>CM057449.1:1266240000-1275577500 GCA_016271365.2 Neoceratodus forsteri | reverse complement strand
GTACATGTGAATTATGGTGTTTAGGTGTTGGAAAATGTATTTGCTGTGGACATATTGCGTGACACACTTTATGTTTTGCATTTAGCATTTTGCATTGTGGTACTAGCTTCACATTTATAGGGTGCCTAGCGTTACTACCATGGAGGTACTTTTCGGTAGTTACATGTCTGACATGTAAACAGCTATTGAATTATGCCACTCTGATGACTGACACTTTGCTTTCTTTCAACATGGTGGGAGCTTCCGGGCCCCACACTCCCACCCATATGTGCTCCCAGCAATACATATGATATTCAGTACTTGTACTCTTATCTTACACAGACATTTACAAGGTGGTGGGAGTGCGGGGCCCAAAGGCCCCACATTCACACCAACTTCCACAACTTTGTACTTTTCTATTCTTTCTCAAAAAGTAAGGAAATTCTATGCAAAAAACTTAGTTAATGCATCATTGAGGGTTAAAACACAAAAAGTCAGGAAATTAGACCTTTAGGGTTGCCTCTCCCCCGTGAACCCACCCATCATCCTGAGATTGACAGCTGACAGTGTGTGTCATTGGGGTTGTGAGGTCTAAATGTCACCCCATTCTTCTTTCCTGTGGCTTGTCAATATGATTACAAATGGAATGGGGTGACATTTATGCCTCACAACCCCAATGACACATCCCCTCAGCTGTCAATCTTGGGACAATGGGTGGGTCCACAGGGGGGTGAGGGGGCAACCCTAAAGGTCTCATTTCCTGACTTTTTGTGTTTTAACCCTAAATGATGCATTAACAAAGTTTTTTGCATAGAATATATATATATATATTATACAATGGGAGTGAGACATATTCCAGTGAAATAAAACATGTTATTTTCACTGCAGTGAAATAAATCCTGATGATGTCAGCAGAGTTAAAATAAATACCATTTATTACACCCCAAAACCCACACTAAACCCATGCAAAGCTGCGCTAAACCTGCGCTAACACTGCGCAAGTTGCGCAAATTGTACATTTTGCAACAGTGAGGCCCCATTTTATAAATAGGATACATAATGTGCACATTGTGGGATATGAAAAACATTTTCACTCCTGGCTCGTGAGCACTGTATATTTCACCCGTGCTTTGGCAGTCGTGAGCTATCCAGGCTCACTCTACAGGAGTGAAAATACTTTCCATATTCCATGTGTGCCCATCATGTATCCTACATATATATATATATATATATATATATATATATATATATACAGCATATACAGTGAAGTCATCCAGGATGAGCGAGTGATGCAGAATTCTGCAGTAGAGTTATTGCAGTAAACAATGGAATTTTAATGGAGTTAATCCCTTTGTCATACATTAAACCTGTGACACTGCACTTCATCCTGACATACATATATATATATATGATATATATATATGTAGATTATTGTAAAAATCATAATGCATCAGTTAGGCTTTTAAAGTGTAAAAAGCTGGAATTTCGACGCTAGGTTACTAACCCTACCACTTAATCCCCACCTCCACACACAGCAGGCATTGGGTGTGCCTTGGAGTCATCGGTCCGAACTCTCATACCATTCAATGTTAAGCAAGATGAGATGGCACAGTATAGGAGAATGGGGTTAGAGTTAGGCCCAACGACTCCAAGGCACACCCCAATGCCTGTTGGTGTGTGGAGGGTGGGGGGTGGTAGGGTTAGTAACCCTACCATTGAATTTCCCAGCATTTTATGCTTTATTAAAAACCCTAACTGATGCATTAATGTAGTTTTTTGCAATGAATAGATAGATAGATAGATAGATAGATAGATAGATAGATAGATAGATAGATAGATAGATAATACATGGTTGGGCCCTCAATCCCATTGAAAATGCCAAATGTTATCTTATATTTCCCTGCATACAATGGTAGCCAAGTGGCATATATGAACGAAACATTTAGTTTATATACAAAAAATGAACCTATATAAAACTGGACAGCTTATTACATGGCATTAATGTGTTATTAGCACCATAATAACACATTCATTCCTAATACACTACAAAACACCCTATTACTCCTGTAATAACACATGTAACAAGCACCATAATAACACATATGAACAGACAAACAAGCTGCCAGCAGATACAGGCCATACAGTCTATCAAGTCTGCTCGAATGTGCAGCTAGCAGTCCATTAAACTGCAGCTGCCCCTCCCTCCCCTACCCGCAAATTGGTAACCTTCCCCCTCACTTTGTCCCATCCCCCTCTTAAAACTGCCCACCGACTTACAGGATACCACCTCTTCTGGCAACACATTCCAGTTTGCCACTACTCTTGCCATAAAATAATGCCTCCTCATTTCCCTTCTGAATCTTCCACCCTCCAATCTCAGACTATGCCCCCTAGTGTCCCTTCCTCCCTTTAAATTAAAAATTCCCTCTGTATCAGTCTTGCTTATGCCTTTCATATATCAAGGTTTCTATCATATCCCCTCTATCGCGCCTCTCCTCCAGGGAGTACATGTTGAGCTCCCTCAGCTTCTCCTCATAGGGTTTGTCTTCCATTCCTAGGATCAGCTTGGTTGCTCTGCATTGGACCCCCTCCATCAATTTAGCATATTTTCTTAAGTAAGGGCACCAGAACTGCATGCAGTACTGCAGGTGTGGCCTCACCAACAACCTGTATAGTTTCAGGATTACCTGTCCTCTCCTCTCCTGGAGGTGATTCCTCTGGCAATACACCCCAGCATCCTATTAGCCTTAGCTGCTGCTTTTCTGCACTGTACTAAGTGGTTCATTTGCCCTGTTATTATCACCCCCAGATCTTTCTCTTTCACTTTCTCTGTAATGGCTACCTGTACCCCCTCCAACTGATAATTTATTGGGTTCCTTGCTCCCAAGTGCATGACTTGGCACTTCTTTGCATTGTACCCCAGCTGCCATGTGTCTGACCAGTACTCAGGTTTAGCCAGGTCATCCTGTAGCCCCTGCCACCCTTCAGTGTCATCCACCACCACACTGATCTTTGTGTCATCTGCAAAAAGGCTAATCTTGTTCTTAATCCCATGAGACATGTTGGTGATGAAAATGCCAAACATCACTGGGCCCAGTACCAAGCCCTGTGGTGCTCCGCTAGTTACAGCAGTTGGAGATGAGATTCCCCCCACCATCACTACCCTCTGCTGCCTGTCTTGCAGCCAGTTCTTGACCCAATCCACCATTTTCTCCCCTACATCCTGGTACCTCAACTTACAAATCAGCCTCCCATGTTGCACCAAATCAAAGGCCTTGCTGGAAACCAGATACAGGACATCCACTTCTTGGCCCCTGTCAAGTGCCCTAGTAACCTAGTCATAAAAGTCAACCAGGTTGGTCTGACAGGATCTGCCAGAGACAAACCTATGTTGCCTTTTGTCCTAGAGACCATTCCCTTCCAGAAAGGTTACCAACCTTTCCTTAAGGATCATCTCCATTAGCTTCCCCACAATGGATGTAAGGCTGACTAGTCTATAGTTGTCTGGTTCATTCTTGGGTCCACTTTTGTGGAGGGGCACCATGTGTGCCATCTTCCAGTTCTGGGGTATGCACCCAGTTCTCAGAGTGGTATTGAACAAGTCTGCTATTGGCTCTGCCAGGACCTTTGCCAACTCCTTCAGAACCTGGGGGTGTATGCTGTCTGGGCCATGTGCCTTATTCACCCATAGAGCCCTTAGACCTTCCAGCACAATGCCCACTGGGATTTCCCATCTGTTAACCCCCCCCCACATGTAACAGATGCTTATTAGCACATGTAGCAGTCACCTTATTAACACACATAACACCCACCATAAACCCCCCATACATCTACCTACAGAACATTACACTAGCCTACAATAAAACACACCTAACAACCTCCCTCCAACCTTTCTCAACAAACCACCATATTCATCAATGCTACAGGTCTATCTCTGTCAGGCTGTCCATGATGCTGCTAGCCCTCCCTCCATGCTGTTATACTGCTGATGCTGCTGACTGCAGTGTGCCCTAAACCACCACTCCTGCAGATACAAAAAATGCCACTTTCAAAAGAATGCTATGCTATTTCTGACTGCACACCATGCCACTCCTGACCACATGCCACACTGCTTTCCATCCTGAAACTGGTAAAGAGAAGACACTCTTCATCCTGAAACTGGCAAGAAGACCACCAAAACAACATCTCCTATTATAGGAGACCGTGTACTATGGAAACACTAATGGGAAAAACATAATATGTCTTAAGCAAAACCACTACACTACAGAAAAAAAAAATTACCAAAAGCACCACTACCATTTTGTTGTGGAACAAGCTCATAAAGGCCACTCCCCCTAATGTGCTGTGTGTGTGTGTGTGTGTGTGTGTGTGTGTGTGTGTGTGTGTGTGTGTATCTAAAGTGACAAAAGAAGAGAAAGGTAACATTAAGGTTTCCAACCCTAACTCCCCAACCCCCCCAAGCAGCAAAAGGAAAACACAGTACTGTTTTCACTGTCCTAAGTCTTGGTGAATAAGGGGAGGGGTTTTCTTTGGGGTTCTCAGCCCTGATGCTCACTCCATTGTGATATAGTCTTCATACATAAAGAACTGTGTCTCCCCATATGCTTCCTTGGGGTTCTCAAACCTAACGCTCACCCCATTGTGATATAGTCTTCAAACGTACAGAATGGTGTCTCCCCATATAAAAAAATGGCTGCCATATGAAAGAAGATTCTTTGTCATGAAACAGGATTAGCCCCTCACAAAAGGGAATCCCCTTTCGTATTGCCAAATTCTTCTTTCGTATGAAACAACTATCCAAAAGACCATTCTGTGCATGCTCAGAACTGAAATCTCAAATCTATATAACTCTGGAACAGATTAATATTTTTTCACCAAACCATAGAAAGGTGCCATTCTGGGGCAAGCCTTTTCTACTCTGAACATTTCAGAACAGAATTCTAAACCATTTGGGTGCTAAGCGATGAAAACAAAACAGCCAAAACGCTCAATTTTTTCACTTCTTTCACTATGCATATCTCGTAATCCATACACCCTACCAGACTGAAACTTGGCACATCAAGAGACCTTGCCCCCAGACCATGCATGCAAAATGTGATTCAAATCCATTGAACAGGGGTGAAGTTATTAAAGTGCAAAGTTAAGAATTTAACATTAAACAGCCTACTCAGTTCTAACCATAGTGGCACTACTATGCCACTATAATTTGTGTGTGTATTTCTATATGTATATGTATATCTATCTATCTATCTATCTATCTATCTATCTAGCTGTCTGTCTATCATACTAAATATAGAATACGCATTTATTTCCAGTAGTAAGAGGTAAGACCTATCACTCATGAGTGGCAAGCCGCTAAGTTAGTTATCAAGGTTGTACCACTCATAAGTGGATAAATACGTAATTCCTACAGACTGTTATGTATTTTACATATATATCACACAATTCCTATTGCTTCTATTACTGTTTTGCCTTTGTTAGCTTAAGACTGCATTTCCGTTGTAAACTCTCTACCTGGCCCTTTGTTCACTGTGTCATATTTCCATATTCTATGTGAAAATATCATGTATTTATCTACCTATCTATCTATACACAGCATTTATCTATATACAGTATCTATCTATCTATCTATCTATCTATCTATCTATCTATCTATCTATCTATCTATCTATCTATCATACATCAATGGTAGTGCATATATCTTTTTTTAACTCTGTTTATCTCTCTTTCTTGTGGTGGGGATATACCAGATATCTTGCCTGTTTTGCTCCCACTTACACCTCCTGGCATTCCACAATTCACCTGCTTGAGGTGGCTCATGACTTATTCATCACAGTGGGGCTCCCCATGGTGGCAGAAGAGAAACTGAGATCCATCTTAGAACTCCAACTAACTTGCTGGGCATCATTCAGGACAGGTTCTTGGATGCATCCTCAGCTTTCATGCTGCACATGAGAAGGAGGGTTTTATTTTTAGTTGCCAGGCCTTAGTGGAAGCAGATGTGCAATGATATCAGCACACATCAGGGAGGCTCCCACCCTCAACATGCACACATCTGCTGCCCAACCAATCCAGTGCCTCAGCACTGGCCCCAAGTGCTCTCACTCCTAACCATCACCAGGGATCAGTGTCTATTGAGTGCCAGTGCCTTTCTCACCCAGGAGAGGGAGAGCTGTCCTTGAGACACTCATCTTTCTCTCCCTTGCTAGCCATCCAATGGTCCAAGTTCACTCCTGAACATGGGTCATCAGCGTCGCACATGGTAGTGTTACCGCTGTACTGTCAGGCTTGCTCTGATTGTCTGCATATTAGGGTTAAAGAGCAGCTCCTTACTTTCCTATTATGCCCCCCCCAACATATAATAACCCTTACATGGCCCTAAGTGTACTGCAACATGAATTTCAGCATTTGTTCAGCATGGTGGGTCTTAGCATCTGTGTGTAGCCTGCCTGGCTGAATGAATGCTGCATTACGGTATCACTAACCAAGCCGATTGTTGCACCCTCACCATACACCAGTCCTAACTGCCACACCTTGCAATCATGTACCCTCGTTGCACTTTTCCCCTTCCCCCTTCTCCTGTCCCCTCTTCCTCCTTCTTTAATACCCTCCCCCATGTACTACATGCTCTCCCCTCTTCACTCCTCTTCTCCCACCCCCCTCTAATGAAACAGCACTTACTGGCTTATCTCGCCTGACAAATGCCACTGGCTGCTTTACTGTTTCTCCCTCTTTTGTCCATACTGAAGTTCCTAATAACTATTATAGTCTGCTATTACACTGTGAAATGTCTTCTTTCCTTTGAAATGTTGTTTTTCTCCAATTCTGTATTCCTTTGATGTGGAACCTTTGTAAAAGAGCCTTGGCTCACAGGTATTTGAAATCCTAGATCTTAATAAACAAAATAAACAAAAAATGTGTAGTGACCATTTGCCACATTCTCCTGAGTGGTAATTTCATTCATACTGTGCAACTGAACACTGGAATATCCAATCCCCAGTGCTGGCTCAATATTTAGAAAAAAAAAAACACAACTGTACCTGACATCAGAGTGCCTGCCTTCAGTGCCAATCAAGATTCCCCACCCCAATCATATTTGTTTCCCTGCCCACCCACCAGAGACATACAAATCATCTAACACTAGGGCACCCAATTCCTGGTGCCACTCTGACCCCACTGCCCACTGCAGCACTATGCAACACAGGGGTGCCCATCCCAACTGCTGCCAAATATTAAACTGAGACTGGGGTACCCACTCCCTAGTGTTGGTACCTGCAGTATTCATTTTCTTTTTTTTTTTCATTTTTGCTTAACCTGTAATTAAGAAAACAAGCCATTAATGTCTGTTGCACACATTAGCAAAGTTATTTTTTGCTATATATATATATATATATAGAGAGAGAGAGAGAGAGAGAGAGAGAGACAGACAGACAGACAGATAGATAGATAGATAGATATGGATACTGCTATAGATACAGCGCAGTGTGTAAATAAATTAGTTATTTTAGGTTGTGATACATGCAGTCTTTCAAATAAGAATGTTTTTAAGGTGTTGCATGCATCACAATCATTTATTGTACTGGTTGCACATGTCAGAGACATTCATTTCAGAGGCTGCATATGCCAGGAACAAATATTCTACAGATCCAGCTTTTTCAAAACCAAATCAGAGAGCAACTTTCATAAGCTTGCTGATAGCACAGTAGCCCAGTCCTCCCTGTAGCCAGCTACAGAACTCAAAGAGAAGGAGCTGAATCTATACACAAGGCTGCTCTAATCTGTAAATTATAACTTTAAAATTGAAGTTATATTAATTGAATACACTCTGACTTGACTTACAATACACAATTTATTACTACTGGTGAGGGAACAGGACTTTTATAGCTCACTGTAGCCTAATGGTCCTACCCCCTCACTTCAAGATAAATTTATTTATTAAATTTTGGTGACCAGGTAGACCCATTGTGTGACCAGGTAGACCCACTGAGCCCCAAAAGTCCCTTTTTCAGGGGCCACCCGGGATAACAATACATGTTTTGGTACAGTGGAAATACATTTGGTTACAAGATTATTCAGGCCTACATGGAGGTTACAGACATAAATAGCATAGTTTGGGTCAGGTCAGAGTGTGTGTGTGTGTGTGTGTGTGTGTGTGTGTGTGTTTGTTGGGGGGTTGGGCGCTCGCTCCCAATGCTGGATGTTAACAGGTTGATGCTGTTTTATATCATTACAGAAGGGAAGCAACCCCCCGCCCCCAGTTGGAGCCGCTTCTTTTGGGAGCAGGTTGTCTCTTCTTCTGCTGGGGGATTTGTGGCAGCTGAGGTTGCGCAGATGTTGTCTTTGTTTAAAGGGATAGTAATTAAAGACAGGGTGGACATAAGTTTGAAAAGCGTGACCTACTTCCTTTTGATCAGCTGTCAAAATAAGAGCAGGGGGTCTTCTCCACACAGCCCCTCCAACCACTTTCAGTTGTGAAAGAAAACTTGCTAAGGAAAAAAGGAAGCTAGGCAAACTGCTGTTATGGTTGTAATGGCGAACTATGTGCCGGGACTAAAGCTGGCCCTTACTGTTTTTTCATACTTGATCCCAATACTGCCTTTCATGCCATATGTTATGTTGTCCGCAGCAATAGGACCCCCAATGTATTTACCCACAATTACAAATAAACTGGTATAAAAGTGCCCGCTAATGCAATGAATATAATGTGTCTCACTCGGCCAGTTACGATACTGAAAACACAGATAAGGAATTATTGCTAGTACAGACAATGAGTTGCTGGCGATAGAGAAAGGCAATGCATAATACAGAAATTGAAGTATAATATATAATGATACGAATATAGATTGTATACTGATTTGTATATAACAATATTTTTTCTTCTCGTGTTCTTAACACAAGAGGAAGTGTGTATTGTCATATACCATCTGCAGTAAAAGACATTCTATGTAACTGCTTACATTGTAATCTTCATAGCGTGATGTTTATTTGGATACCTGAATCAACACCCAAACACAATTTGCCACGTTTCCAATGGATTTCGATTGATTTACCCGATCAGTAGTTGCTACTGAAAATCCTACATGCATTGCAGGGTGCAGTTTAGCGACAAAAATTATGAGAAAACAGTTCCATAAAATAACAACTCATGTATGTTGTAAAACTGACACGGTTACATGTATGTGCTGTTTAACGGAAGGAATGCCAGTTGTTAAACTGTCTTGATAAAGAATAAGCAAATAGTTGATTATATTCGTGTCTCTGCCCTGCACCAATCAGATAATTATAACTTCAGTGATGGTATTGCATTTGGGGAAATGCCACTATTCTCACCTTGGACAATACATGGCCGAGACAGCCGGACGGGGTGAAGTGGGGTGGGTGGGCGGATGGGGTGGTGGTCAGCACATCACTCAGTCTTTTTAACTGGGGAGCAGCTAATGCATTCTGACACCCACATTTCAATCAGTGGAACAAACTCAATTTAAAAGAATTGTGCCTGATTGAAATTCTGAGGGCAGCAGACTGTCTGCCTTTAAACTTTTTGTACTCAATATGCAGAGAGAGAATTCAGGCAAAACAAAGTATATTTTGGAGACAATTACGTTATATTACATTTTGTTATGGAGTGGCTTGCACACTGTAAAGTTATCTGGGTTTCTTGCATCTCTAAAACTATGTAAAAAGTTACAAATCCAGCACCCTGTTCTGCTTTCATGCTCATGAACACATTTCTGTGAATAAACCATAGATTATTCTTCAATCCTTCAATGCAGCTGTATGGTATAACTTCACCTCCCAGCCTAAACAATTCTGCCCCCCCCCCCACACACACACTCACACACACTTCCTAGTACCCTCCACCACCACCGTTTTGTGTTGTGCGTGCGTGCCTGTGTGTGTGCGTGTGTATACAAGAAAATTAATCTATCAATAGGGCTAACCAGATTATAAAGCCAGGAGCCCAAAAGGCATGGGAGTGACGTCGTCTTCTGTTTAGTCCCCTTAATGGGTTTATATACTCCTATCAAACAAAGAAACATAAATAAAACAAAAAAATAGCAAATTTAAACTACAGTTCTATAAAGACTGGTCTCCAATATGTAATTTATTCCACCAGTATGTTTCATTGTCTGAATACCTTCTTCAGGCACAGTTGCATTATCTGTAAGTATACAAACCAATACTTACAAGTGACACAAAATAATCTGAATGTATACATCTGAGTCTGCGTTTCTATAATAATGCATTACATATGAAAAAGTTACATAGATTATTCTGCTGCAATAAACCCACACAATAATGCAAAGCAATAGCCATGTGTATTCACACACACACTTGTAAACAACCATACTAGTGAAATCTATATTTCTTTCCAGCAGTGTAATATTAACAACTATTAGTTGCATTCTTGTCTCATTGGCTAAAAGAACAACTGAGGAAATATAGATATTCACTAAAGTTAATTGTCTAGAAGTTGGTTATATATTTTATCATCCTCATCCGCTAACACCTTGCATGCAATAGTGGACACAAAGAAAAAAACGTGATAAATGTACAGTTTCCATCTGTGATGAGTCTCCTGTTTGCATATAAAATGTATCTATGTAGTGAAGGCCTCATGGTTATTTATGTAAACAGTAGACACTCTGTAATCCGTTAGTGCTGCCAGTACTACTTACATTCCTTTCCTCATGTAGCTACTACCACATCAAGCACTCTTCACCCCTTACTTCCTAAACACCATGATATATATATATATATATATATATACACACACACACACACATACATACACACACACACTATGTTAATACAGACATTAGGGTTGAAGAAGGCAAAGTGCACAAAGCAGGGAACTTTAAAAGAAAAAGATATTAGGATTTTGGGTCTCCAGAGACTTGGCAAATCAGTGGTGGGGTCTTCTTTGGGGTTGTCAGTCCTAATGACAACCACATCCCTCACAGCCTACAGCTCCCTGTCCAAAGAAAAAGATACAGGTCCAAGCCAATGTCTCATAGTGATATGCTGTTTGGAGCTAGAGAAGTATGGCTCACCACATGTTGCCAACAAAATCAATCATATGAGAAGTATGGCTCACCATATGTTGCCAACAGAATTAATCATAGCTTTTTTTTTTTTTTTTTTACTGAGATTTCATTAAGTTTTTTTGGCAGACAGGACAGACAAATTTTCAATGTGTATGAGAGACCAGGTGATACATAGGCAGGTACAGGCAAAACATACAAATAGCTATAACATGTATTATCCTCGTGCTCCTTTTTTTATCATTCCCAGGACAGTTAAGACCCCCATAACCAAGGGGGATCCCCTGGAGCTGGGCACCTATCCCACCAACTGGAGCCCTTCCCCCTACTCCAACCAACCTTCCTCTACAATTTCAAAGGGATGATATATGCTTAATGTGTCATAACTTAGATTAGCCATTGGTTCCACCTGTTACAGCATTTTTCTTCTTCTGTTTTTTTGCAAATATTCTGTGAGGTTTTCTATCTTACATGTAACCCATATAGTGTCTTCCCTACTAGATTTTAGCCAGAGCTGTCTAATTACCTGCTTTGCTGTCCTAAGCAGGATACTTAATCCATATATATGGGCCTTATTTTTTTATATGTGGTGAGTCTTGGCAAATCAGTGGTGGGATCTTCCTTGGGGTTGTCTTTCTCTAATTCACCCTTCAGTCAAAAGTCTTCTGTTTTCCTGAATATCTTGCTCTATATGTTGTTGCATTCAATGTGCTGTGGTCTAAACTAAGCAATATGTAAGGTGGTTAGGTACTGTAAAATGTCATGTATATTATGCTCTTCTGGTCTGTACTAAGTTATACTTACTGCTGTCTTGTACAAAGCCATACTTAAAGCTGTTAGTGTACTTGTGAAATGTCATGTATGTTAATATGTTCAGTACTCTCCCGGGTTGTGCCGGAAAATAGTCTTTTTTTGGCTAGTGTACCTCACCCGTACAAAACTAAAATAAATAAATAAATATGATAACAATAATGCTGTGTTGGGGGTAAGGGCCCATGTTCAGTATTATCACATGTATTTCCTTTTCTTCTCCCAGGCAGAATTGTCAAAGACGCTGGCATGACCACAGGACATGATGAGCGTGCATGGCCAGTTTGGTCCCGGGGCCCCTTCAGTCATACCTTTCTTCAGGCAAGGCCTGCATGAAGAGAAAAGTTCAGATAGGACCTTCTTTGCTCAAGGGAGGAGGTGGGCATTAGGTTTGACAACCCCAAGAAAAACCCACAACTGATTTGTCAAGACTCTGGTGACCCCAAACCCTAGTATTTTTTTAATTTTCTTACTTTATGCACTTAGCTTTCTTCATCCCTAATGTTTGCATTAATACAGTTATTTTTATTTATTGTTTTTTTTTTTTTGCAAAGAATTCCCCTTCTTTTTGTGATAGTAGAATTATGTCTTCATTATATAGGTCCCTTTGAGACCTGCATGTACAGATATAGCCATGCAGTGTCCCCTGAGTCCTGGGCCAAGGGAAAGTTTGTCTGGCTGTGGAAGTGCAGGACCCCCTTGGCTTTGGACTTCCATACTGCTATGGATGCAAAGAATCTGTGGGGCTGCAGAAGTGCAGGGCCTTCTGGGCCCTGTGCTTCCATGTGGCTACAAATGGGGATGTGCAGGACCAAGAGTCCATCTGGCTGTGGAATTGTGGAAGTGCAGGCCTTGTGCTTCCATGCAATTATGGATGCAGAATATGGTTACTTGTTTCCTGTGCAGCACAACACTGAACCATCCATCCCCAGTTTGTGAGTGGTGATGCAGGGCAAGTGCCATACCCCCAGCCTCAGCCCATCCAGTTGGTTCACTAAACCCACCCCCCTGAACTCAACTCACCATCAAGGGACCATAAGGAGGTACCCACTGGCCAACCCCTGGCCCTGCACACAATGTTGCTACATAACTGTTGTTGTTTTTTACATTTTGACCCCAGATTTACAACATAGGTGTTTTATGATCTCCTCTTCTAAACATGGTAAGTGTCATTTATTAAATGCTATCTGAAATGTAATATATTACCACAAGTGTGGTAACACATTTAAGCAGGATTTCCTAAACCACACTTGTCACATTCATCAGGAGGGGCCAAAAAAGGTTATGTTTAAAATGTGGGGTCAAATATTGAAAAACAGCAATGTTATGAATCTATCTATCTATCTATTCACACACTGTAAGTTAACTGGTTCCACTGTCTCACAAACTGATACAGAAATGTAATGCATTGCCTGAGCACACCTCTAAGAATTCCTGCTAAAATTAACCTGTATAGTACTTTTAAAGTCGGCCCCTAGATTCTGTTCTTTCCAAACGTTTTTGTGTGTTACAGTTACAGCTTGATATATTTTTTCACAGTTTCTTGTTTTACACACATATTAGAAATTATCATGGTATTATTGAGTTGATTCTAGATAATGATGAACAAAAGATGATACTCCCAGCATCGTTGTTCTTTAAACAAGTTATATAAATAAATGCATGCCCCGCCCTAGTTTCAAATACATAGTCCACATTTTTGTTGCATGGGTTATTGAATGGCGACAGCTACTATATACTGTACGTTTCTGAAATTGGTTCACTTTGCTTCGGATGGTTTTTTTTTCTGCATAATATGTGACCGTGGAGCTCACTGTTCTGTGAGCTCCTGTGTTTGACATCATATTTCACTTCATAACACTTTCCGTTTCTGCAACCAATGCAACTGTGGGGCACAGTTGACGTCTTTCTCCAGATCAGTTTACAGAAAGTGTAATCGAGCAAATGATCAAGAAATTGAGTGTGTGTGTGTGTGTGTGACTTGCGAATTTCTGAAGTATACTCAAGACTTGCTGAATAGAAAAAAATGGTAAATGCCTATGATGCATGAGCCTGCCGTGCTCTGGCATGAGCATCACAGTCTGTCTGGAGGCATTATGGCGCAGTGGTTAAGAGCACTGAGCTGCAGACCTGGAGAACTGGTTTGAATCTCACAGCCATTACCTGCTTGCTTTGTAGCAGGAGCAAGTCACGGTTTAACTTCCTCTCCTCCCAGGAGGCACCTGGAAACAAGCCTCGGCTTAATGTGTCTTTTCTGTACAAGAATTGTACAATAAATATTGTACGTTCATGTGTACAAGGCACAGTAAGTGCTATTTTATGTGTGCTCTTTTAAAACATACTTATTTAAAAGGTTTTTAATCTTTTAAGATTATATGTATTTGCGGGGATGTCTTATTGTATTTTATTATTATGTTTGTTAAACGCTCTGAGCCCCTGGAAAGGGTGCTATTTAAATAAAATGTGCCTTGCCTATGTAAGTGTAACACACAGGAAGTGCTATTCTATGTATATAACAGTAACTTAATTATCTGGGAAGCATGACCTCTACATAGTTATAGAAGAATCAGCATTTATATAGCGCTTTTCATACCCAGTATCCCAAAGCGCTTTACAAGCAATGCTAGACTGGTAGTGAAGTGACTGAATGTGTGGTGGCGGCCATAACGCACATCATCACCCACACTCGCCCACACACAGCCTGGATAATTGCATGAACCGGTTTATGGGAAGGGGAATTTTGGCCAGGACACCAGGAATGTTCCCTGCTCTTTACGAAGAGTACCCTGGGTTCTTTTACTTCAACCTGGACACCCACCAGGATGGGCAGAAGGGACCTCAGTTTAACATCTCATCCGAAGGATGGCACGCCCTAGCAGTACAGCACCCCCCAATACTGCACCCAATACTGCACTCGGATGCCAGCGATTTTTAGGTGCAAGTCCATCCCGGTGTGGGACGAGAACCCACGACTTTCTGGTCCAGGGGTGGATGTGCTACCAACTGAGCCACGCTGACACCTGTGTGTATAGCTTCCAAATGTTCTAATAAAGTTTGGACTGTGAACTATAAGACATATTAAACTAGGACAATACATCTGAAGTGCTCCCTGGTTGCTGGGGAGGTCCCTGATTTTGCATCTAAAGTGTTGCCTGTTCCTCTTTAAAACTTGTACTTCTGCCTCAGACAGCTATGAGATCCCAGACATAACAATGCAAAAAGAATGCATTCTAATGCACACTAGGCCATAATTTCCTGGGTTTATACTTTAATTTAAAGAGGATGCTTCGGATTTGGGGTATTTCCTCGATTTTTCAAGCAGTATTCCGTGTGTGTGTATAATTTCTTGGACGTAGTTGGTGTTATAACACAGGTATTTCACTTTGAGACACACTTGTTTTGAATTGGCAGGTGCACGCCCTATGAAAAAAAACAACACGAATTTCTACTTCTAAGGGTCCGAACCCTTTCACATCAGATACATCTCGGCATACCTCTCAACCTCTTGCCTCATGAATCAGGGACAAGGCTTAAAAAAATCAGGGACAAAGACCCCAAAAGAGGGACACATCTTAAAAATGTGTACTATTCACTCAGAAAGCTGATATAATGAAAAGATTTGTGTTAAGATGCATTTTCTGAAGAAAACAAAGTCTGTAACTTTAATGTTTGACATTATTTTGTGCTTTTTATCACCATTGTTCTGTTACAAAAGCACAAATTTTACGAGGGACAGAGGAAAATTTAGAGGCAAAATCAGGGACATCCCTGAAAATCAGGGACAGTTGAGAGGTATGCATCTCGGGGTCCGAGACGTAATTAAAAGCCACCGACCACTGTTTACTTCCTCAACAGACAAGGCAGTTACCACAAAAAGTTCCGAATTAGTATTCATTAAGGCATATTTTATTAAAAGTAATCGTCACTGTGGCTTTCCGATTTCCTGGACATACTTTACGGTTGAGTTTATCACACACACACACACACACACACACACACACACACACACACACACACACTCTGGTGGGTCGATGGACGCTGTTTGATTTTTGTCCTCTTCCCCTGCACCATCTGGCATGTGAGTGGAGGGGTATTGATCAGAGGCCGTGTGCAGCACAGCACCCCGTGCGATTCTAGAGCGTTGCTGGCAATCAGTGTATGGCTTGGAACTGCATCTGTCTCTGCTGCTATACCTTCCAACCTACAGCTTTCCAAAAGTGTGTCAGCTCCGGTTGTAGAGCAAGGAAGCTCTCGGTAAGCGATTGATGTTATTTCTCATCCACACTGAAGTCCAGGTTGCATCAGACCGCAAAGTTTTCAGGAGTCGGATGTATGCGCGTTCCTGGGTTTATATTAATCACTGTGCAGAAAGGCCACTGACACTTAGATGGGCATGTCCCCTAACAAATCATGCTTCTGAAGTGTTGGGGGATTTGCGGATGGGCTCAGTGGCTGCTGAGATTTGTACAATTTGGTATGTGTTTATACCTTCCCATTTTGGGGGGGGCACCGCCGTTGCATAATGAGCGACTATTTAGAGATAATGTCCCCATCAACAGGCCATTACGTGACATTCCAAATACACAATAAAATAAATGCAACTCAAGACTGTGCGTAGAAAAAAAGACGAAAGTGAAATATTATGGAGGAATAGGGTCGTTCTTTAACAGACTAAAAATTAAATTCTAACGGTGCCTGTATTATTGCGAAGTTTTTGTCCTTAATTGATTCCTGGAACAGAAACAAGCGCTACAGGTAGTCTAAATAGTATGCAAACGTGCACCCTACAGGGCATCCAAACCGAACTTTTCCTAATAAAATAGTGCTGCAGGCTTTTTGTTTCTCTTTTGAGTTCTACAGCTATTCGTTTCAATGCATATAAAGGCAAATACAAGATGGATAGCTGTTGTTAAGTAATATTGCAAATCAGCAGATCTTACAATGAAATATCAGGTACTGTACCATGAGTCTGTTTTAAATTCGGTCGTTTTACGTGAAGTGCCCTTGTTCATATGGTGTCTGCCTATACATGTTTTTCTCTGTATGGGATGCACACAAACAAATAATGTATCACACTTATTCACAAAAGCAAATCTAAAGTCACTCCTGAAATAATTATAATACTACCAAAAGCTAGCCTGTCTGACTGTCTCTCTCTCTCTCTCTTTTTTAATTGACCTAGCAAATGCCTTAGTAGATTTACAAATGAGACTGAAGAGCTGCACCCTAATGGAATGGGGTGTGAGTGTTTGGGGGACAGAGGACAGCTATTCACACGCCTGATGGCTCTCCAGTTTCAACAAAACCCCAACAAGAACCAATTCAGACTTCTCGCATTGCCAGGGACCTTCTAATCTCCTCTTTCGAAGCTTCTTTTTAATAAGTAACATTCGAGATAAGTGAATAAACACGTCAAGCTGCATTACAATAGGACAGAAAACACTAACAACTTTACACAGTTTATTTTATATCAGTATGTTTCACTTCAGACATTTGGAAAGTTTCAGGAGCGCAAGGTGTCTGTCTAATCCCTCTGTATATGTCTGTCTGTCTGCCTGATCATACCGACCAAGTTATAAGCTAAAAGCAATCAAAAATAGGAGTTTAACATAGTTTTGCCTACCAGAAAAAGAAACCACGATGGGCCTGAAACGTCACATCTATTCCAAAGGTGGATGTGCTTTGTAAAACTATTTTAGGCCCTATATTGAACCCGTCCCCATATTCTGTACATATGGCAGCGGCAACTGTTTGAAAATATGGCATCACAATGTCAGTTATAGACGCTGCAAGCTCGGGGCAGTTTCACTGTTGATATTAATATTGATACAATAATTTAAAACACACATTTTTGTGTCAGAACTGGGACTTTTCCGTGTGTGTGTGCGTGCGTGCGTGCGTGTGTGTGTTTATCTACCACACAAAAGGTTGAGAAGTAGAGCTTTCAAATTGCCGCAGCCTAGAAAATAGAAACTTTGGCGTGAGGTCCTTTGTGGACAGGAAGTTATGCATGAAATCTTTTTATTGCTCTTCACAAAGCAAGACAAAAGTTGTAGTTGGTTGTAAAAAAAATGCAATTGAACTCTGTATGGCGGGATATTTTACAGCTGGCCTGCTCCAGCATAGCAGCTAATGTGCCGATCTAATTCCCTGCCGCTTGGGTTTTATAGTTCATTTCACTGGCACAACTTAGATTTGTGAAACTGGTTTTTAGTTTTGTTTCACTATTTTGGTTTTGAATGAGAAAATTGCTATATGTTACTTCAAATAACTAATCAGCCAGTTATATGCAATTTTTGCTACATTATAGCAGTAACTTGCAGATTAAAGACATTTCAGTTTATTGCATGGCTATATTGTTTTGCACGCGGAATATTTATTTATAAGGTGGTTGCAACGGATCAAAGTACATTCAGTAGTGTACCTCCAAAAACAAACCCCTAACCCCCCTTCATTTATAAAGATATCATCACTTAAACATGTTCAACACACTAGCATACACAACAGCATACATATTCCGAGTGTGCTTGTGCCATTAAAACAGATTTGTGATAGTTTACTGTATTTATTGCATGTAATAATTTTAATACAAGGAGAATATCCATGACGCTAAAGCTCTCTAGATGTAATGTCATACGCAGGTTTTGTTGTAACAAACTTAAAGCAATACTATATATTTAAATAACAGTTATACATTATTTTAATTCAGTTGGAGGAAGAACTAAAAACAACAATACACCAGTATAAACAGTCAAACACCAGACAGTACAGAACACCAGACAGTATATTAAATTATATTGTAGGTAAATTAAATTAATTTTTGATACTAAAATAAAATATATAAACCAAAACAAAAATGATACAACAGAACTAAAGTGACTGGATACTAGGAAACTTATGTAGCAAAGAACAAAAGCGACTAGCTGGAAAACGAACTATAAAGTAGCATGTCCGCTGGGTGCAATTTGTGCTAGTGTGTTTTTAGTTATCAAATTTACTGTGATCAATGTCTTCCTGGTAGAACGTTTGAAATCCATATATATATATATATATATACACACACACACACACACACACACACATACATACATTCATACATACAAATAGAACGAGATAACTACATGTAACAGAAGAAATTCGTTTTATTCATAAAAGTTAGATTATGAATATGGATTGCTCATGCAAACAGAGCTCATTTTCAATTATGTCAAAGCGGATAGTACAAAAGATTATTGTTACACACATAATAATACAGAAATAATCTTAAAGCATTCAAACTCACAGTTGCAAACTTAAATATATAGAATAAATATTGATCATAAAATTGTCAAGTGGCTGAAATGACATTCGGGGAAAGGAAACGATGGCCTCTCCTTTATGGTGCTTTTTGTAGCACATGGTGAAGTTTTTGTGCACTTATTTCGGAAAAGTCAATAATGGAAACAAGATCTTGTATCTTCAAAGGGCGAGTTCGCACAGTTCAGAGGAGAGAGCAGTATATGTACAAATGGAAACGCTGTGTTGCTCAAACTGGACAATATAAGTATTTTTATGGAAACTGGATAGCATTATGAAGACTATGGCACTGATAGAATACAATACTGGAATTTATTTTTATGTAACTATTTAATATAGTTCACAGAATGCTTGCAGAATAATAAAAGACAAAGTACAAGCAGATAACATGTTGATTAGCCATATAGTAGGGATGAGGTAAATCCCAATTATAACATACAACTTAACTGGATGTTGAATAAGCAATGAGTTGTTTTTAAAGTAATATATATACTGCTATGAAATAATAATCTCCACACGAGAAACATCTAATTTATTCTCTTGTAAGCAGTAACACTTCTGTTTTCAGTAATATAAATATAAACAATGCGTATATAATTTTGTTTATGTTGTTAAGCCCTATAGTTTAAGGTGGACTTCCACAGGTTACCACTGTGACCGTTCCGTTCAAGAACGCTTTTGTTTTTATTCATACAGTATCTTTGAAATCAGACCATTATTTTAATGACCAAAAGGCAGCAAAACTGTCAGTTGCATTACAGTATGTTTAGATGTTTTATCTTGTCTCTTTTTATGACACACCTCCATCCCACCAATATATGTATATACACATTTCAAAGTTTATACTTCCGGGGGCGTGAAAACAAACTTTTCTTCTTCTTAATTTATGCTGCTGCTATGCTACAGGCCCTTAAACTAAACACATGTTGGAACGTTTGCAGCAATCCTCATGAAAATAACATGAAGAGTATTTTAAGAACAGAGACAAGACAGACCAATTCAGTATT
Organism: Neoceratodus forsteri; assembly: GCA_016271365.2. Classification (NCBI taxonomy): domain Eukaryota; kingdom Metazoa; phylum Chordata; order Ceratodontiformes; family Ceratodontidae; genus Neoceratodus; species Neoceratodus forsteri. Next base: position 1,275,557,363 of record CM057449.1, on the reverse strand, counting down.
TACGCAGTTATCTGTGTATTTATCGACATTTATTAAACCCAGGCAGGCAAGCAAAGATAACATACACATCTTGTTTCCAGTTGCCTTCTGTGGGTGGGGTACAGGTAGAAGAAGGAGGTATAAGTACATTAATAAAGTGTAATACATAAGAAATTCGAACAAACCCAACTAGTGGGCACATTACCCAAACCATCAGGCCTATAATCAGAGAGCAGTTTTCCAGGGCATTACTACTTACCCGTTTTATTTTACTCCATTATTCATTTTTTTGGCCTCGATTTCTGCACATTAAGGTTACTTTACTAGATGCTATACTGAAAACTTTTCAATATATCACCCAACATAAAAAGTGGGCATGGGCTTTATTCAATATAGGTACTGTAGATTATTTTACAAAATTTGTTAGCATGAGGTTCACTGAAGAAATTTAAACCATGTTCAACCTGGCATGATTATTTAATGCCCGCAGTCCTGCCATCTTTTAATTATAATATTTTATTCGGTTATTGACTGATGGTTAAGTCAGTTGTAATTTGTAACAAAAAAAGTCCTCAGCTCCTACTCCAGAGTCTCTCAGTGTTCCTTTTTACAGTGCAGATCAGATTTCAGTGAGAAAGGGCCTTTACACTTAGTCCAGCCGCTCTCAAACCTATTCCAGAGCTAATTCTGCTGCTGGGGTGTTATCCCTTCTTGTATTTGTATCCAATAGTATACACCTTTCTATACTGGCTGATGATTACTGTGCAATACTATTTAACCCCGAGACAAAACACCTACCTTGATTAAAAAAAAAGAATGTTTCGAGGCCTTTGCCTTCTATAATTATGTGATTGAAATATTGTTTTTCACTGTATAAGGAAATCGCACTAAATGAACAGATAGCTAATACTAGTGTAAGCGTCTAAAGGGCAAAGCAGAGCACCAGTTTAACTAGCCTACCTCCTGATGTTGAAAGGGAATCTCTATAGGTTGTGACTTTGCAGGAACAGAGCTTAACCTTTTGTGACGTCACACCATGCTCCACTACAAGCCATGGGGTCAAGGGTCGTCACCTCGAGGACCCAGAGCCACTGATCGTTAATATTAGCATTTACGTTTCACTAGTAAAAGTAATAATCCTACTGGAGATGCATATAACTGGCCCTCCTTTAAACTACACACAAAAGGAAGGGCTTGCCTTGTCTCATCTCAAACCAAGTAAGGAAAGGAAATAAGCTTTCCTGCTACAGACACTATTCGCGGTGGAATATCTTTAGGTTTGTTCACAATCTTTTCTGTTCTGTCAGATACCCCTCCCCCCACACACCCATGTTTTGGTTTTAGCAATCACCTATCCCCCTCCAAATTTAATGGATCATTCATGAAATCAGGTCGTTTCATCTTTTGGGTGGCATAACATGTTTTTTTCTCGGTTATCTGATTCACACTATGCACAGATAGAAATATAAAATAAAACAAAATTAAAAAAATAAAGGTACTATAGAACGCAAAAAGGCTTCTGACAGCTGGTTCCCGCATAGACATTTTTGACAGTAGTTTGTTACAATAGCCTGTAAAAGCCTATAATATTGGTCTGTCCGTCCGTCCGTCTCTCTCTCTCTCTCTCCTCTCTCTCTCTATATATATATATCTTACTGTAGTTAGACGTGTAGGCGTTGTCTCTTGTGCTGAATTATTTACTTATTTAGTTCGTTTTTGTTCACTGGGAAATTAGGGATAGATAATTCTGCCTTCTTTTTTTGGGGGGAGTGTGTGTGTGTGTGGGGTGGGGTGATACAGGTGGAAACGCAGTGGAATAAAAGCAGTTTAAGCTCTTGGTCGTATTTTTAGCGAATTGTGGAAATTCCCTTACTCTTTGAATGACCACCAGAAGAGGCAACGGTACCTCGATTTAACCTCTCATCCCAAGGATGGCACACACATACAGTACAGTATCCCTTAGAACTACACTGTGGTGACAGGGTGTGAGCCGAATCCCAATGTGGGTTTGACAGGTAACCTGGAATGTAATTGTTAAGGCTGTGCACAAGTTTGTACCAATAAGAAATGCCAGGGTGTGGAATTATGGGCAATACTGTACTAGCACACCTGGAGTGGGTTGTTAGGCACCAGTCACTTCCTACTTAAGCACACAGGAAAAGCCATTCTTGACCATAAACTATACAGCCCCGAGGTACCTTGTTGCACTAAGAACACGGTTCCCACTAATAATAATAATAATAGTTTATGATTTGTAATTACAAAATATTGTTTTCTGTACAAAACATGAACAGAAGACAAGTTAGAGTTTCATGGTATTACTATTGTAGTCGGACCTGGAGCACAGGTTAAAGAAGTACATCAGCGTAATTGTGGCCAGGTAACCACTGTTATATTTGTATTTTAGTTAATCATGTGGCTAGCATGTTCTTGCCCATGTTATAGGTTCTCATAACACACCACCCACTCACACACCTACACTGTTCTGTACTATTGCATGTGAAAACACAGAACAAGTTGGAGCAACAGGTTGGTGGCCGATGCTGGATGCGGGACGCATTGTCTATTTTAGTTGCACTGTCTGTTGCTGTAGAAGTAAAACCTTTTTTTTTTTTACTTTCAGTCTTGTCACAGTTTTACAAAAAAAGAGCAATTCACACAGAACCTCCTACATCCACCCTGCAGTGCTTGGTCATCTCGATTGTTTCCGGCGTCCTGCTGTTCCATACACTCCACAGATGTGCAGCATCATAGACAACAGAAGACAACCAAGGGACAGGGGGTAGCAATCCAATTCAATGGTGGCTTTCTATCCTCCCTCTTATTCTACTGTTTAGATTAGACAGGGTGTCCTTCAGTGAAGCTTCTTTGGAACCTCCGCGAATCCTCGATGAATCAGAGCACCACCAAGTGAAGTGTGGGGTTTTCAGGTTTGATCCACCAATTGAAAACAGATGATAGGACAATTTATTTCTGTGTGCAAATTGCAATACAATTTAGTACATTGGAGGCGCCGAACCATTGCCACAAAACATCTGCAAGACCATAAGGGAAATTACTCTACTGAAGCCCTGCTAAATAAAATGTTTCCTCTCCGTTGCCACATTTTGACTTTGCAAATGTCAAACATGAAGGGGTAATGACAAAATATATATTTTCCCACCTATCTTTGAAACATAGTTAATGTATATTTTAGGAGCAAAATGTGCAAGGCAGATAGGTTTTACGTAACGAAAAGTATGTGCATTTCTCTGTAACATCGATTGTATTGTCATTAAAACAGTAGTGAAAATGATATTTTGGCGATCGGCAATTTTGTAAAAAATTTGAAACACATTTTGACAATGATGTAAATGTAAACAATTGTTTTAATTAATATATTTGATCCTGTTTTAAGTGGTGACGATATAGTAATCTTTTAATAAATCAAGCTAGGCCTTTAATATTATTTCAAGTGTTTTAATTTTACTGTTAAACTATTAACAATTTATCAGTGTCAGCATAGTTTCACTTCATTTAAACTATCCACGCTTAAAGTTGCTATGTAAAAGAACATACAAATTTAAAAAGAACACTACTTGGATTAATAAAATTGTAATTACAGAACATTATTCTACAAATGGCAATGATGTCTTTCCTCATAGAATAATTAAAGGTAATTAAACACAGGAATAGGAAACTAAATGAGTGTTTGCTACAGGTCAAGTTACATAATAGCTTCAAAGATTTTAACCCTTTTGTAAAAGTATGTAAAAGAGGCCACTCTGGAGAAGGAACTTCTCAAACGGTCGGTTTTATTTAGCAAGTGAAAAGATTGGCTGTAGTCTATGGTAATGTGATCACCCCCGCCGGTGATGGAAACTTCATGTTGTAAACAGCCTGAGCCAGGGAAACAACAAGTTAACAAATAACAAAAAGGTAGTGCCTGCGTCTAATAAAACAAAAGATTAAATTAAAGCATGCCAGAAACAGAAAATGAAGTTGAAAAATCAAATGGACTGGAGGCTTTCATCATTAGGTATTCTTCAAGAATGATCTATAAACCATAGAGTAAGAGTAAGATAATCAGGACGACTCAGTCACACCTGCATTTATAAGTCTTTCTTTATCCCACTATAGTGTTCCTCCAATTCCCGTCTGAACTTTGTACTGGTGCCTAAAAAATGCAGCAAACAGAATGAACAGTTGTCAGGTTATGAACATTTCCCTGTTTTATTTTATTTTTTTTGGGGGGGGGGGGCGGTTATGAAACATCTGTGGCCTCATATCAGCTTTCAGGGTCTATGTTTCTAAACTCTGGGCAGCTACTGCAGTTTTAAAAAGAGCAGCCCATCTCTGAATTGTTTCAAAAGCAGATTGAGAAAATGTCTTGCATATGACTTTGTAGATTTTATTTATGGTTAGTATGTATTACATTCATGCAAATTACACTATGTAAATTGAAACATATGTTTGTATGCTTGCTCCTGTTTCCTCCCCAGCCACCCATATAAAGGGGGCATTGTCCATCTCACTTGTTATTCCTAGCAGTCTAAATAAACATATTAGTTGCTGTTTTTCTAACTCCTGCACCTCCAGTGCCCTTGGCAGAAAAGTACAATATAAGGTTGTGGTTTTCCTTGATGGGTGACAACTTGTATCTTCTAATATATAACATATACATTCACTTTCTACCTCTCTCTCTCTCTCTCTCTATATATATATATATATATAAGAACAATGCAAACTGGAGGGACCTACAGTAGATCTTTTGTTTTTATGTAAAAATTCTGTTTTTACTGTATTTCTGTGTTTTCTACATGTCATTACATTCTTACTATTGCTGTTTCAATATATGTCTATAATTTGAAAATGTATTTGGTATAAGTAATTAGCATAACAAAATCTGAAAATTAGCATTATGCTGGTGTGGCAATAGGTAGGAACAGGGCAAACTGTCTGGACCTAGGTCTTTTTTTTTTTTTGCCTATAAATTTTTTTCTCTCCCCCCCCCCCCGTTTCTCTGTTTTCTATTTTCTTAATCCTTACTATTGCTGTGCCAATATGTGCAATTAATTTGCAAAAACTATTTGATATCAGTAATTATCATAACAAATCTGAAAATATTGAAAAATACCTTCAATTTTTTAACCTTCCCCCTCCTCCACCGCCCCACCCTTTGCGGGCATGCCACTCCTTCTGGCCCTGCAAACCCATCTGCCTGGCAGACTCATCTCCTACTGTTGCTCATGGCTGCTTAGTTTCCCAGTCCCTCTGGCCATCTCCTGGCTGCAGAGTATCCCTTCTCAGATGGCATACTTCATCAGGGCATGGAGTGCATGGACCAAAGAACAATTTTTAGGAACTGTAAGGCTAGAAACTTAATTTTTTAAAATGAAAGTTTTTTTAGTCAAGTCCACATGGATACATCATTTTTCATATGCTTTCAATCTGTCAATATACTGAAATGCACTTTTACTGTGTTAATATACTATTAAGACATTTCCCCTGTATTGACAGAAAGTAGTTTCAGTATATTGATATAGTGAAATATGAGTCTACTCTATAGTAATTTTATGCTTACTCTGTATTGCTGGAAAGACTTTTTAAATGCTATTAAAATATTTTCAGATTTTTATTTCATATAGAAGCAAAACAAATAGCAATACAATGATTTTTGCTTTGAAGATGTGTTTTTAAAGTAGACTTATCTTGTTACATAAAAACTTTATTTCCCCTTTGGCTAACCCCAATATCTTTTCATATTTTCACAAGCAATGCCTAACAACAGTAGGAAGATCATAATAAAACCTATTTACCTTCCTTGAAGGATGTGGGATAGAGGGTACAAGGAAGTAAAGTTCTTCATTTCTCCACAGTACAGATAAACTGTAGTGTGGGCAGTAGCACTGCAGGTGTCCAGATTTTCCAAGTATCCCAGATACAGATTGGACAATACCAACAGGAACATCTGCCAGAACTAGACACACAGTGGGTTCCCTACAGGGGAAGGGCCCCAAACAACTGGTGCAACAACCCACAAGAGATAGGACTATCCTAGATCTAGTATTGACTAACAGGGAAAGGATCACAACTCTCCAGGTAGAAGGTCACCTGGGGGCCAGTGACTATCACATGGTATGGTTAAATTTGGCCACTAGAACTAAATCATCTTATTCCAAGGCAAAAATATGGGACTTCAGAGGAGCTGACTTTGATAAGGTGGCCCTGGCAAAAGGAAAAAAAAGGTGAGGAAGTACAGCCAAAGTGGGCAAGCATTAAGGATGCAATACTTGAAGCAACATCCCATTGTGTCAGAGAGAAAAGGAAGTGCAAAAGAAGAAGGAAACCACTTTGGTTCACAAAAACAGTAGCAGAAAAGGTCAGAGTCAAAAGGATGGACTGGCCTTTAGGAAATATAAGGGAATGCAGCAGGATGAAGATAGGGAGGCATACCAAATGTCCCTAAGGGAAGCAGGGAAATCAGTAAGGCGCAAAGACCCAAACTGAGAAAACACTAGCATGAACAGTAAAAGAAGGTGACAAGACTTTCTATAGATACATTAGTAAAAGGAGAAAATCCAGAGGGGGTATTGCTAAGATCAAAGGGGATAAGGGGGCATATGAGGAAGAGGACCATGTAAAAGCATCTATCATAAATAGATACTTCTGCTCAATATTTACTGAAGAGAAGGTAGGACAGGGCCCACAACTCAGCACCACGGACACGGGGAAGGGGGGAAGGAGGTATGCACTAGTCCCTTCACAAAAGAAAGGGTCCTATAAGAGCTCAATAAGCTCAGGGTGGACAAGACAATGGGACCTGATGGCATACATCCCAGGTTACTAAAGGAGCTAAGGGTGGAACTAGCAGAGCCATTAGTAGAACTGTTTAATGAGTCTCCGAGCACAGAAGAGGTCTCAGAAAACTGGAGAAGGGCTTATGTGATCCCACTCCACAAGAGTGGTAGCAGGGAGGAGGCAGAGAACTACAGACCAGTCAGTCTTACCTCAGTAGCAGGCAAGGTTATGGAGACACTCCTTAAGGAAAGGATAGTGCAACACCTGGAATCCATAGGCGCACATGATCGAAGACAGCATGGGTTTACAAAAAGAAGGTCCTGTCAAACTAATCTCATAGATTTCTTTGAGTGGGTAACCAGAGTGGTGGACCAAGGGGGAGCAGTTGATGTCACCTACCTTGACTTCAGCAAAGCTTTTGACACTGTTCCACATAGAAGATTGATAAATAAGCTGGGTAGGCTCGGGGTGGGTCAGAAGTTGGTCAACTGGGTGGCAAACTGGTTGACGGGCAGAAAACAGAGAGTGGTGGTAAACTGTATACAGTCAGAAGAAATGCAAGTCACAAGTGAGGTACCTCAGGGATCAGTCCTGGGGCCAGTCCTCTTCAATATCTTCATCAGTGACATTGCAGATGGACTGAAGGGTAAGGTTTGTCTGTTTGCAGATGACACCAAGATCTGCAACAGAATAGATGATCCATCATCCAGATGGGGTGGGCAGAATGAGAAGAGATCTGGATAAACTGGCAAAATGGTCAGAAGAGTGGCAACTGGGGTTTAAAGCAAAGAAGTGCAAGATCATTCACATAGGGAAGAGAAACCCTGAAGCCACCTATAGGCTGGAGGGGAGTTGCTGGCAGTCACAAGGGAAGAAAAAGACTTGGACATCTTCATCACAGATGATCTGAAATCATCCAAGCAGATCACTAAAGCAGTAGGTAAGACCAGGGGGATGTTGGGGTGTATTAGTAGGGGTATCATAAGTAAGAGGGAGGTAATAATCCCTCTTTACAACATATTGGTTAGGCCCCATCTGGAGTACTGACTGCAGTACTGGAGGCCGCACCTTCACAAGGACATTGACCAAATTGAGGCAGTCCAGAGAAGGGCAACCAAAATGGTGCAGGGACTGCATCAGAAAACATATGAGGACAGATTAATGGAGCTCAATATATATACCCTACAGCAAAGGAGGGAGAGAGGTGATATGATTGAAACATTCAAACACCTTAAGGGTATTAACAAGGTGAAAGAGTCTAACATGTTTCAATATAAGAAAAGTAGCAGGACAAGGGGACACAGCATGAGATTAGAGGGAGGCTGATTAAGGGGTAATGTGAGGAAGTTCTTTTTCACAGAAAGGGTGGTGGATGCATGGAACAGCCTACCTCAGGAAGTGGTGGATATGAATACAGTGCAGGGCTTCAAACAAACATGGGATAGGCATAAGGGAGCAATACAGATGAGCATGAATAGATAGGCCATTGACAGAGCAAAGGCCAATGGCACATTCATAAGGTAGAAAAACAAATGGGCAGATTGGATGGGCCTTGTGGTCCTTATCTGCCGTCAACTTCTATGTTTCTATCCCCAAAGTGCTGCGAGGTATGGAGTTGTGATTGAAAATATGTGAACCTTTATAGTCTATGGTTTCTGTCATTTGCTGACAATTTTCAGAGAACCATATTTGTGATGGGTGGGGTCATTTTATTTTATGGTCATTAATAAAAGCAGATATTAGCCTTAACATAGCAATTTGCGGTCACAAGGGACTCTTGATCCATCACGTTCACTGTCCCTGCTTCATAAGCACAGATGCATTACTGATTTCCTATCAAATCTACTGCATATGGTATCCAGTGATTCCTTTGGTAATCAGGAATTTATCCAGGTGTTAGGAGGTCTAAACCTCACTTTCAGATTCTTGACGATATTGGGAATGCAAGTAATCACAGCCACGTTGCATTAGAGTAATAAACAAGTTTATTACTACCAAAGGATAAATCACAGTTGCCCTAAGCAGTTCTTACCAATACAAACCGGGAGCCAGTGCTAAGCATTCCCTATACCTCAAGGTTTCTCTGTGTCTCTTGGGGTCTCTCCTGAGGTCTCTGAGGTATAAGACTTGTGCATTACATTATATACCTATGATAATTACTATGGTTACTGTAGATAGAAACATTTCTAGTTACAGAGATGAGCCCTATTGGCTAAATTAGAGGTGGCTCCACGGTCCAAGATAACATTATACAATTCTGTAAAGTCATCAGTTTGAGAAAAAAAGAGTTCTTATACAGAGTCTTTCATAACTCAGTGTAGTAGTACAAATCACCAAAAGGTGGCAATGCAGTCTTACATATTATAATTATTCCAAGGACACAGGTGCCTTGGCATCTTACAAGTAAGAAATGCACAAAAAATTCATGGCAGAATTTATGTATTAGCAAGCAAAGTGTATTACAACAATATGCATTCACATCCTGACATCTACTCTTGTACGGTAGATGCTCTTAGCCCTTATATGTTAGTATAACATATACTTAAGTGCTAGCTGTCTATGGTGTACCTCTGAGGGTACCAATTAGGGTACAGGGACCTCATGTAACATTCCCCCCCCCTTGTTGCCTCCAAGGGCAACACAGGAAAATGTCTAGGGAAAGGACAGGAGCAGTGTTCGTTTACAAACCCAATGTGCCAGCTTGTAAAGGAACTCGAGCTGCTCATTGTATTGGCGCAGTATGCGCCATAGGCAGCAGAGCATTATAATCAAAATGAAGATTAAAAATGTTTGTATAATAGCAAAACCTTTGAAAGTAATCTCTAACCAGGTGTTAGTCAATACATCATTCATGTCACCATCATTAATCAATGAGAGGACAGCTTCATTGGCTTTGGTCATATTATTGCTGATGTGGATGAGGTGTGTGTGTCTTTCCTGTCTAAAAGTGATTTTAATGTGAGTGTAAGTGGGTCTATGTGTACATTAAAATATGGCAAGTATTCAGACAGTGTGAGCAGATAATCGGGTTACCATTAAGGATGTCTGCATCTAGGAGGGGTACGGGGGTTATGACGGTATGTTCAATGACAGTCTTCTGGTGGGGAACAAAACAGAAATTGGGGTAATCAATAGCACATGTAACAGATCCATTAGTATATGACTTGTAGTTAGTTACCACGCAGTATTCTCCATCAGAATTGTACTGTGAGTGCACAGTAGTAAGTCTCCACTTTTGCAACTGGACAGGGCAGGTGTAGGTCGTCTTCGAAATCCGTGTTGACAGGCGATGAACCTCCTCACGATATGATTGGTAGAGCTTATCCGGAGCCAGAGTTGAGTCAAAAGAGTCGGTGCCATTTGCCGTGATGTCATCATCCAAGTGAAAGTCCAATCAATGCTGTCTGGAGAATAACCACCAACAGGTTGAATGACATCAAATACATCACATTGGCACAAGTAAATATATTGCTTTTTCTCACAACAGTCCGTGTGCGGAGCCACCCAGGTATCCAGGACAGGATGGTAAACCAGTAGAGGCGGTAGATCCAGGCGTTCTCTGTAGATGTCTTCATCCAAATGCCCAATGGAATGCACCAGTGCAAGCTTGTCGAACAAAGCTGTAGTGGGATCAAAGCATGGTAAAGAGACTGTAAAAGAAACAAACATGGTATCTGTAATGGAACATTTCTTAGCAGTAAAGCAAGGACCAGTATTAGGGTGTCTGGTCACAAACCCCAAATTCCTAGCTGTAGAAAGAGGAATGGTTAAAGTTTGTTGCATACACATAGAAACACAGCTAGGGGTTTTACATCGTGGACAATACCATTTGGAGATGCGTCTGTCATGTATGATGTCAGGGATTCTTCCAGATTCTAGATCACGGAAGAGGTTGTTGATGGTAGTGATAATGTATGGGCCGTAGGCAGAGCAAAGTATTTCTCTAGCAATGTATTGTTTATCTGGTTCTTTATTGTTTTGTTGTATGAGTGCGTTGATCTTATGTTTTGAATCAATGAATGCCTTAGCAATGTCATGCATGTTGTATACAGTGTATCTTTCTTCTTGACTAAGGCCATCCACACCATGCAATAATGGGGGTAGTATGTTATTGACCAAACCAGTGGAGAACTTGGCAGAATGAGCTTTGATAGCAGCAATGTCTGCTATATTCTAAATAGACATAGCTGTACCGAAAAGGCCTGTGACAGTACCTGTTGCACCTGTGACATCAGAACTGTCAACTTCACCTGTCTTACGTCTATGAGTTAGATCATCAGGAGAGGGATTTCTCCCGAAGTTGCCTCTATGTTCAGTAGAATGGACCCCGGCAATAGGGTCTTGAGTATGAATCTGAAATGCGGCTAAACTATAAAATGCAGAAGTGTTAGTATTGTGACACATACCAAATTCTTTCATATTCCAGTAAGTAAGATTAAATAAAACAGGTATATGCATAAACTGTAAGTTATTAATCAAAGAACCTGGGAGGGCAGTGGCTGTTAGACCACTATGGGGACCAGGGGTATGCTTTGCACATCCCAAAAGCTGTTTATCAGTGGGTGGTAGTACAGAGAGGTACATGGCTGCAGAAGCCATGTGGTGTATAGCACAAAATTTCCGAGCAGAATCTCTGGATAAAGAATTACAGTATGAAGGATCAATTAAGGCAGTTATGTTGTACAAACCAGAATGTCTTAATGCAGTTTGTAACAAGGACAGTAAACCATTTGGGGATAATTTAGCATTAGGCCAACCTTGGAAAGTTCCTTTGGAGAGTTTGGCCACAGGGAGAATTTGTCCTAGCGATGTGGTTTGCCACTCAATTTGAAGGGTAGATTTATCAGGAGCAACAACTGAGGCAGTGAGGTAAGCATCGGAACCTTCCTGGACAGTGATAATACTGTCTGGTATATTGATGGATACTCCCTCTGGAGGAGGTGCTGGAGGATTGAGGTGTCGTAGGATGTCCGGTACCATGCCTTGGATGCAGGGGATAACTCCTGAGATGAAGAGATAATGGAACAAGATAGCCATCTTGTCAATGTATCTGAAAATGAAGATCAAAGATTAGTATGTTAGTACAATTCCACCCGATGGGGTGAGGAAAAGTAATTTAAGCTCCTTTATACAATTTCAGCTGGTTTGCATGTAACCATTTGTCAGTCAACTTGTTGTTATGCAGGAGTCTAACCTGATAGACTGCTGGACTGATCTTGTTGACAATGGGGTATGGGCCTTCCCACTTGTTGGAGAAGGAGTGGGTGGGATGTGCAAATCAAGTAGCATTACCTGATCTCCAACTTGCCAATCCACTTCTTGTGCGTGTTTGTCAAACTGTATTTTGGATTGTTGCTGGGCCTTGCCCATGCAGTTGGCAGTATACAAGGGCATGTGTATGAGGTCTTTTCTGAGTTTTTCCACATATTGGTCCACAGACATATGGTCTGCAGTGGGGGTGTGCAGATCAAACAACAGGTGTTCAGGTAATCTCTTCTGTCTACCAGTCATCACCTCCAAGGGTGTAAGCTGGGTGGTGGCTGAGGGTGTGCCCCTAATTGCCATAAGGAGTAACGGCAGTAGGGAATCCCAAGTTTTGGGATTATCCTCAATGAATTTGGAAAGCATTTGCTTACTCTGTCTATTGGCTCTCTCTACTTGACCTGAGGATTGGGGGTGGTAGGGTATGTGGAACTTCTGCTTAACTCCCAGGAGTTCAAGGGATTCTTTCATCAACTCACATGTAAAACGGGTTCCTTTGTCAGAGTCTACTTTAAGGGTAGACCCCACCTGGAGAAAATCTGTTCCACCAGGATTTTGGCAGTAGTTTTTGCAGTGCATGTCTTAGTGGGGAAAGCTTCAACCCACTTAGAGAAGAGATCAGTTACCACAAGAGCATACTTGTTATCTCTGCTGGTGTTGGTCAGAGGACCAATTAAATCAATCTGTATGGCATGCCAAGGACCAGAATGTCATTGTGGTAAAAGTTTGGCATTTCATTTGGTAGGGATGGGGTTGTTTTGTGCACAAATGAGACAGTTGTCTATGTATTGTTTAACATCTTTGGTGATACCAGGCCACCAGGCGGTGGTCTTGAGCCTTTGGAGGGTATTTTCCACTCCTTGGTGTCCACCAGTGGGTGTATCATGCACTTGGTGCAAGAATTCAGATCTTTAGTGTCTGGGGACCACCCACAACTTGGTGGTGGAGTCATCTGGTTGGAACCAGATGAGCTTGTCATCTGGTGACAAGCATAGCTTACCTTCATGCCTCCGATAGGGGTGTGTGGGAAGTTTCTCTTCAGTACCCTTGTCAAGGAATCTGAACACTTCTTTAAGTTCAGTGTCAAAATGCTGGGCTGCAGAGAGGTCCAAGGGGGAAAAAGGTTCAGGTTTCTTCCTGAGTGCTGCAATCTGTGCAGCTGCATTGACCTCTGGATAGTCCATCATCCAGATGTCCCCCCTCAGGCCCCTTCCTTAGCAAGGGTATCTGCTGTGTCATTGAAGGTATGGTAGGGGTCATGGAGAGAGAGAGCTTTGACTTTGTGTACATAGAGTTTGTGTGCAAAGTATTGTGCCAGTGAATGTATGTATAGTACCAATTCCTTGTACTTCACTGGGCTGCCATCAGAGGAGAGAAAGGAGTTCTTCTGCCAGAAAGGTAGAAATTCTGTAAGAGAACAACAAACCCAATTAGAGTCTGTGAAAATGATGGTATCCTTGGTTCCATGCTGGATGAACTCGAGGGCACAGGCCACCGCTGCCATCTCTGCATATCGTGATAATGCTACACTACAGCACTTAGATATTTTGACAGTGTTCCCATAAGGTAGATCACCAGAATGCCCATCCCTGCAGTTTGCTCTCCTTGATAGTAGGATGCTGAACTGTCAGTAAAGACATGACACAAAGAGGTGTTATCAAGTATTTGTGGCGTGGCAGGGAGGAAAGGACCTGGATCTGGAAGATCAGGTGACTGTAGTATACAGTCATGGGGTTCTCCCTGGAAAAGGAGACCATGAGCTAACATAGATGGAACTTTAAATAGTTGTACCTGTATGTCTCTGTCTTGACAGCCCAGTAGGTGGCCAGAAGGTTCCTTTCGCAAAGGCCATACTTCTGTTCCACTGGGGTCAAGAGCTGTGAGGCATATGCAATGGGTCTCAGGGTGCCATGCACCTTCTGGGTCAGTACTGCTGACATGGCAATGTCAGAGGTGGCACATTCCAGATGGAATGGTAGTGCTGGATTGGGGTTGACCAGTGCTGGGGCGGAGGCCAAAGCCTGCTTCAGTGACATCACAGCCTGTGTGTGTATAGGGCCCCAAGTCCATGGTATGTCCTTTTTGAGTAACTCATACAGAGGAGCAGCTTTCTGAGCAAAGCCACAAATAAAATCTCTCGAATAGTTCACCATACCTAGAAACCTTCAAAGAGTTGCCACACTGGTGGGCAATGGCAAGTTTTGCAATCCCTGTACCTTCTTCCAGGTAGGGCTTCGACCTTGGTCAGTTATTTTCAGACCTAGAAAGAGTACTTCTTTCTGACACAGTTGTGCTTTTGCTGGATTACATTTCAGACCTGCTCTCTGAATGAGAGTCAGTACTTTGTCCAAGAGATCCAAATGTTGTTCCTGTGTGGCTGTTGCCAGCAACAGGTCATCCACATATTGCAAGAGACATTTGGGAGTAGAGAAACTCTCAAGGGTGTCCATCATGTGAAGATGGAACAGGGATGGGCTGTTATGGAATCCTTGTGGCAAGCAAGTCCACGTGTACTGTCTTCCTTCAAAGGTGAAGGCAAACTTATATTGACTCTTGAGGGCCAATGATAGTGACCAAAAACCATTGGAAATGTCCAGGGCACTGAACCATTTCAAATCAGGGGTCAGAAGTCATAGCACATCTGGTGCTGATGCCACAGTTGGAGAACAACTGGGGGTGACCTGATTCAGTTTCCTGTAGTCAATAGTAAGTCTCCAGGTGCCTGTGGGTTTCTTCACTGGCCACACTGGGGAGTTGGCAGTGGAAACACAAGTTATGATTACTCCTTGCTTGAGGAGTGACTTGATCATCTCTCTAAGGGAAGGCAAGGCTTCAGTTGGGAAAGGATATTGCCTTTGCCTCTCATGTGCTGGGCCTGGCACTTCGATGACAGTGTGCATTCTACCACAGTCATGTTTATTGATTGCAAATGCTTCCAAATGTCGTTGCAAAATAGGGAGGAGCTGTGGGAAAAGTTCATGATTCTTGAACAAATCTATGACGTCATACTCCTTGTCATGGTAGATATTGTTGCCATGACATGTGAATCAGGAGTCAAAATGGTATGATATTGACCCTGAATCTGTATCAGTAGCATGTTAGCTAGGTCCACCACACAGCCGTGTGGTGCGAGGAAGTCAATCCCTATGATACCAGGATGATTATGCAATACCATTAGTTGGAAGGTGTGTGAGGCCTTTAAATGGCCTAGCTCTACTGGTAGGGGTAGAGAACGATATGCAGGTAGCCTAGTACCGTCAACTCCTGACATGTTGGTCCTCCATCCGGTGGACCAAGGAGATGTGTCTGGGTGTTCATCATGTAACAGAGATACAGCTGCACCTGTATCTAACAGGACTATTAGTAGGCAGCCCCCGACCTTGGCCTCGGTGCAGGGCCTTCCGTTTGTATTCAAGACTAGCTTATTTACAATCCAGACTGGGGCCTGTAATTGTCAATCTGTACTGCTGGAAGCATGGAGAGGATGGGCCTGACTCTTGTGAATCACTTTGCCATGCTGTACTGATGCTATATAGGGAGGAGCCTCTGGGTTCAGGCCTGAATGGGCCTGAGGGCCTGTACCGCCAGTGTCCCCATGACCAGTTAGGGCCTGGGTTGCCAGTTGTACTGCCGCAAGGGCCTGTGGGAACAGCATCCACCACAGAGCGTACTTGTCCCAGGAGCTCTTGGAATTTCTGATTCTCTTCAGTTATCTCCCTATATGAAGGGCCTGTTCTTTGCTGTTGTGGTTTACCTCTACCCTTATGCTTTTTATACTTATGCCAATTCTGGGTCCCACCCCATTGTTGTTGCTGTTGTGGTTGTTATTGATGGGCCTGTTGGGGGTATTGGTTATCAGCTGGAGGGGCTTGCTGATGTTGGGCCTGCCCTTCCACTGTGTAGTGCATCGTGGCCTCTGGAGTAGGCTCCACGGCGGCTACCTTTTTGGAACTGGAGCCCAGATCATGGATATAGAGTTGGTACACTCTCTCAGTTTTCCGAAGGATGTCGGCAAACCTATCTGTATTGGGGTAGGTGGTCGGCTTTACCTTTTCTCTTACTGCTGGAATCATGTCCCTAAGGAACAGGGTCTTATAGTCAATAAGATCTACATCTGCAGCTTCTTGTGCCAAGTGCTTTCCTGCTCAGTAAGCCATCCAGAGTCTCTGGTGGTAAGTCACTGGACTTTCCTTTACATTCTGTTTTACAGGGTATGCAAGCATCACTCCTACTACACCTGGGCTGTGAGCAGAAATGTGCTCAGCTGCAACCTCGTCAAAGGTGGCGTTCCCATCCTGGCGAATGGTGTCGGGGAGTTTTGCCCTCAAACCAGGATCAATGGTCTGGCATAGTATTTGGACCTCATATTCTGCAGCAAGGCTAAGCATCTCTCATTTAGAACGCATCTTTTCCAAGTGACAGCTGAGGTTGTCGGACGGGTTCATCCGACTGATGCTGTCAGCAATTTGCTGAACAGAGTAGGCCATTTGTAGGGGATTACTGGGTCGATCAGGCAGAGGTAGATTGTCTTGAGTGCCATCCAGGGTGGCCCAAGCTGCAGCCTCGACTGCAGTGCAGACAATACCTTCCTGAGTGCCAGCCTCTTACAGAAGCTGCCTAATCTGGGTTTTAATGGCCCGTTTACTTCTCTCAGGAAGGGGTACATTGCCTATGGCAGTTTCAATCATGGTTTCTATCTCCTGCCTGTCTTCCACATTAATAACGGCTATCAGTGGTGCTGTCGGGACCAGGCCTGGGCCTTCTCCCCCCATCATGGGGGCTGCCATGTTGGCATCTCCCATGATGGGTGCCATGACGTCGATGATGTATGACATGGTGAGGGTGGAGTGGGGACCCGCCATGTTGTGGATGGCTGGGTGGGGACTCTGGGCCATAGTAGGGGTGTGACTAGGTGTTGTATTGTGAAATGTCATCATCGGATAACTCCCCTTCGGATGACGTATGTAAGGCAGGGGCTACGCCTCCCATTGCCTTAACATGGCCAGCCAGAACCTCCCGCTGATGGCGCAGTTTTGCCATCTTGGTTCTACATTCAGTATGACTCACACTTGCAACATCTATATCAACCTCATCTTGTTTTGCTTTTGCAACACTCTATACGTGGCGCTCAATTCACGATTGTCCCAGATAGACACTTCTAAATCATTATGTACCTTCGTCCTGCAGCTGACCCATTTCCTCACTTAACTGAGCATTTGCAGCACTTAGCAAATCATTCATCTGCAACGCCTGACTCTTATCCTGTTTCAAACTTTCACACTCCTGCTTCAACATACACAGTTCCTGTTCTCCAGCTTGAGCTGAATGATGCAATAGTGAATCCTTTTCATTTCTCAGAGTTTGGAGATCGGACTCCAAGTTCTGCTGCAGTCTTATACATTCTGTTTCCTGCAAACCCATCTGTTGCTTAAGAGATGAAATCTGCAGATCAAGGGTTCGAAACCTCGCCTCGGAGGCTTCCAGAGCAGCATAGAAAGCCACGACCATCAACCCTTTAGCTTGTCGATTATTGGCTGATTGTCTCTTCTCCATGTACTGGGTTGAAATCCCCAGTATAGGGTTTTTGGATGATTTGCGTCCTGCATGAAGTCAGCCCATCCTCCATGGGAGGCAAGGAAGTTCGAGACATCGAGTCTCAGTTCTGCGCAGATATTTGATACTGTGGCCATTGTGTGGGAGGGAACAGAAATTCAAACTGTGAAAAGGGCACCGTGCTGCATATTGATCCACAGCAGGAGCACTTTATACACAATCGGGCTACTGTGTAAGTTGTAGGCTTGCAATTCAAAGCTGCTATGGAGTGAGTCGAGACGGCATCGACCACACCCGAAAAGACAGCCAGACTTTGCAAGTTACTACAAACTGGTTTTAAAATGGGAGATGTGATACGGGAATGTACCCCTACTGTCCCCGTGGGAAAGGGAAAGAGTTTTAGCAACAAGTGAAAATTACAAATGCCAAATATCGCCTGCACATGGTCACCAATTTGTTAGGAGGTCTAAACCTCACTTTCAGATTCTTGACGATATTGGGAATGCAAGTAATCAAAGACATGCTGCATTAGAGTAATAAACAAGTTTATTACTACCAAAGGATAAATCACAGTTGCCCTAAGCAGTTCTTACCAGTACGAACCGGGAGCCAGTGCTAAGCGTTCCCTATACCTCGAGGTTTCTCTGTGTCTCTTGGGGTCTCTCCTGAGGTCTCTGAGGTATAAGACTTGTGCATTACATTATATACCTATGATAATTACTGTGGGTACTGTAAGATAGAAACATTTCTAGTTACAGAGATGAGCCCTATTGGCTAAATTAGAGGTGGCTCCACGGTCCAAAATAACATTATACAATTCTGTAAAGTCATCAGTTTGAGAACAAAAGAGTTCTTATACAGAGTCTTACATAACTCAGTATAGTAGTACAAATCACCAAAAGGTGGCAATGCCATCTTACATATTTATAATTATTCCAAGGACACAGGTGCCTTGGCATCTTACAAGTAAGAAATGCACAAAAAATACATGGCAGACTATATGTATTAGCAAGTAAAGTGTATTACAACAATATGCATCCACATCCTGACATCTACTCTTGTACGGTAGATGCCCTTAGCCCTTATATGTTAGTATCACATATACTTAAGTGCTAGCTGTCTACGGAGTACCTCTAAGGGTACCAATTAGGGTGCAGGGACCTCGTGTAACACAGGCTTACCCTGAATGCCTATAGTGTCTTCATATCCACTGACTTGTTTGGTAAGCTGTGTTAGCTGGTTTTAGGCACCAGTAAACCCTGTGGTTGCTGGGGGCCCCCTGCCCAAGGAGGCAACCAGCCAGAACTAGTGTATATGATTAGTTATAATTCTTTTAACATAATTGTCTTGTTAAAACTGCAATAAAGTGCACCACTGGGATGGGAAAAGCTTAATGATGTTCAAGGTTCAAAGTGTCAAGTTTATTGCAGGAAAAAACTCCATTGAGCAAACTCATTCACAAGGAGGTCCTGGGTCATTTACATAGATATACGAACATAACATACTAGGTAACATTGTTAATCGAGTCATATGTATCATACAAGGTATCATTGTTAATCGAGCAAACAATACATACACACACAGTTCTTAGTTGACAATTCTTGTCGTGATACAGCCATGTAAGGCACGGTTCTGTTGGAGGAGTCTGATGCTGAATCAGCAGGTGTTTGGGTAAGGTTGCATACATAAATGAATAGTGCATTATAGGCGAAAGTTAATGTTCAGAGACAGCAGGGGGAGTATAAGAAGGAGTTGTAGGGAAAGAAGGTAGAAGATGAGGCTAGGGACTAGCAGAGCAAGGTGGAAAGAGGTGTGATTAGGAGATCTAGAGGTAAAAGGCATGATGACAGCAGGGGGAGTTTGAGAAGGAATGGCAGGGTAAGGAGGTAAAAGGTGAGGCTTGTGACTAGCAGAGTAGAGTAGAAAAAAGTGTGATAAGGAGATCAGAAGGTGACGGGTATTGTAAGCTGGTAATGGGGATCAAACCTATAGCTGTTTTATTTAGTCTACTACTTCCTGTGTGATTGCAGACCTGTTATGGTCCTAGCAGTGTCATTTGGAGTGTGAGTATGTAACATAAGGGTGGTATGATGGATTTAGTGGCAGTGACAGGTATCTTTTATTTTGGATGAGGATAAGGCTTTGTATAGATTTATTGGGACAATGCTAGTTAGTTTTAGTATGGATTGGAGTTGGTTCCAGAATGTGGGGAGTGTGACTGAGATGGCGCGTTGTCCAAAGGTGGTACGAGTTCTTGGGACGTCAAGCAGTATGTAGTTTGATTTCCTAAGTGAGTAAGCACTCCGGGAGATACAGAAAAGGGATGTGATGTAGTTTGGAAGTTTGTTTAGGAGTATCTTGAGGGTCCATATCCCTGCATGGAGCAGGCGTCTGGTGGCAAGTGAGGTCCAGCCAACAGCTGTGTATAGGTCGCAGTGGTGGGTTCTGTGGGAGGCACTGGTGATGAACTGTACAGCACAGTGGTAGAGAACGTCCAGTTTGCTTAGGCCTGAGATTGCAGAGGTGGCATAGATGAAATCTCCATAGTCAAGAAGTGGAAGAAATGTGGCCAATACAAGCTTGGTTTGGGTCGCAACAGGGAAGAGAGATTTGTTTCGAAAGAAGAAGCCTAGCAGTGCTTTGAGCCTCTTGGATAGGTCCTCAGTGTGGTCAAGGAAGGTGAGCTTGTTGTCTATCCAGAGACCAAGGTATTTAAATTTGGGAACTACTTCCACGGTTTTCCCCAGTGAGGTGACGATAAGGTTTGTTGGCTGCAAAGGGGGGGATCCAAAGGTGGTATTACGTGAGATGAACATTGCCTTAGTTTTCTTCACGTTCAGAAGGCGCTTTGCTTTAA
The DNA here is from genome assembly GCA_016271365.2 of Neoceratodus forsteri. Classification (NCBI taxonomy): domain Eukaryota; kingdom Metazoa; phylum Chordata; order Ceratodontiformes; family Ceratodontidae; genus Neoceratodus; species Neoceratodus forsteri. The sequence goes on along the minus strand of CM057449.1, from coordinate 1,275,536,932 downwards.
TCAAGTTACTTTCGAGCTGAGTAAAGTCAGCTTGCAAGACGTCCCTGACTTCTGTTAGAGTTGTGCCAGAGGTATATAATACAGTGTCATCTGCAAAAAAGTGAATACTGGATTTCGTTATGTGGGAGTCAAGATCATTGATGTATAGGGAGAATAGGATTGGGCCTAATATGGAGCCTTGGGGGACTCTCCTGGCAATCGGAAGGGGGTCTGAGAGACAGCCATCTGCTTTAACTTTCTGCATCCTACCGGAGAGAGAAACTGGTGAACCACTGTACGATAGGAGTAGTGGCACCTAGGTTAGAAAGGCAGTTGATTAGGAGGGTGTGGTCAACAGTATCAAAGGCTTTACTGAGGTCCAGGAAGACTGCGCCGGTGACCTTCTTGAAGTCCACGGCGGAAATCCAGTCATTAGTGACCTTAGCCAATGCAGTGACTGTGCTATGTTTGGACCGGAAACCAGATTCTGCAGGGTTAAGGAGAGAGTAGGATTTAAAGTGTTGTTTCAATTGGATATATACCAGCTTTTCGAGGACTTTAGAGAGAACAGGCAAAATGGAGATGGGCCTGTAATTATTTAAATCACAGGGATCTCCTGATTTGAAAGAGGAAGGATGTGGGCATACTTCCAGCTAGATGGAACTGTTGCGGCGGTTATGGATAGGTTGAAGATATGTAAGATAGGTGCAGTGAGATAGGCATAGCCTATTCTCAGAAAAATTGGTTCAAGTCCATCATCCCCGGCACTCTTACAGAGATCTAGATAAAGGAGCGAATCTTCAACTTTTTTGTATGTAATAATGTGGATCTGGAGAGGGTGAGATGGCCTTCAGGTAGAGGAGGTAAGGCTTTTACTAGTATTCACTTGGTTAGCATAGGGTGTGGAGTCGAAAGCAAGTCCAGCGGTAACAAAATGAGAATTGAGTTCTTCAAGGATCTGGGTGCTGTTTTCCACTGGCCTGCCATTGGTAAATATCTTGGATGGGATGGATGGAGCAAAAGGACAGTCTTCAATAGATTTAATTGTTCTCCAGATTTTTTGGGGGTTCCCTTTGGCTTGTTCCAGGGTGGTGATATAGAAGTTAGCTTTTGTGGCACGAATGCTTTTGACACAAGCATTTCTAGCAGCTCTGAAGGCCTGCCATTCTGCTGGGCTCTTAGTGTACCTAGCCTTTGCCCAGAGTTTGTCTCTGTTGGTGGCAGCCAGCCTTTAGTTGTGGGGTGAACCAAGGGTGGGACACGTTGCACACCCTGACTTTGATAATGGGTGCATGCTTGTTTGCCAGGGCAGTAAGATTGTCACTAAGGATGGAGACAGCTTCGTCTACAGTTTTTGCAAGATATAAATCTTCTTAATGTCATGACACTAGTCCCTGAAGTATAGCCAACTATTCCAAGGTAGATGAACAGACATGGATTACATGGGTAAAGGGGCAACAAAGACTCTGAATTTTATCCCAAACTGTGGAGAATCACTACACACCCACATAGTCACTGCTCACATGGTAATACATGCATTCCCTGTGGCCCAATGGGATACGTATATCCACAGCAGTCTGTATGCTGGGTGAAACCGACAAACATAGAAACATAGAATTTGATGGCAGATAAGGACTGCTTGGCCCACTTAGTCTGCCCATTTTCTCTACCTACTGTAATACCACAGACCCTACTTGATCTTCGGCTTAACCCTCCCTTCCTGAACCACTAAGGTTCCATTATGCCTATCCCATGCATTCTTAAATCCCGTTATGGTTTTTACCCCCAAAACCTTCACTGGGAGGCTGTTCCAGACATCCATCACTCTTTCTGTGAAAAGTACTTCCTCATGTTCCCCTGAGTCTACCCCCCAGCTTCACAGCATGACCCTTTGTTTTTAAACATCTTATTTTCTGAAAAACACTTCGCTCTATTACCTTATTTATACCTGTGAGGTATTTGTAAGTCTCTATCTCCCCCTCCCTCCTTTCCTCTATGGTGTACATACTGAGTTCCTTGAGTCTCTCCTTATAGAGTTTCTGGTGCAGATCCTGCACCATTGTAGTAGCCGTCCTCTGGACCACCTCTACTCTGTCTATGTCTTTCCAGAGATGTGGTCTCCAGAACCGGACACAGTACTCCAGATGAGGTCTCACCAATGATTTATACAGCAGAATCACCACCTCCCTCTTTCTGCTGGTGATACCCTTCCTATGCACCCTAGCATCCCACTGGCTCTCCCCACTGGCTTGTTGCACTGTTTGGCCATCACTAGGTAATCAGATATGATTACTCCAGGTCTCTGCTGTTTGGTGGTAGTCAGTACCACTCCTCCATCTTGAACTCTGCCCCTGGATTCCTGTACCCCAAGTGCATGATTTTGCACTTCTTCATATTGAAACTTAGTTGCCACACCCTTCACCACTCCTCAAGCTTTCTTAGATCCCTATTCATTTTTCCATATCCCCCTGGAGTGTCTACCCTATTGCAGATCTTTGTGTCATCTGCAAAAAGCATACCTTCCCTTCTAGCCCCTCTGCAATGCCACTAATAAAGACATTAAAGGGGACCTGTCCCAGTACTGATCCTTGTGGCACCTGGCTCATCACCCTCCCTTCCTCTGAGTGAACTCTGTTTACCACCACTCTCTGTCGCCTATCCCCCAACCAATTCCTTAAGCAGTTAACCACCTTTAGACCCACTCCCAGGCTACCCAGCTTGTTTACGAGTCTTACTGTATGTGTGGAATGCTGCAGAAAGCCTTACTGACGTCTAGGTAGGCCACATCCACTGCTCCACCCTGATCTAATTCCCTGGTCACCCAGTCAAAGAAATCTATTAGATTTGTTTGACATGACCTCCTTGAAGCAAATCCATGCTGCCTTGCTTCATGTAAGCTGTTGGATTCAAGTTATTCCAAAATCCTTTCCTTCAGTAGTGATTCCATTAATTTTCCTACCACTGATGTCAAGCTGACTGCCCTGTAATTGCCAGCCTCCTCCCTATTATCAATTTTTTGAAGTGGGACTATGTCTGCCCTCCTCCAGTCCTCTTGAACCTCTCCCATCTTCAGTGAGTGGTTGAACAGGACTGTCAGAGGTGCAGTCAGCACCTGTCTGAGCTCCATCAATATTCTTGGATGTATCCTGTCTGGCCCCATTGTCTAGTCCACGTTCAGATTTGTGAGTTCCTTCAGGACCCTCTCCTCAATAAATGGACTGGTGTCCACCTCCTTTTCTTAGATGCTCCTGTTACTTATCTGTGGTCCTCACCTTCCCCTTCTTCTGTGAACATGGAACAAAAATATTTGTTCAGGATGTCTGCTTTTTCCTGGTCCCCGTCCATACACTCCTCCCCTTCCCACCTTTGCCTTACAATCCCTCTGCTGGTCTTTCTCCTTTCGCTTACAGACATGAAAAATGACTTGTCTCCCTTCTTCACTGCATGAGCTATTTTCTCCTCTGTTTGTGCCTCTGCACTCCTGGCTGTTTTTCCTGTCCCCCATCTGCTTCTCCTGATACACCTCCCTATCGTCCTCCCTATGTGTCTCCTTATACCTCCTAAATACTAACTTTTTTGCTTTTACCTTCCCAGCCACCTCTTTTGAAAACCATAGCAGTTTCTTTTTCCTCTTGCTTTTGCTTACTAGCTTGACACAGAGGTTTGTTGTTTCACTATGGCTCCTTTAAGTTTTGCTTACTGTTCCTACACTCAACACAAGTCCTCCCCTCCTGGGCATCCCTGAGCATTCCCCATCTTTATAAAGTCAACCCTCCTGAAGTCCAGGACCCTTGCCTTTGTGTGGTTTGATTCTGCCATCTTATATTGAACCACACCATATGGTGATCACTTGTCCTCAGGTGGCCACCCACCATGACATCAACAACACTGTTACCATTGGTGAGTACAAGGTCCAATATTGCTCCCCCATGAATGAGCTCTCTAACTAGTTGTCTGAGGGTTGTATGTCATAATAGCGAACGCATTATGGGGATCACTATTAAACATAGAAATATAGAAACATAGACTTTGATGGCAGATAAGAACTGCTTGGCCCACATAGTCTGCCCATTTCCCTGCCTACAGGATAAGCTGCAGATCCTAGTTAACCAACAGCCTATTTCTTCCTGCCCCCCCACAAGAATTGCCTTATGTCTGTCCCATGAATTCTTGAATTCTCCCACAGTTTTAGACCACACAACCTCCTCAGGAAGGCTGTTCCATGCATCCACCAACCTCTCTGTGAAAAAATACTTCCTCACATTGCCCCTGAGCCACCTCCCCTCTATCTTCAAATTGTATCCCCATATTCTTGCACATCTCTTTTTCTGAAAGATGCTACCCTCTTGGACTTTGTTGATTCTACTGAGGTACTTAAAAGTTTCTATCATGTTCCCCCTCTCCCTCCTCTCCTCAAGGATAGACATATTAAGCTCCTTTAGTCTTTCCTTGTATGGCTTCTCTTGCAGACCCTGCACCATTTTGGTTGCCCTCCTCTGGACTGCCTCCATCCTGTCTATGTTTTTGTGGAGATGGGTTCTCCAGAACTGGATGCAGTTCTCCAGATGGGGTCTCATCAACTGTCTGTACAGAGGGATAACAACTTTCTGTTTTCTGCTGCTGCTGCCTCTCCCTATACATCCCAGTATCCCCCCAGCCTTCCCTACTGCCTTCTCACATTGCTTGCTAACCTTAAGGTCATCTGATATGATTACCCTTTCCATTTATGTTATTGTTACTACCCCCCCATTGTGTAATCTTCCTCTGGGTTTTTGTTTCCCAGGTGCATTATTTTGCACTTCTTTGCACTGAATCCTAGCTGCCATACTTCTGACCATTCCTCCAACCTTGCCAAGTCCCTTCTCATCATTTCCATGCCTCTTTGTGTGTCAACCCTGTTGCAGATCTTTGTATTATCTGCAAAGAGGCATACTTTTATTTCCAGTTTCTCTGCAATGTCACTTATAAACACATTAAAAAAGACTGGATCCAGTGCTGAACCCTGCGGTACCCCACTAGTAACCCCTCTTTCTTCAGAGTGGACTCCATTTACAATTACCTTCTGTGTTCTGTTGTCCAGCCAATGTTTTATCCAGGCTACCACCCTGGGACTCACTCCCAAGCTGATTAATTTGACTATTAATCTTTTGTGTGGGATTGTGTAAAATACCTTGCTAAAGTCTAGGTAGGCTATATCCACAGCCCCTCCCTGGTCTACTACTATGGTCACAAAGTCAAAGAAATCAATTAGATTAATCTGACATGACCTTCCCACTGTGAACCCATGCTACCTTGGGTCCTGTGCCCCACTGGCCTCTAGGTGCTCAACAATTCTTTCTTTCAGAAGTGATTCCATCACTTTCCCTACCACAGAAGTCAAACTGACAGGTTTGTAGTTTCCTGCCTCTGTCTTGCCCCCACTTTTGTGAATGGAATCACATCCACCTTCCTCCAGTTCTCAGGTACCACACCATCCTCTCCTGATTTGTTAAAAAAGGTAGTCAATGGTGTCACTAGTTCTCCCCTTAATTCTTTCAGAATTCTGGGGTGAATTCTGTCAGGCCCCATTGCTTTTTCCACCTTCAGTTTTAGGAGTTCTTTCAAAACCCTTTCTTCTGTGAATGGATTGGGATAAACCCCCCTATCCAGAGTGCTTCTGTTAATTGGATTAGGCACCTCTTCCTCCTCCTCTTTTGTGAATACTGAGCAGAAGTATTCGTTCGGTATCCCTGCTTTTTTACTGTTCCTCTCTGCCCACCCACAGTCCTGTCTATTCAGCCTCACTATCCCTCCCTTTGTCTTTCTACGCTCCCTGAAGTACCTATAAATTGTTTTATCCCCCTTCTTAACCAAGTTGGCTATCTTTTCCTCAGTTTGGGCCTTTACTATTCTGACTTCCCCCCTGCTTCCTTCTGCCTTAATTGGTACAATTCTCTGTCCTGCTCCTTCTGTGTTTCCTTTTACCTCCTAAATGCTATCTTTTTCTCCTTAACCTTCCCCGCCATCTCTTTTGAGAACCATAGTGGCTTTTTCTTTCATTTTGATTTGTTTATTTGCTTCACACAAAGGCTTGTTGCCTCTGTGATAGCAGTTTTGATGTTTCCCAATTGTTGCTCCACCCTTCCTTCTAGCCTGTTTGTTAGTGCTTTTTAAGGCATTCTTCCATCTTGCTAAAGTCAGCACTCCTGAAGTCCAGTACCCTCACTTTTGTATGGCTTGACTCTGTAGCTGAGTTTATTGTGAACCACACTGTTTGGTGGTCACTTGTTCCCAGATGGCTACCCACTTCTAGATCTGAGATCCTCTCATTGTCCCCATTTGAGAGTATGAGTTCTAAGATTGCTCCCTCACAAGTGGGTTCCAAAACTAGCTGTCTGAGGTATGCCACCTGTAGGGCATTGAGAATGGCCCTGCTCTTGGATGTGACTCTTGGATGATGAATGTATATTGCTGAGAAGCAATTCAGTGATATACACTTGCAGGTGACCAGGCACACACAATACATTAAGTGTGTTTGTGGGGTGGTGCACCCCGCACCCTCAATCATGGGGGCTTTGCCCCCCATACTCCCCTGATTAAGTATTGTTAACTACGGGGGGGTGCATGTCAGGAAGGGGGCACAGCCCGTTTAAAAAAAAAATGTAGGTCCAGCAGCCACTGGAACAAAAAAATCTTCCCAGCTCTGAATCCAGGACCTGCTTTGTCAGAGCCAGCCTCCCTACCCACCAGACCACACTGTTGGCTCAGCAGAGCAGGCACACTAGAGGGTAATAACCCTCTTCTTTATCCCTCCCCTTCCCCATGTTATTTTCTTTTTCCTCTCACTTTCCCTCCCCTCACAGTCACAGTTCGAGCTACTCTTGTTGGTTGCCCATGATAATAGTACAGTAATATGGGTTGCCATTTTGACGGTCACCCATATACGATCGTTGTTATCACTGGATACCTTGGCTGAGGAATGCCTCTTGCAGGGAGTCCAGGATGTCCCTGCTCCTAGTTGAAGCTGCAGCTGGGATGCACCAATCCACATCTGGCAGATTGAAGTCCTCAACCAGCAGCACTTCCCCCTTAGTCACTATCTTTTGGATAGCTTCCATCAGAACCTTATCTGTCTTCCCTACTGTGCTGGAGGTCTGTAGATCACACCAGTGTGAATAGCAGCTCCATTCCATGTCTCTAGGATGATCTACAGTGCTTCTGCCCCTCTCTGTATTCCCTGTAACTCTGTTACTTCTATGCTACCACTTATGTAAGGAGCCAGTCCTCCCCCTTTCTTACATTCCCTGCCCTTCCTGAACAGAGTATAGCCGGGTATGGCTATGTCCCAGTCATGGTTGTCATTGCACCCTGACTTGGTAATAACAGCAATGTCCAGGACAGTCTCTACCATAATTGGCACAAGGTCCAGGATTTTATTTCCCAGACTTTGAAGATTTGTGCACATGGCCTTCCAAATTCTACTACCACCCTTCTTGTCAACTCCCCCTTTTCCCTTTTGCCTACTCCCCTACTCATCTGCCTTTATTCTTAGCCCCCTTAATTTATATCATTCTGCTTTTCCTGTTATTAGGAACCTCTGTTAGGGTTCTCCTTACTGATTACTTTAGTTTGCAGGAGGGGACAGTTTATGTCTCCCTGCTTCCTTCTGCCACCCCCCCCCACTAGTTTAAATGCTTGCCAATGTAGCATTTAAACCATTCACTGAGGACTGTGTTTCCCCTTCCAGACAGATGCAGGTCATCTCCCCTGTAAAGGCCTTTATCCCTCCAGGTGGGACCCCAGTCCCCAACATAGCTGAAACTCTGAAAAAAAAATCCAGCACTCACCAGCCCAGACAAATATCAAGACTACTCAGGATATCTCAAAATGCTTCATTTTATTTGGTGCCAGGTGCAAGGTCCTGATGCATTTCGGAATCTTTTCCTTTTTTCAAAGGATCTATTGCACAACCACAGGAGCGCATATTTATACAGTCAGGATAGTGACATCATCACTCTGCATGAGATAGGTGAAAAAAAGTGCAAATCAGTGACAAATCTCTACAAATACCATTAAACAACCATTCATATACATCAGTAAATATCAAAATCATGTTTAAAGTTAATTTATTAAGGACACATATTTTGCAATTAAGAAACTGTTTAAGCAGCAGCCCAATGGAAACTTTGGAAAGAGTCCCAGTCATTTCTACCAGTTCCACTGTTTTACATCATGTTCTGCAAAGCAAAACATAAAAATAAATACAATTATAATTATTTATTCGTTTTAGAGTATACTTGTATAGACAATCTTTGACCCTGAGTGGGTGTATAAGAAAAGTGCCCTAGACATTTCCAAATATTTCTTCATAACACTGCACATCAGAGACTGTTGTTATTACAAAAAGAGGGAAAAGGAAAGGGGTTGTGGGGTAAAAAGGAGAGAAGGGGGGATGGGGAGAGAAAAAAGTTGTGTTTTTTGTTTCTTGTTTTCTGGTGGGAGGGACCATCACTAAGATGCATTATGTCTCTCTTAAGTAAGGGATCAAATCAAATCTTTCATTCAAACCAAGGGCTTTGTATGCCCTGAGGGTGAAAATCTAAAATCCCTCCCTCTCTAAAATAAAATTATCATAGTCCCCACCCCTCGGATTTTTAAACACTTTTTCAATTCCTTTAAAAGAAAAACTATGCATATCCTTGTTCACAGATTTCATCACATGCAGGGCTATAGCATAGGTTGGATCATTGTTTCTAATGGCCCTAACATGTTCTCCTACCCTTTGTTTCAAATTTTTTTTTGTTTTACCTACATAGAATCCACCACAAGTACATGTAGCTAAATATATGACCCCACTTGTATCACAGGTTATCAATTTTTTTATTTGGTAGGGTTTATTTATGTGGGGACTCAAAAAGTATTTGCTTGTAGTAATGTTAGGGCAAAATTTACATTTCTGGCATTTAAAACATTATACCCCTGCTCTCAGCCATGTTTGGGAAGTAGGTAATGACTTCCTGCTATGTACCAGTTGGTCCTTTAATGTTGTAGCCCTCCTGTAAGACAGTCTAGGGGTATTTTCATGATATGAGATCAGATCTGAATCCCCTTTTTAAAATATTCTAATTTTTCTTGATCACTTCAGCTACTTTTGGGGCATTTACAGAATATGTAGTCACAAATTAAGATTTGACATATTTCTCTTCTCAATGCATTTTGTAGCTAAGGTGACATCTCGTTAACTCCAAATATGTGGTTTCAGGATGCCTACATACCTATCAGTATATTATTGTAAAATACTGGGTCACCCGCTAACACCAAATAAAATGTTTCTGTTCAGGCACATTATTTATAGTCCCAGATAAGGTCACAGTCTCACTTTACATCAGATCTGCTCCCTCAGGACCCTCTGACACACTGCAAGACAGACTATCCTTTTGTTTCTTAAAGAAAGATTTCAAACTTAAGTTCTGGCAGAATCTTTGGAGGTCTAAAAAAATTTCAAATGTATTAATCCCCACCGTAGGTACAAAAGACAGTCCTTGATTCAATACCTGTTCTTCTACCCTGGTTAGAGCTCTACTAGATAGATTTAATATCTTCTTTGGTACCTCCAGGGTCTCCTGCGGGGGTTGGAGTATTGTCTATTATCCAGTTGATTGTACTATGGCCTGGGTTGTACCAAGTGATACACATGGTTGTTTGGGGGGGTTGGGGTACTGACATTGTGGGGGGGATACTGTTGTCTGGTACGGGGTATTGTATATTTCTTTTGTTGTCTCCCTTGTTGTAATTCCTGTTGAGGATGGTTTTCTGTCTGTCCTGTTGCCCCCTCTTCCCCTTCTCTTCCCCCACCTTGTCCTTCTTTTTCATAGCTGAAACTCTTCTCTCTGCACCAATCCTTCAATCACTGGTTGACGCTCAAGGTGTGGAGTACCCTTTCCTCCCCCTGTTATAGATAAGCAACACCTCAGAAAAGGCCACTGAGTGTGCTACCAGCCTAAGACCCCTCCCCAACTCCCTGAGCTCCTCCTGTACTGTACTGTACTATACTGTACTATCCTATCCTTATCACTAGCTAGGTCATTTGTCCCTAAGTGGGCAATGACATCCAGCTCTCCTTCCCTTCCTGCTGCCCTAGCAATACTCAGGACCTGCTTGCTTATCCTCTGAGCCATGGCTGGTAGGCTGACACCTCCTCCCATTTCCTTCCTGTCCCCAAATCTATCCCCCTCATGATAGAGTCCCCCACAAGGAGTTGATTCCTCCTCCTATGGGGTCCTCTGCCACCCTCCTTAGGGCCTCCCTTATGGAGAACCCCCACATTCTCCCTGGTCACTACTGTGGGTGTCTCCATGGGACAGCCCCACCCACCAGAGTGGCATATGAATTATGTAGTGGTACCTTATAGGGGATATGCCTCTGACCCACCACCCTCACCCTTCCTGAGCCACTGTTTTCCATCTGCTCCTTCTCATTGGCATCCTAGGAGGCAACAGTAGCAGATTTAGTGGTTCCTGGGTGGGGAAGGAGGCCCCCTGAATTCTAGACAACTTGGTCTAGAGTCAAGAAACTTCTCCCATCAGCCCAGAGAGGTGTGCACAGATTGGACAGCACTGCAGTCTCTTTAAAGTCTCCCTGAAAACTGCCACCCCACAGCCACTGTATTGCACCACTTTCAGCATTTCTATTTTCTACCCTGCCTGCCTTCTGTTTTGCTTTCCTTAAACCCTTTTTTATCACTATCCTAGATAGGGTGTTTCACATCTTCCCAACTTTAGCTTGTACCTAACTGTTCTCACTCTCTTGCTGTGTGTGAGCTACAAAGGGGTTAACAGTACTCTTACTACAGTTGTCCTGCTCTCTGCTATGGTGTAGAGTGTCTAGCTGCCTCATTGGGCAGACTCTGATGTCCTTGTCATGTTGGTCCTTAGCATAGGAGGCTGCTTGGTGGCCTCTTCCCTTTGAATCACAAGGAAGTGAGCTTAGACGCCTGCAATTGGCTGCTGAGGGGGCAGGAGGAATGGCTTTCTCTCTGATTTGTTCCAGCTGAAACCCTGTACAGCCACCAAATTCCACTCCTTGTAGTTGTCTTCAGTGCGGGGGGGAGGGCTCCCTTTGTTAAAAAATGGGAGACCCTTGCTGCCCTGAACTCTGCTCCCCAATTGCTGGTCTCGGCACAATGTCTGGGTTTAAATGCCCAGCTCCCTTATCAGTCAACACCAGGAAGTGGGCTTAGACATCCATGATTGGCTGCTGAGGGGGCAGGGGGCATGGACTTCCCTATGATTGGCTCTGGCTGGAGCCCTGTACAATTGCCAAACTCTGCTGCTTGTAGTTGTCTTCGGTGCAGGAGGAAGGGCTCCTTTTGTTAAAGATTGGGAGACCCTTGCTGTCCTGAACTCTGCTCCTCAATCTGCAGTCTTGGCATAATGTCAAGGTTTAAATCCATGGCTTCCTCTTTAGTCAGCACCAGGAAGTTGGCTTTGACCCTTGCGATTGGCTACTGAAGGGGCAGGGGGTACAGCCTTCCCTCTGATTGGCTCTGGCTGGAGCCCTGTACAGCAGCCAAACTCTTCTTCTTGTAGTTGTCTTTGGTGCTGGGCAGAGGGCTCCATTTGTTAAAAAATGTGAGACCCTCGCTGCCCTGAATTCGGCTTCTTGGATGCATAGTGGTATGTGGAGTTATCCATGTGTGGTACCGTGTAGTGTAGCAATAGGGTGGAGCATGCCCTACATCCATGTGTAGGGTGCTGCAATTGATCCACAGTCTCAGAAGCCCTAAGCCATGAACAATGTGTGGCACAAGGACCTACATGGGCAAGAGGGCTGCCATAGTGCAAACACCTATGCCATACAGGGCGCAGACACACATGGCAAGCTGAATGGGAAGCTGTGATCTATGGCAGCCCCATAGATTATGGATACATGGACACCCTCAGACACCCCCATGTGCTCCCTGGTGACAACACTCCCTGCCCTCCCCATACACCCCTGGGCATAACACCCCCACCTTCGCTGTACAACTCTGAAATGGCACCCACTCCTACAAAAAGGGCTGACCCCCAAAAATGCATCACACAATATGAACAGTACACCAAGAGGCATTTACTAATAACATAAGTAACTGTGACGTACAACATAGTGAGACACCATGGCCTGCTCATTACCTGCAGTCTTTCCTTGCATAGTAGTCCAACAGCCACGCCTTGCCATCAGGCATGGAAGTCCATGCAGCATGGTGTTACCCCACATCTGGGTAGAAATGATGTCCACCTGTATAGCCACATAGATGTCATGCAGTACTGTTTGGCCCTATGGTCCAAGTGGTATGGGCACTGCACTCCCTCACTCTCATCCTCATCCATGGGCAACCAGTCACCAGCATCCCAGTCCAGGCAGTTGTCATAAACCGGTGGCTTATCCAGCAGTGTTTGTGGCAGGCCCCACTGCAGCATCAGCATGCCAGTGCATATTGTGGCTCCCTGAAGAGACACAGGAGACTGCCAGAATGTCAACAGCAATGTACATAACAGCGGCCACTATGGAATGTGAAACCACACAGAACACTCACCTGTGGTGGCTATACATTTTGCCAGTAGGTCCCATCCTGGTACCTGTATCCATTCCCCTTCAGCATTATATTCTATGGTATGAATGAGTCCAGAGGCACTGGCTTTGCCATCTTCTTTGGTTCTGTTTTCTTGATTAGTGGCATGGTACCCATCTGCTACATCACACCTTAGGCCCAATTTTCAAAAGGTTGGAACTGGTGCAAGGGGCTTGTGGCAAGAAGAAATGGTGCTAAGTGCTCCTTATGCCAGTTTCAATTTTGTCAGGGATGGTGAGCCACTGGGGGGACTGCTTGTGCCAACCGGGCTTATGCAATCTTTGCAATGGCCGCACCAGTGCACTATGGTGGAAGGAGGCTTGCACCACAGCAGAGCTGGCATATTCCCTCATTTGGGATTTTGCAAGCCTCCACCAGTGGGCACATGGAACCTGCCACTAGACCAACCCAGAGCTGGGCTAACCAGCCGTGCACCACTGCTGCAACACCCACTAGGTGGGGCTAACCCTACCACCCCTGACACACATCAGACCACCGCTGGTGTGGCCAGTGGTCCATTGCAGATTAGAGCCTGCACCCTTTTCATAGTGCATCTGCCCCTCCACCTGGACCTGTACTGTCCCAGCCCTTGCCCATTCAGGGGCAGTTGTTACCCCTTCCCCCACCTGACCAGTCCCACCCCCTCATGAACCAAGGCATGCCTCAGATGGCCACCCAGCCAACAGGGTGACCGGGCAGTGGGTCACCATCACTGGCCACAGCTGCTGCAAGCTCTTTCTGTGGCTTTCGGCAGTCCCCTGTGGTGCTCCATTTTTTCATTACAGCTTATGGCTTGTAGCAAAGCTGGGGAGGTTGGCTCTAGGAATCTGCTTTTTTATAAATTCAGGTGCAGGGTCCCTGGTGTACACCTCATACTAAGGTTCATATTAAGGCTGGAAAGAAGCAAGAGAGCCGTGAGGCCCATAAGTGCTTCCTTATATTTAGTAATAACGAAGAATAAATCCATATTGTATCAGTCTGTCCAAATGAGATTTAAATGTGAGTTTAGAGCTACTAGAAATAACTTCCACTGGTAAAGAATTGAAAGGTTTTATAATGTATAAGGTGTAAAACAAAATTTCTGGGCATTAACTTATATCCCCTATACTTTAACTGAAGTGGGTGACCTCTAAGATTGAAAGTGTCATCCTTGAACATCTGTCCAAGATTAGTTAATAAATAAAGATCTTTCATAACATCGAACATGAGAAGCAAGTCCCCTCTTAACCATCTTGTTTCGAGAGACATCAAGTTTAAACTTGCTAATCTTGAGTCGTATGAAACTAGTTGAAACCCTTCAACATGTTTAGTGTATCTTCTTTGGACTTTCTCAAGATGTAAAATGTCATACTTCCTAATAGGGGACCACAACGGGGAAGAGAAGTCCAAATGCGGATGAACGTAAGCTCTGTATAATGGCATCAGCACATTCTTATCCCTAGATTTTATATTTCTCAGAATAGACCAGATGACCCTATTAGCTTTCAAAATAATGGCATTAATTTGGGAATCAGGCCGAAAATCTTTTGTGACCAAGACGCCCAAATCTTTCTCAGTACTAGTACAATTCATCACTCTATTGTCCAACATGTAAGAATGACGGGTTAGAAGCACCAAAATGCATTACTTTGCAATTATTATGATTGAGTTTCATGCCCCAAAGGTTAATCCATTTAGAAATATTATTCGGGTCACTTTGGATGGATGCTATCTGCTCAGGGTTAGAACATAATCCTTCAATTTTGATATCATCAGCATATTTTATGGTGCTAGAAAAACAACTATATGTAATGTCTTACATGAATAATTGAAAAAGGCTGGGCCCCAAAACCGAGCCCTGTGGTACACCACAAGTGATGTGTCCTATCCCAGACAGATGTCCATTTATCAAAACCCTCTGCGTTCTGCCAGTCAACCAGCTGGATATCCATCTAACAACAATTGGAGCAATATTAATAGAGGCAAGTTTCTGTAATAATGCCGAATGAGGGAGGAGATCAAAAGTCTTACTAAAGTTAATATACATCACATCATATGGGAGTTTATTGTCAAGCAGCAGACTAACTTCCTCATAAAAACACAGTAGGTTAGTCAAACAACTACGACCCTTTTTAAAGCCATGTTGCTCTGCATCTAGTACTACCAAAGTAGAGGATATAATATCCTTAATCAGGCTTTCCAAAATTTTGCACATCAGGGCGGTAAGACTAATTGGTCTATAGTTTTCCCAGCAACTTTTGGGACCCTGTTTATGGATTGGAGCCACATTGGCAATTTTCCAGAGTTCAGGTACAAAAGTACAATTAATGCAGTATTCAAAAAGCAATTTGAGTGGAAATGGCAAACTGTTGGCCAATAAATACAGAAGATGGCCTGGAATAGCATCTGGCGACAAACTAAGTTTCCCTTTCAGAGAGAGTAATTTTGCATGTACATCTGATTCAGAAATGTTAACATTTCCTACAGAGAAGTCGATATTAATATCAGCAGTCTGTTTATCAGAAATTTTTTTACAAAAGTTATTATTAAATGAATTAGCCATTTCCAAAGGTTCATAGATTTGTGACTCATCAACCTGAATAGGCCCTACTTGACAAGTGGGTTTCTTGAGGGAATTAATGTACACAAAGAGGACTTGCAATTGTCCTTCCTAGCGTTAATAGCTAAATTAAGTTCTCATGATTTTTTAACTTTCCTTATGCTTTTCTTGCATTTCATCTGAATATTACGAAATAAACACCAATCAGTAGGACACCGTGATTTCAAGTATGCCGCATAATGTTTATTTTCCTTTTTTAATAGGACTCTAATAGAGTTATTCATCCATTTAGGTATATGTTGATTAGAAATCTTTTTTAGTTTGGTCAGAATAAAAGAATTCATTAAATCATTGATTGTTTTGTGAAGATAGGAAAAATAATCTCCAATGCCTACAGAGTTTAAAATAGAAAGCTAATCAATATTGTCCAAACTAGTTTTAAAGCTGGAAATATCAGCTTTATCATAACGATACAATATAGAATTGTTCATAAGAGGGACAACCATATGTTCTAACTGAAACCTAATTGAACAATGGTCACTATTCCCAATAGGTGTAGTAACAGATAGATTTAATGGTGTCAAGCTCTTACTATGAAGCACTAGGTCTAAAATATTTTCCCTCAATAGGCTGAAATACCCCCTGGGTGAGGTTACATTGCTGGCAGACATTAATTAATTTTCTACCTGCACAAGAAGCAGCAGTTTGCCTGCTCCAGTCAACTTCACCCAGGTTGAAGTCCCCAGGCAGCACAATATCCCCCAAAGTGGAGGCAGTTTCTATTTCTGAAATCAAACAATCATGGTGATCAGAGGATGCACTAGGATGATGATAATGAACACCTAAAATAAGATTATGATGTTTATTTAATAGTAATTTAATCCATAAAGACTCAGAGAGACTAGCAGAGGACCCAATCTTGTCAGAGATATTAACAGACTTAAGAGATTCATTAAGAAAAATAGCTACTCCACCACCCTTCTTATTCTGTCTATTATATTTATAAAAATTGTACCCAGGCAGTGACGGATCCCAGTTAGTATTGTCATCACCCCAAGTTTCAGTAACCATAATCACATCCATCTTATCAATTGCAAGTAGAGCCTGTAATTCATCTAGTTTGTTATTAAGGCTTCTGGCATTAAAATACAGGTATTTTAAATAGTTTGACTGTTTAGTGGCATGATCCCTGCTCAAGTGCCACTTGGGGGGAGAAGTTAATCTAACCCCCAAGTCAAACAGTTTAAATTTTCCTTAATATATTTAAGTATATGTTCTGCCAATACACGATTACCCCTGGGACTTAAATGGAGACCATTTCTATAAAAAAGCTCTGGTCTGTCGACAAATTCCTCCCAGTAAGTCAGACAGACCTGATCTTGTTTGAGACATCTAAGGCACAGCCAGTTGTTAAATTTATATATTCTATTATTAAATGCCTCTGAAGCTTTAGGAACAGGTAAAATCTCAGAGAAGGCAATCTCACATCCCATATAAACCAGGATATTGGACAGTGCCACAATATATTTCTTAATATTCAAAAGATCTAAACGTAGGAAGTCATTAGTGCCAACATGGAAAACTACCGAAGGATTATGACCACATTGATTTAAGATGTTATGGACCATTTTAGAGATATTTGAGATCATGGCACCAGTAAAACTAGAGCACGTGTGATTTGCCTTATCAGGATTACAAATTGCTCTATCCAAATGTTTAATAATTGAATCACCCAGTACAGACACTTGCCTAGGGGCACTGCAAGGGATCACAGGGATATCCATGTGAACAGTATCATTTGCTCCAGAAGCCACATTTTCAAGAACAGGATTAGGGGTAGATGTGTTTAAAGGGATCAATGGGATCAAGGATGGGGGAGAACAAATCTTAGGGGGGCCTGACAGACAACAGGTAGTCTCAAGGATAACACTATGGAAGTTAAATTCAGGTGCATCGGGGGACCTCTACCAAAAGAGAAGTCGCATCATCAGTAATGTTTGGCACAGACAGGGGCTCAAAGCTATTATGTGTGGGCAGAAAAAACTGAGTGGCCTTACATCCTTTCTTATGTGCTCTATTTCCTTGTACCTCATACCAGTGTTCATCCATATTATCATAATACTCCTGCTCTCTGGGGCACTTTCTAGTACTCTCACTATACTGTATATTAATATTATCAGAGATGAAGGCCCTATCATTAAATAAATCAGTTAAAGGTTGGGTCTCACCAGTAGCTGCTGGAAGGATAGATGTGGAGAGGCAAGTTCGGTTAAGTGCTTGAAACCTAGCTTTCATTTGACACTGACTTGCTTCCAATTCCAATAATCTTTCATTAAACATGGTCACTGTCTGTCTAAGGGACTCGTTTTCAATGCATTTTTAGCAAATGAAACTCACACAAGTGTTGTTATTCATATTCATACAATACATTAAACAACTAATGCACTGGTTGCCAAACATGTTTATAAGCTGCATACCAGATTCTGCCATGATGAGTACTGCAAAAATAATGTGTACCACTACAGAAGTATACAGTTAAGTATTAGGCCCCTTGCTCACCTGATCACACTGAACATGCAGAACACCATGACATCGTGTCTCTACACGTGTCACGGCATACCTCACCCCCTTGCTCAAGCTGCCCTGCTCACATCAGGCAGACCAAAATAAGTCATGTGACCCAGAAGTGTCCCCAAGGTCATGCTACACTGAGTAAAATAAAACAGCCCAAATAGGCAAATACAACATGCAATACTGCCTGGGACAGGGGTTTTAAGTGGATATAAGTGCCCAAATGACTGGAGATAGAAAAATACAAGGTTTCTGGCAAGTTGTAGTTCTCAGATACGGTTAAAAGAACTACTCACCCTCTACCTGTTCCTGTGAACAGGGCTCCACACAGTATACAGCAAATACAGCAAGGTGTATAACAAAAGCACAATTGTTCACAGTAAGTACACACAGCAATTCACAGGAGGTAAGGCAAAGCTGTAGCAACTCCGCAGTGAATTATACCCTGTGTGCTCACTGCAGATTGAACTAAAATAGATGTCACATGACCTGGAAGTGTCCCCGAGGTCACGCTATGCTGAGTAAAATAAAACTGCCCAAATAGGCAATTAAAACATGCAATACTGCCTGGGACAGGGGTTTTAAGTGGAAATAAGTGCCCAAATGACTGGCGACAGAAAAATACAAGGTTACTGCATGTTTTAGTTCTCAAATAGGGATAAAAGAACTACTCTCCCTCTACCTGTTCCTGTGAACAGGGCTCCACACAGTATACAGCAAATACAGCGAGGTATATAACAAAAGCACAATTGTTCACAGTAAGTACACACAAAGCAATTCACAGGAGGTAAGGCAAAGCCCTAGCAACTCTGCAGTGAGTTTGTCATGGGTGGCAGTTCAGCACAGCTTGCACTGATCTAATGGCACCTTTGAAAATTGAGACACCGTATCACTCTGCAGGCATGGAATGTCAGATTGGTACCAGCGTGGCATGACACAGTCATGTTAATTGGACAGTATGCCTGAAAGTCACATCCTCACCTGACCAGCTATTAAAGGGCCCTGCTAGTATGCAGGTTGTGCATATGTATCTATGGAGGTAGCAATGCCTGGGGAGAACTGTGCAGTGTTGTTCCTGTGCATACTGATGGACATGGTACTGCACCAGTCACATGTCATGTAGCTACACTACCTCAGAAACTGTGTGTGACAATTGCATATCTAACATCCTAATGTAGACACATTCACACTTACAATTCATCAGCAGGTACCAACTGGACATGGACACCATGGGGAGCAGTGCCAGCTACTGGAACCACAGCTGTGGACAAGGACACATCATAGCCACCCACTTGTAGCATGCAGAAGGGTGCACACAACCCTAGCCTACTATGGTATAGACATCTTTCAATGGATGACAAGGGCCATGGCCCATATCAGTCAGCCCTCAATGAGCAGGTGCCTCTGTTGGGTTATGGATGCCCTGCTGGCACACCTAGGTGACCACATCTCATTTCCCAGGATGCAGTAGACCCTTCAGGACATATGGGCTATCTTCTTTGCAGTGGTTGGTATGCACAGTACAACTGGGGCAACTGACTGTACAGATGTGGCAATCATCACCCTCTCCCATGTGGAGGAACCATACAGGACATGGAAGGCATATCAGTATTAATATGCATGCAGTGTGGGATGCTGCAAGCTTAATTATGCATGTCTGTGCAAAGTGCCCAGGTTCCACACATGCCTACATACAGGAGAACTCAGGCCTGTGGGGTACTGATGCAGGCCATGCCTACAAACTGTGGGTGGTTTGTAGGTATGTGTACATGGTACAGGTAGAGGGGAGCATATGAATGACATGCACTCATGGTCTCCATCTCCACACAAGTGACAGTGGCTATCCTTTGCACACATTCCTGGTGACATCATTCTGAAAGCCCCAGTCCAAGGTGAATGTGAGGTACAAAGACTCACATTGACTGATAAGGGCATCACTGAGAGAATGTTTGGCTCATTAAAGGTGTGATTCAGGTGAACCGACAGGATGGGGGCACCCTGTAGCCCACATCCAGAAAGGTGTGCAGGCTGTTAACCATATGCTGCATGCTGCAAAACACTGCTGTTTGGAAGCACCTACCTGTGCCTGAGAATGACATGTCACCACCTGGTGACATGCCTGGTGATATGCAGGGACAGATGTAAGATGGACATGGACATGTCATCAGTCAGGACTATGGGTACTGTGCTTGGGATGCATGCAAGGCAGGGGTTGTGCAGAACTACTTTTTATGTTTGCTTGCATGCATGCACGCTGTGCATGTGCAAGAAACATCTTGGGACAGTACGGAATTTTAGAGGTGTGTGTTTCTGCCCAATGCAGTTGATGCTTTATGGGGCTCGTCCTTCAGGCACCAATGAATTGGTGAGCTTTCTATGACAGCAGTTTGAGAGTGAGGGCTGCACTTGAAAGAAATCTTCCACTGCAATGAGGGACAGTTTCCTCATTACAGCGGGACCTTCCCCCTCCCTCGCAACCAGGCACACAGACATACCTTCTCTCTGTTGGCAGCAGATGTCAAGACTCTGGCCACATGTATTACAGTGCACAGTAATGCGCATGGCCAGAGTTATGGTTCTTGTCAGCTCCTGCCGCTGAGCACCTTGTTTGTTCAGTGTGCCTTTCCTGGTGAACCATTTCAATAAATAAATAAATGACCCACAGTACAGCTTTCCACATTGGCAGTGCCAGCTGCCTGCCACACACTCCCGGAAAAGCTGACATCGGGGTGCCCAATCTCCTTGTCAGCATGTATCCCCCTTCCCCCTCATTAACATGACACACTGAGAGCCCACCCCAGTGTGCCAAAATAATTTTTTATTTATGTTTCCGACACGGGATACACTCCCGGTGTCAGATCTCTCCCCACTGGCCCAAATATTTCAGCAAGTACCGACATCGAGGGTGCCCAATCCCCATGTCAGCATGCCCCCCACACACACACACTATTGTGGTACACTGGAAGCCCACCCCAGTGTGCCTAATTATTTTGGTAACCTGTAAAATAAAGAAAACTGTCCCCAAAGTATTTTTCCCCCTGTAAAAAGAAAACGGTCCCTCCCCTCATCGTCTCCCCATTCCCCTCCCCACCCTCCCTCTGTGGACCCACCTCCCTGCACCCCCTACCCCATTTTTAAGAATTTTGGCCCCAAATTTTCAACATTCAAAGATTGTTCAGAAATCCAAAATAAATATTTTTGTTCTGTTTTCAACTCAGATAATTCCCTAAAAATTAGTGTTAACACGAATCATGATCAGATGGCATACAAATACATCTACAGGATGTCCTGGATAAATTGAAAGCAGTACACACAAATAAATCACAAGGACCAGATGAAATTCATCCTAGAGTATTGTATGAACTGGCGGACCAACTTGCACCACCCTTAACTTACATTTTTCAAAATTCTCTAAATACGGGACAGGTACCACAGGGTTGGCGTGAGGCATTGGTGGTTCCTATACATAAAGGTGGCTCTAAATTGGAATTAAAAAATTATAGACCAATTAGCCTGACATCGGTCATGGGGAAAATGATAGAATCTAATTTGAAGGATTATATAGTTGAATATCTGGAAAAAATGGCCTACAGGACCCAGTACAACATGGCTTTTGCAAAAATCACTCCTGTCAAACAAATCTTTTAACATTCAATGAGAAGGTTGGGGAGGCATTGGATACAGGAAATTGTGTCGATGTTATCTTTTTAGATTTCTCGAAAGCATTTGATAAGCTTCCATATCTGGAACTGGTAAATACTTTAAAACAGTATGCATTTAATAATAGCATAATAAATTGGTTAGAGGCCTGGTTGAGTGAGAGAAGGCAGAGAGTGGTGATCCAAGGTGAAAAATCAGAGTGGGCAGCAATGACTAGTGGGGTGCCTCAGGGGTCGGTTCTTGGACCATGTCTATTTAATATTTATGTAACCTCTTTAAAAATATCAAATAGGGATATTTGGCTAACAAAATTTGCAGATGACTGCAGAATTGGAGCTATAGCAGATAACACAAAAACCAAAAATGATATACAGGAAGCATTAAATAAGGTATATAACTGGACAAAAAAAGTAAGCTGGAACTAAATAAAAATAAATGTATAACCATGCATCTGGGTAAAACAAAAAATAAAATAAACTATTCCTATAAACTGGATAATACAGTACTCAATAATACAAACAAAGAAAGAGATTTGGGGATAATAATTAGTTCAGACTTAAAATTCAGTTCCCAGTGTAATAAAGTAATAAAAAAGGGTAACCAGATATTAAATTGTATTTTGAGACATATATCAAGTAGGGATAGGAAGGTGCTGATGCCCCTTTATGGTGCACTGGTGAGACCAAATCTGGAGTATTGCACACAGGTTTGGGCCTCTTATAAAAAAACAGATATAAACAATGTAGAAAGAATTCAGAGACGAGCAACAAAATCAATTGAAGGATTAGAAAAAAAGACTTACCCAGAGAGACTGAGGGAATTGGATTTATATACCTTGGAGTATAGGAGAACTAGGGGAGACTATTGTTTACTTTTTAGATCTATTAAAGATGATTTATTATTATCAGAATTAGGGCTTGCTTGGAGAAAATCCAAATATGAACCGAGGGGACATCCCTTTCAGTTTGAAGTTAAAAAATGGCAAAATCTACAATGCAAACATTGGTTTAGCAATAGAATTGTGTCTGGATGGAACTCACTGCCAATAGATGTAGTATCAAACAGTATCAAGCACAAGCATGGACTCTTTTAAGGTTAAATTGGATCATTTCCTTTTGAAGATATAATTAAAATTTTTGGCAAGCATCATAGACGAAAGTCTAAATAGCTTGAAATTACCTATGAACCTATGGGATTCTTGGGACCCCACCTCATGAACTGTCACTGTCATTTAGTTACTTGGTCCTGAAAGGTGATTTTGTGGTTGCTGCTTGGAATCACCTTTTGGGATTGATTAATGAAATGACAGTGCCACAGTTCTACGCATGCTTGTAAGTTCACCAATTTTTAATATTTTGACTCCAGATTTTCAATATTGCCATTTTTCACACTTCCTTATGAACAGTACAGCTACTGTTTTTCACATGTTGCCCAAAATGTGTTTTCGCACCTGTGGTGCAGACTGGCTCAATTGCTGTGTGAAATCAACTTTCGAGAAAGATTAACAAAATCACAGTGGCACTGTTCATGAAGGGATGTCCCAAAATGCCCATGTTTTTGGTGAAAAAAATCCAAAAAATGATTGCGTTACAGGCGTGCGTTGCGCAGTTTCTACGCACACTCGTAACTTCACCAATTTTTCATATTTTTATTCCAGATTTTCAGCATTGCCATTTTTTCACACCTCTTCATGAACAGTACAGCTGTTATTTTTCACATCTTGCCCAAAATGTGTTTTCGCACCTGTGGCATTGAATGGTGCAGTCTCTGTGTGAAATCACCTTTTGGGATTGAATAACAAAATGATAGTGCCACTGTTCATGAGGTGGGGTCCCAAAAAGCTCATGTTGAAAATTTGGAGCAAAAATACCAACAAATGCCTGGGGCGTTAGGGCTTCCAACCATAATGTTGCACCCTGTAGAGACTGACAAGTGTTGGGGGTGTGACCAGGGGTCATTGGCTGTAGTGCTCATGCCATTCCACCATCCACCACCACCCCCACCTTGCAGCCAGTGACAGGCATTGAGGTGTGCCTTGGGGTCTTCGGCCCTAATGTTCACCCCATTCTCCTCTACTGCACCCATCTCAGCTTATTTTATTTGTATTTTATTTTATTGAAGAGAATCGGAATTACAATCCTTTGAGTCATAGACTCCTTTGCAAAGGTTCCACATCAGTTTCCTTATGGAATGGGGTGAGTGTAAGGGCCGAAAACCCCGAGGCACACTGCAACACCTGTCGGTGTCTGCAGGATGAAGTGAGGTGGAATGGCATGAGCATTATGGCTGATGACCCAAAGGCACATCCCCAAATGCCTGTCAGTCTCTGCAGGGTGGGGGTGGGGGTTGGCATTAGTTTAATACTTCACTGCCATTCCTATTATGTATCTCTCTAACTCCTGCACTACCAATGCTAATACCAGCAAGCAGTCATTCAGCATTGACAAATGCTTGTTTTTTATAGTGTGCAGAGGTGGAGCAGTACTATTTCATATAGCGCAGAGGAGCCCTTCGTGGGTAACAGTGCTGCAAAAGAAACAGTGTGCATACCATATCAGATGTAGTTCAATGAGTGTTGTGTGTACCTGGTGTGTCATGTGTGCCATGGGTGTACTCATTATGGTGTCCCTGAATGGTGATCAGATCACTCTTGTGGTGCATCTTTATACAATTTGCACTGTGCCTCTTGCCACCCTGTGACCTTACTGTTGTCTTCCTTCGAGACCGGTGGGAGGCATTGCTGTCTGTTTTGGAGGGAGCAGGTTCCATATCTGGGGCCTGCTCCACGGTAGGGCTGGGTGCACCACATCTTTTGGCACAGTTTCAGGGGCTGTAGGGCCCTGAGTGGATGGGTTTACCTCTGGACCAGTTCTAGCACCAACCACCCATGTGAAGTCAGTGAGTCCCTGACTCAGGATTTCTGCAAGTCATTCAAGACCACTGTCAATGAAGCACTGGAAGGCCCCAAGCTCCTCTCACATGCTCCTTACCTCTGTGCACAGATTTCACACATCATGGACCATGCACTGCAGTTGGACATGCCCTGTCCATGCCTGGCAAATGTGCTGTTGCTTGAGACCATGGAGCTCGGCATACATGCTGTGCAGTGACTGCCTCTGTGGATGGCAGGTAACCAGTGTCATCCCTAAGAGTGTCTTCATGGGGTCTGAGTCCACAGCTGGCCAATCCTGTCATCCCCAGTCATACCATTCTGTGTCCTGTGGTGGTGCTGGCTGTTTGGTGCATGTGGGACCCATTTGAGGGTGTGCGGTTGCACCACTGTACCCCACTCATTGCCCATGTCTAGTGTGTTCTGGGCATGGGCAGCAGGCTGCTGAGCATGCTCTGTGTCACCAGTGTCCTCCTTCAGATCCTGGGACTGCTGGGTCTCCTGGGTCTCAGGGGTGTACCAGTTCCCTCTGTGTCTGGGGTCTCCTGGGTTTCCTGGCTATCCTGTGTGTCCAGGGTCTCCTGTGTCTCCAGTCTGTCCAACAACTTGCTGGGCAGGGGACCTATTTGAGGAAGGTGATAGGTTACCTGACAGTGTGCCCCTGGCTCCAAGGTGTGGTGCTCTATGTGTTACAGACAGGATTCCTACCTGTGGCTGGTGTTATGTCCTCCTCAAAGGTGACCGGGATCCTCCTGGTTAGGTGCAGCTGGTACATCATCTGTGGGTACAGTTGTTGGTTAGCATCTGTCTGTGTCTCCACCCATCCCTGCCATGGCCTCTGTGTACCACATGCATGACTCCCCCTCCAGCATATCTAGCCCATAATACTTGCCCCCTACAGCCTCCTAACTGATGGTGTTGGCCACAATGCTTTCCACCTCTTTCAGCTCCAGGCCATTCCAGGGGCTGTCCCTACCTGTTTGTCAGCTATTCCCACTACAGCTGTGCCAGCTTTCACTTTGCCACACCACTCATGTCATGCCACTTGAGCTTCAGAGCACTGATGGTCCATGGCATATTGTTTGTAGCATTCAAGGTGTCTTGTATGCCTATTCATATGAGGTGTTTGTTTGCAGATGCCCCTTTCAGTGCCCCCATAGTAAGTGACATACTGCTCTCTGACCTCAGTGGCCAGAATTATGGTCTTTTCTGTGGTGAAATGTGGTGTCCATTGCCATGTACATCAAGTGTGCCCACCTGCCCCCTCTCTTGGCAGTGTACATGTAGTTCTGTTGATGCCAGTGAAGTCCCAGAAGTGGTGGTGCCACCGGTGTCTGACCATAGCCAAGCCACACCTTGTGCATCCACAGTTGACATTTCCATGTAGAGGATCATGAATGATTGACTAGCTCCTTTTACAGTGGGGCCTAGGGGCATGCTGTGGGTGGAGACCACTCCATGTGCTGACCTGGACATGCCCTTCTGCACTCCTCTGCAGTTCCCTCTGCACCTGGTGGTCATGCCATTGCCTTTTGAAGATCACACTGAATGTGCAGATGGTACACACCATGCACCCTTGCACCTCCTGTGCACACCACCACCACTCATTCCACACTTTTTTGTGGATCCAGCTCTAGCATCGCTACCTCCCTCTAAAAGACTCAATAATGATATCATACTTTGTATTGAAAATAAAGTGATATGCATATAGAACACAGTGAAAAATGTTGCTGAAGTAGGTTGGCTAGGGGTCTCATAACTTATCTCACTGGGGTCTCCCAAAGCCTTAAAGCTGACCATGTAAGCTGTTCCACAGGTTCATTTCCCTTTGGGAGTCTAGATTTTAAAAATTCCACTAAATCACTGAACATTTTTAAAACCATGTTAGTGCCTCTAATTTAGGCACAGTCTTATTTAATGCAGAAACTGAGTTATTTCAAATACACTTCAGGTATCGCTCCCCACCCCATTGTCCTACCCCTGAGCTCAGTGGTGGATTGTGGGAAACTGCCTCTCTGATTGTAAGAGAGTAGTTTAGTTGTTGATTTTCTTTCATTCAGTGTTTCCTTGAGTGGGGATTACCGAATGTATAGCACTGTACCTGAAAACGTTGTTATGTCTAGTCCTGTTTATGTGAAAACTATGCTCAGACCATAAAACTTTTCCTTGTGACCTAAGTGCAAATATGGACTCATGCACTGAGCAGTCAAAGGCCAGTGGAATGGATTAATCACTGAGCTACTCATATCCCTTCTGCTATAATAGTACTGTAGCATTTAGAAATGGTGTGAAGGCAGACTCACCGAATCATTTTAGTTATGGTAATTAATATATTATAGTGGTGCAGTAGTGCTACTATAGTTAGGGTTGGTACAGCACTTCAATGATAAATTCAAAGATTTGCACCTTAATAACTTTGGCATACTTTGACAAAACAGCCCAAAATTTGGCATATGTGGTTATTCTGCCAGAGTCTCAAGACGTGAAAAGTTTTGGCATCTTGTATGAGTTTTGAGATATAAAGTGGTAAAAAATAGAAAAAAATGCTTTTTTCCCATTGGTTAACATAGGATTTTTTGCCATGATCTACAAACCAGACAGAATGAAAATTTGCTCTGAAATTTTGAGGGATGATGGGATCTGTACCAAGGGTGTGCCTTTGAATGGTTTGGTGAAAAAAATATTTTACCATTTTTGAATTATAACGATTTTTGTGATATCCGCAAGATAGGCAAGTAAATGAAAACAGTTCTAACTGTAAATGTACTGTTTGAACTGTAAATTTACTGTTCCTGCTCAAAAGAAATACTGCTCATGATCTCAGCTATCTTGTTTTTCTAACAATTTACAAAATAGTGTTGTACACAACTACTGTGTGGTAAGGATACCACAACACCTGTATTTAGGTCTCAGTGATATGCTTAGTTTGATGTTTGTCTTAAAATTAGTATATCTACACAGCAAATATGTGTTTTGTCACTGAAAATCATGTCCCCCATCACTCGCTAAGTAATTACTGTTCAGTTTGTTAACTGTTTGAACTTTAGTGTTTGAATGGTAAATAACCATCTGCACTTAATAGTTCAAACTTTACTGTTCAAATGGAAAATTTCCATTTGGAGTTCTGGTAGTCCAGTGTCCCCCTACCAGACACAAATGGGTTTTTGCAGTGACCTTGAGGGTTTACAGTATTGTGATGGCAGACTTTCAAATTAATGGCTTCTGGCTGTTACATGATGTTTTGTTCCAATAAAAAATGTTATACTGTTTATAGAAAAACTTTTTTTTTCATCCTGTCTACGACATCCAATGAATCTGGTAGCCTTGGTCCAGTGGTTCCTCCCCCCCCCGTTCTCCGATTGCTGTCCCCATAGCAAAAAAACTTTCCCTGGTATTCCAGTGATCCTTCCCCCAATGTCAGACTGCCATCCCTGTATCAAGAAAATAAATTCCCTGGTAGTCCAATGGTCCCTCTCCCATCACTGATGCCCGATGGCCATCCCTGTAACAAAACAAAATTCCCCTGGTAGTCCAGTGGTCTGTCCTCCTTCCCCCATTCTCTGATTGCTGTCCTCGTATTTACTAATGTCTTTCATTGCTAGTCCAGTGGTTCCTCTCCCCTTCCACATTGTCCGATCACCATCCCCATGCAGCTGTTTATGTCCCTGGTGTCTAGTGGCCTTCTTCACCCCTGACTCTCTGTACCTGAAATAAAGAAAACCATCCCTTGATGTTTTGTTCCTGAAAAAAAATGGTCCCTTGCTGATCAGCCCCCCACCCCTACTTCCCACTCAGCATCCACCACCCCACACCCCCAGTACATTCCCGCACAACCTCACTACCTGAATATGTTCCAGGTTCAAGATCCACTCTCTGATCAAAACACGTTTTGCTGTTGGAATCGGTGACTGCAATATGAGAAACTAAGGTAAATGTGGTTCAATGCATTTTAATGAGGTTTTCAAAATTTTATGCATAATGTAGCCAATTTTTGACCCCAAATTTTCAACATGGTCATCCCCCATGAACAATATAACTGTCATTATGCAACTCCTGCACAAAAGGTGATTTCACAGTCGTTTGGTGAATTCACCTTTTACATACTAACATACTAACATACTATTTGCCAGCAGATTAGGCCTTATGGTCTATCGAGTCAGCTTGAACCTCAGATCCCTAGTTGGGTGTTGAGGCCCTCCCCCCCTTGTGTTCCAGAAACCCCTATCATCCATCCCCACCCCCCGGGACAGGCCATCATCTGATACATCCACTTTCTGTGTCTGTCCCACCCTCTTTTGAAGCCCTCCACTGTGGATCTCTGAACCAGCTCGCCAGGCAGTGCATTCCAAAGGTCCACCACCCTCTCAGTGAAAAACCTCCTCCTCTTTTCCCCTCATCCTTCCACCTTTCAACTTCAAACCATGCCCTCTGGTGATACCTCCCTGCTTTAGTCTAAAGATCCTCCATGTTTACCCTATTTATTCCCTTGAGGTACTTGAAGACCTCAATCAATGTCACCCATCTCCTCTCCTCCTCCTCCAATGAAACCAGGCAGAGCTCCTCAAGTCTGTCCTCATAGTCAAATCCTAGCCCTCGTATCATCTTAGTTGCCTCCTCTGTTCACCTCTCCAGGAGTTGTATGTCCCTCTTCAAGTGTGGTCTCCAGTACTGTACACAGTACTCAAGATGTGGTCTAACCAGTCCATTGTACAGTGGCAGAATCACTTCCTTGCTCCTAGAGGTGATCCCCTTACGATGCATCCCAACATCCTGTTTGCCTTGCTAGCCGCCTCCTGCACTGCTCAGAGTTATTCGTGACAGTGGCGGAAAAGTATTTGCCCCTTCCTGATTTTCTATTATTGCATATTTGTCACACTGGATGTTTTCAGGTCTTTAGACAAAATATAATATTAGATAAAGGAACCTGAGTGAACAAATAACACTTTTTTTTCACTTATTTCATTTATTTAATGAAAAAGTTAACCAACACCAACTGGCACTGTGTGAAAAAGTAATTGCCCCCAGTTAAATCAACCCAATTAAAGGATAATTAGAGTCAGCTGATTGAACACAGCCAGGCTTGATTACAGCCAGCCCTGCTCAATATAAACCTCACTTATTTTGCCCCTTACCATCAGAGTCACGCTGCCAGCATAAAGATTCAACAAGCACATTATGCCATGATCAAAGGAAGTTCCTGAAAAGATCAGAAAAAATTTGTTGCCCTCATCAGTCTGGAAAGGGTTACAAAGCTATTTCTAAGGCTCTGGGACTCTATCGAACCACAGTGAAAGCCATAATCTCCAAATGGAGAACACTTGGAACAGTAGTGAACCTTCCCAGGAGTGGGCGGCCTGCCAAAATTACCTCCAAGGGCGCAGTGTAAAATCATCCAAGAAGTCTCAAAGGATCCTAAAACAACATCCAAAGAACTGCAGGCTTCTCTGCCTCAGCTAAGGTCAGTGTTCATGACTCACAATCAGAAAGAGACTGGGCAAAATGGGTTTATGTGAGAGTAAGTAAGGCAACCACTGCTAACCAAGAAGAACATAAATGCTCGCTCTCATTTGCCAAGGAGCACCTGGATGATCCATGCTTTTTGGGAAAATGTTCTATGGACAGATGAGTCCAAAGTGGAACTTTTGGACAACATGGATCCCATAATGTCTCGCAGAAGCAAACACAGCTTTCACAGTAAGAACACCATACCAACAGTCAAACATGGTGGTGGTAGTGTGATGGTGTGGGATGCTTTGCTGCTAAGGACCTGGATGACTTGCCATAATTAAAGGAACCATGAATTCTGCTCTGTACCAGAAAATTCTGAAGGAGAATGTCCAGTCATCCTTCCGCAGCTGAAGCTGAAGCGTAGTTGGGTCATGCAGCAAGACAATGATCCAAAACACAAAAGCAAGTCCACATCAGAATGGCTAAAAAGAAGTAAAATTAAAGTTTTGAGTGGCTAGTCAAAGTCCAGACTTAAACCCAATAGAGATGCTGTGGCAGGACCTGAAACGAGCAGTTCATGCTCGAAAACCTACCAAATGTTACTGAATTAAAGCAGTTCTGCAAGGAAGAGTGGGTTAAAATTCTCCACAGCGATGTGAAAGACTGATATTGAATTATAGGAAGTGTTTGTTGTTGCATTGGCAGCTAAATGTGGCATAACCAGTTATTAAGTGTAAGGGCAATTACTTTTTCACACAGTGCCAGTTGGTGTTGGTTAACTTTTTTTCATTAAATAAGTGAAATTAAAAAAAAAAACAAGTGTTATTTGTTCACTCAGGTTCCCTTTATCTAATATTACATTTTCTCTAAAGACCTGCAAACATCCAGTGTGACAAATATGCAATAATAGAGAAAATCAGGAAGGGGGCAAATACTTTTTCACGCCACTGTACATGTATCCACCATGACCCCTAGGTCTTTTTCCCCTATTGAGGCCTCCAGCGCCTCCCCTCCCAGGGTGTACCTGTGTTTAGGGTTTCCCCACCCAAGATGTAACACCTTGCACTTGGTGATATTGAAATTTAATTTCCATGTGTGAGCCCAGCTTTCCAGGGTGTCCAGGTCCCCTTGCAGGGCCAACCTCCCCTCTTCTCCCTCAACTACTGCTCCCATCTTGGAGTCATCAGCGAAGAGATTCATTTCACACCCTATACCCTCCCTGATGTCTGATATGTATGCATTAAACAGGATCGGACCTAGGACTGAGCCCTGCGGTACCCCACTACCAACCTCTCTAGGGTTCGAGAGCTCCCCACAGACCACTACTCTCTGGGTGCATCCAGCTAGCCAGTTTTCAATCCTTCTGACCATCAAAGGGCCTACTCCCAACCCCATCAGTTTCTCCACCAGACCATTGTGGGGGACAGAGTCAAACACCTTGCTGAAGTCCAAGAATAATACATCCACAGGCTTTCCCCTGTCCAGTTCTGATGTTACCCATTCGTAGAACTCCACAAGATTGGTTTGACATGATCTACCTGGCACAAACCCATGTTGCCAACTATCCAGACCTGGGATTTGAAAATTTTCCTGACCTTGTTCAAGAGGTGGGGTCATAAGAAGGCTATGTTGAAAATTTATGATCAAAACATGTAAAAATGGCAGAGTTTTGTTGCAATTTTGCTACGCACACTCATAACTTCAGAAATGTTAAATATTTTGACTCCACATTTTCTACATAGACTTCTTATTACCCCACCACATGTATGTCACAGCTGTTATTTTTCAAATCCTGGTCAAAATACTTTTATTAAATAGGACCAAAATACTACTATTAAATAGGACATGGATCCTTATGATTGCACATGTCCACAAAAATAGCTGTTCCCTTCATTTACATACCCTATGCCCCTTCATGCAAAATAAGCTGTGGCATCTACTTTTTCTAGCCATACTGCTCTCTGGCGATGTTCAGCTAAACCCTGGTCCAGTAAATTGCATAACTAATCCTAGTCAAAATGCAAAAGGTCTTATAATTGCTCACCATAACATAAGGAGCCTTGAGAAAAACTTTGCTGAACTTGAAGCATGGACCTCCCTCTACAAGCCTGATATCATTTGCCTTGCTGAAACCTGGCTTAAATGATCCACCCCTGACTCACTGTGCACCATCCCATCCTATAATCTCTTGAAAATAGATAGACCCCCATCCTAAAAGGGGGGGCACAGTGGTCTACTTTAAAAATCACCCTCAACTCTCTGCTATCAGCTCGTCCCCCCTCAATCACTGTGAAGCGCTTCATACCCTTCTCACTCTCGGCTCCAAAAAATTACATATTGTCTGTGTTTACAACCCCCCCAGGAGTGGTCATAAAGGACTTGAGGAACTGTTGGATCAAACCGCCCTTCTCTCTCTGGGAGAAATTAAGTTCTCATCCTTGGGGACCTTAACATAAACTAGCTGGGTAGCTCCCAAGCCGCATCCCTGTCTAGTATACAAAGCCTTAACTTGCACCAGCTAATCTTAGAACCTACCAGAACTGCCCATACTCTAATACGGGAACACTGCTGGATTGGATTATGACTAACCACCCTGAGCACATTGTTATTCCAGGCATACTAGCTGATGCTATCACTGACCATTCCCCTACTTTCTGCATCTGGGGTAAAGGGAGGCCAGTACAAAGCCCCATTTCATTGCCTTCCGTAATTATGCAAATTTCAACTCCCAAGCTTTCCTTCAAGATGTAGCTAGAACTGACTGGCTTTCTCTCCTAGGATCTAACGATACTCAGTCTTCTCTTAACATCTTCATGTCCCACTTACTAGTGCTGCAGGAACAGCACTGCAAACTAGTAACACACCGAGTAAAAAACAGACAAACCCGGTGACTAAAATCTGGCTTGCTAAGTAAGCTACATCAAAGAGAGAAATGTTGACTACATTACAAGAGCTCTGGCCAAGCAGCTGACCTAAACACCTACCAAGCTCTGTGAAACTCTTGCAAAAAGGATATCAAACAGGCCAAAAGCTCCTACTGTAAAGACCTTTTAATTATCTCCTATGGAGATTCAAAAAAATTCTGGTCCCACATTAAGTTCTTCATGGGCTCAAACTCGTCCTACACCCCAAATGACATGTCATTCAATGGTATCCACTGCAACAATCCCCAGACTATTGCTAATTTCTTCAATGAGCAATTCTCTGACCTAACAAAATACACATCCTCTTTCCCTGTCAAACCAAACCTACATACTCCAACAAATGTTACTGAGCCAACATTTTTCTTTAAGTCTGTCTCTAGATGTCATGTACTAAAATTACTTAACAACATCTCTGAGCATGTGGAGGTGGGGTCTGACAATCTTGAGCCCAAGCTACTAAAACTAGCTGCACCATTAATTGCTGCTACCCTAACTAAGATCTTTAATCTCTCATTGTGCCAAAATCACTTCCCTGATATATGCAAGATGGCTAGGATAACCCCTGTTTTCAAAAAAGGTGACCCTAAAGACCCATCCAACTATAGGCCTATTGCAATCCTATCTGTTCTTAGCAAAATTCTTGAAAAACTTGTAGCTACTCAAACCATAGAATTTCTCCTTAAATTTGACCTCCTAACTCTTGCTCAGCATGGCTTCTGAAAGGGATACAGTCCACCACTGCTTTACTTAAGCTAAACTCTGATGTCCTAGTGGCCATGGACTCTGATTTTATCACTGGGGCCATTTTATTGATATGACTAAGGCATCTTGTTGACCACTCTATCCTCATTACCATACATAGATCTCTTGGCTTCTCACCAAATGTTGTAAACTGGTATGGTAGTTATTTATCTGACAGAACTCAAATCATAAAATATAATTCTACCCTCTCTGACAAGTCTTCTATTAACATTGGTGTACCTCAGGGGTCCATACTAGGCCCTCTGCTCTTCTCTATTTTCTTAAATAGTATTGCTTCTAACCTTATGAAGACTGCCTCCCTGTTGTATGCGGATGACATTGTCTTGTACACCAGTGCTAAAAGCACTGATGACATCAATGAAAGGCTCTCCCATGACTTTCAACTCATCCAACAGTGGCTTGATTGTCATAAACTTGTCCTAAATGAGTCTAAGACCCAAGCTATGCTATTATGGTTCGAACTGTAAACTCAAACATGCCCAACACAATTTTAAAGTCTCCACCTTAAGTGGCAAATCCATTGGGGTGGTAAACTCTTTTAAATATCTGGGTGTCACTCTAGATCCCTCACTAAATTTTGACATCTATATTCTATGAACCTGCAAGTCAGTAAACACTAAACTTGGTATTGCCTATCGAACCAGCCATGCTCTCACCCCTTCTGCTAGACTTGCCATAGCCCATGGGATGCTCCTGCCCTCACTTAACTATGGGGTTGCCACCTATACCTCTGCATGTAAATCAAGTCTTTGGAAATGGGATGTCACCTACAATAACATATGTCGGTATGCATCCTTCCCCCATAGGCTGAAACACCACTGCATCCTTTATTCAGACCTTGGATGGCTTCCACCTCACGTGTCTAGGTCATATGCTTTTGGCTCCATTATTGACAGCATTAAAGATCACAAACTCCCAAGCCTCTAGTGGATCTGTTTCAAAAACAGTCATCCTTCTATGACCTACGCTCTGCAGATTATGCCCCATTCATGTCCCTAGACACACTACTTCTAAAGGTGCCGGTGCTTTTACCTGTCTTGCTCCTCAGTACTGGAACTCCCTCCCACTAACTATTCACCAGACTCCGTCCCATGTCGCTTTCAAGAAGGAATTTCAAAACCATCTCTTTCTGTCCTGTAAATGCTGCTGTTTCAAAACACCTTAGACCTTTTGACCCCAATACTCAGTATCCCCTGCCTATATTAGATTTGTCCTCCCCAACAATCTGCACTTACCTGCAGCCTGTTTGACTCACTTCCTCTGTATCACTGTCTCATACCATTTTTCCTTGACTGTATTTCCTTACTCTATTTCTACCCTCCTATTTTTATCTACCCTACTCCTATCCTTCCTCCAAATTTTTCCCTTGATAACTACTGTATTACTGATATTGTTTTCTCCTCATTCCAATGTTTGGTCTATTTTGCAATGTTTATATTTTAATTTTGTAGTGCTATTTTTTTTCTTGTTTCTGCATAGTTCTGTGACACTATATTTATATCATACCAGTCATATTTTTTCCTTGCCTGTTTGTACAAATTTTCATTCACAATCTCTAAAAATGTATGTAATTGCATCTTATGTTTCTTTCTGTACCCACCCAGGTCATGCCTGAAAATAGCCATTGTTATAGCTAGTGCACCTACCTGGTAAACAAAAACTAAATAAATAAAATGTATTTTGCACCTATGGTGCGGAATGGCAATGCAGTTGCGCAGAATTACATTTTGGCAGGGATTCCAAAATTTTCAGTACTGGGTACATGAGGTGGGGTAATAAGACATCTTTGTTGACAATTTGGCAACTGTTGTCCTATAAATTGAAGTGCAGAGCCCTTACACAGCTACATACATATATATATATGCATCTATGGCTGGATGGGAGTGCATGGCCCGAAGAGTCCTGCACTCCTTCAGGCAAATAAGGCTATGATTACACTATCTCAAAAAGGGTTCCATGACATAACGGTGATCACTAAATAGCGATCATCATTACAGCGAGTTTACATTGCTGAAAACCAAAATGACAATGTACACTCCTCAGCGATGACATGAACACTGGTGAAAATGGACAAATATATCTATGTGGGGGGCTGTGCTCCCAACACCCCCCTCATTGGGAGCTTCACCCCCCACACCCCCTTACTTTTGATTCTCAGTTTCAGTGGGGTGCATGTTGGGGAGGGGTAGAAACTCATAAAAAAAAGTTAAACTCCCGTATATAAAAAAACAAAACAACAACTATACCCCTACCCAGCCCCAAACCCTACACCTTCCTCACTGCAGCCAGCCACCCACACTACCACATCACATGGCCAGTTCAGCAGCACCACACCACACTACTTCCCACATACGATACCTTCTCCATTATCTCTCCTCTTCCATTCACCCTCCTACATCCTCACTGTTCTTCCCTTGCTCTAAGAACACCTCACTACCCTTTCAGGGTAGCTCACATAACGGGCACTCAAACTGAGTCACTCAAAACTGAGTCACTCAATCTGAGTCACCCATATAATGGTATACTCTCAAAAAGTAAGAACAGATCCAGAAGTAAATGGTTTGATAGGTTTTTTTGGACCAACATGGATGTTACAAAAAGAACAAAGTGCTTAAGCTTTCGGACTAACAAAGTGCTTCCTCAGAAGCTTATGATAGTTATTCGGAAACTCATATACTATTAACACCCAGATCATACATAAAAAAACCCAGAAATAATTCTCTTTGGTTTAAAATGCTCATTTAACCCATCACTGAAATTAGAAACAAATGAACCAGATCTCATCAGTTTACTATTAGCTGAGATACTTTAAAGGTCAAATGTCATCTCAATAAGATAACAACCTTCTTATTGTGATGACATTTGACCTTTAAAGCATCTCAGCTAATAGTAAACTAGTGAGGTCTGGTTCAACTGTTTCTAACTTCAGTGATGGTTTAAATGAGTATTTTAAACCAATGAGAATTCTTTCTGTTTTTTTATGTATGATCTGGGTGTTAATAGTATGTGAGTGTCTGAATAACTGTCATAAACTTCCAAGGAAGGACTTTGTTAGTCCAAAAACTTAAGCACTTTGGGCCAGATTCTAGAAGGGTTATGCCTAGCATAACAGCAGTTGCGCCAAGTAGAATGGTGCATGTAGCAACTTACGCCAGCAGTTGTGACATGCACAATTCTACAAAGTGGCCAAGTGACATGTCACAGGCCACTTGCACCAAACAGCAGTTATAGAAACATAGAAACATAGAAGTTGAGGGCAGATAAGGACCGCAAGGCCCATCCAGTCTGCCCATTTCTTTTTCTACCTTATAAATGTGCCATCGGCCTTTGCTCTGTCAGTGGCCTATCTATTCATAGTCATTTGTATTGCTCCTTTATGCCTATCCCATGCCTGTTTGAAGCCCTGCACTGTATTCATAGCCACCACTTCTTGTGGTAAGCCATTCCATGCATCCACCACCCTTTCTGTGAAAAAGAATTTCCTCACATTCCCCCTTAATCGGCCTCCCTCTAATCTCATGCTGTGTCCTCTTGTCCTGCTATTTTTCTTATATTTAAACATGTTAGACTCTTTCACCTTGTTTATGCCCTTAAGGTGTTTGAATGCCTCGATCATATCACCTCTCCCTCCTTGCTCAAGGGTATACATATTGAGCTCCATTAATCTGTCCTCATATGTCTTCTGATGCAGTCCCTGCACCATTTTGGTTGCCCTTCTCTGGACTGCCTCAATTTGGTTAATGTCCTTGTGAAGGTGTGGCCTCCAATACTGCACGCAGTACTCCAGATGGGGCCTAACCAGTGTCTTGTACAGAGGGATTAATACCTCCCTCTTACGACTTGTGATACCCCTACTAATACACCCTAACACCCCCCTAGCCTTACCTACTGCTTTAGAGGTCTGCTTGGATGATTTTAGGTCATCAGTGATGATGATGCCCAAGTCTCTTTCTTCCTTTGTGACTGCTAGCAACTCCCCTCCCAGCCTATAAGTGGCTTCAGGGTTTCTCTTCTCTATGTGCATGATTTTGCACTTCTTTGCATTAAATCCCAGTTGCCACTCTTTTGACCATTCTGCTAGTTTATTCAGATCTCTTCTCATTCTGCCCACCCCATCTGGATCATCTACTCTGTTGCAGATCTTGGTGTCATCTGCAAACAGACAAGCCTTACCCTCTAGTCCATCTGAAAGGTCACTAATGAAGATGTTGAATAGGACTGGCCCCAGAACTGATCCCTGAGGTACCCCACTTGTGACTTGTATTTCTTCTGACTGTATACCATTTACCACCACTCTCTGTTTTCTGACCACAACCAGTTTGCCACCCAGTTGACCAACTTCTGACCCACCCTGAGCCTACCCAGCTTGTTTATCAATCTTCTATGTGGAACAGTGTCGAAAGCTTTGCTGAAGTCAAGGTAGGTGACATCAACTGCTCCCCCTTGGTCCACCACTCTGGTTACCCAGTCAAAGAAATCTATGAGATTAGTTTGACAGGACCTTCCTTTTGTAAACCCATGCTGTCTTGGATCCTGTGCCCCTATGGATTCCAGGTGTTGCACTACCCTTTCTTTAAGGAGTGCCTCCATAATCTTGCCCACTACTGAGGTAAGACTGACCGGTCTGTAGTTCCCCGCCTCCTCCCTGCTACCACTCTTGTGGAGCGGGATCACATGAGCCCTTCTCCAGTCTTCTGGGACCTCTCCTGTGCTCAGAGACTCACTAAACAATTATGTTATGCCACATAAACCTCCTGCGACATGGTGCTGGGGGGGTTTACAGCAGCAGTTGTGCCCCATTCTAGAAGGGCAGTCACAAAGTCCCCACATCAGGATTCTACAAGAGCCCCCAGAGGAGAACTGGTAATGTAAGTTACACCAGCATTTAGCTGGTATAACTTATGGATGCCCCCGGGGATCCTGTAGACTCATCAGCAGTCCAGCAGTCAATGCACAGTTTCCCTCCCCCATGCCTAGCAAACCCCAGCGGGGCCCCACAGGGCTACCCATACCTCCCGCCCCCTGAAACACCAGTTGGCAGAAGCCCCACAGGGTGGCACTGCCATCCCCCCACCCATGCCCCACCCCTGAGTTGCCCACCGCAAATGCGGCAACTACTGCGTCAAGCCCTGGTAGTCTAATGCCCCCCTGAGCATCATAAATGACATACAGGCCTCCAAATCTCTGGTAGTCTAGAGGTCCCCCAATCAGTATAAAATAAATTAATATCTCCAATGCCCTGGTAGTCTAGTGGCCCCCCCAATCAGTATAAAATAAATTAATATCTCCAATGCCCTGGTAGTCTAGCGCCCCCCCAATCAGTATAAAATAACATAATACCTACCCCTGGCAGTCTAGTGGCCTCCTCACCCAGCCATGCCAGTCCACCCAGCACCCCCCACCTGTCCCCAGCCGGCAACTGGCACAGCCCACCTCTCACCTCCATGGCCAGCCACCAACTGAGTGCTGTATGAGGGCTACTGGAAAGATGCGCTCAGAAATTAATGGATGAGGGGGTGCTGGGTGGACTGGCACAGCTGGTGGGGGAGTGGGGGGGCCACTAGACTACCAGGGAATTGTAGTTCTTATGTTATTTTATACTGATCAGGGGTTGCCACTAGACTACCAGGACACTGGAGGCATTAATTTATTTTATACTGATTGGAGGGGCCGCTAGACTACCAGGGCATTGGAGACATTAGTTTATTTTATACGGAACAGGGGGTGCCACTAGACTACCAGGGATGGGTGCTGATTCAGGGTTGGGGCACGGGTGGGATGGCAGCACCACCCCTGTGGGGGCAACCACCAACAGGTGCTGCTGGGGCAGGTGGATTAGTTCTGCAGGCACCCTTTGTGGTAAGCTGGGCAGGGGTGGCAGTTATGAACTGTGGAGCAGCTTTCAGACATGCCCGCCAGGTGCGCCAGCAGTTTGGCATACCTGGCCCAAGTCGCAGGACTTGTTACGAAAACCCTGCCCCTTCTAGAATAGGGCACAGGGTCATTGTCACAGTTGTGGGTGGCGCAAGTTGCGTCCGGCAGCAACTTTTGCCACCCTTCTAGAATCGGGCCCTTTGTTCTTATCGTAACATCTATGTTGGTCCAATAAAAGGTATCAAATCATTTTCTTCTGGATCTGTTCTTACAAGGACCAATATGGCAAAAACTGAATCTGTATCTAAAAAAGTAAGGACATTCATTTCAAGAAACTATGTTAATGCATCAGTTAGGATTGATGATAAAGTGACAAATGTTGGGAAACATGACGTTATGGTTTCCAACCCTACAACACCTGCCCCACCCCTGAAGTGAATAAGGGTTGTTCCTAATGCTCACCCCATTGTATACACTCATGAAACATACACACCTGTCTCCATCACATCTTAGCTTTTCTGTTACTGCAATGGGGTGAGTGTTATGGTTGACAACCCCAAGGAAGACTCTATCCCTCATTCGCTTCAGGGGTGGGGCAGGTGTTTTAGGCTTGGAAACCCTAATGTCATATTTCCCTATGTTTGTCACTTTATCTTTAACTCTAACTGACACATTAACATAGTGTTTTGCAATGAATATATATATATATATAGACATATACATAGAGACAACATACATATATATATATATATTTTATATATATATATATATATATTTATAAAATGGGAGGGAAATTGCAGCAATATCATTGGCAGAACAGCATCACATGACTGTGCGTGATATCAGACCACGTCAGACACCTGCACTTTTACCCCCAAAATCAGTTCTGACATTTTATAAGATAAATAAATTACTCTGAGGTGTGCAGTTGCGCTATGATATATGCACACCTTGGGTGGTTGAAAGCACACCAAGGCATGCGTATATCAGAGTGCGACCACACACCTCAAAGTGGTTTTTCTATTACATAGACATATATATATTAGAGGCAAAAAACTCTGTTTAATGCATCAGTTAGGGTTGTTCCACACCGACAAAAGTGAGGAAATTCGGTGTTAGGGTTGAAGCCCCCCTTGGACCCCTCCAGCACACCCCGCAACTGGCATCGGGGTGCATGTTGGGGTCATCGGCCCTAACTTTCACCCCATCACATATGTAAAGAAGCTGAGGAATTGGAGAATGGGGTGAGAGTTAGGACCGACAGCCCCAACGCGCACCCCGATGCCGGTTAGGGTGTGTGCTGGAGGGGTCCAAGGGGGGTTTCAACCCTAACACCAAATTTCCTCACTTTTTTCAGTGTGGAATAACCCTAACTGATGCATTAAACAGAGTTTTTTGCCTCTAATTTCCCTTCTTTTTGAGAATGATGATGAGAAATGGTGAATGTAATGCAGCGGCTGGGCCCCGCGCTCCTGCCACGTGATGTCTTGTGACATAGTAAAAGGAACAGCAATGCAAACACAAGGTGGAAACACAAATGGTAACAGTAATGAAAACACAAGCACAAATGACAACGCAAAGGGTAAAGCACATGGTGGCGTACACGGTAACGGTAACGCAAACGGGGACATAAACGCAAGAGGAAACAGTAAGTGTAACAGTAACGGAAGTGCATACCCTGTTTTTGCTGAACATCTGCATAGAGAAACACAAAGAATGTATACATTGTAATGGGCATCAAAGCTTAAAACGAGCATTGGAAGTACTTAATTGCAAATATCTCAGCAACTGCACGACGTAGAAAAAAAATTTTAATTTCACAAAAATAATGATTTTCCTGGCTAGCTTTTGTTATTACATAGCACATGGGGCTATGTAACTCGCAACAAAAAATCTGTATCTTGCATCATTTTAGAGATACGAGCCCTGAAAGGCGTGGCATACGCCACCATGTTAGTCTATGGGAAAAACTACCAACTTCAGAGTACCGTAACTTTGCAGCCATGCAATATTTTTTCACCAAACCACCAAAAGGTACACTTGTGAGATGTTGGCTTCGTTTCCCTCCAAATTTCAGCTAAAAAGACCAAACCGTTCTTTTGCAGCAGAGTGGCAAAGAACTGCTGTCATTCTGGCCATAGTCTGAAAAAGTAGTGTCGTGATTTGCAAAAGCTTTCACAAGCATTTGTGAAAGTGTTGTGAGTGCGACACTACTTTGTGACACTACTTTTTCCAGAAATTTGAAAAACATATTTCTAGGGTGTTTCACCCCAAAATAAAGACATGGCTAGCATCCTCAGAGTCCGACTAGGTAAACACAAAAATAATTGTGTTGCTAGAGAGTCCTACATTTAAATGGCACTCATTTTTCTGATCGCTAACTGAAAACAAAATGGCAGATTTGCGACAGTACTAGGGCCATTTGTGACATTAAAAAGTGCATTTGCGAAAGTGTAGAACTTTTTGTTAACTTTTCCCATTGACTTATAATGGGAACTTGTTTTTTGAGTAACTTTTGAACCGTTTAATATTTTTCACAAAATCTTTGAAAGGCACATTGGGGACCCCGGCCACATGTTTCCTGAAGGTTTCGGACTAGTCACACAAACGGTGCAACCTGTATGTGCGAACAAAGAATTCACCAGAAAGCGTAAATGTGCGTGCAGATCATACTTAATAACTCTGCAGCCGTATACCTGACCGATACGAAAGTTGGCAGTTCCCGAGATGTATGACTCTTGATCGTGCATTCCAAATTTCAGGCAAATCCATTGAACGGTGGCAAAGGTATTAAGGTGCAATGTTTGACCCTTTAACCTTAAAAGGGCTCCTCAACCCTAATTCATGGTAGCACTATCATACTAATATAATATATATATATATATATATATATATATATATATATATATATATATATATATATATATTATATATATAATATATATACACACATATATATACACACACACACAGGCACAGACAGACAGATAGATAGGTAGATAAAATACATGGTTAGGCCCTTGATCCCATTGAAAATGCCAAATCTCATCATATATTTCCCTGTATACAATGGTAGCCAAATGGCGGTTGCGCCAGTGTAGTTAGGGTTGAGTAGGCAGTTTAATGTGAAACCCCAAATTTTGCACCTTAATAACTTCACAATCTTTCAACAGATTTGTAGGAAATTTGGAATGCGTGGTCTTGTATGGTAGATCTCTTGATTTGCCAAGTTGCATTTTGATCGGACTTGTGGTTTCATGCAGCGACATGCAAAACACGGTGTGTTTTGCTTTTTTTTTTACTTTTTTGCCGATTTGTGCCCATTGCGCTGAGGCCACACCATTTGGTATTTTGGTCTGAATGTTTCAGGGTAGAAAAGTGTTTGGTCAAAGAATAATACAGCATTGGTTTGGTAAAAAACTATTATTCCATTCCAAAGTTATTTAATTTTGAATTTTCGGGTTCTGAGCATCTTCAGTCTAAGATTTATATGTATGTTTGGAAAAAGAGGATTGGGCTCACGATCAAGGATTTTGTCACCTTGTGAAAGGGGATTTATAAAAGAGCCTTGGCTCAAAGGTATTTTGTAATCCTAGACACAAATAAATAAAATCTCCGTTCATGAGGAAAAATTCCTCTTTCACGAGCCGCCATCTTGTTTTCATTTTTTGCTCCAAACAAAACGTTGTAACTTGCCCCACAGATGACTTCATTTGCAAATGAAGCATGGGTTTTGTTCACGGTAACACCCTCTACAAACCCATGCCTTTGATTTCCTTCATTTTGGTCAAACAAATGCCATTATAAACTTTGAAATTCTTCATTTGTGACTCGCTTCCGATGCCCTTTCACGGGCTGACAAAATCCTTGATCGTGACTTAGTGACCAGATGGCCCTATCTCATGAACAAGGATCAGCTCATGAAAAGGGATTTTGTCAGCTCATGAAAGGGGATTGGTTTTTTGAATCCCCTTTCACGAGTTGATAAAATCCCCTTTCATGAGCTGACAAAATTCCTTTTCACAAGCCAATCCCCTTTCACGAGCTGAAAAAATCCTTGATTGTCATTTCCCGACCAGATGGCCCTTCTCACGAACAAGGATTGACTCACAAAAGGAGATTCTGACACCTCATGAATGGGGATTGACTCAAGAAAGGGGGAGTTTGACAGTTTACGAAAGGGGATTGGTCTTTTAATTCCTCATTTGCGAGCTGACAAAGTCCCCATTCATGAGCTGTCAAAATCCCCTTTCGTGAGCCAGTCCGCTTTCACAAACTGACAAAATCCCTTTTCACAACTTC
The DNA here is from genome assembly GCA_016271365.2 of Neoceratodus forsteri. Classification (NCBI taxonomy): domain Eukaryota; kingdom Metazoa; phylum Chordata; order Ceratodontiformes; family Ceratodontidae; genus Neoceratodus; species Neoceratodus forsteri. The sequence goes on along the minus strand of CM057449.1, from coordinate 1,275,493,394 downwards.
CAGACCAGATGGCCAAAATCTGACAATGAAGGATTTCTTACAAACCATGATTTTGACAGCTCGCGAATGGGGACTGACCTCGCGAACAGGGATTTTGTCCCCTCACGAACTAGGAATTTAAAAGATTTGCCAGTGCACTGTAAATAAATGGTTTGGTCTTTTGGCTTGAAAGTTGCAGGGTATAAAGGGGGTGTCCCAGAGATGTGAATTATGCTATTTAGGTGTAAAAAAGTTAATCGGTTCCACAAATATGCCATCACGAAGTTGAGATTTTTCCCATAGGATAACATTGTGGCGCCCACAGTGACTTTCGGTGCCAGTATCTTGGAAATGCTGCGAAGATATGGATTGTTTGCTACCTGCAGCTAAGTCTACCTTTAGGGATGGACTAAGCACATGTGGACGTTTTGAAGTCATGCTTACAACTGAAATGGAATTTTTTTCATAGCTTGTACGGTTACTGAGATATTGGCAAATTAGAGTTACAAGTATTCCTTTTCAGCCTTATACGGCTACTGTATGGCTCCATTGTTATGTGTAAGTGGGAGTGCAGGACCCAGAGGGCCCATGCTCCCACAGACGCATATCGTTACACACAAATGGTCAGCTTGGTGGGAATGCGGGGCCCAGAGGGCCCATGCTCCCACTAACACACATACCAGTTAACAATTACTTTACACTTTCCCCAAAAGTAAGGAAATTCATTTCTGAGGATTGTTAATGATTAGTTTGGGTTGAAGCAATAGTCAGTGAACGATTAGGTTGAGTTTCCAACCCCACTCCACGCCACCTCACTCTCCACACACCAACAGCATTGGTAGCTATGGGGGTCATTGCTTCACCTCTGACCCCATTCTCCTCCCATGCTGTACCATGTCAGCCTGTTTACACATGGAATGGGGTGAGAGTTGCCTGCACGATTTCATGGCACACCCTGATGCCTGTCAGTGTGTGGGAGGATGGGGTTGGTGGTAGGGTGGGGGTTAGAACTCAACCCTAATGTCTCATTCCCTGCTTTTGTCACTTCAACCCTAACTGATGCATTGACAAAGTTTTTTTGCAATATATATCTATATTTATATAGATATATATATATATATATATATATATGAAATAAGGATGGGGAAGTGTGTGATATGAGAATTTAATGCACACTCGAGGTGTGGGAAGCTACATAAACCCTGAGGGGGAAGCCTGAGGGGATTATCAAAGCATCCCACACTGAGGGTGTGCATTAAACTCTCATATCACACTTCCTCATCTTTTATTTTATATAATTGCTGGTGAGCAATATTTTCCAGCCTGACCCCTGTGCTAGACACACACACACACACACACACACACACACACAATTTGTCTCTCCCTCACACTGCCTCTTTCTCAAGTTCAGGCTTTTTTTTTAAACTTACAGTTGGAGTCCTGATCTGGATTCAGTAGACTGACAGTTAAAGATAATCCCTTTCTTGCTAGAATGCCCAGCTGTATTACTCCCAGATAACGAACAGCAGGATCAACCAGATACAACATTTTTTTTAAATGGAACAGATGAACAATAAAAAAAAGTGTTCTTAGTCAGACTGAGGAGAGTTACAGTGGTGGCTCTGTTCAATGGTGGCTTCTCGATCGGTTCCTCAATAAGAGAGAAACGGAGCCCCCATGTTTTAGAATCTGTTCAGTCTGCCCTACACAGTATGAGAGCCAATGACGGAGCACTCCTTTTTTGAGTGACGGAGTGTGTGTTCGCCATAATAACCCACTGGGTATTATGGTGAATATCAGCTAAGTGAGCCCAAAGAAAAACTGATTATCAGTAATTTTATATATACATTGCAAAAAACTTACTTACTTCTGATGGCATGGAGCCAGCCTGAAGACCTCCATTACAGGGAGGAGATGAATCCACAATCATCTTTGTCACTAGAGGTGCTTTTACACACACGTTCCTCTGCCAAAATGTGTATTACCTGTGTAACATAGAAACACAGACTTTGATGGAAGATAAGGACCGCTTGGCCCATCTAGTCTGCCCATTTCCCTACCTACAGGATAGGCCGCAGATCCTAGTTAACCAACAGCCTATTTCTTCCTGCCCCTCACAAGAATTGCCTTATGTCTGTCCCATGCATTCTTGAATTCTCCCACAGTTTTAGACCCCACAACCTCCTCAGGGAGGCTGTTCCATGCATCCACTACCCTCTCTGTGAAATAATACTTCCTCACATTGCCCTGAACCGCCTCTTCTATCTTTTAAATTGTGTCCCCTTGTTCTTGCACATCTCTTTTTCTGAAAGATGCTACCCTCTTGGACTTTGTTGATTCCACTGAGGTACTTAAAAGTTTCTATCATGTCCCCTCTCCTTCTTTCCTCAAGGATATACATATTAAGCTCCTTAGTCTCTCCTCATATGGCTTTCTTGCAGACCCTGCACCATTTTAGTTGCCCTCCTCTGGACTGCATCTATACTGTCTATGTCCTTGTGGAGATGGGGTCTCCAGAACTGGACGAGCACTCCAGATGGGGTCTCACCAACTGTCTGTACAGAGGATAACAACTTCCTGTTTTCTGCTGCTGATGCCTCCCTATGCATCCCAGTATACCCCAGCCCTCCTTACTGCCTTCTCACATTGCTTGCTAACCTTAAGGTCATCTGATATGATTACCCCAGGTCCCTTTCCATTTTTGTTGTTGTTACTACCTCCCTCCCATTGTGTATTCTTCCCGGTTCTTGTTTCCAGGTGCATTATTTTGCACTTTTGCATTGAATCCTAGCTGCCATACTTCTGACCATTCCTCCAACCTTGCCAAGTCCCTTCTCATCCTTTCCACGCCTCCTTGTGTAACAACCCTGTTGCAGATCTTTGTGTCATCTGCAAAAAGGCATACTTTTCCTTCCAGTCCCTCTGCAATGTCACTGATGAAGACATTAAAAAGGACTGGACCCAATACTGAACCCTGCAGTACCCCACTATTAACCCCTCTTTCTTCAGAGTGGACTCCATTTACAATTATCTTCTGTGTCCTGTTGTGCAGCAATGTTTTACTAGGCTACCACCCTGGGACCCATTCCCAGGCTGGTTAATTTGACTATTAATGTTTTGTGTGGACTGTGTCAAATGCCTTGCTAAAGTCTAGGTAGGCCATGTCCACAGCCCTCCCTGGTCTACTACTTTGGTCACCCAGTCAAAGAAATCTATTAGATTCTGTCTGACATGACCTTCCTGCTGTGAACCCATGCTGCCTTGGGTCCTGTGCCCACTGGCCTCTAGGTACTCAACTATTCTTTCCTTCAGAAGTGACTCCATCACTTTCCTACCACAGAGGTCAGACTGACAGGTTGTAGTTTCCTGCCTCTGTCTTTGTCCCACTTTTGTGAAGGGGAATCACATCCGCCTTCCTCCAGTCCTCAGGTACCACACCATCCTCCCATGATTTATTAAAAAGAGTTGCCAGTGGTTTCACTAGTTACCCCCTTTACTCTTTTAGAATTCTGGGATGAATTCCATCAGGACCCATTGCTTTGTCCACCTTCAGTTTTAGGAGTTCTTGCAGAACCCTTTCTTCTGTGAAAGGACTGATCGATCCCCTATCAAGAGTGCTTCTGTTAATTGGATTAGGCACTTCCTCCTCTTTGTGAATACTGAGCAGAAATATTCATTCAGTATCCCTGCTTTTTCACTGTCCCCTCTGCCCACCCACTGTTCATTCTATTCAGCCTCACTATCCCTCCTTTGTGTTTCTACAGCTGATGTACCTATAAAAGGTTTTATCTCCTTCTTAACTGAGTTGGCTATCTTTTCCTCAGTTTGGGCCTTTGCTATTCTGACTTCCTCCCTGCTTCCTTCTGCCTTAACTGGTACAGCTCTCTGTCCTGCTCCTTCTGTGTTTCCTTATACTTCGGAATGCTATCTTTTCTTCCTGACTTTCACAGCCACCTCTTTGAGAACCATAGTGGCTTTTTCTTCATTTTGATTTGTTTATTTGCTTCACACAAAGGCTTGTTGCTTCAGTGATGGCAGTTTTGATGATTCCCCATTGTTGCTCCTCACTCTTCTAGCCTGTTTGCTAGTGCTTTTCTGAGGCACTCTCCCATCTTGCCAAAGTCAGCCCTCCTAAAGTCCAGTACCCTCACTTTTGTATGGCTTGACTCTGTAGCTGAGTTTAACATGAACCACACTGTTTGATGGTCACTTGTTCCCAGATGGCAACCCACTTCTAGATCTGAGATCCTCTCACTGCCCCCATTTGAGAGTACGAGGTCTAAGTTTGCTCCCTCATGAGTGGGTTCCGAAACTAGCTGTCTGAGGCCTGCCACCTGTAGGGCATCAAGAATGGCCCTGCTCTTGGATGTGACTGCAGCAAATGTGCTCCAGTTAACATCTGGCATATTCAGGTCTCCCATCAACAGTATCTCCCTTTCTCTGCCATTCTAAGAATGTCTTCTATCATATCCTTGTCCATTCCCTCCCGTGACATGGGGTCTGTACACAACCCCTGCGGATTGTGGTGCCCTTTCCAGTCTCCAAGGTGACCCACAGTGCCTCCTCTCTCCCTGTTTACTCTTTTGTTCAGTTGCTTTTATCCCTCCTTACATACAGAGCTACTCCTCCCCTCTTCCCTGCCTGTCTCTCCTGTAGGTTATGTACCCTGGTATGTTAACATCCCAGTCATGGTTCTCTGTGTACCATGTTTCTGTGACTGATACAATATCCAGGCATCCCTCTTCCATCAAGGCCACCAGCTCAGGGAGCTTGTTGCCCAGACTGCGGGCATTGGTACTCTTTACCCTCCATTTCCTGATGGCCTTACTCCTTTTTTCCCCATCCCTGTCCTTCTTGCCTTTGTCATTTTCTCCATTTACCCCTGCCCTTCTCCCTATCAACACTTCTATGTTGGTGTTTGCCCGACTTACTACCATGATTTTTGGGGGGCTAGGATTTTCCTGCTCCTTTCCAGTGCCTCTCCTTGGCTAGTTTAAAGCTGCCAATGAAGCATTTAAACCTATCACCTAGGATTCTGGTTCCCCTCCTGGACAGATGCAGCCCATCATGCCAGTATAGGCTTGCATCACTCCAGGTGGACCCCCAGTCCCCAATGAAGCCAAATCCCTGAGCTCCACACCAGTTTTTCAACCACTGATTGAATCCCATGGTGCGGAACACCCTAGCCTCTCCTATGCCATAGATGGGCAGCACCTCCGAGAAGATTACCGTGCATGCTACTTGTCTAAGGCCCCTCCCCAATTCCACAAACTCTTCCTGCACTTCTCTAATCCCTTTCTTAGCCAGGTCATTTGTCCCTAGGTGGACAATGACATCCAGCTCCTTCCCCTGTGCAGCTGCTCCGGCAATCCTGAGGATTCACTCCCTGTCCCTCTAAGCCATGGTGCCAGGCAGGCACCTTACCTCCCTCTCCCCTTCCTCCCCCAGTTCTACCTTCCTAACAATGGAGTCCCCCACCAGGAGTTGTTTCCTTCCCCTGCAGGGTCCCCTGCCACCCTCCTGTGGGTCTTCTTTGTGGAGGTTCCCAATATCCTCCTTGGTCTCCACTGCGGGTGCCTCCATAGAGGAACCACACTTTGCCAGAATAGCATAGGAATTGTGGAGAGGTACAACTGGAGTGATGCACCTCTGTTCCACCATCCTCACCCTCCCTGAGCCCACTGTGGTCCAACCACTCCTCTTTCTTGGCAACCTCTGAGGCAATGGCAGAGGCACTGGTGGTCCCTGGATGGAAGAGGAGGTCCCACAAATCCTGGCCAACTCAGCCTGGAGATGAGCAACCTCCTCCTCATCCAGAGAGGTGTGCAGATGGGACAACACCGCATCCTCCAGAACGTCTCCCGGAAGACTGCTGCTCCACAACCACTGCACTGCACCACCCAATCATGTCTTATTTCTGGCCCCTTAACTGTTTGCAATCCTTACTCTTTCCTCTGTTTTTTTTTCTCTCTCTCCTTACTTTCTGCCTGTGTGCCCTTTAAGCTCCTGATTGTCCTGTTCTGAGACAAGAATATCCTATATTTCTCAGTAGACCCCTTACTTGCTCAGAGGCAGACCTCCAGCAGCTAGAGGGGGCCGGAGAGCTACTCTTGTCCTTCTAGGACGGTGGGTCTTTGGTGGCTCTGTGATCACTCACTTCCTGCTCCTAAACAGGAAGTTCCTGTTGTCAGTCAAATCCTGTGCCTATAAAAGTAGAACTAGCTTTGGGTGGGAAGGAGGGCTATATAGTCCCAGCAGAGAAGTCCAGTCACACAGCAGTCCTTTCTCCTGGTGTCTTCTGCCAAGCTATTAGTAGAATCTTTCTAAGGCAGTCTATAAATGTAGCTTCCTTCTAGCTAAGCCACTCCCCCTACTTACTAGATCTTTCTACAAGTAATTTAAACCTCACAGCTATTAAGTCATTTCAATCACCTGAGATTTACACCTAGATAACTGTTCAGATAACCATTTAGTTCAGTTAACTCAGACAAACATACACTTTTTTTTTGTTTTGTTTGTTAGTTTTAGTTTGTTTGCTAGTTTTTTTTTTACCCTAAATTAAAGGTCCAAGTACAAAGGTTCTTCTTCTTTAGTCCCAACAGAGAAGTCCAGTCATACAGCAGTCCTTTCTCCTGGTGTCTTCTGCCAAGCTATTAGCAGAATCTTTCTAAGGCAGTCTTTAAATGTAGCTTCCTTCTAGCTAAGCCAATCCCCCTACTCACTAGATCTTTCTACAAGTAATTTAAACCTCACAGCTATTAAGTCCTTTCAATCACCTGAGATTTACACCTAGATAACTGTTCAGATAACATATAAACATAGAAACATAGATTTTGATGGCAGATAAGGACCACTTGGCCCACCCAGTCTGCCCATTTCCCTACCTAATGGATAAGCTGCAGATCCTAGTTAACCAGCAGCCTACTTCTTCCTACCCCCACCCCCTAGAATTGCCTTATGACTGTCCCATGCATGCTTGAATTCCACCACTGTTTTTTTTTTTTGTTATATATTTTTTCTAGTTTCCTCTGTGGCTGGGGGGGTGTTACCAATGGTTCCCCCCCAATCTGGCCTGACCAACATCACCCCCCAGTCCATCCCCCATCCCAAGCTCAACCCCCCCTTACCTTTCAACCATCACAGCGATCTGTTTTCCATGGTGGGCAGACGACCACCGCCACGGGATCCGAAGGGTTATCCAGTTCCAGGAGGAGCATCCAGGCAGAAGTCGGCTGAAGGCAGCTCGTCAACCTTCATGTAGCCCGCAGGATTTTTCCTCATTTCTCCCTTCTGCTGTGGCATGCAGTGACGCTTGGGTGGGATCGGAGTGCAGGCCTCAATGCGCCCCTTCCAGCGCCTGCCACAGCACATCCCACAAATTCAGCCCCTGACTTGCCATAGCCCCCAGCCACCACTAGGAGCCAGCGAGATAGCAAGGCATCCCCACTCCCACCCCTGGAGAAGGAGAGCAGTCTAACAGATGCTCAATCCTTCTCCACCCCAGCCGACCCCCGACGGCCCAGGCTCATTCCCAAACCCGGGTCGCCGGTGTAGCGCCAGGTGTGGCGTCCAGCGCCTCAACCCTCAGTGCTACCGGGTTGGCTTCACCACTGTTTTTGACTCCACAACCTCCTCCGGAAGGCCATTCCATGCATCCTCAACCCTCTCTGTGAAAAAATACTTCCTTAAGTTACCTCTGAGCCACTCCCCTTCTATCTTCAAATTGTGCCCCCTTGTTCTTGCACACCTCTTTTTGAAAGATGCTACCTCTTGACTTTGTTGATTCCTTGAGGTACTTGAAAGTTTCTATCATGTCCCCCTTTCTCGTGAGGCTATACATATTTAGCTCCTTAAGTCTCTCTTCATATGTCTCTCCGTGCAGACCCTGCACCATTTTAGTTGCCCTCCTCTGGACAGCTTCCATCCTGTCTATGTCTTTGGAGACTGGGTCTCCAGAACTGCACGCAGTACTCCAGATGGGGTCTCACCAACTGTCTGTACAGAGGGATAATAACTTCCTGTTTTCTACTGGTGATGCCTCTCACTATGCATCCCAGTATCCCCCCAGCCCTCCCTGCTGCCCTCTCACATTGCTTGCCCACCTTTAGGTCATCTGGTATGACTACCCCCAGGTCCCTTTCCATTTTTGTTGTTGTTAGTATCTCACCCCCCATTGTGTACTCTTCCCTGGGTTTTGTTTCCAGGTGCATTACCTTGCACTTCTTAGCATTGAATCTAAGCTGCCATACGTTTGACCATTCCTCTTACCTTGCCAAGTCCCTTCTCATCCTTTCCACCCCACCTAGTGCATCAACTCTGTTGCAGATCTTTGTCTCATCTGCAAAGAGACATACTTTTCCTTCCTGTCCCTCTGCAATGTTGCTTATAAAGACATTGAAGAGGACCGGTCCTAATACTGAACCCTGAGGTACCCCACTAGTAACCCCACTTTCTTCAGAGTGGACTCCATTTACTATTACTCTGTGTCCTATTCTCCAGCCAATTATTTACCCAGGCTGTCATCTTGGGAACCACTCCCAGGCTGGCTAACTTGTATATTAATCTTTTGTGTGGGACTGTGTCAAATGCCTTGCTAAAGTCTAGGTAGGCCATGTCCACAGCCCTCCCTGATCTACTACTTTGGTCACCCAGTCAAAGAAATCTATCAGATTTGTCTGCATAGACCTTCCCACTGTGAATCCATGCTGCCTTGGGTCCTGTGCCCCTCTGGCCTCTAGATACCAACAATTCTTTCCTTCAGAAGTGATTCCATCATTTTCCCTACCACTGAGGTTAAACTAACAGGTCTGTAGTTTCCTGCTTCTGCCTTGCTCCCACTTTTGTGAAGGGGAATCACATCTGCCTCCTCCAGTCCTCGGTACCACCCCATCCTCCCATGATTTGTTAAAGAGGGTAGTTAGTGGTGTCACTAGTTCTACCCTTAGTTCTTTAGAATTCTGGGATGAATCTCATCAGGCCCCATTGCTTTGTCCACCTTCAGTTTTAAGAGTTCTTTCAGAACCCTTTCTTCTGTAAATGGGCTGGTATCAACTTCTGTATCCAGAGTGTTTCTGCTGTTTGTTTTAGGTACCTCCCCTCTTCCTTTGTAAATACTGAGCAAAATATTTGTTTAGTATCTCTGCCTTTTCACAGTCACCCTCTGCCCACCCTCCCTCCCTTTATTAGCTCTCTCTAACCTCCCTTGGTCTTCCTTCGCCCCTGATGTACCTATAAAAGGTTTTATCCCCTTCTTAACTGAGTTGGCTATCTTTCCTTGGTTTGGGCCTTTGCTGTTCTGACTGCCTTCCCAGCATCCTTTTGCTTTAACTGATACAGTTCTCTCCTGCTCCTTCTGTGATTCCTTGTACTTCCTGAATGCTTTCTTTTCTTGAACTTTCACTGCCACTTCTTTGAGAACCACAGTGGTTTCTTACATCATTTTGTTTTGTTTATTTGCTTCACACAAAGGCTCGTTACCTCTGTGATGGCAGTTTTTATTATTCCTCATTGTTCTTCCACCCTTCTTCCTGCCCATTTGCTAGTGCATTCCTTAGGCACTCACCCATTAGGCAAAGTCAGCCTCCTAAAGTCCAGTACTTTTGCCTTTGTATGGCTTGACTCTATTGCTGTGTTTATTGTGAACTATACTGTTCGATGGTCGCTAGTTCCCAGATGGCTACCCACTTCTACATCTGTGATCCTCTCTTCATCTCCATTTAAGAGAACCAGGTCTAAGATTGCTCTCTCAAGTGGGATCCAATACTAGTTGTTCAAGGCATGCCCCTGTAGGGCATCTAGAATAACCCCACCTTTGAAGTGGCTGCTGCAACTGCACTCCAGTTAACATCTGGCATATTCAGATTACCCATCAGCAATATCTCCCCTTTTTCTGCCATTCTAAGTGTTCTTTCTATCATTTCCTTGTCCATTTCCTCCCCCTGAGAAAGGGGTCTGTTTACAACCCCTGTGCGGATTGTCGTGCCATTGCCGGTCTCCAAATTTACCCACAGAGCTTCTTCTCCTCCCTGTTTTCCCTTTTGTTCTGTTGCTTTGATTTCTTCCCTTATGTGAAGAGTTACTCCTCCTCCTCTTTTATCTTCCCTGTCCCTCCTGTAGATAGTGTATCCTGGTATGTTTACGTCCCAGTCATGGTTTTGTGTGTACCATGTTTCTGTGACTGCCATGATATCCAGATGTTCCTCTTTTATCAAGGCCACTAATTCAGGAAGCTTGTTACTCAGACTATGAGCATTGGTACTCATTGCTCTCCATTTTTTGATGGCTTTACCTTCTTTTGCAGCATCCCACACTGACCTTTCTACCTCAGTCTTTCTTTCATTTAGTACCCTGTTTTGTAGGGAGAGGCTGGGATTTTTCTGCTGCTTATCAGTGCCCCCCCCGACTAGTTTAAAAGCTTGCCAATGAAGCATTTAAACTGATTGCTTAAAAGAGTTGTTCCCTTCCTGGACAGATGCAGACCATCCTGCCAGTATAGGCTGGTGTCCCTCCAGGTGGAACCCCAGTCCCCAATGAAGCCAAAAACCCTGTGCTCCACACCATTTTTCCAACCATTCATTAAACTGCATGGTGCAAAGTACCCTCACCTCACTCATGCCATTGACAGGCAGCACCTCAGAGAAGGATATTGTGTGTGCTACTTGTTGTAGGTCCCTCCCCAATTCCACAAAGTCCTTCTGCACTGCTCTAATCTCATGATGAGTCAAGTCATTTGTCCCTAGGTGGACAATGACATCCAGCTCAGACTCCCCTGTAGCTGTTCTTGTGATCCCAAGGATGCGCTTCCTGTCTCTCCAAGCCATGGCACCAGGCAGGCACTTTACTTCAGTTTTCCCTGCACCCCCCAGTTTTATCTCCCTAATAACTGAGTCCCCCACCAGGAGCTGCTTCCTTTCCTTGTGGTGTCCTCTGCCTCCTTCCTGTGGGCCTCCCTTGTGACAGTTGTCCTCAGCCTCCTTAGTCTCCTCTGTGGGTGCATCCATAGCGGAGCTATGCTCCCCCAGAATGGTGTATGGATTGTGGTGTGGAACAACTGACTGTGTGTGCCTCTGTTCCACCATCCTTACCCTCCCTGAGCCCACTGTGGTCCAACTGCTGTGCTTTCTTCACAACCTCTGAGGTAGTGGTGGTGGCTCTGGTGATCCCTGGATGGGGGAGGTTCCCTTCCTACCGTCCATTGTGGCCTGGGAGAAGGTTCCCTTACTACTGTCCAGAGTGGCCTGAAGATGGGCAACTTCATCCCTCAGGGCAGAGAGTTGTCTGCAAATAGGCATCTCAGCCTCCAGAAAGACTCCTGGAAGACTGCTGCCCCACAGCCATTACATTGCACTACTCCCCACATTTTTTTTTTTGTGTGTGTGTGTGTGATTGGTTTGTTATATAGAAATATATATATATATATATATACAGTGTGTATGCTTATATTGTCAGTGCAGTGTGCTAGAGAGGATATGACAGTGATATGCACCTTGCGCTCTTGAGACTCTTGAGGAAATGCTGTCAGAACCCCAGGTATAAAGGAACTATTTCGGGGTGGTGGGTGAGGGTGGAAGGGTTGGGCCTAAACTGTGCCCTCACAAAACAATCAGCTAAAAGCTCTGACCCACCGCTGCGATGAGTGCCTTCCTGTCAGCAAAATGCCCTACCCAACAATTTGACAGAGAAAATACCCTGCTAATCAAACAAAGAAAAATCCAGACATCCAAGTCAGACACAGGTAAACCTCCCCAGCCCCAAAACAGACCTGGTGGTTTTTGCTCTGAAAGATGTCAGCCCCAAAATAAGTCAGCTGTGCTTTAAACTCTTCCTGCACTGAAAATCTTAAGAATTGTAACAAACAAATGTAAACCTAGATCCCATTCATAACCATTCAGTTCAGTTAACTCAGACAAACACACACTTTTTTTTGTTTTGTTTGTTAGTTTTAGTACAAAGGTTCTTCTTCTTTAGTCCCAGCAGAGAAGTCCAGTCACACAGCAGTCCTTTCTCCTGGTGTCTTCTGCCACTGTAGCATTGATATAGTCTGTTCTGCTCTTCCTTCTGTTTACATGCTTGGGATCTTTTGGCACACAATAGTCCAGTGGTTCCTACCAGTGCAGTCCTCCTTTCTTGTGCGTGAGATTTCCTGAGGGGTGAGAACTTCAACAAAAGTTGCAGTCATGCAAGAGCTTCTTTTGTTGCACACTGAGCTGTTGGAACTGCCATTTTACACTGCAGTGCACAATGTTACATTTCAGGACAAACCACTCAAACCATGGAGCATGGTTCAGGTGACCGTTCACTTTTACAATGGCAGAAATTCATTTTACACAGCATCGGCTAGAACGGTAAAGTATTTCCGTCACGCTCATTCTGTTACTGAACTGCCAGTGTAAGAGCACCTCTAAAGAGCTATTGGAGCCTGGAGCCAAAAAAGGCAGACAGGAAAATAATACACGTTTTAAGAAGCAGTCCGTTGTAACTTGGCAGTCACTGAATTGCTGTTCCTAAGCAGCAGTGATGTCACAGTCAGTGAGGTCACAATGCTGATGATGTAGTGTGGGGCAATAGAGCAAGATATGTCAGCTGCCAGACAGAGTGCTGTTCCACACATCACGACTACTAACATACGATAAACAATCTTCTAATTAAATAAAGAGAAACAAAATTACCTCAGATATAAAAGATAATGGTTGGCTGTTTTTAAAATGTAATATTAGTTTTAGGCAGTACTCTAGCTCTTTAAATACAATTGCAGTGAGTTAATGCATAACTGTTTTGAAAACAGATGTATTAACTATATTTGTTGTACTACTGCATCCCCAACTATTAGTAGTGGCTATATGATTCAAACCTGGATCCCCAAATTTGCAACTAAGTACTCCTAAACACTATGGTTTAGTAACATAAGACTTTCCAATCCAATACCTGGTTAACAAAGAATAAATAAATAAATTAATTACAAACCACCCTTGATAAATGATGAGGCCTGAGACACAGTGAAAGGCCTTGAACTACAAAAGAAGAAAGATTTGTACACATAAAACACACATGTTAAATTGTTACAGTTACATTTATAAATAAGTAAAATGATTAAATATGCAATTAAATGTACAGTTAATATAAATACTATAAATCAACAGTTATTATTTCAAAAATGCAATGATATCCCAGGTTCCAGTTGTCTCAGTGGTGCAGCTGGTTAGCACAATCAGAATGATATTCCGGGTGGCATGGGTTCAAATCCCAGCGGAGGCATTTATTCTTTCTCACCCTTCAATCAATCAATCAATCAATCAATCAATCTTTATTTATCCAGGCAAAACATAATTGAGACAACTCATTTACAAGGTGGACCTGGTCAGGTACAGACAATTATAGTACACTAAGAAGATAGCACGTGCACAAGGCAATAAGTTACAGAGTGAATGGAGACAGGCTATACAGTATATCTGCTAATAAGATACACATTTAAAAGTCAATTCCATAGAACAGGGTTCTGTAAGAGGGCAACCATTTATAATAGAGAATAGTTTGTACATTTTTACTCAATTAGTACAGCATCAGTTAAGCAATAATTTATGTGGAAGAAGAGGAAGAAGAAGAAGAAAAGGAGAGGAAAAAGATAAATAAAAAAAGCAGACGGAGTCAGTAAGGTGCAAGGGTAGAGTGTTGTTAACGATTACAGTTGCACATTTCTTTGAAGGCCTGCCCAAAGAGTTTTTTAAAGAGGATCAACTTCGCAGGAAGCACAAATTTCAATGTTTTTTGCACATTGTTGCAAAGAACAGGGAGAGAGTGTCTTATAGCCACTCTACCAAATTGTGTTCTAACCTTGGGAATAAGGAGAGAGGTATACAAAAGGCTTCTTAGGAGATAGTTCCTGCAGGGCAGGCAGGGATGCATAAGAGATATATTGCGGAAGCATATTTGATAAGGCTCTGAAGGTCCAGAGAACTGCATTTCTATGACATCTGAAGCTAAGAGAGCTCCATCCTATCATAGTGTAAAGGGTGCAGTGGTGGGTGGAGTATGATGCACCAGTTATGAACCTGATAGCGCGATGGTAAAGAGTATCAAGTTTCAATAGAGCCGAACTTGGGGATTGCCCATATAGTATGTCCCCATAGTCTAAAAGTGGCAGGAAGGTGGTTTGCACTAAACAAGTTTTGGCCTCCTGTGAAAGTAGATGCTTGATCCGGTAGAATATATCAAGTCTCTGTTTTAAATTTTTTGATAGTTCTTCAGTATGTTCCATGAAGGATAGCCTGTCATCAATCCAATCCCCCAAGTACTTAAATTTTGATATGATTTCCAGAAGCTCACCTAGCAGTGATAGTAATTGGGGGGTGAAGCTTGCGGAGCTTTGTTTGGGTGTGATAGGTGAGTGGGTGAAAATCATAGCTTTAGTTTTTTTTTCATTTAATTGAAGTTTTAAATGCAACAGGTTTTTCTGCAAGAGGTTGAAGTCACTCTGGATGTCTTTATAAGCTAGTTCCAGGGTAGATCTGTTTATGTACAACACTGTATCGTCAGCAAATAGGTGCATGCTTGATGACTTGATACCAGTGTTTAGATTATTAATATAGATGGCAAACAATAGTGGGCCTAGGATGGGACCTTGAGGCAAACCCCTTTGGAGGGTTTTCTTTGTAGGTAGATTGCCCTCTGCTTTGGCTTGTTGGCACTGCTCAGTAAGATAATTGGTGAACCATTTTAATGCCAGATAATCTACACCATTGATGCGTAGGGTGTCAAGAAGCAGATCATGGTCCACTGTGTCAAAGGCTTTACTTAAATTCAGGAACAATGAGTAAACATAGTTTTTAGAATCCAGTGTTATCTGGCAATCATTAGAGACCTTAGCGAGCGCCGAGATTGTGCTGTGGTGGGATCTAAACCCAGATTGGTCTGGGTTTAGTAGGTTACACTTCTCTAGATGCTGTCTGAGTTGTAAGTTCACTACCTTTTCCAGAAGTTTTGACAATACAGGAAGTAAGGAGATTGGTCAGTAGTTATTTAGGTCTTAGGTGTCTCCAGATTTGAATAGAGGGATAACATGAGCTGTTTTCCATAAGGCAGGGAGTGAGCCTTGCATAAGGGACATATTAAACAGATGGGTGATGGGGGTGCCAGTAAATAATATCCTAACTTTAGATAGTAGGGTTCGATCAGGTCCGCTCCTGCACTTTTCCTAATATCTAAGGTCAATAGCAGGTCCTCAACATGCTTCACTGTGACAGGGTAGAAGGAGAATGTTGCAGCAAGGTTCAGTAGGCTTGATCTGAGCCATTCAAGTTTCTGGCCACATGACTGAGCCCGGAGGTTACTGGCCAGCGAAGAGTTGAAAGCAAGGCCTGCTGTGGCAAAGTGATTATTAAAAAGCTCTAAAATCATTTGTTTGTCAGTAGTAGTACTGCCACCCGTGGAGATATTATGAGGGAGGGAATTGGGCAGGGAGTAACCTTCCAGATCCTTTATTGCTTTCCAAAATTTGTTCGCATTCTTTGAGGAGGATTCAATTTCTGACTGGAAATATTTTGCTTTTTCAGTTCTCGTTAACTTGGTACACTGGTTCCTAGCTCCTCTGAAGGATGCCCAATCAGCTGCAAGGTTTGTTTTTCTTGTCTTTTTCCATAGTGCATCCCTATGCAGCAAGGCAGCTTTTAAGCCACCTGTAAACCATGGGCAATTTTTCTTCTTTGTCCTAATTTTAAGTAGAGGGGCATGCTTATCTATGGTCCCGAGCACAATGCTTTGGAAGGCCTCATAGGCAGCATCCATAGTAGGTGCCAGGTAGAAATCCTGCCAATTAGCATGATGGAGATCACCACAGATAGCAATTGCATCAAAATTCCTCCGGCATCTCGTGTAGATATACCTAAAAGATGATATTGTTTTTGGCATAGTCCTCACACATGCGATAGCACAGTGATCACTGATGTCATTAAAAATGCACTAGAATGAGTAAACAGCTGTGGTTTATTAACTAAAATTAGATCCAGTAATGTTCCATTATCAGGGTTTTTAATGTTAGGCCGGGTCACTTCAGATGTGAGCTGACAAAACCCATGTGTATCACAGAGCTCTTTTAATGGCTTCGATGTTGCAGAAAGTCAATGCATATTGAAGTCACCCACAATGATAACCTCAGAGGGTAACCCTTGTTTGTATGTGTTCCATAAAATATACACACCACACTCCTGTGTGATTGTTAGTAGTAAATATTTGTGTTGCTATTGGGTTGTGCATTTGAGAAGGAGTAATGTGCCCAGGGACATCTCAGGTTCCAGTTGTCTCAGTGCCCCAGCTGGTTAGCGCAATCGGAATGGTATTCCGAGCAGCCTGGGTTCAAGTTCCAGTTGAGGCACTTATTCTTTCTCATCCTTGTTTGCATGTGTTCCATACAATATGCACACCACACTCCTGTGTGATTGTTAATATTCAATTTTTTCCTTGCAGAATATTAAGGAGCCACTGAAGCCTCAGAGAAAACTTTGAAAAACATAATAATTAGGTAAACTTAGCTTGCATTCCATATATATTCTATATATTTCTCTTCCCCATTATTTATTATTGAGTAAATTTGCATGAATTCATGATCTTTATCCCTTAGAATTCTCTTAGAGTTCTGCCTCTATAGCTTACTCCCTAGTTCAAGTCATAATCCTCTGTTGTGACATCACAATGTGTTGCTATGAGAGTAACTGTGATGTCACAAGCAGTGCTTTATGACCTAAGGTAGGGAGAAAGCAACAGGGATAAATGAACACTTCAGAAACAAAGATTTTGTTTTATCACAAATGACCTCAGTAATAAATAATGGGGAGGAGAAATACAGAACTAACATGAAACACAGGCTGAAGTGTATCTAAATATTATGGTTTGTTAAAGTTGTCCTGAAGGTGTCAGCTGCTCTTTAAAGGTTGTCAGCTAGTGAGGTTAGAAACTGATCCTGCTGCATTAGCCTCCCTTGTTGCTGAAAAATCCATTTCCTCCTCCTCCTCCTCCTCTGATGAAGAATAAACGGCTTTCAATACAGCTAAAGCACTCCATGAAGCAGAGGGCCACCAAACACAGGAGGAGGATACAGAAGGTAAATCTTCAGTTATTATAATGTAATATACATTTATTAGACTATGAAATTATATATCAAAACAGTATTTGTAATATACTAAGTATTATATATAATCAAAACTTGAAGAGTCTTTATAAGATAACAAGCCATTAATATACAGCTTTGTAACTGAAAGTGGTGTTCACTTATGAAGCAAGACAGAGAACATAACCATTCTACATAACAATCCTAATAATATATTTCCAAAGTTCATATGGTTTCTATTTTGTGCAATAACAACCTTTATATACATTAAAATATTTGCCCACCAGTGTAGCAGTAGCACTACCAGTTGCAACACCAATGACCTGTGTTCAGGAATGAGCCAGGGCTGCCACAGGGCCAGCTGTGGGGGGGGGGATTGACTGTCTCAACAGATGCACTCCTCTACCAGGGAGAGGGATGCCACTCTCATGCTCTACGACCACCTGGGTGACCACAGGTGTCGGTGCAGGAGATAGCTTCAACACTGAGACATTGCAGTGAGCACCACAATCACAAGGAAGCATCAGCACACCAACACTCAGTGACACAGCATGCTCCTGGGGGGAAGGCAGAACTAAAAAGGGGGAAAAATAGGAATGGATTGGGCAGACAAAGCCCCCTGTCCACCCACCACACTCAGTGCTGGACTTCTTCCACTGCCTGTCAAGGGGATCCTCCAGGATCTTAACTTCTGCTGCAGGTACCCAGATGGACTGAGGGGAAGTAATGCCAAACTGTCTGTAGGTGAAACTGGCTCTGTGAGGTTAGCCAGGGGACAGCACAGCAGTGACAGACAGGTGGACCTCAAAGGCCTGACAGGTATGTGTGAAGCAGTTTCAGGTGAGCAGCATCAGGGCTTGGCCAGGTGGGGGTGGTGGAAGGAGGTCCCAACAGGCCTCCCAGGGGGATAAAACATTTTTAAACACACACACATATATATATATATATATATATATATATATTTGCTTCTCCTAAATATAAATATAAATAATAAAAGTAATATGCATAGAAATAATAAAAGTATATAAATCACATTTGTTATAAATATTTTCCTTTTAACATTCTGTTTTAGTTGGAAAAGGACCATGGCACCCTCAAGAACCCTTGGACCAGGCCACACCCCCCCCTCTTCTAGTAAGTATGTTTGTTTAACTAGCAATACTTTTATTACATAGTCACAAAACACCTGTATACAGTTAAGATCTCTCACCTTTGCAAACTAATATACAAATAACCCCTCTCCAATAATACTCATACAGAATTCAGAAAAGAGATGAGGAAGGACTTTTTCATTGAAAGGCTGGTGACCAAGTTGAATAAGTTGCTGAAGAAGGTGGCCTTGCTGAAGACAGTGGCTGATTTCAAGAGTGGCTAAGACACAGTTAAGTAAAAAGTTAAATGTTATTTGGGGTGGTAAACAGGGTGTTTGCAGGAGAGGAAGGCAGGCCCTTCAGTTAACACCAAGAAACCTCACACATGGATGATCTGAGTACATAGGCACTATACTAGCAAAGAAGGCTGAGGGCCCATAACTGCTCGCCAATGGTCTAAAAGTTATAACCCAGTATTTTGTGCCTTCTACAGTGCTCATTCAGCTTTGTCTTGAATTCTTTCATGCTTCTACTCCCCACTACCTCATAAGGGAGGGAATTCCAGACTATCACCACTGATTCAGCCACGAACTTCTCTGTTTTTTTTTCCTTTCACCCTTTAATTGAGGTACATGAACCCTAGTATTGTGCAGCTGTCATGGCCAACTATAATACTCAATGCCATTGCACCAGTTTGTATTTGATCCAGATCTTCTCATTTGAGATCCCCTTGGTTTGATGGGGATCTCAAGGTGATGAAGATCAGGGGTCAGAAGTTGGAGCATTGCAGGTGGAGGACCCAGTCTGAGGAGAACAGAATGGCCTTGTGTACCCATGATTATGAGTACCAAGGGGCAATCGACCGTAAGAAGGTAGAGTTCCTGTCCACGGAGATTGCTGCAGGGAAGAACAGACCATCATAGCTTTTTTGGACTGTGGACCGATTTTTACATCCAGTTTGTCTACATCCGAAAAAAAGCTTTTCAATCGCTTTGTGTGAGGGTTTGCTCTGTTCTTCTCTGACAGGGTGTCCTCCGCCTGGTAGGGGATTCAGTCAGTGAGGCAAGTTTTGCCTCGCAGTGGTCAGCCTTGGGTGAGCAGAGGAGCTCCATTTACCTGGGATTAGTTTAAGCCAGTGGAGGTAGCCAAAGTCATTGAGGTGATCTCAAAGCTCAAGCACACTTATTGTGAACTGGACCCGGCCCGACTCATTTCTTAATGAGTTGTGTCGGGACCATTGGTCTGGTGTTTGCTGGGATTGTCTGGTGCTTGTTGTAGGAAGGAGTCTTTCTGGATGCCTTGAAAGAGGCTCTTGTGAGGCTCCTCTTGAAGAAGCCATCTCTTGACCCTGATGTCATGGTGAATTACCATCCGATTTCCACCATGCCATTTTTAGGTAAGGTTGTTGAGAATAGTGGCGTAACAGCTGGAGGAGCATCTCATGTCCTTTGATATCTATGAGCCATTCCAGTCTGGTTTCAGGGCCAGGCACAGCACAGAAACTGCATTAGTTAGGGTGAAAAATGACCTCCCCAGGGCTAGAGATAGAGGAGACAGGTCAGTTCCTGTGCTCCTTGATCTATCATTAGCATTTGATACCATGGATCACATTGTGCTTCTTGATTGTCTTTGAGAGTATTTTGGACTCGCCGGTACTGTCATTAACTGGTTTGAGTCCTATCTCTCTGACAGGAAGCAACGGCTGGTGATGGGGAACTTCTTCTCCCCGAAGCTCCTGCCATGTGGAGTGACTCACGGTTCGATCTTGTTACTGGTGTTATTTTCGGTGTACATGTTGCCCCTGGGAGAGCTCATTAGATGTTACAGTGTGGGTTTTCACTGCTATGCAGATGACACCCAACTGCATATGTCCTTTGCTCCTGAAACACACGGTGTTGTGGAAGTGATTAACAACTGCCTGACTGAGATCAATGTTTGGATGTCCTCCAACTGGTTATAACTGAACCCCAACAAGATGGCAGTCTTGGTGATTGAGCCAGGTCATGGGCATGATATGAGTGCCCATGTAGTGGCTACAGGACTGTTCCTGGGATCTGCTCCATTGATGGCCTCCCTAGGGTGTGGGATAGTAGCATTATCCTGGAAAACAGATTGACACTAGAAGCTCAGATGTCATCTGTGTCAACGTGTTTTTTACCACTTGAGGAATATCACCAAGATCAAACCCCTGGTTCTGCCTGAAGATCTGCTGTCACTGGTACATGCCTTTGTCACATCAAGGCTTGATTACTGTAATACTTTATACTCTGGGGCCACTGGAGGGACCCTCCACTAGCTGCAGCTGGTGCAGAATGCGGCAGCTAGGTTGCTGACGGGCCTGTCTAGGTCCAGTCATGTGATTCTGGTCCTGCGGGCCCCTAGTTACCTGTCAGGTGGAAGATCATCTTAAAAGTGGGTTTGCTCACCTATAAGGCCCTATATGGACTGGACCCTGGCTGTCTGTCTGATCTCCTGACACCTGCCACCTCAGTCCATTCCCCCTGCTCCTTGACTAGGGTCCTCCTTGCTGTTCCAAGGGTCAGATTGAAAACTTCTGGCAGCTGTGACTTTGGTGTTACTGTACCGACCCTTTAGAATTCCTTTTCGGCTTGTGTTAGTGAGGCCCTGAAGGTCGAGAGTTTCAAAAAGGGTCTAAAGGCTCAGTTTTTTTGTTTGGCCTTCCCTGATGAAGGTGATTGAACAGTACTAGCTTAAATTTTAGTTATTTTAGCACTTTATTTATTTTTTGAAATATTTATACATGCTGTATGTGTTGTGCTTTTGTGTATTACCCTACCGCTTTATGTGAGATGCCCAGAGTCCCACCGATTGGGCACCATATAAATAAATTTTGCCTTACCTTGCCTTTGCCTATTGTGATGCTGATTTCTAAATTCTAGGCCAAGGTCTACCCACAAATCATGGTTATCTAGTGCTCTTAGGTCATAACATCTTTATCTTTTGCCTTGTTCATATGTTCATATGTTCATATACTCATATGTAAGAATTATTTACTAGATAACATGTTAAATGTAAAATCATTTGTGCTAAGTAAAATACAATAGAATAGTGACAAACTACTGTTAGTAAACTGTAACTACAGAACTAATAAAAGTGAACTAATTTATTCAATCTTTGTCTTGTTTTACATGTCTCTGAACAAACCAAAACTATGACATCAAGACCTCCACTCCCACCCACTAAACAGAACAAACCAGAATCCTCCAAACCTGGTAAGTATATCACAGATAATAAAACCTACTGATAATTAAATTTATATGAAAAGTTCCATGTAAAGGGTGAAGAGGGGAGGATGTCAGCAAAGAGGATCAAGGTGAGTAATGGGAGAGAATGCAGGTCCCTGCTGGCCCACCGGCACAGAGGCAGGGTGTCTGTTTGTGACGCTAATGACCTGGGGTTGGAAATGGACTCAGGATGTTGGAGGGCCAACCGGGGGAGAAGGATTGAGCATCCTAGAGATGGCTCTCCTTCTCCAGGGTGGAGGGGGTAGAGTGTCTGGCACACCACGGACCTCTGGTGGAGGCTGGGGGAATCCATTTGTGCTGGTGCTGTCACCTGAGGGGGACAGGGCAAACGTGGGTTGTCATTGCATGTCCCCACCCCAGGTACTGCCGCACTTGCAAAAATTCCAGCCCCTGAAGCATGATGCCCTGTTCTGATGCCACCCCCACTGCCAACACTGTCCACTGGGGAGGATCCCACTCCTGTAGCCCTACTCTGGGGGTAAGCCATGGCACACTTCAATGGACCATGGGGAGGTGGCCCTTGCTTGGTGGCCCCACCCAGTGGGATAATCCTGGGCATGGGAGGGTGGTGCACTGGTGGGGCTGAGCTCTCTTTGGGGAGCGGGGGCTGGACTACAAAAATGAAAATAAAAAAAAGAATGCAGGTCTCTAATGAAATGAAGAGAGACCTACACACATGAGCATGAATAGTGTACACATGAGTGTGTACACTATACAGTATTGCAAACTGACAGTTCAATCCAGCCACCAGCCGCAGAGGTGAGAGTGGGCTGTGCCGGCCTGTGACTACATTGTGGGAGTTGGTAGTGGAAGCGGGGTGGTGGGTACTACCTGCTAGGGTGGGTGCCACTGGACCATCAGGACTAAGATGACTATTATTTATTATTTAAATGGGTGCTATCGGGGGTCGGGGATCACTAGACCACCAGATTGGGGACAATATTTTATATTACACTAATGGGCAATATCAGAGGTTCAGGAAGGGGGGACCACTAGACCATCAGTGAAGGGGGCATGGATGCTTGCCTTTGTGGTAGGTACTTGCAGCACACCCCTCCCATGTGCCAGGTGTTTGGCACATGGGAGTGGTTGCCGCATGTGTGGGGACTTAGACAACGGGACCCCTCCTGTACCTGAATCTAGGGCAGGGTCCCTGGTGCCCTGTTCTTCGGTGCAAGCTGCTGTTTGCTGCATCTTGCATCCCTCTAAGCTCACATTGAATATTGAGCCCCATGAGTCAGTCTCTAAATCTTTAAAATTTTTCAGAACCAGCCAAAATTAAATCTTCATCATCTCCACCTTCACTCACTGAGCAGAAAAAGGCCCCTGAATCCTCCCATTCTATTAAGTTTATTATAAATAATAAAACCTATTAACATCTTTAATTAAAATGTTAGATGTACAAGAGGGGCAGGAGAGTATATTAACAAGGGGGATCAAGGTGAGGAACAGGAAGAAAGTCAGGTTTATGACTAAACACAGAAGGACCTACACAAGTGAGCAGACTTGATAGATCATAAGGCCTTTATCTGCTGCCTTTTCATATGTTCCTATGTTACAATGTGATGAGTTTTCTACTAGATAAATAATGTGAACCAGTAAAATGGTAAATACAGTCATACAGATGTTCCAAAGTAAATACTGAAAAAGTTACTATTACAATGTAAATATATGACCAACGTATAAAAAGTGATTTAGTTAGCCTATATCATTTGTTTTAAACTTATCAGAAATATCTAAAATAGTGACTTTAACACTCCCCACCCCATCACTGAACAGAAGAAACCAGAATCATCTCAACCTAGTACATACATTACAGAAAATAAAACTTAATGATATGTAGATTTATGTAAAAAGTTGCAGGTTCAGGGAAGGTTATTAGCATGAAAGGTCAAGTTGAAAAGAGGAGAGGGGGAAGTCCCTTACTAAACACAGAATGAGTTACACAGATTATTTATTTTATTTATTTATTAAAAATTGGTGCTTGTACAAGAATGCACTCATCCATTAACAGCTCAGTTGGGCGGCCAGCATGGTGGAGAGTGGAGGGCTGTGCCAGTCACCCGCTTGGGGTTGGATTGGGGGGGAACATGGTGGTGGGGCACTACCTGCCAGGGTGGGGGTCTGCTAGACATCAGGAAATATGTTTTGAAACATCAGGCATGGGTGCAGGTGGGGGGAGGGATCACTAGACACCAGGAAATATGCCTTGATCTGGTGTAGGTGCGGGTAGGGAGATGGACCACTCGACACCAGGGAAACTTTACGATTTACATTGGGCCAGTGATCAGTGGGGGGAACCACTAGACACCAGGGAAATTAATTTTACATTGGGCCAGTGATTGATTGGGGGGGGTGGGACCACTAGATACCAGGGAAATTAATGCTACATTGCACTGGCGATTGGTGGTGGAGGCACTAGACACCAGGAATTTCATTTTACATGGGGCCAGTGATGGGTGAGGGGGCCCACTAGCCAACAAGGAGCTTTATTCTATATCAGGCAGCGATCAGCAGGTGAGGGGACAACTAGATACCAGGGAAAGAGCGAGCCTGCAATGGGTGGGTCAGGGTGGAGGCACCATTTCTAATTTCACCTTGCTTTTGCTTTTTTTTAAGTGCAATTTGCACTTAAAAAACCCAAAAGCAAGTCAAAGTTACAAGTGGCGAATTTCCTATCAAACAAGAAAACTTCATGAAATGATCCATGGAGGCAGATTTTGTGACATCACTGGAAATTCACCAGAGAATTAAAACTTTGTTGCATCTCTTGTTTTTGCCCTGTATACTTAGCAAGGTAACATTGTAGTTCTGATTTACAAAAAAGGTCTTAAGTCTCAGATCCCAAAATTACTGTCCAATTAGTCTTATTGATAATATGGCTATAATTTATGCAGGGAGTTTACTAAAAAGACCTACACAATAGATTAAATCAAATGATATCACCTTTACAGGCTGGCTTTAGAAAGAAAATGAATGCTATAACCTCATGTTTTTTATTAAATCAGTTAATTGAGAAATATATCAAAATAAGGAAACCAAAACTGCATGCCTCATACATATATTTTACTGCCACTTTTGATTCAATATGAAGATTTCTACTTTGGGAAAAACACAATCTATGACAAATAGATCTGAATTTAATGGTTTTAATAAGATGATTATATTTAGATACTTAGATTAAGATAAGATATATAAATTATGGGGAATATACAGAACTAGTTAAGACTAATTGTGGAGTCTGTCAAGGCTGTGTACTGGCTCCTACTCTTTTTAATCTTTATATAGATGAGATTCTTGAAAAAATTGTAAATTTAGATGTTCACACTCCAAAAATCTTTGATAAAAAAATTCCCATGCTAGCTTATGTGGATAACTTAGCTCTTATATCACTATTTAAGAAAAGTCTTCAGGAAATATTGAACTAGCTTGATTCTTTTACTAAAATATTAAAGTTTTTTCCTAATACTAAAAAAAAACCCTAAAATTATGGTCTTTAGAAATGCAACTAGTTTAAAATAAATTCAGTTTTATCTAAATCACACCCCTCTGGAGGTTGTTACCGAGTTTTCTTATTTTGGTCTTATCTTCAGCTCCAATACTAAATGGCACAAACATTTTCTTAATACACATCCTGAAATGAATACATTGGCTCAGGTATGTAAGCAAAAGGAGAAAAACCAGCAGAGGGATTGTAACACTAAAGAAGGAAGGGGAGGAGTGTGTGGAGGGGGAACAGGAAGAAGCAGACATCCTGAACAAATATTTCTGTTTAGTGTTCATGGAGGAAGGGAAAGGTGAGGGACCACAGATACATAACAGGAGTAAAGAAGGAAGGCAGGTGGACATTAGCCCATTTACAGAGGAGAGAGTCCTGAAGGAACTTGCAAATCTGAAAGTTGACAAGGCAATGGGGCCAGATGGGATACATCCAAGGATATTGAAGGAGCTCAGAAAGGTGCTGGCTTTAGCTCTGACAGTCCTGTTCAACCACTTACTGGAGATGGGAGTAGTCCCAGAGGACTGGAGGAGAGCTGAGGCAGTGCCAGTTTGCAAATGTGGTAGCAGGGAGGAAGCTGGCAGTTATAGGCCAGTCAACTTGACTTCAGTGGTGGGGAAATTAATGGAATCACTGCTGAAGAAAATGATTGTGGAATAACTTGAAACCAGCGGCTTACAAGATCTGAGGCAGCATGGATTCACTGGGGGGAGGTCATGTCAAACAAATCTGATCAATTTCTTTGACTGGGTCACCAGGGAAGTAGATCAGGGTGGAGCGGTGAATGTGGCCTACCTAGATACCTAGATTTCAGTAAGGCCTTCGACACCGTTCCACATAGAAGACTCGTAAACAAGCTGGACAGCCTAAAGTGGGTCCAAAAGTGGTAAACTGTGTGGTTGGGAGATAGGTGACAGAGGGTGGTGGTAAATGGAGTTAACCCCGAGGAAGGGAGTGTGATCAGTGGGGCGCCACAAGGATCAGTACTGGGACCAGTCCTCTTTAATGTCTTTATTAGCAACATTGCAGAGGGGCCAGAAGGGAAGGTATCCCTTTTTGCATATGACACTAAAATCTGCAATATGGTAGACACTCCAGGGGTATGGAAAAATGACTAGGGATCTAAGAAAGCTTGAGGAGTTGTCAAGAGCATGGCAACTAAGCTTCAATGTGAAGAAGTGCAAAATCATGCACTAGGGCACAGAAACCCAGGGGTGGAGTACAAGATTGGAGGAGTGGTACTGACAACTACCAAACAGAAAAGAGACCTGGGTGTAATCATATCTGATGACCTAAAGGTGGCCAAACAGTGTGACAAGGCTGTGGGGACAGCCAGTGAGATGCCAGGGTGCATAGGGAGGGGTATCACCAATAGAAACAGGGAGGTGGTTATACCTTTGTATAAATAATTGGTGAGACCTCACCTAGAGTACTGTGTCCACTTCTGGAGACCACATCTCTGGAAGGACATAGACAGAGTAGAGGCAGTCCAGATGAGGGCAACTAATATGGTGCTGGGTCTGCACCAGCGATCCTATGATGAGAGACTAGAGGACTGCAATATGTACACCCTGGAGGAAAGGAGGGAAAGGGGAGCATGATACAGACTTTCAAATACCTCACGGGTATAAATAAGGTACAAGAGGGAAGCATTTTTCAGAAGAAAAGATGCTCAAGAACAAGGGGGCATGCTATGAAGCTGGAAGGGGTAGATACAGGGGAAATGTAAGGAAGTACTTTTTCACAAAAAGAGTGGTGGATGCCTGGAACAGTCTTCCAGAGGAGGTGGTGGGGTCAAAAAATGTGACAGAATTCAAGAATGTATGGGATAGGCATAAGGGAACCTTGGTGGCAAGGGATGGGAGGGCTAAGCCAGAGATCAAGTAATGTCTGCGGTATTTCAGTAGGTAGGGAAAATGCGCAGACTAAGGGGGCCAAGTGGTCATTATCTGCCATCAAGTTATATGTTTCTATGTTAGCTCAGGCATTAAAATGCCTTAATAAACTATATGGATGCTATATGATAACACCGTTAATAACTTCAGTAAATGCAAAAGTAATTAACCAAGGCATACAGGATCTATGCATGTGAAATTTAGAGATATTCAGATGTCAAAATCCTAGAAAGATTAATTATCAATCTCTACAAGAAAACTCTAAAACTCCCATAAAGCACCCCAAACTCACTAATCAAAGCTGAACTGGGACTAATAACTTTGAAATATATCATACATTGAAGGATTCTAAAATGTTGGTTAAATATTCATGCACATTCCAATGATTCTCTACTGGCCTTGTGCCTTAAGGAGAAATATGCAGTGACAGAGTGCTCTCAAAGGAAACAAGCATTTGTCAATTACGAATGTTGTCTCGCTGGCATTGGCATTGGTGGTGCAGGAGTTAGAGATGCATAATAGGAATGGCAGTGAAGTATTGAACTGACGCCAACCCAACCCCCACCCTGCAGAAACTGACAGGCACTGGGGTGTGCCTTTGGGTCGTCAGCTATAATGCTCATGCCATTTTACCTCACCCTAACCTGTAGACACTGACAAGTGTCGTGGTGTGCTTTGGGGTCTTTGGGCCTTATACTTACCCCATTCCATAAGGAAATACACTGAGAAAGGTGCAGTATAGGGGAATGGGGTGAACTTTAGGGCCGAACACTCCAAGGCACACCTCGATGCCTGTCACTGGCTGCAGGGTGGGGTTGGGGGTGGAATGGCATGAGCATTACAGCCAATGATCCCAAGTCACACCCCTGACACCCATCAGTCTCTACAGGGTGGGGTTTTACAGTTGGAAACCCTAACGTCATAGGCATTTGTTGCTATTTTGTCTCCAAATTTTCAGCATAGTTTTTTGTGACCTCACCTCATAAAGAGTGGCACAATCAGTTTGTTAGCTGAAAGGTGGTCTTGCACAGCAGCTATGCCATTTGGCGACACAGGGACGAAAACACATTTTGGGCAGGATGTGAAAAATGACAACTGTATTCTTCATGAAGAGGTGTAAGAAAATGGCAACATTGAAAATCTGGAGTGAAAATATGAAAAATTGGTGAAGTCATGAGCATGCATAGAAATTGTGCAACACACGTCTGTAACCCAATTATTTTGGGGATTTTTTTAACCACATTTTCAACATAGGCATTTTGGGACCTCCCCCCATGAACAGTGGCACTGTGATTTTGTTAATTTGTCCCAAAAGTTGATTTCCCACAGTGAACACATTGTTGTGCGCCACAGGTGCTAAAACGCATTTTGGGCAGGATGTGAAAAATGACAGCTGTACTGTTCATAAGGAGGTGTGAAAAAATGGCAGTGTTGAAAATCTGGCATGAAAATATTGCAGATTTGTGAAGTTTTTATTTATTTGGTTTTTGTTAACCAGGTAGGTGCACTAGCCAAAAAGACTATTTTCAGGCACGACCCGGGACAGTACAGTGACAAACTTCAAAGAACAACAAGCTACATGGTACAAGTTACATAACAGCAGCAATGTGACAAAGAATTGAGGTAGTTAGACCAAGATATGCATTTAAGTTAACATAAGACAAATACAATAAGGTCAGATTGGGAAATTGTGGTAGTGAGACCAAAAAACAGCATTAATAATTACATAAGGCAATACAAGCAGGTCAAATTAAGTGACCAGACAACTGTGCAGGCAAGAAAGGAGTGAGGTGCTGAGAGAGCGGTAGCCTTCAAGCAGAGATAGATAAAGGGAGGGGCTAGGAAGAGGGTGGAGATGGTGGATAGGATCACCTGGGAAGGAGAGAAGGAAGAATGAAATGAAAGGAAGAAGGAAGTGAAATAAAGAGGAATTGTTTCAATGTTGGGGTGGACCCTAGGCTCCTAGGTGACAACAAGAGGAGAGTGGGAGTTAGAGAGCAAAGACTAGAGTGGTTTGAAGCAGGAGTATATGTAGGAGGAGAAGAGGCAGTGTCGAAGTTCTTTCTGAAAGGAAATGTGGGATGCAGATTGGCGTAAGGTTAGAAGAAGTGAGTTCCAGTAATAGGGTGCATGACAGGCAAAGGCACCACCACCTTTATTTATACGATGTCTCGGGATAAGGACATGGACATTTGCCGCAGAGCGCAAAGCGTAGTTGGTTTTCTGATAGGGAAAGAGACAGGCCAGTGATTTGGGAATACAGGATCTAATAATGTTATCAGTAATGGATCCAAGCACGTAGGACCTTAGCTGTAGTGGAGGAAGCCATCCTAGATCTGAGTAGAGGAGACAATGATGTTTCAACCGTGGGGAGCAGGATGCAAAGCAACAGATGTTATTGTAGGTAACATCCCACCTACGAAGATTAGAGTTGCCAACTGAAACATATGTTGCAACCCCGTAAGTGAGAGAGGGAAGTACTATCCCATGGGCAATGGTGAGTCTGGCAGGAGGAGTGAGCACATAACTTGTTCGGTAGGCGATACCAAGTTTGGAGTTTACCTGCTTACAGATAGTATGGATGTGGAGGTTGAAACTCAGGGTAGGGTCAAGAGTGACCCCCAGATATTTGAATGAGTTAATCACTCTAACAGATGTGCCATCTAGGGAGGAGACATTGAAGTGAGTTTGGGGGTGCTTGAGTTTGAGGCTGGAGCCAAATAGCATAGCTTGTGTCTTTGATTTATTTAAGACAAGTTTGTGATTAACAAGCCACTGTTGTATAAGCTGATAATCACAGCAGAGCCTGGTATTAATGTCATCAATGCTGTTAGAACTGCAGTACAGAACAATGTCATCCGCATATAGTAGGGAGGATGTACTGAGAAGATTTGTGGTAATGCTATTAATGAAAATAGAGAAGAGCAGATGACCTAAAATAGACCCTTGTGGTACACCATTGTTGATGGCAGCCTTGTCAGAGAGGGTGGAGTTAAATTTCACGTATTGGGACCTGTCTGTTAGATAGCTATCAAACCAGTTAACAACATTTGGGGTGAGGCCTAGAGAGTATAGGGTTGCAATGAGAATGGGGTGGTCAACAAGGTCAAATGCCTTGGTCATAACAATAAAAATGGCCCCCGTGAGCCTGGCAGAGTCCATAGCCACTAAGGTGTCAGACATGAGTTTGAGTAGGGCGGTAATGGTACTATGACCCTTTCGGAAGCCATGTTGGGCGTCAGTTAAAAGCTTGTGCTTCAGTAGAAAGTCAGTGGTTTGGGTGGTAACTATTTTCTCTAGTATTTTACTGAGGACAGATAGGATGGCAATGGGATGGTAATTCAATGGGTCAAGTGGGTCGCCTTTTTTAAGTACAGGGGTAATTCTGGCCATCTTCCAGATATCTGAGACAGTACTTTGACACAGAGAGAGGGTAAAGATTTTAACAAGGGGTGCAGCTATGTGGGGGCAGCTAGCTTTAGGAGCTTGGGTTCTAGGTTATCCGACCCAACAGCAGTATGCTCTGAGATGTTTCTTAAGTGTTTCAGAGCCTCACAAGTTAGGACGTACTTGAAATGGAAAGTGGCCAGGAAGAGTTAGTAGGTGAGATGGGGTTTGACGGAGTAGGGAAAGTGGAAGCATATTGGGTAAGGTCAGCAAATTGCCTATTAAAGAAGTTAGCAATATTTATTTTTATTTATTTATTTATTTAGTTTTTGTTGACCGGCTAAGTGCACTAGACAAATTCTACCTATTTTCAGACACGACCCGGGGGAGGGAGATACAGATGAATGCCAACTGACCTTGAACCAGATTAAGCTGTTGGTGGTATTTTTTTTTTAGTGAATGAGGGAAATTTGGCCAGGACACCGGGGAAATTCCCCTACTCTTCGATAAGTGCCACGGGATCTTTAACATCCACCTGAACTACCACCAATCCAGGCAGATGGAACCTCGGTTTAACGTCTCATCCGAAAGATGGATTTATATGGGACCAACATTTTTTAGGGTCACCCTGGGAGTCAATAAGGAGGGCATTGCAGTATGAGCTTTTTGCTTGTTTGATTTCTTTCTTACAAGCATTTCTCAGGGCTCGGTAAGCATTAAAGTCTGCAAGAAGGCCTGATTTTTTATAACAAAACCAGATTTTGTCCCTGTGCCGTAATTTAGACAACAGGTCAGAGTTTAGCAGAGTTTAGCTAGTGCGTCTGCCTATTTCTAACCCGCCTGGTAGCAAGTTGACAGTGGTTTTCTTGTAGTTCTAAGAATTTAGTCAGAAAGATATTTAGGGCAGTTTGAACATCTGATGTGCTATAGAGAGGGGACCAGTCAGTGCAAGCTACATCAAACAAGAAGGCCTGAAGGTCAAAGTTTGCATAATTACGGAAGGTAATGAAGCGGGGCTTCATAGGTTCAGGCCTACCTTTACCCCAGACACAGAAGTGGGGGAGTGGTCGGTGATGGCATCAGATAGAATACCAGCATCAACAATATTCTCTGAGCAGTTAGTCATGATCCAGTCCAGCAAGGTACTGGTATTTGAGTGGGGAGTGGTTCTAGTGGGTAGAGGGATAAGCTGATGCAAGTTAAAACTCTGTAGTGTAGTCAGGGCAGTCATGTGTATATTTCCCAACCAGTTTATATTAATGTCTCCAAAGATAAGAACGTCATTATTTCCTGAGTGGGTGGTAGTTTGGTCGAGTAGCTCATCTAGTCCTTTTAGGCCATGGGTAGGGGGATTGTAGGCACAGACAATATGCAACTTCTTTGTGCCAAGGGTGAGGAGGGCATGAAGTGCCTCACAGTGGTTCATAGGGGACGAGCTGATTGCAGAGAGCTGGAGGTGTGATTTGTAATAAATAGCTGTGCCTCCCCCCCTTTTGGGGGCAGAGCTATCATTTCTTAGCAGATTATAGGATGATAGGGAGCAACGTGAGTTAGGGGTGGATGGCTTCAGCCAGGTTTCAGTAAGGCACAGTATATTTGGTTTATAAAGTGCGGTCCAAGATTCCAGTTCCAGAAGGTTCTGCTCAAGGCTACTAATGTCATGGTGTGTTACAAGTAGGCCTTTGACATTTGAAGTTAGAGTAGCTGTTGAGGCAAAGGGTCCAGGGTTGGGCTGTATATCTCCAGAGAGCAGAATGGCCAGTAGGAGGAGGTACTAGAGCTTATGATGCAGAAAAGGTGAGAGGGTACAGTTTTGCAGGGACCTGGAATTGAGGGCATGGGCAACCAGGTGGATCCAGGCCTTGTTTAGAAGTAATGGAGTGGAATCACAGCATACTGCAGGACCAATAAGTAGATTTGAAAATGTGAAATCATGGGGTTGATAGTGTGGGAGAGTGGTTTCAGCATGGGGGACCACGAGAATTGATAGGTGTACCAGAAATGTAGTTGATAGGAATAGCATTTGCAGCGTCTGCTTATACATTTTCAGCGCTAATACTAGGAGTAAGGTAGGGAGAGGGATTAAGTTACAAGGGTGTGTGGAAACTGCACAATGCACGCTTGTAACACAGTCATTTTATGGACTTTCATCACCAAATTTTCAACGTATGCATTTTAGGACCTCTGCTTATGAACAGTGTCACCTTCATTTTCTCAAACTGTCCCAAAAACTGATTTCACACAGTGACCGCGCTATTCAGCGCAGGAGGTGTGAAAACACATTTCGGCCAGGATATGTAAAATGACAGCTGTACTGTTCATAAGGAGGTGTGCTAAACTGCCAATTTTGAAAATCTGGAGTGACAATATTACAATTCACGAAGTTACGAGCATGCGTGGAAACTGTGCAGTGCACTCTCATAAAACAGCAATTTTTTGGAATGTTTTCACCAAATTTGCAACATAGGCTTTATGAGAGTCCTCCTCATGAACAGTAGCACTGTCATTTCATTAATCAGTCCTGAAAGGTGATTCCGCGCAGTGACTACGAAATCACCTTTTGGGACCGAATAGCGCCATGACAGTGACTGAATTCATGAGGAGGGATCCCAATAACCCCATGTTGAAAATTTGGTGCCAACATTCCCAAAAATGGCCAAGATATACAACAAAGTTGAAAAAACCCTATTTATGCCATAATACAGCTTACCAGCATTTCTTTAGTTCACGGTCGGCTTTGAAGCGTGCAGACGTGTTCCCGGTTAACCGAAGATCGTCGCGCCGGACTCCAGAGTTAAGTATGGGGTGAGGGCTGTGTGGGGAGGCAGGGTACGCAGAGGGTGGGTGAGGGTTGGGGGTGGGGGCAGGAGAGACCGCGAGGGACCATTTTCTTTTTTTACAGGTTGAAAAAATAAAAAAGACAACGAGGGTAGGTTTTCTTTTTTGGCAGGTGTTTGTTTGGTACACTGGGGTGGGCTCCTAGTGTACCACCTGCAAAACAGGGAGGGAGAATGCAGCCGATGGGGATTGGGCCCCCGTTGGCACAGAAATGGTTGGGGGGCGCGCATGATGCCGAGGGGGATTGGCACCCCCTCGGCACACAGCACTCATTGGAGGCTGGGGACATTATGCCGATGGGGAGTGGGCTCCCCGTCGGCAAACTAAACTAGGCAGGGGGGACCGAAACTGACAGGGATTAGGCCCCCTGTCAGCAAGGAAAGACTGTTGGGGGGATGCATGATGCCGAGGGGGATTGGGCACCCCCTCGGCACACATGTAGAATGGAAGGGGGGCATCATGCTGACAGGGAGTGGGCTCCCCCATAAGCAAATGAAGTGGCTGCGGCAGTCAATGCCACCATGTTTAGGTTAGGGAAGTGCTTCACCAGCAAGGGCACATCGGGAGGTGCCACTGCGTGATGAGCTTGGC
Source organism: Neoceratodus forsteri (assembly GCA_016271365.2). Lineage (NCBI taxonomy): Eukaryota > Metazoa > Chordata > Ceratodontiformes > Ceratodontidae > Neoceratodus > Neoceratodus forsteri. Next base: position 1,275,459,750 of record CM057449.1, on the reverse strand, counting down.
TCTCATTGCAGTGGACCTTTCCTTAGATGTGCTCTCAACATTACGTGTTGCTGGTGTGGTGCCTGCATGCTACCTTATTGGGGAATGAGGGATGCACCTACTGATGCGTGCCCTGCATTCATCCACAGTGACCGCACCTCCAAATCTGCTACTACTGCAATATACACAGCAAGCATGCAGCCAACATAAAAAAATGGTTAAATTGGGTATTATCACTTCTAAGGAGTATGATCTTTCTTTTTACAGCAGTAAATAACCACTGAATAAAAATACATATTTCCTATTGGAAATTTGTAACAAAAACACTACAGATTTTTTTTTTAAATAATAGTTTATTATTTTTAAGACAGTAGTACACTAATAATACATTCATTATTGGTTACATTCTTCGTTGTTCATATTTACATTCATTACATAACACTATTGCTTAACATAGCAACTTGTAATTAAGGAATTTTGAGTTCACTTTCTATTGTCTGGTGCTCATAGGTGCCCCTGGGATACTTAAGCAATATACCATGACAAGGAGTGGGTATATTGATGGATTTACCATGTCTGGTGTGGTTCGGTCATGATGTGCAGCCGAGTGACTTAACCACACCAGAAGTGGTAAATCCACCCATATACCTACTCCCTGTCATGGTATATTGCTATTATGCAATGTTCAACTTGTTTTTTGGTTTTTATAGTGATATAAAACTTTTACAGTGGCTATACTGGAGGATTTATCATGGTCATGTGATGCGTTTTGACCAATGAGGTTGCAGGTTTTTCATACCCCTTTGTATAATTGATTTTAATTACTGTGGTAAATTATTCATGTTATATTGCTTTGGACATACAAATAGACCTATCTACTAACAAGAAAAGAAAGAAGATAGAAAATAGAGGGCTATATCTATGCTAGTGCGTGATGACAGTTAACTCGTTATCATATGTTTCTGTACTAATTCCTTACTTGTTCACTTAATCAGTTCACGTGTCTCCCTTCCTTACCCCCTCTCCCTCTCAAGTCGAGGGGGGTCAAGATAAGGAATCTAGGGTGCTTAAGCAATAAGCCATGAGAGGGTGTGAGTTATCGGGGGATTTACCACGACTGGAGAGGTTTGCCCACGAGGCACAGTTGAGTGGGTAAATCCTCACCAGCTGTGGTAAATCCCTCGATAACCCACATCCTCTGAGTGGCTTATTGCAATTATACCAAGGTAAAGTTTTTTTGCTATAATAAAATACAAATATTAAAGAGGTTGCTTTGTTTTTTTTATTGTATTTATTACTATGCTACAGATGTGGTAGAGGATGATATTGTTTTCATCAGCCGTTGGTTATCGGAAGATTTACAACAGTGGTAAACTGATAGTCTGACGATTTAATTGGCTGTTCACTTATGCCCATGGTATTTATACATTCAGTTTTTTTAGTTAGTGAACATTGGGAGAGGGGTCCTTGGGGCAGTTCTTTGGTGTTCCGGCCTCATAAAGGGCTCTCATAAAGGGCCCATGAGTGCTGACTGAACAGATAGTTGGTTATGTTGTGCTGCTTGAGTGATATGAGTGATTTAGGTTTCATTGGGGATGGTGATAAGTGCGTCTAATTGGCCGAATATTCTCTTTTAAGCTTTGTTTGCATTCCTGAGGCTGTGTGCTATCTTTTCTAGTTGCAATGTTTCTAGGACATCTTGTAGCCATTCTTTGTATGTGGGTTTCCTGTTGTCTATCCATAATTTTAGTATTTGTTTTTTTAGCAGCGTTTATGATCAGTTATATGCCATATTTTCTGCTCTCAGCCATTTTCCTTGTTCGTGACTTTCCCTAGTATGCATATTTCTGGCATGAATAGATCTTGCATTCCTAGTAGAGAGTCAAGTCTGGATTTTGTTTCCTTCCAAAATGTTCTTATGGCTGTGCAGTCCCATAGTAAGTATAGTAGAGTGCCAGGTTCTTTGCTACATTTGTGGCATGTTAGGGATGTTGCTTTTTTCATTTTGAACTGCTTTTGTGGGGTGTAGTATAGGTCAGTTATGAGTCTGAATGGTATTTTTAAGCCATGAATTGAGGTTGTCTTTCTGGAGAATTTCGAGATCTCCTTCCATTTCCACTTTGTTGCGTCCATGGTCAGTGCCCTTCCTCACCATTTCACAGTTTCCTCAGCTCTTCCATATAGCTTAGTGATTAGATATTTGTACCGTTGGGAGACAGAGCTGTCCAGTGACATGTTTTGATTGATTTCTTTGGTCCAGAGGTCTTTGGATTTGACCAATGGTCTCCTATCCCAGTGACCTTTTATGGTATGCTACTCTTGTAGTAAGAAGAAAGCATCCATAGGTCTGAGGTCAAAAGAGTTCTATAGTTCTCTGTACTGGGTGACTTTGGCCTTTGACATTAGGTGTTTCAGAGTCGTGATGCCCTGTTCTTCTCAACTGGGGTTTTTCAGCACTTGGTGATTTATCTTTATGTTATTGTTCCCCCATAAGGGTTGATCCAGTGTGTATTTGAGAGTGGCCCTAGTTACCTCTCAGGATTCTGCACAGTGTGCTGTGAGTGTGATATATAGGCCATTTTTTAAATGCTAGAGGTAGCATGTTGTAGATCAATGCTTCCAATTTTAGGTTGGATGAGCTACATAATTCACTCTCTATGTTTACCCAAGCAGGTAAGTATAGGCCTGGCATCTGTTTATTCTTTTGCCTTGTCCGTTTGTTTACTATATGCATCTGTGTGGCATAATGATATACCCATATGTCCGGAACCTTGAGCCTACCATTGTTGACTAGTCTGGCTAGCCTCTGTAGCCTACGCCTGGCTCTTTTCCCTGCCAATATGAAGTTGTTGATGGGTTTTTGCACTTTATCAATCCATCCGCTGGGGACTGTGGCATGTAGCATGCTTAAGAGGGAGCAGGTTCATTTTGATTGCATGTATTTGTTGGCCTATGCCTGGTGGGAGCTTGTTCCACCTTTTGGTGTCATTTTTGAGGTTTTGAAAGAGGACTTGGGTGTTTAAGGTGACTGTTTCATTTGCTGCAGGGCAGAGTATGATACCTAGATATTCAATAAGTTTTGGGCACCATTTGAGACCCAGGTCTTCTACATCTTATTTTGATACTATGGTGGTTAACTGGAAGTATCTCCAGTTTCCCTTTATTCAGTTTATAGCCTGATAGGTGTCCAAATTCCTATAGGATCATTAGGAGTCTTGTTATGGATTTCTACAGTTGTGTGACTAATAGGATGACATAGTCTGCATATGCTGATACTTTGTATTGTTTGCCACAGTGAATAATGCCTGATATCCTGGTGTCTCCTTGTAGTTTCTGTAGTAAAGGTTCGATTGTCAGGTTGAAGAGGGCAGGTGAGAGGGGGGCAGCCTTGGCATGTGCCCTGACATAGTAGGATGGGTGGCAACTTCAGTCCATTTGTTAGCACTGATGCCTTGGGTTCCTGGTATAGGAGTTGCATCATTTGATGAATGTCATTGGAATGTTGTATCTGCCCAGGGTGTTGAGTAAGTACAGCCATTCCACTCGGTTGAATGCTTTTTCTGCATCTAGTGATATCAGAGCAGCCAGAGTATTAAGATCTCTTCCAATTTCTGTGAGGTAGGCTATTTTCTTTGTGTTGTCTGAAATGTGGTGTACTTCCATGAATCCTGTTTGTATGAAGCTGATAAGGCTGGGCATTATTTGACATATTCTGATGGCCAATGTTTGTGCATATATTTTTGTATAAAAACAAAGAAAAGGCTTCACAAGGCTGGTGGTGCTCCTGTACAAAAATTCTAATTCCAAACACAAGTAACAGCTTGATGCTTGCCTGATGTGCTTTGGACAAGAAAATTTCCTTTATTATTTGCTAAAGGACATTTTCTTGTCTGAAATGCATCAGACGTGCATCATGATGTTACTTGTCTGTACCTTTTAATAAAGGACATTGAACTTTAAGTTATGGAGCCAAGTGTTCACTTTTAAATTAGAAGTGATGTGTGTCCAACTGTTGTGTATTGAATATATTTTTGCAACAAGGTTCAGCAGCATGATTACTCTGTAGTTTTTGCATTTCTCCTTGTTTTTGTTGGGCTTCAGTATCAGTAATTACCCCTTTTATTATGGAGTCTGGGAGTTTTCCTTTTCCCATAGCTTCTTTAAAGACTTCCCTCAGTACTGGTACCAGTTCTTCCGAGTAGGCTTTGCAGAACTCTGGAGTGAAGCCATCTACCCATGGTACGTTTTCCATGGTAAGTTCTTGAATTGCCATCTTTAGCGCCTCTGTGGAAATTTCTGCTTGTAGCTGGTTCGCTTGCTGCTCCATAATTGTGGAGAGGGTTACATTGTCCAGGAATTTGTCCAGGTCCTCTGTAGTCTACTGGCTCTCTTCCTTGTACAGTTTTTCATAGTAGCTGGTGAAGGCTATGTTTATACTACGTGGGTCTGAGGTCATGGTGTCTGTGTCCAGTTATTCAATGATTGCTATTTGAGATTTTGCTCATTCCTGCTTGAGTCACAGAGCTAATGTCTTGGTAGCTTTGGGGCCATTGGAGATGTAGTCTCCTATAGGCCATTTCTGTGGCTTGTCTAAGGTTTCCATTGTATTTTTTTTGTTTCTGCCCATTCTTTCCATGCCTCATCCAAGTCATTGTGTCCGGGTTTTTCCTCTACTTGTTTGAGAAGTTCCAGTAACCTGGCTGTCTTGGCTGCTTTTTGTTTTTTCTTGGCTGTACATACGGCTATGCATCTGCCTTTGATGTAGCATATCATTGCTTTACATGTTATGGACCAGCATGTGTCTTCAGGCTCGTTATTTTGGATTAAATCTTTAATGGTCTCCTTAATGTATAATCTGTATTCCTCCTTTTGTAATAATTAGTTGCTAAATTTCCATGGCAGCGATTTAGGTTCTTTGGTATCTATCATTAGGCTTACACTGACAGGAGCATGGTAGGAGATGGTGGTCAGTAGGGTGGTTGTTTCTGTGATGTTCAATAAGCTGTCACACGGTGTGAACCAACAGTCAATGTGAGATGCCGTTCTGTGTATGTTGGATCTAAATATGTAGTCTTTTTCATTGTGATGCATTATTCTCCATGCATCCAGGTAGTGGTTTTCTTCTAGTATCCCTGATAAGACTTGTGCTCTTCTTGACAGCATCCTTCTTGGATTGGTGCTGTCTAGGAACAGGTCTAGGGCCAGATTCATGTCTCCTCAATTATTGTAGTGTAGTTCTTAGTGTGTGTGAATTGTCTCAATATTTCCTTAAAAGGTCAGGCTTGTCACTGTTAGGCCCATAGATATTTATGAAGGATAGTTTCATGGGTCCTATCCTGCCAGACACTACTAGTATACAAACATTTGCTTGTTGCCAGTTGTACTTCTTTTCAAATGCTCGGCTTTTTTGTATGAAGATCTGTGTGCTGTCTTTTTTCCAGATTTCTCCCACACCAAAGGCCTTGCCCACCCATGATCTTCTCATCATAAGGATGTCTTCCCGTCCCATGTGTGTTTTCTGTAGGAATGCTACATTGGCGTTGTTCCTCTTGAGGTGTTGCAACACTTCTAACCTTTTCCATTGCACTTACATCCACTTTACATTCCAAGTGATGCATGTTAGTTTGGTATCACCCATATCCACTGTTAGGTCTGGAGTCTGCCTTCATCTGTATGTTTGTTTTACTCCTCTTGTTGTGCCTGTGTGGCTCCAAAAACCAAGGTGTTGTGCACATACAGCACTGACTCCAAGGTGCTTGATGCCATTACACTGGTCTGTATATGACCCAGATCCTCTCACCTGAGACCCCCATGGTTTGATGGGACTCTTAGGGAGATGAAGACCATGGGTCAGAGGTTGAAGCATTACTGGCATAGGACCCGGCTAGAGGAGGATAAACTGGCTTTGGGAAATCACTACAGTGACTATCAAAGGGCAGTTGACCATCAGAAGGCAGAGTTCCTGTCCAGGGAGATTGTGGCAGGAAGGAATAGACCAACTCAGCTCTTTCAGACTGTGGACAGGCTTCTCCATCCAGTCTGTCTACAGCCAAAAAAATGTTTTTCAGTAGCACTTTGTGAAGAGTTTGCTCTCTTCTTCTCTGAGAGGGTATCCTCTATTCAGGTCGGGATCTCGCCAGTGGGTTTGGACCAGACCCACAGTGTGGGGTCTAGTATTCACTGGGACAGTCAGGTGTTCACTTTCAGAAGGAGTCTTCCCTAACACTTTGAAGGAGGTGTTGGTGAAGTCCCTTCTAAAAAAAATATCTCTGGACCCCGATGTCCTGGCAAATTACAGACGGATCTCCAACCTCCCATTCCTAGGGAAGGTTGTTGAGAAGATAGTGGCTCTGCAGCTGGAGGAACACCTGGAGACCTGTGACATCTATGAACCATTTCAGTCTGGGTTTAGGGCAAGGCACAGCACAGCACAGCACAGAGACAGCACTAGTCCAGGTGCATAATGACCTCCTCATAGCAAGAGACTGAAGAGAACGGTAATTCCCATTCTCCTCAATCTATCATCAGCCTTTGATACCATGGACCACATCACATCATGTTATTGGGTTGCCTTAGAGAGTATTGCAGGCTCATCAGTGTTGTCATCAACTGGTTTGAGTCATTTCTCTTGGATAGGAAGCAGAGGGTAGTGATGAGGAATTTCTCCTCTCCTGTGCCTCTGACCTGTGGAGTTCCTCAAGGATCAATCCTATCACCAGTGCTGTTCTCAGTATTTATGCTGCTATTGGAGAGGATCATCAGAGAGTACAGTCTGAGTTTTCACTGCTATGCAGATGATACTCAGCTGTATATGTCTTTTGCACCAGGTACACACGGTGCTGTCGAAGTGCTGAATAAATGCCTTGCCAAGATCCAGGATGGGATGAACTCTAATTGACTGAGACTTAATCTGGACAAGATGGAGGTTCTAGTGATTAAGCCAGGCTGCTAGTGTGATGAGGATGCTTCCGGGACGACAACAGGTTTGGTCCTGGTATTGATACCATTGATGGCATCCTCTAGGGTGAGAAATCTGGGCATGGTTCTTGATGACAGGTTGACATTTTTTTTTTTTGTTAGTTGTTTAACCAGGACTAGCACACTAAGCTGAAAGCTTTTTACAGGTGCAACCTGGGAGCACAGGGAAGTTAAGTGACTTGCTCAGGGTCACGCAGTCTGCAAGTGGAAGCTTTGGGATTCAAACCCAGGTCTGGTCTGCTGGATGTCACCAGATTTGCAGCTCAGAGCCTTAAACCGCTGCGTTAAACTGCCTCCAAATTTGAGGTTCAGGTGTTGGCTGTCATCAAAAGGAGTCTTTACCATTTCAGGAACATCGCCCAGATTACACCTCTAATTCCACCTGAGGATCTGCCATTACTGGTGCATGCTTTGTGACATCAAGACTTGACTACTGTAATGCTCTCTACCTCAGGGACAGTGGAGGGAACCTCCAGCAGCTGCAGCTGGTGCAGAATGTAGTGGCCGGGCTGCTGACAGGAGTATCAAGGTCCTGTCATGTGATCATGGTCCTGCGGGGTCTGCACTGGCTGCCGGTCAGTTGACAGGTTCTCTTTAAGGTAAGCTTGTTCCCTTATGAGGCCCTATATGGATCAGGCCCTGGCTACCTGGCAGACCTCCTTACCCCTGCCATCCTAGCTCGCTCCCCCTTTCCTCCACACAGGGCCTCCTGGCAGTTCTGAGTACTGGGCTGAAAACCTCGGGTGATCATTCATTCAGGGTGGCTGGCCTGGTACTCTGGAACTCACTCCCAAAATCTTTGAGGGAGGCCCCTATGGCAGAGGTGTTCAGGAGGGGCCTAAAGACTCACCTTTTTAATCTAGCTTATCCTGCAGACGTATTTTAAAAGTGTTTTAATGTTATTTAATATTCTACTTAATTTATCTTTTGCCAATTGTCTAAATTGTGATGTTCTGTTACCCTGTTAAACTCTCTACTACTGTACGGTGTCCAGAGCCCCTGGGATTGGGTGCCTAACTAAATACATTTTTACTTACTTACTGACTCCCTGAGCACCTCTCCTGATAATATCTGTGTGCACCAGTGATGTCCTGAAATGTGTGTCAGTCGCTGCCTCTGGCTCCACTACTAGTAGATTGGGTGGTAGCCTTGCAGTTCCATTCTAAGGTGTAGCTATGAGGGAAGGGTTCTTGAGTTGGGACTATCACTATCCACCTGGGTATCAGTCATTCCCCCATTCTATCTTATTCAGGATCATGCAACTGAATAACTGAGGCGGGGGCCCTAGTGAGGCAGGAAATTGATAGCGGAGGTTTACCCCAGTGTTGGAGGTCTAGTATACACCATTTAAAATTGTCATTATCTGTACAATACCTTCTTGCTATTTACTATGCATACAGTAGCAGTTGCAACAAGTACTCTGTGAACTGACTTTGTGAGGTACCCATCAAGTTGTACTTGGCAGAATTGCACATTTGCATTTGTTTTGTGGTACTAGTATTCCTCTTTATCCTTCCCTTGCTCCCCTCCTCCCTCCTCCAGTCTTGTGCCTCTGAGAAGAAGGAGGGGCAAGAGTCCCAGTTTGTTACCCAACTGTTACCGTTCTTGTAATTAGAACATGGTTTCCTTCTTCCAGCCCCTTTCCTTCCTTCCTTCCCCATTGTGACTCTGCTCTGGTTTAATAAGGTTCAGTCTGGAAACACAGTTCATAGGAATGAGGCTAACAGCGGGTGTTGTAAGGAAGCAGTTACCATGTGGCAGTAGTACTGGTTGCAGGCTCTCGCTGGGCCATCTTTGGTTTGATTGCAGGGCTGCCGAGGAGGCTGAGTGGACATGCATGGGGGGGAGTATTTGGAGCAGTTATTGGTGATGTGGAGCCATGGTGGAGGAGTGCTGTTATGTTCCACTTATCAGGGTTAGGTGGTAGGATCCTTGGCAGTGTGGATTAGTATCCCAGTTGCTTGCAGAGTCAGCTTGCATGCTCTTTATTGAGATTAATGTTGTTATGTGGTCGAGGTAATTCTGATGTGAATGGGAGTCCTGCACCCACCCACCCATACAATCATAGATACAATTCTCTGAGACACATGTCTACCCACGCTAGCTTTACTGACGCAATACTGTTAGGTGGGAGATGTGGCGAGAACAAAAAAAAAGCACTCTGTATCGTAATGGTACTCGCCTGTCCCAAAAGACTGTCCTTGTATAATAATTGGTTTCCCTCTGATTGTAACTATGATGTTAGAGGTACTGGCAGATATAACAGTTGTGGCAGTGAGAGATATGGAGGACTGCTGATGGACCCATCTATTTATTTGTTAAGAAAACTATTTCTCTCTGCCGAATGCACAGGAGAAACGTTTGGCTGGTAGTGACACTCTTTGATGATCATCTCTCTCAGCAGTTTTTCCCTTCTTCTTTAGTGCTGCTCTGAAGCAAGTCCCAAGTAAACGGCAGGTCCTTAGGCTGTTCAAGTCACACTCGGTTTCAGCACTATGCATTAACAGTACATTAACTATGCGTCAACCTCTAACATGGGCTGCCCCTCCCCACATACAGGTTTGAGCACCAGCCTATCCTGTCTAGTTGTATCTATAGGTGCTTTTACACTGTATAACATGCATAGTTCATTTTGTTCAGGGTCTGATGTGGTGCACATTCTTTCATTTTAGTGCTGCATTTACATTTGGTCTAATTCCTAAATACTCTACCTTCTGGTGTTTAGGTAGATTTTATCAGCCCAATGTTACTAGTGAACTTTGTGCAGTTTCTGAAATAGTAGGTATGAAAATTACTGTTTACACAACAGGGTATAATGTTTCACATCTCGTCGAACCATGCAAAAGGCAGTTCACTTATCTGACAAACACTCACTTAACAGTATGTAGTGAAATGGACTGCATTTACATGCAAGAACAGGAAATGTTGTTGTGGCTCTGTGATGGTCATTCTGTTGCAGATCCTACAGTGTAAAAGCACCTTATGTTTGTTTTCATTGCAGTCATTTCATTGCAGTTCTCCCAGTGAGCACACCAGTGTTGGGTCAGGCTGGACAGCAGCAGAGGGGTGAAATTGCATTGGTTGTGCAAGGTCACATGCTATAACAGCCTGGCAAGTGTTAATCCTTCCTGTAGGGACCGCCATCATGTGATGCCCCTGGGAGCACTGCCCACTGCCTTGATTATCTATATTGTAGTTTTTCCCAGATGGGATGTTCCCCCTCCACTCTGGTTGCATGAGGCAAGAGAGCAGGAAGAGCAGCAGAACAGCTGCAAACCAGGGAGTCCCCTGACAGCACTCCACCAATGGGTCCCAATGGAGCCCCACCAGCATCCAGTGCATACAAGAGGCAACAGGTCCACTTCTAGTTCATCAGAACCATACATCACTCAGTTCATAATAGTGCCAGGGGCATGTGTTAGAGCTTTGTAGTCATTTAATTAGTATATTTGGGGCTCAGGAGTGGGAACAGTGGAAGTCAGACACTAGAACGGTAATGTTTTCTGGACTTATTCTCTTGAGGTTTCTCTATCTGCCAAGCTTATTGTTATAAACACTAGCGTAAAGAATTCCCATCTATTCATATTGTTTATAGCATAGTATCTTTGCACAGTTATGCTGAAATAGTGTAGCCATTAGTACAGCCCTTGGTCTGTTTACATAGAAACATGGAAACATAGAATTTGACGGCAGATAAGGACTGTTTGGCCCACCTAGTCTGCCCATTTTCCTACCTAACAGATAGATAGACCAGGACTGCCTTATGTCTGTCCCATGCATTCTTGAATTCCCCCACTGTACTTGACTCCACGACCTCCTCAGGGAGGCTGTTTCATGCATCCACAACCCTCTCTGTGAAAAAATACTTCCTCACATTACCCCTGAGCTGTCCCCCCTCTACCTCTTGCTTCCCATGTTTTACAGTTATTGAAGTATCCCTCGTAATAAATAAAAGCAGCTGTGCATGGTGGGCTTTGCCTTAGGGAATACGGTAAACATTGCAATGTCATGCATATTGAGTTTGGGGATTGATTTCATATGTTATCCTGTTACCCTCCCCAGGTTCTATTTTTTCTTAGTGGGTTTTGTCCTGGAGTGCTAGATCGATTTGGCTCACTGAATGAATTGCTCTTGTGTAGCTCTGTGTGGGATGCCTGATTGTTTATACTCCATGTGGCTTTTGGGTAAAAGAAGAAAAGGGAATATTAGGAACTGCACTTTAGCTGATGCCAATCATGAAATTGTAGATATCAGGAGGATGTGCAAGTGGGCACTTCGAAGCCCCTCTGGAGAATGAGACCTTAGACATGGGATGTGTACTTTTGTTCTGTGAGGGGTAATTGCTATTAACATCAGAATTTCCATTCCTGGTGAGATCAGTGTCTGATCGAGAGGCAATTCTGTGCTTCTGTGCTTCAGGTGTTTTTATTGTTTTTTTACTCAGTATGTAATGCAGTACATGTTACAGAGTCGTTGAGGGTGGGTGGTACTTCTGTGGGGAGTGTTTATAGTGATCTTATTTAATTCAGGAAGGTGATGGATGGGTAATATGGATTGCTGTTAGGTGCAATAGAGTATTTAGATGTGCACTTGGGGTCGCTGAACAGGAATTGTAGTAGTTGCTGGGTGAATTCTACCTCTTGATTCCCATGTTTCCCTTCGGGGAGCCCAAATAGCAGGAGGTTATTTCTCCTGGAGTAGTTCTCCATATATTCTAGTCTTTCTTCCAATTTTTTGAGTTTCTGGGAGTCTTTAAGGATTGTTTGTTTCTCTCTCTATTGTTTTTTCCCCCCAGGCTTCTTATTCTGGTTTCTGTGTCTATTATTTTAACTTCTTGTGCCTCTGCTTTTGTTTTGAGGTCCTTTATTTCTGAAATTGCATCTATTATGGTTGTTTGCAGTGCAGACATCTCCGATAGTAGTTTAGAGAGTTATTCTGCTATCATTCCCAAGCCCTCATTGCTGTTACTGTTCTCTTTGTCAAGCCATACAAAAGGGAGGGTATTGGACTTTATAATAATAATAATAATAATAATAACTTTTATTTAATATAGTGCCTTTCAAATATCAAGGCGCTGAACAAATAGGTAAAAAAAAAAAAATCAGCAAATACAGTGAATATCAATAAAATCAGTGAAATCCTAAAGCACTTAAAGCACAGTGGGGTCACTGTCCTGCACTCCCGTAACTGATGGGGCAGAGAATTCCAGAGGGTAGGGGCAGCAAACCCAAAGGCATGAGCCCCAGATGACTTTAAGCTAACCCTCGGAATCTCCAGCAACCCCTCATCAGCTGAGCGGAGCTGTCGCAGTGGGGTGTAGGGAACCAGGAGCTCTTTCAAGTAGTTGGGACCCTGTCCATGTAGGACTTTGTAAGTTAAAAAACCTACCTTGAAGGTGATCCACCACTGAACAGGCAGCCAGTGCAGATTGCGCAGCACTGGGGCAATGTGAGATCTCATAGATACCCCAGTCAACAAACGTGCAGCAGCGTTCTGCACTAGCTGCAGGCAGCAGATATCAACCCCAGAAAGCCCTAAGTAAAGGCCGTTACAGTAGTTGAGGAGACTTTAGGAGAGCAGACTTTGGCAAAATGGGAGAGTACCTCAGAAAAGCACTTGCAAACAGACAAGAAGCAGGGGTGGAGGAACAATGGGGAAAAATCTAAACTGCCATCACAGAGGCAACAAACCTTTATGTGAAGCAAATAAACAAAACTAAATGAAGGAAAAAAACACTATGGTTCTCAAAAGAGGTGGCAGGGAAGGTTAGGGAGAAAAAGATAGCATTCAGGAAGTGTAAGGAAACACAGAAGGAGCAGAACAGAGAACTGTACCACTTAAAGCAGAAGGAAGTGGGGAAGGCAGTCAGAATAGCGAAAGCCCAAACTGAGGAAAAGATAGCCAACTCTGTTAAGAAGGGGAATACAACCTTTTGTAGGTATGTTAGGGAGTGATGGAAGATCAATGGAGGGATAGTAAGGCTTAATAAAGGGGAAGGGGGTGAGCAGAGGGTGACAGGGAAAAAGCAATGATGCTGAATCAATACTTCTGCTCAGTATTCACAAAAGATGACGGGGAGGTACCTAAACCAAACAATAGAAGCACTCTGGATAGAGGGTGTCGATACCAGTCCTTTATTTATTTATTTAGCTTTTGTTTACCGGGTAAGTACACTAGACAAGTATTATGCCTATTTTCAGGAACGACCCGGGAGAGTACAACATTATGGCACAGAGACAACACATCAAATACAATTTGACAGCATGGGCGTAATGGTACAAAGACAACATATCAAATACAAATCGACATCATGAGCAATATAAGAGGGAAATACTGAGGACAGAAGAAAGGGTCCTGAAAGAACTCCTAAAACTGAAGGTGGACAAAGCAATGGGGCCTGATGGGATTCACCCTAGAATTCTAAAACAACTAAGGGGAGAACTAGTGACACCACTGACTACCCTTTTTAGCAAATCATGGGAGGATGGTGTGGCACCTGAAGACTGGAAGAGGGCGGATGTGATTCCCCTTCACAAAAGTGGGAGCAAGGCAGAGGCAGGAAACTACAAACCTGTTAGTTTGACCTCAGTGATAGGGAAGATGATGGAATCACTTCTGAAAGAAAGAATTGTTGCGTACTTAGAGGTCAGCGGGGCACAAGACCAAAGGCAACATGGTTTCACAGCAGGAAGGTCATGTTAGATGAATCTAATAGATCTCTTTGACTGGGTGATCAAGGTAGCAGACCAGGGAGGGGCTGTGGATGTGCCCTACCTAGACTTTAGCAAGGCATTTGACACAGTCCTACACAAAAGGTTAGTAAGCAAGTTAGACAGCCTGGGAGTGAGTCCCAGGGTGGTAACCTGGCTAAAAAATTGGCTGGACGACAGGACATAGAGGGTAATAATAAACGGAGTCCACTCTGAAGAAAGTGGGTTTGCTAGTGGGGTACCCCAGTGTTCAGCAATGGGACCTGTCCTCTTTAATAACTTTATAGGCAACATTGTGGAGGGACTGGAAGGAAAAGTATGCCTCTTTGCAGATGACACAAAGATTTGCAGCAGGGTTGATACACAAGGGGGGGTGGAAAGGATGCCAAGGGACTTGGCATGGTTGGAGGAATGGTCAAGAGTCTGGCAGCTTAGATTCAATGCAGAGAAGTACAAAGTAATGCACCTGGGAAACAAAAATCCAGCGGCAGAGTGCATAATGGGGAGGTGCTAACAACAACAAAAATGGAAAGGGATCTGGGGGTAATCATATCAGATGACCTAAAGGTAGGCAAACAATGTGAGAAGGCAGTAAGAAGGGCTGTAGGGATACTGGGATGCCTAGGGAGAGGCATCATCAGTAGAAAACAGGAAGTTGTTATCCCTCTGTACAGACAGTTGGTGAGACCCCGTCTGGAGTATTGCGTGCAGTTCTGGAGACCCATCTCCACAAGGACATAGACAGGATGGAGGCAGTCCAGAGAGGGCAACTAAAATGGTGCAGGGTCTGCACCAGAAGCCATATGAAGAGAGACTGAAGGAGCTTAATATGTATACCCTTGAGGAAAAGAGGGAGGCGGCGGGGTCATGATAGAAACTTTCAAGTACCTCAAGGGAATCAACAAAGTCCAAGAGGGCAACATCTTTCAGAGAAAGAGATGTGCAAGAACAAGGGGGCACAATTTGAAGATAGAGAGGGGACGTCTCAGAGGCAACATGAGGAAGTATTTTTTCATGAAGAGGGTGGTGAACGCATGGAACAGCCTTCCAGAGGGCGTTATGGGGTCAAAAACAGTGGGGGATTCAAGAATGCATGGGACAGGCATAAGGCAATTCTAGGGGGGGTAAGAAGAAGTAGGCTGTTGGTTAACTAGGATCTGCAGTTTATACAATAGGTAGGGAAATGGGCAGACTACGTGGGTCAAGAGGTCATTATCTGCAGTCAGAGTCTATGTTTCTATGTTTTTCTGCCTGCTTTGCGTTATTTCATTTCTGGTATATTCACCTCAATATTGCAACTGTATTCTTCTTCCGAATCCATGTTGTTATTTACTGTTGTGCTATTTTGCTATTCCAGTCCCATTATTTTTTTCTGGTCTGCAATGCTAATTTAAATATGTTTTTCTAGTTGTGGGAGTGGAGCTCAAGCAACTAGCATCCATTCACTCAGGCTGCATCATCCAACTACAGAATTTTTCAAGAGAACAAGCTATGGTTATGCTTAAAACTATCAAAATACCCAACTAGCTGGTTAATAATATTAAGGAACATTGCCTAAAACCTTACCTCAGTATTATGGGCAATCCAAAATTGTGTGAAAATATAATTAAGTTTAGACTGAAGCTTTTGAAAGTAACATTCTGACCTCTAGATATTACAAATGAGAAGGCAGTGTTTCTACCTTATGCCAATGTGGATTATGTTTTACTAATATGTCCATGGTAAAGGATAAGGGAAAACTGGATTGAGCAATATACTGACACTTCTTCCATCCTTCCCAGATACATATTAGACGTTCTGTTTAACTAAGATCAGGAAAAGGAAGTTTCATGTGACCAAATAAATTGAGACCACAGGTTCAGTTTTTAAAGAACCCTTCAAGTGAGGCAAGTTGCATTGTTCCAGGGCTGCAGCAAACTCCAGTTGTACCAGGGACCCTGAGCCTGATTTTAGAAAAATCAGGGTCCTGGCACCAAACTCCCTGGGTTTTCTGCAAGCTGACAGCTGCACCAAACAGTTGTTGCTGGGTACTGCCGTAGGGATCTGCACCTCCCCCCCCCCGGCCTGGCACAGCACTAGAGGGCTGGCAGAAGATGCATGGCAGGTGGCATGGGGGAGTCAAGGAGACAGCTGTGCATGGGAGGGATTGATTCTGGACATAGTGGGGTGCATTTTTTTAAAATTTATTCATGATCGTCTTACACCCATCTATTGTATGCAATTGTCTTTAATGTATCACATTTCTATATTCATGTCTTACAGATAACTGCCTTTTTATACTTCAGTGCATATAATTTTGTGGCTACTTTGTTAAGGTATATATTTACCATGTTGTATTCTTTGCCAAACCATGGGGCTTTAGCTGCCAGGCTAGCTAGCATTATTGTACTACAGAGTACAGTACATGAAACAACAAAAAAACAATTAGTATCATCTTTATTTTTTTTCCAGCTAGATGATGAAGACTGTATTTATAGGACTATTTCTGTCACCCTATTGAATCCTTAGGTCTGTTATATCATGGCTCATTATACTTTATTGCTGGCTTGCCTAGACAAACACTTCATTGCAAACTATATACTTCTTTGGGTTGCCTTTCCTTATCTAGTAGAAGACCATACCATTGGCACACTTTTGTATACAACATCCGGTGTAGTAAAGCCCCATCTTATTGGGTTAGCATAATTCAGAAAAAGGACAATGGAAACAATATGCGCTCTATTGTTTTCCTGTTCCTCCTCCTAAATTTCGTTCTAGAGCTGGATCTTTATGTTTCATAATATGTTCCATATTCCTTGTTTCAGATTCAGATCATTGCTCTGCTGAAGGCAATATTTTCAATCTCCCAGTTTAAAGCATTGTTTTTCTTCCACTATATAAACACTGTGACAGTTACAAATTAAATATATTTCTTATGTTACATGCAATTTCTATTTTACTGTGTTTGTAATTCTGTTGAATATAGTTAATGGTTGCAATTGTAAAACAGAAAGTTCCCCTTAACATAATATTTCTGAACTTTTCTAAAGCTTTTGACAAAGTGTCACATTCCACCCTGTTAAAGGAACTACATAGGATAGGTCTGAACTCCAATATTACAAACTGCATTAATTCCTGGTTGGGGAATAGATATCAGAGGATGTTAGTTAAAGGACACCTGTCCAATTGGGGTAGTGTATCCAGTGGAGTCCCACAGGGATCAAATCCTGGTTCCCACATTATTTAACATCTTGGCTGCATCAATGGAAGTCTCAGATAAGGCATGGATATGCAAATACACTGATGACTGCAAGCTTGGGGGACTTGTTAACAAACAACAGTGTATTTTTGCAACAACAGATGAGCTCATGGACTGGGCAGTGGCAAACAAGATGCAATTTAATACAGCTAAATGTAAAGTAATGCACCTAGGGAAGACCAACCCAACTGCAAAATACAAATTACCACCATATTGCAGGCAACAGAAGTAGAAAAAGACCTAGGCACACTAATAGCAAAATATCTTAACTTTGACAGGAACACCATATTTAAAGTTAAGAAATGCCACAAAATTATTTATTTATTGAAATGTTTCACCAGGAAGGCACGCTGAGCAAACAAGTTGCTCATCTCCCGGTACTTTTGTGCACAGGGTCTACATATGCTACTTTCCATTTTCGAGGGACTGTGCCATGCAGCAGTGACAAGTTAAAGATGGTAACCAGTGGAGGAGCCAGGATAGGGGCAGCCAGATTTAGGAGTCAAGGCTTGAGGTTATCATGGCTCACAGAGTTTTCTACTTTGACTTTTAGGAACTGGTGCAGGACCTCTTTTTTGGTGACCAGCCTAAAGTGAAACTTGGGATGACTTTCTCTGGTAGGTGAGCTGGGAGAGGGGATGGCGATAGTGACTTCATAAGCAGGTAGATCACTGAAAAATACATTAAATGCTTCAGCAATCTGTTTAGGATCACTAATAAACTTTGCGCTGTGGAGAATGTCTCAGTACTGTGCACTGATCTACCTGTTCAGGAGGCTATTTACTTGTGTCCCAAAATGCTTTGGATTGTGCAGATTACTGGTTTGTAGGCCCTGTAGGTAGAAGGCTTTGGTCATTTTTAAGGAGGACTTGCATGTGTTCCCGAGTTGCCTATAAGCAATCCAGTCTTGCTAGCAGTCAGTGGTCTTAAAAGCATGCCAGATTTGCTCTCCCTGCTTCGTAAAGTTACAAAGGGAGTGGATAAGCCACTCTTTAACAGGCACTTTCAACTCTTCTCTGTACAAAGGGGGTACACCTGTTTACAGCATTGACAAAGTTGTTAATTAGAAAGTCTTGGACAAGGTTTACATCTTCAAAGTAATTGATGGTCTTCCAGTTCACCATGGCAAGGTCTGTGAAAATGGCATTGCTGTTGAGAGCAGAGTAATCTCAGATGGTAATTGTTCTGGGAGATATCTTTGGGAGACAATTTCTCCATATTCAGTATGTGAGGGAGTGGATACTCCGGGAGTCAGAGAAGGTTCCTAATGCTTGGATATGGTCTACTCTGCTAACCAGGACCCAGTCTATTAAGGAGTGCTTTCCCAATTTGGTGTTTGACTGAGTGGGTTCACTGATGATTTGGTGTAGATTTGAGTCACTAACATAATTCTTGAATGTGCAGGGGGTCCTTAACAAACTGGTTAAGGTTAAAATCCCAGAGCAGGATAGTTTTGCCATAATCCAGTTCCCCAAGGCAGCCCAGGAGGTCATCCAGAGCTGGTTTAGCAAAGGGGGGGCTATAATTGCACCCCCAGAGATTTAGTATTGTCAAGCAGTATTTTGAGAAGTACCAACCCACTTGGTGAGAAGGCAGGAGTGGGAGGGGGAAATTCTGTGGCTCAGAGGGAGGATTTAGTTAATAAGATCACTCACCCATCTTTATTTGTAGCAGACTGATCTCTCCTAAACATATTGTAGCCAGGGATGTCAACCTCAGGAGAAAGGATGTGTAGCTTCAACCAGGTTTTAATCACAGTAAGTACATCAAGAGAATACAAATTCACTCAGGCTTCTAGTTCATGAGCCTTGGGTCTTAAGCTATTAGCATTCATGTGAACTAATTTAAGCCTCTTACAATTTGCCCAGGTATGGTCAGAGGGATAAGTAATTGTGATATTGGGAGGGGAGGGCCCAGGGTTAGTCTTTATGTCCCCAGCAGATAGTAGGAGGATTAATAGGGTGAACTTAAATAGTATCTTGAGAAAAGATATTGAACACTTCTTAAGTCTCAATACCACATGCCTAGATATGAGGTAAGCAGTGCCTTTCGATTTTCCACTATGTTAGACAGGTCTCCAGAGGGGTGGAGGGTATAGGGAGAATGATACGCAATCCAAGTATTGAGTAGGTAGCTTAGCTACCAGAGTGGTTGCAAACACCAGCAAACTTAGGGAGAGTAGAGAAAATGCTAGGCCTGCTGAGGCCATTGTTGGCCTGTTTGGACTTGGGGAGGTAATGGATCCACCCTGAAAATGAACTACAGTTCCCCTAGATAGGGTGTAGCTTAGACAGGGGTGGGACCCTCAAGTGTTGGCTGGTCTACAGCTCAGGCAGTGTGATCTAGATAGGTCCTGGTTGCTCCCACAAGAATGGGGGAGGAAGATCCCTGAATTGTAAAGTACTGCCCACCTAGATAATGAGTAGCTTAGGGAGGGGTAGGAACCAAGTCACACAAAACTGTTCTACCAATGAGTTGGTTTAACAATTTTTTTTTTACAGTTGGCAATGCACTGGCAACTCATATTGCATTATTTTTCAGTGCTTAACCAGCTTAATAGCAATGTTTGTAAAATGTTTCTGCAACTGAGTTGGACTGCATCTGCAGTCCAGTCACAAAGCAATCTAAAACTGAGTTTTAACTTCGAAGAAACAGTTTGTGCAGGACTTTGTGCTGGATCCAGCAACACTTGCACAACTCTGTCAGAAATGCTAGAGCAACTCATTAAAGGAACAGTTTAATGTGACTTGTACTGTAGGCTGATTTAAAGCTCAGGGAGCAAGATCTAGTCAGGCCCAAGATGCTCCCACAAGGGTGCAGGAATGTACTCCAGATTACAAACAAAGCTTAACAGGAAGACTTAGGTTATATTCACTCAATACAAAATGAACCCTTTGGGGACAATAGGATGCAATAAACACTTTAGACATCTAAGCAAAGCAGCCACAGTTTATTGAGATTCAAGAGACTGCAGTCAGATAGGTTTGAGAACTTAATGCCACTTCATTGAGATCTAAAGACTGAGTAGGCAGGATAGCAGCTTACAAATTGTAACTGTTAACAGGTATAGCAGGGACTGAGTATTATGGTACTGAGAGTAAGGATCTGTAACAAATTGTTATACAGTAATAAAGATAGCATAAGTTTTATTAGAAGTTTAGCAGCTCATACAGAGGACAAAAGCAGGTAGTAAGCAGACAGTTGCAAATGCTAAACAGGAAAGTGGTCAGATGGTATTCAGAGACATGAGAGATACCTGGTGTCCAAGCGTGGCAAGTGTTAATTACCAGAGTCAGAGACAGCTATTGGCCTCTGGCTGCCTACCTGGCTGACTCCCTGGCAGACTCTGTGATGTCCTTTGTGCTTGGTCATTTGCGAAGAGGCTGCAGTTTTGATGGATGCTTGATGGTGTCAGGCCTTTGGAGGAGGAGACAGTTCCCAAACTTTGGTAAATCCTGATTGACCCACATATCCTTGTTGCTGTGCAATGGCCAGCTGGAGGCAACCCTTTTTTCCTGCTGCAGCACAGGTCTTGAGAGACAATTGGTGAGGGGAGGGCAGCTGTGGTATAGAGTGAGCCTGCTCTCATGACCCCTTTCCTGTCTGGTGCTTGTTTGAGCAGTTAAAACAGCTTCTCTTTCTTTTTCTGCTGCAGAGTTCCCAGGCTTTGGTAAGTCCTGCCTTCACTCCTGTGCTGGCTTCTTGGTTGGCCCGCATGTCCTTATTGCTGTGCTAGAGCCAACTGGAGGGTGCACTTTGTTCCTGCTGTGCTGAGGCTCTTAGCAGGTGACTGGTAATGGGAGAGCAGTTGTGGTTCAGAGCAAGCCTACTTTCCAGTTCTGCTCTTGTTTGAGCCATTACAATGATTTCTCTGGCTTTTTGTGCTATAGAGTTCCCAGGCTTCAGTGAGCCCTGCATTCAGTCCCAAGCTGGTTTTCTGACTGACTCACACATCCTGGTTACTGTGCAATGGCCAGCTGGAGGGGATCCTTTGTTCCTGTTGCAGTGCAGATCATGAGAGGCAACTATCAAGGGGGAGAACAGCTGTGGCATAGAGCAAGCCTACTCACATGCCCCTTTCATGTCCTGTGCTTGTTTGAGAGATTAAAATGGCTTCTTTGGCTTTTTCTGCTGCAGAATTCCCGGGCTTTGGCAAACCCCACATTCAGTCTTGAGTTGGCTCCCCGATTGGCCCACATATCTTGGTTGCTGTTCAATGGCCTGCTGGAAGGAGCCCTTTGTTCCTGTTGCAGAGGTGATCTGGGAGGGGGGGTGATTGGTGGGGGGTGAGGGGGCAGTGAGCCTGCTCTCATGACCTCTTTCCTGTCCGGTGCTTGTCCATTCCCACAAAGGAGATTCTCTAATATTCTGTAAAATAAGAATTTCGATTTTAAATTCAAATCTCGTTTTTTAAACAAAGTTCTTTATTATTATTTATCATGTGTTTATATGTACAGTTCCTGTGTGCCTTATGGTTAGAATAGTTTCTTTTCAAGCGCTTTGTGTGTCAGAACTGGTCAGCTTTGCTTTGCAGTTGTCAAACCCAAATAACTCAAAAATGCATTCTTATAAACATATGAGACAGAGTAACTGTACATATAAACATATACTATGGATGCCTGCAAACGTATAGGCCATGAGAAGAACAAGGGGAGGAAAATTGAGGCGTGATTATAATAAATCAAAGCAGATACTAATAAAACAGTATAATGTAGGAAATTATACAACATGTATCTATTATAAGTCAACCAGAATAGAGGAAAACCACCATTTATTACTCCACAGACTACTACAACCACTTCCATTGTTAATTACCCACATTTTAGACACATCCACGATAGGTCATCCTCATTTAAGACATCCCTTTGATAGTTAATCCACATATAGTCCACAGGAAAAAAGTCGAGAAAGTCATCACTGGTGCTGTCCAGGTCAACCACACACAGCTGGTGAAATCCTGGTTTCAAAATGCCTAGTAGTATAATAGTAATAACATTCTGTTAGCCAGAGTATATTCAGAATAACCAGCTTCTGTAGCTGATTAAACACCTCAGTCTTTGGCCCCGGGCATTTAATCATCCACATCAGCTGGTTATTCTTTCATGTACTCTGGCTAACTGAATATTATCTCTTAATTGAATATGTAAAAGTACAAGAATATACATAAAAAGAAGGGCAAAAAAAAAATAAAACATAAAATAATAAAGAAATTTAAAAATGGAGTGTGGAAAGAAAATTAAGCTAAGACTGTATTGCAAAACTCCCTTTTGAAAAACCATAACAAAGTATTGTTTTTTTTCCATGGCCCTATTTCATTGTAAATACACTTTCAGCATTACACAAACAGTTTATAAACACTCCACTGTGTAAGTTCCTATCTGATATGTAAACAAACTTCTATTTTCCATAAAATAACTGCCAAAAATCAAACATTGTATCTAATACAGACATTAGAATTAATAGCAAAGGTGCAATAAACACTTATACAATCACCGAAAAAGTTTTTTGAGGAGTCATTCTATCCAAAACACATAATCACTGTGCAAACCTACAGGAAGAAAGATACAGGAAAATGACAATTAGAGCAATGTATGTTCAGATTGATGTTCAGGTTTACATGTTGTTTGTATTGTATATTTGTTAAGGACCCTTCAGAAATGAGACTTGCTTCACATTGAATATATCTTTTATGTTGTCAAATGTATCAACTTTTAACAGATAAATACTGAGGATAAGCTTTTTTTTACCAAAGAACTGGGATAAAATAATTTAAAAAAGTGTAGCGTCCTTGTTGCTTCATAGCATTTAACTCATATGCATTGCAACCAGCCAGGATGAAACGTAGTTCTGCAGCAGAGTTAGTGCAGGATACCAGGCAATTGCAATGGGAGTTAATCCCTTTTGTCTTGCAGGCAACTGTGACACTGCTCTTTATCCTGGTGGGCTTCACTGTATTCACTAGTAAGAAGCATGGCTGGCCTTCTCTTGCATAAGAGGGAGTCCCCCCAATGGCCCTAGATTACAAAAATTGCACTTTAACTTGGACCCTAGTATTTGAAGATGGAGGACAGTGTGAACTTTCTTCATTTGTGTTTTGCAATGTTATGTTATAGATTTTGTGCTGCCAGGACCCCCCACAGTGAAAGAAACAGTGGCACAGCCATGATTTAGACCTTGACTGCTTATATAAATTGCACATGGAACACGAGTGGACTGCAGGCTTGGCAGATGTACCAGAAATATTGAGGAGTTCACCTGGGGGAAATAATATAGCAGTTCTCTATGAGCCCATACCCCCAATGAACAGTTGTGTTTGAATTTCACTGTTGCTTCTTTCATGGTGCCGTGTCCTCTCTAGGACCTGAAGGGTCTCATTGCAATTGTCTTCTACAGAGGTGGTAGCCTGGGGGTTCCTACAGACGTGGGGGATATGGGGTTTTAAACAAAGTGTGTGTTTGCATTAGAAGGTCTCTGATGCCTAAGTCAACTCCTCATTTCTCATGAGGTTACATAAATGTCAACCCTGGCCAACCTGTTATGCTATGAAGCAGTTTGAAATGCTATGCTAAACACTGGTGTTTTGGCACTAAAGCTATACTTGCTCTCCATAACAAGTCTCTGCCTTAATTTAATTTAGTATGGCAGACCTTTACAGATAGGTTTTGTATGTGTATTGCTAAACTTGCTTCAGCTGTTTTGTACCTTTTGTGCCGGGTACCTTAATTGCCCTCCACGTATTACGTGCTAGAACAGTATTTAAAGTAAAAAAATAAAGTAACAAAAATCCTGCATCTGCATGAATTGATGGTACTACCTGCTAGTTACTGCTGTTATTATTTTAGCTAAATCTAGGCTCAACAAACAATTAACAGTAAATCATAACTGAACCTAATTTTTACAGTAATCGCTTGGATAACAAAGTTATATTTCTTTTACTTCTGTTCAGTTTTCCCTCTGTTGCCTCAGGGATTCCACCCAACAATAGAGCACTGCTACTGTGATTTTACTTTAAAACTGCTCAAATTCCTATGTGAGCCCCTGGGATACACCACGTTAGCAGAGCATTGCACATTTGTAATTCCCTAGGCATTCTGCTGGCTTTAGCTCCAAAAGTCCTCCCACTAGCACAGTAGTCTGCAATTTGATTCAGTAATCTAATCTCCCTCTATTTTTTTTTTGCTGCGGGGTTCCCCAATGACAGCAGTGCTCTATAGAGTTTGACTGTTTGTCGAGACTTTAGTCTACCCAGGTCTCGACTCTGACCAGCCAGCATTTAACCCAGCCCCTCCTTGCCCCTCTAGCTGCTCAGCCCCTCCATCGTACCTCCTTAAAACATCTTGTTCTTTTGTTTCTACTCCACAGCTCCCTGAGAGAGGTTGAGAGGGCCAAGTGTACCTCAGCCCTCCCCCACAGCTTTAAGCCAGCTCCTCGTCTGGACTCCACAGCATTCAGGTATGTGGCATGGTCATCTGAAGTGTGACAGGAAGAAATTCAAAAGTTTGAAATGCTGTGCTGAATGCTGGTGTTTCCTTCGCCAGTGCTTCGTGTTGGCTGCACTACTGCCCCCACCGCCATCCTTGGTGGACATTATTGTTTATAGCTGTGGTCACATGACATTGTGAACCAATCAGCCTACTTTCCCATTTGCTGCTTGTCAGCATCCACCACTAGTGGCCGCTGCTAACCTCAAACCCTCACTTTACTTCCCCGTGGCCAAATAATGATGTGTCTATGCCTGGTAGTAATCTTCCTGATAGCTCCTATGTTTTCACTACCACCCTTCTCCTACCCTGAGGCACAGCCTGGCCAGTCAGCACCATTTACTTTAATCACTCCAGCTCCACCCTCCTCAACTTCAACTGACATGCCTTTCCCTGAGGCTCTATCACTAAATCTGTTGGCTGGTCCTGCTGTCCTACCATCCACCTTCCACGCCGGGCTTGTTGCCCTGAAATTCCACAGCTCATTTTGCAAATCTCTATGGAACATGCCCAAAACCAACATTTTGCTAGCCCTTTTACTCCTCTTATCTGGGGACATCGAACCTAACCCTGGCTCAAACCCCCTTGCCCAGACTGCACACCCCCTCTCCAACTCCACAAGGCTTAAAACTAGCTCACCTAAACATCTGCAGCCTTCTAAACAAACTAACCCTGCTGCAACCTATTGTCCTCTTCTTAAGACCTGGTGTATTGATCATTTCTGAGACCCGGCTGAAACCATACAATCAAGATGCAGAATTTGCTATTCCTGGAACACTCTTATTCGTCACGACCGACCTGGCAACAAAAGAGGTGGTGGCAATGCCATGCACGTTGACTCATTGCTGCAGTTCACCCCGGTCCTGCTACAACTGACCACACCCACCAGCAATGCTGTATTAATCAAATTCTCCATCCCCCACATTAGCCCCATATTTATTGCTGGATCCTATTGCTCTCCTGATGCCACTACTTCCGCCATCGCTGATCGCCTGAGCAGCCTTACATCACTGGTCTCCAGGGGTGAGTTACATATCCTCAGTGACTTCAATCAGAACTGGCTCTCAGGCAGTAGCGCCAAGCTGTGCAACCAGGTGGCAGCACTAAACCTATCCCAACATATCATGGAGCCCACTCATTATAACCCCAATTCTCCGAGCCACTCTCTCTTTGGCTGGGCCCTAACCTCCCACCCACATTGGATACTCACCTCAGGACTGCTACTGGACTCCCTAAGTGACCACCATATGATGTATTCGGTTAGGAAAATACACAGGCCCCACCCCCAGAACCAACCTGTCAAGATCCCTTAAATCCTTGGACCTTGCAGCTTTCCTAAACAACCTAGCAAACACAGATGGGCCCTATATCCCCAGGGCCACCTCTATTGACTCAGTCTTAGAATATTTCAAGTCCAGGTTCATCGCAGCCTGGAACTTTCATGCCCTTCTTAGATGTGCTTGGGTGAGGGGTGCTCACTTGCCATGGATCTCTGTGGACATCATGTCCCTCCTCAGGACCAGGGATCTGGCTTGGAAGAATTTCAAGGTATCCAGCTCACCCATGCACAAACAAACATACTGGGCCCTACAAAATGCCTGCAAAGCCAACTATCTTAGAGACACCTTCCACTCCAACATAAGCCAGCCATCTAAATTTTAGAAGGTGGTGAATTTACTATTTTCTCCTCTCTCTCAGCCCCCACCCCCACTCTAAACATAAGGGCACCACAATCACTGACCCTCTCAGAGTGACCTCTCAATTCAATTCCTTCTTCATGGAATGCACCTCATCCCTTCTGGCCACTCTCCATCCAGACCCGGAAACCCCCTCCACCCCTCCACTCCAACCAAGCTTCTCCAGTTGGCC
The DNA here is from genome assembly GCA_016271365.2 of Neoceratodus forsteri. Taxonomy (NCBI): domain Eukaryota; kingdom Metazoa; phylum Chordata; order Ceratodontiformes; family Ceratodontidae; genus Neoceratodus; species Neoceratodus forsteri. Next base: position 1,275,433,495 of record CM057449.1, on the reverse strand, counting down.
CTCCCTTAACCTTCCAACTGACAACACCAGCCAAAGTTTACAAAGCTCTGCTCACCCTCAATCCCTCCAAATGTCCCACCAGCCTGGACTCCAAATTGCTATACTTATCAGCTCCTGCCATCGCCATCCCCCTGTTATCACTCTATAATATCTCATTCTCTGTAGATGTTATCCCAACCAAGTGGAAGCACGTCATAGTCATCCACCTCCATAAGCGTGAGAACTCCTCTGTTCCTGGGAATTACCACCCGATTTCCTTCCTTCCTTTACTAGCCAAAAATTCAGGAATGACTAGTCATTTCCCAACTCTCCTCCTATCTTGACTCTTCTTTTTTCATACCCTACCAGTTTGGTTTTAGGAAGTCCCACTACACTACCGCCTTACTCCTAAGGTTCACTGCTTCCATACTCACTGGTATGGACAGAGATCATATCACCTCAGCCATTTTTGTCGACCTGGCCAATGCTTTCAACACCGTCTCCCACTCCCTTCTTTTATGCAAACTCTCTCTAGCAGGGCTCTCAAGCATGGCCATCAGCTGGTTTCACTCCTACCTGGTAGGCAGTTCCCAATTCATCAGAACTGGTAACTCCATCTATGCTTCCCTCCCTGTTACCTTTGGTGTATCCCAAGGCTCAGTCCTTGGTCTGCTCCTGTTCTTTATTTTCTTCAATGACCTGCCCTCTGTCTGCCCCTACACATCCATCCACATGTATGCGGATGATACTGTACTGTACAATTCTAGTCCCACATCCTCTGACATAGCAGCCAGACTCTAGCTGGACTTCAATGAAGTTCAGCACTGGATTCACTCAAATCAGCTATTTCTCAGTGCTAGGAAAACTGTCTCCTTTACCTTCGGCACTAGGCAGAGACTTTCAAGGCTTCCCTCTACCCCTTCCTTCCACACCCTGGACGGCACTTATCTTCAGTCTTGCACCTCCTGTAGATGGTATCTTGTGATATGGGGCACTAGTGAGTGGGTGCCTCCCGAAATGGTGACCCACTTTCGGCAAATGCCCCTACGGTGGGGATGTGGGGTAGGTGACCGGGTAGGGGTTGTAGTAAGAAAGTGACAGGATATCACGTGGGGGCTGGGAATGAGCCCGATGGATGTGGGGTGGGAGGGTATTTGGGGGTGGTGCTGTGGGGTTCTGGCAAGCTGGCATCATGGTGTGGTGGGACAGATACTGGCATGGGGTGGTGGGGATACAGGGTTTGGGATCAGGTGCTGGTGGTTTTTGTTGCGCCTGGCCCGAGACAGTGTCTTTTTTTTCTTTAACATGCACCCTCCTGGAGTTGAGAATCCTAAAGTATGGGGTGCGGGGGGGGGGGCACAGCCCTCCACATAAAACAAAAGAAAGTTTTTGTGCACCAGGTTTACTTTCGCCGGGATCCCACATTGCCGAAATTCAATTTCAGCAATGTGCGGTTGCCATAAGGGCATTCGACATGCCGAATTCACCCTTATGACATAGAACCCCTGCAGATATCTCGGGGTCTGGCTTGACCAGCACCTAGACTTCTCTGCCCATATCAATGCCATACACAAAAGCTTCACCCCAAGTTGGGAGCTTTGTATTGCAACCATGGCTGCATCCCACTGCCGGCTCACCATGCAATTGTGCAGAAGATGATTCTCCCTATTTTTGACTATGGAGATGTAGTATACAGTGCCACCCCAAAGTCCACACTAGACAGACTGGACCCCCTTTTCCACTCATTCTGCCCTCTGCATTCGATTTGCCCTCGACTGTCCTATCACTACTCATCACTGTGACCTATATCAGACCCTTGACCTCTCCTCACTTCAAGACCAGTGCCACTCCCACTGTGCCAACATCATGGCCAAATACTGGGCACAGTCCCTCCCTCCATAACTCACCTTGGTCTTCTCAGCCACCACCTCTTGGGCTATGCACTCAGGAAAAATGACTCATGTCTCCTGTCCATCCCACTCAGGTCCACCTTGGCAGACTAGTCAGCATTTACATACTGCATGCCTAATCTATGGAACTCTCTTCCCCAGGATATTCAGCTAGCCTCCCCTAGCCAGCATCTCAACGTGCTTCTCAAAGCATATTTCTCCTCCATCTGCACATGCACCCAATGTTAGCTCCTGTATCTGTAAGCAGGCAGTCTATGTATAATGTGTTTATATATGATGTAAATTTTGCCATACATTATTGTCATAAGTCTCGTACTGCTATGGTATTTTAAGTTGTCATATACCTTGTACAACTGCCTGCTGTATGCCTGTACAACTGCCTGCTGTACCACACTTCACCTCATAAGATTTTTTGTTGCAGATGTCCTCTGGACACTGTTTAGTATGTATATACTCCTTCCCCGATACCCCCCAGACACATATGTAATCGAGCAGTTGTCTGCTCAGCATGCCTTCCTGGTAAAACCTTTAAATAAATAAATAAATACATACATATATAAAATGGTGAGTCCACCTGCGAGAATGAAATTACATGTAGTTTCTTGATCAGTGATCATGCAATTAGATATATAGTTACAAAGCCTGAGCTATTCTTCAGTTTTCCGAGAGGGCATTAAAGGGCTGAATTGTGCACTATGCAGCATTGTTTTTTTCAGGAAAAATGTGAATTTAACATTGTGAGGGTACAGAAGCATACTTTGAAAACAAATAGATACTGTGGTGGTATTTACTTTCCCAAGGGTAATTAATTTTGTTCTTGATTGAAATAATATGGTATACAAGAGTTGCCTTAAGAATAGAGATATGCAGACCTGAAGGCAACACTGGCAGAGAAAGTGAGTCAAATTGAACCTAATGCTTAGGGCTGGGTTTAGTTTAACTTTCCACTGTTTTTTTTTTTTATTATACACCTGCTCCAACATTTTACCATCTAATGGCTTCTTCATGGGACTGCTTTCGAAAAAGAATATAAATATGCTTGTTTACAACACTATAATGATACAGTACAAAATATGCTGTACTAGTTCTATTGATTTGAAAGTCTGTAAACAAGTCATAAAACTCATATGCTTTAGGTTAGAATGTCCACCACATGTCTTTAGGCTTTTTAAATTTTACTTTACTGGCTTTTCTTATTCATTCAATAGCATGTTTTGTTTTTCCTTGTACATAAACAAATTAACATATAAGGTATGGTCTCCTAATTTTATTCTTGTCATATTCATATGCTGTAAATTATCACCTCTGTGTTTTACAGTTTTATTGTCTATTAAAAAATGGCTCCACCACACCATGCTAAAGTGAGCTACATATTCTACTGCCATGCAAGCCTGCCACTTCTTAATTACACCATACGAATATGAAAGAAATCAAATTAGGAGGACATACCTAATGAAGTATGAAAAGCCAGTGAAGTAAAATTTAAAAAGTCTATGGGTTTGTGGTGGACATACTCTCCTGAAGCACAGAAACTTTATAAATTTTGTAAAGCTTTCAAGTGAATGGAGTTAGTACAATGTATTGTGTGCTGTGTTATTATTTTGTTGTAAGTATGTATATTTATTTATATGCTTTCAGAACTAAGTACTCTGAGAAAGCCATTATGTGGCAAAATGTTGGGGCAGGTTCATAATAAAAACATGGACAATCACCTACAGTAATGAAGTCTGATTTGCCTTTTTTTGGGAACCTTTTTGTAAGAAAACGTGGAGAGCAGTTCCAACCCCCACCCCTTTTGTTTTTGGAATCAGCTGCTTTGGGGCAAGCTTTCAACTGATATAGAATATTGTAAACCAAAAGTGTTCTATGTGATAATAGCACCTGCAAAACAGTGGCAACAAAAACAGAGAGTACACATTACCAAAAATCAAAATGGCGATGAGCACTATGGCACTGTTGACAAACAGTGACTGGTGCTTCCTGTCTCTGTGGGGGGTGATGTGGGGTACTTTTTATGCTGGGGCTATGCCCCTGCACCCCCCCTTTGCAAGGGGCTTTGCCCCATGCACCCCCTATAAATAATGTAACCTTCCCCTTGGGGGGATGATAATAGGGGACAGGGGAAAGTCAGGAGGGGTACTCCACAGGGGACACAGAAGTTGGCAGGGGGAGAATGTTGGGGGGGGGCAACCTGCAGACAAGGTGGGAAGTTGGGAGGGTGGAGCAATGGGAGCTGAACAACAGGAGAAAAAGAAAATATAAAACATTAAAAAAAAAAATCCCCCACAGCCAGTCCTGAACTCGGGCCCATCAGACATAAAGGCCATGACTGTACCCACTCCACCAGATGGCCAGCTCAGATCTGGGCCAACCAACAAAGCCCTATATACGTTATCAAACAAGTACTCCCTATGGAAATGAAAGCTCTGAACTTATCATGTGCTATTAAGTGCACATAGCCCAGTTTGCAGTCACTATTTTCATGTCGCCCAAACTGAGTCCCTGAAATTGACTCGCTATGTTCATGGGGTATCACCAAAAGAGACTTTTCACAGTTTCCTGCAGCAAACCTAGGACTGGAAGTTTAACTGCAGAATTCAGGTAAAATTATGATTCTGTTTATGTGAAAGTTTGCAACATTTTCATGAACACGCTATGACATTTTGGCAAAATTGAAATTTCAGTTATTTCCATCTAATTTATAAAACTGCTTGTCCACATTGCACCACATGCGGTATGCTTGAACTCTTCCACCTAATGGACATATGTACTAAGTTTCAAATATCTTGCATTAAAGAGGGTTACATTATAACCAGTCGAATAAAAATTTTCTAAGGAAATTTCGCAAATACTTCAACTACACAAGTTTAAGCCCTATTGTCTTTAAAACTAGAGAACACAATGTCACCAATTTTAGGTTCATCAACCTTAAAAAAGGAGTCTGTGGGCCTAATTTTTAAAAGGCCCTGAACTGATGCAAGGGACTTGTGACAGGGGGTTTGACGCACATGGCAACGTGTATCCGATGGTGTGGCAAACACGACTTTCAAAGGAAGCCTGCCACAAACCCCAACACAAGTCCCTTGCATCTAAAGCAGCCAGTTAGACCATTGGGGGGGGGCCAAGATACAGGGCTTGAGCCAAAGCTTTGGTGCAAGCTGACGTAAATTGTGTAAAGTGTTGCAACTGCACTCAATGGACTAAAGCTGGGTGCAGTTGTGGAAGATACATTCAGCGCACTTGTGCCAAACTTTGGGGTTCATGCAGGGCTTGACACAAGCCCTGTGTCAACCTTCTGAAAGGAGAAAGAGGGGTTGCCAATGTTTTTGAGGGAATAGGATGTGGAGATGGAGGGAGAGGGGAGTAAGGAGAGGTAGCAAGGGGGTACAGAGAACCAGTATTTAGATGCAAGCGAAGCAGAGTGGTGGAAGTGTATCCCTCCAATTAAGGAGATACATACTTTGGAGTAGAGAGAGAGCAGTGGTGAGTGTGGGGGAGGAAAGTCAAAAACACAGTAGCAGAAGGAATAGTAGAGGGGTCTGTTTGAGCAAAGGTGGACTGGTGGGTACTGTAAACTACATCCTCATAGTCAAATGTCAGGCACCCATTTTGACCACAGTCTTATGATATGCAGGGAGGGGAATACATGACATGTTCCTGTATAGTGCAGCCAATTTTGGGAGGAGATTTGAGAGCTATGGCAACATTATATCTAGAGATATTTAAGTGCTGATCTATCCAGATGCCAAAGTATTTGAAGGTGTGCACCACCTTTAACTAGGCACTATCTAGAACCAAATAGACAGAAGGAATAGGGGTCCTCACCAGCTGCTTGTTGTTACCAAATGTCGTGGAGACTGTTATTTTAGCATGTAGGGTACATTGGTTTGCATGAAACCAATGCTGAATGCTGCTGAAGTCTAGTTCTAGGTTCAGTTTCAACTTAGGGGTAGACAGTCCACTCAGGAAAAGCACTGTATTGTCCACAAACATATGTATGCATGCAGAGAAACAGGCTTTAGGGAGGTAATTTAGAAAGATGAAGAACATAATAGGTTGCAATACAGACCAGTATGGGACCACTGACACAATCAGAAGTAGGGGCAGAGGAACTTACTCACAAGGACTGATTAAAACCAGTCTGTAAAGAAGGAGCAGAATCAATTAATCAAGAGAAGCATGGGGGTTTGGAAGCTGTGTTGAATTCATTGGCAAAATTGGCAAGGATAGCTGTGGTCAACAAAACCTGATCCATCCTATTCAGGACATGATCAGGGAATCTGAGAAGGGAGGAGATACAACGGTAGAGTAAATATTCCTGAAACCTGACTAGAACGGGTAAATGACAACATAGGTGTCAAGAAAGGCAAACAGCTGTGACAAGAGGAGGAGGCAAAATGGTTATTGGCTCAACTATTCAAAAAAGTGAGGCAATGATGGCATTCCCAGGGCTAGTAGATTGGAGGAAACAGAGAGAATATAAAGTAGAGACAAAGGGGTAATGGAACAAATTGCAATGCATGAGGAGCTATGGACAATTAAGGGGATAGTGTGGGGGTGATGGGAGAGGGGACCAAGAAGGGGGGCAGGGGGATAATAATGACAAGGAGTAGGGCAGGGGAAGCAAGTGACATGGAGGGTTTTGTGCACTAATGCCAGGACCCTGGGGAACAAAACCGGTGACTTGTAGGCAGTGGTGGTGGAAGCATGCTTGGACCAGGTTGTTATCATGCAGACATTGGCATGAAGTACCATGACTAGACTCTGACCAGTGTAGGCTTTACAATGTTTAGAAGGGATAGGGAGTGGGACAGGGACAGGGGAACAGGTGGCACTGTATGTAAGGGAGGATATAAAAACCATCTAAGATAGGGATAGTGGGAAGGCAAGTCCATTGAGACAGTGTGGGTTCAGGTAGTCATAAATGGTGAGGATAAACATCAGGATAGTAGTGGTATACAGACCATTATCACAAAAAGAAGTGTCTGACAGGGAACTAAGGGATGAAATTAGAAGGGCCGCAGAGCAGGGAGAGGTGCTGCTAATAGGTGTTCTCAACATGCTAGATATGGATTGATGTGAACCAGTATTATCAAGTGGTAGAAATCAGCACTGGTCTAGGTGTTCCAGGATGCATTCCTAATCTAAAGCATCAAAGAGTCTACAATGGAGGGGGCCATCTTGACATAGTCCTCACAAACAGGGATAGTATAGGACAGATTACAGTGTAAGATCACTTGGGAACCAGTGACCATAAATCCACGTGGGTTACTAGCGTTTTATAAGTTGTGAGGAAGAAGTCACAGACATAAGTCCTGGACTTCAGGAGGGTGGATTTTGCCAGGATGAGGGAGTTCTTTCAAGAGAAGCTAGAAGAAGTAAAGGCAATAAAAAGGGTAACAAATAAATTAGAATAGATGCAGGATGCAGTATTGGTGGTAACGAGTCACTTTGTCAGGGTAGTGGGGATAAACAAGGGGGTCAGAAAACCATTGTGGTTCACACAGAAGGTGGAGGAGGCTGTGAGGGGGAAGAAGAAGGCCTGCAGAAAATACAAAAACAGTCTGGAGGATGGTGATAGTTTGGAGTATCTATGTAATATGATAGAGGCCAGTAAGGCTGTGTGTGTATGGGGGGCAAAGTCTAACATGGAGCTGACAATAGCAGAGGAGATGAAGAAGGGAGGTGAAATGCTTTTTTTTTTTTGCTACATATAAGAGAAATGCAAATCAAAAGAAGGAGGTGCCAGGCTGAAGAAGGAGGAGGATCACATAAGAAGGAAAATAAAGGGAAAACAGACATGCTGAATCAGTTTTTATGTTCAGTATTTACAGTAGAATGGCCATTATCAGACTGGTCCAGTCACAGAAAGGGGGGTGGTGGTGTCAGCAATGATCCAGTCACAGTGAAAAGGGTACTGAAGGGACTGAATGCACTGAAGATGGACAAGTCCATGGATCAGGATGGGTTACATCCCTGAGTACTGAAAGAGATGGGGCAAGTCATAGCTGCACCTCTGACTGAGCTCTTTTATGGCTCATTGGAGATGGGAGGTGATATAGAATGACTGGAGGATTGCAAATGCAGTGTCCCACCCAAGAGTGGTGGAAGTACAACTTGCCTTCAGCCACCTCATGGAGGGGAGTAACAATCACTCTGGGCCTCAGATGACTTACAGCACACAAAGCCCAAGCCAGATACTTTGGTGGTGTTCCTGGATGAAACAAAAATCTTTTTGTAAAGACCCTGTTGGCTGACTGCTGAATGCACTCACAGGTCTCTCATTCTCTTTCCCAGATGAATCTGACTTTGTCACATATATGTCTCTCATCTGCAGAAATCAGATGGTCAATTACCATTGGCTGGCATCTCATGCGTTATTCTTATGCTAATTCCTATGCTTTCAGTGGCTATACTTTTGCAGAGAAAGCCTGCATGCAGGACTTCTGTAACCTGAGCCAGTTTGCAATTTAGCTACTAACAGAGCCCCCAATGCCTAGCAGGGGGCAGCCTTTTGTCTGTGGGCATGCCCCCCCTTCAATGTCACCTCAGTGGGGGGGGGGTAGGCAGGTAGGCAGAACATAGGAGGCCAGCCGACTAGGGGTGGCCACAGGTAGAGAGGTTCCCAGGGGAGGGGTAGGTGGAAGCTGAAGGGAAGGAGCATGTACCTTCATAAGGTGAGTGCTAGAGGGGTTTGCCCTCTTTTGCCTTTCCTCTCAGATGAAGCCCAACCCTGACCCACCCTCGTAAAAGGAGGGGGGAAATGTAGGTAGGCAGGGGCTCGCTGATCACGACTAGGGGTTGAGAAGGAGTTTTTCCATTTTTTCCCCAGAGGGTTTTCCAGGTTTTTTGCCTTCTCCAGCTAGAGCAGGTTAGCTAATTAGGTAGGTTACGGCATCACAGTCATGAATGTAAGCCATGGTGATCCTGGGTAGAATGTTAAAAGTGTTGTGTATTGGTTGGTTGATGCAGGGTGGGTGATGGTAGATCTTGGTCTTGTGCAGAACAGATCACCCGGAGGCTGACGGGAGTGCAGGGCTGTCTGGCTGGGCTCACCACTTTAAGATTACAGTGGCAGCTGGGCGTCAGTCTCCTTGGGCATGAGCCTGCGGTGACAGGGCATCCCCGGACAAGGGGGGGTGTCTCAGTAGCCGGTCGTTAGTCACTCCTCATGCCCCGGAGGCCGTGTCCCTCGTGTGGATCTGCAATATTTGGTAGCTTCTTTCAGAAGCGAAGTCTGGTTTTTGACAATAACATAGGCCAACCAAGACCACCTGGCAGCGTTTGTTCTTTGTATATTTATGATTGGTTAATAAACACATGGCTGTGGTGATTTCTCTCCAATGCGTGGTGTGTGTCTCTCAGTTTGTTCAGGTGAGATGGTGGTGGGGGGGGGGAACTGTGCCCTATAAGACCATGTACCTTAGCAGAGCTGAGCTCATGGCTGATTGTTTCTCTTGAGCTGTCGAAGGATCCTCCAAATTGATGTCAGTTTCACAAGGTCACAGTGCACTGAAACCTGAATTAGTTTGCAGCTTGCTGACTCTGCAAATCTGTCCTCAACATTACCCACAGTGCCCAGGCTGGCTGTGTGCCCTCTGTCTCCTTTCCAGCAGCCTAGGTCTGAGTAACTATACACATGTGTAAAGCCTCTCTCTTCTTCCAAGCTTGGCAGGTATGCTAGGGAGCACTGGAATGGTTAAGCATGGCCTTGACAGTGGCTTCTTACTGTGCCTCAGTTAGGAGACAGTGTGTCTGGAGTTTGTGCTCTGTGCTTCTTGGCCCAGCCTGCTAAGAGGCTAGGGATGAATATTCAGGGCCTGCTCTTCCCCTTTTCTCTATAAAGAGGGAAGGCAAGCCATTTGGAGTAGTTTTTCCTGGACTGGCAGTTTGATACACAGTGATCTTGGAGGCTGGAAAAAAGACTCACAGGTTTCCTGGGTTGATGCTGTCAGTCTGAGGGGTTGTAATCACATGGTGTTTGGTTCTGCACTTCCCTTGATTAAAACAACGTATGATGTATGTGTTGGTACCTATGCTAACGTGGCATGGGGAATGCTGGACTGCTGGAATGTGGAATGCACAGATATCTGATTGCCATTTTCAAAAGTACTTAGGCAAATATACACTTTTAAGAAGAAAATCGATAGGCTTCACAGAGTTTGCTGAGGACTCAGACTGGGCTAGTAGTAGGAAACGTAGGGTCCTAGAGTGTACCAGCAACAGAAAAGAGCAGAAAGAAACAAGCCCAGGGGGAGCCCTGCCTCTCTTTGCCTGCTCCTGGGGTGGGGAGGGCCTTTTGGAAACCAGAAGCAGGAGGGTATCCTGGCTTAACCTTGCCCCAAAGGGGCATAACATTCACCCAACCCGACAAGCACTAGGGAGTAGTTGTGGACCTCCTATCAATGGGGGTCACTGGGGGACCTTGTGTATCCAGTCCCACAGAAGTACACAAGAGTAAATTCATCTTCAGGAGATGCTCTGGAGGAGAACAGGTGCCTGCTTAAAGTAGCTAACCCCTAGGTAAAGAGTTAAGTGGTAAATGGTAAGTAGTAATGGTGATTATCAGGATAAGGGGCCTGGTAGGAGTCAACAGCAGTAAGACCCACATCAATTTGACCAAGTGAAGGAGCTTGTAGCATAATAGAGTCACAAGGGCACACATGGCTGAACTGGCTATGTTCTCAGTTTAGTAAGTGTACCATACTCTGGTTGCTGAAATAACTAAGATGACACTAACAGGAATTAATACTAATCATAGGCATGCTTGGCCCCCATCCCCCCAAATAATGTGTCGCTTTGCCTGGGGAGAGTGCCACTATGCACCCATCTTTTACAACTAGATTCTATAGGGCCCCACAATGGGAGATAGGCTTTCAAGGAATTAGACTATCTATGCAGCAGAGCTCTTTCTGATCAGAGGGTAGTAGTGAAGTGTGACATCCCAAATAAGTTTTGGAAGGGGAACGATTAGTGAGGGTAATGCTCTTCAAAGCTGTGTACCACCTTAGACAGCGAATAAATGTGAGTCTGCTTGATCCCATCTCTGGGTACAGATTTTGTTTTTGTGAGTGGTCTTATGTTAATGGTGCCCCTGTAAATGTTAGTTGTCCATGGTGTGCATCCACCCAGAACCATGGTGGCACAGAGAGAGGGAGGTATTTGTTTATTGCTGTAGTCACTCTACCCTCCCTGATGAGATATGCCACCATATACCCCTAGACACAGGAAGGGGATAGAATGGCCTACACATGGCTGCTTCAGTAATCTGTTACTTTATCTTTAATTTAAAAAATGTTTCTACCCATTGGTGTGGCTTCTAGTTGTCAGGATCAGTACTTCCCAATCTATGCTTCCGTTTAGTGGGACCTGGGGGTGAATAGGCAGGGGAGTGCTCTTGAGAGTTTCTAAAATTTGTGATCCTATGGGAGGAGCAATTTCAGTGTTGCAATGATTTGCTCTTTGGGTGACTTCGAGAATCACTTGAAACTGACCAACTTCCTTTCTGTGGGCTCCCTGACTCGGACGGCAGTCCAGGGGAGTTAGATGAGGGAAATCTGTGTGTGGTTTGTGCTGCTGATGTCTGTGGTGAAGCTACATTGAAGAAAAGGTCTACTCCTATACTCCTATTGAATAGGCTCCCTAGCCCCACTGCTACAGTCCACAGGGGTCAAGAGAGCAAAGAGAGGTTGTGACTCACCAGCTATTGCAAGAGGGGTGTGACAAAAGCCTGCAGAACAAAAGGAACAGGTACAATCCAGCCACAGGACCCACAGCATCAATCTGGACCAGGATTAGGGGTGAAGGAGTGGTGCAGTGGAAAGAGGCAGGGGTGCTCTGTAGGGAGCCAAAGGTAAGCTACCTATAGGAGGGGGTTACATCCCTAACACTAAATGGGCAGACTTGGTGGGCCTTGTTTTGGTCCTTTTCTGTCATCACACTTCTATGAATCTATACCACCAACAGCTTAATCTGGTTCTGTGAGTCAGTTTACATCTGTACAAATATTATCCTTCCTCTGCCTCTGGGTCATATCTGGAAACAAGCCACGACTTAGTACAGCTCTCCCGGTCACAAACTTTCAAATAAAAAAATTAATTTTTCTCACTATTGTTTTTCACCTTCTCCCTTTCTTGCAGGCCCACTCTTTTCCAGTGCACTGAAATGATAAACAGTGGTGTTTCTGTCACTGCCAGTCCCAGTGTCTTACCTCATCACACTCCCATCACTCTTGGTGCTCCCTTACCAGTACAATGCCAATGACAATCAGCACAAAAGAACACTCTCATATTTTGAAATAAATGTTTGCTGTGGAAAAGCAGAACAGACTGCTTAAAAGAAGAACATGCAACTATTTACAAATTAGTCTAGTGCTAATGCCCAAAGAAAATTGTCCAACTCAGCAGCATTGAGTCACAGTATTTGTTCATGGGTTCTGCTGTTCATAGCTGGCTGCAGTGGCAGGAAAGCTCCTGGAACTGCCTCTCTATTCTTATTTGGACCACAAAAGAAGACTTTTTTACCCAGCCTTAATGATTTTAACCCCCCTTCCACCATTCAGTAATGATGGGCCACCATTTAACACCTCTATTGAACTTGCCAGACTTCGGTTGACTGCATGTGTGCCTGTGTGCGCATGTATTTCTGCATACTTGTGTGTGTGTGTGTAATGTCATGGGCTGGACCTGTCCTTTTTGGAGTCTATAGCATGCCTCTCCTCCTCATGGATCCTGGCCAGTAATGATTTTTTTTATTGGCTTATGACAGTTGGTCTCATGGCTATTCAATTACATATCTCCAGTGGTATTGGTCTTTGTAAGCAAAGATATAGAGAATAATGGATAGGCAATGTGTGTTATGGATTTTTTTTTTTTACACACACCCGAGGTGTGTGATGACTCATAAACCTTGACAGCGAAACCTGAGAAGTTTATGAGGTCATCACACACCGAGGGTGTGTAAAAAAATCCATAACACCAGTTACATATCTAATATTTTTTATAATTGCTAGTGGAAAGAGTTAGTCCCGGAGACTGTTTCCCCAGAAAGTCAGTGTGCCATTCCTGCTGCTCACTCTCCCTTGAGACATATTCTGTCTTCTGCGTGCGCGCACGCACGCACACACACACGCACTCCCTCCTACCTCTTTCTCTCATATGGACTTTCGTGGTTTTTTTTTTAAACTGTCAGTCACAGGACCACACACATGCTTTCTCTCAAACAGACTTACTATTAGAACTGTCAGCCATGGCCAGTGTCTCCTGATCTGGACACTGAGTGGGATCAATCAGATATTTGTCCGATTTTGGAAAGGCAGGATTAATGAGATAACTCACAAAAAAAAAAAAAAAAGTAAATAAGAAAGATTAGATAGGACTGAACAGTAGTGGCTTGGCTTGGCTTGTAGATAAGCGGAAACCAGAGCCACCATGTTTGTAATACTGTTCAGCCCACCGACGCATGCACAGACTGGGAGCCAAATTAAGTGCTGGGCTACAATTGAGTGACAGATGGTAGACACTGCTGATGAAAGAAAGTTTTCAGAACACCATAATAACCCGTTTTTGGGTTATTACAGCAATTGAAAGATTCTGTAGCCCATCTGATAAATGGGGTCACCAGTAATTACAAAACAATAATGCACTCTACTGAAAACTTTGGTATGCTTGGCTTTAGACAAGGTTCTCTATTTGTGGTACCACCCTCTCCCAAAGTTTGGATGATGTATTAAGGACTTCATAGTTATATATCCCTCTACCTTCAAAATCAAATCATTCATGCAATATATCATTTTAATGGTAACAATGAAAACAGTGGTGGGGGAGAAATCTGTCATACTGTAGAGGGTGAGGCAATGACTGATAATACTTAGCAAATGCATCACTTCACTGTTCACCAAAGGATCACTGGAGGAGGAAGAAATATCATTGGGAGAGCCCACATAACATGAGGGCCCAGATATTTAAAGCTTTGCGCTGAGCGTAAAGTGATTGTGCTCATGTTGCATATGGTTTTGCACTGAAATCCCATACTCAAATGGTACCTTTGCATGTGCTAAGAGTGTTTGTGCCTTAGTGCAGAGATAATGTATGCAGTGCATAAAGGTGGGGTAGGGCCATGTATATCATGCATGGTGTGATATTCAGCATGTTAGCTCTGGGCAAGTGGGTTTGCACAAGTCACTTAGCACTGTGCAATTACTGGCTATAAGAAGGCCATCTTAAACCAGGGCAAACCCCAGAGGCAGGCAGATACACTGCAGGCCACACTCCAAGATGGCACTTCTGGGAGCACACATCATTCACCTCATGCAACAGGTCCTAGAGGCTGAAGAAAGAGACAATGCACACCCTGGGCACAGACATAGGCCACAGAGGCACTGCTTGCACACAGACAGTACCAACCATGAGTCACATTCGAAGTCCTCAGTGATAAGCAGATTGTGGGCTGGTACATTATCAACAGGTTCATTCTTAGGCAACTGTGTGAGCTGCTGCATGACCAGCTTTGGATTGACATCCTGTGCAACCATGCACTGTCTGTAGAGCTCAAGGTGATGGCTGCACTGTGTTTCTTGGCCACCAGAACATTCCAGACACTGGTATCTCACAGTCACCCACCTCATGCATGTTGGGTTAGTTCCTATACCTCCTGCTGGACCATGCAGCACAGGAGCTGAGCAAACAGCAACCATGATGCAGTTCCATCAGGTTGCTCACCTACCATCTGTACTCGGTGCCATTGACTGCACCTACGCTGTCATCAGGGCACCCACTGGTGATGGCATGGAATCCTATCTCAGTAGGAAGGGGTACTACTTCATCAATTGCCAGGTGTTGTGTGATGCAAGAGGGCACATCAACAATGTCCTGGCATGGTACCCTGGCAGTGCCATGACACCTTCATATGGCACAATATCCCTAGTGGCCACTTCATCAGTGAATATACCCCAAAGCCTCCCCACCCCAATTGTACCTGATGACACTAACCGATGCCCTTTACCTACATAGGGGACAGTGCCTAGCTCCTATGTCCCTGGCCTTCTCACACCTGTCCTATGCCCCACTTCCATTGCAGAGGATTGTTACAATGTGGCACACTGCCATGCGCCACATCATCGAGAGGGTCTTTGGAATGCTCAAGATGCTGTTCCAGTGGTGACCTACAGTACACCCTGCAGAAGACCTGTGCCATATTCCTTGCCTGTTGTATACTACAAAACATGTCACTCAGCTGTGGGATATGCATGCTAGCTCCAGTGGAATTGTTTAAAATTGAAGTGCCACTTACCTTGGTTCCTTTTTGTTTCCAACTTAAGACAGGAAACTTCGGGGGGGGGGGCGGTGATCACCTCCTTGGAATAGTCAAAAGTGAATAAATTGTGGTGTCTCAACCTCAAACAAAGTGTACTTAATACTCAAATGTTATATTTCAAATCTAGTTTATTATTTCCAGTTTTGTATTTTCTTTGCACTCCAAAGTTTTCTCTTTTTATTACGTTTCAGGACTTTTCTGTCCCCTTCATCAGACAGTACAGCTGCTTTAAATTATGTGTTTCCTAAATGAAACATAACACAACTATAATACAGTTAGGTTCCCGTCTGACTTTAAATATAATGTTATAATTCACAGCATAGGTGGGAACACACCGTATTTGTGGCTGTTAGGAGTTAAATTAAATCTTTATCAAGTTTCCATATTTCCATGAAGGACTGGTAATAAAAGGCGCTGAAAAACTTAGAGACAAACTGTTTTAATTTGTGCTTCTCAAAACACTGTGTAACAGAGAGTTGCTGCAAATCTGTTGTTTCACACAATTTTTTTAAAAAGTTCTAAGAGGATTCACCTGTAGTTTGGGTATGGGACCCTTTTATTATGTGTTTTGCTTGTGCCCCTTAACTTATTTTCCTTTCAGTCTGCATGTGGGAAAAAATGAATAAATCTTCACTATTTCATTTCTATTTTTCTTGTTTTCTGTTATATGTTTTTTCATAACAATACTAACACCATAATTTGAAAAAATGGGGATTACCTTACTTATGGTGATGGAGCAATATAGACTGTGTTCTAGCTGCACTTTGATTCCATTCCTCTCTCTCCAGTTTAAATCCCAAAATCAGCCACTTTTCACCACACCATTACTCAAAATGCCAAAACCATGCTTCTACCGCTTTCCTGAAGGTATATTAGGGGCCGGGCCAAAGGGCTGACATCAGAGCGACATATGATCATGCTGTACTGTTAACCCTTTGTGGCCTGGTCTCTGTGAAAGAAACTGCACTATCTTGATGCAGATTATGTGCAGTCCCTCTAAATACTTTGTTTTATCCACAAAATACTCTTTTGTATTTTAAGTGTGTGTAAGTGCATGCCAACAATTCAAATCAGGACTCGGTGCAGATTTGGAACAGATGCTTCTATGATTAAAATCATATTTATTCAGGTCAACTTACTTTACTAAATGTCATGGCTACATAAACGGCTTTAAATGAGCTGTTTCTTTTATTTTTTGCCTTGATCTTTTGGTATAGCTTTTTTCCTGGGGGTTGCCATTGTTTTTTGTCAAGTGAGCCCTACAGGTGTGGATATCCTTTGAGGCTCAATGCACTGCACTTTAAAACTCATTATATTTATTTGACATGGGAGGTCAACTCACTGTGCTCAAGGTCAAGGCTACATAAAATGCTCCAAATGGCCAAGTCATATTTCTAACTTATTTCCTCCACTTTATATTATTGTTTCTTTACAAATACCAAATTTCAGTTTCCTTTTTTATATTTGTTTAGATACCTTAATTCTAATCTATTTTTAACATTACATTCAACTTCTCATTTTTCTAGTTACTTTAAATGAATATATTTAGTTGCTTAAAAAGTATATTTAAGTGTAACAAATCCAAATATGGGATCTCAGTAAGGCAGTAATTGATGGTAAAGTCTAAACATAGAAACATAGACTTTGACGGCAGATAAGGACCGCTTGGCCCACCTAGTCTGCCCATTTCCCTACCTACAGGATAAGCTGCAGATCCTATTTAACCAACAGCCTATTTCTTCCTACCCCCCACAAAAATTACCTTATGTCTGTCCCATGTATTCTTGAATTCTCCCACAGTTTTAGACCCCACAACCTCCTCAGGAAGGCTATTCCATGTGTCCACCACCCTCTCTGTGAAAAAATACTTCCTCACATTGCCCCTGAGCCGTCCCCCTCTATCTTCAAATTGTGTCCCCTTGTTCTTGCACATCTCTTTTTCTGAAAGATGCTACCCTCTTGGACTTTGTTGATTCCACTGAGGTACTTAAATGTTTCTATCATGTCCCCTTCTCCCTCCTTTCCTCAAGGGTATACATATTAAGCTCCTTTAGCCTCTCCTCGTATGGCTTCTCTTGCAGACCCTGCACCATTTTAGTTGCCCTCCTCTGAACTGCCTCTATCCTGTTTATGTCCTTGCAGAGATGGGGTCTCCAGAACTGGACGCAGTACTCCAGATGGGGTCTCACTAACTGTCTGTACAGGGGGATAACAACTTCCTGTTTTCTGCTGGTGATGCCTCTCCCTATACATCCCAGTATCCCCCCAGCTTTCCCTACCACCTTCTCACATGTTGTAGCTTCATTCATGTATGTATGACATTATTTTAATTCACTTTCAGTTCCTTGCCACAGAATTAGTATGTCATCTATAAAGCATTTGTAATAACTGGTCAACAATTTTTCTCAATGTACTAACCAGGTTGATAACTTCCATAACAACCAGCTGGTTGTTATGACATTCACGAGCCATGCCAATCAAACTATGCTGCTGCCTCATTGGCCAATGTTCTGTGTGTGGGTGGGCCAAACAGTCTCACAAACATGGAGGCTCCATCTCTCGCTTATGGAGCTGCCTCAGTGACTTCACACTCACATTATTTTAAATTTATTTTACTTATTTTACACTACCTGGTTGATCCTGCCATTTATTTTTCCATTTCAAACTCTATCTGGTTGATCCTGCCCTTTGTCCACTTCAGAACGGCAACATGCCATTACACACAGTGCCAGCCTGATCAGGACAGCTCTCTCCAAATGTAAGTGAAAAAAAAAATAAGAAAACAAAGAACAAAAAGTTTTAAATAAATAATGAGAGGGACAGAGTGTGTGTGTGTGTGTGCGTGCACGTGCCACACACTGACACTGAGGGTTACAGAAACTGGGCTGGAGAAAAATTGTTGATCCGTTATTATAAAAAAAAAAAGATGGGGAGGATGTGTACATGAGAATTTAATGCATGCCCTCATTGTGGGATGCTTTGATAATTTTATGCAGCATCCCACAACTCGGGTGTGCATTAAATTCTTATATCACATCCTTCCCCATCCTTTATTCTCTATATAGAGAACTATTGAATTTTTATATGGGTTGTTCTCTGAATATACAAATTCATTTTTAAATTCAAAGCTTTCTTTAGAGAAGTCAGTCCATTTTCTTGGGGAATATTCATAAAAAGGTTTTTGACATCTAAAGTGACAAGGACTATTTTTTCTACAGTTGTTGTGATGTCCAATGATTCGACTATTTGGATGCAGTGTTTGCTGTCCCTTATATAGCGTGGTATTTCTGGCACTAAATCTTTACATGGAAAGTGGCTCCATGATTGATCCTATGTCTGATATTATGGGACAGCCAGGAGGATGTTCACTGTCCTTGTGGATTTTAAGTAGACAGTAGAAGAGAGGTGTTTTAGGGTAATTATTTATCAGTTCTTTTTTCACCCACTCTTCTATTTGTTTTCTGTCCAATGCCTGTGTTATGGTCTCAGTTATTTTCTCTTTTAACTCTGTGAAATGAATTTTTCTTATTTCCTCATATGTTTCACTTTCTCCAAGTTGTTGTAAACATTCAGTTTGATAATCAGTATAATTCATAATCACTATGGACCCTCCTTTATCTGCTGGCTTAATTATTATGGTTTTGTCATTAGCTAATTCATCCAGACACTGACGTTCTTGTAATATGAGATTGCAGTGGACTTTTTCTGTGGTGCATTCTTGGACTATTTTCTCAACTTCTCTGTTGACTTTCTCTGTATATGATACAATATGTGGTGATGTTAGGTCTACAGGATCGAAGGTTGGGAAAGTTTCCAAGGCTTGTTTCAATTTATATCAGTCCATTTCTTTCTGTGGATCTGATGTAGTGTTGTCTTTTCCTGAGAAAAAATGTTTAAATGTAAGTTTCTGTAGAATTTTTCTAAATCTAATTTGAGTCCAAATGGATTAATTTTCACTGTTATACTGTAGGAAGTACCTTTTTCCAGTGTGGCATATTCTAATTCTGTTACATTTCTATTGGATAAATTATATACTATTGTTCTAATATTTTGTCCTTGATCTCGTGTCGTGGACCTTTTCTCTTCCTTCTGTGCCTCCTGTTTCTTTTCTTTTTTCTTTTGGTCATGTGCCAGATGTGGAAGGACCCTGTGTATCTGTTCCTATTCCCTCTTGAAAATCCCATTCATGAGATCTATCTCTTTGTGTCCATGTCTGTTGATAAGCTTCATACTGTTCTTCTCTTGAATATCCCCTGTATTGTCTGCTTCTGAATGGGGTGTATTGTATGTATTAGGGTCTATCATTATAATATCTCAGTCTATATCTGTAATTTTGTCTCCTGGATCTGTTCCCTCTGTACTGTCTAGTTTCTTGTGGGTCTGAATCTGAGGTGTGTGTGTGGAGGTTTCTGTGTCTTCTAGGTCATAAACTGTTGTTTGATATTCTGACCTTTTCCATGAGTAAATGTGACCTTTCTTATAATCTGTAATATCTCTGCAGAATTTTTGTAGTTTGATGCTTTTAATGTAATTATCGTATTCTTTAATGGACTTTTCTATTTGTTCTAATAAGGATTTCAAGTGCTCAAAGGGGAACTTTCCCAACCTTCGATCCTGTAAGCCTAACACTGCCACACATTGTACCATATACAGAGAAAATAAACAGAGAGGTTGAGAAAATAATCAAAGAACACACCACAGAAAAAGTCCACTACAATCTCACATTACAAGAAAGTCAGTGTCTGGATGAATTAGCTAATGACAAAACCATGGTAATTAAGCCAGCAGATAAAGGAGGATCCATAGTGATTATGAATTATACTGATTATCAAACTGAATGTTTATGACAACTTGGAGAATATGAAACATATAAGGAAGTAAGAAAAATTCCTTTTGCAGAGTTAAAAGAGAAAATAACAGAGATTGTAACACAGGCAGTAGATAGAAAAGAAATAGAAGAGTGGGTGAAAAAAGAACTGATAAATAATTACCCTAAAACACCTCTCTTCTACTGTCTACCTAAAATTCACAGGGACAGTGAACATCCTCCTGGCCGTTCCATAATGTCAGACATAGGATCAATCATGGAGCCACTTTCCATCTTTGTAGACCATTACTGTAATGATTTAGTGCCAGAAATACCATTCTATATAAGGGACAGCAAACATTGCATCCAAATAGTCGAATTATTGGACATCACAGCAACTGTTGAAAAACTATTCCTTGTCATCTTAGATGTCAAAAACCTATATATGAGTACATGAAAATGGACTGACTTCTCTAAAGAAAGCTTTGTAATGGAGAAGAGAAAACAAACCTGATGCAGACTTTTTACTCAAATTAACAGAATTTGTACTTAAAAATAACTACTTTCAATTTGAAGGCAATAACTACCTACAAAAACAAGGTACATCAATGGGGGCCACATTAGCACCTACTTACGCTAATATTTTTATGTCTGAATTTAAAAATGAATCTGCATATTCAGAGAACAACCCATATAAAAATTCAATAGTTCTCTATAGATGCTTTATAGATGACATACTAATTCTGTGGCAAGGAACTGAAAGTGAATTAAAATAATTTCATACATACATGAATGAAGTTACAACATGTTTAGACTTTACCATCAATTACAGCCTTACTGAGATCCCATATTTGGATTTGTTACTAGTAAAAGAGAATAATAAAATAACAACAGATCTGTGTCAGAAACCATCAGATAGAAATACCATATTACGTGCCAGAAGTTTCCATCCAAGAAAACTTAAAGAAAGCATACTACATAGTAAAATGATCAGAATTAAAAGAAATAGTGGAACTGAAGAAAGATATAACAGGAACCTACAGGACATTAAACAACGATTTAGGGAAAGGGGATACCCAAATACTGTGCTAGAAACAGCAGAAAGGAAGCAAAATGAAAAAAGAAGAGCAGAAATTCTACAGGATACCATGAAAAACAAAGAAAACAAAGAAAAAATTACCCTATCCCTACAATTTTCACTGGTGTTCAATAGAATCAAGAAAACCATATTACAAAATTGGAACATTTTATAATCTACTGACCAAGGTTATCAAACCTTTCAAAACACTCTGTGGGTCACAGCAAAGAAAACCAAAAACATCAGAAACATTAAAATTAAAACCCAACACTGGACACCGCCCACACTTAAAAGAACTTGGTTACACAACACAATCACAGATTTCTATCAGTGTGGAAACTACATAAATTGTAATAATGGCATGAAGACAAAACAGATCAGTAGTACTTATAGCAACAAGAAATATGAGATCCGTAGCTTCATAACATGTAATACAGACTACGTGGTATACTATATTGTTTGCCCCTGTTCCCTTTATTATGTGGGTCAAACCACACGTCCACTTAAACAACGTATCTTGGAACATAAAAGCAACATCAGAGGAGAAGATGAAAGATCTTCGGTGGCAAGGCACTTTAATTCACACAGACACCAAATCTCTACACTGAAATTCCTGGGTTTGGAAAAAGTAATGAAACCTACAAGAGGAGGGAACAGAGATGAACTTTTGCTCCAAAGGGAAGCATGGTGGACATTTGCTTTACAGACTCACAAACCACACTACGGATTGAATGAGAATTTAATCTGGTCAAGTTTCAGATAAAAAACTAGCGGTCTGGTTAGATAAATAAATTGGAAACTGTTATTTTATCAATTCAGAAAAAAACAACTTAATTTAGCTATGTACACACAGATTAATAAGGGAGAGAAAAGGGGAGAAAATTATTCCCCACATCACAGTCATACATTATAAGAATGACAGAAGTTGTAACCTTTGATGTGGTTGAAAATAAGATTAAGAACTAAACACTACAGAAGGTGGAGCTACACTTAAATATAGTTTTAAGTAACTAATTATATTCATTTAAAGTAACTAGAAAAATGAGAAGTTGAATGTAATGTTAAAAATAGATTAGAATCAAGGTATCTAAACAAATATAACAAAGAAAACAGAAATTTGGTATATGTAAAGAAACAATAATATAAAGTAGAGGAAATAAGTCAGAAACATGACTTGGACCTTTGAAGGATTTTATGTAGCCTTGACCTTGAGCACAGTGAGTTGACCTCCCGTGTCAAATAAATATAATGAGTTTCAAAGTACAGAGCATTAAGCCTCATAGGATATCCACATCTGTAGGGCTCACTTGACAAAAAATAATGGCATTTTTCCCCCAGGAATAAAGCTATACCAAAAGACCAAAGTAAAAAAACAAAAGGAACAGGTAATTTAAAGCCATTTATATAGCCATGACCCTTAGTAAAGTAAGTTGACCTGAAGAAATATGACTTTAATGATAGAGGCATCTGTTCCAAATCTGCACCGAGTCCTGATTTGAACAAATGACGTGTGTTTACATGCACTTAAAATACAAAAGAGTATTTTGTGTATAAAACAAAGTATTTAGGGGGACTGCATATAATCCTCATCAATATAGTGCAGTTTCTTTCACAGAGACTGGGCCACAAAGGGTTAATAGTACAGAGTGATCAAACGTTGCTCTGATGTCAGCTCTTTGGCTCGGTCCCTAATATACATTCATGAAGAAGGTAGAAGCATGGTTTGGGCATTTTGAGTAATGGTGTGGTGAAAAGTGGCTGATTTTGGGATTTAAACTGGAGAGAGAGGATTGAAATCAAAGTGCAGCTAGAACACATTGGCCCAGATATTCAAAAGGGTAAAGTGCGCCGCACAAATCCTGATGCACTGGAGCACATCAGTAATGTATGCAGGCACAGGTGGGGGGTTCCCATGCATAACCTGCACAGCCCGATATTCAGCCCGGGATGTGGAGAGCCATGCATGTGCAACCCCTACTTGCGCCTGCATAAAGTTAAGCCAAAAAGAAAGGAACAACTGATGGCCTCCCACAGGTGAGCTACCGCATTGCAGGGCGCAACACGGCAGCTGTCACCTGTGGGTGGCCACCCGAGTTCTGGCTGCACCTGGCGGCACCCCCCCATGCCTGATCATGGACATATGTTGAAAAGTAAAGTCCCTGTCCAATATCCCTGGTGGTCCAGTAGACCGCTATGTGCCCGATCGCGGGCATGTGTCATATTAAAAAAGACTGCCTCGTCCAATATTCCTGGTGGTCCAGTGGACCGCTATGTGCCCGATCGCGGGCATCATTATAATAACCCCCCCATCCTATATCCCTGGTGGTCCAGTGGACCGAATGCTGCTCAATCGCTGGCATCTGTTCAAATGAAAACTCCCCTGGTCCAATATCCCTGGTGGTCCAGTAGACCGAATGCTGCCCGATCGTGGGCATCCGTTTAACAGAAATTGTCCTATTACCCTGGTGGTCTAGGGTACCCCCCTTCCCCACCTGCCCACTGAGTCCCACCGCCCCGCTCCTCCCCGGTCAGCTGGCGGGCGGCAGCACCCCACCCGCCTGCCGCCCCACTGCCCGCCGACTGACACCTTGGTAGGGCTGCACGCCCATTGGTTCACAACATGAGCCAATGGGTATGCAGCTATATTATGATAGTATTCCAGATATGTGAATGAATCATTCACATATCTGGAATGTGTAGTACGGTAGAGGCTGTTCTAGCTGCACTTTGATTCCAATCCTCTCTCTCCAGTTTAAATCTCAAAATCAGCCACTTTTCACC
Source organism: Neoceratodus forsteri (assembly GCA_016271365.2). Classification (NCBI taxonomy): domain Eukaryota; kingdom Metazoa; phylum Chordata; order Ceratodontiformes; family Ceratodontidae; genus Neoceratodus; species Neoceratodus forsteri. The sequence goes on along the minus strand of CM057449.1, from coordinate 1,275,409,626 downwards.
ACACCACTCCATTACTCAAAATGCCCAAGCCATGCTTCTACCTTCTTCCTGAAGGTATATTAGGGCCGAGCCAAAGAGCTGACATCAGGGCGCGCAGCCCCTACCGTATTCACATCTGAATGCAGACGCTGGCGCCCACGGCTCACGCCAGAACCAATGGGCATGCAGCCTTACCGAGGTGTCAGTCAGTGGGCGGGCGGGCAGGTGGGGGATGCTGCCACCCGCCGACTGACTGGGGGGGAGCGGGGCGGTGGGACTCAGTGTGCGGGTGGAGAGGGGGGTACCCTAGACCACCAGGATAATAGGACGATTTCTGTTAAATGGATGCCTGTGATCGGGCAGCATTCAGTCCACTGGACCACCAGCGATATTGGACAGGGGGGTTTATTATAACAATGCCCGCGATCGGGCACATAGCGGTCCACTGGACCACCAGGGATATTGGATGAGGAAGTCTTGTTTTAGACAAATGCCTGCAATCGGGCTGCAGGGGGCGTCGGTCCCCGACGGCTGCTGCCTGGCAGGGTGCCAGGCGCAAGTCATTGGGGATCGGTGCACCTGCATGCTAATGGGATGCAAATGTGGTCATAATGACATGCAAATGGCCCATGTGCGCCTTGCATAAATTATGGCCCTATTTGCATGTCCCCTTTTGAATATCGCAGGTGCTGTGAATGGCACAATGGCACTTGTGCTAGCACATCTCCATGCTCCACTCTAGCCACTTGCGATGGCACAGTACCACTGCGCCATGCACAGTGGGGATGGCCAGGGTGTGATATTCAAAGCTGTTGAGCCATAGCGCAGTTCCGTTGAATATCACCCAGGCCACACCCCAGCGCAGCTAAGTTGAGCTGCACCCAGGCTTGCGTCACAGCCTGGTGCAGTTTGAATATCCGGGCCATTCTATATTGCACCATCACCATAAGTAAAGTAAACCCCATTTTTTCAAATTATGGTGTCAATATTGTTATGAAAAAACATATAAGAGAAAACAAGAAAAAGAGAAATGAAATAGCGAAGGTTTATTTTTTTCCCACATGCAGACTGAAAGGAAAAGAAGTTAAGGTGCACAAGCAAAACACATAATAAAAGGGTTCCATACCCAAACTACTGGTGAATCCTCTTAGAACTTTTTGGAAAATTTGTGTGAAACAAAGGATTTGCAGCAACTCTCTGTTACACAGTGTTTTGAGAAGCACAAATGAAAATAGTTTGTCTCTGTTTTTCAGAGCCTTTTATTACCAGTCTTTCATGGACACTTGATAAATATTTAATTTAACTACTAACAGCCACAAATAAGGTGTGTTCCCACCTATACTGTGAATTATAACATTATATTTAAAGTCGGACGGGAACCTAGTTGTATTATATTTGTGTTATGTTTCATTTAGGAAACGCATAATTTAAAGCAGCTCTACTATCTGATGAAGGGACAGAAAAGTACTGAAACATAATAAAAAGAGAAACTTTGGAGCGCAATGAAAATACAAAACTAGGAATAATAAACTAGATTTGAAATACTACATTTGAGCATTAAGTACACTTTGTTTGGGGTTGAGACACCACAATTTATTCACTTAGCTCCAGAGGAATAACCTGCAGCAGATTCAGAGCCAGAGGATCAGGGAATACCAGAGCAGCTCAACAGGCATGATCCCAGAATGGCCAGGGGGGGCCCAGGAATACAGAGCCTGACTCGTAAGAGAATTTTTTGGACATGGGGGTGAGTACAGACCACACAGCAGACTGTAATATGTTTACTTAATGTATTATCAAATACCAAGAACAGTATATACAGAGCAGCATCGTGTCAAGCAGGGGGTAACAAAATAATAATAATAAATAATAATAAACTTTATTTTTAATGCGCCTTTCAAATATCAAGGTGCAGTACACAGTTAAAATAGTTTAAAACCAATACTACATCATTATAAAAGCATACAATACAATTAGAGTCTGTCATCCTCAACACCATCACCATAAGCCTTGTTCCATAAATACGTTTTCAATGCTTGTTTAAAGCCTCCCACAGCCATGCACTCCCTAATCCAATGGGGTAGAGAATTCCAGAGGGTTGGTGCCATGAACATAAATGCCTGGGCTCCAGAAGATTTTAAAAACACCCTTGGGATCTCTAGCAACCCCTCGTTGTCCGAGCGGAGCGGTCGCTCAGGGAGGTAAGGAACCAGAAGCTCTTTCAGGCAGTCAGGGCCCAATTCATGTAGGGATTTATATGTCAGTAATCCAACTTTGAAGGTGATCCACCACTGAACTGGCAGCCAGTGCAGCTCCTGCAGCACTGGTGTGATGTGGAAAGATCGAGGAGTCCCCATTAACATTCAGGCTGCGGAATTCTGCACCAGCTGCAAGCAGTGGATATCAACCTCTGGAAGCCCAAAGTACAGGGAGTTGCAGTAATCTAAATGCACAGTCACAAAAGCATGGATCAATGTAGGAAGGTTCCCGGACAGAACAAGGTGCTTGATTCTAGAGATGTTCCTCAGATGATAAAATGATAACTTGATGGCAGCCGACACCTGCAAACGAACTGTCAGCCCATCGTCAAGAATCACCCCTAGGTCTCGCACATGTTCAGAGATAGGAAGCACGGAGTCCCCAAGGAATAAACCTATGGATTGATCTGCTCCCCACCCACCATCCGGTGACCTGGATCCACAGCCATCACCCTCTGTCTTCCCAGGGTTCAACTTCAACCAGCTGGACTTCATCCAACCCTGGATTTCGGCAAGGTAGTTATTAAATACCTAGAGTGCTCCATCCTGGTCGGGTGCAAAAGACAGGTAGAGCTGGGTTTCATCAGCATAGCAATGAAACTTCAGCCCATACCATCTTACAATGTCTCTGAGGGGAAGCATATACACCACAAACAACATGGGATACAGCACTGAGTCCTGGGGCACCCCACAAGATAGAGAGATAGAGTCGGAGGAAAAATTCCCCGATACCACCCTCTGAGTTCTTCTGGTGAGAAATGAAGTAAACCATCTGTGGACCAAACCAGAGAGCCCACAGATGAATCTCAGGTGCTCAAGCAGAACCCCATGGTCAACAGTGTCAAAAGCTGATGACAGATCAAGAAGTACCAACATGGACAGTTTTTTCTGGTCTCTCGCCATCAGGAGATCATTGAGCACCCGAACTAGTGCCGTCTTGGTACTATGCCTCTTTCAGAAACCAGATTGGAGAGGTTCGTAGATGCTATGGATGGTCAAATGGTTGTCCAGCTGAGCAGCCACTACTTTCTCAATCACTTTCCCCACAAAGGGAAGGTTAGAGACTGGCTTGTAGTTAGCGAGAGAGTCTGGGTCCAAAGAAGCCTTCTTCAACAAAGGTGTCACCACTGCCTCCTTCAGGGAGCAGGGGTACTCACCAGAGTCAAGGGAGCACCAGACTATCTGCACCAGAACCGAGCTGATAACACAATCACAGCCCATTATCAGGGATGTAGGACCCAGATCTAAACTACAGCATGTAGTGTGCATACCATAGACAATCCTCATAACATCCACTATTTCCGGCTGTTTGAAGGAGCTCCAGGAAAAAGGAGGGATAGTGACCAAGCGCTGATCTTCAACAACTCCCATAGAGTGTGCTGCATGGGTCTCCAAAAGACGGAGACGGAAATGCATTGCAACCAGGCAGAGGGGTGGCAAATAGGGAGCACACACGAATAAGTCCACGTTAACAGGGGGTCCAAAAGGGATATCAACAGAGAAACATGCCATCCACTCAGGGGGGAACAGAGGGGTGCAAGGAATTACAGAGCTGCCAGGCAGGGGGTAGAAACAGGGTACACACAAAGACATGCCATGTTGGGGAGGTCAAAAGGGTTGTGCACGTAGCTACCCACCAGCCAGGCAGGGGTGTGTGCAGTAGTACAGGTCATCCATGTGGGGGTTAGAACTGCCTGGCCTAGGTCACAGGGGCAGATGGTGGTGTCATATGGGTATGACTTTAGAAGGCGGGGGAACATGCTGCAAGGTGTAGCCATGCAAAAACTATGTGTGTCCTGTATCACCTTCCAGGGTATAGACCGTATGTCTGCACTGTACCTGGTATTGGGGGGGAACCTAAACCACGGTATGGGGGATGAGCATGGAGACAGTGTTACCAGCCCCTGGCTATGGCCCCCACAGGGTACTGCCCCTGAGGAGGAGCAGGTCATGACCTGATGTGCATGGTGTCCTTGGTGACCTGGGAGTCCAAAATGTGCTGAGCGTTCTTGTCCTGGCACTGAATGGTGTGGGCATACTCTGTGGTGTCCATTGTGGGGTGGCACTACTCCCACTGGACAGGCCAGGGCTATGTCCAGCCCTTTCAGTGCCTGCCACCATGGTTACAGCCTCCAATACAGTGGCACATGGCTGATTCATTCAGGTGGTCATGCCAGCGGCCAGATCCTGGCGCAGTTCATGTAGGGCCATCATGAGCTCTTCAAGGCATGCCTCTTCCTTGGCACACAATGTCCTTGTGCATCTTGTGGTGGAGACATGTCTGTTCCTGCTCTGTGAAACTCTGTGCCTACATGGTGGACCATAGCAGCTGCCAGCTGTTGGCTGTATACTACTGTTGCCAGTGACTGTCCATTGGGACCGGGTCAGGCTGCACCCTTGGTCATTATGTGGGCTGGGGCTGCACCATGGCAGGTGCTGTTGTCCATTGTGGGTGCTGTGGACTGGCAGTGGTTGGCCACTCTGACAGACTTGGGGTGACAGGGCTGTGGCTGCGCTGGAGGATGGATCATGGGGAGGCACAGTGGTGGCTGGCCTTGCGGCATCATAGGGGGGTGGCAGAGTGATGGCCTTGCTGTCATTGGAGTCCTGAAGTGGCTCAGCAGTGGCTGTTCTGGGGCTGCTCCACTGTGACTGCTGGGCCATGTGGGGACAGCATCTGGGTCCAATTGGTGTGGGGGGATAGCAGGTGGGACAACACCTCCCAGTCTGGAGTGGACCCCTCCTATCCCCAGTTCCTGATGTGGGTCTCATCATTCTCTTCTTTCACATTCTTCTCATTGCTGTCCACTGGCTGGTGAAGATGGGTGGGAAGCAAGTGCAGCTGCTACCAATGTGGTCCTGGAGCATCCTGCCACATGTCTGGTATGACGTGGTGTGCTGCTGAGAGACAAGAGGGGAGTTAAATAGCACCATAATGTACAGAGGTGTGCTGTCCATGGCACCATGCATGCCCAGTGTACAGTGACACTTCACCTATGCTGTGTGTGTGTGTGTGTGGTTAACTGCCTATAAGCTGTGTCTCTACACACCCCACATCCCGACACCAGTGAGCACACAGAATCAAACACATCACCATGGGCACACAACCCAGCACCAGTGAGCACACACCCCACCACCACTGAACACACACTCAGCATCAGTGGGTACACTCCCAATCACCAGTGAGCACACACCCAGCACCAGTGGATACATATCCCACCCCATGGAGCACACATCCCAGAACTGATGAGCACACGGGCAACAACACGTGGGGCCCAATCATGGATCTGCACACAGATTGCTGTGCACTGGGTGACAGGAAAGAGTAGTGTGGCCTTCATTTAATGTGTCACCTGGCACAGGCATATGCATGCACCTTTACCTGTATACTGTACACTCACATATACACACATGACTGATGGAACGTCACATTGGCAGTCACTTACATGGCTGGGTAGGTCCTACTTGGCTCTCATAGCTGCCAACCTTGCATTCATATCTGCTCCATGGGCCATAGGGTGGATAAACATATGCCCAGCATGTGTGTGGAATGTCCTCCTCTGCAGCATCCAGGGCACATGGAACCATTGATGCCCATGGACCCCTGTCTGTGGCTTGCAGCTCCCTGTGCTGTGTTGCCATGACCTGCTTTATCTGCCTCCTCTTGTCCTCGAAGTGCTTCCTTACTGCTTCCATCAGCCTGTTGCAGTCACTGATGGCATTGACCTCGTCAATTACTTCCTCCCAGGTCCCCCATATCTGGGCATTTGTGATCCTGATCCAGGACAAAACCTCTTCTCTTGCCTTGTATGCCTGTGCAAGCACTTGTAACTCTTCCACAGAGAAGCAGTGGGCCCAGATTCTGGTGGTGTCCTCCATGGTACTTGATGGACAGGGGACTGCAATGCAGATGACCGGGAAGTACGCACAGTGGTGGAGAGCTGAACAGGACTGTGATGCAGCCCCCCCAACCCTGACCATGTAGGTGTCCTGGCAATGCCCGTCTTACCACAGCCCTTGTCTGGTTGGCACAGGCCCACCCATGTGGAGACACAGCCACTGTGACGGTCACAGACAGACAGACAGGGGTGGACATGGGCAGGGGCTCACAGGAACCCAGGGCCACCAGCACTTTCACGTGAATGTGAGATGGCGACTCCACTGACAGTGTGTAATGTGAGTATGGTAGAGAGGTTCCACCACCTAGACACGGCAACACCACCATTACTAGATTTGATTACCATTGGCCACCATCACCATATGTCCAAGGTATCACTGCACACTGCATGCACACAGCATACAAACAGGGGGGATACACTGGGCAGGAGTCAGCGGAACTCCTTTCAATTGCCTCAACGAAACATGTATGACAAGCTCACCACCACTATCATCCTGCCTCATTAACTACTTTAAGTGAGCACCACCACCTAAAATTGACATGCCCACCACTGTTATTCTTGATGTGAGTGGTCTGCCACCTACACATTTCCAGTGCAGAAGGGCCCCCAGATGCACAAGATGTCCTGTATTGTGAAGAGCAATTGAGACATGTACAGGGGAAAATGTTTTCTTGGACTTACATTGTCCTACACAGGACAACTGACTACACTGTCCTCTATATTACATACTAGAAGCTACTGGAACACTGCAGAACCCATCCTTGAGGTACATTGAAAATGCCACATTAACCTGGGAGCCATGCTGTAGCCACTGCATACACACAGTCCAGTGCTCACCCACCCTTTTGTAGGCCATTCCACAGGACATCTACCTCCATCCACCTGCAGTTCAGCTGTGGAACCTAGGTGGTGCACTGTGCTCCTTTATATACTCCAGGTACAATCAGGCAAGCTAATGTAGACATACCTGCCAGTAATGACATGCAAATGTGGTTGCTTGCTTACAGACTGTGAAATTACCACATTTGCATACTCTGACTGAATAGTATAGTTTTTTCCACTGCACAAACCCCATTTGCGCTAGCACACTGTTTTGCACTGTGCCTGTGTGTTGTGACATCAAGCCACAGCAGAGTCATGATGTCACTTGCTGCCTTTGACATCATTAGTCTGCTCAATTCTGCATGCCAGATCATTGTGCAATAGCTGTGTGCAGCACCATGCAGGGTTGTGCATGCGTAACACACACATTACATCCTGCACACGTGCTATCCTATGCTGAGTGCATGCTTCCAAACCAGCCCCTGCTCTGGGCATGCATGTTATGCAGTACAATGCTATGTAGCACAGTGCTACCACAGCATTTTGCCACACAACACTATAGGACACACCCAGACAGCCCAGAACCAGGCAGAAGTGTGGTAGAAGTGCTAGGCCTAGCAGTGGGAAGGGAATGTCTGGCAAACGATACAGGGCCATTCAGCAGCAGGATCATACGTGGACCAGCACTGAGTTGGTGGTAGCCAGAGAAAAACAACTGCTGAGGGAGATGGTAATGAGGTGTGAGCATCTGTTGAGTGGTGTTTCACTTGCAGAACTCGGGTCATCCACATTGGTGACCAGTGCAGGCACAGATGCAGTGACCTCCAGAGGAAAGAGGTGTGCTGTCTGTAGTAGCTGTGGGTGATGGTGGACAATGACACTGAACCCAGGCCAGGTGAGCACAAATGGTTGTATGTATTGTGTGTGTGTACTGGCCTGTGGGCAGGCCTGTGTTGTGTTAGGATGTGAGAGGGCCACTGACCCTGAGGTGCAATGCACATTACTTGTGTGCCCATATTGTTCCCCTGTGTGCTATAGGACATACCCCACTGCATGGCCTGCCAGTACGTATGCAGGTGTTTGGGACCCCTGTCCCATGGGAAGTCCCTGTGCCCTGTACGTGACATCACATGCCGTGGGTGCCTTAGGCATGCCCCTGCCTGGGCTGCACAGTTGTGGGTCACCACAGTGGCATGGTGGCAGTGTCAGGGTGCATGATGGGCTCATGCATAGTGTCATGGCATGTTATGCAGGGTCTGTCTACTGGCATTCTGTCACCTTGACATGTCACTGTTTGTTGTCAGCTATGACCTGGGAAGGTGTCACATGTCTTACATGTAGTTGTGCTGGTAGGCATCTCAATCAGGACATGGATGTGCCCACCGTCTGTGTCATGCACACTGTGTACTACACTGCATGGACACTGGTATACATCTGGCAGGTACAGCATGGGGTACTACTTCACTGTATAGGAGATTCCAGACATGTAGTGGACACTGTGTGGGGCCGTATCTACTATGTCCCCCAGCTGTTGTGCAGGTATGCCTTGCCAGCCCCTCTCATCTGTAATCTGGAGCACCATGCATACTCAAATGTACTATGCCTTGACAGGATCTGCAGCAAAACTGTATGGGTCTGTGGTACACAGGATCAGGGACTGTCAGGATATGGGTACTACATGTGCTAGTATACACTGTGCAAGGCCCTACCTACCACAGATAGAGGTATTATACCTGCTGCTCCTGAGCCATGGCTTACATGTGTTTGGTGCCACAGGTGTTCCTACAGGTATGTTGCAGACGTGCTCAGACCTGTCCATCCACATCATGCACATGTGGAGGCTGGTGCACAGTACAGGTGTATGGACATTAATACAGTGTAGTGTGTTCTGAATGGTGCACTGTATTCCACTGCAGGATACTGATCACACCTCCCTTTCCCTTCCCCTTCTCTTCAGACCTCAGTGATAACCAGCCCCATCCAGGGGAACAGATCAGCAGGACCAGAAGAGGCATAAGGAGGACTGGTCTGGATTTCCAGGCTGTGATGGGGCCCAAAGAACTCATTCGCATCCATGCAAGTACCCTACATTACATGTCGCACCGAGGTTGCATGTGTACACTTAGAGGCACCAACAGGTTGGGCCATTATGGCCATGGCTCTACTACTTTCATTGGTGTTGGGCATGGCTATATCTGTTGCTGCAGTCATGCTATGTATTACACTGGTGGATTGATCCCAGACATTGTAGAGTGTGCCATACACAGTGTGGCATGCAGGGTGTCAGTGAAGTTATGGACAGTGACGGCCTTGGTATGGTTGAAGGGAGTGGGCAGGGGTCTTGGTTTGCTGGGATATGCACAGTAGGCAAACTTTACTACTGTAAATAATGGACATGGCCTGGGGGAAGCAAGGCAGAGGGTAATGATGTTGGTGGGTGGGGGGAGGTACACCAATGTTCTACACCTGCTTGAGGCAGAAATATTGTTGTGGGTGACCCCAGTCAAGGAGGAGGGGGCTGCACCCTTTTCATCCTTGGCCCTGCCAATATTTTGACTCTTCCACCACCCATGTCTTCATTATGCTGCATGTCTCTGTAGCCAGCAATGGATGTCCTGTGTGGCCCATCATGTAGTGTACATGCCTCTGTGGTCATCAACTTTGGGGCTGTGGTGGGGGCACTCACCATTCACTTGGAGCACTGGCCCACCAGTGCCACTGTGATGTGTCGTGGTCTGTACAGTCGACTGCTGTGCACCTATGTGCTGCTGTCTTGGTGCTCTGTGTCTATTGTGCCATGGCATGCCTTCCTCTGAGTGGTGTACTGTCCCCTGTGTCACCGGCCTGGTACCATAGGAGGCTGGTAATAGCACTCACAGCTGCTGTTGTGACCCTGTCCATGTCTGTCCTGTCTGTACTGCCATGTGCTCGGGACTCTGTATGCATAACTGTCAGCAGGTAGTTGACATTAGACATGGTAGTACTGGTACACCATTGTGTCCTTCCAGGTGCATTGTACAGCCTCCATGGCAGTCCACCTGCAGTGGTACCAACTCTGGTGCCATATGCATTGTGTGTCATGCCTTTGTGGCTCACCAGAGCCCAGCATATCTGGCATGGGGTTGGTGGACTGTGTGGCCATTGCTGGGTGGCTCATGTAGTGTACCATATGTGGTCGACAATGTTATGCAGACACAGTGGTGTCCAACCGATACAGTAGTGTCTATGGTATGATTGTGCCACTGTACACAGGGCAGGCCATGCATACATTCAGACTTGACTGGGTCTTTGCATGGCCAAAGTCCTGCACTGGCACTGTATGAGTGGCAGCCCTGTACCTGGAGCAGTGATGTTGTCATCATCAGGGGGAGGTTGCCTCCAGGTGGGTCTGCATCCCACACCAGTGTTGTGCCAACAAGATGGGGGGGGTGCATACAGTGCACCACCTCTGTAAAACACTACAGAACTCACACGGTACTCTGGCTGCTGCACATAGTGCAGCATCCTGGTGTCATCGATGGACAACTGAGCTGTGTGTGACACATGTATGGGGGTGCCAGCCCCTGCAGCCAACAAGGGCAGGTCCTAGCTGTCTCTTGTCCTACACACCTGTTATGGGCTATGTGCAGCATGGAATGTTTGCAGGGTGTAGGGTGTGTATGCAGCTCTCCGCATTCCAAGCCATTTCACAGCCTATGGCTCTCCGGCTTTGTGCTGCTGGTGCTTGTGCTGCAGTTCCACATCTGGCATGCCCACCTGTGTTGCTTGTGCCTTGCACAGCTGTGTCCCTCTGTGTAGCAGCAAAGCACACCCATTGTTTTATTTATTTATTAGATTTTGGATATACCTTTGAACCAGAGGCTCGTTTACAGAGGTTCCATGTCACAATACATTGTAGAAAAGTATAGGAATCATAACATTTAGCACAGGATATAATTAAAGCAATAGTCAAGTTAAAACAATCATCACTGAGGTAAGTATAAATGGGGTAACATGGGGGACAGGTAAGAAATATATACAACATTCAATACATACAGTGAAGTAGACACATGGATTACAATTGTTCAAGTTGCAGGAGCAGAGATTGTAGCCAGAACTTGTTATAAAAAGCAGTTCTTTCATTTAAGTGCAAGACAGGCTTCAGAAATTCCCAGTAGAGGTGAAGAGGAAAGTGCAAGGCAGAGTAGGGTTCTGAGAGCCATTAGGGGGGATATGCCCATATTTCCGTGAGTAAAGGGATGAACTAAGGATTGGTGTTCTGAGGGTGGTAGGCATTGAAACAGGCAGAATGGGGGAAGGCCAGGGGGCAGAGGGAGAGATGACATAGCCAGCAGGTAGGGGTGTCAGGAGAGAATGGGAGGACACAGAGTGGATAGATATAGCCGAGTGAAGTGGGGGGAAGGATAACTGGAAAACTAATGAAGGCCTAGTGAGGGAAGGATAACTGGAATACTAGAGAAGACCTAGTAAGAGGTTTGAGCAGGGGGTTAGTATGGGTAAGAAGGTGGTGAGGAGGATCAGAAATTGTTTTTTTTATACAGAAATATTAATGCTTTAACTGATGAAGCACGTCTTGCAGTAGCTAAACAGATACTGCTGCTCGTACTGGATTACGGAGCAGTTCTGTTTGTGAATCAGGGTGCTTCATTTATTAATAAATAGCCTCAATAATGACACACCATTGTCTGCTGTACAAGAAAATGAATATTTTGCCCCTGCACAATGAATTGAGTATACTGCAGCAGTGTTTGCTTACACAATTTATCATAGTTCTTTGCCTCCCTGTCTTTTCGATAAGTTTACTAGACATAATGGCATGTATTCAACCAGGCAAAAATCGGATTTACTTTTTTATCCAGCCCTGCCAAAGTTAGCTACAACCCAACAATCTTTCACATGGTATGCTCCAACACTTTTGAATAGCCTATAATCTATAACTAAGACTACCAAAAATGTAAAGCATTTTAAAATTGCATTGACTGATTCTTATCATAAGAATAATTTGTATGTGTGCTATTTAATGTTGATATTGTTTGAGTGAGTTTACTGTCTTTGTTGATGTACTGTTTTTTTTCTCTGTCAGGTGTGACTGAAAAAGGGCTGTGCCCAGTCATTTCCTGGTAAAAAAATAAAATGAAATGAAAATAAAGGAGCAGGAGTCTATGGGATATTGGGGAGTAGGGGCAGGGAGATGCCGGAAGAAGATGGGCAGGCTAGCGAGGCATAAGGAGGGTTGGAAGGACCTAAGTGCAGCCCTCCACTGTGAGGTTCACCATGCTGTCTCTGGTATGCCACACCCATGCTGCTGTGGCTGCCTGACACCCTCCACCTATGTGTAGTATGGCAGGCCAGGTGTCTGCTGGATGTACCCCTGTTCCACACATAACTATCCCTTGTCCCATATGCCCCACTGGCCGAGTATTTGTCTTGTTTTCCACAGGTGCCTGTTATGCTAGAAGCCATCAACCAGATGTGGTGGACAAGGAAGGCAGGGACGACCTCCTCTGCAGACAATGCCACTTCCTCAGGCCTCTGGTGAGGTGGGTCGAGGAAACCATAGTGACCACAATGATCTCACTGTACCAGTGCAGCAGCTGCCACCACCACCACCACTGACTGCAGTGGACTACTGATGTGGGACCAACATTGGTGGGGGTACTGGTGTCCCCATAGGTCCCTCCCATTTATGGGCAGCTCCCCAGTTATTTTTCCCTACCCCGTTTATGTGTGTTGCTGTTTTATTGTTGGTTTGGTATGGCCTGTTGCCAGTTTGTTCTATTACAATTTACTTTTGATGCATATGCCACTATAGTGTGTGTCTGTCATTGGTGCCATCCCCACTTCAGCTCTGTACCCGATGCTCTGGTCACGGTTATGCCATTGCCTGCCTCCTTGTATTAAGTACTACCCCTGTGCTGCTGCATTGCACAGCACAATCATCTGTCATTTGCATGGTGCACAATCAACCTTATATTTATGGGATTTAGCACTGGCACTATGCCTCTGAAAACAAAACACTAAGGGACTGGCACAAGTGCAGGAAAAGTGCAGACATTGCGCTTGCAAACACTTCTGAATATCTGGACTTAGGAGTAGTAGCCACACTGCAGCAAACAGGCATCACATCTGCCCTTTCTGGTAGTACTATCTGGCAAAGATCTCAACAGGTCCAAAGGAGTGGATGTGATGCACCTCAACAAACAAATGGTGGCTCAACTTGCAAATACAGCCTCTAGTATTATAAATATTTTAAAATGCTTGGTAGGTTATGTAGCTTCCAGCTTCCCAGGGATTGGTATATTTTGGCAGGGATCTCCCATGGTAGGGTATGGGCCCTAAATGAAGTCTCAAAGTATGGCTGGACATATGATGGTTATTCAAATGTTTCCCTGAGGTCGTCAGTAGCCAAAAAAAAAAACCCAGACAAATTGGGCCATCTTCTTTTATCCTCTGATAGAAGAGTCAAATCTTAAATGGCAAGGTCCTGGGGGATTTCATGGGTTATGTTACATATCACAGCAAAACAGTTGAGAGTGTTATCAATTTGTGAATAAGTAATTCATTTCAATTTAACAAAGTATCTAAGTTTCAAATTATAACTCGACCTAAAAGTGACCACATGACATAATTGTGCACCCAAATTTGGATATTAATGATCATAAGCCTCTGGATAAAACTGCTGCCCGCAATGTGGATCAGTTTTTGACTACTATGAAAAAGAGAATTAGGTGGTGTCCAATAGCAAAATCTACCTTAATATCCTTGCTGAGTAATAATATAGTGGCAGCCTTTAAACTTATTGTAACAATCATCTGTAAGTGTTGTAGCTACAAATATTAACACATATAATGAGCAAGTTAAATTACTCGCTGACTCTCTAAAGCTAGTAGAACTAAGACTATGCAAAGATGTGCGAACAGAACCTGGTCTGACAGACTATAAACAAAAGAAAAAAAATCACTCTATAAGATAGTACCCTTTGTTCACAAAAATTCTGATTAAGAAAATCAGACAGCCTTGTGTTATGCCAGAAGAGACAATGATGCATCATTAAAACACAAGCAAGAAATGTTTCAAGAAAGATTATGCCAGAAGCTGGAAGAAGCAGCTATCAAAAACAATGCTAGGAGCTTCTGGAATACATAAATATGTATGTATATATTTGATAACCAGATAAGTACACTGGTCCCAGGGACCATTTTCAGATACAACCTGGGTCATCTAGATGGCGCATACAGCATAATTTAGGAAAAAAGAACTACAGGAAAAAATTATTTTTCCCATGGGTGTAAAGATGAAAAGGCGAATGTAGAGGTGGCTGTAACAGAAAATAATTAGCTAGCCCATTTTCATAATGTTTTATTCAGTAAGGACTGTTTTATGTCTATTGTTTACTCTCTAAGTGGACAATTATTCCACTCTAATTGGCTTAAAGTGACTTCTGCCATAGAGTAATTAAAACATTTTCCCCACTACAAAAAAGAAATAAGGATGCAGGCATTGATTTTAATTCCAACTAAGGCCCTACATGCTCTTATTGAGGAGATTCTCATTGTATTATTCACTGCCATTAACATTTCCTAATGTTGCTTGAAAAATCGAACATTGGGCCTATTGTCCCTTTTTTACAGCTGCATGGGTGGAGCCATGCTGACGTATTGCTATTGCATATCGGAACAAGCATTTGTCAATGCTGAATGTTTGCTTGCTGATATTGCACTGGACATGCACGAGTTAGGCAGATGCAGAATAGGAGTGGCAGTGAAGTATTGAATTCACGCCAATCCCACCTCCACCCTGCAGAGATGGACAGACATTGGGATGTGTCTGTGGGTCATTGCCCATAATGCTCATGGCATTTCACCTCATCATATCCTGTAGACACCGACAAGTGTTGAGGTGTGCCTTGGGGTGTTTGGCTTCATAGTCAGCCCATTTCATAAGGACATATGCTGAAATGGGTGCAGTACAGGAGAATGGGGTGAAGTCTAGGGTCGAAGAGTGCAAGGCACACCTTGATGCCTGTCACTGGCTTCAGGGTGGGGGTGGGAAGGCATGAGCATTACAGCCAGCGATCCAAAGTCACACCTCTGATGCTTGTTAGTCTGTACAGGGTGGGATGTTATGGTTAGAAACCCTAACCCCCCGGGCGTGTGTTGGTATTTGCACTACAAATTTTCAACATGGCCTTTTTGTGATCCCCACCTCATGAAAGCATTTGGGACCTCTTCTCATGAACTGTGGCACTGTGATTTTGTTAATGTGTCCCGAACTTCGAGTTCCCACAGCAAGCATGCCATTCTGTGCCAGATGTGCGAAAACGCGGATCAGACAGGATGTGAAGAATTACAGCTGTACCATTCATAGTGAGGTGTGAAGAGATGGCAATGTTGAAAATCTGTAGTGAAAATATTAAAAATGCTTGAAGTTCCGAGTGTACGTGGAAACTGTGCAACACATGCTTGTACCACAGTCATTTAGTGGAATTATTTCACCAAATTTTCAACATAGGCATTTTGTGACCTCTGCTCATGAACACTGTCACTATGATTTTCTTAATCTGTCCAAAACATTAATTTCCCACAGTGACCGCACCATTGTGCGCGAGATGTGCAAATGCATATTTCAGTCAGGATATGTATTATTCTTGGACTTAAGCAAGGCGTTTGACTCTGTCCCCCACAATGGTCTGGTGGAGAAACTGATGGGGTTAGGAGTAGGCCCTTTGATGGTCAGATGGATTGAAAACTGGCTAGCTAGACGCACCCAGAGAGTAGTGGTCTGTGGGGAGCTCTTGAATCCTAGAGAGGTTGGTAGTGGGGTACCGCAGGGCTCGGTCCTGGGTCTGATCCTGTTTAATGCATACGTATCAGACATCAGGAAGGGTATAGGGTATGAAATGAGTCTCTTTGCGGATGACTCCAAGATGGGAGCAGTAGTGGAGGGAGAAGAGGGGAGGTTGGCCCTACAAGGGGACCTGGACACCCTGGAAAGCTGGGCTCACACATGGAAATTAAATTTCAATATCACCAAGTGCAAGGTGTTGCATCTTGGTGGGAAACCTAAACACAGGTACACCCTGGGAGGGAGGCACTGGAGGCCTCAATAAGGGAAAAGACCTAGGGGTCATGGTGTATGCATGTATGAATAACTCTGAGCAGTGCAGGAGAGGCGGCTAGCAAGGCAAACAGGATGTTGGGATGCATCGTAGGGGATCACCTCTAGGAGCAAGGAAGTGATTCTGCCGCTGTACAATGGACTGGTTAGACCACACCTTGAGTACTGTGTACAGTACTGGAGACCACACTTGAAGAGGGACATACAGCTCCTGGAGGGGTACAGAGGAGGCAACTAAGATGATCACGAGGGCTAGGGGATTTGGCGTATGAGGACAGACTTGAGGATCTCTGCCTGTTTTCACTGGAGGAGGGAGACGGGGACATGACTGAGGTCTTCAAATACCTCAAGGAATAAATAGGGTAAACATGGAGGGATCTTTAGACTAAAGCAGGGAGGTATCAGCAGAGGGCATGGTTTGAAGTTGGAAGGTGGAAGG
Organism: Neoceratodus forsteri; assembly: GCA_016271365.2. NCBI lineage: Eukaryota > Metazoa > Chordata > Ceratodontiformes > Ceratodontidae > Neoceratodus > Neoceratodus forsteri. Next base: position 1,275,393,112 of record CM057449.1, on the reverse strand, counting down.
GTGAGGGGGGAAAAGAGGAGGAGGTTTTTCACTGAGAGGGTGGTGGACCCTTGGAATGCACTGCCTGGTGAGCTGGTTCAGAGATCCACAGTGGAGGACTTCAAGAGAGGGTGGGACAGACACAGAAAGTGGATGTATCAGATGATGGCCTGTCCCGGGAGGGGTGGGGATGGATGATAGGGGTTTCTGGAGCACAAGGGATGGGAGGGCCTTGGCACCCAACTAAGGAGCTAAGGTTCGAGCAGACTCGATAGACCGTAAGGCCTAATCTGCTGGCAAATAGTATGTTAGTATGTTAGATATGAAAAATGACAGTTGTACTATTCATAAGGAGGTGTGGCAAAATGCCAATGTTGAAAATCTGGAGTGAAAATATTACAAATGTTGTGAAGTTATGAGGGTGCGTGGAAACTGTGCAACACACGCTTGTAACACTGTGATGTTATGGACTTTTGTCACCAAATTTTCAACATAGGCATTTTAGGACCTCTGCTCATGAACAGTGCATTGTGATTTTCTCACTCTGTCCTGAACACTGATTTCCCACATGCACCGGGAGTGAGAAAAGACATTTGGGCCAGGATGTGAAAAATGATAGCTGTACAAGGAGGTGTGGAAGTAAGTAAGTAAAAATTTATTTTAAGCACTTTTCCAAAGATGAAAGCACTGTACAAATAACAATAGATATAGACAAATACAACATTAACAATATAAAATCATATACCATAAGCTTTTGCAAATAAAAAGGTTTTTAACTCCACTTTAAAACTCTCGACGGTCAGGCAGCTGCGTATCCAATGAGGTAGAGAATTCCACAGGGCAGGAGCAGCATATGAAAATGAACGAGCTCCAGATGTTTTCAGACGAACCCTGGGAATCTCTAGCAATCCCTCATCAGCAGATTGGAGTGAGTGAGAGGGGCTGTAGGGAGTAAGAGATCTTTCAGGTACTGTGGTCCCTGATCATGCAGGGCTTTATAGGTCAGTAACCCGACCTTGAAGGTAATTCGCCATTGTACCGGTAGCCAGTGCAGCCCATGCAGGACAGGTGTAATATGACTATGTCTAGATGTCCTAGTCAGAAGCCTGGCTGCTGCGTTCTGCACTAGCTGCAGGTGACGAATATCCACCCCCGGTAGCCCCAAGTAAAGGGAGTTGCAGTAATCAAGACGAATGGTCACAAAGGTGTGGACCAGAGTAGGTAGGTCAGCCGGAGGAACCAGGTGTTTCACCCGGGTGATATTCCTCAGATGGTAAAAAGAGGACTTAACAATGGCTGATACCTGAGATTTCAAGGTCAGACCACTGTCAACAATAACACCCAGATTACGCACCTGGCCTGAGGTCAAGAGCTGGGTACCACCAAGCCAAAGGCCCGATGGCACTTCAGCCCTATGGTCCACCTCAAGGCGACCTGGGTCCACAACCAGCACCTCAGTCTTATCCGGGTTTAAGCTCAGCCAGCTGGTGCTCATCCAGTCATTGATTTCAGCAAGACAGCTGTTAAGCAGAGGGACTGCATCATCCTGACCGGGAGTAAAGGACAAATACAGCTGGGTATCATCTGCATAGCAGCTAAAACCCAGACTGTAATGCCTAATGATATCTCCCAATGGCAGCATATAGACTGCGAACAACATGGGCACCAACATGGAGCCCTGCAGCACCCCACAGGACAGAGAGATGGTATCAGAGGAATAAATCCTGGTAACAATCCTCTGAGTCCACCCCACGAGGAAGGATTGAAACCAATGTAGAACTGTACCAGACAGTCCACAAAGAAATCACAGGTGCTCCAACAGCACACCATGGTCCACAGTATCAAATGCTGCAGAGAGATCAAGAAGGACTAGAATAGTACATGCCTTTTGATCTCTCACAATTAGGAGATCATTTAAAACCTGGACAAGAGCAGTCTCAGTGCTATGTCTTTTCCTAAACCCCGACTGGAGAACTTCATAGATGTTGTGATTTACAAGATGGTCATCTAACTGTATCGCAACCACCTTTTCAATAACCTTACCCACAAAGGGCAGGTTAGAGATAGATCTGTAGTTAGCTGGACAGTCTGGGTTCAATGAAGGTTTTTTAAGGAGTGGTCGAACGACCACCTCCTTTAAGGGGGCAGGGAACACCCCTTGCTCAAGAGACTTCCAGACAATTTCAGCAAGGATTGGGCAGCTAACATCTACTCAACCTATTAAAAGCGGTGTAGGGCCCAGATCCAAACTACAGCTGGTTGGTCGTACAGTCTGAATAATCCTCACAACTTCCATGAATTCCGGTCTACTAAAGTCAGACCAGGTGACACAAGGGCTTGCTTCCTCTCACCAATCATTGCAGCTCCCTAGAGAGAGAGCTGGACGGATGCCCGATCTGATGTTGGCAATCTTATCTGTGAAAAATCGAGCAAGCTCATCACACTTCATCTGTGAAAAATCTCTTCCAGACTGCAGACAGAGTGGATTGCACAATCTGTCAACCATCTGAAAGAGTTGACCTGGTCGATTCTGCACAGCAGCAATCTCCCTGGACAGGAATTCTGCCTTCTTACAGGTGATTGTTGATTGATAGGCTCTATAGTGGTCCATCAATCTAAGTCTGTCAGCATCAAGGCCAGACTTTCGCCAGTGTTGTGTTGAAAACCTGGAGTGAAAATATTACAAATTTGCGAAGTTATGGGCATGCGTAAAAACTACACAATGCACGCTCATAACGCAGTCATTTTTTTGAATTCTTTTATCAAATTTGCAACATTGGCTTTTTGAGAGCCCACCTCATGAACAGTGACACTGTCATTTTGTTAATCAGTCTGCAAAGGTGATTTCGCGCAGTGACCGCAAAATCACCTTTTGGGACTGAATAACGAGATGACAGTGACTGAATTCATGAGGTAAGGTCCCAAGAACCCCATGTTGAAAATTTGGTGCCAAAATTCAAAAACATGGCCAAGATATGCACCAAAGTTGAAAAAAACCATTTATGCCATCATACAGCTTACCAGTATTTCTTTAGTTTGCGGTTGGCTTTGAAGAGTGCAGACGTGTTCCTGGTCCACCGAAGATCATTGCACCAGGCTCCAGAGGTAAGTATGGGGTGAGTGGGGGTGTGGGGAGGTAGAGCATGCAGAGGGTGGGCACGGGTTTGGGGAGGGGCATGGGGCTCAATAAGGGACTGGTTTTCTTTTTTACAGGATTTAAAATTTAAAAATACATCGTGGGACACTTTTGGCATGCTGGAGTGGGCTCCCAGCATGCCATCTGGCTGGGTGTTTGTTGGGGAGGTGGGTACTGGAGCCAATGGGGATTGGGAACCCCCACTGGCCATACAATGTGGTGGTGGGGTGTGGGAGCATGAGCTGTGTGATTGGGCACCTCAGCACATAACAAATGGAGGAGAATCATGCCGATGGGGACTGGGCTACCCCATCGCAAATGAACTGGGGATGGTGGCATACTGACAGGGGGCTTGGGAACACCTAAGTCAGCTTTCATGGGAACTCTGAGGCGGGCAGCGAGAGCTGCCGCCAGCTGCCATGTTATAAGAAATGTTACACCAGGCAAGGCACCGCCCTGCAATGACGGGTCGCTCCTTCATTGCAGCGGTGGATTCATTTCAAGTTGGTGGCACACTGGCTGAACTAGTGTCAGCAGTAGTGTGCCACTGCATTGGGGAAAGCAGGCCAAGCCTCAAAAGGCACTGGTGGCATTGGCCCCCTGCAGTGCCATACCTCCAAAACCCCGCTTCTCTTCTAAGTTGTCACGAAATGTTTCTTGCGCATGCGCTCAAGCAAACATAAAAAGGGGCTGTGGAAGCATGTAACTGGATACCTAGACTGTGTCCTTCTACAGTGGAATCAAAGCACATGCAGTCCTGGCCATTGATCACAGTGCTGTTCACACCCTCCCCCGTGCACTATTTTCTAGCTCTGCGCTCACTTCCAGTTCACTTCCAGGTTTGGAGCACTATAGACTCAGGAAGAAGCCAGCAGTTTAATAGAATCTTGCCTTTAACTTATTGTGGCCTTTGCTTCTTGTTTCAGCTGTTAAACAGTGATTGATCAGTAGGAAGGTGGATGGGGCTACCACAGAGTGCTATGCTCTCACACCACTTGCTGTTTTTTTTTTGCTGTAGTCTAGTGCAATTAAGGTCAGTGGCACCATGGAGGATGTACTTTCATGCAGAACAAAGTAACCACCATTCCCCCTGATGCTGTTGTAATTTCCTTGCTTCTTTTAGTGCTGGCATTGGCGTATTAACGGTGCAGGGCAGGCCAACCAGCAAGTCTAAGCATGGTGGAAACAGAGAAATAAGCTGGGCCAGGCTGTCCTGAGGTTGGATACCACCACAGTACCAGTCAGCGGGCAGAATGCACTGAAGCAGTGAGCAGAAGTCAAGAAAGAAGATGTCCAGGTGGAGTGAAAGATAAGCAGCATATGAGCTAGGACCTGGGACTCGTGGGGGCGGGGGGGAATTGCAGGACAGGTAGTTGAGTCCAACATTGTTTGTTGTGAAAACAATTTTACCTTGCAAAGTAGCCTAATATGAAATACTTGAGGAATTTTTTTAAATCAAAAATACTAGCAAACCTGTAGATTTTTAAATGAAATCAGTGGCTTTGAACTTATTCTGCGATGTCCTGCTCCCTTCTGATAAAGTGGAGCTGGGTGCTGTGGTATGCAGGTACAGGCAGGATTATGGAGAAAACGTTCTGAGATTGGTCGCAGGGTTAAGTTGATGGACCACAGCAACATCTAATTTATTAAAGGTAAGGAATCAATCAATCAATCTTTATTTAGCCAGGTGAAACATCGTTGAGAAGAACTCATTTACAAGATGGACCTGGTAATAATTACATATGAGACAGAATAACATTGGAGTATACAATAACACATCCTCATAGAGTAGATATTCCAAACACTTACAACATACCTTTGGCTGTTTATACAAAATGGTTAGGATATATACAGATGTGTTGAAGCAAAGTATAAAAAATGAATATGATAGACATTCTATTGGCTAGATTGGTTAAGATAAACACAAATTGGTTTAAAGAAAAATAGAATTCACAAAACACTCAATAATTCTAATAGCTAGCTCTACCAGTCTATACTGATAGTGTTAAAATTGACTGGCAGGATGTCAAGCCAGGGCCAGTAGGTCAAAGGTCTGTAAGGAGGAAAGGTCACCTCTGAAGGTTGAAAAACAGATCTAGATCAAGGAGTAAGAGTCCAGGGCAATAGCTGTCTGAGGCACTGTAAATATGTGGGCCAGAAAAAGTAGGTATGCTGGATCACTTATAAGGGAAGTAAAAGGCAATGTGAAAACATAGTGGTGTGGACCTGAGGTAGGAAATAAATGAAAGGTGATTACATAGGGGTTTTATGAAGCACATTTGTAAATTTCTGTAGCAGTCTTGACCAGTGGACGTTTTGTGAAGCACACTTATAATTTTCTGTAACAGTCCTGGCTAGTAGAAGTAGGTAGGGGAAGGAAGAAGTGGTGTTAGCATAGGGGTTTTAAGATGCACAACTACAATTTTCTGTGGCTGTCCTGGCCAGTAGGGTTTTAAAAGTAGCAAGGGGAAGTGAAGAGGCAATTTGTAGTACTTTTTGGAGCTTGTTCCATAGGGTAGGAAGGGAGTAGCCAACGGAAAATTTGCCAAAACGAGTTTGACTTTGGGAATAACAAGAGTGATATAGGTGGATTTTCTTGGTGCATATGAACCGGGGTACAAATAGGGAAGCAGTCTGAGATATACAACGGCAGTTTCTTGATGATAGCATGGTAGGCCCAGATTGTGCTGTTTTTGTATCACCTTATGCCAAGGGAGGTCCAGCCGACCAGGGCATATAAGGAACAGTGGTGTATAGCGTAGGGGGCTCCCAATATGAATCTTAAGGCCCGGTGATAAAAGATGCCAAGCTTTTTTAGAGCTGTGATGTTTCCTTGTCTGTATAGAATATCTCCATAGTCTAGTAAGGGGAGGAAGGTGGATTGTACGATTCTGGTTCTCGCTTCAAACGTTAGCAAGTGCTTAATATGGAAGAATATGCAGAACCTCTATTTACGTTTTTTGGAAAATTCTTCAATATGGTCAAGAAAGGACAATTTGTGGTCAATCTACATCCCTAGGTATTTAAATTTATGTACCAGTTCCAGAGGTTCATTAAGGAGAGTAGTAATTGAGGTTTGCCCACCCACCACATTAGTAGGGGTAGACCTCTGAGAAGGAGAGAAGAGCATAACTTTTTTTTTTTGCATTAAGCAGTAGTTTAAGTTGCAATAGGTTGTTCTGTAGATGGTTAAATTGAAGTTCAAGGTCTGACCATGTTTTGTCAGGGGTAGGTCTGGAAATGTATAATACAGTGTCATCTGAGAATAAATGGATGTCAGCATGATGGATGCCAGTGTGGATGTTATTTACATAGATGGCAAAGAGGAGGGGGCCCAGTATTGAGCCTTGTGGTACACCTCTATGGAGGGTTTTCATAGGGGAAACGTCTCTTCCTACTTTAACCTGCTGCAATCGTCCCACCAGGTAGCATTCAAACCATTTGAGGGCAGTACAGTCCAGACCAAGGTTGCGGAGAATATCCAGCAGGAAGGCATGGTTCACAATGTCAAATGCCTTGCTTAGATCCAAGAATAGGGCACCTACATAGAGTTTATTGTCCAGTGCATTCAGCCAGTCATTGGTAACTTTTGCAAGTGCAGAGATAGTGCTATGTTGAGGACTGAAGCCAGATTGTATAGGGGTGAGTAGGTTATGTAGTTCAAGGTGGTCTCTAATCTCCAGGCTGACAACCTTTTCCAACATTTTGGATAAGGTAGGAAGCAGAGAGATCGGCTGATAGTTATTAAGGTCCACAGGGTCCCCTGATTTGAATAATGGGACAACATGGGCAGTTTTCCAGCTATCCGGAAGGGTACTCTGCGTAAGGGATAGGTTGAAGATGTGGGTTATGGGGACAGCTAGTATATGGTAGCTGATTTTCAAAATGTATGGGTCAATGAAGTCAGCACCAGTACTTTTTCTAATGTCTAGGTTGTTTAACATGTCTTTGACTTGTTTCAGAGATACCTGGCTGAAGGAGAAGGACGGCACAGCCTTTGTGGTGGGGAAGGGTGTCTTGTCCTGCCCATAGAGATAGTCTCTCAGGGCATTAGCAGGGGAGGAATCAAAGGCCAGTCCAGCTGTGGCAAAGTGGTTGTTTAGCCCATTCAGTATACCATGTTTATCTGTGAGCATTACGCTGTCGACGGAGATCTTTGATGGACAGGAGTTGGATGTCCTATGACCTTCAACTTCCTTAATGGTCTTCCAAAAGGTGGATGGGCCGAGGGTAGATGCATTCAGTTTGGTGTTATAGTAACTGGACTTGGCAGCCCTTACAAGCTTAGTGCATTGATTTCTGGCAACTCTGAAGGAAACCCAGTCAGCATGAAGCTTAGTTTTTTGTGCCTTTTTACATAAGGCATCCCTGTGCAAAACAGCCGACTTGAGGTTGGTAGAAAACCAGGGGCAAGAGATTTTCCTTGTTTGGGTTTTTACCAGTGGGGCATATCAGTTTATTGCATCCATGAGGATAGTATGGAAAATATTATATGCTTCAATAAAGGAAGAGGCAAGACAGAACTCTTGTCAATTAGAATGCTGTAGGTCAGTAAGGAAGGTGGAAATGTCAAAATTCTGTCTGCACCTTTTTTGGATGTATCTGGAGGAGGAGATCATTTTAGGCAGGGACCTTACGCATGCAATGATGCAGTGGTCACTGAGATCACTAGAAAGCACTCCCACATGAGAGAACAGATGAGGCTTGTTAACCAATATTATATCGAGTAGTGAGCTGTTGGCTGGATTTTTGGTGTTTGGCCGGGTGGGTTCCAAAATAAGTTGATGGAGACCAAAGGCATCACTTAGCTCCTTGAGAGGCTTTGCACATGTGGCAAACCAATCAAGATTTAGATCACCTACAACTATGACCTCTGGAGATGCAGAGTCGAGTAGGGAGCTCAGGTGCTGAATGACCTTTAGGCCAGCAGATAGGGGTCTATAACATGCAATGATTTGAATGGACTGGGAGGGTGACAGTTGTAATTTAATTGATAGACTATCTTATTCTTTAGGCTCAGAGATAGAGCTGATGATAGAAGCATGAGTACTTATCCTGTACATATATTGCAACTCCACTCCTTCTGGTCCGTCTGTCCATTCTATAGACTTTGTAAGAAGGTATATTTATTTCAGTGTCCTTGGTTGAGGGTTTAAGCCATGACTTGGAGATAGCCAGTACATCAGGGGTGGTGTGGTTTATCCATGTTTGGATAAGGTTCAGCTTTCCTGTGCGACTACAGACATTTACGTGCAGAATGTTTAGCCCTTTTAGGTTTGTTAAATCTGAAGGAGAGGGGATAATAGAGGATGGGCCCGGGTTAAGTTCAATGTCACCAGAGCAGATTAGGAGGATCAGTAGAATATTTTTAATGGCAATCAGAGTCAGTTTGAAGGTCTTTGTTTGGCTCTTCCTGTGAGCACGAAAAGGTGGCATTGAGGATGCAGTAGGTTGGTGTCAGACACTCCCAAGGAGGCAAAGAGGAGCATCCGGGCAGAAAAGAGAAGGGGGTGTTGCATAAAACATGCTGATTGAAGTGGGGGGAATTGGTTTGAGATGAGCACAGTACCGTATGTATAATTACAGCCCAAGTTAAGGCGAGAATAGAAGGTACTGTGGCCCCAGTTTGTGCTAGTACTTTGTGTAGGGATAGTGCCAGAGATAAGTAGTAGTGTGAGTGGGCCAATTAGGTGGCAGAAAGTAGAGCTAACACCCTGCATGCTGGCAAAAAAGACGAACAGAAAGAAAAAAGAAATTAGGGTCATCCACTATGGAAATTAGGCATAAGACTGTACCAAAAGAGGATCTCTGACTGCCTTGTTCAAGCACCAATTACGGTCCAGCAGTTCATTATTGTGCCAATAGGAGGGAACTTTGCAGTCTGTTATTTTGCCAATAGGAGGGTACCTATCAGAAGGTGGGCAGGAAGAAGGTGTATTTAATTAAGGAGGCGGGTGAGGGTGAGGGCCAAAATTCCCCCTCACAATTACTATATTTACACTACTGTTGGTCCCTGGCAGTTAAAAAAGCTGGTATTCAGCTTCAGCCAATAGGGACAGGAGCTACAGATCATACAGACAATAGCGTCTGCCTCCCGAATGTCCTCGTCCAATCGGAGAGACACTGAATTCTGGGGAATGTTGCTGTCTCTTACTCTGTGTTCTCCCAGGGGTTGAGCGCCAAACAAGCCAAGTGACCTGGATGTGCGGCCGGTGTGCAGCTGTGGCCACAGTTGGTCACCAGAGAGGCGCTTCCACACCATGAAGCAGGTAGCCCTGTGTTCTCCCGGGGGCTGAGTGCCGAACAAGCTGGGTGGCCTGGATGTGTGGCTGTGGCAGCAGTCGGTCACCAGAGAGGCACTTCCATGCTGTGAAGCAGGTATCAGTTGGCTATTGTTCTCCTGATCCCACTTGGGGCTTATCATGGTTTCCTGGGATTGAGCTCCAAGGTTGCCCAACTCACACCCAGCAGGATGTCTCACCCACCACTGATCCTTATTTCACACTGTCCTGTCCCCTCTTGAAACAATGGAGCTGGGTGCTGTGGTACATGGGCACAGGCAGCCTTATGGGAAAACGTATTGAGATTGGTTGTGGGGCTAAGTTGAAGGAAATTGACGACATTTAATTTGTTAAAGGCAAGGAATAAGCTGGCGGTTGTTTTCCTGATCCTGCTTTGGCTTGATGTTGGTTTCCAAGAACTGGGTTTCCTGCTTGAACAGCTCACACCCAGTGGGATGTCTCCCCCACTGATTCCAATTTCACACTCAGCACATTTACAAGGAGGCTAGAAATCAAATTTAGAAATTAATCTGATTACCTTCATTTCTGATCGGTTTTCTGCTGGTGCTGTTTACATGACTGTCAGACCATTTACATGCAGTTGCATTTCCAGCTTGACTCTGATTGACAAATTGGAATAGTGATAATTCTGTTTCAAATCAGATTCGAACCTACATGTAAGCTATCCTACTCCCTCCTGAAACAATGGAGTCAGGTGCTGCAGTACATGGGTACAGTCAGGCTTACAGAGAATATTTTCTGAGATTGGTCGTTGGACTAAATTGAGTGTTCATGGTGACATATAATTTGTTAAAGGTAAGGAATCAGCTGGCTGGCTGTTTTGCCAATCCTACTAAGATTGATCATGGTACCCAGCCCACACCCAGCAGGATGTGTCACCCACTGATCCCAATTTTGCACTGTCTTGATCTCTCCTGAAACAACGTAGCTAGTGCTGTGATACAGTGGTACAGGCAACCTTACAGAGAAAACGTATTGACAATGTTGAAATAGGGACCTGGCACCAGTACAGTGTAAAGGCTAAACAACCTGGCTATGTCCACTGAACGCATAGTGTTCCTGTGTTGTCATTTGTATGTTCAGACCTTCAAAGGGCTTACCAGGGCAAGGTTTCCTATGTGAAGACTGCTGGCATTTCTGTTCAGAAACAGAATGAGCTATTCATAGCCCTTACTGTAGGAATATGAAACTGTGTTGCCTTTTTAATTGTAAACTGTCAAGTGATTATGCACATCACTTTTTTTAAAGTTTTGTTTATTTCTAGTGAAACAGGAACTACCACAGTGTATTGTATATCTCCAGAAATTACAGATGGAATAGTCTGGAATTTCTTTTCCATGATCTAAAATGTCTAAGGTTCAGCTATTGTACTGTTATGCATTGCTTGAGTAAAGTAAATATTATTTGTGTTACAATATTTTTTCATTTAAATTCTGTGTGTGTGTGTGTGTGTGTGTGGTTCTGAGAAAGGTTCAAGCATCATGGTTTTTATATTAGCTCTCTTTGCCCACCCCAACACCAGGCAACAGCTTGTTACCATGGCCCTCTAGACCTACTCCTGACCTCAACAAACTAGCAATGGGCACCCATGTGATGCCACACCACATCATCCCTATAGCTGACACTCTAGATGGGCCCAACTCTCCTCACAAAAGTACAGCTCTGGGAAAGGGGATTACAGAGCAGCAGGCAGACCCTTGGAATGTGGTGGGGATGTCATGTCACCATGCCCATCCCCATTTCCTGGTGTATATCTCTCCCACCTCCCATATTTGAGATTGTCTCTAATATGCTTTGCCTTTGGTTGGAGAGGAATAATTTCAAGTGGCCACCCACAGTATTGTGCCACTCTAGAAATCCAGAGGAGATTCTCAGGTGGTGAGGTGAGAAGTCCCCCCCACAAGAGTTTGAGCATGCTGTGGAGACTCCTCTAGCCTGGTGTAGGAGTTGGGTTTGTTATGTGTGGAGCTGGATCTCCTACTGGGCAACACTATGTGCTACTCCCAGAAGTCGAGGCTAACCCAGGCACCATATTTAATCTTTTAACTTATATTTTATTAACTTTATAAAAACATACACATTTGATCCACAGAGGGAGTACATTATAGGTAAAATAAAAAGGAAAATTGTTTCAATGGTGATTGAAGCACCCCTCCCAGGTTGCTGTAACATAGAGGGCAATACCAAGACACTAGCATATAATATTATAGCATTACTAAATTAGCTTGGTGACCATAGGGCTACAAACCATCCTTCACAGACTACAGTTTTAATAAATATAAAAGTTCCAGAGTTGAATCCAGTCAGCTAGATGGGTTAAAACAAATAAACTGTTACAAATCAGGAATCATAAATCCCAGTTCAAGCTCACCTCCACAGAATACATTCAGAAAGAAAAACAGACAATACCAACTTTTGTGTAGTGAATCAATAATGCAGATAGACACTAAAACTCTGGTCCAGAAACAAAATCCTGTAATTGAAGAACCAGTGGTTCTGTAAACAAGTGTCAAACAGTTCCAAAGATGTGAGCCTGAATATCATAGAGTGAAACAGCCAATTGTGGGGGAATGGTGAGTGATTGAGAGAATGTCAGCATGCTACCAGCACCATTTAAGATCCATAAAATTATTAAACACTAGTCAAACAGAAAGTTCCAACATTTTGATATAAAAAACTACTCTCCAAACTGCCCATGAATCTCACACACACACACTGCAACATTTCAACAAACAGCAAAACTGGTCTCCTTTGTAACCAGAATCTCCTGCATCTTTATATAGCATGGAGAAATAACGATGCCTAATGTGGGTCACTGTCTTGCCCGCATCCTGAGTATCCAGTGATGCACCCTTTCCATTAGTACATGCCTTCTAATTCAAGCTTTGTGAGACATCTCTTTCCTGAAAAGTTGCATGAGATGTGTCAAAAGCTTTCCTTCAGTCTCTTATGGTACACCATCATTAATTTCAATCTGAAATGAAGACACCAAAAGGCTGTTTGATGTGCTTATTTTCTGGTAGTGGGCATTTGCAGTAGATGCAGATGAAGCTGAATCCATTGAGTTTGTAAGCTGCAAGAGGCTTGGTCTAGAGGGTGCAGAGAAAATAGGTTTGGTGTTGTGGATTCTTTTGGTTCCCCACTGCTGAAGCAGAAAACAAAGAAAGAACCACAGTTTTCCCTTGAAGTCAGCTTCCCTCACCACAAACAAGTTTTTCCCTTACCACACAAACAATACAACTAGTAGTTTCAGTCTGGTATGTCCAATATGGCAAAGTCTTGGCTTCCTGCTGACATCGTAGATGCTGTTAAACAACACGTGTCTAAAATAAAACATAGATTTTTGATATGAACTGTGGGTAATGCATACTGCATCATGTTGGGAAGCAAAACAAATCTTATAATTCATTACACTATACACTTTTAGCCTTTTAGTTTCCCAGTAAAAGCTTATGGAGTTCTTCTTTTTATGGCAGCAAAGTGGAGCTATGCATGATGTCTTGCTATCACGCAAAGAGAGAAGGAAGCTTCAGCACATCACAGGATTCTAAATGAAGCACAAAATTTTGGAGTTGAAGCACAGTCATTCCACTACTTGAATCACTCTGCTGTCTCCCCCCGAGTCAATTCGGTACAGCATGGAACTCTCAGACTAAAATGCATTTAACAACATACTGTACAGTAGCAGTTCTTCACTAGGAGAATAAATATCCTGATGTGCATGTATCAGATCTCGTAAGTTCAGATTTGATGTTTGCTGGTGTTGCTGTTCTCATAGGTATAAGGGCAGTAATAATTGACTGATCTTAGTGCTGCAAGGATAGCTGGACAAGTAAACCAAATCTAAATAGTTAGCAAACATCTATCATATGCTGCAGACTATTGCACCTCATAGTGATGCATAACACCAATGATGTTTTATTCAGTTCAGTTGGGTATTTCTGTCTCCACAAAATGTCAGATAACAAGTCATCAGAATGAATCTGATTCAATAAACCACAAAGTAATAAATAGAAAACAAAAAAAAACCCCACCATTTTTGCAATTGAGGATATTATATAAACATTGTATGGTTTCTACATGAGACAGTATCATTGAAGAGATCGGTGTTAGCACACAGCACGGTCTTCAGGTAAAATGGTTGTCAGTGATTGTTGTCTGATGTACCTCTCGTGGGTTAGAGTACTGCCCTACTTGGTGGCCATGTAAAATAATTTTCTCCTCTACACAAGCCACTTCATTTGTGGTAGCTTGCCATAGTACATAACATCTGTGTCTGGACAAGGGCTCAAAAACACAAAACCGCAACAATGTCATTGCTAATGCTGGTTATGAGGATGTTGTGGTTGTGTGTGGGGGAGTTGAATGATATTTATACTCATTACTGGTCTACACTTATTGAGGGGAGTGAGGATATGCTACTGCTGTACAGTTCCGTACAAGTTGCAAGGGGATGGATCTGGGGCTGTGATAATGGTGCCCTCTTTGTGGTGCAAATGCATTTGTGATAGATTGACATGTAATAATCCTCTACGAGACTACACCCATTGTTATCATCAACTTGAAAAAAAGTGACAGCCACATTTTATATTAATTTGGTTGGTTTTTCATGTCCATCCCTGAGAGGCAGTGTGAGTAACATAGCAATTTAAGGTCAGAAAAGACTCCAGGTCTTTCATGTCCACCCCTGTTTTATATGCAAGGATCAATAACTTATGCTGTTTAAATATCCTAATTTATAATGATTCCTTATGCACTCTACTACCCAGACTAGCCTGTGATTCCTGAACAAGCTTTGCACCTAACCCGGTTAACAAAAGCTAAATAAATAAATAAAATTAGACAGGCTCCATTTGTTTGTGAATGCTGTTAAGCTCTGCTCCAGCACTCTTAAAGCAGTGTATCAGGTATGTTGGCTCTGAGCAGAACTTTTTTATAAAGGGCAACAGATCAGACCCTAATTGCTATCATCGTATTACCTTACTAAACATTCTCAAGAAAACATATACAAATTATATTCTGTCACATGTGGAACTATGGGAAAAAGAGAATGCTTTTTTCTCTGAGCTGCAGGCAGGTTTTAGTCAGTATCATGTCAAAATAGTGACTCTATTTTGAGCGACTCAATTTGAGCTCTTGTGATTTGAGCTACCCTGAAAGAGTAGTGAGCACAGTTATAGCAATGAGGTGAGGGGGGAAGGGTGAACTAGTAACAGGGCGAAGGACAGGAAGAGAAGGGTCCAGGAAGCTGGGTCCAAGAAGTAGAGGTATGTGGCCTGTGGTATGGCGATGCGGTGCCGAACTGGTGTTCTGGTGTGGTGATGAGGGTGGTGGCCTGCAGTGAGGGAGGTCCAGGGTTCAGGGCTGGGTAGGATAGGTATTTTATTTTTATTTGTTATGCGGGACTTAATTTTTTTTTTTGCATTCTTTGTTTTTCCACCTCCCTGACATGCACCCCTTTGGAGATGAGAATCTTCATTAAGGGAGATGCAGGGGGGCACAGTCCGCCCCACATAGATAAAGTTTTGTTCCATGGTCACTGTTGCTGGGTTTGCTGGGAAGTGTACAACGCCATTTTGCTTTTTGGTGATGTACACTCACTGTAACAGCAATCACTGTTTTGTGACTGCTGTTATGACATGGAACCTTTTAGTCCCAAGTGATCAATTATTGATCCTATTTTCATGTTACAATACCTCCTGTGCAAATAAACTTTAAAATATACTGTAATGTTATACAACTTGTGTTTTCTAGCATTAACAAATAGATGACTATGTCATATCTATTACTCTTATCATTCATAACCACAATGTTACTAATATGTTATGATCAGCTTTGATGCAAAATAGTAAGGATGTGCTTTAAGCATTTGCTAGAAATTTCTTGCTTAATGTCATAGATATACCTTTTAATGTATAAAATTGTATCTGTGACCATTATTTCTAATCCTTAAAGACAAAGCAAATGACTATGACTATGATGATTCATTTGTATTGCTCCTTTATCAAGTTGCACATTTAACTCTTTGTGTAATTTTGAAGAATGTGATTTTATTGCTAAACTTTTCTATTGTGTAATTTATTTTTATCATAATAGCCTAAAATCTGAATAAATAAATGAAATATTGATTCTTGAATCAAAACATAACAAAATCATTTTTACAGCATTTATCAACCAATGCAATATATTCCATTCAGTCGACAATAATTTATTTTGGGGGGGCATTTTAGGAGAAAATACTCTCAATAGTAGGCTAATCAAAATTATTAAAATGTTCCATCATAGTATTACTGTTGCCAAGGTAAGGGTGGATAGGGATGGGAGACTGTTCAGTCCACTTATTATTGGCATGGGGAGGAGGTGATGCCCTTGTGCCCTTACTTTTAACATCTATAAATTCCGTAACTGATCCTATCCTAGAAATTCCTTTGTTGTTGTATGCCGATCATGCAATGCTTTCATCTGTAACCCCGTCCCCAGCTGGCCTTCAGTGGGCACCTAAGCCCCTAGCAGAGAAACATAAAGCGCTTATGTTGGGTATAAATGTCAACAAGTCGAAGATTATGATACTTAGTTCCACAAATATAAGTAATAGCTCATGGTTTCTGGCTAAGAATAGATTTGAGTCTGTAAATGACCACAAGTACTTAGGTGTCAGTTTTAAGAAATAATAACTTGTAAGAAAAATCAAATGAAATAATGAAATGGTATTTTGTGCATCTATAATAAATTTGCCAGCAATTCATTTACAGTCACGTTAACAGTATGTGTAAAATGGGGTCTAGTCAGTTCTGGCTCTTCATTGGTCAGGGCCTCATCACGTGGTATTGCATTACACTAGCATGTACCCCAGATCATGTGGTATGATAGGGGTGCATGAATCAAGAGCACAACTGGGAAGAGTCAAAAAGGTAAATATGATAAATACATATCTTCAGGGTCAAAAGTCACAATGCAAATCAACAACCCAGTAACATGAAAAAGAAACTGTGCAACAAAATCATGTCCCTCTGGTAACATTGCTCAACAATCACAGACTGCACAGAAAAGTTGTCCAACAACTTTGAAAACACATACTTCCTGTTCAAAAATCCAACCCAAAAAGCCTCAGTGCTGCTAATACAAAAAAAAAAAATTCTTAAACACCGAATAAAAACACAAAATATATTCCAAAACTATGATTCTGCCCAGTCGCAGAAACATATATACATACATCATTAAACAATCAGAAAAATGTCTTCAAATATTGCTCTAAAAAACAAATAAAATATCCACTTACTTATCTGCATACCTCTCAACTGTCCCTGATTTTCAGGGACATCCCTGATTTTGCCTCAAAATTTTGCTCTGTCCCTCCTAAAAATTGTGTTTCCATGACCAAACAGTGGGAGCTGTAAGCACAAAATAATGTCAAACATTAATGTTAGAGACTTGTTCTTCCTTAAAAAATGCATTTTATACTAAGCCCTTTATCCTACCAGCTTTCTGAGTCGATATCATCAATTTTGAAGATGTGTCCCTGATTTTGGTCCTTTGTCCCTGATTTTTTTAAGCCTTGTCCCTGATTTATGAGGCAGGAGGTTGAGAGGTATGCTTATCTGGACTGCAGAAACAAACACTGGACAGACTCAAACTTCTGCTTCCGCTTCATTAGTTATACTTCAGTGCACCTGAGTTGCATTACATGGCATCTAATCAACAGCCTAGGCTTCCAAATCTGACTCTGGTCATATTAAAAGGGCTTCCCACTCGACCTTATAGATCACATGGGAAGTGCAGGAAGTTAAAACTTAGAAATACCTATTTAAAGTAACATGACCAACTATAACCATACAAACACAGCTCAATCCCTGAAGTGCAACCGCACCCAAGCAATGAAGTGGCACAGCTGCAACCTAATCCTTGCTGCATATCTAATTTATGCTAATACCCTAAAGCCAACCATTTAAAGACACAACATCAAATTACAACACTACTACACTGCTAGACAGCTAACAATATTACACAATTCATTAGTGGAATAAGACAATTCTCTCGGTGGGATTATACTTGTCAGAGTACCTTGTGGTGGTTCAAATCCCTTGCCCTTCAGGTTCAGTTCTCCAAATCACACTTTGCTGTAGTAACATAACATTATCTCCCCTCTGCCATACCTTATTCCTTACATAATTTCAAAGTTAAATTGTTTACTTAACAAGGGCAGAGACATGGGGGTTGATAACAGGTGTACGACTCCGGAATGTCTCCAAAACCATTTTCTCAGAAAAAGTTTGGGATTGCCAAACTATATCCAAGGTGCCTATCTTAAGGCAGAAACTGGCTTATGGTCACTTCAGTCACTCAGTCTCAGAAAGATTTTTAGCTTTTTATTTCGCATTTTGAAAATGTCATAGACAAGGCTCCCAAAATTCATTCAACTGTAAGTGCTAGGGCATGGGAGCAGGTTTATTCATAAAGGAGGTGTGATAAAACTAGGGGTAAGCTTCAGACAATGGACCGGACCTTAGGGCCAGTTTTAACTGGGACCAAATGGTAGAATTAGAGCCTTACTGTAATTTGACAACTAGCAGAATCCAAGACAGTAAGCACCAAGATGATCTGGCCAGAATTTCAGTTTCAGCACTCCTGATACAGTATAACTAGGGCATGGAACCCTACCTTCTATTCTGCTCTAACTCTGATCGTAGGAAGTCTCTGACTCTTCTCCATTCTCTGGTTACTCCAGAGGCATATAACTGTTTATTATCTAAATTACCCAATCAATGCTTATGTGAGGTTACTAAATCTCCCTCTTTTGGGCATTACATTCTTTATTGCCCCACACACATAATATCCAGAAAACATTGGCTGGATCTGCTGATAAATAACCGGAAATTGTGTTCTGATGATGCTATCATTGCTTGTTTTTTTTTTTTGTCCTCAAAGCAGGAATTAGTTACGTATGTGGTGGCGCCATTTGCTTTTTGAAACAATAAAGAATGTTGCTGTTGTATGTGCATTAGGTTTTTACTGGCTCATTTTTCCTATTTCTATTATTAGCTTGTTTTTAGATAGGCTACATTGTGTATATTTGCCTGTTTTCATGTATTGGCTGTATCTGGAGAAAGCCTTTTGGCAAAGCCTTAATAACATTTTATAATGACCTAGATCTCTAGTCGTCATCATTATCACCATCATCAGTTTTGTTGTTCATCCGGTTAAACGGATATTACAATAGTATACATTCATAAATAGAAAATATGATAAAAACATTGAAGTGAAAAAGCATACCAAAAGGTTACATTAATAGAGTATAAATAACATAAATTTGCAATTTCTGGTAATATAATGTGGGAATTATTTGTACAATATTTAAGCATTCAATTTCTTTTTAGTTGAAGTTACAACAAATGAATTTAGCTATAAGATCTACTTCCTTTTTCTGTTTAGGATGGAGCAAGTTAAATACTGGATCATAATTCAATGACGTATTTTGTCAGAAAGACTTTCAGGAGTTAATTCCTGATTTTGTTATAAAGTGGGCATTGGAGAATAATATGCTGAATAGTTTCCTGAAAACCCCTATCACAGGGCACTGTTTTCCCAAGTTCATTGTAGCCCTATTTATGTTAAAATAAGTGTCACTAGAGGTATTGACTCATAGTCTAGCCCAGGTAATCAGTTTCCTGATGCTAGGAAAAGAAGGCATCATTAAATAGTCTTCTGTTCCATAAATGGTTTTGTTAGCTGCATACCAGCTAGATTGTATCTGGGTTTTTATAATCTCTAAATCTTCTTTTGCACCTCCCAAAATAATTTCCTTTTAACTCTATCCCTATAGTGTTTCAAGATAAGTAAAAGTCATTGCATGTATGTAATAATTTAATTTTATGAAAAATATCCATTTACTTCCCAAGCCAGGCAGAAGATGTACCTTTCTTTTGCCATTTTATTTTTTCCAACAGACACTGTGTTGGGAGTTATCTGAATTATTTATTATGTGTAACCAGTAAGACACAGTGCTAAGTTCTATCATACCGGAAATCTTTATTCTTCCTAACTCAGCTCTAACCATTGCTGATGAAGTAGTTACAGGTACTTGCAATATGGCTTTGTAAAAGTACAAAAGAGGTGGTTCCAAATTAACTGATTTTTGTAACCCCCATACTTCTGAAACATAAAGTAATGTAGGGTTCAACTTAGCTTCCCCTGCTGTAAGCGCTGGTAATATGGTGTTACCCCTATACTTTTGATTAAAAGAAATTAGAGCTTTTGCAGTGTGTTTTGCCCTAGTACTTTGTTGTTTATAATGAGAATTCCACCTTCCATTTGATATGAAAGGAATTCCTAAATAAACATATTGATTTACTATTTCAATCTTTTCACTGCACAGTTTGAAGCTAAATTTAGTTTTGTTTTTCCCAAAAGTCACAATTTTTATTTTTTTTTAGATTTATCTTTAAGTCTAGATCCTGACATTTTGATGAAATGCTATCTATGTGTTTCTGAAGACCTTTAGCAGTTAATGAGAATATCACAAGATCATCTGCATAGGCTAACAAAGGAAAAAAGTTATTCAATATTTTAGGGGGATCAAATATTTCAACGTTTTCCTGATGGAGTAGCGAATCTATATAAATGTTAAAGTTGGAGCTAGGAGACAACCTTGTTTGACACTACATAAAGATTTAAAGGAATCTGCAATATTTCCCTACCTATCATATCTAATAGCCATAGACGTGTTCGTGTGTGTGTGTGTGTGTGTGTGTGTGTGTGTGTATGTATATGGGAGAGAGATTGAGAGAGATTGAGAGAGAGATATTAGAAGCCCCATAGGGAGATTTCTGTTAAGTAAGATGTTCCAAAGAGTGAGTCTATTTACAGAATCAAAGGCATATGAGAAATCAATAAAGAGGGCAACCATTTTAAATTTCCTGAGATGAATGTATTTTTCTAATAAATGGGCAAAGTAATATATATTATCAGTAGTGGGCAGGGGGTAAAATGGTTGTCCGTGATCATTGTTTGATGCACCTCTCATGGGTGAAGTGGAATATGGACCTACTTGATGGCCATGTAAAATCATTTTCTCCTCTACACAAGTCACTTAATTTGTGGTAGCTTGCAATAGTACACAACATATGTGTCTGGACAAGGGCACAAACAATGAAACAAAACAGTGATTATGAGAATGATGTGGTTGTATGTGTGTGTGTAAATATTTATACTCATTACTGTCCTACACTCAATGAGGGGGGTGAGGTTAAACTACTGCTGCACAGTTCTGTACAAGTTGCAAGGAGATGGGTCTGGGGCTCTAATAATGGCGTCCTCTTTGTGGTGCAAATGCATTTTTGATTGGTTGACATGTAATAAGCATCTGTGAGACTACACCCATTATCATCAACTTGAAAAAAAGTGACATGCACATTTTATATTAATTTAGTTGTTTTTTCATGTCCACCCCTCAGAGGCAGTGTGAGTAACATAGCAATTTAAGGTCAGAAAAGACTCTAGGTCCTTCATGTCCAACCCAAGAGGATTAAATGATGATGATGGCTACCACCATTTTTTATAATGAGACCTGAAATCAAAACTGTGCACTGAATGTAAAATTATATATTAAATGCATAATATTTTCTCATACAAATTTAGAGATTAAATGTGAGGAAAAACACTGATTAGATCTGAAATATACAGTAGTTGAATGCATATTGAGCAACAGATCAGAAATAAATGAAATGCACAAATGTTATGAAACACATGAACAGTATATTTAGTGTGAAACTGTATTGAGCATAAACAATAATATTTATTGGTGATTCCCGTGAGGTATTTGAAAGTCTGTATCATATTCCCCCTTCTTCCTCCATTCCTCCAGGGTGTACTTATTGAGGTCATTTAGTCTCTCCTCATATGACTTGTGATACAAACCCTGCACCATTTTAGTTGCCTCCTCTGGGCCACTTCTACTCTCTGTCCTTCTGGAGATGTGGTCCCAAGAACTGGACATGGTACTTTAGGTGAGGCCTCACCAAAAATTTGTACAGCACATCACCACCTCCCTTCTTCTGCTGGTAATACCCTTCCCTATGACCCAAGCATCCCTCTAGCTCTCCCCACTGCCTTGTCACATATGATTACCCCCAGGTCTCTTTCCTGTCTGGTGATTGTCAGTACCGCTCCCTCCATCTTGTACTCTGTCCCTGGGTTTCTGTGCCCATGCTGATTTTGCACTTCTGTGCATCAAAACTTAGTTGCCACACTCTTGACCACTCCTCAAGCATTCTTAGGTATCTATTCTATTTTTCCACCCCCTGGAGTGTCTACCCTATTGCAGATCTTTGTGTCATCTGCAAAAAGGCATACCTTCCCTTCTAGCCCATCTGAAATATCACTAATAGACATTAAAGAGTACTAGTCCCAATACTGATCCTTGTGGCACCCTGCTGGTCACCCTCCCTTCCTTGGAGTGAACTCCGTTTACCACCAACCTCTGTCTCCTATCCCCCAACCAATTTCTTACCCAATTCATTACCTTTGGACCCACTCCCAGACTGTGCAGTTTCCTATGTAGAACTGTGTTGAAGGCCTTATTAAAGTCCAGGTAGATGACATCCACCACTCCTCCCTGATCCAATTCCCTGGTCACCCAGTCAAAGAAATCTATCAGATTTGTTTGAGATGACCTCCCTGCTGTGAATCCATGCTGTCTCAGATCCTGCAAGCCACTGGATTCAAGATATTCCACAATCCACCTTTCCTTCAGTAGTGATTCCATTAATTTCCCCACCACCAAAGTCAGGCTGACTGGCCTGTAATTGCCAGCCTCCTCCCTGTTACCACTTTTGTGAAATGGGACTACATATGCCCTCCTCCAGTCCACCAGAACCACCCCATCTCTAGTGAGTGAGTGATTGAACAGGACCATCGAGGTGCAGCCAGCACCTCTCTGAGCTCCTTCAATATACTTGGATGTATCCCATCTGGCCTCATTAGCTTGTCCACTTTCAGATTTGTGAGTTCCTTCAGGACTCTCTTCTGTAAATTAACTAGTATCCACCTCCCTTCCTGTGATGCCCCTTTCACTTGTCTGTTATCCCTCACCTTCCCCTTCCTTTGTGAAAACTGCCTGGGCTATTTACTCCTCTGTTTGTACCTTTGCACTCCTGATTGTGTTCCCTGCCTCCCTCTGCTTCTCCTGATAGACCTCCCTATCCTCCTCACTCTGTGTCTCCTTGTACCTCCTGAATGCTAACTTTTTTGCCCTTACCTTCCCAGCAACCTCTTTTGAGAACTATAGTGATCTCTTTTTACGACTGCAGTGGGTGTACCCTGTGTGACAGGGCTGAATAAGGCCCTGTGCCATTTGTTATGCTGAAAGAGTTAAATGCAAGGATCTGTTCTGTCCTCTTCTTTTTTGACTCCTGTCTGTCTGGTTGCACAATGAAATATTCTCATGAAACCTAGGAACTGATCACTCTGACGGTCTCAAAATTCTCCGTCTTTCGCTATCTCTCTGCCCTCACTTGCTGTTTCTATCTTTTCTCCCCCCTTGCATATCTGCAGTTATAAAAAACATGTGAACATTTGTGTGAAACTGTAAGTGATACTGGGATCCCTTTGTTTTAAATTAATATAGTTATACTGTTGAAATGATTGCAGAAAAGCTATTTGGAACTCAAGGGGTTAAACTTGCCATGTAGCACAAACTTTTACAGAGCTGTCAGCAGGAGACCAACTTGGGACCTTGTTCTGTTTGCAAGCCTGCTCTTCAAAGAAACTGACAAGAACATTTTTTTCCATATAGATTTATGCTCCCCAGTTACCACTTGTGCCTTATTGGCAATAGGGAAAACATAGGTTTCTGCTTTTTTCTCCCATTACTCTGGGACCCTGGATTGTGGTTGTGCATGTGTGTAGAGGTGCACATGTGCTCCGTGGCTCCAGTGACAGCCCCTTTCAACCACCCAGCCTAATGCCAGGTCTCTCTGGGCTTGGTGCTACCACCTAGCCTCTACCTGGTGGCAGCCAAGAGCCGGGAAACCCTCACATCCTTCCCTGGAGAGGAGAGCTGCCTTGTGGTACACCTTCCCCCAGCTGACCCTTGGCTCCTGAACTCTGGTCACTGGCATGGTGCAAGGTGTGGTGTTCAACACCTCAACCCTCAGTGCCACTGGGCTGGCCTGACAAGAAAATTTGGGGAAAAACAGGATGTCTCAATGAGTTCCTGGGCAAAGACTTGTAAAAACAGCAGCAACGCTTTTGCTAGAGAAAGGCAGCGACTGAGGTTTGGAATTGAAGAGATACCCTCAGATGAAGAACTTTGTTTTCTCTGTAAGTAGTTCTACTGCCAATTTTATTTATTTTACTGTTATTGATAATAATAAAATACTGCTTTCGAATTTTTCAACTGCTCCTGGTCTTCCTGGCATGGGGTCAAAACATCACACAAAAAGACAGCGCGGTCGAATACCACGCCTACATAACAACTAAAGGAAAAAAAAGGTGGTCAACAATAGTGCTGGGGAAAAAACAGCTAGTCCTACTACCATACCACTAACGCAACATAAGCAAACCATACAAACTGACTGACCAAACCCCCCCAAACTAAAATAACTATCTCGGGGGGAGGAGAAAACTCTGGGATGGGGAGAAACCTTTGGGGGGAAGAACTGTCTGGGATGGAATGGGAAAATGAAGAATTACAACAGTAAAAAAAAAAAAAATATGGAACAAGTCTTCCAACACCAGGAATCGAACCCCGGTCCACCAGTTGTCTGCCACCCTCCACTGCCTTTGGCTCTACCCACTGAGCCACAGCAGCTGCTCAGCAGAGTGCCTCCCAGCAGAGCCTTTACCCTCTGCTAACAGCTCTTCTATAATACGCTATTTGTATCTGCACGGTTATAGCAACAGGGATAGCACTAAACTGTACCTGTTGTATACTATCCCTGCAGCTGTTGTTTTATCACTCTATTTGTACAGCACAGTTTTTTTGCTGTGCTCTTCTTGCTGTGCCATATTGACCCGGTACCAGTCTTCCTATGCTTCCTGACCTGTGCCTTGATGACACCCTGTAGACATCTTGTGAGCAGAGTAGAGAAGAAGGGAGCTTTCCGGATACTGAATGAACTTGTTAAATAGTGGAGGTGAATGGAAATCACTGTGTGTTCACTGCACTATTTTTGTTCATTAGTACTGGTGGAACATGGCACTGTCCGCTGTGTCCAAGATGACAGCTGGATTTTTCTCTGCATGCACAAGTTGTGCATGCACACTGATCTCTGGTGGCATGGCGGTACAGTCTGCCATTTACAAGCTGGCCACCAGAGGTCTCAGCATATGCACAGTGACTCGTGCATGCACACTGGGCTTCAGTGGCCATCTAGGACATGGCAGACTGTGCTGCCATGCTATCAGAGTTCAGTGCGCATGCCCAGGTCATCGCGCATGTGCAAAGATCTCCATCTGCCATCTTGGACATGGTGGACAGTGCCGTGTTCCACCCAGAATCTCAGCTGCAGCCGTTCTGGCTCTGGCCAGAGTTTTTTCCATTTTGCTTTTGCTTACTTGTCTGATGCAGAGGTTTGTTGCCTTCATTATGTCCGCTTTTTTTTGTTGTTGATACTTTTTTCCCCCTA
Source organism: Neoceratodus forsteri (assembly GCA_016271365.2). NCBI lineage: Eukaryota > Metazoa > Chordata > Ceratodontiformes > Ceratodontidae > Neoceratodus > Neoceratodus forsteri. The sequence continues at coordinate 1,275,368,072 of CM057449.1, read as the reverse complement.
GGTCACCAGTCTGCTTACCTCACACTTCCAGGCATCCTCATGAGGGTTTTTTCTGGCTGCAGTCCCAAGGACCCTCGGCTCCATGTTCAGGCTTGTGGCATAACCCCATGGCAGGGAGGTGGAGAGCTCCCCTCGCACTCTCGCACCAGGACCAGATCCAGTAGAGCTGCGCACCCTCGGCACCGAGCAAGTCCTCCTGGGAGACAGCCATCAAGCTGCCGTGACTGGTGACCATATTTCCATTTTCTTCCCTGTGGACATCTGTGGCATGCAATGATGCAAAGGGACAGGAGTGCGCATGTACCGCATGTGCCTCTTCCTGGCATCTGCCACAGCATGTTCCCCCCACTCTGCCCATGGTCTGAAGTTGCCCCCAGCCATCACTAGAGGCCACTAGGCCACCGGGGTATTCCACCCTCCTCCCCAGTGAAGGAGAGCAATGGACACTCGATCCTTCTCCTCCCCTGCCGACCCCAATGACCTAGGCTTGTTCCTGAAGCTGGGTCACCAGTGTGGAGTGAGGTGTGGTGTCCAGTGCCTCAACCCTCAGCACCACTGGGCTGGCTACATTATGGCCCCTTTTAGTTTTTCCCACTGTTCCTTCACTCCACCCAAGTCCTGACCCCTGCCAGGGCATCTCTGAGGGACTTCCAGATCTTTGTAATATCAGCCCTCCTGAAGCCAAGGACCCTTACCTTTATGTGGTACGATTCTGCCACTGTAGTTGTATTGAACCACACCATACGGTGATCACTGGTCCCCAGGTGGCCACACACTGTGACATCTGTAACACTGTCCCTGTTGGTGAGTACAAGGTTCAGTATTGCCCCCTCATAAGCAGACTCCCTTACTAGTTGCCTGAGAAATGCCCCCTTCAGGGAGTACAGGATGCCCCTACTCCCTTCTGAAGCTACAACTGGGATGCTCCAATCTACATCTGGCAGATCAAAGTCTTCTACCAGCAGCACCTCCCCCTTATTTGCCATCTTTTAGATGGCTTCTTCCAGAACCTTATCCATCTCCTCCCCCTGTGCTGCAGGTCTGTAGATCATGAGAGTGCAAATAGTGACTCCATTCCTCATCTCTAGTATGACCCACAGTATGTCTGCCCCTCTCTGTACTTCCTGTATCTCTGTTGCTTTAATATTATCCCTCTTGTAAAGAGCCACTCCTCCCCCTTTCTTACTCACCTTGTCCTTCCTGAAAAAGAGTATAGCTTGGTATGGCTATATCCCAGTCATGGTTCTCGTTGCACCACAACTCAGTATTGGTAACATTGTCAAGGTCAGCCTCTGCTATAATGGCCGCTAAGTCTGGGATTTTATTTCCCAGACTTTGAGCATTTGCACACGTGGTATTCCAAATTCTGCTACCACCCTTCTTGTCAGCCCCCTTTTCCCCTTTTGCCTGTTCTCCTTACCCCCTCTGTCTTCATTTCCAACCCTTTTCATTTCTACCATTTTGTTTTTCTTGTTGTTAGGTACTTTCAGCTTGTGGGGGGAGGACAGTTTATGACTCCTTGATTCCTTCTGCCACCTCCCTCAACTAATTTAAATGCTCACCAATGTAGCACCTAAACTGTTCACTAAGGACTGTGGTTTGGATGCAGGCCATCTCCCCTGTATAGGCCCTTATCAATCTAGGTGGAACCCTAGTCTGCAATGAAGCTGAACCCCTCTTTCTGCACCACCCATTCAACCATGTGTTGAAGCTCCTGGTACAGAGTACCCTGTCCACCCTCCTGTCATAGACAGGCAATACCTCAGAAAAGGCCAATGAGCATGCTACCTGCCTAAGACCCCTCCCCAACTCCCTCTGCACTATCCTAGCCTCATTCCAGGTGATTAGTTCCTAGGTGGACAATGACATCCAGCTCTCCCTCCCATCCTGCTGCCATTCCACTGAGACATAGTGCCAGGTAGACACCTAACCTCCCTCTCCCCCTCACGTCCTGTCCCCATATCTACCCCACTCATGTTGGTGTCCCTCACCAGGAGTTGCTTCCTCCTCCTCCTCTGGGGTCCTTTTCCACCCTCCTTGGGGTCTTCAGTATGGAGGACCCCACACCTTCCCTGGTCACTGCTGTGGGTGCCTCCAAGGGACAGTCCCACCAGATACAGGAATTGTGTTGTAGGAGTACCATCTTGGGGATGTGCATCTGACCCACCACCCTCACCCTTTCTGAGCCCACCCTAGACAACCCTCCCTCCTCCTTGGCTACCTTTGAGGCAGTGGTGGCAGAGTTGGTGGTCCCTGGGTTGGGGAGGAGGTCCCCTGAATTCTAGCCAACTCTGCCTGGAGTTGTGCAACTTCCCTCATCAGCCTGGAGAGGTGCAGGCAGATGGGACAGCACTGCAGTCTCCAGAAAGTCTCCCTGAAAAATGCCACCCCACAGCCACTGCACTGCACCACTCCCAGCATATCTATCATTTACCCTGCCTGTTTGTGTTTTTAGGGTGTTTCACCTATTCCCAAATTGTTGCTTGCCTTAAACCCTTTCTTACCCCTACCCTAGATAGAGTGTTTCACATATTCCCAAATATTGGCTTACTTTAAACCCTTTTTTACCTCTAACCTAACTGGGGTATTTCACCTAGTCCCAAATATTTGTGACCCTAACACCCCTCACTCACTTAAGGTGTGTGAGCTACGACAAGAGTTTAGCAGGAATCTTACCTCAGTTGTCAGGTAGAACTTCCCAATTCCCTGCTTCCTCCTGCTAAGTACAGACACCTAATTCACTCCTTTACTGTTCCCCTATCTCACTTCTAAGGTGCAGAGTGCCAGACTGCTGGCTGCCATTGGGCTGACTCCCCTAGGTAGACTCCACTGTGATGTCCTTATCTTGGGGCATCTTAGTGTGGGGGTGGGGGAACAGCACAGGTGAGGGGCACATTGTAGTTACTTCTTTATATACCACTGTAGGGCTGATTTATCCTAAGGAGTGCCATGATTGCTTAGATCAGAGGGCGTGGTGTGTGCTTACAGTGCCAATGGGCTCTCCACTGAATGCCCCTGCTGCTGTGTTAATCGCTGCTTCCCTGAGTAACTTACAACTCTTTCAAGGAGGGTGGGCTTCTAGTTTCAGTAGAATCCCTCCTCCTATGTTGTGCTGCAAGTGTGGTGTTTCTACTGACTTCGGGGGGTTTTGAGCCCCGAGAACTGCTTCCTGGATTGTCCTGATTGGTTGGCATACCTCTCAACTGTCCCTGATTTTTCAGGGATGTACCTGATTTTACCTCAGAATTTTACTCTGTCCCACATAAAATTTGTTTTTCCATGACCAAACTGTGGGGATTGTAAACACAGATTAATGTCAAACATTAAAGTTACAGATTTGCTGTAATTCAGAAATTGTATTTTACACTAAGCACCTTATTCTACCAGCTACCTAAGTGGATATCACAAATTTTGAAAATGTGTCCCTGATTTTGGTCTTTTGTCCCTGTTTTTTTTTAAGCATTGTTCCTGATTTATGAGGCAGGAGGTTGAGAGGTATGCTGGTTAGATTAGAGCTAGGCAGTGTGCTCGCAGTGCTGAATGTCTCTCCACCAAATGGCCCTGCTGCTGTGCTGATCGCCACTTCCCTGAGTAACTTATAACTCTTTCAAGGAGGGCTGGAGAGTAAACTGCAAACTGAGACACAAGGGTGGGCTTTGGTCTGGGTTGCCCGGGCTATGGTTTTGAGTGTGCTGGTCTCCATGGAGATAAAAGCACAAGAGCTATCCTAGAACAGTGCACCTCAACTTTGAAGAAGGAGTGGTTTTCCATGCTGAAACATCAGCACATTGATGGATGAAAGTGAGTATCTGTCATGCTCCTGTAAACTGCCTCATCTTGGGGAGATCATGAATGTAATGAGTAACTTGGTGGAAACAGCTGTAATGTACAGTTTATGCAAGGAAGGATGAGGCACTTGAGCAAAGAAAATAAAGCCTAAACATTTTTCTGCACTGTGAACTGCACTTTTTTGGACATAAATAAACCTCAATTTTGGTAAGGAACTGTTGCCTTGTAGCCATTTTCTACTGATGTGTCTATAGACTTTCTGACACCTTTGGTATAAAGAACTTACATATGTATATGTTTCTTGTTCTACAGTACCCTGCCATTCGCAGATGTCTAAACAGCATTCCATTCTATACAGGAAAAACCTGTTTTACAACCAGATGTTTGAGTACGTAGAAAAATATGCTCTTTTGTCTAAAAATCAACATGGTTTTAGGAGGGGGCATGGGACTGAGACTGCCTTGGTTGAGTTCATGGATGCAGTCCATGGTGGTATGGAAAAGGATGCCTTACTTGGGCCGCATTCGTGGACTTAACCAAGACATTCGACTTGGTGAACCATGCTCACTTAATTAGAAGACTGGAACAACTAGGGCTGGCAGATTTGCTCTGAGATGGTTCAGGGACTATTTAAATGATAGCTACTGAGCTGTTAAGTTTGGGGGCTGTATCTCTGCTCGGATTAGGAACTATGGTGTCCCACAAGGTTCTTTCTGTTTTTTACCCGATTAAAACTGTTGTCAATAAAGCAGAGATAATACTTTATGCTGATGATGCAGTGGTATATGGTTGTAGGCCATCATCTACCTATTTAGAACAGGTTTTGAAAAAATAATTAGGCTCCATACAAAATTAGTTGTATGAGAATAACTTGGTACTTAATACAATAAAGACACAGACAAAGGTCTTTTGAACCAACCCTAGACTGAGAGATTATGGTAGTGGACTGAAGATGGTAGCCTTAGATGGATCTACATACTAGAATGTCAATATTTTTAAATATCTAGGGGTCACTTTATACCCTACCCTAAGTTTTGGCCTGCATATGGAAGTTATTACATCTAAAATTCATGCAAAAATAGCAATGCTATACAGGATCCATAATTTCTTAATATCAGACTCTAGACTGGTTGTTGTTAATCAAAAGCTAATTCCATTGTTGAGTTATGCCTCAATAGTTACAGATTCTGCCACATTAAGTACTTTATCTAAGAAATCTGTCCAAATATACAAAATAAGAAAATTTTCTCTAATGGCTTCTAACATGACACATCACTGTGAGATACTCAGAAGACTGGGGTGGTTTCCAATTTTTCTGAATTTTAAATTGGTCATGTCTCGTTTTGTTTGTAAGATCCCAAAAGGCAGCAACTCCACCTAGTTTATATAGGTACTTGAATGACTATAGGCCTGGTTTTGCTTCTCATTCCTTAGTGAAGGCCCCTCATTTTAGTGTTCCTTTAGGCCATACTCAAAGTGGACAGCACACTTTTGCATTTTTAACAGCCTCTCCATGTTATGAAATATCAACTCTGATGAGGTGTTTATCCACTTATAGTGCTTTTTCAACTGCATTGTTATTCTACCTTAAAGGATTGTTTGTATGCAAGTGTTTTTTTAACTTTGTGATATAATATTTGTATCTGTGATTTAACTTGATTTTGAGCTTTACAGCCTCTGAATTGTTGTATTGTATTATACTATGTTACATTTCATGTATTAGGACCTTGGGTCATGCCTGTGAAAGGAATGCATTACAGTGTACTTACCTGATAAACAAATGATGATTCCATTTGTCAGTGTCTGATCTTCAGCAAAATCTGATACATTTTGATTTTAAAGTGTGAATTGAACAATGGTGCCAGCACATAATGCTCCATTTTGGGCATAGCATTCTATCTTTTGTCATTTGTCACTGTGGTCTGCAGGACCTCTGTGAGTTGCACACCGTCACTGTTGTCCTACTTTTGTTGGAAATCAGTTGCTATGTGTTGTAGAACAATATTCAGAAAAAGAATGTGTTGTGGGATGTAACCGAAACACATAATGTCTGAGCTGTCTTCTCATACGACTGCCTCAAATGGTTCCAGATGTATCTAATGTTTAGATGAGGTTCCATGTGCTGAGCAAAAGCATGGTATCGGAACCTACAATTTCATGTGTTACCAGATAATCAAGAACAGCCTCCTCACAAGTAGCAGGGAAATTCCACAGTCACTACTTTTGTTTCATATGATAAAGTGGGAGTTGTTTTGCCTGGTGGATGACTTCAATTGACTTTTTCTGCCTTCACTGAATGGGTGAAGTGGCCAACACTTTACCTGGCTGCATAGCATAGCTATGTAAGATATAATGCATTCAGTAGTGAAAATGGCAAAATGGAAGCAGAACCAGTGCATACTGCTTTTGGCATCAATAATTCCACTACAGTGGAATCACATCACCAAAATTAGTAAACAGCAGATGGCTGCAATGTCTGCCTCCCTTCCCATACAATAAGACCTAGCAGCACTATCCTTACTGCACCCATTTAAAATATTGCCACCCACTGCTTCAATTTACCCACTTTCCAATCACTGCCCATGTGACCCAAGTTCCCATTCATAAAGTCCCACCCACTCTGCTGATCCCATTCTCCCCCAATCACTTTTCCACTGCCCCAGTTCACATTCACATATAGTGATGTCCACCAGGGTCAGGTATGTTATTGGCCAGATATTCTACAGTGCAGAAAAGTGCCTAGTGACTGACAGTCTAGATTAATTTTTCTGACAACTACATGATTTTGTCATGTATCTTTGTCTGCCAAAAGGGGGCATATATAGCTTTTTTGTTTGTTTGGCTGAGGCACACCACTGAGTGTGACTGAATCTCCTCCCCAACCCCCAGACACCAGTAGAGCTGGTTTTCTCTTGTTCAGTGGGATTCAATGTGATTCACCACCCCCCAAACACTGGCAGGGCTAAGTTCTTAAACTTTCTGCTCAGTGGTGGAAGTCGCAGTACTTTAGCAGGGAAAGTAGAGGTTTGTTTTTTTTTGTCATCCGGACACCAGAGAAAAGTATATCAAAACACATAAATAAGTGCAGTACATTCAGTAGATGTCTGTGGGTGTATGATACCAAGGGCAACCTTAAATCAACACAGTCTAGCTGCACACAGGCAGCAGAGAACTTGGTCAGCACCTCAGTTCACTTGCATGTTTCCCTTATGCTGCACATTTTAACAGAGTCATGCCGACTTCACTTTAAAAGATAAATATATAGAAACATGGAAACTGATGGCAGATAGGCACATCCAGTCTGCTTCTTTACTCTACCTTTATTTGCAGCCGCTGACCCTATCTGGTCATCGGCTTTAGCCTCTCCTTCCTACCTTTAGGGTTCCCTTATACCTGTCCCATTCTTGTTTAAATCCCCCCCCATTGTGCTTGTTCCCACCACCTCCTGTGGCAGGCTATTCCATGCATTCATCACCCTTTCTGTGAAAAACCTTCCTCACATTTCCCCTTATCCTGCCCCATCCAGTCTCATATAGTGCCCCCTTGTTCTTGTATCTCTCTCCTATAGTGAAATATGTCACCAACTTGCACCTACTATTTCTTTATTTTCAGAAGTTCTCAAACAGCATACCATCACCAATTTCAACTTTTCTAGCTTGTGATCACAGTCTCAGGACAGAGTATACAAACAGTCTCCAATTGTCAGTTTCCATTGCACACTCTGAGGAACACATCACCTGATGATGTTGAAATGTTATAGCATGGTTCTCTACATATGTGTCAGTGGGTGGTCCATAATAAGTCAGTTTCTTGCAGTTCTAGCCACTCATCTGTGAAACTGTTCTGGATTTAAAATGACAACTTCCGTGTGAAGGAAACTGATAGTTGGAGACCATTTGTGTAACCTTTCCTGAGACTGTGACCACACACTTGGAAGTTTGAAATTGGTGACAGCATACTGTTTGAGAACTTTTGAAAATAAATATTTATTTATCTTTTAAAATTAAGCCAGTGTGATTCTATTAAAATGTGAAACATAAAAGAAATATGCAAGTGAAGTGAGGTGCTGCGTGAACAAAGTAAATCAAATTACTAGCTCCATTATAGTTCCCCACTGCTTTCATGATATCTCATGATCTCCCTCACATCCATATCAGTAATCCCTCCCTTAGATCCTGTCCCTAGGTATTTTTTAACTAACCCAAACCCATCTCAACAAACCATCACGATGCTGCTTGTCTCCCCCAGCAGAACCTGACTGTGGCAGTAAGTGCTTGTTTTTTCTTCACAGGAACTCCAGTACAAAGGAAATTGCCATCTGTAGTGTTCCATCATTTCCTCTGATATCCCACAATCTTCCCATACTCATCTCAGCTTCTTTCATTCTCTGCTACTAGTTTATGAAACAAACTTACTCCCATGTATCTCAGCAACCCCTTCCTTTGATACCATTCCTAGTATTTTTAAAAGTTTAGCCAATTGCCACCTCAGCTTTCCCTCCTTTGAGCCTTGACCCTAGCTGTTTTTATTCCATCCCATACGCATGTCAGCAAACCCTCTCTGTGCTGTTTACCTCCATGAGCTGAACCCAATGGTGGCGTAAGTATCTTTTTTCTTAACAGGACAATCAAGATAAAGTAAATCAACAGCTTGGTTGCAGTACTGCATGGTTCTCTGTGATATCTTGCATGTCCCACCAAACCAATTTTAGCAATCTCTCTCCTGACTAGGAACCTATATATATTTTTTTTTAATAACCCAACTCGCACTCACCTCAGGAAACCCTCACTATGCTGCCTATCTTCCTGAGCAGAACCCAGTAGCGGCAGTTAGTGTTTTTTTCTTCATAGGACCCCCTAGACAAAGGCAATCATTTGCTTGGTTGAAGTGTCCTATGGTTTTCTGTGGTATCCTGTAATCTCTCCCACACCCATTTTAACAAGATTCTGTGGACCCTAAGTTTTTAAAAACTTTTAAAAATATACATGCCAACATGTAACACACATACTTACATTATTATTATTATTTCATTACAGACCTAGATATATTGATATGAACAGCGATGTAACAGAACCTTAAACTTCCCACACACAGTACTTGTAGTTTACAGTTCATTGAATTATCAATTCTATCAAAATAAAATAAAGCATTTTGCAGCCATCATGGTGTTTAGCTACCACATCTGCCTGTCCTATACTAATCTCACTTTAATGAGACCATCCTGTTCTGTGCTTATACCTTTCGTGATCAGCCAGGCCTCCACTGGGGCTATGAAACTAAGGTATGTGCCCCACTGGGCTTTGAATGTCTCAGATCTGTGCCTCACTTCCCACATTTATCTTGAATGGAAGGACCATGTTCAGGAGATTGTACTGCATTGCTAGAATGGGATGTGCCTGGGAGACACGCATATTGTTTTATACACTTTCCTGCTATGAGTAGCATGCTGCGTACAACCCTTTGGTAGAGGTATCATTCCTCTCCAGTTGTATCCCCAGTCCCCACATTATTCCCATGCTATCTCTGCTTCCTTTGGTCTCTGCTCCTAGCTTAAGAAACAAACTTACTCTGCACACAGCTCAGCAGCCCTTCCTTGGATGCCAATCCTAGTATTTTAAAAATAGTAACCAACATGCCTCAGCATTCCCTCCTTTGAACCTTGACCCTAGGTGGAGACTGCAGTATCCTTTACTATTCAGTTCATACATTGTCCTATCTGTCAAACAATCTCTGACTCATAAGCCTATGATGTGGAACAGGCCCAGAAGCAGTGAATGTATGTCCCCAACTCTTTACGTCTCTCGTACTGAGATTACCGTATATTCCTTTCTTGAATTTGTGTACAGTGCCAGGCTGCTTGTAGAGGCACTACATGGATTTTTACTGGGTCTCAGTGGACAGGTTACACACCAGCAGCCCCATGAGGCTTACACAAACCCTGCTCCATTCTGCTTTTGGGATCGTCACTTCCAGGTATCTTTCCTTGTGTTTCTAACCTTGTGTGACTAGTCTGCTGCTGTCACCCCCAGGACAGGATATATCTTGGTCTGCACCCCTTTTTGGCTCTGCTGTAAATGTCATTAACATTTCCTCTTCCTCTCATAACTTACCCAATCCCTGCTGTACCCACCCCAACTTGTAAATAAATGTCTAAACCCATAGGTATCTAAACATGTGTTGGAAGGGATGGATTCGATCTCTTACCAGCTCTGAGAATGTATTTACAGCTTCTTTCCTGAGTAAATCCCACACAAACTTTATGCCCTCTGCCACCACTGCAAGAACCCTGTATATTCCAGTCCAGGCAAACATTTAGGGTTTGATGCTACTGTCACCAATATGGTATTTTCTTTCTCTCCCTTAACTTTTTCTTCACATTGTTCTATGCACGTAGGGGTCATTTCTCTCACCCTGTATTTTGTAAACTCACAATCCAATTGAGGCCAAAATGTGGGTACAGTACAACCACCAGTGTCTCCTTCTTGAAGAGCTACCCATCTTGTTCCTTCGTCCCTAGACGTTCACTCCCACTGTATGATGGTGGCCCCCAAGGTCTGGAAATTTTAAGCCCTTTGGCCCACTGTACCTTTCAGTCAGAGGAGGTTGACTATCAACCATTTTTTCAACCATAGAGATTCATTACATTTTGCCTGCAGCCTAATCAATTCCAACTTAGCCCCTTAGGGAGCATTTGTGGGGGGAAGGGTGTGAGGGAGGACATTTATATCAATTAAAGTAAGTCTTCCCACTCACAAGACAGGTAAGGACTGCCAATTGCCTACATTATTACAACTATGGGAGGAGCCTACAGGAGTATTGCATGTAGAAAAGGAGTGATGTCATGTTTTCTGTCCATGGAACTGACTGAAGGTGTAAATAGTCTCCTCCGCCTTCCTCTCTTCCAAGAAATGTCTTCCACCCTCAAATAAATACACTTTCATGTTAGTCAATGGTTGCAGGGTACTTTTTCTTTCTTAAGTAGGTGGTACAAGAACTGGAACCTGAGTAGTGGGAGGCAACATTGTTTTTATGGGGGGAAGTAAGGTCCATCCCACCTCCACCCAAGAAGCTCCAAAAGGTCAATCCTACCTTTTTTTTTAATCATGTGGGAGGGGCATGAGGTGGCTCTAGCATCCTGAAAGAAGACTCACATGTTTGGGATGTGGACCAAGGGACAAAACAAGTCTGACAGAAGATACTTAAAATGCCTTCAAATAGACTTAAAAACCCCTTGGAACAAATGATTATCAGAGTCACCTGGTGTCTCAAAAGGAAAAACTAAGAAGTGTCTAAAAACTAAGGAAAATAGACAGCTTTCAGGTATTTCTTAAACATTTATATACTAAAACCAAAGTTCAGCTTTTGGGATTAACAATATTTGTTTACCATAGTCTGTCTGTCTATATCTATATATATCTATATAGTTTGCCTTTTTAGTAGTTTCAAAATCTTGAAAGCATTGGTGTTACTAATGCATTTAGAAATACATTTTTTAATTGTCTTTACAGATAAATCATACATGTTCATGTGAGGGCACATTTTTGGGGGGATGGGGTTCAAATTATTTGAATCATGGGCACAGCATTTGGTAAACACAGTCTGTGATGAAGTGTATTTTTCTTTTTAAGTTTGAGAAGTGGAGTTGGATTGCACAACTGGATAGTATAGACACCATAGAAGTAGAATGGGTTAAACACTTCCTGGAACTTTCTGCATAACAAGTTCCCCATGACACCTCACAGCATTTTACACCACCATCCTAAGAGCAATCAGTGTTACTTTATAGGATATTGCATAGCAAGAGACCTTGCATTCCCTTTTTCCAAATAATTTACCAACTTCATTCTCATGCAGGCAGTTCTGGCCTACTGTTATATTCTACTGAATCTTCTTAATGGAAAACTGTATGGTAAAATCAGGTCCAGAAACAAATGATTTGATACCTTTTATTGGACCAACATGGATGTTACACAAAAGAACAAAGTGCTGTAGCTTTCAAACCAACCAGGTCCTTCTTCAGAAGCTTTGTGGCAGTTATTTTGAAAATCCCATACTATTAACACCAGATAATGTTGAAAAAACAGAAATAATTCTCATTGGTTTCACATATACATTTAAAACATAACAGAAGATTACATCAGAGAAGCTAATTAACACCAGTATGCTTTTAACTGAGAAGCCTCAGAAGGGCAAAGGTTATCAAGAATTATCAACAACCAGAGAGTTCTTCTCACACAAATTTTAAAATGTCTTGGTATGCTTCAAGAAAGCATTTTAGTGATTAAAAACCTTGGGATAGCATTCTCTCTAATACATGTAAGAAGAGCTTACAACCTACATTGCAAGTGTCATTGGCCCAGATATTCAAAAGGGTTGCGCCATGCGCAATAGGGTTGCACCTGCGCAAGTCTGAACTTGCTGCATTCTGCCATATTCAGCAGGAGGCAGTTGCGCCACAGAAAACATGCTGAGCAACAGTGCAATGCAAATGAATGCATGCTGAACTGGAGGGGGAGGAACCATGCATAAACTGCACAGCCCGATATTCAGCAGGGCTGTGCAGAGTTGTGCAGGCGCAACCCCCAACCTGCGCCTGCACAACTTTGAGGCAAAAAAAAGGCTTAAGTTGAGGGCCACCCACAGGTGAGCTGCTGCATTACAGGGCACAACACAGCAGCTGCCACCTGTGGCTGGCCCTAATCCAGTCCCTGTGCCCCCCCGGCAGCCCGATCGTGGGCAGATGACTGTAAATCCCCCCACCACCCCCACTGGCCCGATCATGGGCGCAGTTAATCCCCCCACCAGCCTGATTGCGGGCAGCAATGTGCTCCCCGAATGTATCCCTGGTGGTCAGTGGACCGAAAAGCCCGATCGCGGGCAGTGGTTGTCTAATAAACCCCCTTCCGAATTCATCCCTGGTGGTCAGTGGACGAAAAGCCCGATCGCGGGTGGTAGTCATTTAGAACCCCGAACATAGCCCTGAGTGGCTAGTGTCCCTCCACCCACCACCCGAAGCCCTACCACCCCTCCCCTGGCAGCCGGCAGCATCCCACCCACTGCTGCCCGCCACCCACTGACTGACTGCGGTAGAATGCATGCCCATTGGCAGAGCAAGAGCCAATGGGCGGCAGCCCATAAAGATGACAGTCCAGATGTGTGAATGAATACATTCATTCATTCACAAAACTGGACTGTCTTGTACAGTATGGGCTGCACGCCCATTGGCTCTTGCTGCACCACGGGCGTGCAGCCTCACTGGGCAGTCAGTCGGCAGCGCGGGGGGCAGGTGGGTGGGATGCTGCCACCCGCTGGCTGCCGGGGAGCGGGTGGTGGGGCTTCAAGGATGGGTAGGGTGGGGACACTAGCCACCAGGGCTATGTTCAGGGGTTTTTAAATGATCACCGCCCGCCATCAGGCTTTTCGTCCACTGACCACCAGGGTACGCTCGGGAGCTACATTGCTGCCCGTGATCGGGCTGGTGGGGGATAAACCATGCCCGCAATCGGGCCAATGGGGGGTGGCGGGGATTGTACACTGTTTTGCCCACAATCGGGCTACAGGGGGTGTCGGTCCCCACTGGCTGCTGCCTGGCAGGGTGCCAGGCGCAAGTCCTTGGGGATCGGCGCACCTGCATGCTAATGGCATGCAAATGGAGCCATAATCAGATGCAAATGGCCCCCCCTACACCTTGCATGAATTATGGCCCCATTTGCATGTCACTGTTTGAATATGGGGATTTTGCGCATGGCGCAATGGTACTTACGCCACCGCAAGTTGAATGCTCCACTCTGACCACTTGCGGTGGTGCAAGTTCCACTGCACCATGCGCAGTGGCTGTGGTCAGGGGGTGATATTCAAAGGAGTTGCTCAAGGGCAAAACTCCTTTGAATATCGCTCTGGACACACCCCTGCACAACTATTTTGTGCAGTGCAAGGGCTTGCGCCACAAAATAGCGAAGTTTGAATATCCAGCCCATTGTGTTTTAAAGAACAGACAATGAGAGACAAAATCCTGAGATTAGTAAAAACTGCAAGCTGAAAACAAGCCCCAAATTAAACATCTACACATATACATGATGCATGATAGTATCACTTGTAAGTATAAGTGCCAAATAAAAATACTTGTCAAGGACCCCCAAGAAAACAAGACCATGAGCCTGATAAGTGCAGATTTCAACACAGAAGCAGTGTATAACAAAAATGCTCAGAATTAGTCTAAGGAATCTAAATGAAAACTTTTAAGGATGAAATCTTCCAGGCCCCCTCCTTTTTTCTCCCTTTCTCTCTCTCTCTCTCTCTCTCTCTCTCCCCTCTCCCCCTTGGGAAATATATTGTAACTAGTAGGAATGAGATATACTGTTTGTACAAGAGTCATAATACAGCATCATTCACACAAATCTTAAATATTTACCCAAAGGAATTACACCTTTTATGAACCCCCAAGTAAATGAGATATGCAGATTTAAAAATGTGACAGTGTGTAATCCAACCACTGACAACTAGTAGAAGGAAGTAAATGTACACTATATGAAAACTAAGTGTCCTAACCACATAACAGTTGCCCCATGCCACACTCCCTCCACACATACATGTGTACATACACTACACCACACACACACACACACCCCCAGCACACACCCCACACAACCACAACACACAACAAATATAACAAACACAACCTAGTTGTCAGTGGTTGGATTACACGCCGTCACATTTTTAAATCTGCTCATATTAAGATGCATATCTCATTTACTTGGGGGTTCATAAAAGGTGTAATTCCTTTGGGTAAATATTAAGATTAGTGTGAATATTGCTGTATTATGACTCTTGCACATACAGTATATCTCATTCCTACTAGTTACAATATCTTTCTAAAGGAGAGAGAGAGAGAGAGAGAGAGAGAGAGAACACAGCTGGATAAGGTACCAGTATTTAGGAAACTTGTCATACTTACCCAGAGTCTAGCAATGTGAATCCTGGCTGTGACTATAGGTGTTTACAACTGAATGATAACATTTGCTTCACTTGCAAATAGGTAGGCATTTGTGTTTAATTTCTGTTTGACTTACTGTAGGTTACACATAGACTCTGAACAATTCATAACATGATGTATTGTGATTCAATGAACTGATAAATGGGGATTTTGGTTTCTTTTACAAATTCATTTTTCCTGACCATGGATATACTAAAACAAAAATTTCTCAAAATGTTTTTAAATAAACAGTTTAACTCACAGCAGCAGAAGAAGCATGTTGGCATTAAAAGCTTAGTGGCATGGATGTAGAGGCACCAGTATTTAAGCATGACTTTGGTAGAGGATTAATTGTGACTTGGGGGTGAAGGAGGGAGTAAGTCTTGATATTTGTAGCATAATGGTTTTCTGAAACTTCAACCTTCAATGGGTTAGACTCTGCAGCCATCTGTACAGTGTATCACTAAGCCATATGCAGTGTGGTATGGGTAAAACCAAGATCACCAGACCAGGACCAGTGCTGTAAAATCTGCACTGGGCACAGTTTATGCAAATATTGCTGATCCAGTGGATCAAATAAATATGTGCAAATAAATAAATACTCTGCTTCACCTCGTGCTTCAACCCACCCCAGGAGTGACGTTATTACATGATAACACAAACCCTGTCATGCCTTATTGCTTAAATATGCCCTTTCTCAATGTACTATACTTTGATTCAGTTAGTGTATGCAACAGCCTTCATGTGAACACTCTGGGCTTCTCTTTGACTCCTGATGTCTATTTGCTTTAGCTATTGTATATTGTTTGAACTGCTTTGGTCTTCTTGATGTGGTGCCTGTGTGCCTAAATTATGTCATCTGTTTATCTACTGCTACCCATGTATCTCCAGTGAATGATTGTTATAACTGTCTGCTCTCTGAGCCATTGTTTTTGGACTTGTTAACTGTGCTGTCATTGTATTAGTTTTGACAAGGTGCCTTTGTAAATGAGCCTCTGACTCAAAGGTTTGTAAATCTGATATTTTTTTAAATAAATAAATAAATGTTTATATTTGAGTCCATGTAATACCCTTAACTAGTTGTAGTAGTAATTTTTTTATTGATCGACTTATTCAAGTCATTACAATTAAAATACATGATTAAAATTCAATCAAATACACATTTTTATAATTTCCAAGTTAAAACATCCATCATATAACATTAGTCCTCAATTTTACATTCTTCTTAGTAATATCCACATTTTTAAATATTTTTAAATATTGACATATTGGACAAATTATAAACAGCTTAACCTACCCCTTAAGTTAAAACATTCCTCACATGCAATTTTTTCTGCTCAATTATTTTTAAAAAGGAGGCCACAGTGAGTAAATTTTCAGGTTATGAGATTTTAACAAGAAATTCAACATAATTTCTGGATTTAACTCAAGTTTTCTCAAAATTTCCCCCAAAATTTTCCTTCTATCTTTCTCATATAGAGGGCATATTATTAATAAATATCTAAGTGTATCTTGATCTGTTCAACATTTACATAGTATATCCCCCATTATTTTCTCTTTACTATATAAATTTGATTTCCAATTTGTTGTAATACTCTTGAATCTTGCTCGGGTTAATAATTTCCTAAACTCAGGATTGATCTTAGCTCTCAAGTATAATTCTAGTTCATGTGACCTCTTATTTTTAACCATCCATTCATTCACTTTATATTGTTTACACAGTGCCAAATCCAATTGGGTATAATAATCTCTAACCCTATCTTTAATTCTTAATTTTATTATATCTGCTGGACAAATCATACTTTCCATAATAGTCTCTAGCAGCCCCATTGGTTTTAATATTTTCTCTACTATTTCCATACTTGGAAATAACCTATAATATTTACTATACTCCATTGCCTCCACCATACATAATCTAGGAAACTTTTGATTACTCATGTTATACACCTTTAACCAATAGGTCATTTGTCTTGTTTTTATTTCACATACCAATTGGTATTGGCCCAGTTCAGCCCTAACCATTGCTGATGGCATCCCAATAGGAAGACCCAACATTTTTTTATAAAATTTATTCAAAATACATTCTAATTTGAAAAAAATCACCAAATCCCCAAATTTCTGCCCCATAGAGTAGTTGAGCTTTAACTTTTGCATTTAAAACCCTCAAGTTTCCTTTTATTGACTGCCCTTCATGTTTATAAGCAAATCTATTCATTACTGCCATAAATCTATTTACTTTACTATAAGTTTCTTTTATATACTTATTCCATAATCCATCCTGAGTGAAAACTATTCCTAAATAACAAAATTATTTTACCACTTCCAATCCATATCCATCTATTTTATATTGATATTCTTTTTTATTCCCTCTGAAGACCAGTACTTTTGTTTTCTCATAATTTAATAATAAATCTGCCTTCTTACATTCTCCAACAAATTTAATTAACATCCTGTTTATGCCTATGAAGCTTGTTGATAATAAAGCTACATCATCTGCAAATGCCAAATAAGCACACTGCTTCTTCCCTATTCTAGTCAAATGAAAGTCTGGATCATATAATTTACTTAATATTGTTTGAAAATATAAATTAAATAACAATGGTGAAAGAGTACATCCCTGCTTTACCCCAATGTTAGTTTGAAACCACAGTGTCAATTGTCCCTTTGTTGAATATCTTACGCTTGTATAATTGTCCTGATATAATCGCTCAATCATTGTCACCATATCCCTATCCACTCCTAGTCCTTTTAATCTTTTCCACATCATACTACGATTCACTCGATCAAATGCTGTTTTTAGATCAACAAATATACAATATAGCTTTTGTTTTTTAATCTTAGTATACTTGTAAATTAAATGTACCAATGTCCAACATTGGTCTAATGTAGATTGACCATTTCTAAATCCTGCTTGTGCTGTATCAATAATATTGTTTTTCTCAACCCATGTTGTCAATTTATTGTTTAATATTTTAGTAAATATCTTCTCTGTACTATCTATTAAACTAATTGGTCGATAACATTCTGGACTTTTTTCCCCCTTTATTAAATATTGGAACAATTATATTTAATTTCCAACTAGTTGGGATTATTCCTTTATCCCAAATCTTGTTAAATAATATCGTCAAATAAGGAACCCAAAATCAAGCTGTATGAAAAATAACATCAAAAGGTATCCCATCCGGGCCTGGGGCTTTATGTTTTTTGAAAGAATCTAAAACCTTCCATACATCCGCTTCCATAAATGGTTTATTGTTAATCAATTCTTGATTTTTAATGTCAAATCCATTCTTACCATATTGTTCATCTATATTTTGTTTCTTTTTATTTGCTGTATAAAATAAACCTTTATAATATTGTACCCATACATCCGGCTCAATTAATGTAGTTATCCTATTGTCATAATTTAATGTACTATTACTGACTATATTCCAGAACTTCTTAGAGTCATTTGATACTACAGCTTCCTCTAATTCTGTCCATAATTTAAGTTGGTATCTTCCTTTATTTATTTTCAAAATCCTTTTATACTCTTTTCTTAATTTGTTCATTTCTCTGTTCTTGTTTTCTAACAAACTACCTTTTAAAACTCTCATTACCCCATTAAATTTCCTCTTTGCATCCCTACATTCTTTATTAAACCATGCCTGTCCCTTTCTTACTATTATATTTTGTTGCCTGGAGATGATCTGCCTGACATCAACCATAATGATATTATATTCGAGTAATGTTTCTATATCATTTTTATCATCAATATAATTATTTATTTTATCCAATATACCTCCATCATACATTAACTGGATAAGTTTCCCTCCTTCTATAATATCCCACCCTATAACATTCTTTCTCATCAATTTCAACATTTCAGGTCCCACTTGATCAACAACAAATTTTGTCTGATCCTTTTCCAACATTAGTTCTATGGAGGCATGCTGGCTCTCCAAAGTTGTTTTTATCCTCATCTCAACACACTTTGATAGCAAATTTAGATTAACCCAAACATAATCTATTGTTGATGACCCACGACCCCCTTGATATGTATAATTACTAGGAATATCACCTTTAATTCTCCCATTTAATAAAAGGAAATTTCTATCACATAACTTCCTATGGACAAGAATTCCCTTATTATTTACGGTGTAGTCCATCACTTCCCTTTTAGCCATTAGATTATTCTTCTCCAAATGAGAACAAAAGACACAATTTCTTCTGGTATTCCTTGTAAGGTGCCCAATCTTACATTAAAATCTCCTACTAATATTATTTTGCTGTTAGGATAGTCAAATGTCAATCTATCTAATTCCCTTGATAATTTTTTCAACCAATCCTTATCACCATAGGAACTATTTAATGGAGGTGCATAGATATTTATTAATATTAAATCATCTTATCCTTCCTCCTGTATATATACTATTAATATGCTCTTACTATCAATCTGTATATCCTTTGTTTTCACTTTATTTAATTTACAGAAAGTTTGAAGACCCCCTGCATTCCTTCCATGTCTTTTCAACTTTTCAGCTTTTTCCAATATGTCATGTATCCATCTAAATAAGCCTCATTCATCATCCATGTTTCCTGGATACATATATACTCAAACGTTTTAAAATATTTTACTAAATCCAGGTCTCCTAATCTTTCCTGTAATCCCGAGGAATTCCAAGTAAGAATTTGTAACTGGTTCTTTGATTCTATCTTGTTCTCATTAGGCTCTCTCTCATATATAATCTCATTAATCCTTATATTATACTCTGATGTCTGTGACCTCCTTTCATTACTTTTTCCAGGCAGTCACTGATGCAAATCAGTTAATAATGTATATCTATTTGATGTTTCTATCATAACTTCCCATGTCCTTGATTCTTTATACTTTTGAACTTCTTGATCCATCTCTCCTAATTCCATACAAACATATACACCAAGATATTCCAACAATGGCTGTCTCTGTATAAATAGTTCAAAAATAATTCCTTTGTTCATCTTTACCAATATTTGACCATCTTTTTCACATCGAATAGCCTGTGTTACTTCGTGGATGCAGCCCTCAGTGCCCAACAGTATATTTAATAAATCGGCCACTTTGCTCTTAAGATTCTTACTATTTTCCATATAGAATTGTTTTAAGCCATATATGATGACCTCCTTTATTTCTCCTCCTTTTTCTATAACCGAATAATATTCTGGAAATAACTCACCCAAAGTTATCAATTCTCCAACTTGGATTCCCATTTTTACCTAGCTCTTTTGCTTGTTTGTCAATGGCTTTCAGAGCATAGTACTGGTCTGTAACCACCAGAACCAATTCTAATTCCATAATAGGCCTTACAATACTAATACTGTTCAGCATTTGTCTGCATCCACTTAGTACACTATCTAATAAGTTCTTAACCATGTCTGACAAACTTTCTTCTGTTTTATTAGGCAAACATGCCATTTTATACAAAGGTAAAACAAAATGTCTTTTTTTTTTAATTGTTTCAATATTTCCTCATGTTTATCTTTCTCTTCACCATCTAACAATGATTTTTCTATATCATTTCTTCCTAAAGTTCCTTTTTCCATCTTCTCCTCTACATTGTCATTCACTTTCCCCTATATCATCTACAACTTCTCCACATCCTTTTTGTCCTTGTTGTCTTTTGTTATTCTGTACTATACCAATCACTTTCCTTCCATCTTCTATTTCCTTGCTCTTTACCTTGTTTTTTCCTTCCAACACTCTCTTTCCACTTGTTTTTTTACTTATCTTCTATGGATTTTTTTTAACCTTTTTTCCCTTATTCTTTGAACCTTCTATAATTACTTCAGTTGTTACACTTTCTGTCTGTCTTCCTTTAATATTTTCCCTTTGTCCTTTATTTTCAAATCCCTTCTTTATATTATTTGGGCCTTCTATTACCTATTCCTCCTCTACTTCATCTTTTAACCTTCTAACATCTTTACTGGTTCCTTCATCTTTATTCACATTCTCATCTTCCATCTCTTTATTTTCTTGTTGTTCTCCTTTTTCCCATATATCAGGAAATATATTTTTTAAATCCACACATATGCTTTCTTCCCTAAATATTTTATCTGGGAGCATCACATATTCTAATGAATCCTCTCCCCTTAACTAGTTAATGCATTCACAGTCATAGTGGCTCTGCCAGAGCTTGTTTTTTTTTAAGTTATTGAGCAGATCCTTGTAATTTGATCCACAGAGTGAAGTGAGAGTGGGGCCCACCTTAATTCCCAGATACTGTAGGTTATAGAGGTATGCACTACCTTGAAAGGATGGGGCCCAGCTCAATTGCTCCCTTGCTCCCAGAATGGGCATCACCTCTGATTTATCAATGTTGACATTATATCCTGAGAAATTTGCAAATTGTTCAGTAATCCTGGTGATTTCTGGGATAGATTTTCTGAGATTAGTAATGAAGAGCAGGACATTGTCTGCATACAGCTATCATTTGTGCAGCGTGCCTCTTTCCCCCTGCACCCGACTTTTGATTGGTGACTGCTTTTTGGTTTATGTCAGGGGCTCAATAGCAAAGGCAAACATATGTGTGTGTGTGTGTGTGTGTGTGTGTGTGTGTGTGTGTGTGTGTGTGTGTGTGTTGGGGCAGGGGTACACCTGTCTTGTCCCTCTGTGAAAATCAAAATTAGTGTACAAACCCATAATTACCAAGATTTGAGCCTTGGCCCCCTATATAGTAACTATATCAGTCCACAAATTCCTTGTCCAGATCAAACCAGCTGAGGACAGCAAACAGACACTGCCATTCCACTCTATCAAATACTTTCTCTGCATTTGGGGGGAGAGCACATATGTTGTCACCCTGGATGCTGAGAGACCCAATTAACCATGCTGAGGAATTTCCTAGGATTACTGTAAGAGAAATGCCCCTGCACAAAGTTGGTCTGGGCAAACGAGCACAAAAAAGACCCCCTTCAGTCTCTCAGCTATGATTCAGGCTAGTATCTTAGTATCAGACTGTGATTTAAAAGGTGAGTTCACACCCTTAGTGAAGAGGCTTTACTACCTTAAAGCATTGGGGCTCAAAATCTGTGAGTTTTGGTTACAACTCTGTATGTGGTTCTTATTGCCCAATTTATACAGGTGTTGCTTAAGCAAGAAAGAGTGCTATCTCTGCCCTGCTGGTTATAAATAAGTTGTCCACCACCTGTGCTGCCCTTAGCTGCTTGAGGCAATGCTGTGACTGGTCCAGATATGATTCCCATTTCAAGTCCTTTACTTTCTGCTCTAGCTCCCTTAGCCAGGACCATTTTTGTTTGTTATTGGCCACAATGTATGGTATTATTGACCCTCTTATAAACACTTTCCCTGGTGTTATGGAGCTATTTATTTCCATACATAGGGCCCACTGGTCTGCAATATATTTTCTAAAGTCCTCCTCTGGCTGTACATGTACTAGGAGTTGAAAGCTGCATTTCTCTTATATCTTACCTCCTGATTTTATGGCTATTTCCATCAAAGCATGTTCTGATAGCACCACTAGACTGATAGATGTCTGCTAACCCTCGTATACAGTACCTGTAAAACAAGAAGCTAGTCTATTCAAGACCACAATTTATGCAGGTTAGAGTAGAATATATTCTACTGTGAACCTGGACTGGTCTCTCACTAGACATCCATTAAGTCAAGTTTTGCTAGGCCCACACTTCACTGTAGTATTGCTACCTCCTGAGTCCTGCCTCCCACTGAGTAATCTGTCTAGTGCAGGGCTGAGTGCCCAGTTAAAGTCACTCCCCCAAACAATAAATTTGGATTTTTTCTGATTACAGCAAAGTCAACATCTGTTACAAAAGACTGGGTCATGGACAGCTGGTGTACATATATTATCTGGTGTAACTACCTCTTCATGTAAATTACCCTGAACAATTGCAAACTGCCTATTACATGGATCCATATTAACCCTGTCTTCCTGCAGAGGAAGATGCTCATGCACCAAAAATGTCTGTCCAATGCCTGTGCCCATTGAAGACCACAGTGTGACATTGCCCTACTTAGACATGAACCAGTTTTACATGCTGTCTGGGGGTCAGATGCATCTCTTGCAATATGGTGACTTGAATATTATACCACTTCAGTAGTGTTTAACACTTCCTAGCTCATTTTAATAACCCATCCCACGTTCCTCCCAGCAATCCCTCCCTATCAAATCCTATTCAGTTTTTTCTGCCAACTGTAGTGATTAAATTAAAAACTTTGCAGTTATTAGACAAAAAAAAACAACTTCTGCTAGAAGTAGACATGCAGCATGGAGAATGACATTTGGTAAACTCTGTGTCAGCTTTAGTCTCTGCCCATGAAGGATTGGGCTACAATTTATTCCTAGGGCATGTTAGCTGGGAAAATCTGTAGCCTTATTTGACAAGGAGCATGGGTCTAGCTATTGGCACTAATCTACAGCTTATATTGTTTTCAAAATGTTTTCATGTACAGCTGGATTTTGGGCAGAATTGAAGATAGATGAAAAAAGCCTCAAGTCATTTAAAACCAGCTTGTATTTAATTTAAATAATGTTTGCTGTGTCCATGTTGAAAGGAGAGAATGAATGTGTGATGAAAACTGAATTCACTTCAAGCAACTTAGTACTTAAAAGAAGTGCACTTATTTTAATACACAGTTATCTTTGTATGCCAGAGGAAAACATCACATATTATTAAACTGTGGATAGATAGCCTGGCCTGTGATTGGCCAAACTTGGTCACATAACCAAAAATTGCAGGTACTACTACCTCCTAAATTCACTAATGACAGGCAATAGTCCTAATAATGGGCAATAGTCTGAAAAACTATTGCCTGCTAAACTCACACACTTGCACAGTCTTAAAAAAAAAAACACACAAAAAAACATGACATCAGTCCATGACACTAGAGGTGTGCAAAACTGGGGAAGTTTTGGTTTTGGTTTTGACAAATCACTTCTGGTTTTGGTTCTGGATTCACGGCCAATATTCATTCAGCATAGAATGTGACCTGTACCTTAAATTTAAAGTATAATATAAAAGGAAACAGGTTAAATTCTGTAAAAAAAAAAAACAAACAAACAAAAAAAACAAACAGTTTAATAGCATGGCAGCTAGCAAGGCCCAGCTGTTAGTAAGTTCATGGGAAATTATGTATCTTGTTGTAAGGTATTTTGAGCCAGTGTTAAAGCTGAATAAGCACATAGTTTCATTTGCTTGCAGCTAAATTCCTAGCAAATAAAGACAGGAGACGAGATGCACTGAATACAGGGACATACGCTAAGTCAATGTAACAGCCGAGTATGGCAATATAGCCTGGCAGTATAGCCTAGAGGTTAAAGTAATGAGCTGTGACTGAGTTTGGTCCAGCAGACTTGGGCTTGATTTCCCACAACCTCCACTTGTATACAGTGTGACTCTGAGCAAGCAGCAACTTAACCACTCCAGTACTCCCAGGTCACTCCTGAAAACAGGCACTTGTACCTAGTGGTCCTTACCTGGTTATCGAATAATAACACATACACACATACACACACACGCACACACTGAGGATTGCTGCGCAACTTGTATAATTCCTAGTTGTCTCCATTCTACTTATTATCCTGTATATCTACTTGATTGTCTGTAACCATTCACTATCTTATTGTTTTGTACCTAACCAGAACCTTGCTATGATTATGTGTAACTGTAAAAAGTAAAGTCATTGGCCTTGCCTAAATCAGGCAATGATTGTTTTGAATCCTATTGTTGTACCTTTTTCTTCCTGATGCGGAACCTTTGCAGATGAGCTTCTAGCACAAAGGTTGTAATCCGAGACTTGAAGAAAATAAAACACACACACACACACACACACACACACACACACACACACACACACAGATGCATGCACCCCCTCCTGGCTACCTTGTTTAGTCTGTTAAGCAACTTGTGCACTGCTAACAAAAGTGACTTGGTGGATCATGTGTGAAACCTTTTTGGAAGGAGGGGGCAGCTCTTGGCAGTTGCATAGTAGCCCCGACTTGTAGTCTTGCTAGTTCACCAGTTAATATTCATACCTTGCCTTTAGATGTGCAGTAACTACTCATCATCATTGCCACCTATTTCCTCAAGGTGACTAAGGAAGGTAATCTGGTTAGGTATTGTTTTTTTCTTGGAAGGGAGCTGGCTTCATTATTGAACAGCAAATGTTATTTAAAATAGAGATGGAGGGGAGTAGGCCTGTGAAACAGGTTTCCAAGACCAAGACAGCAATTCAGAAGAAATTACATGCCTCCAGTCTCCTAAACCAGTCCTGTAAGGTCTCTCTGGCCTTCTTCTTTGACTCATTCAGCTCATCCACAGGCCTCAGACTCAACTACTTCATTGCAGTTTTGACAGTTCAAACCTCATGGCCTCACTTCCATTGTGGGAGTGTCCATTGCTTAGCTCCTACTCATGCCCTGGATGGTGTTCTTGCCCTCATTCAGTTCTAGATCCTGCTCCCTGCCTGCTTGCTCATCCCCAGACTTCTTCACAGATCTCAGGTACTCCAGGCCCCATGACTTTGCTTGCCTGTTCAGTTTCCATCCTGCAAGCCTCTATGTTGTTGTTTTAGTTTGTATTGACTGTGATTGTCCTGATTCTGGTCCCTGATAAGCCCTCTGGGTCTGGGGGGCACCTTTTCAGGGATGCCCGGCCTCGGTTCTGGTCATTGCCTTCCACTGCATCCCACCTTCGGGTCTTCAACCATGGTGCTCTTGCTTACCTGGATGTTGCTGTTTCATTCTGCTCCATGTTACCCTGTTTCATTTCAATGGCCTTGGTTTATCACTTGAGCAATGTGTGTATCTCCATTCGGTGATGACAATTTTCTATATTTGGGATACCACATTGCCGATTGGACCCCTGGCTTCTTGGTGCTTACCTCCTGCCTCTGCCATTGTCCTCTTCAGTCTGCTGGGATGGACCCTACCTTTGTTCCTCTGTTCCACTCTGCTCACCAGATGGATTTATCTTAGGACCTGTTCACCATCTGCTATTCCTCCCTGTTGGATTGGATTGGTAGCTCCTGGGCATTTTCTGGCCTGCTTCTTTTTTCTTGTGCATTTGTCATCTCCTAGACATCCTCAGCCCCTGATGTTGCTTCCTGGATTTCCTCTGCTGATTGTTCTGCTGTGTCCCCTTGGCTTATCCTGGAAGGAGTGCTGTTATGTCATTGTGCCTTTTCTGTTCCACTGTTGCTGTGGCTCTGGGCTTTGGCTTGTTTGGCTCCCTGTCTTTTCTTTAGGGCTATTCTACATGGTTGCCTCCATCCCGCAGTTCAGCTATCTGTTTGATTATTCTCCCAATTGCTCTGCCTTATTCTCCTCCTGTAGCTGGCATTACAGCTCCTGACCAGTACTCAATGGACTATCAATACCTCACAAAGGAGAAAAAAAAAACCTGGTCTAGTGACATCCCTTGAACTGCTCTACTCCTTTGGCCTCAGAAGGGCTGCAGCACCATTATCTGTGATATTCTCCACAAGCTCATCCCTCAGCATTTTATTGGATTTAGACCATCTAGATGCTTTTACCTCTCGATCAACTTCTCAAGATCAGTCCTCAGACATCTAAATGGGATTCAGACCACAAGAAAGCTATTTCCTCTTGATATGCTCCCCAGGACCCAGACTTTAGTGGAATCCTCTTTAAGCCAATCCTCTCCCACCAGGAAATGTGAATATATTTCCTTCGGGGGATACCTCATCTATGCAAGGGGTCATATTGCCAAAAACAAAAACAGCGTGGCAATCAATACCACAGGCAAAATGGCGTACTGTAAAATAAGGTTGATAAAAACACCAACCACAACACAAACAGCACACACCATTCAAAATAATGGACTTTCTTTTTTTTTTAGGGGGGCTTTGGCTCCCCCCACAGACCCTGGACTTAAAATAACTAAATTTGAGGGGGTGTGGACTTCGGGGATAGGGAGAAACTCGGGTGGGGGAACATTACATTTTCTTAAAAAAACAGACAAAAAAGTTTCAACACCTGGAGACCTGGGGAAACTGAACAGTGATCCCAGGTCTCCAACCCTGCTGTGTGCTGGTGCCTTAGCCATTCCACCATGGGAGTGGCTTGACCAGGTGCCACACACATGGCAGCTTCATCCCTTCCACATAACAGCACAGAGTGACAAGGGTAGCGGTAATTCCCTATTACTATTATATCCCTGTTGCTCAAAATGCTTTTGCGCTTTCCACAGCACGGTTATTACAGCACTATTCTTTAAGCACTATATTGACCCGATACCTCTCATCTGTACAAAACCATAATTCCTCAAGGTATTTCCTTTACATCTTACCCATTGGCACTGGCACCATCATTTTCAACTGATACCACCATATCCAATTCTCTGCACTGGCAACTCAGATTTGACCATGTCATTCCACTCTCACCTTCATGAAATAGCTGCCCGATGCCCTTTAAAGACCTTTCTTCCATCTAGTGTCTCAGAATATGCACCATAGTAACTCCATTGCATGTCTATCCTGCTATCTCTGTGCAATCTTGAACCACGGCTTCTGAGCCTCCAGACATTTCGATACTTTATGAAGTCATCATCATCATCATCTCCTCTACAAGATGTACACAATCATTATAATCATCTTCCTTGAGGTCCTCAGATATCATCAGACAACATATACCTTCCTTATACTCAATCAACCGTGAATACCATCAGCAAGGGCAAGTCTTCATTTCATTCCATCATGCTGCACATGCACAACTGACCTTGTTATCTATTTACCATGATTCCACAACTTTATGGTTCTACATCAGATTATTGCAAATGACTCAGTTGATATATTGTTTCCAAGATCACACCTTCATTGTTTCGTCAGTCAGCAGACTCAGTTAAGATGACTCCTTTATCTAGCATTCCCACAACATGTTGGAATTTATGATCAGCAAGTAAACTCCACGTGGGCCATTCTGGCTCCCGCCGCTGAGCTACCTGTACTACAAATCAGAACAAAATGGTAATTTCAAATGCACGCTGAAAACAGAGTTAAAAATCAATGTTTCAACATTGGGTCTTCTTCAGAACATATCTAAAAGAGAAAAAAAGCAAAGTTAGTGTGGAGGGGAGGTAAAATAAGGGATATATGTGGGGAAAGAAAAAAGGGGGAGGCTCGGGGAGAAGAAGTTTTAAATGGCAAGATAAAGAGAATCTGGAAAACAAAAAGGTGGTGATGGGAATGACAAGGCATAATAGCAGTGAATGATGTAGAGAAGTTCCCAGGTGGGAATTAATTAACAAGACCTAGTAAGAAGGCTGAAAGGTGACAAATGTGGGGGAAGGAGACAGAGATGGAGACATCTGGTGAAAATTAAAACAGATGTGTATAGATCCAAACAGACTAGGGAAAACAAGGGGTAGCTGAAACCACAAAACAGGTAACCCTGGACATCCTGTTGTGTCTGCCTGCTCCTGCCCCACATTCCACATCTTTGCAGTTTTGGACAGCCTCTTGAGATCACTCATTGAATCCCTGCCCTTCTACATGAAAAACACTAACCATACTCTCCAGTTATTTGACCAGTTCAGATTCAACGGCTCCCATCAGCTCATCTTCACCATGGACATCAAATCTATTTACACAGTGATCCCCCCACAATGATGGCCTGACAGCTCTGCAGCATTTTCTGAATAAGTGGGAAGTCCAGCAGCTACCCCCCGACACACACATGCTAACCTGTCTGACAGAACTTATTCATAAACTCACTACTTTTTCTTTTAATAACAGTTTTTTTCAGAAGGTCAGTAGAGTTGCCATGGATACCAAGATGGGTCCCAACTTTGCCAGTCTGTTTGTGGGTTGGGTAGAGGAACAGTTTTTTTCTCTCATTCACAGGGACTGTGCCTGAACTCTGGAAATGCTACATGGATGACTGTGTGGGGGCTACCTCCTGTTCCAGGGAGACCCTCCAAGTCTTCTTGGACAAGTTTACCATGGCTCATCCTTCCTTTCAGTACACTGTTGAAGTAACCTCCTCCAAACTGCCTTTTCTGGATATCAAACTGTCAGTGTGGAACACTAGTCTGAAGATATCCGTTTATTACAAACCCACTAACTCACACAGTTTCCTCCTCCACAGCTCCTTCCATCCTAAACATGTCAAGAGTGGCCTGCCATATTCACGGTTTCTTAGACTTCACAAGTTATGTAGTGAAGATGATTTTGCTGAGCAGGCCCAAATAATACATAGCCTTTTATTAATGGGCGATACTCTAAAAGCACAGTGGACAGACCACTCTCCTGGGTCAGTAACATGCCCCATAACCTTGACCCCCATAGGAGGGATACTGTCACGCAAGAACAACAACAAATTCCACTAGTGCTTCCCTTACATCAGAGTACACCTTCTCTTCACAGGATCATCACCAGCAACTTTCCTATTTTGCAAACTGACTCCACATTGGTGCTTCCTTTACAGAACCACCTATTGCATCCCACCACCGCCCACCCAACCTATGGAATCTCTTGGTAGTAAGAAGCAGCCTACCTACTTTTAACAGTTTCTTCCTACCAGGTACCAAACTTTGCAACAGAACTCACTGCCACAGCTGCAAATTTATTTGTAGGGTGACTGAAATTCAGGGTCCCACAGGTGTTTTTCATATCACCAGGGATTTCTTATGCATCTCCACTAATGTGGTATATTGTATTCTTTGCAGGAAGTGTGCAGCCATTTACATCAGATAAACTGGTAGACACCTTGCTGACCATTTCAGGGAACATTACAGGGCAGTCAGGAATGGAGACACTGATAAACCCATTGTAACCCACTTTACCTCCAGGGACCACAGTGTCGATGATCTTTCTGTATGTGTCCTTCAGCAGGGCTTCTGGGATTCTGACCATTGAAAAAACATGAAAACCAAGCTGATCATCCACCTTGGCTCTCAGCAGCCCTCCAGTGTAAATGATAGACTTATTTTCTACTAACATCTTTCAGCCACCCCTTGTTTTCCCTAAAGTCTGTTTGTCTGTACAGATCTATTTTCATTTTCACCAGATGCCTCCATCTGTCTCCTTCCCCTACATTTGTAACCTTTCAGCCTTCTCATGAGGCCCTGTTACTTAATCCCCATCTGGAGAGTTCTCTGGACCATTCACTGCTATTATGTCTTGTCATTCCCATCATCACCTTTTTGTTTTCCAGATTCTCTCTTTATCTTGCCATTCATCACTTCTCTTCCCAGAGCCTCACCCTTTTTTCTTTCCCCACATCTATGTCCCTTATTTTACCTCTCCTCTAAACTAACTTTGCTTTTTTTCTCTTTTAGATATTTTCTGAAGAAGATCTAAGGTTGAAACATAGATTTTAACTCTATTTTCAGCGTGCATTTAATATTAGAATTTTGTTTTGCTTTCAGACCATATGCTGATGCAGCGCCTTGTTTTTGTTTGTACTACAAATGAAATATATTCCTCATATGCTCATCACAGTTCTTCCTATTTGCTCATGTAAGCTATATACTAGCATTTCTAACATACTATTAAGTTCTGAAACTATCATGCAAAACAATTAAGCTATACCTATCAGATATCCTCTTACTAGGGCTGGGCAGACTGTTCTGTGGGAGATCCAGACCCCCCTGGATCGAGCCCACAGTCCACTGATGTGGATAAATATGGACTTCACTGCAGAAGTCCAGTTCCAGGTCTGTGGACGTGCCATTTCTGCTGCTTCATTTACTGTTGCCATGGGGATGCTGTGTAGCACTCTCGCTCCATGTACAGATGGCCGGCAGCATCCAGTCAGGCAACAGATGGTCATGTGATGCACTCACGGTATATAACCATGCTGACTGTGCAACACAGCCTAGGTGATGGAGGAAGACAGTCGGAGAAGCAGGAGCACCTCAGTATAGATGCCAGCAGAAAAAGTTGCCAAACAAAACCAAAAAAAAAACACAAATGTAAAAAAAAAAAAAAATGGAAGAAGGGAAAAGAAACTAGGGACAGTTAGAGAAAGGAGACTTACCAGGGTGGGGGGGGAAGAAACTGATAATCAGGGGAGGGTGACAGCGGGTTGGGAGTTGGGACTTGGTGGGACTGGAGAAAGGAGGAATTGAGAGAGACTGGGGAGATAGTGGTGGCCTGGGTGCCTGCTGGTGGGGGATGCAAAAGGCAGGCAGTGTGGCTGTGTACATGAGCTAGGGAAGGCTGGCAAAATCTTTAATTTTACCATTGCAGAAGATCCAGAGGGGGGAGAGAGGGAGAGAGAGCGAGAGAGACTATTGGGTGTCCAAGAGAGATTTTACAGTTACCAAAAATCCCAAATGAAAGTTTTTTTTCTTTTCTTGGCCTCAGACAATGTAGCATTGTGTACATAAGAAAGGGCAGTCTGGCAAAATCTTTGACGTGTGCCATTCCAGATCCAGAGGAAAGAGGGAGAGACTACGGGGGGCCCTAGAGAGATTTTACAGTTACAGAAAATCCCAAATGAAATGTTATTCTTTTCTTGGCCTTAAACAGTGTAGCTGACTGCGTATATGAGAAACGGCAGGTAGGCAAAATCTTTGAATTGTGCCATTCTAGATCCAGAGGAGAGAGGGAGAGACTACTGGGGGTCCAAGAGAAATTTTACAGTTACATAAAATCATCAGTTTTTTTATGGCTTCAGTGTGGCTGTGTGTACAGGGTAAGGGCAGCATGGTGGCAAAATAAATCTTTGACTTGTGCCATCCAATCACAAATCACACTCGCTTGTTAAAGTTCAGTCACAATCTCATCCGGGAGAGATATAGAGAGAGAGACTGCAGGGGGACTGACGATAAATGTAATAGTCCCAGAAATCCCAAATAAAATTTATTTTCCTGGCTTCAGTGTGGCTGTGTGTACAGGGCAAGGGCAAGGGCAGCAGGGTGGCAAAATAAATATTTGACTTGTGCCATCCAGAGAGGGGAGAGAGAGAGAGAGAGACTTTGGGGGGGTCCACAATAAATGTAACAGTCCCAGAAATCCCGACTATTTTTTTCCTGGCATCAGTATGGCTGTGTGTACAGGGCAAGAGCAGCAGGGTGGCAAAATAAATCTATGACTTGTGATGTCCAGAGGGGAGAGAGAGAAACTGCAGGGGAGGGCACAATAAATGTAACAGTCCCAGAAATCCCAAATATTTTTTTCCTGGCTTCAGTTTGATTGTGTGTACAGGGCAAGGGCAGCAGGCTGGCATAATAAATAATTGACTTGTGCCATCCAGAGGGGAGAGAAGGGAGAGAGGGAGACTGCTGGGGGGTCCACGAGAAATGTAACAGTCTCAGAAATCCCAAATCAATTTTTTTTCCTGGCTTCAGTGTGGCTGTGTGTACAGGGCCAGGGCAGCAGGCTGGCAAAGTAAATCTTTGACTTGTGCCATCCAATCATTATAACTTGTTAATGTTTATTCACGATTTCATGTATTAAAAAAAAAATACTGTTCGGATAAACAACATACAAGTTGATACGCCCGTGATGCTGGCTGTAGGTGGCCCAGGGGATAAAATCTGACTTTGTGACTCATAGTAGGTTATTTACACTACAGTGCAAGTAAAGTACAACTACAAACAAGTGTCATCATCATCATCACTCATTCCCCATTATTTCTCCTTATTATCATTAGTTGTATAGTATATTGCATTACATTACGTATAAACATTAACCAGCCCCCGTGTGGGACTGTGCTGCGTGTTGCTATGCACCAGATGTGTGTCTGCATCTCCAATTCAAATTCTGAGGCACACTTAACAGTTTCTGAATTTGGTCACTTAACAGTAACAGCAATGTAGGAGTCAGTCAGGTAATTTTGGAAGGAAGTGGTGGTGGACTGCTGTGCTGTCAGTGTGTTGTGTACAGTCATGAGTAACAACAGTAAATTTGTTCCTGGCCTGTGGGTTTGGGTGGGAGTCATCAGAAGGACATCACATTAGAGTTTCACACATGCATGCTTTCTCAAAGGTGAGAAAGAACACATGTGCGAAATGCGTCAGGTGTGACGTATAAGAAAGTAAACAAACCTTCAGGGAGCAGGCATTTTTATCAAGTTTGCTTGGATGGGTTATTTATTATTGTATTTTGCCACACTGGAATAAAGAATGAGCACAAAGAAACTGTTTTTGTGGTGAGTCCTCCTTGCTTTAAGTGTTTTAGCTGTTGATACAAGGTGGTTTCCCAATACTGATATGGACTGTGAACTCACAGCCGATAGCCTCAGGTAGGTGTCGGTCTTCTCTTTATCCAAAGTCTGAATCTACTAAACTTGATTTCATTTGACTCTACTTTGCACACCATTGTTTCTTCTGCCAATTGTCTAGTCTTCTTTGGAGTTCTGTATCCAGGATTCTTTATCTCATCA
This sequence comes from Neoceratodus forsteri, assembly GCA_016271365.2. NCBI lineage: Eukaryota > Metazoa > Chordata > Ceratodontiformes > Ceratodontidae > Neoceratodus > Neoceratodus forsteri. The sequence goes on along the minus strand of CM057449.1, from coordinate 1,275,334,967 downwards.
TCTTTAAGCAGTACTGAGAACCTTTCCAACGTTCATAAAATCACCAATTTATGAAAGGGGTTGATCATTCTATCCTGCTGTTACCTTCCTAAAAGTCTAACAAATTATATTAAAGAGTTCACATAACCTAATATCCATCCAGTGACTACTGGAATCCAGCAGCTCACCTGAATAAACTCATGCTCTTCCTTATGCTCCCATCCATCAAGTCCTTGATTTATCTCTGATAAACTATCAACTAATATCTCAAACAGTTCTTAGATCACATTTGAAACATTCTGTCAACAGCTGGACTTAATCCATATTCATCATTTGGACTTCATCTGGATTGAATTTGCTTTCTCAACCTCCAGAATTTACCTTCTTGCACGCATCATCAGAAATTCAGAAAATGGACTTTGTCATGCTGTGAACACTACATCCTAAACCAGAATCAGAAATCAATGCAAGCATTTAAGATAATCTCCTCTTAGGTTGCCAGGGGATGGGCTGGTCAGTAGCCATGGGTCCTCAGAAGTTTCCTCTAATTTTTTTTTTCCTCTCCTGCATGCTACTGGTCATATGCTCCATGGGTTGGAGGAGGTAATCTTTTTGGGCCCTCTATTCCCTACAGCTACCCAGCTTAATCTTCCAAGCGTGGGAATAGAAAAAAGTAAAAAGTTCATAAGTATACACAAGCACTGTTCTATTCACCAATCGTTGGAAGGGAGGGAGGGCTAAGGCCCAAGGTTCAGTGTGGGGTAATAGCTCTTCCCACATACCAAATATGATCCAGCCTCTCCCAGCAGCAAATGCTTAGTGAATTTTGAAACACCCACCTTCCTCCCCATCCTCCTCCTCCTCCAGCACTCTTCTCACCCTTGATGCTGGGCCCTCTATTGCCTACCCAGCTTAATCTACCAAGGGTAGGAATAGAGAAAGGCCAACAGTTCATAAATATACACAAGCACTGTTGTATTCACCAGACATTGAATCAAATGTGTTGTCTTTTTTAAAGACACTCACATACAGGATTGTGGGTCGCAACCTCTATGGCACTCTTAAACCCTTAACTTATGGATTATGTCTACCTGATAGGCTGTCAGTGCACATGTGACTGCAGTTCAAAATCTGACTCGCTAGCCCCTAACCATCATAAGTAGTTCAGTTTTCTCAAGTGCACTGAACTGGCTGCCTCACTCTCCTCTATGTCCTGCTCCAGCACTCCTGACTGAAAGTCCATCTCGGGTAACAGACTAATTTTTTTACTAGTGACTCTAAAGAAACTTGACCAAAGCCCTAATACATCAGTTGAGGAAATTTTTTTTTCTGCAAGATTTTAACACCTTTGCTTGCTTCGGTAACTCACTATTTTCCACTTCTGATCTTTTTTGGAGTACCAGACCCGCTATGGCATAGAATGTTCTTAGCCTCATTTCCTATTGTTGAATTCATGCATAGTACTACCTTAGACTCCATTTCCCCCCCTCTCAGGATCACAAGTTGCAAACTTGCACCTTTCCATGTTCTAAAAGACCTATCTGGCATGCAGTCTCCACACTGTGACTGAGCAGCATGGTGTGTGAGCACTCTCATAGCCCCTGCTCCAGCAGCAGTGGAGTGAGCATGCTGTGATATCCCCAAGCATCCTCCTGCCTTCCAGCAGGTTGTCTGAGTGGAACAGCCTAGTCATGGCTGATGTCCCCCCTTGAGCCCATATTGTAGTGGCTCTAGGGTCAGATGCTCAATTCCTCTCCCCACTTTGTGCAAATGTGGCCATTCTACCATTTTTAAATAACCAAGGGAGAAGAAGGGCTTACCAAGCCATCATGTGCTGTTTTTTTGGGAAGCACAGACTAAGTCCAGCCCATGACTGCTCCCACTTGCAATTTAAAGTATTATCCTCCCTAGGAGGCACATAATAGCAACTTCTCCCTAAAGGAGTTGAAGATTCCCCTCACCTTCTGCTGGGCACTTACCTGCCACTCAATTTCACTCACTACATGCCACCATTCTGAGGCTCATCAACATGTCCTGAGCCCTGCCACATGTTGTTCATTGCTCCCTACCAGCCGATTCCAAGCGGCATCTACCATCTTAATCTTGGGGTCCCTCATGTCCTCAGTAACATGGACAGTGGATCATGCACAATACACATATGTCCACTTCCTGGTGTCCTTGGATGTTGCAGACAGCCAGAAGTGATGCACCGCATCACTTCTGGTCACCATATTGGGCACAGCTTCTGTTCACTTTCAGGCTGAGGGGCAGAAGTGATGCACCATGTCACTTCCACAGGCCATTTTAATAATATATCAGCCAGCATTCCAATGGCCATTTTAAGGTCATCCAGCTCAGAAGACATCTTATAAATGTACATACTAGTACTAATGTTATTTGGCTATTAAGTGCCCAATTTCCAGCCAGCCTCAATCCATGGTCATATCAAGGAGGTGCTCATTCTCTACTGCACTATCATTGCTTATAGCTGGCAGCCCATGGATTTATGTTTTTTCCCATACAGTCATATATGATGTACAGTTCATATACTAGCTCCCTGTAATTTGCTTAGAGCCTGTATGCATATTTGGGGACATGCTGAATTGATTTTATAGTGTATGGTAGGGCATTGTTGTGTATGGAGATCCATACACCTGATAAAGTCATTCTGCTGTGGTGGTGATGTAGCTACTACAGCAGAATGACTTTTCATTCTGCTGCCATAGCATCATCACAATACAAGTGTCCCCAACAGCGCTGTTCACTGAAGAGAGGGCAGTTGAAGTACTGCTCATGTGACTTGGCTGGTGGATGGTTAGTGGTGAAGTGTGGGTGGCATAGGGCAGAGACTGACTTCAGTTACTACATAAACTAAGCGATTGTGGTTTTATTTTCAGCATACACTATATAACATAGTATATTAGTGCCCAAACAGACAACAATGCCAGTCTTAAACCTCATGGTTACCATGACGACAGAGGGACCTCTCAAGCTTTGCTCTCGATGTCCTCATCATTATGATAACCACTCGGTGTAAGAATTGCATTTTTATGTATGGGCTCTCCTACACTAGTCTATATATACTGGCCATGAGCCAACTACTCTTGCAATTAATTGCATTTTCTCTCTGCTGTGTTGCCTTCCCCATATCCCAAACAGGTATAATTTTGGAAACAATGAAAAATGCTACACATGCAGCATCCCCCTCCTGTCATCTCAGCAGGGTCCACTGTGCCTGGTCTGACCCAGATGAATCAGACCCATCCTTGCAGGGAACAGCATTAGAAGGGGATCATATGGAAGACTAATCTCCTCTCTAAACAGACTCAAGGCAGTTTCCCTTATTACTCAAAGTATCCAAGCACAACAGGCATTCATGCTGCAGATAATGGAGCTCATAGAGGCTATAGAGATGGCAATGCCCAGCCCAGACACACCCTCAGCCATGCATACCACTAACATCAACCAGCCCAGGGGCACTAATACTTCATCACATTACAGAGTCATGGTGCACTGAGAACCATGACAGGGATTTAGCCAAACCAGGATATGCACTATTCAGGAAGGATAGGGTGGGTAAGAAAAGGGGAGGAGTTGATCTTTACATGAGAGATGGCATAAAAGCAACAGAGATGCAGGGAACACAGGGAGGAACAGAAATTCTGTGGGTCACCCTAGAAGAAGGGAATGAAGACTCTATTCACACTGGAGTGGTCTACCAACCACCAGCATGGGGAAGGGGGTGTTGGACAAGAATCTGGTGGAAGCCATCCAAAAGATGGCAAATAAGGGGGAGGTGCTGCTGGAAAGGCACTTCACCATGCCTGATGTTGACTGGAGCATCCTAGCTGCAGCTTTAGGTACAGAGATATGCACAGTCTCAAAAATTTGCTTCGTGGAGTAATTTGCGAATTAGTCACAATTTGTGAATTACACATCTGCACAAAGTCTGCACTTTGTCTGAGAAGTGAGTACCTCAGCAAATGCAAAGTCACAAACTTTACTGGGGGAGTCGGACACAGCAGTGAAGCCCAACGTTCCACGAAGTTGCGCCTTCGCCGGTGAAGTTTGTTGCTACAGGCGAAGTTTGCACTGTGCCATGGGAAGTTTGCACTGTACCATGGGATTGGAGGTCACATGTTGCTGAACAGCCTATAGCATGCTGAGTAGACTTTCTCTCAGTCTTGTGTTTAGAACAGGGAGTAGACAGAACTGACAAGTGTGTGTCTGTGCTTTTCAGATAAAGAAAAAAACCTTTATAATATGTAGAATAATGGCTGGGGAGGTGGTTATAATGAGAATTTTACACACACCCAAGATGTGGGATGTCACATAAACCCCAAGAGCGAAGTTTGAGGGCTTTGTAAATGCATCCCACACTGAGGGTGTGTGTAAAATTTGAATTTTACATGCCTACCCACCCTTTATTTTATATAATTGCTGGTCATAGTTTTTTGCCGCAGCAATTCTATAAAATAAACAGACATCTCCAAGGAGCCGTGGACCTTTCAGGCTTCAGCACGGTCCTTAGTGACTCATGAAGAAATGGAAATGTTCACTTTTTTTTAAAGCAGCCCATTTCAAAATTAAGTATTTTTTAGCCCTGTCAATATTATTATTATTTTTTTTTTAAAGGAACTTACTGGACTGAGTGGCTGTGTACTGTGCAGTGCTGAGAACTGGCAGTAGGTGCAGAGGAATGGAAGCACAGCAGCTGGTAAATGTGCAATAGAAGGGAAACCCAATGCATGTTCACTGTTATAATGCACAGGTTATATCAGGGAAATTATAACCAGGTTTCCCTTAGGAGAAAAAATAAGCACCTTCTACACTGGCTTCAACACCAGAAGGAAGCCAGTGCAAGGGGTCCCCCTGTCCCTCATCATCATCCTTGGGAGTGGCGAGTGAGGAGGAGCAATACAGAGAGGAGGAGAATTCTGTGGATTTGCCTAATAGTGGGCATTGCAGCAGTGGTGGGTTACATGGTAGCAGCCAGAGTCAGAAAAGCATAGTAACGCCAGTGCAGAAAACCCCTAAAATCAGCAGGTCAGGCACTCATCACCACATATCAATCCCCAATAGTCAAAGACCACCCCAACAGTGTTGTCATGACAAGTCCATCTATTTCCTAGCCCAACCCCAAGAAAGGTCCAGCCTAGGCTGCCCAGCATGTTTGAGTGTCACAGCAAATTCCCTCCCAGTCATACTACTGCATGCAAGCTAAATTTATTTTATTTTTTTTATTTAGTTTTTGTTGACCAGGTAAGTGCACTAGACAAATCCTGCCTATTTTTAGGCACAACCCGGGGAAGGGGGAGACAGATGGATGCCAACTGACTTTGAACCAGATTAAGCTGCTGGTGGTATTTATAGTGAATGAGGGAAATTTGGCCAGGACACCGGGGAAATTCCCCTACTCTGGAGGGCACTGTTGATCGTCGTTTGGCTCAGTGGACTTGCGGACACCAACGGTGCAGGACGTCTGGAGAGCCAAGGAGAGGCTCTCCTCCTTGGCTTTTATTCAACTTCTGCTTCTTATATTGTAATGCAATATGGAACCTACCTCAGTCAGAGGTGCTGTGAAGGCAGCGGTTTCAGTCGTGAATATGGAAATAGAAACGGAATTGGATATCGATGTTCCCCATGGTGAAGCAGAGATAGATTTAATGTTGGTGGATATGGAACGGCAATATTTGGCAAGACGGAACGTCCTGGTGAGGGCATTGGATCGACAGTGGTCCGGGAATTCGGATGCGCACCTACAGGAACCGGAAATGATGCAGGGAGAGTCTCTGCAGGCACCAGACCACAGAGAAATGGATGCTGGAACTACAGAGTGTGTTCCCTCTGATGAGCTGTTTTCTTCATTGGATCTTTCTAGGACTTTGCGGGGTGAGTCCTCTGTTGATGTGGGGATGGATTTTGTTAAAGCATTGCCTGCAGCTGATGCTGCAGATTCCTCATTCCCTGTTGCAAGTCAGTCTAGTGTTCCTGAGTTATGGCCTCCTAGTGCTCAGTCTCAGGTAGCAGGGCTGACTGACTTAATTGTTTTTCCTCATGTTGCAGATGGGAACTCCTCTCTTTTGTCAAACTCAGAATCCCCCCTCCTTCCTTCTTCTTTGGAACTGGGTTCTTTACCGGGGGAGTCTTTAGAAACTCCTGAATCTCCTCCGTGGGTGGCCACTGCATTGGAAGCTGCGGGTTGGGTCAGGTCATCAGATGGGGAAACCTGGGATGCGAACTTAAAGCCTCTTGAGGCTTCACTATCTGTTTCTGCTCCTTTATCTCCTTGTGTTTCCAGTTTACCTCTAGGTCAAATACCTGCTCTTTCTTCTGATTCCTTATCTAAAATACCTAGTCCTGATATGATGAAGCATATTAGAGACTTGGAAGAGGGTGATGTACGATTGTCACCTGAACCCCCCCCCCCAAATGTGGTACCTCAGGCTGGTACTACTTCTCCTGCTCCAGTGCATAACAATGTGTTTGATAAGGCTGCAAATTCAACTGTGTGGCAAGGTAATATTGCTGAACACCTCTTTCCAGCCACCTTTGGACTTGGTAATGAACCTGCTACACGACGTAATGCTGTTAGGTTGAAATACCGGGGGTCACAAGAGGAGATCCCCAATAGACTTTTTATTGGTCGTGAAATTTTAAAACAAAGTATGAGGTTTTACACCTACGAGATTTACGCTCTGATCCATATGCCAGGGGATACAGTCTTTGATGTCAGTTTCAAACACCCGGCAGGTTTAAACATATTTTGGAAACAGTACCTAGTTTTGAAACATACACCTTTATGGAAACCTTATTTGGCAATCCCTTTGACTAAAACTGTTTTGAAGAAAATCACTGTTTTATTTCGGAATGAAGGAGTGAATGTCGCTGACATTACGTATTGGTTGAAACAGCACTGCCTGGTTAAAAGCCCCCTGGAACCCTTTCTTGATGAAGAGCATCTATGGACAGGGGGTTGGAGATATCAAATTGACTTACGGGTTGAAAATGGCCAGACTAAACATTTACCAAATTGTTTTTTTTTAGGTCGAGATCGGGAGTGCTTTTATCCAGGCCAGCCCAGGGCCTGTTATAAATGTGGGGCTTTGGGTCATTTAAGTAATATCTGTGATCAACAAAAATGTGGCTTATATGGGGAATTGGGGCATATAGGTGCTCATTGTAGAAACCCTATGACATGTAATTTATGCGACGAAAAGGGACATACTTTCCGTACCTGTTCTTGGGCATCGCATAATCATGCTGATGCAACCCATCGGGTGGAGCAGGATGTTTTAGTTGCAAATGCACAAAGAGAATGACAAAGGTTGCAGGATATGTTAGTTCACAATGCGTCTCAGGCTGCAGCTCCGGACTCAGTTCCACTTATGCATGAGGGTGAGGTCTCTTCTGTCCTGATCACTGATGGCATAGAAATCAGTGCTCAGGTTCCTCCCTCTACTGATGAACTAAGGCAGACTGAATTTTTGGTTCCTGACCCTTTGCCACTGAAGGAGACAGAGGAGACACTGGGTTTAGAACAGACAGTCTTGGTTTTCCAACCGATTGTGGAGACTAGTATTATCCAGGAGCCCTTATGTAAGCCTCCTCCTGGAGCTGCATCGGATATTCCCTTTCAACGTGTCACCAGGTCAAAAGCCTCTAGGATGACCATAGGGACTTCTCCTTTTTGTCCTGAAATATTAGAATCTGCCATTGTGAACCCTTTTGCTCCTTTACAAGAACCAGACGGTGAAGAAGAGGAGGTGGATTCGGATTTTTTGTCAATTGCCTCCTCTCTCCCTGACCATGTTCAGGTTCCTGAAGTTAAGGATAAGGATAAGCCTAAACCAAAAAAGCGGAAAAAACGGAAGTGAATTTTGTCTTTTTTGTGTGCTTTGGGTTTCCCTGACATCTAATCTTCCCTGGCAATGCATATTTCTTTACTCACTGTTAATGTTAACACTATAAAGTCTCCTTTACGGAGAAGAACTACCTTTGCCAGTCTTAGTACCTACCCTAATTCCATTATTTTTTTACAAGATACCAGGTTAAGCTCTCTGGCTTGTGTTAGAGCGGCTAGTCAGGACTGGCGCTGGGGTGTTTCCTTCTGGTCCTTAGGAGAAGCTGTTTGTGATGGCTTAGGGTTTCTGTTTTCTTCAAATTTAACCATTAAAGTGTTAAAATTCTTAGATATAGTTCCTGGAAGAGTGATGCTTATGGATATTGTTATTTCTCAGTGCATTTATCGACTTTTGAATATCTATGCCCCTCAGTCCAAAGCTGATAGAGCAGCACTATTTAATCATCTTTCCCCCTTACTTACATACCTCAAAGTTGGTGGTGTGGGGTGGTGATTTCAATTGTGGATTAACGGACAATGATTGGGGACGAACAACAAAAAAATTATTTTGTGATACAAATGCATTATTGAATGTTTTAAGCACAAATAATTTGGTAGACTCCCTATGACCTACTTCACCAAGCGCCAGTACATACCTTTTATAAAGGAACACTCTCTACCAGAATAGACTTTTGGTTTGTATCTCAGAGGCTTTCATGTTGCTCTATTACAACGGAGCCTTTGGAAGCTTCTGATTATTTAATAGTTAAACTCATGCTTGGCAATTATCAAACTCTTCTTTTAGGCAGGGGTTCTTGCAAGATGTTACACTTACTGCTCAGTTGGAATTTTTTTTTCCCCTAAGGTCTGACATCTCCTTTTTATATGACAGTCCCCTGGATTGGTGGGAGGACACAAAAAGGGATTTGAAATGTCTGTTTTTGAAGTTTTCTAGGTGTAGGGCACGAGATGCCTATTTATATTATTTGGGGTATAGAGCCAGATATCTGGCTTTTCTATCACAGGCATTTTCCTCACAAGGAGAACAAAGGCAACAATTTCTTGCTCTCAAGGACAAATGATAGCTTTTCTTCAGGATAGAGGAAAAACAATTTCAGTTACGACAGCAATATTTAACTATGAGAACTAAAGAGCAGGTTAACCCTCTTGATTTAGCAAGTCGTACTTTGCCCCCATTATGTATGACCTCTTTAAAATCACCTGACAGAATTTTAGTTGACACTACTCGCCAGATTAGGAACATGGTGCAAGAACATGTGGAAAACACCTTTTCTTCTCTAGGCTCTGCATCCACTGTTTCCTTTTTACAAAATTTGGACATTCCGTTGCTTTCGGACCTGGAAATTGATGCCCTTCAGGCCCCTTTCTCCTTAGTTGAGATTACACAGGCCATTAGTCATTTGTCCTCTACTTCTAAGCCTGGTGGGGATGGTTTGCCAAACCTGTTTTATAAAACATATACAGAAACACTGGCACCATGGCTGTTGCTAGTTTATCAGGCTGTTTGGCAAGAAAAGAGAGTTTCTCTTAGTATGGGGAATGGGATCCTTTTCTTTGTTTATAAGAAAGGAGACCCTATGGAATTGCAGAATTGGAGGCCTTTGTGTCTCCTAACCACTGATTATAACATTTTGACTAGTATTCTAAATAACCGACTACTGGTTGTTTCAAAAAAATTATTGGTTACTACTCAGACTTGTGCAGTCTTAGGAAGGAATATTTCTCAAAATTTGATTTTTGTTAGGGAATTATTGGAGCTTGGTTCAAAACACCAGATAAATGGTTATTTGCTAGCACTGGATTTGGAAAAAGCTTTTGATTCTCTAAGACATGACTATCTTTGGGATGTTTTAACCTTCTATGGTATACCATCTGTTTTTTTACATTTGCAAAAAACTCTATATTGCACTGCTATGGTAACACCCTTGGTTAATGGGTTTTTGGGGGTTCCGGTCCCTTATTGGATTGGAGTTAGGCAAGGTTGCCCTTTGAGTCCTCTTTTATTTGTATTTGGGTTGGACCCTTTATTGCGCTATATTGATAGAGACGTGCGCATACAGGCCATTGTGTCTACTGAGAATTTCTGTTTTTCCAAGATATTAGCTTATGCTGACAATTGTTTTTGCCCTATTGCAGATGTAGAATCTCGGAGGAATTTATTGTCTTTTTTACATTCTGTCTGATTGAGTACTGGTATTAGAATCAACACGTCTAAATGTTTTTTGTTTCCCTTAGGTTCAGCTCCTAGCGTGCACATATTTGACATATGTCAAATACTACTAACTACTAATAAAGTGAAGTTTTCTGGGGGTTTTTTTGGTTCTCCAGAAGCTGTACAGAGTAATTAGGAAGGTATTTATGATACGGCTTTAGCTAAAGTTAAGAAATGGCAAGCATGGAAGATGACACGTAAGAAACGTGTTTTCCTGTTGAAATCCTACATAGCCCCTCTTTTTCATCTGTCTCGTATTTTTCCTCTGCCTTTTGTGATGCATGCTAAAATTATGGGTCTTTTTTTTCAGTTATTGTGAGGTAGTTGTTTGAATCCGGTGACAAGAGCACACACATACAGACCCTGGAAAGAGGGGGGCTTAGGTATGTTACATCCACTTGTGCATTTTTTGGGGAATTTTTTTTATACCTCTATTCAACCTCTTTTGTTAGAAAACACTGCTGTTGGTACCATGTGTATGTCTCTGTGGGGAACCCCTTTTTTAGCTGCATGGGGTAGAGGAAAATGGCATCCAGTGGATGGGCGACTTCCTATTTATGTACAACATACACTTAAGTATATTTGTTTATGGAAGATTGAATTGAGTTGGTTTGTGTCCCATGAGAGAAGGTCCTTTTACAATCATATTGTTGCTACTTGTTATTTTGAGAAACCCCTCCTTTTAGTTTCTACTGATATCGATACGTCAATTTTGCTTGCCAGTATGATAGAACCAAGAATACCGGAGAAAATGCGTGATGTGGTTTGGTTGTGCACACATCAGAAACTAAATGTTAAAGCAAATCAGAAGCACAAACAAATAAGTGAGAGAGTTTGTCCAGAAGTTTCCTGTCAAGGGCAATTAGAGACGATACGGCATTTATATTTTGAGTGCACACACATTGCCTCCTTTTGGTCTGCACTGGCGCATTGGTGGGGTGAGCCTTTGTTTGAATCTATAACATATAATACACTGATATTGGGCCAATCCCCAAAGGAATGGTGTAAATGGCATAAAAATCTCGATATATGTTCCTCTGGCTTGCCTTAATGGCATATTGTGGCGAGATGTTTGAAAATTTTACAGAATAAGATTTATACTATACAAGAAATTTTTTTTCATATTCAGCAGGACCTGGATGTATTATATGCTTCTGAAATGAATACACTGGGGACCTCTGTTGGTGAGTTTCTTTGGAAAAATGTTTTTTGGGTGGGTTGAAGTTTGTTTTTCTTTTTTTTCTAGCTATCTATATATAACTGTTGTGTTTTATAACGGTGTTGTAAGATTTTTTTAGATTTATTTTGGTTTTATGGGTTTTCCTTTTCAGTTTCCTTTTTCAAGGAGTGTGCATGAACTTTTATTGCAGGATTTCCTTTATGGTTGAGTTTTTTACTGTATTTTCCCTTTTATATTTTTTGCCTTAATGTGTTTTTCTTGTAGCAATTGCTGAGAAGTTTTTTTTATATAATTTATTTATGTTTTAGTTATTGTTGGAAATATTTCTTTACCTGAGTGGATAACTCTGTTTGTTATCCTGTGTTTTTGTTTTTTTGCAATAAAAATTTCCCCTACTCTTTTTGATAAGTGCCATGGGATCTTTAACATCCACCTGAACTACCACCAATCCAGGCAGATGGGACCTCGGTTTAATGTTTCATCCAAAAGACGGCACCTCAGAAGTGCAGCAACCCTTTCATGCTGCACTACAGTGTCAGTACTGGGATATTAACCCAAGTGCCAGATGTGGGAATGGAACCCACAGCCCTCTGATCTCCCGGCCTCAGAGGCGAGTGTACTACCTATTGAGCCACTGACACTAAATGCAGCTGCTGCTGAAATGCTGGCAATAGATCTACTGCCATTCTCTTTTCTTGAGAATGCTGGATTTTGTAGGTTCATGGCCAGTGCCTGTCCCAAATGGAATATTCCAACAAGAACATACTTTTTTAAATGTGCCAATCCTGAACTGTATGGGACAATGTCACAAATAATAAAGCATGCCCTGAAGCATTCAGCATCACCATACAGAGATCAGAGCATGGATATGTGAACCAGTGGCTGAACAGCTGATAGCTTCTGCAAGTGCATTGCAGCATACTGGGCACAGGTACCTGGGGCGGTATTTGATTCTGGGCATGGGAAACATTGCACTAAGCCCAGTTGTGGTGGTAGCAACATTCCAGGTCTTTGCCAGTATGCCACACTGACAATGAAGAGTATACCTGGATCACATATAGGTGTTAAAATGCTGGAAGTGCTCCTTAACGAAATTGATGAGTGGCTTCACCCACAGTCAATAAAAGCAGGTTTAATTGTGAGGGATAACAGCTCCAATGTTGTGAAATGTATCAGTGATGGGAGGCTTCTAAGGGTGCCGTGCCTGGCACACTGCCATAATCTCGTTGTGTGGCATTTTCTAAGCCATACAGATGTCAAGGACATTTTGTCTCTAGCCCGTTGCATCTGTGTCCACTTTGCCCGTTCTGGGAAGGCTTGTGACCAGCTCCATCAACTGCAGATACAAAAGAAACCACCTCATCCCTGTATGAAGTTGGATGTTGTCACAAGATGGAACTCTACTCTGTACATGATGGAGTGGTTGTATGAGCAGTATAAGGTGGTATCTGACTATCTGCTACTATATACAACTTGTGTCAGTGCTGGAGTACCCATGTCTCTGACAACAGAGCAGTGGTGCTGAATAAATGGCCTGATAATGATTCTCAGACAATTTGAACATGCAACTCAGACAGTGAGTGGGGACACTGCCTGTGTCAGTCAGTCCATTCCGCTACTAAATATGCTGAGGCAGACACTGCTGAATGTGTAGCCATCGCTGGAGTCAGGTTGTGACCGTGCAAGTTGTGCCTTAATGGAGCACACGCTGTACATCTTAGACTCCAATACACATATTTCAGGCATTCTGAAGTCTGAAGAGTTTGGGATTGCCACTCAATTATGCATGACCTATGCTATAAATGTGAGCTGGAATCAATAATTGAAGGTGGGCATCAGCAGGTCCAAACGTTAACCAATTTTCTTGTTAGAAGGGTATGCAGGGCACAGATGCTAAAGACACCTGTATCTAGGGCACAACATGAAACTTCACAGAGACCAGGTGTTGCTACCACCCCATAACATGGGAAACGGGTTGAGAAAACATGCAGTTTAAAAGGGAAAATGACGAATCCCATTTGGGATGTTTTAAGTAAGGTTCTTGTTGCTGCCATGGAAGAAAAAGGAGGATGAGGAGCCTGATGAGATAGCAGGACTGTCAGCAGTGCAACACATGGTAGACTCATATTTGGTGGATACAAAGCACCTTGCCATTGCCAGCAAGCGCTTGTTGTACTGCAGCAGCAAGGTTGCTGAGTGGCCAGCACTGACCTCAGTTGCAGTCAAATACCTTAGCTGCCCACACTTGAGTGTCACTGTGGAAAGTGTTTTCAGTTCTGCAGGTGCCATTGTGCAGGACAGGTGCACTAATCTGTCACCCAAAAATGTCGAAGTGCTAACATTTATTAAAATGAATGAGGGTCACATTCCATAGAAGATAATCATGTCCATGTTCCTACCACGTGACAGTGGATCTTCTGGGGAAGATGAAGAGCAAGGTCTTGTTGGCACCAGGAAATTGTCTTGCACCACTGAGGTTGACAAATCATTAATAAAGAGAAAATTCCCATCTGGTGACAACTCCAGAATGGAAGATTGTGATGGCTGCTTCCTTGAAGATGTTGAAGACTGAAAAAAAGATGATGTGTTGTTTCCCTCCTTTCACCTCAGGATAATCGTTTACAGTATGTTTCAAGATTGTCATTTTCATTCATTTTACTGCTCCCCATCCCTAACTGTTGTGCTGCCATTTCTGTCAATGCCTACTCCAGTCAGCAAGACTCCTCACCCCCCTCCCCTGGCCTGCTTGGGCTTATACATAGCCACAAACAGCATGGGTCACCAACCCCATAGTGATGAAACATAAAAATTACATTTTACCAACTGTGAAAAGTATGCATGCCCCAGCCAACAAGACACAGAACCACCTCCTCCTCATCTGTTACAAATTACTCCCTGAGTCAAAAGCTCTTATAAATGAATGCAATGTTCACTCTGAGACAATGTCCACATAATTTGGACAACAGCAGTGTCCACTCTGAAAGTGTAGTACTCAAGCCAAGCAGACCCTCCAGCCAGCTAGCTCAATCAGGTGTTAAAACCTCAGACACAGCAAGGCCCATGTTTGTCTGCTGTGATGGTAAGTAACTTTCACTGTGGTTCACATCATCATCCTGGTCCTCACTGCTGGTGGGGTGCTTCACTCAAGTCCTTGTCCTCACTGCTGGTGGGGTGCCTCACTCAAATCCTTGTCCTCACTGCTGGTGGGGTGCTTCACTCAAGTCCTTGTCCTCACTGCTGGTGGGGTGCCTCACTCAAATCCTTGTCCTCACTGCTGGTGGGGTGCTTCACTCAAGTCCTTGTCCTCACTGCTGGTGGGGTGCCTCAGTCAAGTCTTTGTCCTCACTGCTGGTGGGGTGCCTCACTCGAGTCCTTGTCCTCACTGCTGGTGGTGTGCCTCAATCGAGTCCTTGTCCTCACTGCTGATGGGGTGCTTCACTTGAGTCCTTGGCCTCACAGAGGATGCAAGTCCTTCCACATTAATGAGAAAGACATTAAAATGCTTCCCTTTCTGTCCTTTTGTCTCCCTGCAAGTTTCATCATTTACAATGGCTGGTCCTACACCATCTCTGTGAAATGCAACACATCGTGGCCAGCAGCAGTTATCTGCCAGTAAGTATCATTATGATTTTTTTTTTGTTTTTGCCTTTTATTTTTGGTTCTCCTTTTTTTGGGTAGGGTCTGAATAATCTTTACTTGTCACACGTCTCCTGAAATTTCTGGAAAATTACCTGAAATTAGAGCAACAAGAACAGAAAACAGTCTGACATATGCAAACATTTCCAGAATTGAACCCGCCCCCAAAAAAATACTTACCTCCCAGAGGTTGGAAACCTGCTGAATTCCAATAGAAGATACATGGTGGACCTCTGCTTCAACCGGATTTCATCCTATTGATGATGATACCTGAAAATAGAAAAACAGTAAGAAAAAATGGTTATCCATACAGTGGTTAACCGCCCCCTCAAAAAAAGGAAATAAAATAAAATACGTACCTTTCCTGAAAGGTGACAAAGCAATTGAGCAGCAGCGCACCACCAGTGGCTTACAATGATTTCCAGATTTTGGGTTTGGGAGGGCATTTCCACAACTGACAACATTTATGTATTGTGGCTGGCAATACTTCTTTATACTAATGTGTTTGGCAAGAGAGAGTGTCCCAGAGGCAACTTAGACAACTGTAGCAGCAGCACCAGTGGCTTACAATAATTTCCAGATTTTAGGTTTGGGGGAGCATTTCCACAATTCATAACATTTATATATTGTGATTGGCAGTAGTTCTGTGTACTAAAACACTTGGCAAAAGAGACTATCCCAGAGGGTGACTTAAAGACAATTGTAGCAGCTGCAGCTGCAGCTGCACCAGTGACTTTCAATGATTTCAAGACTTCAGGTTTTAGGGGCGAAGTTCCACAACTGATACCATTTATATATTGTGGGTGGCTGTACTTCTGGGTGCTAAAGTACTTGGCAACACAGACTGTCTGAGAGAATGACTTAAAAACAACTGTAGCAGTGCCAGTAGCCCAGTAAGACCACCTTAAGCAGCCTGGCCTATTTATTCTGGTAGTTAAGAAAATGTAAGAAAAGATAGTGAGAACTGGAAACAGAACAAAATGAAATGTGTGACGTAATGGAGAGGAGACACACAGTATCAGAAAATTAAATATTGATAGGAAAAGATGTTTTTGTTTTTTGAAAGGTAGAAATGAACCTGATAGGAAAGAAATACTGAGTGCACAGAAGTAAAAGAAATAAATATAAACATACAAGAAGACACAAGGAAATAAACAGATTGGAGGGCTCTGGAGGGCTATGAGGGTTATGGATTGGAGGGTTATGGCATTAAAACCCACCGTCACTCCTTGCCTTGCCACTGGTTGCAGTGCACCTCCACCATCATCCCCTACAGCTCCCCAACCTGACGGGAGAGCTCCCTTACCTCCCTGCGGCGCTCCACCACTTCTGCCAGGTGGATGTGGAAAGATGATCAGAAGATGATCTCTCCAATGGTGCCCCCCCGCACCACCCGTGTATGATTGCTGGTCTGTCTCACAGTCTTTTCCATATCCCCCTCCTCATCACCACCACGTTTCTTTCACTTGCCCTCCTTATCCTTAACTCTAGGGTAACCAACTGCACCCTTCTCACAACCATTCTCCCTTAAATGCTCCTGCCCACTCTTTTGGGTGCCTTCCCATGCAGGTGTGTGTGCTGACCACCTGTGCCAAGATGGCTCCCAGGTTTCCCACACTGAACAACAGTGTGGCACAATTTGAACATCACCACGCTGTTGTCAGTTGGGTCCATTTCAAAAAAGTCCCACACATGGGACTTTGCCTGCTGCTGCTGATGAGAAGCAGAGGTAGATATTCCTGGCTGCTGCTGGTCCTCCTTCTGTTGAGCAGGTGCTGTGGTGGTTGCACAATTGGGAGTGGGGGCACTGATGGTGGTAATAGTGGTGGTGCCATTACCTCCTCACCTCACTGGGGCTGGGGGTCCTGTGCTGTGTTCGGGGGAGTTGGATGCTGCTGCTGCTACTGCTAAACAGGGTCCTTTTGAGCTGAAATCCTGGACATCTACCCTCAGCTGCCTGCACCTACCCTCCTTCTGACCACTTTCTTTCTCTCTCACTCTTGCACTCATTTTAAATGTGTACACTGAATGCACACAACAAAAAAGAGTAAAAGAAGTGGAAAAAGGAACACAAAAAGAGAAAAAAAAGCCACAAAAATAAGTGTTTAAATAAACACTAACTCACTAAACTCAGTAAATGTAAATTAACAATAAGAATGCAGATTAAGGGGAAACTAAAGCAAAAGGAAAGCTCCACAAGTGTCAAGTGTATTTTGCTACTTGGTGTAAACTCTCTCCTTCCACTCCTTAGTCCTGGCTCACACTGCAACAGTGAGACCAATGACAGCACAGTACCATGTGACCTCCAGAGTTCTTTCCATCTGACAGGAAATGGTCATGTAGTGTTCTCACTTCACTGGTGTCATTTAAATGCAAAGTTACTGGCAAAATTGCATTGGTGAAGTTACCGGTGGAATTACTGGTGAAGTTGCATAGGTGAATTTGGAAGCCAAATGCTTGACTTTGTGGATTGCTCTGTGGATGCGGAGCCGTCGACTTCACCAGAACTTCACAGGTGCATTAAAACTTTGCAACATCTCTATTTAGGTGAGAGCAGGGACATCCTGGACTCCATGCAGGGGGCGTTCCTCAGGCAACTAATTGAGGAGACCACTCATGAGGGAGTAATACTGGACCATGTACTCATCAATGTGGACAATATTGCAGACGTCATGATGGGTGGTCACCTGGGGAAAAGTGATCACTGTATGGTGTGGTTCAATATAAGAAATGTGTTAGAAGTGAACCACACAAAGGCAAGGGTCCTGGACTTCAGAAGGGCTGATTATACAATAATGGGAGAATGACTCAGGGATGCACTGGCAGCTAGGGTGGGAGGACTTGGGTAGAGTGGAGGAACAGTGGACGAAACTAAAAGGGAGTGTAATGAAGCAGCAAACCTCTGCATCAGGTAGGTAAGCAAAAGCAAGAGGAAAATGAGACTGCTATGATTCTCAAAAGAGGAGGCTGAGAATGTTAGGACAAAAAAGTTAGCATTCAGGAGGTATAAGGGGACACAGAGGAAGGGGAATAGGGAGATATAGCAAGAGAAGTAGAGGGAAGCATGAAAAGCTGTCGGGAGTGCAAAGGCAAAAATGGAGGAGAAGATAGCACAGGCAGTAAAGAAAGGGGACCAGACATTTTTCAGGTATGTTAGTGAATGGAGAAAGACCAGGGGAGGGATTATAAGGTTAAGAAGGGAGGGGAGAGTGTGTGGAAGGGGACAAGGAAAAAGCAGACACTCTGAACAATTATTTTTGTTCAGGTTTCACAAATGAAAGGGAAGGTGAGGTACCACAGGACAGTGGTAGGGGCATCAAAGGAAGGGACATCGGCACTAGTCCATTAACTGAGGAGAGAGTCCTGAAAGAACTTGCAAATCTTAAGGTGGACTAGGCCATAAGGCCAGATGGGATACATCCAAAGTGATTACGGGAGCTCAGAGAGGAGCTGGCTGCATCTCTAACAGTCCAATTCAACCATTCACTGGAAATGGGAGTGGTTTTGGGGAACTGGAGGAGGACAGATGTAGTACCACTTCACAAAAGTGGGAGCAGGGAAGAGGCTGGCAACTATAGGCCAGTCAGCCTGACTTTGGTGGTGGGGAAATTAATGGAATTGCTACTAAAGGAAAGGATTGTGGAATATCTTGAATTCAGTGGCTTACAAGATCCGAGGAAGCATGGATTTGCTAGGAGGAGATCATATCAAACTAATCTTATAGATTTCTTTGACTGGGTGAGTGAGGAAGTAGATTAGGGTGGAGTGGTGGATGTGGCCTACCTAGATTTCAGTAAGGCCTTCGACACTGTTCCACATAGGAGACTCATAAACAAGCTGGACAGCCGAGGAGTGGGATCAAAAGTGGCAGACTGGGTAAGAAATTGGTTGAAGTATAGACATTAGAGGGTGGTGGTAAATGGAGTTCACTCTGAGTAAGAGTGGGTGATTAGCGGGGTGTTGCAAGGATCACTACTGGGACCAGTCCTCTTTAATATCTTCATAAGTGACATTGCAGAGGGACTAGAAGGGAAGGTATGTCTTTTTGCAGATGACACTAAAATCTGCAATAGAGTTTACACTCGGGGGGAGTGGAAATAATAAACAGAGATCTAGGTAAGCTTGAGGAGTGGTCAAGAATGTGGTAACTAAGTTTCAATGTGAAAAAGTACAAGATCATGCACTTGGGGCATCGAAACCCAGAGTCAGAGTACAAAATGGGGGGAGTGGTACTGGCATCCTCCAAACAGGAAAGAGACCTGGATGTTATTTTATCTGATGACCTAAAGGTTGCTAAACAGTGTGACAAGGCAATGGGGAGAGCCAATGGAGGCTAGGGTGCATAGGGAGGTGTATCACAAGCAAAAAGAGGGAGATGATGATAATTCTGTATAAATCTCTGGTGAGAACCCACCTGGAGTACTGTGTCCAGTTCTGGAGTCCTTCTCTTCAGAAGGACATAGATTAGAGCTGGTCCAGATGAGGACAACTAAAATGTGTGGGATTTGCATCAAAAGCCCTGTGAGGAGAGACTGAAGGACCTCAATATGTACACTTTGGAGAAAAGGAGGGAGAGGGGGGGATATGATAGAGACTTTCAAATACTTCATAGGTATTAATAATGTTCAAGGGGGAAGCCTTTTTCAGAGAAAATGATGCTCAAGAACAAAGGTGCATGCTATGAAGTTGGGGGGGTAGACTCAGGGGAAACATAAGGAAGCACTTCTTCACAGAAAGGGTGGTGGAAGCTTGGAACAGTCTCCCTGATAAGCTGGTGGGAGTGAAAACTGTTAACGGGATTTAAGAAGGCATAAGATAGGTATAAGGGGGATCAACGAGATAACGGTGATCACAGAATAGCGATTGCTGTTACGGTGCATGGAAATCGGCGAAAAAATATTTTGGTGATGCAGTCCCTGGCGCACAGCAAAAAGGCACTGTGGACTTAGATTTTACATGTAAATGTGGGAGGCTGAACCCCACCCTGCCCTCTTACCTAAGGATTCTCAATTCCAGGGGGGTGCATGTGAGGGGGGGGTGCAATCTCCCACCCAAAAAATTTGGGCCGGGCACAACAAAAGGCACCAGCACTCAGACCCAAACCCAGAACCATTCATGCCCAAGCCCTGAACCCACCCACCACACCACGGGAGCAGCTCAGCAGCTCACTGTGGTGCTACCCCTCACAATCCCTCCCACCCCATGTTCAGCGTGCTTGCCCCCCCTCCACGCATGTATACATGTAGTGGCAGGATGTCGCTATATTCACCCACCCCCCATCTGGTTGCCCTCCCTCCCTTGTTGCTGTGGTGTAAGGCACCGCAATTGAGTCGCCATTTTGGTAGGTACCCAATCGCAGTTGCTGAGCTCACAGGATACCGTATAAGGGAACCTTAGAAGTAAGGGAATGGGGGTAATGCTGGAGATGAAGTAGGGTCTGGGGTGTGACTGTAGGGACTGAAGGTAGGGAAAATGGGTAGACTGGGGGGGGCAAGAGTTCCTTATTTGCCATCAAATTCTATGTTTCTATGTCTCTGCCCCCATCCCCCACCCAACCCAGACAATGTCAATGCAGACTTGGGTGATGAAGGGAATGAGTCAGGCCACAAGGAATCCACAGAAGAGGACCCTGAATTGATGCCAGCAAAGCTCTGCTGCTATGATGCCATTCTGCCATTAGTCTGATACATAAAAAACACTGTCGGTTTTAACCCACCTCCTCCTCCTCCAATAGAAAACAAGCTCATATCAGTACTAAAGCCAAAACCAAAAGCCAAAAACATCTTCCCAATAAGTGAGTCAAAAGAAGAGAAGAGGTGATAAATAACTGCCAGGATTCCGGATAGAAATCATGGGACAGAATATGTCCAAGCCAAAATGACAAACTAAAGAGTTGGGTCTCGATTCTCAAAGATCCCCAAGACTGATGCAAGCTGCCCCCAAAGGCAGCTTGCATCAAAGCCTGGTGTACCAGGAACCCTGTGCCCAATTCTCTATTGGGCAGGGTCCCGGCAGCAATGTCCTGTGGCTTGTGGCAACCCTGACTGTGTGCCAAACAGAGGGCGCATCCTGGAGGTATGCTGCAAACTACAGGGTGGCTGTGTGCCACTCTAGCCAGTCCCTGGTGACTAGCAGCCCCCACCTGAACCCCAATGTCCACAAAATACTGTTAGTTCAACAACCCCTCCCCAATCCTGTCAGTGAGCTCCTACTGTAAAGTATATGAAGCATACACATTTACAGTCAGAGCTCACTGACAGTTCATTTAGCAGCTGGCAGCAGAGGTGAGAGGAGTGCTGTACCAGTCACTGGCTCTGTTTGGGGACAGGGGAGTGGGGTGGTGGGTACTACCTGCTGGGGTGGGGATGGGGAGCCACTAGAACACCAAGAAAAAGGGATCTTATTTGTACAGTGGGCAGATTGGGGAATGGGGAGGGGGGCCACTGGAACAGCACGGTAAAGGGAATTTATTTTCTATATGTACAGTGGGCACATTGGGGATCAGGGAGGGGGTTGGTGCATTACATGAATTACCAGAGAATTGGGAAGGGGGTTTGTGCATTTTGTGCATTAAATGAATTACTGGGACATCGGGGATTGGGGGGAGGGCACTAGAACACCAATGCCATGGAATTACTGTATGTTTAGAACTTCTCCCTCCAGGAGAGTTCTGAGAATCCCATTTATGGGGATGTGGCAGCTTGCATCTGCCACATGCCCCCCAGTACCATGTCGTAGCCCATTTCTGGGCACAGGGGCTGTGAAAGCCCCATTTAGGGCAGGCAACCTGCAATTGATGCAGGCTGCTTTTGTGAATAGCACTGGGAGCAGTTTTGATGCAAGGTGCCACTTGCATCATTTATGTGTGGCGCAGGCACCTTTGGTCAATCTCAGGGCTTTGAGAATCGAGCCCATGTTGTAACGCTCCAACAGTAGACCCTCAAGTTGCATCACTAAGTAAAATGACCACATTGCAGGCCAAGGGCTCTACTCCTCTAAAAGACCCCTCGAACAGAAGAACAGATGATATGCTCATGGAAGCCATCATGCTAGGTGGCCTAGCCACCAGAGCAGTGACTGCGGCACAAGGGTCAAAATGATGTGGCTGAATGACATGGCTAATTTATGGAACCCATGTCACCACACTGCTTGTACAACAATTTCTACAAACATCCAAGTACCTAGTGGACTTCACTATTGATTCACTAAAGATCAACTCCAGAACAGCTGCAGTGGCCAATAGAGCTAGGAGAGCCCGATAGCTAAAACTCTGGGATCCAGGTAATACATTAAAACAACTGTTACAGAAGTTGCCAATCAAAAGGGGAAACTGTCATAGAAGGCCTATCTAGTTTATAAAGGTAAAGAAGAAGGGAAAGAATTTGGGTAAAGAGAAGCAGTAGCAATCCAGCTACAGTCAATTTCACTTGTATGCAGTTTAAATGTATGCATATTTTGGATATGTGCACATTTTTCTTCATTCTCAAATCATTACTTGTGCAATGCTGTTTATTTTTTCTGTTGCATACATATAACTTTTTGGTTGTATGCAACTCTTTAAGTTCTTTTCATGGTATTCTGACCTGGCTGAGAGGATAATTGCTCAGACTTGAGGTGAAATTAGGAACTAAACAGTGCTGAAAGTGTTGGAGGAGTTCTATAAACTCAGCATGCTGCGTGCCAAACATCTGAGAAAACCAATAGAACTGTACTTTCCACTGAGCATGAAGAGCAACCTTCCCTACCGTGAGTAAATAGGAAATAGGACATTCACTCAGTTACATTGAAACATAGACTTTGACGGCAGATAAGGACCACTTGGCCCACCCAGTCTGCCCATTTCCCTACTTATTGGATAAGCTGCAGATTCTAGTTAACCAACAGCCTACTTCCTGCAACCCCCCACTATAATTGCCTTATGTCTGTCCCATGCATGTTTGAATTCCTCCACTGTTTTAGACCCCACAACCTCTCCAGGAAGGCGGTTCCATACGTCCACCACTCTCTCCGTGAAAAAAGAATTTCCTCACATTACCCCTGAGCCGTTCTCCCTCTAACTTTAAATTGTGCCCCCTTGTTCTTACACATCTCTTTTTCTGAAAGATGCTACCCTCCTGGACTTTGTTGATTCCCTTGAGGTACTTAAAAGTTTCTATCATGTCCCGCCATCCCTTCTTTCATCAAGGGTATACATATTAAGCTCTCTCAGTCTCTCTTCATATGGTTTCTGATGTAGACCCTGCACCATTTTAGTTGCCCTCCTCTGGACTGCTTCCATCCTGTCTATGTCCTTGCGTAGTTGAGGTCTCCAAAACTGCACGCAGTACTCCAGATGGGGGTCTCACCAACTGTCTGTACAGAGGGATAACCACTTCCCTTTTTCTACTTGTGATGCCCTTCCCTATGCATCCTAGTATCCCCCTACCTCTCCTTACTGACTTCTCACATTGCTTACCCACATTTAGGTCATCTGATATGACTACACCCAGATCCCTTTCCATTACTGTTGTCGTTAGTACCTCCCCTGCTATTGTGTACTCTTCTCCTGGATTTTATTTCCCAGGTGCATTACTTTGCACTTCTTTGCATTGAATCTAAGTTGCCATATGTCTGACCATTCCTCCAACATTGCCAAGTCCCTTCTCATCCTTTCTACCCCTTGTGTATCAACTCTGTTACAGATCTTTGTGTCATCCACAAAGAGGCATACCTTTCCTTCCAGACCCTCCGTAATGTCACCTATAAAGACGTTAAAGAGGACTGGACCCAGTACTGAGCACTGAGGTACTCCACTAGTAACCCCCCTTTCTTCAGAATGTGTTCCATTCACTATTACCTTCTGTGTCCTGTTGTGCAGCCAGTTTGCTACCAGGCTACCACCCTGGGACCCACTCCAAGGCTAGCTAACTTGATTATTAATCTTTTGTGCGGGACTGTGTCAAATGCCTTGCTAAAGTTTAGGTAGGCCATATCCACAGCCCCTCCCTGGTCTATTACTTTGGTCACCCAGTCAAAAAAATTGATTAGATTCATCTGACATGACCTTCCTGCTGTGAATCCATGCTGCTTTGGATCCTGTGCCCCGCTGGCCTCTAGATACTCAACAGTTCTTTCTTTCAGAAGTGATTCCATCATTTTCCCCACCACTGGGGTCAAACTAACAGGTCTGTAGTTTCCTGCTTCTGCCTTGCTCCCACTTTTGTGAAGGGGAATCACATCTGCCCTCCTCCGGTCCTCAGGTACCACCCCATCTTCCCATGATTTGTTAAAAAGTGTGGTTAGTGGTGTCACTAGGTCCTCCCTTAGTTCTTTTAGGATTCTAGGGTGAATCCCATCAGGCCCCATTGCTTTGCCCACCTTGAGTTTTAGGAGTTCTTTCTCTTCTTCTGTAAATGGACTTGTGTCAACCCCCCTACCCAGAGTGCTTCTACTGTCTGGTTTAGGTAACTCCTCCTCTTCTTCTTTTGTGAATACTGAGCAAAAGTATTCATTCAGTATCTCTGCCTTTTCACTGTTTCCCTCTGCTCACCTCCCCTCTCCTTTATTAATCTTCACTATCCCTCCCTTAACCTTTCTATATAGATAAACTTACCTCCCTGCTGGCTTTTAAAATGTATAGTTCATTTTCTGGCTAGATGCAATTTCATATGTATGCACAAATATTGCTGTCCCCAACACTGTGCATACAAGAGGAATTGTTGGTACCTTCTTTTGACTAAAAACAGAAACTTTTGGAGGAACAGAAACAATTTTCATGACCATAGACAACAATACTGCAACTAAAACTGAGGCAACAACTTCGAACTGTTTAACCAGGGTCAAAACAGATTAAAGAGTTGGGGTGGCTCTGGATGAGGCTGCTTCAGTTCCAACAATTTCAGTCAATAAACAGCATCACAATGACTACAGACAAAGCCAATCAGCAGTCCATCCCTTACCTCCAATAGGGCACTGCAATGACAAAGGACAAATGGGTGTGGGAAGCAGTAAACTACAATTATGAAATAGAATTTGCAGAACAAACAAAATGAACAGTCATTATATCCCCAGTATCAAAGAAAAAGGCTACATCTTGACAAGTTCAGGACATCCTCTGCCAACAAATAATGCCATCGCAAACTTTTCACAGGACCAACAGGGAAAAGGAATCTATTCCATATTATTTATGGTCCCAAAAAGATGGGAGACTTGCATCCCTTACTAGACTTGAAAGTCTTAAACACATTGTTACAGCCAAAGAAAGTTAAGTTGGAGACCATCAGGTTGTTGTTGAAAGTCATTCGGCAAAGGGATTTCCTGACCTACATTGATGTGAAGGATGCATACCTACACATACCAATCTGACCATCACATTTCCAATACCTCACATTCTTGATACTGGAACAATGTAAAAAGCAGTTGCTTAATCTATCTAGAAGTGTACGACAAAATGGGTAAGGAAAATTAAGAAAAGGAGAAAAATGTTTTGCACTGATAGAGGGGGGAGGGGGAGACTTGGGGGAGGGTTTGGTATCCATCTGGAAGGGTGGGGGTCACTGGTGGGCAATGAGAGCAATGGGTAGGGTGGTAGGCTGCAACAACTGTGGTGCACCAATCTTTCTAAAAATTGCCTGGAGGGTGGGGGAATGTTTAGTGTGCAACCACATAGAGAAACTTAGAAAGGAGATTGAGGGTCTTCAGGAGGAACTAAGATGGGCAAGGCAGACTGGGGGGGTATAGCCCAATACTGGAGGGAGGGAGGGAGGAGGGGAGATGACGGAGGGCAGTTTGAGCCAACAGTGATGAGGAGAGGGTCAGAAGAAGGTAAGCAGAGACAAAGGACGACAGGCCAGGAAGAATGGTCTTTGGGGAAACCAGGTCAGGAGACAAAAGACAAACAGAAGTAGGAGATAGGGATTTGTGAGGGGGGGAGGAGGAGAAGTGGCAACAGTAATGGACTGGAAAGGAAGGTACAGGTTACTATGAGGAAAGAGGAAGCGGGCATTGGGGAAGGGTCTTCAGAAAATTGTTTTGCAGTGCTAGAGGGGAAGGAGGAGGAGGGAGATGATGAAATTGGAGGATTAACTGATAAATGCCTGGACCAAACTGGAGCGGGGGGATGTTCTGCTGGGGGAATTATAACAGGGGCAGAAGGGGGAAATACTGTGCAGGAGGAAGAAGAGGAGCCAGGAATGAGAGATGGAGAGGAATGGAAGCAAGCAGTGAGTAAGAGGTGTGGAATCTTAGTGCTGGGGGACTCGGTACTAAGAGGAGTCAGGTGGGGTAGCAAAGGGGAGAGACATAGTCGCATTTTGGTTGAGGCCATGCCAGAAATAACAGTGGAAAAGGTGGGACAATCTGTTCTGAAATATGCTAGAAGGGGCAGGGACAAGCCTCATTTAATTATACATCTTGGGACGAATAACCTGGCTGACAAGACAGTAGATATAGTCCAGAGGAGGTTTGAGGAACTAGGACAATTACGTGGGGGGGCAGGATGATCAGTAACTTTTTCAGAGATACTTCCAGTGCCCAAGGCAAGTACAACAAGAAAGCTGAGAATAGAGGAATTTAACGGATGGCTAAGAACCTAGTGTCATGCTAAAAGGTATGGGCTGGTGGGGGAATGGGGAGGGACCTGGAAGGACAGTAGTCTCTATGCCAAGGACAGACTACACTTGAGCGAGGAGGGAAAGAAAGTGTTAAAACAGAGGATGGAGGAGTACATAGAGGAAGTTGGGAATTTAAACTAGGAGCGGAGGGTGGCAAGTGGCCAAGAGACATGCAGAGACCACTGGTTGGGAAGCCATATGAGTTTACCCCCACAACAGTGACAAAGGACAAATGGCAAGTACTATTGATGATGCTAGTAAAGGAGAGCAGGATGGGGGGTTGGAAGGTGGTCACCCTTAATGCTAGGAGCCTTGGGAGGAAAACTGCAGTTACAGGCACTCATGGCAGAGGGAAAGGTGAACATTGCAGCCATCACAGAAACATTGGCCACCCAATACAATGAATGGGACCTGTCTGTACCAGGGTACAGGTTATTTCATAGGGATAGGGTGATTGGGAAGGGGGGTGGCACTATACGTGAAGGATGGACTGAAGTGTGTAAGGGAGGAAGGGGGAGGAGGGTAGTTCGGAGTCACTTTGGATGCAAATCCAGGATTCCAAGAATAGGACTGTCAGAATGGGAGTGGTGTATAGGCCGCCCTCTCAGATGGAGGAGTTAGACAGGGAACTAGCGGGACAGATCAGGAGGACCTGCGAGAAGGGTAGTGTGGTGATTGTAGGAGACAAGTGGATTGGAGTACCCCAACAACAAGGAATAGAAGGGAGCAGGTACTGCTGGATGCTTTTCAGGATAGCTTCCTGATGCAAATGGTCAGTGAACCCAGGTTAGGGAATACCCTTGACCTTGTGCTGGCAAATGGGGAGTTTGCGAGGAAACTTAGGGTAGAAGAACCACTGTCAGGGAGTGGCCACCACTCAGTATGGCTCACATTGGATATGGGCAAGGAAGGAGTGGAATCTGGCACAAGAGTGCTGGACTTCAGGAGGGCCAACTTTGGGAGGATGGGGAAAGTGGTAAAAGGGTACCTGGCCAGAATTTAACCTAGTATGGGCACTAGCCAGAGGTGGGAGCTCATAAAGCTGGGGCTAGTGGAAGCAACCAGAACCTGCAGCAAGGCCCAGAGCAAAAGGCTAGGGCTAAGAAACCAAGCTGAGCCAGCAAGGAGGTCATGGTAAAGGTAAGGAGGAAAAGAGCTGCCTTTAGGAGGTACAAGAAAACAGGGAGGGGGAGGACAGGGAGGAGTACCTGAAGGAATCGAAGGAGGTGACATGGGCAGTAAGAGGAGCCAAGGCATCTATGGAGCTCAGGCTAGCACAAGGCATTAAGAAGGGGAAGAAGGTCTTCTTTAAGTACATCAGGGAGAAAAAGAACTGTGAGGACCACATAGTAAGGATTAGGGAGGAGGGGGGGTTGTGTGGAAGCAGGGTGCGATAAGGCAGAAGCGCTAAATGATTACTTCTGCTCAGTATTTACTAAGGAGAAGAGGGGTGATATCCAAGGGGAGGAACAGCAGAAACAAGGGGAGGGGTGACAGATGGGGACATCATGGAGGGCAGAGGTCTGAAGGGTTTGAAGGCACTGAGGGTGGATAAGGCTCCAGACCCAGATGGCATCCACCTCAAGGTGCTGAAGGTGCTGTCAGAGGTCCTTGTGGGACTTTTGGCAGACCTATTTAATTCCTCACTACACTCAGGGTGTGTACCTTAGGATTGGAGGATGGCTCATGTGGTGCCTTCCACAAGAGTAGCCCCAAAGATTAAGTGGGGAACTACAGACCGGTGAGCCTCACATCCATCGTGGGTAAGCTGATGGAGAGGCTGGTGGCCCTCCTGGAGGCCAAAAGACTACAGGATAGCAGACAGCATGTCTTCATATGTGGCAGATCCTGCCAAACCAACCTGATGGAGTTATATGACTGGGTAACTAGGCAATTGGACAGGGGTCATGCAGTAGATATCCTGTATCTGGACTTTGGTAAGGCATTCGACTCAGTCCCATGTGGAAAGCTGGGAAGTAAGTTGGAAGGCACAGGGGTGGGTGCAAAGCTGGTGAAATGGGCAGGGAACTGGCTTCAGGGAAGGCAACAGAGGGTGGTGGTGGTTGGGGAGCTCTCATCCCCAAGGGTAGTGACAAGTGGTGTTCCACAGGACTCAGTGTTGGGACCAGTGTTGTTTGGGATATTCATTGCAGACATATCATTGGACATCACGAGCAAGATGAGTCTGTTTGCTGATGATACCAAGATGGGAGCAGTGGTGAATAACCTAGGGGGACGGCAGGGGTTGCAGGATGATCTGGCAAAGCTGGAAACCTGGTCAGACACCTGGCAACTGGAGTTTAATGCCAAAAAGTGCTAGATGCTGCATTTTGGGGTGAAGAACCCAAGGAAGAGTTACCAGCCGGGGTGAGTGCAGCTAGCCCAGACAGAGGAGAAGGATCTGGGGTGCTCATTACAGGGTCAATGAAAAACTCTGCACAATATAGGAAGGCAGCTGCAAAGGCCAACAACATGCTGGGTTGCATTGCAAGGGGTATATCCTTGAGGATGGAGGAGATGATTCTGCCACTGTATAGGTCATTAGTTAGACCGCACCTGCAGTACTGGCACCCGTATCTGAAGAGGGACATTAAGTTACTGGAGGGGTGCAGCACAGGGTGACAAAGATGGTCAAGGGGCGGGAGGACTTATTATACGAGAGGAGACTGAGGGAGTTGAACATGTACTCACTGGAGGAGAGGAGGGACGTGATTGAAACCTTTAAGTAAATGAAAGGAATAGACAAGACAGGTACAGAGGGACTGTTCAAAGTAAGGAAAGGGAGGGACATCCAGGGCCATGATATGACACTAGTGGGAGAAAGGTTCAGGAGGGAGATGAGGAGTCACTTCTTTATAGAGAGGGTGGTAGCTGGGTGGAATGCGTTACCTGCAGAAGTGGTATCCAGTAGAACAGTGGACTGCTTCAAAAGGGGCTGGGACAGGGCAAGGGGGAGGGTCAATGGAGGGGAAGGGTGGAAGGGAGGGGCAGCTGCAGAATAAGGGGTGCTAGCTGCACATTCGAGCAGACTTGATAGGTCTGTAGGCCTTTAAGTGCTGGCAAATTTCATATGTTCATATCATTTTCAGTATTAATACCTTCCATTTGGACTAACATCAACATCCAGAGTTTTCACAAAAATCTCAATAGTGCCAGTGGCTCTGCTAAGGGAACAAGGAATTTAAGTTGTTATCTACCTGGATGACTGGCTATATGGACAAATCCAGATGACCGGTAACAAGGGGCATCAAGATAGCTACTGACCCCCTCCAAGAACATGTATGGGTCACCAACCTTGAAAAGAGTACACTACTACCAGGTCAACTGACA
The DNA here is from genome assembly GCA_016271365.2 of Neoceratodus forsteri. Taxonomy (NCBI): domain Eukaryota; kingdom Metazoa; phylum Chordata; order Ceratodontiformes; family Ceratodontidae; genus Neoceratodus; species Neoceratodus forsteri. The sequence goes on along the minus strand of CM057449.1, from coordinate 1,275,305,175 downwards.
GAACATCTGGGAACTCTAATAGACACCTCCACTGGGCATGTCAGACCATTAATGAATAGATGTGACCCTGTGATGGCGCAAGCTCTTTCACTAGCCAGCTCATCAACAACATCACTGGCATAGGTCCTGTAACTGCTGGGTATGATGGCATCCTGCATTGACTAGTTTCTTAGGCACAATGGAGAACGAGGCCACTACAAGCCTTGGAAATGCAAAGAGTGGTAGAAACAGAGTATGACCTGGCAGCAGGGTCTCGCTTCCCCAAACAATAAGAGACTCACTCAAGCGGTGGACTCATAAGGACAACTTATCCAAAGGAGTACTACTTGAACAGGAGTATGATATCATAATAGACATGGACACTAGCTTGACAGATTGGGGAGCAACAGCAGGACATAGAATAGCACAGGGCAGATAGTCCAAATCAGAGTTCAAACTGCTGATCAAAGTACTCAACATGAAGGCAGTATACAACACCCTGATATACTTATAAGGGTCAATCTGATAAAAGCTGTCCTCATCAGATAAGACAACATGTCCACAGTATTGTACATCATGTATCAGGGAGAAACAAGGAGGAAGGGAATGTGAATGGGTGCAACAAAGGTCCTCAACTGTGTTAAGTCAGACCTCTAATAGAGCCGGCCTTTGTGGTGCTGAGGGCTGAGGTGCTGGACGCCTTACCTCATGTCATGCCGGTGGCCCAGGTTCAAGAACGAGCCCGGGTCATTGAAGAGCCAGCATGGGGGGGGAGGAGCAGGATTGAGTAATCAAAAAGCAGCTCTTCTCTCCTGGGGAGGACTCTGTCACCTGCTGTAGTTCCACTGCCCTTAGATGGAGGTCCATGGGCAGTGCAGGCGAGCGGGCTGCAAGCAGTGAGACAGCATGCCGGTACCATGGCTTGTGCGTGCCTCCACATGTGCATGCATGGCCAAGACAAGACTGGGAGAAAACAGGGGTAAAATTGGGGATAAACTATGAATAAAAAAATAAACAAAAGTCAAACCTCTAACATATCACGGCCATTTACCTTACAGGAAAACTGAATTCCACTGCAGAGTGACTAGGTTGCCAGTAGATCCAACCAGGGAAATGGAACCTGAATGAACAAATCTTGCAAAGGATAGAGTTACAGTGGGGCCCACTGGAGACAGACGTCATGGCGATAGTACAACATACCCAGGTTCAGATTCTAGCAGCACAGATGCCTTATCACTAGACTGAAACTTCAGCAGAGCTTACACCTTCCCACCATTTCCACAAATCCTTCAAATTCAATGGCAAATCCATCAAACATGAACCATGATAGTTATAATCATGCCTTATTGGCTGAGATGCCCCTTGTTAGCCACGGTGATAACCATGGCCATGGACCATTGGACTTTTCCTTACTGACACAACATCCTGACATAAGGCCCAGTGAAACACCACAGTCCACAGAATCTTAAATTAATGACCTGGCTCCTGAAAGGTAGAGATGGTTGAAAGAAGGTTACCACAGCTTAGTCATCAGCACAAACCTTCGCTTCAGAAAGGCCCCAACAACAGACACATATAGGAGGCACTAGGGTATATTCTCAACATGGCCTTCCCAGTACAGACTTCTACCACTGAAGGCTTCCACTCCCCAAATTTTTTACAACACAACCTGGAAAAAGGGTTATCTCCATCATCACTAAGAGTTCAGTAATCTGCCATAGGGGCAGCAAGAGGACATGTAAACAGCATCCCTCCAGGGTCACACCCAGATGTGATCAGGTTCCTGAAGGCTGAAGCACTGATCAGAACATAACCCCAACAAGTTACAGTGTCATGAGATCTCAACCTGTTCTTAAATGCCCTCATAGAGGCTTCTTTTGAGCATGCGGACATTGTAGAACTTTGGTGGATGCCACTTCAAACTGTCTTTCTAGTGGCCATATGCTCAGAAAAATAAGTGAGCTCAGTGCCTTATCTTGCTTGAAAACCTTGTTGTTCTTTCACAACAGGGTGACACCCATAACAATTCCCAAAGGACACCTCAGCCTTTCACAATAATCAAATCATCAAACTACCTTGCTTAGGTCCAGACTCAGTCCTTTCTCAGGACTCTGACATCTTGACCCTCAGTATACCCAGGGTCATAAAGGTGTATCTCATGAGAACAAAGGATCTGTGCTATACTGACAGACTGTTCATAATCACAAAGGGCCACAAGAAAGGTCTAGTGTCCACCAAGTCCTCCATTGTCTCATAGATAAAATAGACAATTTCTGAGTCCTACAAGGCATCTAATGTAGCTCCACCATAGAACTTCAGGGCCCATTCCACTATAGCTGTGGCCACCTCATGGGCAGAGATGAACTTGGCATCGGTGGAGGACATATATGCAGCTGCTACCTGGCCATCCAGCCACACATTCACCAGACATTACAGATTGGGCACTTGTGCTCTGCCAAGGGCTAGTTTTGAACAATCAGTGCTTTCGGCTGCTAAGAACTCTGACTGGGGTTGGGATTGCTGTAGAGGTTGCAACCCACAATAGACAATGGAATTTTACTCCAGGACCCACCTTTGATTGGAAAGCTATCCACCTCAAAGTTGGCAAATGTTCTTATGATCTCATACAAGCACCCTTCCTATGCTTACTCATAAGGTCTATGAAGTTTGGTAACTAATGAAGTAAATTACAGCTTATTTCCTTCTCTCCTGGTATTATTAGAGTCACTGATGTTCTTTTTGTAGCACCTAGCAGTTTTTGTTCACAGCTGTGGAAGATATCATAACTGAGTCACCTGAGAGGATTAGGGGCTAGATTACTGGATTCCAAATTGAAGTCACATGTGCATTGACTGCCTATAAAATGGATATAACCCATGAGATAAGGGTTTGGGAGTGCTGTACAGGTATGCTACCACAATCACCTCTGGCAGGTGTGTAAACTTCCATTGCTTTCCTTCTGTACACTTGATGGCTTCTGCTTGCTGGGAGGGTGAGGAATCCAGGGATTTGGGAATGACACTCAGTATGCTGTTACTGACATGTAACCCAGGCCCTGCCCATTGGATCAAATGTTAGTGGTAATGTGGATGGACTTGCAGGAAAATGCAACCAAAACATGGTGTGCTGCAACACACACATATTTGTAAAACTGCAACATACAAACATGGCTGAAAAAGTGTTAGGACGTTACTGTGTACCATGATTCCAGAGTGTCATTAAATACAAATATCCCTCACTGGACACAAAGGAAAAGGTGAGCAAATTTTAGTTATCACAACTGCTTTAGAAAAGTTGATATCTATGATTCGACTTTGAGTCACATAAAGGCCCACATATTCGGACGAGATGCACTGCACATTCTTGGCTACGCGGTGCATCTCTGGATTTGCGTGTGCCATCGGGGGTGTGGCTATATTCAGAGGCCACCAATATGCCGCTTACCCCAAACTGCACCACTGCTCACAATATTGTGATGCATCTATGCAAATTAGGGGACCCTCATGCATATGTTGCACATCACAATATTGACACTCCCCCCAAGCGTAACTATGGCCGGCTGCATCGGTACATAGTTACGCTTTTGAAACCCTACTTTATTTTTGTGGTCAATGCTTTTTATTAGTATTTGTCATATATATTAGTACAACCATACAGCATGTAGTAAGGATACATGGCAATCAGGCAAACAAACACAGAGAACATGACCATCCAGCATGAGAGTGGCATATGTGTGACAATGCTCATCAAAATTATAGCCATACTTAAATTGAACATGTATCAAAGTTGCAACACCCTGAGCAGTAACAGGGCGAAAACAGCAGGACGAGGCCTTAGCAAAATCTCCCCCCCCCCAACAGTCCATCTAATATCCAAAGATCAAGAATCTAAAGCTACTCAGGTGATACTGAAGCAAAATCTCATCCTGGAAGGAAAACTTGCAGTATATACAAACATCAAAACAAAGACATCATATCTAACTGGAGTTGTATCTCCCAGTACATAAAGACTGGGCACAGGAAGTTAATATATAAAGTCCAGAGACAGGAGGAGTCGGGTGGTGAGCAAACCACACCCATTCAACTAACTAGACCATAACCAAAGAAACAGTTGTGCTATCCTTCAGCCTATGCCTGCATGAGGGGAAAGGTATGCCAGATATGGAGCCCAGCACTGGTAGTAATGATGCAATTTATTAGATACTGCATGAGACAAGCGGTCCAGCTGGGCAATCACTGAAAGTGAATTGTATAACTCAGGCAGGAAGGGAACCTCTGTAGTTCTCCAGTGGCAGAGAATAAGCTGTTTAGCTTGTAGACTAAGGATAGTGAGCCATCTCATCCATGTACTGGAGAGTTTGACATTGGCAGAGGGAAGTCCCAGAATCCAGACCAAAGGGTCATGGCCCACAGCAAAGCCCAACACCTGTTCGACAAGCCCCAGCACTGCAGACCAAAAGGAAGAAAGCAGTGGGCAGTGCCATAGTATATGAATAAGGTCCCCCACATGGGTATCACACCTCCAACATTGATTATGATCTAGAATATGTATGCAGTGCAGCATAAGAGGGGTGCAGTACCAGTGGGAAAGGATCTTATTTTGAATAAGCTGACTTCGAGCATCAGGTAGGTAGTAGTGGGCATTTCGCCAGCAGGCCTGCCATTGAACATCTGAAATGGGTTGATGGAGGGCCTCTTTCCACTTCACTTTAGCTGATTCGGAGCCGGACAGGAGGTGACTCCTGAGGCCTGAATAAATAAGACTAGCTACACTCTTTTTAGCAGACAACCATTTAGAAAGTGGGGTAGAACCCCCTCGTACAGTCCCAGGAGAGTTTTTAATGTATTCCAGAATGGCGCTGCATAGCTGCAGATATTGCCAGAAAACTTTTTTTCCCCAAGTGGAATTCGGAGTCTAGCTCCCAAAAGGGGTGCAAAGTGGACCCCTCTTTGTCCAGCACCTGTGACAGTTTAAAGATACCTTTGCTGGCCCAGTCAGCCCAAAAGAGGGGTTTCTCATCTACCAGAAGAGCGCCATTATGCCAGATGGACATCTCAACCAAGGGAGAGTGGGTTGGCCCCCAACTTCTTGTGAACCAGGAGCCATGTGGAAACAGAAGCAGAGATAGTGGGGTGGTCCCGCAGGCATTTTGGCAGAGGAGAGTACAGCAGGGTAGACAGACACTGCCGTCTGGCCACCTCAGCTTCCATACTGACCCACTGTGGGGCCTCTGCCCCATACAGAAGGAACCAGACAAGGGTTTGCACTGTAAGATATGCTAGCTTGTACCCCTCTATCCAAGGCAGACTCCATCCCCACTCCCTCCAATGCACTCATAGCTTATTCCTACTGTACCTGGGTCTGGAGTTTTCCCATATAAGCCCAGAGATTAACCTATCTATGAGGGTAACCCAAGTTGTGGGGAGCGCCAGTGGGATATGTGAAAGAGTGTACAAAAGCTTAGGGGCTATGACCATCTTTATGGCTGAAATGTTCACAGCCAGGGTAAGGTGGAGTTTACGCCATCAGTCAAATTCTGTTTTTTACCTCTGCCAGTGGGGGCTTGATGTTGTTCTCCCAGATTTTAGTCAGATAGGTATTTAGGTGAATACCCAGATATACCAGTGAGTGGGCAGCTGACTGCAGGGTTTTAAATAATTGATTAGCAGTTTTTTTCTTGGGACAATACTAACTGTACAGAACATATTCATATACATTTCATTTTCTAGAAGTGTTATGTTTGTTAAACACAGTGAGGCAAGTGCTATGCATTTTCACAATGTTTTGGCACTTTTATGAGCAAAACGCTAATCTAATTTTAGAGTTAAATAAAACCCTGGACTGTAAGCCAAACTGGGAAACCAATGATTCTGTGCAGTGGACATTGAGTGGCAACACCTCCATTTTAGAGTGATCGATCTTTAACCTCGAGAATGTGGAAAATTTGGCTAGCAAGTTAAGCAGGGGGGTAATGGAAGCTGGGGCATTGGCTAGGGGCACTAGCAGGTCATCGGCATACAGAAATGTAGCAAAGACCTTGTCACCAATAAAGAAGCCATCAATATGGGAAGATGTGCAAATGGCTATTGCCAGGGGTTCCACTGAAAGGATAAAGAGGAGAGGGGGCACCCCTGCCTGGTGCCATGCCCAAAAGGGAAGGGAGCAGACAGGGTGGAATTTGTAAGATCCTGCGCCATGAGCTGATTGTACAGGGCAGCAACCCAGGACCGAAATTGGGATCCAAATCCCTTAACCTCAAGCACCTGGAGCAGAAAGTCCCATTCAAGGGAATCGAATGCTTTCTCGAAGTCAATCACCACAGCTGCGGCGGGGGTGGGACAGTGGTCAGCAAAAGCCATAATATTAACCATGCAGCAAATATGGTCCCTGCTGTACCTGCCTGGTACAAAACCAACCTGGGATGGGTGAACGAGCGAGGGAAGTAAGGGACTGAGGTGGGTGGCCAGGATCTTAGCAAAGATTTTACTGTCCGAATTGATAAGGGAAATGGGCTGGTAGCTGGAGGGGAGTGAGAGGTCCTTCCCTTTCTTGGGGAAGATTGTGATAACTGCTTCTCTAAAAGTGTGGGGGAAGGAGCCTGTGGCTAGTGCTGCATTGAAAAGGTTCATTAGCAGCGGGACAATTTGGGTGGCAACAACAGACCAGAGTTCTGGGGGAAAACCATCTTCTCCTGGTGCCTTGCCTATATTCAAAGCTGAGAAGGTGGCTATAACCTCCGGCGGCATGATTGGACTATTCAATGTATTTGCCTGCTGCAAAGACAGCCGAGGGATGGGGAGGGTGTCTAGAAACTTGTGGATTTCTGTGGGGTTCAATACCCTTGAGGAGGTATAAAGATCTTTATAGACATCCACCATGATGAAGTTTATGTGGTCCTGATTAACCTGTACTGCTCCCCCAGGTCACCTGAGGCCTGGTATAAAGTGCTTAACCCTCTGCTTATGCAGCCTATAGGCTAGCACCTTCCCCCCTTTCTCTCCCCCAATTACTTATGCTTCAAATGGAGGATGGCTAGTTCAGCCTTTCTGGTGAGGAGGTTATTAATGTTGTAATGGATACGTGCCATTTCAAGGTGAAAGGGAGAATGCATGGTGAAGGGGGGGTGATGCTTGCATTTGACTTCCAAGTCTGCCAGCCATTTTTTGAGCTATCTAAGCTGCTGCTCCCTATGTCTCCTGCAGCTGGCAGCATAAGCCATGATGGCACCCCTTATGGTGATCTTCAGGGCTTCCCAAAGGCACGCCTGGTCCATGGAGGAGGGGTTGTCCTGTAAGAAGAGCTCAACCTGAGTAGTGAGCCAAGGAAGGAAGTCTGGATCTCACAACAGGAGCGGGTCAAGTCGCCAGTTACAAGGCGAGGTGGCCATTTGACCACGTGTGATCAAAAGTCAAACTGGGGCATGATCCGAGAGAACCATCAGGAGGATCAAGGAATCCAGCAATGCAGGCATCAGGGAAGGGGAGAGTAGCCAATAGTCAAGATGGGAATGGGAGTTGTGGACAGGGGAGAAAAAGGTAAAATCCTTTTCCCTGGGATGAAGGGTCCTCCAGGCATCTTGCAGGCTCAGATCATTTAGAAACTGCTGGAGAGCCAGCTGACCTTTTGGGTGCTTGTCTGGGGCATTTGAACTATGATCTAGGAGGGGGTCTAAAGGGAGGTTGAGATCACCTCCTACTAACACTGGTACCTCAAGACATGCGGTGGATGAGACGGCATACGCAAGGGCATGAAAGAAATCCGGGTGGCCTTCATTCTGACCATATACATTAGCAACTACTAGGAGACCCTCCAGAGTGTTAAAAACTGCCATCACCCATCGACCATTAGAGTCCTGTTTAGTTTTAATCAGGGACCATTGCAGGGACTTATGCAACAGGATGGCTACCCCTCGCTTGTGCGTGGAGGCAGAGGAGGAAATAACTTGACCAACCCACGCCTGCCTGAGTTTGTTATGGTCCTCCTGCCTGAGCTTAGCTTCTTGGAACAGGGCTATGTCTCTTTTCAGCCTTTTAAGATGAGCGAGCACCTGTGATAACTTCACTAGGGTATTTAGGCCCCACACGTTCCAGGTGATAAAGCTTACATCAGCCATGATCCTAGGTCCCTGAAAAGGCATAGCTAGGAGTCAGGAAAAAATACCTGGGAAAAGGCTGAAAAAGAGGGGACCCACTCCAAGAAGCAGTAGTGCTGCTGCACCTGTTAGACTTTACCCAAACAGAAACACCCTGTACATAGAAATTTTGCACAAAACACAAATGATGTACAAACAATATAACAAGGAACCAATACGAGCTAATAAACAGATATGAATCATAACTATATCCAACAGGCCAAACTACAGCCAATAGAGTGCCCCGTGGTATAGGGCCAGTTGCCGAAGCTACAAGACCCTCAGTGGCTTTCCTGAGGGGTGGAAGTGGAGATAGCAGAGTACCCAGGAAGGGGAGTATGATCTCTAAGCCAATTGGGGTGTCGTAGGAGTTGGGGATCTGTTAACCACCTAACAAGAGTAACCACATCTCGGCACAGCTACAGGATAAGGTCATACATTCACCTACTAGAAAGAAGTGGGGAAGGGGGAAACAGCAAATCAATTAGGCCTGAGCTACCCATCAGACAACAGAAAGTTGAGGCCAGCTACTTAGCCATAGAGAAGTTCAGGTAGGAGAGTCCAAAAAGACCACAGTTTGGACCTTGTCCGAAGATTGATGCACTGGAGATCACCTTGCAGAGCCAGCTGTGGGAGGAGATGGCAGAGCAACTGGTTCCCCAGATGAGGAGGCCACAATGTCCACCCAAGATCTGTTCGGTGGGGCTGCAGCAGGTATGAAGTCTTCCTCTGAGGGGGTGATGACCGTGTTGGTCTCTGCCATCATTTCCTGAGTGTCCATTTGTAGCATTGCACATGGATTCAGAGTGAAGTAGGCCCACAGATCCGAGCTAGGATGAGCTTGGAACTCTAGCTCCGGTTGAGGGCTAGAAGAGGTTGCACGAAGAGTCGGGTGTTGGCTTTTGGAATGACAGACCGAGGGGTGCCACTTTCTGGACCTGGGAGGTAGTACAGCCTCAAAGATTTTGACCTCCAGTTTGGCAGGTGGATCTCTTGGAGCCGATTGGGAGCTCTCTGGTTCTAGAGAGTCAGCTGGTGTAGGAGTGGTTCTGTGCACATCTTGTCCCCAAAAGTCAGCTAGATGTTGAGCTCTGAGAAAGTCCATGAGGCTTTCAGGTGTGGCAAACATCAAAGGTGCACCATTGTACATGACCCTCATAGCAGCAGGGCAACGCAGGGAGAATGAGTAGTTATGCTTGTGGAAAATCTTTCTGGCAGGGCCATATTCCTTCCGATGCTCAGATAGCTCTCTAGAGTAATCCTGGAAGATTTGGATCTTATACCCCTGCCACATAATATTGTTGGAGTTTCTGACCTCTTTCTGCCTGTAGTCCAGAAATTTAGCCAGTAGTGGCCTGGGCCACTTGCCCAGTTTAGGAGATGGAGCCAGTGAGTGGTGAGCCCATTCTATCTGAGACCTGAAATCTTCAGGGAGGCCTAAAAGAGCTGGGAGGGTTTGCTGGAGAAAAGATACGGCGTTCACCTGCTCGACCCCCTCAGGGAAGCCTATGAATCTCAGATTGTTTTGGCGGCTTCTATTTTTGAGTTTGTCGACCTTATCTTGAAGGGAGTGTATTAGCTTTGCTTGTTCCCGCAGAGTGACCGAGACATCTTGGATGGCAGCATCATGCGACCCCAACCTCCGCTCCATATGAAATATGTAGACTTCAATATTGTGCAGCGTTTGATTCATCGCATTAACTGCTGAGGTAAGCTGAGCCATCTGAGACATCAGCTGAGAGAACATTTGCTCAGTACAGGAGTTCTCCCCTGAGGTAGGAACACTACAGGCCATAGCTGGAGCCAGGCGCTGTACTGAGATATAGAGGGCTAGTTCCGGTGGCTCAAGGACTCTCAATATAGATTCGCCGAGATAGATAGGTGCCCGAAAAGTTCACATGGGCAATGCACTGTCAGTTGGTAGCAAAATAAAGACTCCGATGCCGGATTTCATCAGATTTTCCCCAAAGACCTGGAGTGCTAAGCAATTAAATGGCCATCTTAGTTTGTGGTTGGCCACACCCCCATGAAACCCTACTTTAACTATGTGTGGGGTTGGGTGGTGCCCCGGGCACAGTCTAGGGCCAGGTAAACTGTCCCCCCAGCCCCAAGTAGTGTTAGTAATAAAAGAATGTTCCCTAATCCCCTTTTCCATAGTGTAGTGGCCCCCCTCCCCAGCCATGATCAGTGTAAGAATGAAAGTTCCCTGATCCCCTTTTCCATAGTGTAGCAGCCCCTCTCCCTTGCCCTGATCTATGTTAAAATGAAAGAAAAGACCCCAGTCCCCTTTTCCATAGTTTAGCAGCCCCCCAGCCCCAAACACTGGTACTATGATCTCGATTCCAGTTCCATGGTGGCTAGTGGTTCCCCCACACCAATAGGTAGTAACCCACCACCCCACACTCCCCTCCCCTCCCCATCCTGACCCATGCTGGCAACTGGCACACCCCTCCTCACCCTGCCATGGCCAGCCACCAACGGATCTGTACTGGAGCACATACAGTAGATAGTATGCACTCATTGGTTGTCCCAGAAAATGGTCCAAGAAAATCCCTGGCTCTGATTGGCTGAAAGGCCTGCCAAGGTGGGTGTCTATCAGACAACAGAGCCCAGGTTTTAAAAGTACCGGTGCCAAGGACCACACCACCAGTATTAATGGGCAAGGCAATTTTCAAATTGCACACCTGTCATTTTTTCTTTCCTGGTAACGGAGATTAGTGGTACATGTCACATTGCACAGTTCCTGATTCCCCCCCCCCCACTCGGTACCAAAATAATCTGCACACAACCAAACACACATATAATAGAAAAATTAAACCTATTCAGTGGCACCAACCATAGAAACCTCTCACACTGCCTGTTTTGTTCCATGCTCCACAAAGTCGGCCACTAAATCACGTACCACAAGCAGGCAGTTTGTCTTCATCAATGGGAAGTGGAACCAGGGAAAGTCCTGTAACATCTCATAGGCAGGATGATTGTTAAGAACCGTAGACTTATAATCAAACTGTCCTACATGGTACCCTAGGGAGAAATGGGATAGTTCATCTGTAACAAACAAAAAAACACAGTAATGAGCCTACTCTCAGCACAAAAAGCTTACTTTTTCTGGCACCATGCAAAGGTACAGACCTTCCGTACCTCAGCAGCTGTATAGCACAGCCATCTGCCTGTCAGCACCACTCCTCTGCTTGACTGTACTGTTTCTCCCCTCTGCTATTGCATAGTGTGAGCTCCCACAGCTTACAGTGCCCGCCCAGCCACTACGAGCAATCCTTTTCTGGATCGTACAAATACAGTTATTTCAATGTACTTTTTTTTTAGTTGTTTCTTTTCTGTGTCATCTCTGCCATCTTCTATTCACTATTACGGACCTTCCAACTCTCGTGGGGACCTCCTCAATGTGCCTGTCACTTATTGCTGAAAAAAAAAGACATTTCTTGCCATGCTATTAAAAATGGCCAGTGTGTGTTGGTATAGGGGGTGGGGATGACCATGACAACCAGGTCCACCACAGGCACAACTAGAGAGGCTCCAGTACTAAAAAAGCCCTACCTTCAAACACACACACACACACACACACATTCTAAACTATTTTATTACAAAATTTGTTTTAAACTAATTTTTTATTAACATTGGTTTTTATTTGAACCAGTGGTGCAGAGGGCTAAAGTGCTGGATGCCACACCTCGCACCATGCCGGTGACCTGGGTTTGGAAACAACATCAGGTCATCGGGGTGCCGGCATGGGAGTGGGAGGGTGGAGCAGGATCGAGCATGCCAATGGGCAGGTCTCCTCTTCTGGGGGTGGTGATAGTGGGTTGGTACCCCCCCGTAGTTCCGCTCCCACTGGATGGAGGTCTGGCAGGTAGCGTAGGTGGAGAGGGGGTGGCAAAAAGTTAACATGAGGTGGAAGGGGCTGAGCTGGTTCCATGGGGTGTGTGCGTGCCTCTACACGCTTGCACAGCCATGTGCCAGTCCTCGAGGGGCATGCGGAGAAAACCTGTAAAAATACCTATGTGTCCCCATCGCCAAGTTGGTGGGAGGAGGCGATGAGGACCAAACAGTTAAATAAAAAAAAAATAGTTTTTATTAAACTTATTTTCTTTTTTACAGTGCCCATTTTCTAAGTGCAATAATATCCTCCAGGGCAGGTAGTATTGTGCTATACCAGACTTTCTAGGGGTTATAAGGACCTCCGCCTGCAGTGTCAGGCCTCATTATGCCCCTGGGTGGTCCAGTATAGCACAATACCACCAACCCACCCTGTCGGGTATTATTACTTGCTGTGAAAACATGTGTTGTACCAATTCATATACATATACAATCTCTACATACTTCTGACATGCCTTTACCAAAAAAACAGATATATGTACTGGGTGACCCCATAACAAAATATATCGACCAAACAGTTTGTAACCCTGATAAAGAAAACTGGACTTGCTCTAGCTATAGAGGAGCTAAATAGCTGACCTTACTTCAATGGTAAAATAAATTTTGTCAACAGCTGGAAAAAAACCCTTAGTGGTTACCCATATTGGTTCTAATGACATTACACAATCCCCACTTCATCAGATTAAACAAGACTATGTAGCCTTATGTAATGTACTAACTGATTACGGTTGCAGTATATGTCTGTCTGAAGTTCTACCCATTCCAAGAGCAACTAGATACATTAACAACAAAATAAAAGCATTAAATGAATGGATTCATAAGTGGTCTTATCGACAGGGCATAAGTTGCTTAACCCATTGGGAGGAATTTGAGGACAGACCCTCACTCTTCTGTTGGGATGGTTTACACCTCAGCAGAAGAGGTAGTTCAATATTAGGGCGAAAGATAACAAATTTCATAAACAGTCATTTAAACTAATAGGAAGGGGGGAGATGGAGATGGGGACTACTCCCATCTCTTGTAAAAGCAGCCCATTTACACCCCATTTGACAAACTTCAATATCCTTTCTTTAAATGCCAGATCACTCACAACCACCAAACTTGCGGAACTTGAAATTTTTGCTAAAACCTCAAACTTAGCATTAATAGCAATCACTGAAACTTGGGGGAATATGGATAAAAAATGGAGAACAGAAATATCTGGCTTTAAACATTACTTCAAAAACAGAGTGGACACAAAAAAAGGTGGTGGGGTTAGTCTGTATGTTCGAGATGACATTCCATCATATGAATCAACAACTACCATACATTATGAAAGTATCTGGGTTCATATTAGGCCCACCAGTACCCACCAATTCCTCATAGGTACCTGTTATCATCCCCCTTCATCTGATATTGATCAAACCAAACAACTTTGTAGTGAAATCACCCAATTAGCCAATAAAGATCCGGTTCTTATTTTAGGGGACTTCAATCTTCCCACTATAAACTGGGGTGCACTTTCTGGAATTAATAAACATGACGAACAGTTTCTGTCAGTTATAATTAATTTGGGACTAACTCAATATGTAAACCAACCAACTAGGGGGAAAAATATATTAGACCTAGTTATAACTAATCCTGAGACTCACATATCTGATATTCAATTACTTAATCCCCTGGGAAATAGTGACCATTTGTCTCTTTTCTTCTCTATTCAATTACCTCTACTACCCAAAATGAACAAACTAAAAATAAAACAATACAACAGGGTGAACTTTATAGCTATTAATCAACAGATAAAATCCCCTAACTGGGAACAAATAATGCAACCAATGAATACTGAAACAGCCTGGAGCTATTTAAAAACTAAGATCTTGGAACTGGAAAAAAACATGTCCCTGACAAATTCAAGTATAACAATAAAGGGAAAACTCCCCCATGGTTCAGCGGCAATATTAAAACTCTAATTAAACAGAAAAAGAAATTATTTACAGCTCTAAAAAAATGTTCATCGGATCAGGAAATTAACATTCTCCCCAAATACAAAGAGGTGGTTAGACAATTAAAGAAAACCATTTTATTAGCCAAACATAATTTTGAATTCAAAATTGTGCACACAAAAGATAACCATAAGGCTTTATATACTTACCTGAATGGTAAGAAAAGTAACAACAACACGTTAGGTCCCTTGGTATGCAACAATTTGACTATAACATCTGATATCGAAACAGCTTCTGAGCTGAACAAATATTTCTCATCTGTTTTCACTCCTGAACTTATTAAAACTACTTTTACTACAGTGGACTTTAAACTTGAAACATATGAAATTCTGTTTCAAGATATTCAGTGGGTCTTTGATACCCTCAAACATTATACTAGTTCTGGTCCAGATAATATTAGTTCCAGATTCCTTATAGAAACTAAGGATACAATAATTCTCCCCCTGATTATTATATTCAAAAAATCATTGCATGAATCCTCAGTCCCAAATGACTGGCGTACTGCTACTGTCACACCCATTTTTAAACAAGGCTCTCATTCTAAAATTGAAAATTACAGACCCATCAGCTTAACATCCATAGCATGTAAACTAATGGAAAAAATAATTAAACATCAACTTGAAAAAGAGATGTCTATATTAAACAGTAATGATGAATATCAACATGGCTTTAGAACAGGATACTCATGTACTACAAACTTGATTAGTTTTTACAATTATATTAGTTCCAACCTTGACTGTAAAATACCCACACATGTCATTCTTTTAGATTACAGCAAGGCCTTTGATAAAGTATCACATAGTATCCTGATCAATAAACTAAATTGGCTAGGTTTTTCAGCACCCATCATATCCTGGATAAATAACTGGTTGTGCGGTAGAACACAGAGGGTTAGGGTGAATGGGATACTTTCAGGTGTGGATATCGTGGCAAGTGGTGTCCCACAGGACACCGTTCTGGTTCCGGTATTGTTTCATCTTTTCATCAGTGACATGTATATCTCACCACACAACACAATGGTTATATTCGCTGATGATACTAAACTTGGAGGAATGGTAAACACCCCTACTAATTGTCATAACTTGATTTTGGATCTCTTACTAATTGAACAATGGGCCAGTACTAATAAGATGTACTTTAATGTAGCTAAATGTGCTATATTACATTTTGGAAAAGACAACCCAAAACAAAAATACTACCTGAATAATAGTATAATTAGGGCATCTTCTATAGGAAAAGACTTGGGCATCATGGTGAATGACAAATTATCATCCTTATCTCATTGTTCAAAAATTGCTAATCAAACAAATGCTTTACTGCGCAGAATTAACAAAACGCTCATTTCTAAAACAGAAGAATGCCTATTGTCACTGTACAGGTCACATGTAAGGCCATATCTTGACTATGGATCACCATTTTGGAACCCTTACTTAAAGGAAGATATAAACAAAATTGAACAAATACAACATAGAGCTACCAGATTAGTACCACATCTTACTCATTTTGAGTATGATAGTAGATTAAAAAAAACTGGACTACACTCTCTGGAGTGAAGACGGACCAGAGGTGACCTTTTACAATTGTTCAAAATACTTAAATCACCTGAACAAATGAAACTATGTGGTATTGTTTACTCAACAAGAAAAATTGTACCGAGGCTGCATAATAGACAATTAGAAATAGAAAAAGTAAACAACAATAAGAGATTAAACTTTTTTACTATTAGATCACCCAGATTATGGAATAAATTACCACAAGATATTGTCAATTCAACAAATATATCAATATTCAAGAATAAATTAGATAATTGGATGAATAAACAGGACCTGGGTGTATGATCCATCAATATGGAGGACAATCTCGATGGGCTACTAGCCTACTTTTGTCCAAAAAACCAAGTAAACCAAGTAAATATAGACTCCCTTCTCATTCTACTACCCATGGAATATAATGATTCCCTTGCTAAATAGACATTTGTCCAATCTTAACTTAAAAGCTTGCATTGTCTTTATCTCCAGTGTCTCTGCTGGTAGATAGTTCCATAGGTTCACCCCTCTTTTGGAGAAATACTGCCTCATAATGTTACCCCTGAATATTCCACCCTGAGCTCCAGGGCATTTCTCGCTTGCATTTAAAGTGGTTTCCCATAGCTGAGAATCCCAGTTGACCAGTCCTGCCACAACTAATTTTCTCCTCATACAGGGGACAGGCTCCACAAGTGTAATCTTCTTCAATGATTTCAAAGAACAGACATACTGGAGTGGACTGCTTCTTTTTCTCTATACATGCAGGAAAAACATAAGGCAACTCACTTTGCTTGCTTTAGTCCCATCACTTATGTTTTTTCACTTGTTCCCTGTTCATTGCCTGTTGTTTTCTCCTGTCAAGTATCATTATGTCCTTTGCCTCTCACTGGATTGTTCTTCCTCCTCCTTATCCACATCTTCTTCACTTGGTTGAACTAAGTCTTCAGGGCCCAGAAAGTAGTTCACATTAGGGGTTCAGTCATTGACCCTACTACTGTCATCGATCCCCACTTCAGTACTCTTGCTTGAAACGTTTCTGTCATGAATCAAACCACAAAACACTTTCTTTGAAATGGTCTGAGCGCAAACACATAATCTGCATGCAACTTGCTTGCCTTGCACTTTAGATCTGAATTGCTGTTTATTTAACTTTCTTAATGACCACTGCTGGACCACCAGCAGGACTGGTGTAATTGTTACTATTATGCCTTCCTTAGGGTGAGGAGGAGCAACATTTTCCATTGCAGAAGATAAACTACTTGCATATGCATTAACTTCTCGTTATAGCTGAGGGTGGAGCCTATAGCCATATCATTTTAGCTTGAAACGGGGTTTCTGTGGAACACATTTTTTAGAAGTTTGCAGTGTATCCTTCCATAACACTGCAAATCCCTATGGCAGTTAACAAATACTCCCTTCTTTCTTTTTATAATGATGGACACAGAACTCCAAGCTGGTTTTCTCTGAGAGCAAATGTGCACACCTTCCAAACAAATCTAAATATCTTTAAAACTATTCAAGGTGCAAAAAAAAAGCATGAAAGTTGTTCAGGGCAAAAGGATCTTTCACACGAGAGTAGTCACTAATCTGAATCCTTTCTATTTTGTAAAATATGGTCCTCCAAACAACCTCCTGTTTTTTCTCTCTCTGAGGGAACACAGTAGGAGTCATGTGAAACAAATGTAAATATCTTGGAAATTTACAAGTTACAAACATACAACCAACATGAAAGTTGTTCAGGACAAAATGTCCTTTCAAATGCATGTAGTCACTAATCTGAATTCATTAGATTTTTTTAAAATATAGCCAGCTGAAAGGTGAAAATTGTGAAGAAAAATGAAAATTCAGGTAATCAGACAGTCCTAGTTTAAAAATATAATTAGTGCAGCTTAATGAATAGGCTCATTGAAAGGTATTTTTGTCCTGAATAACTTTCATACTGATGGTTTATGCGTAACGTGTACACTTTTAGAGATATTTACATTTATTGGCATAACTCCTATGAAAAATGAAAATTGAGGTAATCAGATGGCCATAGTTTAAAAAATATAATTAGTGCAGCTTAATGAATATACTCATTTGAAAGGTCTTTTTGTCCTGAACAATTTTCATTTTTTTATCTGTAATTTGTAAACATTTAGAGATAGTTACATTTGTTTAGCATAACTCCTATTGTTCTTCTAAACAGCCTCAATTTTGCAAATAACTACACCACTCAAGTGAAATTCTAAACCACACCATCTTGTTCATCTCTTGTCAAGCCTAATTTAAAGTGGACAGGAACTGATTACTTATGTGCAGCTGTTTGAACTGTCTCTATTTTCATAAATTACATTTATACCTCTAAAGGATCCCTATCTAATAGTGCCTGAATAAAAGCTGAAGCCGTCAGTTGTGGTTTGTACTGTTTTCTTTGTATGGACAACATTCTCTGCAGTTCCTTTCATGGAACCATGAATTTGGAGTTTTGACTATGTCACTTTATGATTTTAGAACCATGGGCACTGTACTGATAAGTTTCTTGGAAACATTTCTGAAATAGTGAAGACACAGAAAAATGTGTTGCCGTATTGGTCCTTGTAACACAAGATCCACAAAAACAGCTGATTTGATACCTTTTATTGGACCAACAGAGTTGTTACAAAAGAACACATGTGCTTTTAGCTTTTGGATTACACAGAATCCTTCATCAGAAAACACTGACAGTTGTTTTAGAAGAACATACTTTCTCAAAACCCAGATTATACAAAAAAAAAAGAGAAAAAAACAGATGAAAAGTTGTTAAGGACCCCATTGGTTAAAACTGCATTCAAAATAACAACATACCCATATAAAGACAGCAAAGATTCCACCAAAAGAAAGATATCCCAAGGTCAAATGACACTGACTTGAAAGTTCACTCCCTGAGAAAAGCTATAACCCAAATGAAGCTTCATTTTAAAACCCTCTATGTGTGTCTGTGCTAGCATTAGTAAATGACAATGATTAAAAACCACAAGGAAAAATAAGCTTAAAGAGCAGCTGACAGCTTCAGGAGAACATTAACAAAACATAATATTTAAAGTTCAGCTTATATTTCACATTAGTTCTTCATTCCTCCTCCCCATTATTTATTGCTGAGGTCACTTGCATGAAAACAGGATTTTTGTTCCTCAAGAGTTCTTCAGTTTCTGTTGCTGTGCACTGCGTGTGACATCACAGTTATTCTCATGGCAACAGACTGTGATTGAGCATTATGACTTGAAGAAGGTAATAAGCTATAGAGGTAGATTAACTTTCAAGTAACTGTAAGGGATAAAAATCATGTATTCTTGCACATTTCCTCAGTAATAAATAATGGGGAGGAGAAATCTAGAATATAAATGGAATACAAGCAGAATTTTACCTACTTATTATGTTTTTCAAAGTTTTATTTCAGGCGTCAGTAGCTTTTTCAGCAGTACATAATAAATAATGTTAAAAGTCTTATACATATGAAAATATCTATGTGTTAAATAAAAATAGGTTTGAAGACAACCTGCCTAGTGTAAATTAAGCATTCACCAGCTGTTTCATGTTTTGGTGTCAATCAAATTTTATACAGTGTACTGTTCAGATACATTTTTCTTAAACTCTGTGTACAATGAGTCCCTATTACTCATGAATAGTCAGACTTATACGGTCTTAAACATGATATATCTGCAATTCTGTAACAAGTGACTAGTGTATGTATATATTCAAAATCCAAACCTAACACAGGCCCCCTTGTAATTGAGATACTGTTATTCTAATATGTACATGTATCAACATGTGCCCATATGTATCTAATCTGCTGTTGTATTTAATAACAGTCCTATAAATCTAAAACCAAAACAAAACACAACAGACAGCTTCAGCTTTTATTCAGGCACAGTTAAATAGGGATCCTTTAGAGGTATGAATATAATTTATGAAAATAGAGACATTTCAAACACCTACACATAAGTAATCAACTCCTGTCCCCTTTAACTCATTCAGACCCATTGTGTGTCTTGAACATTGAAGACAGAACTCCAAACTGCTTTCCATTGAGAATCTTCCTAAGGCATTGTGCAGAATTCTTAGCAATTATGCACACATTCCAAACAAATCTATCTTTAAAACTATTCCAGGTGCACAAAAATAACTAATCGAAAAGTTTTTCAGGACAAAAAGACCTTTCGAATGAGGGTAATCACTAATCTGAATTTCTTATATTTTGTAAAATATGATCATCTTATTACCTGTATTTCCATTTTGGTTTTTACAAAATTCACATTTCTGATGGCAATTAAAAAAAAAAACTAAAGAATTTAGATTAGTGGGGGGCGCTGTGGAACCCGAGCTGTGCAGACGCAGTAATAAACAACTCCATCATCTAGTGCAACCAGTTTAACAAAGTTAATGATTTCTAGTAGTTTTTAACAATTTGTGACAGCTTCAGTGGATTCCTGATCCTAAAATACATCAAGATGGGAATCCAAAGTGAGACAAAGTGGCAGGCGGATCTGACAGAGGAAAAGGAGTTGGTGGCGTGCAGTCCTCACAGTCGGTATCTGAGGCCCAGATGGTGGATCTTGATACAGAAGAAATCCTCTCCACAAAAATACAGACTCTGATTCAATCGATTGCTGGTCTATCTTAGAAAGTGGAGGGGAATAATTTTTGAGCGAATGTGCTGGAGACTACTGTTGATGGCCTGAAAACTGAAGTCCACGAGGTAGATAAACAGGCTGACTCTGCCACGGGAGCCACTTCCATAATGGCAAAGGAACTACAACATTTGCAAGCCAGAATGGAGTCAGTTGAGAACCAGGCTTGTAGCACTAACATCAGGCTCCTGGTGTACCAGAGGGTACTGACGGGGAAACATCCACTGATGTTTGTTAGAGACTTTCTGATGGAGAAACTCCTGCCTGCTGGTGCACAACTGATCATGGAAATCCAGAAAGTTTATTGTATCACCCCCGAGTTCGACAGCAGGATTCTACAGACCCCCAAACTTTGATGGCAGTAATGTCAGGAGTGGGTGAGAGAGACATCAGACCCTTCAGCTGGCATGCTGCATAGGCCACATCTTGTTGGACAACCATCAAGTATATCTGTTTCTGGACATTAGTTACACGATGAGGCAACGCTGCAAATAATTTGATGAGATGAGTTGTTCATTGAGGGATGCTGAAATCCCTCATAGGATGATCTACCCAGCTTGTCTATGAATTATCTGGAAGGGGAAAGTGTACCTTTTTTCTGACCCCATCAATGCTGGTAAATGGGTCACTAGATTTGCAGCTGCCTCCAGGAATTCATCTGCAGCTGTGAACCTGCAAGACGAAGAGGGTGAAACTTGAGAAAGGCCTCCTGGATTTGAGTAAGGTCTCCTCTAACTTTTTTTTTTGGAAAGTCTAATGTCTACTTTTGTTGGTAGATCCTTGCTACTGGACTCAAAGACTCATTACATAAATGTTCTTGTTGTATTTTCCTATAGTGGTCTTTAATTGCTTTTCTGAGTTAAATTGAGCCATTTTAAAAGCTAAAACAGTTATTTGGTTGTAAAGTGTTGGGCTGGAGATATGGGACAATGTAAAGAATTAATTATTTTGAATAACCTGATCTCAGTTAAAATTGTGGGGTCATGTTTCTTTAGGTATAATGAATGGAGTCAAAGGTCTCATTTGGGACCAGATTGTCTTTGAAGGACTAATGCTGGTAATTAACCAATTTTAGAAAATACCATGCTACTCCTGGACTCATTAAACACAGCATAATTCAGATTTTTCCTGTGTAGGATTTTTTTACAGTTTGTAATAAGGGTACCCCTGATGTGGTATCTCAATATGGTGAATGCACCTATCCTATTAATAAGGGACTGTAGTCCTAGATTGTAGTATGTACTCGGACAGTCCACTATATGTATACTTCAATGATGTCTCATTGATAAACTAATAAAAATAAAGTATATATATAAAAAAAAGAATTTCAATCAGTGACTACCCTCATTTGTAAAGTCTTTTTGTCCTGAACACAAAAATGTAAAATAATACACTTGAGGCACAGAAATCCAGGGATAGAGTACAGAATGGGTGGAGTAGTATTGACAACATTAAGAAAGCACACATTAACAAAAACAATACTTTCACATACAGTTGATTACTGTTTAACAATATTATGCATCTATGGCTGCCACTGTACATCTGATACAAACCCATAATCACGTTCCTCACTTGAAGCGAAAAGGGGTGAAGGTGGAGGCCATAACTGACTCCTTGTTTTTGTGTTAAAGGGGTCAGTTTTTTTTACAGCAAAAACAAGGAAAGGAAAGGAAAGGAAAGGGGTCATTTCTAAAATGTGCAGACAAGCATGGGACCACTTTTTTTTCAGAGCGTGACACCATCAGCAGCTACCACTTCAAGACTGCTACTACCCCCACCTAATACATTTAGGGGAAAACCTAAAGTAGTCTACCAGCACTGAGATCAATATGGTTAAGGCATATTTACCAGAAATTGCTGCTTAGAAAAGAGTGAGAAAGTGACTGTGATGATGAGCAAATTCCAGATCAGATCTCTAGTTTAATAGTCTCCTTCTGAGTCTGATTTTTATGGCTGTGTGGGCCAAGCTCCACAGATGTTATGCCATCATCAGATTTGTATAAGAGCACTGTGGAAGCATGTAACTAGACTGCTGTCTGATGTTCTGCCACAGTGCTCCAGCATAGTTTCCCAGTGTTTCTGTTTATGCAGCCCTTCCCCTCTGGAGGCTGCATAAACATATTCATTTTCTGGTGCACTACTTTTCCTTTCTGCAACTGCAGAAGTGACAAGCGCCATGTGCAACTTGGTGGCACTGACTTAAAGTGTGCATGCATAAGTATCATGCATACCTACAGGTATGTAACCCCCATGCCACCTTTGGCTAGCTGGCACCCCCCCTTAAAAGAACTACTGCCAATTACATGGCATACAATTTTCTTTTGGCAGAACTACATTCATGGTACCACCCCTAGTGTTAGAATGTATACCAGGCTCATTATCTACAGGATGGGGGGTGGGGGTACATACTAAAATGAACCTTTTCATTTACAACCAGGTCCAGGGGAGAGGATGCTAGGCATATGCTAGATCTATCTGCTATGGGGCTCCAATAATGTTCCTATTGGGAAGCAACAAGCGGAATGTCCAAAGCAGTAACTGGGATTTTGCAGTATGGCTTTATTTACAGATGTTAGTTAAAGCAAGGGTGGTCCCCCAAAGGTTTGTCATTGCAATACAGGCACACTGTCTTTTGCAGGACACTTTTCTAGGCAGTACTGTTTTCCACAAAAACATCTCTATCTCTCTTCCAAAGTGTATATCTTTGGGATGTGCCACACACTTTAAAATTCTCCTGGTGCATGGTCTTTGCCCAGGGAACAATGGTGCCCATCCACGAATCACTTAGCCTTGCCTGAATCTCCAGATGGCATTCCTCCCACCCTTTGCCCCAAACAGCCTCTGCCATTCCTTCAGGGTTACACCAAATGAGTGTCTAATCCTCAATGACCTGCTAAAGACTCCCAACTTTAACTTAAAATTCAGCACAGTTGTGGTGAAAGAAGTCCTGACCAGTGTGATCTAGCCTTATCTAGGGCACACACCTCAGACAACTCCCTCAGAGAACAGTCTCAGATTCTTTACTCACAGATTAGTTGTTCCTTCCTCCCAGTCATGGGAAGAACAAAAGGCACCTTTCTTTCTCTGGTAGCTGTCAGATTCTACTCATTGTTCTTCCTTAAGGCAGCTGTGAACTTCAGGAACTTCAGGGGATTGTACCTTGAATCCACAAGAATTGCCTTCCCTCTCACTCCCCATGGAGTGAAACTAAAGAGTCCTGGAGGCAAACTGGACATTTTACCAAACTAGAGTGAGAAATACCAGGGCTCCCTTTAACAGACCCCCAATGGCAGACCTCCTGTCACCCTGACTGCCACACTTGAACTTACTGATGAACATTCTAAGCTCCCAGAGAACAGCGGACTCTAAAATGGTTATGCTGCTGTGAGAGTTCTAAATGACATAATCATCCTTCTCTCAGGCTAACTGAGTAAACAGTGATGTCATTATGCAGAAAGCCCATAATGAGCTCCCCACCAGCTGCTTTTTCCTACCTGCCTAAGACTAGTAACCCAAGGGGACTGGATTGTTACATGTAGTTATGTCAGCATCTTCATGTTGTGCAAGGCTTACTCTGGGGCAAACTGCACATGTTCGAGTATCAAGCACATGCGGTACTGTAATCGCTGTAGTATTAGGTCTGACTCCAGTGCAGTGAGAGCACCGCATATTCTTTTAACCACTCTTGCCACTCCTAAAAGCTTTCCACAGCTGTATTGGCTCTGACCAGAATTTGTTTCTTACTAGTACTGGTATTATCAGAACTACTGGGACCAAAACCATTTCCTTTTTGCATTTTTCTTGCACTAGAATCAACACCACTAACCTTCCTCTCTGTTGCGATAATTAACTTTTTTCTTGGCCTGTTTGGAGGTGTTACCATGGGGTGGTACTCTTATCTTGTCTTTTTCTGCCATTTTTTAGTATACCCCAAGGAAAAGCACTTTCTTATGATGCATGTAAAGTAATACCTGGGATGGTGAAGGAGATGTTATGCTTGATGAACACAGTGGTACTAAAGGGGCTGTGTAATGCAAGTCTCTATCACTGACACAGAAGTACACCTCATAGAACACTGGCTACTGATCTGTAATTTACGTGGTAAATGGTTACAGTTTAAGTGTCAGTTAACTACACTGTAACAGCATTGCAACTGCAATGTAGTATACTTGCACATAAGACACAAAGGAAGTCTGGCATCAAGGTCTACTGAAATAATAATAATAAAAATAAAAACAAAAAGTACAAAATAGGTACCGATAAAAAAGCACATTTATTGCAAACCCAAGTTTAAAATATTACAGCAGCACCCTCCCCACTAAATGCCAGTGCTTCATGTTTTCCTAACGCTTTGTCAGGGTGTGAGTAACAGGCATGGTGGTGTCAGTTAAGAAGCACCTTCTTAAAGAAACAGGTCTCATATAGATATGCACCATCCTATTTCATAGCCACAACACAACCAAACCCCATGGACACCAAGTGGAACAATTATGTACACAATTATTTTATACATGTATACAAATTCCAAACTTAAAATACTGCCTAAGAACAATACACCACTTATTTTAATAACATGCTACTCATTTTTTTTAAATGGCACCAAGCTAAACATTTCATTTAAACCTTTTTCCTCTCTGACCCTCAAGTTATATTGCCATATGCTTTGCCATTGTAATAGTTTATCAAGGTCCCTTCCCCAAATGTTGAAAGTTACTTTTTCCAGACCTTGGAAAACAAAAGAATGTCCCAGTCACTTTTGTGATACCAGTACCGCAAGGGCATTGGTTTTATCTCCCTTCATAATACTTCTCAGGTGTTCTGATATTCTAACCTTAAATGGTCTTTTTGTTTTCCCCACATTGAAGTTTTTACATGTGCATGTTGCCACATAAACAATGTTCGTAGTATTGCAGTTAATAAAGTGTCTATCTTTAAAGACCTGTCCTGTTACTGGGTGTATAATGCACATCTGTCTTCAGGTTTGGACAAAAAGTACAGTTATCACAACTGAAGGTTCCTTCCGGCAGTGGGCTTCAAACCTATTGTTCAGCTGGTTAATATAAGCTGCTGGTCACATAATTGGCCACATTTGTCATGGGATCCATTCCCTTGAAATAATACACACACACACCCTTCTAACTGGGTGCTCAGTCGGCATCTTTATTAACAACTTACATCTTTCTTACATCCTTTTCATTCACCACATCTATACATTGTATTTACATAATATACATCACTTAATTACATGACTTATTATCCAAAGTAGTCGGATGCACAACCAATCTACCTTTCAGCCCTCTGGGTGTAACCCCCCATGGTGCCGTCATGTCTAGGTGCACACCCAGCCCGTGTTCCTTCTTTTTAACCCAGCCCAGTACCATGTGGGCCCCTTTTATCTTTATTCTGTTCCTTCCTCCCTCCCTATCCTACCCCCCTTCTTTTCTTTCTTCCACTAGCCCAACTCCAGCTATTGTGATGGAAGTTGGGCTCCCCCCCATTTGAACAGCCCTTATTCCATTCCTTCAGAGCCCCCTCCAACTGTAGGTTGAACAGTTTGAGGTCAGGTGTACCCTATCTGGACAATAAATCTCCAAACACTTCTTGGAAATGTTCCTATGTGTTATCACCATTCTCCCTAATTCCATAACCACTTTTCTGTTTAATCACTTCCTAGTCCCATCACTGGCTTTACTGTCCCACCATGCTGCCAAACTCTCCTTGGTAACATTTCAGACCCACCAATAACAATGTTTGAAGGGGCAGTATAGCGCAGTGTTTTAAGGCTCTGAGCTGCATATCTGGATACCTGGGTTTGAATCCCACAGCCCCACTTGCATATACTTTGTGACCCTGAGCAAGTCACTTAACTTTCCTCTGCTCCCAGGTTGCAATTGGAAAAAAGCTTTCAGCTTAATGTGTCTCACCTGGTTAAACAATTGGGGAAAAAAAAATGTCCAGCCACCACCTCCTGATCTGCTCCATGTCCCCTTCTATTTCCCACATAATATCTACCCATGGTCTACTTCCCAGATTGCTGCCCTCCCCAAATGAGCAATCAAAATATTTAGCTTAGGAAACTTACCTCTCAAGTCCTCTAACAGTGGCAACAATTGGGCCCACTGCATGCCCCGAATGCCCCTCCAGTACACCTTCACTGCTCTCAAACTCAGCCATAGTTGTCTCCCCCAGACCTCACCACTGCTCATCTTTCTGCCAAGTAAATGAAAGAATGGCCTCAGATCCAAATATTCCTCCTCCCGTCAGACTCTGGAAAAACACATAACATTAATTCAATATCTCTCTGATGTACATTTTGTAACTCTCAGACATCCACCTACTCACCTGTTTTAGCTGACCCCCACCCCCTTTGCTGCCATCTCAGAAGCCGCCCCTATCTGGAATGAATGGGAAGAAAACTCCACTGTATCATCACCCAGAAATTCCAACCCCTTCTGCAACACCACCACCAGCTGGTAACTGGTGACTGGTTCAGCATTACAATGGAGAAACAGTAGCCCATTTCTAGGTGATCTGGTCTTCCTGAACTCCCACATGACTGGACACAATTATCTATTCACTTGCTTCCTATTTGTAGCCCTTGCACTGTACCCTGCCTGGTCCGTCTAGGACCTGCTCAGCCACAGTTCCACCCTATCCTCAAATCATTGCATGTCCTTCCTTAACAAGCCTATTTGCCCCTTTCTTCCTTAGGCAATGACCTTGTTAACCCTGAAAGCTTCATGGAACATCACCAAGAACACCACCGCAAATAGTCACACCTCATAGTGAGAGTGGCAGACATTCCCTAATGCCCCGTTAACCTGCCTGGGAGGCGCTCTGATATTGGGTGCCTACAATCACAACTCTTCCCTTTTATCTTCTGCTACCCTTGCATCATCCTCCTGACCACTGGAGTTTTACATGGTTCCCCCCAACCCTTCAAGGTGCAAACCAATCCCACTGTTGCCAGGTGGATCCCCATGGTCGCATGGGCTATCCCCTTTTCCCACTTCTGCTCTATAAACCTCATCACCTGTCCCTCTGTCACTAGCCCACTTACCTCTATTCCAGACTGCTCTCTGAAGGCCGGAAATACCCGCTATGAGCCCTTGTATGCCCTCAGTGTGAAAAAAAGTATGTGCCAGCACAGGCTAGTAATAAATCATGGTCCATATCAACATCAGGCATTCACAAGAATTCAAAGCCAGTCCTTTAATAAGGTGCAATCACAGTGCCATTGTTTAATTTTTTAAGTGCACGTAAGCTCCATACAGAATTTGCTGTCCCCTCTTACAGCAACGTAATGCAAAGATCTCCTAACAAGTTTCATGCCACCTGGTGCTTAATCATAGGATGCCTTCAGTGTCCCTGCCAACTAAGAGCTCTGAAATAACAGCTGGGCTCCTTCCAACTAATTTCCCACACTTGTCTCGGAGCTCCATTCTCTTGGCCTCTGTCCCAGGTGCGATGCTCCAGATACTGTCCAACTGAAGACGGGAAAGGCTATCAGCTACTACATTCCAGACTCCTTCTATGTGTCTCGCTCTCAATGACGTATTCAACCTCAGCCCTTGCAATGCCAATTGCCCCATCACCCTCATCACCATCTCTGTGGAGGCCATCTGTCTATTCAAAACATCCTCTACTGCCTTATTGTCACACCAGCATATTGCCTTCCTCAGCTCCTCCCCCCAGACCACTGTCGTGACCCATATCTGGAAAATCTCTAGTAGCGTACTATCCCACACCAGTCCTAACTTCCTCCATTCTTCTTGCCGTTGCTCTGATACTCACTTTCCCCTGAAATATGCCCCCATTCTGTGGCCCCCTCCCACATCAGTATGCAATTCAAGATCTGTATAGTATACCCAATCCTCCTGCCAAAATGTGACCCCGCTGTATTGTTGCAAAAACTCCTCCCATCCCACCAAATCTTTCCTCATGCCCTTAGTTATGTCCACCCCATGATGTGAGCTACTGGCCCCTTTCATTGCTGTTGCCAATCTGCGTGTAAATGCCCTACCTGGTGCTACTGCACTGCACAGAAAATTCAAATGCCCTAAAAGCAGTTGTATCACCAACAGTGGCACTGAGCATTTCCCTTTCACTGCCCTAGTAGCTCCTGTAACTTCTGCACTTTACCCCCCGGCAACCTAAATAAACCTTTCTCTGTGTCCACCTCCATGCCCAAGAATTTTACACTGCGGCTTTCCTTCTACCAATGGCACTCCCAATCTGATGTACATTTCTTGAAACTGGCATAACATTTCTACTGTGCCCTCTTTGTCTTGCCCTAGAAACAGAAAGTCATCCAAATAATGTACTACTGTCTTATAACCTTACTGCTCCCCAAATGTCCACTGCAGCCAAGTACTAAACATCTCTAAGGTGGCACATGCCACCAAACAATCCATCAGCATAGCCTTATCAAAGTTAAATCCCCTTCAAATGTAAACCCCAACAACTTCCAATCATCTGATCAGACCAGAAGCAGCCTGAAAGCTAACTTGATGTAAGTCTTAGCTAACCAAGCTCCCTCCACTGTCCTGAGTACTCATACAGCTTGATCCTGTGCCACATATGACACTGCACATGATTCCTCACTGATAAAGTCATTCACTGACTCTCCCTCCCAGTAGGACAGGTGGTGTATCACCAGATGTTCCCCTGGCTGTTTCTTAGGCACTAACCCCAAAAGCGAGACCCTGAAGTTCAGGAAAGATGGTGCTGTAAATAGGCCCTCCACCCTGCCCTTCTCTATCAACTTCCTAATTTTTCTTTCCAAGAATGCCTCCTTCCTTTTCACCAAACCCAAGTTCCTCTCCTGCATTCTTTTCCTCTGCCCTTCATACGGTAAACTAAACCCCCTCGCAAATCCCTCTCTCAATAATCTGACAGCTCTTGTCTTTGGGTACCCTTCCAGTCACAGCCATAGCACAGCCACCTTAATCAGGGTTCTGGCCATCTCAAAACCTCCCTGCATTCCCATTTCCCTGTGACCTTCACTTCCTGCCATTTCTCATTCCCCCCCAAAGCCAAAATCCCTTTCTTGACCCCTCTGCTCCCACCCACCCACCCACCCTGGGAGTCCCATACCCCTGAAACGGCTGCCCACCCATGGGTTTCTCCAAACCTGTGCCCCTTGCACTGAGACATCGGGTGTGGCCCTGCACATTTGAAACATGCGTGCTTATATCTACAGTTCACCCAAATACATTGTGCCCTGTTATAGCTCAGAACTTCTGCTGGCTCATGCCTTCTCCTTTTCCCCGTTCCTCCACCCCCACTGTCTACACTGTCATGGTCTCAAACCATATATCTGGATGTCTGGTGTCCCACTGAACATCCCCATGTGACACCATTCTATGATTAAATTTTTAATCGTACTGCAACCAGTTGTACCCCCTCACATCTTGTAAGCATTGTGCACTAACAATGAGTATGCTAACAATGGGGTGGCTAATGCTGGCTGCTTCTGCAGTAGGATGACACTAAAATATGTAAACCCTGTCAGCCACAACACCATAGTTTTTCCTTTAAATCTCTTATCATTCTGAGTTCTCCTCAGCATGGCCAATGCCGCTGCCACCTCTGTTTTCCCTATCCTTTCCTTCTCCTCATATTTCCTTGCCACCTCCTTGTCCACTATGGCAAAGATATCTACATATTCTCCCTCCCACATTTTTTCTTTCAGTGGCTGTGCAATATGATCCCACAGTGTAATCCTTGGGGTTCCTACTTCTTACTTGCCTTTCCCCCTTCCCCTTCCATCCCCTTACCCTTACCTGTTGTCAGTCCATCATTTTCCCTCTCCCTAAATTCCTGTAACATCTTCTGTAACTCCCCTAAACCTTGCTCCCCTATTTCCCTAATTATCTCCTCTAAATATTCCCTCAAACTCCCTTACAGCATAAGATCAACTGTATCTATCTTACTCTTGAGCATCTCTCCACCCTTGTCCCCTTTCTCGGGTATCCTCTTTTTGGGTCCTCCTCCTATTCCTATCACCTTTCTCTTTCCTCCTTTCTGCTTTGGTTTCTCCTTGTCCTTGGCCACTTCCAACATTGCTTATACTTCATTCATCATGGCCATTGCTTGTTGGACCATGTCCTCCATAGGATTTGCCTTCTGTTTCCTGGGAGCCATACTTACCACTCAATACAAAATACCATAACAGGCCGTCAGTCACCTTCCTTTAGTATTTTTTTATAACTGCTTTCTTCCTCTTTTGGGCCTCTCCTGCCCCCTTGACACCCCATCCTATTCTGTCCCCCCATGTACTCTCCTAAGTGATATTTGTATCCGCTAGTGGAGAGGGCACCCCTGTGCCTGTGCCCTTCTAGCCACCAAACGTGTGATCTGATATCATGCCCACCCCATAGTTTATTGGTTCTCTAACTCAAGTCAAATCAATGTTTTATTGTTTGACAAAATATGTTACAATTTAAACTCACTTTGTTTACAACATTATAAATTTTACATAATTGTTTCCATTTTATAGTTCTGTTCTGAACATGAGGCAAATAGAAGTGGAAGTTTACATTACATATAATTAGCACAACAGGAACTTTACAGGCATCAGATTACATTAGGCAAATAGTAGTGAAGAGTTAATATAAAGTAAATCAGAACACAGAGACACCGTAAGACAACAATACCATAAACAGGGATTACAATACAGTATTTAACATTGCAGTCAGTAGGAAGAAGTGCAGTGTGAGTTCAACACTCCAGGCAGCAAGTTGTAAGGTTAGCAGTTGGAATAAGGGGAAGTCACAGCAGGGATAGAGTGGGCCCAGTGCGAGAGAAATAAGTGTACAGTTCTAGTGCTCACCCTGTTTTGCAGGTGGGCTTGAAAGGTCCATTTTCATAGATGCTGTGAGAGCAGGAGGAGTATGAGCATAGTTGTGCTCTGCCCATAAACTATAAATTAAATTTCTTTTTTTTTTCTATAGAGTAGAGGAAGGAGGTCACACAATCCATTTCAGTTTGTTTTTCTGTTTTTAAAATATATGTTACAATATCTTTAGGTTCATATTCTAAGATGCTCATTATCTCTCCCAAAAACTTTTTTCTTTCTTTTTCATAAATGGGACAATATATCATTATATGTTCTGAGTTGTACAGATTTAAATTGCATTTACATTTTTTTCCTGTCATCTTCCCATTTCCTATATTTTGCATTGAGACAGTTACTTTCATACATTTCATACTGAAACCAGATGATACTTTTCCTTTTTTTATCTTTAATTTGTAATAAATAATTTTCTAAGTTATGCTGACATTTGTTTTTTGCCATCCATAAACATCTCTTATTTTGTTCACAAAATTGTAGATCTTGCTGTATTTCTATATCTTGTATTCTTGTCTTCATTTCCTCGCTCACTATTTTCATAGGTAATCTGAAGATATCAGTTAAACTGTGCACAAGTCCATTTGGTTTTATGTTTTCTACAATTTCAGCACTGTGGAACATTATTCCCTTCTTTAGATATTCAATTAATTATTATATGCATTTCCTTGGGAGTCTGTTTTCCTCCATCATATGTGTTTTTTACCAATAGTTTATGCATCTTATTTTAATTGAACTTTCCACAGTGTACTAGCCCAGTTCTGCCCTAGTCACTGCTGAAGGGGTACCATTCGGGATCCCCAATAATTTCTTATAATGTGTATTTAGACATTTGTCTA
Source organism: Neoceratodus forsteri (assembly GCA_016271365.2). Lineage (NCBI taxonomy): Eukaryota > Metazoa > Chordata > Ceratodontiformes > Ceratodontidae > Neoceratodus > Neoceratodus forsteri. The sequence goes on along the minus strand of CM057449.1, from coordinate 1,275,273,323 downwards.
CTCTCTTATTTCCATCCTTTCCCCAAATTTCCACCCCATACAGAAGTTGACTCCTGATTTTGGCATTAACCACTCTCAAATAACCTAATACCACATGTCCTCCATATTTATATAGGAATTTATTCATAGCTGGGAGAAATCTTTTTGTTTTGAGCACTGTATCTTTTACATGTCTTCCCCACTTTAAGGCCTTTGTTATTATTATCCCTAAATAGCAGAATCCATTAACTATTTCTAATTTATTATCACCTGTTTTACAAGTATACTTATTACTAGTTGTGCCACAAACCATAACTTTTGTTTTGTTGTAATTTATATACAAATCTGCTTTATTACATTCCTCTGCAAATCTTCCCATCATTCTTTTTATTCCCAAATAACTAGCTGACATCAACACGATGTCATCTGCATAAGCCAAATATGGGCAAGCTTGATTTCCTACTTTGGGTAAATGAAAATTAATATCATACATTTTTTCTAAAAGTACAAGTTGAACAGTATAAGTGATAATGTGCATTCTTGTCTCACTCCTATGTTTGATTCAAGTATATCACTTTTATCTCCTTTGGAATTATATCTTATTTGCATGAAATTATCATGATATAATGTTTTAATTATTTCCACCAAACCTTTGTCCATTTCTAATTCTTTTAGAGTTTATCATAACTTAATTCTAGTTACTCTGTCAAAAACTGATTTTAGGTCTATGAAAAACACAGTATAAACTTTGTTTTTTAACATTCTTATACTTATAAATTAAGTGTGTTAATGTAAAACACTGAACAATAGTTGAATAACGGGCTTGAAAGTCAGCTTGAGCCTCATCTAATTTACCTTTCCTATCTATCCATTCTGTAATTCTACTATTTATAATTTTTGTGAGCACTTTTTGTGTGCAATCTATCAAGCTTATTGGTCTGTAACAGCTTGGGTCACTCTGTTCTCCTTTTTTAAATAAAGGGACTTTTATATTATATCTCTAGCTCTCTGGGATTTTCCCTTTTTTCATAACCACTTGAAATAATTTCTGTAATAGTAGAGTCAATATTTCTATATTTTGTTTCAACACTTCTACGTGAACTCCATCGGGCCCTGGCGCTTTAGGTGATGCAAAAGATTCTGTAGCTGTCTGAATTTCCAATATCATAGGTAAAATACTGAGCAAAAAAGACTTGCATCCATGGTGCTCACCACTTATTTATAGGGGTATTGTATTCTTATAAGCGTCTAGTCTTAATTTTAAACATTCCATAGAGGGGCTAGCTACCACTTCTAGAAGTAATTTATTCCAGGAAGACACCACCCTTTGGCTGTATCACATTTTCCTTCTCCAAGGTCTACAATTTTTGCTTTTAATTGTAGTGTATGTGCCCTAGTTATATAATGTTGGTCCCATAATTCCAGACCTAGTCTCTCCCATAGATCCTGATTGCTAAATGATCTATACAGCAAGCACACGTCCCTCCACCACCTCCTGTAGTCCAGAGTGTACAACTTTAATTCATCCAGTCTTTGTTGGTATTCCTTATTTTCCATGCCCCTTATTGACCTAGTTGCTCTCCTTTGAATCCTCTCCAATCTATTTCATTTCTATGGAAGGGAGAGCAGACTTGTGCCCCATACTCCAGTATAGGCCTCACCAGGGTACCAAACAGTGACATCACAACTGCTCTATCCCTGCTAGTAATGTGCCTCAGAATGCAGTTTGATACCCCATTAGTCCTTTTGATAATGTTATTACAGTGAGATTAAAACTGAAGATCATTTGCGATGGTTATACTTAAATCTTGCTCCTCTGTTACTGCATGCAATGTGTTGTTTCCTAACATATATGGCAGCTTGGTATTTTGTTTACCCAAATGCATAACTGTGCATTTAAGCTTCAGTGTAGTCACGGGCTTCCTGCATTCCTGAGTGAGGCAAATGTTGACTTGGTACAGCTCCCAGCCTGCAGTCATCCACGAATGTTGTCATCCATACTCCTGACTGCTCAAACTTGAGTTGTGATACATAGGCATTGAAAAGACACGGTCCCAACACTGACCCCTGTGACACCCCACTTGTCATGCCAGCCCAGTTGGAGTAATCCTCCTTGATGCTTACCCTTGCCTTCTTTCACTTAACCATGCATGAATCCATGAAATGATGCTGCCGTATAGCCCCAAAGAATGTAATACTTTAATTATTTCATGATGAGGTAGTTTATAAAATGCTTTAGTAAAGTCCATAAAAATGAAATCCATTGGTATACTCATGTCTAGGGATTTGCTAACTTTGTTATAAAACTCCAGCATACTTGTCTGGCATGATTTTCCCTTGGTGAACCCATGTCGCCTATCATCAACCAGGTGGTTCTCTTGTATATGTTCTAATATATAATCTTTAATGGTACCTTCCAAAAATTTTACATAGAGAAATTGTTAAGCTGACAAGCCTGTAGTTAGAAGTGTTCCTTTTATCTCTCTTTTTAAACAGGGGTATGACAGTGGCTTATCTCCATGCCTCCAGAACTCCCTCCCAACTAACATTTGCTGAAAAACATAGCTAATTGGTGCTGCTAGTTCCTCTGCCACTTCTTTCAATATTCTCATGTGGAATCCATCTGGACCCGGTGATTTATGCTGATTTAGGGTTTCCAGTTTCTTTTTAATTTTTGTGGGGTCAATGTGTATAGGATTGGTCATTATTTTAAGTTTTGCCTCCCTAAATTAATTGTAGTTTTTATCACTGAATATTGTGGAAAAATAATTATTCTAGATCTCTGCCATCTGTTTATTGGACACAGCTAGACCCCCATCTGGGCTAATCAGAGGCCTTATACTATTTGATCCCTTTCTTTTTCCATTTATGTAGGAATAGAATAACTTATAGTTCTCTTCAGTCTTGTGGCAAGTTTGACTGCATGCTCTGCTTTTGCTTTTCTGATATCTTTTTTAATAGATCTCTGGAGCTTTTGGATTTTAATCCATCCTTCCCCTTTTATGTTTCCTCCTAATATCTTGTATTATTATTTTTTTAATGCATTGTTTAATTTTCTTATTAACTCAGCTTGGAGTTTTGTGCCCTTTCTTATAGTTGTTTCTGTATGGTATATTATGCTGTATACCCTGATTTATTTTACTAGCAAGTGCGTTATACATATCCTAAATATTTTTATTTTTAAATTCATCAATCCTCTCCCATTGGTGCATTTCTTGTTTAAAGATGGTAAAGTTAGCTTTTTTGAAGTCTATGATTTTTGTATCTCCAGTACTAAGTAAGATCTCTTCTTGGATGATAAAAATGACCATATTATGGTCGCTATTCCCCAGGGGCAACGTCACCTTGCAATCGTTAATATCAGCTTCCATATTAGTCAGTATTATATCTAATATATTTTCATCTCTTGTACTTTGCCTGACAAGTTGCTTCAAGCCTATTTGATTAAATAATTCTAAGCAAGTCTACTCTATCTTTGAAGAACTCTCGAGGCTATCCCATTTAATCTATATTTAAATATACCGCTATCCATTCCTTTTCTGATACTATCTTGCTTATATTTTCTTCTATCTGTAATATAGTTTTATAATATTCCACCCATTGGCATGGTTCTATATTTGGTTCTGGTTCATTTCTATACTTACCTAAGCCTTTATTTGCAATCATCCAGAATGTTTTATTATCCTTAGCTTCTACTGCAGTTTCCAATTTTTTCCATAACTGCTTACTATAATTACCTGTTAGCTTGACCTCAGTGGTAGGGAACATGATGGAATCACTTCTGAAAGAAAGAATTGTTGAGTACCTAGAGGCCAGCAGGGCATAGGACCCAAGGCAGCATGGATTCACAGAGGGAAGGTCAAGTTAGATGAATCTAATAGATTTCTTTGACTGGGTGACCAAAGGAGTAGATCAGGGAGGGACTGTGGACATGGCCTACCTAGACTTTAGCAAGGCATTTGACACAGTCCCACACAAAAAATTAATAAACAAATTAGCCAGCCTTGATGTGGGTCCCAGGGTGGTAGCCTGGGTAAAACATTAGTTGGACAACAGGACACAGAGGGTAATAGTAAACTGAGTCCATTCTGAAGAAAGGGGGGTTACTAGTGGGGTACCACAGGGTTTAGTACTGGGTCTGGTCCTTTTTAATGCCTTTATAAGTGACATTGCAGAGCAGCTGGAAGGAAAAGTATGCCTCTGTGCAGATGACACAAATATATGCAGCAGGGTTGATACACAAGGATGGGGTGGAAAGGATGTGAAGGGACTTGGCAAGGTTGGAGGAATGGTCAAAAATATGGTAGCTTAGATTCAATGCAAAGTAATGCATCTGGGAAACAAAAACCCAGGGTAAGAGTACACAATGGGAAGGGGGAGATATTAACAACAACAAAAATGGAAAGGGACCTGGGGTAGTCATAGCAGATGACCTAAAGGTAAGCAAGCAATGTGAGAAGGCAGTAAGGATGGCTGGGATGATACTGGGATGTATAGGGAGATGCCTCACCAGTAGAAAACAATACGTTGTTATCCCTCTGTACAGACAATTGGTGAGACCCCATCTGGAGTACTGTGTGCAGTTCTGGAGACCCCATCTCTGCAAGGACATAGATAGGATGGAGGAAGTCCAGAGAAGGGCAACTAAAAAGGTGCAGGGTCTGCAACAGAAGCCATATGAAGAGAGACTGAAGGAGCCTAATACTGCATGTATACCCTTCAGGAAAGGAGGGAGAGGAGGGACATGATAGAAATGTTAAGGTACCTCAAGGGAATCAACAAAGTCTAAGAAGGTAGCATATTTCAGAAAAAAGATGTGCAAGAACAAGGGGACACAATCTGAAGAAAGAGGGGGGATGACTCAGGGGCAATGTGAGGAGGCATTTTTTCACAGACAGAGTGGTGAACACATGGAATGGTCTTCCTGAGGTGGTTGTGGGGTCAAAAACAGTGGGGGAATTCAAGAATGCATGGGACAGATGTAAGGAATTCTGGTGGGTGGTAGGAAGAAGTATGCTGTTGCTTAACTAGGATCTGCAGCTTATCCAATAGGTAGGGAAATGGGTAGACTAGGTTGGTCAAGCAGTCCTTATCTGCTGACAAAGTCTATGTTTCTATGTTTGTACTCTTATTTTTATTAACTACATATTTGTATTCTTTCCTTAATTTATTAAGTATTCTTTTATTTGCTGTGTTTCCATATTTTTTAACTTCTCAAATCTATTTATTCACGGCTTTTTTTTTTGCTGTCTTGCATTCTATGTTATACCATTCTGTTTCTTTTTTTAATTTGTATATTTATTTCTTTTGTTATTGTCATTAATATTGCCTCCATTATTTGTTGATATTCTTTTGACAATACTGTACTGTTTCCATTATCTATGCATTTCTCCATTCTATTCTGTATACCTTTATCCTCCAATATATACTGAAACTCTTCCCTGTCTATCATTTTTCAGCTCACACATTTTCTATTTTTAACCTCTAAAGGAATATGATCCTTTCTTGTATTCTTCCTTTGCTTAATTGAAAGACTTAACTCTAATCCAGAATGTGCACATTCTGCCTTTGGATTTATATTAAGGTCTAAACATATTTCCATCATATTCATATCTATCCATATATGGTCTATTATTAATGAGCCTGTACCTCCCATGTAAGTAAAATATCCCTTTTCATCTGATTTAGTTCTACCATTGCTCAATATTACAATTTTATTGCTCATAGTCCTGTAATATTTTTCTCCCTGTTTTAGTCCTTTTTTATCCTTAGAAACCCTGTTTAGGTTTAGATTATCAATATTTATAATCCCTAAATAGTCTATTACATCTTCTGTTAAACTTGTAAGATCACCTATCCTGTAATTAAACTCTCCTGTAATTATCAGGCCCTGTTGTAAATTGCTATTTATATATTTGTCTATAAGTATTTCAAGATCTCTATTTATATTATCATTTTATATTTACTTCCAGTTGGTGGGCGATACACATTGCGAAGTATTATTTCTCTATCCTTTTCCCTAATTATTATTGCTAATATGGTCTCATTTTTTATTTCTAATTCCTGTGAGAGTCTTGTTTCACTTAACTTACACATTGTTACTAAACCCCCTGTATGATGTCCAAATCTCCTAAATTTGTGTGCATCTTTAGTGTATATTTTAAACTCGTTAATATGTAAATTTCCTTCATATCATGTTTCCAGTAAGTTTACATATTCAAAGTCTTCCAGATATTTTATGAATTCAGCATCTGCCAAATTATTAGCAAGACCTGATACATTCCAGGACAGCATTTTTATAGTTTGTTCTGAGTCATGTATATCCTGTTTTTTAACTGAAGGATCATGTGATCTCCATCCTCTACACTCCATTATTCCAAGTCTTTGTACATTTTCCTCATTTTTCAGTATTCCATATCTGTTTGATGTCTTAACTATTGCTTCCCATTTAAAATTCTGTTTATTTCCTTTTTGATTACTAACATTGGTGTCAGGTTTAGACCCATCATAGACAAATATTCCTAACTCATCAAGCTTCTTACTTTTTTCCAGCAATAATTCATATATTTTGTCATTGGTCAGCCACATTGAATGTGGCCTCCAGCCTCCCATCTGACCACCCTGCTCACATTTGTCTTTTGAATTTCCAATTGGAGTAACATTCCCAGTATAGCCAAACATTTATATTGTAGATTTGCTGCTGTTTCCATATAGAACTGCTTGAGTCCAAATATGAATACCAGTTTCTTGTCTTCGGTAAATATCTGATCTCTGTTGTACCTTTCTGTGAATAGTGCTCTCAGAGTACGTATGCTTTCTACTTCCATTCCCATGTCTTTCACCTCTTTACTTTTTTCCATATTGCCTTTACAATATAGTACTGATTTGAAATTATCAGGATCAGTTCCTTGTTCTCTATTGTTCTTACCACACTGGTATGTTCCAAAATGTATTTATTTCCTGTTAGCAAGGTGCTCAGTAAATTTTTCAATATTTTATTCAGATTTTCCAACTTTCCTTGTGGTAAAATTCATACCCCATACATTAGCAGTACAAAATCTGACCCTTTAGTTTTCACCAAGAATGTTTGAAATGCACTATTTATTTTGGTCCCCACCTCACCCTCCTTTGTCTCTTTTTTTCCTTTTCATTAGATTTTGCTTGGGTATCTACTCCCTTTACTGCCTCCTCTTTCCCTTCTGGATGTTTGTTCTCTACTGCCACTCTCTTTCTCTCTCTCTCTCTCTCCCTTTTTTGCAGTCTTTTTCCCTTTCTCCCTCCCGATTTCCCGATCTTTTTCTTACTATCTTCTTTCTCTATCCTTTTAGCCTTCTTTTTTTTTTGTTCCTTTTACATCAATCTTAGAGGTGTCTTGATCCTTTATCTTAACATTCATTTCTCCCAGCAAATTACTAGCATCTTTGCCTTATCTCTGTTACCTCTTGTATGGTATCCTGTCCTTCTTTAAGATTTTTGGAGTTTTTCTACAACTTCTTTTCCCCTTTTCTATTCTTTTTTTCTTTTTTTCTTCATCCTCTACCCATTTAATTTCAAGTTTTTCTAATGTATTGTTTTCCTGTTTTTCTACTTCCCCCCATAATATTGCATGGGTCCTTTTCAATTCCTTGCTTATATTATCATTCCTTTAGCTTTTCTCTGGAAGCATAATTAGTTCCATTGGCGCCAGATCCTCTATTTCTGATGACAGTAGTTACCAGGTACTGTTATCCTTATCCTTGTCCTCATCTACCAAAACTATTATGTCTTCTATCTCTTCTTCTGACTTACAACTCTGAACTTGTTTTCCCTTACCCTTTCTTGTATATTCTGCCCTCTTCCAAGTTTCCAAACTTATTCCTTTCAAAAATAAGATTTCTTTTTTGATCTCAACCATTTCCTTATAAATCAGCATATTGGCCATATATGGATCCCTTAGTAAAAATTGGACATCCCTTGCAATGCCTTCCACATCTGGTATCTCCATTGACACTGGGCTCATAACCTGAGTCTGCCCTGTAGTTTTCCCTGACTCCTTCCAGTCTAATTTACAAGTATCCATCTAATTTAAGATTCCTGACAAGTCCACCTTTATCTTCTGATTATCTGTTCCTTTATTCTGCCCAGAGTTAGCTTGATTATTTATTTCCTGTTCTATTGTCTTCTTAGTTTGGTCACCCTTGCTACCCTCCTTTACCCTTCCCTGTTCCCCTCTGGCATACTTATCTCTTCTCTTATAAAATTAATCTTATTAGAAATATTTTTAATTCATCAGTATCTTTGAAAATATCTGAGAACTTCCCTTTTGATTGAGGTGTTATATTTGCTTTTTTCATTGTCTGTCTTTTTACCCTTTGCACTACAGCCTTTCTCTTTGCTGGTGCCATTTTGGAAAAAGAAATCTGTTTTTGTTACTGTTGGCGTTGATGTGTCATTCTTTGCCCTTTTACTTCTTCCACCTTTGCTTTTTCCACTGCTATCCATATCTGTATGTTTCCCTTTTAACATATTCTTATTTAAAACATCTTTTCTTTCCCTTATAGATTTTTTTGATTTCTTTGATTTATCTTGAAAACCGGAGATATCCAGATCTCCAGAACTATTCTCTCTTGGTATACTCATACTCCCCTTTTTATTTGTGAGTAAGTGATCTGTCTTTAATAACGTTTTCCTGCTTCTTGTGGTTACAGACATAATATCTAATAGAATCCTCCTGCAATGAATACCTTAACTACCTTAATAATTATACCCAATTAACAAATTAATGAGTCCCACAGAATACAATAATACAATAATTACTGTTAAACAGGCTTATATGGCCAATAATGGCAATATTAAAGTGCTGTTAATGCCACTTAATACTTTATATGCCTAATGCGCAAACATGGTTATATTATCTTAAAAACGTTTTATTCAAAATGCCAGAAATAGGAATTAAGACAGAATTTAAATTAAATATCAATATCAAGATTATTACTTAATACTTAGTGCAAATAAATAATTAGTTTGCTGTAGGTGTGTGCCTTTAAAAGAAACTATTTTCTATTCCAGTACACAGTTCTGTATTTTTTTTGTCCACACCTTGATTTACTCTTTTTGTCTTGTTCCTGTGTTTTCCTTCCTGCTTCTTCCACTCTCTCATCTGTCTCCCCTTTCCTTTTCTGCCATGCTTACTTTATTCGATCTGTTGCCAACACTCTTATGGAGTCCGAATGGCCTGCTGGTATCTGTTTGGTTCCTCTGCTCCTTCGATTCATAGTCACTACGGTTAACAAAAATGGATAGAGAAGTAGGGTGTGGCAAATGTATTTGTGCACTTAAAGATAAAACAAATTCTGTTAACCTTTTCTATCCTCTTTATTCAACTGAGCTGGTCTTATTCTATAACCTTATCCATTATCTTTAGATTTGTACTGGTATTTCAGTAAAAAGCTGTAAGCGTAATAATTAAATCTAAAATAAATTATAATCTTATTACTTTAGCTTTTTAGGCTTAGCCCTCAGCCCTTATTCACTTTTTAAAGTATTCTTATTTATTTTTACACACTTACTTTTGCTCTTTACAATTGCTTTTGAAGTTTGCTCGATCCTCTGTCCATTGCCTCTCAGGCCACTCAGACCAAAATCACAAAAGCAGCAAAACTTTCAAAAGCCTGTTGCTCCACCACTTCTTGACTCACTCCACTTCACCAGTCTTCCTATGATTTTTCAAATGATTTTAAAGTGGGTTGTACTGACTAAGCATTAAACTTTAGGCTCTATTTTGTTTTGATTTAACCAACCTAGCCTGGCATTCTGGAGTTCTACCGAGCTGTGAGTTTCCACGGGGAGCAGTCTCTAAGTTCACTTCTCCTACCTGTCTCCTTTTAAAGTTCTTTCACCACACTCAATTTACTTAATGGCACAGTATCTGTACCACCTATGGTTACGTGCCTGCATAGCCAACATCAGCACTCAGTAATTAAGGTAGATATTTAAATATATGGCAAAAATGTGTGACAATTAAATAATTATTTCATAAATTGCTGAGAGCACTACTATATTCTCATAAAAACAGCTTTCTCTGTAATTCTACCTGCTGCCTAACTCTGGTACTAACATCACACAGTCTGGGTAAAAATAAAAAGTTTTCTAGCCTGAGTAAAAATGTATCCCCTTTTAAGCTATTCTTGACCATTTTTCTGGGGGCTTTCGGCAGTGAAGTGTAATGCACAAAAAACTGATCCCAGTAGTTCAGGTGTAACAATGTCCATCTACCTGAACACCATTGATAAACATCTTCCTCCCCTCCTGCTGCAGTGGCAAATCTGCCACTAGGCTTGCTGCTGTGCTGGTCTAAAGGAGTGGGCTCTGCCACTGCTCAGACTCCTAGCTTCCAGGACAGGCACACAGCACCACTGCAGTAAATGAGGGGTATCTGATTCGAGCATAATTCAGAATTTCTGGAAAGACTTTTACTCTGCCCTACTATAGGCAGGCAACAATGGCATACCTGCCGTAGGATAAAAAGTGCCTTGTAAAGTCCTGCAGCTGCCAATTCTTAGCACCATGCATTGCTCTCTGCTCACTCCTCTTCCTTCCACCGTAAGTCCTCGACTAATGACCTAGCTAAGGATGGGGTTGGGATAGTGCCTGGTACCCTAACTATGGATAAACCCCACCCAAAGCAACCTGTTCTTTAATTAAAGCATTTTCAGTCATGTGGGTGCAGTGTGCACAGTTTATGGAATGCATACAAATGGAGGAGAGAAAGAAGTAAGTGCCTCATATGGGACTTGAATCCAGGCTGCCCAGAATACCATTCCAGTCACGCTAACCTCTGCATCACCAAGGCAACTGGAACCTGGGCCATCCTGGAGCACACATTACTCTTTCTCCAATGCACAACCTGGTACTGCACAAATAATTACTTCATTTTCAATCATGTGCGTGCGGTGTGCATATTTTATGGAGCACATACAGAGAGAAAGAAGTAAGTACCTGAGCTGTAACTTGAACCCAGCCACCTGGAATACCATTCCAGTCATGCTAACCAGCCACACCACCAAGGAAACTGGAACCTGGGCCATCCTGGAACACACATTACTCTTTCTCCAATGTACTAGCTGCACAAATAATCACTTCATTTTCAATCACGTGGGTGCGGTGTGCATATTTTATGGAACACACACAAACAGAGGAGAGAAAGAAGTAAGTGCCTCTTTAATTAAAGAACTGCTGATGCCACAAAGAAAACTTTGAAAAACATATTTAGGTACAATTCAGCTTGTATTCCATATATATTCTATAGATTTCTCCTGCACATTATTTATTATGAGGAAATTTGCATAAATGCTGTACATGATCTTTATACCTCAGAGTTCATCTACCTGTGTAGCTTACTCCGTAATTCATGTCACAATCCTATGTTGTAACATAACAATCTGTTGCCATGGCATTAACTGTGATGTCACAAGCAGTACATTATGACTTCAGGTAAGGAGAAAACAACAGGAATAGATGAACTTTTCAGGAGCAAAGATCCTGTTTGCATGCAGATTACATCAGTAATAAATAATGGGAAGGAGGAATACAGAACTAATGTGAAATACAAGCTGAACTGTGTCTAAATATTATGTTTTGTTAAAGTTCTCCTGAAGGCATCAGCTGCTCTTTAATGATCACTCAGTTATTATCAACTATCTATATTACTATCATATATATATTTTTGGGGATTGAAATGTGCCATGCTGCTCTGCCTTCTCCTCGAACCAGCCTGGGGATGCTCCCACTGCCATTTTGTTACCCTGTGCCCCTAGGCCCTTCTAAGATGGTGTCTGCCATGGGGCACTGTCCCCCAAGCCCTAACAAAATGGCATCAGCCATGTGGCACTATCCTATTCTATCCCAAAATATCTTCAACCCTATGAATCTGTCCCCAAATCAAAATGGTGACCGCTGCATGGTTCCAACCCCAATCACCTTATTATGGTGTCTGCCACATGGTCATAGCCCCAAACATTCCTAAAAGAGGGTGTCTGCCTCGGCCATCCCCATTCCTGCCTGTCCTTAAGCCAATGTTGCCATGCTGCTCGAGCACCTTAGATGTTGAATCCACCATGCCTCACACTGTATAGGAGATGCTATAGCCCAGCAGCTAAAAGCAGGCAACAGATGCTTAGGACCAGAGGACAGACCTCATTGGTTACATCCAGTTGTTCTACCATGCAAAGTAATTGGGCCACCTAATTTTTGCCTTTCCTTCTCTCTGTGTCTTTCTTTCCTTTTTTTGGTAGTTCCCTTGGTTATTCTCACTGGGTCTATTACTGCCCAGTGCCCCAGCCTTGCAGCTTGTTCCAAACCCAATTCTCTGATCCAAAGTCTCCCCCACATTCCCCACTCCCCCCTGCCTCTGAGTAGGCCAGCCTCAGCCCACCCCCATGGTTCTCTCTACTACCACTTTGCTGAGCCCAGGAAGTGCTCCTACCACTCTCTTTGTATTTTCTTTGTATTTTCCCCACTGTAACTATACTGCAGTTTACCACTAACGTGCAACAACCTTTCACTGCTGTTTCAACCAATCCCACATCAGCCTCAGAATTCACTGCCTGATGGTTTTCGATGCCTCTGCCCTAAAAACAGCAGGGTCAGAGATGGTTTACCTGTGTTATCCTGTTCAGGGGAAGCTGCCTTGAATACTTCTTACTATTTGTTAAACAAATGCTTCTACTTCAGCAAGTTCACTGTATCCTGAGCATGATGCCTTTAGTACTAAATAATAATAAACAACTTCAGCAGTTCACTATATCATTCAGAATAAAGCCTTTTAGCAGAAACAAACAAATAAAAAATTCAGTAAGCACATGACAGATTAAACATGCTGTTCACTATATCACATTAAAACACAATTTGCCTTCATACTCCCATTCTGCTCTCTTAACTTACTGCAAAATTACCAAAATCGTGATGCCAACTGATGTACTAGCGGATGTCTTTCTCAAAGCTATCCAAACTCAACTAGCAAATAAGAAGTGGGAGCCTACTCTCACTTCCCTTTTTAGACCTCCTCCTTTTCATGGGCTTTTCCTTCCCCCAGTCATTTCCCTTCACTCATCCCCTGCTCCTTTCTATGCTGACCTTACGTCTGGCATTCCACCTAATATCCCTCAACTCCTCCTCCTTTCTTTTCCCACCCCCTTTTCCTCCTCCCTTCCCCCTCCCCTATTTCCTGTCTAGCGCACCTTCAAGGTCAGGTAACCCCTGACAATAGAGGTTGCCTTTCAAACAGGCAACCCATTTTCTCCCATATTGATAAATCATTGGGGGCTTAACAACAGGTAGCAATTTGGGTTCCAAAACATGAATATGCCAATTTAATTGCAAAATCTCTCTGATCATATGTATTTGTGGTGTATAGTCTGAAACAAAACTAATACAACTATTATTTTCTCTTTTATTCCTTTTTTGTAACACGTCCTCGCTCCCCATATTGTTCATAGCCTGTGTAACATTTTCTACACATTCTGCATTATGTCCCCTCTCACACAAATGATTGCTTAACATCGCAGTACCATCCATGTAATCCTTAAGGTCACTAGTATTACGCTTTAACCTCATAATGGTTGATCTTACAAAATTCACTAGAAAACTGGATTTAAAAGCTTGGTTTCATGTTATAAATGCCTCTGAATTAGATCTGGAGGAGGAGACCAATTCAAATTCAAATATAGATGGAAGTGAGCCTAAGTTAAAAAAGACTTCTACATTTGTGCCCCCAACTAACCAGGCAGTAGCAATCTTTCAGAAAGCCTGTGAGAGGGACATTCAGAACTATATGGCCACTAAGGACAGACCTTGGTTCTACAATTGTACCAAAGAAGAAAACAAACACTTCAAAACTTGGCAAGGAATAACAAAATAGAAATAAAAACTGCAGATAAGAGTGGATCAATTGTCATATTTGACAAAGAAAGGTATGAAGCATTGGTCAGACTATTATCCGATTGTAATTTTTATTAAAAAACAGCCTAGGGATATAACAGTATATTTTAAAAAGGGCATTGATGCTTATTTACATGAAGTTTTTTTATGAATGGAGTTATTAACAAACTTAAGATTTCTTTACAGTTACCCACCCTCTGAGGTCCTCTATCTGTGAATTACCAATGAGCCATAAAAATCTAATGGACCCCACTGCATGGCCTATAGTGACCAGTATTGTCTCCCTTACAGAGCCACAGACTCAACATGTTGATGAACACATCAAAATGTTAGTGCCCCTCTGGCCTGTACATATAAAAGACACTACTCACGTGTTATAGATTCTACAGGACCTACATGTAAATGAGGACTGGTTATTTGTGACACTTAATATTACCTTACTCTACACAAATATTCCCCATGTGGGAGGAATTGAGGCTTTATGTGATGCTCATTATGAGAAGTCTGGCTACACTAGTATTTTTATTAAGGTTTTACCGGCCCTGACTAAGAAGGTGTTACTTTTTAACACTTTTGTGTTCAAACAGGAATTTTACTTGCAGATCAAAGGTACTGTGATGGGGGCCTCCTTTGCACCAAATTATGCTAATATAAATTTGGCTCAACAGGAAAAGTGTTGGGTGATATCAGAACAAAATCCATTTTTTGGTCAATTACAAATATACCACCGCTTTTTTGCTGATATATTTTTGGTGTGGAGGGGGCCCCTGCAAACTTGTTGGAATTTGTTAAATACTTGGAATCAACCAATGAGCATGAAACATTTATCATATCCAGTATTAAAGATAAACTTAATTTTTTAGATTTGATGATGGAGAGAGATGGTAGAGGAGGTGTGAAAACATGTATTTTTAGAAAAAGCACAGACAGAAATGCATTACAGTCTTATGAAAGTTGTCATGCTAGACATCTAATTCAAAACATTTCAAAAGGACAGTTTATGAGGTTAAAGCACAATACTAGTGACCCTAAGGATTACATGGATGGTACTGTGATGTTAAGCAGTCATTTTTATGAGAGGAGATATAATGTAGAATGTGTAGAAAATGCAAAACAGACTGTGAACAATATGGGAGGGGGGACTTGTTACAAAAAATGAATAAAAGAGAAAATAATAATAGTCTGAATTTTAATTCAGACTATACACCACAACGTTATATGATCAGAGAGATTTTCAACAAAATTGCCAAATTCTTACTGCGGAACCCAAATTGCTGTCCATTGTTAAGGACCCACCCTGAATGGTCTATCAATGTGAGAGAAATGTGGCCAGTTATGTGACCAACAGCTTACATCAACTGGCTGAACATCAGGTTCGAAGCCCACTACCGGAAGGAACTTTCAGTTGTGATAACTGTACTTTTTGTCCAAACCTGAGAAAGGTGGGCATTTTTTTACACCAAGTAACAGGAGAGATAATTAAAAATAGACACTTTATTAACTGCAATGCTACAAACATTGTTTATGTGTCAACATGCACATGTAAAAACTTCTATGTGGGGAAAACAAAAAGGCAATTTAAGGTTAGAATATCAGAACACCTTATAGTAATTAGGAAAGGAGATAAGACCAATGCCCTTGTGGTACATGTATCACAAAAGGGACCGGGGCATTCTTTTGTTTTCCAAGGTCTGGACAAAGTGACTTTGGGCATTTGTGGAGGGGAATTTTGATAACACATTATTACAATGGGAAAGCATGTGGCCATATAAATTGAGGACCAGTGGGGATAAGAGTTAGAATGAAATGTTTATCTTGGTGTAATTTAAAAAAAATGAGTAGCATGTTATTAAAACAGATTCTGGTCAGAGTTACTATGGCTGCTAATGCATTAACTTGATAAGGGTGTTTCGTGGGCTTAAATATAAAGATAAATTGCTGTAGTCAGCTTTGTGTGTAAAGTTCATTTTTAGTAAAGTTAGATCATTTATCTGGTTGATCCTGTGTTTCCCATGTGTTTAAAATGTGAGTGGTGAGTGCATCTTGTACTATGTGGGGAAGGAGAGGGAGCTCTGCACCAAGGCCTTAAAGTTATGGTAGAAGAAATGGTGCAGAGAGGAAAGATATGGCTGCAATGGGGACTGAGGTCCAACCTGAAAGGATAGAGCCTATACCAAGGTGATGGCCAGATTCCATTAAGGAGGAAACTATAGTCCTCAGTGCACAGTTGACATATAACTTCAATGGACATTTAAAGTAGCCAAGGGAGGTGATGAAAGAAATGGGGAGGCAGAAAGTGTTCAGTATGTACACCCTGGAGGAGAGGAGGAAGACTTGGGATATGATGGAGCCTTTTAAATACCTCACGGGGGTTAATAAGGTACAGAAAGGAGGTACATTTCAGAGGAACATCTGCTGTAGAACAAGGGGTCATGATATAAAGCTGGAAGGAGGTAGATTCAGGAGAGATGTGAGGAAGTACTTCTTCACAGAAAGGGTGGTGTATTCCTAGAACAGCCTTCCATGAGAGGCAGTGGGGGAGAACATTTCAAAAATGCCGCAGACAGTCACAAAGGAACCCTTGTAGGAAGGAAGGGGATAGAAGAGAAAGTGTTATAGATCAAGTTGGGTCTCCAGCAAAACTGATCATAATTAAAAATGGGCAGACTTGATGTTCTAGGTGGTCATTTACTGCCATCAGTTTCTATGTTTCTATGTATGACAGGTTATGTGAGTCAAATGGATACAGTATAAAATTATTAACATGCACAATGTCGATACTGTAAACTGTGTGGTACAAATAATTCATATTGTGCTATGCTACGCAGACATGATAATCAAATCAGTAATAATATATGCATTGAGCAAGAGAAAAAAAAAACAAGGGGAACATGTATGAAGGAATATACCACTCAGAGTTGTGACATCATGATAGGTACATACTGGAAGAATTTATTGTATTATGGTGGTACCCAGCTGTATGACAATGTTGAGTAGACTACAATATGGGATTTTATAGGTTTTATTTTTAATAATCCAGACATTGTCTACACAGTAATGACAGATAGCAAAGAATGCTCTTTACAATTTGCAAACTTGTCTTTTTTTGTTGTTGTTTTGTTTATTCATTTTTGGAAAATCACTTGCAATGTGACTGCAATTCTGTTCACCCAATTAACTGTTGGTTTGGAGGACAGAAGGAGATGGAAGAGGCAGTTCTGTAGATCAAGTTGGGTTTGCAGCAAAAGTGAACATAATTAAATATGGGCAGACTAGATGAGCCCAATAGTCATTATCTGCTGTCAGTTTCTATGTTTCTATGTATGACAGGTCATGTGATTCAAATGGCTAGAGTGTAATATTATTAATATGCACAACATCAATACTGTAAACTGTGTGGCACACAAAATTCATGTTGTACTATACTACACAGACACGATAATCAAATAGGTAGTAGAGGATAGTGGAGTTGAGACAACTAGGTGTTGCAAGCTGAGTGACAGCTGATCACATGTGTTTTCCTGTGGACAGAGTGCAGAGGGATGCCTGGATACCTTCCTGCCATGTACAGTCTGACATCATGCCTCTGTACAACACTGTAGGTATAAAAAAACTGATAACTGACTATTGTTCTCCTGTTTCCAAAGCTGTTTTCTTTAATACTTGGAAGTTATTACTAGGAATTTTGAGACAACAGGAGACATTGTGCATCCATATATAGTTGTCTCATAACCATGCAAAATGGTAATTTAGTTATCCCCCATGCATATATGTGTCTAGTTTTCTCTAGGTTCCTTATTCCCACAAAGGGCTGTGAAAATGAATAAGAACTACAAAGTGTAAAAGAATATGATGTGGGGAGGGGTACAAAGTACTTCCCTTACACATTCTGCAAGTGGTCCAGTGCTGCTTCATGGCAGTTGAGTAAATGCTAGGGTCTAAAAATTATCCACTGGCTAAAATGCACCCAGTGTTTTAACCACTTATGAACTGAATAAGCCACTCTACAAATATAGTCTGATGCTGCTTTCCTGTCTCTGTGACCCAAACATCCTGGGGTTTTCCACTGTTTGGTGCTGGAACTGGATTGACAGATATGTTCTCAAGGGGAAGTGAGTGAACTTGTACTCTCTAGCAGACTTTGCTTATGGTTTTTGTGAAGACAAAAAATATTCTCTGCTACATGGCATCAATTGGCCAAACACACTGATGTATGTGACAGTGTCAGCCTGCTGTGGTCTGGTGTGAGATCCAGCCACATTCAGTTACATTCGTCAAAATGTTTTAGCCACAGTGGTGAAATGGAGCCTAGAAATGTTAGCCACATTGATTTTACAGAAGCCACTGGTGATGGTGGTGATCCTTCATGCACACCCAGTGACAGGAAGACTAAAAATTGACCCCTATTAATGATCAAGATGAATAAGGAACTGGACCTTTTTTCCCTTATTTTTTATTTTAAAGTGGTCACTGTCAGCCCTTTTTGCGTCATATTATTTCTAGTTGAAAACCCATATTTTCTAATTGCTTATATTTTCTAAAATTCATCAATGTTGCTGGTTGTTTTATCCAAAACTTTCATAGTAGAACTGAAATGCATGTTAGTGGTGTTACTATACCGAGAGTTGTTTTGTTTCAAATTATTGACCTACTCTTACTGTATACTCTGATCAAGGACTGTATACATTGACAAACAAGAACCTGAGGTCAGGAGTTAAAACTGGAGAGGTGAAGGTTTAAGAGGGATATAAAGAAATTCTATTTTATGGAAATGGTGGTGAAACTGTTGAACAGTCTGCTAGCAGAGGTGGTGGGCACCAAGACCATAAATTGTTTCAGGCATGGCTGGGATGGAGTGAAGGGCTTGGTGGTTGTTCAGGTCAGCAGCATTAAGAAAGGGAGCTGAGGGTGCTCTGTATGGACAATAGGTCCTGGGGCAGATAGAGAAGTCTAGGTAGACTAGATGGACCTTTGGTCTTTTTCTGATGTCATTGTCTATGTAATAATACATTTGTTTATTTGAAAAAATTTCATCAGGAAAGACATACTGAGCTACAATTTCTATGTCTTTTTATTGTACCAGGAGAAGCTTCCTTGAGTAAGCTCATTTTCATGGAGGTCCTGGATGGATAGGATTATACAGACTGACAGTTTACAACAAAAAGGTTTACAAAGTCATACTAACTACATAGAGAGCATTGTAAAATGAGTACAACATTCAGAGGAGAGCAACATACTATAGATAGCAGTGCATAACATATAAAGTCAGTTACATGTTTGTTAGACAAGGCTAGGGTTATAGGAAAGAAGATTTAGAAGGGGAAAAGGGGCTGAGTTAAGGAGAAGAGGTGAAGAAAATGGATACAGGCAGGATTAGGAGTGACAGCTGCATTTTTCTTGGATAGCTTTGTCTAAGAGAGATTTGAAGGGCCCTATACAAATGTTGGAGACTAGCTTAAATGAGCACTGAAAGTTATTCCATAGTGAAGGGAGGGAATGTCTGATAGCGGCTTCACCATAATGTGAAGTGACCCTAGGTGTCTCCAACTGAAGGTAGGAATGCCTCCTCAGTGAGCAGGTACTGGAGGACTGGTTAAATAGATCAATAATGCAATGAGAGAGTTTCCCATGATGGCACTGTAGGTCCATAGCTGAGCATTTTTAAATCTTTTGTTGGAAAGCAAGGATCAGCTAATCTGCGCATAGAGAATGCAGAGGCGGGTTCTGGCTGGGGCATTTGTTATGAACCATATAGCTCTATGATAGAGCACATCCAGTCTGTCAAGAGCAGAAACTATGCTGTGGCAATATATAAGGTCAGTATAATTGAGGAGAGGGATGAATGTGGTGTTGTGCTAATTTTTTCCTGGCATCATGCATACATAGGCATTTATTTCTAAAGACAATAGCTTGTTTCCAGATATGTCCTGGGGAAGGGGAGAGGGGGATACTTTTGAATAAGAAATCAAAGTACATATATATAGAGTGAAGCTTGGACATGCAACCTAATACATTTAAAACTAACCAAACATTTTGTGGTATAGATAGGCAGCACTTGTCAACAAGACAAAAACTAAGGCCCGGATATTCAGACTGCACCAGGCAGTGGCGCAAGCCTGGGCAGAGTGCAACTGGGATGCACTGGGCCAGGGCCAGGTGATATTTAATGGTGATGTGCCATGATAGGGAGCTGATGCTAGCCATCCAAAGGATGGCAGACAAGGGTGAGGTAGTACTGGTTGGAGACTTCAATATACCAGACGTGGACTGGAGCATCCCAGCAGCAGCATCAACTAGGAGCAGATTTATCCTGGACTCCCTTCAGGGTGCCTTCCTCAAGCAACTGGTCATGGAACCAACTCGGCAGAAGGCAATACTGGACCTTGTGCTCACAAACAGGGACAGCGTGATGGGGGTAACAGTGGGGGAGCACCTGGGTAACAGTGACCACCAGTCATTGTGGTTTGAAATCACAGAAAGAGCAGAAGCAAACCACACAAAAACACGTATCCTGGATTTTAGGGGCAGACTTTGGGAAAACGGGAGATGCTTGAAAAGAGGCATTAAGGGAATGGGACAGGAATCAGGGATTGAGGAACAGTGGGCAGTATTTAAAATGGGGATTATAAGAACAACAGAATTATGCATTAAGCAGGTTAGCAAGAGGAAAAGAAAGAGGAGACCATTATGGTTTTCCAAAGAGGTAGCAAAGAAAGTGAAAGCCAAAAAGATTGCATTCAGGCAATACAAAAAGACACAGGCAGAAGGGGATAGGGAGAAGTACCAGGAGAAACAAAGGGAGGCAGGAAGTCAGTAAGGGAAGCCAAAGCTCAGACAGAAGAACACATTGCAAAATCAGTGGTTAAAGGGGACAAAACCTTTTACAGGTACATAAGTGAAAAAAGAAGGACAAAGGGAGGGATAGTGAGACTGAAGGGGGAGGATGGGATCCGAGTGGAGGATGACAACAGTAAAGCTGACATATTGAACAGGTATTTCTGCTCAGTCTTTACTAAGGAAGAGGGGGGTAATGGGTCTGAAGGGAGTACAAGGGGTGAGAATGGTGCAGAAATGGACACAAGTCCCTTTACACGAGAAAGGGTCCTGAAGGAACGGAAGTAATAAAAGCTGATAAAGCAATGGGGCCAGATGGGGTGCACCCAGGGTCCTTAAAGAACTAAGAGAGGTGGTGGCTGAACCTCTGGCTATCCTGTTCAGCCAATCACTGGAAACAGGGAGGTACCCAAAGACTGGAGGACAGCAGATGTAGTCCCTTATACAAAGTGGGAACAAAGAGGAAGCAGGGAACTACAGACCAGTCAGCCTCACCTCGGTAGTGGGAAAGATCATGGAAGCACTACTGAAGGAGAGATTGGTGGAACATCTGGTTGTCAATGGACTACAGGACCCAAGGCAGCATGGTTTCACCAGGGGAGGCATGTCAGACCAACCTCATTGAATTTTTGACTGGGTGACTAGGGAGGTGGATCAGGGAGGGCAGTGGACATGGCCTATCTGGACTTCAGCAAGGCCTTTGACACTGTGCCACATAGAAGACTATTACACAAACTGGGGAATATGGGTGTGGGCAGGACAGTAGTGTGGTGGGTAGGTAACTGGCTGGGTGGCAGGACACAGAGGGTGGTGGTAAATGGCTGTCACTCCACAGAGGGAAGAGTGACCAGTGGGGTACCACAGGGATCAGTGCTGGGACCGGTCCTATTCAACATCTTCATCAGTGACATTGCACAGGATATAGAAGGCAGAATTTCACTGTTCGCTGATGACACAAGCTCTGTAACAGAGTAGACACACCAGAGGGTGTAGACAGAATGAGAAGGGACCTGCAGAAACTTGAAGAATGGTCAAGGGTTTGGCAGTTGAAATTCAATGCAAAAGTGCAAGATAATGCATATGGGGCACAAAACCCTGGCACAATATATCAGTTGGGGGTGAGGATATAGCATGCACCAAGCAGGAAAGGGATCTTGGGGTTGTCATCTCTGATGACCTCAAGGTAGGAAACAGTGTGACAAGGCATCAGGTAAAGCAAATAGGATGCTGGGATGTATAGGCAGGGGCATCACCAGCAGGAAAAGGAGGTCATAATTCCGCTATACAAGACACTAGTGAGGCCCCACCTGGAGTACAGTGTACAGTTCTGGAGACCATACCTCACGTAAGGACATAGACAGGGTAGAGAAGGTTCAGAGGAGGGCAACAAAGATGGTGCATGGGTTCATCACAAGTCCTATGAAGACAGGTTGAAGGAACTGAACATGTACTCCTGGAGGAGAGGAGGGAGAGGGATATGATAGAGACATACAAGTATCTTACAGGAGGAACAGTGCAGGAAAACACTATTTTTAAGCGAAAAGATGTTTCAGGACTAGAGGGCATGGGATGAAGTTGGAGGGAGGATTATTCAGAGGAAACATGAGAAAGAATTTCTTCACAGAACGGGTGGTGGACAAGTGGAACACCCTGCCAGAGGAAGTGGTGGGGCTGAACAATCACGGATTTAAGAATGCATGGGATAGACATAAAGGAATTCTAGAGGTCAGGGGTAAGGGGAAATAGACTTCTAGGAAAACAAACTGAACTTACAAGCTCAAATGGGCAGACTAGGTGGGCCATGGGCCCTTATCTGCCGACACTGTCTATGTATCTATGTATCTATGTATGGTGCAGCACTGTTGAATATGGCAAGGTCAGTGCACATACTGCACATGGGTGCAGTAGCACTGTGCCAGTGCAAGCCACAGATAGGGAGCACGGGGATGTGCCAGCACAAGTGCAGTTGCACTAGGTGCATCACCCCCGATATTCAGCAAGGGGCATGCGAATGAGGTCATAAAATATGCAAGAGCAAATGGGGCCATTTGCATGTCATTATGGCCCCATTTGCATGCCTTGCACAGGGCAGCCTGGTGACTTGTGCCTGGCACCCTGCACAGCATGACGAATGCAGTGGGGATCCCGGGGCATCCCCCACCCTGTAGCTGTGAGTGCATTATATGTAAAACATAGACATTCTGGTAGTCCAGTGGCCCCCCTCCTGAGTCCCCGATTTCCTGAGATATGTATAAAAGACCATCCCTGGTGGTCTAGTGGTCCCCCCATCCCACCTGATCCTCCAAGAACTGTAAGCAAGACCATCCCTGGTGGTCTAGTGGTCCCCCTCCCACCTGATCCCCTGAGAACTGTAAACAAGGCCATCCCTGGTGGTCTAGTGGTCCCCGCACCCAATCCCCTGAGAAATGTAAAAAAGACCATCCCTGGTGGTCTAGTGGAATCCACCACCCATCACCGTGATTGCGGTACAGCTCTGTCAAAGGACTCCATGGTGATCAGTGGCACCCCTCCCACCCACACCTGACCCCATGCCCCTTGGTCCCCCGTCATTGGTGGGTGGCTGTAAAACCTGACATACCACCTGGCTGCCCACCGAATGACAGGTACAGTATGGGCTGTAAGCCCATTGGTCCCAGTGTGGACCAATGAGGCTTGCAGGAACATACTGTCACTAGACAGTCCCAAATATGTGAATGACTTCCATTCACATATGGGAACTAATAGAATGAGTATGTCCTGCAAGCCCATTGGTCCCACACTGGGGACCAATGGGCTTACAGCCCATACAGTACCTGGTCATTCAGTGGGTGGCCGGGTGGTATGCAGGTGGGTGCAGCTGCCCGCCGGTGATGGGGGAGCAGGGTGGGGTAAGGGATTCTGGGTGTGGATGGGAGGGGTGGGGTGCCATTGATCACCATGAAGTCTTTTGACAAAGCGGTACCACGATCGCAGCAACGGGTGGGGGGGCTCCACTAGATCACCAGGGATGGTCTTTTTTACATTTCTCGGGAGATCGGTTGGGGGGGACCACTAGACCACCAGGGATGGTCTTTTGTACATATTTCAGGGAATCGGCTGGGAGGGGAGTCCACTATACCACCAGGGTTTGCGGGTGCTTGCTGATGGTGTTCTGTGTGGGCGGGTGGTCACCCACATCTGGCAGCTGCTGTGTTGTGCCATGCAATACAGCAGCCCATCTGTGGGTGGCTGGGATTTGTTCCATCCTTTCCAGGGCTCAACTTTGAGACCCCTTATGTGGCGCACTGCAGGGTTGCACCAGCATATGCACCGCACATCCTGGGCTGAATATTGGTATGTGCCGCATATGCATGGGCACGCCCTCTGCATCTACACTGCATACAATTACATTGCACCCCGGTGCAGTGGGATGTGCGCTGCACCTGGCAGTCCTTTCAATATCCCACTGGGGCACAATGCGGGGTTGTTCCAGTGGAACTCTGTTGTGCCAGGTGCAACTCCTTTGAATATCCATGCCCAAGTAGTGTGTGTGTGTGTGTATATATATATATATATATATATATATATATGCAATTACACACACACACACACACACACACATACAGTAAAATATATAAATAAACAAACACTCCCATAGAACATACTCATAGACTTATAACATGTACATACACAAAACACATTACCGCTGATACAAATTGCTGGATTCCAAATTCAGCCAGCCAGAGGAAGATGAAGAGATACCAGCTTGCATAGAGGGGCAGGTACAGAATAGTATTATCAATCTATCTGACTATACTTTGAGACAGAAATTAAGGTCCTTAGCAAGGGTCTTTCTTTTGTACCAATGACTGATATAAACTTTTTTGAAACTACTGTCAATCTGTATAGATAGCGTAGAGTACTAAGTTTTTAGATGTTATTACAACAATATGGGTCATGGTAATCAGTCTGAAAATTTGGGGGAGGTTGTGACACAGAGTAATGGGGATGTAGGGATTATTCCAACACAAAATGTGTTTGAAGCACTTACTGAGTTTGAAAAATACTGACAGGGCTTCACCTATGGAAATGGAACCAGAAACCATGAGAGAAAAAAAGACAAGTGAGGGTCTGTTTGAAATAGAGAAAAAATCCATGACTAAGTTCAAGTATAGCACATTCTGTCCACCCCAGTCACCAGCGGTAACCATTTTTAAAAATTTGTGTGAAGACGGTTTAGAACACCTTAGAAAGGAAGAGTTTTCTCCTCAGTTTCACAACCTCAGCAATGAGGAAAGGAAAGCTATTAAAGATTTCAAAAACAACTCCAAAATAACTATAAAGCCAGCAGGCAAAGGGGGCAGTGTGGTTGTACAGGACACTGTGGACTATGAAAATGAAGCCTTAAGACAACTGGGCATAAACGAGGCATACAAACTAGTATCCATTGACCCCATACCTACCCTGAAAAGGCAAATAGATAATTTATTCATGTGGGCACTTAGTTCAAGTCTCATAACTGAGAAAGAGAAAACATTGGTCACTGTCAAAACACCTCTTAGGGCACATTTCTATACCCTAACTAAGGTTCACAAGATTCTTATAAATCCACCCAGCAGGCCTATAGTATCTGGGACAGGAAAAGTAACTGAACCCCTAGCATGCTTTATTGGTGATGTCATTAAACCCCTTGTCCAGAACACACCATCCTTCCTCCTGGATACCGGGAACATGTTAAACACATTAGCTACAGTACCTTGGATATTAAGGAATATTTCATCATGGCCACCTTAGATGTAGAAGCATTGTACATGAGTGCTTAGGTACTTTTTGAACACCAGAGATATGGGGGCAAGACTAGATACTGATTTTCTGGTAGATATGCTCAGTTAGTACCAGAAAGCAACTATTTCACATTCAAAGGTAAACATTATCACCAAGAGAAGGGTACGGCTATGGGGGCAACCTTTGCCCCCAGCTATGAGAATTTGTACATGGCCTACTGGAAGGAAGACTTTGTCTGGAGTGATTACAACCCCTACTTGTCAAAGATAAAGACGTGGAAATGCTTTATCGATGACATATTTTTGATATGGGAAGGGGACATGACAGAACTTGGGGAGTTCATACAATACCTACATGATACTAACCAACACCTTCATTTCACATCTCACACTGACAGCCATAGGATTTGATTTTTGGATATTTATGTAACAAAGTTAGCAAATGGTAGAATGGACACCAGTTTATACAGGAAACCCACAAACAGAAACAGCATACTGTTGGCTAGTTGCTGTCATCCCTCACACATTATCTCTAACATACCAAAGAGCCAATTCCTTTGAATGAAAAATAATTATAGCCAAAGGGAGGTGTATGAGATGGAAAAAATGGATCTCACTCACAGATTCATACAAAGGGACTACATGAGAGATGTTATTGAGAAATCAAAGAAAGCGGTAGCCACCATAGAGAGGGATACTTTATTACATGGTAAAAGTAAACAAAAAGGGAACATACCGTAGGTGCAGGAAGTGACCATATAAACTTTGTTACTACATACAATGTAAGATCCTGGCAGGTGAGAAGCACCATTATTGCCAATTGGCATGTACTGAGGGCAGACAAAAGACTACTTGAAACCTCCAAGGTGCTGCCAAGAATGGCATTTGAAGAGCAAAAAAATCTTCATGACCAGTTGGTTACCTCCTACCAACCAGTTCAGCAAGAAAATACATGGTTCCCACCTTTACCCCAAGGCTGCAGAAAATGTGGTAGATGCAAGCACTTGCCATTCATAAATACAAGTAAAATAATTGTCAATCCATATGATGGAGAGACCATTCACGTGAATCACTTTATAAACTGTGATACAAAATGGATGGTTTATTTTGCAGTGTAAATGTGGTGCTTATTACGTGGGCCGTACTAAGAGAAAATTGAAAGAAAGAGTGGGAGAACATGTGAGGGCCATTGAAAATGGAGACAAAGAGTATGTTTGGGCCACTCACATGATGCATGCACTTAATCCAAGTGAACATGAGTTAAAGTTCACAGGAATTGAACAAGTGAGTCTGGGACCCAGAGGGGGAAATAAGGAATGTGCTCTGATTAAAAAGGGAAAATTACTGGATTATCTGATTAGGTGCCTGCATATCAGAATATGGTCTGAATGATCAAATTGAAATTGAACCATTCTTGGTAAAATAAGTCTTCAAGACATTCGCTAACTGTTGTGATTGCTAATCTTGCTGTTTCTCTACTCTATACTTGAATTTGATACACTGAATAGGACTTATGTCGTTTTTGTGTTTCCTTATAGATTCCTGGAAGGTGCTGTGAACAAGTCACACACTTTCATTGTCAAAAAACATGAAGAGTAGCTGAGTAAAGTAACATAATGGAATACACTTACTAATAAGTTATGTACATACATTGTGGCCTTGATATTCAAAAGGGTTTTGCATGGTGCAACAGGGATGCACCATATGCAACCCACCAATGTGCCCCAGCACAATATTCAGAGGGGCAAGTTGCGATGCACAACCCTTGATGTACCAGGGTGCATCGGTAATGTGTGCGGGTGCAAGTGCAGGGGGAGTGCCCATGCATATGCGGCACATTCCGATATTCAGCCCGGGATGTACAGCGCATACGCCGGCACAACCTTGCTTTGCACTGCTCAGGGGGGTGCAAAGATGTGCCTGGCAAAGCCAGGAACAAATCCTGACCACTCACAGGTGAGCTGCCATATTGCAGGGTGCAACACAGCAGCCCACCCACCCACCCAGCACACTGCTGACATGCCCCCTGCCCTTGGAGCATTGTGCCCCTGCCCCATTGCCTGATCGCAGGCATAAGAATCAATAAGGTCCCCGGTGGACCTGTGAATCCCCCCTCACCCAATCGTGGGCATAAGTATTAATAAAGTCCCTGGTGGACCTGTGAATCCCCCCACTTTGCCAGATCGTGGGCATAGGTATCAATAAGGTCCCTAGTGGACCAGTGGAGTGCCCCCATTTGCCCAATCGTGGGCTTACATTCAATGAATGTCCCTGGCAGTCCAGTGGAAACCCCCCCACATTGGATGGTGACTGGGTGGAGGGGAGGGACCACTAGACACCAGGGCTTTTGTCAGGTGGGTGATGGGGTGGGGGAGGGACTGTGAACCACCAGGGGTATTTGTATTACAGGTCGGGTGAGTGATCTGGTGGGGAGAGGGACCACTAGCCGCCAGAACCTTTGTCAGACGGGTGATTGGTGGAACTGCTAGCCACCAGGGCTTTAGTTAGAATGTTGCAGTCACTTTGACTGTGTTGTTCTGTTTTGGGATAGCTTTAAACTGTTTGGAAAATAGGTCGGTGATCACTAGTGCAAGCTAGTTGTTCTTAATGGTTGGCATAAGGGCAATGTAGTCAATCTGGATGTTGTTTCAGGGGCCTTATTGCCTCTGGGGTAACACTGTATTTTTCCTAGCTGGTATAAGATTGTTCTGTTGACAGATCAGTTACTAATGTAGTGTTCTATATCATTTCTGTTGTGTAGTCACCAGAGGATGTCAGTCTGTCTAGGGTTTTTACTGATTCACTGGTGTCCACTAGTTGGAGTATCATGTACTTGGTACAGTAGGTAAAATATACACTCAGGTGTTCAGGAATTACTCGTAACTTTTCATGAGTGTTACAGCAGTGATGTTCCAAATGAGAAGGCCATCACTGGATAGGTGCATGTCATTTTCACTTTCTATAAGAGTTATTTCTGGAAGTTATTCCTCAGTTCCTTTATTAAGGAACCTATACACTGACCTCAAATGAGGGTCCTTCTTATGGAGCATAAAGTTCATGTTTAAAATATGCTGGAACCTTATGAATGTACAGTATTTAAACTGGTTAGCTTTGGGACGTACACAAGCAAGACACTGTATTTTACAGCGATACTACAGAGTTCTGGAACAGAAGTTTGTTTTTCTTCCCCCCCAAAAAATTAAGTTTAGAGAGAAACAGACCCAATTAGAATCCGTAATAAAACATAGTCTCTGCAGTCTTTTAGATCAAGGCCATTTTGTCAGACTGTAACACTTAACCTTCTCATGGAGTGCTGGTATCATTTTGCATAAGGAAAAATCTTTTTATTCCTTTTTTAACACAAGCTGTCTTTCTCAAGGATGTTCCAACTCTCTATATCATCTACAAATATTTGTAGTAATTAGGAGACTCCTCGCCTCCTTGATTTTCATTTTATTTGCCAGGCATGTTTTAACATTGCCTGAAAATCGTACATCTACGATGATGCAACTACTAGCCATGCACACTCTGTCAACACCAGGATATACAATAAGAATTCCAAACCCTGCTATCTGACCCTCATTGGTATGTGTGGCTGAGTCATCAGTCAAAACATGACACACGGTGTCTTTTAACACATTCTGAAGTTCTGTCAGAAATGGCCCTGGGACAGGTAGGTCAGGGGGTTGGAGTGAACAATCCTGGGTCTCTCCTGTAAATTGTAGGCCATGTGCCAACAAGGATGGTGTTTTGATAGGAAGGACAGTGATGTCATAATCATGTAAAATGAGAGACCAGTTTGTAAGTCTGGCATTGGAGCCAGTCATCTTTTACTCTGTCTGACAACAAAAGGTTAGTTGGCAAATAATTGGAATGCAGCACAATGGGTGCATATCCAGTGATGTACATAAAGTATCTCACTGCCCAGTATGTAGCCAAAAGTTTCCTTTGATAAAGGTTGTATTTAAGCTCCACTGGGGCAAGCATCTGGGATGCATCTGATGTGTTCATTGTATGTTTGGAGTAAAACTGCTGATATTGCTATATCTGATGTAGCAGTTTCAGTATAATGCTCTAAAGTGGTGTTAGGATTAACCAATGATGAGGCCATGGTTAGTGATCCCAAAAGAAAAGACAATGATATCAGTATTAGGATACCTTGTACCTTCTTGCAAGAGGTGCCTGCTGTTGTCTGTACTGGGAATAACTCAGACTGTTCCTGGCTTGTGCCTGCTACTGCAGCCACAGTATGGAATGATCCAGATGTCACTGGTGAAGGGGGTTCTGCATCATGTGGTGGCAGTGCTGGCACTATCAGGGGTGCCTGCACAGTGGAGAAAAGTGATGTGCAAGTTGCCCCTAGTTCTCCAGCTATGGATTGTGGTTCAGTAGCCATCCGGGGTGGAGAAAGTAATGCTGAGACAGTTGTCAGCCCAGGTTCAAAAATCAAACCTGTAACCCTCCCCCCAGTGTGTCCTGTGATGCTGAAAATATCACAGCCACGGGGCTTTCAGAATCAGGGTTGTCCCTTCCCCCATCAAATGTAAAGTGGGTTTCCCCACTGGAATGTTGCTGGATGGTAGCAATATTGTTTTTAATGTTGCAGCATAAAGTATTACTGAAAAGCAATATGTTCAGTCCTCTCAGGGAAAGCTGATGTTAAATTGCATAGGAAATAAAAATAACATTTCATGTAATTAACTGCAATGTGTTCTTTAACCAAGTACACTGTATCATAGCAAACATTGCCAGCAGAAGTTTCTTCTGCAGAGTCAGACACTGACTTCATGACAGATTGCATACCAACCTCATTCGAAAGTACGTCAACATCATTTTTAATGAGAATTTTCTGTCCCTCAAACACTAGTCTTACTGATAACATTATTAATCATGCCCAAAAACTCCAGTTTGTTTTGTTTGGTTATGGTAGTCATCAAAGGTCCCTGTGACTGCAGGATTGAACCTCCGTGATGTGGCGGTTGGCCATTTTGGATTACCTCATGGGCATCTTGGGTTACTTTGTTATGACCATCATCACATGACCATGAGCGGTCATCTTGGGGATGGTATGGGGATGCAACCTGATGACGTGTGTCCACCATTTTGAGACTCTAAAAATTCTCCATTTTTTGAATCACAGAAAAACAAGCAGCTAGCCTTTGTTCTAGTTCACCCCACAGCATACTGTGAGTGTTCAAAATCAAATTCTTCAACATGAGAAGAGGCAAGGTCTTTGGGCATTAAGTTAGTATGCCCTGCCAATACCTCAGGCTGATGGCGCAAGTTCACCATATCTGACTTTTTACTCCTACATTCTAACTGCTCAGATACAGGAGTTAGCATGCTGTAAAGTACATTGTTTTCAGATTGCAAGACATTCCCATCTTGCAAAACATGCCTATTATCGACAGAAGCTGTGTCACAGTTTATATTCAAAACATTCATTTCAAGTCTGCTGTACTGAAAACATATTGAATCACGCTGTTCAGTCAAGGTCTGGTGTTGAAATACCAGCACATTAACTCTTTCAGTAATTAATTCAGACTTATCATCTCTAAGTTCCTTGTTTTCAAAACATAAGGAATCACTGTTACTAGCCAGAATACCATTCGTTTGAAAAACATTTTTTCTAACAAGTTTTGCCTTTTAAGCATTATCTCTTAAGGCATGCAGTTCATGACTGCTTCTCTTATTAAAGAGAGACTCATTTTCTAGACAGAGAAACTGCAGCTAAGACTGCAATCCAGTTATCCTTTCTGTATGAGAAGTCGGTTTCAAACAAATTTCCTGCTTGAAATCAGCATTCTCCATTTTGCAAGCAATATACTCAGATTCCAAAACAGATATTTTGTTTAAAACAGCATCAAAACAATTAAACAACATTGCAATTAATAATCCTTCAGGATCATTGGTACCGTTTTTCAATTTCCCCATAATGGGCAATGATATCCCCTAAAAGGCTACCTTTGGATTCTGCTACTTCAGCAAAACCAACCCACCACCGTAAGCAGTTTGGCATGTTAAGGCATCCAGCCTCAACTCAGTACTGATATATTTAGACATGTCATATAAGATAAGAAACCCTTAGCTGTCTGTGGATCAAAAACTTTGTTTGCAACCAAAGTTCATGAAAGGACACAAACAACATTTAGCGTATGTGGACACCTACATGAGTAAATACACATTAGGATTTAAATCCACAAGAAAGCAATCTATCTGTCTGTTCAGATCCCTTTACAGCTGTGTTCCCACAGAGAAAGAAAAGGGAGAAAAAAACAAACAAAAATAAAACAACTCATTACATAGAGACTGAATATCTGCCAAGAGATTGTTTTGTCTGCACTGTGGAACATACAACAGACCGAAAAGTTAAACATAAGACACTTTCAGGTGCTTGTTACTGGGGATTTCTCACCCAGTGTTTTAATTTGCAGAGGAAATTAAAATGAAACTTGGCAAACATCCAGACTCCACTCGCGGTCGCCATTTATGTTGCCTAAACACTCTTGGTGTGTAGGGTAAATAATAATAATACAGATTCTTGTGTCTCGAAGTCTGCCAAGAAACATTTGTAAACAAGCAAGGAGTACTAATAAAGTTTATTATACTACTTACACCAAGCATGTGACAGAGAAAATCACAAGGGAGATGGGTTTCTCACAACTCTCCTGAAGAATGTACATAACCTCCAGAATTGTAGATCTTAGGTTCTCTATGATCTTGTTTTCTCTCTCTGCACTCCAGCTCTCTGCATTCTAGAGACCTTGTTTCTAGAGAAGCTACAGTGGGTTGCAGACAACTATATACTACAGATAACAGCATAGCAACAGAGATTACCTCAGAGTTACAGATACAGTATGAGAAACAATATGTATTGGTCCTAAGTCATTCTCCATTGGAGAATGACTTAGGAGACAGAATTACTAATGAGTATCATATGAGACAGAATATGCTTCCATCAGCATCATAGCTTAGACAAAAGAAATGCTGACTGGTTCAAACTACATGTGGCATTGCTTACTTCCGTACAGTATAAGACATAAATACATAACAAAGGCTTTCTCTCTATGTCAGCTTGCTTAGAGACAAAGAGAAGTGCTGACAGGGCTCTATTACATGTGGTGTATCTACCTGAGTGTAAAACACACACTACATATAATTATATGAGAATATAAGTATACAATAATCACTGAGGATCCCTCAGAGTCATCTTATCAGTGTTTAGGTAGATTATATATGGAATATATGTAAAAGACAAACATAATCTAGCTAAATGTATTATAGTGCAGTATAATGAACCATGCATGATAAATATTAACATATATTAGCAGCAAAGCACATTCCTAGCACTAATGCTTATACGATGAGTGCCCAGATCTACAATGTTAGTGCAAAATAGCAGTATCACAGTACAATAGATCAGGAATACAGTGTGAGGTGTATGTGGGATGATAGGGGGCATATCCCAGGTGTAACAGGGTGAGTGGTGGGGGGATGACTGTTGTCCACCAGGTTTTCTTTTGGGCAATTGGGTCAGGTGGCGATCGCAGGCAAAATTTCCTTGAAAGTTTGGAAGAGGATTTCTGAACTTTCGTGGAAGCGAAAGCCAGTCTTTTGCTTGAATTCCACGTGTGGAAGTTTTTTGTTTTTTTTTGCACACACACCACATAACAATTAGGTACAATTCTGTCTGCATTCCATTTATATTTTATATATTTCTCCTCCCCATTATTTATTACTAAGGAAATGTACATGAATATATGATCTTTATCCCTCAGAGTTCCTTTAGAGTCCATCTGCCTCTGCAGCTTACTCCCTACTTCAAGTTATAGTCCTGTATTGTGACAGCACAACCTGTTGCCATGGAAGTAACTGTGATATCACAAGCAGTGCTCTGTGACTTAAGGTAGGGAGAAAGCAACAGGAATAGATAAACTCTTCAGGAGCAGAGATCCCATGTTCATACAGATTACCTCAGTAATAAATAATGTCTCTTTATTTATATATCAAGTCTAGGATTACAAATACCTTTGAGCCTTGGCTCTTTTACAAAGGTTTCACATCAGAGAAATACAAATTATGGGGAACATCAAGACAGACATTACAACAATGTGGACATTGCAAACAGAGTACAGATTAATACAATTCAAGGGTAGCATTGTAACAAGGCAGCCAGCGGCATTTGTCAGAGAAAATAGACAAAAATAAGAAGTGCCAGAGTCATAGGGAGAGGGAGGAGAGGGGGAGAAGGAATGTAGGAAGGGTGGGGAGAGGGTCAAAAGTGCAGCATTGGGTATACCAAGATGTGAGGGTAGAATCCAGTGGGGAGGGGGACCACTAGAACAGGAAGGGAAGTGGAGAAACAAGGTTAAGTTGGGCAGTCACAGGAGCTGTTGGTAGTGAGATAGTGCCGGAGCCTAGTTTTAAACATACCAATTGTTGGGGCAGAGGAGATGGTGGGGCTGAGGCCATTGAACCAGAGTGGTGCTCGATAAGCAAAAGAGCGTTGTCCCAGTGAAGTGTGACAGTGGGGGACTTTCAGTAGCTGTAGCGTGGATCTCCTAAGGCACCATTTGTTAATTTGGTGTTGTAACAGAGTTGAGACCCCAGAAGGTGCAAGGCCAAAGTAGATTTTTTTCACCATGGAGCAGGTAAGAAACTTTATGTGGTTTGATAGTTGGAGCCAGCCGGTCTGAGTGTACAGGTCACATGTGTGGGTGAGACGGTGAGCACCAGTGATGAGCCGACATGCCTTATTTAAGGCAGTTGAGAAGTCTCTAACGGGTTGTGGTTGTGGCCGAGCCATAAATGATGAGACCATAGTTTATTACAGAGATCACAGAGCTCAGGACTGCAACCTTCAAAGCTTCTGGCATGAGGTGTGTCTGTGTTTGTAGAGGAGACCAAGCCATGTATTAGCAGCTCTAGCTACATTATCTACATGAAGTCCATAGAGATTAGGGTCAAACTGTATCCCTAAGTATTTGAAGGACCCGACCTGATCTAGAGTGTCTCCTGGTGGTGGAGATAGCCAAGTGGTGTGGCTTGTGTGGGTTATGAGAGCTGCAGAAGAGCATAGATTTGGTTTTCTTGTCATTGAGGATCAGTTTGATTAAGAAACCATGTCTCAACAGAACTGAAACCAAGTTGAAGGTTGTGTTGAAGAGTTGCAGGATCTTTGTGAGTGAAGAATACAACAGCATCATCGGCATATAGTATGATCTGCTCAGAGCAGTGGTAAGGGAGGGAGTTTAAGAAAAGGCTAAAAAGGAGGGGGCCCAGTATGGATCCCTGTGGGACACCCGAGCGAACAGGCAGGGTGTCAGAAAGAGCGTCCACAATTTTTACTCTCTGTGACTGGTTTTCTAAGTAGCTTTTAAACCAGAGAGAAGAGTCAGGTGATAGCCTGGCACTCAGTAGTTGGTGAATTAGTAGTCCATGGTGTACTGTATCGAAGGCCTTGGAGAGGTTGATGAAAACGGCCCTGTGAGAAGGCCGCTGGTCAAGGGATTTGTGCAAAGCCCAGTGAACTCAAGAAGGGCTGTGGTGGTGCTGTGACCTTTCTGGAAGCCATGTTGTTGTGGACAAGGTATATTGTATTTATCCAAGTGGTCGGTAAGTTGATCAGCCACGATGCGCTCGAGTGCCTTAGAGAGTGGGGGAAGTATGGAGATAGGGCGATAATTTGAGTGATTCGTCTTATCCCCACTTTTATGGATGGGTGTCATGGTGGCTATTTTCCATAGGTCTGGGAATTTTCCACAGCTGAGAGAGAGAGAGAGAGGTTTAGGATTTTTGTTAATGGAGAATTACCTCATCGAGGGTGAGCAACAGAAGCTTAAGGTCCAGGGTGTCGCTACTAGATCTAGATTTAGAGATAGCTGCAGTAATATAGCAGCGGGCTTCATTGAGCCTTACCTCCCTGAAGTAGAAGAGGGGATAGTTAGACTGAGGGGCTGAGGTATTTGGGGAGTAGGCCCTGTTTTCAAAAAA
Organism: Neoceratodus forsteri; assembly: GCA_016271365.2. Classification (NCBI taxonomy): domain Eukaryota; kingdom Metazoa; phylum Chordata; order Ceratodontiformes; family Ceratodontidae; genus Neoceratodus; species Neoceratodus forsteri. The sequence goes on along the minus strand of CM057449.1, from coordinate 1,275,237,837 downwards.
GTCATGGGGTAGAACAGCACTAAGGTCTGAAAAAGCCATGTTAAAGATGTTTGCAATCACCTTGGGGTCGAGGGTTGAGGATCCATCAACCATTAACATGGCCGGAGAGGTTTTTGGCTGTTTCCCTGTGACATCCTTGATATTGTCCCAGAAAGCATGACCATTTCCCCATGTATTGGTGAGAGCGTCTTTGTAATAGGTAGATTTCATTAGCCGTATGGCTTTTGTGAAGGCATTTTGTGCTTGTTTGTAATTTTGGATGTTCAGTTGTTTGCCAGTGGCTCTGACAACTGCCCAGAGATGATCCCTTAGTTTCAGCTGTGAGAGAAGAGCCACAGTGACCCATGGGTTAGAGAGAGATTTTGTTTTGCACCTTTTAGCAGGGGCAAAGAGGTCGCAGGCTTTGTTGAAAATTGAGATGAAGTGATCAAGAGCCAAGTTAACATCTGTTGCTTCATAGATGGGTAGCCAGTCTTGTAGAGGCAGGTATTGTTTGAGATGTGGAAGTTTTCCACAAGGAAGGGCTCTGCTAGCAATAATTTTGGGAGGGGGCTTAAGGAATTTGTTAGACCATGCACACATGACTAGGGAGTGGTCACTGAGAGAGTCTGGGAGAATGGTTGTATGAGAAATCCTTGTGGGGTGAGTGGTGAGGACCCAATCCAAGAGGGTACTGGTGCCAGTCTTGTAGTTAATCCTAGTAGGGGAGTTTACCATTTGCGTGAGGTTAGCAGCTGAGATGGAGTCTTTATAGGCACTGGCGCTCGATGCTAACCAGTTTATGTTGAAATCCCCTAGTAGAATAAGTTCAGCTTCAGGAGGATGAGAGTTGATAGAGCTTAGGATGTCATTGAAGCCATGTTTAGGGTCCCTGGGTGGGATGTATATGGAGACAATAGCCAGTGCTTTATGGTTAGGACCTAGGATGATTTTTATTGGCAGAAAGTGATGGAGTTGCTACAGGGTGCCAAGACAGGGAGTCTTTGATAAAGATTGCACAACCACCACCTTTTTTGGATATCTGGTCCAGCCTGTGGACATTGTAGCCCTGTATTGTTACTGCTGAGTCAGGAACTTTAGGTGTCAGCCAAGTTTCCACCACTGCAAGGATGTCAGGGTTGTGTTGGCATATGAAGGCTTGGAGTGCATCCAGCTTTGGTAGTAGGCTGCAGATATTAATGGTTGCAAGGATAAGGGCACCTGGAGTTTGTGTGTGGCCTGAGCTTCTAGGGCCAGGATTGGGATGGATGCTGCCTGAGATGAGAAGAAGGAGGAGGAGTAGGAGTTTTAAGGAGCGGAGTCGCAGCTCTTTGAGAGATAGTTTTGATCATTGTTTCCGAGAGTAGAGGTTGCAGGGTTCCAGGCGGTATCTCATATGGACTGCAAGGTGGTACAGTGTAGAGAGGTGGCCACACTTGTTGAGAGTAGTGGTAGGGTTAAGTAATCAGGAATATCCAAACGGTGAACCAAGCACAAGTCTTGAGTGGAAGTGAAGAGTTCCCTTGGAGTAACAGTGGAAACCAGAAATGTGGAGGAGGAATACAGTACTAATGGGAAATACAAGCTGGACTATGTCTAAATATTAGGTTTTGTTAAAGTTCTGAATGTGTCACCAGCTCTTTAACAATGTATGCCCACGAAGCTAGATCAAGTTCACTACTAAAGTGAAACTGGGATAGTTTACCTAATGAACCCCCCTCCATTAGACCCTTTCTGGGTAATATCTGTTTTCCCTTTTTTTACCTGCATGAGGACTCAGATATGTTGGAAATTTCTCTTCCTTGCAAGAATAAGCCCTTTCAATCATAATAAAACTGATAACATAACTTATTTAATAAAGTCTGATATTCAATTTGTTCATAATCACTACAGTTGAAGATGAAACCTTTGACAATGATATATATATATATATATATATATATATATATTGGCATATCTGATACCTTTCAATACCTTTCAGTACATCTGGTATAAACCAGCAACTCTAGCCCACTTCAGTATTAAAACATTTTAGGGCTTATTCCTTTTATACTCCTCCCCAATTTTTTGTATATTGCAGTTTAAAGATTTTCTTTGTAATAATTGTATTGAAGTATATATGAAAGTTACTTGTTTAAAATAACATGCTTATAAATCTTGAAAAAAATGTACAACACTAGCCTTTTTGGATTAATTTTAAAAGGCAAGTACATTTTCGATGACCTTTAGTAATACTGGTAACCTCCTCATTGGATTCTATCTAATGTGTATTAAGAACCTACAATTAAATCTTTTTTGTTAGTCATCTCTATTAGAAATAGAGTAATTATATCTATTTTTCTTGAGGTATTTATAGAGTATTCTATTGTTGTGTATAATCATAAAACTGCTACACCAGGATTAAGCATTGTGTACTATAAAGAGAAAAAATCTTGACTCAAACTGAATAAATTAAATTGCAACAAAATAACAGTATGAATTGCAATGGTCAATAATTCAGCAATGTATTTTTTGTTTTCCTTCCTTTTTGTGAAAAAAAGTTTTTTTTAATGCATTTATCAAGCACTGTCACTATAAGTAATTTCTGTATAAATATGACGATGTTTGGTAGTTCCTCAGACCCACCCCTAGGAAGGCCCACTTGAGGGTTGAAGTGTAAGGCTAAGGTTTCTGTTGGCACTTTCCTTTTGATGGAATAAATTTGTACTTTTGCACTAGAATCTGAAACTGAGTGCTGTATTTTTTCTTTATTCTAGCTCTTTAACAAACCCTGCAACCAGCTTCTAATAATCCACCCAATCCCAGGAATAGTAGCTTTTTGTTTTTGCAATTGCAATCCTTGGGAGTCGCCAAGGCATTGGTCCCCCTCTTACCTAGCCCTGGTGTTCCCCCATCTAGTCTTGGTTGTCCCCACCCCCGGGCAGGGACAAGGTGGGGCCTATACACTCTTAATCTTGTGGTTTCATCGGGCCACCAGGAAGGTAGTGGACTGGGGATCTGTGCCGGTGCTCCATCTTCCCAGAGCACAGGGGGCTGTTTTTCCAGTGTTCTGCAGGCGTGACATGCTCCATGATGTCGAGGCATAATTGCAGATGTCTGTCACACCCAACCCCTCTGAATGGCTGGTGCTTGCTGTACCTCTGGATTCCACCAGAGGCCAGCCAAGCACTGAGCCTTGTCCCCCCTCCTACCCCGGAGGAGGTGAGCAGTCTGTGGAAGCTCAAGCCTCCTCCCCCTGGCTGGCCCTCCAACTCCTCAGGCTCATTCCCAAACCTGGGTCACCGGCATCTCAAATGGTAGTGCTGCTGCTGCTCAGCCAATGGGCCAGTGAAATAGTAGCTTTTTAATAACATTGTGTAGCATTATATTATTCTTAGATGCTATCCAGAGTCAGGCAATTACCAAGACCACTAATCCTCATTAAACGTGCTTCTATTTGAATTATGGAAGTGCTATCTATCTATCTATCTATCTATCTATCTATCATCTGTCTATATATATATATATATATATATATATATATATATATATATTCACTGCACAAATCTTCATTTAATGCATCAGTTAGGTTAGAGTGACAAAAGTGGGGAAATGAGATGTTCAGCTTAAGCACCTAACCGCCCCAACTCCCCCCATCATCCACAGACTGACAGACACGGGGGGTGAGCCATGGGTCAGGAGGCCCAACTCTTACCCCGGTCCATATGTAAACAGGTTGACATGCTACAGGGAAGTAGAATGGGATAAAAGATAGGCCTCATGACCCAATGGCACACCCCAGCTTCTGTCAGTCAGTGGAGAGTGGGGATTAGGGTGGTGGGTGGGTTAAGGGCTCAACCCTGTCTCATTTCCCCACTTTTGTTGCTTTAACCTTAACTGATGCATTAAACAAAGTTTTTTGTCATAAAAAAATATATACATATATATTCATAGCAAAAAGCTCTGTTTAATGCATCAGTTAGGGTTGTTACACAGCGGCAAAAGTGAGGAAATTCGGTGTTAGGGTTGCCACCCCTTGCCTCCCAAGCCCAGTCCATCCCCACCAACAGGCATCGGGTGTGCGTTAGTCATCGGTCCCAACTCTCACCCCATCCCATATGTAAACAAGCTGAGGTGGTGCAGTATAGGAGAATAGAGTGAGAGTTAGGACCGATGACCCCAATGCACACCCCAATGCCTGTTGGTGGGGACGGGTTGGGCTTAGGGTGCAAGGGGTGGCAACCCTAACACTAAATTTCCTAATTTTTGCTGCTGTGGAACAACCTAATTGATGCATTAAATGGAGTTTTTTGCCATGAATTTCCCTTCTTTTTTGAGAATGAGCACTATAAATAGTGAATAGAATGTCCCCCGCTCCCACCATGTGATTTTTTGTCACATAGTACACTAACGGTAATGCAAAAGCAAGTGCAAATGGTAATGCACATGGTGACACAAACGTAAATGATAACGCAAACGGTAAGAAAAATGCAAGCGCAAACGTTAATGAAAACAGAAATGGTAACACAAATGCTAACGGCAACAGAAATGCAAACATTAATGAACACAGTAACATAAATGCTAATGCCAACGGAAACCCAAACGGTAAGAAAAATGCAAATGGTAGCACAAAAGCAAACAGAAATGCAAACAGTAAAGGCAACGGTGCCTCAGAAGGAAACAGTAACGCAATCGACAATGGAAATGCAACCGAAAATGCAAAAGCTAAGGCCAACAGAAACGCAAATGGTGATGAACACACCAACAGTAACGGTAATGCAATTGGAAATGCAAACTGTTACAGTAACAGCAACGATGATGCCAAAGCGAACAGTAATGCAAATAGAAATGCAAATGCAAGAGTGTACAGAAATGCAAATGGTAATGCGCATAGTCATGGTACCACAATTGGAAATGCAAATGCTAACGGTAACACCAACAATGACGCCAAAGGAAACACAAATGCAAACGGAAATGCGTACGAAAACGCAAATGGTAATGCACACGGTGACGCAAAATGAAACGCAAACAGAAACAGTAATGGAAACACAAATGGTAACAGCAACACAAATACAAGTGCAAATAAAAATGCAAAGGGTAACACACACAGTGGTATAGACAGGAACGCTAATGGTTACGGAACCGCAAGTGGAAACGCTAACTGTAACAGTAATGAAAATGCACTCCCTTTTTTTCCCCCAAAAGCTGCATTGAGAAACACAGTAAATACAAAGAATGTATATATAATAATGGGCCTCAGAGCAGAGACTGAACACTTGGAATACTAAATTGCTTATATCTCAGGAACCATACGACGTAGAAAAAAAAATTAATTTCATATAATTTATTACTTTCCTGGGTAGTTTTGCACTCAGGGGGCTTAGTATTTTCTGATGAAAAGTCTGTATTTTGAAGCATTTCCGAGATACGGGGCCCGAAAGGTGTGGTGGATGCCGTAATGTTAGCCTATGGGAAAATGTGTCAACTTTGGAGTGCCATAACTTTGCATCCCCCTAATATTTTGTGACCCAACCACCAAAAGACACATCTGTGGGATCTTGGCTTTCTTACCTCCAAATTTCAGCCCAAAAGACCAAACCGTTGTTTTGCAGCAGGGTGGCAAAGATTTCCTATTCTATATCAGATATGTGCCCCCCCCATTAACTCCCATAGATATATAACTTAACCCTAACCCAAAACAAATGCAAACATTCTTATAGAATAACATTAGAACTTTCACAGGCCATAGCTCATGCAATATTTTGAGTTTACTGTAACACTATATATGAAATGAAAGAGCTCATGGAGTAGTGCAATATTAAAACATCATACCAAGGACAATCATCACCGGGTAGCCACAGCATCCCTATATGTCTGCCAAAATTAAACATGGTGCCAAATGCAGAATTCAAGGCCGATCTTCCCCAAACGTCACATAAATGTGTACCTCCTTTTGGACTACAAGTTTCAGATATTTTCCTTGAAAATTGACAGAGGCATGCCCTAAAAACTCCAAACCAGATTTTACCCATAATTTCTAAACCACTGGGAGATAAGTGTAAACCTAAATTTATGTTACTCTTTGAGGTGAGCCCCATAGACTGAAAGAGTCAAAGCCCCCCTGCTACATTTTCCTTAATGTACACATTTCCCTTAACCATAACAGTAACCCTAACCCTAATTCCTAAACTACTGTGAGTTAGTTGTCAGTTAATATATGTGTTACTCTGTGCATTAAGCCACACAAAGTGGAGGGGCAAGTCCCCCTCCTAAGCTTCCCTGAATGTACACATTTCCCTTAACACTCCATAATTTTTTAAAGAGACTATAATTGTATCCTTATTTGTCTGTGGGAGCACAGGGCCCTGTGCTCCCATCACTCAATACTCCTCTACACATTTCTGTGGGAGTGTGTGGGAGTGCAGGGCCATCTGGGCCCTGCTTTGTTATCCATCCATCAGTCACTAGTAGAATCCGTATTTCTCTTTGGGAGTGCAGGGCCTTACTGGCCCTGCACTGCCATCCATGCATTACTCCTTACTAGTATCTATATTTGTGTGTGGGTCTCTATGCTCCCATCCATTTATCAGTCCATAATAGTATCTGTATTTCTGTGTGGGCCCATGCATGAAGTGACAAAGAAATGCTTGTGTACACCTCACATTACAATATTATCGTATGGGAAATTAAGCAAAATGTAAATCTGCAGAACTCCAGAGCAAAGTAATATATTTTCACCAATCCAGCAAAAGGCATATCTGTGAGGCAAGCCCTCAGTATCCTGAAACATTTAAACTGTTTCTTAACACTACAGTGACAAAGAAACAGCTCTGTAAACTTTCAAGTACAATGCTATCCTATGGGAAAATCAACCAAAATTAAAATCCACAGAATTCCAAGTAAAAGTAATATATTTTCACAAAACCAGCACAAGGCACATCTGTGGAGCAAACCATTTCTACCCTGTACATTTCAGTCCAAAATTCCAAACCCATTCTTTGCTATGAGATGACAAAGAAACAGTTATATAACGTTTCTTTTTTCGCAAATTGTGATCAAGAATCCTGTTTTGTGATCAAGAATCCTGATTCATGACCAAGAATCCTGTTTTGCGATCAAAGAATCCTGTTTCGAGATGCATATTTAAATTTTACCACAGGAAATAATGGGAAACTTTGAAATTTAATATGTTTGGAATGGATTAATATTTTTTCACCAAACCTGAAAAAAACACCACTGTGACCCAAAATGTATATACACTAAACATTTCAGATCAAAATTCCACACTGATTTTGTGCAATGCGGTGACAAGGAATTTGACAAAAACAGGTAAATTACACATTCTTTGAGATTCCATATCTCCACACTTGAACATCCAACAGGAATGAGATGTGTCACATGAGGAGAGCTTTGATCCCTGATGGCACATGCCAGATTTCATGCAAATCGCTGGAATGGTTGTGAAGTTATTAAAGTGCAAATTGTGATGAAGAATCCTGTTTCATGATCAAGAATCCTATTTCAAGGCTCATATCTAACTTTTCCAATAGGAAATAATGGGAAACTTAAAAATTTAATAAATTTGGAACAGATTAATATTCTTTCACCAAACCTTCAAAAGGCACCACTGTGACCCGAGACCTATAAACCCTATAGAGAATACTGGATGGGCAACTATGCACAACCAGTGGCAGAACACACTGATTATGCATAAAGTTACTCATCCTATATTTTTTTATAGTGCATAGTATTATGTGAAATGTGTGAGTTTTGTTTTTTCCTCATTCACAATGAAAATGGCTTGTGCAGTCTCTAGAAGTTTTAGAATGCTGTTCTACCACAGAAGGGCACAATCACATTCTATGACTTTTGAACTGTGGTACAACAGCATTTAGAAAAGGATGAATTTCTATATAGAACAATTCTCTACTATACACTATAAACATTTCAAACCAAGATTCCACACAATTTTTGTGCAATGCAGTGACAAAGAATTTGATGAAACCGGTAATTTACATATTGTTTGAGATTCCATATCTCCACATCTGCACATCCAACTGGAATGAAACTTGCCACATTAAGAGATCACTGGTTCCGGATGAAGCAATTATATTCAAATAACCTGAACAGTTGCAAAGTTATTAACACACAAAATATTTAGTTTAACATAGAAGTGCAGAAATAATTTGACAAACACAGTAATTTACACATTTTGGGACTTCATATCTCCATACCTGCACATTCAACTAGAACAAAACTTACTACATCAATAGATCTTTGGTCCCTGATGGGGCATGCCAAATTGCATGCAAATCCCCTGAATGGTTGCAACGTTATTAGAGCACAACATTTTCAGTTTAACATTGAAGAAAGAATTTAACAAAAAAAAAACAGTGATGTACACATTTTGGGACACCATATTGCCACATCCACACATTCAACTGGATTGAGTCTTGCCACATCAAGAGAACATTGGTCCCTGTTGGTGCATGCCAAATATCATACAAATTGAAAGAACAGTTGCGAAGTTATTAAAGTGCAAAATGCAATCAAGAATCCTTTTTCGTGATCAAGAAATCCTGTTTTGCATGGCACATCTAAATTTTCCTATTGGAAATAATGTGAAACTTTGAAATTTAATAGCTTTTGAAAGAAAAAAATATTTTTTCACCAAACCTTCAAAAGGCACATCTGTGACCCAAGACCTATATACACTGAAAATGTCATCTTCTGTGGACTGGGACATGTCTGCACTCTTCAAAGCCAACTGTGAACTGAGGAGTACAGGTAAATGCCATATAATGTATTTCTAATGGAGTTTTGAACTTATGGTAATATCTTTGCCATTTTTTTGAAATTTTTCACCAAATTTTCAACATGACCTTTTTGGGACCCTACCTCATGAACACTGTTACTGTCATTTCATTACTTGGGTCCAGAAGGTAATTTTGCAGTCACTGTACAAAATCACCTTTTGGGACCAAGTAATGAAATGACAGTGCCAGTGTTCATGAGGTGGGGCCCCAAAAAGCCCAGGTTGAAAATGTGGTAAAAAAAATCCTAAAAATAGGTGAGTTATGTGTGTGCATTGAAATGTTTCTATGCGGGCGCATAACTTTGGTAATTTACAATATTTTGATTCCAGATTTTTAACATACCCATTTTTTTTACACCAACTCATGAACAGTGCAGCTGTCATTTTTCACATCCTGCCCAAAATGTGTTTTTGCCCCGTGACATGGAATGGCATTTCAGCACAGACTTGAAAATTTTCACCAATGGGGTTTATGACGTGGAGTCATAAGAAGACTATGTTGAAAGTTTTGGGTCAAAACATTAAAAATCAAAGAATTAACATTGTATGCAGGGATGTCCATTGCACCACTGGGGAACAGGCTGCCTTACCATGCCAGTGAGCTGAGTTAAAGTGTGAACTCAGTGAGCTGGTTTAGTAGGTTGATGGGGAAGGTGCTGCAGCATTCAGCACCAGTCATGGCCTGGGTAGGGAGGGAGCAGTGTTTTGGAGCAGATGCAACACCCTGTGGTGGGTCAGGGAACCTCACACACAAGGTATTAAGGTGTGTGCTGGGGTCTTCTGGGCCCATGCACTGCATCATTTCTGTTGCCAATATTATATTTATCTCATTTTGCATGAGGATACAGTTCAACTATCATAAAACAAAGGGAACTTCTTTACAAAAAGCTATGTTAATGCAGACATTAGGGTTGTGAAATGCAAAGTGCACAAAGATAGGAAATGAAAGAAAATTATGGATTTGGGTCTCCGGATTATTGGCAAATCAGTGGTGGGATCATACTTGAGGTTGTCAACCCTAATGCCCAGCCCTACCCTGTATCAGACAAAGTCAAATGTGATGTTCTCGGGCCCTATGTGAGGAAAGATCTGACAAATTATGTTGGCCATACTGTATCACTATGAGGTATTAGGTTGGAGCTGTATCTTGTGCTTCAGACAGGAGGCTATGGGCTGGAAGGGTGGGCATTAGGTTTCACAACCTCAAGTAAGACTCCATCACTGATTCACCAATACTCTGGAGACCCAAATCTCTAATGTTTTTTCATTTCCTGTCTTTGTGCGCTTTGCATTTTACAACCCTAATGTCTACATTAACGTAGGTTTTTGCCAAGAAAAATATATATATATATATATATATATATATATATATATATATGTATGCATGTAGTATGTATATGTATATGTATATCTTGGTAAAAAAAACATCGTTAATGCATGAGTTAGGGTTCCCACCACCTAAAGTTGGAAAATGTGGTGTTAGGGTTTCCAACCCTAACACTCCACCCCACTCTCCAAGCACCAAAAGGTGCCAGGGATGTGCCTTGGGGTTGTCAGCCCTAACTCTCACCCCATTCCATGTGTAAGAAAGCTGAGATTGTACAGTATAGGAGAATGCAGGGAGCGTTAGGGCTGACAACACCAAGGCACATTTGTAGTACAAGAGTGATGAAACTGTCAGCATAGCCATGTTATTACCCCACCTGATGTACTGGACCCTGAACAGCAAATTTTCTCATTTCTGCCAAAACATAATTCTGCACAACAGCAATGCCATTCCATGCCAGAGGTACGAAAACACATTTCAGCTAGGATTTGAAAAATGACATCTGTTACATACATTTCATGGGGTAATAAGAAGTCAATGTTAAAAATGTGGTGTCAAAATATTTGACATTTACAAAGATACGAGTATCCATAATGAAATTGTAATAAGTGCTCATAAATCAGTCATTTTTTGACATTTTGACCCCAAATTTTCAACCTGTCCTTTTGGAGACATTACCTCGTGAACAATATGACTGCAGAAATTATGCCCAAAAGGTGAATTTGCCAAGCGATCATGAAATTGCCTTTCCGGTGGGAGTTGCATAACATCAGTCATACTGTTCATGAGGTGGGGTCCCCAAAAGGGTATGTTGAAAATTTGGGGTCAAAATGTAAAAAAATGGCTGAGTTATGAATAAAGGTTGAAACCACCATTGAAATACATTAGACCGTATTTACCTTAGTTTCACATATTGCAGTTGCTGGTTCCAGCAGCAAGACGTGTCTTTGATTGGGAGAGTGGATCTCAAACCTGGTATCTATTCAGGTGAGTGAAGGTGTGTGGGGGTGTCAAAGGGGGTTTGGGAGGTGAGTGCTCAGTGGGAGGTTGGATGGGGAGGTATGGGTGGGATCGGCGATGGACTTTTTTTACAGGTTAAAAAAATAAAGACATTGAGGGATGTTTTTCTTATTTTCAGCATGTAAGCAACATGGGAAGGTGGGAGGATGCCACTAACCACCAATGACAACCAAAAATGGACATCGGGGATCAGGGAGGGAGGGCCACTAGACCACCAGGAACACATATAAAATAAAAAAGATATTATACAAACACAGACTAAAGGACATTGGAGATGTGGTGGTGGTGGGGGGGTTACATATTTATGCATGAACTCATGACATAATTAAATAGTTATCTATAATTGTCTGTTTTATATAGCAAAAAAGAAATAAAAAACTGTAAAACTTTATTTATAAATAAATGTATGCTACATATTATATTATATATATTTACACACACATATATAGAAATGCATGCCTTAAAGTTGATGGGCATGGTTTTGTTACCTCTCCAGTGTGAAGACAGAACTGAGCAGAGGAAGTTGGAGCTGTTGGTGTGAACAGATTCTCCAGTGTGATCTGCTAGCACATCCACAATGGAGCGGCAAGTGTCCAGGCATTGCATGTTGCTTTTTGTCCCGGGAGGGCTGCCTAGTGTCCAGCTGCTGCTCTCTCCCATCTTAACGCAGGAGAAGGAGGTGGATGGAGGGGTGAAGCGCCTGCTCATGGTCTGTTCTATGGGAATACACATCACACCAGCTGGGTTAGAGCATCCAAACTTGGGAAGGGGCTGTAGAGCTTCAGGGTGAGGGGGTGGGTAGGTTGCAGGGCTGAGCCTGCACCACAATAACAAAACAATGTCTTATGCTGGACCAAAAAAAGGGTAAAGGCACTAGACAGGAAAGGACACAGTAGGAAAATGGGGCAGCACAGTAACATCATTTACTTGTTCACCACAGATAATGCTACTTGAATGAGTCACACACATAGAGCTAGAATGATTTACATGCATGATTGCAGAAGGCATAGTCACACTAATACTATGATGGCACACTGCTTTATTATACATGTTAGAGGAGGGGCATATTTTCATTTACTACTCCACCCCCCCACACGTTCCAACCACTGCAGATCCCAGACATTATGCTGACACAGGGCACCAATACCAAACTAAAACCAACTCCATTCATACCATAAATAAATAAAAACAAAAAAAACTCATGCCTCACATAAAGAAAGGGGTACTCATCAGAAGACTTCCGAAACTCAGACAACACAGTGTCACAGAAAATGGATTACTTCTCTACAGAAAAAAACTATGCCTGCATTTTCATACCCTTCATAAAAGCTATCAACAAAAAAGTCTATTCATTCAAGTTACTGCACTGTGCTAATAAATAAAGTTGTGCCTCAAATTGCCTCAAAAGGAACAATTTGCAGCTACCCCCCTTTTTTCACAAAAATAGTGCCACAATTTGCTGCAGTAAAATGTCCATGGCTAAAATAAACATATTTCTGTCCATATTTGGGGCAAACTGACCCCAGAATCAGATTCCTTAGACCCTGATTAGGTAAACACAACTGTTGGTGTTTACCATCTGTTAGTATTTTTTGAAATATTTACATTTGTTTGCCTCACTAACTGAAAACAAGATGGCAGAATCTCGACACTACATTCCACATTTGTGACAATAAATACTGCTTTCATGGCAAAAAAAAAAAAACAATTGTTTTGCATGGCACATCTAATTTTTCCCATAGGAAATAATGGGAAAATTTAAACTTTAATAACTTTAAAACAAATTAATATTGTTTCACCAAACCTTCACAAGGCACATCTGTGACCCAAGATCTGTATACCCTGCAGGCTTCAGACCACAGCTCCACACAGTTTCTGAGAAATGGCATGACAAAGAATTTACACAAAAATGGCACTTTTCAAATTTTTTGACACTAGACATTGCATCTGCACAACTGACTGGGACAAAACTTGCCACTTCAAGAGATCTCTGGTCCCTGACAACACATGCAAAATTTCATGCAAATCAGTTGAAAAGTAACAAAGTTACTAAAGTATAAATTTGGAGTTCAACATAGAAGTGACCATTGAACCCTAACTATAGGGGCACGATTGCTGATATACATATAAAATTAGAGGCATAAAACTCAGTTTAATACATCAATTAGGGTTGTTCCATAGTGACAAAATTGAGGAAATTCGGTGTTAGGGTTGAAAACACCCCCTTGCACCCCCTCAGCCCACCCCACCCAGTTGGCATTGAGTGCATTAGTCACGTCTCAACTCTCACCCCATCAGATGCATGAAAAAGCTGAGGAATAGGAGAATGGCTAAGAGTTAGGACCGATGACCCCAATGCATACTCTGATGCTGGTTGGATGGGGTGGGCTGAGGGGGTGCAAGGGGGGGTTTCAACCCTAACACCGAATTTCTTCACTTTTGTTGCTGTGGAATAACCCTAACTGATGCATTAAATGGAGTTTTTGCCTCTAATTTCCCTTCTTTTTGAGAATGAGGACTATAAATAGTGAATGGAATGTGGTGGCGGGCCCCGTGCTCCAACCACGTGATTTTTTGTGATATAGTAACTGTAACAGCAACGCGAACGCAAGCAGTAATAGTTATGCACATGGTGATGCAAACGTAAATTGTAAAGCAACCGTTCATAGAAATGCAGGTGGAAAGTGACGCCAAAGTGAAAAGTGATGCAAATGGAGACACAAGCACATACGGAAACACAGTTGGTAACATGCACGGTCACTGCACTGCTATTGTAAATACAAATGATAACTGTGACAGCAACAATAATGTGAAAGGAAACAGAAATGCAAATGCAAGCACGTGTGGATAAAGCAAACCGTAATGCGCACGGTCATGGTACTGCAATTCTAAATGGAAATGGTAACGGTAACAGCAACAATAACACCAAAGAAACAGAAATGCAAACACAAATGCAAGCGCTTATGGAAATGCAAACCGTAATGCTCACGGGCATGGGAATGCAATTGGAAATGCAAATGGTAATGGTAAGAACAACGATGACACAACATGAAAGACAAATGCAAATGGAAATGGAAGGGTGGCTGCCAACAGAAATGGTAATGCGCACGGTGACGCTAAGCAAAACAGAAACACAAACAGTAGAGGAGAGAGAAATGGTAACAGTAATGCAAGTGCAAAAGGGAAATGCAAAGGGTAATGCACACGGTGGCGTACACGAGAACGCTAACGTAAATGGGCATGGAAACACAAGTGTAAAGCCTATGTGTAACAGTAACTGGAGCGTACACTGTTTTTTTCCACAAAAGCTCCATTGAGAAACACAGTGAAAACAAAGAATATATGCATAATAATGGGCCTCGAAGCAGAAAACGGGCAGTTGTAATACTAAAATGGTAATATCTCAGTAACCGTACAACGTAGAAAAAAATGAAAATTTCTCATGATTCATGAGTTTCCTGGCTAGGTTTTCACTGGGCTACACATTGTCATGATGAAAATTCTGTATCTTGCACCGTTTCTGAGATACGGGCCCCGAAAGGAGCGACGGATGCCACCATGTTAGTCTATGGGGAAAAAAGTCAACTTCGGAGTACCATAACTTTGCATCCATGCAATATTTTGCCACCAAACCACCAAAAGGCACACCTGTGTGATGTTGGCTGCATTCCCTCTAAATTTCAGTCCAAAAGACCAAACTGTTTTCTTTGCAGCAGGGTGGCAAATAATTCCTGCCATTTTGGTCATAGTCTAGAAAAGCAGTGTCGTGATTTGCGACACCTTTCGCAAAAATTTGTGAAACTATCGCAAGTGCAACACTACTTTGTGACAATACTTTTCCCACAAATTTGAAAAAAATATTTCTGGGGTGTTTAACCCCAAAATAAAGACATGGCTATCATCCTCAGGTTTTGAATAGGTAAACACAAAAAAGAATTATGTCCCTAGATGGTCCCAATTTTAAATGCCCAGCATTTCTGTGATCATCAACTGAAAACAAAATGGCAGATTTGCGACACTACTAGGGCCATTTGCAACACAAAAAGTGCATTTGTGACACTTTCATTTTGTTAGCTTTTCCCATTGACTTATAATGGGAACTTGTTTTTTGAATAACTTTTGAACCGTTTAATATCTTTTTACAAAATCTTCAAAAGGCACATCGGGGACCCCGGCCACACATTCCGTGAAGTTTTCAGACCAGTCGCATAAACCGTGCAACCTGTAGGCATGAGCAAACAATGCACAAAAAAACATAATTGCATGCTCGAATGTTGCTTAATAACTCCGCAGCTGTATATCCGACCAGTACAAAAGTTGTCTGATCCCAAGATCTATGGTTACACCCTGTGCCTGCCACATTTCAGGCAAATCTGTTGAACAGTGGCAAAGTTATTAAGGTGCAAAGTTTCACCATTTAACCTTAAAAGGGGTACTCGACCTGAACTATGGTAGCACTACCGTACTACCATTACATAGAAACATAGAAACATAGAAGTTGACAGCAGATAAGGACCGCAAGGCCCATCCAGTCTGCCCATTTCTTTTTCTACCTTATAAATGTGCCATCGGCCTTTGCTCTGTCAGTGGCCTATCTATTCATAGTCATTTGTATTGCTTCCTTATGCCTATCCCATGCCTGTTTGAAGCCCTGCACTGTATTCATAGCCACCACTTCTTGTGGTAAGCCATTCCATGCATCCACCACCCTTTCTGTGAAAAAGAATTTCCTCACATTCCCCTTAATTCGGCCTCCTCTAATCTCATGCTGTGTCCTCTTGTCCTGCTATTTTCTTATATTTAAACATGTTAGACTCTTTCACCTTGTTTATGCCCTTAAGGTGTTTGAATGCCTCAATCATATCACCTCTCTCCTCCTTTGCTCAAGGGTATACATATTGAGCTCCGTTAATCTGTCCTCATATGTCTTCTGATGCAGTCCCTGCACCATTTTGGTTGTCCTTCTCTGGACTGCCTCAATTTGGTTAATGTCCTTGTGAAGTGTGGCCTCCAATACTGCACGTAGTACTCAGATGGGGCCTAACCAGTGTCTTGTACAGAGGGATTATTACCTCCCTCTTACGACTTGTGATATCCCTACTAATACACCCTAACACCCCCTAGCCTTACCTACTGCTTTAGAGGTCTGCTTGATGATTTTAGGTCATCAGTGATGATGATGCCCAAGTCTCTTTCTTCCTTTGTGACTGCTAGCAACTCCGCCCAGCCTATAGGTGGCTTCAAGGTTTCTCTTCCCTATGTGCATGATTTTGCACTTCTTTGCATTAAATCCCAGTTGCCACTCTTCTGACCATTCTGCTAGTTTATCCAGATCTCTTCTCATTCTGCCCACCCCATCTGGATCATCTACTCTGTTGCAGATCTTGGTGTCATCTGCAAACAGACAAGCTTTACCCTCTAGTCCATCTGCAAGGTCACTAATGAAGATGTTGAAGAGGACTGGCCCCAGGACTGATCCCTGAGGTACCCCACTTGTGACTTGCATCTCTTCTGACTGTATACATACCACCACTCTCTGTTTCTGTCCTACAACCAGTTTGCCACCCAGTTGACCAACTTCTGACCCACCCGAGCCTACCCAGCTTATTTATCAATCTTCTATGTGGAACAGTGTCAAAAGCTTTGCGAAGTCAAGGTAGGCGACATCAACTGCTCCCCTTGGTCCACCACTCTGGTTACCCAGTCAAAGAAATCTATGAGATTAGTTTGACAGGACCTTCCTTTGTAAACCCATGCTGTCTTGGATCCTGTGCCCTATGGATTCCAGGTGTTGCACTATCCTTTCCTTAAGCAGTGCCTCCGTAATCTTGCCCACTACTGAGGTAAGACTGACCGGTCTGTAGTTCCCCGCCTCCTCCCTGCTACCACTCTTGTGGAGCGGGATCACATGAGCCCTTCTCCAGTCTTCTGGGACCTCTCCTGTGCTCAGAGACTCACTAAACAATTCTGCTAATGGCTCTGCTAGTTCCTCCTTTAGCTCCTTAAGTACCCTGGGATGTATGCCATCAGGTCCCATTGCCTTATCCACCCTGAGCTTAGAAGCTCTTGTAGGACCCTTTCTTTTGTGAAGGAGTAGTGCTCACCTCCCCCTGTATCCATGATGCTGAGCTGTGGGCCCTGCCCTACCTTCTCTTCAGTAAATACTGCTCAAAAGTATCTATTTAGAATAGATGCCTTTACAGGGTCCTCCTCCTCACATTCTCCCTTTTCTCCATTAAGCTTAGCAATACCCCCTCTGGACTTTCTCCTTTCACTAATGTATCTATAGAAAGTCTTGTCACCTTCTTTACTGTTCGTGCTAGTGTTTCCTCAGTTTGGGACTTTGCCTGCCTTACTGCCTTACCTGCTTCCCTTAGGGCAGTTTGGTATGCCTCCCTATCTTCATCCGCTGTGTTCCCTTATATTTCCTGAAGGCCAGCCTTTTGGCTCTGACCTTTTCTGCTACTGTATTTGAGAACCAAAGTGGTTTCCTTCTTCTTTTGCACTTCCTTTTCTGTCTGACACAATGGGATGTTGCCTCAAATATTGCATCCTTAATGCTTGCCCACTTTGCCTGTACCCCCTCACCTGTGTTTCTTTTTGCCAGGGTTAGCTTAACTCTGTTGGCCATCTTATCAAAGTCAGCTCCTCTGAAGTCCCATATTTTTGCCTTGGAATGGCATTATATATATATACACACACACACACATATACATCTATAGGATATGTAATGGACAGTAGTGTGATATGGATAATATTCTCACTCCTGCAGAGTGAGTGAGTATCCAGAGCTCATGATGCAAGAGTGAGAATATTATCCATAGCACACAATCTGACCATTAGGTATGCTATTTATACAATGGTGGTGAGAATGCCAGAAGTATAATTATGTTTTCCTTTTATTTTATGGTAACTGGGTAAGTTTTTAGAGGTGACTTGGGTGCACTAGGCAGTTAAGTGACTTGTTCAGAGTCACACACTGTGGAAGTGGAGGTTGTGAGAATCAAACCCAGATTTGGTGTGTCAAGCTTTTTCAAAGCTCATTATTCTAACCTTTAGGCTATACTAAGAGCACTGTTTGTGTTGTGTTCTGAGAGTGTATGTGTTTCTGAATGGGCTGGGAATGTTGCACACACTATGGGAAACAGGTGAATGTGTTTGGCAATGCTAATTGAGTTAGTTTCAGCAAGCAGTGAGAAACAGGAACTGTGAGGCACTGTGATTCAGATGGCAGGTTTTCTTGAAAATGAGAATAGCATAGTAATGGGCTGGGAGTTTTGAAAACACTATGGGAAACAGCTAAATGTCCTCTGAAATATTAATTGAGTTACTTGCAAGTAGCAGTGAGAAACAGAAACTATGAGGCACTGTTATTTAGAATGCAGGCTTTCTTAAAAATGTGAGTAGTATAGTAATGGGTTGGGAGTTTTACAACACTGTGGGAAACAGCTCTATGTCCTTTGCAATGTTAATTAAGTTACTTGCAAGCAGCACTGAGAAACAGATTTGTAAAGAAGTTCAATTTAGAATGCAGGCTGGAGTGAGTGGTGACATCAGCAAAGTATGTATATTTGTCAGATATTTTAACTCCAGTGATGTCAGGATAGTTTAACTTCAGTAATCTCATCGTCAGATATTACACTCCAGTGGAAATAACCTAGTTTACCTCACTGATATTACTCTCACCTCCATTGTGTGTATATGTGTGTGTGTGTGTGTGTGTGTGTGTGTGTGTGTGTGTGTGTATGTATATATATATATATATATATAGTGTGTGTGTGTGTATATATACATATATGTATATATATATATATATATATATATATATATATATATATGTGTGTGTATGTGTATATATTTATATATATATAGTGTGTGTGTGTGTATATGTGTGTGTGTGTGTTCTCTCCTGGGTGTGAGAGGGTCTGCTGGACCGTGCAGCTGCACGCTATACTGACAGCATTCAGTAGTAGCAGGAATGATATGCTTTGTCCTTCTTTGCTACAGGTAAACCACTGTTGCCTGAATGGCCCAAATGGCTTGCTAATAATTTGCTGCAATTCTGAGCTACAGAGGCTTTAGAAGGAAGGACAGTTATGAAACAGTCTAAATTCATTGTTCTTTCCAGACCAACTTGTGATGCAGGTATTTGCTCCTCAGTGCCTTTGTCTCACCCACTGCTATCTTCTTGTGCTTGGATTCCTACTGTGGAGGAACCCGCACGAGGAGCCAGCCATGGGAACACCCTAAGAGGGCTGAAACCCCAAAGACCTAGCTTCTTTGATTTTTGCAAAAAGAGACTCATACTTTTTATCTTGCAGACAGCAGTGCCCTAGCTTTAGTCTCAGCTGTGTATGAGACCAATTTTAAACCAGCTCTTGTATGCATTTTGTTATTATTGTGTTATTTTATTTTTATTTATTTTGCTTTTATGTTTATATTAAGTTGTGTTTTGCACTTCTTGCACCTTCTGCATTTTTATTTTATTTTACTTCTTTTTTTTATATACATATGTATATCTAGTAATTTTGTCTCACTATCTATAAATTTTATGTGGACCTTTCAATCCAAATTGTTTATAGTTGTTGTTTATAACTGATGGTAAAAGAAACTTGATTTTAGTCAAGCACATTGACTGAGATTGAGATAAGTATAAATTCTACTGGTTACTTAAAATAGAGTAGTCCTTAACTTATTTTAATTGGAACCTATTTCGAAGTTCTACATTCACAGCCACATGCACTTATTCCCTTTAAATTGTAGAAATTGTGTTAGTCTCATAAATATATTATTGCATGAACTCTGCTTGGTGCTTGTTGTTCCCTTTGAAGCTAACAAGATAATTAACAGTAATAGGATAACCACCTTTGCTACTTGGTGCTTATTACTTGCTACCTATTATTGCCACCTCACACCTGTTACTTGTTATCTGGTATCTGCTAGTTGAGTTTAATAATTACTGGCAATGTTTTTCTCTTATGCGGGCATGCTCGGGTGTCCTTTCTATTAAGGCATGCTGCTGAAACATTAGAACCAAACAGATATGAAAGCATAAGCATCATATAGCGTTGCAGCTTCCTTTATATACATATATTTGCTTTTACACTCCCATTGGGCAGAAAGTTCTGGTGAAAGTTATCTGAAATAAATGGATTAATAGCTTTAGTCTACTGCCTTTTAATTCAGAGTTAACCCATTACATTGCAAGAGCTTACTGAGCTCAGCATGTGTGGGGGGTTTCCCTGAACTGTTTATGTATAAAAGTAGCCTTCTTGCTCTGGGACCAAGAGTGCACTGAGATTACTATAGAGTTATTAAGGAGTGAGCTGCTTGATACCTTAAGAAGGCTGATATACTCGGTATGGCTGGCAACCCCACATTTACCTTGCATCTTACTTTGGAGCTGCCTCTGATAAATCTTGCTATTTCTCATTGATATTCAGATATAACATATATTTACGGCTACACTATTATGTGTGCTATATTATTAGTAATTCATTTATAATCTAGGAAGCAGATTCATGTGTTTCATTTAGTCCTGTGCTAGCCCGGTACTCTGTTGTTCCTTATTCTTGTTTAGAATTAATGTTGATATTATATAATATCCTACAACTTATTATTGATTCTAACTAGGTTGCTGGAAAATATACAATATAATGATGGTATTTCGCCGATTACGGGTTGGGGAGGGAAATTCTTATCAATATTGAGGTTACTGCTTTTATTTTACTCTAAACTCACAGCTAACCCAGGGAGTGAGATTCTGCAATAATCTTTATGTAAGAACTGGGATACCTGACAGTGCTGTGGAGATCCCTCAATTACCTCCATTAATTGAATTTACATCTGATTATCTGAACTACCCATTGACTTGGCAGAAAATTGACATTGTCTTGTTCCAATCGAGAGATTCCACTTAGGAGCAGGAAGGAGGAATCTGAAATACTGGTGACTCTTTAGCTCACAAGATTGAGTTTATATTTTCCTGCACTATTGACTCTATCATAGACTGCTTCTGTGGTTCTACATTTGTTTGGCCTTGTGCCATAGATAATCAGTATTGTGGGCCTGTGGGTATTGGAAACATTGGTCATTACAAACTGGATCTTTTGTTTTATTTATATAGGTGAGTTTCCATAAGTATATTATCTTGTGAATCCATTTCTGAATACTAGTTGCTCAATTACAATGTGAGAACTAGAAGTGAAAAAGACTTTGATGAAGAATCACCTCCTCTCCACAATCTTTCCAAATCATCAAACAGTGAAGAGAGTGCATGCATAAATAAAGGGAAACATAAAAGGGTCAATGATAGAAAGAAAAATAAATCCACTAAGGAGAAAATTTATAATAGGGAAGAGAAGATATAAAAAATGACTGAAGCGGGACAGACTTTAATCATAGAACATATAAGGAAAGTAATAAAGTTTAAGGATGTGTCCTACCCCTAAGACAGAGGAAATAGTAGAAACCAGTAACAGTTTGGAAGGTGTCAATACTACTAGGGTAAAGCTGAATTCACTGGAAATTACTCCTAATTTAGGATAGGATGTAAGTCAGAATGTAGACCTGAAGAATTAGGAAGAGCAATATGTAGAGGACTTGCAAGCTTTTCCCATTGAATTAGATGGAAATAAAAATCAGCAAAGCAATCAGAGTTTGGGATAGAGAAAGTATGAAAGAAAATAAGGAGACAGATCTGTCTGAAATTATAGCAGGGATACGGGAAACACTATTAGAACTTGAAGAACTAGTAGAAAGAGATAGTAAAATTGAAGAAAAAGTCACCAAACATATTACATATACCCCATTTATGGATCCAAATGTAATTGAAGCCCTACAGGATCCTCATGTAGCCAGTGTGGCCATAATGGAACAATTAATTATTTTGAGAAGTGATGCTAATCAATTAAAGGTGGATCTAGCTGCTAATTTAGCTCATCTGGAGGAGATTTTGGCTGCTCAAATTAAACAGCAAACCAACCAGGGAAATAGGGATACTGACACTAATCAAGATAAAATATACTAACTCAACCTCCTCTGAACATCCAGTAACAGCAACACTTTTTAGCCCTAATATAATGGAAGATAAAATTAACCATCAAAAAAAAACAGAAAGTTGCTAATGCTTCCTCAGCCTCCCTGGATACCAATTCTGGTATTCTTAGAACAAAAAAAGAACAAAGAAAAAAGAAGGAACCTTGTTAAGGGAAAACAAAATAAAAACATAAAAACAAAAAGATTTGTAGGAAAAAAGGCCAAGCGCACCTTAATTGGAGATAAGATAGGTTCAATTCTGAAAAAAATATTGGTATTACAACTCCTATAAAAGAAAAACAAACACAAAGGACTGGATATTCAAACTGCACTATTTTGTGGCGCAAGCCCTTGCGCTGCACAAAATAGTTGTGCAGGGGTGTGGCCGAGGTGATATTCAAAGGAGTTGCGCTATTGAGCAACTCCTTTGAATATCACCCCCCGGCCACAGCCACTGTGCATGGCACAGTGGAACTTCCACCACCGCAAGTGATCAGAGTGGAGCAGTCAAGTTGCGGTGGCGCAAGTACCATTGCGCTTGGCGCGCAAATTTCCCATATTCAAAGGTGATATGCAAATGGGACCATAATTCATGCAAGGCGGGGGCTATTTACATCTATTTATGGCCCCATTTGCATGCCATTAGCATGCAGGTGCGCCGATCCCTGAGGACTTGCACCTGGTGCCCTGCCAGGCAGCATCCATCGGGGACCGATGCCCCCTGCAGCCCGATCGTGGGCATAAGTTAAAAATTCCCCCCACCCGCCCACCTGGCCCGATTGTCGGCATATGTTTAAAACACCCCCCTCCCCTCGACTGGCCCAATCATGGGCATATGTTTAAACACCTCCCTGACTGGCGATCGTGAGCATATTTTAAATACCCCCACCTCCTGACTGGCCCGGCGGGCATATGTTGAAAACAGCCCCCACCCCCGACTGGCCCGATCATGGGCATATGTTGAAAACAGCCCCCACCCCTGACTGGCCCAATCACAGGCAAAAGTGAAAAATAAACCCACCTCCCACCAGCCCGATCGCGGCACCAACATGTCAAACCCCCCAAGACCATATCCTGGTAGTCCAGTGGACCGCTAAGCCGATTGGGGCACCAAAGTGTTCAAACCTCCCCAGAACATATCCCTGATGGTCCAGTGGACTGCTAAGCCCGATCGGGGCACCAAAGATGTTCAAACTCCCCAAGACCATATCCCTGGTGATCTAGTGTCCCCATCCCACCCACCACAAAGCCCCACCACCCGCTCCTCCGCAGCCAGCAGGTGGCAGCATCCCACCTGCCTGCCACCGCCCATCGCCGACGGCCTGCCCGGTAGGGATGCATGCCCATTGTGAGAGCAAGGTCAAGCATGCAGCCCATTATACTGAGCAGTCCAGATATGTGAATGAATGAATGAATTCATTCACATATCTGACCGCCTTGGAATGGCAGGGCTGCATGCCCATTGGCTTTGCTCTGCACCAATGGGTGCAGCCTCTGCCAGGCAGTCAGTCAGTGGGCGTGCAGGGCGGCAGTAGGTGGAATGCTGCCACCTGCTGGCTGCCGGGGAGCGGGGTGGTGGGCCTTCATGGGTGGGTGGGGTGGGGACACTAGATCACCAGGGATATGGTCTTGGGGGAGGTTTGAACATTTTGGTGCCGTGATCGGACTTAGCGGTCCACTGGACCACCAGGGATAAGGTCTTGGGGGCGTAGCACATTGGTGCCGTGATCGGGCTGGTGGGGTGGTGGGTTTTTTTTCACTTTGCCTGCGATCGGGCCAGTTGGGGGTTGGGGGCTGTTTCTCAACATATGCCTGCATCCGCCAGTCGGGGGTGGGGTGTTTTAAACATATGCCCGCGATCGGGCCAGTCAGGGGAGGTGGTGTTTTAAACATATGCCTGATCAGGCCAGTCGAGGGAGGGGGTGTTTTAACTTATGCCCAAGGATCGGGCCAGTTGGGAGGGCACAGGAGAGGTGAGGGCCACCCACAGGTGGAAGCTGCTGTGTTGCACCCTGCAATGTGGCAGCTCACCTGTCGGTGGCCCCTCGACTTTACTCCCTTTTTTGCTCAAAGTTGTGAGGCACAGGTTAGGTTGCACTTCTGGACAACTCCTGCACAGCCCGCTGAATATCGGGCTTTGCAGTTTATGCATGGTTCCTCCCTCCAGTTCAGCATGCATTCATTTGCATTGTGCTGTTGCTCAGCTTGACTTGGGGGGGCGCAACTGCCTCCTGCTGAATATGGCAGGATGGCACAATTTCAGACTTGTGCAGGCGCAACCCTATTGCGCATGGCACAACCCTTTTGAATATCCAGCCCATGTAACTTCCACAAAAAAGATGAGAATTCTAATCAAATCAATCGCTCAGATTCTATTAAGTCTGATAATGATCCCTTAGAAAATTATCAATCACTAATGCTATTAAGAGGTTTAGAACTGGATCCAAATGAGAATAACATGGTGTTGAGAATATTGGGGTATATGATTTGAACTGAACTTTTGAGACTTGATGTGCAATTAGAAGATATTGCTGATTCAAGAAGAGCTGTGGACATCCATTCAAATAATTTGATTCAGCTGTTTTTAAACAACCAAGAGTTGCTCAATATGCATGGAGGAATTTCGATTATTTGGCAGACTACAATTTATTTATGGAAGCTCCCATTTTAATTAATAGTATTGCTGAACTTGGGAGTTCAGTAAAACAAAAGTGGACTTAACTACTCAATTAACCAATCGAGGTATCGTGTATGAGTTAATTCGCTGAGACTGGGAGTCTGAAATTGATCCAGACATTACTTTATCTATATTTGGACTGTCCTATGTTGGTATTGACTCAAGGGAAAAACTGAGGTCCATGATTACTCACTCAACAGGAAATACATTAGGGATTGAATTTTATGATGATGACATCATTCAAGTACAACAAACCTATAAGTACTGGTTCCAGGGGGATCAAATAGATTTAACTTTAAATAATCAAAATCTGTCCAATTATATTTTGGAGGCCAGCTGTAGACTAGATAAACTGGGTATCCTAATAGTGGACCTTATGGCTATCCTGGATCCTACTTTTTGCCAGACTGAACAATAACCTTCAGTAGAACAACCCTTTTGTATAGACTCTGACAATTGATCACTTTTTTATAATGTTGAAACACACACTAGATTTCAGGCTCTGCAGGATGTGCAGTTGTGACTTGATAGGGATTTAATAGTGAATGAGAGCCAGCTCCAGACTGAAAATGAATGTTTGAATACAAGTATTAATGTGTTTTTATTTAGAAATAAGGGTAATAATATAGGAATTTTATCATTGAATATTGCTGGGATACAACATAAATTTGCCGATCCTGAATTTAAGGATTTATTGACAAGATTGACATTTTATTGTTTCAAGAAACATGGCATGATATTGAACAAATAGATAATATTGCTATTAATGGGTATAGTTTGGTGCAATATCCAGCTGTTAAACATAAAAAAATGGATAGAAGTATGAGTGGAATGGCTACATACATTAAAATAAATTACTATCTTAATATATTGGAACAGTCTATTAAACAAAATTGCATCCTTGTCAAAATGAAGGTAGAAGATAAGTTATTGATATTGGTAAATGTGTACAATGCACCTGTAAGTCAGTGGCTCAGTAGGTAGCACACTCACCTCTGAAGCCAGGAGATCAGAGGGCTGTGGGTTCAGTTCCAACATCTGGCACTTGGGTTAATATCCCAGTACTGACACTGTAGTGCAGCATGAGAGGGGTGCTGCACTTCTGAGGTACCATCTTTCAGATGAGATGTTAAACCGAGGTCCCATCTGCCTGGATTGGTGGTAGTTCAGGTGGATGTTAAAGATCCCATGGCACTTATCGAAAAGAGTAGGGTAAATTCCCCGGTGTCCTGGCCAAATTTCCCTCATTCACTAAAAATACCACCAACAGCTTAATCTGGTTCAAGGTCAGTTGGCATTTATCTGTATCCCTCTCCCCCGGGTAGTGCCTGAAAATAGGCAGGATTTATCTAGTGCACTTACCCGGTCAACAAAAACTAATAATAATAACATCTCCACTGTATGATAAATTATTATGTAGTAATATAGTGCAGAGTATAAAATCTCAGCTAAAACAAAATGAACCAACAGAATATTGACTATAGGAGATTTGAATATTAGATATGGAAAAATGACTGCTTTAGATGTAAATGATTCATTATGCCAGGCTCTAAAAATTCCAATTAGATCCTCTAAGGACACAAACAATGCTGATATTCATAAACAAATAGAACATTTAATAAACTCATTGCAATTAATAATACTTAATGGTAGACTCCCATTATATAGCAAGGGAACTATGACCTGTACAAATATAAGAGGATCTACAATAATAGACTATGCTCTTGCACCAATATATGATTATCATAAATAAAGTGATATAAAAGTTATCCATAGAACTAAAAGTGACCACTTTCCAATAATTCTCTATAAACAAATGATATCTATGACCAAGGCCTTGAGAAATAATACGAATATAGAGACTGTGAATAACAGAATCAGATAGGATCCAAAAAAATACAAAAAAGTAGTTAATACAAGTGAACATATAATTAGGAGCCTTAGTCTGAACATTGAAAACTTATTAGAGCCTGATGATATTTAAAATTGGATTATTACTACATGTCAGGCTCATACTAATGATCAAATCCAGAATAAGATTAATAATAAACTACAATATGATAGCTGGTTCTATAAAAATTGCATGACTGAGAAAAGAAAATGTTCTAAAGTAATAAAGAAGTTAAAAACATCCAATAAGAACTAATATAAAGGAATTGAACACAGCTAGGAAGCAATACAAAAATGTTGTCAACTGTCACCATATGCAGCACCAGAAATAATTATGGGATTTAATGCTTGAAACTATCAAAGAAAAAGATGATAAATGTTGGATACTGGTTACTAAGAGAACTTGCACCTGTAAATCCCAAATTGCTTCATATATAGCTCCAGACACCTGGGAGAAATATTTTTCAAATATATTTCAAGAAGCCAGCTCTGACAGAGTAGGGGAGATAGGGAAACTGAATGAAGATTCTAGTTGGTTTACAGCACAAGAAGTTAAGGTAGCCATAGATCCTTTTCAAAACAATAAGGTGCCTGGTCCTGATAATATTCCGGTCAATTTTTATAAACTTAATTTAGACTGGTGGTCAGATACTTTAGCTAATTTCTATAATAAGGCTGCTATGTGTGCTTTTATGTCAGGTTCCTGGCTAGGCAGTTTTATAATTCCCATTTATAAGAAAGGATTCTATTCTGACCCTGCAAATTATAGACCCGTCAGCCTGCTGGATCCTATGGCTAAAATTTATGCTAAGGTACTTGTAAATAGATTGTTATCATGGCTTAATCAAAATGAAATGATCTCAGAATATCAAGCAGGATTTAAAAAGGGCACTGGTACAAGAACCCTAGTCTTCCTTCTCTCCCACCTAATAGAAAAATACTGTAAAGCAAAGAAACAAGAACTATCTGTAGTATTTGTGGATTTTCCTCAGTGTTCAATACCATCTTGAGATCACTTTTGTGGGAGAAAATGGAAGATCTATGTAATGTTATTATTTTAGTAAAAAGGTTATATATAAACACCTGGTCTAGTGCTAATATTCTAAATCTGGGTCTCTCACAAAAAAGATCAATACTAAAGTAGGAGTAAGATAAGAATGTGTGTTAGCCCCAACATTGTTTAATTTATATATTAATGATATCCTTGTCCAAATGGATGATCAATTATTTAATTGTCCTACAATTTTGCAAAAACAAAATACCAGTACTCGCTTACACCAATGATTTGGCAAAATCATCTACAACAAGGTGTGACCTACAATGAGCTTTGGAGAAGTTAGAAGTACTTTGCATAAAACATAACCTTAAGCCAAATACAAATAAAACCAAAATAATGATTTTTGGCTCCACTAAGAATTATAGAAAATTAACACTTGTTCAAAAAAAACTGGATTTCATGCTAAAGTTCCCATGTTTGGGAGTTCTTTTTACTAGTAATACTAGATGGATGAGACATGTATCCTGGACAAAAAATAAGATGGAGAATGCTGTAAAAGCCTTAAAAAGATTTAATAATATATATGGTATTTGACTTTGACCCCCATGATTACAGCAATAAATGCAAACATCATTAATCAAGCTCTATATCTGGCAGAAATTTGTGTACTAGAAAATGTTAAAAAAATCAAATTCTTTTTAAATAAAACCTTTAAGCACATCTTAAGATTACCTGTAAGCATGCCAAGTTCTTTAGTAAGGTGAGAAATTGGTCAAATAAAATATGAGCACCTGGTTCGTATATGATTGGTAAATTTTGGGGTCAGAATATCCTCAGAAAACAAAAAATCAATACTGGGAAAAGAAAAAACTATGCTCACTGAACAAGGATGGATGGTTATCTACTGTCCATTTCCTTTTAGGAAATTATGAACTGAATCACTTAAGTAAATAATTGGATTGAAAATAATATTCAATTAAATGTAGCATGATGTAAAAAGATATCAAGACACATACAGAGCAAATCACAGGAAAAAGATTTGGAAGAAATCAAAAACTTGAAAGTTGCTCCCTGGCTTGTAAACAATACAAAAGAATACAACTTAAAATGCTGTTTGGACTCTATACATCTTCCAGAATGTAGAATTATTTTGATCAAATTTAGATTCAAGGTATTCACTAGTAATATTCTAGAAAGTAGATATAATAAAGGAAATATGAATAGGACTACATGTTATAGTCCACGGAATGAAGAGGAAGATCTTGTCCATGTAACTCTGTGATGCCCCCGGTATTCTGGACTTAGACATAGATTCCTTGGAGAGTATCTCAAGGGTATGAGTTTCCCTTCTAGGTTTATTCTAGATTTATTATTTGAGTCTGAAAATAATGAACTGTTAAATAACCTAGCAGTATTCCTGTTTGAAATTACTAAAGTTAGAAAGAAATAGATACAGAAAGTTTTAAATGAAAGAATGTACTGTAGGGTGCCCTAGCTGAAACTGACTCTGGAAGTCAGGCTTACTCTTGGGTGCCTACATTCTAATTTCATTGATATTGTAGCAATATGAATTATCCAACTTCTTCTCACTTTTGTGTAAATTATTATTTTTTTGCAATCTGAAATGTATGAAATATAACTGTTATTTTATTGTTATATGTGTAATGACTACCTATGTCGAACAATAAACTTTAAAGCAAAAAAAAACTAAACCGTTTTCTCCAAGAACTCAGGCTGTACTACTACCAGTTTTTACAACCCTTCAGATGACAGAAATGGTTACCTTAGTCTATTGCCACCACTCAGCGTGACTCTCATTGGGGGTGTTTCTAGGTCCTAAACCCACTACAGCCACTTCTCACACAGTACAGTGCTCTAACTCAAAGGGCAAAGGACCCACCCCATTTGTCACAGCAAAAAACACTTTGCTTTAGATATGGTAACTGTAGCCTGTCTCTTCAGAAATGGATCACAGAATTGTCAGTTTACTCCTGGTTATTTATACTTGATATGACTCAGTCACAGAAAGCATGAAGTATATAAAAATAACACTTAATACTGCGTGACATTTACATATGTTACATGATAATACACACTAAAGACTATGGTTGATACAACATTAAAAAGTATTTTAAATAGTTAGATACTAACTCAAAACTATCAGGGTTCTTAGTAGAGTAGAAGAAGCTTACTCCCCTGCCCCCAGACTGGGAACTTGTGAGTTATGGCAGCCTCAAACTCATGATGCTGCTAGTTCAGAATCTCAAAACATAACTAACCCTCATTGTAAACATACAGCTAAAATACCTTCAGCTGGCTGGCCCACTACACCTATATCATCGTACATGCTCCTCTGGCATCACAGCCTGGACCATTCCTTTGATCTCAGGGGACCACCGTTCTCCAGTGCAGTTCGAAATTGGATTTGTTTATTAGAGCCTGGTCCTTTTGTTATTCTGGCTGGCTACCCAGAAGGAAATGTTTCACTTGGCCTTGGCTATGTTTGCATTCAAAACATGTCTTTTTTTAAAGAAAGGATTCAGTCCTTTAAAGTTTAACCAAAACAAAATCATTTTACAGGTCAAAAACTGTTGCTGTCCCCACCCAACTTCTCCTCTTATATCCCACAACTAAAATATTTTACAAGCAACATAACTAGTAAGATTAAAAAAGAAAATCTGGGTGTTACATCTGTTATAACATCCAATAATGGGACAGCAGAGCACATTAAAACTATTACAGCCATATATCATACAAAATAATAGATGGCAAACATGTACAACTCGGTTAAGTTTCCACCTGGAAATTCTGATGAGATCAGAGAACTCTCAGACTTCACTCTTGTTATCCCTAAGTGCCATCAGAACCCCTCAATGGTAGCACAGTCTTATAGTGTATGGTGGAACGCTGTTCAGCATGGAAATCCATGCCTGGAACAGCATTGTTGTCCTTCACTCGGTGCGTCACGATCTTGTTGTGCTGCACCCAGTGCGTCACCGGTGCAGCACAACAAGATCGAACACATTTGGGCATGCGCAATAGAGCGGCGCGCACGGCAACACGGAAGGCGTACTTTGGCGGCAGACACAGAAGTAAGCTTTTTCCCGGAGTGTTCACGAGTGGTATTTATGAGTTGCCCATACACTATAAAGATTGTGTATGAGCAACCATACAATATGAGCAGTTAATGCGATCTTGAGGTTTCTGTGTGCCGGACCTCTCGAACTCGCTCTCGAGGTCTCAGGTTACCCGCGGAAACCTCTCGATCACAACTGCCTTGTTATGTATGCTTGCGCATACACAATCCTCTATGTTGTACATGGTTGCCATTCTGTTATTATCTGTGTTGACTGATAGGGTCCAAATCCAGGCTCTAGTGACTAGTAGCAATAGCTACAGTATAGAATATATTAGCTATTAGTGTTTAAGCTTTATTTAATTGCTAGCAACAGCGTTAAAAAGAAAAAAATGTAAGTTTACAAGTTTTTCAGTAGCAGTCACAAAGTGCTAACTGAATTAGAAATGCTGCAAAAGGCACCACTAATCAAAAGATTAGCAGCAACAGTCCAAGAAATATCCACTTTTATTTACAATATAAAGCTTTGTCCATTTCCTCCTCTAGGCCTTTCCCCACCAAATCCCCTCCTGAATATTGCCCAGAGAATAGCACTGTCACTGAACAAAAACAACTCTCAAACCTGCAAAACTGCAAAGAAAAAAACAGCTTCTACACCTAAATGCTCCTCACTATCTCTTGCACTAATACATTTAATTTTCCAAATTAGATTTTCTGTCTAAAATGATATCTCCTTTTTTGTAAGAGCTCTGAATAGAGATGTTCCCTGTCTGTGTGTCAAGTGTGCTTCTGCTGATGAAATTTGACATGCATAAGGAAAGGACAGTCCCACTTGTCACTATGGTATGTACATACTATGAAGCCCCCAAGCCCTGTGATAACCACTCCTTCAGTAAGAATCTGGGTTACCCTTGGTATCCATTTTAGCCATTCTAACCCAAAATTGTGAAATTTGGCAGTATCCTGAAATGTCAACGGAGTATATAAGCATCTTCACTAGGTATCTATTCTTCTTAGCTAAACAGAATGAAATTCTGGCTTAGCTGGATATATTTAATTGCAGAGGCAGTCATAAAAAGTATGTTTCTGTGGGGAGGAGGCTGTGCCCCTGAGTTCCACACTATAACTATGGGTTTGTAGATATCACCCTGCTTCAAATAGTGTGGCAGAGTATTTTGAACAAATTTTAAAGAGAGCATTGAGAAAATATTAATTGCTTGATTCTGAGTTGCAATGCAGGGTGCATAGTTTGTGATCCTGTCAAGCCATAATAGCCTTATTTAAATGCAGGATGGAAGTATTTTTCAGAAAAAAAGGAGCTCAAGAACAAGGGGACATGCAATGAAGCTGGAGGTGGTAGATTCAGGAGAGGTGTGAGGAAGTACATTTTCACAGAAAGAGTGGTGGATTCCTAGAACAGTCTTCAACCAAAGGTGGTGGAGGTGAAGACAGTGATTGTGTTCAAGAATGCATGGGATAGGCATAAGGGTATTTTAGTGGAAATGAAGGGGGAAGGAGAAAGAGCCGGAGTCCGACTAAGATCTGTACTGATACTGTAGGTAGGGAAAAATGGTCAGACTATGTGGGCCAGGCTGTCCTTATCTGCTTTCAAATTCTGTTTCTATGTTTCTATATTCAGCATGGTCACAATATTACCAGAGCAGCCATAAAGTGAAAAGTGGTGGGTCCACAGTGTTAATTGCTCTCAGGTCTTCACATAGTATTGCAGCCTTTGCAACTAGGTCATTGACTGTTGCACTCATTCAGTTATCCCTTGCTTAGAGACTGCTCACACCTATGCAAGCTATGATGGGGCACTGGTGGATGGAGGACTACAATGGAGTGTAAGGGAGGTGAGCCACTGAGCACCAGGGAGTTATATAATTTATATAAGCAAGTGAAGGGATGGTGGACAAGACAGGTGTTTGGTGAGAACTGGATCACAACCTGAGGGGTGGATGACTAACTTGGATTACTACATGTTGCAGAGCTTGATAGATTACTTATTAGGATAACTGGCATTGGAATTGTTGGGACTGGTATCAAGAAATGAGGAAGGCATCAGGAAGTTGGGGGCATCACATTACACTAGTCATTGCTTGAAACATGTCAAGGGATGAATTGTGTATATCACAACACATAATTGTGTCATGTCTATCAGCACTTACTGGGATGTTAGCAGGGTCTATCCTTGATAGTAGCAAGAATCCAGGAAGCCACTCCACCATCAAGTGTTCATGCCAGGCCACAGAGTAAGCAGGAAGTACAAGAAGAAAGAAGAGTGTCTGATCATCTCTCTCTGAACACTGTTTTTTTTTTAAAACCTGCAATACATCGCTGCATGTGGGGCTTGGTCTGTGGTCATGGCCCTGAGTGACACCTGGCCTGTCAGGGAGGTAGTCAGGTAGCCTTCCCTCAGGGATGGAAGGGTAGGCAGGTATGTGTTGCTAGGAGGACAGGTGATTTTGGAATACAGGGGAGCAACCTTAGCACCTGAGAGGTCCTTCACTTCTTTGCTTCCCTTCCTGTGGCCAGGTTTCTCCCTATCCAGCAGACAGAACCACTGCAGAGGGAATGGAAGGGGAGTCTCAGCCTTCCAAGGGTTAAGGCAGTGGCAGAAATTAGGCCTTTTAAACTTGGAACATTTTGATAAGTGCATTTTGTTTTAGCTGTCATACTAGTCTGCAAGCAACCCATGGGAATAGGTAGTTCCTTTGTTTTTGTTGGCTCTATAAAAAAAGAAATAAAAAAGAGAGAGTTGGGGGAGTTAAAGGTGTGACTGGACTGTTGAGGGCATTGTTGACTTCTGAGGTTGTTCTGTAATTGGCTAGAAAATTTAAGCTTCAAATAGACTTGGGTAAGGTTTTCCATAGCATATTTCACAAACTGTTGAATTAAATTTAAGTGCTATTTGTGGTTGCCTATTACATACAGGTTTTTCTACTCTGAAGCTGTTAAGTCAATTCCCCTCCCGCACTGAACTGGCTCTGGCCATGTGTTTCCACAACTCCACTGTGTGGAGTCACATAAGGTAGTCAGTTTAGATCCTTTTAAATGGAGCCCTACTCGGTAGCACTGCAGTTTCCAACCGCTCACTCCACTCCATCTGCACTGCTGCCATTTCCTTATATACACAGCAGTCCTGCAGTGATCTTGTGGCTCTTCCAGCATTTTTGCAGTCTTTCTGGCTGGCCCAGAGCCCAAGAATTGTCTGTTGAGCTGCATTGCTATGAGAGCTGTGCTCAGATTACATGGTAACACCAGGTGGCATAAAATGGGAAAATGCAATGGCCAACCCAGAAAAGCAGGGTATGTCAGCGAATGCTTCCCTTGATTGTGATGTGGCTCCCCTTTACACAGCAAAAAAGGTGATATTGCAATTGCTCTGCACTGCTCACAGCAGTGCAGAGTAGGTCATGTAAAAGGGCCTTCTGACTGGCAATTTTCGATGCTTTTATCTTATGGCCATGTGATTGCTGGCTGGAAGTCTAAGATTGGTAAATATAAAAATAGATAAAAAAAGAGAAATAAATTTAGTGAGCAAGTGTTTGGGTAGATGGCAAGGCTGAAATATAGGATCTTTAATTTACAAAAATGTTTAAGCAGGCCTTTTGGTTAGAGGACAGTCTGAAAATGTAGGAGCTCTAAACTGCAACATTATGTGCATGCTTGTGGCATTAGGGGACTAAGTGGAAAATACTGGTTCTGTGACTGGCAAAAGGTTCATTTTCCTGTGTGTGGAGAGGGAAACTTTAAAATATGGGATCTGTAACTGGGAAAATTTGAATACTAAATTAGAAATGCTGCAAAAGGCTCCACTAATGAAATAACTAGCAGCAATAGTCTAAAGAACATTCACTTTTAAATTTAACATAAAGCTTTGTTCTGTTCCGACTCTGGACTTATCCCCACCAAATCCCTTTTTGAAAGCAGTATTGCCCAAAGAATAGCACTGCCACTGAACAAAGACAGCTCTCAAACCTGAAAAACTGCAGGAAAAAAGCCAGCTTCTACAGCTAAATACTCCACACTTCCTCCTGCACTAATACATTTACTTTTCCAAATTAGATTTTCTTTCTAAAATGATTTCTCCTGTTTTGTAAGAGCTCTGAATGGAGATGTTCCCTGTCTGTGTGTCACGTGTGGTTCTGCAATGCTTGTGCTGATGAAATTTGACCAGTGACATGCATCAGAAAAGACAGTTCCACCTGTCACAATGATATGTACATACTATGGAGCCCTCAAATCCTGTGATAACCATTCCTTACATCTGGGTTACTCTTGGTATCCATTTTTGCCCTTCTAGCCCAAAATTGAGAAATTAGGGGGTATCCCAAAATGTCAGTGGAGTATACAAGCATCTTTAGTAGGTACTCAATCTAATTAGCTAAACAGAGTGCAGCTCTGGCTTAACTGGGTAGCTTTCATTGCGTAAGCAGTCATAAAAAGTATGCTTGTGTGAGGATGAGCTGTGCCCTAAAAGTCACTCTATAGCTATGGGTTTGTGCATCACCCTGCTTTAAATAGTGCAGCAGAGAATTTTGAGATGATAAAGAGAGCCTTGAGAAAATATTAATGGATTGGTTCTGAGTTGCAAAGAAGGTTGCATAGTTTGTAACCCTGTCAAGCCATATTAGCCTTATTGAAATGAAGGATGGAAGTATTTTTTAGACAAAAAGTTAGTTAGTTAGTTAAAACCTTTATTTTTAAACAGGAATTCAGATGGAAAAAACATCACATCATTAGGACAAAGTCCTATTTGCAAGATGGTCCTGTATGCTTATTAAAAAAGCAGCTCAAGAACAAGGGGACTTGCTATGAAGTTGTGGGGGGGGTGTTGATTCAGGAGAGATGTGAGAAAGAACATCTTCACAGAAAGAGTGGTGGCTTCCTGGAACAGACTTCCACTGGAGGTGGTGGAGGTGAAGACAATGGTTGTGTTCAAGAATGCATGGGATAAGCATAAGGGTATCTTAGTGAAAATGCAGGGGAGGAGGAAGAGCCAGAGTCTGAGTAAGGTCTGCAGTGATACTGTAGGTAGGGAAAAATGGGCAGACGTGTGGGCCAAGCTGCCCTTATCTACTTTCAAATTCTATGTGTCTATGTTTTATATTCAACAGGGTCACAATATTACCAGAACAGCAATGAAGTGAAAAGTGGTGGGGTCGAATGCTAATTGCTCTCAGGGTCTTTACATAGTACTGCAGCCTTTGCAACTGGGTCACTGACTGCTGCACTCATTCAGTTATCCTTTGCTTAGAGACTGTGCACACCTATGCAAGTGAGGGTAGAGCACGGGAGGATCAAGGACTACAATGGAGTAGAAGGGAGGTGAGCCGCTGGACACCAGGAAGTTACATAACTGGTATGAGGGAGGGAAGGGATAGTGTACAACATGGGTATTTGGTGAGAACTGGATCACAACCTGGGGGTGGATGACTAACTAGGACTGCTACATGGTGGGGAGCTTGATAGATTGCTAATGGGGATAAATGCCATTGGGGTAGTAGGAACTGGCATCATCATCAAGAGATGGAGAAGGCATCAGGCAGTTGGGGGATCACATTACACCAGCCATTGCTTGGAACTAGTCAAGGGACACATGCTGTATATCATAATACTTCATTGTGTCATGTTTGTGAACACTTACTGGGATGTTAGCAGGGTCTGTCCCTGATAGCAGCAATTATTCAGGAAGTCATTCCATGATCAGGAGTCCATGCCAGGCCAGAGTGTAAGCAAGAAGCATGAGAGGAAAGAAGAATGTCTGTTCATCTATGGCTCTGAGTACTGTTTTTCTGCTGGATTAGAATCTCAGTAGCAGAGCCCTAGTGCTTATTACAATCTAGCTCATAGTGGAGACACCATGCTGTGTTTGCTACTGATCTCATAATAACTGGAACTTAAAGTAATTGGTTTGTTTGTTCAGAGTGAATCCCTAATTATCATAGCCACTGACAGTAGTTAATTTGGTCTGTGCTGTTTTTTAGGCTTATAGAAAAAATGTGAAACCTTCTAGAAGTGGGCTGAATTCTGAGTGGTAGGGCAAGGATGGCTGGCTCTGCAAGGTATATCACAAGGTGTAATTGCTATAGAAAAGTAAAATCCATTTGAGGAAGCCATGTACTATAGCTGAGGTGCACCATACAGATGGGAAGTACTGAATCTTTAGATGTCAATGCCTGTGTTGCACCATGTCTGTGATTCAATTGAAGGCCTGCGTGTATGCAATTATTTTTGTTAAAAATCATTTATTTGTTAACATTTCTAGTGTTGTCATGTCTTTTAGTTGTGGTATGTTTTGAAAATTTAGTGTAAATATCAAACATTTTATTTTTAAAGAGCTAGTGCACTGCCTGAAATTAATATTAACTTTCGGAAGTAGTCAGCTATCACTTTTTATATCGGAAGTATTTATTTCCTTTTCTGTCTTGCTAATTAGATTTTCTACCTGGTGGTACTAGTTGTGATGTGTAGAACAGTACTCTGTCTAGAGGCTGACATAGTCAGTTCTATTCCTTCTATACATCATCAGCATTGTGGCCTCACAGACTGTGACACAAAGATCATATATATTGTATATTATAGTGGTGTTGTATCACCACTATAGTTAGGGTTGATTAGGGTGTTTAAAGTTAAACCCCTAATTTTTTTACCTTAATAGCTACACTCCCATTCAATGGAATTGCATAAAGTTTTGCATGCATGGTCTGGGGGACAGGGTCTGGTGATTTGTCAAGTTTTGTTCCAGGTATTAGTGCAAATTCCGAGACCTGGATAGTGCAAATTTAGGAGAAATCAGTTTTTTTTAGTGTCTTGTTCCTCTCACCTACAGCCCAGATGGTTTGGAATTTTGATCTAAAATTTCCAGGTAGAAAGGGCTTGCTTTGGAATGAGCCCTTTCATTGGTTCAGTGAAAAAATATGACTCTGTTCCCAAGTTATAAGGATTTGAAAGTTTGGCTCAGTATGGTCTTTCTGATAGATGTTTGATACGAAAGAAGAATTTGGTGATAACAAAGGAGGATTCTTGTTTAATGACACCAACTTCTTTTTTCATGAGCAAACATTCTTCTTTCATATAGCAGCTATCTTGTTTCTGTTTAAAAAAACCAAAAAAAAAACTTTCAAAATCCATAAAAATGATGCCCTTGCGACACTCAAACACATGAATCTAGCTAAAAGTGACCTGTTTAGCACAATTCTGGACTTAGTTTTTTGAAAATATGACAGAAATGTATTTTTGGGACTTCCCAAAAATCCTTACCGAGTCTTGTTTTCTGAGCCAATTTTCTTTTTTCATGAGGCCTATGAAAGAGAAATAGGGCCATATGAAAAATTTCATCTCACAAAAGAGGATTTTGGACCTATTTTTTTTTCAGAGTATATTTCCGTGAAAAGGCATCTTTTGTGAGCTCATGAAAGAGGATGTCTTCTCATGAAACAAAGTTTTGGACTTATCCACTTGTGAGGCCGATGCCCCAGGTTTGGGAGTGAACTTTGGGCATCAGAGGGTTGGCCGGGGGAGGAGGAGGATTGAGCGTGCGTTGGACCGCACTCCTCCTACTCCAAGGTGGTGGGGTGGGTTTCAACCTGTGCATGATTGAACCTTGGTGGGGGCTAGGGCAAATGCAGCTGCTGGAGCTGAGTTGTCATGGAGGTGCACCGGATGTCCATGCACTCATGCATGCCATGCCTCTCTGGCAGCTTAGTATTGAAAAAACACTGCCAACCCCATCAATGACACCTCACTTCTTGCCCCTTTGCGATGCTTAGCCAATGACCTGAGTGAGTAGTCTCCATCAGTATTGCTCGGTTCCATAACCCTGCCCTGGGGGTTAAGCCAGGGAGCCCACCTAGTGGGTTCCTCTGCCAGGAACCATGTATAGGATTCCATGGGAGCCACATCTGCTTGGCAGCCCCACCCAGAGGGGAAAAGTATGAGTGGATCCTTGTGCCAGGTAATTCCTGGGGGGTGGGGGCTGAGCTAAGGGAGGACTGGCACCATAAAGCATAGTACATTAAAAAAAGAATGATTTTGACTTAGTTTTTGTTTGTGTTCTTCTTTCATGACTAGGCATCTTCTTTTGTGAGCTCACAAATCTCTCATGAAACAGGATGGCTTCTCACGAAACAAGATTTTGGATTTAGTTTTTTTTTCACGAGGCATCCTGTGTTGTGAGGTCATGAAACTCTCACAATACAAGAAGATGGGCTCACAAAACAAGATTTTGGACTTAGTTTTTTCAGAATCTTGTGTTGTTTGCCAAATAATTATCTTTCCTGAGCCCTCGCAAAACAAGACTGTTGGCTCACAAAACAAAACTATAGGGTAATGAAAGAAGAATGTCTTTATATTCAAAGAAACAAGACTTTTTCTCATAACTGTGCCATTTTGGCAAACTGTTAATATGTACTTTTTTATAATGCTACCTCCTGAACAATTGTGGAAACATACTTGACACATCATCGAAAAAGTGTATCACTGGCCACACAGAACTGCAGGGCACCTCCTGTACCCAGATGAAGTCTTGCATATCTACATCTGTAGAAACACAGAACTGCATGGCTAGCAAGGACCTGTGCTTCTGCACCAACACAGACTAATAAGTTGCTGCATGGACTGGGGGGCATTGTGTGTTTGCATCTGTATACAAACAGAGCTGCAGGACCCAGTGGGTCCTGTGCTTCTGTGGGCTGAAGGACTCAACATTTGGTAAAGTGCCCTGTGCATCTGCATCTATACATGCACACTAGCACAGGGCCCAGAGGGTTTTGCACTTCCTCACCCAGATGGGACCAGCGTGAATGAGGATACAGTTGTACTATCTCAAAAGGAAGGAAATTCATTGCAAAAAAGCATTAATGCACTAGTTAGGGTTCAGCTTAAAGCAACAAAGTATGGAAATGTGGTGTTAGGGTTTCCAACCTTGCCCCCCCCAAGCAGCAATAGGAAAACACATGAGGGTTTTGGCTCCCTGGAGTATTGCCAAATCAGTGCTGAGCTCTTCCTTGGGTATTTTTCACCACATGTTGCCAGCCACCTGTGGGCCCTGACTGAGGAAAACACATCAAATCTGACCTTGTTTGGTCAGGGGAAGGTGTGAAGAATAGGGCTGAGAACCCCAAAGAAGAGCCCAGCACTGATTTGGCAAGACCCAGGAGAGCCAAAACCCTAACATTTTTTTCCTTTTGCTGCTGGGGTGGGTTGGGGGAGTTACAGTTGGAAACCCAAACCCCACATTTACCTACTTTTGTTGCTTTAAGCTGAACCCTAACTGGTGCATTAATGCAGTTTTTCTGCAATGAATAATATATGTGTGTATTTATATATGAGGCAGTATAGTGTAGTGGTTAAGGGCACTGAGCTGCAAACCTGGAGACCTGGGTTTGAATCCCATCTGCTCCCACTTGCATATTGTGTGACCCTGAGCAAGTCACTTAACTTCCTTGTTCTCCAAGGTCACACCTGGAAACAAGCTTTGGCTTAGTGTGCATTTTCTTGTTAAACAATTTCCATTTTTTTGATATAGATATATATGTGTGTGTATGTATATTATGCCAGTTGCATGGCCACTTCTATGTTAAACCCCAAAGTTTACACTTTAATAACTTTGCAACCATTTATCTGATTTGCCTGTGTTACTTCTGACCATATATCTCTGGATCTAGGAAGTTGCGTTCCAATCAGATGTACGGTTGTGGAACCACAGAGTGTCCAAAATGTGAAAAATGGTCAACTTTTGTGCATTTTTCAGTCAGGCATAATGGACTGATGAATGCATCTGAGTGGATTCAAATTTGCTTGGCTATATGTAGCCTGGGTTGAACTGGTGCCTTTTGAAGATTTGGTGAAAAAATATTAATCAATTCAAAAGTTGTTCAAGTTTTTCATGTCCCATTATAGCCTATGTGAAAAATGATATGTGCATTGCGAAAACTCTTGCGATCACATTTTTGTTGTTGTGCTCCCTAAATTTGTTTTCGTGCTACTGCATCTTGTTTTCAGTTAGCGAGAGACAAAAAATGTTGTAACTCAAAAAATAATGTCCTTTGGTAAACACCAACAGTTGTGTTTACATAATCAGGCCCCAAGGAACATGACTCTGGCATTAGTTTTTCACCAGGTGGTGTGGAAATGTTTTTCAAACTTTTTCCACCATTCTGCTTTTATGTGGTCATGGCAACATTTTTTGTGGCCATGACAATAATCATGATAAAAAAAAAGGAACCTCTACAACATTTTTTTGTGTGTGACACCATTCCCATTATAGAGATAGGAGTGCTGGGAACACATTAAAGTAATCACGATAACACTGCACGAACACATTTTCCAATGTGTTGTTTTCTTTGTCACTTCATTGTGCCAAGGTGGATTGTGATTTTGACCTGACATTTGCAGGGTGGCAAGCTCTAGTCCCACAGATGTGCCTTTTGATGGTTTGGTCCCAAAGTATTCAATGGGCCCATAGTTACAGCACCCTGAAGTTGAGAAATTTTCCATAGGATAACATTGCAGTGCCCGCAGCACCTTTTGGCACCCATATCTTGAAAATGAAGCAAGGTACGGACTTTTCACTACCTGCAGCTTAGATCACCTTACATCTAAGACTGCAAGGAAGTTTCAAAGTCATAGATTACACCTGCAGTGGAATTGTTTTCCTAGGTTGTATGGTTACTGAGATATTGGCAAATATCTGTTTCAAGGATTCCTTTCTAGTACTATGGGGCTGCTGTATGGCTCCATTTTTATGTGTAAGTGGGAGTGCAGGGCCTGGAGGGTCTGCACTCCCACAGACACATGTCATTATGCACAAATGGGCAGTTTGTTGGGAGTGCGTGGCTCGAAGGGCCTGCACTCTCACTAAGACATACCAGGTACATTACATTGTAAATAAATGGTTTGGTCTTTTGGTTTGAAATTGCAGGGTATAAAGGGGGTGTCTCAGAGATGTGAATTATGCTGTTTAGGTGTAAAACATTTGATTGGTTCCATAGATGTGCCATAACAAATGTGAGATTTTTTCCATAGGATAACATTGTGGCACCCTCATCGCTTTTGGTGCCCATATCTTGGAAACAATGTGAGATATGGATTTAGTCGACTTATCTCACATGGAGGTCTTGCTGTCATGATTACAACTGCACTGGAATGTTTTCCTTAGCTGCTATGGTTGCTGAGATATTGGCAAATTAGTGTTATAAGTGTTCCTTGCCCTATAGGGCTGCTGTATGGCTCCATAGTTATGTGTAAGTGGGAGCACAGGGCCCAGAGACCCATGCTTCCACACACACATATCATTATGCACACATGGGCAGTTTTGTTCAGGCCCTGCGCTCCCACAAAAACATACCATTTACTGGTTACATTACACTTTTTCAAAAAGTAAGGAAATTCATTGCAAAAAATTTTGTTAATGCACCAGCTAGGGTTTATGTCACAGTGACAAAAGTTTGGAAATTCAATGTTGGGGTTAACCCCTCCTACCACCCCACCCCACCCCTACCCTCTATCCTCCACACACCAACAGACATCAGGGTGTGCCATGGGGTCATCAGTCCTAACTCTCACCCCATTCTCCTGAACTATAGCATGTCAGCTTTCTTAGACATGGAATGTGGTGAGAGTTGGGCCTGATGACCCCCATGCACACCCCAATGTCTGTTGGTGTGTGGAGGATGGGGTGGTGGGGTTGTAGGGGGGGTTAACCCTAACATAGAGTTTCCAAACTTTTCTTGCTGTGACATCAGCCGTAAGTGATGCATTAACAAAGAGTTTTTGCAACGAATATATATATATATATATTTTCTTTGCAAATAAACTTTGTTAATGCATCCATTAGGGTTCCTGCAACAAAAGTTTGAAAATGTGGTGTTAAAGTTTCTATCCCTAAAAGCCCACCCAACCCTCACCCTGTGCACACCAGGAGGCATCAGAGGTGTGTCTTGCAGTTATCAGTCCTAATGTTTATCCCATTCCATGAATTAATAACATGATATGGGTACAGTATAGGAGAATGGAGTAAGCAATAAGGCTGACAACTGCAAGGTACAGCCCTGACCCCTCTTGGTGAGTTCATGGTGGAGTGGTGGGGTGTTAGGGTTGGGAACTCTAACACCACATTTCCAAACTTTTGTCACTGGAACACTAACTGATGCATTAACAAAGTTTTTTGCAAAGAATTTCACTACTTTTTGTGAAAGTATAATCATAGCCTTATTTGCATGTGGGAGCGCAGGGCCCTCCAGGCCCTTCACTCGCATATATCCATAATTTTAGAGAGATTGTAATTGTATCCTTATTTGCCTATGGGAGGGCCCTGCACTCCCATCCCATACTGTCCAGCACCAAAAACACCTCACATTGCAATCTTATCCCATAAAAAAGACAGCAAAATTTTAAAGCTGTGTCACTGGAAACCACATTAATATATTT
Organism: Neoceratodus forsteri; assembly: GCA_016271365.2. NCBI lineage: Eukaryota > Metazoa > Chordata > Ceratodontiformes > Ceratodontidae > Neoceratodus > Neoceratodus forsteri. Next base: position 1,275,194,605 of record CM057449.1, on the reverse strand, counting down.
TCACAAAACCAGCAAAAAGCACATTGGTGGCACAATCCCTTTGTACCCTGAAAATTTCAGACCAAAATTGCAAACTGTTTGTTCACAGTGCAGTGACAAAGAAACAACTGTCTACACCTTCCATTACAATGTTATCCTATGGGAAATTAAGCAAAATTGAAACTTATAGAACTCCAGAGCAAAGTAATATATTATCACCAAACCAGCAAAAGGCACACCTGTGAGGCAAGAACTTTGTGCCACTAAAATTTCAACCCACAATTCCAAACTGTTTGATTGCTATGAAGTGACAAAGGAACAGCTATATAATTTTTTTTCTGCAAATTATGAAAAAGAATCCTTTTCCATGGCTCCTTTTTCACAATTTATGGAAAAAGAAAATAGTTTTTTGTAAATTGTGAAAAAGGATCCTGGTTTGCGGAACTTTTTTCCATGGCTTGTAAAAAAGGATTTTCCCATGGTTAAAAACCACATTTCTAAGTTACTAATCAAAAAACCAACCCTGAGTCTGATTCTACGGGCCCCAGTTAGGTAAACACAACTGCTGGCGTTTCCTAAAGCCCTGTAGTTTTTTAGTAATTCAATTGTTTTGCCACCACTAACTGAAAACAAGATGGTGGCGGCATGAAAAAAGATTCTGCATTTGTGGCAAAGGATTCCGTGTTTGTGGCTGAGGATTCCGCATTTGCGATAAAGAATCCTTTTTCGAGATGAACATCTAACTTTTCCCATAGGAAATAATGGGAAACTTTGAAATGTTATACATTTTGAATGGGTTAATATTTGTTCACCAAACCTTCAAAAGGCACCCCTTTGACCCAAGACCTATATACCCTACGCGTTTCAGACCAAAATTCCACACCATTTTTGTGCAACGTGGAGAAAAAGAACAAAAAAAAAAGGTAATTTACATGTTTTTTTGACACACTATATCTCCACACCTGCACATCTTATGGAATAAAACTTGCCACATCAAAATATATTTGGTCCCTGATGGCACATGCCAAATTTCATGCAAATCACTTGAACGGTTAAGTTATTAAAGTGCAAAATTTTCAGTTTAACATAGAAGTAAAGATTTAACCCTAACTATAGGGGCTTGACCACGCCCCTATAATATATAAACCAGAGGGGACATCACATCTTTTTATTGTTTTCTACTTCCATGTTAACAATAGGGAATAACTTGCCAGAGCACCAGAAACAACATGTGACAGCCTCTTTTAGTTTATATATATATATATATATATATATATATATATATATATATATATATATAAATACGATATGATCACTATGCTGTGACATCAGTAGTAACTAACAAGAGTTAATCTCCTGCTGCTTGTTTGGTAACTTGTGACATGTTACCAATCAGGCAGCAGGGCTTGTGATATAACAATGAGTGAGGTCACATGCAGATGATGTAATGAGAGGAACAGGACTAGATATTTCTGCTTCCAGGTAAAGCACTGATTTTCAAATTACTTCCAATACTATTAGGTAGAAAACCATCTTATGGGCACATAGAAAAAGAAAAATACTTTAAAAATAAAAAGTAATAAGGGACTGCTTTAAAAAATTATTAACATTTTCTGATGGCCATTTTTTGGCACTACTACAGTAGCTTTTTAAAGATAAATCTGTCACTGCTGTGCTTTAATAAGCACAGGTAAACAATTGTTTTATTGAACAAAGTCCATGATCTCATTCTGCAGAGACCTTTACCAAACATAATAAGTAAACCTGTGTCAAATATAGAGCAGATAAGAGGTTACCTGAAACAACTATAGGGGTTCTATGTCCTAAGGGTCTTGTATCGTGTAAGCAAGCATCTGGCACTGTGCTGTGTGAGCAGGGGCCTGTGGTGAAACTGGAAGGAATAGCCACAAGAAAGTCATAACTAGGTTGGTGGCAGTGTGATTAAGTATGTAAGCTAGACCACCCTTGTCACATGCCCATAGCTCTTAAGTGTTAAGTGTGTGTAAGACAGCATTATGCTGCAATCACCACAGGAACTCTGCCCCCCTACAGTGCAAGACCACAGTGGCAAATAGCAATTTTGTGAAGCAGCACAATGAAGTAGGTGCAAAGTGCCTTTTGAACACTTGTCTGACTGTAACTCTTACCTGGGCCATAACTGTGTATTTGTCAGACTTGGTAGTGAAAAAAAAACAGACAAACCAGGTTCTGCACCTAGCCAACCTAACAATAAACAACAGTAGCAAAAAACATACAAACCTCAATTTAAAGAGCATGAGGTTTTTAAAAGTGCCTCACAATGCCAAAAAAAGTGCCAAACATGAACATACCTAGCACATCAGTTCAGTAAACCACTTGGCAAGATAGCTAACACATTTTACACCCTTAGGAGGTACTTTGTCAAGAGCCTATTGAAAATGCAATATTAAAATGCTATATGTACATACAGTATTAATGAATTGCCCTTGTAGATTAAATTCCTCTATAGCACTCCACCATTCCTTACAGATTGGGGTATGCTCACCTGATAGGCTAATGATGATCATGTGACCTCTGAGATCAGGAATCTGTCCCCCTATAGCTCCTTGTAGTCCCAGAGCAAATCAGTTCTTAAATATACATCACCAGCCTACAGCACTAGCTCTTAGCTCCTGTTAGTTATTCTTCTGTTACGGTAAGAGCAGTCCCAGATTTATAATTTTCTACTGTTCTCTGGAACAACTATTTTTTATGCATTCAACTAGCAAGATGTGACAAAAGTTTGGGGTATTTTTTATCCATATTTGAAAGTTAATTCTTCCTACCTGTATCCCAACCCAAAGCATGTATGTGGGTAATGTGTTTGCTTCATTTCTGATTTATATTACAGTATATCATGTGGCAGTCAGCTAGATTAAATTTTCTGTATTTGGGCACTACCAAATTTTACAATGTGCCATCAGCAGATTTAAACTTTGTGTGCCCTTTGGCCATCTACTGTAGTTATACCACAGATTAACCCCTGCATGCCTTAAGTATTTCCAAGCAGGACTTCATTGAGTAGCTCCAAGGGCACAAGCTACCCTTCTCCTGAGTGGAGTAGTATAACTCATAGATAAAGACAGCTGCAGGCCCTCCTAAGTGGCTGCAGCTTGTTCTGGGAAGTCTCCTGTGACTGTTCCCCTCCCAATGAATTGAGTGCACATTTATGCCCATTATGCTCATGGTAACCCCTTCTGAATGGCCGTCCTGTTAGCAGTTGGTATGTCTAGGTTATTTTATTTCTTTAGTTTTTGTTGACCAGGAAGGAGGACCAGACACCTTTTTGCCTATTTTCAGCCTCATCACGGGTTGGGGGGATACAGATGGATACCAACTGAAAGTGAACCATAGTTTAAGCTATGGTAAGTTATGGTCTACCGGTGAGCATGAAAGCACTTCACTTCTGTAGATGTCCTGGGCCCATTTACTTCCTGACCCATCCAGAGACATCCCTCTTGGTGTGATTGACTCAGCCAGTGTGTCTCCAGCAGGACTGCTGCAATCTTCTAGGGTGTGGTCTATCTCTGCCGTACCAGTGCCTTCTTGCAGATGCCTACTTCCCAAGCCTCCACCTCCATTTATCAGAAGACTTGCTTCATGCATGCATGGTCAGCGGGCAAGTCAAGTCAGTGCCATCTTGTGCATAGCACCCTTACTGCTTATTATGAGCATGCGTAGCACCATAATGTGAATTGTGCTGATGCCCAAAGGACATCCCTGACTCTTCTGAACATGCACAGTGATATATTCGGTATGGCACTGCTGCTCATAGACCTTCATACATGCATGCTGCCATTTTTTAGCACTGTGGTGCTCAGTGCACATGCGCAGTGATACCATTTTCTCAGGTGGAGACAAGAGGTGTCTCACCATATAGTGCATGACAGCCAGCATGGAAACCATGATTGGCTCCCTCTTTAAGCCCAATGATTTCCATGAGGCAGGCTTTGGGGATTTTGTAGTGCAATATATTGTTGTAAATAGGCTTGTTGCACCACTCTAAGTACTGGAGTTAGACAGCAGACAGCTGAGTTATAAAAATAGACCTTTATTAGCAGCAGTGAGGTAGCAGGCTGAAGGTTTTGCTTTGGCTGGCTGGTCAATCACATCAAGAACTGATTCTGGAGATGGCTGGAGCTGTAGGTTGCTGGAGCAGTAGGCAGCTGTAGCTGTAGGCAGGACTCCTGGATGGCTGGTACTGATTCCTGGAGGTAGGACCATTGGCTGGCTGGTACTGATTCTTGGAGGCAGGACCCCTTGCAATCTGTGATGTGGGCTGCTTGGCTCTGTGTGGGGAGCAGGGACTGACTCTGCCCAGTGAAATGGCCCCTGTTTTTATGCTGCTCAGGATAATTGTACCTGACATCAACTGTGATTAAATAAAGCATTGGATATGTATTTTGCGAGGGCTGTTTCAGCTGACATCAAATGGCATCTTCAGCCTTGTCATGCATCCCTTATATGGACCATGGCCCTGTTGTCAGATGTTGCTACATAACATCACAATAATGACCAGACCCTTTGTTACCATGGCAACGCATTAAGTTGCAGGTTAATCATTATGGAGGGAGGATAACTGACTAACTCAGTGGGAGGTAATGGTCTCATAAGGTAAGTGGATTACCACTTTTATAACAGTACCCCCCCCTAGATAGGTATACTCCTGTATAACAAATTGTTGCTGCCCAGGTGAGTTCTATCCCCTTCAGTTCCCCCTCCCATAAGGACACCCTACAGGATGTCCCATGTTTAACTTATCATATTTGTTCTGTAACCAAATAGTGTTTCCCCCTCCTCCAACCTTAGCTGTTCCCTGCTCTCCTGTTGGAAGCAGTACATGCAGTCTTCCTGCCAGCAAGACCGGTGGGACAAAGCATCAACATTGCTGTGTTTTTTTTTCTAGCTCATACCTGACCTGGAAGCTGTACTCCTGTAACCTCTGTAAATCAATTGGCCATTTGACCTGCATTCTTAAACCTGAGAAGCCACTGTAGTAAAACATAGTCTGTTCTTATAGTAAACCTCCTGCCATACAGATAATGATGGAAAATGGATTTGATTACAGTCAGTAGCTCCTTCCTGGTGGTGCAATAGTTCTGCTCAGTAGAGTTTAAGGCCTGGCTATAATAAGACATCACTTGTTCCAGTCCATCATTATCCTCCTGGGAAAGTACAGCACCTACACCATAGTGGCTAGCATCCATATCCAGAATGAATGGTCTTTTGTAGTCTGGATTTGCCAATATTTATGTGCCGCCTTTAGGGTTTTCAAATGCTGCCTCACACGCACTGCATCAGGAAAAGGGCTGTCCCTTTTTCAGGAGTTTATGCAGTGTACTGGCTATATGGAAAAATCAGTGATACACACAGGAGAAAAACTTTGAGCTAGAAATACAAATTTATTTGAACATACAACAGAAGTTCTCTGGCACTTTCAGGATAAAAGCCCTCTTCATCAGAAGTTTTTCTTCTGTGTTCATTGCTAATTTTTTGTCTCCTGTACTCAATCTGTCTTTGAATTTGTGGATCCACAAGAGTGACTGTTCAGCATGCTTGTTTTGTGTTTTAGTACTATAAGGCAAATTCTGCAATAAACTTTTGGTAATAAGAACATAGACCAAGAAATCCCTGTACCTCCTTGACATTTCTAGGTGTAGGTCAGTTCTGCACAATTTCAACCTGGAGAGTGCCAGAAGTGGTGAAGAGAGAACTGTACTCTGAAGGCTTTTTCTGAATACCGGTAATTTTGGTAGATCACGAGGTGGTGAGTCCATCCAGCACTGGCATTATGGCTACCAGCCTCGTTGAATTTTCATCATCATTGAAAGCCAGCTGCTGACTTTTCTGGGGTCCTGCTGTTGCAGCTGGTGAGTGGGTGTTCTGGCCTGAGTCCCCTTGGGGGAGATGGTGCGTGGGTGCATTGGAGGGTGTAGCTCTCTCATCTATCTCGGGGGGGACCTTTCAGAGTTTAATCATCAGTGGACGGGTTATCTCAGGGGGCCCTGTTCCTCGGGCAGCCTGGGCTGGGCAATCTCAAACCGGGTTGTGATTCTGGGACCCTAGGTTTGCCTTTCTGATCTTCTGATCATCAGTGAACTGGTTGCTATCTCTGGACCTGGATTGCTGGTGTCATCTGGGGATGGCTGTCCTGGGCAGATGACCCAGTTGGAGGGACATTGGGGAGCACTTGCTGGTGGGCGGGGCAGCCTTGATTGCTTGGGGATTACCTGAGGTAGGTGCCAGTGGGTTTGCACCTTGAGGATCCTAAATCCAGTGGTTTGTTTTGTTCTTGTGGCCATTCTCCGGGGAGCATCTCACTTTGTGGTCCAAGGTTCTGAGGAGTCACCGTGTTATCTGGTGGTAAGAGACATTGTGAATCCTCCAATGAAGAGTCGCATTCTCTGGGTAATGTGGAAGTTTCAACAACTTTTTCTTCTGGTGAGGCTGTGAGACCCTCTAGACCCTCTTGCACTCCATTTATTCTGCTTGAAATACAATCACTGCTGTAGTGAGAGTACAGCAGAGTGGATTTAAAGATTTCACTGGTTAATAGTGATGATCAGAGCCCCATCTGTTTTAAATCTTACCTGTAAAGTTTTGGCATGCATGCATAGTCCCATCTATGAACATTGACTGTTATTCTTCAGTGAATTTTGGACCTTATATATATTTTTTTATAGGGGTTGTTTTTTTGTTTGGGGGCGGGTGTTAAGGGTATTGTTTTATTTCATTTTGGGTGGGGGTTAAGATTTTAATTGTTTCAGTAGTTTTAAGGGGGTGAATGTATGTGGAGGTGTGTGTGTGTAGGACAGTTTTTGTGCTAAGTGTGTGTGTGGTTATGAGTGGGTAGCTAGTGATAGCTTTTAACAATGAAGGAACTAGTTTTTTTCTGTGGTATTTGCTGTCTGCTTGTAAGGATATGCTGGGAAGGTGCGATGATGGTCAGGCATTGTTCCCCTACCAGGCTCAGGGACCTTCACCCTTTTAACTGCCCTCCGCTGTTACCAGAAGCATATAGGTTGTATTGGGCTCTGGGGATAGTTAGTAGGAGGAAGAGGGGTGGGGAGGCTGGGCCTGGAGGAGAATTGGAAAGGAGAGGATGGATTGGAGTGATGGGAACAAGTAGATGCCCTGGGGCAAAATGGATCCAAGAAAGGAGTCCTCCCTACCTGGTTCCCACACCCAAGGGCTCTACTTTATGCAGGCACATGATGCAGTTTTCCTTGGTTACTCATCCCACTTGGACAGTGCTATGCAATGCCAGGTCCATTAAGAACAAGACTGCTTTAATAGTGGATCTTGTTCGGTCAGCGGACCTGGCTTGCATCACAGAGACCTGGCTGGATGAAAATGCGGATCCAGTGTTGGCTTCAGCAATTCCAGCTGGGTACTCGCTGATGCACCATCTGAGAATGGATCATAAGAGCTGGGGTGTAGTCATCTGTTTAGGAGCAGAACTGGACCTTACGGAGGTTCGAGTAGGGACCACCAACTCCTTTGAATGTATCATGGGTTTAGGTGCAGGATGCAGAATACTTCTCATCTACCATCCACCAGGAGATGGGAAAGTTTTCCTGCAGGAAGTCACGGACTTCATCGTCAACGTGGTATTGGGATCCCCCAGATGGTTGATTCTGAGGATCTCAATGCCTGGGTCGATGATGAACCCTAGCAATTTGGTCAGGACTTCCTCCAACTAATGAGTTTGTTGGGCCTTACACAGGTTGTTACCGCTGTGACCAACATTTATGGTCATTCATTAGACTTGGTGTTCCTTCTGGGGATGGAGATATCCAACCTGGTGGTGGAGCCAGTCAGGTGGTCTGACCATCACACCATGGGGTTCAGTTTCATGGCTCCCCCCAGTAGGCCTGCCCCTATGGAAATGGTCCAGTACCACCCTTTGAAGGGTGTGACCCCAGATGGCCTGATGGTGGTGCTGGACCCATCGAGTATACCAAGTGAATGTATGGATCCAGGGAATCATGTACTTGCCTATAACAAGGCAGCGACAGAGGCCCTAGATTCCATAGCTTTTGTCTGTGTTTGCCCACTCATTCTTCATTCAAGGTCCCCCTGGTTTGAAGAGACCTTGAAGGAGATGAGAAGGGTGGAATGAAGGCTAGAGAGGGGTTGGCGGAAATCAGGCCTGGAGGAGGGTGACAGACCTAAATTGATGGACCATTATGCGGTCTATCAATTGGCAATCACCCATGAGAAGCCAGAGTTCCTGTCCAGGGAGATTGTCGCTGCACAGAACCAACCAGCTTAACTCTTCCAGACCATGGACAGATTGTGCAATCCAATCTTTCTTCAGTCTGGCGAAGCCTTTTCACAAGAAAAGTGTGATGGGTTTGCTCAGTTCTTCACAGATAAGGTTGTCACCATCAAGTCTGTGATCTGTCTGGCCTCTCTAGAGGGAATTGTGGAGGTCTTTGGGAGGTGGCAGATGCCCAGATTGCCTGGTCTGACTTCAGCTAGCCCAAAATCATGGATGTCATGAGATTCGTCCAGACTTTGCAGCCAACCAGCTGTAGTTTGGACCTGGGTCCTATGCACCTTCTTGTAGGGTGCATAGATGAAATCGGCCCGGTCCTAGCTGAGATAATCTGGAGGTCATTGGAGAGGGGGCTCTTTCTGGATACTCAAAAGGAGGCAGTTGTTCAACCCCTCCCTAAAAAAACATGCCTTGACCCTGACTGTCTGGCTAACTACAGACCAGTCTCTAACCTACCCTTTTTGGGTAAGGTTATTGAGAAGGTGGTTGCACTGCAGCTGGATAATCATTTGTCCAGCCACGATATCTATGATTCTCTCCAGTCAGGATTTAGGAAAAGGCACAGTACTGAGGATAGCCCTTGTTTGGGTACTAAATGATCTCCTAATAGAGCGAGATCAGAGGACATGTTCCGTCTTGGTCCTCCTTGATCTCTCTGCCGCATTTGACACTGTGGATCATGGTGTGCTGTTGGAGCACCTGTGGTTCATCTTTGAACTATCTGGAATGGTCCTCAGATGGTTTCAATCTTTCCTTGAGGGTAAGACTCAGATAGTGGTGTCTAGAATTCATTCTTCAGCCTCTCTCTCCCTACTCCGCGGGGTACTGCAGGGCTCCATTTTGTCACCCATGTTGTTTGCAGTGTATATGCTGCCATTGGAGAGATCATTAGGTGGTATGGTCTGAGATTTCACTGCTATGCAGATGATACTCAGCTGTACATGTCCTTTGTGCCCAGACAAGATGTGATCCTCTTGGTATTTAACAATGGTCTGTCTGAGATCCAGGACTGGATAAGTGCCAGCTGGCTGCGGCTGAACCCGGCTACAACTGAGGTGTTGGTTGTGGACCCAGATCATCAGAAGGTGGGTTTGTCGGCAGGAAAACCTTTTGGGCTTTGGGTCGGGGGTGTTCAGCTGTCTACCTCAGATCAGGTGCGGAACCTGGGCATTATTTTTGATGATGATCTGACCCTTAAATCTCAGTTGTCAAATCCTCTTTCTACCATCTGAGGAATATCACCCAGGTGAAGCATCTAGTTTCTCCTGATGATCTTCCAGAGCTGGTCCATGTCTTCGTAACCTCCAACCTTGACTACTGCAATGCCCTTCACCTAGGGCTACTGGGAATTGATATCTGCCACTTGCAGCTAGTGTAGAATGCAACACCAAGGTTATTGACTGGTACTTCTAGGGCCAGTCATATAATGCCTGTGCTTTGCAGACTGCACTGGCTGCCAGTACAGTGGCAGATCACCTTCACGGTCAAGTTACTGGCCTATAAAGCCCTATATGACCAGGGACCCTGTTACCTACAAGATCTCCTTCGCCCTTACTGCCCCCTCCATCCTTTCTGATCCATCGACGAGGGATTACTAGAGATTCCCAGGATCTGTTTAAAGACATTGGGGGCCAGATCTTTTGCTTTTGGGGCCCCAACCCTATGGAATTCTCTACCTCATAGGATAAGAGATTTCCTGACCGTCCAGAGTTTTAAGATGGCACTGAAAACATATTTATTTACACTAGCATATCCAGATTAGTCTCTGTACTGAATACTTAGACTAGCACAGTCAGACTTTGCCGAAGTTAATATTTATGGTATTGTAGTTTTATGGATTCTAATATTTGTCATTGTAATGTGTGTTTTAAATTATTTTGTTTGGTTTATGTATAGCGTCTTGGTTTTAGAAAGTCACTTTATAAATAAAGATGTCATTCATTCATTCAAAACTTTCTCATCTCTGCCAACCCCTTCCTTGGTGACGCAAAGGCCAAAGTATACCACCTCTCTCTGGAACAACTCACACTTTTTGGGGTCTAGCTTGAGGTTAGCTAGCATCAGCTTGTTGCAGACTCACTTTAAGTATAACATTCCTTGGTCAAAGGTTTTCCCATGCACCAGGATGTCATCCAAATATAACAGTCAAATGGACAAAGGTAACCCATGCATCACCCTCTCTATCAGCCTTTCAAATGTGTCTGATGAACTGCATAACCCAAAGGGCATTACCTTAAATTGCTTCAACCCTTGACCTGTTGTGAAAGTGTTTTTTTTCCTTCTCCTTTGGGTCCATCTGTACCTGCCAGTACCCACTCTTGAGATCCAGCATGGAGAATCACACAGAGCCTGCTATAATATCCAGTGAATTATCATTGCAGGGTAATGGGTAGGAGTTTTTAAGGGCGATCTCATTAAGTTTCCTATATTCCACACAGAACCTGGTATGGCACTGAGTCATAATGTCGGTGACAAAAACAGCACAGCAATAAACGCTGCAGGCAAAATGCAATGCTCCAACATAATGTCGGACAAAACACCGAACCTGCCATAACAGCGCACACCTATTGAAAATAATGGGACCTTTTTGTGTTTTTGGGGGGTGAGCCTCCCTCACCCCCAGACGTGGGAGACTTTGCCCCACACACACACCCAGACTAAAAATAATCAACTCTGAGAGTGTGTGGACTTCACGGATGGGGAGAAACTCCATGTGGGGAGGAAACCTTGTTGTTTACAAAAAAAAAAAAAATAGCAACACCCGGAGACCTGGGGACCAAACTGTGGTCCCAGGTCTCCAACCCTGCCATGTGCTGGTGCTTTAGCCACTCCACCATGGGAGAGGCTCGACCAAGCATCACACACACTGCAACTTGATCCCTTTCATAATTCAGTGCAGAGCAACAGGGGTAGTGGTAATTCCCTACAGATATTGTACTCCTTTCACTCTAAATGCAGTCATGTTTTACACAGTATGGTTCTTGCAGTGCTATTCATATAACATTATATTGAGCCAGTACCCCTGGTACTACCATACTTTTTCCTTACCAATACAATTGGTAATGCCAGTCGACTAGCAGAAGGGTCTATGATGCCTTTCTCTTGCATTTCCCAGATTGCCTTCTGGACTTCTTCCTTTCCGAAGCAGGCAACCAGCACTGGGGTTGTTTGATGGGCCTGTTGTCCCCGTATCAATCTTATGATTGACCCAGTCAGTGCAACTCAAGTCCCTCAAGAAGTTTGAGAACAGGTCCTGGTTCATCATGAAGAAACTTCTCAAACAGTTTTTCTGTTCCCCATTTAGTAATGCTGCACTGTGCCCATAGAGTTCTACCAGGAATTTTGAGAGTGGCACCCCTTCCCCTTTTCCTTGGCCCCAGCTCCTACTGATGCTCCCCCTCTCAGGCAACCATAACATCTACTAGCTTGCAGCACCAAAAAACTGTGCCTTAATATAGATACACAGAAGGTGATGACAGACAAAGACCATGTGACCTACCCAGTCTGCCCATTTTCCCTACCTAATGTATTATTGCAGACCCTAGTTGATCTGCGATTTACCCTCTCTTCCTTATTGCTAGAGTACTCTTATGTCTATCCCATGCATTCTTGAGTTCCCCTACTGTTTTTGCCCCCACTAACTCTGCAGGGAGGCTGTTCCAAGCATCCACCACTCTTTCTGTGAAAAAGCACTTCCTCACGTTGTCCCTGAGCCTACCCCCCTCTAGCCTCATATCATGCCCCCTAGTTCTTGTACACCTTCTTTACTGAAAGATGCTACCCTCCTGTACCTTGTTTATACCCCTGATGTACTTGAATGTCTCTATCATATCCCCTCTCTCCTCTCCTCTCCTCTTGGGAATGCATATTGAGATACTCTAGTCTTTCTTCATATGACTTTTGGTGCAGTCATTTCACCATTTTTGCTGCCCTTCTCTGGACTTCCTCTATTTTGTCCATGTCCTTCCAGAGGTGAGGTCTCCAAAACTGGACACAGTACTCCAGATGAGATTTTACTAGTGATCTGTACAGTGGCATAACCACCTCCTTTTTTCTGCTGGTGATGCCTCTCCCTATGTACCCTAGCATCCCACTGGCTCTCACCATAGCCTTCTCACACTGTCTGGTTACCTTCAGATCATCAGATATGATTACCCCCAGGTCCCTTTCTTGATTGGTGGCTATCAGCACCTCTCCCCCATCTTGTACTCTTTCCTTGGATTTCTGTGCCTCAGATGCATGAATTTGCACTTCTTTGCATTGAATCTTAGCTGCCACACTCTTGACCACTTCTCAACCATGTTTAGGTCCTTTCTCATTTTTTCCACCCCTCCTGGAGTGTCAACCCTGTTTCAAATCTTAATGTCATCTACAGAGAGGCATACCTTCCCCTCCAGCCCCTCTGCAATGTCACTTATGCAGACATTAAAGAGGACTGGCCCCAGCATGGATCATTGTGCACCCCACTAATCACCCCCTCTCCTCAGATTAAATGCCATTTACCACCACCCTCTGTGTCCTTTCACTCAACCAATTTCTGACCCAGTTTACCACCTTGGGGCCCACTCCCAGGCTGCCCAACTTATTTATCAATGTCCTATGTGGGATGGTGTCGAAGGCATTGCTGAAATTCAGGTAGGCCACATCCACCGCCCCTCCCTGATATACCTCCCTGGTCACCCAGTCAAAGAAATCTGTCAGATTTGTTTAACAAGATCTTCCCGCTGTGAATCCATCTGCCTTGGATCTTGTGCTTCACTGGATTCCAGAAATATCACACTCCTTTCCCTTAGTAGTGACTCCATTAATTTCCCCACCACCGAGGTCATGCTGATTGGCCTGTAGTTGCCACCCTCCTCCCTGTTCCCACTTTTGTGGAGAGGGACTACATTCACCCTCCTCCAATCCCCTGGAACCACCCCTGTCTCTATCAATTTGTTGAATAGGGCTGTTAGTGGTGCTGCCAGCACCTCTCTAAGTTATTTTAATATTCTGGAATGTATCCCATCTGGCCCCATAGCCTTGTTCCCTTTTTATTTTCCAGTTCCTTTAGGAATCTTTGCTCTGTAAATGGGCTGGTGTCCACATCTCTCTCACTGATGCCCCTATCACCCAATAGTGGTCCTTCTCCTTCTTCTGTGAATACTGAACAAAAATATTTGTTCAGGATTGTTTCTTTTTCTATGTCCCCCTCTGTATACACCCCTCCCTCCCTTTTTAACCTCACAATTCCACCTCTGTCTTCTTTCTTTCACTAATATACCCAAAAAAGATATTGTCTCCTTTTTAATTGCCTGTGCTATTTTTTCCTCTGTTTGTGTCTTGTCACTCTTTACTGCTTTCCCTACCTCCCTCTGATTTTTCAGATACAATTTCCTGTCTTCCCTCCTCTGTGTTTCCTTGTACCTCTTGAAAGCTAGCCTTTTCTCACTCACCTTCCTGGCCATGCGATTTGAGAACCACAGTGTTTTTTTATTTCTTTTTGTTTTGCTTAGTTGCCTAACATAAAGCCTTGTTGCCTCTGCTATGGCTTCCTTAAGGTTAGCCCATTGCTTCTCTACATCCCCCCCCTTCTTCTACCCCTCCTGGGCTTCCTTGATATTTCATTTTGGTAAAGTTGACCCATCTGAAATACAGGACCCTTGCTTTAGTGTGATTTGACTTCTCACGAAAGCAAGAGTTCTGGATTTCTGAAGGGTTGACTTTGCAAAAATGGGGGAATGTCTCAAGGAAGCCTTTGGGGGCCACTTGATTATTTAACATCAGGTTCAGTAGACAAACAGGGATGCCTTCTTGTGCCAAGTCCACCAATGTCCTGGCTGTCAAAAGGTTGGCTAAATTCAGCTCTCTAATGGGGGCCTCAACCAGCCACTACCTCTCTCCTACAGGAAACTTAAATGAGCATTGAACAGGGGCCATGGCTTCTGCCCCACCAGTACCACCACCCTCTTAGTAGCACCAGTTTCTCATAAATTGGACCCCTATTTTCCATATTTTTACATGAGATCTCCTCACACCCCAACACTTAAGATTCTTTTTTCCAGATCCAGAGCACAGTTATTAGCCTGGAGGAAGTCTAGATCAGTGGTGCACTCATCATGTATATCTGCCAGAAATCATGGGCAAATCCCACGGTTCCAATCCTTAAACCCAACTGTCCACACTGTTGCTCTGTGGTCAACTCACCAGTGACAGTTTTCATTTGGAGGGCTGTGGACTGGTCAGTGTTATGCTTCTCCTTCCTGGCTTCCTTTAGGAGCTCTGACCTAACAACTTTGATACTAGACCCAGAATCTAGGATACAAATACATTTTATGCCTTCAATTTCACAGTCAATTGTCAAATTCATTTCCCAGTTTTGAAATGTTCCCAGTTTTAAAGCTAGTACTGAGAACTTTTGTAGTGACCCCAAACTTCACCCACAAGCTTGATCAAAAGGTGATTCCCTGAGCACTGGTCTGATCCTCATAGCCACTCGTGACAGACCTTCTAGGCTTTGCTTGTATTTCCAACAGTGCTGTCTCTTATGCCCCCCTTTTCTATTATACTAGCACTGGAAAGGGGAGGTCAGTCTTTCCCTCTGACCAGACTGCAGTTATTTCATTTTTTATTATTCCTGGTGCTACCCAGCATTCTTTTTAGCCCTTCCAGAAATTCGTCAACCCAATTTTGACAGTTGCAGTGGGCATTGCTCTGCAGTCATTTTTGCTATTATAGTAGAAAAGGGGAAGTCTTCTGATTCCTAATGGTCTAGATAAAATTAGAGGTTTTGTGGTATTACTCCACTTTCATTCAGGTAAGCAGTATTTCGAAGCAGTATTATGTGTGCTGTGCTTCAATCTGGTTAGAACTGGCTTCAAGAGAGATCCATGGCTCATAAACATGTCAGCAGCAGACAACCATGGGACTATAATCTCAAATGTCACAGAATGGAATGTTCATGTAGTAAATATGATGTTACAAGATTCACCTCAGATAAGTTAGAGGACCCCTAAACACACTTCATTTAAGTTACATTTTTTTACCATGTGAGTTTGAAATGGACTGTTTATATGCACTTTCCATCTTACAACTTACCATGCTGTTGAAATTCTGTTGCTAAAGTACTGAAAAAGGAGTTTGCTTGTCTGTGTTGGTTATGTGCCCTCTCCCTGAAAACTTAGATCAACTAAGCTACAGTAGCTGTTTTACAGGGAGTGTGTTTTTGTTTTTCCTTTAGATTTCAATTATCTTTACTGTGCCTGTGCTCACTGTTCATCATGTTTGAGGTAGAGGAATATAGAGATGTTGAGGACATAAATTTAAACATTGATATTGTTATCCAACCTTTTCTATACTACACTGAACTGAATTATTTATTTTTGGATCTGTGTAAGTAACCAGTATTGATTCTGTTTTTGGGGTTGACTTTTCTTAGTTTTAACTTTAATTTGCCAGGGAGGAATTGTAGCTGGGAGATATTTGCAGTCATTTATGACTAGACCTGTTACTTAAGCTCTATGAAATGGGTGTCTGTTAGGGGGGGAGCTGAAAAGGGCCTAGCTGAACTGTGGATTTATAACAGGAGTTGTTTGTGGTCTCTGTCTGCTGAGACAGAGAGAGTAATAAAGCAGCCATAGCTTCCTTGAAACAAGGATGTTATTTTCTAGACTACACTGAACTGAATTATTACTTTTTGGACCTGTGTAAGTAACTAGTATTGATTCTGTTTTTGGGGTTCACTTTTCTTAGTTTTAACTTTAATTTGCCAGGGAGGAACTGTAGCTGGGAGATATCTGCAGTAATTTGTGACTTGACCTGTTACTTAGGCATCTGAAAGGAAGGAAGGCACTCCCCGGGGTGGAGGATCAGAGTTGTAGTAGATTGTTTCTAAATGGCATAGGTTTACTCCCACCCACCCTCTGCCCCTCACCTCACCCACCCCAAGTGCATAACTTCCTTTATAGCTGGGATTCTGACATCACTACCCCAAAACTGCTAACAACATACACCTGTTCATATCCTTTAAGGCACAGCACACTGAATAGGGGATAGAAACACTCACAAGCTTGGACACACTAAAACAAGAACAAGAAACAACAAAAGAAAAGCATCTGTAACTGGAAGGGACACATACATGTGGGTAGTGGTGCAATGCACTTGCTGCGGAGCAGCAGTCTTCTGGGAGACATTCTGGAGACTGCATTGATGCCCTATTTGCTGGCACCTCCCTGGTCTGAGGGAGGAGGTTCTTCATCTCCATGCTGACCTGGCAAGGATTTGGAAAACCTGCTGCCCCACCCAGGGACCACCCAAGCCACTGCCACTACCTCAGAGGTTGCCAAGAAAGATGAGTGGCTGGACCACAGTGGGCTCATGGAAGATGAGGGTGGTGGATCAGAGGTGCATCCCTCCAGTTGTGCCTCTCCATAATTCATTCACCACTCTGGCAGAGCATGGTTCCTCTATGGACACACCCACAGTAGAGACCATGGAAAATGCTGGGAACCTCCACAATGGAGACCCACAGGAGGGTGGCACAGGATCCCACAGGGGAGGGAAACAACTCCTGGTGGGGGACTCAATTGTTAGGGGGTAGAACTGGGGGAGGGAGGGGAAAGGGAGGTAAGGTGCCTGCACGGTGCCATGGCTTGGAGGGACAGGAAATAAAGCCTCAGAAATGTGGGAGCAGCTGCAAGGGAGAGGGAACTGGATGTCATTGTCCACCTAGGGATGAATGACCTGGCTGAGAATGGGATCAGAGCAGTGCAACAGGAGTTTGGGGAGTTGGGGAGGGGTCTTAGACAAGTAGCACACAAGGTTACTTTCTTGGAAGTGCTACCTGTCTATGGCATGGATGAGGCTAGGGTACTCTGCACCATGGGATTCAATGACTGTTTGAAAAACTGGTGCAGATCTCAGGGATTTGGCTTCATTGGGGACTGGGGCACCACCCGGAGGGATGCAGGCCTATACAGGTGCAATGGTCTGCATCTATCCAGGAGGGTAACCAGGATCCTAAGTGATAGGTTTAAATGCTTCATTGGTAAGCATTTAAACTAGCTAAGGGGGAAGGCACTTAAAAGGAAAAGGGAAATCCTAGCCCTCACCAAACAAAATCAGGGTAGCTAGTGAGGTAAACACCAAGATAGAGCAGTCAGTAGGGAGAAGGGCAGGGGTAAATGGAGAAAAAGACAAAGGCAGTAAGGATAGGGATGGGGCAAAAAGAAATAAAGCCATAAAAAAATGGAGGGTAGTGAGTACCAATGCCTGTAGTCTAGGTAAAAAGCTCCCCAAAATGGTGGCCTTGATGGAAGAGGGATGTCTGGCTATCATGGCAGTCACAGAAACATGATACACAGGAGAACCATGACTGGGATGTCAATGTACCACAGTACACAATCTACAGGAGGGACAGGGAGGGAGGAAGAGGAGGAGGAGGAGGAGGAGTAGCTCTCTATGTAGGGGAAGAGATCAAAGCAACAGAACTAAAGGGTAAACATGGAGGAGAGGAGGCACTGTGGGTCACCCTGGAGACTGGAAATGGCTCCACAATCCACACAGGGGTTGTATACAGACCCCCGTCTTAGGAGGAGGAAATGGGCAAGGAAATAATAGAAGGCTTCCTTGGGATGGCAGAGAAAGGAGAGATATTGCTGATGGGGGACCTGAATATGCCAGATGTTAACTGAAGCACCTTTGCTGCAGCCACATCCAAGAGCAGGGCCATTCTCAATGCCCTACAGGGGGCATGCCTCAGACGGCTAGTTTTGGAACCCACTCGGGAGGGAGCAATCTTAGACCTGGTACTATCAAATGGGGATGGAGAGAGGATCTCTGATCTTGAAGTGGGTAGCCATCTGGGAACAGGTGACCACCAAACATTGTGGTTCACGATAAACTTAGCTGTAGAGTCAAGCCACACAAAAGCGAAGGTGCTGGACTTCAGGAGGGCTGATTATGTCAAAATAGGAGAGTGCCTCAGAAAAGCACTAGCAAACAGGCAAGAAGGTTGGGTGAAGTAACAATGGGGAAACATCAAAACTGCCATCACAGAGGCAACAAGCCTTTGTGTGAAGCAAATAAACAAATCAAAACGAAAGAAAAAACCACTATGGTTCTCAAAAGTAGTGGCGAGGAAGGTAAGGGAAAAAAGACAGCATTCAGGAAGTATAAGGAAACACAGAAGGAGCAGGACAGAGAACTGTACCAGTTAAAGCAGAAAGAAGCAGGGAAGGCAGTCAGAACAGCAATGGCCCAAACCGAGGAAAAGAAAGCCAACTCAGTTAAGAAGGGGATAAAACCTTTTATAGGTACATTAGGGAGCAAAGAAAGACTAAGGCAGGGATACTGAGGCTGAATAAAGAGGAAGGTGGTTGGGCAGAGAGTGACAGTGAAAAAGCAGGGATACTGAATGAATACTTCTGCTCAGTATTCACAATGGAAAAGCAGAGGGAGATACATAATCCAGTCAATAGAAGCACTCTGGATAGAGGGGTTGATATTAGTCCTTTCACAGAAGAAAGGGTTCTGAAAGAACTCTTAAAACTGAAGGTGGATAAAGCATTGGGGCCTGATGGGATACACCCCAGAATTCTAAAAGAACTAAGGGAAGAACTAGTAACACCACTGACTACACTTTTTAATAAATCATGGGAGGATGGTGTAGTACCTGAGGACTGGAGAAGGGCAGATGTGATTCCCCTTCACAAAAGTTGGAGCAAGACAGAGGCAGGAAACTACAGACCTGTCAGTTTGACCTCAGTGGTAGGGAAAATTATGGAATCACTTCTGAAGGAAAGAACTGTTGAGTACCTAGAGGTCAGTGGGGCACAGGACCCAAGGCAGCATGGATTCACAGCAGGAAGGTCATGTCAGACAAATCTAATTGATTTATTTGACTGGGTGAAAAAAGTAGTAGACCACGGAGGGGCTGTGGACATGGCCTACCTAGACTTTAGCAAGGCATTTGACACATTCCCGCACAAAAGATTGATAAACAAATTAGCCAGCCTGGGAGTGGGTCCCAGGGTGGAAGCCTGGGTAAAATACTAGCTGGACAACAGGACACAGTGGGTAATAGTAAATAGAGTCCACAGTGAAAAAAGGAGGGTTACTAGTGGGGTACTTCAGGGTTCAGTACTGGGGCTGGCCCTTTTTAATGCCTTTATAAGTGACATTACAGAGGGACTGGAAGGGAAAGCATGTCTCCTTTGCAGATGACACAAAAATTTGCAACAGGGTTGATACACAAGGTGAGGTGGAAAGGATGAAAAGGGACTTGGCAAAGTTGGAGGAATGGTCAGATGTATGGCAGCTTAGACTCAATGCAAAGAAGTGCAAAGTAATACACCTGGGAAACAAAAACACAGGGTAAGAGTACACAATGGGGGGTGTTATACTGACAACAACAAAAATGGAAAGGGACCTGGGTGTAGTCATATCAGATGACCTAAAGGTAGGAAGCAATGTGAGAAGGCAGTAAGGAGGGCTGGGGAGGTACTGGCATGCATAAGGAGAGGCATCACCAGTAGAAAACAGGAAGTTGTTGGCCCTCTGTACAGACAGTTGGTAAGACCACATCTGGAGTACTGTGTACAGTTCTGGAGACCCCATCTCCGCAAAGACATAGATAGGGTGGAGGCTGCCCAGAGGAGGGCAACCAAAATGGTGCAGGGTCTGCACCAGAAGACATATGAAGAAAGACTAAAGGAGCTTAAGATGTATAGCCTCAAGGAAAGGAGGGAGAGGGGGGACATGATAGAAACATTCAAATACTTCAAGGGAATCAACAAAGTCCAATAGGGTAGCATCTTTCAGAAAAAAGAGATGTGCAAGAACAAGGGGGCACAATTTGAAGATTGAGAGGGGACGGCTCAGAGGTAATGTGAGGAAGTATTTCTTCACAGAGAGGGTTGTAGATGCATGGAACAGCCTTCCTGAGGAGGTCGTAGAGTGAAAAACAGTGAAGGAATTCAAGAATGCATGGGACAGACATAAGGCAATTCTAGCGGGGGGTAGGAGGAAGTAGGCTGTTGGTTGGTTAACTAGGATCTGCAGCTTATCTGTTAGGTAGGGAAATGGGTAGACTAGGTGGGCCAAGCGGTCCTTATCCGCCATCAAATTCTATGTTTCTATGTTAACCTTACCAATCTGAGCCCACAGTATCCAGTGTTAATGAGTGTGAGGAGGCACAAGCTGCATCTGGTTCTGACATAGAGACACACTTCTGATTCAGATGACACAAATTAGAGTCTTACCTTGGATTGGTTAGTATTTTTTAATTAATAATACTTAATCATTGCTTTATCTGTAATCTAGGGATCATTGTCATATCATCTGTGATAGCTCCTCCATTATATTGTATAGCAACTCGTTCACCTATGCTGCATCACAAATTGTATATCTAATATTTTTTAATATGCCTTTGTACTCATCAGTTCTGAACTATATCAAGTCATACTGTTTATTGTGTGCATGTGGGGGTGGCTCTGCAGAGGTGCCCACGTGCACCCATTGTTATCATAATTTGATGGTGTTTCATATTAGTTTATTAGGGGCTGCATTTGGATATGGTTTTTATCTTGTGTTGCAGTACAAGTATGTTTGTGCATTTTGTTCTCATTGTATATGTTACCTACTCTGGTGTGTGAGTGTGTGTGTGTGTACATGTGTGTGTACATGTGTACATGTAGGTGTACTGCAAGGGTGGTCCTGACTGTCTGTTCCTGCACTGTCAGCTGAGTGACCGCAAATGGATGTTCATGGACAGGAGTCAAACTGGCACTTGCTCCACTAGCCAAATCCTGTTAGATATTGTTTTGAGATAGACAAAAATCTTTGTAAGAATAAAAAAGAGTATTGCAAGTCTTACTTTTGCCACTTTGAGAAACAAGATCGTGATCCTGAGCATGGGCATGACATTGCCGTGGTGTGACACACATGCTTAGGATCATGGTCCTGTTTCTCAAAATGGTAAAAGTATGACTTGCAGTGGTTTTCATTATTCTTACAACGAACCCCATGCTCAGAAGAGCATGTACTTTTAGCCCCAACTATCACTTACACTTGTTCAGGAAATTTGCACATGGGCAATGCGTGTTCACATTGACAAGAGGCATCTGGCAGTGGAAGATTGGCCAAACAATAAGGTAATGTGCTTGGTCTGAGCTAAAGTATACATTTTTAAAATTTAGGGTAACAGATCTTACTGTTACTGATACTGGGGCAGATGAATCATTTATTTTGCCATAGATGTTATTACAGGCACACTTGCCACACAAGTTCAGTATAGCTGCTGAAAGCTGACAGTGTGTCTTTAATGTGTGCACTGCTCATGCACTACATTGATAAAAGTTTCCCGAGAGCTGAAAAGTACAATGAACTGAAACTGAATAGCAGCTAGAAACAAACCATTTATTGCAGTGAGCAGTGCACACATTAGGCAACTCACTGAAAAATGTTAAATCAGTGAGTTGAAGGGACAGTTTAATGTGACTGGTACTGTATGCTATACTGGAACATATATGTGTATATGTATTACTCAGTGTGTGTGTGTGTGTGTGTGTGTGTGTGTGTGTGTGTGTATCACAACAATTAGAAAGTGCAGTTAGATGGCTCAGTGGTTAGTACAAAAATTGCTAGTTTACACATTTCTCACTGCTCACAACACCATTATTGCTAGAGTTTGTTACCCTTGCTACCAAACCTGGATATACCTGCATACTCCCCATGGTCATACTCACCCAGTTATCAGGAGTTACCTTTGCCACCCATAGTTTCATGGCATTACTAGGATATCCTTCCCTCTTGTCTACCTATTTTAGACCTCTACTTTTCCTGAGGATTGGCTACTGTCTCCTCCTTTGCCAAGCTACCTTAAGATATGATTCTAGCACCACTGCATATTCTAGGGCTCCTCCCATTGTTTGAGGTTCATGTTGCTGGACCTGGATTTGCTGATCTACGTCTTGCAATGAGTCAATAAGCTGGTCCATTGCCAATCAATCCTGGGGCCGGGGGGGGCATCTGCATATGCCAGTTGTGTGTCTTTGCAGGTCCTCTGCAGGTTCTGGGAGGGTTTACTGTCTCGTTCCTCTCCTCATTCTAAGTTGTGACCTGTTCAGCTCAGCTTGGTGGCCTGTCCCAAATAGTATTTCCTGGGCCTATGCCAAGTCACCAAGTCTTCATACCTCTTCCTTCTATCTGGGTGGAGGTTCTTTAGTACACTGAGTGCTGGCCTTGCTAAGTTGACTTCTAGGAAGCCACCCTTTTGTTCCTCTCACCAGCTATTCAGTTGGCTCATGATGTTAAACTGGTCAAGGTATGCTTCCCAGGGGATCTTCCCATCAAACACAATGGGCCTCTGTACTGTGTGAGTTCCGCTGCCTGGGTTCTTTTTAAGGATTCTCCCTATTGTGGCTGAAACCATGGTGCTTCTGGTGGATGGAGTCATGGAGTCTTCTTTCATTCTAATATTTTCCAGTGCTACCCATAGTTCCAGGAGGTTAATTCTTCTTTCCAGATCCTCCCAGAGCTAATACAGGCCATCTCTATTGGCAGCCTGGTGCCAGTCAATCTTCTTGTCCAGGATCTCCTGTATGCACACTAGACCATGGTCTACATGTTCTTTGACCATTTTCAGTTCTTGGAACATCTCTCTTCTCACACTGTCCAGGACTGCATCCATCTTGGCCACTTGTCTGGAGAGTCCAGAAGCAGACTCTTTAATCTTCTGTGTGTCTGCTCTAAGAACCTTTACTTCACCTTGCAGACTGGCTGCCCACTCTAGCTGTGCTGCCTTCAGTACATCCTCCACCTCAGCTTCCATCCTGACAAGGCTTGCTTTCATGTCAGCCCTCTGTCTTTCTTGGCTTGCCTGTAATCTTTGATCTAGACTGGCTAGGAATTCCCTCAGTGCCATGTCTGTACCTGAGGGCTCCATGCTGTTGTTGATGCTGCCACTCCTTTGCTCTTGGACATGGTACAAATCTAATCCCACTGCTAACACCAGTGTTGGAAATAGGCTCGTTGCACCACCCTGAGTGTTGGAGTCAGACAACAGACACTGGAGCTATAAAAATTGACCATTACTAGCAGCAGTCAGATAGTAGGCTGAAAGTGCTGTTTTATCTGGTAGATCAATCACATCCAGAACTGATTCTAGAGGTGGCTGGTGCTGTAGGTGACTGGAGCTGTAGGCAACAGGTGCTATAGGTAGGACCCCTGGCTGGTGCTGATTCTTGGAGGCAGGACCCTTGACAGGCTGGTGCTGATTCTTTGAGGCAGGGCCCCTTGGTGGCTGTGACATGGGATGCTTAGCTCTCAGCCTGAACTGACTCCCCAGTGAAATGGTCCCTCTTTTATGCTTCTCAGATTAACTGCACCTGACATCATTAATTGTGCTTAACTAAAGCCACTTGATCCTTATTTGGCAAGACCTCCTTCAGCTGACATCAAATGACATCATCAGCCGTGCAATGCAACCCTTCTATGAACCAAGGCCCTGGTGTCAGATGTTGCTGCATGACATCACAATAGTGACCAGCCCTGTCATTACCATGGCAATTCCTTCAGGTGTAACTTGGCCACCATGGAGAAAGGATGACTGACTAACTCAGTAGGTGGGAACGGCCTCACATCGTAAGTGGATTATCATTTTCATAACAATATTCAGCTACTGATTCCTCTTTTCCCTATACAATCTACAGTAGGGCATAGCATTACATAAGGGTACTCCTCGGCCTTCACTCAGAAATATTAACTTGATATAGGGGACAATCAGAGTTATAGGGATGTAGGCTAGCAGGTGGTTTTCAAGCATTGCCAACAGTTGGATGATTACCCTGGAAGACACCTACACATGTACGGCCCTCAGACAGAATTGTTACTTGTCATTTTTGCGTATACATTTTAATGCCTGCAGTACTGTGAATACCCAGAAGATAATGATCTCCATATGTGTCTCCTCTGTCATCTGCAGATTTCAAGATGGCAAAAGCAGGGAAATGCACACCATGCAACATCACTCTGCACCATTTGCAGCTTGGTCCCAACTGCTGAATGTGCTCCACAGAGGAGTCACCAGATCGCTCTAACCAAGTGAATGCTGCAAAGGGCAGTACTGATTCATCATTCTCCTCCAAAACAATCAAAGCATCTGGTCAATGGATCCCAGCTGACAGAGGCCTTTATACAGACTCAGCTGAATTTATTGCAAAATCAACAAACTTTAATGCTAAAAATGATGGAGCGTGTAGAAGCACTATCAAATCCAACAGACCCTCCTAAGGATCCAGCCAAGCCCAATCAATTAGCAAATCCAGCTACACCTTCCCAGCCTATCACTCCAATGCCAGATGGGTATGGAACCACTGGATGAAGAGGAGGAGGATGCAGAACCAGAGGAGGGAGACAACAAACACTCAGATTAAGAGGAGGAGTAAGAAGGACAGATTGAGGAATCTCAGGAAGAGCCTTCACTTATATCTAAACTTTGCTCTGCAGACTCCTATGCTGAGGTTGTTCATTCCATAAGGACAACTGTAGGATTTGATGCATGGCTTCATCCCTGGAGTCCAAACTTGCTCCCTCTGTGGGGCAGAAGCTAAAGCCACAGGACATCTTCCCAATCTACCCAGCAATAGAAGACCACATTGAAAAGGAATGAGAAACCTTAGAACCTGCAAGAATTTCAGAGGGAAAAGCTCTGGACAGTGCATACCTCATACTGAAAGACAAAGAAAAGTTGTGGTATCACATCCAGACAGAAGATCCACAGATAGCAACCCTCAGCCACAAGACCCTACTCCTTGATAAAGGGTCCTCTTCCCCGAAGGATCCAGTGGACAAAAAGGTGTAAGAAATGCTTACAAAATCCTATGAAATAGCAGATCGGACAGCTAGGGGGTCACAGCAGCAGTGTACACTTCCAGAGCCCAAATAGGTTGGCTAGAAGAATTAACCAAATCACTACTGCCCAAGTCACCACATTTGGAGATCCTGGATTATGCACTGCCAGCAGCAAAATATCTATGACAAATGGTGGCTGACACCCTCAGATAGACTGTCAGGGTGGCAGCAATTTCCAACAGGGCAAAACGAGCCCTATGGCTGAAGCAGTGGCAGGCAGACACAGAATTGCAGAAGCTACTTTTCAAAGACAACAAATTGTTTGGGGACGGACTGGAACAATTTATAAAACTCAAGAAAGAAGGCAAAAACCTTGCAAAAGACAAAACAGATGCCCGCCTTACCTTTTTTCCTTTTGGAGTAAAGTTTATAATAACTACAACAGCAATCATAGGGACAGGACAAGGCAACAAAACAGCTAATACAAGGGCATGACCTTCAAGTGAGCCTTCAACCAGTTGGGCAATAGGTTCCTCAACAATGAGTTCCTTTGGAGAAGGGAAACTCAGCAGTCTCTTCCCCAGCTGAATTTGCAAACCAAACTGGACACCCCAGTAGGGGGCAAAGAAATGGACTTCTCCAAGACTTGTTTCAAAACAACATCTGACAGATGGGTGTGCAAAGTATTATCTCTAGGATATACGATAAAGATCAACAAGCCTGCCGGCTCATGCTCAATTATATTTCTGGCATCAGACAGAAACGCATAAGCAAGGAAAATCAGAAAAACACTGAATGGTCTCCTTTCAAACCACACAATTGCCCCAATACCCCCAGATCCAAGAAACCAAAGAGTTTACTCAATATTCTTCTTGGTCCTAAAGAAGATGGATGACCTCAGGCCCAAATTGAACTAAAAGTTTGTCAACTAGAACATAAAAGTAAAAAAATGAAAAATGAAGACAATCTAGTCCACACTGTAGGCCAAAAAGAAAGGGGATTATCACACATTTGTAGATATGAAAGACGTGTACTTTTACATCCCGATTAGACTTGCACATCACCAGTACCTGTGATTTTAAAGATCAATTGTGGTGTTTTAAAAATGCTTTTAATGTATTTTATTTGCTCACCATGAGAACAACCACTCCATATATATTGCAAGTAATATGCAGGAACAGTCATTTCACATGTTCAGATGCTATTTTACTGCCTGTCTTTTTTGAAGCTTTCTCAGAAAATCCCTCAGACATTTTTAGACCAGCTGGTGGAATTTTGGGTGAGTGCGCATTCCATTCATAGGTTCATAGGTATTTACAAGCTACCTAGACTTTTGACCTTAATGCTTGCCTTCCCTTTCTATACTGGAGTGTATTTGTCCTTATAAACCTTATCCAGCCCATGTTTAAATGATTCCATTGTATCGCTGTTCACCACTTCCATTGGTAAACCATTACAAAGCTGTACCATTCTCTGACTGAACCAATTCTTTCTCTTTAAGGTGTTCCATTTACCCAATCTCAATTAAAGTCTATGTCCCCTTAGTTCATGCTGATAAGTTTATTCTTGCACTAAGCCCTAGATCATCCCTTAATTTTTCATCCTGAAGGGCCCTGTACACCATGCACATATCACCTCTTACCCTTCAATAATGAAAGTATACAATCCCAAGTTATTCAGTCTCTCTGGGTATGTTGCATAGCCCTGACCTGTTATTCTTTTTGTGGCCCTACATTGCACATTCTCCAGCCTTCTGATGTTCTCTTTTTTGCATGGGGACCATACCTGGGTGTAGTGTTAAAGATGTGGTCTCACCAATGCCTAACACAAGGGCAGTATCACCTTGCTGTCCCTACTTCCGATGTGTCATAGTATGCATTCAAGCAACAATGACATAATTTTCCTCATGTTCCTGGTACTGAGCTGCCAGGACCTTGAGGAAAAAAGCCAACATACACCTGTTCACTGACGACACGGATGTATACGTAAGTTGAACGACACCTGAAGCCACCTGTGCAGACCTCCAGGAGGATTTTAACCAGCTCCAGAATCAGCTTCTACACAAAAAACTTTTTCTAAGTGCTAAAAAGACAAAGGCTATGTTGTTCTCGCCCCACAGCTGTATGATGAATCCATCCAGTTCTGTAAAACTACTCCAGATCACTACAATTCTTGGGGAGAAATTGGAGTTTGTTGCAAAGTTTAAATACTTAGGAGTGTGGCTAGACCACAGTCTTTCATTTGCTGAACATGTTGAAGACCTGGTAAAGAAACTAAGGCAGTGGCTGGGGCTATTCTTTAGAATCAACCAGTTCCTCACTAGAGATGCAAAAGTGCATCTCGTCCAAACTACTTTCCTCTCGCTGATAGATTATGCAGATTACTTATATAGTAATTGCCCTAAAGCCTCTCTCACAAAGTTGGATGTGCTTTATCACAGGGCTATCAGGCTTATTACCGGTCTCCCCATCTCCACCAACCATTGTGCCTTGTACAAAGCCATAGGATGGTCCTCTCTTATGTTTAGGCAGAACAGAAATGCAGTCCTTTAGATTTATACAGTCTTCATGAAAAGGCTTCCACAATACATAATTGACTTTCTTCCACTAAGTGAGCCAGGAATGTACGCTCTAAGAAGTGCATCCGACATCTTATTATGTATCCCTAAGGCTTCCTCTCGCTTTGGCAGAGTGGCCATTAGCTTCTTGTTACCATCCTTGTGGAACAAAGTGCAAAAATTATTGAAGTTGAGCTGCCTCTGCAGTTTGAATACCTTCAAGTCCTTATATGCTTGATATGTGTGTGACCCATGCAATTGCTTCCCCAGCCCTTGATCTTTAACCGAAGTGTAGGCTACTGCCCTTCAGCTGTGCTATATTTAAAAGCACTTGTAATCACCAGCAATTCTAATTTTGTGAACCACTTATAATCTATATGCTGATGCTTATAGAAACCAGAATGGCCCATAGCCTCTTATAGCTATTGTGACCATTAGACTCCAGACACCTTCCTGTCTCTGCACATAAATTTGTCCCACTGCATCACCACACTCCCAGAATCTGCACTCTATTCTCTTTATTCCATCCCCTGTCCCAGAACTTGCTCCCCGACTAAAGTCAAGCCCCACTGAGGCTCCCTGCTTCATAAGCGTGGGATTCACTGTTACCAGAAGGTCTGTGCTTCCATAGCTGCTGCCCGCAATCCCAAGCCTGGACTCTCCTCGAGTAAAGCATGGCAAAGCCACTATCCAATCAGAATTGAGTGCTTTTTTGGCTCTGGCTTCCGACTGATCCCTGTGGTCTGCTTCTGTGTTTCTTTCAAAAACCAAATACAATCTGGTGTCCCTGCTGGAATCCGCTCAAAAAAGTTGTCATTACTTCTTCCAGTGCCTGTTAAGACCCTTACTGTACTGTTATAGTATTATATGGAGGGAATCTGTGTGATTACACCCCTTCCTGAATTGTTGTGTTCATGCCAGACTCTATGCACTATAGGAATCCACATCTGGGTTGTCTTGCTGTTGGGCTCCTCCTCCTCTGGCAAAGATGTCTTTTGACTGTGGTTGGCAATCACTCCTGACTTCCTCTTTTTCTCCCTGCCAAAGACAGGCTCTCTATGGGCTCCTCATTCCACAGGCATGGAAATCTTGGTCACCAGGCAGTCAGCACTGCCTCAGCCTCCACCTGCGACCCCAAGCCTGGACCCTCAACTAGCAAGGCACGGCAAAGCCACTACCCTATCAAAAAGCTAATGCTTTTTGGCTCTGATCACTGATTGGCTCCTTCAGCTTGCATCTGTGTTCTCCCTAAACCAAACTAAAATCTGTTTTCCTCACTGACATATACCAGAAAAGCTGCAATCACCTATGTGACTGACTGCTAGTATCTTTATCTTTCTGCTCATAGTGTTGATATTAGAAAACTGTGTGTTTACACTAACCTCTGAAACATGTGGATGAGCCTCCTCCTCCCATGAGCTGGAGCACCTTGTACTGTTATGAACTGTTGTAACACTGAGTACTTAAGTGCAGTAATTGTATATATTTGTATTACTTATCCTAACTGTAAATACCTCTGTATGTATTGTATTACTTGTCCTGGACTTAACCAGGTCCATCTTGTAAATGAGCTTGCTCAATGATGCCCACCTGGATAAAGATTTTGATTGATTGAAAATTATGTAATTGTTGTTTGAATGGAATGAACATGCACACAAGGTTTAGCTAGCTAGTCAAAAAATGTCTGAGAGATTTTCTGTGAAACCATCTAATAGGAGAACACAAAAATAGTATCTGAACATGTCAAATGGAAATTGTTTTCATTTCACATGTAATAAATAAGACCTGGTTGTCTTTATGTTAGGGAAAAGGAGTAAAGTTTGTAATATGTTTATAATATTGCTGCAATTGATCTTTAAATATTAGGTCATCATTTCCAGTACCAGATGTTAGACTTTGGTCTGCCCTTCACTTCAGGGTTATTCACCAAGGTTTCAGTGGTCCTAGTAGCAGAACTATGAAAACAGGGGGTATGTATGATCCTGTACTTAGGCCATTGGTTCATAAGAATGAGATCCAAACAGCAAGCCAACAAGGACACATCCACAGTGATAAAAATGCTATTGGATCATGGCTGGGTAATAAATTATCAAAAGAGCAGCCAAGTTCCAAGCAAATCCCAGCAACATCTAGGGGCCCACATAAACGCTTTGACTGGCCTTGTGAGACCATCAGACAAGAGGGTAGATAACATGGCTGCACAGGCCAACAACCTCAACTCAACTCAGTTTATTTTTAAAAAGCTCAAGTCAGTATTTATCCAAGCGCTTGTACAAAAGATCAATAAAAAAGCAGGAATTTAAAAACACATACATACTATAAAATACATATTTAACACAATATTCCACAACAGTTAATTCATTCATAGTCCAGGAAGGCAAGACTAAACAAATGTGTTTACAATGCCACTTTAAAGTTCTCCATGGTCAGACGCTCTTTTACCAAATGAGGTAGAGAATTTTAAAAGGTAGGGGTCATAAATGAAAATGCCCTGGCTCCAGAAGTCTCCAACTTACCATGAGAATCTCTTGCAATCTCTCATTGGCAGAGCAGAATGGGTGGAGGGGGCAGTAAGGACACAGGAGTTCTTGCAGATAGCTTGGACTCTGTCCGTGTAGGGCATTATAGGTCAGCAAACCAACTTTGAAGATAACTCGCCACTGGACTGGCAGCCAGTGCAGGCCATGGAGCACAGGCGTAATATGACAGGCTTGAGAAAAGCCAGTCAACAGCCTAGCTGCTGCATTCTGCACCAGCTGTAGGTAGCAAATGTCAACTCCTGGAAGCCCTAGGTATAGAAAATTGCAATAGTCAAGGCGGGAGGTCACAAAGGCATGGACCAACATTGAAAGGTCAGCAGGGGTGACAAGGCTTTTAATCTGGGTGATATTCCTTAGTTGATAAAGAGAGGATTTAATGACGGATGTCACCTGAGATTTCAGTGTCAGCCCTTCATCAAAAATAATGCCCAGATTACGCACCCTGTCCAATGTCAACAGCTGATTGCCCCTGAGCCAAAGCCTGGAATGCTGCCCCACTAGTTGCCCCTCCACCCAATGACCTGGGTCCACAACCAACACCTCAGTCTTGCCAGGGTTCAACCTCAACCAATTGGCACTCATCCAGTCCAGGATCTTGGCAAGGCAGTTGTTAAATACCGAGACCGCATTATCCTGCTAGGGCACAAAAGACATGTAGAGCTGACTGTCATCTGCATAACAGTGAAAACTCAGCCCATACCATCTCACAATGTCTCCCAATGGCAGCATGTACACTGTGAACAGTGTGGGTGACAACACAGAGCCCTAGGGAGCCCCACAAGGCAGGGAGACTGGCTCCAAAGAAAAATTCTGGACACCACTCTCTGAAACCTGCCAGTGAGATATGAATGGAACCAACTGAGGACAATAATTGACAGTCCACAGATGACTTGCAGGCACTCCAGTAGCACCCCATCATCCACAGTGTCAAATGCTGCAGAGAGACCAAGGAGAACCAAGATGGAACTAGTCCTCCAATCTCTCGCTATTAGATCATTAAGCACCCAAACAAGTGCTGTCTTGGTACTATGCCTCTTCCTAA
Organism: Neoceratodus forsteri; assembly: GCA_016271365.2. Classification (NCBI taxonomy): domain Eukaryota; kingdom Metazoa; phylum Chordata; order Ceratodontiformes; family Ceratodontidae; genus Neoceratodus; species Neoceratodus forsteri. The sequence continues at coordinate 1,275,163,358 of CM057449.1, read as the reverse complement.
AACCCAATTGGAGAGGATCCTTGATCTCATGGACGTTAAGATGACCCTTCAGCTGCAGCACAACCACTTTCTCAATAACCTTCCCCACAAAAGGAAGGTTAGAGACAGACCTGTAGTTTGAAAGACAGTCGGTGTCCACAGAAGATTTCTTTAGGAGGGGTATTACTACAGCCTCCTTTAGGGTGTCTGGAAACACACCTGCTCTAAAGAATGCCCCACTATCTCTACTAGGACCGTGTTGATAACCTCAACACACCCCACTAGGAGGTGAGCTGGGCCCAGACACAAAGTACAGCAGGTAGGTGGCAAACTCTAGATGATCCTCATGACGTCCATGATCGCCAACTGGTCAAAGTCAGGCCAGACCAACCGAGGAACAGAAATCTCCCACCGACCACTGCAGTCCCTACAGGAGCAGGCCGCACAGATGTCTGACCTGATCTGCAAAGAACTGAGCAAACTCATCACACTTTCCTTGTGACAGTGCTCTCTGTGGCTGGAGACAGGCTGGATTGTGCAGTCTGTCCACAGTCTACAAGAGCTGGGCTGGTCAGTTCTGTACAGCAGCAATCTCCCTGGACAGGAATTCTGCCTTCTTACAGAAGATAGCTGACTGGTAGTCTTATAATGGGACATCAGTCTACGTCTGTTATCATCCAAGCTAGATTTCTGCCAGTGTCTCTCCAGCCTTCATCCAACTCGCCTCAGCTCCCTCAAAATTCCATCAAACCAGGGGGATTAAGGACAAAGTGTGAGTGGACGAACACGGACAGGAGCTATGGAATCCAGAGCCTCCACCACAGACCTGTTATAGATCTGCAGCAGATTCTCCAGGTCTGAGCTTACACTTGGTATGCCCGATAGGTCCAGCACTGCCATAAGGATATCTGGGGTCAAGCCCCTCAAAGGGCTGTACCAGACCATCTCCACGGGGTTGACCTGTTGGGGGTGCCTGGAAATTGAACCTTATGATGTGATGATCAGACCAACCAACTGGCTCACCACCAAGACAGAGGGCTCCATCCCCAGTAGGAAGACCAAATCCAATGAGTGACTATGAATATGGGTCACAGAGGTAATAACCTGTGTGAAGCCCAACAAATTCATTAGTTGGAGGAAGTCCTGTCCAAACTGCGAGAGTTCAGCATTAATCCAGGCATTGAAATCTCCCAGCACCACCCATCTGGGGGACTCCAACAGCATATCGACGATGAAGTCTCTGACTTCCTGCAGAAACTGCTTTCTTGCCTCTGGGTGGATGGTAGATGGGAAGGATCCTGCAACCCACACCTGCACCAATGATACACTCAAAGGACCTGGTCTCCACCACTGGCACATCTATAAGGTCAAATTCCATTCTAAAACAAATGGCTACACCCCCACCCCCTGCGATCCATCATCGGATGGTGTATTACCAAAAACCCAGCCAGAACAGCCAACTCAAGAACTGGGCCTGCATTCTCATCCAGCCAGGTTTCAGCTATGCAAGCCAGGTCCAATTACTCAACAAGACCAGCAATTAATGCTGTCTTGTTTTTAATGGACCTGCCATTGCATAACACCACCTGATTAGGATGAGCCGCCAAGGTCAGCCACGTTATCTGCTCATCCAATGTGGAGCCCTTGAGTATGGGGACCAGACAGGGAGGACCTCTCTCTCTGGGATCCATTTCACCCCTGGGTGACCCCTGGGCCTCACCACTTCAATTCTTCCATTCTGCTCCACTCCTACTCTAGGTCCATGACCCCTGTCCTGTACCTTTTTCTTACAATCCCCAAAGCTCAACATTGCCCATATACATCACTGGGCAAGGAGGGGGCAATTAAAAGTCCAGAGGCCATGGAGCTCAGAGGGGGAGCAGCGCCTAACTGGGAGAGCTCTTAACCAACACATACCAAGACAGGTGTCCCAAGACAGCCACAGAAGTCCACAATTCCCCTAAATCACTCTGGGCTAACCAACAGCATGCAGATACCAATAAATATAAACTACACATACACATACACACACATTCACATGCACACTTAAAACAATACCATCAACCTTCCAATTTAAATAAAATACAACCCACACCTCCCAATCCAAACTTAATTAATTAAAACCAAAATATTACAAAAATAAACAGACCTACACCTCCAACCCAAACTTATTTAACTTAAAACCAAATATATAAACATAATCTCAATAATACTAATCATTTATCAAATGTATGCCAGTCTTTCACAGTTCAGTAATTAGAGTTTATGCCAGTCTCAAAACAAAGTTTTAATTACTTGCTGGGCTGATCTCTCACCTCTACCAGCCCAGTAAACCAAAGCTGCACCCACAAATTTGTGAGCCTCTCACTTTCACAGATTCAGAACCTAATGAGGAACAATTCTCCATCATTAGGGGAGTTCCTGCAAGTCTTTGAATCCATGGTGTCTTGCATAGACCTGGTCCCCTGGGTCAGGTGGAAAACATCACCACTCCAAGGAACTACCATACAGTACAGCAAGGCCCTGGAATGGGACCTGATGAAGCACATCTCTCTTGAAGCAATAAGATCGTCTTTGACATGGTGAATGAAATGCTAGAATCTAACCAAAAGTGCCTCCATTGATATCAATTATGACATCACAAAATTGACACAGATCCCAGCTTCTTGGGCAGGGAAGCATCAATGGGACCCAAAATTACACAAAGAAAGTAGTCTGCCTTGCAGTATCAAATGGCCATCAATGTTCTGGAAATTAGGGCAGTCTATCTATCCCTGATCAGCTTTTCAAGTAACAGACTCAAACCTCTTCCAAGTAAAAGGCTACATCAAAACCTTAAGGGAGGGAGGTTCAGGAGCAATATGAGAAACTTCTTCTTCACAGAGAGCATGATCAAACCATGGAATAGTCTGCTGGAGGGAGTGGTGGGAGCAAAGTCTGTGGAGAAATTCAAGAGGGCATGGGACAGACACTGTGGGATACTCAAGCAGGCAGCTGAGTGGGAGGGGGTAGGAAACCATGGGCAGACTTGAGGGATCATACGGTTCCCATCTGCTGACAACTTCTATGTTTCTATGTTCAAAACACATAAAGACAAGTAGGTGGTGATAAAGTCAGACAACAGTCACAGTAGTGTACGTAACCAAGCATGGGGGAACACAAAGCCAAAGTCTAATCAGTAAGGTGTCAGAGGTCCTGAAACGGGCACAAAAGAACATGTCAGCCATCTCAGCAATCCGTGACACAGGGAAGCATAATATATTGACTGATTGGTTCAGTCACAAGGAAATAAATCCAGGAGAGTGGCAATTGCATCATCACATCTTTCAGGTCATAAACCACAAATGGATCCACTACAGATCAACCAAATGGCAGTCAAAGACAACTCTCAGCTACCTCTCTTCTACTCCAGGTTCAGGCAATAGAAAGTGAGTAGGAGGGATACCCTGTCACTGCAATTGGAATTCAACAGAGTCTATGTTTTACCCCATTTCCACTGATCCTGCAAATATTATGCAAAATTCAGAGCCCCCTGTTAGCCTAGAAGAGCTTGGTTCACATTAGTAGTGGCCATGGCAGTAGATCAACCATGGTATCTCCTTCTCAGATGAGACATGCTCATGCATGGCCTGGTCAGACACCTGAGTCCACACAATATTCATCTCATAGCCTGATGCCAGAGAGGGACAGACTGTTATAGGCTGCATACCACGCATCCATTGTGGATACCATACTACAATCCACAAGGTCACAGAAAATGACTATGTACTCTAGGTAATGGAGAACATTTAAAAAAATGGTGCACCATCACAGATATCCAACCAGCAAGTGCATCAGTCCCCCACATGCTTCTTTTTCTGCAACATGGACTTGACAAAGATCTATCCACCACCTCATTTTTGGTTCAGGTAGTAGCCATAGGGGCAGCCAGGAGTCAAATAAGTATCTCATCTCCTGGAGCATGCCCAGACATCATATGATTCCTGAAAGCAACATCTAACTTTAACCCCAGGGTCAAACAAGTCACTGCCCCATGGAACCTGAAACTGGTGCTATATGCAATGACCAGCACACCATTCAAACCAGGTCTTGACATAGACTGTACTCTTAAGACAGTATTTCTTGTAGCAATCTGTTCACAATATGTATAGACATAGACAGGACATAGACAGGATGGAGACGGTACAGAGAAGGGCAATAAAAATGGTGTCTGGGATGCAGCACAAGTCATATGAGGAGAAACTCAGAGCTCTCAATATGTACTCCCTGGAGGAAGGGGGGGACATGATAGAGACCTTCAAGCATCTGAAGGGGATCAACAGGGTATCAGAGGGGAGCATCTTTTACATGAAGGGAAATAGAGGAACAAGAGGGCACAAAAGGGGAAAACTTAGGGGGAACTTGAGAAAGTTCTACTTCACTGAAAGGGTGAGGGAGAGATGGAACAGTCTCCCCTATGAAGTGGTAGCATGGCCACAGTTCAGGGATTCAAGAATGCGTAGGATAGGCACATGGGAATTATCAAGCTAGGGTGAAATGTGGGGGGGACTTGTTGTAGCATCTAGAGTACCTTAAGCTTTAGAATAAGGAATACGGCAGACTTGATGGGCCACAAGGCCCTTATCTTATGACATCATCTATGTATCTATGTATCAGGGAACTGAATACTCTCTCATGCAAAGAATAATTTATGATCATTCACCCCAACAGAATTACTCTAAGAATAGGGCCTACATTTATACCCAAGGTTCCTACACTGTTTCATGAGGCTCATACTATTGAACTTCCTGCTTTACTTCCAGGCCTCTTGAATGGAGATGAACAAAGACTACAGGCTCTAAATCTGAAAAGGACAGTGGTGGGTTACCTGGGGAAAACATCCCTTCTCAGGAAAAGAGAGAGACTGTTTGTCTCTGACTAAAGAACACAAAATGAGAATGGCAGTATCCAAGGCTACCTTAGCAAGATGGCTCAAATGAGCTACTATATACAAGAGGCATACAACTCTAAGTGGACGACTCCATCCCTCTTCACCAGAGCTGTAGCAATCTCATGAGTGAGTGCAACAATGGATTAATGCAAGAAATTTGTGAAGTGGCCACATGATCCTCATTCCATACATTTGCAAAACACTGTAGACTGGACGTTCTGCACTCTCATCAAGCCAATTTTGGCAGAAATGTCCTGATTTCCATTTTATCTGGATAGACACTGGCTCATGCTTCATTCTCCCCAACCTAGATATTTATTACTGCTTTGGTACTACCCAGTATGTAAGGAATATTGGAGTGCCATAGAGGAATGTGATCTATAATATAAGTTGTAACATGGCAATGTTTACCATAGACAGAGTAAGCATTGTAATAGGCTGAAACACAATCCATGATACAAAATGAAGTAGGCATTAATTGCCTAGAAATGCCCACTTAATTTTGCAGTACTAAAAAGCTCCACAGTAAAAGTACTAAGCAAGCAGTATTTCAATCCACCCACCCACTCAGCTATCACAGTTGCATCATCGCGGATGGGAGCAAAGCAAAATGAAATGGAGAGATGCCCACTATCCCCAAACTCAGGTTTCATGCCTGCAACCAGCTGCTAAAGGTCAAACAGCAGAACAAAATAATATCTTGTGTGCAGATGTGAAAGACACTCCATATATAACAAAGGAGGAAAGTTATATAGTCCGTCAACTCAGTGTCCCTCCCTCTGTTGAAAAAGCAGTAAACTGGAGCCTCTTCAACTGCAATCATTTCAGCATGACTGGGCCAATGCATTTTACTTATTATGCCTCTGGCAGCAGCACAGCAAGAGATGGTGTTACCAATATTGTAAAGCCTTAAAAATTACCTGCAATCACAAATTTCTGATATCCAAGGAACAGCAGAAGAAGAAGAAAAATTCAGAGAATTTCTTAAGTTGGTGTTCTCAGAAATCGCTTAGTTCAGTTTTCGATTGGCAGTGTATGTTAATCACTGGTCCCATAATGCTGTGCTGCTCAATGCAGCAGAAAACAAGCAATTTACGAGGAGTTCTAAAAATAAGAATTACTTTGTATGAAATTTGTGTAATCTACTATTTATTATCATGTAATACACTTCAACAATTTGTGCTTTTTAGTGGCATAGTTGTAGTATGTAGCAACAATAGTAAAGAATGTTGGAGGCATGAAAATTAATTATACGCAGTAAAAAACAATGTGATTAAGACAAACAAATGTCTATGTTTTTCTTTGAAAATCCTGATTTCTGAAATCAATTTTTGTAGTGCTTGCCATTTTAAAAGTGCATTAATGCATTCCAGGCTCGGGCTGTACTAGGGAATTAATGCCCGGAAGGAGGTTGGAGGCACACGGCCCAACCAAGCATTATTTTTCTAGCAGAGCCCTCCTCTGTCATGCATTAATGCTCACTTCACTCACCTGATAAAGGTGATAGTAGGAACATTCCTGTATACACTGCCAGCCCTTCCAGACTTAAAGAGAGAGATAGTGAAACAGCATCTATTCCGACTATCCCAGCATGCCATACAAGCTAGATTCTCATCTACACATTGAATGTGAATAAAACAGTGATACCTCTTAGTTACTGTCCAGAGTACATAGCTACATTGATTAAGCTTCCTAACAGTCAGTTTATTTAGGGTTCCAGATAAACTTATGCTTTTTATAGTGATGCAGCTTGGGAAGAATCAAGCTAATATCATCTGAGACTGCAAGGAACTATAAGAGGTTAGATTTTTGATGTAAGAGGTCACATGTGCATCATTAGCATAACAGGTGAGCATAACTCAGTCTGTAAGGAATGTGGGAGTGCCACAGAGGAACGTTCCTACAATCCCATTTATCTGCTGAGTAAACTTACATTATTTTTGTTTGTTCAGATTGTTTGTACATATAGAAATATTTTCCCTTACCCTAAGAGGACTTCTGGGCTTGGAAACTACAGTAATCTAACACTTGTTTTTACCTTTTTAAATATTGCTGCACATACGATGTATGCACTTTCCTTTTTTTCTCAGCCAATACAATTGTGGTGCCCCCCCACACCCACTTTAATGGGTAGTACCCACTTAAGGGACAAGTACATAAGTAATGCAGGGAGGGAGGCCTACAAGCTCTTGACAAAGCACCTACTAAGGATACAAAATGTGCAAGGCATCTTGCTGAGTGGGATACTGTACTGATGCTCGGGATATGTACATTTTTGGTACTTCTTTGGCACTGTGAGACACTTTAATACATAGTTACATAGTAGTTGTTGGCAGAAAAGGACCCCCAGTCCAGCCAGTCTGCCCTGGTTTTAGTTTAATTCTTACTTCTTAACTACAGATCCTGCCAGACCTGTGTCTTTATTTCCCCTCTGTCCTAGTCTCACTAGTCCTCTCTGTCTATCCAATGCATGCTTGAATGTCTCTACGGTGTCGGCACCCACCACTTCCACTGGTAACCTGTTCTGGGGTTCAACTACCCTTTTGGTGAAGAAGTACTTCCTCACATTGCCTCTGAGTCTCCCCCTTCCAGCCTCCTATCATGACCCCTAGTCCTAGTGCCCATCCTTTTGTACAGAAAGCTGCAGGTTAATAAATCTCATGTTCTTTATACTGAGGTTTCTTTTTTTTTTAATTTTGTTTCTTTTTCACTGCTGTTGACTGCTGGTTTGACTAATAGCAGAATCTTTTGGGACTTTCAGTTCCTGGTTCTGTTTTGCATCAGTGTTCATGGGTGCAGCTTGTCCCTCTGCAGTCTCATTGGGTAGCACACTTGCTTTTTGTCCTGATGGTCATGGGTTCTAGTATCACGCCCTGACTACAGAATATTACATTGGTGAAGTTGTCATCCTTAAATGAGAGGTTAATTGAAAGGTTCTGGATGCATATTTCTGATGTCACTGTTCTAGAAAAGTGAAGATTACCCTGGTGTCCCAGCAGATATGCTTCCCTTTAATAAAACATGATCATGGTCTTTTGGACACCATTGGTATATATAGGCTGTTGCATTTCCCTGGTAAGAAAACAAAGCAAGAGACTCATTGCACTGATATAATAATAAAATCACAGATAGTGCCACATGTAAAAGCAGGAAAATGTTTATTCCGTGATGAAACAATACTGTGTACAAGCAGTGATTATCCCCATACAGCAAATCTGGCATTTCATGCCAGTGCCAGGCACTTTTTCAATGCTGCTGCATTTTATAGAAACATAGACTTTGATGGCAGATAAGGACCGCTTGGCCCATCTAGTCTGCCCATTTCCCTACCTACAGGATAGGCTGCAGATCCTAGTTAACCAACAGCCTATTTCTTCCTAACCCCCACAAGAATTGCCTTATGTCTGTCCCATGCATTCTTGAATTCTCCCACAGTTTTAGACCCACAACCTCCTCAGGAAGGCTGTTCCATGCATCCACTACCCTCTCTGTGAAATAATACTTCCTCACATTGCCCCTGAACCGCCCCATCTTTAAATTGTGTCCCCTTGTTCTTGCACGTCTCTTTTTCTGAAAGATGCTACCCTCTTGGACTTTGTTGATTCAACTGAGGTACTTAAACGTTTCTATCATGTCCCCCCTCTCCCTTCTTTCCTCAAGGGTATACATATTAAGCTCCTTTAGTCTCTCCTCATACGGCTTCTCTTGCAGACCCTGCACCATTTTAGTTGCCCTCCTCTGGACTGCCTCTATCCTGTCTATGTCCTTGTGGAGATGGGTTCTCCAGAACTGGACACAGTACTCCAGATGGGGTCTCACCAACTGTCTGTACAGAGGATAACAACTTCCTGTTTTCTGCTGCTGATGCCTCTCCCTATGCATCCCAGTATACCCCAGCCCTCCCTACTGCCTTCTCACATTGCTTGCTAACCTTAAGGTCATCTGATATGATTACCCCCAGGTCCCTTTCCTTTTTTGTTGTTGTTACTACCTCCCCCCCCCATTGTGTATTCTTCCCCTGGGTTCTTGTTTCCCAGGTGCATTATTTTGCACTTCTTTGCATTGAATCCTAGTTGCCATATTTCTGACCATTCCTCCAACCTTGCCAAGTCCCTTCTCGTCCTTTCTGCGCCTCCTTATGTATCAACCCTGTTGCAGATCTTTGTGTCATCTGCAAAGAGGCATACTCTTCCTTACAGTCCCTCTGCAATGTCACTTATGAAGACATTACAAAGGACTGGACCCAATACAGAACCCTGCGGTGCCCCACTAGTAACCCCTCTTTCTTCAGAGTGGACTCCATTTACAATTACCTTCTGTGTCCTGTTGTCCAGCCAATGTTTTACCCAGGACCCACTCACAGGCTGGTTAATTTGACTATTAATCTTTTGTGTGGGACTGTGTCAAATGCCTTGCTAAAGTCTAGGTAGGCCATGTCCACAGCCCTCCCTGGTCTACTACTTTGGTCACCCAGTCAAAGAAATCTGTTAGATCTGTCCTGACATGACTTTCCTCTCTGTGAACCCATGCTGCCTTGGGTCCCGTGCCCCACTGGCCTCTAGGTACTCAACTATTCTTTCCTTCAGAAGTGACTCCATCACTTTCCCTACCACAGAGGTCAGACTGACAGGTCTGTAGTTTCCTGCCTCTGTCCTGGTCCCACATTGTGAAGGGGAATCACATCCTCCTTTCTGCAGTCCTTGGGTACCACACCATCCTCCCATGATTTATTAAAAAGAGTTGCCAGTGGTTTCACTAGTTCCCCCCTTAATTCTTTTAGAATTATGTGGTGAATTCCATCAGGCCCCATTGCTTTGTCCACCTTCAGTTTTAGGAGTTCTTGCAGAACCCTTTCTTCTGTGAAAGGACTGGGATTGTCCCCCCTATCAAGAGTGCTTCTGTTAATTGGATTAGGCATGTCCCTCTCCTCTTTTGTGAATACTGAGCAGAAATATTCGTTCAGTATCCCTGCTTTTTCACTGTCCCCCTCTGCCCACCTACCATTCATTCTATTCAGCCTCACTATCCTTCCCTTTGTCTTTCTATGCTAGCTGATGTACCTATAAAAGGTTTTATCCCCCTTCTTAACTGAGTTGGCTATCTTTTTCTCAGTTTGGGCCTTTGCTATTCTGACTTCCCTCCCTGCTTCCTTCTGCCTTAACTGGTACAGCTCTCTGTCCTGCTCTTTCTGTGTTTCCTTATACTTCTGGAATGCTATCTTTTTCTTCCTGACTTTCACAGCCACCTCTTTGAGAACCATAGTGGCTTTTTCTTTCATTTTGATTTGTTTATTTGCTTCACACAAAGGCTTGTTGCCTCTGTGATGGCAGTTTTGATGATTCCCCATTGTTGCTCCACACCTCCTTCTAGCCTGTTTGCTAGTGCTTTTCTGAGGCACTCTCCCATCTTGCCAAAGTCAGCCCTCCTGAAGTCCAGTACCCTCACTTTTGTATGGCTTGACTCTGTAGCTGAGTTTAACAAGAACCACACTGTTTGATGGTCACTTGTTCCCAGATGGCAACCTCACTAGATCTGAGATCCTCTCACTGCCCGTTTGAGAGCACGAGGTCTAAGATTGCTCCCTCATGAGTGGGTTCTGAAACTAGCTGTCTGAGGCCTGCCACCTGTAGAGCATCAAGAATGGCCCTGCTCTTGGATGTGGCTGCAGCAAATGTGCTCCAGTTAACATCTGGCATGTTCAGGTCTCCCATCAACAGTATCTCCCCTTTCTCTGCCATTCTAAGAATGCCTTCTGTCATATCCTTGTCCATTCCCTCCCCCTGACATGGGGGTCTATACACCACCCCTTGTGTGGATTGTGGTTCCCTTTCTGGTCTCCAAGGTGGCCCACAGTGCTTCCTCTCCTCCCTGTTTACTCTTTTGTTCAGTTGCTTTTATCCCTTCCTTTACACAGAGAGCTACTCCTCCCTCTTCTCCCCTGCCTGTCTCTCCTGTAGGTTATGTACCCTGGTACGTTAACATCCCAGTCATGGTTCTCTGTGTACCATGTTTCTGTGACTGCTACAATATCCAGGCATCCCTCTTCCATCAAGGTCACCAGCTCAGGGAGCTTGTTGCCCAGACTACGGGCATTGGTACTCATTACCCTCCATTTCCTGATGGCCTTACTCCTTTTTGTCCCATCCCTGTCCTTCTTGCCTTTGACACTTTCTCCATTTACCCCTGCCCTTCTCCCTATCAATACCTCTATGTTGGTGTTTACCACACTTATTACCGTGATTTTTTTGGGGGGGCTAGGATTTCCCTGCTCCTTTCCAGTGCCTCCCCCCTTGGCTAGTTTAAATGCTTTCCAATGAAGCATTTAAACCTATCACCTAGGATCCTGGCTCCCCTCCTGGATAGATGCAACTCATCATGCCAGTATAGGCTTGCATCACTCCAGGTGGACCCCCAGTCCCCAATGAAGCCAAATCCCTGAACTCCACACCAGTTTTTCAACCACTGATTGAATCCCATGGTGTGGAACACCCTAGCCTCTCCTATGCCATAGATGGGCAGCACCTCCGAGAAGGTTACCATGCGTGCTACTTGTCTAAGGCCCCTCCCCAATTCCACAAACTCTTTCTGCACTTCTCTAATCCCTTTCTTAGCCAGGTCATTTGTCCCTAGGTGGACAATGACATCCAGCTCCCTCCCCTGTGCAGCTGCTCCAACAATCCTGAGGATTCGCTCCCTGTCCTTCCAAGCCATGGTACCAGGCAGGCACCTTACCTCCGTCTCCCCTTCCTCCCTCAGTTCTACCTTCTTAATAATGGAGTCCCCCACCAGGAGTTGTTTTCTTTCCCTGCGGGGTCCCTTGCCACCCTCCTATGGGTCTCCTTTGTGGAGGTTCCCAGCATCCTCCTTGGTCTCCACTGCGGGTGCCTCCATAGAGGAACCACACTTTGCCAAAATGGCATAGGAATTGTGGAGAGGTACAGCTGGAGGTTTGCAGCTATGTTCCACCACCCTCACCCTCCCTGAGCCCACTGTGGTCCAACTGCTCCTCTTTCTTGGCAACCTCTGAGGCAACGGCAGTGGCACTTGTGGTCCCTGGATGAAAGAGGAGGTCCCACAAATCCTGACCAACTCAGCCTGGAGATAAGCAACCTCCTCCCTCAGCTCAGAGAGATGTCTGCAGATGGGACAACACTGCATCCTCCAGAATGTCTCCCAGAAGACTGCTGCTCCACAGCCACTGCACTGCACCACTCCCATCATGTCTTATTTCTGGTCCCTTAACTGTTTCCAATCCTTACTCTTTCCTCTGTTTTTTTTCTCTCTCTCCTTACTTTCTGCCTGTGTTCCCTTTAAGCTCCTGATTGTCCTGTTCTGAGACAAGAATATCCTATATTTCTCTGTAGACCCCTTACTTGCTCAGAGGCAGACCTCCAGCAGCTAGAGGGGGCCGGAGAGCTGCTCTTGCCCTTCTAGGATGGTGGGTCTTTGGTGGCTCTGTGATCACTCACTTCCTGCTCCCAAACAGGAAGTTCCTGTTGTCAGTCAAATTCTGTGCCTATAAAAGTAGAACTAGCTTTGGGTGGGAGGGTGGAGGGGAGGGAAGGAGGGCAATATAGTCCCAGTAGAGAAGTCCAGTCACACAGCAGTCCTTTCTCCTGGTGTCTTCTGCCAAGCTACTGGCAAAATCTTTCTAAGGCAGTCTTTAAATGTAGCTTCCTTCTAGCTAAGCCACTCCCCCTACTTACTAGATCTTTCTACAAGTAATTTAAACCTCACAGCTATCTAATCCTTTCAATCACCTGAGATTTACACCCAGATAACTGTTCGGATAACCATTCAGTTCAGTTAATTCAGACAAACACACACTTTTTTTGTTTTGTTTGTTAGTTTTTTTACCCTAAATTAAAGTTCCAAGTACAAGAGTTCTACTTCTTTAGTCCCAGCAGAGAAGTCCAGTCACACAGCAGTCCTTTCTCCTGGTGTCTTCTGCCAAGCTACTAAGCTTCCCTGCAGTCACTATACTACCAGCATCTGTTTCTTTACTGATACAGCACTTTGAGATACTTTTTGTACGAATTATACAATGCACAAACAAAACAACACTTTACAGCATTGTGTCACAAACTTTGTGAACCTCTATGGCAATACAAGCTATGCCACCTCCCAGAAGACCTTTGCCTTTCTGTGGAGACAAATGCATACTCATTGTTTTTACTTTTTTTAACTTAAGTTTTGGAGAGAAGGACAAACAGAGATAGATAGATAGATAGATAGATAGATAGATAGATAGATAGATAGATAGGTAGATAGATAGATAGATGAAAAACCAGAAGCATGACTGGAAAAACAAATTTCCTCTCAGAATGCCTGATCCAGGTTTAATAATACTGTTGAAAACAAAACTGCTAGAGGTAAATGGGAAATGGTCAAACAGTATCATTCCTCCTTAGCTTAATTATATTACATAATTTTGTTGAAGTGGATGAAGCTGGCAGGGCAAATGCCTTACCAAGCAGTTGCAAGCTAAAGTCTGGATAGTGAATAGGATTTCAATGTTGTCGAGGACTCTGAAAAATATTCTGACCCATAGACTTAGGATGATTTATTTGAATGCCAAGGTACAGAAGGACACTATTGTATCTGACCGTGCAGGATTGTCAAATGGTGCTTTAGAACTGTCTGAAGTGATTGCTTCTTTCGAGTCACCTGCACCTGGTGCTGTATTTTCTCTTTTGTTTGACACTAGGTATCAGCTTTCCAAGGAGAAACGGAAAAAAAACTGAAGCCCATTTGAATGCATAAAATGACTTCCATGTGTATGTGGCCTACAGAACTGAGGCACAACTATGTGTTGAATTATGTTTCATTTCATTTTTATTTATTTAAACTGTTAAAGAGCTACTGATGCCACAAAGAAAACTGTGAAAAACATACTAATTTGGTAAAATTCTGCTTGTATTCCATATATATTCTAGATTTCTCCTACCCATTATTTATTACTGAGAAAATGTGCATGAAAACATGATTTTTATCCTTTGTAGTTACTTTAAAGTTAATCTGCCTCTATAGCTTACTTCCTACTTCAAGTCATAATGCTCTGTTGTGACATCACAATTTGTTGCCATGAGAGTAACTGTGATGTCACACACAGTGCATTATGACCTCAGGTAGGAAGACAGCAACAGAAGTAGATGAACTCTTCAACAGCAAAAAGCCTGTTTTCATGCAAATTACCTCAGCAATAAATAATGGGGAGCAGGAATAAAGAACTAATGTGACATACAAGCTGAACTTTATCTAAATGTTATGTTTTGTTAAAGATCTGTTGAAGGTGTCAGCTGCTCTTTAAGCAGTTTAGCAGAACTGCCATTTTTCACAACAACCAGTGTATATGCTGTAAATAACATATATACACATAAATATGTTCCTTTTAAAGAGCAGCTATCTACCCAGAATACACTTTTATATTTGCTATTTATTCAGATGCTGCAAATTAATGGAGGATTAACAGCTTCAATTTATTAGTTGTTGTCAGAGTTTATATATATATATATAAATATACATATATATATATATATTAATGTACGTGCATTAGAGTGTTATGAGATCCCCCCATCCATAGTGTGAGCTATTAAATAAACCATGAGAGTGAAGCTTGAGTGGTTTATAAATTAACAAATACCCATTACATCATTTTTTATAATTTACAAATAGACACTGACCAATGAAAAAGACAACAGAGACAGTTTATGGTCCAAAATGAAGGTTTTTAGTTATGACTGCAGGTACAGAACTTCATCAGGCAAAGAAGCAGACGTAGTTCCATAAAAGTGGAAGAGGAACTAATTAGTTTTACTTGCTTACTTGTCCATGAATCTGTTTATACAACTTTAGTAAGGATTTTCTGACCTCAGACTTCATGTATTGATGAAACTGTAGTCTTTTCAATATTATACTCTGATGTCATGTGTATGGCATCTGTTAGATTAGTTGTGGAAAAGCAGGTGCTTTTCAGAATCAGATAGATTCCAATTCATGTGAAAATACTAAACAAAGTCTATATAGTACAGAGTAAATTATTTCGGTAAATTCAAAAACTGTTGTAAATATAGCGTTCTTAAAGGGTTAATAAAATGAGCTATAAAAATCTTGTAATATTATTGGTCAACATACATCACATGACTGTCTATTATTATCTTAAAGTCACCTAACCTACACTATGTCACTTTAATCAATATTAAAATTATTCTTATTCCCATTTTATCAACTGGATAGTACACTTCTGGGTGTGCAGTCAGAGAGAATGGGCTTTTTTGGTGGATAAAGATACTTGGGTGTGCTCATGCCTAGCAAAGTGTTATTCCTTTCTTATTTTACTAAAAGCTTAAGTTTGGGTTTTGAAACCCCAGCATCCACCGATATAAAGGGAACATTTTTTAAAGAGCCTTGTGACAGTAGCTGTGATGTGCTTAGGTGGAAATTTCTGAGGGTGAAGGTAAGGCAGTCATAAACTAAATACCTTCCATCCCTCAGAGGTGGTGGTGCAGAACATCAGGCTATATCATTCAAACTCATCTCTCTACTGATTGAGGCACCATTCAATGTATCGAGGTTGGTTGGATCCTGTTCCACTGCACTGTATCTCATTGTGATTGGTTGACATCCATGGCACTCCAAACATTACCTCATGGGTTGTGACCCCACCTGACAGGCTAGTGATGCACATGACTCAGGATCAGATTTCTCCCATATCCTGGTCCCAGAAGCCCCTGCTCTCCAGTTCAAACTTTGCATCTGATCAGGTTAGCACACCAGGGTCCCTGCTGTCCAAATTACTGAGGTAAGCTACCTTGAAATCCTATTGTTCAACCTACTGGCATAACCTTAGGAGCTAACACCTTCTCTTAAATTCCTTGTTCCTTTGCAATTCTGTGGAGGACCCCTTGCCTGTTGTGATTATAGGAGTTTACCTAACAGGGTCCTTTTCATGTTGAGAAGCAAGCTTTCATGATTTTTCTTTTGGTTGTTTTACACTGCTAAATGTTTTTTGTCTACCTGTTCTGCCCTAATGTTGAGTCTGGCATCACAGGACATCATTTGTTGTTGAAGCAGCCCCTCGTGGCTCATGCTGCCAAGGCCTTATGGCCGTTTGTTCTCCCAGGGCACTCTCAAGCTCCTCATGTTCCCCCTGGGAACTCTGGCATGGAAGCAGCTCTGGCTCTCCCTCTTCCCCTGCATGATCTTACCCGTCTTGGCACCGCTTGAACTCCAAGTGCGAGTGCACTCTGACCGCAGCGCCACGCTGCTTGCTCCCTTCCCTACAGGCCTCCTCCGAGCAGGCAGACACTCGCTGGAATTGTGACCGTGCCTCTGGATTGCAGCCCCACTCAGCTCCCTCCATCGGGCCTCTCAGGGCCCAGGCAGACACTCCCCACCTCCCCT
This sequence comes from Neoceratodus forsteri, assembly GCA_016271365.2. Lineage (NCBI taxonomy): Eukaryota > Metazoa > Chordata > Ceratodontiformes > Ceratodontidae > Neoceratodus > Neoceratodus forsteri. The sequence continues at coordinate 1,275,147,046 of CM057449.1, read as the reverse complement.
TAGGTCAGGAGGTGCAGCGAGGTGCATCCGGATGGCGGCCTGGTTTCCACCCACCCCAACTCGGGTCTCCGCCACGGCTCTGCTCCTCCCTGCGGCAATGGCCGTGTAGCCCCACTTCCTCCTGGATGCCAGGCCTCAGGCGCAGCTACAGCGCTCTCGCAGCTTCCCCCTACCCGTGGCGCGAGGTCTCAGCCCTTCCCGGAGCCTCTCCATGACCACGTGGTCTGGCGCGTTCTGCTTCCCCAGGGATTCTGATCCCTGAATAGGACCACGAGGACCTCCAGCTCTACGGCCCTTCCTCTGGTCCAACGACTCTTCGGGGAAGGATCTCCCTCTCCTTCCCTCTCTCTCATGGGCCAGGCTCTTCGTGACGGCCCAGGTATCATCCCTTTCACTCCCTAGGATCGGGAGTCTACAGGACTGGTTTCGGCAGGGGGGGAAGGGGCCCTAATGAGACATTTTAGCGCGTCCCAACACGGCATTAACAACGGGCAGGGTGTTGGCCTAGCCCCTGGAGCCCTGGCTTGTCTCCCCAGGCCTTGGAAAAAGGAAGAAAAAAAAAAAGACGGCTGGTGTACCCTGCGCACCCATATGGGATCCTCCCACAGCAGCCCATGTGACCCACCAGCAACGTCACCTTCTGGGATCCCTCCCTATAGCGATCCCAGAACCTCAGCCTCCATGTGGGTCTCTCACCACAGCGACCCCCATTTAGGCCATCACTCACACTCTCACGCTCTCTCTCTCTTTCTATCCTGGTACAAGAGCGCATCTCTGATCTGCCTATCAGGGCCTCACCACCCGGTGCAGGCCCAGTTGGCACCCATGGTAACGCTTAGTCCTTTGTCTTCCCCAGATGGTCAAGGCTAAGAAGTGCACAGCGTGCAGCTCCAACCTCCTCCCCCACGCCCCTGGACCACTGTGCCCTGCCTGTCTTCACAACGATGACGACCTATCCTTGGGACAGTCCACCACCATGGGTCCCAGCAACCCTGGCCCTAGCGGCTCATCTTGGTTGGACCCAGGCACCTTTCTCCTGCAGAACCAACAGGCGACCGTGGCCATGATGGAGAGTCAGCAGAACTTTATGCTGAAGGTGATGGAAAAATTGGAGTCCCTCACCCAACAGAGGTTACCTGTGAACCTGCCGCCTGATCAAGATGTCGGGGAAGGGGCCAACAAAGATAGCGTGGGCTGACGGAACCTAACCCAGATGTCCCCAAACCCGACACCGGGGAGGACACTGACCTACCAGAGGATGACGACGGAGCCATCTCCGACGAAGAAGACGTGGAACAACAGGCCATCCCGTCGCTTACTTCCAAGCTTTGTTCCTTCGACATGGTTCCAGGCCTCATAAAAATCGTCAAAACCACCATGGGCTTCGAGATGGAGGAAGACAAACCTCAATCCAAACTAGATCCTCTGATACAACAGAGATCCACCGTTCGAGAATCCTTTCCCATTTGTCCGGTCATCGAGGACATTGTCAACCAGGAGTGGCAATCCGCTGACCCAGGCCGAATGCCCAACAGAAGAAACCTGGAATGCATGTACCTCGTGCAGGATGACAAAGCAAACATCTGGTGCTCCACCCCAACAGTCGACCCCCAGGTGGCCGCCCTCAGCAGACGGACTATCCTACCTTGCGGGACAATCTCTCTAAAGGACCCTACAGACAAGAGGGTCGAGGACATGTTAAAGAAGGCCTTCGAAACAGAGGGCATGGCGGCAAGAGCATCCACAGCAGCCATCTACACAGCACGGGTGCAAATACGCTGGTTGGAGGAACTCCTTGAGCAGCCAACCCCAAATCCAGAGAGACAGAGCTATTAGAGTTGCACCATCGATGCGGCAAGGTACCTAGCCGACATGGCTGTTGACACCCTCAGACTGACGCAAGGCCACAGCCATCTCAAACAGAGCCAGACGGGCCTTGTGGCTTAAGTTATGGGAGGCTGACAACGGTCCAAGACTACTGCAAAATCTACCTTTGAAGGGCAAACATGTTTTTGGGGAGGGTCTGTTAGAGTTTCTGAAACAGAAAGAGGAGGACAAGGAACTCCTCAGAAACAAGAGTAGGCACTCTTATCTCCCCTCCAATAGGCGGAGATTTCGGCGGAGCCAGAGGTCGTACCAAACCCACAGGGACACTCACCCTACCACTCCTTTTCGAGGTAAAGGCCACTACACCGTGGCTCGTGCCCCCTCCAACCAATCCTACTACACCTCATCCTTCAAAGCCTGTGGTTTGAGATTTGGAGGAAGAGGCAGAGCTCAGCGAGGCAAGCCACAATGACTACTCGCACCAGGCCCCCTTAGAACAAGGCCACTCCCTCCCGTGGGTCCAAGACTAGCTCTTCAGTCACCAGTGGTTCCACACCACCTCGACAGATGGGTTCACGAGTCGTGTCCAAGGGATACTCGATAGAGTTATCAGGGAACCCCCTGACACACAGGTTCGTCAACTCACCGGTGTCGGAAAAGAGGGCCATCGCTCATCAGGTACAACAGATCCTGTGGGAGCTGATAAACAACAGGGCAATCCAACCAGTACCACCACATGAGCAGGGATTGGGAGTATACTCCATCTTCTTCCTCGTGCCAAAGAAAAATGGAGACCTCCGCCCCATCCTGGATCTCAAATACCTAAACCAACACGTGGTGCCCCAGATGTTCAAGATGGACACCCTGAGGTCAACTCTCCACAGTTTGTGAGTGGGCGATTTCCTGACATCCATAGACCTCAAGGACACATACCTCCACATTCCCATCAGGTCAGCCCACAGACAGTACCTCCGGTTTCACATTCTCGGCCAACACTTCCAATATCAGGCCCTACCATTCGGGCTCTCTTCGGCCCCGAGGGTCTTCACAAAGTGTCGGTGGTACTAGTAGCCAGACTCCGAGAGCAAGGTCTCGACATCATTCCCTACCTCGACGACTGGCTGATCCGGGCCCGCTCCAGGGAGGTCTCCCTCCATCACACCACCCTAGCCCTAAGGGCTCTGGAACAACATGGCTGGGTAGTGAACCGGGACAAGAGCCACCTAATGCTCACACAACAAATAGAGCACCTAGGTGCCAGCCTAGACACTGCTCAGGGATGGGCAAGACCCTCCGAGGCAAGGATCCTCAATCTACTCCTCCTGGCATGCACAGTTCATGCCAGCTGCCGGGCATCCATGGCTACCCTGGCACAGTTGCTAGGTTGCATGGCTTCATGTATCGACCTCGTCCCATGGGCCAGATGGCACATGCAGCCACTACAGACCCACGTCCTCAGATGGGGATCCCCAGATGAACACAACCTGAAGACCTTCCTCCCGTTACCCCCAGTGGTGAAGAAGTCACTAACCTGGTGGACAGTCAGATCACACCTAACCAGGGGTGTCCCGCTGGAGGCCATTCCACAGGTCTCCATCGAGACAGACGCGAGCCTCCAGGGATGGGGTGCTTGCCTGGCAAACAGGACAGCACAGGGCCTATGGACCCACTCAGAATCCAGGCTATCAATCAACATTCTGGAGATGCAGGCAGTTTACCATGCACTAACAGCCTTCAAATCCCACATCTTGGGACAGTCAGTTCTGATCCGATCCGACAACTGGGTCATGGTGGCATACATCGCCAAACAGGGAGGCACCGGAAGCAGAGCCATGCTGAGGGAGGCGGCACGGGTCCTCAACTGGGCCCAGGTGCACCTCACTCACCTCAGCGCCATCCATCTCGCTGGAAGGCTCAACATTCGAGCAGACTGGCTGAGCCGGCAACAAATCCACCCAGGAGAGTGGCATCTCCAACACCAGCCTCTTTCAGATGATAGAGGACACCTGGGGACCTATCCCCATGGATCTCATGGTCACGGCTCAGAACACACAGGTCAGGAACTACTTCTCGAGGTACAGGGACAACCAGTCACAGGGAACCAACTCCCTGTCACAACCTTGGTCCCAGGACCACTCCTTCGTCTTCCCCCCTCTTCCCCTGTTACCTCAGGTACTGACCAAAATTCGCTCCTCGAGACGGACCATCATTCTGATAGCTCCCTACTGGCCGCGGAGGACGTGGTTTGCCACGATTCTTTCCATGACGGTGGCCTCCTTCAGACTGCCCCACCATCCCAACATGCTGAATCAGGGACCACTCCTACATCCGAACCCCGGGACCCTGAAACTGACAGCATGGCTCCTGAGAGGAGAAGACTAAGGAACGTGGGCTACCATGACTCGGTCATCACTACAATGCTGCAGTCCAGATGCTCATCAACCACCTCCACCTACAGCAGGCAATGGGCGGTGTTCACCAGATGGTGCCATGACCAGACAGTGGACCCAGAGTGCACCGACATGCCCACTATCTTGTTATTCCTCCAGCGAGGATTGGATAAGGGTCTGGCTCATTCGTCTCTCAGGGGTGGCTATCAGCCATTGGAGCAGCTGTGGGGCCTATAGGCGGCCACAGTCCCGAGCCCACCACAGCGCCCTGCAGTTCCTAAGAGGCGGCCGAGATGATTCGGCCACGAGTGCATCAACCTGGCCCCCTGGGACCTCCCCCTGGTGCTGGACTCCCTTAACTCGCCCCCCTTCGAACCCCTCCACAACGTAGATTTGTTCTGGGTTGCGTTAAAGACCTGCTTCCTTGTGGCGATATGCTCAGCCCACAGAATTGGGGAATTAGGTGCTCTGTCCTGCAAAGAACCCTACACGGTGTTCACGCCCCACGGAGTGCACCTACAGACTGTCCTGGCTTTTCGACCCAAGGTCTCAACTCCCTTCCACAGGGAACAGACTATTGAGTTACCTACCTTTCAGGGAGGCTCCCACTCTGTTCCTAAGGGCCTGGACGTGGGCTACACTCTAGCCACCTATTTGTCCAGGACACAACCCATCCGAAAGACAGAAAGACTGTTCATAGTCCCAAGGGGACAGAGACAGGGGAGAGCAGCCTCCAAGACCACCATCGCTGGCTGGCTGCGGAGGACTATCCAGGAGGCCTACTTGGCGAAGCAACAGGTACCTCCCCGGGGTATCATGGCTCACTCCACTCGGGCGATGGCAACATCCTGGGCGGAGAGGGCTAACGTATCAGCAGAGGACATCTGCAAGGCAGCCACGTGGACCTCTATCCACACCTTTGTCAGACACTACCACCTAGATCACCTGTCCCAGTTGCAAACTACTTTTGCAACCCAAGTCCTCTCTGCGGCCACTGCCAACACCGATTCTGTCCGCTCCAGACCACTTGTTCCCTCCCACATACACAGTACTGCTTCTTATCTACCCATGAGGTAATGTCTGGAGTGCCATGGATGTCAACCAATCACAATGGGTGTTTACTCACCTGGTAAAGGTGATTGTGTTGGTTGACATCCATGGCACTCCTCGGCCCACCCGACATAGTAGTCAGAGGTGTAAAGACTAGGGGCAAACAACCTTACACTGAGCTGAATGTTCATTCCATGCATTCGACATCCAGGATGTCCACTGTCGACCCCTTAGGGGATCGAGTCTAGATTGTATTGTTAGGGGAATAAATTAGGGCCCTAGCCCGGTTCAACTATCTCTGCCTATACTCGCCTTATTTCTACTGCACTATGTAAGGGGGTCATTTTTTGCTGTTCCGTTTTCACTAACCTTATTTTCAGCTTTGGAAGATTCGAACTGGAGAGCAGGGGCTTCTGGGACTGGGATATGGGAGAAATATGATCCTGAGTCATGTGCATCACTAGCCTATCAGGTGGGGTCACAACACTTGAGGTAATGTCTGGAGTGCCATGGATGTCAACCAACACAATCACCTTTACCAGGTGAGTAAACACCCATTACCAGCAACTCTGCTGCATCTGTCCCACAACTGCCACAGATTCCATTGTTGCTTGCACTGTCAGCCTACCATTCCATGACCTATCTGTTGTTCAGGGTGGAGGAGGCTGTGCTGTCTGCACCCTGGTCTGCTGCACTTGGAATGGGGGTCTCTGATGGTGGTGGGTGAATGGGATTTGCCTCTTCTCTTCCTCTTAAGCCTATGCCATTACCACTGTTCATCAGCATCAGCCTAAACCATCAAATTGATGGCCTGGATGACTTAGGCTCCTCAAGGCAGATGCATCCATAGGTGGATGCATGCTGCTGTAAACCACAGCCAGTTGTCACAACCAGCTGGGGTTTTGAAATTTCATGATTGCTGCATCTGAGTGGGTGATAGATGCAGTGGGGGTGAGATGGATGCAGGCACATGGCAGAGATGCACCTGCATCTGTCTCTTTGAAAACCTGGTTCCTGCTATCTATAGGTTAAGTTAATTAAAAAGAGGAATTATTTTTTAAAAAGTTCCAAGGGAGGAAAACATAGAGTATTGGCTGGAGAGATAACAAGGGTTAAATCATTTCTATTATGTTTAATGTTTAGGGCTCTTTTGTTAGTATTCATTGTAGCCATGCATATGAATAGGCTGCATTTGAATGGTTAGCTCTTTGTGATCATAAAAAGAAGCTTTAACTCTTCTGGACCTCACTAAAATGGAATTAACATTTTTTTCCTCTCAGTCAATTGGCAGTTTCACATTAATGCAATGAGATTACCGTGACCTGGGAAAGTGGAAGACAATGACTTATGCATTCTGATTGTCTTAGAATGCCTTTTGTATACTGTTTTTCTTACTGAAATCTAACTGTTTAAGGTAAACTGACTCTCTCCATCCACCAAAACTGTCACCCAGCAAAATGAGTCCCTCCACATTACAGGGACAGCTGAAGTATTAAGGTGCAAAAAATTAGGGTTATATATAAAAACATATATATATACACAAACATACTGCTATCTCTCTATGCCAAGATAGACATGTTATCTTGGGCAAGATAAATGAAGTTGATCACTGAGCATGCTCAGAAATGTATCTCACTAATTTTTGTCACACTTGTCATGCTCAGGAATTTATTCTGACAGGTGAAGATACATTTCTGAGTATGCTCAGTAACCAAATTCATTTATTTTCACCCAGGATACCTATGAGAATGAACTATTATGGCTCAGTAGGCCCTTACTGATAAAATGCTTTCAATAAATAAAATGGGAGATGCAGTTTATTTTTTGATTGAATACACAGTAGTCTGTGCTGTTTGACATTTCTTTCACAGCCCATCTCCCTGTCAAGAACTGTTCTATAAACCAACTGTGCCACATGCTGACATATCATTCTTATCTTCCTTTGACGGTATTGGTCTATTGTAATTTCATGAGTAGTGAAGCCACTTGTGAGATAAAAACAAACCACTACTCTTTCATGAAGATAACAATGATATCTTACGTTGGCCCATGTCATATTGACAGACAGACATGCAGGTAGGCAGGTAGGTAGATAGATACAGAGAAATAGATAGATAGATAGATAGATAGATAGATAGATAGATAGATAGATAGATAGATAGATAGATAGCTATACAACATATCGGTTAGGGTTCTAGTGACAAAAGTTTGGAAATGTGGTATTGGGGTTTCCAATCCTACCACCTCACCCTGCACACACCACCAGGTGTTGGGGGGATGCCTTGGTGTCCTGAGCCCTAACACTCATCCCATTTCATAAATAAATAAGCTGAGATTGGTACAGTATAGAAGAATGAGGTGAGTGTTATGGCTGACAACCCCAAGGCACACCCCTGATGCCTTTTGGCATGTGAAGGGTGGGGGTGGGGTGTGAGGGTTGGAAACCCTAGCATTACATTTCCAAACTTTTATCAATGGAACCCTAACTGATGCAATTAATAAAGGTTTTTTTTTTTGCAAAGAATGTCCTTACTTTTTGAGAAACTACTGTATAATTGTAGACTTTTTTGCTTGTGGAAGCAGAGGGCCCAGAAAGCCCTGCACTCCAATCCCTCCATACATGCATACGTGTATGTTGCTGTGGAAGCATTTGAGCTAAAACAGCAACCAATTTGTTAGCATGGCCTTATTACTCCACCTCATGAACGCTGGGCTGAGAATTTTCAAATGTCTACTGAGATGTCATTCCATGCCACAGGACATTGTGGGGGGTGCATTAGACCACCAAGGAAATTAAATATTTTTGTATATGGTGACAACAATCAGACATCAGGAGAGGGGGAAGACACCACTAGACTACCATTGTAAACTGTAAATAAGTAATAGCACACAAAAGGGTGTGTAGTAATGTTAAATTACTGCATACCCCAGGTGGATTGGGAGGTGAGTTGTGAGACATGAGGCACAACCTAGTGCCATCAGCCACCTAGGAAGAGTGGGTGTCTTCAGTCAGGTGCAGAAGGCACCTATGCTACCATGAAAGCACAGAGCCTAAAGTGCCCTGTGCTTCTTTGCCCACATGGATGACTGCATGCAGGTGCTAAGTGCCTTCAACCACCTATAGTATGTATCCATGGCTGCAAAAGCTCATGACCATGATGATGGATGTCTCTTGTGTCATGTGGAAAGAATTGAATGTTGTTTGTCTTACCTGATGATGGATGTCTGTGGTTGCTTGTGTTGCCTTGCCCCATTTGGCTGCTTGGGGGGAATGCAGAGTTAGGGTTGAAAACCCTAGCATTGCATTTCCATACTTCTGCTGTTTAACAGTAACCTTAACTGATGCATTAATGGAGTTGTTTGCAAAGAATTTCCTATTTTGTTCAATAGTATAGTCATATCCCCATTTGCCTGTGGGAGTGCAGGGCCACCTGGGCCCTGTGCTTTCATCCCTCCATAGATGTAGATCCTCATTTGCCTGTGGGAGTGCAGGTCCCTCTGGACCCTGTGCTCCCATTCCTCAATAGATGAGGATATGTATGTTGCTGTGGAAGTGCAGGGCCCTTGGGGCCTTGGGCTTGCATTTGTAGCAAAACAGTAACCAAACTGTTAGCATAGCCTTCTTATTATCCCATCTCATGAACCCGGTACTGACTTTTTTCAAATCTCTGTGGAAATGTTATTCCTCAGCACCAGAACATCATTCCATGCCACAGGTGTGAAAACACAGTTTGGGCAGGATTTGAGAATGACAACGATCATGTTCACGAAGTCCCATTGTAGACACTGCTATCCTGTTTTCCCATTTTGCTACCATGTATCTCATGACCTGTGTCTCCAGCATTGGCCCACTTACTTGCATCCCAACCTGCTGCTGGAACTCCTGGAAGGCCCTCCATGCATTTTTGTAAGCCCTCAGTGTGTTGTGGGCCCAGGCATTCTGAAAAAGCAGCTGGGCTCACACCATCCAATTTTCCAAAGATGCTGAGGGACCTGCATTCTCTGGACAGCTGCTCCTGGTGCAAACAACTAGAACCTGTCCAACTGTAAACATGAAAGGCTGGCAGCTATTGTGTTCCTAGTGCCCTTGATGTGTCTAGCCCTGAATTACATATTTAACCTCACGCTCTCCAGCACTAGCTGTTGGGCTACCCTCAACACTGATTCAGTGAATCCCAACTGTCTGTTCAGAACTTCTACTACTGCCTTGTTATTGTACCTAAAAAATCCACTTTGGTTCCATACTCTAGCCACCCAAACCACCATGGCTACCCAAACTGGAAAAACTTTCAAGAAAGTGATGTCCTGCAGCAAACCTAGCCTCTCCCACTCTTCTGACCATCTCTCTCTGATATCCATTCCCCTTGTAAGTATGCTCCCATGCCAAAACTGCCAGATGCACCTGTGTATAGCTCCAGCTTGGTATCAAGTAGCCAGTCATTCTGCCAGAAGGTAATGCCATTGTAGTGTGTCAAAACCCCCTCCCAGGACTCTAGGTCTTGCCGTACCCCTTTGGTGATGTCCACCCAGTGGTGCGGGTGCTTGACTTTTGCTGTAGCTATTGTCAAATGGCATGTGAATATTTGCCAAGTTTCACGGCCTTGCATGCAAAGTGTAGATGCCTGAGGAGCTGTTGTACCAACTTCAGCAGCACCCGTCTCTTACTCTTCACTCCCCTGATGAGCTCCCTCAACCATGCTAACTTCCTAGCGGGCAGCCAAAAATAACTTTTTTCTGTGTTCACCTCTATCCACACAAATTCCACTTTTTAGCCAGGCAATCTGTCTTGCCTATGGCAAGGGGTACTCCCAACTATGAAAACATGACCTGGAAATTGCTCAACATCTCCTGTGCCTCTATTCTCCCTTCACTTACCAGCAGGAAATCTTCCAAATAATAAACTGCAGCTTTGTGATCATATCTGTCCCCAAAACCCCACTGCAACCACATGCTAAATGTTTTGAACATGGTGCATGCCACTGAGTAGCCCATGGGCATTGCCTTGTCGAAATAGTACCCCTCCCCCCACAAATTTAAAACCTAGCAAATTTCAATCCGGTGACTGGTAACAGTTGAAAAGCTGCCCTATATCAGTTTTTGTCAGCCAGGCCCTGCCCTTCGCCCTGATCAGCTGCACTGCATGATCTAATATGGCGTAGGACACCATGTCCCATTTCTGTGTGATGGCTTCATTCGCTGAGTCACCCTCTGGGTGTGAGAGGTGGTGAAACAGCCTAAACTCCCCATGCTGCTTTTTGAGCACCAGCCCCAAGGAGACCCTCAGATCTGTAAAAGGGGGGTGGGTGGGTTGTGAATGGCCTTCTACTCTGCCTGCTGTTAACTCCTTCTGTATTTTATTCTGTACTATACCCTCCTTCCCTTTAATGGACCCCAGATTCCTGGCCCTCATATTCTTTCTATTTCCAGTGTAATTCAAGCTAAAACCTTCCCTAAAATGCTGCCTTAAGATTTTACGGGCAGTGTTGTTTGGGTAGCTTTCTGTCCAGGTGGACAAGACATCCATCTTGATGGGGGTAACTGCCAGCTGGAAGCCTTGCCTCAAGCCTGTGCCTGCCAGCCCTTCCTTATCTCCCTCCAGAACTGAACCTATCTCTCCTCCCTGCTCATCTCCTGTTGTCATTCCCTTGCCCCATCCCTCCTCCCCTTCCCCCCCAAAACCCCCTTGAATGAGCTGCCCATGCACTTGATAGGCCAGTCTATCATCTTGCACTCTGCACCTTAAAACAGGGTGATACCTCCTGCATCTAGAACACACATGCTTGAACTTGCAATTGGCCCATGTGCACGGTGCCTTGTTATATGCCTAGCAAGTCTTAGCAGGGGGCCCGCCACTTGCTTTCTGCCCAACACCCATGCCTAAACAATGTCCTCAATCACAGGTTCACCTGAATGGCAACCCAGTGGACGTCGACATGAGATGTCATTCATTGACAAAACCTCTCATCATATACCAACCAGCCATAGTCCCCTTTTATCTTGTATGCATCTTTAATGATGGCAGAATACATCAGCAAAGGAATGGCACACTCTAGATGCTTTTGCAGGAGGATGGCAATGAAGTGCATGAAGCCCTCCACCCACATGCAAAATGTCTTGCCTTTATGGGTCATGTCCTCAGTGGTCTTCCTGACTAAGGCCAGAGCCACTGCCATTTCTGATTTCCCCACCGTTCATAATTTTTAGCTGCCTCTTTGTCAACCAAGGTGAACATGTCCACGTACTGCCTTCCAAATTTTTTCTTTTATAGAGTGTGAAACATGGTCAACCAGGGTCATACCAGGCCCCCCCTTCAATTACTGTCTTCCCTGTCTCACCCCTTCCCCCCTTGCTCTCGTTCCTCTGACCCTTCAGTTCCTGCCAAGCTTTATCCAACTCTTCCCATTCGTTATCTTCCCTTTCCACCATGATCCTCATCAAATACTCTTTTACGCTACCATCCACCATCAAATCCACTGACAGCTTCATACCAAGGTCCAGTTGAGGCTCCTCACCCTCTCCAGGGTTGCTCCCTGTCACCCTCTTTTTCGTTGGTTCAGCCTTTGGTGGCAGATTTTTTCTCTTTGCTGCTTGCCTTTCTCTGTCCTCTGCTTCCCTCATTTCCTTTATGAGGGTCTGGACCTGCTCCAGGAGATCCGCCACCTTCTGGACAACCTGGTCACTGCTGGACTCAGTCTGCTTCACTGCCTTTTTTTGGTGCCATCCTGGGCCTAGTAATAAGATAACGTAAGGACACGCCCTTGTATTTCCTTGACATCACCCCCCTTCCTGCCTTCCTGCACTGTGTGTGTTTTCATTTTTTTTGATGTTCTTCTCTTTTAAAGGTATTTCCCACCTTATCTGTGGTGCCTGGGACTCCCCCCAAGTTCCATCACACATTGCTGTCCATGATCTAGCTGCCCAGGCTTGTGGCCTTCTCCCTATATTTTTTTTTGCTGGCCTCTGGCCACTTCTAGCCAGTCTGCTGTCCCCCATTATGCCCCTGTTACAATGCCATGGTGCCTCCCCCTTGGATCCAGTCTCGAGAAACCCCTTTCCTGCAATACCCCACGCCCTTCCCAATTGTTGCAAACCCTACCCTCTGCTGGCTTATTGTTTGGTTTTTTTGAAAAAAAAAAACAAAACACTGAGAAACCGGGTGGATGCCACTGCATATGTCATGTCACCTCTTATCAGCTCCTCACATAATCCCCAGTCTGTTTTCAAGTTTTGCAGTATTCTTTAGCAAGTATTTTTTTATTTGTTTTGCTATATATATATATATATATATATATATATATATATATATATGTATATATATATATATATATATATATACATATACATTTTTTTCTTTCCAGTTTTAGCTTCTTTCTTATCTGGCAGCCTAGCCATCCCCCTGTCCTTCCATTTGAACAGCCTCATTGCCTATACTGTAAGCTGGGTTTGGAAGAACCTTTTTCAGTGTGGGCAGCAGCTTATATTGGTAGGCCTCATCCCCCTCCCTCCCACCACATGGGTACACGGTGACATCAAATGACACCCGTCTCATCGCCATCTTGCCTCCGGCCAGTTTGGCTTCCTTGTTTGTATCTGTCTTTTCCACGCTTCTGCATAAAAAGCCTTGAATGCTGACAACCGTTGTTGCATCACTTAAATCCCCATCCCCCTTCTTCAGGTGCTGTTCCACCTAACCTTCAGTTCTGTTGCCTTGCTCACCCCTGTTGAGAGGTCTAAACCTCACTTTCAGATTCTTGATGATATTGGGAATGCAAGTAATCACAAACACGTTGCATTAGAGTAATAAACAAGTTTGTTCCTACCAAAGGGATAAATCACAGTTACCCTAAGCAGTTCTTACTAATACGAACCGGGAGCCAGTGCTAAGCATTCCCTACACCTCGATGTTTCTCTGTAGTCTCTTGGGGTCTCTCAGGTGTCCGAGGTGTAAAGCTTGTGCATTACATTATATACCTATGATAATTACTATGGTTACCAAAAGATAGAAACATTTCTAATTACAGAGATGAGCCCTATTGGCTAAATTAGAGGTGGCTCCACGGTCCAAGATAACATTATACAATTCTGTAGAGTCATCAGTTTAAGAACAAAAGAGTTCTTATACAGAGTCTTACATAACTAAGTGTAGTAGTACAAATCACCAAAAGATGGCAATGTCGTCTTACATATTATAATTACTTCAAGGACAGGTGTCTTGGCATCTAACAAGTAAGAAATAGACAGAAAATACATGGTAAAATATATGTGTATTAGCAAGCAAAGTGGATTACAACAATATGCATTTATATCCTGACATCTACTCTTATACGGTAGATGTCCTTAGCCTTATATGTTAGTATAACCTATACTTAAGCATTAGCTGTCTATGGTGTACCTCTGAGGGTACCAATTAGGGTGCAGGGACCTCATGTAACACCCTTCCCCTCCCCCCTTTAGCTATGTGGACACGCGGTGATGTCAGGTGCCAGGCCTACATGACTGGCCTAAGCAGCCTTTGCCTCATGGTCCCCCTGGCCTGTGGGCCACCAGGTCAATCCCTGCCTTGGCTTCTTGTGACCCTCACAAACCCCCATCCCACTCTGGAGTGGCCCTAGCTTCCCTGGTACTTCAGTCCTAAATCTGATTTTGATTTATTCTTTTTTGTTAAACCCAGCTGCTCTCAATGCACCACAAGCAACCTGAGTCACCAAACACTCCTTGTTTTTTACCCATGGACCAGCTCCCCCAGAAACAGGAACAATGCGCACTGACATGCTGCCCTTCCCTCCCCTCTCCCTACCAGTCCCACCTCCATCTGATTTAACCATTATGCCAGTCCGTGACTGTGGTGCTGCTGGACTAGGCTGTATGCAGATCTGAGCAAATTCAGCCCAATTTCTGGAGCAGCCCAAGGAGTTCATTGCTCAATGATTTAAAGGGGCAGAGTGAGTTTCCCCTCTGTATAAACCCCCACTCTGGAGCCCTCCCACATGGGGCTGGCCCTCTTCTCCACAGCTCCCCATGGTGTAGCACATGCAAAACAGTTGTAATCAAAATTCTCAGTGCAGCACTTCTTTCCTTTACTGATGTAGCAATACAATATTAAAGCACTCCAAACATAATTGCTGTAGCTTACATGTATCTACATGCAAACAGTTGTAACCAGAATTCCCTGTGCAACACTTCTTTCCTTACTGATGTAGTAACACAATATTAAAGAATTTCAGCATAAGCTCTGTATCTTACCCAGTGTCTGTAAGTACCCTCAGCCTATGTACGAGTCCCCCCCTTGCCTTATCAACCTTACCTCTTCCATGAAATTCTGCCCAAACCTTTAGCCGTTTGGTGCTATTCTCAAGCTCTGGAATTCAGAATTAAAAACAGCAGAAAAAGAGGGTCTGCATTTCTCTGCAGCCCTCTTATCTAGTCCCCTCTAGCCACTCCCCTGCCCTGCACCTGTCCAATAATTATCCCTCTCTTTTTCTGCCACTCACCTTACCTAACTCCTCCCCTTTTTACCTCATCAACCAACCTTCCCCTTTCCCTGTCTTAGCTCCACCCCTTCCTACCCCAACCCCCCTACCTTCCCCCTCCTCCAACTCTTCTTTTTTTTCAGAGCACCCTGACAAACTAGGTTGCTCTTTATGAGGCAACCTGTATTACAGGCAGGACAGCAACTGGAGGGTAGGTGGGGGGTGTACCACTACACACCAGTGAAAGAAAAAATGTAAACAGGGATGGTGATCGGAGAGTAGGGGGCACCAATAGACACCAGGGAAATACAGTGGATTCTGGATATATGTACATGCACGGAACCTCTGAAATCTTTGCATACAACTGAAATGGTATACCTATGAACCATAATTTAAGATAATGGAGCTAAATTTAACTGTATGTAAAAATTTTAAATATGCTTTATTTAGATCATGTATTCTGTTCATGCTATTAAAAAATACTTAATGTTCAGTGTCTTTATTTATAAATCAGTATGGAATGTTTGTTTTATGGTTTTGGCAGCTAATATTTTGCAGCTAGTGTTTCTATTCACTTTTCAAAGCTATATAACCACGTTAAGTCAGTTGTTTCCTTATTCTTTCAACGTGATGTTGAATTCACCACATAATGTCACAAACTTCCCAAACCTCTATGTTTCACAGCAGTGTTATTTCCTAGTCATCTTCTTCTTCTGTGATGTTGACAGCTCCCCAAGCCACCTAGCAAATTTTCCAGTCTGCTAATGTTCCAGATGTCAGATTAGCTGCATCTATCACAGTGTATGTTAACAATTTGTCCTGACCCATTTTTGCTGGTGGTTCGATCAAAAATGTGCTTAGAGAACATCAAGCTCTGTTTCTGTACCATTAGTTGTTTTCTCATTCTTTCAACATAATGCTGCATTCACTACATCATGTCCCAAATCACCATGATTGACAACAGTGTTGTTTCTATCATTCCTCCTTCTGTGTCATCCTGACCCATTGCTGCTGCTGGCTTCATGGGGAAGGGGGGCTGCTTTGGCAATTTCATGTGTTGTTTCTGTACTAATTCAAACTTTCTGAAAATGAAACCAGTCACAGTTATATCTATGACTCCAGTATTCCAGCAGTGATTTCTTTTTCCCATAATGAAAAATAATTGGCCCAAAATTAAAAAGGTACAACTGGTAAGTGAGTCACAAAAAAGATTTGAAATTTAATAAAAAACATTTTGGGGTAATTTTTCAAACAGTTAAGTGCAGAATCCACCTAACAGAGTTCCAAAGAGACAGATAATTGTGTTGGTCTCTCTCCAGGATGTTGGTTTTGTGGGTTTTCAAAATTTATTTTGAAAAAAAAAAGAAAAAACAGACACAAGATGTTGACAAACAAAGAAGGATTTTTCCCAGACAAAAAAGGATTATTTTTTCATTTCATATGGCTAAGCTGAAATGCTTACTGAGCATGCTCAGAACCTGAAATTTAAAAATTAAATAACTTTGGAACAGATTAATATTTTTTCACCAATCCAGCAAAAGGCACATCTGTCAGCTTGCCCCTTTCTACCTTGAACATTTTAGACCAAAATTCCAAACTGCCTTGGCTGAAGCGCTCTTCAAAGAAAACAGCAAAAAAAAAAAAAATGAAAAATACACTTGTTGCACTATCCAGATCTTAGAATCTGCATATCCAGCCAGAATGAAACATGGCACATCCAGCAATCTACCACTTGAGACAGTACATGCAAACACTTGTGCAAATCCATTAAATGGTTGCAAAGTTATTAAAGTGCAAAAATTAGGGTTTAACAACAAACTGCCTACTCAAACCACAACTGCACCACTAATATACATATATATATATATATGTGTGTGTGTATATGTATATATCAGTATATATATATATCTATATATAAATATATAGTGCAAAAAACTTCATTAATGCTCCAATTAAAGTCAAAGTGACAAAAGTTCGGAAATGAGGTGTTAGGGTTTCTCTAACACGCCACCCTCCCAGACCAGGCAGGAGAGCAGGTGGGGTGTATGCCTTAGGCTTCTCAAGCCTAATGCTCACCCCATTCCATCTGTAAATAGGGTCAATATGTTTAGACTTTATGAGAATGGGCTACGCATTAGACTTGAGAAGCCCAAAGCACACCCTACACCTGCTGTCCTGTCTGGTTTGGGAAGGTGGGGTGTTAGGGAAACCTTAACACCTCATTTCTCAACTTTTGTCATTTTGACCCTAAGTGGAGCATTAACAAAGTTTTTTGCAACTTATTTCCTTACTTTTTAAGATAGTATAATAGTATCCTTATTTTGCTGCTCCCATCCCTCCATAGATGCATACTATGCATGTGTGTGTATATATATATATATATATATATATATATATATATATATATACACACACACACAGTACGATAACAGCTGTGACTTATATGAGGTGGGGGTATTAAGAACGTTAAGTTGAAAATCAGGTTTAAAGATAATTAAACATTTCCGAAGTTACAAGTGGGCATAGTGAAATTGCAATGAATGGTCATAAGTTCGGCAATTTTTTTTCATATTTTGACCCCATATTTTTAACATAGTGTTCTTATGACCCCACCTGATAAACCCCGTAGATGAAAATTTTCAAGTCTGTGCCAAAATGCCATTCCATGCCACAGGTACTAAAACATATTTTGGACAGGTTGTGAAAAATGACAGCTATACTGTTCATGAGGTGGTGTGAACAAATGGTTATGCTGAAAATTTGGTGAAAAAATTCGTAAGAATGGCCGAGTTATGCCTGTTTGTTGAAAATTTTCTACACACGTGCATAACTTTGGTAATTTTTAATATTTTGTCTCCAGATGCAACAAACATAAAATCACCTTCTGGGCCCAATTAACAAAATGACAGTTGCAGTGTTCATGAGGTGAGGTCCCAAAATGGCCATTTTGAAAATTTCATGAAACAATTCAAAAAATGGCAAAGTTATAAACATAAGTTCAAAACACCATTGAAATATATTATACAACAATAATATAATATATATATTTCTATATAACAAACCAATCACACACACACACACACACACACACACACACACACAAGAAAAAGTAGATAAACATGTGGGGAGTAGTACAATGTAATGGCTGTGGGGCAGCAGTCTTCCAGGAGTCTTTCTGGAGGCTGAGATGCTGCCCTATTTGCAGACAACTCTCTGCCCTGAGGGAGGAAGTTGCCCATCTTCAGGCCATGCTGGACAGTAGTAAGGGAACCTTCCCCCAGGCCACACTGGATGGTAGGAAGGGAACCTCCCCCATCCAGGGAGCACCAGAGCCACCACCACTACCTCAGAGGTTGCGAAGAAAACACAGCAGTTGGACCACAGTGGGCTCAGGAAGGGTGAGGATGGTGGAACAGAGGCACACCCAGTCAGTTGTTCCACTCCACAATCCATACACCATTCTGGGGGAGCATAGCTCCCCTATGGATGCACCCACAGAGGAGACTAAGGAGGCTGAGGACAGCTGTCACAAGGGAGGCCCACAGGAAGGAGACAGATGACACCACAAGGAAAGGAAGCAGCTCCTGGTGGGGGACTCAATTATTAGGGGGATAGAACTGGGGGAAGCAGGGAAAACTGAAGTAAGGTGTCTGCCTGGTGCCATGGCTTGAAGGGACAGGAAGCGCATCCTCAGGATTATAGGAACAGCTGCACGGGAGTCTGAGCTGGACATCATTGTCCACCTAGGGACAAATGACTTGGCTCATCATGAGATTAGAGCAGTGCAGAAGGACTTTGTAGAATTGGGAGGGGCCTAAGACAAGTAGCACACAGTATCCTTCTCAGAGGTGCTGCCTGTCAATGGCATGAGTGAGGCAGGGTACTTTGCACCATGCAGTTTAATGAATGGTTGAAAAATGGTGTGGAGCACAGGGTTTGGCTTCATTGGGGACTGGGGTTCCACCTGGAGGGACACCAGCCTATACTGGCAGGATGGTCTGCATCTGTCCAGGAAGGGAACAAGTCTTTTGAGCAATCGGTTTAAATGCTTCATTGGCAAGCTTTTAAACTAGTCAAGGGGGGAGGCACTGATAAGCAGCAGGAAAATCCCGGCCTCCCCCTACAAAACAGGGTACTAAATGAGAAAAAGACCAAGGTAGAACTGTCAGTGGGGGATGCTGCAACAGAAGGTAAAGCCATCAAAAAATGGAGAGCAATGAATACCAATGCCTGTAGTCTGAGCAACAAACTTCCTGAATTAGTGGCCTTGATGGAGGAGGAACATCTGGATATCGTGGCAGTCACAGAAATGTGGTACACAGAAAACCATGACTGGGATGTAAACATACCAGGATACACTATCTACAGGAGGGACAGGGAGGGTAAAAGAGGAGGAGGAGTAGCTCTTTACATAAGGGAAGGAATCAAAGCAACAGAACAAAAGGGTAAACAGGGAGGAGAAGCACTGTGGGTCAATTTGGAAACCGCAAATGGCACCACAATACGACAGGAGTTAGATACAGACCTCTTCTCAGGGGAGGAAATGGACAAGGAAATGATAGAAAGTATACTTAGAATGGCAGAAAAGGGAGATATTGCTGATGGGTGATCTGAATATGCCAGATGTTAACTGGAGTGCAGTTCAGCAGCCACTTCTAAGAGTGGGGTTATTCTAGATGCCTACAGGGCATGCCTTAGACAACTAGTATTGGAGCCCACTCAAGAGGGAGCAATCTTAGACCTGGTTCTCTCAAATGGAGATGAAGAGAGGATCACAGATGTAAGTGGGTAGCCATCTGGGAACTAGTGACCATCGAACAGTATGGTTCACAATAAACACAGCAATAGAGTCAAGCCATACAAAGACAAAGGTACTGGATTTTAGGAGGGCTGACTTTGTCCAAAATGGGTCAGCTCCAAGGAATGCACTAGCAAATGGGCAGGAAGGAGGGTGGAAGAACAATGGAGAATAATAAAAACTGCCATCACAGAGGTATCAAGCCTTTGTGTAAAGCAAATAAACAAAATGAAACGAGGTAAGAAACCACTATGGTTCTCAAAGGAAGTAGCAGTGAAGGTTCAAGAGAAAAGAAAGCATTCAGGAAGTACAAGGAATCACAGAAGGAACAGGACAGAGAACTATATCAGTTAAAGCAAAGGAAGCTGGGAAGGCAGTCAGATGGCAAAGACCCAAACTGAGGAAAAGATAGCCAACTCAGTTAAGAAGGGGGATAAAACCTTTTATAGGTACATCAGGGAGCGAAGGAAGACCAAGGGAGGGATAGTGAGGCTTAATAAAGGGAGGGAGGGTGGGCAGAGGGTGACTGTGAAAAGGCAGAGATACTAAACAAATATTTTTGCTCAGTATTTACAAAGGAAGAGGTGGAGGTACCTAAAACAAACAGTAGAAACACTCTGGATACAGAAGTTGATACCAGCCCATTTACAGAAGAAAGGGTTCTGAAAGAACTCTTAAAACTGAAGGTGGACAAAGCAATGGGGCCTGATGGGATTCATCCCAGAATTCCTAAAGAACTAAGGGTAGAACTAGTGGCACCACATTACCCTCTTTAACAAATCATGGAGGATGGGGTGGTACCTGAGGACTGGAGGAGGGCAGATGGATTCCCCTTCACAAAAGTGGGAGCAAGGCAGAAGCAGGAAACTACAGACCTGTTAGTTTAAACTCAGTGGTAGGGAAAATGATGGAATCACTTCTGAAGGAAAGAATTGTTAAATATCTAGAGGCCAGAGGGCACAGGACCCAAGGCAGCATGGATTCACAGCGGAAGGTCATGCCAGACAAATCTGATAGATGTCTTTGACTGGGTGATCAAAGTAGTTGATCAGGAGGGCTGTGGACATGGCCTACCTAGACTTTAGCAAGGCATTTGACACAGTCCCACAAAAGATTAATATACAAGTTAGCCAGCCTGGGAGTGGGTCCCAAGATGACAGCCTGGGTAAAGAATTGGCGGAGAATAGGACACAGAGGTAATAGTAAATGGAGTCCACTCTGAAAAAAGGGGGGTTAGTAGTGGGGTACCGCAGGGTTCAGTATTAGGACCAGTCCTCTTCAATGTCTTTATAAGTGACATTGCAGAGGGACTGGAAGGAAAAAATATGTCTCTTTGCAGATGACACAAAGATCTGCAACAGAGTTGATGCACAGGGTGGGGTGGAAAAGATGAGAAGGGACTTGGCAAGGTTAGAGGAATGGTCAAATGTATGGCAGCTTAGATTCAATGCTAAGAAGTGCAAGGTAATGCACCTGGAAACAAAACCCAGGGAAGAGTACACAATGGGGGTGAGATACTAACAACAACAAAATGGAAAGGGACCTGGGGTAGTCATATCAGATGACCTAAAGGTGGGCAAGCAATGTGAGAGGGCAGCAAGGAGGGGGCTGGGGATACTGGGATGCATAGGAGGCATCACCAGTAGAAAACAGGAAGTTATTATCCCTCTGTACAGACAGCTGGTGAGACCCCATCTGGAGTACTGTGTGCAGTTCTGGAGACCCAATCTCCTAAAGACATAGACAGGATGGAAGCTGTCCAGAGGAGGGCAACTAAAATGGTGCAGGGTCTGCACGAAGACATATGAAGAGAGACTTAAGGAGCTTAATATGTATAGCCTCGAGGAAAGGAGGGAGAGGGGAGACATGATAGAAACTTTCAAGTACCTCAAGGGAATCAACAAAGTCCAAGAGGGTAGCATCTTTCAAAAAAAGAGGTGTGCAAGAACAAGGGGGCACAATTTGAAGATAGAAGGGGGCGGCTCAGAGGTAATTTAAGGAAGTATTTTTTCACAGAGAGGGTGGTGGATGTATGGAACGGCCTTCCAGAGGAGGTTGTGGAATCACAAACAGTGGTGGAATTCAAGCATGCATGGGACAGTCATAAGGCAATTCTAGGGGGTGGGGGTAGGAAGAAGTAGGCTGCTGGTTAACTAGGATCTGCAGCTTATCCATCAGGTAGGGAAATGGGCAGACTGGGTGGGCCAAGCGGTCCTTATCTGCCATCAAATTCTATGTTTCTATGTTTCTATGTAACACTTACTTTTAATCCTCAGATCATGGTTTGGCTTTGAAGAGTGCAGACATGTGTCTTGGTCCACAGAAGATGACAGTCTATGACCACTGGTGGTAAGTATACGGTAGAGTGGGGTGGTGGGTGCTCAGTGGGATGGACAGGTTGGGGGAGGGTGATGGCAGGGACATTAAGGGACCATTTTCTTTTTTTCACTTTTGAAAAAAAGACATTGGGGGACTGTATTCTTTTTTCAAGATTTGATTAATAAAATATTTTGGGACACTGGGAGTGAGCTCCCCAGTGTACCACACTACTGAGGGTCTGGGGGCTCTAAATGCCAACATGGGAATTGGGCAACCCGTTCTCAGCCAATAAATAAAACTAAAGTCTGTGTGGGGGGCAGGGGGCATCCGACACTGGGGTTCAGTGTCCCAGTGTTTAATTCTATATAAATCAGTAAACAAGGGACTAGGGGATGGCAATCAGAGGGAAAGGGTGCCACTACATATACCAAGGAAAAATCAGGACAATGATGGGAGGGTGAGGGGTGCCACTAGACGCCAGGGAAACATCATGAACAAGAATCAGAGGGTGAGGATGCCACTGAACTCCAGGGAAACATCATGGACACCAATCAGAGGATGGGGGTACCACTGGACACCAGGGAAATTAGTTTTATTATGGGCACAGTGATTGGAGGGTAGGGAGTACCACTAAGCATCAGGGAAATGAAGGGATAGTGGTATTGGAGGGTGGGGGCCACTAGACACCAGGTAAAAACAGTAGAGTACTGGGGAAGGCAATGTAAGGGGCAAGCTATGATTTTTGAGTGATAAAAAAGGATCCTTTTTCATGACTCATGATATGAAAAAGGTTTCTTATTTTGTATCACGTGGTCATGAAAAAGGATTTATTATATTTAAAAGGAACACACATTTCAATGGCATATTTTTAACTTTGAAGTGCAGATTTCCCCTAACGGGGTCTCGGTGAGCCAGCTAGGTGTGGTAGTCTCTCTCCAGGAACTCATTTTTGTGGCTTTTGAAAAAAATATAAGGAAAAATAGAAATAAGATGGCAGCTTCCAAAAAAGGAATTTTCTCTATCAAAAAATGATTTTTTTCTCATGAAAAAGAAAATGACCTTGCTAGATTAAATTCTTTTTCATGAGATCAATTCCTTTGTTGAACTTTTTACCTCTATCCTGAAAAATGAACTTTCCATAGGAAATAATGGGAACTTAAAAACTGAATAACTTTGTAACAGGTTAATATTTGTGCACCAAACAAACCCTGCAATTCTGTTACCAATGTTTTTTCTACCATAAAAATCAAACCAAAATTCCACACCATCTGGGCACAAGACAATGAGGAAAAATCTGCAAAAAGTGTTCACCCTATTCCATTAGAAAATAAGTTGGGTGGGCACAGCACAGGAGAATGGGGTGAGCATTAGGGCTGAAGATGCCAATGCCCCCCCATCCCTCTTAGTCTGTGCAGAGTGGGGGTGGTGAGTTAGGGTTGGAAACTCTAAAGCCACATTTCCCTACTTTTGTCACTTTAACCCTAACTGATGCATTAACGCAGTTTTTTTTTGCAATTTACTTCCTTACTTTTTGAGATAGAATAATAATATTTTTATTTTACTGTGTGAATGTGCTCTCATTCTTCCACAGATGCACATATGTATCTAACTGTGGAAGCATCTTTTGGGGTGGGAGCGCAGGGTTCTTTAGACTGCCATTGTTCATGAGGTGCGGTCCCAAAATGGCCATGTTGAAAATTTCAGCTCAAAACATGCAAACATTTCAAAGTTATGCATTAAAGTTCAAAACCCCATTGAAATACACTGAATCGCCCTTACCATAGTTTCTCATATTGCAGTTGGCAGCTTCAGCAACAAGATGCATCTTTGATGGGAGATTGGATCTTCACACTGTGACCTGTTCAGGTGAGTGAGGGTGTGTGGGGGAGTACTGAGGGGTGTGGGTTGGTGGGTGCTGAGTGGAATGTGGGGTTGGGGGTTCAGATCATTGAGGGAGAGTTTTCCTTTTTGCAGGGAAAAACATTGAGGAACTGTTTTGTTTTATTTCAGAGAAGGACAGTGAATGCAGGGTGGAGGGGGGTGCCAATAGACACCAGAGAAATATACAGTAATTATGGGGATGGCAATTGGAGGGTAGAGGGGTGCCACAAAACCCCAGGGAAATATAAAATAATTACAGGAATGGTGATTGGAGGTTGGGGGGTGCAACTAGACACCAGCATTTTGGGAACTGTGATCAGGGTGGGGGTGCCACTAGACACCAGGGAATGCTAAGTTAATTATGGGGATGTGATCAGAGGGTGAATGGTGCCACTAGATACTTGAGAAATATAAAATAATTAGGGGGATGGCAATCAGAGGGTGGGGGTGCAACTAGATGCCAGGGAAACACAACATAATTACAGGATGGTGAGCGAAGGGTGGGGTGCCCCTAGACACTGGGGAATGGTAAGTTAATTATGGGATGGTGATCAGAGGGTGGGGAATCTAACAAAAGGGATGGCAAGGGGGGACACCACTTGACACCAGGGAAACAGCAGCTTGCTACTTTCACTGCAGCCCACAGAACAACTTCCAGCTGCAGTTGTCCTGCTGTTCTCATACAGAGAATGTGGGTGAAGGGCTCCTCTCATTAATCTGTGCACCTTGGATTTTGGTTGCCCAGTATTTCTGGTAACTATAACAAAAAACAGATACCAAAATCTAGCTTAGCAGGTCCCATTTATGTAGGTTCAGATGTTTTTTTTTTTAAATTAATGATTTGTATGTACTTTTACTTTTTATAAGTGAGAGCCACTTTTTCTGGTTTGCAAAATAGAAAATGTGTAGTTTGAACCAAAAATAAGTGATTCAAACTAGAAATGGCTCAGGAGAGAATGTAAATGTGTGAAATATAAAATATTGCCAGATTTTCCCATAAACAGACTATGAAATCTTGCTTAGAGAAAGCATTGCACATTAGGGATGTTTTAGTTTTGCTAAAGCTATCCTTTTTCAAGTTTTTTCCAATTTCCGTCCCAACAGGAAAAAAAACAAAAACAAGATGACATCTGTCACCAACCACTAAAATCAAAAGTGGTTCATGAGATCTATTTTTGGTTCATGATACATCAAATTTATGAACCAAAAAGCACTCTTGATAACCAGAAATGTCTGTTTTGTGTATTTTAAATCCTTATAATTCAGGAACCATTTAATATTTTTTCACCAAACCTTTGAAAGGCACTACCACAGCACAGACCACATGTACTCTGAAAGGTTTGTGCAGAAATTCATTACATTGTAGCCTGTACATGACAACTAAAAACACAGGAAGAAAAGTTATGTATTGGGAAAAATGTGACCTTTTTACAAACAAAAAAGAGTATCCAGATCTCAGAAACCACACAAGGTACCATCATGAAACTTTACATGTCTTGAGACTCTGACAGCCTGACTTTGCTTGCCAAGCTTTGGGCTATTTCTTTTTTTTTAATTGAATAAACTTTATTAAATCCAAAGAACTCAATATAACATACAAATAGAAGAACCAAGTCTGACCTTATTCGGTGATACATCGGTCCAAAAAAGAGAAATCATTTAAGCAAGGAACAATTATTTTAGGCTTATCCAAAAAGCCCCCTCCCTCCCAACTCTGCCACCAGAGGTAACCAAAAAATTCTTCTGATTACTGAACATAGCTTACACTAAATGATCTAAAAGTGTTACAGGGAATATTATTTATCTAATTAACTGTTAATTAAGTATATAAAGGTTCCCAGATGCGGTTATATTTAGACAATTTTTTGGACATACTCACTGTAAGGTGCTTGGCTTGTAGTGCAAACATTATTTCTTTGTACCATTCTAAGTAACACAGAGTGCTCTGATCCAGCCAACGCCAAAGGATAACCTTTCTTCGCACAAGCTGAAATCAAGGCTATATGTGACCTTTGGTTGCCAATCACTCTGTCTGTGTAGTCTCCCATGATACATATGTCAGGAGTGAATGCCTTGGATAGACCCAACAGTGGGTCAAGACTGGTTTAAATTGAAGCCCAGAATGGGATCACTGTCTTACGTGACCACAAGATACGCAACAAGGTCCCAGGCTCTTTGCCACATCCAGAACATATATTTAAGTTATAACATTCAGTTAGTTGGAGTATACGAAGTAATAACCCGCTTCTGTGGATGATTAAACACTGAGGCACAGCCAAGGCGAGTATGCTTCAACTAACTGAATGCTATTACTATTATACGAGTTGGAGTTTTTGTTTGGAGTGAGTGTGGATCCAGTAAGTTACCTGAATTGGTGCAGTGTGTGTGTGAAGCAGCAGCAATAGTGAAATGGGGAAGTCAAGAAGTAAGATAATTTCTGACATGTGAAATTGGGAGCATTGTTTTGGCAGGTTAAGTAGAAGCAGATTTCAATTTGTGAATTTGTATTCTTTTTTTAAAAAGCATGGACTGTAGCAGTTGTTGAGAAGAAAAAGTACCAAAGCATTTGAGCCATGCATCACAGTTTTTAGTTGTTAATATTGACTCCTCCCCAATGCTCTCTGATGCCACTCTTTAGTGGTGCAGAAGTTCACGATACTACTACCGACAGACCAAAGGATTTACTTTCTTTAATAATATAGTTAAAAGTAGAGTGTATTCTGATAATATGGAGAGTGTTTACCAAGTGCCCAGTCTGACTGCAATGACCAGGAGAAATAGGAGGAGAGTGGAGTGCTGTGCGTCTTGTCATCGGATTACCAGACCAACAGAAATAACTGCTACAAAGGTAAAAATAGGTACCTGTGTCTTTTAAATAGGCACTCTGTGATGGCTCGAGTGTTTGGCTGTCAGTGTCACACATGGGTATCTGTACTTAGTCTAGAAATGTCAGCTGTATTATTCAGCAATGGGGAGGTGACACATGCATTGCATTCAACGCTGTAGCACTGGTTGAGAGAATTCTCAGGAGCACTCATTTCAGCACTGCTTTTCAGGCAAAAAAAAAATAGGGACGATACAGTATAAAGGACAGGGTGGCCATTAATAAACAAGGATATTTTGTACATTGAGAAGTGGATTTTTTTGTAGTCGAGGGTGTGAAATGTGTTGTTTTATTGTTGTGAAGGTGCCAAAGTGAACTGTGTTTTCAAGGTAATTTTATTTGTTTGATTTTGAGTGAATAACCTACTGTGGGCATGTCTTAAGTGTATGATTAAATGACTGTGGGAGGGGTAAAGATGAATAAACTACTCTGGGGATCTGAAATGCAGTTTGTGGGGGAATAACTGATGGCAGTTCTCAATTGTGATTGGCTGACAGAAGATGTCTCTCGGATAATTGTGGGTAATTGGCCCATTCTGTGCAATTTGGCTAGAGTATAATAATGGTTATGAATGGTCTGAAATTGCATAAAATGGTATCAGTCCCATTTTATCTGCATGTATAAGTGTTTCCAGATGGTTGACCAGTTTCTAGAAGGGTAAAGAAGCTGGAAGAGCCTGGTCCCACCAATAATATCGTGGACCATCTTTGGCAACCAAGTAAGATTGTAGGGATCGATAATAGTAAGAAATTAAGTGGGTATCAGATGCTGAACTGAAAAAGGGGAGGAATGATGTACTGAAGGGACTATGCCATAGTCTGTTACCAAAAAATGTTAACAGCATGTGAGAAATTTAGAAAAATCGGAAGACAGAGGTAGTGGTCCAACCATTCAAAGTGCTCACTTCCTGGAAGGACATCAGTTTCTGATGGGCTACAAGGTCTCCAACTATGCTGACTCCCACATCAGGCCAGAATTATTTAGAGAGCCTCCATCCAGATATCAAGAGGTTAGGGTTCCCAAATAGTGGTTGAGAAATATCTTGGTATGGACAAATCTTTAATAAGGAACTGAGTTGTGAGTGAATCTGAAGGGATGCTCCCAAGGGTGTATCATGCAATTGTTGGAGAAGTTTCCTTTTAGGAAGGTTAGGGAGTGACCTGTTATCGAGAACACTTATAGAGCACAAGGAGCATTCAATTTCTACCCAAAGTGGAGTGTATAGACTAGAGGGATTGTCCCCAAATGGCTTCAACCAGTGAGAAAGCCTTTTTAAATGTTACACCAAATAGTACAGAAAAAAAGTAGGAGGTTGTAACCCCCATCTTGTTTATGATGCATTAATTTGGAAAAACCCCGTCGGTCTTTCTTGCCTTGCCATAGAAGACAGGTAAGGGTGCTATGAATTTGAGTAAACCATGACTGGGGAAGGGCCCAGTTATTCATCTGAAGGGGGCATAGTAATCAGGGTAGAACATTCATTTTAATGATGCTCAATTGGCCTCACAGGGAAAGGGGTAACAAGGACCAATGGTTCAGATCCAATTTAAGATGGGATACCACAGAATCAAGATTAAACTGTTTCATCTTGCAGGGGGAGGTACTAAGATAGAGTTCCAGATATTTCAGTTTATCCTTCCTCCATAATAAACTGAGGTGTTGAATGTCGGCCCTAAGGGCAGCATTGTTAAGGGGCCTAAGTTTGGTTTTATTAAGGTTTAGTTTGTAGTTGGAGATAACTCCAAATTGGGAGATAATCTGAAGGGCCGCAGGCAAGGATGTAGCTGGAGAAGAGACACGTAACAATATATCATCTGCTTATATTGATAATTTATAGTCTGTGTCACCAATCGAGATACCAGAAATATGAGAAGAAAAGTTGAGTTGACAGATTAGAGGTTCTAAAAATAGATTAAACAAATATGGTGAGAGAGGACATCCCTGCCTGGTGCCCTGATGAAGGGGAAGTGATGAGGATAACATACCACTGCAAAGTACACATGCTGATGGGAGAGAACAGAGCACCTTGACCAAATGTATAAATTCTGAGGTGATGCGATATCTGGGTAAAAGGGAAAACAAGTATTTCCCATGAGACCTTATCAACAGCCTTTTCAGCATCCAGAGATACCAACACTACTGGAGTAGAGAACTCCCTTGACGTCAAGAAAAGGTAGGACAATTTCCTGAAATGGTCTGCAGAAAATCTGCCTCTCTTATGAAACCTACCTGTTCCCTGCTGATCATCAAGTACCATATCAGGCCCAATCTACAGGCCAATACCTTGGCTAAAATGTTAAAATTCACATTAATAAGTAATATAGGCCTGTAACTGGAAACCATCAAGGGGTCTCTACCCAGTTTAGGGAGCACTACAATAGTGGCCGTAGTCATAGAAGGATCAGATAAACCCTCCTTAAAGATACAGTTGTAAGTATTCAAGAGGATGGGAGTCGCTTGATCCTTAAATGCTTTATAAAAATTGGTGGTATACCCATCTGGACCAGGAGATGTATCCGGAGACAACAAGTCAATGGCTTGGGAAATTTCAAAGAGAGTCAGTGGTGCTTTTAAAATAGCTACCTGAGGGTCAGCCAATTGTGGGACAGTGATATCTTGAAGGAAGGACTCAAACTGAAGTGGACAAAAGGGAAGAGCATATAGTTGTTGGTAAAAAATAGTAAAAGTTTCCACAATATCCTGGGGCAAGGTGAGGAGCTGACCAGAGTCCAAATAGATTGAGAGGTCAATTCTATCCATTGCTTGGGAACGTAAACGAAGGCCCAGAAACTTCCCCGCTCTTTCCCCTTGATCAAAATAGTTAACTTTGCAATGTAAAATAAGATGCTCAGCCTTCTCTCCAAGTAGCCTGCTATATTGAGATTTGAGAGATTCTGACTGCTCCCATTCTACAGGAGGGGAAGTTAGGGAAATATGTTCCTCAGTAATTTTTATATGGGCTAACAAGAAGGAGAGAGCAGCAGACACTTGTTTCTTATGCTTAGTGGCCAAACGGATTAGTTCCCCTTGAAGTGTGCATTTCAAAGCTTCCCACAGAACATCCAGTTTGGGCATGGAAGGGGAGTTTAATTCCATGAAGGTGTTAAAACATTGGAGCTGCTGCAACAACTCATCCAGCTTAAGTAACCAGTTATTAAAGTGCCAGACTTTATCTCTGTTTAACAATGGTAAGAAATTAAGTTGAATAAAAGCAGGGTGGTGATGTGATATAACTTTAACAGAATAATGGCATAAACCAATCCCAGAGAGATAATTCACTCCTAACAGGAATTAGCCAATCCTGGAAAAGGAGTGATGTGGTAGGGAGTGAAAGGATTATTCCCAGCTTTCTGGGTTCAGTGTCCTCCAAGGATCTATCAGGCCCAGAGAGTGCATAAGATCCTGGATGGCCAGTTGCCTGGGTGTTAAAACCTGTCAGATCTGACCAGTCCTATCCAGGTCATTACACAGGACCAGATTCCAGTGCCCTTGAAGAATGATGGGAAGTGAACTTCATGGGGCTAAAAGTGACATCAAAGTGGTAAAAAATGAGAGGTCATCATTATTAGGTCCATAAAGAGAACCCAGGACAACCTCTACATGACCAAGCAGTACATGTAGGATAATATAGCAGCCCTGAGGGTCAGCTATTTCTTGAAGGAGATGGAATGGTAGTCTTTGGGCTATAACAATGGCCACACCCCTTTTGCGGGAATCAGAGCCAGCACCGAAGACCTGTCCAACACAGGATCACCTTAACAGGAGAACCTGGGAGGAAAGCAGGTGAGTCTCTTGGAGGAAAATAATGCCAATTTGTAACTTCTGTAAATGGAGTAAAATTTTGGATCTTTTGATAGAAGATTGTGCGCCATTTATATTCCATGTGCAAAAATTAAAAGCAGCCACAGTGACCTGTTATAAAAGAACTAATAAATAGTGTAAGCCACTTGAGACTAGGCATACCTTGGATACAAAAAGGTAATTCTAGAAGCCCACCCTCTGGTGGTATCCACCCACAACCCCACAACCCTTCCCCCACCCCCCACTACTTGTCCCCCCATTATATTAAAGACAGACCATCCAAATAAGACCCCTGAACCCCTTGCAACTGTTAAGAACATTAGTCCCATTGAACAAAAATTCACAAAATCACATTGCTGACAAGCAAGGGTTCCCCCTCCCCAAGCCAGTGCATGACTGCTATCCTTAGGTAGCTGCCACTCATCATCCCCCCTCCTGCTCCCAAGACAAAACAATGTGGTAAATGGGTTGAACCAGTGGCTAAGTATAAGGCTAAACTACAAGACATGTAAGTAATGTCCATTTATGAAATATAACTGGAGGCAGGGCTATTCAAGTCTGAATACTATATAGTCTGTACTCTCTGCTGCTACCAGTATATATGGGCCCTGACCGTCTAGTTCCTTAGATGAACTAAGCTAGATATATGTACAACAACTAAAACAAAGAGGTAATTACGTAATGAGGTAATCTGTACTGAGATGAATATGCTTCATACACTGTTCTGTTTGGTTAACACTTTCATCAACAAAAAATTAACAGTTTCAGGCAGCTCTGAGGGGGGTAAATAACATAAGCCGTGACCTATTTGGCAAGTCTTAGAGCAAAAATAATGGTAACATTTTGCTGATGGAGTCTGGAAGGCCCAGTATAGTAGGAGAACCTGGCAGGGCCATGTAGAGAAACAAACCTGAGGAGGAGCTGTGTGTTTTCCACTAGATAACTTACCTTGGACTCAGACCCGCAGAAAAGGAAAAGGAAAAAACATTTGTCATGGAGAAAAGTTCTGATCCCCAGTATTTTAGTGTGAAGTTTTCAAACATTAAACTAAGGCTAAATTAACATATCTGGTAAGTCAGGATGTAAAGGTGACATGGGATGGTCTACTACATCCTCTCCTAAAACTGGAAATTAAAGGTAACCTCCAGTCCATCTTGTCCACAGATGACCCTCTGTTCTATCATGCTCACTTTTGAGCTATCAGTGTGCACTAGATTCTCAGTGTGCACATTTGGAGAGGAGAGTGCAGTGAGGCTTGTATATCAGCTCACTGACATCATCTGCAGCCTAGGATGAGAAAACAAAGGTGACACCAGTCCAACAAGAGAAGTCTGTGCTCGGAGCCAAGAGAGTTTGGATCATGCAACCCCATCAAGACAGTTAGAATGTAATTTCTGTGGGTGGGTAAAGGTTCTGATCTCAGGGTCAACAGGTACAGACATCACCCTCAGCATACTAATGACCACATTTTTAACTCATAAGGTATTGCATTCAAAGTATTTACCTTGTGCTGGGGACCCCAATAATTCTTCCAGTGTCTTCAGCAATCTTTGAATAGGCTGTGGAGTAGTCTCTGCAGCTCCGGGGAGGCTTCCTTGGTGTTATCAAAAGTTTCCCATGAGTC
Organism: Neoceratodus forsteri; assembly: GCA_016271365.2. Lineage (NCBI taxonomy): Eukaryota > Metazoa > Chordata > Ceratodontiformes > Ceratodontidae > Neoceratodus > Neoceratodus forsteri. The sequence goes on along the minus strand of CM057449.1, from coordinate 1,275,115,002 downwards.
CTGATGGAAGACAGAGAGCCGTGCCAGGTAAAGCATTTGGAAGTGTATCCCAGCCAGTATCAATTTGATAACCAGGGGAAGGTAAGCAGCCCTCTTCTGCCGGGTGGCTGCTGGTAAGTCTTATGCGAGTCTGATCCTGGAGCTCTCCCAAGAGATATCTATAATTTATTTGATGTTGTGCAACACATGCTGCTGATCCAAATAGTTGAGCAGTTTTAGGATAAAAGGGCACGGGCCTATGCCTGGTGGTGGTCTTGGGCATAGTGAGCGGTGGGCCCTCTTGACCACATAGACCAAGTTTGAGGAAAGGCCACAGCTATTTTATTGAGAAGTTTCTGGGCAAATAACATGGGTGAGGTACCCTCTGTGTCTTCAGGAAGGCCATTATATTGTTTCTCCTACTTCAGTCTTCCAGATCCTCCAGTTTAGCATCCATCCTGGCCATCATCTGCTGCAGGGAAACCAACTCCAGGTCAACTTTCTTCTGCCAGGTCTTGATGGAGCTAGTGCAGGTGGCCACATCTATAATTTCCTTCACTGCATCTCTGAGCTCAGCCCACATTGATTTTAGCTCAGAGGTGAGTTCCTGAAAGGCCATTTTGAGTGGTTGCAGCTCTGTTAAAAATTTCTCTCCTGGTAGTGGAGTCACTGGCAGCGTGGTGGTAGAGGCTTTGCTAGATGGGCTCCATGTCCCTTGGCCTGTTTAGAACTTTTGTCTGGCATCTGGGGGGCATGTGTTGCGGGAGTCTCTGGTGCATCTCTGAGTCCATTGTTGCCAGAGTGTCAAGCAGGTGAGGTCCTGAAAACAGAGTGATCAGCAGCCCAATACCAGTCAGAGATCTTTCTTGCAGTAAGTAAGTCATTTATCAGTTCAAATAGCAACTATTAAGGAGAAAAAAACTTGGGAGCAGGAGCATGGGCTTAGAGTTGCTACTCACATTAAAGCATTACGAGACTCACCATTTTTGTTCTAGTTCACCAAATGATGCCAGATTTATTAAGGTGCAAAACCTGGGTTTAACATTAAACAGCCAACTCAGCCCTAACTACTGGTGCACAATAACACCCCTAAAGTTAAGGCTGAGTAGGATGCAGGGCATTTAATGTTAACCCCCTAACTTTGCACCTTAATAACTTTGCCCCAGTTCAACAGAATTGCACAAAGGGATTTGTGCATTGTCTGGGGAGCATGCTCTCTCTATTTAGCAAGGTTTGTTCTGGTCAGATATGCAGATTCCGAGATACAGATAGTGCAAAATGAGGAAAAATCTTTTTTTTTTTTGCTGTTTTTTTTTTTTGCTCTCACCTACTGCCCAGATGGTTTGGAATTTTGTTCTGAAATTTTCAAGATGGGGGGGGGGGCTTGTCCTAAAATAGTTCCTTTGCTTGGTTCGGTGAAAATAAATATTAATCCATTCCAAAGTTATAAGGATTTGAAATTTTGGTTCTGAGCATGCTCAGTAGGGTCTTTCAGATAGATGTTTAATACAAAAGAAGAATTTTGGCTCTCAAAAGAAGATCCTTGCTTCATGAGATGAAATTATTCTTTCAAGAGGAGAATTTCTTCTTTCATATGGTGGCCATCTTGTTTCTGTCCCCCCCCCAAAAATTTGAAAACCCATAAAATGATGCCCTGGAATGAAACAACATGTAAATCTTGCTAAACAGGACTCTTTAGTTTGATTTTGCACTTAGTTTTTTGATATTGAAATTTTCTGCTTCTACCACCTTGGACTCTGTCAGGAGAGGGCAAGATGGTAGCTGCATGCTATGCAAGCTGAAGAGGAGCTGCATGAGCAGGGTTTGAGTTATTGCTAAAGTTTTATCATGAACATGTATGCCACCGTTGCCTGAAATTCAACCTCACCAGACTTTCTTGTGCTTGCCATCTTGCTGTAATGTACTTCCTCATTTTCTTCTCTTTTCCTTTTTAGGAGGAATGTGGGCTGAATGGTGGAGCCTGCTGGATGGGGGATAAGGTGGAGAGCTGTTTGAACGAGTGTGAGATGAGGAAGAGTCACACTGCATATCTTGGATACCATAATTTTTCCTGAGAAGTGGTCAGCAAGGGATTAGAATAAGGATTGGAAGACTGGAGATCGAAGACTAGTCTGTTCGCATGAAGGAGGGATCTGGTGTTAAAGAATTACAGCAAGAAAAGTGTCCAGACTGTGTTGTGTTGACACATAACATACATAACATAACATAAAATAATATAAAATTGCTGGAGCTGTTAGGATTTCAAAACCGTTTGGTTTAGCTTGTGTTTAATGTGCTGGTTGTAGTTCTTTTTTGTTAGAGGGTCTTAATGAAAAAAAGGGGGTCTAAAAGAGATACAGAAAGTCTTAGGATGTTCAGTGGGTTTATGTTGATGGTCTTTTACAACTATCTTTAATTAACTAACTCCCTTGCTATTTAAATTCTTCCAAAATATATATACATATATAGAACGCTACATAGGTAGTTATATATTTAGAATGTGCCTATATTCTGTTTAATATGGTTGAACTAAGGTTGAATTTCATGCGGTTTCAAGTTATTTGTGTCATGTGACCAGGTGGGGTTACTAAGAGAGCATGCATCAGCGTCTTTCTTTGACCTGAGTCTCTGAAGCAGTATACGTGGATAGCAGACGGAAGAGAACAGACTAATTCTGAAACAAAGATGCATGGTCTAGAGATTTTTTTTCCATGTAGTTTTACTTATTTTTTGGTTGTATGGTTAAAATATCGGGCAACAGTGAGGAATCTGGTATTAAGTTAAATCTGGTATGCGGTAAGCCAGCAAGAATTTACTAACAATGGCTGGCACTGCGTTTTAGTGCATTGCTGATTTAGTAGTTGCTGTGCATTGCTGATTCAGTATTACTGTGGCTTGCTGCTTGAGCGATACCAGCTTCGACCGACCTTTATCTGTCTTACTTGCTTTATTTTTTCTTCCCGAGTGTCCTTTGATGGTGATGGTGATGGGGGAGATAGAGGAAGCAAGAGCGGTTATTAATAAACTAAAAAGTAAGTACAACCTATTTTAAGAGATGTGAATTGTAACTAGTTTTGAGTTACAAAAATATACTGTGGTGAATTTGTTGTTAGAATAAAACAGATGAATCTCTTAAGATAAACTGGGACCAATAAGCTGGATAGTGTGTTAGCTGAAAAGTAATTGAAAAAGTAGAGGAAGTACTGGGAACTGAATACAGATAAAGGGGCTTTTTAGGAATCTACCTTTTTCTTTTTGACTGAGTCCTTCCAAAATATTACTGTATTCTGTTTTGTTTTCAATACAGTGATTGCATGGAAGGTACCACCGAAGAAAAATTCTGAGGTATTAATATTAAAGGATCCTGAGAAGAGAAGGGGGTGCATGGTGCTTGGAAGAACAATCCTGTAGAAATCCTAATGGAAGATTGACTGATTGACTGACTTAAAGTTTCATTGGAGGATTGGGGGCAATAGGTTAATAGTTACATGCTCTGCCTATTGATGCCTATTTACTGGTACCTAATGTGCATTAGCTTGTAAGAAGTATTTTGTTAGATTTGGCATCTCTGGACATTTGATTAGTAACTATTCCAAGGCATAGAACATCTTGAGATAAGGTACTGGGACAATTTTTTAATGGATGCCATACTGACATAATTTCTTTATTTTTTTACCTCCATTCCTGCATTTTAATGTGTTGTTTTCTTTGCTTGTCTACACCTTTTGCATGTTTGCACTTCTGATGCCCCTCTGATATCTTGCTGCCTCTGGCACTGTTTTTGTGGGTAGTCTTATGTTTAGAAGCTTTTGGTGAAAGGCAGCTACTGTTGTCCCTGCAATTCTGTGACCCTTGTAACTCCTGCAATTGCTTCTAATTGCTGCTAATTATTGCTAATGTTTGCTAATTATTGCTAATTGCTGCTATTAATGCCAACATTATAATTGACACTACTATTATACACTATTATTACAATTACCACTACCATTACAATTACCAGGAGTAGAGATGCATGCATATTACTATTGCTATTATTAACATTGGTCCTCCATATTTGGTATTTGGTATAACTATCTGGATCAAGGTAATAGGTAGATGGTAACTTTCGGTATAAACTCATACATTAAGGTATATTAAGGTAGGGTTCTAATTGGATTGGATTGGATTATTCTCTTTCCCTTCGAAAGTGAACTGAGAACTAGAAGCGAAATAAATGTTAGTAATGCCAGTAATGAGGGATATGAGGGTAAATGTAGGACTAAAGACTCTGATAAAGATATTGTGTGGCTTAAGAGGGCAGAAAAAGAAGGGGAGGAATAAAAGAAATGTAAAGAAAAGGAAACATTCTGTAGAAGTAAGTCCAATTGAATCTAATAAAGTAACTAGAAAGGGGCAAACCCTAATTGCAGAACATCTAAAAAAGGCAACAACACCTGGAGAAATAGTTCCACCTATAAAATAGAGGCAATAGTAGATCTTGTGACACAGGATCCCCTGGATTGCTCACCAAAACTGGATTGGGAGGACATGAATGGTACAGAATGGAAGAATAAAGAGGATACCTCTCTGGAAGAAACGGAGGTGCAAATATCTAAAAAATAAGTGGGTCTGATTGATGGGAGACAATTAGAAGGTCTGAAAGATTTGGGAACTGAGAATGAGAATCAAAGTGAGATCAAAGAATCTGACTTATCCCAATTCATATCAGGGATGCAGGAGACCCTACAAGGTTATGAAGAGTTGGTAGAAAGGGAAAACTTGAGAGAAAATAAAGCAGTAAAACATATAACATATACACCATTCATGAATTCCAATTTAATTGAGGCAATACAAGATCTGCTAGTGTGGCTATAATGGAGCAACTAATTATTCTGAGAAGTGAAGTTACTAAGTTTAAAAGGGAAATGAAAGCAAATACTGCAAAACTGAAGGAACTATTGTCTGCCAGGGGGATGGATAAGGTACAGGTATTGAGAAAACAATGAGGAATCAAGGAGAGGAGAGAATATCCAATTGTGAGATGGAAAGTAAGCCTCCTGGGTATGAAGACACAGAGGACAGAATAAATATACAGAAGGGAAGGGATGAGACAGGACAAATATGACAAGTTCAGGAGAATGTATGGAATGCTCTTCGAAGCCTCACTATGGTGAAGAATAAGGTGAAGATTAGGGTAAAGAATAGTAGAGTGAAGGATAAAGAGATTGGAATACAGGATAAGAGGGAAAAGGTAGACAGAACATAATGTTAGGGAAAACAGAATACAAAAAAAAGAAAGAAGAGCGGGGATGAAATTGGTTATGGAAAAGGAAAGAATAGAACAGAGGACTTTGGATTATGATAAGAATGAGCAAGATAAGAGGGATGCTGATGAGTTAACTACAACTACTAGAAGTAATGATCAAGATAGTACAAGGGGAGAGCAAATTACTGAGGTTCTAGACTGGGACTAAACTGAGAAAGAACAATCACTGATCATGATTAGAGGTTTGCAATTAGATATAAATGAAAGTAATATAGTATTGAGAATATCGGGACACTTAATTTGAAGTGAAATTTTAAATCTGGATGTACAGTTGGAGGATATACATGATGCTAGAGGGTTTCTCTGTATGATGAACAGAATTCAGTGCTGCAATTATTTTTCAAACAACCAAGAATGACCCAGTATGTATGGAGAAATTCAGTCTCACTATAGGAACTTAAATTGAGTGTGGAACCACCCATTTTAACTAATGATCTGATTAGGTGGGGGATACAAATAAGGGAGACATGGAATTGTATTTAGACAAGCAAGGGGAATTCACACAGTTCTGTGAGAAAGACTATAAGAGGGAAATTTCTTCATACATAACTCTTTCTGTCTTTGGTATCTCGTATGTGGGTATGGATAACAAAGCTAAATTAAGGACTATGATTGCACATTTTATAGGTAATATATTGGGGGTAGAGTTTTATGAAGATAATATTATTCATGTCCAGAGAGCACATAGGTACTGGAGTGAGGGGGATCAGATTGTTCTGACATTGGAAGAGGGGAATTTAGTTAGACATATTTTAGAAATGAGTTAGAAGTTAGATAATTTAGGGATTTTAATAGTGGATTTTCAATCTTTGAATGTTGATAAAGTGGTAAATGAAGTGGAAAAGGTGCAGCAGTATGCATAATTCAGTCAAGAAGGACAAAATACAGAATACAATACAATATAACCACATATAATAGATTTCAAATGTTAGAGGATGAACAACTGTGACCAGGAGATGAGACCGAAATGAATGAGGGATTTTCAAAGCACGATGAAAAGAACACAAGTACCATTCAATTTATTGAGAGTAACAAGGAGCAGAACTGGGGAATTACGTCTTGGAATATTGCTGGGTTACAAAATAAGTTAGTTGATCCAGAACTAACAGATTTTATAGTGGGGGTGGATACAGTAATGCTTCAGGAATCCTGGCATGATAAGGAACAGATAGAGAGAATAATGATTAATGGCTATAGTATGATTCATTCTGTGGCCATAAAACAAAAGAAAATGGGAAGATGTATGGGGGGGTTAGTTACGTATTTATTTATTTATTTATTTATTTAAGAGTTTAACCAGACAGGCAGACTGAGCAGAGAACCACTCATTTCCAGATGCAGCCTGGTATATTAAAATAGATGAGAACATTAGAATTCTGAGACAGATGGTGGAACAAAACTATATTTTGGCAAAGACTAAAATTGAGGGTAGACCATTAATCATAGTAAATGTTTATAATCCACCAATGAAATCACCATTGTATGATAAAGCATTATTTAATAATATTGTACAAAAAAAAATGTCTGGGGAAAGAATCTGTAGAGATACTTACAATGGGGATTTTAAAATAAGATATGGGGATAAAGTGAATCTAGAGCACAAGGATCAAATATGTATGGCCTTTGACATCCCAAGTAGGAGCTCGAGGGACAGAAAAAATACAGATAGACATAAACAGTTGGAATATATAATACAGGCATTATAACTAGTTATCTTAAATGGAAGATTACCTTCTGATAGTATTGGAAGCTGGACCTGCATAAACACAAAAGGGGCAACAGTAATTGATTATGCATTAGTCTCTGTATTTGATTACTGTAACTATGAGGATTTAAAGATAGTCAACAGAACAGAAAGTGATCATTGCCTCATAGTAGTTTATAAAAAAAAGGGTAAATCAGATGCAGGTTGTAATAAATGAAGACCATATGGAGATTGTGAACAGAAGAATTAGATGGGATCCAGTTAAAAACAATCAGGAGAAGAAACTGAGTGATTATATTGTTAAAATTATAACTAACAAATATTCAGGAACTGTGGGAGCCGGAGAAAATATATAAAGAAATGAATGATATATTCCAACAATCTGTTAAAGATGTAGTGAAGGAAAAAAAGAAGGGGAGTCAGATACAATATCAGGGGTGGTTTTACAAAAATTGTAGAGCAGTAAAGAAGAAATTATCGGGTTAGTAAGGAAAACAAAAAAAATCCTAATAAGACAAACATAACAGAGCTGAATACAGCAAGGAAAAGTTATAAGAAGTTTGTTAATTTCTGCAGAATGCAACATCAAAGTGAACTTTGGGATATAATGATCAAGGCAATAGAGGAAAGAGATGATAGGAAATTTTGGTCACTGGAAGCAAAAGGAATCTGTAATTATAAGTCTCAGATGGATGTCCATATTGAGTCAGCTATATGGGAAAAATATTTTTTGATATCTTCCATGGTGTTAATTGTGCTCAAGAAGAAGATGTAGGGGAACTAGATAAGGGTTTTAGATGGTTTACAGCAGCTGAGGTAAAAGAAGCTACAGAATCCTTCAAGAATAACAACACATCAGGCCCAGATAGGATCGCTATAGTTTATTATAAACTTAACATAGAATAGTGGTCAATTACCTTGGCTGATTTTTACAATAAAGCAGCAATGCATGTGTTTGTCCCTGATTCATGGCTGGGTAGTTTTATAGTACCTATTTTTAAAAAGGGCTCTAGGTCAGACCCAATAAATTGTAGGCTAATTAACCTTTTAGATGCGATGGCAAAAATGTATGCCAAGGTATTGCTAAATAGATAAATGAAAATATTAGATCACTCTTAGATAATTTCAGAGTTTCAGGCAGGGTTTAGAAAAGGAGTAGGTACAAGAAATCAGGTCTTTATCATCTTGCATATATTAGAAAAATACTGTAAAATCAAAAAACAAGGGCTATTTGTTGCATTTGTGGATCATTCATCAACGTTCAATACAATTGTTAGAACATTGTTATGGGAAAAGATGGAAGGAAAGGGTATAGATAGGAATTTGATAATTCTGATAAGAAGATTGTACACAAAGACATGGACCAAAGTAAAATATTCACAATTGGGCACTCTGACACAAAAAATTGAAACCAAGATAGGTGTAAGGCAAGGTTGTGTTCTTGCCCCAACCTTATTTAATTTGTATATTAATGAAATTCTGCAAGAACTAGATAATCCACCATTTCACTGTCCCTATATTGTTCAGAAACGGATACCTATCTTAGCATATGCCAATGATTTGGCAGTTTTATCTACCTCAAGATTGGTATTACAAAGAGCATTAGATAGATTAAATGTCCTTTCAGGAAAACATAATCTGATACCTAATGTGAGTAAAACAAAAGTGATGGTATTGGGTTCTAGTAAGGGATACAGGAAATTAACTTTAGCACAAAAGAAGTTAGATTTTGTATCAGAATTTCCATACCTAGGGATAGACTGGGAAGAAATAGAACACACTATGATGTTCTCTTGTTCCCCTGAGTGGTTGTTGTTGCCACTGATAAGACTCCTTGAACCTTCTCCTCTAGCTCCTTCTGATGGGTCTCTTCTGTTCCTCTCCTCTTCTCCCATTTCTAAAAAGTATCCAAATCAGTGTTCAATGGTCCAGATGTATAATCCAATACTGCTCTGTCTCCGTCTTCTGTTGTATAAACTGGAACCTGTTTTAAGATAGGTTTTAGAACAGGATCATTTTTCTTATTTTCTCAGTCATAAACCTGATTAAGTCTATAATCATTTTCATCTCTCAAAAATGTCTTCTTTTTTGCCTTCTGTAATTGAACATCATATTTAGTTATTTTCTCCAACAGTTTATTGTTGTAAACATCAAATTCATCAGATGTAACTTGTTCCTTCAATTTCTGTTTCACGTCTGCTATTTCCCTTGACAGTGTTTCCCATACTGGTTTAGCCCTAGAGAGGATTTGGGCCATATTTTTAAAAGAAGCTTCATCCATATTATTTCTCCACAAAGACATGAGTTCAACATCTTCCTGCCCATATGATGGTTTATCAGTTATTCGTAAGCCCTGAGGAATTTGTTTTACCTCCAAATAGACTTCAAGTGTAACCTTATGCCAATACATTCTACACCCCTCCATAACTAGCTTTTCAAGCTTTTTATAAATATCTTTTACCTCCGTAATGGCTTGTGCTTCCACATGTTCTCCAGTGACTGCTAGAATAAGATTAACACCTCCTCTCGATTCAAATATATTATCTGCTGAACTCCTCACATTCTCTGGAACATTGCTTGGACCCCCAGCTGCCATATTAGCTTGTATATTCCACTGTTTTTTTACATGAAGAAAGATTTCAGTAAGGGGGAACTACTGACATCTGGTACTTGAAAACCAAACAAAAAAGATAATTTTTTCCAAGTAAAAAATGTTTAGCTGGATGAAACATGCTCCTGTCTGTGTAACACCAAAAAAATGAACAGATTAATGTCTGAATATTTTTACACCCTGTTAGAGGCAACCTGTGCTCAATGAAAACAAACAGAGAAAAAAAAAAAACGAGCACCAGGACAATTGATTGTGCTATGTAAATAATCAAGAATCAAATCCAACAAATGATAGCATCCATCAAACACGGATGGACACAAATGGTAATATAAAAGTGTTTTTTACCATTTAATGAAAAGAGCTGTATAAAACATCCTATATAGTACAATTTGTGAGGAGAAAAAATGGAAATATGAATTTGTGCAAATTTCTATTATATTGTGAAGCCTATGAGGATATTTACTCATTGTATTTGTCTTATTATGTATAAAGGAACTATGAATCTGTGTAATTTTTTATTGTATTGTGTTGCCTATGAGGATATTTATTCATTGTATTTGAATATTATGATGTTTTCCTTTTAATGATTGTAATGACAATTGGTTTTGTTGAGCAATAAGAATAAACAAACAAACACTTAGTTTTCCAAAAAAGGACCCTGAAATTTGATTTTGGAATATTCCAAAAATCCTTACAGAGACTTGTTTCATGAGCCAATTTTCTTGTTTCATGAGGCTCTTAAAACAGGAATATGGTCTCATGAAACATGAATTTTGACTCACAAAACAAGATTCTGGACTTAGATGTTTTTATAATCTTGTTTCATGAGAAAACATCTTGTTTTGTGAGCTCATGAAAATATCATGAAACAAGAAGTGGGCTCACAAAACAAGATTTTGGACTTTTTTTCAGAATCTTGTTTCATGAGAAGACATCTTATTTTGTGAGCTCATGAAAATCTCATGAAACAAGAAGGTGGGCTCACAAAACAAAATTTTGAATTTTGTTTCCTGAGCCAGCAATCTTCTTCCATCAACCTAATGAAACAAGACTGCTAGCTCATGAAACAGAAATATGGGATCATGAAAGAAGAATTCCTTTTATTGAAAGAATGAAGAGTTTTGCTCATAACTGTGCCATTTTTTGATGATTTCAAAGCGACATTTTTAACACATACTTTTATGATCCTACCTCATGAACCACTATGGAAACATACTTGTCACATGACTGAAAAGGTGCATCTGCATCCACATAGAAGCACAAGGACCCTTCCATACCCAGCCACACTCTTGCATGTCTGCATCTATAGGAACACTGAAGTGCAAGGCCCAGAAGGTCCTGTGCTTCTGCGCCCCACATGGACGCTTCAATTGGTGCAAGGCGTGGAGGGCCCTGCTTGTCTGCATCTGTAGCCACTGCACTTCTGCAGCATGATGGTCTCCACATTTGAGACAGGGCCCCAAAGGGCCCTGCATGTCTGCATCTACAGATGCTAGAATCACAGGGCCCACAGGGCCCTGCACTTCTGCATCCAGACAGAGGTGTTCACACAGATCCAGAAGGGACCTGTGTGCATGGATACAGTGATATTATCTCAAAAAGAAAGGAAATTCATTGCCAAAAACTGCATTAATACACCAGTTAAGGTTCAGCTTAAAGCAAGAAGACAAGAGAAATGTGGCATCAGGGTTTCCAACCCTATCTTCCCCCATCACTCAAGAAGCAAAAGTAAAAAAAAAAGGGGTTTTGGGTGTTTTGAGTTTTGGCAAATCAGTGGTGTGGTCTTCCTTGGGGTTATCAATCCTAATGATCACCACTCACTTCAACCTATAACCTCCTGTCTGAAGCACAAGGGACAGCTCCAACCCACTGCCTCATACTGATACACTCTTCAAAGGTACAAAAGTATGTCTTGTCATATGTTGACAACAACATCTGTTGTAGCTTTCTTCATGCAGGACCCTTTTGATCCTGCCTAAACAAAATAGATCACATCTGATTGTCTTTGTTCAGGGGAGAGGGTGAGCAGGAGGGGCTGATATCCCCAAGGAAGAGCCCACCACTGATTTGGCAAGACTCCAGAGACCCAAAACCTTAATTTTTTTTTCTTGTTGCTGCTTGGGAGGGATTAGGTTTGGAAACCCTAATGCCACATTTCCTTGCTTCTGTTGCTTCAAAGAGAGACTCTTGCCAAAAGTGCTACTTTGCAGAATTAGAATAAACATACCCCCAATAAATCACATACCAAAAATTAGGTTTCTGTGTTACTTCATTTTAAAGTTATGAGCTATTTTGTAACCCTGATTTCACTACCTGTTTAAAAAAGACAGTTTCAGTGAAGAGTCGCTGATGATGTTATCTCCAGAACTCTCAGTCTAGTCTTCCCTGTCAGCAAGCTTACACGACCTGTTTCGCTAAAGCTTAAAAATCATGTGCAATGGTTTTTACAAGTAAAAGAGGCAGCAACATTCAAAAAACATTTTTATAAAAACTTTGTGTGTTTCAAGTTTTGGAACAAAGTTGACAAATTCATAGTTTTAATGCTTGTTGATGTGGTCCATTTCTCCAGGGTTGCTGAATGGTGAGTCAGCATGCCTCCAGGCTGCTGATACCATTTGGGATGCTACTTTACTGTGTCTATCAGGAAATTGTATTGCTACTAGTATTGCATAATGTTGGTAACTTCACTGCTGTTTGTCAGTGCCTGCTTTATAATACATTTTAAAGAGCGCCTTTCCCAGTCCTCTTGACTTTCATGCAAAAATTACCCCTTCTTGCATTGATTCTATAATTATATTTCATTACTGTCCTCTGTAGTTAGTTTTTGCATTATGCAAAATGAATGAAATGCAATTCCAGAATCAGTGCAAGAAGGGGTAATATATGCATGAAAGTCAAAAGGACTGGGAAAGGTGCTTTAAATCTCAGTCTCACTCTAGCTCTCAACAAAATATTGCTCTTTTTTTATTTAATCTTTATTAGAAGTTTCAATACAGAGAACCAATTATAACATACATATTTTAATACAAACATATCAAATAATAATACACAAATGATTGGATCTCACCCCACCCAAACTCCCTCCCTCCTCCCCCGAACTCACTCCCCACCCCACCCTCCCTAAAACCCCGACACAGCATTGTACAAACAGATCTATACCTCCTGGCATGGAATCCTCAATTCTATACATTTAGAGAGTACAGGGTTTGTATGGGACCCCATACTCTGTTGAATTTCTTTACTTTATTATGGAGGCTTGCTATAATCCTCTCTGTTCTAAGGTTAGCAAGAAATTCCTGGAGCCATTCAATATATGTTAGCTCTTCAGAATCTTTCCAATGCCTGAGGACTACCTTTTTAACAGATAATGATATTAATGCCATGTACTATTTTCTGTTCACCACTGAGATACTGGAAAAGTCTCCAAGGAGACATATTTCAGGTGTGAACAGATCAGCCAGACCTAAAAGAGGATCTGCTTTTTGTTTAATAGCAGTCCAAAGAGGAACAACTTTAGAACAGCTCCATAAAATATGAAAGAGGTCCCCTTGAAACAATTGGCATCTCGTACAAAGATGAGAGGACACGATACCTAGCCTAGCCAGTTTTTGCAGAGAATAATAAATGTTATGTAAAATCTTAAATTGCATTAACCTCAGTCTATCCTGTAACAGGAATCTGTGGCAATTTTGTCACAGGAGGGACCAGTCAAAATCCTTATCGGGAAAAAAGGAGGACCAAAAGGAGACCGGAGCTAGATTATTGGGATAAACCCAGTTAAATAAAACCTGATGTATCTTGGATACCGCATGAGATGATCCAGACATGTCCGTTAAGGTAGTTTGAAAAGGAATGTGGGCAACCGGTGGAGGAACCATTCCCATAACCTTCAGTAAAAGGTGACGGAGCTGGAAAACTTTGAAAATATCAGTGCGAGGTATTGAAAACTTATGAATAATCTCCGCTGCAGTACACCACTGCCTAGTGCCTGTGATGAAATCCTCAAGTTGGGACTCTCCTAATTGGGGAAGCCAACTAAAAGATAGGGGCTTGACCTCCAGTTGGAAGTTAGGATTTCCTTTTATAGGTTGAGCTAGATCTTGAATATTATTGTATTTTAAGAAGGCACACAGTTGAGAGTGGGACTTGATTGAGACTGCTATAGGGGAGTTACGCAAAAACTCAGGAAGGGATCCTAGTTTGGTGTATAACATAGCGCTTGGGGAGTAACCGTGTCTTTTAATAGTAGCTAACTCCACTTTTAACCAAATCGGAGTATATGGGGTCTGGGCCAATGTTTGTTCGGGAACCCGCCACCTGAGGTATTTATTGGCCTGACTGGCCCAGTAATACATCCTAATGTGCGGAAGCCTCAAACCACTTTTTACTTTGGGGCAGCTAATTTATGGAAGGCCATTCTAAATTTTTTATTTCCCCAAACAAAGGTAGAAATCACAGCATGCACCCTCTTAAACCAGGACGGGGGAAGCCCAACGTTCAACAAATTAAGGGGATAAAAAAGTCGGGGAAAATATTAATTTTAATTAAATTAATCCTACCCCAAAAGGAGAGGGGAAGCAAAGTCCACAGATGAAGATCTTGATCTATATTAGAAACCAGGTAATCTAAATTTAATTGTTTTATATGAGCCACATTCCGTGTTAGGATGAGTCCTAGATATGTAATGGAATCAGGTTTCCAAGCGAGCCCAAAATCAGAGATATCCTGTTTATGGACTCTATAATTAAGGGGGAAAACCACCGTTTTACCTATGTTAAGTTTATAATTAGAAACCTTACTAAAACCATCTATTATCTTAAGAATAGAGGGGATAGATGAAACTGGATGCGTAATTTGCAGCAGGAGGTCATCTGCATACGCTGCCACTTTGACAACCTGCCCGTTCCAAGAGATACCGAAAATATCCTGAGCTTTGATTAACCTCCTAATAAGGGGTTCTAAATATATATTAAAAAGTAAGGGGGAGAGGGAACATCCTTGTCTAGTTCCCACATGTAGTCTAAAGGGGACTGAAATTACTAAAATATTGCTCTGTTTTATAGGATGCCTTTTTCTAGCAGTTGAAACACAGCCTCCAGTTCTTGTAAGTTTCGTGTCCTGTCTTTCAAAAAATAGGGTACTTTTTGCATGAAAGTCAAAAGGACTGGGAAAGATGCTGACAGCAACTCTATCTTCTCTCAATCCCCATGCTTTGTTACTGAGGCAGAAGAAAGTCAATTTTACAAAAAAAAAACACTGACAAGGCATCTGGGGCCAAATATTCAAAATTTTGCCCCGAGGCTAAATTAGCACTGCCAGCCGTGCTAAATTAGCCCAGTACCAATAGCCCGCTATATTCAAGAGGGATAGCCCCGGTGCTAAACCTGCTGAATATAGCATGCTAAGGAAGCTGGGCAAACTCTGCTGAGAAAGCAGTGCAAAAATAGGCCAGGAAATAAGACAGCTCTGAATATAGCAACCAGGAAGTGTAAACCACAACAGCAGCCCAGTGCACAGCAATGTGAAGGATGGTAGAGGTGAACCATGTGTGTGCTAGCAAAGGAGTGGATTCACTAAAGCTGCAAGCACCAGCACATGTGAAATTCTGCAGAAATGCACCATACTTCCAAAATGTTTGCCCAGTGCAACCGTTTGCCCAGGGCAAAAATTTGCTGTATTCAAAAGTGACATGCAAATGAGCCTACTTAGGCAGTCTTTAGGCAAACATCCAGATTAGCATCTCATTATGTCCTGATTTGCATGCAGTTTGCCCAGCGCTATTGTAGGGTCCCACAGCTCCACCTGTAGGTCCGTCTGTAAATACAGGGGCTGTCTGGGTTTGCCCACAGCACCACCTGTAGGTCAGTCTGTATGTGCAGGGTGGTAGCTGTAGGCTACATTTGTACAGAACCGCATAGCATATTGTGCTCCAGGGTACTACACAGCACAGGCACAGGTGGTGGTGCTGCATGCAATTGTCAAACTAGTTCCTGCTACAGTGCACAACAGATACCACAGTAACAAGGAGGCCAGTAGTGTGAGGGTCAAAGCAGTGCCTATGGTGTGTAGGGCATCAATGACTGCTGTACTTTACACAGTGACAGGCCTATCTTGTAGGTGTGTACTGACAGTGGACATTGCTGTTATGCTGTTGTGTGACCCACAGACACTGTACCACTGGTGTGGGATACTCATAATGACATATACATGGCTGGCTGTGTGTGCTGTGGTGTCTGTACAGATGTGCAGTATGTGGCCAGGGGGGCACATACCATCAGACAGGTATACTGGTGTTGGGGTATTCCCAAGACTGAACCATTTGCACTGTGTGGCTTGTCCCAGCCTTGTGGTGCAGCCTGGCCACTTGTACACCTTCCCCTCAACACCCTCCATGCCCACAGTGCTGCATGTGTGTGTGCTGGATTCTGTTGGTGTGCACTAAAGAGTGGTCTGCAGGTGTGTGCTGTATGCCATGGTGTCCACTGGGTGCCGTGTCACCCCTTAATGCCTGGCATGATTGGGACCGGTGGGAGATGATGGCAACATAGGAGGTGCCATCTGTGTGCAGCATGTTTCTTCCATGTCTGGTTTCTTTCTGTGTTTTATATTTGCTGATTAGGGTCAATAAACCACCACTGGCAGACCCTCACAAACTCCATTATTAGTACTTGTGAATTACTGAGTTCCATGAAACATGGTTCTATGTTATGCAATGTCATGCAAAGCTGTGCAAGGCCACAAAGTCGAACAAAGCTGGTTTGCCCAGATTTAAGACTACCTTTTCCTGGGCAGTAATTTACACCACATAAAGTGTTGTGCTAAGTCATGCAAAAACACTTTGCATGGTGCTAATGCACTGAATATAGCATTGTACCTGTATTCATGTATACACCCCCTTTTTTTGCCCCTTGCATACATTATACTTTTGCCAAGTGCTAATGCAATTTGCCCATGCTATCTGACCTTCTGAATATAGTGGACCCACGCAAACCCTGTGCAAACGGTTTGCACCCAGTGCAAAGTCTGAATATCTGGCCCTTGGATATTGGCATAATGCATTGCTAACAGGGTGCATTAGGGAAGGGGGAACATAGTATGTACATTGAGTACTGGTAGTTTCCCTTGCAAAATTACTGTGACTGCACTGTACTACACAGTGTGAGTCACTCTGCCTGATGCCATTGGGAGCCAGCAGCTGAACAGCAAAGCAAGAGAAGCAGAGCTAAAGCAGGACTCAAAATCAAATCCAAATTATGGAAAGCAGAGTAAACCTTGGCCAAAAATAACAAATGCACTCCCCTTTCAGGTCTAGTACTGCATATAATGACTACAAGATGTAACTTTTTGGACCATCATGAAAGGTGCTCTTTAACAGAGGCCAGATATATGTTAATTCTTGCTAGTGGTGAAAGTGTCAGCCCTGGAAAAATTATCATTTTAATGTGGAATACAACATATATGAATCTGAATGTAGATTAAATAACAACCTGTCAGAGAGAAAACATTTGGTGCCAGATATTCAAAACTTTGCACCTGGCGCTAATTGATTGCACCATGATTGCACTACATTTGTGCTGGAGTGCTATATTCAAAAGGCAAAATAGCACCAGTGCAACATGATAGCACCAAGGCTATGAGATAATGTATGCACCATGCAAAGTGAGGGATGGGGACATGCATACAGGCTCAACGGTATAGTCAAAAGTATAGCACCACACAACGTGTGTTAGTGCAACATGTAGTGCAGTGTAAATTACTGCCCATGATAAGGTGGTCTTAATGCTAGGCAAATCCAGGATGGGGGGCTTGGACACAGCAGCAACAGGGAAAAAGGCTGCATGCATCCAATGAGGAGAAAGTATGGGCAGACGGCCACCCTAGGCCACTGCATATGCACAGGCACACAAACTATAGAATGCAATGCCCCAACAGTGCTGTGAAGTGAACACTCATGTAAATGTTACAACTGAGCTAGAACACCACCTGCAGCAACAAACGATTTGTATGGTATTGTAATGTATTATTTTGTGTACCTAATGTGATATTTTTGTATTGTGTGTTGTTGTGCACTGAAAGTCTTTATTGTACACCGTTGCATCTCAGCCACACAGTTAGTGTCTCAGGGTCATTCCTGACACTGGACATTGGCACAGCATGCTTACCTGGTAAACAAGGTGATAAAAGAATAATGAACAGAACACATACATGGCAGAGACATGTTGCACACAGATGGGACTGCCCATGTCACTGTCATCTGGCACCAGTCCTAACCCTGCCAAGCATTAGTGGGTGCCTCAGTGCCCAGTGGACACCATGGCAGTGTGTCCATGCAGCACGCATCTCCAGTGCCCCCATTGGGTTACACCAACTCAGTCCAGCAGACACATGTTGCACTGGGGGAATGGAGGGTGTTGAAGAGAGGGTGTAGAGGTGGCCAGGGTGCACCACATAGTAGGTACTGCCACACAGCTGGGGCCATCCACACAGTGCACATGTTCCACTGATGAGACTGCTCCTGACAGCAGTGTGCCAGTATGATGGTATATGTGCCTCTCCTTGGGGCATATACCCTACACCTGTCTGGGATCCCCTCACACACAGACAGCCATGTGTATGGTAGTGTAGGCATCCCATGCCACTGGTGCAACACATGAGGGTCACAGGACAGTATGACTGAGGTGTCCACTGTCAGACCACACCTTCCAGCTGTGCTTGTCAGTGTGTGGATAGCACCAGTCACTGTTGCCTGACACACCATATGCATTGCTGTGTACCTCACAGTATCACCTACTATGGCACTGTACTGTATGGTAAACACTGTGGCAGGAACAATGATTTGCCTCTGACATACAGCACAACCACCCATTCCTGTAGTGCCACTCCCCTGAGCCACATTATTCTTTGCATCTATGTCCAAACCAAGACTACAGCTAATGTTCTGTGATCTGTGAGCACACAATGAATGTGGCAACTGACTTGTAGTACCAGTTAGACCTACTGGAGGAGCTGTGAGCACAGAAAGAAACGTGGCTACCAACCTGTAATTCCAGTCAGACCTACAGGTGGAGCTGTGTGCACCATGTTATAGCGCTGGGCAATCCACATGCAAAGCAGGCTGTAATGAGATGCTAATGTGGCTGTTTGCCCATGGATTGCATGACTAGGTTTATTTGCATTGCAGTTTTGAATATAACAAACTGTAGCACTAGGCAAACAGGATTGCGCCTGGCAAACGTGTCAGTGCCCCACAAACGTGTTAGCACCACGCAATACTGTAATGTTCCATTACATGGTTCTGCAGTATTTGGTTTGCACTGTTGTTTGCTGCTGTTGTGGTCCACTGCTTTGCTAGCACACACGTTGCCCACATTGTTTAGCCTTACCTCACTCTACCTCTGTGTGCACTGGGCCACTGTTGCATTTTGCACTGCTCTTGGTTGCTATATTCAGTGCTGTCAAAGGCCCTGTCCACACTATGCCTCTGTAACGTTACAGAGTGCCCAAATCATTACCGCAATGGTTTGCGTTTACACCTGTAACGTTACAGAAGGTGTTTTCATAACCATTGTTGAAACCACATATGAGGTGGTTTCAACAACAGTTATGAAACCAGTCCCGCCTCGGTAACGTTACTGTGGTAGTGTGGATGGGTGGTAACAGTCCCCTGCAGGGCCCGTAGCACAGCATGAGCTGCATTGTGGGATTGGGCACTGCGGTAACAGTCGCCCGGTTCCCAAGGTGTGGACTGGCGGTACCGGTCTCGTACCAGTCACCACTGCAGTGTGGACACACTGTACCACTCCCCGGCTGTAATGGTTTCTGTTGGTACGGGGTCTGAGCGGTGTAGTGTGGACAGGGCCTTATTTGCTAGGCTATTGCACTCTCAGCCCTGTTTGCACACCTTCATTTGCATGCTATACTCAACTCATTTAACCCTAGGACTATTCCTTTGAATATGGCTTGCAAATGATTCAAGGCTAATTTTGCCCACCATGCAGTGCTAATTTTGCCCTGGGGCAACATTTTGAATATCTGGCCCTTGGTTGTCTGGGTTGGGTACTATATAGAAACTCATAGCAAGGTTTCAAAACAGCATTACCTCTCCCACCCCATTTATAGGGAGGTAGAATAATTGTTTTAAAGTGCCATCGTGAGAAATCTCAGTTAAATGACAGGTGTGAATGATCACAGTCTTCCACCACATCAGAAAATTATTCAGTCTGCAAACCTCACCAGTGTAAACAGGAAATTTTGCTCACGTGCATTTCAAGTATAAAAAATAAACTGAAACTGAAACTAAACCTCACTGCAGTGTGCTATGATTTAGCATTCAGCAACCCTGGAGAAAAGGACCACAACACAAAGGCACCAAAATAACGAAATAAAAAAATACACATTTGTTAACTTTTTTACAAAACCTGAAACACACAGTTTTTATAGCAATGTTTTTTGAATGTTGCTGGCTGTTTTGCTGTGAAAACTATTGCACATGAACTCCAACCTTTGAAGAAACAGGTTCTATAAGCTTGCTGGCTGGGAAGACTAGACTCTGAGTTCTGGAGATAACATCGTCAGAAGCTCTTCACTGAAACTGGCTTTTCTGAACAGGCAATGGATTTAGGATTGTAAAATGACTTGTAACTTTTAAACAAAGTAACTTGGAGATCCCATTTTTGGCATGAGGAAAATTGGGGCTATACTGATTCAAATTCTGAAATTTATTGATGCCAGAAATTTTGACTGTAGTGGGTGGATGACGATGCCACCCTGTTCTAGAGGCCACCATTCCCCCCCAGTTACACGGTGGTGCACTGCCGCAGAGTGGCACGCAGGGGTGAGGGAGTGGACATCTGTTTAGATCTGAATTTGGCTTCACTGTGCACCAAGTGGGAAGGCTGGGTTCTTTTGAATGTGTGGGTGTATGTGGGAGTCTGGGCGCAGGCTGCAAGATTCTCCTGATTTACCGCCCCCTGGGGCAGTAGGGGATTTCCTGCAGGAGAAAGCTGAATTCATCATTGGTGAGATGTTGGAGTCCCCCAGATGTTTAGTTCTGGGGGACTTCAATGTATGGGCTGACAGCGAATCCTTTAGGCTAGGTATAACCTCTTCCAGATGATGTCATCTCTGGGCCTGTCACAGGAAGTTTTCTCCGTGATCCATCAGGGCAGCCACATGTTGGACCTGGTCTTCTCTCTCAGGCTTGAGATAAGTAACCTCAAGACTGATCGGGTCATTTTGTCAGATCATTGCACAGTGAAGTTCTTGTTCGGGGCCCCCCTGAGAGCTCTTCCCCCTGCTGGGATGGTAAGCTACCACCCATGACCCCGGAGGGATTTTCTGGTGGTGGCAGATCTAACCAGTGTAAGTTGTGCATGTGAAGGGGGTGCGAGTGAAGCTGTTGCTGCCTATAATAGGACAATGTCAGCTGTGCTAGACTCTCTCGCACTGGTCTGTGTATGACCTAAATCTTCTCATTG
The DNA here is from genome assembly GCA_016271365.2 of Neoceratodus forsteri. Classification (NCBI taxonomy): domain Eukaryota; kingdom Metazoa; phylum Chordata; order Ceratodontiformes; family Ceratodontidae; genus Neoceratodus; species Neoceratodus forsteri. Next base: position 1,275,093,925 of record CM057449.1, on the reverse strand, counting down.
AGGTCCCCATGGTTTGATGGGGAGCTCAAAGCGATGAAGATTATACGTTAGAGGTTAGAGCACTGCTGGTGGAGGTCTGGGCTAGTGGTGGACAGACTGGCTCTGAGCTCTCATTGTGATGAGTGTCAGACTGGCAATCTCTCCATAAGAAGGCAGAGTTCCTGTCCAGGGAGATTGCTGCCTGGAAGAATTGACCAACTGTGCTCTTTCAGACTGTGGACAGGCTGCTAAACCCAGCATGTCTGCAGCCAAAAAAAAGCCTTTTCCGATGCCTTATGTGAAGAGTTTGCTCGCTTCTTCTCAGACAGGGTGTCCACTATCTGGCAGGGTGTTCCACCAGTGTGCCACATGGTGGCTGACAGTGATCACCTATGGCATTCAGAGCACACTCCACCTAGTTGGGGGGGAGTTTAAACCAGTGGAGGTGGTGGAGGTCATGGATGTTGCCCTTGGGCTGAAGTACACATACTGTGAACTGTACCCGGTACAGACACATTTTCTAATGAGATGGCCCAGTGTTCACCTTGATTGTCCAGTGATCTACCTCAGAGGTTTTTTTTCAGATGCCTGGAAGGAGGCTCTGGTTAGACTGCTTTTGAAGAAACCATCATTAGACCCTGATGTCATGGTGAAATTACTGTCCAATCTCCAACCTCCCATTTCTAGGGAAGGTTATCGAGAAAGTTGTGGCATAGCAGCTAGAGGACCATCTTGTGGCCTTTGACCTTTAAGAACCCTTCCAGTTGGGGTTTTGGGCAAGGCATATCACAGAAACTGCATTAGTTTGTGTGCATAATGACCTCCTCAGGGCTAGAGACTGAGGGGTGGGGACAATTCTCATTTTCCTTGACCTCTCTTCAGCATTTGACATGGTTGGCCATTGTGGGTTGCTTAACCACTTGAGGGAATTTTGTGGATGGACTTACCGCACTGTCATCCACTGGTTTGAGTCCTATCTCATGAACAGGAGCCAACGGGTAGTGATGGGGCAGTCCTCCTCCTCTCCAGCCTCCTGACATGTGAAGTACCTCAGGGCTCGGTCTTGTGACTGATGTTGTTTACTGTATACATGCTGCCCCTGGGAGAACTCATTAGGAAATGCAATTTGGATTTTCATTGCTATGCTGATGATACCCAACTGTATTTTTCCTTTTCCCCTGGAACATCCCATGTGATGGAAGTGCTTAAAAGATGCCTTGCTGAGATCAGTGACTGGATGGTCTCCAGCTGGTTGCAACTGAACCCCCCAATAAGACAGAGGTACTAGTGGTGGAGTCAAACAGAAGGCGTGATAGGAGGGCCTCTGTTACAGATACTGGCTTATTCCTGGGGTCTGTGCCATTGAAGGCCTCCTCTAGGGAGTGTGACCTTGGCATGACCTTTGACAGTGAGTTGACATTTGAAGCACAGGTGTCATCCATTGTCTGGATCAGCTTTTACCATCTTCTCCAGGATCAAGCCCCTAGTTCTGCCGATGGACCTCCCCACTTTGGTGCATGCCTTCGTAATGTCTAGCTCAATTACTGTAATGCACTCTACTTTGGGGACTCGGGAGGTACCCTCCACAGGCTGCAGCTAGTGCAGAATGCAGCTTCCAGGTTGCTGATAGGGCAGCCTAAACACTGCCACATCACCCCAGTGCTGTGTGAACTGCACTGGCTGCCGGTCAGGTGGAGGATCCTCTTTAAGGTGGGTTTGCTCACCTTTAAGACCCAACATGGGCTGGGCCCTGGATACTTGTCTGACCTTCTGACACCCTCTGCTCTGGTCCGCTCCCTCTGTTCTTCCTCTATGAGCCTCCTTGTGATTCCCAGGATGAGGTTAAAGACCACCAGTGACAGAGCTTTTAGTGCCGCAGGCCCCGTCCTGTGGAATTCACTGCTACCATCCATAAGGGAGGCCCCTTCAATGGAAATATTTAAGGCCCACCTCAAAGCCCTTTTGTTTAATCAAGCTTTCCTGGCACTATCTGTTAGCATCTTCTTCTGGGATAGCCTTTTATTGACTGCTGCATTTCAACTGTTTTAGAAATCTGGTCCATTTTAATGTTTATTTATGTCTGTGTGGTAGTTTTACAATTAGATTGTATTTATTTGTACGGTGTCCAGAGCCTCTGGGATTGGGCACCTTGAAAAATAAACTTTGCCTTGCCATGCCTCTTTAATCCAAACCCTAACTGGTGCATAAATGCAGTTTTTTTGCAATGAATAGATTGATCGATCTATCTATTTATCTATCTATCTATTTATCTATCTGGGATATGACATGGCCTGACTAAAGATAATGCAGCTGATTCAAGAAGAAAGGCACAAGTCACTGCCAAAGGTGACTTGCACCAAACTCAGTTGTGGCAAGGACTCTGCATCCAATTCTAGATGGGGCAGGGTCCCCGTGTCTAAGTCCTGCAATTTGTGATGTCCAGTCAGGTACATCAAACAGAGGGTGTACCCGGTGGGTTCATTGCAAGCCACAACCACTATCTGGCAGGGTGAAAGCACCCCCCATGCCCTGATCCCCCAGAAATAGCAGACAGACCCTGCAGGGCTAGTGGACCCCAACTCCCCCAATGCCCCGAACCCCTGAAAACATGCCCTATGCCCATCAGGGCTAGCACCCCCCCACCCACCATGTCTGTTACCTGCAGTACATGGTAATACCCCACAGAGCTAGCACCTCCACCCGGTGATCCCCAGAATTGCATAATGCCATGAATAATAGCCTAGTGAGCCCCTGTTCCCCCTGGTAGTCTAGTGGTCCCCACACCTGGCAGTGCCAGTCCACCCTATACCCCCCACCCATCCTCAGCCAATGAATGGCACAACCCACCTCTCACTACAATGGTCAGCCACTGATTGAGCTCTGAATGAGTGTGTACTACTGTAAATAGTACACACTCAATGAATAAGCTGTCATTCATCGAGTGTGTACTATTTACAGTAGTATGTGCTCATACAGAGCTCAATCAGCAGCTGGCTGTGGTGGTGAGTGGTGGGCTGTGACAGTCACCAGCTGAGGATAGGTGAGGAGTGCAGGATGGACTAGCACTGCTGGGTAATGGGGTGGGGGGCCACTAGACTACCAGGGAGATCTGGGGCTTTCTACTATATTATGTGAATCCAACGGTTAATTAAATAAAAAAATATTATAACTAATATATATTTGTGGCATATCACAAGTCTGGGGACTGGCGAGGCATTTCTGTGTACAGTATTGTGGGATGGGGGCAGGGGTCCCATAGCCCTGTGGGGCTGCTTCTACAGGTATGGGGTTTGGGGCTGGTGGCACATTGGCGCAACCCCTGGTGGATGCAAAGTACACTTACACCAGCTATTTGCTGGTGTAACTGTACTTTGATGGATGTCCTCTGGGGGTTGTTTTAGAACAGCAATTTCAGGGACTTGGAGGCTGTCCTTCTAGAACTGGGCACAACTAATGCCATAAACCCCCAGTACCATATCGCAGGGGGTTTATGATGTAACTGGTGGCGTAAGTCCACTTTGGGTCAAGCAGCCTGTGACATGTCGCTGACTGCTTTGCAGAATACTGTATGTTGCAACTGCTGGCATAACTTGCTACTTGCACTATTTTGTTTGGCGCAAGTCAAGTTACGCCATCTCACAAGTGGCAAAGCCACAAGTGAGATACTGTATCTTGAAATCATTGGCCTCTCATGAAGAAAAATATGGTCTAAAAATGGCAGGGTCAAACAGATAAGTTTTTTAAATAGCTGTTTATTTAAAACTTATTGCAGTATCAACCCAATGTAAGAGCTGTGTGTGTGTGTGTGTGTGTGTGTGTGTGTGGCTGCAGATCATAAAGTGAGAGCCAAACAGCAGCTTGCCTTTTCAGAGCTGCACAACTCAAACTGAAATACTTTCACTTGTTCAAGTATGACATATAGGAATGTGGAGATATTAGTATGACATATAGGAACATGGATATTATTACTGTGATGTACAGGAACATGGAGAGATCAGTGACATCTCCACTGTCTATATCAGATAGTACTTTTTATTTCTAGTCACATATCAAAACATATATTGTATAAATATAGATATAGATGTATATTTATGAATATCTGTCTATCTGTCTGTCTGTCTGTCTATCATATCCATACTACAAAAAAATTCATTAATCGATCAGTTAGGGTTAAAGTGACAAAAAGTAAAGAAATGTGCCTTAAGCTGTCAACCCTAATGCTTACCCCATTCTCCTATGCTGTAGCCATGTCACCTTATTTTCTAATGGAATGGGGTAAGTGTTAGGGTTGATGGCCCCCAAGACAGACCCCTCCGGCCTGTGGTTCTGTGCAGGGTGGGGAATGGGTGTTAGGGTTGAAAACCCTAATGCCACATTTCCCTACTTTTGTTGCTTTAACCTTAACTGATGCATTAATGTAGTTTTTTGCCATTTATTTCCTTACTTTTTAAGACAGTATAATAGTATCTTTATTTTACTGTGGGTGAGTAGGGTCCTTCAGACCCTGTGCACCAGTCCCCCCAGTAGATGCACATATGTATGTAGGTGTGGAAGCACAGGGTCCTCTGAGCCCTGTACATCCGTGTGTCTAACAACAATGACCAAATTGCCAGCATAGCCATCTTATTACCACACCTCATGTACCCCAGTACAGAGAAATTGTGAAATGTAAGGCAAAATGTGATTATGTGCAACTGCAATACCATTCTGTGCCACAGGTGTGAAAACATATTTCAGGCAGGATGTGAAAAATGACAGCTGTAATGTTCATGAGGTGGTATAAAAAATGGCTATGTTGAAAATTTGGTGCCAAAATAATGAAAAGTACCAAAGTTATTCGTGTGCATAGAATAAATTCAACAGACACAAATAACTTGGGCATTTTAGGAATTTTTTCACAAATTTTTCAACATGGCCTTTTGGGACCCCACCTCATGAACATTGGTACTGTCATTTTGTTAATCAGTCCCAAAAGTCAATTTCACACAGAGAATGTACCATTCCATGCCACAGGTGCAAAAACATGTTTTGGGCAGGAAGCGAAAAATGACAGCTATACTGTTAATGAGGTGGTGTGAAAAAATGGCTGTATTGAAAATTTGGTGGCAAAATATTGAAAAGTACCAAACTTATGAGCATGCATAGGAAAAATTCAATGGACGCACATACCTCGGGCATTTTTTGGCATTTTTGCACCAAATTTTCAATATAGGATTTTTGGGACCCCACCTCATGAACACTGGCACTGTCATTTTGTTAATCAGTCCCAAAAGGTGATTTTGTGCAGTAGCTGCAAAATCACCTTCTAGGCCTGATTAATGAGATGACAGTGATCGTGTTCATGAGGTGGGGTCCCAAAAAGGCTATGTTGAAAATTTGGTGTAAAAATTCCCAAAAATGGCAAAGTTATGAACTTAAGTTCAAAACATCGTTGACAGCCATTATGCAGCACTTACCTTGATTCTTCAGTTCACAGTTTGGCTTTGAAGAGAGCAGACATGTTCCTGTCCACAGAAGATGACAGCCCTTGACCTCTGGTGGGTAATATAGGGTAAGGGTGGGTGATGGATGCTCAGTGGGATGGTCAGGATGGGGAGGGAGTGGTGGGGACAACGAGGGACTGTTTTCTTTTTTTCAGGTAAAAATAAAAAATAAAAAAAGACATTGGGGGACTGTTTTCTTTCTTTCAGGTTATATAAATACAATAAAGACTTTGGGCCACTGAGGGTGGGCTCCCTAGTGTCCCACACTGCTGGAGGGGGTTAAATGCAAACACAGGGATCGGGCCACCCGATAGCGGCACATTAGTCAAGCTTTTAAGAAGTATGGGAGCAGTGTCCCAACTCTCAATATCAAGTAAGGGGTTGTCACTAAACACTGCAGGACTATACCCCTGCTGTGGTGGGAATAGAGGTTGGGGGTGGACAGCACACAGAGGGAGGGAGTGGGAGGGTTTAATTAAATGCTGGGTACTGTACTGGGTCTGGGACCAGGACAAAATGGCATAGGATGAAGGGTGGGGCTGGGCAGCACACAGAGGGAGGAACCTGAAGGGTTTAATTAAATGCTAGGTTCTGGAACAGGATGGATGGTGGAGGTGGACAGCACACAGAGGGAGGGAGTGGGAGGGTTTCTTGAAAGAAAGCAGAGACTCAGTTGGGACCAGGATGATCAGACTACTGGGAGATTGAGAGCTCAGCTGTGCCTGTTGCAGTGTTGATCAAGACTTGGGAGTCAGGCGAGGTGAGGCTGCAAAATGAAACAAAAATTTTTATTAGTTGGGTTTAGTTTGTGGGTGAGCTAGAGAGATTTGAAAACATGGAGGTCTGGCTCCCGCTTAACGAGAGCTAGAGAGAGAGATGCTGGGCTCTTGTTTCTTTCACATGCTCTGTTGCTTGCCATGTTCTTCTTTACTTGCCATGTTCTGTGCCCCTTCCCCCAGAGCCAGGAGAAAACAAACACTTCAAGGACCCCCAAGGACACATGGTCTCATTTGCTTGGGGGTCCTTGACAGGTTTGTTTTTTAATTTGGCACTTGTACTGACAAACACAGAAACATAGCAATTGGCAGAAGATGGGGACCAACGATCCATCTAGTCTGCCCTGAGCCCTATCCCTCTCTTTAGGATTTCTGTGAGGCAATCCCCTTGTGTCTGTACCAAGCTGCTTTGAATGTTTCCTACTGTTTTTGAGTCAATGACTCCAGCCGGTAGACCATTCCATGGGTCAACCACCCTCTCTGTGAAGAAAAACCTTTGCATGTTTGCCCTGAATCTTTCTCCCCTCAATTTCATCTCATGTCCTCTTGTCCTACTGGTGCTATTGACCATAAAGAGCTCCTGTTTATACCCTTCAGAAACTTGAATGTCTGAGTCAAGTCCCCTCTGTCCCTGCACTGTTCCAGGGAGTACATGTTGAGTTCCTGTAACCTGCTTTCATATGGCAACTTATGGAGATCATGTATAATTTTTGTTGCCCTCCTCTGTACTGTTTCCAATCTATGTCCTTCCTGAGATAAGGCCTCCAGAACTGGACACAGTACCCAAGGTGTGGTCTCACCGGGGACCTGTACTGTGGCAGGATCACCTCCTTTCTTCTACTTGTGATACCCTTTCCTATGTATCCCAACATCCTGCTGGCCTTCTTTGCTGCCCTTTTGTATTGTCAGCCTACCTTCAAATTGTCTGATATGATAACCTCATGATGACAATTGATATTATATTGTATAAAATCCTGTTACAGCACTGAAGGTCTTAAGATTTATGGAATATTGTAACTAGTTGAGTGTATAGCTGGGAATATGTCTCCAGGTTTTATACTGTATAAATGTGTGAATCAGTTGCTCACACTAGGTAAACTTTACTTTAAACTCTCTTAATGCCATACATAGAACATTTCTCTTGTACAGTTTTTTTGTTGGTTTTTAACACGCAATAATATCATATTTTGATATGTACTTAAGTGAATATTAAATCCAAAGGTCTTGCTTTCATTAAGACTGCATTCACACACTGAGACATTCAGAATTTGTCAGTGGAGCTTTCTGTTCAAAGGGTTCTTATCTTATTCTGGTGACATTTGACCTTGGAAGGTTTCTCAGCTAAAAGCAAACTGGTGAAATCTGGTTCCTCTAATTTAAACTTCTGTTATGGTTTAAATGAGTATTTTAAACCAATGAGAATTACTTATGTTTTTTTATGTATGAACTGGGTGTTAATACTGTAGTATGTGATTTTCTAAATAACTGCCATAAGCTTCCGAGGAAGGACTTGGTTGGTCCAAAAGCTTAGACACGTTGTTCTTTTTGTAACATCTATATTGGTCAACTAGAAGGTATCAAACCATTTGCTCCTGGATCTGTTCTTACTTTTTTGTGAAAGTATCACCATAGCCAGAGTTGTTTATGGGAGTGCAGGGCACTCTGAGCCCTGTGCTACCATCTATCCATAGGTGTAGAGACACTGTAATTAACCTTCATCTCCCTGTTGGAGCACAGGGCCCTTCAGGCCCTGCACTCCAATCCCTCTGTAGACGCCTGAACAAATGATCACCATAGCCATCTGATAACCCCAGGAAATGTACCTGGTACAGAAAATGCACAAATCCCCACCAAAACATAATTCTACGAACTGCAACACCATTCCACGCCACAGGTGTGGAAACACATTTTGGCCAGGATTTGAAAAAGTACAGCTGTACAGCATACATGAGGTGGGGTAATAAGAAGACTATGTTGTATATCTGTGGTCAGAATATTGAAAATGTCCATAGTTATGAGCAGAAGTAGTGAAATTGCAGCAAATGGTTATAACTTTGTCATTTTTTCATATTTTCACCCCATTTCAACAGTCTTCTTATCATTCCACCTCATAGGTGAAAATGTCTTAACCAGTAGCAAAATGCCATTCTGTGCCACAGGTGCAGAAACACATTTCAGGCAGGATGTGAGAAATAACAGCTGTACTGTTCATGTGGTGGTCTGAAAAAATGACTATGCTGAAAATTTGGAGTCAAAATATTAAAAATTAACAAAGTTACAGGTGTGCATAGAAAAATTTCAATGAACACACATAATTCAGGTGTTTTTCAGTATTTTTGCTCCAAATTTTCAACATGAGCTTTTTGGGATGCCACCTCATGAACACTGGCACTGTCATTTCATTACTCGGAACTGAAAGGTGATTTCACGCAGCAACCGCGAAATCACCTTCTAAGCCCAATTAATGGAACAACAGTGACAGTGTTCATGAGGTCGGGTCCCAAAAAGCCTATGTTGAAAATTTAGTGAACAAATACCTTAAAATACTTGAGATATAAACATAAGTTAAAAACACCATTGACAGCCATTATACAGCATTTATCTTGATTCTTAAACATAGTAATATAGAATGTTTCAGGGAAAAAAAGGACTGCCAGGCCCACCCAGTCTGCCCAATTTTCCTATCTGAAATCCATACTTAAGATGCTGACTTTCTTGGTTAACCTTCCCCATCCCAGGTTGGTAATACCCTTGTGCCTATTCCATGTTGTTTTGATCCCAGCACTGTCCTTCCTCACCACCTTATCTGGGAGTCTGTTCCAGCTGTCCACCAGCCTCTCTATGAAATAAAATGTGCTAATGTTTCCGCTGAGCCTACTCCCCTCTCTATCTGCATATTTTGACCCCTTGTTTTTGAGTGTCTCTTCAGCTGGAAAATGTCACTCACAGATACTCTGTTTATACCCCTGAGGTACTTGAAGGTCTCAATCATGTCCCCTCTTTCTCTTCTTTGTTCCAGGGAGTACCTGTTAAGGTCCCTCAGCCTGTCTTCATATGACAATTGACAAAGGCCCCTCACCATTTTTGTTGCTTTCCTCTGGACCCTCTCCACTCTATCTACATCCTTCTTGAGGTATAGTCTTAAAAACTGGATCCTGTACTCAAGGTGTGGCCTCACCAACTGCTTGTAGAATGGCATTATAACCTCCCTCTTCCTGCTAGAGATCCTCCTACCAATACATCCTAACATTCTACTGGACCTCGCCACTGCTCTCTAGCATTACTTTGTCACCTTGAGGTCCCATGAAATGGTTATACCAAGGTCCATTTCTAGCTCAATTTCCTCTAGGACTTGCCCCCCCCATCCTGTACTCTGCCCCTGTTTTGTTTTGCCCCTACGTGCATGATTTTGCACTTTTTTGTATTGACAGACAGCTGCCACTCCCTTGATCATGCCTCCAGTTTATGCAGATCCTTGTACATTTTTTTAAACCCCTTCTGAAGTATCCACTCTATTGCAGATCTTCATATCATCCACGAATAGACATACCTGACTCTCCAGTTCTTCCACAATGTCCCCTATAAAGATGTTAAACAAGAGCAGCCCCAGCACTGACCCCTGTGGAACCCCACTAGTGACCATGCCTTCCTTTGAAGGCACCCCATTTATGACTACCGTTTGCCTTCTTCCCCCAATCCAGTTTCCCACCCACCTCACTACTACTGGACTCAGCCCCAGGCACCTCATTTTGTGCAAGAGTCTTCTGTGTGGCATGGTGTCAAATGCCTTGCTAAAGTCAAGGTACACAATATCCACCATCCCCCACCCCCTGATCCTCTACCCTGGTGACCCAATCAAAGAACTCTGTCAAGTTCATTTGACACGATCTGTCCTCCGTGAACCCATGTTGCCGATAGTCTTGCAGGCCACTGGCTTCAAGGTAGCTAGTGATTCTTTTATTTAGCAGTTTTTCCAAGAGCTTTCCTACCACTGATGTTAAGCTCACCAGTTTGTAGTTGCTTACCTCCTCCTTGTCCCCTCCCCTGTGAAGGGGGACCATATCTGCCCTCCTTCAGTCATGAGGAACCTCACCCATTTCCAAGGATCTGTTGAACAGGCCAGTCAGTGGCTCCACCAGTACTTTACTTAGCTCCCTCAATACCCTGGGGTGTACCCCATCTGGGCCCATGGCCTTGTCTACCTTCAGCCCCTCTAGTTTCCTCAGGACATCATCCCCATGAAAAGACTGGTGTCTACCCCCTCTGCTAACACCCCCTCTTCCCTGATCCGATTTCCCTCCCCTTCACCCTCTATCATGAACACTGAACAGAAATAGCTGTTTAATAAGTTTGCTTTCTCTGGACCATCTTCCACCAACCCCCTACTTTTGTCTTTTAACCTGACTGTCTCCCCCCTCATCTTTCTCTTCTCATTCACATACCAGAAAATGTTTTATTCCCCTCTCTGACCAGGTTAGATATTTTCTCTTCTGTCCTGCCTTTGCTTTCCTGACCTCTGTTCCTGCCTCCTTCTGCTTTTCCTTGTGTATGACACTAGCTTCCTCCCATTGCATCTCCTTGTATCTCCTGAATGCACACCTCTTTGCCCTAAACTCTTCTGCCACTTCTCTGCTCTACTACAGTGGTTTCTTTTTTCCTATTTTTACTGACCTGCTTGACACAGAGGTTTGTGGCATCTAATATGGCCCCTTTTATTGCCACCCACTTTTCCGTCACCCCTGCCAGTGCTTTCTGAAGGCAGTAGCCCATTCTCCTAAAGTCTGTGCACCTGAAATCAAGTACCTTTACCTTGGTCTGATGACCTTCAGCAACAGCAGTTTCCACCTTGAACCAAGTGATACTGTGGTCGCTTGTGCCCAGACTGTTCCCCACTGATACCCCTCCCACCCTGTCTCCATTTGCAAAAATCAAGCCCAGGATTGCTCCTTCCCTGGTTGGTTCCCTTACAAGCTGCCTCTTGAGTGCCCCGTGCAGGGAGTCAATGATATCCCTTCTCCTGGTAGATGCTGGTGATGGGGTGCTCCACTCTACATCTGGCATGTTGAAGTCCCCTATCAGCAGCACCTCCTCCCTGTTTTCCAACTTCTGAATTTCCTCCAACATTGCCCTAGCCACCCTCCCATCCTGTGTGGGTGGTCTGTATACAACCCCAGTGTGTAGGACATCACCTTTTTCTGTTGCCAAAGATACCCATACAGTTTCAATCCCCTCCCATTTGCCCTGCAACTCTGTGGCCTTTATGTGTTCCCTCACATATAGTGCCACACTCCCCCTTTCTTGCCCTCCTTGTCCCTTCTGAATAGCACATACCCTGGTATGACCATGTCCCATTCCTAGCCATTGTAGCCCCATGTCTCTGTAATTTCCACAATGTTCAGGTCTGAATCTGCCTTGACCACAGCCAAGTCAGGGATTTTATTCCCTAGGCCCCTGGCATTGGTGCACATAACTCTCCATACACTGGACCTACTCTTCTGCCCCCCCATTGGTGCCCTTCCCCTTCCTCTCTCCTTGCATGAGGTGTTTTTCCTCCCCATCTTTGCAGTTGTCTTTTCATTCCCTGCTTCTCTCACCTTAGTCCTTGCATTCTCCCCCATGAGTACCTACCAGTTTCTGCCCCTGATGCTGCAATGTGATCCCCCCGGCTTCCGCCTGATGCTCCTAGTCATCCTATGTTGTCTATGGAAACTTTACATTTTTGCACTGGCGCACTGACCCATTCCCTCATAAAGTGAAGACCATCCTCCTTGAATAATCTCCTTTCCCAGAATTCTCCCAGGTTACCAATAAAATGGTACCCTCTAGACTGACACCAGTTGTTTAGTTCTGTGATCTTGGCCTGCCTAATTTTGCCTCCCCTCCTTCCCTTCTCCCACACAGGCAGTACCTCTGAGAAGTCTGGAGATGCTGCCCTACCCTTGAGACTATCTGCTAGCTTCACCAAACTACCCTTTGCCTCCTCCACTGGCTACCTTCCTAAGTCATTTGTGCCTAGGTGGATCTGTGTACCCAAACCCTCATATTTTTTACCAAGCAGATCACCAACCCTATCTCTGTCCTTCTTGGCTGATGCACCTGGTAGACATCTGACTGCCACATCAGTTTACATGCCCCACTCCAGTTTTGAGTCCACCCCTCTTACCATTGAGTCTCCTATCACTACCACTTTATTTATTCTCCTATGTCCATTGACCTTTCCCATTTTCCTTGACTTCTGGTGGTCTCTTATCTACCCAGTTTGCTTCAGGTTCTCCTGATTCATAATGGGTCAGATTTCCTCCACCAGGAGTGCATAACGGTTTTGTTTCATGATGCTGATGACCAGAACCATGCTGCCCTTACCCACTTTGTTAACCCCCTCTCTCCCCACTGCCTTCCACTCCCCTGGCCCTGTGTGGCCCATTGGGGGTAGATGAGGCAAGGGAGAGCCCCTGGCCAGCATGCACCACAGCCTCATGATTTCTCCCCAGGCTTCCTACAGCTGTCCCCAGATCTCATCCAGGTTCTGACATATTGGAGAACCACCCATACTACAGAGCATTGTGCTGGAGATGAGTGCCCCACACCCGTTGCACTGCACAAATCCCATATTTCTTTAATCAGTTGCTCTTTGTCTATTGTCTTTTATATTCACCTAATTTAGCCTGTTCTGAGCAACCAGTGTTCTTTCCCCTTAAAAGTAAACATTCTCACCCATTTATAATTTTACCATGCCTCCCTACTACCATCCACTTGTAAATTACCTTATTGCTTAAATCAATTTTCTTTATGCTCAAGTGAACTTGAATATAACTACAGCATTAGAAATACAAAGGTCCCATGGAGATAAAAAGTCATTTTAGATTTGCTTACAGGTAAAAGTCCACATTTGTATGAAAAAGTTCACAGTTCTCTGCTGCTCACCTTCCCGTACTTGAAAGTCCACAAAGATTTCCTTCTCTTCCTGTTTGAAGAAAAACTCCCCTCCTCCTCTGTTGTTGGTAGCCTCCCCTGGGAGGAGCCCAGGGAGACTATTTAATAATGGAAGAGGTGAGAGATGGAAGAGGTGGGGAAGGGATGGTGGGAATATTTTCTGCAGCAGCAGCAGTCCATCCTGGAATTCAAGTGGCAGGCTATGGCTTCTTCTAGCCCTGCCATTCAATTCTTCAGTTTGCAGTTCAGTTTGAAGAGTTCAGATGTGTTCCAGTCCACAGAAAATGACAGCTGCCAACCTCCGTTGGTATGTATAGGTCGGGGGTGGGGTGGTGGGTGCTCAGTGGGAGGGTTGGGATATGGGAGGTGGTCAGGGGAGATGATGAGGGACTGTTTTCTTTTTTCCAGGATAATAAAAAATATGCCGGGGGAATGCTTTCTTTTCTACAGGGTTAAACTTGACCATCTTTGGGGACACTGGGGGAGGGCTCATCAGTGTCCCACACTGCTGGTGGTGGGGGAGCAGTAGTTAATATTGGGGGACACTGGGAGTGGGCTTCCCTGTGTCCCACACCGGTGGGAGGGGCTTACAGTGCTGACAAGAGGACTGGGCACCCCACTGTCAGCAAATTTAGAACAAACATTTTTCAGGACACTGGGGGTAGGCTCCCCAGTGTCCCACACTGGTGGGGGGGCCTACAGTGACAACAGTGGGACTGGGCATCCTTCTGTTTGCAAAATATATTTTTATATTAATTAACATTCCTCGGTTCCCTTCCCCTTAAACTCATTAAAATGGGGAAAAAGGTTTTTTTATGAAACAGTGCAGGAAAGTGCTGCAGTTTTCATGCAACAGGGCCATTAGTTGCACGAAAACTGATGCAGTTTGTGGCAGTTTCACAAAAATAGTGTCACAAATTTGCAACACTACCAATAGCTGAGTGAAAAAAACATATTTCTGGCCACTGTTTACAAAAATTAAGGCCAGAAGCGTGTTCCTCAGGTCCCAATTAAGTAAACACAACTGCTGGTGTTTACCAAGGGGCAGTATTTTTTGAATTACAATGTTCTTTCCCCATCACTAACTGAAAACAAGATGTCAGCAGCATGGCACTACCTTTTCCACTTGAGGCAGCAAAAATTGATTTTGTGGCAGCAAAACCTGCTTTCGCACAGAACATATATTTATTCCCATAGGCTATAATGGGAAACTTGCATCTTTAATAACTTTTGAGCAGATTAATATTTTCACATCAAATTTTTAAAAGACACATCTGTGACCCAGACCCCATATACCTTAACAATTTCATACCAGTCCCTCAAGTCATTTGAGTGACGCGGTGTGGTAAAGGATTTGAACTAAAATGGTAATTTTCACATTTTCGTGACACTCTGCAGCCCTGCAACCACACATCCAACAGGAACAAAACTTGCCACATCAAGACAGCTATGGTACCTGATAGTGCATAAAAAATATTGTGTGAAACAGTCAAACAGTTGCAAAGTTATTACAGTGCAAAATTTTGCCTTTAACATAGACGTGACCATGCAGTCCTAACTATAGTGGCACTACTGTGCCACATATCTCTATCTATCTATCTATCTATCTATCTATCTATCTATCTATCTATCTAGGATACATGATAGGCAGGAGTGTAATATGGAAAATATTCTCACTCCTGCAGAGTGAGCTCTGGATACTCATGAGTGCCGAAGTCACAAGTGAGAGTATCCAGAGCTCACTCTGCAGGAGTGAGAATATTTTTTGTAGCACATGATCTGCACATCATGTGTTTCTATTTATACAATGGGGTGGGAGCTTCAGAAATATTGTTATATTTTCCTGCATTCTTTTCCTGTTTCTGTGTGCTTTCTGCTCTTTCTGTATGTGGTCTGAGTGTGTGTGTTTTTCTGAATGGGCTGGGAGTCTCAGAAACACTATGGGACACAGGTGAGTGTCCTTTGCAATGCTAATTGAGTAAGCTGCAGGTAGCAGTGAGAAACAGAAACTTTTTTGTGAAGCAATTTCATTTAGAATGCAGGCTGTAGTGAAGCTGAGATCAGCATAGTAATGGGCTGGAAGTCTCAGAAACACTATGGGTTACAGTTGAGTGTCCTTTGCAATGCTAATTGAATAAGTTGCAGGTAGCAGTGAGAAGCAGAAACTTTTTGTGAAGCAGTTTCATTTAGAATGCAGGCTGTAGTGAGTGGTGACATCAGCAGTGTATGTATATCTGTCAGATATTTTAACTCTGCTGATGTCATCTTCGGATATCACAGTCCAGTGGAAATAACTGAGGTTATTACACTGATATTGCTCCCACCCTTATTGTGTGTGTGTGTATATATATATATATATATATATATATAATAGATAATCCACTCTAGGGTGTGCGGTCATGCTCTGATATACACACGCCTTGGTGTATGTTGTGATGCATGAGGCCTCAGGCCAAGTGTGTTCAACCACCCAAGGCATGCGTATATTAGAATGTGACTGCACACCCCAGAGTGGATTATCTGTCTTATAAAATGGACACAAATATTGTGGGGGGAGAGCAAAAAAGTAGTCCCTGTGTGACATGAATAAGTGAATCATCAGTAGATGATCTGGTTGATGCAGTCATAACTGATATGGGTTTAAGGAAAGGCTTTCACTGTTTATGGTTTAATGCAGTGTGACCGAGTGCTGTCAGTTATGATAAATGAGTTCCTGCAAAAAGTTTAAGGTAAGAATCTCTGTGTTGAAGTAAAAAAAAAATAGATGTTTATTTTTCTGTTTCCTTTACTTTTCTGAAAAGTTATCTCTTTTACAGGGAAAATGAGTGGGGGGCACTTTCACTTTTATTAGTGAAATGTAGCGTGACCGAGCATGGTCAATAATCAGTAATGACATGTAGCCAGACACTAAAAGTAAGTCCCTCTCTGTTAAAAAATGCAAAGTAACTGTGTCCTTTACATTATTTTTATGTAGAATCCTGTAAAACAAGTTACCAACTGAAGCAAGTGAAGTGCGAGTGAGGAGCATGTTCACTTTTATAAAAGAAATGTAGCGAGACCGAGCATGGTCAATAATGGTATGTAACATGCAGGCAGACACTGAAAGTAAGTCACTCTCTGCTGAAAAAGCAAAGAAACTGTGCAGAAAGAAAAAAGCGGCCGTTTGAAGTGAGTGGAGAGCTAGCAGCACAGCGAGGTGTCGGCAGCTTCAGATGAACAGATGCAGGCAGGCGAGGTGTTGCTATAGCAGCAACACTCGCCTCTCTTGCATCTATCTATCTGAAGCTGCTGACACCTTCGCTGTGTGCTAGCTCTCCACTTGCTTTAGGTGGCAACTTTTTTCTTTCTGCACAGTTTCTTTGCTTTTTCAACAGAGAGTGACTTACTTTCAGTGTCTGCCTACATGTCATTACTGATTATTGACCACGCTCGGTCACGCTACGTTTCACTAATAAAAGTGAAAGTGGTCCCCACTCATTCTCCCTGTAAAGACGACACCTTTTTCCTTAGATAAGTAAAGGAAATAAACATCATTTTTTAGTTTATCAACACACTGAGTCTTGCTTTATACTTCTAACAACAAGTCATTAATCAGGGGGAGTTGTATATTAATGTTGGTAGCAGTCTGAATCTATCACTTGTTTGTGTGTGGCTGCCTGTGTTTGCCAGGTGTGTAGTGGTCTCACTACTGGTGAGAAGGTTTTGAAGACTAAAAAGTAGGTTAGGTGTGTGGTCGTAGTGGAATAAAGCATGGTCATGTGACATGTTTTATCTAGTCAGCACACCGGATTTTCTGTGATTTTACTTACCCATTTTATAAATATAAATATAAATATATATATATATACACACATACACACACACACACACACACACACACACACACACACACACACGCAGATAGATAGATATTATAGTGGTGCAGTAGTGCAATTACAGTTAGGGTTGAGTAAACAGTTCTATGTTTAAGCCAAATGTTTGAACTTTAATAACTTTGGAACCATTCAACAGATTTGCACAAAATTTGGCATGTGCAATCTCTAGGGTAGATCTCTTGACATGCCACATTTTGTGTGAATTTGTTTTGTGTTTTTTGAGATTACAAGTGTCAAAAAATCCTAAATTTACCATGTTTTTGCCATTTTTTTCTACAGCTGTTTCTCAGAAATTACTTTAGGTTGTGGCTAGGGGTGGGAGAAAGTTGTGAATTCTGCTTTTGAGGAACTTCTGTGAAATTTTAGAAATTTCTTGGAAGTTTTGGAACTTTTGCCATCGGAGAAACTAGGATTTTCAGCAGATTTTCACTGTGTTCTGCGGACTGCAGAAAATGAATATAAACTGCAGAATTTATTCTATTCACAGTTAATGAACTGTCAGTGAATGAGCATGTGCTTATACAACCAAGTTGTCATTCACTGACAGTTCAGTGGGCCACTGGTAGTGGAGGAGAGAGGAGGGCTGTGCAGTGGCCCACTCAGGGGAAGGGTGGGGGATCGGAGTGGTGGCAGATGAACTGTCAGGGTGGGGAGGTGGGGGTCCACTAGACACCAGGGTACTGGGATTACTTTTTTTATAAGGGATCAGGGATGGGGGGGTCCAATAGACACCAGAGAATACTGGAAATAGAGGGGAATGAGTCGGTGGACTGCCAGCTGTTTTTTTTGTGGATTAAAGGAATCCAGGATAGGGAAGGGGTCCACTAGACACCAGGGAAATAAAATGTTTTTGGGGGCCATGATCAGTGAGTGGGGGGCCACTAGAAACCAGGGAGGGATCAGAGTTTTTGTTTCTTCTTTATCGGGATCTACGGTCTGTGATTCGGAGGTTGAAGTGGGAACCACTAGATACTAGGAATCAAGGATTTTTACTTGGGACTCATGATCAGTGGGTGGAGGGCCACTAGACACCAGGAGGGTCTGAGGGAGGGATTGGAGTTTTTTTTATTTATTTATTTACTGGGACCCCTGATCAGCGGGGGTGGATTAATGAATTAAACTGCGGTTAAAAGAAGCCTTAGAAATGACAACTGGCAGTGATCCATTCTGCGGATTATTTTCCCACAGCTTAACAAATTAACCTGCAGTCTGTATATTTAGTCTGCAGTTTTAAGGCAGAATTTCCATGAAAGTTGCAAAAATGATTTCCGATCCTTTGCAGAAATTTCGCCGGCAGAATTCTTTTTTTTTGCACACCCCTAGTTGTGGTTTGAAATTTTCAGGGTAGAAAGTCTTTGCCTCACAGATGTATCTTTTGAAGGTTTGGTGAAAAAATATTAATCCATTCAAAAATTGTAACATTGTTAATTTTTAACATTTTAAATTTTCTATTATTTCCTATAGGAAAAGTTAGATGTTGCTCACGAATATACTTTTGTTTTTGTAGGAGGTACTCCATTTTTGCATGTAGGGTCACATAGTACCTAATTTGTTTTTGCAGAGGTCCCTTGTTTTTGCAGGAGGTACTGTTATTTTGCATGTAGGGTCACATAGAGCCTGCTGTATTTTCACAGAGGTCTGTTGTGTCCACCATCTTGTTTTCTCATTAGCAAGAGAAAGAGAAAACATATAGAAATAGATGTACAGTAATACAAATAAGAAGCATCAGAACTTACCCAGACAGGAAAAGTTTAGCTAGATTCTGATGCTTTTTTTAAAAGTGATTTTCTGATGTTTGCCATATAAATGGGAATAATAACCTGTAGGAGTTGTGAATTCAGTATCCTACCATTCAAACAGCCAAAAAGTGCTGTTTTCCATGAAAACAATGCTTTTAGTTATGTGCTCTGCTTCATTTGCATAACCCACCCCTTTTTTCTCAGTGCTGCAACCCCTAACTGTGACATCATACCAGGGAAACTAAGTTATTAAAGGGACACTGTCAGTTTGTAATTTTAGATAGAAAGATCAGCTATTTACTGTACCCACAATGCCTCACTATCTGAATTAGTATACAAGCTATTATATTTCTGTGCTCACTGCAGAAACAGGAGACCACATCTATCAGTATAGAAGTCTTGTAGCTAGATACTGTATGCACAATGCCTTGTTTTAAAAATAAACATGCAAGAGCTCATATTGTTGACACCACTATAGAAATATGAGACTGTACCTTTCAGTAAGGAACTTGAAAATCAGCTTCTTATTGTATCCATAATACCTTGCTGTGGACATTTACATATTAGGTGCTCTCCACTATCACCACTACCAACATAAGGGACTGTACTTCTGAGTAAGGCACATTTAAGTCAATGTTATAAATTACACAGAATTCCTTGCTGCTGTATGTAAAACATTGACAGCTCCCTAGTATGACATCACTCTGGGGGTGTGACTGTGCAGAGAAACTGGAAGGCAGCCAGAAACTAAGGGCTGATAAAACATGACAATAAAATGATCATGACAGATTTTTTTTTTACAAAACAAATTGCAGCTTCAACATTTGAAGCATGGTCAGCAATGGCATATTATGTGAAAAAGACATCTGCAAAGCATCAGAAAAAAATCCATTTAAATATTGGCCAGAAACACCTTTTGTGGGTGTCTAGGATAGTGGGAGGACTGCTTCTGCCATGTTCTCTGTATGAGAACAGCAGGATTTTCTTGGCTTGTGCAGCCACAGCTTGAACTCATGCTGTTGACTGCACTTTTAGCTGTGAGCTACCATTTCCCTGGTGTCCAGTGGCACCCCCACCCACCGGTCACTGTCCCATATTCCTGGTGTCCCCCCATCCTCCTATATCTTTTCCTGTTATCTGGTGCCACTCCCACCCTCCAATTCCCATTGTTATCATTTGTTTAAATATTTATTCTGACACCAGGATGCCCACCTCTGGTGTCAGATATCCCCGTGCAGCCCCTTGTGTTTGATGTGTGCTGACATGGGGAGGAATACACCTGTTAGCACTACATGCCCCCAACCCCCAGCAGTGTGGACCCCTCCCAGCACTGTGGGACACTGGGGAGCCCACTCCCAGTGTCCCCAAATTTGTACCTGTAAAAAGAAAACATTCCCCCAGTGTCTTTTTATTTTTACCCTGAAAAAAAAAAAGAAAATGGTCCCTCATCATACCTGCCATCCCCCTTCCCATCCTGACCCTACCACTGAGCACCCCCCCTTGCTCCATACTTAACTATGGAGGTTGTGCACTGTCATCTTCTGTGGACTGGGACAGGACTGTTGTCTTCTATGAACTGGATATTTGATGTTCAAAAATGTGGTATGTGTGAAGTAAGTAAGCTTTATTTATAAAGCACCTTTCAAGTACCAAGGTACTGTACAGTACAACAGTAAAACCACATAATGAATAAATGAAAAAAATAAACATAAATACAAGTTAAAGTCGCATGATAAATCATCAAACATCTGCAAAAATCAATTAAAAGCCATCAGCAAAGGCTTGTTGAAAGAGATAGGTCTTTAATTTAGATTTAAACCTTTCAATGGTCAGGCTTTCTCTTAACTGATGAGGTAGAGAGTTCCACAGGGTTGGTGCCACATAAGAATACTAGAAGTTACTCAGATACTAGAAGTTTTCAAACGCACCCTGGAATCTCTAGCAATCCCTCACTGGCAGATCAGAGAGAGCGGAGGGGGCAGTAGGGAGTTAGAAGATTTTTCAGGTGGCTGGGTCCCTGTCCATGTAGGGCTTTAAAGGTTATCAAGCCAACCTTAAAGGTGATTCACCACTGAATAGGCAGCCAGTGCAGTTCATACAGCACAGGCATAATATGACTGGTCCTAGATGTGCCAGTCAAAAGCCTGGCTGCAACGTTTTAGGTAGAGGGCATTACAATAATCAAGGCAGTTGGTGACAAATGCATGGACCAGGGTAGCCAAATCATCCAGGGGAACCAGGTGTTTCATCCAGGCGATATTCCTCAGATGGTAAAAAAAGGACTTGACAACGTCCGACACCTGAGATTTCAGAGTCAGGCCAATGTCAAAGATAACTCCAAGGTTCTTGAAAATAGGTATACCTTATTTTCACACATGCTACATTTTCAAACATCAATATCCAGTTGCAGTCAAAGATGATTGATTCAAGTAAAGAAAAAAGTGCATGTTATTATAGTTCCCCTGTGATGTAGATGGCAAGGCACAGGGATGGGATACTCAAGAGTCCTTGGTTCAAGGACAGTCTCTCCATATATTTTTTTATCTGCAATGAAGCCGAAAAAAAATGAAGGAAGAGGAGCCTCGAACCCAGGACACTCGGGTTTCAGTTCTGTGCCATATTCTATGCTCCACAGGAGAAGCACAACAGCAAGGATGATTTTTCTTTACTTGTCAGTGATGTGGATGGTTAGCCACAAGTGGATGGTTAATGTTTGAAAATGTGGTATGGGTGGAAATAGGCTATTTTTGCACATACCAAATTTTCAAGTATTTACAATCCACTTGCAGCCAAACATTCACATCATTCACAGCCCCAAGGATCCTTCTGTAAGTTGTCAACATCAGTGGGCCCAATCCCTGTGTTGGCACTAGAAGCCCCCCTTCCCCACCAGTGTGGGATACTGTGGAGCCTACTCTCAGTGTCCACAGACATGTATCCCCTCCCAGCATTGTGGGATAATGGGGAGCCTGCTCCCAGTGTCCCCAGACATGTATCACCCCATCAGTGTGGGACACTGGGGAGCCCACTCCCAGTGTCCTGAGTCATGTATCTTCTCCCCCAGCAGTGTAGGACACTAGGGAGCCAACTCCCAGTGTCCTGAGTCATGTATCTTCTCCCCCAGCAGTGTGAGACACTGGGGAGCCCACTCCCAGTGTCTTGAGTCATGTATCTTCTCCCCCAGCAGTGTGGGACACTGAGGAACCCAATCCCAGTGTCCCAAGTGATGAATCCCCCCAAGCAGTTGTACAACACTGTGGAGCCCACTCCCAGTGTCCCAAAATATATTTTTAATTAAAACCTGTTGGAAAAGAAAACAGTCCCCCAACGTCTTTTGTAATTTTAAACCTGAAAAAAAGAAAACGGTTCCTCATCATCCCTTCCATTCCCCTCCCCATCCCCACCCTCCCATTGAGCACCCACCTCCTCATACCCCCTTACCCTATACTTACCAGAGGTCATCTGCTGTCATCTTCTGTGGATCAAGACACGTTTGCACACTTCAGAGTTGAAATGCAAACTGAGGAATCAAGGTAAGTGCCGTATAATGTATTTCAATGATGTTTTGAACATATGTTCATATCTTTGCCATTTTTAGATATTTTTTCACCAGACTTTTAACTTGGCCTCTGGGACCCCATAAACACTGTCAGTGTTGTTTTGTTAATTGGGCCTGGAAGGTGATTTCACAGCTGCTGCACAAAATAACCATTTGGGACTAATTAACAAAATGACAGTGCCAGTGTTGATGAGGTGGGGTCCCAAAAAGCCTATGCTGAAAATTTGGTGAAAAAAATCCTAAAAATGGCCAAGTTGTGCATGTTCATTGATATTTTTCTATGCAAGCACGTAACATTAGTAATTTCTAATATTTTGACTCCAAATTTTCAACATAGCCATTTTTTCACACCGCCTCATGAGCAGTAAAGCTGTCACTTTTCACATCCAACCCAAAAAGTGTTTTTTCACATGTGGCGTGGAACACCGTTTTAATACATATTTGAACATTTTCACCTTCTTCTGATCCCACCTTATTAGGTGGGATCATAAGAAGACTATGTTCAAAATTTGGGGGCAAAATATGAAAAAATGCCTAAGTTATGACAATTCATTGCAATTTCACTGTGTCCATTCAAAACTTCGGAAATTTTAAATATTTTGACCCTGGATTTTCAACATAGCCTTCTTATTACCCAGCCTCATGAATGTCACAATTGTCATTTTTTCAAATCCTGCCCAAAATGTGTTTTCGCACATGTGGTGTGGAATGGCATTGCAGTTCTGCAGAATTATGTTTTGGCTGGGATTTGAAAATGTCCTCTGCCGTGTACATGTGTTGGGGTAATAAGATGGCCATGATGATAATTTGGTCATGCATCTATGAGGAATGGATGCGCAGGGTCCTTTTGGACCCTGCACTCCCACAGTAAAGTAAGGAAAGTGACAGAGCATGGGACATAAGGACAGTTATGGAGGGTGGGAGCACAGAGCCCGAAGGCAAATAAGAATACAAGTAAACTATCTAAAAAAGTAAGGAAATTCATTGCAAAAAACGTCATTAATGCATTAGTTAAGGTTGTTAGTAAAGCGACAAAAGGAGAGAAATATGGCGTAAGGCTTTCAAACCCCAATACCCACCCCCACCCTGCAGACACCAACAGGCATCAGGGGTATGCCTTGGGGTCATTGGCCCTATTGCTCACCCCATTCTCTTATACTGTGCCCATCTCAGCTTATTTAGTTATGGAATGGGGTGAGCATTAGGGCTGATGACCCCAAGGCACACCCCCAATGCCTGCCAGTGTCTGCAGGGTGGGAGTGGGGCATTAGGGTTGGAAACCCTAATGCCGTATTTCCCTACATTTGCCTTTTATTAACAGCCCTAACTGATGCATTAACAAAGTTTTTTGCAGTGAATTATAGTGGCATGGTAGTGCCACTATAGTTAGGGTTGAGTACCCCATTTAAGGTTAAAGTGTGAAATTGTGCAGCTTAATAACTTTGTCATGATATGATGGATTTGCCTGAAATTTGGCAGGTACAGAGTGATACCATAAATCTCTGGATCTGCTAAGTTTCATAATGGTCGGATATATGGTTGTGGAGCTATATAGCACCATAGAAAGTCATATTTATGCTTTTTTGCACATTCTTTGCTCGCGCCTACAGGTCGTACGGTTTGTGTGACTGGTTCAAAAACTTTAGGAAACATGCAGCCAGTGTCCCCAATGTGCCTTTCAAAGATTGTGTGAAAAATATTAAATGGTTCAAAAGTTATTCAGAAAAAAAGTTTCCAGCCGGCCCGATGGCGCTGATGGTTGAGGCGCTGGATGCCACACCTCGCTCCATGCCGGCGACTCGGGTTTGGGAGTGGACTTGGGTCACTGGTGGGTTGGCTGGGGGAAGTTAGGCTAGAGCATCCCATGACAGCTCACCTACTCTGGGGAGGGTTGAGGCCACAGCCCAAACACTTGCCTGACTCGGCGGAGGAGTGCACTGGCTAACATCAGGGCATAGGCGGCCACTACACAGTGTGAAGTCAGCACTTGAGCCCTTGATGTCGGGGGTCCTATGCTGTAAGGGGTGGGGAGAAAAATAGAGAAAATGCCTACCATCACCGGAAAGACAGAGCCCCCGGAGATGTGCCCTCGATGTGCCTTCCCCCGCCCGATAACCCCCATAACTCCCAGACTGATGAAAGTTGATTGATGGCATAAGGGGGCTCTGCCCCATCCTTGCTCAGGGGGTAAGCTGAAGCTCCATGGAGATCCAGTGGGGTCATTCGGGCAGAGTGGATGGTAGAGGGATGTCAACCCTGGGGATCCTGAAGGGTCAGGGATGGCAGGCTGAGAAAGGTGGATAAATAGCGATTTCGAAAAAAAAGTTTCTCATTATAGTCAATGGGAAAAGTTAGAAAATTCAACAGTGTCACAAATGCAGTTTTTAGTGTTACAAATGACCCCTGTAGTGTCGCAAATCCACCATTTTGTTTTCAGTTACTGGTCTCAGAAATGCCTTGCATTTAAATTTGGAACCCCCTAAAGACACAGTCCTTTTTTGTGTTCACCTAGTCGAGCCCTGAGGATGCTAGCCATGTCTTTTTTGGGGGGCTAAACACTCCAGAAATATGTTTTCTAAATTTTTGTAAACTGTAGTGTTGCAAAATAGTGCTGCACTTGCGACATTTTCATGATTTATTTTGGGAAAGTGTCGCAAATCATGACACTACTTTGCAAAACTATGCCCAAAATAATAGGAATTCTTTGCCATCCTGCTGCAAAACAATGATTTGGTCTTTTGGACTGAAATTTAGAGGAAAGAAAGCCAGCATCCCACAGATGTGCCTTCTGGTGGTTTGGTGACAAAATATTAGAGGGCTGCAAAGTTACGGCACTCCGAATTTAACTATTTTTCCCATAGGCTAACATTATGGCGTCCACCGTGCCTTTCGGGGACCGTATCTCGAAAACGCTTTGAAATATGGACTTTTAGCTAGGGGGCTAAGTACAAAACTAGCCAGGAAAGTAATAAATAAAATAAAATCTACATTTTTTTTTAAGTCGTACGGTTCCTGAGATATAAGCAATTTAGTATTCCAAGTGTTCATTTTCTGCTCCAAGGGCCATTATTATGCACACATTCTTTGTATTCACTGTGCTTCTGAATGCACTTTTTGGGGACAAAAAGTGGGTGCATTTGCATTACTGTTACAGTTAGTGTTTTCACTTGCGTTTCCATGACTGTTTGTGTTAGCATCGCTGGGTGCGTTACCCTTTGCGTTTGCATTTGTGCTTGCGTTTGCATTACTGTTACTATTTGCATTTCCATTACTGTTTTTTTTTGCATTTGTGTTTACTTTTGTGTCACCTTGTGCATTGCCATTTGCATTTGTGTATGCACTTCCGTTTGCATTTCTGTTTCCTTTGGCATCATCATTGCTGTTACTGTAAGCATTTGCATTTCCAATTGCATTACCGTGACCACGCGCGTAATGATTTGCATTTGCTTACATGCTTGTGTTTCTGCTTCCATTTCTGCTACTGTTCCCTTTGGCATCCTTCTTGCTATTACCATAACCGTTTCTGTTTCCAATTACGTTACCATTACCGAAGGGCCCCGTGCTGGTACCACATTGCATTCACTATTTATACTGCACATTCTCAAAAAGAAGGGAAATTCATGCCAAAAAAATCCATTTATTGCATCAGTTAGGGTTGTTCACAGCAACAAAATAAAGTCGATGTTAGGGTTACCACCCCTTGCACCCACCCCCACCCGCCCCAACCAACGGGCAGCTCCGGGGTGTGGGTTGGGGTCATCAGTCTAACTTTCACCCCATTCTCCTGCACTGCACCATCTTGGCTTGTTTACACATGAGATGGGGTGAGTTAGACCGATGACCCCAACACATACCTCAATGTCTGCTGGTGGGGGCAGGGGGTGGGGTGCAAGGGAACCCTAACATCGAATTTCTTCACTTTTGTCACTGTGGAACAACCCTAACTGATGCAGTAAACAGAGTTTTTTGCCATGAAATATGTATATATATTAGCTGCATGGTAGTGCAGCTATAGTTAGGGTTGCCCAGCCATTTCTATGTTAAACCCAAATGTTTCCACTTTAATAACTTTGCCACCATATTACAGATTTGCCTGAAAGTTTGCATATGCAGTGGGGCACCATAGATCTCTGAAGCTGGCAAGTTGTATTATGGTTGGATGAGTTGTTGCAGAGTTGCAGTGTGCTAAAAAATGTGAAAAAATGGTGGTTGTGTGCATTTCTTTGCTCGGAGCTAGAGCCCACACAATTTGTTCATCTGGTCTGAAATCTCCAGGGAAGATGCAGTCTGGGTCATTGATGTACCTTGTGAAGATTTGGTGAAAAAATATTAATCCATTCAAAAGTGATTCAGTTTTTAATTTTCCCATTATAGTCAACCAGAAAAAAAAAAGTGCCTTTCGAAAGCTGCTGCCAGTACATTTTACTGTTGCAAATGGCCCTTTTAATGTCATGCAGTGACCATCTTGTTTTCAGTTAGTGAGAGAGAACAATGCCTGACATTTAAATTTTGGACCCCCTAGACAAACACTGACAGCTGTGTTTACCTAGTGGGGAGCTGAGGATCACAGCACTATCTTTTTTTGGTGGCCCCACCCCAGAAATGCCTTTTTTGTGATCGCCCCCACATAGTGTCACAAATTGTGACAGAATGTATGCAACACTTTCACAAATCATGAAAGTGTCATACCCATTCTGTAGCAATTTTCTTTGAAAGTGTCACAATTTGTGACACTACTGCACCCAATAAAAGCAATTATTTGCCACCCCACTTATCAAAATGGTTGGGTCTTTTGGACAAAAATTTTCCAGGTGGCAAGTCCTGGTCCCACAGATGTGCCTTTTGGTAGTTTGGTCCTAAAACATTCAACAGACCCATAGTTACAGCATTCCAAATTTGAGAAATTTCCCATAGGCTAACATTGCGGTGCCCGTATCTTGAAAACGATTTGAGATATGGATATTTTGCTACTCACAGCTTAGTCCACCTTTACTAAGCTTGTGTGGAGGTTTCAAAGTCATGATTACAACTGCAATGAAATTTTTTTCATAGTTGCTACGGTTACTGGGATATTGCCAAATAAGTGTTATGAGGGTACCTTTTTAGTACTATGGGTATACTTTATGGCTCCGTACTTATTTTTTTTTTTCCTTTTTACTCCTGAACCGCCTACCGCCTAGTCTTCAGCCCGGTCATGGGCCACCGGCTTCTGCCCCCCAAATCGGCCACAGCCCACCGATACCCCGTGGCTTGCCCCCCACAGTGGGGCCTACAGCACCAGCCCCTATGCCGCAGGCACTGGATTAGGTCGGGGCCTATCTGGGGCACATCAAGCCACGGTGAGCATCATTTGCTGTGGCAGGTGGCTCCTCCCTTTTTCCTGGTTTTCTCCCCAGAGGAGGCGGGGACATGCAATGACACCAGCGTCGGCCCCGCCTCCTCTCCCCCCATGTCAAGCGTCGGCTGCATGGCACTCCCGGTCTCCACCAGGGGTCCCCAATGCACTGAATGCTGCCTGCACCCTCCCCTGGAGTAGGAGAGCTGCCCATCGGACGCTCAATCCTACTCCCCCCGGCCGGCCCTCCGACGACCCGGATCCGTTCCCGAACCTGGGTCGCCGGCGTCGCAAGCGGAAATACCACCGCTGTGCCAATGGGCTGGCCCAGCTCCGTACTTATGTGTAAGTGTGAGCACATGGTCCAGAGGGCTTGCACTCCCACAAACACATACTAGTTACCAGTTACATTACACTTTCTCAAAAAGAAGGGAAATTCATTGCAAAAAACTTCATTAATGTATCAGTTAGGGTTGATAATGCAGTGACAAAAGTATGGAAATGTGATGTTAGGGTTATCACCCCCCCACCCCACCCCACCCCTCCACCCTCCACACCAACAATCATTGGGGAGTGCTGTGGGGTCATCATGCCAACTCTCACCCTATTTTCCTATGCTGTAGTATGTCAGCTTGTTTACACATGGAATGGGGTGAGAGTTAGGCCTGATGATCCCATGGCACACCCCGACATCTGTTGGTGTGTGCAGGGTGGAGGGGGGTGGTAGGGGTGGTAACCCTAACATCACATTTCCCTACTTTTGTCACTGGGCTATCAACTCTAACTGATGCATTAACAAAGATTCTTGCAATGAATATATATATATCTATATCTATCTATCTATGGCAAAACACTCCATTTAATGCACCAGTTAGGGTTGTTCCATAATGACAAAAGTAAGGAAATCAATGTTAGGGTTGAACCCCCATCCACCCACCTGCCCCAACCAGCATTGGGGTGTGCGTTGGGGTCATCAGTCTAACTCTCATCCCATCACATGCATAAAGAAGCTGTGGTGGTGAAGTATAGGAGAATGGGTTGAGAGTTAAGACTGACTACCCCAATTCACACCCTGATGCCTGTTGGGGTGGGTAGAAGGAGGGTTTTCAACCCTAACATCAAATTTTCTTACATTTGTCACTGCAGAACAACCCTAGCTGATGCATTAAAAGGAGTTTTTTTGCCATGAATTTCCTTCCTTTTTGAGAATGAGGAGTATAAATAGTGAATGGAATGTGGTGGTGGGAACGCGCTCCCACCATGTGATTTTTTGTCAATGGTGATGCATATGGTGACGCAAACGTAAATGGTAACACAAACAGTAATGGAAATGCAAGCGCAAACTGACTCCAAAGAGAAAAGTAATGCAAACGGAGAAGCAAGTGTAAGCGCATGCGGAAACACAACTGGTAATGCGCATGGTCATGGTACCGCAATTGCAAACACAAATGGTAATGGTAACAACAACAATAATGGCAAAGCAAACAGAAACACAATTGCAAGCGCATGCAGAAATGCAAACCGTAATGTGCACGGTCACGGTATCACAATTGAAAATGCAAATTGAATTGGTAACAACAAGAATAACGCCAAAGGAAACAGAAACGCAAACACAAGTGTGAACAGAAACACAAACCGTAACATGCATGGGCATAGTAACACAATTGGAAATGCAAATGGTAACAGTAACAGCAACAACAACACCAAAGAAAACAGAAACACAAATGGAAGCTCATACGGAAATGCAAACTGTAATGCACATGGTCATGGTAATGCAACTGGAAATGCAAATGGTAATGGTAACAGCAACGATAATACCAAAGGAAACAGAAACAGAAATGAAAATGCAAGCGCATACAGAAATGCAAACCGTAACGCGCATGGTGAAGGTAATGCATTTGGAAATGCAAATGGTAACGCTAACAGGAACGATGACTCTAAATGAAAGACAAATGAAAACAGAAGGGCGGCTGCAAATGAAAATGAAAATGCACACAGTGATGCAATTGTAAACGCAAACACAAACAATAGTGGAAATGCAAATGGTAACAGTAACAGAAATACAAGCGCAAACGAAAACGCAAAGGGTAATGCAAATGGTGGCTTACATGGGAACGGTAACACAAACGGGTAAGGAAAGGCAAGTGGAAACACTAAGGGTAACAGTGACAGAAGCGCACAGCCTGGTTGTCCCCAACAGCTGCATAGAGAAAGACAGTGGGTGAAAAGAATGTATGCATAATATAATGGGGCTTGGAGCAGAAAATGAGGAGTTGGAATACTAAATTGCTTATGTCTCAGGAACCATATGATGTAGAAACAAAATTAAAATTTCATATAAATTATGACTCTCCTGGCTAGTTTTGTACTTAGCCCTGGTTGGGGGACTAAGCATTTATGTGATGAAAAGTCCGTATTCCGCACTGTTTCTGAGATACAGTCCCCAAAAGGTGCGGCGGACACCACAATGTTAGTCTATGGGAGAAAATGTCAACTTCGGAGTATCATAACTGTGAATCCCTGCAATATTTTGTCACCAAGCCAGCAAAAGGCTCATCTGTGAGATGTTGGCTGCCTTCCCTCTAAATTTCAGTCCAAAAGACCAAACCGTTCTTTTGCAGCAGGGTGGCAAACAATTCCTGTCATTTTGGCCATAATGTTGAAAAGTAGTGTTGTGATTTACGATACCTTTCACAAAAAAGTTCCACAATGTCGCATGTGTGACACTACTTTTTCCAAAAATTTGAAAAACATATTTCTGGGGTGTTTAACCCCAAAATAAAGACATGGCTAGCATCCTCAGGGCTCGACTAAGTAAACACAAAAAGAATTGTGTCCCTAGAGGGTCCCAAATTTAAATGACAAGGTTTTCTGTGACCATAAACTGAAAATAAAATGGCTGACTCACGATACTACAGGGGTAATTTGCAACACTAAAAACTGGATTTGCAACATTGTTGAATATTTTGTTAACTTTTCCCATTGACTATAATGGGAAACTTGTTTTTTGAATAACTTTTGAATCGTTCAATATTTTTTCATGAACTCTTCAAAAGGCACATCGGGCACCCCAGCCACATATTCCCTGAAGTTTTAGAACCGGTCGAGCAAACCGTGTGACCTGTAGGTGCGAGCAAAGAATGCGCAAAAAAAGCCAAATGTGCCCGGAAGGTCACTTAATAACTCCGCAGCTGTATATCTGACCAGTACAAAAGTTAGTAGATCCCAAGATCTATGGCTACACCCCATGCCTACCAATTTTCAGGCAAATCTGTTGAACGGTAGCAAAGTTATTAAGGTGCAAAGTTTCACCATTTAACCTTAATTGGGGTACTCAACCCTAACTATGGTAGCAATACTGTGCTACCAATGTGTATGTGTATATATATCTATATATATATATATAGATATATAGATATATATACACACATACATACATACATATACACACACAGACACACACAGACACACGCACACACACACACACACACACACAGTGGTGCTAACCAGGACGCAATGCAAAACTGCAGTACACTGCAGCAGAGTAACTGCAGTAAACAAGGCAATTTCAATGGCAATTAATCCCTTTTATTGTGCAGTATCACAGGATACTGCAATGCATTGTGGCCAGCTCCACTGAATATATATAACATACTGTATATGAATAAAGATGTTTCTAGTTTCACTGACTTGTTTCTCCTGTCTACTCGTCTTAGTATTCATTTTATCTCATAGTTTGAATAATATTTTCTGCTGCACTGTATCTGCTTAGTTAACCCTTTCTAGCCCAGTTGTTGTGCCTAGTCTAGCCTACATATTTTTGTAGAACTGTCTATGCTAAGTACATCCATTAGTGTTTCTCCCAGCTATTTGCTCTTGTTCAGCTTAGCCAGAAATCTGTTTTATACATCTGTATCGAATCTCTCTCCTGCCTGTTCTTATTCCAGTCTAGTTTCAGCCTAGGCCTGTTATTAGGTGATTGTAATTTGGTGTTTTAACCAAATGTTCAAGCTTACTGTCAGCTATGGTGCTGTATAACTGATGGCTATTGCATCTCAACTCCTGTTTACAATGTACCTTACCCTCCTCTATCTTATCCTTTCCCCCTTCCCTCCCCTGCTTTGCCCCCTCCTTCTCCCCATTCTACTCTACCTACCTCTCCTCATTTTCCCTCCTGCCTCTACCCATCTGTCACAACCCCACTCAGCAGGTCAGCCCTCTACTCCCAAAGAGCCAACCTCTGTGCACAGTATTGTGAACAGTTAACAGAACAGGGTAACCCTCATGTCTGTTTTGTGGGTTTAAGCCACCTTTTGTCCCATGTTCTGGAGGGATTCAAACTGTTAACCTCTTGCTAGCAAGGTTGGCAGAACACCAGGAGGAAGAAGCTGCTGATATAACTAAACTTCTCTACTGGGACTAAATTGCTCTCCTTCCCCTCCCCTCCACCCAAAGGCAGTTCTACTTTTATAGGCACAGGATTTGACTAAAAACAGGAACTTCCTGTTTGGGAGCAGGAATTGATGGATCACAGAGCCACCAAAGAATCACCATCCTAGAAGGGCAAGAGTAGCTCTCCATCCCCCCCTAGCTGCTGGAGGTCTGACTCTGAGCAAGTAAGGAGACTACTGAGAAATATAGGAACTTCCTGTCTCAGAACAGGAAGATCAGGAGCTAAAAGGGCACAGAGGCAGTAAGTAAGTAGGGAGAGAAAAAAAAGAAATAAACAAACATAGGAAAGAGTAAGTGTTCCAAACAACACTTAGGGTCCAGAAATAAGACATGATGGGAGTGGTGCAGTGCAGTGGCTGTGGAGCAGCAGTCTTTTGGGAGACATTCTGGAGTATGCAGTGTTGTGCCATCTGCAGGCACCTCTCTGAGCTGAGGGAGGAGGTTGCTCCTCTCCAGGCTGAGTTGGACAGGATTTGTGGGACTTCCTCTCCCATCCAGGGACCACCAGGGTCACTGCCGTTGCCTCAGAGGTTGCCAAGAAAGAGGAGTGGTTGGATCACAGTGGGCTCAGGAAGGGTGAGAGTGGTGGAACAGAGGCATATCCCTCCAGTTGTACCTCTTCACAATTTCTATGCCATTCTGGAAAAGTGTGATTCCTCTATGGAGGCACCCACAGTGGAGACCAAGGAGGATGCTGGGAACCTCCACAAAGGAGACCCACAGGAGGGTGGCATGGGACCCTACAGGGGAAGGAAACAACTCCTGGTGGGGGACTCCATTGTTAGGAAGGTAGAACTGGGGGAGGAAGGGGAGAGGAAGGTAAGGTGCCTGCCTGCTGGCACCATGGCTTGAAGGGACAGGGAGTGAATCCTCAAGATCACAGGAGCAGCTGCACAGAAGGGAGCTGGATGTCATTGTCCACCTAGGGACAAATTACCTGGCTAAGGAAGGGATCAGAGCAGTGCAAGAAGCATTTGTGGAGATGGGGATGGGCCTGAGACAAATAGCATGCACGGTAACCTTCTCTGAGGTGCTGCCTGTCTATGGCATGGGTGAGGCTTGGGTGCTCCACACCATGAGATTCTATCAGTGGTTGAAAAACTGGTGCAGAGCTCAGGGATTTGGCTTCATTCGGGACTGGGGGTCCACCTGTAGGGATGCAGGCCTATACTGGTGTGATGGCCTGCATCTGTCCAGGAGGAGAACCAGGATCCTAGGTGATAGGTTTAAATGCTTCATTGGAAAGCATTTAAACTAACCAAGGGGGAGGCACTGAAGGGGAGCAGAGAAATCCTAGCCCCCACAAAAAATCAGGGTACTAAGTGAGGTAGACACCAACATAGAGATGTTGATAGGGAGAAGCACAGTGGTAAAAGGAGAAAGTGACAAATGCAATAAGGACAGGGATGGGGCAAAAAGGTGTAAGGCCATCAAGAACTGGAGGGTAATGAGTACCAATGCCTGTAGTCTGGGCAGCAAGCTCCCTGAACTGGTGGCCTTGATGGAAGAGGGATGCCTGGATATTGTAGCAGTCACAGAAATATGGTACACAGAGAACCATGACTGGGATGTTAACATACCAGGATACACAACCTACAGGACAGACAGGGAGGGGAGAAGAGGAGGCAGAGTAGCTCTCTATGTAAGGGAAGGGATAAAAGCAACTGAACAAAAGAGTAAACAGGGAGGAGAGGAGGCACTGTGGGTCACCTTAGAGACTGGAAATGGCACCACAATCCGGACAGGGGGTTGTATACAGACCCCCATGTCAGGGGGATGGAATGCGCAAGGATATGATAGAAGGCTTACTTAGGATGGCAGAGATGGGGGACCTTAATCTGCCAGATGTTAACTGGAGCACCTTTGCTGCAGCCACATCCAAAAGCAGGGCCATTCTCAATGCCCTTCAGGTGGCATGCCTCAGACAGCTAGTTTTGGAATCTACTCATGAGGGAGCAATCTTAGACATCATACTCTCAAATGGGGACAGTGAGAGGATCTCAGATCTAGAAGTTGGTAGCCATTTGGGAACAAGTGAGACCAAACAGTGTGGTTCATGATAAACTCAGCTACAGAGTCAAGCCATACAAAAGTGACGGTTCTGGACTTCAAGAGGGCTGACTTTGGCAAGATGGGAGAGTGCCTTAGAAAAGCACTAGCAAACAGGCTAGAAGGAGGGGTGGAGCAACAATGGGGAAATATCCAAACTGCCATCACAGAGGCAACGAGCTTTTGTGTGAAGCAAATAAATCAAAATGAAAGAAAAAGCCACTATGATTCTCAAAAGAGGTGGCGGTGAAGGTTAGGAGAAAATGATAGCATTTAGGAAGTATAAGGAAACATAGAAGGAGTAGGACAAAGAACTGTACCATTTAAGGCAGAAGGAAGCAGGGAGGGTAGTCAGAATAGCAAAGGCCCAAACTGAGGAAAAGATAGCTAACTCGGTTAAGAAGGGGGATAAAACCTTTCATAGGAATATCAGGAGTGTAGAAAGACAAAGGGAGGGATAGTGAGGCTGAATAGAATGGATGGTGGGTGGGCAGAGAGGGACAGTGAAAAAGCAGGGATACTGAATGAATACTTCTGTTCAGTATTCACAAAAGAGGAGGTGGGGGAGGTGCCTAATGCAATTAACAGAAGCACTCTGGATAGAGAGGTCAATCCCAGTCCTTTCACAGAAGAAAGGGTTCTGAAAGAACTCCTGAAACTGAAGGTGGACAAAGCAATGGGGCCAGATGGAATTCACCCCAGAATTCTAAAAGAATTAAGCAGAGAACTAGTGACACCACTGACTACCCTTTTTAACAAATCATGGGAGGATGGTGTGGTACCTGAGGACTGGAGGAAGGCAGATGTGATTCCCCTTCACAAAAAGTGGGACCAAGACAGAGGCAGGAAACTACAGACCTGTTGGTTTGACCTCTGTGGGAAGGAAAATGATGAAATCACTTCTGAAGGAAAGAATTGTTGAGTACCTAGAGGCCAGTGGGGCACAGAACACAACGGCAGCATGGGTTCACAGTGGGAAGGTCATGTCAGACAAATCTAATTAATTTCTTTGACTGGGTGACCAAAGTAGTAGACCAGGGAGGTGCTGTGGACATGGCCTACCTATACTTTAGCAAGGCATTTGACACAGTCCCACACAAAAGATTACTAGTCAAATTAACCAGCCTAGGAGTGGGTCCCGGGGTGAAAGCCTGGCTAAAACATTGGCTAGACAACAGAACACAGAAGGTAATTGTAAATGGAGTCCACTCTGAAGAAAGAGGGGTTGCTAGTGGGGTATCACAGGGTACAGTACTGGGCCCAGTCCTTTTTAATGTCTTTATAAGTGACATTGCAGAGGGATTGGAAGGAAAAGTATGCCTCTTTGCAGATGACATAAAGATCTACAACAGGGTTGATTCACAAGGAGGCATGGAAAGGATGAGAAGGGACTTGGCAAGGTTGGAGGAATGGTCAGAAGTATGGCAGCTTGGATTCAATGCAAAGAAGTGCAAAATAATGCACCTGGGAAACAGAAACCAAGGGGAGGATAACACAATCGGGGGGAGGTATTAACAACAACAAAAATGGAAAGGGACCTGGGGGAAATCATATCAGATGACCTTAAGGTTGGCAAGCAATGTGAGAAAGTGGTAGGGAGGGCTGGGGGGATACTGGGATGTATAGGGAGAGGCATCACCAGCAGAAAACAGGAAGTTGTTATCCCCCTGTACAGACAGTTGGTGAGACCCCATCTGGAGTGCTGCATCCAGTTCTGGAGACCCTATCTCCTCAAGGACATACACAGGATGGAGGCAGTTCAGAGGAGGGCAACTAAAATGGTGCAAGGTCTGCAAGAGAAGCCATATGAGGAGAGACTAAAGGAGCTTAATATGTATACCCTTGAGGAAAGGAGGGAGAGGGGGGACATGATAGAAATGTTTAAGTACCTCAGTAGAATCAGCAAAGTCCAAGAGGGTAGCATCTTTCAGAAAAAGAGATGTGCAAGAACAAGGGGACACAATTTGCAGATAGAAGGGGGACAGCTCAGGGACAATGAGAGGAAGTATTTTTTCACAGATGGATGCATGAAACAGCCTTCCTGAGGAGGTTGTGGGGTCTAAAACTGTGGGAGAATTCAAGAATGCATGGGACAGACATAAGGCAATTTTTGTGGGGGGTAGGAAGAAATAGACTGTTGGTTAAATAGAATCTGCAGCTTATCCTCTAGGTAGGGAAATGGGAAGACTAGAAACAGAAACATAGAATTTGAAGGCAGATAAGGACTGCTTGGCCCACCTAGTCTGCCCATTTCACTACCTAACGGATAAGCTGCAGATCTAGTTAACCAACAGCCTACTTCCTCCTACCCCCATTAGAATTGCCTTATGTCTGTCCCATGCATTCTTGAATTCCCCCACTGTTTTTGACTCTACAACCTCCTCAGGAAGGTTGTTCCATGCATCCACAACCCTCTCTGTGAAGAAATACTTCCTCACATTACCTCTGAGCCATCCCCCCTCTATCTTCAAATTGTGCTCCCTTGTTTTTGCACATCTCTTTTTCTGAAAGATGCTACCCTCTTGGACTTTGTTGATTCCTTTGAGGTATTTGAAAGTTTATATCATGTCCCCCTTCTCTCTCCTTTCCTCAAGGCTATACATCTTTAGTTCCTTTAGTCTTTCTTTATATGTCTTCTGATGCAGACCCTGCATCATTTTGGTTGGAAACGAATAAAACTACTCAGACCTGCACCTGGGAGCTGTGCTCAGCATGAAACAAGTAATTTTATAAGATATAGGATTACCAGCACCAGCTTTCCACTGCCTCTCTCCACACTGTAGAATCAATTCAGATTAGCCATAGGTGGAAAAAGTGAAGCAGATACAACTCTGTAAAGTGCTAAAAGTGCTTCATTTTATTCCATTTCATTCCTGCACCCTGCTTCCATCCACACTATTTCCAAATGAAACAATGTGGTTCCTAACGCGTTTCATGCCCCCTGGTGCTTAATCATAGGAATAGCAAGTAAAACCATATAGTGCCATTTAAATAACAAAAACCTCTTAAAGTGCCAGTACATAATTTATCATTAAAAAACATATTCTAATACTATTAAACCACATATCAAACTTATGAAAAGCCAATATACTAATACAAAATATATCCATCCTAAATCTTATAAATTATTAAAAACATAATTTTTTACATTTAAACACTTAACATTACCACTATTTTATACCAGTGTCCTCCTCCAATTTCTTAGGGATCTATTTTGTATACGAGTGTCAGCTGTAAAAAATAAAAGAATTTTGAGTTTGCATATTCTCACTAACACCATGTTAGTAACAAGCCTACATCAATATACAGTAATCATCCAAAATATTTACTTTTTTAAAAATGGTTTTAGGTCAATTCTCTCATTTAAACCTAGTCTTTCTGACCCTCCAGTGGCAAAAATCCAGTATTGCTCACGTTTTAAAGGACATTATCATGGTCATTCCCTCTTGGGCTTTTTATATGTTTCTCAATGCCCAGGAATGACCAAATATGTTCCTTTGGATTTGCCACTTGACCTAAGTGTATGGCAAGTGCATTCTTTTGATCCTTGTTTTTATTGCTCTCAAATGCTCACCCATTCTTTCTTTTAATTTCCTTTAGTTTTCCTATATAAAACAGCCACAACTACAGGAAGCCATAAATGACTCCTCTATGCCACATGTTATAAACCCTCTCACTTTAGTTATTCTTTCTGTCTTGGGAT
Source organism: Neoceratodus forsteri (assembly GCA_016271365.2). Lineage (NCBI taxonomy): Eukaryota > Metazoa > Chordata > Ceratodontiformes > Ceratodontidae > Neoceratodus > Neoceratodus forsteri. The sequence goes on along the minus strand of CM057449.1, from coordinate 1,275,056,042 downwards.
TAATAAAAGTCTTTGTTTGTATAAGGGACTTACAGAATTTACAGTTGCCACACTTAAAACAGCCATCCTGCTGCCTTGGTAACCACATCTTTACTTGTTCTGATTTTGGTTGAACAGAATGTACTAGTCTATCTTTTAGACTTTTCCCTTTCCTGTGTACCATTCTAGGTGCTGTATTTTTAAGATCTTTCAGACCAGGATCTAAACTCACAAGATGCCAATGCTTATTGACTATACGTCCTATTTCTTTGGGCTGTGCATTATATGTACTTACAAAATTTAACCTCTGATCATTTTTCACTCTTTCTTCTGTTTTTTTTTACTAAAATATCCTATTTATTAGATTTGGATAAAAATTTGCAAAAAGGAAATAAGAATGGTTTGGATAATCTGAATATAGCAGAAAAAAATGCACTTGCTGAATTGGGAAAAGATAAAAATATTACCATTAAAAAAGCAGACAAAGGAGGTTCTATTGTGGTATTAGATACATATAAAAACATTAAGGAAGTAAACAGACAGTTAAGTAATACTGTATTTTATGAAAAAGTAACAACAGATCCAAATTTAAAAAATAAGAAAGAAATTGACAATTATCTTGCAGAGGTTAAAGAAAAAGGGTGGATATCGGAAGATGTTTATTCATTTTTAAGTGTACAGAACCCTATGAGAGCTGCCTTTTATGTACTCCCAAAAATACACAAATGTCTTATTAATCCCCTGGGTCATCCCATTGTATCAGGGAATGGTTCGTTAACAGAACCATTGTCCCAGTATGTGGATTATTATATTAAGCCTTTGGCCCAAAAGATACCATCTTATATAAGAGATACAGGAGATATACTTTCTGTATTGGAAGAAATTGAGATTGAAGAAGAAAGTTATTTTGTTACACTTGATGTTGAGTCTTTGTATTCTAATATTCCTCATGATGGGGACCTAAAAGCAGTTGCATATTATTTGGATATGAGAGACGAAAAAAATCCACCTACAGAAATGTTAGTTAATATGGCAAGACATATTTTAACATCTAACTCTTTCTTCTTTTTGGAGGAACAATATGTACAGGTTAAATGAACTGCAATGGGGTCTACTTTTGCCCCAAATTATACAAACCTGTACTTAGGTAAATGGGAGGAAGAGTTTATTAGGAATTGGGACACTAATCCTTATAGGGACAAGATTGATATTTATAGACGTTTTATTGATGATATTTTTATTATTTGGGTGGGCACAGAAAATGAGCTTTTTGATTTTGTTAGATTTTTGGAAGAGAGCAATACGAATTTGAGATTTGCATTGTCGTTTAGTTGTAAGCAAATCAATTTTTTTGATCTAACAATTAAGAAAGATGGTTTAGGAGGGATTAGTACTGACCTATATAGGAAAAGTACAGATAAAAATACAGTCTTGCATTCTCATAGCAGCCATCTGTATCATACCATAGCAGGTATACCTAAGGGACAATTTCTGAGATTAAAAAGGAACTGTAGTACTAGAGAAAATTATGAAAAAAGGGCTAGTGAGCTAGAAGGAAGATTACTTGAGAGAAAATACCCTATTAGTACCATTCTAGAGGCTAGAGAAGAAGTTGATAAGTGAAATAGACAGGATATTTTAGTAAAGAAAAAACAAAAGAAAGAGTGAAAAATGATCAGAGGTTACATTTTGTAAGTACATATAATGCACAGTCCAAAGAAATAGGATGTATAGTCAATAAGCATTGGCATCTTGTGAGTTTAGATCCTGGTCTGAAAGATCTTAAAAATACAGCACCTAGCATGGTACACAGGAAAGGGAAAAGTCTGAAAGATAGACTACTACATTCTGTTCAACCAAAATCAGAACAAGTAAAGATGTGGTTACCAAAGCAGCAGGATGGCTGTTTTAAGTGTGGCAACTGTAAATTCTGTAAGTCCCTTATACAAACAAAGACTTTTATTAATCCTAAGACAGAAAGAATAACTAAAGTGAGAGGGTTTATAACATGGCATAGAGGGAGTCATTTATATGGCTTCCTGTAGTTGTGGCTGTTTTTATATAGGGAAAACTAAAAGGAAATTAAAAGAAAGAATGGGTGAGCATTTGAGAGCAATAAAAAACAAGGATCAAAAGAATGCACTTGCCATACATTTAGGTCAAGTGGCAAATCTAAAGGAACATATTTGGTCATTCCTGGGCATTGAAAAACATATAAAAAGCCCACGAGGGGGTGACCATGATAATGTCCTTTTAAAACGTGAGCAATATTGGATTTTTGCCACTGAAGGGTCAGAAAGACTAGGTTTAAATACGAGAATTGACCTAAAACCATTTTTAAAAAAGTAAATATTTTGGATGATTACTGTATATTGTTATAGGCTTGTTACTAACATGGTGTTAGTGAGAATATGCTAACTCAAAATTCTTTTATTTTTTACAGCTGACACTCGTATACAAAATAGATCCCTAAGAAATTGGAGGAGGACACTGGTGTAAAATAGTGGTAATGTTAAGTGTTTAAATGTAAAAAAAATATGTTTTTAATAATTTATAAGATTTAGGATGCATATATATTTTGTATTAGTATATTGGCTTTTCATAAGTTTGATATGTGGTTTAATAGTGTTAGAATATGTTTTTTAATGATAAATTATGTACTGGCACTTTAAGAGGTTTTTGTTATTTAAATAGCACTATATGGTTTTACTTGCTATTCCTATGATTAGGCACCAGGGGGCATGAAATGCGTTAGGAACCACATTGTTTCATTTGGAAATAGTGTGGATGGAAGCAGGGTGCAGGAATGAAATTGAATAAAATGAAGCACTTTTAGCACTTTACAGAGTTGTATCTGCTTCACTTTTTCCACTTATGGCTAATCCGAATTGATTCTACAGTCTGGAGAGAGGCACTGGAAAGCTGGTGCTGGTAATCCTATATCATTTTGGTTGCCCTCCTCTGGACAGCCTCCACCCTGCCTATGTCTTGTTGAGATGGGGTCTCCAGAACTGTACACAGTACTCCAGATGTGGTCTTACCAACTGCCTGTACAGAGGGCCAACAACTTCCTGTTTTCTACTGGTGATGCCTCTCCCTGTGCATCCCAGTATCCCCCAGCCCTCCTTACTGCCTTCTCACATTTCTGGCCCACCTTTAGATCATCTGATATGACTACTCCCAGGTCCCTTTCCATTTTTGTTGTTGCCAGTATCTCACCCCCCACTGTGTACTCTTCCCCAGGGTTTTTGTTTCCCAGATGCATTACTTTGCACTTCTTTGCATTGAATCTAAGCTGCCATACATTTGGCCATACCTCCAACCTTGCCAAGTCCCTTTTCATCCTTTCCACCCCACCTTGCGTATCAACTGTTGCAGATCTTTGTGTCATCTGCAAAGAGAGATACTTTCCCTTCCAGTCCCTCTGCAAAGTCACTTATAAAGACATTAAAAAGGACTGGCCCCAGTACTGTACCCTGTGTTACCCCACAAGTAACCCTCCTTTCTTCACTGTGGACTCCATTTACTATTACTAGGTGGGCCAAGCAGTCCTTATCTGCCGTCAAAGTGTACAGTATGTTTTTATGTTTCTATAGCGTACCCAATTGTCAGGCTCAGATAATCTGCTCTTTGAGGAAATGCCAGATATCTTTTGCCATGGGCATCCAACCAGGTATTACAAAATGAACCCTTAAAACTCTATGCAAGACCTTAGAGAAACTCTTACCTGTTTCCCAATTTGGTATCACAGTGCGCTTAAGCACAGTGTCAACTTTAACCATCTAATCTTCACTTACAAAATATAGAAGTTTCAATGCACACCAGGCAGTTTCTGTTTTAAAATATATATATATATATATATATATATATATATATATATATATATATATTTACTTTAAAATAGATAACCAGTAAATACAGAACAAAATATCCCAACACATACAATCTTAAAAACAAAACAGGTTTAAAAGTGCAAAATTCCTACCAACCATTAGACTTATTTATCTAAGGTATTTCTTATAATCTTTCAGTGCTCTTAGATGTTCCTTCTCTCAGTCAGTCAAAGTGCATGAATGTATGTGTCTAAAGGTCAGCTACAGCACACTTAAAAACAGTTTTGAGCTGGCCTTCTCTCTGAGGTCACCTAGCTCCTCCTCGGTGTATTAAAATTTATATTTACACCACAGGGTCTCCTAATAAATAAGGTATTTTAAAAATAGGTGACATCAGTGAATCTCTTCTCTTCATATGACTTCCCAATCTAGTCTGTGATCTGCTAGCATCTGCTTTCATCCAGGAGCAGTTTCCTGCTTCACAAAGACATGAAATAATCTTTTGATGAAATTATCTGGCTTCCTCTGAAGACGCCCAAGCAAAAGCATATGCCAATTCCTTATGACACCAAGTGCAATCAAAGGATTTTCCTGAGGGCATTATAAAATGCATAGTTTAGCTACTGATTTCAAAGCAACAGACAAGTTAATTGCATTCCAGATATCTGTAGTTTAACCTATATCCTGTCCTTTGAAATTATACCTGGGGGGGGGGTGTTGATGTGTCATTTCAGCAAGACAGTATTTTCTCCTGACAGACAATCCCACTACATATTTCATATTGCAAAAATCATAGTGTAATCAGAACCATCTGTCCAAGTGTCACAATCCTCCCCACCTAGACTGAATTTGGGGGCTCTATCCCCTGCATAGGATGAGCTTCCAAAATCAGTTCACTCCTCATAGACATGAGACAGCCCATCTGAGTTCTGATTCTTGGCTCCGGCCCTATGTATGATTGTCATGTCATACACTTGCAAAGTAAGACTCTATCTCAGTAATCTCCCATTATTTCTGCCTATCTGTTTCAGCCAAACCAGGGGGTTGTGGTCAGTCTGTACCACAAAATGCTGCCCATATAAGTATGGCTCTAATTTCTTTAGGGCCCACACTATGGCAAGACACTCTTTTTCCACAGTACAGTATGCCTTTTCCCTGGGAAGTAACTTCTTACTCAGATACGCTACAGGGTGATCCTTCCCTTGGTGGGATGTCTGAGTCAGTACTGCCCCAATACCAATGTCTGAGGAGTCAGTCTGAACTATAAAGGGTTTTCTATAGTCAGGACTTGTCAGTACAGGAGCACTGCACAGTGCCTCCTTCAGACTGGTAAAGGCTTTCTGGCAGGCTGGTTCCCAGGTAATTTTCTTTGGCATCCTTTTCCTTACCAGGTCAGATGGTGAGCAGCCAGGGTGCTGTAACTGGGTACAAATTTCCTATAGTACCCTGCAGTCCCTAGAAAACTCATGTCCTGCTTCTGAGTTTCTGGTCTGGGCCATGCCTGAATCACCTCTATCTTTATTTGGTTAGTGCGGAGCTGTCCCCGGCCTACCACATGCTCAAGGTACGCCACTTCTCTCATGGCCACCTGGCACTTCTAGGCTTTGACAGTGAGTCAGGCCCTCTGTATCCTGCCCAGCACTTCCCTAAGGTGGGAGAGGTGTTCCTCCCAGCTGGTACTAAAGATGGCAATGTCATCCAGGTGCGCCACGGCATACTCCTCAGCACCATTTAACACTTGATTCACTAGCCTTTGGAAAGTGGCTGGGGCATTCTTCATTCATAAATGCAGTACTTTAAACTCAAATTAGCCTATCGAAGTGATGAAGGTCAACCTCTCCCTAGCTCTGTCTGTCAACTCTACCTGCCAATACCCCTTGATTAGATCAATAGTTGTAAGGTAGGTCACCCCTCTCAACTTGTCCAGGAGTTCATCTGTCTGGGGCATTGGGTGAGTGTCTGACTTTGTGACTGCATTCCATCCATGGTAGTCCACACAGAAATGAATAGAGCCATCTGGCTTGGGCACAAGGACTACAGTTGAGGCCTAGGGGATGTGGGATCTCTGGATTACCCCTAAATCCAGCATCTCCTCCACTTCCCTCCTAATGTCCTTTTGTACAGCCTCTGACACCTGATATAATGTCCACTGTATGGGCACCTGTGTCCCTCTTCCACATCATGAGTCCTTGAGGAGGTTAGTCCAGGCTTGGTGCCAAACAATGGGGCAAAGTCTGCTAAAACCTCCCTTACTTCCTGGATCTTGTCCGGGGTCAGCTTGGGAGACAATTTAACTGCCTCCACAGAGGACTTACACTTACTTTCTTCCAGCAAGTACAGAAGGGAGTCTCCTTCATTGGTCCCTTCCCCTCCCCAGGACTACACACTGCAAACACCATGTCAGCCCTATTTGCATATGGCTTCATCATGTTGACATGGTACATCCTTTCTCTCTGTCTTCAGTCAGGTAACTCTACAGTATAGTTTACATCATTTACCTTCCTAACCACTTTCTACGGTACTGCCTACTCAGCCTTCAGCTTGTCTTTCCGGACCGGAGTAAGGACCATGACTTCCTGACCCACCATGTATGAGTGAGCTCTGGCTCTGCAGTCGTATCACACTTTTTGTTTCTGTTGGGCAGCTGCCAGGTTGCTCTGGGCTGTCCACATAATCTCCTTCAGCCTTTCCCTAACCTTAAGGACATAATCCACTATGGGAGTTGCCTGGGTGGCATGCTTGCCTTCCCAGTCTTCCCAGATGAGGTCTAGGGGCCCATGTACCCGGCGTCCATATAAGAGTTTAAAGGTGGAAAATCCTGTCAACTCTTGGGGCACCTCCCTGTATGCAAACAACAGGTGGGGAAGGTATTTCTCCCAGTCCCTCCCATGCTGTTCAGCAAATGCCCGAAGCATTGACTTCAGGGTACCATTTAATCCTTCCACAAGCTCATTTGGCTTGTGGGTGATATGGTGTTGTGCATCTCTGCACCACCCCACACTTCTCCCATAAACATTTCATCAGGTCTGACATGAAGGAACCCCCTTGATCAGTGATAACCTCCTGCGGAAACCCAACATGATAGAAAATCCCAAGTAAGGCATCTGCCACTTTGTCTGTCCTCAGTGAGGATAGGGTGACTGCCTCTGGGTACCAGGTGGCATAATCCACCACAGTCAGGATGAATCTCTTCCCTGAGGAGCTGGGGGTATTTAAAGGCCCCACAATATCCATTCCCACTCTCTAGAATGGCTCCTCCACTATGGGCAATCGAGTCAAGGTGGCTTTGGCTTTCTTGCCCACCATCCCTAATTCTTGGCACTGGTGACAGGACCTGCAATACTCCTTCACCTGCTGGGAGAAGTTAGGCCAATAGAAATTCTGGGCTAACTGCTGTTTAGTGTGCATGATTCCCAGATGACCAGACAAGGGAATATCATGTGCACTCTTGAGCAACTGCTCATGATACCCCTGGGGAACAACAAGCTGCCTGCCTAGCATCCCTCCCTCTGTCTGCACAGCCTGAGTATACATAAGTCAATTTTTCCTATAAACCTTATGTCTGCCGTCACCACTCTATGCCCTGTCAGAGTCTGCCTAAGCCCTCAGCTTCTCTAGACTAGGGTCACTTCTCTGAGCAGCTGCAAACCCCTCACACATTCCCAAGACATGGGACAGGTACCCTTCAGTCGCTAAACTAGGGTCCCTAGCACTAACATCAGGGAACTCAGGATCACTGTCAATCCCAACCCTCTGACAATGGGTCACCCTTCCCTCTTTGGAGTAACCCTCTGTAGCTGTGTGGTTACTTGCTAATGGGGAAATTTCTACTCCCTCTTCATTAGTCCCCATCTCAGGAGACACAGGCCGGGGAACCAGCCTCCCAGTTGTTTTTACAATTGTTCCCGTGGGTTTCAGGGAACTACCATTTTCCCTTGCTGCTTGGCTATGGATAACTGCACATACCATCCCCTGTTTGAGGTTATTACCCAGGATCACATCCACTGCTATGGTTTTGGCTACAGCCACCTGTTGCACAGTTCCCCCTGTTTCATCCCAGTCTAGGAGAACACTAGCAAGGGGCAATGTTGTCTCCCCACCAGCAAAGTCTTGTACAGTGACATATTTATTGGGTATAAGCTGACCAGGTTGTACCAGATCCCCTTTTACTAATGTCAGGGATGCCCCTGTGTCTCTTAACCCTTGTGTCATGCATGTGTTCCCTCATGTTCACAGGCATGCTTCCAGGGACACATAAACAACTCATTTCTTTTCTAGTTCCATTCTGTGTATTATTACTCATTCTTTTGGGACACTATCTGGCAATATGCCCAGTTTCTTTACATAACCAACATTCACTTCTCTTTTCAGAGAAATCTTTTCTCTGACACCTGGGGCTAACTGGTTTTGGTAGATGCAGTGAGGGTTTTAGCTGCCCTGAAGGCACGCTTTTCCCTTTCTGTGCTGCCATGCCCACCCCATTTGCTCTCAGAGCAGGTCTGCTCTTGGCATAGCGGTCTTAGAGTTCAGCAGCCTCTTGCACCGTTTTGGGATCTCGGTCCTCCAGACAGGTTTTCAGCTCTACTGGACATGCCCAATACAACTGTTCTAACAAAATCACATTTTCAATTTTATCAACAGAGTTGGCTTTAATTCCTTCCCACCAACATTTTAAAAACTGACGTTGTTTCGTGGCTAGCTCCTCATAGCTCATGTCAGGGCTTCTCCTAAGCTTACAGCTTTACTATGTATGATTCAGCAGTTAATTCAAATTTCTTTAACAGTGCAGCTTTAAGTTTGCTGTAATCATTACTGTCCTCATTGTCCATTTGACCCAGTGCATCCCAAGCTTTCCCCGTAAGTAGCGGGGATAGCTGGAAGCTCCAGGACTCCCTAGAAATTTTAGCCTGAGCACAAACGTTTTCAAAATAATTTAAAAAGGCATCCATATCCTCCCCCTGTTTAAATTCAGCTATCAATTTGGAATTCAATTTGTAACCCAGTCCTGTAGTTCAAGTTAAACCCAAGCTACTTATCTGCTCTGGTGCCGCTGGTTGGAATCATAGCTTCTCCAGTTCATGTTGCCTCTGGCGCTCATGCTCCTGAAGGTCAGCATCTCTCTGTTCTTGCTCTGCCTCTCAGCATTCTCGCTGTTCCTCATGGTCTGCCTCTTGCTTCTCCCGCTCTCTCTCCCTCTGGAACTCCAGCTTCATCCTGCGCAACTCAATTTACAGCCTGAGTACTTCTGGATCCAGGAAACTGTTGATCTTCCCCTGCTGCTGTAGCCTTTCACTGACAGTGGCCTGATTTCACTCTTTATCGGATCTGGACCCTGCACTGGCCGCTAGCCCTTCCACAGTCAAGGTTTGGTCCCTTACAATCACTGACTGTGACTCTTTGCTGTGGGTATCTGCTACCATCAGGGCATCCATGAGGTTCTGCTTTGTGGCTTTCACCTGGAATGGGACTCCTCTGTCCCTGCACAACTGCTTTAAGTAGTTTAAAGTGTGCCTGCTGTAGTTAGAAGCCATCTTTCCTAACCACTGCTACGCTGACAGGCACTTTAGGAAAAAAAATAAAACGGGTAGGAACTTGACTGTAAGCCAAAGGATATAGTTCTGTTTCCTTTTAAAATAAGACACTGCCTTTCTTTTTTTCAAGTGAGCTGAACAGTCTCAAGCTGAAACACTGAACAATAAATCTTACAATACCAAAATTATCTCACCTCTGGCAACCAATCTGTCACAACCCCACTCAGCAGGTCAGCCCTGTACTCCCAAAGTGCTAACCTCTGAGCATAGTATTGTGAACAGTTAACAGAAGAGGGTAACCCTCCTGTCTGTTCTGTGGGTTCAAGTCACCTTTTGTCCCAGTTCTGGAGGGATTCAAACTGTTAACCTCTTGCTAGCCTACCCAATTGTCAGGCTCAGATAATCTGCTCTTTGGGGAAATGCTAGATATCTTTTGCCATGGGCACCCAACCAGGTATTACAAAAGGAACCCTTAAAACTCTATGCAAGACCTTAGAGAAACCCTTACCTGTTTCCCAATTTGATATCACAGTAAGCTTAAGCATAGTGTCAACTTTAGCCATCTAAGCTTCACTTACAAAAAAAAGAAGTTTCAAGGCACACCAGGCAGTTTCTGTTTTAAAATATGTATCTTTACTTTAAAATAGATAAAAATAGGTAACCAGTAGATACAGAACAAAATATCCAAACACGCACAATCTTAAAAACAAAACAGGTTTAAAAGTGTAAAATTCCTACCAACCATTAGACTTATTTATCTAAGGTATTTCTTATAATCTTGCAGTGCTCTTGGATGTTCCTTTTCTCAGTCCAAGTATATGAATGTATGTGTCTAAAGGTCAGCTACAGCACACTTAAAAACAGTCTTGAGCCGGCCTTCTCTCTGAGGTCACCTAGCTCCTCCTCGGTGTATTAAAATGTATATTTACACCACAGGATGTCCTAATAAGGTATTTTAAAAATAGGTGACATCAGCGAACCTCCTCTCTTCATATGACTTCCCAATCTAGTCTGTTATCTGCTAGCATTTGCTTTCATCCAGGAGCAGTTTCCTGCTTCTCAAAGACATGAAAGAATCTTTTGATGAAATTAATTGGCTTCCTCTGAAGACACCCAAACAAATGCGTATGCCAATTCCTTATGACACCAAGTGTCATCGAAGGACTTTTCCTGAGGAGGCACTCAAAAAAATGCATATGCCCCTTCCTCTTGACACCAAGTGCAATCAAAGGATTTTCCTGAGGGCATTATAAACTGCATAGTGTAGCTACTGATTTCAAAGCAACTGGCAAGTTAATTGCATTCCAGATATCTGTAGTTTAACCTATGTCCTGTCCTTTGAAATTATACCTGGGGGGGTTGATGTGTCATTTCAGCAAGACAGTATTTTCTCCTGACAAACAATCCCACTACATATTTCATATTGCAAAAATCATAGTGTAATCAGAACCAGCTGTCCAAGTGTCATACCCATCTATCCCTCTTTCCTCACCTTTTCCTTCCACTCTTCTTATCTACCCTGGTTTTCTCTCTCTTCCCCCCTCCCTTAACCTTAAGCTCCTGCACTGCATCCTCCTCTCCTTTCACTGCCCCCCAGCCTGCTCTCTCCCCATTCTTAGGGGGCAGAAATCCCACCCCTTCCTCTTGATCCCATTCATACTCATTCTCCTGGCTGGTAATGTGCAGTCCAACCCTAGACCCTCCCCACCATCCTTCTGAACCTCCCCAACTGCTAAGGGCCTGAGCATATTTCACTTTAATGTTCAGAGCTTTCTTCCAAAAGTCAGTCTCCTGCCTGTCTGGTTTTCACAACATTCCCACATCTTCAGTATCTCTGAGTCCTAGATCTCTTCTAGGATCCCAGATTTTAGCCTGTCCCTCTTGACTATCATCTTCAGGTAGGACAGGGGAAAACCTGGGGGTGGTACTGCCATTTATGTCCATCAAAGCCTCTTTTGCACTATGACTTTAAGAGAGGTTGCATTTTCCTCCCATGAATTCCTCCTTGTGATGGTATCATTCTCCTTCTCTGTACCTATCTTCATTGGAGTTTTCTATGCCTCACCAAGAATAGTATCCTCCTCTGCCCTGGTTGATTCCTTCTCTACCATCACCTCTCATGCATCCACTGGTGAACTCATCCCACTAGGAGACTTCAGTGTCAATCGGTAGTCCCCAGCCACCAGGTCAATCATGCACAAGGCTGAGTCTCCTAATCTCACACAAATTATCACTGAACTCACCCAGTTCAATGCCCACTCTCACAACCACTCCCTCCTGGACAGGGTTCTCTCCTCTGATCCTCACTGTATTGTTGTAACAGGTATCTTGCCAGACACTTTCAGTGACCACCACATGATGTTCTGCATCAGAAAGATCCAGTGTCCACATCCCCCCAAATACATCTGGACCATGCCCCTCCAGTCACTCAACACCTTTGCTGTTTTGAGTAACCTGGCTGCTGTAAATTGGACAGCCATTCCCTCCACCACTGATACTGACATTGTCCTCTCCTGTTTCACTCAAAATTATCCTCAGTTTGGGACAAGCATGCTCCACTCAGAAAATTCAAGTTCAAAACTTACCATCACCCCTGAATTGCCCCTGAAATCATTGATCAGTGCAAATCCAGTGATATTGCCTGGGCATATTCCACATTATTTCACTATATTATTGACCTTCTCTTATATACAGGACTATCAGGAAGTCCTTACAAAGGCTGTCTGGGCTGTGAAATTGCAGTATTTCATGGCCAACCTTAAGAGCAACCTTACAGCCCTTTCAGTGTTCTGGAAGGTAATATATTCCCTATTTGACCCTCCCACACAGTCCACCGCTCCAGTCCTTCTGGTAAATGGTTCACTGGTGTCTGTGATTTCTTCACCACCTGTGCTCTCCCCATATCTCAGCCTCCAGCCTTCTCCACTCCATCTCATATTCCCTCTCTTCTCCCCTGCAAGGGTTTGCTCTTTCCCCTTGTTACTACCCAGAAAACACTAACTGCCCTTTACTCCCTTAATCTTCTCAAATCCAGAACTGATGGGCTGGATCCTAAGCAACTTCATATCTCTGCTCCTGGCATGGTATCTACTCTTGCTCATCTGCTCAACTTCTCCTTTTCCCTCAGTGCTGTCCCTCAGTCTTGGAAGTTGGCCAAAATTCTTCCACTTTACAAAGAGGGGAACCATTTCTCCCTGGGTAACTTCTGGCCAGTCTCTCTCCTCCCTTCCCTTGCTAAGTTGCAAGAGAAGCTTGTCTGCACCAGACTCTCCGGTTTCCTATTCACCACTGATTTCCTCTCCCCATTCCAGTCTGGCTTCCAGAAGCATCAACTGTCTCTACCCTGTTGCATGTAACTGATACCATCTTCTCAGGGATGGATCAGTTGCATAGGCCTTTGATCTGGTCTCCCACCCATTCCTCCTGGATAAGCTGAGTTCTGCTGGCCCCTTATTTCCTGCTGTCAACTGGTTCCATTCTAACTCTTGGGCCATCTGCAGTCAGTACAGGTTGGTAGGTGTAGTGCCCCCAACATAAAAATCCAATAGGACTGTCTTTCAGACAGTCTATCTTCTAAACTGCCTCCTCTTGGTCCCAATTTCACTCTTTCTAGTCCACAGAATTTAAATGTGTGTATAACACGCTCTTGTCTAGACTTTTGGTGATGTATAGCAAGGGCACTTCTAGTGTCATTATGTGTCACTGATCGAAGGTGCTCACTCATTCTGGTTTTAAAGGGCCGTATGGTTTTGCCTACATAAAAGGCTCCACACGGACAATTGGCCATATAGACCACATAGTTTGCGATACAATTAATGAAGTCCCGCATCTCAAAATTTTGGGTACTGTTACATCTTGTAAAGGTATTACATTTAATCAGAGAGGCACAGAACTTACAATTGCCACATGGAAAAGTACCATGTGGCAATGCATTTTTCCCTTGGGTATGCAGAGTACTTTCCAATGGTTGATAACTATGTACTAGTCTGTCCTTAAAATGTGTTCCTTTTTTAAAAAAACATTCTTGGTTTGTTTTTGATCACCTCCTGCAACAATGGTTCAGCCACTAGTACACTCCAATTCTGATTAATAATATTCTCTACACCCTTACTATGTCTAGAGAATTTGGTTATAAAATTAAGTCTCAGAGCCTCCTGTCTTGGATCTTTCTTAGATAGTAAAGTGTTCCTATCTGTTTGAAGTGCACAGTCAAAAGTCTGTTCCACAGTATCCCTAAAATATCCCTTAACTCAAAACCGATCACACAATTCCATTCCATTTGTTACAAAATTACTTACATCACTGCAGTTTCTACATACTCGTAACATCTTAACATCTGGGTATTTGGGTTGTTGACTGTCATATGGTGTGGGTGGCAACTGGTGGCATGTAAAAGTGAATTCCTATTCATCTCCTTCCTGAATAAATCTGTCTGCAATATTCCATCCACATTCTTTTGGATCATCAAGTCCAAAAAGGAGCCACAATAGGAATCACATTGTATCAAAAATCTCAAGTTTGAATGAGTGCTTGCCAAATACTGAATAAATTCAGTCAATTCCTCCCTGATGCCACGCCACACCATAAATACATCATCTATAAAGCGACACCAGATATCAATCCTATCTCTGAAAGGATTGTTCTGGATGTCATAGACTGTTTCTTTTTCCCAAAGACCCAGGTAGTGATTTGTGTAATTTGGGGCAAATGTAGCCCCTATTGCTGTCTCTTTAAGCTGCAGGTAAAATTGATACTGGAACAAGAAATAGTTCTTGGTTAATACGTTTTCAGCACACTCCATTGGGAACCTTCTTTTACCAATGTCCAGATTGGAATTGAGATCAAACCAGTATTCAAGTGCAGCCAGACCACTACTATGGGAAATATTAGTGTACAGTGACACAATCAAGTGATACCAACAACCAATCATTTTCAATTTGCATATTTCCCAAAACCTCTAGCATTTGGGTGGTATCCCTGGTATATGATGATAATGCATGTACACAATCTCTAATATGTGCATCCATATATTTAGAGAGGGGTTCAGCTAGGGAACCAATACCAGCCACAACTGGACAGCCAGGGGGATTGAAAAGGTCCTTATGTACCTTTGGTAGCACATATATACAGGCCTTCACAGGGTTCGAGATTGTTAAAAAATTACACTCATTGGTATCAATGATACCGTCACATTCTGCAGCATGTAAAAGAGAGTCAATGTCTAGTTTAAATACATCAGTGGGGTCTTATGGTAGTAATTTATAAAAAAACTTCATTGCTCAATGTCTCTTAATTTCATTTACATACTTATCAGTAGACATTACCACCACCGATCCCCCTTTGTCTGCTGGCTTAATTGTACAATCTTTGTTTTCTTCCAGACTTTTAAAGCTACTGACTCTTTTTTAATAATATTTATAAACCTCAGAGCATCACCATCTTCCAATAATGATTTAAACTGCCTTTCACAAAGTCTCTGAAAAACCCCAACAGTTTCATTTAGTGGTGGCATAAAACTTGATGATGGTTTAAACTGTCTTACCTCTGCTGTTGTACAAGATGCTTCTTGTCCAACTTCCAGGTTGCCATCATTTCCCTTGCATATTTAGATTTTTTAAAAATGTGCTATCAGGTTTAGATTTCATGTAAACTTTTGAAGATCAAAAAGAGGTCAAAAGGACTTGAATCTTGCGTCAGTACAAAGGATAAACCTTTTTGCAACACTTGCATCTGTTCCTCATTCAAGATGACATGCAATATATTTATTACAATCCTGTCCCTCTTTAAAGATTCTTCCCCCTCCTGCCAGGACCTCTTGGCCCTGTGCCTGCTGCCACCTCTCCTGGTCCACCGGTGCTGCTTTGCTGTAATCCCCACTGTCTCTTTCTGAGGGTCTGCTGCTCTTCATGAATCTCCTTGATCTGTACTACTTTGTCTGTGTTTTGCTGGTCAGTTCTCTGCCCTTCCTCTAATAAAGGGTAATCTGATTCAGAACCACTAGTATTATAATTTGGAGAAGAATTCCTGTGTTTTAATATTGACCTCAATGAGGATGGTTGCCCCCTCTATTTCGTCTTCTATTCCTTGGGGGACTGTCCTGTAGTTTTATTCCAGTACCACACCCAGTCATGTAAATAGTCTTGTCTGTCTCTTTCAAATTTAGTTAACTTAATCTTTTTGATCTTATTCTCCTCTTTTTTAATATTTTCTCTCAATTGTTTCTCATATATGGCATAATCTGGGTTTTCTTTAAACAATAGCACCACTGCTTCTTTTGATGCAATGTCATTCATAACATCATTTTTCTGAGATTCAAAATCTCTAATAACTGTATTGATAAAAACCCCTTTCCAGCCTGACATGAAAAGTTCCTGGTCCCAACCATAACCAGGCTTATTTAAAACTCTAAGGCCTCTCATAGATCTTCCCACATGCACATATGCTTCTAATGTGAATTTTCCCCAATAATGTCAATGCCCCCACAGGACTGCCCTCTCCAGATCAATAAATGCCTTTTTGATATCTGGAGTAATTTGTTCAGGTCTATAATTTATCATTGGATTGCTAACAGCACTATTTGTTTCTTCAGACAATTCTATAAATAAATCATCCTGTCCTGCAGCTGTGAAAGCAAATTCTGAAAATGATCCAGTTTCTGCTCCTATGTAAATGTTATTCATTCCAGATTCTATCATTTCTTATGTCTTACAACACTTGTGTCGGAAGGCTTACTGACACTAATTTCCATAACTTGCCCTTAAATACCACATAATAATTATATTCTTGCTATTTTGGGGTGAGCTTCAAAAAACATTTTTTTTGTTCAGTCTTAGTTTTCCTCACTACAGAGAGCTGTTTTCCACTGCTGTTTTCATCATAATGATAGCAGTATATTTTACATGTGCCCACAAAGATTTCTCTTCTATTGTTGTTTTCATTTCAGCGTTCAACAGGTGAAGACATAGAATCAATGTTTTCTCATACTGTTCGCTCATCCTGCTGTTTAATCAATTTGCAGGTTGGCATCCTGATTCTCTCCTCCTGATCACTGTGAAGTAGAACATGTACACACATCAACCAATTCAGCTGTTCCTGCAAACTGAATTCTCAAAAATGTGAGCTGCCAATTTGTAGTCTAAAATAGAGAACTGAAGCAATATTCACCCCTTAACTTTGCCAGTTCTTCCAACGTTCTTCCAGCATTTCACTTGAACCATGGGAGCAATGAACCACCCCCTGATGAAGTACTGGTACGAAACCAGTCAGGGTAACAGGTTGCTCCTAGTTTACTGCTCTGAAGTGATGTGCATTTCATGCTTCTTGTTTAATGTTAAATAAATTATTGTAATTGTTTGCATCATATTGAGGAGTGTGGCATCTTGTTTGATGACATGCTGAATATTTTGCTGCTCGCACCCACATCACAGTGGAGCTGTTTTGCTTTATCTGATTTGGATTAAATGATTAACATGCTTATCATGGATGTTTTGCTTGGGCACAGTCACTTTTTTGCTATTGATAGCCTACATGCCATTTAAATATGAATACGGGGATGTCATGTTGGAAGTGATCTGAGGACACTATTTCTTGGTACACCATCATCGCCATTTTGGAAATACAGGAATAAATGTGTGCAATGAGTGGAATACTGGAAGAACGCTGGAAGAACTGCTAAGTTAAGGGGTGAATATTGCTTCTGTTCTCTGTTTTAGACTACAAACTGGCAGCTCACATGTTTGATAAATCAATTTGGCTTGAACAGTTGAATCAGTTGGTGTGTGCACATCTTCTACTTCACAGCGCATCAGGAGGAGAGAATCAGGATGCCAACATGTGAATTTATTAAACAACAGGATGAGCGAACAGTAAGAGAAAACATTGATTTTATGTCTTCACCTGTTGAACACTGAAACAAAAACAGCAATAGAAGAGAAACCTTTGTGAGGACATGTACAATATACTGCTATCATTATGGTGAAAACAGCAGTGGAAAATACTTCTCTGTAGTGAAGAGAACTAAGACTGAACAAAACAATTTGTTTTGAAGCTCACTTCAAAATAGCAAGAATATAATTATTGTGTGGTGTTTAAGGGCAAGTTATGGAAATTAGTGTCAGTAAGCCTTCCAACACAAGTGGTGTAAGACATAAGAAATGATAGCTTCTGGAATGAATAACATTTACATAGGAGCAGAAACTGGATCATTTTCAGAATTTGCTTTCACAGCTACAGGAGAGGATGATTTATTTATAGAATTGTCTGAAGAAACAAATAGTACTGTTAGCAATCCAATGATAAATTCTAGACCTAAACAAATTACTCCGGATATCAAAAAGGCATTTATTGATCTGGAGAGGGTAGTCCTGTGGGGTGCATTGACATTATTGGGGAAAACCCACATTAGAAGCATATTTGAATGTGAGAAGATCTCTGAGAGGCCTGAGAGTTTTAAATAAGCCTGGTTATGGTTGGGACCAGGAACTTTTCATGTCAGACTGGAAAGGGTCATTACAGGTGGGCACTGATGTTCTTATCAAATCAGTTATTAGAGATTATGAATCTCAGAAAAATGATGTTATGAATGGCATTGCATCAAAAGAAGCAGTGGTGCTACTGTTTAAAGAAAACCCAAATTATGCCACATATGAGAAATAATTGAGAGAAAATATTGAAAAAGAGGAGAATAAGATCAAAAAGATTAAGTTAACTAAATTTGAAAGAGACAGACAAGATTATTTACATTACTGGGTATGGGATTGGAATAAAACCATGGGACAGTCCCCAAGGAATAGAAGAAGAAATAGACAGGGCAACCAATGAGGGACCCTATTGAGGTCAATATTAAAACACAAGAATTTGTCTCCAAATTATAATACTAGTGGTTCTGAATCAGATGACCCTTTATTAGAGGAAGGACAGAGAACAGACCAGTGAAACACTGACAGAGTGGTACAGTTTCAGGGGATTCATCAAGAGCAGCAGACCCCCAGAGAGAGACAGTGGGGATTACAGCAAAGCAACACAGGTGGACCAGAAGAGGTGGTAGCAGGCACAGGGCCAAGAGGTTGTGGCATGAGGGTGAAGAATCTTTGAAGAGGGACAGTATTGTAATAAGTATATCACAAGTCATCTTGAATGAGGACTAGATACAAGTGTTGCAAAAAGGTTTATCCTTTGTACCGATGCAAGATTCAATACCTTTTGACCTCTTTATTGATCTTCAAAGGTTTACATGAAATTTTAACCTGAAAGCACATTTCCAAAAAATCAAGATGTGCAAGGGAAATGGTGGCAACGTGGAAGTTGGACAAGAAGTATCTTGTACAACAGCAGAGATAATACAGTTTAAACCACCATCAAGTTTTATGCCACCACTAAATGAAACTGTTGGGGTTTTTCTGAAACTTAGTGAAAGGCAGTTTAAATCATTATTGGAAGATGGAGATGCTCCGAGGTTTGTAAATATTACTAAAAAAGAGTCAGTAGCCTTAAAAAGTCTGGAAGAAAATGAGGACATTACAATTAGGTCAACAGACAATGGGGGTTCTGTGGTGGTAATGTCTACTGATAAGTATGTAAATGAAATTAAGATAAAATTGAGTAATGACATTTGTTATAAATTACTACCATCAGACCCCACTGCTGTATTTAAACTGGGCATTGACTCTTTTTTACATGCTGCAGAATGTGACGGTATCATTGATAGCAATGAGAGCAAGTTTTTAACAATCTCAAACCCTGTGAAGGCCTGTATATATGTGCTATCGAAGGTACATAAGGACCTTTTGAATCCCCCTGGCTCTCCAGTTGTGGCTGGTATTGGTTCCTTAGCTGAACCCCTCTCTAAATATGTGGAAGCACATATTAGAGATTATGTACATGCATTATCATCATATATCAGGGATACCACCCAAATGTTAGAGGTTTTGGGAAATATGCAAATTGAAAATTATTGGTTTTTGGTATCACTTGATATTGAGTCATTGTACACTAATATTCCCAATAGTGGGGGTGGGGGGGGCTGGCTACACTTGAATACTGGTTTGATCTCGATTCCAGTCTGGCCATTGGTAAAAGAAGGTTCTTGATGGAGTGTGCTGAAAATGTATTAACCAAGAACTATTTCTTGTTCTAGGATCAATTTTACCTGTAGCTTAAAGGGACGGCAATGGGGGCTATGTTTTCCCCAAATTATGCCAATCTCTACCTGGCTCTTTGGGGAAAAAGAAACAGTCTATGACATTCAAAGCAATCCTTTCAGAGACAGCATTGATATCTGGTGTTGCTTTATAGATGACATATTTGTGGTGTGGCGTGGTAACAGGGAGGAAATTACTGAATTTATTCAATATTTGGAAAACAGTAATTCAAACTTGAGATTTTTGATACAATGTGATTCCTATTGTGTCTTCTTTTTGGACTTGATGATCCACAAGGATGTGGATGGAACACTGCTTACAGATTTATTCAGGAAGGAGATGAAGAGGAATTCACTTTTACATGCCACCAGTTGCCACCCACACCATATGATAGACAACATCCCAAGGGCCCAGATGTTATGAGTATGTAGAAACTGCAGTGATGTAAGTGATTTTGTAACAAATGGAATGGAACTGTGTGATTGGTTTTGAGTCAGTTGATGTTCCAGGGATACTGTGGAACAGGCTTTTGATTGTGCACTTCAAACAGATAGGGAAACTTTACTATCTAAGAAAGATCCAAGACAGGAGGCTCCAAGACTTAAGTTTATAGCCAAATTCTCTAGACATAGTAAGGGTATAGAGAATATTATTAATTAAGCAATAAGGCATGACCAAGGGTTATGTTAATGGTCTGTCAATCACCTTCTAGGGGTGTACTGTGTCATGAGGTGTAGCCGAGTGCCACGTGCCCCTAGAGGGTGATAAACTGACCAATAACATAATCCCTGGAAGTGCCCTATTGCTATTACAATAAAAAATGTTTTTAAACAGTGTTAAACCTTGTTCAGAATATGGCTAAGCTCTACATGTATGTTAATAAAAGATTAACATAAGGCTGTTAGAATGTTTTCAGCCAATCAGAAAGCTCCATTTCTCAGACCCTTTTTATAGTCAGAATTGGAGTGTACTAGAGGCTGAACCATTGCTGCAGGATATGATCAAAAACAAACCAAGAATGTTTTTTAAAAAAGGAAAAAATTTTAAGGACAGACTAGTATATAGTTATCAACCATTGGAAAGTACTGTGAATACCCAAGGGAAAAATGCATTGCCACATGGTACTTTTCCATGTGGCAATTGTAAGTTCTGTATCCCTCTGATTAAATGTAATACCTTCACAAGCTGTAACAGTACCCAAAATTTTGAGATTCGGGATTTCATTAATTGTGTCATAGACTATGTGGTCTATATGGCCACTTGTCAGTGTGGAACCTTTTATGTAGGCAAAACCACAAGGTCCTTTAAAAACAGAATGGGTGAGCACCTTCGATCAGTGACACATAATGTCACTAGAAGTGCCCTAGCTATACATCACCAAAACTCTAGACAAGAGCATGTTACACACACATTTAAATTATGTGGACTAGAAAGAGTGAAATTGGGACCAAGAGGAAGCAGTTTAGAAGACAGACTGCCTGAAAGAGAGTTCTATTGGATTGTTATGTTGGGGCACTACACCCACCAGACCTGAATGATAGAATTGATCTATTGCCATACCTGAGGAGATGAATTCATATATAAAGAACATTCCCGATGTTTAGCATTTTCATGCACCATGCAGATAAGCCTTGCCATTTCTTTAAAATGCCTTTTGTGTATTTATTTTTAATTTGTATTACTAAAAATGATATCTTTAGTAATGTAACACTGGTTATTTGCTCTTTCTTTTTTTAGGATTGGTGGGGGATGCCTTGGTTGCAACCAATATCCTTTGTTGAGGGATGTGGCCCCACTGAGTAGTAAGAAAAATAATTCTTGATACTATAATTACATACTGGCAGAATGCTGTATTATTAAGAAATTAGAGCAATACATTGTGTTACAAATTAACATGCAGTTGTGAATGTTATGATATTTAAAATGTGTTTATTGCACTTAGTAATAGTGATATGATAAGTCATGGGTGTTACTAGAATAAGATGTGCTTTTGAGCATAATTTTAATTGTCAGTTTTAAGGCGTGTTTCACATGAGTACTGCAGCACTCATTACAATAATGTTTAAGGTGCACACTGTCACTTAAAATCTTTCACTATTTAATAAGAACCATGGGAGCATTGAACTACACCCTGATGATGTACTGGGTATGAAACCAGTCGGGGTAACAGGTTGCTCCTAATTTACTGCTCTGCAGTGATGTGCCTTTCATGCTACTTGTTTATTGTTAAATAAAGTATTTTAATTGTTTGCATCACATTGAAGAATATGGCATCTTGTTTGACTACATGCTGAATATTTTGCTGCTCACACCGTCATCACGGTGGAGCTGTTTTGCTTTATCTGATTTCAACTTGCATATACACATCTATGCAGATGTTGCAGTCATTTTCACCTCCAGTCCCTCTACCACAACCGTGGAAGGTCTGCTCCAGCTCGACTTCCAGAATGTCCTGCGCAGGTTCCAATCAAACCAACTGTGGGTCAACACACAAAAAAAATGTAAATGGCCTTTGTACCAGCCAGAAATTGGCCAGACTCCTAACTGTGCCAGTCTTATCCACCTTGAATGGCACCCCTCTAGAAGTGGTTCAGACCTTCAAGTACCTCAATGTGTGGCTAGACAGCAAACTTGGTTTCTCTGCCCACATTAATACCATACATGCCAAGCTCCACCATAAATTTAATGCCATGTACTGCAATAAAGATTGTCTTTCCTCAGGTCTGCCATGAGCTTCTCACCAAAGTGGTGCTCCGGGTTTTTGATTATGTGGATGTGGTCTGCGGTACTGCTTCTTCAACCTCCCTGGCCTGACTGGACCCCTCTGCAACTCTTTCTGCCACTTTGTAAACAACTCCTATCTCTCATACTCATCATTGCTCACATTATCCCTCTTTAGCCATTCTCCCTCTGCCCTCAAAGCACCAGATCTACTGTGTCTCGTTCATATCCAAATATTAGTTTGGGTCCCTGCCCTTTTACCTCTCATTTCTCTTCTCCATCTCCCCTGTCTCCTGCTTCCTCCACTCTAGAGACCCTTCACCTTTGCCATTTCTCAGCCCTAATCCTCTGCTGGGCACTCTACCTTTTCCTATCAGCTCCCATCACTTTGGAACCAACTACCTTCTTCCTTCCACTTCACCACCTCCCCTAGCTCCCTCAGGGATCAGCTAGAATTCCTTCCCCCACTCATATTTTCCCTCTACTTGACCATTTCCTTTGCATTTTCCTACTACCCCCCAGTGTATGAGTGACTGAAACACCCTATTTTGCTGCTTTTACTTTGATTGTCCATTTTGCACTTGTTCCTGTAATTAATTTTTGTCCTCTGATTACTCTGTATAGCAAATGTGAATTGTGTCTGTGCTATGTATTTTGTATCCCCCATTCTTTTCACCTGGGTTGCACCTGTAAATGAGCCTTAGCTTAGTGTGCTTTCCCAGGCACCAATTTTAAATTAAACATATATAAATATAAATCCATATATCTGTATACATATACAATATATTTGTGTGTGTGTGTGTGAGTGTATTATACTAGAACAGTAGCAATAGTATAGTTAGGGTTGAGTATGGTGTTCAGTGATAAACCCCTAACTTTGCACCTTAATAATTTTGGTGGTGTTTGAAAAAAAGAAATGTGGTTGCTGTGTTAATCCAGTCAACAATGTAGAGAAAAAAAACAACCGATATGTTGCAGGTGATACCTTTTATTGTATTAATAAAATTATTTAAAATAATTTTGTTAGTCCTATAAAAGGTATCACCCACAATGTAGTTGTTGTTTTTTTCTCTGCATGGTGGTGTTTAACAAATTTGCCCAAACTTTGGCATACATTGTCCAGGTAGCATATTCTTGAGCTATGGGAAGGTTTGTGATAGTAACTCATTCAGTTTCTGAGATCCAGATGTGTTGTTTCTAAAGTAGAGTCTACATCTTTTAGGCTTTTATTGCTGTCAATTACAGCCTAAATGATATAGAATCAGTTTTCTGAAACTTTCAGTCTAGAAGGGGCCAGTGCCAAGATGGTGCCCTTTGAAGGTTTCATGGATAAATATTAGTTGGTTTCAGAGTTATAAAGATTTTAGGACTACCCTCTGAAACAACCCAAAAAGTTTGTTTTTACTAGCATTTTGTCTTCAGCAAGCAATGATAGCTGACAGGGTGGCAGTATTGGGCAATACTGCACTGCCCAGGTACATAATTAGGCCAGATGCTACAGGCAGAGGGCATTATAGCCCCTATAAGGTCCAGTATAATGCATGCTGCCCACCCTGGCCAGTATTATTGCACTTAGAAAATGGGTCCCCAACCAAAAAAATAGAAAGATACAAATTTTGTAGTTAGAATTAAGTTTATTGCTGACCCACTGGCACAGCGGCAAGGCATCCACTTGTGGTTCCAACATCCCAGGTTTGGTGACAGACTTTGGAGTCAGAGGGCCAGCCAGGGGCCGAAGGATAGAGCATCCTGGGGAAAGCGCTCCTTCTCTGGAGGGGGGAGAGTGCCTGGCACTTTATGGACCCATGGCAGAAGCTGGGGGTACTGCTGCAGCCAGAGTTGTTACTTGGGGGGGTGGACGCTGGACATCATTGCACATCCCTTCCCCCAGAGATCCAGCATTAAAAAAAAAGTAGCCCCCAGGCATGATGCCCTGCTCTGCCATTGTTTCCACTGTCACCAATGTCCACTGGGGGGTCCCGCTCCCATGGCCCTGACCCAGGGAGTATGCCAGGGCTTGCCAACAGTGTCCATTGCTGGGGAAGCCTGCCCAGCAGCCCCACCTATGGTGGCAATCATGGGCATGGGGGAATGGCAGGCAGGGCAGGGCTGAACCCTGGATGGAGGATTGGCGGGCTGGGGGAAAAAAAATAATTAAATTCATTAAACTTTTAAGGTAGGGACAAAAAAGTAGCCCCTGAAAAAATAAAATAATAAAGTGATGTTATTCTTATCTGAAGCATATTCTGTTAAGAATGGCAAAAAAAAAAAAAAACAACAACAACCAAACAAAAAAAAACCTGAGCCAACTACTGCTTTGTATAGGAAATAAAATGGATTGATGCATAGAAACCACAGTTGTCTGGAGTGAAGTTATTGAGTGTTGCAGAGCTGTTGGTGGACGGACTACTGATGCCTGGAGGTGGCAGGGAGGAGTTTGTAGGGACTCAGTCAGAATATGATAGCACACGGAGCAAAAGAACGCAGATACAGTCTCTAATGAATATAACCTCTTTAATTCCAAGGTATAAATCCAAGGCTCACAACACAAATGATACTACTGCGCTGCAGACCCTAGCACTTCAACTCAAAATGAGTCTTCCTCATGGGGTAGGGCTTATACAGTACAGGTGCTACTTTATACCAAAAGGTGATTGATCAGGTGGTATAATTACCATGGTTACATATACAAATCTTCCAAAGTAGCAAGGCAACATGTCTTTAGAAAAAATAGGTAAAAGTAACTTATTAAATCACTTCAAATAAAAAGAAACAATCTTAATCTGAATCTCAACAATCACTCACAGCTTCTACTTTGCTTCCTGCTCTGTTTACTGAACTGTACTCTTGATCTTGATCTTTCCCTGCTTTGTAACCTGTTTTTGGGCAATTTGATTATGTTACCCAGTTCAAAATCAGTTTGGTCAATAGCTTAGTGATCTTATGTTCAACTGCCTCTGCTTCATATTTCACTAGTTTAGCTTGCAATTTGCTGTCTAGCTGTTTGAACTTGGGATTTGATTTAAAGTTTAGAACCTTTTGTGTGACCGCTTGGAGCTCTGTTTGCAGCTCATCGTATTTAGCTATATCGTCTTTAATTAGTAGCTCAATGAATGTTTTCAAGCTGTCCCATGCCGCCTTGATCCAGTCCTCCTTAAAGCAAAACTCTTCAATACCATGGATGGGGATGATCATGACCCATAGACCATGGGGTGCCTGTTCCCTTGATAAATATTTTTCAAGGGTTGAAATATTGTAAGTCAGATCAATCTCTTTTTTTCTCACTACTCTTCATCTCTTATGTTCTCTTTCAGGTGTGCTTTCCTTGAAGCATGGAATCCCAGGCTTTGTATGTCTTGGAGCTAGTCTAATTTACAAGGGAGTTCTACAGTTTACTTGCATTGCCTTGGAATTGTCATACTGTTTAGCCACAGGGGTTCACCTCTCATCTTAATCTTTTTTCTGTTTCCCCTTCCTCCTTATTAAATTGTGGGTTAGCGTAAATTGCAGCTCCCTTTAATATGTAATTCAGGATTGTTGAGATTCAAATTAAGATTGTTTCTTTTTATTTGAAATGATTCAATACATTACTTTTACCTTGTTTAATAATGGTAATTATACCACCTGATCAATCACCTTTTGGTATAAAGTAACACCTGTCTGTATAAGCCCTACCCTCTGAGGAAGACTCATTTTGAGTTGAAGCACTGGGGTCTGCAGCACAACAGTATCCTTTGTGTTGTGAACCTTGGATTTATACCTTGGAATTAAAGAGGTTATCTTCATTTGAGACTGTATCTGTGTTCTTTGACTCATTGTGCTACCATATTTTGACTGAGTTTGTTTATGAGTCTGGGGCAGGCCACCCCTATTTGGTAAGCGCTGACACTTACATGTGGGTTGCGGTGAGCTCCTGTATGGATTTGAAGAGTTTACAGGGACTTGCTTGTCTTGTTGTTTTGAACTACTTGCATTTACATTTTGTTGTTGCTGCTCAGCCATGATATTGCTCCATCTATGTCTTTCGTCAGTACTGGGGGTTCAATACCTAGTGAAGCTGCTCTCAGTTCAATATCCTGTAACCCAAGTGATCTCCCTGGTAGTGAGTCCTCCACTAGAAAGAAGTTGCAGAGCGGTTGCAGGAATGAAGTCATTCATGTATTTCTGGCTAATGTTTGCATCCATTGACAGTTTTTCCATTAGTGAACTGAGAAAGTTATTTTTCTAATCTCCTCCCTCATGTACCAGTACTACTGGGTATCAAGGTATGCTTGTGGCTGGTGCTGTGGATGACAGTAAAATTCTGTGGCATCTTCAGGGAGTTTTTTTTTCTTTAAGGAGGTTTTAGAGTACTGAAGTCAAAACAGTATTGTAGTCTTTGAATCTGGAGTTGAAAATTAAACTTATGTTGCGGCCTATGATGAGGCTATTTAAATGGTGGTTCAGCCACATGTGGAGAACACGGCACCTCAAGACAGAGTACTGTTTTCCTGTGGCTGTGTGGATCTCTGAATAGAACTGGCAGAGAAGATCATTAGCAGTTGCCCAGTCAGTAAAACTTTTGCAACCCATGCAGTGTTCCTTTTTCATGTTAAGTTCATATCTGTCATCCGTTAGGTCAAGCTCATCTAAGGCAATCCAGGCATACCTTGGGTTAAATGTTTTTCTTTCTTCTGTTTTTTTTTTTTTTTTTAGCGATGGTGGTTCTGGAAGGCTGCTTGCTTGTGGGCTTAATGCAATTTCTAAGGTCTGGAGGTCCAGAAGGTCAAACATTTACTTTCAGTTAATCTGACATTTCTTTGTTTTTAATTCAGTGGGTCAGAAAAAAATGGCAGCAGGCCAAGTTTTGAATTTTCAAAAATTGCGAGTGGCACAGGGATACCTGGTGGTTATGGGGCATTTGGTACTGGGACTTGTTATTTTCCAGTCTCTGCTTGCCCCATAAATGCCCACCTTGGGAAGGCGCTCAGCCAATCTTGCCCATTTTCTAATATCAATTAATATTTTTTGAACCACAAGAAAACTTTTCGGATCATGACTGCTGTCATTTTTTTTAAACAAAAAAAACACATGGAAAATACATACAAAATTATGATTTGTGGAAAAAACAGTTACCTGAATCTAGGTGAACAGGATCAATTTAGCTAGATTCTGGTGTTTGTACAGTATTTCAATGTGTTTTGAACTTTTACTTGTAACTTTGTCATTTTTAAATATTCCCCCCCCCCCACATTTTCAACATGGCCATTTTGGGACCCCACCTCATGAACAAGGTAGGTGAAAGTGTCAAATCTGGCCTGAATTGTGATTTTGCAGTCACTCTACAAAATCCCCTTTTAGGCAGGATTGGAAAATGTTCACCTACTAGGTTCATGAGGTTGGGTCATAAGATGACTATGTTGAGAACTACGTGGAAATACTGTATATGATAAAATGACCAGGTTATAAGTGAACACTGAAATATTTCAACGTTCACTCATAACTTCACTAAGTTTCAATATTTTTCCACCAAACTTTCAATGTGGCCTTTTTGAGCCCCCACATCATCAAGAAGGTGGGTAAAAGTTTTCAAATCCATGCCAAAAGATGGTTTTGCAGTTGCTCTGTGAAATCATTTTTCGGGCAGGATTTCAACATTTTTACCTACCGGGTTCATGACATGGGGCATAAGAAGACTATGTTTAAAATGTTAGGTCAAAATATTAAAAAGGCAACTAAGTTATGAATTATCTTGAAATTGTTTTATGCTCACTCATAACTATGGTCGTTTTCAGTATTTTCACTCCAAACGTTCAACATAGCCATTTTTTTACACTATTTCATAAATGTGATAGATGCGTTTTTTTAAATCCAGGCCAAAATTTGTTTTCACACTTGTGGCACAAAATTACATTTTGTCCAGTATTCTATAAATGCCACATGTCATGTTTATAAGGGTGGAGTCATAAAATGACTATGTTGAAAATTTGAGGCCAAACTACAAAAAAAAAAAAAAAAATTAAATAGTGTGTGTAGTGCCAGCCTCTGGCCCAATGGGTATTGCTTTGTGATCCCCACTGGTGAGCTCAGTGAGCCATCTGGATGTGTCAAGGCTGGGGAATGGGCTCTCATATGGCACCACCTCCCACCTTTGGAAGGGAAGGGAAGGTGCAGTATTGCCCACATAGATCCAAGTACCATATAGTGAAGAGAGCTCTTTTCTTGGCATAGAGCCCTGCACCTCTGCACCCATGACTGTCAGACAGCCATGTGCTTTGGTTGACAGATGGACTCTTTGTACTACACATATGTATTTTTAGTCACATGGAAATGCAGGTCACAGAGGCCCTGCATTTCCACAGCTTGCCAGACAGCCC
Source organism: Neoceratodus forsteri (assembly GCA_016271365.2). Classification (NCBI taxonomy): domain Eukaryota; kingdom Metazoa; phylum Chordata; order Ceratodontiformes; family Ceratodontidae; genus Neoceratodus; species Neoceratodus forsteri. The sequence continues at coordinate 1,275,027,483 of CM057449.1, read as the reverse complement.
CATGAATTCTATACATCTGGCACCACACAGGCAGACAGCCTCTTCCCTTGCCTCAGAGCCACAGAGCCCTGCACATCTGTATCTGAGGATATGATTCCACACCTGAATTAATCCACCAGTTAGGGGTCAACATACTGCCACAAAAATAAGGAAATGTGACATTAGGGTTTCCAACCCTAAGTCTCCCCAGGCAGCAAAAGGACAAGATCACACAAGCAACCACAGACTGCCATCATCAGGTAAGAGAAACAAGATACAACTGTTTCCAGATGACACAAATGCACTTAAACTGATGTTCTACCTTCATGGATTTGTATCTGTGACTACAGAAGTTCAGGCCCCACAGGAGCCTTTGCTTTTGTAGCCACAATGGTGTGTGTATATGTCTTACAGTGTGCATGAGTAATTGTGGCTATACAAGACAGGAGTAATGTTGTAATTTGGGTAGCAAGGATTTCTATATGCAGCTGCCAAAGTGCAGGCCCCATAGTGGCCTGCACTTTTTCAGTCAGAAGTCGATATGTCTGTCTTATACTGCAGAAGTGCAGGCTCCTCAGGAACTGTGATTCTGCAGACAGAAGTACTGTTGCAATTTTAGTATCATGGATTTTGTGGGGCTACATGTTTTCAAACAGAGGTTGATGCTTATGTCTTACTCCTCTGGCTGCAGAACAGCAGGCCTCTTTGGAGGTGATCCCACTAGCGATGCATCCCAGCATCCTGTTGGCCTTGGCTGCTTCCCTCCTACAAGTTTCTGAGTTGTTCATCTTGACATCCACCACAACCCCCAGGTCCCTCTCAGCCATCGAGACTTGTAGCATTCCCCCCCAGGGTGTACACTTGGCCCGGGTTTCTGGCCCCCATGTGCAATACCATGCATTTCCCTGCATTGAACCTCAGCTTCCACTTTCTAGACCATCTTTCCAGAGCCTCCAGGTCCCCCTGTAGGGCCACCCTCCCCACCTCCCCATCCACCACCGCCCCAAGTTTTGAGTCATCTGCAAAGAGACTCATCTCACTCCTGATACCTGTCCTTATGTCAGAGATGTAGATGTTGAACAGGAGGGGCCCAAGGACTGATCCCTGTGGGACCCCACTAATGACCCTCCTTGGGGATGCGACTATCCTGCCAACTATGACCCTCTGGGTCCGGTCATGAAAAAAAATGTAGTGCATAAGAAAATAATGCAATTGAGGTGGTGTGGTGTAATGAAGTAATAAACAAATAACCAGAATGGCAAATGGATTTATGATCTTATTACACCCCCAAGATGGCATCACTTTTGAGTATATTATACTTTTCCTATGTTTATTTCATATATCATGTGCTGTACTTATATATTTGGTTTGCTGAAAATGGATTGATCTCCAGAGGAAAGGAATACGTTCAACAAAAGGAGGTCCCTGGGGAGTGATGTTAAAAACAACTTAGAGGGACTACTAAAAGGTGGAGAGGAGAAATTAGTGGTGATCTTACATACAGGCATAAATGACATGGGCATGAAGGTGGATGAGGATATAAAAAATATTTTTCTGAAATAGGGAAAATACTAAAAAACAGGGAATGCAATGTTATTGTGTCAGAAATCATACCTGTGTCAATGCATGGGCCAGGGAGATGGTCTTCCATCAGGAAAATAAATGCCTGTCTACTTAGGTGGAGAAAAGAAGAAAATCAAATTTTTCAAAGAAACTGGGATTTCTTCAATAGATCAAAAAGGGTATATAGAAAGGATTCATTTAAATGGAAGAAGAGCAACCTCCCAGGAGACCAATTGGATTGTTCATACACATGGCTTTAAACTAAAAAAATCAGGGGAAACCATTGACAAAAACACTGTAGGTTGGTGAGAAGTCAAATAGGGTTATTAGGTAAATCCAAATGAACGCAATCCCAGGTGGGTTCCAATGTATATTCTCATAGAATGTGTGTAGTTTTAGGGCTGGTGATGCAAAAAGCCCATCAACTAAAAATCAAGAGATGAGCCACATTACAGACCATATATTCTTGATTATGTTTTTTATTCATAAATATATCCTGCAGAAGATCCCCATTAGAAAGTCCAATGTTTCACCCTCCATAGGCTTCTTCAGGGATGAGGATCTATATATAAAGAATATAACCATATCAGAAGGGGTATTTACAAGTAAATTATTCACATTTGCAAACTATTTAGTATTCTATGATTCAACAGTCCATTAGGGCCACCCTAATTATTTCATTTATATTTTTCTATGAATTATATCACATTTGTTATAAACCATATTATTCAAAACAGTGAGTAAACTAAGGCAAACATGGAAGTAAACCTTATTATATAATCATGTTGCACGTTCTTTAGTGTATAATCAATCGATTCATAACAGAATAATTAAACTCAAAAATTATGAAACCAACCAGTTGACATTAAAAAAAAATGTTAATGAAAGATATTCGTGCTAGGTATTAACCTCAATAATACCTACCTAAGCTCTCCAATTATGTCAGTTCTCTCAAATCCAACAAAATCTGGCCAGAGTCAATAGGGCTGCAGGTGAGGAATTTGGTGTAAAAATATTGAAAATTACCAAAGTTATGAGCCTGCATTAGCAAAATGTAATATATGCTCATACATTTGTTGTTTTGTAATATTTGTACACCACATTTTCAACATAGACTTGTTATGACCCTGTCTCATGAAGACTCATGAAGAAGGACAGGGAAGATATTCAACTCCTGCCCAAAAGGTGATGTATTTGTTCCTGTTCACCTTGTATTACTACTGTATGTTTATCTGCTGGTGTGGTATTGCTGGGGAGGGCTACTTGGAGAGGGACAGCTTCTCAGAGGGTTGTACCCCACTACCATATTACCCAGTACCATTCATTCTCTTGCCGGAGGCACCTTGGTATATAAGATTAATCACCCTCAACCCAGGCCCCCACCAAAGGTTAGTCAGCTATGACAGGGTGGAGTATGGTGGGACTGTACCCCCCACCAATAAACCTTATATCTCAATTTGAATTGAGTCTTGTAAATTGATTCACAAGTACGAGACATTTTTGCAATGAATGGATTAAAGTGCACGACAAAAGGTAGTAAAATGAAAATGTGGCAGCAGAGAGAGATGTTTACAAAAATATACAAGTTCTGGTCAGAGCCAATACGGCTGATCAGACTGATGGGGCTGTGGCAAGAGTGAGTAAAAGAATACTCGGAGCTCTTGCCATGTTCTCGCTGCACCAGAGTCTGTCACACACGTGTGGAAGTAAATGCAGAAGTACTGCATTAAAGTAGTATAGTAAATGCTGGCTATACAAGGGAGCTCACCAATAGTCACAAACATATTGTTATTAGAATGCATCAAAAACTAAAAAGTAATCATTCAGTTAATTATGAAACTAAGAAAGAATATGCACATGTGACGCTGAACTATTAATACGAAAATATTCTAACAAGTATTATTAGGAAGAAACATGGGAAACTTTTTAAAACAAATGACTATGTAGAGTCAAGCTCAATAATTATAAACATACTGGCATGTTTTTGTATTCCCTATGAACTGCCATGGAAAGAAGTGTGTAGGAGCACAACCCTGTTGTATTAAGGCCATGGGAGTAGGCTACGCTACCTCTGATGCCATAATTAAGGTGGCTTCCTGCCTGCAGCACATTTGTATTTGCTTTCTCAGAGAAAAGGGTCCATATTGATCCTGTCACCCACTGTAGGCATGTAAATAGGGGTTGCAGGCTCCCCAATATGAACAACAACTACCAGTTCTTCCCTCTATCCCTCCAGCAATTTGAAGTGATATCCACAGCCCTAGCACCTGGCAGACATCAAAACAAGCAGTTCTCTGGATAATGCCTGAACATCTTCCAGTCTGTAAATCTAAAAACTGAGTCCCATACCACCAGAACCTGATGCTAGCCTGCACTAGACTCAGGCATCCCAGTGTGAAATCCATGTCTCTTGGTGCATGACTGCCCAGCTGCAAAACCTCTTTGGCACCTGTCATTGCCAGGCTCTGCCAAAGGTACAAACCTGTTGGGGTGGGTGAAAGAAAGAAAAAAAAGAAACAGGGTGGGAAAGGAAGACAGAGTCTAAGTGCTTTAAAAATAACTTAGGTAATTCTTAAAAGTACATGTACTGGAATCAGGTAGACATGAACCTGTTTAGGAGAATTCAACTTCTGTGACATAATCTACTTTCAGCTGCGCAAAACAGTTGAATTAAGGACTTTCTGATTGACTGGTGGATGCATCACATCATTATGTATTGATTAATAAAAATATATTTTAGTGTTTTTCACAACTGGGTCCATTTTATTATCACAATAATGCTCTCCATAGCAAGGGTTGTTGTGGGATTTATCCATTTCCTATGTGGTTGAAGGCACATGGCTGCACCTCATGCCACACCACAATAAGAGGCACAGGTAACTTTCCCACTGACTACCACTCTGTGATATCTTAATTCTTAAACATCTACTGTTAGTCCCACTCCTGTATCTCCTGGTGGCAAGTCAATCTGGACTTTTCCCACTGGCAATGGCCCTATAGTCTGGCATACCACCCCAGCAGTAGTGAGGCAACTCCTTCCTCTGATGACAAGGCTAACAACTTTCACATTGTCATCACCGACAAGCTCCATATGATTTGGTGTGCCACTGAGAACAAAGAACACACAGAGTTGGTATCAGTTAATGAAGACCCCTCACATACAATGTAATGGTGTACATTTAATATCTTTAAATTTTTAGGGTTTTTGATGCATAACTTGTTTTTGTTTTGGGAGGGGGTTATGCTTATGTAATTTGAAAATCAATGTAGCCCGACACAGAAAAAATATAGAAAGTGGCATGCGTATAAAGTAGAGACTACATGGGGTTATACAGTATGTCTTGAGGTCAGCGATGAATAGTAACTATTACTGTAGCTCACACTGAGCTGTGGCTATGTTGGTGAGATTTGCAGGCTCTGTCACAACACCACAAATAGTGATTCACAGCAGATGCATGCCAACAGCACCTGCAACTAGTAAGCAATAATAATTCATATTCATTGCTGACCTTAAGACTTTCTTACCCCTATTTGTGGTCAGCTTGCACCATGACAATTACTGTATTTGTAGATGAAATAGTTTTGATGACTTCTGGAAGCTGAACCAAATGTTTGGATTTAAAGCCAAATGGAAGTTGCCAATGGTATATTTCTTTAACCCTTAGTGAGAAGACTATTTATAATACAATATGACCATACTTGTGTATCACCAGTTAAATATCTTGACTGGCTGCAGCTAATTATTTGATTGACTAAATACTATTAAAATGATTTTCCTATTCAGGCCTGTAGCTGATGATTCAGTTTTAAACTTTGCCAAGTGGCAGCGAGTAGAGTAGAAGACCATATTTCTCAATTACCTGGAGGAAGTGGGAATTTGGTGGTAAGGCCCTTGAATCTGCAGCATCATATACAACACGTACTTTGCATACTTGCCTTTGTAGTGCAAGTGCATATGTCTCTGTGTGTGTCTCACAGAAACTCCATCTGTGTCTATGTGGCCCACATACCTTGAGGTAGATGACAGAGCCACAACCACACAGACACCGCTCGCAACACTTCACTGACATTAACTTTCCCGAGCGGTGCTGGTATGGGGAAAAGACAGAGAGACACACACACACACACACACACACACATACACACACACTTCATTTCTTCATAGAATGCAACAGCTGCATCTCTGTCTGTCTGTGTGTGTGTGTCTCTCTCTCTCTCACTCACTCCCTTGGACAGTGAAAGCTTTTGCCCTGCTGGGGCCCCAAGCAAAGCTCAATGGTGGGGCTCCCAACAGACAGTGTTGCCGGGGGGGGGGCAGCATGGCCGTTCTCTCCCAGCCATGGGTAATTCACCACCACTATCTTTTTTTTTTCCTCCTCTCCCTCATCCCTAAGAGCTTCACTGTATTCTGCTGGGTACCACAGCTGTTGAATGCAAAGAAGTATAAGGTTATGCACTTCTGGGTGAAGAACCCAAGGAGACAATACAAGCCTCTCACATGTCTATGTCCACTGTGACACAGCAAAGAGCCACAGCATGCAACCTGTAGCTACTGCACACCAGAGAGACCAGCATTATATATTTGCAACCTTTCAGGGTCTGATTTGATATACATACCATGGAGGCAGTACAGCACAGTGGTTTAAGGCTCTGAGCTGCAAACCTGGAGACCTGGGTTTGAATCCCACAGCCCCTACTTGCATACTGTGTGACCCTAAGCAAGTCACTTAACTTCCCTGTGCTCCCACGTCACACCTGGCATCAAGCTTCAGCTCAGTGTGCCTCTCCTGGTTAAACAATTTCCCCTTTCCCATACTGAATCAGACCTTTGTCCCTACAATCCTTTTAGTTAGATAATTAATTCAGGACTGGACTGTCTCTTTTGGGAGTGCCCAGGTAGAAGACCTGCATTTTGGCCATTTGGCCTTGTTTTAGAACATAAGAACATAAGAATGTGCCAGCAGAAACAGACCACCCGGTCTGTCTAAGTCTGCTTGAGTGTGCAGCCAACACCCCTAGTTTGCAGCTGCCCCACCCCCCTCCCCTTTGTCATCCCACTGACACCCCACCTCCCACCCTCACTCTTCCCTGTTCCCTGTCCCATGCCCTTTTGAAGCTGTTCACAGATTTATATGATACTACCCATTCTGGTAGGGCATTCCATTTTGCTACCACCCTCTCTCTGAAATAGTGTCTCCTCATTTCCTTCCTAAATCTTCCCCCCTCCATTCTTAGCCCATGCTCTCTGGTGACTCTCCCCCTCCTTAACTTAAAGACCCCATCTGCCCCATCCTTATTCATTCCCCTCAGATACTTGAATGTCTCTATCATGTCCCCCCTGTTCCTTCTATCCTCCAGGGTGTACATATTCAGGTCTTCCAGCCTGCTGTCATGGTCTCTCCCCTGCATTCCACATATCATCTTTGTTGCCCTCCTCTGCACCCCCTCCAGTAGCCTGATATCATGTTTTAGGTATGGCCTCCAAAACTGCACACAATACTCTAAGTGCAGCCTTACCAGTGACCAGTAGAGGGGCAAGATCACCTCTCTTTGCCTGGATGAAAACCCCCTCGGTATGCACCCCAGCATTTTGTTTGCTTTTGCAGCTGCTCTCCTGCACTGGGCAGCATTGTCCATGGTCTCTGTTATCATTACCCCAAGGTCCTTCTCCTCCTCAGTGTTCCCCAGTTTAACACCCCCCCCGCTAGTATTGTCTCCTTGGGTTCTTCACCCAGAAGTGCATAACCTTACACTTCTTTGCATTGAACCCCAGCTGCCACCTCTCTGACCACTCATCTAGCTTGCACTGGTCCCCCTGCAGCTGCTTCCATCCCTCCTCTCCATCCACCACTGCTCCAGTTTTGGTGTCGTCAGTGAACAGACTTACCTTGGTCACCACCCAGTGTGCAATGTCTGATATGAAGAGTCCAAAAACACTGGCCCCAACACAGAGCCATGTGGCACCCCACTTGTCAACAGCCTTGGAGTTGAGAGCTCCCCTCTCACCACTACCTGTTGCAGCCTACCACTCAGCCAACTTGTAATCCAGTTCATGAGTTTTTCCCCTACCTCTACACCAGTTAGCTTCTCCCCAAGCCACCCATTAGGCACCGAATCAAAGGCCTTGCTGAAGTCCAAGTAAAGAACATCCACCGCGTGACCCTTATCCAGCTCACCTGTCATCCATTTATAATATTGTATGAGGGTGGTTTGACAAGACTTCCCTGAAACAAACCCATGTTGCCTCACATCCTGGAGGCCATTGTCATCCAGGAATGACACCAGTCTTTCCTTTAGTATTGTTTCCATGAGTTTGCACACTGTGGAGGTGCGACTTACCGAGCGATAATTACCCGGTTCATCCCTTGGCCTGCTATTGTGTAATGGTACTACATGTGCCATCCTCCAGTCCAGCGGCACATATCCCGACTCCAGTGAGGTGCTGTACAGATCTGCCAGTGGCTCCTCCAACACCTTCGCCATCTCCCTCAGCACCCTGGGGTGGATACCATCCCGCCCTGGTGCCTCATCTACCTTCAGTGCCCTCAGTCCCTCTAGGACTCTACTTGCCTCAATTCTTTCATCTGTCACCTCCTCTCCCCCTGTCCCCACCCTCCCAGCCCATGCTGGTAGTGGTCCACCCTTTCTTCCATGAACACTGAGCAAAAGTATTCATTCAGTGCTTCTGCCTGCTTCTCCCCCTTTTCCGTTCACTCCCAACCCCTTTTTATCTTCACTATTGTCTCCTTGTACTTCCTTTTCTCCCTGATGTATCTGAAAAAGTCTCCCCCCCCCCAATTAATTCCCTGTGCTAATCTCAGCTCCCTCTGGGCCTTGACTTCTTTCACTTTTCTAGTCACCTCCCTGGACCATCTTGCATATTCCTCCCTGTCCACTTCCTTCCCAGTTCTCCTAAACCTCTGGCACACCACTTGTTTTGCCCTCACCACCTCCACAACCTCACTGTTCAACCAGCATGGTTTTCTTGCTCTGCTCCTCTTAATCTGTGCCTTGGTGCAGGCTTCTGTTGCATCTGTAACCCCCCCATTTAATAATATCCCATTTCTGCTCCACGTCCATCTCCTGCCTTATGCCCTCCAGTTTCCCTTTCAGTACTTCCTGCATCCTCCCAAAGTCCATCCCCGGAAGTTTAGCACCCGAGTAACTGATTTTTCTGGCTCCCCACACATTGTGATATTAAACCACACCGTTTAGTGACTGCTGTTGGCCAGTGGGTCCTCTACCTTTATTTTCTTCACTGCCTCCCCATTTGACAATACAAGATCTAAAGTGTTCTTTAGCCTAGTAGGTACATTAACCAACTGTGTCAGGAGACCCTCCTGGATCATGTCCAGGAGCACTTGCTCCCTAACACTGCAGGTGACGAGAATGCTCCAGTCAAACCCTGGCAAGTTGAAATCCCCCACAATGACCACCTTCCCTTTTCTACATGTCTTTTTGATTTGTCCTGCTAACTCCCTGTCAAGCTCCTCAGACTGGGACAGCGGCCTGTATACCACCCCAAACCTCATTTTCCTACCCCTTGAGTCTAGGAGCTGTAGCCAGATTGCCTCTGTTCTACTTTCTTCTCCCTCATCCTTTGTGCATTTGATCCCGTCCCTCACATAGACTGCCACCCCCCCCCTCCCTCCTTACGGTCTTTCCTGAATAATTTGTATCCTGGGATTGCCAGATCCCAGTCCTGGTGCTCAGTTGCCCATGTTTCTGTGACAGCTGCAATATCCACCTCCACATTGCTAAGAGTGCTTGTAGCTCAGCAGATTTGTTTTCTACGCTTCTTGCATTCAATGAGACCACCCTCCATAATGCCCCCTTCCCTTCACTAGCCTCTATCTCCTCCCTTCTACTCCCTCCTTTTTTGGCTGCCACAAGTCCCTCCCTGCTAGCCTGGGGGGTAGGCTGCGACTCCACTCTATCAGATAACAATTGGATAACAATAATAATAATCTTAATTTTTATAGTGCAATTCAGAAAAATATCAAAAGCGCTGTACAAATATTAACAATAAAAACACATTAAAAACATAAAACAATAAAACACAGTGCTATCCAGATTTCACACCAATATACAGAAAATCAATTTATTACATAAAATCCCCCCCAAAATGAGATAAAACAGATGGGTATTTAAGGCCTTCTTAAAGCTTTCCATGGTCTGGCACTCTCAGATCTAATGAAGTAGAGAGTTCCACAGGGTGGGGGCCACATACATAAAAGCTCACGACCCTGAAGTTTTCAGCCGTACCCTGGGATACATCTAGCAACTCCTCATCAGCTTAGCAGAGTGGTCAGAGGGGGCAGTAAGGAATCAGGAGCTCTTGCAGGTAGCCTGGATCCTGTCCGAATAGGGCCTTGTAAGTCAGTAAATCAACCTTAAAGGTGATCCGCCACTGACAGGCAGCCGGTGCAGTTCACGCAGCACAGGCGAAATATGACTTACACGAGAAACCCCCATCAACAACCTGGCCACTGCATTCCACATTAGCTGCAAGTGGCTGATGTCAACCCCCCATAAGCCCTAGGTAGAGGGAGTTGCAGCAGTCCAGGTACGAGGTCACAAAGGCATGGATCAACATTGGAAGGTCGCTAGATGGAACAAGATGCTTAACTTGGGCGATGTTCCTCAGATGATAAAATGAGGACTTGACTACTGCCAACACCTGTGAATGCAACGGCAGCCCATCATCAAGAATCACCACCAGATTCTGCACCCAGTCGGAGGACAGCAACTGGCTACCCCTGAGCCAAAGCCCTGAGGGAGACCCTGCCACTGACCTTTCTATCCGGTGACCTGGATCCACCACCAACACCTCAGTTTTATCAGAATTCAACTTCAACCAGCTGGCCTTCATCCAGTCCTCAATTTCTGCATTGCAGCTATTAAAGACTGAGACTACACTATTCTGGTCAGGCACAAAAGACAGGTAGAGCTGGGTGTCATTTGCATAACAATGAAACCTCAGTCCATACCATCTCACATCTCCCAACAGCAGCTTACACACTGCAAACAACAGTGGGGACAGCACAGAGCCCTGGGGAATGCCACATGGCAGAGAAAATGAGTCTGAGGAATACATCTCAGACACCACCACCACCATCTGGGAGCTGCCAGTGAGGAAAGATTGAATTCATCTGAGGGCCATCCCTGACAAACCACAGATACCCTTCAAGCACTCCAGGAATTCCCAGTGGTCCTCAGTGTCAAAGGCTGAAGAGAGATCCAGAAGGACCCAGATGGAATGGCACTTCTGATATCTTGCAATCAGGAGATCATTGAGCACCCGAACCAGAGCAGTCTCAGTACTATACCTCTTCCAAAAACTGGTCTGGAGAGGATCATAGATGTCATGGATGGTCAGGTAGTTCTCCAGCTGCTGTGTGACTCCTTTCTCAATCACCTTCCCTACAAATGGAAAGTTAGAGATTGGTCTGTAGTTAGCAGGGCAGTTTGGGTCAAGAGAAGATTTTTTAAGGAGTGATGTCACCACCTCCTCCTTCAGGGAGTTTGGAAACTCACCCGACTCTAAAGAGCACCAAACTATCTCTGCAAGGACAGGGGCAATGGTATCAACACATCCCAATATGAGGTGTGTTGAGCCCAGGTTCAGACTAAAGCAAGTCAGTCGCATACTCTGGGCAATCCACATGACATCCATGATCTCCGGCCGGTCAAAGTATACCCAAGAAAACTGAGGGGTAGTGACCAAGCACTGACCACTGACAGCCCCTATAGAAAGAGCTGATCAGATGTCTGTCCTGATGTCAGCCACCTTATCAGCAAAGAATCGAGCAAATTCACCACACATATCCTGTGAAAATACTCTTCAAACTTGCAGACAGGTTGGATTGCACAACCTGTTTACAGTTTGAAAGAGTTGAGCCAGTCGATTCTGAGCTGCAGCAATCTCCCCAGACAGGAACTCTGCCTTCTTATGAGAGATTTCTGATTGATAGTCCCAATAATGTTCCATCAACTGAAGGCAGTCAGCATCCAGGCCAGATTTCCACCAGCACCATTCTAACCTTCATCCAACTTGTCTCAGCTCCCTCAAAGTCCCATCAAACCAAGGGGACCAAGGGTGAAGAGTGAGTGGATGAACTTGGACAGGAGCAATAGAGTCCAGAGCTCCTGCCACAGCCTTATTATAGGCCTGTAACAGATTCTCTGGACCCTCGCTTGCACCTGGTAATCCCAGTAGATCTAACACCACCAAAAGGCCATCAGGGGTTATATCCCTCAAAGGACGGTATCTGACCATCTCCACATGGGCAGACCATCAGGGGAAGCCTGGAAACTGAACCCTATAGTGTGATGGTCAGACCATTCAGCTGGTTCCACCTCCAAATCGGAGGTCTCTATCCCCAGGAGGAAAACCAGGTTGAGTAAGTGACCCTGGTTATGGATTGCAGAGGCTACTACCTGTGTGAAGCCCAACAAATTCATAAGTTGGAGGAAGTCCCTTTAATTTTAAACCTAATAACTGCAGGTTAAATAGCTGCATCTACATCAAACATTGAGCCTATGATGATGATTCAATTACTGTGTTACCCAGTAGAATACAAGGGGCTATTAGGGACTGTGGGGATAGTATAATTGCTATGCCTGTTAGCTGGGACTGTGAAACACTGACAGGGATGAAGGGTGAGGGGGAAGGTGGAGAGGGGATTACAGGGATTGCCGATTATTTGTTTAGTTTTTAATCCTTTCCTTTCCTTCCCAAAAAACCTTATCCCATATCCCTTGTTTGGTGTTTTATTCCAGAGTGCTGTTTTCTATTGCTTAGTCATTGTGTTATTGCATTGTGTAGTGGGACTGTATGGGGCTGTTAAATCACAGCATAAGGATGGCAGAACTGCCTAGACATTACAGTAATGAGGTGTGAATGAGCTTGATACACCCAGCACAACAGGGTTTGATACCCACAACCTCCTCTTGCAAGCTGTGTGACCCTGAGTAAGTCACTTAACCTTCCAAGTGTCCTTGGGTTGCCCCTGAAAACAAGTCCTGGGCCTAGTGGGACTTACTTGGTTACCAAAAGTATAATAAAAACAAAGAAGAAATATATTATTTCAGGGTGGGGGTAACATTATGAGTACCAGCAGGTATTTTATGGACACATGAATATGTTACAAGATAATAAAGCAATAATATTCGAACACATTAAATTAATGTAATTAAGTCTTTCCAGATGCTGCCTATATCCTTAGACCTTCAAGTTTTCCATTCTGAGGGAAACATATGGAAGGAAAACATGCTCTTTTTAATTATGTTTTGCCTAATTCATACAGTTAGGATTCTAAAAACTCCTGCTTAGCACCAAATAATTTCTTTGTAATAGAGGGAAACTTTAGCAGAACACTTTTCTGCCACTAAAGGGTTAACAATCATTTATGCTTGAATGGCTGGTTGGGCAGGATTTCAGGTTTCAGAGCGGGAATTCCATAAACTACAGCATTGATGGAGGCTTAAGATAAGGCTGTAGAGCAGGCAGCTCTGGGTTCCAAATCAACCAGCAGGGATTTACTGTCAATGCCGATTTCTAAATGAGAGAGAAAAAAAAACATTCTGATCAAATAGAACACTAGTTACAGAAGAGACTGACTTGATAACACTGTTCTAGCACTGACATTTGGAGTTGCATGGCATAGCAGAGCATTCATTTATCAAACAGGACTCATACACTTATAAACAGATAATTATGTTGGACCAGTAATAGAAAACAAACAAATAGAAAGAAAGAAAGAAACACACACAAAAAAAACTATTCAAATCATTATACCCTCTGTATGACTGGTTTCATAGTTTTAGTTTATTTCTGAACTACAGAACTTAGACAAGGGGAAGTGTTGATCTAGAGAGTAGAAATCACTACCTGATGACTCCCAGCTTCAAGGCTAAAGAAATTAGCAAATGTAAGGGTTCGTATGGGGGGGGGGGTCCAGGTCTACTTCTTACATAGGTAATTTTCTTATATATAAGGCATCCTGTGTCACAGAGGGTGGGCAGTTCACTCCCATATGACAGATAGTGTTGGAATTCTGCAGTGCACCCACCTTGTTTGTGTGTATGTGTCTTTGTGTTTCCCTAGTCCAACACTATATTTTGTGAGCACAGGTCAGTTTCAGGGCTAGGAAACTAATAGCATTTACAGCAAGCAACTGATACAATCTCACTTGCCATTCCTGTGTGTGTGTGTGTGTGTGTGTGTGTGTGTGTGTGTGTGTGTGGTGGGGGTGACTGGAAAAGACAGCCAGCAGTCCAACAATGAAAGTGTGGTGGGGTTACATATTCAAATAGGCTCCTGTGAATGTCATTGTGCCATCCTGCCCACTTGCCAGTACTTCAAAAACAACTCACTAAACAAACTTTTATAACTCCTGTTAAACTAATAAAACACTTTAACCCTATTTTCTACATTTGAAATGTTGTTTTCTTACTTTTATAAACAAAGCCTGCAATTATGGAGCATCAATTTGTAGCCTATCTCCTTCTAGCTGCAATGTTCCTCTGTCTCCCGCATCAACACATATGCCTAATTAACCATGTGCTGCTGGGTCAGTATTCAGTCAAAGTAATTCCATGGTTAATCTGACACAAAATGGCCAAGGAGATAATGAGTTAGCCCCTAGGCTGCTGAAAGAACTAGATTGAATCTATTTGATTCTGGACAGATGCTCTGTCTGTAGCCCTGCAAGGGTTAAATTGAGGGGTTACAAAGACAGCAGCTTCAAGTTTTTTTTTTGTTTCTATCCTGAGAAGTTGGTAGGTACAGTAGCATCCCTCTCCTTTCAGATGCCTTTAAGACAACGCAGCAAATAGCAAACATTGAGGGGGGTGCACTATTTTACAGTTGCGGACAGGTACTTCCAAAAAACCAAAAAAGGAAGTTCAGTGGTAGCTCATTTTTAGAGCTCATGCAACAGGGCTGCAGTTTCTGCCTACCTGCAGCCTTAAAAAGGACATTTACAAGTATGTGAGTTGGTTCCTACAAGGAATAACAGTCAATCTTGATTTGACTGATGCTGTGTCCTTCCTGAAAATTACCCAACTGCTACAGAAATTACTTAATACTATTTAAAAGTTCACGCAAAGAGAAAAACATGAAGCAAAAGAGTTATATTAGATATAAGAATTATCTGTGTGAAAACAAGCTCCTTACAAGTTTGCAATCTGAGTAAATGAGTAAATATCTGCATATCTAAACAAACTAGATTTGGCATATGTCTGTTTTATAAACACACACATCTTGCTTGAAAAAAAGTCATTTTATGTATTTCCTGCATAAGAAAAGAGTGTCCCATGTAAATACAATCCTGTAATTTTTGCCTTTCAAAGCTTATCCTTTATATATAATGTGCCACATACCCCCTTTCACCAGTAGTAAAACTCACCGTCAAGCCAATAGTAAAGTTTATGTGGCAGCTGTCAGAATGAACTGCCCTGAATGCTGGTTCTGTCTCTGCTTAAATAGCACTGTGTAGAGAGACAGGAACCTCAGCCCCAAATCACACTGCACAGGGGACCAATATAATGCTGATGTTAGTACATCCGGGCATTACCCCACAGAGGCTGCTGTTTTTTGCTAAGCGACTGACACTAATATCTTAGGAGATATCTGTAAAAGTGGACTCAGCAATTAATGCCATGGCTAATACATTTTTGAAACTTTGTGAAAAACTGTAAGACCAACATTTGTATTGTTTGAAAAGTGATATGATTAGCTGCTAAGAAGCTGACAACATGCTGTTGGCTGGTAAAAACATATCTGGCTGAAAGCATGCAAAGACTAGCTCCAATCACATGGTCAGGGATCATGATTATTTAAAGAAAAAAGGTCCTGGTGGAAATCTCCCCTTTATTATCATGATTTGCCATAGATATACTTCACTACATCAGAAATAATTGCCTTGAATGTCACTAATCATAAAAGCAGCTCCTGCACTGCCAATTGTCATTGCTATGTAACATTCACAAGTCATGCTAGGAAAACTCATCAACTACAATCTCGGCTTCCAATAGTTGTTTTTTATTATATCAAAGTCTCCTTAAATATGAGTTTGTTCCATCTCATAAACTGACTGTAGTAAGCATGCCAAAGATTGTTGAAACTATCAATCTGGTCTCTGTAATCTTTCAACAGTATACCAACCAAGCTAATAGATAGAGCAACTGTTTGGCAATTGGCTCACAAAATTTCAGATTTTCCTTGTCTAGTAGCATTTTACTACAAGTAAAGACCTTGATTACAGTCTCAGCTCTGCTGCCATTTTCTGTAAATACAAATAGCATACAACTGAAATGTTCACATAGTCAAAAAGGTTTTATCTTCACAATTCACAGTCATGGTTAATTCCAGCAGTGTATGCTCCCAATAAGATTCTTTGTTGCTTAGCAACTGTGAAGCTAATATTATACACACTTATCCATCAGAGTTGTAATATTTAAAATAAGAGTATATAGGTTATAAGCTTTCATATAATTACTAAAATATGGCAGTAACACATGCACTAGCATTGGTAGCAGTTCAGCTAGATATCCCAAAATGCAGATTCCCTCCCACTACATGGGACCTTATGGTCAACAATGTATAAGGGAAGATAAATACTGCCACTTATGGGTTTTTATTAGGTGGTATTTACCATGCCTTGTACATTGTTGACTGTAAGGTGCTATGTAATGGGCAGGGACCTGCATTTTGGGATATCTAGCTGAACTGCTACCAATGTGAGTGCAAGTGTTACTGCCATAATTTAGTAATTATATGAAGGTTTATAACCTCTATACTCTTATTTTAAATATTATAACTCTGATGGTCAAGTATGCTGAAAATCAACTTGATGGTTGCTAAGCAACAAATAATCTTATTGGAAGCATATACTACTGGAATTAACCATGACTGCAAATTGAGTAGATAAAACTTTTTTGACTAATTGACTATTTCAATTGTATGCAGTTCGTATTAACAGAAAATGGTGTATAGAGCTGAGATTGTAATCGGGATCCTTACTTTTAGTAAAATGCTACTAAATGAGGGAAATCTGAAATGCTGTGAGTCAAACAGCTGCTCCAGCCATTGGCTCGCTTGGTATACTGTTGACAGATTACAGAGACTAGACTGATAGTTTCACCGGTCTTTGGCATGCTTACTACAGTCAGTTGTCAGCTAGTTTGTGACATGGAACAGGCACATATTTGAGTAACCAGAAGGAGGCTTTGATATAATAAAAAATAGCTATTGGAAGCTGAGATAGTGTTTGAGTTTTTATACTGTGACACATGGAGGTTGCTTAGCAATGACAAGCTGTGTCATGGGAGCTGCTTTTATGATTAGCGGCATTCAAGGCAATGATTTCTGATGTAGTGAGGTATATATATGATAGATCATGATGATAAAGAGTGGTGGTAGCCACCAGGACCTTTTTTCTTTAAATAATCGTGATCCCCGACCATATGATTGAAGCTAATCTTTGCGTGCTTTCAGCCAGATATGTTTTTAGTGGCAGCTAGCATGTTGTCAACTACTTAGTAACTAACCATATCACCTTTCAAACAATATGAATATTGGAGTGTTTACAATTTGTTTACAAAGTTTGAAACATTTATTAGCTATGGCATTAATTGCTGAGTCGGCTTTTACAGATGTCCCCTGAGATGTTGGTGTCAGTTGTTTAGAAATGACAAGCAGACTATGTGAGGCAATGCCTGGATGTACTGATGTCAGCATGACATCAGTCCCTGTGTGGCATGATTGGGGGCTGAGGTTCCTACCTCTCTACACAGCACTATTCAAGCAGAAACAGAACCAGCATTCAGCCCAGTTCATTTTGACAGCTGCCACATAAATTCTACTACTCGCTTGATGGTGAGTTTTATTATTGGTAAAAGGGGATATGTGACACATAATATGTAGCAAACATGCTTTGAAAGGCAAAAATTACAAGACTGGATATTTATGAGATGCTTTTTTCTTATGCAGGTAGCCAGACTACAAATTCTTGCAATACATAAAATTGTTCTTTCAAGCAAGGGTATGTGTGTTTATAAAACAGACATATACCAGATCTATTTTGTTCAGATATGCAGATAATATATATAATTTACCTAGATTATAAACTTGTAATGAGCTTGTTTTTACATAGATGATTCTCCTATCTAATATAACTATTTTACTTCATGTTCTTCTCTTTGGGTAAACTTTTAAATAGTATTAAGTAATTTCTGAAGCAGTTGCGACAATTTTCAGAATGTACACAGCATCTGACAAATCAAGATTGATTATTATTTCTTGTAGGACCCAGCTCACATATTCATAAAGGTTCTTTTGGATATGAGAGAATTGACATAACTGGAATGCTTAGGTAGGCATAGAGATTAATAACTAACATTGATATCTTGTATTAACATTTAAAAACAAATGTCAGCTGGTTGATTTCATAATTTTTAAGTCAGTCTGTTATGGAAAGATTGATTATATACTACAGAACATGCAACATGATTATATAATATGTTTTACCTGTATGTTTGACTTACTTTACTCACTGTTGTGAATAATTATATAGTTTATAACAAGTGTGCCATATTTCATAGAAAAATATACGTGAAATAATTATGGTGTTTTTCACCAACTGTTGCATCATAGAATACTGAATGTTTTGCAAATGTGAAAAATGTTCTTACAAATATCCTTTCTGATATTGCTATATTCTTTACATGGTGATCCTCATCCCTGAAGAAGCCTATGGAGGGCGAAATGTTGGACTTTCTAATGGAGATCTTCTGTGAGATATATTTATGAATGAAAAAACATAATCAAGAATATATGGTCTGCAATGTGGCTGGTCTCTTGATTTTTTGTTCATTACTGGTATAGGCATTATCAAGGTGGAACAAATGAAAACTAGGATTTCCAGCACAACCAGCATCAGCTGAACAAACAGACCTTAAAAAGTGCAGGAAGAAGCTAAGAAGCATATTAGGAAATGCTACGAGTTTGAATAACAAAATAGACACAGACATAGCAGGTGTGAGATACATGGTGGACCAATACTGACATCTGGAGTAAAGATATTACAGATTATACATTATACTGTATACAAAAAAAAACAAAAAACAGAACTTGTAGAAAATGAGGAGGGGTAGAAATTTACACTGAAAATGGTACAGAATGCAAATAAATAATTTTTGACAGTAGATTTGACCTACATGAAGTTGTGGCATGGAAAAAGACATTAGTTACACACTGCTAGCACCATTATTAGTTCTATATAGATCATCAGACATGGATAGTATAAGGGGACCAGGTAATGCTAGACCTGATTGACATTTAAGTGACAAAAAGAAATTAATAATGGCTGGTGATTATAACATGCCAGGAACAGACTGGAAGAAGCCTAATGGCAAAACCAGCTTTAAAAAAAAAGTTGTTGAAAGAATGGATTATTTTGATTTATATCAATGCATAAAGTAGTCAACTAAGGTTTACACCTTCCTGGATATTTTAATCCCCAATTCTAAGGGAACAATGGGGGGTGTACTGTCAGGGAGCCACTTAGCAATAATAACTATAACATGATTGTCTTAGAAATATGAAACATGGTATACAAATAACACAGGGTCAATAACTTGTTATGATCTAAGGAAGGCAAATTATAACATGATGCAGCAAGAACTAAGCAGTTGTGATTGGAGGAAACATTTAGGAGGAAAAGATGCAGATGATCATTGGGTGATAAATACAAAATACTAGAGCTTGTAACACAATATGCCCACCAGAAAAATAGTCTAGTTGAATGGGAAAATACCAAAGTGGTATACCATGAAGATTAAGAGATTAATCAGTGAAAAAGGAGGATATTCAAAAAAAATGAAAGCTACAAATAATGAACTAACAACAGTGTCAGCATATGTCAGCATATACTGTCAATGGGATTTAACTGCTGGATAGTTGGAGGGTGAATTTGCAGTTTTCCTATGGGGAAAATGTCATTCTGTTCATCAACACCCACTGACAGAGAGGCTGCCAGCAGAATATGGAGGCTATGTAAAAAAGAGACAGACTTGAACATTTAACTACCGAAGGAGGATGAGACTGGGACCATCCAGTAGAGTCTGCAGTTAAAAAGCATTATTACACAGCTGCGTGTTGCCCTGGGGGTTAGGGGAAGGTAGATGAAAATGTTTTTTGTTCCTTACTTGCTACTGAGTAAGATCCAAGCTGAAGTCTGGGAAGAGGAGGGCTTTTGTACGTGCACTGAGACAGGGAGGGAATAAAACTTTTGGGTTATGAGGCACTTGGCAGCATATAGAGGAACTCCCAAGAAGTGAAGGCAAGTCATGTGGGTTGTGTCATGTTCCTCATTGAATTTCCATGTGTGTAAGCATTTGAACCTATGGTGAAGAGGGACTTAAGGAAGACATAGCCATAGGCTGTAAATACTGCAAGACATACTTTTCTGTAACTTCCAATCTAACTATACATACAGACATGCTCTACACACATGCACAGTAGCAAAAGGAGGAGGTAGGTTCAACTGGTCAACAGTAGGGGTTGTAACTTAGCCACATTTCTGAGGGAGTTCTCAGAGGTTGATGTGTGTCCAGTTTGTAGAAGATCCATGACCATCGGCATAGAGCTAGCTGCCCTTGGGGTTAAAGTGCAGTACCTGAAAAGCAACCTGACACAAGGATTAATGGATGCTGCAACCCTATTACCTTAATATGAACCATATGTCCACTTTAGGGGATGGATTGCAATGGAGGTAGGGGGTGGAAGAAGAGGAGTGGAACCAGCATTGGGGCAAAATAGGGGTACAAACTCAGAATAGATTTGTGCTACAGTGCTGGCAGAATTGTTTCAGAAGAATTCCTCCACAGTGGAAGCAGAAATTATTACCCTCAAGGGTGTGGCTCTGTCCAGCAATGATGTGCCAGAGGGGAGGCAGCCAGGCAGTAGGGGAAGCAAGAAGTGCATCATAGTAATAGGGTACTCTATAATTTGAAGGCAGGGAGGCTGGTATGCCACTATGGTCTGGTGAAGAGGTCTATTATCCATGTCTCTCAGGGGTGACAGCAGAAAGGGTAGCTCCCCAGATGGAGAGGCTCATCAGCAAGGAAGGGAAAAGGCAGGCATTGTGCTACACTTGGGTACCAGGGACCTGTCAAATTACAGCATAAAGGTAAGCTTATCAGAGCCAGGCAATATGCTGAGATCAATAACAGGTACAGCAGTCTTCTTAGAGGTGCTACCAGTGCCATGTGCAGGACAGAGTGAAGAGAATAAAATCAGAGTTTAGCATATGGCTAAAGGGTTGGTGTGAAGACTAGGGTTTCCACTTCTCAGGGGACTGAGGGTCACTCTGGGAAGAGAGCTGGCTGTTTACTAAGGATGTACTAAATGAATGCCACTGGGAATGAGGCACTCAACTGATATATTTGGGTGCTTTAGTAGGTGCATAGGCTCTGATTACAAAGAGAAAAGAAACACTATTGCAGGCTGCAGTCAAATCAATGAAAGTTTAATTTCAGCAAAACAATAATCCCTCAGTGGATGCACTTCTCAGAACTTCATGGCAAACTACTCAGGTGCTTTGAGGTATGTTCCTCTTCCTTAGGATGGCCTGCATCTAAACCAGTTGGGAACCCATGAACTAGGGCAGAAGTTGGTTGTGACAGCCAGTAAGATTTTAAATTAGGCAAGGGGGAGGGCTGCACAGCAGATGGAACAAATGAGCACACAAGAACACACAAGGGGAGCCAACATAGCTCTCAACTGTCCCTGATTATGAGGGATGTCCCTCATTGTACCCCTCAAAATTGCTCTGTCCCTAATCCGTCCCTCATGGAAAAGGTCCTGCCCACACAGTGTGCAGTAGGTGTTGTAAATTTAAACATCAAAGCAGAACTTCATAATATTCTAAGATGCTAAGTCAAAAATAAACTTTGTACAAGTAACCACAATGGTTTCCACAGTGCTCAGAGCTTGTATCTCCATGTTTGAGGATGTGCCCCTCATTATGAGAGTTAGTGTCCTTCATTTTGAGTGTCTGTGTCCCTTCGTTCAGTGGCAAAACTTTGAGAAGTATGGGAACCAGGTTGGCTCTCCCCAAGTACCACAAAACACAAGAACATAGAGAGGTAAGGGACATTTGGCAACTGTAGGAAATCAAAATTCAGCAGGCAAGAGGACAAGATGCAAAAGCAATGGCAGATGTGATGTAATGTATACAAATGCAAGAAGCCCAGGTTAATGGGTAAACTGCAAGAAGTAATGGCTGCTGTAGAGGATATGGATATAGCAGCATTTACTAAAACATGGGAAAATCAAAACAATAGCTGGAACCTTAATGTCCCATAAAGGTCTCAGAAGACATACCTATCACAGGGGCTGAGGAAGATGAGGCACTATGTCACCAAATAACAGATAATGCAAAAAAAGATACTGGATAAGAATGATCCATTGGCTACCAAAATAGGTGGAGGACAAAGATAAGGAGCTGGAAGTGTAAAAATGGAAAGTTGCAAGTCAGGGCAGAACTACACTTGTATCTTCTGAACATAGACTGGGGCATTCTGATGGCAGTAAGCCAAAAAAGTCAGGGGTTTCTAGTGGTAACATAGGATTGCTTTCTCACACAACAGGTGAGAAAAGCAATGGGAGGAGGGAGCAAGGTTGGGTCTAGTAATGTCTCATCAGGACAATATCAGGGATCTCTTGACTGGGAGCCCAACTGGACGACATAATCATCATGACAGTATTAAATTCAGCACTGTGCTAGAATCTCATTATCTGAAATCTAGCACTGTGGTCCAAGACTTTGCAACCAAGTTTGGTTGTATGCTTTTTTACTTTATGGCTGCATCTGTTTAGAACCGTCTACTCCCTCACATGTGACAGTTGCCCTCCTGTGCAAGCTTTAAGGTGGCAATTTAGAATTACAGTAATTGCTTGCGAATGCCATTGTACTTAAACATTATTTGTTGCCTAATTTATGATATAAATGTGCTACTTGTATTGTTGCTATGTTGCATACTGTTATTGTTATAGTTTGTAACTTTTAACATGCAGGATGACCATGGAAACAGGCATACAAATGGTGATCTCATCCTGTTGAAATATAAATAATAGAGAAAAGAAAAAAATATCTAACGGTTCAAAATCCACTGGGGCATTTTTAAGGGGGTAATTATGGACAAAAGGAAGCCACAGGTGGGGGATCCTTGAAAGAGCAGAGTAAAGCATCATAGAATATCAACTTGAACTTTATGGATTCATTATAATGGGTTGAATTAAAACATCACCTATAGCAGTGTGGCCCACCTGGAATCCCAAACAGAACCAGGAGGGATCCACTCCACAAACCCTTACATAACACCATGTCCCACTCACTGGTATAGTGTTTAGTTTCCTTTATTCATACAACAGTGTCATTACAATCCACAGCATATCTCATTAGATAAGCCGATGTTTCATGGTCTTTACAGTTACCAACCACCTCTTTGTAATATGCCTGATTTGAACTGTTCGATGTCAGCCCTTTCATTTCTGCAGATCCTTTGTAGACTTTAGTGCTATGCCTCCTATTACTCTGGATATTAAAATCCCTCACTTTTCCTTTATCTTCATTTTATTGTAAGCACTCATTTGTGCCTTTATCTTTGTTGGCCCTCATTCATTAAATAGCTAATTCTCAGTGTTTTAGTTCAGACGGGCTGGATTTAAAAAAAACATGGAGGTGGGGCATGGTGGTGTATTTCTAATCTTACACAAACAGCACTGTAAATTTAGATCACCTCAGAAACTATACAGCTTTTGGGCACAGTTGCTGTGATTCACAGCACTAAAAATGGCACACGAGTCAAAATAATGGTTATGCATCATTTTTCGAAAGCAAGCTGCTGTAAATTACAGAAACTGTTGCAAATGTATTAGAACATTTAATGATGGTGTTTAAATGTTCGAACTCAGCAGACATAGCCCATAGTTGAGAACTGTGTCTGTGTTCTCCTCTTTGAAAATCCATCCTCTAGTCTTTTTCTGACCTTAACTGTCTGTGTACCTATACGTCAGACGGAGCCATGGAAAATTACTCAGAACTGTTTTAGTGAGAGCTGCTTTCCATTGGTTAAAAGCCAAAGAAATAGTGCAACTTGGTCTATCATTTACATTTATGCCTAACATTTTGTTAATCCAAAACCTGGATGTAAAGTACCATGAAACAAAAATTCTACAGATAAGTTCAACTTTTGAAAATAGTTCATGTTACGACCTTGAAAATCTCACCAGACATAACCAAGAGTTGTGTCTGTTTATGACTTGAAAATGCTAACTGGCATAACTAGGAGTTTTGCTCATTTTATGACCCGAAAATCCCACTCAATCTCTTTGTGATATAACTGGAGTAGAGATAAATGTTAATGATATCACTGGAGGGATGATAGCATGTTTATTTTTACCCCAGAAGTGTTGTTGGCTGGAATAACCATGTTGCATGCAGGAATTTACTTTCATTGGAAATGTTTGTCTATCTGTCCCTCTGTCTATCTGTCCATCTGTTTTCCTATCCATGTATTATATCATGTATATACAATACATGGAGAGTTCAATATGTAACCAGTGGTACTGGGTGATATCAGTGTGGAGAAAACCACGCACAGCATGACCACACTGTGTGTAGCTCGTATGCCTTTTGAGCTTCAGGGGAACTACAGCAATACAAAAGTATCACTACCCCCCGCTGCTCACCATGAAGGAGGAAGTGTTTATGAACACTGTCGTTCGGGTGCTCGGTCGAGCGGCTCTTGTGCAGAAGTGACTAGAGCACCCAACCCTGCAGTGAATGGGGTTGGGGAACGGGGTTTCATTCCTGACTTAGGAATCTTTTACTGCTTTTTTTGACATCTAATTACAGAGTGTTTCATCCTGGAGGGCAGCACTGTAGATTCAACTTTTTAACAGAACTACAGGATCTTTAACTCCCATCTAGATAAGGAACAGAGCTCAATGAAGGGATTGCTGCTATATTTATCCAAAGAAAAATATCTCCAAAAGTGCAATACTGTGGTTTCACCAGGTTTGCACCCTGCTCCCTAGTCTGGAACTTCAACCCACAAACATCTGACCAAGGGCTTAGAGTACTGCTAACCAAGTTGCAAAGAGACAGACAATTCTGAATATTTATCTAGTTCTTTGCATGCATCATTGAACTAGTGTAGAATATGCCTGTTACTCTGTATAGCTGAGGAATATGCCAATATATTCAACTGTAGCCTGTGTAAGCATTTATGTGGCAAATATGTCATACAGTACATTACCTATAACATGCTGTACTACAGTATAAGAATGATGTGCATTTTGTGCTTCCTGCAAGCCAAAGTACCAACTATAGAATCTTCAGCTTTCCGTGGCAGCATGACTTGCAAATCTGACAGCTAGGAGACTGTATGGTTTATTTTATTGTTTTGTTATTGTACCATAATAACTGGTGACCCATTATAATGTCTGGATATCCAATCTTGATAAAACACAATAATAATCCACTGAATTCTGTAATAACTTGATAGTGGGTTAATACAACATTTTCCTCCTCATGCTCTCACTTCACTGAAATACAACAAAAGTGTGTTGTATTTGTGCAAGTACAGTGGGCACTGAGAGACACGCTTGCTCACACAGTTTATAGTTTTTCTCTCCGAAACCTTGTACCAGTTATTTCAAAAAATAATGCCTGTGCTAAGTTTGTTTTATGAGAATTTTTAACACACCCGAGGCATGTGATAATCCATAAACCCTGGCAGTGAAGCACCAGTTTCTTTTTATATGGGTTTTTATCCTTCTTTCTCCTGTACAATCCCCTTCCACACCAGTCTGTCAAGCACTGTTATCCACCTTCTCTGGGACATACCAACTCCAGTGATCCCACACAGTCCCCCCCATGGCAGGTCTAAGGGAAGGGCTAGCCTCCTCCCCCAGTATCCACATCCAGATTAGGGATCTCTGCCTAGTCAGGGGTATGAAGCTTGTGGCTGGTTGGCATGCCATCCTGCCATTTGGGTGTTTCCTCCATTAATTTATTCCTTTCCCATGGGAAGTGCATGTGCATGCCTCCACGTGCACATATACCCAAGCAGTTCGAGCACCCATGTGCTGAGACTCCCTGCTGTACTACCACCTGGTCTCTACCAGGTGGCGGCCACTGAGCAGAATGTCTGAGTCCTCTACCAAGGGAAGACAGCAGTCCTCTGGATGCTCAGTTTTGTTTTGGAACTGGGGTCACTGGTGCTGCAAACAGTAGTACCACCACTGACCAGTGGGATGGCACACTGAACCAATGTCCACTATATTTCTCATTTAATAAAAATATAGTTATGCAGGAAATATATTAAATATACTTTTTCCAAGATTGTATATAAATAGTGCTTCTGAAAATATATATAACCTACTAGAAACCAGTTTTGACATCAATATATGAGAAAATTATGGCATTGTAAATGAAACAGGAAGGTTTACATAACAAACACTGTAAAACAATGTGTAGTTTAACCAAAATGTGTTTACTTATAGTGACTGCATTTGCCCTTCCTACTGTTGCAAATTGTTGAAAGACTTGTGCTTAAATATGACCTTTCTCACACACAGTCCAACTTTGTCTGCTACTTCACTAACCTTTGGAAATATACACAAAATCTTAGAAACCATTTGGCATCAATATGTTATTTATTTAAAAGTTGGTAACCGGTAAAGGTACACTGAGCCTAGGCTTGTTTCCAGGTGTGATCCGAATATATGACTAAACTATCACACTAAAAATGAAAGTTAGAGGTTTATAATACAAACAATGTAAAAAATGTAAACGTTAAACCACAACTTGCCAGGAGGGAGAAAGGTCATATTTTATCTCAAGTATTTCAACAATTAGCAAAAGCAGGAAGGAAAATACAGTGTAAGTAAACACATTTTGGTTTAATTATCACATTTTTACATTGTTTGTAATATAAGCCACCAATTTTCATTTGCAGTAGTCATATACTGATACCAAAATGGATTATAAGAGTTTATTAGTCTAGGTGAAACCCTAAAAATATGAATTGTGAGGTTCACTTTTCAGAAATACTGCCAGTCCCCAGAGCTAATTATCAAAAAGAGAGGAATATCAAACAATCAATGAATGGTTAAGGAAATGGACACTGCATATGGGCTACTCTTCTGTAACTCATTGGGAAACCTTTAGCAACAGTAAATCACTCTATTGCTGGGATGGGCAACATTTATGTAAACAAGGTGCTTATAAACTTGGAAGAACATTTGAAAATATCATTTGTTGTTCTTTAAACTGACTTTAAAGGGGGGCAAGGGTAATTCATCAGGCATAAACAATAGTTGGAATAAACACACTTTCATTAAATTATTAAATATTAATGCCAGAAGTCTTAACCAAATTAAACTCACCAAACTTAAAGCTTACATGACCAAAAACAGTGTGAATATTGTGTGTGTAACAGAAACCTGATGGGATGAGGCCAGTGACTGGTCTAATAACATCCCCGGCTACCAACTTTTTTATAGAAATAGATCTGCTAGGATGGGAGGAGAGCTATGTTGTTATATTTCTGAACATATTCAATTTAATTAATTAAGCCTTAACTGTAATCATAATTGTGAAATAGAGACCCTTTGGGTTTTGTCCATTATCCCAAATTAATCTTGGGCATATGTTACAGACTTCCAGTGGCCAAGGTTATAATAGTGCCTTACTTGAGGAAATTAACATTGCCTCTGAGTTAGGAGATATAGTGACGGTGGGCGACTTTAATGCACCAGGTATCTTATGGGACTCAATGAAAGGACAAACCTTATTTGAGAAAAATTTGCTAGATGCCATTATATCATGTGGCTGTGAGCAACTGGTTACAGCCCCTACTAGAGGTGGTAATATCCTGGATTTAGTAATTACAAATTGTAAGGCTCTTATTGCAGGTGTTAGTGTAGGGGTGCATCTGGGCACAAGTGATCACAAAACAACTGAATGTATTTTCAACATTTCTGGGATTAAATCCAAAGGCCCCACTACCTTACTAGATTATAAAAAAGCTGACTGGCCTAAACTGGTCCATGACCTAGTTAATACTAACTGGGACTATGACTTCCAAGGGCTGGACGTTGAACAGATATGGAACAAACTAAAAGCCAAGTTACATTTAGTTGTTGAACATCATATTCCTAGATGTAAAAAAGCAAACAGCAAAGGCCTTGCACCACTTTGGTTCTCAAAGAGGGTTAGAAAACAACTTAGAAGGAAATTAAGGCCTTTAGAAAACATAGAAAAACTCCGTCCCTCACCAATCTAATGATGTATAGAACCATCTAAAGAATTCTTAAATCACTTATTAAAAATGAGAAAATCAAATTAGAAAATAAATTAGCACATAAAAAAGACTGCAAAAGCTTTTGCGCTTATATTACCAGTAACAAACAGGCTAATGGAAAAATAAACACTATATATAACAATGGCAACCCCATCAATGACAATAAGGAGATTGCCAACTGCTTTAACTTATATTCAGCTTCTGTATTTACTCAGAAATATCCAGGTACACACAATCTTAGTATGGACGATACCCAGCAAATAAAAATCTGATCTAAAGTGATTTTGGAAGAACTATATAATTTAAAAACAACTTCCTCTCCTGGTCCTGACAATATTAGTCCAATTGTCCTCAAGCAACTAGCCCACATCCTAGTATATCCCCTTATCCTACTGTTTAATAGGTCACTGGACACAGGCCTTATACCCTTAGACTGGAGAAGGGCTTTATTGTCCCAATCCATAAGAATGGACACAAAACCAATGTTACCAACTACAGGCCAATCAGCCTTACTTCAGTTTGTTGTAAACTAATGGAAAGGTTGTTAAAAACATTTATTGCAAAGGAGGTAGCTAGGCTGGGACTCCAGGATCCTACCCAGCATGGCTTCAGAACAGGTCTCTCTTGCATAGCCAATCTAGTATCCTTTTACAACTATGTAAGTGACCACATGGCCAGAGGGGTACCTGTTGACATAATTTATCTGGATATTGGAAAAGCTTTTAACACAGTACTTCATGATCTGCTTATTAAGACACTTTTAACAATGGGTATAAAATATAAAGTTAGGTAGATTCATAATTGGCTTACAAATAGAAAGCTGTCTGTTAGGATAAACTCAGTTTGCTCTGAATATAACAATGTGACTAGTGGAGTACCATAGGGCTCAGTGTTGGGGCCCATACTATTCAGACTGTATATCAGTGACATGGGCAAAGGCCTTGGTAGTGTTGTCTCTAAGTTCACTGATGACACTAAGATTGGAGGAGATGTATCCTCCTACTTAAAATATCAACCACTAACCCATGATCTTTTAATGATTGAACAATGGGGACTTGAGAATAAAATAATATTCAACAAAAATAAATGTGGCATCCTACATTTCGGATGTAAAAAATCAAGGATAAAAATACCAACTTAATGGCAAAACACTGGGAACTGTAACTAGCAAAAAAGATCTTGGGATATGGGTTGATTCCAAGTTGTCAGCCTTGACTCATTGTCAAAATACTGCCTTAACCACCAACAGACTTTTACGTGCTATTAATAAAGCTTTTCTAACTAGGGACCGTGACTGTATCCCCAAACTTTATAAAACATACATTATTCCTCATCTAGACTATGGTACACCCTTATGGAGTCCCTATTTAAAACAGGATATCAAACTTATGGAAAAAATCCAGAGGAGACTCATCAAATCCATTAAAGGACTTAGAAATCTAGATTATGGGAATAGATTGAGGAAATTAAAACTATTTTTTTTAAAGACCAGAAGAGTGAGGGGGTACCTATTATTTATGTATAAAGTTAAGCACAATTGTGTACTGTGGAATCACTGTGGTATTCAACTAGTGCAAAGAAACGACATTCTTAGATGCCATAATAAACAAATCATGATACCTAGGGTACATACTGTCGAACGTTTTAACTATTTTAACATATTCATAGCCAGATCCTGGAACAGATTGCCAAATTCTATAGTTAATGCTCCCTCATTTGATACTTTCAAAAACACCTGGATGATTTCCTGCTGAATAATAATGTTGGGATGTAAACCCACTATGAGTGGGAGATGATTCAATGGGCTTTTTACCTACTGTGTCTTATTACACCAAATTATACCAAGTTGCATGTATTTTCAAAGGTTAGTTTAGAAATTGGAGGGCTTCAATGCTCAGGAGAAAGTCGCAGGATGGGCAGAACATTTTCTAGGAGGGAAAACTGAAAGAGTGGCTCTATATTGGAAGTACTCCAAGGTCAAGAAAGTAATGAGTGGGGTACCAACACTGTTGGTCCTGGGCTTTGTGCTCTTCAATGTATAGAAACAAAGAAACATTCTGCCTTCTTCAGCATGACTATTCCTCTTTTGTTTTGCAATTCTCACATATGTAGAGAAATAATGTTTTATGCCACTTCCTTACCCACTCCGCTATTCAGAGTTGCATTAGTCTTTGCACTCCTCACAACTTTGCTGGTTTTTTTCATCTTGTATAGATACTCCACTCTTGGACTGGCCAACTTTGATACTTGGAAATTCTAGGTGGGCCACCCTCAGTTAGACTCCTTCCCATATTCCAGATTACAAATCTTTGCATGCTACATGTAATCTGTTTTCTTGATGAAGGGAGTTTACAGATCAGTGTAAGTAAATATGAAATGAAAACACAGAGTCAGTAAGCAAAATGTAAGCAGAAGGCAATGTGTGTGTCAGCCCTGGGCCCCCCCTCCTCATTTTCCAGGTGGGTCCAAACTTTTCAAGTGGACCTCTATGCTACAGTCTGACCCTGAGATACCCCACCTTTCCTCTCCTTCTGGCTGTTTGTGTACTTCGTGAAGGTCTTCTTCTCCTCCCCCCCCATAGCTGCTCCTGCCTCCTGTGTGAATTACAGTGGTTTTCTGCCTCTTTTGTTTTTCCCTACTACCCAGATACAGAGATTCGAGACTTCCAATATAGTATTCTTTATCAATTCCCATTTATTTTTCTTTTTTTTTGTCCTGGTCCCCTTCCTCTTTGGAAGATTGGCCCCTGGCCTGCACGCAGCACCCCAATGCCCAATCTTACCCCCCTTGGGCAGGGCTGCCAGGCAGGTGCACCCCCAATGGACAGCACCCCCAATGGACAATGGTCTCAAGCCCTGGCTTACCCTCAAGAGTGGGGCAATGGTAGATGGGTCCCCCCTGGTGGACACTGATCACAACGGGAGTGGTGGCAGGCAGGGCATCATGGATAGGGGATACATGTTTTTTGCATGCTGTAGAGATCCCTTGGGGAAAGGATGTGCAATGATAACCAGCATCTGCCCTGCCTCCATATGTGACAGCACTGGCAGTGGCAGTACCCCAGCCTCTGCCAGAGGTCTGCACCGCATTGGACACTCTTCCACCCTCCATCTGGAGAAGGAGAACAGTCCATGGGATGCTTAATCCTTCTCCTCCCAGCTGGCCCTCTGACTCCCGAGTCTGTCTCTGAACCCAAGATAACCACGCCGCAAGCGGATGCCTTGCCACTGCACCTGTGGGCCAGCTAATTCCCATTTCTTTTCTACCCCCCTCCACTGCCTTCACCCCTTTTAACTTCTCCTGCAAATCTTGCCAAAAAGTTTGACATCCTGAAATCTAGGACCTCTGTCTGTGACTTCTCTCTCCACTTCTAATATATCAGTAAACCACATTGATTGATAGTTACTGGCTCTAAACAGTTCCTGCACTGTGATCTCTCCAATATTATCACTGTTTGTGAGTACTAAGTTGAGGATGGCCCCCCTCCCTTGCAAGCTCCTTGACAGTTTGGATCAAGAATGTCTCCTGGAACACCTCTTCAGCAAATGATTTCTGCCACTTGCTTGACAACTAACTATTTTTGTTCACACCTCTGATGACTTCATAAATGTGAAATTAATTCTTTTAATGCTGTATTAACTGTTGCTTTACTGTATGTAAAGCATCCTAAGCCCTTGGACTACAGTGCTACAGAAATACAATTGACTTGCCTGGTTGCTACTCTGGTCCTCCCATCCATATCTGGCACGCTGAAGTCACTCATTAGCAGCACCTCCCCCTGCTGGTGCCCTTTTAATTTCATCCCCTAGTTCCATCAGCCTCCTCATTCTATGACAGTGGTCTATATTAACATGCTTATCCTGTTTTCCTTCCCATTTGTAACTACTTGAACCCACACTTTCTCTACACACTTGCCCTCCCCACTATCAATGACCTACATGGCATTTACAATACCAGAGAGAGGATCCAAGGCAAGATGTGTTTATTTGCAGATAACAGATCCAGAAGCAAATGGTTTGATACCTTTTATTGGACCAACATAGATGTTACAAAAAGACCAATGTGCTTAAGCTTTCGGACTTAAGCGTTCATCGGAAGCTTATGAAGGACTTCATTAGTTCAAAAGCTTAGCACTTTGTTCTTTTTGTAACATCTATGTTAGTCCAATGAACGTTATCAAACCATTTGCTTCTGGATCTGTTCTTACAAGGACCAATATGGCAAAAACTGAATCTATTTGCAGATAACACTAAGATATGTGGCAGAGTGGCTAGTGAGGAGGGAATGAGAGAATTAAAAAAGGGATCTGAGGATATTGAATAGGTGGACCAAGATTTGACAACCAAAATGTTCTCATCTTAACCCCCCTTCCCTTTTTCCCTCCATCTTGAAATAACCCTCCCTATCCACTGCCCTCACCACCATTAACCCACCCCTTCTCATTATCCACTCCCTATCCCCTTACACTCACCCCTTCCTAATCCCCTGATTCATCATCCTCTGAAAAGCAACATGTCCACACTGGATCACTGAGTTTTCTTGGAGACCCATTTTATATTTCACCTCCCCCATTCTCCTCTCCTCCCCTCCGCCTCCATTTAACAACTATACCACACATCAGACTACTTAGATTTACCTGGCAACTCACTGACAAAACAACACACTGGTTTACATATCATTCTTTCACCACACACTGCATTTTGAGTCCCTGACCAATGCTCCTCCAACCCCCCCAACACTGCTTCCCTGTCTGTCATTTAGTAGCATGTCCTGTACTTATAGTAATTCATATACATATGATGATTTGAAGAATGCTCAGCAGCCTGTAATACTGTATTATGAGTTCATTGTTCATTTTGTATATACTGTTTTTTTTTAAAAGTATTTCTTATAAGCACAATTGTTATTATTCATTTTATTTTTAATTCTTTTTAGTATATTTGTTTTTTATTACTGCTTGGACTGCTGGTCAGTGTTTGGCATCCAGTGACCTTGTGCTTGTCTGCATCTTGACCTCCCCACTCCACTAACCAGGTCACATCACTTTTCAAAACTGGGTTCACACAACCCTATAAAAGCATGGGTATAGTATTTATTATTACTGAATTTTAAAATACTTTAAACTTTTATAAAACATGAAAAACTTCAGCCCAGTAGTGTGGATCAGGATCATGGGATGTTGCAGACTTATGGTTGCCTGCTTCTCACAGAGCACTCTCACAGAGTGCAGTGAATCTGGGGCTGATGTCAGACATTCCTGTGCATGCGTCTGACATAACATGCTCTGGCGGATAGAAGCAGTCTCAAATGGAATGACAATAAAGAATGCCACCAGATCTGAACTAAATGGTGGTAATCTACAATTAGAATCACATAGATCCATGTGTGATTCCACTGGAATATTAGGACTTGATGAAATGCAATGAGTGCTTATGAAGTTTGATGAGTTCACAGAGAGTGAATTTACTTTTTCGCTGATATAATATGATTATTGTTATATAACGCTTGAAAGAGTAGGGGTAGATTGTGCTATACCTGCTTACTCTTTTACCATATATTAAAACATATATATATATATATACAGTATATATTTTGTTTAAATTGCAGGACCACTCTCCTTTGAAAAAACTGAAAGTTATTCAGTGAAATGTTGGGTGTTTGGAAGTAGCCACTGCATGTGGAAAAA
The DNA here is from genome assembly GCA_016271365.2 of Neoceratodus forsteri. Lineage (NCBI taxonomy): Eukaryota > Metazoa > Chordata > Ceratodontiformes > Ceratodontidae > Neoceratodus > Neoceratodus forsteri. The sequence goes on along the minus strand of CM057449.1, from coordinate 1,274,993,873 downwards.
ATACAGAAGTTTTTCTAAAAATACCTTTTTGAACATTTTAATTCACTGGTTTTGGAATCATACATCTTCCCAGCTCTGAACCAACATTTAACACCAAAATATGCATGGTTATGCCCTTGGGAAGGGGGAATCTAAGGACTGAACATTGAATGGGGGTGCAGGACAGGAGCAGACCTCAAAGGAGAGGGATCTGGGAGTTATAGTAAATCAACAGCTGAAAGACCTTGGCCCAATGCAACAATACAACAATATTTACAGGAAGGCTAGCAAGATGCTGGGATGCATTGGTGGAGTCTTTTCAAGTAGAAGGAAGGAAGTAATTCTGCCCCAGTGCAGGTCCTTGATGAAGCTGCACATGGAGTACTATGTACTGGAATACTCACCTGAAAAAGGACAATGACCACTTAGAGGTAGTCCAAAGGAGAGCAACCAGAATGATTCATGGACAACAATGGAGGACCAATGAATAAAGGCTGATTGCCCTGAATATGTAGTATGTGTTGACTATGAGATAGAGGGGGACATGACAAAAATCTTCAAGTGTCTGAACAGTAATTGATAGCCAGCAACTAGTTAAGCTTAGCAATGGGTCCATCACAAAGGACCACAACCATAAGCTGGTGGTGGTGGTGGTGGTAGCGGTGTGTGTGGGAATTTAAAGGGATGTGAGGAAGTGGGGCTTAATGAAAAGGTGGTGGAAAAGTGGGACCATCTGCCTGAAGAGCTGGCCAGTGTTAAGATGGTTGCAAGTTTCAAGAGAGGGTGGAACAGACACATATGACTCATGAAAATGACACAGGGAATGGATGGAGCTACCCAGGGAACAGGGATAGTTCATGCAGAACTGAGGGAAGGTAACTTTGCACAAGGCCTTGCCAGTGTTTGACTGGTGAATATCTAGATTGGTACTGAGCAGACTGGATAGACCATGGCCAGTATATTCACAGGTCCTGGTTAGGGCCCACTAAATGTTTGCTTCAGGAGCAAATCAGTGATATATTGAAACATGCTTGGGCACTTTGCAAGCACTAAAGGTATACCAGTCAGGAACTATCCTGAGTGCAATTGCAAACCCAAGCTCCCTACTTAATACATGATATATGTAGCCATTAGAGTGGTATGGGGGATTGGGTTTGTAATAGTACTGTTAGTGCCCACTAATGGTGATTGCTCCTTTGAAGCAATCTGCCATATTTATACCTTAGGCTGCAAATGACCCCATGGCACTAGTAAGGTATTATGGGGTCATTTGCATCTCATTAGGGCCTCATTACAGCACACACAGATTGTGCCCCCCTCGTCATGTACAAGCTGTCGTTAGCTCAGTGTGTCTGTTCTGGTACAGTTTGAAATAAATAAAGTGATACTTTAATTCCACAACCCTGGTGTCCAGTAACCCCCTCACCCCAAACAACCTGCCAATATATTCTCAACATTTCTCTGGTGTCCAGTGAATGCCCCCCAGCTCCCAAACACCTCACTGATATATTCTCAACAATTCCCTGATGTTCAGTGGTCTCCCTGGCTCCCGGTAGGTTGAAATCCTAACCCACTTCCCCTGTCCCCAGTGCCCCCCTTAGGTCTGTCATTCCACCAACAAGCCCACCCCACCCCAGCCTGTCACCCCTCATTCAGCAACCAGCACTGACCTGCTCAGCACCATGGCCAGCTGCCGACTGACAGTTCATGATCATGTACCTACTGTAAACAGCTGTTTACAATTGGCTATCAGCTGCTTTGCATAAGTGCACCAGCATTTTTTAGGACTGGTTGCTAACTGGTTAGTGACTCACTAACCTTGCCATAAATTATGGCATTTTGTGATCCTTCACTGCTTTAGTTGCACAGAGTTGTGTTTGTGAGCATACTGGGTGAAAATAGTGTTTCCATAATAGCGCTGGTCATTTTTACGCTTCCACAATAGCATGTGCCTAAATAGCTACAGGGATAGCTTAGTGCAAGGCAGTTACCACTACACCTGTAGCTGTGTAGGCTCACTGCTGGAGGACAGGAGAAGTTTCTGGCAGTGTGTGCCTTGCAGAGCTGCTCCCATGGCGGAGGGGGCAAAGGCCCTAGCAGCTATGGCAGGGAATCCTCCTGGAGACCAGGGTTCTGTTCCTGGTCTCCTGATTGATGCATTTTCTGTTTTCTACCCCCACACAAAGTTTAACATTTTTGGGGAGCCCTTCACCCAATGTCACTCCCCCATGTTTCTCCCCATCCCAGAGTTCCACTCCTGGTGGAGTTAGTTATAAAAATATCTGGGGGTATGGGAGAAAGCCCCCTACACTGGGAGGGTTGCAGGTGGCAGCCCCCCTGCAAAAACATGAATTATCCTTTTTTTATTAGCCATGGTAGCAGTCATTCTGTTTGTGAATTGCTACCATTAGTGTTATTTTTGCAGTCTATTTTTGTTGGGTGCTGTTGTTTACAGAGAGGATTAGTGGTCAAGCTTTTGGACCATGCTGCTATGTGCATGGTCCAGACCTAGTGCCATTTGTGAGTTGTCAACTTTCTAAGCAATTGCCAATGCCTTTTGATATCCTACCCCAGGAGTCTTTTTCTATTCATAAACATCTGTTTCTATACTTGACTATGCAGTGACATCATAATCCTGCATCTGTGACAGCATAATCTGTTGTCATAGAGATGATTCTAATCCTACAAACACAAGATTGTGACCTGACCACATATCTGAGATGAACAGCTGTACATGGGGTATGAGATGGAAAGCACTTGTTCAAGTGAAACTCTGTATGAAAGATTATTACTAAGAGGAGGAGAAAAATAATGAAATTAAATAAAATGAAAAAATGAAAATGAATAGAGAAATAAACATATATATGGTTGTTTAGAAGAAAACATAAATTGCACATACCCCAATAGTGCAAAGCATCATGGGAAGCATATGCAAATGCCCATGAATTAATTTGGATTGGCTCAACGTTAAGCAGAATTGTATGGCACCAGAAGGCCTCACAATACAATCATTTTTTGAATATGCCATATTCTGAAGGCCCATTTCAAATGAAGTAGCTCAAAAAAGCAAGTAGAGAATTGTTCATCACCCTATTTGTCCATTTTATAAATGGACAGACAAAACCTTTTACACCACCTACTTTGTAAATACAAGACAGACAATAAGACAAACAACATACACATACAAGCATTACTAAGAACCATGTAGTTCCAATGCACAATAAACACTTTTATTTAAACACAATGCATTCAGTATTGTGTTTTGGCACATGATTCTGTGTTGCAGGCACATTCACATATAACAGTAACATTTTGAAGAAGTCCCAAACTATTTTTCTTTACACATCACATATACAATAAATAAGCAATAACTTTCTATAAAATGAAAACATTCTTTATTTGTTTAGGCCATAACAAAATGAACTGAAAGATGCAAAATAAAATATATCTGATATAGACAATATGCTATAAACTGTACATAATACATATGAAATGTCAAAAAATGTGTTATGAAAATGGACATACTTTAATCATAGAACCATCAGGTCTGAGTGCTCTTAATATGTCTGTTGGTTTTATGAGTAAGAAAACACTTGCTTAGAAAGAGTTTGCTTTAAAAGGCAAATTCCCCTACAGTGTGCATTTTTATATAATAATAAATCGTTAAAAAGTCTTAATTTTATTTTCAAATTTAAAAGGTAAAGTTTGTTATATCAGAGACATGTGGATTGATATCCTATCAACAGCATTCCCAAACTCTATTTTATTTGATAGCAATCACTTTACATTCTTATAATATATTGTTAACTTAAAGATTCAGGGTAAAAACACATTTCTGTGAGATAAAGAAAATACACATAATGTTTGCTCAGATTTATGTAAACAGCTGTACAACCTCATATAGCCTATTTTTTTTTGTCTTCTTTTCCTCAGGAAAGAACAACTCACTATACCCAATGCATTTTTAAAATTTAAGCATTCTTAGATTTGGAATGTTTAGAGATAGCACCTCCCATACAGTACTTCTACTACAGGTAATGTATGCATTGCTGACAAAATTAATCATAATTAATATTTATTCAGCTTTTATGGTTTTGAATTACTTATGAATGGTGATGAAATTATGTTATTGGTAACTGGTATCCTCTGCTTACACACAGGACAAGTATATTATAGCTAGGCACAGTTTAGCCCCTTTCCCAAAGCAACAGTCCTGTCTTCTCAATCTGCTGTCATCCTTTCCAGGTAAGAGTACAGTGATGTCCCCATGGATCAATTATAGTGGTAAAAATGTCACAGATACCTTCATGGCAACAGGAATTAACTTTTACAGAATTGCACTGTTTCATGCAGAATTCTGCAATACTCTGCAAAATTCTGCAGGATCCTGTGCTTGATCTAGGTTGATGCCATTGTATTTCAGTTTCCTTTTCCATTCATTCCAGGAACTATGCAGAGATGGCCATTCGTGCCAAATCATATTTGAAAATCCATCTCCCAGCTATTGCAGTATGAAATTCTACAGTCTGCATTAAGAATGGTGCCAAGAAGTGATCACCACACTCATGCTACTGCTGACCACATCTGAGATTTGAACCCTCAAACCAAGGCCACAGGTAGGGATCAAAACAGTGCATCATGCACTAAATAGTCCTTTACAGTGCAAATTTAGCTACTAAAAATGTCATGGACCAATATATGTGAGGGAAATGAAAGGAAGAGAAAGGAAAGGAAATAGTTTCATATAGCCTTTATCATACAGACTGCATCCCTAAGTGTATAACAATCCAAGAGAAGGAGGAGAAAGGAGGAAAGAGAGAGAGAGAGAGAGAGAGACTATTGCTGCTAAGCACACAGTGAAATTGCTTGTAGCACAGCATTGTAATAATGGAAGGAACTAAGGATCCATCTTGCCTGCCCATCCTGCCACAGAGAAGTGCCCATATTTAATTTGGGTATGGATATGCATTTAAACTTAATGGTCAGTGTGTTACTCTGAATCATGTTAGGTAACTCAATGCCATTTGCTCTCAGGAATATGTCTAGTCCTGCTTAATGCCACTGTCTCTCTCTTGAGTGTGTCTAGTTCTGCTTTGACAACCTGAACATTGCTAGTTTCCACAACCTCACTAGGTAGACTATTCCACTTTAACCTTCTGTGTGAAATAATTATTTCTTATGTTTCTCCTTATTCTGTCCTCTCCCTTCAGTTTGAGGGCATGCCCTCTAGTGCTGCTTTTACTTACCAGCTCAGTCATCTGTGTATACTCACAAACCAGGGTGGGGGGGGGTATGCGCGACATGAAGTTAATAGCCCTGGAGGAATTTTCCTACTCAAAACTCATATTTTCCACGTTTCCCTGCCTTACTCTCAGTTCCCTGTGAAATGGAAATACTCTGGTCACACCGGTATTCAGGAGAAGTGATCCCTTGAGAGAATTGTGTCTGACCAACTTATCGCTTGCCTGGAAACAGGCAGTATAACGTAGTGGTTAAGGACACTGAGCTGCAAACCTGGATACTGGGTCTGAAACCCATCAGCTCCCACCTGCAAACTGTGTGTCCCTGAGCAAGTCATTTAACTTCCTTGTGTTACCAGGTCGCAACTGGAAACAAGTTCTGGCTTAGTGTGACTTTCCTGGTTAAACAGTGTCCCCTTTCCCTTATGATACCCAGTGTGCCCCACATGAATGTAGGAAGCAGCATAGCAGCAATACTGTGCTATTTGAGTATACCAACTATATTCATGAGGCACTTGACAGCAGTGACAAAGTCCGAGCCACCTATACTAACCCGTTGAAGGCCTCTGATCTTGTAAACCACTTCAGTTTGTAGCCGGACACTGTACCTGCTTCCAGAGCTACCTGTCCAGCTACTCACTGTGAGTGAAGATAGAGGGCTCATCCTCTCACAACAGGAATGTTTCCACTAGAATGTCCCAAGGCTCTATTCTAGACCCCCTCATATTCAGCCTTTTTAGTAACTGACTGCCAGATGCCTGCCAAGGTACTACTGTGTGCTGATGATGCAGTCATCTGTACTGAAAGTTATGGCAGATTAACTTTTGACCTTCAACACAGTTTCAAATCTGTTGAAGACTGGTTCTCTGACAACAAATTGCACCTCAGCTACAAAAAAACTAAAACAATACCCTTCATCTGCCCACAACTGAAAAAAGGTACCCACTTGACATCTTTAATGACAAGGGCCTAAAACTAGAGCAGGAGGACATTTTTAAATACTGTACCTTTAAGTAACACTTGATGGTACTCTATCCTTCACCCCTCATGAGGATAGCCTGATACTGACAATTAGCAAGAGACTCGGGGGGCCTTGCACAGGAACAGCACTAATGTCATGGTGGAAGCCAGACATCTGACTCTGTCTAGTTCTATAATGTCATTAATAGATTATGGCCTAACCATCTACTCTGTTGCAAGTGACTCCTTGATAAACAGAATTCATGTGATCTGTAGCAAGGCCAGTTGATTTGTGCTTGTGGCTGGCAAACATACTCATAGCTGCTCCTTGTACACACAAACTGGCTCCTACTATCAAGCTGAATGAAGTGTCGAACCTACCTAATAGCAAAAAAGTCATTGCCTGGACTTGCCCACCCCCCCCACATTAAGAAACTGCTTCCACTATGTCGCTAACCAATGCAAAACCAGGCACCTGTCAGGGAATACACTAGAGCTGCCCTTCCAAAAAACAAAATTGGGTCAATGTTCCTTTGCTGTAAGGGTTGCTAGTTAGTTAAATGAACTGCTGGACTCACTGTTTAATTATCCCAATCTTGCATATTTCAAAAGATCTCCACAGCCATCTCTATCTTTACAGTGCTATTGTAACTGCATATAACCCTGTTTGTAACTTTTGCCTTATTTGGTGATCTGCTTTGCTGTTATTGCTATTGGACTGTATCTCACTGTATGCTGCATGGCATTGTTTTTACCATACCATGATTGTGTTATAATGATCTTGACATGGAACCTTTGCAAATAAGCACATGTGCTCAAAGGTAGTTTCTAAATAAATTAATATGCTATGCTTTCTCCCCCTTATAGCATTTGTAAGACAGTGATTATATCCCCTTGCAGTCTTCTCCTTTCTAGGCTAAATAATTCAAGAATGTCTAGTCTTTCCTCATAGCCCATGTCCCCTAAGACACTAATCAGCTTGACAGCCCTCTGCAGAACCCTCGTGATCTCTCCATTGTCCTTTCTAGATGGTGATGCACTGTATATGAGACAGATATTGATACGATAGAGAATACAGAGAGTTTATGCACATGGAGGTTAAATGACTAGCTCAGGGTCACACAGTGAGTGTCAGTTGCAGGATTCAAACCTGGGTCTACAGGTTCACATATATGTACTCTTAACTATTAGGCCAAACTATCTCCATCTGGAAGTAAATACTACAAAGGAAACAATGGCTCTTTTGAAAAAAAGTAGGCAGTTATGCAGATCTGAAATCCCTTTTGCAAAACAGAGCTCAGAATTTCCATTTTTATAAAAGGACCTTAGTGTGAAATATTTAAAAGAAGACTCTGGAACTCAAAAATATTTGAGTGAGACATACAAAGAAAAATGGCATCTGCTTGAGCATACACTAAAGGCTGGTGCATTTACTCATATGGGGGAAACTGCGACTGAAGTGACAATGTACAAATTCAGAGGTAGATGCTCTACAGTGCATGCCTCTGGCTAGCTATAAAGGACTGAATACATTACTAATTAGTGCTGGGCAAAATAAAGATTTTGCTGGCAGAATCCAGGCACGATATAACATTCTGTACATATGAATAACTTTGTTAAAGTTCAATACATTTTGTGACATGCTGCTGTTCACAGAGTCACTCTGGTACAATTCAAGTAAGCATTTGCCCATCCTGCATCCCACCAGCTGGCCCCAACCACCCCTAACCTGATACCCATCCCCATAAGCATATCACATTCTCCTGCTGAATTCCACTTGCTTGTCCCTCATTAAGCCCTGACCCACTAGACATATCACATCCCCTCTAACATCCCACCAACTGCCCCCTTGTGGGTCCCTCCTGAGTCCTATACAACTTATTTGCATCTTTCACCTCTGCACCTGGTCCCAAGTTCCCACAGCACAGATATGACTGCATGACAGGGTGTTGTCTCTGAGTCATTTTTGTACTCATGAAAGCACTCCACCCCCTTCTCAACAAGGCTGACTAATGACCTTCCCAGGGAAGGCAAAGCAAGGCAGTTTTATTTTAAGTAGTGCCCTATCCAAGAGGCTTTAAGCACTGTACACTAAAACAAATCATAAAATGAAACAATCATAAATACAAACAAAACAACATACGTAAATAAACAAATAAACAGTTAACCTAATATAGATGAAATCCACTAGTTGACCTGGCTGGTTGGGGGGGTGGTGGATACTTGCCTGTTGATATTGTGGACCAGTGCGCTCTAAGGACTATACACAGAGGCAGATGACAGAGGTTAAGGTAGTGGGGCTTGGGTGTCACTGTAGGGGCCAGTTGATTGTATGTGAGAAGGGATACAATGAGGACAGAGATCAGGGCAAGGTGATGGGGTCTGGCTGGGGGACATGAGAGGGGAAAATATTTACTGGGTTTGGCAGAGTTGGGAGTGTGGGCATAGTAGGGACAGTGGGAATTTTAGAAGTGAAGAAAGGACAGAATAATCAGAAATGGAACAAATATGATTAAAAATGAATTATTTTTATGGTATAATGCAGGAGGAGTAAGAAATTTGGTTAACTATAGTTCTTTCCACACAAACTGTATCTTAAAACACTTTACAATCTAGGAGACGAAGCAGGAGAGAATGTTGCAATACTGCCATTTTCGCCACACCTGGAGATTCCAGCAGCATATGGAAGAGAAGGCATAAGTGAATTACTTGTGGTTATACAGTAATATGGTGGTTGTGGGATTCTGACCTGAGTCTCTAACTTTAAAACACTGCTTATAAACCATTAGGCCAAACTGCCTACCTGCGCCTGTAATCAGATTATAACTAAGTCTAGGAAAGTTGTTAGTTGTTTTGTAATAGAGAGTCCCTTTTTTGAATTCCTGCCATGGTTCTCTGACAATAGCCCCAAGTGCTTACCGCATTTCTCCAAAACTAGTAACTTCCTTAAATGTGATTGCGGTTTTTGAATAAGCATAATGCTAATATACAAACACATGTGCACATGCATGCAAATCTCCTTACTGAGGCAGTGTTTTTTTTTTTCAACTATACAGTACTGTGGTGACCAACTCTGTAACACCATCACTGGCCGGTTGTTGACTTTTGTAATCAAAGTACCAATGACAATGAAAGTTGTGAAAGCTCATATGGCTAGTAATGAACTACATGTACCTAAAGAGCTGGCTACAGCCAAAAATGGCTGCTTTTGCATTTTGTTGTGCAATGTAGAATGTTGTATTAACAACAGATGGTAGCATACGTTCTTTTAGTAATTAATTTATGTATTTGTTCTTATAGACCTAGTAATGTATTAAGTAGAAGACATTTTAATACTATGTAAGTGTGCTGTTACGATATGCACATAATAATTTTTTTAAACTCATATCATCAGAAAAAGGAAAGATATCAAATCATGTCATATTTAGAATTACTATGTAATGATAATAATATCACTTAGGTATTCGGTACATGCCAAAAATAAAATGAATAAAACTGCTCCTATGGAAACGTAATGCAAGTAAAAAAAAATGGGACAGCAGGCCTAACCACACAGTAATAAATACAGTATCTGTATTTCAGTTAACAGCAATGATTCTTTATTAAAGATGGTGTTTGTGGATTGGGCTCATATTTTTAACTGTGGCTATTGATCTTTCTCTCCTCTGCTTCACGTTGTCTTCAATCGCCAGAACTGTTTTTTTCCTTCTTTCCCTCTTCTACATCTCTTAGATTGCAGAGATGAGCATTGGCTTGTTTGATCAACAGAAGCCCAACAGAGTGTTGAAGAGAGCATCTGCTAGTTTGTTCACTAACAAGGCAAGGCAATTTTATTTATATGGCACCCAATCCCAAAGGCTCTGGGCATCTAAAAGTACGAACTACAACATTTTATAAAAGTGAAATAAAATCAGTAAATATTAAGTTATTAAACAACATTGCTTGGTTTATGTAACAGCATCAGGCCCAAAGCTCAATGTAAATGGCTACATTTTGAAACAGGATTTGAATATGGTCAGTGAAAGAGCACCTCTCTCCTCCAGGGGAAGGGCATCCCAAAGGATTGGAGCAGCCACTCTGAACAATTTATCTCCCAAGGATTTTAAATGAGATCTCAAGATGGAGTTGTGCCTCCACTAACTGGAGGGTGCAGCCAGGAGAGCATGGAGTTAGGAGGTAATTCAGATAGGCTGGATCCAGACCATGCAGTGCCTTGTAGGTTAACAAGCACACCTTGAAACTGATGTGCCACTGCACTGAAAACCAGTGAAAAGCATGGGTACCAGCATGATATGCTTGAACTGAGAGGTCCCCGCAACCAGCCAGGCTGCGGCAGTCTGACTAGCTGCAAATAATGCAACAACTTTGCAGATGACCCAAGGTACACAGTGTTACAGTAATCCAGTTTTGACAGCCCAACTGAGGGCAATTGGGAAAACTTGATTTTTTATCACAGATTGTACAACAGAAGGCCATAGCCCAATAGAGGGCCAAAGTGAGCATCAGTTTGTTTAAGTACTGGCAGCCCAAGAGAAGACCATAGTGAGCCACTGTCTTGTTTGATTACTAGCAGCTCAGTAATGGGCTATAGTGAACACTGATTTGTTTGATCACTGACAGCTCAAAAAAAAAGGCCATAGTGAACACCAGCTTGTTTGATCACTAACAGTCCAACAGCGGGCTGTAATGAGCATTGACTTGTTTGATAACTGCTAGCCCAACATAGGGTCATAGCAAGCACAAGCTTAGCCCAACAGAAGACTGTAGTAAGCACATATTTGTTTGACCACTGACAGTCCTACAGGAAGTTCTAGTGACCACTGGCTTGTTTGATCACTGACAGCCCAACAGAGTGACATTTGGTTACTGACAGTACATTAAAATGCCATTGTGAACAGTGGTTTTATGAAACTTACAGTCAAAGCAGACAACAATGGTGAGCATTAGTTGGTTTGATCACTAACAGCCCAACAGGGGCCATAGTGAGCATTCATTTGTTTGTTCATTTACAGTCCAAAAAAGGGCTATAGCAGCACAGATCAATCCAATCATTCCTCACTGAGACACCATAGAGACTATATTTGGCAACCAGTACATTTGGATGTAACATACCAGAGAGGCAGTTTTGAGGGAGCTCAGTGCAGAATATGCATTCATGAAACAAGGAGACAGATAATATTCAGTTTGCTTTGTTTCTGTAAATCATGCCAAAGCTTTATCAGAATGACTAGATATACTGCTTTTGGGACACAGGATCCCAGGTTAGATTAGCAGCAAGGGTTACAAACTCAGACTGATTTTATTTTTGGCAGTGTTTGATATTGTAGTGTAGTACAATTTAATCACGATGGTAAGTCTTTGTAGCAGATGGTGCTGTGGAGAGACAGGTGGTCCTTAGTAGGGCTGTGTAAAATTCCAATTTCTCTGCCTCCACCAAAGTCTACTAAATGTGGGAAATCTCTGCATGAAACTGTTCATTTAAGAGATTTCTTAAGATGTGCTTTATAAAATCCATGTGAAACTCTACAAGAAGACTAAAACATACTGCAATATCAATTATTTTCCCATTGTATGGCATGATATTTTCAGTCAAAATGAAAAATTCCCCAAGAAGTGTAAAAACTCAGTAACAAGGCATTTTTCGTAAGAAAAGCATTGTGCCTTATGAGAGTTTTCCTCAAGCTTTCATGCAGTTTTATCTAAATTGAATTGGGTCCCCCATGAACAAGAAGGGATCAAATCTTGAGTAATTTCTTGCACAAAAGTGTAAATGGTTCTGTTCCAGAATATCTAAAAGACAAAACAGCATTAAATACATCATGTCACCCATTGCAGGAAATTAGAGGGAGGGGTTTGAAGCTCCCACACATCAAGACCAAAGCTGGCAAAAAAGGGATCTGATTATATAGCAGTTAACAACTGGAATTCACTCTCCCCTACTGTACATACTAAGTCAACATATCAAACCTTTAAGTCTGCTCTCTTGGACTCTTATTCTTTTAAGTGTACCTGTTACTGACACATTTTATATTATGTGCATTATTATACCAACTGTATTGGTTTTGTAATCATGTATTTGTCTACCTATGTCTTTTGTTCAATGTTTTGTAACTTTGTAAACAGGACAGCCCTAAAAAACAAGCTTTGCCTAGTGCCTTATCTTGGTGAAATATAAAACTAAACTAAAACTTTTGCAAATGTCTGGAACATGGAAAAGCCAGGAAACTCACACGTGGAAAAAAAATACTGCACTGCTCTACTCCATCAAGGTTAAAGGCATTTTATTCTAGTTCTTTTTATAGAGATCTATTATGTGGCTATATAAAACTGCTATTATTTTGAAAGGTATGGAGTTAATCTGGGTTTCTGTAATACAGAACTGTGTGTGGCTGAGGGAGATAAAAGCATCATGAAAAAGGTTAACTAGTCAAAGAGCAGTCCGTTTTACTTTTGTGCTGCTCAGACAGAAATGAATTATCCAGTTTCTAAAACTCCCAAGAAACAAGCTCTTTGAAAGGGAAAGTTCAGAGAGAACATTCATATTGTTGTGTGACTAAAGGGATATTTAGATGTTGTCAGAGTACAGTTAAGAGAGGTCTACCAGAATCTATAATAAAGGTAGTGGAAGCAAGAGAAAGTAAAATCATGGCCTTACAAAGTGTGCTGGATACCAGTCTTGGTACTACACTATTAAATGTTTATATGTACAGTTACTGTATCTCTTATGGTTATAAGAATGCATTCTTGAGTTTTTTGAGTGAGAGAACTGAGAAACAAAGCTGAGCAGTGCTGGCACACAAAGAACTTGAGGAGCAATTCTGTAAAACTGTAGAATTTTAGAATATTTTGTATGAGACAACATATTGTGGAAGAAAGAGTACTTGAAATGTCTAGAAAGAAACAATCTTAGCTGGACTGGTGGCACTGAGGGCTAAGGTGCTGGATGCCTAACCTCATGTCATGCTGGCGACCCGGGTTCAGGAGTGAGCCCGGACCATTGGAGGTCAGCAAGGGGGGGATGGCGGAGCTGGATGGAGCTGCCGACAGGCATGCTCTCCTCTCTGGGGAGGTGGGATGGCTTCTCTCAGCTGATGACTGCCACCTGGTGGAGACTGGGGACAGCAGTTACCAGGAGAGGAGCCTGGCACTAGACCAATGGGGTGAAAGGAAAGGGGCTGTTACTGGGGCTGTGGAGCTAACGTGTGCCTCCATGCACATGCATCCCAACTCCCAGGGCACCTGGGAGAAAACCAAGGAGGAGAAAACATTGCTGACAGCAGGATGGCAACCGACTCCCCAAAGGCACCGCTCCCGGGCTGGGTGTAAGGTAAGTCCCGGTTATTCTGGGGGATGGGGCTGGGGGGTCAGTCAGATTGGGGCAGCCAGGTGGAGGTGCAAAAAATCTGGTATGATAAAAAAAAAGAAAGAATCCTGACTGGCCAAGAGTGATGTCATGACTGATAATATTGGAAAGATGATTAGTGGATGGTGCTGCAAGCAAAAAGCAACAGAGAGACTTTTGCTAGTGTAATTGGAACTAGTCAGGTTGGACATGGAGGTGGCAGCAGCTACTCTTGCACCATCTCAGTGTTACTGGAAAGAGCTCCTATACAGTAGGGGTAGCCTGGGGAAAGCACTTCTAGTCCATGATGTCCACAAACATATTGATCAGTTTTGGGAGAGAGTGCAAGCAGAAGCAGCCTCAGTACACACCCAGAATAGAGAGACCTTGTTACTGGGTCAAGGGACTCCTGCTTGGGGGTGGTACTGATCATTATGGCTGTGGGTAGAACAAGGGGGCCTTACCGATTGAAGTCATTTGGGATGAGGAAAAACCAAGGCTGTAAAGCTGCACCCATATAGTAAATGAGGCACATCTTTCCTCTTGTAAGTGCTACGTACTTTGTTCCAAGTCAGGAACCCTGAGGTGTGGGGAATCAGCTGGGATCTCTGTAGCTAATCACATTTATAATTTTGTAGCAATGTCTACAGAGGTCCCAGGAACAAGAAAATAAATGGAACAAACATGAAAAAGGGGATGTCTAATTAGACCTCCTGAACATATCTCACTACACTAACTGGGGTTTATGTCTTGTGTAAGTGGGCAGCCGGTAGACAGAAGCTGTGGTTATTTAATATTAAGGACTCTGGATCACAACTTTCAGATGACAAGGTAGGGCAACTTTCACCAGTCTCACTGGTAAGAAGGAATCAGCATTTAATGCAAAATAAGATGATGAATACTACAATGTCTAAACTTTTGATGGTGATGGATCCAATGAAATTGGAAATGAGTAACTTTATAGTTAAAAGGACTCGGGAACAATACATAAATAGCAAAGGCACATTATCCAAGGTTAGAGAATATGTTTCTATGTGGATGTAATAATTGAATAGACACCTAACCACTGAAAATTACCTCCATGGCAGTACGGCTACCTACCCTATAAATGTCAAGCCACTACCACAACGCAAAACACTATACACAAAATGTAAAGTGCATCATGCAATATCTCCAAGGCAAATTAATTTTCCAACACCTAAACACCACAGTTCACATCTCCAGGACATCCCCTCAACACCCTCCAAATTTCAAGTTAAAAGACCAAACTGTTTCCGAGATATTACATTTTAAAGTTTTAGATTTACATTTGTTGGAGTGGCATAATTCCACACTTGTTTACATTTTACACACCTAACCACTGAAAAGTATGTCCATGGCAGTAACACTAGCTACCCTATAAATTATAAGCCAGTATCACAATGCAAAATATTCTCCTCAAAATGTAAACTGAGCCACACAATATCTCCGTAACATATATATTTTCTGACACCTAAATACCATAATTAACATCTACAGGACATCCCCTCAACACCCTCCAAATTTCAAGTTAAAAGACCAAACCGTTTCTGAGATATTAAATTTTAAAAGTTGCGAAAATTGTTGGACTATCTGGTCCCTTCAAATTTCGCCATCTAGTCCCTCCCTCCCTCACGAACAAAGATCGCTATCAAAGAATCTCGCGATCGAAGAATTTGCAGTTACACAACCAAAGAATTTGCAGGCTCACGATTAAAGAAATAAAAAATGCTAAAACTCAATTTTTTCAGAGAAAACACTAAACCACAGCCATGACTTGATAGAACGAAGCCCCCTGAGCAAAACCCATCATAGTTTGACTTCATAAGTCACCCCTGGGCTGAGATATTTGATTTTTTAATCTGGCCATCTACAGTAGTTGCACCCTCACAATAAAACATCACAGTCAAAGAATCTCATGATCAAAGAATTTGCAGGCTCGCGATCAAAGATCATTAGCGGGCCACGATCAAAGAATTTAAAACTTTGAAACTCTATTTTTTAACAGAATTAGAAGAAATCACAGGCATGGCTCGATAGAGGGAAGACATCTGAGTAAAACCCATCAGAGTTTTACTTCAGAAGTCATCCCTGAGCCGAGATATTTGTTTTTTTCTGACCACAAAATGAAAACAAGATGGCGACCATCACGATCAAATAATTCCTCGTGATCAAAGATTCTTTGATTGCGAGCCTGCAAATACTTTGATCGTGAGGAGGGACCAGATGGCCAGAACCCCATTCTTCTTTCACAAAATAGCCATATACTGTACATTTCTCCATAGACTTATAATGGGATCTTAAAACTTTAATAACTTTTGAATGGATTGATATTGTTTCACCAAACAAAAAAGTGGCATGTTCCTTGATGCAAGCTCTTTCAACATGCTAAGTTTCAGAGTGGCACACCACACAATGGCTGCACAGCGCCACGGACAAAATCTGAAAAACTGCCCACAAAACTGGCAAGAAAAGCATTTCTCAGCATTTTGGTGCGCAAAAACCGCAAGTCCAACCAAAACAAACTTTGGCAAATCAAGAGATCTACCATGCCCCACTGCGCGTACTAAATTTCATGCAAATCCAATGAACAGGTCTAAAGTTATTAATGCACAAAATTTCGAGTTTAACATAGAAGTGGCTTCATAACCCTAAATATAGGGGTGCGACTGCACCCCTATAATATTAATTAATATATATATATATATATTCTGCACTGATCCCCTTTGCATTCTTGATTAATAACAACATTCATTTAAACATGTGATCTTTGTCCTTCACATTTTAGTTACTGCTGCTGCTCATCTACACATGCTATCATAATCCTTTGTTTATAATATCACAATATGTTGTTGAAAAGATTATGGCATCATAAACAGAGGATCATGCTGTCATGTGTACACAGTCAGCAGTAGATGAAGCCTAATGGACAAATATCCAATGTTCGGATAAATTTCCTTATCAACAACAAATGTAAAGGTGATAAGTGCTTTGGCTCCCCTGCTGACTTAATCAAATACCGGTCCCTTTGCAATGTCTGTACCAGAGTAACAAGGCTTGCCAATGCTGAACATTTTGCCTCCACATTCCAGAACAACCATAATCACCCCTTCAGGTTCTGAAAGGTCATCCATGTCCTCTTCTCCCCACAACCTAGTTCTCCTGCCCTGTCCTCAAGGTGGGTGACACCACCATTTCTGACTCCATTCTTGTGCCTCAGTTTTCAACTCTTTCTTCACTATCTTGTGCCTCCTCCCTTTCTCTCCTCCCTCCCCATACCAGTTTTAGTTCCCCATCCTTCCACTCCATCATAACCCTTCTCCTTCTCTCCTATCACTCTTGCTGTTTCCCTAAACGTTCTCTTGGATTTTAACCCTATCAAAGGTAGGAGCCCTGATGGGCTCGACCCCAAACTTCTTCATCTATCTGCCCCTGCCATTGCTCTACAAATTACCTCCCTTCTCAACCTCTCATTCTCCTTTGCCTCTATCTGTGACTCTTGGAGGCAGGCCATGGTAATACCTCTTACTAAATGTGGTGACTACTCCTCTCCTGGCAACTACCATCCTATATCCTTGCTCACCACTTTGGCAAAAATCCAAGAACACCATGTACATTCTCAGCTGTCCACCTTCCTTGATTCATCCTCCTTCCTCACTCCCTTCCAGTCTAGTTTCTAGAAATCCCACTCCACCTCCTCCTCCATCCTCCAGCTTACTGACTTCATCCTCTGTAGCACAGATCAGGGCCAGATCACCTCTACCATATTTGTTGACTTGGCTATGGCCTTCAACACTGTAGCCCATCCCCTTCTCCCAGACAACCTCAAGGCAGTGGGGCTCTCCAACTCCTCAATTAATTGGTTCTACTCTTACCTTGAGGGACTGTCTCAAACTGTTAGAACTGATGATTTCTTATTCCCCACTCACTTCCTATCAGCATTGGTCTCCCCTAAGGGTCCATCCTAGGCCCTATCCTTTTCTCAGTTTTTCTGAATGACCTCCCTGCTGCCTGCACATCTGCATACATTCATATGTATGCAGATGACACTCTACTCTTTGCCTCTGGCTCCTTTCTCCCTGACCTTATAGCCAAGCTTCAGCTGGAGTTCAATAACATCCAGCATTGGTTCTAGGCAAATCAGCTGTCCCTCAGTGCCAAGAAAATGGTTTCCATGACCTTTGACACTAGGCAGAAGCTTGCTAGTCTGGCCTCCCTCCCTCTCCTTCTTCCACATCCTAGATGGTGCTGTAATCAATGATGTTGCCCCATTTAAGTACCTTGGAGTTTGACTTGACCAGCGCCTTGACTACTCAGTGTATGTGGATACCATCGACAAAAAACTCCAGCCTAAACTCGGCACACTATACAGGAATACAGGGTGCATTCTTCTTCCTGCCTGCTGAGCAATTGCCATGAAAATGATACTCCCCATCTCTTACTATGGTGATGTAGTCTACAGTGTAACTTCCATGTCCACCCTTGCCAGACTGTATCCTCTCTTTCACTCCTTCTGTCACTTTGCTTTAGACTGTCCACCCTGCACCCACCAATGCTACCTATTCTGCTCCCTCTCCCTCACATCCCTTGAAGCCAGATGCCTTGTTCATTTTGCCTTCTTTATCTCTAAATACTGGCTAGGCTCCCTCCACTCCTACCTCTCTCCCTTCCCCCTCCCCTCCCCTCCCTCTTCCTATACCCTTCGTAACTTTGGCTATCATTCTCTTCCTCTCTCCACAAGGAAATCCTCCACTGGTTAGACTGCTTTCTCCTACCACTTCCCCAAACTTTGGGGTTCTCTCCTTTATTCATCCACTCTGCCTCCTCCCAATGCTCACTCTTCTTTCCTATCCAAGATTTCTCTTCTCACTCCTGCAATTGTACCTGATACCAGTTCAAGATCCTCTACTCCCTCTCCTTCCCTCCTTCTCTTCCATATTCCCCATTCTGCACTTAATTTAGCCCTCCCCATGCTCCCTAGTAGTGACAAGCCCTTCACTCTCTGTTACTCTTTCATTGCTATGGCAGTTTGATTGTGCACTCCTAGAATGGCATCCCCTTGAACCCCTCTGTACGGTTTACTTTCCCTCATCCATGATTTATTTGCCTTCTCTATGATTGCTTAGTTATTATGATGCTTATTTCTTTTGCCTATGTTGTAATTTTTGTTTCAGATTATACTTCACACACCCCTTTTTTCTCCCTCCCCCCAGGACACATCAGGAAATGAGATGTTATCAGCTCAGTATGTCTTTTCTGGTGAAACTTTTGAAACAGTTAAATAAATAAATAAATATATCTATTTATAGAAACTCAGAGATATCTGCTGTTATTTAAAGGTTCTAGATTGATTGTATATCAGATTGAAATTGGTTGACAACCACTTTCATTGCAGCCACATTAAGCTCTACAACACCCTTTGGAGATCAGTCCATGATGCTCCTTCTATCACTGCATTTAAAATTAGGCTGAAAACCTGAAAGTTTAGCTGAGCATTTAGTACAGTCTAGTGTTTGTGTTACATATGTAAAATTGTATGTATTTATTTCTAGTTCTTTATTTATTGTCTAAGTTTTGCCATTGTTTTATACAGAAGAATTGTCTGAAACATATGCATGCCACATTTATGCTGTATGCATTTAGGTGTGCTTATACTGTTTGCATTGTTTGTTTAATTTGTCTTTAAATTGTGTTTATGTTCTTGGATATATAACTGATTTGTTGGCGGAGAGTGGTATTTTAAATGTTGAAACTATATGAGGCCAATGAGGAGGCAGTAACTGCCATGGATGTGAAACAGAGACTATAGATGGTGAGCCTTGAGCTTAGCAATGAATACTGACAATTACTATAGCTTAGAACTAGGATGTATCTGTTGTACCCATTGTGGATTGTCTGACACCACCACAAATACACTAATCCCCAGTAGTAACCTGCAGATGCCACCAGCCACAATAAACTATTGTAATTACTATTCCTTGCCAACCTCAAGTTTTTTTTTTCCATTTGTAGTCCATTTTATCCTGTACCAATTACCACATTGGGAGATGAAGTAGTTTGGCTGAATTGCCAAAGCCAAACTGAATATTTAGGCCCAACTTGAAATTAAACCAAAGATGGTCTTGCTCACTTCTCCTACCCTTAGGTTGGCTCATGCTTAGATATTGACAATTCTCATGTCAAACAAGGCACCTGCTATACTGTCAGGATTGATAAATATGAGACATTTCCTTAACATAATTCATTATGAAAATTTGCAATCTAATTTTCCTTTGGGCGATATCAATTAATGCTAAAAATGTTCTGGTCACACTGAATGGTCATATCAATAATATATGCTCTATTAGCCTATTTAGGCTAGGCAAGGGGTTCATGATCTGGGTTAAAATTTTAAACTCATTTGATTCACAATTTAACAAACGGTTAATAACCCTGCTTCTTTTATATTGATGGGGGGACTAAGCAGGGTGGCTGCCCATTTGTGTTACTAGTTTGATTTGGCCATTGCACCCCAGGCTCAGAAGGGCAGGAATCATGAGATAGTGCAATAGGATAACATAAGAAAGGCATCTGACACAAAAAAATCTTTATATGTAGATAACATATATTTTTGTCTCTAATATTAGGGACACTCTGCTGAGAACAGTGTGAATGCTCTCAGAATTTAGTTTGATTTCAGGCTGTGGGTAACATACATAAAATAATAATTATTTTCTTTGTAACAAAAAGAAATACAGATTTATTCAAGCGTGTAAGCTATAACTTTTTTTTACATTAAAACACCTGGGGATTAAAATCAATTAAGCTCTGGAGGAAGGATATGCATTAAATGTACCCTCTCCAACTGTAAAGAATGAAATGGGAGTTTGTAAACAATTACTCTCTCATTTGTCTGTGGCAGGAAGATATATTGTAATGTAGTGAATAGGGGATTCACAGTGGCTTGATGCAAAATACGCGGTTTATCTTTTATTGATTGATTGGTTGATTTTCCTTTACCAGAAAAGGTGATATGGGTCATTCCCCATTTTCAGTCACTTCTGAGGAAAAGGGGGTTACACATGTTTATACAGACAAATCAGCACAATGTGGCATTTTCAATCACCCCAGAGGAAAAGGGGGTTACAATTAACAAACATGTTTATGTAGACAAATCAGCACAATGTAGCATGACAATCCAGCATGCTATGATATAATTTACAGGATGTTACAAAACACATTCTTCACCAGCAGCACTTGACCTATCAGAGTTTCCTCTGGAAAGTGGGAATCCAGAGGCCCTGGTTCTGGTCTATAACAAGTTCGTTACCATAGCCCTGGATTCTATTGCTCCTGTCCATGTTCATCCTCTCTCCCTTTGCCCTCAGTCCCCTTGGTTTGACAGGACCTTGAGGAAGTTGAGGTGACTAGGATGAAGGTTAGAGCACTGCTGGTGGACATCTGCCATGGTGGTCAACCATCTTAGATTGTTAGAACATTATTAAGTCTACCAATTAACAATCGCCTGTAAGAAGGCAGAGTTCCTGTCCAGGGAAATTGCTGCCACTCAGTACCGACTGGCTCAGTTCTTTCGAACTGTAGACAGGCTGTACAACCCAGCTTGTCTGCAGTCTCAAAGAGCTTTTTTGCAGTTGGAGTGTGATGAGCTTGCTCGGTTCTTTGTGGATAAGGTGGCTGACATCAGGGAGGAGATCCTATCATCACATTCTGTAGGGGATGCTGTTGATCAGTGCTTGGTCACTGTCCCTCATTTTTCCTGGAGTACCTTTGACCTGCCAGAGTTTGCAGATGTCATGCAGATTGTCCAAGGTATGTGTCCTACATGCTGTAGTATGGATATGGCCCACCTTCCCTGATTACGGGTTGTTGTGACAACATTGACCCAATCCTGGCACAGATAGTCTGGTGCTCCTTTGACTTGGGTGAGTTTCCTAGCTCCCTGAAGGAGGCGGTGGTGACACCCCTCCTGAAGAAAGCTTCACCGGACCCAGACTCTCTTGCTAACTACAGACCTATCTCAAACCTCCCCTTTGTGGGGAAGGTGATTGAGAAAGTAGTGGCTGTACAGCTGGAGAACCACTTGACCATCCATAACATCTACAATCCTCTCCAATCCAGTTTTCAAAAGAGGCACAGTACTGAGACTGCACTGGGTCAGGTGAGAGATCAGAAAAGCCATTCCACTCTGGTGCTCCTTGATCACTCCTCAGCCTTTGACACTGTAGATCATGAGGTGCTGCTTGAGTGCCTGAGGTTCATCTGTGGCCTGACTAGTAAGGTCCTCAGGTAGTTTAAATCTTTCCTCACTGGCAGAATTCAGAGGGTGGTGTCAGGGATTTATTCCTCTGATCCTCTCTCTCTGTCATGTGGGCTCAGTGCTCTTCCCCCCTGTTGTTCACGGTGTACATGCTGTCCCTTGGAGACACTGTAAGATGGTATGGGCTGAGGTTTCACTGCTATGCTGATGATACCCAGCTCTACCTGTCATTTGCACCTGACCAGGATAGTGCAGTCTCGGTCTTTAATAACTTCCTCACTGAAATCCAGGATTGGATGAATTCCAGCTGGCTAAAGTTGTATTCGGGAAAGACTGAGGTGATGGTCATGGATTCTGGTCGCCGAATGGAGGGTCTGGGGCTGGTCAGCCTATGGGGCTCTTTCTGGGGGGCTCCCAGCTCCTTATCTTTGAACAGGTGCGGGACCTGGGGAGATGCTTGATGATGGGCTGACTCTACGATCTCAGGTGTCAGCAATCATTAAGTCATCCTTTTACCATCTGAAGAACATTGCTAGGATCAAGCACCTTGTTCCATCCAATCACCTTCCTATGCTGATCCATGCCTTTGCGACCTCGCGCCTTGATTACTGCAACTCCATTTACTTAGGTCTACCAGGGGTTGATATCTGCTGCCTGCAGCTGGTGCAGAATGCTGCAGCCTGGTTGTTGACAGGGACTTCCTGGTCATGTAACATCACACCAGTGCTGCGCAAACTGCACTGGCTGCCAATTCAGTGGTGGCTCACCTTCAAAGTTGGATTACTGATGTATAAAGCCCTACACGGACTTGGTCCGGACTATCTGAAAGAGCTCCTGTCCCCTCATTACCCTGAGTGATGGTTCCGTTTGGCTGACGAGGGGCTGCTAGAGATTCTGAGGGTAGTTTTAAAACTTCAGGGGCCCGTGTATTTATGTACATGGCCCCTGCCTTTTGAAATTGTCTACCCCATCAGCTTTGGGAATGTGTGACCGTGGGTGGCTTTAAACAGGCACTAAAAACGTATTTATGGTGCCAAGCCTTCTTCAGTTAATTATACTGAATAACAGATTTTACTGATAATTTTTTTTACTGTTGTTTTATGCCACTGTTTTTATTCATTTTTATGTACAGTGCTTTGACACGTTTGAAGGGCACTTAATTAAATAAAGTTTATTATTATTATTATTTAAAATAGCAGTGCAATGGAAAAGCTAGTTTCAGCTACAGTTAATAAAAACATTAGCATACCAAGTCAAATTTACCCTTCTAGGTACTTTGTTTGCTGTGCACCATGATATTTTTTTTACTATTTTCTCAGTCCTGTCTACAATACCATTTCTAAGCCAAATGTATTGTTCAGCTTGAGAAAAAAAAAATTAAAAAAATATAAAATACTCAATTTTTACTTAAACTACAAAAACTATACCACCAAATAAAACTGGAAGATATCTGGAATATTTTACACTGAAATAAGTAGGGCCATTTTTTTTGGCGCAACTTCTAACCCCAAGGCACACCCCATGCCTGTTCCTGTCTGCAGGGTGGGGTTGGGGAGTTAGGGTTTGAAACCCTAATGCCACATTTCCCTACTTTTGTCACTTTAACCCTTATTAATGCATAAACAAACTTTTTTTGCAATGAATTTCCTTACTTTTTGAGATAACATAATCATATTCTTATTTGCCTGTAGGAGCACAGGGCCTGATAATTGTATCCTTATTTGACTGTAGGAGTGCAGGGCTCTCCAGGCCCTCACTCCCATCCATCCATAATTTTTGAGATAGTGCAATCGTATTCTTACTTGCCTCTGGGAGTGCTGGGCCATCTGGTCCATGCACTCCCATCCCTCCAAGATGTGTATAAGCATGTTGTTGTAGTACAAGCACAGGACCCTCTGAGACCTATGCTTGCAATATGAGCAGAACTGCAACTGAATTGTCACCATGGCCATCTTATTACACCATCTCATGAACCTGGTATTGAACATTTCCAAATCCCCACAAAAATGGGATTCTGTGACACTGCAATGTCATCCTACACCACAGATGTGAAAAGACAGTTTGGCCAGGATTTGAAAAATGACAACTATCACGTTCATCAGGTGGTGGAAAAATAAGGCTATGTTGAAAATTTGGGGTCAAAATATTTAAAATTACCAAAGTTATGAGCAGACGTAGGAAAATTTTAATGGTTGTGCATAACATTGATAGTTTTACATATTTTGACCCCATATTTTCAACATTCCCTTCTTATGACCCCACCTCATGAACTAGGGTAGTGAAAATTTCCAAATTTTGTCCAAAAGGTGATTGTGTCAAGTGGCTGAGAAATCACCTTTTGGACCAGATTTACTTAATTCCTCTGTCATTGTCCATGAGTTTGGCATCTCAAAAAGGCCATGTTGAAAATTTGGTGTAAAAATATGCAAAAATGGCAAAGTTATACATCAAAGTTGAAACCCCCATTGAAATACATTGAACTGCGCTTACCTCAGTTTCTCATATTGTAGTTGGTGGTTCCAGCAGGAAGACATGTCTTTGATCAGAGAGTGGATCTTCACCCTGGGACCTGTTCAGGTGAGTGAGGGTGTGTGGGGACTGTGGGGGGAGGTTCTGGGTAGGGGTTGCTCAGTGGGAAGTCAGGGTGGGGGGTCAGATTAGTGAAGGACTGTTTTCTTTTTTTACATGTTTTAAAAATAACATTGATGGACTGTTTTCTTTCTTTTATACTGGAATGCAGTTGGGGGTGCTACTAGACAGCAGGGAAAAAGAAAATATCAAGTGGGACAGCAGTCGGAGAACAGACTGAAGGGTGGAGGTACCACCAGACACCAAGGAAATGTATCAAAATGATAGGGACAGTGATTGGAAGGTGGGGGTACCACTAGACACCAGAGAAATCTATCACACTTACAGGGATGAGGATCAGAGGGTGGGGGTGCCACTAGACCCCAGAGAAATCTGTAACAATTATAGTTGACAACAATGGCAAGCAGCACCATACAATAACTTCATATGGGTATTTTGTTACCGAGCATGCTCAGAACCTGTATTTTTAAAATGTAATAACTTAGGAATGGAGTAATATTTTTTTGCCAAACCCACAAAGAAAATATCTGTGGGCCTAGGCCTTTCTACCTCTACTCTTCTACCTAAAAAAAATAAAAAAAAAAAAACCTTGAAAATGTCAGACCTAAATTCCAAACCATGCAGTTGTTAGGTGATGGAAAAAAACAGGAAAAAACAGCAATTTGGTATAAGTCAAACAAAAATTTTTGTTTGAGGTAATATGAAAAAAGCAGAAGTGAATCATGGAAAAGGATATAATAACAAATAACAAACACCTTTAGGGTTCATTTTTCTAACAGTTAAGTGCAGAATCCACTTAATGAGTTCCCGATGACCAACAAACATGTTTTGGTCTCTCTGTACAGTGGCATTTTTGTAGCTTTTCAATTTTTATTAAAAAAAAAAAGAAAAACAAGATGATGGAAAACAAAAACATTTTAACCCCGACCAAAAAAAATTGCCCATACGATCACTTCATACGGCTATTTTGAAATGCTTACTGAGCATGCTCAGAATCTGAATTTTTTAAATTAAATAACTTTGAAACAGATTAATATTTTTTCACCAACCTAGCAAGGGAAACATCTGTGGGCTAAACCCTTTCTATCCTGAAAATTTCAGACCAAAATTCCAAACCTTCTGGGCACTAGGTGATGGCAAAAAAACCAGCTAAAAACAGTGATTTGTTTTATGCTTTTGCACTATTCACATCTCGGAATCCACACATCTGACTAGAAAGAAACTTGGCATGTCAAGCAATCTACCCACAAGACCACACATGCATGACTTCATGCAAATCCATTAAACAGTTGCATTATAAAATGCAAAAATTGATATTTAACATTAAAGTGCCTACTCAGCACTAATTATAGGGACACTACTGCCACTGCAGTTATACAG
The DNA here is from genome assembly GCA_016271365.2 of Neoceratodus forsteri. Taxonomy (NCBI): domain Eukaryota; kingdom Metazoa; phylum Chordata; order Ceratodontiformes; family Ceratodontidae; genus Neoceratodus; species Neoceratodus forsteri. Next base: position 1,274,968,108 of record CM057449.1, on the reverse strand, counting down.
GCATGGTTGTGCCTGTGTATTAGGGTTGAGTAAGCACCCCAGTTTTTGCACCACAATAACCTTTCCCTAGTTCAACCTATTCACATGAAATTTGGAAAGCGCATCATTTGTGCCAGGATCTCTTGAACATGTTGGTGTTCCTCAAGGCTCCATCTTGGGACCTCTTCTCTTCTCCATTTTTATAAATGACTTATCTTCTAACACCCCTTGGTGCTCAACAATCTTGTATGCAGATGATCTGGTGTTCTACACCTCCTCGGCAAACATAGAAGAAATAGGTGACTAACATCTGCATTTCTCATAGTGCAAGAATGGATCCATAACACAAGGCTTGTCCTAAACATAAGTAAAACTCAGGGCATGCTCTTTGGATCTGTATTTTGTATATTGTACCACTTGCTAATCAGTAAGTGATACAATATACAAAACACCATAATGTTATACAAACACAGGACAGTATATGATATAATACACATAATGAAATACAGCAACAAGACATCTTTCCCCTGGTGTCTAATGGCACCCCCATCCTCTGATTGCCATCTGCAATGCTTTTTTGTGTTTCTCTGGTGTCTAGTGACACCTGCCACCCTCTGATACCATCCCTGTCAGTTGTTTGTGTTTTTCTGGTGTCTAGTGGCACCCCCCACCCTCGATCGCATTCCCCATCCTTGAAGAACTAGTGAAGTTAGCTGTCTTCTCAGTGCAGCAGATTGATTTTGTGGCACAGGTGAACGAGGTGCATTTGTTTTAGACAGTGAAGTTCTACCATCTCCTGTCATATTTAAAGACAAGTTTGGGGGCCAGAATGCAGCTGTGCCCCTCTTGTAAAGAAGGTGTTGTTGACACAGCATTTAGGCAGAGAAACTGGTGTGACGGGTGGGGGCAATGCATTGAGGCTTGCAGAGTGCCCTGATTTCCTTTACCTCATCAGTCCAAACTCATGCTCCATGCAGCTGATCCCATCCTCTGAGTCCACAATCACATATGGGTTCCATGAGCCAGGAATATATTATTTTTAACTGTTGGGCATTGAGTTTCATTGTGGGTTTTTTTTTTTTGGACTGGCCGATTGCTTTCATCTTTTAACCTGAAAGAAAGAAAGAAAATGGTCTCTTATCATCACTGCTATACACTTCCCCCATCCTGACCCTCCCACTGAGCACTCACCACCCCACATATCCCATTACCCTATACTTATCAGCCGAGGTCAAATACTGTAATCCTATCTGGACAAGAGACATGGCTTCACTCTTTAAATGCCTTTTTGGGACTCCATCTCATGAACACTGGCAGTGAAATTACATTAATTGGAACTGAAAGGTGATTTTGCTCAGCTTTTGGGTCTGATTAATGAAATTTCACTGCCAGCATTCATGAGGTGTGGTCCCAAAAAGGCCATGTTGTAAAATGGCCAAGTTATAAAGAGAAATTTAAAATGCCATTGAAATTCATTATACAGCATTTACCCATATTCCTCAGCTCATGGTTTGGCCAGTTTAATGATCTAATGGGGAAGGGACAGAGCAGTGTTCTGGTGAAGACGCAGCACCCTGTGGTGTGCCAGGGAGCCTTCCCCACAAGGTATTGACATGCATGATGAAGTCTGCTGGGCCCTTTCCCTGGGTCAGGACTGTCTCCAGTATTGTATTTATCTCATTTAGTGCAGGTCCTGAAGAGAGCTGCACAAATGAGGATTCAATTCCACTATCAGAAAATGAAAGGAAATAAATTGTAAAAACCTACATTTATGCAGACTTAAGGGTTAAAGAACATAAAACGCACAAAGTAGGGAATGAACAATTAGGGTTTTGGGTATCTGGAATATTTGTGAATCAGTGTGGTGGGGTCTTCCTTGGGGTTGTCAACCTTAATGCCTATCCTCTCTGCTGCGCAAATGAGCTCAGATGTGATGTCTTCATGCAGGGCCTGCAGAGCCCTACATGAAGAAAACTAAGCCAGATTATGTTGACCATACTATAGCAGAGTGGCACTAGCTTGGAGCTGTACCTGGTACTTTGGATAAGAGGCAACGAGCTGGGACGGGGGTGGGCATAAAAGCTGACAACCCCAAGGAAGACCTCAACACACTGATTCAATATTCCAGGGACCCAAAACCCTAATGGCTTGTTCATTTCCCTACTTTGTGTGCTTTATGTTATTTAACCCTAATCTGCATTAACGTAGGTTTTTGTGATTTATGTATACTTTATATAGATAGATACTGTAGATATAGATATAGATAGATAGATATATATGACTTGCAGTATAAAATTAGGAGTCGTATGGGGGATAATTAAGTAATCTGTTTCAAAACTCCTCTTTGGGGGACCCAAACTTAGAACATATTTGCTGATGCCCAAGCTTAGGTAAATGGATCTGCATGGAGTTGATCACAGTAAGGGGTTGGTTTATGGATATTTCTGCATCAATTTGTTTTAAATTCAAGAGCATATCAATTCCCCTGTTCCATTTTTCCAATTATATACAGTTTAGGCACATCAGTATACTGGACAAGTTCGGATTTACCTAGCCACATGACCCATGCACTATATTTGTAATGGGCCCATGGGATACTATGCATGGATTAGGCTGCTCTATTTCAGTGAGCCCTAGTATAACCAATTGCACAACTGTACATACTCTACAGTATATGTTATGCTAAACATTACATTTGGTTTAGTCTATTCAAAATGAAATACATGGTTCACAAGGGATATTTGATGAGTAGCATTTGGAATTTGCTGAATATACATCTACTCTGGGAAGGAGACTGCAGGGGACTGGGCCATCATACACCCTGGTTGGAGGTTTTCCCACCATATTTTTCCTTGTGGCCATATTTGTGCAATAACATGAAGTGTGTGCTCTGCCTCTATAGAGATGCCCCTGGCATCTGAGTGTGGCACCCCCTCATGTGGTTCTACTGTGTTGTCTCCCAGATTCCTTCAGATGGCTGCTGAACAGCAAAATGCATTAACGCCTCCTCCCTGAGGGGCAGAAGGGCTGTCTGAGGAAGTTAAGTCCTCTCTCTCCTGCCATCTTCTTAGCAACTCAAGTCCATTCCTGATCCCAGGTCACCAACACAGCAGGAGGTACCTCTTTCACCATGTTACCTGGTCAGCTATAAAGCTCCATTTATTAAAGCTTTGCACTAGTTTCCAGAGCAAAGTTGCAAGACTGTTTGCCACACTAGATTTGTGGAATTTCCTTACAACTGCCACTTTCAGTGCTGGCAAACATATAGCTCACAGCAACCTTTGATGGCTACTGTTTTGTAAATGGTGGTAGGGAACATGCTGCAACTATCAAAACCAGCTCTCTGAAAGTGATTTTATGGAAACATAAGAACTTTGAGATAAAATGAAACAAATGGTGTATCCAACTTTTCCCCTTGCTCTCACTGGAGCTGAAACCATGCCATTTGGAATTTTGTCTGAGAATCATGCCTGTCCCTTGTTTGTTCAAATTATGTATGGATCAAAATTCTGATTCAGATGCTGGACAATTAGATGGACTGGCAGTATCACCTGGAGGTTAGAGTAATGAGCTGTGAATTAGCTTGGTACATGCAGCAGACCTGAGGCCAAATTCATAGAACTTTGCACAGGTGTAAATAAGGTTTTGCGCCAAAGTGGTAGTCACTAAAGCCTGGTTTGCACCCTCAAACTGGGTTTGTGCTGGGGTAAAATGTAGAGGGACAACAATGCAAATAAGGGGGAGAGGACCTGCACATTGGCGCAGTCCCATTCACAAAGTATTTACTTGCAAGGGCCTTTTGGGGGTTCCCTTATGTGGAGAAAATTCCACCCAATGAGACCTTGCTTTAATTCCGCACAACCCTAGTGGTTGGTGGAGGTACTGTGGTGTCCTCCCCATCACTGATCGCCACCCCCATTGATAATAAAAAATATGTCTCTTGTGGTCTAGTGGTCCCTCCTCCTCCCTGATTGCTAATCGTTGTCCCATTAGTAGCAAATTATATGTCCTTGTTGGTCTAGTGGTCCCTCTCCCTCCACAATCACCATCCGTTAGTAATGAAACATATGTCCCTGGAGGTCTAGTGGTCCAACCCCCTCCCTGGTCATTGTCCCATTGATCATAGAACATAGTTTCCAGGTGGTCAAGTGGTCCTTCCCTGTCCTTGACCACCGATTGCCATCCCATTAATAATAAAAAAAAATGTCCCTGGTGGTCTAGTGATCCGTCACCTTCACTGACTGCCAGTCACTGTCCCTATGATAAAACTTAAAACATCTCCCTAGTGGCTAGTGGTTCCCTCCATTCCTGATCTGCCGGTTGTATGAGATGTAACTGTCCATGGTGGTCTAGTGGAACCCCACCGCCATGCTCCCCCATCCCAAAACTGAGCCAGAGACAGACACAGCCCTCATCTCTCCACCATGGCTGGCCACCGACAGAGCTGTTATGGAGCAAGTACTGTATACAGCACATGCACTTTGACTGACAGTGAGCTGTCAATCAAAGGGCACATACTGTATATAGTAGATGCTCTGTGACAGTTCAGTCGGTAGCCGGCCATGGTGCAGAGAGGAGGGCTGTGTCAATCACCATCTCAGTTTCAGCATAGGGAGTGGGGTGGTGGGGCATCTGTTGTGTGAGGGGTCCAGACCACCAGGAGACAAAGTTACGTCTATACAACCAGTGGCTCAGGGATGGGGGGAACCACTAGCCACCAGGGAGATGTTTTTAGTTTTATCATGGGGACAGCAATCAGCAATCTTGGAAGGGAAGGGATTAATAGATCAATGGGGACACATATTTTATTATCAATGGGAAGGTGATTGGGGATGGGGAGAGACCGCTAGACCACCAGGGACATCTATTTTATTGCCAGTGGGACAGTGATCAGCTATTGGGGCAGGGAAGGGACCACTAGACCACCAGAGACATATATTTTATTACCAATGGGATGGTGATCACTGATCGGGGAGGGGGAGGGACCTCTAAACCAGCAGGGACATATATTTTATTACCAACAGGATGGTAATTGGGGAAGGGAAGGGACCACTAGACCACCAGGGAGCTGTTTTTTTTAACAAGGGGACAATGATTGGTGGGGGGGCACTAGCCACCATGGACTGTTTAGTTGTTTATTTCTCAGGACAGTGATCAACAAGGGGTGGGCATGCTACACTTGCCCAGCCTATGCAAATTGACCCATATGGCCATGCAGATGGCCACTTCATGCCTTGCATGCCCAATGGGCTCATTTGCATGTCTTCCTTTGTGAATAGGAAATAGCACCCCTGCTCTATTCCTTGTGGGGCTGTGCTCCTGGCTGCATGTTGGGGGTGGTGCTACTGGAATAGTGCTGGTGGTTCTGGGGTTATTGTTAGTCAGCTAGCGTGCAGCACTATTCGACTATGAATAGAAATTTTGGATGCCTGGGCAACTGCAAAGTGCAATGTAAAATTCTATGTTGTCTTTGTGAGTTTTTGTGAATCAGGGCCCTGGGTTATATTCCTACAACCTACACCTGCATGCTGTGTGACCCTGAGCAAGTCACTTGACCTCTCCATTGCTCCCAGGTTTCCCCTAAAAACAGGCCATGGGTCTTAACTGGTTTCCAAAGAATAAAAAAGAAAATGTGGTGGAGCCCTGTCTGCCCATTTATTTGGAGCTTTTTTTGTTATTAAAAAATGTATTTATCAAAAGCCCAGCCCATTAAATATTTAAATATTTTTGGTATGCATTACATACATTTTAAAAGACCTGTGAGAAAATCCACTGAGATTTTCATTCTACAAATGTTAGCCACTAAGAAATTATCACATGACAAGCTGTACATCAAGGCAGATCATGCATGAATCCAGGATTTAATGCAAGCTCTTGGTGCCAAGAAGACATTGCACCCTGGAGAGTGCCTTAAATCCTCATTGTGTGTTATCTCAAGTGCTTCACAGCCTGGAGTATGCTAATCCAATTGTAAAGTTCTTTTTGTAATAGACATACAAAGGAACATAAACTGCTATCTTTTCTGGAGTGCTACATTATGCTTTTAAAGAAAGCAGACCTAGTTGCAGTCATACTGGGTGGGGCGGAGGTGGGGGGGGTTATCAGTAACACTTCAGCCAACTGATTTGCAGTATACTTGTGTGATTCCTCTTATAAGTTGGTAATCAATGTTGTTTTAAAAACTAAGTAAAAGTTACTTTTAAGTTTCAAGTGTAATCATCTGAGGATAGGGATTTTTGTTTGGGTTATGCAGTTTGACTTAAGAGAAGAACTTTCCTACTGTGGGGTTTAAATAATGTAATAATTTGTTTGACAGATCATTACATTTTTAGGTGACTTCTGGCAGTTTACTGAGTGATAAGTAACTGTTACATGGCATGATTGGCTCAGTGAGCTGACTGGATTTCAACAATATTCTTGCCACACATTTTACAACATAATTTATACTTTCATTTTAGGATTTCTTTTGATAATGGGCTTGCACACTAAAAAAATGGCTTATTGTCACCATGTGCATCACATTTATATGCAATGTTTCCAAACTGCCACAATTTATAACCAGTTCCCTACTCTATTACTGCCTGCAGGAAACCTTTCCCAAAAGCTGCATAAAGAGCCTCAGCTGCTACAGACGTACCTTTATCAAGGGTACAATAATACTGACATGGAAATGAAAATAAACTCTGTATGTGCTACAAGTTGGTGCTTCCAGCACTTTGTGTGTGTGTGTGTGGGGGGTCTACACACCTGCCTGCAGCAGCAATTTGCCTAATGGTCAAAAGTTCCATGCACATAGGGCCATTAATTAATGCACAGCTGTTGCAAAGAATATCCTTGAAACTTGCTGCTTTTGAACATCTAGCCCCCATTCTGTCAACTCGGTTGAGTCATACTCTGACACATAATTGCTGCTGAATTTGCAGATTATATCATATTGAACAACATGCTTTTTCTGCCAGTCCCATTAGGCCCAAATATCTCTTACCTAGATTCTGTAGTTTTAAGGTACAGTATAGCCCAATTCTCACAGAAGCTGGGATGAACAAGGCTAATATATCATATTCTCCCCCAATTGCTTTTAAACTTTGAAGAACTAACTTTCTTTAACAAAATATCACTTGCAGATTTTGTTTGTTGCTGATTATTCTATACAGAAGAAATGTTTGGTACAGGAAAAAGAGACTGTCACAGTTGTGTTAGTAGTTCAGTTGCTTTCTGAGGTCTGTAAAAGTTAGTAAATATGGTTCTGAAACAGAAGATTGCAAACTGCTGTCACAATCTATTGTGTGGTAATGGTTTGCTTCCCTTGGCATGTTCACTCTTCTCTGGCCTGAACAGTACATTGCCTCAGTCCCTAAGCTGAAAGCAGTGCTACAGTGTGACAGCAATAATGCCCAGTGTGGGTTCTGTTCTACTCAACTGAAGCTGACTGCCAAAAAGACTGCTGCTGTGTCTTTTGGAACCAAGCAGTGATTTGTGAGGCTCAGCTCCACCCCTTTTTGAAAAGGTCTCTCACTTCAAGTACCTCAGTTTGTGGCTTGCTAGAAGCCTGGATTTCTCCCTCCCCCACCGTACTGACCACCCACAAAGACCTCCACTCTAAGCTAAGTGCTCTGCACAAGAAAAAGTCCTGCCTGCCCCTTCCAGTCCACTGTGAGATCATCCTCAGAATGATTCTGTCAGTGTTCAGCCCGTTGGCTGCAATTCTATTGATTGTTGCTACTGCTAATTTGCACAAAGTTGTCTTTTGAATATTTAATTATTTTTGTACATTTGATTTACTCCATATTCCCACTACCATGTATTTGTATTACACAATCACTGTCACTTCATAGACTATAAAGATTTATTTTCATTACAGTTAACCTGTATTGATTGTACTTGCTCTTCTCTCTGTAACTCTTTCCCCCTGGGTTGTACCTGGAAAGGAGCTTCAACGCAGTGTGTCTCTCTTGGTCACAAGTTTTCATATAAATAAATAATAAAATTCACTACCTGAAAAGGAATTATCAACATCTGAGGCAAATAATTACGTGTTAAATGACACAAGGGAATGTTTGTTTTCTATATGATGGAATAAACGTGTAAATACCTTTGGTACATACATAGGTTACAAAAAGTAAGATATTGAAATATGAGATGGCAGTTCTTCTTGCTCCCTGATTTATGAACATTTACACTTCTGTTGGCATTTGCCCTAAAACCTGAGAACAGCACCATCATAATGTAATTCAAAACAAGTTTTTTGACAAAATGATCATCCTATAAAAACTCAGGATCAATTTTATTTAATCTACACTTGGATATTGAATTCTTCTCTGTTTGACTGTCAGTTAGATATCCACCAAAAGAAGAAGATATGTCTAATCCACTTCCTGTTAATTCCTGAAACAAACTTGTCCATGGTGACCAACAGTAGAAAGTAGGAGACAGAAAACAACTCTGTTTTAAATGACTGATATGTAGTTCTATATTAAGATTGGTTACCCTTAGAGTAAAAAAGTGCAATGAAAGAGGAATGCAGTTATGGAATGCTTTACCAAAATAGCCATAAACCCCTTCCAATTCAGACAACATTACTTGCGTTGAAATGCAGACATTATGCCACTGATAAAAAAAGATGTTAAAAGCTTCATAAGGAAAATACTTAGCATTTCCATTTGCTTTTGTTTATATCAACAGACTTCTTAGGTTACTAATAAACAGCTTCAGATTCCAAAGTGTAAACACAACATTCATGTCTAGAACCTGCAGCTGACCCTTTAGGTCCATACTTCACCACATCATTGTAAATGTAACAAGGATAACACCATACAGACCTCCTAGGGTGAATTCAATAAACATCTCAGTTTTAGAGGCAGTAATACCTAGAGAAACATTATATGAAAAAATACTACTTCAGTGCCTAAATGTGTGGATACATTTCCCAAAGTAGATAACCTTTACGGTCTGCACTATGAAGGACATATTATGTGTTTTCAATAATGTTCAAATAAACTGTGGGCACTTATAACGATCATTTGGCACTTCAAGTCTTGGGTTCCTAGGCACAATGTGACAAAGTCAATTTGGCTAGTCTTTCACCATGCATTTTGTATAAGAGTTTGAACTCAGCTGGAAGTTGATGGGACTCTTGCCACTTGGTGGTAAATTTGGTTCCCTTTTTATCATAGTAATGGTAGGGTAAGTCTTTCCCTGTGTTGGGATCCCACCCAAATGGCCAAAATCCATATAAATGAATCTCCTCACAGATTGCAGAAGCCAAGGTGTACATAAGAATGCCTGTGCTCAAGCGTTTAGGTGACAAGTGCTTGTTCTTCCAGTATCTGTAGAAAATTAAAAGCACAAATATTACTAGAAATGCAACTAATGTGTGTATTACTGTAGGTAACATCATCATGTTTTTCAGTTATCTAAAGGATAAATAGTTAATATTGGCATGTAGGTAGCAATACTAGGACAAATGAAACATGACTACCACTTCTCTCTCCCACTCACCCGTTCTCTCTCTCTCCCTCACTTTGATCTTAGAGATTCTTTTTTGTTGTTGTTGTAATGATGTTCTTATCTAGAACAGTGCTGTGCTACTGTGGTTTGCTTTTAATACTTCTTGAAACAGGAAAACTTGACCTGACACCAGTTAGTTTCAAAAGCATGTTTTTTGGTTTTTTTTTATATAGCTATCATTTTTTCACTCCTGGCCACCTCACCTGCTCCCCTTACCTTGTCCTTGTAGCCAGCTCAGGGACATCCAGCCACCAATCGCCTTTACTGTGGCACCCAGACTCCTGCGGCTTCCCCCCGCAGCAGGGCCACAGGGAGCCCCAAACTCCCCGTGGAACACAGATCCAAGTGGCTGCCACAGCAAAACTATGGACGGCCATCAAGCCACTCACTTCAGGTGCCATTTTTCCCCTGTTTTTTCAACATCCCCAATTTTTAGTACATGCTCAGGCAGTGCCTCCAGTCTCCACTGGGAGATGCGGCTGATCGATGCATTCCCCGTTCCCACCCCCGGAGAGGAAAGCAGTTCACTGGACACTCAATCCTCACCACCCCCTGACACCCCCCGTTGCCCCGTGTCCATTCCCAAACTTGGGTCACTGGCATGGGTTGAGGTAAGGCGCCAGTGCCTCAATGCTCTACAGCACTGGGCCAGCCTGAAAGCATGCTTTACTTGAATTTAACAGTGTTATATCTGTCTTCTGACATGTTTGTTATTTGTTTGTTTAGATTTTGTTGACACGGTAAGCCCACTGGACCTAGAAGTCCCTTTTTCAGGGGTGACCAGGAGGGGGGAATACAGAAGGTAAGCAACAGCGACTGAACCAGATTAAGCAGTTGATGGTATTTTTAGTGAATGAGGGAAATTTGGCCAGGACACTGGGGAAATTCCCCTACTCTTTTTCAATAAATGCCATGGGATCTTTAACATCCAACTGAACTACCACCAATCCAGGCAGATGGGACCTCAGTTTAACATCTTATCTGAAAGACGGCACCTCAGAAGTGTAGCACCCCCCTCATGCTGCACTACAGTGTCAGTATTAGGATATTAACCCAAGTGCCAGATGTGGAAACTGAACCCACAGCCCTCTGATCTCCCAACCTCAGAGGTGAGTGTGCTACTTACTGAGCCACTGGCACTGCCCCACAAATGTCTGTGTGGAATTCCTTCTTTTGTTGTTTGTAATAAGCCATCAGTTTCATTTGGATTTAGGCTGAGGTACCTCAATGGAGCTTAGGCTCCCAGCCATATGACTTAAAATGGGGCCCAGTACCCAAAACAGAGCATATATCCAAAAGGAACTGATGGCTGATTACAAACAGCAACTTAAGAAGGAATTCGGGGCATGTAGTACACTCAGTTATCATGCTAAAGAGAATGTTTGCAGGAAGAGTTGTGCTTAGGATTTGTAAAAGGATGCTAGGAAAGAAGAAATATCCAAATTACTTGGTTGTGCATCTCTCCAAACCATACATGTGTACTAAAGACTCAATCCAAATGCAATGCAACACTGATATGACAATCCTTGTGTAATGCAGACTGACAAGACTTTGTAGGGACAGACATACCCCTTTTAAGCAGGCTTGTACATCTGAGCTAGTATAAGCTGAGAATGATGACAATGTGCAGATGTGAGTTTTGCCCTGTTGGGACTCCTCAGTGTTGTGCAATCATTGTCTCAACCAATTCAAAACTCTAGTCACTGGGTATTTAGCACAATCAGAGTTAACATACCAGTCAAGCAGTTTGCAGGAAGATTAGTGCATAGGCTCAATGCTAGGAGAAAAGAAATATTCAGATTGTTTGGTTTTTGTGCATTTCTCCAAGCCACACACATTCTCTAAAGCCTCATTCCCAGTGCAAGGCATCATGGATATGCAAACCCTTGCACAAAGCAGGATGAAAAGGCTTTTGCCAAACATGACATCACCTTTTAAACAGGCTTGCAAATCTGATCCAGTATGGGCATAGAAGGACAGTTACAGATGGGGTTCCTCAGTGCAGTGCTGTTAATGTCTCAGTCAAGTACCAAGTCAAAACCTTAAGACTTTGAGCATTTAATATACTTAGAATATCATACAAAACAAGTGGATTGCAGGACAATATTGTGTTTAAGAAGGGATTAGCAAAAAGGCTGAGGTACCATTAGGAAAATGTCTTTATACAAATCCATATCAACATATAAACATATAAATAAGTTAATTAGTATGGTCATCATTCCACCCAGACGAAGTGGCATTAAAGGACCATGAATTGTTGATGGGAGAAGTGGGAGTTCAGATACAATGCTATTGCCAAATTCAATTAAAATGTTTTTGAAACTATTTGGTTAGTTGGGCCATTCACTAGATTTTCTTGTTTCATGTACATTATTCTTGTCCTTGTCAGAATACAGTCCATCCAATATCTTTTGCACATTCAAGGGTCAGAGGCAACACTGGTGCTGGTGTTTTTGCTTTATTATTTTTTGCAAGTAACAACTAATAAGGATTAGTGTGGAGTTCTGCTAGCTATCATTCTGCATACTTTGGGACCCTATTCTGAGAACAAACCATTTTGCAGTATCCCAGGTGTGGAACTATCCAACTAGCCAGTCACCTCTTCAATGGCAGAGCCTGCTCTATGCCCTCTTTTGACTTAAGTCCAAAGATTGACCAAGGATGGGGCTACAAGCTAGAAGGGACAAAAACAAGGAGAGGTGACCAGAACAGGCAGGGCCTAAACCCTGAAGATTGTAAGAAAGAGGGGGAGCAGATAAGCCACAGATAGTGGTGTGGGGGGAGGGATTCAGGATAACCAAACATTATAGGTGCATGAGGTTGGGGGCAAAGACATGTATGTGGGAGATGAGTTGGAGGGACATTCCTTAGTAGCAGAGAAGGAAAATATCAGGGAGGGGGACAGCATAGCAGGAGGATGGCAGCAGGAAAGAGAGAACTGGAAATTCAGAAAAGAGAATCAGAGAGAAGGGAACAAATGTAAAGGGCAATTGGCAGAGTCATTGTTATATCAAATGCCATAGTAAAAGAAGTAGGGTAGCTGCAGGGTAAGTTGGACCCACATAAAAGGAACATAGTGTGCCTACCAGGTATGATGCCTGAAAGTATCATTCCAATGGTACATTCACTCAAGCAGGAGGTGGGGGTAACTCCCATATCCACCTTGGTACCAATGACTTTGCAAATCAGTAGTATTCACAGAAGTGCAGCCAGTACTAAGAGCCAGTTCAATTTAGAGCCTTAGGATCTCTGACTTTAACAGCTGGCTCTGGGAATGGTGCAGGGTATATGTCATTGTTGTACAGGGAACTGGGGAGGAGTCAGGGATGAAACATTTTTATGCTCACTGGACAGGTTATACCTTAGCAGGGAGGGGGGAAAAGGATGTGCAGAGACAAGATTGAGGAACATACTGCATCAAAGACAACTTAAATTTAAATGGAGCAAAGAGTGGGGAATACTATGGGACACAGATTCCAAAGTTTTCCCAAGGTGGGAGCTGGCAGGCGTCCACCCATGTAAATGGCATACTAGGTAAGATGGACTTGGGTGGTAAGGATGGGGAGGGTGGGAGGAAATGAGAGACTGTATGAAAAGAGGAAGTGGAAAGGATAAGTGAGGGGTCAAATAGAAGGCAAGGGAAGGATGGGATGGGGAAGGGACAGGGAAAGTTTAGTGAGGCAGCAGAAAAGGTCAGGGAACAATGTGAAGGGGAAGGAGGGAAAGACAGGCAATGTGGAGGGTGGTATCTTTCAATACCAGGGGCCTGGGGAATAAGATAGATGATCTACAGGCCATAGAAATGGAGGACCGAGAGGATCTGGTGGCGGTCACTGAGGACCTGAGCAACTCTGAACCATGACTGGGATCTCTCTATTTCATGATTCAGGACAGTGCAAGGGTAAAGGGGGAAGGGTAGCACTTTACATTAAGGAAGGGATCATGGTCACAAGGGAAGACATGGGAGGGAAGTCATCAAGTCAATCTGGGTGCAGATCTAAACAGGGATTAAAATAAGGGTGTGAGTGGTGTATATGCCACCAAATCAGAGTGAAATCACAAACTGGGAGTTGGGGGATGAAATCAGAAAGGCTGCAGATAAAGAAGAGCTGATGACAGTGGGAGACACTAACATGCCCGATGTGGACTGGACCTTCCCACATGCAAGCAGCAGCAGCCAAATGCTACTACATGCAGTCCAAGATGAGTTTTTAAACCAGGGGGTGATGGAGATGACCCAAGACTGGGCTATTTTGGACTAAGCACTGAAAAACTGCAATCATGTCAGCAACATCATCATAGCTGAGTACCTGAGGAACAGTGATCACCAGTCAACATGGTTTAATCTTGATATGGGAAGGAAAAGACTGAACACAAAAACACATGTTTCAGGCTTCAAAAGGACAGATTTTAGTAAAATGGGGGTGAATATGGGAGAGTGCCTGAAAAAACTCAAGGTGGACATAGGAGTGGACCAAAAATGGTCCTTAATTTGAAATGGGGCCCAGGCAGTCACTGGAAATCTGTCTAATGTAGAAGTGGAAATATCTTAAGCACAGGAAACCACTCTGGTTTACAGGGGTGGTTAGCAGTGCAGTGAAGGAGAAAAGGGGTTTCTATAAAAAAAAATATAAGAGGCCCCATCGAAAAGAGAACATGATTGATTGTACAGAAAAGCTCAAAACAGCTAGCACGTAAGTAAGAAAGGTCAAGGCAGGGACTGAGATAAGGATAACGAAGGGGGTCAAGGAAGGAGACAAGACTGTTGGTACTATCAAGCTGAGAAGGGGGCCTAAGTGGGTAGGGAACAACAGAGGAAAGGCATAGATACTAAATGAATATTTCTGCTCAGTGTTCATGAATGAAAATGATAGACCAGTTCTGCAGGGAAAGATAGAGATAAGGAGAGGGAAGACAGGATGAGTGAGCAGGTGATTATGGAAAACAGGGCCCTTAAGGGGCTTAGGGCCCTCAAAATGGATAAATTCCCTGGGCCAGATGGCATGTACCCCAGGGCGCTGAGAGAACATTAATAGCTAAGAAACTGGTGCAAGTCATTTGCAAGGAATGGTTGGTCAAGTTCCTTGAGATGAATGGGCTGCAGGATGACTGGCATCATGAGTTTATGTTAGGGAGGTCATTTCAAACAAATCTGATCAATTTAACTGGATTACAATGGTGGTTGATAGGGACCGGGAAGTGTATATATTGTACCTGGACATCAGCAAGGCCTTTGACTCAGTCCTGCTCAAGAGATTGATCAAGAAGTTCAAGGACCTGGGGTGGGTGAAAAGTTGACTAGGTAGGTGGCAAACTGGCAGGAAGGGGAATTCAAAGGATGAAGGTGGGGGAGGACTCAGGGATGAAGAAGGTCACCAGTGCGGTTCCACAAGTGTTGGTGCTCGATCCAGTGCTGTTCAATGTGTTCATAAATGACACTGGGGACAGTATAAAGGGTAACATCTGTGTCTTTGTGGATGGCACCACGCTCTGTGAAAAGGTGGACATGGAGGAGGGCTCAGGAATCTGAGGGAGAACCTGGCAAGGTTAGAAAGATGGTCTGTAATCTGGCAAGTGGGGTTCAGCATAAAAAGCAAGGTTATGCACATAGTGAGCAAGAACCATAGGGCTGTGTACAGGCTAGAGTTGCGACTTTCATGTGTCTGAGAAGGAGAAAGACCTGGGGATTGCAGTCATGAGCAATCTGAATCCCTCTGTGCAATGCACAAGGTAGCAGTAAAGTCAAATAGGGTGCTGGGTTGCATAATAAGGGGGTTCACAAGCAGAAGGAAAGTGGTCATAGTGCTGCTGTACAGATATATGGTGCAACCACACCTGGAGTACTGTGTGCAGTACTAGAGCCACTACCACAAGAAGGACATTTATTTATTTTTTATTTACTTATTGGAAGGACTCAGATATAACCTTTGAGCACAAGTGCTTATTTGCAAAGGTTCCATGTCAGTGAGTTACAGAGAAATTATCAGCACATTTGGAGCATCATCAGTGGGTTGCAAAGAACTGTCATCGCATTTGGAGCATTGTCAGAGAAACACAGACATTAAATACAAATACAATCATGATTATATGGTTATGATGCAGTAGAGCTGCACATAGTATTTGAAGGAGTTAAGAGTAGGGAGGTGCTGGTGGATGCAGAAAGCAAGTATCGAAGGGAAGGGGTATAGTAGAAGCAGCAAGGTGAGGAGTAGGTCAGGTAGGTAGCAGATTAGAGTGGAGATGGAGATGTAGCAGTGGGAAGGAGGGTGAGGTCTGGAGGTGGGTGGAGGGATTCCACAATTGAGGTCAGGAGGGAAGTGGGAAAAAGCAGTGAAGAAGATAGTCATAGCATCAATACCTCTAGTCGAGGATAACCAGCTAGAGACAGTACAGAGAAGAGCCACAAAGATGATTCAGGGTCAACAGGGACTCCTTCACAGAGAGTGGTAGGGTGGAACAGGCTACTGAAAGAAGTTATACCCCCCCTTCCCAAGCCTTTACTGAATGGTTAGTAGTAGTCTGTGGGTTCTATTTGGATTCTAATGATGCAACAGTAGCTAACATTACTGTAGATGGATGGTTATGCAGCTATGGGACTTTGTGCAAAGTCCAGCTCCTATTGCATGCAGTGACCATTGAGCTCTTACATTTTACTAATGTAATGGTAATAACAATGAGGGTTGTCTTTTATATAAATCACTTGGAATTTGGTCCTAAAACAGCTTGTGGATAGGTGTAGGCATATTATTGAAAAAAGAGGAAGATGTAATGACACTCACCTGTTAACGTGCTGCATTATATTCCCTGGCCAAGCCAGCTGCACCTTTATTTGTCCTTTATGTTCAACAAAAAAGTCCACTAATGTCCTTGTAACAGTTGCTGAAGTATGGAAGAAAAAAGCAGGGATCCAAAGAATGGCTCCATCAAGCTTTTTTAGACTTAGAAAAAAGTTATTGCGATCTTGAATGGTTAAAAGATTGTTATAATACTTTTCTAGAATGCTTGGGTTGAATGTTGTCAGGTTGGTTTTTCTTCCAACATCTTTATGGAATGCTTCAGTTGGAGCAAAGTTACAACGAAAAACAAAATCAGATTGATCTATTTCAGGTCCACATTGACTTCCTGTGAGGATCCCACTGTTTCCAACAACAGCACAGATATTATAGTGTTTATTTTTAATTGGTGATACATCTGGAAGCAAAGACCTGAAATTATTGCTAATAGAAAAAACATATTTATGGCTGGAGTAATCATAGTGCATCAGCTGTCCAACTCGAACACTGCTCTTCGTTAATGAAAAGTTTTTGACTACATCAACATTCTGAAGAATTTCCTCCCTGTAACAACAATCAGAAATGCATTTTACTCAAATCGTTTATTAGATAGCAAGGTTAATTCTTTCACACTTTAACATTACAATGTTATCACTCAAAATATGTGATTATAGAGACAGTACAGTCTCAAGGTTACTTTGAGCACTATAAACTACATGGCGAAAAACAAGTACTCTTCACAATTTGACTTGCAACTCTTTGCTAATGCATAGCTTCTTGATTCTGCAAGAGTAACTAATATTTATTTATTACAGACCATATGTGGCAGTTCAGAAGTACTTGAAACCACAGGTGAAGTGACATCAAAATTATATTTTCATTCTATTGGGCCCATTCACTACTTCATTTCATTTATTTTGATATCAGGTTAGCACACTGGAATTTACCACTGAGGTTGGTGTGAAATTACCTAAACAGAAACACTCATCCATGACTTGTCCCATGCCACATTGAGGGCCAGATCTTCAAATGCACCCCAGATACACATGATTTGCATGTATTTAGGGTGTGCTGACCTGTAGCAGTGGGAGCTGGCATCCACAACTCCTGACTGCTGTAGTCCACTGGTGTACATCTGCAAGTGGGGACAGGGAGCAGTGAGAGGTGGTGGAGCTGTATCAGACAATGAGCATACAACTGGGTACTCATGCCAGGCAGATAGTTGATCCCTGCCACCACAGGGTGCTAGTGTTGACATGATATGGCAGTCCTCTAAGTACTGCTACATCACTGATGAATTTCAAATGATGTCAGTCAATGCTGGAACTGTCCCCATCCCACCAAGGAGGCTCTGAAGCCTGGGGGCTGGAGGATGGGGATGATCAGGCCCACAGTACAAAGTTGAGGCCTGGCAGAGGGGGCACATAGCCAGTACTGCTGCCCTTATGGCAGTGGAACCTCTGCCCCCTCCACCAGGCCTTGGTTTGTACATGAGTGCAGTGCATGGCTGCCTCTACCCCCTGCCCCGTCCCAGCTACTTGCATAGCCAGGTGTATAGTTTGGCATTGGGTGCAGAGGCGATAGCGTCCAGGGCTGTGGATGTGCGGAAGTTGCTACATTGGCCAAGCAGGACCTCTGTGCACCAGAAGCCCTTGTAAACCTCTCCTCCACAGGTGCACATGGGGAAGCAGGCTCTTTCAAGATCAGGCCCTAAATCATGTCTTCTGCTGTCCCTCCTTTAATGTAGAAGCTTGAGGTTTGGGAGGAGCCTGGATAGACAACCGGCTTCCAATCAAATGTTTCCACTCTGGCCAAAGATAATATCCACAACATGGAGTAAAGTTATGCAGAACATGCCCTGATTGACTGTAGGATAATAACAACTTGTTTGCTTATATTAAAATAAGTACAATTAGTTATTTTCATACTGTGTGTTTTAAAAACATTTTTTATCCCCTCATTTTGCATACTACAATGATTTACTATGTTACAGTGGAACCCACTTATAATGGACACACTTATAGCGGACACTCGTGTATAACGGACAGATCTGCCTTGTCAAAAGCCAAAAGCTATGCCAGTAATATTAAAAATCCCATTTATACCATACTCTGAAATTCCTGTATAGCAGACACTGTGAACTCCTCAGTACACCCATTACATGCTACAAATTGCCTGCTAATTTTCACCTGATTATTCAGCTGGTTTGTCTGGCACCATAAAGACATCACTCACCTCACTTGATGCCTGATATCTGACACCTTACTCCAGGGGTTACTCCTGTACTTTCCTGATCCCCCAATCAGCACTGGTTCTGTACAGCAAAATCTTACCAATCACATTTACTGCTCATCCCCCTGATGCTAATGAGCACAGGTACTGTACAGCAAAATCTTTCCAATCTTGTTTAATGCTCAGTTCCCAATTAGCTACAAATAGCAGTTCCCCATACCTCTGGTTGGTGGAAGAGGGGGGCATGTTCTCATTTAACTCCTGTGTTTGAGCTGTGGTGGAGGAGATTCATATTTTAAGATTTTAGAATATAGTGGACACCACTTATAACGGACAAAACCTGCTTGCACAAATGTGTCCGTTATAAGAGGGTTCCAATGTATATGCACACTGCCTGACTGCCCAAACTTGGAAACCTCCATTAGACTGCTCCTTTCATATCAGTGCACTATACAACACCAGTTCTGTCAGATATGCTATGATCTCTTATAAAAGGATGTAGAAAATTAATATCTAACTGAAAAGCATATTATGTTTGGAGTACAGAGGCAAGCATCTATGAACAGTACCCTACTCTTCAATGTTTGTATGGTCATCTGCAGTAGGAATGGGTCAATGACAAGCATTTCCTCTACTTTTGTCAATTGCTTCCTGGCTGGACAGACTACCTGGTATCCTGAAACTCCTGTGTATCTCACCTGAATATCATGATTATAGCCTGTCTCATGCCATGACCTGACCATAGATTTTTAGCTCTGTACCCTGGTGAATTTCTTCCTTACTGGCCTGGTTGCTGAGGACACTGAAGCCCCTAGCATCCTTTGTAATGGGCTATCCTTATGACCTGCCTCAAACACAGGCCTACTCCTGGACATGCTACAGCTGGGCTTACTTTGGGCCTCCTTCCCTGTACCGTGTGTATGCCAATGTGTTCATCTCCAAGCACCTGTATGTGGGTAACTCAATTTCATTTTGAAATAATTCTGATTTAACTTTGAGGATTTTTGATAGTACAAGATATGACAACTACTCAGAGAACTTAATACTACCACAAGTGCAAGATCAGATGGTATTGAATGAATAACACTAAAAACTGTAATTGATTGCCTAACAACCATACACAAAAGCACTCACCACTTGCCACCAGTCAAAAGGAGTCAGACAAGGAAACCAGTTTCTTCCTGAAGTTGCTCTTAATTAAAGAGCCATTATACTGCCTAAAACTAATATTAGTTTTTTAAAAGCAGACAGCCATTACCTTTCATAGCTGAGGTACTTTTTCTTTTCCCTTTGTTTAATTAGATTAATTACCTGATGTTAGTAGGTGTGATGTGTGGGATAGCTTTCTGCCTGGCAACTGACATATCTATCTCTGTTCCAACTACATTATCAGCATTGTGATCTCATTGACTGTGACATCACTGCTGCTTAGAAACAGCCATTCATTAGCTGCCAGATCGGTCACCTGTGATGTCCCAGACCAAGGGGATCTCTAGATGCCAGAGACCTCTCTTTTACTTGATGGTCAGTGACTGGGGGTCTATTAGGCTACAGGGACTTATAGACCTTACAATGGGCCAGCGATTGGAGGGTGAGGGTCCACTAGGCCTCAGGGACTTATGGAACTTCCAATGGAACCATGACCGTAGGACAGGGAGACCACGAGGCACCAGGGACATATATTTAAATACCAGGAACTGGGATTGGAGGTTGAAGGGGACTGCTGGACAGCAGGGATAATTGTTACTAACTATAGGCCAGCAACCAGAGGGCAGGGGGACAACTGGACACCAGAGACTTCCTTGTTTATAGGGGATCAGGCAATCAGGGTGGGGAAGGGGCCGTGCTAACCTGCCACTGCTTCTCATGCAAATGTACCCATAATGTGGCTATAAATGGCCCCTTAGTGCCTTGCATGCCCAATGGGTTCATCTGCATGGGACCCTCTGAATACTGCACCTGGGGCTACCAGTGATATCAGGTCTTGTGGCACTGTTCCCTATACTGCATGGATCCATGTCAAGGCAGCACTACTTAACTTAGAGCTGCACTGACATGCCCCTGTATTCAGTTGGATAGTGCTGATGTGCTGTCTGACTGACTACAGCATTCTTGGGATCCTAGGCAATGGCAAACTGCAATACAAAATCTTGCACTGTGCTTTGGCCCTTTTTGAATATCAGGCCCCAGAGCTTATAAAAACTGTTACATGTAGGCTATTGAATTCCCCATGCTGCAGCCAGCTCAGATATCAGTTGTGGAGGATTCTGGGATTTTTAGTTACAGAAAATGTTAGCTTGGGAGTCAGTAGAATTAGCCTCATACTATCTACTACACTATGGTAAACAGTAAGTAAAAAACATGTTTTTATACACAAACTTCAGATTGGGACCAACCCCACACTTGAGTGTGAAGTTCTTAGTACTGACTTTCCCCTTTTACACTGTTTACCTGTGTCACCACAGACATAAATTAGCCCAGACCTACCGTACTTTATCTTCAGGAGACAATCACATTAGTGACAAAGACAGTGAGCTGATTAGCACATTATCACTTGTATGCTTTATATGCTTAAAAAAAGCTAGTGGTACTGTTTTTTGTCCCCTGAGCTGTCTCAATTCATTTTACTGAGTATAAAATGACAGTTGTGCTTTTAATGAGAAAGTGGACTGACCAGTTGAGGTAACATAGCAAGGGACATTAAAAGAATAAGTGTCAGAAGAGCAGAGGGAGTAAGATGAGGGAGCAGAGTGGGAAAGAAGATCAGACAGGTAGGAAGTGAAGGGATGCAACTCAGTACTGACAGAGAAGCGAAGAGCAGTGGAATAGTGCTGGGAGGATATGGAGGGAAGGACAAGGAGTTAATACAAGGAACAGTGCTGAGTAAGAGGGGGGAGAGCCAGAAGCAAACTGACAAGAGGAGTAAAAGATACTGTATGATCCAGTCTGGAGAGAGTACCTTTGGAAGCATCACCATAGACAACCTCTGCATGGTCAAACTATGGGAGCATCCTTTTGATAACAACCTCACGCTGAACTGGGAGTGGAAGGCAGGTTTGTTCCTGTAAAGGGCATCTAGTCTGAGGCATAATATCTTGAGGATGGCATCAGTGTGGATAGAAAGGCTGAAATGACTATCAAGTCACACCTCAAGGTACTTAAAACAGTGGACTGACTTAAGAGGAGTGCCATCAAAGGTAGAGAAGATAAGAGTCTGGCCAAGTCTACAAAGCCAAAGGTGTGAAACAAACCACATACAGACAGATTGTTGGCATTCAATGAGAGGTGGCTGGTGTAGAACCAGCACTGGATATTATCAAAGTCATGCTGTAGAGACTGTTCCAGCTGGAGGATGGAGATTCTGGATCAAACAGGACTGCATCATTAGCATACATATGTATATTACCTGAGACATAGGCCAAGGGGAGGCCACTCAGCAAAACAGAGAAGAGGATAAGCCCAGAATTGACACTTGCAGCACTTCAGAGGTTATGGGGATGGGAGCTGACATGGACTCCTTGATCTGGTTAGAGTGGCTATGACTAGAGAGGTAGGAATGGAACCAGTCTACTGCCAGTGCTGAGAACTGAGCACACCCCAACTTATCAAGGAAGTGGGTTGTCAACAAAATTAAAGCATTAGATGGGTCAATAAAGATGGCAGCCAGTACATGACCTTATACATTCCTTTCAGGATGAAGTCTATGATACACAGGGTGGAGGAGACTGTAGAGCAGGCTTTCCAAAATCAGACTGGAAGGGAGTGAGAAAGGAGAAGGAGGAGTTGAGAAAGTTGGAGAGCACAGAAAACCAAAAAAGCTTTTCCTGGAGTTTAGTCAGAGGGGAGTAGAGAAATGGGGGATACTTCCCAGGGGTACATATGTCACCCCCTTTGTGAAGGGGAATAACTATTGCCTGTTTTTAGCAAGTAGAAACAGAGACATGCTGAAAGGAAAAGTTCTAGCAGCACAAAAAGGGGGCAGCAATGGCAAGGGCACAGAAGTAAAAATGTTCAGGATCCAGACCATCAGGACTAAGGATTCAGAGCAAGAAGAGCCAGTACAGCATCAGAAGTCAAGACTAGAGAGAAAGCAAACAAAGAAGGAGAAGGGAAGGTGGTAGCAGTAGATAAGGAAGTAAGAGAGTGAGGAAAAGGGAGTGCACAGGAGGTGAAATAAGTGTTGAAGGTAGCAGCAACCTCTGAGGGCTCAGTGATGATCAAAGGAGGTTTGCTGAGTTTAAAAGTGTAGGTGTGGATTTGTGGGAGGGGGATCAAAAAGGTACTTAATAGTCCTTCAGAACTTACTTGGGGAATTAATATTGCTCTGGTGATCTGAGTAAGAAAAATAGATTTTTGCCTCTCTGAGCAATTTTGTGCAAACATTATACAATTGATGATACCTCAACCAGTCCTCATGGGAAACAGAGGACTCATGGAGGGACCAAGCTTTGACATGGGCCCTAAGGAGAGAGATTAGTTTGTTGCTGACCCAAGGCAGATAGAACCCAAGTACTGGACATCTTCTCAGTGGTGTTTGTTTATCCCAGGCAGATGTGAACTAGGAAGAAAGGTGGGAAAGTGCAATACCTATGTCAGTGCAACGGAGAGGAGAAGCCCAGCTGGAGGACTGCAGGTCATCCAGTAGGCATTCCAGGTTCAGAGGTCTGAAACAGTGGGTTCAGATATACCTCATGGAGGGGGGTGCTTTAGGGTGTTGAACTTTCCAGATACAGTAGTTCATGCTATGGTCACTAATGGAGTTCAGAAGTATACCTGCTGCATAAATGCTACAGTATATGGATGGGAGGAAAGTATTCAGTCAAGAGGCAAGCAATTAGAGGAGTGAGGGTGGGGCCAGAGATGAGTTGAGAAAGATCAAGTGACTCAACCTTTTGAATAAGGCTTTTGAGAGAAGGAGAGGACCAGTTTACATTAACATCCCCATGGATAATTAGTTCACCAGAAGAGGAGACCATGAGTAGAGAGGAGAGAAGCGTAATGACAAAAGCTGAACACCACCAAGGAAGATAGGAAGAGAGTGAGGGAAAGAGATTTTACTATTAACAGTCTCAAGGGGGAGAGGAAAGTAGCATGAAAGTGTTACATGAGGTCCCTTCATCCTAATTGGTATCCCCAGAGGTACACCGCAGACAGCTAGTCTTTAGGTATATGTTATCCTAACATATAGGGCTAAGGGCATCTACCGTATAAGAGTAGATATTAAGATATGTATGCACATGATTGCTATACCTTTTACTTTCTAATATACACATGTATTTCTTGCTTACAAGATGCTAGGACACCTGTGTCCTTGTAGTGTTATGATATATGAGTCGGCATTGCCATCTTCTGATGATTTGTATTACTACACGACTATGTACAAACTGTACCTCTTTGTTTCTACAAAGTGATGACTATTACAAAATTGTATAATGTTATCTCGGAGTGAGGAGCCACCTTTAATTTAACCAATATGGTTCATCTCTGTAACTAGAAATGTTTCTATCTTACAGAAACCACAGTAATTATCTTGGGTATATAATGTAAGATATTACATCTTCTACCTCGGAGACCCCGGGAGACACAGAGATTCCTCAAGGTATAGGGAACGCTTAGCATTGACTCCCAGTTCCTAATGGTAAGAACTGCTTAGGGTAACTGTGATTTTCCTTTTGGTAGTAATAAACAAGCTTCATTACTCTTATGCAACATGTCTGTGATTTCTTGCATTCCCATTATTGCCAAGAACCTGAGATTGAGGTTTAGACCTCCTGACAATTGCTGACTGTGAGCAGGCAATATTTGGAGTTTGCAAAGTTTCACTTGTTGCTACAGCTTTCCCTTCCCAACGAGGACAGTAGGTGTGCATTGCCGCATCACTTCTCCAATTTTTCACCCACTTTGTAATCACTTGCAAAGTCTGGATGCTTACTGGGTGAGGTCAATGCTGACTCACCTCACCCCATGGCAGTTTTGAATTGCAAACTTACAAGTGCACAGTAGCCCACCTGTGAACTAATGCTAATTTGATTTTTTGTTCCCTCCCACACAATGGCCACCATATCAAATATCTGCGCAGACCTGAGACTCAGCATCTCAAACTTCCTTGCCTCCCGTTGAGGATGGGCTGGCTTCATGCAGGATGCAAGTCAATCTGAAAACCCCGTATTGGGGATTTCAACCAAGTACTCAGAGATGAGATAAACAGCCAGAAAGTGAGAAGCTAAAGGGCTGTTGGTTGTGGCTCTTTACGCTGCTTTGGAAGCCTCCAAAGTGAGGTTTCAAATGGTTAAACTGCAAATCTCATCTCTTAAGCAGGAGATGAGCTTGCAGGAAACTGTATGTGCAAGATGAGAGCTGGACTTGGAGTCTGAGCTCCAAACTCTGCAGAATGAAAAGGATTCCCTTTTGCATCATTCTGCACAGACAAATGAGCAGTAACTTTGTATGTTGAAGCAGGAGTGTGAAAGTTTGAGACAGGATATGGGACAGGCTTTGCAAATGAATGACTTATTAAGTAGAATGAATGATCAGATGTGTGACGAGTTGGGAGAGTTACAGGACAAGATAAACCAGGTACGTAATGACTTAAGAGTAGCTACTAGGGACAATCATGAATTGAGCGCCACGTATAGAGTGTTACAGAAGCAAATGCAGGATGATGTGGATCAGAATGTTGCAAAACTGAGTCATGAGGATTGTGAATATAAAATGGTGAAACTGCGCCATCAGGGAGCGGTGTTGGCTAATCACATCAAGGTGATGGGAGGCATAGCCCCCGCCTTGTCAACATCATCTGAGGAGGAGGAGTCAGATGATGACATCTCCCAGAACGACACCCAGTCACACCCCTACTATGGCCTAGTAACCCCACTCCACCATCCACAACATGGCAGACCCCATCACATGACCCCATGTCCCTACATCATCAATGGCATGCGATCATCATGGGTGACTCCAACATGGTGACCCCCATGATGGGGGGGAGCAGGCCCAGACCTAGTCCAAACAGCACCACTGATCACTGTTATTAATGTGATGATAAGCAGGAGATAGAGAAAATGATTGAGACCACCTTAGGCAATGTGACCATCCCCAAGAGAAATAAAAGGCTTCTCTGGACCCAGATTAAGCAGCTGCTACAGGAGGCTGCTGCTAAGGAGGGAGTGGTCCACACTGTGGCTGAAGCTGCAGCTCAGGCAGCCCTGCAAGATACCTGAGGAAATCTACCTCCTATCGATCATCCCAATAATCCCCTACAAATGGCCCACTCTGTTCAGCAAATAGCTGACAGCATTGGTCAGATGAGCCTGTCCAACAACCTCAGTTGCCACTTGGAAAAGGTGCATGCTAAATGTGAAATGCTTAGTCTCTCTACAGACTACCAGGTCCAGATCCTATGCCAGACCATCGATCCTGGCCTGTGGGCAAAACTCCCCGATGCTGTCCGCCAGGACGGCCATGCCACCTTTGACGAAGTAGCATCTGAACTCAACACTGCACACAACTCAGGTGTGGTAGGAGCGATGCTTGCATACCCTGTGAAACAGAATATGAAGGAAAGTCTAGCAACCTTCCACCAGAGGCTCTGGATGGCCTACCAAGCAGGAAAGCACCTCACAGGAGAAGCCATAGATGCGTGCCTTATTGAATACAAAACCCTGTTCCTTCGGAACAAGATCCCTGCAGTGCAAGAGAAGGTAGAGCCAACCACCTATCCCAACATGGAAAGGTTTGCTGATATTCTTTGGAAAAAAGAGAGGGTTTATCAACTCTACATCCATGATTCAAGCTCTGGCTCCAAGAAGGTAGCTGCTGTGGAAGCCATTCCAGAGGCCACAATGCACTACATGGTAGGGGGGCAGGCCCAAGAAAAACAGCCCCTCCCCACAGATAACCAACACCCCCAGCAGGCCCAACAACAACAATCCTGGGGGAGAACTGGAACTACCATAAAAATAAGAAACACCACAAAAACAATAAGGGTAAACAACAGAGACCAGGCCCCTCATATAGGGAAATAGCCAATGAGAACCAAAATCTCCAAGACCACCTTGGGAAAGTGCGCTCCGTATCGGATGCTGTTCCAGTACGGGCCCTTGCTGCAATATAACCAGGAGAGCAGGACTCCACAGGCCACAGGGATACAGGAAGTCCAGGTTCTCAGGCCCCTACAGGCCTGAACCCGGAAGCGGCTCCCTATATAACATCAGTACAGTATAGTAAGATGGTTCACAAGAACCAGGCCCAGACTCTCTTTCAAGAGCTTCCCCATGCTTCTGCTGGTACAGATTGATAATTTCAGGCCCAAGTCCATATTGTAAACAAGCTGGTCTTGAATACAAACAGAAGGCCCTGCACAGAGGCAGAGGTTGGGGGCCACCTACTCACGGTACTGCTAGATACAAGCGTGGCTGTGTCTGTACTACAGGATGATAATCCAGACACATCACCTTGGTCTACTGGATGGAGGACCAATATGTCTGGTGTAGATGGAACTAGGCTACCTGCATACCACTCCCTGCCATTACCTGTGGCACTGGGACACCTGAAGGTATATCACACCTTTCAGCTGATGGTACTGCATGATCACCCTAGTATAGTCGGAATTGACTTCTTGGCACCACACGGCTGTGTGGTAGACCTAGCCAATATGTTACTGATACAAATTCAGGGACAATATCACACCATTATGATTCCTGACACACATGTGGTTGCAACACTATCTGAAAATGACAAAGAGTATGATGACATAGATCTGTTTAAGGATCATGAGCTTTTACCAAAGCTCTTTCCCATCCTACAAAGGCATCTGGAGGCGTTTACCACCAACAAGCATGATTGTGGCAGGATGCACACTATTATTGAAGTGGCAGGCCCTGCACATGAGGCAACGGCAGTACCCCTTTCCACCCGAGGCCTTGCCTTCTCTTAGGGAAACAATTAAATCACTTCTCAAGCAAGGTGTAATCAGGACATGTGTCACCACTGTGAATTCCCCAGTGTGAAACCCACGGGTGCCTGGATACTTACTGTTGACTACAGGAGATGAAACCAGGTCACCCCCAGTTGTGCCCCAACTGTGGCATCAGCACCAGATGTGCTATGACTATTGACACCTGACCAGCAATGGTTTAGTACCCTGGACATCTCCAATGGTTTTTGGTCATTGCCATTGGCCCCTAAAAGTCAGTATAAGTTTGCCTTCATCTTTGAGGGTAGGCAATACACATGGACCTGCTTACCACAGGGGTTCTGTAACAGCCCCTCCCTGTTCTATCTGCACATGATGGATGCCCTTGAGGGTTTCACTATACCCCAGTGTCTTTTGCAGTACGTGGATGACCTGTTGTTGGCCACAGTCACACAGGAACAACATCTGGATCTCTTAGATGAACTACTGACTCTCATCCAGAGAGCAGGCCTCAAATGTAACCCAGCAAAAGCACAACTATGTTAGAAAGAGGTATTCTTTCCAGGCCTGAGGATAACAGATTAAGGCCAAAGCCCTACCTGGAAGAAGATACAGGGCTTGCAAGATTTGCCACTGCCCACCAGTGTGGCCACCCTCAGAAGGTTCCTAGGTATGGTAAATTATTGCACAGACTTTATTTGTGATTTTGCTCAGAAGGCCACCCCTTTGTATGACCTACTGAAAAAGAATGTCCCCTGGACTTGGGGCCCCATTCATACCCAAGCTATGATGTTACTGAAGCAGGCTCTGGCCTCAGCTCCAGCTTTGGTCAACCCCAATCCAGCCTTGCCATTCCATCTGGAATCTGCCACCTCTGACATCACTATGTCTGCAGTGCTGGCCCAGAAGGTCCATAGCACCCTGAAACCCATTGCGTTTGCATCACAGCTCTTGACCCCAGTGGAACAGAAGTACAGCCATTGTGAAAGGAACCTTCTGGCCACCTACTGGGCTGTCAAGCACTTTCTGTATATCATTGGGTATGCCCCCTGATTATCCACACAAACCATACCCCAACAACCTTTTTGCTATCAGATAGAGTAAAGGATGGGTCAGTATTTAATGCTAGACTGACACACTTGTCCCTCCTTCTCCAGGACAGAGACATCAAGGTCCTCCCAGCCAAAATGCCATCCATGCTGATGCATGGCCTCCTTTTCCAAGGAGAACCCCATGACTGTAAACCGCAGCCACCTGATCTACTAGATCCAGGACCTTTCCTTCCTGCTACATCACAATTACTTGAGAACACTTCACTGTGTCATGTCTTCACAGATGGATCAGCTTCCTGTTATCAGGGAGAACAGATAGCAGGAATGGGCATATTTGTAATTTACCCTTATGGTAATACTGTTAAGATTTCTAAACATTGCAGTGTAGCATCATCACAGTATGCTGAAATGGCAGTGGTGGCCTGTGCCCTCCAGTTCATCTAGCATGGAACTGAGGATACAATCATTTTCACAGACTCTAACTGGGTTTGTTGCTCTCTTACAGAATTCCTCCCTTTCTGGCAGAAGAATTCCTTTACCTCTTCTGATGGCACTCTGGTGAAACACAAGGAACTGTTAATATACATTCATTCACTGACACAGAAATTTGCACACAAACTCTATGTACACAAGGTTAAGGCCCCCTCTATGCATGATCCCTATCATGTCTTCAATGACACTGCTGACACCCTTGCCAAGGAAGGGGCCCGGGGGGGCATCTGAATGATGGATCATCTGGAGGCCAGAGCAGCTGTGCACATAGCAGCTGCCAGGAAGAAACCTGAACCCTTTTCCCACTTGGACTTGTCAGAAGCCCAGCATGCTGCTTCTGAACTCAAGGATGTGTTCAGATTCCTGGACAAAGGTACTGAGAAAAATGTATCTACTCATAACCCCTACCAAAGGCATGAAGGTAATTTACACCCTGTCCCCAGATGACAAGCTCATTCAGTACCAACCAGATGACATCCCCATTAAATTGTTGGTGGTCCCTCATCATCTCAGATCCAAATTTCTGCACCAAGTGCACGATACCCCCACTGGTGGACACCAGGGAGTGGAAAATACACTCCAGAGACTTAAGACCACCGTCTGGTGGCCTGGTGTCACCAAGGATGTTAAACAGTACATAGACAACTGCCTTGTTTGTGTGTAAAACAACCCCCTCCCCACTAAATGAAATGCCAGGCTACTACCACAAAGGAATTCTGGCCTTTGGCATGCCTTAAAAATTGATTTTATTGGTCCCCTCACCAATAGCAGTAGAAATAACAAATACGCCCTCATGGTAACTGATCTTTTCTCTAAGTGGGTTGAAGCTTTCACCACTAAGACATGCACAGCAAAAGCAACTGCCAAAATCCTGGTGGAACAGATTTTCTCCAGGTGGGGCCTACCTCTCAAGGTAGACTCTGACAAAGGAACCAGTTTTACAGGTAATTTGATGAAAGAAGCCCTTGAACTCCTTGGAGTTCATCTGAGGTTCCACATACCATATCACCCATCTCCATGATTCAGGGAGTTGATACCCATCTCCAGCCAGGGGTAATGGTCAGATATCTCCCAGGTACATCAGCATGGAGAGACACTGACCGCATTGCTAAAATTGTTCACAAAGCAGGAGAAAACACTGATGTCCTAGTACACATAGGGACTAATGATCTCACCAGCCAGTCAGTTGTGGAGACCAAGGAACATCTGACCAGGCTGGGTGACAAACTATCATCCATTTCATCCGGCATCTCCTTCTCTGAGATCCTGCCAGTCTGGGAGAGGGGGGCAGATGGACAGAAGGTCAGAGAAGGGGAGATAGGGGAGCTAAACACATGGCTCAAGAGCTGGTGCCAGGAAAAAGGACACAGATTTGTAGGGAACTGGCAACAGTTCTGGGAGTGAAAGTTCTTTAAATTTGATGGACTGCATCTGACTGAGGAGGGAGTCAGTGCATTGGGGCAGAAGTTTGACGTCTTTGCAGAATATTTAAACTAGCAAATGAGGAGAGGGGTGCAGCACCCCATACGTCGAATGGGAAGAACACCCTTCCCCCCTCAGCTAGTGGTCAAACGGGATTCAGCATGTTTGCAGTTCATTTGCATCACCAGGTAAGAAAAAAGGTTTGTCTCCCCATATGATGCACAGGGGTAATGCCAAACCTCACCCAACAACTAACACACCGAAATCTGCCCAATGGAAAATCATGTACACAAATGCTCACAGCCTGGGAAATAAGATCCCAGACCTGCAGGCAATAATGTCAGAAGCTAAACTGGACATAGTAGAAATTAGTGAGACGTGGTTTACCAGTAACCACACTTGGGAGACTTCAGTACCTGGCTATGTATTGTTCAGAAGAGACCGAGGTGCAAAAAGGGGGGAGGAGTGGCCCTGTATGTTAATGAAAATGTCAAAGCTACAGAAATTCAGAATACACATAAGGAGACAGAAGAACTGTGGGTCACCCTGGAAACAGGAAATGGGACAGCCATAAGAACTGGGGTTGTCTACAGGCCCCCAGACCAGGGGAGGACATAGACACATTACTGTTAGAGGATATACAAAACATGACAGCTAAAGGGGAGGTTCTGATAATGGGAGACTTCAACATGCCGGATACAGATTGGTCAATACCAGCAGGAACATCTGCCAGAACTAGACACATAGTGGATTCCCTGCAGGGAGGGCCTCAAACAACTGGTACAACAACCCACAAGAGACAGGGCTATCCTAGATCTAGTACTGACTAACAGGGAAGGGATCACAGATCTCCAGGTAGAAGGTCACCTGGGGCCAGTGACCATCACATGGTATGGTTCAATTTGGCTACTACATCTAAATCATCCCATTCCAAGGCAAAATATGGGACTTCATAGGAGCTGACTTTAATAAGATGGCCAACAGAGTTAAGCTAGCCCTGGCAAAAAAACACAGGTGAGGGGACAGGCAAAGTGAGCAAGCATTAAGATGCAATACTTGAAGCAACATCCCATTGTGTTAGACAGAAAAGGAAGTGCAAAGAAGAAGGAAACCACTTTGGTTCTCAAATACAGTAGCCAAAAGGTCAGAGCCAAAAGGCTGGCCTTCAGGAAATATAAGGGAACACAGCGGGATGAAGATAGGGAGGCATACCAAACTGCCCTAAGGAAGCAGGAAGGCAGTAAGGCAGGCAAAGTCCCAAACTGAGGAAACACTAGCACGAACAGTAAAAGAAGGTGACAAGACTTTCTATAGATACATTAGTGAAAGGAGAAAGTCCAGAGGGGGTATTGCTAAGCTTAATGGAGAAAAGGGAGCATGTGAGGAGAGGACCATGTAAAAGCATCTATCCTAAATAGATACTTTTGCTCAGTATTTACTGAAGAGAAGGTAGGGCAGGGCCCACAGCTCAGCACCATGGACACAGGGGGGAGGGAGGTGAGCACTACTCCCTTCACAAAAGAAAGGGTCCTACAAGAGCTTGCTAAGCTCAGGGTGGATAAGGCAATGGGACCTGATGGCATACATCCCAGGGTACTTAAGGAGCTAAAGGTGGAACTAGCAGAACCATTAGCAGAACTGTTTAGTGAGTCTCAGAGCACAGGAGAGGTCCCAGAAGACTGGAGAAGGGCTCATGTGATCCCGCTCCACAAGAGTGGTAGCAGGAGGAGGCAGGGAACTACAGACCAGTCAGTCTTACCTCAGTAGTGGGCAAGATTATGGAGGCACCTTAAGGAAAGGATAGTGCAACACCTGGAATCCATAGGGGCACAGGATCCAAGACAGCATGGGTTTACAAAGGAAGGTCCTGTCAAACTAATCTCATAGATTTCTTTGACTGGGTAACCAGAGTGGTAGCCAAGGGGAGCAGTTGATGTCGCCTACCTTGACTTCAGCAAAGCTTTTGACACTGTTCACATAGAAGATTGATAAACA
This sequence comes from Neoceratodus forsteri, assembly GCA_016271365.2. Classification (NCBI taxonomy): domain Eukaryota; kingdom Metazoa; phylum Chordata; order Ceratodontiformes; family Ceratodontidae; genus Neoceratodus; species Neoceratodus forsteri. Next base: position 1,274,935,742 of record CM057449.1, on the reverse strand, counting down.
AGCTGGGTAGGCTCAGGGTGGGTCAGAAGTTGGTCAACTGGGTGGCAAACTGGTTGTGAGGCAGAAAACAGAGTGGTGGTAAATGGTATACAGTCAGAAGAGATGCAAGTCACAAGAGGGTACCTCAGGGATCAGTTCTGGGGCCAGTCCTCTTCAATATCTTCATTAGTAACCTTGCAGATGGACTAGAGGGTAAGGCTTGTCTGTTTGCAGATGACACCAAGATCTGCAACAGAGTTGATGATCCAGATGGGGTGAGCAGAATGAGAAGAGATCTGGATAAACTAGCAAAATGGTCAGAAGAGTGGCAACTGGGATTTAATGCAAAGAAGTGCATGATCATGCACATAGGGAGGAGAAACCCTGAAGCCACCTATAGGCTGGGAGGGGAGTTGCTAGCAGTCACAAAGGAAGAAAGAGACTTGGGCATCATCATCACTGATGACCTGAAATCATCCAAGCAGACCTCTAAAGCAGTAGGTAAGGCTGGGGGGGTTAGGGTGTATTAGTAGGGGTATCACAAGTTGTAAGAGGGAGGTAATAATCCGTCTTTACAAGACACTGGTTAGGCCCCATCTGGAGTACTGCATGCAGTATTGGAGGCCACACCTTCACAAGGACATTAACCAAATTGAGGCAGTCCAGAGAAGGGCAAACAAAATGGTGCAGGGACTGCATCAGAAGACATATGAGGACAGATTAACAGAGCTCAATATGTATACCCTTGAGCAAAGGAGGGAGAGGTGATATGATCGAGGCATTCAAACACCTTAAGGGCATTAACAAGGTGAAAGAGTCTAACATGTTTAAATATAAGAAAATAGCAGGACAAGAGGACACAGCATGAGATTAGAGGGGGGCCGATTAAGGGGGAATGTGAGGAAATTCTTTTTCACAGAAAGGGTGGTGGATGCATGGAATGGCCTACCTCAAGAAGTGGTAGCTATGAATACAGTGCAGGGCTTCAAACAGGCATGGGATAGGCATAAGGGAGCAATACAAATGAGTATGAATAGATAGGCCACTGACAGAGCAAAGGCCGATGGCACATTTATAAGGTAGAAAAAGAAATGGGCAGACTGGATGGGCCTTGCGGTCCTTATCTGCCGTCAACTTCTATGTTTCTATGTTTCTACCCACAATCATCAGGTCAAGTAGAGAGGGCCAACAGATGGATTAAGCAAATGCTTTCCAAATTCATTGAGGACAAACCCTCCCAGGACTGGGATTCCCTACTGCCATTACTCCTTATGGCAATTAGGGGCACGCCGTCAGCCATCACTCAGCTGATACCCTTTGAGGTGATGACTGGTAGAAACATGAGATAACCTGAACACCTGTTGTTTGACCTGCACACCCCCACCCCAGATCATGTTTTTGTGGACCAATATGTGGAAAAACTCAAAAAAGTTCTCATACAAGCTCATTTGTACACTGCAAATTGCATGGGAAAAGCCCAGCAACAGTCCAAAATTCAGTTTGACAAACATGCACAAGAAGTGGATTGACAAGTTGGAGATCATGTAATGGTTCTCAGATTTGCACATCCCACACATTTCTTCTCCAACAAGTGGGAAGGACCCTACCCAACTGTCAACAAGCTCAATCCAGCAGTCTATCAGGTTAGACTCGTAAAACAACAAATTGACTGACAAATGGTTACATGCCAACCAGTTGAAACTGTATAAAGGAGTAAAATTACTTTTCCGCACCCCATTGGGCAGAATAGTACTAATTTGCTAATGTTTGATTTTCCTTTTCAGATACACTGACAAGATGGCTATCCTGTTCCACTTTCTTCTCATCTCAGGAGTTATCCCTTGCATCCAAGGCATGGTAAAGCACATCATTCCTCACCTTGATCCACCTGCAACTACCCCAGAGTAAGTCTCCATCACTATTCTCAACAATTTGATTACCGTTCAGGAAGGTTCAGATGCCAACCTCACTGCCTTGGTTGTTGCTCCTGATAAATCTATCCTACAAATTGCGTGGCAAACCAAGTCTCAAGGACAAATACTCCCAGTGGCCAAACTCTCCAAGGGAACTTTCCATGGATGGCCCAATGCAAAATTATCCCCAAATGGTACCTTGTCCTTGCACCAGACCTCTCTTAGACACTGTGGTTTATACAATATCACTGCCTTAATTGACCACTCATATTTTGATTCACTGTCTAAAAATGCTGCCAGGAAATTTTGTGCTGTACACAACATGGCCTCAGCTGCCATGTATTTATCTGTGTTGCCCCCTACTGACAAACAACTTTTAGAATGTCCAAAGCAAACCCCTGATCCTCGTAGTGGTCTCACAGCCACTGCTTTACCTGGCTCATTGATTAACAATTTACAATATATGCATGTACCTGTTTTGTTTAACTTGACTTACTGGAATATGAAAGAATTTGGTATGTGTCATACTACTAACACATCATTGTTTTATAGTACCTTGTTACTTGTTAGCTTAGCAGCTTTTCAGATCCATAACCAAGACCCTATTGCTGGGGTACTGTACATACCACCGAGCATAGAGGCAATTTTAGAAGAAAACCTCAAACCAAAACTACAGACCAATGAGCCTCACATCCATCGTGGGTAAGCTAATGGAGACTATCCTGAAGGAGAGGCTGGTGGCCCTCCTAGAGGCCAAAGGACTACAGGACAGCAGACAGCATGGTTTCATACATGGCAGATCCTGCCAAACCAACCTGGTCGAGTTCTATGACTGGGTAACTAGGCAACTGGACATGGGCCATGCAGTGGATGTCTTGTATCTGGACTTCAGTAAGGCATTCAACTCAGTGCCACATGGAAGGCTGGGAAGAAAGTAGGCACAGGGGCGGGTGCAAAGCTGGTGAGATGGGTAGGAAACTGGTTGCAGGGAAGGCAACAGAGGGTGGTGGTGGGTGGAGAGCTCTCACACCCAAGGGCAGTGATGAGCGGTGTTCCACAGGGCTCAGTGTTGGGACCAGTGTTGTTTGGGATATTCATTGCAGACATATCATGGCACATCAAGAGCAAGATCAGTCTGTTTGCTGATGATATCAAGGTAGGCGCGGTGGTGAATGACCTAGGGGGATGGCAGGGGTTGCAGGATGATCTGGCGAAGCTTGAAACCTGGTCAGACACCTGGCAACTGGGCTTTAATGCCAAAAAGTGCAAGGTGCTGCATTTTGGAATGAAGAACCCAGGGAGGAGTTACCAGCTAGGGAGAGTGCAGCTAGCCCAGACAGAGGAGGAGAAAGATCTGGGTGTGCTCATTATAGGGTCAATGAACAACTCGGCACAATGTAGGAAGGCAGCTGCAAAGGCCAACAAAATGCTGGGTTGTATTGCAAGGGGTATATCCTCGTGGAGGGAGGAGGTGATTCTGCCACTGTATAGGTCATTAGTTAGACCACACCTGGAGTACTGCGTGCAGTACTGGCGTCCGTATCTGAAGAGGGACATTAAGTTACTGGAGGGTGCAGCGCAGAGTGACAAAGATGATCAAGGGCTGGGGACTTATCATACGAAAGAGGTTGAAGGAGTTGAACATGTACTCACTGGAGAGGAGGAGAGACAGGGTGACATGATGAAACCTTTAAATACATGAAGGAATAAACAAGACGGGTACAGAGGGGCTGTTTCAAAGTAAGGAGGGAGGGCCACCAGGGCCATGATATGAGACTGGAGTGAGGAAGGTTCAGGAGGAGATGAGGAGACACTTTTTACAGAGAGTGGTGGCTGGGTGGAATCGTTACCTGCTGAAGTGGTATGCAGTAGAACAGTGGACTGCTTCAAACGAGGATGGGACAGGACAAGGGGGAGGGTTAATGAAGGGGAAAGGTGGAAGGGAGGGGCAGCTGCAGAATAAGGGTGCTAGCTGCACATTCAAGCAGACTTGATAGACCTCTAGGCCTTTATCTGCTGGCAAATTTCATATGTTTGTATGTTCGATGATCAAAGTCATAAAAGAAATACATGTGACACATCTGATGTCACTAGTGCCACAGGTACTCTCACTGGTGTCTTTGGCACTGCAATGTCTATATGGAACAAAGTGGATATTGCTATTATCAAAGCACACTCACAAAAATTTGAAACTGGTATGATCAATGACATCATACCACCATTGTTGCATGGTGTGGCTGGCCTTAATCAGGAAGAAAGATACACTGTATACAATATGCATGACATTGCTAAGGCATTTACAGATTCTAAAGATAAGATTAATGCCCTTATTGCACAAAGCAATAAAGAAGCAGATAAGCAATACACTGCCTGTGAAATCCTATGCTCCGCCTATGGATCATATATTATCACTACCATCAACAATCTCTTCCATGATCTGGAATCTGGAAGAATCCCTGATATCATACATGATAGATGTATCTCTAAATGGTATTGTCCTCAGTGCAAATCCCCTAACTGTGTTGCCATGTGTATGTTACAGTCTCTTACTATTCCTATTGCTACTACTAGGAATTTAGGATTTGTGACCAGGCACCCTAATACTGGTCTTTGCTTTACTTCTAAGAAATGTTCTAGTAAGGATACTATGTTTGCGTATTTTACTGTGTCTTTACCATGTTTTGATCCTACTACAGCTATATTTGATAAACTAGCATCTGTACACTCCATTGGGCACCTTGATGATGACATCTATAGAGAACGCTATGACCAGGCTCCTCTACTGGTTTTCCATCCTCTTCTGGATGCATGGGTCGCTCTGCACATGGACTGCTGTGTGAAGAGAGGGTGTCAATGTGACGTATTTGATGTTATTAAGCCTGTATGTGGATATTCCCCAGACAGTATCGATTGGTCCTTTTCCATGGATGATGACATCACCACCAATGGCACAGAATACCAGGACTCAACATCTGCTCCAGATGATTCTCAATTGTACCGGTCTTATCAGAAGGAGGTTCACCACCTGTCAACATGGATTTCCAAGCAGACATATACTTGCCCAGTACAGCTACAAAAATTGAGACTGCCTACTGTTAAAATGCAATATCATTCGGATGGTGAAGTTTGTGTGGTAACTAATTTCAAATAATTCATGTACGGAGAAAAGACATGGATTATTAATGATTCTAATTTCTGTTTCATACCTCATCAGACTACTATTATTGGGCACACAGTCATAACCCTTGTTCCCCTTGTGGAACCTGATATCATTGATGGTAACCTTGATTATCTGCTTACTCTTTCAGAGTGCTTACTCTATTTTAATGTACACATTGATCCTTTGACTTTAAAATCCCGTTTAGACAGGAAGGACACCCATCTCATTTATATCAGCAATAATATGTCCAACGCTGATGAAGCAGTATATGACCCTATTAATTATGATGATTTGAATAGTGCACTTACTAACACTTGGTTAGAGATTACCTTTAAAGGTTTTGTTATTATACAAGCATTTTTGATATTTTTCCTTATTATTATGCTTTGCTGCCTCCGGCGCACACTACGCCAACACCGTGAGCAGCTGGAGTTCCTTTACAAGCTCATGCTTTGGGTCTGCAAAAGACACCTGCTCTCTTCTCCACTTCCATACTCTTGCTTGTGTTGCCCCTTTTGAGGCAACAAGTGGGGAATGTTACACAAGGTCCATGCATTCTAATTGGTATCGCCAGAGGTACACCGCAGATAGCTAGCATTTAGGTATATGTTATACTAACATATAGGGCTACGGGCATCTACCGTATAAGAGTAGATGTCAGTATATGTATGCACATGATTGCTATATATTTTACTTTCTAATATACACATGTATTTCTTGCTTACAAGATGCTAGGACACCTGTGTCCTTGTAGTGTTATGATATATGAGACGGCATTGCTATCTTCTCATGATTTGTATTATTACACAGTTATGTACAAACTGTACCTCTTTGTTTCCACAAAGTGATGACTATTACAGAATTGTATAATGTTATCTCAGACTGAGGAGCCACCTCTAATTTAGCCAATAGGGCTCATCTCTCTAACTAGAAATGTTTCTATCTTACAGTAACTATGGTAATTATCTTAGGTATATAATGTAAGACATTTCGTTTTCTACCTCAGAGACCCCAGGAGACACAGAGATTCCTTGAGGTATAGGGAATGCTTAGCATTGGCTCCCAGTTCCTAATGGTAAGAACTGCTTAGGGCAACTGTGATTTTCCTTTTGGTAGTAATAAACAAGCTTTATTACTCTTTTGCAATGTGTCTGTGATTCCTTGCATTCCCATTATTGCCAAGAACCTGAAAGTGAGGTTTAGACCTCCTGACAAAAGACAGTTCTATGGGAAAGGGTACAAAGGGCATGAAAAATATACCACCCAATCCTGCCAAAAGAGTGTGTAGCATGGAACTGAGATGTCGCTATCACTGATCCTAGCACAGTGCCAGGATTCAGTGATGATCAGGACATCAGGATTACTTTGTAGAACTGAGCTTAAGCTGGTCAGGCTTTGGTAAAATGCTCCTCACACTAAGATGAAATATACTGAGACCCTTTAACAAAGAGAGAGGGCAGTACAGAGACTGGGCCAGGATTTTGCTCAGCATTTCCTGACAGCAGAAGTTTCTGAAATTATAAATTGTAACTGTTGCTTGTAATTGGAGGAGAGGGTCCACATGTAGGACAATGTGAAGTATAGTGTACAGTGAGGGTTTGTTCTGTGTGGATTTTCATGGCAGCTGAAATCTAGTTGTACTGCTGTTCAGAGGTAATGGAATGTGGTTGTACCATTCTGTGGCACACCAAGGTTCCAGCTATCAGAAATCCTCAAGGCAGCTGGTGTTTTTCACAATGTTGCCATGTACACAGCAATCAGTTCAAGTTCTGAACTGAAATCACTGGCACATTCACTGCTGCCACATGAGAGCTGTTAAAACACTTCATTTTTTTATTCTGTAAAAACTGTACAATGGAAAAAATACTGGATGGGCAACTACATGCCCAACAAGCCTGTGCCACCACCTTGGGCTTCTGATTACATTGGACCTCTTGAGCTTTGTTCTCGAGATCTGATGTAATCAGAAACCCCTCCATGGCAGCATAGGCTGGTTGTGTGTAGTTTCCCAAGCATTATTCTCAATATAACCCATGTTTAGAGTGGCAGAAGCAGATTTTTTTCAGTTGTGAATATCAATGGTCATGTTAGTGCACATAAAATTTGAGGAACTGATGACACAGGAAACTGAAACTCTATTTATTCACTGATAAGCAATGCAAATTATGGGAAAGCAGCAGGTCTCCTGGTCCCCATTACTTTGTCAATAGAAAGATTACCTCTACATGCTGAAAGGGTAAGTCTGTTGTTAAACTTGACATCACAATGGCCCAGTGCCACTTTTTAACTTTTGCAGGTGAACACAGATACAGCTAACACTTTAATACAGAGCTTATTGAAAAGAAACTTCTACATAAACTGTTTTTTAACAGCTCATGTAATTATAGCATGGTGGTAAATGCATTTAGCACTAGTGGGAACACATGAAACGGTTCTTCTTCTGCTGTCCAGGCAGGTCCTTTATGTACTGTGGCACTATAGAGAAGAAACCCACCAGTGGCAGAAACTTCTGGGAAGCCAAGGCAAAGAAATCCATATGTCTCTATCAAATATACTGATTCTGCTTCTTGTGTCTATTGAGGATAAGACCTTCATAACAAACTCATAACTTTGCAATCATAAGTTCTAGGTATGTTCACACATGAAGACAATTTTATTAGAAGATAAAAATTAGCAAAACCATTAGTTAACTTATATACAGATTCAGTAGAGAGTGAGGCAGTGGCCAGAGGACTGAGGGAGGCTACAGTGATACCATTGTTTAAATAGATGGATTTGGGGAACAAGCTCTTTCTAGACCAGTCAGCCCAACTGCAATCCTATGTAAAATTTTGGAATCATGCATAAGGGAAAAATAGTGGAGAGGCAGGATAAATTACAGTACAGGGACAGAATACAGCATGCTTTACTAGGAGAAGATCATTCCATGCCCAACTAACTTATTAACTTTTTATGAACCAGTTACTAAGACTTTGGATAGGGGCTTACCAGATTACATAATTTTTCTAGATTTCAGCAGCATGTTTGGTAAGTTATCATTTGGAAAGTTGCTTAACACCATAGTAATCAGAAAGACATTTTAGTAAAGTAGACAAGTAGCTGGCTAACTGGAAAAAAAAGAAAAGGTGAGGATAAATTGTTTTGAATTTTAAGAGGGTAACACAAAAAGTGGAGAACCATAGGGTTTTGATACTTACTCACTATTGTTTACATCCAGGAGCTGAATAAAGGAGCAAAACATTGGGTTACTAAGATTGCAGATGGTACCAGTCATAGAAACATAGAAACATGGAAGCTGACGACAGAAAGAGACCTCTAGGTCCATCTAGTCTGCCCATTTGTTTAGACCTATTTTGACACTCTAGTTGCCCTTTGTAGTCAGGGCTCCCTTGTGTCTATCCCATGCATTCTTGAATCCCCTCATAGTACTGACCCCCACAACCTCTTTGGGTAGGCTGTTCCAGGTGCCCACCACTCTTTCTGTGAAGAAAAACTTCCTGGTGGTGTTAGAGAACCTCCCTTCTTTCAGCCTGAGGTCATGTCCCCTGGTCCTGGAGCCCTTCTTGAAGTGAAAAAATTCCTGTGCCTGTACTTTGTTAATGCCTTTTATGTACTCGAATGTTTCAACCATGTCTGCTCTCTCTCTTTTCTCTGCTCCAGGGAGTACACATTCAGTTCCCTAAGTCTTTCCTCCTAGGACATGTACTGCAGACCCTGAATCATTTTTGTCACCTTTCTCTGTACTGTTTCCACCCGGTCAATGTCTTTCCTGAGGTGAGGCCTCCAGAACTGGACTCTGTATGCCAGGTGAGGTAGACCAGTGCTCTATACAGTGGTAGTACCACCTCTCTCCTCCTGCTCATGATTCCCCTACCAATGCAGCCCACCATTCTGCTGGCCTTCAGTGTTGCCTTCTCACACTGCTTACTAAATTTCAAGTCATCTGAGATTATGATTGCCAGATCTCGTTCCTGGTTTGAAGCCGCCTGTCTTTCGCCTTCCAGGTAATACTCCTTTCTTGGATTTTTCTTTCCTATGTGCATGACCTTGCACTTTTTGGCATTAAATCTCAGTTGCCATACTCCAGACCATTCTTCTATTTTCTTGAGCTCACCTTCTATCTTGCTCACTCCTTCTGAGGTGTCCACCCTGTTACATATCTTGGTGTCATCTGTGAACAGACACACTTTCCCTTCCAGTCCATCAGCGATGTCTGCTATAAAAAACATTGAAGAGCAGAGGCCCCAGCACTGAGCCCTGGGGCACCTCGCTGGTAATCCTGCCTTCTGTCAATTGCATTTCATTAACCTGTACCCTCTGAGTTTTGCCTTGTAACCAGTTTTGTACCCATCTGACTGCTTCTGGACCAACCCTTGTGAGGTCAAGCTTCTTTACCAGCCTTCTGTGTGGAACCGAGTTGAAGGTCTTACTAAAGTCTGAGTAGACCACTTCCACTGCCCCATCGTCATCCACTATTTTTGTAGTGTAGTCAAAGAACACGAGCAGATTTGTCTGGCATGGCCTACCTGCTGTGAAACCATGCTGTTTAGGGTCTTGCTGGCTGTTAGTTTTGAGGACTGCTATGAGCCTCTGTTTGAGTAGTGTCTCCATTAGTTTCCCTACTATATACATGAGGCTCACCAGTCTGTAATTACTAGTCTCTTTGCAACTGCCTGATTTGTGAAGTGAAATCACTATTGCCTTTTTCCAGTCTTCGGGTACCACATCGCTCTTCAAGTATTTCATTAATAGAAGTGCCAGAGGGGCTGCTAATTCTGCCCCCAGTTCCTTAATGATTCTGTGGTGCATCTCATCTGGTCCCATGGCATTGTCTGCTTTCAGTTTATAGCACTTCCCATGCTTCAACTTCTGTATAGGGATTTGTGTCTACCCCTGGTCCTGGGGTGTTGTGTTTTTTCAGAGCTGGGCCATCCTCTGGGTTCTTTTTGGTAAACACCGAGCAGAAGTATTTTTTGAGGATTTTGACTTTCTCTGGGTCATGTTTGGTGCATTTCCCTTCTTCAGTAACAATCTTTACTATCCCCTTTTGTCTTCCTACGTTTCCTAATGTATCTAAAAAATTATTTGTCTCCTCTCTTTGCCCCTTCTGCTATCTTTTCCTCTGTCTGGGCTTTTGTCTTTCTAATTTGTTTGTTAGGCTCTCATTTTTTCCTTGTAAGACTCCCAGTCTTTCTCAGTTTTGGTTTCCTGGTATATGCTGTATGCCTTATTTTTGTCTTTGACTGTGGTAGCCACTTCGTTGGAAAACCATAGATGATTTATTTTCCTTTTTGCTTTGCTGACCCATCTGGCACATTGATCTCTGGCAGTTTTTATTGCTCTTTTGAGTCTCCCCCACATAATCTCCACCTCCTTAACCTCTATTTCCATTAACTGGCTACTTATGTTGTTCCTCATTTTTTGGAAGTCAGCCTTTCTGAAATCTAGCACCTTTATCTTTGAGTGGCTGGTATCCTGTGTTATGTTTACCTTAAAGCTTACAATGCGATGGTCACTGTTGCCATATGGCATCCCACTTCAATGTCCTTGATCCTTTCCAAGTTTGTGAGGACAAGATCGAGAATGGCATCTCACCTTGTTGGGGTTTTAACAAGTTGACACAGTCCTGCACCTTGCAGTGACATTAAGAAATCCCTACTTCTTGTTGTTGCTGCTATTAGTGTGCTCCAGTTAATATCTGGTAGGTTGAAGTCCCACCAGTATTACTTCGCCTTTATCAGACATTTTGTGGATTTCCTCTATTAGGTCTTTGTCTCCTTTATCTCCTTGATTTAGGGGCCATTACACAATGCCGATTCTGAAAAATTTTCCCTTGCCTGTGTCTACTGTTAGCCACAGTGACTTGAAGTCCCCAGGTTACCCTTTTGCTTCTGTGGCTTTTGTTTCCTCCTAAATGTAAACGGCTATGCCCCCCCCCTTTTTTGCCCTGCCTATCTTTCCTGAACAGATTATAACCAGGAATGGCTGTATCCCATTTGTGGTTGTACACGAACCATGTTTCTGTTACAGCCACCCAGTCCAATCCTTCTGTTTCCAAGATGGCTGTGAGTTCGGGAAGATGGTGGGTAGGCTTCTAGTATTTGCAACCACTGCCTTCCAGGAATGTACATCCTCTTTAAAACAAGGTTGTACTCTCTTCCAGGACTGCTCCAGTTTGCTCTTTCTGGCCAAGAGATTATGGAGCTTGCTGGTTCAGGTGGATGTTGGCTCTGATTTGTTTTCTGAGGATGTATTCACACATTTGGTGTTTTGGGGAATGATAACCAGCCCACTGATGGCAAGGGTGTGAGTTGCATGTTACTCCCCTTTATTTAGTTTGAACTACCTGTATAGACATTGAATTTTTGTCTGAGTGCTCACACACCTTCTGTGTTTAGGTGCAATCTGTCATATTTAAAAAAAGCTCTTTCCCAAAAGTTGTGCCAGTTCCCTATGTAGTGGTATCCCTTGTCTTGGCACCAATCATGCAGCCATGAGTTGAATTCACCTACCTCAATCTCTCTGACTCGCTTGGTGCTTTTTCCTTTTTTCCACACTGGCAGCACTTCTGAAAAGGCTAATTTGGATGGAAGAGAAGAAAGTTTGTTGGCCAGATCCTTGAAGTGTTTCTTGGCCTCTTGAACTATGTGATTTGCCAAGTCATTGGTACCAAGTTACACTGTTATATGTGTAACATCCCCTGATTCCTGCACAATTGTCTTTATGCGGTTGGTGTCCCTACTTGCACAGGCTCCTGGTAGACACTTTACCACAATGTCATTTTTAATATTTTGTGTTAGGTGGTGTTCCACTCCTCAGATCATGGAATCTCTGATTATGAGAATTTTGCTTTTGTTTATATTTGTGTAATTTTTACTTCGAGTTTTAGTATTTTTGTTGTTATTGTAGTTGGTTTTGGTATTGTTGTTGGTTATATTTTGAGTATTAGTAGTTTGGTTTTTATCATAGTTTTTATTGATTTTAATTGGTGTGTTAGCCTTTTTTTTGGTGCTTTGATTTCTTTATCTTGTATTACTTTGTCTGTGATTGGTAGCAGTGGAGTGAATCTGTTCTTGGTTTCAATGGCCAGGAAATGCTCCTGGTTTTTGGCTTCCTTCCTTCCTGGGCCTCCTATGATGCCTCTTTTTCCTTACCACCTGCCAGTTTCTGGGCCCTGTCTTGAGTCCTGGCCCCTGGCTGACATGCTGGTACTGGTGGTGGTTGAGAAGGTGTGCTATAGAGTTCCTTGTATTGGAGGTTGTATATTATAGTCCAAGTATCCTGGAGTTGGGCTGCAAGATCTGCTATGGTGCAACATGCACAGCAGGGTCTTGGTTGCTGTTTATAGATCCTATTGTACAGTGCACCACAGTTTTCACAACTGACAAGGTCCATTTTTTTGTTTGTTTTTTTGTTTTTGTTTTAGTTGAGAGGTAGTGCTGATTCCTGTTTCTTGGCAGGAAGTGTGGACGAAAAAGAAACCAGAACAGTGAGGTTTTTTTTTGTACCTTACTGGTTCCTATTAGGTGTTGTGGGTGGCGCTACATGCCTATAAAGTGAGAGCACTCAGGGAGGGTGGGATTAGGGGAGGTGGGTGGTCATATCTGACTGTTCCCTGTATACTGTAGAAAACAATCAGGTAGCTGATGAACAGATGAGGTCTAGCTTGTACTCCTGCAAGGTAAGAAGGAATCTGGTTACTAGTTCAGTTGTTCTGCCCTTTGGCTCAGAACAGCTCAGTGGAGTACCCGCTGCATGCAGTAAAAACTCCTGCTTGTGGTCTGTGCATCCCAGCTCTCAGCTGCTGTGAGGGAGAGGGGATCAATCTACTGGCTGCAGGACAATACCCACCCTTCTGAAATGCAGGAGTGCCCAGGGAACTGCTGCAGCAGAAGCCACTGATGAGACAGAATCTGGATGCGGCTATGCTGCTGCGAGTTGCACTTGTAGCACTTTAGTCGGCACACCTGAGGCAAGAGCTTGGGAGAATTTAAATTTCTTACTTGCGCTTCCCTTGGGTGATGATCAGTGAAGTTCAGCAGTCGGTAAGGCTGGGGGCTGGACTGCACTTGGCGTATGCCTCCTAGGGTTGCCCTTTGTGTCTGAGCTGTTCTGCTGAAGAGAATTGAAAGGTAGGAAAAATATTTTTCTACATTTTTTTCCTTCTAGTCAGTTCAGGTAGGAAGTGGGTGGTGACATGCAGAACCTATATAAGAAGAGGACCCGGTGTGGGTGGGATTAGGGGGCAGGGTGTGGGCAGAACCTTTGTTTCTCCTTCCTGCTGAAAAACAATTAGTTTGTTAAGATCTACTACTTTGTAGCACAACTAGAGAGTGATGGAGAGGAGGTCTCTCTCCCAGTCAGTGAAGATCAGTGAAGCTCAGCAGACAGTAAGGTTAGGGGCTGGACCACACTTGTTGTATGCCTCCTAGGGTTGCCCTTTGTGTCTGAGTTGTTGCTTCTGGTTGTTTCTGGCTGAGAGCTTTCTATTAGCTGACCACTATTTCAGCAGTGGGTACAGCAGACAGTAAGGCTAGGGGCTAGACCGCATCAATAGTAGAAAACAGGAAGTTGTGATCCCTCTGTACAGACAGTTAGTAAGACCCCATCTGGAGTACTGTGTGCAGTTCTGGAGACCCCATCTCCACAAAGACATAGACAGAGTGGAGGCTGTCCAGAGGAGGGCAACCAAAATGGTGCAGAGCCTGCACCATAAGACATACGAAGAAAGACTAAAGGAGCTTAATATGTATACCCTTGAGGAAAGAAGGGAGAGAGGGGACATGATAGAAACTTTCAAGTACCTCAAGGGAATCAACAAAGACCAAGAGAGTAGCTTCTTTAAGAAAAAGAGATGAGCAAGAACAAGGGGGCACAATTTGAAGATGGGGGGATGGCTCAGAGGTAATGTGAGGAAGTATTCTTTCACAGAGAGGGTTGTGGATGCATGGAACAGCCTCCCTGAGGAGGTCATGGAGTCAAGAACAGTGGGGGAATTCAAGAATGCATGGGACAGACATAAGGCAGTCCTAGTGGGGGGTAGGAGGAAGTAAGCTGTTGGTTAACTAGGATCTGCAGCTTATCTGTTAGGTAGGAAAATGGGCAGACTAGGTGGGCCAAGTGGTTCTTATCTGCCGTCACATTCTATGTTACTATGTTTCTTGGCATTTGCCTCCTAGGTGTGCCCTTTGTGTCTGAGCTATTGCTTCCAGCTGAGAGCTTTCTATTAGTCATCCACTATTTCAGTAGTGGTACAACAGTACAAATGCTGATTTACATACAGCAGACAGGAATTCTGGGTAAGTGTTCCAACTGCTCCTTATTCTGAGAGAGCTGTCGCTAGCTGGGTCTGAGCAGAGCAATCAAGGAGAGATGTCACCTCAGTGGAGATAGGAGCCCAGACTGTGCACTCTAAGGGGGATTCAGCCAGGTAGAACAACTGTCAAGGAATCCCTGCTTCTGCACCTGTTGGAGTCTGCCTTCCCTCCATGATTGGTCTCTCTCTCCCAGTAGGTGGAGTTCAGTGAACCTTAGCAGACAGTAAGGCTAGGGGCTGGATGACACTTGGCATATGCCTCCTAGGGTTGCCCTTTGTGCCTGAGCTGTTCATGGAGGTGTAGCAGAGAGTGTGAAGCTACTAGAAGTATCCTGAAATGCTTGGATGAAAAAAGCAGAGTGGGCAAACAAGTAGGATATGGTGTTTAATGAGGGTAAGTACACAGTGTTGACTTTTGCAAAGGAAAACAGAAGGGTAAGCTACTATTTAGATTGGGTTGAGCTGAATAAGACTGATGAAGAGAGAGTCTTGGGTGTTTTACTGTAATAACAGCAGACTTCAAACAGTTGAAACTTTACAAAACAGCTTTAAAACAGGTGGCACAGATATTTGGTTGGAGAAAGAGAAAACTGTAAATAGATTTAGGATCATCATGGCAGGGTTGCAGAAAGAGAAAAAATATAAATAGATCTAAGAACATCATGGCATCACTGTACATAGCATATGTGAGACCTTAAATGGAACACTATTGCCAGTTTTGGAATCCATACTGCAGGAAGGATATACAGTAGATAGACTGGAAAGGGTTCAGAGAAGAGCAACTAAATTGATGGTAGGTGGAGGCATCATGGAAAATGGGAAGAGGCTTAATATTCCCATCATGTTTAGCCTGGAGCAAAGGCAGATAAGTGTAGATTTTATTACACTGAACTGTTTCATAAATGATCCAGAATTATGTTGAGATCTGGGACTAAATAAGAGGCAAATGGAAAGTACCACAAGGGGCCATAATAAGTAATTCTGCTGGAAATTGTTCTGGAGGGACATGAAAATATATTACTTCTTACAAAGAGTAACAGGTATATGTAATTCATCCCCAGGTGATGTAGTGAACTCAAAAAGTAAAGAATCATTTAAGAAGAGATCAGATTAATATTTACAGAAGGCAAAAATAAATGGATACTATTAATGAGAACTGAGAAGGTGGTCTTGATGGCTGTCAAGCTTTCGTCCATTCTACCTTTTGTATATTCATTTAACCACAGTAGCAGCTACCTGAGCAGGTAGGCTCAGCTCTTTTTTGCACCATGGACAGGTTGATTAACCCTCTGTCTAAGATCCAATTGGAGTCTTTTCCACAGAAAAATGCAAGAAGTTTAGTCATTTCTTTCTTGACAAGGTGTCCTCTCATTGGATCAAGATCTCCTCCTACTTGTAGAAGAGGAGGCCAATGTAAATATCCTAGTTGGCAAGACTCAATTATATGGCATTCCAAATAAATTTTAGATTTCAAGTCATTACTGCTGTACTGCTAAGGTGCCGTCTTCGGATGAGATGTTAAACCGAGGTCCCATCTGCCTGGATTGGTGGTAGTTCAGGTGGATGTTAAAGATCCCATGGCACTTATCAAAAAGAGTAGGAGAATTTCCCCAGTGTCCTGGCCAAATTTCCCTCATTCACTAAAAATACCACCAACAGCTTAATCTGGTTCAAGGTCAGTTGGCATTCATCTGTATCCCCTTCCCCCGGGTCGTGCCTGAAAATAGACAGGATTTGTCTAGTGCACTTACCCAGTCAACAAAAACTAAATAAATAGATACATAAATTACATTCTTTACTACTACAGACATTTGTGTGGAAGTATATACTTTGTAGCTTGGAGTTTATTTGTACTTGATGCTTGTTCCCTATCTAAGGTCACAATCCTTTTGTTTTTTTAAATCAATAAACTTTATTGATTTTCATAATACACAAAACAGACCGGACAATACAGGCATAAAACTACAACCCACACCCCCAGGTGTACATGCCACTGTATTTAATATGTTTCTTGTTTGTTGATAACAACATATACATAGCATTGTCTATGACATCCCTCCAACATTCTGGTCCATGATCACCATTGGGCATACATCCCATTCCAACATTTTTAAAGGCCTTATAAGCATGCCTTATGGAGGCAAGCATCTTTTCCATTTTTAAAGCTTGCCTTACCTCTTGATACCATCCCACTACAGTTGGTATCTTCTGATTAACCCAGTGGTTGAGCAATATTTTCTTTACCCCATCAAGACTGAAGTGAAATGGTGTTTTGTTTGGACCCAGAAGAGATGCAACCCTGTTCCTAGAAGGCATTTTTTAGACATAAAATGATCATCCAATCTCAGCAAGCAATCTAACCTGTCTCTTCCCCCATCCAGAAAGGATGTGCTTTTTTATAGTCCCATAGGACATGTTTTAGAGAGCAAATTTCCTTAGCACATTGGAGAATCTAGTGCATGCCATGCAGACAACTTTCCAGTGAGTAGTAAAGATTTTGAGTAACTGTAAACCACAGAAGCTTATACACATACATGCCTCCTTCATTTCCAAATATTGGTTTGATTCCCTTCCTTCCTACTTCTCCTCACTCTTATCTCTGGTACCCTCTGCTCCATGATCCCTCTGATCCAGAGACCACAGAAGCTTTACCACTCCTCACCCCTCTTCCTCTGCTGGGCACTCTGCCTTCGACTATTGCCTTCTGACACTCTGGAACCAGTCACCTTTTCCCTCTGCCATTTCACCTTCCCTGGCTCCTTCAGGTACCTGCTGAAACTCCTCCCCCATCCTATCTACACCTGTTTCTCATAGGAGGGCCCCCCAGTGATTCTGGTTGCTCAGGGCCTTGCTTCTCCTTGAACAACCTGTTACCAAATGCACTACATTGTTTGCCAGTGTTCCATTTCAAAAACTTTTTCCAGTTTTCCTTTTGCACCAATAATTGCACTACATTTGCAATGTAACTTGCACATTAATCTGAGTTTATGCATGTGCCCGTAAAGTACTAATAAAATACTGTATTTCCACTTTATATATGCATCTTTGAAATGCACTGTGTTTATGTTTTGCTGTTTCTTCTTGTAACCCTTCTCCCAGGTCGCATCTGGAAACAAGTTTCAGCTCAGTGTGCCTTTCCCAGTTACCAGTTTTCAAATAAATAAATAAAACATCAAATTTGATCAGCCCATGGGTTTTGTGCCATACTTTCTCCCAGTCCTTTTCAATAGATTCCAATTTAAGGCCTCCAGCCAGTATCAGGAGTGAGCTCCAAATCTATGTGTCAAGTATGTTCCCAGTACCTTATAAATTTGAGAACTGGCATGGGAGTCATAGGAAGTCCAGGTAGTCTAATGAAATATTATATCAGAATTAGAACTACTAACTCATGAAGAATGTCTAAATTATTTCATTAAAACATTCTGTAGCTGAAGGAAGCAACAAACATTTTTTTCCTTAAAGCAAATTTTTGCTTCAAATGCAGAAAAGTAGGCACATTTTCCATATGTAAGAAGTGATATACCTCAGTTATCCCCTTGTACTGTCATAATTAGCTTGAATTGACTGAGTGTAGCATCCACAGCATTCACAGACTGTTGGACTTTGGTGAACAATATTCTTGCCATAGCCACCACCTCTCAGTTTTATGGGTATACAACCCTTAGGCTGCCAGTAGATATAGAATGTGTAAGTGCTCCTCCTCCTGGGGCTGAGTGGTTGGCTGTTTGTGCTTATCTGTGTCTCTAGGTTAGTTTTTGTTCATTTACATGTTTTTCTGCTTGGATTACATTGTGTCATTCTTGCACACAACATCGGTGAAAGTCTCCTGGACTGAATTTCTGCAAAACATCATCACCAGGTATCAGCTTTTTAATTTTAAGTTAACTTTCTTGAAACCTCCCCCAGGAAGCATATATCTTACAACTAGTCTTACAAACATGGTGATGCTGGGTCCTGCAACTGAATAAACATTTCAACATCTTCATCTGACCACTCCTAAAGCAGCTGCGCTTGTGGACTTTAAAGAACAAAGGAATTAAACACACTTTGTGACTGAATCAACATTTCTGTCTGACCTACTCCCAAGGTACTGTACTTGTCTCTGAGGACTTTGAAGATCAAAGAAAACATACAGACAAAAGGACTTCACACATTGCATATGCCCAGGCCACAGTTTATCACCTTTCAGGAATTTTAACATATTATGTGACCCTGGATCTCAACAGCTCATCATTTCCTCTGGATGTAATTTAACCATCAGCATTTTTCCTTTGCCATCTCTTCCTGGTGTGCTTGTTAGACCACCCAAGTGCACTTCACCTCAACTCTACCACAGATTACTCTGGCAATATGCACCCAAATCCTGGACCAGCTGGGGTCGCATTGTCAAGCAACAATAATAAGGAAGGAACAATTACACTCGCCAACATAAATATCTGCAGTCTACTCAAAAAGATAGAGTGCTTGCAAGTCTGGACATTACAACATAACCCTGACGTACTCGCAGTTGTTGAGACATGACCCACTCAAAAAACACCGGATTCTGATGTCTCGATACCTGGTTACACACTATTCAGGAATGACAGGATCTCAAAAACAGGAGGGGGCTGTGCGTTATACATTAAAAACTCAATAAAGGGGTTTGCTCTTAATTTACTCCACCTTACCAGTACTGCACAAATTCTCCCCATAAAAATTCTGTTGGGGGCCCACAATAAAGCACTATCTATACTTACTGTATACCTCCCTCCTGAAGTGAAATTTCCAGGATTCGAAGAACTCATGGAGGTTATCAGATGTCAGCACCACAACTCTGAATAAATCATTCTAGGAGACTTTAATATCAATTGGTTGGCACCACCGACTGGCACATATAAGGACACTATAGCTGCACTGCATCTTTCACAACTTGTTGACTCACCCACCAGAACAAATTACAAAACTGGATCTAGCACACTACTTGACTGGATCCTCACAAACCGCCCAGATCATATCTCCAACGTGGCAGTTCACCCAGACTCACTGAGTGACCACTCTCCAGTAACCTGCAGCTGGACCAACAAATTCAATGCAACATGACCCCAAATAATCTCTAATTGTAAACTAAAAAGGGGTCACCTGGAGTACCTTAAGGAGCAGCTATGCAACACTGACTGGAGCCCCTTGACACAGCAGAGGATATGGACACTGCACTCGAGTACTTCATCAAACAATTCAATGCTGTTTGTGACTGCCATGCCCCAGTGCAGAGGACAAAGATCCGTCGAAGATACAGCCTCTGGATCACACCAGACTTAATAGGCCACATAAAAAACAGGGACAACTGGTGGCATAGGGAACAGAACTCTGGCAAGCAATCAGACTTCCAGGAATACAGAAGACTATGGCATGACTGCACCCGGACCATCCACTCTGCCAAAGTAAACATTTTAGGGAAGTATTACAAACATCATGGGGAAATGCAAGTCTTTTTGGAATAACCTAAAAGATGTAACAGGGAAAGTCAAGAAAGAGGCTCCACAAATGCTCAACATCGATGGTGTCCCTACCCTTGACCCCCTGACTATTGCCAACATGTTTAACAAAGCATTTACTGACCTTAACAGTGTACTTCTGACAAATTTATTTGAAGAAACCAACCCAAGCTCAATCCAAAGCCTAGGGCCCACTCAAACATCCCCCCCTTTCTATTTCAAATCTGTCAACCACAACCAAGCAAGAAAGTACATTCGTAAGGTACTTGGAAAATCCAGGAAAACTGGTGACACATTCAACCTCAAATTTATTTCCCTTGCACTTGATGAAATCCTAGCTCCCATTACTAAACTGCTGAACTTATCCCTGCAGCTGGCTCAATTCCCCCAAGCTTGGAAGTCAGCCCTGGTAACTCCGGTGCACAAGAGCGGTGACCGGGAACTGCATGCCAATTACAGACCTATTTCTATCCTTCCACCACTGTCAAAAGCGCTGGAGCACATAGTCTCAGACCAGCTGATTGAATATCTTAATAAATACAACATTCAGTGTCCGGAACAACATGGATTTCGGAAAGGGCACAGTACCTCCACAGCTCTTCCAGAGTTCACCAGCTGCATACACAGTTCACTGGACCAGGGTAACCTTGTTGGCGTGGCCTTTATTGATCTAACAAAGGCCTCTGACATGGTCAGTCACTCCCTTCTACTTCAAAAACTCACCTTGATAGGCCTCTCTAACCCAGCTACTAACTGGTTCAAAAGCTATCTAGTTGATCATTACCAACAGGTAAAGATTGGAAACATCACATCTGGGGCCCTGCCAGTTCATTGTGGGGTCCCCCAGGGGTCAATCCGAGGACCCCTCCTTTTCAGCATTTTTCTAAATAGACTACCTCAATCGTGTGACCAATGGATACTTTTCTATGCAGATGATGCTGTTATTTTTACTTCTCAACATGACCCTCACACCCTAAACTATCAGCTACAACATGCTTTTAAACAAACTGAAGATTGGTTCAGAGCCCTCAAGATGGTTCTGAACTATAAAAAGACAAAAGTAATGCTTTTTAGCAGTGCTAGAAGCAAACACAAAGCAGCATCCCTTAACAACACTAACTGCACAGGGGTTTCACTTGAACAAGTGGAGCAATTCAAATACCTAGGGGTTACGCTTGACTGTTCCCTCTCCTATGCAGAACACATTGAGAATGTGGCCAGAACAGTCAACATAAGAATTGGGCTCCTGCACAGGCACAAGAAATGCCTAACACCTGAAGCACTCCAAACCACAATCCATAGCACAGTTGTCTCCGTCATCGACTATGGATTGGTCATATACAGCTCAGCCACTCCCACCTCCCTACATAGGATAGCAGTAGCCCTAAACAAAACCTGCAGACTGCTCACCAATTCCCCCTGACTAATGCACACATGTGACCTTTATGAGCAATCTGGGTGGCTACAACTTGAAAACAGGATACAATACCAAACCTGCCTCTTAGCTAAAAAATCACTACTCGGACTTCAGCCTCCTCAAGTCACAAGCCTATTAAGCTTATTCACAGGCCCACACTGCACCAGGAACTCTGACCATCAGGTTCTCACCATCCTTCACTGCAGAATCTCCCAAGGGCAGAGGTCATATGCCTACCGGGCACCACTTTGGCTTAATAACCTCGGCACTGAACATAATGCCATGCAGAGATTGGGGCTTTTCAAGTCCAAGCTAAGACAACACCTACTGAAGAAAAGCTCCTGTGACTGTACTTTCTAATTACTCCACACACACACCCACTTCTGACCCCGGTCTTATTCACCTTTCAGGCTATTACCATCTCCTTTCTACTCCTACTTTGTCCTTCTACCCTGAATTATCCCCATTTCTGCCCTGCAATACCCTGTACTATCCTCTCCCACCTCCCCTTAAATAGTCATCATGCCCCCCACTCAGTCCCCCCTACTCTTCCTTCTGGATAGCTGCTTATTGTCTTTTACCTGACAATGCCACCTAAGCTGCTACTGTTACCTGAATTATCCTAGTGTTAAAACCATCTCTGTTTCCTATTTACAATGTATTTTTGTCTATGTTTACTCACCTAGCTAGATACTCCTAAACCCACAATGTATGTATACCCACCCTTTATGACGTGGAACCTTTGTAAAAGAGTGGTCTCCCACTCAAAGGTATTTTAATCCAAGATTGAATAAAAAAAAAAGTATAGAGGTCCATGGCACAACTTAAGCTCATGGGAAGGGGGCTGACCATCTGTGCTTCAGACTACATGTTAACATTTATATTTCTGGTTTTATGTTTATTAATTGTTCTACACTTGCTAAATGTGTGGTACAGATGGTTGCCATGATGGGCTGATCATCTACAGGCACAGAAAAAAGTACAGAGTTTTGCTATGTTCTAATTTTATTTTAGTTTTTTAACTTATTTTACTTGTACTGTATGTTAGTACCTATGTCCCTTTGATATCTAGTTAGTAAGTAGTAGTAGTATAGTACAGTTAGTCAGGGATTTTAAGTGAGTGTGTAGATCATTTATAGTTTTCTTTTCAATTATTTGTTGCAGTCCAGTTACCTTAAGTCCATTACAGAGTCTGAATTCTGATGCTGGCCCGAAGGAATGAAGTGCTACCTTGAGTTGAGCAATGAGGTACTGTTTGAAGTTTGTGAGCTTGTAAAGCCATGGAGTGCCCAGCTAGTGTGAGATACTGGGCCACAGGTTTTTGGACTGGTGTTGTGAGAGAGAACTTTTGCTGTGGAAGAGGTGGTTTCTTGTTGCAAAGAATTTTTAGGCCAAAATAGCTCCTGGGGAAAGTGTTTGGCACCTGCAATGGGTGTTTACTCACCTGGTAAAGGTGATTGTGTTGGTTGGCATCCATGGCACTCCAGACATTACCTCATGGGTTACAGCCCACCTGATAGGCTAATGATGCACATGACCCAGATCAGATTTCCAATATATCCAGGTCCCAGGAACCCCTGTTCTCCAGTTTGAATTTTCCACTGCTGAAAGGAAGGATGTTAGTACCAGAAACAATACACATGATAGAGACTAGCAAGGATGAGGTCTGCTACGACATGATGACAATAACAAGGCCAGAGGCCTGAGTTTATTCCCTATTATGTACACACTACCTCGAACTGTGGTTCGACTGATTTTAGCAGCGGGATTGATTTCTGAAGGACTGGTGTAAAGACCTCCTGATCTTACTGGTTGGACGCTCCGATCATACCGAGGAGGGCCTTGGGTGCCATGGATGCCAACCAACACAATCACCTTTACCAGGTGAGTAAACACCCAGTGTGATTGGTTGGCATCCCTGCACTCAGACTACCTCATGGAGATAAAGCAGTTAAACCTCCGGGTGGGATCGGATGAATCGGAGGGTCCGGGAGATGGAGCTGCTGCTAGGACATGGGAGGCGAGGCTGGCCTGAAGTCCTGAGGTTGTTCCAGCCTGTAGTGCCTGGTGAAGGTATGTAGGGAGCTCAGGTAGCCCGCCCTGCAGATGTCCTCGGATGACACCGATGCTCTCTCCGCCCAGGAGGTGGATACCGCTCTGGTGGAATGAGCCCTGATTCCCTGGGGCAGTGTCAATAACCTCGCCGTGTAAGCGTGGAGGACGACCCTTCTGATCCACCCTGCGATGGTGGTTTTGGATGCTGCGAGCCCCTGTCTTTGGCCCTTCGCGACGATGAAGAGTCTCTCCGTCTTACGGATGGACTGAGTTCTGGTCAGGTAGATAGAGAGAGCCGACCCCACGTCTAGTGAGTCAGGAGCACCGCTCTCGGGCTGAGGGGCTGCGTGAGGCAGGGTGGGTAGATCTATGGGTTGTTCTCTGTGGAACCTCGTCGGAACCTTCGGCTGGAAGGCCGGTACTGTCCAGAGCCATACCCCTTCAGGGGTGAAGATGGTGTAGGGTGGAGCACAAGACAGGGCGCTGAGCTCCCCTATCCTTCTGGCCGAACAGATGGCTACCAGGAAGGCAGTCTTCAGTCCTACCCAGAAAAGGTCTGTGTCGGCGAGTGGTTCATACGGTGCCATTCTTAGGGAGTCCAATACCAGTGGTAGGTCCCATGGTGCGACATTAGGCCTGGTCCTGGGTCGCATGAGGTCTACCGCCCTCAAGAAGTGGATGGCATCTGGGTGGGCCCCGGGTGGGTGCCCTTCAACTAGGCCTCTGGCCGCTCCGATGGCCAGCAGTTGCACCCTTAGAGAAGAGGGTGCCAGTCCCTTGTCCACCCCTGTTGTAGGAACAGCAAGATAGTGGGGAGGTTGGCCTGTTCGGGCACCGAGCCTCGTCAGTGCTTACCACTGTCGAAGATGGCCCATGCCTCTCGTAGGTGGATGTAGTGGAGGCTCGGCGAGATCGGGAGGGCGTGCCTATGACAGAACTCGTGATACCAGTGGCGGTTAGTCGTTCCCTCTCAGGAGCCAGGCCGTGAGCTTTGGGGTTCGAGGGAATGGGTGCAGCACTGGACCCTGCGTCAGCATGTCTGGGCCAGGATGGGATCCGGAGGCTGGCTAGGGACATCTCTGCATTGCCGTGAACCAAGCTCTGCGGGGCCAGTATGGGGCCACCAAGATGATGGAGGTCTGGGATTTCCGGATTTTTTCCAGAACCTGTGGGATGAGGGGGATCGGAGGGAACACATACGCGTAGTCACGAGACCATACCTGGGACAGAGCATCTGTGCCTTGGGAGTGCATGTCTCTGAACCAGGAGAAATACTGGTCCACCTGGGCATTGTCTCTTGATGCCATTAGGTCCATGGACACTGGACCCCATGCCTCCTGGATTACCTGGAACAGGTCCGGGTGCAAGCGCCATTCTCCGGGGTGGATCTGCTGTCGGCTGAGCCAATACGCCCTTACGTTCAGTTTTCCCACCAGGTGTACTGCCCCCAGGTGTGATAGGTGCGTTTGTGCCCAGTTCATCACCCTTGCAGTTTCTCGTGACATGGTCCTGCTCCTGGGTACCTCCCTGCTTTGCGATGTAAGCCACCGTCCTTGCGATTGTAGACTTGATCAGGACCGACTTTCCCTGGATGATGTGGAATGCCCTCAGGCGTGGAACACCGCTGTCATTTCAGGACATTGATTGAGAGCTGTGACTCAGCAGGGACCAGGAACCCTGTGCTGATTGGTCCCCCAGACAGGCACCCCAGCCGGATAGACTCACGTCCGTCTCGATGGGGATCGGGTGTGGTGCCTCAAGGGGGATCCCCCTCGTCAGATTTCTCAGGGTGACCCACCACTCCAGGGAGGATCTTACTTCGGCGGGTAACTGAACCACGCAGCGCAGGTTCCACTCGTTGGGTGCTCCGCGCGCCAGAATGTAGTTCTGGAGCGGACGCATGTGCCACCTGGCCCAGGGGATGAGGTCGATGCAGGAGGCCATGCATCCCAGGAGTCTCGCCACCTTCTCCACCGTGGTGCGGGGGTGTGACCTTAACTGTTTGGCCAGACTGTGGAGGCTGCGGATCCGTGCCGGAGCCGGCCTCGCCCAACCCTCTGCTGAGTTGATGATGGCTCCGAGGTGCTCGATCTGTTGGGTCGGGCGGAGATGGCTCTTCTCTCTGTTCACCACCCAGCCGTGGTCCTCGAGTGCTCGTACTGTGAGCTCAGTGTGAGCACGTGTCGACCCTCGGATCGAGCGTATAAGCCAGTCGTCTGGAATCTGGCACTATGTCTAGCCCTTGTTCCCTAGGGTCCCCAGCCACCAGGGTGATGGAGACCTTGGTGAGACTCTGGGGCCGAGGACAGGCTGAGCAGGCGCCCGGTATTGAAGTGGTGTCCCAGGATGTGAAAGCGGAGGAATCTTCTGTGGCTCTTGATGATGGGGATGTGGAATGGCGTCCTTGAGATCGATGGATGTCAAGAAGTCACCTACCCTGATGCCCTGAAGGGTGGATCGGACGGTCTCCGTTTTGAACCGGCATGGGAACACGTATCGGTTCAGGCGTTTGAGGTCCAGGATGGGCCTCAGCTCCCCCGACTTCTTGGGACCAGGAAGAAGATGGAGTACATGCCCTCCCCCTGCTCCCGAACCGGGACGGGTTGAATGGCCCTGTTCTGGATAAGATCTGCCAGAATCCCCTGTACCTGGTGGGGTGAGGCTCTTCGTCTGGAGACCGGGGATGAGATTAAATGATGGGGAACCGAAGGATGGCACAATTCTATGGTGTACCCCCTCGAGACCACGTCCCAGACCCACCTGTCCGACGTGGTGGACGCCCAGCGGTGAGCGAACAGGGCTAGCTGTTGGCCGACAGGGGGGTACGAGCTCTGGTGAGGGGGGCTCGGTGAGACAGAGTCACTGTTTTTCCCTGAATCCTCTTCCTCGACCTCCGGACTTTTGTCCCCGGGGTCGGAAGGGGGGAGACTTGAAGTTGCTGAAAGCGGGCATGCCTGGGTAGGATGGGGATGCTCTACCCTGAAAGGAGTGGTTCTGGGAGTAGGAGTCCCTAAGAGTTTGGGTCTTGGCCCCAGGACGAAACCTCCGTCTAGCGGAAGGTAGGTGTGAGGGTCTTGACCGGTTTCTTAGGAGGTCTCTACCCTCTTCCCTCTGTTTTAGGTACTTCTGGAGACCCTCCCCGAATACATGAGTCCCCTTAAGGGGTAAGTTCTGCAGAAGAGTCTTGGATTCTGAATCGGCATCCCAGAGCTTGAGCCATAGAGCTCTGTGGGCCCGATTTATGATTGCGGCCGCCCTGGCCTGGAGGCGAAGGGAGTCCACTGCCATGTCTGCCAGGTATTTGGCTGCGTCGAGGGTGCAGTCTAAAAGTTCAGCCTCCCTGGGCTTTGGACTCGCCTGTTCCTGTAGTTCCTCCAGCCAGCGGATCTGGGCGCGAGAGGTATAAATCGCCGCCGTCATCGCCTTGGCCATGATGCCCTCAATTTCAAAGGTCTTCTTTAACATGTCCTCGATTCTCTTGTCTGTGGGGTCCTTGAGGGCTATGGTGCCACATGGCAGCACCGTCTTCTTACTCAAGGCCACCACTTGTGGATCGATGGAGGGCGCCTTACACCAGGCGTCTGATTTGTTGCCTTGAACCGGGTACATCTTGTGTAAGTTCCTTCGGTTTGGCATTCTTCCCAGGTCTGTGGATTGCCATTCCATGTGAATCAGTTCCTCAATGGCGGGCAGACTGGGAAGGTCTCTGAGGTGGTGGTCCTTAGCTGGATCATTGGGTCCAGCTTCGATTCAGTCTTCTCCCCTTCCTGTTCCTCTGTGGGCAGGCCCATGGTGGCCTTGATGACCTTCATAAGGCCGGGGATTGTTTCAAACGCACACAGTTTTGACGTGAGAGACGGAGCTGTCTGCTGGTCGATGTCCTCCATGTCGGACTCCAAGCCATGCTCCTCCTCCTCTTCCTCGTCGAATTCATCCTCTTTGTCCCTTTCTTCTGGATTGCCATCAAGGGGAATGCTGGGAAGAGGGTCCTCTGGGGCTGGTGGTTCCTCTGGAAGGTGTCTCTGGTGGGTGAGCTCTGCGCTGGGCGGTCGAGGTCTGTTTTGGGTAAGCGCCCCAGCTTCTCCATGATCTTCAGCATAAGGTTCTGCTGACTTTCCATCATGGCGACCACCGCCTGTTGGTTCTGTATCAACAGGAGCCGGATCCACCAGGTCGGTGCTGGGGCCTGGAGAGAGGTGCGGGGGTTCTCTCCATGAAGACAGCTCATCGTCCAAGAGGCAGGCACGCAGAGAGGGCCTGGGGTTTGAGGAGGAGGGAGGCACTGCACGGTACATTTCTTTGCCTTAACCATCTGAAAGATAAAGAGAGGTCTGGTGAGATGAGACTCCGAG
This sequence comes from Neoceratodus forsteri, assembly GCA_016271365.2. Lineage (NCBI taxonomy): Eukaryota > Metazoa > Chordata > Ceratodontiformes > Ceratodontidae > Neoceratodus > Neoceratodus forsteri. The sequence continues at coordinate 1,274,908,076 of CM057449.1, read as the reverse complement.
CTGTCCCCATGCCCCGTGAACACGCCCGTGGAGGCGGGAATAAGGGTGGGGGGTTGGGGGTTGAGGCCGGAGTCATGCTGTGTGGGAGCTGTGTGAGGGCCCTTAGACAGACCATGGAGGGGGGGGACTCCTTTCCTGGCATCCTTACCTGTCTATCCCCTCTCAGATGATTTCTACTCGGGGTAAGCCTGGGTCCGCTGTGGGAGGGGACCGCGGCCACTGAGTGATGGGAATAGTTCTTCTAGAGCCTGCCAGGGTCACTATGGGAGGTACCCAGGCATGGACTCTGTGGTGTCCTACTGGGGTCGCTATGAGAGGGACCCGAGTGGACTAAGGAGGTCTCCTGTCCCTTTTTTTTTTTTTTTTGGAGAGCGCCTAAGGCTGCTCAGGGTCACCCAGGATGAAAGGTGGGCACTGTGGAATCAAGCCCAGAACTCCAGAGGCATGGCGTGGGGCCCCTGCACTAAGAACCACCTCTAAAAGTGGCCCACTGGGGGTCAGGAGGCCAGCTGAGGCCTGGACCCTCGAATCTGCTCCTCCGATTTTGGATTTTTTTATTTCTTTAGTTATCTCTTTATTTCTTTATTTATTTGTTGAAGACTTGGTGCCCCCAGCTCGCCCTAGGCCAAGGGCAATGAGAGAGAGGTCGGAGGGACGGGGGGAGCTCCCCCAAGGAGCAGGGCATCACCCTGTGGCTGCGGCCTAACATGGCACCGCACGGCGTGGTCGGCCCCCGAGGAGGCCTATCATCTAAATGGATGGCCAATGCCGTGGTGCCAGCCCCTCTGAGTGGCTCCAGGAGAGGGGCAAGGCGCGAGCACCGGCAGGCCTCCGAGATCCTGGGAGGCTGTAGTCCGTCGGCCAAATGGCCGAAAAGAAAGGAGAAGGAGCTGAGGCGTACATCCGCTAGTCTGAGAGGCGGCCGCGCCTGCAGAGGAAGGCCCCGAAGAGGCCTGGAGGGAGATCTGCGCCTCCGATTGGAGACACCGAGCAGTGTCAGGGGGCACGCCCGAGTCGGGGAAATGGCTGAAGGGCCGTGACTTTGCCTGTGGGCCAGGAGGAGGAAGGGAAGGCCTCAGAAGGAGGGAGGAGTCGTAGGGGGGACCGCGGAGTCATGGGGAGAAGAGGCGACTCGCGGGGTGGATGGCCAGGCGTGGGACTGGGCAGGGAACTAGCATCCCGGGAGCGAGCCCCAGTGGCGCTGGGAGACAGGGCTTCGTGCGCCGATCCCTCTGAAGGGAAGAGGGCATCAGAAGAAGCCGCGGAGTTGCGGGGAGGAGAGGCGACTCGCGGTTGGATTTTTCTAGGCGAGGGCCTGCAGGATGAGCCCTCAGAGCCGCGTGGACTCTGGAACAGGGAGCACGCTGCCTGAGAGGCCTGGAGACAGGGCGTGTGGCCCAGATAGCAAGGGTCCCAGCCAGATGGCTCAAGGAAAACATCCTGGAGCACCATAAGAGAGATAATCGCTAATAAAATCAACAAACAGCACTTCAACGACCAGAGCAATGTGGCTATTAAAATATAAATTTCTAGGAGCAGAGAATGCTCCTGGTTTAAACAAGATTAGGAATATGGGGCAGCAGATGGCCCCCAGACAATATAAATAATAATAGGTCTAAGTCAATTGCCACAAACATAGAAGGCTTTTGATAAAAAAATACAGTTCCTACCTTAGAATTTTAAAGAGCAGACAGGGGTTCTCTGGATGCTTCTTGCCTATTCAGATGCACAAATTACAACTGGAGAGCAGGGGTTCCTGGGACCTGGATATATTGGAAATCTGATCTGGGTCATATGCATCATTAGCCTATCAGGTGGGCTGTAACCCATGAGGTAATGTCTGGAGTGCCATGGGATGCCAACCAATCACAATTTGCTTTATGTTGGTCACACAGTGAGACAGCTAAAACTTGGAATCCAAGAACACGTCAGATAAATCAAAAATATGAATTTGGACAGTCCAGTAGCAAAGCATTTCTTCACTCATCACAGTAGTGATGTGGGAGATTTAATGTTTATGGGCTTGGAACAAGTTAAAGTAGGGAGAAGAGGTGGAGACAGATTACAAAGACTCCTACAAAGGGAGAGTTATTGGATTTTTTGCCCTTAAAGCCTTAACCCCCTATGGTTTACATTTGTGGTAGTACTTAAAACTTTTTCTTTAGGACTTTATTATTCATGGTGCCATTCTGGGAGTAACTGCCATAGAATTAGTTTCAACACCCCTTTCACCGTCATTATTAGGAAGTAACTCTTAAAATTGCCATTTATTATTTTTTGCTCTTTTGCTTATTGAATGTTTTTAAATATTTCTCCTCCATTTCCTCCCTTTCCTTTGATTTTGTAAATCTCATATATTTTGTATGACTATGGATATAATTCTAGATACTCAATTATTCTCTTTCTAACTTTTATCTTTTAGGTTGGAGGTTTGGAGAGCGCAGGACTTGTTGTACACACATAAATATCCTAATTGACTGCAGTTTATTGTGAGATGCTTTCAACTCCGGTTTGACTTTTTACTTCTTTTCTATATTCTTTCTGAAATCTGAATGAATATGTGTTTCTTGAGTTGAGAAAAGAAATTTGGTTTGCTGGTTCTTTTCCATTTTTTTAGTGTTTGTTATGAAATGTTAATTATATTTTCTTGGATTTTTGAATTGCACTAGGGTGAATATAAAGTGATAAAAATGCTTGGTCCTTTGCCGTTGTTAATAAAAACTGGGGTTGATTACCTAAAATGATGCCATAGCTAAACAAGTATTTAAGGGCACTGGGTTCTCCAGGTGGCTGCCCCCCGAAGAGGAAACGAGCAAAGGGCTGGGGCACCAGGGTAATGGTTTCATAGCTCCTGAATGTTCTTTGATGTGTGGATTTTAATTTTGTGGCATCTTGGTTAATAAATTTAGTTGGTACGTACTTCAAATGTCAGCAGTGAATTTGTGCATTTATGCATAATTCACCACATCAAGCTCTGGAGTGCAACTGTCTTTTGTTTTTTCAGTTCTAATTTGGGTTAGCAAATCTCTTGACATGCACCCTACCTGGCACCGAGAGTATGGTACATCTTTGGACTGTTGTTCAGCATCCCCTTTACATGCTTTGCACAAGTTTGCTTTACAATTTAAACTCACCATTTAATGGGTATATTGCAATAAAAGTAAAATGAATGTAGCCTTTTGTAGTTGGTTTGTTACCTGAAGTGCAATTATTTATTCCTGAAGGGGTCTCCATTCCTGGTTCCTATCCTGAGGGCTCCTCTATTGTCATTAGAGAGGGTAGCCATATGGTACACATGCATGGCCCATCCCTTCAGGCAATTCTTTGTAATGTCAGGTCCCTTAGGAATAAAATTGCTTGATAGTGGTAGATTTTATTGCAGGTTCCTATGTGGACCTGGTGTGCATCACAAAGACTTTGTTGGGTGATGACTCCAGACCACTGCTGGGGGCAGAACTCCTGCTGGGATACATGGTGGTGAACTGCCCAAGGTGGAAGTGCAGGGTGGCTATTTGTTTTAGATCTGCTCTGAGACCCACAGCATATCCAGTGGATGAGACAAGGTTGTTTGAATATGTTGTAGTGAAAGGAGCCAAGAGAGGAGATTCCCCTGCTTCTGTACAAATATCCTAACTAGTAAAGAATGGTGAGATGAGAAATTTAATTTGCTTGTAATATTTTCTTATAGTCTTACTGATTATCAACTGCAATTTCCCTCTTGTTATCTTTAGCACCTCATTAAATAATAGGAAACAATGTGTGTACCTGAATGTTATGCATCAATGCATCTGCTAGTTATATAAGAGACATAAATAATCTTTGAGGCTAAGGTCATGTTTGTTCTGAGCCATAACCCACATTTATAGCAGCAGCAGAATAATTATTTTATTAATTTTCAAGTTTGGGATAGTGTTGGTGCACATGAAAGTTAACAGGAAACAGAAGCCCTCTATCCACTAATTAGGTGTACAGATGTAGTGCAGTCCCCCAATAAAAGGACTACAACTACTGATGGAAAGGGTTATTCAGATACCATACCCATCCAATTTGAGACATATAGGCCAAAGACTACTAATTAAATCAAATCTGTGCCCAATTCTGAGTGTCAGTTTCTGAGATGTGAATTTCGCTAGACCACTTGTGGAGGTGTATACAGTCAAAACATGGCATCCTTGGTGACAGACTTGAACGCCAACATGGAACAACTTAATGTAGCTGCTGCTGTTGTTCCCATTGTGACCCATGAAAACTAACTTTACACACATTTGCTTATGTTCATTTGTGGCTCTTCTTATGGTGTTGCTCCACTTGCTGCTGCCTTAGGAGCAAGGAAGTGAATAAAAGTTACTTGTGCCTCAAGCCACAATTTAAACACAAGGCATCAACTGTGAAAGGCTAATTTCCTTGAGCACTACAGTGCACCATTCTATGACTAAAACTGCATTTTAGGTGGCATTAAAATACTGTGACATTGCTCAGTATGCTGCAGATAAAGTGTAATAGTGCACTTCAGCATGAACATTCATAAACAGAGTTCTTTTCAGCTATTAAAATTTACAAGGGAATATAATTGTAGTTTTCAGTTTTCCTTTCCAGGGTTAGTAACACATCTAGGTAACCTCTCAAAATATGTATTAATTTATTTAATACTGTGTTCCAGCTAAAGCACATTGAGTTGGAGCTTTTGTCCAGGTGTGACCTGAGGGAGGGGATTACAGATGATTAGAAAATACAGGAAGGTGCAATACAGCAATATAGTGCAATAAACAATCAAGGCAAAACTTAGTACTTGCAAAATGTTCCATATAAACAGCAACTGACTGTCCCCAGCTGACATCATAGTGCGTTTGTTAATGATAGCCCAGTGCTTATCATGGTATCTCTGACTGTGATATCACAAACAGCAATTGTGAGGTCAATTGGGGACAGTCAGAGGATTTTTAAAAGACACAGTAAAAAAACTTCATTATCTGAAAATGCTAAGTAGACCAGAAACCAGGGACAGTAAAAGAAAAAAAAACTATAAAACACTAATGTTACACATAGTTGTTATAAATTTAAATGTTCTAAGCCTTTATTTTAGTGAATCTGAGGCCCAGTTAAAAAATAAAAATGCACTCATGCGGCAGAAAACATTATGCAATTTGGTGGGTCTCCTGTTGTGCACCTACAATTCCTTCAGCAAGTTCATGATTTTCAAAAAGGATGACTTTCATGACCCTTTTGCCTTTTTTTATTTTTATTGCATTAAATAGCATATATATACCATACATACTTACTTACAAGAAATGGCATATCAGCAAGTAATACAGTTAGCTGATTCTTAATACAGGATGGTTAGATTCCACTTCTAATTGTTTGATAACAAGGGGAATCACAATAGTGGTTTACATAACTTGAGCACAATATGTGGTCATATTCATAACAAGTGCTCTATTAGGAATATGCACAAAAGTTAGAAACCACAATAATAAAATCACTAGTTCTATTGCTAGTAGTCTAAAAATTCCTGTGGGATACTATATAATGAAATTACATTATGATTTCATGCCATTCAGATATCTACAACCTACGGTTGCTGAACCTAAAACGTGTAAGCTGGAACAGCCCTGATAAACTATGTACATACAATCTCCTTGACTGAATGAAATAGAAGAAGAGATAAAACAAATCATAGCTGTAGGATCTTTGGTGGAATGTAGCAATGGTGCATGTGAGCCTAGATATGAGAAAGGTTGCCAAGGTAAAAAGGGCCAGACAAAAATATAGCTGCGCTTTTGCTAGCCATCCCGACTCCTCAGAACTCTAGCGTGATAGCTCTTCTACCACAATGCCAGGCCATACCAAGCGAATGCATCAGAGATCACCTGCACCATCTTGCCCACCATGCTTCACTAAAAAATGAAATTAAAAGAACCTCCACATTTCTAAACAAAAAACACAGTTTTCTATCTCAATGTATGGTGGAAACTACAAACTGTGTGTTGCATTCTACTCATATCATAAGCACAGTTAAGCTACGTTAATTCTCTATTCCCACTATTCCTCGACCACAGTGTTATATCAGAGATCCATATTTCAAATTGATAAGGGAGAATAGCAGCAAGATAAAGAAGGTACTCTTTCCATTTTTAACCACTATGCCAGTAATTATGAGCAGGAAAACAGTCACCATTGCTGGAACTGTAAAACTCAGTCTATTTTTCCAATGTCTCCTGCACAGTTCAGTCTTCCTCAACTTCAGCCTCCCTTTCTGAGATATCCAGATTAGAACTGGTAGGTAGTCATTTAACTGCAAAATCCCCAGCAGTATTAGCATCAGTGAAAGAGTACTGTTTGTTCAAAGAGTTAAATTGCAGACACTCTATGAAAGAGAGTTTGTACACATTTCTGGCAGCTTTAAGGTTATGCGCTACACCATCAAAGGCTTTATGTCGCTGTCTCGTAGCATATAAGTAATCCACAAAGAAAAGTACCTTTTGGTCTCCAATCTGGACCACTGAAGCCTCTCTTGTAGCTTTAAGATTTGGTCCTGAAGCACCAACATAGTCATTGTGAGAAGGACTGCTCTTGGCCACTTAAAGGTATTAGTGATCCTTCACATAGTGATCCTGGGGGCTACAGGAGGATCTGGCAAGGCTGGAGGCATGGTCTAAGAGATGGCAGCTGGGGTTCAATGCAAAAAAATGCAAGGTGCTGCACTTCGGAACAAAAAGTCCAAGGAGAAGCTACCATCTGGGGGGAGTGCAGCTGGAGGTAACAGAAGAGGAGAAGGATCTGGAGGTGCTCATCACAGGAGCAATGAACAATTCCACACAATGCAGAAAGGCAGCAGCAATGACCAATAAAATGCAGGGGTGCACTGCAAGGGGAATTGCCTCAAGAAGAAGGGAGGTTATTCTACCATTGTACATTTCATTAGTTAGACCCCACCTGGGATACTACATGCAGTACTGACACCCATACCTACAAAGGGACACTAGGCTGCTGGAGGAGGTGCAGTGTAGGGCAATGAAGATGATTCAGGGCCTGGGGGAATTGCTATATGAGGTCAGACTAAGAGACTTAAACATGTACACACTGGAGGAGAGGAGGGATGGGGGGATATGATTGAGACCTTCAAATACATGAAAGGAATAATCAAAATGGACACAGAGGGTCTATTCAGGAGGAGGGTGGTGAGAGACACTAGGGGCCATGACATGAAATTGGAGGGGGTAGATTCAGGAGGGAGGTGAGGAGGCATTTCTTTATGGAGAGTGTGGCAAAGTGGAATGCACTACCAGCTGAAGTGGTGGCATGCGCCACAGTGGAGTGCTTCAAGAAGGGGTGGTACAGGGCAAAGGGGAGGATAAAGGGAGGTAAGGGGAGGAGGTGGGGCAGCTGCTGAATAGGGAGCTAGCTGCATTCACACGCAACCTAGATAGACCATAATGGCCTTTTGCTGCTGGCAATTTTTGTATGTTCGTATGTAGGCTTTGATAATGGGGATCACAAATCCAAGGCCAAGAGCTTCAGGAACTCATCGCTCCAAGTATGTGGGTAAGTCCCTTTCCTCTGTCCCTTCTGGAATGGCCAGAAGTCACACAGTGGCTGACCAAGTCAGATTTTCAAGTTGGTCAATGTGACTTCTGATCATAGTGTGCTCCTTGATGATCATTGCACTAGCGGCAAGCACCCTTCCTGCCACATGGCCATGTTCCTCAATAGAGCTTGCCATAGTCTCCATGCATTTGTCGAGAACTACAATATTTTCATTCTGCTGATCCAGTTTCTTATCTAATTTTTGTATAGCTTGTGTCAGTATGGAAATAGCTCATTGTAGAGATGCAGTGTTAGTTTTATCAGTATCTTTCCTCGGAGACTGGGTTCACACTGGAGGATTCACATGTCCTGTTGTGCCACTGACAGATTCTGTTATCCCCACTCCTTTCATGCATCCCACTGCCAAATAAATTGATTGTCCCACTCCAAACACTTCATAAAATGAATGAAACTAATTAAATGCCAAAAAGAACAAATCTTAAATTTTTGCAGCCACAGATGTGGAGCTCAAATGGCATGCATTTTCCTTGCTCAGCTGCTGGTCAGGCCCCCCCATCCTTTTGCCTCCTAATAACAGCGTGCAGCCATTTTTATTTTCACACGCTATGCATGGCATGGCCAATCATAGCATGTGCACATAAAAAGGAAATTTGGTCAGCCTGTCTGTGCAGTGGTAGGGCTACCACTCACAATGCCATAATGGAAGTCATAAATGAGCCCAGCACATTAACAGCCAGTCAGTAGGAGAAAGATCAATCATCCCACAAGATGCTCTCCTCTGGGGAGGGAAGACTGAAGGCTCCACTGCAATACTGTCATCTAGGGGACCACAGTTCTCCTCCATATAGAATGAAGCTGGCAACCCACAGGCCCTGCTGACCCAATTAGCCTCTCAACTCTCATACACTAGATGGACTGAATGGTTGGAGAATCAAACTGTGGTCAGATGGAACACACCACAGAGGCAAGAGGTGCACTGTAGACCCCCTGGAGTTGAGGTAAGTGCTAGAGAAGGAAAGGACAGGACTGGAGGGCAGCTAGCTGGAGAAGGGCCACACCAGTGAGAAGGGGAATAAACAATGTAAAAAAGAAGAAGGAAACTGGCGCCAGTGCTAAGAAACTGCTGAAAATGTTTTCTCTTCAGGTCACCAGTGTGAAGCTTCCACTCTTCCCACATCAGTCAGCTGCACAACATACAACATCCTGGCACATTCTTGGACCCTTGAAAATTAGGCTGCTGCTGTTTATGTGATATCCCTTGTCAGGCCTCACCTGGAATACGGTGTCCAGTTCTGGAGACCTCACCTCAGGAAGGACATTGACTGGATAGAAACAGTACACAGAAAGGTGACAAAAATGATTCAGGGTCTGCAGTACATGTCCTAAGGGGAGAGACTTAAGGAACTGAATATGTAGTCCCTGGAGCAGAGAAGGGGGGGGACATGACTGAAACATTCAAGTACATAAAAGACATTAACAAGGTACAGGCACAGGAACTTTTTCACTTCAAGAAGGACTCCAGGACTGGGGACATGACCTCAGGCTGCAAGGAGGAAGGTTCTCTACCGACACCAGGAAGTTCTTCACAGAAAGAGTGGTGGATGCCTGGAACAGCCTGCCCCAAGAGGTTGTGGGGGTCAACAGTGTGGGGGGTTTCAAGAATACATGGGATAGACACAAGGGAGCCCTGACTACAAAGGGCAACTACAGTGTCAAAATAGGTCTAAAACAAATGGGCAGACATAGATGGACCTAGCGGTCTCCTTCTGATGTTAGCTTCTAGGTTTCTAGGTTTCTAACCGCCCAGTAGCATTAGGTGCATTTAAGCAATAATGCATGACTGAGTGTGGGTTGCTATGGGACTTACCCATGCCTGGTTGGGTGTATCACAAGGCCACAGCTCAAGTGACTTAAACAACACTAGAGTGGGTAAATCCCACAATAACCCATACCATGGAGTGCATTATTGTGATTATACTGTTGGTCTGTTTGCATGGTAGAAAAATAATGGAAATTACATTATGAAAATGATACATTTATAGTTTTTCAAATTATTTTTGGGATATAGCCTTCCTCTTTTGGTAAAGTAGTCCCCCCATAGCAGCCAGGTAAAAGATAAAGTTGCTTTCTGTTCCTGAACACTGCCCAAATGCAGCTGTTTTAGTTTAAAAAAAATCTATTTTTGTTGGACTGGAGCAGCACATTGCTCTCTGAACTGAACAGTATTTTGAAATGAACAGACAGCTGAAAGTGGGACAGAGGAAAATGGGAGCTGAGATCAGACTGATGTGATGCTGTCCCACCCCCATGCTACCGTCCTTATTTAAAAAATCTGCGTTCTCTGTCTTGCTATAGATATGAAAAAATACTCCTGCGTGTATGCATAAATAAAAAAGCTGTTCTGTTTGTAATTTGCACTCTCTCTCTTACTCTGTGCCCTACTGCCTGACTGTTCTGCACTCCACCTGCCTCATCATGCTCTTTCTCTTTTCTTTTCAATTTACTAAACTTTATTAAGTTTTCAACAACCAGAACACAACACATAAGGCAGTGTACAGAACAGTAAAGTACAAAGGAGATATAAGCAACAAACAATAACAAACCCAACAAACCACCACACCCCCCAAAATTACCCCTCCACCTCCACCCCACAGAGCACACCAGTTGACTCACAGCTGCTAGAAAACATTGTCAGTCAAGAAAACCATTATCTATCAACAGAGTACCCAGGTGAGGATGCACAGGAATGACCTGCTGAAGAGGAACCATGTTGAGGTTCCTGTGGACGAGCTGAGATGGACAAGACAGTATAAAATGGATCCAAGAGAGCTTTAAAGCAGTGATACCTGCCTTGCCTACAGGCAATCGGCTTTTCCAGCTCAAGCGCCAACAGGATCTCCTGCTGCCACTCCTTGTAACACTGGATGGCATCGTCCAACCAATGCTGACAAATTATTAACTTCACCATTATAGAAATCAGAGACATGTACTCTAGGCCAGACAAGGCTCCATAGGCTCCCCTGGGAAGATGCCGACCAGGCAAATCTCTGGGGTAAAGAAAGTTTCCAACCCCAAAAGTGGGTCTATAAAAAGATGGCATTTCAAAAAAGAGTAACCTTCGGACAGTCCCAGAGGATGTGTTTCAGATGGCCCTCCACTACATCACAATGGGAGCAGGTGGGGGATGCACATTTGCTCATCCTGTGGAGCCTGACGGGTGTAAAATAGAGACTGCAGCAAATGGTATCGGTCCTTTTATACATAAATTTATATAGGTGTTACCAAACACCCTGCCAGACCTTAACCTCCACCAGAAGATGTAAAGCTTGCTTCAAATAGTAACAAACACACTCCAAGCTAGCCAGATCTCTCAATTGATAAAATCGATTTAAACCAGCAACCGCATGAGGCTGAACTGACAGGTGAAGGAGGTCAGAAAGAACCTCCTCTGGCAGAAAGGACCAAGGATGGGGGCCCAGAAATGAAGCAAGAGCTCTGGTGAGTTGCAAATATTTAAAAGGATGGAGGATTGAGAGGGTAAACCTATTCTGTATATCAGGGAGTGGAACCACTGTGTCCCCATCAATAAAAGAGGAGGGGGGGCAGACCTGAGATGGGAGCAAAAATGGAGAGGAATCAGCCGGTGGGTGATCTGAATGTTGGGATTACCCAGAATTGGCTGAGACAGGTCTTTTTCCAACTCTCAGCCCATATATGAGCGAAGTTGTCTCTGGGCCCTAACAGACCACCACAGGGATATGCCACAAAGCTTAAGGGGCAACTGGGAAGGTCTGAGATAGAGGACACTACAAAGCTGAAGATCTGCCTGTTCACATAAATGCTGTTCCAAGGACAGCCAGAGTGAGCGATAGGCCAGGGCTTTGGGAGAAGATGGGGGGAGTCCCAGAGGAAGCATTTAGAACTCTGCAGGGCACAGTAATATAAGAAAAAATTGGGAAGGTGAAGACCACCCTTCTCTCTAGACAGGATGAGCATGAAATAGGCTCTACAGGGAGCCCCTTATTTCCAGAGAAAAGCTGGTATGGAAGAATTGAGCTTAGCGAACCAAACCTTGAGTAGTTAAAGGCCCAACATTCCAAGGGGGTATAAGATGTGGGGCAATATATTCACCTTGATAAGATTCACCCTACCCCAAAGGGAAAGGGGAAGATGCATCCATCTTTGTAGATCAGCGGCCACAGTTTTCAATGGGGGGGGCAAGGTTCTCTCTTCCCAAAGCAGCCAAATCACTGGTGATCCTAATGCCCTGTTAGGTAAAAGTGCAAGGTTCCCAGAGCAGGCACAGATCCAAAATCTGCTGATGAGAAACATAAACATTAAGCACCAAGACCTTAGTCTTATCCAGATTCAGTTTATAATCTGCCACCTCTGAGAACCTGTGGATTTCATCAAGCGCCACTGGAATAGAGGATTGGGGATTTACCAGATGTAACAACAAATTGTCAGCACAGAAAATTTACAGCTGGTCCCACCCACCTGGATGCCAGCAACGGCCGGATTATCCTGAAGGTTGTGCAGTAGGGGTTCAAGGTAAAGATTAAACAGGAATGGGGATAGGGGACATCCCTGTCGAGTTCCACACTGTAAGGTAAATGGAATGGACAAAATCCCATTGCAGCAGATCCTGGCTATGGAATTGGAGTACAGGATGTGCACTCAGTCACAGAATCCCTCAGAGAAACCAAATTTTTGAAGAGTGGCGAAGAGGAAAGGCCATAATATCCAATCAAAAGCCTTTTCTGCAACAAGAAAAACCAAAGCTGCTGGGTCCTTACTCTTACCCAATGCAGAAATCAAATACCAGAGTTTTCACAGGTGGTCAGAGGAGGACCTCCCAGCCATGAAACCAACCTGCATTGGATTGATTAAGCTAGACCATACCTGGAGCAAGTGGGTGGACAGGACCTTCACCATAATTTTCAAATCAGAGTTGAACAAAGAGGTGGGCCTATAATTACAGAGCAACAGAGAAGTCTTGCCTGGTTTTGGGATGAGAGAAATCCAAGCTTGAGTGAACAATCAGAAAGGCCTGAGGTACATAAATAATGAAACAAGCAAGTGAGAAAGGGGGTCACCAAATCACTGCAGTCAATATAAAAGTTATTATGGAAGCCATGGGGCCCAGGGCTTTTTTGGGGGGGAGAGACTGGATAGCTGCCCTAACTTCCCTCTCTGTAATGGGGAGTCCAAAAAGTCCTGCTGAGCAGGAGAGAGCTGTGGGAGTTGTAGGGCAGTCAGATAATTAGAAATACAATCAGGAAGATTAGGTGAAGAAAAATCAGTGGCATATAAGGACTGATAATACTGGCAAAAGGCCTCCACAATCCCTTGAGGCTGCATGATGATCTTCCCCTGCAGATCTGGCTGAAGGGAATGTATGGCCTTCCTCACCTCAGTCTGCCAAAAGTGCAGAGACAGAAACCTCCCAGCCCTCTCCCCAGATGCCAGTTGCTGCATTCTTGTGTGTTGAAGAACTGAATCGGCCCGCTTGGCTACAAGGTTGAAATACTGAGCTCATAGAGCACTCAACTGGTGCAACACCACTGGAGCTGAGGAGGTGAAGAGAGAACCTTTAAGGGCTCTAATGTGTCACAGTAGAGTCCATCTGACCCAGCTTTTGTTTCTTGCGAGTGGAAGTTAACCGTATGAGTTCCCCCCATACTGCACATTTGGTGGTACCCCACAACATATCCAAAGAAGAGACAGAACTCTCATTAGCCAGGAGAAAATTCTGTAATAAAGGTTTCACTGTTGTGAGGGTATTCGGATCCCTGAATAAAGTAGAGTTAAAAATGAACATGGAATATAACAGCTCTAACATAACATGACTTCCACATCTGAGAAGTTTCATAAAGTTTTTTATTGATGGATTCTACCAGCCCAGTTCCAACGTTTTGCCAACCAGTGACTTCTTCTTGGGAGCTGTTGAAAATATAACAAATACCTTATTACCACACAAAAATAATAGTTCTCTTATTGTTGTCTTCCAAAACGTGAGCACAAAATTCAATGGAGCCGTACATGACAATTGGACATTTCATCACTAATATCAATTAATACACTGTAAACATGGACATACATGCTGCTGCCAAGTACCCCAACTTATATTAAAACGTGCCAAACAAGGCTACCTACTATTTTCGGCCTGGTGTACATCTCTATGCTGCCACAACTTTTCTTCAAAAGGTCTATAATTCACAAAAAAGAAAAACTCTTACAGAAAGTTAGTGCTAATATTATTTTGAAAATCCAAATTTTAACACCATAACAGTAAATTCCTGTATATCTGTTCCTCAAAGTTGTAGTTTGTCTTTATTGATATAAATAAATGTTTTAAATGCTAAAAACAAAAAGAAAAAATCCTCTTTTGTACTCTCAAATAATTGTCATCAATAAATAAAAATGCATACATAAGGTTTACATCAAACCATCTTAAAATAAAGACATAGTAAAATACTACATATTTAAAAACAAACACTGTTTTATCAAGATTATGTGTAAAGCTTTCAAAAACATTCCTTCTATTTCATCCTCATAATCTTTTTGTAGTATAAAGACCCTCATAAACACAATAGCCTGTGAATAAATCCATTTTATCTTCTGACCCACCCATAATAAAAATAAAACAGTTAGTGTACCTGTAGGGCATGAACATATAGAATGAGCTCATGGCTCTGAAATAAAAATTATAAAACAAACCATCAGATCATGCGGTGGTGAACGATCAAAACTAATACTTTCTCTTTCAAAGTGTATATAATTAGGGCCTACCAGGAGCGTGATGTCTGCAGCTTCATGTTCTTGTTAGAATGCGGCAGCAAGAGGCCGTCTCAGGCTAGACCTCTTATACCCGCGTGGAAAAGCACCGGCGAAGCCAGTGGACGTGCTACCACATCATCACTAGGTTGCAAAGGCAGTCTAGTGACCGTATTACCGTGTGGGTATGGGGAAGCGCACCAAAATAAGAGCTACCATAGTAATATTAGTATATCGGAAGTGAAATTGCATCCTGTGAATACTGTCTATGGTCAAGGGAGAAAAAAATACCATCTGTTGAATTAGGTTATAGAATTAATCAAAAGCATATCTAAAAATATAAAAAAATAAAACTGACTAACCTATAAGTAAAAATGAATTAAAATAAATATAAAAATAGCGATCTTAAAGTTTTAATAATCTAAAGGCTGGAAATAAAGGGAGGGAAATGAGGAAACCCATGATTTTAATAACTCTTTTACTGATATATTACCAGCATGACTGCCAGCAAATTTCTTCATTTAAACCTCATGCAGTACAGTATGTGTCTAATTCAAATATCCACCAAGTCTCCCTGTGGCTTAAAAGTTTCTGAAAATTATCACTTCGTATCGGAACCGATACCAGTTCCAACCCCCAAAAGCAGAGCTGTACCACTGTGTGGCCCCTGTCCATAAAATGTCTAGCCACAGACGAATTTCCGTCCTTCGATCTAATACAGCTTTTATGTTCAGAATCCTCTTTTTGAGTTCCCTAGCTGTCTGTCCCATGTATAGATGGTTGCAGGGACACTGCAACACATATATAACTCCTTTAGTGTTACAATCAATATGATCTTTGATAAAATATTCTTTACTGGTGTAAGGGTGCCTAAAAAATTATTTTTTTGATGTGTTGCCACAAGCAACACACCTATTACAGGGGAACATACCACCCTTTAGGGGACCCAATAACAATTGTCCTCTATTTTTAGAAACTTCCAAATCTTGTACCGTTTTAACTAGTTTGTCCTTAATGCTGGAGCTCTTTTAGAGGTAACAAATGGTTTCTTAGAAAACACGGAGGATGTCAAGGGATATTCCTGTAACACCTTCCAGTGTTTTAGGATAATGTGTCTTAATTGAGGTATCTCTGTGCAATGTGTAGTACCAAACGTAATACCACCTTTACCATCTATGCGTTGATTAACTGCTTTTTCCTGAATTAAATTCTCTCTATGAGAAACAGCAACTTTCTTTCATATCTTAGACAATAAATTATGACTATATCCCCTTTGTTTAAATCTGTAGATCATCTCTCTCTGTTCCTTTATAAAATCTTCTGTATGGTTACAGTTGCATTTTATCCTGAGGAGTTGAGAATATGGAATACTATCCTTTAAGCTACTAGAATGAAAGCTCCTATTATGTAATGTTGTATTCTGATCAGTTTCTTTTCTGAAAAGTTTAGTTTCTAATTTTCCTTTGTTTTTAAAAATAGTAATATCTAGAAAACGGACTTGATCCTGACTATATTTTGCTATAAAAGCTACATTTCTGTCACATAGATTCAAATATTGTAAGAATTCTGTTAGTTTATTCTCTCCCCCTTTCTATAACATGAGTATATCATCTATATATCTCTTCTAAAATATAATATTGTCATGGAATGGATTACTTTATGTATGCAAAACAAATTTAGTCTCAAATTGAAACATGTAGGAATTGGTGTAGCTTGGAGCCATAATGCTCCCCATTGCTGTTCCCTTAAGTTGTCCATAGAAATTATCCTCAAATTGAAAGTAATTAAAGTCTAGTATAAACCTTGCTAATTCCATGATTAAGCTAGTATATGGTTTGTGTATTTGGGGCCTGGTGCCGAGGAGGTCACCCAGTGCCAATACTCCTGCATCATGGGGAATGGAGGTATAGGGACCCTTAACATCGATGGTAACTAAATATATACTTGAGTCAAATTTAATGTTAATATTTCATTATTCTACCATTGGAAGCACATGTGCTGTATCCCTAATATACGTTTGTGTATTCTGAACCAGATCCTGAATATGAAAATCAACATATTTAGAGATGGGTTCCAAAATGGAGCCAATCCCTGAAACTATCAGCCTTCCTGGTGGATCTATTATGTCCTTGTGTATTTTAGGTAATGCATAAAAAACTGGTAATTTTGGATAGTCATTAAGCAGAAGCTCTGTCTCCCATGGCTGTAACCACCCAAAGGCTTCATATTCTTCTAACCTTTCCAGAATTTTATGATGAATTTCCCATGTTGGATCCTCCCTAAGTAGTTTATAGTTCTCTTCCACATTCAATAGTTTTAAACACATATTTCTATATCTGTCAAAGTCCATAAGGACAATAGCTCCCCCTTTGTCCACTGGTTTTATTACCAGGTTAGTGTCTTTATCCAATACCTCCTTTTGAATTTTTGTGAGATTATGTTTGATGAACCTGGTTCCAACATCCTTTTGAGAAAGCATATATGCTACATCCTTTTGCACCATACTAATGTATGTCTCCACAGTATGATTATTGCTGATTAAAGGCATAAATGTGGAATTAACACCCATTGCCAATTTTTAATTTGTCTTGTCAAGATTCTGCGGTTCAGAATGAGCAAATTGTGCTTTTAATCTAATAGTTCGAAAAAACTTTTGCAAATCTACTTCCAATTGAAATTTGTTCAACGTTTTACTAATTGAAAATGAAAGGCCCAAAGAAAGAGTGTCAGCCTCCATCTGAGATAAAGTCCTGCTGCTTAAATTGAAGATAACTACTTCCCTGTGTAACCCCTGTGTGTTTCTCTTAACCCTCACCCTATTTGACCTCCATCTCCCTCTTCTACACCTGTTTTGTCTCTTAGGTCATATCTTTTGTGTAAACCCTGCTGGGCCTGTTTCTCTGCCTGTGGTGTTCCCGATGTACTGGGTTGTGGGTTCTCCATGTCTGTCCTTTCTTGTGGTTTCTTCCCTAAAAAAGGCCCCCTAGAATGGAATGGCCTAAAAGTACTCCTCGTGTAGCTATCGGAACTATATGTATCACTTCTATTTTGAGGACATCTGTTTTTTTTTCTATACATAAATTTTATTACCGCGATAGTCAATAGTATCTCGATAACATTTTTTTCATTTTCACCTCTTTAATACTTTTTTCATACTCTGTCAATTTTATTTTAGTATCTTCCAACCATTTATTAAACTTCTCTAGGTTCAATTGTGCTCTCAATGATTGTTCATGTTCTTGTACTGACTCTGCTATCTTTCCCCTTGCTTTAATGATAGCCTCTATAAGTGAATATATAAAGTCTACACTACATCTTGTACGTATCCCATCCCACTTCTTCTCCAGTTCTTCATCATTGATGCCTAAATTAGGCTCAACAAGGACACGTAAACCTCTAGGAATTTGTTTATATTCTAGGTATTTAGCTAACGTAAGGTCATGCCATTCTAGACATATATCTTTAGATCTAATATTTTGTAGTTTCCTCTTAAGATTTTTTACTGTGTCCAACTCAGTGGCAGACAGGTCCCGATTCCCTTTCATAGTTTGCAAGAGGGTCTCCCTCTCTGTATCTGTAAAACTACAGAACTTATAGGCGTCTTTTGCATTGCTGCCCACTTCTGAAAATTGTGCCATTACAAATATTTATATGTCCGACCCAAAAAAAAGGTTGTAAAAGCAAAGTACTTTAAAATCTGTAATAAAGAAAATCACTATTTTTATACAATTAGAATAACAAAGTGCCAAAAAAGTCCAATCTTATGTACAGTCCAAATACCCCAATTGGTTTCAAACACCTAACTACGGAACATCCTTGGATAAAACCAGTCCACACATCACTGGATCCATTCAAAACCCAAGAATATCATGTCCAAGGGCAATCCAGGATAAAAAAATGTCTTCATGCGTGGAACTGGTTGTAGATGTGTGTAGATTCAAAATGAACATGGAATACAACCGGCCTAACATAACATGACTTCCACATCTGAGAAGTTTCATAAAGTTTTTTATTGATGGCTTCTACCAGCCCAGTCCCAATGTTTCACCAACCAGTAGCTTCTTCTGGGGAGCTGTTGAAAATATAACAAATACCTTATTACCATACAAAAACAATAGTTCTCCTATTGTTGTCTTCCAAAATGTGAGCACAAAATTCAATGGAGCCGCACATGACAATCGTACATTTCATCACTAATATCAATTAATACACTGTAAACATGGACATACATGTTGGTGCCAATTACCCCAACTTATATTAAAATATGCCAAACAAGGCTACCTACTATTAACGGCCTGGTGTATGTCTCTATGCTGCCACAACTTTTCTTCAAAAGGTCTATAATTCATAAAAAAGAAAAACTCTTACAGAAAGCTAGTGCTAATATTATTTTGAAAATCCACATTTTAACACCATAACAGTAAATCTTCACATCTTAGTAAGTTCAATACAGACTGAGAGCAGGTTATTCTTGGGGACTTTAACACCAACTGGCTTGCCCAAGATTTTGCTACCACAAGGGACCATATTCATGGCCTATACCTTACTCATATGGTTATGCAGGCTACAAGGCTGAATTACTGCACCGGCACAAGCACACTCATAGACTGGCCTCTTGCCACCAACCTTGAGCGTATCAAAAATACTTATTTTCTGCCCGACACCTTAAGCGATCACTCACCTGTAGTCTGCTCCTGGACTAATACAGGCACTAAAGACCCCTTCCCCCAGATCTCCAAAAACCACTTTCTCAAAAAGGACTTGTGGGCAACTTTAAGAGGTATCTGAAGGATGCAGACTGGTCCCCACTAGCTTGCTGTTTAGACACTAATAAAGCCCTTGACTACCTAATATCTACCTTCAACAAGGCTTGTGACATTTTTGCTTCTGTCAGGACTGTCAAAATAAAAGGAGCTGTTAACCCCTGGCTCATGGGCCCTCTAATTGGCCAGATGAAACAATGAGACAACCTCTGGCACACTGCCAGAGAGAGAGGCAGGCAAACTGACATTGTTGCTTATAAACAGGCTAGGAACAAGTGCACCAGACTAATAAGAAATTCCAAAGCTACCTACTATAGAGAACTTAATAAAAATCAGGGAAATGGCACAGAATTCTGGAAAAGCATTAAGTCCCTCACCAGCAAAGAATCCACAGCTGTACCACATCTTACAGTAACCACAGTGGGCCCCTTACAGCAACCTATTGACCTGGCTAATGCCTTTAATAATGCCTTCACAGATCTCAGCTCCGTCCTCCCACCCGAATTTCTCCAGACCCTGTCAGCCATGGACTCTATAGACCCTAACCCTCCCCAAATCCTCAAACCAGGCCAACCATCATTCTACTTTAGGCTAATTACTAGGGCCCAGACCATTAAATATGTAAAAAAAGTCCTAAACAAAACCAGGGTCAGGAGTGACTCTATAGACATGAAGTTACTAGCTCTAGCCATGGATGAACTTGCCTACCCAATAACCTTATTTTTCAACATCTCCCTGCACTCTGGAATCTTCTCAGATAGGTGGAAGACTGCCTTGCTCACCTCGGTGTTTAAAAATGGGGACAGAACCAACCTGGGAAACTACTGCCCAATCTCAATACTTCCACCTCTTTCTAAAGTGCTTGAAAGTGCTGTTTTTGACCAGCTTACTGAATACTTAAACAAGTACAATCTGCTCTATCTGCAGCAACACAGGTTTCTTATCGGACAGAGCACCATCACAGCCTTAATCGACTATACCTCCCATATCTATGATGCCCTTGACATAGGAAAAACGGTGGGGTCATTATTTATAGACCTCACTAAAGCCTTTGACACCATTAACCACCTAATCCTGCTCAGACAATTAAGGACCATGGGTCTCTCTGTAGATACCATTTCTTGGCTTAACAGCTACCTCTCACACAGGATGCAGTGGGTGAGGATGGGCGTGTAACCTCTGAATTCAAAAAGGTAACCCTTGGAGTTCCCCAAGGATTGATCTTAGGACCACTTCTCTTCTGCCTCTTCATTAACTCCCTTCCCTATGCCTGTCCTGCTAAAATGCTGCTCTATGCAGATGATGCAGTTATCTCAGTACCTGGCAGCAACACACCAGATACAGCACAAAACCTACAACATTGCTTTGCTCGAGAACTGGTTCACCCATAACAGACTCCTTATAAACTATAAAAAACCAAAAATTATGCACCTAACTTTGCCACATGCCAAGAGGAAGGCTGTGCACCTAACTATCTATAGTAAAAAAGGGGATAGCATTGATCAAGCCTCTATGCTTAAATACCTTGGGGTACACATTGATGATACTCTCTCTTTCATGCACCATATAGACTATGTTGTCAAATCTGCTAATATTAAGCTAGGAATCCTCTATAGACACAGGCAAACCATGACCCTTGACGCTCTAAGCCTAGTTACTCAGAGCTCAATTCTGTCGGTCATTGACTATGCCCTCGTCATATACAGTGCTGCCAAATACTCAGCCCTAAATCAAGTAAAAGTACTAATCAGCAAGGCTTGCCACCTGGTCCTGGGGGTTAAACACTGAACCCATACTTTCGCCCTCTACTGGTGTCTCCCGTTATACCTTACAGTGAAGTATCAAGCTTGCCTAATAGGCAAAAAAAACCTACTGGGACTCACTCCCAACTCCACCACTGCACTGTTCCAGCATGCCAACTCTTCAAAAGTCACCAGGAGCTCAACTAAGGGTGCTCTACATGTCCCATTCAAAAGAACCTGCCTTGCACAGGGTTCGCTATCCTATCGTGGGCCAACCTGGCTTAATGAACTCCCTACTTCCACCATGGAGCACACAAAAATTGGACCTTTCAAAAGAGAACTACTAACCCTTCTGGCCAAAATAACACATGCAATTGCAAGTAAAAGTTTTCTGTGACTACTCACCTTCATAACCTTTCACCCCTCTGCTCACCTCCCCTTGCCTTCTTCCCCCACCCACTTCTCTCCCTGACAAAGCCCTAAGACCACTACCCACCTAACCCTGCTCTTCCCCTCACCCCCACTTTCCAAATTCTGTGACAAAGCCCTCTCAGGCTGCTTCCACCTTTCCTTGTGAATAACATCTGTTTGTCTCCTTTCCATGTTTTTTTTTAACTGAGGCCTATTTGCCTGCTACCTGTATTGCCTGTAACCCGTGTGTACTCCAAATGTTCAGTAACCTATTGTGTACTCAGAATGGCCTGCAACCTATTGTGTACGCTGATTGTTCTGTAACGAGTTTATGTAAATTTGTCTGTCATCCATTTGACATGGAACCTTTGTAAAAGAGCCCTCCCGGCTCAAAGGTATTAATCTTCAATCTGAAATAAATAAATAAAAAATACCTGTATATCTGTTCCTCATATTACGTATTATGTTTAGTAAGACATATTGCACAGAGATGCCTCAATTAAGACACATTATCATAAAACACTGGAAGGTGTTACAGGAATATCCCTTGACATCCTCCGTGTTTTCTAAGAAACTGTTATCTCTAAAAGAGCTCACATCATTAAGGACAAACTAGTTAACATGGTACAAGATTTGGATGTTTCTAAAAATAGAGGACAATTGTTATTGGGTCCCCTAACGGGAGGTATGTTCCCCTGTAATAGGTGTGTTGTTTGTGGCAACACATCAAAAAAATAACTTTTTAGGCACCCTTACACCAGTAAAGAATATTTTATCAAAGATCATATTGATTGTAACTCTAAAGGAGTTATATATGTGTTGCAGTGTGCCTGCAACCATCTATACATGGGACAGACAGCTAGGGAACTCAAAAAGAGGATTTCTGAAAATAAAAGCCATATTCGATGGAAGGACGAAAATTCATCTGTGGCTAGACATTTTATGGACAGGGGCCACACAGTGGTACAGCTCCAATTTTAGGGGTTGGAATTGGTATCGGTTCTGATACAAAGTGGTAATTTTCAGAAATTTTTAAGCCACAGGGAGACTTGTTGGATATTTGAATTAGACACATACCGTACTGCATGGGGTTTATATGAAGAAATTTGCTGGCAGTCATGCTGGTAATATATCAGTAAAAGAGTTATTAAAATCATGGGTTTCCTCATTTCCCTCCCTTTATTTCCAGCCTTTAGATTATTAAAACTTTAAGATCGCTATTTTTATATTTATTTTTATTCATTTTTACTTACAGGTTAGTCAGTTTTATTTTTTATATTTTTAGATACGCTTTTGATTAATTCTATTATCTAATTCAACAGATGGTATTTTTTTCTCCCTTGACCGCAGACGGTATACACATGATGCAATTTCACTTCCAATATACTAATATTACTATGGTACCTCTTATTTTGGTGCACTTCCCCATACCTGCGTGGTAATACAGTCACTAGACTGCCTTTGCAACCTAGTGATGACATGGTAGCACGTCCACTGGCTTCGCTGGTGCTTTTCCTCGCGGGTATAAGAGGTCTAGCCTGAGATGGCCTCTTGCTGCCACAATCTAAAAAGAACATGAAGTTGCAGACATCACACTCCTGGTAGGCCCTAATTATATACACTTTGAAAGAGAAAGTATTAGTTTTGATCATTCACCACCGCATGATCTGATGGTTCGTTTTATAATTTTTATTTCAGAGTAGTGAGCTCATTCTATATGTTCATGCCCTACAGGTACGCTGTGCTATTTTTATTATGGGTGGGTCAGAAGATAAAATGGATTTATTCACAGGCTACTGTGTATATGAGGGTCTTTGTACTATAAAGAGATTATGAGGATGAAATAGAAGGAATGTTTTTGAAGGCTTTACTTATGATCTTTATAAGACAGTGTTTGTTTATAAATATGCAGTATTTTGCTATGTCCTTATTTCAAGATGGTTTGATGTAAACCTTATGTATGCATTTTTATTTATTGATGACAATTGTTTGAGAGTACAAAAGAGGATTTTATTTTCTTTTCATTTTCAGCATCTAAAACATGTATTTATATCATTAAAAACAAACTACAACTTTGAGGAACAGATATATAGGTATTTACTGTTATGGTGTTAACATTTGGATTTTCAAAATAATATTAGCACTAGCTTTCTGGAAGAGTTTTTCTTTTTTATGAATTATAGACCTTTTGAAGAAACGTTGTTGCAGCATAGAGATGTACACCAGGCCATTAATAGTAGGTAGCCTTGTTTGGCACATCTTAATATAAGTTGGGGTAACTGGCGCCAGCATGTATGTCCATGTTTACAGTGTATTAATTGATATTAGTGATGAAATGTCCGATTGTTATGTGCGGCTCCATTGAATTTTGTGCTCACATTTTGGAAGACAACAATAGGAGAACTATTATTTTTGTATGGTAATAAGGTATTTGTTATATTTTCAACAGCTGCCCAGAAGAAGCCATTGGTTGGTGAAACGTTGGGACTGGGCTGGTAGAAGCCATCAATAAAAAACTTTATGAAACTTCTCAGATGTGGAATTCATGTTATGTTAGAGCAGTTATATTCCATGTTCATTTTGAATCTACACACATCTACAGCCAGCTCCATGCAAAAAGAAATGTATTTATCCTGGATTTCCCTTGGACATGATATTCTTTGGTAAAGTAGAGTTAAGCCACCAGGTGGAGTCCAGTTCTTCTAACCCATACCATGGTCTTTCTCTGATCAGATTTTTTTCACATGACCCTATTCTGGTTTCAGAAGCACAAAAAGAAAATAATTTTTATTGTGCTATACCAATCAATATCTTTACTTCTGGAATGATCTACGCTTGCTCTTGAACCTGTCCAATTGCTCTGTGCTCTCTCACTTCACCACCTGACCAAACACACACTCTTTCTCTCCCTCTATGACCGACCCCTCTCCACTTTCAAAAATGCAGAGGATGCCAGCCCGGTGGTGCTGTGGGTTGTCGCACTGGATGCCTTACCTTGCATTATGCCAGCAACCCATGGTTGGGAATGAGCATGGACCACCAGGGTTTGGCAGGGTTGGAGAAGGACTGAGCATCTGTATGACTGCTCTCCTTCTCCAGGGAGGGAGGACATCTGTGGTCGGTGCTTGACTGGCCCCCAGTGGATACTGGGGGGCAGTGCGCTGACCCTGCAGATGAGAGGTGGAGATGGGGCAGATGCCTGGGAGGAGTGCATGCGGATGCGTGCACATTCCCTCCATTGGCATCATTGCATGCCTCTTCCTACAGGGGAGGAAATCAAGAAATACTCTCAGCAGCAAGAAGGCTGCCCCGATGACACTGCTATGGATGTGCCCAAGTTAGCTCCCACCTGGGCCCGCCTTCCATGTCTCTACAGTGGTGGGGTAAGTACTCACTGTAATGTGGCCTGGGAGGGTTGTGGCGGGGAGGTCTGAGCTCAGGGGTTTTATGTGATAATGGCGAAAACCAAAAGGCAATCACCATTATCAAGAAGTCAAGAGTGCTGAAAACATTTTTGGCACTCTGACACTCCAGCACACAGCAAAATGGCACCAGGGACTTAGTTTTTTAATGTTTTCTGTGGGGGGCTATGCCCCCAGTACCCCCTACTAAAGGATTCTCAGCTCCAGGGGGTGCATGTTGGGGGGTGAAAACATTAAAAAAACAAAAGGTTCAGGCCAGGTGCAATAAAAATGCACCAGTGCCCAGACCTGAACCCTGTACCTTGCCGACCAGCACCGGCAACCCATCCACCTTGCCACGGGGTTGGGTCATCAACCACCATGGCAAAACCCCTCACATTCCCTCACTGTGCATGCTCACTTCCCCACACATGCACTTCACATATAGTGACATCCCTATCGCTATACACTGCCCCCAATCCCAATACCCTACCCTACCACCATAGCCATGAGGGATTTCCTGGGGAGCGGGTCACCATTTTTGTTAGTGCCATTTCCCTAGTGCCCTCTTCATGGGATACCAAGCTCTGGCCATGCCCAGGGCAGCAGCCGTGAATG
The DNA here is from genome assembly GCA_016271365.2 of Neoceratodus forsteri. Taxonomy (NCBI): domain Eukaryota; kingdom Metazoa; phylum Chordata; order Ceratodontiformes; family Ceratodontidae; genus Neoceratodus; species Neoceratodus forsteri. Next base: position 1,274,882,819 of record CM057449.1, on the reverse strand, counting down.
CTGGCTTAAAAGGGGGGAACCAAAAGCACAACCCCTCCCTAGCCGAGGAAATAAATAAAAAAAATAAATAAATAAAAATGCCTAGGATACACAAGAAAGAAAAGAAAACATTTTTTGCTATGCTGGCCCTCCAGATGCCGTTGTTCATAAAAAAGTACTAGTACTGTATCTGTACTGGTAACTAATATGTGTATATATGTGTGTGTGTATATATATATATATATAGTATATATATTCATTGCAAAAAACTCAATCAATGCATCAATTAGGGTTTCTATTACCTCCACAAAAGTCTGAAAATTCGATGTTAGGGTTAGCAACCCTACCACTCCACCCCCCCACCCTCAACACATGAACAGGCATCGGGGTATGCTTTGGGGTCAGTGGGCCTCACTCTCACCTCATTCCATATGTAAGGAAGCTCAGTTGGTACAGTATAGGAGAATGGGGTGAGAGTTTAGCCCAACAACCCCAAGGCACACCCCAACATCTGCTGGTGTATGGAGGGTAGGGGGAGGTGGGGTGGGGTGGTAGGGTTGCTAACCCTAACATAAAATTTCCAGACTTTTGTATCTGTAATAGAAACCCTAACTGATGCATTAACAGAGTTGTTTTTTACAATGAATTTCTCTTCTTTTTGAGAAAGTGTTATCTTACCCATATATAGATGTGGGAGCACAGGGTCCTCTTGGCCCTGCACTCCCATCTACCCATAAGTATAGAGACATAGCACAGGCCTAGAGACATTCCAAGTAACCCTTGTGCTGCAAATGTGGCAATATCTCAGTAACCATAGGAACACTGGAAAATATTCAACTGCAGTTGTAGTCATGGCCTAAAGGTGTACTAAGCTGCACTTAGGGAAAAATCCGTATCTCAAACTGCTTTCGGGATATAGCCGGCGCAATGTTATCCTATGGGAAATATCAAAATCTTGCAGTGCTGTAACTATGGAACTGATGTAAATTTTTCCACCAAACCAGCAAAAGGCACATCTGTGAGGAAAGCCCTTTCTACCCTGAAAATCTCTGCCCAAAAGTCCAAACCGTTTAGTTGCAGTGAAGTGTCAAAGAAATGTTTTTTTTACGTGCAGTACTGGTGCAAATTGTGACAGTTTCACAAATTTTGTGAAAGTGATTGTGAAAGCCTGTCGCAATTTGCAAACATATGGTCTGACACTTTTGCAAAATTTGGGAAAAAGTTGAAAAACATATTTACAAACATAATTTTACTAATCTGAAGCCAGGATCATGTTCCCAGGGCCCCCATTAGGTAAAAAACAACTGCTGGTGTTTATCAAGGGGCATAATTTTTTGAATTACAATGTTTTTTCTTCATTGCTAACTGAAAACAAGATGGTGGCTGTACTGAGGGCATTTGCAATAGAAAAAGCTGCTTTCGCAAAAGTAAAACATACTTTCACAAGGCACATATATTTTTCCCTTAGGCTATAATGGGAAACTTAAATCTTTAATAGCTTTTGAGCAGATTAATATTTTTTCACCAAACCTTCAAAAGGCACATCAATGACCCAGACCCCATATTCCCTGACAATTTCAGACCAGACTGCCAAACCGTTTGGGCTGCAGCCCCGAGGAAAGAAATTGACCAAAAAGTGGTATTTGTCACATTTTCTGGCACTCCACAGCTCCGCAACCACACATCCGACAGGAACAAAACTTCCCAGATCCAGAGATCTACGGTACCAGAATGCATATGCAAAGGTTCAGGCAAATCGGTAAAAGCAGTTGCAAAGTTATTAAAGTGCAAAACTCTGGGTTTAACATAAAAGTTGCCATGCAACCCTAACTATATACATATATATATATATATATATATATATATATACACTATATATATATATATATATATATCATATGCACATATATACATATACATATCTCTGGAGATAGTGAGGAGGAGGAGGGCGGGGCCTGGGACTGGTCGTAGAATGGAAAGGAGTGGGCAGATTGGGGTAGTGGGAACAAGAAGATGCCCTAGGGTGAAATAGGCTCAGGAAAGGGGTTATCCCTGCCTGATCCCCATACTCATGGGCTCTGCTATTGGCAGGCAAGTAGCGCGGTCTTCCTTGGTCACTTATCCTACTCAGACAGTGTTATGCAATGCCAGGTCTGTTAAGAACAAGATTGCTTTAATAGCAGATCTTGTGGGATCATCTGACCTGGCTTGCATCACCGAGACCTGGCTGGATGAGAATGCTGGCTCAGTTTTGGCTTCAGCAGTTCCGGCCTGGGCACTCTGTGATTCACCGCCTGAGGAAGGATCATAGAGGTGGGTGTGTAACCATCTGTTTTAGATCAGAACTGAACCTGGTGGAGGTTCCAGTGGGGACCACCAACTCCTTTGAGTGTATCCTGAGTGAGGGTGTAGGGTGCAGGATTCTTCTCATCTACCGTCCACCAGGAGATGGTAAAGTTTTCCTGCAGAAAGTCACAGATTTCATTGTCGACCTGGCATTGGATTCCTCCAGATGACTGATCCTGGGTGGTTTCAATGCCTGGGTTGATGATGAACTTTCACAGTTTGAAGACTTCCTCCAGTTAATGAGTTTGCCAGGCCTTACACAGGTTATTACCTCCTCAACCCATATTGGAGGGCACTGATTGGACTTGGTGTTCCTTCTGTGGATGGAGATATCCAATTTGATGGTGGAGCCAGTTGGGTGGTCTGACCATCACACCATCGGGTTCAGTTTCATGGCTCCCCCCCAGTAGGCCTGCCCCTATAGAAATGGTCCACTACCATCCTTTAAGGGGTGTTACCCCAGATGGCCTAATGAGGGTACTGGACCTATCGGGTATACCAAGTGAATGCACGGATCCAGGGGATCTAGTACTTACCAATAATAAGGCGGTGCTTGTGGCCCTGGATTCCATAGCACCTGCTCATGTTCACCCCCTTACCCTCCGCCCAAGGTCTCCGTGGTTGGATGAGACCTTGAAGGAGGTGAGGAAAGTGGAGCAAAGACTAGAGCAGAGCTGGCAAAAATCAGGCCTGGATGGTGACAAACTTAGATTGATGGACCATTACGTGGTCTATCAATCAGCAATCACCCATAAGAAGGCAGAATTCCTGTCCAGGGAGATTGCTGCTGCACAGAACTGACCAGCTCAGCTCTTCCAGACTGTGGACAGATTGTGCAATCCAACCTGTCTCCAGTCTGGATTAGCTTTGTCACAGGAATGGTGTGACGAGTTTGCTCAAATCTTTGCAGATAAGGTTGCCACAATCAGGTATGATATTTGTCTGGCTCACTCTAGTGGAAGTTACGATGGTCAGCAGGAGATGTCTGGCCCTCAGTTTACCTGGTCTGACTTTAGCCAGCCTGCAATCATTGACATAGTAATGATCATCCAGACATTGCAACTAACCAGATGTGGTTAGGACCCAGGTCCTACACACCTCCTGGTAGGATGTGTTGATGATATCAGCCCAGTCCTAGCTGAGATAGTCTGGAGGTCATTGGAGAGGGAGATCTTTCCAGATCCCCTGAAGGAGGCGGTCATTCAGCCTATCCTTAAAAAGCTCTCCCTTGACCCTGACTACAGACCTGTCTCTAACCTACCCTTTGTGGATAAGGTTATTGAGAAGGTGGCTGCATCACAGCTGGATGATCATTTGACCAGCCACAATGTCTATGATTCTCTCCAGTTGGGATTTAGGAAGAGACATAGTACCAAGACAGCCCTTGTCCGGGTGCTAAATGATCTCCTAATAACGAGAGATCAGAAGACGTGTTCCATCTTAGTCCTCCTTGATCTCTCTGCAGTGTTTGACACTGTGGACCATGTGATATTGTTGGAGCACCTGCAGCTCATCTGTGGACTGTCTGGTACAATCCTCAGATGGTTTCAATCTTTCCTCGAGGGTAGGACTCAGAGAGTGGTGTCTGTAATTTATTCCTTGGCCTCTCTTCCCCTATCCTGCAGGGTGCCGAAGGGCTCCATCTTGTCACCCATGTTGTTTACAGTGTACTTGCTGCTGTTAGGAGAGATTATTAGGTGGTATGGTTTGAGTTTTCACTGCTATGCAGATGATACTCAGCTATACATTTCCTTTGCACCTGGTCAGGATGTGTTCCTCTCGGCATTTAACAACTGTCTTGCTGAGATCCAGGACTGGATGAGTGCGAGTTGGCTGCAGGTGAACCCAGCTAAAACTGAGGTGCTGGTTGTGGACCCTGATCATTGGGAGGTGGGTTTGTTGGCAAGATCACCCTCGGCATTATGTCTTGGGGGAGTGTCACTGACTACCTCAAACTGGGTGCGGAATGTGGACGTTATTATTAACGATGGTTTGACCCTTAAATCACAGGTGTCAGCTGTCGTCAAGACTTCTTTTTACCATCTGAGGAATATCACCTGGGTGAAACACCTGGTTCCTCCTGAAGATCTTCCAACATTGGTCCACACCTTCATTACCTCTCGCCTTGACTATTGCAATGCCCTGTACCTAGGGCTACTGGAGGTTGATGTCCGCAACCTTCAGCTAGTGCAGAATGCAGCAGCCAGGCTGTTGACTGGTACATCTAGAGCCAGCCACATAATGCCTGTGCTCCGTGGACTGCACTGGCTTCCAGTGTGGTGGAGGATCACCTTCAAGGTTGGTTTGCTGACCTATAAAGCCCTGCATGACCAGGGACCTAGTTACTTCCAAGATCTCCTTCACCCTTACTGTCCCTTCCACCCTCTCTGATCCACCGATGAGGGATTTCTAGAGATTCCCAGGGTCCATTTAAAGACATCTGGGGTCTGGTCCTTCAGCTTTGTGGCCCTGAACCTGTGGAGTTCTCTACCTTGTCAGATATGAGATTACCTGTCCAGGAGTTTAAAACTTCACTTAAAACTTATTTATTTGAATCAGCATATGGTGGTTTTAATTGATAGTATTTTAACTGTGAATTTTAAATACAGGATTTTATTGATAAATTTGAAATCATTTATTGTATTGGTTGTGCTATGTACAAGCACCTTGGTTGTAGAAAGGCACTTTTATAAATAAACAATGATATTATATGCTATGATATGAAATTATATGATATGATACATATATATATATATAACAAAGAACCTCTGTGCGCAAGCACTGAGGCAATGGTTACCCCAAACGGCATTGGCTGGGAAGCCAAGTTTCAAAGAAACGTAAAATCACACATTAACCCATAATGTAAATCACCACAGAATATTATGCTGGTTCAACTTTAAGTAGAAATGCATGATGCCAAAAGGCCTCTCACACACTTTATAAAGGGTGCCAACAGAACACATAGATACATGTTTCATCCTACCAGAACTCATCAGTATGCCTCGTTTGTTTGACACCCCAGTGCAATGAACCAGTTACCTTAAGATGGTCTATCTGAGTTATGTTGTGGTGAACCCAATTAAAACAAAAAACAAGTTAAAAGACAATGAACCTCTGTGTGCAAGCACTGAGGCAATGGTTACCCCAAAGGGCATTGGCCGGGAAGTCAAGTTTCAAAGAACTACAAAATCACACATGCCCCCATAATGCAAAGCATCATGAGCTGCATATGCAAATCACCACAGACTACTATGCTGGTTCAACTTTAAGCAGAAATGCATGGTGCAGAAAGGCCTGTCATATAGTTTGCAAAGGGTGCCAACAGAAGACATAGACATGTGTTTCGTCCTACCAGGACTCATCAGTATGCCTGGCCTGTTTAACACCCCAGTGGAATGAACCAGCTACCCTAAGATGGTCTATCTGGGTTGTGTTGTGGTGAACCCACTTAAAACAAAAAACAAGTTAAAAGACAAAGAACCTCTGTGCGCAAGCACTGAGGCAATGGTTACCCCAAAGGGCATTGGCCGGGAAGACAAGTTGTATATATATAATTAGTGCAACAGCCCCAGTATATTAGGGTTGAGTGCAAACTTCTATTTTAAACCTGAATTTTTGAACCTTAATAACTTTGGAACCATTCAATGGATGTGCACAAAATGTGGCATGCATACTCTGTAAGGGAAGGTTTCTTGATGTGTCAAATGTTTGACTCTGTTTCATGGTTTCTGAGATGGAGGGCACCAAAACATCCTAAATTTACAACTTTTTTGCCACATATTTGTCCACCTGTATCTCAGAAATGGCTTTACGTTATGGTCTGGATGTTTAAGGGTAGAAAGTTAGAAAGTGGAATCTCCTTCCACAATACTTAGTGAACAGTAGCTCTAATACAGTCTTCAAAAAGGGGCTGGATTGTTGGCTCGAGTCTAACAACTTCAAGGTATAATTATCCCACCAATGTGGTGGGGGACAATCTCGATGGGCAGTAGCCTTCTTTTGTCCTTTGAAACCAAGTAAACCAAGTAAACCAAGTAAAGGCTTTCGGTTACAGATGTGCCTTTGAAGTTTTGGTGAAAAAATATTAATCTATTCACAAGTTATTAAAATGTTACATTTCTTATTATTTCCTGTGGGAAAATTTATAAGTCAAGCACAAAAGAACACAGTACCCATATGTCTTTTTAATTGTTAACCCTGAAAAATAAGAAAAATAGTCCCTTGTCATCCCTGCCACCCCTCCCCCATTCCTACCCTCCTACCCAGCAGCCACCACCCCAAACCCCCTTGCACTTTTCATACCTCCAGAGGTTGTCCACTGTCATCTTCTGTGGAGCGGGACATGTCTGCACTCTTGAAAGCCAGACCACAAACTGAAGAGAGTACAGAAAAAGCACATTTGCTATTGTGCTTATTCTGTGGCGTAGGGAACAAGGCACATGGACAAAACATCCAAGGGTCCAAAGTTCAAGGCCAGCTTCCTCATTTCTTCTTCTCCACCTAGAATAAGGGTGAAAAAATATAGAGAGCCACCTGGCTTCGAATCCAGGACCCCTGGATGTCCCATCCCTGAACCTTGTCCTCTGCACCACAGAGGAAGCACCACAAGTGTGCTTTTTCTATACTTATCAACTATGGTAATGCTATGCATGTTTGGTCACAAGTGGATAGGTAAAGCTAGAAGATATGGAATGTGCACAAATTTACTATTTTTGCACATACCACAGAATATTATCCATCCACTTGTGGCCAAACATATATATCATTGACAGCTGCAAGCACCCCTCCTCAGCAGTGTGGGACACTGGGAAGCCCACTCCCAGTGTGTTGAGTCATGTCTGCTCCCCCCAGCAGTGTGGGACACTGGGAGCCAACTCCCAGTGTCTTGTTGCATGTATGACCCCCCCAGCAGTGTGGGGCACTAGGGAGTCCACTCCCAGTGTCCTGATTCTTGTGCCCCCCAAGTAGCGAGGGGCACTGGGGAGCCCACTCTCAGTGTCCTGATAGAGGTATGACCCCTTCCCCCCAGCAGCGTGGGACACTGGGGATCCCACTCCCAGTGTCCTGGAATCAGTTCCCTATGTCTTTTTAATTTTTTAAATCTGAAAAAAAAGAAATGATCCCTCATCACAGGACATTGAGGAGCCCAATCCCAGTGTTCCCATATTTGTATGCCTCCCCCCCAGTAGTGTATGACACTGGAGAGCCCACATCCAGTGTCCCCAAATATGTTTCTAACTGAAACTTGTAGTAAAAGAAAATGATCTCCTGATGGCTTTTTAATTGTTAAAGCTGAAAAAAAGAAAACGGTCCCTCATTGTCCCCTCTGTCCCCTTCCCCATCCAGATCCCCCCTCTGAGCATCCAGCACACCCTCCCACCCTATACTTACCACTAGAAGTTTTCTGCCGCCATCCTCTGTGGACCGGGACACATCTACCTCTGAAAAGCCAAACTGCAAACTGAAGAATCAAGGTAGGTACTGTATAATGACTGTCAATGGCATTTTGAGCTTATGTTGCTACAGTATCTCCACCATTTTAAGATATTTTTTCACCAAATTTTCAACATGGGCTTTTTGGGACCCTACCTTATGAACACTGGCACTGTCATGTTGTTACTGGGTCTTGGAAGGTGATTTCATGTTCACTACATGGAATCACCTTTTGAGATAGTCAATGAAATTACAGTGCCAGTGTTCATGAGGTGGGGTCCCAAAAAGCCCAAGCTGAAAAAATAATGACGAATGCCAGAGTTGCATACGGTCACTGACATTTTGCTATGCACATGCGTAACTTTGGTAATTTTTTATATTTTCACTCCAAATTTTCAACATTGTCATTTTTTCACACCCCCTCATGAACAGAAGAGCTGTCATGTTTCATATTCTCCCTAAAATGTGTTTTCACACCTGTGGCACAGAATGGTGCATATGGTGTGTGAAATCACCTTACAGGGCTGATTAATGAAATGACAGTGCCAGTGTTCATGAGGTGGGTCTGCAAAAGGCACGGTAGCTCCCCTTCAGTTAGGGTTGAGCAGGCACTTTAATGTTAAACCTCAAATTTTCCACTTGAGAAGTCAAGTTGCACGTCAGTAGAATCAGTGGATTTCATTCTGTGCGTAGTGAAAAAATGTGAAAATTCATCTTTTTTCGCAGTTTCTTTTGTCATCATGCTGGGGCCAAATGGTTTTGAATTTTGGTCTGACATGTTAAGGTAGAAAGTGCTTTCCCCACAGAGCATGGCAGCATTGGTTTTGTGAAAAAATATTAATCTGTTCCAGAGTTATTTAATTTTAAAATCTTGGGTTCTGAGCATGCTCAGTTCAGTCTTTTGGATAGAGGAATGAAATGAAAAAGGGTCTTTTTTCTTGAGGCTCCAATCGTTGTTTGCCAGGGGTGATACTTGGTCACAAGAAAAAAATCTTTTTTTATGAGCTGCCATCTTGTTTTTGGGTTTTGCCCAAAACTGTCATAACTCTGCCCCAGGATGTCTCTTTCACACATTAAAGTGTGATTTCTGCTCATCAGGAGTTTTCTGAGCTGTGCTGTGCGGTTTACGACATCCGTATGCACCCAGAAACATTCTTTTAAATTATTTAAACCCTTTTTCGCCACTCGCTTAATTCCTTGTTCACCATTCTTTTTTCATCACTGGTGAACAAGGAACTCGGCTGGTAAACAAGGATTCCTGGTGTGGCCATCCGGTCATGAAATTTTCATGACCGGATGGCCAGACCAGGGATCGTTGTTCACCAGTCGATTTCCTTGTTTGCATGATGAAAAAGGAATAGCAAACAAGGAACTGTTCTGGCAAAAAAAGATTCCTATATGGCCATCTGGTCATGAAAATTTCACGACCAGATGGCCAGATGGGGAATCTTTGATCTCTAGCTGATTTCCTTGTTCGCCGGTGATGAAAAAGGCTGGTGAATAAGGAAATGGGATGGCAAAAAAGGATTCTTTTTTTGGCCATCTCATCTTCAAAAAAGAAAGTGTTGTGGGACCATCTGGTCCAGGAAATTTATGTATTTCATTGTCATTCCCTAGGAAGCTCAGGTGTCTAGTGACACCCCCCACCCTCGATCCCCATATGTTTAAATATATCCCCCTCTTTTTTTGGCATCATTTCTTTTTTTTGTAGTTATTTCTAAGATGTGACCCCTTTTTGGGAAAAATCCCAGGTGTCCAGTGGTCCCCCACCCAATATATATATTTTTTAATTAATTTATTTTTTATAGATTTTTTGTATCCCACCCACTCCTTTCTTGGGGGTAGGTCCCAAAGGTCCCAATCCTTTTCACTGGTGACCAGTGGTATCCCCTAACCTCCAATGTCCCCTCTGTTATTGGTGGCAGTGGAGGTCCTCTTCTTTATGTTTGTCCCTGGAAAGGAAAAATGTCCCTCATCTTTTGCTCATTTGTAAGTTGGGGAAAAAAAGGCCATCGCTGATGTTGCACATACCCCCCACCCAACCCCCACTGTGTACCCACCTCCCCACGCCCCCGAGGTCCCAGGTTTGAGACCAGCTCCACCAATCAAAGACACGTCTTGGTGCAGGAACCGGTGACCGCAATATGAACTAAGGTAAATGCCTTCAATGTATTTCCCTTGGGGATGGTCAACTTTCAGCCATAACCTAGCCATTTTTTTGAATTTTGGCCCCCTAGTTTTAACTTGGCTGTTTGGGGACCCCATCTCAAGAACAATATGACTGTCATTAGGCAACTTCTGCCGGAAAGGTGATTTTGTGTTTGGTTGGTTAAATCACGTTTTTGATGGATTTGTGTAACAACAGTCATATTGTTCATGAGGTGGGGTCATGAGAAAGCTATGTTAAACATTTGGGGTCTCAATTTCAAAAAATGGCTGTGTTATTGACATTCATTGCAATCTCGCTATGCAGGCTCATAACTTTGGAAATTTTCAAAATTTTCACTCCATATTTTCAACATAGTCTTCTTAGTACCCCACATCATGTATGTCACAGCTGTCATTTTTCAAATCCTGGCCAAAAAGTGTTTCCCCTCTGTGGTACAGAATGGTGTAGCAGTTGTGCACAGTTATGTTTTGATGGGGATTTGAAAATTTTCTGTATTGGGTACATGCAGTGAGATCATAAGAACGCTATGTTGAAAATCTGGGCTCAGATTATTTAAGATGGCACAGTTATAACTATTTGTCACAATTTCTCTATGCCTGCTTATAACTTTGGTAATTTTAAATAATTTGAGCCCACATTTTCAACATAGCCTTCTTATTACACCACCTCATGTATGGTACAACTGTAATTTTTTCAAGTCCTGTCCAAAATGTGTTTTTTTGCACATGGGCTGTGGACTGGCATTGCACTTGTATGGAGTTACGTTTTGGTGGGGTCTGCAAAATTTTCTGTACTGGGAACATGAGGTGGGGTAATAACATGGTCATGGTGACAATTTGGTGATGGTTGTGCTATGACTGGAAGTGCAGGGCCTGGAGGTTCCTGTGCTTCCACAGGAAGATACATATATGCATCTATGGAGTGATGGGAGTGCAGGGTCTGAAGGACCCTGTGCTCCCACAGTAAAAAAATTATACGATTATGTTATCTCAAAAAGTAAGGAAATAAATTGCAAAAAATGTCATTAATGTATCAGTTATGGTTAAAGCAATACAGGCAGGGAAATGTGGTGTAAGGGTTTCCAACCATAACACCCCATTCCCAACCCTGCACAGACCAATAGGCAGGGAAGGGGGAGGGAGCTGTCTTGGGGGTCATGAACTCTAACGCTCACTCCATTCCATTCCAAAATTAGGTGACATGGCTACAGCATAGGTGAATGGGGTGAGTGTTATGGTTCACAGCCCCCAAGACAGCCCCTTCCCCACTTGTGGGTCTGTGCAGGGTGGGGAATGGGGTGTTAGGGTTGGAAACCCTAAAACTACATTTCCCTACTTCAGTCACTTTAACCCTAACTGATGTATTAACGTTTTTTGCAATATATACATATACACACACACATACACACACACACACACACCCATGGCCCCAATATTCAAATATTCAAAGGAGTTGTACCAGCGCAACCCCAGAAATGTGCCCCAGTGCAATATTCAAAAGAGGGACTTGTGCAGTGCAAGTCTCAATGCGCCAGGGCAGAATGATAAATGTATGCAGTGCATCTTCAGGGGGTGTGCCCATGCACATGCAGCACATTCTGCTATTCAGCGCAGGATGTGCGGTGCATATGCTGGCACAACCCTGAGGTGTGCCACATACCTGGGCTCAATGTTGAGCCCTAATAAATGGCTCATGTTCCAGCCACCCACAGGCGTGCTGCTGTATTGTGATGCACAACACAATAGTTGCCAGTCAGGGGGTGGCAAACACTCCCCCAACACTATGAATAAGCACCCACATATGTCCCTGGTAGTCTAGTGGTACCCACCTCCCCACCCCATAGCCGTGATTGCCGAGAATGGAAGTAGATCATATCCCTGGTAGTCTAGTGAGACCCCCTACCCCACCCGTAACCATGATCACTGACAATAAATGTATATATATCCCTGGTAGTCTAGTGGGACCCCCCACCCTGTCAGTAACCTCAATCACAAGAGTACCCTAAGGGACAGAAACCCTGCTGGTCAGTGGCACCCCACCCCACACCCACAAAGGCCCCTGCCCACCCAGCCCCCGTCATTGGCAGGCAGCACAAACCCCCTGCATACTGTCTGGTTGCTCACTGAATGACAGCTTACAGTAGCAGCTGTAAGCCTCTTGGTCCACCAGGATATGTATACATTTATATTCGGTGATTGCATCTAAGGGTGGGGTGGGGGTCCCCTGAGACTACCTGGGATGATATTTACAGTTATGTTCAGCGATCGCGGCTATGGGGTGGGAGGGGGAGTACCACTAGACTGCCAGAGAGTACTATGACATAGTATTACAGGTGATCGTGGCTATGGGGAGGAACAGGGGTACCTCTAGATCCCCTCTAGCAGCACCACATGCTGTGCAGGATGCCATGCACATTTTGCTGGCCTGCCCTGCACAACTCATGCAAATGGGGCCATAATGACATGCAAATGGCCTCATTTGTATACTGAAGGTTGAATATCAGGAACTTGTGAACAGCGCAACACTATTGCACTGGCGCAGTTCCCATTCCTGGTATTCAGCCGGGGGTGCACCAGTGCATTGTTTTTGTGTTTGCTTATAGATTTGGGGTTTAGGGAAAAAATGGCAGTTAAAATATTTTTGAAAAGAGTGCACAGTATAGTGATTCTGATGATTTTTATGAACAGATCAGCTGGTCAGCGGGTACATGAAGTGAGGGTTGTGGTGAGATTTACTCAAGGCCAGATAGGCATCTGGCCATATAGATTGTAGGATTCGAGATGGCTATAATATTATAAGTGATAATCCCAGGGCAGTATTATGTGAACGTAGGAACAAACATATTCTTGTGCTTGGGGCCTTCAGGGAAGAAACAGGTAACGTGCCATATCTTCATCACAAGGGCGATTTCTTTCTTTTTTTTTGTTTGAGAAAGAGTAAGCAAATTAAATTCTGCCAATAAACAGCAAATTTGAAAGTTTTTTTTTAACGTTTTCTAACAACAACAATGGTTTTGTCACATATGAAGGCTATGTGCAGTAACACACCAGCTTCCCTTTACAGCTGATGTTAAGGATGGGAGAACTTTTCAGAGTTTGTATTGGCAAGTTTCACTAAATTATTTCTCTATCACTATCTTTGATTTGAAGAAAAAACACCTATTGTTCCCATACTTAATACTTTTTCAGGCATTGTTTTCTAAGTTTGGGAATATCAATTTTTCCACAAATAAGAGATTTATGGGAGAAACAAAAATCATCAAGGCCCATACTTAGAACAAAATATGCCAGAAATTAGATATGTGGCATTCCCATTCTGTAAATTGAGCAATTTGTGGGGAAAAAGGCCACACATGTTACCCTTTCAAGTGCAAACTTTTTTCATGGAATTTCTTGACCACAGAATTGCTCATCCACTGGAATTGTGCACAGTCATAATTAACACTAACTGGCAGGTTTGTTCACATTTTTGCATGAGGGGGGTCAAAGGCTGAATGGTCATGGAATCTGAATGACACTGTCACTCACTAGCTGTTCTTCCATGGTAAGATTTGGGCTTGTGCCTTCTTATGTTCCTTTCTAGGTTGCTCCATTTAGATTGCTAAACATGCTAAAAAGCTTTACGCATAATATGGGTATTACTAATTGTAATCTTCACAATCTCATATTCCTGTTTTAATCATGTTGTAGTTCATGAGTGCACATGCTTTGTTCCCATGCACTTTTGGATTTTTTTTTCTCATTTTTATCACATGGACTTTTTGGTTTGTGGTATTTTATTCCCATTAACTTGTTTGGTAATATTTATCCAATCATCACTGGGGATTACTAGTTAGTGCTATATATTGCTTAAATAATTTAACCAGGTATCGTAATTGGTCTACAAAGCATAATGTCTCTTCCCTAGGACTATAGGAGGCTGCAATTCTTAAACTCTAATATATACATACATACCCCTGTTTGTGCTGAAAAATTACCTGTGAAAGGTAGCCCATTAAGATAGCGAGTCCTTTTGAGCAATGTAATTTAAGCAAAGTCAAAACAGCGAAATGAAAGAAGGCAATGTTCAGATGATAGCTATGTACTATTAGTAGCACAGTGTATTTGAGCACGTAGTGTTTCAAGAAAGTTGGTACAGTATATGTAGGTTTGTTTGTCCGGATGGCTTCCAGCTGGCCATCTGGTGTGGTGGCTAAAGTATCTGCCTTTGTGTCAGGCAACCCGGGTTCAGGACTAGCTGTTGGTAGGATGTGCTTTTTTTGTTTAAATATAGTTTTTATCTGTTTTATTTTGTGTCCCATTCCTCCCCCTCCTGACTATTTTTACCACTGCTTGTAGGTAGCCACACCAATGTTCTCTCCTGCTGATATCCCTCACTCAATGTAGCCCCCTTCCCAAGTTCTCCCCTCTTCCCCAGTATGAACCCCCTACCTCAAGTTGATTATTAAAAGTTTGGGTGGTGTGGGGGGGCAACACCCCCCATAAAGGGGGGTGCAGGGGGCATAGCCCCCTGCATAAAACATAAGTTTTTTATTGTTGTTTATGATCAAATTGAGCACCAGTTGCTTTTTATTACAGACACTATAGTGCACATCACCGTTTTTAATTTTTGGCGATGTGCAGTTGCTCATATGGCCGGCACCGTTTTGCTGCCACTGTTATGACATAGAACTCCTGTGAACTGATGGAGCTATTGCAAGTGTTCATAATCTGGTTTTCACATGTTTAAGCATTTTGATTTGATGCAACAGCAACCATGGGAGTGTTTATTTTAAAATGTTTTATTTTGGTGTTGTGATAACTGTGAACCATCTATGTTCATAATAACTACTTGATCAGCACCAATGAGAGTAGTGCTGCTCCTAGTGGACACACACATAGCTATGATTTTTTTAATTTTGGTTATGGGGAGGTGTGCTTTTAAAACAATTAGTACAAAAGGACTATTACTCCAAGCACTCTAGCTCTGAGGAAGTTGTCACATTGGATGCTGAAATGTTTGAGTCCTGCTAATGGTTACTCTGAATGGAGATCAAGTCCATAGAAAAAGAGACATATTAAATAATCCAGAAAATTGCACGCAAGGTATGGTATAAATCGATGATAAGTACAGCCTTTTCTTTGTGATTTCAGTGACTGTAATGGTGGAGTTGCACAATAAATATGCCTGAGAGACACACAAAAAATTAGTCATGCCTGGTACTTTCATGTTTAAATGTGTGCTAATGCACAATTGGTCTGTGGAACAAAGATTTTTTTTTTATGAAATAGACCCTCATCATCTATAAATCACATAAAACATTAGTCAAGCCAAATAGTAAGATGTCAGTGACGTAGCAAGACAGTCTGGATAAAATAAGATTCAGGCTTGTTTTTTGGGAAATGTGGGATAAAATGCACAGTGACCACATGGGCTAGCCTGAACCTGTCATGTGGATAGAGGACTTTTGCCTCCAGTGCTGTCAGTCAGATACCTTTCATGAGCACTTAAATTCACCACAAAAACTGAGAAACCGAAAAAAGCATGTGCAAAATAATTGATCTTCACCCAGCAAGGATCCTCCATGGCCCTGTGGGGCAATTGAGAAATGGAATGGCATTGCTTAATGTGACAAAATATTCCCTGGTCAGTTAGCCCTCATTAACTCTGTGATACTCTAGAGCAATTCTAGATGCAGTATAGTGCAGTGGTTTAAGGCTCTGAGCTGCAAACCTGGAGATCTGGGTTTGAATTCCATAGCCCCCACTTGCATACTGTGTGACTCTAAGCAAGTCACTTAACTTCCTTGTGCTCCCTGGCTGCACCTGTAAACAAGCTTTCAGCTTAGTGTGTCTCTCTTGGTAAAAAATGATAATAATAATAATAATGCATGTTACAATATTTGAGGAGTTGTATAGGAAAAGATGAATGGAGAACGTACAAGACCAAATCAGTCCAACAGCCCTTGAAGTTCATCCTGAGACTGCATGGCAATTGCAATCCTGCTACAGTATTTACCTCTTTCCTCACCTGCCTTTCTATGCGTCTTTTACTGTTCCTCTTTTGTGGCTTCCCTCTCTACTCTGCACTTTCTTAGTTACATCAAAGGGCAAAGTCTTGATGGTTTGGATACCAAAAAACTTCACCTCTCTGCTCCTGCTGTCACTGCTCCTTTTGTCTTCCTCCTCGACCTCTCTTTTCAACTCAGGACTGTCCTTCAGATTTCAAAACAGGCTTAAGTCCTCCCCTTCCACAACCTGTGCCAGATGGACTTGCACCGTACTGCATCAGATGCACCACTATGCTACGGCAGCTGGGGGCTTGCACTGCAATGGGCTGCAGTATTCCCTAAGAAAGGATTTTCAAAGCCCCCTGCTGGGAGCAGGCTCACTGGAGGATAGATCATCCAGACATGGCCTAACAGGCCTGTGTGCCACCACTGTCCTGAGCCACTGTATGGCCAGGGACACTGGCAAGGACTGGGAGTTGAGTGGGGTATGTGGTGCCTACATCCCCTGTACCACCACATCACAAAACATCTTATGGGGATGATGTACAGTATACTCATATATGTGGGGTCCAACATTACAGCTCATACCAGTCAGAGGAGTAGTCCAGGGTGTTGTGCAGTCATCAACTAGGTGTCATGTTTACAGTGCACCACAGGTGCCAGTTCCTGGTGGTGTTACATTTGGGTTGCCGCTGCCCATGTCCCAGATCCCCACACCTCATGCACACCACGGCAAGTCTGTCATGGGGACCACAGGTCAGTCACGGGCATACTGTGGACACTAAGGTGCCAACAGAATGTTGAGATACTCACAGTAATGTCTGGAACCACTGTAGAGTATGCCATTTTTTGTGGTACTACGTTGTACTGCTAAACTCTACCACTGTTGAACTGCAATATGACAGTCCTGATGTCTTCAAGCATGCTTCCATGACACCAGACCACCAGTGTATACCCTCCCCAGCATACACTGCATAGTTCTCTAGTATATGTATGGCAGTACCCCACCCAACAGCACTATGCCAACAGTGAGCATGGCCCAGAACTCTGGCAAACAGTGGGATGACATGGGATGATATGCATATATGAGCCAAAGAGCACAACACTGGCCTCAAGGCTGTACACTACACATGGATAACAGGACATGGGACACTCACTGTCTGTGACAGGCAGTACAGTCACAGGGCATATCATGAAGACCAAGCGTGTAGCTTGCCTTGTGGACAGTAGGGTGGGTACCGCACACACCACTTGCCATGGCAGCATGTGTGATGCCAGCTTTGCAATGGCAGTGCTGGTATCCTTGGTGCAGGAGGACAGGTCATGCTACCAGTGTACTGTCAACCAAGACATCACTAGTGCTATGGAACACAGCACACAATGGTGGCAGGTGGTATCATTGACCCCTTAGTGTACTGCCATGGTTGTCAGGGGTTGTGCAATCCATCTGGCCACTGGTGGTTTTGGGAGGGTCCCCAGGTAGTCTGATCTGTAGCTGTGCAGACTGCGCACCTTCCAATCACAGGTGGGGCAGCAGTGTGGGAAATGGGGAACGTGATGGTGACACTCTGTGCACCACACAGCACCCTGTATTCACTGCTCAGTATGCTACAGCAGGTTGCTAAGGGACATAATGGACTGCAGTGCCCTACCATGCTGACACCGGGCAGCCCCCATGCCTGTGGATCACAAACTGCACCACCCCTTCTGCCTGTGAGCTGCACTCTACCATCCCATGCAGTCCAATTGCCAGGGGAGGACTGAGGCCATCGGGATGCATGTGCCACTGCCATACAGTGCTGTGGAACAGGTCCATAGTAGTGGTAAGCCATCTGCTGAAACAGACTATGGTGTTCTGGGGGGGCAGTGGGCATCCGCTGCAGTGTGGAATGTTCCATGTGGAGCATGTGCACTGACATCACCTGCACACAGCTACCCAGTGCATACAATGGGTGTCCCAGTCAGGCTTCTAAGAGGCACTGCAAGGAGTACACCACATACTGTACTACTGTCAGGTGCTGCCTCTCCCCTTTGTGTGTGTGTCCCTTCACTGGGTCTGACGCACCCTGCAGTAGTGTGGTTGTGTCCAGTGTCAGCAGCTGGCAGCTGGCAGTCTGCCTACACACAAGAGATGTTGCAAAATTATATTTCATGGGTGAAATTCCTGCAGAACCAGCAATTTCACCACATGAAATATTTTGCGTAATTCAGCCAAATGCAAAATTTCACCTGCAAGTGGTGAATTTCACCATTTTTGTGGGTGAAATTTCATGCTCCAGGGACAAAATTTCATACTCCACAGGCAAAATTCCACATTTCGCTTCCACGAAAAATTTTGCAAAATGGCCAAATTACGCGAATTATTGCACGAAATGAAATTCGGCAATTTCGCACATCTCTACTATACACTGTACTTCCAAGTGGGTGCTAGTCAACTGGGCATGTTAGAGGCCATCAGGGCTCACACATGCCACTCACATCGGACACATAAAATACCTTTTTTCAGTCTATGGGGTCCATGTCGCTCCATTCCCCCTGGCTATGGTCATGGTACTGTTGCTGTGGGTCTGGTGGATATAGGGCACTTGCGTTGTCCAGTTTCTGTCCCTGGCTGCCATACTGATGGCTTGAACCATGGTTTCAGTCCTACCTGGCCAATGGTTTGCTTGTGGCAACCATGAGGACTTTGTGGCTGGACCCACTTTTCTTCAAAAAATCCAGTGCAGGGTTCCTGGTGCACTGGGCTTCAGTGCAAGCTGCTGTTTGTCACAGCTTGCATCCATCTGGGGGCCATTTGGAAAATCAAGCTTATTTACTTTATTCTGAAAGGTATGAACCAGGGCAGAATCACAGTGGCCATTTTCATCAATTTGGCTAAGGCCTTCGACACAGTGGTCCACCCCCTCCTACTAGATAACGTAAGAGGGGCAGGAATGTCTGAATGGGTGATCAGGTGGTTCCACTGCTACCTTTCTGACTTGCACCAATCAGTCCAGGTCAGTGACATCTTATTTTCACCCTGCCTCACAGGTTAGGTATCCCATAACCATTACAGCAGCCCCTAGGGTTGCATACCATGCCCTTTCCCTACTGGCCATGCTCACTGCCCTGGCAGAGTCAAAGACTGGGTGGATGTCCTCCACCTTGCCTTCCCCAACCTGGCCCTGTGTAGAGAAGATTGCACAGCCAGGAATTGGGCATGGAGTGGTCATATAGCCATGGCTTTTGATTCTGCTGGGGTCCCAAAGTTACACAGCCTGTGTTTCAGGGGGGACACCATGTCTTTCCACAACACTCTGCAGGTGCAGAGCGGCTGCAGGCCCACTATGGACTGAGCCCTTAATAGTTTATTATCATTAACACTAAAAATTGTTGTTTTAAAAAATGAAGGCCTCAGCTTTTTATGCATATGAACTTGGGGGGGTTTATAAACTCGGGGTCTTTAGAGAGTATTTTGAACTCAGCCTATAAGTTAGTGTTTAAACTCCCCAAATCATCACCCAGTATTTTTGCTAGAAGCGAGCTAGGCCAAATCCCTTTAAAGAATTGGGAGTATTTCAGAATTGTTAAATACTGGCTTTCAGCAGAGACTAACACCACATGCACTTTGATACAAAGCCATTTAAAAGAATAAAGGCTCTAAGAAAATGAACATGTCTCAGCTTGGCAGAGCAAACTTATGACCATAATAAATAAATCAGGCATGATTTATATTTATGAGTTTATAACCATGGAACCTTTTAGACTAAATAATGAAAGATTACACAAAGAACAAGTGACACTGTAATTCAAGAATACCTTGCCCTAGTATCAGCTCAGAAGTCATGTAAATGACTGTTGAAAAATAAGAAAACTCACACAATAGAATTCTACCACATACTACCCTTGAAGCCCAATGAAGAAGGTTATTTACAATATACTGGCATGAATTTTGCAAATGTACATTTGTGGCTGCATGCTACTCAAAAGATAACACTTGAATTCCTTAGTGTCTTTGCAGCCACCTGGTATTAGATGATCTGAAACATGTTTTATTTTGTCTTCTTTTACTCATGAAAAAATGTATCCTAAACTACTTACTAGTGACAGGCAGTTAAACATGTTAATGAATTCTAAATCTGAACAAGCAGTCCATAGACTTGTCAACTAGTTTAGGTTAGTCGAGAAGAAGAGATGTACAATACCAGGCATGATGTAATTGTATTTGTGTGCTTATCCCTGATCTTGCCTTCTTACACTGTTTTATTTTTTCTACTTGAGGTAGTACTTTTAGTTGAAAAGACAGTCAAACAATAAGGAATAATGACTGATATGGTTCTTTTGCAGATCTGAATGTCATGGAAGATGACTGAGATGGTGAATGAATACTACACTCTAGTGTTTATCAAAGGGCTCCTGGAAGAGAGTAGGGAAGGGGATCCTTGGGAGGACATGTGGCATCAGGAGTAGTCATGATTCAGACTGTGGATATGACACTTGCACTGGTAGCTGACTACCTGGTGAAGATCTTGCTGGGTAAGTCAAAAGAGGTGGATGAGATATACTGATTACATATACAAGATTTGATTGTTCTATAGGTTCACATGGATTAGGGTGACATGGCACCTGAATGAAATTGATTGATGTGAACCTCTAACAACCTCTGTGTTTCTTTGCTTTACACTTAAAAGCCGAGTAAACTCTTTGCATAATTTGATATTCTGTTTTAATCATATTTATGGGTTCTGATATAGTGTAGTTGAGCACTTCTTTGTGATGCTAAGGTATTTATGGTAATCACCTCTAAATAATTGTGGTATAAACAAGAAAACATAAAAAAGTTTTGTATCAGTACGCCATTGCAAAAGAAATTGATATAAGTTTGAATGGCAATTTACTCAGATAAATTATGTATTTACATGAGTAAAAGTGAGTTTTGCAGACTGAAATAACAAATATGTAAAAAGAGATTTTGCATGCATGTACTGCCTTTTTAAATATATTGTATTCAGAAGATGTGCTACGGTGCCTTGGCCAATTTGGATCTTTTTTAACTATAATAATCCACAGTCTATGGGATTATTCAGGGCTGTTTCCCTCCTGCGTGGCAGTTGTCCGAGAGCTCTTCCTGTTTTTTCTGGTTGTTCTCGGGCCTGCTTGTAAGGTTTGCCTAGTTCTCAGCTGAGCCGAGGATTTACAACTGTGAGTTCTGCCCTGACTTGTGTTAGGAAGAAGGAGCCTAGAAAAAAGGAGGAGGTGAAGAGCCTTCAGTGGAGTTCCTGCCTGGCCGGCCCTAGCAACAAATCTTTTTCGGGCACTTATAGAATTGGTCTGAGACTTTTTTTTCTTTTTCTTCTCACTGACTCTGGCTAATGGTCACTTAAAGCAGTGAGAGTGGTTTTACTGTGTACATGTAAATTCCATTGATGTCATGAGGCCCAGGTGAGAGCTGGTTGCTTCTGGGATGTTTGATTTGCTCAAAGCCTTGAACTGAGAGTTCAAGGGGTTGCAGGTTTACATAATCTGGTATAGAGAGACTGAATAGATTATTTTATGGGCCCTTTTTTATGTTTTGTTATGGACTATCTTGATTTTTTGATAGTGTGTTGGGGTTTATTTTAGGAGGGTGGGGGTGCTGTTTTATTGAGTAGGGGAAGTTCGGTATTGTTAATAATTTTATGGGAGTATTGTTATTTTACTACAGTAGTCACTGCTGATATAGGTATTTGTAGGCAGCATGTGTTGGGATCATTCTTCAGTGGGCAGGTGCTACTCCCCCTCCAGGTTGAGGGACTTGCATCCCTTTGATTCACCCTCCTTTGATTGTGCCCCCCATTGCAACCCAAGGTGTATGTGCACTGTCATGCCTTGGGGATAGCACAGAGGGACAAGAGAGGTTGGGGCCTTGGACGTGAGGGGGAACAGGGTGGGCCAATTGGGGTAGGGTCAAGGAGGTGCCCTGTGGTGAAATGGGTCCAGGAAAGGGGGCCTCCCTGTCTGGTGCCCATACCCAAGGGTTCCACTGGTGATGGATAAGTAACCTGCTCTTCCATGGAACCTCATCCAGCTCAGGTGGTGTTATGTAATGCCAGGTCAATAAAGAACAAGACAACAATTATTGCTGATCTTGTTGAGACATCTGACCTGGCTTGCATCACCGAGACTTGGCTGGATGAGAATGCTGGTCTGGTAGGAGTCTGAAGTTCCAGCTGGGTACTCGGTGATACACCACCCGAGATTGGATCGTAGGGGCGGGGCTGTAGCCATTTGTATTAAGGTGGAACTGGGCCTTGTAGAGGTACCAGTGAGGGCCACCAGGTCCTTTGAGTATATCATGGGTGCAGGTGTAGGTTGCAGGATTCTTCTCACTTACTTTCCACTTGGAGGTGGGAAAGTTTTGCTGCAGGAAGTTGCAGACTTCATGGTCGACATGGTGTTGGAATCCTCCAGGTGGTTGATCCTGGGGGATTTCAATGCCTGGGTCGATGATGAACTCTTGTTTTTTGGTCAGAACTTTCTCCAACTGATGATTTTGTTGGGCTTCACACAGGTAATTACCACTGCAACCCATATTCAGAGTCAGTCCCTGGACCTGGTGTTCCTCCTGGGGATGGAGGTCACTGATCTGGTGGTGGAACTGGTCAGGTGGTCTGACCACCACTCTATAAGGTTCAGTTTCATGGCTCCCCCTGTGAGACTTGCTCCTTTGGAGATGGCCCAGTACCACCCTTTAAGGGGTGTTACCCCTGAGGGTCTGATGGTGGTGCTGGACCTATCGAGCAGGCCTTTGGAATGCTTGGATCCAGGGGACTTGGTATTGCACAATAACAGTGTGGTGTTGGGGGCCCTGAATTCTGTAGCTCCTGTCCGAGTTCGCCTCTCTCTCTCTCTCTCTCTCTCTCTCAACATCAGTCCCCTTGGTTCGATGGGGCTTTGAGGGAGTTGAGGAAAGTAGGGTGGAGGTTGGAATGTTGTTGGTGGAAATCTGGCCTGGAGCAGGACAGACTTAGATTGATGGACCATTATTTGGACTATCAATCAGCCATCTCCCATAAGAAGGCAGAGCTCCTGTCTAGGGAGATTGCTGCAGCAAGGAATCGACCAGCTCAGGTTTTCCAGACTGTTGACAGGATGTGCAATCCAGTCTCTCTTCAGGGCCAAAGAGCCTTTTCACAATCTAAGTGTGATGAGTTTGCTCAATTCTTTGTAGATAATGTCCTCCATTAGGTTAGAGATCTGCTTGACTCATTCAGATAAGTATGGGTGAGGTCAGTATGAGAGCACAGGCATCTAGCCTGTCTGGACGATTTTCGACCAGCCAGTGATCTTTGATATCATGAAGATTGTTCGGGGGTATGTGACCGACATGCTGTAGCCTGGATCCTGGTCAAACCCACCTCCTTGTGGGGTGTGTGGATGCCATCGGACTGATCCTTGCTGAGATAGTCCGGTGTTCATTGGATAAGGGTGTGTTTCTGGGCCCCTTGAAGGAGGCAGTGGTGACACCCCTTTTGAAGAAGTCTTCCTTTGACCCAGACTGTCTCGTGAACTACAGACCTGCCTCTAACCTGCCTTTTTTGGGCAAGGTTATTGAGAAAGTAGTTGTGTTGCAGCTCAAGAACGTTCTTACCACCCATGAAGTCTATGATCCTCTCCAGTCCAGTTTCAGGAAAAGGCATAGTACTGAGACAGCTCTGGTTCGGGTACTTAATGATCTCCTGATAGCGAGGGATCAGAGGAGCCGTTCGATCTTGGTCCTCCTTGATCTCTCTGCAGTGTTTGACACCATGGATCATGGGGTGCTACTGGAACACCTGCAGCTACTCTGTGGACTGTCGGGGACAGTCCTCAGGTGGTTCCATTTTTTCCTCACAGGCAGGACACAGAGGGTGGTGTTGGGGATTTTTTCCTCTGCCCCCTTCTCCCTGCTTTGTGGGGTGCCACAGGGTTCCATGCTATCCCTCATGTTGTTCACGGTGTACATGCTATCATTAGGAGACATTATAAGGTGGTACAGGCTGAGTTTTCACTGCTATGCAGATGGTACTCAGCTGTACATGTCCTGTGTACCCAAACGGAACAAAGCAGTCTCGGTCTTTAACAACTGCCTTGCTGAGATTCAGGACTGGAAGAGTGCTAACTGGTTGAGATTGAATCCAGATAAAACTGAGGTGCTGGTAGTGAACCCAGGTCATTGGGCAGAGAGGCTGACTCCTGGTCAGTCATCTGGCCTTGTGCTAGGGGGCAACCAGTTGAGACCCTCTCAACAGGTGTGGAATCTGGACATTGTGCTTGATGGTGAGCTGACTCTGAAAGCTCAGGTGTCAGCAGTCATTAAGTCCTCTTTTTACCATCTGAGGAACATCACCCAGATAAAGCACCTAGTTCTGCCCAAGGATCTTCCTACGTTGGTCCACACCTTTGTGTGTTCCCACCTTGACTACTGCAATGCTCTATACCTTGGGCTACCCGGGGTGGACCTCTGCAGCTGGTGCAGAATTCTGCAGCCAGGTTGTTGACAGGTTTGTTGAGATCTAGCCATGTCATTCCTGTGCTTTGCAAACTGCACTGGCTGCCTGTGCGATAGAGGATCTCCTTCACGGTCACATTGCTGACCTATGAGGCCCTACACAGACAGGGACTGGGTTACTTGCAAGACCTCCTCCTGCCCTTTTGCCCCCTCAGTCCACTCCGTTCCACCAATGAGGGATTCCTAGAGGTTCCCTGGGTCCGTCTTCAGACCTTGGGTGCCAGGGCATTTTCATTTGTAGCCCTGACCTTGTGAAACTCTCTACCTCGTTGGATTAGAGAATGCCTGTCCACTGAGACTTTTAAGTCCTCTTATTAGAAGTATTTATTCAGCTTAGCCTTCGGGGGAAATGTTTAATTTATAAGTTACTCGCTGCCTATTTTTAAATATTTTGATATGTTTTATCTGATTGATTATTTGTTTTATAATGTATCTGTGCTTTGACGTTTGAAAAGTGCATTATAAATAAAGCTTGATTTGATTTGATTTTTGCTTGCTTTATTAACTTCTCTGTGCACTGCTCTATCTTGCTTTTGTGATATGGCTGGGATACACCCCAGGATCATAGTGGAGTTAAGGCAACAATTAGCAAGGGAAACTAGCAGTAATATTTTATGAGTCTTTACAGACAGGTATAGTGTTGCAGGATTGGAAAGTGGCCAATGCAGTCCCCATCTTTAAGAAAGGGGCAAGGTTGGAAACTGGCAACTATAGGCCAGTCAAAATTACAGCAGTGCTAGACAAGCTCCTGGAAGCCATTAGCAAGGATGGAATAAAATAATACTTGGTTGAGGCCAATAATAATAATTATAAGCATAGTAATAAATGTCATTTGTATAGCACCTTTTAAAGGTTTCAAGGTGCTGCACAGTGAATGTGGAATCAGTCATCTACTAGCAGTTATGTTACCCATTTTGAGCCCAGGTGGGAGATGGATTTATTTTTAGGAGGTTGTGGACATACTGTCCTAGAAGTGAGAGGTCTTAGGACATCTGGTTGAACTTTTAACCCGAGAGCATTAGCAACCCTCTTATAAGTGAACTCTTTTTCCACTCTTCACTGACTCCAATTATAGCTGTATTTTTATAAATTTGCTGCTATGTGTTTTTGTTACTGTGTATGTGTGGGGGGGTTATTTTAGTTATTGATTTTGGGGTTTTCTACTTGAGTGGGTTTGGGTGGATAAATGTGGGGAGTGGTTAGCGATATAAATTGGGGGGTGGTGCTGTCTGTTGGTTTTCTTTTTTGTTGGTTTGTTTATTTGTAGTTTTATTTGTGGTTTAGTGCTGCTGATTTTAGGTATGAGTCATGTGCTGGCAGTTGTCTTCAGTGGTCAGGTGCTACTCTCACTCTAGGCTTAGGGGCCTGTGCTCTTTCAACTGTCCTCCACTCCCCTTGGTCTATATATGCTGTCGGACCTTGGGGATAGCTCAGAGGTTGGGGGTGGGGCCCCGGTCAGGAGAGGGGGGGCTGGAGCGGGATGGGTGGATAAGGGTGGTGGGTCCCAGGAGGCACCCTGGGTGAAATGGGTCCAGTAAAGGGGTCCTCCCTGCCTGGTTTCCATACCCAAGGATTCCACATCTAGTGGGCAAATGACGTGCTCCCCGTGGCCACTCATCCAGCTCAGGAGGTGTTATTCAATGCCAGGTTGATTAAGAACAAGACAGCTATTATTGCTGATCTTGTTGGAACATCCAACTTGGATTGCATCACTGAGACCTGGCTGGATGAAAATGCTGGCCCTGTGTTGCAGGCAGCAGTACCAGCTGGATACTCTGTGATACACTGTCCGAGATTGGATCGCAGGGGCAGGGGTGTAGCCATCTGTTTTAAGACGGAACTGAAGCTTGTAGAGGTACCGGTGGGGATCACCAGATCCTTTGAGTGCATCATGGGTGCAGGTGTGGGGTGCAGGATTCATCTCTTCTACCATCCACCAGGGGATGGGAAAGAATTCCTGCAGGAAAAATTGCGGACTTCATCGTCGATATATGATGTTGGAGTCCCCCAAGTGGTTGGTCTTGGGGGTTTCAATGCCTGGGTCAACAACGAACTCTCACAATTTGGGCATGATTTCCTCCAACTGATGATTTCATTGGGCTTCACACAGGCTGTTGTCTCTGCTACCCATATTTGTGGTCACTCTCCGGACCTGGTGTTCCTCCTGAAGATGGAGACCTCTGACTTGGTGGTGGAACCAGTCAGTTGGTCTGACCATCACACTATAGGGTTCAATTTTGTGGCTCCCTCCAATAGACATGCCCCTGTGGAGATGGTCTGGTACCGCCATTTAAGGGGGTGTCCCCCACAGGTCTCATGGTGGTTCTGGACCTATTGAGTAGGCTGATGTGGTGCATGGAACCAGTGGACCTAGTGCTACACTATAATAGTGTGGTATCGGGGGCCCTGGATTCCATCACTCCTGTTCGTGTTCACCCACTCACTCTCTCTCTCTCCGTCCGCGGTCCCCCCGGTTTGTTGGGACCTTGAAGGAGTTGAGGCAAGTGGGACAAAGGCTGGAGCATTGCTGGCGGAAATCAGGCCTGGAGGTTGACAAACTTAGATTGATGGCCCATTATAGGGAATATCAATCGGCTATCCCCCGTAAGAAAGCAGAGTTTCTGTCCAGGGAGATCGCTGCTGCAAGGAATCGACTGGCTCAGCTCTTCCAAACTGTTAATAGGCTGTGTAATCCAACCTGTTTTCAGAATCAGAGAGCTTTTTCACAATAACAGTGTGAGGAGTTTGCTCAATTCTCTATGGATAAGGTTGCCTCCATCGAGCAGAACGGCAGTCGGTGGGAGGTCACTAGCCCCCAGTTTTGCTGGTCTGACTTTGACCGGCTGGCAATCACTAATATCATGAAGGTCATCCAGGGTCTGCTTCTGACTTACTGTAGTTTGGATCCTGGTCCAACTCGCCTCCTAGTGGAGTTTGTGGAAGTCATAAGACTAGTCCTAGTGGAGATAATCTGGAGTTCGTTGGAGAAGGGGGTGTTTCCTGACTCCTTGAAAGAGGCGGTCATGACCCCCCTTTTAAAGAAATCTTCTCTCGACTCAGACTGTCTTGCAAACTACAGACCTGTCTCTAACCTACCCTTCATGGGTAAGGTTATTGAGAAGGTTGTCGTGTTGCAGCTCGAGGACAATCTTACCACCCACAAGGTCTGTGATCATCATCAATCCTGATTTAGGAAGAGGCATAGTACCAAGACAGTTTTTGTCCAGGTACTTAATGACCTCTTGATGGTGAGGGATTGGAAGAGCCATTTGATCTTGGTTCTCCTGGATCTCTCTGTCATAGGGTATGGGTAGACAGGATGCAATAAACAGGCAGACCATTCACTGAAGTGCATAAAACACGCTGGAAGCATTTATCACTTTATTTCTCAGAACAAAAATAAGAAACTAAAATAATAAAAGGGCAAATTTATAGCATAACAGTATTCTTAACATCCCAAGTACTGCCCAGATAGTGGATCCCTAGAGCCTGCTAGGTCCACCTCTCACTGTGTTTCCTATCAGACCAATGTCTGGCACAGGTCCTCTCTCTAGGCTGAACTGACTTTGATTTCAGGAGAGAGGTTTTATACCCTTTAGGGCTGACATCACTTAACATGTGATCTGCCCCATTATGTAATTAAGTTCAAATGGTCCTTTTAAAGGCTCCAGCCTGTACAGAATAAAATAGGGTTACTGCTAAGCCTTAGTTATTCTTTTTCATGTCCTGGACCTAACACTAAAGAAAAATGCAATATGTTTTGGTTTATTCAGGTAAGAATATTAATTGCCCCTTATCAAGAAAACTCCTCCCCTAATAGATAATGGGTTAGAGAAGCTTTGGGTATAAATATAGCCCTCTAGGCATTGCTGTTCCCAGTTTATGGACAACTTGTCACCGTTAATTTTGTTGCCGTGAAGTCGGAGTGGACAATTGGCAGCGGATAAGAAATCGCCACGCTCAAGCTCGTCATTATAATTTCGTAGCTGCATCTTTACAGCGACCAGATGTCCATGCTTGTGTATTTTGACATAGACTGCTAAACATTTAAAAATATTAAGAACAAAAAGGTAAAAAGTAATCTTGCATCAGCTAAGTTGATAAATTATACCAAAAAAAAAAAAACAGGTTTGGAGAAATACTGTACCACATGGGACAGTTCATCTTCACTGTTTAGAATCCACTCATGACAAATGAGCAGAAAGTTTTTTTCTTCTGAGCTTATGACAGCGAAACTGTCTGTTATAGTATCACCAAGTAAAGGTTCACAGCAGAAGAAAACCTCCCAGTGAAGTAATTAAATAAGCTAGTTTAGATTTTCATGGCTGCAGGACTATTACACAATCTTGGGAATGGGGCTGTTTGACAGTTCTTGCTCTTCTGGCAGCTTCATGGCACATTATGAATAAGCATAAAAAGCCATGTTGCAATGCATTCTCTGCACTTGGGAGAGATGTTCTTTCTATCCACAGTACCTTATGAATGTCAATGTTTAGGAATTTTCTTTTTTCTTCTTTAGGCTGCATGCAAAGGTTCACACTGTATTTATAAAATGCTGAAAGATCTCTGCAGATGTTAACTCATTAACTATATATGTAACTACAGCTCAACAATAAATGGCGCAGGGATAGGCAAACATTCTTTCCACCACACTCTTGCAAACACTACAGTGAGCAAACCTACAACAGAGGTACTACATATGAATGGTTATTAATTGGATAGCAACATATAGTGGATAGCATATATTGCAACTCAATTCAATTAACATCAGCTGTTTAATAATCACTAACAAACAATTTAGAGCTTAAAACAAGTTTAAGATGAGCACTTCTCATTTTTGAAATAAAAACAACTTTCGCTCAGGGGAAAAGTTCCGCTTTCTTACTGTAGTGACATGCCATTTATGAATGAAGGTATTTTATTTCTGTTTTTACAGGACAGGACTGCTAGGTGTTAGCTTGTTAGTTGCTTAAGTAGTTGTGAGTTGCGACCACTGTATGGGCGACGACAATACTTGCGCGACGATTGTAGTAGCATCTACCTTACATTGCTACTAATAGTCTGCTACCACTTCTCCGCGATGAAATATCCAGGGACTAATTGTCCATACCCCGCTGTTCCCCTATGGAAAAGAGTTCAGTCTTGATGTGCAAATCACAGGTCAGTACCTACTTTATTAGCTCTGACAATTGTACATTTATATCAGTTTACATAAGTACTAAATGCTTTATTGCCTTACCTCTTTCAATGTCTAACTGGGTTCTGAGTAGCAGGGAAGATAAATGAACCTTTTTTATAGACTCTCTAGTCTCCTTACTTTAATTAAGCTCTCTTAGGGTTGCCACACTTCAAACAGTCTATTTGCTTCAAAGGGATGTGCTGTCTCTTTAATTTCTGTCATTTACATTAGAGCAGCAGTTTGCACAAGAATTATCATTTTGTTGGTGCCCTTTGCAAACTGTGTGAGAGGCCTTTTGGCACCATGCATTTCTGCTTAAAGTGGAACCAGCATAATATTCTGTGGTGATTTGCATATGCATCCCATGATGCTTTGCATTGTGGGGGCTTGTGTGATTTTGTATTTCTTTGAAATTGGCTTCCCAGCCAAATGCCCTTTTGGGTAACCATTTCCTCAGTGCTTGCACATAGAGGTTCTTTGTCTTTTAAATTGTTTTTTGTTTTAATTGGGTTCACCACAACATAACCCAGATAGACCATCTTAGGGTAGCTGGTTCATTCCACTGGGGTGTCAAAGAGACGAGGCATACTGATGGGTCCTAGTAGGATGAAACATGTGTCTATGTCTTTTGTTGACACCCTTTGCAAACTGTGTAAGAGGCCTTTCAGCACCATGCATTTCTGCTTAAAGTTGAACCAGCATAATATTTTGTGGTGATTTGCATATGCAGCCCATGGTGCTTTACATTGTGGGGGCATATGTGATTTTGTATTTCCAAGAATTATCATGCTGCTTTACTGTGGTTTTTGGCAGCATTCTGGTAAGCCTTGTTTTACCTCATTTTGTGTCTTCCACAGAAGCATACTAGGAGCAGTGGCTGACATTTAGCCAAGGATTCAGCCACTGGTCCCTTCTTTGCTGTGTCAGAGCAGTCCCAGCTGAAAAGGAGATAACATGCTCCATTTTATTTCATAGTCTCCCTTTTTACTCCAAGAGTACACTTGATTCCATGGAGTCAGTCAGTCTTTCTTTCTTTCTTTCTTTCTTTCTTTCTTTCTTTCTTTCTTTCTTTCTTTCTTTCTTTCCTTCCTTCCTTCATTCCTTCCTTCCTTCACACTTTGAGAGACTTTAACACAGGGACTACATTACTTAGAACAATATTAGCCGCACATCAGCTAGGAAGGGGGGGGGTTATAGGTATACTGCTACAGGACTGGGGTTACACACACACATATATATATATATATATATAGCCAATACCTATCCATGTGCATGTATAATGATAGCAAATTCAGATAATGTTTATACTAATGAATTGCATAATACAGGGCACATTAACCCTGTGTAGTCCTATGTAGCCCATAAAGGAAGATACCCTTAAGGATTTTCACATAACTGTAGGTTTTCTATGCCTATGCTGCTTGTTAGCCCCACCTTTCTTAGGGGACTCCCTTAACATTCTTTTTATTTATTTAATACCCTGTAGGCATCATTTACTTTTTATCACTCACAAATGAATCTGTTCTTTATACACCTTTCAATGTGTTTTCACATATTTCTATTTAGGAGGACTCCATGGATGGAAAAGTGAATAAGCAAAGTTCAAAGGAATAAAAGGGAAATACAGAAGATAGAAAAGTACTACACTAGGTGGCCTTCCTAGGGTAGTGAAACAGAACAAAAAGTATAGAATTAGGGTACTGTTGTGCAACAGAAGTTTTTGTACAATAAATGATGAGAAGAAAAAGGAGATAGAAAAGTGTCCAGCAGTCCAGACTTGGGGGGGGGCACACTCTGCCACACTCCTCCCTCCTTAAAAACAAACCAGTTTCCTACATACTGGCTTGTCTACACCCTCTCATTCTCAATCCTCTACCATGCCAGCAGAGTGGGGGAAAAAAATGGTCGGGGCTTTCTCAGTATTCACCTGTTCTACCACCTACACTAAGTAGCTGAGTTTAACACTCATACTATTTACTCTATATTTGAGTTAGCAGGTCCAGGAGCAGCCAGGACAGGGAAAGAAAAAGAAAGTAGGGTGCTCTCACACTACCATTGTGTGGCATAACTAAACTTCTTTATTTTTCCCAGAATTCCTTGGCACTACATGTAAAACATTTTAAACAGGTGCATCTGCCTTCCCTTTCATTGGAAGGAGATGGAGTTATGGCCCACCCTCATCCATCAGCTCCATCTCAGGGTTCCCTTTTAACACCAAATACCAAAAGCATCAGTATTTTCTGCATTTTTTATGAGAAAGTAAATACACCAGCAGACTTTATGCTACTTGATTATCTAGTCCTAAGACACATTGAATCATACCTTCTTTAGTACCTTATAGAAAGCAATACCTAGCAGTTTTATGCTGGGGCTGTCTTCCTTCACATTCCTATGCTTGGAAATGGGGACCATGCTTCAACATATTCCCCAATGTTTCTTATCTAATCAGGGAATCCACCTAACAAGAAACTTTACAAATGTCCTACACCCTATTATCTCCTGGATTCTGCAGATTTACTCCCAGTGAGTTATTCAGTGTAGGATCTGTACTAGTTTTACAAATGTGTTAAGGGCTACCATTCTTCTCTGGATATCTTATGTAGGGGTATCCCTCAACTCCAAGGGAGCCATTGCTGTTGGCCCTTTACCCTTCGAGTGACCCTTCCCTTACATCCTTCATGTCTCCACAAACTTTCATTATCTGACAGATAGCTAACTACCTGTCGAAACATCCCAGGCCAAAAATATAACTGGGTAATGTGGGAAAGTACATCCCTATGACTCCAGGGTCTTAACTGGCTGCTTTTTGTAGTCCCCAGTACCTTCTTCCTTAAGCCCAGGGGTACGACAATCCGAGCATCCATCCTTTTTGTTCTGGGGTTGGGCCTCATGTGGTATAGCACCTTATCCCTTTTTTCATACTACAATTGTTTCACCTGTACATCCCCATTGACCTGTCTCCCATCTCTCACTTTAACACATGCCTGTAACCTGGTTACTTCAGGGTCTTCTACCTGTACTTTTCCCCAATCAATAGAAAGCATGCTCTCAGACTTTAGGGGACATATTTCAGAATGGTCATAACAATTGTTCAATGTCATTTCAGCCATAAAGGCTTCTTCTGTCTTGCTAGGAGTCTTCACCCCAATACCTATAAGAACAGTCTTACCTGTGGACTTATCCTTTTCCTCTTGCAGGCCGTCCTCCTCCAGGTAACATCCAAGAAAAATAGGCAAGGATGGTAATACTGGCCACCAAAGTTCATTCAGAGGATCCTCCTCCAGGTAACATCCTGGGAAGATAGGCAATGTTGGCAAAAAAGGCCACTGAGATTCTTCCAGGGGGTCCTCATCCTCTAACATCCATAGATCCTCCTCTACCAAGCCTTCCTCGACATGGTCCAGTCATGATTCCTTCAGCAGCACCTGGCAGTGGTGCTCCACCTCTGCCACACTTTCCACAGCATTTGACACCATGGACCATGGGGTGTTGCTGGAGTACCTGCAGCTGTTCTGTGGATTATCTGGGACAGTTCTCAGGTGGTTTCATTCTTTCCTTATGGGCAGGTCACAGACAGTGGTGTAGGGAATTTTTTCTCTGCCCATTTTCCCCTGACCTGTGGGGTGCCACAGGGCTCAGTGCTATCCCTTTTGTTGTTTGCGATGTATATGCTGCCATTGGGGGGCATTACAAGGTGGTATGGGCTGAGTTTTCACCATTACACAGATGATACTCAGCTATACATGTCTTTTGTGCCTGGGCAGGTTAACTCTGTCATGGTCTTTAACAACTGCCTCACTGAGATTCAGGATTGGATGAGTGCCAGCTGGCTGAGGTTAAATCCAGATAAGACTGAGGTGTTGGTTGTGGACCCTGGTCATCAGGTAGAGGGGTCCTCTCCTGCTCAGCCCTCTGGGTTATTGCTAGGGGGCATTCAGTTGAGGTCCTCTGAATGGATGCAGAACCTAGGTGTTATTCTTGATGGCAAGCTGATGCTTAAATTACAAGTGTCAGCCATTGTCATGCACTCATGCTATCATCTGAGGAATTTTTCCTGGGTAAAACACCTTGTTCTGCCTGATGACCTCCCAGTTTTGTTCCATGCCTTCATGACCTCCTGCCTTGACTGCTGTAATGCTCTTTACCTAGGGCTTCCAGGAGGGGACATCCATTGCCTGCATCTAGTGCAGAACACTGCAGCCAGGCTGTTGACTGGCTTGTCTAGATCAAGCCATGTCACTCCTGTGCTCCATGAGCTGCACTGGCTGCCAGTGCATTGGAGGCTCCTCTTCAAGGTTGACCTGCTGACCTTTAAGGCCATACACAGACAGGGACTGCATTATTTGCAAGATCTCCTGTGTCCCTACTGCCTCCTCCACCCACTTCTCTCCACTGATGAGGGATTGCTAGAGGTTCCCAGGGTCCATTTAAAGACCTCAGGGGCAATATCTTTTGCATTAATGGCACTGATCCTGTGGAACTCTCAACCTCATCAAGTGAGTGAGTACCTGTCAACCAAGACCTTTAAGACTGCCTTAAAAACACATTTATTTCAACTGGCATTCTCAGATGCCTTTTAATGGTTATTGCTGTCTTTTCTGCTACTGTTTTAATATTATTATTTATTGCAATTTTATATTTTTATGTACAGGTGCTCTGATATTTTGAAAAGCATTTTTTATAAATAAAGTTGACTTGACTTGACTAAACAATACTAACACTGGTTCACTGACCTACACAACCAGTATAGTGTTAAGCTTGTGCAACTGTGTTAGTTTGGGTTTGGCCATTCACACTCTCTATTTCAGAGGAATTACAACCCTGTAGGGGTATGAAGGCAAGGAGTCCTTGGAGAGGGTTCCACCCCTAGAGGTGCAATGGAATGGTTCCTGTGGCTAAAGGTACCTTAGGAATCCCCTAAGAAGAGAGTTCTGCCACTGGAGGAGGAAGGGAGGAGGATGGTGGGGCAAAGTAAAAATGCTTCACAGTGAGGCTTAGAGGAACTGCTTATATAGCTCAGGAAGTGGGAGTGGCTGGCTGCTTGGCCACCGAACTACAGGCAAGCCTTTCAATTCACTGACCTACGCAGCCAGTATAGTGTTATTCTTGTGCAACTGTGTTAGTTTGGTTTTGGCCATTCGTACTCTCTATTCCAGAGGAATTACCACCCTGTAGGGGTACGAAGGCAAGGAACCCTCAGAGAGGGTTCCACCCCTAGAGGTATAACGGGATGGTTCCCATGGCTAAAGGTACCTTAGGAATCCCCAAAAGAAATGTAGTATCATCCCCGAAAGGAGACAACATGAAGCATATGAGCAAGCAGTAACTGTGACATAGGAGGAGTAACTGTAACGTAGTAGTAGAGAAGCATAGGCAGTTTGATAATGCAATGAAATGTTCAGTTGGATAATGTAATGACTGCCCAGGTTTGTGTAGCATAATACTGATGTGTGCTTTGAGATTAGGGGATCCCCTAAGGAGAGAGGGAACGGCAGGACATCCTCCACCTCCATCCAACAGCGGAACCTACCTAAGAAACTAAGGGAAACAACTATGCTAACTAAGTGTTATGACCTGAGGCAACGGAGGAGAGAAAAAAAACCCTATGAGGAGGAAATCTCTGGGGATCCAAGGCCTAGGTCGCCTTTCCTCCAGGCTTGGGATAGTTTAATTAGTGATGGCTTTGCAGCTGAAATTTGGAAAACCCAATTAAAGAGAGGTGGAAAATATTCCAATTTGGAGGAAGGCTCTCACTCAAACCCTCTAACGGGAATGCCGTGGAAGGTTGCGAGAAAACTCAGCAACAATACATGCATCCCAGGTGCAAGAGGAGAGCAACAACTGCTGAGGCACTCACCTGGCCTATCCACCCTAAATCAAACCAGGTGAACTAGAGGCAGTCGTAGGGAAAATGCGGTGATGGTGCCTTGCTAGGGAAACCACTAAAGTCAATGGCTAACTGTTATAGTGGAACACTAGAGCCAAAGGAGATCGTCGTAACCACCCTTCACCGCTAGTCTTAAATTCTACACCAGGAGCTGCTGTCACGTAGCAGGCAGCTAAAGCCAAGCCCGGGGTGAGGACATTCCCAGCTATGGGCCAGGTGAGAATGATCCCACCCCAAGTTGGACACACTCGAGATGCAGACTAAATGCAGAGCGAGACCATCGGCTGCAGGAACCCTGCGTCAGAATAGAATGGCTGGCATGCCCCAGAAATTAATTGAGAGCTGAAGCTGGTGAGCTGAATGAGCACGGCATGCTGAGATCATAATGAGCATTGAGTGCTGAGACTTGCAAGGTCGGATGCAGATTGAGTGCAGCAGAATGCCAGTGGCTGAAGCTGAGGGGATGGCAGTAGGCATGAAGCAATGCGTTGCGTAAGCAAGGAGCAGCGGTTGTGTAAGCAAGTGTGGACCTGCACGGAGGTCTGTAAGCAGTAGTAGTGATGGGTGGACTTGCATAACTACTGTGTAGCAATTAAACAGCACTGAACTGGGGGCAAGCCAGCCAGACAGGAATAGCCAAATCAAGGTGACAAACTCTGAGAATTTTCGGTAGCGAAGACAGGATTTAGAACACAATTAATTAGCCACATAGGCCACGACCCCCAAACACCTCCCAGTCCCCACTGTAGGACAAACAAGGAACTGATAGAAAGGCTGAGAACCACATGCAAATAAAAAAAAATATTTAATAGCCTCAGTGGGAGCTTCAGCTAACCTCAGAGTAAAACAGGGTACAATAGCAATGGGAGTAAACAAAGCAGCATCAGGAAGCAAGTTGGCCTGTACAGCAGAAGTAAAAACAAATAAGTACACTGAGTTATAACTGCAAAATAAAAGGAGGCATAATGCTCTTAAGCACTGTCAACAGGCAGTGCAATGAGACTGCAACAATAAGGTAATTAAAACAAGCATGAGTAAGATGTATAGCTAGGTTCAAGTAAGTCTGAGTCAGGTGAAAGTAATAGAATATGCCGCATGGACCAGCTATAGTTGAGCTGAAACACACAGATCAGGTTTGCAGTTGCAGTGCAAGTGATTTGAGAGTTGTGAGTAACTGAAAGCAAGCAGTATGAGGTCTGAAATAGCAGTATGCTAGGAGCTTAGAAAAGCCCCCCTCCCAAAAAAAAAAAGGAAGGAAGCACACACAGCCGAAGGCAAAATGCAAACCAGAAGCAGTAAAATAAACACAGAAGCCCAGCAGAGACAAGCAGGAGCAGCTGGGGGGAGCAGGCCCCAGCCAGCCAGGGAGGCCCAACCAGCTTAGAGGACAAACTGACAGAGCCTTCAGCTGCAAAGAAAAAATGCTTCACAGTGAGGCTTAGAGGAACTGCTTATATAGCTCAGGAAGTGGGAGTGGCTGGCTGCTTGGCCACTGAACTACAGGCAAGCCTTTCAATTACAAGGATACAAATCAAGGAACATTAAAAACGAATTGTCAATAGCATGTTTTCAGCTTGCTTTTAAATTGCTTAAGGTCAACACATGATCACATTTCCAGAAGGAGTCTGTTCCAATGGTAAGGACAACAGATTGAGAAGGACCTGTCACCAAATATAGCCATTATAGAGACATGGGGCTTGATTCTCAAAACTCAGCACAAACCGCTCCAATGGTGGCTTGCACCAATTTCTGGTGCACCAGGGACCCTGTGACAAAATACCACAACCTGCAGCAACTGTGGTCATGCGCCAAACAGATGGCACATTTGAAGGGGTTGCTTCAAGCTGTAGGGTGGTTGTGCACCACTCTAGGATTCCCCTGGTGGTTTAGCAGACCCCCCCCAGCCCTGATCCCCATTGTATTAAAATGACACATGTCCCTGGTGGTCTAGTGGACCCCCCAGCCCTGATCCCAATTTTATTAATATTACTCATGTCCCTGGTGATCTAATGGCCCCCCCAGCCCTGATCCCCATTTTATTAATACGACACAAATCCCTGGTGGTCTAGCAGACCTCCCCAGCCCCAATCCCCATTTTATTAATATGACACACATCTCTGGTGGTCTAGCGCCCCCCCCAAGCCTGATCAGTCTGTATAATAGTAAATCAGAGGAGTCTTTGCTTGAACCCTTTTCTTCCCTATACTCTGACAGTCTGGGCATGAGCGACAGTACTCAGCCATATCTTTGTAAGAGTCAATCAGTAAAAGTTCTGGAGCAAATGCCTCATTGTCCATTTAACCCCTTGGTGTCAAGACAGAGTAATTTGGTGTGCTAAATCAAGCAGGGCTGCTCAGTATTCCCAAGAAACCCCAATCTGCTTACACAAATTCCACTTCTCAGGTATATTCTTAGGAACCCAATCTCTTTATAAAATATCTTTCCCAAAATTCATTCTGCTGCCCCTCCCTTGCAGAATCACTGCTACTACTGGCTGCCAACAGTCTAAGTGCAGCTACAGATGGCTTGCTAGCTGAGCTTTGTGCAATTCTTCTCCTGAAACATCTCCCAGCTTTGTCTTCCTTGCAGCTGACTGCAGCTGCTGTTTATCAGTGAGATCTCCCTCTGCTGATTCCTGTGGGCACTGGGTCATAATGTCTGAAGACGTTATGCCACATGGTAAAATCGCGCTGCCAATACAGCATGATTTCTGCCATGCAGCATAAATGTGTGACCCGAACCTCCTGCAATAAGTATTCTCAACTCCGGGGGGTTCAACTCGAAATTGCAGAAAATGTGCAGAAAATAAAAGTTTCTGGGACTGGCCTGGGTTTCTTGCTGCAGTGGCTCAGTCCATTGAGCCATGACAGTTGCTCAGTGGAACCCAGTCCCAGCAGAGGTCTTATCCTCTTCCTGGGGTAGTGCAAATGGTGCAATACCGTGTACAGCAGCATTAGCAGTATTGCACCATTTACTTTCAACCACAGCGCTATTCCGGGTTAGCTGGAATGTTGTACACTATTAAGCATATGACATTCTGATCCGGTAGGCTCCTGTGTCAGTGAACTTCTGCCTTTTGAAGAGCTCTCTGGCATAGACTCTCCCTGTGCATCAGCAGCAGGAAGTGTTTTCTCTGGCCGCTGAGACAACCTGGGCTTAGCGACCACACTGTCTGGTGCAGAACCAAGGTTATGAACAGGGTCAGGTTTTTGTCTCCCTCCCAGTCTTCCCATTTACCTCTACCTGTCCCAGTCATCGACCTTGACTAAGAGTCACAGCACAGACCATGTCTTGCTCTCCTTCATTTCAGTCATTCCCATGCAAAACATCTGCAGGTAACCCAGAAACAATCAGAATATCCCTCTCACCTTCATCACCCTCCCACTTCAGAAGTACTCTAACCTTTGGAACTGTGACTCAGAGGTAAGGAACAAGGGCCTGATTATAAGATGACTTGTGCATGGCACAAGGCAATTTATGCTGAACCTCATGGCGTAAATTGCACCTTGCTCCATAAGATACGCAAGTCACAATTCCAAGAGGCGGCTTGCACCATGTCGCTTGCGGGTTGTGCCAAAGGTGGGCTACACCACCCACTACACCCACAACCCACTGCAGCATAGTGCAAGGGTGGGTTATGGCAGCAACTGTGCCCCATTCCAGAAGGGCAGCTGCCATAACCCACCTACGCCATTCCAGGACAGGTATTGGCACAGTGGGGTTAGACCAGCACTTAGCTGGTCTAAAGGGCATCTGTCCTGGTACAATGATGGATGTCCCCCCCGCAGAGCCATGGAAACCACATATATGTGCCCCACATGCCCCCCATGAACTTCAGGGACCCCCCAGTCCATTTCCCATCATGCCCTCATGATCGCCTGTGCCAACCGGCCAGCTCCCCCAATACCCCTGGTGCTTGCTGGTGCATTGTGGGGTGGGGTGGCTCTGGGGGGGCAGTAGATTGTGGGCCATGACTTGCGGCACCCAGGTCTATTGTGCCATTCCTGTGGTACTAGCCTGTGGCTGCTGCAAGTCACAGGTGTAGGTGCTGGGGACCCTGCCTGTCCTGGGATATGGTGCAGGGTCCCCGGTGTAGTGCCGCATGGTGCAACTCGCATATGCCCACGAGCTGCGCCATGCATCTTGTAATCGGGCCCCAAATTTAAATGCAGCACCCTTCCCAGGCAGGATCTGATCTGACTGCACCAGCTCCTGATAGATACCTGTGACACTAGCCCCAGTGTCTCTCAATCCTTGTGTCATGGTGTCGCCTACCCAGACTGAACTCAGGTACTTCTGAGTACTCCTGGGAATAGCACTTGAGATACAGTTTACCACATGCTACTCTCCAGCGAAGGTATGGCTCTCACCCTCCTCAGTGAGTGTGAGGTCAACTGCATTGGGTCCCATAGTGGGGCGGGGGCTTCCCCTTGCTGTGGCTTATTTCCTGTTGCCCAAGGGCAATCATAAGACAAATACTCAAAATTACAGCACACATAACACTTCCACCTTTCTACTCAATTACTTTTAGGTTCTGTTGGGGTATTCAGTTTTATGACCCCTTGTGTACCACCCATCCCTTTGTTAACAAAACCTCCTCCCCATGTACTTTCATGTATCAGGGTGGTTGTCTGCATATCGATCGGACCATTCAACGGCTTCTGCCACAGTACTAGGATTCTTATCTGTTAACCATATTTTAAGATCAGCATACACATTCTATAACATGTTCAGCGAGCATCACATCACAGATTTCCTTAGCAGTTATAGCTTTCTTCTCATTTAACCATCTCCCTAGCAAAGCACTCAATTGCACACTCAATTCTTTATAATTCTCCCCCGGCTGCTTTCTTAGTTGTCCAAATTTGAGTCTGTAAGTCTCAGGGGTTAATGCATTGCATTTTAAAATAGCAGCCTTTTTTTTTTTTACAGTTCTTTTTCACTCTGGTTCATGGTCCAAGGAGCCTCTCTCGGGCATCCAGCTGGATCCTGCCCAACCCGAAGTCCACCTGTCATCACCTCCTCTCTCTTCCCCCCTCATCCCGAAGCTGGCACCCCTGGCTTGCCTCCTTCAGCGTGGGGCCGCCCCTCCTCTTGGGGCACACTAACACACAGACTCCAGCTGTGGGCAAGGATCCTGGGTGGAGGAACCTGAGAGGCCTGATTGGATGGGACCGGCTGTGGGCATGGGGGCTGGTGCCATCGCCTACCCCAAGAACCGGGGTTTTTCCTGTGTTCTGTGTTCTCTCTCCCCCTTCCCTATGCATA
This sequence comes from Neoceratodus forsteri, assembly GCA_016271365.2. NCBI lineage: Eukaryota > Metazoa > Chordata > Ceratodontiformes > Ceratodontidae > Neoceratodus > Neoceratodus forsteri. The sequence continues at coordinate 1,274,842,059 of CM057449.1, read as the reverse complement.
GCACATGCCCGATGCACTGGTGCACGGCAACCCTTCCTGTCTTGGGCTTGGTGTAACAAAATATGCTGGTGCTGGGTCCCGAACCCTGCATCCCCACCACCCCAGGCCAGCACCCACCTCACCATGCCACAGCGCCAGCTTGGTGGCAATCTGCAGCACCACCCCTCACGAACCCTACCACCCCTCGCTTGGCATGCTCACTCCCCCCCCGCATGTGTATACATGTGCAACATCCTGTTGCCTTTCAAGAACCCACCCCATCTGGTCACCCTCCCTACACCCTTGCTGTTGGGACAGTCACCACAAGTGGGTCACCATTTTGGTAGGTGCCCACTTTCGGATAGCCAAAGTCACAGGATACCTCCTGTAGGACAGTGGTTCCAGAACTCACATCCCTCTTGGATTGTATGACCAAACAGTAGTGCTTTATAAAACTGTGCACTGTTTCCAGGTACAGTATTTGATTTAAAAATTTGCTGGAGGGGGATGCCCCTTGTAGCTGCCACATAAGCAAAGTTTCCCCTTGTGGAATGTGGTTGCAGGACTCTGGGTGCAACTTGTCAGCTTTTTCATAATAGAACTGTAAAGAGGACACTATCCAACAAGAGATAGTCTTCTTAGTTGCTGGCTCACCTTTGCCAACCTCTCCATAGGTGACAAAAAGCTGTGTCCTCTGGGACCTGACATCCCTTGTCCAGTCTATGTAATGAACTAGTGCTCCTTTTACATCCAGAGAGTGCAGTGTTTGCTCACCTGTACTGGAATGTTCAGGATAGAGAAATGGAAAGACAGTGGACTGGTTTAAATGGAACTCAGGCACCACCTTAGGTAGGAACTTCCTATTGGTTCAAAGGACTACCTTATCTTTGTGTAATACTATGTAATTTGTATCTGTACAAAGGACTTGTAGTTCCTTTACTCTCCTGACAGATGCCATAGCTATCAGGAAAACTGTTTTCCATGTGACATACTCTAAGTCAGCTGTAGCCATAGGCTCAAAGGAAGCCTCCATCATCTGGGCAAGACAGATGTTGAGGTCCATGTTGGAACTAGTTTCCTATCAGGGGATGCAGATGGTCGAGGCTCTTGATAAAACTTTTAAAATCAGGTTGTAAGGCCAAGGTCTTTGCTTGCTGATGTGTAGGCTCACAGGTTCGAAGGTCTGAGATCTAAGGACTGTAAGTATACCAGGTAGTCTAGAACTGTTGACAGCCCTGCATGCACTGGAATTATCTTTCTGGGGACATACCAGTATGCAAATCTCTTCCATTTAGAGAAATATGCTTTATTGGTTGCTGGTTTAATGTAACCCTTCAAAACCCTTTGCACTTCCTCTGACAGATTCAAACTAGAAAATTCTAGCTCTTCAAGAACCATGCCCTCAGGCATAGTGTTCTAAGGTCTTGGAATGTTATTCTGCCTTAAGATAGAGTCAGCAAGTTGTATCTCAGTGGCAGGTGGACTGGAATCCTGCTGGACAGCTTTGAGTACCATGTATGCCTGGCCAAATCTGGGACTAGCAGGATCGTTGTTGCCAGCTCTCTGCTGAGCTTTATGCACACTCTCTTAATGAGTGGGAATGATGGGAAGGCATACAGGAACGTCCCTGTCCAACCCAAGGCAAAAAACATCCTCTGGGAGTGTGTCCCTGGCTGGTGGCCTGCAACAAAACTATGAGAGCTGGCTATATATTTTTTCTGTATATTTTTTTTAAATTGTAGGATGATACATAAATACAAATCATGATCATTGTCTGCAACTGTATTGTATTTATTTATTTCATAATTCGGATTTACAACCATTGAGTCAAAGACTCATTTACAAAGGCACCTCGTCACAGGGAGGGTAGACAACAATGTCTTACAGCAGGTATATGAAACAACAATAAATGAATATTATTAGAAAAACAAGAATTTAAGAATGACATGTTATAATAGATCATCCTGATCAAAATGAGGTGGGATACACTATAGGAACATACAACAAAGCCAGGAGAATAAGACCAGTAGATCTAGTGAGCCTGCTTGCACGGTGGAGTCATCAGCATCAGCTACTGACCCTGACCCTCCATCTGCCCCCTCTTGACCTTTATTTTCCCCTTGACTCTATCCCAGCCTCTCTTGAAGGTGCCTACCATTTTCAGTGAAACCACCTCTCCAAGAAGCCCATTCCGACCCACCACCACTGTCTCTGTGAAAAAGTGCCTCCTAGCCTCTCTCCTAAACCTTCCCCCTCAAACTTGAGACTATGTCCCTTATGTTTTGGTTCCCACTAAGCTTGAATTAGACCCTACTTCTCCACCCTATTTATTCCTTTCAAATACTGGAAGATCCAAATCATGTCCTCTCTTTCTCTGTCTCTCTCTCTCTCTCTTCTCCTCCAGGGAGTACATGTTCAGGGCCTCTAACTTCTCATTGTACATCCTACCCTGCTGGTCCATGATCATCTTAGTTGTTCTCCTTTGGACCATCCCCAACAGGTTCATGTCCTTTTTAAAGATTTCAGCACCAGTACTGTACACTGTACTCAGGATGCAGCCTCACTAATGACCTGTACAATGATAGTATTACCTCCTCTTGCCTGCTGCTGATCCCCCGGAAATACAGCCAGCATTTTATTTGCCTTTGCTGCTGTTTTCCTACATTGCATAGAGTGTTTTAGTTCATTAGTGATCATCACTTTCATGTACTTTCCCCTCTCTGAGGTGCATACCTGGACCCCACCCAGGCTTTACTCTGTCCCTGTGTTCTTGTTGCCTTACATTTCTTTGCATTGAAGTCAAGTTGCCAAATCCCAGAATGTCTCTCTAGCTTTTCCAGATGTTCCCCTTTTTCTATCCTTCTGTTGTGTCCACCCTACCACAGAACTTGGTGTCATCCATGATTAGGCAAATGTGCATTCAATGCCATCCCCAATATTGTTTATGAAGACATTGAACTGCACCAGTCCAAGCACCAAGCCCTGTAGGACCTTACTGGTGTCCTCACAGGTGTAGGGGTGTTTACCTCCCAACACTATGCTCTGGGTCCTGTTCTTCAGCCAGTTTCCCACCTACCTGCTCAACTTCTCATGAAGCCCTAGATCTGTCAACTTTCTGATCAACCTCTTGTGTGGTCTAGAGTCAAAGACCTTGCTGAAGTCTGAGTAAAGGATGTCCACTGCTTGGCCCCTGTCCACTGGCTTAGTGACCCAGTCAAAGAAGTCAATCAAATTTGCTTGACATGCCCTCCCTCCCTCCCATAAACTCCTGTTGCCTCTCATCCTGGAGACCATTCTCATTCAGATACTCTACAAACCTTTTCTTAAGTATGGTCTCCATGAGCTTGCAAATGACTTAGGTTAGATGAACCAGTCTGTAGCTCCCTGGCTTATCCTTGGTACTGCTGTTATGGAGGGACACTACATGTGCCATTCTCTAGTCCAGCAGTACCGCACCTGACTCCAGTGGTACCAGTCCATCTCTCTCCCTGTTGAAGATGGAATAGAAGTACTTGTTCACTATCGCTGCTTTGCCCACTTTTCCTCCACCCACCTGTCCCTTTTCCTAAGCTAAACAATCTCATCTTTTGTGTTCCCTTTCTTGCTAATATAGTGAGAAAAGGCCTTTTCCCCTTTTTAATTTCCTCTACTAGCTGCAATTCGTTCTGAGTTTTAGTCCACCAAAATACGTTACCTGCTATGCTAGCCATCTTCAGGTAGTCCTCCCTGTCTTTCTCCTTCTGCATTCTTCTGAATTTCTTGTAGGCTGATCTCTTATTCCTAACTGCCTAGGTGACCTCAGTGCTAAACCAGCAAGAAACTTTGACCCTTGAGTCCTTCCGTTTGAGCCTAACACACTCCCTTTTGGCAACCATTATTCACTCCTTGATGATGGACCACCTTTGATCCAACCCCATATCCACTCAGATGCTTCCCAGGTGACTCCTTAGTAGCTTCTCCATCTTTTTGAAGTCTTCTATTCTAAAATCCAGGATTTTAGGCTTAGTGGTGTCCTTTTCCCTGCCCAGCTATGGGAATGAATTTGGTAGCAAGTAAGATACTTTGAAGCACTTTTACTATTGGTTGGGTATTGAAACTAAGGAATTGATTGTTTTTATTTTTTTATCCTATCACATCAATGTTATTTTGGGTGCAGAAAGGAAAAGACCTATTAATATTTCTAAACCCCTTTAAATTGCTGTTGTATTTGTAAAAAAAAAAATAAATTTTGTTTTAGTTGGAATTAAACCCAGGGAGGGGTGTGAACCTCTGTTGTTTGCATCCTGCTGTGAAGGTGGATTCCTGTCACAGCCCCAGATTTACCACATCACACAGGAATTGCAGTGGTTGTCTTTCTGAGCTCCTGTAGCAGCAGTGATTGGCAGAGTCACTGTGGGACATCATTTTGATGTCATACCCCCCTCCACAATGAAATATAAGAACTGCACATATCAGCCACCCCAGTTGCTCCTGACACCTAGGGAGATGGCTGGGGTATGGCATGCTTTCCCCAACTATTAAGAGTAAGCTGAACTTTCTGGCAGTTTCATGATATGGACACTATTAATTACCATATACTATTCCACTAGCAAGGTGCTTAAATGTTTTTTTATTAACAGCAATGAGTGCACATACTCGGGATCAGAAGCAGAGGGATGGGGCATATTGGCCCAGAAAGGGACTTATGAATTTAAGGTATAAATAATGTATCTGGTTAAGTTATCACTGCACATTTGACATATTATAGTATGGAGAAATAGGAAAGCTTGCATTTTATTTTTTACTCTTGAAACAGATATTACTTGTGTGATGAGATAGGGAAGAAACACATACAATTTGATAAAATTAACTGGTAAGGTCTTTTTGTGGAATCATAAATTGTGTGAGTGCTAGATAAAGATTGGAACTAGGTAGTATCATAATTATTTAATTGCTATTTAATTAACTATAAGACTGTGAACAACTAGAAGTCGTATCAAGAAGAGCATATAAGATTAGATTATCTTGCTGATTCAAGGCATAGATTATACATCTGTATTACTAGAAATAGGGAGAACTAATGTGTTCTTAGTAAAGCAGTATGGTGCAAGGATTACGTTTCATACATACAGGTGGTGGTGGAACTTGATGTAATTACGCTATAAGACACATTACAAGTACTTATGAAATGTTGTATATATCATTTATGTACACAAGAAAAACAACTTTCTGATGGGTCTGATGAAGTAGCAATCTAGGCTATTAAATATTGCCCAGATTTATGATGTATTCTAAGGAAAAATAAAGAGTTTTAAAGAATATACAAGTATGAGGACTGGGTGGTGTTCATCCTAATATTTTAGATTTGAGCTGGCTGATCTCCCAAGAGGAAAACAGGTCTATTTCTGGGGTACCCCATCTTTTGAAGACTGAGATCAGCACTTGCTTGATCAAGATCCACCTGTGACTTCCCTGGCAGATTCTGCTTAGTGAATTTGCCAGCACATTGTTCTTGCCTGGGAGGTGTACTGCAGATATCTTTGCATCCTGGGAGTAAGCCAGATCCCAGATCCTCATAACCTCTGGGCACAGTTTTGAAGATCTTGTTCCTCCCTGTTTGTTTATATAGTACATTGTTGTGGTATTGTATGTCTGAAGTTCAACAAAGTGGGCCTGTTGCAGGGAGGAAAAAGACTGCATTGCCTGAAGTACAGTCCTGGGCTTGAGGAGATTTATGTGCTGCTGAATCCCTTGAGGGCTACAGATATCACTTACCATGTGATCCTCCAGAGGGGCACCCCAGCCTAGAAGCAAAAGTATCTGTTGTGAGGATCTTGGTTGAAGATTGCTGGGAGGAGGGAATGCCATGTCTGAGGTTGCTTTCCTTCTTTCACCACTGTAGTGCTTGTACAAAACCTTAGGACTGACACTTCAGTAGCTTGGATAGAGTGTCGATCCTTTGAGACCAGTAATGTGTTAGATTAATTAATTAATTAAGTTTTACCATGAAAGTCATAGTGAGCCGATATTGACTAATTTCAAGATGTACCATGGGGGGAGGGGGAAGAGTGGAGAAAGGAACAAATACTAACTACAATGTACAAAAATAATATAGAAATAAATATAACAAAATAAACAAATTCCAAGAAAACACCTCAAGAATAAAATTGCCATACAGAAAATTGTGGAATAAGCAAAATACCATTAAACAGTGAGCAACTAAACAATACCATGAGGAGCAGGGAGTAGTGACTGATGACTGGGGAGATGGACTGTGCTAGTGTCAGTGTAGGGTGGGAGGCAGGTGATAAAAGTCTACCCAGTATTAAAAGCAACTGCAGGAGTGAGTAGAGAAATCATGGAGGAGAGATTTCTGAGCAAGAAAGGAAGGAGCAGAGCAACTGGAAGGGGGGAAGCCCCATAGTTTAGGGAAGCAGAACAAGAAGGCAGCTTGGCCAGTAGAAGATCTGACTGGTGGAACAGCAAGGAAGTGAAAGCAAGCTGGAGTAAGATGTAGAAGGCAGATAAGAGAGGAGAGAAGTAAGATATGAGAGGGAGGGAGCCAAACCAAAATTTGGAGATAAAGCACAGTGGGTAAGGTGCCTGGCATCAAGAGAGGGGAGAGAGAGGGAGGTATACAAAGAACAGTGGTGAGTATGCAGGAGTTTGTCAAAGGCAACGTGACAAAAGGAGTGAAAGGGGGGGTCCTATCTACTTAAGGTGGACTTTGGAGCAGTACTGTAAATAATGTCACCACAGTCAAAAATAGGGACAGTCATCTTAGTTAGGTTTCTCTGCATACAGGAAATGGGATGATTCTCTTATTCCTGTAAAATGCTCCAAGTTTAGGGTGGAGCTTCTTGTGGATAGCACCCTCATAAACAGAAAAATCAAGGTGGTGATCCAGCCAGAGCCCAAGGTACTTGAAGGAGGAGATATCCTCAATTGCTACACCATCAAGGGCATTAAATGAAGGAAGGTGGCTGGGGACTCTAGAAAGCCTCTGCCTGGTGCCAAAATTCAAAGAAACCATTTTCTTTGCATTGGCCAATAACTGATTTTCTCAGACCCAGTGCTGGACATTGTTAAAATCCAGTTGGATCTAGTTCATGATTTCAGGAGCAGAGGAGCCAGAGGTAAAGAGTACAGTACCATCTGCATGCTTATGAATGGACATAGGGAAGGAGGCAGTTGGGAGGTAATTTAGAAAAATGGAGAGAAAAAATTGGGTCAAGGGCATGGAGTGGGTCCCAGGGTGGTAGCCTGGGTAAAACATTCGCCGCACAACAGGACACAGAAAGTAATTGTAAATGGAGTCCACTCTGAAGAAAGAGGGGTTACTAGTGAGGTACCGCAGGGTTCAGTATTGGGTCCAGTCCTTTTTTAATGTCTTCATCAGTGACATTGCAGAGGGACTGGAAGGAAAAGTATGCCTTTTTGTAGATGACACAAAGATCTGCAACAGGGTTGATACACAAGGAGGCATGGAAAGGATAAAAAGGGACTTGGCAAGGCTGGAGGAATGGTCAGAAGCATGACAGCTAGGATTCAATGCAAAGAAGTGCAAAATAATGCACCTGGGAAACAAGAACCCAGGAGAAGAATACACAATGGGTGGGGAGGTAGTAACAACAACAAAAAAGGAAAGGGACCTGGGGGGTAATCATATCAGATGACCTTAAGGTTAGCAAGCAATGTGAGAAGGCAGTAGGGAGGGCTGGGGGTATACTGGGATGTATAGGGAGAGGCATCAGTAGCAGAAAACAGGAAGTTGTTATCCCTCTGTACAGACAGTTGGTGAGACCCCATCTGGAGTACTGCATCCAGTTCTGGAGACCCCATCTCCTCAAGGACATAGACAGGATAGAGGCAGTCCAGAGGAGGGCAACTAAAATGGTGCAGGGTCTGCAAGACAAGCCATATGAGGAGAGACTAAAGGAGCTTAATATGTATACCCTTGAGGAAAGAAGGGAGAGGGGGGACATGATAGAAACTTTTAAGTACCTCAGTGGAATCAACAAAGTCCAAGAGGGTAGCATCTTTCAGAAAAAGAGACGTGCAAGAACAAGGGGACACAATTTAAAGATAGAAGGGGTGGTTCAGGGGCAATGTGAGGAAGTATTATTTCACAGAGAGGGTAGTGGATGCATGGAACAGCCTTTCTGAGGAGGTTGTAGGGTCTAAAACTGTGGGAGAATTCAAGAATGCATGGGACAGACATAAGGCAATTCTTGTGGGGGGTAGGAAGAAATAGGCTGTTGGTTAACTAGGATCTGTGGCCTATCCTGTAGATAGGGAAATGGGCAGACTAGATGGGCCAAGCGGTCCTTATCTGCCATCAAAGTCTATGTTTCTATGTTTCTATGATCCTTGGGGGAATGTCTGAACTGGTTGGAAGTTGGGGGGAGGAAGTTTCCAGTATGGACAGTTTGTGACGTGCCATCAAGATAGGAATGGAACCACTCAGCTGAGGAGGCAGAGAGTCCAGATACCTTAAGCTTGTCCAGGAGAATGGGATGGGGAACAATGTCAAAAGCTTTGGCTAAGTCAACAAAGATGGAGGCGAAAAGGCCATGATCCATACAAGAGAGGATACCGGTGCATATGCACTAATGGGGTATAGGGTATGTGCCAAAGGTGTATACCCCACCTGCGTAGCTCTGCAGCCCCAGACAGGTGCAGGGTGTGCAGTATTCAGTACCGCATGCACCTGCGGGGCACCTGTCCATAGCCCCGATGTCCAGGACTATGCAGAGCAGGTGGGTGCAGAGTAGCAGACCCAGGCGGGCATCCAATCAGATGCCCATCCTGGGCCCCACAATAGATCACCTGTATGTTAATGGGTGGGTCCAGGTTTGTGAATAGCCAACACAGGCACCTATACCTGCTCGGCCACGCCTCATCAGCTGGGGGGACCCCATCTGAGCACCTAGTACACTGTGGCATCCTGCTACACAGCCAACCTGCCACAAGCAGGATCCCTACTTCAGGTCCAAATGCCATCCCCCCCCCACACAAGTCTGCCCCATCCCTGTTGTATAGAAGCATATCCCCCCCCACCCTGCACACATGTATGCCCAGTTCCCATATTGATAACTCATGGCATCCCCCAGCACACACTGGTATGCCCGGTCCCCATTCTGTACATCAAGACATCCCCCCGCCACATAGGTATTCCTGGTCCCCAGTTTGTAAATCATGACATTTCCTCCCCAACACACACACACACACACACAGAGGAATGCCCAGTCCCAATTGTACACATCCAGACATCCCCCCTGCACACACACAGGTGTCCTGGCAAGACAACCCTGACCCCCATACCCGGTATCCCAGTAAGATCATTGGTGGCCAGTGGTCCCCCAATCCACCTGTGGCACCGACAACCCCCCCAACCCCCATACCTGTCTGTCTGTGTCACAGCTCAGGACAGCCAGCAGCACATCCCTCTGCACACCTCCTTGGATACTGGCCATCTGACTGATGCAGGGAGCAAGCTGCTATATGTGGGTGACACACCCCCAGCATCAGTTGGATGGCTAGCAGTCATGGAGGTGTGTGGAGACATGTGCCACTGGCCATCCTGAGCCACAACACAGGTATGGGGGGGTTGGCAGTGCCACGGGTGGGTGGGGGGACCACTGGCCACTAATGATCTTGGTGGGGTACCGGGTGCAGGGGTTGGTGTTGTCTGGCCAGGACACCTGTGTGTGTGTGTGTGTGGGGGGATGTCTTGATGCTCACAATGGGGCCCAGGCATACCTCTGTGGTGGAAGGATGTCTTCATGTTCACAACAGGGACCAGGCATACCTGTGTGGCAGGCGGGATGTTTTGATGTTCACAACAGGGACAGGGCATAACTGTGTGGTGGGGGGATGTCATGATGTTCACAATGGAGACCGGGAATACCTGGGTGGTGGTGGGGGTCTTGATGTTGACAACTGGGACCGGGCATACCTGTGTGGTAGGGGGTGTCTTGATGTTCACAATGGGGACCAGGCATACCTGTGTGGTGGTGGTGGGGGATGTCATGATGGTCACAATGGTGACCGGGCATACCTGTGTGGTGGTGGGGTGTCTTGATAGTCACAAAAGGGACCGAGCATACCTGTGTTGGGGGGGGATATCATGATATTCACAACTGGGACCAGGCATACCTGTATGGTAGGGGGGAGATCTTGATATTCACAACTGGGACCGGGCATACCTGTGTGGTGGGTGGATGTCTTGATGTACAATATGGGGACAGGGCATACATGTGTGGCAGGGGGTGGGGATATGTTTCTGTGGTTGTCCAGGGCTGGGGCACTGCTGTGTGTGTGTGAGGGGGGTTCCTGGCATACAGGACAGGAGTGGGGTTGCTGTTGGGGCAGGGGCAAGGCAAGGCAAATTTTATTTAAAAAGACACCATCCCAGAGGCTCTGGGCACTGTACACAATCAAATCAATTACAAAAATAAAATCAAAAATATTATAAACATTATAATAAATATACTAAATTATAACACATTATTATAAAATTTTAAATAAATTACTCAAAAAATAACTAAAAATCTGAATCCATAACCAGGGACAGATTTCAACCACAGAAGACAGGCATGGAGTAGGATTATAAAACAAAGTCCAGGAAGGCCTTGAGGCAGGCTTTGAAAATCTCTACTGAAGGGACCTCTTCTACAGTTGGAGGTAGCAAATTCCACAGGACGGAGCCGGCGACAATAAATGCTCTGTCGCCAGCCTTTTTTAACCTCGTTCTGGGAATCAGAAGGAGGCCCCTAGAGGAGGAGCAGAGTGAGTGGATCGAGACAGCAGGTGTAGGAAGGTCCTTCAGGTAACCAGGGCCCAGGCCAAGTAGGGCCTTAAAGGTGAGCAAGCCCACCTTAAGGAGGACTCTCCACCTGACCAGCATCCAGTGCAGTTCATGCAGCACTGGGGTGATGTGACAGTACTTAGACTGCCCAGTCAACAAACTGGCAGCTGATTTCAGCACCAGCTGCAGCCAGTGGAGGGTACCTCCAGAGACCCCGAGATAAAGCACATTACAGTAGTCGAGCCTAGATGTCATAAAGGCATGTACCAAGGTGGGGAGGTCCAGGGGCAGAACTAGGGGCTAGGGGCGGTACTTGGGGGAGTGCGCCTGGCAGCCTGGACTAGGCGTGGGTCCATGAGCATGCTGCGGCATACAGCAGTTATGTCAGGGTCCTCCGTGTTGTAACATGCTTACACCTGTGCCCCCCCCGTGGCCATCACTACCCATCTTTGTGAATGGTGCATAGTGCAGGCACGACCCTGCCTGCCACTGGCACACTGCCCACCATGCGACTTGTGGATCCAGCACGTAACTGGCTTGCGTGTCATTCATGAATGCCACCAGGATCTGCGGGACCCCCGCTGTGTGGCATTCACATGTATCTATGCCTACTTGCCCAGTTTCCATAGCGCATAGGCATTGTGCATAGGGCCCAGTATTAGTAAGTCAGAGGAGAGAGGTGGAGGTGGAGTGGGAATTCCTAAAGCCAGAGTGGAAAGGAGTGAAGAAGTACATTGAGTCATGAAAAGGGGAGAGTTGGGAGAGAACAAGGTGTTCCTGGAGTTTTGCCAGTATGGGGAGGAGAGAGACAGAGAGAGCTATATCAAAGTTACAAGGGGAAGACGTCACCTCCTTTAGGAAAGGGAATGACAGTGGCCGACTTTCAAGAGTTGGGAACACAGGATAATGAGAAAGAGAGGTTGAGGAGGTAAGTGATAGGGAGTGCAAAGGTACTGAATATCCCTCATTTGAAAATCTGGCCCATGGCACCACAGCTGTGAAAGAAGCCATGTGGTCTACTAGTTGCAGAAAACCTTTTATAGGCCATGGAAGGCCCAGTATGAAAGATTCTGCACTGGCAATCAAATCTGATATCCTTTTCTGTTGAAGGAAGGCTTTCCTTACAATGGTATCTAGCTCTGCTGTTATGAAGTCCAGACCCTGAATTGATTCTGTCTGGGACTTCTGCAGATTTATTGGAAATCCCTGGTCCTCTGAGGTGCTTCTTACCTGTTGCATTGAGCCATTGCCTCTTACTTCATTTTTTGCTGAGAATAGCCAGGCATCTAGGTAAGGATAAAACACCACACCTAGTTTTCTTAGGTAAACTGCCACCATGGCTAGGCACTTTGTGAATATCCTTGGTGCTTAGGTAAGACCAAGGGGGGGGCTACAAACTGATACTGTCAGTTTCCCAGCCTGAAACTATATTTTCTGTGACTGGGTCTGACTGGAATGTAGGCATCCTTCAGATCCAGTGACCCCAACCAATTTCCTGACTGTAGGGTTTGTACTACTGTGCCCAGTGTAATCATCTTGAAATTCTCTTTCTTGGTGTTTGTTTAGATATCGTAAACATAAATGAGTTGCCATTCCTCAATTTTCTTGTGGGTCAGGAAGTATCTTGAAAAAAGACCCTTGCCGCTGGCCCGGTGGTGCTGAGGGTTGAGGCACTGGATGCCACACCTTGTGCTATGCTGGGGACCCAAGTTCGGGAGTGAGCTCAGGTGCCGGGGGTCGGCAGGGGTGGGCAGAGGATAGAGCACCTGCTGGGCTGCTCTCCTCCCTGGGGGGGAGGGCTGGGGATCACTCACATGCCAGTGGCTCCTGGTGGAGACCGGGGGTGCTGCAGCATGCAGGGCAGCACTTACTTAGCGTGGCTGATGCTTGGCAGGGTTGCAGTGCACCATTGTGTCAGGACATGCACCACACATGGGGGGAACGAGCACCAGAACATGAAAAGCCCAGTCTGCGTGGTAGGCGACAGCACCTGCCCCCATGTCCATGGCCGGGTCTATCCTGCCTGGCCTTCCAGGTCCCTTCACCTGGGCCCTCACCCACAGCTAGAGACTGACTGTAAAAGAGTGCCCAAGATGAGGGGCAGCCCCACCCCGGAGAGGTTAAGCTGAGGGTGCCGACTGTGGGACGAGGAGGAGGAAGAGAGAGAGAAGGCACAGGTTGGAGGACTTCAGACAGGGCAGAAACAGGTTGGATGCCTGAGAGAGGCCCTCAGAGCATGACCAGAAGGAAAAATAATTTAAAACATAAATAATTGAAAAATTAAAAAGACCCTTGCCCAGCTGTGAAGCAGGGACCTTTTTGTACTGCTTTTCCTTGCAGTAGTTTCTTTACTTATAGTTCCAGTAGAATTCTTTCTGTTGGCAAATGAGGTGGACATTTTGCTGGTCTCTGTAGTTTGGGAACCTTTGGAATTGCAGGGACAATCCTTGGCCCACTGATTCCAGAATCCACTTGTCTGTGGCAATTTTTTCCCATTCCTATTCCTCGAAGTAGTTGGTCAGCCTCCCCCAACTGGCAATGGCTGACTGGTAACCTGGTCAAAATTGCCAGAGATTTAGTTTTGGATGTGGCTTACTGGGCTGGTACTGCAGCTTGTCTGGAGCCCCTCCTGTATCTGGCTCTGTAGTAACATCTCTGGGACTGGTACTTGTATGCACTTCAGGTCTTGAATAGCTACCCCTGCCCATGCCTGCCTTTCCATAAGGCCTATAGGAAGTGGAGGTATTTTCTTTCTCAGTAGAATTCTTAAAAGTGGTTTCATAGTCATCCACTTTTTTCATGCACATCTCTCTTTTGTCACCAAAAGGGAATTTCCCTCAAAGGGGAAAACAATGACTTTAGCCTGAGTGTCCCGGGTAAGGATGTTAGTCATTAGCCAGGCAAACCTCCTGAATGCCAATGCATGAAACAGAATCACTGGGATCTACAGTCCTATAAAACTGGTATTTAGTGGCATCCAGGGCTGACCTTGCTGTGGCAGCCAGATACTGTGCCACCTCACTACCAACCTTATCACTCAGAGCCAGCATTGTATTCCACAGTGCTATCTGGTACTGAGCTGTAAAGGCCAAATAAGATGCCTGCCTTAGCAGCAGGGAAGCTGTTGTGTACACATTTTTGGGCATAGTATCCAGTTTCCTGGAATCTTTTTTCAGGAGGCTTTGCAGAGAGAGAGGTACAGTGAAGCCCGCTAGGATGAAGCACAGTGTCACAGTTTCCCTGCATGACAAACGGGATTAACTCTCATTTAAATTGCATTGTTTCCTACAGCAACTCTGCTGCAAAATTCTGCAGAATTGTGCTTCATCCTGGTGAGCTTCACTGTAGTTTGGTCGGATCACATCACCATGGGGTTCACATTTAGGGCCCCTCCCAGATGGTCCTTCCCCTGTAGAGATGGTCCAGATTTAAAACTGTTCTAGACAGCTTTTGGCAGAGAACAGCAAGAGGAAGGAGGTGCTGTTAGAACTTTATTACTCTACTGAGACTTAAGAACTAGAACTTTACTACTGGGACCTTCAATTTAGGGTAAAAACAACCAAAAAAAACAAAAGCTAGTGTGTTTGTCCAAGCTGGATGAAGGGAACTGTATCTGTGCAGTTAGCTAGGTGAAGAACGTTAACTGAGAATTAGGGGGAATGGCTTAGGCAGCAGGAAGCCAGGTGTTGGATTTAAAAGTGCCCTAGATAGCTTTTGGCAGAGAACAGCAAGAAGAAGGAGGTGCTGTTAGAACGTCACTACGCTACTGGGACTATATAGCCCTCCATCTCCCTCTGTCTCCTCCCCCACACCCTCAGCTAGTTCCACTTTTATAGGCACATGATTTGACTGACAACAGAAACTTCCTGTTTGGAAGCAGGAAGGGAGTGATCACAGAGGCACAAAAGACTCACCATCCTAGATGGAAAAGAGTAGCTCTCCATCCCCCCAAGCTGCTGGAGGTCTGACTCTGAACAAGTAAGAAGGAGACTACTAAGGAATACAGGAACTTCCTGTCCCAGAACAGGAACAGCAGGAGCTTTAAGGGCATGGAGGCAGTAGGAAAGTAGGGAGAAAAATAAATAAATAAAAATAAACAGAGAGAGTAAAGAGTAAGCATACAAAACAGCAGTTGAGGGGCCACAACTAAGACATGATGGGAGTGGTGCAGTGCAGTGGCTGTGGAGCAGCAGTCTTCTGGGAAATGTTCTGGAGGATGTGATGTTGTCCCATCTGCAGGCACCTCTCTCTGGCCTGAGGGAGGACGCTGCTCATCTCCAGACTGAGTTGGCCAGGATTCAGAGGACCTTCTCTCCCACCTAGGGACCAAGAGGGCCACCACCGCTGCCTCAGAGGTTGCCAAGAGGAGCGGTTGGACCAGAGTAGGCTCAGGGAGGGTGAGGGTGGTGGAATGGAGGTGCATCCCTCCAGTTGCACCTCTCCACAATTCGTACACTGTTCTGGCAGAGTGTGGTTCCTCCATGGAAGCACCTGCAGTGGAGACCAAGGAGGAGACCCCCAGGAGGGTGGCATGAGACCTCACAGGGGAAAGAAGCAACTCCTGGTGGGGGACTTCACTGTTAGGAGCGTAGAACTGGGCAAGGGGAGAAAGGGGGGGTAAGGTGCCTGCCTTGCACCATGGCTTGGAGGGACTGGGAGTCAATCCTAAAGGTCATGGAAGCAGCTGCATGGGGAAGGGAGCTGGATGTCATTGTCCACCTAGGGAAAAATGACCTGGCTGGGAAAGGGATCAGAACAGTGCAGGAGGAGTTTGTGGAGTTGGGGAGGGGCTTTAGACAAGTAGCATGGACAGTAACCTTCTCAGAGGTGCTGCCTGTCTATGGCATGGGTGAAGCTAAGGTACTCTGCACCATGGGATTCAATCAATTGTTGAAAAACTGGTGCAGAGGTCAGAGTTTTGGCTTCACTGGGGACTGGGGATCCACCAAGAGGGATACAGGCCTATACTGACACGATGGTCTGCATCTGTCCAGGAGGGGAACCAGGATCCTAGGTGATAGATTTAAATGCTTCATTGGCAAGCATTTAAACTAGCCAAGAGGGGGAGGCACTGAAAAGGAGCAGGGAAATCCTAGCCCCCCCAAAAAAATCAGGGTAGTTAGTGAGGTAAACACTAAGATAGAGAAGTCAATAGGGAGAAAGGCAGGAGTAAATGGAGAAAAAGGCAGTAAGGACAGAGATGGGGCAAAAAGGGGTAAATCCATCAAAAAATGGAGGGTAAGGAGTACTAATGCCCATAGTCTAGGTAACAAGCTCCCTGAAATGATGGCCTTGATGGAAGAGGGATGCCTGGATATCGTGGCAGTCACAGAAACATGGTACACAGATAACCATGAATGGGATGTCAGCATACCAGGGTACACAGTCTACAAGAGGAACATGGAGGGTAGAAGAGGAGGAGAAGGAGTAGCTCTCTTACATAAGGGAAGGGATCAAAGCAACAAACTAAGGGTAAGCAGGGAGGAGAGGAGGCACTGTGGGTTATCCTGGAGACTGGAAATGGCACCAAAATCCACACGGGGATTGTATACAGACCCCCATCTCAAGGGGAGGAAATGGACAAGGAAATGATAGAAGGCATCCTTAGGATGGCAGAAAAAAGGGACATATTTTTGATAGGGGACCTGAATATGCCAGATGTTAACTGGAGCACCTTTGCTGCAGCCACATCCAAGAGCAGGGCCATTCTCAATGCCCTACAGGGGGCATGCCTCAGCCAGCTTTTGTTGTAACCCACTCGGGGTGGAGCAAGCTTAGACCTGGTACTCTCAAACAGGGACAGAGAGAGGACCTCAGATCTAGAAGTGGGTAGCCATCTGGGAACAAGTGACCACCAAACAGTGCGGTTCACGATAAACACAGCCACAGAGTAAAGCCATACAAAAGTGAGAGTACTGGACTTTAGAAGGGCTGACTTTGTCAAAACAGGAGAGTGCATCAGAAAAGCACTAGCAAACAGGCAAGAAGGAGGGGTGGAGGAACAATGGGGAAACGTCAGAACTGCCATTGCAGAGGCAACAAGACTTTCTGTGAAGCAAATAAATCAAAATGAAAGAAAAAACACTATGGTTCACAAACGAGGTGGTGGGGAAGGTTAGGGAGAAAAAGATAGCATTCATAAAGTATAAGGAAACACAGAAGGAGCAGAACAGAGAACTGTACCAGTTATAACAGAAGGAAGTGGGGAAGGCAGCCAGAATAGCAAAGGCCCAAACCAAGGAAAACATAGCAAACTCACTTAAGAAGGGGGGATAAAACCTTTTCTAGGTACATCAGTGAGCAAAGAAAGACCAAGGGAGGGATAATGAAGCTTAATTAAGAGGAGGGTGGGTGGGCAGAGAGGGCCAGTGAAAAAGTGCAGATACTGAATGAATACTTCTGCTCAGTATTCACAAAAGAAGAGGAGGGGGAGGTACCTAATCCAATCAATAGAAGCACTCTGGATAGGGGGTCAGTACTGGTCCTTTTACAGAAGAAAGGGTTCTGAAAGAACTCCTAAAACTGAAGGTGGACGGGATTCACCCCAGAATTCTAAAAGAACTAAGGGAAGAACTAGTGACACCACTGATTAAATCATGGGAGGATGGTGTGGTACCTAAGGACTGGAGGAGGGCAGATGTGATTCCTTTTCACAAATGCGGGAGTAAAGCAGAGGCCGAAAACTACAGACCTGTTAGCTTGACTTCAGTGGTAGGGAAAATGTTGGAATCACTTCTGAAAGAAAAATTGTTGAGTACCTAGAGGCCAGTGGGGCACAGGACCCAAGGCAGCATGGATTCACAGCAGGAAGGTCATGTCAGATGAATCTAATAGATTTCTTTGACTGGGTGACCAAAGTAGTAGACCAGAGAGGGGCTGTGGACATGGCCTACCTAGACTTTAGCAAGGCATTTGGCACATTTCCACACAAAAGATTAATAAACAAATTAGCTAGCCTGGGAGTGGGTCCCAGGGTGGTAGCCTGGGTGAAAAATTGGCTGGACAACAGGACACAGAGGGGAATAGTAAACAGAGTCCACACCAAAAAAAGAAGAGTTACTAGTGGGGTACTGCAGTGTTCAGTACTGGGTCCGGTCTTTTTTAATGTCTTTATAAGTGACATTGCAGAGAGACTGGAAGGAAAAGTATGCCTCTTTGCAGACTACACAAAGATCTGCAACAGGGTTGACATGTGGGGGGCGGTTGGAAAGGATGAAAAGGGACTTGGCAAGGTTGGAGGAATGGTCAAAAGTATGGTAGCTTAGATTCAGTGCAAAGAAGTGCAAAGTAATGCACCTGGGAAACAAAAACCCAGGGGAAGAGTTCACAATTGAAGGGGGGAGTATTAACAACAACAACAACACAAATGGAAAGGGACCTGGGGTAGTCATATCAGATGACCTAATGTTAAGCAACCAATGTGAGAAGGCAGTAAGGATGGTTTGGGGGATACTGGGATGTACAGGAACAGGCATCACCAGTACAAAACAGGAAGTTGTTATCCCTCTGTACAGACAGTTGGTGAGACCCTATCTAGAGTACTGCATGCAGTTCTGGAGACCCCATCTCTGCAAGGACATAGAAAGGATGGTGGCAGTCCAAAGGAGGACAACTAAAATGGTGCAGCAGGGTCTGCAACAGAAGCCATATGAAGAGAGACTAAAGGAGCTTATTATGTATACCCTTGAGGAAAGGAGGGAGAGGGGGGACATGGTAGAAACTTTCAAGTACCTCAAGGGAATCAACAAAATCCAAGAGGGTAGAATCTTTCAGAAAAATAGATGTGCAAGAACAAAGGGACACAATTTGAAGATGGGTGGAAGGCTCAGGGGCAATGTAAGGAAGTATTTTTTCTCAGAAAGGATGGTGGACATATGGAACAGCCTTCCTGAGGAGGTCATAGGGTCAAAAATATTGTGGGAATTCAAGAATGCATGGGACAGACATAAGGAAATTCTGGTGTGGGGTAGGAAGAAGTAGGCTGTTGGTTAACTAGGATCTGCAGCGTATCCAATAGGTAGGGAAATTGGCAGACTATGTTGGCCAAGTGGTCTTTATCTGCCATCAAAATCTATGTTTCTAGGTTTCTACCTTTTAAGAGGGGTTTCCTCACTAGGACTTCAGGTGGTGCTGGACTTGTTGGGTGTGGATGCCACATGTGTGACTGGAATGTAGAAGGCAGTGGTAACCTATAATGGGGCTGTCGCTGCTGCCTTTGACTCAATCACACCCATTCATGTCTGGCACCTGTCTACTCACCAGATACCTCCTTGGTATGACAAGGAACTCAGGGGGGTTAAAGACTAGGGGCTGGAGGTTAGAGAGATGTTGGAGGAGATCTGGACTGATGGAGAACAAATTGGCCCTGAAGTCGCATTATGCTGACTATCAGGGGGCAATCTCCCAAAGAAAGGCTGAATTTTTGTCTATGGAGATTGCAGCAGCAGGGAACAGATCAGCTCAGCTCTTCTGCATGGTAGATGTTCTTTTACATCCTTCCTGTCTCCATGTTGGTGGGACAGGTTCAAGCACTAGGTGTGAGGAGCGTGCTCTGTTCTTTGCCGACAAAGTGTCCTCTATCAGGGCTGAGGTCTCATCGAACATCTCTCAAAAGTGATGTAGAGTCCATCCTGAGCAGTGTCAAAACACTCCTCCTGTCTCGGATAAGTTTGAGCTTGTTCGGGTGGAGGAGGTGATAGAAATAGTTTTGAGGCTGTGACCAACACAGTGTGATCTGGACCCAGGTCCGACCCGCCTGTTGGTTGGATGTTTGAACCTGATTAGACCTGTGTTTGTGGAGGTTGTCCAGAGTTCTTTGAGGAGTGGGGTCTTTCCATTGGCCGTGAAAGAGGCCTTGGTTAGACCCCTTTTGAAGAAGCCATCGTTAGACTCAGACTGTCTCAGCAACTACAGGCCAGTCTCTAACCTCCCATTTTTAGGGAAGGTTATAGAAAAATTGGTGGCCATCCATCTTGAAGAGCATCTTGCCTCCTCCTTCACCTATGAGTCTTTTCAGTCTGGGTACCAAGCTGGGAATATAATGGAAACTGCCCTGGTCAGGGTGCTTTAATGATCTCCTGATGGCGAGGGACAGGAGAAACTGTGCCATCTTAGTCCTCCTGCACCTCTCAGTGGCATTTAACACTGTGGATCATAAGGTGCTACTTGATCGCCTGTGGTTCTGGTGTGGCCTGTCCAATAATGTCATCAACTGGTTCAGGTCATACTTGACAGACAGAGTGCAAATGATGATGATGGGGTTAGCCTCATCTAATCCAAAGCCTCTTTACTGCGCGGGGTTCCGCAGGGTTTGATCTTATCACCCTTATTGTTCACGGTGTATATGCTGCCATTGGGAGACATTATCAGGTGATATGGGCTGGGTTTTCACTGTTATGCAGATGATACCCAGCTATGCCTGTCCTGTGCACCTAATACCCAGATGGCAACCTCTATAATTAACAGCTGCCCAAAGGAAATCCAGACATGGATGACTCAAAACTGGCTCAAACTTAACCCGGACAAGACTGAGGTATAGGTGATTGATCCAGGTCATTGTGGCGAGGGGGTACCCCCTGGTTTAGTCCTGGGGGGATCCCACTTGCTCCATCTAGACAGGAGAAGGATCTGGGCGTGATCCTGGATGATGGCCTGACACTCGATGCTCAGGTGTCGGCCATTGTTAAAAGTGGATTTCACCATCTCAGGAACATTGCCCAGATCCGAGCCCTGATCCCACCTGAAGACTTGACTATGCTGGTACATGCTTTTGTCATGTCCAGGTTGGATTACTGTAATGCCCTGTACCTAGGGTTATCTGGAGGCAACCTCCACCAGCTGCAACTGGTTCAGAACACCACAAAAAGATTGCTGATGGGTATGAAAAGGAGTGAGCATATCATTCTGGTCCTCCATGAACTGGACTGGCTGTCAGTCAGGTGGAGGATTGTCTTCAAGGTAGGGCTTCTGACTTATAAGACTCTGCATGATAGGGAGCCAGTCTACCTCAAAGATCTCCTTGTCCCCTACCGACCATCCTGGGTGCTCTGTTCTGCCTAGGGTTGCCTTATTGGAGTTTCCAGGGTTAAGCTGCGGCACTCAGGAGAGCGGGCATTTTTGGGAGCTGCACCTACCATGTGGAACTCATTACCTAGTTATCTGAAGGAGGCTCCCTCGGTAAAGGTCTTTTGAAAAGCGTCTTAAGACCTACTTTTTCCAACAGGCTTTTAACTGTTTAAATTTATTGGATAAGTTATTTTAATTGGGATAGACAGATTATTTAATTGTGGGCTCCCAGGTCAACTTAATAATGTTATATGATGCTGTGTATCTGTATTGTTTTTGAATGCACAGTGCCCTGAGTCTTCAGAAAGGGGTGCTTTATACTGTAAATAAAGTATCTATCTATCTATCTATCTATCTATCTATCTATCTATCTATCTATCTATCTGTCTGTCTGTCTGTCTGTCAGTCTATCTGTCTGTCTATCTATCTATCTATCTAGCTCTTCTCACAAGCAGCAGACTGTACCACTCCTTAATGATCAGAGTGGGCATACAGTTACTCCACACCCTGTCTGTCTACCTGATACTTTTTTCAGCTTTCTTATCAATACTAGCAGCTAAATATGGGGGGCTGACAGGATCTTAGATGTGGCCTTTTGGAGAGGCTTGTGAATGAAGACTAATAATCTCCTTGTAGGGGATAATCCCATCATGTCCATTAACTCATTTTCCTCCTCATGCTCCACTATTTCATGAGAAGGGATGTTGAGGGTTTTCACCATTGGTTTAATGAATGAGGAGTGAGTGGTGTAATCCTATGTAGCCCTGGGAGGAGAACCAAATTCTTGACTGGGGGAACCATCAGGTGCTATGGGTTCACCTTCCTCTTCCTCCTCATAATACATATCCTCTTCATCTACAGGTAAGTGGTCTGGAGCTGAAGCCCTGGGAACACATTAAACAAATTTCCCATAGCCTACAAGGCCTGGAAAAACTGCCATACTTTTGTCATGTCCTCTGATGCAGACATTCAGGTCTGTTCCATTGCCTCTTCATTTTCCTTTACAGGAGGAATGACAGAGATATGCTTTTCCTTTTGCTTTTTCTTTGCAGGCACTGGTTCCATAACCTGCTCTGAGGCTCTTGTATTTGTGTGTTTGCCATCACTGGAATCAGATTTCCCCCTTTTGGACACCATGTTGTCTTTACTATCTTTACCATACCTTTCTGATGGCTGAGTGGCTTTATCTGTCAACCCAATTGACAGGGACTACTGATTATGAAGAAAAAAAACCTCTATGTGCTTTCCACCATCACTCGGGGCTCTCTCTGAGTCTTTATTGTGCTTTGGTGACAGAAGCAAACAGAGAAGCCATGAATTCTTCTGTTTTAAAACTCCTTTTAATTTGGGTTTTAGGGCAAAACTTTTTGTAAAGCTCACAACTGATAAAGTCATGGCCTGAACCCAGGCACTTCAAACAAAGTTCATGGCAATCTGCTTTAGCCAGGAGCTGAAAACACTTTAAACAATTTTTAAAACCTCTGGGTGCTTTCCTCTTTTTTGGTCTATCAGTCATGCCAAACACTGATAGGATCCATATAAATAAGTATTTGTTTCCCAGTTATAAAAGTGGTAAAATAAAATTATTTATATCAATAAATATTTAAACCTCACTTTTCAAATGAGTAAACTATAAAGGATTGAATTTTTAACAAAATGAAGTTGGTTCCTTCTGGAAGGAATTGCTTACATAGTGGCCTCCTCAGGTTACTGGAAACCAATCAGGAACTGGAGAAACCATAAAAAATCAAATCATTTAAATTAATATCCTAACCAAGACAGATTATTTGAAACTATTTAAAACTAAAATCAATGCACGATAACTTGAAGTATTAAAATTTGTAGATCAGAAAGCTGGAAATTACTTTGTGGTGACTGCTTCCTTCAAGCGGAGAAAAAAAAATCTGATGTTAGTTAGCAGGGAGAGTGTGATCACAGTGCGGATTTTCAACTTATATTCTAAATTCCAAAATTTGCATACAGTTCTATCTCCAGGGCAGCACACTCCTGTGGACTGATGCTATTTGTAAGGC
The DNA here is from genome assembly GCA_016271365.2 of Neoceratodus forsteri. NCBI lineage: Eukaryota > Metazoa > Chordata > Ceratodontiformes > Ceratodontidae > Neoceratodus > Neoceratodus forsteri. The sequence continues at coordinate 1,274,819,193 of CM057449.1, read as the reverse complement.
ATCTCATTGATGGAGTCCTTGTTTAAACAGACATTGTATGTTTAGTGCACTTACCAGGTTAAAAATTAAAAAATAAATTAAGGTTTTCCTCCTTAATCATCCACTTATATCCTTTAGCTCTCTTATCTTCTGATATATGTTGTGGTTTTGTTTGTTGTGATTGAATTATTCCTCTTACCAATTTGGAAATGGTTATCACACTTCTGTGGGATGGAGGAGGGGGTTCAGAATAACACACTTTACTTCTGGAGTTATGATGCAAGGTGTTTTGGGATCATTTTATTTACAAGTTATACAGTATGCAGGATATTTGTCAGGATGCAAAATGGCTAAATATTATGGTTTTGAACATTTTCCAGGAGACTACTTTCTACCCCTGCAGCTGAAGCCAGTAACACTGTGCCAACTGAGAGTCTGAGAATCAGCAGCTTTTCAGGTATTGCTGCCCCTCACACAGGTACCCAAACACTACCAGTATCATTGGGGTTCCTCAGCTTCCCCTGCAGCCTAGTTGTACACTTGGCCTCCATAGTTCAATGACTAATCTGAGTACCAAGCATGGTAAGTATCTAGTGGTCAGTGTGGAGAACACTCAGGTAGCCCAAACCTGACCTTTATGAGTCAAGGTCCCATTCTAGTGCTACCATCATCCCTTCTCTACTATCAGGCTTTACAGAGTCACCTACCTGTGCTCTCCACACAGCATGCTTCTTTCTTAGCTTAGTTCTTCCCATTTGGAATATAGTACTCTGGCTTGTCTCTTACTCTCCTGCTAGCTCCACCCAGGCTTCAAAATGGTGACCATCTGAGGAGTGATACTTCCTGCTCCTCAGCCCAAAAAAGTAAACTAAACTGCCTAGTTTAGACATCTCAGTTTATACTCAGTGAAGGTCAGGTGAGGGTTAGTTGGTGTAGGAGGCTGCTATTCATACAAAGAGAAACAGGGACAGGCAGTTAAAAAGGGATCCCTGTATGGAACTGTGAAATGCAAAGTAAGCAGATGTAAAGAAGAGGAGCACAGCTCAGCAGACACTGGTTCCTAAAAAGACCAAACTGTGGTTATAGGATGATGTATACATTGTTTGTTTATTAAAAAATTAAAAGAGTAGCACTCAACACCACTAGCCCACTGAATATTTTCTTATGCACACACTCTTTGTCAAGGCATGGCAGATCTATCAAGACAGCAAGACAGCAGGCTTATGGCAGACTTTCCCAAAGGGAACATCAAGGAAATATAGCTTCCACACCATCCAGGAGGAACACACCCTCACCTCATAGGGAGAACAACTTTGAGCTACTAGGGTAAGCAAAATGAAAAGCCCATAAATGTTATAGAAAAATAAAACTCGTTTCAAGTATGCTAATTCTCTTTACTCCATAAGGCATTTTAGGTATATGTTTGTTTAGCAGGATTCGCTTGCACTCTCCCCTTAGAAATGTATGCATTTTATTCATTTACTTATTTTGTTATTTTGCTCAGAAGACCGTTCAGCTCGAGAGCCCTTTTTCAAAGATGTTCAAGTCAAGTATGTTACAAAAAACATTAAGCCAATAGAAACAACAAGCATCAACAATGATCATCCTCAAGCATTCTACACAGTGCAGGAAAGCAGCAGCAAAGGCAAATAAAACATTGGTCTACATAGCCAGGGGGATCAGCAGTAGGTGAGAGCAGACTATGCTGCACCTGCACAGGTCACTGGTGAGGCCACATCTGGAGTACGGAGCACAGTACTGGTGCCCACATTTTAAAAAGGACATTGACCTCCTGGAGACTGTCCAGTGGAGGGCAACTAGGATGATTAAGGGCCAGCAGAGTAGGGCTTTTGAGGAGAGGTTGGAGGCCCTGAACATGTACTCCCTGGAGGAGAGGAGAGAGAGAGGGGAGACATGATTGAGACCTTCAAGTACTTGGAGGGGATAAATAGGGTGGATAAGGAGGGTCTCCTTAGGCTAAGTGGCAACTGAAACATGAGGGGACACAGGCTTTAAGTTAGGAGGGAGGTTTAGGAGGAAGGCTAAGAAGCATTTCTTCATGGAGAGGGTGGTAGCCAGTTGAAACGTGTTGATGGAAGAGGTGGTCTCGATGAAGATGGTGGGTAGCTTCAAAAGGAGATGGGATAGATGTAAGAGGAAAGTAAGGGTAATGGGGCAGATGGAAAGGATGGGGGGATTGGTGAAGGATGCAGAGAAAGTATCTTTAGCTCTGGACCCTGAAATATGAGCAGACTAGGCAGATCAATTAGCCGTATTCTGCTGGCTTCTTCATATGTCTGTATAATTATAAGTTACACAGGTATTGAAAAGGGACAGTATTCACATTACAAACATTAACATCTGCAGAGAATATCCACATGACCCAAGGTTGCAGAGTCAGGGAAGCAACATGATTCATGTGACTGGAAAAGTTCCACTAAGTATGGAATCTTTGACTAGCATTAACTATGTGCGCTTACAGTGACATTTCTGGAAAAGTAAGCAGTAACTTAGGCCTTGAATGGAGAGAAGGTGGGGAGAGCACTAAATGTCATGGGTAGGGAATTCCATGCTTTGACAGCTCTGGATACAAATGAGCACTGGCCAAGTGTCATTTTCCTGAAGGGCAGGAGCAATCTGTTGTCCCCCATGAATGAAGTGCCATAGTTATTGCTAATCAGTGAGAAGTGGCTGCAAACACCTGGGGGCTAAGTAGGGCTCTTTTGCATAGGAGGGCTACACTGAGGGTAGCTCAAAGATGGAAAGGAAGCCAACTGTAGGAGGTACTGTATATAGGCCACATCCATGGAAGTCTAGTTTTAGGTTGAGTGCAAATCTGCAGGCACAACTGAAGTCAACACAAATTCTTTCAAGGACAGAGTTGTTAGCAGCTGAATAGATTACGGCTCCAAAGACAGTAACTGAAATGGTGAGGCTGGAGACTAGAAGTATTTTGACCTCAGTGGTAAGGTTGAGCCTATTTTGTACAGCAAGTCAAATCACTGATGGATATTTTTGACTGAGGAATCAGTATGTGAGGAGGATAGAGTCAAGATGCATGCCCAAGTATTTAAAGATCTAGACTTGTTCAATAGAGTCCCTGGATGGGATGGTGATGTGTAAATTGGGGCAGCCCTTCAGAGCATGGGCATTCCCAAACAGTATAAATTGATGTTTTTAGTGTTAATGACCAGCTTGTTTGTGATGAACCAGTTGAAGAACCTGTTGAAGTTGTACTGCATTTTTTTTAAATGTCTCCCAGTCACAGTGGGGGTTTAAGATTACTCTGTCATCAACATACAGTAGTTATTTGGAGTGGACACAAACTTTGTGGACTTTGTTGACAAAAAGACTGAACAGTAGATGCCCTTGGATTTAGCATTGCAGGGCTCCTCTGGTAAGAGGCTGTAGCTTGGAGAATACATCTCCACATTTGGCCTTTTGAATTCTGCTGGATACTGTAGGTAGTCACAGAACCACATAGTGGCTTCAGTCAACAGGCTCAGCTACATGAGCTGTATGGTTAAGAGGTCATGGCTTTCTAGGTCAAAGGCATTAGAAAGATTGAGGAAGGCAGCACCAACATATTCCCCTGTGTCTAAAGCTATGTGGAGTTCCTCCATTAGCTTGATTAAGTAGTGGTTGTGCTGTGTAGTTTCCTAAAGCTGTGTGATTCATCTGCCAACCTAGTGTGATTTTCAGATGTTTTTGAGTCTGAAATGCTCCAGGTAATCTCTAGTTTATACACACTTGCTGTATACTGGGCCATGGACCAATCTGGTTGCTTTTGGGCTGTGGCAAGTCCCTGGGTCCAGTGATAATTGAGATCATCAGTGGGTCCTTGAAGTAGGTTTAATTTCCATCTACCCTGAAAAAGGCGCTGGATAGATCCCTCCTAAAAAAGCCATCCTTGGACCCTAACATTCTGGTGAATTACAGACTTGTTTCTAATCTTCTCTTTTTGAGAAAGGTTGTTGAAAAGGTGGAGATGGATCAGCTTGTGGATTGCCTAGAGAATTATGACATCTTTGAACCTCTCCAGTCTGGCTTTTGGTCCTGCCAAAGCACTGAGACTGCACTTGTCAGAGTAACTCATGATCTCCTGGTAAAGGACCAAAGACTTGGTTCCAATTTGGCCTCTTGGATCTCTCATCAGCATTTGACAGAGTTGACCATGAGGTGCTATTGAATTGCCTGAGGAACTACGTGGGCTCACTGGGACAGTTATGTGCTGGTTTGAGTCCTACATAACTGGGAGAACCTATCAGATTGCTCTAGGTAATTTCATCCCAGGGGCTTCTGCATTCTACTGAGGTGTTCCCCAAAGCTCGATCCTTGTCCCTGTGTAGTTTTCTGTGTACGTGTTGCCCTTGAGGAAGATCACCAGATGGTATAGCACTGCGTTTCACTATTATGCAAATGATTCTTAGCTGTTCATGACTTGTTCCCTTGTCAGAGATTATGCAGCTTTGGTGTTGGGGTGATGTCTCCCCGAGATAAATAACTGGATGGATTCCAGCCTACTATGTCTCAACCTAGGGAAGACAGAGGTCATGGTGATGAAGCCAGGTCAGTGGAGTTCAGCAGCAGCGGAAGGTGTTACAGCCTTTCTTTTACTGGGTGGTAGATCTCTCATAGTTGTTGATGCAGTTAAGAATCTTGGGGTCATTGTGTACTACAGGCTGACATTAGAACAAGAAGTGCTGGCGGTGGTCCGATTTGGCTTTTACCATCTTTAAAACATCACCAGGCTCAAACTGCATTTGGCTTCTGCTGACTTGGTAACAACAGTCAATGCTTTTGTTACCTCTAGATTAGACTACTGTAATACTCTACACTTAGGGTTAGTTGGAGGTTTGATGCAATACCTGCAGCTAGTCTGGAATGCTGCAGCCCAGCCAGTGGCTGGATTTTCTCAGAGTGACCACATCATGCCAGTCCTGTGTGTGCTGAATTGACTCTCTATTCAGAGGTGCGTCACATTTAACATATGCTTGTTAACATACAACATTTTTGTACAGGCCCACTGTTTGTCCCTATCTTTATACAGGGCATTGAGTTCTGGGGTGAACCAGTGATTGGTATCACCTCCGATTCTTTTCTTATTTAGAAGGGCAAAATGGTAACGCACATTTTGGAAGATCCTTGAGAAGACATCAAAGGCAATGTTGATGTCGGCAATATAGTCCATGAATTGCCAGTCAGTTTAGCTGAGGTAGCTTCTAAATTCAGTGACCCTCTCTTCCTTTATGCAACAGATGTAGTTATATTTCGTTAATGACCTCTGCTTCCTGGCAGACCAGGAGCAGTAGGTCGGGAAGAAATCATTAATCAGATCAGGGAGTACATCCACATGTGAGAGTCTATCAGGGTGAGATACCAGGACCTAGTCTATGAGTGTCTCGGTTGATCTTTTATAGTTGATATGAGGTTGGATAGCTTGTTTTTGCACCTTTAGGAGTGAGGAAAGAGCCAGTCTATGTTAAAGTCGGCAAGAATGAGCTTCTAATGGCTTTGGTTCAGACTGCTAACTTTTCCAATAAAGGAGTCAAATCTAGGATCAACCATACCAGAGGGGATATAGCAACTGCCACAATGAGTTTTTTTGCTTCCTTGGCCACCAGAAACATGCAGGATGAATCAATTTATTGATTTATTTATTGAATTCTGTTAACCTAACCAGGTAGGCCTGCTGGGACAAAAAACATAGAAACATAGACTTTGATGGCAGATAAGGACTGCTTGGCCCACCTAGTCTGCCCATTTCCCTACCTACAGGATAAGCTGCAGATCCTAGTTAACTAACAGCCTATTTTCTCCTACCCCCCACAAAAATTGCCTTATGTCTGTCCCATGCATTCTTGAATTCTCCCACAGTTTTAGACCCTACAACCTCCTCAGGAAGGCTGTTCCATGCATCCACCACCCTCTCTGTGAAAAAATACTTTCTCACATTGTTCCTGAACTGTCCCCCCATCTTCAAATTGTGTCCTCTTGTTCTTGCACATCTCTTTTTCTGAAAGATGCTACCCTCTTGGACTTTGTTGATTCCACTGAGGTACTTAAAAGTTTCTAACATGTCCCCCCTCTCCCTCCTTTCCTCAAGGGTATACATATTAAACTCCTTTAGTCTCTCCTCATATAGCTTCTCTTGCAGGCCTGCCCCATTTAGGTTGCCCTCCTCTGGACTGCTTCTGTCCTTTTTTTTTTTTCAAATTGTTTAACCAGGTGAGACACACTACGCTGAAAGCTTGTTTACAGGTGCAACTTGGGAGCACAGGTAAGTTAAGTGACTTGCTCAGGGTCATGCAGTATGCAAGTGGGGGCTGTGGGATTCAAACCCAGGTCTCCAGATTTGCAGCTCAGAGCCTTAAACCACTGTGTTATACTGCCTCCCTATCCTGTCTATGTCCTTGAGGAGATGGGGTCTCCAGAACTGGATGCAGTACTCCAGATGGGGTCTCACCAACTGTCTGTACAGAGGGATAACAACTTCCTGTTTTCTGCTGGTGATGCCTCTCCCTATACATCCCAGTATCCCCCCAGCCCTCCCTACTGCCTTCTCACATTGCTTGCTAACCTTAAGGTCATCTGATATGATTACCCCATGGTCCCTTTCCATTTTTGTTGTTGTTACTACCTTCCCCACCATTGTGTAATCTTCCCCTGGGTTTTTGTTTCCTAGGTGCATTATTTTGCACTTCATTGCATTGAATCCAAACTGCAATACTTCTGACCATTCCTCCAACCTTGCCAAGTCCATTCTCACTGAGGTGGAGACAATGCAGCGGGTAAAAGGAGGCAGAAAGTCCTTCTTTAGGTACATAAGTGACAAAAGGAAAAACAAGGGATGTATTGTCAGGCTCATAAGCAGGGATGGGAGGAGGATAGAAGAAGACAGAGAAAAGGCAGAAGTCTTAAATGAGTACTTTTGCTCTGTCTTTATGAAAGAGGAGCCTGGAAATGGATCCACCACAAAGGGGGGCAGAAATGGCAAAAGGGGGGCAAACACAAGCCCATTCATGGTGCAGAGAGTAAGGGTAGAATTAACAAAACTGAAGGTAGATAAAGCCATGGGGCCAGACAGAGTCCACCCACGCATTCTGAGGGAACTTAGTGACAAATTGTCAGCACTTCTAACAGATCTATTTAGCAGATCTCAGTGAGATGGAACAGTTCCCCAAGACTGGAAAAGGGCAATAGTGGTCCCCATACATAAGGATGGTAGCAGTGAGGAGGTGTGAAACTACTGCCCAGTCAGTCTTACCTCGATGGTGGGCAAGATGATGGAAACACTGCTCAAGGAAAGAATAATAGCATTCCTGGAGGAAACTGGACAACAGGATGTCAAGCAGCACAGCTTTACAATGGGAAGGTCCTGCCAGACAAACCTGATCACATTTTTTGACTTGGTTACTAAGACGGTGGACATGGGGGGCATCCAGTGAACAAGGCAACCGCAAATGGGTGCCTACAAAAATGGCGACTCAATTATGGTGCCTGTGTTCAGGGCTACCTAGCTGGGGGGTGACTGGATAATGGGGTGGGCGACATACAATGACAGGAAGCATGCTCGTATATGCACGCACACACATGTTGGGGGAGAAGCAGGGGAAGGATAGTATGTGGGAGGGGGTGTGGCAGGCAGCTGCTGAGCTGATCCACTAGCATGGTGGGGACGGTGGTTGGCTGGGAGGTGCAGGGTTCAGGTCTGCTGTGGTGCGTTTTTTTTTTTTGCCGACAGCTGGCTTTCAATTATTTAAGTTTTTCACACACCCCCGACATACACTCCCCTGGAGTTGAGAATCCATAAGTAGGGGGATGTGAGGGCATGTGGGGGGTGCAGCCTCTTGCATTAAAAACAAAACCCATAGGTTGGTCCGGTGGTGCTGAGGGTTGAGGTGCTGGATGCCTCACCTCACACCATACCGGTGACCCAGGTTCGGGAACAAGCCTGGGTCACCAGGGGTTGGCAGGGGAGGACTGGGATTGAGCATCTGTAGACTGATCTCCTGGTCCTGTGGTGTTTTGGGGAATCCCGCCACACTGTAGCGGCCCCTGTGGATGCTCAGGGGCACTACTGGAGTGGGGGATACTGGAGGAGGAACATGGCGGATGTCGGCAGGCTGTGTCCATACGTCATTGCATGTCCACATTCTGGGGGACCAATCAGGAGGAAAATGGCTGGGCGTGACCATGTAGCTTGATGGCCATGCTCCGAGCCACCTGGAGGACTCTGGCGGAGTCCTGTCAGAGAGGGTCTGGGGCTATCCTGTCTGGCTGAGGCAGAGGGGAGCCCACCAGTGGGATGGCAAGATGGCCGTCCCGGATCCTCCTGGGTGCAGTTTGAGCTACCCAGTTCTCCAGGCAGGTGGAGCCAGCGGCTGGATGCCCCAAGCTGGAGTGCGCCACAGCAGGCGACAAAATGTTAAATGATTAAAAGAAAAAAAAAAGTAGGTCTCCGACACCCTTTTTCTCCTCACCATGAGTGTGCATTGCCAAAATTCATTTCTGATGATGTACACTCGCTGTAACTGCGATCGCTATTCCGCATTCGCCATTATGATATGGAACCCCAGGGTGAGCCATGGAAGTTATCTACCTTGACTTTAGCAAGGCCTTCAGCTCAGTCCCACACCGAAGGCTACTAAATAAACTTGAGCATACAGGTGTGGAGAGGCAAGTGATAGCATGGGTGAGTAGCTGGCTTGGACAGAGAACTCAATCAGTGATGGTAAATGGGGCATCAGGGGATAGGGAGGTAACCAGCAGGGTGCCACAGGGGTCCATCCTGAGACCATTACTCTTCAATGTTTTCATAAGAGACATCACAGAGCAGCTGAGTGGGAAGGTGTGTCTGTTTGTAGATGTCACAAAGCTCTGTAACACAGTGGACATGGCACAGGGGGTGGAGCAATTGAAAAGTGACCTACTCAAGCTGAAAAAATGGTCCAACATGTGGCAGTTAAAATTCATTGTGAAAAAGTGCAAAGTTATGCATCTGAGCAAAAGCAACCCAGGGAAGGACTACTATCTGGGAGGGGAGAAACTAGCAGCCACCCAGCAAGAGCAGGATCTAGGGGTTATCATTTCAGATGACTTGAAAGTAGGCAGACAATGCAAAAAAGCAGCACAAAAGGTCAGCACAATTCTAAAATGCATAGGTAGGGGCATCACAAGTAGAAAGAGGGAGGTGATCCTGCCACTGTACTAGTCCCTGGCAAGGCCCCACCTTGAGTACTGCATCCAGTTCTGGAAGCCTTATCTCAGGAAAGACATAGATAGACTAGAGACAGTGCAGAGGAGGGCAACAAAAATGGTACATGGGCTGCATGAATTGCCATATGAAAGCAAGTTAGAGGAACTCAACATGTACTCTCTGGAGCAGCGCAGGGATAGAGGAGACATGATTAAGACATTCAAGTTCCTGAAGGGCATAAACAGAGTCCTCACCCAGGAGCTCTTTCTGGTCAACGGCTCCATGAGGACAAGAGGTCATAGTTTGAAATTAAGGGGAGGAAGATTCATGGGCAACATGCGTAAATCTTTCTTCATGGAGGAGGTATTTGATCCATGGAATGGCCTACCTGCTGAAGTAACTGGTTCCAAAACAGTAGGAGAATTCAAATCTATTTGGGATAGACACAAGGGGATTGTCTCAAAGAAATCCTAAAGTGGGGGGTAGGCTCAGGGCAGACTAGATGGATCTTTGGTCCCCATCTGCCATCACTTTCTATGTTTCTGTGTTTCTCTTCAGCGTCCCTACCCATCCAAAAGCTATTCAACTTCAACTAATTGCAAATCCTTTCCTCCTTAACTTCAATGGAAGGCAATAAACAGTAGTAAACTTTATTTACATGTTTTGTCAAAATGTAAGGATTAAAACCCACTAGAACCAGTGAAAACTTTTAAATATAAATTTAGAATATTCAGTGTAGTTTTTACTTGGCCTTGCCCAGGGCAATTATTTATTTATTTATTTATTGAAATGTTTCACCAGGAAAGGCACACTGAGCAAAAAGATGCTCGTCTCATGGCACAACCTGGGGGGGAGGGATTACAGAGGAGAGCAACTGTATACATTTGCACAGGAAACAAAATTACGCAAGTGAAATTACATGTTGGTATACAGGTATAACACCCCAGAGTGAAATTACATGACGGTACATAGGTATAACACCCAAGAACATGAGGTAGGAGGAACATAGGAAACACTGCCACAAGGAGGTATCCACATTGTTGTCCACATTGTTACATGGAGTGAGGGAGAGATTGTACAAGGATTATAATAACAAAGGGTGTAAAATATGTCTCCATACATGTCGGCTACTAGCTACAGTAATGCGGAGGACAGAGAGTCAAGTTAGAAGTGCAGTAGGGGGTAAGTGCATAGGTTGGGAATGTTAATCAATCAATCAATCTTTATTTATCCAGGCAAAACATTATTGAGACAACTCATTTGCAAGGTGGACCTGGTACAGGTATGGGTATACAAAAGGTAGATAAACATATATATGTATATGGCACAATAAATACAGTCTTACACATAGGATATAATTAGTATAGTTTGTTAAGCATATAATACATGACATAATCAATACAAGCTTGCAAATGAGGTTATAATATGTACAATATATTCAAGGGAGAGAGAGGAACACGGTTTTACAATACATATGTTTGCATGAGTCAAATAATACAAGATAACATGCCACCCTGTGGCCACAAATATATATTTGGCAATATATGACAACATTTGTAGCCGTAGCTAAGGCTGCTGGTCAGGCCGCATAGGGTCTCCGATAGGGCGGGGGGGGAGGTCAGTGACACTGGCAGTTTACAGTGCAGTAGTTTGACAGGGCAAAGGAGATGGAATACATAGAGGAGGAGTGCTGGATTTGTGCTGGCAAGTCATTCCAGAGCTTCAGGAGGTGGTAGGTGAAGGCCGATTGGCCAGTGTTGGTCCGGCAGTGAGGGATTACTAACAGGTGAGAGTCAGTAGATCTAAGGGCATGAACGAGGGATGGGATTGGGGATAGGAAGGAGGTGAGGTAGGGTGGAAGGGACCCGAGCTAGAGGTTAGATGTGAATTTAGCACAGTGGAGTAGGTGCCGGCTGTCAAGGGAGGGGAAGGCCAGTATGTGGTAAAGCTTGCAGTGGCGGTTGCGAGGGGGGGGCATTGAGGGCAAAGCGGCAGAAAGTGTTGAAGAGGGGGTCCAGTCTAGAAAGCATCGACTTAGGAGCAGTGCTGTAGACTACATCATAGTAGTCGAATGTAGGTAATATAATTTTCTGCACAATTTTGCGTCTCACCGTTAGGGGGAGGCAACTATAGTTTCTGTAGAGAGTGCCGAGCTTAGGGCATAGATTTTTCGGGATAGCATCCACATGAGCCGAGAAGGATCGATGTCAGTCAAGCCAGATGCCAAGGTACCTGAAAGATGGCACATTCTCAAGATGGTCCCGTCAAGGGTGTGGAAGTTCAGGGGAGTAGTAAGCCTGGATAGTCTCTGCCTAGTGCTGAAGGTCATGGAAACTGTCTTTTTGGCATTAAGGGAGAGTTGAGGGAGTTAAGGGAGCTAAACCAGTGTTGAACTTTGTTGAAATCCACCTGGAGACTGGTAGTAACCTCCTCGGGGGTATGGCCTGAGTAAAAGAGGACAGTGTCATCTGTATACATTTGAATTGAGGAAGGTGAGCAGGCAAAAGGCAGATTGTTTAGGAGGATGGAAAAGAGGATGGGGCTGAGTACTGAGTCTTGGGAGACACCAGTAGTTATAGGGAGTGGGGGAGAGGTGGAACCAGCAATTTTGATGGATTGGGTTCACCCTTCCAGGTAGGCTCTGAACCAGCTGTAGGCAGGCATGGATAGGCCGGCTTCAGAGAGACAGGATAGCAGCAGGGGGTGGGAGACAGTGTCAAATGCTTTGGCTAGGTCAACAAAGATGACTGCAGTAATGAGACCCTTGTCCATCCCTGAGAGGACTAGCTCAGAGCAGTGCTCTTAGTCTGTGTGTGTGGGGGCAGCAAAAACAGTTGGAAACTCAGCCTACAGCAAGAAGACAGAAACCTCAATGAGTTAGGACACATTCCTTGAGGAGCCAGCCCTGGAAGAGGTAGAAAAGAGAAAGGAAAGAACAGACTGCTGCAGCAGAGTACAGGAAAAAGGAGAAGGTTCTGTTATCTTTAGTAGCCACCTGTGTATTTCAATTGTGCCTAGGTATTTCTTCATTTCATCTATCTGCTGCAAGGTCGGGGGGGTTGCTGGACACAGCAGTATTGCTTATACTAACTTCCTCTAGGCTCTTACTCTAAAACAAATGTATCAGGGAACCACCCTGTAACAATCTTCTTTAATCTTCTTGTCTCCATTGAGAACAGCCTTATGCCAGTTTGTCTGTCCTCAGTTTCAATCCTCTACATCACCCACTGTACTATTGCTAACCTCTGAAACTGTTCTAGCATAGCTATATCTTTTGTATACTACGGTGACTTTATTTATTTAACAATAACTGGGGAGCATTTTCTCCCATAGAGAAACATGGTTATAATTTGTCATTATAACCTGCAGGTTGTAACGGTGAACACATGCTGGGTTTCTCTCTCTCCCTGCACATGCTGCCCATAATCTTCCTTTAGTGGTGTAAGCCCAAAGACTGCAGCTACAGTGGCCAGCTATGTTTTCTGTACTTACTTGAACTCCACAGGCAACAAGTAAGTTTTACAGCCATCAACTACAGATTTTCACTGTATTTTTATTATTTTTCTTGGAGGAAGCTGTCACAAAAAATAACAGTTTAAACAAGCTGCACTCAGGTTCAGCCTGAGCACGGAATGGGCATGGACAGACAACGCGTGATGCCAACCATTGCTGAACAGCAATGTAATTTTATTTTATATAGTTGCTATGGGGATAAAATGCTGCTCAGCACATATATAAAATAAAACATGGGGTGGTGTGTAAAACTCTAATTTTGCACACACCCTCGGCATTGGATGCTTAAATAAACTCCTCAAGCTTCACTCTCTAGGTTTATATAGCATCCAATGCCTTTGGTGTGTATAAAATCTTGTTAAACTCACCACCCCATGTATCATTCTATTTTCTATTTCTATACTATGGTGACTTTATTTCCTTTTCCTATACTAATGATTGTGATTTTATGTATGTATGTATGTATGTATGCATGTAAGTATGTATGTATATATGTAGGTATTTATGCCAAATGTTTTACCAGGAATGACATACTGATTTCCAGGTGCATCCTGGGGGGGACAAAGGGGCAAAAGTGCAAAAAAACAGTTGATGCATACAAAATGAGGTATATACATTGTGGAATACTAACATGCTAGCAAGAAAATAACATGAGGCCAAAACAGCCCATTAATTGCATCAGAGGTAAATAGGCATAGTATCCTTGGAATTAAAATTCTGTCTAGAAAGAATACCAGACTAAGGTGAAGGAGCAGCTGTAATACAAACAACCTTTGCAGTGCAAATTACACAGTCAATACATTTGGATGAAGTCACTAGAAGGGGTAACCCCAAAGGGCACTGGACCACAAGAGCTGAATAAAAAGCAGCATGAGGGGAGGGCTAAGAGGGGCCAGGGATATTTGCAGGAGTGAGTCAAAAGGTCTTGAAGGAGTTATTTGAGGGAAGAGGTAGAGGTAGAGGTAGAGGAGGCAGATCCAATGGTGGAAAAGTGAGCAGACTACAGCTTAGGGAATCAGAAGGAGAAAGCATCTTGACCTGCAAAAGATTTCTAGGGAGGGAGGGAGAAGGATCAAGAGTCTGCACCAAAATGGCAAAACATTTACACATGCAATGTGGTTGCTATGCCTATAGCATGTGACAGACATGGCTATCTGGTGGCTCTAGGAACATCGCCAGAACTGGTAAATCCTATAAATTCTGGTGATGTCCCTAGACATTTAGGCAGTTTTCTTTTGGAAAAAGGGTTTTAAAATTTGCTGGAACAACCTTCTTGTTTCTAGAACAACCTTCTTTCATGTGGCAATGTTTGGTAACTATAGACCTATAATTAACTGTATGCAGTATTCTTGATGGGAGCTATCCAATGGTCTATAAAATGGCATTATTATATCTCTTGATCTACATATAGCATTTCTTTTACTACAGGTGAAAAATGCATTTGGTTTATTTGTTGCTTCTGTACATAGCAGTTCTCATTTTTGCCATCCGCTTACCATGATGCCCAAATCCTTGTTCTGGTTGCTAGTACTAGTTCTTTACCATTTTAATAGCAGTTTGGTCCAATTGTTTTTAAACTAAGATGCACAATCTTAGGTTTCCCTTATTTAAACCCAAGTGCAGTTTACTTGCCTATTCCCCTCATTTGTTTAGGTCAGAATAAAGCTCAGTTACATTATCATCTGAACTTACTACTCTCCCAATGTTGGTATCATCTATGAATGCAGAAACCCACCAATTCTTCACTACCTCTAGGTGACTTAAGAATATATTAAAAAGAGTGAACCCCTGTCAAAATACTAATCCATCTGGTGCCCCACTTGTTATCTCACACAATGCAGAAAGGATACCATTAATTCTTTTCTACTGGCCAGTCAGTTATTAAATCATTGTAGTACATTGCCTTTAATAGCTTGCCATTTCATTTCAGTATGTTATGCATCACTGAATCAAAGTTTTAATGAAACTGAGATACACACTGTGTACTGTTTTCCTTTTATCGCTGTTTTAGTTACTTTCCTAAAGAGCAGATTAATTGAAAATTGTACACAAGATTTTGGGGCCACACATACATCTTCTTCAGGAGTGTCTGTCCTGACCACTGACAGAGGGCATATGTGGCCCTGAAGGCATGTGTACTGTACATCTATGCTGATCCAATAATAGATATTACAGTCTTCAACTAATGCAGTTTTTCAATGACTACCATGGCTTCCAACATGGCCTCCTTGCTATTGAATGAAATGAAATGTGATTGCCGTGACTTTCACTTACTGAATCCATATTCAGTTTTTGCATATTTGCAGTGTCAGTGGCTCAGTAGGTAGCACACTCGCCTCTGAGGCTGGGAGATCAGAGGGCTGTGGGTTCAGTTCCCACATCTGGCACTTGGGTTAATATCCCAGTACTGACACTGTAGTGCAGCATGAGGGGGGTGCTGCACTTCTGAGGTGCTGTCTTTCAGATGAGACATTAAACCGAGGTCCCATCTGCCTGGATTGGTGGTAGTTCAAGTGGATGTTAAAGATCCCATGGCACTTATCGAAAAGAGTAGGGGAATTTCCCTGGTGTCCTGGCCAAATTTCCCTCATTCACTAAAATACTAACAACAGCTTAATCTGGTTCAAGGTCAGTTGGCATTCATATGTATCCCCCTCGCTCGGGTCATGCCTGAAAATAGGCAGGATTTGTCTAGTGCACTTACCCAGTCAACAAAAACTAAATAAATAAATATTGGGACACTGAATCTAAGTTGTGTTTCTTTCAGTGATAAATAATCCTCTCTCTGATGATTTTTTTCATCAATATATCTAATAATCATGGCAAGCTTACTAGTCTATAATTTCTTCATAATCTTATTTGCTTATTATCAAATAGTAATGCTTTTATTGCCATGGTAGAAAGGTGTTATTAAAAAAAAACAGGTGGCTAGATGACTGGACATTTGGGGAAGAGTTGTATTGCCTGAAAAATTGGGAATACTTTAAAGGGAGGGAGTATCTTTATTCAAAGTATGGGTTGCACTTAAACATGAAATGATGGATAGAAATTTAAACTAGTATCTATAGACAAGGCATGGGGTCATAATGTCACAGATGAAACCACGCACGTCAACAGCATGGCTACATACAGCGTGCGACATCACTTGAAAGTTTTTCTTGTGTTTTGTAGGGAGCTTCACACCCATGACCCTGACATGAGAGACTTCACCCTGCACCCCCCAGAACTATTATAATCAACTCTGAGGGGGTGTGGACACATGGGCAAGAAATAATATATAAAAAGAAAAAGATTTCCTAGCAGGGAATCAAACCTCGTTCCCCCCAACCCCATCCACTGCAGGGTCAGGTACTCTAACCACTCCATCATGGGAGCTGCTTGACCAAGCACCCAACCGACAGTGGCTACATCCACTTCCTTCTTGCTGCTGAGTGTCAGGGGGTAGTGATCCTTTTGTATCACTATAATTCCACTGTCACTGTAAAGCCACATCCACTACTCGCAGCACTGTCTTGATGTGCGTGGTTTTGTCTGTGAGATTATGACCCAGTAGGTAGGGACAAAGGGTCAAATATGGACAAAATCATAGTATTCTTAAAAACAAAATACGGTATAGAAACAGGAAAGCTAAAGAATTAACTGTCTTGTTTTAATCGTAAGAAGGTTAACCAATAAAATGGAATTAGGGGACATGATGAAATGGAACCAGATATCATCACAGTAACAGAAACCTGGTGGAGAGAAAAAAATGACTGGAATAGAAAGTTGGGGGATACCAATTGTTTAGTAAGGAAAGGGTAAACAGGAGAGGTGGAGGGGTTGCCATTTATTGCAAAGAGACACTCCAGCCTACCAAATGGGAACCTAGTAAAGGAAGTCAGACAGAAACCATATGGATAAAAGTGAACAATATAAAAAGGAGGTGTATAATTATAGGGAACTCTTACATTCCACCTGACAGCAAAAAGGCTGAGACCATTACGATGTACGCTGACATCTTTGAAGAGCCATGTAGGAATAAGGACACATTAATAGTGGGTGACTTTAACATGCCAGAAATAAACCTGGAAAATAATGCTACCACTACCAACATAACCAGCGGGTTTCTCAAAATTATAAGCGAATGCAGTTTAACTTAGCACATACAGTAAATTAATCTACTAGGGATAGGAGTCAGTTGCAAGATTCACAAAAAAAAAATGTAAAGAGTTTGCACTGCACCTCGCAGTTGCACTGGTGGGCAATCCTGCTATTCACAGACATACAGCGGAGTACGCTAACTGATTATGAATAGGGGAAGGTGGGGGCAGCAGTAACCCAGGAAAAGCACCAGGATCCCCAGTAGTGTTGCCCCAACAGCTAGCCAAGAGAATGGGCTGGCAACAATAGTGCACATGCTCTAAGTCCATATTCACAAAAGTGGCAATGCAAATGAGCCCATTGGGCATGCAAGGTGCAATGGGCCATTAGCATGTCCATTATGCATGGCCTTTGTTTGGTCTAGCATGGCCCCCCACCAGCCCATGCCCTACGCAGTCACATTCCCCTAGTGTAGTGCCCCCCCGTCCTCCAATCAGTGTCCTCAAATAGATGTTTGTATACCCTGGTAGTCTAAGGTCTCTCCCCTTCCCAATCAACAACCCCCTAAGATAACTGCCCTTGCCATAATGTAGTGGTCTCTCCCCCTCCCTGGTCACTGATAGCCATCCCATATGCTATCTTAATTTTCCATTATGTAGTGTTGCCTTCCCTGCCCTGATCACCAACCCTATATCCCATAGCATGTTTCCATAGTGTAGTGGTCCTTCCCTACTCCCTGGCCAATGATCACTGTTCCCAAATGCAGAAAACCCCATTCCCTAGTAGTCTAGGGTCCCTCTTCCCAGCTTCCCCACCCCATCCAGTATGAACCACCACCCCACTCCCCTATTCCAGTCTATGATTGGTGACCAGCACAGCCCTCCTCACACCACCATGGCTGGCTGACGACTGAGCCTTTATGGAGCACATACAATATACAGTATGGCTCATTGACTGTGATTGACCAATCACAGTCAATGAGCTGTAGTCTATACAGTATGCACTCAATGAGGGCTCAGTTGGTAACCAACTGCAGTGAGTATGAAGAGGATGTGCTGGTCTCAAATATAAGACAGAGACAGACAGCGTGTTAGGTTCTGTATGGGGTGGGGGTGGGGGAGGGACCCTAGACTACCAGGGAATGGGATTTTCTGCATTTGGGAATGGCGATCGGAGACCAGGGAGGGGGGATGGACCACTACACTATGGAAACATGCTATGGGATATAGAGTCAGTGATTGGGGTGGGGGAGGGCACCAGTACACTATGGAAAATTAAGATAGCATATGGGGATGGTGATCAGTGACTGGGAAGGGGAGGGACTGCTACACTACAGCAAGGGCAGTTGTCTTATGGTGTTGGCAATTGGGCAGGGGGAGGGACCCTAGACTACTGGGTTACATTTATTTCTTTGAGGAGGACAATCAGAGAATGGGGAGGAGATGGGGGCTGCAGTACCTCTGCCAACCACTAGGGTTGCATGGATTACTGCCATGTTTTTGTCGGCGGTGATTTCTTTACACAAGGGCCTTCACAAATGGCCCTTGTGTGGAGCACAAACTTTGAGACTTGGACTATGGGGATATGCAGGTCCCTTCCCCTTCATTTGCATTGCAGACCCCCTCACACCTTTGCCTGGGTACAAACACAGTTTGTATGGGCAAACAGGGCTTTATGAATACCAACTTTGGGCAAAATCCAGTTTGCCCTGGGCAAGTCTGTGTGAATCTGGCCCTGATCTTTACAAATTTTGATTACGATTGTAAATATGAAATACTAAATCCATTGGTAAATAGCGATCATGATGTTATACTCTTCAGGGTAAACAGAAGTATATTATCCATAATAACAGGGTAATGGAAAGGCTAGATTATAATAATGGTGACTATAAATGTATTAAAAACTGTTTGACAAAATGGGACTGGAATACTGATTTAGGGGGTAAGGATGCTGAACAGGCCTGGACTATATTGAAATAGAAACTCCATGAATTTAGAGATACTTATATAACCCCAAAAAGAATATATAACAGGAGAGAAAAGATCACACCCTGGTTCACTAATAAAGTACAGAAACTAGTGTCAAGAAAAAAGGAGCAGTACAAGAAAATGAAGAATAACCCTATACAATCAACCATAACTAGGTACAGGAAAATGGCAAAAACATGTAAAACCAAAACAAGAAAAGCTAAGAAATTACTTGAAGAAAAGCTGGCAAAGAATAAGGCAACTCCTAAGTTATTGTATAGTTACATAAATTCTCTAAATCATAAGTCAACTGTAGTGGGACCACTTCGATATGAGGGAAAAAGATAACTGATAAAGCAAAAATGGCTGAGATTTTTAATAACTATTTTGCTAGTGTCTTTCAAAATTCTCAAGTAACAGGTATTATACATAGGGAATTGAGTGAGGATACTACTCAAGGGACTATTGAGCAATCTGAGGTGTTAGAAAGGCTTGTGAGGTTGGATACAACTAAATCAGCTGGACCAGATGATTAGGAACCTAGGTTACTTAAAGAGATGGCACGTGAACTGATGGCACCATTGACATATATATTGAACAGGTCACCTGATATGGGTGAAGTGCCTGATGACTGGAAGGCTGCTGTAGTAGTCCCTTAATAAATAAATTGAATGAGCTTAAAATACAGCACAAGTTGATAAACTGGGTAGATAACTGGCTATGTGAAAGAGGACAATGGGTCAGATTGCATGGACATGTATCATCTTCCATTAGGGTGACCAGCGGCATGCCACAGGGGGTCTATATTGAGGCCAGTCTTATTCAGATTGCATATCTCAGATATCGGGAAAGAATTATCATCTAGATATTGTGCTTTTGCAGATGACACTAAGTTAGGGCAAAGAGTGGATACTATTGAAAACCATGCTAAATTACAGAAGGATTTGGACCAATTAATGATATGGGCCCGAAAAGTGGGGGATGACATTCAATACATCAAAATGCAAAGTTATACATTTTGGTAAAAGCAATCCAAGTTACAGATACAACCTACAAAAGAAGATATTGGAGGAAACAATGAAAGAAAAGGCCTCAGGAATCATAATAACAAATAATTTTAAAACTCACATTCAGTGTCAGCAGTGTTTAGGAAAATCAACCTTTTGTTAAATATGATAACTAAAAACATCATTAATAATTCAAAGGAGTTGAAGCTGCCTCTGTATAACGCATATGTTAGACCACAATTAGACTATTGTTCACAGTTTTGGGGGGCATTGAGCAATACTGATAAGAATAAACTAGAACGGATACAGAGGAAAGCCACAAAATCAATTAAGGGGCTGGAGGATGAGACATACGAAGACCACTTGGGAATACTCCAATGAAATACTCTGCACAATATATGAATTAGAGGAGATTTACTAATGTTGTATAAATTTTCAACAATGAGGATTTAATGGAAGGGGTTGAATCTAAAATATAGAATATGGCATAATGTTAGAGGGCATGAAAAACAAATACATCTGACTAACTTCAAAACAGAGAAGCTGAAAAAATATTTCACACAAAGGGTGGTGGGCATATGGAATAGATTGCCATCAGAGGTGGTGTGCAGCAGTAATTTTATCACCTATAAGAATAATTTAGATAAATACATAGTAGAGAGGGGATTAGAAGACTATTACTGCAACTAAAAGGGACAGCTTATATATATATATTTTTTTATTTCATTCTTGGATTACAATACCTTTGAGCGGGAGACCACTCTTTTACAAAGGTTCCATGTCACAGAGGGTGGGTATACATACAATGTGGGTTTAGGAATATCTAGCTAGGTGAGTAAACATACACATAATGCATTGTAAATAGGACACAGAGAGGTTTTAATATTAGAATAATTCAGGTAACAGAAGCAGCCTAGGTGGCATTGGCAGGTAAAAGACAGTAAGCAGCTATTCAGAAAGGAGAGTGGGGGGGAGATGACTATTTAAGGGGGAGATGGGAGAGGAGAGTGGAGGGGATTGCAGGGCAAAGACGGGGACAGTTCGTAGTAGTAGTAGTCAGGAATAGTGAGGGGATGGTAAGATGGCCCAAAAATGAGATAGACCAGGGTCAGAAATATACAGTAGGGTGTGTGTGGAGTAATTAGAAAGTACAGTCACAGGAGCTTTTCTTCAGTAGGTGTTGGACTTATGTTATCTGCTGTCTCTGCTATTCTAAAGCCAAAAGTAAAAAAAAGTCAACAAAGAGTTTCTGTCTCAAAAGCATGAATCTTATGAGTATGGAAAGGTGTTATTATAAAAAGAAGACAACAACAAAGAGCTTCAACCTCAAAAGCATTAATTGTGTGAGTATGGTGATTTATTTATAAGAAGCTTTGCTATGTTACAAGTACAACTGTTGCTATAGTCTCATCAAACATTAGGCTGCAAAGAGTGTAACACAAACCCTCAAAATGATTTGATGTATCCTAGATTTTATTTCCCTTCTTTTGATGAAAGATATTATAGTATATGGTTCAGTGTTGCTTATGTATGGAAATCCATACACTGCTAGGTGCTGTTGTATTACAGTAGAGATGACACAATGGTGTTGTGCTACAGTAGCGAAGATACTACTATAGGACAACAGCATTGACTTCCATGTCTATTTAAATTCCTTATGCTTGCCTACACTGAATATTCTTCATAATGAAGACATCATCAATGCTAAAAAAAAACAAAAACCCTAAGTGAACTGTTTTGGAGAAAAGATGAATTACTAGAAATGGTGCCAGCCCATGTAGCTATTACATTAATCACATCAAATGCATTTAATCCTATCCTGTTGCTCGTTGTTTTCTGTTTATTTGATCACAGTTCAAAAAGGGTTAGAAGAAAAGTAAATTAATTAAAACAAACATATACTACCCAAAGTAATATATGGACAACCATACAGAAGGCTGATGTTTCCATCTCAGATTGAAATTACATCATAAAAACCTCTAGAGCTTCACTAGCAAGGTCTATGATGTCATCTCACCCTTTGATGGAAACACAGCCTTGTTGTGTATGGTTGCTCATACATTATTCTCCGTGTTTCCAGTAGACTTCTACTGTCTAATTTTTCAGCTGAGAGGACCAAATCTTAAATGCTACTTACAAACTAAATGTTGAATATAATTGTTTTCATATCTGTCTGTCTAGTATTTTCTTTGTATCAGGATATTCCACAAATAAAACCCAGGTCTTGTGGTATATATCTTCTGTAAGGAAAAAAACAAAACAATAATCCCAAGAAAGTCAATCAACTTGCTCAAGATCAAACAGTAAAACTATGGCTCTGGTTTGAACATTACCAGAACCCATGGCTACCATAGCAATCAAACATCTAGTCTCCTGTTTTAATGTTTAGTGCACCAAGCATTAGACTACATTGATGAACTGACGGGCTCTGCTTGAAACTGCCATTGATGTGATTTCCTCCCTTAGGCTCTTCTATCCTTCTGTAGCTTTGATACTGAAAGCAGAATCAGTATCTGATTCCACACTTGGATGCCAAAAGCGGGAGTTTTTTCACCACAAATAACTTTCTTCCTTCTACAGTACATGTATTGAGTTAGTCTGTCTCAGAGCAGACATATTGCTCTGATCCCCATAATTTGAAGGGAGCTGAAAGATCCTGTTCGACATTCCTATTAAGCACTGTGGATACAAGCATATTAAGGATGTCTATTGTCAGTAAGGGTGATACACTTGGAACACCAAGCAATCAGACTAGGTCTGTGTTGCTCGAGTGTCTATAAATGTACACACTTAGTAGTAATGTTATATAGCTGATAAACTGCATACATGTGTATATGCAATATCACACATGTTGATAAAGTTTCATAATTACAGAAATAGACATAATGGCATCCTTAAAAATGCCACTGACAGATTAATCTGTTTCAATTAAAATTGGTTTGCGTCTGTACCCCCGCCCCACCCACAGTAGATGAGGCTAAAAATAAGCAGTATTGTCTAGCCCTTCAGTCATGGTCAACAAAAATGAACCAACTAAATACATAAATGAGTGTAAATGAATAGATCAAAGAATCTTAGAAAAGTAAGTAATTTGGAGAAACAGTTCCCTTGTTTGCTTTAATCTACCATGACCTCAGGAAGATTGATACTGCACCTACTGTATATATAACTGGTTGGCTGATCCAACTGTACTCCAGGTAAATAAAACTAAGTGGAACTTGTGAAATAATTTAGCTGAAAATGTAAAATATGTCTTACATGTTAGAGAACCAAACAGAATAGGATACACTACTGTAAGTTGTTAAAATGTTAACAAGGGGACTTTGTTAATGTTTAATAACAGTTTACCTTGTTTAACTGTGACAAATACACCTGCAACTTAAATGCTTTTGTATTAGAGATGCAGCAAATTTAAAATCTGCCAGCGAAGTGAATGTGAAGTGGCCACTTCGTGTTGGCACTTCGCTACGTGGAGTGCACCATAGGAAAGGCTCACTTCACCTTGTTATTATTACTTCGCATTGTCATTCCACCTTAAATGCGAAGTAAGGTGGAGTAACAACAATATTGGCAGCAACCCACCCACACAGTCACCAGAATAAATGTGCATCCCCAAAGTGCTACTGTCTTGTGTCCAGAAAACTCCCCAGTGCTGATGAAGTGAAATGATAGTGTAACAAGAAATGCAGTCTCCCAGAATTAATGGCGCACTCAGTCATGTGTGCAGTGGTCAGGTCATGCACAGAGCCACCAGAATTAATGTGCATCCCCAAAATGCTGCTGTCTTGTCTCCAGAAAATTCCCCAGTGCTGACAAAGTGAAATGTGAGCATAACAAGAAATGCAGTCTCCCAGAATTAATGGTGCCATGCAAATGCACAGACAGATTAAGATTATGCTGCACACTCAAGGGATGCATACGAAAAGGCACAACAACACCTAACCAGTGCTCACAAGTCACAAATCCAGATCTGGAACGGAATACAATTTGCTGGTTGGGGGATTAGTGCACGGCAGTAACAATCCATTACCAATAAAGATACCACAAAGCAGTATAAAAAATTGAATGCAGGTGTAGTGGATAGCAGGTTCACACTGCTGCAATTACTATGTTACACAATAAAAAGTGTCTGACTTAATGGTACGCATCACACACACACTCAAGTAATGTGTAGCAAATTAAAAACCTTTAGTAATATAACCAAATGTTTTAAACAGACAAATTGTACACTGCTGCGTCACAACAATCAGCAAAAAAATGTTAAGAATTACTGAAAATATTACTGTGTGTACATTAGCACAGTTATACAAGAAAAATATAACCAAAACAGAAAGACTGCCTTTTTCTCCCAGTTAATCTACCTACACCACAAATATGCCCCCAAAGCACACTTCACAGTACACAGACTGACTGTTCTAAATTAACATTCAAAATCCACACACAACAATAAACACTCGTTGATATGAGCACAGAAGGGTTTCCTACAACTGATGTACTAAATTTTGAGCAAAAGAATATTACTCACAAAGGCATTTAAACAGCTTTTAGAGGTTTTGAATTGCAGAGCTCTGAGAACAAACTGTCTCCAGCTACCACTGCACACACACTACCCAGGCCAGAACTGAGGCTGTGCCGAACAATTTAGAATCCATGTGATCTGCAATCCCATGAATAACTGCAGAATTTCATTTGGAGCGCAATTACAGGGTGAAGTGAGGCAAATTACATTGATTTCAATGTACTTCACCTTAAAATTGGTGGTGAAGTGGTTTGGGGAAGGTGGAATAATGCAAAGTCATTGGTTTCAATGTACTACGTGTTCCTCATTATGAAGCAAAGTAACCCGCTTCACATTATGGAGTTCTCTGCAGATTCCGCGTTACTCAGTGAATCACTTCACGGAGCAAATTGGGGCCACATCGCCCACCAATACTTATAGTACTGTAACTCACATGCTGTACGGGAAGGAACGCGAATGCCTATGGCTGTACTTCCCCGATGAGCTGTAGCACAAAACTCTCCAACTTAAAAACACGCATTAATGAGTACAATGGTGGAGTGGTGAAGCCTGGAGAGATACTACAAAACATGCTTACAACACATCCAAGTAACTAGTAAAAAAAAAATGTTGTGATTCGTGATTGTGAATTGTGATTTGTGACTGTGATGATGAAGCATGTCATTCGGTGTCAACGGTGTGAGATAACCAATATGGAATTGTATTGGGAACGTGAATGCCTATGGCTGTACAGTACTTCCCCGATGAGCTGTAGCACAAACTCCCTGACTTAAAAATGCTCATTAATGAGTACAATGGCGAGATGGTGAAGCCTGGAGACATACTACAAAACATGCTTACAATACATTCAAGTAACTAGTCAAAACATTAGTGCTGTGATTTGTGACGTGATCATGAATCGTGATTTATGACTGCATTTGAGACCGTGATGATGAAGAACATGATTTGTATCAAGAGTGACTCGTGATGATGGTCCTGACTTAAAAATGCATATTAAGGAGTACAATGTTCATGCAGAATTATGCACTACACCTGTCCAGTACTCTGAAGGGAAGTCAAAAAAACAACTGTGACTTAAGTTACAGATGGAGATTGGGCCCTAAAGAGATGCAAATGCACAGACAGATTAAGATTGCGCTGCACACTGAAGAGATGCAGATGCAAAGGCACAACACCTAACCAGTGCTCACCATCAGAAATTCAAATCTGGAAAAGAATACCTTTGCCGGTTGGGGTGGGCCACAAAGAGAAGTGTACTACACTGCTGCAGTAACAGTCACTAGTACTAGTACCAGTAAAGATATCACAAAGAAGTACAAAAATCATACAGCTGCAGTGGATAGCAGGTTCACATTGCTGAAATTATTATGTGGCACAATAAAAGGTGTCTGATTTGATGACACACGTCACACACATACACACACACTAAGTAATGCGTAGCAAATTGAAAACTTCAGTAATATAACCACATATTTTAAACAAACTAAAATTATGCACTGCTGCACCACAACAATCAGCAAAAACAATGGCAAGAATTATTGAAAATATTACTGTGTGTATATTAACACAGTTATATAAGAAAAATATCACCAAAACAGAAAGCACTGTCTTTTTCTTCAAGTTAATCTACCTACACCACAGATACACCCTTCCCCCAAAGCACACTTACACTGTCTCTCAATACACAGACTGAATGTTGTACATTAACATTCAAAATCCACACACAAACAATAAATGCTCGATGATATGAGCACAGGAGGGTTTCCTATAATTGATGAACTAAAGTTTCAGCCAAAAAAATGACTCAAAAAGGCTTTTTAACAGCTTTCAGAAGGTTTGATTCGCAGAGAGTTCTCAGAGCAGATTGTCTCCTACAGCTTCCTACACACACTACCCCAAACTGAAGCTGTGCAGAACAATCTAGAGCCCATGTGACCTGAAATCCCATAAACCACTGCACAATTCACCTTTGGAGCTTAAAAATAAGGCAAAGTGAGGTGAAGTACATTGTTTTCAATGTACTTCACCTTAAGAATTGCTGGAGTAGTGGTTTGGGAAGGTGGAGTAATGCAAAGTATATTGTTTTCAATGGACTTTGCGTTACTCATTATAACGTGAAGTACTCCACTTCACGTTGTGGAGCACCCCATGAATTCGCCTTCACTCCACGAATCACTTCGCAGAGAAAATTGGGGCCACTTTGCCCATCTCTATTTTGAATGTTTTGATTTAATTTTATTGATTTCTAACTTTAGCCCAATGAGTAAAGCAACCACTTTCACAGGTCCTAGGGAGACAATTTTAATTCATTCATATAAAAATAGATTAGGCAACCTGAAATTGTATTCATCGGAGAAGGGAAGACTAAGGGGGGGGGATCTTATTACAGTGTAGAAAACTTTGAAAAGTGAGGATATGATATATTGTATGCATTTGGAACTAAGGACTTTAGGTAGGAAAACAAGAGGGCATAAATTACAGTTAGATGCTAAAGATTTAAATATTCTAAGGAGAGGAAATTGGTTCACTCAAAGGGTAGTCTATCTTTGGAACAGTTTGCCTGAGCAGTAATTACTAGAGAAAATGTGAATATCTTTAAATACAGGTTAGAAAACGTAAAGGAGGGAGGGTTTGGAGGTCTTCATCATTAAAAAATTGGCAGAAAGGCCAGATGGGCACTAAGCTCCCTCCTGTCTGTATTACTTATGTATGTTCCTATGTTCCAATAAAGGACCACCCAACGATGGTGGCATTTGAGGTGGCAGTAGGCTGAGAGGCACAGCAAAGATCATGAGTATAGATTATATCATCTGACTGTCTGGTTTCACAATAGCCACCTCTGTACCCCTCCAAGTAAACATTGCTGCACTCCTGTGTGTGTCTGTCTGTACCTGAGTACTGCATGCCAGCCAGAGGGGCTTGACAGCTGCACTTTGTATTGGCTGCGAAGTGTTTCTGCATTTACCATAGTGCACTGACTACTGACTCTGTGTTGCTACACTGAATATCTGTGAATGACTCTTCCCACTGAGTGAGATTCCAGCCTGTCTGTGAATTGTGTTCCTCATGCACCTGAATTTCCACCACCTGTACAGGAGAGGAGCCAGCAGACTTAAACTGCAACACCCACCGAACAGCAGCAGTAGACTGAGCAGCATGGCAGCAAGCAAATAAATCTTTATTTATATAGCGCCTTTCAATATCAAGGCACTGTACCGAAGTATAAGCCACAAATATAGAAGCTGATAACAATATACATTATTTAAAATCAGTCTGAGAAAGCCAGTGAAAATAAATAAGTTTTTAACATAGATTTAAAACTACTGACGGTGAGGCATTCTCATAACCAATGAGGTAGAGAATTCCACAGGGTTGGTGCTGCAAATGAAAAAGCATGAGCTCCAGATGTTTTTAGATGAACCCTGGGAATCTCTAGCAATCCCTTGTTGGTGGCTTGGAGAGGGTGATTGGGGGCGTAGAGAGTCAGGAGATCTTTCAGGTAGTCAGGTCCCTGTTTGTGTAGGGCTTTGAAGGTAAGAAAGCCTACCTTGTAGGTGATCCACCACTGAACCGGCGGCCAGTGCAGTCCATGCAGCACAGGTGTAATGTGACTGGACTTAGAAGTGCCAATCTACAGCCTGGTTGCAGCATTCTGCACCAGTTGCAAGTGGCAGATATCAACCCCAGACAGCTCTAGGTAGAGGGCACTGCAGTAGTCAAGATGGGTAGTAATGAAGACATGAACCAATGTTGGGAAGATCGCCCAGCAGAACCAGATGTTTCAGCTGGATGATATTCCTCAGATGGTGAAATGACTATTTGACCACAGCTGACACCTGAGATTTCAGGGTCAAGCCATCATCAAAGATAAAGCCCAGGTTCCACACCCGATCTGTGATAATGAGCTGGACACCATCAAGGCACAGGCCAGACATGTGCCCAGCCCCCAATCCTGTCCCCAGGTGACCCAGGTCCACAACCAACACCTCAGTCTTATCTGTATTCAGCCTCAGCCAACTGGACCCATCCAGTCTTTGATCTTGGAAAGGCAATTATTTAGCACAGACCGCATCAACCTGTTCAGGCATGAAGGACATATACAGCTGAGTATCATCTGCATAGCAGTGAAAACTCAAGCCATATCACCTGATGGTATCTCCCAATGGCAGCATGTACGCTGTAAGCAACATGGGTGCCAATATGGAGCCCTGCGGCACCCCACAGGACAGGGGATGGCATCAGAGGAATAAATTATGGTGACCACCCTCTGAGACCTGCCTGTGAAGAATGATTGAAACCACTCGAGGACTGTACCTGACAGTCCACAAAGAAACCACAGGGTCTCCAAAAGCACCACATGGTCTACAATGTCAAAGGCTGCTGAGAGATCAAGAAGGACCAAGATGGTATGAGCTTTTGATCTCTCGCCATTAGGAGGTCATTTAGTACCCGAACAAGGGCAGTCTCCCTGGTATGCATTTTCCTGAAACCAGACTGAAGGACTTCATAGATATTGTGGGTTACAAGGTGATTGTCCAGTTGCAATGCAACTACCTTCTCAATAACCTTCCCCACAAAGGGAAGGTTAGAAATAGGTCGGTAGTTTGCTGGTTCATCGGGATCCAAGGAGGGTTTTTTAAGGTGTGGTTAAATGACCGCCTCCTTTAGGGGTCCAGAAAGACCCCCTCTCCAAGGATCTCCATACAATTTTAGCTAGGATCAGGCAGATAACATCTACACACCCCACTAAGAGGGGGTAGGGTCTGGATCCAAACTACAAAAGGTTGGGTGCAAAGTCTGGATGATCTTCACAATGTCCATACAATCCAGTCAGCTGAGGTCCATCCAGACAGATCGGGTGCTCACCACCTCCCATCGACCTCTGCAACCCCTCATAGAGAGAGAGCTGGCCGATTTTGGACTTGATGCTGGCAACCTTATCTGCAAAGAACCAAGCTAGCTCATCACACTTAATTTGTGAAAAAGCTCTTCCAGACTGGAGACAGATTGGATTGCACAATCTGTCAATAGATTGAGGGGTGCCTGCCGTGTCTGCCGGGGGCACCCAGGCCTGAGCAAGAAACTTTGTTCTTTATTATTGGACTCATTCTTGACAAGATTTAATCTGGGCATTTTTTCATTAGTTTGTACCTAATCAACTATGTCTGAGTTATTCTTAGGTAGAAGGTCACCCACATTTAAATAATTCTCCATAATAAGCAGTGTTTTAGCACAATTGCATGTAGTGTCATACAGTAATTCAATATTAATTCTATCCTGATTGCTTTACTTGTCTTACTCACATTAAGAAGGTTTACTAACAGAAGTAGGGTTTTATTTTAGCCCCCTTAATTGGCTTGGACCAGCGGTAGCAGCCCTTTATAATAGCCTGAGGGTTTTAATGTCTGATCAGTGGGAGTCTACTTTTGTAGTTTAGAGTTTTTGGGGAGGACTCTAATATATTACTTGGGTCAAAACCAACCTCCTTTAGTACACTTACTGTCCTTGTTGGTTTGTTTTCCCCTCAGTCCTATTACAGTGGTGACAGCACTGTAAAGGGGGAGGCAACAACTGTTGATTGGAATTGCAGCTCCAAGTATATCCAGCAGTAGCTAAATGTGCAGGAAGAGTGTAGTGATTAGATTCTGGCTGGAGGGTGGCAGGCTCTTTTTCATGTTCCTATAGCTAATACATTCATACTCTGGCTCCACATTAGCTCTTATTCATTATTGCTGCCCCAAATCACCTAACACTGTTATTATTGCTAATGATCATCCACTGCTAATTTGTGTGTGTGTTTCTCCAGGATTAACAATGTTTGCACAGAGAGAAGTCTTTTATTCATTAGACTTGTGCAGCCCCCACTTATTGGCCAGGATTCACTATGTGGCGGTTCCTATGTCAGGGAACCATGTAGAGTGCCTGCGCCTCTCTGCACCTATGGACATGTATGCACCGGTGGTATTCACAACGGCCGGCCACCTGTCTGAGGTCCACCCTGGTACACAGGTGCATGGAGGGTGGACGTTGTCAGCACACTGGACCCAGGAAGTCATCCAATCGGATGCTCATCCTGGGTCCCACAGTGGATCCCCTGCATCTTGACGTGGGTCCAGGCAGGTGAATGCAACACACGGGTATCCACTGCACCTGTCCAAGATCTATGCTTAGCACATCGCCTAAGTCTTGGCTCAGTTTCCAGTGTAAATGACACCATCCCCCAGCACACCCAGGCCACCAATTGGGCTGGGGCTCTTGCAGTGCAGGGGTCACATGACCATCTACCCCAGCTGGTGTCTGGTCAGCCAGTGGCATGAAGTGCACATCCCATGTATGGCTGGGTTTCAATAGCGAACCTCAGCCAGGCACTACCCACCACTCTGCACCTATGTGAATGGGGTGGACTGTGGGCATGCCCCCTTGTACGCCCTTGGACTGCTGGCAGCGTATGGCTGTGGGATCGGATGGAGGTTGGCGTTCACACAGGGATGTGCTCCTGTTGTGAATGCCACCAGGGGTTCACAGGTCCCCGCTGTGTGGCATTCCAGCATAGACTGGGGTGCAACTTTCCTACACCCCATAGTCAATCACGGCCATTGTCAGTTTTTGACTCACCTGCCCTTACTTAATCACAGTGGTGGCAGCACCTTGAAAGGGAGAAACCTGTTGACATACATTGTGGTATCACCAGATGCAGTTTTGTCTATGTGGGGTGCAATAATTGAAGTCAGACCAGAGGGTGGCAGACTCTGTTTCTGATTTCCATAAAGAGGATAAATAATCTTTGATTACTTATGTATGTATGTGTGCCCTCCTGGGATTCACTCTTTCTCCACTAGTTTAGTAGCTGTGTTGCCCTACTCATGGTCAGTTTTTGACTTGCCTACCCTCAGTCTACTCACAGTGGTGGAAGCACCATGAAGGGAAGGGACTTGCTGATATTAATTCACCAGCACTATTAGAATAGGAGGAGTCTGACTGGAGTTATACTGAGGCTAATCAGAGAAAGGGCCAGGAAGCATAACATTTTTTTTTCTGTTTAAAATAATCCTACCATAACTGTTTTCTCTGTTTAATTTCACCATTTCTATTTTCTTTATACTCTGGGCTAATAAGTTGGGGCTGATCATCTCAGGAGTTGTTTGGGAGCTTATGATTTGAAGTAAGATGACACTAGTTTTCCATAATGTTTATGTACCTGGGGTTTTCCACTGGAACAAAAAATGAAATGAACATTGCATTGGTCTTATACATTGAATTACTGTGTATCACTTAGAACAAAAACAGAGCTGACCAGGGTTCACACAGCCCTGTGTATAGAGACGTCCTTTGTAAGTGGAGAAGCCTGGCAGTCAATACTTATAATTTAGGGAGGATAGAGGTCTGTCAGCACAACGTTATGGATTATAAACTTTTACAAAACTTGGCTTGCTGGATTAGTAAAGTACGTTGATAGGACTAATGGAAACCTGGTGGTCCCAGAGCAATGAATGGGGAAAAGAACTGGCAGGATGTACACTATACCATCTTGACAGAGAAGTCATGGGGGGGAGATGGTCACGGCATATATATCAAATTCCATAAAATCTACAAATATCTATGATAAAACAAAAGGAAAAACAGACAGAAACATTGTGGTTAAGACTGGAAACAGGAAATAACACACATATAATTGTGAGAGCTGGTTATAGACCTTCGGGGTCAAGTAATGTAGAAACCATACAAATAAGTGAAGAAATTGAGAAAGCCTGTGCAATGGGCAGAGTGTTTTTTTTTTGGGAGATTTTAACTATCATGACATAAAATGGAATAAACTAGGGGCGAACAAGCAACAAAGTAAAATGTTTCTGGAACTAATACATCAACTAGAGCTTACACAATAAGTAGATCAACCCACTAGAGGGGAAAATATTCTCTATATTGTACTAGCCACTAAAGAAATTGATATCACAAATTGTAATGTAATTTTTCCCCTGGGAAACAGTGATCATAGTAGTATTCTTTTTTCAATAAATGAACATATACCTATAATTAAAGGATGTAGAGAAGTCTATAATTTTAAGTCTGTGAATAAAAAACTTTTAAGTAAACATGTGGAAAACAGAGACTGGGAGAGCATTTTAGCAGACAGAACAGTAAATGATATGTGGGAAACTTTTAAAAATCATGCATTTGGGGCTCTAATGAGCACTTGAATAGAACAGACGTGTTTGCACCTCACGTCGCCTCGCTGAGGTTATTTAAAGTTAAAAAAGTGTTAAATGGCCCATTTTGATGGTTTATTTTATAACAAGACTATGCATCAACCTGGTATGGAGGAATATCTGATGTCAGGGGCTGGTAAAAGTCAAACAGCCTTTTGGCAAAACCACGAAGAAAAATGCGGCCTGTTTGCAGGCCGAAAGCCACCAAGTAGTCTCCCTATCAGCCGCGGAGGTGAGCACATTGGGTCGAGAGCTGATGGACCAGCTTCTAGTGGCCTTGGAGCTACGACTCTTAAAGTAGAAACCAGAATCGATGATAGGCTCCAGGAGGTATTGACCCAGCAGGCAGCCCATGGGACACGCTTAACAGAGGCAGAGAAATGCATATCTAGAATGGAGGATGAACTGCAGGGGGTACCAGGGCAGATCTTAGCCCTGCAAAAAGAGTTAGAAGAAATGAAAGAAGCAGCTGATTATCAAGAAAATTACCATCGAAGGCTTAATCTCCGACTACGTGGTTTACCAGAAGGGATGGAAGGAGGGAACATGTTGGACTTCTGTGCAGAAACCCTGCCCAAGCTGCTGGGCCTTACAATAAAAAATGGAAGGTTGAAGTTGGAACATGCCCATTGGGCTGTTATGCCCAGGCCTCCGGTGGGGCAGCCGCCTTGCCAAATCATCGTGCGGTTTCACCATTATCAAGACCGTGAAATGGTATTACAAGCCTATAGAGAGAAAGGTCATCTTTCAATGAAGAGCCACCGCATTTTTCTCTCCCAAGACTACTCAGCAAGGCTTCTGAATAGGCATAAAAAGTTTAATGAGTCAATGGCTATTCTTCGCTTGCTCAAAGTAGAGAACTTTTTGATTTATCAAGCCACTCTCAAAGTGAACAGTGTTACTCTAGGCATCTGGGAGGCTGGTCGATTGGACTAGCTTTGCTCTGTCAACAGGTTAATTACCTGATCTGGGGAAAATTTTTTGCCTTTTCATTATGGTGATGAGCGCCTCTTTTTGTTTGTTCTCTCCTGTTGGGATGGACTTTTCTTATTCTTCTCCCGCTCTCCGGTGCACAGAAGTGCTGGGTTCGTGTGAAAAGGTAGGTAGGTAGGTAAAATTTATTTTTATATAGGTAATACATGTCATTTGGACATAATCCAGTTTACAAGACAGACCTGTATAAATTCCTATCTAAATACATACAAATAGGTTCCATATTAAATACATATAAGTACAAACAACACAATATACCAATATAAATACAAACAACACAGTATACCTAGAACACTTTAAATGACTAGATTATAAAAGGATCTTAACTAATTCCCAAAGAAATCTCCAAAAACCATTCAGCACTCACAAATGTGAGCATATAGCTCCTTTATAGTTAGAGTAAATAAGGAATAGCTTAGAATTTCTCTTACCGCATCAGGAAGAGAATTCCAAAAACCAGCAGCTTGATATAACAAAGACCTATCCCAATATTTATTATGAAATTTACCTACAACTATTTTATTTAAGTGAACTGGTCTTGTTAATATCCGTTTTTGACAATTTTCCAGTGTAAATAATATTAAAGAAATTGGATGATTTACAGATAAGTATTTCATTGTGTGTATGAAAGATAACCAGTGACACTGATAATTTATGTCTAAAGGTGACCAATTTACTTTCCTCAACAATAGGCAGTGATGAATCTGATAATTTCCTTGTAATACATATCTTGCTATGCGATAATAAGTTTTATCTAATCTAGACAATAAAGCTTTGTTTGCATTTCTGAATATTAATTCTCCATATCTTAGCACTGGAATAATTAACTGATCTGCCAGTTTTTTTATCAAAAAATGATAAACAATCAGTACTTCTTCTTAACACTCCTACCCTTCTATTAACTTTTTTAATCAGTGCAATGATGTGATTTGAAAAAGACAAATGTTCATCAAATATAATCCCTAAATAACTATATTCTTTAACTTGTTCTAGTTTAGTTTGATTCCCTGTATAAATGGATAAGTTAGAAGCAACGTCACCAAATTTTTTTAATGGAAAATTCATACACTTTGTTTTTTTTGTATTCATTATCAGCCTTGACCTGGTGAACCACCCCTCAATTCTTCGAAAATCAGACTGCAGATTAGTTTGCAATATTTCTTCCATTTTTCCGGGCGCAATTATAACCGTATCATCGGCGTAAAGTCAGATCTCTGATTGTTCTACAATCAATGGAAGATTATTTACAAATATTAGGAACATAGAAACATAGAATTTGACGGCAGATAAGGACCGCTTGGCCCACCCAGTCTGCCCATTTCCCTACCTAATGAATAAGCTGCAGATCCTAGTTAACCAGCAGCCTACTTCTTTCTGCCCCCACCCCCTAGAATTGCCTTATGACTGTCCCATGCATGCTTGAATTCCACCACTGTTTTTGACTCCACAACCTCCTCTGGAAGGCCATTCCATGCATCCACAACCCTCTCTGTGAAAAATACTTCCTTAAATTACCTCTGAGCCGACTTCTCTATCTTCAAATTGTGCCCCTTGTTCTTGCACACCTCTTGTTTTGAAAGATGCTACCCTCTTGGACTTTACTTGAAAGTTTCTATCATGTCCCCTCTCCTCCTTTCCTCGAGGCTATACATATTAAGCTCCTTAAGTCTCTTCATATGTCTTCCAGTGCAGACCCTGCACCATTTTAGTCTCCTCTGGACAGCTTCCATCCTGTCTATGTCTTTGCGGAGATTGGGTCTCCAGAACTGCACGCAATACTCAGATGGGGTCTGACCAGCTGTCTGTACAGAGAGATAATACTTCCTGTTTTTCTACTGGTGATGCCTCTCCCATGCATCCCAGTATCCCCAGCCCTCCTTGCTGCCCTCTCACATTGCTTGCCCACCTTTAGGTAATCTGATATGACTACCCCCAGGTCCCTTTCCATTTTGTTGTTGTCTCACCCCCATTGTGTACTCTTCCCTGGTTTTTGTTTCCCAGATGCATTACCTTGCACTTCTTAGCATTGAATCTAAGCTGCCATACATTTGACCATTCCTCTAACCTTCCCAAGTCCTTCTCATCCTTTCCACCCAGACATTGAAGAGGACTGGTCCTAATACTGAACTATGCGGTACCCACTAGTAACCCCCTTTCTTCAGAGTGGACTCCATTTACTATTACTCTCTGGGTCCTATTCTCCAGCCAATTCTTTATCCAGGCTGTCATCTTGGGACCCACTCCCAGACTGGCTAACTTGTATATTAATCTTTGTGTGGACTGTGTCAAATGCCTTGCTAAAGTCTAGGTAGGCCATGTCCACAGCCCTCCCTGATCTACTACTTTGGTCACCCAGTCAAAGAAATCTATCAGATTCATCTGGCATGACCTTCCTGCTGTGAATCCATGCTGCCTTGGGTCCTGTGCCCTCTGGCCTCTAGATAATCGACAATTTTTCCTTCAGAAGTGATTCCATCATTTTCCCTACCACTGAGGTTAAACTAACAGGTCTGTAGTTTCCTGCTTCTGCCTTGCTCCCACTTTTGTGAAGGGAATCACATCTGCCCTCCTCCAGTCCTCGGGTACCACCCCATCCTCCCATGATTTGTTAAAGATGGTAGTCAGTGGAGTCACTAGTTCTACCCTTAGTTCTTTTAGAATTCTGGGATGAATCCCACCAGGCCCCATTGCTTTGTCCACTTTCAGTTTTAAGAGTTCTTTCAGAACCCTTTATTCTATAAATGGGCTGGTATCAACTTCTTTATCCAGAGTGTTTCTACTGTTTGTTTTAGGTACCTCCCCCTCTTCCTTTGTAAATACTGAGCAAAAATATTTGTTTAGTATCTCTGCCTTTTCACAGTCACCCTCTGCCCACCCTCCCTCCCTTTATTAAGCCTCACTAACCTCCTTGGTCTTCCTTTGCTCCTGATGTACCTATAAAGGTTTTATCCCCTTCTTAACTGAGTTGGCTATCTTTTCCTTGGTTGGGGCCTTTGCTGTTCTGACTGCCTTCCCAGCTTCCTTTGCTTTAACTGATACAGTTATCTGTCCTGCTCCTTCTGTGATTCCTTGCACTTCCTGAATGCTTTCTTTTCTCTTGAACCTTCACTGCCACCCTTTGAGAACCATAGTGGTTTCACATCGTTCATTTTGTTTATTTGCTTCACAAAGGCTTGTTACCTCTGTGATGGCAGTTTTTATTATTCCCATTGTTCTTCCACCCCTCCTTCCTGCCCATTTGCTAGTGCATTCCTTAGGCACTCACCCATTTGGCAAAGTCAGCCCTCCTAAAGTCCAGTACTTTTGCCTTTGTATGACTTGACTCTATTACTGTGTTTATTGTGAACCATACTGTTCGATGGTCGCTAGTTCCCAGATGGCTACCCACTTACATCTGTGATCTCTCTTCATCTCCATTTGAGAGAACCAGGTCCTAAGATTGCTCCCTCTCGAGTGGGCTCCAATACTAGTTGTCTAAGGCATGCCCCTGTAGGGCATCTAGAATAACCCCACTCTTCAAGTGGCTGCTGCAACTGCACTCCAGTTAACATCTGGCATATTCAGATCACCCATCAGCAATATATCCCCTTTTCTGCCATTCTAAGTATACTTTCTATCATTTCCTTGTCCATTTCCTCCCCTGAGAAGGGGGTCTGTATCTAACCCTAAGCGGATTGTGGTTCCATTGCGGTCTCAAATTTACCCACAGTGCTTCTTCTCCTCCCTGTTTTCCCTTTTGTTCTGTTGCTTTGATTCCTTCCCTTATGTAAAGAGCTACTCCTCCTCCTCTTTACCCTCCCTGTCCCTCCTGTAGATA
The DNA here is from genome assembly GCA_016271365.2 of Neoceratodus forsteri. NCBI lineage: Eukaryota > Metazoa > Chordata > Ceratodontiformes > Ceratodontidae > Neoceratodus > Neoceratodus forsteri. The sequence goes on along the minus strand of CM057449.1, from coordinate 1,274,781,915 downwards.
GTGTATCCTGGTATGTTTACGTTCCAGTCATGGTTTTGTGTGTACCATGTTTCTGTGACTGCCATGATATCCAGATGTTCCTCCTCCATCAAGGCCACTAATTCAGGAAGCTTGTTACTCAAAAGGAGTCCTAAAATTGATCCCTGAGAAACCCCTCTATTTACATTCCTCTTTCTTGACAAACATCCCTGTACCTCAACTCTCTGGGAACGATCATCCAAATAAGATTTTAACCAACTTAGAGGGTCCTCCCTCAGGCCCATTTCATGCAGTCTCTCAATCAATAAGGGGTGGTCCACCAGGTCAAAAGCCTTTGAAAGGTCTACAAAAATAACGGCTGTCTCCTTATTTTCACCCAATGACCTATTTATTTGGTCATAAAATTCCAAAACAGCTGTTGTAGTAGAATAGTTTTTTTCAAAAACCAGATTGTTTAATTGTCAACAAGCTGTATCTATCCAGATATTCCATTATCTGGATAGAGACAAGTTTTTCAAAACATTTCGACAGAAGAGGTAATAGAGCTGTAGGCCTATAGTTGTTAACTTCTACCGCATCTCCCCCTTTAAAAATAGGCTTAACTCTACTCTCTTTCCAAAATAAGGGAAAATATCCAATTTGAAGGCTCCAATTAAATAAATAAGTAATAATTGGTGCTATATGAAAAGCAGCTAATTTCAAAAATTTCCTTCCAAACAATCACTACCAAAAGCTTTATGAGCATATATATTTTGAAGAATTGTATGTACTTTAGTGACAGTCAAAATTTTAAATCTAAATGGGGGAAATTTATTCTGAGTAGACTCTATTCTAGTTTGTTCTAAATCTAAATTACAAGAAATTTCACAATTTGGGAGATCAACAAAGAAATTATTTAAGACATTACAAATTTCCTCCGGATTTTCAGTAATAGTATTACCATTTTTTAACCTTAATATCTCCTCTGAGGAATCACATCCTGGTTTAGTCAATTTCTTGACCACTCTCCAAAACTGTCTTGGATCTGTACTCGAATCTATTTTATTTTTGTAAAATGAGATTTTTGAAGCCTTAATTAACTTTTTACATTTGTTTCTAACAACTTTAAAGGAAATCCAATCCTTTTCCAGTTTTGATTTTAGCACTTTTTTCCAGATTCTATTTTTAATTCAAATTTGTTTCAAAAGTTTATCATTTATCCAGGGTAATTTATTTAATTTCTTCTTTGCTTTAACTCTTGGTGCATGTAAATCACATACTTCTTCAAAAGTTTTACTAAAATATTTAATTGAAGTGTCAATGTCTGGAATTAATTTACATCGATCCCATTTTATTTTACTGACACTATCTAAAAACCTAGATTCAGAGAATCTTCTAAAGTCCCTTGTCCAACTTTTGTTTTCATACACCAAATTTTGTTTAAACTGAGACCTGGGCAGAGAAGCCCAAATCAAATTATGATCTCCAAGACATGGTGGTAAAACACCCACTGCTTCAATTTCAATTTGAGTAGACACCAATATCAAATCTAATATAGATCCATTTGTCATGTTTGATGTGTACCTAGTAGATTTTTTTATAAGTTGTTTTAATCCCAAGTTAATTACTATGTCTTTCAATTGTCTCCCGCTTATATTTTTCCAATCGCAATTTAAGTCTTCCATCAAAATTAATGGTCTACTTCCTGCTTTATCAGTTATTTTAGTTAAGATTATCTCCAAATCAGATATTTTTGCCCTTGGAGGTGAATAAACAATCGAAATTACTAATTCTAAGTGTTCCAAGTATACAGCTAAAAATTCTATATTATTTTCACTACTCTGTATTACAATTTCTGAAAAACCTAATATTCATTTTAAAAAAAGCATTACACCTCCTCTAGTTTTTCTATCTACTCTCCATACTTTATAATCCTGAGTGCCAAATTCTTCATCTCGATGTTTGTTTGAGAGCCATGTTTCACTTAGCCCTAATATACATGGATCATTGTCTTTCAACAAAGTTGCTAAAATATCAGTTTTAGAACCAATACTACATGCATTATCATGAAAAATTTTGAGTTCTGAGTCTATAGGCCCTGGATTCATTTCAATGCCCCAATATTAATAAAAAACAGCTTTCCCCAGATAAATTTGAAATAACATGGATTGAAGAAGATTTCAGCATGGCCACACGATGCTCCACTCTGAGGACATTCTTTTGGGTGTTACATAGTTTAAGGATTTTTTATACAATAAAAGGGACATTCAGAGGGTACTGTTGGGGAGAGGGGACTGATGTATGATTGCAGGGAATGGGGGAGAAAGTGGAAAGGATCCATGTGGCCAGTTGGGAGTAGGGAGTTTGGAGAACCTGGAAATTTTTGCCATTAAAGGCATAGTAATGGGCTTATCTTAGGAGATGCTGTTAGAGGAAGGGAGTGATGTCCCTGTTGTGCTGGGCTAATATTATATGGTGAGGACCTCACTGGCGGCCATGGGGTTGATTGTGGGGAGGCCTGCTTGGGAGTGTCTGTTTGCCTCTGTGTGCTCTCATATGGCAGGTCCTCTTGTCAGCAGGTGAGGGGTTCCATATATAAAAGTACCAGGATGAAGGCCTGGGGGACATCCCGAAGATGAATTTGAGTTTGACGTGCCATACTTTGGGATTCTTAGATGGGAATGGAATTTGGACGGGCAATTATGATGTATAACTCGGGGGGGCAGAGGGCAGGACACAACTGGATAGATGGATATTATTGGCACTTAAGCAGTGTTGGCAGTTAGTGTCAGAGATAAGATATTGGGGATTACATCTAAAACAAGGGAATTGGGGACACGATGGGCAAGTCATAATGGACAAGGGACATAAGGGGCGGAGGGATTTGAGCAAATTGATTATTAAAAAGGTTGGGGCATATGTTTGAATGTATTTTAAATAGTTGGATACTTGTTATTGTTACTGTTTTTTTTGTTTACATGTTGTTGCACACAGAGTTATGATTACCAGATTATGGTGCTTCAGGTACATTTGAAAGATATGACCAGCTGCAGGACAGCAGGTACCCAATGTTGTAGAGTGAAGAGGAGGGGCCTTGTGGATGATGGGGGGAACATTGTGACAAAACTGTTTTTTTACTAATGGCTAACAAACAAAATTTAAGTATGTGTTCCTGGAATGTTAGAGGGATAGCGACCCCAGTGAAATGAACCAGTCTCCTTACAGCCTTGCAGAGACAGGGAATTCAAGTAGCATTGTTGCAGGAAACACATCTCACCACAGTGGAACATGGGAAATTGTTACGGGGTGGGTGGGGAAATGTTTTGCAGCTCATTTAAGGTGCATAAGAGAGGGTTCACTGTCCTTCTGCATAAGCACCTTTCATTTTAGGTGCAGTGAGTGGTTAAAGATCAGAAGGGGGTTGATATATTTTTCTGGGGGGAACTATGGGGGGAGCAAGTAACATTTGGATTGGTTTATGCCCCAGCGGTGTTTAAGGCCTCTTTCTACCATAATATTCTATCGCTTTTAGTAAAGGAGCAATTTCCAGGCCTGCTTTTGGGTGGTGACATGAACTGCACCCTGGACCACCTCTTGGACCATTCCCAGAGTAAAGGCCGACAACATGAAGCAATTCACCAATGGCATAGGGGGATGGTAGAATTGTAGATAGTGGATGGTTGGTGGGAGGTGAACCCTGGTGTAAGGGAGTACACCTTCTACTCTAATCCACATGGCACTTGGTGACAGATTGACTATGTGTTTCTCCCACAAATATGGTATGGACGGGTGCAGGAAGCTAGACATGGTCCAATCCATATTTCGGACCATGCCATGGTGATTCTTTCATTGGCAATGAATAACCTGATGGAGGGCCCACCCCTCTGGAAGTTTCTGACATACTTGCTGAGTGATAAATATTTTGAAGAATATTTAAGGGAGCAATAGGAACATTATATAACAGCTAATATAAACTCCCCTACTAGTAGGGCAACTATTTGGGAAGCCAGAAAGGCGTATATGAGGGGGATGATCATAAAATATGTGGCTAAAGTAAAAAAAAAAAAAGCAAGATAGGAGAGTTGAACTAGAAGCCAGAGTGAGGGAATTAGAGAGACGGGTTGTGAATGGGGAGGATGAAGTAGTTCGAGGTGGGCTGAAGGCAGCTAGGGAAGCACTGAATACATTACTTAGTGGGGAGACCAGAACTGCTTGGACATTTGGTAAGAGGAAATTGTATGAATGGGGAAATAGGCCTGGACATCTGCTGGGTCACTTGATGAAGGGCGGAATGGGTGCAACTCATATTGCAGCAATCAAGGATAAAAGGGGGCGTTGCATAAGTATCCTCAGCAGATACGAGAGTGTTTTAAAGATTTTTATGAAACACTGTATATGATGGATGGAGGGAAGGGGAATGAGGAAGCCTTCCTAAAAGCCCTGAGGTTACCCGAGTTTATGAGGGAGCAGAGAGGCTCCTTAAATGGTCCTATCACAAAGCTAGAGGTGCTGTGAGCCATACAGAAGCTCCAGAGTGGTAAGGCAAGTGGGCCGGATGGCTACCCAGTGAAGTATTATAAGTGTCTGGTGGGGCAGCTGGCTGGACCGCTATGTGATGCCTTTCAGCAGCGGAAGGGGGAGACTCTGAGATTGCCAGATACCTTTTCTGATGCAGTGGTTTGTTTGATTCCCAAGGTGAGGAAGGTCATTTTAGAGTGTGCCTCTTTTTGTCCCATCTCGCTTTTGAATTGTGACGCTAAGATATTTGCAAAGATGTTGGCAGGTCGGTTAGAGATTGTATTACCCAATATTGTTCACCCAGACCAGACCGGGTTCATCAAGGGGTGTCTCTCTTATCATAATGTGCGGAGACTTCTGAATGTGATCTGGGGGGGCAGAAAAGTGGAAGGAGGATACCTGTGTCATTTCTATGGATGCTGAAAAGGCCTTTGACTGGGTGGAATGGGATTACTTATTTGAGACGTTGACCTGGTTTGGTCTGGGTGATACTTTTGTGGGCTGGATGCATGCACACTATAGATCCCCCGTGTGAAGGTATTGGTAAATGGCACACTTTCTAGTGGCTTTAACTTGGGCAGGGGTACAAGGCAGGAATGCCCACTGTCTCCACTGCTCTTTGCTTTGGCGGTAGAAACCCTGGCAATAGCCATCCAGAAGAATGAGAATATTCAAGGGGTGAGGGGGTTCTTGGGAGAACAACACAAGCTCGCAATGTATGCAGATGATATGTTGCTTTTTATTACAGAGCCCAAGAGTTCTATGACCACCCTCCTGCAGCTGGTGGAGAGATTCACACAGTTTTCAGGATATAAACTTAACTTGGATAAATCTGAAGTTATGAGGCTTCCCAAAAGTTTGGGGTGGAATCAGGGTTGGGGCTTTAAGAGAGTGGGAGGGCACTTCACATACTTGGGTATTAGGATCGGGTGGTCCCTGGGCTCCCTTTATGGTTCATTTATGGTTCAGCTCTGAAGACGATAGAGACTGATTTGAGACGGTGGGCATCTCTTCCAATTTCATGGCTTGGGAGGATAAATTTAATTAAAATGAACATCCTCCCCAGACTGGTGTATCTTTTACAGATGTTACACTTGGGGTTGACCAGAAAGGACACCAAGAGGTTGGATGGTTTGCTCTCCTCATTTATCTGGAGAGGGAAGTGCCCCAGGGTGAGTTTGCAGTGACTTGAGATGGATGCAGGGAGAGGAGGTTTAAACTTCCCAGATATAGAATCTTATTATCTAGCCGCTCAATTGAAGTGTATCAGTGACTGGATACGCTTGCCTCCAGAATCACAGTGGCTTGATCCCGAGCAATGGGGATGTTGAACAAGACTCTTAGCATATTTTGAGAGAAGGGGAAGGAGTGCATATCATAGACAGGAGATCCATTGATGGAAACAACGCTAAATTGCTGGAGTAGGCTACTGAAGCAGAGTGGGGTGTAGGAGGTGGATACATATCTAGTTCCAGTTGCTAGAAATCCATATTTTTTACTGGGGTGGGAAGACCCCGGCTTTAAGAGGTGGGAAAAAAGGGGTATAAGGAACCTGGAGGACATACATAGTGGAATGGGGATTTGCTCTTTCTCAGACCTATGACAGAGGTTAAATCTGGAAAGAGGACACATGTTTAGGTACTTCCAAGTGCCGGCCTATGTAGCAGGGTTAAGTAGGGAAAGACCGGGGATAGGGGAACTGAGGAAAATTGAAACAATCATTCAAATATCCAGAAGGGACCCTAAAGGTTTCATAGGGAAAGTGGTGAGAGACACCAGACAGGGTTTGCCAGACCTTACGGGTAAAACCCAGAGACTCTGGGATAGGGATTTGGGCATCCAGATAGAGGATCAGAATTGGTCGGAATTGTTGTCTATGCACATGGGGCTCCTGCTCTGTAATAGATTTAAGGAAATATATTAGATCTTATTATTACAAATATTAAACATTACTCTACTCCACAAATAATTGAGCCTCTGGTTGATGGTGATCATTCAGTTATTAGCTGGAAATTTTTTGCAACCAAGATACAAACAGCTGGAAATACAAAAGTCGTCAACTTCTATAAAGCTAGCTACAAATCAATCAAGCAATACCTAAGGAAATGGAACTGGCAAAAAGATCTTGAAGGTTTAAGTTCTGATAATATGTGGAAAAATGTCAAACAAAAACTAAATTACTGTATAAAGACTTGGGTGCCCTATAGAAACAAATATAATAATGGGAAGCAGAGAATACCTATTTGGTGGAATAATAATATTAAAAAGAATATTAGGAAAAAAAAAGCCTTTAATAAGTATAAAAAGTGTCCTAAGAATGAAGCGTGGTTAAGGTTTAAGCGCCTTGCCAAAACTACTAAAAACCAGATTAAACAAGCTAAAAGGGATTCAGAATTAAAATTAGCAAGTGACTGTAGAACTAACAAGAAACAGTTTTATGATTATATTGGTTCCCTGAGAGGAACCAAGACTGGTGCAGAATCACTCCTGATCCAGGATAGGTTTATTATGGACAGTAAAGAAATGGCTAATGAATTCAATAAATATTTCCTAAGCATCTTAAAAAATAAAGAGAGTTTCAATATAAATATTTTACATTCTGAAGAACCAATAAATTATTTTATGAATGAAGATATATTTAGAGTTATAAATAATACTAAACCCTCATGCTCTGCTGGTTATGATGGTTTTCCTTCCATATTCATAAAAAAGCTAAGTACAGAATTAGTAGGTATATTAACTCTGCTTTTTAATACATCTTTAAAAGAAGGAACAGTTTTTGAAGACTGGAAAATAGCTAATGTCACCACAGTTTATAAAAAAGGAGCTAAAAATAAGGCCAGTAATTATAGGCCCATCAGCCTAACCTTGTGTATTGGAAAAATAATGGAAAGCCTACTCCAACACAGAATCATCAATCCCTTCAAAACACAGGAAATATTGATAGTACACAACATGGCTTTACTCAGGGAAGATCATGTACTAGCAATTTAGTAAATGTTTTTGAACCAGTTAGTAAGACCTTAGAGGAGGGTTTACCTGTTGCCATTATTTTCCTGGACTATGAAAAGGCCTTTGACACAGTTTTGCATAAGGTATTGCTTGAACAGCTTCAAAAATTTGCTATACACCCATTGATTATACGATGGACATACTCTTGGCTGGATAATAGAAGACAAATGGTAGTCTTAAGAAGATCCAAATCGGATTGGGGTATTGTTAGTAGTGGAGTTCCACAGGGGTCAGTACTGGGACCAATATTATTTAACTTCATAATCTCAGGTATGCAAGCAACAAATGGTATCTGGTTACAGAAATACGTAGATGACAGTAAACTTGGTGGAACTGTAAATGATGCTAGATCTGTTGACTTACTACAGAATAATCTAAATAATCTTTATTCATGGGTCACAGACCATAAATTAAACTTTAACATTGCAAAATGCAAAGTGATTCATCTTAGAAACTAATAACCCTCTTGTGAATTACCATATTAATGGTATAAAACTTGAAATAACAACTTCAGAAAATAATCTAGGGGTGACCATCACAAATAAATTGAAATTTGATCAACATACAAATGTCATTGCAAAAAAATGCCACGGAATACTTAGATGTATCCTGAAGAATATAAAAAGACGAGAAGCCAAGGTCCTGATACCACTGTATACATCCTTGGTGAGATCACATATGGAGTATGGTGCCCCTTTTTGTACACCTACCACAATAAGTGATTTGAAAACCTATGAATCGATACAGCATAGAATGACTAAGTCTGTAACTAAGATAGCACACCTAGACTATGGGAATAGACTTAGAGGTTTGGGACTATTTTCTCAGGAATATAGGTTTCTAAGGGGGGGCATGTGTTGGGGCTACAAATCTTGCAATGATGATTTACTTTTAGAAACAAATTGTTTAACAAAATATACAGTACCTCAATTAAAAGTGCTAGGTCACATAATCTTAAACTGCAAGCCGAAACCTGTAAAACCACACGTAGGAAACAATTTGTAACCCAAAGAGTTCCAATTATGTGGAACTCCTTGCCACAACATGTAGTTTTAAGTAAGAGTATTGACTCATTCAAATATGAATTAGATTTGTTTATGGGAGACAAGAAATATTGTTTCCATCAATAGATATGATGGCGTGTTCAACTATGGGTTCGTCCCTCGAACTCGTACACACCTATGAACCTATAAGGAAGCCTTTTTTAAGTTTGCCCACAGGGTATATAGTTCCCCGGCTATTGTGCATAAGTATCACCTGGCTACGATACCTTACTGTGGATAATGTGAGCAGGAGACAGGCACCTACATACACTGTTTGTGGGCCTGTCATATACTACAGCAGTTCTGGAAGTCAGTGGTATTGGAGGTAGGGAGGATGTGGGGTAGAGTGGTCCCGCTAGATCCATTGGTATGTCTTTTTGGGGTGGAGGTAGATGGAGAAGGAGAATGGGAACCACTCCTGAGATGGGTAAGAATCTTACTGATTCTAGCCAGACACTGTATACAATATACTTGGGTGTCCTTCATAACTCCCACAGTACAGGGGTGGTGTATGTTTGTTCTGCATACCTTGGGGCTGGAAAGACTCTTGCTCCTTGTGAAAGATAAGCTTGATCGGTTTACTAGAGAATGGGCTCCTCTCTTGGCAGATTTGTCGCAGCAGGAAAATATGGTTCTTTGGGGTGGCCTGGATATATAGGCTATAGGGGTATTGGTTTGGAGGGCACCTGAGCACTGCACCTTATCTATTAAATAAGTAATCTATTTAAGAATTATAAGCTTTTATAATATACCATATGGGTGTATATAAACATGTGTAGACTGGGTTATATAAAATTTAACATCACATATGAATTAGTGGATAAAATAAGAATATAACCCATGTACATTGTAATAGGTGAACTTTTATGTGGAATTGATTATATGTGTGCACGGAAGTTTAAATAACCTTTTATGCAAAAAAAAAAATCATGCATTTGAGATTTGTGATAAACATATGGTAAAAAACAAGAAGTGCAGTAATGGGGTGTAAAACCTAAATGGTTTAACAAAACAATTAGAATGCTGCTAATAAAAAAACAAAGATTATACGAAAAAGGTAAGTTAAGCGGCACTCAGAATGCATGGGATAAATTTAAATTAGTACAGAAACAATGTAAAAAACAGATATAAAGAAACAGGTGCAAAATGGAGAAGGGATGAGCTGGGGCAGTGAGTAAAGGAAATGTGCGACAATTCTATAACTATGTAAACTCACTGTGGAAGACAAATATGAACCTATGCCCCATAACGGTAGAAAATCAAGTAACAAATGACCCTACAAAAATGGCTAATATATTCAACTCTTATTTTTTGTTGGTGTTTTCCTGCAAATCACTGCAGGTAAAAAGAAATCAAGTATTTGGTAAGGTAAAGATAAGGTAAGGTAAAATTGTTATTCATACAAAAATTAATATGGATAACTCCACTGAGCCGAAGCTCATTTACAGTGAGGTCCGAAGTTCAGATTCCAGTTACTCATACATTAATCACACTCTTAATACAGTATAAACATAATACAACATTTCACAATATAAAAACTCTTAGATTTAGTAACATTACCAGGATATCTACATAGGTACATTACAGATAATAACTCAAATGCAATGTCAATAAAGTGCTATATTTTCATATCTTAATATAAGACAAGCCTAAACTCGTATAGTATATTAATACCATAGTTTATAAGTTTTCCTATTCTAGTACCCCATCAATATTCACATGATCAGTATACCACTGTTTTATTTACAGTACCAAGCCTGGATATAACAGAAGAAAGCATAAATGAAAAAATTGGTAAACTGAAAAACACCCATTCGGCAGGATCTGATAATATTTCCAGCACTTTGCTTAACCACCACAGGTGGCTAAACCACTCAAAATTATTTTTGTAAAATCCTTGCTAGAGAGTGTGGTCCCTTCTGATTGGCTGGAAGCCTACCTGGTACCAATTCATAAAAAGGGCACTAGAGCTGACCAAACAAATTATAGGCCCATTAGTTTGATGTCGATCCCAGGGAAGTTTTTGGAAGCTATAATGAAGGATAGAATAAAAAAACATCTGGAGGACAATAACCGAACTGATCAAGAACAGCATGGTTTTCTGTCAAGAAGATTGTGTGTCACAAATCTCTTGTGTTTTTATGAAAAAATATTACATGTGTTGGACAATGAGAAACAGGTGGATTGTGTCTATTTGGATTTCACCAAGGCTTTTGACAAAGTGCCACACATTGAAATAATTAGAAGCCTGATGGATACAGGACTTGACCAAAGCACAGTGGGGTGGGTGGAGTCTTGATTGATGAACAGGGCACAGAGGGTGTGTATAAATGGCATTCTCTCCAGTTCAGTACCTGTGACGAGTGGCATTCTGCAGGTGTTGGTGCTGGGCCTGGTTCTATTTAGGGTATTCTTGTCTGGTATGGGCAGGGGGGCTGTAAACTGGCTAAGCAAATATGCAGATGAAACCAAACTAGCAGGGCTAGTATCCGAAAATGATATTGGCTCTTTGTAGCAGGATCTGGTTAACATCCAAATGTGGGCCACCCTTAGAGGGATGAGTCACAGATAAACGTTGTGTTATTCATTTGGGAAGACATAATACAATGAAGGAGTATTACCTAAATAGACAAAAACTAAGGATATCCCAGGAAGAAAAAGATCTGGGTACAACAATAAATGATAAATTAACATACGACTCTTGTTATAAAAACCAAATTGCTAAGGCAAACAAAGTTCTATGGGCAATAAAAATAAATTTTAGGAGTAGAGGTAGGGAGGTGGTTATGCCTCTATATAGAGCATATGTTAGGCCATTGTTAGACTATGGCAGCCCTGTGTGAAGCCCTATATCCAGAGGTGGAATTGCTAGTCTTGAGAGGATGCAGAGACGGGCTACAAAAATAATTTATAATCTTAAAACTAAACTGTATGTGGAGTGTCTTGACAGTTTGAATTTGATGGCCTTGGAGACTAGAAGGATTTGGGGGGACCTTTTGATGTGTTATGCCATAATGCAGAATCCCTATTTACTACATGAACTAAATCTTGAATTTAAAAGTAACAATATAGGAACCAGAGGCCACCCACTGCAACTCTGAACTAAAAGGTTTAAAACAAATAAAAGGAAGGCTTTCTTCACACAAAGAGTACTTGCTCCCTGGAATAAACTGCCCTTAGAGGTTATCATCGGTAGTAATAAGACTCAATTTAAAAAAAGGTTGGATAACTATATTCTCAAAGGAAATAGTGTAGTGTATTATGAATGATGGATAGGAGCTTCTCATGGGCCCACCGTCCTCTCTGCTCCTTAAACATTAGTATAAATCTTAGTATGAACCTGTTCTGAACAGACTATTTTTTATCTGTAATCATTTTAGTATTTTAGATATTAATTTTAAAGCCAAGTTTGTTATGTCTAATTTTAATTAATTTTAGCTATTCCCTAGGTTTATTTAAGAAGATCTAAAGTTGGCAATCAAAAAGACAAATTGGGTACACTATTGTAAAATTCAGAAATATAGACAAATGATCCTTTTATTATTAACATTAGGAAATGTCCATTCCCACCCTTGCTCTGCTTTCCCAACCAAAAATTGTTCTGGTTCTTCTAAGACTGATTGTCAGCTAAATTTTGTTCATTTGACCATTAGGAGTATGATTGCTAAAAAAAGCTGAATAAGAGACTTGCACCTCAGAACATAAATTTGATGTGCTCGCTGTGTCCAAGACATGGTTAAATAGTTCCATCCCTAACAGTGAATTCTCTTTGCAAGGATATACAGAAAGGACAGATTTGGTAAAAAAAAAGTGGGGGTGCCTGTTTTATGTATTGGATAAACTTTCAACAGTCGAATCTTCAACGAATGAGTATCGAGGCTCTTGTGATTTTCTGTCTTTAAATATCTTGTTGGGAATAATAACATTATTACTGTTAGTGTCATCTATATTCTTTCAGGATTTACAGAGGTTGGCAAGAAGCTGATTTCAAATTCTGGCACTTTATTCACTAAGGGTCATGAGCGGAATATTTTGGGGGATTTTAATGCAAATTGGAAGGATAAATCATCTGATATTTTGCAAGAATTATTTCTTTAATTTGGTCTACATCAGATTATTGAAGATACTACTACATTTAACTATAAATCAGGTTATCAGTCAACACTGGACTGGATTGTGGTCACACATTCGCATAGGGTCAAAGAATTTGGTGTGTTGCCAGGTGGGTTGAGACACCATGGCCCTGTCTACTGTAAATGGTCAGCAAAGCTAGGGAAGGTCAAACCTACATATATTACTTGCTGCAATTATAGGAGTTTGGCTGTCAGTAAGCTAAACACAGCTATTTGGCTACTGATTGGTCATTTTTAGATACTATTGATGATATAAACTCTGTCTATAAATGCTTTTGCAATATCCTTAATGATATCTGTGATGTATTGGTTCCTTCAAAAATGATTCATGTCAGGGAAAGTAGAAATGACTGGATTTCTCACGATTTATTAAACTGCCTTAGGAAGTGCAATAATAAATGGGCCCATCATAGGAAGTCCTTAGAAACCAGTGCATTGATGGCTTACAAACAAGCCAGAAATAATTGTAAAAATCTCATATGCAAGGGGAAAAGGGAATATTATAAGGCACAACAGATGAATTTTGCTCATGATTCATGTAATTTGTGGCAGATGATCAGAGATCTTACTGGTCAAGTGAGAGAGGATAAACCTTCCTTTATTTTCTCAAATGGTATTACTATAAGTGACCCACCTACAGTAGCCAAAAAATGTAATGAATTTTTCAATGATTTGTCTTCATATAAGGCATCAATAAATAAACGTGCCTATAATGTTGATTTCCCCTCAAATTTATCTCCTCACCCTAAATTTCACTTTAAAATATTCACACCAAAATTGGTCTTGAGATATTTGGATGGATTGAATCGAGGGCCAGCTAAAGGAATTGATGGTCTGGATTTCAAGATTATAAAAATGGCAAAGAATGGTGTTGTTTTTCCTCTTAATAAATTGTTGAATTACTCACTGTGTCAAGGAGTTTATACTATGAAATGGAAACAAGCCACAATATGTCCTATTTATAAATCAGGTTCTAAGCAGAGGGCCACTAACTATAGACCCATCTCCTTACTGTCTCCTGTGTTAAAACTGAGAACAAATTGTTATGGATCAAATGGTAGAGTTCCTTTCCAAATATGATTTAACTCACATACTGAATGGTTTTTGTGCATTGCATAACACTGAGACGGCCTTGGTGAGGTTCACAGACCATATCTATCAGGCTACTGCTGCTGGGAATATGGTGGCCTCTGTGTTCATGGACCTCACCAAAGCATTCAACTTAACTGATCATAGCTTACTTCTCCAGTCATTGCTTCATTGTCATTTTTCCCAGGGTGTTATCAAATAGTTTGGGAACTATCTCTCAGGCAACAAACACAGAACTATCATTCAGGCAAGTTGTTCTAGTTTTCTCAAGGCACGTTGTGGTGTTCTGCAGGGTTCCATATTGGGTCCCTTACTTGTTTTCCTATTTTTAATTGATTTGCCATCAGCCTGCCCTTCTTCAGAAATGCTTTTATACGTAGACAATGTGGTCATTTTCAAAGGTGGGAAGGATTTAGGGTCCTTAAATGACATTCTTAAATGAGAGTTTATTAATTTACAGCATTGGTTTAATGCCCAGGGGATGGTCCTAAATATTAAGAAAATAAGAACTATGTTTTTTAGCAGAACAAAAAAGATAGGGAACAGTGAATTTCTGTTAAAAGCTTGTGACAGATAAACTACTGAAACAGTTAACCAATGTAGATACTTGGGAGTTACTTTAGACAGTGCCTTATGAACCCCATGTTGACTGTATGAGGAAAACAATTAATCAACACTTGGGCTCTTTATATAGAATATGAAGCAATCTCTTACCTGAGACTTGTGCCCTTATGGTGAAGAGCCTTTTGCTGTCAGTTTTAGACCATGGTCTAATAATTTACTCAGGTGTGGGGAGTGGGGTCCTAAATAGGGTGAGAGTAGTTTACAATGCAGTATGTGGCTTCACAACAGGCTCCCCATTAAAAACACATCATTGTTTACTGTACGAGGCTGCACAGTTACCGTACCTTCATTGGATGACTGAGTAAAGACAAAAAGCTTAGCTTTCTTTCATAAGGTCATCCTGGGTAAGGTCCCATGTTTGATAGTAAACTAATTTTCACTACAGCATAAATCTTGTTGTACTAGAATGCAGGATTTAACACTGTTTAACATCCCTTTCTGAGAGACTTGTTTTGGGCCAGGAGCTTTTCATTATGTTGGTCCAAGAACTTACAACAGTCTACCACAATTAGTCAAGTCTATCAAATCTATTCCTGTTTTTAAGAAACAGTTGTCTAGTAGTTCAGGGGCACAGTCTGTATGCTGTTGTAAATAATTTTGATATTTGTATTTGGTCTGTATTGCATGTTATTGCATGTTATTTTGTAAATGCTGGTCCCACTTTAAAAAGGGTAGTGTTGCTCAAAGTGCTTTTCCTAGCTCCCTGAAGTAGGTGGTGGTGACACCCCCCCTGAAGAAGGCTTCCTTGGACCCAGATTCTCTGGCCAACTACAGACCTCTCTCAAACCTTCCCTTTATAAGGAAGGTTATTGAGAAAGTAGTGGCAGTACAATTGGAGAACCGCTTGACCATCCATAACATCTATGAACCTCTCCAATCCAATTTTCAAAAGAGGCACAGTACTGAGACCATGCTGGTTTGGGCGCTCAATGATCTCCTGATGACCAGAGATCAAAGAAACTGCTCCATCTTGGTACTCCTTAATTTCTCATCAGCTTTTGACACCTTGGACCATAAGGTGCTGCGTGAGCACCTGAGGTTCATCTGTGCCCTGATTAGCTCAGTCCTTAGTTGGTTTAAATCTTACCTCTCTGGCAGAACTCAGAGAGTGGTGTCTGAGATTTATTCCTCTGACCCTCTCTCTCTGTCATGTGGGGTTCCTCAGGGCTCAGTGCTGTCCCCACATTGTTTTCAGTGTATATGCTGCCCCTCAGAGACATTGTAAGATGGTATGGGCTGAGGTTTCACTGCTACGCTGATGATACTCAGCTCTACCAGTCTTTTGCACCTGACCAGGATAGTGCCCTCTCAATATTTAACAACTGCCTCACTGAAATCCGGTATTGGATGAATTCCAGCTGGTTGAGGTTGAGCACAGGAAAGACTGAGGTGATGGTTGTGGATCTGGGTCACTGGATAGAGGGGTTGAGGGCTGGTCAGCTCTCTAGACTTTTTTTGGGGGGCTCCCATATCCTTACCTCTTAATGGGTGTGGACCTGGGGGTGGTGCTTGACAATGGGCTGACACTGTGGTATCAGGTGTCAGCAGTCATCAAGTCATCCTTTTATCATCTTAGGAACATCACCAGGATCAAGCACCTTGTTCCATCCAGTGACTGTCTCACATTGATCCACGCCTTCATGACCTCATGCCTTGATTACTGTAACTCCCTTTACTTAGGGCTACCCGGGGTTGATATCCACCACCTGCAGCTAGTGCAGAATGTTGTGGCCCAGTTGTTGATGGAGGCATCTTGATTCTCCCATATTACACCTGTGCTGCGTGATTTGCACTGGCTGCTAAGTTGATGGTGGATCACCTTTAAAGTTGGACTACTTACTGTACATATAAAGCCCTTCATGAACTTGGCCCAGACTACCTGAAAGAGCTCCTGGTACCTTATAGCCCTGAGCAACAGCTCTGTTCAGCTGATGAGGGGTTGCTAGAGAGTCCAAGGGTATTATTGAAATCTTCAGGGGCCAGTGCATTCATGTACATGGCACCAGCCCTCTGGAATTCTCTACCCCATCAGCTTCAGGAGTGCACAACCGTAGGGGGATTCAAACAGGCATTTAAGACTTATTTGTGGCATCAGGCCTACCCTATTTTAACTTGATTGAATGGATCTTT
Source organism: Neoceratodus forsteri (assembly GCA_016271365.2). Classification (NCBI taxonomy): domain Eukaryota; kingdom Metazoa; phylum Chordata; order Ceratodontiformes; family Ceratodontidae; genus Neoceratodus; species Neoceratodus forsteri. Next base: position 1,274,765,408 of record CM057449.1, on the reverse strand, counting down.
ACAGACCTTTTATTGTTTGTATTCTGATTTTATTGCTGTTTTATTATTTACATTCTACAGCACCTTGATATTTCAAAAGGTGCTTAAAAATAAAGACTATTATTAAAGATTATTATTATTATTATTCCATGGTAAATAACAAAACAAAATGAAATGAAATGAAAGGACAAATAATATACAAATATAAAGGTACACAATATATAAAAACATTTAAAAGAAATTAAATATAACATTGTCTGGCTGTTCAATGAGATAAATACATTGAGATATTGTTTGAAAGACAGGAAAAACATACTTTGTTTCAATTAATAGGAAGTGACTTTTGACTGGCACTACAGCCTAGAGGTTAGAGTAATGAGCTGTGAATAAGTGTGTACATCCAGCAGATCTGGGTTTGATTCCCACAACTTCTGTCTGTATACTACGTGACCCTGAACAAGTCACTTAACCTTCCCAGTGTTTATAGGTTGGCCATGAAAACAGGCCTTTTGCCCAGTGGGCCTTATCCAATTACCAAAGAAAAAAAAAATCCATGTCATTGTTTGAAAAGCAGATGATCTCTGACCCAAGGCAGATTTCAATGATGGTATAACACAATTATCATAGACATGCAACTGTAAGTTATGAACAGAGTTGTGTTTCAGTAAAAAGTCAGATTGTGAGGATGAAGCCAGACCATTAATAATGTTCCAAGTAAGCAAACTAATAAAGACTTGTATCTTTATGTCCAAAGAGAGCCAACTCAACTCATTATATAAATCACAATAACGGGCATGGACATCAACATTTAGAATAAATTGTGCTGCTCAATTAGAAAGGGCTCCATCAGAAGAAGACAGGTAGATTGACAATCCCCATTCCCCTATGCTGTACCCATCTCAGCTTATTTACTGATGGTATGTGGTGAGTGTTAGGGCTGATGACCCCAAGGCACACCTGTGATGCCTGTTGGTGTGTGCAGGATAGGGGTGGAGTGTTAGGGTTGGAAACCCTAACGTAATATTTTACAACTTTTGTCACTTTATCCTCAACCCTAACTGATGTATTAATGTAGTTATTTGCAATGAATTTCCTTATTTTTTGAGATAGTATAATTGTTTGGGTCCTGCGTGCACAGGGATTCCAAGTGTCACGGATGGATTTCTTGACATAAATTCCTGGGTGAAGCAAGGTCCTGAGTGACAAGCCCCACAGTCCCATTTCTTCAGATTGGATCTCAGGTGCACCAGGATCCCAAGTGACACAGTTGCATTTCTTTACACTCTATCAGAGAGATCAGTGTTTTCTGCAGTTACAGTGAAGGCACTGTGTAAATACAGCATGTGATATCCATGGCAACCTATCCTGCTCACATTGCTTCTATTTTTAAAGAGTGCATTTTGATGTGTGTGATACTATATGCTATATTTAGACAGTTTTTTTAATTTATTGTACTTTTTGCTCCTTGCTTCAAAGCTATCAGCCACTTTCCTGCACCCACTGTACTCTCCAAATGCCACCATCCTCCACTGCCACCGATACTCCCTGGCTATCCCCCCAGGGTGGGGTCGTGGCATGGCTGTCCACCCATCTATGGTGGGGAAAGGTTCTGGCTTCTCGGTATTGCCTCCCAGGGTGGGGTTCGGGGCTTGCAGCAGCCCACAGCACCATAATTTGGTCAGTGACCTGGAGGAGTGGCAGAGAGCCATACAGGCCAGGCGCAGAGGTGGTATCATTAATCGGGCTTTGGAATATTTGTGTGCTTTACATGGGGGGTGGGAATGTGCAATGACATCCAGAGTCCATCCTGCCCCTCCAGCCTCTCTTCAATGCCAGTTGCTGCAGTATCCCTGGCCTCCACCAGGGATCCGTCAAGCACCGGACATTCACCCTACCCTCCCCCCAGAGAAGGAAAGCAGTCCCTGGGACACTCGATCTTTCTCCCCCCAGCCAGCCCTCTGATGATCTGGGTCCGTTCCCGAACCCGGGTCGCCGGCATCACAAACAGAAATCCAACTGCTGTATCAGCGGGCCGACTTGACAGTTTTCTTTGTATTGTGAATGTATTTCAACTTACTTTACATAAGCACCAGATGCCTCTGATTAGATGCTAAGATAGCTGGTCTATCTAGATTGCAAACTTAGCATTAAAAATGGCACTGGATTTCCTAAAATGCTGCCAGAGATCTGTGTCAATACCAAAGCTAAAACAAAAAGTACATTATGAGTTAATTTTGTAACTGGTACTGTACTTCACAAAGAAATGCATATTTCTAGAATCCCCGTGTAACATTATGACATTAAGAGTGCCATGAAATATTATATACTTTGGCTAATCTTTCTGATTACAATAAAGAGGGAAGTACTACCTCTACCAGTAGTACTTAATGTTCACCCTAGCTTATCGCTCTTAGCAAGAGTAACTAGAGAAGCACAAGCAGAGGGCTGCAAGACTGATGCAGTTTACCTCTGACCTGAATCACTGGGTTTAGATGCTCCATAGACTAGCAGCAATAGTTAGCATAGCAGCTGCAATTTAGGTTTGCATCTATTGAAAACAAATGCTCGGTGTTGTCAGGAGAAACACTGAAACATAAATTCAACATCTGAAAAATCAAAAAGCGCCTAAAACATTTAATAAGTAACCAGCTGAGCCCCCAGAGTATGTTTAATTTGTGCAGTTTTTTTAAAGCATGGGGTAAAAACTGGTAAGTTCAGTAAACCTCACAAAACTCCCAGGACACAGGCAACCCTTAACAGACCAGTGCGGCCTTTTAACTTAAGGAGGCAATTGATTTTCTATCAAGAAAGGATTTAATTCTCTACTTCATTTTTAACAGGTTTATTTTTTTTTCTTTTATTGTCTGAAAAACACAGATGGGGCATTATCCCATTCTGCAGCTTATAACACTGGGGTAAATGTTGGAAGATATCACAATGCCATGAATACATGTTTTAGCATGCAGCAGAACAGCCCAGGATTTTAAGGGAAACTCAGCATTTATCCCATGCTGGTAGCTTAACCTCTGTTCTTCACACTGTAGCAAGTGCTGTTAGGTTACTTCACCTTCCATCTTCACAGCACCACAGGCATTACAATATCAACAAATTTAAAACAAACAAAAACCAAAAAAAAAGTTTTAGTAGAGTTACTGTCATTAAATTTAAAGTAGTTTTAAAATTATCTTACCACTCTACAAAATTCAGTAAGATGATAAGATTTAAACTGTATTGCACATATTCTTATCTGTTTAGTATCAAAACATAGTGCCCGTAACAATTCTATGAATGATGCAGTTGGTCAGGAGTCATAAATTTTAACTCTTGCCAAATGGTAAAAATCAGTTGTTGTAACATACTTTACTTAGGCCAAGCGTTTAATTCAGTTGATCAAATCACACTAAATACAAACGTTCCACTGAAATGAAAGTTAAAATAACTAACAAATTACTGTTGGTCATCTTTAAATGCAAAGTTATAACCTACAGTATGCGCAGAGAGTAGCATACATGAAAAGTGCATTTGACACCTTTCCAATAATAAAATTAATGTTACTCGTACTTTTCTGATGTTCGCTTAAATTCAGTGGTGTTTAAAAAACATAGTTGTAGGACATATGACAATACAAATTCAACTATATATATATATATATATATAGGCTGTTGGTTAACTAGGATCTGCAGCCCATGCATTAGGTAGGGAAATGGGCAACCTAGATGGGCCAAGTGGTCCTTATCTGCCGTCAAATTCTATGTTTCTATGTTTTATATATATATATATATGGAGAGAGAGAGGTTAACTGGAGCTGTACTTTTCCGGGGCTAAACTTAGCTGGTGTTAAAGCTCTATGGATACAGTACTTTTTTATGAGACTGGTGCAGCATGTGTTAACAATGCCCAAGTTCATTCACAAATGCAGTTGCCCATTTTTGCCATTCACTTTAAATAGAAACTTAAAACATTAAATAGGAGTTGATAAAATGTGACTGAATACAGAGCTTTAAGTGAAAATGACAACTGCAGAAAATAGACAAAAATGGGTAGAGTCTAATACAAATGAGAGGTCTTGATAGAATTTCAATTATGTTGCACTAATGGCATTCCTCAGGAATGTGCCAAGTGAGGATTACACTTCTACTATCTACTCTCTGTTGTCACATTCAAAGTTTCATTCAGCAGCACACCAATTGCTCTATGGAGGAGCTAAAAGTGAGTGAGAGTGACTAACTTTCCAGGAAGGTAGAACAGCTGGAACCTATCTGTTTACTGGACAAGCAAGAAGGCTCCAAGTTAGCGTGTGAACTCACCCTTACAGAAAATAGACTGGTTCAGAATTCAACCAAGAACCATGCTGGGTTGTCTCTGAAAATTGGGTGGGCAAGGTGAGAAGAAATGTCGACTTCCAAAGTTTTTAAAGATCCCGAGAGACAGCTGCAGCACAGGGAGCAGTTCATATTTGTCAACTTGTTGGCGATGGTGAGAGCAGAGGATTGGTCAAGTATGTCATCTTGAGAGAAAGGTACTGTGAACTGGTGGGAAATGATTTGGGTTGGATGGAAGAGAACCCCCCCTTCTTGACCCCCATGGTGGGTGATGGTAATGGTCTAGACATTCCACACATTTCAGGGGTGAGCCTGTTGAGGGGGAGGCTGGAGTACTGATCAGTTTTACACAGGATGGAAGAATGGCACAGATCAATGTGTTGGGTCCATGCAGGATGGTGCAGAAGTAGGGGATGCTAGGAGCCTTTGCTCAAATGGTCACCAGGGGGTCCCTGGCAGTGGCATCAATGGCTGCTGGAGGTCACCATAATGCATGCCTTTGTTGAACTTCTATCTAATGCAACAGGTCTAGGCATTGCCTCCTCCACCTTTGCTCAGTCCTTTCCTGACTCAGATTGGAAACAATGCAGATGTGTGGCTGCTGTTTATCCTTATTGTTTGCTGGCCCACAGCATGCATGTGCACAACCCCTATGAAGCTTGTAGCAGGTAACAGTAGGTTGTACTCCAGACCATGCCCCCTTCCCAACCTCCATGGCAATGTTCAAATCATATTAGGGGTGCCACCTTTGTTTAGCCGTAACACATAATCTTAGGTAGAGATAAGCTTCTACAATTTACTACCAGAAAAGTGAATGCTGCAAGCTGGGCAGTTGGCCAGGTCTCCCTACTGTTCATAATCTTTTCTGTTCGAACAGTAAAATTTGAACTGTAAAAAAGTGTGAATGGTAATTTACAAATTGAACCATCCCTACATAAGTGAGTGATGGGCGAGATAATTCTCCCCACAAAAATGGATATACTATGATAGACTGAAACTTGGTATCCCAACACTGAAGATACCGAGTTTACAATCCCAAACTAAGAAATCCCATATGACTTGGATGCCCGACAATACAATATCGGGCATCCCGCTACCACAAACACACCTCAGTACGGGGAGCTTTATCCCTATACCCCCCTTGTGGGGGGCTTTGCCCCCACACCCTCTGTAACTAATATAACAAACTCTGAGGTGGAGTGGACCTCGGAGTAAAAATATATTAGTTAAGGGGGCAAAATTCCTAAAGGTCCATAGCCCGGACCAGAACCTCAGCATCCCAGGCTATGCCACCCAAGCTGCCAGTGGTTTAGCCCTGCACATCACTGGGGCAGCTTGGTCAGCTTCCAGATCCAATGCTTCTTTCTGGAGCATCACCAGGGGTAAGGTAGCAATATCAACTTCCGCCTTCCTGTAACAAAGTTGGGCATGACGCCACCGGGATTGACAGTGTCAGAATGCTACACCTGTTGGGCAATACTGCCCAGGCAGTTAAGTGTCTGGATAATGAGCCATGGGATGTTATAAGGGTACCACAAAAATACATATTTGTTTAAATTTACTGGGCAATATAACACACATATGGAAATAAGGAGGTGACATAGACCTAAATAAACATCGTGTTCATTCATTATCAAGCAGTATTTCTGTACAGAACCATTTCAAAAATGGGAAATAACAAGATGGCTGACATCACGAACAATATTTCTCTGAGCACAGACAGCAAAGTTTACAGTTCAAATGGTTTTCTTTTATCTGCCTGTCTAGCAGCTAGCACAAAATTCAAAAATGGTGACATCTCTTCCCACCAAACAATCAAAGGCACACCCTTGGCACTGCCTCCATCATCCATGTAAATTTGGAAAAAAAAATTTATTCCCTCTGATCTGTAGATGAGAGCAAAAATTCCCATGTTAACCAATGGGGAAAAAAGTATTCTTTTTCTGTTTTGTACCACGTTATATCTCAAAAACCATAAAAGATGCCATCACAAAACTTTCCACATCTTGAGATATTTACAGGGTGACCATGCATGCCAAATGTCAAGCTATTTTGTCAAACAAATGCCAAAGTTATTAAGGTATAAAATTTTGAATTTGACATAGAACTGTCTATACAACCTCAGCTACTGTATAGTGGTGCAGCCAAGCCCATATAACACATAGGTAGATTTAGATAGACGTATAGATATAGATATACTACAGATATAATAAATACGATATATATATATATATATATATATATATACACACAGAGTGAGAAAGACAGCAGCAGCTTGACGTCTCACTGCTGTAACTGAAGCCGGCAGCATGACTCCAGCTGCAGCTTCACAATTCAAGAAAGTCTCACTGTTCTCATACTGGGAACATGGGTGAACAGGTCCTCTTGCTAATCTGGGCACCCAGGATTTTTGGGTACCCAGAATCTTACTTCTGAATATATTTTCAAAAAAACTACCACCAGAATCTAGCTAAACGGAGTCCCATTTACCCAGGTTCAGGTGTTTGTATTTTTGAAAATACATCATTTATATGTATTTTCAAAATTGTTTTAATTTAAAAAGTAAAAGATTAAGATCCATATTTTTTCTCACAACAAATAAATCATGAAAAATAAACCCTCACAATCTAAATTTTACTGTTCCCATCAGAGGGTTATCTGAAACCAAATTAAAATCCTTATAAATCTGGAACCATTTAGCATTTTTTCATGAATCCTTCAAAAATCACTACCTCAGCACAGGCTGCTTCTACCCTGATCATTTCATACAAAAATTGTGTTCCATCTAGGCTATGCATGAGAGAAAAAAAACATGTTAACCAATGGGAAAATAATCTTCACTATGCCAGAAATCAGCATTTCCAGATCTTGGAAACCACGAAAGATGCTGGCATGAAACTTTTCACTTCTTGAGACTTTGACATCTTGACCGCACCTGCAAAGTTTTAGGCTATTCCATCAATCAGTGCCAAAGTTATTAAGGTGCAGAGTTTGGGGTTTAACATTAAACAACCTACTCTATCCTACTGAACCCCTGTAAGATATATAGATAGCTAGATTGATAGCTAGATATCTAGATAGATATAAATATAGAGATACTGTAGATATATACTTAAATATAGATCTACACATACACATATATACAATATATTTTTGCAATAGGGGTGGACACAATAGCCATTATATAAATTCATTAATTTCCACTGGTGTTAAATCAATTTTAGAACCCATATGGTTTTCTACCCTGTCATAATAGAGAGATAAACAGATAGCTAGCTAGATAGATAGATCGATGGGGTTCACCTACAGTAGATTAGTGTGACAGTCATTTTGTTAATACAGATATGGGTGAAGGCAGTATGCCACATGGCATTAGGATGCTAGGCATTGTGGCTCCCAGGACATGTGACACCAAGCGCCATCTGAGGAAACAGTCCTGTTTTGTGGGTGGATTCATTCACCCACACACCCAAACACAGAGGGCTTTGCCCCAGCACCCCCCAAAAGTTATTATAACCACTGGTGTGGGAATGCCCCAGAGGGGGTAGAAACAATGTGGGCACAAAGGGCAGTATCAGGGAGGGGTGATCTAAAATCAAAATCACCCCTGTCATTGTTGCCCTTGTTGCAGTGCCCTAATTGTGATGCCAATTTTAAGTCGCCATTCTAATGGTATACCGATAGATAGATAGATACAGTAGATAGATAGATAGACTGACATATGTACAGTATATATATATATATATATATATATATATGTTTATGCAATGGGTTGGACACAATGGCTATTACATAAACTTATTAATTTCCACTGGTGTCAAATAAATTTTAGAACCCATATTTTTTCTACCCTGTCATAGTGGAATAGGTCAGAAAACATAGGTAGAAGTCCTAAATAGTTGCACTCCAGAAAAAAATATGATAGACTCCAGTAGTAAGATCCAAAGTTTTTTATTCAGCAGTTTGCCATGAATGGCTGCTCACCAATCACTCAGTGAAGCTAGCCAGTGTCCACCCCAGTGCTTCACATGCTAATGAGGCTTCACGCCCCCGATGAAGCCTCATTAGCAGTTGAAGTGTTGGGGTGGATACCGACTAGGTTCACTGGGTGATTTGCGAGGAGCCATTCACAGCAAACTGCCAAATAAAAAAACCTTTGGATCTGACTACTGGAGCCTATTGTATTTCTTTCTGGAGTGCAACTATACAGGACTTGTGTGTTGCATTGGGAACTGGCCATCCTTCTAGTTGAACTCTCTTATCAGTAACAATAAAAATAGAAAAACTAAAATTGTACATGCTAGCTCTTTGTAAAGGCAGTACAAACAAAAAAGTCCTCCATATGAGTCTCTCCTGGAAAAGCATTGCTCTGTTTGTAGCCAATCATTTTGCCTTGTAGTTCAAAATTCTGCATCCTGTTGTTGTACAGTAGCAGCCACAGACACTGCCAGCTATTTCCCAAAATGTCTGTGATATTTCCAGACATATCTCCTGCTTTCTGTATTTCCACAGTAGGGGCAACAGAGAGAAACTCTTCAGAAATTTTGTGAAATATCTGGAAATAGCTGGCAATGTCTGTGGCTACTACTGTAAGTCACTTCTCCTGTTTTTTACAAGATGTATCAAACCCTTTGTCAGTTTCCTTCCCGAGGTCAGCCTGAAGAGCACATCTAGTCTTAACAGGTATAACAATATAATGCATTTTGTCTGTGAACTGGATTCCTGTTAACAATTCTGTTAACAAGCCTGTGGAGCTCAACATGCATCTCATGGTAAACCCCTGTGATCTAGATTGTTTTTTTTTCTATTAAACCCAAATTGCTTTTCTGCTATCATTTCAACTATATAATTATATGCATTTGCAAACCAAGGAATCCCAGTACAGCTGGGTGAAATTAACAAATTCAGAATTCATGGAATTTTCACAAAATTCTGCAAAATTTCACAAAATGTTTTGGAATTTCCTGAAATTCTTAAATTGGCTATACCTCAGTCAATGTTGCAGAGAGATGTCTGAACTTCTTTTGTTTTATTTCTTTATTGTACCTCCTCAGCTGGGGGGTGTACCTATGGTTCTCCCTATCCAGCACAGATTCCTCAGCCCCCACCCCAGCCACAGTCAGAACTCTAGCTGCCTCACCATACCCTACCCAGGCCACTTCACATGGGTTTCAACAAAAGGGAACTATGTGCTCAGTCAGATAACAGGGTGCAGAGTAGGGTAGCAAGCCCAATTAATTTGACAGTGAAAAATATAACTCTGCACTCCACTGCAAAAATACACAGACAATTTAAGATCACTGTTAGTGTTCTATTTATTACTTTCAACACTATAATGGCAACAGCATAAATAAGTAATATTACAACTCGCCTGTGGTATACAAACAACAAAAACCACTCTCCATGTCTGAAAAACACACCCAGAGTGGGTACTTACCCTGCACACTGTGGAAGACCTGGAGGCTGGGCTTCAGGGGAGCTGACTTGAGTATGTCCACCGTAGTGCAGTTGAAGCTGTCCTTTATGAGCATTCTGGAGGGTTGTTTTTCTCCCTGTGATTGCCCCCCCAATGGTGTGGACATGCAATGACATCAGGGATGCTGCTATGCATGCTTCTGTGCACTGCACATCTGACATCAGCCCTCACTGACCCACACTAAGAACCCAAGTATGCACTAGCCCCCGACCGCCACCAGAAGCCAGTACCTCAGTGATCGACCTATTCCACCCTCCCTAGAGGAGAAGAACAGTCCATGGGATGCTTGATCCTCTTCTCCCAGAAAACCCTCTGACCCCCAAGGTCGCTCCCAACCCTGGGTCATCGGCATAGTAAGAGGTAAGGCACCAGTGCCTCAGCCCTCTACACCACTGGGCCATGACATGTCTGAATTGTGGGATGCATATTGTCTGGCATGGGCCCTAAATATGTGCCAAGTTTCACAACATTTGGATGAAGAATGGAGAAGTTATAGGGGCTCAAATTCTGGCATGGTAATAGTCATATGAACATTTCTGAAAATTTTCTATGCTTACAGCTTAGCCACCTTTGGGATTAGATAATTGAAAACTTAGATGCATAGTCATAGAAACTGCTAAATAGTGAAGTACTGGTTATGTAAATTGTAAGTTTTTGCCATGACCTGACTCACGACATAACTTCCCAGGCTTGCTTCTAAACCCTGATTGACAGCATGGCAGTATGATGCTCTGATGCTGGGCCATGGGGGTTGTCTTAAAGCCTAATATTTAGGGTCAATGAATCTAAGAACATTGGTGATACTCCATTCTCTACCTTTAATCTTATTGGTGCTTAAAATTCAGCAGCCTATGTAATTATGAAATGTAATTTTAAAATGTTTGAATGTCTGAGGCTTATAATTCAGTCACCTTTACAGCTAGAGATCTGAAACATGGCACTCATATGTATGTGCATTGGTAAAGTCACCACACCAACTTCTGTGCTATTAGACAAACACTTTTAGTTTACATAGCTGTTAACTGTAATTTTAAAATTTCCGAATGTTTGGAGGCTTATAACTCGATTATCTTTAAAGATATCTAAACTTTATACATTTCTGTATGGGTACAGGCCCAGTTACCATGCAAAATGTGGACAAATGATTTATAAATTAGACAGAAATAACCAAAATTTCATGGAAGAAAAATCAGCATTTCACCAGAATTCCGCTGGTTGAAGATAAATTTTGTCCAGCCCTAGATCTCAGTTTCATATAAAGATTCACATATAGTTTTTAACCGCAGAGAAGCAAGGAGAGAGAGCGAAGAAATAGAAACAGCAAGTGAAGGAATGGAGACAACAGAGGGAAACTGTAGGACCATCAAAGAGGCCAATTCCTAGGTGCCACAAGAAAATTTAATTGCACAATAAGACAGGCAAGAGAACATGTTTTACAGTAAACATTTCAGTTAAGCACACATGTTTTTTCACCCTTCTCAATTCTCACTTACAGAACCATATCTTGACAGAAAATTAGCACTGACATTTTGTTTTCTGGATTTGTGCATTGCTTTGAGTTGAAATGGGTGTAATGCCACATACCACCTTGTAATCCTGGGATTTTTATCCATCAGTTGATTAAGCCAACAGAGAGGGTTCTGATCTGTTATAAGTATAAAGTCAGCTCCTAGCAGATACAACTTAAGGGACTCCATTGCCCAATTTTGCACCAAGACATTCTTTTCAATAGTGAAGTATCTTTTCTCTCTATCATGCAGTTTCCTACTCATATACAGAATTAGATGTTCCTTCCCATCTATCCTGTAACTATGGAATGCATCCCAGGCCTACCTCTGATGCATCAGTCTATACCAGAAATTGTTTTTCAAAGTCTGGACTTTATAAAACAGGGGCTGAACATAATCCAGCCTTGATAACCCAAAAAGCCTGATCAGACTCTTGGGCCAATTTCACATTATTCAGGTATCTTTTTTTGTGAATTCAGTGAGGGAAGTAGCTACAGTAACTGTGCAAAGTTGGGAATAAATCACCAGTAGTAACCAGCCAGATCTAAAAATGACCTGACATATTTCTTTGTTTTAGGGGCAGGACTGTTAGTTACAACTTCTATCCTGGAAATCTCTGGCTTTACTTCTCCATTCTCCAAAATACAACCCAAATATCTGGTTTCCTGCATGCCTAATGCACACGTAGTATGATTAATGGTCAGCCCTACATTTTTGATAGACTGGATAACTGCTCATAGGTGTTACAGGTGGCTTTTCCAGTATTTTATTTTTTAACCAGGAGAGAGACACTTAGCTGAAGCTTGTTTACAGGTGTGACCTGGGAGCACAAGGAAGTTAAGTGACTTGCTCAGGATCACACAGTATGCAAGTGGGGGATGTGGGATTCAAACCCAGGTCTCCAGGTTTGCAACGCAGAGCCTTAAACCACTGTGCTATACTGCCTCCCAGTATGGACTGTACACCACAACATCATCCAGGTAAGCAGCACAATAACCAGTGTGAGATGCTAGAATTACATTTATGTACTGCTGGAATGTAGCAAGTGCACCATGTAAACCAAATGGTATGGTGGTAAACTAGTAGAATGTAATTGCAGTGGAAAATGCAGTTGTCTCTGGACTCTTTAGCTAAGGGAATTTACCAGTAAACCTTGGTGAGATCAAGGGTACTAATGTACTTGGCACTTCCCAATCTGTCCACCAAATCATCTATCCTGGGCATAGGATAGCTGTCAAATTTGGACACTTGATCAAGTTTCCTAACATTAAGGCCGATTCTTACAGTCCCTTCTTATTTATTTACAGTCACCATTGGTGATGACCAAGCACTGCTCAATTCTTCAATGATATCCAGCTCTTTCATTTTTTGTATTTGATTAACCAGTTCTGCTCTTAACCACTCTGGTAATCTATATGTTTTTGTTCTGCTAGGGTAAGCATTCTCTGTCAATATCTCATGCTCAGTCTCTTTTGCTCAGCCTGGCACTGTGGTGAAAGTACCTTTAAATGTCATTACTAAGTTGAAAATTTCTGATCCTGTTAAAGCATGATGATTTTTTCTATTTAAACTGGAGCAGCATGGGATAACATCACCTCTGATAAAACTATTTTGAGAAATGTTAGGTCAGTTTGAAGTCCTGGCAGCCATGCTAGCACAGTGTTTTAGTATGTGCTATCACTTTTTAGCCTGGAATATGAAATAAAAAGGCATTGTTCTATATATTGTGGTGAGTGCACTTTTTTGTTTGGAGTGAGTGCTACCTCCTGTTTTGCACAGCCAGTGGTTAATTGTGGAGGCATAGCACTGGGGATAGATTTAGTGGCACTATTCCTCATGTAATAGATTCTTTCTGAGTGGGGTTATCTTCCCATATTTCTTTCATTACATCTAGTGGCCCTCTAGGTTGTCTACTATACAACAATTCAAAGGGTTAAAAACATGTTGATGCTTGTGGCACTTTTCGGTAAGCAAAAAGCCGGTAAGGTAAGTATTGGTCCTAATATTTCCCTTTACCATTCACAGACCATTTTAACATGCATTTTAGGGTTTGATTAACATGCTCAACAAGACTGTCCATCTGATGGTGATAAAGTGAGGCTCGTACTGCAGTGATACCTAGTAGTCGGTACAGCTCCTCCAGCAATGCAGCACCAAAATTACTACCCTAATCAGTAATATTCTCTTTAGGCATGCCCACCCTGCTGAAAATTTTGGCAAGTTCTACTGCCGCTTTTGGGGCTGTGACAGTATGTATTGAAATTGCCTCTGGATATCAAGTAGCATGGTTACATACTACCAAAATTAATCGATTATCCTTTTTAATTTTGTCTATGAGGCCAACAGCATCCACAGCAATTCTCTCAAAAGGCACATCTATCAGCCTCCTTTACACTGATGACATACAAACATACGAAATTTGTCAGTAGATAAAGGCCTAGAGGTCTATCAAGTCTGCTTGAATGTGCAGCTAGCACCCCTTATTCTGCAGCTGCCCCTCCCTTCCACCTTTCCCCTTCATTAACCCTCCCCTTGTCCTGTCCCATCCCCTTTTGAAGCAGTCCACTGTTCTACAGGATACCACTTCTGCAGGTAACGCATTCCACCTAGCCACCACCCTCTCTGTAAAAAAGTGTCTCCTCATCTCCCTCCTGAACCTTCCTCCCTTCAGTCTCATATCATGGTCCCTGGTGTCCCTCCCCTCCCTTACTTTGAACAGCCTCTCTGTACCTGTCTTGTTTATTCCTTTCATGTATTTAAAGGTTTCAATCATGTCCCCCTGTCCGTCCTGTCCTCCAGTGAGTACATGTTCAACTCCCTCAACCTCCTCTCGTATGATAAGTCCCCCAGCCCCTTGATCATCTTTGTCGCCCTGCGTTGCACCGCCTCCAGTAACTTAATGTCCCTCTTCAGATACGGGTTCCAGTATTGCATGCAGTACTCCAGGTGCAGTCTAAATAATGACCTATACAGTGGCAGAATCACCTCCTCCCTCCTCGAGGATATACCCCTTGCAATACAACCCAGCATTTTGTTGGCCTTTGCAGCTACCTTCCTACATTGTGCTGAGTTGTTCATTGACCCAGTAATGAGCACCCCCAGATCCTTCTCCTCCTCTGTCTGGGCTAGCTGCACTCCCCCCAGCTGGTAACTCCTCCTTGGGTTCTTCATCCCAAAATGCAGCACCTTGCAGTTTTTGGCATTAAAGCCCAGTTGCCAGGTGTCTGACCAGGTTTCAAGCTTTGCCAGATCATCCTGCAACCCCTGCCATCCCCATAGGTCATCCACCACTGCTCCTACCTTGGTATCATCAACAAACAGACTGATCTTGCTCTTGATGTCCCATGATATGTCTGCAATGAATATCCCAAACAACACTGGTCCCAACACCGAGCCCTGTGGAACACCGCTCATCACTACCCTCGGGTGTGAGAGCTCCCCACCCATCACCACCCTCTGTTGCCTCCCTTGAAGCCAGTTTCCTACCCATCTCACCAGCTTTGCACCCACCCCTGTGCCTACTAACTTACTTCCCAGCCTTCCATGTGGCACCGAGTTGAATGCCTTACTGAAGTCCGGATACATCACATCCACTGCACGGCCCCTGTCCAGTTGCCTAGTTACCCAGTCATAGAACTCCACCAGGTTGGTTTGGTAGGATCTGCCCCATATGAAGCCATGCTGTCTGCTGTCCTGTAGTCCTTTGGCCTCTAGGAGGGCCACCAGCCTCTCCTTCAGGATAGTCTCCATTAGCTTACCCACGATGGATGTGAGGCTCACCGGTCCGTAGTTTCCCGGTTCATCCTTGGGGCCACTCTTGTGGAGGGGCACCACATGAACCATCCTCCAGTCCTGAGGTACACACCCCGAATGTAGTGAGGCATTAAATAGGTCTGCCAAAGGTCCTGCAAAGACCTCTGCCAGCTCCTGCAGTACCCTGGGTGGATGCCATCTGGGCCTGGTGCCTTGTCCACCTCAGTGCCTTCAAACCCTCCCGAACTCTGCCCTCCATGATTTCCCATCTGTCACCCCTCCCCCGTTTCTGCCATTTTCTCCCCCTTGGGTGTCACCCCTCTTCTCTTCTCTTTAGTAATACTGAGCAGAAGTACTCATTTAGTGCTTCTGCCTTATCACACCCTGTTTCCACCCAACCCCCTCCTTCCTAATCCTTACTATGTGGTCCTTACAGCTCTTTTCTCCCTGATGTACCTAAAGAAGTCCTTCTCCCCCTTCTTGATGCCTTGTGCCAGCCTGAGTTCCGTAGATGCTTTGGCTCCCCTTACTGCCCTTGTCACCTCCTTCGATTCTGTCAAGTACTCCTCCCTGTCCTCCCGCCTCCCTGTTTTCTTGTACTTCCTAAAGGCAGCTCTTTTTCTCCTTACCTTTTCCATGACCTCCTTGCTCAACCAGCTCAGTTTCTTAGCCCTAGCCTTCTTACTCTGGGCCTTGCAGCAGGTTTTGGTTGCCTCCACTCTCCCCAGCTTTATGAGCTCCCACCTCTGGTTAGTGTTCATACTAGATTGAATTCTGGCCAGGTACCCTTTTACCACTTCCCCCATCCTCCCAAAGTTGGGCATCCTGAAGTCCAGCACTCTTGTGCCTGATTCCACTCCTTCCTTGCCCATATCCAATGTGAGCCATACCGAGTGGTGGTCACTCCCTGACAGCGGTTCCTCCACTGTAAGTTCTCTCACAATGTCCCCATTTGCCAGCACAAGGTCAAGGGTATTTCCTAACCTGGTTGGTTCACTGACCATTTGCAGCAGGAAGCTGTCCTGGAAGGCATCCAGCAGTACCTGCTCCCTTCTGTTCCTGGTTGTTGGGGTACTCCAGTCCATTCCTGGCATATTGAAGTCCCCCACAATCACCACACTACCCTTCTCACAGGTCTTCCTGATCTGTTCTGCTAGTTCCTTGTCTAACTCCTCCGTCTGAGATGGTGGCCTGTACACCACTCCCATTCTAAGAATCCTATTCTTGGAATCCTGGATTTGCATCCAAAGTGACTTTGTACTACCCTCCTCCCCTTCCTCCCTTACGCACTTCAGTCCTTCCTTCACATATAGTGCCACACCCCCTCCTTTCCCAATCAGCCTGTCCCTATGAAATAAACTGTACCCTGGTACAGACAGGTCCCAGTCATTGTATGGTGTGGCCCATGTTTCTGTGATGGCTGCAATGTCTACCTCTCCCTCTGCCATGAGCACCTGTAACTCTGCAGTTTTCCTCCCAAAGCTCCTAGCATTAAGGGTAACTACCTTCCACCCTCCTCCCCCCCATCCTGCCCTCCTTTCCTAGCAGCAACAAATAGTACCTGCCATTTGTCCTTTGTCACTGTTACGGGGGGTAAGCTCATATGGTTGCTCATATGGTTTCCCAACCTGTGGTCTCTGCATATCTCTTGCCCAATTGCCACCCCCCACTCCTAGTTTAAATTCCCAACTTCCTCTATGTACTCCTCCATCCTCTGTTTCAGTACTTTCTTTCCCTCCTCACTCAAGTGTAGTCTGTCCTTGACATAGAGACTACTGTCCTCCCAGGTCCCTCCCCACCCCCCAACAGCCCATACCCTTAGCACAACACCAGGTTCTTAGCCATCCATTAAATTCTCTATTCTCAGCTTTCTTGTTGTGCTTGCCTTGGGCACTGGAAATATCTCTGAAAATGTTACTGATCTTCCTGCTCCCTCACATAAATGTGCTAGTTCCTCAAACCTCCTCTGGACTATATCTACTGCCTTGTCAGCCAGGTCATTTGTCCCAAGATGTATATTTAAATGAGGTTTGTCCCTACCCCTTCTAGCATATTTCAGAACAGACTGTCCCACCCTTTCCGCTGTCATTCCTGGCATGGCCTCCACCCAAATGCGACTATGCCTCTCCCCCTTGCTACCCCACCTGACTCCTCTTAGTATTGAGTCCCCCAGCACTAAGATTCCACCACTCTTAATCCCTGCTTGCTTCCATTCCTCTCCCTCTCTCATTTCCAGCTCCTCTTCTTCCTCCTGCACATTATTTTCCCCTTTTGCCCCTGCTGCAATTCTCCCAGCAGAACTTCCCCCCGCTCCAGTTTGGTCCAGGCATTTATCAATTACTCCTCTAATTTCATCATTTCCCTCCCCACCTTCTTCCTCTCTAGCAGTGCAAAACTATTTTCTGAAGACCCTTCACAAATGCCTGCTCCCTCTCTCTGCATAGTAACCTGTTCTCTCCTTTCCACTCCATGACTTTTGGCACTTCTTCACCTCCCTCACAAGTCCCTATCTCCTCCTTCCATTTGTCATTTGTCTCCTGACCTGGTTTCCCCGGCAATTGTTCTTCCTGGCCTGGGCCCCTTTGTCTCTGCTTCCCTTCTTCTGACCCTCTCCTCACCATTGTTGGCTTAAATCACCCTCCCTCATCTCCCCTTCTTCCTCCCTCCAGTATTGGGTTAAACCCACCCCCAATCTGCCTTGCATGTCTTAGTTCCTCCTGCAGACCCTCGATCTCCTTTCTAAGTTTCTCTATGTGGTTGCACACTAAGCATCCTCCCACACTCCATGCAATTTTTAGAAAGATTGGTGCACCATAGTTGTTGCAGTCTACCACCCTACCCATTGCTGACATTGCCCACCAGTGACCCCCCACCCTTCCAGATGCAGGATACCAAACACTCCCCCAAGTTTCCCCTCTCCCCTTCTATCAGTGCAAAACATTCTTTTCTTTATTTCCCTTACCCCCTTTGTTATACACGTTTAGATAGATTGAGCAACTGCTTTTCATATTCCTATCCTTCCTATCCACACTCAAAAAGAGACTTTAAGTAGCTATTGCACAACCTTCTTCAAACTCCTACTCCTCCTTTCCCCAATGCAATAGCAATGCGAAGAAGTAACAATGAAAGCTCCTAGACTTGCATTTACTTCCCTTCCACTGAGATAGCAGTCACCTCTTCAATTGCTGCTGTTCCTTTCCTGGATGTCTGCTTCTGCTATGACAGGTGCATATCCTTTGCCCATTTGAGGAACTGATGTCAGAACCCCTGGTATAAAGGAAATAATGGACCAGGAGTGGGTGGGGTGAGGGGCTTGTGGGTGGGACCAGCCCAAGTCTTCCAGAAACAATCAGGTAGCTGAGGTCCCTGGTCAGACCATTAGCACCCTGCCCCCACTCTGCACTAAGCTTTGCAGCTAGTGAAGCCAGCAACAATGAATCACAATTCTACTCAAAGCCCCCAAAATAGGTTTGCTACCCAAAGAAACAGGACTCCAAACAGCTTCACCAACAACACATCAAAATAGGCTTGAAATTAGAAGATATGGGTCTCCAATTCAAAGAAACAGACCCAGTTAAATCACACCACTTATGTCTTTAAATCAGAAGAAATTGGCCTCTACAAATGCAGCTTGCCACACAGTGAAACATCAAATAAATGAGCCCACTTATAGCTACCAAAACAGGTTTCAAAATTCCAACAGCTCCAAACAATACCCTGCTAGCCCCTTTACTCTAGCTCTAGATGTCTGAGTGATATCAATTCCAGGCTCAACACTGACTTCCACAAAGTTCAGAACTGGTTGTTTCAAAAACGCCTTGTCATGAATGCAAGCAAGACTCAGGTCATACTCTTTGGGTCCTCTCAAAAGGTTTTGGCTTGTGATACTGGT
Organism: Neoceratodus forsteri; assembly: GCA_016271365.2. Classification (NCBI taxonomy): domain Eukaryota; kingdom Metazoa; phylum Chordata; order Ceratodontiformes; family Ceratodontidae; genus Neoceratodus; species Neoceratodus forsteri. Next base: position 1,274,746,478 of record CM057449.1, on the reverse strand, counting down.
TTAGATCTCTGCTGCCTTGATGGCTCTCCTGTCACCATGACTGACTACTTCAAATATCTAGGTGTTAACCTTGATCCGGCCTTGGATTTCTTGCAGCATATCACAAACATCCTTAAAGAGCTGGTGTACATAAATGCTGGAATGCAATCATTTGTGTCTTGGTTATAGCCACAATCCCTCTATGTCATGGGATTCAGTAGTATGGAGAGAAAAAAAATGATGTTTGTGGTGTGATTTTATCAAGTGTTCAAATTTTTGTGACTGAATTTTCTGTGACTTGCCATTCAGGCTTGATTGCAGTGGGAGTGACATTATGTGAGGTACCATGTCAATCATTCATAATTAGGACATCTGTGCAGCCAGTTGTCTCATGCTCTAAACTGCCATTTCTGTACACTTCCACCGTTAGTGTGCAACTGGTATTTGTGAACGGAGCCATGTAGAGAGTCTGTTTCTGCAATTAGGTGGCTCAGTTGGGGGTTGTCCTTTTTAAGAAAGCAGTGTGACAGATTAAATTTTTGAAAGTAAATGCAATATTTTTTTATCCCATTTACTAAGACTGCTGCAAGTGCTCTCATACTGTCTTGCAGCCACTCTTCTGCATGCATTCGCAGCACCATGGTAAGGCGCTCTCTGTACATAAACAAAACAAAGCCTTTTTCCAGCACAAATATTTTAGCAATGAAAATACAGGGCATCAAATGCACATGCCAATCAAATCCAATCATGACATCTGCTATTTTGTGCTGAGCAGAAGCAGAGACACTAAAAAAAAAAAATACAGATCTTTTAACAGAAATCAGTGTTATAGTGTAATTTTTACCACAATGCCTGTTTCACAGGCACTATCACCATGTGCCCATAAACTATCACTGACCACAATAATCCTGATATGATGACAGCTCAAGAGAAACAGTACATGAAATTCCTAGTCATTTACTATCAGATGCAGCCGCTGTGACACTGACACAAACTAATAGCTTTGCAGCTTCACAGCTCCACAATCTCTTTGGTGTCTATAAATTAAAAAAAATAAAGAAATGAGAAAATGTTCAACACAGAAAAAAAACTACTATACAAGTGCAGAGAGAGAGAGAGAGACCACAAATGTTTATCACAATAGAGAATGTAACACTACTGTAGATGGCTCAACTAATACTTATAAGTAAGGTTCCTTTAAAAGCCACGGTGCTATGACTGACAGCTTTCCTCCCACAACCTACTTCTGGTGCAGCAGCCACTAGTTCATGATGGTAAGGTTTGTCTGTTTGCAGTTGACACCAAGATCTGCAACAGAGTAGATGATCCAGATGGGGTGGGCAAAATAAGAAGAGATCTGGATAAACTAGCAAAATGGTTGGAAGAGTGGCAACTGGGGTTTAACGCAAAGAAGTGCAAGATCATGCACATAGGGAAGAGAAACCTTGAAGTCCCCTATAGGCTGGGAGAGGAGTTGCTGGCAGTCACAAGGGAAGAAAGAGACTTGGGCATCATCATCACAGATGACCTGAAATCATCCAGGCAGACCACTAAAGCAGTAGGTAAAGGCTAGAGGGATGTTGGGGTGTATTAGTAGGGGTATCATAAATCGGAAGAGGGAGGTAATAATCCCTCTTTACAAGATGCTGGTTAGGCCCCATCTGTAGTACTGCATGCAGTACTGGAGGCCACACCTTCACAAGGATATTAACCAAATTAAGGCAGTCCAGAAAAGGGCAACCAAAATGGTGTTGGGACTGCATCAAAAAACATATGAGGACAGGTTAACGGAGCTCAGTACGTATACCCTAGAGCAAAGAAGGGAGAGAGGTGATATGATCAAACCATTCAAACACCTTAAGGGCATTAACAAGGTGAAAGAGTCTAACATATTTCAATATAAGAAAAATAGCAGGATAAGAGGACACAGCATGAGATCAGAGGGAGGCCGATTAAGGGGTAATGTGAGGAAGTTCTTTTTCACAGAAAGGGTGGTGGATTCATGGAATGGCCTACCTCAGGAAGTGGTGGATATGAATACAGTGCAGGGCTTCAAACAGGCATGGGATATGCATAAGGGAAGAATACAGATGAGTATGAATAGATAGGTCATTGACAGAGCAAAGGCCGATGGCACATTCATAAGGTAGAAAAATAAATGGGCAGACTGGATGAGCCTTGTGGTCCTTATCTGTCATCAACTTCTATGTTTCTATGGAAATGATGTCAGTGACAGGTTGCTTTACAGGCATTTCAGAGTAGGGGGGCCACTAGATCACCAGAGCACAATGTTCTTCACATGTTACTTTACAGGCAGATTGGGGCTGCAGGGATCCACTAGACCACCAGGTACTATGACATGATTAATTTTGGGGGTGATCAGGGATCAGGGAGGCTGCTAGACTACCAGGGAAGCTCTTTAAGTATTTCTCAAGGACATCAGGGATCAGGGGGGTGCTAGACTACCAGGGCAGAAACCTATCATGAACATTCAGTACACTACTGATACTGTATAGTACAGTACAATGCAAATGCACCCCACTGAGAGCCATCACTCCTGCTGCTGCCCAACTGTGTCCCCCATGACACCTCCCATGTCCATTTTGCAGCTGGTAGCCATTGTGAGATCCCCTCCCACTGGCTCAAGCCACTTAGGACCACCTCCTGGCTGGTCTAAGTGGTGCTCCTTTCTGTGTACATGGCAGAGCTTTTAAAATGCCAAACGAGAGAATGTTGCAGCCCCACCATGGTGCAAACCCCCTTGTGACCTGGTGCACTGGGTTGTTTGGCGCAACCCTGGTGCAAGGGGGCTTTGGTGCAGCAGCATCTGGATGTGACACAGGCTACAATAGAAAACTGCATTTGATGCAGTTTGTGATGCAAGTTACTTCTTGCATCAATCTAAGTGCTTTCAAAATCAGGCCCTTTGACTTCAAACTTTCAACATAGCCATTTTTTCTTCACCACCTCTTAAACTTGACATGTCATTTTTTTAAATCAAGGATGAGACATGTTTTTGCACTTCTGATGTGAAATGACATATTGTCAGATATACCATAAATGGTACATTCATGCTTATAAGGTGAATCGTAAAAGAGTATATTGAAAATTTGGGGTCAAAATTAAAACTAAAATATATAATTGTTAACAAACTTTATGTGCAGTGCCACTCTTGACCCCAGTGGGTATGCTTTGTGATCCCATGCTGGTAAGCTGAGTTTGGTGGTGAACTCAGTTACCCAGCTGGATGGGCTCATGGTGGGGGATGGTGCTTTATCAACATCCCACTAGCTAGGGAATGAAAGGTACAGAGTTGTCCGCATGGTCTCAGGTACCATAAAGTGAACACAACTGTCCTCTTGGCATATGTCTAAATCAGATCCCTTATTTCCCTCAAGACCTGGCCACACTAATCCATGCATTTCTGACCTCAAGGCTATACTATTGTAACACTCCATACCTTAGGAATAATAGGGGCATGCTATGACACCTGCAGTTGCTGCAGAATGCAGCTGCCTGATTGCTCATGGGCTTGTCAAGATCTTGCCATATTACGCCGACACTGCATGACCTGCACTGGCTGCTGGTGAAGTGTCAAATCTCATTCAAAATAGGTTTGTTAACCTGTAAAGCTCTGCATGGACAGGGTCTAGCCTGCCTGAGTGAGCACCTGCACCTGTACACCCCAGTTCACTCACTCTGATGCTCTAAGGAAGGCCTCTTAATGGTCCCAAGGGTAAGACTAAAAATTTCAGGTGACCGGATCTTCAAGATAGTGGGCCCAGTGCTTTGGGATTCCTTGCACAGGACCTTGAGAGAGGCCCCCCATCAGTGGATGCTTTTAAAAAGGGTCTTAAAACATATATTTTCCAACAGGCTTTTGGAGAAGCCATATAATGTTTACAGCACATCCATCTTTAGTCCCTGGGAACAAGCAACCACCAAACAGTGTGGTTCACAATAAACACAGTTGTAGAGTCAAGCCATACAAAAGCAAGGGTGTTTGACTTTAGGAGGGCTGACTTTGGCTAAATGGGAGAGTGTCTCAGAAAAGCACTAGCAAACAGGCAAGAAGGAGGGGTGGAAGAACAATGGGGAAAAATCTAAACTGCCATCACAGAGGCAACAAGCTTTTGTATAAAGCAAATCAGCAAAACAAAATGAAGGTAAAAGCCACTATGGTTTTCAAAAGAGGTGGCATGGAATGTTAAGGAGAAAAGGATAGCATTCAGGAAATATAAGGAAACACAGAAGGAGGAGGAAAGAGAACTATATCAGTTAAAGCAGAAGAAGGCAGTGATGGCAGTTAGAATAGCAAAGGCCCAAACTGAGGAAAAGATGGCCAGCTCTGTTAAGAATGCAGAGAAAACCTTTTTATAGGTACATTAGGGAGTGAAGAAAGACCAAGGGAGGGATACTGAGGCTTAATAAAGGGGAGGGAATGTGGGCAGAGGGTAACAGTGAAAAAGCAGGGATACAGAATGAATACTTCTGCTCAGTATTCACAAAAGAAGAGGAAGGGGAGGTGCCTAAACCAAACAATGGAAACACTCTGGATAAGGGGATTGATACCAGTCCATTCACAGAAGAAAAAGTTCTGAAAGAACTCTTAAAACTGAAGGTGGATAAAGCAATGGGGCCTGACGGGATTCACCCAAGAATTCAAAAAGAACTAAGGGTAGAACAGGTGACACCACTGACTACCCTCTTTTAACAAATCATGGGAGGATGGGATGGTACCTGAGGACTTGAGGAGGGTGGATGTGATTCCACTTCACAAAAGTGGGAGCAAGGCAGAGGCAGAAAATTACAGACCTGTTAGTTTGACCTCAGTGATGGGTAAAATGATGGAATCACTTCTGAAAGAAAGAATTGTTTAGTACCTAGAGGCCAGTGGGGCACAGGACCCAAGGCAGCATGGATTCACAGTGGGAAGGTCATGTCAGATGAATCTAATAGATTTCTTTGACTGGGTGACCAAAGTAGTAGACCAGGGAGGGGCTGTGGACATGGCCTACAGTACCTAGACTTTAGCAAGGCATTTGACACAGTCTCACACAAAAGATTAATATACAAGTTAGTCAGACTTGGAGTGGGTCCCAAGGTGGAAGCCTGAGTTAAAAACTGGCTAGACAACAGGATTTAGAGGGTAATAGTAAAAGGAGTCCACTCTGAAGAAAGGAGGATTACCAGTGGAGTACCGCAGGGTTCAGTACTGGGATCAGTCCTCTTCAATGTCTTTATAAGTGACATTGCAGAGGGACTGGAAAGAAAAGTATGTCTCTTTGCAGATGACACAAAGATCTGCAACAGGGTCAATACAGAAGGTGGGGTGGGAAGGATGAGAAGGGACTTGGCAAGGTTGGGGGAATGGTCAAATGTATGGCAGCTTAGGTTCAATGCAAAGAAGTGCAAAGTGCAAAAACCCAGGGGAGGAGTACACAATAGGGGGTGAGATGCTAACAACAACAAAAATGGAAAAGGACCTGGGAGTAATCATATCAGATGACCTAAAAGTGGGCAAGCAATGTGAGAAGGCAGTAAGGAGGTCTGGTGGGATACTGGGATGCAAAGGGAGAGGCATCACCAGTAGAAAACAAGACGTTGTTATCCCTCTGTACAGACAGTTGGTGAGACCTCATCTGGAGTACTGCATGCAGTTCTGGAGACCCAATCTCCACAAGGACATAGGATGGAGGCTGACCAGAGGAGGGCAACTAAAATGGTGCAGGGTCTGCACCAGAAGACATACAAAGAGAGATTAAAGGAGCTTAATATGTATACCATCGAGGAAAGGGGGGGGCATGATAGAAACTTTCAAATACCTTAGGCTAATCAACAAAGTCCAAGAGGGTAGCATCTTTCAGAAAAAGAGATGCGCAAGAACAAGGGGGCACAATTTGAAGATAGATGGGGGATGGCTCAGAGGTAATCTGAAGAAGTATTTTTTCATGGAGAGGGTTGTGGATACATGGAACAGCCTTCTTGAGGAGGTAGTGGAGTCAAAAACAGTGGGGGAATTTAAGGATGCATGGGACAGACATAAGACAATTCTAGTGGGAGGTAGGTGGAAGTAGGCTGTTGGTTAACTAGGATCTGCAGCTTACCCATTAGGTAGGGAAATGGGCAGACTAGGTGGGCCAAGCGATCCTTATCTGCCATCAGATTCTAAGTTTCTATGTTTCTATGTTTCTATGAAGTGAGTTTTAGTATTTTATTATTTTATGGAATGATTTTTAATGGGAATCGTTTCGATATTTTATCTGATTTGTTTTGTATCGTTTTATTTTTGTATGTTGATTGCTATTTGTATTTTTATGTGTGTTTTATGATTTAAGTTGCACTTTATTGTAGTGGTGTCCTGGGTCTCAGGAAAAGGGCACCGAATATAAATAAACTCTACTACAACTACTACCACCACCCCGTTCCCTGAGCAGACAACATCACACATGATCTCCTTTCTTCACACAGGGCCTGCAGGGCCCTGTATGAAGAAAGCTACAATAAATTGTGTTGGCAACATGTAGAGAGACATACTTCTCTACCTTTGAAGAGTGTATCACTATGAGGCACTGACTTGGAACTGTACCTTGTGCTTTGACTGCAGGCTACAGTCAGGGGGTGGGGGAGCATTAGGGTTCATAAACCCAAGGAAGACCCCACCACTGATTAATTGCAAAGTCTCCAGAGACCAAAAATCCTAATGTTTTTTCATTTGCTGCTTAGGGGTTGGAGTGGGGGTGGGGAAATAGGGTTGGAAACCCTGATGCCACTACTTTTGCGGCATTAAGTTACTCTAACTGGTGCACTAGCACAGTGTTTTATAAAGAATATATATATATATATATATATATATATATATATATACATAGTAAGTTGGACACAGAAACCATTGCATAAATCTATTTTTCTGAGCTACTATATGTATAAATCTAAAATCTTAGATTTATACATATAGTAAACTCATCATGACAGATTTACACATATAGTAAACTCATCATCAGTAGGACACACTACCCCACCATGGCTGGTCAGCATTACTTGTTTCAGTTTAATTCCTACAAGAATATTCAATATAACAGTAGTCCTTCACACTGCTCCCAGCAAAAGCACCCAAACTGCAATCCACAGTTCCAAAGCCATGTCTCTAAAAATGAACTTTCAATGTAAGCAAACACTAAAATATAGCAAACTTGTTTTATTATTTTTTCTTTGTATTTAAACACACACTGGTTTTAACTCCCAATCCCCTGCCCACTGGCAATCCCCCACACACCAGCCCAACTCCACCCTCCAACTAGTAAATACACTGTTCAGTCCCAGTACTTTTCTGTTGCTCTGTAACTGCTTTCATTTTCCTATACCCTCATCAACATTGCCATCTCCTAAAATGAAAAAAAAATAGCCTCTTTTTTGGGGGGGGCTTCATACTGAACAGCACTCCCACAGCACTTCTAATTTCACAGCTTCCTGCTTGCCTCTAACATCCCCAGCTTCCCAGCCCTTTAGACAATGACACAGACTAAAATTTCACAGCGTCTTTTCACAGACAGTGATGCTTACTATACTTTTAAATTACCAGAAAACTGCTCCTCCTGCTTCACAACTCCTCTGCTGCTTTCAGCTCCGAGATTCTTCTTGTAGCTAAACCTAATCCCAGTTTGGCTCCCTCATGCAAAATGTCATACTAAAAATGAACATGCTGCTATCTTTAGAATGTAAATATATATTTTTTAAATAAGCAACTGAATCTCCAAATAATATCTACAAAAGCCGCAGCCCAATCCACAAGATTATTGCTTGCTTAGGAGACCTGCCATATCATAAGCCCTGTCACCAGACAATTATCTCATGTCTTCAAGTATACGTGATGACCTAATGCTCCATACATAGCAACAACCTTGACAACCATAACCTTGAAGCACATGTATATACCATATCACAAAAGAAACCCACACAAAATAAAAAAAAAACTTTCTTTTTGAGAAAAATTTCTAACTAAATTAAAAACACATACAACATGCTGCCTACCTTATTGCATAAAAGGAACATGCAAGGGGAGCTTGTGTGGTACTTGATTTTTCTATACCCATGCTGTTTGACCTCAGACATCTGACTCATGGCTTATGCCACTCATGAGGTTACCCAAGGTCAAACAACACTTGTATAGATACATCAGGTATCACACAACTCCCCACTGTGTATCCCTTACACACACACATACACACACACAGCATACTGTTTAGACAGTTGATTATAATATTTTATTTATTGATTGATTGTGCTCTCAGATTAACACCCTTGAGAACAAGCTCATTACAATAGGTTCCATGTCAGATAAAACAGTAACAGTGACAACAGTTGGTTTTACAGGCAAACAGGTAATTCAAAGACTAGACATACAGTGTTATACATTATAGAACTACAGAACAATAGAAAGAATAACAACAATGCAGGCAATGTACAATATATGTCAATATTTCAAGGAATGGACAGGATGAAAAGTAAAGGGCATGTGTGCAGGGTGAGAGATACTTTAGCGCAGGGCCTCATCAGTAGAAGGTCAGGGGAGTGAACAGGTATGTGTGCAAGGTGAAGAGATTCTTCAGCTCAAGGGGCCTCATCAACAGAGGGACAGGGGAGTGAGACTGAGAAATTGTCACAGTGACTGTCAAGTAGGGAGGGAAGTTAGGAGGGTGTGGTAAAGGGTGGACTAGTGAGGAAAGAGGGAGTGGGGGGTGGGAAATAGCATGACTGTGGAGGAACAGATGGGGGTAAGTTGGAGGAAGTTAAGGATTCCAAGGGAGTTTCTGGCAAGTTCAAATTATCTACAGGGAATCAGGCAGAATTTTGCTAGGTAGTGGGTCATTAGATAGAGTAGGTAGGAAAACTGCTGTTGAGAACCATTCGGAGTTAGAGACAGCAGTCACAACAGGCCTTTGAAACAAGATGTTTCCTAAGCTTTTGCTTAAAGGGGCCTAATGAAGTTGTAGAGGCAATGTCCAGAGGCAAAGAGTTCAGCCAGTAAGGAGCACGGTGAGCAAAAGCCCTGTGACCTAGAGAGGTGCGACAGCAAGGAACTTTGAAAACCATACTGTCAGTGCTTACAGCAGCTATGTTCACAGGGGGTGAGGAGCTTCTGAACACCAGCAGGAACCAGGCCTTGCCTAATCTTTTTGACCAATAGACAGGTTTGGTACCTACATTTGCTATCGAACTGGAGCCAGTATGCCTGTTCATACAAATTGCAAGAGTGTGTTAGCCTTGGTGAACTGGTAACCAAGCAGCGTGCTTTGTTTAATGCTACTATGATATGCAGACAGCCATGGTCATTGCTGAACCATAGATTACTAGCCCATAGTCAATAAGTGAGATCACTGAACTGTGGATGGCCAGATTAAGAGCCTAAGGGGAGAGACTTTGCTTGTTTCTATGAAGCATATCAATGCACCTGTTGACTGCCTTTGTAGTATTATCAATGTGTTGTGAGTAAGACATGGTGCTGTCCATCATAATCCCTAAGTATTTAAAGTGTTGGACTAGTTCCAGTGGGGTACCAGCCACATTAGTGATGTTGAGGGGGTATGTATGATGCCTGTCCTGGGTGATGGAGAACAACATTATTTTTGTTTTCTTGTGGTTCAAGATGAATTTTTTGATCACTGAACCATCATTCTGCATCCAAAAAACATTCTTGTAGCTTCCACTCCAGGTGCTCAGGGTCACTCGTGAACAGGACTGCATCACCAGCATAAAGCAGAATTTTACACTGACAGATTGAGGAATATGCTAAATAATGAAGGACTCAAAATTGAGCCTTGGGGGACACCAGAGCGCACAGATCTGCTTTCAGATAGGATGCTGTCAATCTTCACTTGCTGTGAATGGTTAGAAAAATAACTCTTGAACAGGCAACAGCATCACTTGAGAGGCCAATGGATGTGAGTTCGACAAGAAGGATGTGATTAACTATATTGAATGCTTTTGTTAAATAAATGAAAGCAGTACTAACAAGGGAACCCTGGTCCAGTACATTTAAAATGTAACCAGTAAGCTCTAGTAATGCAGTGGTGGTGCTATGACCTTTCTGGAAGCCATGTTGCTGCGGGCATTAAATCTGATACTTTTCTAAGTACTCATTCAGTTGATCAGCAGCTATTCATTCTACTACTTTTGATAGCAGTGGGAGAACTGAGATAGGTCTATAGTTACCTTGAGAGGTACGATCCACACTCTTAAAGATTGGTGTGACTAATGTGGATATCCATTTTTGCGGGAATTGTGACAGTCACAGAGAGGAACTGATGATATGAGTTAGAGGTGCTAGTATCTCATCCAAGGTTAATGCCACACATTTAAGGTCAAGGGAGTCGCCACTATATCTGGACTTCCCAAGAACCTTCAGGAAGTATTTCCTAGCTTCATGCATTGTGATGACTCTAAAGTGGAATGGTAGGTGAATGGGTGGCCAGTCTTCCGACCTGGTGCTTTGCCCTTGGTGGGGGTGGAGGGTAAAATCAGGGGGTAGAACACCACTCAGGTCTGAAAAGGCTTTGCTATGGTATATGGAGCCAGTGTGGGTTCACCATCAATTTTGAGCATTGTGGATATTGCCTTATTATCTTTCCCAGTGATTTCTTTCAGATTAGACCAGAATTTCCATCCATCACTCCATGATCTTGTAAGAGCGTCCTTATTGTACTGTTTTTTTGCAGCACGTATGGTCCTAATGCAGTCATTTCAGGCTGCTTTATAAGCCTGGATGTGGGCCTGCTTACCTGAGGCTCTGGCTTGATGCCACAGCTGATCCCTTGATTTCATAAACTCATGGAGTTCAGGAGAGAACCATGGGTTACTGTGGCCTTTGATCATTCTCTTTTTTGATCGGAGCACATCTATCGCACACTGTGTTGAATTAGTGAATAAACTGGTCAAGAGCAGAGTCAACTGTGCAGGAGGAGTAGACCAGGGACCAGTCCTGGTGGTGAAGTTCTGCTTTGAGCAGATTGAGATGGCCACATCTAAGGACCCTGTTAGTAACAGTTCCAGCAGGGGGTTTAGACTAATGATTAGATGATTGGAAATGGATAGGAGAGTGGTTACTACAGACACTGGGGAATACAGCCATATTGGAAATATATTCAGGGTGGTTAGATAGTACCCAATCAAGAAGGGTAGCTGTCCCAGTCTTGTAGTTCATTCTGGTGAGTGCATCAACTAGCTGTGAGAGGTGAACAGCTGAGACTACATCCTTGTATGGGCTTGTGGCATGGGAGAGCCAACTGATGTTTAAATTCCCCAGCAATATGGTTTTTGAGTTAAGATTTTGGCTACCAAGGCACTCCATGAGTGAGTCCAAACCAGTAGCCTTTTGTCCAGGTGGGATGCAAACTATAAGGACAGTATGGGTTTTATTATGTGCTCTGAGGAGCACTTTTACCACAAGAGCTTGCATGTGTGCCCCAGTGCTGGTTAGTGGCAGGACTAGGCCCTAAATGTTATCCATAAGGTATATTGCACAGCCACCCCTTCGCTTGGTTAGGCGATCCTGTCTTTATATATTGTATCCAGGAATTGGGACTGCAGTGTCAGATACATTTGGGGAGAGCCAAGTCTCAACTACTGATAGCATATCTGGATTGTGCTGCAAACCCCATGCATTCAGGATGTCCATTTTAGGGAGGTGGCTGCATATGTTGATTGAGACAAAAGTTAGTTGTCCTGTCTTTCTCTGGTGGACAGAGAACGATTGGGGTGGGCCCGGGTTAGGGTGGATATTACCTGAGAGAAGTAATAGTAGAAGTGCTAAGTGACATATGTATTCTTTTAGTTGCTTGTAGTAGAGTTTAGTTTATCTTGCCTGGTTGTGGCAGATGGGATATCTTTCCTGGATACTGAAAATCCCAGATAAGAGGGCCAAAGGGGGCAGCTAACCAGGCTGTTGAACAATCGGCCCTTTTGAGTGTGTATGCCTCCCACACATGGGGAGGAATGTGAGAGTTGATTCTATGGGATAAGGTAGCAGTGCTATAGACATTCCAGGCATTGTCTTGTAGTACTGGCAGGGCTGATGCTGCAGGAGTTGCTTTAAAGGCCTAAGAAAGTTAAAAAGGTGAGCAGTAGTGCACCTCTCAGTATAAGGGCATCCGCAGGGGACATGATGGAAGCCAATTAAATGTTTAGCAGAAGGGACTCACTGGTTAAGCTCAAATAGCAAAGGAGAGGGCTGCCCAGTATTTGGAGTTACCCCTACATAGAGAGGGCTACAAGTCATGAGGGCTACCAGAGTTACAGATTGGTTAGATGATTTAAATTGTGCAACTAGTACCCTAGTACTATGGAGCTAGATGTATGGTGGGAGATAGACAATAGTGAATTACAGGGATCACCAAGAACAGAACAGGTAAGCTAAGAAGAACATTGCACCTTTTTTAATAGCAAATTCCTCAGGAAGTACATATTCGGTAATGCCTAGTTAAGTGACAGGTCTAGATAAGGTGGAGTAGAAGCCGTAAGTAGAAATTAGTTTAAAGTCAGGTGATGTGTCAGAAAGATAGAAAGATTCTTGCCCTTTGAGTAGTGCTGGCTTAGGAACGGTACCCTCAAGTGGTAGAGATGTAAAATTTGCCAATGAGAAAGTGGGGAGATGAAAAAAAAGGCATAACAGTTTTAAAACATATTCAGTTAAGGAATTCTAAGCAGTAAAATTCATTAAACAGCTATGCAGTAGCTAACTAATTAAGCAGAACAGACGCTGTATCCAAGTTAAGAAATTCTTGTCCCTGGACAGAAAAGGTACCAAGTTTAACAGACAGACAGAGCTTTGATGGCTGGAAGACATCGGAGGGGTCTCTGCTCTGTGTCTCAGCAGTACCTGCAGTTTCGGTCAAAGGGGGAAGAGTGGCCAACTCTTGCACAGTGGCTAGTCTCTGCAGCCAATATAACTTGAAGCTGCAGTTTCAGTCAAAGGGGGAGAGTGGCCAACTCTGGCACAGTGGGTGGTCTCTGCAGCCAATTTAACTTAAAGCTGCAGTTTCAGTCAGAGGGGGAGAGTGGATGACTGTGGCAAATGGGACTGTTATCTTTTGCTTGACTAACCAAATCTGAAAGTTTCAGAGCTAGAGACTTTTGCACTATAGAGATCAGGGAAGCTTCCATGACTGCTGCAGACAGACAGCAGAGTAGAGTGTCCCAAAAATACAGAAACACTAGGGAAAGAGACTGTTTCCAAGTGAGAAAGAAACATCAGCCAATGTAATATGTGTAGGACCCGATCACACCCACTCTGCCAAGGTGTATTTAACAAAGAAGAGGCTCCATGTATTTTAAGGTTGCCTTCTCTGCGGAATAAGAGTGAGGATACGCCAAATCTGTATTTGGTTAATATGCTAAAATCAAGTGTTTTGAACACTGGTGAAGCATATCCAAAAGAACTTGTTTCCCTTCAGAATTTTTTTGATTCCAATATCCTGAATCATGACATTTACAAGGAGAACACACTGAGCATGTTCAAGTTGTTTGCATGGCACATGACGTGCAGCAGCCAATTAGTCATGCTGGAGAATGAATATTTCCGATGCTGCACACATCTCAGTGCCATTTATAGCTCTCTCAATTACAGGGGAAGGACCTGTGGTAGAAAAGGGTCTCTTTTTATGTGAAAATTAGTGACTTGATCAGAAAACATTCAAAATCATCACAGAATCATGCATGAGAATTCTAATTAGCTATGTTTCACTACTTTTAACAGTAGGTTTAGGGAGACAGGATAATGAAATCATGCTGCAGAGGAGTGAAGCACAGTGCAATCCTCCACTGACAGGTGCAGATCCTAATGCAGGAGCAGGCAGAGTCAATTTAGCAGACTGGGAGAAGGTGCAGGATGTTTTTTTTCGAAAGACTGATTTTACAAATATGTATTTTACTGAGTGGAGTTCCACAGGGTTCCATACTGGGTCCCGTCACATTCCAAATATTAATTTCTAACTTAAATAAAAAATGTAATGAATTAAGTATCCTAATATGCTGATGATATAAAACTCAGGGAACCAAGTGAAACCATCAAATGGATAGTAGTCAATCTGATTTAGATAAGATCTCATTATGTTATTATCATTAGATCTCATTTAACAGATTATTCACAGACCTGTCTCTGTATACCTCATCCTTCGCTTCACCTCCCACAGCATCTCAGTCTTACTGCACACCCCAGAGATCTGCATCTGGTGCTGACCACTGCCAACTAACTACTACCCCCCCCTTTCCACTTTAAAGCTATATCTAGATCAGAGGTCCAAAGGCTATTGCAAAACATATCCAACAACACTAGCCCCAGCTCAGATTCATTCGAGCCATGACTCCTGAAGCTAGCGGCACCATTAATTGCCTCACCACTGGTCAAGATTTTCACTCTCTCACTCTTGGCATTGTCCCAGATCTCTGGAAGATTGCCCAAGTTATGCCTATCCTTAAAAAAGGAGACCCAAAGGATATCAACAACTACAGGGCCATAGCCATCCTCTCTGTGCTAAGCAAGCTACTGGATAAGCTTGTTGCAACCCAAACCATTGACTATCTCACAAAGAACAACCTTCTCTCAGACACTCAGCATGGTTTCAGAAAGGGCACAGTACCAACTGCTCTTCTCAAATTCTCCACCGATGTACTCTGCAACATGGACAAAGGCCTACTCACTGGAGCAGTATTTATCGATCTTACCAAAGCTTTCAATCTTATTGATCATCCCCTGCTTCTCTCAACCCTGCATAGACTTAACTTCTCATCCTCAGTAGTTGACTGGCTTAACAACTACCTATCAAACAGATTACAACTTGTTAAATTCAACTCCGCTCTCTCGGATGTGACCAGCACTGACATCGGAGTACCCCAGGGTTCCATCCTGGGACCCCTTCTTTTCTCGCTATACATCAACAACATAGATTATGCCATACTGTCCTGCTCAGCTATCTTATACACTGATGATCTTGTCCTCTACTCCAGCACTGACAAAGTTAACACCATTAACAAAAACCTCTCCTCAGATTTCAGGAATGTGCAAACATGGCTAAATGCTAATAAGCTCATCCTCAACACAAAAAAGACCCACGCCATGCTATTTGGCACTGCCCCCAAACTCAGGGCCTGTAAGGAACCCCTCCTAGTCCATGACTCTGGGGGGGGTCTCTCATCGACTGTGTCACATCCTTCAAATACCTGGGAGTCCTCCTTGATAAATCTCTTGATTTCAGTCTGCACATCCAGTCAACTTGTAAAGCAACAAATGCCAAACTTGGAAACTCCTATAAGACTTGTCACCTGCTAACACCATCCACCAAATTGGCAATTGCCAAGGGTATTCTGCTTCCAGCACTGACATATGGTGTCTCCACTTTTGCTAATGCCCATAAGACTGCTCTCCATAAATGGTATGTCGTGTATAACAGCATATGTCGGTATGCCTCCTCTTCCCATTGCCTCAAGCACCACTGCACACTGTATAGTGGCCTAGGCTGGCTCTCCCCAACTGCCTACTGACTATACTCCCTAGGGGCCCTCACAGACTCTGTAATCCGTAACCAAACCCCCTCCTCCCTTGCAGCTCTACTTGTACCACAGACACCTGCCCACTGACTACGCTCGGCAAACAAATTTCTACTCACCATACCTAGGTGTCTTACTTCAAAAGCTTTGAGCATTTCACTGCACTGCCCCAGCCACCTGGAACTCCCTCCCTCTTGCCCTGAGGCAGGCAAACTCCCACCCAATCTTCAAAAAAGAACTATATCGCCATCTATCCTGGGACCCCTGCACATGCTTTGATCCCACTTAATGCCTCACAGCTAACCACCCTATTTCACCCAAGACACTGCTGCACTTCTAAACAAGCTTTGCTATAAAATGTCTTTATAGCTGCCACTTAACCCAGTTTCAGTTCTTTGCATGTACTAATATCACTTTTGTCATCTCTGCATAGCTATATGTATTATCTCGAGTACTGTCTGACTTGATCTGTATTCTAACCTACCTGTACTATACACAATGTACCTGTACTATATACTATGTATTGTATAATCTCATCTCATTTTATGTATGTATTCTCCCGGGTCGTGCCTGAAAATAGTCAACTTTGGCTAGCGCACCTAACCCGGTTAACAAAAACTAAATAATAAATAAAAATGTGACTATCAGTGAGGTATGACATTCAGTTTAAATAAATTCTGTGTATTACACCTAGGGAAAAAATATCATCAAACATAAATACATTTTATGTAACACAGTGCATAAGGAAAAAGATTTAGGAATTCTAGTACATAACTCCCTAACTTCCAAAGATCACTGCATAGCAGCTGTATCAAAGGCTAGCAGAGTATTAGGAACAATAAAATGCAACATCAAGAGTCATAGGACAGAAGTTATAATACAGTTATATTGTTCATTTATAAGACCTGTTTTAGACTATGGCAGTCAACTTTGGTGCTCATATATATGGGGCAACATAAGGGGTTAAGAAGCAGCATAGAACTATTAAAATAATAACTAACCTGAAATATATGGCATATATATATATATATATATATATATATATATATATATATATATATATATATATATATATATATATATATATATACACACAAAGATTAGAAAAATTAAATATTTACATGCTGGAAGATTGAAGAAAAGGGGGGATACTTTGAATTCCTTGGTACATGATCCATATTTATGCAATGAACTAAACATATCATTTAAAGATATAAACTTGAAAACAAGAAGCAACCTTCTCCAGGTGAATCCATGAAAGTTTCAAGCAAACAAAAGGACATTCTTTTATACCAGACAAGTAATCCTTATGTGGAATCTGTAAAACATTCAGTAAGGTACCACATTATTAACTCATAAATTACCGGTAATTAAAATCAGGCTAAGCACAACACTGGTCAGATGGATTAAATACTAGTTAGATAACAGGAAACAAGTTAGATTCAGATATCAGCTGTCATCAATTGGAGAGGTCAGTATTGGGGTCCCCCTTGTTTAATCTATTCGTAAGTGACAGTGACAACATCATCCAGAATCAAATGGTCAAATTCACAGATGACTCTAAGCTAGGTGGGGAAGTAGACACCATTGAAAAGCAGTCATCTGTAATCAAAGATTTACAAACAATAGAAGCACGGGCAAAAGATAACAAAATATCTTTAAATCTAGACAAATGCATTGTCCTACAGATGGGCATCAATAATCCTCATGTCACCTACACACTTTTTAACACACCACTTAAAGTCATTACCAAGGAAAGGGATCTAGAAATAATCATCACCAATTCACTCTCCACCACTAGCCACTGCAAAAAGATAGTCCAAACCTCCAACATGCTTCTGAATTGTATTAAGTGTACATTTGTTAATAGGAGTAAACAGTTCCTCATTCCCCTGTATGGAACCTATATGAGGCCTTGATTTTTGTTTCCCCTTTTGGAGCCCCTACCTCAAGAAAGATTTCAACTTAATCAAACAAGTACAGCACCGAGTAACTAAACTCATTTCCTCTCTCAAGTTTCAGCTCTATATGGACAGTTTAACACAAACCAGTCTAGTAACATTGGAAGAAAGGAGAGATCTTTTGCAACTATATAGAATATTGCAAAATCCTACACTAACTGCCCAATGTGGATTTAACTTTACTTCCCGAATCACAAACCTCAGAATCCACAAGCCCCAGATAACTGTCTCCAGAGCAATGTTGCAAAAAAAGGACCACTTTTTCAATCTTAGGGCAGTTAAAACTTGGAATCTACTTCCTCAGCATGTGGCTGAAGCAAAAAACTTTAACATCCTCTAAGGAAAGTTAGATAAACACCTTAACAAGGAAAGAGCTTAACATCAATACGCCCGCTTGGCAGTGGGAGACAGCCACAATGGGCCTCGACCTTCTAATATTTAATTAAACATAGCAAACTAGAATAGTCTACCACAAGAAATAATTATACTGTAAGTAACACAAAATATACATTTTAACAATAGCCTTGATAATTACATGACAAGTGAGGGAAAATTAAACTACTATCCTGGATAAACAGGAACTAATAATAGATTTCAAGCCTTTTCAGCTCCTTTAACATTAGTCAACATTAATGAACATCAGTGACTACTGGGTGTGGTAGAGGGCATAGAAATCCATATTTTTTATTTTTGTCCCCTGCAACAGGAGGAAGGCAGATTTAACACTGCACACTAGGATAGGTTTTCTCCCTGACTATTGGGGTGCAGCAAGGTACAAATAGTAATCTTTTTAATTCTGCCCATGTGTGTTAGCCTGCCAGCCAGTAAGTGAAACATTAAGTACACTGCTGAGAGAGATACAAGGTCATAAGGTATTTCAATAGTGTGGTATGTGGTCTGTAAGTGGATGGTCTGGTGGCCTGGTGGTGTCACACTTCCCTATCACCTCATGAGTCATACGCCACTGCAGCTTGCCATGTGGCAGATGTGTCATGTAGGCATCAGAATCATTGATGTCTAATGTGAGTCATCATTGTTTTAGCATCTGGCAATGGCTGAATAATGTTAACATCCGTCATGCATGTGTTGTTGATGTGTATATAAGGGAGAGGAAAGAAACAGATAAAAGTTTCACCATACCAGTTCCACCAAGTACAAGTTCTGAAAAAGATGTAGGTGGAGATTGGGCCTGGTCATGAGAAACTGGGATGGAGAGTCATGGTGATGAGGCTGTTAGGACATGGGATGTTGGGAGAATTTTAGTACAGTCAATAAAAAAACAAAGTTCATTAGACCCTAGAAACCCACTGGTACTACTCCCACTGTACCACAAGCAGGCCTCCCTGCTGGTCATCCACTGTATCTGGTGATCAGGAGTGTAGCCAGCAGTTTATATTTTGTACACACTCTGCCCCCTCATTAAAGAAAATGTACACATCCTATCCAGCTGATGCCCCTGCATTACAAAACAGATCAGATTGTTGTCAGATGATGCATCTAATTTCTAAACATGTTGTACAAATATCTATGTCATAAGGAACAGAAGTTTAATCAGAAACATACATTACTCAGTGGCCCTACACTATTTCAAATATTCCAGATAAGAATTAAAATGGTAACAAAAAGGCAGATCATTTGAGACAGGTATTAAAAAAAACTATACATAAATGTGCACAGTGAGTATGACTGCCCACACCCTTGCTGGTGATGAAACCCCACTGATCAATCCAGAAGTACATTAGTTTCACCCTCTTCTTTCTTCAAGTGCTTCCAGTTCCCTTATTTTGGATAGAAGTGATCCATTCAGAAATGTAAATTCTAGCCCCTTCCAAAACAAAAATCATCCTGCATTTGCTGCCCAATTCTACAAAGTCCCCCATCCCCCTATTATCACTAGTGGCTTCTGAAAACAGCATGAGGCAACACAGTCAAGCAGCAAGCCCAGATCATGAGTTCAGTTTCATGATTCATGTTTTCTTGGTACAGATATAAAAATAATAAGTATTATCAATACAAAATTAGAAAAATGAACATATACTAAATTATACCATATCACATTTTATATCAGATTATATTATCGCAGATCATATATTAAATCCTATTGTATCAGAGTATTGTACTTTTTCATATATCTGATTATTTTATCATATATTATATCAGATCCCATGGACTGCAGCAGAACTGTTTGCCTGATTTAATGCTGGAAACCAGGCCTGGAGGTGTCATAAGACCAGTGGGTCCCCTGCTGACATGACAAATTATCAGGCCCTTTTCAATGCCTGTATCAAGCTACAAGGCTTGCAAAGTCTGAACGCTTCATATCTAAACTCCAGTATTCTCAGCCATCCCTCTAAGTTCTGGAAGATTATCTATTTCCTAATCTCTCCTCCAGCTCAGTCCCCCTCTCCAGTTAGGTGACTCTGCCACTCTGACACTGTTGCCTCCTCCTTTAACACCTTCTTCACCTTATGTGCTTTATCCCTCCTCTCCTCCATCCCCCCTTTTTCTCCCCTTCTCCCTCTGCCCCTCTCCTTCTCTTTCTTTCCCACCTCTTCTGCTGTGTCATTCAAGGCCCCTTTAGCTCTTTATCCCCTCAAAGCACTGAGCTGTGATGGTCTCAACACAAAGCTCCTCCACATCTCAGCTTCTTGTATCACTATCATTTCTATCCTTAACCACTTTTTCTAATGAATACCATTTCTACACATCTGGAAACATGCAGCAGCCATTCCTCTTCCTACAGGAGGTGACCCCCTTCTCTTCTGGGATCTACTGACTGATTTCCCTTCTGCATACCCTGTCAAGGCTCCAGGAGCACCTTTCCATCTCCCAACTTTCCTCTTTCCTTTACTCCTTTTCTTTTTTCACTCCTTTCAAGTCTGGTTTCCAGAAACCCCATTCCACCTCAACCTCCCTCTTCTGACTCACTGACTCCATCCTGTCTGAATGGACTAGGGTCTGATTACATTCACAGTCTTTGTGACCTAGTCAAGACATTCAACACTGTTGCATACTACCTTCCCATAGACAAGCTTAAATAGCCAAGATTCTCAGACCTTGTGGTTATTTGGTTCCTGTCATATGTTGAAAGCATGTCCCAAGCTGTCTGCATTGGAGACTAAATTTTGCACCCTCTTTTTGTCTCCTCAACTGTTCCCCAAGGCGTCATCTTGTGCCCAATTCTTTTCTCCATTTTCCCAAATGACCTCTCAAAAGTCTGTTCCTCTGTGACCATCCACAAGTATGCAGATGATACAGTAAACTATGCCTCTTGTACTTCTACTGCCGATCTAGTTGCTTCACCCAAAATGATTTCTCCAACATCCAACATTGGTTCTCAATGCTAAAAGGAAAAGTTTCTATGAACTATGGCCCCAGGCAGCAGTTAGCCAGATTCTCTCCCTTTCCCTTCTTCCATACCCTTGATGGTGGTTTGATTAAGGATGAAACCTTCTTCAAGTAATTTGAAGTATGTTGGACTGTCACCTTGATCTCATTGTGCATGTGGTGGCCATCCACCAGAAACTGCACCTCAAACTTGGGGCTCTCTATAGGAATAACATCTGCATTTTGCTTCCTGCATAATGAAAAATCCTCTTGAAAATGATTCTCCCAATTTTGGATTTTGGTGTCATTGTCTATAGTGCTGCTCCCAAGTCCAATAAATCCAGACTAGACCCCCTCCTTCACTCTTTCTATCCCTTTTCCCTAAACTGTTTCACTTGCACACAACATTGTTCCCTTTAATTCTATCTCTCCCTCTCTCTCTCTCCTTCCACTCCCTGGAAGCCAGGCATCTCTCACTGTGCTTCCTTTACTTCCAAATTCTGGCTAGTCTCCTTTTCTCCCAACCTTACCTCCCTCCTTTCTGCTCCCACCTATTCCCTCTGTAAATTTGACCCATGATCCCTCACCCCCCAGACATGAAATGTTCTGCCATCCAAGCTGCTTTCATCTTCTTGATTCTTAGGTTCTGGTCCTCCTTCCCCTGTTATTTGTTCAGCCTCTTCCTCTTCTTATCCCATAAATTCCTCTAACTGACTTTGACTGCATAGTGACATGACATCCAACCCCCAACACCACCCTTCTTAGGCAACATCTTAACTTGGGTTTTTGCACATGATCAATGTAAATCTGTTATTCAATGCACTTATGTCTATTGGTCATAACTAATGTATGTTTATTCTAGGCTTATCTTTTCAAAACAACTGTAATTTTATATTTATTTTATATGAATTTATAATATGGTATTTTATTTATTCACAGTTTTGGAAATTTTGTTCTACACCCAACTTCTCCTTCTCCCCATGATGCATCTGAAAACCAGAACAATCAGGAAGTGCCACTCTCAGTGGTGCGGGGCAGGGTGCAGTTCAGGGGCTGCTAACACCCACAGTTTACAAGTGCACACTCACAAAGATAGACCCACACTCCAGGATTCACATATAGAGTGTGACTGCAGAGTAAATAAGTGGAGCCTTACTACAATCAAAACTTCAAAGTGATTTTAGTTACACCAGTCCAAATGACAATGGCTCCTGGGTAAGAGTTGGTGGCTGGTTGTTCAACTATTAGAAGTGTGTCATGTATTTTGTCATTTGGACTGGTGTGAATAAAATCACTTTGGTGTATTGATTGGAGTAAGGGTCCACTTATTTAATCTGCAGTCATGCTCTATATGTGAATCCCAGAGTTCAGGTCTACCTTTATGTGTTTTTGCTCTGCATCTGAAAACCAACTGTTACCAGCTCAGTATGTCATTCCAGGTACAACAATTGAAAAAAATATATAAGTAAATAAATTATATTACCTGCTCATACATCACATCATATTATTTTTATATATCATATCAGATTATCTTTTCATATTTCATATCAGAACATATTAGTTTATGATATATCATATGTTATATTACAGTATATCATGTTACATTATCTGCTTATATATTATATCTGCTTCCCTGCCAAATCCCATCTAATGGGACTACATTCCACACTCACAATGGCTAAAAAATAATTTCTCAATAACCACAGTGATGCACAGTTCCTTGTCCAAAGTACCCCCTGCCTCACCATCACCTCCAGTCCACTGTATGTACCTAGAAAAGCAAATGGGTCCTCTGCAGTGTGACAGCATTTTACATACACAGGTAATCCCACAATTTCATTGAAATCACATTTTCCTGGCATATAAATAAAACCAAAACTGAATAGCATACCATAAAAACAAAAACCATAGTAGAAGCCTGGCTTCAGAAAACAACACATCTTCATCCTCCTCCTCCATCATGAATCATATTTTCCTCATTATGTATTTATTTTATTTATTCAGTTTTTGTTGACTGGGTAAGTGCACTAGACAAATCCTGCCTATTTTCAGGCACGACCCGGGGGATACAGATGAATGCCAACTGACCTTGAACCAGATTAAGCTGTTGGTGGTATTTTTAGTGAATGAGGGAAATTTGGCCAGGACACCGGGGAAATTCCCCTACTCTTTTCGATAAGTGCCATGGGATCTTTAACATCCACCAGAACTACCACCAATCCAGGCAGATGGGACCTCGGTTTAACGTCTCATCCGAAGGACGATCACAGCTGCCTGTGTGTGTGACAGGTAGCTGTAGTTGTACTATTGCCTGTTATGGGGATTTCCTCAAAGTGGTAATGATGTGTGATTGCTGTTACAGTATAAAGTGAATTAAAGTAGTAACACTGTTCTGTAGTAAGGCCAGAGAGTAGGACAGCTGTCTCTACAAAACACATAACATAAACATAATAAAAGAGATAATATAGAATAATTATAATATAAAAATATAATTGTAAAATCCATGGCACTGCAAGGGGAAAATATAGTAATTGGCATTGGGGAAAGTGAAGAATTAGAGATTACAGGGAGTATATGCCTGGAGTTCAGCAATGAATAGTAATTAATAATGTAGCTCACATGGGGCTGTGGTGACCATACTGGGTTTTGCAGACTTTATCACAACACTATTAACTGTACCACCACTTATTATTTCAACTCAGGCAACGTGCCCATTGTAACTTCTCCTATGTAACCACAAAGTCTTATTTTGACTCAGGGCAACTTGCCTGTTGTAACTACTCCTCTGTAGCCAGCTCAATGTGTATTCCCAATATTCTCTGCTCTGTTACTTATGCACTACCACTATTATCAATGCAGTACTACTGGTAGTATGTTAGTCTTATCCCTTTGTATTATTCTTACCTGGATGTGGAGCCTTTGTAGATGAGTCTCTGACTCAAAGGGTTGTAATTCTGATCTTAATAATAAATAAATAAAATAAACAGCATTCCACAGCAGATGCTAAATATAAGCTACAGTAATTCATATTCGCTGCTGACCTCAAGGCCCCTCCAGTTCCCCCTCTTATTTTTAGCCTACTTTACTTAATGGAAATTACTATACTGAGGGCTAAAGAGGTTCTGCAGAATTGTCAAAGCCAAGATGAATTTTAGGCCCTGTCTTGAAGCTGAATCAAAGATACAGTGGTGGCATTTGCCATGACTAATTGTGGTGTGCTACTGCAATGTCCAATATTGAAAAAACTGTGTTCATCTGAATGCAGCTTTCCAGACCACTGTTGAAATGTGGCACACCAGATGGTGCACCATAACTGTAGGTGCAGATGGCTTCACTGTAGCTCTGGCCAACTTCTGTCACCCTTATTGCATATACATTGGTAAGGTCACATCAAAACAGAAGGTGAATATGTTCTAGAACATAGAACACTTAGGACAATTAAGACCTTCACTCATATAGTCTGCCCAGTTATTCTATCTAGTTTGATGAGTTACCCCCTCTACTAACACCCCATAATCCTGCTTGTCCCTAACTACCTCCTTGGTGTCCATCCCGTTTAACCTTGAGGTCTGCTATAGAACCAACATTCACCACCTCCAAAGGTAGTATGTTCCACTGACCAACTACCCTCTCAGTAAAGAAGTACTTCCATACATCCTTTCTAACTGTCCACCTGCTAATTTGAGGTTGTGACTCCTAGTGTTTGTCAGTCCTTTAAGTCTAAATAACTCACTGAGGTCACCCCTATTATAGCTGCCATGTATTTGTAGGTCTCTATCATGTCCCCCCTCTCTCCCATCTGTCCTCTAGCTAATACTTGTTATGGTTTGTCATCCTCTTCTGAAAGTTCTCACTTTGCTGCTTGTGTATCATTTTAGTCAATGTCTGCTAAATTCTTTCAAATTTCTCCTTATTTTTATTTTAGATGAGGGTTCCAAAACTGCTCAATGCACTCTAGATGCAGCTTGACCAGTGACCTGTACACCGACATGCTTACCTTTTTGCTGCAGCTTGTGAATCCTCATCTGAGACATCCCAGTGATCTGTTAGCTGTCACATATGCCTTTTCACATTGACTGGATCATTTCAAGCTACTATTTGTCATCATGCCCAGATGTCTTTTCTCATGTAAGGACTCCACAGTGACTCTATACTATATATGTTATATTTTACCACTAGGTTTCTCTTTCTGGTCATCTGCAGACAGACTCACCTCGCTGTTCAGTCCCTTCCCTATGTCATTGATTAGCATACTGAACAAGACAGGTCCCAGCACTGACCTCTGCAGAACCCTGTTTATAACATTCCCTTATGTCTGAAGTTTACCATTCAGTACCACCCTTTGAGTCATGTCTATATAGCCAGTTGCTTGTCCATCTAGTCAGTTTCAACCCTAGCCCCATTTTTCTTATTTTATGGATAGCCTCCAAAGTGATACTGAGTTAAAGGCCTTAATAAAGTCTAGGTAATAAATCTCCACTGCCTGATCTTTGTCACTGTGTTGAAGACACCACTTAGGTTAGTTTGATATGATCTTCCACTTGCAAACCTATGCTGGTTCTTGTCCATAAGTCAATTTTCTTCCAAAAAGTCTACTATCCTCTCCTCTCTCCTCTCCTTGATAACAGCTTCCATCAATTTCCATACAATTGACAAAAGGATTACTGTCTGATAATTGCCAGGGTTGCCTTGTTCCCCTCATGTGCAGGGGAGCATATATAGCCCTGATCAGTACTACTGTTACAGTACGGCGTGACTCAGTGGAACAATCTGCTAGAGGTACCGACATTAACCTGCTGAATTCCTTTAGCACCCTTGGGTGTACTTCACCTGATCCTGGGAAGTTGGTCATATTTAGACCTGAATTCCATTCAGGACCCTATCCTCAGTGATGTTCATGATGATTAATCTCAAGCTCTCTTTCCCTTGGTGCCTATTTTTGTTCTCAGGTAGTGTCCTGTCTCTTTCAGCTGTCAATACTAAGATAAACTGGCATTCAGTATACCAGCTTCATCCCTCTCTTCAAGGTATATCCCATCTTCTCTGTGCCTATCTATGCCACCCTTAGTGTTTCTATTGTTTCTTATGTACTGTATCTAAAGAAAGTCTTATAATTATTCTTAACTCCCTCTGTAATCTTTAGTTTTCATCTGCTTTAGCCCTTTTAATGGTTTCCCTGCTAGTGGTCAGTTTCTCTTTGAATTTGGCCCTATTAATTTCAGTGGGTTTCTTCTTACCCTCCCTGCTCCCTGAATGCCTTCTTATCTTAAGAAGGCAGTATAGTGCAGTGGGTGTAGGCTCTGAGTTGCAGATCTGGAGACCTGGGTTTGAATCCCACAGCCGCTTAGGTGCTACTGTGTGATCCTTAGTAAGTCACTTAACTTCCTTGTTCTCCCAGGTCACATCTGGAAACAAGCTTCATCTTAATGTACTACTTACATAGAAACATAGAAACATAGACTTTGATGGCAGATAAGGACCGCTAGGCCCATCTAGTCTGCCCATTTCCCTACCTACAGGATAGGCCGTAGATCCTAGTTAACCAACAGCCTATTTCTTCCTACCCCCCACAAGAATTGCCTTATGTCTGTCCCATGCATTCTTGAATTCTCCCACAGTTTTAGACCCCACAACCTCCTCAGGAAGGCTGTTCCATGCATCCACTACCCTCTCTGTGAAAAAATACTTCCTCACATTGCCCCTGAACCGCCCCCCTCTATCTTTAAATTGTGTCCCCTTGTTCTTGCACGTCTCTTTTCTGAAGATGCTCCCTCTTGGACTTTGTTGATTCCACTGAGGTACTTAAAAGTTTCTATCATGTCCCCTCTCCCTTCTTTCCTCAAGGGTATACATATTAAGCTCCCTAGTCTCTCCTCATCACGGCTTCTCCTGCAGACCCTGCACCATTTAGTTGCCCTCCTCTGGACTACCTCTATCCTGTCTATGTCCTTGCAGAGATGGGGTCTCCCAGAACTGGACACAGTACTCAGATGGGGTCTCACCAACTGTCTGTACAGAGGATAACACTTCCTGTTTTCTGCTGCTGATGCCTCTCCTATACATCCCAGTATACTAGCCCTCCCTACCTGCCTTCTCACATTGCTTGCTAACCTTAAGGTCATCTGTATGATTACCCCAGGTCCCTTTCCTTTTTGTTGTTGTTACTACCTCCCACCCATTGTGTATTCTTCCCTGGTTCTTGTTTCCCAGGTGCATTATTTGCACTTCTTTGCATTGAATCCTAGCTGCCATACTTCTGACCATTCCTCCAACCTTGCAAGTCCTTTTCATCCTTTCCACGCCTCCTTGTGTATCAACCCTGTTGCAGATCTTTGTGTCATCTACAAAAAGACATACTTTTCCTTCTAGTCCCTCTGCAATGTCACTGATGAAGACATTAAAAAGGACTGGACCCAATAATGAACCCTGTGGTACCCCACTAGTAATCTCTCTTTCTTCAGAGTGGACTCCATTTACAATTACCTTCTGTGTCCTGTTGTGCAGCCAATGTTTTACCCAGGCTACCACCCTGGGACCCACTCCTAGGCTGGTTAATTTGACTATTAATCTTTTGTGTGGGACTGTGTCAAATGCCTTGCTAAAGTCTAGGTAGGCCATGTCCACAGCCCCTCCCTGGTCTACTACTTTGGTCACCCAGTCAAAGAAATCTATTAGAGTCGTCTGACATGACCTTCCCTGTGAATCATGCTGCCTTGGGTCCTGTGCTCCACTGGCCTCTAGGTACTCAACTATTCTTTCCTTCAGAGTGACTCCATCACTTTCCCTACCACAGAGGTCAGACTGACAGGTCTGTAGTTTCCTGCCTCTATCTTGGTCCCACTTTTGTGAAGGGAATCACATCCACCTTCCTCCAGTCCTCAGGTACCACAACATCCTCCATGATTTATTAAAAGAGTAGCCAGTGGTTTCACTAGTTACTCCTTAATTCTTTTAGAATTCTGGGGTGAATTCCATCAGGACCCATTGCTTTGTCCACCTTCAGTTTTAGGAGTTCTTGCAGAACCCTTTCTTCTGTGAAAGGACTGGGATCGACCCCCTATCAAGAGCTTCTGTTAATTGGATTAGGCACTTCCCCTCCTCTTTTGTAGATACTGAGCAGAAATATTCGTTCAGTATCCTGCTTTTCACTGTCCCCTCTGCCCACCCACCGTTCATTCTATTCAGCCTCACTATCCCTCCTTTGTCTTTCACACTCACTGATGTACCTATAAAGGTTTTATCCCCCTTCTTAACTGAGTTGGCTATCTTTTTCCTCAGTTTGGGCCTTTTATTCTGACTTCCTCCCTGCTTCCTTCTGCCTTAACTGGTACAGCTTTCTGTCCTGCTCCTTCTGTGTTTCCTTATACTTCCGAATGCTATCTTTTTCTTCCTGACTTTCACAGCTACCTCTTTTGAGGACCATAGTGGCTTTTTCTTTCATTTTGATTTGTTTATTTGCTTCACACAAAGGCTTGTTGCCTCTGTGATGGCAGTTTTGATGATTCCCCATTGTTGCTCCACACCTCCTTCTAGCCTGTTTGCTAGTGCTTTTCTGAGGCACTCTCCCATCTTGCCAAAGTCAGCTCTCCTAAAGTCCAGTACCCTCAGTTTTGTATTAAACAATGGTTAAACAATGTTCCCTTTCCCTTTCCTTTATCATTTACTGCCATTTGTACCTTATTTTTGGACTTTAGTGATTTATTATGCATGTTGACCTTTTTTACATACTTCACATAAAGTTAAGTGGCCTTTTGTATCACTATTTTTATCTTTTCCTACGTAATTTCTTATTTCCTCTCTTTCATCCCCCTTATTCCTTACATCCCTTCTTACCCCGTTCTAAATCCTCACTACCCTATCTCCTTGCTTTTATCCCTCCCTCCTTGTCCCCTGACTACTACTATGCCCTGCTCCTGCCTTCTTTCCCCTTTTCTCTCCTCTATACCACCTTTGCTGATAATGCCATGCTGGCTGCTACCTGCCACCCTCCACCAAATC
Source organism: Neoceratodus forsteri (assembly GCA_016271365.2). NCBI lineage: Eukaryota > Metazoa > Chordata > Ceratodontiformes > Ceratodontidae > Neoceratodus > Neoceratodus forsteri. Next base: position 1,274,717,673 of record CM057449.1, on the reverse strand, counting down.
CCCTCCTACCTTTCTCTTCCTTCTGACAAAGCCTCTCTGGCTGCCACTCACCTCACTTACTGCACTTAGTAAGAGGATTATGTGACAGTAGCCGCTTCTTGATTTTGTCCTATTTCACTTTTACCTCGAGTGACTGACTCTTCTTTTTTACAGTTTATTTCTATTGTAAGTTGCCTTGGTCTTTTGCTGATACAACCTTCTCCTATCTGTAACACCATGGCTGTATTCCTTGATAAAACTGCTTTGTAGTTTGTTCTCTGTATTGTACTGTTTGTGTTCTGATTGATGTGGAACCTTTGTAAAAGAGCTGGTGAGGCTAAATGGATATAATTCTGAAACAGAAATAAATAAAAATAGATAATTTCTGCCCCTTTCACCTTGTCCAAATCCTCCAGTTGTATATCTATGATTGACCTCATTTTGTCATACTCAGCCTTCCCAAAGTCAGCCAGCCTGCCAGCACAGTGGTAGTGCTACAGCTTGTGGTGCTGATGACAACAGTTCAGGAATGAACCCAGAGCACTGGAGGGTCAGCCGGGGGAAGAGGATCCAGCATCTGTTAAATAGATCTCTGCCTCCAAGGTGGTAGGATCACAGGACCCAGCAATAGTCTGACCCCTAGTGATGGCTGGGGGTCAGTGCACCTGCGTTTGGAGTGTGCTATGGGGGTTGATGGAATGGTGGACATCAGTACATCAGGTGTGGGAGCATGCCTGTCATGGCTCAGATGTTATTGCGCGTCCCCTGTAGTGTGGGGAACCTAACAAGTAAAAAGCCTCTTAATCAAGCAGTATGAAGTCTGGCTCCTGGTTCCACTCTCACCTTTGCTAGGGATCATGGTTTAACATATCTCTTCTCCATCCCCACTCAGCCTCCAGAGGGAAGGGGTCCCACTGTTCTGGTTACAGTGGTCTCCTGGTAAGTCCCAGTTGAATAGGTGGAGGTGGGGGACAGTAAGGGTTGATGAAGGAGAACATCCCTGACAGCTCAAGGTAATCTAAAACAGAATAAAAAAAACTTCATAAAGTCTGAAATCATGGTACTAACTTTGTCATGTTTATTTTAAGCATTATTCCAAATTTAATGGTGCTGCAGTTACTTAGTCCTATTTGTCCATAAATGTTAGTGTTCTTGATTATGTTTCAGTTACTCTAAACTAGGTCTAGTATTTTCCTCTCTCCGGTTTAATTGTGTGCTCCCTGTGCGAGGAAGCCATCTTGTACCATTTCAATAAAAATCTGGCTTTTTTGGCTGTATGCTACATTGTTTTTCCAGTCTATGTGGGGAGACTGAATTTGGTCATGGCTTGCTATCCTGCCTAGCTTGCTCCTTAGAAATCTCTAAGTCCATTGCTTTATCTGCAGCCTCTTCCTGGTTAGGTGGCCTATAAAGCACTCTAATTGTGTGCTTTACTTTCCACACTCTCTGCTAGATGGAACAAGAGTGATTTAAAATGTTCCCTCTCTAGGACTAATCTTTCTTCCATTAATTCTATACCCTCATTAACAGTTATTGACAGCCATCAACACTGGCGGTCACTCTATCCTTTATGACTAGTATGGAGCCTCAGATATTTTGGTTCCAGCTCTTTCCCTGAGCAGCCCATGTCACTGTGAGTGCAACAATGTCTTATTTTTAAGCATAAGCCATTAATGAGTTGATTCATTTTATTACAGATGTGCCAGACATTAGTGTACAGTATCTTCCATGAGGGGATATCCTTATTTGGATATTACTTGCACCATGGGTTAATGGTGACTTGACTACGCAGTATTGTGGGCATTTTTTTTCCATTTATTTACCCAAGATTGCCCAGCTGAGATGGAACCCATTGGGCCTGATTCAGGAATGGGTTGTATCTGTTGCAAGTCCCTGGTACGCGGAACATATGGCGCATGGGGCTTGTTGCAGACATTTGACACTGAACACAATTCTGGATTGGGTGCACCAGATGCAGTAAGTTAGGTCAGCTCCCCCCTAGTCTAACTATGTGTCCAATGGTGATCCAGTTTACAGGGCTTGCACCAAACCTTTGCCACAAGTGACCGTAAATTGAGGAAAAGGTTGCATATGCATCAACCCTCCCTGAATCAGGTTGTGTTGCTCAAAGTGCTTTGACACTACTGCGCCAAACATTGCAGATGAGGCAGGCCTTGGCACAAGTCCTGCATCATCCTTCATTTTTTATTTTATTTATTATTTTTCTCCAGCTGCCTGTTGCTGGTATCTGCCCAGTCATGGACCACTGAGCTTCCCTCCTCAAAATCGGCCAGCGAGCCCTCCGACTCCCATGACACACCCCTCACGGTGGGATGCGGCACTCCTTGCATGTCGCAGTCATCGGAATAGGTTGGAGGGCTGGCCTGAGGAGCTAATTGAAGCCATGGTGGGCTTCATGGAAGGCGGCAGGCAGCTGTCTTCTTTTTCCGGTTTTCTGGGGAGGCGGGGTCGTGCAATGACGCCTAGCATCTGCCCTGCCTCCTGAGTGTGCTAGTGCCGGCAGCTGCATGATTTCCTGGCCTCCGCCAGGGGTCGCCAATGCTCCAGGCACTTCCCCACCCTCCCCCCAGAGAAGGAGAGCAGTCCATGGGACGCTCTATCCATCTCCCCCGGCTGGCCCTCCAGTGACCCAGGTCCGTTCCCGATCCCGGGTCACTGACGTAGCATGCGGAAATCCAACCGCTGCGCCGACAGGCTGGGTCTGCATCATCCTTCATGATTCAGGCCCTTTGTTTTCAGTGGGGTGTGGCTTTTACCCATTTCCACAGCTGGGGGTATTAGAGCACTGAAAGGTTAAGTGACTTGCTCAAGGTCACACAGTAAGTATTTGGCTCTGGCAGGGTGTTAACCTGCAATCTCTCAGTTCCCAAGTTGGCACTCTTACACCTAGCCCATACTGTCTCTGTTGTGACATGTGTACATCCTTCTCTACCATGTGTTGGGGAAGATCCTGCAGAGTCCAAGCAGATTTTTCACCCACTTGGCTCTGTTGCACATCTGTGCAGCTTTCTTGAACCCTACACTCTCCAAGCTGGCTAGCTAGAGCCTAACTTTTTTTTCCAGTGCACTGAGTCTTAACTGATTTAGATGAAGTCTGTCCTATGTGATCAGCTGATTATTTTTTCCAGAATATTCCCCAGTCCCCTGGTTAACTAAACTGTAGCATTCCTCCTTTAACCACCCCTTTTAGTTATACATTGAACTCCTTTTTTTTCTGTCTATTCTCACCTGTATGTGGCACCGCTAGTACCTCTGAGAAGGCTACCATATCTGTACCTGTCCTCAACTATCTACTTAGTTCCATAAACTTCTTTATTACATATTTTACACTGTGCCTTGCTAGGCCATTGGTGACAAAGTACATCACAGCACTCAGTTTGTCTCCTTCCATACTCAGTAGCCTATCAACCTTGGGTGTGGCCTTCTCAGCAGTGACTCCTTTAATGCACATAACTGATCTATCCACACAGCCTGAGTGGCATACTACTTCCCCATCCCTCTAACTATTGTATCCTTAATTACTATAAAATGTTTCTTTTCACTCCTTATCCCCCTCTTCCCTACAATGGCATGCCATTGCAGGCTACTCAAGCCACTGGGTTTCTTTCTATGCATCTGATTTGGTGCTGCCTGTCTTTGCAGATTGGGTTAGGGACATAAATCTGCTGTGGGTGCTTAACCCTGGTTGTGCCACCTTGGAGGGGCCATCTCCTCTTCTACCCCTTGCCCCTACTGCAGTCTAGTCACCTCTGCATGCAGTGGTAATAGAACTGCAGTCTCCATGGAGCTCCATGTTATGGTGTCCTCAAGACCCTCACATTGGCCCTGATTGTAGCCACTTCAGTACCGAGTCGAATGAGTTTCCTGCAAGCTGGGCAATCCTCTGCTTCACTGAGGACTTTCAGGTAGTTGATGGTATAACAGTCCTTACAACTGAAAAGCTGCTCCCAACCTTTGCCCTGCACTGTCTATAATTATGTCTTTGTCCTTGTGACTAAGTAAGCTAATGACTAGGTATGCACAGTAAGCTACTGTATAGCTGTGTAGAGTGTGTGCACACTTTATTTCAGTTACACAGAGTTTCCTGCAACTTGACTCCCTTCTGTCTAAAGTCTCCTACAGTAAGTACTTCAGTCCAAGTTAACTGGTGCTTACACTCATGGCACATCATGGCATGCCTCCACATGACTCACCTCTACTTATGGAGAAGTTACACTTATACTGACTTTCTACCACCTTATCCAAATGCTGATTCTCAAAATTCCTGTCAATAAGTGTTTATTAAAGGTAAAACTTCCCAGCCAACATTTTGTATCCTGTTACAAACACCTAGAAGGTAATCAGCATCTCAGATTTTACAGTATCCTGTGATCAAGTGCAAGCTCTGATTATGGAGTTATATTTGTTAGACTTCTCCTAGCAGAGGGTCAAAAGCTAGTTAGCCACTTAAATATCCTAGCTCCTATTGGAATACACTAAACCTGTTTAGCTCCTCCCCAAACAGACACTTGCTTCACAGGTAGTAACTACTCAGCCTGTAATAGCATATAATATTCTAACTAGCTAGTTTCCCCATGCTGACTACTACAAATTTAAAGAATTGCCCCGAAACACTCAAAAGAATTTATTTCAACCTACCCACACTGCAACTTTAATTACTGAACATATATTTTCTCCATAAGCTAGGTGCTTTTTATCTGCACTGTTCTACTGCCAGAGAACAGGGACTTGCATCACAATACCAGAGCCTGACTGAGCTACCATTGTGATTCAGATTCTTGATATCACCAAACTAGTAAGAAATATATTTTCATTGACAAGAGAATCTGTGGAATAAACTGAAGTGATTTTGTGGTGCAGCAGTTCTGCCCCTCCGGGACATAGAGTGCAGACCAAATGTGGACAGATAAACAATATAGAGTGATAATAAAGGTTTATGCCTAGAGTTCATCTTTATTTTAGACACTTATGTACAACCAATGTTGATGTATGCAAATATGTTATCCGCCACAGTAAACTGAGAAGAAATAGGTTAATGTAGTGTGAATGCCTAATTTTTCTCTTTCTGGGATAAGTATGTTTGAAATATTATAGACAAATCTGAATCTAAAGCACCAGCCTATCATTATGCAAATTACAAACTGCTTATATCCCTGAGAACCACTGCACCATCTCCACGCTGTCTTCTCCAAATTCCTGGAGAGGGTAGTCAGTATACAATTGTCCAGCTCCTATTCCAGGACTAGCTTCCTGACCCACTTCCAATCTGGTTTATGGCCAGATCACTCCACCATATTCTTTTTATCCTGATCTCCAATTACATACATTTGCAGATTGACTCTGGCATTGATACTGGGGCAATCTTCAGTGATTTGGCCAAGTTCTTTGATGTTGTGAGCCACCCCCTGATTTTATCTATTTTAACCTCCTCAGGTCTATCAGATACCCTGTATCCTGGTCTGGTGAGTAAGTTGGGGCCCACCCTCTCCTCCTCCTCACTCCAAATCATATTGGTGCCCAGCAATGTTCTGTCCTGGAGCCACTCATGTTTTCAGTATTCATCAACGACTTCCCAAGGTCACTTGACACTGTAAGCATTCACATGTATGCTGACAACACCATAATGTATTCCTCTTGGCATGCTTCACTCCAGATTAAATGGAACCTCCAGCATAACATCACAAATATTTAAAAATGGTTCAGTTCTAATCAAGTGGTCAGTTAAAAGAAAATGGTCTCAATGCCATTCAATTCCAAACAATGGCTTTCCAAATCCCCCTCATCTTTGAACATATGCTCCTTGTCAGGTGCCTTTCTTTATAATATATCTTCCTACCAATACCTGGGTTTGACACTCAAACAGTCAACTGATTACACAACTCATATCTGCAGCCTGGCTTACAACTACTGTATTTTGCAAAATGGGGCACTTTATAGGGGGAATGTTATCTTCCCCTGTGTATTAGAATATGTATTGTGGCAAAGATGATTTTCCCAACCCTAGACCATGGGGATGTGGTCTTCTCAGTTCCACCCATTGAGAGTGCCAGTAATAGTGCACCCAGTCATCAGAGTGCCAAGGTGGGATTTCACTGACCCCTGTTTTTTTGGGGGGGTTGCACCTCCTACACCCCTCACACCCCTTTCTTTCTTAAGATTCTAACTCGGGGGCAGATCCTGGGAAGGGGGAGATTGGCACCCTGATGTGCCGGTGCACAAATGCCAGTGCTCTAATGGATGGAAGGGGGTCTTCTTCACTGTCTCCAATTCTACCATCTCTAAACTTAAGATTCTCATTAACACCCTCTGCAGGTTTGTTCTGGATTTCCCCTCTTTGCACTCACCAATGTACAATGTGCAATCAGCTGGGCTGAACTATCCCTGAGGTATGACACTCATTGCATATTACTTCCTTGAAAAATTCTGGACTAGAAATCTCTCTGAGTATCAACAGTAAACTGGATATTCACCCCTGCTTCCAACACTTTCTACTTTCTCACATCCAAAGCAGGCAACTTATTCTAGTCCCCTCTCTTTAAACAGCATGCAGGCCAAACATCCTTTAGATACAGACTCCCACATTTCCCTGCTTTGGGTCCAGCAAGTCTAAGGATAGGGAGTTCTGCAGGGCCCATTTATGCTGCTGTAACATCCCTTTCCCTCTGTCTAATACCTGACATTCTGCTACTGTTAGGTTATCAACTTGCTTGTGTCCACATTGTTGTTATTTTTGCTGTATATCTTTGTTGATGCTTTAAATATACCTATGTACATGTATGTCTGGTTGCACATGCACTTTGTGCATTACTGAGATTGTGTTTACCCCTAATGTATTGCCTGTTAATTATGTTCTGTGCCCTCCCCTGGACATAACTGGTAATGAACATCCTGGGATCTGCTTGCTTATTGGTCAAATAAGTTTTAAAGAAACAAGTAAGCAAGTAGAGAGGTGAGTTGCATGTGTTATGTATTGTTTGCATATGTAACATGTTGTTTTATTGTCTTTGAAACAGTGGTCAAGAGAAAACAATGCATTGCTCTACTTGATAAGTACTGGCATTGCATTCCTACACTGCTTGTAAGCTGCTCATGATTATGATGCATCTTACAGAGATCAATGATAGCAGCTCTGTTTAGTACAACTATATGGAACCATTGTCATTAACAATAGCCACTATGCCAGACCTGTTCTGGAGAGGCAGTAGGAGTCAGAAGGAAAAAGCCAAAGAGTGCATATAGAAGCAAGTGGTGTTTGAAGTTATCACAGTACTTGAATCAGACCGTACTCAACCAACTGAAATCACAAGATTACATATCAACCAATTTACATGTTCACTACCTTGGTACTGACTACTCTTAACTTCTTTCACTCTAGGAATTAAAGGTTCAGCCACAAATATCAATGATACATTTACCTATTTACTTTTTATATTTGAGATGACTATTACTGGTTTCTGAGAAAAGGAGGTTACAAAGTCTGCAAGTATTATTGATTATTAGATATGCTCATGTCTGTTTCTTTCCTCATTGTTTCTAAATCAGGGCCCCTTGTTTACTTGCCAGGTGGATGACCATCATCAAGAACACTGCACATTAAGAATTAAGAAGCATGGCAAGCTTCATACTTAATACTGGTACTTCCAGTGTCTCACAAGACTGTTTTATTGGATCCATCAGCCATCATTCAAGGGTGGATAAGAACTATACTCTTGTTCTGAGATTATAGAATGGAAAATGTAAATAACAAATCTCTTAGTCTTTAAGAGTACCAACAATTAGTAGGCTACACAATGTCAGCTATTTATATTTAAATCTGAATACTGTTTTGTTTGTGTTAAAAAGCAGATTACTTATACCTAGTTCTCAAGACTGTTCCCATAGTTTCTTCTTTTGCTATTCATATGCCTTAATAAGTAAGAAAGTAGCATGGTTCAGTGGTTAATGACCAGAATTTTGAACCAATGTTCAAATCCCAACCCAGCCACAGGCTTTCTGTGTGATACTGGGCAAGTCATGCACTCTCCTACTACTTCCATCCACCCATTTTTAAAATTAGGGATTCACAGAAAATGAAATGGTGCATTTCAGTTGGGATTCATGGGTAACATATAGAATAGTGGATGAGGAAACATGCACAAAAAATACCTGTTGTGAATCTATCAAGGGATTCTGATGACATCACAGACCATGAGAGCAATGCTCAAATGGTTTGATGTTATCAGAATCCTGAGTTGTAATCACAGTTCTGTTGTATTTTCCCCCAAGTTACTATTTTTCTATTATAGCATATGATGGTATGGGACATTTTTTTTAAATGAAACTAAAGTTAAACATTAGTTAGTTAACATTTCTGTAGACCAAACAGTGAGGAGAAAAGGATTTCAAAATATTAAACCATAACACATTCAAACTATATCCAGTAACACATATGAGGGAAAACACAGTGTTTAAATGTAAACTGTCAGAGTTTATGGAGTACTGCAGAATGCTAATGTTCTGTTAATCTGTGGAATGCTGTGGCATGCTAATGTTCAGACAGTTATCTGCTATATGATTCTGATTGGCTATGATACCCATGCACAACAGAAAACCACTCCCATACACAATAGATAACTGACAATAAACCATGCTTAGAAAATGGCTTAGAGAAACACTGCTCTCTGATTGGTTGAGGGCACCCACCACCTGGGCAGGAATGAGGCAACAGACACCAGTAAATAACTAGTCCCTTTACCTTCCTGCCATTTAAGAAAATAAATGAGTGAGCTGAACCTTCAATGGAATGTTTAGAATCCAAAACATAGCCATTTTTCTTGCTTAGCAAGCAAGATTTGTGATCCCCACCCCACAACTGCAGTCTCATTACTGTATGTGTTTAAAAATAAAAAAATGAACTCACTGCTTTTTTTGAAATAAAATACATGTACAATCAGAAGTCCTGTTTGCCACTCACCAACCCAGTGATTGTGCTTGATGACACGTCTTGACTGACTGGGTGCACTAACACTGCAGTGAAAACATGAACAATGATGAAGGCAGAACACTTCAGTAGAAACACTGGAGGGGACTTCTTATTTATGTTTACGTGTTTTTAAAACTAATACTAATTACATATGGTACTTTAAACCAGGAAGGAGAGACATGACATCAGAGGATAGTGGAGATGGTTATGTACAAACAGAGGACTCTAGGGCTGTGGAAATAATAGAAGGCACTGAAGCCAGGGGTAAAGTGATGGGAGTCATAGGGAGTGAGCATAGGGAAAGGAAGGAAGCTGGTAGGGGCAACAGCATCAAGACATGGAAAGTCAGGGGGGCAGCTGCTGACCAAATAAGATGTCCTTTCTGTGAGCTCCATACTGCAGACCTTAAATATTTTATTTAAATTTAATCTTTGCTGGTTCTGTTGGCTGAACTCAGTTCTTACAACATATCTACCATCTGCCCTACCATTGGAATGAGAAGAGAAGTTTTGTTTGCCTGGTTTCCAACTTATTGGAGGACAGGATGGGGAGACCGAAAGCTACGCAGCAACAAGGCCAAGCACATGGCCTAGAGGGTGAGCTCTCAAATGTGGCAGTTCTCAAAGCTGTCAAAGACCTTGAATCCTTCGTAAGGGAATTAGATAAAAAAAAGGATGGCTTTACAGCACAGGTGACTACAGTGGAGCTTAAATTAGACACCATAGTCAAAGAATCAACCCAGTCTAAATAGATGGCTGAGAAAGCCATCATGGCAACAGTAGGATTAGTTAGCAAAAAAACACCTATTGCTGCAGCACCTGGAAAATATAGAAAACGGAGCCCGATCGGTGAATATTAGGGTCCAAGGTGTGCCAGAAGATGGAGATGGCCAGAATCTACTTTTGACTGTTTCATCCCTACTGCAAACAACAGTGGGATTCCACAGTGATGGATTATTATACCAGGCCTACAGGATCACTCTTCGACATAGACCAGCCCAACCCGAGACACCTCGGACTATTATTCTTATCACCGTGGGTCCTATGGTGAAGGATCAGATTTTGCAAACAGCCAAAGAAAAGGGACTTATTCATCTCCCTGATGGCTCCCAAATTTATTATTTTACAGATATTTCATATGCAACCCATCAACACTGTAAATCTTTTGATGCAGTTCGGGCAGAACTGTGTCAGTTGGGGATATCAAGCATTCTACTATTTCCAGCTAAACTTTGACTGTGCTATGCAGGTAAAACTTATATATTTAATGATACAACTGAAGCTGGGAAAAGGCTGCTGAAAATTAAAGATGACTTTGCGAGTTGCCAAAAAAGTGATGTTTCAGAGACAGAGGGGACTGAATTTACCTCCGAGATTGTTTTAGTAAGTTGGGCAGTTAAGGTCCCATAGCATAGTAGCTTGTTATTGGAGTTATTAATAAATCCTGTTATCTAATACTGTGGTGATAAAAGTAGTTTAACTGTTTGGTTTCTTGTCTGCAGGACAGACCAGTTTACAGGTTGTCTAAGTAAATTTGATTTAGGACATTTTCATATTTACATGGACTTTGAAAGGTCTTTTGACCAAATTCAAGAGTGTTTTCACTCTGGGACTTATCAAGGTTACTTATTGTTAACAAAAGGTCCATGGTCTTAGCACAATATGCCACTTTTATAAAGATCTTTAGAAATAAAATGTAAATGTTTTTACATTTGTTGATAATTGATTACCCCCCGACATGATGTAACAGGGAAATATGAAAATAATCCTTTTTAAAACTATGTGGAAAGTGATTTCTATGTCATGGAACCTAGTATATGTATATTGATTGTGTATCTGGCATAGTCAATAAATAAACAGTAAAAGAAAAAAAAGACATGGAAAGTCATGAGTACAAATGCCCATAACCTAGGTAACAAGATACTGAACCTAGTGGCCTTAATGGTGGAGGAAGACCTGGACAGTGTCACAATCACTGAAACATGGTTCATGGGAAACCATGACTGGGATGTTACCATACCATGGTACAATTTTCAGGAAGGACAGGGAGGGCAAAAAGAGCGGAGGGATAGCTATCTACATCAGAGTGGGGATCAAAGCAACTGAGATTAAAGGAAGGCAGGATGGAGTGGAGGCACTAAGGGTCACATTGTAGATAAGGTAATGGCACCACCATCCACATTGGGGTTGTCTACAGAACTCCAGCACAGGGAGAAAAAATGGACAGGGCATTGGTGGAAACCATCCACAGAATGGCGGAGAAAGGGGAAGTGTTGCTGGTCAGGGACCTAAATATGCCAGATGTTAACTGGGACAACTATGCTGTAGCCACAACCAGGAGCAGAGACATCTTGGATGCACTGCAGGAGGTGTGCCTTAGACTGTTAGTGGAGGAGCCCACCCATGAGGGAGCAATACTGGATCTGGTTCTCACCAATGGTGACAGAATAACAGATGCATCAGTGGGCAGCCATCTAGGGACCTGCATTCACCATACAGTGTGGTTCAATGTGGAGACTGTGGAAGGGTCAAGCCACACAAAGGCAAGAGTCCTGGATTTCAAGAGGGTGGACTTTGAAAAAATGAGGGAATGCCTCATGAAAATCCTGGCAAAGGAGTGGGGAGGAGAGGAGGTAGAGGAGCAGTGGGAGATCCTTAAGGGAGCCTTGGCAAAGGCAACAAGCCTTTGTGTGAAGCTAATAAACAAAGCAAAAAGAAAGAAAAAAACATTATGGTTTTTTAAAAGAAGTGGCAGGGAAGGTTAGAGAAAAAACTGGCATTCAGGAAGTACAAAAAACACAGATGGAAGGGGACAGGGAACTGTAACAGGCAAAGCAAAGGGAGGTGCAGAAAGCAGTCAGGAGTGCAAAGGCACAAGCAGAGGAAAGAATAGCCCAGACAATAAAAGAAGGAGACAAAACCTTCTTCAGGTATATCAGTGAAAGGACAAAAACCAAGGGAGGGATTGTGAGACTAAGTAAAGAAGTGGGGGGGGAGTGTGTAGAGAGGGACCTAGACAAAGCATTAATTTAGAATAAATTCTTCTGCTCAGTATTCACAAAAGAAGGGGAAGGGGAAGGACCATGCATAGGCAGAAGAAACACTTATGGAATAGAGGTAGACACCAGTCCATTTATGGAGGAGAGAGTAGTAAAATAACTCTTGAATCTGAAAGTGGACAAGGCAATGGAGCTGGATGGGATGCATGCCAGAATATTAAAATAACTCAGAGAGATGCTAGTGGTACCACTGATAGCCCTATTCAACAAATCACTGGAGGAGGGAGTGATACTGAAGGGCTGGAGGATGGCAAATGTCATACCCCACCACAAGAGTGGGAGCAAGGTAAAGGCTGGAAACTACAGGCTGGTCAAGTTTGACCTCAGTGGTGGGGAAAATAATGGCATCAATGTTAAAGGAAAGGATTGTAGTATACTTTGTAGCCAGCTGGGCACAAGACCCAAGGCAACATGGATTCACAGCTTAAAGGTCTTGTCAAACAAATCTGATAGATTTCTTTGACTGGGTGACTAGGGTAGTTGATCAGGAAGGGGCAATAGACTTGACCTACCTAGATTTTAGCAAGGCATTTGACACCATTCCACATAGGAGGCTAGTAAACAAATTGGGCAGTCTGGGGGTGGTACCAAAGGTTGTAAACTAGGTCATAAATTGGTTGAACAAAAGGACGCAGAGAGTGGTTATAAACAGAGTTCAATTTGAGGAGAGGGGGGTAACCAGTGGGATGCCACAGGACTCAGTGCTGGGGCCTGTCTTCTTTAATGTCCTCATAAGTGACATTGCAGAGGGTCTGGAAGGGAAGGTATGCCTCTTTGCGAATGACACTAAGATCTGCAATAGGGTTGACACTCAAGGAGGGTGGTGGAAAAAATGAAAAGAGACCTAGGTAAGTTGAAGGAGTAGTCAAGAGTGTGGCAGCTTGGATTCAATGCATAAAAGTACAAAATCATGCACCTGGGGTGCCGAAATCCAGGAGTGGAATACATGATGGTGGGGAGGAGGTACTGATGACAACCAAACTAGAAAGGGACCTGGGGGTAATCATAACAGATGGCCTGAAGGTAGTCAAAAATGTAAAAGGCTGTGGGGAGAGCCAGGGGGAGGGTGCTAGGTGCATATGCAGGGAGAGATCACTAGTAGAAGGAAGGAGGTTGTGATGCTGCTGTATAGAACATTGGTGAGACCTCATCTAGAGTACTATGTCCAGTTCTGGAGGCTGCCTCTCTGGAAGGACATAGACAGAGTAGAAGAGGTTCAGAGAAGGGCAACAAAAATGGTGCAGGGGTTGCATCAAAAGTCATATGAAGGGAGACTGGAGGATCTCAATATGTATTTCCTGGAGAAAAGGAGTGGGGGTATAACATAGACTTTCAAATACTTCAAGGGTATAAATAGGATACAAGAGGGTAGCATCTTTAAAAAAAAAAGAGGTTCTAGAACAAGGGGCCATGATATGAAGGAGGGGTAGACGAAGGGGGGAAATTGATAAAGTGTTTTTTCATGGAAAGGGTGGTGGATCCATGGAACAACCTCCTGGCAGAGGTAGCAAGGGCAAACATGGTAGGGGAATTCAAAAATGCATAGGATAGACATAAAAGAACTCTAGTGATAGGAAAGAGAAGGTAAACCGCAGATCACTTAGGATCTGCTGTATATGTAACAGGTAGGGAAATGGGCAGACTAGGTGGGCCAAGCGGTCCTTATCTGCCATCAAATTCTATCTTTCTGTGTTTCTACAATGCAGTTTGTTTCTTTGTAACAAAAATCAGCAATACTCCTTTAGCACCATAGCAGCCACTGGGTTCAAATATGGTGTCTACTATCAGCTGCACTCCTTATTTTATCACACTGACTCTTCTTGTCTCCTGTAACTGGCATCATCCCTGGTAAATGTCATAGTACCATAGCAGCTATCAGATTCAAATAGGGTGTCTGCTATCAGACACACTCCTTATTGTATCACAGTGACTCTTCTTGTCTCCTGAAACTGGCATAATCCCCACTAAATGCAGACCCCCGCTACTCCCTGATCATGCTTCTTAAAATGGAGCCAGCCCACTGCAACTGCTCAGACTGATTGTGATTACAACATCTCCCAGTAGCACTACATTTAAAAAACAGACAGCTACCCTTTGTTGGAGTCAGGAATAGAGGTGGGTGAAGCTAGAAAACTTCGCTTCATGGAGAAATTCACAAATGTTACCAAATTCATGAAGTTCTCCTTTATTTTATTTTTTTTAAATTTAACTTTATTAGTTTTACAAAATTGCACCAATACACAGGTTAACATCGAGACTGTCATAGGATTAGTTAACACTTCATTTTGGCCAAAATGTAAAATGAAATATGGAATCGGAGAAAGGAAAAGAAAAAAAAAATAAAGAAAACACCCCACCCCAGCCCCTCCCTTCCCCCACCCACAAACTGCCCCGAGTGTGCATATTCAGATAATCTTGTGCCATTTATCTAATACCATGGGCAAATAGGAATGGTAATAAGGTAGGTGAGGGAAAAGGGCGCCGGAGACAGAACCAAATAGACTCTAATGTAGATACAACGAGTATAGCTTATCCCATTTTTTATGGAACAGGTCCATGCGATTATGCGAGCTGGCCATGAGTCTCTCCATATTAAAACAGGTTGATAGGTCTTTCAGCCATTCTGCGTATGTTAAGGTTAGCTGGTCCACCCAATGTTTAAGTACCAGTCTTTTGACCACCATAGAGATGAGTGCCATGTGAAATCTACATTCCTGGTTCTCCACTTTGGAATAGATACCCAGGATACATATTTCTGCGGTGAAAAGACCATCAAGACCCAGGAGAGGATCCAAATTGGACTGAATGGAACGCCAGAGGGGGGTCACTTTCTCACGTTGCCAGAAGATGTGATGAAGGTTTCCCTCTGATTGCGAGCATCTGGTGCAAAGAGGGAGCAGTAAATGCCCTAAACGGGCTAATTTGACCATAGTATAGTACATGTTATTTAGAATGTAGTATTGGACAAGCCTAAACCTATCTTGAGTGTGGTATCTGTGTAGGTCCTTCCAGATTTGGGACCAGTTGGGAATGAGATTAGGCAGGAGAGAAGCCCAGACACCAGAACCTGGGAGGGAGTCCGGAAATTTGAGGTCTATCAGGTAGGAGTAAATAGTGGAGATTCCATGGGGTTTAGAGACTAAGTCCTGAACCTAGGAGAGAAAAAGGCCCATCTGTGATCAGCGGTACTCCATCCCGAAATTGGCGCTAATGAGGTGCCTTAGTTGATATACCTTGAAAATGTACCTCGGAGAGAGAGATCTAATTTGGCCATTATCTCCGGAGAAGATAGAAGGGAGTCTCGTGAGTATAGGACCTCGACCACGGCCTCTCGGATTTGAGGGAGCCATTCTAAGGTAATCATTGAGCCTCCCAACTGAATATTGGGGTTGAAGGCAAGGGGCTGTGCCAGGTCCCTTTTTGGGGAAATTTTGAGGTACTGTAGGCACTGAGAGAGGGTTTTAAGGGAAGTGAGGATGGTCGGGTTTGATAATGAGGGCAGAAGGGCTGAGGTGGGAAGAAAAAATATGGTCGGAGAGCAAAGATTGGCATCTACGAGTAGTTGTCTTTCAATTTGGAGCCAGATCAGGGAGAGTTCTTCTGCCCTGTTTGGCAGCCATCTGCTCAGCTTAGAGAGGTAGGAAGCCCAGTGGTAAAAGAGTAGGTTAGGGAGGCGAAGTCCTCCTTTGTCCTTAGGGAGACAGAGCTTGGAGAAAGCCCATCTGGGAGATTTATTTTGCCAGATAAAATGAGAGAGAGTAGAATGTAGGCACTGCAAATATGAAAGGGGTAACCAGGGGCTCAGTAAGTTAAGGAGGTAGAAAATCCGGGGCAGGACATTCATCTTAATGATGTTAATTCTGCCCCAGAGAGAGAGATAGGGAGTTTGGACCATCTCTGAAGGTCTAATTGAATGTTGGTCACAAGGTCATCTAAATTGAGTTTCCTAAATAGTAGTGGGTCGTTGGTAAAGTGAATGCCCAAGTATTTAATCGATTTAGGGGACCACCTCATACCAAATCTAGCAAAAGTATCTTTATGAGTGAAAGAATTTAATGGAAACACTTCTGATTTTGCTAGATTCAGTTTATAATAGGAGAGGCGGCCAAATTGTGTAATAACCTGAAGGACGTGTTCTAGTGACTCGGGTATGAGAAGGAGAATGTCACTCACAGAGACGGAAAGGACCAGCCCTGCTTGAAACCATGCAGCCCCGGATAGGGGGACCTTTTATGTTATGGAGGAGAGGTTCTAAGTATAGATTAAACAAAGGGGAAAAAGTGGGCAACCTTGTCTCGTGCCTGTAAACAGATAAAAAAGTGAAGAGAACACGCCATTACAATAGATCTTAGCCAAGGGGGATTTATAACTAACCTGAATCCACCGTATGAAGGAGGCTGGGAACTCCATCTTATCTAACGTTGCCCATAAAAAGTCCCAATTAACTCTGTCAAATGCTTTTTCAGCGTCTAGTGAGATTAAGGCCAACAAAGTACGGGTTGATTGGGCTGTGTGTGAGATGTGTGAGAGGGTCCCTAAGGTGGTCGGGCCGGAGAACGACCTTGCACAAACCCGACCTGTTCAGGACTAAGAAGATGGATCCAGATCTTTTTAATTCTCGCTAAGATCTTGGACAGGATCTTAATGTCGCAGTTTAATAGGGAAATGATGATAACTTATGGATCTATAGGTGGTTTGTCTGGTTTAAGAATCAAGACTATTATGGCTTCTAATACTGTGGAGTCCATGACCTCAGCTTTAAATATGTAGTCATAAAGCTGAAGGAGATGAGGGGCCAATTCCTTATTAAAGGTCTTATAGAAATTAGACGGATAGCCATCTGGTCCCGGTGCCTTATCAGGAGCTAAGGATGCGATCGCCTCTTCTACTTCGCATAAAGTGTGATGGGAGAGGGAGGAGCTTTATGATGTGGAGGAGACGAGGGAGGTCGAGATCAACTAAATAAGGGAAATTCTCCGAGACGCTGGGGGTGGGTCTGCTGTAGCGCTTACTGTAGAAATCCTCAAAGATCTGAGCGATCTCTCTGGGAGTTGTCTTGACCACACCCTCCTGGGTTTGCAACATCGGGATCAGTGTCGAGCTCTCCATCTTACGCAGTCTGAGAGCTAGTAGTCGACCGGCCTTTTCTCCGCGGTCAATGTATTTGGATTGTGTTTTTAACATGGCATATTCGGCTTTTTCTTTTAATAAGTCTGTGTATTCGTTTTTTAGCTTCAGTAGGGATTCTAATGGGCCTGGGGGGGGAAGGGACTGCTCTAGTTCCTTAATTTTGATTAGCAGTGAAGCAGCCTGGGCCTGCCTACGTTTCTTCCTCGCTGAAGCTATTTTGATTAGTTCCCCTCTGGGGTAGCATTTCAAGGCACACCATATCGAGTCTATCCTCGGAGTGGAGTTTTTGTTTAAGACCATAAAATTTGAGATCAGGTCTTTAAGGTGTGAGA
Organism: Neoceratodus forsteri; assembly: GCA_016271365.2. Classification (NCBI taxonomy): domain Eukaryota; kingdom Metazoa; phylum Chordata; order Ceratodontiformes; family Ceratodontidae; genus Neoceratodus; species Neoceratodus forsteri. Next base: position 1,274,700,191 of record CM057449.1, on the reverse strand, counting down.
CAATCTGATTATCTTTAAGAAGTTGGGTGTTTAGCTTCCAAATGGTGTCTCGTTGAAAGTTAGGGTTTGGTGAGATCCTAATCCAGACTGTTGAATGGTCTGATAGGACTATCGGTTCAATAGCTGACTGGGAGACACCAGGGAGGAGGGACTTACTGATCAGGATATAGTCCAGTCTAGACCATGAGTTGTGTACCTGAGGAAAAAAGGAGAAAGAGTGGAGTAGAGGGTTGGCAAGTTGCCAGGGATCGCATAACCCCAGAAGCTGTATGAAGTCTGCAAGAGCTTTTTGAGCTGGGGATGCTGACCTTGTTGACATGTAGGTTTTATCGAGAGTTTGAGATGGTGGGACATTCCATTCCCCCCCACTATTAACTGTGAGGGCAGAAAATTCCCAATCTTATTCGCCAAAGTCATGAGAAAGTCCGGACTCCCTCTGACTGGACCGTAGATAGACCCCAACATGATACTACAGCTATTGAGACAGCCCTTAACCATAATGTATCTGCCCTCTGGGTCGCTTAATTTCTCCTCAGCCAGAAAAGGGACATGATTCTTAATTAGAATAGCCACTCCCCTGCTAGCTTCAGAACCACTTGCCAAGAAAACTTGGGAAAAGCCAGATCTGTGTAGCCAGGTTACTTCTTTGTCAATCAAATGGGTTTCCTGAAGCATGAGAACCTCAATCCCAAGTAGGTCACAATGTTTAAAAACTTGGAGCCTTTTAGTTCTGTCCCTGAGCCCATGCACATTCCATGAAGATACTTTAATCACCATCTTAACCAGATGTAAGCAGTTGAATTAGTTAGATAAGAAGGTGAAAACCACCAAACAAAAAATAGCAATAGCACACTCTGGAGCCCCAAATAAATTCGTAAAATACACATAAAAGGTGACAGTTAGCCTCCTGAAATGTAAGATCTATAAAAGGAAAACTAGAACCTTTAAACTTTGATCGAGGCATCGTGGTCCGAGGCCAAAAATAAACCTTCCCCCCTTAGTAAGAAATATAACCCCATAAACTATATACACAGTAGTTCCAGGTACGGGTAAATGGAAAACAAGGTACCCAATAGTATGTAATTGGAACAAACTTCCCATTGGCAGATCCCAGGAGCACATTGCACCAACAGCTTCTTAAATTTGTGCAACAAAAGTGGGGAAGTAAAGTGACTAACTGTGTCAGCCATAAAATTATATAGCAAACCCCCATAGAGGACCCCTGCGAATCGCCGACCCCCCTTCTCTCAGATCGTGAGGCAGCTTCCTACAAGCCTCTCCCCTCCCCGGGCCTCCCCCCACCATCTTCCCTTAGTATAGTAGTTGGGAACTACTCTGTGATGCAATTGAGAGGAGCCCATTCAATGAAGTGGCAAAGCCAGCAGTTAGAAATCAGCCTGACCATAGAACTTCAGTCATATACATCGCAACAATGAAAATAGGGGCTTGCCACCATATGTAAGTTCAAACCTGAGTTGCGAGCCGTTTATGGTTATGGCAGACCCAGCGGATGACATCTTGGGTGGCGGTTAGGCAGTAACACACCTCTGCACTACCGGGACGCTCAGGGGGGCATATTACCTGCGGGACCAAAACCCGGTCCGATGTAAAAAACCTCCCTCCAGAGCATCACTCAGCACCAAGGTTCCTCTAATGGCCATGGGAGATCAGGGCAGTAGCTGGCCCTTAAAATCTGGATTTAGGAGGCATCCCCCCCCCAAAGAACTTGGGTCAACTATATTTAACAAAGACATGGAGGTAATTGACCACAATAACAGTATACTAATACAGAAACAACATAGCAGTTATAGCTTTTTTTGGGGCTGTACAGAGTTCAACCCTCTTTGAAGAGGTTGGGGAGTTTAACAGATAAGTCCTTGGAGGCTTGTTCAGGCGTCTCGTAAGTGGTTGAAGATCCGTCGATTGTGATCCTGAGATTGGCAGGATAAAGCATTCTGAATCGGATGCCAGCCGCGATTAATTTATGCACGATTGGATGAAAGGCATTTCTCCTCTGCCTGGTTTCCAGTGGGAGATCTTGAGCGATTCAGATTTTGGAGGAGCCCCAGGTAATGGCCTGCAGATCTCTTGCCTTGTTGAGGACATGCTGCTTTTCAATATAGCTTAAAATTTGATGATTTTTGAGCAAAAAAAAAAATTTGATGATAATTGGGCGGGGAGAATTCATGGAGGCTGCAGCCTCAGAGATCTGTGTGCTCTCTTGATGTGGTACTGAGGATTCAAGGGTGAGGGCCCCACAACTTTGAGAAGGAACTTTTGAAGGAATAGTATGGCATCCGAGCCCTCTTCCAATTCAGGTAGTCCAATAATCAGTAGGTTGTTCCTCCTACTACGCCGTTCAAAATCCTCCAATTTAAGTTGAAGTTTTTGAACTTGCTGCTTCAGCGAAAGAATCTCTGGGCCAGTTCTTTCTCGCCATCTTTCTTGGGAGGTGATTCTGGCCTCCGAATCACTCATTCTGGTACTTAGTGTAGCAAGGTCACCCTTAATAACCTTGAGATCAGAGGTAATGCTATTCAGCTCTTCACGGAAGGGCGAAAACTCCTGAAGGAATCTTTCTTCCGATAAGGGCACAGTCGGGGAAGTAGAGTTACCCGCTTTGTTTGGACTCCTGGAGGCCTGGCTTCTCACTTTCTTGGGGAGTTTCTCAGGCGTGTTAGGCGGGGTAAAAGCCGTGACGCCTGTCTTATCCTGTCTCCATCGCTGCGGTAGAGCTATGCGATGCTAGGAAATGCAATTCAAAACGATAGGCAGAGGATGAGAAGTCTTCAACCACTTCAGTTGTGGAAAATAGAGCTCTGAATCTGGTTTAGGAATTGGTTATGTCGGATGGTTGGTAGGAGCCCAGGGTAGGCACAGCTTCCAGGCAGCTTGCATCACGTGACCTCCCAAAGAACACTGTCTCCTCGAAGTTCTCCTTTATGGCAAAGTTCTACTTTGCATTAAAGGAGAACATCACGAATGGTGAAATTGCAAACTGCGCCTGCGAATTTTGGCTCTAAGGGAAAGTTTGAAAGGATCCATGGGATTAGAGGTCACATGGTGCTTCAATGAGCTGTATTGCTATGCATAGGCTGAATTCAGTGCAGTGTGACCAAGAGACAGTTGGTGTTAAGTGTGTTGTGTAACTTTATGCCTTAAACCTTTGGAAAGCATTTAAAATATACAGTTTTTTTCCTAACAAATCACTCCATTAAGTGTCTACTGTGCCTTGCACCTTTAGATCACCAATTAATTGTGGTATTTGTTGTAATTTAGTTAGTTTAAAGTTGTAGTTTAATTTTCTGTATTGGGTAGTGAGGCAGTGCTGGGGGCTTAACTGCAGCAACTTCCAGAAAGAAAAAGACTGGTTAAGCAGCCTTTTCTGTTTTAGCAGTACTAGAGCTGTTGTAGTCAGTGTTATGTGTGATTTAATTTTTCTGTATTCTTTGGAACATTAATTTTAGTTCTGTAGAACAGTTAAGTGTGTTTTACCGAATGATTTTTGTCTCTGTAGTCTGATTATGCTGATTTCATTGTCATTTATTGATTGAAGTTAGTGGTTTTTCATTTACACAGTAACGTCATTATAATTACCTGAATTGTTGAGTCTTGCATGTGTCCACTTAGCCTCTGAAATTCTTGTTGTGTATTGTTTGTGTTAACAAGCACAAAGAAGAAAAAACTGGTGGCAGTGCAGGTGCTGCTGGTGCTGCTAGCTCAGGAGGAGCTCGAACTCCACTTCCACAAGGTGTGCCCACCACTCCACTATGACCCTTATGCACTCCACAAACTGCTACTGGCATGGATGGGCCACTACTTCCACCACCCCCATTCATCACTTCCCTCTGCTCTTCCTCCCACTCAGCCTAGTGATTTACAATGAGATGGATACTTTAGCCCCCAGTACCCATGTGGATCCCCTGTTTGCCCCAGGGGACATGTTTATTGCACAGGTTGCAAGTGACCATACTAAACCTAGCCCTAACCTTAATGACTCAAAGGATAATGTTACAACTTTAACAAGCCATAGCTCCACCAGTCTTTTCAGTTAAAGTGCACTCTATATATCCAAAGAAAGGTCTCAATGAGTACTACAATAGTAACACATAATACCCCCCCAACCAAAAAATGAATTGTATATGCACAGTATACCAGAATTACCTCCCAACTTCACCATGGTGCAAAATCAGCAATGTAATTCTGATAATCATCACAAAGACCAAATGTGCATCTCCCCTTGGACTACAATCATGCCAAGTTTCAGATAAATTCAACAGGAACTGACCAAGTTATGCCTAAAAAAAACCCAAAAGGAGTAGTTGGTGGAAGTGGGTTGGTGGCATTCATGTTGCCGTTTTATTTTCGGCCACATCTGTGGCAACCATACCGGTGGGTGCTGGGGGAGATGGCAACAAGAGGATCACCCTGAGTGGTAGCAAAATCTCTAACTCAGGAACAGTGGTCAAGGAGGAGGTTGCTGGTGTCCCTTGACTGCTGGTGGTTTGTTGTCACTGAGCCTGATCTGGATAATAGGTTGCCAGTATGTATATATGGACCAGTGACCAAACAGCTGGTAACTCCTTTCTGTGCATTAGGCACAGGTAACTGGGGTAGCATTCGATTCTGGTCAAGGGAACAAGGGAAAATAGTACTAAGCCCAAATGCAGTGATAGCAATACTCTGAGTATTTGCCAACATTTCACACAGGCAGTGAAGAGTGTAACTGGATCACAGACACAGGCCAGAAAATGTTAAAATTTCTCCTGACTCAGATTGATGACAGGATGTAGCCTGTGGTGGTGGCACTATGGGGGTGGGCATGGCACAGGGTCTTCAAGCTGCAGCGTGGGAGGGACAAGGGACAGCTGACCTTGAGACTTTCATGTATCAGTAGCTTCATTGTAACCCAACTTCATCTTGGTGTACCCCAAGGAGAAGCAATAGGCAAAGTTGCAAGGCAAATTTATCCAACTTCACCTTGGTACACCCCAAAGAGAAGGTACATGTGAAGTGACAAGGTGACATTACCAATGGCAAATTTCCTGTTAAATAGGAACATTTGTGAAATTAGCCATGCAGGCAAATTTGGTGACTTCATCTTAACTTTCCCTGCTAATTAAAATTTTGCAGCATCTTTAGTCAGGGATGGTTAGGGGACAATAACTGCAAAAACAAAGTGATTACAAATGTCATTGTTCACTTTTCATCAGTGGAGGGGAGATAGAGAAAAGTGGAAATAAAAAAGAAAACCACACAATCTCTCAAAAATAGCAGCACCCTCTACTGGTAAATATACCAGTAGAGGGACTACATCACAAGTAAATCATTTTTTTCTTAATTTATATTTATTCAAAGTGTGTTTTGTTTTTAACATTTTTTTTATGAAATATCAACCAATACCCATTTTCAAAGCACAGTACCCTCCAGGGTGGGCAGTATGGGCTATACTGGACCTTCCAGGAACTATAAGGCCCTCTGCCTGTGGCATTGGGCATTATTATGCCCCTGGGTGGTCCAGTATAGCCCAATGCTACCTATCTTTTTGGGTATTGTTGTTTACACAACAGCCCAGTGCTTTCACTCAATTCTATTGTTTAAAATATTCCATCCCACACTATTTGTTTATGTAGAACTAGTGTCTGGAAAAATGTACACAGTACTATGTACATTCTAAAATAGAAGCAAAACTGGAGCATGTGTAGTATGGATATATCAGTTCAGTAACCTTTTCCAGCCTGGAGGCTGTATCACTAACCCTGCTCAAAGCAGGCTCCACAACTCCAAAATATTACAACTCACCTTTGCCTCAAGAAGGCAGTTCTGTTTAACACCCAGGTTGATGGTTTTTCTTGTAGCTCATCAGTCAGAGTATTTGTAATTGGTACAAAAGATGGATCCAGAAATTTCAGCGCTAACTGCGACCTGCAAAAAGAGGCACATCTTTCTTTAAATGTAAAGCTGATGAACCAGCTTTGACATTAAATCTGTGCTGAAACAGCAGTGGTGATCAGTTTACTCTGCTTAATGTAAGGAAACAAAATTCATTACTTCCGGGTGCATCACAACCATTTTACCTTAAAGGGATCATCTAAAGCAATGCTAAGCACTCCGTGCACTTTGCAGTTTGTTATATATTTTTCATGGCAATTACATGCTCTTATCGTTGTTAAGATGACACTTCTTTGCGAAATGGCGTCTCTGCTTCAGAGTAAAATTGATGTAAAGTAAATGCTGCAGAGAACGTGCTGTTACTGTAAATTAACACCACTGTCAAAATGAGCACCATGGACAGTTCCTTCTAAGGAAAATCCAGCCATATTGAAAGGACAGGTCTCGGCAGCGTCCAATCCTGTACAGCTCTTGCATTTACTAATTTTAAAAATACTGTGTGTGTGTGTGTGTGTGTGTGTGTGTGTGTTTTCTTTGACTAGCATTTTATTTTTCTTTGGTGGCCTGTTGGATGACACTTCCCAAATCGACTAAAAACTCAAAGCAAAATAAAGATCGGTCACTAATTTCCTCATGCAAATGTCCTTGCCCTTAATAAATTGTGGATATTCCTATTGCATATAACACGTTCACAAGCCAATACACCTGAGTGAGCACAAATAGAGCAATTCCGAAGACACAAGCTGAAAGCCTATGCTACTTATTGGAATGCGATCAAACAGCACTCGCCTTTTGTACAATAGAGGTTTAAATTAAGGTAATGTGATTAGATATTGCATATTCGACAAATCAATCTATCTATCTAGCTATAGATATCTATATGTCTGTCTGTCTGTCTATCTGCAGATAGACAACTTTGCAAACTGTGCGCCTGCGCTTTCGAATTGCCAATTGTATATGAAGGTATTTGGGATGCAATGATGTACGACCTGCATATTGTGAACAATACCAGGGTCTTATAAAATGATCCAGATTTTTTTTCAGCCCGTTATGATGGAATGAAGAAATACATTATATCGAGTCCGACATGATATGGATTTAAAAATCAAAACATGGCACTGAAAACAACATCGAGCCTTATCAAGCGACCTGTAGTCGATAGAAAATCCACTTACCGAAATCCCGCATGGAACATGTACATTCTGGGCCCTCCTGCGCTGGCATATTTTGGGGTTCCAAAGATGTTTTCCTTTTTTAGTGACACGTAGCTGAGCAGGGATAAAATTAGCAAAATGACGCTTACCATGACCAACCCCAGAACGCTAGCTATACGAACCATTTTGGAATTGAGACTGCTGAGCTCTGCAGCAGTAAGAGTCAGTGATACATCTGGCCCATTGAGGTAACAACAAAATCCCACACACGAGTGTAGATTATCCTGCAAAAGGAATACGGACCCCAAGTTAGTGAAGTATTAAAAATAAAATGGTGGGCTGTTGAGCTGCTGTGCAGAAATGGCAGCTGGTTGCGTTGGTGATACGTCTTTGCTCAGATGCCCCCTCATTCTCCGCACGGCTCCAGACTGAGCTGCCATCCCTCTCCAGCCCGCAAGATAAATGTGATAGGAATAATGTTTCAGTTCAATACAGTCACAGGGTTTAATTAATGAACTCTAATCGTTAAAGACACAGTACTGCAGAGAACAGCATCAACGCACTGCTCAGGAGTTTTAGCGCTCTGGGAGGAAATTGAGGGCGCTTTATTATAATTAATTCCTGGTATTGCACTTTACCTGATACTTTGAGTAAAACAAAATAGAATAAGGACGCTATTTATAATGAGGTTTTATGTGGGTATTTAATAGCCTTCTGTTTTGGATTATCCTAAGACATCTCTTGGGCAATCCTTACAGGCATTACTTTGGTTTTCAGACATGAAGGTACTTAGTTCACGTTTTCAGTGTTTTGCTACTTGTAACTGGAAGTGTTGAGAACAATCCCACACATCAGAAACAGTGGTTAAGATATAATTCTAAGCGCTCTTTAGAAGTGCACCAGTGTGACACAAGCATTCATATTGTCTAATGAAGGTATCTCATTTTAGTGATCAAGGCTTTTTATTTGAAGGGGTAAGGTCTTGGTAAAGCTAGTCTCTGAGGGCCCTACTCAAGCTTTCCTCTGCCAAGAATGTATTAGACTACAGGGTGGTAGATATCTTTATTGAATTAGGATGTAATTTGGGGAGTTTCTTCCCAGTCCAGTGATGTCCCTTATGTGTGGTTCTTAAATCAGCAAATATGAGACCTTACTGAACAAGGCAATGATATTATTGTGGTAATACAGGCTCACACAAATACATTAGAAACATGCATTTCACTGACTGGTGACTTGTACTAGCTCAGGAGGGATCCCCAGCAGCTGTAGAACTTGAAGGTGCTGAATGAAGGTTATGACCCTGCATACAACAGCACCTCATCATCTTTGTTCATAAGTCAGATAAAAAAGCCTTTGGGTTATTAAAAGGTTTAATCATATATATAATCTGTATATGGGGTATGACTGTTATTCAAGCATTAGCACAGCGGATGCTAAGAGTAACCCCATTCTGCTATATCAATCAGAGGTGTGGGGATATTCTTTGCTGCCTTCTTCTGAAGTCCCTTTCACTCTATTTTATTGTAATATCATAAGAATTGGAAGTCTTGTCCCGAACAGCTGGTTAGGGCTGAACTTGGTCTGGTTCCATTAAAGTACTTAGCAAAATGAAGACTGTTGTGCTACTGGCTGCATATTCTAAACAGTTCTAGTAGTCCATAGCTTAAATTATGTTAAGAAGTGCAAGAAAGTGTTGAGCACAGACACAGAAAGGATCATTATGGCTGTATAATTTACAGGAAGTCTTACAACAAATGAATATGTGACACCAATGGCAAGATTCACTCAAGGGGATAACACTTTCTTATACCTATAAAAATCTAATGAGAACTAGACTTATGGAACTTGCATGTCATTTAAATAGAACTAACCTTGCTAACTTACTGTAGAAACAGCACATTAGTTTCTCAAGTTTAAACATTTTCATGGGTGTGAATTATATTTAACACTTCCCATTGATGCCAGAGACCATAGAATTCTAACTTTGTGCAGATTTGATATGACTCCTTTGAAAAAATTGGAAATTAGGTACAAGCAACCTAACAAACTGGATGCTGAATGTTTTTTGTAACAATGGTCAAGATGAAGGCATATTTTATATAATATTCAACTGTCCTCTTTATTGTGAATGGAGAATTAAATATTTGGAAGCTTTTATAAAGTCTTACAAGTCAGCCCTACAAGATTGTTTGGAAATATTAGTGAATGCTACTAATGTAAAGGATGCCAAAATGCTGATTCATTTTATGAACACTGTTCTTAGGCACAGTACCAAAATTGCTGCTACTTATTAATTCCTTTTTTTTTAAGACTTGATATGCTGTGTTGTTTTATTATTGCATGTTATTTATATTTTTTATGCTGTTTGTAATGTTTGTTATAGAATTGTAATGGTCTCTGGTCGAACAAAATAAATTATGAATCTGAATCTGCTAAATAAGCAACTATGCAATAACACTAATAGCACTAGATTAGGCCAGAATTGTCCAATGTTCTGGCTACAGTGCCAGTCCTAAAGCTGCTGAGTAGAGGGATGGAAACAATGCTATTTTCACCAATCAGTATGCACAACATTGCCTTGAAGAGAAAAACATACCTATCCCAGTGCTGCTAACTGACAGTGCATTGATTTAAAACATGTGGGATATCCAAGTATGATCCTCAGTCTGTCCTCCCCCCACCTCAGATTCCTGGGGCCCAGGATGCAATGTGGATGCACTGCATTCTGACTCTAGGGGGAAGGAACATGTTATGATGGGAGCTGTTACAGTAGTGTGCTGTGGGTGTCCACGCAATGTCAGCCATCCCAGAGTCCACAGGAGTAACATTGCAAATGGTCTGTACTCAGAGGTGGGTGGATGCTTTCCCAAAAAAGGATGAAATGCTCCCACTACCTATGACTGATGAATGCACTCACCCATTCACCTTGTCGGTTGCAATCACATCCTGCACCATCCTCCTAATCTAACATACTGGGTATGACCCCCTGACTAAGTTGCAAGGGTGTATTCAGACATACTGTACTCATTACACACATTAAGTACCTGTCTCAAACAGTATACTCTTTGATAACCATCATTTTGTTCTGGAGTATTTGATTTACTGTAGGTAATTGAGTAGTGTCTGTATCTGTTTAAATATCTGCTTTTTTTAAACATAGGTGTAAGTGTAAAACCTGCTTAGAGATTAGATGAAATGTTGGGCAACAATTTGATTTCTTTGTAACAGGGAGAGGGTGACAGCAGTTTGAGGGAATGATGCAAAACTGATATTTATGGTTACATTCATATTTTGATGGGAACTGTGACCCAGTTCTGAAAAGGCCCCACCATGTGTGGTGCCGATGGGTAAGCAACAGTAGTGTAGGACATGTATGATATCTAATCTGGTGTCACCAGGAGTCCAGTAGTAATGCCAAGAGGGAAGTCTGGAGCAGTATCTGCCTAAAGTAAGGAAGGAATGCAGAGTAGCCATTGGAATGTGAAGGAGTCAAAAAACAAAAAGAAACAGTTGGGGATTGAAAGAACTTACTCTTTTAGTATCAATGTGATAGATATAGTAAATGGAGTTGCACTATAGGCTTCTTTACACTGCTCCACCTATGTGTCTCAACCCTGTGATGGACAGATTACCTCTCATGAGTTATTGCAAGACAGTTAAGTCCTTAGCATTTCATCTAAGTCTATCCAAAAGGGAGCTTATTACTGCCAATTGTGGTTATGGTACCTGTGTTGTGAATATCTATCCTCTAAGAACTGGACTGAGATAACCACAACTCATGCCACATACAGTAGATCAATGAGTAGCTGTCTTATGATAACAGATTTGGCCATTACTGACCTTGTCTGGATCTGGAACAGAGGACTTGAGATCCAAGACTCTATAATGCACTGACAATCCACTGAGCCTTCCAGTCCCCCACTGATGGACTCTTAACAAGAGGCATACAGTGTATTTGGTGATCAAGTGGCTACTATACAAAACCTTTTTAGCGGTCAAAACCTTGTGATGGTGGTGATTTCATGCATCTGTATTAGAAAAGCAAGGGGGCATTCATTGTTGACAGTGTGCAAAAAACTACTGTACCTTCATCAGAAAAGATAGGGATCCAAAATATAGAGACCATATGGCACATTAAACATTATTTTTATACCCACTTGTGATTTCAAATTGATCACTGCCTACCTGTCCACTGGACGTTTTACACCATGTTGTTACATTTAAAAGCAACTGAAGTTTCATCAGAGAATGGTGTTTGCAATATATGTATATATGTCTCTGGTTCTGTATGAACAAGAGTATTTAAAGTATTATGCAATGAGTTTCAGTTGGTGGTGGATGAGCCAAACATCTTTCTTTGCCCATTACACATCACACCCATTCAAGCTCTTTGACCTTTCTGTGGACATGGGCAGTGTGCTTGGGAGCTCTTGGGGAGGAAGGCTGCCACAGAACGGGGGTTGTTAATGGGTTATCTAAACCTGCCTGATCTAGATTAAGAAATGCCACTGGCAATAAGTGCCAAGAGTCAGGATCAGGTGGATGAGATGCAAGAGTGTGTCATAGTACAATACGTTTGTTTAGTTTTTGATGACCGGGTAAATGCACTAGACAAATTCTGCCTATTTTCAGGCATGACCCAGGGAAGGGGACACAGATGAATGCCAAAGGACCTTGAACCAGATTAAGTTGTTGGTGGTATTTTTAGTGAAGGGGAGAAATTTGGCCAGGGCACCAGGGAAATTCCCCTACTCATCTGTAGGGGGACCTGGCATCCATCTGCAGGATGGCCGCCCGATGTGAGTCTCCAGAGCAGGAGGACATTCCTGAGATGGGACAGCAGGCCTCCTTTTCCACTATGACTATGCAAGAGGCTGATCTACACTTTAATTTGGATGCTGATTCAGAGGAAGATGTACAGGATATCTTTATTTCTACAGAGGACTTAAGTAAAACTGAGGAGGTTTTTGGATCTGTTGGTATGCTGCAACAAGAATATTGTGAGGTACTCATAACAAAAGGTTCTCAACAGCAGTTAACACCACAGTGAACTCGACAGCAAAAAGGAAACGAAAATTTGGACATCTTGCCAGCTGCAAAGACCAATGACATGCTCCCTGTCAAACACCCCGACCGACCTGTCAATTCACCGGATGACGCAGTAGCATCAAAGGCCCCGCTGGGGCTGGCTGAGTCACACTCTGCAGCGTTACCTTTTGCTTCACCTACATGTCAGGGTAATGTGCTTATTCAGGCTAGCAGTGATAGCATTTCAGGAAATGAGTGCCTAAAGCTTGCAATTTTTCAGAGAGGGAACATTTTGAGCAAATGTGCAGGTAATTCGCTTAATGCAGTCCTGTAAGAGGGGCGGGGGTGGACTTGACATTCACAAAACCGGGCCTGAAAGCTGAACCACCGGTGCACCTTACTAAATCTGCTGAGTTTGTTTTTAAATGACCTATGTTGACTTTTCATTCAGAAGCTGTGCCACCTCAAGTTGCATATCAAAAAGGGACTGACTCACAAAATGGGCTGACTTGTTTTTCGTTTGAGATGAAAGGACGGGACAAGCATAAACCAGGGAATAAGGATGATAAACAGCTTGCTCAAGATCTTGTCAATTTCAGTTCTCCCACTGTAGCGGATTCACCTTTATCCTTCGGGATTGCTCATACCTCAGACTCAACTTCTGCTTTACCCTTGGGGCCTTGGTCACCTCAACAGGCTTTACTTCCCAGACTGGAAACCAGGGCCTCGTCAGGCACTAGAAAATGGGAAAGGGGTCACAGACACAAAGGTATATCAGCTGTCAATACAACTAGGACACCAGAAACTGTTACCAACAGCGTTGTGCAACCACTTATTGAGATCCCAGTACCTTCAAAAGACTCTTCTAATCCTCTTCAGGCCTCAGGGTTACAGTCTGAGGCTGCATCACATGACTCAGAACACACTAAGGCCCCAAATCAGAAACCTTTGATGTTGGAACTTTTTTCTAAGGCTAGAAAAGAGGCAGCCCCCAGAAGGAATGCTGTTCATATTAGATATAAAGGTGGGTTAGAGGGACGGCCAGACAGATATTATGTGGGGAGGCATTTGTTAAAAGACTATTTGCATTTCTCTCCTAGGGAGGTTTTTGCCTTTATAAATATCTCTAGGGAGGGTAACTTCAGTGTCAGTTTCTAAACAGCTTATGCTTTAGATCTCTTCTGGGAAATATATGGGCAGGTAAAATTTCCCCCCACCTGGACCCCCTTTTTGGTTATTCCTCTTACCAAACCTTTAATAAAGTATGTCACGGTTATGTTTAGGAATGAGGGGGTCCACATGGAGGACATTACCTATTGGTTAACTCAAAGATGTGATGTTCTTAGTGCACCTGAAACAATTTTGGATATGGAGATGTTCTGGACAGGGGGCTGGAAATACAAAGTGAAATTGAGACAGACAGATACCAGAGTGGAACATATCCTGAACTCCTTTATTTTGGGGAAAGACAGAGGGGTCTGTTTTTATTGTGGGCAACCTGGGGCTGCTATAAATGTGGCTCTAGGACCTACCTTTCCAGTACTTCTGAGAGACCTGATAATTGAGGGGAAATAGGGCATGTTACCATGCAATGTGCCAATCACACAAGATGTGATCTATGTGAATTGTTTGGGCACGTGTTTGGAGAGTGCCCCTGGGTGGCCAAGAGCAAGGCTTCCTGTATTAGCCCAGAATTGCTGATACAGCAGGTACAGGATGTGGTTACCCCCTCCCCCTCCCCCTGAGCCTGTGTTAATCCCTTCCAAGGACCCTTCTCCCACTGAATCTGAATCCCCACCCCCTTGAATATGGAGGTATTGGTTCCTACTCAAATTGCACCAAAGGTAGAACTGGTCTCTGTTGTGCCTCCTGATCTTATCACTTTAAACCCTTTTTGTTATGAGGACCCAGTTGTTATGGATGAGATCTCCACTGTTCCACCAACAGCATCTCATCACACTCGTAGGAGATCGTCTAGGATTTTGAAATCCAAGTCCCCTCTCCTTCTGTTTCCTTTGAATCTGACAATTCTTATGCTGCCCTTTTTTCTAACTAGGGAGATTCTGAAATGGAACTGAGAGATTCTGACTCTCAAAAATCTTCTCAGGATCCTTCCACCTTGCCTGTGGAGGATTATAAAGGTAAAAAGAAGAAAAAAGAAAGAAATAACTTCTTTCATAATAAATGCATCTGAATCTCTGTATTTGGGGATCTTTAAATACACAAAGTTTGTAAAATGCTGCCAAAAGACAGGCTATATTTCATTACATTCATGATGAACGGATCGACATTTGTGTTCTGCAAGAAACTTGGATGTATTCCATTGAACAGATACTGACATTTAAAAGGGATTGGCCCTGGGGTCCTTCATATTGGTCGTTTGGCATTGATAGTGTGGATGGGTTTGGAATTCTCTTTAATTCTTATAAATTTACATTATATAAATTGATTGATCTGTTTGCTGGCCATGTATTAATTTTAGGCAGTAAATGGGATAATATGGAATGCAGGTTTATCAATATTTATAATCCACAAACTAAGGCTGACAGGGTGGCACTAATGAAAGCAGTTCAACCATATTTAGTCTAATCCTATATGATTTTTTGGGGAGGTGATTTAATTGTAGTCTGCATACTAAAAGTCAAACAGATAACAAAAAGATATATTGTGACTCTAGTACCTTGGTAAATATAATAAAATTGGAAGGATTAACAAATTGCAATCAATATCATATGCAAGGGCCAGGGTTTACCTATATGGTGGCAAATTCAGGACTACTATTGATCACTTACTTGTCTCATCAAATGTTCCTACTTGCACATTTTATGTGAAACCAGTGGAATTTTCTGATAATTTATTTTTGACTTTCTCACTTCAGCCTGAGTCTCTACAATTCAGAAAAAAAAACTGATGAAAACTCAACACTTCCATTTTAATGGATTCCCTTTTCAAGACAACTGTTTTGAGCATTCTTAGAGCACGTCTCTCAGTTGCTTTTTTATATACGGATTTAGGGGATTGGTAGCTGGACACCAAATCAGACCTCAGGAATTGATTTAAAAAACATGGGAAGAAAACAGGTAATGACCATTTTCTTAAATGTTTAACACTTAGGAAACAGTTGCAGAGGTTTGTAACCTTTACTTATACTTCACGTTTTGACTATATGGAACAAATTAGTTACATAAAGGCAGAAATGACAAAATATCAGTATGATAGAGCTAAAACAGTTCAGGCAATGTTATCCACTGGTGCTCAGAAGACTCCAAGAGGAGATCCTTTTGAGGCTTGTAAAACTATTAAAGACTCTATGCATATTGATTTTTTGATAGATCAAGAGGGTAATGAGGTAGATTCAGTAGTTGGTATAGAGGAACTGATTAACCATCATTTTAGTTCTCTGGCACCTCAATCACCTATTTTACAGCAAGATATTGTAGACTATTTGAATAACCTTATGCTCCCATCCTTGTCTGGTGAGGCTACAAAATTACAGGCTCCGATTTCAGAAAGTGAGATAGAATTAGCAATTCAACATCTTAAAAATGATACTTCACCAGGTCTGAATGGGCTTCCAAATCGACTTTATAATACTTTTGCAAAAGAACTGGCATTCTGTTAGCAGTTGGTATTCCAGTATTTTTTGGTGTCACATTCTATGTTTCCCTCTTTTACAGATGGCCTAATGATTCATTTATTTAAATCTGGAGATAGACACGATATTAAAAATTGGAGACCTATCACACTCTTAAATACAGAGTATAAGATTTTTGCTATCTGGCTCAATAATCGTCTCAAACAATATGCAGTTCAGGTCATTTCCCCCTATCAATTTTGTGGTCTCCCAGATAGATGAATACAATCAGTAATTATGGTTATTAGGGATGTAATAGAGCATTTGACACTTGGAGGTCACTCCAGCTGCATTGTTGCAGCCAATTTGGACAAAGCTTTTGATAGGGTATATCACCCTTTTTTATTTCAAGTGTTAGCTAGTTATGGTGTTCCTTTAAAAGTATTGAACCGTATACATGTTTTGTATAGTTCCTCCGAGGTTTTTCCATTAATAAGAGGGTGGATGGCGTGGGGTTTTTCCATGCAAACAGGTAAGGCAGGGGTGTCCTTTAAGTCCCCTTTTATATATTTTTCCTTAGGCCCCCTTCTCTGATTCCTTAATGAAAACCCTAGATGGAACAAGATACTAGGCTTAGGACCACAGCAGCCTTTGATCTTACAAGCCTATGCAGATGAAGTTTGCATTTTTGTCTGATGTGAGCAGTTACATGGGTTACTCACTGGATTTGAAGGCTTTGCTGCACTCTCAAATGCTAACTTGAATGTAGCAAAAACCTTCGGGTTGTATATAGGGCCGGGAAGTCTGATGGAAAGAGACCACAGTGGTATTCACATCTTGACAGAACCTCTTTCAATTTTGGGCGTACTTTTTGGCCCACAAAATTTGCCTGCTGAAAATTGGGAAGTAGTTCTCAAAAAGGTAGAGGGGAAAGTGTCAAGATGGAAGCCGTGAAAGCTTTCAAAACAGAAAAGAATTCTCATAGAAACATAGAAACATAGATTTTGACGGCAGATAAGGACCGCTTGGCCCACCCAGTCTGCCCATTTCCCTACCTATTGGATAAGCTGCAGATCCTAGTTAACCAGCAGCCTACTTCTTCCTACCCCCACCCCCTAGAATTGCCTTATGACTGTCCCATGCATACTTGAATTCCACCACTGTTTTTGACTCCACAACCTCCTCCGAAGTCCATTCATGCATCCACAACCTCTCTGTGAAAAAATACTTCCTTAAATTACCTCTGAGCCGCCCCCCTTCTATCTTCACATTGTGCCCCCTTGTTCTTGCACACCTCTTTTTTTGAAGATGCTACCCTCTTGGACTTTGTTGATTCCCTTGAGATACTTGAAAGTTTCTATCATGTCCCCCCTCTCTCTCCTTTCCTCGAGGCTAATATTGAAGCAATTTATTATTCCATGTATACAGTATGTAGCAATGATCTATCCACTGCCCACATATCTCGAGACTAGACTATAAAGTGTGTTCTTCCAGATGTTAAGGGGAAAAAGGCTGAACCCAGTGAAACGGTATTATACCTATTTGGAAAAGAACAAAGGGGGGTCTCAGAATGGTAGATCCAGTTGTGTTTTTTCATGCTTTTTTTTCACAGATAATTAAAAGTGGCCTAATGGACATGGATAAAGGGGGACAGGAGTGGGTTCAGGTAGCTCTGGGGTGCTATTTTGAGATTTTATATAATATGGCTCCAAAATTAAATGCACACATTCACATTCCTTTGTATTTTAAACCTGCAGTACAGAAATTATATAAATGGCAAATAACTAAGGATTTAATAAAGAAAAGTCCTGGGCAGACTCTGTGTGAGACCATAATGAGTAGAATATACCCTACAGAACCAAGTTTTAAGAATTGTCCCACAGCACAGATTTCCTTTGTCCTTGCACAGCTTAATGATAATAGAATTCCCCCTTATATGTGGGAAACTCAATGGTCAATAATGTATGGTAGATTAAATGTCAGAGGAAATGCAAAATATAAAGCTAAAGAAGAGAGAAACTGCCCATATCCAGATTGTATTAATTTGGAGGAAACCATGGAACATTTTTTTTGAGTTGTTCATATGTGAGACCATTGTGGGATTTATTACCACAGAAATGGAACTTGAGATGGTTACGACAACTTAATTATGACATTCTAATGCTTGGTATTTATCCTAAAGGGTTCACTCATCTCCATCGGGGTACATTATCTGTTCTTTTCTGCTGTCTTAGATTCTATTTATGGCAGGCGTGGTGTCAATGGGTGATATATCAAAATAGAATGACTTATGAGGATATAGCCAATTGGTGATTCCAGAAATGGCGAAAGTATATTCAAAAGATGTACAGTTGTTCTCTTCAGAAAAAACTAATAGATGGTGGAAAGGTTTTCAGATTTTTATTAAATACAAATAATTCTGTATACTTATGATTTAGGATAGGATCATTGAGATAGCTTGTACTAACCTTTGAATGTTTTTCTTTGTTTTCTACTGGAGTTTATATCAAATGATTATGTGTTGTATTATACATTTTTCATTTCAATAAAAACTCCCCTGCTCTTCAGTAGGGGGTGCTGTGACTAATTCTGTGAGACCAGTCTGGCCCAGCTGATGGAGAAGCAGTATGTGTGTGAGACTGAGGAGTAGGCCTCCTCCCTGGTCTCTGTTTGCAAAAAGGCCCAAACTACTATGGATTATGATGGTTGCAGTAAGGATGTGGACTTTCCAGATGTTGAAACAGCTGATATTGTAGTCAAAAGTGAAGATGTGCAGGAGATGGAAGGGGAAGGGGTGGCTAGTGCCCTAACATCCCCTGCTTTGCTGAAATTGTTGGAAGAGGAAGAACAGAGATTTGTGGAAAGGAGGAAACTTTTACAGCAGGAACTGAGGCACCAAGAGATAGATTTGGATATGGACCAAACAGTGCGACTGAAAATATGGTGGGCTAAACAGATGGAGCAGGAGCAAGGCAGACAGGTGGAGATGGAACATGGATCAGAATCGGGAGGAAATGCTGGTGGCTGTACGGGGCCACAAGTAACTTGTTCTCCTGGTGCTGTGGTTCTGGATAGAAGTGCACAGGAGAATGAGAAAGAAATGTTAAATGTTTCTGAACAGAGTGTGGATTTAACTGATGCAAGAAAAGTAGGGGAAGTAAACAGTGAGACTGTAGTGGAGAGGAAGGAACTAGAAGTGCATGCTATTCCTCTGTTGCCACAAAATGATGTCTTTTCAATTGGAGTATCAAACAGTAGCCCAAGTTAAAAGGCTGCTGCAGCAAAAGTTCTGGAAGTGCAGAGCTGGAAAAAGGGCAAGTTACCTACAAATGAAAATGTTTCTGCAGAAATTCCTTCAACCTCTGCTGAACAAAGGGAACTTGTGACTTCTGGTGTTAATGGCAATGATACCCCTGAGTGTGTTAAAACTGCATTACAAGGAGTAAGGTGGAGGAAAGCCCAGATGGGAGAAGGGTGGGATCCTAAACTCCCTAAGGTGTTTAGGGGTGGGACAGCCACAGCTAAGGCCACTGTGGCTGTGTGTTCTAGTACAATAAGAGAAGGTAAGAGTAACTGTGAGCTGGTACCCCCTGGACAAACCATGGGGTCTAGCATGGTTTCAGGGTTGCAGGACAATATTGAAAACCCACAGGGTTTAATGATAGATATTGTGGCATTGGAAGGTGAAAACAGGAATATGGGAACACCGATGCAAGGTGCTGTGGGGATGGGGAAAGACAAACAGGGTAAGATAGGTCATGCAGCCCCCCCCAGTACTTGAAACTCCAGAAGAGGCAAATCAATTACAAATGTAAAAGAACAACTGTTCCCAGAGACAGTAAAAATGGCTTCTGAACCTGTGGCTCATAGAAATGCAGTGCACCTGAGGTTTTGGGGAACTTCAGAGGATGTTCCAGACCGCCATTTTGTGGGAAGAGCATTATTGAAAAATAGCATGAAGTATTATGCTTATGAAATATAAGCTCTCATTCATATGCCAGGTGGCACCTTTTTTATATTAGCTTCAAACATCCTGCAGGTTTAGAATGCTTTTGGAAGCAGTACCAGCAATTAAAGAATACTGCTCTTTGGAAGCCTTTTGTGGTTATTCCCCTAATGAAATCTTCTTTCAAATGAATTACAATTTTATTCCAGAATGAAGGGGTTAATATGGCGGACATCACCTGTTGGCTGAAGAACCATTGTACTGTAAATGGGCACTCTGAGCCCATTATGGATGAAGACGGCAGTAAGTCAAAGTGTTTTGCTGTCAATCTTGAATTATAATGCATTATTGTTTTTTTGTAATTCTGGCTAAGTCTGATGCTTCATTGTTAACAATAACATTTCATGCCATGTGCAGATTTGCACTAAAGCTTCCATTCAGAACACATCATTACAATTTATATTTAGCAACATCTTGGCTTCCCCAATCTTTATATTCTCAGTATAGTTTAAGTTGTTTAGTTTATAACACTTTTGCTTTGAGTACAGTATCTACTTTGTTTTCATTGTTAAATATTATAAACAAAAACACCTTTGAGCTGGTGGATGGAGATATAAAGCTACTTTGAAGCAGGAAAATGGAGAGACAAAACATCTCCCAAACTGTTTCTTTTTGGGGTGGGATAGGGGAGTGCCCTTTTATGCAGGGCAGCCACATGCCTGCTATTGTTGTGGGTCATCTTAGCAATGTATGCACAAGGTTAAAATGTGTCTTCTGTGAAGAGCTAGGGCATGCTAACATACATTGTCCTAAGCCAGTCAGGTCTAATCTGTGTGATGAGGATAGGCACCCCTTTAGTGCATGTCCTTGGGCTTCCCAAAGTAGTTTGGATAAAATGGTACAGGCTGAGCAGGATTTGTATGTAGCCAATGCCCTAAAAGAAAGATTAAGATTTGAGGAGTTACTGTCTCAGACTACCCCTTCCAGACAAAATCCCCAAAGGGATAAGGGATCCAGGCCCGAGAAAATTTCAGAAATCCCCCCCCTCCGGAGGGATCCCAAACTATGAATGTTTCTCCTGTGGACTCTTTCCTAGCCACAGGGATGGAAGACACTCCCCCAGTCCTGATTGTGACTGAGAAGACTCACTCAGTCCCTCAGGAAGTTCTACTTAACAAGGGGGAAGGTTCCACCTCACAGGTAGACTGCCCAGTTATCTTGCCTGAGACTGCCTCTGCTGAGCCCAAGATGTCTCTTCCAGTTGCAGTAAATGAACCCCCTTTTCACAGGATAACCAGGGTGAAGGCAGCTTCACAATCTGTTGTGACAGATTTGAGTGGGAAGAGGATAAGTCCTGTTGCCACCCAAAATGCTTATGAGGTATTGATGGAGCTTGAATCAGTAGATTCGGATGGGTGTTCAGAAGTAACCTCCAATGCTCTTCTCAGACAGAGGTGGTTGGAGAAGCTGTTCCCCAGTTAAACTCAAAGCTAAGAAATGAAAGAAAAGGAAATGATCTCTGCAAGGAATGCTTATATGGGCCTAATTTGGTTAAGCTGCTTACTTATGGAACTTATTTTTAAAACATTACATGTTAACAGCATCAAGGCAGCTGATAGGAGACAGGTTACTTTTGCAAAATTAGAAATGGAACAAGGAAATATTTGCTTTTTGCAAGATACAAGGTTGCACACACTCTCAGAAATAACGCAAGCTCAGATAGATTGGCGTTGGGGGCCATCTGTTTGGTCTCTGGGAGAGGACCTGTGTTCAGGTGTGGGCAAATTGTTTGTGGGTTGTGCTGTAAAGGTTTGAAAGTTTTAGATGTATTCCCTGGTAGGGTGTTGTTGATGGATATAGTGATTGCTGAAACTGCATATAGACTAATAAATATTTATGCTCCTCAAGCAAAAGCTGAGAGAACGGCCTTACTGAGGCAAATAGAGCTTTTTTAGATACCTCTAAAGTTCTATTATGGGGGTGATTTTAATTGTGGATTGACTAATTGGGACTGGGATAGGAAAGTGGGAAAAGTGTATTGTGACACTAATCTGTTGCAGGGCATTTTGACCAGCTACCTACTTAAAGATGCATATCACATGATTGATGACACTCCTGTTCATACTTTCTATAAAGGAAGGTTGTCAAACAGGATAGATTTCTGGTTCTTATCAGAAGATTGCAGGGTGTATTGGCTTCAGCGGTCCCGGTGAAAACCTCGGATCACTTTGCGGTTAAGGTGACATTAGGGTCTAGGCAAAATGTTACTATGGATAGGAGATACTGGAAACTGAACACTTCCCTTTTGCACGTAGATTCACGTAGAAGAGATATTCTAATATTGCTTGAATCTCTACACAAGATTAGGTTTTTATGTGAAAACCCCATAGACTGGTGGGAGGACATTAAAAGAGATTTAAAATATCTATTTATTAAAACAGTTACTAAAGTTGCAAAAGGGAAATATATCCAGTATTTAGGGTTGTGGGCTAAATTTTTGAAACTGCTTACGCAGATGAAAGAAACTGGTATAGACCTTACAGGGTCGATAGGGGAGATTAAAGCTGAGATGTATAACTATCACCTGATGCAAGAACATACAAAGGCATTTAACCAGAAATTTAGTGTTCATGGAACAAAAGCTCATGTGACTCCATATGATAGTCAAGAAGATAAATTGGGGCAGAGACTAATGACTTCATTACAACAATCAGATGGCACTGTAGTTTCTGATAATTTTCCATGCAACAGGTGGTGCAGCAATATATTCAGGATACATTTCATGTGGGGGGCACAGAGTCTGGATGATTTCACAGATCAATTGCACTTTCCCCAAATAACTGAGACTGTGAAGGAGCAGCTTTTGGAATCGATAATGGAATTTGAAGTCAGAGCAGCTATAGGTAAATTATCATTAAATACATCTCCTGGTAGTGATGGGATACCAAATGAGTTTTACAGAGTTTGTTGACCAAATAGCCCCTATTTTACTTGATGTATACTTGGTTCTGCTGAGAGTGGGAGAGATGGGGTCTAATATGAAGGAAGGAATAATGATTTTTCTGTATAAAAAAGGGAATTGAAGGGATATTAATAACTGGAGACCTTTAAGTCTTTTAAACACTGACTATAACATTTTAGCAAACATATTAACAATAAGGTTGGCAAATGTGGACATAATTTTGGAAGTGCAGACATGTGCTATCACTGGGAGGTGTATAACACATAACTTGATTTTTTTGTGTGAGGTGATGGAGCAGGGGTTGCTGCAGAAATGGGATGGGTACATATCTACTGTAGACCAGAAGTCTGCTTTTGATGTTGTGAAACATAACTATATATGGAATGTGTTAGCAAGGTATGGTATTCCAGAAGGTTTTATAGAAATTATACATATGCTGCATAAAGGAGCGCAAGTACAGCCTATGATAAATGGGCACCTTGGAATCCCAATGTACATAAAGAATGGGATGTGACAGGGCTATCCACTAAGCCCTTTGCTGTATGTTTTTGGGCTGGACCCCGTTTTTAGGGCTTTAGAGACAAAAAAAATAGTCCTACCTATTTATCATATTACAGGGGTGGAATGTGCAAAGGTTACTGCTTATGCAGATGATGGTGTTTTACTGGTAGCTGATTTGGCCTCTGGGCTACAAGCTCTGGAGGTATTTGAAGAACACTGTACTGTAACAGGTATTGAGATTAATAAAGAGAAGAGCCAGGCTTTGGCCTTGGGAAAGATGCAGGAAGATATGGATTTTGTGATACCCAGTAGAAAGGACAAGATTAAGATATATGGGGTATATTTTGGGACTCAGGAAGCAGTACAGAGTAATTATAATGATGCTTATGATGCAGCCCATAGTAAAATCCAAAAATGGAAAGCATGGAAAATGATCAGGAGGAAAAGGGTTTACCTGTTGACAACATTTACAGCACCACTATTTGTGTATATCTCGCAGGTATTTCCTTTTCCTTTTGATATGCATTCAAAAATAATGGTATTGTTTTTTACTTTACTATGGGGTAGCCATTTGAATCATGTGAAGAGAAGTCATACTTATACAACATGGAAGGATGGAGGACTAAATATGTTGCACCCCCTTGTATTTTTGTCTGGGAACTATTTTTATGCTAACATTCAGCCCTTAGTTTTGGGGTGGGGGGATGGAGATGAATGTAATGAAGTTATGGGAGATAGATTTCCTTACAGCCTGGGGAAGCAAAAGTGACGGGGGGATTGTTGCCTCAGCACACCCAGGTTTGTTTAAAATACATTAGAACATGGAAGATAAAACTTAACTGGTTTGCAGGTGTTAACCATAAGCAGTTCTATAATGCTATTGTAGAGAAATGCTGCAGGCACAATAGATGGTTCATTATTATTAGGGAGCATGTTGGAACCACGAATTCCCCCAAAAATGCAAGATACTATGTGGATTTGTGGACATGACAAACTTAATGTGCGTGGTAATCACAAACGTAAGTCGATGCAAGAGAGATTATGCTTAGTGCCACACTCTTTAGAGCAAGTAGAAACAATGTCTCATTTATTTTTTGAATGTTCTTTTATATGACTTTTTTGGTCACAGTTAGCTACTTTCTGGAATGCCACTTGCTTCACAGATATGCCATATGAAATATTGGTATAGGGCCAACTTACAGGGCCATGGCAGAGATGGAAGAAGTCTACAATTTTTGTTATCCTGGCATGTCTTAAATGGGTAATATGGCATGTGAGATGTCAGAGGTTCTTACAAGGGGAGGAGGTTGCCTTGAATGATGTATTGTTTCAGCTTCAGGCAGAATTGGATGCAATATTCATAGCTGAGAAAAATAAATTGGGGGAATATCTTTGTGCACAATTATGGGCCGGTATTGAGTGGGTGGGTTGAGGAATGTGCAGATAACAGATATTGTGCGAGTAAATGAGAATTGTATTACTTCATGAGTCTGCGTTTAGCATATGTAAAAAAAACAGCAATATCTGGGTAATGGTGAACAAATAATAAATTATTCATCGACTCCTGAAGGGTGCTTCAGTATCCAATGTAAACAAGAGACAACTGGAGTCTACTGTTCCATAAAATGATTTCTTTTATTCCAATTCGTATACCCCTATGTTTCGCTCCTATGAGCTTGTTCACGAGGTTCATTGAAATCTATTCAAAAACAAATAAACATTTAATTTGTATTTAAACTTTTACTTTACATAATACTTAATGATATTTAATTCAACTCCATAAATTAACCTGACAAATATATTTCTATAAGCCTTGGAGCTTTCAACTTCAACAAAAATATGTTCCTTTTAACTTCTTCCTAAAAGGATTGTAGAATACAAAAGACAAAATGTAGCTTTAATGATGCTAAAAGCAGCAGTCATGTCATTATAAATAACAAAAGTTAAAAAACTTTAACACCCCCATAACCCGCATACCTTGGGAAACAAACGTATGTAACACTACACTCTCTGTGTCATGAGCAGTTCTGAAAAGACCAAGAAATCCGTATGACCAACACAATTTAGATACCAAACTTAACAACTTCCAGAAAGAAAAAACTACTCATTGCTGCAATGAGAAATGTGGCTCCTTAGAAATTACTCAGTGAGAGAATCAAAACTTTTTACTTCGCATTGACTTTACAAACTTAAACCGAAACTTTTAAAAAAACTTATGTAAAGCATAATGGCATGTGCTTATTAAAATGCTGTGATGTTGTGGCGTTACCCTTGGCTGCAATCCCTCTTGAGCAGCCTGAATTTCTCACGGGAGTGACGTGTCACATCCTGAAACTCTCGCGTGAAGTGAGAGTGTTGCGTAGCAACAAAACACACATTCTCTTACCATTGGGAATGCGCGCGGTTGGTTCAGGCTGCTCGTGAATGAACAGGACTGACTGCTTAAGCATCAAAACATCTGTTGCTTATAACAACAAGAAAAAAGAAAAGGCAAACACTATGACAGGCGAGAAAGTGGCAAAATATTTCACTTGGGTTTACAAATACATAAACAGCTTTCTGATGACTAAAACAATATTATATGATATAAAACTGTCTAAACCAATACAAGCAAAGAAGCTGGCGAGCTACATGTGCAATAAACTTTTTAACATGTTAATCCAGACTTTTTATTGATGAACATATTAAATAAATAATTCCTACTACCACAATTGTAAATAATGGCTACGTCATAAATTCAAACTCATTTTATAAATGTGGTGATTCACCCCAATGTTTGGTCCTAATTAGGACTCAGTACAAAGCACATAGGGAATTAGCAGTGTAATTGTAAGCTTGCATTATATGTATTTTACCTACATACATATGACAATTCTAAACCATGATAGCACATATCAGGAAAACAAAACACAGTGCATACCCACTTGAGAAATTTTTAAAGGCAGGCCTGCCAATTACAATTTATATTCATGCCAATGGACTGGTCCAGGGTTCTTAAACTAAAAATCCACTTCATTTCGATTTTATCAAGCAGTTTAATGTAGTTACCTCCTCTAAGAGGTTGTTTCACTACTTCAAGACTTTGTATTGTTTTAGACAGTTTTATATCATATAATTTTGTTTTAGTCATCGGAAAGCTGTTTATGTATTTGTAAACCCAAGTGAAATATTTTGTCACTTTCTCACCTGTCCAAGTGTTTGCCTTTTCTTTTTTCTTGTTATAAACAACAGATGTTTTGATGCTTAAGCAGTCAGTCCTGTTCATTCACGAGCAGCCTGAACCAACCACGCGCATTCCCAACGGTAAGGGAATGTGTGTTTTGCTGCTACGCAACACTCTCGCTTCACGCGAGAGTTTCAGGATGTGACACGTCACTCCCGCGGGAAATTCAGGCTGCACAAGAGGGATTGCAGCCAAGGATAACGCCACAACGCCACAGCATTTTAGCAAGCACACGCCATTATGCTTTACATAAGTTTTGTTAAAAGTTTTGGTTTGAGTTTGTAAAGTCAATGCGAAGTAAAAAGTTTTGATTCTCTCACTGAGTAATTTCTAAGGAGGTAAGCCACATTTCTCATTGCAGCAACGAGTAGTTTTTTTCTTTTTGGAAGTTGTTAAGTTTGATATCTAAATTGTGTTGGTCATACGGATTTCTTGGTCTTTTCAGAACTGCTCATGACAGAGAGAGTGTAGTGTTACATACGTTTGTTTCCCAAGGTATGCGGGTTATGGGGGTGTTAAAGTTTTTTAACTTTTGTTATTTATAATGACATGACTGCTGCTTTTAGCGTCGTTAAAGCTACGTTTTGTCTTTTGTATTCTACATTCCTTTTAGGAAGAAGTTAAAAGGAACATATTTTCTTGAAGTTGAAAGCGCCAAGGCTTATAGAAATATATTTGTCAGGTAGATTTATGGAGTTGAATTAAATATTATTAAGTATTAAGTAAAGTAAAAGTTTAAATACAAATTAAATGTTTATTTGTTTTTGAATAGATTTCAATGAACCTCGTGAACAAGCTCATAGGAGCGAAACATAGGGATATACGAATTGGAATAAAATAAATCATTTTATGGAACAGCAGACTCCAGTTGTCTCTTGTTTACATTGGATACTTTAGCACATGTAATTCTGAAAGAAGTGTTTTTTTCTCAAGTTATAAGATATAGAAGTATTATTTGTGCTGATTTTCTTTCTTTAGTTAGATTGATGGGGCTTCTTTTGTTCTTTTTTGATGCATTTGCTTATTGTTATTGCTACATGACTACTGTTATTATGTATAAAGAAGGTAACCTTTGTTTGATTTGTTTTGAATTACAATGAAAATCTCCCATACTCTTTTCGAGAAGTGCCATGGGATCTTTATCATCCACCTGAACTACCATCAGAACAGGCAGATGGGACCTCGGTTTAGCATCTCATCTGAAAGACAGCACCTCAGAAGTGCAGCACCCCCCTCATGCTGCACTACAGTGTCAGTATCTTGGGATTTAACCCAAGTACCTGGTGTGGGGCTAGAACCCACAACCTTCTGATTGCCCCTCACTGATAGGTTAAGATCTCATCTGGAGTACTGGGAGCTGTTCTGGAGCCCCTAGCACACACCTGAATAAGGGCAGGGACCTCTTGAAAGTTGTTAAGAGAGTGCCAGGAGAAGATGTATGAGGAGAAGGTGGAGAATCTCAACATGCATACTCTAGAGACCAGAAGTGGGGGGAGAGAATGAGAGGACAGGACAAAGACCTTTAATTACCTAAGTGCTATTGATAAAATTGACAGAAGTGCCCTGTTTACAAGGAGTGAGGCAAGGTAACACGAGACTGTGGTGAGGACTGGTGGAGAGAAGACTCAGAAGGGTTGGAAGGAAGTTATTTACAGCAAGGGTGGTTGAGAAGTGGAATGTGTTTCCAGAAGAATTGATCAACACTGAGTCTGTCATTGGCTTCAAACACAAGTGGAGTAGGCACAGGGGAATAGTTCAAACTAAAGAAGGATGGATGATGGGCAGTAGAGGGAAATAATATGAGTGGACATGGGAGGGGGTGTCACAACACAGTCAGGGCGATCAGTAGACTAGCTCTGGTCCAGCATTAGGCTGGGTGCAGATGCAGGAAGGTGCTTGACAGATGCGATGGACCACTGAGAATTCTTCTGCCATCAGCATTTATATTTTCGTGTTTCTTCCCATCATTGGTGATTTTTGAAAGTCTATTTCTACAATGTCATCTGCCTTCTTCCCCTTTTTCTACTATGACCTGTTTATACTGGGGAACAGCCAACTTGCACCCTTAGTGTGCTTGTCTATGCTCCTATACTCTAACATTGCTCTTGCCCACTCCAAAAACTTGCTAACTGCTGCATGTACTGGTAGATTTTGACTAAACAATGGATTCAGGTTTTTCACAAGATATTGAATAGTGCAGCTGCCTGAGTGGCAGGAGACAAATATGCTGGAGCCTTGGTCTCCTAATCATTTTTGTAATGTAGCATTTCTTGTGTCCCTATATTCCATTGTTCTGTAACATGATGTATTGCTAGATTTTACAGTACTCTGGTAAAATTCTTTAGTATGTCTTAAAGTCTGGAAATAAAGGAAATTACTTTTAAAGTGGTGTGAATCAGCACACCACAGTGTGACTCCAATACACTCCCACTGTAACTATGCCATGCTTTCCTCCTAGTGCTTGAAAGATGCCACCAGTCCGCCCTCTAGTGCCTTTCCTGTGCAAGCCACCCCATGCTAAATGCCCACTGTAGCAAGCCTACTCCAACTTATGCCTTTCATAGAGGAAGAGAACCCAAATATCCACTCAAACTCTGGCCTTGGCATCTCATTAGGTACCTGCTCTCTGGCCTTGTTGCTCCCCCAGTATACTCTAGACCCCTCTGTTCTCTCCCATGTGTACAGCTCTTGCAATCTAGAATAACCTTCCCATCTCTATTCCTCTGCTTGATGCTCTCGCTCTTTTTAAATCTCAGCTAAAAACCTTGCCAATGAGCTCTAACCTATTCATTCTTTGTAGCCTAATAACCTGCATTGCAATTTTCCATTAATAATATTTTCCCATTTCTATGTCTGCAAAGCTTTTGTGATAATGTTTTGTGAAAAGCTGCTATATGGCCCTGATCAGTGGTGCCAGATCGCTTCCATGGGGAGGATCTGGGTTAACAGTATAAATACACTTACCCTCAGGGCAGTTAAGCTGCATGTTCTCTGTGAAGGCAGCACTTTCAGGATATGGAAAGAAGATATCCCATGCTGCAGCATAGTCCTGTGGTCTGCAGGAAGGTCTTGACATCATGGGTGACCACACAGTTTTGGCTCCCAAGAGGCTAGTACAGCAGCGAGGAGATAAACACAATTGTGTCAGGGGAGGTAGGCCAAGAGGAAGAAAAGCTGCAGAAAATGGCATGTTTGGACCACCAATGATTGTGGCATCTCACTACATATCACAGGCCTTACTCCCAGCCAAGCCTTTCCCTTGACACCTAGCCCACATGTAGATGTTTTACCCTGCTCTGGAGACACCAGGGCAGCCTGGGCTGTGTTTTGCTGTGAGGAGACATGCTTATGGTGCTTCAAAGGTTGGATGTAAGTGTTGTGACTTGATAGTAAGTGGAATAAACCAGTGACAAATGGGAAGAAGCAAGGGCAGGAGTGGCCAGACCAAGTGAGTTGCTAATGTGGAGCAGGAGGATAGGAAGTGTGAATAAAAAACAAATGGTGCTGCATACCATATATCACAATGGACACCAGGAGTCCATATTGGTGTGTGGACTGCAGTAGGAAAGCAGGCAGGGGAAGGGGGGGAGGAGAAGGAGGAGAAGTGGGGTCGGCATGGGTGAGTTCCCAGCGGTATCAACCCAGAACTGTTTTGCTACATTGGCTGACACTGTTCAGGAGGACTGCACTGTTAAGCTGATGGCAGTTAATAACCTAGAGGGGATGGCTTCATCCTGCAAGAATGTACGGGGCGGGGCTTTGGGAGAGCCAGAAAGAGTAGGAATCATGTCCTGGTCATAAGGGATTTCTTAGTTAGACAGACACAAAGGCTTGTGTTTAATTCTAACTGACAGATGAATCCATTATGTTTCACCCAGGAGTAACTGTAGAAAGTGGAATGCTACAGTTGGAGAAGCTGATCAAACCACAGGGTGGGGAGACAAGCATTGTAACACACCTAGGTACCAAAGACCTGTTGAATAGTAGTGTAGAAGAGATTAAGTGCAGATTAAGGGACTTGCTATATATCAGAATTTGAGGACAGTTGCAGATATGATAGCCTTCTTGAGGTGAGGCCAGTGTCACATGACAGTAAGAGTAGGAAGGATAAATTATTTGAGTTTATAACATGGGTTAGGAAAAAAAGAAATCCAATTGGTGAAATGCCATCAGGTGCCATGGATTAAATGCCTGCAAATGCGCAGTTGCAGCAAGTCACTGGCAAGCAGTATCCCGGGGTACAGCGTCACTCTTTATGTGCTTGGACAGTGAGAAGCAAAAGCACCCACTGAAAAAAACATGAAAGCGAGAGACACCTGCAGCATGATAATGCACTGCCAGTAATGGGGAAAATGTAGTGACAGTGGGTCTGAGATATGCACACGACTATATTACATGTGGAGACTGTTCTGACCCACTGTCACTACGTTGAAGTGCTGCATAGGGTAAATGGAAACGGCAGCCTCCCCTCAATTATACCCCCCTCCCACATGCAGTAACAGTCCCAATCAGTCATGCTGCTTGTGCCTAATTTTCCCCACCATGGAATCATTGCCTTTTCCTCTGTCTTTCTGTTAGTTTTCCCATCAGCAGCAATGTGCTGCATAGAAAGAGAGTGACAGGCAGAGGGTCTTCATGATTCCTGGCCCCACCCCGATGGGCATATCAGCGGCTGTGGAGAAGTAGTGACATCTGGATGGCAGGGGAGATAGGGAGTGTACCGGACTGCAGAAGCTTGAGCATAGTGAGGGAGAGCATGAGACAGAGTGTGGTACTACACAGCTGGTCAGGAAACTAGTGAGTGGTTCAGTGGGGTTAGGGGTCATTAATGTAGCTCTGAAACTGAAAAGGGACTTGTTAGTCCACACAGCGAGCCCCACAGTCAGAGACCCTGACAGTGACAGAGAATGAGACTAGGGCATGTAACTGAGAATCCCTGTAGTCTCCTCTGTCTCCCTTCTGGCATACAGTCAGAAATGGATTTGTCCCTGTTGCCGGTGCAGTTTGACTTGTTTGTGGCTGTCCCCTTGAGCAGCTGATGGTGCTGTGGAAAGCGAGACAGAGAGAAAGAGTGAGACAGTCACAGATTGAGATGCGCATCACAATGCAGAGAGAGAGAGAGAGAGAGAGACAGCTAGCATGCATATACTCTTTATTTTATGAACATAGAAATGTCAGAAATAATTTCAGGATTGTATTTCGGGCATTTCTATGTTCATCAAACAAGTACAGTAGCATATGCACCACTTCTGGGGACTACTTTTCCAGTTGGTAGGATACACTGAAATGTTCCCTATTTAAACAGGGGAAAAAACACCTCTGTGGTTGTTTTTTTGTTTGTCAACATAACCCATGTTATAAGCACAATAACCCACTCCAGGGTATGGAGTTATAGGCATTTGATCCACACTTCAGGTGCAGTGAGGACACTCAGCCTACAGCCTCATGTCTTACAACACACCCGAGGCATGGATTAAATGCCTATAACCCCATCCCCTGTCATGGGTTATTGCTAACTTAACATATGACAAAAAACTTAGTGTGATGAGGAGGGGTTAATTACTTAGGGAACTGTGGTTCCTTCTGGCAGGATGGCTGGACTGTTCACAAAGCATTGCCTGCATCTGATTACAGGGGGAAACTGCATTAAGGCAAATGCTAGCTGTCACAACAAGCAAGCTATTTTACTAGGTGAGGGATAGGAAAGTGCTGCCGCACAGAAGCACACATTGAGACACAAAGGAAGCCAAATTAGCTCTCCCCAAGACACATACTTTAAGACAAGGATGAAGGGGGCACAGGAAGGGGAGAGGGCAGGAACAGAGGGTGTTCATTTGTCACCAAGGATGGGAAGCCTAAAAGGGGAAAAGGGCAGATGGATGTGAGGAGCTTAGGGAACAAAATGGATGAACAAGATGGCAGCGGAGTGTGAGCTGCATGAGCCGTCGGTTTAAGCCACTCTTTTTTTGCTTGTTTTATTTTATTTTGATTTGTTTCCATTTACGTTTTTGATTATTTTATTTGTTATTTTAATGTAGTCAGTTCAGCTAGGGCTGTGAAGTGAGGCAGACTAGTGAGGTTAGCATTTTGTTCGGGGTTTTAGAAGTGGTACGCCCATTTGATCTGCTTCATTGCTTTCTGTTAAATATTTGTTACACTCCAAACTGTTGGCTTGTTCAATACTGCCTACAGACTTCTTTTCATGCTTTGAGTTTTTTCGATCACCTATGGTGTGATTTTATATAGTTACCTTTGCATTTTATCATGGCAGTTGCTTTCAATGCAGTGTTTGCTTACAGACTGCCTTTTAACTGTTGGAGAGATTGGATACTTGGGAAGTTGTTGGGTGTCTATCGCCTGAAGCCATGACTGATCTGGAGCTGCAGAAGAGAGCTCCATGAAGATCTGGTCCAAGTCGACTGAGCAGATAAATCTGTGGAGTTCCATAAGTGACTGTTTGCTGGCATAGTGGGAGCATGACATGTGAACTGGGCTCTGGTGTGGACTATTTCATCCTCAGCAGCTTGGAGTGGCTGCCACTTGACTTGGTCCTGGGGATGACGACCGGTAAGCACTGAGCCTGCTGGCTGTGCATGGGATGATGACGATGGGCCTTCTGGTGAATTAGCTCCCTTGGTGGATGTGTGAGGTGGTGGGGATGATAGCCATCAGAAGATGTCTGAGTCTCTGGGGCTCTCCTACTTGGGTGGCCCACTTGGGCTTAGGCAGTTTGCCGGTTTGCTGTCCTGGGGATAGGATTCAGCTGCACTCTGTAATATCTGGCCAGGTCACTGTACTGGAGGTGGCAGTCTTGGGTATGTGTGGCCAGGATGGATATTGGGGGGGCATTGTCTGGTGGGTGACGTGACGATTGAGAGTCCTTGGGCATTCTTCAGGTGGGTGCCATATTGGCCTTCACTTGGGGCACCCAGATTTGCCTGGTTGTGAGCTCTTTGACTGTTGCCCCCAGGAGGTGTACATTTGGCCTGGAGGCTGTAGTGATGGGTGACTGAGAGAAGATCTGCAGTGGATGTGAAAATCCTGGTATACATCTTCTGGATAAAGGACTGGTGGCACCCACTTATTGGCAGGACTGGGTAGCTGGTTTAAGGGGAGGTAGTGAGAGGGCCTCTGGGAATTATTCACAGCTGTTAAATCTGCTGCTACTGGAGTGCAAAGAGTACAATTCTGGTGTATGTTTATTTGGACTGGCTGAGGGTTAGAGCCTCACTGTTCCTGAGACTAATTGGAAGACTGGCATGCTTCTTTATTTCTGATAGTGATTTTTCATTGATCCTAACTCGGACTTTTAAAGACCAAACTGGGTTGGGTTTTTCAAATTTATTTGGAGGAGGGGTGTTTATTCATTGGGTTGTTATTAGTTGTATGATTTTAGATACTATAGTTTTATAGGGTGGCTTTCTGGGTGGCTGGAGACAATGTGTTGGCAGGGGCTGTCCCAGTCAGATGCTATTCCCCCTCTGAACTCCAGGGCCTCCACCCCTTCAATTGTCTCCCTCTGCCTGCTGACGTATATGCTCATTGTCAGCCATTGGAGATTGTTGGTAGGAGGTGTGGGGGGGCCCTGGACCTCAGAGGGGGAGCTGAGCAGCTGGATTGGGGTCGTGGGGATGAGGAGACTCCTGGGGTGAAATGGAGACTAGATCCTTGTCGGTTTGGTCTCCATACCCAAGGGTTCTACTTTGAGTGGGCAGGTGACCAAGTCAGCCTCGGAGTCTCATCCCATCGATGTTATGCAATGCCAGATCCATTTATAACAAGATGGTAATAATTGCCGATCTTGTTGGGTCTTCGGATCTGGCATGCATTGCCGAGACCTGGCTGGATGATAATCTGGCCCAATTCTTGAGTCAGCTGTTCCAGCCGGGTTTTCGGTAATATATTGCCTGAGGTTGGATCATAGGGGCAGGGGTGTAGCCATCTGTTTTAGAGAGGAATTGGGCCTGATAAATGTACCAGTGGGGAAGACCAAATCCTTTGAATGTATCTTGGGCGCAGGTGTGGGGTGCAAAATTCTTCTTGTCTACCATCCACTTGAGGACAAGAAACAATTTTTCCAGGAAGTCGTGGACTTCATTGTTGACACGATGTTGGAGTCCCCTAGAGTGATGGTGCTGGGTGACTTCAACGCCTGGATCGACGATGAACTCTCATAATTTGGTCAGGACATCCTCCAACTAATGACATCATTGGACTTCACATAGGTGGTTAACTCTGTGATTAAATAATTCTGGTCATTCTTTGGATCTGGTCTTCCTACTGGGAATGTAGACCTCCAATGTGGTGATGGAACTGGTCGGTTGGTCTGACCATTCAATTCCCAGGCTCCCCCTTATAGGCCTGCCCCTTTGGAGATGGTCCGGTACCGTCCTTTAAGGGGTGTGACCCTAGAAGGCCTGGTGGTAGTGTTAGATCTATCAGGGCTTCTGACTGCAAGTGGGGGTCCAGATGACCTACTACAAGCCTATAACAAGGCCATGGTGGTGGCTCTGGACTCTATTGCTCCTGTCTATGTTCGCCCTCTCACCCTCCACCCTCCACCCTCGATCTCCTTGGTTTGATGGGACCTTGAGGAAGATGAGGAGAGAGAGGGGTGAAGGATGGAGCATTTCTGGCAGAAATCCGGTCTTGATGCTGACTGACTTAGATTGATGGCCCATTATACAGACTATCAATCGGTTATCTCCCATAAGAAGGCAGAGCTCCTGTCCAGGGAGATTTCGGCTACATGGAACTGATCAGCTCAGCTGTTTCAAACTGTGGACAGACTGTGCAATCCAGCCTGTCTGCAGGTTCAAAGGGCCTTGTCACAAGATAAGTATGATGAGTTTGCTCACTTCTTTGCAGATAAGGTTGCCGCCATTAGGTCTGAACTCTGCACAGCCCATTCCAATGGATGGGGTAGTGATCAGTGGAAGGTCACAGAGCCTTGGTTTGGCTGGTTGGCTTTTGATCAGGTGGCAATTGTGGATGTCTTGAAGATTGTCCAGAGTATGTGGCTGACGGTACCCAGTTAGATTAGCGCTACTAGAATAGCGCCAGTCAACTGAGCGCTAGTCTGGATAGCTCTACCTCGGACAGCAAGAGGACATTTACAGTGCTTGAAGTAAGTGCCCCCCTCATCAGTGTCCATGGTGTCGATCAGGAACAAGGGCACCAGAATCCAGGAAGCTGGCAGAGCTGCTCCCGTGGCATGGAGGGCTGGGGTATAGAGCAGCTAGGCCAGCACTATTGGAGACAAGGGTTCTAATCATAGACACATAGATGTTATCAGCAGAGATAAGGGCCTTGAGGCCCATCCAGTCTGCTCTATTCCTCTTTCTAATGTATAAGATACCCTAGATGCTACAACCCCTTCAACCTAGCTTGATAATTGCCATGTGCCTATCCCATGCATTCTTGAATCCCTGAACTGTGGCCACCTCCACCACTTCCTGAGGGATACTGTTCCATCTCTCCACCACCATTTCAGTAAAGTAGAATTTCCTCAATTTCCCCCTAAGTTTTCCCCCTTTTAGTCTCATGCTATGTCCCCTTGTTCTGTCATTTCCCTTCATGTGAAAGATGCTCCACTCTGGTACCCTGTTGATCCTCTTTAGATATTTGAAAGTCTCTATCATGTTCCCCCTCTCTCTCTTTCCTCTAGGGAGTAAATATTTAGAGCTCTGAGTCTCTCCTCATATGATCTGTGCTGCATTCCCAATGCCATTTTTGTCACCCTCCTCAGTACTGTCTCCATCCTGTCTATGTCTTGGTCCTTGTTGGCTTTTGATCAGGTATATGTATCTATGATTAGAACCCTGGTCTCCAATAGCACTGGTCGAGCTACTCTATGCCCCTGCTTCCTGGATTCTAATGCCCTTGTTCCTGATCAACACTATGAACAGCAACGAAAGGGAGCGCTTACTGTAAGCACTGTAAATCCCCTCTAATCCTGGTCACCATTCATTTTACTCGCATTGTGACTTAGTTTTTTTTTCCAAGGGGCCATGAAAACAGTATTCCACGGCCCCAGAAATTTAACTTGCCCCGTGATCCACTCCCCCTCTGGAGTGAGAATATTTAAGTCTGGAGGGTGCATGGGCAGAGCCCCTCACATTGAGGTGTGCTGGGGGCCAAAAATAAAAATGGAGCCATTTTGACCACGTACACCATGCCGATGCTATTGTTGTCATCACTGTTTGGACCCAGTTCTGCAGTTGACCTACTGTAGTTTGGACCCGGGCCCAACCTGACTCCTTGTGGGGTTCATTGAGGTCATTGGCCTGGTTCTGGCAGACATAGTTCAGTGCTCGTTAGAGACTGGTGAGTTTCCTGACTCCCTGAAGGAGGCGGTGGTGATTCCACTTTTTAAGAAATCTTCTCTTGACCCAGCCTGTCTCGTCAATTACAGACCCATCTCTAACCTGCCCTTTGTGGATAAGGTTATTGAGAAGGTGGTTGCACTGCAGCTGGAGGATCATCTTACCATCCATGACATCTATGATCCTCTCCAGTTGGGAATCAGGAAGAGCACAGCTCTGAGACTTCCCTGGTTTGAGTGCTCATTAATCTCCTGATAGTGAGAGATCATCAAAGTCATTCCATCTTAGTCCTCCTTGATCTCTTTGCAGAATTCGACACTGTGGATCATGGTGTACTGCTTGAGTGCCTGCAGGTTATCTGTGGGCAGTTGGGGATGGTCCTCAGATGGTTCCATTCATTCTACACTGATAGGTTTCAGAGAGTAGCATCGGGAATTTATTCCTCTGATGCTTTCTCCCTGCAATGTGGGGTTCCCCAATGCTCTATGCTGTTGCCTATGTTATTTGCAGTGTATATGCTGTCACTGGGAGACATTGTAAGGCAATATGGACTGAGTTTTCACTGCTATGCAGATGATACTCAGTTATACATGTCCTTTGCACTTGACCAGGATGATGCAGTCTCTGTATTTAACAACTGCCTCTCCAAGATCCAGGACTGGATGAGTGCCACCTGATTGAAGCTGATTCCTGGCAAAACTGAGGTTTTGGTGGTGGACCTGGGTCATCAGTTGGAGGGGTCTTCGGCTGGGTAGACCAGTGGGCTTTTACTGGGTGGTAGCCAGCTGATGACCTCCGAACTGGTGCGAAGTCTGGGCATTATTTTTGACGAGGGGTTGACTCTGAAATCTCGGGTGTCCTCAGTTGTCAAGACCTCATTCTACTATCTGAGGAATATTGCCCAGATAAGCAACTGGTTCCACCTGGTGACCTTCCAACTTTGGTTCACGCCTTTGTGACCTCTCGCCTTGATTACTATAATGCCCTGTGCCTAGGGCTACTGGTGGTTGATATCTGCTGCTTGCAGCTGATGCAGAACACAGTGGCCAGGTTGTTGACTGAGCTTTCTTGATTTAGCCATGTCACGTCTGTGCTGCACAATCTGCACTGGCTGCCAGTTCAGTGGTGGATCACCTTCAAGGTTAGTTTGCTAACCTATAAAGCCCTACATGGATAGGGACTGAGTTACCTGCAAGAGCTCCTGTGTCCCAACTGCCCCCTCCAACCGCTCTGCTCCACCAATGAGGAATTGCTTGAGTTTCCCAGGGTTCATTTGAAGACCTCTGGGGTTCAAGCTTTTGCATTTGCACCCCTACCCTGTGGAATTCTATACCTCATTAGAGGGTGCCTGACTGTGGGGAGCTTTAAAGAGCTCAGAACACTTATTTATTTTCTCTTGCCTTCTTAGATAACTAATTATTGATATGTCTGTTGTTTAATCTAGTATTTATATATTTATAGATTTATAGTTTTAAGGTTTTTAATTCTGTAAAAGCAGTTTGATACTTGCTGAATTGCACTTCTTACAAATAAAGATTATTATTATTGTACGAGATTTAGCAGAGTAGTTGGATATGAAAAGGGAAAGAGGAAATTGTTTAACCAGGGTAGGCACACTAAGCCTGAGTTTGTTTCCAGGTGCAACCTGGAAGCACAATGAAGTTAAGTGACTTTCTCAGGATCACACAACATGCAAGTGGGAGCTGATGGGATTTAAACCCAGGTCACCAGGTTTGTATCTGAGTGCCCTTAACCACTATGCTATACTGCCTCCTAATGCATAAGTCACTGCCAGGATATGAACCATTGAACTTTTGCCTGTTAAACAAACACAAATTCAATGTAGCGGTGCACTGTAGCTATGGTGACTATTACAGAAACATGGACAAAACTAAGCAATAGTTGGAACCAAAGTGTCCCAGGTTATACTGTATTTAGAAGGGACATAGGGAATACCAAAGGAGGGAGTAGCAGTGGATGTGAAGGAGACCATGAGAGTTTTGGTGGACAAAACAATCACAGGGTGGGTGTGGGGTGGGGTGGTGGTGGAGTTGCTATGGATCCAGGTGACTGAAGAAATGGGAAAAGGTATAGGACAGGAGTAGTATATAGATAGCCCAAATATGATATACAGGAAACGTGAATGAGGAACTGTTTAAGGAAATTAGCAAGGCAGGGAGCATGGGAAAATTATACTAGTGGGAGATTTCAGTCTCCCAGACAGACTGGGATACACCAAAGGCAATGAATCAAAAAACCCAGAAGTTTGTAAAAACTATACAGAGCTGCTTTATCACTGAATGGGTGCAGCAGACAGCTGGGGGGGCAATCTTAGACCA
Organism: Neoceratodus forsteri; assembly: GCA_016271365.2. NCBI lineage: Eukaryota > Metazoa > Chordata > Ceratodontiformes > Ceratodontidae > Neoceratodus > Neoceratodus forsteri. The sequence continues at coordinate 1,274,661,247 of CM057449.1, read as the reverse complement.
CGTAATGTTCAACATGGACATTATCAGAGGCTGCAAAACTGAGGACCAATAGGCTAGAATGACCTCAATAATATGAAGTTCAGTATTGTACTGGGTTCTGTGAAACCAAATTACAGCACTGTGGTCTCCTCATTTAGGAAGAGCGACTTTGATCAAATGGCAGAATCAATCAAAGATCAGTTAAAAACATATATGAGATGGAAGGGGCTGAAGAAAAGTGTGTGGAAGTCAAAGGGGCCACATTAGGGGCAACCCAGGGCTGCATTTAATTATTAAGAAAGACAATAAAGTAGAGGGAACCAAGATGACTGGATAGGCAAGTAAGGGAAGGAGTGGGGTGAAAAATAGAGCTTTTTGGGTCTACAAATGATAATAGTATAAAACCCACGGAGAGCTATAAAGGGAGAAGTTAGATAAGTGCAAGTAGCTCATTAGGAAACCAAAACAAACACACAGCTACATAAGAGAACAAAGATGACCAAAGGATAGAACAAAAAGGATGAAAAAAGAGAGTTTTGAGGATAATGGTCCCTATGTACTAATGAGCAGAGTGGCTACAAGCAGCGTAACTTGGGGGCGTAGCTACACCGCACCCACTGTGCCCCTGCGTAGGATGCATACAACACATATGCGCTGATCCCCTGGCCGTGTGAAGAGCAATGCGTGCGGGTGGGTGACGGTCAGGCTGCCATGCACTAAGGCTCATAGTGCTGGCCATGGGGGTGCATGGGGGGCACAGGGTATGTCAAGGAGAACTCTGCTGTATCCCCACTGATGCACCCTGTGCACATCCTGGGACACATCACAGGACAGGGTGAACAGCCCACTGACCCTCCAGGGCCACAGCAAACAGCCACCTGGTGCCATCCACCCACCCCATTGCATGGTGGTGTGTGCTCCCCCCCACAAACCCAGCCCCCTAACAGGGGCACTGGCACAAGGATCCAGCCTCCCCCAATGGCACCACATGTCCACCCCCCCACTACCAGCAGTACCGTTCTCCCTCTACAACCCAACATACACCTGTCCCTCTGTACCACTTCAGTGCAATTGGAGGGATGGCAGCATTGCCCTCCTCCAGCCCACCACAGCTGCCAGCCTTCAGACATCTATGGGGCATGCTGCCAATGTGCCTCCCTCCAAGTAAGGGATCCACTGTTGGACCCATGCCAGGCATCCGATTGGATGCCCAGCTGGGTCTGTGACTCTGCCTGTGCCATGCCCTGTGCAGACATGCATGCCAGGGGGCAGGGTCACGGACAGGAGGCTGGCAGTGATGAATGCCACCAGTGTGCACCATTCCACAGATGCAGAGCTCCATAGGTGGAATGTACGCCTCAGGCGTGTACTTCCCACCTCTATGTGCATAGGGGCCATTGTGTGGAAAGTGAGCACAATGAATGAGTACTTAAGCTCTGTATTTACCACGAAAGCTACATGACCAATACTGAAAGGTAAGTTAAAATTTGATGGCAAGGTTAACAACAAGTTGAGGATGGGATGTATAACTTAGGAGAGAGTTCTGAATAGTCTACAGGAGTTAAAGGTGAGTACGTTCCTAGGGCCAAATGGGATGCACGAAAGGGTGCTGAGGGAGACAAAGCAGGCAATTGATAGACCTACTGTCTTCAACAAATTTCTAGAAAATGGTGTTGGCTAATTGACTGGAGGGTGAGAAACAGTGCTTCCTACACAAGAGTAGAGATAGGGATGACCTGTATAATTATAGGACAGTGAGCCTTATACCTATAGTAGGCAAGCTACTAGAAACGATCCTTAAAGAACAGTCAGTAGAATACCTTGATGTAAACAAGCTCATGGACAGAAACCAGCATAGGTTCACAAGAGGCAGGTAATGTCAAAAAAAATTTCAGTTCGGTGACATAAATGGTTGATAGTCAGGCAATTTACAAAATTTACTGGGATTTCAGCAGCCTTTAATTCCATGATATACTGGAAGCTAGTGAAGAAGTAAAGAAACAAAACACTTGAGGATGGGTTAACCAGAAGGCTTTGGAACTGGTTGTCTGGCAGAACAAAGAGAATTATCCTGAATGGAATGTTCTTGAATGTCAGGGAGGTGGGGTGTCTCAGGGATCTATTTTGGGGTCATTACTATTCATCATGTATATAAGTGATAATGAGGAGAGGATACAGATAAAGATAAGTCTTCTTGAAGATAACATGAAGTTCTATGGAGGATGGAAAGTAAGGAAGGAATTGGTGGCATTAAGAACAAGCATTTGTCAATGCCGAATGTTTGCTTGCTGGCATTAGCAGTGGAAGTGCAGGAGTTAGACAGATACAGTATAGGAATGGCATTGAAATAGTGAACTGATGCCAACTCCACCCTCACTCTGCAGAGATGGACAGGCATTGGGGTGTGCCTTTAGGGCATCGTCTATGACAGTCATGACATTTCACCTCACCTTACCCTTCAGACACTGAGAAGTGTTGAGGTGTGCCTTGGGGTGTTTGGGCTTTACATTCATCTCATTCCATAAGGAAATACACTGAAATGGGTGCGGTGCAGTATAGGAGAATGAGGTGAACTCTGGGGCAGTGGGTCCAAGGCGCACCTCGATGCCTGTCACTGGCTGCAGGGGGGTGGAATGGTATGAGCATTACTGTCAACAGTCCCAAGTCACACCCCTGATGCCTGTCAGTCCCTACGGGGTAGGGCGTTATGGTCGAAAACCATAATGCCCTGGGCGTTTCTTGGTATTTTTACTCCAAGTTTTCCACATGGGCTTTTTGTGACCCCACTGCATGAACAGTGACACTATCAGTTCGTTAGGTGACAGTACTTTTGCACAGTGACTGCACCATTTGGTGCCACAGGTGCGAAAACACATTTCAAACAGGATGTGAAAAGTGACAGGTGTACTGTTCATGAGGAGGTGTAAAAAATGGCATTGTTGAAAATCTGGAGTGAAAATATACAAAAACTGGTGAAGTCATGAGCGTGTATAGAAACTGCGCAATGTACACCCATAATGTAATTGGTTTGGGGATTTTTTACAGCAGATTTTTAACACAGGCATTTTGGGACCTCCGCTCATGAACAGTGTCACTGTGATTTTCGTAATCTATCCCTAACACTAACTTCCCACAGTGACAGTGCTATTCTGCACCAGAAGTGTGAAAACACATTTTGGCCAGGGTGTGAAAAATGACAGCTGTACTGCTTATAAGGCGGTGTGGAAAAATGCCAGTGTGGAAAATCTGGACTGAAAATATTATAAATTTGTGAACTTACAAGGGTGCATGAAAACTGCACAATGCACGCTCATAACACAGTCATTTTATGGACTTTTGTCACCAACTTTTCAACATAGCCATCTTAAGACCTCTGCTCATGAACAGTATCACTGTGATTTTCTTAATCTGTCCGGAACATTGATTTCACATGCCGACTGTGCCATTTTGCACTACATGTGCAAAAGCATATTTTGGGCAAGATGTGAATAATGACAGCTGTACTGCTCATACAGGTGTGGCAAAATGGCAATGTTGAAAATCTGGAGTGACAATATTAAAAATTTGCAAAGTTACGAGCCTGTGTAAGAACTGCGCAACGCATGCTCGTAAAACAGTCATTTTAGGAATTTTCAAATTATCAACATAGTGTTTTGAGGCCTACCTCATGAACTGTGACATCGTCATTTCATTATTTCAGTCCCAAAAGGTGGTTCCATGCAGTGACCGTGAAATCACCTTTGGGACTGAATAATAAAATGACAGTGACTGAGTTCATGAGGTGGGGCCCCAAGAACCCCATGTTGAAAATTTGGTGAACAAATTCCCCAAAATGGCTGAGATATGCACCAAAGTTGAAAAAAAAAAACATTTATGCCACAATACAGCTTACCGGCATTTCTTCATTTTGCGGTTAGCTTTGTAGAGTGCAGACATGTTCCCGGTACACCGAGGATCTTCGCACTGGGCTCTGGAGGTAAGTATGGCAATGGGGGTGTGGGGAGGTGGGTGCGCAGAGGGTGGGTGCGGGTTAGGGGAGTGGGGGCAAGACTGTCAACGAGGGGCCTTTTTTTTACAGGTTGTTTTTTCTTTTCCAGGAAGATGATGCAGGATTCTTTGCCACGCTGGGGTGGGCCCCACATGGCAGCTGGAAGCTTTTTGGGGTGACAGTGGAGCCGAGGGAGTGGACTTCTACCAGCCAAGGCTGGCTGTACTTTCGTTTACACTAGGCTGGGCTCCCAGATTGGCACCTGAAGTCTGTTTTTGGGGAGGGAGTACAGTGGGCTGACGGGGATTGGACACCTGTTGGCCTACAGACTTTTGCCATGCTGGGTGGGCTCCCAGCATGGTACCTGGAAGTCTGTTTGGGGGGGCAGTGGAGCCGATGGGGGATTGGGCACCCCCTGTCAGCCATACAGTGTCACTGGGGGAGGGAGTGCATGAGCACACTGGGGTGGGCTCCCAGTGTGCTACTTGGGTGTTTGTTGGGGGGAGTAGAAAAAAATGGAGCTGTTTATGACAGCTGTTCACATGCAGTGCTGAGTGTAGGCATTTTGCATACTGCCAAAAGCAGTATGTAAATTGCCTACATGTTACCACCACTGATCGTAGCAGTCTTTGGCTTTCATCTGTACACCACTGCATCTGAACTGCTGTCATGGACAGCTCAGACATTTATTGGTGCGGTGAGGCCACCCTTGCAAGATGGCACACCTATGAAAATTCGTATGGTGGCACTATGTATCTTGCACATGTATGCAAGCAAACATAAAAATGTAAAGGTATTGGTATTGGAAAAATGACCTTGTATTTGGCAACAGAAGTTTAATGTCAGAAATATCAAGTAACGCATATTGGCTGCTGAAATCCGTAAATGGGCAGTTGCATTAATTGCATAAAGGTACAGCACTCAAAAGAGCAAAGGGATCCGGAGATAATTAGTAGTAGTCTAAAAACCTTTTCCCAATGTGGTAAAGTGTATGGGACAGCTAACAGGATGTTGGGGTATCTCAAGTAGGGGTTCACCAGTCACAGGAAGGAGGTTATACTGCCACTGTACAGATCACTGGTTAGACCTCACTTGGAGTACTACTGTATGCGCATTTCTGGAACCCTCATCTGAGGAGAATCAGGTATAAATTGAAAACTATACAGCAAAGGGGGACATAAATTATCCTGTGACAGAAGAATAGGTTCTATGAGGAAGGACTAGACAGTCTAATATGTATTTTCTCCAGCACAGAAGGAAGAGGGGGATATGATAGAAACATACTAATATATACAGGGGTACAATAACTTGAACTCCACAAGTAGAATAATGTATGGTAAACCATACAGAACAAGGCTGTTTTCCCATTGAGTGGTACCATGACAGCAGAGTGACCTCGAGAGTGAAGCTTGAGAGGTCCCTGTCATCATCATTATAACCACAAGGTGGGAGAACAACCTTGGCTTGTGTGGTTTACCATACATTATGTTATATACTGTATGGGATTATAAGAAACATCAGAAAGGCTTCAGTTTTGGCAGTTATTATGTTATACCCATAACCTCCTAATTATCATTTGGTGTTGTAAGTTGTAAGCCAGACTTACAACCATGGCATGATCCAACAGATCTCCATGGACCCTGTGGTATATTAATAGTTCAGGTCCGGTATCAGGTTGAGCTCAAGCAGGTGGGGCTGAACAATCTTTGTGAATGGGCAGAGAGTTGGGATTGTGAATCATATACATTTCTTAAGTGACTGCATGTACCATGGGTGCTTTGCAGTTACTTCTGTTGTAACATCCATTTCTAATAGTTTGGGAGAGCCGTCAGTCAGCATCTGTGATGCTGGCACATCAGCAGGTTCAGCTGATGCCTGCAGTTGCTCAAAAATACACTATGTTTACTTATTTTACTTTCATTTTTTTTTAAAAGCTACTGACCACGCACTTCACTTTAGTGGGAGCAGCAGTCGTGTAAATACAGTACCACTGATTGAGATGATTTTAATGTGGCATAACTACCGCAGCAGAATGAAAAGTTGTTATATTACTACTGCAGCAGAACAATGTATCTGAGTGTATGAATTTCCACACACAGTGATTTCAACCTCTATACTATAGTTATTGAAATAGAACAACAGTGCATCCACCTTGGAGCACAATCTTAAACATAAATGGGGAAATTCACAAAGGACATTAGGAAAGATATTTTTCACAGAGCAGGTGGTAGATTTGTTGAATGGCCTGCCCAGCAGAGTGTTCAATACTTATACTTTAACTGGGTTCAAAACACAGAGGGGCATCTTTAAGGGGGTTATTAGGAGTAAGAGAATGGTAGGAGACAGAAAAAAACTCTTGGGATAAAGTTTAATTCTGAGCAGAGCTGCGAAGGACAAATACTGATTGGCACAAATACAGCCAAATATGCCTACATTCTGTTTGCTGAGCTGAAACCCGGATGTATGCTGTTTTCGGCTTGTATTTGTGCACAGGCATTACTGTCTGAGAGCCACAGAGAAAAGCGGCAATGGAAATAGCAGGCCTTTTTCCCGCCATTTGATTACCACTTAAATTTTCCTCCCTAATTTTACTTGCGCTCTTGGTGTGGGCATGCATGTCAGCTGAGCAAGAAGAGTGGAGATTGGCTGGAGTGGTGGAAGGTGCAGCAACCAGCAACGATGACAGGAAGAATAACATGGCCAATATCAGAGGGAAACACTTGCAGACCTGCCAACTGATTCACCATGGCAGTGAGCTGAGCATGTGACCAGGAGGCTATAGGCAGGAGAACACATTGTAGTGCTCATTCAGGACACATACAGGCTGCTGATCAGTTCAATGTGTGTGTGTCATGCAATATCGTGTAGTCAGACTGTGGAGGATGATTAACCTGCAGTCTGATTCTGTGAAATGTTGCTTTAGTTGAAAAATAAAATATAACTAGTAGAAGTCCTAGTAAACTGAAAAAAAATGGACAAAAGAACAAACAGAATTGCAGATGGAGGGAGTGGGGTGGCAGAGATGCAGTGCTGTAGTGCAGACTCATTGGGTGGACACTCTGGGGACTCTATGTAATCTTGCCCACAGAGACAGAGTGCTTGTTCTTATGCAAGCAAAACAGCCACAAGCAGGCTAAATGTATAAGAAACTGGAATTATGAAAAAATGAGTCTTCTTCTGGAAATAAAATTAGCTTCTATTGCAGAAGCAGGTAGGGAAAGAAGTGGGGTGGCAGAGAAAGCAGAATCACAACTTCAGAGACAGATTTCCTGTCCTTAGACAAGAAAAACAACCACAAACATGCTAAGTTTAGAAGAAGCGAGCATTATAAAAGAGTTCGTATTCAGGAGGAAAAGCAAATTTTTCAGGAAGAGGTAGGGGAGGAAATGGGGTGGCATATAAAGCAGAAGACATGAAGCCTATTTCTGACAAAACAGCCTGTATTTGTCAGTTTACCTTCTGCATCTTGCCCAGTGTGACCATTTAAAAAAAAATCAGTTCTTGAGGCACTGTAGTGCTGCAGAGGGTCAGTTACCTTGTGCGTCATGCCCAGTGTGTCCCTCAAAACAAATCAGTTCTTGAGTCACAGTAGGTGTGCAGACTAGTGGTCAGTTACCTTATGCATCTTGCCCAGTGTGATCATTTAGTTTCTTTTTGCAACTTACTCCACATTTTCTCTCCTTCCACCAGGGACAACCCCCATTAGCCAGACCCCAGGTCCAGCCCCATCATCCGCTTTTTCCAGGACTTACCATCTCCTGCTTGTTCTGTCTTGGCTTACCCCTAAGGTGGGGCCAAAGGGGGAGCCCCCTGTTACTGCAGTGGTTCTCAAGTCTCTGTTGTCAGGAGAGTTCCATGGTTGGAGGTGCGGGGTCTGTGGCATGCAAAGTAGATTTCAATCTTCCAAGTTTCTAGTGTCTTTTCCTGTTTTTTATTGTCCCACCCCATGATGTCTTATGGGAAGCAGAGTGCATCACCATGCACACAGCCCCATGGGTTGTCAGCCCTCTGATCCAGTCACCCCAGTGGCAGCACCACCTGTGGTTACCAAGGGGCACATCATCAGTGATGCAGTCCCAACCTGCCCCCCTGGATGTGGAGAGCATCCCAAGGGATGCTCAGAACCACCTCCCCCCCAGCCAGCCCTCCAACATCCTAGGTCCATTTCTGAACCCAGGGCATGGGCATTGCAAGTGGTATTGTTACTGCTGCACCAGTAGGCCAGCCCTAGTGTGACCATTTTAAAAAATCAGTTATCAAGGCACGATAGTGGTGCACAGTGCCACTTATCTTGTGCATTTTGCCCAGTGTGACCATTTAAAAAAAAATTAGTTCTTGTGACACCATAGTGGGGCACAACGACAGTTACCCTTGCCAAGTGTGACCATTTAAAAAAATGTTCTTGAGGCACTGTAGGTGCAGTGGATCAATTACCTTGTATGTTTTACCTAGTGTAACCATTTAAAAAAAGTAGCAGAGGGTCTGTTACCTTGTGCTGGATTTTCAAAGGCCTTAGACTGATGCAAGGTGCTTGCGTCGAACAGGTTTGATGCAAGAGGTACCTTACGCCAAGTGCTATTTTCAAGGGCAGCCTGTGTCACCCAGTAGGCTGCCTGTGCCAGAGTGTGCTAGCACCTGCCTTGCACCATGAAACTGGCTGTGGCATGGTGCTAGGGGGCTTGTGGCAGACCCAGACTGTCGCAGCCCTCAGATCCGGAATTTCAAACACCCCACCAGGAACTAAGTGCCAAGTACCATTAGACCAGTGAAGGGCTGGTCTAACAGTACTTAGACAGCTCCTGGGGAGGGTCGTCCAATATGTGCCACTGTATGGCCTGCTCCAATCCATCCCCAGTGGGTGATCCCTGGTGGTCCATTGGTCTCTCCCTCACCCCCTTCAGATACCTGACACCCATTGCATTGCATTGCAATAGTTCCATCTCCCTGGTGGTCTAGTGCCCCCCCAGCTAGTTTCCAGCATCTCACTCCAACCCCCCTCCTATAACCCGATCCAGTGACTAGCATAGCCCTCCACACACCACCATGGCCTGCCATCGAATGAGCTGTCAGTGCGCATACTGTATACAGTACACGCACTGACAGCTCATTCAGTGGCCGGCCATGGTGGTGTGTGGAGGGCTGTGCCAGTTGCTGGATCGGGTATGAGAGGGAGGTGGAAGTGAGGTGCTGAGCACTACCTGGGGGGGCACTAAACCACCAGGGTCCCAGTGTGCATTGGGGTACAGGTGCTGGTGGCGCAGTGGTGTAGGGGGTGTTGTGTCCAGTCCCTAGCCCCTGTCTGTGGGTGCTGCAGACTCCCCCACCACCATTGTGGCATTTTGGGTGGGTGTACCATCCGTTTGGTGCAGCACCACCTTTGCTGCATGCTGCTGGACTTTGGCACCAGGATCCTGTGGAATAGAAAATTGGGTACAGGGTTCCGGATGCACCTGCACTCAGTTCAAGCTGCCATTGTCACAGCTTATGTTGGGGCTTTGAAAATCTGGCCCCTTGTGTCTTGGCCAGAGTGACCATTTAAAAAGGAAACAGTTCCTGGGGAACTGTAGTGGTGCAGAGGGTCAGTTACATTGTATGTCTTGTCCAGTGTGACATTTAAAAAAATCACTTCTCTGAAGCACAGTAGTGGTGAGACATCAGTTATCTTGTGTATCTTGCCCACTGTGACCATTTAAAAAAATCCAGTTCTTGAGGAAGTAGGGGCAGAGGGTCAATTACCTTGTGTGTCTTTCCCCAAGTGAACATTTAAAAAAAATCAGTTCTTGAGGAACCATAGGTGCAGGGATCAGTTACCTTGTGCGTCTTGCTCAATGTGACCATTTAAAAAAATGCAATTCTTGAAACACCGTAGGTGCAGAGTCATTTACTTTGCACATCTCGCCTAGTGTGACCATTTGAAAAAAATTCAGTTCTTGAGGCACTGTAGGTGTAGATGGTTAATTACCTTTCATGTTTCATAGGTTTCATAGGTTTATCAGAGTTTGTAAGACTTTCGTTCATAATACTTACCTCAGAATTATCCAGACAATATACTTTTTCTATAATGTATATCCAATTTTGATTTAAAACTATCCACAGATGGGCTCCTCACTGTCTCCATAGGTAAGGTGTTCCAGATCAGTACCACCTTCTGGTTGAACCACTTTTGTCTCTTTAGCATATTACAAGTCTCATCTCATAATTGAAGGGTATGTGCACTGATATTATAGATCTGATCCCTAAAGTTTAGACCTAGCCTTTCCCATAAATTGCCATCTGTCTGAGCCTTATACAAAAAGCACATTACCCCCTAATTCTCCTATAATCCAGTGTGAACAGATTTAATTTTCTCAGCCTAGAATCATAGTCCATCACTTTGAGTTCTGTAATAGACCTTGTTGCTCTCTTTTTCACCCTCTCGATCAAGTCAACTTCCATTCTTTTGTATGGTGACCATACTTGAGCACAATATTCCAAGGAAGGTCCCACCAAAGTGCAATACAGTGGCATGAATACATCCTTTTTCCTGCTAGGAATGTGTTGCATCCAGCCTAGTGTGACCATTTGAAAAATAAATTCAATTATTGAGGCACTGTAGGTGCAGAAGATCATTACCTTGTGCATTTTGCCCAGTGCAACCATTTAAAAAATCAGTTCTTTGAGGCACTATAGTGGTGATAGGTTTAGTTACCTTGTGCATCTTGCCCAGTGTGACCATTTAAAAAAATCAGTTATCAAAGCACTGTAGTGGTGCACAGTGCCATTTATCTTGTGCATTTTGCCCAGTGTGACCTTTTAAAAAATCAGTTCTTTGTGACACTGTAGTTATGAGAAGTCAGTTACCTTGTGCGTCTCGTCCAGTGTGACTATTTAATAAAAAAATTCAGTTCTTGAAGCACCTTTGGGTGAGTCTTATAAGCCCATGATATTTGCAGACAACATACTAATTACTGTATGGAACCTTGCCACCTCCATCCCAGCCTTAGTGGCCTTGCTCAACTGCTTCTCTGAACTCTCAGGCCTGAAGAACAACAGGGGAAAGACAGAAGTCATTCCCATTAATTCTAAATGTACTGACTGCATGCTGGACAGTACAGGGCTACACTGGGCTTTGCAGCCCATAAGGTACTGAGAATTGCAGATCTTCCCTAACTGGAAGGACTAGTCTTCATTAAATTGGTCCCCCTAGTAAAGAGTCTGAAAGAAGGTGTTGCCAGATGGAAGCACCTTCACCTGTCACTGTGGGGGTAAGTGCAGACTCTGCAGATGACGGTTCTCCCTGAGGTACTTTATTAACTATCTGCCCCTGAAGTTGCTGATAATGGCCCCTATGCAGTAGTGGCTTGGAGGTACATGGAATCAGCACGTATCCTGCCCACCCAGCTGCGTACCCATGGACAGGTGTGTACCGACGGCATTCATGACCACCAGCCACCTGTCTGCAGCCAGACCCCCCAGCATGCAGGACTCTGCAGAGCAGCTGGGGGCAGGGACACAGACCCAGACAGGCATGCAATCAGATGCCTGGACTGGGACACAGAGTAGATCCCCTACATGGTGAGGCATGCGTTGGCGTGCCCCACAGTAGACCTACGGCTGGTGGCTGAGGTGGTGAGTGGAGGGCAGTGTCACTGGCCTTTCTGCAATGCAGCCCTGGAGCGGGTTGCTGTGACTGGGTGGGGGGGTCTGTAGGTGGCGTGTGGGGGGACACTCTATGCCACAATATACCTGGGTGGCCTGGGGTGAGGGTTGACCGGTTGTGCCATTTGGGGGGACTGCATCCATGGGCTGGTGCCTGTGTGAGTGTGGTGGGGAGGCTGCCAGGTAGATGCCACACACCAATGTGTGCTGGGCAGCGCTGGGCGGCCATGGGATGGTCTGGCAGCAGTGGTTCCATTGGCAGTGTGGGCCAACCACCTCATCTGGGCAGTGCAGAGTAATGTGTGTGTGGGGCACATAGGGGGAGTACAGCAGGGTTCTCCCTGTCATACCCTGTGCCCTCTTCCATACCCCCGCAGCCAGCACTATGTGCCATAGTACATGGCGCATAGTGCTGGCCCACCCCTCGCCTGCCCCTGGCATGTTGCCCTTCGTGTGGCCAGGGAATTAGGTGCATAGGTGCTGCACACTCCCCATTGCTGCATCTCACATGAGGGGTGCAATGGATGCAGGGTGGCTATGCACCTAAGATATGCGGCACGTAGCCACTCCACCCATTAGTGCATAGGGGCCACTATTTGGAAACAGTTGTCAGTTGTAGTGAATGATTTTCTATGGGAGAGAGAGAGAGGCAAGTATAGATTTGTGAATTACTGCCCCCTAGACCCCTTTTGAGCACCATGGTTGAGGGGGTACTTCTTAGCAACAACGCTCTGACAAATATTGGTGTGGCTCCACACAAAGAGTGTAGATAGATGTAGATAGATGGGTGGATTTGGAAAAGTGAAATGGGGGGAGAACAGCTGCCTGAGCTTACTCATGGGACTCAGTGTAAAAAGCTGACTGTACCCCCACTCAGGTATATGCCCCACTCTGGAGCAAGCTAAAGAAGATACTCGGGGAAGACATGGGATGTCTCCTTCTATCTATGGCCACTGTGGCATAATTTCCAGCTGCAGGTGAGAGGGGCTTCACATGCATGGGTAGACTGGGAAAAAGGTGGTTTAGAATGAGTAGGAGATTTATTTTCCCCCACTATTCACTATTTTAAGTCCTTCTCTGACCTTAAGCAGCAGGTCTCCCTGCCTACTTCACATCAGTAGCAATATTGAGTATGCAACTTTGCCAGCTGTTGTCTACCATCATAGGATCCCAGCTTCAGTTGCCAGTCAGAGGGACATGAGAAGATGTGACAGGATTTGCTGGGGGGTTGTAGGTTCAACAGCACTCCCAGAGATCAGTTCTATTTATAGGAGGTTGTTAGATGAGACTAGTCCTTCTACTAATCAGTTGAAAGCCAGATAGAAGAAGCTTTACAGCAGCAGAGTGGGAGTGTTGCTGGGCAAATGTGTATGTCCAATGCAGAGATATAGGTGGCAGATTAATGCAACTAAGACACTGCACCTGCAGAACCACATCCCGGCACTCTTATATAAGATGAGCTTAGCCTCGTCACCAGTATGCTGGCACTGTGGCACAGCAGAGGGTGTCCTGCTTCACATCCTGTGGGACTGTTCCAACCTTCAGGCCTGGTGAAACCAAATTCTGATATCCATGGAGCCAACCTTGATGTGTGCCCTTGCAAGGGATGTTTCCTTAATTGTAATTATCTTGGGGGAAATTATACACTTGCCCATAATGCACAAAGCTCTCCCTGCTTGGTTTATGGCTGCTATCACAGAGGCTAAGAGATTACTGCTTAGGCATTGGAGAACAACAGGGATCCCTACAATTAGCGAGTGGAACGACAACATGTACAAGCTCCCAGGCTGTGAGTGACTTTCCAATCTGGCCGTGGGCAAAAGACACCAGTCTGATGCAGTCTGGGGTTATTTCCTGACTCTATATGGCCCTGAAGCTAGCAGGGGAACAAGGGGAGCCAGGATCAAGGGACTCCCTATTGAGTTAGTGGGGCCGGGACATAAATGAGGAGTATCTCCAGCTGTTTATTTGTCATTTTCCAATGTCAGTTATTCTTGCACTATTACATTATGACTGACCATAGCTGGGTGTGCTTAGCTACCAGATATCAGAATTTTATAGTGTTATAACTTTGTTTGTACAGTATGAACGACTAACTGAATATTGTTTACTATTAGTGTTAACTATCTATAATTTCACCACTTCCTAAATAGTTGTTTATAGACTTTTATATGAGGTTGATGTATTACAGCGGCAAGCCAAATATTTGCAAAGCACAGTGTTATGCCAAAGCTGCAGTAAGGGCATTTTGTTATGTATCAAAGGCTTCTCTGTAACATATTTGAGTGAATCTCTGTTTTCTTTTGCTTTAGCCTGTAATCCAAGGAGCAGTAAAGATAACCCTGCTCTGGACAGGTTGGGAGATTTGTGTTTGATGTGCCTTGTTATGAGCTGTACACTTATTTTGGAAATATAATAAGCTATACATTTAGCTGCCTTGTGTCTTGCCAAGTGAGACCATTAAAAAAAATCATTTCTTGAGTTACAGCAGTGAAGCAGAAGTCAGTAACTTTGTGCATCTTGCCCAGCATGACCGTTAAAAAAAAAAACACAGCTATTGAAGCACCATAGTGGTAAACAGTGCCAGTAATCTGGTATGTCTTTCCCAGTGTGACCATTAAAAAAACAGCTATTGAGGCACCATAGTGGTACACAGCACCAGTTATCAGGTGCATTTTGCCCAATGTGAGCATTTAAAAAAAAACTGTTTTTGAGGCACCGTAGTGGTGCACAGTGACAGTTAGCTTGTGTATCTTGCCTAGTGTGACCATTTAAAAAAAAGGTTTCTGAGGCATGGTAGGTGCAGAGGATCAGTTACCTTGAGTGTCTTACCCAGTGTGATCACTTAAAAAAATCAGTTCTTGATGCGCTGTATGGTGCAAAGGGTCATTTAGCTTGCGTGTCTTGCACAGTGTGACATTTAAAAAAAATCAGTTCTTTAGGCATCGTAGGTGCAGGGAGTCAGTTACCTTGTGCATTTTGCCAAGTGTAACCATTTTAAAAAAAAATCAGTTCTTTGAGGCACCATAGTGGTAAAAGGTCAACTACCTAGTGCATCTTGCCTAGTGTGAACATTTAAAAAACAATTCAGTTCTTGAGGCACTGTAGGTGCAAAGAGTCAGTTAGCTTATGTGTCTTACCCAGTGTTACCATTAAAAAAAGTCCTTGAGGCACAGTAAGTACAGATGGTCAGTTATCTTGTACATTTTGCCCAGTGTGACAATTAAAAAAAATCGTTATACCATGAAAAGGGCGACTGAGACTGAGTGACTCAGATTTGAGTGACTCATCTCAGCATCTGTAAGGTCAGCAACCTTGAAAAGGTAGCGATGAGGAAGGGCAGGGAGAAGGGCAGAGTGACAGGATACTGGAAGAGGATGGAAGATATGTGAGGGGTGATGGGGGAAGCCACCAAGCTGGCTGAGTGGCACGGTGGTGAGGGTGGCTGGCTCTAGTGGGGAGGGTGCAGGGTTCAGGGCTGGGTAGGAGCACAATATTTTGTGCTTTATGTGTGGGTGTT
Organism: Neoceratodus forsteri; assembly: GCA_016271365.2. NCBI lineage: Eukaryota > Metazoa > Chordata > Ceratodontiformes > Ceratodontidae > Neoceratodus > Neoceratodus forsteri. The sequence goes on along the minus strand of CM057449.1, from coordinate 1,274,646,122 downwards.
ATTTTTGTTATTTTGCTGGTTCTCCCCCCTCCTCGATATGCACCCCACCAGGAATTTGTTACTTTTAGTGAGAGGGGTGCGGGGGGAGATGCCCCTGCATAAATACTGTGAGCGAGTTTCCTCACTGCAAGTGTACATCACCATTTTTATTTTCGGCGATGTACACTCACCCTAATGGCAATCACCTAGTGGTGAGAGGTCAGTTACCTTGTTCATCTTGTCCAATGTGACCATTAAAGAAAAACAGTTCCTGAGGCACAGTAGTGGTGTACAGTGCTGTTTACCTTGTCCATCTTACCCAGTGTGATCATTAAAAAAACTGCTCTTGAGCCACCCTAGCGATGCATAGTACCAGTTATCTTGTGCTGCTTGCCTATCGTGACCATTTAAAAAACAATTCCAAAAATGACACAGCAGGCAGCTTGCCATTCATCCCAAACAAGAACTCGACTCACAAAGCTGACTTATTTTGACAACTTATTTTATTACTTTAAGTGCTCAAGTCTGTTCTATGCAGGGATTATATGATACCTCCATGCCCACTATGTCTCAGCAAAGCACCAAGGCACAGTGGGCGTGGAAGTATCATATCACACCTGCATAGATTGGACCTGAGCACTTCAAATAATAAAGTAAGTTGTCAAAGCAAGCCAGATTTCTGAGTTGAGTTCTTGTTTGGGATGAATGGTAACCTGAGTACAGAGTCATTTTTGGAATTGTTGCAGACTACCAGGGTCAGGGCACCCCTGACTCAATATCTGAACTCCCACCACAGAGTTCACACATTTCTCATGTCCATGACCATTTAAACAAATTCTAGTAAGAGTCAATATGGCTGCAAAAAATTGGTATTGTGGGCAGTGAGAAATTTGTAAACTAACAATTTTTGCAGTAACCACTGCGCCATGTAACTGCACTTTCTAATTGTTGTTATACACACACACATGAACTAATACATATACACATATATAATATGAGGTGCATTATTATCCATACAGCTGTAAATTTGAGCTGAAAGTATTTGAGGGTATAATTTATATTAGTAGCTGCAGAGATGTGGGACCAATCAGATGGTCCACACGAAGCCAGTTACAGGTGGGTCCCCTTCTAAGTATTGATTCACTTTTTAAAGTTTGGGGATGGAGATGCAGAGTATTACAAAAGATGAGACTGAAAAGAAAAACAGCCACATTCCCAAGATAAACATTTCAGTATCATTTATTTCAAAACTACATCACACCACGATCCCCTGACCACATCCAATGTTTTGCCCTCTGTGGACTTCTTCAGGGGCAAGGATTTATATGTGAATGTTTTAAAAAAAGGAGTTATCCATATATTCATGCAAATGGAATCTAATGCTATACAGTGTTCAACATTTCCCTAGTGTGCCAGCCCTCTATACATTCACCTTCTCTCATATTCCTTTTAAAATATACATTTTTACTTTACCAAATGCAATGTCCCATGTATGACATAGCAACCCCAATATTCACATTAATTGTGTAAAGACGTATAAATCATGTAGTCATACTAATAAAGTTATTGCACCCATAGATGGGTTTCACCTTGTGTGAATGGATACTGTAACCTTAGCAGCCAGATTTATTTCAGATGAACATCCCTATATAAGTACAAGATACATAAAGGCATTGAAATCTGATTAGCTTCCATAATACAGATTCATAAGTTACCCATGATAAATCCCAATAATTTATTATCAACTCAAGTTTGCTAGAATTAGCAAATTCATACTGTTCTCCTATTTGTGGACAAAATCAATGTGACATTATACCTTTTGTAACGTTGCCCATATACATAGCCAGTACCTATTAAGAATACAAGGTATAGTATGCCTATGTGTATGTGAGAACAGCGCAGAGACAAATTTCATAATGAGGTATACTATCACAAGTCTTCTGTATGCCAAACTCACAGTGATACTAAAAGACATTTAGAAAAAGTATCCACTTCTCTATTTCACCATGATTTCTGCTTTAATGCTATGTGTGACAATAACGTTATAACATTTGTGCCAACTGCCATTCAAGAATACAGTCTTTCATACCATGAAAACTGTGAAATCACTACATACATTCAGTCTCCTTAAGTTCAACTGTGAAAACACCTGCCAAGTGAAGAAATAAAGTTTGCTTTAATTATGCCCCTAAAGCAGTGTTAGAAAGCTCTTTGCCAAAAGGAAAATTATATATTGCACATTCTTAAAAAGTCTCTATGTAGCTATGATCTCTCTCACCCTACTGGCAACTAAGGCAAGTTTGTATCATGGCAGTGCACATACTGAACTACGCTAAATGCTGCCCACTTATTCATTTATATACCACTAGACTTAAGGGCAGAACCAGACTCCATAAATCATCCCCCATGGACGTGCCACATCATGTGACATTAGCACACCTGGGGGAGCCCACCTGCAGGTGGAGTTATGGTCATTGCTAAGCAACATCGGGAACACACTCAGTGTGGGGGATTGGGGGAAAAAATCCCCCAGTTAAACGTACTGTCCTTCTTCCCTGAAGTCCAACAGTCTAAACACCAGAATGGCTTCCACACAAACTTACACCTGAAGAGACTGATTGTATTTATGACCAGCAACATTATTACTATTCTAAACACTAATAATAAGCTGTTATATCAAGTCCCAACAATACAGTATATGTAAATCAAAATTTCAAAATAGAAAGAAAAAAGTCTGATCGCAAGCTTGTTAAAGGCAATCAATTGTCTTATACATTTCAACATATATAAATAAAATACTAATGAACTGTGTGTGCCATGGTTGGGAAGCACTACACATGGAATGGTTTTATTTTTAATTAACTACCTACATTTGTAAGAGAGCTGCCAGACGAGACTGCATAGTAAAAGCTGTATGGGGAAAACAAAAGTAAACGAGATTGCTGGTGGAACACGGCACTGACCTTTACTGTGCGGACAGAGGCTGAGCAATTAATGGTGAATGTGAGGAGTTCAGAGCACTGATGACAGCTGCAATGTGCATGAAGTAGTAAAAAGGATGTTTTCTTTTTTAGTTTTTGGTCCTCATTTTGTTTGTGTGTATTGTGAGGTATTTTTGGAGGTTCCTAAAATTCGTAGATGCCAGGAAATCACCAGATTTTCATGTTTTGAAGCCACAAGAAAAAGATAGAATACATAGCTGAAGTAAAAAGAAATTCATAATAGTGCAGTATATTTTAAAATTGGTGGGCAGGCAGGCAAGGGAGAAGCAGTACTGGAATAAAATCAGTGAAGGCTGACATCGGGTGTGCAGGTGGGGGCTACAAAGTGAAATGCTGTGCTAAAATGAATCATCAGAGTGGCAGAGTTTGTTTTTACAAAAGCTAATGAACTGTGTGTACCATGGTTGGGAAGTACTACAGATGGAATGGTTTTGTTTTTCATTAACTATCTTGTGTGTTTGTAAGAGAGCTGGCAGACAAGACTGCACAGTGAAAGCTGTATGGGGAAAACTATTATAAATAATATTTTCTGTTACTTAATATTTATATCTTTACTTGTTCATGTACTGTACTTGTAATATATTTATATTATCTATCTCCTGACTCTGTATAGAGGTCTCACCTCATCAGAACACTATCACTCTCTTTGCTGACTCCACATGTCCTTATTCAAATTAAGTAGTTCCAGTTTCCTTAGCTTGAACAATATAAATGACAGTCCATTTGTCACTGTTCCTTTTTCTATTGAAGTTTTTGCACTTTAAAACACAATATACACTATCAGGAATCACTAGTCAATTTCTCTAGTCACACATATTGCCCAGATATATATGCAAATAATCAACTCCATTTCTAATACAGTCTAAGCCAGCTGAAAAGTCACGTTTCTGAGAAAAATACTTTATATCTCTTTCCTTTCTGTATTTATGTCTCTGTCTATCAATATTCCATTCTGTAAAACCAAAAAATATTATTTTCTGTTGATTAATATCTGTCTTTAAACATTTGTGTACTTGTAATGTATTTTTATTATCTGCCTTTCGACTCTGTACAGAGATCTCACTTTATCAGAACGCCATTACATTTGTTGTTCTATCCATGGGTTCTTATTTAAATTAAAGTAGTTTCAGTATCTTTTGAATGTATAATATAAATGATAATCCATTTATCACTGTTCCTTTTTTCTATCAAATGTTTTGCACTTTAAAATGAATATTCACTATTGGAGAATGGGCACTTATACAGCATAAATTGAAGTGTGTGGCTGTCAGCTGACTCCTTCCAAGTACAGGAGCAGCTGCCACATGTGCATACTTTGTATTTATAGTGCAACATAGTGAGGCAGACTGACATTATGCATGATCTCTACTCTGTTACAACTATACAGTACAGCCACAGAAGCCTGTATAACACAGACAGCAGGACACACTCCTTGGCACAGGGGACTAGATGGAGTGCAGAGCTACTTGGCCATGGAATCTGAATCCCAAGTGACAGTTTGCCCCTCATCCTTGGCTTTTAGCCAAACCAACGTGTTACTTTTAATTGTGAACTCCAATTTATTTTAATAAAGAAAAGTGACATCAAACTTGGTTCATATTTTCAATATTTATAGATAATTAAAAAAAAACAAATTTAAATTTGCATGTGAATTAGTAATCCCCTTCGAAAGGGAAGGCATAAAGGGCAAAACATGTCAAACCCACGGATGGGATTTATCTACCTATTATAACCAAGTAATGTTTTCTTAGCAATTAGGATGTTAAAGCTTCTATAAATGTACCAGTATACAAGTGTGAGTATTTAATGTGAACATTAGCAGTTCTTCTGTACCATGATGGAACAGATCCTGGAGATCTCACCCAAAAAGTTCATGTGACATCAGTGCACCAGGGGAGCCCACCAGAAGTTGGAGTTAAGGTTATTGCTAAGCAACATCAGAAACACACTCAGTGTGGGGAATTGGGGCAGAAACTCCTTCACTTAAACATGCTCTCCTTCTGCCCTCAAGTCCAACAGTCTAAACACCGGAATGTCTTCCACACAAACTTACTGTATACCTGATGATACTGACTGTATTTATGACCAGCAATAATGTCACTATTCTAAACCCTAATGATAAGCTATATTATATCAGGTCCCAACAATATATATAAATCAAAATTCCAAAATAGGCAGTAAAAAGTCTGATTGCAAGCTTGTTAAAGCCAATCAGTTGTCTTATACATTTCAGCACATATAAATAAAACAAAATAATGAACTGTGTGTGCTGTGGTTGAGAAGCACTACAGATGGAATGATTTTATTTTTAATTAACTATCTTGTGTGCTTGTAAGAGAGCTGCAAGAGGAAACTGCATAGTGAAAGCTGTATGAGGAAAACAAAACTAAATGAGATTGCCGGTGGAACACAGCACTGACTTTTACTGTGTGGACAGAGACTGAGCAATTAATTGTGAATGTTGGGAGTTCAGAGGACTAATGGCAGCTGCAATGTGCATGAAGTAATAAAAATTACGTTTTCTTTTTTAATTTGTAGTCCTTATTTTGTTTGCTTGTGATGTGAAGTGTTTCTGGAGGTTCATGAAGTTCGTTGATTCCAGGAAGTCACTGGATTTTCATGCTTTGAAGCCACAAGAAAAAGATAGGCTACATAGCTGAGATAAAAAGAAATTCATAATATTGCAGTGTGTTTTAAAACTGGTGAGCAGGCAGGCAAGGAGGCAGCAGTACTGGAATAAAATCAATGAAGGCTGACATTGGGTCTGCAGACGGGGGCTACAAAGTGAAGTGTTATGCTACAATGGATCATTTGAGCACCAGAGTTTGTTTTTAAAAAATATGAATGAACTGTTTGTGCCATGGTTGGGGAGCACTATAGATGGAATGGTTTTATTTTTAATTAACTATCTTGTGTGTTTGTAAGAGAGCTGGCAGACAGGACTGCGTAGTGAAAGCTGTATGGGGAAACCAAAAGTAAACAAGATTGCCAGTGGAAGATGGCACTGGCTGCTGGAGTTCAGTGCCCATTTGTGAGTGGTCATGCATGTACAGAGAATTCCACCAGCCATCTTGGACACAATGGCCAGTGCCATCTTTCACCAGTGACCAGTGGACAAAACAGTGCTGTGAATGTGCAGTAATTGGCATTCACCTCCACTACTTACAAGTGTGTCCAGTATCAGGTAAACTCTTTTTACTATAGGTGCTCGCAAGACATCTGCAGGGCTATGCCCACTGCAGCCATAAAAATAATCTAGTTTTTGAGGCACCATAGGTACAGAGGGTCATTTGCATTGTGCGTCTTGCACAGTGTGACCATTTAAAGAAATCAGCATAATAATACCGTAGCTCTGTGTTTTTAGCAGTGTCTTCATTTATATAATTATCACCTTACCATGAGCAAAAGATCAAATGAAGCTTCAGTCAGCAGAAGTGAGGAGAAAAACACTGATACTCCTTGTGCTTCACCAACAGCAAAAGTGCAATTTGAAGTGAAGCAAGCTTGATCTGGCCATATTGTTAAACCAAAGAATGTACGTCCATTTTCTAAAAATGCCAAATATTAATATTGCACTGAATAGAAAAAACTTCTTCCACTTCATCTGCCCACCAACTAAAATGTTCTACACCTAGTACTAGTAGTGGTACTAGCAGCAGAAACAGACAATTATCTGCTGCAAAGAAACTTGCTTCCCTCTTTTTGAGAAAAGCAGTACAAGTGCACATTCCATGATAAATAAGAAGAAAGAATATACCAATGGCAGCAGCAGTAGTACCCTTCTTATCAATACAATAATTCTTAGAAAAACAACTGCTGTTAGTACAAGTGTTAATGAAACAGAGAAAGATAGTGATCCTACTGCTCCTACTGCCATAACCACTACTGCCACTACCTCCCTCATCTTAGAAGAATGTAATATGCATTGTGCTCTTAGGAATCACCATGCCAAATCCAGTGCCACCACCACCCTCTCAGCAACACTGGTTAATCCAAATTGTAATTCATCTACCATACTTAATACTTGCATTGCAACTGATGGCACAGATTTGTCAGATCTCTCCTTTGCAGCTGATAGAAATTACAGTGACACTAGTCTTATTACTCCTCCACTAGTGTTAATATCTTCTGCTTTTTCCTGACAAACGTGAACAAAAAATCTTGTGCAAAAGAAAGATCATTCTTCATCTTCTTCACACAAGTCAAGTTCCTCCAGGGTCACACCTGATCTTTGGCGGCATTTTACTTTGCATCCAGAAGATGTCACAACGACTATCTGTATGCATTGCAAAGCTTACTTTAGTTGAGGGTGGCAAACAAGTCATCTAACCACTACTGGTTTGTAGAACCATATAAAAATATCATCTTTAATTCTGTAGTAATAGTTCTGATAGTCCATGGATAAAGCAAAAGCAACTAGAATGCAAGCCTTTGAATCCAGGCAGCTTTTTCTTCTCAACACCATATCTCATCAAAAATAACAACACGTATAGGTGAAGATTTATTTATGTTATGATATGTTAGATTTATTAATTCACTTCATTTAATACTTGCATTTCTTTAAATCAAATATAATGATGCTGCACATGAATATACACAGGAAGTATACAATCAAATCTCAAACAATCAATACATCATTTTTTTATGCTTTGATATGTGAATACCATTCCATCTGTTCATTAAAGCCATGTGGTCTCAAAGTTTTTAATTTGAAAATCCACATCGACTCTTTTTTTGTCAAGATGTAAATTTCTGTCTCCTCCCTTTGCCCTATAAGGCACATGATCAATGCCTGCATAGCATACTGTTTGTTATGAACACCTATGTTTTCCACTTGTAGGAGATGTTTTCTGATGGGGTGTAACAGGTTCCTCTTTTGTATTGCCCTATAGTGCTCCTGTATCTTCTCCTTTAGACATCTGGTAGTTTGTCCGATATAAATCTTACCACAAGAGTACCACAGGGTGTACACAACATACTTGAACTTTAGTGACAGCTGAGTCTGTGGGACTCCCAAAAGCAGTGAGACAGGAGTGCTGCTACTGACTTTGCTGCCTAAGTTCTATTATTTTTAGCAGAAATATTTATTAGTCATGGGTTTGCAGCCTAACTGCACAAAGCTATACAGGAAGTGTCCTGGAACCTGTAGTTCATAAGATGTAGTCAGGGAGCTACACATTGCATTCTCCTCTGCACTTTTAGAAATCAGGCTTCTAACATCATTCATCCAGAGTTTTATAACCTTTTTGTGGGTTGCTTTTTAATATATTTATGTTTTGAGCCTTCCTGACTGGGGTAGGAGAACATGACCTCTGACCTACTTCTGAGTCACGGTACATAAAATCTGAGCCCTGAGTGAGCACACGGTTCCATGTGTAGAGATGTGCACAGAGACACATGCGTCTCAGTGTGTGTTTAGTGTGTTCAACATGGGAAGCAGGAAGCAGGCCCCTTAACCCTTACATCTGAGGTAAATTACTAAAGTGCACTTTATAGTTGTAGATAGCGTGTCTTATACTATCCGTCAGATTTTATTTTTCTCTATAGTCCTGCTTTACTAAATTCCTTCTTTCCATTGGGTTAAATAGTTTAGCTGAATCTATTTCCTTTTGTTAATTCAAATCCATGGTGCAATAAGGTGACAACTATTATGACACTTGATGAAGATGTAGGAATCAAATGTTTCAGCTGTAATATGTACAAATTATGCCAAAACATTCCTAAAGAAACCTTATTTGTCTGTGAAAAATGCATTAATAATGGCATACTGGAAAAAGATATTAAGATCTTCTATAATAAGTTGAACCATCTTGAAAAGACCCAATTAACAATGGTGCCAACATTAAAAGATATGAATCAAAGTCATAATCAAATGCCTGATTCTCAGATAAATGAAGGCATTATTACTCAGGAGACCCTTGGGAGTGGCCTTGCCCCCATTATTTCAAACATTAATACAGGCCCACAGACAAGGAAATGAGTTAGGAATGATGATGATGATTGACAGAATGAATTAGATCTTGATTCATGGGTAACAGTGGTGTACGGGGATTAAAACACCAAGTTTGTTATACAGACTCAAAATAGGTATGACTTGCTGTCTAATCATAATGAAATCTCTAGTACTGTAACAGTTCCACAAATGAGATCCAAAGTCTCACTGAATCTGTCTCCAATATAACTGTTTCTATCAAAGATTCAGCATCAAATGTTGGCATGGTAAATTTGAATTCCAATGGGGAGATTACACATATCCCTATGCTCATTAACTTAATGAAACAGGAAAACCTGAATGTATCAGGTTCTATGAATATAGATGATGGTCTTTCAAATAGGGCACTGTTAAACCAAGACTCCATAACTCTGGGTTCTCAGACTAATGAAAATTTAAGTACTAACACTATTAGTTTACCTGTTCACCAGTCCTTTGTACTTAGTGATTCCATTTTTAAGTATTGTGACAAAATTGGTTGTAAACCAAAAAAATTCAATAGAATCTTCAGTAGCTATCATGGTGCCAAAATTAAAGATATTACATCTAGGATCCCTATCATTCTTCACGATGAAGGAAAGAAACCTATAGTTATTATCCATGCAGGAACAAACAATATAAAAACTCTGCCATAGAAGAAATAAAAAATGAGTTCATTGACTTAAGCAATAGCCTGGCTGAGTATGGTTGTGAGATTGAGTTCTCAGAACTGTTACCTGTTCCTTGGAATTCTTATTCAAAACACCACAAAATTAAAACCAAAAATGAATGGTTATGCAAATGGACATTAAGAAATGGTTTCCACTGTGCTACACATTGGGAAACATTCAGTAATGATAATGGTCTCTTCAGTTGGGATGGTCTTCATTTAACTCATAGAGGGTCTTATCAATTAGGGAAAAGCTTTGAAAAATCATCTCCTCATCTTTAAATTGATAGCGTTGGGGACAAGGGGGGACACTCATCATGATAACACCCAGATGAATACAAGGGGTGACAATTTGTGCAAAGCTTGTAGCAAATGCGCACAGTCTAAATCAATTTAAAAAGGCTGAACTTGAACCTATAATATCAAATAATAACAATGACATTATAGCCATCAATGAGACTTTGTGGGACGAGTGTAATTCCTGGATGAGATCTATTCCTGGATTTCAGCTGTTCTTTAAAAACAGGAATACATGAAAGGGGGGCGGTGTTTGTTGCTATGTTAAAAATGGTATTAATTGTTCCTAATTACAATTCCCTAATAATTTTCAAGTCACCAAGGAATTAATATGGTTAAAACTAATTTTTGGTTCTGGAGTAAAAATATTACTGGGAAATTGCTACCATCCTCCTTCTAGTAGAAAAGATTACAACACAACATTGTTGCATGAGATTAAACTGGTATCATCCTTAGGAGATTCTATGATAGTTGGTGATTTCAACACACCAGGTATTATATAGGAGCATCTTTCAGGCTCTTCAGACTTCTAAAATAATTTTTTAGAAACCATTATATCTGTGGGACTTGATCAACATGTGTGTAAATCTACATGGAGCGTTAACATTTTGGACCTTGTCCTTACCAATATATCAAAGGAAATAAGCGACCCGGAAGTTCTTTGTCCATTGGGTTAAAGTGATCATAATATGATAGCCTTTAGTATCCCAATGTCCAGAATAAATCTAAAATACCTTACGATTTTCAAAGATCCCTGAAATAAGAGTAACATTATCAAACATAAAGTAGGATGAAATTATGTCTGATGCTGGGGTGGAAAATTGTTGGAATATCATTAAGAATATAATATTCACACTCAAAGATTAGTTTGTTCCTTCAATGATGAAGTACAATTCTAAGGGTAAAATACCCATTTGGTTCACTAAGGCTATAAAAATCCAAGTGAAAAAGAAACAGAAAGCAATCAAGCAATCTGCTTCGAATAGACTAAAATATACATTAGAGCAAATGTAAACTTAAAGCTACGATTAAGAAGGAAAAGAAAAACCTGGAATTTAGGTTAGCCCACAGTTCAGGTAATAAAAAAGCATTGTATTCATATATTAACAATAACAGAGCTGTAATTAGAACTGTTAGTCCATTACTTAACCCTTGGGCTGCAAACAGAATTAGAACGTATAGGAATTCTGGACCGATATATCAGTCCTCGGTCCTGCAAGGGTTAAAAATGGTGATACAATTACTGATGACCACCAAATGGCAAATTCATTCAATGATTTTTTTGGTTCCATTTATAAATCTTCATCCCCACTCTGATATAAAACTTACTGACTCCAAGGTGCCTGATACTGTATAACTGTTGAAATTGTTATATGTGTGTTAAATAAAACTAAATACTTCTCTGGGTCCAGACGGTATCCACTCCAGGTTTTTAAAACAACTGACCATGTCTCTAGTATATCCATTTAAAATACTTTTTAATAAATCATTAAAATCTGGTTCCAATGGATTGGAAAGAGGTGATTGTGGTTCCAGTCTTTAAAAAAGGAAATAGATCAAACTGCTCTGTTATCCAGTCAGTTTGACTTCATTGTGTACTAAATCCATGCAAAGAATTATCAAGGACTTAATTGTAGAAGAGATAAAGGCTCTTGGTCTAAATGATAATACTCAGTATTGCTTCAAAAGGTGTAACTCGTGTGTAACTAACTTAATCTCATTTTATGATATGGTCAGCTGCAACCTAGATAATGGCCCTCCGGTATCTGGAATGTGTAGTATGGTATGGGCTTCATGCCCATTGGCTCACGCTGGGACCAATGGGTGTACTGCCCTACCAACGGTGTCAGTCGGCGGGCGGTGGGTGGCAGACGGTGGTGTTGCCACCGCCGCTGACCGGGGAGCGGGCGGGATCAGTGGTGGTGGGGAGGGGGTCCACTGGACCACCAGGGATATGGGTTTCTTCATTTTTTACTTAAGCCCACGATCAGGCTGTCAGCAGTCCACTGGACCACCAGGGAAATAGGCTCTTCATTTTGTACTTAAGCCTGCGATCGGGCTATCAGCGGTCCACTGGACCACCAGGGATATAGGCTTCTTATCATTTACTTTTACTACAGCCCAAGATCAGGCTGCCAGCGGTCCACTGGACCACCAGGGATATAGGATTCGGATCATTTACTTTTACTACAGCCTGCGATCAGGCAGACAGTGGTCCACTGGACCACCAGGGATGTGGGAGGTTTTATTGCTTTTACTAATGCCCGCAATCGGGCATGGGGGGCACCACCACGGAGGTGCAGCCAGAGCTCGGGTGGCAACCCACAGGTGGCAGCTGCCGTGTTGCGCCCTGCACTATGGCAGCTCACCTGTGGGTGGCCATCCGTTGTTCCTTTTTTTTTTGGATCAACTTTGTGCTGGTGCAGGTAGGGGTTGCACATGCATGGCTCTGCACATTCCAGGCTGAATATTGGGCTGTGCAGAGTATGCATGTGCACGCCCCCCCACCTACGCCTGCATACATTACTGATGCGCTCCGGCGCATCAAGATTTGTGGCGCACACCTTTCCCATTTGAATATCATGCTGGGGCGCAACCCTTTTGAATATCTGGGCCACAGTGTACAAATATGTTTAAAACCAGTTCTGAAAAGTTTTCCACAGTAATATGGGGTGGAAGGATCGTAGTTCTCATAGTTCTTATAGACTGTTATGAGCAAAGAAGGCCAGAAAACTATTTAGTGCTCACCCCTTTCTTCAAGGGGAAGCTCCTGATGTGGAGTACACAAAATAGTTATCTATCCTGTCTTTAAAAGAAGACATATCCTTGCTGCCTACCACTTTCAGCAGAAGACCATTCCAGATTTTAACCACCCTTTGATTGGACCAGTGTGCCCTATGCATGGTATTACATATTTCCCCTTTAAGCTGTAAAATGTGGGCTTTAGTGTTGTAATTTTGTTCTTTCAACTCAAGGCCCAAGCAATCCCAGAGGTCACTGTTGGTAAATGAGGTGAAAAACAAACATACTGTAGGTCACCCATTAGTTTCCTGTACTCTAAGGAATATAAACCCAGAGTTCTAATTCTGTTCTCATAAGCCTGAGTCCATATACCATCTTAGTTGCATTTCTCTGTACTCGCTAAAGGATTTTTTATATTGGCCTTGGTATTGGGAGACCACAGTTGTGCACAATACTCCAGGTGGGGCCTTACAAGGGATGTGTATAGTGGTGTCATCACCCATAAATTTTGGCTTCTAATGTGTCTTCTGATACACTGTAATATTTTAGTTGCAGTCATGGCACTTGATCTACACTGGCTCTTGAATTTTATATCATTTGTAATTATTACAACCAAGTCTTTTGCCTCCACTGTTTCCCTCAAGACTTTACCATTTAGGAGGTATTGTGCCTTCAAGTTTGATCTGCCGAAGTACATCACTGCACATTTATCTAGGTTGAACTGCAATTTATTTTCCCTAGCCAATCCCTCAAGCTTAAGCAGTCCAGCCTTAAGCAGTGCTATATCATCTGGAGTATTTACCACTTTACCAATCTTTGTGTCATCTGCAGCTTTGGATATACAGATCACTTCCCCACAATTCATGGAAGCGACACAGAAATTAAATAGCGTGGGTCCTAGGAACTAACCCTGTGGATCCCCACTTCTGACTTCTACCCAATCAGATGTTACACCTCGAATTGTCACTTGTTGTCTCCTATTGTGCAACCAGGATTTGATCCAGGCCACAATATTGGTGTTTATGTCTGATTTTGCTGGTACGTCATCCAACTCATAGTGAGGTACAGTATTTACAGGCTTTACATAGATACATAGATACATAGACAGTGTCAGCAGATAAGGGCCTATGGCCAACCCAGTCTGCCCATTTGAGCTTGTAAGTTCAGTTTATATTTTCCTAGAAGTCTGTTGCCCCTTACCCCTGACCTCCAGAATTTCTTTATGTCTATCCCATGCATTCTTAAATCCCGTGATTGTTTCAGCCCCCACCACTTCCTCTGGCAGGGTGTTCCACGTGTCCACCACCCATTCTGTGAAGAAATTCTTCCTCACGTTTCCTCTGAATCGTCCTCCCTCCAACTTCATCCCATGCCCTCTAGTCCTGGAACATCTTTTTCACTTAAAATAGTGTATTCCTGCACCCTGTTCCTCCCTGTAAGATACTTGTATGCCTCTATCATATAACTGTACTGTCATATATTACTGTAGTCTAAATAACATCAACTGATCTATCTCTATCCAGGGCCCTGCTGACCATGTCATAAAACTGTAATAGGCTGGTTTGACATGCTCTTCCTTAAATGAAACCATGTTGTGAACTGTCAGTCATGTTAAAGTCCCTGATGAATGTTTCAATTTTTTCTTTTACTATGCCTTCCAGAACTTTACCTGTAATAGATGTCAGGCTTATGAGTGGTAGTTCTTCACTTGGCCTCTATTTCCTTTCTTAAAAACTGTGGCTGTAGTTGCCTTCCTCCAGCTATCAACCACACTAGCCTCATTCAGGGAGGTTTGGAACAGAAGGGCAATCAGTTCAGCTAATACCTCAGCACATTCTTATATTACCCTTGGATGGACTCCATCTGGCCCAGGTGTTTTGTTAGAGTTAATCTGTTGCAATTGTCTTCTAATATCATTAACTTCTAATTTAAGATCCTGTTCCCTAGGCTCCATACGAAGTGAGAATGTATTTTAATTTTTCTTATTGAATACAAAGCAAACATAATTGTTTAGTAGTTGAACAACCCATTTTTCATCCTAATTATATTGCCGTTTTTGCCCTGAAGAGGGCCCACCTGAACATTGTCCCCTCTTTCATAATTTATATAATTGTAAAAGGACTTGAAATTATCCACCACATCCTTAGCTAATCTCTGTTCCTAGTTTCTCTTATTAGTCCTGATGATTTTGTTACAATCCTTTACTTCAGCTTTGCATCTTGCCCAAGCATCAGTAGGATTGACCTTCTTGGCTTTGACATATGCTCTCCTTTTCCTTCTTTCTGCTTTGTTAGCTTTCATACCTAACCACCTAGGAATTCTACATGTTTTATTATATTTGATATGTTCAGGTACATATTTAACTACCTGTTCCAGCTTATTGACTAGCAATTCTTACATAGTACTGAGATCTAATTTCATAAAGTCAGCTTTCCAGTTCCAAGAGCTGAGCTTGTGCCTCATCTTATTGAAATTAGCTCTGTTAAAACATTTGATTTTGGTTCCACCATTTACCTTAATAGTGCCCTCATTAATGTCAAATCTAACCATATTATGGTCACTGTTGACCAGGGGAGGGATCATGTTAAACCTTCCTAAACTTGTCATACATTCGGGGTGGTGATGATAAAAACCATTTTATTTGTCTGGGAGTCAGGGGTTTTCTTCCCTGCAATCTAAAAATCTCAGGGTGAGAATTCCATACTTGAAGTACCCTAAAACTAAAGATATTCCTGGCTCTTACTTTAACCATGAATGTGGAGACCAATTCAAGAAGACTTGTATTTCTTAAAGATGCATATTTTCCCTTATTACCAACCTCTCAGTTAAGAAATCATGAGCTTTGTTTTGCATACATTTTAGTGAAAATTGCATTTTATACAACCTGCATTTATCTATAAGGGATAACCAGACTAGTTTTTTTGCATAGGTTGCAATTACGAATATCATTTGAACTATTTGAGACAATATGCACCAATCTTTTGTGTCAATTTATGGATCTTATCCTTCATAAAAATTCATATATGAGGTTGACATAGTCAAAAATGGGAAGTATCTGCATTTGCACTATTTGTAATCTTGCCTCTAAATCCAAGCACCCCTTGTTTCGGTATAGAGCCTCCAAGCATTGACCTATTCTTCTTATAAGTTTTGAAAAATGTAAAATACCAGATCCCTGTGTATCTATCCATAAACCTCAGTATTTATGCCCCTCTACTTGCTCACTCCTAGTTTCATCTTTAAAATAGATAACCAATGTACAGACATCCAAGTCACTTAGTTTTTGAGCTGTTCCCAGTAACATTAAATTGTTTTTCTTCTCATTCATTTAAAAAAAGTCAGATAAAAAATTACTGTAGATCTACAAAAGCTGACTACAACCACATTTGCACTGCTTCTTTTTAGGCATAGGAGATGCAGACCACCATATCATCTGCAGACAGATAGTTGACTACACCTCTGATGCTTTTTACCAGGCCCCTTAAGTATAATGTAAAAAGTAATGGGCCTAAAACTGACCCCTGGTGGACTTCCCTTTTCATAAATAGTTCCCCTGTTTGTCTTCCATTTATTATACAGGTAGCTTTATGTGTCCTGTCAGGTACATAACTGCTAAACTAGGTCAGGGCCCAGTAACCCAGCCCCAGCCTCCCTCAGCTTTTCTATTAATATCATATGGTCCACCATGCTGAAGGCCTTGGAGAGGTCAACAATTATAGCCTCAATAACTTTTCCAAGCTCTGTGGCCTTGCTGACATCATCCAAGACCTTCGTTATGGAGGTAATTTTATTATGGTTTCTATGGAACCCATACTGGAATTTATCCTGTTTGTTGTCCTCTTCCAAGAAGAACTGTAGCTGTTTTGCTACAAACTTCTCCAGTAACTTTACCACCACTGGAAGTAATGATATTGTCATTAGTCCAGGATTATCCCCTTTAAAAATAGGGACAATCTTGGCCCACTTCCATCCTAATGTTAACTCACCTGTGGTCAAGGACCAATTAAAAAGGTATGCCAAGGGTCTTGAAACATAAAGTGCTGCATATTTCAAACATCTTGGGGCAAGGTTTTCAGCCACACAACTCCTGTCACTTTTTAGGTGCAACAATTGTTCACAAACCTCCTGTTCTGCTATATCTTCAAAAACAAGCTGTCTACCTACCGCATTAGCACCATGAGTGGTATGACTACTTTCTCTCTTTGCTTTTTTACATTAAAGAGCTCCCGCATTGATAAAAAAGTCATTGAACCTGTCTGAAAGATCCTTCTCTTTGATTAAATTATTATCATCATTAATTAATTGGATTTCTCCATTTATTTAATTTTTCTGATTTAGGACTTTATGACCCAAAATGTTTTTGGGTCACCTGCGGGCTCCCTTGTCTTGTTCTTAAAATATGTTTCTTTAGCAGTCCTAATTACCTTCCCATATATATATTTAGCTGTTCTGTAGTTAAGTCAGTTTTCCTGTCTACCCTCTCTTCTCGACAGTTCCCATAAGTAATATTTTTAACTGCATCAATGGACTATTATACCAGACAGCTGAATTATTTTTTTTATTTTAATGGGAAATGTTTGTTGCAGATTTCACTCAATTCAGAAATGAAATAATCCCAGGCATCATTTAGATCAGGCATGAGGCACAATCTTTCCCAGATTTGATTATCTAGATTTGTAAAGTTGCCTGAGCCCCGTTACACACTTTCATGTCATACCACATTTAGCCATACTGTTTTACCTTCCATCTATATTGCAGTGAAAAACAAAATTTATGAAAAAATAAAATGTGATGAAAATGTTCCTGTTCACTTCACTTCTGACATCTGGATAAGCACTAGTGTGCATACTTGTCTTTAAAACAGCTCAGCGGGTGCAGTTTACTGGCAATGAACAGCAAGTATGGATTGTGAATGGATCTGATTTGGACACTGATGGTGCAAGTGCATATAGAAAAATGGCCATTTTGCATGTTGCTGTTTTTGAGAGAGAACATACTGCTGACAGTATTGAGCTCCATATAAACACCATGACGAATAACTGGATCTATGCAAACAAATTGTATCCTGGCATGTTTGTGACTGATAATGCTAAAAACTTACAATCATAAAATCCTGCCAGCAGGAATGAACCAACTGGCCCGTCTAGTCTGCCTGAAAAATGGCCCACCCTCCCACCCCTTACCATTTACCTCTCTGTACTACCCCTCCTCTTCTATTTAGGCCCATATAGCCATCCCATGCTCTTTGAACTTGTTCACCGTATCCACCCCTACAACCCATTCAGGGAATCTGTTCCAGGGACCTATTGCCCCTTCTGAGAAATAATGTAGTAGTAAAAACCTTTATTTTTATACAGGAATTGCTGGCATAAATTTACATCATTAGGACAAAGTCCTATTTACAAGATGCTCCTGTTTACTTCATATTCCATATGATATTAATTAAGAACAAGCTAGTATAAACAATACAATCACAAACATACTAAAAACATAAAATAATAAACACACTTTACATGTAACATGTCATTCTATACAAGTTACTTGTAGAAAGCATATTAAAGTTAGCCATAACATTCACACCTCATGCTTAATTCCAACTTTAGGCTGGATGAAAATGCTTTCACATCTTTAAAATTGTTGCTTATTACTGTTTTTATCTCATTCCATGTTCTATCCACTATAACAGGAAAACGCATATAACTATATTTATTTTTTAGTTTAGGAAGTAGGTAATGCCCCAAATTTTTATTGCACAGATTGTAAACATATGTTTTCCTTTCTAGTTTGTCACTCAGACATTTTGGCTGCTTTTGATAAATGACTTTGTAGATTTGCATAGCCCATGAAAACTGTCTTTTTGCTTCCTGGGTAAGCCAACCCAGGTCTTGTAACATGAAACAATGATGTGTTCTATAATCCTTTTTTAATATAAATCTAGCCATCTTGTTATTCATTTTATCAATTTTTTGCAAGAGACCTTTTGATGCCAAGCCATACACATGGTTACCATATTCTAGAACGGGCAAAAGGAGTTGTTTTATTACCGTTTCTCTTATTAAACTATTCATGCAAAAACTTGTTCTTCTGAAGGTTCCGAATCTTTTATTTACTTTTGAAATAGTGTCAAGAATTTGTTTATCAAATTTTAAGGCATAGTCAATCCAGACCCCTAAATATTTATATTCTAATACTTGCTCTAATTCTTCATTTTGTAATGTCTTTATGGTTATTTTTTCTCTACAACTATTCGATCTATGATTAATTTTAGAAAAAAACATCAGTTTTGGTTTTTTACCATTAACTATCAAACCCGCTCTAGCCAACCATGTGCAGAGTCTGGTAAAGTCTGCTTGCAACTTTTGTTCCAATTCAGCAGAAGTACGTCCATCTGATATCATTAAGGTATCATCTGCATTGAAGTTTATACTTGAATTTTGTATTACTTCTACTAAATTATTAATATAGATCAGAAACAATGATGGTCCTAAGATTGAACCCTGTGGGACGCCTCTCTTTACTGATAGTTTTTTGGATAGAACCCCATTAATACTTACTTTCTGTTTTCTATTTTCTAAGTAAGATTTGAACCAATTATATGTTTCATTTATTAGACCCATGTCTGCTAAACGTTCTCCCAATAATTTGTGAGATACCGTATTGAAAGCTTTTGATAAATCCACGAACACCGCGCCCACTGCCAGGTTGTCCTCCAGCCTTGTAGCCAGGTCGCCGACCATGACGGTGAGCGCGGTGGTCGTGGAATGACCCCTTCAGAACCCTGATTGAAATTTGGTTAGCAAAGTATGCTTCTCCAAAAAGTCAATTAACTGTTCTTGAACCAGTCTCTCTAGCATCGTTGATATACTTGATAATAAGGCTATTGGCCTATAATTTGTGGGCTTATGTGCGTCTCCTGTTCCTTTGTAAATTGGTATTATTTTTTCACTTTTCCAAACCTCTGGGAAAGTTCCCTCTACCAAACTCCAATTAAACAATTTAGTCAATATTGGTGTAATCACTTGTATGGCATCTTTAAGGAAATGATTTTCTATCAAATCCGGTTCATAAGCTTTTTTTAATCTTAGTTTTCTAATCTCATTTTTAACCTGTCTGCAGGTGATACCCTTAAATCTAAATGTAAATCTATTTGGATTTTCAATCTGTTTATCAGTGTCCTTAAGTGTCAGATCTGCAAAGTTCAAGTCAGGCAAGTTTACAAAATAGTCATTTAGCATGTTTGCTGACTGTTTAGTTGACTGTAAAACACCTCTATTTATCATTTGAATGGGAGGGCCCTGATTTTGTGGGGATTCAAAAGATTTTATTAGGGACCAGAATTTTCTATTATCAGTAGTATTTTTTTGACTTTTCTTCATAATACTTTTGTTTTTGTTTTCTTATTAATAGTTTCAAATCATTTCTAGCCTTTTTATATTTATCCCAACCCTCAGTTTTTAAAGTTTTCCCAGAGATTTTCCACAGGCTATCTTTTACACGTATCATTTTCTTCAGTTTTTCAGTTATCCATGGCACATGTGATTTTCTCTGTACACATTTTTTAAAGGGGGATAATTCATTACATACATCTTGAAACAGTTTTGTAAATTCCTGAACTGCTAAATCAATCAATGGTATTAGAAATAATCTGTCATACTTAACTTGAAATAGTCTTGCGACAAAAACTTCTTTATTATAATTTTTAAAATTTCTGCGCTTAGTTTTTATTGGAAAATTCAATGTTTGTTTAAAGGTTGTGTCCCCAGTTGCAAAAAGACAACTTAATGAGTTATGGTCACCCATAATAGGTTGGTTTACTTCAATTAATTCAATCAGAATTCTCGCTGATACAAATATTAAGTCCAGTATGTTTCCATTACTTTGTTGAGAAGTTTTCCTAGTGGGAAAAATACTTTTTGTTTTACATCTAGGAGGTTGAAACTATTTTCTAATGATAGTCCCCGTGGTTTACCCCATGCTGCATTAAAATCCCCAATAATTAGCAGCTCACATCCCATTGTGCTCTTTTGGATAACTGAGGCTAGGTTGTCAAATTCTCCTAAGGCTGTTTTTGGGGGGGCATAAACTACTCCCAGAACTAAATCTATATTATTAAACTTTACCAGTAAGCAATCTATTAAACCAATTTGATTTGCAAATAACACTGTTGTCTGGCCAAGTTCCCATTTGGTTAATAGGATGACTCCCCCCCCCCACGACCTTTACTGTCTAATCGATGGCTAAAAAAACCCACTGGTTTTACTTCCTCTATTGCAATCTTATCATTTAGCCATGTTTCTGTCAAAGCAACTATATCTGGAACTTCTGCATAAATCCAAGTTTTAAATAAGTCAATCTTGTTCTTTAAACTTCTGGCATTATCATGGATTATCTTCATTGATTCAGGGTTCCCTGGGCCAGGACTAATTTCAATGTCTCCTCCCAGGAGTACTGAAATTAATAGACAATTTCTAAATGATTTTGGTTCTTGACCCAGTAACCCTGAAATATAATTTGTAGTTTTCAACTGAATCCTTATTTTTGAAAAGGAGTTTCTACCCCTTCCCTTGGTATTCTGGCCCTCATTCATAAGAATGTGTCCCCCATTATTAGGAATCCACAATCCTAATGCTAGTGTACTAGTCATTTCTAATTGACACACAGAAGTTAACTTTCCATAAATTAATATCGTTATATAAATGTATAGCAACATCCTTTAAATGAACTTCATTTTATTAAATTAACAGTCTAAGACTTGCAATAACCCCCCAATTCCTTACCTATATTTTACTTATGTTTAAAAGTTAAAAAGTATCGTAAATTTTTAAACTTACCTAAACTTGTTTATGTTATAAGTTAACGTAAACAGCACATAATATAAAAGGTACAAATAACTTTAAAATCACTTTCCCCCACAAACTATTTGTTAGGCAAAGAAGACCTTCTAAATGTTTATAATATTAACCAATCTGTTCAAGTTTACCTTCAAACCCTGATTTTTTTGTACCGAGTGGCACTAGCGCCACTCACGCTCGTGCTACTCGCGCTCGCACGGTAGCAGCGCGAGTTGTTTTAAACAGTCCTGCCCCTCCTCTGGATGACGTGGCTCTCTAGGATTCCACCCCCTCACAGCTGATATGCTTTTCACGGCATTCTCTGGAGCACACAGGGAGGTTAATGCCCCCTCAAGTCCCTCAAAATCTACTGCCTTCTAGCTTGAATGTATGACCACTGGTGGTTGTGTTTTTGCTCAGCCTTAAGAGGCTACTTCCCCTCACTTTGTTAATTCCCTTAAGATACTTGAAGGTTTCCACCATATCCCCCCTTTCTCTTCTCATCTCCTGTGTATAGAGACATAATTCTTCCAGCCTTTACTCTTGTGACCTCCCCTGCATCCCCTGGTGCATTTTGGTTGCACTCTCCTCTGGACCCTCTCCAGCCTATCCTTATCTCCTTGAAATTGTAGCCTCCAGAACTGCACACCATACTCCAACTGTGGTCTGACCAATGCTTTGTAGAGTGGCATTATACAATGGTCAAAAAAAAAAATCCTTGAGCTCTGATTGGCCAGTGTGTGTGCCTGGAACAGTGATGTCATCTCAGTATAACATCACTGTGTGAAGCCCAGCCACATACATGACATCTTACCAACAGAGTCTGATGTTTTGTAGCTAAACTAGAAAAGCTTAGTTTCATATAAACCTTATTTACTAATATTGTGGGGACTAACATACTTGTTATAACAAAAACAGTTCATAATTAGGCAGAGAACAAGTGTCAGAACATCTCCTTTATACTGTGGGAACATCTGTTTTATAGTATTAGTTTTATAGTTTTATTTTTTATGAGGAAACACACCACATGTGAATGCATCGTGTTGTCGGTATGCAAATATCTAATGCCTGATATCGCATAACACACTACTGTGATACCAGACAATTGATTATTTGCATACCCATGAGGCAGTGTTTTCACATGGGGAGCGTTTCCTCAAAAAACATAAAACTGATAAACTAATACTATAAAAGAGATGTTCCCACAGTATAAAGGAGATGTGACACTTGTTCTCTGCCTAACTAAGAAATTTCTAGCCATGTACATGTGCTCATTTTCCCCCCTACAGTATTAATAAATAAGAGCCATTGTATAATAGCAATAATGCCCTCCAGGGTGTGTGTCATGCTGGGAATAACATCACTTCTCAGGTGTTAGATACACTTGATCTGCAGTCTCATGCCCAATCACCTGAGGTGTGGCATTATCCTAGCATGACACATAACCTGTTGGGAATAATTGCTTAATTATCACCTCCCTCTTCCTGCTTGTGAAGCCCCTCCCTAAGCACACCAACATTCTTATCACTTTTCCTGCCACCCTGTTGCACTGATCCCTAACCTTTAGGGTATCTAAAATCCAAACCATAGGTACTTTTCTAGCTCCGTCACCTGCAGTACCTTCCCCCTCCCAAGCCTGTATGTAGCCCTGGGGTTACTGCAGCCTATATGCATTATCTTACATTTTTTTGCATTGAATTGAAACTGCCACCTTTCTGCCCACTCCTCCAGCTTGGCCAGAACTTGCCCCATTTTCTCCACCCCCCCGGAGTGTCCACTCTGTTATAGACTTTCATGTTGTCTGTAATCAGACACACTTTCCCATGTAGATCCTCTGCTAATTCTCCTATGTATATGTTAAACAATATGGGTCCCAACACCGATCCCTGTGGAACCCCACTAGTCACCTCTCATTCCCTGGAATGCACCCTATTGACCACTACCCTCTGAGTCGTTCCCCCGAGCCAATCTTCCACCCAATTTGTCAGCTTGCATCCCACCCCAACATTTCTTAGCTTGCTTTCCAACTTCCTGTGGGGGACGGAGTCAGACACCTTCCTGAAATACAGGTAGGTCACATCCACCACCACCCCAATCATACACCTCTGTAACACCATCGAAGAAGTCCATCAGGTTGGTCTGTAATGATCTGTCACCTGTGAATCCATGCTGGCTGTCATCAATGAGGCCCCCCTCTAGGTGTCATACTAGTCTTTCTTTTATGAGGGTTTCCATCAGTTTTTCTAACATGGAGGTAAGACTAACTGGGCGGTAGTTGCCTGGCTCATCCTTACTCCCTCCCTTGTGAAGTGGCACCACCTCCACCCACTTCCAGTCCCCTGGAACCCTCCCCACTTCAAGCAATAGATTGAACAGGTTTGCAAGAGGTGCCGTCAGTTCTTCCTTTAATTCTTTTAGTATCCTGGGATGGACTTGATCTGGGCCCACAGCTTTATCAGTTTTTATCTTCCCCAGATCCTTCAATACTCTACCCTCCATAAAGGAGCTGGTGTCCACCTCCTTTCTCACCCTCTCCCTTTACTGTAATTCTGACCCACTCCTTTCTTTCTTGACCGTGAATACTGATGTGAAGTATTCATTTAGCAGATTTGTCTTTTCCTCATCCCCCTCAACTGGTGTATCCCCCTCCCCCTTAAGTCTTAGAATCTCTTGCCTGCTTCTCCTCCTGCCATTTTTTGTCTCCTCTTTTAGCCTCTCTCACTATTTTCTCCTCCATTGCTGCTTTAGGTTTTCTAATTGTTTTCCCCACCTCCTTAAGCTTCGCCTTATAGACCTCCCTTTCCCCTAAACCCTGTGACATTTTGTAGGCTTTGAACACCTTTGTTTTTCTCCCTAACTGCCTCCTTGACCTCTGCTGTGAACCACTGGGGTTTCCTCCCTCTTTTCCTTTTGCTTAATGTCTGGATGTATTGCTCCGTGGCCTTGAGAATACCTCCCTTTATTGACCCCCAAAGCTCCTCTGCCTCCTCATGATTTTGTTTCCCTTCTAGTTCTTTCCACATAATTTCCTTCATCCTCCCAAACTTTGCCCTCTGGAAGTCCAGTACCTTGGTGGTGGACCTGCCCATCTCTGCCCCAGTCCAAAGAGTGAACCTGACCATTCAGTGGTCACTGTCTCCTAAATTTTCTCTAACCTCAACCTCTACCACACTGGCCTCATTTGACATTATTATGTCCAGTGTGGCTTCTTCCCATGTTGGTTCCCTTACTAGCTAGTGAATGAAGGCATCCTGCATGAATTATAGAAATTCCCTGCTTTTCTCAGATCTGGCTGATGGTACATGTTGAAAATTGTCAGTGATGGGAGTTATGAACATACTCCCTACTGTGCACACATTATAAATCTTGTAGTGTATAGAACCTTAGATGGTAATGAAACAGTCTCTAACGTATTCAGCATTGCATGAAAAATATGTGGTCACTTTCATCATTCAGTTAAATCAAATGAATACTTAAACAGCTTTCAAAAGGAATCTAATACTCCACAGCATTGCTTGATCCAATATGTTGTGTCCAGGTGGAATTCAACATTTTATGTGTTGGAGTGGCTGGTAAAGCAGAACATTGCCTTCATGCAATGGTGACTAAGCAAGATATTGGGGGCAGTAAAATTAAAGTGCAGTGGGATATAATAGAATCTCTTGTTGATTTGTTAAGACTATTAGAACATGCAATAAAAGGTCTGAGTGCTGAACTGTCTTCCCTGAGTCAGGTTATACCCATAGTCACATCTTGTTATGGAGAGTGGAAGCATTCAACCCAAAAAAGGATATCCCTCAAGAGGGCGTGTCTCTTGCAACTGTTTTCATTGAAGAACTTCACAGGAATTTTGACAGTCTTTGAAGACAAAAAGCATGTTTTGGAAACAATTATCAACCCTTGTTTGAAAGTGTTTGTTCTACCAAAGGAAGTCACAAGATTTAAAAATTATTTAATAAGGGAAGATCAGTATGTTAAAGACACTGTGCTTGATTTTAATAAAATGGAAGGTCAACTAGATCACACTGGTAATGAGTCTGACTCTCATGAAAATGAAGAAGGTGATGGCACTGGAGTTGGCAATGCACAGGCAGATGATGATGCCGCTACAACTTCAGTTACACCACTATGTGGGTGACAAACGTGAGCTTAAATCAGTCATTTAGAAGACACAGTCTCAGATGAGGTTTCCATCTTTAGGCATACTATTACTTTAGAGAATATGGTGATTAGTTATTTGGGAGAAAAAATATACACATTAAATTGGGTCATTTAAAATACTGGATGTCAAAAATATGATGTGGCCTTCACTCAAGCAACTTTAAAATATTTGGGCTGTCCTCCTATAAGAGTGCCATGTGAAAGAATATTTAGTACTGCAGGTGATGTTGTAGCACCACACAGGTCCAGTCTCAACCCAGATTGGGTAGAAGAACTTGTTTTCTTGAAAGTAAATCTCCTACTGTTAGATTAAGACTATGAGTGAAATGGTGACATTATTGTTTCAGACTAAGTATTACATAGCTCTCATGTGATTTTATTTTTACATTTAATCCACTATTTTATGTTTTTTCTCCACTTTATTTATTTTTTGGTGGGGTGCTAGTAGTACCACAAGTAACCTTGGATGCATCCCATTTGTTCCAGCTGATAGGGGTGTGCTGGATATAGCCCTGAGCTTCACATTCTGCTCATTTAGACAGAAAGTGCATATTGCATCTGGTTTTAAAATTATTTGATGTGTTCGTTACACTGGATAAGATGCACAAGGTAACAACCTGCCTGCTTGCCTCTGACCTGGTTAAACATTGCTCACACTTAATTTAATACAGCAATCATGACTTCATAAGTTCTACTCAAAATGTGAAACATAGTGCTGTCCCATATATCATGTCCTCAGTTAATGTCATGA
Source organism: Neoceratodus forsteri (assembly GCA_016271365.2). Classification (NCBI taxonomy): domain Eukaryota; kingdom Metazoa; phylum Chordata; order Ceratodontiformes; family Ceratodontidae; genus Neoceratodus; species Neoceratodus forsteri. The sequence continues at coordinate 1,274,619,718 of CM057449.1, read as the reverse complement.
ACTGCTGCATAAGGTAGCCAGTCAATGAAAGATAAACGCTGCAGGACAGGACCCAGGGGTTGCATTCAGCATCATTTGTTATATCAGATGCCAAATGCATCACTCCACCAGCCTGACACATAAGCCATCTTACACCTTGGCTCAGGCTAGTGTGACTCAGAATAATTATGACAGTGCACAGTGGTAAAGTACATTAAGGGCATTGTCATAAGTAATGATAGGTGAAGCAACTAACCTTGGAGACAAAGTTACCACAGCCCATGCTTTATTCTTACTTTTCCAAAATTGTTCAGTTGTGTAACAGCTGCAATGATGTGGGAGGGTGAGAGGGCCATTTTATCACATGCGTGTTGAATTTATTTTTCAGATAGCAAAACAATAATACAATGTGTGACACTAGACAAGATGCACAAGGTAATAAAACAATCTGCTGCCACCAAAATGTATAGTGTTAGAACTTAAGTAGCAAAGAAATTTTGACACCAATAGTATATCCCATATAGTGTGTCATCTTGTTGTCATTAGTAGCTACAGCATAGACGCTGAAAGACCAACTTAAAACAGAACTTACTCTGCAGAACAGGATCTAGGGTTTGCATTCAGCATCATTTGTCATCTCAGATACTGAATGCATCAGTCCACTAGCCTGACACATAAGCCATCTTAAAATTTGGCTGAGGCTAGTGTGACTCAAAATAAATATGACAGTGCATAGTGGTAAAGAGTGTTTAGGGCATGGTCCTTAATAACTTTTAGGTGAGGGAACAAACCTTGGAGGCAAAGCTACCACAGCACATGTTTTATTCTTACTTTTTCCAAAATTGTTCTAGTTGTACCATCTGCAATGATGTAGAAGGTTGGGAGGGCCCTGTGATGCAGAGTAGGCCATTTCATCAAGTGCGTTGATATTATTTTTCAACTAACACAAAAATAATACAATGTGTGAAACTGGACAAGATGCACAAGGTAATAAAACAAACTGCTGCCATCAGAATTTCTTGTGTTAGATCTAAAGTAGCAAAAAAATCATGACACCCATAGTATAGGCCATATAGTGTGCCATCTTGCTATCATAAGTAGCTGCAGCATAGTCCCTGAAACACAAAATGAAAACAATACTTACTCTGCTGAACAGGGTTTGCATTCAGCATCATTTGTCATCTCAGGTGCTGAATGCATCAGTCCTCCTGCCTGACACATACGCAATCTTACTGAGGCAGCTAACCGTGGAGGCAAAGTTCCCACAGCCCATGCTTTAGTCTCACTTTTCCAAAATGTTTCTAGTTGTGTAACGTCTGCAGTGATGTGACAGAACCCTGTGATGCAGAGTAGGCCATTTCATCAAATGTGTGTCTAATTAGTTTTTCAACTAACATAAAAATATCACAGTGTGTGACACCAGGCAGGATGCATTGGGTAATAAAATAACCTGTCTGCTACTAACCTTGTATGTTGTATTTTTTAACTAAATTGACACCCTGATAATACCTATTAATGGAGTAAGTTCTTTATATACCATAACATCAAAAACACTTTATTGCTGATAATAACTCAAGCCCCCTTGATGCTGTGCTGTTGACAACAAATACAGAAGTCTGAACTGGTCTGAAACTTTTATTAATAATGCATTATCTTTACAGATACAAATATCAATGACACATATACAAATATCTAAAATCAGTCTCTTGCATAGCCCTAATTCTGAGGAATACATCACATGGCATTGAGGCTGACTAGATCAATTTTTAGTTTCTGTTCTTAATTTTCTATATTTCTATCCAAAATATGGGACATATGATTTTAAAACTTATTTTGAAGTGAATAGATAGCCAGTGTAAGTCTTTGAAGACAGTAGTGGGGTATTCATGTTTCCCACAATAAGTGAGAAGATGTGTAGCAGCATTTTGGACATGCTGAAGTTTGGTAAGTAGTGATTTAGTGAGACCAAAGAGAAGAGAGTAGGGCTGGGCAAAATCAGCAAATTCAGATTTCATGGATTTTTAATTAAATTCCACATCATTTTGTGAAATTTTTCGAAATAGCTTGAAATTTTCTAAAATTCTTTTATTAGTCATACCTCAGTCAGTATTACAGCTAGGGATCCAAAATGTAGGAAGAATATTACATATAAGTGGCCCTAAATGGATGCCAAGTTCCATGACATTCGGATGAGGGGCAGAGAAATTAAAGGGGCTCAAATCTAGCAATGTATTATTCATCTGAACTTTCTGAAAATATTTCTATGCCTACAATGTAGCCACCTTTGGAGATACATAATTGAAAAAGTGTATGCATACTTCCTTAAAATAGTCATAGAAACTGCTAAATGGGGTGGTAATTGGTTGCATAAATTGTAAGTTACAGGAGTTCAAAATGTCACAATTTAATTATTTGTTAAATGGTGTGAAACCGTTAAAACTATTTGGATGTTTATAGCTCCACTACTATTGAAGGTATATATTCAATATTTGGAATGCACACAAAAGTAAATATGTCTTGGAATCTAATTAAGTTGTATAATTGTGGTTTAGTAGATTCAAATTTATTGTGGATACTTTTGAATTTACTGATTGGCAAAATTTGCTCAAAAATTCCTGACAAAGCCTTCTCAGGCTGCTACCATTCTATCGCTTTGCAATTTTTTCCTAAATTGTCTTAACTCTCCTCCACTCTACCCTCACTTCTCTACTTATGGCTGTTGTAACATACATGAACTTTTGTAATTTCCAACTTAATGTATTAGCATTGTATTTACTTTGCTATGATACTACTTGTACCTAATGTCTTGTCCTATGTTATCTTTGACTTGGAACCTTTGTAAACAATCTTCACAGCTCAAAGGTAATAATCTGAAACTAAAAGAAAAAAAATTATGAACATGTAATAGGTAATTCAACTATAGTTCCACTTGTAGGATTTAATTTTCACAAAGTACTTTTCACTACTGAATCACCTTACCCACACTAGCATCATGGCTGTGCACAACACCTCCAACACAACTGCGACTTTGATTCCCAGAATCATGCTCCATCGTGACTAAAGATATCCAGATGCTTCTGTCACAATGGCCTAGGTCACAACTAGATGTAAAACTTGAGGATTGGTGTCACTTAGTGCCACTGTTTTCAAATACTAAACATATACATTGTTATCTACAGGACTGTTAAAGAGTCAGCAAGTGACATTGTTCAGAAACAATGCTGCATGAGTATGTGCTTCCCCAAATCATTAAGTCAGTGAGCTCTAGTGGTTATTTGGAATATTGCAAGAATTCAGGCTAGTGCACAGTGATGCCCATCACTATTCTTTATGGTTCATTACTCAAGATAGTGACCCAACAATTGGCACCACTGTGATTTTACTATGGAGTCTCCTATGAATGCTACCTTATTGCCACTTTACCCAGCCTTTACTTTCCTCTACAATGGCAACTCAAGTGTATGACTGTGCAACATGTATGGAGATGGCTTCAACAAACATATCACAACATTCCACAATTACTCATAAAATTTAAGTTTGCTTAATTGTGCTACTTTTAAATCTTCAGCTGCTTTTGACTTGGCTAACCACTGAGCAAGAGATTAGACAGTTAACATACACAGCCTCTTTTTTCCATATTGTTTTTTTCTCCTGACTGGCAGCTCACCTTTCAGGTATATGCCCCATTCACAGGAATATACCCTGATCAGGCTGAACCCAGTCATCATACTGTTGGCTACCAAGTTTTTCTCCAACATTTTCCTCGCCCTTCTCCCTTGGTGGTAGTGGTGTCTCTGTTAGCCTTGCACAGCCACAGCTTCTCCTGTGGCAGAGAAAAGCTCCTGGGCCCAGCCATATGGGTCACTGTGTTGGTGGAACCCACCATCAACACTACCTGACTGAGATGAACTGCCATGTGGCAGTTGTTTCAACCATGGCCTGCCTCCTGATGAAACTTCCTGGGCTCACTTCTGAATCTGGGTCCTCAGCATGGCAGCACAATGCTCTTCTGCTGGGTCATGGGGTGACTTCAATGTCTAATATTTGGGTCAGTGACCCTAACAAAACTGGTGATATTCTGTTTTCTAGTTTTAATGTTACTGTATAGGGGCTTAAAATTCTGCATTTTGCATAAATGCAAAATGTCAATTTTAAAGTGTTCATATGTTTGGAGGCTTATAACTCAGTCACATTTAAAAATAGAAATCTGAAACTTGGTGCAGTTCTATATGGACATCAACAAAGCCATCATATCAAATGTGTAATTTGGACAAAGACTTTTAGTTCACATGATTGTCAAACTTAATTTTAAAATTCCTGAATGTTTGTCGGCATATTACTTAGTCACCTTTAAAAATAGAAATCTAAAACGTGGTGCACGTCTGTATGGACCTTGGCAAATTCATCATACCAAATGTGGTGTAAATTGGATAAACACTTTCAAAATAAGACAGAAAACAACTGAAATTACAATTTTGGGTGAAAGTTTGCAAAATATTCATGGAAATTAAGACAGAAAATAACTGAAAACACAATTTTTGGTGAAGTTTTGCAACATTTTCATGGAAGTTTTGAACAAATTCAGGGAAGCAAAATTAGAATTTCACCAGCATTTCACTGGTGGAAGATAAATTTTGCCCATCCCTAGAAGAGAGTTTCAGTAATTGAGTTGGAAAAAATATGAAGGCGTGCATTAGGGTTTCAATAAACTGATCAACTTTTATATAGTGCCTCATCTCAAAGGTGTGAAACGCTGCACAGGCATGCAAATAAAAGGTATTTGCAAGCATACAAAAATCACAGTATTGCATAACATATCTGACCTCCGCCTGTCATTTGAACATTGCAATAAACCCTCAATAGCTGGGGAGAACAGATGGGTCTTTAGGGTAGTTTTTAAGAACCTCCACAGAGGAGCTCTGATGATGCTGTGATATTAAGACGTTCCACGTGCATGGGGTGGCCACAGAAAGGGTCCTATTCTCTAACTTTGACTTCAGATTGGCACATGGACTATTCATGAATTCTCCTCTGTGGAGATAATAAGACAGTCGAGTGTATATTCAGCAGAGGAAGGATACAGAAAATGATGGATTCAGCAGTTATGTAGATGCATAAAGGAGATTTTGCAGATGCTATTTTTATTGGAACTAGAGAAGGTCAGCTCTGAATTACAAATGACTTCACGATTACAGAAAGTACTATCAAAGCCAATATTAAAATCGAGGACATATACAGAAAAATTTGTAAAAGTAAAATGATTTCAGTTTTAAACAGACATTTAGTTGGAATAAAAAGTTGAAATGCAACCAGAAATCAAATTGTGTCACACAGAAGTAAAGTGTAGTTTAAGAGGGGTCACTAAAGGAAACAAAAGAAGTATTAATTTTTCTATCAGTAGAAAATGACAGGCATAGTTAAAATGAGAAACAAGACTGTATTAAAACATGAAAAGTTGAACCCAGCATTACTGGTTACATTTTCATAAGATAGCTAATTTAAACCTTTTTTTTTTGATGGGGAGATTTTAATGGCCCTTCAGGGGCCTTACATCACAAATCTGACACATGGTAGACTGCCTAAAAGGTGATCTAACATTCCAGTGGAAGTAATACACAGTGAGCTCAAGAATGATACATCTGTCACAGTAATGCACACATGCATCACAGTAAAACATACATGCATCAAATACAAAATGCATGCATTATTTCCTTACTGTAAACATATGAACATACGAATGTGCCAGCAGAAACAGACCACCCGGTCTATCTAAGTCTGCTCGAGTGTGCAGCCAACATTCCTAGTTTGCAGTTCCCCACCCCCTCCCCTTTGCCATCCCACTGCCACCCCCACCTCCCCCACCCTCACTGTCCCCTGTTCCCTGACCCATGCCCTTTTGAAGCTGTTCACAGATTTACATGATACCACCCATTCGGGTAGGGCATTCCATTTTGCTACCACCTTCTCTGTGAAACAGTGTCTCCTCATTTCCTTCCTAAATCTTCCCCTCTATTCTTAGCCCATGCCCCCTGGTGACCCTCCCCCTCCTTAACTTAAAGACCCCATCTGCCCCATCCTTATTGATTCCCCTCAGATACTTGAATGTCTCTATCATGTCCCCCTGTCCCTTATATCCTCCAGGGTGTACATATTCAGGTCTCCCAGCCTGCTGTCATAGTCTCTCCCTTCCTTTCCACATATCATCTTTGTTGCCCTCCTCTGCACCCCCTCCAGTAGCCTGATATCATGCTTTAGGTATGGCCTCCAAAACTGCACACAATAATCTAAGTGCAGCCTTACCAGTGACCTGTAGAGGGTCAAGATCACCTCTCTTCACCTGGACGAAAAAACCCTCACTATGCACCCCAGCATTTTGTTCACTTTTGTAGCTGCTCTCCTGCACTGGGCAGTGTTGTTCATGATTCCTGTTATCATTACCCCTAGGTCTTTCTCCTCCTCAGTGATCCCCAGCTTAACCCCCCCCCCAGCCAGTATTCTCTCCTTGGGTTCTTCACCTCAAAGTGCATAACCTTACACTTCTTTGCATTGAACCCCAGCACCTCTCTGACCACTCCACTAGCTTGCATAGGTGCCCCTGCAGCTGCTTCCATCCCTCCTCTTCATCCACCACTGCTCCAATTTTGGTGTCATCAGTGAACAGACTTACCTTGCTCACCACCCCCATGTGCAATGTCTGATATGAAGAGCCCAAACAATACTGTCCCCAACACAGAGCCCTGTGGCACCCCACTCATCACCGGCCTTGGAGTTGAGTGCTCCCCTCTCACCACCACCAATTGCAGCCTGCCACTCAGCCAGCTTGTAAACCAGTTCATAATTTTTGTCCCTACCCCTACACCAGTTAGCTTCTCCCCAAGCTGCCCATGAGGCATTGAATCGAAGGCCTTGCTGAAGTCCAAGTAAAGAACATCCACCGCATGACCCTTATCCAGTCCACCTGTCACCCAGTTATAATATTGTATGATGTTGTTTTGACAAGACTTCCCTGAAACAAACTCATGCTGCCTCATGTCCTGGAGGCCATTGTCCTCCAGGTACGACACCAGTCTTTCCTTTAGTATCATTTCCATGAGTTTGCACACTATGGAGGTGAGACTTACCAGATGATAATTACCCGGTTCATCCCTTGGCCCACTCTTGTGTAATGGTACATGTGCCATCCTCCAGTCCAGTGGCACACATCCCAACTCCAGTGAGGTGCTGTACAGATCTCCCTCAGCACCCCGGGGTGGATAACATCTGGCTCTGGTACCTTGTCTACCTTCAGTGCCTTCAGTCCCTTTAGGACTCTACTTGCCTCAATTCTTCAATCTGTTGCCTCCTCTCCCCCTGTCCCAACCCTCCCAGCCCATGCTGGTAGCAGTCGCCCTTTCTTCCATGAACACTGAGCAAAAGTATTCATTCAGTGCTTCTGCCTGCTCCTCCCCCTTTTCTGTCTGCTCCCCACCCCTTTTTATCCTCACTATTGTCTCCTTGCACGTCCTTTTCTCCCTGATGTATCTGAAAAAGTCCTCCTCCTCATTAATTCCCTGTGCTAATCTCAGCTCCCTCTGGGCCTTGACTTCTCTCACTTTTCTGGTCACCTCCCTGGACCATCTTGCATATTCCTCCCTGTCCACTTCCTTCCCCATCCTCCTAAACCTCTAGTGCACCACTGGTTTTGCCCTTGCCACCTCCACAACCTTGCTGTTCAACCTGCATGGTTTTTTGCTCTGCTCTTCTGACTCTGTGCCTTGGTGCAGGCTTCTGTTGCCTCTGTAATCCCCCATTTAATAATATCCCATTTCTGCTCCACATCCATCTCCTGCCTTATGCCCTCCAGTTTCCCTTTCAATACTTCCTGCATCCTTCCAAAGTACGCCCCCCTGAAGTTTACCACCCGATTAACTGATTTCTCTGGCTCCCTGCACATCGAAATTAAACCACACTGTTTGATGATCACTGTCAGCTAGTTGGTCCTCTACTTTTATTTCCCTTACTGCCTCCCCGTTCGACAATACCAGATCTAAAGTGTTCTTTAGCCTAGCAGGTATAATAACCAACTGTGTCAGGAGACCCTCCTGGATCACATCCAGAAGCACTTGCTCCCTAGCACTGGAGGTGACCGGAATGCTCCAGTCTACCCCCGGCAAGTTGAAATACCCCACGATGACCACCTTCCCTTTTCTACACACCTTTTTGATTTGTCCCACTAACTGCCTGTCAAGCTCCTCAGACTGGGACGGTGGCCTGTATACAACCCCAAACCTAAATTTCCTACCCCTTGAATCTAGGAGCTGCAGCCAGATTGCCTCTGTTCTCCTTTCTTCTCCCTCGTCCCTTGTGTGTTTGATCCCATCCATGACAACTGTCACAAATTCATCTGAAAGTTTGAAAATAGCATTCAAAGGTTTGCACACAGGTGTCATTACAAAAGTTGTGTTGGAAAATGAATGCTGCATCTGCATTATGCCATTTTAACCCCCCCTTTACCTTTAATGGTTACATGGAATTATTAGATTATTAATGGTTTGCAGTGGAAATAACACATTTATCCTCATAACACAGTCCGTCATTATTACTTGCCAGTTATGGAGTCTTTACTAAAGATAATACAGAAGTTCTGATGTTACCTGACTAGAAATATTTATTCCAAAATTCAGGTAGGCAGAACCATACTCACATGTGGCAAACTCTAAAGTGGGCGGGGGCAGGAACTCGAGTAGCAAAGTTACTGATTGTGACTGGTTTAAACTCCTAGTGAGCTAAGCTAAATTTCAAAGAAAAATAAACTTTTTGGGTTAAAATGCCTTCTTAATGTGAGAAACTAATGACTAAACAAAAAAAAGTAAAAAATGTAAAAGAGAAGGTCAATGGATTTAAACAGATTTGACATCTTAAAATGCGGTAGGGCCCAAAAACCCTGTTGGTGGACCAGGGAGGTCCAGGAGGTGGTGCGGGGAAAGAAAGCAGCCTATAAGAAATTCAAGTGCTCAAGGAGTGAAAGGGATCGAGGGGAGTATGAGCTGTTGGCTAGAAGGGCCACTAGAGTGGTGAGGGCGGCTAAGGCAAGGAAGGAGCAGAACCTGGCCAGGGAAATTAGGAGAGGGAAAAAGGGGTTCTTTAGATACATTGGGGAAAGACGAAGGGTGAAGGGGCAGATTAGCAGGATTAAATCAGGGGAGAGATGGGCACAAGACCCAGAGGAGCAGGCTGAGGTACTAAATGAGTACTTCACCTCAGTTTTCACCAGGGAAAATGGGGATGCTGCATCATACATGGGAGGAGACAGAGATAATGAGGAGGGGGACCCTTACCAATCGGCAGGTCTGGGAGAGGGGCATCACTGGCAGGTGGGGGAGGGCTAAGCAGGAAAGAGGTACTGGAAGTGGAAATCACAGCAGAGAGAGGAGGAAGCCTCAGCTCCTTAAGACGGTGAAAGCACTGGGCCGGATAAATTACATCCTAGAGTGCTGAAGGAACTTGCAGATGTCCTGGTGAAACCCCTGGCATAGCTTTCACCACTCTCTGAGGACAGGGTGGGTGCCCCAAGACTGGAAGGTGGTGCATGTAGTGCCTATCCACAAGGGGGATCAAGGAAGGTGGCAGGGAACTACAGGCCTGTCAGCCTGACATCAGTGGTGGGCAAGGTGATGGAGGGCATTGTCAAGGAGTGGCTAGGGGGGCCTGGATAAGTCAGGGTGCCTGGACGATAGACAGCATGGATTCATCCAGGAAATCATGTCAGACAAACCTGGTGGAGTTCTATGACTGGGTGACAAGTGCCTTGGACCTGGGTAGACCAGTGGATGTCCTCTTTCTGGACTTCAGCAAGGCATTTGACTCTGTTCCTCACGGGGCCTGTTGGATAAACTAGGAGAAATGGGGTGGGAAACCAGATGATCTGATGGATAGGCAATTGGCTCCAGGACCGGACCAGAGGGTCGTAGTTGGTGGGATAATCTCTTCCCAAGGAGGGTCATTAGTGGGGTCCCACAGGATCAGTCCTGGGCCCCTTCTGTTCAACGCCTACGATCTGACATAAGGACAGGAATCAGAGTGAGATGAGTCTCTTTCAGATGACTCGAAACTGGGGCAGTGGTGGATGGGGAGGAGGGAGGTGGCCTGCAGGGGGACCTGGAGGCTCTGGAAAGATGGTCTAGAAAGTGGAAGCTGAGGTTTAATGCAGGGAAATGCAAGGTACCCACCTGGGAGCAGGAAACCCAGGCCAAGTGTACACCCTGGGGAAATACTACAAGTCTCAATGGCTGAGAGGGACCTGGGGGTGGTGGTGGATGTCAAGATGAACAACTCTGAGACTTGTAGGAGGGCAGCAGCCAAGGCCAACAGGATGCTGGGATGCATCGCTGAGGGATCACCTCCAGAAGGAGGAAGTGATACTCCTCTGTATAACTGCTTGGTGAGGCCACACCTGGAGTACTGCGTGCAGTTTTGGAGGCCACACTTAAAGAGGGACATTAACCTCCTGGAGAGGGTCCAGAGGAGGGCAACCAAAATGATTTGGGGCTTGGGGGACAGGACCTATGAGGAGAGGCTCGAAGAGCTAAATATGTACACTTTGGAAGAGAGAAGGGACCTGGGGGACATGATAGAGGTCTTCAGGTACATGAAGAGGGTAAATAGGGGAGGAACAGTGAGGGTGCTTCGAAGAAAGGAGGAAGGGCCACTAGAGGCATGGGTGGAAGCTGGAGGGGAAGATTCAGGGAGAAAGGAGGAGGTGCTACTTCACTGAGAGGGTGGTAGAGCCATGGAATGCACTACCTAGGGGCTGGTGGAGGCAGAGACAGTGGAGGGGTTCAAGAGGGGGTGGGACAGGTACAGGGGAAGGGTTCAGGAAGCAAAATCCAATGCAGCAAGAATATCCAGAACTGGGAAGGGAGAAGCCAGAGAAGGCGAGGGGGACAGCAAGGTCAGCACCCAGGGTGGGGGCTGACCAAACGAGCAGACACGAAAGACCATTAGGCCTATTCTGCTGGCATTTTAGTATGTTAGTATCTTTGTCAGCTGTGTGAAGTTAGTACAAGGCCTGGAAACTGACCAGGAAGAGCAATCATCACACTCTAGGTCAGAGCAGCTTGCTCAGTTGATGTGCCAGGTGGGCACAGTTCAGAGAAAGCATAGAGAAAGCTGAAAAATGTCTGGAACCAGAATGTGCTTGATGCCAGAAGAGATATACTGTACGGCCATATATTCAGAGTATGCACTGTGCAAACAGGAGTGCTGTATGGCAGTTAGTGCATTGCCAGCTCTGGGAAATATTCAGACAATTACCACACTCTGACTGGCAGTGCATAGTTACTATGTGTTGCGCTGACACAGTTCAAGACAGACTATAGACCATAGAAGTCCAATGGAAATAGTGCATCCAAAATGGGATAGCCTAGAGCTCCTGTGGGCCATATTCAGCCCTAGCATGCTAATGAGCTCACTGAGCATGCAAGGTGCCAAGGAGCCATTTGCATGCCCATTATGGGCTCATTAGCATGGGCAACACAAATCCACAACCCACTGTATTCTGGTGGTATAGTATTCCCCCTACCTCTTGAACACCTGCCTGCCCACGTTTCTAATTAGAAACTGCACAAGCAGCTGCTTCTACAGTACATGTGATCATGAGTGCCTGACAAACAGTGGCCAGCCAAGTTGATGAGGGAAGGGCTGTGCTTGTCACCATCTTGACTGCCATTCAGTGCCATCAGTGACTGAGTAGGGGAGGGATTTAGGTAGGTGGATCCTGAGTGGGTGGGTCAGGTGGGGATCTGCTGACCTTTGGGGGGAAGGGGGCCACTGGACCACCTGGGTTCATACTTTTATATCTATTGTTACATGACACTGTCAATGAACAGGGGGACTGCTACACCACCAGGATAGAGGGGTATGGGAATGTAAATGACCAAGTGGGTGATCAGCGGGAGAGGTGGTGGAACTTCTAGACCACCAGGAAATGGGGAGTTGTGGATTTACCTTAGCCAGGTGGGTGTTCAAGGGGAGCACACTGTTGTGCAGGTATAAGGGAAGGGTTTCAGCAGTGTTAAACAGCATTGCAATGATGGCTGTTTAGCACTGCCAAAACTGATGAGTATACTGCTGTGCCCAGTAGGTATGGGGGAATCCATCATTTGCATGGGCACAGCAGTATAGTTTGTGTAGTCCTGCTATGTGGTCAGTGTGGCACACTAGAAAACATTGAATATGACCCCTATGGACAGCAGTATTCATGGTTAGCATGGTACTGACCCAGTAAGTGCCACACTAACCATTTGAGTATAGAGGCACTACAGTACTAGAGTTCACTAAACAGACTGTCATCAACATAAGGTGATGAATGCTGCATATTATAGAGAAGTAAGAAGAGAACAGTAAAGTTACAGAATGAATCAATTGATAGTTCTTTTTGATGAAGACGCTAAACATTACATTACTAAAAGATATGCTCTCACTACAAAAAAAACTTAGATTATTGAAAATCACACCACAATTCAGAATGCTCATGTTCAGAGATTGCTTGTGAGTAATGCAGAACATGAACTCAACAACTGTTTTGTTGTGATTTAAATTGAGATGTGGGCCTAACTTCAGTTTGCATTTGGAGCAGATTTTCAGGTTACTTATGAGACAATTCTCAATACTCTGTCACTTCATAACCTGGGTGGGGATAGGGGTGGGATGGGAGATGGGAGATGGGAAGACTGCATGGGCTAAGTTTGCTTATCCTACAAATAATGATGCTGTGACTTCTGGATCTGCTGTGATAGTGAGTTTGGAGCATGTTTCAGACAAGGACTTGATTTTCCTTAGTGATCTGATAGAAAGTTTTTTTCAGATATAATGACAATACTAGTCACATATTCATAGGTGTCAAATGGGAGACTCAAGGACACTGATTACACTTTCTGAATCATTCACTCTGCTTTCTTTGAACTGTGTGTCACCATAGCCATTCTTAATGCTCTCATAAGAAAGGTTACACTTCCAGGTCTTACACTGCAGTCATTTCCACATGGACAAAAAGGAAAGTCACAGAACTGCACAGCTGATGGAAGGTGCTACGTATAGTGACTCAGGCTAGCACAATCCAACTGTTGCTTAAATCTTTATTGGCATAAAGTATGGCAGCTAGGATTCAATGCAAAGAAGTGCAGAATAATGCACCTGGGAAACAAGAACCCAGGGGAAGAATACACAATGGGTGGGGAGGTAGTAACAAAAACAAAAAAGGAAAGGAACCTGGGGGTAATCATATCAGATGACCTTAAGGTTAGCAAGCAATGTGAGAAGGCAGTAGGGAGGGCTGGAGGTATACTGGGATGTATAGGGAGAGGCATCAGCAGCAGAAAACAGGAAGTTGTTATCCCTCTGTACAGACAGTTGGTGAGACCCCATCTGGAGTACTGCGTCCAGTTCTGGAGACCCCATCTCTGCAAGGACATAGACAGGATAGAGGCAGTCCAGAGGAGGGCAACTATAATGGTGCAGGGTCTGCAAGAGAAGCCGTATGAGGAGAGACTAAAGGAGCTTAATATGTATACCCTAGAGGAAAGAAGGGAGGGAGACATGATAGAAACTTTGAAGTACCTCAGTGGAATCAACAAAGTCCAAGAGGGTAGCATCTTTCAGAAAAAGAGACGTGCAAGAACAAGGGGACACAATTTAAAGATAGAAGGGGGGCAGTTCAGGGGCAATGTGAGGAAGTATTATTTCACAAAGAGGGTAGTAGATGCATGGAACAGCCTTCCTGAGGAGGTTGTGGGGTCTAAAACTGTGGGAGAATTCAAGAATGCATGGGACAGACATAAGGCAATTCTTGTGGGGGGGTAGGAAGAAATAGGCTGTTGGTTAACTAGGATCTGCGGCCTATCCTGTAGGTAGGGAAATGGGCAGACTAGATGGGCCAAGCGGTCATTATCTGCTGTCAAAGTCTATGTTTCTATGTCTATAACCCAATGCAAACAGTTGTAGTAAGAATTTATTGTAGACAAAAATTGCCATTACAATCAAGACAAAGACAAACATACAACATCACACATATAAAGTACATCGCAATAAAACAGTTTTTTCAAGAAATATACATCAACATACATTTATCATAAATAATCTTACATATAAAGTGCATTATCTTAATGTTGAGCAGACCAGAAGTCCTCTATTCAGTCGCCCACATGGCATACTTCTTTTTCCTGAGCTGGGTTACCTTTATTAAATAAACAGCTAGCTTCTCTAGAATTTGTAAATTTTCAGAGTTGAATAGTAAATCTAAAATGTACCTTGTAGGCATAACCAAGGAACCAATGAAGTCACATAGATACAGTATTTCCTTCTCAAATTGTTATACCATGTACATATGACAATTACATGGTGTAGATTTTCAGGTTCTTTCACATCACATTGACAGTTTGTTGACATTGTGGTATCTCGTGTAAATCTTGCCACAGGTATATTGCTGGGAAAGGTTTCAAACCTGTACTGAGTAATAATTTTCCTGTAATCTGCATTATGTACTAGGGTCAAATGAAATTTTAAGTTGTGTTCTTGAGTATTATTAATCAGTCATGTGGAGACTTTTACGTTCTTAATTAGCTGTAAATCAGTCTTTTCTTTGCTTTCTTCATAACTATGTCAGTTATAACTTTACGATACACCGAGCTAATAGCAATTCCTTTCCCTAGCCAATAATTCAAATGTGTTAAATTATAATACTTCAGGAGGTCCTCAGCTTTCAATAACCAGTGTTGCTCTTTATTCTTTGACCATATTTTTTTCTAATAGAGCATCTTTCAAAATTATATGGTCCAAATTAGAATTTAATTTTAACCAGGACCTAATTGTCCAAATATGAATCCAGGCATTCATATCTACTTGCCCTATTTGAGTTCTTACCAAATAGTTTGGAATTCCAGAAGGGGGCCCGAGTATCTGTTTATATGCTTTATTTAAGACTGTATCAAGCTTTTTGTTGTCAACTAGACCCCAGGTCTCCGCAGCATAGAGACCCTGATTAATTACCTTGGCATTTATAGCTTTGATCATGGGCTCTATAGTGCACCCACCAAATCTCTTGTTAAATCTCTTTAGACCCAACACTGTTTTATTCATCTTGTTAGCAGTTATTTTAATATGTTTATTCCATCTTAAATTAGTGGAGTATGTAACACCCAAATAAGTTAACTCTTTTACCAAGTCAATGGTAGACCCTGCAAGATACAATTTACCGTATTTCTTCCTTGAGCCAAAAACTACTATTTTTGTTTTCTGGGGATTCGATTTTAAATTTAGTTGTTTACTAATAATATCTAATTTATTAAAATTTCTCTGTAAAACCAATCTAGACAAGGAGATGATTGTGAGATCATTAGCATACACCAGTAGAGGTATCTTCTGCTGTCCTGTTCTTGGTGGATGAAAATCTGAGCTGCCTAAATTGAGTATTAGTTCATTTATATATATGTTAAATAAAGTTGGTGCAAGTACGCAACCTTGATGATCCCCCAACTTAGTTGGTATTTCTGCTGTTAGGTGGCCATTATTAGAATACTGTATTCTTGTCCAGGTATCAATGTACAGATGTTTAATCAAAATAATCAGAGTTAGATCTATACCCACATTATACATTTGAATCCATAAGTACTCTCTATTGATTGACTCAAATGCGGAACTGAAGTCTACAAATACAACAAATCTTTTCTGTTTCTTCATTATACAATACTTTTCAATTAAATAGTTCAAGAGAAAAATCTGGGTATTAGTTTCACAACCCTTTCTAAAACTGGCTTGTAAGGGTGTAATCCCTGTATGTTTCTGTAACCAAACAAGAAGTCTGTTCAATAGAACCCTTGCATATACCTTAGCTATTGTATCAAGTAAGTTTATCGGTCAATAGTTTTCTGGGCAGGATCTGTCTCCCTTTTTTTAAATTGGCATTATGTGACTGCCGTTCCAGGAAGTAGGTGTATATGCATACATAATAGACTTATTTAATAAGTTTGACAGCATGTAAGACCACCAATCTGTATCAATCTTATAGAGGTCCAGAGCAATCCCATCCAGCCCCGGAGCTTTATTTTTTTTAAGGCTAAGTGCCACACATACTACGTAAGATGTAATCCAGACAAAATCTTCACTTATTTCCAGTGGGATACTAATTGAGTTTATCTGAGTATCAAATTTTTGAAGTTTCTTATTCAAATTATCATAATAGTACTTAACCCATTGATCTGGGAGGATAAAGGCATCTGTTTGAGTTTTATATTGGTTTGTACCCCATGCAACCAATTTCCAAAAGGTACAATCGTCTTTTCCATGCGTAGCAGCTAGCATTTTACCCCATAGCTCTGTTTGGTTTATTGCTCTTTACATAGTCACATGATCTTTATACTCCTTTCTACATTTAGACAGATTCATAAGATTATCTCTTGTTGGATGTTGTTTAGTTTTTCTAATAATCTTGGCCAGTTCTCTTTTTCCTAAGCATGTTTTGTAGAACCAGTTTTCATATTTATAAGACTGTGATGTATAAACTTTCCCATGCTTTGTTAATGTCCTAAGGTAAGTACTTTGTATAAATGCATACATTTTCCAGGATCCAGTTCTTTATCTGCTAAGGAATTAAATTGTTCTTGAAATTGAGTCATTATATATGCTGTATTTTCCATTGTAAGATTATTCCATCTTATTCTTCTATTATTTGTTATCTCCATGTTAGATTCATACTCAATTTGAATTTTTACTTCTATTTTCCTCACAACAATAATTGGAAAATGATCACTATCTGATCTAGTCACTATTTTTAGATCATTATATTTGCAATAATCATATGGTGAAATTAGCACATAATCAACTAGTGAACTGTCTCTCATCTTTATGCAGCTGTACATCCCATGCTTATCTGCTTCAGATCTCCCATTATAAATTATTAGATCTGAATCCTTGAATAAATTTTCAAGCTTATAATTGCTAACTGTATTTTTCTAATCAGATAATGACCTTGCTTGAATTCCTAGCTGTTTTTCCTGGTTAGAGGCTTCACTGTTCAATTGGAAAATAAGATGACCACACCTGATATTCAGGTCACCTATTATGTAAACCTTTGCATTTGGATACAGTATATGACAATTTTCAATTTCTTTCAATAGCTTAGTAAATAGATCTTGCTCATAGTTAACTGAGTTTTTGGAGGGTTATAAACATTTATAGTTATTACTACATCCTTCTAAAGTTTTAAAATTGCCACAATATAATTCCTGGCAGCTTTATACTGCAGCAATTTCACATGATTCACAACTTTGAGATAAATAATGAGACCTCCTGCACATCTATCCATCTTATTTTTTTTTTGTTGCAGGACTATACAATATACGAAATCCATTTAAATTAATGGCTTCCTCTTGCTCTTTACTATGCCAAGTTTCCTGCAGATTTATTGTATCAAATTGTTTAATAAAATCTAGATAATCAGTGTCTATCATTTTTACAATATCCCTAGCAACATTCCATGTAACAATCTTGAAGTTGTTTAAATATTTAAGGACAAACTCATCAGGTTCCTTAGCTCCTGCACTATCTGCACATTTAAAATCCACTATATCCATTTCTACCTCAGTCTCACTGTTGATATGGTCATTAGCCAGTAAGTCATCTTTATCAGCAAGGGGGTTGAATCTATTGCTAACCTCTAACCGATAAGTAATTTCAGCAGCAGGTTCCAACACCTCTGAGTAAAATTCATTTTCTTTCACATTTACCTCATTAAGGTTCACAATTAAAATACCCAGAGCATCAAGTTTATCTACAGTATTCAGTACACATTCAGCTAGCTTATTATTCACTAAGGTAACATCAATTTGACTTCCTTCAGATCCTAATCTAAATAACCTTTCTACATTCACTATTTCATTCTCATAACAATTGAGCCCCAAAATATTGCAAAACAAGTGGGTAATCAAATATCTTAACTTTGCTTTGCCTTCTTTTCCTGTATAAGTCAAGCCAAAGATAGAATGCACCACGTCTGGAGGGATATTTAAATTTTCATTTTGAAATCTTGAATATTGACATAATTAGGTAATTCATCAGCCAAATTTCTAGTAGTCAGCTGTGATCAATCCGAGTTTTGTAAGAAATACTTTATAAGTACTGGATAATCCAACACTATGCCATAGTTACTCAGTTTATTATATTTCCTCCAGACATAGTGAGCAACATGGGCATTTTTAATAGATACCAATAAGATGTCATTTTCATTTTCATATTCATATGTTCTCGTAACATCACAAATGTCATCAACGCCAATGTCCAACATCAGGCAGTCATTAAATAGTAAAGTTACCAACATTTTTAAAACATCATTATTTTCCACAGGATTGTAAGAGATACCTCTTAATGTAACAACTGCCTGTGGATCTGTAAATTGACAAGAGTTACTATAAATTGAGATTAAACAAAAAACATTTTCTTCCACAACTCTATGTCTTTGCTCATTTATATATTTAACTGACTCAATTACCAATGAATTTAAATGTTCTTGATTTTGGGGGGCTTGTTTAAGATCTAAGTTTCCCCTTTGAGTATCCTGCAATTCCACATGATCTATAGGTGTCTGTCCTTTATATTCGTCTACTTTACTCTTTTTAGTCCTTGCCTTTTTTTATTTTCACCATATTTACCTTTTTTCAATTGATCTTGTTTATTGATCTGGGGTTCAGTTTTTCTTTTTACTAACTAACTGAAAACTTCTCTTCTCTCACTCACCCTCTGGTTGCTGTCTTGCTGGAGCTAATTCAGTATTAGATTTACATTCATTATTGGCCAGCTCCTTATTAATATCAATAAAGGTATCCTCTGGATTCAGAATTTGCTGAATTGGGTCACAGATAATCAAGGAGGGGGTATCTGGCACTATTACGTTATTTTTCTGAGTAGCTAGATGTTCTTCCATTCTCATAGTGTTTAAAGCAACCTCTTCTCTTAAGTCAGCAATATCCCTTCTTATCATCACCAGCTGCTCCATAATAGCAACACTTGCCACATGCTGGATTTTTAAGGCCTCAATAAGATTGTCATCAATAAATGGAGTATATGTAATTTGGCGAATATTATTCCCATTATTTGAAATATTTTGATTTACCAATTCTTTTAAACTGAATGTAATATACTGTAATTCATCCTTAATTTCACCCCAACAGCCTTGTTATGTACCACTGATTTATTTTTTGAATAATTGTTATTTCAGGAAGGCTGTTATAGGATAGGGAGATTACAAGAAAATCTTGATTGGAATCATTTATACTGGGAAATTCCCCAAAGGTAACCTTTTTAGTTTTTTCCACCTTTACTGTTTCCTTTACTGGGGATATAAGGTCACTTTAGCCATCAAAGAACACGTTTGGAGTTATTTTTATTGAATCTGAATCAAAAATATATTCACGTTCTTGACTATTGTTTATTTGAGCTTCTTTCTTAGTTTGTTCTATTTTCTTTTCCTCATTTAATTGGCATGGGGTTGAGATAGTTCTAACTTTCTCCTGAGTTGTAAAATCTGCTTTTTCTAAGTGCAAGGTTATCAATGTATGTGCAGGGTCAAGTGTAGTCAGACTGACCTCTCTTTTTCTGGCCTTAATTTATTTATTTATTTTTGGTTTTTCAGCATTTACATTCTGTATCTTAGTGTATTTTTTACTTTCTTTGACCATTCTTTTTTTACCTGTTCCCTTAGATTGCTTCATATGAGGATTGATATCCTCTCTTTGAACCATTTTACCACTTGTTTTAATTAGAAGCAGATTTAGTTCCTCAAATTGAGGGCTTCCCATTAGTTACTACCAGATTAGCACTATATATATACTGTAGTTTAGTGGCACCTTAGAGAAAATAAGCATGTAAATCCAAAATACAACAATGTAGGAGAAATATGCCAACAATAAATATTATAGAGAAGTCTTGGGTCTTAATTTAATTTAATCACAGTGAACCTGTAGCTAAGTAAATATGCTTATAGTTGTGCAACACCAAATCCAGAAATAAAATGCAGTTTTTGCTCCGAGCAAAATCACATAAGTCTCTAAGTGTCCTGTAATACACAGAGCTGGAGTTTGGGCAGAATGGCACCAGGGGCAAGGTACCTAAAAATATATAAATAAATAAAACACTATACCGTGTCTACTTTACTTTTTAGTTATAAATTAAAATATTTTATTTTATACATTCATTTCTTTCAGATATGTCTCCAAATACCCAAGGAGTTACTGTCACATCAAAAAAAAACTTCCTCCCTTAACACAGTATGCCCCAAACGTAGCTCAGCCGGCACACAACCCAGATCAAGGAATCAGGGCAGCCATTGAAATTGCAAGACAGGGCCCAATCTCTATCAAAAAAAGGACAAAATGAAAACAGACAGGTTAAAACCTAAAAAAAAACAACTGCAACCATTAAAAATTAAAAAATAAATAAATTGCTTCAATAAAAGTTAATCCAAGTACCTCAGAACAAATAGGTCGATCGATAAAAATCACACACTTCCTAGATAGCACCCAAGAGCAGTCATTTATCAGTAATAGTGCATAGGTGATGCAAGTAAAGGCGATTCTGAAAACAGAATGCCACACCTATGCATTTTAAACCCCTCGACTTCCTATACAACATTGATAAAAATGTACTCTTGTAAGTAGACATGTGGTGTAACCTAGCCTACCCAATGAGGGCCCTTTTTCAGTGCTGATTGCCCTCTTATTAAATTTAGTTTTTAGTATCTACAATTCAAAACATTATCTGTACAACACCCAATTACCAAAAAAGCTGACACGCTTCCAAAACAGGAAAGCAAACAAAGTCACCAAACCAGAATAAAGAAATGCATATTTCCAAACAAGAGCACATATGTGCAAAGAGCTCAGAAGGGAGAGTTCAGCCACAAAAATCCCTGTACACTTAAAGAGCCAAGAATAAACCCCAACACTCTCAGTTCAAAGTAGTGTCACAGACACAAAACAGATATTCAAAGTGCTAATAAATGGGAATGCAGAATAAATGGTATCTGTCCATTTGCACAAGCAGCCCAAAGGAAGAACCCCTCAACAGCACCACTAACAAAAAAAATAAAATAAAATGTTGCAATAAATTGTAATTGTTACAGCAAAGGGTCCCAGGGATAAATGGGGGAAGGGGGGTACATAAAAAATAACAAAAGCAGACAAAAAAGAAACAGAAAACAGTCACATGATGATTTTTGGACCTTCCAATGCACTCTAGCACTCCTTCTATACTTTCTTCACGGCCTTTTGTACAAATTGCTTTCCTGGAGTACCCGGTATTGGCTATAAAAATACAAAACTTTTTGACACACACATGAAGCTCTATTGTAGTATGAAAACATGTACAATAGTCTCCGTAGGCTCCGTAGACTTTTCCTTGCTCCCTCTCTTTCTCCTCGATCTCTCGCTCTCACTTTCTCACTCAGTACTTCATACGATATTTGGCAAACTCGTCTGACCCGACTGTTCGACTCGAATAGCATCTCCTACAAGGCATCCTGATTCTTCCTTGTTCAGTGATGGCTCCTCAGCCATAGGACTCCACACGCTGATACCCTGGGGAAACAGGAACACAAAACAGGACAGAACAAATGAACCAAGAGACCACAGAAGTTCAACTGGAAAGGCTGCCTGCAGAGCCACTCAGGCAACAGTGGTATATCTGTTAAAGAAGCTCAGAAGACATTAGGCAAACCCTGCTCCTGAAGTTACTCCACAGCCTCATAGTGTGCAGCAGCCATCTTGGAAAAAAACAGCCTGAGGTTCAATGTGGGCCAATACAAACAGTAGACATGGTTAGTTACCCTGGCACTTCTGCTTGCTCTGAGCCTTCATCAAGGGGTGGAGCTACAACCATGAAAATATATCCATATCAAGTACTCACTTAAAGATGCAATGCTCAAAAAAGTGACAACTGCAAATGAAAAATTAATATTAAACGTTCAAGAAATCTTATAAATTCAAGATCTTGGGTTTGGATAAATTGAACAGAGGGAGCTGAACAAAAGAACCCTACTACCCACAAGAGGCCAAATGTAGTTGCAGATAATCCAACTGGGCTATAAGGCTACATCCATGAAATAAGAAGGAGGGGAAATGGGGGAGGGGAGATGTAAAAGGTTCACTGTCCTTATAATCACATTTTTAGGTAAGTACCTGTAAAGGAAAAACTTTTTAAAGTAAAATTCTGTTACTACCTCAATCCCAAGAAGAGATTTAATTTGTGCAAGTTGTAAGAACCAAACAAGGACAACAAAGTATGCCATCTGCAATTCATGAATACATAAATACAAAAATCAAATCATTATTAAATAAGCTTAGGTAGAATAGACACTAAGCAAGCAACCATTTAATATTCCCAGATTTATTTCTCCCTACTAATTAAAAGTCTGGGAAAAATCCAGTCTGGCAACTAGAAGTGAAAGGGGGGTGGGTGAAATATAGGGGAAAGATAAGAGGCGAAGGCAAGAAAAATGGGAAGGGGGTCCTGCAAAGATAAGAGTTCTTCTGGAAGGTTGGACTTTTTCATTTCAGCAATTTAGATGAAGCAAATAGATTTCTGGATATAATGTCCTTGACCCAGAATGGGAGTATTGGTTAGGAACTAGGCTTCACAAAATGTGGACCATTTCAAATGCAGTAGGTATTGATACTGTAACACCCAATAAACATAACTGAGGCTTGAACATTGGCAAGAGGAAGGCAAGACTATTTAATATCTAAATGACAATTTAGCATCAATCCCATTCTTGGGCTACATGGTGGGCAGAGTTTTCAAATGCATGTCAATGATTTGCAACATGATTTTCCCACATCGCTGACACTTGTACCAATATGTTAGGCCACTTTAAAGGCAAGCTAGCAATATGTTTGGTGACACTTGTGTCAGAGAGTCCTATGCATCACTTGTTTGATGCAAACTGCAAAAATGTAGGGGAACTATTGCAAATACATAAACATGTTTCATCCTATGCATGGTTAAATATCCACAGTTTCAGAAGAAATGGCAAAAATGGGTATTATGTATGTTACAGCTGGATGACTCTTTTGCACCCTAGACAGTAAGGGAACTTCAAGGGAGGGCCTTGGTAAAAAATTAAGAACTGTGTGTACCCTGATGATGCCACCAAATTCTTTCTTTGGGTATCTCTGCTTAATTACAGCTAAGAGACAATGGCTGGACTGCGACTTTGTATTTAAGATCTTTATTGCAATAAGCTGTACTTGCATTTCACAATTGTTTTTCAAACAGAACAGTCTGTAGTAATTATTTGTTACTCTTTATGAACATTTAATAATCCTTAAGTACAACTAAAAAAATAGCATTTAAATATTTCGGCACATTTATTTTGATGCATTCACTAGAATCACAGCTGCTTTAGGACTTGAAAATCCTGGCCTGTCTCTTTGGAAACTGTTGAAGATGTGGTTAGTTTTTATGACTTCAGTGTGGAGCTCTGCAAGCCATCTTGCTATCACTTTGGGAGAACAGGGCAACTCAGACTCCCAACAAAGCACACATATTTTGGATCTGAAGCAAAATCCCTCCACTACATGAAAAGCACTCTGCTATCTCCATTCATTAGGCCACAATGCTGTTCTTTTTTTTGTCTGCCCTCACCTGCACTATTTTTTTTTCCCATGCTCTGGGCTGACTTCTGGTTTAACCAGTACAAAGGGGAAAGAGATGAACTCATGCAGTAAATGGACAAATTCTGAAGAGTTGTGAAATTGCTGCATTCCTTTCTGTATACTTAGACCATTATTTAGTTAGCTTAGTTCTTAGTTTAATTGATCAGTACAGTGCCTTCTCAGATTACTTTAGAGGGTTTTCTAACTGTACTGTTGTTGCTGCCGGGTTTGCTCCTTGTATGGAAAAAAATAAAAACTTTTAGTTTTATGCTTTACTGTTTACCTCAGCCAGTGTATGCTAATTGAAACAGCAATTCTATCTACTGATGTCAAATGAAACATGCACTTTCTTTCTAGTAACTCAGGCTATAAATGGATAAATTCTGAAAATTTGTAAAACTGCTGCATTTCTGCATGTAAGCAATAAGATATGATGGGATGTGCATTACGGTATGATAACCACACTCCTAGGGGCATAGTTAGGTACGAGGCCGAAGGCTGAGTGCCTGTCATCCCTAGGAGTGTGGTTATCATGCCTTAATGCACAACCCTGAAGTGTCTTATTGCGATTATAAAATGGCCCCTAGCTTTTAGAAGGAGTTTTTTTTATATAGAAGCACATTTTTAAATAAGTAAAAATGTAAATAAAATGTATTTTTAAGATAAAATAGTCCTTCAGCCAAATGGGGCTACATTTAATCTACTTCTTTAGTTTAGTTTTGTAGTTTCCCTGGAAACATCTCCCCACCCCCCAACTCCCTCCAACAGAATGTTTACTAGCCCTGTGCCTCTTAAAACTGTGATCAACTGTCTCATCCTGTTTTTTCTTTTGTGTTATTTGTTTATCCCCCCTCCTTACTCTGATGCCACCACTCCTTTGGGCACTCCTAGGATCCCTCCTGCCTCTGCCCTCCCCTCTCAAGTTCTGACCCCCCACAGGTCTCATATAGCAGCCTTCCCCATGGTATCCTGGTGTTTCCCCTCACCGGGCGGGTCCCCCTCCTCTGAGGGGGAATGAACCAGTGGAGGAGTGACACTAACACCTACTTCTAGGCCACTGGGCACTGCTGAGACCTGCAGGGAGTGGCTCCTTAGAGGATGCAGATGTGCAAAGGATCCAGAGGCCATCATCCGGCAAGCATCCAGCCATTTTCCCTCCTTGTGTTGTGGAGGGCAGTGTAGTGATGTCAAGGCATACGCTGACATCCGCACCTCCCTCCCGTTGCCAGTCAATCAGTGCATCTAGCACTGCTCCCACCCCTCTGCTAGGAGCCAGCAGGCACCTGAGCTACCCCACACCCTCCCTCCCAGAGAAGGAGAGCTGTTCATGGGATGCTTGATCCTCCTCCCCTCGGCCAGCCCTCCAGAGACCCGGGATCATTCCCAAACCCGGGTCTTCCTGTTTTTTAAAACTTCATTCAGTCAACCTCAGAAGATTGGTGTCTGTGTTGAATGAGACTGAGCAGGACATGTTACAGCTGGTAGGAGAATGACTGTGTGCAAGATAAGAGAGAGTTTTACTACTCAGCACATTTATTTATTTAATTATTTCAAAAGTTTCACCAGGAATGACATACTGAGCTTAGCACAGCTTGTTTCCAGATATTACCTTCTATTATCTTGATTAGCAGCCGTCAATGGCTTGTTCGCTCCTCCATCTCTTGAGACATTGGTGAGACAGTTTGACTGAGACTATGTGGGTTATTTTTCACTTATTTTATATGCTGGACTGTGAGTTAGCCATATGCCAGGCAAGCGGTAGGTAAGAGTACCAGAAAGGAGGTTGCAATGGTATGTTGCAGGCAGCATGCTTTCATCCATGGTTTCATTCCTCATAGAACTACCATTGCTGTATGTGCTGCTGACAGATTATGGTGTGTCTCTTTGATGGGAGATGACAGATTATGAATAGAGAGTAGACCAACAGTATCAGGAACAATAACCAGTTTCACACTGAGGATGAACAGTGACTGAGTATGTGAGTTTTTTTTAATTATTCTGTGAACTGGAGTGTGAAATTGTGATGTGGCTGGAACACAGTAGGCCCAGTACGGATGTTGCTGTGGTATGTTGCCAGCAGCACGCTTTCATTTGCAGTACCATTGATCACAGAACTACCAGTGTTGTGTGTGCTGCCAGTCAATTACTGTGTGTCTCCCTGATGGGGGATGTCAGGTCACGATTAGAGGGTGTTTTGATAAATAATTAAGGTCCATTTTTTTAAATGCATAGGATGTTTACAAATCATCATTGTAAAATGGCAGTGAACAATGGAGAGAGTTTAAATTAAAAAGTTGGTGGGCTCCAAAAAAATGGTGGCATCAAGCTACTGAAAAATATTAAATAGAATGCATCACAATGAATCACCGAGCCATCAGAGTCTGTGATAGGGCTGTTTTACTTGGACTAGCTATTCATAGTGCAACATTGTCCTATATTGCACTATAAATAACCAATCAGATTCCTCCATTGTTCACTGCCATTTTATAAAACATTATAAATCAAACAGCATTCCTGTCTGAAAGTTAACCCTTTCAGGACTGATCTAATTCTTTATCTGATTGCATTCCTCAAGCAGCTGTGTGTGTGTGTGTGTGTGTGTGTGTGTGCTGGAGGGTTTGTTTATGTTAACCCTTTCAGGACCTATCTAATTGTTAGTGGCATTCTATTCAGTTTGATTCAGACTTGAATTATTCTCATAACTATTCACAAGTGTCCTTATGGGGAAAGTGAGGGGGTTAGGAACCAAACTGCATTATACAGGGAAATGCTGAAAACTGAAGATGGCCAAACATGATAACTTAGTTGGCTTTTTTGTCAACTTAAATTTTTAAATGATTTCCCAGCCTTTTTAAATGTTAACATTTTCTGCTGTGTGGCTTTCAATTTGATGCAATAAATAACATATTGTAGTCTAAGAGTTCAGTTAATAAATTGAAAATATTTACAAGATGGAACTCTCATGACTTTATTATGTGCATTTTTTTGTTACTGACCCAGGCTCTGCAACATAAGTGAATGCCTTTCTTTATATTTTAAAAGAACATATTAAATTGACCTTCAACACTGAATGGAGTCTGCTTTCTGGTTCTCAGAATGATGATCTCAGGTACTCTGACTACACTCACGGATAAAAAGTTCTGGAAGGGGGCTTCCATCTTGGGAGACACATCACCCCAGCCACCCCCCCCCCAGTAATTTTTAGGAATACTGTCAACATTAAGGCCTGAATCCACTTGTGCCCTAACATGTTCTTGTCACTTGAAAATGCAGGTCAAATAATTCTCACAAGTTTGCTGTTGATACATTTCTTTATTATTTGCCACACTGCAAATGATTTCCCCAAAATGAATAAAGTGGTAAAAAAAAAAAAAAAGGAAAAACAAGGTTGCAAATTGCAAGGAGCTTCCTGGCTATGTGTAATTACTGTGTAGACAATGTCTGGATTATTAAAAATAAATAAATAAATAAAATCCCATATTGTAGCTAACTCAACACTGATAAACAGCTGGGTACCATCATAATACAGTAACTTCATACAGTATGTACCTATCATGGTGTCGCCACTCTATAAGTAGTATATTGCTTCACACGTGTTCCTCTTGATTTCTTTCTCCCTAGCTCAATGCATATACTATCATGTCTGTGAAGCATAGTACAACATAAATTATGCATGTCACACAGTTTACAGTATCAACATTGCGCATATTAATAATTTTACACTGTATCCATTTGAATCACGTATCCTATCATACATAGAAACAGAAACTGATGGTAGATAATAACTGCTGGGCTCATCTAGGTTGCCCATTTTTAATTATGATCACTTTTGCTGCAGACTGTACTTGATCTACAGCACTGTCTCTTCCACCCCTTCCTTCCTCCCAGGATTCCTTTGTGCCTATCCCAGGCATTTTTGATGCCCACCACTGGTTTTACCCCCACTGCCTGTCATGGAAGGCTGTGCCAAGAATCTACCACTCTTTCTGTGAATAAGTACTTCCTCACATCTCTCCTAAATCTACCTCCTTCCAACTTTATATCATGACCACTTGTTCTATTGCACCTTTTTCTCTGAAACATATCTCCCTCCTGTACCTTATTATCCTCTGTGAAATATTTAAAGGTCTCCATCATATCCCTACTCTCCTTCCTCTCCTCCAGGGTGTACATATTGAACTTTTTTAGTCTCTTCTCATAGGGCGTCTGATGCAGACCTTGCACCATTTTGACAGCCATCAGCTCTCTTTTTGTCAATTTCTCCTTTTTCTAATTGTTCCTCCTTCCTCACCTTTCTCCTTTGCCTGCTCCTTCCTCCCTTCCTCCTTTGCTAACCTCCTGATTCCTTGAATAACTTTCAGCCTGGTGGGACTCTCTTCCCTTGGGATCTCCCTACTCTCTATCTCAGCCTGTGGTGGCTGACTTTCTGCCTCCCTTATTTCTTCCATCGCCCCCCTTTGACTATTTTAAATGTCCACCAAAGTAACATTTAAACCATCCACTGAGGACTATGGTTTCCTCCTGGATGGAAGCAGGCCATTACCTCAGTATAGGCTCTTATCTTTACAGGTTGGTCCACAGTCCCCAATGTACTGTAGCTATACATTTACTCTCCACGCCATTTCTTCAAACTTTACTTGAAGGCCTTGGTGTGGAGCTTCCTTTCCTTCCCCATATTGTGCAAGATGCTCTTGCTGTTCACATTTTAAACACATGGGAAACACAGGATCAACCAGATAAATGTTCTAACTTTACCAAAAATGAAATTTGGGGATCACGTGATGCAGGGAACCTGGTAGCAGCACTGATTCAGAGCTCCTGCACCTCGCTTCTCTTCAACTCTATTTAATACAATAATCAAGGGAATCACTTCATTGCATAACACCAGGAAGACTCCCGGTCTACAGTGATCATCTTGTATACAGAATCAGCATCGCAGTTGGCTATAATTGTCACGATGGAAGCCAACATGAGGCAGGCTTTGCCTAAACACACACCACCTGCTACACCTGAAAAAATGCCCAAAAACAACGGGCTCAAGGGGCTGTAACTAGCAAGCTGAACACTTCAACCTCTGCTGCAACCTCCTTAACAGAGGACCACTTCTTACAAGAAATGCTGCCCTTCAGGGAAACACTCTCTGATATCTCGATGGATCTAAAATCTCTCCGTAGTGATCTTAATGGCCTTACGAGGAGACTGGGAGATACAGAAGCTCATGCGGCATACTTGGAGAAATGGAGAGACAAAACGGAGCCTGAAATAGTGCACCTCCACCAGCAAATACACAAACTACAATTTAAAACTGAAGATTTGGAAGGAAGGAGCTGATGGAACAATATCCTGATTCTCGGTTTGCCGGAATCGGAGGAAGGGACCAATATTATTTTTTTCCTGCAAAAGTTTCTGCAAAAAGTGGTGGGCCCTTCCCCTCTCAGCTCCAGTTATCAAATTGAAAGAGCGCATTGCTCCCTCAGGCCATGATCCCCACCAGGACCCCCCCCCAGGCCAATCATTCTGAAATTCCTGAGCTTTATCAAAAGCAGCATGTCCTCGCCAAAGCCAAAGAGCTATAAAAAATTGCCTGGGAAAGTTCAACCCTCAGGATTACACAAGAGTAGCTTTTCAAAACAAGCCAGAAGTGGTCAGCCTTTCACCCCGCTGTCAGTAAACTAATCGCCGCTGGAATCCCCTTCAGGATGCTGTATCCAGCAAAACTCCGCATCTCAGGAGAAGGGACCTGGATCGTATATGACACACCAGCACAAGCATCATCAGATTTAATTATGAGACTGCCTAACCTCTTCAGGAAGGGCTGAATATCTAATACAGAACATTTTGTTGCTCCTGGTAGTTAATTTAAAGGATTGTGGTTATCTTAAAATACCTGTTGCTGGTTGAAGGTTATTTCGTCCCCATCAGGCCCGATTGGGAGGCTTCCAGGTCATTTAGGCTCAATAGGTTTGATTCAGATTGTTATCCTCAGCCAGGGAGGCTTTAGGGACCCTTCGTATCACAGTAGGAACCTTTTTGAAGGGGGAGGTTTCCTAACATTGTAGTAGGTGAGGACCGAGTTGGGTACCCTCTGTTTTTTTTCTCCCCAGCTAGTTCCTCAGGCAATGGATTTCGAAGGACTTGGGTCAGTTACTCCTGCGAGTATTTTGTGCTTTTATAGTTTGCAATCACATTATTTAAGTTTTGGCCTGTATCATAGACAGCATCTACAAGGATAAATGCAGTTTCTTGTGGTGGAATGTCTGTTGTACTTAATAATGATGACCCTGAGGTGGTTTGTTTTTCCAGTTACTGGAAGCTCCTATTAGGGCTATGTCTTTTTCTTCAGAAGCGTTTACTTGGAGGAAAGTTTGTGTCTCTGTCAGTTCAAGGCAATTTTAATAAGGGGCTGATATTTCTTGGATAACTTCTTGTAAGTTTAACCAGGAGACTACTATAGGGTGTCTGTGGGTCACAGGCTTCCCAATCTGTTTATAGTTTAAGCCAAGTTCTTTATTATGAACAGGGGTAGGACACATTGAGTTGGGGGGAGTGGGGTGCAGGGCTCTGAGAAGGAGCAGGCTCAGGTAGAGCTGCATAGCATACTAGTTTGGGGTTGACGGCGTTTTGTTTTGTTTTTATCTCACCTTTCTGTGCATTAGATGCCCATCAGCTCAAGGGTCATTTTCAGTATTTTGGGATCCGCAAGTGTTATTGATTCAACCCTTCTCTTTCTATATTACTGGGGAAATAATCACCATCTGGGGTTGGCCACTCACTAAGCTTGCATATAGGTGCAGACCCATTCAGATTTTGGGTGAGAGGCCTAGTGTATATAGTTACAGGGTTTCATTAAGGGGGGGAGGAAGGGGTATTATGGGACTCAAGGGTGCCTGTACTTCCACTGAATACTTTAGTTAGTCCTCAGATAGAGGGCTTAAAGATAAATAGTGTTCTGGTTATCGTGATATATACTTTTATGTTGGATTTGTTTTTTCCTAACTTTGTTGCTATAGGGAGGGATGGAGGGGGTGGGGTGGGAAGGGATGAAGTGTACCTTTTGGGATTTGATTATTGGAGGAATACAGGTCTATGGTGGGTATCTGTTGTTGATAATAATGGCTAACAGTCTTGTTAAAATTGTCACGTGGAACGTTAAAGGAGCAAGAGATGCTTGGAAAAGGTACCAGATTCTTAAACATTGTGCCCTTCTTAACGCAGGTATTATCCTGCTTCAGGAAACCTATCTGCTAAGTGCTGAGTCACTCTGGTTACGTAGACAAGGAATTTCACAAGTCTTTGCAGCCGGGGACTCATCCTCGTGTAGACAGGTGGTTACATTAATTAAAAGGAATATCCCCTTTCAAGTAGATACGACCATTACTGACCCCAAGGGGAGATATGTTTTAGTTAGGGGAACACTGAATAACACTACAGTGGCCCTGGGATCAATATACGGCCCGGTAGGGGGGACCCAGGTTTTTTAATGGACTTGGCTAATAAAATCGCAATGCTCCTGCCCTCCTCCTTGATTCTAGGGGGGGATTGGAACATCTCACCCACCCAGGACCTGGACAGGACCTATATGCCACTGAAACCACCTTCATCTTCACAGAATGCATTGAAGGATTTGATAGCCCTGTTGGGTCTGTGTGACCCATGGCGTATCTTAAACCCCTCACATCAGCTATATACATTCTACTCAAATATCCACCAATCCTGGTCAAGATTAGATTACATTCTAATTAGCTGTTGCCTCATGCCTGGCCTTTGTCATTCTGGAATAGAGCCCATAGTTATATTCGACCACTCAGTTGCCTGGTTGGTTCTCTCTCTCTGGATTCCCATATGCAGAGAGATACAACCTGGAGACTGAATAGACAACTGTTAAAAGACAACTCGACTGTTTTGCACATCAAAGCTCTTATCCCTACCTTTATGGAGCATAATAGAGACTCCACACCAAGAGGGCATGTTTTATGGTGTACTCTGAAATATTACCTTCGGGAAGAATTTATTAAGTTAGCTTCTAGGAGGAAAAGGCTAAGAGAAACTAAAGCTCTATCTTTATTAACCCAGATTAAAGAGAAAGAAAAAGCGTTATCCTCCACTACATCCCCGGCCTCCCTAGAATCGTTGCTAGCTCTACATAATGAATATGCAGACTTGATAAAAGAAAAAGCAGACTACACCCTCTTAAGGACCAAAGCTAAATATGTTGATCGGGGTGAAAAAGCAGGAAGATTACTTGATTTACGTCTATGCCAGTTAAAGAGCTCCCGTTTAATCCCATCCATACAGGCTCCTGATGGTTCCATTAAAACTAAACCTCGGGAGGTCACTCAGGTCTTCGAGGCCTTTTATAGGACACTCTATGGGAAATATCCCTCCAAAATATTACCCCAAGACATAGAAGCCTATCTGGATTCCCTTGACCTTCCTGAACTAAATACCTTTTTCCAGTCTTCTTTAGTCTCACCAATAACCACCACTGAAATAGAGATGGCCATTAATGGTCTCTCTTCAGATAAAGCACCGGGCCCTGATGGATTTCCCTCTAATTTTTACAAAACTTTCTCCAAGGAATTATCCCCCCTTCTCCTTAACTTATAAAGTTACATGTTCAAGTCTGATCAATTAGATCCAACCATTCTGGAAGCAACAATTATTCTCCTACTCAAACCAGACAAGTCCCACCTAGATCCAGCTAGCTATCACCTGATTTCTCTCCTCAACTGTGACATTAAAATCTTGGCCAAAGTTCTTTTGCTTCGGATAAAAGCACTCTGGACCCAGCTTCTAAGTCCTGAACAAGTTGGATTTGTGTCTGGACACTCCTCGGCTGATCACCTTAGGACACTCACACATGAATTTCAAGTGGCCCAATCTTCTCAGTCTCCAATGGCATTGATTTCCCTAGATGCTGAAAAAGCTTTTGATAGGGTGAACTGGGAGTTTTTATGGATAACTTTAAGGAAACTGGGTTTCCCCCTCCTTTTATTGCAATGACACAGTCAGTCTATTCCTCTCCCTTGGCCAAGATTTATTGCAACGGTGTTTTCTCTGCCAGATTTCCCCAATTTACCGGTACCAGACAAGGTTGCCCTCTTTCACCCTTCCTCTTTAATCTTTATCTAGAACCTCTTCTTGGTCACATTAAACAGTCCCCTCAAATTAGAGGTATTCCGACTCATAATCAAACTCTAACTCTCTCGGTATATGCAGATGATGTTCTCCTTCATTTGTAGCAGCCAGCATCCTCTTTGGAACACACCCTGGAAGTTATTGTCCAATACGGTAGTCTATCTAATTATAAATTAAATCTTTTCTAAACCGAAATCTTCTCACTGAATAGCCATACCCTGAAATCGGAGTTCGTTCATCTGAGTATAAAATGGTCCCCTCAGTCAATAAACTATCTTGGTATATATCTAACTAGTGATTCCATTAATACCAAGAAACTAAACCTGGATGATCTAGTGGTAACTATCCAGCAGGATCTCCAGAGATGGAAGAACCTGCCCTTATCCTTATGGGGTCGGATAAGTATAATTAAGATGAATGTTCTTCCCCATGTTTTCTATCCCTTGAACCTGTTGAATTTATGGCTTCCACTATCCTTTTTCAAATGCTTACATTCTATGATCTTAAGATTTATTTGTTTAGGCGAACATCCCCGCCACGCTTTCTTTAAACTTAGTGTACCCAAGGCTTTTGGTGGTCTTTGTCTTCCCAACTGTCTTTTCTACTATTGGGTGAGTCACTTAACCAAACTGGGGAGATGGCTTTCTCATAGGGATATGGACTACATTCCCATTTGGCTTCAGATAGAGAATAGCCTCTTAAGGTTCAATGATATAGATCTTTCCACAGTCTTCTATCTGACAAGATCATCACTGCCAGTCTTATTGCAAGAGTCAGTTATCAATACTTCCCTTAAAGTCCTCTCACAGTGTTGTGCATTTTTCAAGATACCCCTCAAATATAACTTGGGCCAACCAATTCTTTCAAATTCCAATATTAGGATAGGTGGCTCCTGCCTTTCCCCTCACTGGCTCCCACAGCTCCAAGATGTCCAAGTAGAAGACCTCTTTTCTCAGGACAATCTTCTTTCTTCTCCTGAAATTCTCACTAAATTAGACATCCTGAGGAATCAGATTTTTAAGGTGTTCCAACTAAGACATTTTATAGGAACATTTTTTGGTGTCAGGCCTCGGACATCACTGGCCAGACCCCTTTTGACTCAAGTATCTGAATATGCTTTGAAGCCACATTGTGTTTCCACGATATATGCCCTCCTCTTGACCACCAACTGTTCTAACCCCCTTCCTGGTTCTCCAGTCTGGAATGCCTTACTCCCAGACCTGAACCTCAACTGGGCCCAGATTTGGAAGGATCTTTATATATACTAGACCCAAGACAGATTTAGACTCACCCAATACCACATACTGAACAATATGTATTATACGCCCATTAGATTAGCTAAACTGGGTAAGCTACTGGATCCCACTTGTACTAGATGTGGTAAAGCAGAAGGGAACCTGGTGCACATATTTTGGTACTGGCAGCTCTCAATCAATGAGTGTGTACTGTAACAGAATGTGCTCAATGACAGCTCAGTCAATGACCTGCCATGGTGAAGAGCAGAGGGCTGTGCCGGTTGCTGGTGTAAGGTCGTGATGGGGATAGTGGGGTGGTGGGGCACTACCTCCTGGGATGGGGGAGCAGGAAGTCTACTAGACACCAGGGAATGAGATATATATGTATTGAGCATTCACCAGATCGTGATTAGGGATCTTTCTCTCTCTCTCTCTCTCTCTCTCTCCATATATATATATATATATATATATATATATATACACATATATATATTGCAAAAAAACTTTGTTAATGCATCAGTTGGGGTTCTTACTAAAGTAACAAAAGCAGGGAAATGTGGTGTTAGGATTTCCAACCCTAATACCCCACCCTCACCCTGCAGACACTGACAGACATCAGGCATATGCCTTGGGGTCATCAGCGCTAATGCTCACCCCATTCCATAAGTAAATAAACTGAGATGGGCACAGTATAGGAGTATAGGAGAAGGGGGTGAGCATTAGGGCTGACAACCCCAAGACACGCACCTAATACCTGTCAGTGTCGGCAGGGTGAGGATAGGGTGTTAGAGTTGGAAACCCTAACACCACATTTCCTTGCTTTTGTCACTTTATTAAGAACCCTAACTGATGCATTAATGAAATTTTTTTGCACTGAATGTCCTTACTTTTTCAGATAGTATAATCATATCCATATTTGTCTGTGGGAGCGCAGGGCTCCATCCCTCCATAAATGTGCATATGTATGTAGATGTGGAAGCATAGTGCCCTCCAGGCCCTACCCTTCCATTTCTAGGTTGACAATTACCAAATTTTCAGCATAGTCATCGTATTACCCCACCTCATGTACCCTGGTACAGAGAAATTGCCAAATCCATGCCAAAACATAATTCTGCACAACTGCAACACCATTTCATGCCGCAGGTATGAAAACACATTTTGGTCGGGATTTGAAAAATGACAGCTATGACATACATGAGGTTGGATAATAAGAAGGCTATGTTGAAAATATCTGGGGTAAAAATGTTTAACATTTCTGAAGTTATGAGCAGATGTAGTGAAATTGCAACAAATTGTCATAAGTCTGGCATTTTTTGTTATTTTGACCTCAAATTTTCAACATACTCTTCTATGATCCCACCTCATAAATCCCATAGGTTAAAATTTAAAAATCCATGCCAAAACTCCATTCCAAGCCACAGGTGTGAAAACATGTTTCAGACAGGATGTGATAAATAACTGCTATACTATGCATGCGGTGGTGTAAAAAATGGCTATGTTGAAATATTGGAGTCAAAATATTGAAAATCACCAAAGTTATGCCCATGCATAGAAAAGTTTAAATGAACACACAAAACTTGGGCATTTACTCAACTTTTTGCACCAAATTTTCAACATGGCCTTTTTGAGAGCCCACCTCATGAACATTGGTGGTGAAATTTTCGTTATTTGGGCCCAAAAGGTGATTTCATGCAACGACCGCAAAATCACCTTCTGGACCTGAGTAATAACATGACAGTCACAGTGTTCATGAGGTGGGGGTCCCAAAAATGCTATGTTGAAAATTTGGTGCAAAAAGTTCAAAGAATGACAAAGTTATGAACATAAGTTCAAACGCAATTGAAATACATTATATGGCACTTACCTTAATTTCTCAGTTTGTGGTTTGACTTTGAAGAGTGCAGATATGTCCCAGTCCACAGAAGATGACAGCTGATGACCTCCGGTGGTAAGTATAGTGCAAGCAGGGGAGTGGGGTGATGGGTGTTCAGTGGGAGGTGGGGAGGGGACAACGAGGCCCATTTTCATTTCAGGTTTTAAAACAAAAAGATGTTGGGGAATTCTTTTCCCAGGCTTTAAATAAATATTTTGGGACACTTGGAGTGGCCTTCCCAGTGTCCCACATTGCTGGAGGAGAGGCTTGAGAATGCTGACATGGGGATTGGGCACCTGATGTAAGCACCCATAATATAAACAGTGGGCTTTGTGGAGGCATCTGACACCAGGGGTGGGCATTCTGGTGTTGGATTTAACACTAAAAATAATTAAACTATTTTGAGACACTGCAGGTGGGCTCCCCAGTGTCCAACACTAATGGGGAATGTCTAAATGCTGACATGGGGATTGGGCCCCAGGATGGTGGCTAACAGCTAAAGCAATGGGATGCAGTGATAATTCTACTCATGTCTCGGCCCCATTCCCATTGTAAATACTTGAATTAGGTAAATACCATCAGGTTTTTACCTAAACAGTGACAGAGGAATTGGATTCTGGGTCAGTTTGGGGCATAAATGGCCAGAAAAGTTTTTTGTTTCTGCGGTTGTATTTGTGCCTCAAACTGTGGCAGCTGTTTGCGTGGCACAGCCTTCATTGTTTTGTGAAACAGTGGGATTTTGCTGCAGTTTGTGGCACAACCTCCCCCATGTTTCGCGAAACACTGACACAATTCACATCACAAATACAGCTGCAGACAAAATTAACATATTTCTGGGAATTTGGGAGGCAAAATGTACCCAGAATCTGATTCCTCTGGCCCCAATTAGGTAAACACAACTGTTGGTGTTTACCCACTACAAGTATTTTTTGAATTATTTAAATTTGTTTACCTTGCTAACTGAAAACAAGATGGTGGGCTCGACACTACATAGAAACATAGAAACATAGACTTTGGTGGCAGATAAGGACTGCTTGTCCCACCTAGTCTGTCCATTTCCCTACCTAATGGATAAGCTGCAGATCCTAGTTAACCAATAGCCTACTTCCTTCTACCCCCAACTAGAATTGCCTTATGTCTGTCCCATGCATTCTTGAATTCCCCCACTGTTTTTGACTCTACAACCCTCTCCATGAAAAAATACTTCCTCACATTACCTCTGTGCTGTCCCCCTTTTATCTTCAAATTGTGCCCCCTTGTTCTTGCACATCTCTTTTTCTGAAAGATGCTACCCTCTTGGAATTTGTTGATTCTCTTGAGGGACTTGAAAGTTTCTATCATGTATCCCCCCTTTCCTCGAGTGTATACATATTAAGCTCCTTTAACTTCTCTTCGTATGTCTTCTGGTGCAGACCCTGCACCATTTTAGTTGCACTCCTCTGGGCAGCCTCCATTCTGTCTATGTCCTTGCAGATATGGGGTTTTCCAGAACTGCACAGTACTCCAGATGGGGTCTCACCAACTGTCTGTACAGAGGGATAACAACTTCCTGTTCCCTACTGGTGATGCCTCTCCCTATGCATCCCAGTATCCCACCAGTCCTCCTTACTGCCTTCTCACATTGCTTGCCCACCTTTAGATCATCTGAAATGACTTCCCCAGGTCCCTTTCCATTTTTGTTGTTGTCAATATCTCACCCCCCCCATTGTGTACTCTTCCCCTGGGTTTTTGTTTCCCAGATGCATTACTTTTCACTTCTTTGCATTGAATCTAAGCTGCCATACATGCGACCATTCCTCTAACCTTGCCAAGTCCCTTCTCATCCTTTCCACCACACCTTCTGTATTGATCCTGTTTCAGATCTTTGTGTCATCTGCAAAGAGACATACTTTTCCTTCCAGTCTTTCTGCAATGTCACTTATAAAGACATTAAAGAGGACTAGTCCCAGTATTGAACCCTACTGAACTCCTCTAGTAACTCCCTTTCTTCAGCATGGACTCCATTTACAATTATCCTCTGCGTCCTGTTGTCCAGCCAGTTTTTTACTCAGGCTACCACCTTGGGACCCACTCCAAGGCTGGCTAACTTGCATATTAATCTTTTGTGTGGGACTGTGTTAAATGCCTTGCTAAAGTCTAGGTAGGCCATGTCCACAGCCCCTCCCTGGTCTACTACTTTGGTCACCCAGTCAAAGAAATCTATTATATTCATCTGACATGACCTTCCTCCTGTGAATCCATGTTGCCTTGGGTTCTGTGCCCTGCTGCCCTCTAGGTACTCAGCAATTCTTTCCTTCAGAAGTGATTCCATGATTTCCGTACCACTGAGATCAAACTAGCAGGTCTGTAGTTTCCTGCCTCTGCCTTGCTCCCACTTTGTGAAGTGGAATCACATCCACCCTCCTCCAGTCCTCAGGTACCACCCATCCTCCCACGATTTGTACTGAATTTCTGTGACGTGGAACCTTTGTAAATGAGTCTTTGACTCAAAGGTATTTCTGATTCCTCAATAAATAAATGAATGAATGAATGAATGAATGAATGAATGAAGAGGGTAGTCAGTAGTGTCACTAGTTCTACCCTTAGTTCTTTTAGAATTCTTGGGTGAATCCCATCAGGCCCCATTGTTTTTCCCCCTCCTCTTCTTTTGTGAATACAGAGCAGAAGTATGCATTCAGTATCCCTGCTTTTTCACTGTCACCCTCAGTCCACATTCCCTCCCCTTTATTAAGCCTCAGTATCTCCACTTAGTCTTTCTTCATTCCCTAATGTACCTATAAAAGGTTTTATCCCCCTTCTTAACAGAATTGGCTATCTTTTCCTCAGTTTGGGCCTTTGCTATTCTGACTGCCTTCCCTGCCTCCTTCTGCTTTAACGGATATATTTCTCTGTCCTGATCTTTCTGTGTTTCCTTATATTTCCTGAATGCTATCCTTTTCTCCTTAACCTTCCCTGCCACCTCTTTTGAGAAACTCAGTGGCTTTTTCCTTCATTTTGTTTTGTTCATTTGCTTTACACAAAGCCTTGTTGCTTCCGTGATGGCAGTTTTGATTGTTCCTCCTTGTTCTTCCACCTCTCCTTCTTGCCTGTTTGCTAGTGCTTTTCTGAGGCACTCTCCCATTTTGCCAGATCAGCCTCCTAAAGTTCAACACCCTTACTTTTGTATGGCTTGACTCTACAGCTGTTTATTGTAAAATACACTGTTTGGTGGTCACTTGTTCTCAGATGGCTACCCACTTCTAAATCTGAGATCCTCTCTCCATCCCCATTTGAGAGTACCAGGTCTAAGTTTGCTCCCTCCTGAGTGGGTTCCAAAAGTAGCTGTCTGAGGCATGCCCCCTGTTGGGCATCAAGAGTGACCCTGCTCTTAGATGTGGCTGAATAAAGGTGCTCTAGTTAACATCTGGCATATTCAGGTCCCCCATCAACAATATCTCTTAGTTTTCTGCTATTCTAAGGATTCCTTCTATCATTTCCTTGTCTGTTGCCTCACCTTGAGATGGGGGTCTGTAAACAACCCCTGTGCAGATTGTGGTGCCATTTCTGGTCTCCAGGGTGCCCACAGTGTCTTCTCCCCTCCCTGTTTACCCTTTAGTTCTGTTGCTTTGATTTCTTCCCTTATGTAGAGAGCTATTCCTCCTTCTCTTTTACCTTCCCTGTCCCTCTTGTAGATTGTGTACCCTGTATGTCGACATCCCAGTCATGGTTCTCTGTGTATCATGTTTCTGTGACTGCTATGATATCCAGGTGTTCCTCTTCCATCAAGACCACTAGTTCAGGGAACTTGTTACCCAGACTATGGGCACTGGTACTCATTGCCCTCCATTTTTTGATGGCCTTATCCCTTTTAGGCCCACCCCTGTCCTTACTGCCTTTGCCTTTTTTTGGATTTACCCCTGTTCTGCTCCCTATTGACTTCTCTGTGTTTGTGTCTATTTTGCAAACTTCCCTGTTTTGTGGGGGGGCTGGGATTTCCCTGCTTCTCTTCAGTGTTCCCCCTTGGCTAGTTTAAATGCTTGCTAGTGAAGCATTTAAGCCTATCACCTAGGATCCTGGTTCCCCTCCAGGACAGATGCAAACCATCACACCAGTATAGGCCTGTATCCCTCCAGGTGGACCCCCAGTCCCCAATGAAGCTAAATCCCAGAGCTCCATACCAGTTTTTCAACCAGTCATTGAATCCCATGGTGTGGAGTACCCTAGCCTCACCCTTGCCATAGACAGGTAGTACTTCCGAGAAAGTTACCATGTGTGCCACATGTTTGAGGCCCCTCCCCAACTCTACAAAGTCCTGCTGCACTGTTCTGATCCCATTCCCAGCCAGGTCATTTGTCCATAGGTGGAGAATGACATCCAGCTCCGGCCCCTGTGCAGCTGCTCCCATGATCCTGAGGATTTGCTTCCTGTCCCTCCCAGCTATGGCACTGGGCAGGCACCTTACCTCCCTCTCCCTTCCTTCCCCCAGTTCTACCCCCATAAAGACTGAGTCCCCCACCAGGAGTTGTTTCCTTCCCCTGCATTTTTGACAATAAGTACGACTTTCGCAGCAGCAAAACAGTTGTTTCACATGGCACATCTAACTTTTCCTATAGGAAACAATGGGAAACCTTAAACTTTAATAATTTTTAAATGGATCAATATTTTTTCACCAGTCCTTCAAAAGGCACATCTGTGACCCATCCTCCATATACCCTAAATATTTCAGACCAAACCCCCAAGTTATTTCTAAGACACAGCGTGACAAAGAATTTACACAAAAATGGTAATTTTCACATTTTTTGACACTCTGCATCTCCACACCTGCACATCTGACTGGAATGAAACTTGCCACATCAAGATACCTTTGGTCCCTGACAGAGCATGCAAATGATCATGTGACTCAGTTGAATGGTTGCAAAATTATTAAAGTACACAATTTAGGGTTTAACATAGATGTGACCGTTGAACCCTAACTATAGTGGCACTAGTGTGCCACTATAAGATATATATATATATATATATATATATATATATATATATAGGCAGACTGTTGGTGGGTGGGGCCACTGGCCAACAGGAAAGGGTGTCCTTTTCCAGTACAGGGGATCAGGGATGGGAGAGGGCCACTGGCAATCAGGGCATGGATTTATTTTTACTGTACAAGGGATCAGGAATGGGGGAGGGCCACAAGCCACCAGTTCAGGGGTTTAATTTTACTGTACAGGGAACTGGGTATGGGAGAGGGCCACTGGCCACCAGGGAAGGGATGAATTTTTATTGTACAGGGGATCAGGGAGGAGGTGGGATGGTCAGGGAGTGTGCTGCTTATTCATAGGGCAAGGGTGAAGTGCCCCAGCTTCAGTCAGATGGTGGGTGGTCAAGGTGGTGTGTGGTGGGCTGTGTCACTCACCATCATGGCACTGCAGTGCCGACATTCAAGTATGGGAAACTGGGATAGTGGGTTGTTAGTGCCATGGGTGAGAGGGGGGTCCATGAACCACCAACAAGAGACAGGTGTGAGTGGAGGCCATGGTGCACTGTTCAGGACTGTGCCAGGACTGTGTTGTGGAGGTGTGCTGATACCTGCACCAGGCTTATTATGGGATTTGCAAACAGGGGAGGGCTATCAACCTTACCGGGGATGTGGATCAGATGGGGGAAGTCCACTGGTCATGAGTCCAAACAGCTATTTATATCGGATGGGCATTGGGTGGAAGGATGGACCACTAGACACCAGGGAAAAGCATCTGTTTATCTCAGGCAGGCATCTGGTGGGGGGGAGGGACCACTGGACCCAGCAAAAAGCATATATTTATATTAGGCAGGCATCAGGTGGGGGGAGAGACCACTAGACATCAGAGAAAACATATATTTATATCATGCCATCATCAGGTGGAGTACACCTGGACACCAGGGAAATGTTACATTTTTACAATCAGGCCAGCGATCAGTGGGGGAGGGGCCACTAGACACCAAGGAAAATGTTGTTATACATTGGAATAGGGATTAGGAGGGGGAGGGACCACTGGATACCAGGGACTGCTGTGCTGAAGATTTGGCTGGGGGGGTACTTAAGTACCTCTTCCAACCACTAGGGTTGCATGCAATAAAGCAAGATCTCAGTTGGTGGTATTTGCACTATGCAAGGGAAATGTGCAAGAGGCCCTTGCACAGAGCAAATGCTTTGTGAATTGGACAGTGCTGATATTCATGTCCCTTCCCCCTCATTTGAACTGTGGCCTCTCCACACTTTGCCCTGGTGCAAACCCGGTTTGAGCGCGTAAACCAGGCTTTTGTGAATACCAACTGGGCATAAAACCTGGTTTGCTCACACAAATCTGGGTTTGCGCCAGGGCAAAGTTTTGTGAATCCTGACCCAGGTTACTAACTTCCTTATAACTAGTGGTGGGTGAAGTGGCCCCAATTCACTCCACAAAGTGATTTGTGGAGTAAAGGCGAATTCTCAGAGTGCTCCGCAATGCGAAGCAGAGTACTTCTCGTTATAATGAGTAACGCTAAGTCCATTGAAAACAATGACTTCGCATTACTTACCCTTCCCAAACCACTACTCCACCAATTCTTAAGGCGAAGTACATTGAAAGCAATATACTTCGCCTCAATTTGCCTTGTTTGTAAGCTCCAAAGGCGAGTTTTGCAGGGATTCATGGGATTTCAGGTCACATGGGCTCTAGATTGTTCTGCACAGCATCAGTTTGGGGTAGTGTGTGTAGGAAGCTGTAGGAGACAATCTGCTCTGAGAGCTCTCTGCGATTCAAACCTTATAAAAGCTGTTAAAAAAGCCTTTTTGAGTCATTTGTTTTGCTGAAACTTTAGTTCATCGATTATAGGAAACCCTCCTGTGCTCATATCATCGAGCGTTATTGTTTGTGTGTGGATTTTGAATATTAATGTATAACATTCAGTCTGTGTACTGAGAGACAGTGGAAGTGTGCTTTGCAGGAGGGGCGTATCTGTGGTGTAGGTAGATTAACTTGGAGAAAAAGACAGTGCTTTCTGTTTTGGTGATATTTTTCTTGTATAACTGTGTTAAAGTACACCCAGTAATATTTTCAGTAATTCTTGACATTTTTTTGCTGATTGTTGTGGTGCAGCAGTGTACAATTTGTCTGTTTAAAACATTTGGTGATATTACTAAAAGGTTTTCAATTTGCTACGCATTACTTGAGTGTGTGTGTGAGGGTGCCATTAAATCAGACACTTTTTA
The DNA here is from genome assembly GCA_016271365.2 of Neoceratodus forsteri. Lineage (NCBI taxonomy): Eukaryota > Metazoa > Chordata > Ceratodontiformes > Ceratodontidae > Neoceratodus > Neoceratodus forsteri. Next base: position 1,274,576,611 of record CM057449.1, on the reverse strand, counting down.
TTGTGTTACAGAGTAATTGCAGCAGTGTGAACCTGCTATCCACCTCACCTGCATGAATTTTTTATACTGCTTTGTGGTATCTTTACTGGTAAAGGATTGTTACTGCCGTGCACTAATCCCCCAAATGGCAAAATGTATTCCTTTCCAGATTTGGATTTGTGACTTGTAAGCACTGGTTAGGTGCTGTTGTGTCTCTTCATATGCATCCCTTGAGTGTGCAGTGCAATCTTAATCTGTCTGTGCATTTGCATGGCACCATTAATTCTGGAAGATTGCATTTCTTGTTACACTCTCATTTCACTTTGTCAGCACTGGGGAATTTTCTAGACACAAGACAGTAGCATTTTGGGGATGTACATTAATTCTGGTGACTCGGTGTGTGACCTGACCACTGCACGTATGACTGAGTGTGCCATTAATTTTGGGAGACTTTGCATTTCTTGTTACACTTTCATTTCACTTCATCAGCACTGAGGGATTTTCTGGACACAATACAGTAGCACTTTTGGGATGCACCTTCATTCTGGTGACTGTGTCAGTGGGATGCTGCCAGTATTGTTTTCACTCTACCTTACTTCACGTTTAAGGCAGAATGACAACGCAAAGTAATAATATCAAGGTGAAGTGAGATTTTCCTATGGGGCACTCCGTGCAGCACAGTGCCAAGGCGAAGTGGCCACTTTGCATTCACTTCACCAGCAGATTTTAAATTCGCTGCATCTTTACTTACAGTATAACTGATTACTGAGAAAATATATTCCATTGAGCTAGGGTGATTGCTGTATAGTCTGTGAACTGGTGAACCCTTACGCTTCCTAAGGGAAGAGAAAACAAATGTCTGTTAAGAGCATACATGTCATTTAAAGCAAATTCTATTTGTTTCCAAGAGACCACACAATGTTTCGATATTCCCCAATAAATAATTTGCAGGTGAGCTGCAACCGAATATTTCTTTAACTTTTGCAAGTTAACCCTTTAGTTGAGTATGTTGATTGCCCCAGATAAACCAGGAAATCAGGTGATTCAGTTTCACTGATTAATTCATTTTGCATTGAATGCTGTACTCCAGTTGTCACAATAGGGTAAGCATTTTTTCTTTTATGTTTATTATTGTGTAGTACTCTTTTTAACTGTATTTTTTTTGTTTGCTACCAGATGGCTGTGATGAATTGCTAATAAATAAAAATACTTAAAAAAAGCAAAAGTGAGATATGAAGGCTCTACTCTGCACAAGAAGAATAAATAATTACCTTGCACCTACAGTATCTGCTCCTGCCATGTCCCTCCCTAATTCCCTCCTCTAAGCCCTGGATAAACCCTACCCCTCTACTTTACTGTCACCTTCATTTTACCCTGTGCACCCACTCCCCCAAATTTCTAGCTCTCCTCCCCTTCCCCCAAATTGCTCCCCCTTACTGGCCTTTCTTGTTCCCTCACAGAATGTAAGGTACCCCAAATGTTCCCCATGGGTCCATGCATCCTGATGGACTATTGATTAGGCCCCATCCCCTGGTGCGAATTCTTCCCCCTCAAGGGTTCAATTCTCACTCTCTCCCTCTACTATCACTCTCTTAATACCTATCTACTGACCTTTCTCAACCCCCTGACAGGGTACCCCACATCTGAAGGGTCTCTTTTGGGTTAGGTCCTATTCCTCCTCCTAGCATTTAAGTCACACCTCCTCCTTCTCTTTCTCCTCCCTCTTTAAATCCCTACAGTCTTATCTCCCTTTCTGTCTAGCCCCATAACCCCCTTGCAGGGTTCCCCACATCCTGAAGGGGTCTCTCTGGGACACTGCCTATCCCCTTCTCTCTGGTCCCCCCAGTACCCTTATTTTATTTTTTTATTTAGTTTTTGTTGACCAGGTAAGTGCACTAGACAAATCCTGCCTATTTTCAGGCACGACCCGGGGGGGGGGGGATACAGATGAATGCCAACTGACCTTGAACCAGATTAAGCTGTTGGTGGTATTTTTAGTGAATGAGGGAAATTTGGCCAGAACACCGGGGAAATTCCCCTAATGCAACCCTTGCAGGGTTCCTTGCATCCTGAAGTGCTCTCCAGGGACATGACTCTTTCTCCTCCCCTCTCCTCACCCTTTCCTCTCCTTTTCCTCCTTTTCTTTTATGTAAGCACTTGTTTACTTATAAATCTGGCATTTATTATTGTCCACTCTTTCTACCTATTTTTATGCGCAACACAGTTGTAACACTGCTTGTAACACCTGCCTTACCACTGTATGTTAATGTTGATCTTGTAACTTGAATGTTTAATGTCTCACTCCTATTGAACCCTTCCCCCCAGGTCACACTGGGAGATGAGCGACTTGTCACTCAGTGTGCCTTCTTGGTGAAACATTTCAATAAATAAATAAATGTCATCTTTCTGGTCAGGTCACTGCATGTTCAATTTGTATGGTACCTTAGATATTGTTTTATGAACTGTGTTTAACTTGTATTGGGTGGGGGTCCTCCTGCAATATCCAAGAGGCTTGTTGGTGGGGGCTGAAGACATTTATGGTGGCTTTTATATGGGTTTGATGTCTTTCAGGGTGACCACTCAGGATTTCCTTCAAGAAGGCAGAAGCTAGCTTCTGCAACCCACTCTCTCTTTTTCATAACTAAAAGAGAAATTAGTGCAGGTTGTTGACAGATCTTCCTCTTTCATGCTAATTGCAGATCACAGCCCAAAGTGCCTGTTCCCTTACTTTGACTTTACTTTGTTTTCTTACATTACCATCATAGGCAAACCTATTGATTGAAGTTTGTACCATGCATATACCTATTAGAAACACAACAGCACCAACATGCTACCAACATGAACAAAAACAGACTAATGCAAAATTAGCATAATTTTATGCATGCATAGACAATGGCAGAAACAAATACAGCAGAAATAGTCCCATTATGGTACAACAGAACTGCTTTCCTGCTTTGAGGAAGTTCAAATGTTTTACAAAGAGTTACAGCAAATAGGTCAAAAGTAAAGAGAGTTGGAAATGTAGCATGCATAAATCTAGTAAATGTTGATGAACAGCTTAGTACCTGAATAGACCTCATAAAGAGCAGCTATCATCATGGATTAGTCTAAGGGGTACCACTAACACCCATGAATCACCTTCACCATTTGCTACTTTCTGTGAACAGTCCTGAGCCTGTAGTGTTCTAGCTCCAAAGGTAAACACCAGACCACCTCCACTCACAAATCTGGCTGTCCCCAACAGGGCTTATCACTTCAGACCAGATATGGGCCACCACAACTCCAAAATGGAAAAGGGAACTGCTGCTGAGGTAGCCACCACTCCCAGGTTGCATGCATTGCCACTGGTGCTGAAGTAAAATTACAAAGAACTTATACCACAGAGTATCACTTTAGGACTGCCATCACTCCTGACACAGAAGAATCACCCATAAGGGAGTAAGGGGATATGTGATGGCAAGAGATGTGATACGAGACATATCTTAACAAGTGGCAAGTGAGCTTGGAGAATATCACTAATTTATTTTATTTATTTATTTATTTAGCTTTTGTTGACCGGGTAAGTGCACTAGACAAATCCTGCCTATTTTCAGGCACGACCGGGAAGGGGGATACAGATGAATGCCAACTGACCTTGAACCAGACTAAGCTGTTGGTGGTATTTTTTAGTGAATGAGGGAAATTTGGCCAGGACACCGGGGAAATTCCCCTACTCTGTGTAGGTGGAGCCTTTGCGCTGGTTGCATGATGGCCAGTCTGCATGATCCCCAGGAAGTGATGGATGTTGTGAGCTCTGGGGAGTGGGCCTCCTCCCCAGTGCTACCTATCCTAGAGGCCATAGAGGAACGTCTAGATGTGGCTACCGCCAGCAGTGATACAATAATTGAAGCCAATTCTGCCAAAAAGATTATGTTGAACGAAAGGAAAAATGATTCACCTAACTGTACAGTTGCTAGCTCATCTGGCTCTATACTTGCGGAGAAGCGTTCAGCCCTGGTCCTGCAATTGCAGTTGCTCGACTCCGAGATTGCATCATCTGCGCAGGCATCTGAACAGACACCTTCCCGAAGCCATTCTCTCAGCGGCGTGGAGAGTGAAAGCCCTCAGCTGGCGTGCAAGCAACCACGGCGACTATGGTTCCTTCCACATTAGCGGCGGCCGAATATGGATGGCGGTTTTCAAATCCACCTGCGGTGCTCAGGCGGAATCAAACCTCCAGGAAACCGGACACTCTAAAAAAACTGAAGCTACAGGCTGTACAGACACAGTAAGTGCTCCAACTCTGCATATTAAACCTCAGTTCGTTTCACAGAAGCCCTCTGATTCTGCAGTTTTTTCCTTTTCTGCTGATAAGGACCCAGGTTGGACAAAACGTGAAGGTTCTTCTGTTTATAAAAAGACTAAATCAAACACCTCTCATCCAAATAGAGACCTTTCAAACGAGTGGTCACCAGACAAAGCTCTTAAAAATGCTGGTTGGGAGAAAGGGGATGGGGGGGTCTGGACCCCAGACTCGTAAGACCCAGTCTACATGAATATGTTAAAAAGATCTTCCCTAAAGGATACCATGAGCTCCAATGAACCCCGGGGTGTAGGACTTTCTAATGTTGTTTCAGGACTTGATTATTCCAGTAATATTGCTAAGGCCAATGTTTTTACTGCAAATAATGGATCTGTTGGTAATTTAATTACTAATACTTCTTCTAAATCTACTCCTACTTTGCAAACTTCTGTAAAAGAGTCTTCAGGTTCAAGTTTTAAACTTGCTGATTTATTCCAAACTAAAGGTGAACCTGCACCTAGAAGGAATGCTGTTAGATTACTTTATAAAGGAGGTTTAGAAGTGCCTCCTGACCGTTTATACATTGCTAAAACATTACTTAAAGGGTCAATGAAATTTTCTCTTCTGAGATTTTGCCTTAATTAATATAGGGAATTTAATTTTGATATTAGTTTCAAGCAAATCTCTGGGCTTGATAGATTTTGGGCTCAATATGAAAAGCTTCAGACCTCACCTATTTGGTCCCCCTTTCAAGCCATCCCTCTTACTAAACCAGCTGTACATAATATTTCTATTGTTTTCAAAAATGAAGGGGTTAATATTGAAGACATTCTTTTTTGGTTAAATAAACGATGCGAGGTTTTAAACCGGCCTGTACCTAATCTTGATAGTGAACAAATATGGGATGGGAGTTGGAGGGTCCAAGTTAAACTCTATCCTACCAACACTGGTCCTAAACATTTACCTAATTTCTTTTATTTGGGTAAAGATAAGGGCTTTATTTTTTATGCAGGTCAGCCTAAATCATGCTTTAAGTGTGGTTCTCGTACCCATCTAAGCTCGGCCTGTGATACTCTAAGATGCAGTCACTGTTTTGAATATGGGTATAATTCCACGACCTGTTCAAATTCCTTCAAATGTAACCTATGTGAAGGGACTGGCCATGCTTACAGTCGATGCCCTTGGGCATCTCATAATAGAGACGATTGTCCTTCTCACGATGGTTTAATTACCATTGCCCAACAATTACAAGCTCAAAAGGTTGCTTCCCAGAGCTTAGATAATGGTCCTCCCCCCCATCAACAGCTAATCCTGCAGAACTTTCTATGGTCACTATTCCAGACCCTCAAACTTCTTCGGAAGCAGTTTCTTCTGCTGATTCTAATGTTTCCTCCAAGGTCACTAGTTCCAAATTATCAGAGAATGTAATGCCTCCCCCCTCCCCCCCCACAGTCTTGGATGCAGACACTTCTAGTTTTATTACTGTCACTCATAAACGAACTAGAAAAGGTCTTGCTGTTGTTAGCCGAAGTAAAGATAGTACTACTTGTAATTGGCAGTCCACTAATAAATTCGCAGTTTTAGCTACTGACTTTTCAGACAAGGACTCTGGAGGGGATGAAACAGACACCTCTTCAATTCGCTCCTACCCTGATGTGGAGGATGGTACTACTATTGACCCAATAGCCAAACGTACACGACAAAGCCAAAGGGGTAAATCTCCATGTAGCTCTTAACATGTCTTCTTTATCCATTTGTTCGTTAAACGTAAATAGTATTAAAGTGAAAAAAAAGTTGGGAGGCGTTTTTTTAACACTCACAGATCTTAAATGTGACATTATTTGTTTAGTGGATCCGAGATTAAAATCTCATGGAGAGCTCAGCCAAGCCTCTAAAGCATGGACTATGGGCCTTTCTTTTTGGTCTATGGGGTTAGATACTTGTGATGGTATTGGCATTTTATTCTCCAATACCGAATTTCATGTATCTAGATTAGTTGATATTTCTCCAGGTAGAGCCCTGTTATTAGACTCTCTTATAAAAATGAAAGATTTCGTTTAATAGGATTTATGCCCCACAAACCAAAGCACAATGGGTCTCTTTTCCATTTAGTAAGACCTACTTACATACCTCCAGATTACTTTTATGGGTAGGAGATTTTAACTGTGGCCTACATCAATCGGATTGAGGCCTTAAAACTCCTAAGCTTTTCTGTGATTCTTTAGCATTAAATGAAATTGTTTCCACTGCTCATCTTGTGGATGCATATAGGCATTTTCACAAATCTGGAGGTTTACCTTTTTTAAAGGGAACTTGCGAACTAGAATTGATTTTATTTTTGTCTAAAGTTTTGCTACTTCTTTCTTGTAAAACTGTGGGGATAGAATTCTCGGATCACGTTGCCCTTTGTGCATTGTTTTCCTGGAACTCTGCCCCACGTTGTAAGAAAAATGGTTGGCGCCTTAAAGATTCTTTACTAGATGATCCTTTTTTTGTGAAAGTCTGGCATAAGGAATTTGTAGCACGTTTGTCAGTTGTATAATTTTATGACACTGGAATAGATTGGTGGGAGGATTCTAAACGAAGATGGAAACAAGTCTTTCAAAAAAAGGCTGCAGTTACACAGAATATTAAATACCTGAATTATTTAACTTTGAGGCACCAATTACAACACTTAATTTCTTTGGCCAATTCTAATGGTAATGACTATAGTTCACAAATTGAGAAAATTAGTACTCAAATGAGACATCTTCAGTATGATTGAGCTAATTCTTTGGGTCAAGAAGCTCGTTTTGGTACCCATATTAACAAAGGCTGTCTTGATCCTTTCGAGCCTGTAAAGGTAGAGTAGATTCTAAATTAATTTCATCTTTAGATCTCAGAATGGTGATTTAGTTACGCTCGAGGCTTTAGTTATCTTATGGAGCAACATATTTCCAATATGTTAGGTACTAAATCTGTTAATGAAAATGCTGAAAGTTTTTGAATTCATTGCAATTGCCTCAGCTTTCTAAGTCTGAACAAGATATGCTATCTGCTGATATAGGAGAATATGAAGTGAAACAAGCTATTCATAACTTATGTTCCCATTCTGCCCGGGTCAGATGGGCTTACTGCAAAATTTTAAAAACCTTTTCCTCTGATCTTGTTCCAGTTCTGACCTTATTGTATAATGAAATGTTACGTTTAGACACTATGGCTAATACTATGACGGAGCCTTACTAATTTTAATTTCAAAAAAAAGGAGATGTTACTGATATTAATAATTGAGGCCTATTAGTTTATTAAATGTTGACTATAAGATTCTTGCGAAAATTTTGCTGTCCAGAATGCTCAAAATTGCATCCCAAAAGATAAGTTCTACTCAAACTTGTGGTATTCCTGGAAGATATCAATATGACAACCTTGTTTTATTACGTGAATTATTTGCTTTAGGTGAAAAGAAAGCCATTTCGGGGTGGATATTAGGCTTAGATCAAGAAAAGGCCTTTGATAGAGTTTCTCATGAATACCTGTTCCAAGTTTTGGTAGCCTTTGGTTTTCCCATACGATTCCTTTCTTGGATTCACCTTTTATATAAGGATGCTGTGGTTATACCTAATGTCAATGGTTGGTTAGGAAACCCCATCCCCTTGCTTGTGGTGTACGGCAGGGGTGTCCTTTAAGTCCGCTACTTTATAACTTTTATATTGATACTCTTTTGAGAGCAATATTACTCTGCCCTCAAATTGTAGGTTTAATTTGTATTCCTTCCTCACCACCAATTAAATTATTGGCCTACACTGATGATTTGGTCTTGGTAATAGATTTGAACACAAAGCAAGAAGCAATTGTTCAGGTCTTACATGCCTTTTCTTCCATATCGGGATCCAAAATTAACCTTAATAAAAGTATATGTGTACCAATAGGACATGACTCTCTCCCCAATAATGGTATTTATGCTGGAATTCCTGTAAAAATTTAAGCATTCAAATATTTAGGGATTTATTTTGGACAAGGGAATATGCAAGTCTATAATTGGACTAATGCTTTAAATAAGGCGGAAGGTTTAATCACTAGTTGGAAGCAAGTTTTAATGGGAAAAAAGAGAGTCGTTCTACTTAAAACTTTAGTTATTCCTATTTTTTTATACCTAAGTTATGTATTTCCACCACCTATAGCCCTGTTCACCAAATTAAATGGGACATTTTTTAAAGGTTTTTGGGGGTCCAGACTAAACCCCATTAAGAGAAGTTTTACATACAGGCCTATAAAGGAAGGTGGTGTTAATATGATTCACCCTGTTGGTTTCTTTTTATAGTCTTTTTAATTATAATTTTGTAAGGCTTTAAAGCCTGGGAATACATTTTGGAAACCGTATTTCATGGCCTGGTTTTCTTTCTGTTTAGATAATTGGGACGTCAATTATAAATGTATTATTCTCGGTCTCAGGATATACCTTCTTATGGGAAAGAAGGTTTTAAATATGTCTAACTTGGAACCTCCTCCCACAGGATTTTTGTGTTTTGTCAAGGCTGATGTTATATAATAGGATTTGGAGGGAGGCTCAGGAAGAAGTAATTTTTCCTTTGCCCCTCAAACCATCTCTCCTGGGTTCTCATGCAACCGTAACCCTCGTTTACGCCTTACATATGGGACATGGTTTGGTTAAGCAATTATGATAGGCTAAGGGTAAAAGTAACCATAAGCACAAAGCTTTGAACTTATGCCTACTGCCCAGGGATACTTGTTTAGAAGTTTTAGAAACCCAGCAACATTTATTTCTTGAATGCCCGTTTTCTTTGGATATTTGGTCCAGTTTAGCTACAGAGTGGTCTGAACCCTTATTTTTAATCATATCGTATGAACAAATTATGTTCTGCACAAATGCAAAACTTAACGTTAAATACCATGTTGAAACATTATATGTGATTTTTGCGCTCATTAGATACTGTATATGGCAAGCGAGATGCATATTGGTTTTACATCAAAAAATCATTCACAAGCATGAAATTATCTGTAACATCCGTAATGCTCTATGTTCTGTCAAAAAAAAGGATTATCTTGTTTATCCTAGACACCAAGTTAACCTTCTGTGGAGTAATTGTGAAGCCTTGTTTAATGATTCTTGAACTGGACATGTTTTTGTTCTAGTTGTTTATTCTGTTGTAATGAAGCCCAATTTCTTTCCAATAAAATTTCCCTACTCTTTTCGATAAGTGCCATGGGATCTTTAACATCCACCTGAACTACCACCAATCCAGGCAGATGGGACCTCGGTTTAACGTCTCATCCGAAAGACAGCACCTCAGAAGTGCAGCACCCCTCTCATGCTGCACTACAGTGTCAGTACTGGGATATTAACACAAGTGCCAGATGTGGGAACTGAACCCACAACCCTCTGATCTCCTGGCCTCAGAGGTGAGTGTGCTACCTACTGAGCCACTGACACTGCAAATGGCTCCATGTAGCAGAGCCATGAGTGATTAATCCCCGAGCTCACTTGCCATGAGTTAAAAAATATGTCTTCTATCACAATCCCTTGCCATCACATATGCATTTTATACAATAGGGTTTCTCGTTGTGTGGAAGTTTTTGTGCATAATTTTTTTAATTTATGTGTTCATTTTACCTGTAGTATGTAGAGTTCTGTTGTGCTTTGGTGTTGTTCCATGGTCTTGATAGTGTTTTTGTCTATAGGAGTTCATAGTAATGTTTCATTGGTTGGTTTTGTGAATTTTTTTTTGGTGGGGTTTGATAGGGTGAAGTTTGTGATAGTATGGTGTGATTGGCTGCTGAGTGTGATATTCTGGTTGGTTTAATGGCTTGTGTGCTGCTTTTTCATTTGATGTGCTGTACTGTAGTGTGTTCTGATTGGCAGTTGTTGCGTGTGGGTGGAGTTTGTTGTTGGGATGTCGGAGTGGACTGTTTGCAGTGTTTGATTTTACTTGATTTCCAAGTTAGTTATTTTGTATTTCATTTTTTATTGCTGCTTTTGTTAGATTTATGTGGACCTCTCCTGTTAACTGGTCTCCGTATATTTGTGGATTTGTACTGTTATCATGTTCAAGCTTCAGAACTGGAAATGTGAGGTATGTGTCTAATGGTGATTTTATTTTTTACTGGTAATTCTTATTTGGGAGTGTTTTGACTTCTGCAATATATTTTAATTTTCTGGTTTACTTCAGTTTTAGAGGATTTATTTTATGCAGTTTTTTATTTGAGAACATAGTTTTCAGGTGCTAGTTTATTTTTCCTGCAGTTCACAATGTAGTTCAGCTGCTCGTTTCTGTGACGTGTAGACCGTGGTGATATTTTTTGGTGATGTGTACACCATGGGTGGGATATTCAGACTGTGCCGAGCAGGGGTGCAAGCCGAGGCGCAGTGCAACTGGGCTGCACCAGGGCATGGACCATTGAATATGGCACTGAGGGCACATGCACTGCGAATGGTACAGTGGCAGTATACCAGCGCAAGTGGCAGGAGGGGAGCTGGGGGATGCGCCAGCACAAGTGCAGTTGTGCTAGGTGCATCAACTGCGATATTTAGCATTGGGCATGCAAATTAGGCCATTATGCATGCAAGGCACAAATGGGGCCATTTGCATGTCATTATGGGCCCATTTGCATTACTTGCTCCGATCCCCGGTGACTTACGCTTGGCACCCTGCCAGGCTGCAGCTGTCAGGGACCAATGCCCTGAAGTTCCTTGGTGGACCCGCACCTGTATGCCCAGTCACGGGCGTATATTAATATTATCCCTGGTGGTCCAGTGGACTGCTGTCTATCACCTGATCATGGGCATATGTTAATATTATCCCTGGTGGTCCAGTGGACCACTATCTATCTCCCAATCATGGGCATATGTTAATATTATCCCTGGTGGTCCAGTGGACCAATCTCTATTGCCCAATCATGGGCATATGTTACAAACATCCCTGGTGGTCCAGTAGAACCCCACACCCAATCAAGAGCGTAAATCGTAAATACACTCCTGGTGGTCCAGTGGTACCCCCCACCCACCCACTGTGGTCCCCCACCACCCAGCACCCCCCAGTCAGTGGTGGGCGGCAGCACCCCACCCGCATGCCACCTGGCTGCCCGCCGACTGACAGTGTACAGAACTGTCCATATGCCTATTGGTCTACTGCATGGGCCAATGGGTGTACAGACCATACTGTACTACACAGGCATGATATGTGAATGAATGCATTCATTCACATATTGGGCCTGTGTAGTACGGTATGGTCTGTACGCCCATTGGCCCACACAGTGGACCAATAGGAGTACGGACAGTACCCTATGCTGTCAGTCGGCGGGCGGCCAGGCAGCATGTGGGCAGGGTGCTGCCACCCGCCACTGACTGGGGGGGTGCTGGGTGGTGAGGGACCACAGTGGGTGGGTGGAGAGGGGGGTACTACTTGACCACCAGGAGTGCGTTTGCAATTTCCGCCCATGATCAGGCACTGGGGGAGGTTCCACTGGACCATCAGGGATGTTTATAACATATGCATGTGATCGGGTGCTTAGAGGTGGAGATTAAGTGGCAACACACTCAAAGGTTCAACAAGGCTTTTTAATGGACTTTGATGAGGGTGGGAAGGGGGGCGACTATAGTCAAATGTGCCACTTTCAACTAAAACCCCACTCAGAATGGGAAAGGGACAGATTGAGGTCAAATATGCGGCTTTCTATATAGTCTCAACTGTGAGTTATTAGGAGCTGAGGTTGTGGTAAAATAAAAATATATTCCCACAGATGTTATATAAAATGTATTATCACACTGGCATTTGTTTTGTATTCCTTATGTGTGCAACATAGATTCAAAGTGCATAACTCATACATACACTATGAATTCCAAATGTCAGATCTGAAACACATTAAAAATAAACATAAATCAGTAATTTTTAACTCTTGATTGGGCATTTATGATCTTTTAGTATTAGATTGGTCGTAGCATAACTAAAGGTACTTAAATACTTTCTTGACTGTCTCCTACATGTGGCAACTAACTGAGTATTAGGGATGGTTGTTAGAGGCAAGTATCCAAAGGTGAAGCTAAGGGCATAGTGACAAATAGGGTCCCTAATGAACTGATGAATTTGAACCAGAGGGTTCCAATACTATAATATGTTTACTTGATTTTTTGTATACTGTATTACAAAAACAGGCAAACAAACAAACAAACCCATATTTCTTTTGAATTGTAAACTTTAAAAAACAAATGGTTTACAGAAATTATTCCTCCAACTGTGTGGCAGTACTCTATATAACATTTATTGTTTTATTTTTAAATAGAAAATTCCCAATGGGCTACAGAAAAGGGATGGCTGCCATGGAATATTATGTCATCCAGATGAATTTATTAGAAATCACTTGTTCTGTTGCCAGGAGAATGGACCCTAATGTGAACTACAGAACAATAATCAGTCATTCAGATCATTGCCAGTCACTAGCTCATTAACTCATGTAACTTTACAACATTTCAGTTATTTTGTTTTTACCACTTGTACTAGTGACAAAGCACTATGGCCTGGATATGGTACTTAAACTTTAATCATTTGTTTAGAATGCCAAGTAACCAAAGCAACATGTAGTAGGGTTTTGTAAAATCATATGAGTGGTTGCTAAAATCAATAAGATTACTTTAATCAATAAGGGTGTGAAAGGTAGGTTTCTAATTTTATTACAAATCTTGGCCCAGATATTCAAAAGAGTTGAGCCATGCGCAATAGGGTTGCACCTGCGCAAGTCTGAAAATGCGCCATTCTGCGATATTCAGCATGAGGCAGTTGCACCCCCCAAATCACGCTGAGCAACAGCGCAATGATAATGAATGCATGTGCAACTGAAGGGGGAGGAACCATGCATAAATGGTGCAGTGCGATATTCAACAACATGTGCCATGCACAATAGGGGAGCCAGCAGAAGTTACGCCATAGTGGAAATGAGCCAAAATAAAAGGGAGCAAGGGAGAGGCACAAGAACGCTACAGGGAAGTCACATGAGAGAAAAATACAGCAGGAAACACTGGGCAGCAGGGACACACAGGGCAAGCCAGAAAAGGGCACCTGGAAGCAACAGGCACAGGGGAAGGTGTGTGAAGCCACAGTGCAGAAGGGGGAAGTACACCACACAGCAGTGAGGCCAGCACAGGCAGGTGTTCCTGGTGCAGGGGAAGTAGCAGCCAGGACAGCGGGGAAAATACAGAAACAGCTGCCGGGGGAGTGAACACAAGCCAGGGACATGGCCAGTGCCACCATCCAGATGGAGGCCATAATGAGGGGTGAAGGCAGGCAGCAGGGGGCGTGGCCGTGGAAGGGCCCGTTGGCAGTATGCCCCCAATAGGCAGTATCGAGCCCACACCAGCTTCGAGCTGTACAGTGATACCAAGATTGTGGGCTGGTACCGCCTGAATCGGGCAATTCTGAGGCAACTCTCTGAGCTGTGCAGTGATGTGATGCAGGCACCCATACGACGGAGCCATGCCGTCAGTGGAGACGAAAGTGACAGCTTGCATGTGCTTGCTCGCCACGGGTACCTTCCAGAGACCAACTGGGGACACCACAGGCATAACCCAGTCAGTCACATCATGCCACCTCACCCAATTCCTCAGCGCACTGCTGCCACATGCTGTGGAGTACATCCATTTCCTCAGTACACCGGCGGAGCGCACAGCAAACATACAGGAGTTCCACAGGGTAGCACGTATGACTGGTGTGCTAGGGGCAATAGACTGCACCCATGTGACCATCTGCACATCACCTGGCCCTGAGGGGGCTGCATATATAAATTGCAAGGGCTATGCCAGCATCTGATGATCCACAGTCGGGAGCACAAAAGCGAATACCCCCTCTGAAGACTCGTTTGAGTCGAGGCGCTAGGGGTGTTTTGTTCATTACAACACTTGGTTTTTTGCACCAGTTGATTGTCTTTTTTGCTAGTGAAGCTAAATAAATGTGCAAATTTAGTAACATTAAGAAGTGTCTTCGCTAAATATTTTATATTATTCTATCTGGTGCTATTCGCTTTTGCGCTCCCGACTGTGGATCACTTGTTTGTGGGGCTTGCTACCCCTCGGCGAGCTGCATGGTTGCTGTAGGAGTTCTGTTCGCAGTGTGTCTTTGGATGTGGCTATGCCAGCATCAACTGCCAGGTGGTGTGCGATGCCAGGGGCCGCATAATCGATGTCTGTGCCAAGCACCTTGGGGGAGCACATGACACCTTCATCTAGCACCAGTCAGCACTGTGGCACAGATTCGAGAGTGGGGATATCCCCACTGGTCACCTAGTGGGTGAGTATGCAAACCACATGGTCAATCATAGGGCCTGGGGGGGCATGGTCAGAGGTGACATGGGTAGTGGCCTACATGGTCCGGGGCAGGGTGATGCTGATCACCAAATTAACCTCCACCTTCTACACACAGGTGACAGTGGATACCCACTCCATCCCTGGCTGCTCACACCCTACCAGCAGCCCACGATCCCATTGCAGCAACGCTACAATGAGGCACACACCACCACACATAATGTCATCGAGCGGGTGTTCAGGATGCTGAAGGCACATTTCCATTGCCTGGACACCTCCAGCGGTGCCCTACAGTACAGCCCTTCAAAGGCCTGCGGGCTATTCCTGGCCTGTTGCATCCTGCACAACATGGCCAACGAATGTGGGATAGCCATACAGGTTGAAGAGGGGGACAGCGATGGGGACGATGAGGACGCCAGTGACAATGGTGATGGGCAGCCCCCCTTGGCCGATGGGACCCCCGACCGCTCCAGCTGGCACAGCTGCACCGGGACACCATCATGGAGGAGCACTTCAGCCAACCCAGGTAAGTCATGGGGCCATGTGCAACCAACAGTGGCTAAGGCACAACCCACAAACATGCATGGACACACACCAGGGGTGCATTCTGTCAAGGTAAGTGGCCGGGCATGGAACCACACACACAACCAGGGATGGGTGAGGTCTAACATGCCACGCAGGACACACACACACACACACACATACAACACACCACACATGCACAAAGGGTAGGAGGCACACTGACCCAGAAGCCACCCCTAGCCACACACATGTCCACAGACCACCATGCCCACTGCCTGTCCTTGTGCGTGTGTCAGATGCTGAGCACCATTGCACACTGGTGTACAGCACAATGCAGGCATCATCATGCATGTGCAACTGTGGACAGCAGCTGGGAGGGTGTACAGATGGACTGTGTGTCCACGTGCAGGGCCGGGTACCCACCCGTGCAATGCCCACTGAATGACACAATGCACACAGGGCAGCACCAGACAGTAGCCACGTTGGGAGACAGGTCAGTCATGCACCACAGTGCTCCAGCTGCCCTGGATGTCTGGGTGGCCCCGCCGAGACCTGCCAGCACTGGCAGGCTGACCACTGGCCTCATGGGGTGGCACCGATGGGTCCCCAGGGGTTCCACTGCATGAACGTGACCGTGCTCGCGCAGGGGTCTGCAGCACACCAAACATGCCTGCACCAGGCATGCTCAGGATGCCCACAGCTGAACCCGGTGTCGACAAGGAGGGTGTCACACGATGCCGGGAAGGGGGGGTGGACAGTGCACTGGGTGGTGTCTGCAATGCATGGGCACATGACTGTGTGCCCATTGTGGCCATGACAGCAGTGAATGCCTGTGTCTGCCTGTCAATGGCAGCGGTCACATCCTCCCACAACCGGTCCCTCCCTGCCAGGATCAGAGTGGTGTCTCTGCTGCGACGCTCCTCTGCCCACTCCAGAGCTGCACGCAGTGCATCCACCAACATCGCAAGCCGCATCTGCTGGTTGACTGATGCTTGCAGTATGTGGGTGTGCTCATCCAAGAGGTCATCTGCCTCCTCAGCATCCTGTCCCTCAGGGTGTGCACAGCCCTGATGCCCAGCACCCCTTGAGGGTGGGCTCTGCACAGCGGGACCAGGTCTGGGCATGTCCAGAGGCAGTGCACTGATGCCGCCCCCTGACCCTGTACCCCCAAGCCCATTGGCCGACTGCTGATGCTGCCCCTCCGGCTGCCACTCACCAGGGCTCACTGGTGCCACCGCAGTGGCTGCAACAGTCCCACTGTCCTGTACACACACCAATGCTGCCTCACTGGTGCTGACAGGCACAGGCTGGGACTGTGATGACATGCAGGCCTCCACAGCAGCACCACCCACAGCCATGGCCACAATGTTACCTGCTGTGTGGCCATCCCGTGGCACACATGTGTCACTGCCGATGCCGTTAGTGACATCATCATCGGTGACAGACCTGGCACCAGCCCCAAGTCACAGCATGCTGGCATCTGTGGACTCTGGCATGCTTGGACACGGACAGGGCCTCCTCTGCACCTGTTCAAACAACATCATTCTGGACAGCCAGGCAGGCCCACTGTCGCACTGAGCCATGTATACCTGTGGAGGTGGATGGGCCCTCCTCCATTTCCATCTGACTGTCCTCAGTGGACAGACCCACCACCACTGACCCATGCAGATGCTCAGAATCTGTAAGGGAAAACAAAGTCGTGTTACTGCATGTGACTTACCCTGCCCCCCCAATAGACAGACCATGACCTACCATGCAGTGACGGGCTACCACCCATCTGGAAGCCACCACCCGGAACACCCTCAATGGCACAATGCTACATGCTTCCAGCAACCCTCTCCTCCTGTGGGGTCAGGTGTAGCACCTCCAGCTGTCCCCCACCTGTCGCAGGTCATGCTGCCCTGATGGCAGCCACCTTCTCCTTTATCCTCCTTCTGTCTGTGCCCATCTTCTTCTTGCACTCCTGCACAGAGTGCTGGTGACTGCCATGCAGGTTCAGAGCATGTACCACTTCCTTCTATGCAGCAGCACGGGCCTGTGGTGTTCCCTGCCGTCCGCTGAGAAGTGGCTCCTGATCCAGGTAGGCCTCAAACAGGGCATCGGTCTCAGTCTTGGCAAAATTAGGCCTCCTCCTCCTCCCACCACTGTGTTCCTCCTCTCCCACAACTCGCTCGGTCATTATTTAGCCTGAGAGAATGAAAGTTGTTACCTGTGAATGTGCAGTCCCATGCATGTCCCAGAATCCACAGTCCACACTCCCAAACAACATGCAACTCACCAATAGACTGCAGTAACCGACTATGGCCAGTGCAGCCCAATGTCGCACTTTTATAGCGCAATCCATGCAAATGAGACGAGGCACAACTTTAAGTGGATGCAAATTGCAGTACTGCACCATTGAATGGCTGATTAGCTGATTTGCATATGATGACTTGAATATTGCGCTGTTGCGCTTTGCGCAATTGTGTTGAACGTGCTGAGCCAAGGGCGCAGTTCTGTGACATGCGCAGTACACACTGCACTGCGCATGCCCGGGTTGCTGACGCAGGCATCTGCCGTGCTGCTGACGTGCTGTGCACGGGAGGCAATGCAGGGCATGTCCACCATTGTGAAAATGGCACTGCAGCGATGTTCACCTATATGGCGCTGTGGCACTGGGGCAACAGCACGGTAGGCCACTACTGGAGATAGCACACAGGCATCCAATCGCGCTACACACATTGGGTTCCAATGGTGCTGTGCCTGTCCGTGCACCACAGACCCTTGACCCTGTGCCCGACCTTTGCCCCCTAGGCGCTATGCATCAGGCATGGGTGTACCAATATCACACTGTTCGGTGACAGCGCGATAGGGAATGGCAACACTGTACAGTGCAGCATCTGCACGTGGTGGAGCCGCGCTGCAGAGTGCCATTTTGAGCCAACTGAGCAAGTGAGATGGCACGGAGGAGGGCTGCCCAGTGGACCCAAATTGAACTGGCCAACCTGGTGGCCATTGTAGAGCCACTTTATGGCCCACTGTTTGGGGAGGCACCCCTGAACAGGTCCAGGAGCCAGGTGTGGGAGGAGGTGGCCAATGCCCTGAAGGAGGCCACAGGAAGGGGGTGGATGGTGGAGCAATGCCGCCACAGGTATTGCGACCTGCAGAGGAGAGAACCGGACCTGCTTGCCTGCCTGCGGGCATGTGCCAGGAGGGCATGGTGCCACAGCCAGGTAGGTGTTATGTCCACACTTTTATCTTCCATATGGGTATCATGGTTGTATGTGTCCGGAACATGGGGAGAGACGTCCGGTGTTGGCTGTGGTGGTGTTATCAGGGTGTGGGGTGGGTGGGTCTGGCTGGGTGGGAGTGCACACACATGGGGGCAGGGGACTTTGCTGCAGGATTGTGCTGATGTTCCTCTCTCCATGTTTGCACCACAGGGCCAGAGGAGAGGCATCTGGCCAGGGAGATGCGGCACCAGCAGGATGACAGGGCCGGTAGGAGGGGCGATGGTCCACAGCGCCCGAGGGACCGGCCTGATGATGGTGAGTGCCATACCTCCATGATTACTATTGCATGCTGTGTAACAGGGTGGGCAGTGGGGCATGGCCACCATCCATTGACACCACTGCCATGCACACAACTTGTTACAGTCAGCACTGTCCAGTGGCACTGCATGTCTGGGAGTGCGTCGAGTGGTGGTCCATGCGTGCACCAGGTACATGGCTGTGCCACTGCCTTTGCACCACATAGCCATGTCATTAAATGGCCACGGTGGTGCTGTGCATGACTTGGCCGGTGGGTGTGTGCAGCAGTCCGCATGGCTGTATGCACCTGGGTGGGCAGGTCTTGTGGACGTGATCACTGTGGGTGGTCACACACCATCACAGAGGCATGTCCCATGGCCGTATGCCATGCACAGTGGGTGGGCTGTATGGGGCTGTGTATTCACACCTATTGACTGTGCTCCCTTGTCCTAGGTGTCTGCCAGCTGCAGCATAGATACATAGATACATAGACAGTGTCGGCAGATAAGGGCCTATGGCCCACCTAGTCTGCCCATTTGAGCTTGTAAGTTCAGTTTGTTTTCCTAGAAGTCTATTTCCCCTTACCCCTGACCTCTAGAATTCCTTTATGTCTATCCCATGCATTCTTAAATCCCGTGATTGTTTCAGCCCCCACCACTTCCTCTGGCAGGGTGTTCCACTTGTCCACCACCCGTTCTGTGAAGAAATTCTTTCTCATGTTTCCTCTGAATTGTCCTCCCTCCAACTTCATCCCATGCCCTCTAGTCCTGAAACATCTTTTTCGCTTAAAAATAGTGTTTTCCTGCACCCTGTTCCTCCCTGTAAGATACTTGTATCTCTATCTATCCCTCTCTCCCTCCTCTCCTCCAGGAGTACATGTTCAGTTCCTTCAACCTGTCTTCATAGGATTTGTGATGCAACCCATGCACCATCTTTGTTGCCCTCCTCTGAACCTTCTCTACCCTGTCTATGTCCTTACGTAGGTATGGTCTCCAGAACTGCACACTGTACTCAGGTGGGGCCTCACTAGTGTCTTATATAGCGGAATTATGACCTCCTTTTCCTGCTGGTGATGCCCTGCCTATACATCCCAGCATCCTATTTGCTTTACCTGATGCCTTGTCACACTGTTTCCTACCTTGAGGTCATCAGAGATGACAACCCCAAGATCCTTTCCTGCTTGGTGCATGCTATATCCTCACCCCCAACTGATATATTGTGCCAGGGTTTTGTGCCCCATATGCATTATCTTGCACTTCTTTGCATTGAATTTCAACTGCCAAACCCTTGACCATTCTTCAAGTTTCTGCAGGTCCTTCTCATTCTGTCTACACCCTCTGGTGTGTCTACTCTGTTACAGAGCTTTGTGTCATCAGCGAACAGTGAAATTCTGCCTTCTATATCCTGTGCAATGTCACTGATGAAGATGTTGAATAGGACCGGTCCCAGCACTGATCCCTGTGGTACCCCACTGGTCACTCTTCCCTCTGTGGAGTGACAGCCATTTACCACCACCCTCTGTGTCCTGCCACCCAGCCAGTTACCTACCCACCACACTACTGTCCTGCCCACACCCATATTCCCCAGCTTGTGTAATAGTCTTCTATGTGGCACAGTGTCAAAGGCCTTGCTGAAGTCCAGATAGGCCATGTCCACTGCCCTCCCCTGATCCACCTCCCTAGTCACCCAGTCAAAAAATTCAATGAGGTTGGTCTGACATGACCTCCCCCTGGTGAAACCATGCTGCCTTGGGTCCTGTAGTCCATTGACAACCAGATGTTCCACCAATCTCTCCTTCCAGTAGTGCTTCCATGATCTTTCCCACTACCGAGGTGAGGCTGACTGGTCTGTAGTTCCCTGCTTCCTCTTTGTTCCCACTTTTGTATAAGGGGACTACATCTGCTGTCCTCCAGTCTTTGGGTACCTCCTGTTTCCAGTGATTGGCTGAACAGGATAGCCAGAGGTTCAGCCACCACCTCTCTTAGTTCTTTAAGGACCTGAGTGCACCCATCTGGCCCCATTGCTTTGTCAACTCTTATTACTTCCAGTTCCTTCAGGACCCTTTCTCGTGTAAAGGGACTTGTGTCCATTTCTGCACCATTCTCACCCCTTGTACTCCCTTCAGACCCATTACCCCCCTCTTCCTTAGTAAAGACTGAGCAGAAATACCTGTTCAATATGTCAGCTTTACTGTTGTCATCCTCCACGCTGCTCCCAGCAGATAAGGGAGGCATTGCAGGAGATCCTCAATGTGGGCCGGGCATCATTGGAGATCCTGCAAAGGACTGACCGGCTTGGGGTCCTGAGAAGACACCGGAGGCAGAGCAGCTGGAGCGGGGGAGCCCCATTGATCATCCTCTGCCCCTGATATCCTCTACCCCCCTGGACCCACCCTCACACCCCTCCTTTCCTGTCCCATTTGTTCACCCCTGCCCCTTACCCACCCCCACCTTGTTTGTTGCCCTCCCCCACATTTGTACATAGTTTTGTAAATAGTTCCTTTTGATATGTTTTTGAATACAGATCTTTGATATGAATACTGTGGTGGTCTCTGATTTGCAACGGGCTATAGGTGCTCAGCTGCAGTGGTGTGCATGGCATCAGGGGTGGTGCTGTCATGGGTATGTGTGTGTGTCCATGTGGAGGTGACTATGGTGTGGGAGTAGCTATCAGTCAGTGTCTGTGGTGTGTGTGTTGTGCCCTGTGCACTGGATGACTGTGTGTAGTGGTCCATGGTGCATGCTCTGTGTCCATGGTGCCCCTGTCAGCCCATCCATGGCCTGTGCAGCTGACACCCTTGCATGTCTGTGACCTGCACGGTCTGCTGGCATGTCAGTGGTGGCTGTCCATGCAGGGCAGCCACTGTACCCATCACAATGCTGGGTTGCCTCCTGTCACTGGTGTGGTGCATGTCTGCCTCGGGTGACACTGTGGCCTCCACAGTTGTTGTCCCACCTCCATGCTGTGGCTTGTGTGTGTTGCAGGGGATGTGCATCACTGTCTGTTCTGCTGTGTGTTCCTCTGCCCATCTGTGGCATGGGTGGTGGGCCCCTACATCCCTGGTTGTGCAGTTGCATTGCTGCACTGCTGCTGGGGGGTGTCCCTGGTTGCACTATGGCGCCTCTGGACTGCTCAGCTGAACATCCCTTGTTGCGTTATGGCACATCAGATCTGTTCAGCTTCCCTTCCCTAGTTGCGCTATGGCACAGGTGGTGTGATATTCAGTCATCGGCTGTAGGCGCATGTTGGCCGGCTCAGTTTTTGAATATTGCACCTCTTGCACATGGGCACAATGGACTTGTGCTTGCTCCTGCTATTGCACACTTTTTGGGCACAGTTTGAATATCTGGGCCCTCATAAATACTGTAACATGTTGGAAAATGACTAACATTAAGTGAACTTACATTGAATTACTGCTAAACAGAGTTTATTCATTACGCTATGTGTTAATGCAAGGTGATCTCATTTTGTAAGGCACATAGAAAGTGAAGTTCAACATGGCCCTATAAAACAAGTTCTGGCCAGAGCCGATAGGACTGTGAAGGGCTACCAAGTAATGAAAGTTACAGATGTGCATATAAATTCTTCAGTGTCCAGGTATAAGTTGGCCATATATTGGAGGTGGTGCACCTGAATTTCAATGTGGCATTTTTTGGACCCCTCTTCATGAACAGTGCCAGTGCCATTTTGTTCAATTGTCCCAAAAGGTGATTGCACATACCAAACATGCTGTTCTGTGCCACAGGTGCAAAAACATGGCTTAGGCAAGTTGTGGAAAATTACAGCTGTACAATTGTGAAGGAAGTGTACAAAAATGGCTATGTTAAAAATGTGAAGTGAAAATATTAAAAATTAGCAATGTTAGGAGCGTGCATAGAAACTGTGCAGCGCATGCATGTAACGCAGTGAATTTTTGGAATTGTTTCACCAAATTTTCAACATGGCCTTTGTTGGACCCCTCCTCATGAACAGTGGCAGTGTCATTTTGTTTAATTTTCCTGAAAGGTGATTGCACAGAGCAAACATGCTATTCTGCGCTACAGGTGCAAAAACATGTTTTGGTCAGGTTGTGGAAAATGACAGCTGTAATATTGTGAAGGAGGTGTGCAAAAATGGAAATGTTACGAATGCGGAGTGAAAATATGAAAAATTAGCAGCGTTAAGAGCATGTGTAGGAACTGCACAATGCATGCTTGCAATGCAGTCATTTTTTGGAATTTTTCACCAAATTTGCAACATGGGCATTTTGGGACTCCACTTCATGAACAGTGGCACTGTAATTTCATGAATCGGTACCGAAAAGTGATTCAGTGCAGTGACTGCGATATCACCTTTTGGGACCAAGTAACAAAATGACAGTGACAGTGTTCATGAGGAGTGGTTCCAAGAAGCCCATTTTGAAAATTTGGGGCAAAACTTCAAAAAAATGGCTGAGATATCAGCATAAGTTGAAATCCCCACTGAATGGCTGTATAACATGCCTACCTTTAATTCTTTAGTTCGTGGTTGAGCTTTGAAAAGTACAGATGTGTCCTGGTCCAGAGAAGATGACAGCACCAACCTCTGAAGGTAAGTATGGAGTAAGGGGGGTGTGGGGAGGTGGGTGCACAGTGGGAGGGTGAGGAGGGGGGAGGAAGACTGCAGCAATGATGAGGGATTGTTTTTACTTTCACAGGGAAATAACAGCGACAGTGATGGACCGTTTTCAATTTTGCAGCATAAGGAAATGGAAATAAAACATTTCAGCACTCTGGGGTGGGCTCCCAGTGTGCCACACAAATGCTGATATAGGGATTGGGTACCTCATGTCCAGCATAATGTGGGAAGGGGCAACAGACAGAAAGATACTGATGAGGGACTGTTTTCTAATTTTTAGAAAATGAAACAACTTTGCACACTGGGGTGGTCTCCCAGTATTGTGATATCACGACTTGGGAAGGGGGCACAACATTTCAGCACACTGGGGTGGGCTGTCAGTGTGCCACATGAATGCCAATATGGGGATTTGGCATCCCATGTTGGGCATAACGTGGTAAGGTGGCACCAGACACAAAGATACTGATGAGGGACTGTTTTCTTATTTATAGACAAAAGAACAATTTTGCACACTGGGTGGACTCCCTGTGTTGCGATATTGTGACTTGGGGAAGCAGCACAAAATACAAAATGGCATTGTGCCATTCGCAACATGCCGACACAGCAACACTGCACATGTGCACGACTCCGTGCATGTGCACGACTCTTGCGCATGCACAGTGCATGCATCAGAATGTGGAAGTAACAGCTGAAATAGTGTGGCTGTAATCCTGTATGATTATCATGGAGGACAGCTTTCAGCTCCATTGGGTTTTCAGAAGGATACTTCCAAAAGTCCAATGGAAGAGGTTGTGAGATCGGCTGTTTTCAGAGATAGAAAGCTCTCACAAACTGGCTGTAGGCTCTGCCCACAGCCCTAAAAAAAAAAAGGAAGGGGTGGAAGTCTAAACTACCCCAGCAGGAGTCAAATTCAAAGAACAAATGTGACTCATGCATGCAATGTTAGGCCAATTCAGTATTTCATTTTATTTTAACATTTTTGCATAATAGCATATATTTAATTTTTTATCCAGTGTTTTGGGTAATAAACACTTTATCGGGGAAATATTTTCTGCTGTTCACCCTTATCAAAGTGACAGTGTATAACAATCATCACACTTTAAATGTTATCATTTTAAGTCAGGATTAATATGTCATTCATTGTTCCTGCTCACTGTCTTCACCTTCTTTCAGAATGGCAGTGTTAACCAACTTACAGTAAACATGGACATTAGAAATGCCCTGGAAGGTGACTAGAAATGTGCTGAAGGGAGACCCTCATTGAAGTCTGAGTGGGCACAAAAGGCGCTGTGAAGAAGGTGAGCAAGACAAACTGAATAATATATTAATACTGCCTTAAAATGATGACATTCTGAAGTTTTATTGTAGTACACTTTGTGAAAGGTGAACAGCAGAAAATATCTCCCTGCTGATGTGTTGATTACACAAAATGGCTAGAAAAAAATAAATATATACTGTCATATAAACATAAAAACAACTGAATTGGCTGAGTGGGGGAGGACAGCCCTCCCCTTCTTGTACCTGCTATGGGTGGCAATCTGTGGGTGAAATACAGGCAAGGTGAGTCTTGGGCAGGTAAATGCCAGTTGGGGGAAATGGGGACATGGTTTAGCAGTCTGCCTGTAAAACCATGGGAGAAAAACCTTAATGGTAGCAAAGAAAATTAACTGACTTGATCTAATATTGAGTGACTGAGTCAGACTTCTATTTCTTAGTCTGTTAGGCACAACTAGCAGTAGTAGTAGAGTTTATTTAGTATGATGCCCTTCCCCAGTGGCTCAGGGCAGCTAAAAAATCATTGGTAAACAATATTTATATAAATAGCTATAAAATAAAATAACTTTAACAATAAAAATAACCGTTAGCAGCAAGTACACACATGAATTTGACACGATCTGAAAAAGGCACTTGTTGCCAGTGCACTTACCCGATTATCAAAGTGAAAATAAATAAGTAAATTAAATAAATACATTTCAAGGGACAATTCAGGTGTTTCCAAACAGTTCTGTAAAGCGATAAATCTATAACTACAGTAGGTTCAGTTTGGTGCCTTAGTTACTTTACAAACTCAGATGGGCAGTACAGAATAATACTGTCCACCTCGTAGGAACTTAATACAATTATAATTTTTAAAACCTGTTATTTTCATTAAACTACAGATGTTTACATCCTTGTAATTGGTGAGTGCCTACATAATTTCTTATAATGGGTTATCTCTGCTATAGGAACTCACTGATTATAAGGCTGTAAATGCTGAATTCCTATATCACTGCTGTCCTGTACACCAACTGACAGCAAAAGTAAAAATGAAAGAGACTGTCAGCCACACTACAGGACTGATAATTAAAAAAACAAAACAAATAATATATACCAAATGTGTACTTACAAGGTGGCCATGGCATTTCAGAGTTCTGGTGACAAATATAGACCACTTATGCTGGTATCCCATAAAAAACATGACTGCAAGATCGCAAATGTAAAAACAGCAATGGCAAAACAGCGAGGGAAAAAGAGCAAACTGGAAAAACAGCAATTGCCAACATTGCGATCTACGGCTTTTTCCCCCTACCCAAGTTGCATCCCCCTGGAGTAAATTATATATAGAAAGGGGGGTGTGGGGGGGCAAAGCCCCCCTCAAAGGGGGCTGCAGGGGTGAAGCCCCCTGCAGAAACTCACTGCGGCAGTGTTGCCTCTGTTTCGGCCTTGCTGTTCTGCTGTTTCCATTTTGCTCTTGCCCATATCACATAAAACCCTTATGCTTCATACTGATAGTTTAGAAATGCCACTGGAACCCTGCAGTGCTTTTACAGCCTTGTTATGACTTCATTACTTATATTTAATTATTTATTTATTTCAAAAATTTCACTGGAAAAGACATACTGAGCTGACAACAGCTCATTTCCAGATGTGTCCTCCTAGGGGGAGGGGATAAAGGCGGGGCAATGATAGTGCATCAGGGCAGCAATTACATAGAAGAAAACAGGTATCATATACAAGCAGTGTATAAAAAGTAAAGGACACATTCATAAAGATTTATACAAAAGGCATAAAATGCAGTACAATGGATAGCAAGGACATATTTGAGATACAAAGTGCAATTATGTGGGGGAAGGGTAAGGAAAGCTAATTCAGTGAGAGTCAAGGAAAATAAATTTAGAGTGCAGAGGTAAACAGGGGAGTAACAATGTGAGCAAGGGGCAAGGAAGTGGAAGAGAGGGAGAGTAAAGGAATATAAATTAGAGTTCAGAGGTAAACGGGGGAGTAAATGTGAGCTAGGGCATGGAGAATGGATATGGAGGAGAGGGAGAGAAGTGAGTGGATAGAAAGTAGGGGTAGAGGGACAGAGTAAGGTATGGTATCAGGTGCAGTTGCAGGAGTGGAGGTGAAATCATGGAGAAGAGAAGAGAGAGAGAGCATTGAGAAGTGGCAGAGTGAATAGAGGGGGGGGAGAGAATTCCATAGTTTGGGGAAATGGTAGAAGAAAGCAGCCTGAAGAGCTGAGGATGTCCTAGTTGGGAGAGCGAGGGAGTGATAGCCAGAGTTATGAAGGGTGTAAGAGGAAGGGGGAGAAGGAGAGGGGTAAGGTATGGGGAAGGAAGCCAAGCCAGTATTTGGAGATAAAAGAGGCACAATGTGTGTGGTGTCTGGCTTCATGGGAGAGGAGGGAAAGGGAAGAATATAGGGAGCAATGGTGGGTTCAGGTCAGATAGTCAAGAGCAAAGCAACAGAAGGAGTGAAAGAGAGAATCCAGTCTGGCTAGGGTAGTCTTAGGAGCAGCACTATAGACAATGTTGCCAAAGGCGAAGATGGCAAAGATCAACTTCAGCACAATAGCACAGTAAGCAGGAGGAGGAATGCAACTTCTATTACTGTATAACGCTCCTAGTTTAAGGTGAAGTTTATTGTGTATAGCATCCACATGCCCTGAGTAGTCTAGTTGCTGATCGAGCCAGACCCCAAGTTACTTACATGACAGAACATCATTGATAGTGGCTCCATCTAAGGTGTCGAAGGAGGGGAGGTCAGCAAGCCAAACTATCTTCTGCCTTCTGCCTAGTGCCAAACGTCATTGAAACCATTTTCCTGGCATTGAGGGATAGCTGATTTGAATGGAATCAGTGCTGAATGTTGTTGAAGTCCAGCTGAAGCCTGACCATGAGATCAGAGGGGGAGAAACCAGAGGCAAACAGAACAGTGTCATCTGTGTACAAGTGGATGGACACAAAGGAGCAGGCAGCAGAGAGGTCATTCATGAAGACCAAAAAGAGTATTTGGCTAAGGACAGAGCCTTGTGGTACACCTGTGTGGATAGGAAGTGAAGGGCATATGGAATTGCCAATTCACATAGATTGAGACCTACCCTCAGGGTGGGAGCCGAACTAAATGGTAGAGGAGTCGAAGAGACCCACTGCCTTAAGCTTGTCGAGGAGAAGGGGGTGAGATACAGTGCTGAAGGCTTTGGCCAAGTTGACAACGATGGTGGAGGTGATAAGGCCCTGATCCATGCCTGAGAGAATGGAGTCAGTAAGATGGAGGAGGGAAGAGGAGGTAGTATGGAATTTATGGAAGCCAGACTGGAAAGGGGTGAAGAAAAAGGAAGAGTCAAGGAATGTGGAGAGCTGGGATAGCAGAAGGTGTCTAGCAGTTTGGTTAGAGTGGGGAGCAGGGAGGTAGAGCAGTAGTTGCAAGGTAAGAAGCACTCATCTCATTTGGGAAGGGGTATGATGGGTGCATGCTTCCAGGAGTCGGGGATGGAGGCATGGGAGAAAGAGAGGCTGAGAAAGGAGGTGAGAGGTAGAGCAATGGGAGAAGCAGAGAGATGAAGGAGTTGGGTTCCTACCCTTAAGGGGGTTAAGAGCTAGGAGAGCATTGAGGGAGGCAGCTGGAGTGACGGGAGAAACAGAAAGGGAGAGTATGGGGTAGTAGGATAGGGGAGAGGACAGAAGGAGGACTAGGATGTGGGGAGGTGGTTGGGGAAGGATGGGAATTGCAGGAGAGGAAGGAGGAGGCACAGGAGATAATGAATGAGTTGAGCTCTGAAGCAACAGAGAGCAGGATCAGAAATGGATATGTCACCTCCCTTGAGGACTGGGGACAGGACTGGGTTGTGGGGAGAAGAGGGCATGGATGACCTCCCAGAACTTGGTTAAGCTTATTCTGGAAGGTGAAGGCAAAGTATTCAGCCTTGGAGAGCCTGTTGGCCCTGGTACATGCATTTCAAAGGGCTCATTACCTGGTTAAGTCAGCAGGGGAGCCAGAGGACTTACGAGTTTTCCAGACAAGGTCTCGTGCACATAGGCAGGCCAGACCTTCAACTGAGATCCAAGGGAGATAGGAATCATGGACTCTGGTTCACCTGAAAGGGGCATGCTGATCCCATACAGACATGAATTTAGTATTAAAATAGCAGAGTGTTGTATAACGCAGCACAAAAAGTAAATGTAATCTAAAAAGCTGTACATCTGCTGTATTTTACTCATTTTAACATTTGCAAATTTTAACATGATGAGACTACCTTGGCATTTTGTTGAGATAATGCCCTGCATCTAAAACATTCTTGGACATTCAGAATGTGCAGTGGAGTGCTATTCATTTTATAATGCTATACTTGGCATCAATAAATCTTCCAGAGGAAGTATAACATAATTATGGAGCATGGGTAAGTTATACTTATGTCCATAATGAGGTATGTGCACTGCACAGCAGAAAACTCAAATTCAATAATGCACTTATGTAATGTGTGACAGCAGCTTGCTGTGGTCCATGAGTGTAGAGCAGTACTCTATGTAGTGTGAGCCAAAAGCTCAAACTTGTTTCTCAAAGCAGTTTAAAACTTGCACTCTGTTTCACACACATCAGCTACATTGTAAAATATTCCTTTGCAGAACAATATCTACCTGCTTCTCAAAAACTGTAAATTTTGATAGTGTCCCTCCAGGTATCAGGGAAGCAATTATCTGCAAATACACTGTTTTAAAATACAGCTGACACATTTCAAAGCAGCATGCAAATCTAAAATCCCTTTGAATATTTTGCCCCTGTTGCCAACGAAAGCTTACCCCAGTCATGGTAGTATATGCATCTAGTATTCTTGTTTGTGTAGTATGGAAATGTATACATAAAACTGAAAAACAGTGCACAGATGAACTGTGGTAAGTACTGCACAATGCCTTATGTCACTGATGGTTTGCTGTGTCATGGCATGCACCAAAAGATGAGGGCTGATGTTTTCCAACCCACTGACTCTAGCTCTGTTCTATAGATTAAGAGTTAGCAGTCACTCAGCACACGAGGGACAAGGGTCACTGGACACACTAACTGACCATTGCAGACCAAAAGGCTGTGGTTGCTTAGCAACCGATTGACTGAAGTGTATCTGCTCTATCTCTCCTCCTTTCTGTCTGTCTCTCCCTCTCCAGCTTGAAACCACTGTTTGGTCAATTTGAATGTTTGCTAACAGGGCTATTAATAGTCAGTCTAAGCCTCCAACAAATTCCCAAACCAGCACACTCTAACCTTTGTAGTGTTCACAAAAGCTAATTCACATTTCTGCTGAGGGGTGCTACTGCTTTGTGGTATGTAACAAACAAACAGACAGAATACAGTGCACAACCCTCCCATGACAAATCTGAGAAGTAAAACTATTGACCTGCCTACTAACCACTAAATGTGGAAGGTCAAAAGCTCAACATGAAATGTAAATAAAAAAAGCATTTTGGTATAACCAATAATCTGTAAAGGAAATTTGGTTTCCCGAATGTTAATCTTGGAATAACCTCAGGCAGGTGCATGGTAACTATTCAACATGTTTTTAAATATATAACAGAAGATTACTATGAAATCAAGTAACATTAGGGACATTAAGTTACTGGAGGGGGTGCAGCGCAGGGTGACAAAGATGATCAAGGGGCTGGGGGACTTATCATACGAGAGGAGGTTGAGGGAGTTGAACATGTACTCACTGGAGGAGAGGAGGGACAGGGGTGACATGATTGAAACCTTTACATACATGAAAGGAATAAACAAGACAGGTACAGAGGGGCTGTTCAAAGTAAGGGAGGGGAGGGCCACCAGGGGCCATGATATGAGACTGGAGGGAGGAAGGTTCACTTTTTTACAGAGAGGGTGGTGGCTGGGTGGAATGTGTTACCTGCAGAAGTGGTATTCAGTAGAATAGTGGACTGCTTCAAAAGGGGATGGGACAGGACAAGGGGGAGGGTTAATGAAGGGGAAGGGTGAAAGGAAGGGGCAGCTGCAGAATAAGGGGTGCTAGCTGCACATTTGAGCAGACTTGATAGACCTCTAGGCCTTTATCTGCTGGGAAATTTTGTATGTTCATAACTAATATTCATCTGTTTGTGCCTTAAGGTGATGTTCAATAGTTTTTCAAAAGGAACAATTTTGGAGAGAATGAATGGTCAGATATGGAAAAGGCAGCTTTTTTGTGCAATATTAAAGACAGTAAGACAGCTAAGTAACAGCAAGGATCGTTGTCCCTTAAAATGAAAAGTTTTTTCTAATTATAGAAACTGAAGTGAAACTTTGATTCTAACTCTACAAGGGAATACTCATATTGCATTACATCGGTATGTGGATTGTTGCAGAAGTAATGCTTGTAAAATGATAAAAAATTGGTATTAATATATCTTATAATAAAATATGCTTAGATTTATTTTATTTATTTTCAGTCCCCTAGATGAAGCCATCTAGGTGAAATGTTGGGGACTTATAAAAAGATTAAATTAATAAATGGTGTGAAGACTATCTTTCAGTCAGAGCAGCCAGCACTACTTCTGTCTTGATACTTCTCAGATTTGCCATGGGGGGGGGGGGGGTGTGTGTGCAATGGATTCTGTTTGTTTGTGTGAATTTTGTGAACAATGCAAAGGTTAGAGCATGCTGGTTTTGGAATGTGTTAAGAGTTTGGGCACTTGTGGTCCTCCTTTTAGCATGCTCCCTTTGATCACCTGTGAAATTACCTGGGTGGAAGCCCTTTACTATAAAGGAGCCAATTTAGGCAATGTACTCTATTTCGGAGTAGCCGCTGCAGGCAGTTCATAGTTAGGACCAAACCATGGGGTTCTGCCTTGGCGTTTGGTTGTTTGGCTTGCTCACACTGGAATTCCAATCTGCAAAGTAAGAGAATCCGTTTTATATGGAGTTAAAAGTATGAAAATAACCAGTTCAGGCAGTTTAAATGTTTTACTTTTCAGATTTGCCAGGGGGGACGTTGTGCATTGGATTCTGTTTGTTTGTGTCTTGAACAAATCCAAAAAATGAAATCCCACAGCAAATAAAAACAGCCCAACTATAATATTTTATCAGCATTTACTTCATATTTTTCTTTCATTTGTTTTTATGTTTGGAATGTTATTCGCTTTCAGTTGATTCTCAAACATACAATTTATGAGACCATTTTACAATGATGCTTTTATTTACTGTGCTGACTACAGAGGTTTTCTTACTTTTGACTGAGTTGGACGAAGGGCCTGTTGCCTTAGGTTGCATGATTTGTGGTGTGTAGGGCCAGGATGGGCACATCCTGGGTGTCCAAAGGACACCCACAGATGCACAAATGTCCTGTGCCCACTGCGCTGCCCTATCTAGCAGAATGAAGGGCTCAAAACCTTTCTAGTGTACACCCTGCCCAGCGGACTAAAGAACAGAGAGTACAGTGCAGGAACAGTGGAAAAATAGGTTTCCCAACCTTATGACATTGACCATAGAACCTGGATGCTCACACTGTAAATAGACTGGGCAAATAAATAAAACCAGCTTACCTTATCAGGTGCAAGCTTTAGTTTTATTGTGTAAATCAATGTGAGTCAGAGTTTAGCTAAAACTGCAGGGTGCAACAGTGGTGACGGGACTGTAAATGAAAACTCAGCAAACAAAATAACCTGCTGACTCTTCCATAGGAGTATCTGATGTGGCAAAGTGACCAGGCGGCTGGTAGACAGTGTGCATGTATGTGATGAGATTCACTGGAATTGAAAATGTCACTGTTGATCAACAAAGAGGTTACCCAAGCCAAGAAACAGTCCCAAGGAGAATGTTTTTGGATCCATACTTTCCAGACACTGAACCCTCTAGGACTAAACAAAGCCTCCCTTTTGTCTTGATTGTTTTGCTTAAACCCTGGCTTACACTGATTTCCACAATAAACTAAAGCTTGCACCTGACAGGATAAGCCAGATATATTTATTTGGCCAGTCTCTTTGTAGTATGAGGATCTGGGTTGTATGGTCAGTACCACAAGGTTGGCAAACCTGTGTTTCCACTGCTGCTGCACTGCCCTGCTTGGAGCAATCTGCACCTGTACCCACACAATTATGTCGCTAGTCCAGGAAGGGGGCAGGGAGTAGGCATGCCAGGTTGGGCTGGCAGAGCATGGCATGCGTAATGCCATTTACACTCTGCTGGCCTAGTGTTGGGGAAGGGTTCTGTTATGTTATCTTGAGGACTACCATAATTATGCATATCTCCTGACTGGTAGTTGGGTGCCCATGTGCCCCCCTGCAACCACTGACCCCAGCCCTCTTTCATGCCACAGAGGGGTGGGAGAAGGTGCATGGCTGTGGGCACAGTGTGCAGGTGCTGGTAGAGCATCAGCTGGCAGTGGAAGACAGCAGTCTTTACACAGATCTCCATATCTCATGATTCCCTGCTCCTGTCCAGCAGGGGATCTACTGTGGTGGTGTTCTGTTTATCCAGTTGGAAGTTCACAGTCCATCTAATGTCTGTCTCCCCAACTGAGCCCACCCCATGCATACAACTATGGAGCCATGCATTGGGTCAGCTGGAGTCTGTGAATTCTGGCCCTGCCCATCTAGCAGGGGCCTGGTATGTGGTATGCAGTTGCATAGCCCAGTACAGGCCTTACTGGCGGGTATTGGGTTCCATTGTGAATAGGGCCTACTGTGTAGATAATTCAGTAAAACAATTATAGAAATAAAGAAGCCTTGCTCATGCAAATAAAACATTTTGTGCAAGTTATGCACAATTGTCCAAAATGGTATTACATATTTAAGACTGTCATACAGTTTCTTGTGATACAAAATTAAAACATAACATGAGGGTTGAATAATTTCAGGTTGATGTGCCCTCATATCCCTCATAAATCATACTGGACCCCATGTAGGCAAAATGTCCATGATAGTATGAATAATGAGTCATGTTATAGATGCCAACAACCTGACAATACAAAACAAATTTTTGGGATTGTCCAAGAGTGGCAGCTTTATGGGAAAAAAGAGAGTTAGAAGGTCACTGGACTTGAGTGATCTCCTTACAACAGACTGCAGCATATGTATTGAGGATTTCTCCAGATGAGGCCTTAAATAATAATACATATACTGTGTTCACGATGGTCATGACTTCCATTTAACCTTTTTTTTTTTTTGAGAAAGTGGAAAAAGATAAAATGATAACTTATAAAGAATGGCATGACTATTTATTATATTCATTAGTTGCTTAAAAAAGTTCTGCCAGTATACAGTGCATCATAAAATGGACATGCATGACAAAAGATGGTCTGGATTGTTAGAATTGTTGTTAGACATGAATTTAAAAATGTATAGAGAACAGTGCAAATAGTAATCTTTAGTGGAATTATATTATTAGACATAGTTCAGTATTGCTATTCAGCCCCTATATATTGCTGTGGCCTTTGTTTTGTTGCTTTTAATTTTTAATGCCTTTTAGGATTTATTTATGACACAGTATTTTATATTACTGTTTCAAAATTCTGTATACATATTTAAGATATTCAGATTTTAAGTCTTAGCTGCCTGATTATTTTCTGTATGTATTTTTGTTGCTGTGCATGTCTTTACAATTAGCTTTATAATGTTCATATTGCTATGTATTTTGTGTATTTATTCTTAAATGTTCAATAAAAATATTTGTAACATTAAAAGCTTCTAAAAGAGCTTATTTGAAAGGCATACTTTTTAAAATGTGTGTTATAAACCAGGCATGTAATGGCCTGACTGGGAATATGATCGTTCTCAATTTATTTTGAGGAGCTAGGACTTCTGTAAATCACTCAAAGCCTTGACATGCATTGTTTAAGTTCCTGCCCCTCACTTATGAAGACAAATGGCATATTTGGAGGGCCAGATGTTTGAGTATTCCTATTTAGTCAGTTACTGTTTCATCTAGAAAACAACCAGTTTAAGAACTGCTCAACTCCTATGTCTTGTGCATGGCTAAAATCAGTACATTCAAAAACAGAAAAAGCCAGCACCAAGACACACACTTACTCTTAAATAGCAGTTTTTATTCCAGAATTAAGTGGAAAGCGGTAAACAAACAAAACTCCTGACTGGTTTCGCCTCACTAGGCTTTCTTAGAGGGATACTGGTATGAGGTGGGAGTCACACTTAAAAAATACTGTGCAACCAATCACAAGAAAGTGACATCATTCACTACGCTGATGTCAAATTTAAAGTGACATAAGGAAATAAAGTGCATGTTAAACAGTGTTAAACCTACTATGTGTGAGATTATGAAAATTGTGGGTACTGACTACAGATATGCCTATATATAGTTCTAAGTGATAATAATACTGTAGCATTTAATAATGTATAGTTGTATGTCCTTTTCTACTCATTTCTCATAGTCATTCTATTCAGATCCTCTAAAATTCAAAACAGTCTTCAACTGAACAGGTTTCTCTATACCTCTCATATTTTCAGGTTCCCAGGGAGGATTATTTTTCACTGGCACAGAGATGGAGGTACAAGCTGACCGGCAGTAGATGGCATAGTCCCACCTCGAGCACCAAATGATGGCCCAGGCATCCCTAGGACTTTGGACACCTCTAAGTAATTTATTAACCCTTAGGCTGCCTACCGAATTAGAATGTATAGGAATTCTGGACTGATATATCTGTCCCTAGCACAGCAAGTGCTAATTGAGAAAGAGTATTACTCTGTCTATATAGATGAAAATGTGTACACTTAAAATATTGCTACTATTTAACTAGATTGACTGGTAAGGTCAAAGCATTATGTCAGTAAAGGACAATGTATTTCAAGTAGTGATTGCTAAAAGGATACTGTAATTCATGTGGGGCCGGATATTCAGATTGCACCAGGCAATGGCGCAAGTGGGGACGCAGTGCAACCGAGCTGCGCCATGGCCAGGACAGGGTGATATTTAAAGGTGATGCGCCATGCCCCATTTGCATTTGTTGCACAGAGCAGCCTGGCAAAATGTGCCTGGCACCCTGTGGAACTGCTTGCAGCAGGCACTGTATCCCTGGTGCGCTAGTGTCTTCCCACCTGTGTGCCTGAATGTAGTCTCCCATAGCAGATACAGCTACCAGGTGGTCCAGTGGTATCCCTCCTCCCTCTGATATGCTCGATCACGGGGGCAACCATATGCCCAGTATAGCACCTGGTGTGCTAGTGTTCCTCACTCCCTCCCGAGTGGCCCACTCGTGGGCAGTAGTGATACAAAGCCCTATACCCAGTGGGCTGTTATTTCCCCTCTTCCATCCAGTCTGCCTGATCATGGCCAGTAGTACCCCAAAGCCCTATACCAGGTGGTGCAGATGTCCCCCCATTCTGCCCGATCATGGACATGTGATAGAAATAGTAAACCTGGTGGCTTAGTGGATCCCTCTCCCATCCCACCCATAGAGGACTCAGTCACTCAGCTCCCCCCTCATCATCAGTGGGCAGCAGTACCCCATCCACACACTGCCTGGCCACCCACCAAATGACAGCGTACAGTATGTGCTGTAAGCCTATTGGTTCACACTGTGGACCAATGGGCATACAGACCATACTGTACTACATAGGCACAGTTATGGCTTCAGTCACAAAACTGTGCCTGTGTAGTACAGTATGATCTGTATTCCCATTGGTCCACAGTGTGGACCAATAGGCATACAGCACATACTGTACACTGTCATTTGGCGGGTGACTGGGCGGTATGTGGGTGGGGTGCTGCCACCCGCTGATGATGGGGGGAGCTGGGTGGCTGGGTCTTCTGTGGGTGGGATGGGAGGTGGGTCCACTGGGCCACCAGGTTTGCTATTTTTATCACATGCCCATGATTGTGCAGAATGGGGGCTGACATCTGCACCAGCTGGTATAGGGCTTTGGGGTACTACTGACCACGATCAAGCAGACTGGAAGGAGGGGGGAATACTAGCCCACTGGGTGTTATACTGGCATGTGGTTACCTGCAATTGGGCATGTTGGGGGATACACTGGACCACTGGGGAGGGTGTGGGTGCATGTGGATGGTATCCCTGCTGTGCAGATGGCCACCCATGGCTGGCAGGTGCTGTGTTGCACCCTGCAATACAGCAACCCACCTGTGGTTGGCCATGGGTTGTTCCTCCTTTTTACCAGCTCAACACTGTGCCCTCATATGTGGCACACATCAGGATTGTGCCAGCGTATGTGCCACGCATCGGGATTTACACAGTGCAACTTGCCCCTTTGAATATCATGCCGAGATGCATTGGGGGTTGCGCATGGTGCAACCCCTTTGAATATCTGGGCCATGGCTTTTTGAATTTAGTCAAAAAGAGACATATACAGCAATAATGAAAAAAGTGGTAAATCTATACCCATATGATGTTTTGCTTGATGGCTAACTGTTTTTAAAAAGTTATTCACTTAAAATGAAGTTGTTTTTTGTTTAACACGCACTGTTTGCACACTAGCACTTAGCAA
Organism: Neoceratodus forsteri; assembly: GCA_016271365.2. Classification (NCBI taxonomy): domain Eukaryota; kingdom Metazoa; phylum Chordata; order Ceratodontiformes; family Ceratodontidae; genus Neoceratodus; species Neoceratodus forsteri. The sequence continues at coordinate 1,274,539,741 of CM057449.1, read as the reverse complement.
CCGTAGTCACTAACATGCATTTTATTTTATTATCTCACTTTAAATTTGAAATCAATGTAGTGAATGATGTCACTTGCTTGTGATTGGTTGCACAGTATTTTTTAAATGTGACTCCCACCTCACACCAGTATCCCCTGCTGCTGGCTTTCTCTCTCTCTCTTTTTTTTTTGAATGTACTATTTCATCTAGGCAAGTTTTTTTTTAATAATGTAATGAATAGTGCAGGTCTGTCATGTTATCAACAAGTTCACGAGTAAGTGAGTGCAATCTCTGATCATAGCAACTTTAGAAAAATCCTATATCGGGAGGTTTGTAAATGGGTAAGAGAAATGGATCCTTTTAAAGATAGTGGTAAAAAATCTTTAGATCACACTCTTATGAAAATTAGCACCAACAGCATGTGTGTTCCTTTGACAAGACTAATGTTATCCCTGCCTTACAGTCAGAAAGAAAACATGATTACAAGTAAGATTTTTGAGAAACAAGTTCAGCAGCAGGTTTGGGGATTTGAAAGCTCCCAATAGATAGTAGGCTTTTGTTGGATGGCAGGATTCTAGACCTGTTGGCAAAATATGACACAGAAGCCCAGCTATTACAGAAGAAAGGTTATTCCAAAAACATGTAGAAAACAGCAAACCTGCTGGGAGTTCAGAAACCTCCAAACACTGAGATGTCGTCATGCAAACTCAGTGAATAACAGTTTTACATGAGTTCTTATACTTAGAGATAAGAAAGCACATTACTAAGCAACAGACTCTCCCGAAAAGGCAGAAGAACAAAATACAGCAATTCTATTGGTGGATAGTGGTGGGCAGCTTGCACCTAAGACAGCTAGGTTTTGCACGTACACACTGATAAGCCTTATGGTAACTAAGGCTGCTGTTGGGTAACAATACAGTGATTCATAAAATATGCTGATCATTGCATCATGGCTAAAAGCTGTAGTTGGTGCACAAGCACCACAAAATAATCATGCTGGATAACAGTTCCTAAGCACGTCATAGCAAGTATGAATAAATACAAATATATCTTATGCTGCGGTAGTGTGTGTGTGAGCTTACATGAGGTTCTGTAGGACATGCAGGTCTACATATTCCCCCCTTATTTCCTGATGAAGAGGCAACATCAGAAATAATAGTATTGTTTGACTAAGGCTTGGCTGATTGGGTGGCATAAAGAAAGTACAATTGTGCATGGTGTTGGAGAGTGCATCATAAGCAGCATAAAGTAATTATAAGAAAAACAATCAAGAAAACTTGAATGATGACAAAACCTAAAAATGTAAGTTCCAACCAAGTGTTGGACAATGCTGTACTTAAATCAGGTTCAGGTCAAAAAACACTAATTAATTAGAGTGCAGTCAATATCTGTGCAGGGAACACAGCGTGAAACATAACAGCACTAGGAAAAATAGTTAGAGTATAAATAGCACACAGTGGGGGAACAGTAACAGTCACACATTGTCACCTATACCAAAAATAAAAACTTGCACTCCCACATATCCGACTATAATTTTTTATGCAGGGGGCTATGCCCCCTGCAACCCCCCCCACTTTATATAATCAACTCCGAAGGGGGGTCAAAAACCCGAGTCAGGGAGCCTGAAACCTCTGGAGTGGACACCAGGACAAGGCTAGTGTAAGTGTCAGGACTATAGATGGTGAAATTAGAAAACTTCTGTCTGCAAATTCTGAAGGTCCACCTGCAAAGTGGGGAATTTCACCCCACTGCTCAGCTAAATTCACAGACAAAAGGGCGAAGTCATGTAGGCAATAGTTTTGTATGAAGAGGGCTATGCCCCTCACACCCCCCTTAAATTATATAATCAACTTGTGAGGGGGGCAAAACTCAGAGGAGGGAGGAGAAGGTTGGGATGGGGCGGATGTTGTCTTTGACTGCTCAGTGAGAGTGATCACAGCTACAAGTACAGTGCTGTAATGTACTGCTCTGTCACTACCCTGTAGCTGTTATTACTTACACTGTTTTCCCTGTGCAGTTTTTACTGCACTCTTTTCGATTAGTGGTTTAGACTGGCTACCCTTAAATCACCATCATGAAATAAGTCATTTAGAGAATTGCCTGCTTTAGTACTATTATTACTAATATGAATGAGATGTGTATCTTTCTGTTTTAATAAGTATTTGAGATTCAGCTTGAGTGGGTCAATTTGCACATTAAACACTGGTAAATACTGTTCTATAGCACTGACATAGTCAGAGTCACTATCAGTGTAATCAAGTTCTGAAGTAGGAACAGGGGTGATAACAGTATGGCCAATGATAGTGCACTCATGTGGTACAAAACAGAAGCTGGGCATTACAACACCACAAGCAAGAGGTCCATAGGAGAAGGTCTCGTCATTGGTCACAATGCAGTATTGTCCATCGCTTTTGTAGGCAACTCGAACATGAGGAGGGTGCCACTTTGTGAGTTGTACAGGGCAAGTAATGGAAGCATTTCTCATCTGGCTGGTGAGGCATCATATTGTCTGTGGCTGTGTGCATGTAGCATTCAGCATCAAAGGAGGTGATATGACATTTTCAGGAAGAGAAACGTTATCAAAGAGGTCATCATCAAAGGTATATGACCAAGCTATAGGATTTGGAGAACAACGGCACACTGGCGTGGTTATATCAAAGATGTCACATCAAAACAAATAGTGATAACCCCTTGTAGTACAACAGTCAGTATGTGGGGCCACCCAAACATCCAGTTGAGGATGAAACACCAGCAGAGGAGGCAAGCTGATTTGTTCTCAATAGATGCTACATTCAAGATGGCCCATAGAGTGGACTTTATCCAGCTTATCAAAGACTGAAGAATCCATGTCGAAGATCAGGAGGGACACAGTGAAGGTAATGTACAAGGTGTCCCTCATGGCACATTGGCCTGTCGTGTAGCAGGGTCCTTGATTCGGGTGTGGTGTGACATAACCCAAGTTCAGAGCTGTGACCAATTAAAAGGACACAGTCCTGACCATGCACTTGGTAGTACATGTCAGGGTCTTACAATATGGGCAGCACCATTTAGCCATACAACTATCGTAGATCAAATCCTGGATCCGCCCAGATCCAGATCTCGGAAGATACTGGTGATGGTGTTGATAACATAGGTACCATAAGCTGAACAAATGATCTCCCTACCTATATGTTGCTCTCTAGCTTCTTTATTGTTTCTAGAAGATTAATTCATTGAGTTTGTTTTGGGTTTCATTAAATAAACATGAAATATCATGCATGTTATTCACCATGAATCTTTCCTCCTGGGATAAACCAGTAATACTGTGTTGCATGGGCTTTATCACATCTTGACCTAATTTACTATTAAAATATTTGACGTGGCATCCAATTTTTGCCAAATCAGCTCTGTTCCAAATTGACATGCCTGATCCAAACATACCTGTAACAGTGCCTGCTACACCTGTTACATCTGAAAAGCCCAAACTCCTCTTTGGGCATTTGGGCCTGAACATTCCTCGGTGTTCAGTTGCATGTTGCCCAGCTACAGGGTCATGTGCACATGAGTGATATGCAGCAATAAGATATAATAACATAGTAGCACAAAATTTTGATACATTGGTGTTAACACAATGGCCAAATTCAGCCATGTTCCAGTGTGTAAGGTTCAAGAACAACAGGAACATGCATAAATTGAGCATTGTTAATAAGTGTCCCAAGGACAGAAGTTTCAGCCAGGCCACTGGGTAGACGTGGTTCTATTAGTGGACATTGTAAAGGTTCATCTGCTGAAGCTGGTATGACTGTAAGGAAAAGAGCAGCAGTCACTATTGATTGTGTTAAACAATTATATTGCATGGCGGTGTTAGAATACTGATTGCAAAAGTCTGGTCCCAGCATTGCTGTGAGGCTGTATGGGCCTTATGACATTGGATGACTTGACATATGCATAAAGTTCCATTTGGGCAAATGCATGTGTTGGGATAGCCTTGGAAAGTTCCTTTGGCAAGGTGGGCCACTTGGAGGCCCTGTTCAGTAGAACTGCCAGTTCTCCATTCGATTTGCACAGTAAAGTTGTCTGGAGAAACTACCATGGCATTAAGATAAGTATATTTTCCTTCACACACAGGCACATGGGTAGATGGGGGATCAAATGGCCACCCCTTTATTAGGAGATATAGAGAGGTGGGTATCAGGATGTACAGGGTTCAGGTGTTGGAGAAAAATTTGGAGATTTCTCTGGGTTGGTCCCATGACACTTACCAGGGTACACAGCAGAAAAAGGAGGGTACGTTTTAACATTTCTGGAAAACAAAGAAAAGACATTAAAACACAGGTCTCCCCCCTCCCTGTTCAGGGGAAGGAGAATTAATCACCTTTATAGAGCTTCTGCTGATTACCATGGTACCAGCATTTGTCAACCACACGTGGTAGACAGCAGGACTCAATTTATTGATGATGTCATAGGGACCAGCCTACTTGCTTGTCAGAGGGTGGGCTGGTGTGGCAAATTTCAGTACCATGGCCTGATTGCCTACCTGCCAATTGACTTCTTTGATGTTCTTGTCAAAGTACATTTTGGACTTCTGCTGGGCCTTGCCCAGGTATCAAGCAGCAAAGAGATGAGTTTGGACTAAATTGCCCTTCAGCTGTGCAGCATAAGTATCCTCTGACACTCTGTCCATAGTTGGGGTGTTAAACTCTATCCACAAATGTTCTGGCAATCTCATCTGTCGACCTGTCATCACCTCAAAGGGTATGCACTGGGTTGCTGCTGTGGGGGTAGCTTTGATTGCCATTAGGAGTAAGGGCAACAGAGTGTCCCAATGTTTAGCATTTTCATTTGCAAACTTACACAGCATTAACTTGATCTGCAAGTTAGCCCTCTCTACCTGTTCAGAAGACTGAGGATGGTAAGCTATGTGGAACCTTTGTCTAACTCCCAATAACTCCAAGCATTCTTGCTTCAATGCCCCTCTAAACCTTGTCCATTTGTTGGAGTCCACCTTGAGGGGTAGGCCCCATCTGGTAAATACTTGTTCCACCAGAATCTTGCCAGTGGCTTTGGCTGTATTCATTCTACATGGGAAGGCTTCCACCCATTTCAAGAAGAGGTCAGTAATTATCAGTGTATATTTGTTGTTCCTGCTGGTATTAGGTAAAGGTCTGATAAAATCAATTTGAATTGCATTCCATGGGCCAGATTGCCTCTGTGGAAGTAGTTTGGTATTTTTCTTACCTAGAATAGGGTCATTCTGAGCACAGATGATGTATTTGTCCACAGAGCACTGGACATCAGTTGTTTGGCCAGGTCACCAACACGCAGGTTTTAATCTTTGTAGAGTCCTTTCTATACCTTGATGTCCACCTGTGGATATATAATGGACTTGATGAATGAACTCTGTCCATAGTTCTTTGGGTATCACACACAATTTGTCTTTGCCAGATTGGTACAGGACCAGCTTCTGGTCTGGGGAGAGCAGGAGAGTATCAGAATGTTTCTTCTTGAAGGGATTAGTCTGAGACATCTCCTCCTCTGTTTCCTTAGAGAGGTATTCATATACCTCTTTTATTTCAGGATCTGCCATTTGTACTGCAGCCAGATTCAGTGGAACCACTTTGGTCCTTTTGTGTGCAGCCACTGTGTGGGCCTCAGCTTGGGGTTGCATAATCCATACCTCCCCTCTCAAGCACCATCCTTAGCCAAGGTGTCTGCTTGAGCATTGTACTCATTATATAGTTTAGTCTTTGAGTGTGCCTTGACTTTATGTATGTAAAGTCTGAAAAAAAAGTGTTCAGCTAAGCTGACAATGTACTTGAACAGATCCCTGTATTTAACAGGGATTCCTTCTGAGTAAGCATAGTCATAGCTCTTCCAGAAGGGAAGGAATTCTGTGAGGGAGTTGCACACCCAGGATGAATCAGAGAAAATTATGGTGTCCTCCTCCTCCTTAACATGGATGATTCCCAAGGCACAGACAACTGCAGCCAGTTCTGCATACTGTGAGGATGTAACACTTCCGGGGTGTCCCCTACTAAATAGAGGACCAGGACCCTGAATCCTGTCACCTGCTCTCCTCCCTGATAAGAGGAAGAGCCATCTGTGAAACTATGTCAAAGTGCAAGATCTGCTAGGGTGCGTTCAGTGGCTGGTAAAAAGGAACATGGTTCTGGCAAGGTGGGTGGCTCTAGGCTGCACTCATGAGGATCTCCTTGGTAAAGGAGCCCATGTGCCAGAATTGAAGGCATTCATACTGGAAGCACCATTATGTCTCTGTCTTGTAGGTGGAGGGACCAATGGGTAAGTCTGTTGTTGGAGACATTACCATCTTTGATTCGATCTGTTAACAGGAAGGTGGTTGGAGTGTGGTTGGTGTGCAGTACAATGGGAAAAAAGCCTATGATATAGGTAAAATGTTCGACAGCCCAGAAGGTGGCTAAGAGATTCCTCTCACACATAGAGTACTTTTGTTCACTGGGGACAGCACCTGGGAGGCATAGGCGATAGGCCTAAGGGTGCTATTCACCTTTTGTGTAAGTACTGCAGACATGGCAATTTCAGAGGTAGCCATCTCCAGATGGAATGGCAGCTCTGGGTAGGACTGACCAAAGCTGGAGCTCAGGCCAAAGCTTGTTTCTGGGATGTACTATAACAGCAGCTGTATGTTCTGGTCCCCATTGCCATGGTACATCCTTTTTCTGTAGTTCATGCAGGGGTGTAGCCTTTTGTGCAAAGTCACAGATGAAGTCCTTTGAGTAATTGACCATGCCCAGAAAGTGTCTCAGTGTAGAGACACTGGTAGGAAGGAGTAGGTCCAGGATGCCCTGGACTTAGTCCACAGCAGGGCTTCTGCCCTCTGCAGTAATGCGCAGACCCAAGAAGGAGACTTCAGGGAGGCAAAGTTATACTTTTGTGGGGTTGCACTTGAGGCCCACTTTCTGTAGAAGTGTCAGGAGCTCCTCTAGAAGCTATAGGTATTTTTCTAGGTCTGTTGTAGCCAAGAGAAGATCATCCACATACTGCAAGAGGCAGTCAGGGGAGGAGAAGACTCGTATGGTTTCCCTCATGGGGATATGAAAAAAGGAGGGGATGTTGTGAAACCCCTAAGGGAGGCATTTCCATGACTACTGATACCCTTTGAAAGTGAAGGCAAACTTGTATTGGCTCTCAGGAGTCAATGGTAATGACCAAAAACCATAGGAGATTTCTAGTGTGCTGAACCACTTGTGGTGTGGTTTGAGGAGCATCAGGACATCCTGGGCAGATGCCATGGTGGGTGCACAACTTAGGGTAACCAGGTTTAGCTTTCTGTAATCTATGGTCAGTCTCCAATTATTATTGGACTTCTTCACTGCCCAGATAGGGAGTTGACTGTGGAGATGCAGGGCCTGATGACCCCTTGCTTCAAAAGGGATTCTTCTGTGGCTGTCAGAGAGGGAATTGCCTCTGCTGTGAATGGGTACTGTCTTTGGCATGGTGGCTGTACACCAAGAACTTATATGAGGGTGTCCATTCTACCACAGCCATGTTTGTTCTTGGCAAAGGCATCATGGTGCTTTTCCAAAATAGGCCTCAATTGAGGGAAGAGGGCATGTTGCTGGAACATGAGGATGACATCATATTCTGCATCATTGCCCTCACTGCTGCCATGATGTGTGAGTCACAGATGAGAAGCAAATGATGTAGGCCAGGTACCTGGAGCAGTAGCCTCTTGGCTAAGTCAACCACACACCCATACCAAGACAGAAAATCTATACTGAGTATACTCTGGTGATGACATAAAACCATGACATCAAAATGATGTTTCACTTCTAAGGTATCAATGGTGATAGATATTAGCTTGGAATGATACAGTAAGTTGTGATGATGGTTCCCTTGAAGGTCTGGGCAGAAGTGGCCTTTCCCATTGACCAACAAGAGTGTTGGGGATCATCCTGATGCAGCACAGAGACAGCGGAACCTATGTCCAGAAGTAGTTCAAGCTGGTGGCCCCCAATCAGCACTTCTACACATGGGCATCCAGAATCATTGGTAACTAGAGAAATGAGAATTTGAACCGGGGCCTGACACCATCAGTCCAATCCATTTTGCTCCTGCAAGGTGCTGTAGAAGGTGAGGTCCACCTCTCGGAGCATCTGTACTGCTTCAGCATACAGAGATTTCAACTGCTCATCCCCATTGGATTCCTCTTCCAAAGGGGGATCGGAAGGAATGGCCACTATGTCTTTCATGGGGGAATTGGGCAGTGAGGGATTGAACCTTGGCTGGAAACTCCTGAAGCTGTGTGTTTTCTTTGGCCCAATCTTTATAGGAGGGCCCGGACTGTTGTTTCCATCCATTTTTGCCCTTTGCATTTTGCTGGTTCGATTTTTGTTGGTACTTCTGCTTGTTGTTGTATCCTCCTCGGTTCTGACATGAGGATTTGTCTTGTTACAGATCTTTGGATTTCCCTTCCACCATGTACTGGGTGGATGATTCTGTGCCACTTTGCACTGTGGCTACCTTGGGCTTAGAGCCAAAATGAGGTCCCTTGCATGGACCTGGTACACATGCTTCACCTTCATTATGATCTCATGGAGGTATTCCAGTCTAGGGAATATTTCCGCTTCGACCTTTTTTCGGAGGGTCAGTTGGAGGTTTTTCAAGAACAGGCATTTGTACTCAGTGGATTCATTGTTTGGATGTTCACCAGCCAAATCTTTGCCTGCACTGTACGCAAGCCACAAACGACTTTCATATTGGGTGGGGGTTTCTTTGACACACTGAGTCGCTAGCATTACACCGACCATGTTGGGGTCACATGCCATCAGGAGGTGGGCAGCGATCCTATCAAACGTTGCTCTGGTGTAATTACGTATGCCTTCTGGCTGCTTGACCCACAATGTAGGGTCCATGGTCTGTTTCAAAACCTGTACCCAGTGCTTGGCCACATGGCTGAGCATTTCACATTGATTCTGCACTTTTTCCAAATGGCGACTGAGATTGTCACCTGGGGCCATATGGCCTATTTTGTCTGCAATGTTCTGGATGGCTTGTGTGGGCTGCAGGGCATTTGGGTTTGTTATCTTCCAAGTGATGGTCTTGGTGACCACCTCAGCTGTGGTGGTGGCCATGTCCTGAAGGAGGGTTTGTTTCTCCACCTCCTTTTTCAATAAATCGCTGACTGCTTGTTTCAACACTTTAGCCTGAGAGTTGGAGATCTCAGCTTTTGAGACTGCTCTCTGAATTAAGGCTTCCACCTCATGCTTATCCTTTTTGTTCAAGGCAGCTACCAGTGGGTGAGGCCTCAACCCTCTGGCATCCCAAAGTCTGCTATCTTGGACATCTCTGTCATTGCTGTCGTCACACTCCAATGATGATAAGTCGATAGGTGGGGCATATGGCATGGCTTTTACATTACCCTTCAGGATTGCCAACTGCTGACATAATTTTGTCATCTTAATTCTACACATTGAATGATCCACTGTGTCTCTGTACTGTCCCGTACTGACGTGATCCTGCAAAACTCTGTACACAGCTCTCACTTTGCAGTTTACTGTATGCTCCCTGTCCAATGCATTCTGACATCTCTCAAACTCTTCCTCCAACTCACTTTATAACATGTCATTCATGCATGTAAGCAAGTCCTTCAACTGTAACACATGTGTCTTATCCTGCTGCAACCTTTCACAGTCCTCTCTCAATCTTACAATCTCCCTGTTTTTTTCCTGTACCACACCCTGAAGTTCGGTCTGAGTTTCATTCCTAAGCTTTTCAATTTCTTGTTCCAAATCCCTTCTTTGCTCACCCGCTTCTCTGGTTTTGGAGTCCAACTCCTTTTTCAGAGTTAGGACCTCTGTTTCCACTGCTTGCAAAGCAGCATACAGGGAAGCAACCATTACACCTTTTTGATCATGTTTCTTAGCTATAGGCTTTATCTCCAAGTACGGTTTACAAACATACTGTATCAGATTAGCCTGCAGTTTCACATCCATTGTAAAATTACTCTAACCTCCATGGGAGGTCAGGAAATTTAAGACGTCTGATTTGAGCTCTGTACTAATGCCCATTGTTGGAGGTTCCACTTTTTTGTCACTAACCAAGAGTTTGAGGCATACCGGTTCATGTCAATCTCAACAGCTAGACCACCACACACTTTGGGTCAGATGTCCAACTGGGCTTTCCCACAAGTTAAATGAGGGATGTAGGCTCAAAAGCCTTCATGATTTCCAGTCCTGTTTGGGATGTGGGAGTCCCTAATGACCTTCCAAAAGAGAGTTGTGAATGAGGGGCATAGGTTTAAGTGCCTTCATGATTCCCAATCCTGTTCACCTGTGTATCTTTTGTTGTACTGGTTTGGTTCTGTCCAAAGAGGTCCTGCCACGGTCACCAATTTGTTGGAAGGCAGGATTCTAGACCTGTTGGCAAAACACGACACAGAAGCCCGGATATCACAGAAGAAAGTTTATTCCCAAAACATGTAGAAAACAGAGTACTTGCTGAGAGTTTGGAAACCTCTGAACACCGCGATGTCATCATGCAAACTCAGTGAATAACAATCTTATATGAGTTCTTATACTCAGAGATAAGAAAGTACTGTACTAGGGAACAGGCTCTCCTGAAAAGGCAGAAGAACAAAATACAGCAATTCTATTGGTGGATAGTGGTGGGCAGCTCACACCTAAGACAGTTAGGTTTTGCACACACACAGTGATAAGAGTTATGCTGACTAAGGCTGCTTTTGGGTAACAATACAGCGATTAATAAACTATGCTGAGCATTACACCATGGCTAAAAGCAGTAGGTGGCACATAAACACCACAAAGTAATCATGCTGGATCAATCTGCTAAGCACATCATAGCAAGTATGAATAAATACAAATATACCTTATGCTGCGGTAGTGTGTATGTAAGCCTACATAAGGGTCTGTAGGACATGCTGGTCTATACTTTAGTCCAGCACAAAGCACAATTACAGAAATGTCTAGAGTAACCAATGACATTTGGTTACCCATTGACTGTGGTGAACATTCAGTGGCTGATTTTGTGAATTTGTCTGAAGACTCCTGACATTCTTGACCATAATGTTTTATTATAATATACAGAAATTTGGCTAGAGTCATGAAAGAAATATTGCATGGCACATGCACAGAACTGCAGCTAGTGTGTGCAGTTTTCATACCTCCTGATTCAAGAAACAGCCCTGGGATGAAACAACAACAATTAGAAGGACCACAACAGCACACCAGTCCAACACTGTGAAAGAACCAATGAGATCATGAACAGGTTGTTTCTGAAATCAGGTACCTGGAAGCTAGCATCCTCTAGTGGTGGTGCACAGAGCCAAAAGCTGTGTGTTCAAATACCACCACTGTATCTGACAGTCACTGGACTTCCCTGTGCTTCACTCATGCCCCCCAGCCCCACCTGTAAAACACTGTTACAGCAGATCCAGCACTGAAATTGAGACCCTTGTCCATTGGACTGTCCTGACAGGCAACTTAGCCAGAGCTGTAGCCCCCCCGGTGGTGAATACAGTGTACTGAAAGATAAATGTTAGAACAAAGAACTTTCTTATAACCAAGCCTGCATGAAAATGTAGTGGTGGTTGCAAATGTATCCAAGAAAATTGTTCTTTCTTTTATATTTCATTACACTAGGGCTCTGTTGGAACAATATCACAACGTTTCTACTCAAACCTGGTGTAAGACATACAGGAATCACAAGCTGTAAAAAGTGTTTTTTTGTTAGAGGAAAATTAATATTTAAATGTGATAAAATGCTAGACGCTAGTACTGTACCAAGGCAATAAGGTGTTTGATCCCACCCCAGCAAATGATAGCCACTAGACTTCCTTGTACTTCACTTACCCCCAGCTGTAAAATTACTTTGAAGCAGATCCTGCATTGAGAATGAGATGCTTCTCAGTTGGGTATTATTGAGAGGCAGCTCAGCTAGTGCTGCCGGGTGCCCCCTTGGTGACATGCTGCATACTGTACCTGCATGGCAGCACCTCCCCATAGCATCTCATTCACTCCATGCAGAGGAGGGGAAAGGATATGGGGACATGTTCATATGCTACATTTCTTTATAAATCACATTTAAAGCCACCTGATGACTGCACTAGCACAGCTGCCCAAACCTAGGCCTACTTTCCAGAGTCTAGGGACCGCTGAGATCTTACAATTATTTTCATTCTTTGCTAACTGGTTAAGACCTCCTGGGCACAAGGCCCATTTACAGGAGTGGACAGGAAGCACAGGGAGGTTAAGTGATTTGCTCAGGGTCACACAGTATGCAAGTGGAGGTTGTTGATATCAAACCCAGATCTGCTGAATGTACCAAGCTCATTCATAACTCATTGCTCGAAGCTCCAGGCTATTCTGCAGATAATGCACCTAAAATGAGATGATTCTTGGTTGGTTTGTTTACTGTTAAGATAATCAGATATTTCAGATTAATTCAGCAAAATGAGGGGCCACATGAGAAAGACCTTGGATACACATCCCCTGAAATAAATTTGATTCCATACTCCTGCAGCTCACACTCTGGACCTGGCACTAAAAAGGCTGATTTGAGAGCAAAATGAATACTCAAATGTGATAAAATGTCCTTTGATAAGGTTCTAGTATTGTACCTAGGAGGTAGGGGGTTTGAATCCAACCCCAGCCACTGACAGTCACTTGACTGCCCAAGTGCTCCACTCATCCCAGCTGTAGAACTCGGTTGAAGCAGATCCCACACTGAAAATGAGACACTTCTCAAGTGGGCTGTTTCAACAGGCAGCTTAGCCAGTGCTACAAGATGACCCCTCCCACATGGTGACAGACTCGTGTGTCAGTGTACTGAAAGACTGGTGCTAGCATTTTGTCAATAGTTTATTGGATGCAATTTCTATTTCCTGATAACCAAATTTGGATGGAAATGCAGTGATGCTTCCAAATGTATCAAGGAAACCAGCAACAAACTGCATTGTTTTCCCATAAATATTTCAGCACAGTGGGGTTCTGTTGGAACAATAGCACAACTTTTCTACTGAGACCTGGTGTAAACAAGACATTCAGAAGTCACAGTCTGACTGTAGAAAGGTTATTTGTTAGGGTAAAATACTAAAATGGCCTAAATCTACCTTTCATAAACTGCTAGTATTGAACCTAGGAGATATGGAATTCGATTACCAACACAGTCACTGACAATCCCTTGATTTACATAGAAAGATAGAAGTTGATGGCAGATAAAGACCTCAAGGCCCATCCAGTCTGCTCATTTCTTTTTCTACCTTATGAATGTGCCATCGGCCTTTGCTCTGTCAATGACCTAACTATTCATACTCATTTTTATTGCTCCCTTATGTCTATCCCATGCCTGTTTGAAGCCCTGCACTGTATTCATATCCACCACTTCCTGAGGTAGGCCGTTCCATGCATCCACCACACTTTCTGTAAAAAAGAACTTCCTCACATTACCCCTTAATCGCCTCCCTCTAATCTCATGCTGTGTCCTCTTGTCCTGTTATTTTTCTTATATTGAAACATGTTAGACTCTTTCACCTTGTTAATGCCTTTAAGGTGTTTGAATGTTTCGATCATATCACCTCTCTCCTTTCTTTGCTCTAGGGTATACATATTGAGCTCCATTAATCTGTGCTAATATATTTTCTGATGCAGTCCCTGCACCATTTTGGTTGCCCTTCTCTGGACTGCCTCAATTTGGTTAATGTCCTTGTGAAGGTGTGACCTCCAGTACTGCACGCAGTACTCCAGATGGGGCCAAACCAGTGTCTTGTAAAGAGGGATTATAACCTCCCTCTTCTGACTTGTGATACCTCTACTAATACACCTCAGCATCCTCCTAGCCTTACCCACTGCTTTAGTGGTCTGCTTTCTCTGTACTTCACTCACCCTGAACTGTAAAACTGGATCAAAGCAGATCCCATACTGAACAAATTCTGGTCAGAGCCAACACAACTGCATCAGGACTGTAAGGGACTGACACAAAGAGTGTGGGATGTAACTGAGTGATGAAAGGGGATAAGAGATCTGCTAGAGACTGGAATGGGCGGGTCCAATTGCCGTATCAATGGTAGGATTTGTTGTGAAGGAAAAAAAATAGAAAAACTCCATCACTCAGTTACATTCACGCTCTTTGTGTCAGTCCCTTATAGTGTTGATGCAGTTATGTTGGCTCTGACTAGAACTGCCAGAATTCAGAATTCTAAGTCATAATGGTGATCACAGAATAGCGTTCACCATTATGGTCAGTGTACATTGCTGAAAATGAATTTTGGCGATGCACACTCATGGCAAACAGGAAAAGGGCACCCGAGATCTATGGGTCTCCTTTTCATGCATGGGGTTTCATCCCCCCAGCACCCCCCCCCACTAAAGGATTCTCAACTCCAGGGGGGTGCATGTCGGGGGAGTGAAATACTTAAAAAAAAAACAAGCCACCTGCTGGCAAAAAAAAGAACCTCACCGTGCCGGACTGGAACCCTGCACCTCCCAACTGACCACCCTCCTCACCATGCTAGCAGACCAGCTCAGCAGCTGCCCACCTCACCCCCTCCCACATACCTTCCCATTCCTTCATCTCTCTCACATATGTGTGCATCTGTATAAGTGCGTACTTCCTATCGCCCTGCCTCACCCACCCTGGTATCTGGTCTCTACCCTGCCAGGTAGCCCTGAACACAGGCATCATAACTGAGTCACCATTAGCACTCAATTGCAGTCACCTTGTTCGCAGGTAACCTATCAGTCCTTTATAGTCCTATTGTAGCCGTGTTGACTCTGACCAGAATTTGTTTTGAAATGCTGCTACATGTTGCTACTACAGGTTGGGCTGGAGACTGAGGCAGAGGAGTGTACAAAAGAAACCTAGTGGGCAGTCACTGTCATGAAGCCAACAGTTTGGTTACTTGTCCACATGTCAGTGGTGTTATATAATTTGGGGACAAAAGCTTGCATAAAACATGATTAAGTTGTTGATGCATTTCATGGTACATATCTGGTACTACCTTTCAAGCAAAAAGAACTGAGGTGGCACCAGGTAGTGGGGCACTGCAGTGCACATCAGAAGCTGAAAGCCAGTAGCCTCTACATATGAACAGAGGCACACATTCACTGCTAACATTGTTGCAATTGCCTTGGTTAACTTTTGTGCCATTTTATGCTACTTGTGCAATAGTTAGAAGACATTTTAAATGAGTCTCTCATGTTTAGCTACTGGGGTACTTGCAGTTGAAGGGGTTAAAGCTGACTTTCACTCATCCAGCCTGACCTGGTGAGCTGGGAGGACCCTCAAGACCCGAGGGAAAAAAGGTACTACTCTGTGACTTGGACAATGATGCACCAACTTTTGGTTCTTTCTTACAATCTAAGAAATATCTGCATAAGCCAGTTATGTGAGGTAGGGGATCTCTGACTGTGTTACCACTCATTAGGGCATGCTGTTTCTCTGCCCCACCTTTTACCCCCCCCATTGCCTTTAACTTTGTTTTCAGGTTTTGATGTAATTGGATTAAGTGTCTTACCAAAGCTGATGTGCCAAGATTGTTAACTTTCCTACCTCTGCTGACAACTTTTTTACACAGTACACATATATCATGACACATATTACTGCTATAAAGATGAAGATAATTCAACACCACAGATGTAGCACTCTAAGTTTTTGTGCCAGTTATAAGAAGCTGGACATCTTGTTCATGTGGAATCTCCTCTTGAACAGGATCCAGAAAATTGTCTGTGAAATCGCTTCAAATGGGAGAGGGGGGTTGCACAGAATGAAAGGGGGGCCACCCTTCTTATAGACCACAACTCCACACACAGTTCTGTGCACTCCTATAAAAGAATGTAATGTCCATACCTGCTTCAGTGTGCTCAGCTATAAAGCTCAAGATGCTAAATACACATTTTAATGAAGCTGCAGCAATCCATGGTACGCTGTACCAAAACTTCTTTTATTCAGTACAAATCACAAAAAAACCAACAAGAAGACAAGTAAGAAGCAGGTCAAAGTCACTGGTCACACTGCCCTGGTGCTTTGGGTCCCAACAGACTCTTCCTCAGGGGGCATGGCCATGGAGGAGTGAAGTCACCATTTTATACACACATCTAATACATATTAATGAGTGATAGCATTTTCAGCCCCAATCCACGGTGGCATTTTTTCAGTTTCAAAAAAGGTGATTAGAGCAAATGAGAAATGGTGCCTAATGGCTTAAAACTGCAAGCTCAATACATCTTAATGCTAGTTCTTAGAAATATTTCATAAAGGCTATTCAGTAAGGTACCAATATAATTAAATATCTTATTTTAAATGGTTTTAAAGACAAAATCAGCTAAGATGTATTTTCTCCTTGCAAATAGAATCAAACTCATTTCTTGGAGATGCTGCAAAGATTTACAGCAGGGAGAGAAGGCTGAATGATGAATAAACATAATGGCCTTAGAACGAGAAATACAATAGCCAACCAACTGTTAAAGTGAAGCATAGCTAAGAATAATGAACAGAAATGGATATTTGAGAGGAATGGGAGTCCAAAGAGGGGGAACAGAAAATAAAGGAAGGAAAGAGAAAGGTTGAAAGTAGAAAAGTAACAAAGAAGAGCAAGAGATGAGTAGTGATAAATACAGTGTGATGTGAGACATAGAGCAGAAAGAAATAAAGGTCAATCAGCAAAACATTCCTTCACCTATCCAGAGAAGGCAAAAAATCTGAAAAATAAGAACACAAAAAGAGGAACAATAATTTAGGGGAACATGCAAATCTTAACCAGTATGAAATATATATTTAGGGAGGAGGTGGGAAATTACAGGCCCATGAGCTTGACATCGATGGTAGGCAAGCTCATGAAGAAACTAATGAAAGTCAGGATCACCAACTACCTGGAGGAAAGTGACCTGATGGATCAAGGCAACATGGTTTTACAAGAGGCAGATCCTGTCAAACAAATTTCATAGAGTTTCTTTGACGTGGTCACCAAGGAACTGAATCCAGGGAGGGCAGTAGATGTTGCTTATCTGGATTTCAAAAAGGCATTTGACTCCATGCCACACAGGAGACCACTGTATAAATTGTCATGCCTGGGGCTGGGGCAGAAGGTGGTTCAATGGGTGGGAAGGTGGCTGGGGGACAGGAGGCAGAGGGTCATTATAAGCGGGGTGGCATCTGGAGACAGAATGGTCACAAGCAGGGTCCCTCAGGGATCGATGTTGGGGCCCCTACTATTCAATCTATTTGTAGGGGACATTGTGCAGAGCCTTGAGGGGGGTGTGAGTCTGTTTGCAGATTATATTAAAATCTGCAATAAGGTAGACACTCAGGAAGGAGTAGAAAGAATGTGAAGAAATTTGGGGAGGCTCGAGACATGGTCAAAAAGGTGGCAGCTTTCATTCAACACAGAAAAGTGTAAAATCATGCATCTTGGTTACAGGAACCAGAGGGCAGGGTACTGTATGGGGGGCAGAGGTCTGGAGGTAATGGAACAAGAAAGGGATCTAGGCATCACTATATCAGGGGAACCTGAAGGTGGAAAGGCACTGTGGGAGAGCAGTGGCTAGGGTCAGCAGAATGCTAGGATGCTTCAGAAGGGGGATTACCAGTAGAATAAGGGAGGTCATAGTACCCTTGTACACCCATTTGGTTAGACCACATCTGGAACATTTAGTCCAGTTCTGGAGGCCATACCTCAAAAAGGATGTGGGGAGGCTGGAGCAAGTTCAGAGGAGAGCAAAGAAGATGGTAAAGGGGCTCAGTCACCTGTCCTATGAAGAAAGGTTGAGAGATTTGAACATGTACTCCCTGGAACAGAGGAGGGAGAGTGGGGACATGATTGAGACCTTCAAGTACCTTAAGGGTATAAACCATGTGCCAGTGGAAAGCATCTTCCAGCTGAAAGGAAATCAGAGGATGAGGGGGCATGGATTGCAGGTGGAGGAAGGGGCAATTCAAGGGTAACATTAGGAAGTACTGTTTCACAGAGTGGGTGGTGTATAAGTGGAATAGGCTCCTGGAGGGGGTGTTGCAGAAACAATAGTGGAAGGCTTCAAAAAGGCATGGGACAGCCACAGGGGAGAGTTGGGGGGGTCATGTCCTAGCAAATAGCTAGACAAATGGGCAGACTAGGTGGTCCTGTCAGTCCTTTTCTGCCATCACACTTTTATGAATCTATGAATATATGAATATAAGAGCAAATTTCAATGCAAATCTAGCTCCAGAAAGGAATGGGAAGGGGAAGAAATAGGGGAAGGGGATGGGGGAGATAGTGTAGGGAAAGGAAAAATGAGGGGGGAAGTTTTTAGGGATGGTTGGGCGGAAGAGATTTATAAGGTACTTAGTGATTCAAAGGAAATATAATAACCCAGTGGCAATTCATTCATAAATAAGGTTTAAGATCTCAAGAACCACTGAGTCCATCAGGTTTTACTGTTTTCAGAGTGAAGATCCAAAAATCTTTCTCCTTTAAAGGAGGTTCTGTATATCCCCTTCATTTTTTTGGAGGTGGTTCATGTTCAAGTCCCGTAAATTTAAGGTTTCTTGCATCTGATTGATGAAATTCTGAAAAGTGGACTTTTATGGGTGAATCAGATCAATTATTAATACTAGATCTGATATGCTCCTGTACCCTTTGCTTCAGTGGTCTCATAAAATATCCTACATACACTAAGTTACATGGGCACAAAAGTCCATAAAACATAAACATCTTATATCCACAGATATATTTTCATTCTGTGGATGCTGAAATTTATTTCCAGTAATACAAATTTTACAAATATTACAGTACATTTAGTGAATTTAAAAAATCCTTTTGGTTTATCAGGGAACCAACCCTGCCTTGTTTTAGGTTCGCTTTTTAGTTTGCTCTATACCAGGGAGTCCCTCAGATTATGTACCTTTGAGTCCCTCAGATTATGTGCATTTCTAAGGGATATTCTGGGTTTAGGACCTACTGCCATACCCACAGTAGTGTCAGAGTGTAGAATAGGCCAATTCCTAAACAAAATATTGCCCATTTTTCCTGCTACTTCATTATATTTCTGTAGAAAAGGTAACAATATTTACATTAGAATTAGACTAAGCATCATCCTTGTACAATAACATCTTCCTTTCTTTTTGCTGAACTTTTTCTATTGCTTCATGCAACAAATCATCATCATACCCTTTCTGTATGGACCTATTCTTGAGATCCTCTTTTTGTGCATCAAAATGTACTTTATTACTACAATTATGGTAAAGTCTCAAGAACTGGCTATATGGTATGGAATTTTATTTAAATGAGGGATGGGCACTGTCTACTCTTAGCAAAGCATTATTAGCTGAAGTTTTCCTGAGTCATTTAGTTTGAACCAATTCATTAAGTACTAAATAGTGTCAGATCTATAAAGTTATTGTCCTTACTTATGTAGTGTGCGAAAGTAAGATTGCAATCATTATTATGAAGCCACTGTAACAAATCTGATGCCTCAGATAAGTCTCCCCTTCTATACTCAATTGACATCATCCACAAAACATCATCTTTTTGAATTTAGATTTGCATTGAAATTTGCACTTATATATTTCATATTGATTAATACTTGCATGTTCCTCTAAATAATTGTTTCTGTTTTTGTGTTCTTATTTTCCTGATTTTTTGCCTCTTCTGGATGGATGAAGGAATATTTTGTTGATCAACCTTTCTTTCTTTCTTTCTTTCTACTGTCTTGTATCACACTGTATTTATCACTACTCATCTCTTTCTCTTTTTTACTTTTCTGCTTTCAACCTTTCTCTTTCCCTCCTTCTTTTCAATCCCCCCCCACCCGAGCTCCCATTCCTCTCAGATCTGAATTTCTGTTCATTATTCTTTGCTGTGCTTCACTTTACTGTTGGTTGGCTATTGTAGTTCTTGTTCTAAGGTGATTGTATTTATTCACCATTCAATCCTCTCTCCCTGCTATAAATCTTTGTAGCATCTCCTCGAAATGTCTTAGATTCCATTTGCAAGAATAAAATGCATCTTAGCTAATTTTGTATTTAAAACCATTTAAAATAAGATATTTAATTATATTGGTACCTTATTGAGCAGCCTTTCCGAAATATTTCTAAGAACTAGCATTAAGATGTATTGAGCTTGCAGTTTTAAACCATTAGTCACTGTTTCTTATTTGTACTAGTCACCTTTTTATGAAATTGAAAAATGTTCCCATGGATTGGGGCTGAAAATGTTATTACTCATTAATATGCATTAGATGTGTGCATAAAATGATGACTTCACTCCTCCATGGCCACGTCCCTTGTATAAGGTTCTGTTGGGACCCGAAGCACCAGGGCAGTGTGGTCAGTGACTTTGACCTGCTCCTTACTTGTCTTGTGTTTTTCTTTTTTTTTTTTGTGATTTTACTGAATGAAAGAAGCTTTGGTACACCATACCATGGACTGCTGCAGCTTCTTTGAAACAAGCATTTAATATCTTGCACTTCATAGCTGAGCACTAATGCTGTGCGGAATGTAGAATTCTGCCAGTGAAATTATCACAGATCGACCATTCCACTAGTGGAATTTCTGCCAGAATTTCACTAGTTCTTCTACAGAATTCTGCCTGCTGTAATCTGCAAAATAATAATCAATGGAACAGCATTTTATTCAGTGAGAATCATTCTGTAACCATTTCCATGGAAAATACTGAGATCTGCAGAATAAAAGTATGTGGAAATATTGCAGAAAAACTCCTTTCACATTTTTCTTTTGTGGACTTCCACCATTACATTTCCAGTAAAATTCAGCAGAATTTCAGCAGAATCTTGAAAATTCCATGAAATTTCATTTTGTTGGAAATTGAAAATTCCTCATAACACTACTGAGCACACTGAAGCAGGTATGGACATTACTTTCTTCCACAGGAGTGCACAGAACTGCATGTGGAGTTGTCCTCCAGAACTGAACTGGTCTTAATTTTGGTTTGGAAATGACTCCAACTATCTGGTTCACTTTCACACTCATTATCATTAACAGCATTTTTGCTTTTTCAATAATTATAGTGGGGCTATTTTCAGCATCCTGTTTATTATACTCATCGTCATCATTAGCATCACTGGCACTGCTAGTAGGACTTGTTGAATCATCTTTAACATGAACATTTTTTTAACATGAGTGGCCATTCTTTTAAACCAACTGTGAGTGCTACCTGAACTTTGTTTTGTATTTCAATGCAGCAGGTGCCTGCTATAGCATTACCCTTGCTTCTTTTTTTCCCCTTTTACCTTTTTCCTGATCCCTCATAGTGGTTTATTTTTGCTTGGACTAGGGCAATCTCACTTGTGTTTCTTTAACTTGTCACCTATAGGGCTTAAGAAATGTCACCCCAGAGAAGGAGGATCTAGTTATCACTGACTGGCAGAGCTCACTGTACCTACTGCTACCACCACGGCACTTATATATTCTGAGAAGAGAATATTTGGAGCTGCTGGCAGTAATTAAATAAAAAAAAGACTCCCTTGTCCCCTCCCTGGCATAAATCCGTCCCTATAGCCCCTGGACTAGGCACTGTCACTTGAGTTTCTTTAACTTGTCTTTTTTGGGGCTTTCAAACAGTCACCCCAAAGAAGGAGGCTCTAGATGTCATTGACTGTCACAGCCTACTGTACCTACACTGGGGCATTTATATATTCTGAGAAGATGCAGTATTATTTGTGCTGCTGGCAGTTATTAAATAAAAAAAAATCCTTTTTCCCCCCACTGGCACAAAGCCTGCCCTAAGGCCCCTGGACTAAGGCATGCTCACTTCTATTTTTGCAACTTGTCACTTTTTGGGCTTAAAAAGTCACCCCAAAGAGGGAGGCTCCAGTCACCGATGACTGGCTGAGACTACAGCCTACACCAAGGCACTCAAGTTGCTTGATTCTAACCCCCCAAAAAATGTCTGTTAAAGTTTTTTTAAATTATTTTTTACCCTCTCCTTTCAGTTCAACTTACTTTCACTTATCCTCCTCTCCCCTTCTTTTCTGCATCCCCTCTGTTGCAGATGCTTTTCTTTTTTTCTAGTTCCCTCACAGTCACTCCCAATATTACTTTAACTTCTTTAAGTAATATTTTTGTTAGTCACATCTTTCAGTCTTGTACTTTTGCTTTTCCTCCACATCAAAAACTCTTTTCAACCCAGTTGCATAAGCTTTGTTTGGTCTAGCTACCCTGTCAGGCCCTTAAATTCTTTGTTTTAAAATAAAGGTAATGTTTTTTTGTTAATAGCCCATGTCTTTCAGTTACAGACCTTTACTTTCACTTTTCCTAAACTTCTTCCCCATTCTCTTCTGCACCCCCCCCCCACATACAAACTCACAGTTGCAGGAGATTTTCCTTTTTTTGTAGTACCCCAGCCTAAAGTAGTATTTCTTTTTTGTAAAATGTAATTTTTGTTGTTTTATAAAACAATTGTTTTTAATTTTTTTAAATATCTTTCTCTTTTGGTTCTTTTCATCACTATCTTTCACTTTGGGCCTGGCCTTTACTTTCACTTTTTCCTCTCTGTCTTGTTTTCTGTTACACCCCCCCATTCCAGATAGCTTTTCCTTCTAGTTCCCCTTCCTGTGCCTTTATAATATATGTCTCTTTCTCTTTTTTTGTATTATTTTTTTAAATCTTTCTCCTATTTATTTTATTTATTTATTTATTTCTAGGAAGTACCTTTGAGCCAAAGGCTCTTTTACAGAGGTTCCACGTCATAGTAATACATGGGCATACCATCATTTACAATGGTTACAAGTACATAAGCAGATACAAGGAGGTTCCATGTCTAGAAATACATGAGTACATCAGGTTACAGAGGTTACATAATTACAATAACAGGGATTACATAAGTAAAAATATACAGACACATAATTTAAAGCAGGCTAGGTTGACAGGTTGTTAAGTGAACAACTTGAGAATCTACAGGATATAGAGTGAATCAGGTAGGGAACAAAGGATGATATAGTCTGTAAAACACTTAACTAATACTAAATGGAAGGAGGTGAGAACTTGATGGGCAGCAGTTCTTTTGTCTTAAGTGCTAAAGAGTGTAGTCACAAAGGAGGGCTAGACTCAATGGGGGAATCCTGAGGCTGGGACCTGGAGCCTACTAGGGGAGTGTGAGCTAGCAAGAAGAGAGGAGAAGGCAAGGGTGCAGGTTAGAATGAGGGTAGCAGCAAAGAGGAAGGAAGATTGTGGGGGAGTTCAGGTCTCACAGTCACAGTTCCTGTTTGTGACAAGGGCCACTTGGAGTTTATCTTTAAAGGGGCCTATTTTGTCTTCTTTTGTGATGCCTATGTTACTTTATTATGCAGAAACCGCCTACGGCACATATTACCTCTCTCACCACTGCTCACCAAATGAAGAAATCAACTGCATGTGATGGTGAGAGTGCAGGAAATACTGTACAAACATTGTTTCTCATAGTATTTCTTTTAATCTACAGTAAGCTGAGTCATTCATGATCAGTTCAGTTTCTGCTCAGATTTGCCAGGCTGCTGGATTTACTTGGGGTGGCTCAAATTATGGAAATAAAATTTGAACCACTATTCCCTAGTTCTGCTTCTACCCATTTCCACAATCAGGTTGTCTGGAGCACT
This sequence comes from Neoceratodus forsteri, assembly GCA_016271365.2. NCBI lineage: Eukaryota > Metazoa > Chordata > Ceratodontiformes > Ceratodontidae > Neoceratodus > Neoceratodus forsteri. The sequence goes on along the minus strand of CM057449.1, from coordinate 1,274,516,222 downwards.
GGGAGGTTACGTGACTTGCCCATGGTCACACAGTGAATACTTGGCTACAGCAGAGTTTGAACCTATGATATTTTGGTTCCCAAGTCAAGAGACAACACAAGATACCATAGCCATTGGTATTCACAAAATAGACTGACTATTGCATACTGGAAGACTGTGCATTAAAGGCTGATATTGTGTTCTCTTTTCCCATTCTGAATCATATGCTGCTTGCACTACTGCAGACTCCTACAGTATGTGGTTGTGCCTGCATACCTATCAGATCTACAGTGATTCCTGTATTTTACAGGGAAATGGAGCCATTTACAGGAAAAGTCTTCCCATAGACTTACATTGGTTATACAGGAAAATAGAGCAATTTGGCATCCATAGGAAATAATGTAATCTACAGGAAAACATAGGAATAGTACTGTGGAGTTACAGGGAAAATGCCAAATACATCTGGTAGCATAGTGCTTGTGATGTCATCTTCTGCAGTCTAGATAACAAGCTAGACCTTATGAATATTACTATGCAATTTGCATAACTGCCCCACGTGATTCATAGAAACATACACAATGACAGCAGGAAAAGCTCAGTTGTCCATCCAGTCTGCCTATAACACCCTATCATATTTTGAGGCCTTTCATCCATATGGGGTCTTTGTCTACACTATCCATCTCCTTACTTCCCATTCTACTACTACCCCATTTTACTACTACCCCCTAAGCAACAACCAAGCCACTAATGCTGTCCCAACTATGATTACAATTATTCATGGCTTTGGCACCACCTCCTCCACTGACAGACTGTTCAATGGCTTAACCACTTTCTCTGTAAAATTAAACTTTCTTATGTCCCTCCTGAACCTCCCCTCACCAGATGCCACTCATGACCTCATGCTCCAAATACACTACTTCTGTTGAATAGTTTCTTGCAGTTTGCTTTGTTTATTTCTTTCAAGAACTTGAAGATCTTTATCATATCACCTCTGTCCCATCTGGTCTTGAGCAAATACATGTTCAGTGCCTAAGCCAGTCCTGATGGAAGCATCCCTGCTGGCCTTGAGTCATTTTGGTTAACCTATGCTGCACCATCCCCAGCCCGTCCTTGTCTTTCCTTAATTGAGGACTCCAGAACTGGGCACAGTACTCTAGGTGTGGTTTCACCAGTGATTTATAGAGAGGTAGCAATATCTTTTCCCTCCTGCTGTCAAAACGCTTCCAATATACCACAGCATCCTGTTTGTTTTGCTGTAGGCCTTATTACACTGGCTAGATTGTTTAAGGGAGTCATTTATGATGACTCCCAAGTCCCTTTCCTCAGATGTGGTGTCTAGAGATGAGTTTTACTACACCTGTGTATATAATGCAATGTGATCAACTTCGCATTCATGTAGCATTATGCAAAGTGTCCATTCAAAGGTCAAAATTTGCCTTTATTGAACTTCACATTCCAAACTTCATGTTAACTTTGGGTTACATTGTGAGAAGGTGAAGTTTGTGAGAAACATGCCACAGATCACATGTCTGACTTTCTGCAGGTCACATGATGCAAGCAGGAAGGGAATCAGGCAGGAAGTCAGTGAACTAGTTTCACTTTGACTTTTGCTTTGCTAAAGCAGGAGCTGTATAGCTTAGTGTGCTAGTCAAATCATTCAAAACTAGAAAAAGAAAGAGTTTTCTGCATTTCATCCTTTGTTTTCCAGATTTCTGACTTTATTTGAAACCACTTTCATCCCTAGTCCACCCTTTTTTTGTTATCTGATTCAGTTTCCCTGTTTTTCCTTTTTTTTAGTTATTAATACTTTCAGTAATTTTTTCTTCAAAAATGGAGAGAAGTGTAACAACTGGGGTTCCTCATGGCTCAAGGATGCATGTGGGCCTTGGGCAAATCATTCAGCTGAACCATGGCAATAATTTGCAATCCAGTGCCCCCCCTCCGCAAAATGTTGTTTCCACTGTCAGTGGAAGTGTGGCACCAGACACAGAAGCAGCAGCTGCTTCTTCTGATGTTAGTGATGCCAGCCCTGCAGCACCAATGGCTGCCAAACCCCCAGAGCAGGCTGATCAACAGCAGCAGGAACAAGAACAGCAGCAGCTTGTTGCCTCCCCAACTGTAGAGCAGCCTACAACATCTGAGGCCCCACTCTGACTGTACATGGTCCTCCCCATAGCTCACCAGTGTGACTGTTTTTTATTACACTGCCAGGTGACCCAAGTGTGGTGAAATGCAACATCTGTAGCCTGCTGGTGTGTCGCTGTAGAAAGGGTAGTCACTTGAGCATGGGTGGCCAAAGAACTCATCTGTTAGTGCACCACCATGCCCACTGGGATAGCTAAGGTGCAGGAATTATCAACCACTCCTGCAATGGAGGATGCAGTGGAAGAGGGGGCAGTATGGTCATAGAAACATAGAAACATAGAATTTGACGGCAGATAAGGACCGCTTGGCCCACCCAGTCTACCCATTTCCCTACCTAATGGATAAACTGCAGATCCTAGTTAACCAGCAGCCTACTTCTTCCTACCCCCACTCCCTAGAATTGCCTTATGACTGTCCCATGCATGCTTGAATTCCACCACTGTTTTTGACTCCACAACCTCCTCCGTTCCATGCATCCACAACCCTCTCTGTGAAAAAATACTTCCTTAAATTACCTCTGAGCCGCCCCCCTCTATCTTCAAATTGTGCCCCCTTGTTCTTGCACACCTTTTTTTGAAAGATGCTACCCTCTTGGACTTTGTTGATTCCCTTGAGGTACTTGAAAGTTTCTATCATGTCCCCCCTCTTCCTCCTTTCCTTGAGGCTATACATATTAAGCTCCTTAAGTCTCTCTTCATATGTCTTCTGGTGCAGACTCTGCACCATTTTAGTTGCCATCCACTGGACAGCTTCCATCCTGTCTATGTCTTTGCAGAGATTGGGTCTCCAGAACTGCACACAGTACTCCAGATGGGGTCTCACCAGCTGTCTGTACAGAGGGATAATAACTTCCTGTGTTATACTGGTGGTGCCTCTCCCTATGCATTCCAGTATCCCCCCAGCCCTCCTTGCTGCCCTCTCACATTGCTTGCCCACCTTTAGGTCATCTGATATGACTACCCCCAGGTCCCTTTCCATTTTTGTTGTTGTTAGTATCTCACCCCCATTTTGTACTCTTCCCTTGGGTTTTTGTTTCCCAGGTGCATTACCTTACCAGCCTGCATGTCATACAAAATGCAGCAGAAGGGAGAAGGCTGAGCAAGTGACAGCTCCCGCAGCTGCAGCCAACCCAGCAGAAATGCCAGTCACACGGGTTGACTTGGCCATCCTGTGGACTGAGGTTGACTACCTAGGTAACATTGTCGACCAAACTCACCAGCAGTTGAACAGAATGGAGGCTCAGCAATTTATAAATGAATAGTATGCTATGCCCACTGATTGGTTGGCTCCAGGCCCAGTAGCTTTATATAATTTTCTTTGTTTTCCATCTTAACATGTAGTGTGTGTTCTGTCTTTAGTTTTCCTCACTATCCTCCCACCCCACAAAAAATAAAAGAAAAAAGTATGAACAACACACCAAAAAAATGATAAAAGGTTAAAAGAAATCCTCTCCTCTGCTTCTCTTTTTTCCTACTTAATAATCTTTTTACATACTTAATAGGTATATATATTTTTTCCATTAATGTTTTTTTCTTGTTGTGTGTTACAGCAGAAGTGCAATAATCCAGTGACAATTCTGAGCTATACTTTTGTATTCTATTTTTGATTGCCCCTTATCTACTGACTTGTATGATACCTTCTTTCCACAATTTATTTGAGTCTGCTTTAGTCCCTTTTTTACATCTGAAATAATAAAAGTAGCACTCCTTTTAATATTGCTCAGACCTGGCTTTCATCACTATTCCCAGCTGTTTTTAAATGCCTACTATTCCATAAGTTTATGGAACACTGTCTGCTGTATGCTAATTCATTTTAGTCACAACAGAAATTATTTTAAATAATTCATGCAAAAAAACAAGTGAGAATACTGATGAAAACATGGTGCAAGCCAGATTAAAAGGCACGTTCTTTTTATTATTTCAGATTTGAAAAAAGTACTAATGCAGATTTTAATTGTAGAAAGAAGGGTATCATATACACGAGTCATTAGATAAGGGCAATCTAAAATAGAAGAAAAAAATATTGGTCAAAATGTTCACTGTATTCTTGCACTGCTGCTTTAATTGTCATGATATGTTATTGTTTGGTTACTGTTGACTGTGTTAAATTGTCATAGTACACCCACAAATATATTAAGAATACCCTAAAATCACCTACAATGACAATCAAAACCACAAAGAAATGTCCCTTTTTATATCAAGGTAGCCAGCTTGTGCTGCTATCTTGCTACATCATTCAGCATGCAGTATTAGTGTCCCAATTAAGAATAAGCACATGAAAAAGTGTTCAGAAAAGTCACAACTATTTCTTGCTGTGTTGCTTAAAACTGACAAAGAGAGCCATAAATGTGTGTCAGTGTCCCAAGTGAGAAAATTGCTTGCTGATGCATGTTGCTGCTGTTTTCTTGCTGTTGTAATTTTATGAGAAGTCCTGACTCCCAATTAAGAATAAGCACATGAAAAAGTGTTCAGAAAAATCACAACTATTTATTTACTGCACTGCTTAAAATTTACAAAGAGACCCAGAACTGTGTATCAGTGTCCCAAGTGAAAAAATTGCTAGCTGACACCTGTTGCTGCTGTTGTCTTGCTGTTTCAATTTCATGAAAACTCACAATTAAGAATAAGCACATGAGGCTGACCCAGTGGTGCTGAGGGTTGAGGCACTGGATGACACACCTTGCACCACATGGGTGACCTTCAAGAACAAGCTAGGGTGTTGGGATCAGCACGAGAGGGAGAGGATGGAGCATCCAGAGGACTGCTGTCCTCTCCCTGGGGAGGGATCCAGGGCATGCCCAGAGAAGTAGCATCCCCGGTGGTAGCCAGCAAAACTAGGCATGCTTGGGCTGATGAATGGGAGGAGTGCAGTGGACACCTGCAGTGTAGAGCTGTGCCAATGTCATTCCACCATTGCACTCCTGGGGAAACTATATGAAGAAAATCTCTGTCCTTGGGGATAGGTGATGGCACCACAGCCCACCGAGGCACACTCCAGTACTGGGCCCCTCTCCTCTCCAGGGCAGACTGTCTGACTGGCACATTGAATTCTAGATAGAGCACCCATGGCAAATAGGACAGCCCCACCTCAGGGGAGGTTCAGAGCCTGGGGATCTGCCAGGTTGGTGTGGGGGTGAGGAGATTGAGCTTCTGGTAGGAGGTAGAGTTCACGGTGAGGTGGCTGCCAGAGAGAGTTCCCCGAGGTCGGACCAGAAAAAGAATCTATAAAAAAAAAAGACTAAGCACATGAAAAAGTGTTCAGAAAAGACACAACTATTTCTTTCTGCACTGCTTGACATTTACAAAGAGAGTCAGAACTGTGTATCAGTGTCCCAAGTAAGAAAATTGCTTGCTGACACCTGTTTCTGTTGTTGTCCTGCTGTTTTAATTTCATGACTGCTGCTGCTGCTGCTGGTGGTGCTGATGTACAGTGTGTTGCTGAATGATGATAACTAGAGACCCGTGTTTTTCTTAAATAAGAAATAAGAAGAAATAACAAGAATTAAAGGTATAAAAAGAAATAAGAAATTCAAGGTATAACAAGAAATTCAGCATATAAAAAAATAAAACAAAACAAAAAAAATGTATGAATAAAGTTCAAAATTGCTTTTGGGGCCAAAAACTAAATAAATACTTGCAGCAGTTGTTGTTTAGGCTCTGTTGTTACCACAGAGACAGCTCACAAGGAAGTGACAGTGGAATTGTTTCACTCACAAAACCTTTCAAGACTATAGCATGATGCTGCTTAATACAATGTAGTATACTAGGAATGTGATTTCTAGTGTGTATAAGATAATTTTGAGGTAGTTTATTAATGTAAATGTAATAACAAGAAATAAAACTAAATTTTCAATGACTAAAAAGAAATAACAAGAAATTACAGAAAAATAAAAATAAAAATTATAAAAAATAAAAAGAATTTCACGGGTCTCTGAGTACACATGCACATATACTTCAACCCGTGGTCATCTGTGGTTATCATTGATAACCACAGATGACCATGTGTTGAAGTATAATTTGATGTTCTTGAAATGTCATCTGCTGCGGTGACTAAAACCTGCTGCCAGATGCGTGTGTATTCATACCACCAATAGTAAGTTACTGTACATGTCACTGTTATATTTGTTGAGACACACTGTCTTTTATTTTGTACTGAATCTTGTTTCTTGTAAGCAGTCCATCTTGTTCCTTTGCAGGGAATCATCATAATAAATACTGAATGTTTCCCCTTCACTAGTGTGCAGGCCATGATCACATTCACTTGCCGCATATATGTGCTGCCATCTAATGTGGTACTGTAAAATAAAATTTTTTGGGGTGGGGTGGTGTTTACTGGTGTGAGTGATTAAGTTATAACCATTTCTCATTACTGTTCTTTTCTTTGAAATGTTCAGGTTGTATCACCCAGATTCACAACAGTATTAATGAAACCATGTTGCTGCCGCAGATGGGCTCTACATGTGTCAGATTGTTGACTTCAGCAGTAGTACAATTGCAAGCCATAAAAAGTAAGTATTATTTTTTTTGGGGGGGAGAGTTCATAGGAAAACAATTTTCCTTAATATTTTTTTCTTCTTTCCACATCTTAACTGTATCTGAAATGTTGTCCATCTTGAGATTGGAACATAACACAGGTCTGCAGCACCTTGATGTTACCTGCAAACAGATGAAGCAGAAATTATTCATAGTTCATTCCAGTACCCCATTCAGTACCCAGCAGTGCTCTTCCTGCCTTTTGTTATATCTGGCTTCAGATACACAGCTAATACTAAACACTTGTGAATAAAATAATCAACTTTAGTGACATGCACTGGACCAGTGTCTTACAATCCTGACCAGGAATACACATTGTAGACTCATTGCATACTGAAGTATGCCTGTCTCATCTGTGTAGAAAAAGAGATATTATCTTGCCTGTATTTGACCATTGTTGAATACATCACCCCTGTGAAAAACAAGGAAAAAAAAAAAGAAAGAAAGGAAATATGAAGTAAAGAGGAAATCAGACTGATACTTACCTGTACATAAAATAATATACGTGTCCGCACTGTAACGGTGTCATTGGTGCAGCTGCAGTACTTTGTATCATTTACTGTAGGTCCTAGGATTGTCTGACTACAAATTAAAATAGCCACCTGTGAATAAAAATAGAAAATCACTTGCCTGTATTTGGCCATAGTGACATAGTGTGTACCTGTATAAAAAAATGATTAAAAACACAATTCAAGTCAAAACCCAAATAAATGGGATTCATACTTATTGTAAATTACTGCTGTGCTTGATGAGTGTAATGTTAACTGTATAGAGGTGCATTGCTGGCTGCAGCCAGGCTTGCAGTGCAACACCTTCAGGGAAATAACAAGAGACAATAACCAACATTAGAAATTATTGCTCACTGTGGCACAAGTATTTTGATGTTACATGTTCTTATATCATCTTGTACTGATCATGCAGATATATTTGAAAAAAATAATGTAACACAACAAAGTAACTTTTTAAAAGAATAGTCCATCATTACTGAATGCTGGAATCCCTTTTATTTCAAAATAAATTATTTTTAATTACCAAATTTAAAACAACGGTGCTAAATTTAGAGATTTTATTTCAGGAAGAAGAGGCTATTCCAGCTAATAATGATGATGACAATATCAACTAAATTTCTGCAAAAATGATTAGCACTGAAGTGGGATATTAAGAAATAAATTAATGCATATTCATAGGACATGAACTCACCAAGGCATCAGAAAGTGAGTGTTCTCTTTGCAGCCAGTACTATATGTGGCATGAGCTGGACAAGCCAGATGGTACTTTCTTGATGGACGTCACTTGTTGCACGCGCATTTGATGTCCAATCATGCTGGCTGGCTGTGGGTTCTTCTACAGTCGGCTCCACTTATAGTGCCCGTGGGTATAGTGGGCAATCACTTTTACTGGGCAAATTTAATTTACCAAATGCCATTCCTATAGGCTCTAATGTTAAATCATACTGATATAATGTCTATTGGCCTCCATCTACATTGCCCACTTTTCTGCTGGCAATGGCATCTCTGTGAAGTTGTAAATGATCCCAATTAACAGGTACACTGTGTACAGCCAAGCAATTAGCTGTATCTGTTTTAACATGGGAGTGTTGCTGCTAGCGGCTCATTGTCAGTTCATTTTCACACTGTGCACAGCTCAGTCCTTAGCACTGGAAGAATGGCAGGAAGACACAAAGTGATGTCGCTCAGTGACAGGTGGAACTGTTAAAAAAAATTGATGCTTTGCCTAAGATGAGTCAGTGGGACTTGGCGCAGCATCTGTCTCTGCCAAAATCTACTCTTGCTGATCTTTTATGGCAGAAAGAGCAAATTCTCAGTGACTGGCACAAAAATGTGAACCCCAAACACAAAAGAAAACAGGAAGGAAAGGATGGGGAAGTTGAGGAGGCTTTGGTTTGGTGGTTCACTAATGCCCTCGGACAGGACACCCTCATAAGTGGCCCCTTGTTACTCCAGAAGGCACAAGAACTAGCTATTGCATTGGGGCACACTGAATTCATGCCCTATGAAGGCTGGCTACACCATTGGAAAGCCAGGAACAACATCGGTTTCTGCAGACAGCATGGGAAAAAACAAATTGCAGACACTGCCGGTGCTGACCATTGGATCTCTAATGTTTTGCCAGGTCTCCTTTCCATCCCAGGATATTTTCAATTGTGATGAAATTGGGTTATTTTTCTGGTGCATTGGCCAGAGAACCTTGGCTTTTAAAAGTGAAGCACTAATGGGACAAAAGAAGGCAAAGGAAAGAATTTTGGTGCTCGTGTGCTGTAATATGGCAGGCACAGAGAAATCAGAGCTTGTCATTGTGGGCAAATTAGCTTCCCAATGTTGCTTTAGAGGGGTGAATCACCTACCAGTTTTCTACCAGGCCAACAAGTCTGTGTGGATGAATTCTGTCATCTTTACTGAGTGGCTTAGAATTTGGAACCAAAAACTACATGGGTGAAAGATTGCTCTGATCTTAGATAACTTTTCCGGTCACCCAGCTGTCCCAGGACTGCACAACATCACCCTAATTTTCCTGTTACCTAACACAACACGCATCATCCAACCCCCTGACCAGGGGATAATTTACAACCTGAAGCAGTGCTATGTTAAGTGTATGCATAAGTGAGTCCTGTATGAGATTGATAACAACACTGAGACTACTGAGAAGCTACATTTTCTTATTAATTTAACACTTATATCTTAGCAGGAGTCAGTGTCTGTTGAGATTAAGCAAGACAGATACTTTATTAGAAGTAGAAGGGGTCTTATTTAGGGTTAAAAAAGAAAGAAAAGAAAGAAAGTCAGTGTGTGTTCTGTGCTGTGAAGGATACTGTATCATCTTACTTTGCTAAACCAATAGGAGGAGAGAGAGAGAGCTTAATTGGGGGTGTGGCTTAGACACTATAAAAGCAGGTGACTCAAATTACAACTTCCTGTTGCTAACCTTGCTTGTAGATCAGAAAGCAGCTAACTAAAAGAAGCTACATTTTCTTATTAATTTAACACTTATATCTCAGCAGGAGTCAGTGTCTGTTGAGATTAAGCAAGACAGATACTTTATTAAAAGCAGAAGGGGTCCTAGTTAGGGTTAAAAAAAAGAAAGAAAAGGAAGAAAGTCAGTGTGTGTTCTGTGCTGTGAAGGGTACTGTATCAACTTACTTTGCTAAACCAGTAGGAGGAGAGAGAGCTTAATTGGGGGTGTGGCTTAGACACTATAAAAGCAGGTGACTCAAATTACAACTTCCTGTTGTTAGCCTTTTTCTTACAAATTGCCCTCCATCCCCCCACCCTAAGCCAGTTCTACTTTTATAGCCACTGGATTTGACTGTCAACAGGAACTTCCTGTTTGGCAGTAGGAAGGGAAGGATCATAGAGAAGCATTGGTTTTGTCAACCCTAAAGGAAAAAAGAAGCTCACTCTCCCCTCCAGCTGGTGGTGGTCTGACACTGAGCAAAGAAGAAGGAGGCTACTGAAGAATACAGGAAGTTGCTGTCCCAGAAAAGGAAAGGTGAGTGTTGTAAGGAGAGGAGAGGGTAAGCATACAGAGAAACAGGAGAGGGGACACAAAATAAGACATGATAGGAGTGGTGCAGTGCAGTGCAATGGCTGTGGGGCAGCAGTGTTCCAGGAGACATTCTGGAGGCTGCGATGCTGCCCTATTTGCAGGCACCTCTCTGGTCTGAGGGAGGAGGTTGCCCATCTCCAGGCTGACCTGGCTAGGATTCGTGAAACCTTCTCCCCCACCCAGTGACCACCAGGGCCAATGCCACTACCTCAGAGTTTGAAAAGAAAGAGGAGAGGCTGGACCAGGGTGGGCTCAGGGAGGGAGAGGGTGGTGGAACAGAGTTGCATCCCTCCAGCTGTACCTCTCCACAACTCATTCACTCATCTGGTGGATGGTGGTTCCTCTATGGAGGCACCTGCAGTGGAGACCAAGGAGGATGCTGGGAATCTTCACAAAGGAGACCCACAGGAGGGTGGCATGAGACCCCACAGGGGAAGGAAACAACTCCTGGTGGGGGACTCAATCATTAGGGGATAGAAATGGGCGAGGGAGGGGAGAGGGAGGTAAGGTGCCTGCCTTGGAGGGATAGGAAGCGAATCCTCAGGATCGTGGGAACAGCTGCACAAGGGAGGGAGCTGGATGTCATTGTCCACCTAGGGACAAATGACCTGACTAGAAATGGGATCAGAGGAGTGCAAGAGGAGTTTGTAGAGTTGGGGAGGGGCTTTAGACAAGTAGCGCATATGGTAACCTTCTCGGAGGTGCTGCCTGTCTATGGCAAGGGTGATGCTAGGGTACTCCTCACCAGGGAATTCAATAAATGGTTGAAACACTGGTGTGGAGCTCAGGGTTTTGGCTTCATTGGAGAGTGGGGAACCACCTGGAGGGATGCAGACATATACTGGTGCGATGGTCTGCATCTGTCCGGGGGGAACCAGGATCCTAGGTGAGAGGTTTAAATGATTCATTGGCAAGCATTTAAACCAGCCAAGGGGGGAGGCACTGAAAAGAAGCAGGGAAATCCCAGCCTCCCCCCACAAAACACGGTAATTAGACAGGTAAACACCAAGGTAGAGAAGTCATTAGGGAGAAGGACAGAGGCAAATGTAAAAAAAAGCAAAGGCAGTAAGGACAGGAATGGGGCTAAAAGGGGTAAGGACATCAAAAAGTGGAGGGTGATGAGTACCAATGCCTTTAGTCTGTGTAACAAGCTCCCTGAACTAGTGGCCTTGATGGAAGAGGGTTGCCTGGATATTGTGGCAGTCATAGAAACATGGTACACAGAGAACCATGACTGGGATGTCAGCATACCAGGATATACAATCTACAGAAGGGATAGGGAGGGTAACAGAGGAGGAGTAGCTCTCTATAAAAAGGAAGGGATCAAAGCAACAGAACTAAATATTAAACAGGGAGCAGATGAGGCACTCTGGGTCACCCTGGAGACAGGAAATGGCACCACAATCCACATGGGGGTTGCATACAGACCCCCATCTCAGGGGGAGGGAATGAACAAGGAAATGATAGAAGGCTTCCTTAGAATGGCAGAAAAAGGGGCGATATTCTTGATGGGGGACCTGAATATGCCAGATGTTAACTGAAGAACCTTTGCTGCAGGCACATCCAAGAGCATGGCCATTCTTGATGCCCTACAGGGGGCATGCCTCAGACAGCTAGTATTGGAACCCACTCAGGAGGGAGCAATCTTAGACCTGGTACTCTCAAATGGGGATGGAGAAAGAATCTCAGATTTAGAAGTGGGTAGCCATCTGGGAACAAGTGACCACCAAACAGTGTGGTTCACGATAAACACAGCCATATAATCAAGCCATACAAAAGCAAGAGTATTGGACTTAGGAGGGCTGACTTTGGGAAAATGAGAGTGCCTCAGAAAAGCACAAGCAAATAGGCAAGAAAGAGGGGTGGAAGAACAATGGGGAGTAATCAAAACAGCCATCACAGAGGCAACAAGCCTTGTGTAAAGCAAATCAACAAAACACAACAAAGGAAAAACCACTATGGTTCTCAAAGAGGTGTCAAGGAAGGTTAAGGAGAAAAGGATAGCATTCAGGAAATATAAGAAAACACAGAAGGAGCAGGACAGAGAACTTTATCAGTTAAAGCAGAAAGAGGCTGGAAGGCAGTCAGAACAGCAAAGGCCCAAACCAAGGAAAGGATAGCCAACTCTGTTAAAGAAGGATAAGACCTTTATAGGTGCATTAGGGAGTGAAGAAAGACCAAAGGAGGGATACTGAGGCTTAATAAAGGGGAGGGAATGTGGGTAGAGGGTGACAGTGAAAAAGCAGGGATACTGAATGAATTTTTCTGCTCAGTATTCACAAAGGAAGAGGAGGGGAAGGTACCTAAACCAAACAAGAGAAACACTCTGAAGATGGGGGTCTATACCAGTCCATTTACAGAAGAAAGGGTTCTGAAAGAATTAATAAAATTAAAGGTGGACAAAGCAATGGGGCCTGATGGGATTCACCCAAGAATTCTAAAGGAACTAAGGGTAGAACTAGTGACACCGCTGACTACTCTCTTTAACAAATCATGGGAAGATGGAGTGGTACCTGAGGACTGGAGGTGCGTGGATGTGATTCCTCTTCACAAAAGTGGGAGCAGGACAGAGGCAGGAAACTACAGACCAGTTAGTTTGACCTCAGTGGTAGGGAAAATGATGGAATCACTTCTGAAGGAAAGAATTGTTGAGTACCTGGAGGCCAGTGGGGCACAGGACCCAAGGCAGCATGGATTCATGATGGGAAGGTCGTGTCAAATGAATCTAATAGATTTCTTTGACTGGGTGACCAAAGTAGTAGACCAGGGAGGGGCTGTGGACATGGCCTACCTAGATTTTAGCAAGGCATTTGATACAGTCCCACACAAAAGATTAATACACAAGTTAACCAGCCTTGGAGTGGGTCCCAAGGTGGTAGCCTGGATAAAAAATTGGCTAGACAACAGGATGCAAGGTAGTAGTAAATGGAGTCCACAATGAAGAAAGGAGGTTACTAGCAGGGGTGCAGGGGTTCAGTACTAGGACCGGTCCTTTTAATGTCTTTATAAGTGGCATTGCAGAGGAACTGGAAGGAAAGGTATTTCTTTGCAGATGACACAAAGATCTGCAACAGGGTTGATACACAAGATGGAGTGGAAAGGATGAGAAGGGACTTGGCAAGGTTGGAGGAATGGTCAGATGTATGGCAGCTCAGATTCAATGCAAAGAAGTGCAAGGTAATGCACCTGGGAAACAAAACCCAGGGGAAGAGTACACAACTGGGGGTGAGATACTGACAACAGTAAAAAATGGAAAGGGACCTGGGGGTAATTATATCAGATGACCTAAAAGTGGGCAAGCAATGTGAGAAGGCAGTAAGGAAGGCCGGGGGGATACTGGGATGCATACGGAGAGACATCAATAGTAGAAAATAGGAAGTTGTTATCCCTCGGTACAGACAGTTGGTGAGACCCCATCTGGAGTACTGTGTGCAGTTCTGGAGACCCCATTTCCACAAAGACATAGACAGAGTGGAGGCTGTCCAGAGGAGGGCAACCAAGATGGTGCAGGATCTGCACCAGAAGACATATGAAGAAAGACTTAAGGAGCTTAATATGTGTACTCTTGAGGAAAGAAGGGAGAGAGGGGACATGATAGAAACTTTCAAGTACCTCAAGGGAATCAACAAAGTCCAAGAGGGTAACATCTTTCAGAAAAAGAGATGTGCAAGAACAAGGGGGCACAATTTGAAGATAGAGGGGGGACGGCTCAGAGGTAATGTGAGAAAGTATTTTTTCACAGAGAGGGTTGTGGATGCATGGAACAGCCTCCCTGAGGAGGTCGTGGAGTCAAGAACAGTGGGGGAATTCAAGAATGCATGGGACAGACATAAGGCAGTCCTGGTGGGGGGTAGGTGGAAGTAAGCTGTTGGTTAACTAGGATCTGCAGCTTATCTGTTAGGTAGGAAAATGGGCAGATTAGGTGGGCCAAGCGGTCCTTATCTGCTGTCACATTCTATGTTTCTATGTTTCTATGAGACACTGCTGACATCAGCTGAGTGTGTGAAAAAAATAACCTTACCTGATGCTGTGAGACTGTTGAAAAACTCATGGGACGCTGTCACTCAATAGACCATACAGCACTGTTTCTGCAAAGCTGGATTCACGCACCAAGCAGACCATGGTGACCATGGAAAGGGTCCTTCAACTGCCCCAACTGGCCCTTCTGTTTCAGACAATCTCAACCTGATAGCTGAGACTGAGGAGAGTGTTCCGTCACCTGAGGGAATGACGGCAGAGGAATTCCATTCTGTGTGTATCCTGGGAGACAAGGAGGAGGAGCCCTTATCAGATGACACCACACAGGTCATAGACAGCATGCGCGCAGAGAAGACGGAAGAAGAGAATGGCTCTGATGATGAGGAGCAGCCTGAAGCTACTGTAACTCCTAGTGATGTAAAAAATGCACTGCTAACTCTGACAAGTGATGGAGCAAAACCCAAATGTTCAGCCAGACTGGAGTGTGTTCACTACAGCTGAGTGGGTGTGAAATCCTTACTGCCAGAAGCAACTCAGAGTAAAATATCTGACTACTTCAAGTAAGACCAAACAAATTCGAAATGGAGCTGTACTTGCTTGCTTTATTGATGGACCTTTATCTAACATTACAATACTTAACATTATCTGGTGAATTCACTGTCGGCTGTGTTAAGTGTGCTGTGGGAGAAATCACATTAAAAAATGTACACCGCAACTGTTTTTTTTTTTTGTTTGTTTTAGATTGTGGATATAGCGAGCATTCTATATAACGGGCAGATTGCGGTTGCACATATGTGTCCATTATAAGTGGGTTGCACTGTATATGGCAAAGACACAATGTCTGTCTGTCTCTCTCTCTCCTCTCTCTCTCTCTCTCTCTCTCTCTCTCTCTCTCAAGAAGCAGGGTGGCTGTGGCTGGCTGTGGGTTCCTATATTGGGCAAAGGCACAAGGTCTGTCTGTCTGTCTCTTTCTCTCAAGAATCAGGGTGGTCGTGGATGGCTGTAGGTTCTTATATTGGGCAAAGGCACAAGGTTTGTCTGCCTCTCTCAAGAAGCAGGGTGGCTGTGGTTGGCTGCAGGTTCTTATATTGGGCAAAGGCACAAAGTCTATCTCTCTCTCTCACAAAGCAGGGTGGCTGGCTTGAGTGTCTTATGTATTTTAGTGGCATGATGTCTCTCATTCGATCAGCATGATGTCAGCGGCTGCAATTTGACATGTATTTACATGACTTTAGATAATAATGACTGCACACATTCTGGGAACTGTAATAACAAAGAAAGGAAGGTGAAGATGAACTCTAATGACATGTCATTATGAAATTTAGAACAGGAAGAAGTACTTTAATGCCAATATTTTCTTTATGCACTTCCACCAACATCCTCATCCTCATCAATGAGGAAACAGCCCTCACAATCCTCAATGCTGGAGTTGTCCCCACTTGGAAATTCTTTTTCCAAAAGCGTATCATCAACCTCAATGGCATACCATTTAATGCTACCACCAGGATGGTCTACTTCACCCTCATCAGTACTACCATCATTGTGACTGTGTACAAACATAGATGTGCATGTCCTGCTTGGAATGTGACCTTCATTCATTTTGATAAATGTCAGCATGCCAACATTTGCAGGTGACAGGTTAATATGATGGTCATGCACAGTGGCCCCCACAGAACTAAATACCCTCTCCACACTTAAACTAGAGGGTGGGCAGACAGGCACTTCAGTGCTATTGATATTAGTGCTGGCCATTCATTCACCTTGCCACTCCAGTACACCAGAGGATCGTCCAATATTGTCAGATGCCTGTTTTCTATCAAATAGACCTCAACCGTGCTCTGTGATGCACGCAGTCCTGATGAGTCGTCCACCTGTTCACCCCCTTCCTCTAGGTTATAAATTCCAATTTGAGGCTAGGCACCCCAAAGTGGATTAATGGGCAAATGTGCAGCTGACACCAGCCCTTGTTGTTCAGCCACCTTATTGGAGGCACTGTGGCCACAATGACCTTCAGCCTGGTTATGCTGTGGGTTGCAGAACTTTGCACATGACATCTCTGCCCCATGAACCAATCTGACCAGCTGTCCAGTGAGATTTTGAAACTGATCATGCCCACCCTCCAGTATTGCTGCAATGCCACATTTGTAGCATGGGTCCAGCATTGTGGCTATTCCAAATTCTGAAAATTGCTGAATGGTGGCAATGTGTCTATTGCTGTCTAAGATTGTAATCATGCATTTGAGTAATGCAGAACTTGACCTATCTCCAGGCACATCAAGGCTAGGCTGAAGAGTCAACAATGTCTGCCCCAGCACCCATAGCAGTGGAATGGCCTGACTAATGGATGCAGTGTCACTGCTCCCTGCCCTCAAAATTAATATTACTGAATCCACGAGTCACCACTGCTCAGTTGTCTGAGACATTGATGCCCGGAACTGTCACGGCTAGTGTGCATCACAAGGTACTCTGAGATTGTTTTGTACTGCTCATACAAGCACTCTGCCATGTGAAGTGTGGAGTTCCATCTCATGACAACTTCAAGCTTGAGGCGGTGCTCAGAGAGGCTGTTTTGGATCTGCAGTTGTCTAAGCTGGCCACGGGCCTTTCCAGAATATGCAAAGTGGGCACAGATGTGACGTGCAACAGTCAACATTTGCTTGATTTTAGGGTACTGCAGAAACTCCTGTACTACCAGATTTAGACAGTGGGCCATGCAGGGAACCTTCACAAACCCACCATTGCTGATACATTTAACAACATTTGACCCATTATCTCTTGCTATGAAGCCAGCTTTTAGGGACAGGTGGTGCAGCCACTCATCTATTTCTGTCAGCAGCCAGTCTAGCATGTTTTTGCTTGTATATGACCCTGCTACACTCCACATTACAAGCATGGTATGGTGTCTGATGCTATAAAGGTTACTACCACCACAGTCTGACTTATTACAGTGCTTTCCCATCCCACCATCTCAGACATCACCAGGTAGCTGTGCACAATGTGCTGTAATATACAGATAAGAACTACCCACTGTTTTGAGACTTGTCCACATATCCATACTTACATGAATGTAAAGTGATGTGGAATGCTGAAGGACATGTCTTATAGACTCTGTCATAGTCTGATACACCTCAGGGACAGCGTGGGTGGCAAAATATGTCCTGGATGGGATCTTCCATTTGGGACATGCATGTGTCACAAAGAGTCAGAATTGTGCATTCTTCACAAAGGGAGAATGGCAACAGCTCAATAGCAAGCATTTCTGCTAAGGCAGCATTGAGTTCACATGCAACCACATGATTTTATGTGTATTTCCTGTGGTGCTCAAAAAGGCTCTGCAAAGTGGGTTACATTGTTCAGGGTTTTGCCAGTGGTGCGCCAAACATTTCTGCTCTGCAAACTGCCATGGATGAGGCGGCTTAGATGTGGAGTGGATGCACCAGTGAAAATCCAATAAATTATGTTATTTTACATGTTTTAAGCACATAGGTTGATGTAGTAGGATGACTACATGGACCACCACTGCTACTCTGACCTCTATTGGAACATCCAAAGTCATCCTCCTCCTCCTCCTCATACCTATAGTAATCCTCCAGTGTTAATTCACAACTTTTACCTACATGGCTTCTTACACTTACTTGGGTAGGGGATATCTTGCTCACTAAGGTTGATGAGGGTGAATACCCAACTACGGCATCAGTTCCCCTCTGGTGCCGAGTCCACAGTGTCATGTGCCTGCTCTTGAGATGAGTATACTGGCCTCCAGTGCCAAGGTGGCTACCCTTTTTCCCACGCCTCACACGTACTTGGCAAAGCTGGTAGGTTGCCACTGTTTTATCTTTTTCATCTTGTACGAAAAAATCCCAAACCAGGGATTTGGCAACCCTACATTTCACATGAAGCTGCTGCTGCATATAGGATTACATTTTTGGGAGGTGAAATGGGTGTGTGTGATGCACGATTTCTGGTGTGATGCAAACTTTGAGTTTGACTGAACATCACAATCTATTAGAATGTCTTCAGGGTCATCCACAGACACAGCTACATCAGAACAGCTTTGTTGGGTGGGGTGGATTTACAAACAGACTGCTTACCTACAGCCACGTTAACTTTCTTTTTGTCAGGTTCCCATGTAGGGTCGCCAGCATAATCATTGTAATCATCCAAAATTCACTTTGGGTGCTATCCTGTGAAGATAATACAACCTCAGCCTCACTGTGATCATTTACACTTTTTTCATCACCAGCTGATTCTTTGGATGGCCTAACATGAGGATCTGTGGAAACATAAACCATGTCTCATAATGATCAGGCTCATGTTCAGCTACTGTGGGGAGTGGGACATGAACCCTCAAGTCTTCTGACTCCACATCATTTTTCTGACCTGATAACGTTTCCTGGGTTGTATCAATACTCATGCTGTTATCTACAATGCCATTACTTGCTTTTCTACCAGTGCAACCAGCATTGATGCCACTGATTTGGCTGAGAAAAACTGAGTCCCAGAAATCCTTCTACTTGCAGCAACTACTGCCTTTCCCTTCTGCTGCTTAGTGGTATCACGTCCACGACCACACTTAACATTGCTAGCCCCTGATGAACCAGCTCATCATCACAACTTCCACTGCTACCATTTGGAAGCACACAAGCAATAGTCTTCTTGGCAGCAGTGCCACAGTAAGAAACAGCTTTGCATGACTGTCTCTTTGCTGGCATTTTTTTAGATTACACAGAGAGTCACCAAGAAAAGAAACACGTGCACCACAAAAAGTGACTTTTCTGATTTTGTTGGGTGCTGTAACAAATTCAAGAGAATTCACAAGACAGTACACTGCAAAAAATACAGCAATAGGTACTTTTTTAATTATGTCTGTTTTCGTTCGTTTAAATGCTATAATATGCACTGGAGAGAGAGTGTTCACGGTATTATGGGGAAACACACAATAGTGGTACAGTGACAACAATTTCAACAGACTGAAGAGAGACAATTAACAGCAAGGTTATAGTTCTTCAGTTTTGGGTGGATGGGAAGCCACAAAACAACAATTGGGATCTCAAGATGGAAAATGTCACAACAAAGAGATATAGCACAGGCAGTCACCAAGAAAGCCGTGCACCACAAAAAGTGATTTTTACAGGTTTGTGGGTTGCTGTAACAAATTCAAGAGAATTCACAAGACAGTACAATGCAAAAAATATAACAATAGGTATTTTTTTTATTATGTCTGTTTTCATTCTCTTCTCGGATGGTGAGTGTGCTTCTCAGATGGTGAAGAGGGTAAGGCACAGAGATGTGGATCTGGGGGTCCTGGGTTTGAGACTAGCATCTCCACATTTGATAAACAAGGCAGGCACTGAAGGGATACTTAGGCTGAGGAGGGGGAGGGGCATGAGAGGGCATGGCCTTAGATTGAAGGGGAGGAAGATTTTGGATGGAAATGAGGAGACACTTTTTCATGGAGAGGGTCATGGCAAATGGAATGCTCTACTGGAGGAGGTGGTAGCCTGTAAGACAGTGGGTAGTTTCAAAAGGGGATGGGACAAGGTGAGAGGGGGCTAATTAGGAAGGGGAGAGGGCAGGGCAGCTGCAAGGTGAGGGTGCTAGCTGCACACTCTAGCAGACTTGATAGACCAGGTGGCCTATTTCTGCTGGCAAATTCATATGTTCATATGTAAACACTATAATGTGTGCTGGAGAGAGAGTATTCACAGTACTATAGGGAACCACGCAATAGTAGTACAGTGACAACAATTTCAACAGACTTAAGAGAGACAATTAACAGCAAGGTTATATTTCTTCAGTTTTATTTATTTGCTTTTGTTAACCGGGTAAGCACACTAGACAGCCAAGTGCCTATTTTCAAGTGCGACCCGGGAGATTACAAGGTACATTACAAGGTACATACATGAACATCAGGCAGATACAAGTGGAGGATTACATTACATAGAATTAGCACAACAGGGACTTTACAAGCATCAGATTTCATCAGGCAAATAGTAGTGAAGAGTTAATATAAAGTGACCAGAACACAGGGACATTGTAAGACAACAATACCAAAAACAGGTATTACAAAACAGTATTAAACATTGCAGTCAGTAGAAAGAAATGCAGTGTGAATTCATCGCCCAGGCAGCAAGTTGTAAGGCTAGCAGTTAGAATAAGGAGGAGTCACAGTTGGGATAGAGTGGCCCAGTAATGAGAAAGGAGGCACAGTTATAGTGCTCACCCTGTTTTGCCGGTGGGGCCCAAATGGTCCATTTTATATATACTGTGAGAACAGGAGGATTATGAGCACAGTTGTGCTCTGGCCCAAGTCAGAATGTTTAGGTAGCATCTCAGTTAGTTGGGGCATCTCAGGCTGAGAGAGTTTGTCTAGTGGCAGAGACAGGTGGCAGCCATTTTGAAAAACCAGAGGGAGGCTTTAAAGCTCTGGTGCGAGGGAGAGGAGCGAGAAGAAGTTGGAAGAGAGTTCCAAACCCCATGCATATGCAGCGAAGGTCATTACCCATTGTGTGCGGGTTTTAAGTACCAGGTAAGGCGGGAGCGAGGGATCGCAGGTTGTAGGAGAGTGTGCAAGAACAAGGGTCTCAGCAGGGTTTTGAGGGGTGCAGTTCTGACAATATTGTCAATGAAGTTGCCCACGACACAAGAGTGGTGAGTTTCTGGTGGGAACCACTCAAGCCGGGTGTAAAGCTCACAGCGGTGAGTGAGGTGGGGGGCTGAGAGTGCAAAACGGCATATGTTGTTGTACGCTGAGTCCCACTTTACTAGACTAGTTTGCAATGTGGGCAAAGGTGATTAGTCCGTGAGCAAAGCGTGGGTAGGAGGACTCCCCTGGCTAGAGCAAGACAGGCAGCTGGAGTTAGACAGCTTTTTGCTCTGTAAGCCTGACCCAGCTTGCAGTTTGAGGTCTTGCGTGTATTTTGTATGTGCAGGTTCAAATCCAGCTGCGGGTCAAGGGTCACCCCCAGGTACCTGACCGAGCCTGTGACAGTCAGCGGTGACCCATCAGCCCCGGAGATCTGTAGTGAATCTGGGGTGGCTTTTAACTTGGCTGCTGAGCCAAATAGCATGGCCTGCATCTTCTGTAGGTTAATAATAAGTTTATGGTCCTGCAACCAAGTTTGGATGGGTCAAGTCCCAGTTTAGTTTGGTGTTAATGGTGGCATGTCCTGGATTTGGCCATGATGACTAGGTCATCTGCATGTGACAGCACTGAGGGACCCTAGAGCCGGAGCCAAGGGTAGCTCATTTATGAAGAGAGAGAACAGGAGAGGCCCCAGGACAGAGCCCTGGGGGACTCCGCAGTTAACCTAGGCAGGCTTAGACAGGACCTTGTTGAATTTGGTGTACTGATGCCTGCCCGTGAGGTAATTACTGATCCATGCAAGAGCTGGGGAGGAGAAGCCAAGTGACAGGAGAGAGGGGAGCACAGTAATGTGTGGTCAACCTGATCAAAGGCTTTTGAGAGATCAACAAAGATGGCCCGGGTCAGTTCACCTTGGTCAGCAGCAGACCTGATCTCCAAGGTAACAACTGCTAGGGCCGTGGAGGTGCTATGCCCTTTTCTAAACCCATGTTGTGCAGGGGACAGAAGGTTGTGGGTCTGTAGGTAGTGGGTGACCTGAGAGGTGACTACCTTTTCCAGGAGCTTGCTGATCGCTGATAGGATTGCAATGGGACAGTAGTTCTTGAGGTCTTTTGTGTCCCCTTGCTTGGGTACAGGTATCACCTTGGCCATCTTTCAGATGTCCGGGACTCTGATTCAAATTGTTGTTGCTGGTATACCTTCTTCTGCATTATTACAAGGTGTGCCTACAGGTGTGTGCTAACAGATTACTGCTGTAATCTTCTGATTCAAATTGTCTTTTGCAAGGTATATCTTCTGTTACTGCTTTATTTTTCTCTGGAGCAAAGTGTTTCTTAAGGGTATATCTTCTCTGAAATTACTGTATTACAGGTGGAGCTTACATTTTGTGACTTTTTTTCATTGGGCTAGCAAAATTACTGTTTGACACTGGTTTTATTTTATTCTTGTTTGTTGAAAGGTTTGTTGTCTCAGAGGTGTTTCAGTCTCCTTCTCACATTGAAGGAGCTAATTGCTTTTCCTCCCACAGCTCTTCCAAAGGATTAGGTGTGTATGTGGGGTGGAGCTGGCAAACTGTCAGTAATTATAACAGAAAGAAGGGTTAAAAAGTCAGGTTAGTTGATATCTTGGAGGTAGAAGACTTGGTTTGCTGGCTAAGGCACCTAGCTTCACCTGAGCTCTTTCCTTCTAAGACTGCTTGAAAGGCAGAGTAGAAAACTTACCAGAGCAAAGGAGAAGGATTAAGACTTAGTTTGGCTACAGATTTACTGTGTGGTGGTGTTTTTATTTTTACACAGGGATTGCTACTGTTTGTTGCTAACATTTCATTGCTTTATTTTTTTCTGATTCAAATTGTTGTTGCTGGTATACCTTCTTCTGCATTATTACAAGGTGTGCCTACAGGTGTTGCAACAGATTACTGCTGTAATCTTCTGATTCAAATTGTCTTTGCAAGGTATATCTTCTGTTACTGCTTTATTTTTCTCTGGAGCAAAGTGTTTTACAGGGTATATCTTCTCTGAAATTATTACAGGTGGTGCTTTACAGGTTTTACAGTTTTATCTAACATTAGGATAAGCTTAGGTTACTGCATTTGTTGTTGACTGATTGTTTCTGTTTTACCTCCTGTTCTTCGGGTCTGCGGGTTCTTCTTTTTGGTGGGAAGGGCCCAGCCACTCACCCCATCCCCAACCACCCCACACTACACTCTTTTATAGGGTACTACAGTTGTAACATTTCCTGTGGCAGAACAGGAAGGGGCGGATCAGTGGGGCCTCCGCAAGGTGATCTCATTTACAGGGCACTAGTAATTTAACTTGTTATAACAAGTTAAACAAAGCACAATTAAACCATTACTTGCATTTTTTTCCTTCTAATTACTCTGACTAGGTTACAAACCCAGCAACTTATTTGGAATGGATTTCATTAACTGTAGGTACTGTGGAACAATTTTCAGAAGGACAGTCTTACAGGATTTAGGACACTGTCCTACATGCTGGGCCTTTGAGATCTTAGGTCTCAGCTCCGGCAGCATGGGCAGAGATTGCACGCCCAAATTTCATATTGAAGAGGAAATACATTATAAGAACCACCTGCCATTTCCCAGCATCCAACAGAAAACCTCGACCGCAGAGGGTAGTTGGTCCAGGAGGTTGGCAGGTGGTTAGAGGAGCAAATCAGGTGCCCCATCACTTCTGCTCTCCAACACATTACTCCAAAACCATATAAACACTACAAACAGGTATCTGCCTCTATCTCTGAAATCAAATAAAGAGGCAGAAGACACTGCAGAGCAGGACACTGCGCACAGGAGCTAGCACAACAATACTCACCCAAATCAGGAACCAAAACTAAACAAGCAGAAAGGAAATCCAAAAACTTGATCATAGGAGACTCATGATTGGGAGTTGATACCCATCTCCAGCTAGGGGTGATGGTCAGATGTCTCCAGGTACATCAGCATGGAGAGACACTGACCGCATTACAAAATTGTTCACAAAGCAGGAGAAAACATTGATGTCCTAGTACACATAGGGACTAATGATCTCGCCAGCCGGTCAGTTGTGGAGACCAAGGAACACCTGACTAGGCTGGGTGACAAACTATCATCTATTTCGTCTGCATCTCCTCTCTGAGATCCTGCCAGTCTGGGAGAAGGAGCAGATGGACCGGAAGGTCAGAGAAGGGGAGATAGGGGAGCTAAACACGTGGCTCAAGGACTGGTGCCAGGAAAAGGACACAGATTTGTAGGGAACTGGCAACAGTTCTGGGAGCGAAAGTTCTTTAAATTTGATGGACTGCATCTGACTAAAGAGGGAGTCAGTGCATTGGGGCAGAAGTTTGACATCCTTGCAGAATATTTAAACTAGCAAATGGGGAGAGGGGTGCAGCACCCCATACGTCGAATGGGAAGAACACCCCTCCCCCCCTCAGCTAGTGGTCAAACAGGAATTCAGCGTGTTTGCCATTCATTTGCATCACCAGGTAAGAAAAAAGGTTGGTCTCCCCATACAATGCACAGGGGTAATGCCAAACTTCACCCAACAACTAACACACCAAAATCTGGCCAATGGAAAATCATGTACACAAATGCTCACAGCCTGGGAAATAAGATCCCAGACCTGCAGGCAATAATGTCAGAGGCTAAACTGGACATAGTAGCAATTAGTGAGACGTGGTTTACCAGTAACCACACTTGGGAGACTTCAGTACCTGGATATGTATTGTTCAGAAGAGACCGAGGTGCAAAAAGGGGGGGGGTGGCCCTGTATGTTAATGAAAATATCAAAGCTACAGAAATTCAGAATACACATAAGGAGCCAGAAGAACTGTGGGTCACCCTGGAAACAGGTAATGGGACAGCCATAAGAACTGGGGTTGTCTACAGGCCCCCAGACCAGAGGGAGGACATAGACACATTACTGTTAGAAGATATACAAAACATGACAGCTAAAGGGAGGTTCTGATAATGGAGACTTCAACATGCCAGATACAGATTGGTCAATACCAGCAGGAACATCTGCCAGAACTAGACTCATAGTGGATTCCCTGCAGGGGGAGGGCCTCAAACAACTGGTACAGCAACCCACAAGAGACAGGGCTATCCTAGATCTAGTACTGACTAACAAAGAAGGGATCACAGATCTCCAGGTAGAAGGTCACCTGGGGGCCAGTGACCATCACATGGTATGGTTCAATTTGGCTACTACATCTAAATCATCCCATTCCAAGGCAAAAATATGGGACTTCAGAGGAGCTGACTTTGATAAGATGGCCAACAGAGTTAAGCTAGCCCTGGCAAAAGAAACACAGGTGAGGAGGTACAGGCAAAGTGGGCAAGCATTAGGATACAATACTTGAAGCAACATCCCATTGTGTTAGACAGAAAAGGAAGTGCAAAGAAGAAGGAAACCACTTTGGTTCTCAAATATAGTAGCAGAAAAGGTCAGAGCCAAAAGGCTGGCCTTCAGAAAATATAAGGAACACAGCGATGAAGATAGGAGGCATACCAAACTGCCCTAAGGGAAGCAGGTAAGGTAAGGCAGGCAAAGTCCCAAACTGAGGAAACACTAGCACGAACAGTAAAAGAAGGTGACAAGACTTTCTATAGATACATTAGTGAAAGGGAGAAAGTCCAGAGGGGTATTGCTAAGCTTAATGGAGAAAAGGGAGCATGTGAGGAGGAGGACCCTGTAAAGGCATCTATCCTAAATAGATACTTTGCTCAGTATTTACTGAAGAGAAGGTAGGGCAGGGCCCACAGCTCAGCATCATGGACACAGGGGAGGAGGTGAGCACTACTCCTTCACAAAAGAAAGGGTCCTACAAGAGCTTACTAAGCTCAGGGTGGATAAGGCAATGGGACCTGATGGCATACATCCCAGGGTACTTAAGGAGCTAAAGGAGGAACTAGCAGAGCCATTAGCAGAATTGTTTAGTGAGTCTCTGAGCACAGGAGAGGTCCCAGAAGACTGGAGAAAGGCTCATGTGATCCCACTCCACAAGAGTGGTAGCAGGGAGGAGGCGGGGAACTACAGACCGGTCAGTCTTACCTCAGTAGTGGGCAAGATTATGGAGGCACTCCTTAAGGAAAGGATAGTGCAACACCTGGAATCCATAGGGCACAGGATCCAAGACAGCATGGGTTTACAAAGGAAGGTCCTGTCAAACTAATCTCATAGATTTCTTTGACTGGGTAACCAGAGTGGTGGACCAAGGGGAGCAGTTGATGTCGCCTACCTTGACTTCAGCAAAGCTTTTGACACTGTTCCACATAGAAGATTGATAAATAAGCTAGGTAGGCTTGGTGGGTCAGAAGTTGGTCAACTGGGTGGCAAACTGGTTGACTGGCAGAAAACAGAGAGTGGTGGTAAATGGTATAAGCCGAAGAGATGCAAGTCACAAGTGGGTACCTCAGGGATCAGTCCGAGCCAGTCCTATTCAACATCTTCATTAGTGACCTCGCAGATGGACTAGAGGGTAAGGCTTGTCTGTTTGCAGATGACACCAAGATCTGCAACAGAGTAGATGATCCAGATGGGTGGGCAGAATGAGAAGAGATCTGGATAAACTAGCAGAATGGTCAGAAGAGTGGCAACTGGGATTTAATGCAAAGAAGTGCAAAATCATGCACATAGGGAAGAGAAACCCTGAAGCCACTTATAGGCTGGGAGGGGAGTTGCTAGCAGTCACAAAGGAAGAAAGAGACTTGGGCATCATCATCACTGATGACCTAAAATCATCCAAGCAGACCTCTAAAGCAGTAGGTAAGGCTAGGGGGGTGTTAGGGTGTATTAGTAGGGGTATCACAAGTCGTAAGAGGGAGGTAATAATCCCTCTGTACAAGACATTGGTTAGGCCTCATCTGGAGTACTGCGTGCAGTATTGGAGGCCACACCTTCACAAGGACATTAACCAAATTGAGGCAGTCCAGAGAAGGGAACCAAAATGGTGCAGGGACTGCATCAGAAGACATATAAGGACAGATTAACGGAGCTCAATATGTATACCCTTGAGCAAAGGAGGAGAGGGTGATATGATCGAGACATTTAAACACCTTAAGGGCATAAACAAGGTGAAAGAGTCTAACATGTTTAAATATAAGAAAAATAGCAGGACAAGAGGACACAGCATGAGATTAGAGGGAGGCCGATTAAGGGGGAATGTGAGGAGATTCTTTTTCACAGAAAGGGTGGTAGATGCATGGAATGGCTTACCACAAGAAGTGGTGGCTATGAATACAGTGCAGGGCTTCAAACAGGCATGGGATAGGCATAAGGGAGCAATACAAATGACTATGAATAGATAGGTCACTGACAGAGCAAAGGCCGATGGTACATTTATAAGGTAGAAAAAGAAATGGGCAGACTGGATGGGCCTTGCGGTCCTTATCTGCCGTCAACTCCTATGTTTCTATGTTTATGTTATGCCTGAGGTGAGCAATGCATTGAAGACATGGGCTATGGGCTGGGCTAGTACTGATGCCCCTAGCCTCAGCAGCTTGGGCTCCAGGCAGTCATGCCCAGCTCTAGTGTATGGGGATAGACCAGCAAGGAGCTTCTGAGCCTCCATATCTGTTACTGCCTTGAGGTAAAAGGGCAGTAGGGGGGTTGTCCCTCTGGGTGAGGAGGCCCGGCCAGCAGGGTAGTGCGGCAGTTTGGGTAAAGCAGGCAAGTCTGTGAACTGAACATTGAAGGCATTGGCAATAGTGAGGGGGTTGTTGCAGTTAACCCCATCAATGAGCATGTCAGTGACCTGCGCTCTCTCGTGGCCCCACCCACCACTTTCTTAATGCTCTGCCAGAAAGTCCTCAGATTTTTGGCTGTGGAGAGCAGGATGGACTGACAGTATTCACTTTTTGTTGAGCGAATGGCTCTCTTGCATGAGTTCCTCAGCTGCCTGTAATTCTGGAGATCCGTGCTGGACAGTGAGCTCTTATACCTCACCCAGCATTTATCCCTTTGCCTCATGAGAGTATACAGGCCTCCATGGAGCCATTTAGTTGCAGTGCCCCTCACTCTCCTTCTTGTGAGGGGGGCATGCCTGTCTTGAAGTGGGGTGAACGCTTTTAGAAAGTTGTCAAGGGCCATTGAGGGGTCATTGGTGGCCATGACCTGAGACCAGTCAGTATGCCTCAGGTCTTCAAGGAAGTCTCCAGCATTGCGTTTGGAGTAATCCCTCATTTGAATCACCTTGTGCGGGATTTTGGGAGGGGCATTGCCCCATACGCAGAATGTGGGAGAATGATCCGATATAGCATCAGGTAGAAGGCCATAGGAGATCATTTTCTCCATTCTGTTGCTTAGTACCCAGTCGAAGACAGAGCCCTTGTCACCTCTGAGAGAGGGCCTAGTGGGTTCAGAGATGAGCTGATTTAGGGCCAGTCCAGCCAACAGTGGTTTATATTGCTGGGCACTATGACCTGCCCAGTTAAGGTTGAAGTCCCCCAGGACTAGTAACTCATTCGAGCCAACCTTTGGGCTGAGAATGTCTAGGAGGTAGGAGAGCTCAGACACACCACCCTTGGGAGAGTTGTAAGCACATATCACATGCACCTTTTTGGTGTTCCTTAGCAGGAGGAGGACGTGTAGGAACTCACAGAGCTGCGATGTAGACTGCGAGTGTCCTATGACTGAGATGTTTACGTGCGTCTTGTAGTATATGAGTACTCCACCCCACCTCTTGTTCTGGGGCCTGTCCAACCTAATGAGGTTGTAGCCTGGAAGGTCACAAGCTGAGTTAGATATGTGTGGCTTAAGCCATGTCTCAGTGATCCCCATAATGTCCGGATTATAGTGGGCCACCCAAGCGCTTAGCTCAGTAAAGTTTGGTAGAAGGCTGCGTATGTTTAAGTGCACAAGCCTCAAGCCTTTGGCCGATAGCCAGGAGGAGGGTGGTTTTGGGGAGGGTCTAGCATTCCTTGAGCCCATAATTTGAATAGGGGTCCCAGCCAGTCCGTGCCACCCAGGAAAACCTCTCAGTGGAGGCATCCTCTCAAGCCGCCGGGGTGTCAGGCACAGAAAGGGAGGCAGGGGCAGTGAGGGGACTGAGTTGATTAGCAGAGGGGGAAGAGGATCAGGGAGGAGGGAGAGTTGGCAGTAAAGAGAGGAGGTACAGGAGAGAGAGTATCCAATAGGAAACGAAAGGGCAGTTCCCTAGGCAGAAGTGAGTGGAGCTAAGGCCTATCTAATTAAGGTGGGAGGTGGGGAGGGGTGGGCGATAATTTTCTTCTGAAACCCACTGAAGTCTATGGGTACAGAGCCCAGCAAAACAGTTTGAATCAGTCAAGATTGCAGGGCCAATAAGTGGCCGTGCGGCGCATAAGAGGAGATGGAAGCAACAGGCAGCAGCCAATGGGAGCCTTTAAGCCCTTCCCAGTTTGGCCTGGGAGCTTACCAGCAAGAGGAGGGTTCCTTGGCGGTGAGCAGTGGTGGTGTGGACAGCTGGCCCAGGTAGCCCTGGCCGCTCAGATGTTTCCCTGATCAGGGGCTGAGAGATCAGAAAGAGGAGGGTCCCTTGGCGGTGAGCAGTGGTGGTGTGGACGGCTTGCCCAGGTAGCCCCGGCCACTCAGATGTTTCTCTGATTGGGTGAATGGGAAGCCAAAAAACAACAATAGTGATTTTTAGATGGAAAATAGGCAATAAAGAGATATAGCCACACAGGCACAGCAAGACCTTAATCACACTATTCACACATCCAAAAGTGGAACAACAATACCTTCCTTTGGTGGGATATTTACAGCTGTAGCTAGATGGAAGCAGGAAAAAATAATATAGATGGACTCAGAAATTAACAGTACTGCTATTATGGTGGCACAATAAAATGAGTGTGACTTGATGGCATGCACACAGACTAAAGGTAACACGCAGAAAGTTTAACGGTTCAGTAGAATAAAACATAGTCTTCTAAATGGACAGGAAAAATGAACAGTGAACAGCAAAAAATTATCAAAAATTACTAGAAGTATTACTGTGTGTAACTGTGTGTGGAACTGAACACACCAATATTAAATCCTAGCCAAAAACAGTTGGCAAGATTGCCTTTCATATTGTGGTCTCTGAATCTTCCTTCTACACCACAGATCTGCCCCTCCCCTGAAGCACACTTCTGCACTGTCTTTCAGTACAGACACTAAAAGAACTCATTTAAGATGAAAAATTCACACAGAATCAATAAATGATCGATGATACAAACACACAAGAATTTAGTACACTCGGGCCGGGATATTCAAAGGGGTTGCGCCTGGTGCAGCCGAATTGCACTGGTGCAACACCACAGTGTGCCCTGGCAGGATATTGTGAGGTCTGCCTGGCACAGTGCAAATCGTGATGCGCCAGGGCGCAATGTAAGTGTATGCAGCGCAGATGCAGGAGGCATGCCCATGCATATGAGGTACATCCTGATATTCAGCCCAAGATGTGTGGCGCATATGCCAGTGCACCCCTGCAGTGTGCCACATGGGGGGGTTCAAAGTTGAGCCCATGAAACTGTGAAGCAACTCCCATCCATCCACAGGTGGACTGCTGTATTGCAGGGTGCATCACAGCAGCCGCCAGTCGTGGGTGGCCACCTGGCCACCCGAACACCATCCTCAAGCACACACAGATCTTTGGTAAGCTAGCGCCCCCCACCCTCCTGTGTCCCTGATCACTGGTATACATCCAGCATGTATTGCCCTGGTGGTCTAGTGGTCTCCCAGCCCATTGCCATGATCGTGGTACAGTGCCACACATGTCCTCTGGTGATCTAGTGGTATCTCACCCCTCCACTCCACAGCAGCTTTCGCCACCCTGCTTCCTCTCCCTATCATCAGGCGGGTGGCTGCTACCACCAGCATGCCCAGCCACCCACCGAATGACAGGTACAGTGGGGCTGTAAGCCGGTGGTCCACAGTGTGGACCAATGGGCTACAGAGTATCCTGTACTACACAGTCCCAATTATGCGAATAGCTTCATTCACATATTTGGGACTGTCTAGTACAGTATGCCCTGCAAGCCCATTAGTCCACACTGTGGACCAATGGGCTTACGGCACATACTGTACCTGTCATTCAGCGGCTAGCTGGGCAGTATGCGGGTGGGGTGCAGCAGCTCACCGATGACAGGGGGGAACCAGGGTGGGCAAGGGTGCTGTGTGGGTGAGAGGGGTGGAGGATGCCACTAGATCACCAGGGGTATGTGATATGGCACTGAACCGCGATCGTGGCAATGGGCGGTGGGGGTTCCACTAGACCACCAGGGATGGTCATAGTTCAGGGACTGGGGGGCCACTAGACTACCAGTGTTGCCCTTGACACATATACCATGCCATCAGGGATACAGGGCTGGGGATGCCCCGGATTCCCCACAGCACACGACATGCTGTGCAGGGAGCCAGGTGCAAGTCGCCTGACTGCCCTGCACAAGGCATGCAAATGGGGCCATAATGACATGCAAATGGCCCAATCTGTGCCTTGCATATTTTATGGCCTCATTTGCATGCCCCCTGCTGAATATCATGGGAGATGCACCTCGCACAACTGCACTTACGCTGGCACATCCCGGTGCTCCCTAGCAGTGGCTTGCGCCGGAGCAGTGCCACTGTGCCACATGCAATATGTGTGCTGGCCCTGCCATATTCAACAGTGCTGTGCCATGGTGCATCCCCGTTGAATATCGCCTAGACCTGGCCCTGGTGTAGCCCAGTTGCGCTGTGCCCAGGCTTGCGCCAATGCCCAGCATAGTTTGAATATCCAGGCCTTGATGTACTAAATTTGGACTCAAAAGTCCAAAGGTAAATAGGTTTTATGAAGGTTTTTTGAAGGTTTGAATCACACAGCTACGACAGCTAACTAACTCCAGCTTTTCACTACACACACTATGCTGAACTGAGGCTCTGCAAGCCAATATAGAGCCCATGTGACCTGCCATCCCATGAATCATTGCAAAATTCACCTTTAGGAGCCAAAAAAAGGCAAAGTAATGTGAAGTTCATATAATTCAATGTCAGCTTCACATCCTCCACAAATGTGACGTTATTCGCTTTGCAATGCAGAGTATTTTGTGAAATTTGAGTTCTACATGAAATACTCTGTGTAGCAAAGTTGAGGGACTTCACCCATCTCTAGTGGTATCCAGCTTAACCCCTCCCATCCAGATTGAGGGAGTCACTTGTTGCATCTGGCTTGAATTGTGCTTTCATCTTGGCTCCATGAGATACAAATATGTAAAGGATATGCCATGGCCCCAGGAGAAATATCGGCAATATTTTTTATGAGTGCTGTTTGACCTTATTTTCAAAGGTCAAACAGCATGAGTGAGAAATATCGCTGATATTTCTCCTGGGGCCAT
Source organism: Neoceratodus forsteri (assembly GCA_016271365.2). Classification (NCBI taxonomy): domain Eukaryota; kingdom Metazoa; phylum Chordata; order Ceratodontiformes; family Ceratodontidae; genus Neoceratodus; species Neoceratodus forsteri. Next base: position 1,274,484,109 of record CM057449.1, on the reverse strand, counting down.
GGCATGTTCCATTTATCCAACACTTGGGAGAGCATATTCCATTTATGCCATACCTCCAAAAAAGTGGAAAAAAAAATGATTTCCTGCCATTTCTTGCTGATTATAAAGAATCTAAATGATATCAACAAATGAAACACCACTCATTTTGTAGATATTTTTGTACTGAACAACGTATGTGCTCAAAGTACTGGGGTATCATTTTTCATTTTAAAGTCATTTGTTTGTTGCAAAAAAAAAATTTATGCTGTTTTTTGCTAATCATAAAAAACTAAAAGGCATCTGTAAATGAAGTGCCACTCATTTTGTAGATATTTTTATGCTTTTGGGCTCACAGAACCATGCTATTGTTTTTTGTTTTAAAGTTATTTGTATTTGTTTGTCAAAACAGTGAAAAAAAATAATTTTCTGCTGTTTTCTTGCTAATTATAAAAAAATAAGGAGCATCTATATATATATATGAAATGCCACTAATTTTGTAAATATTTTTGTGCTGAACAAATTTTGTGCAGACAGTACCATGCTATCATTTTTCATTTTAAAGTTATTCGCATTTGTTTGTCAAAAAAGTGAACAAAATTAGAATTTTCTGTTGTTTTTTTGCTAATTAAAAAAGAAATAAAAGGTAGCTATAAATGAAACACCACTCATCTTGTAGATATTTTTGTGCTGAACTAATTTTGCGCTCACAATTCCAATGCTATCATTTTTTGTTTTAAAGTTATTTGCATTTGAATATGGTTAGTACTGCTACTGAGGTCGAACATTCTAGATAAGAATATTCAAAAGCTACTGTGAGGCTATTAGGACCTAGAGTTAGAAGTAAGCAATAAGACACGACGGGGTGTGCATGGAACAGATTTTACTGCCCACCCAGGGGCATAATGAGACACCCCGATCCAGCAAAATGAAAGCCTTGGGCCCTCTCCTGCCTTACAGCAAATTACTAACCTGCCAAACTATCTGACAAATTGCAGCAGTGTTTCTATGTAAGCATTAATACATGATGGGGTGTGCATGGAACAGATTTTACTGCACACCCAGGGGCGTAGTGAGGCATGAGGCCACTGGCCATGTGCCTTCAGCCCCTGGTAGTACGGGAAAGTCTGTTCCAGCACAACCCTGTCATGTTTTATTGCACTTATAAAATGGGCTATATTTTTTAAAAACATTTCTAAAATTAGATAAATAGGTTTATCTATGAAAAAAGGCTGTCATTTGATGAATTTATGATAAAACAGTCCTTCCACCTGGTTTGTTATTGTACTTTTGTCATTTGGCAGCATCCGTAGTTGTATTTTTTTCTTTAATGAGAGCGTGACTGATGGTGACTGCCCCCCCAACAGAGATATGTCGATATAGTGCCATGGTATGTTCTATAAGGTGACGCTCCTTTGCGTTGCTGTTTAAGTTTTATTGTATCAGGAGCACTGTCTGACCTGCATTGACATCTCGCAGTTTAGAAAATAAAAACTGTTGCTTCTGATCTTTTTTGCTTAGTGAAGGGGGAGGGCAACGTGAAAGTGCAGCCACTCCACTAAAGACCCTCTCTCTCTCTCATTCTCTCTCTCAAGCCATGTAACCTCAGTCTCCTGATACATTAAAACTTAAACAGAAAAACAAAGCAGCATCACTCAAAAGAACAAAAAAAAGTGTTTTCCCACCTGTTCTCTTTGTTTATATTGGGCCCTGTGCATGATGCAAACATGTCACATAAACTGGGCGCATTGGCATCGCTAAGCATGAATGCCATGGAGCGGTGTCCGCATGGCATTCACCAAGAGGGCGTCATGCCTGATCCCCTGGGCATGCAGACAGCAACACACCACAGGTGGCGGGGGCATGCAGGGGGCATGCTGGCACTACACAGCATTTCCTAAGCCAGGAAGTGTTGGCTGTCAGAGTGCAGAGGTGGGCACCAATATGCCGGGGGGGACCCTCCCATAACCACCTACATGCCCTGCCACACTGCGCACAGGACCCCTGCATGGTCCCTGCTGTAGGACGGGATCACCCCCACCACACACACACATATGACCCCCCCGTCCCAGCAGTGCAGTGTAGCTACCCCACATGCCTGGAGCCCCAGCCTGGACCCAGAGCACAATAGCATACTGTCTCCCTCAACACAAGTCTGCCCCAGGCCCCTTAGGACTGATGCATACCCCCCACCCCTACATGCTCAGGTGCTCAGTCCACACTAGGCAGATCCCCGACCCGGTACCCCCACCCCACATTGGTGGTCAGTGTAGCCCCATCCCCACAGCACCAACCCCCCATACCTGCTAGCATGTGATGGGTGGTGGATGGCCAGTGGCACAACCCTCCTCATGCCTCCTTGGCCGCCGGCTATCCAAGTGCTGCTAAGAACACACCTCTCTATATAGGCAACATGCTCCCAGCATCGCTTGGATGGCCAGTGGCATTGGAGGTGTGAGGAGGGTTGTGCTGCTGACCAGGCACCAGCTAGCAGGTACTGTATAGGGGGTGCTGGTACTTTGAAGGGGTGGGGCTACACTGACCACCAATGAGGGACAGATGTGCCAGAGTCAGGGGTGGGGGGTGTTTGTGTTGTTCTGCACCTGGGTGGATGCTCATGATGGGGCTCACATTGGGGGGTCTACTCTGGGGTGGGGCATGGAGGTGTGTGTGGGGGTCAGGCTTCCACATGCCACCAGGTGGACAGGGTTCTGTTGTCTGGTGGAGGGATGGGAACCCACTGCATGTGTCCATCTGTGCACTGTGAGGGTGCTTTGTACTTTGGGCTGGGCCAGAGGGGTACAGTGGATGTTGGGGCATGGCAGCGTGGGTCCAGGTGCACAGAGGTGCTACTCACACACCCAGGCCCACACCATTGGGCAGAGGTTATCCACTGTGGACCCAGGCTGGGCATCCCATTGGATGTCAGCCTGGGTCCACAACTCCCCCCTGGTCACCCTGCAGAATCCTGAGCACCTGAAGGCAGAGCCTCAGACAGGTGGCCGCCATTCGTGAATACTGGCATGTGAACACCTGTCCACAGGTGCAGACCTACATGGGCAGGATACACACCTCTGGCACATATTTCCCACCCGTTTGTGCATTGGAGCCATATAGAATAGTGCCTGGGCAACTATGCGCAATCTGTCTATTGTGCCACAGAGGGGTTCTGATTACCTTAAACCTCAAGAGCAAACCCTAAGGTGGCACAATAGACTGGTTGTGCATGTGGTTGCCCATGCACTATATTTTGTAGAACATAGCCCCTGTTTCCAATTAGGTTTTTACTCTTTTTAATTTTTAAAATACAAAAAAACAAAAGGTTTGTTGCTCCGTTGTGCTCATTGAGTTGGGGTGCTTGTTAGGTGGTGTTCGTGGTTGCTAGGGAGCAGAAGTGTCCATGTTTGATGCACAGCCTTCTATTGGCTGTCAATCCGGTGTGGAAGGGATTTTCAACAAAAATAAAATGGTGGCTGTGACTCTCGCTTAGTGAGAGGAGATAGACACTGAGGGAGAGTTTTGCCATGAGTTATTTTAAATATCTAGTTGATTCAGCTTTTTATTTGTATGTAGCAACAGATTTTCTGGTTGATCCTGCATTTGTTTTTAACATATCTAGTAGCTCTTGTTTGCCTCGTGGGTTTGGGTAAAGGTGCTGCTGCTGTTAGTTGATCCTGACGTTTGTGTTGCCAGGTGGGCTTGTGGCCAGTTTGGTTCAGTGATAGAACCTCTAGAGGTTTTCAAAATGTTGTACCAGTGTGGTACAATCATGTACCATGACATTTGAACTGTGGTACAGCATTTTGAGAGCCATCAATTTCTATACTGAACCAGGGCTGACAATACACAATAAATGGGGTTGCCATTAAAAGGCAACCTGAATTGTTAGATGGCATCCCTGAGGAAATGGAGTATAGAAGGGGAAGGGGATTAGAGAGGGGGCAGGTGGCGGAAAGAGGAGAGGTAGGAAGGGGAGGAGCTAGATGAGGTCATAGTGATGAATAACAGCAACAAGGTGAATGATGCATACACACCAGGTAGGATAGGATTGGTCAGTGAGAGGAGCTAATTGGGGGCCTTGCAAGGGTCCTTAAGGAGTTTATAAGCCCCTGCACCAAGTTGCTCCCTCTCTTTCTGCTGGGATTTTTATTTGAGTTGGTCTCAGCACTGCATTTGGCAAGTTTCCTGATTTATTACACCACTAGGTAAGGTATTGGGTTTTTTCTCCTTCTATTTGTGGTTCTGCTGGTAATATTATTCTATGGTTTAAATCAGTGGCTTTAAGTGGCCCCCTGAAGCTGTTGGAAGAATGACTTTATTTTGGATCTTATATGATTTTATATTTATTGTTTCATGCTATGTATGCTTAAATGTTGGTTATGTGGCAAATTCCACATGGCTAGGGTGGGTCGCTCTGTCTGGCAGGCCTAGATTGCAGGAGCAAAAGCCTAATACCCAGTATGAAAATGATGTCCCCCCTTTTGGGCTACAGTTGCTGTTTAAATAAGCTGTTTTGTCCTTTTGCGGACAGTTTGGTGTATCTGGGTTGCTTCCGTCAGCGAGCTGGGCTCAGGGTAGGATGTTCAGGTGACCCAAGAGGTTGGGGCCCAGATTAGGGCCTGGCAGCCAGCAAGCCAAGTGGGGTGGGATGCCAGTGGTAGGCGGTGGCTCAATCATGGTTGTTACAGGATGGAAAGAAGGAAATAAAACACATAAAGTTAAGATAGAGGGTATGGAGCTTGTTTTCAAAAACAGGGACTGGGGCTTCTCCTAGGAAGGAAAAGGTCAGGTGGAGTCCATGGGACCAGGTCTTCTGACTTAGGGTAGAGGGGAGGGGCCCTGCATTCCTCCCCTCTGTGGGTTTGTCTCCCTGACTAGATGAACCATTCTGGGAGGAAGCAGAAACAATAGTGGAATGGGGAGGCTAACCCTTCTGTGTGGGGAGGGGGGGTGCATCACATTTTTTCTTTCAAGAGAGGAGCTTGGAGAATGGGCATGGTGGTCCTATGTGTACCAGGCTGTGGGGGCACCATGACAAAGGGGCTACCGGAGTATACCTTTCCAGTGCAGCACATGCAGAGGACCATGTACCATAAAGGATGCAGAGGAAAATAATATTATTACAAAGGAAGTTTTTCACAGCAAGAAACCTAAACTCTATGCTGATATCAAGACATAAGGGTTTAGACGTGCAAGAGAGGGGGATCTATCGAGAAAAGACTCAGGGTCCGCACATATAAAAGAAAAAAAGAAGAAGAAAGGGGGGGATAAAAGTGGGGGAAAAGGACTAATAGCCCACTGAGGACCCCCAAGAGCAAAGAGGCAAAACGGAGAGCAGCCTGGTGACCAGCTGGTGCAGGGAGGGCCTCAGGGAATAGGTTTCACCACCAGGAATTATTTTTCTAAACAATAATTTTGTCATTTTAGCAGCAAGTGTATGATAACATGGCACAGAGGAAGCCACAGGCACCAGCTATCAGTGTGCAGCTGTGGGAGGAGGCAGCAGCCCTTATAGGGAAGATGAACCAACTTATTGACATGGCATAGAAGAGAGAAGAGGAGGAGGAAGCGGCCTGCAAGAGAAAGGAGCCAGCTGGACCAAGGGAGAAGGGCAAGGGCAGAAAGCGTCTGAAAGGGGCTGTTCCGGAGCCAGGATTGGAGCCCCTGCTGGAGCCCACTCCTGAGCCATGGGATCCAGACATGGGAGCGGGTAAGGGTACAGGAGATTTGACAGATAAGGGAAATCTAAAAGATTATCTTGAGGGTATTCTAGGGGATATGGGGGAGAAGGGCCTAGACATTATGGAAAAGGTATTGGGAAAACTGAAGAAGGAAAAAGAGGGAAAAGTGGGTGAAGGAGGTGTAGGGAAGGGGTCCAAAAAATTGTACGATGGCCCCCCAGGTTTTTCATTAGGGGACCACGTACCATCATCCATTAAAGACAAGATATGGAAGGGGGAGTACATGGATATTTTTGGCCTGCTGGATAAAAAACGGCAAAGAAATATGAACAGAAAGAGTCGGTAGGATAGTCTGAGATGGCAGCAGCACTGGTGGTAGTGGGGCACAAGGAGGAAGAAGCTACTTATAAAGGGAAAAACCTAGACACATGGCAAGCAGGTTTCATGATAGTCAGTGCAATACTGCTAGAAAAAAGCCAGCATTGGCAATCCCCCTATTAATGTACACTGCTATTATAAGGGATGCATATAAGGTGCAGAAGGGTTATGGGTGGCTCGAATGTGATGAGGCATTTCGCCCACGGATGGCAGTGAAAGGGGATCTGAAATGGGACTGCATGCATTCTGAGTTGTGGGTCTGGACATTGTCAGGGCAATTTGGTGGGGGTTGGAAGGGGGGAATAAGAGTACAGGGAGCCCAGTGGTTAAAACATGCTGGGGCTACAATAGAGCATTATACACATGGAACAATTGCTAGTTCCAACACATCTGCTCCAAATTTGGGGGGCAACACCCCTTTTCGAAATGCACATCTAATAGGGAATGGGAAGGGGGACAACAAGACATGGTGCAGTCCTTTTGCGGTGGGCAGGGGGAATAGGGCATGCGGGATATAGCAGGAGGGGAAGAGGGTCAAGTAACAGGGGCAGGTACAATTCCAACTATGGCTGGAATTGAGGGAAATGGGAGGGAGCCAAGATGGTGGGTTTTTCTGCTGGCAGACATGCCCATAAAGGCTTGGGTGGTGGAAAAATGGACTGAAGTCTATCCAGACAAGAAAAGGGTATTAATGACATGGAAGGGGTTTAGGGAGGGTTTTCCACTGGCCTTCCAAGGGGTACGGAGAAGGATGAGAGCTAAGAATTTGGGCTCGATAAAGGGAAAAGAGGACATAGTGTGGAGAAAGATTCAGAAGGAGATTGAGGCGGGCAGGGTGGAGGGACTGTTTAAGGAACCACCATGTGATGAGTTTTGGGTTTCTCCACTGGGAATAGTGCCAAAAAAAAACAGTTAGGTGAGTATCGCTTGATGCTTCACTTATCGTACCTGGAGGGGGTGTCTGTTAATGATGGCATTCTGGATGAAGTTAGCGCAGTATCCTATGCATCTCTGGATCTGGTGGTCAGTTTGATAAGGGCGGTACCAGGGACATGACTGGCGAATATGGACATAGAGTCCACCTTTAGGTTGTTACTGGTGAGACCAGGGGATTGGGATCTGTTGGGATTCCAATTTGGGGGGGTTTATTTCAGCAAAGCCATGCCCATGGGCCATATGGTAGCATGCTCCATGTTTAAGGCCTTCAGTTCATGGGTACAGTGGGTTTTTGCACACAGGTACGGCCACAGGAAGGTGATGCATTACTTAGATGATTTCTTACTGATTGGGGAGAGCCAAAGTGAGGTGGAGGGTATTTTAGAAGATTTTAAGGGCATGTGCCAGGAGATAGCATACCCCTAGCAGCAGGTGAGACAGAAGGCCCAGCCAGGATATTGGAGTTCCTGGGGACTGAGGTTGATACTGAACAGGAGTGTTTTTGGTTGCCTGCCACCAAGGTGCAGAAGCTCAAGGGCCTATTGGGGCAGGTCATAGGGAGAAGATGAATGCCACTGATATTAATTCAGCAACTTCTGGGGTACCTTAATTTTCCCTGTAAAGTGATAAGTCTGGGGCGGGCATTTACGGGGAGGTTGGAAAAGGAAACAGGGAAGGCTAAGTTACTGCATCATTGGGTGGACATCAACAAAGGCATAAAACAGGATCTTGCCATCTGGGGCACCTTTTTGGCAGACTATAATGGGGTGACCTTTTGTCAGGAGGAGTGGGTAGATAGCATCAACTTGGAGCTGTATACCAATGCCTCAGGGGCCTTGCGGCCTATTTCAAGGGACAGTGGATATTGGGGGCTGGGTCAGACAGCTGGAGGAGCGCAGGGCTGTTGAAAGATATCACCCTCCTTGAGATTTTTCCCATCTGGGTAGCTCTGATGGTGTGGGGGGATGGGATGCATGACAGAAAGGTGCTGTTCTGGTGTGACAACAAAGGGTTGGTGGGAAGTAATAAACAAGTGGTGGGGATCAATGGATGGGGTGACAAGGGTGATGTTGCAGTTGGTATTGGTGGGTTTAAAGCTGAACTTAATGTTCAAAGCTAGGCATGTGGAAAGGGTTAGGAATAAAATCACTGACAGTCTTTCCCATCTTCAGTAGGGCAGGTTCTGGACATTGGTCCCTGAGCAGCGAAGGTGAAAACCTGTGTACCAGAACTGCTATGGGAAATTGGGTGGCAAGAGCCCAAATGTTGTACCAGAACTCATGGTCGACCAACACTCTGAGGGCTTACAAAGTGGCATGGGAAGCCTTCCAGGAGTTTCAGTGGCAACAGGGCATGGTGGTAAGTCTGCCCACCATGGAGGTATAGTTAATGAGGTATATGGTGAATAAGTTGGTTAAAAGGATGGCATATTACACCAGCTTGCCAGCATAGGATGGGCATGCAGATCTAGGGGTTGGCCAGAGCCCAACAAGGCTAAGAGGGTTAGATGCAAGCTGCTGGGCTGGCAGAAGGGACAAGGCTGCAGGTGAATGTTAGGAAACCCATCACTGGGAAAATTCTGGAAAACTGTTAGAAACTCTGGGAGTGGTATGCACTTCCACTAATGAGACCTTCCTCTTCCGGGTGGTGTTCTCAGTCATGTCAAAGGGGGCATTCAGGGTGGGGGAGTTGGTGGCAAAGAACAAAGGCAACCTGGAAGGGGGCCTTCAGACTGAGGATGTCTCATTTCAAGGGGATAGGGTGGTCATTTGGCTCCAGTGGTCAAAAATGGATCAATTAGGCAGAGGGACAGAGGTAGTAATCTGGAGGGATGCGGACCATGGAGATTTACAGGAGCATCCAACTGGGAGGGAGGGAGGGAGGGTACTTGGTTTTGCATGGGAATGGGGTGGCGGTCACAGCATATCAGGTGGGCTGGGTTCTGAAAAAAGTCTGGCCTTCATACGGTTGGATCCCAAGGAATTCACCCCCCCATTCCTGTAGGATCGGGGTGGCATCCAGTGTCACTGCAAGGGGTTGGTCAGAAGAAGACATTAAGAACCTCGGAGGAGGCTGTGGAGTCAAAATCAGTGGTGGAATTCAAGCATGCATGGGATAGTCATAAGGCAATTCTGGGGGGTGGGGATAGGAAGAAGTAGGCTGCTGGTTAACTAGGATCTGTAGCTTATCCAGTAGGTAGGGAAATGGGCAGACTGGGTGGGCCAAGCGGTCCTTATCTGCTGTCAAATTCTATGTTTCTATGTTTCTATGTTTCTATGTTTCTAGATGGCAGTCTGGTTACTACAAGAGATATGTGAGAAACAAAAATTAACCCTTTTTTGTCTTAAATCTTGTCGGGTTTGTGCAGGAGAAGGAGCATATGGATAGTGAGACATTCATTTTTCCATTGGCCAGAGAGATATGCAGCGGCCACATCAGGAGGGAGGCAATTGCAACGGGGACTCAAGGCAACACAAGTCCTCTGGAACAGGGTCTGGGGCATGTGATGGCCCCAGCTTGTACCATTGTTTGAGGAATTGAGGCTAACGTAGGGCAGGCTAGAGTTGCTAGTCATACAGCTGGGGGAGAACAACCTGGGGGAAACACCTTGGGGGTCACTATTTCAGGCCATTAAGGTGGACCTAGAGGTTATAAAAAGGTGGAGGCCACAGGTGGAGACTGTGTGGTCCGGGATCATTTCCAGACAGGTCTGGAGATATGCAAGGGATGTCAAAGTGGTAGAGAAGGTCAGGAAATGGCTCAATAGGAGGGTGGCAGGACTGCTCACTGAGATGGGTGGAATGTATGTCTCACACAGGGACATATCGTTTTACAGGCCTGGAGTATATTGAGTGGACAGAGTCCACCTATCAGAAGTGGGTATGGCATTTTTCATACTTCCGCTTGGGGAATTGGTAGACAAATTGGAGAGGGGGGCTGAGACTAACCCACAAGGGGGGGGGAGCCCACCTTTCAATACAACCTGAAGGTGGGATAGTGGAAAGGAAAAAGAAAATAGGGGAGGGCATAGAGGGGAAAAAGGGGGGCAGTTTGGGGAGGGGGTAAGACAACACTGGCTGAGGTCATTAGCACCTGGATGTGAGTAGAGGTGGGGGGGAGGGGGACCTTGAAGTACTAGGGGTTGGGTCTCTGCATCCAGGCCTAGGAAAATAAGGAAGCAGAAGAAAGTTTTGGAATTGGTATGGGTGGGTCAGATTCTGCATTTGGACCCCGAGAAAGAAGGAAGGAAGACCAAAGGAGAAAGATTTAGACCGAAACAAAAGGAAATTCCATGAAAGATTGAATTATGGACAATGAATTTATACTGTGTGAAGAACATTGAATGAATTTAAGAATTATAATGAGGTGGTGTCAATAAATAATTTGCCTTTTGTGCAACAAAAATCATGTCTGAACATTGAATAATTTCTGAAGGGGTGGTCAGATGACAAATGGGGTTGCCATTAAAAGGCAACCTGCATTATCAGATGGCATCCCTGAGGAAATGGAGGTTTGAAGGGGAAGGGGATTAGAGGGGGGGAGGTGGGGGAAAGAGGACAGGTAATAAGGGGAGGAGATAGATGAGGTCATAGTGATGAGTGACAGCAACAAGGTGAATGATGCGTACACACCAGGTAGGATGGGATTGGTCAGGGGGATGAGATAATTGGGGTCCTTAAGGAGTTTATAAGCCCCTGCACCAAGGTGCTCCCCCTCTTTCTGTTGGGATTTTCATTTGTCCACTCACCCATTTTCAACTGTGTAGGGGAAGATGACAGGAGTGGGGCACAAAGCACAGGGGGGCTACAGCCCTGAGCAGGAGGTTGGACCAGTGGTCCAGGGCAGGTGGACAGTACCTGCAAATGGAAATGGTCTGCTGAAAGAGCAGGTATGAAAGGGAAAAAGAAAATAAGAGAGAGAGGGCATAGAGGGAAAATGAGGGGGCAGTTTGGGGGAAGGGGGTAAGGCAACACCGGCTGGGATCATTAGCACCTGGATGTGACTAGAGGTGGGGTGGAGAGGAGGGACCTGAATCATTTCTGAAGGGGTGGTCAAATGACAAATTATTATTGCCTACTTTCTTTGTCCTGTTTTTCTATTTCTTTGTTTTTTTCCACATTCAAGATATGTAATGTTTATCATGCAGTGTTTACCATGGAATACAGGGATCCAAAATTCTGCTTAGTTCCACTGGCAGAATGTTCCTCTCCTAACATACTGTATACGCACGTACGCATGCGAGCGCACGCGCGCACACACACACACACACACACACAAACACCCCCAAAGGCTCTTCTAGAGCCAGAGACTAAATTATCCCGCCACCAGGGCAAGAAGAAGAGATTTCCCTGCTGAGCAGGTAAAGATAGAAGGGGGATTTCTCAATATCAGCAAAGAAACAGTTGTAATAAAAACTGTAAATGTGTTTATGTATGTAAGAGGAGTGTGATGATCAGAGAAACATTTAATTCATTTGTTTTACTTTTTATGTAAGGTAGTTTTAATTTTAGGGCCCAGTTGAAGGTTTTTACTCTGTAATGTTGGCATTTCAAACTTGTGTATTCTAATGGTACAGTGATTTTGTTTGAGTAATGCAGCCCTGCTTTTAAGAACTTGTTATTACCTGTGCATGAAACAGATTTCATGCACAGGTAATAACCAATTGGAAAGCAGGACTGTCTCTTCCCATTTTATAGTATTTCGATAGTCTCACTCTAGGTCTGGAGGAAGCAAAAATATCATCATAAATATTCTCACAAGTGTTGGATAAATGTTCTCTTTTTTCAGCCTGCATCTCATATCATCTGCCAATCTACTCATCTCTGTGTGATTCTTCATTACCATCTGTTGCAGAAGGAACCTGAAAATGCAGACAAAATGGAATTTTCAGAGCAGCAGCAAACTTCACCGGACACTTTGGTCTCTGACAGTAAAAGAGAACAGGCCCCAAAGTGATATAAGCCTCCTGACTCTCCAGTCAAGCCCTTGAATCCTCCAACTTCGCTCCACAGTCCACTGCATGAAGTGGATGTTTTAGACTAGTTTTTCCAGATTTGAGTGCCATCAAGGATATACCATTTTTAAGGACATTTGTCCTTTTGTAAGCATGACATGGTGTTGGTTTTTGGTGGTGGTGAGTGCCATACAAACTTTTACAGCTTTTGTGGCTTGGCTTGGAATCCCTAAAAAATATCTGTACATTTATTATAAGGTTTAATTAAAATTGTTGTCATAATGAATGAAATGGAAACAAAGTGAACTGTTAAGAATATTAAGTCTATTATTCAAAAATAAATATAATTTAGTTACAAAGAATTCAGTGGCTACATAAACATTTATATATGTTTATCAGTTCCTATAGGCAATCTCCTGAGGAAGCCTGTGCATTAGGTGAGATGTTGAGGATGATTTTGTTGCGTGTTTGAATTGTTTGGAATAAGACAAGTGAAGCAATCTTTTGAAGAAATTAACTGTTTCAGTTTGAATTTTGTAGCCCCTCCACACCCTTTTTTATGTTGGCTCTCGCATGCACAGCCAACATATTGCGGTAGTAGCAGATTTGGAGGTGCGGTCACTGTTGGGCGAATGCAGGGCATGCATCAGTAGGTGTGTCCCTCATTCCCCAATCAGCCAGCAGCAGGGGCCAACACCCTGCATATCTAATGTGGCCACAACATCTGAGAAAAGGTCTGCTGCAATGAGAGCGAAGCTCTCGTGCAACGTGACCACATCACGACTCCCGACGCAGGCAACATGGCAGCAGTGACTGCCGCCGCCTGTCACAATGCCGATGGGGGAGCCCACCCCCGTCAGCATAATTCCCCCTCCCTCATTTCCGCTGTGTGCCAAGGGGGTGCCCAATCCCCCTCGGCATCATGTGCCCACCAAAAAAATGCTTTTCTTTGCCAACAGGATCCCCAATCTCCATTGGCCAGTTCCCCCCTTTCCCAGTTAGATCTGCTGATGGGGGAGCCCACTCCCCATTGGCATGATGCCCCCCTTTCTTCTGTGCTGACGGGGTGCCCAATCCCCCTTGGCTCATGTCCCCCACTCCCCTTCCATATGTGCTGACGGGGGTGCCCAATCCCCCATCGGCTACTGCATCCCCAAAAGAAAAACACTTGGGTGGCATGCTGGGAGCCCACCCCCAGTGTGCCAAATGCCCTGCAAAAAAAAACTGTCCTGCAATTTTTTTTGTTTTTTTACCCTGTGGAAAAAAACAGTCCCTCGCCTTCTTCCTGCCCCCTCCCACAACCCGTGCCCACCCTCTGCGCACCCTGCCTCCCCACACCACCCTCACCCCATACTTACCTCCAGAGTCCAGCGCAACAATCTTTGGTGGACCGGGAACACGTCTGCACTCTTCAAAGCCGACCACGAACAGAGGAAATGCCGGTAAGCTGTATAATGGAATGAATAGGGTTTTTTCAACTTTGATGTATAGCTCAGGCACTTTTTGGAATTTTGGCACCAAATTTTCAACATGGGTTTTTTGGGACCCTTCCTCATGAATTCTGTCACTGTCATGGTGTTATTCGGTCCTGAAAGGTGATTTCACAGTCACTGTGCAGAATCACCTTTTGGGATGAATTAATGAAATGACAGTGCCAGTGTTCATGAGGTGGGCTCTCAAAAGGCCTATGTTGCAAATTTGGTGAAAAAAATCCAAAAAATGACTGTTTTACGAGCATTCGTTGCGCAGTTGCTATGCTCGCTTGTAACCACGTGAATTTGCAATATTTTCATGCCAGATTTTTAACACTGGCATTTTTACACAACACCTCCTTGTGAACAGTGCAGCTGTCGTTTTTCACATCCTGGCTGAAATGTGTTTCTGCACTTCCAGCGCAGAATAGCGCAGTTGCTGTGGGAAATCAGTGTTCAGGACAGATTACAAAAATGACAGTGACACTGTTCATAAGCAGAGGTCCTAAAATGCCTATGTTGACAATTTGGCGATGATACTCCATAAAATGACTGTGTTACGAGTGTGCATTGCGCAGTTTGCACGCACGCTTGTAAGTTCACAAATTTATATTTTCACTCCATATTTTCAACATTGCCATTGTTCTGCACCTCCTTATGAACAGTACAGCTGTCACTTTTCACATCCTGGCTGAAATTTATTTTCACAGTTCCTGCACAGAATAGCGTGGTCGCTGCGGGAAATCCATGTTTGAGACACATTATGAAAATGACAGTGACACTGTTCATTAGCAGAGGTCCAAAAATGCCTATGTTGAAAATTTGGTGATGAAAGTCCATAAAATGAGTGTTTTATGAGCATGCGTTGTGCAGTTTCCAAGCATGCTCGTAACTTAGTGAATTTGTAATATTTTCACTCCAGATTTTCAAAATTGGCATTTTTCCATACCTCCTTATGAACAGTACAGCTGTCATTTTGCATTTCCTGGCTGAAATGTGTTTTCACATGTCTGGCGCAGAATTGCAAGGTCACTGTGCTAAATCAGTTTTTGGGACAGTCTGAGGAAATGACGGTGACACGGTTCATGAGCAGAGGTCTTAAAATGCCTTTGTTGAAAATTTGGTGGTGAAAGTCCATTAAATGACTGTGTTGCAAGCGTGCATTATGCAGTTTCCATGCACCCTTGTAACTTCACAAATTTGCAATATTTTCATGCCAGATTTTCAACACTGCCATTTTTTCACACCTCCTTATCAACAGTACAGCTGCCATTTTTCACAGCCTGCCCAAAATACATTTCCGCTGCTGTGGTGCACAATGGTGTGGTCACTGTGAGAAATCACCTTTTGGGACACATTAACAAAATCACAGTGCCACTGTTCATGAGGGGAGGTCCCAAAATACCTATGTTGAAAATGTGGCTAAAAAACTCCCACAAATAATTGGGTTACGGATGTGTGTTGCGCAGTTTCTATGCATGCTAATGATTCCACCAATTTTTCATTTTTTTCACTCCAGATTTTCAACGTTGCCATTTTTGTATGACTTCTCATGAACAATACAGTTGTCATGTTCCACATTCCTGCCCAAAATGTGTTTTCATCCCTGTGTCGCCAAATGGCATAGCTGCTGTGCAAAACCAGCTTTTCAGCTTCCAAACTGATTGTACCACTTTTCATGAGGTGGGTTCACAAAAAGCCCATGTTGAAAATTTGGAGTGAAAATACCAACACACGACTACGGTGTTAGGGTTTCCAACTGTAGCATCCCCCCTTAGAGACTGACAGGCATCAGGGGTGTGACTTGGGATCATCGGCTGTAATGCTCATGCCATTCCACCCCCACCCTGCAGCCAGTGACAGTCATCATGGTGTGCCTTGCAGTGTTCAGCCACAAAGTTCACCCCATTCTCCTATACTGCACCCACTTCTGCATGTTTCCTTATGTAATGGGGTAAGTATAATGCCCAAAGACCCCAAAGCACACCACAAAACTTGTCAGTGTCTACAGGGTACGGTGAGGTACAATGGCATGAGCGTTATAGCTGAAAACCCAAAGGCACACCCCAATGCCTGTCAGTCTCTACAGGGTGGTGGTGGGATTGGTGTCACTTCAGTACTTCACTGCCATTCCTATTATGCATCTCTAACTCCAGCACTACCAATGCCAATGTCAGCGAGACAACATTCGGCATTGACAAATGCTTGTTGGTTTTACTTCAGTTCTGGATTGCTTAAATTTCCCTGTTGTGACAGTGAGCTTTTAGTGGACTGTGTGTTGGACTCTTAGGCTCACACAATCAAAATGATGCGTGGCACAAAATGAAGATGCACTGCACATCTGGGAAAATGCATGGAGACTCGATATTCAAATGGCAGAGATGCGTCACGCATGCCAGAATGTGTGATCGTGCATAGATAATGTATGCAGTGCAAAAACGGGGGTGGGTACATGAATGTGCCACGCATGGAATATAGTCAGTCAAAATGTGTGATTCATCTGCCGTGCATCCCAGAGATGTGCCATGAAAAGATAGACCGAAAAAAGGATGGACTAAATTAGCCAACCACCCACAGGCAGGCCACAAAACTGCAGACAGGCACCCCTGAGACAGGCCTTGGAGGTGCACACACATAGCAGGCATACTGAGATGGCAGCACCCAAAGCACCCAAAGCCACAGGTGCTGTGATGCCTCTGGCACCACCCAGACAGCCACCCCCAACACTGTACCATGGATGTAGCTGCCCACCTGCCACATACAGGTGCCATCAGATGTACCTCTGGCACACTGGCAGTGCTGACAGCCACAATGCAGAACATGTACCGGGAGCAGTGGGCTGCACCCATGTGGCCCTCAGGACACCATATGGCAGTGGCATGCACCCACAGTGATGTCTGGGGCAATGGTACCCAGGTGGCCTGGTGGTACTGGTGGCAGCATGGCATGGTCTAGGGTCCAAACAATGGCACACATCCATAGGGTACACCATAGGTGCACACCACATGCCTGTGCTAGGCCCACACCAGCAAGAGTCACAGACATGACACCAATGCCACCCATGCTGTGTGACATTGCCACAGAGGTTGGTGTGGTGTTACAGTGGTCAGCTTTGCACAACTATGGGCAGTGTGGGGCAGAGGTGGCACCACCTGTGAACTGGAGGCAGTATGGGAATGCCTTACAGACACCAGACCCTTCTGGTGCTGGGCATGTGGCCACCATGGGCACATACATGGCCAGTACCAGGGTGGACACCCAGGTTACCAGGAGTGTTTCAGGTGGGCCCCACTCACTTGGGTACCTGGTCAATGTCTATGCCCTGACATCCCTTGCCCTTCTCATCCTTTATCCATTATACTGGGATATGTGGGGCACTGTAGGTGAACATACAATGCATACAGGGCTAGTGTATCACAGTCATGTGGCATACTGGTCAGAGTGTGTCACCCTGGGCCCCCACTCTTGCTCATCCAGGTGGAATCCCATGGTCACTGTCCAGGTGAGCTCACTGGACCTCAGTCAGGCCCTGTACATTGCCCAGGGCAACAGCATTGTACACAGGCAACTGCAGTCCACCCACACATATACCTTCACATCAGCCTGCTGGGCTACTGTACCCCTTAGTCACCTTTGTGGAGTGGTGGGGCTGCCCTGCAAAGCTGGATCTGCTAATGCCACAGATGTGCAAAGGGCCTGAATATATTCCTGTAGTGAGATGCAAATGTGGAGATTGGGCTCAGACTGTGCAATGAGGCTATTTGCATATCCCAGCTGAATAGTGCAATTTTGGGAGTCGCGCATGTGGTCGCCCATCGCGCACTTCCATAAGCCTCACAATGGTCTCAGGACACCTGCCACGTATCTCCCACTGCACAATTGTGAATGTTCATGATATTCAGCAGGACTTGCATGATCACATCCTATGGTGCTTCATCTGAATATACCAATGGTTTGCATCGGTGTAACAGAGATGAACGGTGCATGGACTTGCACAATGCAGCCAGCCACTTTTGCATATGGGGTCCACATTATTTGACTGGCTGCCATGTTTTATAAAGAGTTCTCCAGGGAGAGGGATGAGAAGAGGGAGCAGAGCAAAGCGTGAGGCACTACGGAGTAGACTAGGGGGACGGGTCAGCAATTACAGGGGCATGAATCTGGGAAAGCAGATAGTTGGGACAGGGCATGTTTTATTTATTTATTTATTTTATTCTAAGATTAACACCTTTTAGCTGAAAGCTCTTTTCCAGAGGTTCCATGTCGGAGAAAGACATTAACAAGGAGAAAATCAAAACAGACAGTATTCTGTTAACAAGTAAACATTAGATAGGCTCTTAATGGTACAATATTCAGTATCCTAATCTCAGTTGGCAGAGTTCCACTGGACAGCGCAGAACTAGCAGGAGGAGGGTAGATAAAAGGGGTCAAGAAGGAAGCACCTAGAAAGGGTGCAGGAGAGGGAGCAGAGTGGGTGAGCTAGTTAAAGGGGAGAATAGTAGGAAGTGGCTAGAAGGGGTGTAAGAGAGGAAGCACCCCTGTCTATGTCCTTGTGGAGATGGGGTCTCCAGAACTATATGCAGTATTCCAGATGGGGTCTCACCAACTGTCTGTACAGAGAGATAACAACTTCCTGTTTTCTACTGGTGATGCCTCTTCCTATGCATCCTAGTATCCCCCAGCCCTCCTTACTGCCCTCTCACATTGCTTGCCTACCTTTAGGTCATCTGACATGACTGCCCCCAGGTCCTTTTCCATTTTTGTTGTTGTTATTCTCTCCCCCCGACACTGTGTACTCTTCCCTTGGGTTTTTGTTTCCCAGATGCATTGCTTTGCACTTGTTTGCTTTGAATTTAAGCTGCCATATTTTTGACCATCCCTCCAACCTTGCCAAGTCCCTTCTCATCATTTCCACCCCACCTTGTAAGGGTAATATTTATTTCAATAGTTATAAAGCATACTGGAAATTGGCAAAAAAATACAAAATGTATGGCCAAAATGTGGGAGGGCTTGCAACTTTTTGCAGGTTGGACAAAAATATTACCACAGAAGAGATATATACTGTAGCAATAGTGACAGCATTGTGGCTACTAAGAACCTACATGGTAAAACAGAAACAGTAATAATGAATATTTATATACCCCATAGAATAGGGAATGTGGGGACAAAGAATGGTTAAATCAGCTGGGTTTGTTAATAGAGGATCTTTTACATAATAACCCAATAATAAATATAATTATAGTAGGAGATTTCAACACCACCAGAGTTGGTCATCTTCCAGGGGCATCAGAGGACACTCTGAATGCATTATCACTTCAAAGAGCATATGAACCTGATTTGGACAGAAAATCAAGTGATCAGATAACAAATAGAAGGGAGATAGAGTTACATATGTCACTGAAAGAAAATAATTTTACTATACTGAATGGCAGAATGTGTAATGACATCCCAGGTAATTTCACATTTGTGGGAGGTAATGGATTATCAGTCATAGACCAAGTCTGTGTCAATATTAATAATGTTTTTGGAATGTTTGTATCTGACGGTAGAAATAAGACCTGAAAGCCCCCATGTGGCATTAGAAATCAAGATAAAGACAGATGAGAACTGTTTTGACAATATGATTAAAGAATGTCCTATCAGAACAGAAAAGAAAAATTGCATAAGCAGGCAAAGAATAGAAAACATAGATTTTATAACAACACTAGAGGAAAGAGGTGTCCTAGAGAGCTTAATCATTGATGCAGACATGGAAATTAGTAATACAATTATTACAAAATATGAAGATATTATGAATAAAATGTCTAATATCATTCTAAAAGAGGTAAATATATATTCTAGGAAGGGACAAATTTGGTTTAATAGAGAATGTCAGGTGGTAAAGAATCACCTGAAAAAACATTTGAGAATACTAAAATTCAAACCTAGCCTAAATAATACCAGGATTATGAACAAAATGAGGAAAGATTATAGGAAGATTCTTTTGTAAAATAAAGAAAGATATATTAGATATCCATGGACAGAGCTAGAAGAGGCAGTAACACACAAAAGCAATAAAACAATTTTGGACAATAGTCAGCAAAGACATGAAAAATCATAATGATGCTTTTAATACTACTATTGAGCCAGACGTATGGATAAAAACATTATAAAAAATCTTTCTTTTTTAATAAAGACATGGACTACATCACAAAATTAAAAGAAGATGTGGAGGTAGAAGTATGGATTCAGCCAAAAGGAGGAATTTACAATAGAAGAAATAATCACAGCCTTAGACTCCTTCTTTGCTTGTAAAGCTCCTGGACAAGATGGGATCCCTCTAGATGTGATATGGAAAACAAAATCCTGGTGGATTCTCTTCTTACACCGATTATTTAATTACATAATGGAAACTGGAAACATCCCATCTAGTTGGAAAATAACATTAATCAATCAATCAATCAATCAAATCTTTATTTATTCAGGCGATCATCATTGAGCAAGGCTCATTTACAAGATGGACCTGATAAGGTCAAGGTTCGAGTTGGTGCACAGCAGTTACATCACATACTTTTGAGACAGTTATACATATAGAAACAAGAAAATGTTATTTATAACACAATAATATACAGAGAATTCACATGTTAAAGCTTGGCAAGAGAAAGTTAAACTAGCATCTACAATATGTACAATACATATATATCACAATGAGGGCCATGACAGTCACTCACATAATGAGTACAAGGATGGTGAAGGGAATATTGGGTGCCATAAACTGGCGGTGTCTGGCTGGAAGGAATATGCCATATGTGATTGGAATAAGGTTTTGTGGGATGACTATTCTATCTCTATCGGTAGCAACTGCATTTCTCTGTGAAGAAGGCTGTACAGTGCTGCTTGAAGGATGTAAATGGAATGATAATGGACAGTTTTAGGGATTTTTGTAGGGTGTTCCATGCTATGGCTAGAAAGTAGCTGATTGCTGCCCTCCCTATTTTGGTGTTGACTTTGGGCAATTTGAGCAGGATGACATAACTGTTCCTCTGTTTAAAAAGGGAGAAAAAAATGTCCCACGCTGTTATCGACCGATAAGTCTGATAGACTGTACGGAAAAAAATCTTCACTAGGATAATAAACAGCAGAATTATTGGTAGATCAGAAAATAATTATATCCTAGATGAAGCACAGGTAGGTTTTAAAGCCAAATATTCTACTATTGATCAGTGCTTTACTCTAGTACATGTGATTCACAAATACAAAACAGTTAAAAAACTAAAATTATATTATACATTTGTGGATCTAAAAACAGCTTTTGACAAAGTGAACAGAATTAAACTATGGGAAAGACTGGAATAATAGGCATGGAAAAAACAATAATAAATATAATCAAAGTACTGTATCATGATAATTATACATGCATGAGATACAATACAAAAGGCGACAGGATCAAGAAGTTTGCCACCAATGTTAACGTGAAATAGGGTTGCACCCTATCACCTATTTTATTCAACCTATTTTTTAATTTAATTTTGCAAACATTGTATGATACAGAATTTCATCTACCATAGATAAGGGATAGAGCATGCCCATATTTGACATACCCTTCTTTCCACCAGCTATATTGGAATTAAAAGAATGTTAGATAAATACCAGTTAGAGTGTGATAGGGCTGATTTACAAATTAATTACTGCAAAACCAAGGTTATGGTTTTTGGTGGAAACAATAGATCATACAAATATCTAATAAATGGACAGAAACTAGAAATAGTTAAGGAATTTTGCTGTTTTCCTATTTGGGTTATTGGTTACACAGGAAGGAACATGGAGGAGGCACATATAAGAACTGGAAAATAAAGCAAAAAGAGTTTTACCCATAATGAGTTTTCTTTTACAAATATGGGGGTAAATCAGTGAAATCAGTGAAAGACAACATTAATGTTATAACACCAAAATAAGGAACCAACTCCTCTATGGGGTGGAAATTTGTGGGCTCAAACAAATATAAACATTGAATCATGCCTGAATAAATTCTATAAGAAACTTCTTGGAGTACCCAATGGAACTCCTTCAGTGCTAGTTCAGACAGAGCTTGGTCAACTTCCCATGGAATGTCAAATTAAACAGAGGTCAATAAATTATTAGCTTAACGCTTGTGGAATTGCAGAAAATAGACTTCCTGATTATGTGTAGAAGAGTCCATTAATTATCTGAGACAAAATATAAATTTCCCAAGTGTTCAACTTATAGGTAAGATTGTCAAACCATACAGATTATTAAATTATGTATCAGACATGTTTAGGCTACTGATAGAAAAAGTAAACAAGGAAGTAATTAACAGGGTTAGAGACATTTTCATACAAAGGGATCTGGAAATGTGTAAACAGTACAAAATATGTAAATGGCTCATCAAAAATAAAAGGAGTCAAAACATGGAATACTCTCTGAAGGCAGTTAAAAATCCTAATAGCAGGAAGATAATTTTATTATTTGGATTTGAATGTTTCATCAGCCAATGGAGAATGGACCAGTTTAATAAAGAGAAAAAAAAGGGGTATTAGTATGTGCAAATGCAAGTTAGGGATTCCATGTAATAAGAGCTAAGGAAAAACAGCACTGACACATTACAACGAACACAAAATAATGAAAACAAAACCAACGACCTGCACTATAGCTACTGTCAAAAGAGCAAAATGCTTTATTTATTTTTTCGAGGGGTTCCATCCCTTACATCCCCTATCTAAAATAACCATCTTGGGGCAGTCAACTCTGTGAGAGGGAGAAAGATGGAGGGGAGATATTCCCCAGGGGAGGCAACTGGGGGAGGGATAAAAAGTCAAGGGGGTGACACCCAATATCACTACTGGGGGAGGTGACCGAAGTGGGAGAGCAGGACCAAACATGAACCATGACACAGGGACAAATTAGACAAAAAAAAAACACAACACAACAGTAAAATAAAAAAAGCACCAGCTGGGAATCAAACCCAGCTCTGCTGCACAACCCAGCTACTCACAGATGGCAACTCTAACCACCACACTAAGCTGGCAGCATGGTTTGCAGCCTACAGTGGCTGCACTACATATCACAACTCCTCACTATGTCCATGCATCCGTATTCCTCACTCTTTTCCACCCTTGCTCCTTTCACACCCTTGATATTCTGTATCTCTTGCTAGTCTTTCAGGCACTCAAACTGAGTCACTCAAATTGAGCCCCCAATTTGACTCACCCATATCACAGGATACCCAAATCAGGTACTGATGATCTAGCACATTTAGTCATTCTCTGTCCCCTGTATGATAAATATTGTAAACCCCTCTTGGGAGAGATTCTGGGCACATTAGAACTTGAACTACAACATTTGGTAACATATTTAATGAAATCACAATCAAGACAAATACTAAAACCTGTGGACTCCTTCCCAAAAATCATACAGGGAAGAAAATTACACTTGAATCAAGACATGCAAAGGCCATTAATTATAAGGGCATAAATGCCTAAAATTTGCTCAGAAAACTATTAAGTGCAATACATGGAATCAGAATATTGTATATGGAGTGAATTTATCTCTCTTATACCATTATATATTGTGTCATGTAAAAAATGATAATAGCAACACTTAACAGTCAGGTTAGAGACATTGATTATTTATTCTAAGGTCTGTGACACTTGTTTATAATTATTGAATTATTTTCAATTGTAACATATGTGACAAGTCTTATCTCTACAGTCTGAGTATTGATAAGGTCAGACAGGAACTTAAATACTTTTTAAGTCCTTGGGACTTTTCTCCAAATGGGATTAGGCACTATACAGTACTACAATACACTATAAAAAATGTAGGTATCCAGACCAGAATCTTATAGAGTTCTGTTTACACTTAGGTTTATCCTGAGTCTGCTAAAGTAAATACAAGATCTTCCCTGACTTGTTACATTATATTAAATTAGAAATGAGGAAGTATTTATAAAGTTCTGTATCTGGGTATTTTAAAATTATTGTAGCTATATTTTTAATTATGTATGGTAATATTTTGTAATGCCTATTTTTTAGTCAAACAATAAAATCTGAATTTGAACTATCCTTGAAGTGTTGAGTAGGTTGATATCTATCCTTTAAGTGTTGAGTCCTGAACTACTTTCAGCCAGGCTGTTGTGCTGGAATAACACCCTAGCCTAAAGTACTTTTCATGCAATCAATATTCAGCATTTTTCTTACCCATTTGATAATCACAAATATGCAACATCAAGAAAGAATGCTGGCCTCTGATTAGTCATACTGGGACTGAACCCTTGATGTTATCCAAGTACAACATCATTGATCTAGTCCCAGCACTCAGATGACCACATGAACCATTAACAGAATCACTCCACACTGTCCGCTACACTGACCACAGCTCGGCAGCCCACTTCAGAGATTTTCAATCACAAGCTGCCTTCCCTGGCTCTTTCACTATTAAATAAAACAAAAAACTCCCTCCACCCAAGTCACAGTCTGCTCTCCTGGACAATTAAAAATGAATTTGTTTTCCACACAAAATGAATATAAAACTATGATTTCTCTCCAAGCCACATGCTGAGCAGTAAACCTAGTTGCTTCATATGGCCTCACAGTGTATGTCTTGTTAGCCTTATCAGGCATGCACTTGCTGTCCATTTATGTGAAGAGCTGCACAAAGAGAATGTTTCTGTCAGCACTTAGAAAGTCATTTTTAATTTAAAAACAAAACAAAGGACCAACAGCAGAGCTGAGTGACTTACATGAGCTACAGAAGTGATCAGGAAGTGACTTATTGATCACTTCAGAAGCACAGGTCTCTCAGTCCCCTTAAGTCAATCAGTTGATCAGGTCCATTTTGGAATCATGGCTTCATGCTCCTGAAACAATGCTGCAAATTAAAAACATTCACCCAGTCCAAGTAAAAGCAGTAGAACCACCTAAATTACAAACAACAAAAAAGACACAGAAGACAGACAGAGAACACAGACATGGGTAGTGTGGGGGGAGGAACACGAACAGATATGAATGCTGCACCTCCTACTGGCCAAAGGAGCAACATCATAACTTATTTTTTTAAACTGCATTCTTACACATACAAACAAAAGAAACATAAATACATTTTAAAACTGTTTTTTAATCTTTTTTTATAAAACAGAGCCATTGTATAATAGCAATAATGTACTGCAGAGTGTGTGTTGTGCTGGGATAATGTCACTTCTTGGGTGTTGGATGCACTCGGCCTGTGGCCTTATGCCCAATCACCTGAAGCATGATGTTATCCCAGCACGGCACACACCCTGTTGTGCATTATTGCTTAGTTATAGAAGTAAGCAAAAACAGGTACACTAGCTGATATTTTGTTAGGTATTTATTGATTTTATTTATTGATATTGTTAGTTTTTATGTAAAGGGATAATGACAAGGCATGCTTTGAAAAAACACCTAGTGTGTGCATGAAACATTGGCATTTGAAGAGGAGAACGTAAGTAACAAAACATAATTTTTTTTGCACTATTCTGTGGCCCAGCAGTGGTTGTGTTGCTGTGTTCCATCTTTAATTTTCCTGTTGACTCCTTGTCCTTCTGCATATAAGCTTTTAAAAGCCTTAACTAAATGTCATCAGAACATATGCTTTTGTTTGGTGGGCATACATTTCAGCAACTCGCAGTCCTCTGCAGGACTAACTACTCTCAGATATAATGCAGGTAATCCAGGATGAACAGGACTACTTTGAGTAGGCCCTGTGCTAGAGGTACTCCGAGGAGTAGTTCATGGATGGGAAGTTTGGGAGCTGGTGTAGGCAAAGAGGACAGAGAAATGAGTGTTGAAGTCTTTAGAAATGTTGTTAGGGTTATTGCAGTTTGTAAAATAGCATGTAAAAATCCATAAACTTCATTGGCTCAGAGATGTCTCCTGACCATACACTAAAATGCTTGTGATGCACAGTCTGGCAACTGAACTTCTTTTTCTGTCCAAAAAGCCTGTTTTCCATAACAAAATCTGTCCACTTATAAAGAAAAATTTCAGCCACTTTAGCCACCATCTTGAAATTACTACACTTAATGTCAGCTAAGGCATCTTCCTGCTCCCTCCTTACCTTTTGTACTCTCTCTTTTTTTATTTTCTCAATCAAGGCTACTTGTGACTATGCCCAAGGTCTTTTTCTGGACCCCATTTGCACTATCACCTACTCCAAAAGGCACTGCACACTTTACTTTTCTTTCATGTCATGATTGTCTACATATAATTGCATTAATCCATACTGTTAGTATACTTGCTCACAGCATTGCTCCTACATATGTAATATTGCCTATGTAACCGTATGCTGATGCGTTGTAATATGATTCTCTCTGTACTCCCTTTCTCCCCTCCCCTGGTTTACACCTGGAAATGATCATCAGCTCAGTGTACCTTTCCTGGTTACCAATTTTTAAATAAATAAATACATAAATATATATAGATACGTACGTATGTACGTACATAAATAAATAAATAAAATGGGTAAGCTTTCATCAGATTTGTGCATCAGGTGTGGTATGGATCAGGATTCTCTCATGTACATTTTTTTTGGCATCGTGGCAAGTTTTGACACCTCTGGGAAACAAGGAGAAAGCTGATCCCATGATAGGCGATGATACTTTTTCACACAGGAGGTCTGTATATTGGGGGATCTCAGTGGTATCCTAGTCAGGGAACATAGTTACCACATGGCATTTATCGCCATGTCTGCTACAAAAATCATTCTTAAATACTGGCTAGTCCAAGAGGCTATCTCTTGCAAGGAATGGTATCAAGACTTCTTATTGAACCTCAGGGTAGAAAAAATGACTGCCAGTATTCACCATAGATATAAATCTTTTGAGAAATGATTGGAAAAATTGCTCACCCTCTGTTCCATGTCACAAGATCTGGAGTGACGCCATCGGGGTATCTTCTGTTGTGTCCTATGGGTATGGCATAACAGTTCCTTGCATGGGCATACATTTTGATTAGGTTAAGTACTTGTTGCTAATGAATTCCCTTCATCTACATATTTTTTGAGGATGTTTGTTTGATTGGTTTGTTCTTTGTCATGTGTTCCTGTTTTGTATTACCTGTTCTAAAAATTCAGTAAAGCATACTGTTATTAAACAAAAACAAACAAACAAAAAAATTTCCATGCAATACTCCGTTCTGGGGTTCATCTTCCCTATGTACATCACTTTGTACCTTTTGGCTCTGAATTTCAGTTACCATACCTTGGAGTACCTCTCCAGCCTTTGCAGGTCCCTCTGCATCACCCTTACACCATCCTCACCATCTACTCTACCACAGAGCTTAATGTCACCTGCAGAGAGACATCTTACCCTGTATTCTTTCTTCTATGTTGCTGATGGACATATTAAAAAGAACTGGACCCAGGACTGATGCCTGTGGCACTCTACCTATAACCTCCCTCTCCTTGGTTGTGACTCCATTTACCAACACTCTCTGCTGCCTCCCTGCCAATCAATTTCACACCAATCTAACTATTTTCTTTGCTGCACCCAGATCTTGTAGTTTCTTCAACAACCTTCTTTGTGGCATTGAGTCAAATGCCTTGCTGAAGTGGAAGTAGAGCAACTCCATTGTACAACCCTTATCCACTGTCCTAGTTAATCAGTCAAAGAATACTCTCAGGTTGGTCTGCTATGTCCTTCCTGTCATGAACCCTGTTTACTATCCTGGAGTCTGCTGTTGTACAGGTAGTTCAGTAGGTGCTCTTTGACTTGTGTCTACATTGGTTTACCCACCACAGAGGTAATACTGACAGGTCTGTAGTTATCCAGATGCACTTTATCCTGATCCTTGTGTAGCAGAACTATGTGTGCTACCCTCAAGTCTTTTACAACCACCCCTGTCGGAAGAGTGCTACTGAATAGCCCTGCCAGAGGTTCAGCTAATTATGAAGCCTGTTCACTCATCACTCTTGGGTGCATAGAAACATAAAAGTTGACAGCAGATAAGGATCACTAGCCCATCCAGTCTGCCCATATGCCCAATGCCATTTGGTCCAGGGCTTTCTCTATCTTCAGGGCTGATAGCCCTTTTCTAACCCTCCACTATTAAACACCTGCTGTCTAAATTCTGGGCCCCCTCTTTTAGCAGCCTTTATGCTGGTCTCTTTCAAAAGCTAGCTGTCCTCCCTAGTGAATACTAAGCAGAAGTAATAATTCAGAATGGCTGCTTTCTGCTCATCTCCCTTTATTTCTCTACTGCCATCTAACAATTCCCCACATGTTTATTTTTTTCCCATATATACTTGAAAAACTGTTTTACCGGGCCCTTGACCTCCTCTTCCACAATATGCAGTTTGGTGTCTCCTGTTGCATATCTGTCTGCACTCTTCTTGGCCTCTCTAGTTCTTATTTGGTACTCCCCAAATTTTCATTGACCTGGTTCTCATTATACCTTAAGAAGGCCTTCTTTTGGCCCTCACCACCTTCCTGACCTTTTCAGAGAATCATATCAGTCTCTTCTACCTGTTTCTGTTGATAACCATCTACATGCATGTCTTTATTTCCCCAAGAATGGACCCTCTTATTTCTCTCCATCTTTCCTCCAGTTCCCTGATATTGTCCACTCCAATTAATCTGCCCCAGACTAATTCCCTCATCGGGCTGAAGTCTGCTCTTCCGAAATCCAGAACTTCAGCCTTTGATGAGGACTTACTGGTACCAAGGGCCAGCTCAAATTGTATGATGTTATGGTCACTGGACCCTAGTAGTTCCCAAACCCACACACCACCTACCCTTTCTGAGTTGATGAGCATCACATTGTGAATGGCAGCCTGCCTTGTAGGTTCCTTGACCAGCTGCATAAGCATGCAGTCCTGCAAAATAGCCAGCAGGGCCTGACTTCTGATGATCCTAGCTGCTAGAATGGCCCAGTCAATGTCTAGGGAGTTGACACCCCCATTACTATCACCTCCCCCTTTACTGTTCCTTTCTCTACTTCTGCTCCTTGTTCCCAGTCATTCTCATCCACCTACTTTGCTGGTTTGTAGACCCCCTTCATGCAGAGTTTCATACTTGCTACCTCCATGAGCTGAACCTACAACAATTCTATTACCCCTTTTGCTCCACTGATGGAGCCATCCTCCACTGCCTCAATTCCTTTACTGACATAGAGAGCTACCCTATCTCCTTTATCTTTCCCCCATCATGCCTATACATGTTATGGCCTGGGACCATTGTGTTTCAGTCATTTTTCTCTGTGGCCCAAGTTTCTGTAATGGCTGCAAGGTCCAGCCCAGTACCTGCTATCAAGTTCAAGTTTATTAAACAGAAAACATTCCATTGAGCAAGCTCATTTACAAGGAGGTCCTGAGAGAGACACTGAAGGTACATACAGCGTTAGGTATACATTGGTACAATGGTACAACAATAAACAGGATGAACAATACAGTGCAAAGATGGATAAGAACTGTAAACAATCAAAAGAGGCATAGATGGTGCATATAATAAAGTAATTGAGGGGCAACAGGGCAAAAGGTACAATAAGGACAAAAAACTTTGCAACATTTGTACGACATAGACAATCCCTTTAAATTCATTCAGGTACAAGTGTGGAGATCAAAGTGCATGATATTTACAAAATAAATTACCTACTTAAGGGTGGTGGAAGCATTTCAGCAATAGAAGGTCTCACAGGGATGAAGCATGAAACAGACAGGTTGAAAATATGAGTCGGGCAGGAAATAGAGGGGTAACAAAGGTGAAGTACAGAAGGAGTGGGAAGGATGGAAAGCATGGGTGAGAGCACAGAAGGAGTGAGGAGGGTGAGGACCATTACCGGTTTATTACAACATACATAATCTGAAAAGGGGGGAACTATGGGAAAGACGGTTTATTACAACAGATATAATTAGAGTAGAGAGAAACTAGTAGGAAGTAAGACTGGGTCAACAGTGGGTCATCTATGGGGGTGACATGTGCAGGAGTCATGAAATTTGCTGGTGACCAAATCTTTGAATGTATTTAGAGGTACCAGATTTTGCAATTTGAGGGTAGATTGTGCTTTGTTTCAAGCATCAGGAAGAGCATAGCTGATGACCATTTTACCAAAGTGAGCGTGAGATTTAGAGACATCCAACATGATATAGGAGCTACTCCATAGCTGATAGAGGAAAACAGAGCAATGGAAAAGGCTATATCTATCTATCTATCTATCTATCTATCTATACATATATATATATATATATATATATATATATATATATATATATATATGATGTGAGGGTGGGCATCTGTGATGAAACGTATTGCCCTATGGTACAGTATGTCGAGTTAGTATAGCAGGGTATCTGAATATCAGCCATATATCACATCTACATAGTCCAGTAGAGGGATGAACATGATCTGTACCAGTCTCAACCTTTCTTCAGCCGGGAAAAGATACTTGTTCCTAAAGAAGAAACTGAGTCTTTGCTTCAGCTTTTTTGTGAGTAATTTGATATGAGCAGAGAAAGACAGGTGGTGGTCCAGCAGACACCACAGGTACTTAAATGTGTTGACAACCTCGAGGTTGTCACCAAGGAGGGTTTTGATGGGAGGCAATAAGGAGAGATTTTGTGGTAAAGAGGTAAGATAGAGTGGAAGTATATGACCTTAGTTTTTTTAGCATTCAGAAGGAGTTTGGATTGTTACAGATTATGCTGAAGGAGGTCACATTCTCCCTGAAGTTCCACACAGACTTCATTCAAAGAGGATTTGGAGGTATAGAAGACAGTGTCATCTGCAAATAGGAGGAGCTTTGCTTTTTTACATTCGCACTGATGGAGTTTATATAGATCATGAAGAGAAGAGGTCTGAGAATTGAGCCTTGCGGTACCCACCTTGTGAGTTCGAGAGGGAGAAATGGGGAGAGTGAGCCATCTGCCTTTACCTGCTGCAACCTTCCTGACAGGTAGTTAGTGAACCAGCTAAGCACTGAGCCGGTTATGCCATGACCGTTTAGCCTGTCTAGGAGTAAAGCATGGTTGACAGTGTCAAATGCTTTACTAAGGTTCAAAAATATAGTTCCTGAGATCTGTTGTTTGTTCATGGCAAGAAGCCAATTGTTTGAGATCATGGCAAGAGCAGTAGCTGTGCTGTGAGCTGGCCTGAAACCAGACTGGGATGGATTCTATAAATCTGGCCTATCAAGGTAATCTCTTACTTGAGCATTTACTAATTTTTCTAAAAGTTTTGAGAGTAAAGATAGTAGAGAAATAGGTCGATAGTTGTTCAGATCCATAGGGTCTCCTGATTTGAATAAGGGAAGTACATATGCTATTTTCCAGTCCTCTGGTACAACACAGGAGGTAACAGACACATTTAACAGGTGCAGGATGGGAGCAGTCAGGTAATGAAACCCTGATTTGAGGAAAAAAGGTCCTGATCCATCTATCATAGCCTGGAGCTTACTAATTTTGTTTCTGTGGTTCCTGGCATTAACGCAGACTATCTTTCATCTTGTACCTACAGATCTTTTGTTTTCTTACATGACCTCCCCCTTAATTTTTCCCTAGCCTTCTTAATTTCTTGTTTTTCTCACCTCTTGCAGGCCTAGATAGACCCCCTCCCTGGCATTATTCTCTGCTCTTTTATGAACTTGTGGCTTGCTGCTTCCTCTAAATGCTTCTAGCTCCCAGTTAAGGAAGAGTCCTATCTAGGTTTCCCACTTCCCAACCATTCTCAATGCTCCTTAGCCTCAGCATCCCCCACAGTCATTTAACTGTCCACCAATGTAGATGTCAAACTTCTGCCCCAGAACACTGGTCCCCTCTCTTGTTAGTAGAAGGCCATCACCCTTGAATAGCTTCCTGTCACAGAAGCCCCTCAGTCCCCTACAAAGTAGTACTTATCCCTGTGACACCATCCCTTTAACCATTCATTAAACTCCTCTATATGTTTCTTCCTCACTCTATCCATCCTCATCCCCATACCCCAAACAGTGAGGACCTCAAAAAAGGGCAGGGAAGCCATGTGTGCCTTCAATCTGTCCCCAAGACTTTGAAAGTTCTGCTTTAATGTCTCCACAGGCTGGTTTGCCAGATTGTCAGTACCCGAGTGTACAAGTACCCCCAGCTCCCCCACATGCTCTTCCACCATCCTCTGTATCCTATCCATATCCCGGATGGCCGATGCTCCCGGAAGGTATCTGACCACCCCCTTCCTTTTCTCACCCCACACAACAGCTACTCCACCCCTCTAATCATTGAGTCATACTCCCCTTTCTTCTTGACTCACTCAGAGTCCACCTGTCCTAGCTGAGTTAGGTACCTGTGAATCCTTCAGGGGAACAAAGTGATTTGCTGTCAGAATTTCATGGATTTGGTCAACCACAATGTGACTGCTCCTGCCTCCCATTCCCCTCCCCCTTCCTACCACCCTCCTGCCTCCCAAGCCAGTGGGCCTCTGGGTGATTGGTGGTGTGGAGTGTGGGCACAAATTCAGTTGGTGTCACATCTGAGAGATCTCGTCTCTTGCTGATAACAGTTGAGTATGGAGCTCCCCAAAAGTCCTGAATATGGGATAGTGTCCCCTCCTCCAGAGGGTAACCCTGGAGGTAAGCACCCCACAGTCCTTGCAGCTGACTGCCTCCCCACTGTACCTATGTTCCATGCTGTCATCTGTCTCCTTATACACAATAACTACTGGATTACCAGTACTACTCTTCTTCCTTTTATCTGCCTATTACCCCTTAGCTTAGACCACAAATGGCCTACACTCTATAGGGAGTTTAGATCAAGGTGCTGCTTTGCATGGTTACCTGCCTGATACACCTTTGGATGCCTCCCTTATACCTTGACCCTAGAGAGGTAGCTGGCTATGTTTACCTGATACCCATGCTCTAGATAGGTAGTTGGCTATGATTACAAATGAGTATAGTTTTAATATTTAAGTGTACACACTCAAATGTGATGTTGATGTACCTTAAATAGGGATCTGTCCTTGGAACTTTACTCTTCAATATGTTCATCAGCAACACTGGAGAGGGCATCTGAGGCAAACTGTGTTTCTTCACAGATGACATGAAGCTCTGCAGTAGGGTAGACAGTGACAAAGGGATTAGGGAGATGCAGAGGTATATACCAAAGCTTGAGAGGTGGACTAAGGTTTGGTAGTTGAAATCCAACACCAAAAACCCAGGACAGAGTACTGGATGGGGTGAGAGTTAAACTGAGCACTACAGCAGAGAAAAGGGACCTGGGAGCTATCATTAGTAACTCCCTCAAACAATTAATCCAGTGAAAACAAGACTTACAGTAAGGCTAATAGGATGCTGGGGAGTATCAGAAGGGGTACTGATAACAGGAAAAGGGAAGCACTACTACCTGTTTATAGGTCACTGATGGGGCTGTACTTGGAATACTGTGCTCATTTCTTGGGTTCTCACCTAACAAAGGGCAGATACAGGCTGGAGATGGGGCAACACATGGTGAACAAGGTGATTCAAAACCAACAGGGTAGATCTTATGAAGATCATCTCAAGGCACTAAACATGTCCTCACTGGACACCAGCTGAGAGAGGTGAGATATGATAGATATCTTCAAGTTCCTGAAGGGAATAAACAAGGTGGACTGTGGGGAACTATGTAGCATGAGTATGAAGCCAAGAACCCAAGGTCATCAGTAGAAACTGGCAGGGGGAAGGTTTAAGAAGGATTTGAGAAAGTTCTATTTTACATAAAGGGTGGTGAAGCCATAGAACAATCTACCAGAGAAGGTGGAGGGTGCCAAGACCATAAATGGTTTCAAGCATGGCTGAGACTGAATGAATGGTTTGGTGGTTATTCAGGTCATTAAAGTAGGGAATTTAGCAGGGGGGGGTGAACCAGGAGGGATAAAACCCTACATGGACCATAGGTCCTATGCAGAAAGGGAACTCCAGGCACACTAGATGGACCTATAGTCTTTTTCTGCTGTTATTGTCTACATAGCTATGTTTCTTCAGAGAAGTCTCTTTCAGAAACTGTTGTACTTACAACCTGTGGCTTACTGGATATTATAGAGTCCCCTGCAGTCCTATGGTTTTCCCGTGCATGCCATGCAGGCATCAATAAGGCAGATTCTCCACTCCTGTTCTGCTCCACTCATGCAATGGGACATTCCACATGATGGGATGCTTTACTGGACTTAACTTTAAGTTCCATTCAGTTCAACATAAGTTCATTGTAATGGAAACTGTTAGCTTGCCTATTAGCAGTGTTCTTGTTGCTTCTTGAATCTTGTGGTAATACAGAAATAGTAGTAACCTCTTTTTTACTGTGTTCTACTGTAACCTTTAAAATGGGCATCAAATTCTGCCTGTTTTTTAAATTAGTTTTTTTTCTGTGTGTGAATGTTTTCTTGGTGCCCATGCAAGGTGCTGGATTGACAGCACTGGAAGCTAAAGTCCTCTACTTAGCCACATGACAGGTACAGCATGAATGATCACAATGCAAGCTTCCTCACACTACCCCACCAACGTGCCTCAACCCTACCATCTAAGAACCATCACGTAGGTGACAGGGTAGTTCAGATTCCATTGACATTCAATCCTTGGAATCATGTGAGGCTGCCAACATGGTACCAATTAGTTCCAACTGTGTTGATGGTTTTGTGATGTGGACACCTGCCCACTGGGAACTGGAAAGAGACCACCACAACTCATTTCACATAGGCCATAGAACAGCCCTCAGACGATGATTTCCTTTGGCCACTACTAACTTGTGCTGTATTCAAAACAGTAAGCTAGAGGTGAAAGGCTCCTCCACCCACTACCAATCCACTGAGCCATCCAATTCCCTAAATTCTACCTGTTATATGAGAGTTTTGGAATTACATGAAGGATGTTCCAGAAATATATTTAATGCTGTATTGACTGCCAGTTGTTTTATGCTGTTGATTTTATAAATGTATTGGATTATTCATTGTACGGTAAACTAAGCCCTCTAGGGAAGGGTGCCATATCAAATAAACTGTACTACTGCTACTACTTCATGAATCTAGCCCACTCGATTTTGTCATATATTGTATTGTTTAATGTTTATATTGGCTGTCATGCACTGTATTGTCTAAGTGGTCATCATGCGCTGTATCTGTAGCCCCCTTCCATGGTTGGGGGCTTACCTTGCTGTTCACCCGTTGTCCCCATTGCATTTCCCAGGTTCTGTGAGCCCCTCCCCCCGAAGCCTTTGTCTGGCCCCAGCATTTTGTTTGAAAGGGGACTGGAGGAGCAAAAATGTGGAACCGCTGTGCTGCCGCACCTCGAACATGCGAGCGACTGTCCACGCAATACGCAGTAGCGTAGTTCCATTTTCTCTCCACTACTGCAGCAAAACAAAAGTTCTCTCTATGTTCCCAGACCCCTGAATCTGCTAATTGGGATCCAGAGACATGAAGGAGGCAAGTGAGGAGCCGCAAAATGTTTTATTTCAAAAGTGCCAATGAGCACTATAGAGGCCTGGCTCATGAGTATTAATGAGGCACTATGAATATTAATGAGCCTGCCTGCTGTATTGGGGACTGTGTAAATCAGCAGCAGTGACAGGAAGAAAACTAATTTAAAATATTTAACTCTGCATTTTTTTTAATAGGACAAAGGGGGCTGCTACCAGATTGTGGGGACAATCACATATAAAACTGAATAGTGTGGCTGCAAAATAAACTTAATGTATGAACTGAATTGTTTACTTCAGTAGCCATTTTAGACAACTTTAACCCCTGCCATAGCCAATGAGGAGTCCAGGAGTATGGCTTCTGGGAGAAAGAGAGGACTGTCTTTTGCCACCGAAACAGCCAGTCAATCAGGCATTGAGTGAACATTCCAAAGACTAAACTGCCTGATTGACAGCCTGATTGTCCAGCTGGGACCTTGGTCTGATCCCCTGAAGCTTGGGGGCAGATCCATGCTGTCAGTTGTCATCTGGGAGTCTGCAGAGTGAGAGGAGGCTCTGTGTGTGTGTGTGCTCTGAGGAGAATTTGAAGGTACCTGGGCCTTTCACAGCCAACACACAGGGAATACCTGATCAGTTTCCAATATCTGGAAAGGCATTTTGAAGTGAGAAGCTGCTTTGTGTTTTGAACCTGCACTTTTTTCAATGTTTTGGTGACTACAGTATGGGGTTAGTAGTGCTTATGTAACTGTAGTTTACTTTTTGGCTTTTCTCTATTCCCACCTTTAGCAGATAGGCCGGGTAGTGAGTAGGAAATAGAAAGCCCAGCACTAAGGGTGAGTAGAGTGCCAGAGAAGGAGGAGGTAGGGGTGGATGGTGGGTGTTTCACAACATGCTAAGCAGGGAACTGCCGTGGGAGGCTGGCCTTTATTAGGGATGTGGGAGGAGCTATTCCTCCACATTGAACCTCGGGCTTTAGCCCTCCTATTCAATGTTTTGGTGAATAAAGTATGGGATTAGTAGTGCTTATGTAACTGTAGTTTACTTTTTGGCTTTTATCTATTCCCACCCTTGTTAAGTAAGCCAAGTAGTGAGTAGAGAATAGAAAGCTCAAAAAGATTACCTCCTCCAACTCATGGAGAGTATGACCAGTAGCACACAGGAGAGGAAAACCCCCCAGGTGGAGGAAACCTCTGAGGACCCATGGCTACTGACCCGCCTGCCCACAGGGCAAACTAAGAGGGGATGAGCCTAGGTTCTTAAAACCATATTCTAATTTCTAAGTAAGGTGAACTGTTTGTAGAGATGATGCTCCATCTTCACAGTTTGTTGAATGATGCATTCTGGAAGATCCATTCTGAGGCTGAAGAGGCTGGTCCATTCTGAAAGAGTGTCCAGATCCCGAATATGGATTGGGTCCAGCTGGAAAAGGGGTAAACGTGATCCAGGATTCTAATGTGATATTGGTTTATATTCAAAGGGGTTGCAGAGCCAATGCAAGCGTGAAGAGCATAAGTTGATTAAATAAGCTGCCAGACTCTAAACTGTGGGAAGTATGATGGGTTATGAGATTGTTAAAGTAATCTATCAGACTTTGTAGAGGGTTTGACATCCAGATTAGGGTCTCAAGGCTTGGAGTTCAGCAATGTGTAATATGTCACTATGTAGGCATCTATGGAGATGATGAAGGATTTGGACAGAAGCTTTAGGGACCTGGTAGGAGGGGTTAATGTAAGATTTTAGACCAATGAAGAAAAGGTGGTATCTGCTGTAGAGATGGTAACTGGCTATCGGTGGGAATAATTGAAAAGATCAGTACAATGACTTTGAGGGTTGACTAGAGTTATTGTTACCATAATGAGATTTGCATAGACTCATATTGATGAAGGACTGCTAGTGGGAAATGGTGGATATGGATATTGCTGTGGCTTACTTGCCCATGGCAGGAGCTTAAGTGGTCATGGTGGCTTTGCAGTGCTAGAACATCCAATGTCAGAATGCTGAGGGGAGCCCGAGAATGGGTCTTTGAATAAGTCTATAGACTGATGTAGCAAAGGGAAGTTGAGATCAAGTATAAAATGCAATGGTGCCAAGCATGCTTAGTCAGATACAAGACTGTTATGGGGCATAACTGAGACAGTGAGGCAGCTAGGTCAGTTACGGATGTGCAGATTGAGGAATCAATGGGAGCCTGCTCTCAGTGATGGTATTCACTAAAGGAAGTATGGGAGGTAAATCCCAATGGATGAGTTAGAAGGACTGCTGTCATGATTTAGGGTAACATGATGAAGAGATGTAGATAACTTTATGGATTATGGTGATGACTAAGGGCCAGGGAACATTGGCTCGAATAGTGCAACTTTAGCAAGGCAGCTAGGCACCAGATATCCAACGATACGTGTTCTGGGATTGGAGCTAGAGAAGGTCTTAGGAACATTCAATGGCTATTCAGGGAATACAAGGTAAATAACATGGTCAGACAGAGCCAGCGCTTTTAGGAGAAGATTATGAGGAAAAGGTATAACGGATTATGCCAGTACTGCTATGAGGTATCCTGCAGTTCTCGTTATCTTTAACAGTGATGGTTATGGAGTTGGTACATTTTGGAAGGAATTAGGGTCACGTTTCCAGGTAAGAAGATAGGAGTGAAGGAGGCTCAACTAAATCTTGGATCCTATAAAGACATGGGAGGTAGTGATGCCCATACTGCTTGAATTAACAGAATATGTAGGTAGCATGCTGCAGAGTTGGTTGAGAGATGAGATCTTCTATAGTCCAGTCAAATGGGATTCCAGAAATGGGTCCTGGGGAGGTTATTGGGAAGTACGGATGATTCTATGGTGACATAAGAGTCTATAGGGCATGCTGTTCTAGGGATGTTGCTGGAAGAAGGTTTCCTCAGGTTAGAAGAACAGGTACTCTGTGGAGTGTTGGATGGGAGCTGTTATCATAGCTGAGGTATGAGTATGAGACAGATGAACGGGTAGGAGTAAATGATCAGGCAGGGATGTTTGATGTCAATATTTGTTGGAATGCCCAAAAAGAGACACAACAAACATGCAGGAGCCCCAAGCCACTACAGCGGTGAGGAGGAAAGCAGCAGTCCCAGGATGGAAGGAAAAGTCCAAGCAGAAGTCCACCGACTGAAGGATGGAGCTGCACAAAACGGCTGAGGCTGAGCAGTACAGACATTGGCAGGTGCAGGGAAGGTATGGGACTGGGGCAAGCACCACAGCATACTGGAATAGAATGCAGAAAAGCTGAATCAGGCCTCAGTGGGAGTTCCATATCAAACCAAGAAGCGAAGCCAGGTACAAGGTGCTGCGAAGGGGAGGTGCGAGGGTCCCACCTCCAAAGGAGATGGTGAACTGGAACAGATGGTAGATAAGGAAAGCACTGGAATCAATGCTGGAAGACCACTGGATAGGATAAGGGGAGCATTGGGGGGGAAAACTTGTAGAAGGCTTCAGGCACACATCCTTGAAGTGGAGCAAATGGCACATATCCAGCAGGAAGCCCAGGAACACAGAAAGAGGTGGAAGACAAGCAGCAAGGAAGTCCAGGAGTCCAATGGAGTGAGTGGAGGTAGAGACTGAACAAGCTGGCAGGGTCCAAATCCAGAACGTAAGGAGGCCAAGGTGGTAACAAGTACACTGGGTTCATAGAAGTGCAGGATGTAGATGGGTGAGGTAGGATACTAAAGGCAAATGGGGCATAGTGGTCCTGTTCCTGAAGGGAATACAGCAAACAGGTATCAGGTATAGGACGCAGTTGGTTGAAACAGTAGATTGAAGGGAAATAGGGTATAGTGGTCCCGTTTCCAAAGGGAATGCAGCAACAACTGGGTATTAGGAATAGAATGCAGTTGGTTGAAACAGTAGATTGAAGACACAGGCTCCCATTTCTGGTAGTCGGGGTGAGCTAACTGTCACTCGATGCCATGCCAGGCAGAGTTTAGAGATGGAAACTGTGGAAAGTTGACTGGGAGTATAATTGGTCGAGACCGAAGGTAGAGGAAACAGGATCCCATCCCTGCTAGACAGGGAAAGCCTACCTGCACTGCTGTGCCTCAGATGGCAGAGTTAGGGAAGAGACTGTTGGACTGCTGGTATGGGCTGAGCGAGGAAATGGGAGCTGACAGCTGAGGAATAGGAGGTAGGCAAAACAAAGAAGGATGCAGGAGATGGTAGTAAGTAAGAAGTTAGAGGACGGGTGGAGTATGATTACTGGAAAAGCCATTAAGGTGGAGATAGGGGAATGCAGTGAGGGCCATGCAGCACAGCAATGGAATGCAAGAACATTCTAAGGCCAGGTAGGCTGTGAGGTCAAGGATTAATATGGGGATGACTGAAAGCCATGTAGGAAGAAAGCAGGGTAAAATCATATAGATAACATAAAGCATGCTCCAGCTAATTGGAGCCATGATGCCCCAGCGTGACACTGCAGTCCCCCCACCATGGAAATAACAGGAAAGCCAGCTGAGCAACATGGTCCAAACAGCACTGCAATGGGGAAGGGCAGAAACCACCAAAAGAAGCTCCGGTGCTGACAAGGTACCAGTAAAGGACAAACTGTAGGTATAATGGGGAACATGGGTAGGTGAAACACATTACTGCAGTGGCAAACAAGGGAGATGCCAAACAAAACAAACAGGAGGAGAAGCACTAATTTCAGCTGTACTGCAGAACTATTATGAGGGACACTGGAGAGGAGTCAGCAGGAGTTGTATGGTGATTCGGTGAGCCAAAAATTCAGAAAGTACAAGGGGAGAACAAGGCAACTTTGGAATGACAGACTGGGCGGGTATATGACTACAGGGACTAAGAAATGATAAGGTGTAAGTAGCATGGGGACAGACAGAGACTGGTAGGGAAGGTGAACACAATAGGTGGCAGAGTGGGAAATACGAGGAGTTGCAGGCTCCAGTAGAGGGTCAGAAGTAGAGCAGGACTGACGTGGGAAAAGGAGTGAAGAGATGGAGACAGAGTGGCAGTGTGAGGGAGAAAGCCCAAAAGAAAACACAGAAGAGAACAAGGGCCCAGAACAAGGGATGGAGGGGAGGACAGGAACACAAGGAGGAGGACGGGGGGGGGTCTGGAGAAACAGGAAGGGGTGCCAACCAGAAAAGGGAAGCAGCAAAAATGTGTTTTTTTTTTTTATATAATGTTGTTGTTGTTGTTGTGCATGCAAGGAAGAAGGGGAAGAGAAGGCCAGGGTATGCCAGGATTACAGGGTGGGGAAGGGGGAGAGAACAGGAGCAATAACAAAATCACATGGAAAAAAAAATAGGAGAGTTATGAATATGTGAAGGGACGCAGAGGGAAGGGAGGTAAAGCAAAGGAAGACCGGGAGAAAAAACAGCATCCACCAAGAAAAGCTGAATGAAGTAATCCTCAATCCTGGAAGCCCACAAAAGGGCCAGAAGCGAAACAGACACAAGCCCCAAACAAGGAGCCAGACAGGATAGTATGGGCAAACAGACAGGGAAGTGCACATCAGAGAGCAACCAGGGCAGACAGGGCAAGGCGAGGGAAAGTAGGAAATACCCAGGAAGCTCTGCGCATGATCAAAGGGAAGATGCAGTGAGCATCGGGAGGAAGGAAGAAAGAGCAAGTGTGGCCCAAAGGCAGCAGACATGCAGCAGCAGGAGCAAGCGGTGTCCCAAG
This sequence comes from Neoceratodus forsteri, assembly GCA_016271365.2. NCBI lineage: Eukaryota > Metazoa > Chordata > Ceratodontiformes > Ceratodontidae > Neoceratodus > Neoceratodus forsteri. The sequence continues at coordinate 1,274,443,686 of CM057449.1, read as the reverse complement.
TGGCAGGCAGACCAAAACAAATGCAGGCACAGAAGGGAAGGGCGAAGGAGGAGAGGGAGGACAGCGGGTCAACAATGCCGGAACAGCATAACAGAAGCTCCAAATGCCACTGCAGGTATCTTGCCTAGCCTGGGGAGTTGACCCATGGGAAAACAGCAGGGAAATGAAAGACAGAAACCAGGAGAGCAGGGCATGGAGGGAATGAGTGAGAACCAGGAGAAGGGAAGGCGGCAGCACAATGAGGAATGGGAATGGGGAAGGAGGAGGGGAGAGACAAAAGGGGAAGAAGCATGGGATGGGGAAGAAAAGGAATGAAAGGACAGGAAGAAGACAAAATTGGGAAGAGGCACAGCCTGCAAGCTATGCAGAACCTCAGTGCTCGTGAAGGGGGAGGTTTTGCAATTCACTAAGCAGGGAACTGCCATGGGAGGCTGGCCTTTATTAGGGATGTGGGAGGGGCTAGTCCCCCACATTGAACCTCAGGCTTTAGCCCTCCCAAAAAATACCTGAGAGACTGATTAGCCACCTCAGCCCCGGGGGTGATCCAGATCAGTTCCAGAAGGCATCCTCATCTGCTGGCCTGCAGAAGGAAGAAAGAGACTGTGTTCCTGTGAAGTTTTGTGCCACAGCTGCCAGTCTGCAGTGTGGCTGAAGAAATCTGTAGCCTGGGAAGCCAGAGAACTGTGCTGAACTCCTTGCTGTTTACCCAAGTGCTGAGCTGAACACAGTGGAAACAGAGACTGCAATTTGTTCAGGCTGTCCTAGAACCACGTAAGAGACCAGCTAACCCTTATTTAGTGGGGCGGATCTGGAAACAGGAGGCCATGGGCATGATTCATAATTGTCATTTTTTTTTAACTGAAACTTTGGTTAACTGCAGAATGTACTGTATTTGTAAAGAAAGTAGGTCATGTTAAAATATTAATAATAGCCTGGCACCACTACCTAAAGAAATTCTCAAAATAGATAACAAGGGCATCTTATAAGATAGAACGAAAGAGGCAACATTAAGTAGAGTAACAGGTATGTGCACAACATTTTAAATGTACCATCAACTGCTGCTTTAAGTGATCTCATAAAGTTTCTGTACTGGAAACTTCAACTTGTTAATGTTGCAGTCACAAAAAAAGGCTGCAGGGATGTTGCTCACAACTGAGCCCTATAACAAGGATAATCCCTGCAAAATGCAGTGTGAGTATACAAGCAGTGTGTTCTGCACAGTCCTATTGAAGGCATTGGAACAACTGTGTTCCGATAAGCCTGAGCTCTAAATTACAAGGATAAACCCCAGTCTGAGCAGCTTTTGAAAATCCATGCCACTGGTCTCTTAAGTGCTTGATGTTAGAGCCATAATACCCCATATGAAGTGCCTTTTGCAGACTAAGATATGGCATTTGAGGGGCATTTTACAAAATACTGTGCTCTACTTTAATGGAGCAAATGAGAGTGTAGACACAGAACTGATATCTTGGTGTTCTTATATGCAACCTTCCCTAGTTTATCACAAAACGATTTTTTGTTAGGCCTTTGCATCCTTCTCATTGCATGCTTGCTGATATAACATCAAGCCAGTGCTGTACCAGGACAGGTACAACACTGGTTCAAGTGACGAACATAATGAATGGGAGAGCTGTGAAAACATATAAGAAGGTAATAGGTGTTAAAGTAGGAAGGAGTCAGGTACTCTGCAGAAAATTACTGGGAGACAGAACCATTATGTTGCACAAGCCATTGAACAGCAGCACATCACTGCAGGTAACCCTGATAGCAAATTGAAAAGATCTACATCTTACATTTACAGTACTCTTCAGCAGGGGAAGAAATGTGTGTGTGTGTGTGTGGGGGGGGGCTTTCAAAATATCATCTCTCAACTACCATCCAAAGAAATGCATGCTGGTAAAACATATGCAACACACATTTTTTCCAGATGCTCAGAGACCAGCACAGCCAGGACTACCATGAATTATTTTCAGTGACAACAGTTTATCACACATTCCTATATCTGCAACCCTTTATCTTGTTCAGAATTGCAGAAATAGTATACTAACTATTACTAGACAGGGTTCTGACGTATGAATGATTAACATGTGAAGGTAGGAATCAGAGTGATAGGGATGATCACCGTTCAGAGTGGAGGGATGTGCTGTGTCAAATACCTCTGGAGTTTGTACTGGGTCTCTTGCTATTTATGAATAACCTCAACAAGAAGGTCAGCAGCAAAAAGCTACTTAAGTTTGCCAATGATGCTAAGTTAGAAAGAAGAGTCAATGCAACAGCGGAACGGCATGCACTACAGGGGGGCTTGTACACATTAGGAGCATGGACTGTGACATGGGGCTTAGATTTAATCTGGGGAGATGCAAGCTACTACACCCAGGAGTGAGGAATCTTGGTCACTGTGAAAGGTTCACTGTTCAGGAGCAGAAGTCCAGGCAGACCACAAGAATTTTAATGCATAAAAAAATGCCAGATTGGCATTTATCATTTTATATCGATTTCATAAAATAATTCCAAATCTCACAGAAGGTGAGCCAATAGATATTAGTTCAGCATCAAACAGGCATTTGCCAGCATCAAACAACAACAGGTGCACCCAGTAGTACTTGGCTCAGTGGGGGCACTCACTCTCTTTCTCAGGTCTTCTTTCTCAGACTCTCAGTACCAGACTGACACTCTATCTGGCTCTCTAGCTAACAACTTTCCCCTGGTGGTGGGCATTTATACATTTTATGTGGTGACATCACAGTCAGGTGATCCACCTGCTTTTCTTCCTATTAGAATAGCACGCTTTATTTTAAGGAAGTGTAACAACAATTATACAATGGCAAGAACATTTCCTGAACTCTGATTGGTCAGCGTGTCCCTGGCACAGTGAGGTTATCCCAGCACAACCTCACTGTATTGTATAGCTAGAGGATCTCTTCAGAAACAAAGATATATTGGCACACTAAAAATCTACTAAAGACATTTTCAAATTTTTTTTTATTATTTTGTATAACAACGAGCCATTGTATAATAGCAATAATGCACTTCAGGGTGTGGATTGTGCTGGGATAACCTCACCTCTGGGACATTGGACGCACTTGGCCTGCAGTCTTGTGCCCAACCACCCAGGCGTGAGGTTATCCCAGCACAACCCACACCCTCTCATGCATTATTGCTTAAACATCCCTCACATGCAGACTGGATATGATGTTTTTCAGGGAACATCAAATGAAGCCACATTGCCTTGTTTTTCAGGCTCAAAACATTACATACATACATAATGATCCCTTATGAGGATAAGCTCCTCCTTATAGGAGTGACATCACATTTTTGGGTCACTATAAATACAGGCAGTTTGAGGACTGCCAACCCTGAAGAGGACTCTTACAGAATCAGGAGCTGGATTTTTTTGGGCCTGCTTTTCCTGGCCCACGAGACCACTAACTATATCTAGTAAGCAGAGCTTCACTTTGGGGTAAATTTGAAAGGTTCCTTGTGCATTGCTGAACATGTATTTCTTTTTATTTTACACAAGCACCTTGCACTTTATATTTTAATTAAAGCACTGGACACACTATTTACATGCAGTTCCAGCTTTGCCATATTTTTGTCAGGACGTAACTGTGGCCTACATATGCATTTTCTACATAAAACACTCTCTATTTCACTGTTCACTAACAGAGGCAATTTGTTTACAGAGATACTAGCAAAAGAGCACTAGCAATACTCCCAGTAGCTCTGTCTGTATATATTTTATTCTGCCTTTTTAAGGGACACTCTATCAAATAAGGTTTTACTTCATGAAATTGCCACTGTGTACTGCTAATGGTAGCCTCACCCTCAAGAGGCACCTTTTTTATGCATTTGGTCTATTCCAGTATTTTATATGTACTAGAAAATGTCTACCTCCTAGAGGTGCACACAGTTTTAATATAAAGCACTTAATACCTTTTACTCATGTGCATCATTCTTCCATGTATTGCAGCATTGTATATCTTTTACTGCCCTTAATACAACTAGTGCACTTTATATGTATCTACATGCACTTTATCATATGCATTTCCTTTCCGAAGCATTTAATGCCATTGCATACACCTTATACATCTTTTAAAGGCACTTTATTGCAGGCTTCCAGGCCTTCTGCTCCAGTTTTTTTTTGGGGGGGGGGGTAAGGGGAGACCTCAGCTTCCTCATTAGGGAAAAAACTAAGATGGGCGTCACCCTGTCAGTCACACATACACCCTCATTCAACAATGCACATCCCAACTGAGAAAAAGGACCTAAGGGTAATTGTGGACCATGCACTGAAGCCAGGCAGGTGGTGTGCTGCTGCAGGAGCAAAAAAACAAAACAAAAAAATATATATACTACTGGGAGTATCAGGAGGGGAAAGGAGCAAGTCAAGGGACATGATCCTCCCTGTGTACATGGCCTTGGTTCTACTAGTCCTGGAGTATTGTATCCCTTTCTGGTCACCCCAGTACCAATAGGATATTGAAGAGAGTGAAAGGATTCTGCACATGGCTACCAAGCTGATTAGTGGATTAGGAGGCAAGAACTATGAGGAGAGGTAGGATATACTCAAGTTATTTAGCCTTTCAAGGAGAAGGCTAAGGGGATACATAATCATGGTTTTATGAAACCTAAATGGGATGTACAGAGTGGAGTATACACAGATATTTGGGCTGATGAGTGCAAGAAGAACTAGCAAGTAAGAAAATAAGTTAAACTTTATTTGTATCAGGCACCCTTCCAGAGCTCAGTGCACCTTAACAATCATCATTAAAACAAGTAATCTTCATTATACATTAAAAACCTAAATATAACTACAATATTGCAACACTGATGCACTAAGTTCCTTCAAAAGCTCAAATGCCTGATTAAACAGGTATGTTTTCAAGGATTTTTTAAATCCTTCCATGGTCAGGCTATCTCATATTTGGCGTGGTAGAGAATTCCACTGGGTAGGTGCCATAAAGGCAAATGATTTTCCTCCTGATGTTTTTAGGGATACCCTGGGAGTTTCTAGCAATTCCTCACTGGAGGATCGGAGTGAGTGGGTGGGGCAGCAAGGAGACCAGAGCTCTTTTAGGTAGACGGGTCCCTGCTCACGTAGGGCCTTATAGGTCAGCAATGCAACCTTGAAGGTGATCCACCACTGTATCGGCAGCCAGTACAGTTCACGCAGCACAGGTGTTATATGACTGGATCTAGAGATTTCAGTCAACAACCTGGCTGTCATGTTCTTGACTAGCTGCAAATGGTGGATATCCGCCCCCCCGTAGCTCTAGGTAGAGGGTGTTGCAGTAATCAAAATGACTGGTGACAAAGGTGTGGACCAAGGTAGTAAGATCTTCGGGCGGGACCAGGTGCTTCACCCTGGCTATGTTCCTCAGATGATAAAAGGAAGATATGACCATGGCCGAAACCTGCTCCCTCAGGGTCAGGCCTTCATCAAATATCATGCCTAGGTTACACACCTGGCCCGAGGCAATCATTGGGCCCCCCCCCAAGTTATAAACCTGAAGGTTTTCCCACCCATGCCCCTGTCGTCCTACGATCAGGGTCCACCACCAATACCTCCGTTTTACCTGAGTTCAGCCTCGGCCAACTAGCCCTCATCCAGTTCTGTATCCCCAACAGGCAGTTGTTAAACACTGAGACAGAGTCTAACTCCTGTTTGGGCACAAAAGACATGTACAGTTGAAAAACATCTGCATAGCAGTGAAAACTCAACCCATACTATCTTATAATATCCTCTAATGGCAGCATGTACACTGCGAGCAACATGAGGGACAGCACTGAGCCCTGTGATACCCCGCAGGACAGTAGTGAGGGGCAGAGGAATAAATCCCTGACACCACTCTCTGGGACCTGCCCTTGAGGAAAGATCAAAACCACTGAGGACCCCCACTCCCAGTCCACAGAAAAACCACAGGCACTCAAGCAGCTCACCATGGTACACAGTGTCAAATGCTACTGATCAAGAAGAACCAAGATGGAATGGGATCTCCAATCTCTCACCATCAGAAGGTCGTTAAGCACCTGTACCAGAGCAGTCTCAGTGCTATGCCTTTTCCTGAAGCCAGACTGGACAGGGTCATAGATATTGTGGTTGGATAAATGATCCTCTAGTTGTAGAGTGATCACCTTCTTAATAACTGTCCCTATAAAGGGCAAGTTCGAGACTGGTCTGTAGCTAGTTGGGCAGTCGGGCATCAAGGGAGGGCTTTTTCAGGAGGGGCCACACTATCACCTTCTTTAAGGGATCTGGAAAGATCCCTATCTCCAATGAAACCCCCACTATCCCAGCAAGGGCCGGGCTAATGACCTCAACACACCCCACAAGGAGGTGGGTTGGGCCCGGATCCAAACTACAGCAGGTTGGCCGCAGAGTCTGGATGATCCTCACTATATCCACGATTACCGGTTTTCTGAAGGTGGACCAGGTCAACTGGGCATTAGTACCATCCGAGTAATCAATACAAGGTCCAATGGGGAGGCACTAGCTGATCTCATCCCTGATGGTGGACACCTTATCAGTGAAAAACTGCGCAAGTTCCTCACACTTTCCCTGTGACAATGCTAGACCAGAATGTAGACAGGTAGGATTGTACAGTGTGTCCATGGTCTGGAAGAGCTGGGTTGGTCTATTTTACATAGAAACATAGACTTTAATGGCAGATAAGGACTGCTTGGCCCACCTAGTCTGCCCATTCCCCTACCTAATGGATAAGCTGCAGATCCTAGTTAACCAACAGCCTATTTCTTCCTACCCCCCACAAGAATTGCCTTATGTCTGTTCCATGCATTCTTGAATTCTCCCACAGTTTTAGACCCCACAGCCTCCTCAGGAAGGCTGTTTCATGTGTCCACCACCCTCTCTTTGAAAAAATACTTCCTCACATAGCCCCTGAGCCGTCCCCCACCCCCCCCATCTTCAAATTGTGTCCCCTTGATCTTGCACATCTCTTTTTCTGAAAGATGCTACCCTCTTGGACCTTGTTGATTCCACTGAGGTACTTACAAGTTTCTATCATGTCCCCCCTTTCCATCCTTTCCTCAAGGGTATACAAATTAAGCTCATTTAGTCTCTCTTCATATGGTTTCTCTTGCAGACCCTGCACCATTTTAGTTGCCCTCCTCTGGACTGCCTCCATCTTGTCTACATCCTTGCAGAGATGGGGTCTCCAGAACTGGACGCAGTACTCCAGATGGGGTCTCACCAACTGTCTGTACAGAGGGATAACAACTTCCTGTTTTCTGCTGGTGATGCCTCTCCCTATACATCCCAGTATCCCCCCAGCCCTCCCTACTGCCTTCTCACATTGCTTGCTAACCTTAAGGTCTACTGATATGATTACCCCCAGGTCCCTTTCCATTTTTGTTGTTGTTACTACCACCCCCCCCACTGAGTAATCTTCCCCTGGGTTTTTGTTTCCCAGGTGCATTATTTTTCACTGCTTTCATTGAAATCAAGCTGCCATACTTCTGACCATTTCTCCAACCTTGCCAAGTCCCTTCTCATCCTTTCCATGCCTCCTTGTGTACCAACCCTGTTGCAGATCTTTGTGTCATCTGCAAAGAGGCATAATTTTCCTTCCAGTCCCTTTTTCACTGCAGCAATTTCCCTGGACAGGAACTCTGCATTCTTATGGGAAATTGCTGATTGGTAGATCTTGCAATGATCTAGCAATCTAAGTCTGTCCCCTTTCAGGCGAGTTTTCCACCAGTGTCCAACCTTCGTCCTCACCCCTTCAACTCCTGAATTGTCCCATCAAACCACGGGGCAGCCGGGCGAAGAGTGAAAGGGTGAACACAAACTGGAACAATGCTATCCAGGGCCCCAGCAACAGCCTTATTATAGGCTAATACAAGGGGCCCCGGGTCAGTGCCATCCATTGAAATTCCTGAGAGGTCCAGTATCAGCATTAGGCCTTCTGAGGTAACTCCTCTCAAAGGATGGTACTGTACCAACTCCTTAGGGGCAGGCCTATTTCAGGGGGTTGTGAAACTGAATCTCACGGCATGATTGTCAGGCCACTCGACTGGCTTCACCTCCATATTGGAGATATCCATCCCCAGGTAGAACACCAAGTCTAAGTGCCGCACTCCTTGTGGGTTGCGGCAGTAATAACCCTTGTTAGGCCCAATGATTCCATCAGTTGGAGTAGCTTTTGTCAAAATGGTGAGAGTTCATCGTTGACCCAGGCATTGAAGTCCCCCAGAATTAACCATCTGGGGCCTCCAATACCATCTCGGCAATGAAGTCTGCAACCTCCTTCAGGAATTGCCTCCCATCGCCTGGTGGATGGTAAATTAGAAGGGCCCTGTAGTCTGCACCCACACCCACTATGCACTCGAAGGAGTTGATAGTTCCTGGCACCTCCCTGATCCCTAGTTCCTGTCTAAAACAGACATCAACCCCCCATCCCCACCCCTATGGTCCTCTCTCAGGCGGTGTACCACCGAGAACACAGCTGCAATGGCAGATTCCAAAATAGGACCCGCATTCTCATCCAGCCAGGTCTCGGTGATACAAGCCAGGTCCACAGAGGCCACAAGATCAGCAACCACTGCAGTCTTATTCCTAATTGACCTGGCATTGCATAACACCACCCAAGAGGGACAAGAATCTGAGGATGGCCCCAATTTCTGCTTGACCAAGTCAAAACCCTTAGGTATGGGCACAAGGCTAGGAGGACCTTGCTCCTGTACCCATTTCACCCTAGGGCGCCTCCTAGTTCTCACTGTCTCAATCCATCCACCCTTCTCCTATCCCCCCCCCGAGAGTTCAAGGATTCTCCATCCTCCGCCTCCATAAAATGCCAGACATCTGTCATCTATCGTACACCTCGAATGGGAATAGAGGGCAGTTGAAAGGACAAAGATCCCTCAGCCTCAAGGAGGAGTACTGCCTGACAGTGCTTCCATCTCCCCAGCACATTTCTTAGGCACACCCACACACACAATACTAATCCAATCACACCCCTCAGTCACTCAGTCAACCCCCACCCTCCTAATCACATATATTCCTTACTTATATCAAACCCTCTCCTCTTTTAGCCTTACTTACTTATACATATATCCCTCCCCCACTCAATATTCTCTAAACTAACCCCTTTCAATCCAATCTACCAAAGATTTCCCCTATTCCCCTCTCCACCCCAAAATCACCCCACCCACTTAACAGCGAATAACTTTAAAAGTATTTATAATGCAGAGTCTATAGTCCCCAGTTGCAGTCTTGATTTTATTTTCCCCCACAGTGCTCCCACCACTGCAGGATGAAGATTTCAGTACTCTTCAGCCCCCTCTCATGGGGCTGAATTTAAATGATTCCCAGTATTTAATAAGTTGAGAATGCTTATAACGTTATGTCCAGTCTACAGAAAAGTTTTCATAACAAAACCACCAGATAAAAAGATTTTACTTCACCAGATTTTCAGAAATTTCTGTTGGCAATTTATCCACTATCCAGATTTCGAGACTTCTTTCTGCAAGCTGTTAAACCACCTTTCGTGCCACAATAATATAGGGACACCTCCTTCAAACTTTTCTGGGGCCTCTCTCCCATGGATTAGGTTCCTCCCAGACCTTCTCCTCAGTGGCCCAAGATTGACCCACCCTCTGGAGAGCCCCTTGCTCCACCTGAGGCAAATGAATCCCCTTCACCACCCTCCGGTGGTGACAGCAACCGTCCCCCTGTCGAGGCTGGGGGTCTTAATCCCACTCCAGTTTCCAGAGAAGTACCTACGGTGTCTCTCATTCTCGTGTTCACCTTTCACAAAACTTCCTCCCAGCTGGTCCTATCCAGGGAAATGGCCGACGTATTTCCTCTCGCTTGGTCTGACTGGGCTCTCACTACAGCCAGAAACCACTGCTAAACAAGTTGTTCCTCCACACGTCTCTCCTTAACGACAGTCCCAGAGCCAGGCCTTCAACACTCCATCATTTTCAAGTCTACGCATTCCTCTGGATACCACTCCAGTCTGCTCTCAACACTACTCCACCTCTGCAAATCTGGACGATATTTCTTTCCAGTGACAGTGTTATGATAAGGTAAAAACAGCTCTCCTACTGTTTCACTATTTCCTACTATGCTGCTTTTACTGTTCAGGGCTCACTGCTAATTGGCTCCCCTAGCACCTCACAACCTGGGTGTCATCAGAACCGAACCTACAGCCCCAGTGTACACTCAAGGTGTAGCTCTGCTACAGAAGATGCTCTGGACTCTAAATATATCACTGTGGGTCCCTAACTAACTATATTCTGTTGATTCCTTACAGAAGACTACTGGCTTTATCTTAATGCTGCAATTTCAACTAAAATCTCCTTAAATGAATACTAAAAAAATGCATAAACTGGAGACAGATTCTGCAGCTAAGTTTCTGGCACACCCAGCATGATGGCACCCATCTTGACACCTTCTTTGAAAAAGGACATGCCCTCAAACTGAGGTGTGTGTGTGTGTGTGTGTGTGTGTGTGTGTGTGTGTGTGTGTACATGCATCATTAAAGAGCAGATGACGCCTTTGGGAAACCTTTGGAAAACATAATATTTAGAGACAAGCCAGCTTGGATGTCATATACCTTGTACAGATTTCTCCTCTCCATTATTTATTGCTGAAGCAATTCCCACAAAAACAAGACTTGTATCCCTTAGAGTACATTTGTCTCTATAGCTTATTCCCTGCTTGAAATCATAATGCATTGTTGTGCATTACAGTCTTGATGTGGGAATAACTGATGTCACAAGCAGAGTATTATGACATCAGGTTGGGAAGATGCAATAGGAGCTACTGAACCTTCAAGGAACAACAATCCTGTTTTTGTAGCAAATGACCTCAGTAATAAGTAATGGGGATAAGAACTACTGAGCTGATGAGAAATATTAGCTGATTTGTGTTCAAATATTATGTTTTTGAAAGTTCTTCTTGAAGTGTCTGTGGCTCTTTAAAGAGTGGTGGTCAACATGTGGAATAACCTACCATTTTAAGCTGTGGAAACTAGCACTCTTCAGGCTTTTAAAGTAGGACTACACTAGCATTGAGGGTTCCACACAAGTCAGGTAACTTTCTGGTTGTTAAGGCAGAAAAGACGGATTCTTAGTCCCTCCCGTCATCACTATACTATGTAACTATATTACTAAACAGGTGTATCTGAGCACTTGTGCAGTATGTGTGGCCTAGTTCAAAATTTTGAATGGCCCATAAAAATCCTGCAGGCTCTTGCTTATGGATTATAGTTTGCAGGCACTTTGTTTCCATTTATTTATTCACTGAACATGATTTATTTCATGGAAAATTGCAAACTGACATGGCCTCATTTATGTACTTCATTCTGTTTTCCAGAAGGTCCCAAGGGGACTGTAGCAGCAGTGTTAACAAGCTGCATACAGTCATTACAATATTTGTCAGGTTAACAATATTTGAACATTCTAAGAACCTTTTATACACAAAAAACAAACAGGCATATTACCAGTTCCCTTCAGTATTTGAGGAGTGCCAAACTTAAGCAATTGTCAGGCTTGCTTGGAAAATCATACACAGCAGATCTAAAAAGTCTGAGGTCAGCAATTCATCTGATACAATCCAGAAGTCAGTTCCACCTAATTGGGGCAGATAAGAAATGACTGTTTCATCCCAAATCGATGTAGTAATCTTTGGGATAGGTAGTATTCCATTGACTTGTGACATGCAGTATCTATCTATCTATCTATCTATCTATCTATCTATCTATCTATCTATCTATCTATCTATCTCTATCTATCTAATTTAAAAAATGGTAATTGGGTGAGGCACACTGAGATAAGGCTCATTTCCAGGTGTGACCTGGGGAGAGGGAAAAGAGGAGTACAGAATGCAAAGGTACATCAAGCAAAAACACATGTGGATGCAGTGACAAGTTACAAAGTGCACTAACAAACTAATGAGCAAGCAGGTGTACAATGTCATGACAAATGGACCATAAAATTAGTTTGCTGAGTGGCACACACAGAAGACAATAGCTAGGTTAAGTGCATGATCCCTGTAAAAAGTGATACATTTAAAGACTGCAGTACTTCAAAGGAACTTACACCTTTTAGTCCTGCTACATCAGTATTAATGCTAGCAGAAGGGTGCTGCCATGGTAACTCTACAGTAGTCATTTGGGTTGGGGACAGGGGTAATCAAACTTCAAGTCTGCCTAATCTGCATCTGCACCCAGCTGAATTTTGGACCCAAGCTGATCTGCTGAAGGCCTTGACAGTATTTCAACATCCCCTTCCAAGTCCACTCATCCCCTTCCCTTGGCTACCCACCCACACTCCCTACCCTCGTTTGGACCATTACTCTGTGCCTATCCCACCTGTTTTTGAGCAGCAGACTCCATGCCAGCCACTTCTTCTGGCAATGTATTCTACTTCTCCACCACGCTTTCTCTAAAGAAGAATTTCCTTATATCCCTCCTGAAGTTTCCCACAGCAGTTTCCATCCATGGCCCCTTGCTACCTTACCCTTGATTCATGTGAACAGGGCACTGTTGCCCACTTTATTAATATCTCTTAGTTACCTAAACTCTTTATCATATCACATCTCTACTTCTGGACCTCTAGTGTGTACATACTGAGACTGTACAACCTCTCCTCATATGTCTTCCCTTCTGCCATGGAATCATTATTTTGGTCCTCCTCTGAACAGATTCCTAGAGGTACCTGCTCTTTTTTAGGTGCAGGCTCCAGAAGTGAGCACAGTACTCCAGGTGAGGTCTCACAAAAGGTCTGTACAGGGCAAAATCAGCTCCTTCCCTCTGCTAGCAAAACCCCTTCCTATGTACTCCAGCATCCTATTTGCTTTCTATAATTCTGGTATTGGGCATAGGAATTTAGACTGTCACTAATAATGATCCTCAACTCTCCAGGTCCCTTTCAACCAATGGCTGCTCCACCCTCACTCCCTCCAACCAATACTCTGTTGTTGTATTTCTTTTGTCAGTGTACATGACTTTTCACTTTTTGGAATTAAATTTGAGTTGCCATACCCTGGACCACTTTTCCAGTTCCATTTTCATTCCCCATCTTCCCTCCGTTGCATCCACCCAGCCACCAATTTTGGTATCATTTGCAAAAAGACTAATTTCACCCTGGATTTCTTCCTCTATGTAACAGATGACTATATTGAAAAGGACCAGTCCCAAGACCAGCCCTTGTTGTACTGATCTCTCTAATCCCTGTGTAAACCCCACTGACAACTGCCATTTGAGTATCCCCCCCCAGCAGTTACTAATTCACATAGTTAATGTGTCTCTCATTCCGTAATTTCTCAGCTTTTTCATAAGTCTCCAGTAGGGTACAGAGCTGAAGGCCTTGCTAGAGTCCAGATATAGTACATCTACACCTTGACCCTTATTGGCTGCCTTTGTGGCCCAATAGACAACGTCAATCAGAGTTATTTGGCATAATCTACCTGACATGAACCAATGCTGCCTCTTTCACTGGAGCCCATTGCTGTCCAGCTATTCCATTATATTCTATTTTACAATGGATTCTAGCAATTGTCCCAGGACTGAGGTCAGACTGACTGGTCTGCAGTTCTCTCTGTCATCTTCACTACCACTGTTGTGGAATGGGACCTCAGCAGTTTACCTCCAATCCACTGGAACTGCCACTTTTTCTATAGAGCAGTTGAAGAGGTCAGCTAGTGGTTCAGCCAGGAACTGGGAAACCACCCTTACAACCCTAGAGTACAGACCAGCTGGGCCTGATGACTCATCCACCATTAGAGTACCACGCTCCTTGAGTACCATCTCCACTGATTTCCCGCCCATCTCTTATCCATATCCCCTTCCCCTTCTCCTGGCTAGAATCCCAAACTCAGGGAATGGTTCTTCCTTCTCCTTCATGAAGGGGGAAACTGGGAAAAACTGAGATAAAAAGAATACTAAATAATCAAAATTCTGGCATAGTCTTGTACCAAAAATGGATCACTAAAACTGCCTCCTAATATTTATGAAGAAAGAGCAGTGCTTGTTAGTTGCTTGGGAGGCAAGTGCCATGAGGGCATATTGGATGGACTAAAATTATTTAGCATGGAGAAGAAAATGCTGGGCTATGCTATAAATATGATATTCCAAATACTGAAATGGATTCATAGAGAGGGGCATGCCCAGCTCTTTGACGTGATGAGTGCCAGTAGAACAGGTGGCATGGACTCAAGCTCAAAAGTTAATGGCAGAATAAAGGAAACAATGGAAATCATTACTTCACACAACCTATTGTAAACATGGAATAGTTTACCAGATTATGTGGTGGAAGCTAGTAGTGTTCAAACATTCAGTATGGGATTGGACAGATTCCTGATGGAGAATAGCACTCAGGGTTGCAAAGCATAATTGGGTCAACACTTCTACTAAAAGATAATGAGACACACACAAGCTTGGAATTATGCTGATATTGAACAAAACAAAAACTGACAACACTATTAGGTGTATTGCTATGCAGCAGGAGGAGCACATAGTAGGAAGAAAGGTGAGATGGAGCAGTACACAAGACTCAAGAGTAGCTGCTGCATGTAAAAAGTGAATTTTATTAAAGGCGAACTATTTAACAGCAGTACTACACCCAGTATAAAATTATATATCACAGAGCATACTCACACAATTATAATGGGAAGAGACCAGAAGGTTGAGCTAGACCATGTACACAGCACTTAGGATGGAGTCTCATCCCATTTTGTCTCTACCACACTGTTTTTATTTACTAGATAGTGGTGACCACTTATTTATTTGTTTATTTGAAAACTGGGAACTGGGAAAAGCACACTGAGGCAAGTCTCCTTTCCAGGTGTGACTCAGGGGAAAGGGGAGGAGTATAATACAGTAATATAGCATACACAGCATAAGTGAAATATTACAATATAAAGAGCAAAAAGTGCAAAAGTTAACATGATGCAAGTGCAATAACAATAATTATAAAAAGGGTCTGAGAAACTGAGCTTCTTGATTGGTTGTAAACATTCTATCAGTCTTATGGTAATCTTTTCTTAACATACATGTAGAACATAATTATTTGCTGAATAAGATTTAACACTATTTTAAAAAAAACATGTTTATTATAATAGCAATAAGGCACTCCCATGGGATTGTGTCAATGATCAGTTAATCACTCATTGGGGGTATGTGACACTCATGCCACATTACAACCCTAGAAGGTGATTAATAGAACATTAACATAAACCCTGGTCATGTCTTATTGCTTAAGAAAAGCCAAACAATGGTGCAGTGACCAGCTTTGATATGCAAATAAAGTGATCAATGTAAGTAGAACAAGCATTTGTCAATGCCGAATGTTTGCTTGCTGGCATTGGCATTGGTAGTGCAGAAGTTACAGAGCTGCATAATAGGAATAGCAGTGAAGTATTAAACTGAAGCCAACCCCACCACCACCCTGCAGAGAGTGACAGGCATTGGGGTGTGCCTTTGGGTCGTCAGGCATAACGGCCATGCCATTTCACCACACCCTACCCTGCAGATACTGACAAGTGTCATGGTGTGCCTTGGGGTCTTTGGCCCTTATGCGCACCCCATTCCATCAGGAAATATGGTGAGATGGGTGCAGTATAGGAGAATGGGGTGAACTTTGGGGCTAAAGAGTCCAAGGCATACCTCGATGCCTCTCACTGACTGCAGGGTGTGGAATGGTATGAGCATTACAGGCAAGAATCCCAAGTCACACCCCTGATGCCTGTCATTCTCTACAGGGTTGGGCATTATGGTTGGAAACCCTAATAGCTAGGGCATTCATTGGTATTTTCACTCCAAATTTTCAACATGTTTTTTTTTTGAGACCCCCACCTCATGAACAGTGGCAATATCAGTTTGTTAGCCGAAAGCTGCTTATGCACAGTGACTACTGCATTTAGCACCACAGGTGCAAAAACACATTCTGAACAGGATGTGAAAAATGACAGCAGCACTGTTCATGGGGAGGTGGAAAAAATGGCAATGTTGCAAATCTGCAGTAAAAATATTAAAAAAAACTGGTGAAGTCACGAGCGTGCATAGAAACTGTGCAACACACACCCATAATGTAATTAGTGTGGGGATTTTTTACAGCAGATTGTCAACTCAGGCATTTTGGGACCTCCGATCATGAACAGTGTCACTGTGATTTTCTTTATCTGTCCCAAACAATGATGTCCCACAGCGACCACGCATCTCTGCACTGAAAGTGTGAAAACACATTTCGGCCATGTTGTGAAAAAGGACAGCTGTACTGTTCATAAGGAAGTGTGGAAAAATGCAACTGGTGAAAATCTGGACTGAAAATATTACAAAGTCAAGAACTTACAAGGGTGCGTGGAAACTGCGCAATGCTGACTCGTAACACAGTCATTTTATGGACTTTTGTCACCAAATTTTCAACATAGCCATTTTAAGACCTCTACTCATGAACAGTGTAACTGTGATTTTCTTAATCTGTCCCAAACATTGCTTTCACACACCGACAGCACCATTGTGCGCTACATGTGCGGAAACACATTTTGGGCAACACGTGAAAAATGGCAGCTGTATTGTTCATAAGGAAGTGTAATAAAATGGCAATGTGGAAAATCTGGAGTGAAAATATAGAAAATTCGCAAACTTACGAACGTGCGTAGGAACTGCGCAATGCACGCTCGTAAAACAGTCATTTTTAGGAATTTTTTCACCAAATTTTCAACATAGCCATTTTAAGACCTCTGCTCATGAACAGTGTCACTGTGATTTTCTTAATGTGTCCCATTCATTGATTTCACACACCGACTGCGCCATTGTCCGCTACATGGGCAGAAACACATTTTGGGCAAGATGTGAAAAATGACAGCTGTACTGCTCATAAGGAGGTGTGGTAAAATGGCAATGTTGAAAATCTGGAGTGAAAATATTGAAAATTCCGAACTTACGAGCATGTGTAGGAACTGCGCAATGCACGCTCGTAAAACAGTCATTTTCTAGGAATTTTTCCACCAAAATTTCAACATAGGCTTTTTGAGAGCCCACCTTATGAACAGTGGCAGTGTCGTTTTGTTACTCAGTCTCGAAAGGTGATTTCATGCAGTGACTGCGAAATCACCCTTCGGGCCCGAATAACGCCATGACAGTGCAATAATTCATGAGGAGGGGTCCCAAAAACCCCATGTTGAAAATTTGGGCCCAAAATTCCCAAAAATGCCTGAGATATGCAAAAAAGTTGAAAAAACCCTATCTATCCCATTATACAGCTCGCCGGCATTTCCTCAGTTCGCGTCAGCTTTGAAGAGTGCAGATGTTCCCGTCCAATCAAGATCGCTATACCGAGTCCGGAGGTAAGTATGGGGTGGGTGGTGTGGGGAGGCAGGGTGTGCACTGGTGGTGGATGGGGGCAGACACAGCAGGGGACCTTTTCGATTTTCAGTTTTTTTTTTTTTTAATGAGACAGCGTTGACGTTTGCCACGCTGGGTGGGCTCCAGCATGGCAGAAGGATGGCTGGTTGGGAGAAGGGAGCCGACGTGGGGATTGGGCACCCCATCGTATTATAGCATCTGTTGCCATGCTGGGGTGGCTCCAGCATGGCACCCTGTACTGGGGAAGTGGAGCCAACGGGAATTGGGCACCCCGCGCTATACGAGTGTAGCCACGCCGGGGTGGACACCTAGCATGGCACATGGAACTGTGTTTCAGGGGGGCCCAGCACAGCTAATGGGGATTTGGGCACCACCATCGGCTATACAGTGTGTGCATGGGGGGGTGGCAGCACGCAGCATATATGTGTGTGTGTGTGTGTGTGTGTGTAGGGGAGCCCGCATGAGCAGGCGATATCTTATCGCTGCTCACTGAAGCATAACTTCCCCTTTCAACTGTACTCCACTGCATTTTCCAGCAGGCATTGGAGAACTGCGGCCGCGCCTGCAAACACACTGACTGAACTGGAAGAGGGCTGACACACCTCTGAAAACTCCGATGATGGCACTATGTTTCTTGCACATGCATGCAAGCAAACATAAAAATGACAGTGCAGAAGAAGTCCTTACATTATTAGAAAACCTTAAGATAAACAAGTCCCAGGTACTAGATGGGTCACACCCCAGAACTTTGAAGGACCTGGCAATAACACTGGCATGCCCTATTACTCTGATTTTGATCAAATCATTAGAATGTGTAAAAGCAGTATCAGCATGGAAAACTTCAGGTACCAATGCTCAATAAACTCTAGCCAGAGCTGATATGGCTTTGGTGAGCTGCCAAATGACAAAAGTTGCAGATGTATGTAGAAAATTTTGAACACCCGGGTATAACTCTGACATTTTTTGGAGTTGTTTCACCAAACTATAAACATGGCAATGTTGAAAATCTGGAGTGAAAATATAAAAAATTGGCAAAGCTAGGAGCGTGCATAGAAAATGTGCAGTGCACAATTGAAACACAGTCATTTTTTGGAATTTCTTCACCAAATTTGCAACATGGGCATTTTGGGACCCCACATCAGAAAAGTGGCACCATCGTTTCATTAATAGGTCCTGAAAGGTGATTCTGAGCAGCGACCATGAAATCACCTTTTGGGACCAAGTAATGAAATGACACTGACAGTGTTCATGACGTGGGGTCCCAAGAACCCCATGTTGAAAATCTGGGGCCAAAATTCCTAAAAATGGCTGATATACAGTCATGGCCAAAAATATTGGCACCCTTGCACTTTTTCAAATAACTCACAATTTCCTCTAAACGTAAGTTGAAATTAACAACAGTACAGTATTTGGTCTCCACAATTCTTTATTTCTCTGTTAATATTACAGAACCTTTGTTTTTGATTCAGAATTTAATATATCCTTTAAATCAGAAAATGAAAAGAAATGGCATTGACAAAATTATTGACACCCTAGACTTAATATTTGGTAGCACAGCCTTTGGTCAAAATAACTGCAATCAACCGCTTCCTATAGCCATGGATGAGCTTCCTGCACCTCTCTACTGGAAGTTTGGCCCACTATTCTTGTGCAAACTGCTCCAGTTCTCCCAGATTTGAAGGGTGCCTTCTCCCAACTGCTGTTTTCAGATCTCTCCACAGGTTTTCAATGGGATTTAGATCTGGACTCACTGCTGGCCACTTCAGAACAGTCCAGCGTCTTGTCTTGAACCATTCCTGGGTGCTTTTTGAAGTGTGTTTGGGGTCATTGTCCTGCTGAAAGACCCATGACCTTCGACGGAGACCCAGCTTTCTGACACTGGGTTCAAAATTGTGCTCCAAAATGGCCTGGTAATCTCCAGATTTCATGATGCCATGCACACATTCAAGGCACCCAGTGCCAGAGGCAGCACAGCAACCCCAAAACATCACTGAACCTCCTCCATGTTTGACTGTAGGGAAGGTGTTCTTTTCTTTGAAGGCTTCATTTTGTTTTCTGTAAACATAGAGATGATGTGCTTTACCAAAAAGCTCTAATTTGGTCTCTTCTGTCCACAGGACATTCTCCCAGAAGGATTTTGGCTTGTTCAGGTGTATTTTGGCAAACCCCAGCTGGGCTTTCTTATATCTCTCTCTCTCAGCAGTGGGGTCCTCCTGGGCCTCCTACCATATAACCCCCTTTCATTGAGTTGGCGACAGATGGTGCAAGTTGAAACTGTCGTACCTTGTGTCTGAAGGTCAGCTTGAATCTGTTTGGCAGTTGATCAAGCTGCTTTCTCCGCCATTCGAACAATCCTGCACTGCAATCTCGATCAAGTTTTCTTGCGCCACGCCCAGGAGGTTGGCTACAGCACATGTGCCTTAAACATCCTGATAACATTATGTACGGTGGAAACAGGAACATCAAGGTCTCTGGAGATTGATTTGTAGCCTTGAGATTGTCCATGCTTGGCTACAGTCTTCTGTCTGACCTCCTCAGACAATTCTCTGGCTGTCTTTCTTTTCTCCATGCTCACTGCGGTACACACAGTGACACAAAACAGGAGAATGAGTCCTTTTCTCTATTCAAACTGGTTGAATGAGTGATTTTTATATTGCAGGCACCTGCAACTCACCACAGGTGAGTTTAATTCCAAAGTGAAGGAGAATCACCTGCTTGAAATCTAATTATTTCTAACTACTTCTAAAAGGTGCCAATAATTTTGTCAGGGCCATTTAAGGATTTCTGTGTGAAATAAGCTAAGACTTAGTAAATTGTTCTGCTTTTTGTGTTTTATTCCACTGCAAACCAAAGAAATACATATGTGGATACCAAAATATTTTTTAATTTCAACAATTTTCTGGAAGGAATGGTGCATTATTAGAAAAAACTGCAAGGGCGCCAATATTTTTGGCCACGACTGGTAAGTTGAAAACCCCATTGACTGCCATTGTACCATGCTTACCTTTGATTCTTCAGTTTGCAGTTTGGCTTTGAAGAGTGCAGATGTTTCCTGGTCTACAGAAGATGACAGTGCCAACCTCCAGAGGTATGTAAGGGGTAACGGGGGAGTGAGGAAAGGTGGGTGCTCAGTGGAGGATGGGGATGTGGGAGGGGGACTGGTGCGATGACAAAGACCGTTTCTTTTTACAGGTAAAAAAAAGATGTTGGGGATGGTTTTCATTATTTACAGGGAAAAAAGAAAAAAAAACATATATCTGGACACACTGCGGTGGGCTGCCAGTGTGCCACATGAGTTGGGGCACATGATGCCAAGACTGGGAATGGGCACCCCAATGTCAGTGCAGGGGGGGAAAAAACATAAATTCGGGCATACTAGGATGGGCTCCCAGTGTGCCACATGAGTTGGGGGGTATATGATACCAACATGGGGATTGGGCACCCATATGTCAGCACAGGGATAGGGACCGGATGGAGCAGGGAGGACAGCAGCAGTGGGAGGGAGCAGTGGGTTTCATTTGCTGCCAGTGTTGGGAGGGAGCTGGGAGGACAGGAACAGTGGGAGGGTGCGAGAGAAGTGCCATCCGCAAGATGGCGGCAGTGACACAACTGCATATGCGTGGCATTCGCACATGCATAGTTGTGGTAAGTGACATTCTGCCATTCACAAAATGGTGGCGCCAGCAGAACTGCACATGTGTGCAAGACACACATGTGCAGTTCTTGTCCCAGGATATGGAAGTAACAGCCAAAGTAGTGCAGCTGTTACTCCATAGAAGCAGATTGTGGTGGAGTGTTACAAGCTCCATTGGACTTTTGGAAGGATACTTCCAAAAGTCCAATGGAAGGTGCCACGATCGGCCATTTTAAGGCAACAGACCATCCCAAAATGGCTGTAGGCTCCGCTGACAGCCGTAAAAAGAGGAGTAGGGCAGACAAGCTGAATTGCAGCCCAATAAGTTTAATGTCAGTGGTGGGGAAAACGATCATAAGTAACAAAATAAGCACTTTCTAAATAAAAATAAATTATGGAATTTAATGCAGCATGGATTTTGAGGGGATAGACCCTCTTTAATAAATCTATTGGAATTTTTTGGGAATCAGTCACTATAGCACTGGATGAAGGTAAACCAGTAAACATGGTGATTTTAGCAAAGCATTTGACACTGTTCTATATGCTGTAGTTATTGAAAGCCTTATTGATATTATATTAAACAGTAAAAAAGAATGCAAATTGTTAGGGCAAATGGTTTTGAAACTGTAAAAGTAAAAGCGACTAGTGGAGTCCCTCAGGGATGTGTTCTGGGTCCAACTTTTTTTAATATTTATATTTCAAGTATGAGGATGTCTAACAGTATCTGGATGATTAAGTTTGCAGATGACACAAAAGTAGGACAAATAGTGGGAACTCAGCATGAAATAGATTAATTCCAATTGGACATAGATGAGTTACATAATTGATCAATAAATAATAAAATGAGTTTCAACTCATAAAAATGTATTCTTTCGCACTTCGGCAACAGAAACTTAAAAACAGACTATCAGCTCAGAGGGAAAGCACTAATGATATCTGATTGTGAAAAGGATTTAGTATCACTGTGACGGATAATCTGACACTCTCAAAACACTGTGTTGAGGTTATTAGGAGGTACAATAAGATTCTAGGCTGCAGTAGAAGAAACATCAAAAGTAAAGATAACAAGGTGATGCTCCCAATTTATAGGGTAATGGTAAGGCCACACATGGAGTATTGTGGGCAATTGTGGTTACCACAGTATAGGGGAGACAGAGACAGACTGGAAAGGGTACAAAGGAGGGCCACCAAACTGATGTAAGATATAGAGGAAAAAAACTATGAAATCTTACTGAAGGATCTCAGACAATATAGTTGAGAGTTGAGGAAGCTCAGA
Organism: Neoceratodus forsteri; assembly: GCA_016271365.2. Taxonomy (NCBI): domain Eukaryota; kingdom Metazoa; phylum Chordata; order Ceratodontiformes; family Ceratodontidae; genus Neoceratodus; species Neoceratodus forsteri. The sequence continues at coordinate 1,274,421,446 of CM057449.1, read as the reverse complement.
GGGGATATTTTAAATGTATGGAAGGCAGTTAATGATGAAGATGTAAGATGATGTTTACATATAAAACTTAAAACATAAAAAAATAAATAAATAAACTAGAGGACATATATTACAACTAAAAGGAGATCACAAAGAGTGGAAGGACGAGGGAATAATCTACCAAGTACAGTAGTTACTAGTGAGAATGTAGATATTTTTCTCCATACAGCTTTTTACACCAGCAGTAAACCTTCAACCATCCCCACCTCTCCTCAGCTGGCACTCACCTCTCCTCGAGCTTACCTAAAGCCAGTCCCCCACAGATTCCCCCCTGTGGTGCAGTTGGAGAGGGAGTGCCATCCCCCCCAGTCAATAATCCAGAATCTCTTCAGGTGCTCTGGGTCATGCTGATGGCACTGGGAGGTGTGTAGAGCAGTGATCTGCCATCAGACCTTTTTTCTTCCCAAACTCCCTCACCATGGGTGTTGGTCAGGACATGCGTGTGGAGGTGCACATGCTCTGCAGAACCTCAGCCCCTCCCTTCAAGTCACTCATCTGCCTGCAGTGCCACTGGGCCTTCATCTAGTGGTAGTCAAAGACTGTGTCAACTGGTTATCCCTCCCCAGGAGAGGAGAGCAGTCTCTGGGAAGCTCAATCCTCTCCCACCCTGCTGATCCTTAGCAACCCATGCTTGTTCCCAAACGAAGGTTGCTGGCATGTCAGGAAGTAAGGCATTGAATGCCTTAACCCTCTATACCACTGGGTTAGCTTGACATTTTTAAGAAGAGACTGGACAGTTTACATTGTGAAAATGGGATATGTAGCTACTTCCATTAAAATAATGGCAGACAAGCTTGACGAGCTTTATGCTTCCTCTGGTCTGAACTCTCCTATATTCTTATGCAGAAGTTGTTGGTAGGAGACTAATTCAAGCAGAACTAGAATCCAGGAGGGGGATCAACAATAGGGGTGGTAAGAGGTGTTAACGTGTAATGGTTTGCAATTACCATTAAAAGAAACAAACCCCCTATTCATTAATTTCATGACATCTCAGAATTGTGTCTGTTTAGGTGTGCACCTCTTAATCACAAATTGTATTCCTAATTTAGGCTATATGTTCATCTTGTTTGAAAAGGACGATGTGAGTTGCATGGGTGCCAGAACATCAGAAAAAGCAGTGAGAGCCAAAGTGCACAAGGCAAACAGAAAGCCTGCACTCAGGAACCACGAGCAAATTATAGTTTTTACTAAAAACACAAGATAACTGGTCAATTCCCAGATTCTATCATTAACTGGAATAAGATAGGGGAGGAGACTTACATATTCTGTATATATATATATATATATATATATATATACTGTATCTCAAGACAAATTGCATCTTACACAATTTCAAATTTTACATAATTTGTATTGGATGCCCCTAAAACTTTTCAAGATTGGTAAGATCTCTACTTCGATTTGTAACAGATGTAATCGAGGAGAAGGCTCGCTCAAGCATAATTTTTGGGACTGCCCCTCCGGTCCAGACCCTTTGGGTAGAAATTCAGGATAAAACTGATCCTTTGTTAGGTCTGGAAGACTTCTTTACTCCAGAAATATGTCTTATTGGGGACTACTCTAGGGTCAAGATTAAAATACGTAGATATCATATAGCATTGATTGCAATGACATTGAAGAAGCTTGTATTAAGGCACTGGATTGACACACTAAAGCTCACTTATACAGAGTGGCTTCAAGATCTTTTGTTTAATTTGAATGTGGAGCAGTTCAAAATAGTTCCGGGGTACTCTTCTTCTAGATATAAAAAATATGGGCTGATATGCATACAATCTACATACTTCAAACTGGTGTTCACTTAGGTTAAGGAATCCCATAGATAGTTCCCCTCCTTACTGTATATTTATACGTACCCTTTTTTTGGTACGAAGTAGTACAAGGCTCTTCTTTGGACATCTAAGCCATGGAGAGGTGGTAAGGGGGGGGAATGGTAGATTCTTTTTCTTTTTTTTTAGGATAGCAAGTGGGAGGGTTAGGTAGAGGGAGGTGGGCAGAGGGAGGGGGACATGTCACTGTTGTCCTTGAACTGTATGTCACGCAATTTTGTAAACCTTTCATGTGACGCCTGTGTAATGTCCTGTTGTAATTGTTAAAAATCAATAAAAGGCTAATTTAAAAAAAAAACAAGATAAATACTGTATCCTACTTGCCCACAAAAGCAAATCTTCAAGTCATTTCAGGAGTCCTTGGTCCTATGAATTTAAATAAAGGCAAATGGTTAAACTTTGCATAACATCAGGCAATTCCAGCAACTGTTGTGACAAAGTGGTGATCCTGACCATTTTTAAATATACTGATTTAAAAAAGTAAATAAAAACAATCAATTTGGCAGATGATATTTTGCCGGAGACTGTCAACAAGATAAACTGACAAAAATGCAAATAAACATCCACTTTCAATTCCTGTTGTTGCAACAAAGAAACATTGTCCCGGATTCCCCCTTCTCCCCCCACAAAAGACAGACCACTTTTGTGTTGTTGTGCTCAGATTGGCAATTAATTTATTATATTTCATAATTTCATTTACAATTACCATCACCATTTTCCATTATTGTCTTTTCCACAATTCTTTATTAGTATTGCATCAAAATATCAGTCTCTGATCACCCCTCTTTCTTCCTCTTCTTCTCGCTTCCCCAGGTGAAAACCTGGGTGCCTTCTTCTTCTCTTTTTCTTGTAGGTAACGGTGAAAACTGAGACCTGTTTTCTCTCATTCTGTTGCTTCTTCTTCTCCTCATATCCCTTTTTCATTCCCCCCTCACCTTCTTCCCACCCCTTTTCCCCATAGCCTGTCTCCAGCTTGCGTTGGATGACTGGCCTTCCCCCCTTTTAGGGTTCCTTTTTCTTTTTTCCTTCTATCTTCCTTCCTATCTCCTCCACACCTCAATAAAACTCTTCATTTCCGTATTAAACATGTCTATTGCTAAGTCTGACAGGTGAACCCCATCTGACTTGTAAAAATTATTTACCCATTCTTCCACCCCTTACAGTATTACATGCCCCCCCCATGCTCCTTATCAATGTTCCCATCCTTCTATGCATCTTCCGTCTGGCCCTATCAACTGCTTCATTGCTGCATCCGTGTCTCCATACTGTTCTTGGTATCATGTCTGACCATGCTATGCTCACCCCCAGCCACCACTGCTGTATCTTCTCTAAATTCTGTTTAACCCACAAATACTTGTCGACCCATGGCTTCCCCCAATATCATTACCCCCAGGTGTGTAATGATTAAGTCTGGGATAGGTCGTCACTCTTTCATTTCTTTCAGGGTAGGAAGTAACTGTGCCCATCTCATCCCTCAGATGCCACACCATACCAGCCTACATTGTTTGACATCCTGGTACAGCTGTTTTCCACCGTCCTTTTTCTCCACTCTCCTTTCCACCCAATAAATGTAGGAGTGCCCGCAGATCCATACTTCCGTGATCTTCCCTCTACCTATAGAATCAAGCAAAATATACATCTTATTCTCTCAAACCATCTTAATTTGCTTGTTGTAATTCTAACCATTTGTTTCTTAACCCCACCCCCCACCCCTTCTGGTTCCATTCCTGCAAGACAAAACAACACATGACATGTTAATCTCAGTCCTGCATATCCCGAATATACCTCTTGTAACCGGTCGACTGCCAGCGCCCCTTTTCCAACATACTGGTCACCGTCTCCCCTGCCGCTGCTCATTTTGAAGCAGCCTCTATTCAAAAACAGTGGGACGAGTAATTACCTGGGACCTCACACAGGAACTCCATGCCTTTCTTGAGTATTGCTGTTACCTGGTAACTAATTACCTTCTTCCCATCTCCATGCACAAATAGACTCCCTTCTTTAATCCCGCGCTCTGCGGTGTACACCCACAAAGCCTTTACCGGGCACAATGCCTCATCTAAGTGAGCCTTAATGGCTATGCCACATCCCTTTCTGCCCTGATCCATCTTGGACTTCTTAATTATGATTTGTATTTCCTTCTGCCCCAGGTTATGTCTCCTAAAGTAGCAAGCAGAGGTTTATTTTCTCAGAAGAAGCCAGAAGGGGAAGGAAGGAAACATATTCAATTCAGTGCTTTAGAGTAACTGGTAATTGGTATTTTTCTTTTAAACTTAGATTGTGGGCTTGTAGTGACACTATACTTTCTTTCTTTGTTGTCTTTACTTATAATTGTTTTTGGGCTGTTGAAAATTTAAAACATAGTGGTGGTGTAATTCTGTGCTGTCTTTGATTGCTGCAAATGTTATCTTGGCTTGTCTGACTGTTCTGTAGCTGGGTGAAGGGTGTTAATTGTCTGGCCTCTGACCTCAGCTATGTGATAACTGGAGGTGGGGCTTAGTCAGAGTTAAAGTAGCAAGCAGAGGTTAATTTTCTCAGAAGAAGCCAGAAGGGGAAGGTAGGAAACATATTCAATTCAGTGCTTTAGAGTAACTGGTAATTGGTATTTTCCTTTTAAACTTAGATTGTGGGCTTGTAGTGACACTATGCTTTCTTTCTTTGTTGTCTTTACTTATAATTGTTTTTGGGCTGTTGAAAATTTAAAACATAGTGGTGGTGTAATTCTGTGCTGTCTTTAATTGCTGCAAATTTTGCCCCTCCCTCCCCTTCCCCCAACTCTTAATTATATGCCCTGATAAATCTGATTGACAGGAGCTAAACACAGGGTATAGTAAGAGGTGTGAAGTAGGAGGGGCATAAGGTGGAAGAAGCCCACCCTCAGCACGACAAGTGTTTTGACTCATTTATTTATTTATTGGTTTCTTTTTCCTTAAAAAAAAAAATTATCTGAGATCAGTGACAGGATTTTTGGTACTGTAAATTAATAAAAAGAGAACTAGGAGAGCTTCAGCAGCAGACAAGTAGTGGAATTGCAGTATAATGTGGGGAGTGGTGCAATGCAGTGGCTGTGGGGCAGCCATATTCAGGCAGACCTTCTGGACACTGAGGTTCTGCCCTATCTGCATGCATCTCTCTGGACTGTGGGATGAGGTAGCCAGACTCAGAGTGGAAGTAAACTGGGTCAGAGTACCATCACCCCTATCCAGGGACCACCCAGTCCAATGCAGCTGCCTCAAGGATGCCGAGAACGAGGAGCACTTGGATGACAGTGGGCTCAGGGAGGGTTAGAGCAGTCAGGCAGAGGCACATCCCAGATCCTATTCCTCTCAAGAACTCATATGCCACACTGGCAAATGAGGACAACCAAATAGAGATACCCAGAGAAGTGGAAGGAAAGGATGTGGAGGTTAGCCAAGGAGGTGACCTCAGTGGGGAAAGCAGTGGACCCCAGAGGAGGAGGAAGTGAATCCTGGTGGGGGACTCCATCGTAAGAGGGATCCAGCTAGGAACACAGGAGGGGAGGACAGGGAGGTGAGGTGCCTACCAGGTGCCATGGCATGAAGGGATGGAAGGAAGATACTGGGGATCACTGGGAAGGCAAACGAGGAGGGTGAGCTGGATGTCATTATCCACCTAGGTACTAATGACTTGGCAAATGGGGAGCCAAAGGAAGTTCAGGAAGAGTTTAGGAAACTGGGAGGGGTCTCAAGCAAGTAGCTACTTCTGTCACTTTCTCAGAAGTACTACCAGTGAGAGGCAAGGAGAGCATAGGAGTGCATGCACCAGGAACTTTAACTCATGGTTGAAGAACTGGTGCTGTGAGGAAGGGTTTGGATTCATTGGTGACTGGGGACCCACCTGGAGGGATGGAGGTTTGTTCAAGCCTGACGGCCTGCATCCATCCTGGAGGGGAATCCAAGACTCAATTATAAGTTTAAATGCTACATTGACAAGCATTTAAACTAGCAAAGGGGGGTGGCAGGCCAGCAAGGAGGGTACCTACTTGCTCACCCCCCACAGCTAGCAGTGGAACCAGTGAACCAGAGGAGTGGCTATCTCTGCAAAGCAGTGTGCAAAAGATGGAGATTAGTGTCCAAAAGGTGGATAAGCAGAAAAGTGGCAAAATTCAGCAGAAGGGCAGACAGCAAGGAGAACCAGGGATAAATGACAACCAAGGAAGGGGCTGGAGTAGAACAGTGAAGCAGTCTAGGGAGGTCAAATCATGGAAAGCCATGTGTGCAAATGCCAGGAGCCTTAGCAACAAGATGGAAGATCTGAGGCTGTCATGGTACAGTCAGACCTGGACATTGTGGCCATCACTGAAACCTGGTGTAATGATAGCCATGACTGGGAGATGGCCATACTGGCTACAACATATTCAGAAGAGACAGAGCAGGCAGGAAGGTAGGAGGGGCACTGTATGTGAAAAATGACATAAGGGCCACAGAGATCCAGGAGGAACAAAATGGGAGAGAGATACTGTGGGTTGCTTGGAAAGGAAAATGGGGCCAGCCATCCACGACAGGTGTGGTCTATAGACCACCAGCCCAGGAAGAAGAAACAGATAGGGAGTTGATGCTAGCCATCCAAAGGATGGCAGACAAGGGTGAGGTAGTACTGGTTTGAGACTTCATTCCAGACGTGGACTGGAGCATCCCAGCAGCAGCATCAACTAGGAGCAGATTTATCCTGGACTCCCTTCAGGGTGCCTTCCTCAAGCAACTGGTCATGGAACCAACTCGGCAGAAGGCAATACTGGACCTTGTGCTCACAAACAGGGACAGTGTGATGGGGGTAACAGTGGGGGAGAACCTGGGTAACAGTGACCACCAGTCATTGTGGTTTGAAATCACAGAAAGAGCAGAACCAAACCACACAAAAACACGTATCCTGGATTTTAGGGGGGCAGACTTTGGGAAAATGGGGAGATACTTGAAAGAGGCATTAAGGGGAATGGGACAGGAATCAGGGGTTGAGGAACAGTGGGCAGTATTTAAAATGGGGATTATAAGAACAACAGAATTATGCATTAAGCAGGTTAGCAAGAAGACAAGGAAGAGAGACCATTATGGTTTTCCAAAGAGGTAGCAAAGAAAGTGAAAGCCAAAAGATTGCATTCAGGCAATACAAAAAGACACAGGCAGAAGGGATAGGGAGAAGTACCAGGAGAAACAAAGGAGGCAGGGAAGTCAGTAAGGAAGCCAAAGCTCAGACAGAAGAACACATTGCAAAATCAGTGGGTAAAGGACAAAACCTTTACAGGTACATAAGTGAAAAAGAAAGACAAAGGAGGGATAGTGAGACTGAAGGGGAGGATGGGAGCGTGGAGGATGACAACAGTAAAGCTGACATATTGAACAGGTATTTCTGCTCAGTCTTTACTGAGGAAGAGGGGTAATGGGTCTGAAGGAGTACAAGGGGTGAGAATGGTGCAGAAATGGACACAAGTCCCTTTACACGAGAAAGGGTCCTGAAGGAACTGGAAGAAATAAGAGTTGATAAAGCAATGGGGCCAGATGGGGTGCACCCCAGGGTCCTTAAAGAACTAAGAGAGGTGGTGGCTGAACCTCTGGCTATCCTGTTTAGCCAATCACTGGAAACAGGGGAGGTACCCAAAGACTGGAGGACAGCAGATGTAGTCCCCTTATACAAAAGTGGGAACAAAGAGGAAGCAGGGAACTACAGACCAGTCAGCCTCACCTCGGTAGTGGGGAAGATCATGAAGCACTACTGAAGGAGAGATTGGTGGAACATCTGGTTGTCAATGGACTACAGGACCCAAGGCAGCATGGTTTCACCAGGGAGAGGTCATGTCAGACCAACCTCATTGAATTTTTTGACTGGGTGACTAGGGAGGTGGATCAGGGGAGGGCAATGGACATGACCTATCTGGACTTCAGCAAGGCCTTTGACACTGTGCCACATAGAAGACTATAACACAAACTGGGGAATATGGGTGTGGGCAGGACAGTAGTGTGGTGGGTAGGTAACTAGCTGGGTGGCAGGACACAGAGGGTGGTGGTAAATGGCTGTCACTCCACAGAGGGAAGAGTGACCAGTGGGGTACCACAGGGATCAGTGCTGGGACCGGTCCTATTCAACATCTTCATCAGTGACATTGCACAGGATCTAGAAGGCAGAATTTCACTGTTCGCTGATGACACAAAGCTCTGTAACAGAGTAGACACACCAGAGGGTGTAGACAGAATGAGAAGGGACCTGCAGAAACTTGAAGAATGGTCAGGGTTTGGCAGTTGAAATTCAATGCAAAGAAGTGCAAGATAATGCATATGGGGCACAAAACCCTAGCACAATATATCAGTTGGGGGTGAGGATATAGTATGCACCAAGCAGGAAAGAGATCTTGGGGTTGTCATCTCTGATGACCTCAAGGTAGGGAAACAGTGTGACAAGGCATCAGGTAAAGCAAATAGGATGCTGGGATGTAGGCAGGGGCATCATCAGCAGGAAAAGGGAGGTCATAATTCCGCTATACAAGACACTAGTGAGGCCCCACCTGGAGTACAGTGTACAGTTCTGGAGACCATACCTACGTAAGGACATAGACAGGGTAGAGAAGGTTCAGAGGAGGGCAACAAAGATGGTGCATGGATTGCATAACAAGTCCTATGAAGACAGGTTGAAGGAACTGAACATGTACTCCCTGGAGGAGAGGAGAGAGAGACGGGATATGATGGAGACATACAAGTATCTTATGGGGAGGAACAGGGTGCTGGAAAACACTATTTTTAAGCGAAAAAGATGTTCCAGGACTAGAGGGCATGGGATGAAGTTGGAGAGAGGACGATTCAGAGGAAACATGAGAAGAATTTCTTCACAGAACGGGTGGTGGACAAGTGGAACACCCTGCCAGAGGAAGTGGTGGGGGCTGAAACAATCACGGGATTTAAGAATGCATGGGATAGACATAAAGGAATTCTAGAGGTCAGGGGTAAGGGGAAACAGACTTCTAGGAAAACAAACTGAACTTACAAGCTCAAATGGGCAGACTGGGTGGGCCATAGGCCCTTATCTGCCGACACTGTCTATGTATCTATGTAATTCCAACCCCCCCTTCTTCTTCCTTTCTGCCATGCCCCACTGCCTCACTCACTCTGAAGGCCCCTGCAAACATAATTAAATAAACTGTGTGGAACAACTGCGCTTCATCTTGGACTTACAAATTGCCAGTAGTATACCTCTCAATTTGGCTAGCCGCTGATCTGCTATTGGCCAATGGCCATCCTTGGGTCTTTGCTTCAACCTACTCCCCCCTTGCATCATTCTTCGTATTAGGATTGACTTTGTAGGGTCCTTCAACCTTTTTAGGCTTCAAACTAAGCTGACCCCCACTAGGTACACCCCCATTCTGGTATGGGCCATCCCTTTTTGCCATTGATCCACTGTAAACTTTCCTAACTGCTCCTCAGTAAGTGGCCCACTTACCTCCATGTGGTGTGCTTCCCTGAATGTTTGCAATGCCGCCATGCCCATTCATAGGCCCTCAAGGTCCGTGGTTCCCATGAGTTGTGAAACAGCAATTTGGCTCCCTCTTTCCAACTTCCCAGATGTTCATTGGTATGGGCATTTTCCGCTCCTCTGCTGATGGTGCCAGCATCCGGAAATGATCCAGCTGTACAAAGGAAAGGCTGTCAGCTGGGATATTTTTAACCCCTTCTATGAACTTGGCTCTGAATGACATATTCAGTTGCAAGCCTGTCAATACCAGCTGTCTCAACACCTGCATAACTGTCTTGGACCTAGCTCCTCTGTTGTTCAAAACCTCCACCACTGCCTTGTTGTCACACCAAAATGTAACCTTCGGGTTCTGTAATTCCTCTCCCCACACCAGGGTACAGGCCCAAATAGGCATGATTTCTAACAGCGTGATGTCTTTGCCCTTTTGTCTCTCACCCAGTCTGCAGGCCCTGGCTCCGAGAACCATTTTCCTCTCAAATATCCCCCCATTCCTAAACCCCCTGCCGCTTCCGTATACAATTCCAGATCCGTGTCATAAACCCATTCCTCCTGCCAAAAGGAACAGCCATTATAGTTACTGAGGAATTCGTCCCACACCTTGAAATCATTTTACGCCTTTTGTTATATCCACCTAGTGGTGTGGTCTTGCTACTCCTGCTGTGGCCCTTGCTAGCAGCCTAGTAAATGTCCTTCCTGGCCCAATTGCCCTGCAAGCAAAATTCAAATGCCCCATTACCTGTTGCACCTGTCTCAACTGCACCCATCTCCTGCTCGTACGTACCTGAATCAGCTCCCTTACCTCCTGCATTTTGCTGTCTGGTAACCTAAACACCTCTCCCAGTGCATTTATCTCAATCCCCAGAAATTCTAGAACATTACTAGGGCCTTCTGTTTTTTCCGGTGCCAATGGTACCCCGAGCTCGCCACACAGCTCTTGAAAACTAGTCAGCATCCTCTCTGTCTCCCTGTATCCACTGCCAATTAACAGGAAGTCATCCAGATAGTGTATGACCATCTTGTAACCTGTTTTCTCCTGAAATATCCACTGTAGACAGGTGCTGAATGCTTTGAACATAGCACAAGCTATGGAACAACCCATAGGCATAGCCTTGTCAAAATAGTACTGATCCCCCACTTTAAAACCCAATAGGTCCCAATCCTCCCATCTCACTGGGAGCAACGGAAAGGCTGACTCTATGTCTGTCTTGGCCATCTATGCATCAGGGGTCACCCTGATAACCTGTACGGCCTCTTCCAATGTGGCGTAGGTGACCCTGCTGTGCTCGTCACTTATAAAATCATTAACTGACTCACCCTCAGGGAGTGACAAATGGTGAATCACCCTGTATTCTCCCTTTTGTTTTTTGGGCACCAAACCCAATGGGGAAATTCTCATGTTGCGTAAAGGGGGCTGGATACGGCCCCTCCACCCTACCTGCCTCCTTTTCCTTCTCTATTTTTTACCTCAAAATGTTTTCCTTATCTCTGACTGACCCCAGGTTGTTAGCCTCCCTTGCCTTTCTTGGACCTTTGCATTGTAGCAGAAAGCCTGTTCTGAAACCTTTATTTATGGATTCCGCCTCCCCGCTATAAGGGGTACCTCTTTAGCCACTTCTCCCACACCTCTGTTTTGATGGGGCTTCTTGCATCCTGAAATTGTTCTCTTCCCCCTTCCCCTCTGTCCAACACCCCCGGTCAAGTCTTGTTCATCCTTCTCCTCAGTAAGACTGGCTCCCCTACCCCCATATCCTCTGCCTCTCGACCATCTATTCCATGTCTGCCTCCTATACCCCTACCCTTCCTGAAAGGGCTGCTGGCCTGCTCCCAGCCCTCCTTCTCCTGCGTGGGCCCCTTGTGGCCATATGATTCTGCTTCAGGTCGCGAGGGGGGCCCCCCCACATCTTGAACATACGTGCTGGAAACGGCATTGGGGCAATGAAGAAAATGCCTTGTTATATCCCCAACAACACTTCTGGGGTACCCCCCTTTTTTCCTATTTCCCTCTCTGGTGTGGACTGATCAGTCACATAGTCTGTCCATAAATCCAGCTGCTTTGTGTCCCACCTCACATCCCCATATGTTGCCATCCTTTGGCAAAAAAAACTCATCATAATATATCCACCCCAATCCCCCTTTAGCCTTTGCTCATCGTATGATCAAGGAATACGTAATAAGTGGGATGCCCAGCTCTGGTTTCTTTTCCATCACTATGGCTGAGTATGTGGCAAAACCTACGAACCACCCATCCCAAGTCTTTCCTTTTGTAAACTTAGCCTCTTCTTTCTTCCCCAGTAAAACCACTGCCGCCGCCATCTCACACTTCCCAATATTCTCCACCTCCTCATATTTGGCTGCCGCCTTCCCGCTCACTAAAACAAAAATGTCCACGTACTCACCTTCCCATATCTTCTCTTTCATGGTCAGTGGTACATGTTCCCTTATCCTCGTACTTGGTGCTCCTATCTCCCTTGTTCCTTTTCTTACCCCCTCCATCACCTTTTCCACCTCCCCCGTCATTTCTTTATCTGACCTAATCTCTGCCAGCACAGTTTCCATCTGTCCTAATCCCCCTGTCCCGAGGGCCGTGATAATTTGATGTATGTACTCTTTTATGCTCTCTCCCATGGAACCTGATAGACTACCTGTGGACCTATCTGTTCCATGTGACCTGTTGTCATCGAGCTTCACTAGTCCAGTTTCTTGTGGCGGAACAACTGGTTGAGGCCTCAGCCGCAGTGGAACCACCGTGGTCGGAGGATTCAGTCTGGGTTCCAGTGGCGGCACCACCACCTGCTCCAGGGGAGGTACTAACAGTTCCTGGACATAGGGTTACAGTGGTACTGGACTGACTGCTCAGGAAGGGACCATTATCGGTGGCCTTTTTGGGCTGCATGGCATCCCCGTCAGTCGTTTCCCATCATCCACTTTCCTTTTCCCACTTTCCATTTCTCCCCAGACCTTCCTGGTTCCTCCCCTTCTACCATTTCCCACATCCTGTTGGCCTTTTCCGCCAACTCCACGATTGCCTTGTAGGCATCTTCCTTTGATGGCCTGTTCCTCTTTGTCACCATATTCTCTTGCCTTTCCTGTATAAAAGCTGCGAAAAGAAACTGACAAGGTGTCCACATTAATAACATATCTACCATGCCCTTGTCTTGCCCTCTTACTAGAGAGAAACCATTCACCGCCACCCCCCCATCCAATTCACTCTTGTCCAAATATGGAGGCTCCCCCTTTCTTTTATGCCAGAAAACCTTTTTCTGCCTTGTGCACACCCTACTTTTTTCACCATGCTCTCTCTCTCTGGGAGCGAAGGGCACATTCACCCCCCCTGTCCTGCTCCCCACCTGGTCTAGGCCCTGAAATGAGCAGCTGTTCCCATTTCAAAGTCACTATGCCTGTCCTTTACCTTCTGATATAGCCATGGCTTGTCAATTGCTTGTTCCATTTTATTCCTATGCTCCCACCTGCTGCATTCTCTACCCCTTCATTTAATGCCTGCCACCTTTATTCTGCCCCAGCTGGCCTGGCCCCAGTATGCCTGTATAAACCTCCCCTGGACTAGGCCTCCTTCTATATGAGCTGTCTCGCTGGAAAAATGGCGTCTGACATCATGCCACATGGCCTGCTTCTCAAGGCCCTTCTCGCCAGGCTAGCCACCCCCGTTTTTGCATGAGGATGTGTTCCACTCTCCATGCCTTCCTTTCCTACTTTTTCTCCCTACCCGTATGCGTGCTCTCCCACCCCCCACACTTCTCCCTGGGTATGCTCTCCCTTCTGGGCATAGGCCTGTGATTTGGCCCCCCTGACTAGGCCTCACCCAAGAGTCTCAGCATGGCCTCGCTAGGCCTTCTCTGCCACAAGCAACCCTCTCACCATAAAACAGCATCTGACATCACCAGTAGGCCTTCTATGCCACAAGCAACCCTCTCACCATGAAAATGGTGTCTGACATCACTGGGTGGCCTCGCTAGGCCTTTCTTTGCCACAAGCCACCGTCTTGCTGACAAACGGTGTCTGACATCACCAGGTGGCCTTGCTAGGCCTTTCTTTGCCACAAGCAAACCTCTCACCACAAAATGGCATCTGATGTCACTGGTAAGCCTCACTAGGCCTTTCCTTGTCCCAAGCCACCATCTCGCCATAAAAATAGCTTTTGACGTACCCCCACGTGGCCTCACTCCTTAGGCCCTTCTGCCAATTAGACCCCCTCTTTCAAATCCCAGTGCAGCAAACATGTTATCGTGCCTTTCTGGTACCCATTTCCCTCATAAGCTGTGTGTTTTCTCCCATTCTAGCATGCTCCCAGTCGAGCTTGCAATATTATCTCTTCTTCTCTACTGCAAGCAGCATTGCAACTCTTCCCCAGGTTAAGGCACCAATTTTCTCAACTGCCCCTCTCATCAAACTGCCCAAGCAAACAACCAACTCAGTGTTTCTACAATTTCTGCTTTTGGCACCCTTTCACTAGTTCCCTCAATGCAAATACAAAAGCCAAACAACAAAACCTTCATAAAAACCACCCACTTTCTTTTTTTTTTTTTTGAGTCTGTGCTGTCCATTATATTCCTCCCTTAGGCTCCTCCCTTCCTGTCTGCCTACCTGGCTCCCTGTCCCTCTCCTTACCTTCCCCCCTCCCCTTCTGAGCAAACCATCTTATACTTGAGGGAGGGGTGCACCAAGACAACTTGGTCTGCCCCTTAAAGGTCAAACTCCATTATCATTAGAAGGAGGCTAGAAATTCATTCTAAACAGAAGACATTGTGTTGCTGGTATGCTGAATGAAAGGTATCCCATGGAGAAGCTGACATGAACTATAAAATTGCAGAAGGAAGCTTTTCACAATAAATGGGTATGACGGATTATATGTATCATCCCAAGGGTAATAAATGTTGGTCCATAAGAAAAGAACATGAATACAAAACATGTAAAAGCAAATATGGAGAGGTAGAGAAAACTGACGGTCTTAAAATAAGGCTTAATGATGCTTTGGCAGGGTTAGAATGGGTGATTTTTGTTTTCAGAAATAGGCACGTAGCAAAGGAAAACTCAATTAGAACCACAATGTTAAATTGTAAATATTGCGTCTGATGAAACATGCCAATAAACAGCTTTAGTCAAAAAAATATGTGGACTCATTGTTTAAATACAAATCTAAAAGACTTGTAGTTGGTTAATGATTTGTGCAATAGGGTATTATTTTGTCAACACAATTAACTTAACTTTGTCTGTGACATGCCAAAGGGAGGTACAAAGTTAATGCTAAGTACCTGAATGTGGGGTGCCGCTGATCTCATTTTCTAAAACAAATCAAAAACATACAGACACAAACTTTTTATTTTATTTTCATTTTTCTGATTCTTTCTTTCAGTTTTCACACCTCAACCTTCCGCTTCCCACAATGAGTCCCCCCTTCGTGCACCCCCTTCCTTCAGTATCTAGAGCTTTGCTCTGGGAATGCAATATGGACTGCTGTCTTACCCAATGTTTTCTCCACCACAGTTTCCAACATCAGTGTTTTGTTTATCCTCGAACAGTCACTTTTGCAGACAATTATCCACCCTTTGTCTTGAAAATGTATACTTGACCACATTAGCTTTGCCAAGCAACAGCAGAACTGTTTACAACTTGTCATAAAACACAGTGCAAACCTAAACACTGGAAGAAATAGAAGTATAAAAATCAATCAATCAATAAATTGTTCCCAGAAATTGACTTTGTCATAATATATGGCGTAAGTGCATTGTGGAGCTGTATAAAAATTTAACATCCCACAATGTAAATTTTAACCCCCCCTTTTGTGACTCCACCCTCTCTCTTTTCTCATCTCCTTGAAGATCCCCCAGTTATGTACTGCTTTGTACATGAAACATGCTATTAGGCTTTATCACATACCTGTGTCTGAGGCTGCTGTGCATACAGCTGCTTATCCATTAGCCTACCACATAGTTCTGAAATGTAATTATAAAATGATGACAGGGTGATGTCCTTCCAAATGAAAAACACCCACGCTGTATTTCTGCTGCTGATGGGATAAAATCCTAGATGGTGTTAAACCTTACACAACAGTGTACATAGACGATCTAAGTATTTATAACCTGACCTGGGAAGACCATATAATCCATGTCTATGGCATGTTAGCATGCTTGCACATTGCAGATCTTAGTGTAAAAGCACAGATGTGCAACATGGGAACAGCGTGACTACTGTATTTTGGTCATCAAACAGAAAGTAGGTAGATTAACCCTGAACTCACCATTGTGTAGGCAATTAAAAATTGATCTACACCTATTACAAATAAAAAAATCATGTGTTCTTTTTGAATCTTAGCACAATGCATACTGCTAACATGAACTTAAATCTGGGGAGAGAGAGTAAAAAAATTTTGATGAGGAATTTACTAATGGAAATTAGGTCTGTGAACTGCACCTGTGTTGGCCAGCCCAGACTATTGGAAAAAGTAAATAGTACATACACATGCTTCAGAATGAGGTATTGGGACTGTACTCAGACTGATGGGGTGGAACTATACTTTAGTAAGGTAATGAATGCCTGACAGATCACATAACCAACAACTTATGAGGATTTGTAAGTTTAGTATTGTGCTCAGCAGGCACTGTAGCTTTTCTTGGAGACATAGGGCTTGATTTTCAAATGATCAAGACTGGCATAAGGGACTTGCTTGAAAGAGAAATGGTGCAAAAGGGCTGTCTGCGCTGCACCTTGCACCAGTCCTGATTTTGTAAAACACCCTGCACCACTGGAGGGACTGTCTGCACCAATCAGGCCTGTGCCATCCTTGCAACGACTGCACCAGTGCGCCATGGTGGAAGGGAGCTTGTGTCAAGGCAGCACTACAGTATCCCCTAAAGTGGAATTTTGCAAGCCCCCCCATGGGTGCATGGACCCTTCAGTTAGACCCAGTCTGGAGTTGGTCTAACCTGCCATGTGCCAGTTCTGAAGCAGTCGATGGATTGGTGGTCGCCCTGTGCCCCCGCCAGGGAAGGCACCTGTACAGCCCCTGTTACCTGACAGACTACTGCTGGAGTGGCCAGTGGTCCATGGCAGATACAAGCCTGCTACCCCCCCAGTGGTAGTGCTGGTGCTTCTGCCACCCCACACAGACCTGCACTGACCATGCACTTGCCCTGTTGGGGGCAGTTGTCAGCCCCATCCCCCCAGCCCAACCTGTCCCACCCCCATGAGCCAGCACTTGCCCAGGATGACCTGTCAGCCACAACAGAAACTAGCCGGTAGGTCACCATTGCTGGCTACTGCTGTAAGCTTCTACTGCAGCTTGCAGCATTCCACTCCCATGCACCACTGCTTCAGTGCAGCTGTCAGCTTGCAGCTAACCCAGGGACTTTGGCACTGGGGCCCCTCTTTTTTCTAAAACACTCAGGTTTGCTGCCGGTGGAGGTTCAGTGCATGATGCACCAATTTAAGTGGGCTTTGTAAAAATCGAGCTCATAAAATACCACTATAGCCACTAAACATAATCCTGCAGTCTGGATACAGCAAATGAAGTGAGAGGTGTCTGAGGCAGTGTATAGCTTTGATGTGTACAGTAATACAATTAAACACTGTACAGTAGCCAAACAGAAAATATAAAACCAGGTGGTTTTACTCCAGCTTGGAGGCCTCGGGTAAAAATGGCTGAATGTATGAAGAGAATGATTTGTGTTGTGTTGCAAACTCCCCATTATGGGTTGTTCAGCATGCTATTTATATTGTACTTTGTGGCTTTGTTCATTGTAGGGTTTATGTTGGCATATGCTTATTCGCATATGCTTGATACAAAATATATTTTATTCTGGAGACCCCTTGATGATAATAATAATAATAATTATACAACTTTCAATGACACTAAAAGGGAAGATATTAGCAGAAGCAACTCTCTCTATATATCTACATCTACATCTACATCTACATCTACATCTATACTTAGCAAAAAAAAAAAAAACTGTTAACTCATTATACCCTGGGTGGCCATTTTGTATCAGGAGAATCAATGGATAGTTCAGACTTCATGCGGAGCTATTGGGTACAATGGTTAATGCAACATTTAGGGTTCAGACTAAAGTGACGAAAGTAGAAAAATGTGGCTTTAGGGTTTCCAACCTTAAAATCCATCCCCCAACCATCAAGCAAATCAAGGGTGCAGTCTTTCTTGGCATTCTCAACCCTAAAGCTCCCTGTATTCTATAGACTCTAGAAACAAACTCACCTAATGGGGTGAGCATTAAGATTGAGAGTGCCAAGGAAGACTACACCTCTGATTTGTTTAATGGGTAGAGATGGTGTTTTAGAGTTAAAAACCCTAAAGTCAAATTTCCCTACTTTTTTCACTTTTGTTGGAACCCTAAACATTGCAGTAATGCAGTTTTTTGCAAATAATTTCCTTTACTTTTTGAGATAATATAATCATATCCTTATTTGCTTGCAGGAGTGCATGGCCCTCCAGACCCTGTGCTCCCATCCCTCCATAGGTGCATATGTGTATGTTGCTGGGGAAGCATGGGGCCCAGAGGGCCAAGTGCTTCCATTTGTATGACAACAGAAACCAAATTGTCAGCATAATCTTATTATTACCCCTACCTCACAAACCCAGTAGTAAAAATTGTCAAATCCCCACCAAACTGTCCCTCCACACCACTGCAATGTCATTCTGAGCTAGAGGTGCAAAAAAGACATTGGACCAGATTTTCAAAACTTGGTCACAAGCTGTGACTATGGCAGTTTGTGCTGAGTGCTGGTGTGTCCAGGACCCTGCACGCGATTTTCAATGGGACAGGGTCCTGGCACCTAAGTACCACTGTTTGCAGCAAAAGAGTCAGTGCACCAAACCAATGGTGCACCCAGAAGGAGTGCCGCAACTATTGCAGGGTGGTGGGGTGGCAGCTGCACCCTTGGATGGGTGCATGGTGTTGCCCCCCACCACCATCACTAAGCCCATATGTGTCCATGTCCTGTACCATTCTAATCCCTGGTGATCCAGTGCCCCCTTCCCCAACCTGGTCTGCCCCTACACATAATTATAAATAAAAATTAAACCCAGGTGATTTAGTGATGCCCCCACCCCAGCAAGTAGTGCCCACCACCCCACTCCCCCCCAAGTCCCGGGCCATTATCCAGCAACCAGCTCATCCTTCCACACACCACCATAGCTGGCCACTGAATGAACTGTCACAGCATGTACTGCACACAGTATGCACTCTGACAGTTCATTCAGTGGCCGGTCATGGTGGTGGGTGGAGGACTGAGCCGATCACCGGATTATGGTCCAGGATTGGGGAGATCGGGGTGGTGGGCACTACTTGCTGGGGTGGGGGGATCTCTAGATCACCAGGGATTGATTTTTATATATAATTTCATGTAGGGGCAGATCAGGGTGGGGAGGGGGCACTGGATCACCAGGGATTGATTTATATATGTATATGGGCAGATCAGGGTGAGTGATACAGTGGAACACAGTGGACAACTCTCCCAGGGGATGTTGAAGTACTGTTAGACCAGCCCTTGGCTGATCTAATGGTACTTAGCCCTTTGTCCCTAGGGAGGATTTTGAAAATCAGACTTTCACAGTTATGGCAGTCAGAGTCTGCTGCAAGCCCCTAGTGCTATGCTGCAGCCACTTTGGTGGTGCAAGGCTGGTGCAAGCACAGTTTGGCAGAAGCAGCCTGCTGATTGATGCAGGCTGGTTTCCAAAATAGCTCGGGGCACATCCGTTGGTGCAAGGTGCTTGTTGCATCCAACATGTTTGATGCAAGCACCTTGCACCTTTCTAGGGACTTTGAAAATTGGGCCCATTGTGGCCAAGATTTGAAAGGTGACACCTATCATGCTCATGAGGTGATGTAAAAAAATGGCTATGTTGAAAATTTGGTGTGAAAATATTTAAAATTATGAAATGTTCAAGCCAGCATAGTGAAATGTCAATGAATGTGTAAAACTTTGCCATGTTAAGATATTTTTACTCCAGATTTTCAACATACTCTTCGTATGACCCACCTCATTGAAAAAGATGGTGAAAATTTTCAAATCCTGACTGGGCAGGATTTGTGAAATTCCACCAACATTGTTCATGAGGTGGGGTCTCAAAAAGGGTATGTTGAAAAATTGGTGTAAAAATATGCAAAAATGGCAAAGTTATGCACCAAAGTTGAAAACCCCATTGAAATCCATTGAACTGCACTTACCTTAGGGTCTCATATTGCAGTCACTGGTTCCAGCAGCAAGACATATCTCCCATAGCAGAGTGGATCTTCACAGTGAGACATGTTCATGTAAGTGAGGGTGTGTTGGGGGCTGTGGGGGGTGCAGGGTGGTGGGTGCTGAGTGAGAAGTTGGGGTGAGGTGCAATCGGCAATGGAGTTTTTAACAGATAAAAAAATAAAGACATTGAGGGACTGTTTCCTGTTTTACAGGTAGAGATGCAGATCAGGGAAGGGGTGGTGGTGGTGCCACTAGACACCAAGGCAATTATTTATTTTTTATGGTGATGGTGATCTCAGGCTGGGGGGGGTGCAGCTAGACACCAGGGAACTTATTTATTACAGGCATGGCAATTGGAGGGTGGGGGTGCCACTAGACACCAGGGAAATTGTTTATTTATTACAGGGACAGTGATCTGTGGGTGGGGGATGCTACTACACACTTCCAAAATTACTTATTTATTACAGACACAGCGACTGGAGGGTGGGGGGACCACTAGACACCAGGGAAATTATTTTTATTATGGGAACAGCAATTGGAGGGTGGTAGACACCAGGGAAATTATTTATTTATTATGGGGACAATGATCCGAGGGTGAGGGTGCCACTAGACACCAGGGAATTTATTTATTATGGGCACGGCACTTGGAGGGTAGGGGGTGCCACTGCACACCAAGGAAATTATTTATTTATTACAGGAACAGCGATTGGAGGATGGGGGCTGCCACTGGATGCCAGGGAAATTATTCATTTATTATGGGCACAGTGATCAGAGGGTAGTAGACACCAGGGAACTTTATTTATTATGGGGACAGTGATCAGAGGGTGGGGGGTGTTGCTAGACACCAAGGAAATGATTTATCATAGGGACAGTGATTAGAGGTTGGGGGTGCCACTAGACACCAGGGAAACTATTTATTTATTATGGGCATGGAGATCGGAGGGTGGGGGGTACCACTAGAGACCAGGAAAATGATGCCAGTAAAGGGAAAAGGATTTTCCCCTCATGAAAAAATATTTTTTTGTGCCTTGTGATATGAAAAAAGCATATTTTTTCATATCACAAGTCATGAAAAAACATATATAATTTATAAAAAAAAAAAATTTTAAGGGCATTCCTCCAATGGTTAAGTGCAGAATCCAGCTAAGAGGGTCCCAAAAGCAATGTACATATTTTGATGTCAGTGTACTGTGGCATTTTTGTGTGTTTTAAATTTTTTCTTAAAAAAATGAAAAACAAGATGGTGTCACGAAAAACTTCATGAAAAGGATTCCCCATACAAAAACTTCATACAGCCATTTCTAGGTGGACTGGGCATGCTCAGAACCCAACATTTCAAAATGTAATAACTTTGGAATGAATTAATATTTTTTCACCAAACCCCCAAAGGAAATCTTTCTGAGGCAAGTCCTTTCTTCCCTGAAAATTGCAGACCAAAATTCCAAACCCTCTGGGTGCTACGTGGTGGCAAAAAACAGCAATTTTTTTATGTTTTTTCACTATCTGCTGCTCAGAATCTGCACATCTGAATACAATGAAACTTGACAAGTCACAAGAGCTACCAAACAAGACAGTGCATGCAAAAATCTGTGCAAATCTGTTGAACAAGTGTAAAGTTATTGAAGTGTAAGTATTAAGTAAGGTGTTTAATGTTAACCCCCAATTTTTGCACCTTACTAACTTTGGTGGTGTTCAACAAAATAGTCCCACATTTGGCATGTGTGGTCTGGATGGCAGGATCTCAAGACTTGAAAAGTTTCATGATGGCATCTTGTGTTGGTTCTACGATACAGAATATCGATTTTTAATGAATGATGGAGTTTTTTTTCCTATACTTCGTGAACATTTTCATCACTCACGTAGAAACTAGACAACAGAATGTTTTTCTGAACCTTTCAAGGTAGAAGCAGCCTATACCAAGGTAGTACCGTTCGAAGGTTTTGCAAAAAAAAATATTAATAGGTTCCAGAATTGTAAGGATTTTAATTTTTTTTCGGAGCATGCTCAGAAGGTTTTTCTAGGTAACCCCCAATACAAATGAGAAATTTACCTTTCACAAGCATTTATCCACTTCAAAGTTAGTGACTTTATCATTTGTGAGAAAAATATCGTTCATGACGCCTATCGTCTTTTTTTTTTCACAACTAACAAACCTTTAAAATAACACCTGAACCTAGGTAAATGAGTCCCATTTAGCTATATTAATGGTATTTTTTTTAAATAACCCTGGAAATAAGGTTTCTGTGCACCTGAAAATCCTGGGTGCCCTGCTTAGTGAGATGAGCTGTTCACCTGTGTTTTCTGTATGAGAACAAGACTCTCTTGATTTCTGTAGCCACAGATGAAGTTGTGCTGACAGCTTGAGGGTGAGGTGGTAAGAGGATGTTCTGCTCTGGCCACATACAAAGCTTAAGCCTGGCATCCCAACCTGACAAACCTTGTGCATATTACGTGGCATTGCAAGTTTGCTAACAATGCTAAATATAAATTATGGCCAGTTCTTTCCTTATTTTGTGATAGCAAATCATAAAGAATTAACTCATGTTGAAGCTAGTTTGTTAAAACTGCCTTTATCCTACTGATGCTGAGGATCCTTTTACTCTGGTTGCTATGATTACAAAGCTGTATTCCCAGTGTGGAAGACATAGAGGTATGTACAGTAGACACAGACTGAAGGAGCCAGAGGTCACTGAACTGATCATTGAAATGGTTGCTGTAATGAACTAGTTGACCTGACCGACAGAACAGAACCGAACAAGCAGAGATGTTGAACTGAGCAAGTCAACTTGTCTTATTTGTGTAGGTGCTTAGCCAGCCCATCTGTTGGACAGCAGTGAGTGAGAAAACTCAGCCATTTTCTATCAGAAATTAATGTAAAATGAGAAACGGAAAAGACAAACTTTTTTTTTTTTTTGTACAGCTCAGTTTTTTCTTTTATACAGTGAAGTTAACTGTTACCTAACAGCTACATCAGTGCTTGATCCAAGTTTGCCATTTAATGTTGAATGGCTATATGTGTGTTGCACAGCTATTAGCTCCAAGTAGCACAACTAAAAATGCAAGCTTTCAGCAGTTTTATTAGAAAAATAAAGAGTAAAAATGTGCACTGAATTTAGTGGTGAGCCTGAAAATTGAACTGGTCTATAATGCCTTGTCTGAACAAAATTTGACATTTGGAAGGAGCAGTGTGGCTGTTTTCACAGGACTTGTTTGCTTAGTTTAGTCTCAGTTAATTTATTTAAATCCTCTGCCTTCCTGAACTTTAGTGATGCACCTCAGTTAAAACACTGTATAGTTGAACTAAGATTTGTGACCCAATAATAAACAGTGAAACTCTGAATATCTTGACAGCTTCTCATATACTATTTTAACTTTTGAATGCAACAAAATCCTATCTATACAAACTACTAAACTATCTTAAAAAGACCAGGGTGCCAATGTCCGGTACCACTACTTTCTACCAACCTCCCCTCCAGGCTGCCTGCCTGCCCTTCCCAATACATAAATAATAAAGAAATATAGAAGTGAACTGGGGTGTCCACCCCTTGTACTGCTTCTTTCCATCTTCCTCCCCTCCAGGTTGCCCACCCCCCTTCCCAAGTATATAGGTGGCTGCACCAGTATGCCCAACCCTGTTGCCACCAAAGAGTATTCCAACACTGGGGTGCCCCATCCCCAGTAACAGCTACTTCCCCTATGAAAAAGAAAACCATCCTTTGTAGATTTTTTTACTTTTTTTTAAAAAGAAACCTGCAAAGAAGAAAATGGTCCCTCACCACTCTCACCTCCCCCACCCACCACACCCTGACCCCACTCAGTACCCACTACCCTACACCCTTCCAACACACCCTCAGTCACCTAAAAGAATCCCATGACATAGATCCACTCTCCAATTGAAAAGACATCTTTCTGCTGGAACTGACAGCTGTGATATGAGAAAAGGTAAGTCTGTATAATGTATTTCAATGTGTTTTGAACTTTTACTCATAACTTTGTCATTTTTACACAAGATTTTCAAAATGGCCTTTTTGGGACCTCACTTCCTGAACAAGATAAGTGAAATGTTTCAAATCCCTCTTGAAAGGCGATTGTATAATCACACTGGAAAATCACCTTTCTGGTGGGATTTGAAAATTTTCACCTACTGGGTTCATGAGCTGGGGTCATAAAAGGTCTATGTTAAAAATATGGTGGAAAAATATGGTAAAATGACCAAGCTATGAGGTAATGGAGATATAGTTAAACATTCTCTCATAACGTCACTGATTTTTCAATATTTTTGCACCAAACTTTCAATATTGCCTCTTTTGGACCCCACCTTATGAACAATGCAGGTAATTTTCAAATTCAGGCTGAAAGGTGATTTTGCATTTGTTCCATGAAATCAAATTTTGGGTGATATTTGGAAATTTTCACCTACTGGGTTCATAAGGTGTAGTCATATGAAGACTATGACAGTTTGGTAGAAAAATATGGTAAAATGATCAAGTTATGAGTGAACATTGAAATATTTCAATGTTCACACAGAACTTTGCTAATTTTCAATAGTTGACTCCAGTCTTTTAACATAACCATTCCCCTAGCTCATAAATATGGCAGGTGTTGTTGTTGAAATCCTGGATGAGAAATGTTTTTACACTTATTGTGTGAAATTACATTTCAGCCACTTTGCTATAAATGACACATGTCATGTTTATAAGGGTGAGTCATGAAATGGCTGTCTTGAAAATTTGGGCTCAAAAATGTAAAATAATTAATTCTTATGAAACATTGTGTGTAGTACCAGTCTTTAACCCAGCAGGCAGTGCTTTGTCATCCTGTGCCTATAAGCTGAGTTTGGGGTAGAGCTCAGTGAGCCAGCTGGATGAGATTGGGCTGGGGGATGGTGCTATAATGTGACCATCATCCCAGCCTGGGAACGGAATGTACAGGGTTGTCCACAGGGGCCCAAGTACCATATAATGAAGATAACTCTTCTCTTGGCATAGGGCCCTTAACCTCTGCATCTGTAGGTGCCAGAAGGCCCTGTACTTCAGCTGACAGACTGACTGCCCTGTGTCTCTATATCTGTGGCCCCATGGAATCATGAGCCCAGATGGCCCTGCACTTCCTCAGCCCACCAGACAGCCCCATGAATTGTTGATATCTGTTTCCACACAGAAGCAGGGCCAACCTGTAGGGCCCTGCAGTTCTATAGGCAGATGGAGTCTTTCCTTGGTGCAGGGCCCAGAGGGCTCTGCATCTTTATATTTGTTCACACAGGTAATGAGGATATGATCCTACTATCTCAAAAAGAAAGGAAATTCATTGCAAAACACTGTATTATTGCACCTGTTAGAATTCAACTTAATGTCACAAAAGTAGGGAAATGTGATGTTAGGGTTTCCAACCCTAACTCCCCATCCCCCTCCAAGCAGCAAAAAGGGCAAGACCACACAAGCAACCATAGACAGCCATAATCAGGTAAGACAAAGAACAAACAACTGTTTCCCAATGACACACATGCAGTAGCACTAATGTGCTGCCTTTGTGGATTTGTATCTGCAGCTACATTGTGCTTATGTAGCCACACCGGTGTGTGTATGTTGTATAGCATCTATGAGTACATGTGGCTGCAGAAGAAGGGCCTGTGTTTCTGCAGACAGAAGTACTGTTGCAATGTGGGTATTACAGTTTCATTAGTGGCTCTAGAACATTTTCAAGGGGGTAGCAGGTTTTTTAGGTGTACCACTTTCCTCAAAGGTAAAATGTTACCTTTGAAAAGTCAGATTAAGTTAGAAGAGCTACTTCTTGCTGGTCTAAGGGGGTAGAGGGTGCCACCTAGGTAGATAGCATGATCTGCTAGTGCATAGTTTTCTACATGCAGCTGTATGGCCTGCCCTTCTGCAGCCAGAAGTCAGTGTGTATGTCTTATTCCTGTGGCTGAGGAGGTGCAGGACCTTTAGGGGCCTGCACTTCTGCAGACAGAGGTACAGTTGCAATTTTAGTATCATAGATTTCAAGGTGCTTGTGCTTCTGCAGCTAGAACACAGTGTGTATGTCTTACATCTGTGGCTGCAGAAGCACTGGCCTGTCAAGGGCCTGTGGTTCTGTAGCCAAAAGTGTGTGTATGACTTACAGTGTGCATCAGTACTTGAGGCTACAGAAGCACTCTCCCCAAAAGGGGCCTGCATTTTTACAAACAAAAGAGCTCTTGTAATTTGGATAACCGTGGATCTGTATCTGTGGCTATAGGTGCCTGTGCTTCTGTACACATAAGCAGTGTTATGATTTGAGTATTGTTGTTTTCTATCTGCAGTCAGAAGTTAGTATGTATGTCTTGTGGTGTGCATACCATAGATAAAAATTCATGAAGGTAGCACATTAGTGCTATTGCATTTGTCATCTGGAAACAGTTGTATATTTGTCTTACCTGATGATGGCTGTCTGTGGTTTCTTGTGTGATCCTGTCCTTTGATGCTGGGAGTGGGGGGAGTTAGGGTTTGAAACCTTAATGCCACATGCCCCTACTTTTGTGGCATTAAGTTGAACCATAACTGGTGTATTAGCACAGTTTTTTGCAAAGTAGATAGATACACATTTGAGTAAGGTGATCAACTGAGTAGGGTGTTTAATGTTAATCCCCTAACTTTGCACCTTAATAGCTTTGCCACTGTTCAACAGAATTTCATGGCATTTGGCATGTGCAGTATAGGGAACATGGTCTCTTGATTTGACAAGTTTTGTGATGGTTGGATGTCCAGATTCTGAGATCTGTATAGCAGACAAAGTGGAAAAAACAGGGTTTTGCTGCTTTTTGCTCTCGGCTACAGCCCAGATGGCTTAGAATTTTGTTCGTAAATTTTCAGAATAGAAGTGGGTTGCCCTAGAATGCTGCCTTTTGCTAGTTTGGTGAAACAAATATTAATCTGTTTCACAGTTACAAGAATTTGAAAGTTCAGTCCTGAGCATGTTTATAGGTATGCTATGAAAGAAGAATGTCTGCCTCGTAAAAGAAGAACCTTCCTTCATGAGCCAAAATTCTTCTTTTGTGAGAAAAAAAATCTTCTTTTGTTTGGTAGCCATCTTGTTTTTTATTGTTTCAAAAAAGAAAATGAAGACCCATAAAAATTGTGCCCTGGAGAAAAGCAAACAGATGAATCTAGTTAAATGGGGCCCCTTTAGCTAGATTATGGTGTTTAAAAAAAAAAAAAAAAAAAAGACCTTGAAATTTGGTTTTGGGACATCCCTTGCAAAATCTCTTTAATAATCCCCCCACCCTGTGCTCCTCCTCCATTCCCTCTCTTTAATGGTTTCCTACATGGGCTCACCACTAGCACTGACTCCTGCAACTAGCTCCCCACTTCTTGCTCCTACTCTGTGTCACAGTTTTCACCCCATGCCTTTGGCCACAGTCCATCTGGTCCTCTTACACCCTCAACCCCACCTGCATTACCCCTACTGATGTACTTTGCAATACTGTTGTATATTAATGTATTTTCTGTCTTGATTGTTTCCCCTTCCTACACTGTATTTATTGTATTATTTTGCATATATGACTTTTTTTGCTCTGCGACTGCACCGGCCTAAATTTTTGTATCCAACTCTCTCACTGCATTTTCCTTCCTGGGTCACACCTGGAAATGAGTGTTGGCTCAGTGTGCCTTTCCAGGTCAACAAATTCTATTGTAAATAAATACAGTAGCATTGCATTTCAGCTGTGCAGTGTGGTGAAACACCAGTTCAGGTGGGCAGAGATGCAGCACTCTTAAAAGTAGGGTTGTGCTCATGGTTATTGTGATAATGCTAAAGCTGAATTTTTTGTTTGATGAGTAACACATTAACCTCTTGGGAATTGGTGCATTGGGGAGTGTATTTCATATCTTATCAATGATCATGTCTGGTTATTATTCTGTGTGTATTAAATGTAAAAATAGCTAATTAAGCTTGTATTCAATAACACAAGCCTGTAGTCAGTGTTGTCAGCTGGAAGACATTACATATTTTACACAACCTCAACATACTAGATCATTGTGGAACTAGGCTTTATACTTGCACAGTGTGCATAATAAAATAGTAGGAACCTTGAAGATAGCAATGAATCAATGTGCACAACCTGTTAATGCTTCCACTGTGAGGCATTTACATGTAAAATCCATATGTTGTCAATGACATCAATATAGCATCTAGGACCTACTGTAGGTATACTGGAATGTCTTTGTAAGTGTGTTGTATGCTGTGATGTTTGCAAACTTGGGATTGAGGATGCAACAAGGGAATATGGTTTTACAGCTTTCATGTGAGGACTATCACTTACACTCCTTGACCTTACAGTAAATGCCCACTAACCCTTTGTTCCCAATATTTTATGAAGTTGTATGGGCCACATTGGTGGATGCTAGCACAAGTCAGGGTTCGTGACCTGTTGGTCATGCAGTGACATCTGCACCATATTAACAGTACTACATGTGCACTAGAAAATTGGGTTTGTGTGGTGGTGGGGGATGCAGACACCATACTGCATGTCCAATTTTCAAATAAAAAAAAATTGGCAGTCTCAAACAGATTTCCATGAAGACACTACTGGCATCCCCCAGTTAACAAAACTGTAATGTCAGTCAGTCAGTAGGGTCAGTCATTTTCTAGTGCCTGCTATTTGTGGATGCCCTGAACCACAGGGCTACATAATACATCTGGTTATTTACCTCTCAGAAGCAGCCACAGAGAAAAGGGGGCTTAATGATATTGCCTGAATCCCTTTTTTCCTTTTTTATGTTTGCTTGTGCGCATGTGCAAGAAACATTATGTGGCAGCTTAGAAGAGAAGTGTGTTGTGGAGGTGCAGTACTGTGGCAGGCAACAGAGGCACTGTATTTGGGGGCTTGGCACTGGTGGACCAATGGAGGCACAGTGTGCTGATGACACTGGTTTCCAAAAGTGCCACCAAGTTAAAATGTTTTCACTGCAGCAATCAGGGACTGCCTCGTCATTGCAGCATCAGCCATTCTGCTGCAATGAGGGAACGCCCCATCATTGCTGGGCTCTACCTTGCCTAGTGTAATATTGTTTGTGAACATGGAGGCAAGCTGCATATGTTTACAAACAGTACCAGCCCCAATGCGGTGCCCAATCCCCTCGGCATCATCGCCCAAAAGTCTTTGCTTGCTGAAGGTGGGCCCAGTCCCTGTCGGCTTCAATCTCTCCTTCCCAGTTTAATTTGCCAATTGGGGGGCCCACTCCCCATCAGCATAATGTCCCTCCCCAAAATGTGTTTTGTGCTGAGGGGGGTGCCAAATCCTCTTTGGCTCTTGCCCCCCGTATGTGCCGACTGGGGTGCCCAATCCCCCATAGGCTACAGCCCCCAAAAAACAAACACTCAGGTGGCATGCTGGGAGCCCACCTCAGCGTGCCAAATGTCCCTGTAAAAAAAAAAACTTTATCCCTCTGATATTTTAATTTTTTTTCTTTTAAAAGACCTGTAAAACAGAAAATGGTCCCTCATTTAGTCGGTGGCCCCTCCCCAACCAGCGCCCACCCTCTGCGCACCCTGCCTCCCCACACCTCCTTCACCCCATATTTGCCTCCAGAGCCCAGCGCGACGATCTTCAGTGTACTGGAAACACGTCTGCACTCTTCAAAGCTGACCACGAACTGAAGAAATGCTGGTAAGCTGTATAATGGCATAAATTGGGTTTTTTCAACTTTGGTGCATCTCTCAGGCATTTTTGGGAATTTTGGCACCAAATTTTCAACATGGGGCTATTGTGACCCCTTCTCATGAATTCAGCCACTGTCATGGCATTATTCGGTCCTGAAAGGTGATTTCGTGGTCACTGCATGGAATCACCTTTCAGGACTGATTAATGAAATGACAGTGCCAGTGTTCATGAGGTGGGCTCTCAAAATGTCTATGTTGCAAATTTGGTGGAAAAATCAAAAAAATGACTATTTTACGAGCGTGCGTTGCCCAGTTGCTATGCACACTCGTGACTTCACGGATTTGCAATATTTTCACTCCAGATTTTCAACATTGGCATTTTTCTGCACCTCCTTATGAACAGTACAGCTGTCATTTTTCACATCCTGGCTGAAATGTGTTTTTGTACTTCCAGCTCAGAATAGCGTGGTCGCTGTGGGAAATCAGTGTTTGGGACACATTAAGAAAATCACAGTGATACTGTTCATGAGCAGAGGTCCTAAAATGCCTGTGTTGAAAATTTGGTGACAAAAGTCCATAAAATGACTGTGTTACATGCATGCATTGTGCAGTTTCCACATATGCTCAGAAGTGTGAGCATTTTTAATATTCCGACTACAGATTTTCAACATTGCCATATCTTCACACCTCCCTATGGATGGTACAGTTGTCATTCTTCACATCCTGCCCAATCTGTGTTTTCACACATGTGGCACAGAATGGGATGGTTGCTGTTGGAACTCAAAGTTTGGGACACATAGACAAAATCACACTTCCACTCTTCATGAGAAGAGGTCCCAAATGCTTTCACGAGGTGGGGTCACAATTTTCAACATGGCCTTTTTTGTAGTGCAAATACCAACAGACACCCAGGGCATTAGGGTTTCTAACCCTGTACAGACTGACAGGCATAGGGGTGTGCCTTTGGATTGCCGACTGTACTGCTCATGCCATCCCACTCCCATCCCCCAGCCAGTGACAGGCGTCGAGGTGTACCTTGGACTCTTGAGCCCCAGAATTCAGCCCATTCTCCTATACTGCACCCATTTCAGCTTATGTCCTTATGGAATGAGGTGACTGTAAAGCCAAACACCCTAAGGCACACCTCAACACGTGTCGGTGTCTGCAGAATAGGGTGAGGTGACATGGCATGAACGTCATGGGCAATGACCCAAATACTTACCACAATGCCTGTCCATCTCTACAGGATGGAGATGGGGTTGGAGTGAAGTTCAGTACTTCACTGCCATTCCTATTCTGCATCTGTCTAACTCCTGCCTTTCCAATGCTAATACCAGCAAGCAAACATTCGGCATTGACAAATGCTTGTCTTTCTTTCCATATTGCTTTTTCTCTAGAATGGCACTTGTGACTATGTGTCCCATCCCTGCATCCCTCAACTGACAGCCACATCCTGGACTTACCTCACTCAAAGTTTCCCCTCTCATTGCCCCGTGAGGTGGGGCCAGGAAAGAGAGTGTCAGACTTCATCCACTCAATGACCATATTCAGAGTGGGTGGGCTCGTCTCTGCAGTAGAGTGTGTGTCGGGGCAGGTAGGAGGGGCTTCATGGAACCCACACCCAGGGCCAGATTAAGGCATAGGCAACACAGGCATGTGTCTTGGGGTACTGCCTGCCAGAGGACCTACAGCAATCTCCTACATATATTTACTAATATATATATATATATATATATATATATATATATATATATATATATATAATTTTCTTCTACCTGAGATGCATTGTTTGTAAATGACTCAACTGCTAGGTAACCTGAGCAAGGCAGAGACTGAACTGTGACATGATTCTCTCCTAAATGATTAGGTGTTAAGTGTAGCTGATTGATTCAGGGGGCCATGGCCAGGCTGACCTGTAAGCTATGAACATGCCCATTTCCTTTGCTTTGTCTCTCCCTCCCACTTAGAATCTCCACTTATCAAATTTTACTCTTAAATATAAAAGATTAACAGTGCAATTCAAAATGTATACTTTACATAGAAACATAGAATTTGATGGCAGATAAGGACCGCTTGGCCCACCCATCTGCCCATTTCCCTACCTAATGGATAAGTTGCAGATCCTGGCTAACCAACAGCATACTTCTTCCAACCTCCACCACCTAGAAGTGCCTTATGTCTGTCCCATGCATTCTTGAATTCCACCACTGTTTTTGACTCCACAACCTCCTCAGAAAGGCTGTTCCATGCATCCACAATGCTCTCCGTGAAAAAATACTTCCTCACATTACCTCTGAGCCATCCCCCCTCTAGCTTCAGATTGTGCCCCCTTGTTCTTGCACACCTCTTTTTCTGAAAGATGCTACCCTCTTGGACTTTGTTGATTCCCTTGAGGTATTTGAAAGTTTCAATCATATCCACCTCTCCCTCCTCTCCTCGAGGCTATACATATTAAGATCCTTAAGTCTCTCTTGATATGTCTTCTGGTTCAGACCCTGCACCATTTTAGTTGCCCTCCTCTGGACTGCCTCCATCCTGTCTATGTCTTTGCAGAGACTGGGTCTCCAGAACTGCACACAGTACTCCAGATGGGGTCTAACCAGCTATATGTACAGAGGGATAACAACTTCCTGTTTTCTACTGGTGTTGCCTCTCCCTATGCATCCCAGTATCCCACCAGCCCTGCTTACTGCCCTCTCACATTGCTTGCTCACCTTTAGGCCATCTGATATGACTACCCCCAGGTCCTTTTCCATTTTTGTTGTTGTTAATATCTCACCCCCCCATTGTGTACTCTTCCCTGGGTTTTGTTTCCCAGGTGCATTACTTGCACTTCTAGCATTGAATCTAAGCTGCCATACATTTGACCATTCCTCCAACCTTGCCAAGTCCCTTCTCATCCTTTCCACCCCCCCTTGTGTATTAACTCTGTTGCAGATCTTTGTGTCATCTGCAAAGAGACATACTTTTCCTTCCAGTCCTTCTGCAATGTTGCTTATAAAGAAATTAAAGAGGACCGGTCCTAGTACTGAACCCTGCGGTATCCCACTAGTAACCCCCTTTCTTCAGCGTGGACTCCATTTACTATTACCCTCTGTGTCCTGTTCTCCAGCCAATTTTTTACCCAGGCTACCATCTTGGGACCTACTCCCAGGCTGGCCAACTTGTATATTAATCTTTTGTGTGGGACTTGCTTTATGTTTAAAGAGCCCTGAGAGCATTAGGAAAACTTAAAAAAAAAAAAAAAAGAAGTTTATATTCAGCTCCATCCCATTTTCTTTATTCTTCATCTATTTTCTGTAATTAATTCTCAGTTTTCTTTATGACTGAAAACAGTTGCATGAAAACAAGATCCCTATCCAGTAGACTACTTCACATTTCAAGTTTATTGCAGGAATAACTCCATTGAGCAGGCTCATCCACTAAGAGGTCCTGAGAACATATATCAGGAACATATACAAATAAAACACAGGTAAAATACGTACACTACTAGCACATAAATAAAATGGGGTAAATAATGTTCAATTAATACATGACGAATACAATATTTACAGAGCAAAACTCTGAGAATTTGTTACAGAATATAGAAACTGTCAGACATGGGAATTATACAGTATTTACTTTGACTGCTTCTCTACGTATTACATCACAATTCCATTTTATGATAACACAAATATCTTCACAGTAACATATTTTAATGTGACAATTATGATATCAGGAGTAGATAGGCAGCCAGAGCTAAAAAGGGCAGATATACTGCATTCTTACAAATACCCTTAGTAATAAAATACAAAATATAAGCTACATCTATACCCCGAATGTTACATTTTTTCAAAGTTGTCTCAACTGTGTCAGGAACTCTAATCTCACTCCTAAAATCATTTATTTATTAAGTCTAGGATTACAAATACCTTTGAGCCAAGGCTCTTTTACAAAGGTTCCATATCAAATACAGTACAATACAGAAAAAAATATGGAAGATAACATATTAAGAATAGGAGAAATACAATGCTGTAGTCAGGATAAGCTGTACTAGGGTGAAATAACAGAGGAGAAGACCAGGGAAAGGTACAGAGGGGACACAGGGGGGGGCATGGAGGGAAGAGAGAGCAGCCAGAGGCATTGTCAACATCACAGGGGGGAGCGTCATAGACAACAAAACAGGGGGAAGTGCTAGCGGAGGGAAGGGGAGGGGAAAATAGGCAAGAAAGGGGGGAGGGAAAGTGGGAGGAGAGGAAGGATAGGGTAAAAGTGCTAATGAGGAAAAGCATAGAGAGGATAGGTTGAAGATGGGTAGGGCTGGTTATATGTAGCAGTCACAAAATCAGTCGTCAACAAAATCATGAAATCTACAATGCATTTTAATTGTAATGTTAAGAATTGTACTTTTTTTTTTTATTCCCTAGTCCCACTCATTTTGAAGTTCTGGTGCTGATGTAGTTCTATTTTTAAGGTGAACCACTAAGTATCGTTCCAGGGTCCCATGAATAAATCTTGCCATTATTTGATCCTGGCTTATTATCAATAACATAAATGTATGATGCCTGAAATTATTTCTTCCAACAGTCATTCACTTCGCAACATAATCTCCATCATTCGTCATGACTCATTTAGTAAACCACCAGTTTTACTCGTACGCCACAGAGGACCTATGCTTTTGCAGTGATGGGCTCTACCCGATAAAACTCCTAAATCCTGGTTCATAATACCTGACAGGACAAAATAGTTTATTTATTTTTTGTTTTATTTAGTTTTTGTTGACCGGGTAAGTGCACTAGACAAATTCTGCCTATTTTTAGGCACGACCCGAGGGAGGGGGATACAGATGAATATCAACTGTCTTTGAACCAGATTAAGCTGTAGGTGGTATTTTTAGTGAATGATGGGGAGATTTGGCCAGGGCAGTGGGGAAATTCCCCTACTCCTTTTGAGAAGTGCCATTGGATCCTTAACATTCACCTGAACTACCACCAGAGCAGACAGATGGGACCTTGGTTTATTGTCTCTTCTGAAAGATGGCACCTCAGGAGTGCAGCACCCCTCTTATGCTGCACTACAGTGTCAATATTGGGATTTAACCCAAGTGCCTGGTGTGGGGATAGAACCCACAGCCTTCTGCTCTCCCAACCTCAGAGGTGAGTGTTAACTCGCACACTGCAAGTGCACATTCATCTGTTGGGGGGGGGGGGCAGAAGTGCAAATCAAGACATTTCATACCCGAAACCATATGTGTACCAGGCAAAATAGAAAATTATTTTCTCTAAATAATCAAAACTAGGACCAATTTTTTTTTGTGTTTTTTTTTATACTGATATTATTAGTTCAATTAATTTTTAAGCATTTTAGTTAGGTTTTTTAGTTATGTCACTTTTTATGGGCAGTAAAAAAATATGTTTAAAAAATTTCAGTAACTGATATGCAATGACCAAAGAGTGTGATCACAGTGAAGGGGCACTGGTGTGGTGAGGGGGGCCTCAGATTTCTTCTGGGCCTTGGGTCCCAGGTTGCATTAATCTGGCCCTGCCTACACCACTTTTCCATTTTCTTCCTGATTCCCTGCCTTGGAGTGCACAACAGGACATGCTGTGTAGAGGCACACACATCCTGCATCAGACCTGAAGCACCCTTCCTACTGCATTGGCCATGCTTGCACTACCACCAAGCCTCCACTGGGTGGAAGTTGACAGTGGGATGGCAAACCATCCCTCCCCAGGAGAGGAGATTTCCCCTAGACACTTAATCCTGCTCTTCCAACTGCCCCCCGGCAACCCAAGTCTGCTATCAGTATATCAATAAATCAATAACATTTATTTTATTAAGAAAACTCTGTTGTGATAGATAGATAGATAGATAGATAGATAGATAGATAGATAGATAGATAGATAGATAGAGCGATCGAGCTACAGAAAACTGCCTCTTCCTATATTGGTAACATAATTACTACTGTTACCTAGTAATTATATAATAATGACACTATTTGTCAATGGCTGGAATCCAAGCTTTCATAAAAAAAATATTACGGGCTTGATTTTCAAAGAGCCCTTAGAGTGATGCAAGTTGCGTTGCTCTAGGGCTGCAGCAAACTCCGGGTGTGTCAGGGATCCTGCACCCAATTTTATAAAAGGAAGGGTGGGGTCCCAGTACCAAAAACCCAGGAGTCACCATGGCCACAGGTTAGCACTGAACATATGGCTCACCTGTAGGAATTGCAGCAGGGATCTGCCCCCCACCTGGTGCAAAACTAGAGGTGCTGGGATGGTTATGGGGGTGAATTTGTTTGTTTGTTTGTTTATTCGCTTAACGGGTAAGCACACTGGAAACAAGTTCCTTTTACAGGTGCGACCCACATATATTGCATACAGACAATACATAATCAAACATACATATACAATTTGCTGGACAGGAGGGGACTGGGGACAGAAGGGTCATGGAAGGTGGCATGGGGGAGTTGGGGAGACAGCTGGGCATGGGAAGGAGTGATTTTACATCTGGCTAGGAGTGTTTACTTTTTAATGTATTTTGTATGGTCTATAAATTGGTATTAGTGTACTACAATGTACTGTACCAATGCATTGTACTCTAAATATATAAACAGATAAGGTCCAACACATCCAAGGAGGGGCAAGTGACATTTCAGGATAATACCTTCATCATATTTAAACATAACTCAGCAGACCTCAAAACTTTTAAGTTATACAGACCGTAACACTCATCTACTATGTACCTATTATTGGGGGTGCCATTTGCAGAGCCCCACAACCAATGGGATGGGACCTCTGGGTCAGAAAGTGACATGGCACCAGGTGGGCATAGCCCTGGCAGCTGCCCATAAGTGTCCACATGGTGCCTTGTCACTTTCTGTCCCTGTAACTTCCTCCCCCTTGGTGGTCCCATCCCATCGGCTATGAGGATATGCAAATGGCACCCCCAATAATAGGTACACAGTAGATCAGTGTTACAGTCTGTATAACTTAAAAGTTCTGAGGTCTGCTGAGTTGTGTTTAAGTATGATGAAGTTGTTGTTCTGACATATCACTTACCCCTCCTTGGATGTGTTGGACCTTATCTGTTTAAGTATTTATAGTATAATGCATTGCTACAATACTTTGTAGTACACTAATACCAATTTAGACAATACAAAATAAACTAAAAAGTAAACGCACCCCACTGGATGCAAAATTACTTCTTTATGCCCCTGGCTGGTCTAAGTGGAGTTCCTTGCTGCATCCATGGCGGAGCTTGCAAAATCACAAAGAAGGGGATGTTGCAGCCCTGCAATGGCACAAGTCCCCTTGCAACTTGGTGCATCTTGATTTGGGTCACAAGACTGGTGCAGTGCCACTTTGACACAATGGTTCCCCTTTTCAAAGCAGACCACATTCAAAAATTGGAATTGACTCATCTTTTGATGCAAGGTGCCACTTGCATCATATATGGTTGATGGAGGCATGTTGTCATCCTCCAGGCTTTGAAAATCAAGCCCTAAGTTTCTAGCCCCAATAGTTCCAGAGTTAGACCTTTAAAACTATATTTTCTTAAAACTGTGATAATTTTGGGATTGTTGGGGCTAGAGACTTGGGGCTCGATTTTCAGAAGTGTTTTTTTGATGCAAGGTGCCTGCACCTAAGGTTTATGATACAATTGCACCTTGCATCAAACTTTGCAGCAATCCCAATTTTCACATGCAGACTGCTACAGAATCAGGATGCCTTGAACTGAATCTGCCCTGCTCAACCCTTGCAACAGCAGCACCCAAGTGCCAGGTTGCAAGGGGGCTAGCGCCACAGTGGGGCTGCACCATGACTTTTTTTCATAGTTTGGAAGCCCCACCATTGACACAGCAAGCCACTCAAGTTAGACCAGCCATGAGGGGCTGCACCATGACCTTTTTTCATAGTTTGGAAGCCCTGCCATGGACACAGCAAGCCACTCAAGTTAGACCAGCCATGAGGTGGTCTAAGTGACTTGCACCAGTGCCACACAATGCAGTGAATTGGGGGCAATATGAAAGTGGGGTTTGGGGGCAGAAGGGACAGGGGGTGCCATAGAGAGTGTTGGGGAGATGGTGGATATGCGAGGGCATGATGTGGCAACTGGCAGGGGTGCCATCTACATAGCTATAAAGCTGATGGGCTGGAACCACTGAGGGGAGTTCCAGGGACAGACAGTGCCATGGCCCCAGGTGGGCACAGCCCTGGCAGCAGCCCTGATGCTGGAGCTGCTGCCAGGTCTGTGCCACCAGCCATGGCACTGTCTGTCCCTGAACCCCAGTGGTTCCATCTCATTGTCTTTATGGCTATGTAAACAGCACACTGGCCACCAGTTGCCACATCATTCCCTCACATGCCCACCATTTCCCCAAAGCCCCCTATGGCATCCTGTGCCCCTTCTACCCCAGACCCCTTCTGGTAAGTAGTTCCACCATCCTGGCCCCTCTAGTGTCGCCCTGGATTGGGGGGGCAGATCCCTGTGGCAATTCCTGCAGGTGCACCAATTGTTTGGCACTAGCCTGCGGCACATGCTGGGTTTTTGGTGCAGGGCCCCCCCTTTTATAAAATTGGGTGCATGGTCCTTGACATACCTGGAGTTTGCCACAGCCCTAGAGTGATGCAACTTGTGTCGCTTTAAGGGCTTTTTGAAAATAAAGCCCTTAATGTGTTTTTTTAAATGAAAGCTGGGAGTCAGCTAAGTAGCTATATTGTTGAGATCACTACAGTGACCATATAGCAATATAAAAACATAAAATATTGCTATCAATATAACAAAATAAAATGGTTCATTACATTTTTAAGTCCTGTCATTTTTATTAGCATATTATATTGACACATATTTGAATGTAGTAGTAGTAGTAGTTTATTGTTATAACAAACATAATTGTCAATACAATTAAAACATCATCAATACCATATTCATCCCTTAGTCATATACACATACAATAATTTAAAGATACAAAAAAAAATGTTATATGAATTTACCCTCTTCATCTTTCACTATTATCCTATAATTTTATAATCCAATCTTACTCTATATTATACTTGACAATTTCTTGTTGTTATTAACTGTATCATCTATCTAACCACCTCCACAGAGCACCAAGTCAATTTTCTCTTTCATAATGCTGTATCATTTCCTGTTCTCCACACTTTTTTATGTGCTTTTTTTTCTTTCAATAGAACTTAAAAACTTAGTCAAGTTTTCCAATTGCCAAACATTTGTACTTTTGAGTAAACTATTCAACTGCAGATCTGGAGCCATATTCATATTCCCCGGTATATTTCCCCAAAAAAACTGCCTCTCATATGCATATAATGGGCATAGTATAAGAATGTGTAACAAATCATCCTCCCATAATTTACATTCACAAAGGCCTTCTTTCTGCTTCACAAATATGCCTCTCAATTTCTGTGAGTCAAAATATTCAAACCGGAATCTTGTTAAAGATTTTCTTCTTTTTGTATCCTTTAAGATTGTTAAATAAGTTTCCAATGCAAAATTTCTTTATTTTTGGCCAGCCAATTACTAATTTTCATTGTCTACTAAATTCCTTCTCCGATTGGATAAATATATCTAATTCTTCTTTTCATATATATCTCTATATCTTTTCTGGAAAATATAAGGCTATTGGCGAGACTATCCAAAAGGCCATAAGGCTTTATAATTGTTTCTAAAGCATATAATCCTGGTCAAACAAACCCTCTATTTCTCTAAACTAAGGATTCTTCTAAGCATAGTCTGGGGAGTCTCTCTTCATTCATTGCATATACCTTTGTCCAATAACACGCTAGTCTCTGTACAATATTACACCTACCAGGCAATTGCCCCAGCTCTAATCTAGTCAGAACAGAAGATGCCCCCAGTGGCAATCCCAAAATTCGCTTATACAATTTACACAGTTCCCCTGGGATCGGTACTTGGGCCACTCCTTTTTTCAGTTTTCCTCAACTACTTCCCTCAGGTCTGTTTATCTACTGACATACACATATATGCAGACAACACTGTGCTGTTCACAACTGGTAATTCAGTCCCTGATGTCACTGCCAGGCT
Organism: Neoceratodus forsteri; assembly: GCA_016271365.2. Classification (NCBI taxonomy): domain Eukaryota; kingdom Metazoa; phylum Chordata; order Ceratodontiformes; family Ceratodontidae; genus Neoceratodus; species Neoceratodus forsteri. The sequence goes on along the minus strand of CM057449.1, from coordinate 1,274,382,207 downwards.
TCAGCTAGATTTTGAAAAGGTACAACGCTGGCTAAGCGAGCACCACCTCTTCCTAAACTCAAAGAAAACAGTCTCCATGATGTTTGGTACTAGGCAGAGGTTGGCAAGGCTTCCCTCCTTACCCACCTTCTTCACCATTGATAGAACTGTATTAGAAGACATCGCTTCCTTCCGCTACCTAGGAGCTTGGCTCGATAGGAACCTAAACTTCTCCGTCCACATTGATGCTATCTTAAAGAAACTCTGGCCTAAGCTAGAGGCCCCTATCATAGCAGGAGTAGTATCCCACATCTGGCTAGGCAGGAATTGGTACATAAAATGATACTGCCAACCTTCGACTATTGTGATGTTGTATACGGAGCTGCCCCTCAGTCTTCCTTATCCAGGCTTGAACCTCTCTACAACTCCTTCTGCTAGTTTGCCCTAGATGCCCCTGCTCTGACACATCACTGCACCCTCTACTGCTCCCTAAATTTTCCATCACTTGTCGACAGGAGAAGACTGCACGTGGCAAAATGTACCTCTAAATTCTGGCTAGGCTCACTCCCGTCGTACCTAGTCACCTCCTTATCTGCCACTCACCCATACAAATACACCCTCTGGTCTGAGGACACCCACTCGCTAAACATACCTTACAGAAATACTACATCTGGCCAATTGGCATTCTCCTATCACTTACCAAAGCTCTGGAACCAACTACCAACCCAAATCCGCCACTCCTCCTCAGCCTACTCCCTCTCTTCATCCCTAGCAAACTACCTAGTGATGAACTGCAATTGCACCTAGCCCCTTGGGGGCCCTGCCAAATCTGCTGGTATATACCTCCCCCTACCTCCAAGCTGGGCCACATATGCCTATCCCAAACCTCTCATGCAAGCCTGCACTTTCTCCAACTTAGTGCTTTCTTTCACCTCTACTTCCCCCCCCCTCGTCTATCCTGTACTGTCCCCCATCAGTCACTCAAATGTTTACTAGTCTAGAAATGTTGTTAGCCATTGTTTGGTTGTAAACTGTTCAGTCTGCTTATATACATATATATATATATATATATATATTAGTTAATCTAGTTGCTAATGTATGTATCATGTTATATTACTCTTTGTCCGAATCCCCGTCCCCCAGGACATACTGTGAGATGAGCTTCTTGCGCAGTGTAACCTTCCTGGTGAAACATTTCAATAACTAAATAAATAAATAAATTTAATATCACTTCCAGACACTTCAATTCCTTCTCATCACCTGCCCCGTATAAAATTTGGCTTCTTAATTTTGCATTTAGAACCTTTAGAAATCCTTTAACAGACTGGCCTGCATATTGATAAGTGAAATTTTCCACCATCAGCACAAACCTTTTCATTTTGTCTATGTATCTTCTATGCAATTTCCATTTTAGATTACTAGTGAGGGTTACACCCAAATAGCAAAAATGTAATATCGTATTAGAATCATGTTTTAAATTAAAGTCTCTCCCTTTCCTTGTTAAAATTCTATTACAGACCATATATTTTGTTTTTGCATAATTTATCTCCAATGCCATTGCCTTACACTCATTCCCAAATTTATCCATGCTACTTTTTATTCCCAGGTGACTCGTAGATATTAAAACAACGTCATCTGCAAACGCCAAGTATGGACAACATCTTTCTCCTATTTTTGGCATATGTAATTCCTTATCATACAATCTCATAAGGATTTTATTTAGATACAAGTTGAACAATATAAGTGAGAGCACACACTTCTGCCTCAATCCCACATTTGTACTAAATTTTTTTGTCATGTCTCCCTCATTATTATATCTTACGCATGTCCAATTATCCATATAGCGTCTTTTTATCAAGTCAATCAATGCCTGTTCCATCCCATATTCCTCCAACACTGTCCACAACATAACTCTTTTGATTTTATCGAAAGCTGCTCTCAGGTTGACAAAAACACAGTATAATTTTTGTTTTTTATATTGATATACTTATTAATTATATGGGATAGAACAAAGCATTGGTCAAATGTTGAGTGTCCTACCATAAATCCTGCCTGGGTCTCATCTATTATTTTAAACTCTTTTATCCATTGCATAATCCTTTTTTGTATTATCTTAGTAAAAATATTTTGGGGAATTGTCTATCAGACTTATTGGTCTATAGTCTTTCAGGTTATTTTTATCTCCCTTCTTGAAAATTGGTATTACTATATTTTCTTTCCATGTGTTAATTATTTCGACTGTCTTGACTATATAATCAAACAACTTTTTCAATACTGGAATCCATAGATGTACATCACTTAATATGATATCCACTGGTATACCATCCAGCCCAGGTGCTTTATGCCTTTTTGCTTCCATCAAAGCATTATCATATTCCAGTATTTCTTGTTTTACAATATTCTATTTACTCTCTTTCCTTATTTGCACTTGTACAGAGGGATAAAAAAGTGATCTGTAATACTTTTCCCACTTTGTGGTTCAATATGACACTCTATTTCCTCACTAAAAGAACAACAGCCTCTTACCATCATTCTCCAAAAAAATGTCTGGCCTTTTTGTCTGACTACATCTTCTAGTTCATTCTATAACCTAGTTCTATATTCCTCTCTCTTGCTTACCAGCAATAGTTTATACTCTTTCCTAGCTTTAACTAGTTGTATCCTAAATTTTTGATCATTTGTTCTTCTAAATAGCCTTGCAAGTCTATTAATTTCTTTTTTGTCTGTTTGCAATCTTTGTCATACCACTGACTTCCTCTTTTTTCACAAATACAGCTTTCTATATTAACTGTGCTAGATGTTTCATAGCTTCCTCATACTTCCTGATGACATCTATCGCCTCAATTTCCCCAGTTATCTCTAACATCTTTCTCTTGTACCACTTTCCATTATTAAATTATTTTAATTTAAATTATCAATCAAATCTCATTGTATTCCTATTCTCGTCCTAATTAACTCTTTTCTTTCTTTAGATAGTTCTATCTCATTTAATGAATCAAACTTGATCTCTAGTGGGCTATGTTCACCCTCAGCCCTTCCACCCACTTGTAGATCTCTTATTTGCATTATAGCATTTATATTTACCCAACATAGATCTGTTATTGATGACCCTCTTTTTCCCATATAGGCATATTCACCTTTTATATCCCCTTTAGTCCTACCATTAATTATCGCACAATTCCTTTGATGCAACTCTCTACATATTCCATTCCCCCTAGCAGACACTTTCTTGTCCTTCATCGACCTAATCTCTTTTCTATCCTGTTTGTTCAAAGCTGAATATAGTTCTCTCATATCTTCTGGCATTTTAATAATATGGCCTACCCTAGCATTTAAATCTCCCACAACTACTATTCCACTATGAGGTTTTTCTTTCTCCCAACTATCTATTATTTTAACCAGCAAAGTTAAGATATTTGTATTATATTTTGCATTTGTTGGTGGCAAATATACATTTAGCAATAACCAAATATCCTCTTTACTTTCAATTGTTACTCCCAACATTTAATCCTAGTCTATAATGATTTCATCTATTCTAATTTTTTTAGAGATCCTTATCCAAGTTACCAATCCCCCTATTAACCTCCCATATCTTTTCTCCTTTTTGGCCTGTTTCCTAAATGACCTATATCCATTAAGATTTATCTCATCAGCATGTCAAGTCTCTTGGAGGCATATGATGTCAAAATCCATTATATATTTCTTAAATGTAGAATCGACTAGTTTGTCTCTAATTCCTGACACATTCCAGGAAATCATTTTTTCAGATTTGTCCTTTTTAACCTTCACTTTCTTAGCTTTTATTTTATCTGTAACTATATTACCCCTTGACCCTCAATCATTATTTAGGTCTTGTAATACCTGGAAACAATTTGTCACCTGGACTACATTCAGCCAGTGCTCTGTTTCGAACTTTAATGTCTTGACTTCATCCAAGATGGGTTCTCCCTTCATATTAATATCTATATTATACAGAATTTCTACTTTAGAAAGGATTGAATCATAGTCCCATCTCTATTATTTACCTACAGTGTCAATTGTTCATTATATTCCCATCTTACTACTTTTTTATCATATTATTCAGATCATCCCATTTTAATATAGTCTGTAATAATTCAACCACTTTACCCCTCACATTCCTTTTGTTTTCATTAAGAAAGTTATTTATACCAAAGACGGATATTAGGAAATTTTGTTCTTCTTTATCTTTATTCATTTTTTCATAATAATCTGGAAATAACAACTTTATATTAACAACACTTTCCACTAAAACCCCAAAGTTCCTAAATTTACGCCTTTGGTTTTCAATAACCTTCAGTGCAAAGTACTGATCAGATATTAAGAAAATCATTTCTTTGTCTTTTAAAGGTCGAATAACACTCATATGTTCCAACATTGAAAGCTGATGGTTTTGTTCTTGTAAAATCATTTGTAGACAAGATTTCATGTGAATCTCTAGTTGTTCCTCAGTCTCATTTGGAATAATTCCTACTTTATGAATAGGCAGCACATAATCAGTTTCTAATGTTCTTCTCAAAATTTTATCCAGATTCATATTCTGCCTCTCACTACTTATCTTGTCTTCCAACTCTCTTTGACTTTTTTCTAGATATCTAGATTCTTTCTCTTCTAGATCTTTTGTTTTTTTTCTACCAGCATCTCCCACTTTGAAACATTCTCTGTTTTTTCCTTTTCTTCTTCTTTCTTATTATTCCCCTTCTTTTTTTGTTTTTGGTTATTAACTTTGCCTAAATATCTTTTTTCCTTTTTTATTCCTTGCTCTGTTGTAAGTATCTTTTAAGTCCTTAAAATTTGATTTAGTAGTTCCCCCACTACCTCTCCCTTGTTTGCTTATTTCCACTATCATAATTGTTTTATCTTTTTTCTGTTCAAAAATAGATTCTGATATTGTTTCTTTTCTTTTATCATTTTCCTTGTTCTTTTCTTGCTCTAATCTTTTTTGCCATGTAGTTTCATTACCTTTTCTCATTTCTCTCACACTACTTCCTTCCCTCCATTCTTCTTGTGGTAACACAATAAATTCAGATCCCTCTTCAAATGGGATCAGTTCTAAATCCCTTTCTATTATGCCAACTCTCTCATCTTCCCTATCCCTAGTCCCTTTATTTGACTTAGATAGGTTTATTTCCACTATCCCAGTTAAGGACTTATTTAATTCCACCTCATTTTCCTACATATCCCTAACTACTCCCTCTCTCAAATTATGATCTATTCCTCTATTTTGTAAGATGAAATTTCTATTTTCTAGACATAACCCCTTTAAAAAATGTAAGTCTTGTTTAATTAGAGTCAGCTGTTCGTATATCAAGGTATTAGCATGAAGTGAGTCATGCAGGGCCTTAAGTACTTCCTTGGACAGATTATTAAATTAAAATGAATCCGTCAATATGGGACTCATAAACTGAGTCCCATCACCTCCATCACAACTCCAATCCTCTTTTACACGCTCTACTAGTTCTTCATTAATTGGTTCCTCATGTTCAATTTCTCTATTTTCATTTAGCTCTTTTACCCCCACTTCTGTTTGATTCATGCTTAACCTGAGATCTTTGATTTTCTGTTCAATCCTATTATTTGTTTCCCTAGTTTCTCTGATGTCCTCCACTGACTTGCTCACTTCTTTATTTATTAGTTTCAAAATGTCTATCAACAGCTCCTTCTCTGTTTTTTTAGGACAAAATATAAACTTCAGTGACAATTGTTTCATGTTTTTCTTACTCGTGGTTATTGTTGGTGTTGATGTAATTTCTATATCCCCCTCATCACCATCCTTTCCATCTCTTTCATTCCATCTATTTCCACTTGTCTTTCTTTATCTCTAGTTTCTATTTTCCTAAAATTATTTTTGCATGTTTTACCTCTTGGTTCATTTATTTAAAATGCACCAATAACGTTTCCTGCTGTTTTAGTCCCTTCCATCCTTTTTTTCCCTCTTCTAGTTGTCGCTGGCATTCTAACAGGATCAAACTATCTGGGGAACCCATACATTATAGCTCTCTTGTTCTCTATTCCAACACTGATTATAAGCCTATCTTACAATAACACACTATCACCTTAAGACAATGGACACAATTAACACAATCTGATACTAGTACTTCCCAATTAATAACTTGGTGTCATGCAGGATTTTCAGTTCTTATAGCCTTTTATATTATATCTTAAATATTCTTTTATGTCAATCAATACTTATAATTTTAATTACTTGTGGTACAATTGTAAAGTTCTCAAAAAGGAGTTAAACACCAGGCAATAATTTCTACTAAATTATATTAGCGATCTTCTTCTGGTAAACACAAAGCCTAATTAGTTCGACCAGTTTAATAAAAAATATTATTTCAGTCTATAAACCAAAGCAAAGTAATGAGTCCAAACAGCAAGAATAGTCTTAAATGAATGCTCTGTAAGGCGTATGCAATGTGCTTTTTCAGCAATAATCCCAAAATGAGAAGAAAAGTAAATCTCTATGACTTCCTTTAAGTCTTTATTCCTTTCTTCCTCTTGTTGAAATAAAGTTCCATGAAACAAGTTCCATGAAGATCTCGATAAAGGACAAATGTGCATAGATACTCTCGAAATGCCACTAATTGGAAAGGTAACTTCAAGGGTTCTTCTGGTCAAAATAAGCATCCTATAACTCCAGTCACGCTTCTTGGTTCACCTCTCTCCCCGCACTTTGTTTTCCTTGAGTACCACTATTAAGAGAGAACACACTAATAAAAATATCTAGAAGCAATACATTCTTATTCTCTCATAGCAGATTACATGTAATATAAAACTGCTCCCTCTTTGTTGCTTTTTATTACTACATAAATTAATAAACCAGTTCTTAAAACATACAAAGTATAAAATAAGCAAGACACTTTATGTTCTAAAATCAATATAACTTTCTTACTTTTTGTGATGGCAATGTCAGCAAATGTCGTTAGCTCAAATTCAGGTAATTCAAGCCAAAAAACTTTTTAAAGAAATAGGGTCTAGTAACGCTTGGTCTACTCCTTCCTTTTGTCAAGCAACCATTCACTTAATACTGAGAATGCCGAATCAAATGGCGATAATCTTCCAGTCCTTAAACTACACTATCTGTTATAAGCTTGGCATATGTAGTCAAACTACTAAAAAGCAGCTCAATACAGCCACACTCTGCGGAGGTGGCAAAGCTAATGATCTCTTGGTTTGTAATCCTCACCGGGCTTTTATCCTCCAAGGTCACATGGATGAATCAATGAATGGTTGCTCGCTCACCGGGCCCCTACTTCCTGGTTCTGTGCACAGTGTGTTTAATCTTTTAAATTTAGTCTTTAAAAATAAAAATATAAAAATTAGGATGCACAAGCCAAGCTAGAAAGCTAAAAGAAGTCAATAATCTAAAAGACAAACAATTCCCTTACAGTGCCATCACAAAGTAAGTGCTAACAATTTTAATCAAATTTGCCAGCAATTTTATCTATTAAACTATCACTAAAAAAGCTTGCTAAACCCTTTTAACTAGTGTTTATGGGCATAAATTAACTTAAGTATAAGTTTTTTAAAGGACACCAGCCAAGCTTAAAATGACAACTCGAGCTTCTTGTGTTTTTTATTTTCTCTGTTTAACTTCCTCCACGGTTTGCCATTGCAAGACTCCCAAACTCCAACTCCGCTCACTCCACCAGGCCACCAATAGCCCCTGCGGACTTGGTCAGTTCTGTTAATCCTGACGGGAGGCTCGTCACACTGCTAGGACTCCAACCTGACCAGGCAGGCCCGAAGGCACTGGATTAATGTCTCCACAACCATGCAACCATGCTAGGTGCAAACCAGTGGGGAAAGCTCAAAGATGGACTGGAAAGGTCTGTGATGTTTAAAAATAATGTGGCAAAGGTGGCATACCTTTCTTAAAATGTTTTAAGGCTTTTCACAGACTCCTGCTACCAGCGTTTATTCTCCACAACATCTTAGCGAATAGCTCGCCTCTCTCTCTCACATCTGTCCATCAAACTGTCAGGAGTGGTGAGTCGAACTGTATCATTGGGGTTTATACATGTTGATCACACTCCAAGCTTTCATTAAAAAATTACATTTTTATGATTAACTGTTCAAATGTTACAGTTTTCAAAATATAGTTTCATGCATCATAAAAATATCATATATACGATTTTATTTTCATTATGGCCAGAAGCTACTAGTGGTTGTTCTAAGAATAAATGCATTCTTTTCTAGGTGTGTTATATTTGCACTCTTTTTGTGGTTTTCTTCCACATCTGATTCAGTAGTAGCAATTAGCAGTGGAGTAAAACAAGTGTAAACTAAAGCCAAATTAATCAAAAGTAACACTATAAGAGTTCTTCATGAATAAAGGGAATAAAGCTAAAACAATAAGTACTCTGTTAATACCAATGGTTCATAAATATGGGTCAGTATGTGTATGAGATTCTATCATATCTATTATTCTAAGGTAGCCCCCCAAACAGTGTTTTGTACTTCTAAAGTGACATGTCTATCAATAGCAGTTCTCCTGTAAAAGAGATATGGCATTGCTTATGAGCAAGTTAGACATGCCAATATTTTCCTTCATGAAAGATACATTCTGATATACTCCAAATGGCAATCTGCAGTTCTGTGGTGTGAAATGGCTATCATTGTACAACTGACTTGCATACACAAATCAGTGAGTTTTCTACCAGAATTACTGTATATATTCAGTACTTTATTTGTATGTTCAGCATCAAGCATCAAATGCATTTTGATTACACTTGAATAGCATTAATGAGCCCCAACAAAGCGATTGTCTTTAAGGGGAAAACTGTTTACCCATTGGGCAATGAATTAGACTTGATTCAGGAGTTTCTGAGATGCTGTCATCATGGCTTTGGAGTCTCAGAAATGTTTAGTGTTTGGGAACCTCAATACCTAGACTGAAGATCACTTGGACATATTTGCATCTAAATGCCTCCAGTTCACTAAAGAGCTGAGCCTCAGATGAGAAATTTCTGCAGCCATGCAAATCATGGGACCACACACTGGACCATGTTTTCTTGGTGTGGTTGGATATTGGCAAGGCCCCTAGAATTCTGTGGCAGCAGAATTTAGTGCAGAAGATGCAACCTACAGCAGGATATCAGCAGTGCACAGAATTCACTGTTCTTGGTGATTCTTTTTTTAATATTTAGTTTCTCCATAGCACCTTGTTCCCTTCCCCTCTTGTTATATCCAGAACCCCTCTATGCTAAGAATGTGATGTTATCAATGACATCACATCATACATTAGTTAATGACAGGGCTGCATTCTGCCACATAAATGAATAATCATTTATCTATTACTGCTCCCACTCTGAGGAACTGGCACAGCACATCAGGTACTGTGATAGTTGCTCAATCTGTGCTACAGCCTAGTAAAATTTTTAACCTTAAGTTATTACACTGTGGCCAACTGACACAAATATTTGTCAATACATAGACCTGTTAACTGAATACCTTACTTTGTACAGAGTTATTTGTGCCTTTGATGTATAGAGAAGCCCTCTAAAATGAATAATTGGTAAAATTAATTAGCCTGTTTATTTTTTTAAAGAAGTATGCCCAGAAAGGTGGAATATAATGACGTGCAGACCTGCTGAAAGAACAGACCTGTTTAATGAATAATTGTGCTTGTACACATTTTTGCTAGGGTTATTAATTACTTGTTATGATGGGTTGATAGACTTACCTAAAAGTTATGAAGAAAAATGCAGGGCCAGCTGTTTGGCCATTGGGTAGCATGCTGTGTTCCAATGGCAGGGCAGCATGAGCATGTGGGGGGGCAGCACTGTTGCACACCACTATTCTGAACCTTGGAAGGTATGGCGCAGTGTTCTTTCACACAGGTTACACTTTGTGATGGGCTGGTTAGCCTTCCCTGATAAAGGCTTCATGTGTATGTAATGACTTGATGAGCCAATGTAGTGTGTCAGGAGAAGTGGGTTGGCATGAAAAATGAGTCTTGAGCTATTTCCACTATTCTGTTTATTCCATTTCCATAGGGACCTGCACAAATGAGGATACAATTTCATAATCACTAAAAGGGAAATTTATTCTTTAAAAACTATATTGTATAGTTAGGGTTGAGCAGCCACTTCTATGATAAACCCCAAATTTTGCACTTTAATAACTTTGCAACGGTTTGTCCGATCTGCTTGAAATTTTGCACGCATGTGCAGTGTAGTGCCATAGATCTCTGGATCTGGAAATTTTTATTCCAGTCAGATTTTCAGTAGTGGAGCTGCAGAGCATTGAAAAGTGTGAAAAATACTCAACATTTTTGAATTCTTTACTCACCTCCATAGCCTGAATGGTTTGTCCAACTGGTCTGAAATTTTCAGGATATATGGGGATTGGGTCAAGGAAGTGCCTTTTGAAGATTTGGTGAAAACATATTAATCAGTTCAAAAGTAATGAAAGTTCAAAGTTTCCAGTTATAACCTATGGGAAAAAATATATGACCAGCTTGAAAGCTTTTAAAAACTTTCATGAAAGCAGTTTTGCTTTTAGAAGCTTTTGAGCTATGTCAATTTATTTGTGAACTGCCACCATCTTGTTTTCAGTTAGCGGCAGACAAAAATGGCTGAAATTCAATTATTGCCCCTAGGTAAATTCTGTCAAGTATGTTTACCTAATTGGAGGCTGAGGAATACACTGGCAGCATCAGATTTTCAATCTGAGCCCCAGAAATTCCATTTGCATGATCAGTCCCTGTAGTGTCAGAAATTGTGGAACAATTGGGTCCAGCACTTTCGCGAAAGTGTGGCACCCATTTCTTCTGCAAATTCTGAAATTACGATTGTGAAAATGGTATTTCTGGGGGTCAAATGGATAATCTGATGCCCCCAGTGTGTTCCTGAGCCCCCAAATAAGTAAACACAACTGACAGTGTTTACCTAGGGGCAGCAAATAAAGAAAACTGTTCCCCGATGTCTTTTAGCTTCGATGCAGAATCCTGCATTGAACTTGTGAAAACAGTCACTGGCAACAGGGTGCCCAGTCCCCATGTTGGTATGCCTCCCCCCACCCTCCAAATACTTATGTGGCACACTGGGAGCCCATCCCAGTGTGTCCAGATTTTTTTTTTACTTTTTGTTTGTTTTCTGATAACGGGATGCCCACTCCCAGCATTGGATGTTCCCCCCAAAGACAACTTTCTTTGCTGAAGGGGGTGCCAATCTCCCTGTTGGCATCAAGCATCCATCCCCCTAAGAAACCTCATGTGGCACACTGGGAGCCCACCCCAGTGTGCCAATTTATTAATATCATATGTTTCTGACATTGGGATGCCCCCTTCCAGTGTTGGATGTCCTTCCCCCAAAGCCTGTTCTTTTTATCATGACATTAGGGTGCCCAATCCCCAAGTTGGGTAGGGTTCCCCCCAACCCCCAGTAGTGTGGAACACTGGGAGCCCACCCCAGTGTGCCAAATGTTCTTTTTGTAAGTAAATGTAAGCTGCAAATAAAGAAAATCATACCACAATGTCTTTTTTTAACCCTACAAAAAAGAAAACAGTCCCTCATCATCTCCCCAGGTCCCCCTCTTCACCCACCCTCTGCTGCACCCACCTCCCCGCACCCTGCTCACCCATACTTACTCTCTGGAGGTTGAGATCAGTGATATTCTTTGGACCAGGGACATGTCTACACTCTTCAAAGCCAAACTGCGATCTGAGGAATCAAGGTAAGCATATAATGGGAGCCTATGGGGGGGTCAACTTATGTTGACATCTCAGCCAATTTTAGGAATTTTGGCCCCAAATTTTCAGCATGAATTCTTGGGACCAGTTCTTATGAACATAGTCACTGTTATTTCATTACCCGGTCCTAAAAGGTGATTTCACGGTCGGTGCACGGAATCTCCTGTTAGAACTGATTAATGAAATGACAATGCCTGTGTTCATGAGGTGGGGTCCCAAAAAGCCCATGTTAAAACATTGGTGCAAAAATCCCAAAAATCACTGCGTTATGAATGTGCATTGAGCAATTTGTATGCACACTTGTACCTTCACCAATTTTTAATATTTTAACTCCATATTTTCAACATTTCCATTTTTTCACTTGTCCTTAAGAACAGTGTAGTTGTCATTTTTCACATCCTGCCCGAAATGTGTTTTCACACCTGTGGTGCATAATGGCGCAGTTACTGTGCGAAAGGCACTTTCGGGATGGAGTAGCAAAATCACAGTGCCACTGTTCATGAGGGGAGATTTTAAAATGCCCATATTGAAAATTTGGTACAAAAATTCCAAAAAATGACTGCATTATGAGTGTGCATTGCACTGTTCCTATGCACACTTGTAACTGTTCCAATTTTTAATATTTTCATTACAGATTTTCAACATTGCCATTTTTCCACACCTCCTTATGAACAGTACAGCTGTCATTTTTTACATCCTTCCCGAAACATGTTTTCACACCAGTGCCACAGAATGGTGCAGTCGCTGCTCGAAATCAACTTTCAGGACAGATTAACAAAATCACAGTGCCAGTGTTCATGAGGGAAGGTCTCAAAATGCCTATGTTGAAAAGTCAGTTTAAAAATTCAAAAAATTCACTGTGTTACGAGTGTCCATTGCACAATTTTCATGCAAAATTCACCAAGTATAACATTGTGATGCCTATAGTGCCTTTCGACACCCGTATCTCAAAAAAGGTTTGCTATAAGGATTTTTCACTACTCACAGCTTAGTCCACCTTTAGGTGGACTAAGTTGGGTGGAGGTTTCAGTCATGAGAACGACCGAAGTGGGATTTTTTTTCATAGGTGCTATGGTTACTAAGAAAATGGCAAATTAGTGTTACAAGGCTTCATTTTCATGTCTGTAGGGCTGCGTTATGTCCCTGTACTTATTATGCAAGTGGAAGCACAGGGCCCAGAGGTCCTGCGCTCATTTTCATACTATTATGCAAAAATGTTCAGCATTAAGGGAGCTCAGGGCCCGGGAGGGCCCATGCTCCCACAACCAAATACCAGTTATATTACACCACATTTACAATGGAACTGGTGTAAATTGTTCCAGTAAACCAGCAAAAGGCATCTATGGAAAACATTACTGAGATATCAGCATCCACACCATCTTTCCTTGCTTGTATCTTGAAAGTGGGTGAGGAAAACGCCAGTAGTGTTACAACACTACATTTAGTTTCATGAACGTGCCAGTAGTGTTGCAACACTATCTTTAGTTTTGTGAAAGTACCAGTAGTGTTGTGACACTATTTTTTAGTTTTGTGAAAGTACCCTATGTTGACCTATGTGAGTTTTGTGAAAGCTGCAGAATTTTGCAGAATTAAAGCCCCAACTGAGCCAGTTTCTTTGCCATTTCATAGCAAAAAAATGGTTAGGGCTTTTTCGCCTGACATTTGCAGTGTAGCAAGCCCTGGCCATACAGATGTGTCTTTCGGAAGTTTGGTCACAAAATTGATGATGGCAAGGCAAGGCAATTTTATTTATAAGGTGCCCAATCCCGGAGGCTCTGGGCACCAAACATAAATGAGGACATACAGCTGTAAATGAAAACATAATAAAACCTCATTAAAACCATAACAGGATTAAAATTCAGTAAAATAGAGGTTTCCAGAAATCAGTCTTCAAGGGACTGGCCAAAGCTAAATATGGTATCAGCAGTCAAAGGCCAGGCTGAAGACATGGGCCTTTAGCCTCCCCTTAAACACCACAATCGAGGGTGCCTCCTGGACTGTAGGTGGAAGTGAGTTCTACAGGGCTGGCCCAGAGGCACTCAAAGCTTGATCTCCTGAGGTCTTAAGCTGAACCCTGGGAATGTCCAGGAGGCCCTTCAAGGAGGAGTGGAGGGACGAGCAGAGGACACCAGTGTCAGAAGCTCAGACAGGTAACCAGGATCCAGCCCATATAAGGCCTTAAAGGTGAGTAGACCCACCTTGAAAGGGACCCTCCACCTTACTGGCAGCCAGTGCAGATCATGCAGAACTGGGGTCACATGACTGGACCTTGAAAGGCTCATCAGTAACTGGGCCACTGCATTCTGCACTAGACGCAACTTGTGAAGGGTCCCTCCCATGACCCAGAAGTACAGAGCATTACAGTAGTCGAGCCTAGATGTCACAAAGGCATTGTACTAGTGTCAGAAGGTCCTCAGGTGGAATGAGGGGCTTAATCTGGGCAATGTTCCACAAGTGGTAAAAACCATTGCTGACTACAACTGACACCTGATCTTCAAAGGTCAATCTGCAAATAAGGATCATGCCTAGATTTTTCACCCTCAGAGAAACCACCAATGGAGTAGACCCCAGAACAAGTCCAGAGTCAGCCCCTGGTGGCAACCCATTATGCCCATGACCAGGCTCAATCACCAGCACCTCAGTCTTTGCCAGGTTGTGTCTCAACCAGCTGGAAGCCATCCAGTCATTGATTTTAGCCAGACAGCTGTTATGCACATCAACTGCTCCCGATGTTCTGGTGCAAAAGACAAATACAGTTGGGTATCATCTGCATAGCAGTGAAACTCCACACTGTATTGTCAGATGATCTCACCAAGGGGCAGCATGTACACTGTGAACAACATTGGTGGCAAGCTCAAACCCTAAGGTACTCCACAAGACAGAGGCATTGCAGAGGAGGAGAAATTCTCCATCACCACCCACTGCACTCTCTCTGAGAGATAGGACTCAAACCATTTGATGACAGTGCCAGCATGTCCACAAAACTCACAGTGTTGATCAAGAAACACAATGTGATCCACAGTGTCAAAAGCTGAGGAGAGATCGAGGAGCACAAGAACTGATCTGTCTCCTCTGTCTCTAGCCCTAAGCAGATCATTATGCACTCTCACTAGAGCAGTTTCAGTGCTATGTCTGGCTCGAAAACCTGACTGGCTCATAGATATCTGAGGACACCAGACAATCCTCAAGCTGATGTGTCACCAATTTCTCAACAACCTTGCTCAAAAACGGCAGGTTGGAGATCAGACAGTAATTCGCCAGGACGTCGGGTCGAGGGATGATTTCTTTAGGATGGGCTTCACCAGTGCTTCTTTCAAAGCAACTGGGAAGACCCCCTCCACCATTGAGCTCCTGGCAATCCTGGAAAACACTAGGCCAACGTCATCTGCACATCTGATTAAGAAACATGTGCCGGGTCCAGTTCACAAAAGGTGTGCTTCAACTCCAAGATCACCTTAGTCACTTCAGACACCTCCACTGGCCTAACTCCTCCCAGGCAGACTGAGTGCCTCTGAAACTCCCTACCCTGATCACTGTGAGGCACAAGCCTCCCATGCAGAATCCCCAACTGGATAGCCGACACTCTGTCGGGGAAAAACAGAGCAAACTCTTCACATAAAGATGTTGAAAAAGCTTTTTTCAGCCAGAGACAGGCAGGATGTAAAAGCCTGTCCATGGTCCGAAACAGCTGAGATGGTCTGTTTTGCCCTGCAGCAAGTTCCCTGGGCAGAAATGCTGCTTTCTTACAGGAAATTGCCCCCTGGTACTCAACATAGTGAGAATGCAGGGCCAGCCTGTCAGTCTCCAGCTGGGTCTTCTGCCAGCAATGCTCCAACTTCGGACCCCTGATCTTCATCTCCTTGAGATCCCCATCAAACCACGGGGATCTCAAGTGAGAGGATCTGGGTCATACATGGACCGGTGCGATAGCATCTAGAGCTTCAGCAACCACCCTATTATAGGTGGCCACTGCCTCTCCAGTGCCAATCACACATGCTGCATCAATCATAGATAGGTCAGCTAATGCCAATAGTCCCTCTGGGTCAACACACTTTAAGGGGGCGATAGTTGACCATCTCCACAAGATGAGGGACTTTCAGGGAGGCCCCAAAGCTGAATTCTATGGTGCAGTGGTCAGACCAAATGAACTGATCAGTCTTGAGGTTGTCAATCGCAAGATCCAGCTGGAATGCCAGACTGAGCGTGTGGCCATATTGATGAGTAGCAGCAGCAGCCGCTTGTGACAGGCCCAGTGACTGCATCAACTGAAAGAGTTCATAACTGAAACATGAGGATTCATCATTGACCCAGGCATTAAAGTCCCCCAGGATTAAACACCTGGGAAACTCCAACACCTGGTCAATGACGAAGTCCACTACCTCTTGCAGGAATTCCCTTCCCACCCCCGGGAGGTGGTAAACAAGAAGAATCCTGCAACTTGCACCTGCACCCCCACGCACAGTGATGCACTCAAAAGATTGGGTGACACCAACTGGATGCACTGAGAAGCCAAGACTGAATTGAAAAATGATGGCCACACCCACACCCCCACCCCTGCAATCCTTCCTCAGACAGTGTGCTATGGTATGCCCAGTGGGAATGGCGGCCTCAAAAACAGGGCCCGCATCATCACCCAGCCAGGCCTCCGTAATGCAAGCCAGGTCGACAGAAGAAATCAAGTCCACAAAAATGGTCTTGTTCCTCATCAACCTGGCATTGCAAAGCATTGCCCGAAGGGGATTAGAAGACACAGCCAGTCCTCTAGCTACCAGCCCACTCAGTCAGGTGGGAACCCTGGGTATGGAGACCAAACACATTGGGCCTCTCCCTAGGCTCCATTTACACCCAGTGCATCTCCTGCACCAGACAACCTCAATGCTGCTCACCACCCCCTCCTCAGCTGCCCTCAGCACTCAACAAACCAAATGCCTCCTAGTAATACTGACATCCCTGCAGTGCCTCACTGCGATACCAGAAACTTGGAGGTTGGTAAAGGGGCAAAGGTTGTGGAGCTGAGAGGCAGCATAGGTGATATGGGGAAGGCCACAGCACCAACAGGTCTCCTACCTGGTGAGACCAGTCCCAAGAGAGCACTAGAAGAAAGTACAAAAGTGCAATGACAAAAAGAAACACTCAAATTAACAATAACACACACCACACACCCAGCAACCACACAAATAAACACAAAAAGTTAAAATACAACTCACCAACTCAATCACATAACCTGCTTATTCCATCCCTCCCACCCACAACAACTTATACACACCTCCCTACAAATACTTCTTCCCACCCAAAACAATCCCCAACCAAGAATTACCCCCCCCAAAAAAAAAACAACTTAATGTTTAGTGCACAGGAGAACAGAAAAACAGGAGTGCCAATAAAACTATTATGCTGCCCAAGAGGCAGAGGTCCACAGTTTTAAAATCAATGTAAACAGAGTAAAAATTGATGATTTAAAATCCAGAGGAATGAGAATTAGGCCTTCTCTCACAGGGCCCAAAGTCCAAATCACAAAGGGGATGACTTTTATCCCCCCTCACTTCCAAAACTGAATTAATATAAGCAGAAAAAGTCATCTGGAAGAGGTCTTCAACAAAGAACAGGAAAACCCCTTAAGTTGTTGAGACCAGGTCCAAGAAGTCTCTCACACTTCACGGGCCTGACCACAGGCCACTCCAGTAGACAGCAATCCCATAGAAGAGAGAGATTAGTCAACACAATACCCAATTGAGACCAAAAGTCCAGGCATACACTCCCCACCGAAAGCAGAGTGCCATTGATAGTACCAGAAGATACACTCACCAGTTCACATTGAAGGAAACAGTCACCCCTCTCATGGACAGCGGTACCTCTGACCCGAAAGTGAACAGATGGTAATCAACATTCCTCCCTGAGAAGCACCACCGGCTGCACATTTCAACACAACAGCCAGCCTCCACACCCAAAGATCTCTCAGAGGCTGGACCCCCCCCCAAGAGCACTGCACCTCAAACTCCAGCCAAACAGAAACCAGTGGATGGGAAGACGGCTTTGTTCCGCTCAGGAGCATATCATGGAAGTATCCAGGCTCCTACCATTGACTCGGGAAATAAAACAACCACAGGGAGCTCCTGGTCATTCAGTCTTCACCCACCAACTAAGGTAAGCAGGAGCAGCAAAAAAAAATTGACAGTCTTGCTCCATTAAGGGACAGTAAGCTAAAAGAAATTACCGGCACTCCAAACTAACTAAAATTAAAAAATCTGACTCCTGACGTTATCTCTCTAAAACCCACTAACTAACCTCTAGAAACTCTACTCCTCTCACTCTACCTACAAACAATTTAAATTTATATTAGCTCTGGAAAATAACAAGCTCTGGAGAAGTATGAATGGCCAAATTCATTATCCTGTACAACTTTAGCAGCAAAGAAAATAGAAGAGCATAGGAGGCAAGCAAAATGCAGGGCAACAATAAGCCTCTGCAAGCAACTGCTCAGCTTGCAGCCATCTTGCAATCAAATCATACTACTGCTGTACAGGCTTAATAGTTCAATGGTTCAATAATTACAGTGCTCCAAAGTTGCCAAATTTTCCATAGGATAACACTGTGGTGACCGCCTTTTGACACCTGTATCTCAAAAATGGTTTAAAATATGGATTTTTCACTGTGGTGACCTTAGCACACCTTTAGGTGAACTAAGCCCCCGTAAAGGCTTTGAAGTCATGATTACAACTGCAGTGGAATTTTTTTCCTTGGTTGCTATGGTTACTGAGATATTGTCAAATTAGTGTTGCAAGGATTCCTTTTCATGACTATAGGGGTGTGGTATGTCTTCATACTTATGTGTATGTGGGAGCATAGGCCTAGAGGACCTGAGCTCCCACATATGCAAATCATGGATATCAGTATGCAAAAATAAGCAGTGTGAGGGGAGCCAGGGCCCAGAGGGCCCGCACTCCCACAACCGCATACCAGTTACATTACACTTTCTCAAAAAGAAGGGAAATTCATGGCAAAAAACTTCATTAATGCATCAGTTAGGATTGATAGTACACCAACAAAAGTTTGGAAATTTGCTGTTAGGGTTGCCAACCCCTACCACCCCATCCCAACCCCCCACCCTCCTCACACCAACAGGTGTCGGGGTATGCGTTAGGGTCATCAGACCTAACTCTCACTCCATTCTCCTGTACTGCACTACCTCAGCTTGTTTACACATGGAATGGGGTGAGAGTTAGGCTGATGACCCCAACACACACCCCAATGACTGTTGGTGTCAGAAGGGTGGGGATTTGGTGGTAGGGGTTGCTAACCCTAACACCAAATTTCCAAACTTTTGTCAGTGTACTATCAACCCTAACTGATGTATTGAAGTTTTTTTTGCAATTAATATAAATATATAGGTGATACACAGTGGGGACCTCATGAGTGGCATAAACAGCATGAGTACAGATAAATCATTTATCACACAAGGTCCCCATTGCATATTTCATTTATGCAATAGGACAGGACCCAAAGTGACAGATTTTTTTTAGCTTTTTAAAAATAATATTATTTCTAAAAGTCTGTGGATTTATTTTTTTTAAAACTAGTAGTATTGTGTGTTCCTTCATCCCATATGTCATAGCAATTGCCATGGAAGTGGTGTTACACTCACATAACCTGAGAAAAAACAAAGTTGAGAGAATATAAAAGAGATACACCTAAGAGTAGATATGGAAATAGTGGTCTTCTCATACGCTGCCATGAACATTTGGAATGAACTTAAAGTCCAAATGAGAGCATGGAAAGCTTTAATACAGCATTAACGCAAGAGCTTGCTGTGAGATGTACATGCTTTGACTAAAATACACAATAAAACTAAAACACAAACCATCAGTACAGGTATAAATGTAAGTACAAGTATGTCTAGTCAGGTTAAATATCCCCCCATCTGTAGGATAAAAATGTCTCTGTCTTTGTCATGTTAGTTCATAAACAAGCATTTTAAAAGAGAAGTTATATGAAACTGGATTAGTTAATTGACTTGTGAACTTTTGAACTTTGGTACTGTAAAACATAAAATTGTTAAGTGTATGTCTATTAAGTAATGGAATTTTGTTAAACCTCCTGATTAACTTAGAATGTAAATTTTAAAGAATGTAACATTTAATGCTTTTTATAACAGGAACACCTTGAAAATGGGACTTGTTCTAATGGTGAAATGATAGTAACTGTCATTTACTCCTGCCTAAAAATAAAAGCTTTTTACTACTACTACTACTACTAGGATGACAGGCTGATGCTACAATGTGGCAGTTCATTGGAGCCACAGAACTTCAGCAGAAATTACAAACCACTGCCATAGAAGTTCTTTGCTAATGGTAATACTGCTGCAGAACTTGGTCACAAAGTGCTGCAGAAAAATCAGGGCCTCAGACATTGGAAACATCTCAGTGGATCTAGTGTAGAATTTTGTCAGACCACTGCATCATATCACTTAGTGTTGGGGACCCTTTTATAGCCACCTTCAACTGCAGAGGTTGTCCGATACCATGCAAAATGTGACTTGGATCCAAAATGGTTTCTAAATCTACTGGACACTGCAAGTCAGAAAGAGATCTCTTGCCAGGGATGTAATTCAGCTATTGAAGCCAATAGTGGGCTTTGACAGTAGGACTGGAAACCCTGAAACCAATCTATTCTTACTTGATGACAACTCACTGAAGCAATGCGTGGTTTTGAGCTAGGTTTTAGCTGAAGAAGGTCACAAATAGAAAATCAGAGCAAAAGAAGCAGAAATCACAGGTGCAGTCAGCTCAGTGAAATGGAAGGCTGAGGTGCTGGATGCCTCACCTCCTGCCATGCTGTGACCCAGGTCTGGAAAATGGACACAGGTCACTCGGGGGCTACTGTAGCTGGGAAAGGACTGACTGTCCCTAGGACTGCTCTTTTCCCTTAGGGTGGGGGTATGCATGTTCCGCTCAGCAGCTGCTACCTAGGGAAAACCTGGTGATGGCCCAGTGGGATGCCAAAGGAAAGGGGTCCCACCAGCAGATGTTGAGGGAGTGTCACCACAAAGATGGAGTATGAACAATGAGTTATTGCATGTGGTGGAGACTTTGGGGTGAAAATTGGTGGGGAAAAAAAATCAACATGGCTGGATGATGGCATGACTCTTCACCAGCCCCACACTGGATACTGGGCACCTCCAAAGGGTCCTGTGGCAGTGGGCAACCAGAGCATAAAGTTAAGTCCTAGGGAAGCCAGGTGATGGGGTTGTGGGTGGCTGAACCAGATGGGGGCAGGACAAGTGAACAGGACATAAACTACTGATAAAAAATAAATCACAGGCACATGCCTACAGACTTATCCTGTATGAGCATTATGTAGTATATCAGGAAGCAATCAGGATCAAAAATAAGACAAATGTTTTTGACCTCGGGGCTTTCTCTGCTGTTATTAATGGTGTAAATAATTCCGCTGGGAGAAATCATTAAACAGTACAGTGTGAGGTTTCATTACTATGTGGATGATACCCAGCAGTACCTTTCCTTTGTTCCTGATGAGGCATTTTCAGTGCTGCATTTAGAGCAGGGTCTACTTGAAGTCAAAGCCTGGATGGCATCTAGCTGGTTACCTCTGAATCCGTGGAAGCAGTTGTTGGTTATATGAGATTGCCTGAAGCTTTCCGTATTTGGGATTCAGCTGAAGACAGAAGATGAGGTTTGAAATCTGGGAGTTATCCTTTATTCATAGGATAGATCGGAGTCTCAAGTGTGGGCATTGATCAAGGGCTGCTTTTACCATCTGATAAATATATCCAGATACTGTCCCTTTCTTGACCACACAGACCTCCACAGCTTGGTGAAGGTCTTTTTTGTTCTTAAGGTTCGAATAGTGCACTGCACTCTACGAGGGCCTATCCTGTGGTTGGTTAATTGTGTCACCTGCAGTTAGTCTAAAACACAGTAGCAAGATTTCTACCTTCTGTTCAGAAGTCAGATCATGTTACTCCCTGCCTGTTCAATGATGCATTGATTACTGGATACTAGTGCTGGTGTAAAAACACTTAACAGACTGGGTCCCCAGTATCTCGGTGATCTCTTGAAACTCCCACACTCTAGTGAGGGTGGTAAGTTCTGTAGGGCAGGGGTGGTTAGCAATCCTGACATTGCTGGCCTGGTAGCATGGCAGTAGCGGTACTGCCAGCTATGCTGGAGTCCTTGATTTGGGAACTGACTCATGTCACTCAAAGGCTGGCAGGGCGGGAGGATTGAGCATAATTTTGACAGCTCCCTTCCTTCTGGGAGTGAGGTGAATGCATCCCACTGGTTGGCTGCCATCAAGTGAAATCTGGGTGACTGTGCAGTGGGATCGCATGGGGAAGGCAAGCCACATGTAGATGCCAGGGGAGAATCTCCCCAGAGATGGCGCTCACATGTCATGTCACTGTATATGCTTTAGGCCCAGGCAGAAAAGAAAATGGAGGAAAATCCTGGATGACTGACTAGTATTCTGCAGGCTTCACACCAGTGACTGGGAACCTCCATGGTCCTGTGGTAGAGGGTGATGGAGTGAAGGTAAGTTCCAGAGAAGTCAAGTGATGGGAAAGCGGGACTGGTCTGGAGGGTGGCAGGACATTGAAAAGGGGGAGATAAAATATTGACTGAAAAAATTATTTAAAAAAAATAGTTCTGCCAACTTGTTTGAAATCTACCAATGGTAGGCTTTTGCTGGGGTGGGACCTGTCTTATGGCATGCTGTACCCTGAAAAATAATTCTAGCTTACTCTATCTCTTTTAATTTATTTAGCCTTTGTTAACCAGGTGGGTACACTAGACAAATAAATGCTTGTTTTCAGGTATGACCTGTGAGAGTACAAATGAAACAACATTACAATTAATCTGGAATTAGAGGCAAAGCAAGGCAGGATAAATTATGGGTACTGTACAACATGATAAGACTACCAGAAGCAAACTAGAACACAAAACAATTAAAAATATAACAATATGTAGCAGACAGTCAGAGTCACAAATAGCAATTTGCCAGCCTAGAATGAGAACAAATCCAACTCTAGACAGTAATAAACACTAATAAATAACAAGCTGTTCAAACACCTTTATGAGTTGGCATATTCTGAGTAAATTGTTTCCTCTGTAGTCTATAGGCTTTGGATTTTTATCTCTTAATTTTTGTCTTGTATTATTTAATTATTTGTTTTGGATGTTTAAACTGCTGAGTCTGTCTTGCCTGATTTAAATCCATTTTTGTACATTGTTACATGCTCAAAGTGGTCAGAAGGGCACTGCATAAATAGAAATCTGCCTGCCTATCTTTTGAGAAGGGCAATATAACAAATGTGACTGGCACCACAAACAAAGATGTGGAAAAAAAAAAAAACAAGATGGGCAAGAAGCCAACATGGCAAAACTAGCTTTAAAGGGGAAATAAACATTGCAGGAGTCCTCAAATTGTGAAAGGCCATGAAAAAATATTTCAAAGGAGGTGTTGAGCTTCTTTGTAGGTGTTAATAGTCCTGATATATAAGTATTTAAATAATCTATAAATCAAAACAAGGCAGCAGCCATTTCATGGAATCTTGAGATAGAAAGTGACATCACTGATGGGCAAGTTGTAATTAACAATGTACAGCTTTCCCCCTAGTGACATCACTTCCTGTTTTAAGATTAAATGAAATGGCTGTTGCTTTGTTTTGATTTACAGATTATTAAGATATTCATATCTCAGCCCTCCTGACACCTACAGGTAAACCCAATACCTCATTTGAAAGATCTTTTGATGGATTTTCATAGTTTGAGTTATCCCTGCAATGTTTACTTCCCCTTTAATGAAAGACAACACCATACATTTTAAAGACAACATAATAACACAAATAAAACCTCCCTCTTGGCTGGCTCCAACTGTCAGAGATTGTAGTGACTGTGCCATGCTGAAATGCTAGTACAGACTGAATGAGCACAGCAGGATTTAGCAGTATGCACTGCCCATATTAGTGTGTCATGCACTCACTGCCCCAATGCTCTTTCTGTCAGTGTCTAGCAACACCTACAGGGGAAAGATACTGAGAATCCATTTTGTTCCCCCATCTCATTAGGAGGACTCCCTCAGTTCAGCCTTGCTACATTATGCTTGGGAAAGCATTGTTCATGATGGAAATGTTGCACCTAATTACGTTTTGCAGGTGGGTGTGGGACCATCAGACTTCACCACAGGGGATGCCACCAACCAATCTAGGCAGTAACTGTGGGCTGTCCCTAGACCCTGGCTCTCTGTACATATTAGAACCCCCACTGTCTTCTCCTACTCATGTACCTCCTCTGTTACAACCTGCAAGTCAATTTCCACCATCAGAAATTCCTCCTTCAGGCCAGCCTGTAGGTATAGTGGCAGCAGAGACACACAACACTGAAACCCAGAATCATGCCCTGAGCCTTGGACATCAGAAGGCCTGCTGGAAGGAGACAGGAAAAGATTCCAAAGGATAAGCTACTTCTGTGGCAGTGAGTCAGTACGCTCCATTGCTACAATGCTACCTGTGTGACTGCAGGGGGAAGTGCAGTCAGAGTTGGATGTGGAAGGTAGAGAGGCGGCTGGATCTGGGCACAAACATGCATATACACTTGGAGCCCTTGGTGTTGGTGTCCTGCAGGCAGGGAAGCAACTAAGGAGGAAACACACTGACAAAATGACTGTCCACCACCTTCTATGATAAAAGTCTATCAGTGGTGTAACTAATCAAATAACATCTGCAAGCCAGAACCCTTTGTTGCCTCTTTTCTGCCCCCTACCCCACTGTAAAAATGCCCATATATGTTATCCAGATCCCTTGTACATTCTGTATTGTACTTCAGGAACTGCATAATAAGAGCACAAAAATACAGTGGTACTTAGGTTTATGCATTTAACATTATGTTTAATTAAAACAGCACAACATTCATATTATAACATCAGCAGGGGTGGATATCAGATAGTAGGAGTAACCGAAATCATTGGTTAGGGACCAGAATGCTGCACCCTTCTCCTATCAATTTGTAAGCCATGGCTTACTTGATGTATGCATTCTTACCCCACTGAAGCCTGTACTGCACTGTAATACTGACCTCCCACAGGCCCTGCTGTGGGTGGAGTATGGGAACCTGTGGGTAGCAAAAGGGCTGAACAAGCAATGGGAAAGAAAGGGAAGGGTATGTCTGGGAGGTGCCCAGCTGAGTCGAGCAGCACCAATGAACAGGAGGACAAACAAGTCTCAACAGACCCAGAACTTTGGTAGCCCCCCAAAAAATTTCAGATCTGCAGTTAATTCCATAATTAGTCCTAGACCCAAACAAAACCTAATAGCCTCTCATTTGAAGGTACATTAATTATTGATCCCACTGCTTTAGTGAACCAGTTTAATGAGAGCTTTACATTTAAGCTAGTTATTTATCCCAATCTCCTTCCTGTGATCAGCTTGACTGACTGACTGCTCCCTCATCAACCCTAGATGATCTCCTTTCTGTTTTAAAACAGTCTCTTCAGGTGAAACCAATAAGCTTCTGGGGCTGGATTTTCAAATGGCTGATTGAAAACGGCCATGGGACTAAGTCCAATGCCGTAGCCTGCCAGTGCAGGAAAAAAATCTCCACACTGGCAGACATTCCAACTTTCAGCCTGTCCTGCACATGGTGGCAGGTGCAGCAACAAAGAATGTTATGCCTGGTCCAACAAGGCATAACTTTAAAAAGCTACAAGCTGCTGTAAATTGTGGAGCCAGTTGTAAAACAGCTCTATTTTTGAAAACATGGTGCATGCTGGAAAAACCATGGCTCTGCAAGTGATGACCCACTTGTACAAGTTTGTCCAGCACCTGTACCAATTTCAGGGTGGTCTTTGAAAAATCTGACCCCTGCAGTGATGGACTACAGCCCCAGTTTCTGAAACTAACTGCTCCTGCCATTGCCTGGCCCCTATCAAAAATGTCTACTCTCTCACTCATCTCATCAGCTCTTCCTATCATTTGGAAGTAGTCCTGTTCTGTGCCAATACCCAAAGGTGAAAACCATCAGTTGTTGAGAACTCCAGAACAATCACTATTCTGTCTCCACTGAATAGCTCCCTGAAAAAAATTATCTTTGCCCAACTTCAGTCCTATGTGAACCAGCACAACCTCCTCACATCTGAGCAGCATGGTTCCAGGAAGGGGCACAGCACCAACACTGCCCTAACCAGTTTTGCTGACCATATTCTCTCAGCTGTGGATACTAGTAAACTCACAGAAGCAATATTTGTGGATCTGACAAAAGCATTTGATCTCATTGACAACAGTCTTCTAATAACTAAACTACCAAATTTTGGTATATCCCCTAAGGTCAACTCCTGGATTGGTGACTATCTTTCAGGTAGCTTCCAACATGTTTCACTTGGAAACATACCATCCACTACTCAGCTCATAAAGTAGAAGGTACCGTTAGGATTTATCCTAGACCGTCTCCTCTTCTCCTTATTTATATCGAACCTCCTTCAAAACTGCAACAACTGTAATGCTCCTTTATACCAATAATATCGTTTTCCATAGCTCAAAGTCACTGACCAATCTCTCTCAGAACTTGAATGAGGACTTTTCCCTCATTCAAAGTTGATTCCTGAAAAACAAGCTACTGCTTCATGTCAAAAAGTCTAAATCCATATTGTTTGGCTCTTTACCAACCGACTCTCCAGCTAGTCTTCCACCCTAAATCTCACCTACTCAGATGGCTGGATTGCAGTGGAGGTACACACCTTCAAATACCTTGGTGTCACACTTGACCCATCCCTCACCTACTCAGACCACAATGATTCTCTGAGTAAAAGAATGCACCAAAAATTGGTTTTAGCATACAGGCTGAAGAACTACAAGACCCTGGATGTTTGTCTCACCATTGCCAAAAGTACTAATTGTATTATGCCTCTCCCATTTACTCACAAGCCACTGCAAAAGACATAGTAACATACAAATATGCCAGCAGAAGAAAATGGTGCAGTCTATCAAGTCTGCCTGATGTGGAACCTCCTGTGCAATTGTTTATGGTGGATCCTGCCCCATTTAACTGTATCATTCGCCTTTAATTTGTCCCACCCCCTCTAGAATCCACTGACCATCTTCTAGATAATGGCCTCTACAGGCAGCTCATTCCACCTTGACACCACCTGTTCTGTAAAGAAGTGTCTCCAGACTTCCTTCTTGAACCTCCCCACCACCACCACCAATTTTTAAGTGTGTCCCTTGTGTTCTTAGTCTCATTCAAGCTAAAGAGGCTTAGGACAGCCATCTTGTTTATACCCTTAAGGTAATTGAGGGTTCTAGTCATTCCCCCTTTCCCATCTATCTTTGAGCAAGTACATTTAAGGCTTCTCAGCCTGTTTTTGTATTGGCTGCCCTGCTGTCTCTGAATCATTTTTATGCTCCCTCTCTTTACTGCCTCAAGATCGTTAATGTCTTTCCTCAGGTAGGGACTCTAATACTGCACTCAATATTCCAGCTGCAGCCACACCTTGGATCTAAACAGCAGCAGGATCACCATTTTACTTCTTCTTGTAAACACCCTAGCTGTGCACCCCAGCATTCTGTTAGCCTTGTCTGTTGCCATTTTGCACAGTGTAGACTGCTTTAGATTGCTGGCTATACCTATCTCCTGATTCTTGTCCTCCTCTTATTCCATACCTATAACCCCCCTCCTATATGAAGCTCTAGGATTCTTGTAGCTAGTATACATGACTTTACATTTCTTTGCACTGAACCCCAGTTTCCAGATACTAGACCACCTCTCTATCTTTGTGAGGTCTTCCATAAGGTCTTCCATAAGGTCACAGATTCCCTCCTCAGTGTCCTCCCTCCCACAAAGTTTGGTGTAATTCACAAAGAGGTAGATCATGCCTTTAATGTCATCCCCAATGTCATTGATGAACACATTGAAAAACACAGGTCCAAGCATCGACCCTTGTGGGACCCCACTAATTACCTCCTTTGATCCTGAGAGCTCCCCCCATCACCACCCATTGGATCCCTTTACTGAGTCAATTTTCCACCCACTTGGTCAGTTTGTTTCCTGTCCCTAGGTTCTCTTCTAGGTAATCACATTTTATAACAGCGTATACCAGTTTGTCTTTTTTCTCCTTTTAGAACACACCACTGTAGTCTTTAAAGTAATCTTGGCTACTTCTCACAACAGGCATGCAGGGACTTCACCCTCTGTTGCTTGATTGATAAGTTGGTACCCACCCCTGTAATCTCTCCCTTGTCAAGGTTTCTAAGGCGCAAAAGAAATCCACATGACATGCGCTCCTCTGATTGCCTTCTGCTTGAAGTTCCATGAATAGATTTTAACATGGGGAAAAATGACTTTCTCCTCTTCTGGCCCATCCCTCTGGAATGCCCTTCCATTGGGAATAAAAACAGCCCCTGTTTAAATCACAGCTTATTGGTCACCTATTGAGTGCATCCCACTGCAGCTGTGCAGCCTAAGATAAAATCTACTGTTTTGTTAGTTTATATGTGCTATGTTAGCACTGCTGGTGCTCACTGTGCTGTATTAGCACCAATATTGCATGCTTACAAAACTGTTTAACTCATGTTTTTTTGTGCCACATTATTGAAATTGTATACAAATTGTTACTTTGTTTTAATCAGAGCTTTCGGTTAGTGTTGCAAATGTATTTTCCAGCTTGTCCATAGTCATATTTCTCTCATCTCCACCCTTTTCTTTGCCTACCTAGGCCCAGGTTGTTCCTGAAAAAGGTCCCTTGGACTAGTGCACTTACCTTTTCAAAAAGTACTTACCTGGTCAATGCATAAATAAATAAAATAGAGAGTAATACATGGGATAGCATGCATTATGAGAATTTAATATATACCTGACGTGTGTGATGCTATATAAACCTGAGAGCAAAGTTCAAGGGGTTTATTCAAGCATCACACACTGAGAGTGTGTATAAAATTTGATTAATCCATTTTATTTTATATAATCACTGGTCATCAATTTTTTTCTCTCCCAACCCCCCAAAATGTTCACCTCTGGTGTTATTGTAAGGACTGATTGTTAAATCACAAAGCATGTTTATCACTGTCCCTGAGGTGCATCTTTACTGAAATAGAACTGTACAGGTTATGATAGGTTAGTTTTATTTTATTTTTTGTTAAAATAAAGAAACTGGTGTGTCTTACACTCTTGACTGTCACCATCTCCGCTTATTCTTGAATGACCTCACTAGGGGAAGTGCTGTGTTCAAGACATAGACAGTAAAGCAGCCTCGAGTGCAGCTGTCTTTGGGGCACTATTTTTTTAATTTTAGCTGGGTCATTCCCTTTATTTATGCAAAGCTGGTTCAATGAGCCCATTCTGTCATCTACTTCCACTTTTTGAAGTGAAACTGTTGCCATCATGGAATGGACTGCTGCACTCTAGATGGAGTGACACAGCATGTCTCAAGCACAGCTGCTGTGTTGAAAGACATGTGTTTGACATAATAACCCACCAGTTATTATGGCAAATAATAACTGATCATTAACACTGAAACAATTGATGACAGTTATTATATAAACAATAATAAAAAATGGCCACCTACTTATGCTATATCCCCTCCTCCACTCATCCCTTCTCCTCCTGTGCATCATCTGGGAGCCATAATCTGCACTATGCACTAAATGAACAGCAGTGTACTTTATAGTTGAGCTGCATGCAACAGGACATTTGTTGCTGGGGTTTTTCGGCACTTGAGATTTGCACATATAGTTAACTAAATGTGTGCTGCTTGCACAAACCTCATTTTAATACACTAGTGCTCATGCACCAGAAAAAATTGATATTGTTTTGCATGCTAAAGTGCACCACACTATGTTAAATATGAAATAAAAAATATGTATTGTGCCAGACCTTTGTAGGCTCCTTCACGTGCACAGTATGTTCAGGTATGACAGTTTAGAATAACAGGATCTGTTAAGTTTCCCTCTTTCAGTCCTTATATCTACTGTATAGTACCTTATATTCACATCCCATTTATTTCATGGTCAGCTGGACTTGAGAAATCATGTCGCATTGAATTAGCACTCACGGTTTTAGATACAGCTGATTGGCATTTAAGCACATTTTCCACTCTCCTTCTTGTTTCCTCTGAACACTGGCTTGTGCCACAACTTGTGCCCTTGGTTTTTTAAAACAGAATGTCCATTTTAACATGGCTGCATGGCAGGAGAGGGCAGAAATGGTGCCATGCCAAAAAGAGTTGATGAGGCTCACAAAGATGGCACCGCGGAATGAAGATGCCACACCACGTGGCATCATGGCTGGAATGATGGTCAGATGAGGCAGCACCATTTTAGCTTTTTTTTTTTGGGGGGAGTGAAATATCAAATAGAGAAGGATTGAATTGTGCAGTCATTGTTAATGTCATGTCATCTTGATCCAATGTGGAAGGGAGTAGACAGGAGTATGGGTGAACTGCTCAACGATTGAACAGATCAGGTCAAAGCAGTGTCAGTGGCTCAGTAGGTAGCACACTCGCCTCTGAGGCCAGGAGATCAGAGGGCTGTGGGTTCAGTTCCCACATCTGGCACTTGGGTTAATATCCCAGTACTGACACTGTAGTGCAGCATGAGAGGGGTGCTGCACTTCTGAGGTGCCGTCTTTCAGATGAGACGTTAAACCAAGGTCCCATCTGCCTGGATTGGTGGTAGTTCAGGTGGATGTTAAAGATCCCATGGCACTTATCGAAAAGAGCAGGGGAATGTCCCCGGTGTCCTGGACAAATTTCCCTCATTCACTAAAAATTACCACCAACAGCTTAATCTGGTTCAAGGTCAGTTGGCATTCATCTGTATCCCCCTCCCCCGGGTCATGCCTGAAAATAGGCAGGATTTGTCTAGCACACTTACCCGGTCAACAAAAACTAAATAATAAATAATAAATAAAGGTCAGACAATAAAACACTGGGACAGTTTGGCAAAAATAAGATTATACAAAGGCACATAGAGAGGTAGAGAGAGGGTTCAGATGTGTAGTAGAGGTAATGATATAGTGCTACAGAGTACTGCTTGATGCTCAATGTTTGTATGAGACAGTTATACATCACAAAATGGAGCATGAACACTTTATTTCACTAACTCTTTATATTTACTGGTATGAGTCACATACCTAATATAGTGAATTAAAAGTTCCAGTGAATATAATCTACTATACAGTATACCAATGTCATCCAAAGCATCTGACCTCTAAGCATCCCTTAATGAACTAAAGTTTAATTACCTAAACAACCTTCAGTACCTTCAGTCAGTTGTTCAACAAAGATCCACACAAGATCTTTATGCTATAAAAACATTTAATGTTTCAAAGTGGTTGGCCCATAACACTAGAGGACATTCCTTAAAATATTACCTGAAGACAGAAGAAAAACCTGAACAGAGTGAAATATTAACTTTATGCAGGTTTGAAGCTTTTCCAAGCAATCTAGGAGAAGCAAGGTACAGCAGAATAAAACTGCATCACCTTATTGTAACTATTTTGCATGAAGAAGAGGATCTTCTACACATCATACTTCATTGCCCATGGTATAATAATCCATGGAAAAATATCTAGATAGATATATTGGATCTGTATATGTCCCCATTAGATTTATCTGATGTTTACTATTTAATAATGAAAACAAGGTCATTTTAATAACTCTGACAGTCTACTTATTATTTATTACTAAAATAAGAGAGCAATATCATATCAAACAAAATTAATAAAGAATCATGATGAATTACGATCATTTTATCTTCAACTATAAAAAGTTGATCTGTATAAGACCCACTTCATACAAAGATAACAAACACAATAATTTTAGTCTCCTCAGAGCCACTCTTGTCAGGAAATTTAAATTTGAATGGATCCCTACCAGGTTACATGTAATGATTTATATACTGGATCCTGGACAACAGTGGGGAGTAGTAGAAAAGAAAATGAGGTAGACCTACATATAGAACTAAAAAATTCACTTATTAATTCTCTACTTCTCTTCTTCAAAAGATGAGTTTAATGGTTATTTTCTAGTTTGTGTCATTGATGATTGAAAATGTGAAGGTGACTAACTGAAAACTGTAAACTTACGTCTTTATTGTACATTTTAAAGATTATTGTATGAAATTTTTTAACTTCTGCATTTTGTAGTGGCAAAAAGTTGACCAATAAATTATTACCTACCTACCTACCTTTGGTCAGTCTCAAAAGCATATTTATGTGTGTGGAAAATTAAAAACAAAACATTTTGCATATTTTTGTGGGGACTGTGGTGGATATTTAGGTAGTAACTACCTGAGCTGGTGGTCAGTAAATGGATACTGCTAAACCTGACTGGACAGGAAAAAATCCAAAATAGATGATCTAGCTTAGAAAGATAATAACTGATGGTGTTCAGTGGCTGACAAATGGAAACTGCCAATCACTGTGCTTGCAAACACACTCAACACACTCACGTGTTACAAATGCCTTTACTGGCAAGCTCACCAAAGGACAATTCAAGACAAGCAGACTACACATTTCAAGTACTGTACATATTGTGCAAATAAAGTGCAAAGGTGCAAAGTGTGTACACTTACACTAATGATGTCAGTTGCAACCAATCATTTTGCAACACCCTGTGACTTCTACCATATATAACACTATGCTTAAGTGCCCAAAACAACTCTTCACTATTTTGCTAGATATAACTGCACCTACTGCTAATACAGTACCTTGATATATCAGATGTGATGCAATGATGACAGTGAGATTATACTATTTTGACCTCTGGCTACAAATGTTACAGGCATTAAATGCAGTTTAGATTCCATTCAGGTAATATAATAGTCTCTCTCAAGAAATGGAACAATATGTGAACTACTATCACACCCAAATGATGCAGTTTCAGGACTTTGAAAACAAAATGATCAGTTTCAAAACAAAGTAGAAACAACTTGAAAACAAAGCAAGGACCTAGAAAACTAAATTCGGAGGTGCACCAATTGACAGCTAGAAGTCCTTAAGGACTTGAAGTCAAGTAAAAGCATAAAGCTTATCCATCTACTAGCCAATGATATATTGTACTGCTAATTTAGTCTGGCTGTATGCTTTGTCTTGTATGATACCATGACGTTTATGTTTAAGTTGTGTTTCTGTCTTGTCATAAGGTTAAATTACTGGTTCAAAGGCAATTTTCTGTTTATATTAATATAAGAATAAGAATCTTGCTATATATCATGTAATAGTTTACATGAAGGCTCTCCTACATGAGACAGTAATGGTTGATGTGCCCATACACCTTGACATGGTATGGGATTATTGTTCTTTGGGGGTTAATCCTAGTGTTAATCAATGACTTTACACATGCAAAATTAATTTCTTCTGATTTACTGCCAAAGTAGTGTAAATGATAACTTAAAAACATCATGCCATCTGTTGGGAATTTCATTATTGCTAATTGTCCTAATATACTGATATACCCAAGGGACAGACATGATAAGAATTTTCACTGAAGAGAGAAATATCCTATACAAGGCTAATATCCATTTTGTCTTAGTCTACAAGGACACATACTACTGCCACTGTACATTGCTTCTTCTCTTCTCCTGGAACATTTTTTTTTGTAAACTAGGTGCTGCACGTAAGTGATGCTACCCTGGTGAGAAAACATTAATAAATGAAAGCATAAACAACTATTCAAAGAGTGATGTAGGCAGGGGTTCAGTTAACTCCATTTTTGGAGTATTTGACTTCTAAAAATAAAGCAAAAACTTAAAAAATAAAGGGTGAGGAAGTCCTTGACTTCCAGATGTAAAACAAGACATTAGATGACTTCCAAAGTTGTAGGGCTGGAAGTCAGGAATAATGCATTTCTCTGAAAGAAACTGTGTTTTACCACTAATATATTGAATTAACATCCAGAAACTGGTCCTTTTTAGAATATTGACTTCTACTAGTGGGATCCTGGAAGTATTTTGACTTCCCAAACATTGGGATGACTTCCAGATTTAGACTCATAGAAGTTTTAGACTTCCACTAAAAATAAATTAACCCATGGATGTAGGTGTGAAGAGTCACTCATATAATATGAAATATAATGGGTAATGGTCCAAGATAACACAAATCCTGTAGGTCCCCCGAGGTCACTGCGTAATTTATCGTATGTGTTGCTAGTAGGGAGACTTAATTTCCTTTGAAGAAAACCACACCTCTGGTGTTCAAATCCAAATTCAATTTATTAATTGTCCCCCTATGTTTTGCTCATGCTGAGCTTGTTCACGGGGATATCATCTGTTTTAGAAATATATACAAAGTCTT
Organism: Neoceratodus forsteri; assembly: GCA_016271365.2. Taxonomy (NCBI): domain Eukaryota; kingdom Metazoa; phylum Chordata; order Ceratodontiformes; family Ceratodontidae; genus Neoceratodus; species Neoceratodus forsteri. Next base: position 1,274,348,217 of record CM057449.1, on the reverse strand, counting down.
AGGAAGAAACCCTCATGGGTATTTGAGTAACAAGTATAACTTGATGCAACACTTCAAAGTGAAAATTCAATGCTTACAGTTACCACTGAACCGGAGAGATAGTGTTCATTTTCCTTAAAAAAAATCACTGGCCTTCTAATATGATACCTATAGGACATACAACAAGTAAAACTTCCTTAGTTGTCTACTAGCTTTTTATATAATATGCACAGCAACACAATCCAGCCACCAGGCACCATATGGAAACGCAAGCTGAAAAAAGTGTCTGATGTAATAACCTGCACCATTCTATTTAACGCAGCACATACCTGAGATGAGACAGAGATGTTTTAAAACACCAACTGTTTGTTGACCAACAATTAAACAGTAGGCATTTTATATTGCACCCTATCCAATCTACTCAACTGATATTTACTCGCTGTTCTCTAAATAGAATCCCCATACATCAGGGTTGGCATAATCAACTGTTAGGCCACTTTTTTCCTATCCTTAAATTGTAAGCATTTAGTGGTTTGTGTTAAAGCTCCTAATTTCTTGGTCACACTTTTTATATTGTTATTTATGTGGGTGTCAAAAGTCATCAAAGAATCAAAAGTCACCCCCAAATAACAATAACTATCTACCTGTTCTATAGGTCTATTTGTATGTGTAACAATATGAATCTGTGATTTTAATTTCTTATTTGAAAAATACACTAATTTTGTTTTTTTAACATTCATCAAGAGCCTTGACCTCGTGAGCCACTCCCCCACCCTGACAAAATCTGTTTGAAGTTTTTGTTGAAGATCCAAAACAGAAATTCCAGAGGTGATGATCGCAATATCATCTTCATACAGTCTTGTGGCTGAATGCATTACCACCTGGGGAAGATCATTATTAAACAAGAGGAACAACAATGGTCCTAAAATTGACCCCTGTGGAACTCCTCTACTAACATTTCTAGATGTAAACAATGTCTGTAAGACCTCTACCCTCTGAGTGCATCCTGTTAAATAAGATTTTACCTAATTTCTAGGCCCATCAATTATGCCTATATCTTTTAATTTATGCAGTAGTAGGAAGTGGCTCACCAGGTCAAAGGCCTTGGACAGGTCCACAAATATAACAGCTGTTTCCATCCCCAAATTTAAGGAAGTACAAACCATTGTGTGTCTCTCTGCAGCATAATGAAAGCCATTTATGCTGTATTACACTGTTTGTTAGGTGCCTTGAGCCATGTCATTTATTACTGTGACATAGCTACACTGTGTGTCTCTGCAGCATGGGGAAAGCCATTTAGGCTGTATTATACTGTATGTTAGGTGCCCTGAGCCCTGTCATTTATTACAGTCTGTAATATAGTCAGCTACACTGTCTGTCTGTAAAACAGTTAGTGAAACAATATCCTTTCCTTTCACAGCTGTGTCTACTAGGTCTCTTATTTACCAGTCTAAATCAGTATATTGACCTTACAGCAAAACTACAACCACAAAGACCATTACAGTGACAAAATTGTCAGTTCACTGTAATGATCACATGGGACAGTGGCACGGCTTTACTGGGACTTGCTCCCCCTACTCAAAACAACTCTGACCTGGAGTTGATTATTTTAGAGGCCAGGGGGTGTGGAGGCAGAGCCCCCACATGGAAGGTGTGTGTGGGGTGCAGTCCCTTGCAAAAAAACAATGTTTACCTGATGGCACAATGCTGATTGTCAACATTATGCCATTGCTACTGAAGCTACTAAAAGGAAGCACAGTGTTGCTGCATGTGCAACTGTTAATAACATGGACAATATGAATCATACCACTAAAGAAGAACATAGCAACACTAATAATATCACCAGGACTGGCACTAAATGTCCTCCTGAATCAAAAAGCATGTTAGCAATGAAATAATACTAGTCTCAGAAAGAACTGGCTGGAGCTACTCGTAGAGGTACTGAATGTTTTGACACATGTGCCAGGATACTTTCAGCTGCTGAAGCAGCATGCAAGGAGGCATCCCCCTCAAATATAAGCTCAGATGCTAAGACAGCAAATGCTGATAGAGATGGTAGTGATTGTGGAAACTGGGAATGAGATAGCCCAGGCTATGTTCCACTTGATGATGATGGCATTTCTAGTTCTTCTGAATCTTGCAGTGATGAGTTCTGTACTTTTGATGTAGGGTCAGGAGAGGATGCCACTGTAAAGCAGAGAGGCAAGTGCAGAAAGCAAAATCATATGCTAAACATAAGACAAGATGAGAATGAATGACAACAATTGATGTCAACAAGGAAATGGCAGTGTATGGTTTCCTTTGTGTCCCTTGACAGTACAAGAAATAGTGCCAGGCACCATGGTGCAAAGCACAAAAGTTAAATCTTTAGTGTGGGATTTATTTTATATTGACCTTGCAGATAACTCTCAAACTGCATGCAGTCTGTGCAAAAAGAGTGTCAGTCATGGTGGCAAAGCAGGAAATTGTGGCACATCAGTAATGATATGAAAAGGCAAAACACCAAATTGAGTGGGGCTGGGCAAGGAGTAAGGTTGGTATGGGTGGTAATGAAGATGTTGGTGGCAATGACCAGAGTGACAATGAACTGGAAGCAGGAACTGGCAATGGATCACTTGGCATTTCCTTGCAGTCTTCCCAGAATAACATAGATTGTTTTCTGACACCATCAAGTACTGCAAAATCCAAAGTAGTACTCCACATGAAAAAAGTGTGTGAAAAATACATTCCCCCAAATTAAAAATATCTTATCATTCCCATCAACTATCATTAAAAGAAAGTGTTGAGTACATCAAAATTTACCCACAAGCATCCAACATGCCAGCTGTTAAACTGAGCCATTGCAGAGCTGTTGGCTGATTATCAACTTGCTTTTGCTTTCATTACCCAAAACGGTTTCCTCAAGTTCATGAACTGGATTGAACCATGGTACACTGTTCCCTGTTGAACATATTTCTCAAAAAAGGCTGCTCCACAGTTGCATGACTTGGTATGCACTGCAGTCATTAAGCAGCTGAAACTATCTGAGGTGAAGCAGGTTCACATAAACACAAATATATGGACCAGCAAACAAACAATTGACTAGAGGTACATGACTGTTACAACTCAATGGGCAAGTTTTCAGTCAGAAAGTAATAATCACCACTATACCATAAGCAGTAGGAAGCAGGCTGTATTCTGTGTCACCACTTTTGAGGAACACTGCACTCTTGTGAATATTTTGCAGGAGCTGGAACAACACTTCCAGAAATGGCTTACTCCGTATTCCTTATCTCCAGGGTTCATACCTGCCTCAGCAATGCCCCTCATGTATATAACAGCTTGGGGCACCTAACACACACTGTAATAGTAAAAAAAAAGAAAACAGTCTTTCACATGATTTTTGTTATGGTCTTGGTCAGGTAATCAGGTAGTAGAATGTGTCAGATAGTAACTACCTGACCTGAAACAACTACTCAGTTTTCATCTGCGTATTTTAGGGAACTTCAGAGGTACCCTTAGGTAGACTTGAGGGATGGGTGTTTTAGTACCTGTACCTGCCCAGGCCTAGACAAAACCAACCACAGAGTCTTTTATAAGATGTATCTGACTCTCCTCTGCAAACATAAGTGTTGTTTGTGACATCACAGTCTGTTGTCTTGGTGAGCACTATGATTCCAGAAACAAAGGCACTGTGAGATAAACATGGGAGAGCCAATATGTTCAAATATTTTTATACATCCTTTTCAAGTAGACTACCAAGATATGCTGTAAGTCTTGGAAAGCAACATTGGAAATGGGGAAAAAAATGTATTCTGTTTTACCTGCAGCACCTGAAACATTTATGAAAGCACATGCTAAAGTGCAGAGTTGCTCTTTAAATAGTCTGTAAATGACTTTAAGATATAACTATATAATGCATTCACTAGAGGGGATCATACACCTTGATAAACCACTATGGAATGGTTGCACTAAAAACTGGGATGCCAGTGGGCTCACACTGCTTTGATTTTTGGAAACAGCAGCAGGCTCTTAAGAGCAGCTGCACCTCTCACACCTGCCCCAGAAGAAAGGGGAGTTACTAGAAGGGTACCGCAGGGTTCAGTACTGCGTCCAGTCCTTTTTAATGTCTTTATAAGTGACATTGCAGAGGGACTGGAAGGAAAAGTATGCCTCTTTGCAGATGACACAAAGATCTGCAACAGGGTTGATACACAATGGGGAGGTGGAAAGGATAAGAAGGGACTTGGCAAAGTTGGAAGAATGGACAAAAGTACGGCAGCTTAGATTCATTGCAAAGAAGTGCACAGTAATGCACCTGGGAAACAAAAACCTAGGGAAAGAGTACTAACAACAACAAAAATATCAGACAACCTAAAGGTAGGCAGGCAATGTGAGAAGGCAGTAGGGAAGGTTAGGGGGATACTGGGATGCATAGGGAGAGGCAACACCAGTAGAAAACAAGAAGTTGTCATCCCTCTGTACAGATAGTTGGTGAGGCCCCATCTGGAGTACTGCATGCAGTTCTGGAGATCCCATCTCTTCAAGGGCATAGACAGGATGGAGGCAGTCCAGAGGAGGGCAATTAAAATGGTGCAGGACCTGCACCAGAAACCATACAAAGAGAGACTAAAGAAGCTTAATATGTATACCCAGGAGGAATGAAGGGAGAGGGGGGACATGATAGGAACTTTCAAGTACCTCAAGGGAATCAACAAAGTCCAAGAGGGTAGCATCTTCCAAAAAAAGAGATGTGCAAGAACAAGGGGGCACAGTTTGAAGCTAGAGAGGGGACAGCTCAGGGGCAACGTGAGGAAGTATTTTTTCACAGAAAGGGTGTTAGACACATGGAAAGGCCTTCCTGAGGAGGTCGTGGGGTCAAAAACAGTGGGGGAATTCAAGAATGCATGGGACAGACATAAGGCAATTATAGTGTGGGAGTAGAAGGAAATAGGCTGTTGATTAACCAGGATCTGCAACTTATCCAATAAGTAGGGAAATGAGCAGACTGGGTGGGCCAAGCGGTCCTTATCTGCCATCAAAGTCTATGCTTTTATGTTTCTATATATGTTGTGCTATAAGTGTTTAAAGGCAAGTTTGATAATTATACTATGGAATCTTCTTTTGATAAAAATGTGAGCAACAACTTTTTTTTGGAGAACTGGAGTGCTGGACCCATACCTGTGAATTTCCAATGTTGGTTTGCAAGCATCCAACTGAAATTAATGGCATTTCATCTGGGTGTACTATTTGCAAACAGCAGTGAATCCAATTTTTAAGTAACTCTTTTTCAAGTAGCCTTGTAAAAAATCAATATATGTCGTGCTAAGTGTGAGAAGGATCTTGCTCCATGCTTTGCATCAACTCTTGGTACAATTATGTTCTGTCCATATGTGATCTCAGAAAGTATAGTTTATTTGCATGATTTACATGAGCATACTAACCCACAGGAGTGCAGCTTTTAAACAGATTAAATGCCTGGATACACCACTGTTAGGTGTATCTTGCTTTAGGAGGCAGCAGTTCCAGTTGCTCTGCACTTCAGAAGATCCATTGTGAGTGTCTTTGACTTTTTGTGGATGATGAGGTATCATATAATATATGTAAATGTCAGAACAAAATATCATGTCTGCTAAATTTGCTAAACACATTAGACACCTCCTTAATATTGAAAATGCAATTTCAACTCAATCAATGTATATTTGGATTCAGTGCAAAAACCTATTTTAAAACATCAGTTAGGGCCAAAGCTTAATTCCACAAAGTTAATGCAACTTTAAAAAATGCACGTTAAATATTGTGTTCTGATTGGCTTTTCCCCTTCCATTGGCATATGTTTCTGTACCAATACTATCCTGTAAAAGAGATCCAATTATGTGATCAGGAATTTGGACAAATTGCATACAGAATTTTTGAGCCACTTCACTCATTCCTGATTTATATACAAACATGGCTGCTACCTTTGCTCTTACATAAAAACCTTTATCTAGGCTTTAAACTTTAAACTCCCATTCATTAAACAAGCATTTATCAATGCTGAATGTTGTCTTGCTGGTGTTGGCATTGGTAGGGCAGGAGTTAAGAGAGATGCATAATAGGAATAGCAGTGAAGTATAGAACTGACATCAACCACACCCCACCCTGCAGAGTGTGACAGGCATTGGGGTGTGTGTTTGGGTCACTGGCCATAACGCTCATCCTATTTCACCTCACCCTACCCTACAGAGTCTGACAAGTGTCGTATTGTGCCTTGGGGTCATCTGGCCTTATGCTCACCCCATTTCATAAGTATGTATGTTTAGATGGGTGCAGCATAGGAGAATGGGTTGAACTTTGGGACTGAAGAGTCCAAGGCACACCTTAATGCCTGACAGTGGCTGCAGGGTGGGGGTGGATGACCCATGCCATGAACAGTACAGCAGACAATCCAAAGACACACCCCTGATGCCTGTTAGTCTGTACAGGGTGGGACATAAAGGTTAGAAACCATAACGCCCTGGGCGTGTGTTTGTATTTGCACTCCAAATTTTAAAACATGGCCTTTTTGTGACCCCACCTCATGAAAGAATTTGGGACCTCTGCTCATTAACAGCGTCCTTGTGATTTTGTTAATCTGTTTTGAACATCGATATCCCAGAGTAACCATGCCATTCTGCACCACATTAAAATGGCAGCTGCACCATTGATAAGGAGGTGTGAAGAGATGGCAATGTTGAAAATCTGGAGTAAAAATATGAAACACTTTCGAAGTTATGAGCATGTGTGGAAACTGCAAATCACACATTCATAACACTGACATTTAGTGAATTATTTCACCACATTTTTAACATAGCCATTTTGAAGCCTCTGCTCATAAACTGTGGTACTATGATTATCTTAATCTGCCACAAACTTTGATTTCCCACAGCGACTGGGCGATTGTGCGCCACATGTGTGAAACTACATTTTGGGCAGGATGTGACAAATAACAGCTGTACTGTTCATAAGAAGGTATGCAAAAATGACAATGTTGAAAATCTGGAGTGAAAATATTACAAATTCTCAAAGTTATAATTGTGCATGGACACTGCGCAATGCACGCTTGTAACAGTCATTTTATGGAATTTTTTCACCAAATTTTCAACATAGGCATTTTGGGACCTCTGCTCATGAACAGTGTTACTGTGATTTTCTTACTCTATTTTGAACATTGTTTTCCTACAGCCACTGCGCCACTATGCATTGGATGTGCAAAAACACAGTTTGGGTAGGATGTGGAAAATGAGGAGTGAAAAAATGGCAATGGTGAAAATCTGGAGTAAAAATATTAAAAATTATTGAAGTTACGAGCGTGCATGGAAACTGCACAATGCACACTTGTAACACAGTCATTTCATGGATGTTTGTCACCTAATTTTCAGCACAGGCATTGTAGGACCTCTGCTCATGAACAGAGTCACTGTGATTTTCTTAATCTGTTCCAAACACTGATTTCCCTCAGCAACCATGCTATTCTGCGCGGGATGTGCGAAAACACAGTTTGGCCAAGATTTGAAAAATGACAGCTGTGCTGTTTATAAGGATGTGTAAAAAAATGTGCCAATGTTGAAAATCTGGAGCGAAAATATTACAAATTTGGGAAATTATGAGGGTGTGTGGAAACTGCGCAATGCACGTTCATAGCACAGTCATTTAAAGGACTTTCGTCACCAAATTTTCAACATAGCCATTTTAGGACCTCTGCACATGAACAGTGTCACTGTGATTTTTCTTAATCTGTCCCGAACACTGATTTCCCACAGTGACCATGCTATTCTGCGCCAGAAGTGCGAAAACACATTTCAGACAGGATGTGAAAAATGACAGCTGTACTGTTCATAAGGAGGTGTGGAAAAATGCCAGTGTAGAAAATATTACAGATTTGTGAAGTTACAAGCGTAAAACAGTCTTTTTTTAATTTTTTCCAAAAAATTTGCAGCATAGGCTTTTTGAGAGTCCACCTCATGAACAGTGGCACTGTCGTTTAGTTATTCAGTCCCAAAAGGTGATTTCGCACCGTGAACATGAAATCACCTTTTGGGACTGAATAACACCATGACAGTGACTGAATTCATGAGGAGGGGACCCAATAACCTCATACTGAAACTTTGGTGCCAAAATTCCCCAAAATATGCACCAAAGTTGAAAAAACCCTATTTATGCCATGATACAGCTTACTGGCATTTCTTCAGTTTGCAGTCTGCTTTCAAGAGTGCAGACGTGTTCCCGGTCCACTGACAATCATTGCACTGGGCTCCAGAGGTAAGTATGGGGTGAGGGGGAGTGTGGGGAGACAGGGTGCGCAGAGGGTGGGCATGGGTTGGGGGAGGGGCCACAGGACACAAGCGTGCAGATGTGTTCCCAGTTCACCGAAGATCATCGCGCCGGGCTCCAGAGGTAAGTATGGGGTGAGGAGTGTGTGTGGGGAGGTGGGGTATGCAGTGGGTGGGCACAGGTTGCTGTAGGGGCTTCAGACAGTGAGGGACAGTTTTCTACTTTGTACGGTTACAAAAATAAATAAACATTGTGGGAAGGTTTTTTTTTTTTTTACTTTATTTCCTCCAGTCACGGCCCGTGAAACCTCTCTCAGGCATCCTGCCCATATCCTGCCCAACTGAGGCCTCCCTCGGACTGTGCCTCCTCTCTCCCACCCCCTCCCCACAGCCAGCACCCCTGGTTTAACCCATCTGGGGTGGGTAGCCCCCTCCTCTTTGGGCACTCTTCTAAGTCAATCTCTGGCTCCAGGTGAGGGTATCAATGGAGGAACTGGCCGGCCAGTCGAGGTGAACCCAGCAGAGGGCATGGGGGACAGGTGCCATCGCCTGTTCCATGCAGCCAGTGTTTTCCCTGTTCTGGTAGTGCCCTCCCCCCTTGCATGGGAACACCTAATGCAATGGTGCATGGCAACCCTGCCTGCATCAGCCGTGCTGTACAGTGTGCAGCCCATTCACTGCAGTGCTCCCGATCTCCACCGGGAGCTGCTGGTGCACCAGGCTATCCCCCACCCTCCCCCCGAGGAGGAGAGCAGCCCTGTGGCCGCTGAATCCTCTACCCACCCCTGCTAACCTCCAGCACCCAAGCTTGCTCCTGAACATGGGTCACCAGTGTGGAGCAAGGTGTGGTAACCAGCACCTCAACCCTCAGTGCCACTGGGTCGGCTCAGATTTTTCTTTTAACAGGTACTTTTGGCATGCTGGGGTGGGCTCCCAGCATGCCACTTGCATGTTTTGGGGTGGGGGGACTGGAGTCGATGGGACTGGGCACCCCGTTGGCAAATAAAAGGTATTGGAGGGATGATGCTGAGGGGGATTGGGCACTCCCCATGGCAAACAACTGGTATGGGACATGATGCCAATGGGGATTGGGTTCCCCACCAGCAAATGAACTCTGGAGAGGGGCATGATGATGCAGACAGTGGGATTGGGAACCCCCGACATTGGCTTTTCTGGGGACTGTGTGAGGCAGACAGCACAGCCACCGCCATGTCTGATTGAAATGTTACACCAGGAAAGACACGCCCTGCAATGACATGGAGCTCCCTCATGGCAGCGGCTAAAATGTTTTAAGTTGGTGGCACACTTTTGCACTGCTATCACAGACAGCTTGCAATCTAATTCGTGCCACAGAGCCCAGCCCCAAAAAGCAGTGGCACCACTGGCCACAACACGACCGCACCTCCAAAACCTGCTATTCTAAAGTTACCGCAACATGTTTCATGTGCACGCACAAGACAACATAAAAAATACATAAAGAATTGAATGATCTTTCTAGTCATGATCCACTCCTTATACAAATAAACAAATTTAGAAAATCAAGCACATACCATCGTTTTTATTTCTGGTGTTTCTTTGATGACTGTGAAAAATTCCCCTCATAGCCTAACCAGCTTGTCAAAGCAATCTCTGCAACTAACACTGCAACAGATAAAGTTGAGCCTCCGGCTCTATATGAGGTCTGTGTGTTTGCCAGTGGAATACTGCAGAATTGTGAATTCAATCATTCACTGTTAACATTCCATGTTTGTGGGGGGGGGGGAGTGAGCATTATATTAGAAGAATACTGAAGCATATTGAATTCTTATGTTCCATACTCACAAACAAACCTTCTACAGCATGTGTAGATAGACAAAAGACTGATAGGTAGAAAGCATCCGTGGAGGAGCTATTTATTTTTATTTATTCTATTGAGATATTCAGAAAGACCTTTGAGTCAAAGACTCATTTACAAAGGTTCTGCATCATACATTTAGGTACAGAGTAACATTTGTTAACAAAGTTGTCGGTACAGTACATACATTACATTAACATTACATTACAATACATTACAGTAAATGGAAGCCATTTGTGGCAGAGCTGGCGGAATAGTACAGTACAAATTAGGATATGTTTCATTAGAGTACGTGGCAGTCCAAGACTGATCAGTAGGATGCAACAGGTGGGATAGTAAAAGAAGAGCATTTAAGCACAGCCACATAGTTGCAGGAGTACTGTAACAGGCTGATAGTCAATTAGTGTTATATGGGGGATTTTGAGACCGTGAATCGGAAAACAGTTTGGGGCGGTATAGGACATTGTGCTGTAGGGCAGTGTCAGGGGCAATCACATATGTTTGAGTCCTGGAGAAGCTCCCTTAGTCTAGATTTAAAGGGACCTAGCCTTGTTTCATTGGCTATTGGGATAGGGAGAGAGTTAGCCCAGTAAGGGGCTAGGTAGCTGAAAGATCTTTGAAAGTGAGAGGTACGAGGGTGGGGTACCCATAGTAACGGCATGTCCAAGTTTTATGTGGATCTGACTGGGGTTGCTGGGTGAATAATAGTGGTGGGGGGGGCTAGACCTAAGAGTATCTTCTTTGCCATAAGGCAGGTATGAAACTTGATCCTGCTATCTAGGTTTAGCCAGTTTGTGGAGTTATAGAGTGAACAGGTGTGTGTGAGACGATCACACCCGAGGATGAGGCAGCAGGCTTTGCTGATTACAAGGTAGAGACTGTTTAGTGTGGAGGGTGGGGCTGCACTGTATATGGTGATACCATAGTCTAGGAGGGAGAGGACAGAGGAATTTACAGGGAGCCATAGAGCATCTGGAGTGAGGCAGTGTTGTGCCAATAAAGCACACCTAATCTCGAGTTTAGGGCTGCGCTAGGTGTAGAATATGTTCCTTGTAGCTAAGGACTGGGTTTAGAGTGATCTCCAGGTATTTAAAGTTGCTAACTTGTTCAGGAGGAGTGTGGTTGTCAGTGAGAAATGGGGGGCAGAGGTACCTACGGGGGTTCTGAGGGTGTGAGAAGACCATGACTTTAGTTTTCTTGTAGTTGATTACTAGTCGCTGGGTGGAGAACCAATGTTCTGCTTCTTGGAAACTATGTTGGAGTGTTTGGTGGAGTTTAAGTGGGTCAGAATCAGAGGCATATAGGACGGCATCATCCTCATAGAGAAGCAGGTTACCAGAGATGGCCGATGGGAGGGAGTTCAGATATTGGCTGAAGAGTAGGGGGTCCAGAATTAATACCTGCAGAACACCACAGCAGACAGGGAGGCAAGGGGACAGGACAGTGCCTACCTTGACCTGTTGTATTCTATCTGACAGATAGCTGGTAAACCAGTTAAAGGTATCTTCGGAGAAGCCAGTGGAGGACAGTGTGTTTAGGAGGAGGGTGTGGTTGACAGTATCAAAAGCTTTGGAGAGGTCCACAAAGATAGCTCCTGTGAGGTGGCCTTGATCCAGGGTGGAGTGGATATGTGAGGTGAAAGCAAGAAGGGCAGTGGTGGTGGTGCTATGCCCCTTATGGAAGCCATGTTGTTGGCTGCAGAGATTTTATTTTGTGAGGTGGTCAGTGATTTGGACTGCGACAATACGCTGTAAGGCTTTAGATAGGGGGAGAATGGATATAGGGCGGTAGTTGTTGAAGGAGGTGCAGTCCCCACTCATACAGATAGGGGTAATAGAGGCAAGTTTCCATCGGAAGGGGAAAAGTCCTTGACAAAGGGAGTGATTTATAATATGTGTGAAAGGGTAAAGGACTTCCGAGAGAGTAAGGCGAAGAAGTTTCAGGTCTAGGGCATCACTGCAGTTTTGAGGGTGGCTAAGGGCTTTGGCTAGGTAGGGTTTGGCAGCCGTGGGAGAGAATGTGTAGGTGTAGTAGAGGAGCAAGGGAGGGGGTGGGCCTGGCCTTTGATATTTTTTCAAGAAATATTTTATTATATTCTTGTGTCTTTATCTTTAGATTTTTTTATTAAATTTACTCAACTCATTTTCTAACTGCATTACGACCCTTCAGGGTGTAGGGTGTTGGTGGATACTGTGATTTCAGGGGATGTATGGCCCTCTCCCTGTGGCATCCAGCCTCATCACAACCCTGGGCATGTGGGTATCCACCAATACCTCACACTCTGTCAGGTCTTATTGCTTATATATAGGAGGCCCTTACACTGTGAAAACACTACAGTGGCAAAACACTAAGCCCAAAAAATGCTACTACACTATGGAAAAAAACTAACCAGTCATACCACTACACTTTGGAAAACCCTAGACTATGTAAAACACTATGGGCCAGATATTCAAAACTCAGCCCTGTGGCAAAATTAGCACTGTATGGCATGCTAAAATAGCCTAGAACAATTAGCACGCTATATTCAAAGGAATAGCCCAGGGACTAACTCAGTTGACTATAGCATGCAAATGAAGGAGTGCAAACAGGGCTGAAAGTGCAGTGCAAAAATAGCCCAGCAAATAAGACAGCTCTGAATATAGCAACCTGCCAGTGCTAACTGCAACAGCATCCCAGTGCACAGTGAGATGGAGTAAGGCAATGTTGCAGCAGGTGGCCAATGTAAGTGATAGCACTGAAGTGGTGCACAACAACTGTAAACAACATTGCAGGCCACACAGTGCAGAAATGTGCTATGGTTTTGAGAGGTTTGCCCAGAGCTAACTTGTTTGCACAGTGCTAACACATTAGCCCGCGGCAAAAGTTTGCTATATTCAAAGCCTCTATGCAAATAATCCTACTCAGGCAATCCATGGACAAACAGCTATATTAGCATCTCATTATGGCCTGCCTTGCATGCATGCCCATGTAGTGTGCCCAGCGCTATTATATGGAGCACACAGCTCCACCTGTAGGTCAGACAGGAACTACAGCAGAAGCCACAGGCTGGGAGGTGCACACAGCTCCACCTGTATGTCAGACCTGAACAACAGATTGTGAGCTGCAGGCCATTGGTGTCAGCAGGTATACTCAGTACAAACATTCAATCTTGCATCACCGAATCTGAGAGACACAGACACCAAAATATGGGACACTGATCCACATAATGAGGGACACAGATCCAAACATGGAGGTACAAGCACAGAATACAGTGGAAAGCATTATGGTAACCTGTATAAGGGCTATGTGTGTGTTACAAATCATAGACTATCTTACCTATATGCACAAAAGTTAGTATGTACAGCACAGTCTCTGTGTGGAAAGTACCTTATCCTCAAGGGATGAATGAGGGACAGAGCAATTTTGAGGAGTACAATGAGGGACATCTCTCCTAATCAGGAAAAGTTAAGTGGTATGACTGAAGGTACGCTGCTGAGAACAGTACACACTGGAATATCCAGGGGCAACATGACCCCCAGGCCAAGGAAACACACAGAAACAGAGTCTGATGTACCCGTAGAACTGTTTTCCCCTCCTTGGATGCTGTAGTGTGGATGGTACCTGGAAGATGTGTGGGTGCTACACCTAGAGGCCATGACTGCATGAGTGACCTGATCCAGTCTGCATGCACTAATGCTGGTGTGCATGGACGTCTGTAAAGGTGGTCCAGTGCCTCCAATCCTGATCCTACATACATTTTGTATGATATATATATATATTATATGCAAAAAACTTTGTTAATGCATCATTTAGGGGTGTGTCATTGGGGTTGTAGGTCTAAATGTCACCCCATTCCATCTGTAATCATATTCACAAGCCACAGTAAATAAGAATGGGGTGACATTTAGGCCTCACAACCCCAATGACACACCCCGTCAGCTGTCAATCTTGGGATGATAGGCGGGTCTATGAGGGGGGATGGGGCAACCAGAAAGGTCTAATTTCCTGACTTTTTGTGTTTTAGCCCTAAATGACACATTAACAAAGTTTTTGCATAGAATTTCCTTACTTTTTGAGAAAGAATAGAAAAGGAGAAACTTGCACAAGTTGGTGGGAGCGCAGGACCCTACCTACTTGCAAATTTCTGCCTAAGATAAGAGTACAAGTACTGAATATCATATGTATTGCTGGCAACGCATATGGGTGGGAGTGTGGGGCCCACCACCTTGAATGAAAGCAAAGTGTCAGTCATCAGTGGCATAATTCAACACCTGTTTACATGTCAGACACCTAACCACTACAAATTACCTCCATGGCAGTAACGCTAGGCACCCTATAAATGTGAAGTCAGTGCCACAATGTAAAATGCCATACATAAAACATAAAGTGTGTCACACAATATGGGTGCAGCAAATGAATTTTCCAACACCTGAACACCATAATTCACATGGACAGCACATCCCCTCAACATGCTCCAAATTTCAATGTAAAAGACTAAACTTTTTCTGAGATATGCTGTAAAATGTGAAAGTTTCAGATTTTCATTCATCACACTGGCAGAATTCCACATCTATTAACATTTTACACACCTAATGAATGAAAAGTACATCCATGGCAGTAGGGCTAGCTACCCTAGTAATTTTAAGCCACTACCACCATGGAAAACACTGTCCATAAAACATAAACTGCGCCAGCCATGCAATATGTCCTCAAAAAATGTATTGCCCAACACCTAATCACCATAATTCACATCTACAGGACATGCCATCAACACCCTCCAAATTTCAAGTTAAAAGATCTAACTGTTTCCTAGATATTTAATTTGAAAAATTGTTAAAATTGTGTTATCTGGTCCCTCCAGATCTGGACATCTAGTCCGTCCCTTGCTATCAAAGAATCTCACCATCAAAGAATTTGCAGGCTCACAATGAAAGAATTTGCAGGCTCATGATCAAAGAATAAAAAATGTTAAAACTCAATTTTCAGAGAAAAATACATGAAACCACAGTCATGACTCGACAGAACGAAGGCCCCTGAGCAGATCCCACCCTAGTTTGCCTTTAGAAGTGACCTCTGTGCTGAGAAAATTGAATTTTTCATGTGGCCATCTAGTCCCACCCTTGCAATCAAAGATCGTGGTCAAAGAATCTCACAATCAAAGAATTTACAGGCTCGGGATCAAAGAATTTGCAGGGTCACGATCAAACAATAAAACATTTTTAAAGTCAATTTTTAGGCAGAAATGCATGAAACCACAGCCATGCCTCGATAGAATGAAGTCCCCTGAGCAAAATCCACCCTTATTTGGCTTAATAAGCCACCCCTGAACTGAGAAAATTGATTTTTTCAAGTGTCCATCTAGTCACGCCCTTACAATCAAAGATCGCGGTCAAAGAATCTCGCAATCAAAGAATTTGCAGACTCACGATCAAAGATCATTAGCGAGCCATGATCAAAGAATAAAAATGTTAAAAACTGTATTTTTTTACCATTTTGAAAGTAACCACAAGCATGGCTCCATAGAGGGAAGACCCCTGAGCAAAACCCACCATAGCTTCACTTCAGAAGTCCCCCCGGTCTGAGATATTTGAATTTTTCCAACCGCAAACTGAAAACAAGATGGCGGCCATCATGATAAAAGAATTTCTCACGATCAGAGATTCTTTGATTGTGAGCCTGCAAATTCTTTGATTGTAAGGCTGGACTAGATGGCCAAAACCCCATTCGTCTTTCGCAAAATAGCCATACGGTACAAATTTTCCTATTGACTTATAATGGAAACTTAAAAGTTGAATAACTTTTGAGTGGATTAACATTTTTTCACCAAACAAAATGTGGCATGTTCCTTGACCCATGCTCTTTCAGATGAGTCAAGTTGCACAGCAGCATGCCACATAAAGGCTATGCAGCATCACGGACAAAATCCAAAAAACTGCCCACATAACTGGCGAAAAGTGCATTTTTCAGCATTTTGGTGTGCAAAAACTGTAAGTTTGACTGAAATGAAATTTGGCAGATCAAGAGATCTGCCATGCCTCACCATGCATACCAAATTTTATGTAAATTCATTGAATGGGTCCAAAGCTATTAACGCACAAAATTTTGAGTTTAACATAGACGTGGCTTCATAACCTTAAATATAAGGGTGCGACCACGCCCTTATAATATATTCCATGTCTGAGCATGTGGACATGCTACAGTAAAGGAGAATGGGGGGGATTTGGGCCTCATTACCCCAGTGACACACCCCGGCGTTTGTCAGACTGTGGAGGATCGGGGTGGCGTGTGTGAGGGGGAGTTAGGGGTCAACCCTAATGTCTCATTTCCTGACTTTTTTTGCTTTAAGCCTAAATGAAGCATTAACGCAGTTTTTTGCATAGAATTTCCTTACTTTTTGAAAAAATGTAATATAAGTAGTAAAAAACGCATTGGTGGGGAGTGCGGAACCCAGCTCCCACCAAGTTACTAATTTTTGCATAAAAATATGCATCTGGGACCAAGCTCCCACTTATGCAAAGCTACAGAGCCATGCAGCAGCACTACAGGGCACCAAACCCTTGTAACTGTAATTTGTGCATATCTTGGGAACCGTAAGTGCTAGAAGAACAATTCTAGCATCATTGTAATTGTGACAGTGAGTCGATCATACCACAACAGACCGAACCCATATCTCACATTGTTTCTGAGATATAGGCACCAAAAAGCACTGAACAGGCACTCTTTCAACCCTTGTGACAGTAATTTCACAATATCTCATGAACCGTGCAATGTACAAACAAAATTCCACTTCAAGCTTACTCTACGATTTCAAATCTTTTTCCAATGGCTAGATCACCTGAGATGACCATATCTCAATAACAGTTTGGTCTTTTTACTTGAAATTTGCATGGCCTTGAGGGGATGTCATACAGATGTGAACTATGCTATTAAGGTGTTGGAGGAAATAATTTGTTGCAGAGATATTCATGATGTAATTGACATTTTTCCCATAGGATTACATTGCAGTCTGAGTCATGAATTTCAGCAACGTTATCTCAGAAATGAAGGGAGATACAGAATTTTTGCTACAGATGGCCTAGCTCACCTTTAAGTGAGCTGGCCACTGGAAAAAGATTTGACATTGTAGAGTAAGCCTGCTGTGGAATTTTGTTTGTTCTTTGCACAGTTCATGAGGTATTGTGAAAGAACTGTCACAAGGGTTGAAAGAGTGCCTGTCCCAATGCCTTTTGGTGCCCATCCCTTGGAAATGATGTGAGATATGGGTATGGTCAGTGATTGTGGCATGATCTTCTCGCTATCATGGTTACAATGACACTTGAATTGTTTTTCTAGCTGTTATGGTTTCCAAGATATGGACAAATTACTGTTACAAGCATTTGGTGGCCAGTAGGAATGCTGCATGGCTCTGTAGCTATGCGTAAGTGGCAGCGCAGGCCCAGAGGGCTCACGTTCACTCAGATGCATATTGTTATGCAGAAATGGGCAAGTTGGTGGGAGCACGGGGGCCCTGTCCCAACAGAGTGGCTATTATATTATTATAACTAATTTTAGGGTTGAGATGTCACTTCTATGTTAAAGTCAAAATTTTGTGCATTAATAACTTTAGATCCATTCAATGGATGTGCCTGAAATTTGGTATGCACAGTAGGGCATGGTAGATCTCTTGATTTGCCAAATTTCATTTTGGTCAGACTTACGCTCTTTGCACATGACAACGCTGAAAAATGCAAAATTATCCAGTTTTGGAGGCAGTTTTTGGGATATTGTCTGTGGTGCTGTGTGGCCATTGTGTGGCGTGCCACTCTGCGACATGGCTCATTTGAAAGAGCTTCTCTTCCCACACATGCTGCTTTTTGTTTGGTGAACAAATATTGAGGCATTCAAAAGCTATAGGACTTTTAAGTTCCCATTATGAGTCAATGGGAAAATTTATATGGTTATTTTGTGAACAAAGAATGGGGTTTTGGCCATCTGGTACCTCCTCACGATCAAAGAATTTGCAGGCTCACAATCAAAGAATTTTTGATCCTGAGGGAGGGTCTAGATGGTCAGATCTGGAGGGACCAGATAGCCCAATTTTAACAACTTTTAAAATTAAGTATCTCAGAAATGGTTTGGTCTTTTAACTTGAAATTTGGAGGGTGTTGATGGGATGTCCTGTAGATGTGAATTATGGTGCTTAGGTGTCAGAAAATACATTTGTTGTGGAGATATGGTGTGGCACAGTTTACATTTTGCGGACAGCATTTTGCATTGTGGTAGTGGCTTGAAATTTATAAGGTAGCTAGCCTTACTGCCATGGATGTACTTTTCAGTCATTAGGTGTGTAAAATGTAAACAGGTGTGGAATTCTGCCATTCTGACTAATGGAAATCTCAAACTTTAAAACATTATATCTCGGACACGGTTTGGTCTTTTAAATTGAATTTTGCAGGGTGTTGAGGGGATGTCCTGTACATGTTAATTATGGTATTTAGGTGTTGGAAAATTAGGTTGCTGCAGAGATATTGTGTGACGCACTTTACATTTTGCGTATAGTGTTTTGCATTGTGGTAGGTACTTTTAATATTAAACCTCACATTTTGCACGTTAATAACTTTACAACCATTCAACGGATTTGCTCAAAATTTGTAATGCACATTCAGGTTTGGTAGATCGCTTGATTTGCTAAATTTAGTTTCAGTTGGGCATACAGGTTTTGCGCAGCAAAGTGCCAAAAAATGCACTTTTCACCACTTTTGCACATTATTTGTCCTAGGCAGTGCACAGACACTGTGTGGGGTATTGGTCTGAAATGTGGGACATTGAAAGAACTTGGCCCAGGGAACATGTTGCTTTTTTGTTTGGTGAAAAAATATTAATCTGTTCAAAAGTTATTACAATTTGAAATTCCCATTATATCCTATGGGAAAATGTATATGTATTTTTGGAATGTTAATGAGAAAGACCAGATGGCCCAAACTGAGATTACCATATCTCAATAACAGTTTGGTCTTTTTACTTGACATTTGCAGAGCATTGAGGGGATGTCATAGAGATGTGAACTATGTTGTTTAGGTGTTGGGGAATTAATTTGTTGCAGAGATATTCAATGATGTAATTGACATTTTTTCCATAGGATTACATTGCAGTCTATGTCATGACTTTCGGTGTCGTTATCTTAGAAATGAAGCAAGATAAAGCCTTTTTGCTGCAGGTGGCTTAGATCACCTTCTGGTAATCTAGCCATTGTAAAAAGATTTGACATTGTAGAGTAAGCCTGCAGTGGAATTTTGTTTGTACATTGCACAGTTCATGAGATATTGCGAAAGTACTGTCACAAGGGTTTAAAGAGTGCCTGTCCAGTGCTTTTTGATGCCCATTACTCAGAAACAATATGAGATATGGGTACAGTCTTTGTGATGTTGTGTGAAGTACTTACTGTCATGATTACAATGATGATAGTATTTTTTTTCTAGCTATTACGGTTTCCAAGATATGCACAAATTATTGTTACAAGTGTTTGGTGCCCTATAGTGCTGCTGCATGGAGCTTTGCATAAGTGGGAGCGTAGGCCCAGATGCATATTGCTATGCTAAAATTGGCAACTTGGTGGGAGCTGGGCTCCACACTCCCACCAATATGTGTTTTTTACTACTTATAGTACATTTTTTCAAAAACTAAGGAAATTCTATGCAAAAAACTGTGTTAATGCTTAATTTATGGTTAAAACAAAAAATTTCAGGAAATGAGACATTAGGATTGAACCCCTAACCCCCCTCACACACACCACCCCAATCCTCCACAGTCTGACAGATGCCTTGTTGTGTCATTGGGGTCATGAGGCCTAAATCTACCCCCATTCTCCTTTACTGTAGCATGTCAGCATGCTCAGTCATGGAATATATTATAGGGGCGCAGTCACACCTCTATACTTATGGTTATGAAGCCTCTTCTACGTTAAACTCAAAATTTTGCTCATTAATAACTTTGGACCCTTTCAACGGATTGGCATTAAATTTGGTACGCATGGTGGGGCATGGTAGATCTCTTGATCTGCCAAATTTCATTTTGATTGGACATACAGTTTTTGCACACCAAAATGCTGAAAATGCACTTTTCGACTGTTATGTGGGCAGCTTTTTTGATATTGTCTGTGGTGCTGCATAGCCGTTGTGTGGCGTGCTGCTCTGCAACTTTGCTCAGCTGAAATAGCTTGGGTCCAGGAACATGCCACTTTTCATTTGGTGAAAAAATATTAATCCATTCAAAAGTTATTAAAATTTTAATTTCCCATTATAAGTCAATGGGGAAATTTATATGGTTATTTTGTGAAAGAAGAGTGGGGTTTTGGCCATCTAGTCCCACCTCACGATCAAAGAATTTGCAGGCTCATGATCAAAAAATCTTAGATCATGAGGAATTCTTTGATTGTGACGGCCGCCATCTTGTTTTTAGTTTGTGGTCAGGAAAAAATTCAAATATCTCTGCCCTGGGGGGAGTTCTGAGGTGAAACTGTGGTGGGTTTTGCTCAGGGGTCTATCCTCTATCATGCCATGCCTGTGGTTTCTTTCAAAATGGTCAAACAATAGAGTTTTTAAGTTTTTATTCTTTGATCGTGGCTCGCTAAAGATTTTTAATCACGAGCCTGCAAATTCTTTGATCGCGAGATTCTTTGACAGCGATCTTTGATCGCGAGGGCATGACTAGATGGCCACTTGAAAAAAATACATTTTTCAGGTGAGAGGTGGCTTATTAAGCCAAATGAGGGTGGGTTTTGCTCATGGGGCTTTGTTCTACTGAGGCATGGCTGTGGTTTCATGCATTTCTGCCTAAGAATTGACTTTTAACATTTTTTATTGTTTGATCACAACCCTGCAAAGTCTTTGATCACAAGCCTGCAAATTCTTTGATCTCAAGATTCTTTGACCCTGATCTTTGATCACAAGGGCTCAACTAGATGGCCACATGAAAAATTAAATTTTCTCAGCACAGGAGTCACTTCTAAAGGCAAACTAGGGTGGGATCTGCTCAGAGGCCTTTGTTCTGTTGAGTCATGGCTGTGGTTTCATGTATTTTTCTCTAAAAATTGTTTTAACATTTTTTATTCTTTGATTGTGAACCTGCAAATTCTTTGATCATGAAATTCTTTGATCGTGATCTTTGATCGCGAGGAAGGGACTAGATGGCCAGATTGGGAGGGACCAGATAGCACAATTTTAACAATTTTCAAATTAAATATTTCGGAAACGGTTTGGTCTTTTAACTTGAAATTTGGAGGGTGTTGACAGCATGTCCTGTAGATATGAATTATAATACTTAGGTGTCAGACAATACATTTTTTTGTGGAAATATTGCATGAGGCAGTTTAAGTTTTGTGGACAGCATTTTCCATGGTGGTAGAGGCTTTAAATTACTAGGGTAGCTAGCCTTACTGCCATAGATGTGCTTTTTAGTCGTTAGGTATGTAAAATGTTAATAGGTGTAGAATTCTGTGAATGTGATGAATGAAAACCTGAAACTTTCACATTTTATATCTCAGAAACGGTTTGGTCTTTTACATTGAAATTTGGAGCTTATTGAGGGGATGTGCTGTCCATGTGAATTATGTGTTTAGATATTGGAAAATTCATTTGCTGCATCCATATTGCGTGACCCACTTAATGTTTTGCATATGGCACTTTGCATTGTGGTACTGGCTTCACATTTATAGGGTGCCTAGGGTTACTGCCATGGAGGTAATTTGTAGTGGTTAGGTGTCTGACATGTAAACAGGTGTTGAATTATGCCACTCTGATGACTGACACTTTGCTTTCTTTCGAGGTGGTGGGCCCTACACTCCCAACCATATGCACTGCCAGCAATACATATGATATTCGGTACTTGAACTCTTATCTTAGGCAGGAATTTGCAAGTTGGTGGGAGCCACGGGGCCCAAGGGCTGCTCCCCACCTGTGATTTCTTTTCTATTCTTTCTCAAAAAGTAAGGAAATTCTTTGCAAAAAAAACTTTGTTAATGCATCATTTAGGGTTAAAACACAAATAGTCAGGAAATGAGGCCTTTAGGGTTGCCTCATCCCCCCTTGTGGACCCGCCTATCATCCCAAGATTGACAGCTGATGGGGTGTGCCATTGGGGTTGTGAGGCCTAAATGTCACCTCATTCTTCTTTACTGTGGCTTGTGAATATGATTACAGATGGCATGGAGTGACATTTAGGCCTCACAACCCCAATGACACACCCCATCAGCTGTCAATCTTGGGATGATGGGCAGGTCCACGAGGAGGGATGGGACAACCTTAAAGGTCTCATTTCCTGACTTTTAGGTTTTAACCAAATGATGCATTAACAAAGTTTTTCACACATATATATATATATATATATATAT
The DNA here is from genome assembly GCA_016271365.2 of Neoceratodus forsteri. NCBI lineage: Eukaryota > Metazoa > Chordata > Ceratodontiformes > Ceratodontidae > Neoceratodus > Neoceratodus forsteri. Next base: position 1,274,325,788 of record CM057449.1, on the reverse strand, counting down.
ATATATATATATATATATATATATATATATATATATATATATATATATATGTATATTCATTGCACATAACTTCATTAATGCATCAGTCAGGGTTGATAGCACAGTGACAAAAGTATGGAGATGTTTATTTATTAGATTCTAGGATTACAAATACCTTTGAGCTGAAGCTCTTTTACAAAGGTTCCATGTCAGTAAGTACAGGCATACAGGTCATACAGGTTACATACATTATAAAACAATCAGTAACATAATCATCATAACATGTTATTACAAGGACTTTACAGGAAACACAATGGGAAGATGTAGGTAACAAAGAAAATGTTAGTGTGAGGAGGAGGAGCTAGGAAGGGGGGGGTGGGACAAAGAAAGGCAGCCAAGGGCCTTTTGTCATGACAGAGCAGGGGTAAGAGCAAATGTTGGGCATGGTAGGAAGGAAGTGCTATGTAGGTTGTTCACAGCAGACAGTAGAGACTATGGGCAAAAGCATGGAGAGTATTGCATTAAGCAGGGAATTCACAGGTGTTTGAGTCTGCTAATGAGAGGTGGAGCTTAGTCTTGAAAGTGCCCAGTGTTGGAGAGTTAGAGATGTCGGTAGTGAGACTGTTTAGCCAGCTAGGGGCCCTATAAGGAAAGGACCTTTGGCCTTGGGTTGTGCGACAGTAAGGGATTTGCAGGGTTAGGGGTTTTGAACTCCTGGTGTTACAATTGCTCACTCTGGGTTTGAGGAGGGAGTGGACCCCTTGGGGAGCAATGCCCATCATTATTTTCTTTGCTGCGATGCAGGTTTGATACTTTATTCGGTTGTTGAGTTGCAGCCATCCAGCTTGGGAGTAGAGGTCGCAGGTATGGGTTAAATGGTGGGCTCCAGTGGCAAGTCAACAGGCATTATTCAGGGAGGTAGAAACACGTTTGAGTGAGGTGGCAGTGGCAGAACCATAGATAAGTATGAGTCCGTAGTCTATAATACTAACAATAGAGCTCTGGATGGCAACAGATAGGGCCTCGGTGGTTAGATGCATCCTGTGGCAGAAGAGTAGGCCCAGTCTGGTGTTAGCCACTTTTGGCACATTATTAATGTGGTCAGCATAGGAGAGTTTGGAGTCAAGGGTGAGGCCAAGGTATTTAAAGGTATGGACTTGTTCTAGGGTGACTCCTTCCTTGGTTTTTATGGTGAGGTGATACTGGTTATTCTTGCTGCATGGGCTGCTGAGAAGCATTGTCTTTGTTTTTTTCTGGTTCAGGAAAAGAGATATGATGTTAGGGTTATCCCCCTACCACCCCACCCACACACCCCCATCCTCCGCACACCACCAGATGTCAGGGTGTGCCATGTGGGGTTGTCAGATCCAACTCTCACCCCATTCCATGTGTAAGCAAGCTGACATGCTACAGTATAGGAGAATGGGGTGAGAGTTAGGACCGATGACCCCATGGCACACTCCATCATCTGTTGGTGTGAGGGGTGGGTGGGGTGGAGAGTTAACCCTAACATCACATTTCCATACTTTTTTTGCTGTGCTATCAACCCTAACTGATGCATTAATTATTTTTTTTTGCAATGAATTTCCCTTCTTTTTGACAAAGAATAATGTAACTGGTAACTGGCATGTGTTTGATGGAGCGCAGGCCCTCTTGGCCCTGCGCTCCCTTCACACTGCCCATTTTTAGCATAATGCTATGTGGCTGTGGTGGCACAGGCCCTCAGTGCCTTGCGCTCTCACTTGCACATAAGTACGGAGCCTTACAGCAGCCCCATAGTAGTGAAAGGAAACCCTTGTAACACTTATTTGGCAATATCTCAGTAACTGTAGTAATGAAAAAAAAATTCCAGTGCAGTTGTAATCTATGACTTTGAAACATCCTCCCAAGCTTAGTCCATCTAAAAGTGGACTAAGCTGTGGGTAGCGAAAAATCCATATCACGAATCATTTTTGAGATATGGGCGTTGAAAGGCACCGTGGGCGCTGCAATGTTATCCTATGGGAAATTTCTCAACTTCAGAAAGCTGTAACTATGGGCCCATTGAATGTTTTGGGACCAAACCACCAAAAGGTACATCTCTGGGACCAGGGCCTGCTACCTTGCAAATTGCAACCCAAAAGCACAATCCACCTTAGCACAATGAAGTGACAAAGAAAACAACAAATGGGACATCTTTGAGCATTGTTTTCTCAAAAATAATATTTTCGTGACACCTCTATACCTTATAATAAAATCTTTTCATGCACAAAAAAATGTTGAGCCTCCTTTTATTTTGTGCGTGACCATTGTCGTGCATACAAAAAATGTTTTCGCAAAAACAAAATGGCAAAATGGTGGAAACATTTTGAAAAACATATTTCCAAGCTACATGCACAAACACTGATGCCAGAATCATGTTTCTCTGGGCCTGATTAGGGAAACACAAGTGTTGGTGTTTACCAAGGAGCAGTATTTTTCGATTTACAAAGTTTTTTGTCTCTCGCTAACTGAAAACAAGATGGCAGCAGCACAAAAACAAAAATCGGGAGCATGACAACAAAAAAGTGTTCACAAAAGTTTTCACAGTGCACATATAAATTTTTCCATAGGCTAAAATGGGACATGAAAAACTTGCATAACTTTTAAATGGATTAATATAGTTCCATCAAATCTTCAAAAGGCACCAATTTGACCCAGACCACATACAGTATACACATGCACATTTGAATCCAAACAGATGCATTATTCAGTATGTTAAGCCTGACAAAAAAATGCACACAAGTTGAGGATTTTTCACATTTGTGACACTCTGCAGTTCTGCAGCTGTACATCCAACTGAAACAAAATGTTCCAGATCCAGAGATCTATGGTTAGACACTGCACATGCAAAATTTCAGGCAAATCAGACAAACAGTTACAAAGCTATTAAAGTGCAAACTCTGGGGTTTAACATAGAAGTGGCCCACCAACCATAACTATAGTGGCACTAACGTGCCATTATCTGCATAGATATAGATATAGATACAGATATAGATATAGATATAGATATAGATATATATATATATGTATATGTGTGTGTGTGTGTGTGTGTGTGTGTGTGTGTGTGTGTGTGTGTGTGTGTGTGTATATATATATACATATATGAGATAAATAGATATTTTCAGTGTCCCTGGTAGTCCACTTCCCCTTCCCAGACCTGATCCCCAAGTAATGTGAACATGATAATACAGGCTACTATCCCTGGTAGTCTAGTGTCCCCCAGCAATGATCCCTGAAATATGAAATATAAGAACCATTCCCTTCCCTGGTGGTCTAGTGGTCCCCCCAACCCCGAACCCCAATCGCTGACACATGTAGGGAGTACAGTCCCACATATGGTACTGTAGTCTACCCCCACTCCAGCCCTAATCCCCCACAAGAAGTCACTTGTCCCTGGTGATCCAGTCAACTGCTCCAGCCAGTGGTGTCTTTAGGCACATGCAACCCATGTAATTGCATGATGTCCTGAGGCAGAGAGGGGGACCCCTGCTATCATGATTCATGTAATCACATTGGGAGGGTCACTTTGGGCTTATTGACTGTTTGCTGCCTTACTCCCTTTGAAGTGGTGGAACTATGGAGCCACCCCCTGGTTGCTGGGCACCCTGCAGTGCCTGTGTAAGTACACTAGTGGTTGTGTCGGTGCAGCGCCACTGCAACACCAGGGACTGGACTCCACTGAAAGAGCAGAGAGCAGTGACAATGACATGGCTCACAGTTACTGAGACTTCAAGAGAAAGGGGTAGGCTAAGAGCAGGAACTGGAGTCTGAGCAGGAACAATTATTATCACAGGCTGAGGTCCTCACAAAACAACAACTGACAGGGATAGAGAGAACCCATTGCTTAATACTACCACCACTGACCTCCAGCAGCAGGGACCTGGCCCAGAACAACCACCAGCAGTAGGGATCCCAGTGCAGAGCCAGGGGACAACCTGAACAGGTAGGAAAGCTGAACTTGAGGGTGGGTGCCACAGGGGTGAGAGAGATACAGAATGGGGAGGCAGTTTAACTTGGATTATCATTTAAAGTTACTAAGCATGGGTGCCATCACTTAGGTGCAGCTTGTTGCTTTCTGACACTGACCAGGACACCAAGGGGACACATCTTATGGACAGAAAAGCAGGGAACCCTGTGGAAATTATTGCCTTTACTTGTTCAAAGGTCAGTCTTTGATTTGACATTTTAAACTAATATTGTGAATTCCTGTTTTAAAGTCTGATTTTACAGGAGCTTCTCTGTGTGTGCAGCACCTTTGCTATAAGGGATAGAGTAATTATGAGAGGTAAAACAATTAAAATAGGGACATGACTATAATCAAGAATATTGAGAGGTCTCAGTATTAGGCCTACGCTAGAGTGGCTTATTGCTTGCATTGTATTTTACTGGAGGTTATGAAAAGCTGGGAAACTTTGTACTTTGTGGTACTGGAACTGACAGTCTTCATGACAGGAATCGAATTGATGCTGTGACAGTGCGAGCTGCACTTTGCTCTTTCGGCTGCTATTCAATGAATGGATGTCATTCTCCTCCTTTCCATGTTTATTTTTAATGTTGACACATTTGGCTTTTGTATAACTGACAGCTGCTTTGCTCCAGATTCAGTGGTAACGCAGGTTCACACAGTTTAGCGATGTATAGATTTCCCTAAGGTCCAATATGACTGAGCATGGGCGATCACATGGGAGATTTACCACAAGCTGGTGAAGAGTACTTAAGGAGCAGAACTTCATGCCAGCTCTTGGCAGATTAGGAGGGTCTACAGTCTTGCGCAAGGTGGTAACATCTCCATTATTTGTACGAAGACCCCCCTGGCTGGCAACACTAGTAGAGTCCCCAGTTTCTAGCTTTGCATGGTGACCTCACAGGGCAAATGCTGCCACTGGCTTCAGCCCTGATTCTTCATAACTCGCAAGCTTTGATTACCTGGTGGTCCATTGGACCCCCACCCCACAGTGCCTTCCACCCCTCTGTCCCCTAACATCCCATAACGGAGCCAGTGACCAGCTCAGCCCACCTCTCACCTCCATAGTCAGCCACCAACTGAGCTCTGAATGAGCACATACTGTACACAGTACCTGGTCCTTCAGAGCTCAGTCAGTGGTTGGCCGCGGAGGTGACTGGTGGGCTGAGCCAGTTGCTGGCTTGATTATGGGATGAGGGAAGTGGGGTGGTAGGCACTGTGGAGAGGGGGGGTCCACTAGACCACCAGGTGTTTGGGACTTGTATGTTACCAGGATCAGGGCTGGAGCAGTCCACTGGACCACCATGGATCATTGACATGTTCTCGTGGGAGATTGGGGCTTGGGTGGGGGCTGACTACACTGCCTACTGTGGGACTGTATAGAAGACATGTTTTGGGGTACGGGTATCAGGGTTGGGGGGCACTAGATTACCAAGGAATTTGAGTTATGTTTACAGTATGTGAATGGGGGATTGGGGATCATGGAGGGGGGTCCACTAGACCACCAGGGCATTTGATATATTTTCACAGTATGTGTATGGGGGATTGGGGATGGGGGGGCACTAGACTACCCAAGATTTGGTAGATAGATTAAATTTTATTTTTATACAGGATAAGTACATGCCGAAAGGGATGTAAAACCCTGTTTACAAGACAATCCTGTTTATGATGTTACAATGTAGAAAACATGTTGTTTCATGTAAAGTTTTTACATACAGACATAAAACAAGACATTTGAACACCATGGGCCAGATATTCAAAACTTTACCCTGGGGCTAAATTAACACTGCCCAGTGGGCAAACTTAGCCCGGAGCACCAAAGCAAGCTATATTCAAAAGGAATAGACCGGGGCAAACTGCTTCTGAATATAGCATGGGAATGAGGCTGGGCAAACTGGGCTGGGAGTGCAGGACAAACTTAGCCCTGGAATAAGACAAGTCTGAATATAGCAACCAGGAAGTGCAAACCACAACAGCAACACAGTGCACAGTGATGTGAAAGTAGGTAGAGGTGAACTATGTGGCCAGTGTGTGTGACAGCAAATGTGTGGACCCAGTACAGTTGCAGGCAGCAGCAAATGTGAAAGTACAGTGTTCAAAACTGTATAATATTCCCTGAACTGTTTGCGCAGTGCTAACACATTTGCACGGGTTTAGCACTGGGCTAAACCGTTAGCCAGGTGCAAACACGTTTGCCCAGCGCTAAACTTCGCCATATTCAAAAAGTGACATGCAAATGAGCCTACTTAGGTAGTCTCTGGGCAAACATCCAGATTAGCATCTCATAAATGCCCTGATTTGCATGCAGTTTGCCCAGCTTTACTGCAGGGTTCCACAGCTCCATCTGTAGGTCAGTCTAGAAGTACAGGGGTTGGCCAGGTCCGACTGCAGCTCCACCTGTAGGTCAGTCTGTCAGTGCATGATGATAGCTGTAGGCTACATGTAAACAGTACAGCGTAGCATAGAATTTTGTAGCCCAGGGCACAACACAGCATAGGCACAGATGGCAGTGCTGCATGCAACTGTCACACTGTACATCATGCTACAGTACACAGCAGACACTACAGTAGCAAGGAGGCCAGTAGTGTATGGACACAGCACTGCCTATGGTGCATAGGGCAGTGCTGATGACTGCACTATACAGTGACAGACCCAACATGCCGGTGTTTACTGACAGAGGACATTACTGTTACGCTGTTGTGTGACCCACAGATGCTGCACCTCTGGCATGGGATGCTTACAGTGACATATACATGTCTGGCTTTGTGTGCTGTGGCAGTTGTACAGCTGTGCGGTATGTGGCTGGGAAGGCATATATTATCAGAAAGGCACACTAGTGTTGGGGTATTCCCAATACTGGCCCATGTGCACTGCTTGATGTGTCCCAGCCTTGTGGCCACACCTGGTCTGTGGCACAGCCTGACCACCTGTACACTCTCTCCCCCCTCAACATCCTCCATGCCCATTTTGCTGCCTGTGTGTGCTGGAATCTGTTGGTGTCCACAGAAGAGTGGTCCGCAGGTGTGTGCTGTATGGCCACACTGTCATGCTGTCCACTGGCAGCAGGGTCAACACTTACTGCCTGGCATGGCTGGGACTGGTGGCAGATGATGGCATCATTGTGATGCCATCAGCGAGCAGCATGTTTCTGCTTTGTCTATGTGTCAAATGTATTCGTTAGGGTCTCGCAAAGCTGTGCAAAAGCCACACAAACACCACCACCACCACACAAAGTCAAAATGTCACACAAAGCTGATTGCCCAGGGTTAAGACTACCTTTTCCTGGGCGGTAATGTGCACCACGCTAAGTGTCGCGCTAAGTCACGCAAAACCACTGTATGCAGCGCTAGTCACTGAATATAGCATTGTGCCTGTATTCATGTACACACACCCTGAGTTTGCCCCTTGCATACATTATGATTTTGCCTGGTGCTAATGCAGTTTGTGCACGCTATTTGGTCTTTTGAATATAGCAAACCCGCTCTAAACCAACACAAACAGTTTTTGCCCGGTGCAAAGTTTTGAATATCTGGACCCATAAATATTGTTGTGTAATAAAAAAACTTTCTAGATTAGTGAAGTATCATCAAACATACACCATAAATGCATTACAAGAGGTTGGAGACATAAAATCCATAAAACAGGTCTAACAGTTACATACTAAGGGAAAAATGGCCTTTAGTTCTCAACGAAACTGTACTTGAGATGTTGTAGTTCTCATAGAATGAGGAAGCATATTCCAATACTTAGCAGCTTGGTAGTTAAAGGTTTTTTTTTCCTCCATACCTTGTTTTACTATAATTAACCATTATCTTATTTTCATGTACAGATCTTATTAAGATCCAGGTCGGTTCTACTCTTTTTGTTAGTGCAGTAACTGAGATGTAATGTGCTGGATATTTTATAAAAAATGTATGCAGTAGTCTTTACCATGTTACACTATTTCTACATTCTAAAGTTAACCACCCTAAGTTTTTTAACATTACACAATGATGTGTCTTAAAATTACATCCCAACACAAATCTTACAAGTCTATATTGGATTTTATCTAGTTTGTCTCTCATTTGCTTGGTGCAACTCTGCAAACATTACTTCTATATTCAATTGATTGCAATATCATCTGTTCAACAATTGCTTTTGTAGCTGTTTGATTTAGATTTCTTGAAGTGCATCTAAGGGCACCCATTTTTTACCAGCATTATTAAACACCTCCTTAATGTGTTTAGAGATAAATTTAATTCTGCATCGAAGATCATTCCTAGATATTGATATTCCATCATCTGTTCCATCAGTGTATTAGTCAATGAACGTATAGTTAACATGGATGTCCCACTGTTACCAAAGTATAACATTTTAGTCTTCTTCATATTCATGACAAGCCTTGATCTGGTGAACCACTCCCCAATGCCATCAAAGTCGTTCTACAATTTATTCTTGAGGTCCTCCATGTCTACCCCGGTTGCAACTAATGCCGTATCATCAGCATACAACTTGATGCTAGAGGTTTGCACTACATGGGGAAGATCTTACTGAATATCGGAAACAACAGGGGCCCCACTATTGACCCCTGTAGGACCCCTCGACTAACCTGTTTTACATTAGACAGGCTCTGGGACACTGATACCCTCTGCGATCTCTCAGTCAAACATGATTTGAACCAGTCCCAGGGTGCATCAGTGATACCCATAGACTAGAGTTTCCCCAACAGCAGGGAATGGTCCTCCAGATCGAATGCTTTTGATAAGTCCATGAAGAGAATCGGTCTCCAATCCAGCATCCAAAGAAGTTGCTACTAAATCATTAAATTCAATTAGAGCTGAAATGATAGAGAGGCCCTTTCTAAATCCTGCCTGATATGGTGTTAATATATCATATTTTTCTAGATATTCCATTGTTTGTAAATGCACTTGTTTTTCTAAACATTTGGATAAAATTGAGAGCAGCGCGATTGGTTGATAATTACCTGGCTCATAATGGTCTCCCCCTTTGTGAATGGGGATAACCTTACTTTGTTTCCATGTTGATGGAAAGATCCCACTATTTAGGCTCCAGTTGAATATGTACAGTATGTTACTACTGACGCAATATGGTCTGCTGCCATTTGCACAAATGTTCCCTCTAACCCATCTAAACCTGAAGAGTTATGTATTTTTATCTGTTTTAAACATTTTTTTAACCTCCAATATAGTTAATATTCTGAATTGAAAGTGTGGATGTGTTCCCATAAAGTGTAATTCTTCCTGTGAATCACTGTCTAATGAAGTTTTTTTCTCTAAACCTGGTGGGTTTACAAAGAAATCATGTAACATATTAGCAATTCCTTGAGGTTCCTCTTCTGTTTTCCCCTCATGGGTCAGCTGGTTCATTTGCTGCCTGTTCTTTTTCCTTGGCTAATTATATCATTTACTGTCTGCCTGAATTTTTTTTGGATCCCAATTACTGTCTACTTTAGTTTTAAAATAATTAGATTTTTTTTTAATCTGATTTCTGCAATAGTTTCTGCTAACCTTAACTTTGGCCCAGTTGCTATCCTGCTTTGATTTTCTTGCCAATTTCTATAATCTCTTTTTGATTCTGATGTTTTTTTTAATAATGTATTGTTTGTCCATGGTACCCTATCACTTCTCTTATTATTATTTTTTTGTCTTAGGTGCATGTCTATTGCATATTTCCAGAAATCTATCTGTGAAGTACTTGACCGTTGATTTTAAATCTGGGATTAATTTGCATCTCTCCCAGTTTGAAGCTGACATATCCAAATTAAATTTATCAACAGAAAAGTATCTCATATCCCTGACCCACCCGTTATTAAATTGTTTCTGGTACTGTAATGTATGATTTATTATTGCCCAAATTAGGTTATGATCCCCAAAATATGGTAGCATAACCCCTGTTGATTGTACATTTATCTGCTGAGAAGCTAATATTAAATCCAATACTGTCCCTTTTGATGAGATATGAGTGTATCTAGTAGGATATTTTTATATATTGTATTACACCCATGGGTGCTAACATTTCCTTCATCTTTCTACCTCTAAGTTTATGCCTGAATTTGGGTCTCCTGACAAAATCACTAATTTGTCCTTTAAACTAGCTTGGATAATGTTAACCATCTGCTCTAGTTTAGCCATCTTTGTGTTTGGTGGAGAATAGATGACCCCAATAGCCATTTTCAAATTCTGTAGATAAATTACCATATAATCTATGTTTCCTAAATTACCTTTTGTTAGAATTGCTACTGGACCCAACGAGTGTTTTAAATACAAAATTACCCCTTCTGCCCATCCTATCTGAATGAAACATTTTGTATCCTGTTATTCCTATTTCATTATCCTCTACCTTGTTTGAAAGCCAGGTTTTGGAAAAACCTGCTATATCTGATTTTTGTTCTTCGAACAGAGTCACTACCATATTTGTTTCTGGGGCCAGACTTCTTGCATTATCACGTATGATTTTTAAATTTGTAATTTTCTCAGTTTTCAGCCCTGGATTCAGTTTAATATCACCCCCCATCAATAATAATATAACATACAGAGTATGGTCCCTACACATATTCGAATGTAAATTTTGTGGTTCCAGTAGCTTTACTTGTCTAGCTGTGCAATACAGCATCCAGTTCCTAGAAATGTCATTTCTATGAGGCTTTGTATGACTGATACTTCTAACTTGTACATTGTTTATATATTGTGTAGGCCAGTAGAAACCAGTTTTGTCTGCGGCATTCATGTTCTTAGATAATAAGCCAATTAGGCACAAAAGTAATAGGGGCAAAAACACTTTGTACATATACATTGTTAATTCCCCAACCTATATAACAATCACTTAAATAAACTGTAATGTCTTATTATGGTGTTGCTAACTAAATAATTCACACTTTCCAGTTATAAAAATCCAGTATTCTAGGCCTGTCTCCTTACAACATTGAAACAATATCTCAGTATATTACAGTTAAAAATCAATTAAATTCACTTGAGTAGGCTTACCTGAAAAACACGGTTGCCTTAATACTTATATACACTAGTTAATTTAGAAGCCCCAATGGACACAAGGCAAATAATCTGATGTATACTCTCTATAAATTGTTATGCTACTCCTCCTTGTTTTGAGTTAGTTCAGGAACTATAAATAGAAAAGTTAATTTCATCCTAAACATCAGTATTACTCTACTTGCAGTCAGGCAACCACTAATAGCCCTCCCCTCTCATGATTGAAATGCACTCCTGGTTCTCTGTCATGCTGATTACAACTCTATAAGTTCAATATTCATTAATTACAAAGACTTCAGAACTTAATACCTCTAGTATAAAGTACATTTAGGTTCCAAGAGTTTTTTCTCATTGGAGTGGCGCCACTCACTCTTGCTTGTGCTTCACTCACACTAGTGAGCGGTGCAGGGTTTTGAATGGTATAACCCTGCCCCTATGATGACCTCAGAAGCCAGCTCCCCCAAGCCCCCTGCTCACCAAGCCAAATAACAGTCCATGGTGTGAAAAGTAGTGTAGAAACACGCACAGTCTCTCACACTGGCAGGCTTCTTCTGGAGTGCTGTAGAATCTTCTCCAGGGATGAAAACAAGCAGGTACAGCAGGAGTGAATGTTCTGTTCTCTAATGAGTGGCATGGAATTAGAATGGTATAACTCCACCCCTATGATGACCTCAGTAACTGGCTCCCCTGAGCCCCCTGCTCACCGAGCCTAATAACAGTTTGTGGCATGAAAAGTAGTGTAGAAACATGCACTGTCTTCCACACTGGCAGGCTTCTTCTGTAATGCAGGGGAATCTTCTCCAGGGCCAAAACCAGGCAGGTACAGCAGGAGTGGATGTTCTGATCTCTAGTGAGCAGGGCAGGGTTTTGAATGGTATAACCCCACCCCTATGATGACCTCAGTAGCCAGCTCCCTTGAGCCCCCTGCTCACAGAGCCAGATAACAGTTCATGGCATGGAAAGTAGTGTAGAAATATGCACAATCTCTCACACTGGCAGGTTTCTTCTGTAGTGCAGGGGAATCTTCTCCAGGGCTGAAAACAGGCAGGTACAGCAGGAGTGAATGTTCTGTTCACTAGCAAGTGGTGTAGAGTTCTGAATGGTATAACCCCACCCCTATGATGACCTCAGTAGCCAGCTCCCCTGAGCCCTTTGCTCACTGAGCCAAATAACAGTTTGTAGTGTGAAAAGTAGTGTAGAAACACACACAGTCTCTCAAACTGGCAGACTTCTTCTGTAGTGCAGGGGAATCTTCTCTGGGGCTGAAAACAAGCATGTACTACAGGTGTGGATGTTTGTATGGTATGTCTCCATGTCTCTGGGATGGGGGTTACCTGTCCATGACTGTCTGGCATTGCCACATGCTTTTTAACAGCAGTATCTGGTGCTGCACTACAGGTCATGCTAATGGCTGTTGCACGGCACCATTCTTTTGAATATCCTGGTGCACCAGTGCTCATGACCCCACCCCTCGCTTGGTCCCCTGCATACATTATTTTCTAGCTCTGGTGCTCTCATGCTGCACCGGCGCTATTTGCACTTTTCAGTATTGCAGCTGGACACAATTGCAGAGCAAATGGTTTGCACCCAGTGCAATGCTTTGAATATCTGGCCCTACAACCACCTACTAAAATATTACAAACCCAGATTTCACGCTTATGTCATTTATGAGCTTGGTAACTCCTTTGATAGGTAGATTTCCTCATACACCACACTTGCTATAATTTGTTTGCACTAGATTGCTATTTTAATGTATTGTTTTGCACTTTGCTACTGTATTTCATTAAGTATTAAATGCTGTAGTAAAAGAGCTGTGCACAATGGTTTTACACTCATAAATACATATTTTTTGAAAAATTATTCTTTTTTAATTACCCTTTAACCTCCCAACTGCCCAGTCATTTATTATATTTATTTGTTCACCAGGTTGGTGCACTGGCTCCAGGGACTGTTTTGGGACTGTTTTTGCACTAAAACAGGAATGGCAAAATGTATGTACAGGACAAGAAGCATTTAACATTACATGACAAATGGTGACTGTGGTGAAAGTGATGATAACCAAACAAAAAAAAAAAAATACATTCAGCGTACAATAACTACATTTAGGCTACCACCAGCTCCATCTCCAAGCCAGAAATCAGACAGCCCCTCTTGTTGTGGTGCTGTGTGAAATGGCTGGGATTATATGTTCAGTCACTACACTACCGTACCAGTCTAGCATTGCTGTAAAGTGCTTTGGGATACAATGTGTATGAAAAGTGCTATACTGTACAAATGCAGATTCTTCTTCTTCTGCTTCTTTTTCAGTACCCACACCATGGGGAACCCTTGCATAGTGGGGCATTTGAGGACAGCATTCCCTTCTCCAGCCAACTCCAAGTTGGGTGGTAGGGGGCTCTTCATGCTGGGTGAGTGGGTAGAGTGAGTCTTGAGCATGTCTGCTTTATCCTTCCAGGCTTTGAGTTTTTCCCTCCTTCTCCCTCCACTATGGATGGTGGTGTAATGTGGTCCAAGCTGTGCATATAATGGGCATGCTTAGTAGCATGGCATATCTTTTTTTCTGCATCTGCTCATTCAACCTGTGCAACATTAGGTGGCCCTGGTGTGGCAGGCTGCAGATGCCCTCCCCACCCAGAGGAGTCGAGGATCCTGTAGGAGGCTCAAACCTCCTCCTCCTCCTGCTAGCACAAGTTCAGTCCTCAACCTGGGTTGCCAGTGTCATGAGCAACAGCCCTGTCTCTGTGTTATTGGTTCAGCTGAAATAAAAGAATTCTTAATTGATATACAGTATATATGGCATGGGAGGGTAGTCAAACATACCCTAAATTCTAACCACAGTTACCTCTAAACTACCATAAATTACCCTAAAAATACTCTAATGAAAAACAGGTAGTTGGTTAGGGTCGTGTAGTTACTACCCTACTCGTTCTACTACCCTATGACCCTACCCTGATCATAATGAAAATGTAAAAGGCTGTTTTTGACTGTAGGCTGTATACTGTACCATTACACTGTTTGTTAGGTGCCCCAAGCACTGTCATTTATTACTGTGACATAGTCAGCTACACTTCCTCCCTCTGTAGCAGTTAGTAAAACAACATCCTTTTATGGCTGTATTACACTGTTTATTAGGTTTCAAAAATTATACCCATGGTGGGCATTGCTGAGGCAGGTATAAGTGGCACAGCTGCTGTGAGTGAGCCTGCTACTGTTTCCAAAAATTATACCTATGGCAGGCATTGCTGAGGCAGGTGAGAGAGACAGCTGATCTGAGTGATGCTGCTGCTGTTTCCAAAAATGATACCAATGGTGGGCATCATACATAATAAACTGATGATTGACAAAACTAAGAGTAGTGTGGCTCATGTGGCTGGCATGGTGGCAGTGATGAAGCTGGGATCTAGCAACAGAGCCAACACATACTGTAGGTGTCATTCTTAAACATGGCATTTATCCTCTGATTAGTCAACAGTCTGAGACACAAGTCATCTCCCAGCATAACAGCAGTGACATCTTCTTTTGACTGAAAGTGTTTTTTTATGTCATCAAGGAAAATGTGAAGAAATCTTATTTGAGGAAGAATTTAACTCAGAGTTGAACTGTCTGCACTGACTTTCTCAAATGGCTCCAATAAGGTGACCAAAGATTCAAGTAGACTCTAACTGCTAGAACTGAGCATGATGTTTACTGTACCTATTAGATGCTACATGGTGTGATCATGTACAGCTTTTTTCTGTTCAAGAAGCCTTTCCAACAATTAAGATGTTGAATTCCAGCAGTTTGGAACTTCCTGCTTTGATATATGCAGTGGTAAGTTGTTTGACCTCTGCAGCCCTTTCAGGATTTTTTGTGCTTTCATAGAGTATGAAATGCCTACATATTTTCTTAGCAAGACCTAATATGTTTTCAGCATTTCTGTTTCCATTTAAGAAATTATGGATAAGATTTAAACAATGTGCAAAATAAGGTATTTGCTGGTAGTTGCCGTCACTAACAGCATCAACAATGCTGGCACCGTTATCTGACAAAATGAACCCTGGAGATTAGGAATACAGAGTAAGCCATTTCTGGAATTTTTTTTGCAGCTCCTGCAAAATATTCAAAGCAGTGTAGTTTTCCTCAAAAGTGGCAACACGTAATACAGTCCACTTCCTACTGCCTATGGTAAAGCGAGGATTATTTCTTCCGGAATGAAAACTTGCCCAATGAGCTGTAACAATCATGTAGTAAGTTGATTGGTTGCTAACTTGCTGGTCCATACATCTGTACATCTGTGAACCTGCTTCACCTCAGAGTTTCAGCTGCTTAATGACTTCAGTATACACCAAGCCATAAAACTGTGGAGCAGCCTTTTTTGAGAAATATGTTTAACATGGAACAGTGTACTATGGTTCAGTCCAGTTCATGAACTTGAGAAAACCTTTTTGGGTAACAAAATAAAAAAGGATTTGACAATTGGCCAACAGCTCTGCAATGGCTTTATTTAACAGTGGGCATATTAGTCCTGACAACACTTTCTTTTAATGTTAGTTGAAAAGATACTTTTATTTTTGGGGGGAATGTATTTGTCATGCCTTTTTCATATGGAGTGCTAATTTGGGATTTTCCAGTACTCGATGGTGTCAGAAAACAATCTATGTTTATCTGGGAAGACTGCAAGGACAAGTGATTCAATGTCACTTACTGCTTCCATTTGTATATTTTTATCTGCACACTTGTTTTTATATGTTTAGAAAATGAATCCCAAGATCTTGCCTCCTATGTATTTTCAACTGAATTTTTCATGGTCCATGATACCAGCTGAGATGGTCAGCACTATGTATCCAAACTGATGACATGGCAGTAGGTTGTTCTACCGTTTCTCCAGATCTCTCAGTTGAATATCAAATCTGAGGCTGATAACTTCACACTTTTTCAGTCTAGCAGTGAGATTAACAATTTTCCCAGCTCTGTGATTATTGTTAATCTCAAACTCACCCATGTAACCTTGCTTCATCATTACGGTCAAAAATCTAATGATTACTTTGGAGCATGGCTTAATGAGAACCTGGTGTTTGCCCCTTTTCTCTGCATTGATGCTTTTAAGACCATTGGCAAGAACGTTCATATGCACTATGGTGCTGGTTCTGCTTCCAGTTTACTGTTGCTATGGTCACCACCACCACCACCTCCACTACCACTCATACCAACCACACTACCACTTATCTTGCCCCACTCAATTGGGTGTTTTGTCTTTGCATGCTGCATTATTATTGATGTTCCAAAATGTGTCCCTTTGCCATAACTGACACTTTTTTGTACAGACTGCATACAGCTCAAGAGTTGTCTGCAGGGTCAATGTAAAATAAATTCCACACTACAGATTTGCCTTTTTTGCTTTGTGCCATGGTGCCTGCCACTATTCCTTGTACAGTCAAGGGACCTGAAGGAAATCCTACACTGTAATTTCCTTGTTGAGATGACTTGTTCTCATTAATACTCATCTTCCTTTTCTTATGTTTAGCATATTATTTGTTTGTTCTGTACTTGCCTCTCATGCCTTACAGCAGCATCCTCTTCTACTCCCTCATCAAAACTACTGACCTCATCACCACAAGATTCAGAAGAGCTGGAAGTGCCGTCATTATTATGAGGGACATAGCCAAGGCTATCCCATTACCAGTCCCCACTATCACCACCATCTCTATCAGCATTCACTGCCTCAGCATCTGAACTTATATTTGAGAAGGATGCTTCCTTGCATACTGCTTCAGCAGCAGGCAGTATCCTGGCACATGTGACAAAACATTCAGTACCTCTATGAGTAACTCCAGTCAGTTATTTCCAAAACTCTGCTATCATTTAGTTGCTAACATACTTTTTTATGTTAAGGACATTTAATGTCAGTCCTGGTGATGTTGTTATTATTATTATTAGTGTTGCTATGTTTAAGTAATAAGGTATGACCAGGGGTTATGTTAATGTTCTAGTTAATCACCCCTTGGGGGTGTAATGTGAGGGGGTCATTAACTAGAACATTAACATAACCCCTGGGACTACTTTATTGCTATTATTAAACTGGACATTATAAAAAGTATGTAAATAAAGAAATTGTGTTTATTTTTCCCCAAAGTTCACTTACTTTTTGAACAAATAGTCACTCTGCATTTTTTAGAATCCTCGTTTGAAACTAACTGCTCCTTTGTCATCAGCGGGCAGCTGTAGCTGTGTAAAGGTGCCATTCTCATCTGATTTCTAATACCAGTCAGCACCTTTTCATAGTAAATTGCCCTTGGAATTGCATGCTAGAGCAGATCATGTTTGAAACCCTCATAATTACAATTTTGACCTGAGGGTGGAGCGCGATTGAGATCATGATTGGTGACTGTGGAGAAATGTTTGACACTGTACACTCCCTTATAAACACAATACATTTTGGTACAGTGTCAGTTCCTTTTTTTTTTTTGGCAGATCAGTACTGATCTCATCCCTATTGAGTTCTGTAAAGTTAAATTCATCATATTTCTCTTCTGTTGCTGTAGCAAAAAGAAAAGGAACTAACACTGTAGCACGATGTACCATGTTTATCAGGGAGTGCACAGTGCCAACATTTCTCCACCAGTCACCAATCGTGATCGCGCTCCACCTTCTAGTTTAAATTTTAATTATGTGGGTTTCAAACATGATCTGCTCTAGCATGCAATTCTGAGGGCAGTTTACTATGAAAGGGTGTTGACTGGTATTAGAAATCAGCGAAGACTGGCACCTTTACACAGCTACAGCTGCCCACTAATGACAAGGGAGCTAGCTGTTAGTTTCACATGAGCTTCATGAGACATGGAACTGTTTGCTTTGGCACAGTTGACCTGCTGGCAGGCTTTTAAATAGTGAAGATGCCTTTTTTAAACAATGAGCTTGCAAGTAGAATATTTCAGAAAACTTTTAAATACCAAAGGTTATACACTTTGTCTGTGGCTCTTTGGTACAGCTGCTTTAGTTAATTTAGGAGCCCCACTCATCCGGTTAACCTAGATGAAGCTGACCTGCGGCTGTTAATTAGGAGCCCTGCTTGTCCGGTTAGCCCAAATGATGCTCACCTGCGGCTGTTAATTTAAGAGCCCCACTCATCCCATTAAAAACAGGCAGGAATCCACACAGATAGCATAGGCTGCATTCAACACTTGCTGACAACAGTGACAGTAAGGACTTTTTTCAAGAACGGTTGAGTTGGGGTGGCAGCCCCCCCACACACATACACACATGTCACAGTAACTTTTAAATATTTGTGGCTGCCAGAACAGAATTGTCACAGCCACAGCAAGAACCCAGCAAGGTTCTCTGTACTAAATATCAGCATGCCCGATAACTAGTGAAATACAAAACCGTGAACTTCACTTATGGAGCACTTTCAGAAACAACGTATTAAGACACTTGGTAAAGGCTGAAAAACAGTAGCCCTACCACAGTGCACAAAGTGGCTTGTGCTTACTTGTTGCTTTCAGTGCCCTAGGCTCCTGCTTGCCAAAAATGTTGGCAATGTTGTAAAGCCACACTGCTGCTGTTAATTTTAATGCCAGACCTGCAGACAATAATGACAGAGGCTAAACTGGACATAGTAGCAATTAGCGAGATGTGGTTTACCAGTAACCACACTTGGGAGACTTCAATACCTGGCTATGTACTGTTCAGAAGAGACAGAGGTGCAAAGGGGGGGGGGTTGGAGTGACCCTGTATGTCAGTGAAAATATCAAAGTTACAGAAATTCAGAATACACATAAGGAGCCAGAAGAACTGTGGGTCACCCTGGAAACAGGAAATGGGACAGCCATAAGAACTGGGGTTGTCTACATGCCCCAGACCAGTGGAAGGGCATAGACACATTACTGTTAGAAGATATACAAAACTTGACAGCTAAAGGGGAGGTTCTGATAATGGGAGACTTCAACATGCCAGATACAGATTGGTCAATACCAGCAGGAACATCTGCCAGAACTAGACACGTGGTAGATTCCCTGCTAGGGGAAGGCCTCAAACTGATACAACAACCCACAAGAGATAGGGATATCCTAGATCTAGTGCTGACTAACAGGGAAAGGATCACAGATCTCCAGGTAGAAGGTCACCTGGGGGCCGGTAGCCATCACATGATATGGTTCACTTTGGCCACTACAACTAAATCATCCCATTCCAAGGCAAAAATATGGGACTTCAGAGGAGCTGACTTTGATAAGATGGCCAACAGAGTTAAGCTAGCCCTGACAAAGAGAAATACAGGTGAGGGAGTACAGTCAAAGTGGGCAAGCATTAAGAATGCAATACTTGAAGTAACATCCCATTGTGTTATAGAGAAAAGGAAGTGCAAAAGAAGAAGGAAACAACTTTGGTTCTCAAAAACAGTAGCAGAAAAGGTCAGAGCCAAAAGGCTGGCCTTCTGGAAATATAAGGGAACACAGCGGGATGAAGATAGGGAGGCATACCAAACTTCCCTAAGAGAAGCAGGGAAGGCAGTAAGGCAGACAAAGGTCCAAACCGAGGAAACACTAGCAGAAACAGTAAAAGAAGGTGACAAGACTTTCTGTAGATACATTAGTGAAAGGAGAAAGTCCAGAGGGGGTATTGCTAAGATCAAAGGAGAAAAGGGTGTGTGTGAGGAGGAGGACCACGTAAAAGCATCTATCCTAAATAGATACTTCTGCTCAGTATTTACTGAAGAGAAGGTAGGGCAGGGCCCACAGCTCAGCACCATGGACACAGGGAGGAGGGATTTGAGCATTAGTCCCTTCACAAAAGAAAGGATCCTACAAGAGCTTGATAAGCTCAGGGTGGTCAAGGTAATGGGACCTGATGGCATACATCCCAGGGTACTAAAGGAGCTAAGGGTGGAACTATCAGAACCATTATCAGAACTGTTTAGTGAGTCTCTGAGCACAGGAGAGGTCCCAGAAGACTGGAGAAGGGCTCATGTGATCCCGCTCCACAAGAGTGGTAGCAGGGAGGAGGCAGGGAACTACAGACCAGTCAGTCTTACCTCAGTAGTGGGCAAGATTATGAAGGCACTCCATAAGGAAAGGATAGTGCAACACCTGGAATCCATAGGAGCACAGGATCCAAGATAGCATGGGTTTACAAAAGGAAGGTCCTGTCAAACTAATCTCATAGATTTCTTTGACTGGGTAACCAGAGTGGTGGACCAAGGGGGAGCAGTTGATGTCACCTACCTTGACTTCAGCAAAGCTTTCGATACTGTTACACATAGAAGATTGATTAATGAGCTGGATAGGCTCGGGGTGAGTCAGAAGTTGGTCAACTGGGTGGCAAACTGGTTGACAGGCAGAAAACAGAGTGGTGGTACATGGTATACAGTCAGAAGAGATGCAAGTCACAAGTGGGGTACCTCAGGGATCAGTCCTGGGGCCAGTCCTCTTCAAGGTCTTCATCAGTGACATTGCAGATGGACTGGAGGGTAAGGTTTGTCTGTTTGCAGATGACACCATGATCTGCAACAGAGTAGATGATCCAGATGGGGTGGGCAGAATGAGAAGAGATCTGGATAAACTAGCAAACTGGTCGGAAGAGTGGCAACTGGGGTTTAATGCAAAGAAGTGCAAGATCATGCACATAGGGAAGAGAAACCCTGAAGCCACCCATAGGCTGGGAGGAGAGTTGCTGGCAGTCACAAGGGAAGAAAGAGACTTGGGCATCATCATGACCAATGACCTGAAATCATCCAAGCAGACCACTAAAGCAGTAGGTAAGGCTAGGGGGATGTTAGGGTGTATTAGTAGGGGTATCACAAGTTGGAAGAGGGAGGTAATAATCGCTCTTTACAGGACACTGGTTAGGCCCCATCTGGAGTACTGCATGCAGTACTGGAGGCCACACCTTCACAAGGACATTAACCAAATTGAGGCAGCCCAGAGAAGGGCAACCAAAATGATGCAGGGACTGCATCAGAAGACATATGAGGACAGATTAACGGAGCTCAATATGTATACCCTAGAGCAAAGGAGGGAGAGTGGTGATATGATTGAAACATTCAAATACCTTAAGGGCATTAACAAGGTGAAAGAGTCTAACATGTTTCAATATAATAAAAATAGCAGGACAACAGGACACAGCATGAGATCAGAGGGAGGCCAATTAAGGGGTAATGTGAGAAAGTTCTTTTTTACAGAAAGGGTAGTGGATGCATGGAACGGCCTACCTCATGAAGTGGTGGATATGAATACAGTGCAGGGCTTCAAACAGGCATGGGATAGGCATAAGGGAGCAATACAGATGAGCATGAATAGATAGGCCATTGACAGAGCAAAGGCTGATGGCACATTTATAAGGTAGAAAAAGAAATGGGCAGACTGAATGGGCCTTGTGGTCCTTATCCACCATCAACGTCTATATTTCTGTGTTTCTATGTTTCTTACCCACCCATTTTCCAGAAATGCCAGCACTGTTGTAAAGCTGCACTGCAGCTGTTAATTTAGAAACACTGTCCGCCTACTTACCAGAAATGCCACCAGTGTTACAAAGCCACATCACCACTGTTAATTTAAAAGCCTTGCCATGCTTAAAAGCCACAAGCTTGCAATCCTGCAGCCCTCTTTGAATTTTTGTTTTATTTAAATTCACACTACACATACAAATGGTAGCAGGAGAACAATAAGAATTAGCTCTTCCCCGCACTGCCACATAACTAACGATTCAACACAGAAATCATTATGTGCTACTAGTTTTAACATGAGTACTGAATAAGAGAGTGACAATGGTGGTGAGCAGGTAAATATTTTGTCAAAAATTGTTGAGTCAGGGTAGCAGAGATCCCACACACACATAAATCATTGTAACTTTTAAATTTACGATATGTCCAGTGGCAGTTTTAATGGCGACTCTGCGATTGAAATTTGGAATGCTGAAAAATGTGGAACCTACAAAATCAATACTCTTGTAATAAGGCTCTACAGGCATATTAATTAAAGGTTAACATAGGGCCCTCAGAATGCTGATAACCAATCAGATTGCAGCATTTCTAAGACCCTTTTAATAATCATCATTAGTGGTTTGATTCATATTGTCCATATCATTAACAGTTACACATGCAGCAGCACTGTGCTTTCATTTAGTACATTTAGACTGGGAAATGCAAGATAGTTGACTCAGCCATGAAATTATATTGTTTTGCAAAATGCACCTCACAAACAGTGTAATACAGCCATAAAAGGATTTCACTAACTGCTGCAGAGACAGACAGTGTAACTATGTCACAGTAATAAATGAAAATGATGGGTTCGGGCCTCAGGGGCACCTAACAAACAGTGTAATACTTTCAACTTTTAATTTCAAACCAGCTGCCTTCTGTATTTTTGTCTGTCTTTTTCCTCACCTTGCTCCTTCTCTGTTCTCTCCCCAGCACCACCTCCTTGATTGAGGCTGATCCCCCCCCCCCGGCTGAGATAATTTCAGTCACCACTATTTCTCCCTTTGCTCTTTGTGTAGTGTAGGTTTTAATTTCAACTGTTGATTGATTCAACTTTTAAAGACAAGTCTTTAATACGGCTGTCATTTGTGCTGCAGAGCACGCGCCAACAGAGCTGCTTCCAGACTGCTGCCAGGTGCCCACACTCTATCTGTACTTCCATGCCACATAGGCTCACAGCAGACAGTGCACATCCCTTTAGACACCATTGACTGATTAGGTGTCAACCCAGTGTCATGTGCTCCTATTCTGCTGTAATCTCGATGAAAGACCCCACAGGCTGCCCTTTTAATGCTTGTTTCCAGCCTGGATATCCTGCCCTAAATACCCATTACCCATCTCAAACTACCATACCTGAGAATTATATTGTTACAGCGTGTAGGATAGTACATTATTGAAATCCCGACTCGGCCAAAAATAGGCAAGACCCACATTGTCTGAGCCAGGTACCCATCGGGTAGCACGTGCCTATATATAATGTTAGGAAATATATTACTGTATATCAAAACACCCCAAATGGCAGATGCAAGTGTAGATTTTGGATGTTTTACTTTTTACAAAAACAGGGATTGTATTGGCAGATATAGGGAATTCCAATAGGATCACTGGGGCAGGGAATGGATTGGCAGACAGGAGGGATATGGAGAATATACTTATGCACACTGGGGCATGGAGAGTATCAAATGATCAGAGGGGACTGCAGTGTTATGATATTTATGGGGGGATCGAAATATCAGCAGGTGACAGAAATCATAGCTAGTTCTAAATGCCAGTGATCTCTGCATTCGCTGGGGCTCCCCTACTCATGGAAGAACCCTGCAAGAGTTGGGCAGTGATATTGAAAGCAACCCAGGACCATTTATTCCCTCACTAAATCACACCAGCCCCCTATGGGTGAATAGCCACAAGTTAAAGATCTCACACATGAATGTTTGTAGCCCTTTTCTAAGATCTCTGACCTGGAGACCTGGACTGTCCTCTGCAAACCTTATATTCTTGGCATAGTTAAATCTTGACTGAAGCCCTCTACTCCAGACTCAAACTGTCTAATTAAGGGCTATAACCTGCTCAGACAAGACAGACAAGGTAATAAGAAAGGTGGTGGGGTGCTTTTGTATTGTTAAGGAGCACCTAAAGGCTTCAGTTATCTGGTGCAGTGACACTGCTGATTCCCTTCCCAAATAGTTCATAACAGAGTTGACCCTTGAGTCTGCAAAAAAAATCTTATACATAGGTTGCACAGACAATTCTCCTAAGGGTGGTTTGCAGGGACTTGTATAACTTACCCAGTGTATCAGCTGCCTCTCATAAATGAGAGACATCATAGTGGTCGAGGACGTCAACCTAAACTGGCTGAATGGCCAACTGCTTGAATATGTTGTGCAGCTAAAACAAGTAAACTGCACACAAATAATCTCCTCCCCCACATGGATCAACCCAAGTCCTCCAATCACTCCCTGCTTGATTGGATTATAACAAGTCGAGAGGACAGGATCCTTCAGGTGGGGGTGCTGTCCAGCTCCATCAGTGACCACTCCCCCACTTTCTGTACATGGTCCTACTGGCATCCCTGCCCCCTTCCCAAGTTTTTATCCTTCAGGGATTTCACCAAATGTAACATGGGCAAATTGCACTTGGACATTAGGGCTGTAAATTCCATTCTGCACACTCAAAACAATGTGAACTCTGACCGTGGGTTCCTCAGTGCCACCCTGTCCTCTATCCAGCACAAGCACTTCCTCACTACCACCTGGAGAGTATGGAGTTGGAACACAAGGTGGCTAATAAAAGAACTCACAAAAATGAAACAGAAGGATGCCCTATGGATGGCCTGTAAATCTGCACCATCCCCTACTAGCTGGAACAACTATCAGAAAATCAGGAATCTTTGCAAACAAGAATCCAAGTCCCTCAAAGTTTCCTTTCTTAAAAACAGCAGACCCATACCTGAGTGACACTAGAAGCTTCTGGGCCATGGTGAATTCTCTAATTGAACCAGGCACCAAGTAGAGCTAGATAAACCTGCTCACCAATAGTGGATTCATTACTGAGCCCACTCAAGTCACTGAGGCTCTGAACCACAAATTCACAAATCTAGCTGATTACCTGGCTAAACTTCCACATCTCACCCACCCTGAAGATGGGCAGATGGAGGTGGGTGAAATTGCTGTCTTCCATTTCAAGACTGCTTTCCCAGCTGAGGTCCACTGAGATATTAGGAACCTCCCAAATTTTGGCAGTGCTGGTAGTGATGGTCTCTGCCCTCAGTTTCTGAAGCTGACAGCTGACCTCATTGTTAAACCTTTTACCACCTTATTTAATCTGTCCCTCTCCTTTGCAGTCATCCCTTTGTTATGGAAGCATGTCAGAGTTGTCCCCATTTTCAAATCTGGTGACCCTAAACTACTTGAAAATTACAGGTCAGTGACCATTCTCTCTCACTTAAGCAAAATCCTGGAAAAAATTGTCTTCCAACAACTATCCCACCATGTTTTAAAGTATAATCTGTTATCCCCGACCATGTCCTGAGGAATTTGGACCAAGGTAAATATACTGGGGCCATCTTCATTGCTCTAGTTAAGGCCATTGACTTAGCTGATCACATCCTCCTTGGCAAAATCTGCTCCTATGGCTTCTTGCCAGGACCCTCGGCATGGTTTGGAACTACCTCACTAGTAGATCTCACCGGGTGTGCACCAGGGGGGGTCATCTCCAACCCACAAGTGGTGTCCCTCATGGGTCCATACTAGGAGCTGTCCTATTCTCCCTTTTTTTCAACCACCTTCTCAGAGCTAAATGCAGGCTGCCACATGTTAATGTATGTGGTTGATTGTATCCTCTACAGGAGCAATAAGAGCCCATTGAATCTATCCATCTCCCTCTCCAGGAATTATGGGACTGTCCAAAAGTGATTCACATTCAACAAATTACTTGTTAATGCTAAAAAAATGAAAGCAATGCTTTCTGGGTCCAAACCAAGGCATGCCAAATGCACTGCCCAGCAAAAAACTCCCTGGGCATTCTGACCCAAGGTAGTGCCTCCCTTGAAAAAATAACCAGTTTCAAATACCTGGGGGTCACCCTTGACCCTCCCTAACTTTTGCAGACCTTATTGGGCAAGTAGTCAAGCAGGTGAACCAGAAACTGTGCATCTGCTACTGCCTAAAGCACCTTCTGACCCTGGAGGTGCTTCTATCCATTGCTCAAGGCACACTCCTACCCCTCTTGGAATACTGCTCTCCTGTCTTTTCCCAGACCTCAAATCAATGCCTTGCATGGCTCAGTACTGCCTTCAACAGCATCTGCAGGTTTGTAGCACTTGCCCCATACTACACACACCACTGTGCCCTTTATATAAAACTTGGCTGGATGTCTCCTTAGGCCTGCCCTGACTATCTCATAGGCACTCATATTGACAAATACCTTCACAATGGGGCTAGTTCTCCTCTAACAAGGCTCCTTAGTATCAAATCTGGAACAGGCAAGCTGAGGTCCTCCTCTCAATGCTTCCTTGATCATCCCTGGACCTCAACTGCGATGGGGCAGAGAGCCTTCTCTGTTGCTGCTCTAGGTTATGAAATGTCTTATCATCCTTGCTTCATTCAATAGGCACTTCCAATCTCTTAAACTCACATTTCCAAAATGTCCTCTTGTGGAGTCACTGCTTGCGGTGCCAGTGACATGGGTTTGGGAATGAGCCCAGGAGGTTGGAGGGTCAACTGGGGGAGCTGGATAGAGCAGAAATTGCTTACCCTCCATCTCCAGGGAGGGTGGGGTGCCCTGCCTCCTGGTGTAGTGCCCCTGGGTGACCATGGGGATGGCTTCCTGTGGGGCCATGGTTGAGACATGGAGGAATCCAGATGCTAGGTGGGGATCTGCTGTTGCCTTATTGCACACCACACCTCCTGATCCTGGGAACCAAAAACAATCAGCATAGCTCCGACCATTCTCCTCGCTACTGCTACCTAAGGCCCATCTGACGTGTGGATGAGTTGGGGGGCATAGCCGGCCACCCCTTGCCCCTGCCTAGAGGGTAAACCATGGCTCCGTGGGGGTGGGTCAGTGGCAGTGGACTGGAAGGGCTGGCCAGAGATGTAAGGGGGCTTGTGCAGTAAAACATATAGATAAAAAAAATGCCCTTTTAACCACTATGGGCTGCAAGTGCACCTCCTGACATGAGACTAGGGCAATTCTTCTAGTCATATGAACTATTGTATTACTTCCCCTTGTATGATGTTTCTAATATACTAGCTATTTATTGGAACTACTGGACTAAAAGCATTTCCCCAGTTGGTTGTATCACCTCCACTTGTATGTTGAGTCCATGGTACTGGTTTTTGTTTGAATTTGTTGAACCATATGTTTGTTTTCCTCTGATTGTAAGTTAGTACTTATGTTCTGTGTCCCAGATCCTGTGTTTCTGTATGTGCTGTCTTGATGGCCCAGGTTGTTCCTGAAAATGGACCCCTGGCCCAGTGTACCTACCCAGTTATCAAATAAATAAATAAATAAACAGTGAGCTCGTAAATATTATGTTTTAATTATTAGTTTTAGTTATTGCCTCAGTAAAGCATAAATATAGGGCATCATTGCCTTGTGCAGAGCCACCTGATATGGATGTATAATGTCATGAATTTATTCACCAAGGCAGAGCCCAATAAATAAGAGGAAGATAGAAATTATATAGGTATCCCAATGACAAACATCACTGCCTCCTTCTAAAACAAAATGTGTTATTTACTGTTTGTACTGAAAATAAAATGGTGTGTATATGTGATAGTGAAAAAACAAAGGTTAGGTATTTTATTATTAAGTGCTATTCTAGTGATTAAGAATGCTTTACAACTCAATGCATGACAAACGTAGTAATACATCATACAAATATCACGAAATATGAAAGTCGGAGGCATACCTACCTATGCATTATTCTATATATATAGCAGATTAGCTGGTCAGATAAGTGAAAGCTACACTAAGGAGTCACTTCTCAATTTCTGTCTTAAAGTAGCTCTTGTTAACAGTGAAACTGGCAGATGCAGAGATGTAGTTAGAGAGGACTGGAGCTACAACATATAATGCTTACAGAATTACTTGTAAATAAGGACAGTTAGATAGTGGATGCCATGATTAATATTAGTGCGGGGGGGGGATGCCTACAAAATCCTAAAGTTAACCCTGGGATTGCAAATGTTGCTTGGTTTTCTGGGGCAGAGAGCATGTCATTTTATAACAGGAGACTGGGGATGTGCTCATTCTCAGGGGCAGAGATGATACCAGTAAATGAGAGATACTGTATGTCTGTATTGTTTACTGGGCAGAGAGGAAGCTATTAAATGGTGGATGAAATTTGGGGTGTATTTACTGGAGTAGGGATGGTGTCAGCAGATGGAAAGGAGTTGGTATATAGTTTTCTGTTTAAGGGGACAGATAGGGAGTTAGCAGATTGGCTGGGAGCTTTTTCTATATTCTGTTTTGCCTCCTTGGCCTTGATGAGGCAGGGCTCCCTTTTCTGCCTGATTCCACCATCCCTCTCCACTGTCAACTGTCTCCCTAGCCTTACTTTGTGATGAGTTTACCCCCCCCAGATTACTCTCCGAGGGGGGTCAGGAGAGGAAGGGCTGTCCTCCCTCCCAAAGTTCATTACTCCATCCTTGCTGCATTTCAGCTTGGTAATGTGGTGGGTTGGACTGTGGGGGACGGACGTCACGAGTCCTCACTGTGCCATTTTTTCTGTTAACATTTTTCTCCCTATTATGCCTCAGGGTCTCAGCAAACTCATTCATGTATGTGTGTGAAAACACGAATGTGCACTGGAGCTGGTGGTCCAGCTCCATCCACCAAGCCTAATGCCAGCCCCCCATTTGCCTGAAGCTACCACCAAGCCTCCACTCAGTAGCAGCAAAGAGCCAGGAAGATCAACCTCCCCAATCCAGGAGAAGAGAGCTGCCTAGCGACTGCTCAGTGCTCAGCAAGTCCTCCACCCTGCCTGAACATTGGTGGCTCAAGCTCGTTCCCGAACTTGGGTCACTAGTGTGGGAGAGAGATAAGGCACTGCAAGTGCCTCAGCCCTCTGCACCACTGGGCCAGCCTGATTGGGAGATTTTGAATGTGTTTCTACTTCTACCCCCTCTAGCGCCCTCCCAGCCATTTTTCTCCTTCCCTGTCTTCATTATTTCCCCTCCTACACCCTTCTTCTTTCCAACATTCATTAGCAATCTCATAGATGTCTAAGATACCTCTTTCCTCTCAATCTTCATGCCTCCTTCTTTTTCCTCACCCATTTTCCTACCTCACCCCCTTCCACTTTGCCTTTCCTTCTTATTAATGACCCCTTCATTCAGCACCCAACTCCACAAATAACCTCCCTTACAGTCGCAACATATCTTCCTCCACTCCCTCCAGCCTTAATTGTCCTCTACTGCACCCCCTTTTCTCCTATTACTGTACCTCCAATGTGCACTCTGACATCTGTAGTAACCATTTCACCTCCATCTGCTCCACACCTCCATTTCTACATCACTGAATTCTCAAATAAAATTATCTCTTTCCCCATCTGCACTAATGATTTGTCTGACAATCATTTTCATGAATAAAAACACATTCTTCTTTGATCCCATCCCATCATGACTCATCTCCTCCTGTCTGCCAACTCTAAGCTGAGGTCTCCAGCATTCTTCTGGCCTAGTTCTACTCCCACCTCTGAAATCATGTCTCTTGTGTATATGAATTGATTGTTGTTTGTAATGTGAATTAAAAATATGTATATCTTATGTCCAACCCTATTTATTGAAAGTTATTTAATGTTTTTGCTCTGGAAGCAATTGTAAAGAAAAGTTTATCTCAATTTGCTTTCCTAATAAATTTGAAATCACTGCTTCATTTCCTCTGATGGTGGATCCATCTCCAGATGTAGGCATCTCCTCCAGTGTGTAACCCTAGGCTCTATCCTAGACTCTCTCATCATTTAAACATATATCATTTCCATTCACTCCCTCTCTTCTCTTATTACAGGATGTAGCTGAAAACAGATATTTAACCTAGGCCACCTTTCCAGGTACACCAATTAAAACTGGAACATTTTATCTTTCAACCTTTGGCATCACAGCTATGTAATTGATATTGTATATTATATCTCCATTGACTCTTTCTCTAAAGCCACTTCATCATTTCTTTCTTTCTATCTATCTATTGGTCTGTTTGTCTGTCTGTCTGTCTGTCTGTCTATCTATCTATCTATCTATCTATCTATCTATCTATCTATCTATCTATCTGTTACAGATCAACTGATGATTATATTGTAACATCCTCTAACTCAGTATTTCAAAGATCAATATTCTTTTTCTTAGCATACAGTAACAAGTGCCCTTACCTACCACTCCAAGGTACAGAATTTGTTAGGAAATGTCAACACTCTTCCAGTGTATACTGAGGAGCACTTAGATTCTGCCAAATGAGTTCATTTATCTCCCAATGAATGTGCACCCTGTTGTGTGTTATTACTCACCCACTATATATATATATATATATATATATATATATATATATATAATGCTGATGCAGTAGTGCCAGTAAAGTTAGGGTTGAGTAAGCACTTTAATGTTAAACCTCAGATTTTGCACCTTAACAACTTTATCATCGTATGATGGATTTGCCTGAAATTGTGCATGTGTGGGCTGATACCATAGATCTCTGGATCTGGTGAGTTGTGTTATGATCGGATGTACAGTTGCAGAGCTGCAGAACGCCAAAAAATGCAAAAAAAAATAGACTTTTTCCATGTTTCTTTGCTCGCACCCACAGCCTGCAAGATTTGTCTGTTTGGTCTGAAATCTTCAGGAAAGATGTAGTCTGAGTCACTGATGTGTCTTTTGAAGATTTGGTGAAAAAATATTAAACCGTTCAAATGTTATTCAAAAAACAAGTTTCTCATTATAGTCAATGGGAAAAAAATATATGTCTCACGAAAGCTGCCTCCAGTACATTTTCCTTTCTCAAATGGCTCTTTTACTTTCATGTGGTGGCCATCCTGTTTTCAGTTAGTGAGAGAGAAAAATGCCTGGTGTTTAAATTTGGGACCCCCTAGGTAAGCACTGACTGTTGGGTTTAGCTAGTCGGGTCCTGAGGATGCCAGCCCTATCTTTTTTTTGGGGGGTAACCCCCCCAGAAATGCCATTTTGAAATCAGTGCCCCAGTACTTTCGCAAATTGTGAAAGAAATGGCCATGACACATTCGCAAACACGAAAGTGTCATGCTGTTTTTTGTGAAACTTTCACAATTTGCAAAAGTACTTTGCCCAAAAACTGCAAATCTTTGCTATCCCCCTGCAACAAAACGGTTGGGGCTTTTAGACTGAAATTTGCAGGGTGGCAAGTCCTTGTCCAACAGATGTGCCTTTTGGTGGTTTGGTGCCAAAACATTAAATGGGCCCAAAGTTACAGTGTTCTGAAGTTGAGAAATTTCCCATAGGATAACATTGCAGTGTCTGTGATGCATTTTGGCACCCGTATCTCAAAAACATAGTGAGATACAGAGTTTTTGCTACCCACAGCTTAGATCACCATTAGGTGATCTAATCTGTAGAAACAAGTTTGGAAATCATAGATTACACTAGCAGTGTAATTTTTTTCCTACTTTCTACGGTTATGGAGATATTGGCAAATTAGTGTCACAAGGGTTCCAAGGGTGCATTTTCCATGCATTTCAGTGCCCATATTTTATAAACCATGCAAGATACAGATCAGGTTGACTATCTTGTGTGGAGGTTATGCTGTTATGGTTACACTGACACTTGAATTTTTTTCATAGCTGCTACGGTTGCTGAGACATTGGCAAATTAGTGTTACAAGTGTTCCTTGCCCTATAGGGCTGCTGTATGGCTCAGTTGTTATGTGTAAGTGGGAGCGCAGGGCACTGAGGGTGCATGCTCCCAGATGTACATACCATTATGCAAAAATAGGCAATGTGAATGCAGTGCAGGGCCCAGATGGCCCACGCTCCAACTAACACATACCAGTTACCAGTTACATTACACTTTCTCAAAAAGAAGGGAAATTCATTGCAAAAAAACTCCAATAATGCATCAGTTAGGGTTCACAGCACAGCACCAAAAGTATGGAAATGTGATGCTATGGTTACATACTGTGCTGGCAGTATAGAGTCAATCATACTGTATTTGTTTTCTCATTACATAATGTTATGTGAAATGAGTACAGTGTAGTGATTATTTTGCTTACAGATGTGACTGACTCATATAGTGTCTTGAAATCTTGCATGTTCCTTGCATGTGAGTGTGTGGGGGGTGGGGAAATGCAGAGTTAGGGTTTTAAGGATGGGGGTGTGGGAGTGGGGTGGTAGGGTGGTAACCCTAATGTTGAATTTCCACACTTTTGTTGCTGTGGAAACAACCCTAACTGATGCATTAATGACGTTTTTTTCAGTAAAGAATATATATATATATATATATATATATATATATATATATATTAGAGGCTAAAAATCTATTTAATCGCACAGTTAGGGGTTGTTCCACAGCGAATGTAGTTCTCGTTAGTTGAAATCTCTTTCCCTCCAGTCCATCTCCATAACTGCGCACACAGTTGGGCATTGGCCCTAACTGTCACCCCATCACATTGTAAAGAAGCTGAGGAATAGGAGAATGGGGTGACAGTTAGGACCGGTGACCCCAATGCGCACTCCTGATTCCAGTTGGGGGTGGGCTGGAGAGGTGCAAAGGGGTTTCAACCCTAACATCAATTTCCTCTCTTTGTCGCTGTGGAACAACCCTAACTGATGCATTAAATGGAGTTTTTGCCTCTAATTTCCTTCTTTTGAGAATGATAATGAGAAATAGTGAATGCGGGTGGCAGGCCCCGCACTCCCACCACGTGATGTCTTGTCACATAGTAACATTGTGCCCGCAAACGCAAATCATAATGCACATGGTGACATAAAGCAAAACAGAAAAAGAAACAGTACTGTAGACAGAAATGTTAAAAATAACGCAAATGCAACCGCAAATGAAAACGCAAAGGGTAAAGCACATGGTGGCATAAACATGAATGGTAAGTGAAATGGGTACGGAACCGCAAGCTGAAATGGTAATGGTAACAGTAATGTAAGCGCACAGGCTGGTTTTCCCCAAAAGCTGTATAGAGAAAGACAGTGAATACAAAGAATGTATGCAAAATGATGAGTCTCAGAACACAAAAATGAGGACTTGGAATAGTAAATTGCTTATATCTCAGTAACCGTACGACATAGAAAAAAAATGTAAAAATCATATGAAATATCACTTTCCTGGCTAGTTTTTTTGGCAAAAAGTCTGTATCACGCACCGTTTTCGAGATACGGGCCCTGAAAGGTGCCGCGAATGCCATAATGTTATCCTATGGGAAAGAAACAGAAGTTCAGAGTGCCATAACTTTGCCTCCCTGTAATATTTTTTCACCAAACCACTGAAAGGCACATCTGTGCAATGTTGGCTGTGTTCCCTGGAAATTTCAGCTCAAAAGATCAAACTGTTATTTTGCAGCAGGGCGCCAAACGATTGCTGCAATGCGTCATATGCCATAATATTATCCTATGGGAAAAAGCATAAACTTTGGAGTACTGTAACTTTGCCGCTGTGTAATATTTTCTCAACAAAACACTGAAATGCACATCTTTGAGATATCGGCTGCGTTACCTCCAAATTTCAGCCCAAAACTCCAAACCGTTCTTTTGCAGCGGGATGCCAAAGAATTACTGTTATTTTGGGCATAGTGTCGCAAATTAGTGTCGTGAGTTGCAAAAGCTATCGCAAAAATTTGCGACACTTTCGTAAGTGCGACACTACTTTGCAAAAGTACTTTTTCTAGAAATCTGAAAAACATATCTCTGGGGTGTTTTACCCCAAAATAAAGACATGGCTAGCATCCTCAGGGCCCGACTAGGTGAATACAAAAATAATTAGGTTGCTAGAGGGTCTCAATTTTAAGTGCCAAGCATTTTTCTGATCACTAACTGAAAACAAAATGGTGGATTTACGACAGTAAAGGGGCCATTTGCGACAGTAAAAATGCATTTGCGAAAGTGTTGAACTTTTTGTTAACTTTTCCCATTGACTTATAATGAGAACTTGTTTTTTCAATAACTTTTGAACTGTTTAATATTTTTTAACAAAATCTTCAAAAGGCACATTGGAGACCCTGGCTGCACGTTCCCTGAAGATTTTGGACTGGTCGTGCAAACTGTGTGACCTGTAAGCGTGACCGTAGAATTAAAAAAAAAAGCATAAATGCACGTGCAGATCACGCTTAATAATTCCACAGCTGTATATCCAACCGGTACGAAACTTGGCATATCCCAAGGCATATGGGTCTTGATTCTGTATTCCAAATTTCAGGCAAATCTGTTGAATGGTTTCAAAGTTATTAAGGTGCAAAACTTTGGGTTTAACATGTAAATGGCTCTCAACTAATTATGGTAGCACTACCGTGCCATACATAATATATATATATATATATATATATATATATCTATATATATATATATATATATATATATATATATATATATATATATATATATTTATATATTCTTTGCAAAATCAGTTAGGTTCCACCATCAGAAGTTTGGAAATAGGTGTTTAGGGTTTCCAGCCCTAACACCCCACCCCACCCTACATGCACCAAGAGGCATTGAAGGTGTGCTTTGGGATTGTCAGCCCTAATGCACACTCTATTCTCCTATACTGTAGCCATCTCACCTTATTTAGTCATGGAATGGGATGATCATTAGGGCTGACAACCCCAAGGCACACCCCTCACGCCTGTTGGTGCATGCAGGGTGAGGTGTTAGGGTTGGAAACCCTAACACCACATTTCTAAATCTTTTATGGTGAAACCCTAACTGATGCATTAATGAAGTTTTTTGCAAAGAATTTCCTTACTTTTTGTGAAAGTATATTTATTTTATCTATTTAACTCTTCGTTCATCAGGTTAGTGCACTGATCCAAGGACTTTTTTCAGGCACTACTCAGGCCACAAACAGTGGTACAGAACATCAAGTATAATCACACGCTTTTTTCCTTATGGGAGCTCAGGGCCCTCTGGGCTCTGCACACCCATCAATCTATAAGTGTAGAGAGATTGTAATTGTGCCCTTATTTCCCTGAAGAAGTACAGGGCCCTCTGGGCCCTGCACTCCCATCACTATATAATGGTATCCATATATACATGTGGGAGCATAGGGCCCTATGGGCCATGTGCTACCACCAATACATATTCTAATTGATCCTCATTTCCCTGTGGAAGTGCAGGGCTCACCGGTCCCTAGGCTCCCATCAGTCCATAATGGTATCCATATGTACATGTGGGAGCAAAGGGCCCTCTGGGCCCTGTGCTACCATCCATGCATGTTTTTTTTAGAGTGCCCTGTGTGGCTTGGAAATGGATAGTTTTTTCATGAAAAAGGAATTCTGTTTCATGGCATAAAAACAATCATTGTCCAAACCTCACCATTCAGTCCCATGGCACTCCAGTGAAATAGAATCTTTTTTTTTGAAATAACAATCATTCTCTGACCCATACTCTTCATTCCTGTGGCACTGCCATGAACAGAATCTTTTTTGTGGAAAAAAAGAATCATTCTTCAAGCCTCACCATTCATTCCTATGGCATTGTCATGAAACAAAATCTTTTCTCGTGAAAAAAGAATAATTCTCTAAGACATACCATTCATTCCTATGGAAAAGCCATGAAACAGAATCTTTTTTCATGAAAAAACAATCATTCTCTGAGCCTCACCATTTATTCCTATGGCACTGCTGCAAAACAGAATCTTTTTTCATGAACAAAGAATCTTTTTTTGAGAGGTACATCTAACTTTTCACATAGGAAAGAATGGGAAAATTTAAAATTCAATAACTTTTGAACTGATTAATAGTTTATTGCCAAACCTTCAAAATGAACATCCATGACCCAAGATCTGCTTACCCTACAAACTTCAGACCATAACTTTGCACAGTTCTTGAGAAACCCAGTGACAAAGAATTGACACAAAATGGTAATTTTCACATTTTTTGACACTCTGTATCTCTGCACCTACAAATCTGACTGGAACAAAACTCAGCACTTCAAGAGATCTTTGGTCCCTAATAGTGCATTCAACATTTTATGTGACTTGGTTGAACATCTGCAAAGTTATTACAGTGCACATTTTACCATTAATTCCAATGGCAATGCCATGAAACAGAATCTTTTTTCACAAAAAAAATATTTTTTCATGAAACAAAATCTTTTTTCACAAAAAAAGAATAATTTTTCACATGGCACATCTGTCTTTTCACATAGGAAATAATGGGAAACTTTAAAATGCAATAACTTTTGAATGGATTAATATTTTTTTCACCAAACCTTTTATAAGGCATATCTGTGACCCAAGCTCTATATACACTAAAAATTTCAGACCAAATGCCTAAGTCATTTCTGAGAAATGGCATGACAAATAATTTACACAAAAATGGTAATTTTCACATTTTTTGACCTTCCATATCTCCGCACTCGCACATCTGACCAGAATGAAACTTACCACATCCAGAAATTGTTGGCCCCTGATGGCACATGCTACCTTTCAAGAAAATCGGTGAAAGGGCTGCAAAGTTAATAAATTGCAAAATGTGGTGTTTAACATAGAAGTGACCATTAAATGCTAACTATAGGGTCATGACCGTGCCCCTATAGTTAGGGTTCAGTAGTCTGTTTAATCTTAAACCGCAAACCTTGCACATTACTATCTTTGGATCCATTTTACAAAATGAGCTGAAATATTGTATGTGTTGTCTAGGAGGCAAGGTCTTGAGGTGTGGAAATTTTTGTGACAGCAGCTTGTGCAGTTTCTGAGATCCGCATGTTTCATTTTTGTAAAAATCTAACTTTTTTCCTATACTAACACGTTTTTTTTACTCTCTCCTACAGCCTACATGGAATAGAATTGTTTCCCCAAACTTGCAGGGGACATATTTCATGTCCCAATGTAGTGGCTTTGACTGGTCTGGTGAAAAAATATTAAAGGGTTCCTAAGTTATAAGTAAGGAAGTACAGTAGTAAGTAAAATTTACTTTTTAGGCACCCAATGCTAGAGGCTGTTGGTGCCATACACAGAACAGTTTACAGGGTCATAATAAATGTCAGAACAGGCTATAACATTTTTACAGAACTTCAGAGATAATTAAAAGATGTCAGCTGGATAAGATTGTTTAAATAAATGGGTCTGTAAGCCCCTCCTGAATGTCTCCACTATAGGGGCCTCCTCTCAAAGACCTTGGGAGTGAATTTTAGAGGACCAGGCCAGCCACCCTGAATAAGTGATCACCCAAGGTTTTCAGCCTGGTAATTGGAACTGCCAGGAAGCTCTGGGTGGAGAAATGGAGGGAACAAGCCAGAATGGCAGGAGTAAGGCGGTCTGACAGTTAGCCAGGGCCTAGTCCATATAGGACCTCATAGGTGAGCAAGCCCAACTTGAAGAGAAACTGCCACCTAACCACCAGCCAGTCCAGACCCCGCAGCATCACAGTCACATGACAGAATCTGGGTAATCCAGTCAGCAGCCTGGCCACTGCATTCTGCAGTAGCTGCAGCCAGCGGAGGTCCCCTCCCACTGACCCCAAGGTATAGTTTGGGCAGGATTGTGAGATGTTAGCTTGTAAGTTTGTGACTGTGTGTTCGTGATTGAATTTGAGATATTTTCTTAACTGCCATTTCAGTGTGCTTCTCCATTTAGTTTGGACAGGATTAATGGATTCTATCTGATATGTTTGTGACTGTGTGTTTGTACAGTAATTGACTATATTTGGACCAAGGTGAGTGGAGTGAGGAGCCACTGCCAGAGGACTCCTTGGCTGATTGTTTACGGATACAGCCTGTGATGCAGTACCACCCTCCTACCCCACAACCCACACATCCCAGGGCTTGGCCTACATTTATAGGGTGGGTCCCATAGGGCTTTGCAACATCCTGCATCCATACAGAAAATAGTGAAGAGAGAAAGCATAACGAAAAACAAAAGAAAAACATGAATGTCACAGGCTGTGGCTACAAATGGACCACAGAGGTAAAATGCAACAAAAAATGAAGATATTTATTTACAGAAATTATAAAAAAAAACTGGAAATGGCAAAATAAAAAGAGAATTAAAGCAACAAAATTAAGGGTAGGAATTACTAGCTTTAGGGATGTTTACAGCATCACATCACATCTAATGCTTTCCTCTCATCAGGTACTCTCATTATCAGCTCTGTCTCTCCATCCTATCTGACTACCTGAGCTAAGTGTTCAGCTTATATACAATGTAGGGGGTCATGTGACTTCATAACTCCACCCCTGTACTTTATTTCAAATGGTATTTTTTTATTTACAATGTATTTATTATATTTACAATAGCTAAACATCTTAAACATGTCACTGCACCCAGTAAGTAACCAAGGCACCATAATGCCCATATCTCCTTTCCTCCCCAGCCTTTCTGTTCATCCCTTCCCTCGTCAATGTAGTTCTATATAACCCTCCTTCCCTCGTTACCTCAAATCCATGAACTGACATGAGACTCTAACTATGTGAACCCATTCAACTCTACTGATGACTGTACTAAACCGGTCTCCACATCATATTTATAATTTATAATGCTACGTATGCTCTCCTGCAACATGAAATGTGGCTCCAGTATCTCATGTTATTTCTATTGCTATATATGGCCCACTTTTACACACTGTGTGACTGGCTATTGCCTTGTACTATTATGTTATCTGTATTTCTTTTTTTTCGACGTCACCTCATGTCTGAGGTGTGAATCTACAGTATAGATTGAAGCTTCCCTGTATGTGTTGCTGTGTTTCTCTCTGTTGCTTGCCACCCTGTGGCCCGGGTCGTGACTGAGAATGGTCCTCTGGATCAGTACACTTACCCAGTAAACAAAGACATACATAAATAAATAAAATAAAATAAATATAGCATTATATTTATATTCACAACAGTGAATTATACTCTTTCTGGGAGGTTTTAATCCACTCTCTGGCGCCAGGAAGCACCACCCCTTCTTGCAACAGCACAAAAGAATTAAGTAAATGGCTGGCCGGCTCTTAGGGGAGAGCTACAGCTGAAGGTGGTTGGACTCCAGGGCTCTGAAATGCCAGGAGAAGCCGAAAATCCCTCATTTTGAAAAGGGCTATGAAATAGCACCAAATTAATGGAATTCATCTCTGGAGGGTATGTAAACTTAGAAACTGTCATGGTTAGGCAGAAAACATCACTTGGGGTAAAATTAGAAGGCTAAATGCCTTCGCAATTGTGCGCACATTCGAGCGGGTCTGAAATTACCAGCGAATGTATTCGCACAGCCGTGCAAGAGCTCAGCAGCATAATTACAAAGCGAAAGCCGCATTTGTTAAGAGCTCCTGCCAGGAGGGCAAAACGGGGGACAGGGGAGAGAACCAGGAGGTCCTCTATGTGATTTTTAAACTTAAAAGGCACAGCCAAGCCCTTAAAAGCATAGCAAAGACAAATAGGGCTAAAACTAAGTGTTATTAAGCAGCGCCTTACAATAATCCCAATGGAGGGCTATAACTTTATAAAACCCTCACAAATAGTCATACAGGCAGGCATTTAACAGAGGGGATTGCCTGCGGAGCTGAAAACAGCTCTATATACTATTTTTAGCAGGGAAAACATATGCTTTCATGATAAGGAGCATAACACAAGCTCCAGGCACATAAACAAAGAGGACAGGACATTTTAATAACAGGGGAGCAGTCCTGATGTCCTCAACACTTCTTACAGGTTTCTTTTTATTATAGGAAGACTAGTAGTACTGGGATGTACTGAAAAGGGGTAATAGAAGGATGGACAATAGACAACAATAAACAGATAAACAAAGTGGGTGACCAGCCCAACAAACATATAACAATATGATTAGGGCAAGGACAGAGAACAGAAGTACATCCAGAAGTACTGTCTTCCTTAAAAGGAAAAAAAAACAACATAAAAAAAGAGGGAAGAGCACCTTCATTCTCTCACATTCCTCTCCACCTAAAACCAAACTAACAGTTTTCGTTCGTACAAACAAGTCTTGTTTTTAGTGTACTTGTCATCAGATCTCTCCAATGGAGAGATGGAGCAATAGCCCACCCTTGCCTAAGGCTCTACCTCAGGATCCCTCTTAATACATTATGAAAAAAAAATATAACTATGAAGGACTAATTCCTTCATGGTCCATTAGTCATTACCCCGAGGTCTGATGACAAGCATTTACATCTTCCATTCCATATCTGGACATGAAGTCGGCATTACAGTGCGCTGTACTTTTCCAGTGTTTTATAGTGAACCTATAGGGCTGTAGAGAAAGGTACCATCGCATGATGCTAGGATTCCTATCTTTCATTACGTGTAACCAGCACAGTGGGTTGTGGTCAGTCCATAGCTCAAATTCTATGCCCCATAAGTACAGTTGGAGAGCTTCTATGGCCCATCTAATGGCCAGACACTCTTTCTCAATAACCGAATAATGAGTTTCCCTCTCATGTATTTTTCTGCTTATATAAATGATAGGATGCTCTTCTCCATCTAGGATCTGTGTCAACACAGCCCCTATTCCACAATTGGATGCATCTGTTGAATAGAAGGCTGTGAAATGTCAGGGGTCCTTAAAACTGGTGAAGAGCATAATTTGGCATTAATGAACTGAAAGGCATCCTCACACTCATCTGACCACTTGACCTTTTCTGGATTCCTTTTCTTTGTTAGATCAGTTAATGGACCAGCTAGAGTGGAGAAATTGGGTATGATCCATCGGTAGTAGCCAGCAAGTCCTAGAAAAGAATGCAAATCCTTCTTAGTAAGGGGTCTAGGGCTGTTTGCTACTGCCACTACTTTTTTTATTTCTGGTCTTATACTTACACTACCAATTTGGAATCCAAGATATTTTGTCTCTTGCATCACTATAGCATACTTTTTGGGATTTATGGTTAAGCCAGCTTCAGTGATTGTAGCCAATACCTCTGACAGATGTCTTATGTGTTCCTCCCAGGAGGGACTAAAGATAAAAACATTGTCTAGGTAGGCAGCACTGTAAGCTGTGTGAGAGGTTAACAAAGTGTCCATCACCCTCCGAAAAGTTGCATGGGCACCATGCAAAGCAAATGGCATGACCGTGAAATGAAATAGACCTACAGGAGTGCTAAACGTGGTTTTCTCCTTGTCTGCAGGATCCAAAGGTATCTGCCAGTACCCTTTTGTTAAATCTAGGGTACTTATGTATCTGGCACTACCTAAATGATCAAGGATATCATTGATGCATGGCATTGGGTAACTGTCAAATCGAGACACAGCATTTAGCTTCTTGAAGTCTAAACATATACGTATGCCCCCTTCCTTCTTCCCAACCACCACCATAGGGAAGCACCATTCACTATGTGATGGTTCAATGATTCCCATTTCCTGTATATTTTTAACTTCTTGAATTACATCCTATCTCACTCTTTCAGGAAGTCTATATGTTTTTTGTCTCAGGGGTTGTGTTTCTGTTACTCTTATGTGATGGTTAGCATTCTTTATCTTCCCCGGTGTGCCAGTAAAGGTATCTTTAAATTTAGACAACACCTTCTCTAAGTCATTTCTCTGGTCTTTAGCTAAATCAGGGTTGATCTGTAAGTCAGTAACCTTCCCTACTCTCTCTAAACGCTGGTACACTATGTCTAGCTCATTATCAGACTCAGGGAGGACATAACTCGATAAAGGGGATGGTCTTTCTACCCAAGCCTTTAACAGATTGGCATGGTATATATGTTTTTTGTTCTTTTTATCAGGTAGTTCAATTTCATAAGTTACAGGACCAGTCTTTTGGGTAACCACATATGGGCCTTGCCACTTCATTAGTAGTTTATGTTCAGAGGACGGTAATAACAGGAAAACCTTGTCCCCCTTTTTAAACTCCTTACACCCAGTCCCTTTATCATAGTACTCTTTATGTTTCACCCGTTGGTGGAGGTTGGTATTATGGGCTTTCTGAATGTAGGTCATCAAACGCTGCCACAGTTGCTGCCAATATTGTAGGGGTAGAATCATTTTGATCTGTTTATTATCTTCCCACTCCTCTTTAATGACATCAAGTGGCCCCCTTGGGTTATGCCCATATAACAACTCAAAAGATGAAAAGCCGGTAGATGCCTGTGGGACTTCTCTGTATGCGAACATGAGGTAAAGGAGGTAGCTGTCCCATTTGTTTCCTTCATCTACCCCAAATTTCTTTATCATCTGCTTCATGGTCTGGTTAAAACACTCTACCAGACCATCTGTTTGGGGGTGGTAGGGTGTACTAAACAGCGCTTCAATACCCAAAGCTTGGTACAGATGCTTAAGCAGTACTGAACAGAAATTTGGACCTCTGTCCATTAAGATTTCCTTGGGTATGCCCACCCGACTAAAGATTTTCACCAGCTCATCAGCTATTTTGGGAGCTGTGACAGTTCTCAAAGATATAGCCTCAGGATATTTTGTAGTATAATCCACTACCACTAGAATAAATCTATTCCCTTTCAAACTCTTTGGCAATGGACAGACAATGTCCATTGCTATTCTCTCAAATGGGGTGGTTACCAATGGCAAGGGTAGCAGGGGGACCTTATCTTTACAACCAGTTTTAGTCACCTTTTGGCATTCCTCGCAGCTTTTGCAGTACTCTGTCACCTGCTCATGAATGCCTGGCTAGAAGAATCGGTATAGAAGGTGACTCAAAGTTCAGTCCCTACCCAAGTGTCCAGCCATTGGGATATCATGGGCTATGCCCAGTAGCTGAGATCTATATGACTGGGGTACCATTAATTGTTCTACTATCTCCCCAGTTTGAACATTTGTACATACCTTATATAATAGATCATTCATGATTTTAAAAACATGGCCTTTTGACTCATTAGTTTTTCCAACCTGCAAAAAGAATGGAATTAATGATTCATCATTTTGTTGAGCCTCTTTAAACTCAGAACCATCAAAGGTATGCATTTTATCAGAAATGGTGTCACATTTAATGTCCTGTATGACATTTGTCCTATCTTGGTAAGTCCACAATTTTTTCTCTTTTCTCTTCTGGCTGTTTGGCTTCCTATCTTCACCAACAGTCTCATAAAAGTCTTCCTCAAAAGGAAATGTCTGTCCAAGGATCTCTTCTTGTTTGGCCTGAGCTCTGGTGGTAACAGCACTGAAATTAGTGACTAACACAGTTTCAAAGTTGGAAAAGTCATGGCCAATAACAATTGAAACAGGGAGATGGGGTACCACACCCACCTTCATCTTCTGGGTGTGTCCATCTACCTCTACCACCATCTCACTCAATGGATACTGATGTATATCTCCACATATACACGTGACCCCAGTAGTTGGTCCCTTTGAGTTTGGGAGGGTATCTAGCAGGGAAGCATTGATCAAGGTCTGTTTGCTTCCAGAGTCTATAAGTCCTGAAACCACCTTCTTCCCGACCTGAACGGGTACCAAATAATGTCCCTAGTTAGCAAGGGCTAAGTGTGCATCATCAGTTTTCTTTTTGGGGCAGAATCTTGTTATGTGCCCCCTCCTACTGCAATTATGACACACAATGTCTGGATTATACCCCTTCCCAGTTTTAACATTTTGTTTGGTCCCAGGGGTACTACTATTCTGTGCACTAGATGTTAATGAAGACTGTCTTACCATGGGTTGATGTGTTATGGGGCTTCCCAGAGGTTGGTGTCTATGAGACCTTGCTGTAATATAGTCCTCCGCCAACCTGATGGCCACCTCTGCTGATTCTGGGTGGTGCTCCTTTACCCAGAGTTGGATGTCATGAGGCAAAATTCTTATAAATTGCTCCAGAATAATAACTTTCAGTATCTGTGTGGCTGTCCGGGTGTTTGGTTACAGCCATTTATTGCACAGGTCTTTCAACTGGGTATAGGCATCTTGAGGATTGTCTGTACTGTGAAATTTGAAAGACCAGAAACGTTGCCTATATGTTTCAGTGCTAATATCATATCTCTTCAAAATGACTTGCTTTACATAGTCATAGTCATTAGCATGCATAATCTCTACATGGCTATATGCAAGCTGGGCCTTGTCAGTTAAATAGGGGGCCAACCGAATTACCCATTGCTCCTTAGGCCAGGCACAAGCAGTTGCCATCCTCTCAAAAGTCAACAAAAATGCTTCAATGTCATATGATGAAGAAAGTTTTACCAATTTAATATCCTTTTGTACGTTCATAGGTGATGGGGGAGGTCTGCTGGTACCTATGGACCGAATCGCTTGCAGGGTATCTTCCCATCTGGCCTGATTTTCTTCCCATCAGGCTTGGTTTTCTCTCCTCTCTCTCTCTCTCTCTCTCTGTCTAATTCCAACTGCTGGATATATAGCCAGAGGAGTAAATCCTGGGGATCTTCAGGTGGATCCTCCACCTCTGGCTCTGCTGCCTGGGCCCATTCCACTGACTTCTTGTCCTCCACCAGCAGGTCATCCATCCTTGCTTCTCTTCTTGCTGTCTTCCTTCATACCACAGGGTCCACTCCTGTCAGTAATGGCAACTGAAACTTTTGCACAATGGACCTTGTTGCCACACCAGTCCAAGCTGCTGCCTCGTCTTGCATGTGGGGTCCACTTAGAATTTGAGTGCATATTCACTGTAGCATCCCACTACTGACACCATCTGTCACAGGCTGTGGGTACAAATTGACCACCGAGGCAAAATGCAGCAAAAAATTAAAATATTTATTTACAGAAATTATAAAAAAAAAACCTAACTGGAAATGGCAAAATAAAAAGAGAATTAAAGCAACAAAATTAAGGCTAGGAATTACCAGCTTTAGGGATGTTTACAGCATCACATCCCATCTAATGCTTTCCTCTCATCAGGTACTCTCGTTACCAACTCTGTCTCTCCATCCTATCTGACTACCTGAGCTAAGTGTTCAGCTTATATACAATGTAGGGGTCATGTGACTTCATAACTCCACCCCTGTACTTTATTTCAAAAAGTATTTTTTTATTTACAATGTATTTATTATATTTACAATAGCTAAACATCTTAAAATAAATATAGCATTTTATTTATATTCACAACAGTGAATTATACTCTTTCTGGGAGGTTTTTATCCACCTTCTAACACCAGGAAGCACCACCCCTTCTTGCAACAGCACAAAAGAATTAAGTAAATGGCTGGCCTACTCTTAGGGGAGAGCTACAGCTGAAGGTGGTTGGACTCCAGGGCTGAAATGCCAGGAGAAGCTGAAAATCCCTCATTTTGAAAAAGGCTCTGAAATGACACCAAATTAATGGAATTCATCTCTGGAGGGTATGTAAACTTAGAAACTGTCATGGTTGGGCAGAAAACATCACTCGGGGTAAAATTAGAAGGCTAAATGCCTTCGCGATTGTGCGCACGTTAGAGCGGGTCTGAAATTACCAGCGCTCTTATTTGCACAGTTGTGCAGGAGCTCAGCAGCATAATTACAAAGTGAAAGCCACATCTTTTAAGAGCTCCTGCCAGGAGGGCAAATTGGGGGACAAGAGAGAGAACCAGG
Organism: Neoceratodus forsteri; assembly: GCA_016271365.2. NCBI lineage: Eukaryota > Metazoa > Chordata > Ceratodontiformes > Ceratodontidae > Neoceratodus > Neoceratodus forsteri. The sequence goes on along the minus strand of CM057449.1, from coordinate 1,274,280,813 downwards.
AGGTCCTCTATGTGATTTTTAAACTTAAAAAGCACAGCCAAGCCCTTGAAAACATAGCAAAGACAAATAGTGCTAAAACTAAGCATTATTAAGCAGCACCTTACAATATTCCCAATGGAGGGCTATAACTTTATAAAACCCTCACAAATAGTCATACAGGCAGGCATTTAACAGAGGGGAATGCCTGGGGAGCCGAAAACAGCTCTATATACTATTTTTAGCAGGGAAAACATATGCTTTTACAATAAGGAGCATAACACAAGCTCCAGGCACATAAACAAAGAGGACAGGACATTTTTATAACAGGGGAGCAGTCCTGATGTCCTCAGCACTTCTTACAGGTTTCTTTTTATTGTAGGCAGACTAGTAGTACTGGGATGTACTGAAAAGGGGTAATAGAAGGATGGACAATAGACAACAATAAATGGATAAACAAAGTGGGCGGCCAGCCCAGCAAACAAACATATAACAATACGATTAGGGCAAGGACAGAGAACAGAAGTACATCCAGTACTCACTATCTTTCTTAAAAAGAAAAAAACATAAAAAAAAGGGAAGGGCATCTGCACCCTCTCACAGTGAATATTTGGGAAATAACAAATAGCTGTCTTTAGCAGGCAGTAGATTGAGGAGGGAAACAGACATGATGGGAGTGGTACAGTGCAGTGGTTGTGGAGCAGCTGTCTTCAGGGAGATGTTCTGGAGGCTGCAATGCTGCCCTATCTGCAGGTACCTCTCTGGGCTGAGGTATGAGGTTGCCTGTCTCTGAGCAGAGTTGGCCAAGCTGAAGGTGACATCCACCCCCACCCAGAGACCACCAGGTCCACAACCTGCACCTCAAAGGATACCCAGGAAGATGAGTGATTGGACTACAGTGGGCTCAGAGAGAGTGAGGGTGAGGGAGGGGAGTTGAAAGCACATCCCCAACCAGTCCTGCTTAGTAACTCCTACAGTTTTGGAGGAACAGGAAAGCCCCACTCAGGAACCCAAGGCTGGGACCAGGGAGGATGGGTGGGTTCTCCAGGATGAAGCCACAGGGAAGGGAGGCAGGGGACCCCAGAGGAAGGGGAAGCTTCTCCTAGTAGGGGACTCTATTGTCCAGGGAAAGGAGATAGGGATACCTAGCAGGGGAGAGAGGGAGGTCAAGTGCCTCCCAGAAAGTGCTGCATGGAGGGATGGGATGCGGATCCATAGGATCGCTAGAGTAATAGCTACGAGGGAGCAGCTGGGTGTCATTGTCCACCTGGGGACAAATGACCTGACCAGGAGAAGGGTGGAGTTAGCTAGAGTCCAGGAGATTTCAGAAAGCTGGGGGCAAGCCTGAAACAGACAGCATGCTCCATTTATTCTCGGAGGTGCTACCTGTCACTTTAAACAACATAAAAAGCACAGACAGTAAAGTTATCATTCCCCTGTACACCACCCTTGTGAGACCACATTTGGAATATTGCACACAGTTCTGTGCACCCCAGAATATAAGAACTCAAAGATTAGTGGAGAAGGTTCAGAGGAGAATGACAATAAAAAATACTTTCAATTAAGCATTTGGGATACAATAATAGACTTAATAATCTTAATCTATATTCAACTGAATATAGAAGGAATGGGGGGACCTTTGTCTCATGTCCAAAACCATAAACAATCCATATATGATGGAAACCCTAGGACTGAGAAAGAATGAGGGCAATACCTCTATGTGATCACATAAACACAAATTACTAGGGGAGAATAACACAACAGCCAAAAGATGCAAATTTTATACACAAAGGGTAATAACAAAATGGAACAAACTACCCAAGGAAATAATAGACAGCACAAATATAACACCATTTAAACAAAATCTCAGCAACTACATGGAAGACAAAAAATATGCATTCCACCTGTGAAGGGTGGCAAGTTCATTAAAGGGTTTCAGCTCACTGAACTTGTAATAAACCTATGAACCTATGAACCTTTCCAGGGCACAGGGGAAGTTAGGGCAATCCGCATCCATACCTTCAACTCCTGGTTGAAGGATTGGTGTGGAAGAGAGGGTTTTGCTTCATGGGGGACTGGGGCCTGACCTGAGTAGATGCGAGCTTATATAAGGAGGATGGCCTGCATCTGTCAGAGAAGGGGGGCATTGGTCCTTAGTGAGAAGTTTAAATGCTTCAGCTGTGAACATTTAAACTGGCCAAGGGGGGAGATCCAGGAGGGTCAGAAGGCTTAGGAACACCCCCCATGGGCATGTGTAGGATCATAAGTTGACTACAGGAATAACTAAAGCAGGTAGGCAGGGGCAGTCAGGTGAAGAATGTATAACAAGTGATACGGAGGCAAGAGCACATAGGAAAGTAAACCGTGGTGGGGGAAGATGCTGGGAAGGGAGAACAACAGCAGAGGGAGGGCAGACTGTAAAACATGGAAGGTCATGCTAATGAATGCCCATAACCTAGGAAATAAGGTCCAGATCTGGAGGCCTTGTTGGCAGATGCAGACATTGACTTAGCAGCAATAACAGAGACATGGTACTCTGCTAATCACGGCTGGAAAGTCAGTGTACCAGGTTATATACTGTTCAGGAGGGACCGGGAGGGTAACAATGGTGGGGGAGTGGCCCTGTACATCAGAGATGGTATAAAGGCTACAGAAGTTCAGAGAAGACAGGGGGAGGCTGAACTAATGTGGGTCACCCTGGAGCTAGGGAATGGAACAGCAATACGCACAGGGGTGATCTACAGATTTCCAGCACAGAGGGAGGAAGTAGACAGGGAACTAGTGGAGAACATACATGACATGGCAGCTAAAGATGAAATTTTTCTACTAGGGGATTTCAATATGCTAGACATGGATTGGGCCACCCAGGTGGCTGCTTCAGCCAGAAGTGCAGCCATCCTAGAATCCCTGCAGAGGATTGGACTCAGACAGCTGGTGCATGAGCCAACCAGGGACAAGTCAATTCTGGACCAGGTATGGACCAATGGGAACAGAGTTGAAGAAATACAGGTGGAAAGGCAGCTGCAGTCCAGTGACCACCACATGGTGTGGTTCAACATGAAGATATGGACTCAGTTAAGCCACAAAAAGGCAAGAGTATTAGATTTCAGGAGGGCAGATTTCACTGAAATAGGTAGATGTATGCAAGCAGTCCTGGGGAAGGGAGGGGTAATGGGGGGTGGAGGAACAATGGAAGAAACTGAAAGGAACCATAGTGGATATAACAAACCAATTAGTTAGGATAGTGACCATTTTGGCCAAAGGGAAAAGAAGGAAACAACTATGGTTCTCTAAAGAGGTGGGGGACAAAGTCAGGGCTAAAAGGCTGAGTTTCTGAAAATATAAGGCCAAAGAGAGGAGGACAGGGAGACATGCCTTGAATGTCTAAGGGAAGCAGGGAAGGCTGTTAGGAGTGTGAAGGCACAGACAGAAGAGGGCTTAGCACAGTCTATAAACAAAGGGGATAATGCATTTTATAGGTACATTAGTGAAAGAAGAAAAACCAGGGTGGGATTGCGAGGCTCAAAAGGGAGAAGGGAGAGTGTAATGAGGAGGATCTGGACAAGCCAGAAATACTGAATAAATACTTCTGCTTAGTATTCCCTAAGGAGGGGGAGGGTCAAGGACCACAGTTTGGTTGCAGAGGCCATGGGAGGGGGAGGTGAACAGCAGTCCATTCACAGTGGAGAGAATTCTGGAAGAACTCACAAAGCTGAAGGTGAATAAGGCCAAGAGGCCAGATGGCATCATCCCGAGGATATTAAGAGATCTGTGACGGGAACTAGCAGCACTTCTGACAGCCCTGTTCATGGATTCACTCAACATGGGTGTGGTTCCAGAGGACTGAATGAGAGCACATGTTGTCCCACAACAGCAGCAGTAGGGAGGAGGTGGGGAACTACAGGCCAATCAGCTTCACCTCAGTGATGGGAAAGATCATGGAGACACTGCTGAAAGAAAGGATAGTGGCACATTTGGAATCCAGTGTTGTTCAAGATCTGAGGCAACATGGATTCACAGCAGGACAGTCTTGTCAAATGAATCGAATAGATTTTTTTGATTGGGTGACTAGGGAAGTAAATCAGGGAGGGGTGGTAGACATTGCCTACCTAGATTTCAGCAAAGCCTTCGATACCATCCCACATAGAAGGCTGATTAACAAGATGTAAAAAAAACAAAAACAAGGCACTGCGTCAGCATGTGGTCTAAAAGCAAAACAAAATGGTTATATTAAATGCACGCTGAAAATAGAGTTAACTCTATTTTCTATTTTCAGCGTGCATTTAATATAACCATTTTGTTTTGCTGATTAACAAGATGGGTAGTCTGGTCATGGGAGACAAGTTGGTGACCTGGGCTATGAACTGGTTAACAGACAGGAGACAGAGGGTGGTGGTAAATGGGGTACAATCTGTGGAGAGGGGGATGACCCATGGGGTACCACAGGGATCAGTACTAGAACCAGTCCTGTTCAATTTCTTCATTAGTGACATTGCAGAGGGGCTGGAAGGAAAGGTCTGCCTGTTTGCAGAGGACAACAAGATCTGCAACAGTGTGGATACTCCAGAAGGGGTGCAGAAAATGAAGAGGAACCTGGAGAAGCTTGAAGGATGGTCAGAGATGTGGCAACTGGGTTCAATGCAAAGAAGTGCAAAATAATGCACCTGGGTAGAGGGAACCCTGGGGAAAGCTACAGGTTGGGGGGGAGCTGACTGTCACCAAAGAGGAAAGGGACCTAGAGGTTACCAATTTTGATGAACTTAAGGGATCAAAGCAGTGCACAAAGGCAGCAGGGAGGGCCAGTGGCATGCTGGGGTGCATAGGCAGGGGTATCTCTAGCAGGAAGCGGGAGATGGTGATGCCATAGTATAAAACATTGGTAAGACCTCACCTGGAATACTGCATGCAATTCTTAAGGTCACACCTGCGCAAGGACATAGATAAGGTGGAGACTATTTGAGAAGGGCAAGAAAGACGGTGCAGAGCTTGCACCAGAAAACAAATGAGGAGAGACTAAAGGACCTCAATATGTACTCACTGGAGGAGAGGAGAGAGCGGGGGGGCATGATTTAAATGTTCAAGTACCTCAAGAGTATAAACAAGGTGCAAATGGGGGACCTTTTCCAATGTAGAAAAAGTATTAGAACAAGGGAGCACAGTATGAAATTGGAAGGGGGTAGATTAAGAAGTAATGTGAGGAAGTTTTCCCTACACAGAAAGGGTAGTCAATGCTTGGAATAATCTGCCACAGGAGGTAGAAGGGGCAAGCACAGTGGAGGGGTTTAAGCATGTCTGGGACAGGCACAAGGGAAGCTTGAGAGGGAAGGGAGTGATGAAAAGCCATTGATCACATAAGGTCAATGGCCACATACAATGTATAGGGCCTATGGGCAGACTTGATAGGCCTAGCGGTCCTTATCTACCAACAATGTCTATGTTTCTATAGAGCATTACAGTAGTCGATCCTTGATGTTACAAAGTCATGTACCAGTGACAGCAGGTCCTAGGGCAGAATAAGGGATTTAATCTGCGCAATGTTCCTTAGATGGTAGAAACTATTTTTGATGACAGCCAACAGCTGAGCCTCAAATGTCTGCCTGCGTCAAGGATCATGCCCAGATTTCTCATCTTAGAGGACGCCATCAACGGCATTGATCCCAGGACTGTGCCTGTTATCTTCCTGGAGGTGTCCCCAATCTGCCCGCAACCAGGTTCGATCACTACAACCTTCATCTTGTCAGGGTTAAACCTCAGCTAGTTAGAGTTTATCTAGCCCAGGATCTCAGTTAGGCATTTATTCAGCACTTCAATAGCACGCTTGTCCCTGGTACAAAAGACATGTCCAGTTGAGTATCATCTGCATAGCAGCGAAAACTCAACCTGCATTGTCTGATCCTCCCCAAAGGCAGCATGTCTACCAAGAACAGTATTGGTGACAGGATCAAACCCTGAGGGGCTTCACAGGTCAGAGGCAGGGGGGAGGAGTAGAAATTCCCTGTCACCGACTTCTGGTGACATCACCGCAGCAATGGCTGCCTAATAAACCTGCTCTGGAGTTGCTCATTAGTAAAATAGAATTATCCAGCAGTTAATTTATTCCTCAGTAAGAAATATTAAAACCAGAAGTGAAGGTGGATGACCTCCAGCAGATCCAGACACAAACTCCCAGGCAGCAAAGCTAAAAAGCCTGATGGAATCGGGCAAGAGACCGGGCCTATCCAGGGACGCTCACTCAGCCTCTCCGGTGAGCAGTGTAGCAGATTCAGAAGATAACTTTGATGGAGGGGATCAAAGGGCTATTTTGTCAAAATTGAATGGGATTATTAAAGCACTACATAGAGTGGAGTCATAGGTGGCAGATATTAAGGCAGACCTAAGGGCGATAGACAAGAGAACCATGGTGGTGGAAGAATGCATAGGAAGCCTAGCAGACTCATCAGGCCAACATGACTGAGCAATTCTCTATCTGTTCATAAGACAGAAAGAACTACAGTTAAAATTAGAAGATCAAGAGAATCAAGCACGTCGGAACAATTTCTGTATTTATGGAGTTCCTGAGAACATGGAATAATAATTTGATTAAATGGAAGCCTTTGTCCTGCATATTTTAAGAGAGGTGCTTAAACTTATAGAGGATATCCCCCTCCTGACTGAGAAAGCACAACGATCACTCACCCCAAGCCAAGAGACCAAACGGCATGGACCCCGATCCATAATAGCTCAAATGCTGAATTATCAAGACTGCCAGTTAATCCTACAGACCACCTGGAAAATGAAAGAAGTTAAAATAGACAACCAGAGATTGTTTTTTGACCAGAACTTTTCACGTTTGCTTAATGAAAAAGGAAAAATTGTACATGGAGTTATAAAACAAGCTGAAGAGAAAAAAATCTGGATACAGTTATACTACCCAGCTAAATTGTGTATACATACAGAAAAGGGCCCGGTCCTATTCGACAGCCTGCATGACACAGCTCCCTTGCTGAAGCAATTAGGTCTCCAGTTTCCTGAGTTACACACTGACATTTTAGAAAAAGAGATCTCTCGTTCGGCATGGTGACAAGCTGGTAAACTCAGAAGAACACAGCCCTCTTTAATTATATGGTCATCTCACTTAGGTCAGGATTTGAAAGCAATCTTGGGGAGAGAGAGAGAGAGAGAGAATAAATTGACACCACCAGAAAAGGATACTCAAAATGGAGCAGGACTGTGGGAATCAACTTGAATTCCTTAGAGGTAATGTTCAAGTCTATTACTTGCTTTCCCTCACAACTTTGTTTGGAGAGAACATGTGTCATCCTTAAGAAAAGGATGAAGTATCTATGAGAAATCGTGGGTGATGTTATACCAGCATCTACTACACTAACAGACATTGAATAAGCTGAGGACTACCTAATAGGTGGATTCTAAAGAACTAATATAATTAAGAACAGTTGAAACATTTAAATACAGCCCAAAGAGACTCTGTAGAATAATGAGATGGCAGCTGCTGGAATGTTGGTTTCAAAGTAATTGGGGGGGAGGTGGGAGGAGGGTTGAAGTTAGTGGAAACTGTGAATGTAAGCGCTGTTGTTATGTTCTTTCATGATTGGCTGCATAGATTTTAACTTGTATACATAGAAAGTTACTCAAGGTAGCTGGTGAAATACAAGATTCACCCCATTAGCCCAAAGAAGAACCTCAGAGAGATAAGCTTTTATGCATGGGTCAGTAAAAATGGCAGGGGTGAAATACATTTTTAGGGCCTACTCTCCCTTCCATGGCTCTCTCATTTGGAGAAAATAGAGCAACCCTGGGGAAAGTATTGGGCGGCAACCAATGACTTGAGGACTCCAAGAGTGTTAGGCCTTCTCAATCTTATTGGGCAGTGACCCCCACACCTACTGATTCCACTGAATCAGGCCTACTCGTAGTAGGTACTAGAGCCTTGTCTTAATCTCCCCCTCCGCAGTAGCGGGGTAACATCACTAACCATTTAACACCTAGGAAGCAAGTTTTAATAGTTACAATCATTTCTAGTTGATTGTTTACAACTAGTTGGTTTATATTGTGTTTTTGTATATATGCATAGGAGTTGGTTATTGTGCATATTGACCTATGTTTATTTTTTTGCCAAATGTGTGGCTGATCTGAAGGCAAGGCATGTGGAATCTTCAAGGAAGAAATTTTTATATGAGGTAGCCAGAAGTTTAGGGAAACTACCTCAACAACTAAGTTTCACCAGGAAAATTAGTAGGGGACCAAATTGCTGCCTTTAAAAATGGGTACTCTTAAAATAACATCTCTAAATGTGCAGGGTGTCAACTCCCCAGTCAAAAGGGCAAGGATACTCCATTACTTACAGAAAACGAAAACAGACATTGGGCTTATTCAAGAGACTAGACTTTCAGACTCAGAACATGAGAAATTGAAGCAGGGATGGGTGGGTCAGGTAATATACCCCTCACACCCCTCAGAAAAGTGGGTAGGGGTCACTATCTTATGTCAGAGAAATTTACCTTTTGAAATCACCTCACAGATAAATTGTAGAACAAGGAAGGGGATTAATAATTACTGGAAAGATATTCAGTCAGGTGATACATATAATAAATTTGTATGCCCCAAACAGGGATGACCCCTCATTTTTTGTCAAGATATTTGGGAACATAGCAGAGTTAGGGGAAGGAATGATTTTAATGGGTGGATATTTTAATTGTGTACCCAATCCACAGTATGACCGATCATCTCAAAACACAGTAACAAACAAAGGAATGAACAGAGCAATTAAAGCAGGAATGAATGAATTAGCATTAGTAGATATCTGGAGAGACTTAAATAAGATGATCAGAGATTACTCTTTCTACTCCCCACCTAACAATGTCTACTCAAGAATTAATTACTTTTTATGTAGCACTCCAGACTTTCATAAGGTTCAAAAATGCGAGATCCTCCCCCGGGTGGTGTCTGACCACTCAGCGGTGGAGTTGATTTTGGCACTGGGAGACTGGAGTAGGAGCACACAATGGAGAATGAATTCCTCCCTGCTGGACAGAGAAGACCTTTGAACCCACGTACAGGAGATATTCAAGGATTACATCTCCCAGTATCCAATTACGGGTCCAGACTCCTGTTGGTTTTGGGATTGCTGTAAGGCAGTTTTATGAGGGGAAATTATTTCATATGCATCTTACCTTAAAAATCTAGCCTGGAAAAACAAAAAAACTTTAGAACTTAAATTAAAACAGTTGGAATTTAAAACTAAACAGGGGGTTAGAGAGAGAGCAGTTCTCAACAAGAAATTACAGGAAACCAGAAAACAATTGCAAACTATATTAGACCAACAAATCGAGGGGAAATTAAGATATATGAACCAAATATACTACGAATCAGGTAATAACACCAGTCAGTTGCTGGCCTCCAGTTAAAGCGTGCACAAGCAGACTGCCATGGTAAGGTCTTAAGAATAAACAAGCAGGGATCCCCGTCCCACATATTTTCACATAGGGACAGAGCGAATGCATTTAGGGAATATTATAAAAACCTTTATGACCAACCCACAAAAACAACACAAACTGAGGCCCTTATTTACGAATTCCTAGATAAAGTTTCGCTCCCAAAATTATCCCCAGACCTTCAAACACAATTATATTCCCCCATAACAATGCAGGAAATTGCCCAGGTCATCCTTAATTTGAAGGGAGGTAAGTCACCTGGTCCGGATGGATTCAACGCTGAATTTTACCAAAAATTCAGAAAGGTGTTAATTCCCACTCTGGTTCAAGTTTTCAACAAAAAGAAACAGGAGGGGGGATTTCCACAGTCATGGAGTGAAGCTTACATCACAGTTATTCCTAAAGAAAGAAAACCTCCAGATATATGTTGTTCATATAGACCAATTTCACTCCTCAACATAGATTCAAAAATCTTTACAAACATTTTGGCAGAGTGAACACAGTCCTTTCAGGTCTGATACACCCAGACCAGGTAGGGTTTGTTCAAAATAGATATCTTAGAGACAATGTTAAACGTTGTTTAAATATATTGAACTCAGGGATAAAAGGAAAAGATCAACAAATAGCTATAGCAGTAGACACAGAAAAACCATTCAATTGCTTACATTGGGATTTCTTGAGGGAGATGTTATTAAAATTTGGATTTGGACGTCAATTTATAGATTGGATAGATGAAATTTACAATAGCCCCACAGCCAAAGTAAGAGTGAACGGAACACTGTCCCAAGCATTAAAAATCAACAGAGGCACATGGCAGGGGTGTCCTCTATCTCCTATTCTTTTTGCTCTTAGTATGGAGCACCTTGCCCAGATGATTAGAGACCACAAGGAACTAACAGGTATCATAGTGGGGGGAGGAAAATAAAATTTCACTTTACGCTGATGACACCATGTTGTACTTGAGGGACCCCATATGAACTTTTCCCATTTTAAATCAGATTCTGGAACAATATAGTCAACTCTCCAGCTTTAAAATAAACAGGGACAAAACAGAGGTGATTCTTATTAGTGGCCAATGTTCTGAGGAATTAAATCAATTAATACCATTTAAATGGGTCTAAACCCAAATTAGGTATTTGGGAATCCATATTCCAACCGATTTGACACAATTATATCATGCAAATTATAATAGATTGTTCCAAGAAGTATCCACAGATCTGAGGAGATGGAGTGTTCTTCCCCTGTCACTTCTTGGGAGAAATGAACCCATTAAAATGAACATATTGCCCCGGTTTTTATTTTTGTTTAACACCTTCCCTCTTCGGATTCCAAAACCAGAATGGAAAAAGATAACTAAATCCTTGCACAACTTTGTCTGGGGGGGAAGTTGACCGAGAATTGCATGGGAAACACTACAAAGATCCAGGGATAGAGGGGGTTTGGGACACCCCAACTTTAAAACTTACTACCAGACAGCGCACTTAGGAGCATGGGTAAACTATTTATTTAATGATCCTAATAATAGTTGGGTGTCTCAGGAAATACAAGGAGAACCAGGCCTAACCCCACAATTAGATTTTAATGGTTCCTCAGGTTATCTCCTCAAAAAGGCAATAGAGAATCCTTGGACTAGACAGACTTATAGGATATGGGGGGAAATAAAGAAAGAGTTAGACATTGCAGATACCTTAACTAACAGGACAGAAATGATACATTGTATGGAATTTACCCCCCTAGAATGGACTTAGCCTTCACCCAATGGAAGAGAAAGGGCCTCAGATTTTTTAATCAATTCATTCAGGCAGGCCAAATCAAATCCTTTCAAACTCTTCAAAAGGAATTTCAGCTCCCTGGTTCCCATTTTTTCAGATACCTTCAGGTAATATTGTTTATTAAAGCAGGAAACAACATGACATTTAGTGCAACAACTTCCATCTCCATTAACTCAAGTTATCTGGGACTCTGTCCTTGGTTGGGTGAGAAGAAATGAATACCCAGGCTTGTGGTAGCACACAGTGCCACTAAGGAATTACCCCCTCGCCTCTGTCAAGCTGAATGGGAAAAGGAACAGCACATCCAATTAGATGAAACCACTTGGCAAATTGTATGAGAGGGAGTTAAACATACATTATCCTCCAATAACTGGAAGGAATTTAGATGGAAGATTATCTCTAGATTCTTTCATACCCCTACGGGGATGAAACACTATTTGACAGGGGGCTCAGAGCTATGCTGGAGAAAATGTCAGGGAAAAGGGACCCATTCCCACATCTTTTGGGACTGCCCTGTAATAAAACCCTATTGGAATGAAATAGGAATTCATATGGGACATATGTTTGGGTGGGAAGTGGGATTCTAGGTATACTTCCAAAAAGTCACAGATCTAATAGGCAAAAGTCATTTACAATATTGGTATATTGCTTGCAGCCACTTGTAAGGCAATTACAAGATGTTGGCTTACACAAACCACTCCTACAGTGGAGGACTGGGTTAACATAGTAAAAGAAATCACAAGAAATGAAAAAATTACTGCAAGTCTGCTACTACAAAAAGATAAATATAACCAAGTCTGGCTTCCCTTCATGCACCTGGTGGAAGAAATAGATGGTATTTCTATACTAGAGCAAATAGCCTCAGGTTGTTAAATGTATAAGTCCCCTACAGTAATTAGGGAATCCAAGAGGGAAGAAGGTTGATTATGGATTAGTTTGACCCCTCTTCTGATGTGGTCCTCTGATCCTCAAACTGTTCCCCATTAGGATGAAATTAGACCCCCATCTTGAGATTATCCTGTAGGGGTTATACAAAAATAAATTAACCATTATAATATAATGTTAGAACAAATCAGCCACACAATAAGTTTGTTGTTTTTTCTTTATTTATTTTATGGTTTGATTATTTGTGGAGCTGTGCTAATAGAAGGTCTGGGAATGGGCTAGACATCTGGAAAATGGACCAGTTTATTGTCTACAGAAATATGAAGAAGCAACGCTTCCTTGAGAAAGAAGGCAGATTGACAACTGCAACAAACACCTGGAAAGAAAAGACAGATTTAAGGACTGGCTCAAACCTTATAATAAAAACATCAGTATGTCAAGTTGATTGATGTATATTATCAGACCTAATTAATTGTTTGTATAATTGTTATATGCACAGTATATCACAAAAATAAAATCTGAAGTTTCAAAAAGAAATTCTCTGTCACCACCCTCTGCCTGCTACCCGAGAGAAAGGACTTGAACCAGTTGATGAGAACACCAGTGAGTCCACAACATTCTCTAAGATGATCCAGCAACACAATGTGGTCCACGGTATCAAATGCAGATGACAGATAGAGGAGAATGAGAATTTACCACTTTCCTCAATCTCTGGCCGTGAGGAGGTCATTATGAACCTGGACCAGTGCCATCTCAGTGATGTGCTCCACCCTAAACCCAGACTGGAATTGTTCGTAGATATCACAGGCCTCCAGATGTTCCTTGAGCTGCAGAGTCACTGTCTTCTCTACAATCTTCCCTAAAAATGGGCTGTTAGAGATTGGTCTGTAATTCACTAGGATGTCAGGGTTGAGAGGTGGTTTTTTTTTCAGAAGGGGCTTCATCAGTGCCTCCTTCAAGGCATCAGGGAAGACCCCCTTCAGAAGTGAGCACCCAACTTTCCCAGTGAACACTGGACCAGTGACCTCAATGCATCCCACTAGGAGATGCACTGGGCCAGGGCCCAGTTCACAAAAAGTGGGCTGCAGTTTTGAAATCATCTCTGAGACCTCAGCCACCCCCACGAGCTGAACCTCTGCACAGGCAATAGGAGTGCCCCTGCTCCATCCAGACCCCACCCTGTGGGTCTGATCCAGACCCACTGGTGAGATTCTGGCTCAAATGGAGGATACCCTGTTAGAGAAAAATAGAGCAAACACTTTGCACAAAGTTGCTGAAAAGGCTTTTTTAGGTTATAGACAGGATGGAGAAGCCTGTCCACAGTCTGAAAGAGCTGAACTGGTTTATTCCTCCATGCTGCAATCTCCCTGGATAGGAACTCTGCCTTCTTATTGTTGATTGCTCTTTGATAGTAACTGTAGTGATTTCTCAAAGCCATTCTAGCCTCCTCTAGCTGGGTCCTCTGCCAGCAATGCTCCAACCTCTGACCTATGGTCTTCATCACCCTGAGAGCCCCGTTAAACCATTGGGGTCTTGGTCGAGATTTCCTAGGTCATATACGGACTGGTGCGATGGTATTGAGTGCCTTGGAGACAGCCCCATTATAGGCTGCCGCTGATTCACCCAAGCCTACCTCACTAACAACACTAACACCAGAAAAATCAACCACCACCATCAGTTCGTCCGGGGACAGTCCCCTTAAAGGGTGGTAGCTGATCATCTCAACAGGGGACGGACCATCAGGGGGAGCACAGAATGGGAGATTCACCATACAATGATTGGACCAAACAACCTGCTCAATCTCAAGGTCAGTGACTTTAAGACCCAGTGAGAATACTAGGTCCAAGGTGTGGCCGTGATTGTGGGTCACAGAGGCAACTGCCTGTGCTAGTCCCAGCGATGTCATCAGCTGGAGGTGGTCAGAACCAAATTGCAAGGATTCATCATCGATCCAGGCATTGAAATCACCCAGAATAATCCATCTGGGAGACTCCAACACCCTGTTGATGATGAAGTCTGCCATCTCCTGCAGGAATTCTCCCCCCAACCCCAGAGAGCGGTAAACAAGAAGAATTCTGAAGCCCACACCTGGCTTTTAAATTTAGTGTGTTCTGACCTGTACATGTGCAGTAGGGGTTTTCAGGCAACATTCAGTGGTGAAAGTAAAAATTTGATGCCGCAAATGGTGGTTTTTGCTTTTGCACCACTAAATTGGCAGGGCACCAGACATTTTTATGTGCTGTGTCAACCACCATCTTGTCCATTTGTTCCACGATCTGACAAACATGGAAAATACATAAAAGTGGTAGGATTTTTATAAACAAACATCAGAATCTAGCTAAAGATTCTGATGTTTGTTTATTAGCTCATTCACTCTACAGGAGCCATTTGGCAGTTCCACCATGTGTGCCCTATGTACTCTTAACACTGCATCCTGGGCTTTACTAAGCAAAATCAAGCCATAATCAGCATGCCACAAACAAATGTGAATACCTCATGAACCGTAAGTGCTACACACAAAGTATGAGTGGCAAAGTTGTTCAGCACAAAATTATCTTTCCAACAGTGCTATGCAATTAATTATAAGCAATTTCTTTTTTTTTCTATGCTAGTTGAAATAGCAAAAAAAAAAATGTTTTTTTGCAACAAAAAAGGCAACATAAATAATTTTTGATAGGAAAATATGTAACATAACAACACCAAATTAAAAATCCATACTTTAGATGTGGTACAAAAGTAATTTTGCACTAAAAAGCAATTTTTCTAATATAAAACATGTATTTTTCCCATTTTATTCAAGATGCTTAGGTGAGGCTTGAGGAATAAATGTCAGCCATACACACCATACCATAAACAAATGCGAATAACTCCTAAAGTATACGTGATACACACAAAGTATCAGTGGAAAAGTTGCTCAGCACAAAATTACCTTTCTAACAGTGCTATACAGTTGATTCTAATTAATTTAATTAGCAAGTAATACATAGAAATGGCGCTGACAACCTGAGAAGTGTCCAGTGCAAACAGGAATCTTTAGCTGCTGACTGAAGGCAATGTGGGAGACAAAGGGGATCATTTTGCTGCCAACTACAGGAATTTTATGGAGATAATGAGTTAAGATTATCACCAGAAATGCACTTTCTGGACACACAAAATCCCAGGTGCCCAGCTTAGTGAGAGGAGTGCTTCCCCTATTTTTTCTGTTTGAAAACAGTGGCAGTTTCTTGACTTCAGTAGCCACAGTTGGACCTGGTGCTGCAGACTTCAGTGTGAGCCTTGAGCCACTGATTCCCCGGTGTCCAGTAGTGGAGAACCCTCCATTCATTGCCATACCTGGCAACATTCAGTGTTGCCTGTCCCCCTTATTCAAGTGATTCCCTAACAGATAGGCTCTCTCATCACAGCACAATAGCACTATTGTATGTTTGATAATCACTTGCAGTCAAAATAGTGGGAGATAAAAGCTCCAATAATAAAGAAAAAGTCATAAGATGGGTTACAAGGTGGTAATGATGATAACCATAATGAATGTACTCACCATGTAAATCTCTACATACAGGCTATTTAGCCCTGTCTTTATGCTTCTAATCTGCTGTATGGTTCTTTGCATCTCCATATGTGTTGCGTTAACTTCAATCAATAAAATATTTAACTTCAAAAGTGATTCCCTGGTGTCTAGTGGCACCCCCCACCTTTCCAATCACTTTTCCTATTATTAAATCCATTCCCTGTTGTCTAGTGGCACTCCCACCCACAGATGATCATCCCCATTTAATCCCTGGTGTCTAGTGGCTAGGGCTGGTCAGACTGTTCCACCCAAACTCCAGACCCCCGGATTGAACCCTGAATCCACAGACCCAGATAAATACGAACTTCACTGCAGAAGTCCAATTCTGGGTCCATGGAAAGCTGCATAGCTTGTTTTCCTTCTACAGTGTTGACTGTTGCCATGGGGATACTGTCAGCATGCTTGTGTCATGTAGAGGTGGCCGGCAGCATCCAATCAGGCAACGGTCACATGATGCTGGCAGCAGAGAGTCATGCGATGCACTCATTCACATTATTTAACCATGGTGAGTGCACAACACAGCCCAGATGCTCAAAGAAAGGAGAGGGGAGTCTGGAGTGGAGAGCCTTAATTTACAGTGAACTGTCGCATGTGTTGAGCCAGAGAGGAATACAGGAGAAAAAAACTAGAAATTATTGGGGATGGGGAGGAGAGGAATCAGAGGGGAGAGGAGAGGAGAGGAATCTGAGGATTTTATTTTTAATTTTTTTGGGAGCCTGGACTGGAGGGAAAGAGAACAGACTCAGAGAGACTACTGGGGGGGGGTTCCTAGGTGGCTGTGTGTGGTACAGGGCAGGCTGGCAAAATAAATCTTTGACTTGTTCCATCCAGAGGAGAAAGAGACAGATACTGGGGGCCAGAGAGACATTTTACAGCCACAGAAATCAGTAATAACATTTTTCTTGGTCTTAGTATGGCTGTGTAGCAGTGTGCAGGCAGGCAATACATCTTTTGACTTTATTTGTTCCATCCAGATGAGAAAGAGTAGAGAGAGAGAGACTACTGAGAGGGGGGCAAATAATACAGCCCCAGACATCACAAATAAAGAAATACAATACATCTCTTGCTGTCAGTGTGGCAGGCTGTGTAGAGGGCAGGCTGCCGAAATAAATCTTTTACTTGTTTCATCCAGCGGAGAAAGAGTCAGCCACTGGGGGCCAACAAGAATCTTTATAGTCAGAAATCACAAAAAATAAATATCATCTTGGCCTCTGTGGCTGTGTAACAGACAGTGTGCAGGCAGGGCAGGCTGGAAATAAATCTTTGACTTTATTTGTTCCATCCAGAGGAGAAAGAAAGAAAAAAATATATATATATGTGTTTGTGTATATATATAGTGATAGAGCTGTCAGATAAATGATTTATCTATTACGCGCTGTTGACTTGCACCTCACGAGCGGGCGAAGCCACGAGTGAGGTGTCCGAGGTCAAACAGCACAAGTGTAAACAATTATTTATCTGACAGCTCACATGTATATTTCATTTATGCAATAGGATGCTTTCTATCAGTGCAGGAACATTTGGTTTTGACTGTTTATCTTTATTTTAAATGATAATTTCTGGGAGTTTTGTTAACTTTCCTAGAGTATGTCTGCCTAGCATAGTGGTTGCTATTAAATGAAACACCACTCATTTTGTAGAACACTTCTTGCTGAACAAATGTCATGCTCACAGTACTATGCTACCTTTTTCATTTTAAAGTTATTCACATTTGTTTGTCAAAAAAGGGAAAAGAAAATTTAATTTGATGCTTTTTTTTGCTAATTATAAAAAAGACTAAAAGGTATCTATAAGTGAAACACCACTCATTTTGTAGATATTTTTGTGCTGAACATTTTTTGTGCTCACAGTACCATGCTATCATTTTTTGTTTTAAAGTTATTCACATTTGTTTTTCAAAAAAGTGAACAAAAAATTACATTTTCTTCTGCTTTTTTGCTAATTGTAAAAAATCTGTAAGGTATGTATACATGAAATACCACTCATTTTGTAGAGAATTTTGTGCTGAATAATTTTCAAGCTCACAGTACCATGCTATCTTTTTTCATTTTAAAGTTATTTCCATTTGAATATGGTTAGTACTGCTTCTGAGGCCAAACATTCTAAATGAATTCTAAAGAGATTTGTGACATAGTAACTGTGTGTATAAATGGTCACAGTATGTATAAATTTATTTATACATAAAGTGACTCAGATAAATGTATTTATCACACTGAATATATGTCTACCCCATTGCATAAATATATATATATATATATATAGAGAGAGAGAGAGAGAGAGAGAGAGAGAGAGACTACTGGGGGATAATACAGTCATAGACTCACAGACATCACAAATAAAGAAATACAGTACATTGTCTTAGTGTCAGTGTGGTAGGCTATGTATAGGGCATGCTGGGAAAATAAATCTTTGACTTGTTCCATCTAGAGGAGAAAGAGACAGCTACTGGGGGCCAAAGCAAAATTTTACAGTCACAGAAATCACAAATAAAGTTCACCTTGGCCTCAGTGTGGCTGCGTGTGTGTGTGTGTGTGTGTTAAATCTTTGACTGGTGCCATTCAGAGGAGAGAGAGAGAGAGAGACTGACTACTGGGGGTCAAAGAGTCATCTTACAGTCACAAATAAAGTTCATCTTGGCCTCAGTGTGTCTGAGTGTGTGTGTGAATATATATATATATATATATATACACAGGGCAGGCTGGCAAAATAAATCTTTGACTGGTGCCATCCCGAGGAGAGAGGGAGACTAGTGGAAGCCAAAGAGAAATTTTACAGTCACAGAATCACAAATAAAGAAATTAATCTTTGCCTCAGTGTGGCTGTGCAGTATGTACACTGTACAGGGCAGGCAGGCAAAGTAAATCTTTGACTTTATTCTTGTTCCATCCAGAGGAATCATGAGAGAGAAAGAGAGGGTACTGTACTGTGAGCCAAATACAATTACAGTCACAAAAAATCACAAATAAAATATATAAATCTTCTGTATATTCTTGTTGTTCCATCAAGAGAGAGAGACTTATGGGGGCATAGATTATCACAAATAAAATACATCTGTTTTTTGTTGTTGTTCCATCTACTTCAACTAGAGTAGTCACTCAAGTCATGACTCTTGAGTGAGAGACAAAAAGAGAGGGAGAGAGAGAGAGACTTGCTGGGGGTTATAAAAATATTATTATTCTGAGCCAAAGTCTGACCCTGTTGCAGTGCAGACATACTGCTGTTGATTGGAGTGGTCCTGTGGAGGGCAAAGTGACAGATTGGTACTGCTGGGCATTAGAGACTTGGTGCTGTCTGTTGCTCATTTTGATCATGCATTTCTTTGGCCTGGTTTGCTCTAACTGGAACATCCATCAAAATGATACCCACACCCACATAGCAGCATTAATAAAAAAAAATCTTAGCTGCCTGCAGTGACCAGTATTACTTTGTAGTCCAATAGTACTTGCATATGTCTGTCTCTGTCTTTGCCTCTCTCTCTCTCTCTCTCTCTCTCTCTCTCTCCCAGACCACTTATGTCACAGGCCCAAGCAGGATATGCCACCAGTACAGGCCAGCCATGAAGCAGCAAGATATTGCTTGCTTTATACAAATAATGCATTAAATGATTTACTTTGGGTCTCTGTGTTAAGTATGACCGACTTTGGGGATTTTTATGCATTTTATCGCATATTTTTTTCAAATATTTATAAATAATCAGAAAACAATCAGAACTCCACCGTGTTCTGGTTCTTGTTTAATAAGTGTCAGAACTTCACCGAGTTCTCCCAGCTCTGCTAGGCACCTCCCACCCACAAATCTTCATCCCTGTTTAATCCCTGGTGTCTAGTGGCATCTCCCACCTGCTGATCATCATCCCCATTTAATCCCTGGTCATCAGTCCTAATGCTCACCCCATTCTCCTATACTGTACCCATCTCAGCTTATTTACTTATGGAATGGGGTGAGTGTTAGGGCTGATGATCCCAAGGCACACCCCGATACTAGTTGGTATGTGCAGGGTGTGTGTGGGGTGCTATGTTTGGAAACCCTAACACCATATTTCCATACTTTTGTCACTGTAACCCTAACTAAAGCATTAATGACATTTTTTTGCAATATATATCTATATATCCATATCTATATATATATATTTATACATACACACACACACACACATACACATATATATGTGTGTATATATATATATATATATATATGTATGTGTGTGTGTGTATATGTCTTTCGGATGAGACATTAAACCGAGGTCCCATCTGCCTGTTCTGGTGGTAGTTCAGGTGGATGTTGAAGATCCCATGACACTTCTCGAAAAGAGCAGGGGAATTTCCCCAGTGCAATGGCCAAATTTCCTCCATTCGTGAAAAATACCACCAACAGCTTAATCTGGTTCAAGGTCAGTTGGCATTCATCTGTATCCTCCTCCCCCCGGTCATGCCTGAAACTAGGCAGGATTTGTCTAGGTCACATACCCGGTCAACAAAAACTAAATAAAAAAAAAAATATATATTTATGTATAAATGTGTGTGTGGGTTGCAAGAAACTTTCTTGTTGCTACAGTTTGGGTCAAAGCAACAAAAGTTGGGAAACAAGGCATTAGGGTTTCCCAAACACCTCACCCTCACAAACCAGGCAGGTGCAGAGGTGTGGGGTGTGCCTTGGGATCTCATACCTAATGCTCACACCATTCCATCTGTAAATAAGGTCAGATGTGTAAACTTTATGATACTGGGGTGACTGTTGGGTGTGAGAGCCCAAGGCACACCCCACACCTGCTCTCCTGTCTGGTTTGTGATGAAGGGGTGTTAGAGAAACCCTAACTCCTCATTTCCCAACTTTTGTCATTTTGACCCTAACTGGAGCATTAATGAAGTTTTTTGCAACTTATTTCCTTACTTTTTGAGATAGTATAATAGTATCTTTATCTTAATTTCGGAATGAACAGTCTTTCGGACCAAATGCTCCCATCCCTCCTTAGATGTGTATAGGTAGTAGCTCCTCCAGGCCCTGCACTTCCATTTATAGGACAATAGTGATAAAATTGTCAGCATAGCCAGCTTATTACCCCACCTCATGTACCTGGCACATAAAATTTTTGAATCTTCACCAAAACTTAATTCTGTGCAACTGCAACACCATTCCATGTCATAGGTGCGAAAACATATTTTGGCCAGGATATGAAAAATAGTGATATACATGAGAGCTTCTGTTAGAGAACAGGAAGAGAACACCAAGAGGAAGGAGCTGCTGTTATAACTATACTTCTGTCCTGGGACTATATTGCCCTCCTCCCCCACCCTAAGCCAGTTCTACTTTTATAGACACAGGATTTGACTGACAAAAGGAACTTCCTGTTTAGGAGCAGAAAGTGAGTGATCAGAGAGCCACAAAATACTCACCATCCTGAAAGGAAAAGAATAGCTCTCCATCCCCGCCAACTACTGGAGGTCTGACTCTGAGCAAGTAAGGAGACTACCGAGAAATACAGGAACTTCTTGTCTCAAAACAGGAAGATCAGGAGCTTAAAGGGCACAGAGGCAGTAAGTAGGGAGAAAAAAAAAAATAAATAAACAGAGGAAAGAGTAAGAATTCAAAACAACGGTTATGGGGCCAGAAATAAGACATGAGGGGAGGGGTGCAGTGCAGTGGCTGTGGAGCAGCAGTCTTCTGGGAGACATTCTGGAGGATGTGGTGTTGTCACATCTGCAGGCACCTGACTGGGCTGAGGGAGGAGGTTGCTCATCACCAGGCTGAGTTGGCCAGGATTTGGAGGACCTCCTCTCCCACCCAGGGACCACCAGGGCCACTGCTGTTGCCTCAGAGGTTGCCAAGAAAAAGGAGTGCTTGGACTACAGTGGGCTCAGGGAGGATGAGGGTCATAGAACAGAGGTGCATTCTTCCAGTTGTACCTCTCCACAATTCATATGCTGTTCTGGCAAAGTGTGGTTCCTCTGTGGAGGCACCTGCAGTGGAGACCAAGGAGGATGCTGGAAACCTCCACAAAGAAGACTCATAGGAGGGTGGCATGGGACCCCACAGGGGAAGTAAACAACTCCTGGTGGGGAACTCCATTGTTAGGAGGGTAGAACTGGGGGAGGAAGGGGAGAGGGAGGTAAGGTGCCTGCCTGGTGCCATGGCTTGAAGGGACAGGGAGCTAAACCTCAGGATTGCTGGAGCAGCTGCAGGGGGAGGAGCTGGATGTCATTGTCCAACTAGGAAAAAAATTACCTGGCTGAGAAAGGGATCAGAGCAGTGCAGGAAGAGTTTGTGGAGTTGGGAAGGGGCCTTAGACAAGTAGCATGCATGGTAACCTTCTCAGAGGTGCTGTCTGTCTGTGGCATGGGTGAGGGTTAGGTGCTCCACACCACGGATTCAATCAATGGTTGAAAACTGGTGTAGAGCTCAGGGGTTTGGCTTCATTGGGACTGGGGGTCCACCTGGAGTGATGCAGACCTATACTGGAATGATGGGCTGCATCTGTCCAGGAGGGGAATCAGGATCCTCGGTGATAGGTTTAAATGCTTCATTGGCAAGCATTTAAACTAGCCAAGGGAGGAGGCACTGAAAAGGAACAGGGAAATCCTAGCCCCCCCAAAAAAAATCAGAGTAGTAAGTGAGGTAAACACCAAGATAGAGACATCAATAGGGAGAAGGGCAGGGATAAATGAAGAAAATGACAAAGACAGTAAAGACAGGGATGGGGCAAAAAGGGGTAAGGCCATCAAGAAATGGAGGGTAATGAGTACCAATGCTCATAGTCTGGACAACAAGCTCCCTGAACTGGTGGCCTTGATTGAAGAGGAATGCCTGGATATCGTAGCAGTCACAGAAACATGGTACACAGAGAACCATGACTGGGATGTTAACATACCAGGGTACGCAACCTACAGGAGAGACAGGGGGGAAAGAAGAGATGGAGGAGTAGCTCCCTATGTAAAGGAAGGGATAAAAGCAACAGAACAGAAGAGTAAACAGGGAGGAGAAGAGGCACTGTGGGTCACCTTGGTGACTGGAAATGGCACCACAGTCCATATAGTGGTTGTATACAGACGCCCATCTCAGGGGAAGAAATGGACAAGGATATGACAGAAGGCATCATTAGGATGGCAGAGAAAGGGGAGATACTGTGGATGGGGGACCTCAATATGTCAGATGTTAACTGGAGCACCTTTGCTGCAGCCACATCCAAGAGCAGGGCCATTCTCGATGCCCTACAGGGGGCATGCCTCAGACAGCTAGTTTTGGAACCCACTCATGAGGGAGCAATCCTAAACCTGATGCTCTCAAATGGGGACAGTGAGAGGATCTCAGATCTAGAAGTGGGTAGCCATCTGGGAACAAGTGACCACCAAACAGTGTGGTTCATGATGAACTCGACTACAGAGTCAAACCATACAAAAGTGAGGGTACTGGACATCAGGAGGGCTGACTTTGGCAAGATGGGAGAGTGTCTTAGAAAAGTACTAGCAAACAGGCTAGAAGGAGGGGTGAAGCAACAATGGGGAAACATCAAAACTGCCATCACAGAGGCAACAAGCCTTTGTGTGAAGCAAATAAACAAACAAATCAAAATGAAAGAAAAAGCCACTATGATTCTCAAAATAGGTGGTGGGGAAGGTTAGGGAGAAAAAGACAGCATTTAGGAAGTATAAGGAAACACAGAAGGAGCAGGACAGAGAACTGCACCAGTTAAGGCAGAAGGAAGCAGGGACAGAAGTCAGAATAGCAAAGGCCCAAACTGAGGAAAAAATAGCCAACTCGGTTAAGAAGGGGAATAAAACCTTTTATTGGTACATCAGGGAGCATAGAAAGACAAAGGGAGGGATAGTGAAGCTGAATAGAATGGACAGTGGGTGGGCAGAGAGGGACAGTGAAAAAGCAGGGATACTGACCGAATACAGTACGTCTGCTTAGTATTTACAAAAGAGGAGGGGGGTACCTAATCCAATTAATAGAAGCACTCTGGATAGGGGGGTGGATCTCAGTCCTTTCACAGAAGAAAGGGTTCTGAAAGAACTCCTAAAACTGAAGGTGGACAAAGAAATGGGACATGATGGGATTCACCTCAGAATTCTAAAAGAATTAAGGGGAGAACTAGTGACACCACTGATTACCCTTTTTAACAAATCATGGGAGGATGGTGTGGTACGTGAGGACTGGAGGAAGGTGGATGTGATTCTCCTTCACAAAAGTGGGAGCAAGACAGAGGTAGGAAACTACAGACCTGTCAGTTTGACCTCTGTGGTAGGGAAAGTGATGGAATCACTTCTGAAGGAAATAATTGTTGAGTACCTAGAGGCCAGTGGGGCACAGGACCCAAGGCAGCATGGGTTCACAGTGGGAATGTCATGTCAGATGAATCTAATTGATTTCTTTGACTGGGTGACCAAAGTAGTAGACCAGGGAGGGGCTGTGGACATGGCCTACCTAGACTTTAGCCAGGCATTTGATACAGTCCCACACAAAAGACTAATAAACAAATTAACCAGCCTGGGAGTGGGCCCCAGGGTGGTAGCCTGGCTAAAACATTGGCTGGACAACAGGACACAGAAGGTAATTGTAAATGGAGTCCACTCTGAAAAGGGGTTACTAGTGGGGAACTTTGGGTTCAGTACTGGGTCCAGTCCTTTTAATGTCTTTTATGTTACATTGCAGAGGGACTGAAGGAAAGTATGCATCTTTGCAGATGACACAAAGATATGCAACAGGGTTGATACACAAGGAGGCATGGAAAGGATGAGAAGGGACTTGGCAAGGTTGGAGGAATGGTTAGAAGTATGGCAGCTTGGATTCAATGCAAAGAAGTGCAAAATAATGCACCTGGGAAACAAAAACCCAGGGGAAGATTACACAATGGGGGGGGTAGTAACAACAACAAAAAAGGAAAGGGACCTGGGGGTAATCATATCAGATGACCTTAAGGTTGGCAAGCAATGTGAAAAGGCAGTAGGGAGGGGTGGGAGGATACTGGGATGTATAGGGAGAGGCTTCACCAGCAGCGAAATTGCAACAAATAGTCATAACTTTGGCATTTTTTATATTTTGACCTCAAAATTTCAACATAATCTTATGACCCCACCTCATAAACCACATAGGTGAAAATGTTCAAATATGTGCCAAAATGCACTTCCCCGCTACAGGTGTGAAAACACGTTTCAGGCAGGATGTAAAAAATAACAGCTGTACTGTTCATGAGGTGGTGTGAAAAAATTACTATGCTGAAAAATTGGAATTAAAATATTAAAAACTACCAAAGTTATGCGTGTGCATAGAAAAATTAAAACAAATGCTCATAACTTGCCCATTTATAGGAATTTTTTCACCAGATTTTTAACATGGCCTTTTTGGGTTCCACCATGAACATTGGCATTGTCATTTCGATTGCCTGGCTAAAAGGTGATTTCACTCAGCGACTGTGAAATCACCTTCTGGGCCTGATTAACAAAATGACAGTGGCAGTGTTCATGAGGTGGGATCCCAAAAAGGCCATGTTGAAAATTTGGTGAAACAAGTCCTAAAAATAGCAAAGTTATGAACATAAGTTCAAAACACCACTGAAATGCATAATATGGCACTTACCTTGATTCCTCAGTTCACAGTTCAGCTTTGAAAAGTGCAGACATGCCCTGCTCCACAGAAATGACAGCCTATGACCTCCAGTGATAAGTATAAGGTAAGGGGGGAGTGGGGTGATGGGTGCTCAGTGAGAGGGTCAGGATGAGGGAGTGGGATGGTGTGGATGACAAGGGACCATTTTCTTTTTTTCTGGTTTAAAACAAACAAACAACAAAAAAAAGGGCCAGCACGGTGGCACTGAGGTTGAGGCACTGGATGTCACACCTCGCACCGCGCCAGTGACCCGGGTTTGGGAATGGACTCAAGCAGCCAGGGGTCAGAGGGGGGAGGAGGATCGAGCGTCCCAATGGATGATCTTCTTCTCCTGGGGTGGGTTCCTGGGGTGCCCTTTTTTTTTATATCATATCTTATTCTATCCTCTCTGCAGCCACAGCTCCTGCTTACCTCCAGCCACCACTCCTCCTTCACCTCTGACCCCAAAGTTGGATGTGCCTGGCTGGCATATGCAGCTACACCATTGAAAGGGACTCCCACATGTCCCTGCACCAGGCAAGGAGCCAATACCATCACACGCCTCCAATCCAGGCATTCATCAGCCAGTGAAGCTGCTGCTATCATACTGCTGCAGATCCTGTGCTGCCATTTTCCTCCTAGGTTTTTCTGTTCCCCTAGAGTGTGAGCATGCAGTGACATTGAACACAATGTCATCGTCTGCCGCACTCCGACCCTCATGCTTAACCCCGCTCCAGTAGTGCCCCCGGTCATCATCAGGGGCCACTACACAGTGATGGTACCCTGGATCCCTCCCCAGGGATGGGACAGCAGTCTTTGGATGCTTGATCCCACCTTCCTCTGCCAACCCCTGGTGCCCCAGGCTTGTGTCTGAACCCAGGTCACCAGCATGGTGCGAGATGTGACACCCAGCGCCTCAACCCTCAGTGCCACCGGGCTGGACCTGAGATGCCTTTGAGCACCCAATGCACCTATGTCTGTGGAAGCATGGGCATCGGGATACATGCAGCTGTCCGGAGTCGGGGAAGGGAGGACATCTTGGGCACTTGACAATGGCATGCGTCAGCATGCCTTCTGTCTGGACGCTAGTCCTGCATGCCGACGCCCTCGAGGGAGGAGGGACCAAGGGAGAAAAATGGAAAAAAAAACTCTCTGTCCAAGATGACAACCAATACGAGCCTCCAATCACCTACCCATGGGCAGACCCCATTGTGCAGGCACTCCTAGAGAGGATTGAGGAAGGGGATAATGGATTAAATCTGAAACTCTAGGGGCAGACTCCATGGGGGAGTGATTTAAGGGGAGTTGATCAGGTCTGAAGGAGTGGAAAGAGAAGGCAATCAGATGGGGATCAAAAGAAGTGTAAAAAAAAAGATGTTGGGGGATTGTTTAATTTTTACAGGGTTGTTAAACAAATATTTTGGGACACATGGGATGGCTCCCCAGAGTCCCACATTGCTGATGGGGGCACTAAATGCCAACAGGGGGATTGGGCCCCCTGATGTTGGCTAATTATAAAAACAAGGGACTGGGGGGGGTGGCATCTGACACCTGGGGTGGGCACCCCAGTGTCGGATTTTATATAAAGATATATAATCATGGACTAGGAGATGGTGATCAGAGGGTGAGAGTGCCACTAGACACTAGGGAATATATGGGGACAGTGATCAGGGAGTCAGGGGTACCACTAGACACCAAGGAAAATGGGGGCTAACAACAAACACTGCAGGGGAAGCAGGAGTTAAGCTGTAGCTGCAGAACTAAATACAATCCACTGTTTTCATACAGAGAACACGGCGGGATGCTACTCTTGCTAAGCTGTTCACCCAGGATTTTGGGTGCCCAGAAAAAGCATTTCTGGCCCTAACTCTAAAAAACAAACACCAAAATCTAGCTTAATAGGGCCCATTTACCTAGCTGCTGATGTTTGTTTTTTAAAATGACTAACATTTTTATGTTTTTTACTTGGTGTAAGAAAAAATAAACAAGATGGCAGCTCATGAAAAGGGATTCTTCACTCATGAAAAAGGATTTTATTCTCACAAAAAAGGAATGGATTTCATGAGAACAATTCCTTTTTCACAAGGTCAGTCTTTGGTCTAACTTTATCCCTATCATTTCGACAAGAGAATTCCCATGGAAAACAATGAGAAACTTTAAAATTTAATAACTTTGCAACAGATTAAAATTTTTTCACCAAACTAAGTATGGCAGTTCTGTTACCCAAGCTGGTGTACTTAGTATACTTAGTTTAGTTTACTTAGTTTATTAGTTTAGTTTACTTAGTTTATTAGGACAAAAGTAGGCTTGCACCCATCGTGATTCTCCCCCACAATAAGTGGGCAATTAACATATGGTGGAAGAGAGTGGAGCCATTTATCTAATTTGTTTTTTAATATGTCAAAGTTATCAGAGTCAACAATTTCCTGAGGAACGTTGTTCTAGGCTTTGGAGCATCTAGTATTAAAGAAGCAATCCCTTTTTGAAGTGTTTGCCCAATCAAAAATGAGTTGTCTGTTATGTAATCTGGCTACAGTCCACCTATTTGAATATCTGAGTCCACATTGTTCCATCAAGTGTTGCCATTGTAGAATTTTATAAGTAAGAAGGAGATCTCCTCTACATCTCATAGTGTGAAGAGAGAAGAGACCAGTTTCATTCAGTCTTGCTTGGTAATCCATATTGGCAAGTCTAGGGGTATCCCGTGATAATAGCTACTGCAAAATAGCGACTGTCAAAATAGTGACTCATAATATAATATAATTCAATATGTAATTCTCTGAAATCAATGAGCGGTGTGGTGTTAGAATCTTTAAGACGGGGTGTGGGGTGCAGTCCCCCGCATTTATATCAAGTAATCATCCAAAAAACAACAGTTGAAGGAAAAAGTAGTAGTAGCTGTTATTGGCAGTGGCAGTCGCTATTTTGCAGTAGCTATTATCACATGGAACCAAGTCTAGGTACCATTTTTGTTGCTCTGCTCTGGATCCTTTCAATCTTAGCTATGTCTCCCTTAAGATAAGGACTCCAGAAGGGAGAACCACAATCCAAATATGGCCTAACATATGCTCGATAGATAGGAACTAGGCATTATTTTGTCCTAGTAACAAAGGTGCACCTTATCTGTTTTAATAAGTTGTTTGCCAGTCATGTGGATTTTGTACAATGGTCAGACGATGACAATTTGTTGTTCACAAGGATACCAAGGTCTCGTTCACAAGTAGAAAACTTGATTAAACTGTCATATAAAAAGTAGTTAGTGTTTACATTTTTTTCCAAAGTGCATAAACGTACACTTATCAATGTTGAACCTCATATCATTGTCTAATGCCCATTGTTCAATTCTATTTAAGTTAGAGATAAGTGATGAGACACTTTCTGCATTGTTTACTCTACCACCTAGCTTACTGTCATCTGCAAATTTAGAAAAGAAGTTATTTCCTCTGATGACCATATCACAAATGAAGGAGTTGAATAATGAAGGCCCCAAAACTGATCCCTGTGGCACTCTACTGCCAACCATGCCAGTGCTGGAAAGAACACCATTTATTCTGACCCTCTGGGATCTGTTTGAGAGCCATAAGTTAACCAAGTTAACCAAACACGGTGAAAATCCTAGTCAATTCAGTTTATTTATTAATGTATGATGGGGTACAGTATTCAATGCATGGCTAGAATCAAGAAAGATGACGTCCATAGGGTTGCCCTCATCTAGTCCCTCACGTTTGTGCTTATAAAAAGATATTAGATTGGTTGTGGAAGAGTAACCATTTTCGAAGCCATGCTGAGAGTGGTCAATAAGTCCTACGTCAATAATTTATTTTTCAATATATGATTTAATAATGTGCTTCATTAATTTGCATGCAATTGATGTTAAGCTTATCAACTGATAGTTTTTTTTTTACATCAGATCTGCTCCCCTTTTTATATATGGGAATTACCATAGCCTTTAACCAGTCAGAGGGGATATTGTTTTTGGACAGGGATTTATTGAGTATAATAGATAGGGGAAGTGCTGTTGCAGGTGCAGTCCCAAGGAAAAGCATGAGGTGTATTTTATCTGGTCCAGGGCTAGTATGTTTTTTTTTTAAGTACGCAGTACCATCAGGACTTCTTCAACAGTAATGACACAGAGATTAAGGGTGAGATCAACTACTGAAGGACAAGGGATATGAGATTTTTTTGCAAAAAAGAAACAGAACAGAAAAAGTTATTAAAGCAGTTTGCTGTCTCTGTGTCAGACTCCAAGGTATTACCCTTGTGTACTAGAGGACCTACCATGTTATTTGTTCCATTTTTTGTATCTATATATGAAAACAGAGATTTTTTTTTGCTATCCCTAGTGTGAGCAAGTTTGAATTCTAAATTCTAGTTTGATTTTATCATATATATATAAGTTTGGATAATATGTTTTTATGTAGCTTAATGTTTTCTTTACTTGGTGTGGTCTTGAGTTTTTACCCAGTTTTTCTTTAACATTGATTTGTTTTTGTTTTTTTAAATGTTTAACCATATTGCAATGTTATCTTTGTTGTTGAATTTTTTTTGTTGTTGGGTAGATAAGAATTTTTGAGGTGTAGAATTGTATTTTTTTAATTTTTCTCAAGCTTGATTAACAGTGAGGTTTGATAGGACACTGGACCAGTCAACTGCCTGGATAGATTTAATTATTCCAGGGAAATTGGATTTATCATAGTTATAAAACACAGGAGTAGCACATTTAATATTCTCTGTGATAATGCCAAACAGGACAGAATTATGGTCACTGTTTCCCAGGGGTGCATTTATTTATAACTCCATGATTTTCTCTTCAATGTTAGTTAAAATGAGGTCTAAGATATTGTTGCCTCTAGTCGGTTTATCTACCAGTTGCTGTAACCATTGCTGAGCATAGCAGTGACAAAGATATTTTCAAAGTCACTTCCCCCTTTCATGTTAATCCAGTCAACATTTGGGAGATTGAAGTCTCCTAGGACCAGCACATCTCCCTTAGTAGACTGATTTGTAATTTCTTTAAGCAAACTGTTTGCGTGATGTATATCAGCCGATGGAGGTCTATAACAATTTACTACTATACATTTTTGATGACCCTTGATGTGAATTTGGACCCAAACACTTTCTGTGTCATTGGTGGAACTTATTTCATGGATGGAATATCATTTGTTATATACAGACAGGTACCTCACCCTATTTTACCTTCCCTGTTCTTATAATAGAGTTTAAAGTTGGGGAATTCTTTGAACCAATCAGCAGAAGCATCCCACCAGGTTTCCGTTACCACAATAATGCTTAAGTCATGAAGTAGTGCTCTTGCATGAAGTCCTGACATTTTAGCACTGTCAAAGCGGACAGGAAATCTGTGCTAATGGCAGCACTTATTAATGTTCCTAGTAAGAGAAATGATAAGCTTGTCTCCAAATTAGCCATATTTAACTGTATCTTAATAGACACTGACATGAAAAACAGTGTTCTCAATTGTTTTCCTTTTAAGGACAATATTCTGCACAGTTATCTTCATGGAATCAGTATTTTGGAGTTTTTACTATCTCACGGTTTGTGTACAGAATGCTAAATGTAAGCTATTGTCCTATCAGAACCATGCTTAGAGTTCTGTGCACAAACCATGATATAGTTAAAACTTTAGATCACTGGTTCCATGAAGAGAACTGTAACAGAATGCTGCCTATAAAAACAAAACAATGCAAAATACAGTTTTCATTTCACTTTTTATTAAGGTATAGTACCATATGGATCATTTAGGCTTATGGATATCATTTCTGTAAACTGGAACACTATAAGCGGCTACCATTTAGAAATCATTTAATGTCCTTTTTCAGGCTCTGGGCATTTAACATTAGAAATTTGCACTGGTTTTTGGAACCTTTATGAGATCTTACATTTAGAGAAGTGGGAACATTCCCCCTCTCCCCCCTATTGCTTAGTTTAAATGAAAATGTATTACTGACTCAAGGGATTTACCTAGGAGAGCACTGCCCTGTCTACTCAGGTACAGGCCATCCCAGCAGAATAAGTTGTTCCTATCCACAAATTTTTCCCAAAGCATGATGCGTGTGATATCCTGTTTATAGCACCATTTCCTGAGCCACTCATTTATCTGTTTTATATGTAGTGTTTTGGGAGCAGAGGCTGTAGATACTGGCAATATCTCTGAAAAGCAAACGGTGCACCCTAGATCTACCAAGATGTTGTTTAATGTTGCATAGTCCTGCTTGAGTGTATAGGTGTTAGTTATATTGATGTCATTAGTACCAACATGTAAGATGACCAAGGGGCTGTGGCCAGCATCTTTAAGAATGTTCTTGACCATGGATGTAATGTCTCTGACTTTAGCACCTCTAAAGCTAGAGCATGTTCTTGTAGACTTGTCAGGGTTGCAGGTGGCTCTGTATAAATTTTTGATAATGGAGTCACCCAGGACATGTACCTGTCTAGTCTTGTTTTTATCAGAAGGTGCTGTATTAGTGTCCATATCTTGGATTGTTACATCGATGGATGATGAAGTGGTACTCCCTGTGTTAATTATTGTTGGGATAGGATTTATAGAGTTCCCCTTAGAAACTGATGGGGATACATTTTTGGTTTGCACATCATTCATGGCTATTGGGCCCAGATAACTACTTTCTCTATGCTCAGGTCAAGTCATTTTAAGAGATTTGGTAGTATGTTTGGAACTATTGACACTTATGACTACTCCCTGTCCAATATTCAGACTACTAGTCCCGGGCTTTGTCAGGATGAAGGTCCCACTTGTAGAGGGCTGGGAGTCATTGGAGAGGAGACTTTCATTATTCTGGACAGGCTTGTTTGTATTTATACATAATAGAATGGATGGGTCAGGGAGTACATCTGAGGTCATGAGATCAGAATTTGTAATACTGTTCACTTCCATGAGGGGGCTAAAACTGTTTGAGGTAGGGATTTTAAATTGTTCATCTTTTCTACCTTTTTTGCAGGCCCTAGATGTGGGCACTTTAAACCAGTCAGAGTCTAGCCCTGTCTCATTTTCTTCCTCCCTGTCTCTTTTTCTAGATATAGTGTTCTAAAGTATACTCAGGGGTTGTCCTTTTGAGGTGGTAGGTTTATGATTAATATCATAGGTAAGCAGTGAATGACTTTGAGGGCATGACAGTTCAGAGTCTAAGGAACTAAGGATATCAATAAATTGGTTTCTCGGGGTTTGAATTACTGGCCCCTGGGAAGAGGAAGCTGGGTAAACAGGATTGATTGGATTTAAATGCTGGGACATAGCCAGTTGACTATTTTCAAGCTGGATTAGCCTGGAATAAAATGAATTTAATTCCTGAGTTAGCTCAAAGTTAGTTGCATTTGTTGCAGTTAAAGCTATGATTACCCGGAGGCTGAGATTGAACTAGCTCATACATATCACAGGATGAACATTTTATCCCCAGCTCCCCATTGAGAGTCATAACTGAGTTTACCACTTGGGGTGAATTACCCCTAGTTAGAAATTATAAGTTCTCTTCTATTGGTATGGCGGGGCAAGATTCAGTCATTGTAGCTTATGGTTAACAAGGACAAGTGGAAAACTAGTGCAGTCACCACAAAAGCCTAGTATAGTTGGATCTGTCTGAAGTAAGTAATCAATTTTTGTTTATCAGAAAAATTGAGATAATGTAAGTTAGGAGTTACTTGGCTCTTGCCCCGCTCACAGCGGGGCTTTGTTTATAGTGTTATGTGACCTGGAAGTCCTTCCTGGGGTCACCAAGCACTCAAGCAATAAAAGTAGTTAAACTCAATTTAAAACATGCAAAGACCTCACAATCGAGGTTCCTGCACAAATACAATGTACCAAATTGTCCCAAAAGTCAAAACAGACCTCTGGTAGTTCTCTAGCGCAGCAGAACTACCGGACTGTCTTCCTACTCCCTGATAGGTAGTAGGGCTCCAGGGAACAGCTAGGTATAGTGCTATGCAGCTATCATTTAAGAACTGCGCTATCAGAGCACACCAAAGGTGTAATTACCCTGGGCAGCAGGCTGCAAGGCCACTAGCCTGTGACTTCAAAGTAAAACAATTGTACCATAAAAAAATCATACCAAAATTCCACACCATGTGGATGCAAGGTGATGAGGAAAACACTGCAAACAAAAGGTAACTTTTAAGGTTTTAGCATTATCCAGATCTCAGAATTTGTATAGCTGACTAGAAAGAAACTTGCCACATCAAGAGATCTACCCCATGGGACAGCACATAGCACATTTTGTGCAAATCATTGATTGGTTGCATAGTTATTAAAGTGCAAAATTTGAGGTTTAACATTAAACAGGCTCCTGAACCCTGACTCTGAGGGCACGACTGTGCCCTATAATATATATATATATATATATATATATATATATATATATTATAGGGGGCATGGTCATGTCCCTATAGTTAGGTTGAGCAGCCTGTTTAATGTTAAATCTCAAACTGTGAACTTTGATTACTTTGCAACAGTTCAACAAATTTGCATAAAAGTTGGTATGCTCTGTCCTGTGGGCAGATTCTGATGGGCAAGTTTAGTTCCGGTTGAATGTGTGGATTCTCAGATCCAGACAGCGTAAAAAAGGAAAAAGTCACCACTTTTTGCAGTTTTTCCCTCATTGCCTTGCACCCAGACAGTGTAGAATTTTTATGTGATTTTCTATGGTAGAAAGAACTTGGGTAGCATAACTGCCAGTGTTTGTTTGGTGCAAAAATATTAACCTGTTGCAAAGTTATTCAGTTTTTAAGTTCAAATTATTTCCTATGGGAAGTTCATTTTTCAGAACAAAGGTAAAAATTTCAACAAAGGATTTGATCTCATGAAAAAGGATTCATTCTCATGAGATATGTTCCTTTTTTGTGAGGAAAAAATCCTTTTTTGCAAGCCACCATCTGTTTTTTCCCCCCACAAACTAAAAAGCATTGAAAATACATAAAAATGTTGTCATTTTACAAATCAGACACCAGAACCTAGCTAAACAAGCCCTGTTTAGCTAGATTCAGGTGTTTGTTTTTCTCAGTTAGGGCCAGAAATACTTTTTCTGGGCACCCGAAATCCTGGGTGCCCAACTTGGTGAAAGAAGCCTTCCGGGGATCACTAAGTTCCAATGCCAGCTGTACAGATCGCAGGATCCACCTTAGTGTGAGATACAGACTTAGGGCCCAATTATAGAAGTATGGCGCAAGTTGCCGCCAAAGGTGACCTGCTCCAAATGCCGTTGCGACATGGACCCTGCGCCCTATTCTACAAGGGGAAGGGTCTCCCATGGCTAAGTCCCGTGACTTGTGATATGCGGACAGGTATGCCAGCGGGAGCATACCCAAGAGAGCATGTTGCAGTTGCAGCCCCCAACAAGCATAAGTGCCCCCCAAAGCCCCTTAGAATGGCTATATCCCCATCCATTCCCTGACCCAATATAGTGCCACAAAGTTTAAAACGTTAAACCCCAAGATCCCTGGTAGTCTTGCAGCCCCACCCACCCCTCCAGCAGTGCCAGTCTCCTCCACCCATCCCCAGCCGGCGACTAGTACAACCACCTCTCACCTCCATGGCCCAGCCGCTGACTGAGCTCACTTGAGTGCTAACTGTATAGACATGCCAGAAATGAATGAGCATTCATTCATTTCTGATCATGTCTATACAGTAAGAGCTCATGTGGAGCTCAGTTGGTGGCTGGCCGTGGAGGTGAGAGGTGGGCTGTGCCAGTCGCCATCTGGGGATGGGTGGGGGGGACTGGCACTGCTGGGTGGGGTAGGTGAGGGGCCACTAGACTACCAGGGATCTCAGGAATTTTACTTTTACACCATTTGTGGCAAAACAGTGAGTTGGGGCATGGATGGGGGACACAGCTGCCCTGTGGGGCTGGTAGTGTGTGGGTTTGGGGCATGTTGTGTGTGGGCTGTCCTGCAGAGCATTTAGGGTTTGGGGGTTCTGGGGGCTGGGGGTACAAGATGCTCAGCTGGGCACTTCCGCTATGGGGGATTGGGGGCTGTGGGCATTGTGGGCTGCCTTGTGAGATGCCGATGGGGGTGTTCTGGGCATGGGGGGCACATCCTGGAGTGGGTGCAGTAGTTCTACAGAACTCCCTGAGGATGTATGCACAGTTACACCAGCTAAATGCTAGTGTAACTTACATTTACGGTTCTCCTTGGGGTTCTTGTAGAATCCTGACATTGGGGACTTTGTTGCTGCCCTAATAGACTAAAATGCAACTTTTTATTTTTATTTTATTTATTGAATTGTTTCACCAGGAAAGGTTCACTGAGCAAATTAATGTTCATCTCACGGCACGTCCTGGGGGAAGGGGGAGTAGGATATACAGCATATTTAAATGTTGCAATAACATTACAGAGACATGAAACATAAGATACATGATAATCAATGCATACAATAGTATTACAGTGTAATTGTACAGGGGTTACAGGATGACTCTATAACAGCAAGGGAGGGTAGCATGAGTAACAAGACACACATAGTAAGTGCTAGGCAATTAAGAACAATAGGTGTAAGGGAGGAAGAGGAGATGTGGAGAGGTGAGAACAAGTAGGCAAGGAGGGAGTCAAGAGCATGTACAATTTGTGGTCAGTTAGTTGAGTAGAGCCAAAGTGAGGGAGCTCAGGGAGGTGGAATGGTGGATTTGTTGAGGGAGAGCATTCCACAGTTTAGGCAGATGGTACAAAAAGCTTTTTGGCCCGAGGATGTAAATCTGTTGGGGATAGAGAAGGTACGCAAGTCATCAGATCTCAGTGAGTAATGGCAGGGTGGAGGGGTACTAAGGGAGGAGGAGAGGTAAGATTGAAGAGAACCAAGCCAGAATTTAGAGATGAATTTGGCACCATGTAGCACAGGTCGATTGTGGAACATGAGGAAGTTTAGAAACCAGTAGAGGTCACACTGATGGGTGAGGTGGGGGACATCTAGAGCAAAGTGACAGAAGGAATTGTAGAGAGAGTCCAGTTTGGCTAGGAGGACTGCAGGGCAGCACCATAGACTATGTTGCAGTAGTCAAATATAGGCAAGATCATCTTCAGTACCAGCTCACACCTGGCAGCGAGTGGGATGCAACTGCGATTTCTGTAAAGGGCACAAAGCTTGGGCTTAAGTTTTTTCAGAATGGCATCAATGTGTACTGAGAAGTTTAGGTGCCCATCCAGACAGACACTGAGATACCTGAATGAGGAGGAGTCATCAAGTACAGTCCCATCCAGGGTGTGGAATGTGGGTAGGAAACTTAGCCTAGCGAGTCTCTGCCTTGTTCCAAAGGACATGGAGACAGTTTTCTTAGCATTTAGAAAGAGTTGATGAGAACTAAACCAGTGTTGGACTTTAGTAAAGTCAGACTGGAGCCTAGTAGTGACATCGGAGACAGATTTGCCAGATGTAAATAGAACAGAATCATCAGCATACATACAGATGCTGGAGGAGGAGCAGACCTGGGAGAGATCATTTAAAAAGATGGAAAACAGAATGGGGCCAAGCACTGAACCCTGGGGGACTGCTGCCATAAACCCCCTAGTGCCATGTCACAGGAGGTTTATGGCGCAACTGCTGGCGTAACTGATCTTTGCTGCAAGTGGCCTGTGGCATGTCACAGGCCACATTGTAGAACATTGCAACTGCTGGCATAACTTGCTACTTGTGCCATTCTTTTTGGCACAAGTGCTGTTACACCAAGTGTATCACTTGTAGAATCGGGCCCTAAGACTGGCCAGTTCTGATACTAGAGACAGTGGAGTTTGGGGCTGGTGCAGTGAGGGAGATTTCTTGTCCAGTGGATCACTGGGTTCAAGCGACAGCAGTATGGATTGGTCTACCTCAGTACAGAGGTAAGGATGGATACCGAAGAGTCTGATACTGGGGACAACTGACTTTGGGTGCAGACAGTGAACGAAAGGTTCCCTCTTGTACACCCTAGAGTTCTTCCGTGATCCTGCTTGCAAAGAGAATGTACTTATTTTTTTTGTCAGCAAGGATGATCTTTGGGGCATTTAACTTTCATTTGGATGTACAAATGAGTTTCTGTATGGGGGATGCACAAGGTGATAAAAATGGTCAGTTTGGTAAGGAAAACCATTTGGTTTGAACTTGGCTTTGGGTACCTGAAATGGCTGCTTGAATCTTGTATCTCCCCCAAGAAACGTGCTGTTAGATAGACATTGTCTGGTACCAAAAAGGACAGTGATTTGGACACTGCATGAGATAGGCCTCTTTTCCATGGTGTCTAGTGGCACCCCTCACTCACCGATCACTGGTCCCATATATTCCCTGCTGTCTAGTGACACTCCCCACCCTCTGATCACTGTTCCCTACTCCCTTGATCATTCATTTTAAATATCCAACACTGGCATGCCCACCTGCAGTGTCAGATGCCCCCCCAATAGCTCTTTGTTTTATATTAATAAGCCAACATCGGGGGGCCTAATCCCCATATCAGCATTTAGTTCCATCCCAGCAGTGTGGGACACTAGGGATCCCACCACCAGTGTACCAATATATTTATTATCTTTTATTCAGACATGCAAAAAAGAAAACAGTCCCCTCAATGTATTTCTTTTTTAATCCTGAAAAAAAGAAAATGGTCTTTTGTCATCTCCCCATCCCCTTCCCCCATCCCTACCCTCCCACTGAGCACCCACCACCCCACACACCCCCTTACCCCATACATACCACCAGAGGTCACAGGCTGTCCTCTTCTGTGAACCGGGACATGTCTGCACTCTTCAAAGCCAAACCGCAAACTGAGGGTTTAAAGGTAAATGCTGTATAATGTATTTCAGTGGCGTTTTGAACTTATGTTCATAACTTTGTCATTTTGAATTTTTCAGCAAATATTCAACATGCCTTTTGGGACCCCATGAACACTGCCACTGTCATTTCATTAATTGGGCCTGGAAGGTGATTTTGCAGTCACTGCACAAAATCACCTTTCAGGGATGGAATAATGAAATTTCACCACCAGTATTCATGAGTTGGGGTCCCAAAAAGGTCATGTTGAACACATTCCTAAAAATGGCCAAGTTATGCATGTTTGTTGAAATTTTTCTACACATGCACGTAACTTTGGTAATTTTCAATATTTTGACTCTAAATTTTCAACATAGCGATTTTTTCACACTGCCTCTTAACAGTACATTTGTCATTTTTCACATGCTGTCTGGAATGTGTTTTTGCATCTGTGGTATGGAATGATGTTTTGGCATGAATTAAAAAAAATTCACTCACAGGGTTCATGAAGTGGGGTTATAAGAAGACTAAGTTGAAAATTTGGTATCAAAATATGAAAAAATGCCAAAGTTATGACTATTAATTGCAATTTCGCTAGGCCCGCTCGTAACTTCGGAAATGTTAAATATTTTTAACACAGATTTTCAACATAGCCTTCTTATTACCCCACCTCATGTATGTCACAGCTGTCATTTTTCAAATCCTGCCCAAAATGTGTTTTTGCACGTGTGGTGTGGAATGGCATTGTAGTTGCATAGAATTACCTTTTGGTAGTGATTCAGAAATTTTCTGTACCGGGTACATGAGGTGGGGTAATAAGATGGCTGTGCTGACAGTTTGGTAAATGCTGTCCTATAAATGGAAGCGCTGGGCCCAGAGGTCCCTGTGCTTCCACAGTTACATACATATATGCATCTATAGAGGGATGGGAACTCAGGGTCCAAAGGACCCTGCGCTCCCAGATTAAAATAATGTTACTATTGTACAATCTCAGAAAGTAAGGAAATAAGTTGCAAAAAACTTTGTTAATGCTCCAGTTAGGGTCAAAGCACCAAAAGCTGGGAAATGAGGCAGTAGGGTTTCCAACTCTAACACCCCACCAACCCAAACCAGGCAGGAGAGCAGGTGTGGGGTGTGCCTTGGGCTTCTCAAGCCTAATGTACACACCATTCTCATAAAGTCTACACATCTGACCATATTTTCAGATGGAATGGGGTAAGTGTTAGGCTAGAGAAGCCCAAAGCACACCCCACACCTGTTCTCCTGCCTGGTTTGGGATGGTGGGATGTTAGGGTTGGAAACCCTAATGCCTTATTTCCCAACATTTGTCACTTTTACCCTAACTGGGGCACTAACAAATCATTTTGCAGCATACTATATATATAGCACAAATTGCACATACCACAGTAATGCAAAGCATCATGGGAAGCATATGCAAATACACATGAATTAATTTGGACTGGTTCAACTTTAAGCAGAACTGCATGGTGTCAGAAGGTCTCACTATACAATCAGCAAAGGCTGAGAACAGCAGACACACATGTGTTTCATCCTCATTTGGACTTATCAGTGTACCACATCTGTACTTCAGCCCAGAGAGAGATAGCCAGCCACCCTATGGGGATCTTATTGGTTTGGGCAGCCCAAAGTAGAGAGAGAAGAGAACAACAAAAGAACCCCAGAGCAAATGCACTGAGACAAGGGTTATTCCGGAGGATATTGGCCATACAGCCAAATTTTAAAGAAAAGACAAATTGCACATACCTGAATAATGCAAAGCATCATGGGAAGCATATGCAAATACTCATCAATTAATTTGGACTGACTCACCTTTAAGTAGAATTGCATGGTGCTGGAAGGCCTCACAATACAATTGGCAAAGACTGAGAAGAGCAGACATTGACACATGTTTCATCCTCATTTGGACTCATCAGTGTGCCATATCAGTACCTCAGCCCAGGGAGAGATAGCCAGCCACCCTATGACCCAAACCAATAAGATCCCCTATAGGGTGGCTCGCTATCTCTCCTTGGGATGAGGTACAGATATGGTACACTGATGAGTCCAAATAAAAACAAAACACATGTCAATGATTGCTGTTCTCAGCCTTTGCTGATAGTATTGTGAGGCCTTCTGGCACCATGCAATTCTGCTTAAAGTTGAGCCAGTCCAGATTAATTCATGGGCATTTGCATATGCTTCCCATGATGCTTTGCATTATTGAGGTATGTGTAATTTGTGTTATTATATATATATACACACACACACACACACACATACACACACACACACACACACATATATATATATATATATATATATATATACACACACACACACACACATATTGTATATATGTAAGGAAAAAGATCTGACAGAGTAGGTATTATGTCACAGTAACATACAAAGTGGTGGTTTGACCACACAAGGTGAAGCTGAGATTGGTCGTTCACCACAAGCCATGTCACAAAGTATAATGCTTACTCTTGAATATCTTATGCTACGTATCAGTTGGATTTAAATTATAAATGACTTAGGGCCAGATATTCAAAGCATAGCGTGGGGCGCAAATCCGTTGCACTGGACTAGCACTGAATTTGCCCCTGACTGCCATATTTAAAAGGACATTTAGCACCAGCGCTAGGTTTTAGAGCCTACGCTAAATTATAATGTATGCAAGTGAAGGACTGAGGGGAGGGGCCTTGAATGCCGGTGCACCACCATATTCAAAGGTATAGTGCCACGCTACAAGCATTAGCGCAACCTGTAGGACGGCACTGAATACCACCAAGAAAAGACCGGCAGTAATGTGCCAGCGATAAGGTGGCAACAGTGCCCCCAGCACCTATCCCGACCCCCTTTAAAATATATATATATACATATTCCCTGGTAGTCTAGTGCTCCCCCACCACGCCGTATCAGACCCTGTTACATATAAAGATTAACAATTTCCCTGGTAGTCTAGTGGTCCCCCCACCCCCACGAACATATCCCGACCCCATTCACATAGTAAAATTAAATATTTCCCTGGCAGTC
Organism: Neoceratodus forsteri; assembly: GCA_016271365.2. Lineage (NCBI taxonomy): Eukaryota > Metazoa > Chordata > Ceratodontiformes > Ceratodontidae > Neoceratodus > Neoceratodus forsteri. Next base: position 1,274,239,833 of record CM057449.1, on the reverse strand, counting down.
TAGTGGTCCCCCCACCCTGATGCACATATCCCGACCCCTTTGCACATCTCTATCAAACTCTTTCATTCCCTGATAGTCTAGCGGCCCCCCCACCTGGCAGTAACACCCCACTGATGCCAAAACAGTCTGAGAACAGAGCCAGCAACTGGCTCAGCCCTTCTCTCACCACCACGGCTGGCCACCGACTGAGGTAGGAAGCTCAGTCGGTGGCTGGCCTTGGTGGTGAGAGGAGGGCTGAGCCGGTCACTGGCTCTGTTCTCAGACTGTTTTGGCATCAGCGGGGTGTTACTGCTGGGTGGGTGGCTGCTACACTACCAGGGAATGAAAGGTTTTGATAGAGATGTGCAAAGGGGTCAGGATACGTGCAATGGGGTGGAGGGACCACTAGACTACCAGGGAAATATTTAATTTTTATATGTGAACGGGGTTGATAATGCTCATGGGGGACCACTAGACTACTAGGGATATACTGTTCATTTTATATGTGAACAGGGGTCGGATACATGTGTGGGGGTGGGGGGATCACTAGACTACCAGGGAAAATTTTCATTTTTATATGTGAACAGGGATCGGGATACGTGCGTGTGGGTAGGGGGACCACTAGACTACCAGGGAAGTATTTAATATTTAGATGTGAACAGGGATTGGGATATGTGCGTGGGGGTGGGGGGACCACTAGACTACCAGGGAAAAGTTATTGTTTTCATTTTCAACAGGGGTTGGGAGCCATGCTTGGGGGACCACTGGAACATGAGGGGTTTCAGTGTGTTTTGAGGCTACCGGGGGTCGAGGATCATGCTGGTCTGGCTGACACTAGCCTACCAGTGTGTCACAGGCACACATTGGAACAGGGACCATGAAAGCAGAAAAGGACTGCCTGGCCCAACCAGTCTTCCCTGTTCCCTATCTACTGAATATACTGCATATCCTAGTGACCCTACAGCTTATGGCCTCCTACCCACACCAGGTTTGCCTTATGCCTGTCCCATTTATTGCATCCCCCCACTGTGTTTCACCCACTACTGCAGTGGGGTACCTATGTTGTTGGGGTAGGCAGCTTCCAGGTCATGTATGACCATGGGCAGTGTGTCTGTTTAGCTATCAATCTGTATATGTGTGTGTATATATATCTCTATCTATCTATCATATATATATATATATATATATATATATATATATATATATATATATAGATAGATAGATAGATAGAGATATATATCTATAGATCTCCTCTCTCTCTCTCTCTCTCTATATATATATATATATATATACACATACATATATACAGGTCCTGCTTGCACAGCTGCATGGGTGTGTTGTATGCACTGATGTGCCTGCCAGCACACAGTTCCTGCTGCTTCCAGCTTGTTCTTCCATTCTGACCAAAAGGTGGAGCTGTGTGCACCATGCAGTAGCACTGGGCAAACTGCATTGCACTGTATGCTAAGCAGCACATAATGAGATGCAAAGATGCCTGTTTGCCTACAGATTACCTAAGTAGGCTCATTTGCATGGGAGCTTTGAATATAGCTCCCGTTTGCCCCGGGCTAACCAGTTTGCACTGGGCTAATGTGTTAGCACTGTGCAATCAAGTTAGCCCCAGCAAACCTCACTTCAGCATAGCACACTAAGCACAGTATTGCACTATGTAGCTTACATTGTTGTTTGCAGTCATACCTTTCAACTGTCCCTGATTTTACCTCAAACCTTTACTCTGTCCCTCCTACAAATTGTGTTTCCATGACCACACAGTGGGGGTTGTAAGCATAACATAATGTCAGACATTAATGTTATAGATGTGCTCAACCTTAGAAAATGCATTTTACACTACACCACTTATTCTACCAGCTTCCTGAGTGGATATCACCAATTGTTAAGGTGTGTCCCTGATTTTAAACCTTTGTCCCTGATTTTTTTAAGTCTTGTCCCTGATTTATGAGGCAGGAGGTTGAGAGGTGTATTTGCAGTAGGTATGAGACAGCTCTGTGCAATCACACACAATGTTCTCCACCTGCAACACTGGCTTGCTACAGAGTCTAATGAGCTGCAGTTGCAGTTTGCACTTCCCTGTTGCTATATTCAGTGCTGTCTTATTTCCGGGCTATTTTTGCCCTGCACTCCCAGACCAGTTTACCCGGCTTCCTTAGACTGCTATATTCAGCAGGATTAGCACCGGGCTATTTCCTTTTGAATATAGCTTGCTTTGTGCTCCGGGCTATGTTTGCCCACCGAGCAGTGCTAATTTAGCCTCGGGGCAAAGTTTTGAATATCTGGCCCCTAGTGTTTTTAAGATCAGTTTCAATGAGGCATACAGGCATATATTTTAAAAGGTAATGTTGATTTCAGTATAGTAGAAAACTCCTTTTAGAAAGTTTACTTAGGGGTAGAGATATTGTAAGTTTTAATTCACAGTTGAATTTCAGGCAAAGTTACTAACTTTGCCTTTGTGAATCATTTCTTACCGTTTAATAGAAAAATCACCTGTATTAACTTTGCCTACTAACTTTGCTTTCAACTTTCTTTTTAGGGTAAATATGGGTGAAGCTTTCTTTGACTGAGGCTACTGTTAATCAAGTGCATCAAGATCACATTTAAGAGCTTTTTCAGGTCACATGGGACAGAGATGGGGAGAGAGAGAGAGATTTAACACAACTGTAACAGTTTGTTTTTGGTAAGTTAGGCATCCTTATTTTATTCTTTGTCATAGTAGGATTTTGATTTAGTGATTTTTGTCTTAATTTAACTATTTCTTTACTTATAGCTGCATCTTGAAATCACTATTGTCCCTTTAGTTCTGCTTTCAGACATTGTTTCTGTTAATTTAGCTAGTTTCCTTACTCTTGTTTATTTATAGTTTCTCATATCTTTATATTATTAATGCCCCCCCAATACAAATATTAGTGGTGAGGACTCTGACAGCAACATTTGTGAGTCCCAGACTGGAGGAGAGGGAGGAAAAGGTGAGCTGTAGATGTGAACCCATCCATCTACAGAGGACAGTACCAGGTACAGGAACAAGGGGCAGCAGGATGGATGATCCAGCAGCCCACCCCCAGGTGGCTGCCCTTTTTTCCTCTTCTAGCTTCAAGTTGATACAGCTGGCAGATAGTGTCTGTTTCATCAGCAGGCTCAAGTAAATAGAAATCTAAAACTAGGGATTTGTTACCCTTTGATTTTGCATGGTGAGAGTGGGACAGAGGAGAGGAGTAAATTACATTTTAGCCACAGGTATTTCTTGGGATGCTTTGTGTACCTCAACACTGGGTGTAATGGGCTCATCTCTAGGAGAACAAAACAGGTGCAGAGTGAGGGGACTTTAGAAGCTGGATGTAGAGATAGCAGGCAAATACAGTATCAGCAGCACCATTGTTCTGTTTTTCTTTGTGGGCCCCCAAAGATGCTGATAACCATCTTCTCCTGAACTGTGTCATCATCATCATCATCACTTTTTGAGGCTCTCTCTCCTTCTTATCATCATGATCTACATTTTTAAGTTTAGTGATTTCTGACTGCTCAAGAATCTGATTTCCCTTCTCTGATTCAGTCTCTATCTCCACACTTTCACTGGGGAATGGACACTATAATTAAGATCGGGCTCAGCACCAGCACTGCCAGCAGTCATTGTGACACTAACAACAACCTCCTCCACCACTGTGCCTCAGCCAAAGATTTTGCTTCCTCATGTTGTACAGCTCCTCTTATGAGTGCCTTCCCCAGCCCCCACCAGCATGGATGCCACAGATATGGCAGAGAAAAATTTGGCAGCACCAATATCACTGCCACCAACTACTCCTTTGTTACTACTTGAGGCCATAGAAGACGTTGTTGCAGACATCCTTTTTTTAGCTGCAACATCCTTTCCACCACAAGATGTCTGCACTTCTTTGCAAACTCCTTGACACCTCTCCCTTTAGAAGAACATTTCTTACCATTTTTTTATATTTGTGATATTTTGATGACAAAGTTGTAGAAAGCATTCAGTACAACTAAGCAGCAGTAGACAACACCTTCCCCAAGGAATTAGCAGTGCTGTCTGAAAAATAAGAACTGTGAGTTTACTGAGCTAATAGTGGCTAAAAACCCATTCGAAAATGTGTTTTTTATTTTTGTTTAACACGAGAGGGATTAACATGACAGGGTTAATTAAAAATTAAGTAGAACCAAGTGACAGAGCACCACCACTTTAAAAATAAATATCTAAAACTAATATATAACGGGACTGACAAAATACTTCTCTTTACTCCAGATTGAACTATAGAAATATAATGAGAAATTACAGACTACAGCCAAAAAATAATACCATTTGCTAGCCACCTGATTTGTGAGGCTATCAAACTTATCAGAAATCCCTGCAACAGAGGCAATCAGTCTATTAATCTTTAGGCCGAGTGTTTAAAGAGTCTCCTCACCCGAGGCTTCCATGCTGTCCATAGTGTGGCCCTCTGTGGACCTTGTGGCTGGAGTGCTGGATGGATTCTTCAGTTTAGCTCCCTCGCCCTGAGACTTTTCTTTTTGGAAATTTCCCATCACGTCCAGCTAAGTGTCCCACACAGTTCAAAGCACTTTTGAACTCAACTGCTCTGACAAAGTAAGCACTGTCCGATTCAGGAATCATATAAGGTTGCAGAGCTCTATCGAGGAGTGGCCATCTTGCTTGGGTTTCACAGTCCCCCCCCCAAAAAAAACACTATCCTAAACTAAGTGATCTGCAAAAAAACAGAAACAAAACACATCTAGCAGCACAAGGCATACTAGAATGAGCTGGACTCAAAAAGCTCAGTTTTAAAAGATTTTCTCAGATAAGCAGTGGGGCAGACTTATCTCCTACTCTCTCTTCATAGAAACATACAATTTGTTGGCCAGAAAGGAACGCTTAGCCTAGTAAGTCTGCCCAGATTTTCCCTGCCTAGTTCTTCTCTAAAGACGGTAACTGATCTCTGCCAACTCTCCCTCCTCCCTACCTATTTACTAATATTCTCCTATGTCTATTCCTATTCCCTATGTCTATCTCATCCATGCTTGAAGCCCCCCCCACTTCTTTTACCTCCACTTCCATTAACAATCTGTTCCAGGCATCTGCCACCTTTTCAGTGAAGTAGTACACCTTTGCATCACTCTTAAACTCCCCCGTCCAGCTTCATCACATGCCCTCTAATCCTGATGCTCTTTATGATTTGAAATAATATAAGACTGCAGTGGATGTGGCCTCAGCATTGTGACAGGGTTAAGACCCTGTCCAATTTGTTATACAGAGAGAGTTAAAAGCAAGGATCTATTTTGTCCTCTCCTTTTCTGCTACTTGTCTGTGTCTTGCCTGTCTGACTGCTCAATCAACTTTCCTTGTAGCACCTAAGAACTGGCCACTCAGATGGTCCCACAATTTCCTTTCTATCTCCCATCCTTCACATGCTGTTTCTATTATTTCTTTCTTTCCTTGCTTCTCTATGGCTAAAACAAAAATACAAGCAAATATTGATATGAAACTGAGATCCCTTGGTTTGAAAATGTATACAGTTATACTGTTGAAATGAATGCAGAAAGCTGTTGGGATTTATCTGGAACACAGGGGGTTAACCTTGAGATGCATTTTGACCTCCACAAGCTTGTTTGGAGAATTTGCAGCAGAAAATCAGCCCTGGGACAGGATGTCTTCGTTGATTGCACTTGTTAAGAAAAGTAATGTAGTCTTCTGCTGCTCACAGGACAGAAATTGACAAAGTCTTAATATATTTTGTGGAACACAGGTGGTGTAATTTACAAGAACAAGATGCAGAATTTAATTGTCAGGAACAAACATCTTATAAAAAGAGAGCAATGTTTTGTTTTGAGATAGAGCTGGGGATTTCAGAGACTCTCAGATGGAAGACTTTATTTATCTATTTATTTATCTTTTGTTTATTGGGTAAACATATGAGCCAAGGGCCCTTTTTCATATGTGACCCAAGACCATTACGGTGAATAGTCAAGATATAAAATTTGTACAGTTTCATTCACAAACATATGTCTTCTGTTTATTTGAACTGCCTGTAGCAAGAGTTATCCTGCACAATTTTATTTTTTTATTGTTATTGATAATAATAAAAAGCTACATGCAAATCATATAACTTCTCCTGGTTTGCCTATGCTTCCTGACCTATGCCCCAGTGACAGGCATACAGCGCATTTCAGTATCATGTGACCTCAATTCCCATGGTACATTATGAACCTCACCACTTTACCAATAAAGTTTCCAAATGTGCATCTTTGCAAATGTGTCCCTAGACTGTGAGTTGACACTTCACAAGGTGGATTAACTTTGTGAACTTTGGGAATTCATGAAGAAAATGTTTCCAACTTCACACACCACTATTTAGGGGCAGTGTCTGCTTAATGAGAATAAATGATGACATGAACAGGTATTCCTTGCATTGGTGCTGTATTAGTCTCACTTAACTGCATGGGGGTTTGAGATGTTATTGTACTGTATGTGGTTTTATGATATTTATTATTGTCAATAAACTATGTTATGATAATGTCAAGGTCATGAGAAATCACAAAATGTGAGGACATGGGGATTTAGGGTCAAAAAGACCCTTACTCCACATCTTGTGTGTAAATAAGATGGTAGGAGTTCATTGTGGTATCTTGATCAATGACACCTCACTTCTATGCAGAACCTAACAGCACTACAGTATGACACCTTACTACATTGTTTACACTGACTTAATGTGCATTACATGGGATGTAGGGTCAATTTTCTTTTTTTTTGTATGAGCCATATCAAAAATTCCCCTTAATAAAGTCTATTTTAATGGCTTGTGATTTTTAGTGTGTTTTTCTCAGGAGGGGTTAGGAGTACGCAGTTTTTCTTTTTTGGTCAGTTTTGTTGTTTCATGAGAACCACTGCAAGCTTGGTTATGAGTGCATTGTTTGTGTCTCAATTCTATACAGCACCCAACTAATAATACTATGAAACCTTATTATCTAGCCAGACAGAGCATATGTACGTTGGTATAAAGTTTTTTAAGTGGAATTCACATTAATTAAGCAATATTCTTACAATGAATAAAATACTTACAAAAAACTTTTCTGGACATAATGCTTAGTAAAGTAGTGTATTGTTTTACATGAACATATGACAGCTTGTTTAAGGCTTTGCCACATTGTTGTTTTTTATATGTGTCAATATAGCCATTTGATTCACTTGTATTATAAAAGCGGATTTACACACATTCATTGGATAGTAAAACAGTGTGCAGCTTTGAAGTGAAACCACTCATATAAAAACATATTAATACATTATAAGTTGTGGGAGTGCTGCCATGGTTTTTTTTTAAATAAATTTAAAGTGCAGGCTATAAACATGATCATTTAAGGGCAGCATTATGTTAGCACACTCAGTCAAATGCAGCAAATCAGGTTACCTCAATTGTAAAAATATTATAGTGCATGTTACTGTATTTTAAAGCAGTAGTATTCATAAATCATTTCATTTCATTTTTACTTTTTGTACTTGTTAGCAAGATGAGCAAATTGCCCATTTTCACAAGCGATAATCATCTTGTCTTTTTTTAGCAGTTTAGTATTTCTAGCACTAACATGAATGTACCATTTTTTTTATTTCATTCCTGAACTGACATATGTAATTTTGAAATGTTTAAAGTTCCTGCTTCATTGAAATGCCCACCATTAAAAACTGGAACATCTTTGGGTTGTGCATTGCTGTTTACCATCAGAACCATCTGCTAGCACCATTATAATACATATAGAGTATCGCTCTAGTATGTACTGTCAGAAGATATCTTTAATGTAAGATTTTTAAATATTGTGAGTGGCACCCATTTTTAATGACTAGAGTCATTAATTATAAAGGTAAGTATAAAAGGTGTTTTTAAAAATTGCTAGAATTAATATGTCAGTTATAGATCTCAGCATGTCTGAAATACATTTTTTGCTAAAATAAAACCTCACCACTCACCAGTCATACACACCACTGCTCCCTCTACTCCTTCCTATCTATCATGCCTCTATCCTTAGATCACTAGTTCCCACTATGCCCCCTTCATCTCCAGATACTGGTTTGGATCCTTATTATCTTGCTCTTCTTGCCCATTCCCTCTGCTTCATACTCCCTCTGCTCCAGGGATCCTCACACCTTCTCCCTCCAATTTCTTCACTCCTCTGCTAGGCAGCCAGCCTTCTCCTACAGTATCTTATTCCCTTTCTCTGAAAGCTTCCCCCTCTGTATCTCTCACCTTCCCTTCTTTCCCTTTGGCAACAATTAAACATCCTCTGCTCCCCTTCCTGCTCCTTTCAGTTCCTTACCTGATGTAATTATTGTGCCCTTCCCACCCATTTTATGGACCCCTGGGGTCTGTTCTTGTCACTAGGAGTGATGTACTGTATTGTCTCAACCTGCTTTTGTTAATTTAATTGGCCATTGGAGATGCTCATAGAATCAACTTCTGTTCACCCTTTATTTGCACTGTACCATGTTGAATTGCTATTGTTGCACTTTAGTTTTTGAATTGCTTCTTTACTGCTGTATATAAATTATTGTAATCCCTTTCACTTTTGCCTGAGTCAGACTTGGAAACAAGCCTTGGCTCAGTGCACCTTTCCCGGTTACCAATTTTCAAATTAATAATAAAAACTACAAGATTAAATCTTTTTGTCAGCTTTAAATTAAATCAGACTAGATTTCATATAGAAGTAAGAAAGCATTTCTTAGGGCCCTAATTATTGAAATGTTCTCTATATTAAGACATGAGTAGGTGTTGGGGTACCATCCAGTGCTCTGAGCCTAGAGGAGTAATGGGACATGAGGCATGACCAAAGTGTCTTATCCCTGAATGGCTAATTAAGAAAGATAACCCAATTTCTAAAGTGCCTTAATTCTATTATTATACAAATGCACACTTAGTCTGTGTAAACAAGGTAGTAGGGTTTCATAGTGCTGTTAGTAAGATTCTGCTTAGTACTGAGGTGTCATTAATCCTGGTATTGTAACAGGGATATGAAATCCTACCATCTTGCTTAAACTGAACATGTGGAGTTTGTGTCTTTTGACCATGTCTCTACATTTCCAACAGTCTGTGATTTGTTCATAATAATGACATTATGTTAAAATAGTTAATTTTTAAAGATTTTTCAATAGTTTTAAAGAGTGGTACAGTTACACTATCAAAAAAGTAAAAATGACCCAACTATTTAAATATAACATGCTTTAGATGACTATGCTGAATTTCCTACCAGGTCCTTTTGTGGTACACTCTACAGCATATGACCAAACCACGCAACAGTAACAGCATGGTAAGGAAGAGCGAGACAGTGCAAAACCGCGAAAGGCAGTATGCATGGTAGTGCACCCTCTCATTCTCCCAGGCAGAGGATAAGAGGTCTGCCAAGCAGCTGCTGTGGCTCAACAGGATGAGTCACTGGCAGCAAAGGAGGCAGGCAGTGTGTTTGGGATTGGGTTTCAATTCCTGGTCCCAGATGCATGGATGTTTACCTTTTTCACAATTTGTGTAATTTTTACTGTTAACCCCTGTCCCAGAGTTAGAAATTTTTGTTGGGGGGGTTGGAGGCACAGCAAAAAAAGACTTATGCTGCTGGCAATATATTGCACTGTATTGGCAGTGTGGTATATTGCTGTGGCATAATGTCTTGCAACATTATGACCTTGTGCTGTTGAATTTCATCTGGCTAGAATCTATAAAAGCCATAACCACCCATTTTATTTAGTGACACTACATATGTGCACCATGGTATACAGTTTACAGGGTGACCATAATTGGACAATTACAAAATAGACAACTCAGTCACAGCACCTCTATAAACAGCTACCTGTCAGGGAAGTGAGTGGATACTGGGTTGGGTGAGATAAGTGACAGGATGTACACGCGTATACATGCACATGGGGGAGAGGAAGAGGAGGGGAGGGAAGGTATGTGGAATGGGGTGTGGTGGGCAGCTGTTGAGCTGGGCTGCTGGCATGGTGGAGTGGGTGCTCACTTGGGAGGTGCAGGATACAGGGTTTGGGTCCGGTCTGGTGCAGATTTTTGTTTTGCTGCAGGGTGACTTAATGTTTTTTACAAGTTTTCAGCTCCCCCAACATGTACCCTCCGGAGTTGAGAATCTAAAAGTAGCAGGGTGTTGGGGTGCAGCCCCCACATTAAACAGAAAGCCCATAGGTTTCGGGCATCTTTCTTTCCTTGCTGTGAGTGTGCATTGTCGAAATTCATTTTCGGCACTTTCACATACTGCCACCATGACTTCAAGCATCACCATTATCACATAGAACCATGCACCTCTAGTGTGAAGCATGCTACAGTGTGGAGCATGCTACAGAAATTTTGTCAGTATATAGCTAAGTACAATTTAACAATGAACTGTATTGATTTTTAGAACCAAAACAGTAAACTGATCAGCACATACAAACTGTACATCAAAAGATACAGTCAGAATGAATAGAGTGCCGAAAGATTGAAGCAATCATAAGCCAGTGACTTCACTGAATAAATACTTTTTTGCAAAATAGCCAGGATAAAGAATAACAATTCAACAGACTCCTTGCTTGAACAATTGGTCATAGGAATTCTGCACTTCACTAGGCATGAAAACCAGGAAATAACACACCCATAAGAAATTAACACATACTGTGGAAAGTGAAAGGTAAACCACTCACTATACATGCAACACTGTAAAAGGTAAATCAACTATTACAGGAAAAATAATTCATAAAATGGCAGCCAAAGTACAGTAAACTAAATCTTTCCATTTTGAGAGACCTACATAAACAGTAAAATACAAGTTGACATATGGTAAATAAATAACACATTCCAGCAGATCTTTAACTTTACAGTATCTACAATAACATTTAAAAAAATATCCACACAATTCAGCTTCTATTTCATATATTTCCTTATTTCTCTGCCTCATCTCTATCTTTTGTAGACATTTAAATTAAACATACTCTTGTCCTAAAGTATTCAGCTTATCTTCCTGCTTTCCACAGGTTTCTTGAGGTTTATTTCAAGCCAGTGAAGCAGATCTGCCAATTTAGGCTTGCCATTTCTCAATGGTAAAGTTCTTGTAGTTTGCTGTTTTTATAGTACATCTCGTTTTTTTTTTTAAAAGTCCATATTGCTACTACCTAGTATGTCCTCTAGCAGATAATTCCATTTTGAGATAACCCTTTGTGTGATCCATTGTCCACTTCTCTGAGTTTTGTACATTTTGCCTTTCAGCTGAAAGTTATGCTTTCTGGGGCACTAATGGGTCTATGCCCGTGCAAACTGGGATTTGCACTGGATCTCTGTATTCAAAAGAAGCTATTGCATGGGCAAAGAGGTCTAGGGCCTGCACATGTATGCATGTGGGCAAGGGAAGGAACATGGCCATGAATAGTTATGCTACTCCATATTCAGTGACTTTGCACTGTGCAAAAGGGTCTAGCATGGGCCTTTTTCACAGAACAGATACTGCTGAACAAAATGCTGACTTAACGCCGGGCAACCCTAGCAGCTCCCAGAGGTAATGCAGCCACCTAGCCAGTTGGCCACTGGGGTAGCACAATTATTTGCTGAGGTTCCTGGCACCCTCCCCATGGATCACTGGCCCCACTGTAAAACACAAAATATCCCTGGTGCTAGTGGATTTCACCCTGCCGATCACCAGCCATTCTGTACAACATTAATATCCCTGGTGATAGTGGTCCCCACCCAATTGCCAGTCCATTCTGTACAAAATATGTCCCTGGTGCTAATACCCCCCCCCCAGCAAGCTGCTGGCCCTTTTCTGTACAAAATAATATATTCCTGGGACAAGTGGTCCCCCCCAATTGATGTCCCACACTGTGGTAACAGAAATCCTTGCTATCTAGGACCCCCCAATGCAGCACCGAAAACCCACCTTCTTAGTCCCCTCAGTGCTGGGTGTGCATATGGCAACTGGCACAGCCCTCCTCACATATCCTTAGCTGGCTGCTGTATGTCCAGGCATGCAGCACACCTCTTATTTATAGGACAGGGCACATCACCATGTCCTATGAATAAGAGGTAGTTTTCCATGCCTGGACATACAGCAGCCAGCCAAGGAGGTGTGAGGAGGGCACTCTGGCAGCCGTATGCACCCGTGGCACCAAGGGGACTGGGATAGTGACTGGGGTGGGTTTTTGGTGCTGTGGTGGGGCTTCTAGATCCCAGGAATTTCATGTTATCAGAGTACAGGCCAGCAATCAGCGGAGAGGACTAGTAGCACCAGAAATACATTATTTTACAGAACGGCCAGTGATCGGTCAAAAGGCAATCAGGACATATTTGTTTACAGAATGGGCTGGTGATTGTTGGTGGGGGGGCCTACTAGCACTAGGGATATATTATTTTGTACAGAATAGTCCAGCAATTGGCAGGGGGACCACTATCACTAGGGATAATTTGTGTTACAGTAGGGCTGCACATTTGGGGGGACCTCTAGCACCAGAGATAATATTTTGTACAGAACAGGCTGGTGGGGGGACCACTAGCACCAGGGATATTTACATATCTGGGACTGGGCAATTAAGAAGGGCAGCACTGCTCTAACCTGCCCGCTACCCATGTAAATTAACTCATAATGGGCATGAAAATGGCCCATTAGTGTCACGCATGCCTGGTGGGCTAACTTGCAAGGGTTCCTTTGAATATTTCAAATAGCAGTCCAGAGCCATCCATTCTGGCAGGGTACTTCAGGAGCCCTGTTGGGACAGTGCTAAGTGGCTTAGCGCTGGGCTGACATGGTCCAATATTCAGTTGAATAGCACCGGTGTGCTATTCTACTGCATATAGCATCTTCAGGCACCCATGCAAAGTGCAGCACAAACTTTTGCACACTGCTATGCATGAATTTGAATATCGGGGCCCCTAGTGTCATTCTGAGATGCTTTCACGTTAAGCCCTAAGCACTTCCATAAATCAGGTTCCAGAAGGATCTGTATATTAAGCATAGGTCACCCCAGCTCTCCTATACACCAGTGTCAACAAATTCAGGTGCCTCTGCCTTTGTTAATATGGTGAGGGTTCTGACATCCTTTACCATCTTTGTTGCCCTTCTTTGAATACTCTCCAGCTGTCCAACTCCTCCCATTGTTTTCAGTGACCCTAAACAGGCCACCAAAATGGATCACAGTATGCTAGGTGTTGCCTAACCAATACACTGTACATTGGCATCAGGACCTTGTTGTCCCTGCTTGCTATATTTCTCCTGATGCAGCCCAAGATGCTGAAATATTTGTTAATTGTTGATTTACAGTGCCCTTTGAATTTTAAATCACTAGTTACTACATTTCAAAGGTCTTTCTCATTTCTAGTGGTTTTAGTCTCCTGCCCTATAAGTATATATTTTGTGTCCTCATTTCTACTGTTGAAGTGCATAATTGCACATTTCTGTATATTGAAGTCTAATTTGTGTGCTATGCCCCATTTTTCTAATTTTTTACTTTCTTGCTGAGATTTGGTTACTGATTCTTCAGTGTCCACCACAGATCCCACCTTAGTGTCCTCTGCTTACTTAGCTAGCTAACCCCCTCCATTGTACTTCCTGGATATCACATAAACATTAAAAAGCACTGGTTCCAGTACCAATTCCTGTGGAACCCTACTTGTCACATTCTACCAATCATAGGTGTCTCCTTATAATTACTTCTTGCTTTCCATTTTCCAACCATGATGAAACCCATCTTACTATTATTTTATTGATACCCATATCTTTAAATTTATTGATTAGTGCATCACAAGGTACACTATCAAAAGCCTTAGAGTAATCTACTTAGTATATTCTGTTTTAACTGAAATATTTGAATAGTTTTGTAAGTGAAATTAGTTCTTTGTGTTAACAATTATTACCTTGAGTTAGAACTGTTACTTGGGCTGTGATATTGTAACTTTGGAGGCTCGGAAACAGTTGTTTGGCAGTGATAATTAGAGTGAAATTTAAATGTGTTGTTTGCCTGGTGTTAGGGGGAGGGGACATTAGCAGGAATTACCTTGTCTTTAACAGGAATTACTTTGGCTTTCATTGTTCACTTGGGAACATAAGCAGCAGGCTGGTAAGGACAGAGGTCTGGGGTTATATTCTGTTTTAACTGAAATATTTGAATAGTTTTGTAAGTGAAATTAGTTCTTTGTGTTAAAAATTATTACCTTGAGTTAGAACTGTTACTTGGGCTGTGATATTGTAACTTTGGAGGCTTGGGAACAGTTGTTTGGCAGTGATAATTAGAGTGAAATTTAAATGTGTTGTTTGCCTGGTGTTAGGGGAGGGGACATTAGCAGGAATTACCTTGTCTTTAACAGGAATTACCTTGGCTTTCATTGTTCACTTGGGAACATAAGCAGCAGGCTGGTAAGGACAGAGGTCTGGGGTTATATTCTGTTTTAACTGAAATATTTGAATAGTTTTGTAAGTGAAATTAGTTCTTTGTGTTAAAAATTATTACCTTGAGTTAGAACTGTTACTTGGGCTGTGATATTGTAACTTTGGAGGCTTGAGAACAGTTGTTTGGCAGTGATAATTAGAGTGAAATTTAAATGTGTTGTTTGCCTGGTGTTAGGGGGAGGGGACATTAGCAGGAATTACCTTGTCTTTAACAGGAATTACTTTGGCTTTCATTGTTCACTTGGGAACATAAGCAGCAGGCTGGTAAGGACAGAGGTCTGGGGTTATATTCTGTTTTAACTGAAATATTTGAATAGTTTTGTAAGTGAAATTAGTTCTTTGTGTTAAAAATTATTACCTTGAGTTAGAACTGTTACTTGGGCTGTGATATTGTAACTTTGGAGGCTTGGGAACAGTTGTTTGGCAGTGATAATTAGAGTGAAATTTAAATGTGTAGTTTGCCTGGTGTTTGGTAAGAGCCCTCCTGCCCACCCTGTTTTGTAGGCTTTCTTAAATACTGAAAAGCCACTGGGGGTTGGGATTGAAGGGCTGAGTATTTCTGTTTGGGACTGAAATTTGAAGCAACAGGAGCTTAGGGCCTGTGACATCATATGGTACCTGATGTCTGCATACACACACTGTTAGTGGGACTGAAACACACTGGACTGTATGTGTTTGTGAGACTTGGGAACTTTATTGGTGGGGTTGAAATTGGGTTTGTAAATAACTGCAGTCAGTATAGAGAGAAACTGTATTCCGGGGAAAGGGACTGAGAAAAGGGGGTGTGCCATTATAAACAGAGGGGGATAAACAGGGTGGCCATATTCCACCATGGCAGGCATCTTCGGAAGGGTTATAGGCTGCACAGGCCGTGGGATGGCAATAATTCTCAATTGGGCTTGGAGAGAGGGAGGCTGCCCACTCTGTAGACAGCTATCTTGTATCAGGAATGAGGTATATTGGTTAAGGAGTAAGCTGGGGGAGCTGGGGGGGTGTCCAAGGATAAGGGGTGTGGATATGGGCAGCAGAAGGGTGGGGCTGAGGGGAGGCTGGGGCAACGCTCTGAAATTACAGGACGTTATGTTACAGCAAGCAGGAGGGGGGATATTAGGGACAGAGGACCCTTAGATAGTGATGTTGACGCTAAGGGGAAAGAGTACGGGGGGAACATTCTGAATATAAAGAGAGTGAAGGAGGAAGAGTCAGAAGGGGCTGTTGTGCGGAAACCTAAAACAGCAGACTGTGGGAAGGGAGCTCCTAAGGTGAACAGAGAAAGAGGGGAAGAAGAGGGGCAGTTTAGAGGTGCAGTCAGGGGAAACTCAGGTTACTTGATGGAGGCTGACATAGACTGTCACAATAAATTTGAGCTACTAAGCAACCTAGAGGGGGAGGAAGGGGTTGGTGGAAATAAGAAAACATACAGAGGCTGGGGGGAGGGAGTTGGATACCCATAGGGCATCACAAACCGGCAATGGAAAGGATGGAAATATTCCCAGAGGGAGAAGGGGAAACATACATGTTAAGCAAATGGGGGAGATGCAACATATTGCAGACATGAGGGAGGAGAGCATGATTGGAGAGAAACTGGGAGACAAGGAGGTGGGAGAGGAGCCCCCCTTCAGCAGGGAGTCAGTACCAAGGATGGGGCCCTAGCTAAAGGGGACCCACAGAGAGCCTCTGGAGGCAGGGGTACTATTACAAGGGGGAGGATGGCGGTGTGGGGGAAGGGGAAACCATCAGGGCCAGGATAAATGGTTTGGATAAGAGAAGGTTAAAGGGGACACCTATTCAGAGGGGGTTTGAGTTAAGTGGGCAAAATAACGAGGGAGGCAGAAAGGGGAGGGTGACAAGGGGGTCCCTAATAAGCCAGGAAGACTCCCATGGAATTGAGATCATGAATAAGGGGGGAAGGGGGGATGAGAGGGCAGAGTGGAGGTAACCATAAGGATGATGGCGGTGTTAAGGTTCTGTTATTGGGAGACTCGATGATTAGGGGTAGCCAGTGGGAGGGACAGGGGGATGGATGCCATAGCCAGGTGAAGGTAGTGAGTATCTCTGGGCTGACAGTGCACAGAGCAAAGTTCATGGTGTATGAAATGGTTAGGGATTGTGGAGGGAAACTGGATTTCCTGGTGCATTTGGGAACTAACGATCTAGAGGGAAATAGCGTTTTGGAAATCCAAGCAAGGCTCCAAGAACTTGCAAGAGTCTGTCAGGATAATGGATGCAACATTTCCTTTTCAGAGATATTGCCAGTGCCAAAGGCCTCAGTGGAGAAAAAAATGAAGCTCACAGAGGTTAATGACTGGCTCAGGAAGTGGGGTGAAGAGAGTGGGTTGGGGGTGTTAGAGAACTGGAATGGAGTTTGGGAGGATAAGGGACTATATGCCAAGGACAGGCTTCATCTTGCCCCATTAGGAAGGAATCCTTAAACAGGGATGGCTGACTACATTCAAGAAAGGTGGGGTTTAAACTTGTGAGAGGGGAAGGGATAAGGAGGGCTGACCAAGCCCTCTCCTCCAGATGAGGGAGTAGCTTTCAAGCCCAAGGGGAGGGAAACAGACTGGGGTGGAGGTTTCAGGAGGAGCAGAGGGAGGATGGAAGTATAAGGAATCTGGGTGGGGTTCGACAAAGAGGATCAGGGATAAGGGGTGGGGGTTGGTGTTAGTAAATGCCAGGAGCTTGGGAAACAAGTTGCCAGAGTTCCAGGCCATGCTGTTTGAGCGGGGGTGGATGTGGCGGCAGTCACGGAGACGTGGGACAACAAAAACCATGACTGGGACCTAAACATACAGGGGTACACTATGCTTAGGAAGGATAGAAAGGAGGCCAGAGGGGGTGGAGTCGCTATGTTCATTAGAGATGACATAGAAATTGCTAGGGTAGAAGAGGCAGAGGGAAACGTGGAGGCCTTATGGGTCACCTTATGATCCCCAGCAGGAGATAAGGTCAAGCTGGGTGTAGTATATAGGCCTCCCGGGATGAGTGATGTTCTAGAGGATGGTTTGCTGGACAACATCATTGCCCAGTGTGGACCAAAAGGGGAATGAGTGGTGTTGATGGGGGACCTAAATATGCCAGGTACAAACTGGGGAACCATGTCCTCTAAGGTGGCCAAGGAGCAGAGGCTGCTGGATGGCTTCCAGGATGTGTTCTTAACACAGCATGTGATGGAGCCCACAAGGGAGGGGCATGTACTGGACGTGGTTCTGGCAGATGGGGATCTGGTAAGGGACATGGTTGTACAGGACCCCTGACTGGGAGCGACCACAATACTGTCTGGTTTCAAATAAGCATGGGGGAGGGGTGAGATCTAGGACACTGGCAGTGGACTTCAGGGGGGAAGACTTTGTGGGCATGGGAAATATTCTCAAGGATCACTTGAAGGGGATTACATCAATGACAAGTGTGGAAAGGAGATGGGAGGTCATAAAACGGGGACTTCATAAGGCAGTCATGTTCTGCGCTAAGTTGAAACGTAAGGGAGCAAGGTCACATAAACCATGCTGGTGGTCCAGTGAGATACAGGTAGCAGTCTGAGAAAAGAAGGCGGCCTACAAAAAATATAAAACAACAAGAGGGGATAGGGATAAGGAAGTGTACCATCTTGCATCTAGAAAAGTCACCCGTATGGTGAGGGGAGCAAAGTCCAGTAAAGAGCAGTGGCTGGCACAGGGGATACATGGAGGGGAAAAGGGGTTCTTCCAGTACATTGGGGAGTGGAGAAAAACTAAGGACCATCTCCGCAGATTGAGATCAGGAGGAGGGTGGGTGGAAGAGGCGAGGGACCAGGTAAAGGTATTTAACGAGTACTTTGCCTCTGTGTTCACTAGGGAGGGGGATGGGATATCTACAAAGCAAGGCATGAAGGGGATAGAAGCGACAGTAAGTGGGATCAGGGGAGCAACAGAAATGGAGCAAGAGGGAGGGAGAAGTACCCCAGTGGTGTCACATCTGGATAAGGATAAAAAGGCCAGTAAGGTGGAGGGGACGGATGATGCTATCTCTGCCAAAAGGGTGTGGTTAGCCCTCAAGGCCCTAAAGAAAGACAAATCTCCTGGGCCAGATGGCATTCATCCGAGAGTACTATGGGAATTGGTGGACATACTGGCTGCACCCCTGGTGGAGCTCTTCAAAAGGTCACTTGAGACAGGGAAGGTACCTAGGGATTGGCGAGAGGCACATGTGGTGCCAATCCATAAAGGGGGGTCGAGGGAAGTACCAGGTAACTATAGACCCATCAGTTTGACCTCGGTGGTGGGAAAATTAATGGAGAGTATACTAAAGGAATGATTGGGGGTGTACTTGGAGGAGGTGGGCAGTCTGGATAGTCGGCAACATGGGTTTGTGCCAGGTAGGTCATGTCAAACCAACCTTGTGGAGTTCTACAAATGGGTAACATCAGAACTGGACAGGGGAAAGCCTGTGGATGTATTATTCTTGGACTTCAGAAAGGCGTTTGACTCTGTCCCCCACAATGGTCTGGTGGAGAAACTGATGGGGTTAGAAGTAGGCCCTTTGATGGTCAGATGGATTGAAAACTGGCTAGCTGGATGCACCCAGAGAGTAGTGGTCTGTGGGGAGCTCTCGAACCCTAGAGAGGTTGGTAGTAGGGTACCGCAGGGCTCTGTCCTGGGTCTGATCCTGTTTAATGCATACATATCGGACATCAGGGAGGGTATAGGGTATGAAATGAGTCTCTTCACTGATGACTCCAAGATGGGAGCAGTAATGGAGGGAGAAGAGGGGAGGTTGGCCCTGCAAGGGGACCTGAACACCCTGGAAAGCTGGGCTCACACATGGAAATTAAATTTCAATATCACCAAGTGCAAGGTGTTGCATCTTGGTCGGGGAAACCCTAAACACAGGTACACCCTGGGAGGGGAGGCACTGGAGGCCTCAATAGGGGAAAAAGACCTAGGGGTCATGGTGGATGCATGTATGAATAACTCTGAGCAGTGCAGAAGAGCGGCTAGCAAGGCAAACAGGATGTTGGGATGCATCATAAGGGGGATCACCTCTAGGAGCAAGGAAGTGATTCTGCCGCTGTACAATGGACTGGTTAGACCACACCTTGAGTACTGTGTACAGTACTGGAGACCACACTTGAAGAGGGACATACAGCTCCTGGAGAGGGTACAGAGAGGGCAACTAAGATGATACGAGGGCTAGGAGATTTGACGTATGAGGACAGACTTGAGGAGCTCTGCCTGTTTTCACTGGAGGAGAGGAGAGACAGGGGGACATGACTGAGGTCTTCAAATACCTCAAGGGAATAAATAGGGTAAACATGGAGGGGATCTTTAGACTAAAACAGGGAGGTATCACCAGAGGGCATGGTTTGAAGTTGGAAGGTGGAAGGGTGAAGGGGGAAAAGAGGAGGAGGTTTTTCACTGAGAGGGTGGTGGACCATTGGAATGCACTGCCTGGCGAGCTGGTTCAGAGATCCACAGTGAAGGGCTTCAAGAGAGGGTGGGACAGACACAGAAAGTGGATGTATCAGATGATTGTCTGTCCCAGGGGGGTGGGGATGGATGGTAGGGGTTTCTGGAGCACAAGGGATGGGAGGGCTTCAGCACCCAACTAAGGATCTAAGGTTCGAGCAGACTCGATAGACCATAAGGCCTAATCTGCTGGCAAATAGTATGTTAGTATGTAATCCAGGAACAACACAGCCACTCAGAGCCTTAGAGTCAATGCCCAGCTACCCTTGTAAAACAAATGAATCAAGTTAGACTGGCATGACCCTCCAGATCTAAACCCGTGTTTTGTGTTGTCTCATTGTTTTTGGTGATATATAATTTTCTATCTGTTCTTTAATGATTAATTTCCATACTTTACCCACTGTCAAGGTTTAGCTAATTGATCTGTAGTTTTTATAGTTAGACTTTCCTCCCTTTTTGTACATCAGCATCACATTAGCATCCCACCAGTTTATTGTGGCCATATTAAAATCCCCCTTACTATAGTATTATCTTCCATGTTTAGATTATTTAGTGCACTTATTAATGCTGAATTTTATGGATAGATGTTGATGATGGCGGTCTATACACCACCCTGTCTGAATTGTTTTGTCCTTCCCTGTTTTAATCTTTACCCAGACTTGTTCTATTTCCTTTTCTGTTTCCCTCTCTTTTATTCTTGCATGCTTTTCCACACATCATTGCGTTGAACCATGCTGTTTACCTGCTTGATCACCATATTGCTCACTCACCTGTAATGTTAACTATGTAGCCACACACTGATGTTTTATAACTTTATTTTTTCTCTACTCCCCTTCCCCTCTCCCCAGGGTCACATCTAGAAACAAGCCTCAGCTGAGTGTGCCTTTTCCATTTACCAATTTTTAAATAAATAATAAATAAATAATTTAACTCCATCACATTAATGTCTTTCTTTACATGTAGGGCCACTCCACCTCCTTTTCTACCCTTTCTATCTTTGTTAAAGAAATGAAAGCACTTTGTTTGCCCCAGCTATCATTTTCTTGCCACCACATTTCTGTTATCCCACAGATCTGGATGTCCTCCCTGTTAATGATGTGCTCACGTCCTTTCCTTTTATTACCCATACTCCTAGCATTTAACAATATCTTGCAACTGGCAATGTTCTTTAACCTTCTGATCTTTCCCTCAGTCTTCTTTCTTGACTCAGTATCTCTGCCCCATGCCACCTCATATTTAGTTTAAAGCTATCCTCATATTGAAGTTAGTTCTTTCTGCCAGTACATGAGACCCTTCTCTGTTTAAATGCAATCCATCCTACCCATATCATTTAGCATCTCTTTCAAATCTGTCCCAATTTCTTTGGCAGCAAAACTCTTTTCTTGAACTCTACCTTGTTTGCCAACCATTTAATTGTTTTAATTCAATTTGTTTAATTTTTCCAGAACTTGAAACAGGAAGAATTTCAAACATGATCACTTTACATCCTTTTGCTTTTAACCTAATGCCTATACATTCAAAATCCCTTTGGATTTCTAAGGGTGATCTCTTCCCTACATGGTTTGTTCCTATGTGTAGGATGACAATTGGCATCTCTGTTCCCCCCAGTACACCATCTAAAGTTCCCTTTATGTTTTTAATTTTGGAGCCTGGAAGGCAACTGGCCATCATATGTTCCTTTATGCATTTTGTGTCTCATGATATTCTGTTTATAACAGCACAATAATTTCTACAGTAATAAGTTGTGATGTCATAAACTGAGGGCTATGGATAAAGCAGAAGGATGAGGTGATTTGTTGGGATGAATCCTGTTTTTCTGCAAATGCACTGTTTAGTAAATAATTATAACGATAAGGATGATTAATACAGAGCAGTAACACAATATAAGCTGTACTATGCCTAAATATTATTTTTGAAAAATGTTTCTTGATTCTGAAAAAATCACTTTAATGTGATGCTCAGGCACAGCTCCTTTATCTATGTAGCCTCCATCTTCAGTAGAATAACAGAATGAAATATACAAGTTAATCTAAATTCAAAGGCAAGTACTGAATTCAGGGATTACATTGTTTTATTTTACTGATGTGTCTAGTTGGGACTCTCTTAAATCAGGTTTTGGTACCTATTGATGCCAGGTTTCAACTAACAAGGCTCTTGTTATTTAAATCCTGGCATAAATAGGTACCAAAACCAAGTCTGAAATCATGAAATCACATTTGAAAAAGATGGTCCAAGCAAATGGAGCACATCCCTGTACACAACCTAGAAAGACATCACAAAATGTTGGTGTGTGGGGGTGCATCAGGGAGTCAGGATGGGAAATGGAAAGGAATCATGCGGCCAGCCTCTTGGGGACAAATTATGATCCCTTCCCTTAATTGGTGGTGGGCTATATTAAAAAAATTTGAAAACAGCCTGAAGGAGCTCCCAATGAGGTAAGGAGGCTCCCTGTTTGATGTTTTTAAAATTAAGAAAGGTGCTATTTAAGACCTGTTCATGGTCATCCCATAACAAGGATGATCCCATGGACCAGGCAGAGCAGGATTACTATGTTAACATCGCTGAAAAAGTGGGTCCAAAAAAGAATGCTACCATGTACCATCAGGAAGAAAATGGGCCCCCTCCTCATTCATAGACCTCTTCTACTTTTCCTATGCCTGGACCTTTGACTAGCACCACATATAATTCAAAGAATGTCCCTTCTCCCCAGGATCCTGCTCCTGTTCCAACAGAACTGAATGTTGCCCCCCCCAAGGAAGAGGATATGGTCTTAATGCAGGTGAATTTCACAGAGATTCAACTGGCCTCTGAGGAATAGGTGCTTGAGGACAAGGAGAAGGACAGTTCTCATTATATGCCACAGAAAGTGGAGATGTCACCTCCATCATAGAAAACATAGAAACATAGACTTTGACGGCAGATAAGGACCACTTGGCCCATCTAGTCTGCCCATTTCCCTACCTACAGGATAGGCCGCAGATCCTAGTTTACCAACAGCCTATTTCTTCCTACCCCCCACAAGAATTGCCTTATGTCTGTCCCATGCATTCTTGAATTCTCCCACAGTTTTAGACCTCACAACCTCCTCAGGAAGGCTGTTCCATGCATCCACTACTTTCTCTGTGAAAAAATACTTCCTCACATTGCCCCAGAACTGCCCCCCTCTATCTTTAAATTGTGTCCCCTTGTCCTTGTACATCTCTTTTTCTGAAAGATGCTATCTTCTTGGACTTTGTTGAATCCACTGAGGTACTTAAAAGTTTCTATCATGTCCCCCCCTCTCCCTTCTTTCCTCAAGGGTATACATATTAAGCTCCTTTAGTCTCTCCTCATATGGCTTCTCTTGCAGACCCTGCACCATTTTAGTTGACCTCCTCTGGACTGCCTCTATCCTGTCTATGTCCTTGTGGAGATGGGGTCTCCAGAACTGGGCCGAGTACTCCAGATGGGGTCTCACCAACTGTCTGTAGCGGAGGGATAACAACTTCTTGTTTTCTGCTGGTGATGCCTCTCCTATGCATCTCAACACACCCCCAGTCCTCCCTACTGCCTTCTCACATTGCTTGCTAACCTTAAGGTCATCTGATATGATTACCCCAGGTCCCTTTCCTTTTTTGTTGTTACTACCCCCCATTGTGTATTCTTCCCTGGGTTCTTGTTTCCCAGGTGCATTATTTGTTCTTCTTTGCATTGAATCCTAGCTGCCATACTTCTGACCATTCCTCCAACCTTGCCAAGTCCCTTCTCATCCTTTCCACGCCTCCTTGTGTATCAACCCTGTTGCAGTTTGTTGTGTCATCTGCAAAGAGGCATACTTTTCCTTCAAGTCCCTCTGCAATGTCACTTATAAAGACATTAAAAAGGACTGGACCCAGTACTGAACCCTGTGGTACCTCACTATTAATCCCTCTTTCTTCAGAGTGGACTCCATTTACAATTACCTTCTGTGTCCTGTTGTCCAGCCAATGTTTTATCCAGGCTACCAACCTGAGACCCACTCCCAGGCTGGTTAATTTGACTATTAATCTCTTGTGTGGGACTGTGTCAAATGCCTTGCTAAAGTCTAGGTAGGCCACATCCACAGCCCCTCCCTGGTCTACTACTTTGGTCACCCAGTCAAAGAAATCTATTAGATTCATCTGACATGACCTTCCCGCTGTGAACCCATGCTGCCTTGGGTCCTGTGCCTCACTGGCAAGTAGGTACTCAACAATTCTTTCCTTCAGAAATGACTCCATCACTTTCCCCTACCACAGAGGTCAAACTGACAGGTCTGTAGTTTCCTGCCTTTGTCTTGGTCCCACTTTTGTGAAGGGGAATCACATCCGCCTTCCTTCAGTCCTCGGGTACCACACCATCCTCCCATGATTTATTAAAAAGAGTAGCCAGTGGTTTCACTAGTTCCCCACTTAATTCTTTTAGAATTCTGGGGTGAATTCCATCAGGCCCCATTGCTTTGTCCACCGTCAAGTTTTAGGAGTTCTTGCAGAACCCTTTCTTCTGTGAAAGGACTGGGATTGACCCCCCCCCATCAAGAGTGCTTCTGTTAATTGGATTAGGTACTTCCCCCTCCTCTTTTGTGAATACTGAGCAGAAATATTCGTTCAGTATCCCTGCTTTTTCACTGTCCCCCTCTGCTCACCCACCGTTCATTCTAGTCAGCCTCACTATCCCTCCCTTTGTCTTTCTACGCTCGCTGATATACCTATAAAAGGTTTTCTCCCCCTTCTTAACTGAGTTGGCTATCTTTTCCTCAGTTTGGGCCTTTGCTATTCTGACTTCCCTCCTTGCTTCCTTCTGCCTTAACTGGTACAGCTCTCTGTCCTGCTCCTTATGTGTTTTCTTATACTTCCAGAATGCTATCTTTTTCTCCCTGACTTTCCCAGCCACCTCTTTTGAGAACCATAGTGGCTTTTTCTTTCATTTTGATTTGTTTATTTGCTTCACACAAAGGCTTGTTGCCTCTGTGATGGCAGTTTTGATGATTTCCCATTGTTGCTGCACCCCTCCTTCTAGCCTGTTTGCTAGTGCTTTTCTGAGGCACTCTCCCATCTTGCCAAAGTCAGCCCTCCTGAAGTCCAGTACCCTCACTTTTGTATGGTTTGACTCTGTAGCTGAGTTTAACATGAACCACACTGTTTGATGGTCACTTGTTCCCAGATGGCAACCCACTTCTAGATCTGAGATCCTCTCACTGCCCCATTTGAGAGTATGAGGTCTAAGATTGCTCCCTCATGAGTGGGTTCTGAAATTATCTGTCTGAGGCCTGCCACCTGTAGGGCATTGAGAATGGCCCTGTTCTTGGATGTGGCTGCAGCAAATGTGCTTCAGTTAACATCTAGCATATTCAGGTCCCCCATCAACAGTATCTCCCCTTTCTCTGCCATCCTAAGAATGCCTTCTATCATATCCTTGTCCATTCCCTCCACCCCTGACATGGGGGTCTGTACACAACCCCTGTGCAAATTATGGTGCCCTTTCCAGTCTCCAAGGTGACCCACAGTACCTCCTCTCCTCCCTGTTTACTCTTTTGTTCAGTTGCTTTTATCCCTTCCTTTACATAGAGAGCTATTCTTCACCCTCTTCCCCTCTGCCTGTCTCTCCTGTAGGTTATGTACCCTGGTATGTTAACATCCCAGTCATGGTTCTCTGTGTACCATGTTTCTGTGACTGCTATGATATCCAGGCATCCCTCTTCCATCAAGACCACCAGCTCAGGGAGCTTGTTGCCCAGACTACAGGCATTGGTACTCATTACCCTCCATTTTCTGATGGCCTTACTCCTTTTTGCCCCATCCTGTCCTTTGCCTTTGTCACTATCCCCATTTACCCCTGCCCTTCTCCCTATCGACACCTCTGTGTTGGTGTTTACCGCACTTACTACCGTGATTTTTTGGGGGGCTAGGATTTCCCTGCTCCTTTCCAGTGCCTCCCCCCCTTGGCTAGTTTAAATGCTTGCCAATGAAGCATTTAAACCTATCACCTAGGATCCTGGTTCCCCTCCTGGACAGATGCAGCCCATCATGCCAGTATAGGCTTGCATCACTCCAGGTGGACCCCCCAGTCCCCAGTGAAGCCAAATCCCTGTGCTCCACACCAGTTTTTCAACCACTGATTGAATCCCATGGTGCAGAACACCCTAGCCTCTCCTACGCCATAGATGGGCAACAACTCTGAGAAGGTTACCGTGCATGCTACTTGTCTAAGGCCCCTCCCCAACTCCACAAACTCTTCCTGCACTTCTCTAATCCCTTTCTTAGCCAGGTCATAGAAACATAGAAACATAGAATTTGACGGCAGATAAGGACCGCTTGGCCCACCCAGTCTGCCCATTTCCCTACCTGATGGATAAGCTGCAGATCCTAGTTAACCAGCAGCCTACTTCTTCCTACCCCAACCCCCTAGAATTTCCTTATGACTGTCCCATGCATGCTTGAATTCCACCACTGTTTTTGACTCCACAACCTCCTCTAGGCTGTTCCATACATCCACAACCCTTTCTGTGAAAAATACTCTTAAATTATCTCTGAGCCGACCCTTCTATCTTCAAATTGGCCCCTTGTTCTTGCACACCTCTTTTTGAAAGATGCTACCCTCTTGGACTTTGTTGATTCCCTTCAGGTACTTGAAAGTTTCTATCATGTCCTCCTCTCCTCCTTTCCTCGAGGCTATACATATTAAGCTCTTAAGTCTCTCTTCATATGTCTTCGGTGCAGACTCTGCACCATTTTAGTTGCCCTCCTCTGGACAGCTTCCATCCTGTCTATGTCTTTGCGGAGACTGGGTCTCCAGAACTGCACGCAGTACTCCAGATGTGGTCTCACCAGCTGTCTGTACAGAGGGATAATAACTTCTTGTTTTCTACTGGTGATGCCTCTCCCTATGCATCCCAGTATCCGCCAGCCCTCCTTGCTGCCCTCTCACATTGCTTGCCCACCTTTAGGTCATCTGATATGACTACCCCCAGGTCCCTTTCCATTTTTGTTGTTGTTAGTATCTCACCCCCATTGTGTACTCTTCCCCTGGGTTTTTGTTTCCCAGGTGCATTACCTTGCACTTCTTAGCATTGAATCTAAGCTGCCATACATTTGACCATTCCTCTAACCTTGCCAAGTCCCTTCTCATCCTTTCCACCCCACCTTGTGCATCAACTCTGTTGAAGATCTTTGTGTCATCTGCAAAGAGACATACTTTTCCTTCCAGTCCCTCTGCAATGTCGCTTATAAAGACATTGAAGAGGACCGGTCCTAATACTGAACTCTGCACGTCCCACTACTAACCCCCTTTTTTCAGAGTGGACTCCATTTACTATTACTCTCTGTGTCCTATTCTCCAGCCAATTCTTTACCCAGGCTGTCATCTTGGGACCCACTCCCAGGCTGGCTAACTTGTATATTAATCTTTTGTGGGACTGTGTCAAATGCCTTGCTAAAGTCTAGGTAGGCCATGTCCACAGCCCTCCCTGATCTACTACTTTGGTCACCCAGTCAAGAAATCTATCAGATTTGTCTGGCATGACCTTCCCACTGTAGATCATGCTGCCTTGGGTCATGTGCCCCTCTGGCCTCTAGATACTCAACAATTCTTTCCTTCAAGTGATTCCATCATTTTCCCTACCACTGAGGTTAAACTAACAGGTCTGTAGTTTCCTGCTTCTGCCTTGCTCACACATTTGTGAAGGGAATCACATCTGCCCTCCTCCAGTCCTCAGGTACCACCTCATCCTCCCATGATTTGTTAAAGAGGGTAGTCAGTGGTGTCACTAGTTCTACCCTTAGTTCTTTTAGAATTCTGGGATGAATCCCAATCAGGCCCCATTGCTTTCCACCTTCAGTTTTAAGAGCTCTTTCAGAACCCTTTCTTCTGTAAATGGGCTGGTATCAACTTCTGTATCCAGAGTGTTTCTACTGTTTGTTTTAGGTACCTTCCTCTTCCTTTGTAAATACTGAGCAAAAATATTTGTTCAGTATCTCTGCCTTTCACAGTCACCCTCTGCCCACCCTCCCTCCCCTTTATTAAGCCTCACTATCCCTCCTTGGTCTTCCTTCACTCCCTGATGTACCTATAAAAGGTTTTATTCCCTTCTTAACTGAGTTGGCTATCTTTTCCTCGGTTTGGGCCTTGCTGTTCTGACTGCCTTTCCAGCTTCCTTTGCTTTAACTGATACAGTTCTCTGTCCTGTTCCTTCTGTGATTCCTTGTACTTCCTGAATGCTTTCTTTTCTCTTGAACCTTCACTGCCACTTCCTTTGAGAACCATAGTGGTTTCTTACCTCATTTCATTTTGTTTATTTGCTTTACACAAAGGCTTGTTACCTCTGTGATGGCAGTTTTATTATTCCCCATTGTTCTTCCACCCTCCTTCCTGCCCATTTGCTAGTGCATTCCTTAGGCACTCACCCATTTTGGCAAAGTCAGCCCTCCTAAAATCCAGTACCTTTGTCTTTGTATGGCTTGACTCTATTGCTGTTTGTTGGAGAACCATACTGTTCGGATGGTCGCTAGTTCCCAGATGGCTACCCACTTCTACATCTGTGATCCTCTCTTCATCTCCATTTGAGAGAACCAGGTCTAAGATTGCTCCTTCTCGAGTGGGCTCCAATACTAGTTGTCTAAGGCATTAGACAACTGTTATTTGTCCCTAGGTGGACAGTGACATCCAGCTCCCTCCCCTGTGCAGCTGCTCCAGCAATCCTGAGGATTCACTCCCTGTCCCTCCAAGCCATGGCACCAGGCAGGCACCTTACCTCCCTCTCCCCTTCCTCCCCCAGTTCTACCTTCCTAACAATGGAGTCCCCCACCAGGAGTTGTTTCCTTCCCCTGTGGGGTACCCTGCCACCCTCCTGTGGGTCTCCTTTGTGAAGGTTCCCAGCATCCTCCTTAGTATCCACTGTGGATGCCTCCATAGAGGAACCACACTTTGTCAGAATGGCTTAGGAATTGTGGAGAGGTACAACTGGAGGGATGCACCTCTGTTCCACCACCCTCACCCTCTCTGAGCCCACTGTGGTCCAACCACTCCTCTTTCTTGGCAACTTCTGAGGCAATGGCAGTGGCACTGGTGGTCCCTCAATGGAAGAGGAGGTCCCACAAATCCTGGCCAACTCAGCCTGGAGATGAGCAACGTCCTCCCTCAGCCCAGAGAGGTGCCTGCAGATGGGACAACACAGCATCCTCCAGAACATCTCCCAGAAGACTGCTGCTCCACAGCCACTGCACTGCACCACTCCCATCATGTCTTATTTCTGGCCCCTTAACTGTTTGGAGGGCAATATAGTCCCAGTAGAGAAGTCCAGTCACACAGCAGTCCTTCCTCCTGGTGTCTTCTGCCAAGCTACTAGCAGAATCTTTCTAAGGCAGTCTTTAAATTTAGCTTCCTTCTAGCTAAGCCACTCCCCCTACTTACTTGATCTTTCTACAAGTAATTTAAACTGCACAGCTATCAAGTCCTTTCAATCACCTGAGATTTACACCTAGATAACTGTTCAGATAACCATTCAGTTCAGTTAACTCAGACACACACTTTTTTGTTTGTTTGTTAGTTTGTTTTTGTTACCCTAAATTAAAGTTCCAAGTACAAGAGTTCTACTTCTTTAGTCCCAGTAGAGAAGTCCAGTTGCACAGCAGCCCTTCCTCCTGGTGTCTTCTGCCAAACTACTAGCAGAATCTTTCTACGGCAGTCTTTAAATTTAGCTTCCTTCTAGCTAAGCCACTCCCCCTACTTACTAGATCTTTCTACAAGTAATTTAAACTGCACAGCTATCAAGTCCTTTCAATCACCTGAGATTTACACCTAGATAACTGTTCAGAGAACCATTCAGTTCAGTTAACTCAGACAAACACACACTTTTTTTTGTTTGTTTGTTGGTTTTTTTTTACCCTAAATTAAAGGTCCAAGTACAAGAGTTCTACTTCTTCAGTCCCAGTAGAGAAGTCCAGTCACACAGCAGTCCTTCCTCCTGGTGTCTTCTGCCAAGCTACTAGCATCCACACCAGTTACTGAACAATTCCATATGGTTACCAGGAGAAAGGGTGGAAAGGCGCAAACCAAAGCTAAGTTCACTAAGCAGATGCCATTTCCTTAACAAATTAGTTTGATGTATTAGCATCCCAGAGATACTGGGGGGAATACAGATGAAGACTCAGATGGTTCTTCAATAATGTTCTCCCAATCAGAGCAGTCACCCAAAACAGAAGGTGCCTAAATGGACTCTCACTCCTCTAGATGCAGGAAGGTGAAACTACATAGAGTACAGAGGAGTGGGAAAGTTGTGCGTCTCCTTTACTTTCTGATGGGGGATTTTATCAGCTCCTTTCCTCTATTAATGTTAACAGCATTAAAAATAACAACTGCTGTTTAACCACATTTTCAGTTTTGAAATCTCAGAACAGTGATATTGCTTTTGTGCAGGACACCAGACTATATGGTAATGGAGATGTTGCAAGGGCAATTAATGAATGGTATATTGGTCCATCATTCTTGTCTATAGGAGAGGATCCTGGCTTGTTATTTTAGGATAATTCTCTATCAGGCAGGGTACTGGTGGCACTGCACGCTGCACTTTACATGTCATTCATTTTTGTTACCTATGTACCTTTGCACTTTATTTGTACTTTGTATATCAGCTGTTGCTTCCAATGTAATCCAATGCAATTTGCTATTTGTATACTACTCCTGCACCCATCAGTATGTAACTTGATTTGTCTGTATTTCATCAGTGTGTAAATTGTATTGTCTGAATTTACCCTGTCAGTAATGTCTCTCATGCCATCTCTGAGGCCCAGGTCATGCCTGAAAACAGTCCTTTGGATCAGTACACCTACCCGGTAAACAAATAAATAAATAAAAACAAAACAAATAAATAAATAAAAATAGGTAGTCTGGGTGGGCCAAGCTATCCAGAACTGCCATCAAATTCTGTTTCTCGGGGGTTAGGATAATGTTTTTAATTTTCAGGTATTAAAGTCCAGAGATTGGCGTATTTAGTTCCTGGTAGTGTTTTGATTCTGGACATTCACTGTGTTTACCACAGTTTACAGCTTAACAATCTATAACCCCCCCCCAATTAAAAGAAGAAAGGTCTGAGACATTTACACAAATACAACCTTTCCCATTTACCATCAGAGAGGTCTTCATGGGAGGGAACCTGAACTGTGGTACATCTTTATCAGATAGAGGGACATGCACAGAGAAAATTTTCACTGAGATGTCTTTCATAAAAAATATGATAAAACATTTGGCCTATGTCAGGCCTGTGGCTTCATGGTGTGCAGCTCATTACCTCAGATTGTGCGCATAACCTGGGCGTTATTTTTGGTGATGGCTTGACTCTAAAGTCTCAGTTGTCAGCTGTGGTCAAATCCTCATTTTACCATCTGAGGACTATCGCCTGGGTGAAACATTAGATTCCACTGGGTGACCTTCCAACATTGGTCCATGCCTTCATTACCACTTGTCTTGACTACCGCGATGCCCTCTACCTAGGGCTGCCTGGAGTTGATACCTGCTGCCTGCAGCTAGTGCAGAATGCTGTGGCCAGGCTGTTGACTGGTACCTCTAGGACCAGTCACATTACACCTGTGCTGCGTGAACTGCATTGGCTATCAGTTCAGTGGTGGATCACCTATAAGGTAGGCTTGCTTACCTTGAAAGCCCTATATGAACAGGGACCTGACTACCTGAAAGATCTCCTGACTCCCAACTCCCCCAATCGCCCTCTCCAATCCACCGATGTGGGATTGCTAGAGATTCCCAAGGTTTGTCTTAAAACATCGGGAGTTCATGCTTTTTCATTTGCAGCACCAACCTTGTGGAATTCTCTACCTCGTCGGTTAAGAGAATGCCTGACAGTCAGCAGTTTTAAATTGATGCTGAAAACATATTTATTTTCTCTGGCCTTCCCTCACTAATTGATAAATTAATTGATTGCATTTAAAATGTTATTATATTATGGTTCATGCTGTCATTTTACATTGTGTACAGTGCCTTGGTTATGAAAGGTGCTATATAAATAAAGTTTGCATGCTTTGCTTGCTACGGGATGCCTTAAAAAGCCATTCAAATAACCTTTTTTTAAGATGGCCCTATCTTCCAGAATTCTACTTCATTCCCCTGGATTTCTTTCATAGATGCATACAACCTACAAATGGAAACTTCTGAACATAAAGTGATTGCCATTAAAATTAGTTCTCCTATAAATCCAGCTCAAAAATCTATAACTTAGACATTAAGGGCTTGCTTCTCAAAGAACCCCTAGACTGATGCAAGCTGCCACCAAAGACACTTTGCATCAAAGCCCAGTGTGCCAGGACCCTGCACTGGATTCTCTATTGGGCAGGGTCCTGGTGGTAAAGTCCCATGGCTTGTGGAAATTGTGGCCATGTGCCAAAGAGAAGGCACACCAGGAGGGTTTGCCACAAGCCACAGTGCATTCAAGCACCACTCTAGGCCCTGATGGTCTAGCATCCCCCCTGACATGCCCATAACTGTTAAACAGTAAGATCATTACCTGGTGGTCTAGCAGTCCCCCACATGCCCATAAATGAGAAACATTATTAAAATCATTACCTGGTGGTCTAGCGGTACCCCCACACACACACACATATGCCCGTAAATGTAAAACAGAATTCAAATCATTGCCTAGTTGTAAGGAAGGATTGGTTAGTGTCTGTGAAGGTACCAATTATAATAAAAACACAGGACACAAGTAGCTGGTATACTTCCTTATATTATGCAGTTACACACAGAAAATAGTACCAGGTTTTTGGCACATCTTTTCTAAATAAAATATAACTACCTTGCAAGCAGCTACAGAAGATTAGTAGCACTTACCCAGATATTACCTTCTCCTGAGGGACAGGTGCAGAGGACTTCACAAGTGGTTCCCTGTCACAACTTCCTGTTGTCTGGAAGGCATTATTATACCTAACATTGTGCATAGATACATGACGCATACAATAACTAAGGCATCTTAGTCCAAAGGACTGCTTCTTATTTGGCCTTGCATGTGAGGTAACTTTCACATGTATCAGGACTACCCCTTATCAGTAATGTTCAGACTCTGCATCATTCCCTAATTGTGGTAAACAACCTCGTTCTCATAACAATATGCTTTTGCAATTCTGATGTATTGTCACTTGACCATGAATCAATGTGGCGCATGGCTAATTTGTGATTAACTAGGCTTCTATATCCCCTTGAACCTCAGCTACCCAGAGAAGGCTTTTGGTTAACAGAAAATACAATTACTAAAAGGCAGAATATCTCTTATAAGTAGTAGCACTAACAATATGCAATAGCTAATAATGGCAATAGTAATAATAAATGCATGAGCTATATTCCTATAGTTATAATAAGCTGCATAAGCAGAAACAATAATAGTAAAAATAATCCATTTCTCTCTACATGGTGGTCTAGCAGTCCACCCTCCCCAGTTCCCCTCCCTAATGTAATCATTTGCATACCCCTGTCCTGGTGGTCTAGTGGACCTCGCTCCCCGATCCTCAATTCTGCTCTCTAATGTAACCACTTGCATAACCCCTTTCCTGGTGGTCTAGTGGACTCCCACCTCAGCAGGTATTGCCCACCACCCTACTCCCTCCATCCCAAAACAGAGCTGGCAACCTACACAGCACACCTCTCACCTCCACGGCTGGCTGCCAACTGAACTGTCACTGAGCATGTACTGTAATGAGAGCATACACTATACAGTATGTGCTCAGTGACAGTTCAGTTAGCAGCCAGCCACAGAGTGAAAGGTGAGCTGTGCCAGTAGCCAGCTTTGTTTCAGGATGGGAGGGGTGGTGGCAACAATTGGTGGGGGGGTGGTGGTCCACTAGACCACCAGAAAGGGGTATGCAATGATTACATTAGGGAGTGGAGTCGGGATCAGGGAGGGTGGGTCCTCTAGACCACCAGGACAGGGGTATGTAACTAATAACATTTGGGAGCAGAATCAGCAATTGGGGGAGGGGACCACTAGATCACCAGTAATGATATTCATGTTGTACATTTACAGGTGTGTCAGTGGGGTGGCACATTGCGGCAAATGGGTTAACTGTCCCAGAGGAGAATTTTCTAAGTACCCTTGGACCAGCCCTGGTGAGTCTAAGGGCACTTAGAATCTCTCACTCTGGGGAGTTCTGAAAATCCCATTTTCAGGGATGTGGCATCTTGTGTCTGCCGTATGCCCCCTAGTGCCATGTCACAGCCCATTTTGGGGTGCACAGGTGGCACCAGCCCCAGCAGTCAGCCTAAAGTTGACACAGGCTGCCATTGAGAATCACTCCCAGTGCATCATTTGGTGCAAGGGGCACTTTGCACCACTCTTTGTGATGCAAGCACCTTGGGCTGTTAGAAGACTTTTATAATCAAGCCTTGAATCTTTTGGTAACTCAGAAGTTTCTCACCTGATTTCATTCCCTTTTATTGACATGACAATCAGTATTTAAATTATATGTTGACCCTCTTTCATCATGGGAGGACACAAAAAAGAATGTACAATACCTCTTTAAGACTCAGACTACTAACATACAGAAACACAAATATTTGTAATATATATAGTATATACAGTATTAAGTAACTCTGATGACACAATTACAACAATTATTTTCTCTAACCACAAAACTGCTATGAGTTATTCTACTGTAATTCAAAAAAATGAAATCTGATAATGCAGTAAATAAGTTTTAAAATGATGTATGTGCGTTTAGATGAGGTATGATGTGAAGCTGTCAAGTGGAGCCTGTAGACAAGGCTAAACAATGATACCCAAAATGAGAAAGTGTATTTTTTTGCACAGTTCCAGAAATACTGCAACATGACTGGCTCCAGTTCTTACTGTTTAAGTTAATTTAAACACCTTAATGTGGTGTTCATTGGTCAAAGATACCAAATGACAATGTATTAAAAGATTTGTATTGGTTTTGCATTAGCTAATATTTTTTGCTTCAGATATGATGAAGCTGATTAGCATGTGGCAAAAATGGTGAATAACAACATTTTGCAATATACTAAAATGAAATCTTTTCAAATGGCAGATTCTGAATTGTCAGTATCTCACAGGTGATTATAATAGTTTTCTATATTTTCAATTGGAATTTGCTGCCCAGATCAGTCTCACACTGAAGGTTATGCACCTGTAGCAGTAGACTGCATGCCCATAGTTTGTACTGCATAGTAGGTAGATATAAATGTAAATGCATTCCTAATGTAATACTTCTCCATTTGTAAGCTTTTGTACATACAATGTAGCATCTAGTTTGCCTGATAAAAGATTTTAATTTGTAATTGCCTATGCATGCAGTACTAGCCTTTGAAATATTCTAGAAACTAGCTGTTCAATTCAGCTTCATATCTCAATCAAAGTGCTCACTAAACAAAAATTGCAGTTTTGATACCAACATTTAGATGTAATTTATATCTAATTTAGCATTAGAAATGGTCCAAAGTTTTATTTCATGGGCAAAGATGCCACAAAACTGGTAATTTCGCCATGAGAAAAATTTTGCAGAATTCAAGCGTGTCACAAACTTTTTCACGGGTGCAAAATTGCAAAATTCTGCCACTGAAATGTGGTATTTCATTGCAAAATGGCACAGTTCTGGAACACCTAACTGAAAAATTATAGTGGCAGACTAGAGTATGTGTAGTGAAGGGAGACAAAGATAATTCTGGGGCATTTGGGGGAATGTTAAGAGGGGTGCCTGAGCAGCAGAATCATATTCAGTGGAGTCCGTGGAGAAGTGAGGTGACATGACAGAAATTCATTCACTTATTAGCCACTGTACATAATAGAGGTGCTGTACATAAACATAAACATAAAACAGGATTCACTTTGTCACTTGCACTTGAACTGGCAGGATTAAAACACAAAGAATGTTTACACAAAAAATAAACTGAAAATAAACAGAAAATGGGAGTGAAAAGCCTGAGTTTACACTCACATCAACCACAGGGATCACATGACTGGTGATATGACATTATTAGATGCATGTCACACACACAACATAAGAGGAGGATGATGAGCAGAATATTTCTATACAACATCCAATCTAATTAAAGCACACAGTAACACACAGTGAATTGATGCCAAAGTTTACTTACAACCGCGCGATCTGTAGGCAGCAAAAAAAGAAACACAGCAGTGAGTGACATGCACTGCTCCCTGCCTTGAAAAAGAAGTTAGTCACCATTCTCAATA
This sequence comes from Neoceratodus forsteri, assembly GCA_016271365.2. Classification (NCBI taxonomy): domain Eukaryota; kingdom Metazoa; phylum Chordata; order Ceratodontiformes; family Ceratodontidae; genus Neoceratodus; species Neoceratodus forsteri. Next base: position 1,274,203,794 of record CM057449.1, on the reverse strand, counting down.
AGACTGCGGTTCACTTGAACTGCCATCAATCTTTAGTCAGGAATAGCAAGCTATTAAAACCAAACCCTCTATCGTTTACAATCTGAACATGTCCCTTTACATGCTGAAAACAGGAAACATTCAAAGACAGATGAGTAGGTTCCAGTCTGCGAGTCAGTGCTTTAAATACACCAGAACCTCTATACAGTACAAAAAAAAAACTGGTCAAAAAAAGTATAAAAAAAAACAAGGTGAAATATAAAGGGAAAGACCGTAGTATCCTACGGTACTATGAATAAGAAAACAGATGCGGGATATGTGTGTGTGTGGGGGGGGGCGGAGATACTGACAAAGCAATATGACACTAAAACAAATAAATATTGCACATGAAACTAAGGTCAGGCTTCTTATTTAATTTCTGTAAAATTAGACTATGACTGTTCATTACACTCTCTCTGTGTCCGAGCTACTTGATGTGACACTACTGTTAGACTGGTTGCCTGATCTGACAGTTCTTAATCAGATTTGCTGATGATGCTTGGACAACCTCAATTAAAGACCATATCTTCATCTTCATATTTATTACTGGAATGATTTCCCAAAAATTAAGATAGATTCCATTTTCAACAAATTGTTCTTTCAGGAGTTTGTTTACCTGCTGTCCATAGTCATCATCCTCAGCTGGCAGAGTTTTGCCCGATATAGTGGAATTTCACCCGCGAGTGGCAAAATTCCACCATTCAGGGGTGAAATTCTGCCATTTTGGGACAAAATTCTGTATTTTGTGGCCATGATTTCACATTTTGCTTATGTGAAAAAATTTGTGAAGTACATGAAATTCGCAAACTTTTTCATTGAACAAAGATTGCCAACTTTGCCCATCTCTATTTAGCACAAGTCTTATACTTGTCCCTAAGCTCCTGTACCTCTCTGCCCCTGCCATTGCCTCTTCTCTTGTCTTCTTACTAAGCTTCTCCTTCTCTCTGGCCTCTGTTCCTGCATCTTGGAAACACACTACTGTCATCCCCTCCTCAAAGGTGGTGACTCCTCCTCTTCTGGAAATGTCCACCCAACATCCATCCTCCCTACCATCTTCAAGCTCCAAGAACATATAGCTCTATCCCAACTCTCTCCCTTCCTTGACTCCTCATCCTTTTTCACCCCTTTACAGTCTGGCTTTTGAAAACTCCACTCCACCACTTCCTCCCCCCTCCGACTAATAGAGTCCATTCACACAGCTATGGACCAGGATCTTCTCATTGCCACCATTTTGTTTTATATAGAAAAAGCATTCAAAACCATCTTTCATCCACTCCTACTTCACAAATTCAGTTTGTTTGGTCTTTCTGCCCCCACCACTTATTGGTTCAGCTTCTAGCTCACAGGTAGATCACAATATGTGAGGCCTGAAGGTGCCATATCCCTTCCCCTCCCCATTATCATCAGTGTCACCCAAAGCTCCATTCTTGGACTACTCTTAATTTCCATATTTCTAAATGACCTTCCATCTGCCTGCTCGTCTGCATCCATACACATGTACACAGATGACACAGCCCTATTTGTCTCTGGTTTATTGTCAACTGAGCTGATGTTCAAACTCCAACCTGATTTTGACTCCATCCAACAATGGTTTCAGTCTTATCAGTTATCTCTAAATGCCAAAAAGATGGTCTCAATGTGCTTTGGCACAAGATCAAGGCCTTCCAAATTCAAGGTCTTCTCTTTCTTTCACACCGTAGATGGAGTCCCTATTAACAATGTGCCTGCCTTCAAGTACCTAGGCATCTTGCTTGACCAGAACTTCCATTTCTCCCAGCACATTGATGCCATTCACAAAAAGCTCCATACTAAACTTGATGCTCTCTATAGGCATAAAAGCTGCATTCCACCTCCGTGATTGGCCAAAACATCCTTACCAAGATGATTCTCCCCATCTTTGATTATGACACTCTAGTCTATGGTGCTGTCCTTAAGTACACTCTAGCTAGACTGGCTCCCCTCCTTCACTACTTCTGCCACTTTGCTCTCAACCATCCTACCCACATGCACCACTGTACTCTCTACTCAGCTCTGTCCCTCCCTTCCCTGGATGATCACCATCTGTCCCACTGTACCTCCTTCACCTCAAAATTATGGCTATCCTCTCTACCCTCTCATCACAACTCACAAGTATCTCCCTCCACCTCTCCTCCTACTCCCTCCAAAACTCTGGGTTTCACTTCCTCAGGCTCCCTTCCCATAAACCTCTTGCTGGCCATTCAGCCTTCTCTTTTCACTTTCCTAAACTTTGGAATTCTCTCCCCTTGAACATTTGCACTGCTCCCTCTAAAACCTACCTTATTTCTCTTCTTCACTCCCACACCTCCCCCTCCTGCCACTGTCCTTAATGTGCTCCTCCTCCTTCCTCCATCATCTGCTATACACCTGACACCTCCCCTGTCTTCCTGCTCCTTCCACTGTGCACCTGCAAAAGTTATCTTTTATCCCTCCTCCTATTCCCCTCCCCTACAGCTTTCCTCTGGCCAATTATTCTCTCCCTGTTCCCATATCCCATTTTCATTATAAAGGTATATTCTACCTTGCCCTTTTATTCCCCAGGTACTTAACTGCTGACACTGTATATTGCACTTATTGTTCGTACCCTTTCTATTTTCTGCTGAAATCTGTATATTGTATCCAATATGTACTCTCTGTATTTTTACATTTTTTCTACTGTATATATAAATTTACCCCTCTCCCCTTGCCCCAGGACACATCTGGATATGAGCTACTTGAGCTCAGTACATTTTTTCCTGGTGAAACACTTTAATAAATAAATAAACTTGTACAAAATGAAAAATGGTGGTAGTGGTAATGCTAACAATATACTTTCTGAATTTTAACTCCACGGGGAAGTTACAGTATATGAAGACATGGAGGATATAAGCCCCTTAAAGCTTACATCAAAGAGAAAAAGGCTCTCCATAAACTTTGAAAAATGTGTTATTTGTCAAGAAAATCAATAGAATGAAAAACTGTTAAAAGCAACCAGTGCTTGCCAGAATTCTGTGATGCTGTCAGCAGAAGCCAGGAGAAATGAATTGTATTGGTGGCTACTGGATGAATTTTCTAGTTTACATGATGTACCACTAATACTCTATCACAGGGGTTGCTTTCAGAAATACACAAGCAAGTCAAATTTGGCACATGCCAGAGTGGTATTCAACCCAGGAAAGAAAACATACTCTGAATCTGATCAGACAGCATCATGTTCACCTGCTTCTATAGGAACCAGAGCAAGTGTGTCCTCCAGCTATTGGTCCTGTTGCATTGTTTGCTTGAGGAAAATACACAAGAAAGACAAGAAACTTAATAAAATTGAAACATTTGAGAGAGCAACCAATCTAAGGGAGGCAGCACTTCAAAGAGAAGATGATGACATGTTGCACTGAATATCTGAGGAAGACTTGATTGCTAAGGAAGCAGTTTATCACTCAACGTGCCTTTCTTCTTACTTGAGCAAAACAAATCTGAAAGCAATGCCATCTAGTTCCACTGCAACAATATAGTCACCTTATGACACTGCATTGTATCAGCTGATTAAAGAGATAGACAATGATCTCATGTACAAGAAGACTCTTCTCCTGTCCAACCTGCTATAAAGATATAAAGCCCTACTTCACTAAGATGTAGGAACTGAAAGTTATTCCAGCAGCAAATTAGAGGCAAGATTAGAAAAACACTGGTTCTGCAATCTCATTCCATGTGCAGCATGGACAAGGCAAGTCTATCATTGTTCTATGCAATGCAATAATATAAGCTGATGCTATCCAGGCTGCTAGTAATCTGAAGCAGGAACTTAAGTCATCCAAATGTTTTGTGGATGTTCTTCTGGTGAGTGAGCCTGATGAACAGCTTTCAAATGAACAAGTGGTTTTGTATAATGCCACTTCAATCCTTCGGTCTGAAATAGCAAAAATGAAACCCTCAGAATATTTTACAAAGCCAGGGGATTGTAATTTACAGAGGTCATCTACTTTTGTCCCCCAATTGGTGTAGGAGTTTGTCCTTTGGTTGATAGATAAAGAGGCATATAACTCAGCCAGCAACTAGTATCATCCTTTAGAAGACATTAAAGAAAGGTGCCTCCCAATTGCAGAGTGGATAGTATTTAACAGTTTGAAAATTATCACACCATTGTACATAAGCCTTACTGCATAGCTACACCGAGTTTCGGTCTCACAATTTAATTGACATACTACACCTTCATGGATTCTGTATCAATTATGATGAGCTGAGGCAGTTCATGACTAGTGCTGCAAAAACTGAAGTAGAAAGACTGCAAGGAGGTGTGTTGATTTCAAATGGAATTGTACCACTTCATGCTGGTGGAAATCTCATGCATGCAGGAGATGATAATATAAGCATCAATGTAGAGACCATTGATGAAAAGAATGACTTCCATTCAATGGCTAGAGCTGTATTTCAAGAACAGTCTGCAGAACATCCAGCATCACAAGAAATATCACTGAAGCGTGGGAAAGAAAAGTCACTTACTCTCCCTGGGCAATCAGAGTCTCTTATGCAGTCAGCAGCATTAGAAAAACCTAGAACATGTCCAGAGCCAACTCACCATGAAAAAGTACTTGTGTACTAGGAAGTAAGAGTAAGTAGGCTGTTGGTAAAACTAGGATCTGCAGCTTATCCAGTAGGTAGGGAAATGGGCAGACTGAGTGGACCAAGTGATCCTTATCTGCCATCAAAGTCTATGTTCTATGTACTGAGAAAATAAACTCCTGTCACCTACAAGTGAAAGCTGTCCATGATTTCTCCTGGTGTCTTTTGAGACTACCACCTCATGATGTCTTACCAATACCAAATGACATTAATATTGCTTACACTCAGGTGATTCCATTTTGGACTGGTTTCAACCACAAGCTTGCCACAAAGAAGAGCAACTACACAGCAGTTGCATATGCACCCGTTGTGGATGCTAAACCAGCTACTGTAACATGGCCACAATTTGTACTACGATGCTGAAATGTAAGGAAATGTCAGTAGCTCTAGGCCAGCAGCATACTGTTCAGACCATGGATCAGCAACTGTATGCTGTTGCTCAGCAAGTAAAATGGACTCTCCCAAATGAACTTGGTACCAATGTGATTTACCTGGGTGGTTTCCACACCCTGTGTTGATTTATTGCATGTTTTGGAACATTTTGGGTAGATGCAGGATTGCTAGACCTTGTTGATTTTGATGTGTATGGAGCTTGTAATGCAGATCAAATGCATGCTGGTAAGCAATTCAGATGTGCTCTACATGGCTTGACTCTAGCTTTTGAGGCCCTGAATGCTCTGAACCTGTTTAAATGGTGTGAGCAGGGAAGAGGTACTCATGGAGTTCCAGCATTTGTTTGGCAAATGTCTGATACTCCAAAGGTGTATGAGTCTGAAGACATTGAGTCCTTACAACATGTCATTAAACAGCTTGATGATGCTCTAACTCAGCATATGCTACCACTACTGCAGAAATGTCAGACATGGGGGTATGCCCAGTCTCCCACATTCAAGTTCTGGGATCATTTTCTCCAGGTTATGCAGATACTGGCCAGGATTTTCAAACTGTGCCCAGAATGGGCCCAAGTGCCTGCGCACAACAGTGCTATATTCAAATGAGATGTGCAATCATGCATCCTGTCTGACTATAGCAAATGTTGCAGACAGCGCAACAGGGCCGCCAAAGATGCACCAGCGCATCCCCCTGTGTGGTCTGAATACCTGGATTGGGGATCTGCGGTGCATCTGTGGGATGCAACAGGCACAAATTCCAGATATTCAGACCTCACATGCAAACGGAGCCACTGCTGACCAGTGGGCTTGCAGTGTGTACTGTAAATGTTCATTCACAAGGTTTTGTGAATGAAAGCTTGCAGTACACACTGCAAGCCCACTGGTCGACAATGCTGACCAATGGTATTGTGGTGCTTACTGTACGCTGTCATTCAGTGACAGCTCAGTCAGCAGGCAGCCATGGAGGTGTGTGGGTGGGTTTTGCTTCCCACCGACTACAGTGGCCATGCTGGGATGGGGGAATGGGGTGGGGTGTGGGTGCCTTAGTGGGTGAGGAGGTGGGGGATCCACTAGACTACCAGGGCAATTATGGGTTGTGTGTTTTATGCTATGAGCAGGGCTAGGAGGGGGACACCACTAGACTGCCAGGGTGTTTCAATTTAAAACTATAATATGGACAGGGTTTGGGGCTGGGAGGGGGGGTACCACTGGACTACCAGTGACATTTGAAGGGGGATATTTGATCAGATGGGGTTCAGGTATGGGAGGGGTACACTAGACTACTAGGGATGTGCAGGGTTATATGTTCAGGGGACACTAGACTATCAGGGATGTGTGAAGTACACTGATTTCATGTACGATCGGGGCATGGTGGGGTAGCCATCCAGGGGATGAGCTGCTGTGTTGCACTGTGCAATACAGCAGCCTGTCTGTGGGTGGCTATGGCTTTGACATGGTTTTTCCATGCCTAACTTTGTGCAGCACATCTCTGAGAAATGCGGACAGCTGTGCCTCACATCTCGGCTGAATATGGAGATGTGCCATATATGGAGGGGAATGCCACCTCTGGATGTGATGCATACATTATCTTTGCACTACAGTGCATCCAGAATTGCATGGCGCATCACCCCATTTTGAATATGGCCCAGGGGCACATGTTAGGGATGCGCTGGTACAACTCAGTTGCACTGGGGGCATCTCCTTTGAATATCTGGGCCTCTACTTCTTATGTCCATGTAGAGTGAGAAGGTGATTTGAAACTTCACCTACACACAGCGTGTCATGCTTCCATACTTCTTTGCTGCAAACAGGCCCAACTGTGCCAGGTGGATTCCAATTTACATTCTTAATATGCTAAATCTCCCTGAATAAGTACACAGTGCCTTTGAATCTGGGGAATGTGCTGTGCATCAGACTCCTGGTCCGTTCAACGGAATTTGGAGTGACATGGGAACAGAGAAAACTGTCATCAAAAATTCAAAGGGCAGCAGTGGGATTGTAGGACTAACAAGAAAGAAGCCAGCCCTTGTCAGATGGACCCTCACAAGACATGTCCTGAGTGAATTTGCAAAAGATATGAGAGAATGAAATGGCCTATCAACAAACAGCAAAGAAAAAGTCCACAAACAAGTCCTTGCCTCTGCACTGAAGAGGGATGAAGAGCATGTTACAGCCTTTACCTACCATGTCATCAACAATATGACAAATCCATTTGACCCTGAATCACATCCAGAGGTGCTTATCAGCATATCTACTGGACTGCATGTAACATCAGATAGGAGTCTCTACTGAAAATAGCAGATGTTGGTGAAGAACAAATGGCAAGATTTGTGAGAGGTGCACTTGATTCTTATGGGACATATAGCTTCTTCAGCCCCATCAAGAAATCTGGCATCAAAACATTTGCTGGCATGGTGAAGGAGACCAAAGTTAAGTCTGACAAGCAAGGGACAATCACAGCAGCTATCAGTCCAGAAACTGTTTTTTGCTGAGAGCTGTCCTAAGTAAGAGGCAGAGATGATGTTTCAATGACAACTATTCTTAGTCACCCAATAGGACCTGTGCCTATGTCCCTCTTCCATGCTGATGGAACAATGAAAAAACTGGCAAAGCTGAATTAGGGCATCAACTGGAAGCTCAAGTTGAAAGCATCCATGATATGCAAGGATGCAACAAAGAAACCACAGTGTACATCAGAGATGCCATGGCTGTCATTCAAATGATGGCATGAGACAAATTCCACACATTCTATGAATTGGCTGCTGCATTCTTGAGACAGGTCCTAAAAGGACTTGGCAAAGGTAATTCTGTAATCAAAGTCTTTGACAGATATGACAACATTAACTCTGTAAAAACTCCAGAAAGACAGCCCCGGACAGGATCTAAGGTTGGATGCAAGCAATAGCAGGTGATTGGTGGATGCCCTGTGCCTCCATGGAAAAAGTTTCTAAACATAGCATCCAACAAGCAGTCACTTGCAAAATTCCTCTGTGAATATATGGTTCAAAATGCACCTGAGTGTAGGAGCACACCCAACACAAACACTCCTTCTTGCTGGAGGCTTTTCCAATGGAGAAGTAGCAAAGGCCATCACCAGTAGAGGTGTTGAAGAAGCCCAAGACTTGTACAGTACTCAAGAGGAAGCAGACATAAGGATGTTTCTTCATGCTGTATGTGCCCATATGGCTTTTGGGTCTCTTGGTGTCAAAGGAACCATAGTAATTAGGTCACCTGATACAGATATTTTGGTCCTTGCTGTTCACTACTTTCCAGAAATGGAGCACACAGATAATGTGGATAGCAACAGGCACTATTACTAGCACAACTGACAAGTGTCACTTCATACCTGTGCATGCAATTTGTGATGCACTCACTCCTGACTTGTGCAACATATTTCCTACTGTACACGCATTAACAGGATGTGACTCTGTGTCATCCCTATTTGGTATTCAGAAACAATCTGTGTTTAATATTCTCAAAACAAAGCAAGTTTACCCCTTTACAGATTTTGCCAAACTGGGAGAGAGAGAGAGTGATAAACAAGCAGCAATTTCTGCAGCAAGGAAGTTAGTAGCAGTGCTGTATGACCACAGTGAGAAAGAAAAGGAGACCTACAGAGACGTGAATTGCTTGCACCTCAATCTAGCCATTGAAAAGAACAAGTCACTGGCTAAATTCCACCATGTGAAGACAGTTTTGAAGAGCATGTCAAAAGAGCATCTTGGCAAATTAAGAGTTGGATGTCTTTGCACATAAGTAAACCAGATATTGGTTCATTATTGCAACATGGATGGAAAAATTTGAATGATGAACTACTTCCTGTATTCTTAAAGAGCCCAAAGGCATCTGAGCTTCTACAAGACCTTATTTGTGCTTGTACCAGTAGGGGTCACTGCACAATCAACTGTGTCTGTAGTCATAACAATCTTGCCTGCGAAGAACTGTGTACATGCCAAGGCAATGAAGACTCTGGTAACCCACGCACTCTCGACAGAAATCATGATGATGAGCAAGATGATGATAATGATGTTGACTAGAAATGTCACCAGCACTATTACTTTTCAATGATACTTGTACACATTTTTTATTAGATTTTGTTTTACCCTTTAGATTGTTGTTGTGATGCTTTGAGATCACAAAGAAATCCTATTTTATGTCTTGAAATAATACATAACATCATTAAACTAACAGAAATTAATGCAAATATTTTGAAGTGGTCAAGCTAACGTGTTGAGGGTGTCATGATTTAGCCCCATTTCTACGGTATCAGCACCACTTGACAGTTCCACATCATACCTCAACTTAAAGTAGACATAATAAGCTTTCAAATGATGTATGATGTGTGTGCTTGTAAAGAGAGTACATTAAGTTGACCAAATAGGTGGTGTCTGCTGCTTGCTTATTAGGGGAAGGTGGTCTCCTAAGAGACTTCTATATGCAAAATAAATGAATCCTTTTTTTACAAAATTAATTATTAGACATTTTTAGGTATATACTGGGTCATGCTATGCAAGGGAAGACTTTGGTCAAAGAGATTCTGCTCTTTTTTTATATAAAAAGGATATAAGGCTGATAATAGTAATTGTCCAATAAGGCTATTAGATTCAGACTGGAAAACTGTTGTTAAAATCTTAGGATGGAGAGTAGCCATTTTGGTTAGGCAGCTCATAGTGTCAGCTAAAACCAGTTCAGTATGACCGTAGGTTGAAAAATTCATGATGCTCTTACTGTTATCAGAAAAGTAATCAAAATCTGTAATAAAGGAATTGCCAAAGGTCTTCTCTTGGCATTTGATACAGAAAATATTTTCAGCTATATTTCTTATTTGTACCTGTTTTATGCTTCAAGAAAATATGGTTCTCCAGAAAAATCTATGAGGTGGGTAGATATGTTGTATAAAGCTCCTACGACAGCCCCCTTATCTAATACAACTTTAGGGAGGCCATGGAAATACAGAAGGGCATTAGACAGGGCTTCCCCTGGAGTCCTGTTGTTTGCATGTTTGGATTGGACCCAGTCTTACAGAAGATCAAGCAACTTGCAGAGATAGGTCATATTGGTACCCCAGTAGGACTCAACCCATGCTGTCTGGTAGCTTACGCAGATGGTATTTGTTTACTATCTCCTAATGTGACATCTGTAAAATTGGCATTACAGTGTATGAAAGACTTTGGTGGAATATCGAGCTCCATGGTAAACTTACATAAAAGTAATGGTTTGCCCTAAGGATCTGAAGTGGATTTCCCACCCTCTGTGGGAGAAATTAGTCTGGTAGAACTTTGTGCATACAATTTAGAAAAGAGAATATTTCCTCCCTAAACTGGCAAAGAAACAAAGTGCTGAAAAGAAAGTGGAGAAATTGGCATAGTGGCTAATGCCCAAACAAAAAACGTTTTTATGAATAAAATCTTTATCCTTCCCATTTCCTATACCTAAGTTACACATATCCACCCAGCCCTGCAACCACCTTAGAAGTCAAAATATATAGTATTATTCTTTGTCTATTATGGGGCACAAACTGAATCCAATAAAATGTAATGAGACATAAAAACTAGTACAGGAAGGAGGCTTGTCAATGATTAATCCCATTGTCTTTTTTTTTTCTTTTGCTTATTTATTTTTGTCTATTGCTTATTTATTTTCACTGGTATACTATCTTTGTTACAAGGGACATGGTCTCCATTTCTCCAATTTTGTTAAGCAGATTTTCTGCATTTATGGAACCAAGGGACCATAGGGGCCCTTAGGCACCTTCCCTGAAATATTCTGGAGTGTGTTGTGGGTCTTTTCTGCAAAATAAAATTGTGGAGATTAATGACTAATATGATAAAAGAAAAAAATTGTATGATGAACTACATAATTTTTTTCCAGCTGACCCAATGTTTGATTGCTCTACTAGAATTTCTGGCCACTGGCTTTATGGCCCAATTAGTTAAAGCTAGAATACCACAGGCACTGGGTTGGAACATCATTGACAAAAATAGCTTGGTCAAGAACCACACAGCAAAATTATGTTACTTTTGTTTGTTCTGCCCCCATACCCCGTACCCCGTGCCAAGTTTCTACTCGGGGGTGGATCAGGGGCAAGACAACATTTGTGGGACCATGGAATACTGTTTTCATGGCCCCTTATAAAATAAAAAGATACACAAAAATCTTCAGAGACTAGGATTAGAACCCTGGTCTTCACTGCTGCCTGGCCAAGTTGTTCAATGCTCCAGCAGTCCACAACACAGGGCCAGCGTCCTGGATTCTGGTGCCCTTATTCCTTGTCAGCACCACGGACAGCAACCTGGTGCATGCTTACTGCAAGTGTCATAAATCCCCTCTTGCTGTCCATGGTAGTGCTATCCAGACTAGTTGACTGACGCTATTCTGGTAGCACTTTTGTAATCGGGTACCACTATGACAAAACATCAGGCACTCTGTGGCTGGCTGCCACGATTAATTAAATGTTTGTAACAATCATTGCCTTAAAAGCCTAGAAGACAGGTATAGTGTGTGGACAATGCTTATTCTCACTATTTTCCAGGGAGCTTGAAAAAGTCATTCTGCTGCAGTAGTGATGTCTACTGCAGCAAAACAACTTTTCCTTCTGCTACACTATGGACATCACACTACACAGAGTGCGAGCTAAGTAGTCATGCAGTAAGTATTGATCTGTAGCACGCGGTAAACTGTTAAAATCTTTTTTTATTCAGTATTCAATTAATAGCTGCAGAGGACAAGTGAAAGATGGGTTGGGGGGCTGTAGATGATGATGGCATTACCGTGAGGTGAGAGGTCCAAGGGCAGCCTACAACTACGGAACTGTGTCTTTCTGAGGAGGGGGGTTAGAAGGAAGATAACCAGTGTGGTTAAAATTCATTGGTTTCTGGACACAGGACACAGGAAGGAGCATATCAGGGAGGGCAGACAGTCTGAAAGATAAAGTAAGTGCTAACCATGTGTTTCAGTGTTTCAGAGACAGTAACACTACAATGTCACTGATGTTGAATGAATGCTGACACAATTTTACAAATGTTTAAAATGTTCACCTTCTTGCAGTAAAAGTATTATTTGGGTCAAAAAGAAAACTTTGCTGTGATTCTTTTTTTTAGTAAACATTGTGTGTCAATACTACATAAAATAGTGTGTAAGACCCCATACACACAGCAACAAATCGTCTCTTTAGTGTTGCCATGACAACTGAGGGACCACCGAGCTTTACTCGAAGTCATCATCGTCATGGTAACCACCAGGGGAAGAATAGCCTTGTTGTGTATGGGCTTCTATACACCATTCTATATACTGTACAGAACATGATTGTGATTTAATCTTAGAAACTATGGAGCACTTTTTTTCACTGCATATATATTAGGGGACTGTGGACTTTGATATTAACCCAATGGAAGGAACCTTTGTTTTCTTCTATTAATTATGGCACTTTGTTTATTGGGGTTATTTTGTGTGCATTCAGGGCTCATATACTCTGTGCATTAGGGGCTTATACTGTGTGAATTGAGGGCTCATATACTGCACGCATTGAGGGCTGATAGTCTAGATTTTCTTTTTTCTTTTTTTCTGGACTAAACAGAATAAACATGTGTGCATAACCTTTTATGTTGGGGATAATGATGAGTAGGGAGGAAGGGGAAAGCTGCAGTGGGAAGACTGAGGGGGAGTTGGATTGTTTGGTGAGAACCCTTGTGAGTAAGCTTTTATTTAATCGCTGCCTAGAATATAATTGTGTGATGCCTAAATTGCTTTACTTATAAGATGCTGTCAAACGTGTATGGCTATAATATCGCTGGACTAAATGTGGAGTTCAAAATGTTGTGGACATAATGTGATTGGGACAACAAGTCCCCGGACAATAAGTGGTCGGGCAAAATGTCGATGGACAATGAATGAACAACAGATTGATAGATAATCCCAGTATGGAGACAGCTTGATAGTCACACTGGAGACTAGAAACATATATAGTATCACCAGTGAATTGCAGTGAACTGAAGGTAATGCAGCAGTCTCACTGTTTCTGGAGCAGATGTGGATCAGGATGGTTTTAGAATGCCAAAGAACCAAAGTAGAGGTAGAACAATTACACCAGGGCCTGGAACAGAGGGTGGGGGTGGAACAGCAAGAAGAGGGCAGGGACTGATTAACTTGATGGGATCAGAATGGAGGGTGGGGTGTGTAGTGAGGGTTTGTTACAGTCACAACTCTTTCTCATTGATATGTTGTCCTGCTATGCTTTGATCCGCAGACATTTTGACCTTTACATTTAGTCCGCAAGGTATTTTCTGATGAGATTCAGTCCACTTCCTGCTGTCAAACATTACTATTGCTGTTGTATGTTTGTGTTTGGTTGTAGGATAACATCTGTATTTGACCCCTAGGTCAGTCAGCCAAGGTTGGATTTATTAAAGGTAAGCAGTAAAAATTTGATAATCCAATGGAAATTGTAAGTTGCAATGGTTGTAGGGCACTCATATACAGGAGACCAATCTGGAGGACAGGTCATTGCCCCATTTGTAAATCTTTTAGTGAATTCAGAGATCAGCTGAATGCAGCACAAGAGGAAATATCTAGGCTACATCACCGGCTGTACTGGAGTTCACTCCCTCACTGCCCACTCCCTTAGAGACCAACTGAATCAGAAGGATGGAAGATAGTGGGTTGGGGGGAGATAAAATTGGTGGGATGAACCAAAAGTACCCTGATCAGGCCAAGACCATCTCAGCTGCAAACCACTTTGCACCCCTGGTGGAAGTACATGAACAAATCCAAAAATAGCATGCTCAAACCTTTTATGTTGTTTCACACACTAAAATTCACATTTCTACTAAGGGGTACTGCTGGGTTGTGGCATATAACAAACAATCCAAAAATACCAGTGCACACCTACCCCCCCCCCAACATAGCATATTTAAACTTTCCATTGCCAAAACTGGCTATATTTACTTTTAGCTCGATGTAAGGAGAGGGTCCTCTTAGTTTCAGACTGGCTAATGTCCCTAATTGGCTCCTTTTATGCACTGTGCTCCCATCAAGGAATTTACACAGGTGTTCTCCTTACATGGAGCTAAAAGTAAATATAGCCAATTTTGGCAGTGGAAAGTTTAAATATGCTATGTTGTGGGGGGTGGGGGGGCAGCAGCACCCATGAGTAGAAATGTGAATTCTAGTGTGTGAAGCAACATAAAAGGTTTGAGCATGCTATTTTTGGATTTGTTTGAGTTTGGGGAGTCTGTGGTGCTCCTTTTAGCATGCTCCCTTCAAACACCTGTGTAAATTCCTTGATGGGATACAGTGCATAAAAGCAGCCAATTAGGCGCATTAGCCCTTGAGGCATTTGAAAGTTAGAGTAGGAACTAAACCATGAGTCCCACATTGGTGGTTTGGCTTACTCACATTGGAATTCCAGCCTGAAACTAAGAGGACCCTCTCATTACATGCAGCTAAAAGTAAATATAGTCAATTTTGGCAGTGGGAAGTTTAAATAGAAACATAGAAACATAGACTTTGATGGCAGATAAGGACCGCTTGGCCCACCTAGTCTGCCCATTTCCCTACCTACAGGATAGGCCGTAGATCCTAGTTAACCAACAGCCTATTTCTTCCTACCCCCCCACAAGAATTGCCTTATGTCTGTCCTGTGCATTCTTGAATTCTCCCACAGTTTTAGACCCCACAACCTCCTCAGGAAGGCTGTTCCATGCATCCACTACCCTCTCTGTGAAAATATTTTCTCACATTGCCCCAGAACCGCCCCCCCCATCTTTAAATTGTGTCCCCTTGTTCTTGCACGTCTCTTTTTCTGAAAGATGCTACCCTCTTGGACTTTGTTGATTCCACTGAGGTACTTAAAAGTTTCTATCATGCCCCCTCTCCCTTCTTTCCTCAAGGATATACATATTAAGCTCCTTTAGTCTCTCCTCGTACAGCTTCTCTTGCAGACCCTGCACTATTTTAATTGCTCTCTTCTGGACTGCCTCTATTCTGTCTATGTCAAATGTGTTTCAAACAGAGATTATTTAAGCCATATGATTTTTGGGCTTGTCTAGGATTTGAACCTGGGATCTCTCACACCCAAAGCGAGAATCATACCCCTAGACCAACAAGCCATTTGCTATGCTATGTTGTGTGGGGGAGGGGGATTGGTGTGTGCTGGTGTTTTTGGATTGGAAGTGCATGAACCTGACTCCATGAGGGGAGACAAAGTGTCAGTTGAGGGACCTGGGCAGATCATGGGGAGGGCATTCTGTGGCAGCAAAAAGAAACACTGCAGATAAAGGCAAACAATTGCTCATGGTGGGGGACTCCAGGACAAAGGAAGGAGAGACATATCTGAGTTAAAATACAAAAGTAAATGTTACAGTCAAATGCCTCCACGGAGCCTCAGCCAAACATGACATAGAACGTATCTGGAGGATGGCGGACAGTGGATGGGAAGGCCTTGGAGTTCTGGCTTGTCTAGGAACAAATGACCTAGCAAACTAGTCAGTGGAAGCAGCCAAACAGAGCCTTGAAAAGCTGGATGAATGACTGGCTGTAAGATCTGCCTCCCTGGCCTTCTCCAACGTTTTCCCGATATAGGGCATAGGAGGAAGTACTGATGAGATTAGAAAAAAGAGACAGAAGAATTTAAACTATGGTTAAAAGAAATTGGTGTCAAGCAAAAGGTTATCATTTTGTAGGTGACTAGGGGTACTTTTGGGAGAAGAAGTTTGATGGACTACACCTAACAAAGGAAGGGGTGGTTGTGCTTCAGCAGAAATTCAACATCTATATTTGACATTTAAACTAGATGAGGGCAGTATGAAGCTGGGGAACTGATCAGGAACAGCAGAAAAGATAGGAACTTAGCTGGTACTCCTCCACAAACAGGGGTTAGGAACAAACACATAACCATGGCCCCATGTTTTCCACAGTTCCACGGCCATGGAACTTATGGAAAATTGTGGAATTGTCCTGCACCCGTGGAAGTGTGCCTCACCTGCAGAAGTAATGGCCAGCTGCAGAACTCCCCCGAAAGTCACAGCCGGCCATGGAACTCCCATGGAAAATGACAGAAGGCCATGCTGGGCAGAGCTACACTGCAAGTAGAATTACAAATAAGCCCGCAATAGCAGTACATTAAAAAAACCTTGTGGCTTCACAAAATACTGGAATGTGTTAAAGGTATAGCTGTCGGGTAGCTCTGTGTGAACTACAAATTCTTTATAACAACTGGTGAACCCCAATATCAACCTATTTTTGAGACCTGAAAAAAAGTCATATCAACCAGCAAGTTGATACGGCAAAATCGTATCAATCCACAAGTTGATACGGCTTTTACTGTCTCGCACTGGATTATCTCTAGCAAGCAAGCCCAACACTCCAAGGCTCCATGAGATGGTTGTCTCCTGATCCCCTCCCAGGAATGATGAAACACCACAACTTAGTAACTTTTGGATGCTTGCTGGCAATATTTATTTTGGCACAAAGAGACTATTTACATTCCTCATTGTCATAGTTCAATCACATATACAACAACTCTGTCCCAAGAATTTTCTTTACTCTAGCCTCCTCCTTCTTCTGGCTGCTTGTCCTTTTCATTTTCAGGGTCCGGACACTCTGAATCCAGCCCCATCCTCCATCACCAGAACCAGGCCGGTTCCACAATTACCCAGGCCTCGGCCCTCCAGGCCCGGACACTATGAATCCAGCACCTTGACCTGTCCCCCTCCCCGCATTAACACCAGGCCTGGGTTCCTTATCCCTAGCCAGTGTAGCCTACCCCCCATCTCCTCTGCCCCCTTCCCCCCACTCCTCCTTTTCCTTCCGCTCATATCTCCTGACTTCCTTACTGGGCATTGCTGCTCCCTGCAGGGCTATGACCCAACCCCCTCGACCAAAGCTGCCTACCCACAGCACCAACAACTGGTCCCATGTCCAGGGCCCACTGGGCACCACCATCTGCCCTGTACTTCTCATTTCTGTGCCAACCTTACTCCCATAGCCTTACTTACAAGGGTGGAGAATTTCTTAGCAAAAGAGGGCTGGCTGAGGGTGTCCAGGCCTGATATACCCCCTTAGGACCCCAGATCAGGACCCCTGGTAGCTCCACCCCTGACCAATGCCACAAGCCTTAGCCCCTACCCTGTCATATTACTCATGCCCTCATCATAGGTGATGTCATTGGCCCCTCCCCCTCCACCCCTTCCCTCCCCCTTTCCATTGTTTCTTCCTGACAGGGGCCATGGGACAACCTGGCCTGCCTTTTAGTGGCAAACCTAATTGTCTCCCGATCCCCTCCCAGGAATGATGAAACACCACAACTTAGTAACTTTTGGATGCTTGCTGGCAATATTTATTTTGGCACAAAGAGACTATTTACATGCCTCATTGCCATAGTTCAATTACAATATACAACTCTGTCCCAACAATTTTCTTCACTCCGGCCTCCTCCTTCTTCTGGCTGCTTGTCCTTTTCATTTTCAAGGTCCAGGCACTGAATCTGGCCCCTCCTCCATCACCAGAACCAGGCCGGTGCCACACTTACTGGGGCCTCGGCCCTCCAGGCCCAGACACTATGAATCTGGCACCTGGACCTATCCCCTTCCCCACATCAACACCATGCCTGGGTTCCTTGTCCCCAGCCCATGTAGCCTACCCCCCCCTCCTCTGCCCTTCCCGTTCCTCCTTTTCCTTCCCCCACTGCCCTGCCTCCAGCTTGCAAAGAACAGCAGGGCTCCCCCCTTGCGGGCTAGAATCTAAATCCCTTCTTGGCTATTTCCCTTACTAGGTCGCCGAACATCCTTAGGAATAGTCACATACCAAATTCGGACAAATGAACTCCATTGGACCTGTATACCACAGCTTGATCAAAGAAAATGCCCTTGTGCTGAATGTGCACTCCCCCATTTCAATTACTGCCCTCACTACCCTCCTGTTAAGGTGCTTCCTCACCTTCTTAACCAACCTGACATCCCTCGCTCCCCTTCAGACCCTGCTGGAGGTGATCTCTGACCAGCCAATGGTCACCCCCAGCCACCACCCCCTAATCTTCTCTAGGTCTCTCGTTATATTCTGCAACAGCACTCCCATTGGTACCCCCAAATTGATTGCCCCCCAAGTGGATGATAATGCAATCTGGCCTTCCCCACTGCACCCTTAGTTCATCCAGTAGGGGCAACAGCTGGGCCCATCTTATGCCCCTGATGCCTTTCCACTGCACCTTGGTGTGCTCCGTGCTTCTGCGTAATTGTGTCCCTCTGGCTGTGGTAGCTGCAAACCTCTCCACCCAATAGATGAAGAAACGCCCCACTATCCAGACCTTCCTCTTGGAACCTGCCACAGAAACAAGAGAGACAGTGTGAGTTGCTGATATCAACACCTGACATACTTCCTGTAGCAGTTGGACCTCCAACACCCAACCCTTTTTAACTCCTCCACTGAGACCCCTTTTTTGGCTGCCTCTTAGGCTGCCCCAATCTGAAATGAGTGGGGGCAAATTCCCCCAGTTCTTCACCTATGAATGCTAGGGCCTTCCTGAGCATTGCTCCCACCTGAAAACTAGTGGCAGAGGGGCCATCCCTGTGACGGAACAAAGCTCCCCCCGGCTAACCCCTGAATGCTCTGGTATACCTTCAAGGCAGACAATGTGCAGCTGGTGGCCTGTGGCTGCTGTACCCATGTCACAATGGTCCCTCTCTCCCCTTGGTCCATTTCTGACCTGGCCAACATGATGACCAATCTGTCCTTCCCCCATACCATACTCTTGTGCTGTAATGCCAAGCCAGCTGCAGATTTGCATGGGGCAACCAGTTTCCCCACCTGAAAAGCTCTAGCTGCCTTGGCTGCAAAAACAGACCTGAACAGGAATACCTCCTGGGCGGAGGAGCACAGCTGTCATGTAGCCTCCCGCACCCCAACCAGCAACTGCCCCTTAATGGGGCATCTCCCATCCTTCCTAGTACCTTGTTCCCTCTGCCAGCTCACAACCATTCTTTTTACTGTCCTGCTGGCTGTGGCATCCTGCCACCCCCTGTCCTGGTACACCCAGCTGATGCCAGCCAGTTGCACCACCACCGTGGTGTGGGCCAACCCCTCCTCCCACTTCTCCACTATGAACCTTCTTACCTGTTCGTCCTGGGTCAGTTCATCCTTGTCCCACCCATGCTTCCTCCTAAACTCCTGGAATCTTGTCCACCTGCCTTCATAGGCCCTCAGTGTGTTGGCCAACCAGGAACTCCAGTATAATGCCCTGGCTGTATACCTCCAATCTCCCACAACTGGCACGGACCCTGGTCCTGTGGGTTGCCAATTGTTGCACCAGCTCCTGAAACTGTCCAAGCTGTAAACGGGAAAGACTGTCAGCTACTTCATTCTTAAGCCCTTCAACATGCTGTGCTTTGAAAGACAAGTTCATGTGTAACCCCAGTAATACCATGCACTGCATAATCTTGCCCACAGTCTCCATCTTCCCACACTGTCTATTAATGACCTCCACTACCCCCTTTATTATCGCACCAGAAAAGGATGTGCTTTCCCCTCATCCTGGTCCCCCATACTTCCAAGGCCACCCATATAGGGAATATCTCTAGGAATGTGATGTCCTTCAGTACCCCACTTGTCCTCCACTGCTCCAGCAACACTTCTGACATCCAATTCCTCTGAAATTATGCTCCCAATCCCAGGGTGCCTGAGGCATCTGTGTACAATTTCAAATCCAAGTTTCATTCCCACTCATCTTGCCAGAATGTCACCCCATTATAGCTGTCCAAAAACTTCTCCCACACCTAAAAATCTTCCTGTAGCCCTTTGGCCACATCCACTCAGTGGTGTAACTGCTTAGCCTTCCCTGTAGCCCTACCCAGTCTCCTAGTAAATGCCCTGCCTGGGCTAATGGCCTTGCATGCAAAATTAAGGTACCCCAGCAGTTGCTGTACCTGTACCAGCAGCACCCTCCTTCTCCCCATCACTTGAGCCAGTAACCCCTTGATCCAGGCTATTTGGCCCTGGGTAGATGGAAGCATCATTGTTCCATGTCCACCTCTATCTGTAGAAATTCTAATTTATGGGCCGAGCCCTCTGTTTTGCCCTGTGCCAATGGTATTCCAATATGCTGGCACATCCCTTTGAAGTCCTCAAATATTTTGTGCACCTACCCCCATGTCTCACCAATGAGGAGGAAGTCATCCAAATAATGCACAACCCTCCTGTGCCTATACCGGACCTCAAATACCCACTGCACCCAGAAGTTGAATGCCTCAAAAGTGGAACAGGCCACAGAGCAGCCCATTGGCATGGCCTTGTCATATAAGAGCCTGCCCTCAAATTGAAAATGCAGAAGGTCCCTATCTGCTGGACTGACTGGCAGAAGCTGAAATACTGACTCTATGTCCATCTTAGCCAGCCATGCTCATTCAACTGCCCTAATTAGTACTATGGCCTGCTTCAAAGAGGCATAGGACAATGCCCTGAGGTGTTCCGGTATGTCCTCGTTCACTGCCGAAACCTCTGAGTATGACAAATGGTGGATCAAGCAGAACTCCCCCTTCTGCTTCTTTGGCACTACCCCCAATGGGGACACATGAAAGCTGTCACACGGGGGCCTCCAGAGGACCTTCCACCCAGCCTGCCTCAACCTCCTTTTGTATCTTGGCCTGAACTACCTCTTCCATCCCTCTCATTGACCAAAGGTTCTTGGCCCTCAGCCCTGTCCTCCCCCCTTGAAACCCCAGCAGGAAACCATTCTGGAAACCCTCCATAAGTAGTGCCATTCCTTTGTCATTTGGGTACTCCAACATCCATGCCTCTACCACTTCTAAAGAGATGGGTGTACTTGCCAGTGCACACCCCACCATCCCCTTGCTTTCTCACCTCTAATTCCACCCATAGTTGAACCCCCCATTGTAACTGCGCCATTGTGTCCCCTTGCCCCCTGCCTTGCCCTCCCCGGGCCCCCTCAAAAGGGCTCTTCATGGTACTGCCCCCCACTCAGCCCCCTTCTGTCCCCTCCCTGTCTACAGCTGGACTCTTGATGTGGTCCACCGCATTTCGAACAGAAGTGTCTGAATTTACAATTGTTCCAGGTACAGGAGGCTTTGTTGAACTCCAGCAGGTTTTGACCCCTGGGGCAGGGGAGATTCTTCTTTCCTTGTTCCCCCACATTCCTGACCCCTTCTCCTGACAGTGTTCTTACTCACAACTCCAAATGGGTGCAGTCCCACCTCAGGTCCCCTTTAGCTGCCATTCTTTTCTGAAATATCTCATCGTATTTTAGCCAACTGTATCCTAGTTTAGCTTTGTAAGCATCCCTAATGAGGGAGGTGTATGTCAGCAAGGGAATGGCTAGGTCTGGTTATTTCTCCAGCACTAACGTGCTGTAGATAATAAAGCCCACTGGCCTGTTCTCAATGGTCTTCCCTTTGTACTTGGCCTCTTCTAATAATCCTAGGGGACTTTAATCTCCCATCTATAAATTGGGATATACTTTTTGGACACAACCCATATGATTTACAGCTGATCTCTGCTATTACAGATCTTGGCCTTACACAACATGTTAGAGAACCTACAAGGGGGAACAATATTCTTGATTTAGTTTTTACTAATATGAATGCAGCCTTATCAAGTTTACGGGTGCTGGCCCCCCTGGGCAACAGTGATCACATGACAATTCAATTTTCTTTGTCTCTGGTTCATACAAACTTCATTAATAATAACTGCATGATAAAACAATATGAGAAAGCTAACTTCTCAAAATTAATGAACATCTTGCAGCTCTACCCTGGGACTTAGTATTTGCACCTCTCAATGCAAACGATGCATGGAACACCTTAAAAATCGTACACAATCTAGAAGAAAATATGTACCTGTAAGAAGGAAGTACAACAATAAAGGCAAGGTTCCTGCCTGGTATAATAATAATATTAGAAAACTTAGTAACTATAAACAAAATTATTTACCTTATTAAAAAGTGCAAACCGGATGAAAAGAAGGACAACTATATTAAGTATAAGGAAGCATTAAAAAATCTAAAAACATCTATTATCCTGGCTAAAAGGAACTTAGAATTTAGAATTGCCCATACTAAGGACTCACATAAAAGTCTTTACTCATACTTAAATAACAAAAAGGGTACTGTTAATAAAACAGGTCCATTAATTATTAACAATACAACCATCCTTTCAGATATGGTGACTGCATCTGAGTTTAATAAGTATTTCTGCTCTGTCTTCGAACAAGACAAGGAGCCTATAATGATTACTTACACTCCCATATTCCATAGTTATACCATCACTACTTCCGTTACTTATAAACTTCTGAGAACTTTGAAATCTACTACTAGCACAGGCCCCAATGATATTACTTCTAAATTTCTCATGGGGACCAATGACAATATTGTTACTCCACTCACAATCATCTTTAATAAATCACTCGCAGAATCTATTGTGCCTTTGATTGAGAACAGCTATTGTAACACCAATCTTTAAAAAGGGGGTGCATTACAAGACTGAGAATTACAGACCTATCAGCCTTACTTCCATTCCTTGTAAATTATTGGAAAAACATATCAAACACATAATAGATGAGGAAATGCTTGAATTAAAAATAAATGACTCTCGTAACATGGATTTAAACCAGGGCACTCATGTACCTCGAACTTATTATCCTTTTACAATTTTATAAGCAGTAATCTTGATTTAAATATCCAGTGGACATTATCCTGTTAGACTACAGTAAGGCGTTTGATAAGGTTTCACATTCAATATTAATCAACAAGCTAGTAACATTAGGATTCTCTGAATGCATTGTGTCTTGAGTGAACAGCTGGTTATACAAAAGAACTCAAACGGTTAGAATCAATGGGGTAATATCAGAGGAAAGACCTGTGACGAGTGGGGTTCCCCAGGGTTCTGTGTTGGGTCCCACTTTGTTTGGTATCTTTATAAGTGACCTTAATATCGTATCACAGAATAAGTTATCCAGATTTAGGATGACACTAAATTGGGGGACCTGTTGATAATGAAAACAACAGGAATATTATTCTAAAGACTTAAAAAATCAATCTTGGGCAATTACCAATAAGATGTCTTTTAATGTGTCAAAATGTTCAGTGCTGCATTTTGGTAAAAAAAAAAAACAATCATATTATCTTAATGGTATTAAAGTTCGAGATTCGAGTCGTATGAAAAGACTTGGGTATAATGATTGAGACGGCTTGTCTTTTTCGAATCACTTCAATAAAGTTACAAATAAAGCCAGCTCTTCTGCATGGGATAAATTATACTTTTGTTCTGAAAACTGAAGAATGTATCATGACATTATATAAGACTCATATTAGGCCCCACTTGGATTGGCTCACCCTGTGGAGTCGTGATTTAGTAAAGGATATCACAAAATTGAGAGGGTTCAAAGAAAGGCACAAAAATTATACCCCACCTTTCCCTGCCTTGATTACGAAACCAGGCTTCTAAAAACAGGGTTATACTCATTAGAAACTAGAAGATTAAGGGGAGACATCCTTCAATTATTTAAAATCATATCATCTCCTACATTAATGAAATCTTGTGGTTTGTCCTTTGCATCTAGAAAAATCGTTGCTAGACTACATAATAAACAAATCATAATTGAGAAAACAATAACATACAGAAGACAGCAATTTTTTAATGTTAGAGCTCCAAGAGTTTGGAACTCCTTGCCACAGGAAATTGTTGACTGCAAGCATATTAATACATTCAAATTTAAATTAGATAGATGGCTTTTGAATGGACGATAAATCTACTAATGATCCACATGTGTGGAGGACATTCTCGATGGGCTTCGGCCTTGTTATGTCCCAACTACCAAGTTACCAAGTTACCAAGTTCTGCTTTGTGCTCCACCACTGCCAACACTACTGCCATCTCTGACTTCCCCACCAATTCTTTCTACTCATACTTTGTGGCTGTGTCCTTGTCCACCAGTCCAAATATGTCCACGTACTCCCCCTTCCAAATCTTCTCCTTGATCAAAACTGGGACGTGGTCCCCCAATAGGAAACCCGGGGTCCCTCATGCAACTTCTTGTCCCCAGGCTTAGCCCCGACCCCACCCTTTTCTTTCCCAGACCCTTTTCCCTTTATGGCCTGCAGGGCCCGTTCCATTTTTTTCTATCCCTGCTACCCCATTGTCACCCAACAACCCCTCCAAATATTCCTTCATTTCATTCTCATTGGTGATATCTACATCATCCTTACCCACATCCGGGCCTTTCCCTTCCGGCTCCAGTGAGGAAGCAGGCACTGGGGTGGCTGCAGGGCTTGGTACCACCCATCTGGATCTCTTCCAAGGCTTCCCCCTGCATGGGCGAATGTGAATACTCTGTTGCACCTACCGGAGTGTTCTCCGGTGGTCCAGCTGAGCGCGCTGCCAATCTAGGGCCACGTGCCCAGGAACCTAACCAAACAGTGAGCATCTGATTGTGGAGGTACCCTGAGGCACACCTATCGCCTCCTGCAGACATCTGTCCCACTGCCTGTGGGCCTCAGAGGGGTGGTATCATGAGGCACACACTCACTTCCTGGAGGCATATGCCCTGCTGCCTGCAGGGCCCACATCCCTCCACCCTTCCTGTCTCCCTGTCCTGCCCCTGCTATGTACATTCCTTGGCAAAATGAAGTATCATGCCCAACAACAGCAGCGACCCGCTCTGGCACCACATGGGTGAAGGCCTATAGGTGAGTACCTCCACAGTCCTCCAAATAACAGCGTTGGCTCTCCCCGCTTCCCTATCAGGAAACCCTTAAGTCCTGCTAGTTCCAACACTTGGGTTGCCCCAGGCCCATAAAAATGTATGCTGGAATACCCAGACCCTCCCCCCATGTGGGCCCCCCCACTATGTGGCCTGCCTGAGGCCTACTCGGCCGGGGGAGGAAGGCCACCCCCTTATAATTTCCTGCCATGCTCACTTGGCACCCCCTGCCTCCTGTTTAATTATTTCTTAAAGTCTGCTCTTTAGCTGGCTGCCAACTCGAGCTCCACCAGTCTTCCCTGGGTGCACTACAAACTTTGCAAGCTGAGGACACCATTCCACTTTAAATCCATTAGGGATGTTAATATTGTGAAGAAGTGCTCCCTTCAGCATTTAAAATCTAAGCATTTGTCACTGTGCAATAAATGACTTTCACAAACCAACGAGAAAAACCCACACCCCCTCACATCTACAGGCAAGGTGGTGGGATGATGCATCATTCCTTTTTGCTCCCATTACCAGTGAAGCCTTACGAGAGCCAATTGGAACCTTAGGCCATGCTGCCACACCAAGGGCTCCCTTCCTCCTTTGTGGCCTATCCCATCCCATTCAGTCACGCTCTCTGCAGAGCCCACAAAAAGGAAAGGAAAGTTTGTCCCATATGATGTTCCCCACACTGCATAGGCTGGGGAGCCACCTGCCATGTCTCCTCACTTTTTGTGGCCCATCCAGGCCCCTTCAGGCCACTAAATGCCACTCTATGTGGGCTGCCCCTCCAACCCCATGCTCTCTGCATTGTCCCACTGGGATACCCACCAGCCAGGGGCCTACATGACCAGCAGACTCCTCTCACTCCACACACAGGAGCAGCAACACAGCTCATCTTTCTTCTTCACCTGCTGAAGCGGGTACCTCCCACTGTGAGAATGGACCACTGCCATCCTCCCGCTGCCCCAACACACCCCATGAGTAGACGACCTGCTACACTCCCATCTTGTGCCACAACCAGTGGCCAGACCAACCACCGAGGAACCAAAAAAGCCTGCCTGCAATCTGGCTCTTCACTGCTGCTCTCTTCCTTTCTTCTTACTTTTAGATTACCAAGCCTCCTATAAGGAAAAGAAAATTCTGACCCCAAAATTAAAAAAAAAGGACCGAAACGCAAACTGAACTCAGTCACCACTAACAGGACAGTATTCCATACAGTTCCCACATAAACCAAGGCTACCCCCACAGTATTTTAAACATATTTAATCACATCCCAGCAGCTAAGCACCGGGCCTCTAAGCCTGCAAATGCCTAGGTGCCATCCAGCAACAGCATTTGAAATTAATCCCCTCACATTTCCCTAATCAACAAACTGCATTCTGTTCTTAAAACGGAGCTTGGCTGCAACATCGCAGCTTCCGACAACTACTACCCCACATGCTGCTTCCCCAAGATGCCAGGGGCATGTGCTTTACACTTATAAACCCAGCCTTATCTCAAAACAGGCCACTGCTCCAAACCTAGCTCTAAATCACAAACATTTTTTTTTAAACAGCATCTCTACTGTTACCACTGAACCCAGCTGTAAATTCATTCTGATACAGGCCTTTTTATCACAAAACACTTAAACAAGCTAAACACACTGGGCTGCAAGGCCTAGCTGCCCCATGTATCTTACCTGGATATTGCCAAAGATGTGCTGAGCTCCAAGTTCAAGGAATTTCTCAGCAAAAGAGGGCTGGCTGAGGGTGTCCAGGCCTGATATACCCCCTCAGGACCACAGATCAGAAGCCCTGGTAGCTCCACCCCTGACCAATGCCATGAGCCCTAGCCCCTACCCTGTCATATTGCTCATGCCCTCATCATAGGTGATGTCGTCAGCCCCTTCCCCCCTCCTCCTCCACCTCTTCCCTCCACCATCTCATTGTTTCTTCCTGGCAGGGGCCATGGGACAACCTGGCCTGCCTTTTAGTGGCAAGCCTAATTCTCATACAGAAAAGGCTCAACATTCAAAATAGTTCACAGTTCTGACTGAAATGTTATAGGCTTGTTCGCTTTGCACCAGTTGTTATAAAAATAAAACATATGAAGGTGTGCAATCTGCAGATTTTTATACACCCTCGGTGTGTGATAATATATACTGTAAACCTCTTGAGCTTTACTCTTGAGATTTATATATTATCACATACATTGGGTGTGTAAAATAACTGCAGATCACACACTTATACATGCATTATTCTTTATTCCACATATTTTCTATTAAGCGTGTTTTTTAGCAGTTTATAGCATTTTAGTTATAGCACTTTTATAGCCTAAGGGCTAGGTTAGGTTATGTTGCTAATAATCAAGGCCCCTGGAATTCTACAATTCTGTGGTTGCGGAATTTTCCTCAGAATTTGCACCATGCTGCAGAATTTATATAGTGCTGCAGAATTCATTGTTTTGGTGAATTTTCATTCAAATATACAGTTTTTCCATAGTGCCAGGCTCCTGTGCCCATCTTGTTTATCCTGAAGCCCCTTCTCTATGCTTGGTAGGTGATGTCATCAATGACATCACTTCATATTTAAGCTAATGGCAGGACTGCATTCTGCCACAGAAATTAATAAATCATGCTGCAGAAATCAGAAAATGCTGCCGCAGAAGCCTAGGAGCCCTTCTGCAGAAATCATAAAATTCTGCTGCAGAGCACTAGGGGCCCTGCTAATAATGTTTAGCTTATAACTACATCAGGGTTTGTAGTGAGGTAGGCAGTCCATTTTTAAATAGTAGGCTTTTCTTTTAAGTACAGGTTCTAGTTTGTGTTGCTACTTGAAAATGCTTTAACATTCCTTAACATTCTGTGAGTGTACCTTTTCATGATGATGTACTGTGTTGGCATTCTCATCTGGTAGCTTGCAGGGCTGCTCTTTCTGCCTCCTTGCGTGGGTACTGTCTCTAATTTGCAGGAAGATGGGTGAAAACTGTGATCTTTGCTCTGGTTCATTGTTGGTTGTGGTCCTGGCTGGTGCGCACTTGTCCTGTGTAGCTGGAACTGAGGATAGAGATGCCTTGGAGTTGCTTGAAGCACGAGTCATGAAGGAGAGGCTCACTGACCGTGGCTTTACTGAGGAGCTTTAAAAAAATTCATCTGCACTACCAGAATATTAGTGGCTACCAAAAGGCACAACTTTTGAAATAATAGACTCCCCTAGTTTCCACTGATTTATTTGAGGTGTCTTGATGTTGCAGATAGACCTTTATCAATGTTATTTTTTTTTTCATCAGCTTGGAGCAATTTGAAGAGATTGATATTTATCAATGGATTTATATTGGATTCCACCAAGCTTACATAAATGGTTCTGTCATCATCTTTTGTTGCAGTGTGACCGTGGTAGTCAACCTTCATATTTATATTTATTTTCATTTTTAATTAATCATGACATTAGCAATAATGCTCATAATTTGTGCCTTAGCTGACCCAATCTCTAAAACCTGTGAATATGCTTACTGGCTGCAACTAATAGCATTACTTTTAGCTAAACAATTGTTCTTTAATTTTACAGCTAAGAATTAACTTGAAACAGGTAACCCGTTTTCCAGTTCCAAGTTAATTCTTAGCTGTAAGAGAAAGAGAATGTTGAACTATGCAAAACAGAAACAAACAGACATTGTGTTGCTTCAAGAGATGCACTGTAATTGAAATAGAAATACAAACACTTAAAATATTCTTGGTACCACATCTTTATTTTTCATTATAACCTGCAAAAGTAGAGGCTGTGCAATTAAACAATTTATTGATCAAGAAGGAAGGATTGTTATGATTAAATGCAAATTAGTGGGTAAAGAATATATCATTGCACCCATATATGCACCTTTCTTGGATTATCAACATTTTGTAAACATAATCAAGAAAGGTCTTATAGATCTTGGAAGTGTAGTGATACTGATTGATGGAGATTTTAACATTTATTCAAGCCCCAGAAGGAATAAAAACACACCAGCTACACTGGAAGAAAAAAGGAAAGGTAATATTTTTAAAGATTTTATTAAAGAAAATAGATTTAGTCGATAGTTGGAGACACAAATCTCAATACATTAGAATATACCCATTTTACACCATTTTCAATATATAATTTTGTTCGATTTCTCAGTTTTTAATATACAATGTGTTATTACAGCATAATGCATATCTTTATAATAATTTATAGAAACATATACAATTGAATTCAATTATACCCCTCTCCCTCTCTCCCCAAATTTTTCTAAGGTAGCACAATATTATGCACAAGTTTTTATTTATTATTCTGAACATAACACATTTTTATTATCACCCTGAATTTCATATTTGTAACAATGGTGGGAGCATGTTTATATTACTCTTCCATGTGGCATCGAATAAATCCTCCTGGGTATAAATATGGCCCCTCAATCTTTCCATGAGTAGCAAGTTTTTCATATTTGCCATCCATTTATTTAAGTTGAATTCCGGCAATTTAGGGGCATTCAATTTAGCTAGAATCATTCTTTTAGTGGTCATAGTGGCTAAGGCCAAAATGTTTGGTTCTTTTGGGTTTAAATTTAGATATTCAAAGTCATTAAGTTTAAATATCTAGGAGAGTACTAGTATTTGCTTATCCAAAATATGCTCTGTTTTTATACATACTATTTTGCACCATTGTACTATAGCAGAGCAATTCCAAAGTAAATGATAGTGGTCTATATTTTCCTGTACTCCACAATTATGCCAGCATATTAATTGGTTCTGTTGGGAAAAGTGGTTTAATTTATGTGGTGTTAAATATGCTCTATCAATTATTTTGTGTTGTTTTGATTTATTTTTAGCATATGTGTATAGTTTATTTGCTTTGATTCTTGTCTGTCACCAATTTTTCTCACTGATGGACACAATTATTTTGTTTTCCTAAGTGTTATGTGATTTCATATTAATTTTTTCTGTCTTGTTTGGTAATATTTTGCTTACGTTTTCATAACAAAAAATGATAATACTGCCTTTTCCTTTTCTATGTATGTTTAATGTATTGTAGATATCTACATAATGCTTATTTAATCTATGCTTTTTGGTTTAATGTATTTATTATATATATATTTTTCAAAATAAGACATTTAACTCATAGATTGTTTATTTGGTTTTCTATTGCTCTTTCATTAAACATGTTCCATGTCATTACTTCATTATTGTCTACAAAATCTAACCAGGTTATGAGGTTCAATCTTTATTAGTTAACATATGGAACTGGATATTCAAACTGCGCCCTTCAAAGGCACAAGTCCTTGCGCTGCGCAAAATAGATGCGCAGGGGTGTGTCCCGTGCGATATTCAAAGGAGTTGTGCTATTGAGCGACTCCTTTGAATATCGCTCCCCAGCCATAGCCACTGTGCATGGCGCAGTGGAACTTGTACAAGCGCAAGTTGACAGAGTGGAGCAGTCAACTTGCAGTGGGCAAGTACCATTGCGCCATCTTGCCAAAATCCACAATATTCAAAGGTGACATGCAGAATGGGGAAATATAATATGCAAGGTGGTGTCATTTGTATGTCATTATAGCCCGATTGTATGCCATTAGCATGTAGGTGCACCAATCCTCGAGGACTTGTGCCTGGCACCCTGCCAGGCAGCAGCCGTCGGGGACCGCACTGCAGCCCAATCTCGGGCATCAATGTGGCTCCCCACCTCCTCCCGTACATCTCCTGGAGGTCCAGTGGGATGTGGGGGTTCTGTATACTTTCTGCCTGCGATCGGGCATTTGGTCCACTGGACCACCATGGATGTGAATGGGAGGAGAAGCCACATGATGCCATAATCGGGCTGGGGACACAGGGACTGGGTTGAGGGCCAGCCACAGGTGGCAACTGCTGTGTTGCACCCTGCAATGCAGCAGCTCACCTGTGGTTAGCCCTCAACAAGCCTTTTGGCTCAAAAGTTGTGCAGGCGCAGGTTAGGGGTTGAGCCTGCACAACTCTACACAACTTCGACTGAATATCGGGCTGTGCAGTTTATGCATGGTTCCTCCCCTCCTGTTGAGCATGCATTCATTTGCATTGCGCTGTTGCTCAGCCTGTTTTCAGTTGGCGCAACTGCCTCCTGCCAATATCGAGAATGGCGCAATGTAGGACTTGGAGATCGAAACTCTTCAGCCAATGCAAGAACCCTTTGAATATCCCACCACTGTCTTTTAATGCTATTTGATCATTTGTTGTGTTCCGTTATTGTGGAAATTAATTTTATGTTATTATACACATGCATTTTATCCAATTTTAAACTAATTTTATAATATGAATTAATAATAGGATTTTTTTTATATATGGATAAATCATTTGGGATATGGTAATAGGTTTTGAATTTTTGAAGTATTGTTTTCTAGAGATATTAGATATTGTATTTGAGAACCTGGAATATTTTCTTTATCTGATTTGTAGCTATTTAGAATGCCCCAAGTAAACATTTATTTCAATTTGGTCAATTTGGTTATCAGATCAGGACACCCCATATTACCTTCAGATCTTACCATTATAATTTTTTCCCATGCGATCCTTGGTGTCACGCCACAAAAATGTTTTTAATTTTCTTTTTATCTGCTCCAGCCAAGATAGTGTAATCATACCTCTCAACTGTCCCTGATTTTCAGGGATGTCCATGATTTTGCCTCAAAATTTTACTCTGTCCCTCCTAAAACTTGTGTTTCCATGACCAAACAGTAGGAGTTGTAAGCACAAAATAATGTCAAACATTAAAGTAACAGACTTGTTCCTCCTTAGAAAATGCATTTTACACTAAGCCCCTTATTCTACCAGCTTCCTGAGTGGATACCACCAATTTTGAAGATGTGTCCCTGATTTTAGTCCTTTGTTCCTGATTGTTTAAGCCATGTCCCTGATATATGAGGCAGGAGGTTGAGAAGTATGAGTGAAATTTCTCATTATTTACCCTGGAAAAGATACATTAATAATGGCATAATCATCATTTTCAGGGCATCTATACGGTCCCATAGTGATAAAGATTTATTTTGCCATTCATTCAGATAGATATTTGTCCTCTCCGAAAAATATGATAAATTGGCCTCAACAGTTTTATCAATGCTGTTAGAGATGTAGACTCCTAGGTAGTTAATAATTCCTTCTTGTTTCAATTCATTTAACAATATTTTTGTGATTGGATTCAACTTATTTTTTGCTAATACCACTGATTTGGTCTTATTTAATTCATACCCTGAAAATCTTTGAAAATCTCATAAATGTTTGCATTAATATTGGGAACATCAAAAGCAGATTTGACAAAAATACCAATATGTTATCTTTATGTATTCAGTTATAATTGTGTTTCTTTTTGTCTAATACCTGTAATTAATGTATTATTTAATATGTGATTTAATAGAGGTTCCAAACTCATGACGAACAAGGGGGGACATCCCTGACAAACTCTATTAGTCATATTTAAGGGGGATGATCTAAATTAGTTAATTTTAAATACAGCTGTTGGTTTTAAGTATAGTGTTATTGATGCAGTTTTTATTATTGGAGGAAAATTATAGGCTTCTGAAATTGCAAACATGTCATTTGAATTTAGTAAATCAAATGCTTTGGTCGCATCCAGAGCAATAGCTTTCTGTATCACACTAAGTGGCTGAGGAGATGGCAAGTTGGACATCTACTAGTCCCTCGAATATATTTTTGTTTTTCATAAATCCTTTTTAGTCTGGATTATTTTGGGTATATGATAATAATATTATAATAATAATCTTTATTTTTAAGCACCTTTCATAGTATCAAGGTGCTGTACAATGTGAATAATAAAACAGCAAAATCAGAAATACTAACAATAAAACGTCAGTAGGGATGCATCCAGTCAGATTAAGAGAGGGTAGGCCTGGTGCCACAGATAAGATTTAAGTGCCTGTTTAAATCCCCCATGGTTGTGCACTCCTGTAGCTGATGGGGTAGAGAATTCCACAGGGCTGGGGCCACGTACATGAATGCACAGGCCCCTGAAGATTTCAGTGATACCCTCGGAATCTCCAGAAACCCCTCATCAGCTGAACGGAGCTGTTGCTTAGGGTAGTAAGGGACCAGGAGCTCTTTCAAATATTCAGGGCCAACTCCATGTAGAGCTTTATATATCAGTAACCCGACTTTAAAGGTGATCGGCCATCGAATCGGCAGCCAGCGCAGATCGCACAGCACCGGTGTAATAAGGGAGAAATGAGATACCCCCATCAACAACTGGGCTGCAGCACTCTGCACTAGCTGCAGGTGGTGAATATCAACCCCCGATAGCCCTAAGTAAAGGGAGTTGCAATATTCGAGGCCCGAGGTCACGAAGGCATGGATCAATGTAGGAAGGTCACCAGACAGACTGAGGTGCTTGATCCTGGTGATGTTCCTGAAGTGATAAAAGGATGACCTGATGACTGCCCTCACCTGATGTTGCAGTGTCAGTCTGTCATCAAGCACCACCCCAAGGTCCCACACCCATTCAGAGTTAACAATCTGGGAGCCCCCCAGAAAAAGTCCAGAGAGCTGACCAGCCCACAACCCCTCTATCTGGTGGCCCAGATTCATGACCATCACCTCGGTGTTTTCTGCATTCAACCTCAATATTTAATAATAAAAATGATCTAATGTTTTCTGGATTTGTTACATTTTTATTTTCGCTTGGTATTAAGATTATATTAGCTTCATAAAAGGATTCTGGTATGGACTGTCCTCTCGCCATCTCCTCAGTCAATTTAAACATCCACAGTACTAATTTGGTTATAAACGACTTATAAAACTCTGATGTGTAGCCCTCCAGTCCAGGGTGGAATTTTTTTTTCATGGACAAAATAGATCCTATTAAATCTATTATTTCAAATTTGTCAAAGTGGAAATTAAGTTTTTTAATATCAGCTTCTTCTAAGTATTTTTAGAATGTCTCAGTATTATCCTCACATTGTCTATTATATATGGATTTATAGTATTCTACAAAAAAGTTATGCCATCTTTGTGTGTTACGTTTGTATAGTACCATTTATATCTTTTATACGAGTAATCTTATTATATTCCCTTTGTTTTTTTGATGCGTATGCTAGTACTTTCCCTGTTTTGTTCTCATTTAAATATAGTTTATTTTTCAATTTTAATGTGTTTTTTCCACTTCTTCCAAAATTATTCTTTTCCTTTCCATAATGTTTTGCTGCAATATCTCCTTAGTAATGGTATTACCTCTGCTTAGTTATAAATGTGACTCTAATATATCTTCCTCAAATTTCTTTGCATAATTTTTCCGTATTTTCTTTTCTTGAATTGCATAGGAAATTATATAACCTCTTATCATTACTTTAAATGTGTCCTGTACTGAGCTAATATTAATATTTTCTTGGCAATTGTAATCCCAGAATTCTTTTATTTGCCTTTTAACTAATTCCACATAATTACTGTCCTTTAATAAAGTGTTGTTGGACTTCCATTGTGGGAGTTTTTTTTCTGTCCAATGTAGGTATGTATTCTATTTATATCATTAGATGGTCTGTAATGCTTATTTCTTTTATTTCTGTTTGTGCTCTAGTATTAAGTTCTTTATTGGTCGATATGTAATCTATTCTAGAGTAAGAATTTAAATGTCTGGCTTTACATGTATATGTTACTTTTCCGGGATGATTAATTTGCCAGGGATCACATAAATTTTGGTGAATAAAAATGTTTTTCATCTGTTGTGATAATTTATTATCCTGCATGGTTGGTCTAGATGATTAATCTTTGGTTGATGTCAATAAAATATTTCAGTCCCCGCCAAATGATAACAACAACAAGGACAGACCGCACACTACTCCTCCAAAAGAAGCAGATGCTACAAAAAATGTTTATACAGCTTTAATGCTTCAGTAAACTGCTCTGCCCAATGAGACTACAATCATCACTCGCCCCAGCAATTTGGGAGTAACCCCTTCATCAGGAGGCATGGCGGGGCAAGGAGAATGCAAACTTTTAAATACACCAAACCAATACATGTTGACACAAACCAGGTGAGAGCCATTTAAAGTGCATCAAGAAATAAAGTATCCAAATACTTATACATAAAAAAATGTATAAAAATGTTGAACTTTGTAGCAGCCTTCTCTATTATATATAGCAATAGTTTAAGTTATCTTATTGTATGGTATACATCATTTTTATTATAATTAAAGTCCAAATTTGAACAAAAGAATAGATAGATGCTCTTGCCTCTCAAGTTTCAAGGCTCCAGGTATGGGGAAAAGAGAGGTAGAGGGAGGATAAAAGGTGATCTGCGCCAAGCAGCAATCTGCCCCACTGTTCCAACTCCAACTGTTCCAACTCCAAAGAAAAAGATAGAAGGCTCTAAAACATAAACAAAGAGAAGACATAATGAGTGAGAAATATTTAACATCTGTATACAAGAAAACAAAATATTTTCATAATTCTTTCAAATCTTCTGGCATTTAAACAGATTATTTTTCTGTTCAAAATAACTTTAGAGACGTTTCTTAAAAAACATTTGTTTTTGCAAACTCTTTTAGTAGGTAAGCTTTTTCAGGGGATCATCAAGAGGTACTAAGTTGCTCAGAGGGTGGTAATTAATTCTAATATTATTGCATAACCTCAAGGTACCACTGTTCACTAAGTAAAAGCAAGTCAAATATCTCATGATGTCAGGTAATGTGAAGCAATATTTTATAAGCTATGTGACATTCATTTATCCAATAGGTAAGGTTTTATGCCCCATGAATTATTCAAACCATATGGCTTAACACGCTGAAGAGTATATATCCAATAGCTTTCCCTTTTTAGATGTTCATTACTTCAGTTGCCTCTAACTTATTGATTTTCACATGTTCTATACCCCTAAACCATATCAAATTTGTTATGTTTCTCAAAGAAATGTGTGCCCACTGGGCGTGTTCTCTTTTTGGTTAGTTATTGATCACACATGTTCTTTAATGCATTGTTTAAATGTTCTAAAGGTACACCCCACATAGATTTACTTGAGCACCACAGTGTGTATACTGTGAATGTAGTATCACAGGTATCATACAATGGCAAGAAAGAATCCTGGCTTCTGACTGGTCCATTGGACATCACAACAGGGATGTTATCTTGGCATAACATCTCTGCTGATCAGATAGATGATTGTTTGCCACTAGAGCCACTTCTCTTAAGAAACAAAAATATTTTTTTAAACACTAAAAAAATTTCTTTAATTTTTTTTCTGTATAAAAAACAAGCCATTGTATAATAGGAATAATGCCTCCAGGGTGGGTGTTATGCTGAATAACATCCCTTGTCAGGTGTTGGATGCCCTCGGCCAGTGGCCTTGGGCCTAACCACCCAAGGCGGGATGTTATCCCAGCATCATAACACCCACCCTGTTGGGCATTACTCCTTTAATACATTCCCTGAGATCCATTTTGATGTTTTGAGAAGTGGGATGTTGGAAACAGTTATCAGTTTGGGCAATTTACAGATGTTACAATGTTTACATTGGAAAAACCCAAATGGTCTCTTTGGCAACCAATTTCTAAATGTATGGGGGGGGGCTGTGTGGGAGCTGATAACCTACTATGTACTACTAGGTCTTTGATATTCCTGGCTCTACTGAAAGACACCCTTGGTTTTCTGCTAACTGCTTTCAGGGCTTTAGGGTCACTTTCTAAAATGGGCCAGTTTTTGTGGACAAGTAGGGTTGCTACTAAAAGGCAAACTGAATTGTTATGTGGCCCAGATGGGAATGAACAGGGATGAGGAGATGGGGGAGGGGAAGGAAGCACCTGGGAAGGGGGAGGTGGCAGGGCTTGGTGAGGTCACTGAAAGAGTCATCCAGGTGTCATTTGATGCAGGTGCAGGGGCCAGATGGGATTGGTTGGGGGAAGGGCCAAGTTGTCCTAATTTGGGGTCCTGAGGGGGTTTAAAATGTGATGCAGCCCTCAGGTCTCATTTTTTTGCTGGGAATTTGATTTGCTATCACATTCTCAGCACTTTGTTGCAACAGGTTGACTTCCAGAACACCTTATAGGTGTGGTAGAGGCCTGCAGGCCTGCATTTGGCCTATTGGCCACATGGAGTCCTGGACATGTCCTGTGAGTTGGTTTATGTTATAGTTTTGTTTCAATATACCAGCTGCTGCTGGCTGTTTCATTTATAGTGTGTGGAAGTGGATTAGAACTTTATGGTGTGGAGATATTTCTTTTCTTTTGTTTTCTTCGATTTTGCCATGGTGTGAGCTGTCAGTGGATTTTTTGTGGTCAGTTTGCACCTGGGGATGAATTGTAGGAAAGGCTGGCAGTTTTGTTGGCCCATTTTGGCATGGTGGAAGTAAAGACTGCTCTGGGGCAGTGGTCGTGAGATGCGCCTGCATGAGATGCCACCTGTGTGCTGTTGGGGTTAGGTGGCAAGGACAGGTTGGCATCGGCCTTGCTGAACGGAGGGTGGTTTTCCACCACAGAAAAAGGATGGGGCTTATGTGGCATAGTTGGATTCTGGATGGGTTCTGTGGCCACATGGAGAGGCCGAG
Organism: Neoceratodus forsteri; assembly: GCA_016271365.2. Classification (NCBI taxonomy): domain Eukaryota; kingdom Metazoa; phylum Chordata; order Ceratodontiformes; family Ceratodontidae; genus Neoceratodus; species Neoceratodus forsteri. Next base: position 1,274,166,572 of record CM057449.1, on the reverse strand, counting down.
GATCAGGCATTTTGGGCAGGAGGTTGGAGAGGGGGCTGGGCCAGTGGACTGCCTGTGTTTCAGCTGCTGTGGGCAGGGTGGGTTTCAAAGAAGAAAGAGAAAACTGACATAAGGGTGAAGAAACAGGGTGAGAAGGGGAGAGGTTTAATTGCAGTGTGGAAGCTAGAAGGGGTAGTTGGCCCTGCTAACAAGTGGAAGGGACAGTGGGGGAGCCCGGGCATGGTAGGCCTGGACTTGGGGGGAGCAGGGGCATGTACTGCATAGCAGGCAAATTTGGCAATCAGCCTACATGGCAGAGGGCCACAAGGGAGCGTGTCTGGGATGGGGATTGGCAGATGGCTGGACTGTTGCAGTTTGGCAGGAATGCTTGTGGAAGAGTTTGGCCTAGGGTCAGGGGGTGGGGGTCACCTGCCCCATGCGCATGTGGACTGGTGGCTGGGGGGCCTGGGTGGGAGTTTGGATGTCACTCAAGCTGGTTTGGGTACAGTGACTGTTCTTTCATGGGTCTGGCATAATTGGAAGGAAGGGCGGTGAACTTCATCAGGTTGGATGGGCACATTTTGGACTTTGCTTGAGAATGTGGGCACATAAGTGGAACATAAGGTATAACTGGTGGCTGCAGTGGTCAAGCCATGGTGAGGTTCAGACCAGGCTTTTATATAAAGCAGAGAACACCATGGGAGTGGATAGTTTCAGCCACATGGACCTGCAGACAAGATGGCCACTGGACCTAGAGGAAAGGGGTGCCTACCTCTCAGTGGAAGCCTAAGGCTGTGGCAAGTGCAGCTGCTGGCTGTGAAGGCTTGGGGTGGAGCCAGTACACAGTCTGGGCACGGGGTGCAAGGCACAGGGAGGCCCACATGATGACTCAGCTGTTGGTGGGCACTGGGTGGCTGCCATGGTGTGGAGGCAGGTTGGGCCGGCAGGCCAAAGCAGGAACTGGGAGGGCCAGAGAAGGTGGTTGGTGGCCTGGCCTGGGTTTTGCAGGGACAGCCAGAGCCCTGGGGGAGGTTTTGCTTGCACTGAGCAGGGGGGTGCCCAAAAGGTTCAAGGGAAGCAACTGGGTGCACTGGTCTGGATCTGGGTGCAGGGAAAGAGGCCACATATCAGAGGGCAGAAGTCTGACCATTGGGGGGTGGCAGGACCCACGGGCAAGGGAAAGGCCTATTGGGGTTGAGGAGGGGCCTGGTTGGGACAAGAGGAAGGGGGACAAGACCTTCATTTGCCTAACATGAGGGAGCACACAGGGTTGATGGGGTGCAGGTGGGCAGTGGCATGCAGCTATTGGTTGGTGCCCAGATGGGCACGTGAGTTGAGGGGCAGCTGGGGACACAGTCAAAAGGGGGGGCCCCAACCACGGGCATGCTGGATATTCTCATCATTCTCATATGTCTTCTTCAACAGGGAGGATGGCACCACAAAGAGACCCAGTTTTCAGCACCAAGCTGAGGGAGGAAGTGCCCAAGCTGATGGATAAGATGATGGAACTCATTGAGATGGTCTGGCGGTGGGAGGAGGAAGAGCAGGTGATGAGGAAGAAGTAGGAGCAGGTGAGCAGGGGCAGGGAAGGGAAGAGGCCACACAGAGCTGTGCCCAGCCCTTCGCCTGTCCCTCCACCAAATCCGTACCAGCTGAACCAGGCCTTAGTGGTGGTAAGTGTAATGCAGATTTGTCTAATGAAGGTTACCTGAAGAAATACCTGAAAGGGTTGCTCAGGAATATGGGGAAAAAAGGGCTAGAGAAGATGGAGAAGGCACTGCAGGCCATCAAAAATGGTGCGGGAATGGTACGGGGCCCACTGAGGTGTAGAAATGGGGAAGAAGCTATATGAGGAACCATCGGGTTTCACACCGGGTGACCACGTCCCCATCTCCATTAAAGAGAAGATTTGGAAGGGGGAATACTGGATATCTTTGGGCTAGTGGAAGAGGACACAGCTAAGAAGTATGAGCAGAAGGAGTCAATGGGAAAATCTGAGATGACAGTGACACTGGTAGTAGTGGGCCATAAGGAGGAAGAGGTCAAATACAAGGAAAAGAATATAGACATGTGGCAAGTGGAGTTCCTGATCTACAGTGCGCTGGTGGTGGAGAAGCAACCAAAGTTAGCATTTCCCCTCCTGATGTATATGGCCATCATTCAGGATGCTTACAAAGCAAAACTGGGGTATGGATAGCTAAATACGATGAGGTGTTCAGGAAGCAAATGGTGGTAAAAGGGGACCTCAGGTGGTACTGCACCCACTCTGAGCTGTGGGTGTGAACTTTGTCAGGTCCAGTGGGAGGGCCTGGGGGGAGCACAGCAAAGAGAGCACACCCACCCCAGCAGCCAAGACCTGCTGGGAATATTACAGGGCCTGTAGCACATGGGTGAATCATAAATTTCAGCACATGTGCTCATGGTGCTTGAGCCAGTACCTGGCAGTGAGCTGTGGAACAGGGGAGATTGGGGTAGCCTGCAAGTGGGTCAGGGCCAGTACCAGTCCTTTCAGGGGGTGAGGGGGGTGTCGGCGGGAGGGAAAAGGGTGGCCACAGCAGAGGAAGATACAATTCCAGCTACAGATGGAATTGAAGGGGACCTGAGGGAGGGGCATGGGGTGTTTTCTGTGGTGTGAACCCCAATAGTCTGGGAGGTGGTTGAGGCCTGGATGCAGGGATACCTGGATGAAGTGAAAACCACTTTGATGCATCAGGGTTTCAGACAGTGTTCCCCTTTAGGTTTTGAGAAGACAAGGAGAGAAATGAAAGTGCAGAATTTGGGGTCAGTAAAGAGGAAGCAGAAAGTAGTCAGGAAGAAGATCTGGAAGGAGGTGCAGGCAGGGAGGGTGGAGGGTCTCTTTGCTGAGTCCCCCTGCCCCACCTTCCAGATATCTCCATTGAGGTAGTACCAAAGAAACAGGAAGGGGAGTTTCAACTCATCCACCACCTGTCTTACCCAGAGGGGGCATCAGAAAATGAAGGGATCCCTGAGGATCTATGGGTAGTGGCCTACACATCTTTGGACCAAGCAGTGGTGATGATCAGGGCAGTTGGGAGTGTGTGGTTAGCGAAGATGCACATAGAGTCCACCTTTCGGTTATTGCCAGTGAGACATGAAGATTGGGATCTCCTGGGTTTTCAATTTAAGGGTGGGCTGTATTTCAACAAAGCCATGCCAATGGGTTGCTCCATGGCATGTGCGACATTTGAAGCTTTCTGTTCTTCGGTGCAGTGGGTCTTTGGGTGGAGATATGGACACAGGAGGGTGGCCCACTACCTGGATGATTTTCTGATTATTGTGGGCAGCAAGGTAGAGGCAGAGAGGATGTTGGCCAATTTTAAGGAAATGTGTGGGATGATAGGGACCCTGCTGGCAGAGGGCAAGACCGAGGGCCCAGCGCACAACCTGGAATTCCTAGGGATAGAGGTCGATATGGTGCAAGAATGCTTCCACTTCCCAGGGGACAAAGTGGCCCATCTTAGGGGCCTGCCACAGCAAGTCAGTGGGAGGAGAAGAGTGCCACTGGTATTGATTCAACAGCTGCTGGTATACCTTAATTTTGCCTGCAAGACCATAAGCCCAGGCAGAGCTTTCACCCGGAGACTGGTGAGGGCCATGGACAAGACGAAGATTCCACACACCGCTGGGTGGATATCACAGGAGGGGTGTGGGAGAATCTGAAAGTGTGGGCAGAGTTTCTGGAGGATTACAATAGGATAATGTTTTGGCAGGAGGAATGGGCCTATAACACAGACCTGGAGTTGTACACTGATGCCTCTAGGGCCTATATTCAAGAGAGGTAGTTTTTGGAGGCCTGGCTGAGCACATGGAGGGAGGGAGGCGTGTTTGCTGAAAGACATTACATTTCTGGAGATCTTTCCCATCTTCATGGCCCTGAAGGTGTGGGGGGATAGGATGAGGGGGAAACACATATTGTTTTGGTGTGACAACAAAGGGATGGTGAAGGTGATCAATAGACATGGGGGGGGATCATGGACGCAGTAGGCAGAGTAATGTGGTGACTGGTATTGTAGGGGCTGCAGCTGAACTTGTCATTTAAGACATAGCACATTGAAGATATTCAGAACAACATTGCTGACAGTCTTGCTCCGCTTCCAGTTAAACAGGTTCCGGGACTTGGCTCCATGAGCAGCAATACACAGAACCAAGGTTCTGGACCAGCTGTGGGAGATTGGATGGAAAGAGTCAGATGGCTGTATCGGAACTCTTGGTCAACCAACATGCTGAAAGCATACAAAGGGGTGTGGGGGGCCTTCCATGAGTTCCAGGCCCATGAGGGGCTGGGGGTGGCTGCTCCAGTCACAGAGGACCAGGTAAAGCAGTATATGGTTATGCGGTGGGGAGACGGGTTGGCCCACACCACAATGGCAGCTGGCTGGGATAGGGTGGGTTTGTAGGGATGGGGGTGCCTGGACCATGGGCAGGGCTGTGAGGCAGATGCTCTTGGGTTGGCAGAAGGGCCACAGGGTGAGGAGTGACAGGAGGAGGCCTACTTTTGTGCGGCTGATTAAGAGGGTTATGGGGGCACTGCAGCATGTATACACATTGGACAAGGAGGCTTGTTTATTCTGGGCTGTCTTTGCAGTCATGGCAAGAGGGGCTTTCAGGATCAGCAAGGTGGTGGCCCTGAGGAAGTCGGACCAGCAAAGGGGTCTGCAAGCAAGCAAGGTCAGTTTTAGGCAGGACACCATGGTAGTGCAGCTGTCCAAGTCAAAACTGATCAGTTGGGCAATGGGGAGGCTATGGTGCTGCAATGGCAGGTGCCTGGGGAGGTTTGTGCAATTAAGAAATTGGAGGAGTACAAGAGGACTCGGGGGGAGGGGGGAATTGGTTCCAACATGGGAACAGAAGCCCAGTGACAGTTTTCCAGGTTGGGGGGTCCTTAAGAGGGCACTAAGATTTGTTGGAGAGGACACAGACCTGTTTGCCCTGCATTCATTCTGGATAGGGGTGGTTTCAGAGGCCTTGATATGGGGTGGGTCAGAAGACTAGGTGAAGAAGGTGGGACAGTGGTGGTCCAGCTGCTATAAGAAGTATGTCAGGTGCTAACTGTAATGGTGGTTCTGTTTTTCCCCTTTATCTGGCAGGAGGAGCACAGAGGCACATCTGAATTGTGGGGCACTCCTTTATTTATTTGGCTGAAATGTTTGCAGCAACCAGGAGTGGTGGGACACAACTGCGGATGGAGCCGGAACACACTGAAGTGCATTGGAAGGGGATACAGGGCATGAGGTGGGCCCAACTGATGCCACTATTGGAGGAACTCAGGGTCCGGTGGAGCAGACCAGATATGCTAATCATACACCTGGGTGGCAATGACCTGGAGGCAGCTCCCATGGGGACATTGGTACAAGTCGTATTGGCAGATTTGAAAAGGGTAAATGGGTGGTGGCCAGGGTGGTGATTGGCAGGTTCAAGATCACCTCCCGGAAGGTATGGCAGCATGCCAAGGAGGTCAGAGCTGTGGAGAAGGGGAGGAAATGGATCAATAGGAATGTGGTCAGGGTGGTGACTGAATTAGGGGGGTGTATATACAGCACAGGGATATTTCCTTTGAAGCCCCTGACGTTTATAGGTCAGACAGGGTCCACTTATCAGAGCTTGGCATGTGCTTTTTCTTAAGGCCTCTGATAGACCTGTGGGGGAAGTGGAAAGGAAAGGTCCTAACTACTAGCCTGCAAGGGGGGAGCCCCATCTTCCAATGCTGTGCTGGAGATGGGTCAGTGGAAGAAAAGAAGGGGGAGCAAGAGAGGTAAGGAAGGGGGTAGTCAGAAGAGGGGGCAGAGCAATACAGGCTGGGGTCAAATGGCACCAGGCATGGAAGTAAAAGGGGGAGGGGGAAGGGGATAGGCTAGAGGTTGGATCTTAGTGTCAGAACCTAGGAGGGAGCTGGTCCTGGTAAGTTGATACCTGGTAATGGTGATGGTGTGGAAGGTCAGATCTGATGTCTGGACCCCGAATGCAAGAAGCAGAAGAAGAAGAGGACCAAGAATGAAGATCAAATATATAATAAAAGACTGGACTGTTTAAGATTGTGTTTTTTGGACTGAAACAGTGAAATGTAGATTTTATAAATGAAATGTAAATATTAATTGGTGTTCAATAAACTGTTGCTAATGAGCATCCAAGCTAACAGGTGTGGAGAGTCTTCATTGCCAGAAGGGATCAGATGACAAGTAGGGTTGCCACTAAAAGGCAACCTGAATTGTCATGTGGCACAGATGGGAATGAACAGGGATGAGTAGATGGGGGGAGGGTAGTGAAGCAGCTGGGGAGAGGGGAGGGGGAGGGACTTGGTGAGGTCACTGAAAGAGTCATCCAGGTGTCATTTGATGCAGGTGCAGGGGCCAGGTGGGATTGGTTGTGGGAGTGGCCAAGTGTGGCCCTGATTTGGGGTCCTGAGGGAGTTTAAAAGGGGATGCAGCCCTCAGGTCCCCCTCTAGTGCTTGGAATTTTATCCCACGCACCATCCCAGAAGTGACGGAGTGGGGGGCAGAATCAGGGGCAGGGATGCTTGGGGCCACAGCAGGGCAGCTAGTGGCAAGGAAATAAGGGGCCCTGGCAGAAGGCAGGGTGGCTGTGGAGAGGCAGTGGTGGTGGGCTGATGGAGCCCAGTTGGGCAGCAAGTGGCTCATGCAATGGGAAACAAGGGGAAGGGGGAACAAGAGAAGGAAGGGGGTAGGCATAAAGGGGAGGGGCAGGGCAACATGGGTTAGGGGCAAATTGCACCCAGACATGGAAGTAAAAGGGGGAAGGGTAAGGGGATAGGCTAGGGGTCAGATCTTAGTGTCCAGACCTAGGAGGGAGGAGGTCCTGATAAGTTGGTACCTGGTACTGGTGATGGTGTGGGGGTTGGATTTGGTGCGCGGACCCTGAATGCAAAAAGCAGAAGAAGAAGAGGACCAAGAATGAAGATCAAAGACATATAAAAGAATGGACTGTTTAAGAATATGGTTTTGGACTGAAACAATGAAATGTGGATTTTATAAATGAAATGTTCAAGTTCAAGTTCTTTATTAAGATAAATGTATAAAAAACAAGTTTGTTACATTCAACACACTTTTTTTACAAACTGACCAACAGTTTACACCATATATAATTTACACACAGACAAAGAACCAAACATTCTACAATCACTTTGAGTTCATAATTATATTTTAAAACAAGCAATATTTAGCAACCCCATAGATTACCTTTGCTGAATTTAATTTAAGTAAAAACTTTTTATACTGTATGCTGCTTGGAATAAGGTGCTGTGGCATTAATCTAGAAAAAGTTATTTCCCGCTGCTGATCCCAAAGTTTACACTCAAAAATCATATGCATAATATATAATTCTGACCTAACAGAACATTTACAGAACATTTACAGCAATTTTTAAACTTTTTACAATACCAGTTGTTCATATTAAAATAAAAATTTCCCAAACATGCCAACCTAATTCTGGCTAACATATTTCTATGAATACCATTTTCACAAACAATCAAATATTTCTCTAGGCCTCAACTAGATTTAATACTTGAATACAACCCCATTGAGTCTAACTCATGTATTCTTTCAAAGTCCTGTTGTATAGTTACCTCATTAATTCTTTGTACTATTTCATTCACATACCCCTCTATATTACCAATTACAGAATTGTTCCATAGATCAATCCAGCCAAACCATTTCAGTTTAATATTCAGTTTGTGAAACCATGTCATAAATTCACTTTCTGTATTTGACTTAGTTGTACTTTCTTCCCAACATAACCATGGTAATCTGTTTTTATCCATTTTTACTACTCTGGCCCAAAACTTAATTGCCCATATCAAAAGCCTTGCTTTAATCTGAATAAATCCAGACTCTAATCTTAAAACACTTGATGAACAATCAAAAGGGAGATTTAGAGTAGATCTCAGGAATTGATTTTGTATGCATTCATTTTCAACATACATGCCCCACATCTCACTTGCATATAAGTGATTTATCAGTTTAGCCTCTAAAGTTTTTTTTCAGTGACAAAAGAATTGCCAGCAAATCTTGATGCAAAATTTCTTATTGTCTCCATCGTTTTATAAGAATTACTTTTAACATCCTCCAAATGTTGGAGTCACGTCATTTTACTATCATTACCACCCCTAAATATTTAAATTCCTTAACTACATCAAAGTGGCAACCTTCAATTGTCCTGGAACTCTCTTTTCTATTTTTTCCTATAATCATAATTTTTGATTTGCTAACATTTAACTCAAAATCCAGATCCTTTAATGTACTCATAATGTTAGAAATACCTCGATTAAGACCTAATGGGGTTCTAGAAATAACTAACACATCATCAGCAGATAATAATAATAATTAAATTTCTTCATTATTTATAATAGGTGCAAATGTATCAGTCTGGCTAATATTTTTAACCAGATTTTCTATGTACAGGTTAAATAAAATAGGTGCCAGCAAGCAACCTTGTTTAACACCAGCTTCAATAGTTAATTTTCTTGAGTGCTCCATCCCTTCCATACTTTACCTCAATCATTGTATTCTGATGTAGAAGTTTAAGATTCTGCAAAAGCTGTGGATCAATATTAAGAACTGCCAAAAACTCCCACAACTTAGCTCTAGTCACTGTATCAAAGGCGTACTTTATATCCAGAAAACCAAAATATAATGTGCCTTTTTTAGATTTAACATATTTGTCTACCAAAACATTTTAAGTAAAAATCAAATCTAGAGTGCTATGCCCTCTTTTGAGCCCTCTTGAAATTTAGAAAGCAGATTATTTTCTTCAACCCAAGCCAGCAACCTATTTACTATTAATCTTGAAATTTTTTTTGAAGAACTGGTAAAAGTGTCATAGGCCTATAGCATTTAGGATCTTGCTTATCTCCTTTTTTAAACAGGGGAACAATAATCCCTTTATTCCAATTTTGGGGCAAAATCAGATGTTTACATATTATTGAAAAGATTGGAGTACAAACTGATGCCCACAAGTCTGGGTTATTTAAGAAGACTTCTGCAGGAAGTCCGTCAACCCCTGCTGCTTTATTTCTTTTTTGGGCTAAAATAGCATCTTTTATCTCATTTAATGAAAAATCAAACACACTTTCATTTAAGTCCCTTGGATAAAGCCTGCAAACCGGTTCTGATATAATATTCTGATTTAAATGTACTTTATACATCAGACAAAAATGCGATACCCACATTTGCTCACTTATCATACCTGGTAAATTATAAGTAATATTATCCTCATTACACCCAAATGCAACCATATTCCAAAAAGACTTTGTGTCATTTGTCAATATACAATCCTGAAGTTTTCCCCACAGAACAGTCTTATAACTTCTTTTTTTATAATCCAACATTTTCCTATACTCCAGTTTCATATACTTGAAAGCACCCAAAATGGAAGGTGAAGAGGCCTTAACCCTCAGTTTCCCTACTTTTTTGATTTCATTCCTCATTATATGCCACTCTAAATCAAACCATGGTTTTTGCTTACACAAAATAATTTGCCTTTTGTGCCTTTGCCTTCTTCCAAGTTCAGATGAGATGAAAGCTACTAACTCATTAACATTTTTAATTTGAAGGCCCACTCCTAACTGACTATTATTCCAGAATGTATTCATTTTTTTAATAGCTGATCAGACTTAATAATACCATCTAATACCTCTTTTGAATAGGAATTTCATTTAATTGTTTTCCCATACTTGATGCACATATGCAAATCAGCAATAAATTCAGCTTCTTTATCTAGTATTCATTTATTAAAACCTAAAGCTACAGTGCACATAATGGAGAAATGATCATTATCCCAAGACTTAAATACCTTACATTGGAGGACTAATGGATAATCCAAAGCTTCTACTACACACAGATCCAAAACCCTTCCTCCTTTTGCTTTTGGAAATGTAATATTCCCTTCCCAATCCCCTTTTGTCCTACCATTCAAAATTCTACAGTTATACTTTCCAAAAAAGTGTGTAAAAAGTTTCCCTTATTTAGATATTTCTTTATCTTGAGATTGTCTCACAGGGATATTTAGTGAATCATCAATACACCACTCATTTTGTTTGTTCCTCAATCAGATTTCTCAGATGGCATAAAAATCCCCAGCTAAAAAAAATGTTATCCCTGGGAACCTTGATTTTAAGGATTCAGTACTACTTCCTGCTATCTCAGTAATCTTGGAATAGACTATTGCTTTTAGTCCTGGAGGATATATATATATATATATATATATATATATATATATATATATATTGAAAAGAACCCACCTAATATTATTATTCATAATCACAACATACATGTAGAACTCATTATAAGTACTTACTTCAATAGTACAAAAATCCAAATTAGCACTAATATAAATAGCTAATCCACCCCTATATCGGCCATGAGATTTTACTTTATATGCCAGAGATAGCCAGGCAGTAAAACCATCCATCACTTGTTCATTTATATTTTTTAACCAAGTTTCTTGGACAAGTAAAATTGTGAAAGATCTCAACCATTTATAACACTGCTTAACCATTAATTTCCCCTTTAGCCCGGCTACATTCCAGCATAGTATATTAATTTTCTTATTATATGAATGACTAACAGACTGTCAAATGGTATCATCCTCCAAACTTATTGTTGTATTAGAGCTAACCTCACTAACTATTACAGTTTCTACCAAAGAATTTAAAGTAAGAAATTCATTACTTTCCTCCTCCATTATTATACCAGTATTAATCATTGTTCCCATCTGTTTCCTTCCTCTTTTATTTAAAACAATTACTTCATCACCTTTTAGATTATGTACTAGTTTACTTGGTTTGATATAAGCTGTAATCTGAGGCTCTTTAAGAATAGCCCCTTCTTTGATTTCCATATTCTTTGATCACACATTCTTTTTCTCCAGACCTCCCAAGGACTCACTTGCTTGATTCCTAATTGTTACATCTTGTGTTACTCCTATATCCATGAACCTGTCCTTCAGTAAAATAACTTTTGATCTTATAGTAGCATTTTTAAACACTACACATATCCATCCATTGTCAGGACCATCTTTATACCTGTATGTAGATTTAATATCCTGCCATCCAATTTTTGGCCCTACAAGGCCTTTAATCAAATTATATTTAGCTAATTTTAGAATATAGTTATTCTCAGATTTTCTTTTAGGTAATCCTTTTATAAATAAAGTTGGTAACATTTCTCCCATATTAAACAAGTACTCCGTTCTTTCTTCTACTGTTCCAGCTTCCACTTTGTTACTTTCAGTAGCATTCTCTTCAATTGCTTTTCCAAATTATACTTTCATTTTCTTATTTCCCTTTATACCTTTTGCAACTTCTGTACCATTTTGAATTGCCTTACTAGACCCCGATGCATTATTTGAACCTTTCTCCCTCAATTCCAAATCCTTGCTTTCCTGACAATTTTGTTTTTCACTATATCTCACTTTTTCCCTTTCCTTTAATTTATCTTTCTTTCTTCAAGTTCTTTCACCAGTTTTTCTATTTCCAGAACTTCCTTATTAGCTATATTATCTGTAATGGATCTGATACGCCTATTGGCCCTAGCATTTTCTAACTCTCTAGACAAAAGTATATCTTACTCAAACACTTGTTGGACAGTGTTCAGACATTGCCTTTCATAATGGGGGGCTTCTGCTGGGACAGTTGTAGTGTTTAAATTAGTAATCTGACCATTATGGCATTTCCTATCTTTCCATATAAGTTGTTACAAAACATCTAAGCAGTGTAAACAGTTCCAGGAGCTACTCATTACCAAAATTTATTTCACTCTTCAATTCCTTAAATAGTGCTAAAAGTGTACTATCAATAGCATAATCTTTAGGGATTGGTCTCTCAGTGTTACTTGAATTAACATCACCTTGTTCTGGTGGGATATTTCATCCCCCAGTGTAAACATGGGGGAAAACACTACTTGTATTTGTTTGATAAATCTGACATCTCACATTCTGTTTAGTAATATATGGAGTTAGAAATCAAAATTATCAAATAATGAAACATTTTTCTGGGATGCTACTTCTGACTTGATTTTTTAAATCAATACCCTGTGTGGATGATACAGCTCCTGAAGCCGATTTTCCAGAATGTTTTCTTATTATTTTCTACAACACAGTCTACCAAATCTATTAAATTAGAGTCATGTCTATTTATATAGGATTTATTCCCTTTAGTACCCTTCAAAATCATCACTGGGCATGTTGAGTCTAATAGGTGCAGGCCTGGGCCCGTAGCATTTGTAGCATTAGTTGCATTAGTTCTATTAACAATCTCTATAATTTCTTGTTCTCTCAAAGTATTCCTCATCTGTTTAGCTACTATTGATTCTTCTAAACCTCTAATTTGCTTTAACAAGGGATGAGTTGAGGAATGATTAACTTCGCATGATTTTTCTGCAGGAGAGGAAGTTAATTTTGGCTGGAAATGTTTAGCCACTTTTTTATTTCCCCTAAGTTCAATATGAGCAACTGATGGACACATAAACTGAGTTATTTTCTGTTTTCCCATTTTATCACTCCCCAAATTCATTCTACTATCCCAATTTTTCTTAACAATATTATTATTATTCATTTTACTATATGTTTTGGCAGTTCCCTTGCCTATCTTGTACAGCATTATTGTTTCTAAAGCTCTCAACTGCTTCTGGATACAAAGCTTCAATAGATATTACAGACCCAAAAATAAACTCTAAAAATTATAAAAATCCTACATGAAGTCCAAATCCAGACAACTTTATAAAATCATCTCTTCCTTTGTTATAGGGAACAGCTAAAGAGGTTTCTTCTTCTAGTAGATTTCCAAAGTAGGTGTACATCCCAATTGACATCGAAAGCAGCAGTCCAAAGAGTTCAAGGATTAGATCAAAAACAATTTCCATGAAACTCAGTTCATAAAGTCCAGACCAGCTTCACTAAAATAGACAGATACAATTTTCTTCTCCGTTCTATGTTGCAGATGCACAGATGATAGTAAATGGAAAAAAATCAAGAAGGATGGCTCAATAATAACCCCAATTCCATTTCTTGTGGGTACATGGCACTCCCACTGAAAATAAACAAACAATATGCTTAGAGGGTTAAACTGTTTATAGTAAATATCACCTAGTAATTCAGATACAAAATACCAGATAGACTGAAGTCTACAGAGAACTCGATATCTTAGCTTTTTTTTTATAACATAAAACACATGGCACAAAATACATAAAAACTAATTGGAACCTAAAAAGGTTTAAAAAATCACTGCTAATCCACCTATATATGACCTTAGGTTTTCTATTCCTAAAACAGTCCAATGTACAAACTTACTTTCTTCACTTTCTTAAATTTTCAGAATTACAAACTCCATTGGGACTGTCACAGCGCTTTACTTAAAATGACCTCATGGAGAAATCTCACAGGAATACTTGAATGAATCCCATGCAAACAAGCATCGCCGCAATGACAAATACAGTATGTCTCACTGGCTTACGACATAAATCAGAAGTCGGCAGGCAACATTCATTAAATAACAGCTCCTGCAATCGTTTGAAAGAGCTTAGTGTCCCAAGCATCTAGCGCTTCATGGATTCAACACAGACTGATCAAATGAGTCCTTGCTTGTACTCATGCTTCTAAAATACTCCTGACCCCCATCAATTGACCAATTATAGAATTAGCTACTGACTAAATATCCATTACACAAAATAAATTAGGTGATTAATTGGTGGATTTATACGCTAGTTAAGTTATTCTCTAGAACTAATTTACAATTAATTAGCCTATAAAAAACAAAACTCAAGAGCACATATAGCCCGTGTAAATCAATTAAACAATTAAAATTACTTAGTGTATTTTGTATATTTCGTGTGCTGCCACAACTTTAATAAAATTATTCTGAAGGTTAATGTTTAGTAGGTACCTGTGCACTCTCTGCAAAAAAACATTTTTTTAAAAACAGAGTAATTTTAAAACCACAAACACAAAGCTAGTATATAAAACATACAAAATGCACATGTACCCCTAAACTTCTAAAACTTTAATAATCACAGCCCTTCCTTGAGCAATTTACATAATAAATAAAAAAATATATGCAAAGAAAAAATAATAAAATGCACAAAGGGCATAAACAGCAGCAGCGAAGCAGAAATAACAATAAATGACAATAAGAGTCAGTGAAAAACTCAACTTTCAAGGCGTAGAGTGTTATATTCTGTTTGCAATCCCGGATCCAACTCAGGTTGTTTATTCAAGCTTAAAAGGTCCTTTGCATAGTAAAGAACTCAGAAAGCTACTTGCTTCACACGCTCCTTCCTCCTTTCACCCTTTTAAAGCCACCGGAATCTTCCTTAGCCACAAATCTTAAATAAATATATTTTACAGTGTCTAGGAATCCTCCTGGAAGCCGGAGCTAGGACCAGCTAAGGTTGGCAAATAAGCGACACCCCGCCCCCCCAGTCCAGGGAGGCCTGTGTCACCACCTATTATCCAACCTATAAACAAAATACAAACAAGACACACATACGAATGGTCAGTCGCATAAAGATTTTCTAGATAGCAGACAAAAGGAAATGATGGCATACCTTTTATCATTTAGATTTAAGCACTGCTAGCCTGCTTCTTTGAGTTCCTCCACAACCCAAAGAGCGCTTAGTGATGTGGCCGCCTTAGTCACTGAACTCTACCAAAGCACAGCTTACAGACTCAAATTTAAATATTAATATTAGTAAATATTAATTGGTGTTCAACAAACTGTTGCCAACGAGCATCCAAGCTAGCAGTTGTGGAGAGTCTTCATTGCCAGACTGGATCAGATGACAATGTTCCATACCCTGCCTGCCAGCCCATTGAAATCTGAGACAAAAGTCACAGGTACATTTGTCAAGTCCTCAGATTTCTTTGTTTTATTAAGCAGGAGGCATCAGTCCTAGTTAAGGGCTTTTTCTTCTTCTTCTAATATTTCTTTAGTGTAATCCCTTTCCATGAACCTTTCTTCCAGTTCTTTACTTTGTTCCATGAATTTTTCCACTGTGCTGCAATTTCTTCATAAATGCAGCATTTGACTACGGAGAATAGATTCCTTCAGTTTGGGGGGAAGGGGTGGGCACTATCTGCTCTTAGAACTGAGTTGGTAGCTGTTTTCTTTCTATAGCAACATGTATTATTGGGTTTCCTTGGTGCACTTGATAATTCCAGATCTAAGAATCTGAGGCTGGTTTCATCCATAGCGTAAGTGAATTTTAAGTTTATATTATAACTGGGTTTCACTTTCTCTTGTAGGGAAACTTGTGGTATAATTTGCTGTTATAAAAGAGTGTTCATAATGGCAAACACATACCGGGTTTCATTTGCTCTGTGCATGCCCAATAACAGCTCTTCTGTGTTTGTGAATGCTCACCACCTTGCCTTCTTGCCCAAACCGGTACCTCCACTATAACTCAGCAGTAAGTTATTTTTCTTTTTTTAAATCCCTACTGCACAAAACCAAGTACCAGAAGGGAAAAATAAAATAAATAAAAGTATCACAAAACAACTGTGGTTCCCACTAAGAGGCAACCAGACCATGGCCACAGTAGAACTTCACTTTATTTTATATAATTGCTGTGTCAAGAAGGTGAAACCCGGCAATTATATAAAATAAAATATGGGGTGGTGTGTAAACTCATATTTTACACACATCATCGGTGTTGGATGGCAAGATAAACCCTTCAAGCTTTGCTCTCGGGGTTTATGTGGCATCCAACACCTTGGGTGTGTGTAAAATTCGTGTTACACACACCACCCCATACTTTATTCTATATGTTATTCCTATTAATCCATTTTATAAATTCTAGTATCATGTTCTTCTCCTCCTCCTCCCATATACATATGCAATCATCAATATATCTGCTCCACATTTTTATGTATTTGTGGAATGTATTAATTAGGGGAATCCACATGAACTTTTCCTTCCACCACCCCAAAAACAAATTTGCATAACTGGTGGCCATACGGGTCCCCATATGCTGTACATTATGTTTTAAAATAAATTCTAGGGACTTCAATGTGAAGTCTATGGGCATATCTCCTGCATATTATTCACTATTCTCCAAGGAGTATTTGCATGCATGTAGACCATCTTCATGTCAAATGCAAGTAGATAGGGACTCAACGTTCACATCAATCCAAGCATAGTTTTGCATCCCAGACCAGATTTTCAAGTTTCTTCAGTGTGTGCATGGTGTCTTTTAAATAAGATGGTAGTTTAAACATGTAAGTTTGTAAGAAAAAATCAACAAAAATTCCTAAGTTTTCTGTTAACCCCCCATTCCCTGAAACAATTGGCTTGCCGGGTGGATTGTTTATGTTTTTATGAATTTTAGGTAGGATGTAAAATCCTGGGGGGTTTGGGTAGTAACACCAAAGAAACTTATATTATGATTCTGAGATGTCTCCATTTTCAACAGCACATGTGAGAAGCTTAAATAGTTCTTTTTTTATACATCAAAATAGGGTTAAAACTTAGATTTTCATAATTAATTTCATTATTTTGTGAATTTCTAACAATTCCCACATAATGCTCCTTGTTTATTACAACCATGTTCCCCTCTTGTCTGCAGCTTTATTTATTAAATCTTGTCTGTTTGTAAATTCATTTAAAGCTGCCCTTTCATCCTCTGATAGATTATGCTTAATAATTGCTTCTGCAGTTGTTAGTAATTCCTGTACATGGTGTAACACTGTTTTTTCACAGGTCAATAAAGCATGATTTGTGGTAACTGGGCAGAAAACGGACTTGCCTTTAAACAGTTGCTTGCACTGCAGCTTAAGTAATATGAGCATACAAAGAAGCCAGCAGAAGAAGGCAATTTGGTCTATCAAGTCTACTCGTATTGCAGGGTCCATAGGTTGAGCTAATGTCCCTGCCCTCGCTGCCCTCCCTCCTCCCATCCTCCCCACCCATGACACTTACCTTCCCTATGTCTGTCCCAGCCTCTCTTAAAGCTGCCCACTGTCTTCAATGAGATAACCTCTTCTAGCAGTACATTTCAAGTGTCCACCACCCTCTCTGTGAAGAAGGGCTTCCTGACCTCCCTCCTATACCTCCCGCCCTCCAGCTTAAGTCTGTGCCTCCTCATGTTATGGTTGCCACTCAGCTTGAAGAGACTCTCCTTAACAACCTTATTTATCCCTCTCAAGTACTTGAAGGTCCCAATCATGTCCCTTTCTCTCTCTCTCTCTCTCCTGTCTTCCAGGGAGTACATGTTCAGTGCCCTCAACTTCTCCTCATATGCCTTCCCCTGCTGACTGGCTATCATCTTTGTAGCCCTCCTCTGGACATTCCTCAGCAGGTTAATGTCCTTTTTGAAGTGTGGGTACCAGTACTGAACTCCATACTCTAGATGCAGCCTTACCAGTGACCTGTACAAGGGCAGTACGACCTTCTGTCTCCTACTACTAATCCCCCTAGACATGCATCCCAGCATCTAGTTTGCCTTTACTGCTGCTTTCTTGCACTGCTTGGAGTGCTTCAGGTCACTAGTGATCATCACTCCCAGGTCCTTCTCCTCCTCTAATGCAGATACTCGGACTACATTCAGGTAGTACTCTGTTCTAGGATTTTTGGCTCCAATATACATAACTTTGCATTTCTTGGCATTGAAGCCAAGCTGCCATATCCTGGACTACCTCCCTAGCATTTCCAGATCTTCCTGTAGGTCCTGTATCCCTTCAGCTGTGTCCAGTCTCCCACAGAGTTTGGTGTCATCTTTGAATAGGCCCATTTTGCCCTTAATGCCATCTCCAATGTCATTGATGAAGACATTGAACAACACTGGCCCCAGCATCAAGCTCTACTGGACCCCTCTGTTTACCTGTCTGGTGCCAGATAACTCTCCCCCCACAACCACCCTCTGGGTTCTGTCCTTCAGCCAGTTTTCCACCCATCTGGCCATCTTTTCCCCAACCCCAAGATCCACCAACTTCCTGATCAACCTTTTGTGGGGCACAGAGTCAAAGGCCTTGCTGAAATCAAGATAGAGGATGTCCACCACTTGGTCCCTGTCTACTGTCTTAGTGATATAGTCAAAGAAGTCAATCAGATTCGTTTGACACAATCTCCCCCCCATGAACCCATGCTGCTTCATATCCTGAAGACCATGCTCCTCTAGATATTCCACCAACCTTTCCTTTACTATGGTCTCCATGAGCTTGCCCACAATGGAGGTAAGACTGACTGGTCTGTAATTCCCTGGGTCATCCTTGGGACCACTTTTGTGGAGCAGCACTACATGCACTATTCTCCAGTCCTGTAGTACAATGCCTGTCTCTAGTGAACTATTAAATAGGTCTGCCAGTGGCCCTGCCAGTTCCTTTATTACCCTTGGATCTACTCCTTCTGGGCCTGGTGATTTGTCTACCTGCAATGCCAGCAGCCCCTCCCTCACTGTATCCTCCTCTATCACTACATCTGTATTCCCCTCCCCCCTGCTCCTCTTTTCCCTCCTGAAGGCACTGGTCCATCCTTCTCCCTGGTGAGGATGGAACAGAAGTATTCATTTGGTATATCTACTTTTCCCCCATTATCCTCCACCCACTCCACCTCTTTCCTAAGCCTAACAATCCCTTTCTTCTTGTCCCTTTTCTCACTTACATAGTGAAATAAAGCCTTCTCCATCTTTTTAATTCCTTCAGCTATCTACAGCTCCTTCTGTACCTTTGCTTGCCTGACTTTCTTACTTGCCTCACTAGCCAACCTTTGATAATTTTCCCTATCCACCTCTCTCTCTTGTTCTTCCTGAATTTTCTATAGGCCAACCTCTTTTCCCTTACTGCCTGGGCAACCCCAGAATGGAACCAGCTGGGCACTTTGGCACTTGTGTTCTTCCTCCTGAGCCCAATGCACTCATCTGTGGTAACCAGTATTACTTCCTTAATTATGGACCACCTTTGTTCCACCCCATATCTACTCTGATGCCCGCCAGATGGCTCCTTAGCACTTTGTCCATTTTCCTGAAGTCCGCCCTCCTGAAATCCAAGATTTTGGTCTTAGTTGGGATGCTTTCCCTGCCTATATCCAACTGGAACCACACTGTGCAATGGTCACTTCCACCCAGTGGCTCCTTGACCACTATTTCCTGTACATGCTCCCCATTTGTGAGCACCAGATCAAGAATTGCCTCAGCTCTTGTTGATTCAGTGATGCCCTGAGTCAGGAACCCACACTGCAGTCCTTCCAGGATCACCTGACTCCTGAAGTCCTGCTGATAAATTTATATCAAGTCCAGTAACACCAGGGTCAGTTTCTTGCATTTCAGCTTCATGCAATAAAGATGTTAGGAGGCTATCATCAAGTAGGTCTAAATTGGTACCAGAGTCAGAGACCCTTAATTCTTCTGTAAAGCATCCTTCATTAGTGCCATCCAATTGAATCTGTTGTAAAATTAAATCAATGTCCTCACTGAATATGGATGCTGTTTCCTCTGTTATTCCCATATTTATTATTGACTCTTGTTCCTTATTAGAAAAGAAAAGTTTATGTCTGAGTTTCCTAAAGAATTTCTTTATGTCCAGAATAACAGAAAAGTGGTTTGCTTTTGGTGTTGGTATGTAAGAAAGCCCTTTAGAAAGAACCAAAGTTTGTGCAGGGCTAAGTTCTATTCCAGAGATGTTAACTATTTGTAGGCAGGGGTTTTCGTGACCACTGACCGGAGTGGTCTGTTTATGTTTCTTGCCTCCCCCTACTTCTCCTGGTTTTCCTTTTTGTCTTTCTTTTGTTTGTCTGTCTAAAAAAAACCTTTTCTGTGGCTCCTGGTGTTATAGCTAAACTTCCTGGTTCTCGTTTTCTGTATTTTTATAACTCTGATTTTCCCTCCTTTTTGAGCCTCTGTGTTTCTGCTTTGATTCTGGAATCTGACCCTTGAGCACCCTCTTTGGCGACTCCTTGATCTTGATTTTCCTTTTCCCCACTTCAATATATCTCCTTTGTTACAATCTTCTGCATCTCTTTGTAATTTATTTTGTTTTCTGCTAATAATTTCTTTCTTGTATTTGATAAGCTTTTTCTATAAAGTGCTATCCAATGCCTTATATTCTGACTCCTCCTTATATGCCAGTATCTGTTCTTTAACTTCCTTAAGTTCTTCTGTTAATTTATTAAATTTATTGGTTTCCAATCTTACTAATAGCTCCAAAAGATTTTTGAGTATGTACAAGCTGCTTTTACCCACTCTTCTTTATATTCAAATTCTTGTAGCTCACAGGAAGGAATTATTTTGATTCTCAACCCCTTTGGTGTTTGTTCTTGTGTAAGATATTCCTCTAAAGTGATGATGGTATATGTAATATCAATGTCTTTTTTCAGTAATTTTTCAAGTTTGTCAAACAATATTTTTACATCACCTCTCACTATGGATTCTGATTATGTGCCACTTAGCAGTTTTTTTTGATAATTCCAACCTCTCCCTTCCACTCTTAGGGCCAGATATTCAAAACTTTGCCCCAGGGCAAAATTAGCACTGCCCGGCGGGCAAACTTAGCCTGGAGCACAGAGCAAGCTATATTCAAAAGGAATAGCCCAGGGCAAACAGCTTCTGAATATAGCATGGGAATGAGGCCAGGCAAACTGGGCTGGGAGTGCAGGGCAAACTTAGCCGTGGAATAAGACAGCTCTGAATATGGCAACCAGGAAGTGCAAATCACAACAACAACACAGTGCACAGCGATGTGAAGGTAGGTAGAGATGAACTATGTGCCAATGTGTGTGCCAACGCAAGTGGACCCAGTACAGCTGCAGGCAGCAGTGTATGTGAAAGTACAGTGTGCAAAACTGTAAAATATTCTCTGAACTGTTAGCGCTAGCGCTACCATTGCTTTTGCGCGGGTTGAAGCGAGGCTAAACCGTTAGCCCGGAGCAAACACGCTTGCCCGGAGCTAAACTTTGCCATATTCAAAAGTGACATGCAAATGAGCCTACTTAGGTAGTCTGTGGGCAAACATCCAGATTAGCATCTCATTATGACTGATTTGCATGCAGTTTGCACCGGCTAACTGTTTAGCCCGCGCTAAACCGCAATAATGTTTAGTGCTGCGCCAAACAGCTCAGGGAATATACAGTTCTGAACACTACTCATTACGCGCTGCTGCCTGCAGCTGTACTGGGACAACACAGCATAGGCACAGATGGTGGTGGCGCTGCATGCAACTGTCACATTGTAGGTCATGCTACAGTGCACAGCAGAAACTACAGTAGCAAGGGGGCCAGTAGTGTGTGGACACAGCATTGCCTCTGGTGTGTAGGGCAGTGATGATGACTGCACTATACACAGTGAGAGGCCCAACCTGCAGGTGTTTACTGACAGTGGACATTACTGTTACGCTGTTGTATGACCCACAGATGCTGTACCTGTGGCATGGGATGCTCACAGTGACATGTACATTTCTGGCTTTGTGTGCTGTGGCAGTTGTACAGCTCTGCGGTATGTGGCCGGGGGGGGGGCATATATTATCTGAAAGGCACACTGGCATTGGGGTATTCCCAATACTGGCCCATGTGCACTGCATGATGTGTCCCAGCCTTGTGGCCACATCTGGTCTTGGCACAGCCTCGCCACCCATACATACTCCCCTCAACATCCTCCATGCCCACAGTGCTGCATGTGTGTGCTGGCATCTGTTGGTGTCCACAGAAGTGTGGTCCACAGGTGTGTGCTGTATGGCCACACTGCCATGCTGTCCATTGGCAGCAGGGTCACCACTTACTGTCTGGCATGGCTGGGACTGGTGGCAGATGATGGCTTCATTGTGGTGCCATCAGTTAGCAGCATGCTTCCTCTATGTTTGGCTTTATCTATGTGTCATATTTCTTTGTTAGGGTCATGCAAAACCTACGCTAAACCCGCGCAAACACCGCGTAAAGCCATAGTGTCATGCAAAGCTGGTTGCCCAGGGTTAAGACAAGCTTTTTCTGGGTGGTAATGTACACCGTGCTAAGTGTCACGCTAAGTCGCTCAAAACCACTTAGCGCAGCGCTAGTCGCTGAATATAGCATTGCGCCTGTTTTCATGTCAGTTTGCCCCTTGCATACATTATAATTTTTCCCAGTGCTAATGCAGTTTGCCCACACTATTTGGCCTTTTGAATATAGCAGACCCGGGCTAATCCTGTGCTAAACCTGTGCAAACGGTTTTTGCCCGGCCCAAAGTTTTGAATATCTGGCCCTTAGTCTTCTCCCATCTGAATGTATCCTTAGTCTGACTGTTTCCCTCATTCTCCTGCATTCTGTCTCTGGAAAATCCACAGGCAAATCCAAAACTATGTCAGCAATATAAACAGTTGATCTCCAAGTTGTAAGAGATTGGAGGAAACTTTCAAAAATGTGAGCACCAGTATTAATTCGAAGTTCGGTATCGCAAGCCTAGAGGCTCTTTACAGTGCATGGGGAGTTCTGCAGACTCAGGAATAAAACATACACTGTCCAGAACAAAGTGTTGTGATACTCCTTTCCACTTGTAGTACTCCTCATAGCAGGTGCAGTCAGGAAGGGCAGCCAGCCTGGAAATTATACAACAACGAGGACAGACTTCACTCTGCTCCACCAAAAGAAGCACAGGCACTAAAAAAATGTTTTTAAAGCTTTAATGCTTCAGTAAAGTTCTGTGCCTAATGCAGCTACAACCACCATTCACCCTGGTGCTTTGGGAGCGAATCCTTCATCAGGGGGCATGGCAGGCAAGGAGAATGCAAACATTTAAATACACCAAACCAATAAATGTTGTGATGTAAACCAGGTGAGAGTCATTTAAAGTGCATCAAGTGAAAAAGTATCCAAATAGTTACACATAAAAAAACAAATGTATAAAAATGTTAAACTTTATAGCAGCCTTCCCTAGGATATACAGAAATAGTTTAAGTTATCTTATTGTATGATATACATCATTTTTATTATAATTGAAGTCCAAATTTGAACAAAAGAATAGATCGATGCTCTTGTCTCCCAAGTTTCAAGGCTCCAAGTTTGGGGAAAGAGAGGTAGAGGGAAGATAAAAGGTTATCTGCTCCAAGCAGCAATCTGCCCACTGTTCCAACTCTGAAGAAAAAGACAGAAGGCCCTAAAACAAAACAAAAAAAAGACATAATGAGTGAGAAATCTTTAACATCTCTATAAAAGAAAACAAAATGTTTTCATAATTCTTTCAAATCTTCTGCTATTTAAACAAATAGATTATTTTTCTGCTCAAAATAGCTTTAGAGACATTTCTTAAAAAAAAGTTTAGTAAATTCAAACAGGCTGTTTGTAATTTTATTTAAAAACTCATGATAAGCAATGAAAGATCCGTATTCTGAACCCAAGATAACCTCGAAAGCACATAGATTTATTTATTTTAGTTATTTAAATTTTGGTACCCGGCTAGGCCCGTTGAGACCATGACAGTCCCTTTTTCAGGGTTGACCCGGGATTAGTTACAAGTACCTAGGGGGGAAAAGAGGGTTCAGCACATACGATTGAGAATTATACAAGTCGACAAGTACATGACAAGGGTTCAACATGTATGACTGAGGAAATTATACAAAGTTGACAAGTAAAAGACAAAGGGCCAGATATTCAAAACTTTGCCCCGGGGCAAAATTAGCACTGCCCGGCGGGCAAACTTAGCCCGGAACACAGAGCAAGCTATATTCAAAAGGAATAGCCCAGGGCAAACAGCTTCTGAATATAGCATGGGAATGAGGCCGGGCAAACTGGGCTGGGAGTGCAGGGCAAACTTAGCCGTGGAATAAGACAGCTCTGAATATGGCAACCAGGAAGTGCAAACCACAACAGCAACACAGTGCACAGCGATGTGAAGGTAGGTGAGATGAACTATGTGGCCAATGTATTGTGCCTTGTGATACGTGGACCCAGTACAGCTGCAGGCAGCAGTGTAATGAAGTACAGTGTGCAAAACTGTAAAATATTCTCCGAACTGTTGCGCCAGTGCTAACTACGTTTGCGCGGGTTTAGCGCAGGGCTAAACCGTTAGCCCGGAGCAAACACGTTTGCCCGGAGCTAAACTTTGCCATATTCAAAAGTGACATGCAAATGAGCCTACTTAGGTAGTCTGTGGGCAAACATCCAGATTAGCATCTCATTATGACCTGATTTGCATGCAGTTTGCACTGGGCTAACTGTTTAGCCCTGCGCTAAACCCGCACAAACGTGTTAGCGCTGCGCAAACAGCTTGGGGAATATTATACAGTTTTGAACACTACTTCCACATGCGCTGCTGCCTGCAGCTGTACTGGGACAACACAGCATAGGCACAGATGGTGGTGGTGCTGCATGCAACTGTCACATTGTAGGTCATGCTACAGTGCACAGCAGAAACTACAGTAGCAAGGGGGCCAGTAGTGTGTGGACACAGCATTGCCTCTGGTGTGTAGGGCAGTGATGATGACTGCACTATACACAGTGAGAGGCCCAACCTGCAGGTGTTTACTGACAGTGGACATTACTGTTACGCTGTTGTGTGACTCACAGATGCTGTACCTGTGGCATGGGATGCTCACAGTGACATGTACATTTCTGGCTTTGTGTGCTGTGGCAGTTGTACAGCTGTGCGGTATGTGGCCGGGGGGGGCATATATTATCCGAAAGGCATACTGGCATTGGGGTATTCCCAATACTGGCCCATGTGCACTGCATGATGTGTCCCAACCTTGGCCACATCTGGTCTGTGGCACAGCCTTGCCACCCGCCTACCTCCCCTCAACATCCTCCATGCCACAGTGCTGCATGTGTGTGCTGGCATCTGTTGGTGTCCACAGAAGTGTGGTCCACAGGTGTGTGCTGTATGGCCACACTGCCATGCTGTCCATTGGCAGCAGGGTCACCACTTACTGTCTGGCATGGCTGGGATTGGTGGCAGATGATGGCATCATTGTGATGCCATCAGTTAGCAGCATGCTTCCTCTATGTTTGGCTTTATCTATGTGTCATATTTCTTTGTTAGGGTCGTGCAAAACCCGCACTAAACCTGCGCAAACACCGTGCAAAGCCATAGTGTCATGGAAAGCTGGTTGCCCAGGGTTAAGACAAGCTTTTTCTGGGCGGTAATGTACACCACGCTAAGTGTCGTGCTAAGTCGCGCAAAACCACTTAGCGTGGCGCTAGTCGCTGAATATAGCATTGCGCCTGTATTCATGTCAGTTTGCCCCTTGCATACATTATAATTTTGCCCAGTGCTAATGCAGTTTGCCCGCACTATTTGGCCTTTTGAATATAGCAGACCTGGGCGCTTAATCCCGTAAGCAACTCATAAACGGTTTTGCCCAAAAGAAAGTTTTGAACATCTGGCCCAAAGTGTGTTAGCAGATACAATATATAGCTACAGGCACAAGGTTCGAATCCATGTGTTAATATTATAGGTTCCCAAGCTGTGCTCAACATGAAGGAACTATCCAAGCATGAGGTTGTGTGGGCAACAGCCCCATGGATTTAAAGTATTGGGTCACCGGTAACAAGAACAGATAGTTAGTTTAATCAGGTGTGACTTAAGTCCCAATTTGAAACCAGCAAGATATTTGCTGTCCTTCTGTTCTTTAGGGAGATTATTCCAGAGTCTGGGGAGAACTGATCTAGCAGATCTCTGTCCATAGGAGGACCTGACCCTGGGAACCTGAAGAAGTTTGCGGTCAGTAGTATAGTGTTCTCAAACACCTCATTTCTGTGGCCTTCAATGACTGCAGCAGCATGGCTCTGTACAATAAAGTGGGTAAGATAGTTCCATTACTGACAATAAGTTTTGACTCCCTGGTTAGGAAAGGGCTAAGTCTGTACAGGAGGCTGAGTTTTTTATTGACCACTTTGATCATGTGATCAGTGTGGCATCTAAAAGTAATTTCATGGTCTATAAACATTCCTAGATACCTTATGCAGTCAACAACTTCAATTCTTGACCCATTTGAGAGTGAGATAGTAGGTTGGACCTATTAGACCCCAGGTTCTTAGGGCTGAAAAGCATGGCCTTCACCTTTTTGCTGTTTAATAATACTAGTTTATTGTCATGGAACCACTGCTCAAGGATTAACAGATCCTGACTCAGTGATAGGTTTAGGGACACTGTGTCACTAGAGGTTCTGTACATCACGGCAATGTCTGCATACTGGGCAACCTTGGCCCCACCACAGTTATGTGGTAAGCTATTCACAAATAGTGAAAATAACAAAGGGCCCAAAATGGAGCCCTGAGGAACCCCAGTCAGTTACCTGACACTCATCGGATCTATCACCCTGCCAGCAGACAACTTGTGTCCTGCCATGGAGGTAGTTAGTAAACCACCGTAAAGTTAGTTCATCTAGTCCCAGGGATTTCAGGTGCCCTGCAAGCAGCTGGTGGTCCATTAGGTCAAATGCTTTGGTAAGATCAATGAAGACTGCACAAGTAGTTGACCTTGATCTAGGGCTGAATAGATATCAGAGGTGAAACTAACCAGAGCCTTCTCTGTGCCATGCTTCTTCCTGAAGCCATGTTGTTGCTCTTTAATTAAAATTACTCTTCCTTCAGTGTCACTCCATTGTTGTATTATTGGGTTTCATACTGGGTGATGGAACGGAAGAAGGCATCCTAGCCCATTATACCATTCCCCGCATAGTGTGCTAATTTTAGCTCCTTATACATATTCATTTATCTATCTCTCTCTTAAAGTGATCCAATGTGTTGCTCTGAACAATATATTCTGGTAGTGAATTCCATATTCTGGCTGTTCTCCTCACAAAAGAAAAGTATCTAGAATTTGTTTTGATCATCTTAACTTTTATTTGAAGCTTATTTGCTCTTAGTCCTTCTGGTTTATTCACCATTTCAAACCCTAGTTCTTCTACTAACCCTGGATCCTTCATAAACTTAAATAGCTGTAATAAAGCCCCTCTCTGCCTTCTATCCTCTAGTTTAAACATGTTCAACCTTCTTACCCTTTTTTCATACCCATTATTTCTTTCTGACCAGATCATCTTGATATATGTCCTTTGCACTCTTTCTGTTCTATTTATTTCACCCTTTGTATATGGTCTCCACAGTGGTGATCTGTAATCCAAGTAGGGCCTTAGATACAGACAGTACAGTGGTACTAAACATTGTTTAGACTTATTTATAAGATTTATTTTTATGTTTTTGTCATATAGTTCGCTCTTCAAATAGCCTCTGACCTCTGTGCCTTAAATGTCATGCCCTCATCTATTATCATTCCACAGTCCTTCTATTTATCCATAGCCTCCACCTTACAGCCATTTAAACAATATTCATGTTTGGGATTCTTGTTCCCCACATGCATCATTCTACACTTCTCTGTACTGAATGGCATCCTGTTCTCCCTTGCCCATTCTTCTAGTTTTAAATCAGCTTCCATTTGTTGGATATCCTCCATTGAACCCACCTTCCCTCCCAACTTTACATCATCTGCAAATTGTACCATAAAATTCTGTATACCATGATTAATATATCTCCTATATATAATGAGAACAGTGTGGGGCCCAACACCAACCCCTGTGGCACCCCACTCAACACCCCCGCTTGTCTTGATAGTACTCCCTTTATCTTCACTGTCTGTTTTCTTTCCCCCAACCAACTCTGCACCCACCTTGTTAATCTACTATCAACTCCTATTCTCTCCATTTTAGCAATGAGTTGGTTGTGAGGTACCTTATCAAATGCTTTCTGAAAGTCAAAGAAGAACACATCCATTGGCTTATTTTCATGGATATTTTTATTTATTTGTTCATAAAATATAAGTTGGTTAGTCAGACATGACCTATTTTTTTTTAAACCCATGTTGTCTAACATCATTCACTTTTAACCCCTCAAGAACTTCTTCTAACTTGTCATTCAGAAAACATTCTGCCACCTTACACAAAACCGCAGTTAAGCTAACTGGCCTGAAATTAGTCATAGAGGTTTTTAACCCTTTCTTTTTATATATAGGGATCACTACCGCACTTCTCCAATCCACCGACACCTCCCCTCTGGAGAATGACCTACCCAACAAGTATGCCAATGAGGCTGCTATGTGTGCACTTACTTCTCTCAACTTCCTAGGGTGCAACGAATAAGACCCTGAAGATTTATGAGGTTTTAAACCTTATAATAGTTTTTCTATATGCTCTACACTAACATCCATATCTAAATCACTATTTATATTCTCAACTATAATATTATTCTTTGCCTTTTCATCGTATACTGAACCAAAATACTGATTCAGATGTTTTGCCATTTCCAGTGATTCTGACACTTCTTTACCATTTATATACAGGGGTCCTAATTGATTTGACATATTCTTATTATTATTTATATAAGAATACAACCCTTTTTCATTAACTTTTCTATATACAAAGTTTATTTCCAATCTCTTTCTTTCTACCCTAATTTTAGATTTTAACATCTTCAGTATTTTTTTTATATTCCGTACTAGCCTTCACGGTCCCTAAGTTTTGAATTTTATCATATGCTTTTTTTTTTATCTTTATACAACCTCATAATTTTGTTCATATACCACATAGTTTTTTTTTCCCCCTTTTTTTGTGTATAACTTCCTTTTAGGAGTATATTTATCTTCCAGTTTTTGCAATTTGCCTTTTAATATTTCCCTTATTTCTTCTACTGTTTTATCTTTGAATAAGCCTTTCCAGTTCTACTCAGCCAATTTCATTCTAATATTATGAAAATCTGCTTTGTTATAATTTCTAATGACCATGACCCTTTTTGAATTTTTTATTTTCTTTTGATGTAACATTGATCTACCCCATGATCATTATTATTTATATTTTCTTTTTTTAATCACATAATATTTTATTGAGTTTTCCAGTTACAAATAGCCATAATAATGGTAACTGTGAGCCAAGCATACACTTATATCATTGCACAAGTACAGTAGTTTTGAGGATTACTAAGATTTTCTATAATACTTATATTCACTATTAAATCTTCACAATGTGCTACTATACAGTCTAATGCATTTTCTCCCCTTGTATGTTTATAAACTAATTGCATCAACCCTACCTCTCCCATCATTTCTAAATATCTACAATGCATAGCATTTTTTGCAGTTCTCTAAACCCAATTAATATCCAGTAAATTAAAATCCCGCTTAATGACTATGTCTTCCTGCATTGCTACTTGTCTAATTTCTTTATCTATATACTCTTCTTGGGTTCTGCTGGAATTTGGCTGACGATAGTACAGACCTAGCAACATTTTTTTTGAGTTTGTGAATCATGTACTGCTATCCATATAGATTCTATCTCTTTATATTGATCATATTTGTTATAAATTGTACTCTTAATTCCCTGTTTTATATAAATTGCAATACCTCCTCCTTTCCTATTACTTCTTTCCTTTGAGAACAAGTCATATCCCTCTATTTCTCTATTCTATAAAACATCCTTCTCCCACCATGTTTCTGTTATACTACAAATATCTATACACTCTGGGTGGGATATTCAAAAGGGTTGTGCATGGCGCAACAGTGTTGTGCCATGTGCAATCCACTGATGTGCCACAGCGTGATATTCAAAGGGGGATGTTGCGCTGCACAAATCCTGATGTACTGGGGTGCACCAGTAATGTATGCAGTGCAAGTGCAGGGGGTGTGCTCATGCATATGCAGCACATCCTGATATTCAGCCCAGGATGTGTG
Source organism: Neoceratodus forsteri (assembly GCA_016271365.2). Lineage (NCBI taxonomy): Eukaryota > Metazoa > Chordata > Ceratodontiformes > Ceratodontidae > Neoceratodus > Neoceratodus forsteri. The sequence continues at coordinate 1,274,136,957 of CM057449.1, read as the reverse complement.
GTGCATATGCAGACACAAACCCACCTTGTGCCAAACAGAGGGGCACAAACATCTGCCCGTAAAAAGCAGGAGCAAGCTGGGGGACACCCACAGGCAGGCTGCCATATTGCCATGTGCAACACGGCAGCTGCCTGTTGTGGGTGGCCACCCGACCTCCTGGGACACAGTTCAGTCATCATGCCCCCCTCACCTGATCGCAGGTAGATACATATATTATCCCTGGTGGTCCAGTGGACCCTACCCCATCGCCCAATCATGGGCATAATATGATTATATCCCTGATGGTCCAGTGAACCCTTCCCCATCACCTGATCATGGGTGCAACATATTATATCCCTGGTGGTCCAGTGGACCCTACCTCATTGACAAATCGTGGGCTTTAGGTATCATTACATTCCCGGGTGGTCCAGTGGACCTGATCCCCTGCCCAATCATGGGCTTTAGTTGTTTTAAATTCCTGGTGGGCCAGCGGTACCCCACCCCACTGAGACCATGCCCACTCCCTGGTCAGTGATGGCAGGCTTCCCACCGTTGCCCAGCCTGTCGATCGACAGACAGGCATGGCTGAGTTCGATTGTCTCAGACAGCCAATGGTGCGAACTACCACCACATGTCCCAAATGGAATGGTCACCACTGCACCGTGTAGTGCCAGCACAGTCTGCACACCCATTGGCCCATGTGCAGGATTCAGGCACAGCCATACTCGTATGCTGTCAGTCTGCAGGGGCGTGTGGCTTGTGGGTGGGGAGCTGCCCACCCGCCACTGACTGGGGAGCTGGTGGTGGGTCTCAGTGGGTGGGTGGTGGGTACTGCTGGGCCACCCGGGATTTAATTTCAATATTTGCCCATGATCAGGCTGGAGATCGGGTCCACTGGACCACCATGGATTTAATTTCATGATTTGCCCATGATCGGGCAGGGGATTGGGTCCACTGGACTACCAGGGAATTGCATTTCATATTATGCCCACAATAGGGTGGGGGGCAGGTCCACTGGACCACCAGGGAATTTAATTACATTTTATGCCCACAATCATGCAAGGGAGCGACTCCACAAGACTACCAGGGAATGTTACTTTAACTAAAGCCCATGATTGGGCAGGGGAGCAGGTCCACTGGACCACCAGGGATTTAAATATGATATGCCCATGATGGGGCATTGGGGCGTATTGTCCACCGAGGAGCAGGGGGAGTTGAACCCCGACGGCTTCAGCCTGGCAGGGCACCAGGTGCCAGTCACCGGGGATTGGTACACCACATGCAAATGGGGCCACAATGACATGCAAATGGCCCCATTTGTGCCTTGCATGCATAATGGCCTCATTTGCATGACCAGCGCTGAATATCATGGTTGATGCTCCTAGCATACCCACACTGGCGCATCCCCCTGCTCCTCACTTGCTACTTGCACTGCCACAGTGCCACTGTGCTTTATTCCCCCATGATGCATACCTATTTCTGTATTTTAGGATTGAATCTCCCAAAACATAAGCATTAACATCTCCTACTTGTCCTACATAATTTTCCCTTTCCCCTTGTGGTTCAGAGTCTATAATTCCGATTTCATTTTCTTCAGTCTGATTTCTGTCATTCTATTCCTTCAGTTGTTTTTTTGGTTATTTCCTGGATCTTGCAAATTATCATCTGTATCTAAATAATTCCCGATACTCCCATAAAGGCTTTCAATGATTACTACTTTTTTCCTTTCTAACCTTTCACACATTCTTTCATCTTTATCTTTGTTCTCTGTCTCTATAGTACTATTATTTTATTTTTGTATAGTACTCTCCTTTACAATTTACTCCCAGAACATAAATTATGTCCTGTTTCTATTATTCCACTTACATCTTGAGTTTCATCAACATCCAGATCAGTTAGCTGTTAGTATCTATTATTTGTCTGCAGAGTAAATCTCATAGCCTTTCTACCTTTCTTATATTTGCTGGTTTCTACCAACCAATCTTCACCCTCTACATCTCTATCTCTTTTCCTGCTAGTTGGTTGTTCAGAACTATTATTTACATCCCCATTTTCACTTTCCTTATAATGTTCTTGATTGTACTGCATAACATTTGTTGCTGAATTGAAATTAATTTAATTTCCAGAGCTAAGTTTATTTGTCTCAATTCTTTAATGGGTATACACTCCTGACAAGTATACACCAGTACCTCATTTGCCACCTCTGTTGATATCTTGTTACAAATTATACATCTTACACTTAATTCACCCTGTCTAGTCTAACCATATTTGTATCCACGTTTACTTCTAGTCCCTACTAATAAATTATACTCCCTTTTTGTTTAAACAAATCCTAATATCAGCAACTTTATTGTAGCTTGTTCTCAAACTATCTACCATGCCATTCAATATTATCGCTTTGCATCCAGACACCACCTTATAGTAGTTTCTATCCTCATAGTCTGTCACTTTAACTTGCTACTTTCCCAGCCACCCTTATACTCCACTCTCCTTTAGTGTTCTAAGTACACTCTTGCACTCTTCCTTTATTGCCACAATTGTCTCAAATTCAAATCTTGTTGTTGTCTTACCCGTTCTTTCTGCTCCTCTACCTCCTTTCTACTTCTTTCACACCAGACACACCAGACATGTATTGGAACGCATGTGTCTCAGCGTGTGTCTCCATGTGTGGTGCTGCTCTCACTCGTGTCACTTGCTACAGCCCCAGCTTTTATCTGCAGCCATGACCAGGAAGTGCGAGGTGGCCACGGTCTGCTCACTGCTCCCTTGTGCACCGAATTAACTTTAAAACATGCAGCTCTATGCTGCCTTGACTAAAATTAGCCCCTCAAGAGAACCTGCTTAAAACTCCCCAAGGCACACACAGCTGTAGTTCCAACTAGGAGCTATGTAGAACTACTACTTCGCATCACAAAATGTAAAATCCACATTTTTTGCTATTAGAATTGTTACCCCTCTACTGTTGAATGTACAAGTAGAATAATGTACTTGATTAAGGATTGTGCCAGGAACACCACAGGACAAAACATCATGTCACCAAACACCATAGGCATATCATCGCCGACTGCAATGTCGGCTAATTGCTGGCCAGGACTTCACAGGTAATAGGAATACAATCCTGGTGACAAGAGGGTCCCCATCCCACCCTATGACCATTGGCCCCAGTAACCATAATGGTAGCATTCCCTGGTGTGCTGTCTGGTCCCCGCAGCCATTGCCGGCATGGATGTCCCAATATACATTACATTGCAAAATATCCCTGGTGACTAGTGGACCCCCCACCCTGGCAGACAGCTCCCTACCATCCCACACCCCCAGACAAGGAGCAAATGACCAGCACAGCTCTCCACTTACTGCCACGCCAGGCCACCCAACTGAGCTGCAGTGAATGAGCACATACTGTAGATGTGTGTGTGCTCATTCTTTCAGCTTAGTCAGGCATCCAGCTGTGGTGGAGAGTGGAGTGCTGTGCTGGTCATCCACTCCTTGTCAGGGGGTGCGGGGTGGTGAGGAACTGCAATGTTCCTGGCTCGATCCCTTGATTAATCCATCCTTTTTTTAATTTAGTATGTTCCTTTCATGACAAACGTGTCTCTTGAATGTTTAATATCTGAATATTATTTTCTTTTTGCATAAACCAATGTGAGTTCCCTTTTTTCTATTGCTAATACCATTTATGTTTGTGGATGACACGACAACTCCAGGTGAGTCTTATCTATTTTTCTGTACCATCTTTAAATAATCTTAGTTTCTGCTATCTCTCCTTTAGCTTTCTGTCTTCTTAAAGTTTTTTCCCTAACTCTCTTGTCTATTGCACTTTACACTTCAGTGGGACTAGTGCAATATTATTCCAGCCTGACGCTGGTTTTTAGACTATTAGTTCATGAACATCCTCTCAAAGATCTGAAATACAGTCGTATTAATATATAATGAACTTACTTAATCCTGTTCTTGGCTCTTGAATTTTATATCCAGATTTGTATTTTGCACTTTATATTTTGCATTTTGCACTTTGCAATTGGGGTATTTTTACTACCTTATATTTATAACCAAAATGGTTTGTACAAGAAGTGGTGAAAATAGTTCTTTATTTGAAGCACATGCCATTACTGAGAATGGCAGAAAAAAGAATTCAAGGTCTAAACAAGAAAACTGGTTGTGGCAATTTAGACACTCAGAAAGATCAATTGACAATGCCTCTGATGCAAGTTAAAATTATGAAGTTTTTTTTTCTATTAAATGATTAAAAAAAGCTGCTTTTCAATTTTTCCTATTTATCTTCCACACCAGTATTAAACTCACAGGATGAGAGAAGGATGTGTCTTTTTGAGGATAAAAGTATTAGTTGGAAAATGAGTCTATTGACCCTTGAAATAGAGAATACTGGCAAGGAAGCAACCACAGAAATTATCCCATCTTTCTCACAGGAAGGAATTTGTCTGTATTCCTATGACTGGGATTCTCAAAACCTGTATAATTTGTCAGCATCCATTCTGGATTTAACTAATTTGGAATCTGCAATAGCTAACTCTTCTCCATGGATATTCTCCTCTGAAGAGCCATCTACTGCAAAAATTTAAACTGTTTTAGTCCAGAAGGATTTATTTGAGCATGAAACTTTAAAAAAAAGAAGAACGTTGCCAGATATATTTTTTTATTTATTGAAGATATCAGATAACATACCTTTGAGTCAAAGAATCCTTTACAAAGGTTCCACGTCATTATATTCAGAGACATCAGATACAATGGCAACAAATAAGACACAATAGTTACAAAGAAGCTTGTACATTAGCAAAAGTGATTACAGAAAGTTGCAAAAATAGTTACAGAGTAAAGACAGTAATCAGTTAACAGGGTACATACACTACAGGATGGTGGCACCAGCCATGCCCTGGTCATTATTTAGTAGTCTAGGCTGGACTGGGATATCCATTGTCCAGGTATAAGCATGCCCTAGGGTGGCAAGACCAGGGCGAGGTCCAAATATGAGGGGGGACAGAGTAGAGCAAAAAATCAAGGACAGTCACAGGCTGAGCCTTGAGAGATTAGGTCACATAGTTGGGACTTGAACCAGCCAAGTCTGGGTTCTGAGAGGAGGGAGTTAGGGGGGGAGTTAAGCCAGCTATGGGCCTGGTGCCTAAATGTTCTTTGACCTGAGGAGGTCTTGCAGAGGAGTACCTGGAGGTGGGTGGTTGTAGACTGCTGGGTGTGGTGGGAGGACAAGGGTGCCTGGAGTAGGGGGTAAGGGCAGGTGGGAGTAGACCTGCAGTTATTTTTTTAGCAATGAAGCATGTCTGATATTTGAGCCTCCATTGAAGTTAAGCCAGTAGGTGGAGGCATTCAGGGCCCAGGTGTGTGTGTGTCTGGCACAACTGGAGGCTAGTCTACAAGCCTTATTAAGAGCCAGCCTGATTTTGTTTAGGTGTGTGGTGTTAACTGCCCATAGATTATGATACTGTAATCTATGAGTGACAGTGACAGTAGCTAGGTGGAGGGCTTCAGGTGGGAGGCAGTGCTTGTACCGGTGCAGTAAACTAATACGCATATTAACAGTGGTGCTCAGTTTTCAGATGTGGTCATGGTATGTGAGCCTTGAGTCTAGGGTGATACCCAGGTACTTGAAAGAGGTAACTGCTCAAGGGAGTCATTGAGGGAGTTCAGTATGCACAGGGGTAGCCCACTGTTCCTGCTTTGGGAGTGGGAAAACACAATAGACTTCATTTTTTTGTAGTTTAGAACTAGCCTATGCTGAACAAACCAGGATTCTGCTTCTGTAAAAGATTTTTGTAGTGCACTACAGAGAGCGGTGGGATCAGTGTGGGAGCTGTAGAGGATGGCATCATCTGCATATAGGAGTAGTTTCCCAGAGCAATCCTTGGGTAGGGAGTTGAGGTACAGGGAGAAAATTAGGGGGCCAAGAATAGAGCCCTGAGGGATTCCTGACTGGACTTGGAGGGGGGGAGGACTGGATTTAGGCAAGTCTGACTGTTTGAGTTCTCTCTGACAGATAGCTGGCAAACCAGCCAGTGGTGTCAGAGAACATGCCAATTTGTGTGAGGGAATCCAGTAGTAGTGAGTCATGTACCATATCAAACTCCTTGGAAAGGTCTATAAAAATGCCACCAGCAATGTGGCCTGTGTCCAGAGATATGTGGAGGGCATTAGTGAACTCCAGGAGAACTGTGGTAGTTCTGTGGTTGTGCCAGAAGCCATGCTGCTCAGGACACAGAAGGCTGTATTTGGAGAGGTAGTCCATAAGCTGGGTGGCCACAATTTTTTCCAAAGCTTTGGAGAGGGGGGCAGGATTGAGATGAGGTGGTAGTTCCCAGGCTGGGTGCGGTCACTGCTCTTAAGGATGGGTGTAATGAGAGCCGATTTCTGTTTAGAGGGGAACTGGCCCAGTGATAGGGAACAGTTCAGGAGCATGGTGAGTGGGAGAAGAACTTCATTAAAGGTGAGCCTAAGCAGCAGTGGGATTTCCGCTTGTGAAGCCAGCGACCCGGGTTCAGGAACATATCTGGGTCATCGGAGGGCCGGCCGGGGGGAGTAGGATTGAGCATCCGATGGACAGCTCTCCGGGGGGAGGGTGTGGGTAGCGCTTGGGCTGGGGACTCCTTGCAGTGGCGGGAGTTCTCACGCAGCCGACGCTAGATGTGGGGGGGAGGCGGGGCAGATGCTGGTGTCATTGCACGTCCCCACCTCCTCTGGGGAGAAAAACGGAAAAAGGCGGGCAGGACCACCATAGGATGAAGTCCTCCCCAGATATCCTCGCATCGCCATCGCCGCTGCGGGACCCCAACCAGTCACAGTTCCAGGGTCACAAAGGTGGCCTGCGGCCCCACCCTCCGGGGGTAAGCCAGGGGTGACCGATGGTCCTCTGCAGCTATAGGCGGTGGTAGAGGTCCCCGGGGGTCATGACCTGGGTGGAGGAAGTAGACGGTGGTCCAGCCAGGATAAAGGGCAAAATAAAAAAAAAACAACAAGCATAGAAAGTTAAGGAAACTGGTAATGTTATAGAGGTAATCTCATCAGATAGTGAAATAATTCAAGATAGAGAAACCCAGAATGATCATGATAACTATTGTCCTGCAGGTGGTCTGTATATGCATATAGGGAAAGTAATTAAAGTAGGGGAAAATTAGCAGAATTTAAATAATGGGATGAATATGGTTTTACAGGATACTTTGGAGGTGGATTTGGTCAGTCAGGAGGGAGGGAGGCTGAAACTCATTTTGTGGAGGCTGATGCTGCCCCAGTAATAAATAAAATTAAAAATTTGGCCCAAAAAGCAAATGAAGATGAGAAATATAGAGATAATTAGATTAAAGGTAGAGCATTGATAGATTTAAATGTTCCTACCTAAACATCTTTTAATCAGTATATACATAGAATGAGTAATTCTAATCAGGACTTTGAATATATGCTAGAAATTTATGGGATAGACCAACCTGAAAATGAGACCCTAGAGAATGTATTACAACTAGTGAAATGACTGTTCCAAATTTCAATGGCAGAGCAAGATTTATTTGTTATGAGACCTTCAAATCAAAATTTTCCTGATTGTATGTTAATGTATCACAATCTTGAAAAAGTAATTTAGAAACTATGGCAACAAGCAACATTACTCCACACATTGGGAATCTGAGTTCTACTGCCTGTTAGAGTTCCCACGATAAACAATTCCTTTTTAAAGGCAGAGGAAGATTTCTATTCTAAGGAGCAGTGAGGTGAGGATAAGGCTAGACTAAAACAGAGTCCTGAAAGCTATTACAAAACTTGAATCTGGTCGGCTGTCTGAATGCAAAAGCAAAACGCTTTTGATTTTTGGTTGGAAAAGAGATAGCAAAGACTCCATAGGGAAACTTAAGGATGGTCTTGCAAATTTTCTATCCATATTCTTTAAATGTAGTTTTATAACCTGTATTAGAGTACATAATGAATTGACTGATTCATCTCAGATAGATATCACATTTAAATGTGTTAAATTGATGGATTTAGTGAAGAAGGCAGCTCACCTCTTAGACACTGTGGGTATCTATATAGTAGAATCTGATTTTCTAAGTACATCTTCTAGGGATGAACAATGCTCAAGTCCAAATCTAGACTCTGATGTGAATAATAGGAATCAAAAAAATAAATATTCTGTCTTGAATCCAAATGTTATGTTATGACAAAATAAACATACTATTAACCCTAATAATGTAGATACTGTATAACAGAGGGAGGTCTGAAATATACTATTTTGAAATATTGAGAGGTTGTTATTTAAATTAGCGGATAGGGAATCCTTCAGTTATTTTGGAAAAATCTGATATATTGTGTTTTCAGGAGACATGGAATACAGCAACTTTACTAATTCCAGGATTTACAGGGGTTTTTTTTATCAGCAAGTAAGAATAAAAAGAATAGGCAGCAGAAGGCAGGATTGGCTACATATGCTAGAACCAGCCTGAATTTTAAATGTACACTGCTCCAGTTTAAGTCAGAGTACACCCTGGCACTTAGGCTAATGAAAGGAAAATTGTGAATAATAATTATTAATGTATATTTTCCAGTGGAAGCTAACATTTTTCATCATATATGGAATTGTTTTGTCAATTTTCTGAAGGAAATCATATTGAATTTTGCACAGGATTCTATTCTTTTGATAGGAGATTTTAATGCACGAGTATTTCTGAGTAATACATTTTCTAATTTATATGATGATCTACAGGGTTTCCAAATTATTAATCCCAAGATTGCCTGGAACAGAGGTTTAAATGATAAAAATGTAATATGAGAGGCAAAAACATTTTTAAAGCACTGTCTGGATCTGGTTTTTGTCTTTTAAATGGTCATCTCCCCAGGGGTAGCCAGGGCAGGTGAATTCACCTTTATGGGACCATTGGGAGCCTCAATAACAGACCTTGCATGGGTTAGCTTAAGTGCTGCTCATTTGATCTCCAGGTTTTAGACTGCTCAGAGTCCTTGCATGCCCATGTGCTGCTATCTCTTAACCTGACAAATCACACAGAAAAATATGTTGATGGAGATATTGATACAGATGATCTTGAAATTATCAATAGTAAAATAATCAGTTGGAATAATGGTACGTTGTCGTCTTTGTTAGAATATTTACAGAGTTATACTACCAGTGACCCTGTTACTATTTATTTAAGTTTCAGATTAACACCTTTGAGCCAGATGCTATTTTATAAACATTCCACATCATGTTACATAGGTAGGATAAGACAAGTTGGTTACATAATGAAAGGTAAGGAGATAACTTACTATATACACATGATAAAATGAGACAATAGAGCTTTGGTACATAGTAAAGCGAGACTAGAATAAAATTATGAAAGTAGAGCAAGGAAACTAATATTATACTTTGATGGGTGCAACCAAAGACCTTATCATAAAAAAAAAACTTGAATAATAGCTTAAGTAAACTACACCTAGGCATAATAAGGCTAGACTTAATGGAGAGGAGGTAATATAAAAGTAGGGTAGGAGATCAACAAGAAAAGTGGGGGAAGAAAGATGCCGGGCATTATCATGGAAGGATGAGAAAGAATGGTTTAAGGGTATGAGGGGATTGGGTAAAAGAGGAATGGAGTAGAGGTAGGAAGGAAATGTGGTACCAGTGTAGGTGACAGGGAGGACAAAAGTCATGGAGCCACTGTGGAATAAGGTGAGTAGTAGGAGGTGAGTGGAGAAAATGGGAGAATGACACTGGCTATGAGGGAAAGGGTAGAAGTGAGGCAAGGGAAGGGGAAAGTTGATAGGGCGAGAAGAAAAAAGAAAGTGGGGATAAGAGGAGGGGAAGCGTAGTAACTGAATGAAGGCAAGACATGGGAGTGGCCTTTATGGAAGTTTAAGAGAAACAGTCACTAAAATCTTAAGTTGTAGGGACAATGAGATACTGAGTAACTGGGATCTACTGAATGCTTATCTTAGGCCATTCTTGTGTAACAACACTTTCAATGAGAAAAAACAAATTACATGGTTTAATGGGACCTGCTTATTGGAAAAAAGAGATCTCCATAAACTAGTAAGACAAAGTAAAAAGTCTTAAGGACCAAAGAAAATCTGCAAAACTTAAATAAATCTCGAAAATCATATAAGAAACTTCTCGAGGTTGAAAGAGATATGTTCCACAAAAAAATGTGGGAATCACTTAGAGAAGCTAAATATAAAAAAGACATTTGGAAATTAGTTAATCAAGGATATGGCACATATGCAACGGATATTATGGCCTATACTCCTTGCCCCCGAAGACGTGGGAAAAGTATTTTCAAAAACTATACTTCTCATCAGAGAAGTCGTGGAAATTTCAAGAATATATACTGCACCAAAAGGCTTGTGTATCTTATTTTGCCCCTTATTCTATTTATATCATGGAGATGGAAATTTATGAAGCAATTAGTAAAGCACATTTGAATAAGGCTCCAGGTCCTAACCAGATAGTTACAAGTATGCACACATTTTTTTGGAATTGATGGGTTTTAGTCTTAAAGATCTTATTTAATTATGTTGTACAAAAGGATGATCTCCCAGACAGTGAAACAGGAAGTATCATGTTTCCATTATATAAAAAGAGACACTCTCACGACCCAGCTATGTACAGGCCTGTTAGTTTAACAGACACATCACAAAAATTGTTTTCATATATCATTTTACAAAGATTTATGATATGGCTAGAAAATAATAAAATATTGAGTATTAAAATGGTTTTGGAGCAGGGCATTCAACTATACAGCACTGTTTTATAATGTCTCATCTAATATGGAAATATACAAGAATTAAAAAGGATAACATTTTTTGTTGCTTTGTTGATTTTTCTTCTGCTTTTGACAGTATTAGCAGCAGACTGTTGTGGAAAAATTTAGAATTTGAGGGTTTAGATTCTGATTTGTTAGTTGTCCTTATCCAATTACATTCAGAAACCTGGATCACGGTAGAGTATGATCATAGAAGGGCAACTACTGCCCCAGTGACCACTAATCAAGGGGAACAGCAGGGTTGCCTATTGTCACCCACTCTATTCAATATTTATATAAATGTAATACTAACATACTAACATACTAAAATGCCAGCAGAATAGACCTAATGGTCTTTCGTGTCTGCTCGTTTGGTCAGCCCCCAACCTGGGTGCTGACCTTGCTGTCCCCCTCGCCTTCTCTGGCTTCTCCCTTCCCAGTTCCGGATATTCTTGCTGCATTGGATTTTGCTTCCTGAACCCTTCCCCTGTACCTGTCCCACCCCCTCTTGAACCCCTCCACTGTCTCTGTCTCCACCAGCCCCCTAGGTAGTGCATTCCATGGCTCTACCACCCTCTCAGTGAAGTAGCACCTCCTCCTTTCTCCCCTGAATCTTCCCCCCTCCAGCTTCCACCCATGCCCTCTAGTGGCCCCCTCCTCCTTCCTTCGAAGCACCCTCACTGTTCCTCCCCTATTTACCCTCTTCATGTACCTGAAGACCTCTATCATGTCCCCCCGGTCCCTTCTCTCTTCCAAAGTGTACATATTTAGCTCTTCGAGCCTCTCCTCATAGGTCCTGTCCCCCAAGCCCCAAATCATTTTGGTTGCCCTCCTCTGGACCCTCTCCAGGAGGTTAATGTCCCTCTTATTGCGCGGCCTCCAAAACTGCATGCAGTACTCCAGGTGCGGCCTCACCAAGCAGTTATACAGAGGGAGTATCACTCCCTCCTTCTGGAGGTGATCCCCCAGCGATGCATCCCAGCATCCTGTTGGCCTTGGCTGCTGCCCTCCTACAAGTCTCAGAGTTGTTCATCTTGACATCCACCACCACCCCCAGGTCCCTCTCAGCCATTGAACTTGTAGTATTTCCCCAGGGTGTACACTTGGCCTGGTTTCTGGCCACCAGGTGGGTACCTTGCATTTCCACCATTAAACCTCAGCTTCCACTTTCTAGACCATCTTTCCAGAGCCTCCAGGTCCCCTGCAGGGCCACCCTCCCCTCCTCCCCATCACCACCGCCCCAGTTTCAGTCATCTGCAAAGAGACTCATCTCACTCTGATTCCCGTCCTTATGTCAGATATGTGGGCATTGAACAGAAGGGCCCAAGGACTGATCCCTGTGGGACCCCACTAATGACCCTCCTTGGGAAGAGACTATCCCACCAACCACGACCCTCTGGGTCCGGTTCTGGAGCCAATTGCCTATCCATCGGATCATCTGGTTTCCACCCCATTTCTCCTAGTTTATCCAACAGGCCCACGTGAGGAACAGAGTCAAATGCCTTGCTGAAGTCTAGAAACAGGACATCCACAAGTCTACCCAGGTCCAAGGCACTTGTCACCCAGTCATAGAACTCCACCAGGTTTGTCTGACATGATTTCCCGGGATGAATCCATGCTGTCTATCGTCCAGGCAACCTGACTTATCAGATCCCCCAGCCTCTCCTTGACAATGCCCTCCATCACCTTGCCCACCACTGAGTGTCAGGCTGACAGGCCCTATAGTTCCCTGCCACCTCCCTTGATCCCCCTTGTGGATAGGCACTACATGCGCCACCTTCCAGTCTTGGGGCACCACCCTGTCCTCAGAGATGGTGAAAGCTCTGCCAGGGGTTTCCTTAGGACATCTACAAGTTCCTTCAGCACTCTGGGATGTAATTTATCCGGCCCCGGTGCTTTCTCCATCTTAAGGGGCAGGGGCTTCCCTCACTCTCTCTGCTGTGATTTCCACTTCCAGTACCTCTTCTCCCTTAGCCCTCCCCCACCTGCCAGTGATGCCCCCTCCCAGACCTGCCCGATTGGTAAGGGACCCCTCCTCATTATCTCCGTCTCCTCCCATGTATGATGCAGCATCCCATTTCCCTGGTGAAAACTGGGGTGAAGTACTCATTTAGTACCTCAGCCTGCTCCTCTGGGTCTTGTGCCCATCTCTTCCCTGATTTAATCCTGCTAATCTGCCCCTTCACCCTTTGTCTTTCCCCAATGTATCTAAAGAACCCCTTTTCCCTCTCCTAATTTCCCTGGCCAGGTTCTGCTCCTTCCTTGCCTTAGCCACCCTCACCACTCTAGTGGCCCTTCTAGCCATCAGCTCGTACTCCCCTCGATCCCTTTCACTCCTTGAGCGCTTGAATTTCTTATAGGCTGCTTTCTTTCCCCGCACCACCTCCTGGACCTCCCTGGTCCACCAACAGGGTTTTTGGGCCCTACCGCATTTTCGTCTTACTCTTGCACAGGTGCTGGTAGCATCCTGCACCCCTCTCCTGATGATTTCCCACCTAGTATCAGCGTCCATGTCTGACCCAATCCCATCCAAATGCTCCTTAAGGATCCTTCCCATTTCCTTAAAATCCGCCCCCCTGAAGTCGGTTACTTCCGTCTTTGTGCAGCCTTCTACCCCTCCTAGGTCCAAGCAGAACCAGACCGTGGCATGGTCACTCCCTGCCAATGGGTCCCTTACCTCAGGCCCCCAATCTGGTCACTGTCTGCAGGACCACATCCAGTACCGATGCCTCCTGGTCGGTTCCCTCACCTGCTGAGTTAGGAGCGGCGTCTTGAAAGACATCCAACAACCTCTGTTCCCTGGTCACAGAGGATGTCATAAGTCTCCCAGTCTGTTCCTGGCATGTTTAAGTCCCCTAACACCACCACTTTCCTCTGCCCAGTCTGCAGTGTCTCCTAACATCTGCCACCAGACTGTCCTCCAGCTCCTCCGCCAGGGCAGAGGTCTCATACACCACTCTATTTTACTCTCTTGCCCCCTTGTTATCAGGTGACCAAATCACCTCCACGGTTCCCTCCGCCTCCTCTACTCCCCTATGCCAATGCAGTTTTTTACTATCATTGCTACCCTCCTCCCTTCCCTCCCCTGTCCTTCCTGAACATAGTGTAACCCTCCAGGTTCAGGTCCCAGTCATGTCTTGCAGTGGCCCAAGTCTCAGTGACCGCTGCCACATCCACTGCTCCTCAGTTAACATCGCCTGGAGCTCAGGCATTTTATTGCCCAAGCTCCTGGCATTTGCTGAGACTACCTTCCACCCTTTCCCTATAGTTACATTTCCCTGCTCGTGTTCCCTTGGGATTCTGTTTTCTCCTGGTCTGCACTTTGCCAGTTGGTCTTTCCTGCAATCCTCCTGGTCTCCAGGGGTGGAGACAAGTCCCTCCTTTATCGGCATCCCTTGACTGCCTTTTCTCCCATCCACCCCCTTCACAAGTTTAAACCCCACTTTTCACCAATGAACTCCTCTATTTTCAACATAGGTTCCCTCCCCTCCAAATTGAGATGAGTCTATCTCTAGCATACAGCTCCTTATCCTCCCAGGTCTCCACCAATCCCCCATCAACCCATGCCCTCTGGCCTCACCACTCCCTGAGCCACTGGTTTATCTCCTAAATTTTCTTTTGTGTTCCCCACTAGCCCTTGGCACTGGCAGTTTCTGAAGGAAACTGTGCATCCTATGTCATGACAGACCCTGGCAGAGCTCCCTGAATCTTGCCTGTATCTCTAGCCCATAATTTCCCTCAATGTCATTTGTGCCCAGGTGGACCAGTATGTCTGGGAACCCCACAGTCCTTTGCCAGCTGATATACCTCATGCTTAGCCCTGTGCACCGTTAGTCCAGGGAAGCATCTTGTTCTAACTAGCCAGGCTTCTCCCTCCCTATCCCATTTGATACCCCTGATCATAGAATCCCCCAGCAGGAGCACTCTGACCACTCCTTTTCCTCCATTCCCCCCCTTCCATGTCCCTCATCCTTTCTACCAGCCCTTCCACCCAGCTGGCTCCTTGTTCCTCCTCCTATCTGTGTGCCACATGCCACCCGCTCCTTATTTACCATGGCCACTCCCTCCCCTCCAATCCTATGCCTCTCCTCCTTCTGAGTATCCTTCTGTACCTTGTTAATTCCCCCCTCACTGCTCACAACTGGTCCTTCTACCCCATCTGCTAAACTAGCCTGGCTCATCCTCCCTTCCTTCCTGTCTCCATTTAGTTCCTCCTTGCTCATCCATGCTCCCCTGGCCTACCCCTCAGCTCTCTTTACTGAATCCTCCTTGTACTTCCTGGTCCTTCTTTACCTTTCCTCCCAACTGGTCCTTCTCCTTGTGCTTTCCTCCCTCTTCTCCCTGCCCCTCCTGCTCGATTCCTGCTCCCCATTTCTCCTGCATTCCAGGTCCCCCTGTTCTTCCTGCTATCTGGTCCCTGCCTCCTGCCCCCCACTCCCACCTCCTTTCCTCTCTAACCACCTCTGTCATGGCTACATCCCCCCCATCCTTGAGCAGAAGAAGAGAATTGAAGCGGTTACTAAGTATAAGGTCTGATCCACCTCCCTGCCTTGCTTCCTTCTGTCCAGCACTGGCTATCCACCTACTTCCCTGAGAATGTTGTCCCTCCGTCCGCTTTGTGAGGTCCCCAGTTACCTGCCTGCTTCCTTGGTAGTGTCCTTTTGGCCCCCTCTGCCAGGTACCTATGTGACCCCTGAGTATTGTCCTGCACTCCTTTCCTATACCCCTGCCCCAGTGCTTGGTGCAACCCTGTGGGAGATTTCCAGCCCCTTCCCCACCATACCACCCCCTTCCACCAGCTTTCTCTCATCCCGCAGCCTCCTCCCTAAGCTGTGCTAGCTGGTAGCACCCTGGGCAACCACCAAACTTCCAAGCCCAGTCCAGTATCATGGCTGCTCCACACCCTGTGCACCCTACCACTCCTCCAAAGATGCTGGCCCTAATGATGTGTGGTTCCATCTCCTTTCAAATAGGTTTCCTTGGGTGAGCCACCAGGTTCTCCTATTCCAAGATACCCCTACTGCCTAATCAGGTCACCCACTAATCCTAGAGACAGTCCACCTGTACACCAGTAACTCTGTTACTAGGTGCAGTACAACACATTAAACATGTAAGGAAAATGAACAACTCCTAAGCTCCTCTCTACCGGCCTTTAAATTCCAACCCCCAGTGGCTAGAACTACATGAGCTGCACCAGCAGCCTTTTCCTCAATTGCAGGGCAGGTCTTCCCCTATAAATTTGCAGACTTCTGGGGAGGGGAGGGTGGGTCTTGGGCAGACACCTGACAAGAGAGAGTGTATCAGCCCTGTGTCTCCCCTCCAAGCCCTGCAGCTAAAGAACCAGGCCCAAGAAAATCCCACCAAACAGGTTTTAAATCAGAAGAAATAGGCCTCTACCAGCGCAGCCTGTTACAAAGTGAAACATCCACAAAAAGAACCCCACTTACAGCCACTAAATCAGTTTACAAACATCCAGGATCCCCCAGAACAATACCCTGCTAGCCCCTTAGAAGCAAGAAAGAAAAGAACTAACCTACCAAGTAAAATCCACAAGAACCCTGTGAAAACAGCAGCAGCAGCTACTGTCCTGGAACACAACTGATCCTGCCCCTTTCCAGTTCTTTCTGAGAAGACAAAGCAGCTAGCACCTCAACCTGATTCAGCCCTGCCTCCACTCAATTGGCTGAGTGAGACCTGGCCAGACCATTAACACCCTCCCCACTATGAACTAACCTTTACAGCTAATGGAGTCAGCACAAGGAATCAAAATTCAAGTCAAAGCCCCAAAATATGTTTGCTGCCAAAGGAAACAGTTCTCCAATTTAATCAGCTTCACTAACACCAAATCAAACTAGGCTTGAAATTAACAGATATAGGTCTCCAATTCAAATAACCATCTCCAAGCAAATCCCACCAAACAGGTTTAAATCAGAAGAAATAGGCCTCTACCAGCGCAGCCTGTTACAAAGTGAAACATCCACAAAAGAGCCCCACTTACAGCCACTAAATCAGTTTACAAACATCCAGGATCCCCCAGAACAATACCCTGCTAGCCCCTTAGAAGCAAGAAAGAAAAGAACTAACCTACCAAGTAAAATCCACAAGAACCCTGTGAAAATAGCAGCAGCAGCTACTGTCCTGGAACACAACTGATCCTGCCCCTTTCCAGTTCTTTCTGAGAAGACAAAGCAGCTAGCACCTCAACCTGATTCAGCCCTGCCTCCACTCAATTGGCTGAGTGAGACCTGGCCAGACCATTAACACCCCTCCCCCACTATGAACTAACCTTTACAGCTAATGGAGTCAGCACAAGGAATCAAAATTCAAGTCAAAGCCCCCAAAATATGTTTGCTGCCAAAGGAAACAGTTCTCCAACTTAATCAGCTTCACTAACACCAAATCAAACTAGGCTTGAAATTAACAGATATAGGTCTCCAATTCAAATGCAGTAGAACCCACTTATAATGGCACCCTTATAGTGGACACCCGTTCATAATGGACAGATCTGTCTTGCCAGAAGCCAAAAATTATGTTTGTAATGTTAAAAATCACATTTATACCATACTGTACAACCCTTACATAGTGGGCACTTTGAGCTTCTCTGTACCCACTTATAATGGATAGATCTGTCTTGCTAGAAGCCAAAAACTATGTTTGCAATGTTAAAAATCACATTTATACCATACTGTGCAACTCTTATATAGTGGACACTTTGAGCTCCTCTGTACCCTTGTTACATGCTGCAAACTACCTGCTAACTGTCACCTGATTATTCAGCTGATTTGTCTGGCAGTGTAAAGACATCACTCACCTCTCCTAAATCATGCCTCATACCTGATATTTTACTCCAAGGGATTACTCCTGATCCTCTAGTCAGCACAGGTACTGTACAGCAAAATATTTTCCAGTCTTGTTTACTGCTCAGTTCCAAATCAGCTGCAAATATTAGTTTATTATACCCTTGGTTGGCAGAAGAGGGGGCATGTTCTGATCTTAACTTTTATGTGTGAGCTGTGGTAGAAGAGAGTTACATTTTAAGACTTTAGGATATAGCGGATGCCCCTTATAATGGACAATACCTGCCTGCACAAACATGTTCATTATAAGAGGGTTCCGCTGCATTACAAAACCTTGATAATTCTGATTTTCACTCTCCAATAGTCAAAGATAAGAAGATATCATGTTTTGCTTATGCCAATGATATCATATTATTTTTAACTTTCTTATTAGACCTGCAAAGGAACATTAATCATTATACTTCACTCTGTAAAGAGAATAAACTTAATATTAATAAGGCAAAAACAAAAGTTGATTTTATTTGGTCATAAAAGGAAAATATACCCTTTGGTATATACGGAAAAGGACAAGCTAGAGACTGTGAAATGTTATGATTATATGAGAGTAAGATATTCTGAAAATGGTTCGTGGTCTACACATAGCAATTTGATGTATTCCAAACATAAAATTTCTACTAATGCTTTTAAAATCTTCAATAAAAAATATGGTAAAGGCAACATATTAGAAGCTCTAAATGTAATAAATGTAAAAGTTAAGTCAAGCATTCTCAGAAATCTGGTGCTTAGGAGATAGTACATCTTTGGAGATACTGATGAATAAAATGTATAGATACCTCCTTCTGCTACCACAATCTGTACTAGCTGCTGTATTGAGACTGGAACTAGGCCAGCATCCTTTACAAACATTGATTAAGAAAAGACAGATAATTTGTCTCTCAATTTATTCCAACTTCATGAAAATAGATTCCCTAGACTCTGTCTTGAGGAGGAGATAGATTATTCCACAAGGGGTTTGCGTTTCCATTCACACAGCTAATAGGGAATCCTATTTTTCCATCTGGAATTGGAAATTTGGTGTATGGAATTTATTTACAACCAAAAGGACTAATTATGCACCAGGTTAAAAGGAGACTAAGAGACATAGCCATGGACTCTGACTTTGGTAGTTAAAGATCTTTAAAAAAAATGTTAAAATGATATAAATTACTTAAAACTGAGCAAAGAGTGGAATCTTATCTTAGACTTATATCCAATCCAAACAAGAGATGGCTTTTTACCAGGTTTAGGTTAGACATTTACAAGGCTAATTATATACATTATGGTAAAAAAGGCCAAACGTAATATCAGCATGTTGTAATTGTAATACACAAAATGAGGATGTCTTGAAACACGTTGTCCTTCTATGTTCACCATATGCAGACAGAAGACAAGAATGGCTTGGTTCTAGTCTTGGTGATCTTGGCCTCCCTCCTGACCAAATCATCATTTTTCTTTTTAATACACAGGTTGTTGCCATTATTTTTAAGATTACTGGCTTCCTGGCCACCTTACACCTTACACCTGTAAATGATATACAGGGTCACTGGGTAACTTTTTTAACTAATAGACAGTTGTACACTTGCATAAATAAATGAGTATAGATAATATATATGTTATATTCTATATTAATAAGTTTCAAGAGCCTCCTTTGGAGTGAATTCTTGAATTGTATGAAGAATTTTACAAACTGTATGATTTTTATATGTGAAGATATGTGGCTGTAAAATGTATTTGTATTTTACCTTGATATTGCAATGGCTTATAGCTGATCAATTAAGCAATAATGCCCAACAGGGTGTGTGTTGTGCTGGGATAACATCACGCCTCAGGTGGTTGGGCATGAGGCCACAGGTTGAGTGCATCCAACAACTGAGGCATAACATTATCCCAAATGACACACACCCTGGAGGGCATTATTGCTATTATACAATGGCTCGTTGTTATATATAAAATAAAAAAATAATTTTAAAGAATGTTTTTATTAGTGTGGAAATATATTTTTGTTTCTTAAGAGGAGATGCAAAAAAAGGGATCATCCATCATGTTGAGAGTAGACCCATGATGTTGTGTTGGAATAACATCATGGGTCCAGCCCAAGACTGACCAATCAAAGTCCAGGATTTTTTCTTGCCATTGTATAATAAAACATGAATGAACGAATGTATGATGAATGAATGAACTCTGTTGTCAATATCCATTGGTGTTTTTATTACATTTCCTACCTTATTGTTTCTTCTATCATTGTGCCATACATGTCCATATTGCGCTCTATTCTTGGTTACCTTTAAATTGTTACTTCCAGATTTCCCCCCAGATCTCCCATTTTTTGCTAACATATTGACACATGAATTGTGCCTGATGCTGAGTGGTATTTACACTGATGCACCCTATTGGCTATGCTCCTGTTGGAGCGGTGAGGAGACATCCTTCACTTTCTATCTTTAATGGAAGAGAGCTGAAGTATAAAAAAAAGACAACCTAATTCTAATCTCTTATACATCTCCAAATAGTATATCTAAACAGTCATCATCCTTTAATACCAGTTGTCCATATACACACAAATGACCTTTCAGAAAAGTCTTATAACAGGTATTTGGTACAGCAACCTATATATGTTTAGTATACATTGGCACTTTCATTCCATTATTACAGTACATCCTTACCTTTCTACTGCCCTAATACCTTACTAGTCAACCAAAATTCAACAAAAACACACACAAAAAAATACATAGCCACTTATATAATTGACATATTATTAACTCTTTCGTATCTTCAATGTCATTGTTTTCCAGTGGCACCTGTAGAAAGAAAGAAAAAAGAAAAAAATGACACTTCATAACTCCTTATAGGTTTGACGTGTTTTTAGTTTTCTGTATGTTCAGTGTAGTTCATTTCTGGTAGTGCCTGTGGAGTGAGAGAAAAAAAACATTCACTCTGCCTCACTGAAAGTTTTAAAGTCTCAGCACTGTTCCATTTATAGTATACGTGGTTTAAGTTGAAACTCTCCAAGTCCAATTCATTTTTCCATTGAGCTGTTAGTCCTTAAAGAGGGACTACAGTCAAAATTTCTGGCATCAATAAATTTCAGAATTTGGATCAGCATAGCCCCAATCAGCCTCATGCCAAAAATTAGATCTCTAAGTTACTTTGTTTAAAAGTTACACGTCATTTTACAACCCTAAATTCACTGCCTGTTCAAAAAAAGCTAGTTTCAGTGAAGAGCTGCTGCTCTATCTCCAGAACTCAGAGTTTAGTGTTCCTTGTCAGCAAGCTTATAGAATCTGTCTCTTCAAAGGTTGGAGTTCATGTGCAATAATTTTCACAAGTAAAACAGGCAGCAACATTCAAAAAACATTGCTATAAAAACTGTGCATTTAGGTTTTATAAAAATGTTGACAAATGTGTATTCTTTTTTATTTATTTATTTTGGTGCCATTATGTTGTGGTCCTTTTCCCCCCGGGTTGCTGATCCTAAATCATAGCACACTGCAGTGAGGTTTAGTTTCAGTTTATTTTTATACTGGAAAGGCATGGGAGCAAAATGTTCTGTTTTCACTGGTGAGGTTTGCAGATTGAATAAGTTTCTGATGCAGTGGAAATGGAAGGCTGTGATCATTCACACCTGTCATTCAACTGAAGTGATTTCTCAGGATGGCACTTTAAAACAATTATTCTACATCCCTGTAAATGGGGGTGGGAGAGGCAATGCTGTTTTGAAACCTTATTATGAGTTTCTGTGCAGTAGCCAACCCCGCTAATCTAGGGACAGATATTCAAAACTTTCCCTGCGAGGCAAAATTAGCACTGCATGGTGGGCAAAATTAGCCCAGAAACATTGGCACACCATATTCAAAGGAATAGCCCTTGGGATAAATGAGTTTAATATAGCATGCAAACAGGGAAGAGAGTGCAGTGCAACAATAGCCCAGCAAATAAGACAGCACTGAATAGCAACTGAGAGCAGTGCAAGTTGCAACAGTGGCACTGTGCACACAGAGGTGGAGTGAGTTAAGGCTGAACTATGTGGGCAACATGTGTGCTAGCAAAGCAGTGGAGCACAACAACAGCAAACAATAGTGCATGCCAAATACTGCAGAACCATGTAATGGAATATTACAGTACTGCGCGATGCTAACACGTTTGCGCAGAGCTGACATGTTTGCCTGGTACAATCCTATTTGCCCTGTGTTAAAGTTTGCTGTTTTCAAGCTGCAATGCAAATGAGCCTACTCAGGCAATCCATGGGAAAACAGCCACATTAGCATCTCATTACAGCCTACTTTGCATGTTGATTGCCCAGCACTATAACATGGTGCACACAGCCCCAGCTGTAGGTCCGACTGGAATTACAGGTTGGTAGCCACGTTTCTTTCTGTGCTCACAGCTCCACCTGTAGGCCCAACTGATATTACAGGTTGGTTGCCACATTCATTGTGTGCTCACAGCTCACAGAACATTAGCTGCAGTCTTGGTTTTCACACAGATGCAAAGACTAATGTGGCCCAGGGGAATAGCACTACAGTAATGGGTGGTCATGCTGCATGCCAGAGGCAAATCATTGTTTCTGCCACAGTGTTTATCAGATGGTACAGTACCATAGTAGGTGATACTGTGAAGTACACAGCAAGCCTATGGTGTATCAGGCAACGGTGACTGGTGCTATCCACACAGTGACAAGCACAGCTGGAAGGTGTGGTCTGACAGCGGACACCATAGTCATACTGTCCTGTGACTCTCATGTGCTGCACCAGTGGCATGGGATCCCCACACTACCATACACATGGCTATCTGTGTGTGCGGAGATCCTGGATGGGTGAAGGGTATGTGCCCTGGGGGGGGTGCAATACATACCTTCATACTGGCACACTGCTGTCAGGAGTAGGCCTGTCAGTGGAACATGTACACTGTGTGGCTGGCCCCAGCTGTGTAGCAGTACCTACTATGTGGTGCAGCCTGGCCACCTGTACACCATCCCCTCAACACCCTCCATTCCCCCAGTGTAGCATGTGTCTGCTGGACTGTGTTGGTGTACCCCAATGGGGAACTGGAGGTGTGTGCTGCATGGACACACTGCCATGGTGTCCACTGGGCCCTGAGGCACCCACTAATGCCTGGCAGCATTAGGACCGGTGCCAGTTGATGCCAACATGGGCAGTGCCATCTGTGTACAGCATGTCTCTATCATGTATGTGTTCTGTTCATTGTTTTTTATCACCTTGTTCACCAGGTAAGCACACTGGGTCAAGGCCCAGTGTCGGGAATGGCCCAGAGACACTAACTGTGTGGCTGAGATGCAACAGTGTACAATAAAGGCATACAATGCACAACAACACACAATGCACAAATGTCACATTTGGTATACATTACAATACTGTACAAATAGTTTGTTGCTTCAAGTGGTGTTCTAGCTCAGTTGTAACATTTACATGAGTGTTAGCTTCACAGCACTGTTAGGGCATTGCATTCCACAGTTTGTGTGCCTGTGCATATGGAGTGGCCCAGGATGGCTGTCCACCCACACTGCCTCCTCATTGGATGCATACAGCCTTGTTCCCTGTTGCTGCTGTGTCTACACCCCCCACATCCTGGGTTTGTCTGGCATTAAGACTACCTTTTCATAGGTGGTAATTTGTGCAATGCTACATGTTGTGCTACCGTACATGCACGGCACTATGCTTTGGAATATACCATTGCGCCTGTATGCATGTCCCCACCCTTCACTTTGCACCATGTGCACATTACCTCATAGCCTTGGTGCTATCACATTGCACCAGCACTAGCTGGCCTTTTGAATATAGCATTCTGGCACAAATGAGATGTAATCGTGGCACAATCGATTTGTGCCAGTAGCAAAGTTTTGACTATCTTGCCCCTAGTGTTTTCTCCCTGACAGTCTGTTACTTAACCTACATTCAGATTAATCTATGGTGTATTCCACATTAAAATGATAATTTTACCATGGCTAACACTTCCACCACTAACAGGAATTGACAAATATAAGGCCACTGATAAAGAGCACCTTTCATAATGGTCCAAAAAGTTACATCTTGTAGTCATTATATGCAGTGCTAGACCTGAAAGACTGTGTGCATTTGTTATTTTTGGCCAAGGTTTATTCTGCCTTCCATAATTTGGATTTGTTTTTGATCTCTGCTTCAGCCCTGCTGCACTTGCCTTTGCTGTTCAGCTGCTTGCTCCTGATGGCATCACTGTAGGGCAGAGTAGTGACTCCCACTGTGTGGTACAATGCAGTCACAGCAATTTTGCTAGGGAAAACTACCAGTACTCAATGTACATACCATGTCCCCCCTTCCCCAATACACCCTGTTAGCAATGCATTATGCCAATATCCAAATGCCTTGTCAGTACATTTTTGTTTTGTAAAATTGACTTTCTTCTGCCTTGGTAACAAAGCATGGGGATTGAAAGAAGATAGAGTTGCTGTCAGCATCTTTCCCAGTCCTTTTGACTTTCATGCAAAAATCACCCCATTTTGTGAAAAACAGGACATGAAATTTACAAGAACGGGAGGCTGAGTTTCAACTGCTAGGAAAGACATCTTATAAAACAGAACAATATTTTGTTGAGAGATGGAGACAAATTGTGATTTAGAGCACCTTTCCCAGTCCTTTTGACTTTCATGCATATATTACCCCTTCTTGCACTGATTCTGGAATTGCATTTCATTAATTTTGCAGAATGAAAAAAATAACTGCAGAGGACAGTAATAAAACAGAATTCCAGAATCAATGCAAGAAGGGGTAATTTATGCGTAAAAGTCAAAAGGACTGGGAAAGGTGCTCTTTAAAACTTGTTATAAAGCAGTCATGGACAAACAGCAGTGAAGTTACCAACATTATGCACTACTAGTAGCAATACGACTTCCTAACAGACACAGTACAGTAGCACCCCAAATGATATCAGCAGCCTGGAGGCATGCTAAATCAGCATTCAGCAACCCTGGAGAAGTGGACCACATCAAAAAGGCATTAAAATATGAATTTGTCAACTTTGTTCCAAAACCTGAAACACACATAGTTTTTATAGAAATGTTTTTTGAATGCTGCTGTCTCCTTTATTTGTAAACACCATTGCACATGGTTTTTAAACTTTGGAGAAACATGTCCTGTAAGCCTGCTGACATAAAAAACTAGACTACGAATTCTGGAGATAACATCATCAGCAGGTCTTCACTGAAACTGGCTTTTTTGAACAGGTAGTGAAACCAGGATTATAAAATAGCTCATAACTTTGAGATAAAGTAACACAGAAACCTAATTTTTGGTATGTGATTTATTGGGGGTATGCTTATTCTAATTCTGCAAAGTAGCACTCTTGACCAGAGTCCCTCTTTAAATAAATCTGGGTATCACACTTTCAAATCTTTTTCTGCTTCTTCAGCCAAGGTGTATGCCCATTGATTATCCTTGATGAATACCTTCAGTTTATTAGGTGGATAAAATGATGATTTATATCCTTTCTTCCAGATTAGTGATCTTACAAAAGCATATTTCTCTCTTTCTTTTAGCAATTACTTCACTAGGTAGGTCTTGAAAGATATTTATTGTAGCTCCTTTCATGGTGATTTTTTCCTTTTAAATACAGCTGTCATTAACTTATTTTTTGCCTCTGTTTTCATAAACTTCACTATCAATGCCCTTGGTGGTTGATCATCTTCTGGCTTTTGACGTAAAGCTCTATATATCCTGTCATATTCAGCCTTCACAGTTTCTTTTGGAATATCCATAAAGTTAGCGATTATCTCTAGGGATATAAGTTTGTCATGGCAGTCATACACATCACTGATTCCATGATGTTTGGTCTTTATTCAGAACTTCCATGACTTTCACTAGTGTCATCAGAATGTAGCAATGATGACAGTGCCACAACATTTATTACTGTTTACTAATGATTTCATGAACAAACAATGAGTCATTAAAACTTCATCCATGACAAACTTACATCCCTAATTATCTCATCCATAATCAGTGACAGTGGTGTGTGTTGGTCCCATATTTCAGGGATTCCCAAAACTCTTATATTTTTCCTTCTGACTCCGGTCTCCATTAAAATAATCTTTCTACATTTGTTAGATTAGCTAGTGTGTTGATTGGCATCTAAATAATGTTATTTTATCCTCAGTATTCAATATTCTTTTTTCTGTTGCCTGGATTTTAATCCCCGACTGCTTTATTTCAGTATCCATGCTTTTAAATGTTATTTTAATTGAATCCATGTCTGCTACAAGCTTTTCCAAATATACTATCTTCTCTTTTACTTCTGTGATTGCTTTCAAAATCATTCTTGCCCAAGTTGGAGGCACTTGCTCTTGTATTTGACTAGAACTTTATTAGTTGTTTCAGCAGTTTCAGTTATACTAAGCATATCTTTTGTCCCTTCTGATTGTTTTGCCGTCTGCTTCTGGTTGCAACGTAGACACACCTTGTTGCAACATTTCACCGTGCATACATTCCTGATGGAGTTTAAATGTTGTATCACTGAATGTTTTTCCTTTTGACTCCTCTTTCTGAGAGTTAGCAATTTTAATTGCCTTCAGAGGTGTGACAATTGGTTAGATAGGTTTTAGCAACTCTTCAGTGGGTACAGGGAAAAAACTGTATATTTGCTTTAATAGGGAATAATGCAGAGGGTGTTGTTTTTGTTTTTTTCCACTGAATGGTTATTTATATACATATATAATTAGTTTTGACTTTCCTTATTCTATTATGCTGTCTTTTTGGGCTGGAATCAGAGTCTTTATTGAGTAAAGATCTTTACTTTTGGTATTCATCTGTTGTCACAGTGACAAAGCAGCATTTTTAGTGATTTTTATATTTTGCTTTTCTCAGTGCAGCTTTACCTAGCTTGCCCACCATGATTAATAGTATATTTACTACAGTTCCAGTTTTCAGTCTAATTAGCAACTGTACTTAAAGCTCCTTTTCACTTATTTACTAATTACCAGATAAATGGTTTCAATTTACTGGTATAAATCAGTCATCACAGAGGTTTTTAAGCTTTCTTATAACACCTTTTCAGTGATATCTTAATATGTTTCTTTTCGCATCATAGAATTCACAGAATTTATATTCTCAATTTGCACAGTATTTAGCAATGTTTTACTCACAGTTGTGCCTCTTACTCAGCAATTTCTCAGTGAAGCCCTTTTTCCTCTCAGCTTCCACAGATCACAGTTCTGTGAATTTTAGTTACCACAATCTCTTCCGAACCAGGAACCTTTTGAACTTCTTGGGCTTCTCACTGATTCATATACAGTCTTGACAGCTTTGCTGAGCATGGCCCTCAATGTCTTAGTTTTGAGACTGGTCACCTTCTCTCCTGTGCAGCAGTTGTTTTAAAGCCAGTTAGGGTCACTGACACCTCCACTTGTTGGCCAATTCATTGTTCCTTTAACATCAGGATGAGCACTTTTTTCCTCTTCTTTTTTGGTTTTCTAGAATATGGTGTGATTTTTCCTCCTTTTTCTTCCTCCCCAGCTGCAGGTGATGACCATTCATTTGGGGGAAAAAAAACGTAACGTTCTTTCAATGTACCTCCTTGACACAGTTTTGTGAATCTTCATCCAGTTCAAATATTTGATGTGGTAAGTCTTCAGTGTCCTACTTCTAGCTGGCAATGCGGTGTTTAGTGTCGGGTAGTAAATTAATGAAAAAATACCATGAGACTTCCTCAGTGCTCCTCGCCAACCTCTTCTGTGCAGGGCACTGCTAGAGTGTGTGTCACTCCTCCTCCTTACCCAGCATGCTCTCCGTAACCTCACGCTATTTATTTACTTATTGATTGATTAATTCACTGAACACTTCGGAGGCCATCTTAGGCACACGTGCTCATTTACAAAGGTTCCACTTCAAATGCATAGTCACAAAGGTAAAAATGTGACAAAATACACATGGGAATATAACTATGTATTCTTTATTCCAGCTTGTACAAATACTCACTCTGAACTCTTTATTGTACCTCCCCCTTCCCTTCTCTCCTAGTCCACTTTTCCAGCTTACCATTATGTACTTGATGGAAAAACTTTGAGATATGCAAATAATCGTGCAATGAGTATGAATATAATGAATATGTATTGTGGTCAGCTTGCTCTAAGTTTATGAATGGCATATAAATTAATGGCAATAAGCCAATACGCCAATATAATGTGGGGAAATGGGATCTTTTAATAGTAACATGTAATATGTAATATGTGTAGGGTAACTGGTTTACATGCAGGAATGCTCCCCTTATAGATGCTGAGCCACAACATCAACCAGGTGATTACAATGAAAGGACCTTGGAGGAATTAAGGTAATGATACTCAAACAAGGATGAGGGGAGTATCCCAGCATTCTCTCTCTGATGAAGAGGCTGGCAAAGCCTCGAAGCGCTAGGGTTTTCTAACCAGGCTGTAAGTGGGAACAGCCAATGCCATGTCAGCAACCCGAGCATGCTTGCTTTACAGTAGGCCTGGCCAGCAGAGCAGCCACACTGGCATAAAATGCATGAAGCCCAAATCTACTTACTGTAGGTGACTTCAATCTCTGCGTTTGCATACAGTTCTGATTACTGGCAAACTGACATTTTTTGAGGTGTATTTGGGCATATCTTGGTAACAAAACCTGCATGTAAATGCACAGTTTGCCAGAAAACCAATGCTATCCAATGAATGTGTTACTGGGATAGGGTATCCCGATAAGGCTGTGTTTACTGGATATCTGTGTACATTTAAATGTGATGAATGAGACTTGGGCTTTAACTTGTATCATGCCTTTTTTTTTCTTTTATGGTCCAGCTTCTATAAGTAGCAGTCTTGTGAGGCAGCACACTGATGCATCAAATGAACAAAGAAACCACACAATACAAAGGTATCAGATGCAGATTTATTTAAACTAGGATATAGAAACAGAGGCACACACAATTTTTTTGTACTTAACCATGAAAAGCAGAAAACTGTCCAATGATGTCTTTAGTGTCTTCCTGTTCACCCCACCCCCATGCTCATAACTTTAGTGACTTTCAACATTTTGAACCCAAATCTTCAGCATGGTAATTTTGTAACACCACCTCATGAACATGACAGCTGTTGTTTCCCATATCCTGGCAAAAAAGTGATCTTGCACTTGGGGTGCAAAATTCAGTTTCATCCAGTACTTCAGAAATGACACCTGCCATGCTCAGCAGGAGGAGTCATAAAAACTTTTTTGAAATTTGGGCTTAACTTTAAAAAATAAATATTATTTATTAAAATTTGTGGGTCTGTTTTGTGAACAAGTTGTTTTGCATGTTCCCCCATCCCATTTGTCATAGCCCTTGCTGGATATGGTATCTGGACACAGCAACATGGCAGTACATTATTACCACAGAACTGTTGCAGAAATTACAAACCACTGTCACAGAATTTCTGTGGCAAATGGTAACCCTGCTGAAGAATTTGGTCCCAAAGTGTGCCAGAAAAATTGGGGCCTGCACATAATGCAAAAGGCAATTAACAGGGCCCTTGAAGGGGTAAGGCAAATGTTAAACAGCAAATAAGACAACAAGGGGGGAAGTACTCTTAACAGTTCATGGAAGGGATTGTGCCTTAATGCCAGGAGCCTGGGAAATAAAATGAGCAATCTGCAGGCATTGATAGCAGATACCAAACTGAACCGCATTACTGAAACACAGTAGACATGGGCCATGGGAAGAAGATTGACTGCTGGGGGGTCACTCCATTACCTGCAAGGCAGCAAGAAAAAAATATGTTGTGGCATTTATTTATGTCGTCGGGTTCAGAACTTATTCATAGAAACAGAAGAAATAGATTCTCTAGGCAGTGGAGATTAGTTAATCAGGTTAGAATCCAATGCTTTTCACCTAGAAAATCCCACTTAAAATTAACTACACCATTTGTTTGTAGCATAGTAATACTGTTTGTAGGCGATGTGGAGATAAATCCCGGCCCCAAAGGAGTCAATAAACAAAATTTAAAAATTTCACTTGAAAACGCAAGAATGCATGAATTTCAAATATGGACTAAAAGTTATGAGCCAGATGTGATAGGATTAACTGAAACATGGTTATCTCAAAACATACAGGATAAGGAAATATTAATGGATGGTTATAATCTTTTTAGATTAGATAGGTGAAAGAGGGGTGGTGGGGTTCTTTTATATATCACAGAGAAACTGGGTTTGGGAGAAGTTGTTTTACAGGGTAATTTAGAGGGAATTGAATGTCTTTGTGTTAAATTTTAAAGATTGCAGATCTTAATTAGTGTAGTATATTCCCCTTCAAAAGTAAATACTACCAAGTTTGAATTATTGGCATCTAAATTAGCTTTGGTGTCAGATGGTAAAGATTTAATACTAATTGGTGATTTCAACGCTGCTTGGGGCTAGCCAAGGGGATTCAAATTGGAACAAAGTTTTGAGATGCTGAATGTCAATCAAATAATAAATCAAAGTACTAGGAAAAGTGGGGTTAAAAGCCAGGGGAGTATTTTGGACTTGATTTTTCTCTCTAGGAACTTTCATGTCAAAAAATGTTTGATTTTACCTCCAAATTTGGGGGATCCTAATCCAGTATATTGTGCTGTAAAAGATTTAAATCAAATAATTGAGGAATAAAATATTACCATAAAAAGAAACTTTAAGAACTATCACACAAATAATTTTGTTTATGATTTAAATTTTATAGAATGGGGAAGATTAAATTTAATTCCAGATGTAAATTTGGCGGTTGAAGAATTTTCAAAAACTTATTTAGAGGCCTGTAATAGGCATGTACCATTTAAAAAAAACTGAAACAAAGAAAAAGCGTCTTCCATGGATAAACGAATATTTGAAAAAGAAAATTCGTATCAGAAATAGAATCTGGAAAAGAGCAAATAAAACAAAAAGGGAGGAAGACTGGGTTAATTTCAAAATTAAGCAAAATGAATGCAAAAGGTTAATTTTACAACATTAAAATTGAGACAACTCATGTTCCTAAACAATACTGGAATATGATAAAAGAATTGGAAAACCCTTTGAGAGCTAAGTCTTGTAAAAAAAATGTCTAATAATAAGGGTGAGCTCCTTGACTCAAAGAAAACAGCCCAGTTGTTGAATAAATATTTCTTAACATTGCCTGATATTACCATCCCAGCTGGTTCACAAGTACAAACAGATTTAGTAAATAAAGAAACTAATAATGAAAATTGTCCTCTTTTTTATTTAAAAAAATAATAAAAATCTCAGAAGTTAGGTGGGAGATCTTAAAATTAAATAAAAATAAATCATATGGTATGGACAATATTGAAGGGAAATTTATTAAAGATGCAGTTGAAGTCTTATCACCAATACTGACTGATTTATTTAATCAAAGTTTGATGGAAAATATTTTTCCCTCTAGCTGGAAAATAGCCAAAATAGTACCTATATTTAAGGGGGGATTCAAATGACCCCTCAAACTATAGACCAATAGCAATCCTCTCCATCCTCTGTAAGTTAATGGAACGAATGGTGTTTGACCAGTTGTATAGTTACTTAGAAAAATATTCAAAATTGACTAAATACCAACATGGCTTTAGGGCAGGTTATTCAACTTGCACTGTCCTCATGGACTTGTTGATAAAGTGGCAGTGGCCTTGGATAAGGGAGAGTCCACAGGCACAGTGTTTGTTGACCTGTCCAAAGCCTTTGATTTGGTCAAACACCATTTATTGTATGAGAGGATGGAGAGGATTGGTATAGCCCCTAGGTCATTATTATGGTTTAAATCATATTTGAGTCAAAGAAAACAGCAAGTAGTAATAAATGGTCAATTTTCTGAAGTAGGTAGTATACTAAGAGGTGTTCCTCAAGGTTCAATTTTGGGGCGATTATTGTTTTTGTTGTATATTAATGAATTACCTACCAAAATAAATAATACACAAATCACATTGTATGCAGATAATACAGTACTTTTAGGATCAGCCAAATCTCAGATGAAATGATGGTAAAATTACAGTTGGATTTTGATGTTCTACAGGATTGGTTTTCCAGCTCTAAATTAGTGATAAGTGTTAAAAAAAACTCAGGTTATGTTTTTCAATAAAAAAAACAAAGGTTAATAAAAACAGATCAGAGACAGGAAATACTAATGAGGAATGGGAAAAATTGATAATCACAGATCAATATAAATATTTAGGTGTAGAGATTGATTATACTTTATCTTTTCAGCTCATATTAATAATAAAAGAAAATTAATAATAAGATAGGCGCATTACATGGTCTTCAAGGATATTAAATCTACAAACCGGAGGTTAATTGCAAATCAATTAATAATGCCTGTATTAGAATATGGAAATATGGTGTATAATTTTGTGGGTCAAACACATTTAAATAAATTAGTCATGTCATATAATCGATTGGCAAGATTTGTCCTGAACTGTAGCTATAATACTCATCATTGCATTTTGTATAAAGACCTAAACTGGGACAGTTTATCAGTATGATTTAAAAAACAATATTCTATGTTTATCTATAAAATAATAAATGGGATGATTGATGGAAACATGGAATTGCCTTCTGTTAGTAAATATTATCCATATATTTTAAGGGATGTAAAGCGTAGAGGTTACAATTTTCCAAAAACTAATGCAAGATATGATACTATGACACTTGAGGCTTGGTCTGCAAATATTTAGAATAATATTCCCCCTGAATTAAGGAAAACAACTAAACTATCCCAGTTTAAATTAGGATTGAGCACTGTATTTTATGATGAATGTATTTGTTTTTAAAATGTGGATAAATGTGTTAGTTGTTGGTCTGATTGAAGATTTTTGCCTTGTATAATGTCAAAAATTATTTATTAGTTGTTTTATGTAGTCTGAATTTTTGTATGTTATATTGAATGTAATTTGTTCTTGACACAGGACAACTTTGAAAATAGGTCTATGACCTAAAGTTTGCTATCCTGTATAAAAATGAACATTTTTACTACTACATGGAGAACAACAATTGGGACCTCTTGGTCCCAGGCTACTCACTCTGCAGAAGGGACAGGAAGGGAGCCACAGAGTAGGGGTAGCACTCTATGTTCATTAAGGTATAAAAGTCTCAGCATACAACATGAACAAAAACAAAGGTGCTGAATTCCTGTAGGTGCAGCTTTTAGCTCACCATCAGGCAAAAAGATCCATATCAGGACTATATACAGACCACTGGGACAGGAAGAGAAGAGGGATGGGGAGTTATGGAGAAAATAAGATGTGTGATGCAAAAGGGTGGAGGCAGTGGTGATTGGCAGTCTGAATATGCCCAAAGTAGACTGGTGTATTCCAATGGCAAAAACATCAAGGAGTCAAGCTACGCTAGAAGCCATAAAGGACTGCCTGCTTACCTAAATGGTGAGCATTCCAGCTTGGCAGGAAGCCATCCTAGACATAGTTCTCACAAACCTGGAGGTAGTTGGAGCTGTCAGGGTAGAGGAACCACTAGCTAACAGTAACCACAACTTCGTCTGGTTTGACTTATTCCTAGGGGATGTAAAATCTCAATCTTGGGCAAAGATACTGAACTTTAAAGGGGCTAACTTTGAAAAAAATATGAGAGTTTGTCAGGGACAAACTGTCCAAAGTCCAAGCAAAGTCCAAGGTAGAAGACATCTGTGGGTTGGTAAAACAATCCACACTGCACTAGGACAGTGACAAAAAGAAACAAACACAAGAGACCCATATGGTTCACAGCCAGGTCAAAAATGCAATTAGGCTCAAAAGAGAAGACTTTCACAAGTGCAAAAGAAACCAGAGGGATTATGACTGGGAGGAATACACCTAGAAAAATAGGGAGGTGAAGAAGGCAGTAAAGGAAATGAAGGCAGCAACTGAGCTTCAATTTGCTGAGGGGATCAAATCTAGGAAAAAACAAATTTTTTGTTATATTCAGGAAAAAAGAAAGAAAGAGGCAGGTATAGTAAGGTTGGTAGATGATGACAGCATGATTGAGGAAGACTTACAAAACCCTACCACCCTAAATAACTTCTTCTGCTCAGTATTCACCAAGAAAAACTCAGGACCAGTGCCTGAAAGTGGCCTCAAAGCAGCCAATAGGAGGATGTCACAAATGGAATCACCAAAAATTACCACAGACAGGGTTAGGGAGGTGCTAGCACACCTCAAAACAGACAAAGCACCAGGGCTGGATAGGTTACACCTGAGAGTGCTGAGAGAGCATGCTGAGGAATTGACTGACCCCCTTGGCACGTTTGTTTAGTCAGTTATTACAGATGGGTGTCGTGGCAGGAGATTGGGGAAGGGAAGATGTGGTACTACTCCACAAGGGAGGAAATAGGAAAGAGGCAGGCAATTATAGACCAGTTAGCCTCACATGTGTTGTGGAGAAACAAATTAGACCCTAATCAAACAGAACATAGTGGAATACCAGGAAAAAATGTTCTTCAGGATAGCAAACAATATGGGTTCATGACAGGAAGATCCTGTCAGATGAACCTCATTGCATACTTTGATTGGGTAACTAAGGAATTTGATAAGCGGCATTCACTGGGACTCCTCTACTTTGACTTCAGCAAGACAATTGACTTGGTGCCACATACTCACCTGTTAATGAAGTTGGAAGACCTAGATACTGCTAAGAGTATTGTCAGGTGGGTGGGAAATTGGCTCAAGAATAGGTGATAGAGCATAGTAGTCAATGTGGTAAGATCAAGTGAAGGAGAGGTCACAAGTGGAGTACCTCAGGGATCTGTCTTGGGCCCAGTCCTCTTTAACATGTACATCAGTGACATCAGCAAAGGAATCCAGGGCAAGCTTGCCATCTTCGCATAACACAGTAAACATGGAGGAAGGGTGGACAATGTGGAAGGGGTTAGAGACCTACAAAAAGACCTCTTTAGGCTAGAAAGATAGTCAAATGTCTGGCAGCTGAGGTTTAACATGAAAAAGTGCAAGATGTCACACCTGGTGAAGGGAAATCCTAAGACAGAATATTGTCTAAATGGGATGACATGGGTGTTATCATATACAACACCCTAAAGCAATCAAATCAATGTACAAAGCTTACAGCAAGGCAAATAGAATGTTGGGGTGCATAGGAAGGGGAATCGACAGTAGGAACAAAGAGGTGATCACCCCCCCGTACAAGTCCCTGGAGAGGCCTCACCTGGAGTGTCGTGTCCAGTTTTGGAGCCCACACCTGAAGAAGGATAGGGATAGGCTCAAGGCCCTACAGAGAAGGGCAACAAAGATGATCCAGGGCCTCTGTGAACTCTTGTATGAGGAGTGCTTGCACTCACTGAACATGTACTCGCTCGAGACTAGGAGGGAGGGGGGATATGATTAAAACCTTCAGGTTCCTGAGAGGTATAAATAAAGTGCTCCATGCAGAACTATTCAACAGATTCACCAGCTCAACCACTAGAAGGCACAAATGGAAGTCGAAGGGAGGGAGTTTTAGGAGGGAACTAAGGAAGCACTACTTTATCAAAAGAGTGGTGGAACCATGGAACAGCCTGCCTGATGAGGTGGTGGATGCAAGGACAGTTTCAACATTCAAGTATGGGTAGAACAGAGCAAGGGCTCAAATAAACATCATTAGAACAGGGAAGGACAAACACCACAAGGGGGTTAGGACCCAGGATCAGCAATAGGTCCTGGGTACCTCATGGGCAGACTTGATGGACTCTTGGTCTCCTTCTGCCATCACTTTCTGTATCAGGGGCTGAAGTAAATATTGTATAGGGACTTTAAGGGTTCTTTTTACTGGTATGAAATGGTGTGTTTGGCAGGTAAGATGCCAATTTGTTTTACAGCAGCAGGAGAGTACTTTATTTGAATTATCTGAAAAGATTTCTATGAAACTTAAAACAATATCTGAGAGTTTGTTTCTTTTCCTCAAAATACTGTAAACGATTATTAGAAGAACATGTTCTAGGTATATGCCTGATACTGAGAAGGTTCTGTAGATAAGTTCTCTTGGTTACTATAGTATATTCATTATGTTTATACTTCCTTTGGGACTTTTTGATTTTGCTTTACAGAATGGTCTTGTTTTCGTTCTTTATGTTTGTTATTTGAATTTATGTGTATTGTTTTTGTTTCATTTTCTTGTTAATAAAAATTAACCCACTCTTTTTGATAAGGGCTGTAGGCTCTTTTATGTCCACCTGAACTACCACCAAAACAGGCACATGTGACCTTGGTTTACCCCAGCAGTACAGTATCCCCTTAGTACTGCACTCAGGTGCCAGTTTTTCTGGTATGAGCCCAATCCTGGCTTGGGACTAGATCTCATGACCTTCTGACCCAGAGATGAATGTGCTACTAATTGAGTTATGCTGGCACCTAATCATACTTCAATACTGCAATATTCCGCAGTCTGTGCTTGGGATGCAAAACAGCTATCTACCTTCTGAATAGGGACACAAAACAGCAGAACTTGGGGTTCAGATTAGTGTATGAAGGTCTTTTGACACCCACAGATGGGGTACCAGGTTCAAATATGTAAAAACTATGGACTGCCACAATAAACTGTCATCACAGTATGTAGATAGCCCATAATATCAATGCTATGATTTTCTATATTACAATACATCATCATACCAATAGATTATAGTATCACTACTGCCAAACCCTACCTTCCCTCAATAAAAGCACCCTAATGAAAAAGTGGCACTAAGTAATCTTTAAGTTACCTCCAGGTCCATAAGTACCAGCATGTAGATGTTCTGCCTCCTCCTGCTTTGTCTCTATTAGGAGTGCTGGAAGGATGTCTCCATAGCAAAATCTCTTGCATTCAGACTTGAAGTGTTGCTATGGAGACAAAGTATGAATGAGAGCAGGGAAGGAGATGCAGTAGTATGGTAAATTGCAGGCCTTACTGTTGGTCAAGGAAATGGCTTGAAGATAACATGGCACTTCTTATTCAACTTCAGGCACATCTGCTGAAGTAAGGAGGGTGGTGGCAGATATAAAAGGTATAGAGGATTTGTTTTTGTGTTTTAACACTTGAAGTGGCCACAATTTATCATTAAGAAAAAAAACATGTGAACTTAAAAAACTTGAAGTGGCATCCAGATGAAGCAGGGGGTGGGAAGGGGTTGGCTTTTCAGTTGTACAGTCTGCCCACTCTTATCATGAGTTCACTATCATAGATGTCACAATACAAATGAGTTATAAAGGTGAAGGGCACTACATATCAACCCCCAGGTAAAGATCTGCTCTATATAGCTTACCTTGAACACTCAGACAGAAATTTTGAAACCGCCAAAAGTAAAATAGAAAAGTACTTCAGAAATAAAAAGGTGCTGATTGTTTCTTTTAAAAGCTATTTTTACTGCACTTGTATGGAGAAGTAGCCATTGTATGATTCATTAATTGAGTGAGTGATCACTTGAGTTATTTACTGATTTAGTCAGTCAGTTAGTTGGTTGGCTGGTTGCTCGGTCGGGCGGCCGGTCGGTTAGTCTGTCAGTTATTTGGTTAGTTAGTCAGTCAGTCAGTTAATTAGTTAGTGTTGTTTGGGCAGGCACACTGGAGTAAACTGTCCCTCCATTTTACCTGTGACTCAGGAGTGTACATTCATTCATATGCAGTTCAGATATAATACATTATCATTAATATACAGGCCACACCACACATTATACCTCTGAAATAGCTGTCAAAACAACAAAATAGGTATTAAACCTTGAGGAATCCCTGATGCAGTTTGGATTAAACCTCATTAAAATTAATATGAAATTGAGGTAAGTCACGATAAGACCAATGTCATGCCATAGCTGATTCCGAAAGTCCTACCCTTTTGTCAGGTTTATCTCTGTTTGACCATTTATTGCATCACAGTGCTCTTTGCTTCATTCCTGTCTTACCTTTTCACACTCATGACTGCACTCTTTGAAACCGTGTGGTCTGGTCACCCTAGAGAACAGAAGACTCCATCACAGATACATATCTAGAAGGCCATTGTAGGTGCTGCTTGCTCCTCATTCAAGTGTTTTATAGTTTATTCATTGTCCTCACTACAAAGATCTCTGAAGCTGCAAACAAATAAGTGGTGTCCTGGCCTCTCTGTCCTGATTCTCAAAGGACATTTCAAAAATACACTGCAGAGACGAGTGTGTGAGGTTAAGCTTATGTTTATTTATTTTATTTATTTATTTATTGAAAATTTCGGAATTACAACCTTTGAGTCAAGGACTCCTTTGCAAAGGCTCCACGTCAGTCATGACAGGACAATTACAACAAGACAGTATGGACAATGTTCTCAAAACAGAGAATTTACAATTCGACAAACGTTTAAAATCATAGCATAAGTCAAAGGCTACACGTCAGTTGCAATATTGAATTTTACACAGAAACACAACTTGTACAGAAAAATTGCCAGGACATTACAAGAGTTTAACAATCACAGTAAAGGGTATTGCCAAGACTGAGATAATATCTGAGAGTTGAGAGTGTTTCTAGCTATGTGGTGGCCCTGGTGCCTGACAACCTATGCGAAAAGATGGAAAGCAGCTACAGGTCTCCGAGTTAAGCAATACTTCTTGATCTCTGTTTTGAATAGTCTTAGACTGGGGCAAGTAAGATGGAAGATGGTGGTGTTTTAGCCAAAGTGGAGCATAGTACGGAAGATCTTTGCCCCAGAGAGGTTCTGCAATGGGGGACTCGTAGGAGGTCCCTTCCAATCGTCTAGGGGTGCCCCTATTGGGGCTGGTTGGATGAGGCATGCAGACAGACAGGTGCGAGTTTCATTAGATTTTCTTGGCTTGGAGGCAGGTTTGGTATTTGAGCCTCCTTCAAAGGTTAGCCAGTCCACTTGATAATAGAGCAGGCAGGTATTCGTTTGTTTATTGCTGCCGGTGACCAGCGGCAGGCTTTGTTTAGTGCTATATTAATGCTGTTTAAGGCTGATTTGTCAGCAGTGCCGTACATAGTTATTCCATAGTCGACCAATGAGAGGACTGTGCTAGTAACGGCTAAACATAGAGCCTGAGGAGGAAGGCAGTGTTTGTGTCTGTAAAGAATGCCAAGTCGGGTATTAACTGAGGAGGAGAGAAGTTTAATGTGATGGTGATAGGTAAGGGACGTATCCAGAGTGATACCTAGATATTTAAAACGGGTGACCTGCTCAATGTGGTTACCCTGGAGGTCTGAGATTGAGAGCTGGGAGTTATAGAGGGGGTTTTGTCGATGGGCAAACAACATGGATTTAGTTTTGTCATAGTTAAGTATTAGTCAGTGGTCAGTGAACCAGTATTCAAGTTCCCTAAAACAGCCTTGAAGGGTGTTTTGGAGATGTAAGAGGTTGGAGTGTTTCCAGTATAGCACGGCATCGTCCGCATATAGTAATAGCTTTCCACTACATGCTAGGGGAGTGAGTTCAGAAAAGAGAGAACAAGAAGCGGGCCAAGTATTGACCCTTGAGGGACACCCATAAGAACTGGTAGTTTGGAGGAGAGTGTTTTCCTAATTTTACTTCCTCAGTTCTGTCAGTCAGATAGTTCTTGAACCAGGAGATAGTTTCAGGAGCAATATGGAGGCTGCAGGGCATGAAAAGAAGCTCATGATTGACAGTGTCAAATGCCTTGGTCAAATCAACAAGATTGTACCGACTGCTGACCCCTGTTCCAGGGCTTCATGAATGTATGATGTAAATTCTAGGAGTGCTGTGGTAGTACTGTGCCCTTTTCTGAAACCATGTTGCTCATGGCAGAGGAGACCATACTTGTCAAGGTATTCTGTGAGTTGGTCAGACACAATTTTTTCTAGAGCTCTTGAAAGGGGAGGAAGGATCGTAATGGGCCTATAGTTGGCAGGGGTGGTTGGATCACCCTTTTTCAGGATAGGTGTGATAATACCCCTCTTCTTTTGAATATGGTGGTAGATGATGGCATGAAACAGGACACGAGGTTCTTGACTCATTACACTATTAGAAATTATATTTTTTTTTGTTTCAGGTTCAATACATCAACATATATTTAGCTTACATGTTTTAATATGCTTACTGTATATAGAAAATGTTTCTACCAATCTAAATGACTGTATTTATAGGTTTATTTTTAACTGGTGGGTAGGGATTTCATGGGTTTTGAATTTACACATGCAGATCTGTTATTTAGTAGTAGAAAATTTAGTTTTTTTATGCAGGCATACATTGGTACATTGACATCATTAGGGCTACAGAGTCCTATTTACTAGGTGGTCTTGTTTCAGGTTACAGTTTTAGTGTTCATTAATATTGACAAATGGACATAGTGTTATAAACAGAACATATTTAAACAGTGCAAGCTTGAATATTCACAAATAATATTTGGAAACCTTCTCTCTCATTAACCCAGCTCAATCTGGCTTCCAGGCTAATCATGGCACAATCACTGCACTAGCAAAAGTAACCAATGATTGGATCTCTGCTATGGATGCTAAGAAGGTAACTGGTGCAGTCTTTTTGGACCTCAGCAAAGCTTTTGATACTGTTGATCACAAACTATTAGTCAATTGCCTTGCAAAGTTGGGTGCCATACCATACCACCCAGTGGTTCTCTAGCTACCTAACTGGAAGATTCCAAAAAGTAAAGGCGGAAGGCTTTTTTTCTGCTGCCTTGCCAGTTGCAAGAGGAGTCCCCCAAGGATCCATCTTAGGCCCTATCTTGTTTTCTTTGTACATTAATTACTTAGATGCTAACATATCTACATCCAATCTGCACTTTTTTGCAGATGATACTGTGTTGTATACTTCTGGCTCATCGTTATCTGAAGTTAAGGGAGTGCTTCAAGCAGACTTCGCATAACTTGAGCATAATCTAATAAAGGCAAAGCTTCTGCTCAATGCTAAGAAGACTAAAGCGATGATATTCTCCCGCAGTGCTGTCTCAGGCCCCCCCAATACCCTTGCCCAAGACTTCATTGTCACCACGCTAAACGAGCCTCTGGAAGTTGTAACCAAATTTAAATATCTGGGTATCTGGATCGACAATAAATTATCTTTCAATGCCACGTCGAAGATGTCTCTAGAAGGTTAAAAGCAAGGTTAGGTTTCTTCTACAGAAATAGGCCCCTTTTCCCCCTTGAAACTCGAAACAAGCTTGTACAGGCCACTTTTCTCCCCCTACTCGACTATGGCGATGTAATCTATTCCTCCACCACTCTTGCAAATGTAAGTAAACTGGACATCCTTTATCACCGTGCATTACGGTTCATTACCAACTCTCACCGTCGCACCACTGTGACTTATATGCAGCTGTTGGTTGGACATCCTCACTACTAGACGCCTGCTCCATGCTGGGCTATGGACTCTTAAACTGCTCCTGCAGAAATTGCCAAGCTATCTCTTCCCTTATTAGTATCTCACATAGTGCATACTAAGTTAAGAAAATCTGACTTTATTATGCTTGACATACAAGGCTCATGGACTTCCTTTGGTAAACGTGCTTATTGTATATACCTTTCCTCCATTTGGAACCAATTACAAGTCATTGAAACTAACTAGCGCAGTTTCAATAAACTTCTACAAATCGCTAAGTTCAGCCAAAATAAAAGACACCTGTAACTGTCATTAAGTCTCTTCCTTCCCCATGTGTGCCATATTTATCCACTGGTAAGGTATAATTGATTTGTCATATTAACTGCTTTCCATTCCCCTTCTCCTGGCTTTATCTATGCTTACGCTCCACTGCTACTCTATCAAATCACTCCTCCCCCCCATATCAGTTGTAGTCTGTTGTTTGTTCTAGCTGCCAAAATATATGTATTGCACACACCAGTTATCATGTTTCATTTATCAGTATGCAACCTGTAAGTCACTTCCCTGTCTCATATCAATGTTCACCACCTGTGGTCACCTTATGTGGTACCCTTGTATGTATATCCAGCCTGTATCATGTAACGTGCATTTCATGTATATACTGTTATTACCTATCTGTGTTTGTACTTTAAGTGTTTATGTCACAGGACCTCCTTGTGAATGAGCTTGTTCAATGAAGTTTTCCTGCAATAAACTTGAACTTGAACTTGAATACTGAGAAATGAACACATTATTACAGACATAAACATGTTTACACAGTGCCAGCATTGAAAATGTAATCACAGCAAGTCTAATTCCATCATGGGCTCACACACACACACAGCCTTCAGTTGTTCTGGGCTTTAGTAAGACTTCAACACTGGATGTTTTATGGATCTTGTACATCTGTAAAGCATTCCTTTTGTATCATTTGAACTTCACACTGTTACATTTCCATGGAGTTTTTTCCTTATCTCTAGTTGTGCATCCCAGCTAATTGCTTCTCTAAAACTATGGCATTCATGTGAAAAAATTAAACTGAATTTTTTTCTTGTTTTTTTTTTAATTCAATATATTTTATTGATTTTAAAAGCAGCATACATACAGAGCAATAAATAACATAATGCAGTGGCCATATAGCTGCTCATAAAAAAAACTACAAATACAAAAATACAAATGCACGAATATTACAGTATTGCAAAACAACAGTAAATGAAAACAAATCTCCCCCATCTCTGTGCATGGAATATGGAGGAAAAAGGAGTGAAAAAATTGAAAGAAAGGTGACAAACCAGGCAAGATTAAGGCATAGATCTATGGACACCAGATGGAAAGCAACATCAAGAGGGGTTCCCAGGTGCATTGAAAGGTCTGAGTGCTATATGCTTCTCCAGCTGGAGGGTGAGTAGCACCTCCTGGTACCACTCCAGGACTGAGGATATAGTGTCCTCCTTCCAGTGCCAGAGCATGATGAGTTTTGCTACTGAAGCCAATAATGTGAGATGAGCTTTCCTTATACAAGGTGTACCATGTGGAAAGAGGGAGAGTAGACATCATTCTGGGATAAATAAAGATTCCAACCCCAAGAGAGGGTCTAGGACACCTTTGATTGCACTCCAGAAGTCTTGGGTATGAGGACAGGTCCAGGGTAGATGGTAAAGAGTGCCAGGGCTCTGGGTACATCGGGAGGCCAGGTAGTTGATTTTGTGTAGTCTGACCAGGGTATAGTATAAATTATGCATGATGTTAAATTGAATCAAATATAGTTTATCTTGTTTAATAAGTTTGTCAATCCCTCTCCAAATCTTTCCCCAGAATTCAACTTCTGTAGGAAGAGATAATACATGTACCCAGTAGAAACAATCCCTGTCGGAAGATGCAGATCAAGAGTCTGCATATACTTATAGACACCAGAGACTGCATGTGGTTGATCCACAATAGTCAGCACTGTGACTAGATCATCCAAGGGTTGCAGGGTCCATTGTTTAGGGCCCAGGAAGGCAAGTATCAAATTCTTAATCTGGAGAAATTTAAAAGTACCCCTGTGTTGGAGGTGAAATCTGTCCTGGAGAACTGGGAACTAGGGTTATGTCATCCCCTTGAAGGAGATCTTTCAACGTAGCATATCTCAGTTGAGGAAGAAATGAAAGGGGAATGGGATGGCTACCAATCCAAAAATGGGGATTATTAAGGAGGGGCTGAGTAGGGGAATGGTCCCAGGCTACCAAAAGCTGGACCTGCATTTGGTGAAAGACCTTAAGAGACCAGGCCAAAGGATATCCTCTGAGTGCTTGGAGGAGTTGAGCAGGGTGCATGTAACCTAGGGCTGATAAAAGGCAAGAGAAATTGTGAGCCAGAACTCTCTCTATATCCAACCAGATAGGTGAGTAGGCGTTAGTCAGGGGAAGAGAATTCAGCTTGAACCAAAGGACTATCTTACTCACATGCTGAGCAATATAATAGGTAAAAAGTGATGGGAGGGCCAATCCTCCACGGACCTTGGAGGCAGTCAATTTGAGATACGTCCTATGCACCATCTTGC
Source organism: Neoceratodus forsteri (assembly GCA_016271365.2). Taxonomy (NCBI): domain Eukaryota; kingdom Metazoa; phylum Chordata; order Ceratodontiformes; family Ceratodontidae; genus Neoceratodus; species Neoceratodus forsteri. The sequence goes on along the minus strand of CM057449.1, from coordinate 1,274,093,615 downwards.
CTTTCCATAGAAAAACATTCAAGATTTTCTGCAATCTCACAAACCAGGACTTGGGAAGAAAAGCAACCAGCATCTCTAGGGGATACAACAATCTTGGTAATATATTCATTTTAAGAATGTTGATGTGCCCCCCCCAAAGAGAGAGAGGAAGTGTTCCCCATCTCTTAAGATCAGTTGTCAGAACTTGTAGCAAGTCAGTAAGGTTTCTTTTGACCATAGTAGGAATATCTCTAGCAATAATTATACCCAGCTACATGAGGGTTTTGGTTCCCAGTCAGCCAAGAGCATCACAGTCTGCCTTGGTATACGGTGGTTAAGAGGAAATGTCCTCGACTTGGAGAGGTTCAATATGTAGAATGACACTGCAGCAAAATCACTCAACTCTGTCAGCAAACTGGGAATAGAGATTGCAGGGTTTTCAATCTGTAGGAGAAGATCATCAGCGTGTGCTGACACAGCATATCTCCTCTCTCTCCCACTTGAATGCCTTTTATGGAAGGAGAATTAAGAATTCTCTGTATTAAGGGTTCTAGGTAAAAAATGAAAAGGAGAGGGGAGAGTGGGCATCCTTGACGCGTGCCTCTCTGGAGAGGGAAAGATTGTGAGAGACAACCATTGCACCAGATTCATGCTGAAGGGGAACAATGTAGGAGCTTCACCCATTTAATAAAATCCTCAGGGACACCAAAATGTTTAAGGGAAGCAAAAAGAAAATGCCAGGAGACTCTATCAAAGGCTTTTTCAGCATCCAGAGAGACCGAGACTGCTGGTGTCTCTGAATCCCTGTATGCTGAAATCAGGTGGAGAAGCTTTCTTGTATAATCACTCGAATGACGGCCAGCCAAGAAGCCCACCTGTTCACTACCTGTGATCCCATGCATCACATCAGCCAGGCGGTTGGCCAGGATTTTGGCTAACACCTTAACATCCATGTTCAACAGGGAGATTGGGCGGTAATTTTTCCAGGAATAGGGGTCTCTACCTGGGTTTGGGGATTAGGGTAATCAGGGCCTCCAGTAAGGTAGGGTCTTGGATGCTGTCCTTAAACCAGAGGTTAAAAACTTCCACTAAAAGGGATGATAATTGGGAAGGATACGCTTTGTAAAAGTTGCTCAGGATACCATTCAGCCCAGGAGCCTTATCCAGGGCTAGCTGCCTTATAACCTGTTCCACTTCAGCAGAGGTAACTGGGGACCCTAAATGTGCTACAGAGGTAGCAAGTAGAGTGGGGAGGGCAGAGGAAATCAAATAAGCTGATATGTCCTGTGGCACAGAAACTTGGACAACTGTAAGGGAGTAAAGTCCCTGGTAAAAATCTCTGAGGATGGAAACAATACCTCTGGGTTCAAAGACTACATCAGCATCAGGGGATGATCTCAGTCCAGGGGTCATTCTCAACGCTTCTACCTGTTTTAGCTGGAGGGCTAACAGCTTCCCTGCCTTCTCCCCTGACTCTAAATATGCAAGTTTGGTTCATTGGAAGGCAAGCTCTGCCTTTTGAGCCATGATATCTGCATATTGAGACTGCAGGCAATGTAAGTGTGCCCAATCAGAATCTGGGGAGGTGCGAGTTATGGAACGTTCCATTTGACGAATTTCCCCTAGGGGAGATTCCAAGGTTTCTTCGGTCTTCCGGGATTGAATAGTTGCCAGGTGAATGAATTCACCTCTAAGAGCACACTTAAGGGCAGCCCACACCATGTCGATCCTGTCCTCTGAGCCTTTATTAGTCAGGACTGGCTGCACAACAGGATGCAAAGGGTAATAGTAAACTGAGTCCACAGTGAAGAAAGGAAGGTAACTAGCAGGGTACCGCAGGGCTCGGTACTGGGACCAGTCCTCTTTAATGTCTTTATAAGTGACATTGGAGAGCACCTGGAAGGAAAGGTATGTCTCTTTGCAGATGACACAAAGATCTGCAACAAGGTTGATACACAAGGTGGAGTGGAAAGAATGAAAAGGGACATAGCAAGGTTGGAGGAATGGTCAAATATGTGGCAGCTCAGATTCAATGCAAAGAAGTACAAGCTAATGCATCTGGGAAACAAAATCCCAGGGGAAGAGTACACAATGGGGGGTAAGTTAATAACAACAAATATTGAAAGAGACCTAGGAGTAATTATATCAGATGACCTAAAGGTGGGCAAGCAATGTGAGAAGGCAGTAAGGAGGGCTGGGGGATACTGGGATGCATAGGGAGAGGCATCAACATTAGAAAACAGGAAGTTGTTATCCATCTGTACAGACAGTTAGTGAGGCCCCATCTGGAGTACTGCGTGCAATTCTGGAGACCCCATCTCCGCAAAGACATAGACAGAGTGGAGGCTGTTCAGAGGAGGGCAACCAAAATGGTGCAGGGTCTGCACCAGAAGACATATGAGGAGAGACTAAAGCAGTTTAATATGTATACCCTTGAGGAAAGGAGGGAGAGGGGGGACATGACAGAAACTTTCAAGTATCTCAAGAGAATTAACAAAGTACAAAGGGTAGTATCTTTCAGAAGAAGAGATGTGCAAGAACTAGGGGCACAATTTGAAGCTAGAGGGGGGACGCCTGAGGTAATGTTAGAAAGTATTTTTTCACAGAGAGGGTTGTGGATGCATGGAACAGCCTTTCTGAGAAGGTTGTGGAGTCAGGAACAGTGGGAGAATTCAAGAATGTATGGGACAGGCATGAGGCAATTCTAGTGGGGGGTAGGAGGAAGTAAGCTGTTGATTAACTAGAATCTGCAGCTTATCCATCAGGTAGGGAAATGGGCAGACTAGGTGGGCCAAGTGGTCCTTATCTGCCATCAAATTCTGCGTTTCTATGGTTATGTTTAGGAGTAAATTAGAAATGAACTCCTGTATATGAGCTAGAGTGGAAGGGATACAGAGAAGTTGAGTGTTGAGGAGCCAGAGAAGGTCCTTAGGGGCTCCAGGTCATAGCAGACAAGCAAGGCTCACTGGGAAGTGGTTTGACAGTACTCTGGGAGGAATGATTGCATCCATGATGTTGGGGAGAACAGAGGAACTAACCAGGAACTAATCTATGCGAGACTATGTCCTATGCAGCAGAGAGAAATATGTATATTGGCGTTTGGAGGATAGAGAATGTGCCAGACATCGACTGGCCCTGATCCAGACATGAGGTCCCTGATCCAGACATGAGGTCCCTGAACACTGTTTGGACTGGGGAAAGACCCACCCATTTGCTGTCTGACCGATCTGTAGCTGATCAAGGGACTAAGTTCCAATCACCCCCAAGAAAAGTCAGAATAGGTGGATCAGAGGCCAAAAGTGAAAGCAAGTGGGCAAAAAAATTAGGCAAATCCATGTTTGGGCCATAGATCAAGCCCACAACAATTGGGAGAGAGTCAAGAGTACCGCAGAGAGTGGTAAATCACCCTGAGGGATCCCACCATTCATAGGTCATTACAAATGGAACTGATTTAGCAAATAAAATAATTGTACCACCCCGTTAAGTAGAGACTCCAGAACCAAAAACCTACCCCACCCAGAGGCACCGAAAGAGGGAAATATCCTTTCTCTTTAAGTGGGTCTCTTGCAGGCAAACTATATTAGCCTGCAGGTGTTGAAGATGCTTCAAAATCATCAAGTGTTTTTTTCTTATCTTGGGCCCCCTTGATGTTCTAGCTGACAAGTGTGTAAGGCCCTCCCATCCTTAAGGTGATATGTGGATATTAGCTGTAAATCTTGAAGGCCATACATTGCCCCACCTGTCAGCCGGATAAGATAAAGATGTCCCCAAAGTGCAGAGATATCATTCCCCCCAACATGTAACCCCTTCCCAAGAGTAAAACATGTCAAAAATGCAGAAGAGATCCCACTGGGACCCAACACACAAAACAAGCCCCCATCTCCACCCCCCCCGTCCTGCAAACTCAAGAGTGGTTAACCTCCTGTAAATCACAAACAACCCTCCCTCCTCAAATCCTAGAACCATGTAGCAAACAAAACAACTCTTACCCCTGGTTCCAAGAACCATACTCCAAATGCATCTCGTCAGGCAAATATTCCATCCAGTCACCTACATAGGAGCAAATCCATCCCCCCCCTGCCATCCTGCACCAATAGTAAGCACACTAACCAGCCTAATAAGTATTCCTATAATCTAAGCATAAACCATAAAGCAAAACAGTGATCGAAGACTAACATAACACTCTCTGAACGTAAACAGTTCAACTAGTAATATGGTTAACAGTCCTTAGAAACAACATTCTGCCATCTCAGGGAAGTAAAAGTTCATTGTGGGGGAAAACTCTATGATCTGATGTCAATGATGCCAGTTCAGAAACCTAATATGGATAGATCGAGCAGTCCCTTCTCAGTTCTTATGATGTCAATCAAAGGCACATAGCCCCCAATCCAGCTCTAACAATATGAGCCCCAAGTGACCCAAATACAAGTCCAACCCCCTTAAGCATGTTAAAACTTATGCAGGAATCACAAGAAACAGTATTACCCCTCAAATTCAAGTAAAAAGATCTGGCAGTAGGCTCTTCAGTTCCACGGTCGCTTGTGCTGGAGTATCGAATGTTCTCCATTGATCTACATGCTTCATCTGTAGGGTGGTGGGGTAGCAAACTTGATAAGGTACAGTATGCCTGCCGCAATCAATTTTGTCATGATGGGGTGAAACTCCTGCCTCTTGATTCTTACTGAGTGCCATAGATCCTGGGCGACTCTCAGGCGATGTCCTTCCCATGTCAAGGCATGGATATCTCTCACCTTGATCAGAATATGCTGCTTATCTTGAAAATTAAGCAGTTTAAAAATAAGAGGGCACAGCAGAGAACCAGCTGGGGGTGGTGCAGCGACTGATGGGCCCACTCCACAACATATATGGTGTTGTGCGGGGATGGGCTGGCTAAGTGCTCGCATAACTTCTGGACAAATTTGATTGGATTCGGCTCTTCTTCCTTCACAGGCAAACCAAACAAGACCAAGTTGTTGCGCCGACTGCGCCCCTCAAGGTCCTCCAGTTTATTTTCCATTTTATGCAGTTTCTGGTGCAGTAAGTTGAAATCAGGGTCCATTTTACCCCTCCACTTCTCAGTGGAAATAATGCTGGCCTCAGCATTACTGATTCTTATAGTGAGTGAATCTATTGAGGAACTCATCTTTTGAAAATTCCCAGACATGTCGGCAAGAGAGGTTTGCATAGGCTTCATTTACTCAATGAAATGCTCTTCAGTAAGCACCAAGCTGGAGGAGGTCGAGGATTTAGAAGAAGTGGCTGCCTGATGTTTAGGCCTTTTTGACGCCTTCTCTTTCTCGGGTGTCTGCAGTGAAGTGTGGCGCAGCTGCGGGTTTTTCATCTCCACTTCCATTTAGACCGCATATTAGAATGATCTGACAGGAGTTGAGCAGAGCGGTAAGTGTTTGGGGCTAATTAAGCAGGAAACTGGTAGCAGAAAAACTCATAAAATACAGGGATAGCAGGGAGCGATGGAGAGGCAGCTCACAGCTCAGTAGCCATCATGTGACCCTTGTTTTTTTTTTTTATGAGAAGGCCTGCTATTACCTTTCTGAAGAAGAACTATGGTTGTTGTTGTTGTTGTTTAGATTTGTTGACCCGGTAAGTTCACTGGGCCTAGAAGTCCCTTTTTCAGAGGCAACCGGAGGGGGGGATACAGAGGTAAGCAACTGAGACTGAACCAGATTAAGCAGCTGATGGTATTTTTAGTGAATGAGGGAAATTTGGCCAGGACACCAGGGAAATTCCCCTACTGTCCTGCAGGGGGACTTGCTGCTGCATGAACAGGCTACAGTCAGTCTCAGGCTGGCGACTGAAGGGAATGGTCATCATTTGGAGTCGGAGCCACGGTCTGAGGCTCCGTTTGTGATTATGGAGAATCCTTGTGTGATGACTGAAGAAGCTATAGGAGATGCCAGAATAAAGCGACATGATGTTTCTGATGGTGACTTTTTATTTTCTGGCATTTCTGCACCAGCAACTTTATCTGAACCCATGGAGCCTGTTTTGGAGTAGTCGGTTGAGTTTCAGGCATGAGGCGCCGACTGGGAGTGTGTAATCAGCTCCGTTGTTCACAGAACTGCAGTTGGATCTCCCTTGTCAATTTCAGCTACTGACCCTGTCAGTCCACATGTAGCTCCTCAGCTGTTTCAGGCTGATGTCGGCGCTACCATGGCGGAAAGAATGCAGAAGTCTCTTTGGCTTCCTACTGCAGACGCTCCCTTTGAAGCTGAAAGTTGGTCAAAAGAGGATTCTTTGACCCATTCAGGCTGGATACAAATGGAGGATGGGAAATGGGTGCCTGACCCAGACTGGACATCTTTCTTGCCAGGTGAGCAATGTACTCCTGGTCCCTCTAAACTGCCGTCTGCAGGCCCAGACCACTTGCCTACCACACCTGTACTTGCAGATTCTCCCCCAGTCACTAGTGGTGGTGTGTCAGGGAGACCTGAGACTTCTTTACCTGATTTCACTCCAGTTGAGGATCCTCATCCTTCTCCCAGACAGGAGAAACAACGGACAGGTCACACTTTTTCTGATCTTTTTAAACACAGTAAGGTGGATCAGGCACCTAGGAGAAATGCTGTCCATCTTCATTATAGAGGTGGGCTACAGGATCATTCTGATAGACAATATGTTGCCAAGAAATTATTGAAATAATCAATGGGTTTTGCTGCCTCAGACATTTATGCCCTAATCAACATCAGAGGGGAGGACACTTTTGATGTCAGTTTTAAAACTTTTTCTGGACTGGACTCTTTCTGGAGAAAATGTGACACTCTAAAGCATCTACCTTTATGGGTTCCTTTTTGGGCCATTGCCTTGACTAAACCCCTCTACAAAACTGTCAATATCATGTTTAGAAATGAGGGGGTTAATGTGAGAGATATTTATTTTTGGTTAGAGAAAAACTGTCAGGTTTTGGGTCCTCCTTCTGCTATCATCGATTCAGAATGTATCTGGATGGGCAGCTGGTGATTTAAAGTAAAATTGCTGATGCTGGGGGATGACATCCAGCATATTCCCAACAGTTTTTTTCTGGGGAAAGATAGAGGTGAAGTGTTTTATCCCGGACAGCCTAAGGCCTGCTACAAGTGTGGTAGCCGTAGACACTTGAGTAGCACTTGCGACACGGTGGTTTGTGCTTTGTGTGGGGATTATGATCACACTAGTAATGTTTGCAGGAATGTTCACAAATGTAATCTTTGCGAGGAACATAGCCATGCCTACCATCAGTGTCCTTGGGCAGGTCAGAATAGGCAGGGTGGCCTGTACAAAGATGATCTGGTCTCTGATGCACAGGACAGATATAGGCCTTCTCAGACTGACCCTCCTAGTCCACCCCCACCCCCTTCCCTGTCCCCAGCACATTCGGCTGAAGGGAAAAGTGACCATGATCTGGGCCAGGAAGATATTGTTGATAAATCTCCTGTGAATATTCCTGCTGAAGTCCCTGGTACATCGGGAGAAGGGAGTGATGGTCCTAGCATGCCTCCTCCCTCTGCTAGTTTTGGAGTCCCTTCTAAACACATTACTGGATCTTCTAGTGAAACTCCTGCTCCTCCTATGCTTGTGCTTACCAAAAATTCCTTTGACATTTTACAGGAGGCAGATGGCGGGTTGGAGTCAGATGCTTCATCCATTTTGGGAGCTGTATCCAAGATGGACTGTGAAGAGGAAGTGGTTGGTCCTAAAGAGGTGAAGAAAAAAATGGAGAAAAAAGGAAAAAAGATAAAGAGATTAGATAATTCTTCTTTCAAATCTACTGGCATAATTATATTTGGTCTCTTGCAATACTTGTAACATTAAAAATGCTAAAAGACGCTTGGCATGGTTTAATTGTCTTGCCACCTTAAAGGCAGATGTAATTTTTTTGCAGGAGACCAGGTTTAATTCTGTCACTGATATTATACAATCTAAGCGTTCTTGGCCCTTGGGCCCTTCATTTTGGTTATTTGGGGCTGATATGACAGATGGTTTGGGCATTCTCTTTCGTACCTCTGACATCCGGGTACATAACTTTATAGATTTGGTACCAGGTAGAGCTATGGTACTGGATTGTACTTTTCAAGGTTTTTTCTGTGCCTTATCAATATGTATGCACCTCAGAGTAAACGTTCTAGGATTGATTTATTTAATCAGATCAAACCCTTTTTATTTACTACTAGATCTATTATCTGGGATGGGGATATGAATTGCAGTTTAGATGTTAAAGTTAAGGATAAGGTGGAAAAAAATATACTGTGACTCTCATGCTCTATGGGGTATTTTAGAAATGGCCATGTTACTGGATGCCTATCGATCCTTACATAAGCAAGGTGGTGCTACATATCACAGAAGTGCATTTTTTACTAGAATTGACTATTTCATTTCCAGATTTCTGCATGTTTTAAAGATGATTGTATCTTTGAGTGAATTTACTGATCATAACCTTTTGCACTGTACTCTGGGTATGGGCAATGTTCCACCTAGTTTCCCTTCCATCCCTCGACGTTGGAAGTTAAATTCCTCTGTATTGTTAAAAAATGACATTTAGTTACAGGTTGATAGGTGTTTTATTTTTTTCAATAATCAGTTGCGGGAATGTATGAGGATTGGGGTAGTTGGTGGATGGACACCAAATCTGACCTTAAGGTCCTTTTTTTAAAACTTGAAAAAAAACTGGTAATACGGAGTACATACAGTATTTAAGCCATAGGGATCAATTGTATAACTTGATATCCCTTCTGAATGTTAGTGACTGCAGAATTAAGTCACAAATTGATAATATCAAGGGGAAGATGAGGACATATCATTTTTCTAGTATGGCATATTTGAACACTGAGTTTAAATTTGGGAGGTTGTCTCAACCTTTTTCTGACCCCTTTGAGGCATGTGAATGTAAAACTGGGCATAAAGTGATGGAGGGTTTATTTAATGAGGATCGGGTTTTGAAACATATGGAAGTTGAAGTTTTGGATATTCTTAAGGATGCTTTACAAAATTCTTTGGGGATAGGTTTTTGTTCTGAGTTATGTTGGGATCAGGTGGTGACCTGTTCTACTCCTGTGCTCTCGGAACAAATTTGTTTTGCTATCGATGGGCCTATTACATTTCCTGAAGTTCTTGAGGCCATCTCTAGTTTGAGGGATGGGGTTTCCCCTTGGGAAGATGGATTAACTAATGAGTTTTTTAAAGTATTTAAGGATGTATTTGGTGAGATACTGGTAGCTACTTATAATGATAAGATGACTTCTGGTAAATTGCCCTAAGGATTTACTAATGCTAATTTGATTTATTTGTTTAAAGGTGGTGATAGATGATATCTCACTAATTGGAGGCTGATTAGTCTTTTAAACACTGATTATAAAATCTTGTCATATGTTTTATGTCAGTGATTGCAGAAGGCAGCTATGGAACTTATTCACCCAGTACAAACTTGTTCCGTTCCTGGCAGGAATATACAATTAAATTTAAGACTTTTAAGGGATGTCTTTGAATATGGGAAACAGGGTAAATTGAGAGGTTTTGTGTAGGCACTTGATCAGGCAAAGGCCTTTGACAATATCTTGCATCATTTTCTGTTTGAGGTTCTATCTAAATATGGGATCCTGCCTCATTTGATAACTTGGATCAAGTTGTTATGTACCCAAGCCTATTTTTTTCTGTCTGTTAAAAATACTTTGGGTACTCCAATTTTGTTACAGAGAAGGGTTTGACAGGGGTGTCCTCTCAGCCCCCTGTTGTATATTTATTGCCTTGATCCCCTTGTTCAAATTATTTTGAGTGATAATGATATTATGGGGTTATCTCCTCATATGACTATACCTGCTGTGAAATTTTCTACTTATGCAGATGATGTTTGTCTTTGTGTTTCTGATGTTCAGTCTGGTTCTAGAGCTTTGTAGCATTTTGATGGATTTGCTTGGTTGTCTGGGACTGGTTTGAATTCTGATAAAAGTAATGCATTGCAAATTGGCACTGGGGATCAAATAGGTACTATTGCTGGCATCAGGGTACAGAAGGGGCATCTAAAGATGTTGGGTGTTATGTTTAGGGATGGGGATATGGTATTTCTTAATTGGGACACTAAACTGCTTTTAGGAGAACAAAAGGTGTCTCAATGGAAATCCTGGGCATTTGGGAAATTGAAGAGAGTTCGGGTTGTTAAACAGTTTCTGCTTCCACTCTTTTTATATCTGGCTTCTGTTTTTCCTGTTCCCAGCATGTGGGAAACAAGACTTTTTAGTGTGTTTTTTCAGGTGATCTGGGGCTGTAGGTTAAATCCAGTCAAAACAGATTTTACATACCTCCCAGTTAAGTAGGGTGGTTTGGGCATGATTAACCCTGTGGTATTTTTTCATTCTTTTTTAATTTTTTTGACTTTTGGACCCTTGATGAGGGATAATAATAATTTGTGGGAACCTTGGAATAGGAGTCTTTTTTAGCTATTTGAGGCAGCTTGGGTTACGGAGGTCCCTAAACTTTGTGGGGGCCATTTCTATCCCAGGGATTGCAACTGCAGCTATTAAGAAATTAAAATTATGGAGATTTAGTAAACTTGATTATTTTACTACGCAAAGGAAAGCATTATATGTTAAAATAATGGAAAGGGCTCATGCACCTTGGGTTGACTTTCCTAGATGCCTCCCAACTAAATTGGATTCTGCTTTAAAACTTTTGTGTGACAAGAGAATTCCACAGCATATGTGGGACATACAGTGGCTGAGCTACCATGGTAGATTGGGGGTCAAGGGTAATTGGAAACATAAGCCATTATCACAAAGACAGTGTTTGAGACCTGACTGTAGGGGACAGGAGGAAACATTGGAACATTTCTTTATACTGTGTACTTATGTGAAGCAATTTTGGAGAGATTGCTCTATCCGATGGAATTGGGGTCCTGTGCAACTTCTTCAATATGAATGTTTGGTTTTAGGAGAATATACAGGGTTTTACAGAATATATCATCTGAACATTTTAAATGTTATATTTGCCTACCTTAAATATAATTTATGACAGGTTTGGTGTAAGTTTTCATTACAGCACATTAATACTTTGCCTTCAGTATTATTAACCAGCATTGAATCTTCTCTGAATCAGCTTAAAAAGAAGGAACATATGTTATTTGACAGGGGAAAATTTGCTGATTTTTGGAGACATGTGCATTGGTTGGGGTCATTTTTTGGGAGCTTTAAGGGGTGTGTTTCTAGGATTTCTTTTGTTTACATGTTTGTTTATATTATTTATTTTACATTATGTATATAGGAACTTTTTTGAGTTTATGGATGGATTCCAGTATAATTTTCTTTATTGATTTCCATTGTTTATTTTTGTTTTAGTGTTTTTCACCTGATGTTGTGTATTCTATTTCCAATAAAAAATTCCCCTACTCTTTTTCGATAAGTGCCATGGGATCTTTAACATCCACCTGAACTGCCATCAATCCAGGCAGATGGGACCTCAGTTTAAAGTCTCATCCAAAAGATGGCACCTCAGAAATGCAGCACCCCCCTCATGCTACACTTCGGTGTCAGTATTGGGATATTAACCCAAGTGCCAGATGTGGGAACTGAATCCACAGCCCTCTGATATCCTGGCCTCAGAGGCAAGTGTGCTACCCACTGAGCAACTGACACTGAAAAGCTTAAAGTTTTTTTTCTGAAAATCTTTGTTGGTCAAATAAAAGGTATCAAATCACCTATTTTGTGCATCTTATTGCATATGGACCAATAAGGCAACAGACAATTTTTTGACATTCCCCTTTCTTGTCACTACTAGTGATCACTATCCCTTTCCTTCTGTTCCAAGCTCAATTGAAGCCCCCATAGTTTCAGCTGCCACCACTTCAACCCACAGGCAGTTCCATGGTTCCATCACACTTTCTGTAAAGTAATATTTCCTCACATCCTTTGCAAATTACAGTACTTTCATTTGAGTGCTATGATTGGAATGAAGAGGGTAAATTATGTAGAGGTTTGGTTAAAGAGCCACTATTCCCATGCAGGACTAGTTCAGAGCACTTTGGGAGCTAAAATGCTATTCTGTAGGCCATTACTTACATTTTTTGACTCAGCTTCCATCATTATCACCCCATGCCTTATATTTTTGATACAGCTTCCGTCATTCTCGTTCCATGCATCATATTTATGATGCAGTGGACCTCTTATATCATTTATGGGGACTTTGCCACAGTGAATGATTTTATTGCAAAATACAGCACACCGTAGTTGGCACACCTAGATTTAATGCAAACTGAATGTTTGCTGCACCTTGCATTGGTCTATGGGCCCTTTGAAAATCTGATCCATAGTTGTTTTTTTTTTAATTTTTAACGTATGTCCCCAACTTTGAGAACCATTCACCAGAGTAAACAAAAACTCTAGTCAAGGTACTGTAAATAGTCACAGCATCAGTACTACTCTTTGTTAACTACTGTACATATTCAGTAACCACAAGGTTTTGGAGTGTATTACAAAAGCCTTTGTTAAAAAATTAAATAATAGTTTTTATTTTAAACAGAACCTATGTGCATCCCCACATGGATTGCTGTTTTCAAGTATGGAGCCCATACATCAGAGGGGATACAAAATTTGTAGAAAAGGTGAAACACCAAGCCTCCAAAATGATTCCAAATATACTGTAGACAATAAGCTGTACGAAGAAAGGCTTAATCTTCATACTGACCACACACAGCAGCGATGCAGACTATGTGGTGACTTAATTCAGATGTACAAAATAGCAAAAGATGAACTAATATCACAAATGGGGTACACATTTAAATATTACAACCACAACTTACAGAAACATCAGTATCAAACCAAAATTGGCACGTCCAAGAGGGATGTCAGGAGGATGTGTTTCACAAACAGAGCTATTAGACTATGAAATACATTACCAAATGAAATAGTATCAGCACCTAATGTGGAGGCTTTTAAGAAGAGAAATGATACCTACATGACAGAAAGAAAGATCAAAGGATATGACCACTGAGAAGTGGGGGACAATCTTGATAGACTAGACTTTTACTGTTTCATCAGTTACTACTGTATTACTGCTCCTAGTATTGTATGCAGTTATCGTTTCTTGTCTATATATTTGTTCACTGCTCTCCCAGTTTTCATTGTACCTAGTTCTGTTTGCTGAATAGTTTATATAATTATTAGAGATATTAAAAAGTTTTCCTTTTCTGGCAAAGATGTGGTGAAGTCACAAATTTCATTCTTCATGAAAATCTTGCAAAGGGACCTCATTTTGACAAATCTGAGAAAAAACTACACAATGAAATTCACTGGCAAAGTTGGTTCTACTTTGCAATGCATAAATATTAGTACATGTACTATATTAATAACATTTATTTAAATTAGAATACAATGAAGAAGGATGAGGTTTGGAGTAACTAAAGCTAGGTACAGTCGAATATGCTCCTGGGAAGGAGGAGAATGGAGTAATTAATTGTATATATTATTATATAATTGTAGACAAACTGCAAAGTTCCATGTTTTCTTTTCTGAGGGAACACACTCTGTAGACCACTATATGCAAATGTTGTGCAAGTAAGTAGATAAACTTCATCACAAATGCACCCACATGCTTCCTAAAGTCTCTTACACACTTACTGGAAATCTATTTGCAATTATTCTTTGGCCATTATGTGTGTGTATGCAATAATGCCCAACAGAGCAGATGGTATTGGGCTATACTAGACCACCGAGGAGTGTAATGAAGCCTGATGCCACAGGCAGATGGCCATATAGCTCCTGGAAGGTCCAGTATAGCCCCACTGCCCACCCTGGAGGGTATTAATGTGCTTGTGAAATGGGTTATAGGTAACATTTTGAATAATATTAAATCTAAGATTAAATGAACAAAGTACAAAAAGGATAAAAATGCATTTTATAGTAATATAGTCTCTTTATTGGCATACTCACCACTAGAGGGTGTTGATTTTGAGAGCCTGTTTAATTTTTTCTTCAGTGTGGCAGTCAAAATGTAGTTGGGATATTGTCACATCACCTAGCTCTAGCGCAGACAGTGTTGTGAGCTCCTCTTCTATGTTAATCTATCCATCCCTCCATCAGTTTCCAGTAGCACCACCCACGCATCATGGTAAGTAAGCACTGGCTGCTGCTGGTAGTCCCTTGACAAGGTTGTGGAGGTGGTCAATGAGACTGTGTTAGGTCATGGTCACTTCTCCAAAAACATAGTGAGTCTAACTTGCAGTCTATGTAAGTACAACCCTACCCGATTGTAGTTAGGCCCTCATTAATGTAATCAATTATGCTCTCTACTTGTAATGTGCTTTGCTCAAACAATTTCTTTTACAACCCTCAACATAGATGGCAAATTGTAACAAGCTGGGCATAGACTGAGAAGTGTTCATCGCCAGTGGCACTGAGCTTGCTATGGGCTAGCACTAGAATAGTTTGAAATGGAAAAGCTTTTAATAAAGTGGTATAGTGTATGCCAGTGTGCTAGATGCTTTTTTTTAAAGTGTCTGCATGAAACCGGCTGATGTTTTACTGGAAGGGGACTCTATCATTAGCTGGGGAAAAACATTGTGGCAGTTTTGTTTAAAAAATTATATTTGGCACAGGGATTTAGTTTGTAAAAAGGCAGGCTGCAATGGCACTCATTATTTCCCAGTCTCTGTTGGTAGATAAATGTATCCCTGGGTAAGGTGTTTAGTCAATCAGAGACCAGGACATTGTCTACTCATTTTCTAATTTGAAATTGTGCTCAAATTCCACCATCTATAATTGACTGTAGTTTGAATTGCAGAGTGCTATTCTAGCGGTTTGCTGAGAAGCACTTTCTATTTTTTGCAGAAGCACTAGACAGTTAGTAGAATAAGTCTTTTTGTAGAAAAGTATTTTGTGGATAGTTAGTGACACCATGTGAGTGCCTTTCAGAGAGAATGTCACATCCTGTAACTCCCTAGGTGTCTTGCAAAACTTGTGAGGTATTCAAGAGAGAGAGAAGGATCTGCTTTCTGGAGCTGCTGCAGTTTTGTTAAAGCAAACTTATCCTAAATATTTCTACAAATTTGCTAATTCCTGCATACTTTTATTGCAGGCTTGCAGTTAAAGTGCCATAGAAATCTAATGTTTTTTTATTGCTACTGTAAATGTACTGCATTTTTGTTTGATCTACAGAAGCAGGCTGCAGATGATGTAGTGTGGACGAGGCGAGAGAGTGTGCAGGACCATGTACACTCCACAATAACAGTGTGCATACAGTAAAAAGAAAGAACTTAATGGTGTAAACAGACTTTAGTGCAGTTTATTTTCTCCTTATTTTGCAGTCTTGATGATGGGAATTTTCTGTAGTGCTTAGAAGCTGCCCCATATATGCAATGGTATGAGGGTGATAGGGCTGTCTAGCCGAGTAATAGCCAACATGAGAGATAACCACAAAATGAGGCTCTGAAGCTATTTAACTTTTTTTTTTTTTTTGCAGCCTGGTGAGAGTGACCAACATTTGCAGTGTGTCTTCACTGCTAAAACAAAAACATGTTTTTCTATATAGTTGTTACTGAAACAATGAAGAAGAGCAATACAGGCTATGGATATGGTTGTGGGTTGTGATGCAGTAATAGACAGTCACAAACTGCTAAGAAAAGCAAAGAAATAGGAGACCCTAGGTCATCTGGTGTATTTGCTAATCCCACCAGAACCAGACCAGTTATGCCACCAGAGGCTGGGAAAAGGGTCACTGGTAGGACAAGTAGTAGCATTGACATTTTTCATGGTAAAAAACTCAGCTGCTGATGTAGCAGCAGTGCTAATGGCAAAATCCCAGGTTGAGTCTGTACTTCAGCCTAAGTCACAAAGGATAGCAGCAGAGGAATCTCAGCAGTTGATGTTAGGTGAGGAGAAGGAGGAGGAGAGTGCACAGGAAAAGCTAGTACAGGTCATGGAACCACAGAAGGAGATGGAGGAGGAGTACTGTGTTGGAGGTAGTGAAGTTGGCAGTCACATCAGAAGACTGTAGTATGGTTCTACATGCTGATAGTCCTCATGGCAGTGGAAGAGCACAAGAGGAGCATATAGTGTGTGAGGAATGTTGCAGTGATGTTGATGATCCAATGGTGGATGCAGATTGGGAGCCAGAGTACCATCCAAGTAGCCATCCAAAATGCAAAGGCCCCTTTTTTCACCCAGAGCAAGTGCAGTTGAGGAGGAGGAAGAGGAGGAGGCTGAGGATGGTGTTAGTCACTCATGTGAAATGGGACCAAATAGAAAAAGGGAATGATTCGGGTCACGGCACAGGGAAGATAAGAGCTGATGCTAGGGTTGGTAAAGGGGGAGGAGAGGTGGGTGACAAGAGGATGAAGAAGGTACAGGTAGAGGTGCTGGTTGAGTGGTCACCCCTCCCATGACAAGACAACTGTAAATGGAACACATCATCCCAAATATCTTTAGTATGGAATTTGTATGTCACCAACAAAACTGTTTCGAGTATTGTAACATGTTATATATGCAAGGTTCTAGTTAGCGTGGGAAACTGTGGGAAACCTGATTCATGTCTCAGTATCACTAGGCAGTGTAGCCATTTGAATACCAACCATCTTTTCAAGTGGTAGCAGCACCAAAGGGAAGCACAACTTAGTCTTAATAGATATGTTGTTGAGGATCAAGTGGTTGATGAGGAAGAAGAAGGAACAATTGGTGCAAGAGGTCAGCACTGTCATCCCCACCACAAGTGCTATACAAATGGCATCTAGCACTCTAGTTAACAAAGCACCACACTACTTAGCTGTGTTTTTTTGCCAAGTAAAGAATGTTGCAGTCATCCACCAGACCTGAAAAAAAGCAGGATGGTAGCACTCAAGGGGTGGCTTACAAGACTTTATTTTAAGCAAGGAGCAAAAAAAGAGAATGTTGACAGATACCCCTGCACTTCCATTAATGCTTGATCTTTGTTTAAGGCCATTTCGGCAACAGACCTTATACTTAAAGAGCTAGTGTACTGCCTAAAACTAATATCAGTTTTAAATGCCGTCAGCCATTACTGCTTATATCCGAGGTACTTTTTCTTTTCGCTTTGTTTTATTAGAAGATTGTTTACCTGATGTTAGTATTTGTGATGTGTGGGACAGCACTCTGCCTGGCAGCTGTCATATCTGTCTCTATTTTTCTGACCTCACTGACTGTGGCATCACTGTTACTTAGGAACAGCCACTCAGTAGCTGCGAGGTCAGTGACCTTTGATGTCACTGTCAATGAGATCAGACTGCTGATGATGTAGATGTGGTGGTGGTGGTGGGGGTGGGGGGGTTTAGAGATAGATATGTCAGATGCCAGGCTTAAAGTTGTTCCACACATCCTGCACAGTATTGCCACACATAATACTTTCTAAAGAGCAAAAGGAAAAGGAAAAATACTTCAGAAATAAAAAGTTACAAATGACAACTTCTTAAAATGTGCAATATTTTCCTGTCTGCCTGTTTTGGGTCCACTAGCTCTTTAATTTAAACAAACCATTTAAATACATATACACCATAAAAATTGTGATTACAACTAGTGGCAGAATCCAGACTTCTCTTCCATTATCACATCACAAAGTAGATATGCATATCGTCATTTGGACTCCCCTGAAATCAGCCACACCCACACCAATTTGTGGTTCAAGCATTCAAAGTTTATTTAGGTAGATTCTCAAAACTATTTACACCATTCTTAAAATTCCATCACCATAATCCACATATTTTATTTACACACACTTTTTCCTGGAGATTCTTCCTTTATTTACAATTCCAGCACTTTATCACAAATACATTTTAGCATTTCTTCTTCTTGGGCCTGGGTATAAGGAACTCGATGTCCCTTCACTCATTCCTTTTCTTACTGTGTTCTGGTGTCCCACCTGATCCCCCAGCCCGGTCCCCCTTGAGGTGAATACCCCATAGGGAGCCCTCCCCTGCCCTGCCGTACCCCAATCCGGCTGGGCCTCTCCCTTTTTTCCTCACTATCCCATAGGATGACCATCTGGTCCAGTCCCTAGGCTTCCCCTCATTAAAAACTAGCAAGCACCCTCCCAAAACCCTGCCACTTCACAATTGCCTCCCTGATTGCCCCATTGAGTGATGTATTACCCATTATTGACATGTGCATCCCATCTGCACAATACATCCCTGGTGTGTCATGTGTAATCAGTTCATGCCTTATGTATAAACCCCCGACTCCCTAGCCCAGTCTGCCATTTTCCTATTGACCCACTTTCTAGCCTTATCCACCACCAGGACATCCCAGACATGCCTCCAGCATCTGCGTGGGATAAATTTCAGATCAATCTATGGACATGCTCGGCCACCATGATTTTATAATATCAAAGTCTCTTAATATCTTGTGAATTAATGCCACCCAGGGCAGGGTGCCCAAATCATTCTCCCGGCATGTATCATGATCAAGTCTGGCAGTGGTAAGAATCTGCTGCCCTCCTCAAAAAATGGTAACAACCGTTGCCATTTGAGTCCCCTCTGCTCATGCCAGTTTCTCAAAATCCTGCCTGGATCTTGCCCCAGCTTGCAGCCCTTGGCTGTTTTGGCAGCCCACTGCTCCCCTTCCTGGTCCCCTAGTCTCTTGCCAACTGCACGCCCCTTCCATCTCCATTCCCCTTCTCTGTCTGCTGTCATATTATTTTTTTTGTACCCAGCCTCACCCCACCAAGACACAGTTGCTACTGAAACCTGTGCCCCTCGAACTGTGCCCTGTTCTGCATGTCACCCCATCTGCCTCTGCTGTCCTTCCTCTAAATGTGTACTTCTTCTTTTATTTTTATTTTTCTTTTAGCACAAGGCCAGTAGGCCCCTTCCTGAATTCACCCCCTCTCTACCCCCCTCCCAGCCCGCCAATGAAAGCCTCCCCGGCCTGCCTTTTTTTTTGCAGCTCCTCTGCAAAATGCAGTCCCACAGGCCCTTGCCCCGCCCCCACAATGGTGGCCTGCCCTCATGACCAAGGCCCCTCCAGCTTATGCAAATGCTGGAGCCACCTCTCTAGCTCTCCCACACTGCCTCATCCCTTCCTCCCTCCGAGCCCATCGCTCCTGAGCTAGGGTCCCCCTTTTTTTTAACGCTTTTTAATTTTAAATAAAACATGGAGTTAACTCTGACTACAATAGAAACTAGCCATTGAATAACAAAGCTGAGGCCCAACATTCCTCGTGCAACTGCCCCATGTGCCCACTAGGCCTAGTCGCCAAAAACTGTGCAGCAATCCTGATTTTATGTTACCTCCCCATGCGTATTCCCCTGTATAGTAGTGGCACCTCTGAGAAATTGCATTTAAACTTCTTTTTAAATACACTGGCCACCTGTGCTCTGTAGAAGGCTTATGCCCCCCCAGAACAGTGGCCTAGCGAGTCCTGCAGCTCACCAAAACCATGCCTGCTGAAAGGCCCGCTGTCCCCAGCAGGAAAGCCCCACCAATCACATGCTCCCAATGGTGCCCAGAGGCATCCATGTGACTTTCACTTCTTTTCCACAATCCAAAACTCCCTCCCCTTCTGAGAGCACTCAGATGCTAACCCTAATTAAACTGTGTCAGTAAAATGCACTTCCTACTGATGCCAAAGCACTCAGTGCCCCCCCCTTAGTGAACCATCCATCTGCAGCCCCCAAACCTTGTCCTTGAGTAAACTGGGCCTGAATCAAGACCCCTTGCCTCCCTTCTTCTGTTCCACTTCTTTTTTTTGCCTCGGCACCTACACGCTACCATCCCAAAACTGTTACTGGCTGAGTAGGCAGGTGCTCCCCAGCCATGTGGCCAGGCCCTCCCTCAGGCCACCATCGGGCCCACACCTTGCCAGTAGTTTTCCCGGCCAAAAATTCCTGAATCATAGCCCCAGCTACCACTATGGACTCCACAAATGCTTCCCAAATTTTTGTAATACTGGCCCCCCCAGGAGCTGCCATGCTCTGCCCATCAAGACCAAATTCCTTAGCTGCTCTACCATCGGTGGGCTCCTCGCTCAGTCCAGACCATGACCAAACTCACCTCTGCAGATTGTGATGCACCCATAGACCCAGCTGCTTAACAGCACCCTGCATGGGGCCACACCGGAAGGAAAAAACACCCACTACATGTCCTTGGTCTGCCCCAGTGGTGCAAGACACCACACAGCCCAGCGTGTCCCCCATTGGACTGCGTGAACAACATGCCAACCACAGAAAAACCATCACCATATTCCACGGGACCCATCACCTCCCTGTCCAAAGAGTTCTTCCTCCCATGAGGCACGTCGGTGGATGCCACTTGCCCTGACCCACCATGCAGGTTGCTCTGCACTGCACTATCCCAAAATCTCACACACGACTGACTCCCAGCCACAAACCAACTCAAACTGCTCTTTAGTTTTCAACTTTATTTCTTTTCTCCCATTACCTGGCTTTACATGAATCAATACTTACCCGCAGGGTCAGAGTTGCCCTAACCTGGACGCCAACCCACAGAAAACAGTAATAAACAGGGTAATCATAGTCAACTGCAGTTAAATATAAAAAAGATGCATTATTAGCTACCTTAATTCAGAGAATCCATAACATTTGTTACACATGACCATGGTTCTGCACTCTTAGCAAGCTGGCCTTCCAGAGGCCCACCCAGACTACAAGGCCTGGTCATCTCATACCTTACCTATATTAGCAGAATCTACCCATTTCGATGTCCTGTGCAAAGGGTAAATTTAAATCAAAAACAGCTGCAGTAGAGAGAAGGATTTTCTCTCTCTACAGCCCCTTTTCTATCCCACCATTGCCCCTCCCCTAGGTTCCCTTCTACAAATCACCTGAGCTGTCCATCACCCATTACCTCAACTGAGCCTGCCACTTTTTGACCTCATTCTCCCCTCCCCCTGTGATGTCATCTTTTCACCACCACCTGCCTCCTCTTTCCTCTTTCCCTTTTACCTGGCTCCTTCCCCCCTCTCCCTCCCCGTCTTCTTTTGGTTAATCCCAAGGAAGTCCATGACAACCTGGGCTGCCCTTTAGTAGGCCAACCTCTTCCATAGCTGGAAGTGTTCACAACACCACTAGTTCATTCATCACTTGCAATAATTCATAAACTATATGATATCTGGCAATCATATTTCAACACAGCAAAGTTACAGCTGTGGAAAAAAGGGGTCATAATAGCACCAATGGAAATAAAATAATTAGGATATCACACAGCTGATTTGTGCTAATTTCCTCACACTAGGTTGAATACAGAAAAGAGAAAATGAATAGAGAAAACAAAGACTGCATCAACAAATCCACCAGACCTGCCATGATTGCAAAGGAGAAGGTGACCCAGTCAAAAGCATCATCCTGACGTGTGCATCTACCCCAAGTTCAACCCACCATCCCACAAGCACTGCCCAGATTTAGTAAATATCATCCTTCCCACCCAGTAGCTGGGGAACTTTCTGCTGCTGTAGCACAAATGCTTAATGTTGACATACTGCCATATTAACTTGTAGAAAATACTGGTTCCCATAATTTAGAGAATCAGACAGTTCCAAACTGGAATATTCCTTTGTAAAGGTATTTCTCAACAAAGGGTTTTCCCAAATTGTGTCTTGATCTGAAAGCCTGACTCACATGTCCCGACTAATTCCAAAGTAAGTACTGTTATCCTAATGACAGATATGTGGAGCAGTGGCGCTGAAGCAATGTTAAACATGGGCATAACATCACACTGGGCAAGTTTTCCCAAAGTGTATGTTGTGAGGCCTTGTGAGCCACCCCTATGCTGAAGCTACCCCCCTCGCAACACACACACACACACTGGCATACCTCAGCAGGCCACACTGAACGTGACTTGTTTGGACTCTGTCCAGCACAATCAAATTAATTTCCTGGCAGAGCAGAATATTCAAATTGATGGGTAGTTCACATTCCAAGATCTGAATGCTGAGTTTGTCACCAGCAACAATGGTAAAAAATATTGTCAAGGCCACTGAGGATGGGTGTTACTTTCATTTGCCATACTTTGCACACTGTCTTGATTTGACTATTCAGGATTTCCTGCACAATTACCAAGAAATTGACACCATGCTGACCATCACCCATCACACGTATAGCCATTTTGTCAGGTTGACAATGCCCAGAAACTAGCTGAGGGAACTCCAGGTCAAGAACAGAATACCACAACATTGTCTGAAAATGGAGTGCTCCACATTGTAGAATTTCATGCTGTACACACTACAACTTCTGTTCATGCAGTACAAAACACTCCTGAACTACACAGTGCTGTACTCTGACCAAGAGAGACCCTCTCGTTCTTTAACTCTGTATCAGTGGAGGATGCTGGCAGCCTGACTCAGATCTTGAAGCCATTTGAAGACACTGTACAACAAGAATGTTTCACTGTAAAAATAATTTCACTGTCTTTGCTGGTGACTCCTTTTCCATGAAATTATTTTTTCAGTGTAGTTTACTATACATTACATGACACATTAATGGCACTACAGGTAGCTACTAAAGTATCAAATCAAAATCAAATCAAATTTTATTTATAGTGCACTTTTCTATAACCAACGCGCATACACAATACAATGTCAAATCAAGCATACACAATATGATATACAATCAAATATACAATCTAAAAAAGATATAAAGATAAAAAGCCAGCAGCAGTAAAACTAAATCTAGTCCCCAAAAGCTAAGTTAAATAAATAAGTTTTTAATGAGGATTAAAAGGTCTCGGCGGACAGGTACTCTCTAATCTGACAGGGTAGAGTTCCACAGGGTTGGGGATACAAAAGAAAAATCCCTAGCACCTGATGTTTGAAGACGGACCCTGGGAACCTCTAGAAATCCCTCGTTGTTGGAGTGAAGTGGACGGGAGGGGGAGTAAGGCCGAAGAAGATCTTGCAAGTAACCCAGTCCCTGTCCTTGTAGGGTCTTATTGGTCAGTGATGTGACCTTGAAGGTGATCCTCCATCTCACCGGCAGCCAGTGCAGTTCGCACAGCACAGGAGTGATATGGCTAGTTCTTGACAGCTCTGTCAACAACCTGGCTGCAGTGTTCTGCACCAGCTGCAGGCGACGGCAATCCATCCCCAGTAATCCTAGGTATAGAGCATCACAGTAATCAAGAAGAGAGGACACAAAGGCGTGGACCAACACAGGAAGGTCCTCGGGTGGAACAAGGTGCTTTATCTGGGCAATGTTCCTCCGATGATAAAATGAGGACTTGACAACAGCTGACACTTGCGCTTTTAGTGTCAGTTCTTTATCAAGCACAATGCCCAGATTTCGCACCTGTTCAGCAGGTCTCAGCCGGCTACCCCCAAGCACAAGGCCAGACGGGTGCCCAGGAGTCAACTTCTCTACCCACTGACCAGAGTCCACTACCAACACCTCAAGTCTTATCCGGATTTAGTCTCAACCAGTCAGCACTCATCCAGTCCTGAATATCGGTGAGGCAGTTGCTAAAGACCGAGACTGCACTATTTTGTTTGGTTACAAAGGACATGTAGAGCTGAGTATCATCTGCATAGCAGTGAAAACTCAGCCCATACCACCTTATAATGTCTCCTAACGGCAAGATATACACCGTGAACAACATGGGGGACAGCATGGAACCCTGCGGCACCCCACAGTGCAGGGCAAAGGGGGCTGAGGAGAAAACCCGACACCACCCTCTGGGTCCTGCCTGTGAGGAAAGAATGAAACCATTTGAGGACTGTCCCAGGCAGTCCACAGAGCAGCCGCAAGCATTCCAGCAATACCCTATGATCCATGGTGTCAAATGCTGCTGAAAGATCAAGGAGGACCAAGATGGAAAAAACCCTCTGATCCCTCACTATCAGGAGATCATTAAGTACCTGAACCAATGTTGTCTCGGTACTGTGCCTCTTCCTGAAACTGGACTTGAGAGGATCATAGATTTCATGGGTGGTAAGAAAGTTCTCGAGCTGTAATGCGACTACCTTCTCAATAGCCTTGTCCAAAAAGGGCAGGTTAGAGACAGGTCTGTAGTTCACAAGACAGTCTGGGTCACAGGAAGGTTTCTTTAAAAGGGGTGTCACCACGGCCTCCTTCAAGGGGTCTGGAAACACCCCTTGGTCCAGTGAGCACCAGACTATCTTGACAAGGATCAGTCCGATGACATCCATACACCCCACCAGGAGGCGGATTGTACCAGGATCCAAACTACAGTAAGTCGGTCACAGCTCTCGAACAATCTTCACGATGTCCATGATTGCTGGCTGGTCAAAATCTGTCCAGATAGACTGGATGTCTGCATCCTCACATCGACCACCGCCATACTCATTTGAATGAGTCAAGCAGATCTCTGACCTAATGGAGGACACCTCATCTGCAAAGAATTGAGCAAACTCCTCACACTTAATTTGTGAAAAAGCTCTCCGACCCCGAAGACAGGCTGGATTGCACAGCCTGTCCACGGCCCGGAAGAGCTGGGCTGGTCTATTCCTTGCTGCAGCAATTTGCAGTACAAACCAGAAACCAAAATGTGCCGACAATTACAGTATCTAATTTCCCTGTTCACTGCTCACTGAAGAGAGGCATCTACTTTGCTTTACTCTACACAGTATACTGTATATGAAACTCTTGTGCAAGATGGGAAAGTGAATGCTAGCAACTCACCAAACATGTCAGCTTGTTCGATACGCACTACCTCGCTCAATGTGCAGGATGTATAGGGAACTATGATTCAGAGGGATGGAAAGTGAAGCTGGACAATACCAGTAACAGAGCAGTCCTTTGTTTTTTGTTTCACCCCACACAACCACGTGGTCCTGAACAACAGACCCCCGATAAGCAATGTTTACTTCCTGGTTACTGGTTACCTTGTTGGCACACTCACTCACTCACTCACTCACTCACTCACTCCTGCATCTGTGTAACATTACAAAAAAAAAAAAAAGCCAGCAGTAGAGGTGAGTGAATTCTTTATGGAATAAACGGTGTATAAGGGAAAAATAATTTAATTGCCGGAATTCCCATGGCAATCCAAAATTTGTCTCTTCTGCCTTGCAACATTCCTTCTTCTACATTGCAATGTTCCAGTTCATTACTCTAATCTGAAAGAAAAAAAAAAGAAGGCAACATTATCATTTGTTTGACTTTATTATTTTTTTTTGGCTACTGATGTAGTGCATTACTGAAACTTACCAATGAGGCATTTTGAGTGTGCTTGTAGAATGATGCCTGCTCAAACCCATGCTTGCAGTCCTCCAAGCAAGCTGACAGCTTAGTGAAGCTTCTTTCAAGCCACTGAGCTTGGTGGTTTTGTAAAGTTGTTGTCCATAGGGCAATCAAAATCTTGCTGCTTACATCTCACTTTTTAAGTTTGTTAGCAACCTCAGTGGCATACCATTTAGTGAACTGTACCTTCAGTTCATCTTTAAAAACCTTAACAGCAAAGTCTAATGGCTTAAGCTGACCTGTACATGAAGTAGGTACAAAAACAGGCACAATGTTCTGCTTCTCAAATGTTTCTATGACCTCTTCTGTTGTCTGGCCCCTGAATAGATCCAGTATTAAAAGGGACCGCTGAACACTTGATACTCTTTGGACACACACCATGTACTGTGCCAGCAGCAGCATGGCTTCAGGAAAGGGCACAATACTACTACTGCCCTGCTCGAGTTTACCTCCTATATCCATGATGCTCTTGACCATGGAGCCCTGGCTGGATCTGTCTACATTGATCTTTCCAAGGCCTTCGATACCATCAACCACAGTATGCTGATTAACTCCCTCTTCTCCGTTGGTGTCTCCCAAGAAACTGCAGACTAGTTTTCCAACTATCTTTATGGCTGTACCCAGCAAGTAAAAATAAATAGCACCCTTTCTGCTAGCCTCCCTGTCTGATTGAGTGTCCCACAAGGGTCCATCCTTGGCCCTCTTCTTTTCTCCCTATACTTAAACTCCCTCCCTCTGGCCTCCACTGAGCACCTGCTCCTTTATGCAGATGATGCTGTGATCTTCAGCAGGCACCCAGACCCTAGCCTGCTCCAAAAATCCCTGCAGGGCTCCTTCACAGACATAGAATCATGGTTCACCTCCCACAAACTTGTCCTCAACTACAAAAAAACAAAGGTCATGCTATTTGCCCACCCCCAGCATAAGCACAGCAGGACCAAATTATCCATACTAAATTCATAGGGTGCCATACTGGACACAATTTCCAATTTTAAGTATCTAGGGATCACACTACACTCGGCCCTAACTTTCCATGAACATATAGCATTGACTTGCTCTGCTATAAACATTAGAATCAGCCTCCTCTACAAATATAGGTCCTATCTCCCTCCTGATGCCCTCTGCTTAGCCATCTCTAGCTCCATCCTTTCCCTGGTAGACTATGGCATAATCATATATGACGCTGCCCCTGACACTGCCCTATCCAGCATAAAATGCACTCTTTACAAAGCATGCCGGCTGGCCACAGGCTGTGATCGCCTCACACAAACCTGTGACCTCTACTAATGGACATCATGGCTAAATTTCCAGGGGTGACTTCTCTATCAGACCTGCCTATTGGCCAAAAAGATACAACTAGGTTTAGCCCCCACAGGCTGTCTATCACTCCTACAAACGTGCTTGCCGACGAGGACCACAAGACACTCTAATGCAACTACCTTTTGCATCCCTTTTGCAAGGACCACTGCCAGCCAGAGGTCCTTTTGCTACAGGGCACCACACTGGATGAACTCCCTTCCCGACACCGCCCTCTCAATCCCAAGGCTAGGGCCATTTAAACCAGTGCAGCACACCACTGTTATGTTAAACAGTCACTGTGATTGCTCATAAACTCCTCCATAGGGCTTAGGTTTCTATTGTTGCATAATAAACTCAGTATATAATTAAGCCACAGAATTATGCACCTTTGGTGATGCTCTGTACATGTATTATCCCATTATTGTTGTCTCTGTACTTGTTACTGTACTGTATATGTCCTCACTCAATGTATGACGTGGAGCCTTTGTAAATGAGTCCCTGACTCAAAGGGTTGTAATTTTTAGACTTTATACAAAATAAATAAATAAAATAAAAAAATAAAATAACTGCAGTTTTTCTTTCATGGATTTTTCATATGGGACTATAACAGACTTGATGTATTCTATTGTTATCAACAAGTTTGCCCATTGATTGTCAGTATGAGTAACATGCCCGTCTAGTGGGAATTTGTAAGCTGGGTGGCACTGGTCTGTTCTGCCTTGGTAGATGATCCATGGGGGGAGGTAGTGACCAGACAGTGTACAGCACAGCAATACTGTAATGTGGTGCTTGTCACCTAAGCCTGTCACCTCCACCTGTATCTTACCTACAGTGTCCATTGTCCATTTAGAACATGGTGCTAGGTTTACTCTGGTTTCATCCAAGTTTAAAATGAGTTTAAAAAGGAAGGAGTTCCTGACTTGCCGCAGTGGCAATTCTCTTTAAAAAAAAAAACAGTTTTGATGAGTCAAAATCCACTGTCGTCTTCCTGGCAGCCTTTGTACCCTTCCTCTTGCTGAATCCCATGTGATTAAGGAATAGCCAAGCCCATTGCCTGGAAAAGGACAAATTTCCACCATTTTCAATCAGCAACTCAGGGTGCTTGGCTTTGATAATATCAGTGACAATAGCAATCAATAGTCGGCCATTGACTACAGCATCCTCAGACCTAAATGATTTTACAGTGTTTTTGAAGTTACTATCTATGTCTGACAGTAATAGATGGGAGCATTCTCTGGCTTTGATAGAAAGCTCCTTCATCAGGTTGCCAGAGTCAGGAGTTTCTTTAAACTTCTCCATAAAGCCAGCACAGTGGCGCTGAGGGTTGAAGAGCTGGATGCCTTACTTCCACCACACCTGCAACCCGGGTTTGGGAATGACCTCAGGTCATCAGAGAGCCGGCATGGGGGAGAGCAGGATTCAGCACCTGAAAGGCAGCTCTTCTCTCAAAAGGTGGTCGTCACCCCCTGTAGCTCCGCTCCCACTGAGTGTAGGTCCGGTGGGTAGTGTAGGCAGAAGAGGACAGCAGTGTAGAGGGAGGGCACCCCGGGGTGTGGCATGGTGTGTGCATGCCTCCACATGCGCGTGCATGCCCAGGGCATGGGGACAGGGAGAAAATGGGGAAAAAAGACAACAAAAATCTATATGGGGAAAAAAAACTTCTCCATGTAATCTCTTTTAAATGTGCGTACATTGCTCTCATTCATTTTTTTTGTACTTTCCCTTGAAATAGCGTGCTGCATTCATTACACCAGGCTCACATGAATACTGACTAATTTCAAAATGCACATCAGGGAAGTACACTGAATAGTGAGAGTGCATTTTTATTGGCAAGAGAAGAGGCTATGAAAAGTTCTTGTGTTACTGCTTCTGCCATTAAACTTGAAATACCGGCTGTGACAGAGAGAATATCGGCATCAAAATTGCCGGTTTGAAAGGCTGAAAAATCTCTCTTTGTGTCCTTTGAGAGAAGTGAATTCAGCCACCGAACAAGGGATATTGTGGCAGTAAGTTAAACTGATGGACTACTATAGGAATCCTATAGTTCGCTACAGTGTAGTTCAGAATGAGCTCCTGGCTGTAACTAGGGAAAAAAAAGGTAAAGTTAAAATGACAACATCAAATCAACTGGTACACAGACACAGGTGATGCTATCAGCTGATTCTTGTAGCCAAATGTTTGTGGCCATGATTGAATGCAGGGGAAGAGATATGTGATATAAACCTTACACGGTTATATCTAGTTCTACAGTATGATACAAGTGGTAAGTGTGGTGAATGTCTCCATCAGCCAGGCAGTACTGCTGCTTCAGGTGCTGAGACAGGTTTTGGTGAATAACCATTAGCTGTTGAAACTTAATGGTGATGTTGACAGCAGTGTTGCACAATGTTATGGTGGCAACTGAGTGAGCAAAAGGAAGGGAACATGTCA
This sequence comes from Neoceratodus forsteri, assembly GCA_016271365.2. Taxonomy (NCBI): domain Eukaryota; kingdom Metazoa; phylum Chordata; order Ceratodontiformes; family Ceratodontidae; genus Neoceratodus; species Neoceratodus forsteri. The sequence continues at coordinate 1,274,064,772 of CM057449.1, read as the reverse complement.
GAGTGCAACTGTCCCAAAAAAAGGGTGTTTCTTTGGCAGTAGGTTCTTCCAAAAAATCACATCCCTCCTTTTCAGTTACACACTCTATCTTCTCAAAGAGGCTGCGCTGTAAACAATCAGGGCCTCAAACCTTCTGTGTGTTATTCTAATCTGTTGTGTGCAGCCACAAAACAGCTGTACTGTCTGAGCCACAAATCCATACAGTATGCTTGCAGCCAGTATGGTGCAGGCATACTATACATGAACAGCGGCCTCGTGCATCCGATGTCCCAGGCGTGGCGTTATCCCAGCACGACACACACTCTGGAGTGCATTATTCCTATTATACAATGGCTTGCTCTTATATAGAATAAAAAAATATCATTTTAAAGATGTTTTAGTTAGTGTGGAAAAATATTTTTATTTCTTAAGAGAAGATGAGAACAATGCTAAAGATCCAACAAATCCAGTGCAATCATTCAGGAGGCTCATAGTGCTGAGACTAGACCCATGATGTTGTACTGGGATAACATCACAGGTCCAGTCCCAGACTAACCAATCACAGACCAAGATTCTTTCTTGCCATTGTATAATGTTGTTGAGATGACCATCAGTACTTACCTCTTTTACTACAGTATGCTTGTGTTGGTGGAATATATTATACATGATGTGATGACAATAAAATATATTACTGAAAGACTTTTGGGAGGCAGAATAGTGTAGAGCACTAGGCTTTGAAACTGGAAACCCAGCTGACCTAGTTTTGAATATTACAACCACCACTTGCATACTGTTTGAGCCTGAACAAGTCATATAATCTTCTGGTGCTCCCAGGAAAAACCTGGAAAAGAAACTTTGGCTCAGTGTGCCTTGTCACAAACCCACTCAGTAGGTCAGCCCTCTACTCCCAAAGTGCCAACCTCCAAGCACAGTCTTGTGAATAGTTAACAGAAACAGAGTTACCCTCCTGTCTGTTTTGTGGGTTTGAATCAACCTTTGGTCTCAAGTCTTGGAGAGATTCAAACTGTGAACCTCTTGTTAGCGTACCCAATGCACAGGCTCAGATAATTCTGTCTTCGGGGGGACAGCGGGCACCTAACCAGGTGTTCAAAAATGAACCCTTAAAAACTCTAATAAAAGACCTCAGATTTAACTCTACCTTTTTCCAGTTTGGTATCACCATTCAAGCTTATGGCACAGTGTCTGCTTTAGCCATATATACTTCACTTGTTAAAGAAAAGAAATTCAAAGACAGACTAAGTAGGCTCTAAAAATAGAGTTTTACTAAAACAGATAAAAGTATGTAAAACATAAAATACAGAACCATATATCACAAGAACCATACAATCTTTTAAAAGAACAAGGTTTTAACAGAGCAGTTCCTACTACAGTACTTAGATTTTGTCTGTATACCTGCTTAAAGTGCTCAAAGATGTTTCTTTGTCAGAGTGTAGATAAAAATGTGTATCTGAAGGAAAACAGAATACTGTTTAAAAAACTGTCTTTGCCAACCTCTTTGCATGAGGTCACCTAGCTCCTCCCTGTCAGAATATAAAAAATATATCTATACAAAACAGGATGCCTTATCCAAGTATTAAATTCTTTAACCTCAGTATAACTCATTTTCTTCAATTGACTTTCTTTGATCTATGAGCAGCTTCACCTTTCCAGTACATCAAAGCATTTTTTTTTACATTGCACTAACCTCTTCTTCCTCTAAATGTTATAAAAGTTTATGATCTATCTTGGCAGTTAGGTATCTTCTAGCCTGTAATTATCTCTTGGCCTTCCAGGTCACACCTTGTAGCTAAAACCTGGGAGGGGGTGTCATTCCCAGACTGTCAGCATCTCTCATGAGAGCCAGTCAATAACACATTTTTATATTACAAAAAGCATAGATTAATTAGAACCAGCTGTCTAAATGTCACAATTCCTCCCCACCTAGACTGAATTTGGGGGCTGTATCCCCTGCATGGGATGAAATTCCCAAATCAGTTCACTCCTCATGGATATGAGACAGACCATCTGAGTTCTGGTTTCTGGCTCTAGCCCTATGTAGAATTGTCATGTCATACCCTTGTAAAGCAAGACTCCATTTTAGCAATCTACCATTGTTCTTTCCCTTCTGCGTCAGCCAAACCAGGGGGTTGTGGTCAGTCTTCACCACTAAATGCTGCCCATACAAGTATGGCTCCAACTTCTTTAGGGTCCAGACTATGGCAAGACATTCTTTTTCCACAGTGGAGTATGTCTGCTCCCTGGCAAGTAACTTCCTACTAAGGTATGCTATTGGGTGATCCCTCCATTGGCTGGATGTCTGACTCAGTACTGCCCCAATACCCATGTCTGAGGCATCAGTCTGAACTATAAAGGGTTTGCTATAGCCATTGCACAGTGCCTCCTTTAGTTTGGAAAAGGCTTTCTCACAGGCTGGGCCCCAGGTAATTTTCTTTGGCACACTTTTCTTTGTCAGGTCAGATAGGGGAGCAGCCAGGGCACTGTAATTGGGTACAAATTTCCTGTAGTACCCTGCTGTCCCTAGAAAACTCCTGACTTGCTTCTGTGTTTCTGGTCTGGGCCATGCCTGGATTATGTCTATTTTTATTTGGTTAGGATGGAGCTGTCCCCAGCCTACCACATGTCTGAGGTATGCCACTTCTCCTATGGCGACCTGGCACTTCTCGACTTTGACAGTGAGCCCGGCCCTCTGTATCCTACCCAGCATTTCCCTAAGGTGGGATAGGTGTTCCTCCCAGCTGGCACTGAAGATGGCAATGTCATCCAGGTATGCCATGGCGTACTTCTCAGCACCATTTAACACCTGGTTCACCAACCTTTGGAAAATGGCCGGGGCGTTCTTCATTCTGAAAGGCATTACTTTAAACTCAAATAAGCCTATTGAAGTGATGAAGGCCGACCTCTCCCTAGCTCTGTCCATCAACTCTACCTGCCAATACCCCTTTGTCAGGTCAATGGTCATAAGGTAGGTCACCCCTCCCAATTTGTCCAGGAGTTCATCCGTCCTGGGCATCGGGTGGGTGTCTGACTTTGTGACTGCATTCAGTCCACAATAGTCTACACAGAAATGAGTACAGACATCTGGCTTAGGTACAAGGACTATGGGTGAGGCCCAAGGGCTGTGGGATCTCTGGATTACCCCTAAATCCAGCATCTCCTCCACTTCACTCCTAATTTCCTTTTGGATAGCCTCTGACACCCAATATGCTGTCCACCATATGGGCATCTGTGTCTGTGTCCCTGTCTCCACATTGTGCATCACTAAGGGGGTTAGTCCAGGCTTGGTGCTAAATAATGGGGCAAAGTCTGCTAAAACCTCCCTTACTTTTTGGATCTTGCCCAGGCTCAGCTGAGGAGACAATTTTACTGCCTCTACAGAGGACTCCCACTTACTTTCTTCCAGCAAGTCCAGAAGGGGGTCTCCTTCCTCCGTCCCATCCCCATGACTGCACACTGCAAACACCATGTCAGCCCTATTGGCATATGGCTTCATCATGTTGACATGGTACATCCTTTCTGTCTGTCTTTGGTCAGGTAACTCTACAATATAGTTTAAGTCATTTACCTTCCTAACCACTCTGTACGTTCCTGCCCACTCAGCCTGCAGCTTGTCTTTCCAGACCAGAGTAAGGACCATGACTTCCTGACCCACCATGTACGAGCGAGCTCTGGCCCTGCGGTCGTACCACACTTTTTGTTTCTGTTGGGTAGCTGCCAGGTTGCTCTGAGCTGTCCCCATAACCTCCTTCAGCCTTTCCCTAAACCTAAGGACGTAATTCACTATGGCAGTTCCCTGGGTCGCATGCTTGCCTTCCCAGTCCTCCTGGATCAAGTCTAGGGGCCCATGTACCCAGCATCCATTAAAGAGTTCGAAGGGGGAAAATCCTGTCAACTCTTGGGGCACCTCCCTATATGCAAACAACAGGTGGGGAAGGTATTTCTCCCAGTCCCTCCCATGCTGTCCAGCAAACGCCCAGAGCATTGACTTCAGGGTACCATTGAATCTTTCCACAAGACCATTGGCTTGTGGGTGATATAGTGTTGTGCATCTCGGCACCACCCCACACTTCTCCCATAAACTTTTTATCAGGTCCGACATGAAGGAACCCCCTCGATCGGTGATTACCTCCTGCGGAAGCCCAACATGGGAGAAAATCCCAAGTAAGGCATCTGCCACTTTGTCTGTCCTCAGTGAGGATAGGGTGACTGCTTCTGGGTAGTGGGTGGCATTATCCACCATAGTCAGGATGGATCTCTTCCCTGAGGAGCTGGGGGTATTTAAAGACCCCACAATATCCATTCCCACCTTCTGGAATGGCTCCTCTACTATGGGCAATGGAATCAGGGTGGCTTGGGTTTTCTTGCCCGCCTTCCCTATTTCTTGGCATTGATGACAAGACCTGCAATACTCCTTCATCTGCTGGGTGAAGTTAGGCCAATAGAAATTCTGGGCCAACCACTGCATCATGCATGCAATTGCCAGATGAACAGACAAGGGAATATCATGTGTAATTTTGAGCAACTGCTCATGATACCCCTGGGGAACGACAAGCTGCCTGCCTAGCATCCCTCCCTCCCTCTATCTGCACAGCCTGAGTATACATAAGTCCATTTTCCCAATAAACCTTATATCTGCCATCACCTCCCTGTGCACCATCAGAGTCTGCCCAAGCCCTCAGCTTCTCTAAACTAGGGTCACTTCTCTGAGCAGCTGAAAACCCCTGACACATTCCCAAGGCAGGAGACAGGTCCTCTTCAGTCACTAAACTAGGGTCCCTAGCACTAGCATCAGGGCACTCAGAAACATTGTCAATCCCAACCCTCTGACAATGGATCACCCCTTCCTCTTCAGAGTAACCCTCTGTAGTTGTGTAGTTACTTGCTACTGGGGAAATTTCTACCCCCTTTTCATTACTCTCCCCATCTGGAGACACAGGCTGGGGAACCAACCTCTCAGTGGTTTCCACAATGGCTTCTGTGGGGTTCAGGGAACTACAATTTTCCCTTGTCACTTGGCTACGGGTAACTGCACATACCATTCCTTGTTTGAGATTGTTGCCCAGGATCACATCCACTGCTAACGTTTTGGCTACTGCCACCTGTTGCACAGTTCCACCTGTTTCACCCCAGTCTAAAAGAACACTAGTGAGAAGCAATGTTTTCACCTCACCGGTAAAGTCCTGTACTGTGACGTATTTATTTGGTATAAGCTGACCAGGCTCTACTAGATCCACTTTTACCAAGGTCAAGGATGCCCCTGTGCCCCTTAACCCTTGTGTCTGTACACCATTCACCATGACTGGGTGCATGTGTTCCCTCATGTTCACAGGCATGCTTCCAGGGACACACAAACAACCCACTTCTTTTCTAGTACCATTCTGTGTATGATTGCTCATTCTTTTGGGACACTGTCTGGCAATATGTCCAGTTTCTTTACATAACCAACATAAGCTTCTCTTTTCAGATAAATCTTTTCTCTGAAACCTGGGGCTAACTGGTTTCAGTGGAGGCAGTGAGGGTTTTTGCTGCTCTGAAGGTGCACTTTTCCATTTCTGTGCTGCCACACCCACCCCATTTGCTCTCAGAGCAGGTCTGCTCTTGGCATAGTGGTCTGAGACTTCAGCAGCCTCTTGCACTGTTTTGGGATCTCGGTCCTCTAGCCAGGTTTTTAGCTCTGCTGGACATGCCCAATAAAATTGTTCTAACAAAATCACATTTTCAATTTTATTAACAGAGTTTGCCTCAATTCCTTCCCACCAATGTTTTAAAAACTGACATTGTTTCATGGCTAGCTCCTCATAGCTCATGTCATGGCTTCTCCTGAGCTTATGGAATTTAGCTCTGTATGATTCAGCAGTTAATTCAAATTTCTTTAACAGTGCAGCTTTAAGTTTGCTGTAATCTTCACTGTCCTCATTGTCCATTTGACCCAATGCATCCCGAGCTTTCCCGGTAAGTAGTGGGGATAGCTGGAAGCTCCAGGACTCTCTAGGAATTTTAGCCTGAATACAAACTTTTTCAAAAGAATTTAAAAAGGCATCCATATCCACCCCCTCTTTAAATTCAGCTTTTAGTTTGGAATTCAATTTGTAACCCAGTCCTGTAGTTCCAGTTAAACCCAAGCCACTTACCTGCTCTGGTGCCACTGGTTGGAGTATAGCTTCTCCAGTTCATTTTGCCTCTGGGGCTCCTGCTCCTCACAGTCTGTGTCTCGGCATTCTTGCTCTGCCTTTCGGCACTCTCGCTCTGCCTCATGGCATTCATGCTCCCTCTTCTCCTTTGCAGCTTGCTGGTGCTCACGTTCTTCACGGTCTGCCTCCCATTGTTCACAGTCTCTCTTCTCCTCTGCAGTTCACTGGTGCGTACGCTCCTTACAGTCTGCCTCCTGTTGTTCATGGTCCCTTTCTTTCTGGAACTCCAGCTCCCTTCTGCACAACTCAGTTTGCAGCCTGAGTACTTCTGGATCCAGGATACTGGTGACCTTCCCCTGCTGTGGCTCTTCACTGACAGTGGCCCTGCTGTCATCCTCACTGGATTTGGACACTGCACTGGCCGCTAGCCCTGCCACACTTGAGGTTTGGTCTTTTTCATTCACGGTCTGTGACTCACTGTTCTGGGTATCTGCTACCATCAGGGCATCCATGAGGTTCTGCTTGCTGGCTTTCACCTTGAACGGGACTCCTCTGTCCCCTCACAACTTCTTTAAGTAGTCTACAGTGTGCCTGCTGTAGTTGGAAGCCATCCTCTTCCCTATCTATGGCTACCCTGACTTGCATTTTAGAAAAAAAAATAAAACAGGTAGGAACTTGACTGTATGCCAAGTGATATAGTTCTGTCTCCTTTTTAAAAAAATAAATCACTGCCTTTTTCTTTCTTTGCAAGTGAGCTGACAGTCTCAAGCTGACACACTGAACAGGCAGAGCACCAGGAGGAAGGAGCTGCTGGTATAACTAAACTTCTCTACTGGGACTAAGAACTAGAACTCTTGTACTGGGACCTTAAATTTAGGGTAAAAAAAAGTTATTGTGTTTGTCAGAGTTAGTTGAAGTGAATTGTTATCTGTTTATCTGTTATCTGTGTAGTTATCTGGGTGCTTGTCACAGGTGGCTGAAGGGAATTTTTATCTGTGAAAATTAACTAAGTGTAGAAAGATTTGCAAAGTAAGAGGAGTTATCCAGGTGCTTGTCACAGGTGGCTGAAGGAAATTGTTATCTGTGAAATTAACTAAGTGTAGAAAGATTTGCAAAGTGGGGGAGTGGCTTAGCTAGAAGGAACCAGGTTAAAACCAGATTTAAACACTGCCCTAGATAGCTTCTGCCAGAGAACAGGCAGAGCACCAGGAGGAAGGAGCTACTGGTAAAACTAAACTTCTCTACTGGGACTATATTGCCCTCCTTCCCTCCCCTACACCCCTCCAAAGGCAGTTCTACTTTTATAGGCACAAGATTTGACTGACAACAGGAACTTCCTGTTTGGAAGCAGGAAGTGAATGGTCACAGAGCCACCAAAGACTCACCATCCTAGAAGGATAAGAGTAGCTCTCCGGCCCCCCTAGCTGCTGGAGGCCTGACTCTGAGCAAGTAAGGAGACTGCAGAGAAGTATAGGAACTTCTTGTCTCAGAACAGGAAGATCAGGAGCTAAAATGGCAAAGAGGCAGTAAGTAAGTAGGGAGAGAAAAAAATAAATAGACAAACAGAGGAAAGAGTAAGTATTCCAAACAACAGTTAGGGGGCCAGAAATAAGACATGATGGGAGTGGTGCAGTGCAGTGGCTGTGGAGCAGAAGTCTTCTGGGAGATGTTCTGGAGGATGCGGTGTTGTCCCATCTTCAGGCACCTCTCTGGGCTGAGGGAGGAGGTTGCTCATCTCCAGGCTCAGTTGGTCAGGGTTTGTGGGACCTCCTCTCCCACCCAGGGACCACCAGGGCCACTGCCATTGCCTCAGAGGTTACCAAGAAAGAGGAGCGGTTGGACCACAGTGGGCTCAGGAAGGGTGAGGGTAGTGGAACAGATGTGCATCCCTCCAGTTGTACCTTTCCACAATTTCTATGCCATTCTGTAAAAGTGTGGTTCCTCTATGGAGGCACCCACAGTGGAGACCAAGGAGGATGCTGGGATCTTCCAAAAAGGAGACCCACAGGAGGGTAGCATGGGACACCACAAGGGAAGGAAACAACTCCTGGTGGGGGACTCCATTGTTAGGAAGGTAGAACTGGGGGAGGAAGGGGAGAGGGAGGTAAGGTGCCTGCCTGGTGCCATGGCTTGGAGGGACAGGGAGCGAATCCTCCAGATCACAGGAGCAGCTGCACAGGGGAAGGAGCTGGATGTCATTGTCCACCTAGGGACAAATGACCTGGCAAAAAAGGGATCAGAGCAGTGCAAGAAGCATTTGTGGAGATGGGGAGGGGCCTTAGACAAATAGCATGCACGGTAACCTTCTCGGAGGTGCTGCCTGTCTATGGCACGGGTGAGGCTAGGGTGCTCCACACCATGGGATTCAATCAGTGGTTGAAAAACTGGTGCAGAGCTCAGGGATTTGGCTTCATTTGGGACTGGGGGTCCACCTGGAGGGATGCCGGCCTATACTGGCATGATGGTCTGCATCTGTCCAGGAGGGGAACCAGGATCCTAGGTGATAGGTTTAAATGCTTCATTGACAAGCATTTAAACCAGCCAAGGGGGGAGGCACTGGAGAGGAGCAGGGAAATCCTATCCCCCAAAAAAATCAGAGTACTAAGTGAGGTAGACAACAACATAGAGATGTCGATAGGGAGAAGTGCAGGGGTAAATGGAGAAAGTGACAAATGCAATAAGGACAGATATGGGGAAAAGGGTAAGGCCATCAAGAAATGGAGGGTAATGAGTACCAACGCCCATAGTCTGGGCAACAAGCTCCCTGAACTGGTGGCCTTGATGGAAGAGGGATGCCTGGATATTGTAGCAGTCACAGAAACATGGTACACAGACAGCCATGACTGGGATGTTAACATACCAGGGTACACAACCTACAGGAGAGACAGGGGAGGGGAGAAGAGGGGATGGAGTAGCTCTCTATGTAAGGGAAGGGATAAAATCAACTGAACAAAAGAGTAAACAGGGAGGACAGGTGGCACTGTGGGTCACCTTAGAGACTGGAAATGGCACCACAGTCTGCACAGGGGTTGTATACAGACCCCCATGTCAGGGAGAGGGAATGGGCATGAATATGATAGAAGGCATACTTAGGATGGCAGAGAAAGGGAGGGATACTGTTGATGGGGGACCTTAATGTGCCAGATGTTAACTGGAGTACCTTTTTCTGCAGCCACATCCAAAAGCAGGGCCATTCTCGATGCCCTTCAGGTGGCATGCCTCAGACAGCTAGTTTTGGAACCTACTCATGAGGGAGCAATCTTAGACCTCATACTCTCAAATGGGGACAGTGAGAGGATCTCAGATCTAGAAGTGGGTAGCTATTTGGGAACAAGTGACCACCAAACAGTGTGGTTCACGATAAACTCAGCTACAGAGTCAAGCCATACAAAAGTGAGGGTTCTGGACTTCAGGAGGGCTGACTTTGGCAAGATGGGAGAGTGCCTTAGAAAAGCACTAGCAAACAGGCTAGAAGGAGGGGTGAAGAAACAATGGGGACATATCAAAACTGCCATCACAGAGGCAACAAACCTTTGTGTGAAGCAAATAAGCAAATCAAAATGAAAGAAAAAGCCACAATGGTTCTCAAAAGAGGTGGCAGTGAAGGTTAGGGAGAAATAGATAGCATTTATGAAGTATAAGGAAACACAGAAGGAGCAGGACAGAGATCTGTACCAGTTAAGGCAGAAGGAAGCAGGGAGGGTAGTCAGAATAGCAAAGACCCAAATGGAGGAAAAGATAGCCAACTCGGTTAAGAAGGGGGATAAAACCTTTTATACTGTAGGTATATCAGGGAGCGTAGAAAGATAAAGGGAGGGATAGTGAGGCTGAATAGAATGGACGGTGGGTGGGCAGAGAGGGACAGTGAAAAAGCATGGATACTGAACGAATACTTCTGTTCAGTATTCGCAAAAGAGGAGGTGGGCAGGTACCTAATCCAATTAACAGAAGCACTCCGGATAGGGTGTTCGATCCCAGTCATTTCACAGAAGAAAGGGTTCTGAAAGAACTCCTAAAACTGAAGGTGGACAAAGCAATGGGGCTAGATGGAATTCACCCTAAAATTCTAAAAGAATTAAGCAGAGAACTAGTGACACCACTGACTACCCTTTTCAACAAATCATGGGAGGATGGAATGGTACCTGAGGACTGGAGGAAGGCAGATGTGATTGCCCTTCACAAAAGTGAGACCAAGACAGAGGCAGGAAACTACAGACCTGTCAGTTTGACCTGTGTGGTAGGGAAAGTGATGGAATCACTTCTGAAGGAAAGAATTGTTGAATACCTAGAGGCCAGCGGGGCACAGGACCCAAGGCAGCATGGGTTCACAGCGGGAAGGTCATGTCAGATGAATCCAATTGATTTCTTTGACTGGGTGACCAAAGTAGTAGTAGACTGGGGGTGTCTGTGGACATGGCCTACCTAGACTTTAGCAAGGCATTTGACACAGTCCCACACAAAAGATTAATAATCAAATTAACCAGCCTGGGAGTGGGTCCCAGGGTGGTAGCCTGGGTAAAACATTGACTGGACAACAGGACACAGAAGGTATTTGTAAATGGAGCCCACTTTGAAGAAAGAGGGGTTACTAGTGGGGTACCGCAGGGTTCAGTACTGGGTCCAGTCCTTTTTAATGTCTTTATAAGTGACATTGCAGAGGGACTGGAAGGAAAAGTATGCATCTTTGCAGATGACACAAAGATCTGCAACAGGGTTGATACACTAGGAGGCATGGAAAGGATGAGAAGGGACTTGGCAAGGTTGGAGGAATGGTCAGAAGTATGGCAGCTTGATTCAATGCAAAGAAGTGCAAATAATGCACCTGGGAAACAAAACCCAGGGAAGATTATACAATGGGGAGGTAGTAACAACAACAAAATGGAAAGAGACCTGGGGATAATCATATTGGATGACCTTAAGGTTGGCAAGCAATGTGAGAAAGTGGTAGGGAGGGCTGGGGGGATCCTGGGATGTATAGGGAGAGGCATCACCAGCAGAAAACAGGAAGTTGTTATCCCCCTGTACAGACAGTTGGTGAGACCCCATCTGGAGTACTGCATCCAGTTCTGGAGATCCCATCTCCACAAGGACATAGCCAGGATGGAGGCAGTTCAGAGGAGGGCAACTAAAATGGTGCAGGGTCTGCAAGAGAAGCCATACGAGGAGAGACTAAAGGAGCTTAATATGTATACCCTTGAGGAAAGGAGGGGGTGAGACATGATGGAAATGTTTAAGTACCTCAGTGGAATCAACAAAGTCTAAGAGGGTAGCATCTTTCTGAAAAAGAGATGTGCAAGAACAAGGGGACACAATTTGAAGATGGGGGGATGACTCAGGGGTAATGTGAGGAAGTATTTTTTCATAGAGAGGGTGGTGGACGCATGGAACAGCCTTCCTGAGGAGGTTGTGGGGTCTAAAACTGTGGGAGAATTCAAGAATACATGGCACAGACATAAGGCAATTTTTATGGGGGGTAGGAAGAAATAGGCTGTTGGTTAAATAAGATCTGTGGCTTATCCTCTAGGTAGGGCAATGGGCAGACTAGGTGGGCCAAGCAGTCCTTATCTGCCATCAAAGTCTATGTTTCTATGTTAATAAAAGCTTGTAATACCAAAATTATGCACACCGCTGCCAACCAATCTGTCACAAATCCACTCACCAGGTCAGCCCTCTACTCCCAAAGTGCCAACCTCCGAGCGCAGTCTTGTGAATAGTTAACAGAAACAAGGTAACCCTCCTGTCTGTTTTGTGGGTTTGAATCAACCTTTGGTCTCAAGTCTTGGAGGGATTCAAACTGTGAACCTCTTGTTAGCGTACCTAATGCACAGGCTCAGATAATTCTGCCTTCAGGGGGACAGATATCTTTGCCTATGGGCACCTAACCAGCTGTACAGAAATGAACCCTTAAAAACTCTAATAAAAGACCTCAGATTTAACTCTACCTTTTTCCAGTTTGGTATCACCATTCAAGCTTATGGCACAGTGTCTGCTTTAACCATATATACTTCACTTGTTAAAGAAAAGAAATTCAAAACAGACCAAGTAGGCTCTAAAAATAGAGTTTTACTAAAATAGATAAAAGTGTGTAAAACATAAAATACAGAACCATATATCACAAGAACCATACAATCTTTTAAAAGAACAAGGTTTTAACAGTGCAATTCCTACTACAGTACTTAGATTTTGTCTATAACTACCTGTATACCTGCTTAAAGTGCTCAAAGATGTTTCTTTGTCAGAGTACAAATAAAAATGTGTCTCTGAAGGAAAACAGAATACTGTTTACAAAACTGCCTTTACTGACCTCTTTGTGTGAGGTCACCTAGCTCCTCCCTGTCAGAATATAAAAAATATATCTATGCAAAACAGGATGTCTTATCCAAGTATTAAATTCTGTAACCTCAGCATAACTCGTTTTCTTCAAATGACTTTCTTTGATCTATGAGCAGCTTTCCCTTTCCAGTGCATCAAAGCATCTTTTATGACTTTGCACAAACGCATCATAACCTGCTCTTCTTCCTCTAAACGTTATAAAAGTTTATGATCTATCTTGGCAGTTAGGTATCTTCTAGCCTGTAATTATGTCTTGGCCTTTCAGGTTACACTTTGTGGCTAAAACCTGGGAGGGGGTATCATTCCATAGACTGTTAGCATCTCTCATGAGAGACATTCAATAACACATTTTTGTATTACAAAAAGCATAGATGAATCAGAACCAGCTGTCTGAGTGTCACATGCCTTTCCCATGCAAAATGCCAACAAAAATTAAGAAATATCTCTGGGAATGGGGGCACCAGTCTGTGCTGTGTCTGTAATAGGTATGAGTTGTATTACTTCTATATAATGTATGGTCGAACTTTGTTAATTTATAAAATCTATTGTTTTATAGGATTGTTGTACCATCGATGTGACATCTCAATGTAGTTAACCCATCAATGGTATGTCACATCGAAGGTACAACAAAGTGAAATGATCTGCGCATGTGCGTTCCCCGAACTCCCGGCCTTACTGAACAGGCTGTGGCGGTTACAGCTGGACCCAGAGAGAGCGGTAGTGAGAGTTCAAAAGTAAGGATCTAGACCACAAATAGAGTTTTTTTGTTAAAATTGATTGAACTGATGTCCATACACTATAAAAGACAATGTATGAGCATCACATCAACCACTCTGTTATCACTTCTCATGGTTGCCATGACAACTTAAGAAAACCTCTTGCGCTGCGCTCTCGGGGTTTATTTAAGATGTCGTGGCAACCACTCGAAGCAATTATATAGTGGTTGTTCATTGATGCCCATACATTATCCTATATGTAATCACCACATTGATACATGGATTTTTTTTGGGGGGGATGCAGCATTGTGTACAACAATTGCAAACATCACCACTGCCATGTGCAGAATGACAGCAGTGCATGGTGGCATATGTTTCTGGATGGCATGGTCCTGGACAGTAAAGTTAGATGCAAGTTACATAGGAGGTAAATTTAATTCTGGTCATATGACATGTTGGCAACAGGCAACCTATCTAGATAAGAACTATATTAACAATAACCCACTCTAGAGTATGGTGTTATAGGCATTTAATCCATGCCTTAGGTGCATTGTGTGGCAGGAGGCTGCTGGCCAAGTGTCCTCACAGCACCCAAGGCATGGATTAAATTCCTATAACCCCATACCCTGGAGTGGGTTATTGTGCTTATACCATGGGTTATGTTTAAACAACAAAGAAACATGAAGAAATGTGGTTTTTGTTTGCAGTTTAAATAGGGACAGTGTTACTGTATCCTGCTGACTAGCAAAGTAGTCCCCAAAAGTCATGCATATCTTACTTACTTTATGAACATACAGATGCATAAATACAGGCATGAAATGATATGTGATATTTGTATGTTTGTAAATAAATAACAGATACACGACTCACTTTTACATGAAGGTTCACAGTACTGAACAGTATGGGGATTTACACAGAATAGCACTGAACTTCTTGCTGTCTCTCTCTATCTCTCTCTACCTCCCTTTCCCTACACTATGGGTACTTACAGTGAAGAAACAAACATACAAACAGTACCAGAACTTACAGTGCTGAACTTTTTGTTTCTCTCTCTCTCTCTCTCTCTCTCTCTCTCTCTCTCTCTCTCTCTCTCTCTCTCTCTCGCTCTCTCTTTCTCTCACCCCTCACCTTCCTATCCCTACACTATGGGGACTTGCAGTGAAGAAAGAAACACTAGGAGAATTACAATGCTGAAAGACTTGGTCATCCGGGGTGGGGGGGAGAAAAAGCCAAATTGATATTGGTATTTTATGTGACTGTTACTAGTTGTGTTTTCCATGCAAATACGCTATTGTTTGTCCTTTATCATTTATGGAGCAAAACCTAATTTGGGAACTTGCAGTGAAGAAAGTAACACTACAGGGACTTACAGTACAGAAAGACTTGGCCAACGGGGTGGATGATGGTGAATCACGGTCGCCTTCTGGCTATGTCTCACTCCTCTCCCCGCAGCACGGTGGTGTTCACTCAGTCACGTGGTGTTGTACTGGGATGTCAGCTCAAGGCAGACTTGCTGGGGATTTCGTCTCATCACTAAGTACACAGGCTAGCAGCCTTTGACAGGTGTCTCTCTCTCTCTCTTTCACACTGGGGAGGTGGGGGGTCATTGCTGTCTCTGTCTTGCATTGCACTGAAAACTATCCAGGACTTGCTATTGGCACTGGCATGTATGTGGGGTTCTACATGTCATGTTGGTGACAACAGGTCAGAGCTCTCACCAATATTTAATATTCTCTTTGACCCGCTAGTTTTAAAAGAGCAGGGCTCTGCAGGACCCGGGGCAACACTCGCTCTCTCTTTCTCCCACCCCTTGTCTCCCTGTGTCTGTGAGCCTGCCTCTCACAACCTGCAGTGTCATTTACAGAGACAGAGTACATAACTGACAAATCAGCAGTATTGAGGTGCCCCACACTTCATCGCTGAGGCCCAACTTTTAATGGCTGCCTCTCGGCTTCCACATCTTCAGCAGCTAACAAGTCCTGACTTTGCACAGTGATCTTGTTGTGGGGAACATCACACCAAATGTGGATTAAATAGTGAATTTAATCCACAGTCAGGTGATGCTCTTCAGCCAATGAAGTTTCTTAGTGTTGTGAACCCATGTTATAAATGCTCTAAATGGGCAGGTGAGAGAGTTATGTGCCATGAAACTTAAGGTAGTAGTGCTTCAGCTGTCTAATGCTGGAGCAGGATAGTGAATATACTGGTTCATCTGCAATAAATGCATGCCAAAGTGGTGGGTATTTTAGTTCAAACATTGAGTGCCCATGCTGCTGCCTGCTACCATAAGGTATCCCCTCTCATATCAAATTCATTCTACCAGTGTCACCTGTAATTTGTTTTTGCTTGTGTGCTCCTATCCAGATCTGATTTATGACACACATAATATTTAATATGAATGAATGACTGATGCAGAAATTCGCATTTTCATATACTGTGCTGTATAGTAGATAGCAGAGTGAGACTCTCCCTGGTAAAAGGAAAAGGGCTGTGCCATGTCTGTCTTACACTGGAATTACTTGTTTGTACTGCTTCTCTCTGATCACAAAATGACCTGTGTGGGGTACACCATTCTACACCATTTCCACAAATAATATCAGTGGTGCTACAGTATACGTGTGCAGGATAACTGCTGGGCACACTGGTATAAGTTTCTTATCACATTGTCACGGAAAATATATTTATGAGTAAAAAGGCAACTAGGAGGCTCATCTACTTCAGAAAATAGCTTCAGCTGGTAATGGTGAAAGATAATAACTTGACACATAAATATGCCCATGACAACACCAGTGTGCTAAATGGGAGGGTGGGAGGGCCATGTGGTGTGACTATTAAAGTAGTGTACTGTGTTACAGCTGTCTAATGGCATTGCTTTACTATGCTACTTCACCTTAACTCCCACAGTGTCCAAGCCTCTGTATGCCAAAAATGCAAAACAGAAACAAATTATGTTTTAAAAGCCTTTCTGAAATGTCACAGTTAATCATGCACCTGGCTTTACCAGAAATGTCTGTAATATATTGATTACCTCGTCTCCTCCCACTGCCATCAATGGTGCTGTGATGCCTTTCACAATCAGTGTTTCAATGTTTTGGTGAATAGCATATGAAGTCTATAGTGCTGTGTAATGTAATTTACTTTTGGCTTTACTCTATTCCCACCCTTGGTTGGCAAACTGGGTAGTGAGTAAGGAATAGAAAGCCCAAAACAATTATCAAAGAATGTTCTAAAGAGTATGCTTACCTCCTCTAACTCACGGAGAGTATGACCAGTAGCACGAAGGAGAGGAACCAGTCCCCCCCGGTAGAGGAAACTTCTGAGGACCCATGGCTACTGACCCACCCATCTTCCGGGGAAACTAAGAGGGGATGAACCTAGGTTCTAGCAACCATATCACAGCGGACTAAGCAGGAGGCTGCTGTAGGAGTCTGGCCTTTAAGTGGAATGTGGGAGGAACTATTTCCCCACATTGAACCTCAGGCTTTAGCCCTCCCAAACAAAACACTATGGGCTGTATTTTTAGCTTGTCAGGGACTTAGTCCCTCTCCACAGACAGTCAATGCAGACCGAATTCTCCAGTCCTGCGGATTTCCCTTTATTCAGCTTGTGCAGCTGCAGGAGATGTTATGCCTGGTTCCAGCAGGCATAAGATTTCAGCACAGCTGCACTAAAAAAAACAGATGCAAGCTACTGTCAACCAAGGAGCCAGTTGTAAACCGGCCCCTGCTTTGAAAATATGGGGGTCTATTCTCAAAAAGATATGACAGATGTAACGTACAAGGAGAATGATGCAAATGGCAACTTGCACCAAAAGATGACATGCTTGATACTCAAATGCAGCTTGAGACATAGCAATGCAGCGCTACACCAAAGGTGACTTACGCTGCACTTGCTCCAAGCCCTTGACATTGGCACCACAGGTGACAGGATGGCAGGAACCAGAGTAACAGGCAGCAACCAGTACAGGCACCATGTGCTACATGTGTACTGAGCTAGAAAGTCATACCTGCATGCTACCACCTGAATAAGGCCAACATTGGGGAGCTATGTGATGAGTTGTGTGCTGAACTGCAAAGTGCCACTCAGCGGGGACATGACATACCTGTAGAGGTTAAGTGAGCACAGAATTGTGCTTCCTAGCCACTGGGACCTTCCAGACCCCCACTGGCAACACTGTAGGAATATCACAGCCAGCCACGTCCAAGTGCCTGAGGCAGGTCCTGGATGTGCTGCTGCGCTGGGTGCATAGGTACATCCTGTTCCTATGGGAGGCACCACAGCAGCAGGTGGTGAAACAGGCATTCTACAATGTGGCACAGCTCCCCTGTGTCCTAAGTTCCATTGATTGCACACACGTGGCCATCAGGGCACCACCAGATGAAGAGGAGGTATATGTGAATTGAAAGGGCTTCCACTCCATGAATATGCAGGTGGTGTGTGACAGCCAGTGCCGCATACTGGATGTGGTAGCCCAGTACCCAGGTTCATGCTATGACTCATACATCTTCTGCAATTGCGGCTTACATGAGGCATTTAATAGGGGAGACATTACAGGAGGATGGTTCATAGGTGGGTGTCACTGGCACACAAGGGTGCACACCAGACCCTGCAGGCACATAGTGCAGGGAAACATCTCTGCAGACACTGATGCATTTGTGGTTTGTGACAAAAAATAGATGCATGTGCATATTGCATCAAAAAAGAGACGCATATGCATTTTGCGTTGGAATATCTCCACACAAGCAGTTTGCAGTGCCACACACGTGGCACATGAGGAAGACATGTGCACACACAACTGCGTAGTGCCACATTTCCACAGAGCCACACACCAGCAAAACATTGCTATACTCTAGGGCCTGTGTAGTAGACATAACTCACAAATACGTCAAACCTGAGTGGAAGGGCACCCAACTTTACTCCAGAAGAGGTGCCCAACTGGTGAATCTGATACAGCAATGGAGGAGGACACTGCTGCCACCTGGGTCTAGGAGGCACACTCCCTCTGAAATGGACAGTGTATGGAGGCAGTTAGGGGCATGCCTGGAGTAAATCTCTGGTGTGAGAAGGACACCTCACCAGCTTAAACACAGGTGGCAGGATATGACATGGCATGACCCCAGAATCCTATGGGGAATGATGGACATGGCCTCCACCACTGATATGGCTATGAGGACTGGTCAGCATATTGCAGAAGGTAGGTTGAACAACCTTTGTGTTAGTCAGGGTTATGTAAATGGAAATTGTTGCATGTCTGTGTGCCCATGAAACTGACACATGTGTATCCATTATGACCTCACAGGATGGAACTGGGATGTGGAGGGAGTGGTTGCCAGGGGAGTTGGGTGGCAGGAGGAAGATGGAATGGACCAGGCAGCAGCACTTGATCGGGATGGGCAAGGTAAGTGTACTATGTGATGTATCCCCATTGCCAGCTGCAGTGCATGCCAAACACCACTGTCACCATACTGGTCAGCATGCATGGCCCTGTTGCAGATGGCATGTCAAAGAGCCACAGTGGGATGACATGGCAGCAAATAACACACATGCAACAATGCACTGTGGCAGCCACATCATGCAGATGCAGTGCATAAGTGGCACTCCCCAGGACAGTCATCAAAACAGCCCCCACAACAGACACCCCACCCCGGACATGTATTACAGGCCACTTCACAACACACAAGCAACACCCAGCCATGGTCCAGTGACAGTGTGTCCCCCACACACCCACCAATTGGGGAGAGACACAATCACAAGTCCACAAGGTGCTGTAGGAGTGTTTTGGGTTGAGCACACTGGCACATGTGTTTGGTCTGGGGTGTCTTTTCTAGGGTGGCCATCCCAATTCCAGAAACCAGCAGAGCCACTGTGTAACTTCATCTGTGTAATGGGCCCATCATGGTGTATGGTGGCATGTGTTGTCTTCCACACACTGCAGAACTGTAGCACACCATGGGCATTACATGGGGGGCCACTGTTCCCAGACCAGGATACGGTATAGCCCATGTGATGGGTGGGGGCCTCCCAGAGTACGGGACCATAGTGAGTGTGCATTTGTGGAGGTTCAGGGTTAGCCCACAGTTCTTTGTTCTGGTAGGGGTACTGTGTGCACACTGGTCCCTGAGCATATGCAGTGTGTGACGGGGTTCCCACCACCCTACCCAGCAGCACACTTTAGCACCCTGCATGTTGTTGCACATGTGCAATGGGTAAATGGGGGTGCCATACATCCTGGGAGGTGGACCCATGGCTGTTGGGAGATAGGTGAGGGGGATGGGCAGGCATGACACATGTCCAGATGGTGTGTAGACCTTGTGGTGTGGTGGTCTGTAAGGCCAGGCATATGATTGGCAGGTAGGTTGGGGCTGGTACCAGTACTGATGGGGTCACTTTCACCCTGTATGGGATATTTGTACAGTGGGGCATTGCATGATGGTGGAGAGGGACAGCACAGGGTGAACACGTGGTGATACATCAGCTTTGGGAGGATATTTGTTACCTGGAATGACCAGCCGGTGGTTGTGAGAGGGTCCGTACTGCCTGCCCTGTGCCATACCTTGGCACTGTTGCATGAAACACCCACTGTATGGGGCAATGACACATGTTTCATTTCCATGTCACAGGTGCCACTCAAAGTGGAGGTGAAGTGTCATGGAGGGACAGCCCACACTAAAGGGCCCTACTCAGGGCAATGCAGTGGCAGAAGGAAAGGGATGCTCATGCATATGATGAGAGCACAAGATGCCACGCATGGCAGGCCTGCTGGGAATAGACTGACTGCAGTGACAATGGCAACAGACAACATGGCCAGGACACAGTTGCAGAAATAGCAGACATTGGGGATACAAGCTGGCCACTGCAAAACCAGGTGGACCAGGAGCCAGGTGACAATCAGGATGTTTCCCCAATGGACATAGAGGACACAGCTGGCCAGGATGCAGGTGAGGGGGCTGCCATGAAGGAGGTGGATCACAGTCCTGCACAACAGCTGCAGAAGGAGAACATTGTCCTGGATGCAGGTGATTGGGTCAGCAGAGGTGGAGGTGGCTGACATTCCTGGGGTGCAGCCACAGGATGATGAAGGTGACCAGGATGTGGGTGTGTTGTCCGCTTAGGATGTTTCTGATAGGCCTGGACAACAGCCCCAGGTGCAGGACGTTGAGCAGCATGCTTCTGTCCCCTTGCCTTCCCATGAGATGGCCCAGTTGATGGCAGACCTTGTGCGGGACTTCCTCCAGGACATGTCATGCTTGCAGAGTTCACTGTGAGCATTCATGATGGCACAGCATAAGTGATAGTGAGGTGGAACTACACGTGCCATCAGATGCTGTGGACATTGTGTTGGTGATTTTTTATCTATGATTTAATGGTTGTTGTGGGCAGTGGTGGTGGGATTTGTAAATATGTTGCACTGGGTGTTGTGGGCAGTGGTTGGTGGGTTTGAATTTATGCTGCACTGGGCGTTGTGGGCAGTGAGTGGTGGGCTTGAATGTATGTTGCACTGGGTGTTGTTGGCAGTGAGTGGTGGGTTTCAATATATATTGTACTGGGTGTTGTTGTGGGCAGTGGGTGGTGGGATTTGGAAATATGTTGCACTGGATATTGTTGTGGGCAGTGGGTGGTGGGATTTCTTCATATGTTGCACTGACCCATATGGAAAAGTAATATATTTTAGATGTATTTATAAAACTATATTTCAAATCTATGTTTGATCATATGTCTGAAGTATATGCAAAATATCTCAGATTGGCTGGTTTTGAAATATTTGATTTCTTTTTTATATATTTTTTTATTTATTTAAAATCTTGGAATTACAACCTTTGAGTCAGAGACTCATTTCCAAAGGCTCCATGTCAATACACAATACAGACATAGGTAAATACAATAGACAGTACGATACAATATACAATGCCAGGGTAGTTTGATGGCAAGGTTACAGCATGAAACAGTATACTGAGATGTCTGATAGAGAGTTGAGGCTGTAGGCTATGGGCAACACAGTAAACAATACGATACAGGGTACAGTGCCAGGGCACTTTGACTTCCAGTTACAGCATGACCATTTTACAAGGATGTCCTTACCAGTTACAAGGATGTCTAATATATTGTTGTGGCTGTTGACAGTGTGTAGGATAAATCTAACAGTAAGAGGTCAGTTAGTGGCCAGAGAGTGAATCGGGGGACAGTGCACATGCCTACTATGCTTGGCTGGAGCTGAGTAAACTGGGTAAGTTAGGGAAGACAGGTAGTGCAAATTCTAGAGCAGTCTGCCGGGAGATTTTGTCCAAGTGCCTGAGTAAGAATTGCAGGCCATTGACCATGAAAGAGGTCGTGTGGCCATTCTGAGCAGCTGGTGAAGGCACTGGTGATGGACATAGAGTGTGCAGGTGCAGGTGCGGGTGGCAAGGAGGTGGGTCTTGAATGCCTTTTTAAAGGGACCAAGTTTTTGATGGTTAGAGACCGATGGTGGGAGGGCATTGAAGTAGGTGGGAGCCCTGACCAGAAAAGACCTCTGGGCGAGTGTGGTTCTGACTCTGGGAATGGCCAGTGCAGCTTTGGTCGAGCTGTGTGTGTACATTGTAGGGGATGAGGAGATTAGGGAGGCAGATAGGCTTGGGGGGGGTCAAGCAAAGGAGGGGTTTTTTGGTCAAGAGGCAGGACTGGTAGTGGACCCTCTCATCAAAGTTCAGGATCTGGGCAATGGAATAGAGCGTGCATGTCTGTGTTATGTAGTCTGCAGCAGTTAAGAACCTGCAGGCTTTGTTAATGACCACTTTTATTTTATCGATAGCTGTTGGATCTGTGGCAGCATAGACCAGCAACCCATAGTCAATCAGAGACATTACTGAGGAGGTTATGGCTAGTCTCAGGGCTTCTGGCATAAGGCAGTCCTTATGGCAATTAAGGAGACCAATGCGTGCATTGGTAGCAGATGTGAGGGTGTTGATGTGTACATGGAAGGAGAGGGTAGAGTCAAAGATAACCCCTAGATATTTATAGGACGAGACCCGCTCCAGGGTGTAGAGTGACTGTTTGAATATGCAATTGGGCATTTATTTGCTTTGGTGATGTGCGAAAGTAGGGTCTTGTTTTTTTTTCAGGTTCATGACTAGTCTATGCTTGACAAACCAGAGTTCAGATTGGCTGAATGTGTTCTGGAGTGAGGCCTGAAGGTCGGTTGGGTTGGTGTGGGAGGCACAGATGACAGCGCGTCCGCATAGAGGAGGATCTTTCAGGGCAGGCAGTGGGAATTGTGTTCAAGAATATGCTAAAAAGCAGGGTCCCTAGAATGGATCCCTGTGGGACTCCTGAGTGGATGGGATGTGAGCAGGAGTCTGTGATATTTATCCACACACACTGGGACCTAGAAGACAGGTAACTAGTAAACCAGTCCAAGGGCCCTTGTGAGAACCCCATTAGGAGGAGGGAGTTTAGTAGGAGGGTGATGACTGACCATGTCAAAGGCCTTGGATAGGTCTATGAACACAGCCCCTATGATGTGCCCTCTATCAAGAGCAGTATGTATGTAGTTTGAGAATTCTAGTAGGGCCATGGTGGTACTATGCCCAACACAGAACCCATGCTGTTCTTTGCAGAGTAGGTCATGGGTTTTAAGGTAGTCAGTTAGTTGATCCGCCACAATGTTTTCTAATGCTTTGGACAGTGGTGGGAATGCAGAATATATATGACAGATATATTTAAGCTATATCATAAATATATTTCCATGATATATTTATTATAGTTGCAAGATATATATTTTTATATATCTGCTTATATATTTTGAATTCTTAATAGATATCTTTTTTTATGTAGTTGACATATATGTAAAATCTTTTTTTAAATATATGCATTGTAAAAATATTTTAAAATACCCACACAATAGATTAATCTTGATGTAACATATCTTTAACTGTACATTTGGAATTCCTCTTCTTAGTAACCATTTAGAGATCTTTAGTAGAATTGTCATTTAATGATGTGCCCTTATCACAGACTTACAGATTGTACACTTATACTTACGCATAGGACTTACCTCTTGATCTCACAATTTCTAAAGGCTCAAAGTGGCATTTATACCCCCCATTTGGTTCCATTTTATATCAGGGTACGTTGTTACATTTACTTGTTTTTTACTCATTACCTTTCCTTCTGATCCGTAAGCTAATGCTATTAATTCAAAACTATTTCAAAAATAGAAATTGCCATGATTTTGGTTGATAAACTGTACTTTTGAAATATGCAAATTAGTTATACAAATATGTACACAGTACCAGAGCAGGCATTTGCAAAAATATGTTTGACATATAGGGGCCAGATATTCAAAACTTTGCGCTGGGCAAAAACCGTTTGCACAGGTTTAGCACTGGATTAGCGCGGGTCTGCTATATTCAAAAGGCCAAGTAACGTGGGCAAACTGCATTAGCGTCGGGCAAAATTATAATGTATGCAAGGGGCAAACTGACATGAATACAGGCGCAATGCTATATTCAGCAACTAGCGCCGTGCTAAGTGGTTTTGCGCGACTTAACGTGCCACTTAGCGCAGTGCTCATTACCGCCCAGGAAAAGCTTGTCTCAACCCTGGGCAATCAGCTTTGCATGACACTATGGCTTTGTGCAGTGTTTGCATGGGTTTAGCGCCAGGTTTTGCACAACCCTAACAAATAAATATGACACAAGGATAAAGCCAAACATAGAGGAAACATGCTGCTCACTGATGGCATCACAATGATGCCATCATCTGCCACCAGTCCCAGCCATGCCAGGCAGTAAGTGGTGACCCTACCACCAGTGGACAGCATGGCAGTGTGGCCATACAGCACACACCTGTGGACCACACTTCTGTGGACACCAACAGATGCCAGCACACACATGCAGCACTGTAGGCATGGAGGATGTTGAGGGGAGCATGTATGGGTGGCAGGGCTGTGCTACAGACCAGGTGCGGCCACAAGGCTGGGACACATCATGCAGTGCACATGGGCCAGTATTGGGAATACCCCAACACCAGTGTGTCTTTCGGATAATATATCCCCCCGGCCACATACCACACAGCTGTACAACTGCCATAGCACACAAAGCCAGAAATGTACATTTCACTGTGAGCATCCCATGCCACAGGTGCAGCATATGTGGGTCACACAACAGCGTAACAGTAATGTCCACTGTCAGTAAACACCTGCAGGTTGGGCCTCACTGTGTATAGTGCAGTCATCATCACTGCCCTACACACCATAGGCATTGCTGTGTCCACACACTACTGGCCCCTTGCTACTGTAGTTTCTGCTGTGCACTGTAGCATGACCTACAATGTGACTTGATTTACATGCAGACACCACCATCTATGCCTATGCTTGTTGTCCCAGTACAGCTGCAGGCAACAGTGCATGTGGAAGTAGTGTTCAGAACTGTATAATATTCCCCAAGCTGTTTGCACAGCGCTAACATGTTTGCGCAGGATTACCGCAGGGCTAAACAGTTAGCCCGGTGCAAACTGCATGCAAATCAGGGCATAATGAGATGCTAATCTGGATGTTTGCCCACAGACTACCTAAGTAGGCTCATTTGCATGTCACTTTTGAATATGGTAAAGTTTAGCGCCGGGCAAACGTGTCTGCACCGGGCTAATGGTTTAGCCCTGCACTAAACCCGCACAAACGTGTTAGCTCTGTGCTAACAGTTTGGGGAATATTTTACAGTTTTGCACACTGTACTTTCACATATGCTGCTGCCTGCAGCTGTACTGGGTCCACGCATTTGCTGGCACACACATTGGCCACATAGTTCATCTCTACCTACCTTCACATCGCTGTGCACTGTGTTGCTGTTGTGGTTTGCACTTCCTGGTTGCCATATTCAGCGCTGTCCTATTCTAGGGTTAAGTTTGCCCTGCACTCCCAGCCCAGTTTGCCCGGCCTCATTCCCATGCTATATTCAGAAGCTGTTTGCCCCGGGCTATTCCTTTTGAATATGGCTTGTTTTGTGCTCCGGGCTAAGTTTGCCTGCTGGGCAGTGCTAATTTAGCCACAGGGCAAAGTTTTGAATATCTGGCCCATACTGTATACAAATATATATTCTGCATATATTCTACACATACTGTATCTTGCAAGCAAACAAAGAATTTTACTCGAAGCAGAAGTTAGGCACACATGCAGGAGCTCCAGAAAGCACTACTTGGATTTTCCATCACAAAATGTATTTGCACAGTAAAGAAAAAATTATAAAACTAAAGTCAAAGTAGCAATAGAAGGACTGACATTTCACACTGTTCTTGAAAAAGTATGAGAACAGCACACAATGTAAATCCTGTTGGGAGGTCTGATTTTTACTATTGCTATTTTTGGCTTTGGTTTTATAACGTTTTATTTTTTTGTACAAATAAACTTTGTGGTGGAAAATCTAAGGATTGTCTTCTGGAGTTCCTAATCTGGTATGTGTGTGTGTGTGTGTGTGTGTGTGTGTGTGTGTGTGTGTGTGTGTGTCGCGCATGCGTGTGTGTGCCTAACTTTTACCGTGAGTGCTGTTTACATTTACGTTGTGAGCACCACTACATTTTGGAGCTCACTTCTTTGTTTGTATACATATTTTGCTTTAAGAAGAAATGTAGAAATAGTGCATTCAATAAATTTACAGAACATAGTTTATATACAGAATATTATAAAGGTATTTGTAATATGTATTTCAGTCATATGTTTAAACTAAAACATATCTATTTGCTATGTAAAACATATATTTAAATGTATCATCAATATTAATACATATACAGTATTACAGATACTTTCCAGATGTACATCAGGCCAAACCCATTTTAACATATATGAAATATAACTCAGAAAATACATCTTTAATATATTGAAAATATATGTTTGCTAACATACACTTATTGCAGAAATTACAGAGTAAATTATGCTTGCATAAAACTATTATTTTTCATTAGAGAGTCCACAAAACATTAAAAAGTAAAACTAAATATTTTCTTTGATAGTATAACAAAACATATACATTTAGTACATCAATGCCAAGTATAAGACATACTGTACCTCATGGAATTGTATCTAAAGTATAACTGGGAAATTGCTCAGATATCGGAAGTATGTGATAGATTTAGGAATATTCAGATATAGTCAAAATACAGTATAGTTCTTTTACATATGGGTATAACCATGTTATGAATATATTTTAGTGTTTTTATATATTTAGCATCTTACAAGGAAACCAAAAATGAAAAGGTGTAAGAAACTCGGAATATATGTTGGATAGATTCAAACTATGTGTCTACCTAAAATGTAAAATATGTAGAAACTGCAGTAATGTGTATGCAGAAATAAGTATTTTTGATTTTATTTAAGGACATAACATTTAAAGAACAAAAACTTGAATTTTGAAATAGAATACCAAAAAATATATTTCAGATATATATAAAAGATGTTTCCCAAATGTGATACATCTTGGATCATTCTGCTAATGTCTAGAATATATATCAAAATATATCTGAAAAGTGTAAATGTATCTGACATATATTTGAAACATATTTGGGGATACAAGGATATATTTCAGATATTAAAAAATATACTGTAGATGACCTATTTTTCACTGGAACAAAATTTCCGCTATCTTCACTATTTTGAAATTCCAGTGAAAATTATATGCCAGTGAAAATATATACTGCAATTGAAAAGTTTGCTTGCTCTTGCACTTCAGCTAAATTAAACTGCTGTGAAAATGCTGGAGTGGACAAAACAGTGAAATGTATAGGCCATGAATTCATTGTCCTCTACAGTAGATCTTTCCATGTGGGGGGTGTTGTGGACAATGAGTGGTGGGTTTGAATATATGTTGCACTGGGTGTTGTTATGGGCAGTGGATGGTGGGTTTGTACATATGTTGCCCTAGGTGTTGTTATGGGCAGTGGATGGTGGGTTTGTACATAGGTTGCACTGGGTGTTGTTATGGGCAGTGGATTGTGGGTTTGTACATATGTTGCATTGGGTGTTGTTCCTATTTGTACTGGCCATTTGCATATGTGTTTCATAATAAATCTGTTTTATTGTTGCTGTGCACCCTCTTGTCAATGTGTCGTATTTGCTTAGGTGTAGTAATGTCAACAACCAGGGGTCTTGTGCAGTGCCCACTTGTCCAGTATGCCTACTCAACTCAAAAAAAAAAAAGGCTATGTTCTTTACCCCCAACAATGTCCCCTTCCTGCCATTCCAGACAAATGCTCCTATTATCACCCTACTTGGGGACCCCCTCGGGACAGTGTCTAAGTTCAAATATTTAGGCATATGGCTCAACTGCAAGGTCTCCTTTAGCACCCATATTGACACCTTTGCCAGTAAGCTAAAATCTAGACTAGGTTTCTTCTATAGAAATAGATCACCCTTCCCCCAGGAGACTAGAGTCAGGCTAGTCCACTCCATCTTCCTACCCCTTCTCGATTATGGTGATCTAATATACAAATCTGCCAATGGCATCTGCCTGCACAAACTGGATGTCCTCTATCACTGAGCCATATGATTTGTCACTAATGTCCCATTTAGAACTCACCATTGCGATCTGTGTGCATCCATTGGCTGGATCTCCCTCGCTACCAGGCGCTTGTTACACTAGGGCATCTGGATGCTAAAAATTCTCTTGAAAAACTCCCAGGCTATTTATTTTCCCTTGTCCACATCTCCTGGTACACTTACTCCCTCAGGATGTCTGACTTCACGTATCTAGATGTCCCCAGGATTAGTACTTCCTTTGGCAAAACTGCCATCTCCTATACACTACCAACTGACTGGAACAATCTACAATCTACTCTGAAGTTTACCTGCCTCACATCTGTTAATGCCTTCAAAACCTTAACCATGAGATTAGTTAAAGAAATATGCAGCTGTCATAGGCTGTAATCCTGGCTGCTGCTAATGGTTCCCTTGTCTTTGCCCAGTCCCTTATCCCCCCCCCCCAGGCCTACTACAACACATCCTCCTACCCGCCCTTCTTTCCTCTCTCCCTCACACTGCTACCCCCTCTCATCCCTCCCTCCCTCTCATCGAGTCCCACCTCCCCCATCTCTTCTCGTCCTCCAGTATGCCAGTACTAAATGAAATATCTTGTGGCCATCTTTCTATGTAACTGGTATCCACCTTACTCTTTTGCATTTTATTTATTGCTTTAGTTCCGTCACTGACAGTTACATGTCTCTATTCCATTTTTATTCCAGTTGTGCATATTGCACACTCGAGGCCATTGTTATTTATTGCTTACTATGCTTGCATTATTTTACTGTATTCCTTGTCTGTATAAACTTCATCCTGCTACTCGTGTATATATTCTTTTAGGCTTGTTTTGCACATTGTACCCACTCTTATTGCCTATATTATGTATGTGTATATTCTATGTTGCACCTGGACTATATATGATTGTATATATGCTATCCTGCTACTTTGTTTGTGCTCCTGATATTTGTCTCAGGACCTCCTTGTGAATGAGCTTGCTCAATGGAGTTATTCCTGCAACAGACTTGAACTTTGAAAATGCCTTGGTAGTCTTACACACACACACACACACACACACTGTGGACCCTATGGTGCTAGTTACTGCTTGGGCACATGCACCAGAGGGGCATGTATATGCATCTTAGTGGTTGTCTGTGGAATGAGTCAGGTCACTGTGCTGTGTCACATCCATCCACCACTGTTCCTGTACCTACCCCCCCTCCCACTGCAAACATACCTTCTCACAGTGCACACTGCAGGCAGGCTATGACTGACTGTTCTATTGCTGCCTGCAGATGAATTGCATCAACAACAACAACACCAACATTGTGTGACTGTGCAAATTTTATTATGTGGTGTGGCATGTCTATATTCCTGTACACACTGCCCATAACCCTACCTCTGCAGTCCCATAAACAGTGCCCCCACCACATGTGTTGTTAACCCATATGTACATCTGTTTCCCTAGTACAGTTCACATGTTGCCAGACCTCCCTCCATGCAGGGTCACACCATATGAGGCCATGCCACACATGACAGTGCATGTCACTGGGTGATGGGGTGGTGGTGATGGATCTGGGGCACATGCTGTTGGGCAGGTGGGGGCTGCTGTGGTTGTGTGCTCATGCCCCTGTGCATGATGTTCCCCTCTCTGCCACCCCAGTGCCACTGTCTTGCACATCTATGCCTGTGTCCTCCATGGGCATCATCCATCTCTTCTGGCCTCATTTCCTGGGGTGTGTGACTGTGCTTGGTGCTGTTTGAAACTTCACTATGGCCTGAGTGGCCCTTTTCCCCTGCCCATGCTCAGGCATTATTATGTTGTCTCTTTATTTTATTTTCTAGTTTAAACATTTGTTTACCGGATAAACATAATGAGCCAGGGACTCTTTTTCATGTGTGATCCTGGACCTAGAGGTCAGTCAAGGTGTTACATAACAATTAAACAAAAAACACAACACTCAACAGTCAACAAATAAACTAAAAAAACATGCATTTTAAGAATAACATATACATTCTAATTGATTAAGAAGGTGCTTTCTTAGGAGCTTTTTAAAATTAGCATGACTACAGTCACTTTGGATGGCCGCATGAAGTTCATTCCAGGACTTAGCTGCCTTAATTGAAAAGGCGTGATCATCCATCTTAGTTCTTATCTTCAAGGTGACAAAAGTTCTTGTTTCATTGGAGCAAAGGTCTCTACTTTCATTTTGAAATTGGAACATTGAAAATAATGGAGAATTGTACTGTTGCCTCAAAACTTTGTCCTTGAGACAGATTAAATTATCAAGAGAATTCTGACTGGGTTGCAGCCAACCAGTAGTCTGATAAAGGAGACAATGATATGTGTGGTAAGGTAATTTATATGCAAATCTACAGATACTATCAAATGGGGGGGTTCTGATCAGTAACATCGCGGAACAAATTAAAGTGGACAAAAATAAAGTGGCAGAAACAGTGTCACCATCAATATTGGCTGCACAAAATGTAGCATGCCAGAACAATGCAGGCCACAAGACATGCAGGTAGCAAACAACATCCACCACATGGAGGCACTGCACTGGAACTACAGGGGCCAGGAGCACAAGCCAGCATGCCATCTCTCCTGTCCTGTGTGTTGTGTGTGTTGTTGGGGACATGCTGGCTTGTGCTCTTGGCCCCTTGCATTATACAAGGCCATCCACGTGGTAGCCATGGTTCACCTGTCCTCCAGTGGTTACCCCGGTACACATTCTCCATCACTCAGCATTCTGGGTGGGGGTACCCCACCATGTGGGTGCCTGTGCCATTAGATTACCACGGTAGATGTCCAGTGGCCTGCTTCCCCCAGTGGTTGTTGCACCCTGCCCTATACCATCTCCCTGCACCCCTGTGCTGTTCCTGTGCATGGGTACGTGCTGCTGTGTGTTCCAGTGCAGTGCCTCCATGTGGTGGATGTTGTTTGCTACCTGCGTGTTGTGAGGCCTGCATTGTTCTGGCACACTACATTTTGTGCTGCCAATATTGATGGTGACACTGTTTTTGCCACTTTATTTTTGTCCACTTTATTTTGTTCCATGATGTTACTGACTGGAACCATGAAAGGTAGTGATCAGAGTAATTAAATCCTGCTTTAACAAGTCTGTAAATAAAGAATTGTAATTCAAAGCAGGTAATAAAATACTGTGTGCAACTGCTATCCTAACTTGTTTAGTTAAACAATGTTGCAGCTTAAATAACAATCGCAGTTTTTGAGTTACTTGTCTAATTATAGCACCTATATGATTAGAAAAAGATAAGTTGGAATCCAAGTGTATTCCCAAATATTTAAATTGGATGACCTGTTCAAGCATGCTACCAGAAATATCTGTAATTACTAACTTATCTGCTTTCTTAGGGCTATATTTTGATCCAAAAAGCATACTTTTTGGTTCTTTTTACAATTTAAAGATAGATGAAGTTTTTTTAACCGAAATTCCAGTTCGTAAAAATCCTTATTCAATGCTTGATTAATGGCTGCCACTGAGTCAGAGCTCTTATACAGGATGATATCATCCACATAAATTATACCACTGGAGCTTAACAATTTAGAGGGAATAATATCTATGAACAAAGTGAACAATAATGGCCCGAGTATTGACCCCTGAGATACTCCTTGTTCCAATTCCCTATCCCCTGATTGTTCTCCTCCATAAGCCACCTTAACAAGTCTGCCAGTCAAGTAACTTTCAATCCATTCTACAGATGAGTTTGTCAGGCCAAAATCTGTTAGCCTCCCAAGCAGCAGGTGGTGGCTAACCCGATCAAATGCCTTGGACAGGTCCATGAACACAGCACCAATGAGCTGCTCTCCATCCATTGTTACCCTGGTGTGGTCCATGAACCTGGCCAAGGCTGTGCCTGTTCCATGGTACTATCTAAAGCCATGCTGCTCAGGAGACCTAAGGCCAGCCATCTGAAGATAATCCGTTAGCTAGTCGTTAACACATTTTTCTAATATTTCCCCCAAGGGAGGGAATAAAGATGTTGGGCAATAATTGCCCATGTCGTTAGGATCTCCACCCTTAAAAATAGGCCTTACTTTCTTCCATTGATGAGGGAAAGTTCTGGTTATCAAGGATAAATTAAACATTTTTGTTAATGGCAGGCTAATGTTAGCTGCAATCAGCTTTAGGAACCTAGGATCCAATGTGCAAGCTCCTGGACTTTTATTAGGGAATTTTTTCAGTAATTTAAAAACTTGAGATGTTTTTATAACCTTAAAATAAAAAGAAAGACCCCTATCCATATTTCTTGGAGAACTGTTGTCTATAACGTATCCCACATTAGATTGTTTATATTTTGTTAAATCCAAGAATATGTCCAAAAATCCATTAGTAATGTTCTACATATTTGTAATGTCTTTCCCATCTTTTAGAAAGACCTCAGACTGATTCTTTACTGTTGGATTTATTATCAATTTTACAGAAGTCCAAAATTTTGAGGGGTTCTTAAGCTCTGACCTCTGTTGTTCTTGATAATAATAGGATTTACCCTGTCTTAGCTTAGAGTTGCATTAATTTCTCATCCTATGGTAGGTATTAAAATCAATGTTCGTGCCACTGGATTTAAAACAGTTCCAGGCTGCATCCCTCATTTTCATTACTTTAAATAGTTTGTGAGTTAACCATTTATTTATCATTCCCCTAACCCTTCTAACAGTTTTTGGAAAACATTTTTCTTGTAAGTTCAAGAGGTTAGTGGAAAAAAATCCACTTCCGAGTCAACGTCTGGACTTGCATCCAGATAAGTCCAATCAGTCGACTGGAGATCACATAGTAAACCAGTACTAATTTCATTTGGTATCTTTCTATAATATATGAAGAGAGGAGGTAATTTAGGCTGTTTACTTTTCCAAGTGCAGTAAGTCTCCATATGGCCACTGACTACATCTGGCAAAGTGCCAATGTTTTTTACACGTTTCTGATTGTTAGTCAGAATCCAGCCTAAGATAGAATGTTTATTACTCCTCAGGTTCAGTCTTGTAATAGAAATCATTAACTGACTTAATCCAGCATTTGTAAATTGTGATTGTCTATATGGGTCAGTTATAGGGTCCCAATGGAAGTTAAAATCTCCCAAAACTAAGAAGTCCCCCCCCGCCCCCGGTTAGGAAAGAGGTAGCACAGGTTAAAAATCAATGAGTCCTGCATGAGCAGTTTTGGTGGGTTGTATACAGTACAATATTTTAACTTATAGCACCCCGACTTACTTCTACAAGCAGCCACTCAGAATCAGTATTATTATTTTTAGTGGTTGCAATTTCTTTCACTACTAAGTCAGATTTAAAGTATACTAAACCTCCCCGCCTCTTCTTCTTCCCAGCTCTGTCTTTTCTAATGAGTTTGTATACCTCTAATGCTACAAGATTATCAGAGATTGAAGGTTTTAACCAAGTTTCAGTCAAACTGAAAATATCAGGGTCATATTTAACAGCCCAGGCCTCAATCTTATGTTTTTTTGGAAAAAGACTTTGCTCATTCAGATGGGCAAATCTAAGCCTCCCCAGTGTGCCAGATTGTTTGATCTGGATGTTCATCAGAGATATGAGGCCCAGGGTTAGTTTCCACATCCCCTGATAATAATAAAATAGATGATGCAGAGTATGTAGCCAAATAAATCAGAAGAGTTTAGTGTTAATAACCAGTGCAGTGTATTCCCCATACTCAACAAAGCTCCTTTCTTCAAATTTCCTAAGAATCTTATACTGTCCGGAATTATTTGAACAGAATTTAGCAATGCATTGAAACAGGAAAATTCATTAGCGTGTCCAGCTCGTTTTACTGGGCAGTCTCTGCAGTAAGGCATCAAAAATAACCCCTGATCAACTAAAAATAAAGTCAGAAATAAACATGTCAATTGAACATAAGGTAATCCTATTTTAAACCTTTGAATAGGTGAAAAACCAGACCTTCTTGAAGTTTTACAGATAGAGACCGATTTCTCTGCCAAGTGGCACAGCCACTCATGCTCGTGCCCAAGCGTTCACGCCTCAGGTCAGCACGGGCTTTTAAATGTGTCAGCATCACCCCTTCTTGCAGCTGATTGGCTGCTAGCTCACCACTGAGCCTCTACACTGAGACGGCAACAATCAGCGCACAGGAAAACCAGTTCTGGTAGTTGGAAGATCTTGGAAAGCGCTGATGTTCATTGGAGTCCCACAGCAAGTCAGGCAGAAAGGTTAACTGTGCCCACAAAGGGCAAGAGAGTTCTGGAGATGGATGACTTACAGTTGCAATGGGGTCCTGTGCCTGCACTGGGCATGGCCCTTGGGTGAGGGTGGTGGTGGTGGTGATGATGGTGGTTATAGTGGATGTGCCTGCTGGTCTTGTGTGACTCGATACATCATGTCCTGTGACAGGGTCTTGGGTGGCAGTGTCGGTGCCCTGTGTGCCATGGCTGTGTGGGAACACCTCCTGGGGGGGTGCTGGTGTGTGTTGAGGCAGACATTGGCATTGGACCTTGTGATGCATGTGCACTTGTTGCACCAATCTGCAGGTCTTGGGGCAGCTGGATGTGCATGTCACCTCCATGCATCATGGTGGTGTGCTGTGGCCTCTCCCACAGTATGTCTACTATACCCAGCAATGTGGCTATCAGGGCATCTGTCTGCCATTGCTGTATCACTGCTGACCGCTTCATTGCCATGGAGCTTCATTCTAGGGCCTCCATCTGCCCCTGGGCACAGTTATGCATACCATGCAGGACCACCACAATGTCTGACAACAGTGTATTTGTGTCCCATGTGCCTGCCTATATGGCAGTCGTGATGCCTGTCAGCTGTCCCTCCAGGCACTGGTGGTGTTCCTCCAGGCTCCTCCTTAGTATGGCTATTTCACTTGTTTGCTCCTCTTGCCTCACCACCATGGATTTGCAGTAGTTCCCAATGTATGCTGGTGGTGGTGTGTCCTGCTGTTGGAGG
Organism: Neoceratodus forsteri; assembly: GCA_016271365.2. Classification (NCBI taxonomy): domain Eukaryota; kingdom Metazoa; phylum Chordata; order Ceratodontiformes; family Ceratodontidae; genus Neoceratodus; species Neoceratodus forsteri. The sequence goes on along the minus strand of CM057449.1, from coordinate 1,274,030,176 downwards.
CTTCTAGTGGCTGCATCCAGGTGGGCCTCAAGCTCAGTCACATTGATTGGACTACTGTCCTGTGGGCCAGCATCATGTAGGTTTGGGGTCCACACTGTGTCCACTGTGGGTACTTGTTCCACTGGCAGGTACTCTGTCGCTGATAACAGGCTGTGGACATCTGCAGTACTGTCAGCCTCCCATTCTGCTATGTGTCTGTCCTCCATCTCGCCCTCCTCCTCCCCCTCTTCCCCCTCTCCATGCTCTGCCACCGTGTCAGGTGTGATGTTCATGCTGCTGTCCTCCTCACTGTCAGCATCCTCTTGGGTGGTCTGCTGGCTGCTATTCCCATCAGCATCACTGGATTGTGTGTCACCTGGCACTGCTGTGGTCTCTGTGGGGTGGAAAGGGTATCATGAGTTGCTGCTCCCAATCACCATGTTATCCTTACCCATCTGTCCACCATTCCCATCTATTGTCATCCATCACCTGCTGGGTACCCTTACAGGTGTATGGCTGAACCCCCTCTCCTTTTCCTGGGGTAGACATGTATAAAGGGTAGTACATCCTTGTGTAATGGTTGTGGCAATACACTCTTTCTGGCCTAACACATGCAGTGCTGACTGTGGTATGCCTTGTGTTTACACACAACACACTACTGCTGTTCCTCCCTGTGTGTCATACTGGGACAATGTTCCACTGTACGAGTCTGCAGCAGGACACTTGCCTGTACTGGCAGGGCTGCTGCCACTGGTGCAATGCAGTGTTGTGGACCACCCATGGCCCCTGGTTCACCATGGGGGTATGTCACATAACTAGGTCACGTGGGCCTTCCGTGGGTTTCCACATATAGTTGCCCATGGCCTGGCCACACACGTCATGTCATCTCCTGCACACAGCTTTGGGCCTGTGGGACAGCCCCACCATGGTTGCCTCACAGACACCGTCTTCAGAGTGTGGTGGATTCCCTGCATGCTGCATGTTTCTGGGCCTCACCATTGACATGTGCCCTTCCACATATGTTGTGTCAATGGTGTACAGCCATACCTGTTGGCCATTCATGTATTAGACCACAGTGTGGTCAATGCTGTGCTTTCCTACATGCATGCACACATTACCTGTGCCATGCCTGTTTCTGTCCATGTTGTCTACATGCCTTTTCTTATTACCTGGCACATATTGTCAAGGATGTCCTATGTCATGTTGCACGGTACCATGTCTCAGCACTGTGCACCACTTGCCCCTCCCCCCATGTGCCACAGCTTCATATAGCATGGGCAAGGTATTACTTATGCCCTGATTGTCTGGGGCTTGTTTCCTGCCATTGCCTTCACAGTGCAGCACCAATGGCTAGAAACAAGTCCCTGCCAACCTGGGCAATTCACACATCACACGAAGACTTCATCAGTCACTTACATTCTGATTTCCATCATACACATGGCTGCGACCTTTGCTCATTAGGCAGCCTTCAACTAGCCCCTGTATGTATTGGTCCGTTACTGTACATACAGTTTTAATATCTTAATTTCATTTCAATCACTAGCCCCTCCTTGCACACGTACACAGTAACACAACTCAGGTACTAAGGATTTCATTGCTGGTGTTTCTTTGGTGGCCATGAAACATCCCCTTCCTATCTCTACTACTTTGCAGAGGGACTATCTGCCCCTTACCTGGCAACAGATAACATTGCTTTTCAGGTTCCACCTGAGGCCTGTGTGCGTGTCTGTGTGTATAGCATTGGCACTCTGATGGATTCTAAATTCATGTTTTTTGAATGTTACCATTCTGGTGTGGAGGGAGAGGGGGAGCTTTCTACTACTGTATTGATGCAGACCTTTGTTTTCCTCTATTCCATGGTAAACAGTCACACACTGTATTGAATGTGACAATGATAGATGACTGACAGGTGACATACATCTGTGGAGGGACTTTGTACATCATTTAGGAACTGTGTCTTACATTTGTCTCGGTGTTCACAACATTTATGGTGTTGTTTACTTTAATGTTACCAATGTGCCCATATTATATAGGAAATATGTCACATCAGGAATGTTGGATGTGGTAGGTGTTTGCCATGGTCAGGGTGTGAAGGAACTCAGCTATGCTTCATGCCTCACATCACACCTGACTGTGTGGTACATCGGGTACAAGCAACACCCTGTAGTGCTCTGTTCCTAACCCATAGCCATTCCATGGTAGCATGCGCACACAGCACATGCCAGTGTGTGCCACCCTTTCAGGGACACAGGCCTCATTGTGCCTGGCTCTGTGCATGGACCTCTTGTGTCACAGACCACAACTCCCTGCAACCTAGGCTGGCTATGCTCTGTGGGCCTCCTGCTCTTCTCTGTGGTATTGCTGTATCCTGTCCTACACACACACACACACACACACACATATGCTGGCAGTGTTGCCCCCCTGGTACATGTACCTGTGCTGCTCTGCAGCCTGAAGGTGTCCAAGTCTGTCCCCAGATTTGGTGTGGCTGCTGCAATGTGCAGCTATCCTTTCTTCATGACTGCTAAGTGGCTGTAGCTGGCTGCTGCCTCCTCCAGTGGCATGGGCACACCTCCAGTTGTGTGCCAGCTTCTGTTTGTACCACCTCTTCATGTCATTATACTTCTTTTAGGGGTCCCTTATGGTGCATTTCTGGGTGACTACAGCATTAACTTTTCTGGTCATCTCCTCCCATGCCTTCTTGCATTGGTCACATTTCCCCTTGTCACCACCTCTGGAGTAGTAACCCCACATGGCCATCTATCTCATTAATGAGGATGTCTGTCTCTTTATATGTGAAGTTCTTCTTCCTCCTTTTCTTGCCATTTTCACCCTGTGTCCTTTTCTGGTTGCACCTTGCAGCTGTATCTTCCACCATTTCCTACAGTGCGGCATGTCCTTTCTGTGACTTGTACTCTTTTATATGATGCAAGTCGCTGTCTGTGCCTTTCGTGGTTTTTTATGGTGCAAGTTGCATTTCTTCTAGAATATGGGGCAAGTCTTATGTCGCAACTTTTTGGGCACATTTCGTGCCTTGGTGTATTTTATGGCTGGCGAATTCGCTCCTTTTGAGAATAGACCCATGGCATGTGGGAAAAACTGCGGCTCCACAAGTGAAGCCCCATTTGAGGCAGTTTTTCCTTGCAGCTGCACCTATTCTAGGTGGGGGAGGGTCTGAAAATCCAGCCCCATTATAGCATTTCATCTGCCAAATGGGACCAAAACCATTCACAAGCCTGATTGTTAGTTATCACTACATGCCCAGTCCTGTCTCACCCATGATTTCAGGCAGCTGATACTAGTTTCCAGTTAGCACATATGTGCTGATGATTTGGATAAAATTACCTGGCCTAATAAAAATTCAGTTTGGCAAGGGCCAGCAATTATGGCCATGAAGACCACAGTGTTGAAAATGAGACATTGATGATGACAATTTCAAATGCTGCAACACCAAGCAGACTGCTGAAAAACTGGAGTTACCAATTTTGATTATATATATATATATATATATATATAATCAACATTTTATTGATTTTTATCAATCCAGCATACAAAGAACTAATATTACATCACAATCAGCCTAGTCAGGGCTAATGTTACCTTCTTGGTTGAACAGACTAATGACTTACTCAACATCAATATTGGTGAGTTAAGGATCATTAAAGATGTGTTGTTTTACAATTAGCCAACATGCTAACAGGGTAATTATTTATACAAAGTCAGATAGGATATGCATAATCAACATCTAGAACTGTAATTTAAAATTACTGCCGGGATTTCATTGAGGGGGGTCACAGCTCCCTAGGGAGGGGATTGAGGTTAGTGAGGTGGTGAGGCCCCTGTAGGCACTGTGTGAGTGATTGCTGCCAGTTTAATAAGTGGGAGGGCATATAGTACACTTTAGGGACTTTACAGAACTCTGAATCCATGTAAGCTCCCCATAGTTCTAGGTATTGGTCCATTTTTCCCAGAATTGAGTAGTGGACTCTCTCAAAACAGTGTACCGTTGTAACAGCAACACTTTCACAGAGATGCTGTTACAGCGACAACAACCCGTCGACACCCCCAGTGTCAACTGGGTTGCTGGGGTGATGACTAAGTTATCGACTCCAGAGTTTGGCCGCTGTCCCCCAACACCACCCCTTCCCAGGAGTTGGAATCTATAAGTATAGGGGGGCAGGGGGCAGAGCCCCCTGCATGTACACTGAAGAGATGTAGGTGTAGTTTCAGGTTGGGGGTCCGGACCAGCGGTGTCAGGGATTTCGGTGACCCTGTGCCACTGTAGGGGAGGTCGATGACATCCCTGTCACCGCAGCATAGTGGAACCTCTCAAAACATGCCTATTTTCCCCAACTCTTGGAGCCACTCTGAGGCATCTGGTGGCTGTGGGGACCTCTAGTGTCCAGGATGCCTCATTTTGCAGTAACTAGTGTACCCTGAAGCCAGTTGTTGTGCAATTTTGATAGGGGCCTAGGGGTGGCATTGTTTTCAAGGTAGGCCAACATAAAAAGGGGGGTGCAGACAAGGAAACAGATGCCCCAGGATAGTGCTTCACATGGTTTGGACTTTGTGCCAGAAGTGATGTACTGTAGCTTCTCACAGCTCCAGAGAGTGTGAGTAATGGTGCCTGTCTCTTTTTCACATTACCAGCATTTGTCTGAGTCAACCAGGCCTCATTTGTGTAACTGCTGTGGGGTCCTGTGCCAATGGTGATGAATTCTGAACAGTGTAAAATGATTTCTAGTGTCTCTGGTAGCTGTGTGGAGTCAGGCCCAAACCTGACTCCATCCTCCGTGCGAGAGCTCACACTCCAGCTCTGCTTCCCATTTTCGCCTGAGGAGATCTGCAGGGTCTCCTTCAGAACGCAGCAAACTGTGGTATATTGTGTTACATTTAGGCAACCTCCCAGAGAAAACATATTAAGCGTATTGCTCCCCTGCTTCTGAAGAGAGAGTCTGATTATACCACCTAAGGAGTGACGTAGTTGGTAGCCAGAGTGAGGTTCAAGAAGCTGGTCCAGGTACAGGATCCCCTTAGAGGTCCAGTTTATCCACTTGACTGGGTGCTTATCTATGATAAGCCTCATGGTTTCCCCAAAGGAGGAAGTCTGGGGAAGAGAAGAGTCCCATTTTGATGATCTGCCTCCACCGGTGATGAAGCGTGATGGAGAACTGAGCTACCACACATGGTTTTCTTGGAGGGATTGACTAAGTGACCTTATGTCTGAAGAAGCAATGATGATGCACAATTCTAGAAGATGTCTTTAATCCTATCATTCATTTAGAATAGGCAATGTAAGCATATCACACATTCATCCTTCCCTTACAGAAATATAGGTGTGCTGTGTACATGCAGAATGTATGCCACGTGCTCAATTGTGCAATGTTTGCATGCGGTTTGCATACACAAAGTGAACCTATGCAAACCAGGTTAAAAAGCAAATCAGATTCGCATGCTGCAAGATTGAAATGAGTGCAGCAGGTAAGCTGGTGGGAATATCATTTAAACATCACATCAGGTTCACATGCGGCACGCTTGCCATGTGTGCAGCAGCTAATCTGGTGCAAATCTCATCTAAAAAAACACATCAGTTTCTATTTCTTATACTACTGCTAGCAATTAGTCACTAAAATACATTTTTATTTAAATTCCCATAAAAATTAGATAAACTCATTAATTCTGATCCTTTTGCAAGTTGTTTAATAGCTTTTGATTTTTGTCATTAAATCACCATTAATTTGTAAAGTGTTATTTGCTTGCTGCTTTAAATGCCTAGGATATAGCCAGTCAACATCCTCCATTCCAGATGTACAAAGAAGGGCCCCTGTGTTGTGAAGCCTGTCCTTTTTGTTTTGGACCATGCAAATCCCTTATGCATATTTAGTGCTACAAATGTGTTCCTCCATGACTGTTTCATCTCACTTACTTTCCCTTTATCATTCTGTATTGAGCATATACACGATGGCCATGCTCAGCACTCTTTGTGCTGAGTAGCGTCTTGGATGCATGCACCATACCTCACATTTTGTCACTGAGATGAGGGACGTTGACACTCAAAATGAGGGACAATGAGGGACACTAACCCACATGATGATTAGGACACATCATGAAACATGAAGATACAGTACCTCAGAACACAGTGGAAACTAATGTATTAGCACCTGAGAATGAATTTCTACCATTAAGCAGGGGTGCCATTTAGGTAGGACAGAGGGGGGCAGTTGCCCCCTGTAATTGTGCCTAGGTTGTTCTTATATTGTGGTAATAATGGCTTTAAATTTGTATTTAATCTTTTGCACAATAAGTGCCCACCTGGCCTGTGTGTGCTCACGCTGCAGGTACTCTCCAGACTCAACTGTGTCTGTATTGTATTGTCCACTCTCAGCACCTATTAGTGGCATCACAATCACATGTGATGTGGATGAGCTCCAGCCAAGAAAGAGCACATGAGCCTTGCAAGTGCGATATTGTCTTTGCCACCACAGAGTAGACAGACTGCACACTACAGCTTGGAGGAGTCAGTGAGCACTGAACTCTCGATAGCAGTGATGTGGCACAGTATTTTTGTTGTTCTGCTCTTCGTGAGTCTCTGTCTCCCCTGGTGGCTGAAGGAGCAGGGGGTGATCTAGAAGCTAACTCAAGACTGGGCTATCTACTTACTCTACCAGACACGCCTTGCAAAAAAAACAGCACAGACCCCCACGGCAGCAAACCAGGCTTAGCAGCAGTGGTGATAGTGATGTGGGTGGTCTTCATAGGCCTTGATCAGTGCAGTGCGCAGCAGCCACAGCAGCAATCAAGCAAGAAGCAAGCAACCCAGGCTGGGTGGGTTCAGATGGCGAGGTGACTTAGTCGTGGACCATGTTGGGGACTTGTGATGGTCAGTACTACCATCCAGCTTCTGGTGAAGGAGAGGGGGAGCAGACTGAAAAATGGGCTGGTGGCACACCCTGCCAGGCTGCAGGCTCTGGCCATATGGCCGGGTAAGTAAAAGTAAATACTTTTATTTTACAGGGGGATTGGGGAAGGAGGAATAACTGAAATATTGATGTGTGTTTCACTTTTCTTCACCCTTGGGTGACTTCATGACCCATAGTGGATGGTTATTGAATGAAATGGAATCAGGGAGAAAAATGGGGACAGAGTTATTTTTTTTTGGGGGGCAGAACATCAGCCAGGAAAAAAATTGGTTAGTAACTGGGTGGGTTTAAGCCCAAATCTGATGCACTGCTCTGGGGTATATACAGATGAATCTTGTACATTTGAATTTTTACTGATTTGCATTATCATGTTTCAGTCAAACCAAATAAGTTGTACCTTTTAGAGATGTTACAGACATTCTAGAGCTGTCCCTTTCATTCATGGACAGTTGAGTGGTATGGTATGCACAGACTATTGGAGCCCCACTATAGTCAGGCTTATGCCTTCCTCCTAGTGAAGCTGACCTCCACATCCCCACGCTCAGGCACATTACAACAAAGGGCAAAGGAGACTGCAGGGGTGTGCACCATTGAAATGAATGGGGGTATTTTTTAATTACTATTTTATACATTATTGATAGAGAGTTGGAGATTAAAGAGGCCACTGCTCGACTAACTAGAGGCCTTGTTAGTAGAACAGTGGCCTTCCTTATTCTCCAACTTACCATCATAATGTATAAAATGGTAATAGAAAATAACTCCATTAATTTCAAGGGGGTACGCCCCAGCACTCTGACCCATAGACATCATCTCTTTCAGACTCCTGCCTCTGGCTCTCTAGTACTCAAGTAAGAGACTTTTTACTTGTATCTATACTTGGTGGGTTGTCTATAGCAGCATGGCTGTACCCGCTACAGTGTGTGTGCATGGGGGTGGGGGATGGACTTGCCATGTGGGTGTGTTTGCTGAGTTATTGCTATGTTTGTGCTTGTACCTTAAAGTCTGTTTGAGTGGAAACATTCAAAACTATGGAGAGAAAATTGTAGTACAGGCCAGAGAAAAGTAATTAAGTAGTTTTGTGGGTAAGTTTGTGTATTGGGGTGGGAAAAACATGTGTTTCCATTGGTATGTGTGCTACAGTTCAACTGTGAAATGAGATGAGCGAGAGAAGAAAACTGAAAAGTATAACTGGCTACAAGCATGCCACATGCGTGTGGATATATTCAGATACAATTTGTATTGAAGTAACAGCCAGCCATATGTGTGTAGACGGTATGGCTTAGTGGTTAAAGGCACTGAACTGCAAGCCAGGAGACTTGGAGGCATGAAGATCTGGGTCTGAATCTCATCAACTCCCATTTGTGTATGATGTGATCCTCAGCAAGTCACTTAACTTTTATGTGTGCAGTTCAGTTACCACTTGCTTTTTTGCATGCATGCCACATGCATGCAGTCTTTCCAAATTTAACATAAAAATCATGGTTTCCACACTTGCTTGCTGCACGCATGCCATATGCATGCATTCTGTTCCAATTTAACATTTAACATCATACTTGCAGCATGCATTTCACTTGGGTAGTCTTGTGTGTGCAGCATGAAAACATTTCATGTAATTGTTTCTGTAAGGGTTTGTACATTTTTTCATGTTTTTAATAATACCAAATGTTACTGTATTTACTATATTTTTTCTAAACTGACATTTCTTTGCCTTTAGGAAAAAAAAGATCTTGTACTGTAGTACAGTAAGGAAGGATATCTATTGAATATGCATGCATATCAAAAAATTATCATGATGCTTGTCTGTTTTCTCTATTTCTCTCTCTCTCTCTCTTTCTCTCTCTCTGTCATCTTTTGCAGGTACACCAGCCATCTGCTATGCTAACTGGACTACCTCATATATTTTCATGTGTAAATCAGAGTTCTGAATATATATTTTCCTTTTTATTTTTACCTTTCTTTTTCTTTATTTCAAGTTTTTCAAACTTTTATTTCTTATAATGATAACAGAAAATATTGAAATGAAGAGGACTGCCAACATGAGTGCATTTGTAATGCCCCATGTGTGTGCTGTCAAGTAAAAAATAGCATTTATTGTTATTTGTATGTACATTTTGATTGTTACTAATGTCTTAATTGTTTGTTTTCTCATGATTATTGTCTCCATCTCCCTTTCTTGCAGGCCCTATTATTTTGTCTAATGTCATTTCATCACCCCCTTCATCCTCCTCCTCTGCGGTGGGAAGAGAAGGGAAAGGGAACATTGTTTAACCAGGAATAGCACACTATGCTGAAGCTTGTTTCCAGATGCAACCTGGGAGCACAAGGAAGTTAAATGACGTGTTTAGGATAACACAGTATGCATCTAGGCAGTTGTGAGATTCCAACCCAGATCCCAGATCTACAGCTCAGAGCCTTAACCCACTGGGCTATACTGCCTTACCAGAAGTTCAGGGAATCACAACTGTGCAAAATCACATTGTCGATCAGTCCATCACCTCCTGTGCCATGTTGCAGCACTGAGTTCATTGCACTGAAATTATAAACTCACTCATGTATCACTCTCACTGTCAGTCTCAAGGTTTTCCTTCCTTTCCACACCCATCTCATATAGTGATCCAGTATTGGTACAATGACAGTCACAATCAACACAAGTAACTTTTATTCAGTACAAATATTTAGTGTCAGTCACAGAACAAGAACAGAACAACTATAAAACACAACAAAGTATTTGCAAGAAAAACAACAACAAACTAGTTACAAAAAAAGAACTGGAAGCTTATAAGCTTTACAACCATCATTTAAAAGGCCACAATGGTTCTGTGGTGGTAGAAACATAGAAACATAGAAGTTGTTGGCAGAGAAGGACATCTTGGCCCTTTTTCTATGTAAAATAATACCTTCATGTACTTTATTAGTACCTGCTAGGTATTTAAATGTTTGGATCATTTATCCTCTTGCCCTCCTTTCCTATAAAGAGCTAATAGGGCTTCTGATGTGGGCCTTGCTCCATTTTGGTCACCCTCTTCTATACCAACTCCACCCTATCTGAGTCCTTCTGGAGATGGGTCTCCAGAACTGGACAAAGTACTTGAGGTGGGGCCTCACCATTGCTCTATACAGGGGTAACACTACATCCTTCTTTCTGCTGGTGATTCCTCTCCCTGTGCACCTGAGCATCCTGCTAGCTTCCCCCCCCCCGCCTTATCACATTGCTTTGCTACCTTCAGGTCATCAGAAATAATTACCCCCAGGTCCGTTTCCTGTTTTGTGGCTACCAATACCTCCCCGCCCAATTGGTATGTTGCCCCCAGTGTTTCTGTGCCACAAGTGCATGAGTTTGCATTTGTTTGCATTCAATCTCAGTTTTCAAACCCTCAACCAGTCTTCCAGCTTTTTCAGATCATCCCTTTTCCACCATCCTTCCCCCAATGGTGTGCCTACTGTGTTGCAGATTGTTTCTGTCATTCGCGAAGAGGCATACTTTCCCTTCCAGCCCTCCTGTAATGTTGCTAATAAAGACATTGAAGAGGACTGGTCTTAGTACTGACCCCTGTGGCACCCCGCTGGTCAGCTTGCCTTTTTCAGAGTGAGCACCATTTACCACCACCTTCTGATTCCTGTTGCTTAGCCAATGTCTTACCCATTTTACTACTTTTGGACCTACTCCTGGGCTGCCCAGCTTGCTCACCAGTGTTCTGTGTGGAACGGTGTTGAAGGCCTTATTGAACTCCAGGTAGGCCACATCCACTGCTCCACCCTGATCCACTTCCCTGTTCACCCAGTCAAAGAACTCAATCGGGTTTGTCTTGCAAGACCCCCACCCCCTTTGAAACCATGCTGCCTCGGATCCTGTACTCCATTGGTCACAGGTATTCCTCATTCCTTTCCTTCAGAAGTAATTCCATTACTTTACCCACCACCTACATCAGGCTGAATAATTTCCTGCCTCCTCTCTATTATCACTTTTTTTAATTAATAGTTGATTTGCATTTTAAGCACATAATACAGATCTCCTAGCAATCACAAATACAGTACTAAGCAGGTGTCCCACAATAAAACATATACAGTAATAGGATTCCCCCAATAGATCAAAAAGAAATAAAAACCCAAACAGTCAACCTGTATGTCAAGACACAACACAAATTGTATCCAATCCATAACACGTCTGTTACAAAACAATATCAAAGTGGTAGTTAAATCCAATATACAGAAACTCACAAATAACTGATGACAATAATAAAGGCAACTAGAAACTGTAAACATGCCAAACAAGAAACAAGTAAAGAGGTAAACAGGTAAACAGAGAGCGGAGTACTGGTTAACATGACGAATAGGTAGCCCTCCGCAGAGGTACCCCCCCCCATAGCCAATTGCTTTCAATTGTTTCAACCCAGAAGGGGAAAAAGGTGAAGGGTTTCCCCATTTAGAAAATAAAACGACACCCCAACTGCTGATCCAATAATACACAAAAACAAAAGTGAAGAAAAGGGGCTCTCCATTTAATTTTTCTAAGTCCCAACCCCTTATAACAAATATGGGCCCCACACCTTGTCAAACAGCACCTATTTGGCTACAACTATATATGATAACCTCTCCATACCTTCCAGTTTATGCATACGATCTTCCCAGTCATCAAGTGCCAGGATCTCCTCCAACTTCCATTTCTGGTAGATCAAACATTTAGCTTCTGTAATAGCTTCCATGAGCCACAGGTGTTGAGACTTATGCTGAAACAGGAGCTTCTTAGTGTTTCCTAATACCATAAAGGTGGGATCTAAGGGGACCTGATACTGCAATACCAACTATCTAGCCTGAAGCTGTTCCCACCAATTCGTCAAGCTGGGGCAGTCCCAAAGGATGTGCAACAACATGCCCATAGACTGATGACACCGCCAACACAAGTCAGTGTCTACCAGATTAATTTTCTTTAATAAATCTGGCATTCTGTTCCAAAAATGTAGGGTATTCAGCTGCATAAGCCAAAAGCCATAGCTGTTAGCCCAATAACAAACCCAGTCCTCATCCTGCAACCTATAGCCCAGTAGCTTCTGGACTGCAAAGTCCCTTACTTTTTCTTTAGGACAGACACAAGGCAATTCTAGTGGGGGGCAGGAGGAAGTAGGCTGTTGGTTAACTAGGATCTGCAGCTTATCCATTAGGTAGGGAAATGGGCAGATTAGATGGGCCAAGCGGTCCTTATCTGCCATCAAATTCTATAATTCTGTTTCTTCTCCCACCTACAGTAGTTTGCACCTTAGTAGTGGGGGCATACTCCTTCAGAAGAAATTAATAAATGTGCCCAATTTTAGAAAATTTCTGAAAATGAAAATGGAAAAGGAACACCCCTCCCTACCAAACCCAGAAGATCCTCCCAAGTATACCTCACCGGCAGTCTGAGCAGCTTGCCTGTATAGGAGGAGACTAGGTGAAGAATCTGAAAATACTTCCACAAATGGGTTGAAAGGAGGGAAACTTGAACCTGAAGTGCTGCAAAGTCCATAAACAAACCTGTGTTCGCATGAAATAAATCAGCTACCCTGGAAATACCTCCTTCAGCCTAGTCACGCCATTAAATGAGCTTGCCTCCAACAGATAATTTAGGATTACATAGAAACATAGAAACTTAGAATCTGATGGCAGATAAGGGCCACTTGACCCACCTAGTCTGCCCATTTCTCTACCTAATGGATAAGCTGCAGATCCTAGTAAACCAACAGCCTACTTCCTCCTACTCCAGACAAGAATTGCCTTATGTCTGTCCCATGCATTCTTGAATTCCCCCACTGTTTTTAACTCTATGACCTCCTCAGGAAGGCTGTTCCATGCATCTACAACCCTCTCTGTGAAGAAATACTTCCTCACATTATCTCTGAGCCATTGCCCTCTTTCTTCAAATTGTGCCCCCTTGTTCTTGCACATCTCTTTTTCTGAAAGATGCTACCCTCTTGGACTTTGTTGATTCCCTTGAAAGTTTCTATCATGTCTCCCACCCCCTCCTTTCCTCGAGGCTATACATCTTTAGCTCCTTTAGTCTTTCTTCATATGTCTTCTGGTACAGACCCGCACCATTCTGGTTGCCCTCCTCTGGACAGCCTCCACCATGTCTATGTTTTTGCGGCGATGGGGTCTCCAGAACTGTACACAGTACTCCAGATGTGGTCTTACCAACTGTCTGTACAGAGGGCCAACAACTTCCTGTTTTCTACTGGTGATGCCTCTCCCTGTGCATCCCAGTATCCCCCAGCCCTCCTTACTGCCTTCTCACATTGCTGGCCCACCTTTAGGTCATCTGTTATGACTACCCCCAGGTCTCTTTCCATTTTTGTTGTTGTCAGTATCTCACCCCTCATTGTGTAATCTTCCCCTGGATTTTTGTTTTTCAGGTGCATTACTTTGCACTTCTTTGTGTTGAATCTAAGCTGCCATATACTTGACCACTCCTCCAACCTTGCCAAGTCCCTTTTCATCCTTTCCACCCCACCTTGCATATCAACGCTGTTGCAGAGCTTTGTGTCATCTGCAAAGAGACATACTTTTCCTTCCAGTCCCTTTGCAATGTCACTTATAAAGACGATACCCAGCCTAGGGATCTCTGAAAAGTGGAGACTGATGCTGTGAGAAGGGGGCATAGAAAAAGAAAATAAAGAAATTAAAAAAGATGCTGAAACCTTAGGGATTCTGTGCAGTGATGTGCAATTTCCATGAAGCATTGGTACAAGACTTCAAAATCCACAATCCAAGCAGGGTTCCATGAGTTTTACCAGTGTTGCTGGGAAAAATGGAAAACCAGGGTCCTTGGACATTAAAAAGGACCAGCTCCAGTACTGAACCCTGCGGTACCCCATTAGTAACCCCCCTTTCTTCACTGTGGACTCCATTTACTATTATCCTCTGTGTCCTGTTGTCCAGCCAGTGTTTTACCCAGGTTACAACCCTGGGACCCACTCCCAAACTGGCTAATTTGTTTATTAATCTTTTGTGCGGGACTGTGTCAGATGCCTTGCTAAAGTCTAGGTAGGCCATGTCCACAGACCCTCCCTGGTCTACTACTACTTTGGTCACCCAGTCAAAGAAATCAATTAGATTTGTCTGACGTGACCTTCCTCCTGTGAATCCATGCTGCCTTGGGTCCTGTGCCCCACTGGCCCCTAGGTACTCAACAATTCTTTCCTTCAGAAGTGATTACATCATTTCCCTACCACTGAGGTCAAACTGACAGGTCTGTAGTTTCCTGCCTCTGTCTTGCTCCCACTTTTGTGAGGGGGAATCCCATCCATCCTTCTCCAGTCCTCAGGTACCACACCATCCTCCCATAATTTATTAAAAAGGGTAGTCAGTGGTGTTACTAGTTCTTCCCTTAGTTCTTTTAGAATTCTGGGGTGAATCCCATCAGGCCCCATTGCTTTATCCACCTTCAGTTTTAAGAGTTCATTCAGAACCCTTTCTGCTGTGAAAGGACTAATATCAACCCCTCTATCCAGAGTGCTTCTATTGACTGGATTATGTTTCTCCCCCTGCTCTTCCATTGTGAATACCAAGCAGAAGTATTCGTTCAGTATCCCTGCTTTTTCACTGTCGCTCTTGGCCCAACCACCTTCCTCTTTATTCGGCCTCAGTATCCCTGCCTTAGTCTTTCTTTGCTCCCTACTGTACCTATAAAAGGTTTTATCCCCTTTCTTAACTGAGTTGACTATCTTTTCCTCAGTTTGGACCTTTGCTATTCTGACTGCCTTCCCCACTTCCTTCTGCTTTAACTGGTACAGTTCTCTGTCCTGCTTCTTCTGTGTTTCCTTATACTTCCTGAATGCTATCTTTTTCTCCCTTACCTTCCCTGCCACTTCTTTTGAGAACCATAGTGTTTTTTTCCTTTGTTTTGATTATTTGCTTCACACAAAGGCTTGCTGCCTCTGTGATGGCGGTTTTGATGTTTCCCCATTGTTGCCCCCCCCACCTTCTTGCCTGTTTGCTAGTGCTTTTCCAAGGCACTCTCCCATTTTGACAAAATCAGCCTCCTGAAGTCCAGTACCTTTGCTTATATAAGGCTTGACTCTATAGTTAAGTTTATCAAGAACCACACTGTTTGGTGGTCACTTGTTCTCAGATGGCTACTCACTTCAAGATCAGAAATCCTCTCTCTGTCCCCATTTGAGAGTACCAGGTCTAAGATTGCTCCCTCCCGAGTGGGTTCCAAAACTAACTGTCTGAGGCATGCCCCCTGCAGGGCATCAAGAATGGCCCTGCTTTTGGATGTGGCTGCAGCAAAGGTGCTCCAGTTAGCATCTGGCATATTCAGGTCTCCCATCAGCAATATCTCCCCTTTCTCTGCCATCCTAAGGATGCCTTCTATCATTTCCTTGTCCATTTCCTCCCCTGAGATGGGGGTCTGTATACAACCCCTGTGCAGATTGTGGTGTCATTTCCAGTCTCCAGGGTGACCCACAGTGCCTCCTCCCTCCCTGTTTACCCTTTAGTTCTGTTGCTTTGATCCCTTCCCTTACATAGAGAGCCACTCCTCCTCCTCCTCCTCTTCTTCCCTCCCTGTCCCTCCTGTAGATTGTGTACCCTGGTATGTTAATTATGCCGAATGGGCAACTGCGGAATGGGTAACTGCCTTAGAGCAGGAAATACTTTACTCACTGCCCTCAAAATATCCAACATATATCCATGAATGGGATAGACTGTATTCATCCTAGAAGAATCCCCAAAAATTATATCAGGTGGTACTCCTTTCACCAAGATTTTTTCCATAGTGGTCTATCTAACTTGATCATGGCATTTATCTGCAAGCAACCACATCAACAAATATCTAATACCTATGGTGAGATAGTACTCTTTCAATCAGTGGTCTGAAAACCCCCCTTGGGCCAAGAGGCAATCATCCTCAATAAGGATAATTTAGGCTTATGCCCCTCCCAGAAAAAGACTCTAATGAGTTGCTCTCAAGACATCGAAATAGACTCCAGAATCTGAAGGGATAGATACCGTAGAAGATATAAAATCCTAGGGAGCACCACCATCTGCAGCACTTGGGGTGTTCCCCAAAGCATTAGATGGAGGCTTTTCCACCTGTCAAAAATATCCCTTAAAGACGTTAACAATGATATAAAATTCTGGGAGACCCATTCTCTGCAATTGGGAAAGATAAGAATCCCCAGATAACATACTGGCTTGGTTGCCCAAAAAAGCCCATTGACCTAGAAGGGAGAGCCCTCTACACCAGAAACTTAATGTGACCACCTGCGTCTTGCTCAATTTATTATGTAGCCCTGAAAATTCTGCAAATTTAACTAATAACTACTAAAGCTGGTATTGAGGTATGCAGATTCCATAAGGTGAGCCAAATGTCGTCAGTGAAAAACATGGTTTTGAATGTTTCGCTGACCACATCCACCCCTTGAATAGGGGGTGTTTCCCATATAGCCTGGGCCTGGGGCTCAATAGCTAACACAAACATGGCCGGAGACAGGGGGCATCCTTGTCGTGTACCTCTGCCTAGACAGAATCCACCTGAAAGGCACCTATTAGTCAAGACAGAAGCTTGTGGGGTTGCATAGATAGTTCGGATCCAATGAAGAAAGCCCTCTCCTAAACCAAATGTTTGCAGAACAGTAAAAAGATAGGGCCACTCAACAGAATCAATGGCCTTTTCTGTGTCTAGTTCTACAGTCACCGCAGGATCTTGGGAAGGTTTCATGACCCACATCAAACTAACCAGTCTTTGAATATGGTCCGCCCCATCCCTCCCTGCCAAAAATCCAACTTGATCAGGATAGATCAAAACTGGCAGTACCTTAGTAAATCTCACAATCAGGACTTTAGTTAAAATTTTATAATCAGTATTTAAAAGAGAGATGGGGCTGCAGCTGGAGCACTGATATGGATCCTTCCCCTTCTTAAACAGTAAAATTATAGTGGCCTCCATCACAGATACTGGTAGACAGGTGGTATCCCATGCTTCCTGGAAAGCAGCAGCAAGAGTAGGGCTCAACAGATCAGCAGTTGACAAATTTCAACTGGGAAACCATCAGGACCTGGCACTTTCCCTGCAGCAAGTTGACCAATAGCAACCTTAACTTCACCAGAAGTGATTGAGTCCTCCAATGCCTGCCACTGCTCCTCAGTTAGCCTGGGCAGAGATAAAGAGCCTAAAAATCCTCAAAGAGAAGTAGCTTACCCCTCTCCGCCTTCTAACCAAGAAGCATATAGTCCTTCGAAATAGCCCCATAAAGGCCTTATTAATTTCTGCAGGGTTAATTAGCAAGCATTGCCCTAACCTAATACCTGAAATTTTTGTTTCTTCTGCCCTTTTCTTTAAATGATAGGCTTATAGATGCCTTGCCTTTTCTATCCTTCCCAGCAGGCATGTCACATCTTATAAAGTGTGTATTCTGCCTGCTGTGAATCACGGGCATTAATTCTGTACTGTAGGGCATGCATCTCCTGAAGCAAGGTAGGAGAAGTATCACGCTCCTTATGCCTGTTTTATAATGCCACCAGCTTCATCTCCAAATCATGCAATGACTCCCCCTTCTCTTTCTTCTTGACCAGAGCATAAGCTATAATTCGATCTCAAATATATGCTTTCAACTCCTCCCAGACCCATTTGGGTGAGGTGTCCTGGTTCTTATGCACCTCTAAGTATAACTGGACCTCCTGCCAAATCCACTTTCAAAAGTTATCATCTCTACAGAGACTGACATTACAACTCCACCCCTTGTTTGTCTCCATAGATGCCCCGAAACTAAAAATGTAGCTAACTGGGCAGTAATAGGAGATCAGTATTGGTTCAATGGCCAAGTGAATTGCCTCCTGCTGCACTTCCCCAGGTGTCAGAATCATATCTACTGTGGTCTATTGTAAGAATTGTGAAGAGCTGAATAATATGTATACTCTCTAGCTGCTGGGTATTCCAATCTCCATACATCCTGAAACCCATGGTCCTGTAGTAATAAACAAAGTGCCTGGCCACCCACTGATACAAGCTTGGTGAGCAGAGTACTTCTATCACATAAGGGATCTATGACTTGATTCATATCCCTGCCCAATAACACTGACCTCTTCCCTATATCCATTAAATGTTGAGACAAATCATGGAAAAAATGAGGATCATCGGTAATAGGGGCATAAAACTCACCCGATACGAAAGGTCTGCCATTCAGTCTACCCTGCACTAATACCCATCAGCCTTCCTTATCTTGCTTAACCTGATCTGGCTCCCAATTAACTGTATTATGACATAAAATAGCCACCCCCTCTTCTTCAAGGAATAAGACGATTCAAACTCTTGTCCCCCCTCCCCACACACACACACACAATCTACTTAACTTTTCTGCCTCATTCCGAACTAAGTGGGTCTCCTGGAGAAAAATAATTTGTCCCCCAAATTTTCTAAGGTGTGTAAGGTGTGTGAGAACTCATTTCCTTTTGATGGGGCTATTTAGCCCATTCACATTCCACATATTACTTTATAAGGCATGAGTGAATATAAAAGAAATGTCCAGTACCCCTTCACCCCCGGATGATCCCCACTAAAGTATCAGTACTCCGCTTACAGTATTGAAAAATAGAGATGTAGAACTAAGACACAGAAAAAACACTAACTTAAACCAAACATCAGAAAAAAAACTATGTACAGATTGATAACTACTCACCACTACCATTGTAAGATGCTAAAGACATGGCGGCCACTAAGCCTCCAACTTTGGACATCCAATAATATCACACTACTCCACCTCCTTCAACCCTGTTCCATAAGCACAGCACCCAAAACATATCAGATCAGCTGCTGAACATGGTGTGGAAGCCCAATCCCAGAACAGCACTAACTCAAAAATACCATAGCTCCAATCTTAAAGAATACAAGGTTCCCAAAAAATAAAACTGCCTTCCCATAGGAACAAACCCCACAAAAATAGTTGCAGCAAGGACACCCTAAATTCAAACTAAATTCAAAATATGAGACAATATCCCATTAGAACACCCCTCTCTAGAGCCCCCCCCCAAAAAAACTTAAGGCTGCCATTAGATAGGGGCTATTAGTGGCTTGCCAACCCCTGGTGGACTCAAATACAGCTCACAAAATAAATATAGTGCCATTCCCCAGGGGTTAGCACAAATACATCTAAGATATAAAAAAAAAGTACCATGGAGTAGTTCAGGGGCTTCCAGGGCTTCCTCACCATGCAAGAACCTAGTATAAACCCAAAAACCCAAAAATCCAAGAGAACCCCCGAAACGAAACATATCCAAGCACTTAAAAATACACAGAAAAGGGAACATAGTACTAACACCAATAAACTAGAACTCAGCAGCTGACCACATGTTACAGCTTCTAAGAGTGTCAGATGAGCAGACATGACATTGTAAAGTTCACTAATACAAAACCACTATGTGAAAAGTGTTGAATAAGGATTTTCCCCCAACCCTTACTCTCCTACCCCTAGTTACCTGGAAAGCTCTACATAACAGTTTAACAAACAGTGAGCCTCAATCAAAGATACAATAATAAAATACCAAAATCAATAAAGAGGGAAGAGGAGAGCTCAAGACCAGCGAATTGACGCTGCACAGCAATGCAAAAAACAAATTTCTTCCTAGTATCCTGAGCTCCCCTCACCGTCATCTGCCAAATTACACCTAAATTGGAATTAAACTGAGCTAAGCCACTTTACCCCTGTATAAAAAAAAAGAAATGCTCACAGTATAAAGTCCTAGGTTAGATCACCCTTTTTGAAATTGTCCCATCTCCATAGACTCCTGTTCTGTCCCGGTGGCTATATGAGCTGCTACAGCCCCAGTAAAAAGCTGATCTTTGGGTTATCTAACTTGGGAGGAATGGGAGGTTTGGGGTCTTGGGTATAATCTCCTTGATCTAGTGATGAAGAGCAGATGAAGTTTCCTAGTTGCTGAATAAATTGAAAAGCATCCACTGGTTCCATAAATGTTTCAGTCTTCCCTGCTGCTGTCACTCATAGCACTGCAGTCAATTCCAAGGTATACCAAACACCTTTTTGCCATGCCAGGTCACGAACTTGATCAAAGGACTTATGATTTTCAATAATCCACCAAAGACAGTCTGGAAAGAGGTGCAGCTTTGTCCCATGCCACGGTAAGTCTGATTTTTGTCAAGTCAGCCGCAAAATCAGTTCCCGGTCTTGATAGCGCAAAATATGGATGATCACCAGCTGAGGATGACCCTGCTGAGGAGTCAGGGATGGCCTGGAGGGAACTCAGGAGGCCCTAATTTCATTGGTGGGATCCATTGATAATTTAATAATTGTGGCAATTATGTTTGCAAGTAGGTTGCCAGGTCAATGCCTTCTGCCCCCTCAGGGGGAACAAAAAGTCACAAGTTATTGTGCCTGCAGCGCATTTCTTGATCATCTAATTTGTTCCACACAAGCTTCAACTCCTGCTAAAGGGTAACAATCCGGCTATCCGTAGGTGCAGCCTAATCTTCCAACTTGTTCACCCGCTCTTCACCTTCGGTGATCCATAGCCTAAACTATCCAACTCTCCTTTGACAGTATCCAGAGTCAGGGTTAACGTTGTGATTTGACCCATAATATTGTTCATAAAGGTTTTTATTTCCTACATATTCTGACCACATCCATGAGGGTTGGCTTCCCCAGAACAATCCGTCATAATGGACAAGGAGAGATCTGTGCCAGACTGAATGTTCTCCTTTTTAGGCTTCTTAGACATATTAAGATCCGAATAAAGATCCCTGTCTGGCTTCCTTATTTCTGGCACTGTGGGCTGATAACTCATTTCCTAAAGAAACCAAAGAATATTTTTTTAATTTTTTTATTTTAGTCTTTGGTAACCAGGTAAGGTCCACTAGACACAAGTGCCTGTTTTCACGGGTGACCTGGGAGCACTGGGAAGGTAAGAGACTTGCTCAGAGTCACACAGTATGCAAGTGTAGGTTGTGAGAATCAAACTCAGGTCTGGTCTGCTGGATGTATCAAGCTCGTTCACACCTCATTCCTCTAGTCTCTAGGCTATACTGCCAGCTCAGCTCAGAATAAGAATTCTCAGAGCTCAGAATAAGGGTATAGATGCCAATAGATTTACTATCCACAGGCAGAACTCCTTGAGCCAGGCTGCTTTCAGCTTAACTGCATCACATGACCCCCCATTACCACTTTTGTGAAGTGGGACCACATCTGCCCTCTTCCAGTCCCCCAAAACCTCCCCCATATCTAGTGATAGGTTGAACAATGCTGTTAGAGGTGCAGCCAGCACCTCCTTGAGCTCCCTCAGTACCCTAGGGTGTACCTTGTCAGGCCCCATTGCCTTGTCCACCTTTAGCTGTTCTAGTTCCTTGAGGACTCTCTCCTCTGTAAAAGGATTACTGTCCACCTCCCATCCTTTAATGTCCTTGTCCCTTATTTGTGGCCCATCACCTACCCCTTCCTCCATAAATACTGAACAAAAGTATTTGTTCAATAAGTCTGCTTTTTTTGGTCCTCTTCCACACAAATCCCTCCTTCCCCTTTCAGCCTTACTATCCCACCTTGGTTCTGGTGCAGTTAGCAGTGGTGGTATTGCTGTTGGTGCTGCTGATTCCAGGTGGCTTGCAATCACTGGCAGCTAGCTCTCCAGTTTTGTTTTGTTTTTGTGGGCAGCTGCAATGTTATTTGGCCTGCAAGAACTTAGCACTGGCACAGTCTGATGTTCTTCATATCATGTTCTACCCTCCAGAGGTGCTGTTGCTGTTCAACTACTGAGCTTCTTGGTGGTTCTGTAGGTCCCTGTAAAGAGAAAGAAAGAAACCAGTAATGTGCTCTACTGAAAATGTTGCAATCTCTGACCTCACTGAAGTGTCTGCTCATGTGGTGCCCCCCCCCCGCCCACATGGGATGATTGATTATGGATTCTTATGGGACCTTTGCTCTTCAACATGCTCCTCCATGACATTGGGGAAGGTATATACAGGAGAAAATGTCACAGATAAAACAAAACATTGTGGCAGGGTGGACAGTAAAAAGAGGATAAGAGAAATGAAGAGGTATGTGTGGAGAGGTTATAAAAATAGTCAGGGATCTGGCAATCATAGTTTAAGACCACAAATGTTAAGTTTATACATGCTGGGATTCTGAAATGGATTTTTGAATTGATGGCAAGAAAGTGGGCAAATCCATAGATGAAAGAGACCTTCAGGGATATCATATGTGCTGATATCCTCAAATATTTGTCAGCCCAGTACAAAAACCATAGGGAAAGGCCAGCAGTGTACTTGGGTGCACGGGCAGGGGTTTTACCAGCAGTAGAAAGGGCATAATCTTGCCTCTGTATAGGCCCCTGGTATGTCTGCACCTGGAGTACTGCACTCAGCTCTGGAGTCAATCAATCAAAATTGTATTTATATAGTGCCCTTTCTCCAGGGCTCGGAGCACTTTACAGAACAGTACAACACACTGCACACAAATATAAAACTATTCTTGAAAACAATTTTGACAAACACATTTTCCAGAGCATATCATCAATCCCCTTACCCCCAGCAAATCATCAATTAAAATCAATAATCATACTTCTTAGCTGTAGCATCTAAAATTATATAAGGCTATATACCTGTTCAAGTAGACATGCCTTGAGCACCCCCTTAAAGGTTTCCACCAAGGGGACTTCTCTAAGATAGAGTGGTAACATATTTGACAGGACAGGAGTGACTACCAAAAAAACCCAATTACCCGTTAGCCGCAATCTTGTCATGGTAACTGTCAGTAGGCCACCCTCTTAGGAACAAAGGGCACGAGATGGACAGTGAGGAACCAGGAGATCTTCCACATAGCTGTGTCCCTGACTTTGTAGGGCTTTATAGGTCAGCAAACCAACCTTGAAGGCAATCCTTCACCTTACTGGCAGCCAGTGTAGCCCACGGAGAACCAGCATGATATGTTCAGATCTAGAAACACCCATTAAAAGCCTGGTCATCACATTCTGCACTAGCTGCAGACAGTGGAGGTTGCCTCCAGAAAGTCCCAGGTATAAGGCATTGCCACAGTCACCCAAAAAAAGATAAGGATCATCTGGAAACAGTCCAGAGAAGAAAAAAACTCAAATGACACAGCTGCATCAGTGACAAACATATCAGGAATGGCTGATGAGCCTGGACATGTACAGTACTCCATGGAGTCCAGGGCAAAAGGGGGATATAATAAAAACATTGATGTTTCTAAACTGATCAGCTGGGTGGATTGTTAGGAGTTGTTCAAGCTGTGTGAGAACTTAACAACCAGAAGGCACAATGTTAAGCTAGCGGGGAGAGGGTTCGAGAGGGACATAAGAAAACCCTCCTATGCTGAAAGAGTGATGGACAAATAGAACTATTTGCCCAGGGAGGTGGTAAATGTGGAGTCAATACCTGGAATCAAGAGGGAATGGGACAGATTTATGGGGTTGGTGGGGACAGCAGCACTGGAGGTGGAGAAAGGCAGAGTAGTTATGGGGCAAACTTGCCAGTAGTGCACTTGGCCTAAGCCTGTACCTAGACCATGTGAACTAAATTATAGTAGGGATCTTGAGCAGACTGGATGGGCCATTGCTCTTTTTCTGCCTGTTCCTTTCTATATTATGTTTCACTATGGGCCACACACACACACACACACACACACACACACACACACACACGCAACATCCTAGTGGATAGACCTAAATGAATAACTGGCAATGCAATTTCCAGATAAAAATTGGCCAGTCTGACATCACTGTGAAAGGTTCTGGACTTGATAACATAATGAACATATTTCATCTGTGCTTATAAGTGTGTGTAGTCAGGCAGGATGGAAAGGGAATCCCTTTAGTTTGCAGCTGAAATTGAATTATCATTGGTGTGATACATAAAGTTCATACCAGTGCCTAAAGGTCGGTGGTAAGCTTGCACACTGTTCCCTTCACCTCCTTCCAGGTCTTCAGTACCAGCACCGTCAGCACTACCAGACTGGAATTCTGCTGTACCAGAAGGGCTTTCTGGCTCAGCACCAGCTGCTCCATCAAAGAAACCATCCTCTTCTGATTGCCTAACAGCTGCAAATGCAAAAGAGAAAGATTACAATAACAAGACATTGGATATGTTATTTATTATTAGTCCAGCACAGTTACACAAACAGGAAAACATACCCCATACTCATTCAGTTTTGGGTTAACTAGCTGGGCTGAATAAGGAAAACTGGGAGGTGTTCACCATGAACACAATACATACCTACCAGGCAGGTAGGGACAGTATCAGTTTCTAGTGTCAGAGCTACACAGGTTGGTCTGGGAGGTTGTTCCTATACAGTTCTTTTTTTATGTTTTGCTGTGTACATAAGTAGTTGCTGACTGTGGCCACTGGCTACTAAAAGAAACCACAAGTAGCTGAGTTGGAGAAAAACTGAGAAAAAAATACTAGTCAAATCTTCAAACAGGCCCTGCACTGTGGACCATCACTACTGACTGAACAGATTGTACAGACAGATGGTGGCGGTAGTCTTAGTGGTGGAAGGGACTGGGCAACCTCCACAGATAAGACAGTCAGGCACATGGAATGGGTGGATGGCAAAAGGCAGAGTAAATGCTGGATTGTAAAAAAAAAATACTGATGAGCTGAGAATGCTGCCAAAGAGGACAGAAGAAGAAACCAGAGAACAAGCTCCACCTTCAATTTACCATTCAAGCCTACTGAAAATGGTAGCATAACACACAAGCTGGTGCTAACTAGACTATGGAGGAAAGCATACACTCCTGCAACTTCAGTCAGTACAAGACATTTTTATGGAGAAAGGCATTTCCAGTTTTATTGTGATTTTATATTATATGTATTTGTATATATTTTTGTCTGTACCAATACTGTACAGTGCTTTGGAATCTTGAAAGGTGCTTAATTAAATACATTTTATTATTTTATTATTATTATAAGATGCAATGCTAGGGGAGCTGTGTGCAGGATTTCAGAATATGTCTTCTGCCTTTGACTCCATAAAAAGCTCAGTTGTGTCTCGATTCTAAAATGGAAATCTTAACTAAAAGAGTATCTGACTTAGAAATTAGAGTGAGTGACACAGAAGATCAGTTAGTTCCAATTCAGAATTGTGTACAACAATATAAAAAAGAGGTACAAGAATTACATTACAAGATAGAAGATCTGGAATCCCAGTCAAGAAGGGGGACTATCAAAGTTGGGGGGACTACCAGAAGGTTTGGAAGGGGGCAAACCCTAAAGAAGCACTTGGAAAAAATACCCAGAAGAGAAGGTAGAACTGGATCAACATATAGAAGGTTTTCTACAAGGAAAGACTTACCAAGATTTGTGTTCATAACACCTCACCATTTTCAAATTAAGGAGGAACTACATAGAAGCGCAAGGATGGAGAAAGGTTTACATAATAGAGGACTTCATTTGCAAATCTATCCAGATCTCCCACCATCAGTAGTTGCAAGATAAAAGTATTTTGATGGTATAAGAAAAATCTTGAGGGAAAAGGAGATACTGTACCACATAACCTACTTCACCCTGCATGTTTAAAAATATTTCTAAATGGAAAGCAACATGTGCTTGACACTCCAAAAGATGCAGATCAATACTTAAAAATCTATTTCTTACATACAGAGGGAGCAGGGAGACACTCTGGTGCCCCCCCCCCACCCAGGCAGCCTCTAAGTAATCTCCAATGCATATACAGTATGTGACAGTATGCTGTATGGAAATAATGGAAAAAAAGAAATAAATAACTTGATGGATTCATTTACCTTAAATTATATATTTGGTTAAAAATTAATAAGATTTAAAAAGAAGCAACATGTAATACTTTAACACTGTCTTGAAAGAAGGGGTCATAGTAATAAGGGGAAACAATTTAGTGAAGGATTTGGGGTAATAATTAAAAAATATTTCTTGGATTTGTAATTTTAAGGGCAAAGCAGCTAAATAAATAAACTACTTAGATAGGTTATTTACTGGTGAAAGAGTTAGTCTCACTTACACACCTTTCTTAAGTTCATGAGCATCTTTGCAGACTGTCTTTTGGGTGGGAGTGGAGGATACTCAGCAGCAAGTCTGAGTAAGTGGGATTGGGAAGATTTAGGAGTGGGAGGGTTAAGGAAGTTATTTAAAAAAAACAGGCATATATAATGGAAGGAGCAGATGATAGAGGAAAGAAAGTTATAGGGTTGACACCTAAAGAAAAGGGATACAGTAACTTATATACCAACATTTTTGAATATATATATATATATATATATATATATATAAAATATAATTATAAATGGCTAATGATCTAAAATGTTTATGTTGGAATGTAAAAAGAGCCAGAGATAAAACTAAAATACATGAAATAGTGCAATATGCTAATTAGACACAGGCAAACTGTTTGTTGTTACAAGAAATCCACTTCGCAGTAGCAGATTTTAGATATATATGTAATATTTTTAGGGGAAATGGGTTAATTCCTCATTTACTGGCAACTCCAGGGCAGCAGTCATTATTATAGATAGCAGTCTTAATTTTGACATTATAGACAAAGCCACATATAGACAGGGGAGGTGTGCTGTGACCACCATTCAGAGAGGTAATAGACACTTAATAGTTAGCTTTCTTTATGGTCCAAATGAGGAAGACCCAGAATTTTTTATGCATTTTTTCAGCACTTTATCTAATTATGCAACTCTCTATATTATAGGAGGTGATTTTAAGCTCTCATTATCGAATTTAGATAGATCAGAGGGCATGGAAGATACAAAAAAGTTGGCAGTTCAAAATGTAAAAAATCTGATGCAGCATCTAAAGGTCATAGATGTATTTAGAGAGATTTACCCAACTTGGAGAAAATTCTCTTTTTTCTCAAATGTGCAGAAGACTTCCTCTAAGATAGATTATTATTTATTGTCAGAATTCTTAGTTAATGATGTAATCAATACTAAATATGGAGCAAAAAAAATCCCAGACCATGCCTCTATTCATTTATTAATAAGATGTACTTTAGAGGAAGAATGCTTTAGGGAATATAGTTGGAAATGCAATAACATATTAAAAGATGAGATGTTTAAATTAAATCTTATAGAAGAAATTCAAATATTTTTGGATAATGTATTGAAAGATACATCTTGGTCAATAATTTGGGATTCTCTGAAGGTGTATTTAAGAGGCTGGATCCTATCTTATTCAAATTTTAAAAAGAGAAAACAAAAAAAAGTCATATATTGGAACATTAATTATTAGCAGCAGAAGCTGCTTATAACAATTCAGGTCTTGAACCAGACCTGAAGATAGTGTCAAAGATAAGAGAAGCATTCAACTGCCTGCTCTCTGATAACCATGCAAAATTCAAGATCCAGTTATTATTTTTTCTCAGAAAAGCCAGATAAGTTATTAGCATATCAATTACAATGTAAACATAATAGAAGTGCAATATATATAAAATTAAGTTGAAGTCTGGCAGGATTTCTACCTCTCTCTCAGAAATAGTGTCTTTCAAAGTTTTTATAGAATCTCGACATAGCGGATTTCTATCCATCACAGCAGTATATACATGATTTTTTTGATAATCTTCCTGTAACCCCTTTATCAGAAAATGTGAAGAATAATTTAGATTCTTCATTTCATATAGAGGAAATTAAAAATGTAATTAAAAAATTTAAAAATAGAAAGTCACCAGGTCCAGATGGATTCATGACTGAGTTCTCTCTCCATTGCTGATTCAGATATTTAATGATATTGCGATAAATGAGAGGTTACCAGCCTCAATGAGATATTCTATAATAACTCTTATTTTCTAAAATAATAAAGATCAGTTAAAATTTGGCTTTTATAGACCGATTGCCTTATTAAACATCGACTATAAAATGATAATGACAATTTGGGCAAATAGATTAGCAGAGCATATTCATTCAATTATTCACCCAGATCAAACTAGATTTATTCCAGGAAGAAGACTTCTTCTAATATCCGGAAGGCCCTAAATATTATAGAATCAACATCAGGATCTGAGATGGCTATAATTTCTCTTAAAGCTGAGAAAGTGTTTGATTGCGTACATTGGCCATTTTTGATAAGAAGCCTTACTCAAAGGAAATTAGGAGATAGGTTAGTGCAATGGGTAGATTTAGTATATAAGTCCCCATGCACCAGAATTAAAACACATTCTAATTTGTCAGAACCCTTTTATCTGAAAAGGGGAGTAAGGCAGAGTTGCCCCCTTTCACCTTTACTATTCACAATCTATACAGAGTATGTGGCATCATTGATAAGATTTAATGGGCAGACTGAGGGGGGCCAAAATTCAGAAATCATACTATAAGGTGTAACTTTATGCTGATGATGTGCTGGTATTTCTGGATAAACCAAAAGAAAAAAGTATAGAATTAGTTAATTTAATAGAGAGCTTTGGTAAAGTTTCTGGATATAGGGTAAATTGGGAAAAATTAGAATACATATATAATGGGAAGGAGTTGAACAACCCAACCATATGATTGAACTTGGCTGTTAAAATTGGAATTTAGATAGCTGGGGGTCACTATTACCTTTGTAAATGAGCCTATGGCTCAATGATTTTCCAAACTGCTGTTTAAATAAAATAAAATAAAATAAATAAAGATAGAAATCAACTACTTCAGGCGAATTACAACCCCTTAATAGAAGAAGTAAAAAAAGACCTGCATAGATGGGTTACTTTACCTCTAACAATGATAGGAAGGATAAATATTCTAAAGATGAATATTTTACCAGGATTTCTATTCTTTTTTCAAACTTTACCAATAATTTTAGATAAAGGGGTTTTCATTAATGTGGACAAATGGTTAAGATAATTCATATGGAAGAACAAAAGAACAAGAGCTAGTCTTGAAAAATTATACCCTCCCCTAAAACAGGGAGGATTGGGACTACCAAACTTAAGATTTTATTACTATGTGGCACAGATAGAACCCACTTTGATGTGTTTTTTGCATGATGACAATATTTCTGCAAAATTTTATAGAGTAAGAATGTTTTCCATTTCATAAATTATTGTTCAATTTGTTGATTGTGATAACAGAATATACAAAAACAAAATATTGTCCTCAACTAAAACTACGACAAGGATTTGGAGGGAAATTAACATGAAATTGGGTTAAATATTAGGTTTTCTATATATACACCTCTCTATATGAATTCTTACCTTAAGTTTACTTATGTGAATAAAGCCTTTTTCAATTGGAAAAGTTGTGGGTTAACAAATTTGGAACAATGTTTACAAGAGGACACTTTGGGTGGGATATTCAGAAAGGTTGTGCCCCAGCTCAATATTCAAAAGGGGAAAGTGTGTGGCACAAATCCTGATGCACCGGGGCACATCAGTAATGTATGTGGCGCAAGTAGGGGGGGCGTGCCCATGCATACCCCCACACATCCTGAAATTCAGCCCAGGGTGTGCGGAGCCCATGCAGGTGCAACCCCCACATGCGCCGCATACAGTTGTTCCAAAAAATAAAGAAGCAACAGCCAGCCACCCACAGGTGAGCTGCCATATTGCAGGGTGTAACATGGCAGCTGCCAGCTGTAGGTGGCCACCCGAGCTCTGGTGGCACCCTCCGTCGGGTAGTGCCCCCATGACAAATCATGGGCAGAAGTAGGACATAAACAGTCCCATATCCCTGGTGGTCCAGTGGACCGCTCACAGGCTGATCACGGGCATAAGTATAAATATAATAAACACCTATATCCCTGGTGGTCCAGTGGACCGCTCGCAGCCCGATCGTGGGCAGAAGTCTAAAAACTGTATTATACAGTCCAGATATGTGAATGGATTCATTCACATATCTGGACAATGTAGTACGGTACTGTCTGCATGCCCATTGGCCCATGCTGTGGACCAATGAGTGTACAGCTGTACTGTACACAGTCAGTCGGTGGGTGGCTGGGTGGCTTGATGGTGGGGAGCTGCCACCCGCCGCTGACCGGCGGGGAGTGGGGTGGTGGGGCCCAGTGGGAGGGTGGGAAGGGTATTGCTGGACCACCAGGGATGGGATCTGATCTTTTTTAGACTTCTGCCCACAATTGGGCTGTGAGCTGTCCACTGGACCACCAGGGATATAGGTG
Source organism: Neoceratodus forsteri (assembly GCA_016271365.2). Classification (NCBI taxonomy): domain Eukaryota; kingdom Metazoa; phylum Chordata; order Ceratodontiformes; family Ceratodontidae; genus Neoceratodus; species Neoceratodus forsteri. The sequence goes on along the minus strand of CM057449.1, from coordinate 1,274,000,221 downwards.
TTTATTATATTTATACTTATGCCCATGATCGGGCTGCGAGTGGTTCACTGGACCACCAGGGATATAGGTGTTTATTATTTCTATACTTATGCCTGCGATCAGGCTGCGAGCGGTCCACTGCACCACCAGGTATATAGGTGTTTATTATTTCTATACTAATGCCTGCGATCGGGCTGTAAGCAGTCCACTGGACCACCAGGGATATAAGAGTTTATTATATTTATACTTATGCCCATGATCAGGCTGTGGGTCACTCTGCCGCTTGTACAGGGGGCGTCAGTCCCCGACGGCTGCAGCCTGGCAGGGCGCCAGGTGCAAGTAGCCGGGTTTGGGCACACCTGCATGAAAATGGGGCCATAATAACATGCAAATGACCCCATTTGCACCTTGTATGCATAATGGCTCCATTTGCATGTGCACTTTTGAATATCACGGTTGATGCGCCTAGTGCAACGGCACTTGCACTAGCGCATTCCCCTGCACCTCTCTGGCCACTTGCTCTGATGCAGTGCCACTGCACCATGCACAGTGTGGGTGGTCACAGAGCAATATTCAATGGTGCTGAGCCATGGTGCAGCACCGTTGAATATCACCCTGTCAGCGTCCTAGCACATCCCAGTTGTGCTGCACCCAGGCTTGCGCCACAGCCTGGTGCAGTCTGAATATCCCACCCCTTGAAATCTTTTGAAATGCCTAAATTAGAATTTAACCTCCCTACTGGTAGTTATATTGCTTATCTACAGCTAAGAGACTTTATCCAGAAGAACAGTCAGGATATTGTCTACTATGCATCCCCCCTGGAGTTGCTGTTACTCAATCCAGAGAATAAAATTAAAACTATTTTCAAAATTTACAACTTATTATTGGAAGCTACTAGGTGGGATACTGAGATCTGGCAGAAGAACTGGACCAAGGAACTAGGTCATTGGGCTCAAAATATAAACTGGACTGAAGTACCAACTACACCAGAAATAGTATCCAAAAATTCTAAATTAAGACAAATTCAATTCAATGTGATTCATAAATTACATTATTATATTATCATTATATTATATTATTATTATTATATTATAATCTACCAAGTAGATTAAGTAAATTCAATCCTAGCCTTTCAGATAAGTGCATTCAGTGTAAGAGAGAGATAGGTACATTGTTGCATACATTTATTGTATGCCCAGAATTAAAAGGCTATTGGGAAAAACTTATAGATATAATTTCCATTATATTAAATAGCAATAATCCTTTTGACCCAGGTATTCTGTTATTTGGTTCTGCCTCATCTTTGAATGTTAACAACAAACTGGGTTTGTTTGTGTCGTTAGCTATGATACTTGCAAAAAAAGTAATACTTTTACATTGGCAGTATACAAATTCACTGAATTATAAGGAATGGTTAAATCTGTTGATGGATAGTGGGAAATTGGAAATATTTTTTTTACATCAGAGATCTCTGTTCATGCAACCTATGTAAAACTATGTTGATTCTGTATATCTGTATTCTGTAAACATGTAAAAATCTGTTACTCTGTCTTGACTGTACTCTGTAAATTATGTTAACCATGTGTGTCCTCTCTGTGATGAGGTACCTTTGTAAACAAGCCGCTGGATCAAAGGTTGTAAATCTGATTATAAAATAAATAAATAAATGATAAAGAGATGACATTTAATAAGATTTGGCTCCCATATTTTAAATGTTGCTTAAAAATTTTATTAAAATTAATGTTGATATAATAATTAGGATGGATTAGTTAAAACTGCTTTCCCCTATACCATGATGCCAGTGATACCAGATTCTGGCAACACCTATATGCCTTAAAGTGGACTGAGTATAAAATAAAAAAAAGTAATTAAAAAAATAAGAGGAGACAACCTGTGTCCTTCTGTGAAGGGGACTGCAGTCCTTGGTGGGAGGTTTAGATGCTAGTTGAATGAGCATTTAAACTAGCCTAGGGGTAGCAGAACAACCAAGGGAGGCTCAAATTGCCATCCCAGATGGTGAAGTGACAGAGAGAGAGAGAGAGGGCCTGAGGGGTAAAAATGGACCAAATACAGAGACACAGGAAGTCAGGGACTGGGAAAAGAAGAATGAAATGGGGGCTAGAATGTGGGTGAGGTAAGAGAGTGGATCAGATAGAAGCAGGAATGGTGAAAGCAAAACAGGAGGGATGAGTCAGAAGGAGCTTCAGGTAGCAACAAAGGCAGTAAGGGGAGAAAGATGCAGAACATCAAGCAGGAGGGTGAGAAGGCATGGAGAACCATATGTGATAACATCAGGAGCCTTGGAAAAAAGATCCCAGACTTAGTGACTATCATGGCAGAGGCTAACTTGAATCTAGTGGCCATAATAGAGTCATGGTGCACAGAGCACCTCAGAAGTGCAGCACCCCTCTCATGCTGCACTACAGTGTGAGTACTGGGGTATTAACCCAAGTGCCAGATGTGGGAACTGAACCCACAGCCCTCTGATCTCCTGGCCTCAGAGGCGAGCCACTGATACTGACAACCAGTGGGGAGGTGCTTCAAGTTGGAGATTTCAATCTGCCAGATATGGAGATTTCAATCTTCCAGACATGGAGTGGAAACTTCTGGGTGCAGCTTCAGCAAGGAGCAGGGCTATCCTTGACTCCATACAAAGGGCTGTTCTCAGGTAGCAAGTAAAATAACCCACTAGGGACAGGACAGTGTTGGACCTGATGTTAACAAACAGGGACATCATGGCAAACATCCAAGTGGGGAGTACCAGTGCCAGTGATCATCATACAGTGTGGTTAAACAAAAGGAAAAGAAGGGAGCAGAAGTGATCCAAGGAAGATGAGGGTCCTGGACTTCAGAAGGGTAGATTTTAAAGAAATGGGAGACTGCCTTAGAAAATGCCTCAAAGGTGGGACTACCAGTGAGGAGAACAGTGGGGAAGAATAAGGGAGGGTATAATAATGGCAACAAGCTGCTTCATGAAACAGGTAGGCAGAAGCAGAAGGAAAAGGAGACTGCTATGGTTCTCCAAAGAACTGGCAAGGTTGGTGAAAGAAAAAAGGGGTGGCATTCAAAAGGTACAAGGAAATGCACAGTGAGGAAAACAAGGAGGTGTACCAAGCCAGGCAGAAGGAAGCAGGTAAGGCAGTTAGAGGAGCAAAAGCACAAACAGAGGGAAGGATTGCTAGGAGGTTGATAAAAGGGGATAATACTTTTTTCAGATATGTAAATGAGAAGAGAAATGCAAAAGAAGAGATTGTGAGGATTAGAAGGGTGGAAGGCAGAGACCATGCAGAAGGGAACCAAAAATAAGCTGACATTTTAAACAGGTACTTCTGCTCGGTCTTTGTAGTGGAGGGAGGAGGGGACAGGCCAACATGGAGATGCAAAAATGGGAGGAAGGGGGTGTACGCAAGCCCATTTTCAGAGGGAAGATTCCTGAAAGGACTCACAGCCCTGAAGGTAGATAAGACTATGGGACCAGATCAAATACACCCTGAGGTATAGAAAGAGCTCATGGATGTGCTAGCTGCCCTGCTGGCAGCCTTGTTCAACAGCTCACTGGAAACAGGAATGGTTCTAGAGGACTAGAGAAGGGCTGACATGACCCCACTACATAAGTGCAGCAGCAGGGAGGAAGCTAGCAATTACACGCTACTCAGCCTAACTTCAGTGGTGGGAAAACTGATGAAAACCCTACTGAGAGGTTGGTTGAGCATCTAGAATCCAGTGGGTTTCAGCATCACAGACAGCACGGATTCACAGGTGGAAGGTTAGGCAACATTAATCAGACATAGAAACATAGAAACATAGACTTTGATGGCAGATAAGGACAACTTGGCCCAACCAGTCTGCTCATTTTCCTACCTACTGGATAAGCTGCAGATTCTAGTTAACCAACAGTCTATTTCCTGCAACCCTCCACTATAATTGCCTTATGTCTGTCCCATGCATGTTTGAATTCCTCCACTGTTTTAGACCCCACAACCTCCCCAGGAAGGCGGTTCCATGCGTCCACCACTCTCTCCGTGAAAAAGAATTTCCTCACATTACCCCTGAGCCGTCCCCCCTCTAACTTTAAATTGTGCCCCCTTGTTCTTACACATCGCTTTTTCTGAAAGATGCTACCCTCCTGGACTTTGTTGATTCCCTTGAGGTACTTGAAAGTTTCTATCATGTCCCCCCGTCCCTCCTTTCATCAAGGGTATACATATTAAGCTCTCTCAGTCTCTCTTCATATGGTTTCTGATGAAGACCCTGCACCATTTTAGTTGCCCTCCTCTGGACTGCTTCCATCCTGTCTATGTCCTTGTGTAGATGAGGTCTCCAAAACTGCACGCAGTACTCCAGATAGGGTCTCACCAACTGTCTGTATAGAGGGATAACCACTTCCCTTTTTCTACTTGTGATGCCCCTCCCTATGCATCCCAGTATCCCCCTGGCTTTCCCTACTGACTTCTCACATTGCATATCCACCTTTAGGTCATCTGATATGACTACACCCAGATCCCTTTCCATTATTGTTGTTGTTAGTACCTCCCCTGCTATTGTGTACTCTTCTCCTGGATTTTTATTTCCCAGGTGCATTACTTTGCACTTCTTTGCATTGAATCTAAGTTGCCATATGTCTGACCATTCCTCCAACCTTGCCAAGTCCCTTCTCATCCTTTCTACCCCTTGTGTATCAACTCTGTTACAGATCTTTGTGTCATCCATAAAGGCATACCTTTCCTTCCAGGCCCTCTGCAATGTCACCTATAAAGGCGTTAAAGAGGACTGGACCCAGTACTGAGCCCTGAGGTACTCCACTAATAACCCCTTTCTTCAGAATGTGTTCCATTCACTATTACCTTCTGTGTCCTGTTGTGCAGCCAGTTTTCTACCCAGGCTACCACCCTGGGACCCACTCCCAGGCTGGCTAACTTGATTATTAATCTTTTGTGCGAGACTGTGTCAAATGCCTTGCTAAAGTCTAGGTAGGCCATATCCACAGCCCCTCCCTGGTCTATTACTTTGGTCACCCAGTCCAAGAAATCGATTAGATTTGTCTGACATGACCTTCCTGCTGTGAATCCATGCTGCTTTGGTTCCAGTGCCCTGCTGGCCTCTAGGTACTCAACAATTCTTTCTTTCAGAAGTGATTCCATCATTTTCCCCACCACTGAGGTCAAACTAAGAGGTCTGTAGTTTCCTGCTTCTGCCTTGCTCCCACTTTTGTGAAGGCGAATCACATCTGCCCTCCTCCAGTCCTCAGGTACCACCCCATCTTCCCATGATTTGTTAAAAAGTGTGGTTAGTGGTGTCACTAGGTCCTGCCTTAGCTCTTTTAGGATTCTAGGGTGAATCCAGTCAGAGCCCATTGCTTTGTCCACCTTGAGTTTTGAAGTTCTTTCAGTACTCTTTCTTCTTTAAATGGACTGGTATCAACCCCACTATCCAGAGTGCTTCTACTGTTTGGTTTAGGTAACTCCCCCTCTTCTTCTTTTGTGAATACTGAGCAAAAGTATTCATTCATTATCTCTGCCTTTTCACTGTCTCCCTCTGCCCACCTCCCCTCTCCCTTATTAATCTTCCCTATCCCTCCCTTAACCTTTCTATGTTCCCTAATGTACCTATAAAAGGTTTTATCCCCCTTCTTAACTGAGTTGGCTATCTTTTCCTCGGTTTGGGCCTTTGCTTTTCTGACTGCCTTCCCCACTTCTTTCTGCTTTAATTGATACAGTTCCCTGTCGTGCTCAGTCTGTGATTCCTTATACTTTTTGAATGCAGCCTTTTTCTCCTTAACCTTCCCTGACACTACTTTTGAGAACCATAGTGGTTTTTTTATTCCGCTTTGTTTTCTTTATTTGTTTCACACAAAGGCTTGTTGCCTCCATGATGGCAGTTTTGATTTTTCTCCATTGTTCTTCCACCCCTCCCTTCTGGCCATTTGCTAATGCATTCCTCAGGTATTCACCCATTATGCCAAAGTCAGCCCTTCTAAAGTCCAGTATCCTTGTAATTGTATGGCTTGTCTCCATGGTTGTGTTTATTGTGAAGCACACTGTGTAGTGGTCGCTTGTTCCCAGGTGTCTACTGACTTCTAAATTTGTGATCCTCTCTCCATTTGATAGTACCAGGTCTAATATTGCTCCCTCCCGAGTGGGTTCCACCACTAGCTGTCTAAGGCATGCTCCCTGTAGGGCATCGAGAATGACCCTGCTCTTGGATGTGGCTGCAGTCCATGTTGCCCAGTTAACATCTGGCATATTCAGGTCCCCCATCAACAGTATCTCCCCAGATAGATTTCTTTGACTGGGTGACCAAAGAAATAGATCAGGGGAGGGCATTTGACACATCCTATCAAGACACCAGCAAGCCCTTAGACACTGTGCGGCATAGAAGGCTGGTAAGAAACTGACCAGCTTAGCAGTGGGGTCCAAATTGGTAAACTGAGTTTGAAAATGGTTAACTGATAGGAGATAGAGGCTGGTTGTCAAAGGCACACACTCTAATGACAGGAGAATGGCCAGCAGGGTACCACAGGCTTCAGTAGTGAGACCAGTCCTATTTAATAGGGTACCATATATACTTGCATATAAGTCGATCCGCATATAAGTCGGGGACCATTATTCAGACTGTAATTTTTTGCCTCAGCCTGTGACCCACATTTAAGTCTGGTGCATCTTTTACCATTACAAATTCCATCTCTGTGGAAATAAAGAAATAGAAGTATAAATATATTAATAAATGAAATAGAAATAGAGCATGAAATCAATGAAAATATTTATTAGATGGTAGGTCGAAACTTATAGCTGTCTCATCCATATTGTCAGTGGCAATGGGCCGTAATCGTGCTGCTTTCTTTCTTGCAAAACAAATGTGTGGAAGCTGTCAACCTTCTTATGGACATCGGCTAGAGGTTTTTGGGTGCTGTGGGTACGTACCTTAGTGCTAACCCCTGCTGTCTCATGAATCGTGTACACCACCTTGCAGAGGCTGTAAATGGTTTAGTGGACTGGTAACCCTGTTTTTTGGCAATTGACGGTGCCTGCAGTCGTATTGCCATGTGAGTAATGATGTACCCCTGCTGCCTTAGCTCCTGCACTCAGGTACTGAGTTCAGCTTCGATTGAGGAAACATGTGAGGGGTTTAACTTCCAACGCTTCACAGCCTTGTCGGCAAACTGCAGCGATGCTTTTTGTTTCCTCCAGTCCTGGATTAGTTTTTCATTCATACAGAACTCCCTCTCTGCTGCCACATTTGAATGTGATTCTGCGAAGCATACAATTCTCAACTTAAATTTGGCATCATAGGCACAGTGTTTTCTTTTTGTGGACTGCATGTTGAAATCAGGGTGGAGAGTGCTAGACCACAGTAAAGAGAACTACATTTATCTGGTCTGCTAAACTGATTAATCATCTGCAAATGCATCTTATTAAGAGTGAGCAACACTCATGAGCAGCAGACACTAGACAGGCATGTAGTACATGTTATTTGGGTAATAGGGCTAGTTATCTCTTAATGGCAGTTTGATTAGGTGTCAGCACTGAAATAGCAGTGGGGACGGAGCGTATTTTTTTTTAACTGACAATGATTTTCTGATTTTTTCAGTGACTCGTGTATAAGTCGGAACATGCGTTTTCAGACAGAAAAATAACTCCCAAAAATCTGACTTATATGCGAATATATACGATACATTGCAGAAGAACTGGAAGGGAAGGTATGTCTTTTTACAGATGACACCAAAATCTGCAATAGGGTAGACACTCAGGAGGGGGTGGAGAAAAGCACAGGTATCTAGGGAATCTTGAGGAGTGGTGAAAGGCATGGCAGTTTGGGTTCAATGCTAAAATCTGAAAAATCATGCACCTATGGAATAGGAACCCCTGTGCTGAATATAGGATGGGGTACTGATTGTCAGGAGACAGGAAAGGGACCATGGGGTTATTATATCAGAGAACCTCAAAGTGGCAGAACAGAGTGACAAGGCCATGGGAAGGGCTAGTGGTATGCTGGGGTACATAGGGATGGCCATCACCAACAGGAGGATGGAGATGGTGCTGCCAAAGTACCAATGTCTGATATGACCTCACCTGGAGTACTGTGTCCCATTGTGGAGACCACAGCTCAGAAAGGACATTGGCAGGGTGAAGGTGGTCAACAGGAGAGCAGCCAAAATGGTGCAGTGTTTGCAAGGAAATCCCCATGAGGAGATACTTAGGGATCTCAACATCTACACCCTTGTGGAGATAAGAGCAAGAGGTGAGATGATCAAGACCCAGACCTCACTGGGGTGAACAGGGTGCAGGAGAGGAGCCTCTTCCAAATGACTGCAAGCTCTAGACTGGGGGGGGCAGGCAATGAAGCTGGATGGGAGGAAGTTCAGGAGAGATGTGAGGAAATATTTCTTAATTGAAAGGGTGGTAGACACCTAGAACAGAAGAACAGACCACCTGCCAATGTAATGGAAGTTAATATGGTGGAAGGCTTCAAGCATGCATGGGATAAACATAGGGCTATATTTGAATAGAGGTTGGGATGGGATGAGTGTCACCGGAGACCAGATAGGGTCTGTGGGACAGATTAGGAAGGAAACACTTGGGCAGACTGGATGGGTCAAGTGGTCTTTTTTCTGTTGACAAATTCTGTGTTTCAGTAGTGCATTCATAGGGAAATACTGGGGGACTATATAACTGACCTGCTGGACCACTCACAGCACATTATGGTGCTCACAACACTGGATTACTCTAAGCAAATGCTAACTAGGGAGGAAGCACTCATTGCCATGTGAGCCAGTAGCAGAGGACAATTGGATACCAAGGAAGTGCTTACTTACATCATCATCAGAAATGTGATGTGGTCCACTAGACTACCAGGGAAGTGAATATATTTGGGTTTGAGCAAGTGATGTGTCCACTATACCACCAAATGTGTGAGTATATCAAGGAACACAACATGAGGGATTGTTTGAATTAGGGTTGTGTGTGTGTGTGTGTGTGTGTGTGTGTGTGTGTGTGTGTTGGCAGGGACAGTTTGGATCAAGTTTTGAGTGTGTGTGTGGATGGACCAATGGATAACAGGGACTGCGTGGAATGATGGGATGCATGTGGGTGAGGGGACCACAAGAAAACTGTATGCCCAGTGGTACAAAGGGGCCTCATTGTTTAAGCATTGCAATATATGCTGGATGTACAGTATGTTGTAATACCGTGTTCTGCCATGTTTGCAAAGGCAAGCCAGGATGTTACATAGTATAGCCCCCAGATGTATTCACTAACATATGTAATAATGACTTGCAGTGCAACTCACTGACAGGGGAAGAGACTGAGTCCACAGCAACTGAGCATAGCAGTTTCAGGCAGTGCCATGAACCACATATTTTGCTCAGCCCCCAACTAAAAATCAGAATCATCCATCTCTTCCAATCATTCTTAAATTGTCTAACGAAACAAATTAAATTTCTCCAAATTCTTTCTGATTAATGTCATTCACTTTGTAGAACATGAAGTTCCTCTGTGAACCATAGAGCAAAATTAAACGGGTGACTTTGGGAATTTTGAAAGGTCACTAATAATCCATCATGGGTGTAGGTGGGAATATGTCTTGACTTTGATTTACAAGTCAATTTTATTTGGGAGTGGACACCATTCTTGTGCTTGTACCTGGTCTCATAGGTTCATTACTGAAGGGGCAATAGGTGTACAGTACATTTTTTAATGTAATATAAATTTTGGAGTATGCCATTTTTTTTATGTATTTCTGACTTGGGTCAAATTTGGGAATGAAATGGATGCATCTGCTGTCTTTTCTGACAAACAATTTTCCTTTTAAAAAATGAAACTCTGGGCTGTGGCCATCAGTTGTGGTCACTAACACAACCTTATCCCAGCCACTACTAATGCTAAAATATAACCGTGTTCTAAATGAAAAATAATGCTAAATGCATAAAACTAAGTATGGCAGTCATTTGTTTACTCCTGTCATAGCATGTAGTCAAGGAGCAAGATTTTTTTTCAAAACATGGTGCAGGGCTTGTGCTGCCAAGTCCTGCACCACATTACTTTGGTGCTGGCATGGAGCCAAACCCCTTTGCCACAACTGTGCCCGGTTTTGCGATCTTGGGCACAGTTATGACACTGTACCTGATTTACAGCAGCTTACAACAAATATTTGGCACAAGCCCTGTAAAAAGGGTACCCATGATTGCTGCAAGCTGGACCAGAAAAAGTTAGTCTAACTTGTGGCAATTGGCACATGGGATAGAAAATCCTGCTCACTGGTCGAGAGAATGCCGCCAGGCCCCATGAGCCATATGTTCAGCACATCCAGGGCTTGCCGCATTCAGGCCTTTTGAAAAATCTGGCCCAAGGTGTTTCACCTGGTGTCAAAATAGTACATGAACAGTAAAACAAACAAACAAAAAAAATGTATTTACAGGTATGCTACTTCAAACCAATAAACAATGCTCCTTCAGGTGCAAAGATACTGTTCCTAAACAGACGGAGAATGTGTAAGCACTGAAAAGGCCACTAAAGATGAGAAAAAAAGGAGGTGAAAAAGAAAAAGTGTGTGTGTGTGTGTGTGTGTGTGTGTGAGAGAGAAATATAAGCCAGATGAACTTATGTGCATATTAAACTTTTATTGTGCACTTCCTCAAATTTAACATAGGGTATATACAAAGGTAAAAAACAACAGTGCTACAATATGTATGTATAAACTTGAGGAGAGGTACCAAAAATGGTTCGGGGTGTAGAAACACAATTTTCCAAGCTACATTTCTGTCACCCAGCATATTTTGTAAGTGAATCACAAAAGCTTCATTATCAGTATATTCTAAAGGCTAAACAAAACATCCTGTGGGCAATGGCATTTGGATTCTCTAATTACTCTCCTGTGACAGAGATAAAAAAAAAAATCTTCTGATACAGCCATCTTTAAAACCATTACATTTAAAAGAGAGAAACTCTTCCGAAAGTCCTCACTTGCAAATACGCATATTCACATCTTGTGCAAAATGATGTCAATCAATAAGATCTACAATGTCCTACAGTAAGTACATTTAAGAGACCCCTAAATCTATATGAAGATTAAATTGCCTAAGATAACAGCATGGTCAGAACTAATAGCTAAAGCAGTTAAAAAATCTGAAACTTCAGCTATAAACTAAGAGCTATGTCCTGGGAGGATTAGATGTTTTAAAAGAATCAGCGAGTTTTACTGCTGTCTGTACAAAGGAGAAGTGTTAAACTCTCTATGATCTAAATTGCCATAGCCGGTCAGTGACACCTTTTTCCTCCTCCACTGTAGGGTAGGAGAAAGCTTACCCTTGCAGGCAGATCTCAATAAAAGCAAAATGTTCAATATCTTTGGCAGCCAGGTTGGTCTGACATAAAAAAGAGAATAATGGACAGGCAACCATGCTCAACAAGGCCATGTTTCCATGGAGGGGCTCTGATTACATTTTATGGCACTGAGAGTGAAGCTCCCATGTTCATTGATGTCATCAGAACCCTGAGATGAAAATGTAGCCAAGTTATACATGTTTTCCCAGCTATAATTTTGTATAGTATATGGTTTGTAAATGTTTATTTTTGTTCTGCTTGCTGTATTTGGCAGACGAAATGTTCATTTTTTGTATTACTTAAAAAATATAAAACCACCCCGCACCAAGCTGCTACCACCACACAACCAGCTTCTTATAAACCACCCGACTCAAGTAACAGTAGTGTTGTTTATAAAATAGGGATAAAATCACAATACTTGTAGAAAATACCCAGCAGCGAACAGTTACCAAGACTGTCAATTCTCACAAAATGCACTTCTTTGCTTCAGTAATTGAACCAGAAGCATATTCAGTGAAGATTGATGGCATCGGTAACTGCCCAATGTTGGATATTTTCTACAAGTAATATGATTTTTATGCTTAAGTTATAAACAAAACTTCTATTACTGGAGTCAGCAGGATTATTAGCAGCTGGTTGTGGGGTGGGTTAATCTTTTTTAAATAAGTACAGGGAAGTGAAGCTTTTGTAGCGTGTGTGTGTTTATGTGTGCAGCTGTGTGTGTGTGTGTAGAGGGGAGTCTTATGTTTGTGTAAGGCACTGAAGAGAAACAAGTCATGGACAGAAACAATGGCAGGTGTCATGAGTTTCAAACTAAGCAAACACTGTTGTACCACAGAAGGATACAGCACCTTTCCATGACCTTTGAACTATGCTTGATTATGTTAGCAATGAGGGGTACAATATCTCCAGACCATGTACTGTATTTAAATTACATTACTTATTATAATGAAATGGAACTCTGACGGACAGTTCAAATGTAGGCATTTGCATAAATACAGGCCATTATTCAATTTGTTTTCTGTATATCTCTTTAAACCACATTCATATATGCAAAAGCCTCATACCCATAGTAAAGCATTATGAAAAAGCAAATCCATGTGGGGGGCAGGCTGGTAAGCTTCACCAGAACAAAAGCACCTTCTGACAGTCATTTACACCTGTTCCATTCAAGACTGAGAATAGCAAACTACAAACATGTTTTTCTTCCTGTTGGGACTCACTGCATTGCTGTCACTGTCTCAGCCCCACAGCAAAACATTTTGTAAACTCAGAGGTAGCATGCTGGAGAGGCAAATTTGAAGTAAAGAAAGTTGTAGGATACCAAACAATTTGAAAATGTGTTCTCTCTTTGCAGCCTTAAAGGATCCCACATACTGCTTTACTTCCAAATTACCTCTTGGTATGCTGCCTCCATGTATACAAAATGGCATGCTGTTCATTTGTCCTATGATCAACAGAGAGTGAATATACCAATAGTCTATGGATATACAGTTTCTCACTCCAATCAGTTTGATTTGCCACAGTTACCTCAGTATTCCAGAACTTCTCAGCAGAAATGACTGCTTCAACTTTTCATTTTGTAACAAAAAGAAGAACAAATGCCACCATATTGAGGGTTCCATTCAGTACAACTGAAATAATAAGTTCCAAAGTGAGCCAGCCTGCCACATTGCATATATATATATATATATATATATGGGATACATGATGGGTGACAGTGAAATATGGAAAATATTTGCATGACTGCAGAGTGAACTGTGATAATATCATGAGTGCTGAAGGCACAAGTGATATTATTGCAGTTCACTCTGCACGAGTGCAAATGTTTGTCATATTCCACAAGTTGCACATCACGTGTGCGATTTATACAATAGGGCTAGTACCCTTTAGGAACATTTTTTTTCTGTGTTCTCTCCCTGTTTACTTTATTTTGGTAATTGCGTAAGTTTTATGGGGGGGACCTGGGCAGTTAAGTGATTTGTTCAGAGTCACACAGTATTGAAATGGAAGTTGTGAGAGTCAAACACTGGTCTGGGCTGCTGGATGTAGAAAGTTTGTTCATTGCTTGTTACTCTGAACTCTAGGCTATACTGACAGCACTGTTTGTGTGTGGTCTGAGTGTGTGAAAGTGTTTCTGAATGGGCTGAGACTGTAAGACACTATGAGAAACAGGTGCATGTGATTTGCAATGATAATTGTGTTACCTGCAGCTAGGAGTGAGAAACAACCTGTTTATTCAGTAAATTGCAGGCTTCACTGAGACAGAGAAACTGTTGCAGTCAGCACTCAGAAAGAGAAACTGGTTTATGAAGGAAGCTGGTTTGAAGATTAGAGCAGCACAGCAGTGTGCTAGGATTGTCAGAATAACTATGGGACACAGGTGATTGTCTTTTACAATGCTAATTGAGTTAGTTGCAGGATTCAGTGAGAAAGAGAAAATGTGAAGTTATTAAATGCAGGCTGCTGTATGGATAGTCTCACTCTGGTGACATCACCATTGTAAGTATATTTGCTGGTGATGTAGACACTGTGGATTTATCAAGAAATAAACCAACAGTGTCTATGTCATCAAAGAGTTATACCACTGCAGTGAGAATACATGTTTTTATTGTCACTGTTACATGCTCACCCCTATTGTATATATGTGTGTATATATATATATATATATATATATATATATATATATATATATATACTATAGCATTGCAAACTTTTGTTCACACTAATGACTTTGTAACTGTAATAATATCCTCACCCTCTGGTGTTTACTTGGAAGTGATTGATAACTATATCCTAGTTGCAATAAACACCTTAGCATTTTTGATGTTTATTAGCATCCCAGATATAGTTATTAATGTGCTCCCCAAGCACTATGGTGTTATCACATAAATTTACCAGCAACACGTTTGAAGAAAGTTACTGAATATTGAATTAAACAAACTTGGCAGATCATGGAACTAAAGTAGTTTTCTGTGACCATGCGCTCACTGAATGAACTTCAGATAAAATTCTCACATTTCTGTAATCTCACTGAGGAGAAGAGTTTCTGTTATCTCTTTTAATGAATCAAACAGAGGCAGCTCGATTAGCACTGGATCTAGACCATTTGAAGTGATGCTACTACAGAATGGAAAGTCTCTGAATGACTGGGACATGTCTGATTTTGTTTGTTTGAATTTATGTAAATAGTCTTCAGAGTTCCAGATTTGGACTATAGTTTGAATCAGTTTGATTAAGGTGAACTAGTGAACCATGGCAGAACTTGATCACATGGACTGAAGTCAGCCAGTGGCCCTGAGATTCTTTAATTCCCCCACCTCTCATCTCTCATTTTTCTCCCCCAGCTTGTTTGCCTTTATAATGATCCAACCCACCCACACCACCCACTTACACAATCCTTTCATACTTCCCATCCCTTTTTATGGGATTATTCAACATTTTATCATTGAGGCTTTCAGTCGGTATTCACTATACAATGACACTTAAAAACCTCATTCATAGGGAAAAGGCACAAATAGAATTTTGAGACTGCAATTCCAACTAGTACAAAAACATCTTTCATTTAAGCATTTTTGTGAGTGTTAATGCAACCTACTTTGGTTGTTGGGGGTTAAAATAATACATATCACCCCTCCCCAAAACAAATAGAGTAAAGGAGGGAAGGATTTTGCAGTTGAGTGATGGAGAGGTAGGAATTATTTTAAAGACAAACCTGGACCCAAGGGAGAGGATCAGGTGCTGGGAGCCATAGAAGGTCTGCACAGCGTTAATGCTGTAAAAATATACAATTTTAGGAAAGGAAAGAAGACCACTGACCCATTGAGTTCTTTCCCTCATCAGCTCAGTGGGAATACTCTGTCACCCTATTTTCTTTCAAACAACTATCAAGTCTGAACTCACAGGTATATACAGTATCAGTTGATACCACCTGCTCTTTTTTTTATTCTTTATTAACTGGGTATGGCCCACTAGGCACAGGTGCCTGTTTTCAAGGGTGACCCAGGAGCACTGGGGAGGTTAAGTGACTTGTTCAAAGTCACACAGTATGCAAGCGGAAGTTGTGGGATTCAGATCCTGGTCTGTCTGCTGGATGTACCAAGCTCATTCACAGCTCATTACTCTACCCTCTAGGCTATATTGCCAGCCCCTTCAGCTTCTCATTTTGTAACAAAAATAAGAACTCTAACAGTCTGTTCTATATGTTCACTGTTAGTTCTGAAAAATAGTTGTTCCAAATATTTATTATTGGGCAAGTGGGTCCACTGAGTGAGGCAGAAGGATGGCACCAGAATTAAATTACTACTTTGTGTCAGTATTCATCCAGGTAGTCAAGGGTGTGTCTAGAAGGGGGCAGAGGTTGCAGGAGATAGATGAGCAGACCTAGCAGAAGGCAAAACTAATCATGCCACAATTACTGGGTAAGTACAGTGGTAATCATGCAAAAGCTGACCATTAGCATGGTATAGCACAGTATCTGTGTAAGCGCAATACATGTTACTCGATGTCCACCGTGTTAATCCACCATGTGGTATACCAGACTACCAGTCAACCTTTACTGTATGTGGAGGGTGGTAATCAAGGAAAATTCCCAAGTCCAGATTATATTTACCTGAGAGTAAAAGTGGAGTTAAAAGAGGTTCTCGTTAGGCCTTTATATATCAAGACTTCTTACAGACAAGAATAATGCCAGAGGACCTAAACATGGCCCGAGTCATTCCTCATCTGAGATGTAGATACAATCAGACTTAGGTAATTTATAGACCTGAAAGAGTGTTCAGCAAAGTGTTTGAGTGAACTGTAAAAGATGTGATGGTTTGCCACATGGAAGACAGTGGTTGGTTCTCTAGCACACAAGCTATTACTAACCCAACAAAGCTTATCAAAGTCAGTTTCAGTTTATTCAGTGCTTCAGCTCTAGCCATGAATTTCACCCCCTAATGTTTCATGGAAAATCTCCACTTCATCTGTGTGGGTGGCTGTTGCTGTTAAACCTTTATAATATCATATGTACATAATTTTTACACGTATACTACTGTTTTAGAGTGGGTCAAAGTGCAGACATTTTTAGAGAATCTTAAGTGTTGCATATAATGCAAACCAAGGCAGAAACATGTTGGCAATGGGATTTTTGGCGGTCTCCATTTGTCTGTCTGTCTATTTGTCTATTCTTTCAATCTATCTATCTAGCTAGCTATCTATCTATCTATCTATCTATCTATCTATCTATCTATCTATCTATCTATCTATCTATCTATGTCTCTCTCTTTATCCATCCATTGCTGGTAAATATTTACCATGACCCTCATTTCAGAAAGTGAATTATGACTCATTTAACAAAATGCTTTATTAAAATCAGTATATATGAAGCTGTAAAATTTTTGTTTCTATCAAGTCTGCAGTATCCTGGCTACATAGTATCCCCATCTCATCTATCTGCCACAAGACAAAATGCTGGATTAGAGTGTAAGTGGCAGCAGCCTGAATCAGCATGGGAGCATGTGACATCACCAGCACCAGCACTTATGGCACACTCAGCTAAGTCACTGCCCCACATCCCCATGCTTAATACCTCCCCCTCTCCTATTCCTCTCTGCTCCCATCTCCACTCTCTCCTCTTCCTCCCCCACTCTCTCCTCCCCCTCCCCCATCACCTCTCCCTCCTACTGCCATTCTCGCTCCTTTAGCTACCTTGGTCCCTGGGCTTCTTTGCCCCCTCTTCTGCCTGCTTCCCTCCCTCCATCCATCCACTCCTTCTATGCCTTGCTTGACTACACCCTCCTCCCATAGGCTGTTATCCCCACTGTTTGAAGTATCATCATTGGGATAAATGACAATGGCATTCCTTGTACAATGCGTATCTAATGTAGTGTTCCCCTTTGTCTACATTGTTAATTCCTTGTCTACTATTGCATAATTGACAAATGACACTGGCATACCTTGTTCAGTGCTTATCTAATTGTTGTATGTCCCTATGTCTTCACTGTTAACTTCATGTCTGATACTGTATAATTTTTTCTTTGGTTATTTGCATTATTTCTCTTGGTTATTTGTCCTATTTTTGTACCACTTATCTGACTTTAATACCCTTAAGTTGTCTACCTGGTGACATCTGCTTTGTAACTACTACAGTACTTACAACTGTTTCCTGACTTTGTTATCTATGACATGGAACTTATGTAAAGTGCTTCTGCTCAAAGGTAATTAATCCAAGATTTAAATAAATAAAATGTCATCCTGTAAGAACCCCAGCATGCAAAACAGCCCCTCATCCACCTACTGTCCCAGTCTAGCAACATCCCAGTTAGAAAGAGAGGGAGGGCAAATGGAGAGCTATGGGATAGTCATAAGGCAATTCTGGGGAGTGGGCGTAGGAAGAAGTAGGCTGCTGGTTAACTAGGATCTGCAGCTTATCCAGTAGGTAGGGAAATGGGCAGACTGGGTGGGCCAAGCGGTCCTTATCTGCCATCAAATTCTATGTTTCTATGTAAATCACCAGGAGCCATAGAAGGCATCCACTAGTTCTACCCCTTCCCCACTACTAGCACTGTCCATAAACAGGGATATGGTGTGTGAGATTGAATTATGTACAGAAATAAAAAGTGAAGGGATGTCTACAGAAACATACACCAGTTACATTGTTGTAATATTTAGTTAGTTATAGTTGTAAATAGGTAAAATAGGTACTGTATGTGCCTTGGCCCAGAACATTTGGTGACAACTGATGAGGCACAGTTCTAGTTTTAGTCTTGAACATCTCCTGCCTTGGGGAAGGAGGGCACCTCCTTCTGTTGCATGACTTCCCCATGGCATCCAAGATAGAAGGGGTGTCATAATGGAAGGAACAATGCTCCCTTACTGAGTGGCCTTACATCAGCACACACCCATTTGAAAAGCATGAGATGGGAAAATATTACATGTTTATAATGGGGTTAACAGGGGAGTTCAGAAGCAGGGGCAGGGTGCAACCATACATCATTAGGCCATTATAGGTGAAATGCTGGGTCACTCAACAAGAGCACTCCTTTTTGGTAGTATAAGGGGTGGGGTTATGGGGCAAGAAAAACAGTGGATAGACTTCGGACAGATAAAGTTCCTTCATACCACCACATCCGCCTGAGATGCCTGGTCTACCTCTTCTTTACCAGCTATTCTGTCTGATCTCTGGGATGGTCACATAAAGTATATTCTTGGGGGCCTTCTCCTCTTCTATGTTCCAACCTGTGGGCATAAGTCACAGGCTACTAGTCCTGGAGCCAGAGCTAGCAGTGAGGGAAGGCAGAAAATGGGTGTCAGTTGCCAGAGGGTTCCAAGGGCAGGAAAGTTAAATTGAAGGAGATAGATGGAGGAGCGCAGGTCAGATCCCGGGTATCAGAAACAGTAAGTAAATAAAAAAGTAAACAATCTCAAGCAAAATATTATTTTTATTATATTACTGTATCTAATATAATTATTAGGAATCTCAGATGTAATTCTGTGAGCCTCAGCTACTAAGGTTTTACTATAAGCCAAGATGTCAACATTTATTTATTGCAGTACATATATTGAACAGAATGGACTTCTCTGCAACTGGAGACAGTTTTCTTAATATCAAGTACACTTAGAAAATGACATTTTGGGGTGCTTAGGGGGAAAGAGGGAGTTGGGAGCCAGAGGGTAGGGCTGTTGTTTGGGGGGATTCTTATTCATGATCAGGGTTGTGTCAGGTGGGGAGTCAATCTGGCATGCAAGTGGTGGGAAGGGACTGTGTTCACTTTCTGTGATAGATAGATAGACAGACAGATAGATAGACAGATATTGCTTGGTGGCAAACTTCACTAGGAGAGAGGAGGGAGAAAGTTTTTGTTTCACCGCAGAGGGTGGTAGGGTGGGAGTGAATAAAGTTAAAATGGTCTGTGTGGTGCGAGGGGGTGGTTGTTCATGGCACAGTGGATAGAAGAAAGCTGGGAGCATTTGGTAGCAATGTTATTTTTTTTAAATAAAGGAACTGTGGGATGAAGTTGGTAAGAAAATCAAGAACAACGGGAAGCGTCACAAAGTGCTCCATCACCTAATAAATAAATGTGGTATCCTAACAGGCTGATCTACAAATAAATTTGTGATGTCAACTACTGCTCCTCTCCATTTGGAACCCTGGAACTGACTAAAACCAGTGTGATACTGCCAAAGATATTTGAGAAACAAAAATTATGGGACCCCTAATAGAAGAAAGATAATTTACTTGCAAGTGAGAATGAACATAACAAAAGATTTTACTTAGATAAAACAATTACGTTGTGTTCAGCTGAGGTTTTGTGCATCTGCATTTCTCCTTTTTTACATGAAAGTAACTGTTAGAACACCTTTTGTCAAATGCTAAAAAGACCACTCTAATTTACCAATCACATATATTAACTGGCATATAGTATGAGAATGTGCCTTTGTGCTTCATAGGTATCAGAGGTAGTTACAAGCCAGTGGACAGTAGTCCGTAATGCTTGCCAAAAGAGAGAATTTTTTAATTAAAACAGAATTTAACTTTGTCCTCCATTACTGAATCCAGTTTAAGTTTAAAAGAGTCTATATTTGGACTGTCTACAACTTCAGCTGGAAGGTATTTCCAAGTAGGGATAGCCCTGAGGCTAAACCAATGCTTTCTTCTTAAAGTATTCCATTTACCCACTTGTAGTTGTTTAGAATGTCTTCTATTGCTAATTCTATAGTCGGAAATAGGAATCCCTAATCAATTACTGAGGGTAGGTTCCTTTAGTGCACTATAAATTAGACACCTATCACCTCTCAGTCTTCTATACTGGAGCGTGTACATGTTTAAAAGTCTGAGCCTTTCCTCATATGACCGATCCCTCATCTCTGAAATGGCCTTGATAAACCTACGCTGCACCCTTTCGACTCTTAAGATATCCTCTTTATGGTATGGGGACCACACCTGAGCACAGTACTCAAGGTGTGGCCTAACCAAACCGATATATAAGGGGAACAATACCTCCTTTGTATGACTGGTTACATGTCTGAAGATACAGTTAAGATTTTGATTTGCCTTGTTAGTCTGGATCCTACGGTGAGTTCTAAATCTTTGATCCGTAACAAACATTGCTTACACAGACATTGCCAATAGCAAACAGCCTAAAGAGCCATTACACAGTGGAGTGAGAAAAAAACGACCAGAAAACATGACTTGGACTGCCTCAGTGCAATACAGTATATATGCCCCGGTATAGAGAAGTGAAGAACAGAGCTGGTTGCTTATTTCCACAGTGGGTGGGTTCTGGAGCACTGTAAGTGATGCAAGTATAAACACTGTTATTGGGTGAGTAAATTAAGCAATAATACATGACAGGGTGTGTGTCTTGCTGAGATAATGACATGCCATGGGTGGCTGGGCATGAAGCAGCAGACCAAGTGCATCCAATACCCAAGAAGTGACGTTATCTCACAAGACACACACTTTGGAATACATTTTTGTCTTTTGTAAAATTGCCCATTTGTAATAAAATAGATGAAAAAAGAAATTTAAAACTAGATTTTTAGTAAAGTTTTCAGTGAGAGGATCGCAGATCTATAAGTGGGTTGCCATCTGGGAACAAGTGACCATCAAACAGTGTGGTTCATGTTAAACTCAGCTACAGAGTCAAGCCATACAAAAGTGAGGGTACTGGACTTCAGGAGGGCTGACTTTGACAAGATGGGAGAGTGCCTCAGAAAAGCACTAGCAAACAGGCTAGAAGGAGGTGTGGAGCAACAATGGGGAATCATCAAAACTGCCATCACAGAGGCAACAAGCCTTTGTGTGAAGCAAATAAACAAATCAAAATGAAAGAAAAAGCTACTATGGTTCTCAAAAGAGCTGGCTGTGAAAGTCAGGAAGAAAAACATAGCATTCTGGAAGTATAAGGAAACACAGAAGGAGCAGGACAGAGAGCTATACCAGTTAAGGCAGAAGGAAGCAGGGAGGGAAGTCAGAATAGCAAAGGCCCAAACTGAGGAAAAGATAGCCAACTCGGTTAAGAAGGGATAAAACATTTTATAGGTACATCAGCGAGTGAGAAAGACAAAGGGAGGGATAGTGAGGCTGAATAGAATGAATGGTGGTGGGCAGAGGGGACACAGTGAAAAGCAGGGATACTGAATGAATATTTTGCTCAGTATTCACAAAAGAGGAGGGAAGTGCCTAATCCAATTAACAGAAGCACTCTTGATAGGGGGTTCCATCCCAGTCCTTTTCACAGAAGAAAGGATTCTGCAAGAACCCTAAAACTGAAGGTGGACAAAGCAATGGGACCTGATGGAATTCACCCCAGAATTCTAAAAGAATTAAGGGGAAACTAGTGAAACCACTGGCTACTCTTTTTAATAAATCATAGGAGGATGGTGTGGTACCCGAGGACTGGAGGAAAGTGGATGTGATTCTCCTTCACAAAAGTGGGACCAAGACAGAGGCAGGAAATTACAAACATGTCAGTCTGACCTCTGTGGTAGGGAAAGTGATGGAGTCACTTCTGAAGGAAAGAATAGTTGAGTACCTAGAGACCAGTGGGGCACAGGACCCAAGGCAGCATGGGTTCACAGCGGGAAGGTCATGTCAGATGAATCTAATAGATTTCTTTGACTGTGTGACCAAAGTAGTAGACCAGGGAGGGGCTGTGGACATGGCCTACCTAGACTTTAGCAAGGCATTTGACACAGTCCCACACAAAAGATTAATAGTCAAATTAACCAGCCTGGGAGTGGGTCCCAGGGTGGTAGCCTGGGTAAAACATTGGCTTGACAACAGGACACAGAAGGTAATTGTAAATGGAGTCCACTCTGAAGAAAGAGGGGTTACTAGTGGGGTACCGCAGGGTTCAGTACTGGGTCCAGTCCTTTTTAATGTCTTCATAAGTGACATTGCAGAGGGACTGGAAGGAAAAGTATGTCTCTTTGCAGATGACACAAAGATCTGCAACAGGTTGATACACAAGGAGGCGTGGAAAGGATGAGAAGGGACTTGGCAAGGTTGGAGGAATGGTCAGAAGTATGGCAGCTAGGATTCAATGCAAAGAAGTGCAAATAATGCACCAGGGAAATAAGAACCCTGGGGAAGAATACACAATGGGGGAGGTAGTAACAACAACAAAAGAAAGGGACCTAGGGTAATCATATCAGATGACCTTAAGGTTAGCAAGCAATGTGAGAAGGCAGTAGGGGGACTGGGGGTATACTGGGATGCATAGGAGAGGCATCAGCAGAAAGCAGGAAGTTGTTATCCCTCTGTACAGACAGTTGGTGAGACCCCATCTGGAGTACTGTGTCCAGTTCTGGAGACCCCATCTCTGCAAGAACATAGGATAGAGGCAGTCCAGAGGAGGGCAACTAAAATGGTGCAGGGTCTGCAAGAGAAGCCGTATGAGGAGAGACTAAAGGAGCTTAATATGTATACCCTTGAGGAAAGAAGGGAGAGGGGGGACATGATAGAAACTTTTAAGTACCTCAGTGGAATCAACAAAGTCCAAGAGGGTAGCATCTTTCAGAAAAAGACATGCAAGAACAAGGGAACACAATTTAATGATAGAGGGAAGGTGGTTCAGGGGCAATGTGAGGAAGTATTATTTCACAGAGAGGGTAGTGGATGCATGGAACAGCCTTTCTGAGGAGGTTGTGGGGTCTAAAACTGTGGGAGAATTCAAGAATGCATGGGACAGACATAAGGCAATTCTTGTGGGGGGGTTGGAAGAAATAGGCTGTTGGTTAACTAGGATCTGTGGCCTATCCTGTAGGTAGGGAAATGGGCAGACTAGATGGGCCAAGCAGTCTTTATCTGTCGTCAAAGTCTATGTTTCTATTTTTCTATGGTTAGGTATACATAAAACAAAATAGTGCTGATTTATTGTGTTGCTCTATATGTGGCATTGCTGTGGTTTTAGTGAATCTGGCTGTGACACTCCCCATGCTCCCTCTCACTTTTGCCCTTTTTGTTTTGTGGCTTTCTCAGCATTTGCAACACTTCTACTGTTTGTAGGGTGAGGTGGATCATGGAGGAGCAGAACTAATTGGTGACAGATTACCCCTCTGGGAGTTCAGAGAAGACTGCTGTATGAGAGAAGGGGTTCACCATTAAAGCAGAAAGAGAGGCCTGAACTGACCAGGAAGGAGTAAAGAGTAAAGAAGAAGTAAAGATGAGGAGTCTGGGGGATCTATCTTTGGTCAAGCTGAATTGTGATCTCATTGAAGAGCTAACTTTGGTTACTTGAGCTAAGAAATCTAAGCGAGCAAAGTGTGAAAATACCCATGTCTTCAAAACTGAAGGACATTGAGCAAGGTTTTGCTTAGGAATTTTTCCTCTTTGTGAGAGATTATCTAACTCTCCAGCTCTCTTTGTGGACCTAAATTTAACCTGAACCAATTTTTGCTACTTTGCATCTTTTCTGAGGGGCATGTTCCTGAGTCCCTCTCCCTCAGTATGGTTTGGGGGAAGTAACTTTGAGGATAGCTACTCTTGTGGTAAATCCAATCCACTAACACTTTTTTGTGGGTTTCCCTTTTCTTTTGCATGACACTTTAATAACTTTAAGGGCTGGTGATGTGTGATGTCATTTATTGAATTCTGACTGTGTCATTAGTTTTGATTTTCCTTTTTTTCCATATTCACTGACCTACGCAGCCAGTATAGAGTTATGCTTGTGCAACTGCTAGTTTGATTTTGGCTGTTCGCACTCTCTATTCCAGAGGAATTACCACCCTGTAGGGGTACGAAAGGCAAGGAACCCTCAGAGAGGGTTCCACCCCTAGAGGTGCCACGGGAAGATTCCCATGACTAAAGGTACCTTAGGAATCCCCAAAAGAAATGTAGTATAATCATCCCCAAAGAAGAAGGCAACACGAAGCATAGGAGCAAGCAGTAACTGTGACATGGGATCAGTAACTGTAACATAGTAGTAGAAGCATAGGCAGTTTGATAATGTAATGAGATGCTCAGTTGGATAACGTAATGAATGCCCAGGCTTGCATAGCATGATACTGATGGTTTACATTAAGATTAGGGGATCTCCTAAGGAGAGAGGGAATGGCAGGACATCCTCCATCTCCATCCAACAGCGGAACCTACCTAAAGAAACTAAGGGAAACAACTATGCTAATGAAGTGTTATGACCTGAGGTAATGGAGTAGAGAAAAAAAACCCTATGAGGAGTAAATCTCTGGGAATCCAAGACTTAGGTCGCCTTGCCTCCAGGCTTGGGATAGTTTATTTAGTGATGGCTCTGCAGCTGAAATTTGGAAAACACAACTAAAGGGAGGTGGAAAATATTCCAATTTGGAGGAAGGCTCTCATTCAAATCCTCTAGCGGGAACGCCGTGGATGGTTGCAAGAAAACTCTGCAACAATATGTGCATCTAAGGCACAGGAGGAGAGCAACAACTGCTGAGGCACTCATCTGGCCTACCCACCCTAAATCAAACCAGGTGAACCAGAAGCAGTTGTAGGGAGAATGTGGGGAAGGTGCTTGCTGTGGAAACCACTAAGGTCAATGGCTAGCCATTATAGTGGAACACTAGAGCCAAAGGAGGCAACTTTTTCCATCTTCACCTCTAGTCTTAAATTCTACACCAGGAGCTGCTGTCATGTAGCAGGCAGCTGAAGCCAAGCCCGGGGCAAGGACATTCCCAGCTATGGGCCAGGTGAGAAGGATCCCATCCCAAGTTGGACATGCTTGAGATGTGGACTAAATGCAGAGCAAGACCATCGGCTGCAGAAACCCTGCACCAGAATAGAATGGCTAGCATGCCCCAGAAATTGATTGAGAGCTGAAAAGCTGGTAAGCTGAATGAGCACAGCGTGCTAAGATCGTAATGAGCATTGAGTGCTGAGACCTTGCAAGGTCAAATGCAGATTGAGTGCAGCAGAATCCCAGAGGCTGAAGCTGAGGGGATGACAGTAGGCATGAAGCAATGGTTTGTGTAAGCAAGGAGCAACGGTTGAGTAAGCAAGTGTGGACCTGCACGTAGGTCAGTAAACAACATAGTAAGCAAGTGTGGACCTGTATGTAGGTCAATAAGCAGTAGTAGTGATAGGTGGACCTGCACGAATGTCTGCATAACATACTGTATAGCAATGAAACAGCACTGAATTGGGGTCAAGCCAGCCAGACATGAATAGCCAAATCAAGGTGACAACTACTCTGAGGATTTCGGCGGTGAGGCAAGATTTAATAATAAAGCTGTATTAACAGCCTCAGCAGGAGCTTAGTTGGCTGACCTCAGAGTTGTGACTGCAATAAAACATGGAGACAATGCTCTGAAGAAGGTGTAGCTAGGTAGTGCAATGAAGTTGAAAGTAGAATGATAGTAGGAATGAGCAGTACAGCTAGGGTCAGAGTAAACTGTGTCAGGTGAAAAGAATTGAGTATGCAACATGAAGCAGCTATAGTTGAGCTGAAACACACAGATAATGATTGCAGTTGCATTGCAGTAGTTTGAGCGTGGTAAGCACAGTGTAAAAACACAAGCACTGGGTACATTAGTAATTGGAGTAAACAGTAGCAGTGACTGCAGTTGTAGGTAACTGAAAGCAGTAGCATGAACTCTGAGTAGCAGTATGCTAGGAGCTTAGAAACAAAGCCCGCCAAAAAAAGACAAAACCAAAACACAACAAAACAGAAAACAGGGAACAAGGCCCAAAAACATGAGACACAAGGAAGCACACAGCTGGAGGAAAGATACAAACCAGAAGCAGGAAAACAAACACCAAAGTCCAGCAGAGACACACAGAAACAGCAGGTAACGGGGGGGGGGGGAGTGGAGGCCCCAGCCAGTTCAGAGGACTAACCAACAGAGCCTCCGGCTGCAAAGAAAAAATGCTTCACAATGAGGCTGAGAGGAACTGCTTATACAGCTCAGGAAGTGCGAGTGGTTGGCTACTTGGCTACTGAACTCCAGGCAAGGCCTTTCCAATTATGGTTTGTGAAATCAATTTGTCACTAATTTTCTTTCAGCTAGGCTAGGTCTTATATATTTGTATACATTTTTCATGACTATTAGGAGTACCAAAACTAAAAATGATACTTATGACAGATTTTAACATATTTACTGTGTTTTAAAATGTGCAGGCTTCTCTTGAAATCAGAGTTTAATGATATTCAATGACATGGACATAACAGCTGCTCCAGTGTCCTGCTCACTCCTCAGAGTGCAGACATTGATTGAAGTAGATTATTTTGTTTTGTTTTTCTAAATTGTGATTTTGGCAAACTTAATTTCCAATATATGTATGAAAATCATAATTTATGGACACCAAAAATAACTTTGTGTGTAATAGTGGAGTAGGACCTATGGATATTCTGATACATTACATTTTGTATTGTACAAAGTTTTCAGGGGTCAGAGACTGGGGTTGCCACCATCCAAATTCCAACTCATCTGGTGAAGTGAACTAAAAATGCACACTACCTATCTAATGTGTATGACGTTTCACACTGAGGAGACAACCTCCCCCCATGGAGAAAACCTCTGGGGATACAAGTGTTTAGGTCACCTTCACTCCAGGACACATGATTGTCTTTTAAAGGGACACTGTCAACCTTTTTTGTGCCATTTTATTTCTAGCTAACAACCCACATTTTATAATTGCTTACCTACTCTAAAATTTGTTGATGTTGCTGGTTGCTTTAACATCCTCCTTTCTTAGTATAACTGAAATGCATGTTAATTATCTAGTTATATCCAACCTTGTTTTGTTTCAAATCCTTGCTCTACTCTTATTGCATACATCTTGAACATTAGAAACACCCCAAAGCAGTGCAGTCACTCATGATGCCTTAGTCTTCTCTCCTCTCACTTTATAATGATTGGCTAGACTGTGTTGGAGGTGCTCCGAAGTCCAGGAAAGATGCAGTGTGTGTTGATCAAGGAATTTAAACAAAGTGCTCATTGATCTGAGCGTGTACATTTTACAGTATTCTTACTGACAGTTCAGTTGGCAGCCAGCTGAAGAGGTGTGAGGTGGGCTATGATAGTCACTGACTTTGAGCTGGGATGGGGGGTGGGGTGGTGAACACTACCTGCTGGGGTGGGGAGGGTGGGGGCCACTATACCACCAGGGATGGGGTAGTATTAATTATTATTATTATTGGGACCTTTGTGGTCAGGGAGGGGTACATGGGTTATAATAATTATACTATGTTCTGGCACCATCAGGGTTCAGGGAGGGGGGCCCCCGGAACACCGGGGATGTGGGAAATATTAATTATTTTAAATAACAGCAAGATCAGAGATGGGGGGGGGCCACTAAACCACTGAGGATGTGAGAAATATTAATTTATTTAAACAACAGCACCATCAAGTTTCAAGGAGGGGACATGGGTCGTTATAATTAGTCTAGGAACTGGCACCATCGGGATTCGGTGGGGGCACAAGACCACTGGGGATGTGGGAAATATTATTATATGTAAATGCCAGCACCATTGGGGTTCGGGGTCATGGGGGTTAATAACTATAATTAATAGTGACACCATCAGGGTTTGGGGAGGGGTGACCGCTAGTCCACCAGGGCAGGGGGCTAATTGACATAAATCCTGTGGACATGATGGGTGATCGGGGATGGCAGCACATTGCCACATACAGGACAACTCTCCCAGTGGGAAGTTTTCTAAGTACCCTTAGACCAGCCCTCTCTGGCCTAAGGGTACTTAGAATTTCTCCCTCTGGAAGATAACTGTGTATACCATTTTCAGGGATGTGGCAGCTTGCATAGGAGGCACAAGCCCCATTTGGGGCAGGCAGCCTGCAGTTGATGCAGGCTGCCTTTGTGAATAGCTCAGGGGGAAATTTCAGATGCAAGGTGCCACTTGCGCCATTTATGTTTGGCACAGGCACCTTGCATCATTTCCAGGGCATTGAGAATTGACCCCTAAGTGTAGTAGCAAACACTGAAAATTGACAGTGGAGAAAACAAGGAAAACTGGGCAGCTTAATCAACTTGAGCTTTTGTGTAACTGGGGAAGGAACAGGATTGGAATACTCTGGAGGAAGTAGGAACTCGCTCTATCTGTCTAATGGGATGATCACCATCAAAGGTAACACAGAATGATAAAATATTAAAATTCAATCCATCCCTGGTGGTCCAGCGGTACCCCCCTCCCCACCCGCCAACTGAGCCCCACCACCCCGCCCCCCCCGGTCAGCGGCGAGTGGCAGTTCCCCACCCACATGCAGCCCCATGGCCCGCCGACTGACTGCATACAGTAGGGCTGTATGCCCATTGGTCAACAGCGTGGGCCAATGAGCATGCAGCCCATACCATATTACACTGTCCAGAAATATGAATGGATCCCATTCACATTTCTGGACTGTGTAGTATGGTACAGGAGAAATCCCTGGTGGTCCAGTGGACCGATCTCCGACACCTGCTCACGGGCTGTAGTCAATCACCCTGTGGTCCAATGGTACCCCCCTCCCCACCCACATAGACCCCCACCACCCTGCAGCCCTCCTGGTCAGCGGCGGTCGGCAGCTCCAGCCCATAAGCAGCCCGGCCTCCCAGTGACTGACAGTGTACAGTACGGCTGTATGCCTATTAGTCCACTTTGTGGGCCAATGTGTATGCAGACCAGACTGTACTGCACAGTCCCGAAATATGAATGAAGCATTCACATTTCAGGACTGTCTAATACAGTATGGTCTGCAAGCCCATTGGCCCATGCAGTGGACCAATAGGAGTACAGCCATACTGTAGGCTGCCAGTCGGCGGGCTTGTGGGTGGGGAGCTGCCACTCACCGCTAACCGGGAGGTGCAGGGTGGTGGGGGTCTACATGGGCAGGTGGGGAGGGGGTACCGTTGGACCACAGGGTGATTGACTACTGCCGGCGAGTGGGTGTCAGTGATTGGTCCACTGGCCCACCAGGGATTTCTTTATTACAAGCCCGAGATCGGGTGATGGGGTAAGGTCCACTGGACCACCAGGGTTTATTTACATCATGTCTGAGATCAGGCGGGGGGGCATGACACCCCCGAGCAGAGGGCTCCTGGACTGTATCCTGGGTGGTCGGGTGGCCACCCACAGCAGGCAGCTGCCATGTTGCACCCAGCAATGCGGCAGCTCACCTGTGGGTGTCCCCAACTTGTTCCCAGATTTGAGGGGCTCAACATTGCACCCCCTTGTGCAGCACAAGGCAGGTTTGTGCCTGCATATGCGCCACACATCCCGGGCTGAATATCAGGTTGTGCCGCATATGCATGGGCATGCCCCCCACACTTGCGCTGCATACATTATTGGTGTGCCCCAGTGCATCGGGGGTTGCGCAGCCAGCTCCTTTGAATATCGCACCGGGGCACATCGGTGGGTTGCGCATGGTGCAACCCTGTTGCACCATGCACAACCCCTTTGAATATCCCACCCTTTGTGTATAAAGTGCAGAAACTCATATAGATAGAAACTTTTTTAATGTTCAGCTTTCTTTAATCAGCTTGTGGATACATTCAGCTACCATTTATTTGATGATTCATAACAATGCATGGAACTTCCTAATTTAAAAAAAAACTACATGTCAGAATCAAGTAGCCTTCAAACTGATACATGTGTTAAATGTCTATTTAAAATGTCTCTTTAAGGAAGTTGAATACAAAGGCTATCTGTTTTCTGATAGCATTCGTATTTATTTGTTTTACCTGGAAAAAGCTCCATTAAGTGGTGCTCATTTACAAGGATGTGCTGGCTAGGACAGGCAAATACTACAGTGAAATCAAAGCATAATGAAATATATGGATTCCAAGAGTGACAATTACAGCTTACATTTTACAAAGGATCATGTAAAAGTTAGTGCTAACATGGGGGGGGGCTGCCCAAAAAAGATTGTGGGTGCTTGAAACCCAAAAACCCAAAACTGAAGCTCTCTGCTCAGCTAAAGCAATCTGCACTAAATAGGAAGCATCCTGAAGTTGTATACCGAAAGAAATACAACACTGTCTGCCCTAAACAGTGAACATTCAGTGCCAGCAGAAAACAAAGCCAACTCAGTTTTGAAGGACCAGGTTGGCATTCTAATGCTTCACAGCTTCCCAACACACCGGCCCCAGCTAACCAGATGGTGGGGAATAGACCGCATGACAGCACTAACACGACAAACATGGCAGACAAACAGAATGCCCTCATCAACAATAAATAGCCTCTGGACTGAAATTCCAGTGGGCTTTACTAATGTGTTAACCCAAATTACCCACCTCTAAGGACTAGTGCTTGAGACCCTTACAGAGACTACCTCACCTCATGGTATATGCATTACAGAACTGGAAATGAGAGTCGGGACCTTAGATGACCAAGTCATGGAGCTGCAAGGTGAAAGAAAATGGCGATTAGAGACAATGCAATCTCTGTCTATAAAGCTCAATGATCAATGATCAAGCGAATCGAACCTGCCATAACGATGTATGGATTATTGGTTTGCTGGAGTGTCTAGAGGGAGAGGACCCTAATGTGTTCCTACAGGGCTGGCTCATTAAACACTTGGATCATGGTGAGAGCAATCATTCCTATGAAGTACAGCATATGGGAAGAAGTAGGTTGTTGATTAAATAGGATCTGCAGCTTATCCAATAGGTAGGGAAATGGGCAGACTGGGTGGGCCTAGTGATCCTTATCTGCCATCAAAGTCTATGTTTCTATGCCCACTAAACCCCTGGTAAGAAGTCCAAGCTGGGGGAAAAGCTGACAAACTACCTTTCTCACTTCCACAGATACTAGGATTGAGAAGCAATGCTGCAAGCTGCAAATGCTAAAAGCCGTATCAAGCTAGAAGGTGCCAAAATCTCAGTATACCCTGACAGCTGTCAACTCCTGCAGTGGGAAGGACAGAAGTTCACTGACATGAAGGCTTCAATCTACTGATGGGGCTGGCAGTTCTTCTTTCAGTACCTATCCAGACTCCACATCCAAAAGCTAGGATTCCTGCTGTGGACCTTCACCTCCGTTCAGGAGTCCAAAGAGTATGCTAACCATGAGGGGAAGGCTGTGATGGGATGTTCCAGCCAGTGCACAACCTAAGCCAAAAAGGTACTGTGCTTTTACATTATCTGTTGCTGCTCATAGAAGGTTGAGTCTCCCTTAAGCAACCTGATAATCCCCATTCCTCTCTACCCCACCATGGATTATATCTGCTGATCCTGTTGGCTGACATATACAGTATGAAGCACTCTCCCACCCACTGCATTGTTTCCGTTGTCATGTGTTATAATTCTGATTGCAGTTTGGGTGGGAACAGGGCTGGCTATGCCTCTTCGGTACCAGAAAAATGGCATACCTGTGCCAAAAGATGGTGGTAAGGAGAGGTAGCAGGGGGGATAAGACCTCAAAATGTGGAGATTCTATATTGCTAAGAAAAGTCCTTCACTGGAAGATTGAGGACCAGGCATCAGATGGGCTGGATCAGTGGCTCCTGTTTAGGGTGTCCACCCATTAGGGACCATTGGTGCTGTGTACAGTCCATGACTCTAACACTGATGAGCCAATCTTTTTCAATAACTTTGGGCAGGCTCTGGCTGAGTTCACCCTTACTGCACTTCTCTGATCCCCAGGGGTGCCAATCTAACTCTGGGGTCATCTGATTATGCTGGAGGAGGAATTGAGCCCCATCCTTGAGCAACGAGTGCACTAAAGGGGTACTAGCAGATTTCTCCCTCTCATATTTGGTGGCTGTTGCACCTGTTGATGCAGGATTTTTCCTTTTTTTCAGCAACTTATGCCACCTCTAGTCTTTTGAATTTCACTTTATCTTTTTATTGAAGTTTTCAGAAAGCTTTAAAATATACATAACATTTAGATCTGAAGTATCCTCCAACTACTGGGAAAAAGGCAAAGGTAAATAAATTGTACATGACAATATGATTACTCTAAGTACAGACTGTTACCAACAAAGGAGAGAAAAAAAAAGACAGTGATACCAATTGGCAGTAAGGAAATAATACAAAGTTGTATAAATATTGTGTCAGAGGAATTCCACATGAATGAGGCCAATACAGGGCAAAATCTAAAGTTTTGTCTGATAACAGTAATAAAAAGATAATTCAAGAAGAGGTACAATTAATGAGCTATAAAGGGAGGATATGAGTGAAAGAAGAGAATATAACATAGAGAAAGGTAAGATAGGGCAGAAAGAAGAAGAAAATAGAATGAAGGAGGAGAAAGAAAGAGAGAGAGAGAGATAACAAAGAAGAGTATCTGTGCATGGTTACAGTTATAGCCCCAAATCAAAGATAAAAAAATTAAAGTGAAATCTAAGTAATTATATATTAGGGCTTAGGAGCATTAGAAAGATTGATATACTTTAAATAATCCCACCAGCAACTATCGTATACATTGAGTCGGTCACATATAAGATGGGATAGTCGATCTAAAGATGCATATTGGGTTAGATTTTGAAGGGCATCTACTAATGATGGAACATGTACTGATCTCCATTTCATAAGAATTAAATGCTTAACAACAAGGGAGAGTATATATAGCCATCTGAAGTGGGCATGTGAGAGGGTGATATTACTTGGGATGAGAATGCCTAACAGGAAGAGTTTAGGGTCCAGAGGGATTTGTTGTCCAATTACCTTGGAGGCAAAAGTATGAACCTTATGCCAGAGCATAGTAACAGGAGTGCATGTACATAAGATAGGAAAAATATCACCATCAGGTGAATTGCAGCACCAACAGTTATTATTATTTAATAGACCCATGTGATGTAGTACAGAAGGAGTTCTGTACCAGAGGTGTAAGATTTTAATTTGTATTAGTGAGCTATGGGTGTCTTTAAATATACTATGGGGAAGGTGCCAGCAATTGCGCCATTGTATGTCATTAATATTATAGTTAAGAAGAGTGCTCCATCTAATTTTAGCAGAGATAGTTTGATCAGGTAAATTGTCTATAATGTATCTGTAAATGGAGCTATTCCACTTTGTTGATAGGTTAGTCCAATACGAGATGTAATTATCCTGTAATGTAGATTTATAGGTATAGTGATAAAAGGAACTATAAGCATCTCGAATTTGTAAGTACTTCCAAAAGTCTTGCTTAGAAAGGTTCCAGATATTCTGCAGGTCTGAAAAGATTTTAAGAATTAGTGAGTTCAGATCTAGCATATCCCCTTAAAAAGGAAATGCCTTTATTTTTCCATGATCTGCAAAAAATTAGTTGATTCTCAATAGCAATGAAGAGATTGCCCCACGGGGGTATAGAACCAGGTAGTTGGGTTAGCTTTTAAAAATTAATGAATTTGCTTCCAATAAAAGACTGAGACTGAGATAGTGGGATGTGATTTAAGTTTGGGTGGGAGAGGGTTAAAGATGAAGGATGTAGGGATTCCACCAGAACAGGATGCAGACTCCATTGTAACCCATAACGGAGTGTGAGATGAGGGTTTATGAAACCATTTAATGATTTGGGTAGTCCTGAAGGCCCACAAATAAGCTCTGAACCAAGGGAGTCCAAAACCTCCTCTCTTGCAGTGTGAACGTAGTTTGTTACAACCAAATCTCAGTGATTTACCGACCCATATAAAGTGTCCAAAAAGTTTGTCGAGTTTAGATAAAAAGGGAGTGGGTAAAATTAAGGGGATATTGGCAAATAAGTAAAGAATCTTCGGTGGGATGGACATCTTCATGGTAGCTACTTTTCCCATGAAAGAGAGATTAAGGAGTTTCCAACTGTCCAAAGTACTGTAGTTCTAATGTTGTTGATCAGGGGATTAAAGTTTAAATCCAGTATTTTCCCAAGGTTACTAGTTATTTTGATTTCTAGATAGGTAATACTTTGTGTAGACCATTTGAAACCAAGGGAGGAGTTCATATATGGTGTGCAGTGGGCAATGAGAGGTAACATTTCTGATTTCTGTAGTTCAAAGCCAGGCCAGAAATATTAGTGAAATTATTAAGTAGTTTAATCAACAAGGGTCCCGCCTCTTTTAGATTTTCAAGCAATATTAGAAGGTCATCCGCGTAAGAAAGAGAGATCTATCTAGAAGTGCCAATAGGTATACCTTTAATGTCGATGGAATGACACAGACTAGCAGATAAGGGTTCCATGGCAAGGATAAATAAGGACGGTGACAGGGGACAACCATGTCTGGTTCCTCTTGCCAGCTGGAAGGAGGAAGAGAGAATGGAATTAGTAAGAATTTTTGCCGTAGACGAAGTGTATAGTAATTTAATTGAGGAGCAAAAAGTATGAGAGAAACCGAAATAAGACAGAACTTGGTAAAGATAGTGCCAATTTAAGGAATCGAAAGCTTTTTCAAAATCTATAGCTATGGCAGCTGCAGGGGAATTAAGGGATTTGGCTTTGTGAATTAAATTAAATAAGGAACGTAAATGATCTGCGCCAGATCTGTTTTTAATAAATCCAGCTTGGGAACAGTGAGATAACTTAGGAATCAAGGGTTCAAGGCGAGATGATAATATTTTAGTGAATATCTTTCCATCGGTATTTAAGAGAGATATTGGTCTATAACTTGTAGAAAGAGAGGGATCTTTGTCTTTTTTGAGAATTAAGGTTTTAAATGCTTCAGTGCATAAAGGCAGGGTGGGAGCTTACCTTGATTCAAGGCTTCTTGGAAGGGTTTGAAAAGGATCAGAAAAAGAGTGTCGGAGATAGGTTTGTAAAAGTCTACAGAGAAGCCGTCCCCCCAGGGGACTTACCAGACTTCAAGGAAGACAGGGCTTGTTGAATTTCTTAAGAGAGAAGGGTTTGTCTAAGGAGTTAGCTTTGGAAGTGGAAAGGTGAGGTAATTGTAGACTGCTTAGAAATTGCTGTATCTGAAAGGAAGAAGAGGAGTTAGAGTATAATTTCTGATAGAACGATTTCATAATATGATTTATAGAGCAGCTATCCATATGAAGTGCGCCTTGTTGGTCTGTACGTAATGTGTCATTCCATTTGTTGCATCTTAAGCTGATAGGAAAGGAATTTCCCATTTTTGTCTCCTTGTTCAAAATAACTATGTTTCCATTTAAATAGAGCTAACTCAGTTTTACGAGAAATTAAATCATTTGTCTTGACTCTTAATTGAAGAATTTAAAGATGTAAATGAGAAGGGGGTTATGTGTATTGGCTTTAAAATATAGAGCTTCTTTAGATTTAAGGGATTTTTCAAGATCTGCTAGTTGTTGCTCTCTTAGTTTCTTTCTGTGGGCAGCATAACTGATTATTTTCCCATGGATTGTGGCTTTTAATGCTGCCAATATAGTACCCAAAGAGGTGACCACAGGATTGTGAAGAGAAAGGAATTCTTTAATCTGGGAGGAGATCATAGGAAAGAAATCAGAGTCTTTAAGAAGAAGGGGTCGAGATGCCAGAAATAGGATTTTGGTTGTGGGGGACCCATGAAAGTTTTAACTTAAGTGGAGAGTGGTCTGAGATGACTACGGGGAAGATAGATGAATCAATGGTCTTTCCAACAATAGCAGAAGAGGTAAGTCTTCTGGATTTCTATTTATCATTTCTCATGCCATCTCAGCATGCATTTTCCTTTACCATTACCCCGCTATAAATATCAGACCATGACTCGGTCCTGTTGGCAGAGATCTGTGTATCTGATCTTCATAGATCCTCTTCTTGGTGCCTCAGACCCTTGCTCCTCCTGGATCCAGCTTTCCTCCAATGGACGTGGGATGAGATGGAGTCATTCATTCATCTTTCTGACACAGGAGAAGTGTCATTGACCATGCTGTGGGAGAAATTCAAAGCCACCCTGCAAGGTGCCATCATGAACTCTGCTTCCAAGAGACATAAATCTAGGGAGCAAGAGCTATAAACACTAGAAAAAAGCCTCAAGGAAAAAGAAGACATGTATAAAACTCTCCTAGCTGTTGCTTCACCTGCTAGGCAATTACTTGCAGAAATGGCAGGGATGACAGTACAAATCAACTGCCTCACATCTGGTTAGGCTGAGTTGATGCTTCTGAGAACAAAGCACTGGATTTGGGAAGGGGTGAAAAGGCAGAAAATATCTTTCACAGAGGCTGCGAAAGCAGCAAGCAGAGTGATACATTGCTGCCCTGCAAACCCAGGCAGGTGGCTGTGGACTGCCCTGAAGGGGATCAAAAAGCCATGAGGGCCATCTATGTTTCCCTCTGCTCCTTTAAGGGCCCCTTAACCCTTGACCCTCTACTGGTGGAGTCATTTTCTCAACTCTCTCTCCCTTTCACAGGTGGATGAGGCCCAAATAGAACTTAAGGGTGCCCACTTAACTGTGGCCAAA
Organism: Neoceratodus forsteri; assembly: GCA_016271365.2. Classification (NCBI taxonomy): domain Eukaryota; kingdom Metazoa; phylum Chordata; order Ceratodontiformes; family Ceratodontidae; genus Neoceratodus; species Neoceratodus forsteri. Next base: position 1,273,963,715 of record CM057449.1, on the reverse strand, counting down.
ATTGAGTCAGCTCTAAAATCTTATCTGCTCATAAGCCTCCTGGCAGTGATGGCATGCTGGTGAATCTTTATCAGGTTCTAGGCCCCTTGCTGTGTCCTGTACTTGCATGTTACTGAGGTTCACAAATTAGCCAACTTCCCCCACAGCTTTTGGAAGCCAATAATGTTGTTCTTCCTAAGAAGGGAAAAGATCCTACACTCCAAGACAGTTATAAACAAATTTACCTGATAAATGCAGATACATACCAAGCTTTTGGCAATAGTGCTGGCTACTAGACTGGAGCACAGCCTGCCCTCTCTCATCCATCCTACCTACGTGGATTTCATTAAGGGGCAGTCTAGGTGGATCACCTCCAGTTTTTGGTCAATCTCATCAAGCAGTCTGTCTTCTCAGGCACTCCAGGGGTGTCACCAGAGATATAAAGTTGGGGGGGTTAATGCCCCACACTCAGAATCTTAACAACGCTAGAGGGGTCCGGAGGCATGCCCCCCTGTCAAATTTGAAAATTAGACCTTCAAATGGTGGCTTTTCCTGCATTTTAATGGCAAAATATGTTTGAAAAGCCTGCTTATCATGACATATATTTAATGGTACATGTGGAAAAATTTGGTTACTGGACCACCAAGGACAATGGAAAGAGAGACACCACTATCCCAGCAGATTTGCTGGGAAGGTTACAGTCCCCAGAGCAAATAAGAGACTACTCAACTGACAGTAAATGAGGAAAAGTAAGAAAAAAAACAATGCAGACTGCAGTTATTAAAGTTGTGGCACTCAAAGGCTTTTCAATTAACCCACGCGACACAACCCCCCCGCCATTGCACACAGAAACAAAGGTATAAATAAACATTAAAGCTCTTAGCTCAACAAGTGTGAGAGCTTTGATTAATTCTGAATGAATAAGAATAACTATGTAATATGTATATTGTGTTGTTAACTTCAAGAAAAAGATGAGATCCGAATTAATCTCTGAGATTCTGATCTGCTGCTCGCTCTACCAACAGAAGCTGTATCACTACTATTTCTTGCTGCACACAGCGGGAGTTGGGACTAGTGTGTTGGAAAAACACACCACGTGTTTGTGCACTGAATGGTTCCACTGTGCAGGAAGCAGTTATGCTGTTGGTAGGAAGGGTATTAGGCGAGTGCCAGTCACAGAAATAGAACCCTCCCTCCTACTCCTGTCTATCACTCCCAGTTCTCCAGTCAGAGTCATTTATGTTGTTGCTGTGGACTCTCCCTTCCCCAACCCCTTGGCCCTCCTATAGGGTAGATGCCATTGCTGCTCCCGCCCCCACACTAGACACCTTGTGCTGACATGAGCACCCGCCAGCTGCCATGCTAAGTACCCACGAATAAAAAACCCACTCCATCCAGTGAGTCAGTGCGTTGCTCTTTCACAAACTTCACACTTCGTTCTTCACAGCATTTCCTAGTTCTGACATGACTCATGTCAGAACTAGAAAATGTCATAAAAAAGTGTGAATGTGAATGAATTCCCAGTATCAGTTGCAGCATTCAATTTGTGTTTGGATCGGATGTATTTGTTTTCGTTCTCGGGGATTCACTCATTTTAGTGAAATTTAGCATGCTGCCTACTACCATATGTGTCTATTTGAAACATTTTTCTCCAGGCTTTCAGTGACACACACAACAAGCAAAGTAAACCAGTGGCAGACTCAGTCAGATGACTGTCCCCCGATGACTCCCCCTGTACCTGTCTCAGTGGCTGCCTCCTGCCACCACCAGTTAACTTGAAATCCCCAACCCGAAGCTGAGCTGCTCTCTCTCTTCTCTGTCTCCTGATGTCTCTGGGTGAGGTCTGACAAAGACAAGTCCAATCCACATCTTCTCCTGTTTGTTTCTCACTGAGTCTCCTCCTGTATAGTGTCTCTGCTCCACCTCTGGTTCCCAGCCCACTTCCCAGGCTATGCGTTCATATTTAAAACATTGCAGCTCGCACTGAATCGCAAATTGGCTCACTAATTATTTGACTGGCTCAGTCCTTTCATTTTTCTCTGTTGGATTTTGGTAAACTCTCGGGAGCACTAGCAAAGTCCAACAGAGAAAAACGAAAGTGTGCTCCAAACGGTCACAATGTGACAGCACCACTGTGACAAAAAAACCAAAACAAAAAAAAAGTCTGGCTAGTGGCTACATTAAGTTGCTCAGCTAAGCTCGCTACAGATTGAAACAGCCAAAATGATTGGGTGGGGGTTAAATTAGATTGGGGGCTGTAGCTTCCCCCAAATCAATGTGCTGATGCCACTGAGGCACTCCTGAAGTAGCAGTGGCTGTGGATTTTGAGAAGGCATTCAACTTGGTGGAGTGGGAGTATCTCATGTGGTTTTGAGGAAAAGGGGTTCTGGACCTCTTTTTCTGGGATGGATCTCCACTGTATACTCTGCTCCTTCAGCCAGGGTCCTCACAAATAACTGCCTGTCTTCTCCTTTTGAGCTGCACAAAGGCATGAGGCAGGGCTGCCCCCTGTCACCATAGAAACATAGAAACCTAGAATTTGATGGCAGATAAGGACCGCTTGGCTCACCCAGTCTGCCTATTTACCCTACCTACTGTAATGCTACAGACCCTACTTGGTCTTCGGCATTACCCCCACCCCCCCTTCATTACCACTAATGTCCTCTTATGCCTATCTACTGCCTTCTTGAATCCCATGACCGATTTAACCCCAACCACCTCCACTGGGAGGCTGTTCTGGGTATCTGCCACTCTTCCTGTGAAGAAATACTTCCTTACATCTCCCCTGCCCCTTGCTCTTGAGCCTCTCTTTGTCTGAAAAATGCTTCCCTCTTGAACCTTATTTATACCCATGAAGTATTTGAAAGTCTCTGTTATATCCCTCCTTTCTCTCCTTTCCTCTAAGGTGTATATATTGAGGTCCTTTAGTCTCTCCTCATAGGGCTTTTGATGTACACCCTGCACCATTTTAGTTGCCCTCCTCTGGACCACATCTACCTTGTCTATGTCCTTCCAGAGATGTGGAATCCAGAAATGGACACAGTACTCTAGGTGAGGTTTCACCAGTGATCTATACAATGGTAACACCATCTCTTTTTCTGCTAGTGATACCCCTCCCTATGCACCGTAACATCCCACTAGCTCTTCTGACTGCTTTGTCACACTGTCTCTTTCCTGCTTGGTGGTCATTAATATTACATCCCCCATTTTGTACTCTGCCCTGGGTTTCTGTGCCCCAAGTGCATGATTTTGTACTTCTTTGCATTGAAACTCAGCTGCCACTCCCTTGACCACTCCTCTAGCTTTCTTAGATCTCCATTCATTTTTTCCACACACATCGCAGGAGTGTCCACCCTATTGTAGATTTTGGTGTCATCCGCAAAAAGGCATGCCTTTCCTTCCAGCCCCTATGCAACGTCACTAATAAAGACATTAAAGAGGACCAGTCCCAGTACTGATCTCTGTGGCACCCCACTAGTCACTCTCCCGTCATTGGAGTGAACTCCATTTATCACCACCCTCTTTCTCCTGTCCCCTAACCAATTCTTGACTCAGTTTACCATCTTTAGACTCACTCCCAGGCTGCCTAGCTTGTGTAAGAGTCTCCTATGTGGAACGGTGTCAAAGCTTAGGTCGGCCACATCCACTGCACCACCCTGATCTAATTATCTGGTCACCCAGTCAAAGAAATCTATCAGATTTGTTTGACATTACCTCCCTTCAGTAAATTCAATCTGCCAAGAAATTTGATAAGGCACTGGATTCAAGATATTCCACGATCCTTTCCTTCTGGTGGGATTCCATTAATTTTCCCACTACAGAAGTCAGGCTGACTGGCCTGTAATTGCCAGCCTCCTCCCTGCTCCTACCTTTGTGAAGTGGGACTACATCAGCTCTCCTTCAGTTCTCCTGAATCACTCCCATCTCCAGTGAGAAATTGAGTGGGGCTGTCAGAGGTGCAGCCAGGACCTCTCTGAGCCCCCTTAATATCCTTGAATGCACCCCGTCTGGCCCCATTGCCATGTCCACTTTTAGATTTAAGAGTACCTTCAGGACTCTCTCCTCTGTAAATGGACTAGTTTCCCCCTCCCTTCCTTTGATGGTCCTGTCTCTTATCTGTGATCCCTCACCATTCCCTTGCTCTGTGAACACTGAACAAAAGCATTTGTTCAGGATGTTCACTTTTTCCTGGTCCCCTTGACACACTCACTGCCTTCCTTCCTAAGCCTTACTATCCCTCTCCTAGTCTTTCTCTTTTTGCTTACATATCTGAACAATGTCATGTCCCCTTTCTTCACTGCCTGGGCTATTTTCTACGCTGTTTGTGCCTTTGCACTCTTAATTGCTTTTCCTGACTCCTTCTGCTTTTCCTGATACACCTCCCTATTTGCATCCCTCTGTGCCTCCTTATACTTCTGGAAAGCTAACTTTTTGCCCCTACCTTCCAGGCCACCTCTTTTGAGAACCATAGTGGTCTCTTTACTAGTGTTATCTGTGTCGGCTGTATAGCCTCTGGTCATAGCCATTCAAGAGCACAAAGACATCTCCAAGACTGAGGACATGCCTCTAAGCACCTCTCATACTCAGTCTTTGATCAATTGGTTTAGGCTGAAGTGGTCCCAGGACTCACTGAAGTCTCTGGGTATTATGCTAACCCCAGACATCTCCTGGTTCTGTTCTGCTACCATCTCTCTCTTAGTAAAAAAGCACCAGGCTGAGTGTGATTGGTAGAAGGCATTGTGGCTCTCCATGGCTGGGATAATCTCCGCTCTGAAAAAGGCCACTACACCTAAGATCCTCTATGTTTTGTCTCACTTCCCAATCCAGAGCTCTCAGTTTTGGTTCTATAAACTTGATACATTAATTTTTTTTTTCCCTGTGGGAAGACAATCTGCCTTGGTTCAGTAGGTCCAAATTCAGACTGTAAGGGCAGAAGGGGGGTCTCTCCCCTGGTTTTATGGATATCATTTGGTCTTCCTAGAAGCCCGGACCAGCCAATGGTTTTCCTTTCAGGGCCCTTCTCAACCACTCTGGGTTCAGATGGAACAATGACAAGAGGGAGCTGTATCCCCTGTTGTTTATCTCTACAGCCCACTTCCACTGCAGCTCAGTAAGTGGCCAACAGTCCTGGCCTTACTTAGGGCTTGGTGAGTACCCTAGTCTCTGGTTAAACTACCCCCTTCCCTTGGATCACCTCTCCCTTTGGCGAAACCTGATGTTGCATATTGACTGGAAGACTATCCACTGGCCTAGGTGGAATGCACAAGGTAAAAGGGTGAAGTGTGACTTATTTCAACAGAGTACTACCTGGCGAACTCCACTGACAACTTACAAAGTCATTATCACCTCCCTTGAGCAGAGTCTTGGAGACTCTAACAAATCCAGAGTCTCATCCATGGAGTGCTGAGCAAGGGAAGCAAGTTCTCTTCTTTCACTGGGGTCTCACCTTTTTGACATTTGCTGAAGGTCCCAGGCAGGGCTGGACTTATTCATGGGTATGCTAGAGACAATATGTAGGGTCTCACACTCTGGACTAGGCAAAAGTGAGAATCCTGTCTGCAAGGTACCATAATGAAGGCAGAATGGTCTTCCTGTTGCAGGGATGCTCACTGAGCATGTTCTGATAGCCATGGTCATCTTCTACAAAAAAGATAATTCACCAGGGGTATGGAACCCAAGTTCTGCTGAAAAAGATGTGATTCCTGACTTAAGACACATGGTGGCAGTATGCCTTCCCTAAGAATGACCTGCTTCACATTTTGTGGAACTGTCCAGCCATCTAGCTATTTTGGGAAATGGTGGAGTGCTGTCATTTGACTGTCCTGGATACAATCATATCCCAGTCTCTGCCATTGTGATGTTTTGGCAACCCCCATCTAGTCCTTAGTGGCAGGGGCTACTCCTTCTGTGAGTGGTGGTGGTCAGTGTGAGGCTAAATGCATCCTTTTCCAATGGTGGAGGACATCAGATGTCCCTTCAATCCAGGAATGATGCATGGCAGTTTTGGCTTTGCTTACCAGGTTATCACAGGTGGCAAAAGGCACCATGCCTCAGTATTACAAGATGTGGAGGCCTTGTCTGTCCTCATCGTTATGCACCTTGGAGACCAGCTTTCCCCAGTGGGAAACAAAGGACTCCCTTCTCCCTCCCAGAGTAGTTACCTCCCACTCCTTCACAAATTATTTACTGAGAGCCCTTATCTTTCCATACCCCCCACTCCCCACTCTCCCCTTCCCCTACCCCAGCTGTGGGGGCTATTTTTATACAGTAGGTGTTAGTGGACCTCTCCTGAGAAGGGATCCAGTGAGACTCTGATGTATCCCTATCTCCCCACTTTAGGGTTGTTGTGTGTGACAGTTGGTTTCAAACTTGGAGTCCCTTCCTGTCTTCCTCCACCCTTGCCCTGTATAGGTCTACATTGCTTGCTGCCTCAAAAAGTGCGCTCTTCCCCCCAACCACCACCAGCTCTCACCTCTTAGTAAAGGATATAATGTGTTTTGCTGCTAACCATATTCATTCAGATTATCCCTCCCTGATAGCATACATGAGATGTTTGATACTGGTGATTATTACTCATTGATGTATGTATTGGCATGTAAGGTTTTATGCTGAATTCCCTATGTCCCATTGTTGTGTATTTGAGGGTTTTTTTTGTGTGTTTGTATTGCTGAACAAACCATCAGAGAATCAAGTAGTATCATTCCAGTTAGTTGATTCACTATTTTCAGCTGTAGTTTCAGGCAGGTAAGATAGTAAAATAGTGCTGCAGAGGAGAGAAGAGAGTACACAATGGGAGTCTGTAGTGGCAGCTGCAGGTCCTGCTGCAGGAGCAGGCAGAGTTAATTTAGCAGATGGAGAAAAGTGCAGGAGGATTTGAGAAAATTTATCTGACAACTATTCTTTTTTACTGAGTGCTGGTTGTGATGTGAGAAAGGTGCAGGTGGAGTTTATAGGATTTATTTGAAAAATAATTTGCGTGCTTGAGGTGAGGGCAGTGGGGCACTGAAATGTGTCTTTATCTTTTTGCTGTGTGAAAAACAAAGGAAGTAAGCAACTCTGCTGCTGCAGGTTGCTGAGTGTTGGTGATCGGGACTCGAGGGGCATGTGCATGCCTCTGCCATCAGTGTAGAAATACAGAAACATAGACAATGACGGCAGAAAAAGACCAAAGGTGTATCTAGTCTGCCCAGAGTTCCCTATCTGCCCTGGGACCTATTGTACATATGGAGTTTTATCTCTCCCCATCCATCCCCCTGTTCTCTCCCCACTACTACTGACCTAAACAACCACCAGATCCTTTACCCTTTCCTAGCCATGCCTCACGCAATTTATGGTCTTGGTGCCCACCATCTCTGCTAGCAGACTGTTCTTTGACTCCACCACCCTTTCTGTAAAATTGAACTTCCTCACATTCCCTCTTAAACCTTCTCCCCACCAGTTTCTACTCATGGCCTTAGGTTCTCGACTCTGTACTCCTGCTAAACAGTTCCCTTCGTTAACCTTGTTTATTCTCTTCAGGAGCTTGAAGGTCTCTATCATATTGCCCTCTCTTGCCTGGTCTCAAGTGAGTACATGTTTAGTGCCTTAACATGATCTTCGTAAGACCTGCCCTGTTGGCCCTGAATCATCCTGGTCACCCTACTTTTCACCTCCTCCAGCCTGTCCTTGTCCTTCTTAAGGTGAGGACTCCAGAACTCAGCACAGTGTTCCAAGTGCAGCCTCACCAATGACCTATATGTAGGTAGTAGTTCCTACTTTGTCCTGCTGCCAGTACCCCTTTCGATACACCCCAGCATCCTATTAGCCTAATTGTGGGCCTTGTTACACTGGCTTGAATGTTTGAAGGAGCCCATAATGAGGGCTCACAGGTCCCTTTCATCTGCCATAGGGCTCAGTTTAACTCTGCTCTTCCAGTACTGCATCATGGTTATTTTCCCTAGGTGCATAACCTTGCATTTTTTGGCATTGAATTTCAACTGCCAATCCTTAGACCACCTCCCTAGCCTTTGTAGATCCCTTTTCATCTTACTAATCCCTTTGTCACTATCTACCCTAAAGCGGAGCATCATGAAACCTCCTTAGAAACACCACTTGCCCTGGATGCCCTCTCAAATGTCATTGATGATCATATCGAAGAGGGTAGGACCCAAAACAGATCCCTGTTGCAACCCACTCATGATCTTCCTCTCTCCTGATTTTGATGCTGTTTACTTCAACCCTCTGCTGTCACTCTTTCAACCAATTTCCTACCATTCTGACAATGTCCCTAGCCATGCCCAGATACTTCAGCTTCTTCAGCAATCTTTTGGGTGGCACTGAGTCAAAAGCCTTGCTGAAATCGAAGTAGAGGAAATTCGCAATGTGGCTCTTATCTACTACCTTTCTCACCCAATCTAAGAAAACTGTCATTTTCCTGCCTCCCACATAACCGTGCTGTTTATTATCCTATAGACTGTTGCTCTCTAGGTAGTCCACAAGGTTCTCTTTGATCAGATGTAGATCTGTAGATCAGGCACAGTCAGTGGTAATAGTGTAGGTAGGGAGAAATGGAAAGACTGGATGGCTCCAGCACTCCCAATTTGCCATCAGATTCTGTGTTTCTATGTTTCTATCAGTGACTCCATCAATTTACAAACTACAGAGATAATGCTGACAGGTCTGTAATTCCCCAATTGCTCCCTGTTCCCCGTCCCACCATGTAGTAGGACTACATCTGCTGCCCTCCAGCCTTTCAAAACTACTCATCTGAAATTAGCTATTGAATAGCACTACTAGGGGTCCAGCCAGTTCCACATCCAATTCTTTAACCACCCTTGGGTGCATCCTATACAGCCCTATGGCTTTATTTACTTTAAGGGCTTCAGGCCTCTTCCAAACCTTTCTTTGGTAAATACTGGCTTCTTCATTTCTAAAATGTGCCTGACAGTTGACTTGATGCCACTTTCAGGCAGGGGCCCACTGCTTTCCTTGTGATGACAGAGCAGAAGTAATCATTAAGGATGTTTGCTTTTTGTTCATCTTACTCTAGTACCCTCCGCCCCCTTGTAACCTAATAATGCCCTCTCCTAGTTTCCTTTTTTCATTGCTATATTGGAAGAATTTTTTTTTCCCACCTTTGATCCCCTCCATAATATGCATCTCCGTGCCTGCCTTTGTCTCCCTGACCCTCCTCTTTGCTTCACTAGTTTTATTTGGTACTCTCCATTTTCCGTCTGCCCCTGTTTTTCCTTGTAACTGGTGAAAATATTTTTCTTGGCCCTCACTGCTTCTCTAACCCTTTCAGATGACCATATTGGTTTCTTGAAGCTGTTTTTTTCTGTAACAATTCTTGTCTATGGGGGCAGAGCTTGCCAGCCAAGATGGTGGCAGACTAATTTGGTGAGAGCAGATCCCTGGAGCAAAAAACTTTATCCAGCTGAAAATCGAGCAGTCCCTACCAGAACAGTGGGGCATAGAGAGAAGCGATAAAATAAGAGCTTTCGATTGGTACCAATTGTGGTCTGACACCAGCTAGGAGGAGGGAGGGTGCCTCGTGTAAAGTGCCAAGATGGGAAAACAGCAAGAGTGGCCTGTGGGACAACAGAAAGCAGTGGGTATTATTAAACAGTACTGGAGACCCAGAAGAGTGCTAGAGACAGAGCACCCTTTCAGTATTGGGGAAACAATGGCAACAGCAGCTGGCTACACCCATTGAAGTTGAACTTGTAAAAATAACCAACATGTTAACTAGGGTGTTAGAAGACAATGCTGAACTAAAGCAAACTACAGCTAAAACTAACGAAGAACTGTTGGCGCTCACCACGAGGGTAGCTGACACAGAGGTAGCAGTGAAGCAGCACAGTGAGGCCCTCCACAAACACTTTGTGCATCTCAGAGACCATGACTGTAAGCTGAAATATTTACTAAACAAAGTTGATGATCTGGAAAACAGGGCAAGGAGGAAAAAGGTAAAGCTGGTAGGAATTCCAGAGGGAACAGAGGGGAAAGATATGATTAGCCTTCTAAGAGCGGCCCTGCCCCAGATGCAGCAACTGAACAATGCTGCCCCTCCTGAACTGGAAAGAGCTCACTGATCCCTTGCCCCAAGACCAACGCAGGGGGAAGACCAAGACCCAATTTGTGCAAATCTTTAAGGTATTCAGAGAAAGAGATGTACCTACCAGTGGCGAGGGAAAGGGGGCAAATGAAGTGGGAAGGGCACAGTGTACAACTCTACCAAGACTATTCCTATGAGCTATCAAAAAAAAGGAAAGCTTGGGGGTCAAGAAAAGGCTGTACAAATTAACTGTATCAGCATCACTGAGATATCTGTCTATGCTTGGAGTACAGTACAGAGAGGAGTATATTACATTTAGCAACCTGCAAGGAGTAGAACGCTTTCTGCTTGATGCTGAGAATGTTCGGACTGGCACGAATCACCACCTGTCATTGCCACGAGGTGAGGCTCTGCACTAAATGGACACTACACCAGCTAATGCTGGATCCCAAGCCCATATCCCATGCAGGGATCCAAACCCTGAACAGCAATGGCAGCAGGCAAAAAGGGGGAGACCCAAAAAGAAAACAAAAAGTGAGGCAAAGAAGAGGATGTCTCCCAGAAGAAACAGATCAAGGAGCCTCCAAAGTCAGAGGGTGCTATCAGATGCAAGCAGCACTTCACTGGGACTGACACCTGTCAAAACCATTAACAGGTATGAGGTGCTGTGAGACCTAAAACCCACAGCCTTGGATTTATCGGCTTCAAGGGACATGCAGAAAAAGCGGGTGGTCAAGGCGATTGAGGCAGACATCCAGGAGGAGAACTGGCTCCCCATCTGCAGAGAATGGGCTGAGACTCTGACTGAAGTTACCGGAGTGCAGCAATTGTTCAGTCGCACAACCGTTAGAGCCACGAGCGACAGAGAACTGAAGGGGTAATTGAATGACTGTTGACTGACCTCTGACCCCCCCTTTTATATGTGGCTGTTACCCTAGTTGTACCTCCTTTACCAAGAAGACAGTAACCACAGTTCACTGCTGGAAGGTGGCTCAACCCAGGGGAAATCTGGAAAAGTGACCCTGGAAATGGAACAGAAGAAGACGGTAATGTAATGGCTTCCCAGAGGGTTATTGCTCAGTATTACTCACCTGGGCAGTCTCAAACAATGTGACTGCTGTGGTGAATGGGGAAGGGGAGATACAGGGGGCTTATTTTAAAGGGCGGCTGCCTCATGAATAAAACAGGCATCTTCATAGGAATGATAAAAAGTAAGGGAAAGAAGGGATAGCGGATAAATAGGGGAGGGCAGCACAAAAGAAAGTGTACAATTGGAAGAATTGGAGGATATATAGTAGGGGAAGGTGCACAGGTGATGTACATGGTGGATGCAGCTATTAGAAGAGAGGACAGGGGCATAGAAAGAAGACACAGAGGAATTTTAACTGGTTTAAGCTCATAGGCGCAAAAGCGCCTGACAAGGGGGCAATTCCCCGACAGCTGACCTGGTAATCACTGCATCACCCCTAGCACAAGGTCACCCCACCCCTTTGAGATGAATTTAGGACAGGGGGCAATACTTGGCTAATTGAAAGACAGCTCCAGGGATCTAATAAGCCAAGGCAGGAGCTAAATAACAGCTGTGGTGAGTGATCGAGTAGGTCTCGGTACAGAGACCTGGGCAGCTCCCATGGTCTCCCAGGGGAAGTTTCTCAGGCTATTGGTGCCCAGTAGAAAAGGGTGGACACTGAGTCTAGCAGGGAAACTAAGCCCTTATATAGGTTGCAAGGGTATTTTTACATTTTGTATGTTCCAAAATGTTATATGGTTGATGATGTTATGCAAGTTAATTGTTCTCGACATGGTAGGCTTTTGGAAGTCCAAGGGCCCTCAGGAGGACGGCAAGACCCATTTAGGGGCCAGTCCCTTCCCCAGAGGCACGAGTAGATCTTGGTTTTTGAGTACTGCAATACAAAAACCAAAAATCAGAGTAAACAAAAGAGGGGGAGGGGGACACGCCCCAGAACACAATATAGCACTGTGGACAAGGGAGGACAGGGAACAGACAATAAGCACTAAGTCAAGAGTAACACTATGGAAGGGGAAGGAGTAAAGGAAGTGGGGAACCGAGCTTACTTAATGACCGAGCAGCAATGGCAGAATACTAAAGGAAAACCAAATGGCTAACAGCCCGGACATAACAGCCATTTCATGGAACGTGAGAGGGCTGAATTCTCCTGTGAAAAGGAAAAAATCTCTAGAGAGGCTCAAAAACCCTAAAGCACAGATTGCCTTTTTGCAGGAGACAAAACTGCAACAAAAAGAAGCCCAGAAATCAGTGAGGGAATGGGTTGGGAGCGAGGTACATAGCTCTTCAGGGAAGGCAAAGGGGGGAGTTTCAGTTCTTTTCCACAAGAAACTTAACTGGGTACTGAAACAGTCCTTTAGTGATACAGAAGGAAGATGGGTGATAGCTAAAGTAGGGTCACCCATGTGATCCGTGGTTCTAGTGAACATATATGCACCAAATAAGGACTCGGCTGAGTTCTTTAACACCATCTCCCAGAAAATATTGGACTTATCTTATGACAATCCAGAGGTCATTATTAGAGGGGAATTTAATTTAGCCCTGAATCACTGGGTAGATAGATCTAATAGCAAAAGAGAACCCCACACAAATTCCCTATGAGACCTCAGGGAACTTCTAAATTTACATCAGTTACTGGATACCTGGAGAACCTTCCAACCCACAGAGAATGATTACACCTTTTTCTTGGCAGCAAAGGCCATGGCCAGCAGGTTAGACTACTGGTTCACGTCTGCGAGGGTCACACAACAAGTAGTAGACATCAGTATAGCCCCCCCTATACTTATCAGACCATGAGCCGGTGACACTGCATCTGATTTTGGAACCCAGGCCCTCCAAATCTCTGGCGTGGAGAGCAGACCACCTACTCCTGGAGAATGGAGAATTTAGGACATGGATAAAAGGGAAAACAGAGCTGTATTTTCAGCACAACGCCCAGGGTACACTTTCTCCCACTATGATATGGGAGGCGTACAAAGCCACGATAAGAGGACAAATTATTAGCTTTGTGGCCCACAGAAGGAAAACAAGAGAAAGAGAGGCAGCCCTGTTAGAGGGACAGCTACGACAAAAGGAAAAGAATATAAACAGAATCCCCAGCAGCTCCACAACCCCAAACTAACATCCACAATTGCTGCCCTACATCTGCAATTAAATATACTAGCCACCAGAAAGGTAGAATTACAAATTAAAAGAACCCAGCACAGATATTGGGTAGAAGGGTAGAAAGGGGGTAGACTCCTTGCCTTCTGCCTAGAAAAAGACAGACAAAGAGGCATATACCTACACTCAAAGACGTTAGGGGGAAGACCTCTTTGAATCAAAAGGACATTAACAATATTATGGCAGAATTTTATAAGAAATTATACTCTTCGCACATAGAATGGAATCTCGAAAAATTCTCAGATTTCATGACAGGCCAACCCCTACCAAAACTGACTGAGACCCAAAAAGCAGATCTTGATGCTCCCTTCATGGTAAATGACATTAAGCAGGCCATCCAGATTATGGTCTCTAACAAGACACCAGGCAGTGACAGCTTTTCGGCCCACTTCTACAAAATAGTACAAGGGGAAGTAGCAGTGACTATGCTTAGAATGCTGTAAGATGCACAAGCCACAGAGGAACTCCCTGACACATTAAATGAGGCACTAGTTATAGTACTACCCAAGAAAGGTAAGGATCATACTCTGCCGACCAATTACAGGCCTATTTCACTTATAAATGCAGAGGCCAAGCTTTGGGGGAAAATACTGGCCTCAAGACTTGATAAAATACTGCCTCATATAATCCATCCATGCCAGGCAGGTTTTGTGAAGCTAGCTGGTTCACATCACTTAAAAGCAATAGCCACTCTTTTTCAGGTTGCAGCAGGTCTTCCCACTCCAGCTGCAGCAGTAATGGTAGATTTTGAAAAAGCTTTTGATTCATTGGAGTTGGAAACCTGCATGCAGTCTTGGAACTTTACAATATTGGACTGGGCTTCTCAGCATAGGTTAGGATGATATATAACAAACCCAGAGCAAAGGTGATTACCAATGATACTCTTTCAGAGTCCTTCACACTGTATAGAGGTAATAGGCAGGGTTGCCCTCTGTTGTCCCTGATTTTTGTTATAGCTATGGAACCTATGGCAGTGGCACTATGGGGTAATATGGAAATTAGGGGAATCCAGATAGGTAAACATCAATATACTACCAAGCTGTATGCAGGCGACTGCATGATCTTCACTAATGACATTTACAGAAGCATCCAACTGATTCTAAACACTATGGAGGCTTTTGGGGGTATCGTAGGACTGAAGATAAACATCACTAAATCCTAAATTCTGCCCTTAAACAAGAGGGCCACCCAGAGTATGGTGGGCAAGTAGGTCTAAAGGGCGCATGAGGAGATCAAATACCTAGAGTTAAGGGGACCCAAACACAAGGAGCAGGATGGAAAGGAACTTAGACCCTCTGGTTAAGCAGCTGCAGAAAGAAGTGCAGAGGTGGGAACAGTTGCAGTTGTCAATGGCAGGAAAACAGCAGCTAAAATAGCACCTCAAGTCTGTGCTTGTACCCAAGGTGTACTACATACAATCTCATATCCCCAAAATAATCCTGCAGTCCTGGGCACAAGAATTACATACACTAATGAGTAAATTTCTATGGGGAGACAAACCACCCAGATTTGGTAGGGCCAAATTGAGAGACCCCTGGAATAGGGGAGGATGGAACGTTCCAAAATTTATAAACTACTTTCATGCATTTGTAGCAGCCAAAACCTGCCTGCGGTTTCAATCACATAATTCCAATATGCCAGCTTGGCTGGAGATAGAAAAAGAAATAATGGATGGTTCATCCCTCCTGGCCTACCTTGGCCTCTCCTAGCCTGCCAAATATGCAGAGTGGGACACAATAAAAGCAGGGCTAAAGGCATGGAAGAAATTGGGGAAGACGGCTAAGATGTGCCTGAACACAGGTATCCATGCACCACTTTGGAACAACCACTCCTTTTGTGTGGACAAAAGACCTATAAGATGCAAAGGCTGGGAAAATAGGAAGGTCAATCAGGTTAAGGACTTACTTATGGATGATGGGGAAACTATGGTATCCTTTCAGGAGCTACAAGGGAGAAACAACCTTCCAAGAGGAAGTTTCTGGCAGTACCTACAACTGAGAAGCATGTATAATAAATGGCATAGGGCAAAATACTGCTGCAAAAACTGCAAGGCACACCGAAAGAGGAAGCTAGACAAGGTCCCAATAGGACACTGGGTAAAAATAAGGAGAGGGCTGGCAGGAACCATACAGCGAACACTGAGGGATGGGCTCCCTGATCCTTCCTCAGCAGCCAGGAAGTGGTGGCAAAAAATGCTGGGCATGCCTATCTCAACACAAGCTCAGGAGAGAAGTTGGAGGAAAGCACAGCAATCGTGTGCAGACCAAAGAAGCCTTTTAATACATAACAAGGTGATGCACCTCCGGTACCGCACATTGGTACATCTAAAGCAATGGGCCTGGTACAGGATGACAGGTGCTGGAGGTGTAATGCTCCTAGAGCTCACCTGCTGCACATCCTATGGCAATGCGACCAAATCCAACCATTGTGGGGGAAGATTAACTAGCTATGTCCATTGATATGTGGACAACAGTTGCCATGAATCCTGAGCTTTTGGTTGGTGGGAATAGAGTCAGACAATAGCAGTTTCCACTATGCAAACCTTTTATGGATGACACAGGCAGCACTGGAGGGAATTTGACTTCTCTTGAAGAAATGGAGAACCCAAGAAGTGCCCACAGTGGGAGATTGGACCCAAGCAATGGAAGATTGGACCCAAACAATGGAAGGACTACCCTCCCATGCTAGACTTTCTCACTATGCAAAGAATATGAGTAGAAGATATCAGGAATCATGGACCCCTTACTATGAGTATATAAAAAGGAACATTCCTCCCAACACTAACAAGTACACAGGCGATAAGTTTCGCCCACCCTGAGGTGTGGATGGCAAGTTGACTGGTTAAAAGGTTAGATGTAAGTGAAATCAGGCTTCAGCCCCACCTTCTGTATCCCTAAAGTCAGTAGACATGTTAGGCGAAATGTCATAAGTGTAAACTCTTGTGAAAATTTGAACATGCAGTAAAAGCAATGTCTAATTCACTGTGTAGGCTAAAACTGAATATTGGACCTTAATAAAGTCTTAGGGGCCCGTATTATATAATGTCTAAACTTTAGGATGTAGATACCATGGGCAAGTTAGTAAATGTCTGACAAGTAACATATGTCCTCCAATGTATTGATGTACTAGGAGTTTTTGAAGGTCCTTTTTTTTCTTTCTTTATCATTTTCCTCTTCTTGATCCACTTTGGACATATCTGGAACCATAAATTGTGCAAGAAATTTAAAGTTTGCTCAATAAAAAGTTTAAGTGTAAAAAACAATTCTTGTGTATGAGTTTGTTGCCTCATGAATGGTCCCCTTGATTGCCCCCATCTTTCCTCTACCCTCCTATGTTGTACACCCTGGTCAATTTACATCTGACCACCTCCCTCATCTGGTTGAAGTCTGTTCTTCTGAAATCTAGGGCTTCAGGTTTGGTAGGGTTATTCTAGTCCCGAGGGCCAGCTTGAACCAAATGGAGTTATGGCCACTGGACTGCGGTGATACCCCTACCCTCACTCCATGTTGGCAAGAACCAATCTAAGAATGGCCACCTGTCTCAGGTAGTGTTGCAATGTATGCAACAGTGTCTGAGTTCTGGTTCGCTTGACAGCTGAAATGTCCCAGTTGATATCCATTTGGTTCAAATCACTCATCACCGCCACTTCCCCCTTCTTCACTCCCCTTGCCAGCTCTTACCTGAGCTCTGTATCTATTCCCCTTGTCCCAGTGGCCTATAGATCACCCCATCCATATTTTCTTGCCTGAGGGTGCCATGAGGTGAACGCATAGCACCTCTGTTTCCCCTTTGCTTTCCCTGATTTGTCTGTCCTACACAGCCTCTATGCTCTCCCTGACATACAGAGCTACATCCCACCTCTGCCTTCCCCTCTATTCTTCCTTAATATTGTGTAACCCGGGACTCACAAGTCCCAGTCATTATTCTCTGTGGCCCAAGTTTCTTTGATGGCTAGGAGGTCCACCTCAGTGTATCTGCCACCAGTGCCTGGAGATCACTGATTTTATTACCCAGACTCCTGACATTAAGTCAGACCCCCCACTTCCAGCTAGCTCTATATTCTCTTTTGCCGATTTGTGATCCTACACTTGTATTCCTTCCCATTCTCCTTACCTTCTTATTTTTCCTACTGCTTGCAGACTCTTGAGTGCCTACCTCCCTTTGCCTCTTCCACTACTCCTTTTTGAAACCATGAGGAAAAGAACTGAAGGAGAAAGGAACAGGAGGGAGGAAAGTAGAAGGGAAAGGTTCCACCATGCCAGTTCCACCAAGTACCAGTTCTGTAAGCAGTTGTAATGGAGACATCAGGACGAGGACTGGGAATTACATTGGTTGAGGAGGTGCTAACCCAGAAAGAAAGACTAGGGCTGGGTGTGTGATAGTCCATCCAAAGAAACCATAGTTCATTAGTTCCAAGAAATCAACTGGTTCCACAGCCACTGCAAGTAGAAGCTATCTCTGCCAGTCTAAGCAGTCCAGTGCATCTGTGCCTTGAGTAAACCAAAAGCACACAGGCATCCCACAGTTCCTCCTTAGAATAATTTGAGGACCTCTACCTGCCAGGATATGAGTTCCAGCCCAGTCTTTCAAAAAGGAAAGCCCCCACCACATTCATCTTGTATGAACAAAATGATACCAGCTGCTAGTACTAGTGGCATCAGCACCGCCTCAGACACCTCTGCACCATGGGCATGGGTGACTGGCAGTCCACCTTGAGGATGTCTATGATACCCTCACTGTGCCCCCAGCACCCAAATCAGGCATCAGTGGCAGTAGCATCACCAGTCTCAGTCCTGCTGCTCAGCCATTCTGTGAGGAAGGTAGCAGTGAGCCTGGGATTGGTACTGTTACTACTGTTACCTTGTCACCTGAGGAAAATGTGAAATTGTTTGGGTTAGAGTGAGGTATGCCATTTTTTCATTTCATTTCATTTTATTTAAAGTGAAGGTTTATAGACAATATTGTCCATTTTCCTACTTGACTGTACATAAAACAGGTACATATAGAAATAATTTCACAGAGATAATTCAACTCAGTCATAACAGGTGCAGGAGTACAGCATGTTCAAATGTATCTTCAAAGTTTGTGCAAGTTGCAAATAACAATCCATACTGGTGAGTTCAAGTAAATAATTCCAAAGGCAACCTGATCTGTAATAAAAAGAATTGTAAGCTATCTCTTTTCTGCAGCATGGCAATTTCAAAGCTAGCCTTCTTGTTGCTCTAGCAGCGATAGTGCTACAGGTGATACATTTAAATAACTGACCCAGGTTTTGAGGTACAGAACCATAATTCATCTTCCAGACCCAACAGCTAAGTAAATCATCTATCCGCTGACTAAGAGACAGCAGGTTTACAGTTGACTATATATTACAAGTATGACAATCCATAGATAAGTTATAAGCAAATCAACATGCCCAATTCAAAAGTATTTCAACTCTATGCAGTCTTACCAGCAGAGGAATATTCCACTAACCCATATTCTATTATTGGAACAATGTGGGACAAAATAATGTTTTTGCAAGCTTGTTTAGTTAAGTTCTGAAGTAAGACATTACATTTCATTTTTAGAGATTTAACCAACACATTTATAAGCTGCAAGTAAAATAAGAGTCTAATACAACTTCTAAATACTGATAGGAGTCTACTTGTTCCAACAATTGACCATTAAGGGTGTTTATTTGTAAAGACTGTTCCATTAATGTATTTCTTTTACTACAAAGGTGCCTGCATTTTGTTTTTCAGTAAGGCAGACTTCATTCGATCAAACCATCTTAAGACATTGTTAAAGCCCCTCTGTAATATATTATTTACCTTATTTAAATATTTATCCTTTGTAAACAATACAGTATCATCTGCATGTAACAGAATTTGAGTTGGTCCAGCAGTACCACAGAGATCATTCAGAAATAAACCGAATAACTTGCCTAAAATGAATCCTCGTGGGACCTTGAGATTTACTGGAAGAACAGTTGAAAAATGACCCTGTATTTTCACTTTTTGACATCTATCACAAAGAACACTGCCAAGATAATCCAATACTGATGTTGAAAAGCCCAGGTTCCTTAATTTTCTCAATAAAAAATTATGATTTACCTAATCAAACGCTTATGACAAATCAATGTAAATTGCTCCAAACCGGTATCCACTGTCCAAGACCTCATGGATTTTATTATTAAATTCAGATAGTGTTGCAATAGTAATATGTGATTTTTGGAAACCATGTTGTTCTTTAGCCATCAAAGCATGTTTATTTAAGTAGTCAAAAATCTGATATTATACAATGGCAAGAAAGAATCCTGCTTTCTGATTGGCTGGAATGGCAAGGTACCCATGATGTTATCCTGGTATATCATCACGGGTATAGTGCCATCCACATCAGAACCTAAACACAACCTTAATATCCTTACACAACATCTAACAGACTGACAGCCTTCAGAGACACATTGCACTACTCACATGTTCAACTATCCTGAGGTAAACTTTACTCTCTTCAAAATGGAAGAAGTCCAGGAGTGGTTTTCCTATGAAAAAGAAAATACAGTACCACCAGAGCAACTCAAAAAGAAACCAGAAAAATGAAGACACATCCAGCTTCCTGACGATGACCTTGACAAACTGGAATGTGACAGAAATGAGCTCTCCACAAAGTGCCAAACAACATGGGCCATCAATGCCATGAAGGACTGGCTGTCAGAAACTGGTACAGAAATAAACTTCACCACAATCAATACCTGTGAATTAAATACAGTGCTCCGCAAATTTTATGGCTCAGTCCATAACTCCTCTGGTCAGCCACATGGAATCAGCAGCTTAATCGGTTTATGAGCGGGCATCAACCACTTCCTAAATGAACCACCTTTAATCAGGAATATGAATATTTTAACAAGTCCTAATTTCCAAAGTGACAACAATGTTTTTTCTGCCCAAATCAAAAACCTTAGACAAGAGGGGAAAGATAAAGCAAAACACCACCCACCCCTCAGCAATACAGACCTCAGACTTCTCCATGAATCCCCTGCTGTAAGCATACAGACTCCCGAGGGACTGCTGCACCTCGTCTGGCTTGAACTCCAAATACACTTTGCCAGATGCTGTTGTGAAGGCCAGCATAAACTGCAACCCAGTTCCTTCGAGTTCCACACATCTGAAGATGGGCTGAACTATGTCTCCCTAGGTTTTAATGAAAAACACAAGAATCACAGAGACCCCCTGGAAAAAGACCGTGACAAGTACAGTGGAGCAATGTTAAAGCTGCCAGGTCATCCCCAGTGCCCCGTAGCGGCCCTGCAAAAATACATCTCAAAGCTCCCACCAAAAGCTCCTTGCCTGTACATGCATCCTCATAGACAAACCACAAAACCATGGCAAAATGAAGAAATCTGGTACAGCATGGAACCAGTCAGAATAAAATACCTTGTTACAATGCTGCCCAAAATCTGTCATGCTGCAGGTCTTCCTAACAGCTACACAAACCACAGCCTGCGTGCAACTGCTATCCAGATCCTCAGTAATGCCGGCTTGGAGAGTCGACAAATTATTTCAGTAACAGGGCACAAACAAGAGTCTTCCTTGCACAGTTACTGAGGACCGACTTTACAGGAACGCCGACAATGGAGTTCGATCATATCCAGTGCAATGCCAGATGTCACAGGTCACCGCCGAACTGAAACAGTGCCTCCCGATGTCAACATGATTCAACACCTACTGACAACCTCTGGAAATGCTTCAAAAGAACCTCAAACAACAGAACTGCAGCACAGCATAACCCCCTCTAAAGAAAAAACCCAAACAGAGCAGCAAGACACCAGCAACACACAGTTCTTCATTCAAGGCAGCAGTATGTGTGTTATCAATATCTACAAACCATAGACTGTATGTAATCCAAATAACAATTACTCACAGAATTTATGTCTTGCATTTAAAAGTTAAAAAATATATGTTCTAATAGTTGAACAGTTAAAAGAAATGTTTTAATACAGTTAGCAATTTATTATTTCTTAAGTTATTTTAATATTTCTACAGTTCAGAAATATTTATTAACTTTAAATATTTAAATATTTCAAGAAAATGTAAAAAAAGGAACTAGTTAACCTTGTGAAAGGGCATTACTTAATTGTTACTCATTAAAATTGTTTTAAACCCAAAACAAAAAGTCTCTTTGTTATTTATACACACAAGGGCCATTGTATAATAGGGATAATGCTCCAGGGTAGTGTGTCGTGCTTGGATAATGTCACTTCTGGGGTGATTAGTCGCGCTCGGTCTGTGGCCTTGTGCCTAATCACCCCAGGCGTGACGTTATCCCAGCATGACACACACCCCCTGGAGTGCATTATTCCTTTAATACTGAAGTATTACTAATTCTGGGAGGTTTAGACAAAAGTAACCAATCAATTAGTGTATCATTTTCAGCTCAATATTTAATTTGAGTGGGTTCAACCATTACTTGTGCAAGATTAAGGACATTCACTTTATTCTGATATTTTTTATTTATCTTACTCAAACAATCAATATTAAAGTCTTCAGAGACTACAGTATCTTCTCATGGTTAATCTTCAGGTTTCTAAAACAGGAGACAAAATGATCAAACTCAGTAGAAGTATCTTTCGAAGGTAAACTATGCTAACATTTAAGTTGTTAGAACCCCCTAAAATGACAGTTATATTTAAAAATTCACAACATTTGCCACTAGAAAACATAGAAGATTTAGTTACTGAATAACAATCCTCTAAATGGATTGCACAGCCTCCTTCTTTTTTCCTACTTTATCACATCTAAGTACACTGTAGCCTGGAATGGTTAAATGAGTATTAGGGATTTTAGAACTTAACCAGGTTTCAGATAGCTCAATAAAGTCAAACTGAACTAATTGACTGTTTCAAGCAGAAGTAGTTACATACACTTCAAATAAACCAGCACACACAATGTGGAGAAACAACCAAGAATTAACCTCCTCCTGTTCATACTGATCTTTCTCCTTCGTTGCCTTAGTATGTTTCCAGTACCAGGTGTAAGTGTAACAACATGGAAGATGACTTGGATAGTAATGATCCAGAGTCAACACATTACATTCTGGAGCTGTTTGGTACTCACTGCTAGCACTGCACAGACATGTTGAAGGAAGGCACAGACATCTCACTAGAGTACTTGATGGAAGCTTATCTAGCACAGCCACTGTCTAGCTAAGGTAATGATCCCATCAAATGCTACAAAGACAGAAAAGTCATTTGGCCTGCACTGGCTAAACTAGATTTGTATTTTCTAAGATTTCTTCCAAAAGCTGTCAGTTCAGAAAGACGTTTCAGAATAACAGGTGACATCATCTCACCCCATCATCCCAGGCTAGATCCTCACAATATTGTTTTACCCTGGCAGTTGCATTTTAGAATAGGGCCTCAGCCATTAGGAGATACACCTTGACAAATGGTGGCTGAGCTGACTTTCACTCCAGAACTCAAGATTGTACACTAAGAGACCCCCACTTCCCTTTAAAATGTAATGAGTGAGTAGGCATTTGAGGCAGAAAGTAAATTGTAACAATTTAATGATTTGCCAATTTTTTTTTTGAGTGCACTGTGTCTCTTGTTTTAGCTTCACAAGTATAGGCTAGCATCTGTTGAAATTGTTATGTGATAGTCCTGTATTGGAGACATTCCCTTCTGCAAGTCCCTCCTTGACATCCATCACTGTAAACTCAACCTGAAATCCAGTATGAGTGCAATTGGGTGAAAACAATATTGGGATTGAGCATCCCAGCTGCTCAGTACCTGCAGCCAAAATTGTCAGCTGTGTATTCTGGGTCATGGGACTAGGTTAATACATGCTGCCATAGATCCAAGGAGACAATCCGAGACCCAAAATGATGGTGGGAGAATATCCATTAGAACTGTTCCCAGATTGTCCCAGTTATGTGAATTGCCAATGCCACTGTCCCCCTCTGAGTATCGAATACCACTCCTAGGTGTTCCAATTGCACTGATAGTATTATCCTACTTTACTTGAAATTAATGATCCAAACATGCTTCTGAAGGAACTCTGTAACTGTTGTTGTTTTGTTCTCTGCTACCTCCTTGAAACAGTCTTGGATGAGCCAATTATCCACATACAAAACTGTGTATGTCTTGTTGTCTTAATTTTGCCACCAGAACTATTGTCACCTTTATAAAGACTCACAGTGCTGAAGAGAGTCCAAACAGCAGTATGACATTTTGGAAATGTTGGTTCATTATGCAAAGGAGTAGAATTCAACAGGGGATCAGATATATCAGAATGTGTAGTTAGCATTTATCAGATGCATTGATGTTAGGCAGCTGCACTGTCTGACTGCTTGTATGGGGGGCTGTAGTGTTTCCATTTTGAATTTGATAGGATGGTCAAACTAGATCAGAAATGTTAGGTTCAATACTGGACATATCCCTCCTGATTCCTTTGGCACTGTAAAGTAGATGGAGTAGAACTCTTAACCTCTCTCCTTCTGTGGACCTGGTACTATGGTACTATAGCTTTGGTACTTAACAAGTGTCACTTTTTTTTATACTTTCTCCCTCTTTGTGAGATGTACTGAAACCAAGAGGGAATGAATCAATTTCTTTTTGGGGGCAGACAAGATTTCTATGGTGTATCTTGAGAAAACTATTTCCATTACTATTTTGTCTGGTGTTGTCCATTGGAGCATAGGAACATAGAGAGTACAGACAGGAGGACGTATTTGCCCATGTGATCTGTCTGCTGCTTGACTTAGTGGTAGTTTCCAATAAACCCTCCCTCAGTGAGATATTTGTCTAACCTAGCCTTAAATATGTTAAGGTTCTCACTTACTACATTTTCCAGTAGGCTATTCCATAAATATACCACTTGTTGAGTAAAGCACTGTCCTCTTTTGGTGATTACTGTTCAACAGAAACTTATGTCCTCTCATGCAGTATCCCTATCAGTTTTTTAAATTCTTAATGATGACATTCCCTGGGACCATGGTTATTCACAAATTTGAATACTGTGGTCATATCCCCTCTTATTCATCTCATTTCCAATGAGTCTGTATCTAGATTTTGGAGTCTTTCCAAATAACTTACAGTTACTAAACCCTTTATAAGTTTAGTAGGTTTCCTTTGAATTTTTTCCAGTCTTTCTGTATCTCCTTTGTTTACAGGTGCCCAGAATTGCCCACAGTATTCCATGTGTGGTCTCACCAATGCCCTGTACATTGGCAAGATAACATCTCTTTTCCTACTGGTGATGTTTCATGTAATACATTTGAGTATTCTATTTAATTTTGCAATTGTTTCATTACAGTGTTTTGTGTGCCCAAGGTTATTAGTAACTATAATACCAAGGTCTTTCTCGCTTTTGGAAGTGTTAAGAAAATAATAACCGAGTGTATAAATTGTTTTAGGGCTTTGTTACCAAAGTCCATCATTATGCATTTCTCCTAAACTTCATTGTGTTAAATATTAATCACTCATATAGTTCATTAATTACTGCTTCGAATAGGGCCACTTGATCAATGCTGTTGACAACATGCCCTATTTTGGTGTGGTCAGCAAATATGCCAATCTCCCATCCCCCATCTATAGATATTAATTATTGTTGGCCCTGAATCCAATCCCTGGAGAACCCCACTGATGACAGCAACTTCTTCTGAATAATGCCAATTCACCATTACCTTCTGCTATCTGTCCATCAGCCAGGATGCAATCGATAATATTATTTGTTATTTAGACTGTTGTTCTGAAGGCTAATTAGTTCAGTATGGAGTACCTTATCAAAAGCCTTACTGAAGTCAAAGTATGTAACATCCGCAGGTTTTCCTTCTTCTAAAGCCTTACCTCCCCCGTTCAAAAAAATTAATATAGAGCACTGTGTATGAGCAGTCATACATGACAAGGCAGTTTTTGATCGAGAGGTTTCCATGGTAACAAGTGACCTCAAGAGTGCAGTTCAATAGCTCCATTACCATGGAAACCTTAAGATCGATAAACTGCCTTGTTTGTGTATGATTGCTCATACACAATCTTGTGTAGTGTACGGGCAATCTTACTTTGCCTCCATTTGTAAAAGAATAATGCATCTTCAGTGCTGACAGGAACCTTTTTGGTGTGGTTTGTACAAGTGCCATTTGCTTTCAGGTCTGCTTTCACTGCTGCAGTTCCTTCATCCCACATGCGTGATGACATTCAATCTTGTTGTGCTGCACTAGTGATTTACTCAGTGCAGCGCAACAAGATTGTGATATAGTCAGGGCAGAACAACAAAGTTGGTACAGGCATAGATTTCCATGTGGAACAGCATTCTACCATACCCTATTAAGTTTGTATGGCATGAGTGTCCCCTTCTGAAGCCATGAAGATTTTTACCAAGTAAACTATTTCCATTTAGTTTATCTTCTATGTGATTTTTTTAGTAAGTTTTCCATGACTTTGCACACTGCCATGAGGCTGACTGGTCTATAGTTCTCTTTCTCTGACCTACAACTTTTTCTATAGATCAGCACTAATACAACAGATCTCTAATCCTGTGGAACCACTCCATTTCCAGTGATTTACTATATATTGTGGTCAAAGGGCTTAACAATTCCTCTGATGTTTCATTCAATAATTTAGGTTATATTCTATCTGGCCCCTGAGATTTATCTTGCGCTTCCTTTTCTGAAAACTGAGGTGCACTGTCAATTCAGTCCAGCAGGTAAGTAATTGCACTCTTAACCATAACAGATAAATGCAGGTCCAGACAGGTAGAGGTACCAATAAATCATTTATTAGTGAAAGAACACTGGACCAGGTATATAGAAAAGAGCTCCACATTTGCCCCAGCACTTTGACTCACAATAAGTCTTCCTCAGTGTCACTGTCAGCATCCTGTATCTGTATTTTTTTTCTGAAGCCTGATATACAGACCTAAAGAACCCATACAAGAGGTTTGCAGTATCTCTATCATTTCTTATTGTAACATTATCAACTAATGATCCTGTTGTCTTGCATCTAGCCCTTTTGCTGTTGATGCATGCCCAGAACATTTTTGGTTTTGGACTTAGAGTTTTTGGGTATTTTCTTTCCTTTTACCCTTTTAACAGTTTTGATTATTGCCTTATACTCATGGACTCATTTGATGTATAGTTCTCAGAGATCCATTTCACATGCCCTTTGCCCTCATGTAAATTTTCTTTTTGATTTTAACCTTTTTAAGACCTTTCTCATAAGCCAAGTTGGTTTCCTTTCATTTTTATTGTATTTGTTTATCTCAGGAATGTTGGGTTATTCTCTAAGATTTTTATTTTTCCCACCAATCTGCCCCATATATCACTAGCATGTTTCATATTGAAGTCCTTTTACCACTTCCACTTTCTTATGTCTAACTTTAATCTGTGCAGTATTGGCTCTACAGTAACATTTTAATTTTGTGGTCCCCTTGTTTTTGATTGTGTTCCTTTCTACTATAAATGTTAACCTAAAGGGTCTCTGGTGCTACACTTTATTAACTTTCTCCCTATATAGCTTATAACCACATCAAGGATGTTATGTCCCTGTGTTGGTGTATTAACATACTGTTCTAGGTTAAGATTCCTTATATCAACTGCAATCCTGCTATCTTGGGCACTACCATCTTCCCCTGTATTCCAGGTTATTCCTGGCCTGTTAAGGTCCCCCATGAGGATGACCTTATTTCTCACTGTTAGTTGTTCAAGTTCTTCAATTAAGGCCCCATCAATATTTTTTAAGTTAAGTTGGTGGCCTGTAGCATAACCCAAGTATTGTGTTGTCCTGATTACTTTTGTAAATTTTGGTCCAAATACTTTCATTTTCAGGTAATGAGTTAGTATTTACTTCCTCTGCTCATAAGCAGTTTCTAACTTACAGGATGACGACATTTGTATGCTTCCTTAAAGGGGAAGTAAACATTGTAGGAATCTCTCAAATTGTGAAAGCCCATAAAAAGATATTTCAAACAACGTATGGAATGTCCTTGTAGGTATCAAGAGACCTGAGATATGAATATCTAAATACTCTTTAAATCAAAACAAGGCAGCAGCCATTTCATGGGATCCTGAGACAGAAAGTGATGTCACTGAGGGGCAAGTTGTAATTTACAACATAGAGCTGGCCCCTCAGTGACATCACTTCATGTTTTAAGTTTACATGAAATGTCTGCTGCTTTGTTTTGATTTACAGATAATTTGATATTCATGTCTCAGGACTCCTGACATCTATAGCTAAGCCTAGTACCTCATTTGAATGGTCTTGTTTTGCGTTTTCACAATTTGAGTGACCCCTGCAATGTTTACTTCCCCTTTAATAATTTATAATCTTTCAGATCCTTACCACAGGTATCATCTACCACCCACCAGGTCTCGGTCACCCCTATGATGGGTGATATTTCTGTCTCAGATACATACATACATACATACAAAGTTGACAGCAGATTAGGCCCATTGGTCTATCACATCTGCTTGAGATGCAGACCCTGCTTAAGCTTCAGCAGCTGCCCCATCTCCCCTCAACTGGCTGGAACTAAATCTGGGGAAGATCGAGGTGTTGGTGGTTAAGCCAGGTCAAAAGGGAGGAGTAGGGGCCTCTGGTGATAGGTTGGGTCTTTTTATTGGCCCAACTGAACTGGAGGCTCCACTAAGGTGAAGAATTTGGGCATTGTTCTGGATAATGAGCTGACACTTGATGCTAAGGTATCGACTTTTGCCCAGACCTGGTTCTACCATCTTTGGAACATCGTCCGAATTAAGTTCCTTATTCCCCTCGATGACCTGGCCAAGCTGATACATGCTTTTGTCACCTTGAGGCTTAACTATTGTAATGCACTCTACAGCGGGGTCAGAGGAGGTGCAATACGGAGCCTGCAGCTGTTGCATAATGCAACAGCCCAGTTGTTGACTGGACACTGGAGGTCCAGTCATATCACACCAGTGCTGCACGAACTGCATTGGCTGCCAGTGCGCTGGTGCATCACCTTTAAAGTAGGTCTTTTGTCCTACAAGGCCCTACATGGTTTGGGTCCAAGCTATCTAAAGGAGCTCCTGCATCCCTACACCCCATCCAGCTCCCTCAGGTTGTCTGGAGAGGTCCCATGGGCTAGGCTAAAGTCTTCTGGGGACCAGACACTTGAAGTGGCAACCCCGGTTTGCTGGAAATCACTGCTGTGGTACATCTGGAAGACATCTTCTGTAGAGATCTTTAAAAATATTTGAAGACCTTCCTATTTGAGCAAGCTTTCAGCACTTGAGCTAGTTATTCTGGGACCATCCGACAGTCTGGAATTTAGTCTGTTTTTAGATTTTTATCAAGTTTAGGAATACTTTTATGTCTTGTATGCTGACTGTCCTGTACAGTTGTTTTCTGTATATTTGTATATCTTTGTTGTAAGGGTGCCCTGAGCCTGTGGGGAAGGGTGCCCGATATAAAGTTTACTACTACTACTACCACTCATGTGCTCTCTCCTACCTGACACCTCCTCCAGCACAATGTTGTTTACCTCACCCCAACCTGAACTATGCCCATGTATCTGTCCCACCCCACCTTGAAACCTTCCACTGTTTCCTTTTCCAGCAGACCCCTTGGTAGTATGTTCCAAGGTGCCACCACCCTCTCTGTGAAATAATGCTTCATCACCTCCCCTATACCTCCCTTCAACCAATTAAAGGCTATACCCCTCATATTACCCTCCCCCCTCATTGTAAAGAGTCCCTCTGTGTCTACCCTATTTATCCCCTTCATATATTTGGAGACCTCTATCATATCCCTCCTGTCCCTGCTAACCTCCAGGGAGTACATGTTCAACTCCCCCAGTCTTTCTTCATATGACAATCCCCCCAGGTCATGGATTATCCTTGTGGCTCATCTCTGTACTCTTTCCAAAACAGCAATATCCTTCTTTAAGTAAGGTCTCCAAAATTGTACGCAATACTTCAAGTGAGGCCTCACCAGGGAGTTGTATAGAGGCAGAATGACCTCCCATCACCTTGATGTTATTCCTCTAGAAATACACCCTAGTATTTTATTTGCCTTAGCAGACACTCTCCAGCACTGCTCTGAGTTATTCATCTTGGCATCAATGACCACCCCCAGATCCTTTTCCCCTGTCATTGTCACCAGCTGTTCCATCCCCAGATAATAGTTGTAGCCACGGTTTCTGAATCCCAGATATAGCATGCTGCACTTCCCAGCATAAACCACAACTGCCAAGTGTGTGCCCACCTTTCCAATCTGACCAAATCCACCTGCAGTGTCTTCCTGCCCTCGTCTTTATTCATCACCGCACCCACCTCAGACTCATCTGTGAATAGGCTTATCTTGCTCTGTATCCCCTCCCCAATGCCTGAAATGAATGCATTGAACAGAACTGGGCCCAACAATGATCCCTGAGGGACCCCACTGATGACCCTATTATGAGTCGATGCCACCTCGCCCACCGCCACCCTCTGTTTCTGGTTACTGAGCCAATTTGATATTCAACCCACCATTTTTTCCCCCACCCTGGGTTCCTTAGCTGATATACAGTATCAGTCTTCCATACGGAACCAAATCAAAAGCTTTGCTGAAGTCCAAGTACAGGACATCAACTGGCTTTCCATTATCCAAGGATCTTGTCACCCAGTTGTAGAATTCAACTAGGTTGGTCTGACATGATCTCCACCTAGACAAACCCATGCTGGCTTTCATCTTGAAAGCCATTTGCCTCCAGGAACTCCGCCATCCTTCCCTTAAGGTTGGACTCCATCAGTTTCCCCACAATGGACGTCAGAGTGACCAGTCTGTAGTTTTCCAGTTCATCCCTTGGTCCACTCTTGTCGAGTGGCACATCATATGCAGTCTTCCAGTCCAGGGGTACACATCCTGATTGGAAGGAGGAATTAAATAATTCTGTCATTGGAGCAGCCAGGATATCCACCAGTTCCCTAAGAACTCTGGGGTGGATCCATCTGGTCCTGGGGCCTTATCAGTCCACAAGGACATGAGACCCTACCACACCCTCCCCTCATGGATCTCACAATCTGTAAGTGCCCCCTCAATCCACTGTCCTGTCTTTACCTCCATTATATGGTAATGGAC
The DNA here is from genome assembly GCA_016271365.2 of Neoceratodus forsteri. Taxonomy (NCBI): domain Eukaryota; kingdom Metazoa; phylum Chordata; order Ceratodontiformes; family Ceratodontidae; genus Neoceratodus; species Neoceratodus forsteri. The sequence goes on along the minus strand of CM057449.1, from coordinate 1,273,933,454 downwards.
CCTGCCTCTCCCTAGTAAAGACAGAGCATAAAATACTCATTGAGTACTTCCTTATTCTTTAACCTGCTTATCTGCCCCCCCCTTTCTTTCTTCCATAACATACCTATACAATTCTTTCTCCCCTTCCCTGATCCTCTGTGCTAGCCTAATCTCCATAGCTGCTTTGGCTGCTCTTACTTTTCCTACTGACCTCATTCGAGATCATGCAGTACTTTTTCCTATCTGACTCCCTGTGGGGGTGCATATACCTTCTGAAGGCCAACTGCTTTTCCCTCACCCCCTGCTGCACCTCTCTGGACCACCAACAGGGTTTTCTGGCCTTCACCTTCATGTGATGGGATTTAGTAGAGACTTTTGTAGCCTCCAGCAGACCCAGCTTCAGAATCCCCCACTGACTCCCTGTGCTCATCCCCGGCCTAATGTTTCTTAAATGCCCCTTGAGAATGTCAGCCATCTGCCTGAAGTTAGCACCCCTAAAGTCCACCACTGTCGTTTTGGTCTTGTTCCACTCCTTCCCTAGGTTCCCTGCCGGGGGGGGGCCCCACTACTAAATTCTTTACCTGATCCCCATCCGTCAGTACCATGTCCAGGATGTTAACCTCCTTAGTTCACTCACCCACTAGCTGAGGTAAAAACCCATCCTGAGAATCATCCAGTATCTTTTACTCTTTTGCAGACATTGATGCCTTGTTTCCCCAATCTGCCCCTGGCATGTCAAAATCTCCCAGTACCATGGCGCCTCCCCCACCCTGCTACAATGTTTGTTTATGCTGGCTACCAGCTAGTAGTCTGCATCTTCTGATTGCATTGGTGGCCTATTTCCTACTCCCAAGTTGACCATCCTTCCTTTCCCATCTGGCAAGGTGATCCATTCCTCTTCGATACTCCCCTTCTTGTCCTCATCCTTATTACACACAATCCCTTCTCCAATGTACAAAGCAACCCCTCTCCTTTGCCAACTATCCTGTGTTTTCTATATGTTGTGCATTGTGTGGCCCAGGTTTCTGTAACAGTTGGTACATCCACACACCCTCTCTGCCAACAGAGCCTGCAGATCTGGCATCTTATTCCCCAAACTTCTTGCATTAATTAAGACCACCCTCCAACCTGTCCCCTTCCCTCTCTCTCCTCCCACTTCCCCTCCCCTTTATTGAGTTTGAACCTACCTTTTTCTACCTGTATTTGTATGGGGGGAGCCCTCTGGCCTCCTGTGATGAGTTCTGCTTTTTGTCTCCTGTTGTCCACCCCCCCGCTGCTAGTTTAAATTCCACCTGGTACCTATGTACTCTCCCATTTTTTTCTCAGAACATCCTTTCCTGCATTACTTAAATGCAATCTATCCCTGGCAAAGAGATCTTTGTTTTCCCACGTATTACCCCAGTTTCCTACTAATCCAAACCCCATAGTTAGACACCATTTCTGTAGCCAATTATTAAAGTCCCAAATGTTCTGCTTCCTTTCCATGGTCCTCCTAGGTACTGACAGGACTTCTGAGAAGGAGAGGGTGATTCCTTCTGCAGTGCATACTCTTACCATCTCTCTCTGAATCTGGCTTGCATCTCCAAAACACAATTCTCTCAGATCATTAGTGCCTAAGTGCACCACTATATTAGGTTACCCCCCATACTTTCTTACTAATGAGTGTACAGGGTGTGACACCTTTTCACAGGCATACCAGGCATGCACTCAACTTGAATACAGCTCTTCCTCCCATCTCCATTACCCCTCATTTGATTCCCTGGACTATGGAATCCCCCATGATCAAGACCTTGGTTCCTACTGGAGTTGAACACTGTGTATTGTTGTCAACTACCCTGTCCCTGTTTAGCCCCCCCCCTGCCACCACCCCTTTGGGCCTTAGTCCACCCCCTTTAACTTCCCCCTTCCCAAAATTCCCCCTTGACCCATCGACCTCCCCCACACCCTTAATACTCTGCCTCTCACCCATCCATCCCACCTCGGAAAGTGAGCTACAAGCCCATCCCCTTCATTTTCCCTCCCTTCCCCTACTGGCTCCCCTGGGTCTGTGTTCATCCCCGCTACTAAAGTTTCACTACCCACCAACCCTTCCCTTCCATCCTCAGTTATTTTTCCACAATCCTCACCTTTCCCCATCTTATTTCCTTCTCTCTTTCCTGCCCTCCTCTCACATCATCAGTCTCCACCTGATCCCCCCCGTGTCCCTCCTATTTTGTAGTGGTGTATACTTGTTCCTTACTACCACACCTCCTGCAGCACTTTGGTAATTTTTCACCCTGGCCCTACCAAGGCTAACATCCCCAGCTCTCTTTTTATATTTTCTTTGTATGCCCCCTCTCTCACCACTGAACTCCTGCTCCTTCTGGAGACTCCATCGGCCTGATTTGTCCCTGCTCCTACTAACCGATGACCAGTGCAGTCCATCCCCCCCATGGAGCCTTGGCTATACCCCCCAGGTGGGTACCGGGTGGGGCCGCCCACTCAACGTGACTTAGTTTCTTCGTGATGCTGGTACTGGAGATCGTAGGGGGCATTGAGATCGTGGGCCAGGAGCTCCGCTCACCAGGAGTCCGGTGGGGTATTTCCTGGTTTTCTTCCCTCCCCACAGGACGTCACACGCTGGGGGAGCCTAGGGGTGGAGCACGTCATAACGTGCCTGACGCTCTGGCTCCCGGCAGACGTCCTTCCCTCCCTGTGACGTGCAGTCTCGCTGCACCTCCACCTGTGGTCACCCAGGTGGCGGTATTGCAGCGGGACTTGCATCCCCACCCTCCCCCCTGGAGGAGGACAGCAGCCGTTGGGCGCTCAATCCTTCTCCCCCAGCCGGCCCTCCAGCTGCCGAGTCCGTTCCTGAACCCGGGTGCGCTGGCGTCGCAAGCGGAAATCCAACCGCTGCGCCGGCGGGCCGGCTATCCCCAGCTCTCTTAACACCAGCCCTCTTCCGCCTCTCCGGCTTCCTTCCTGACAACCCCTATTCCCTTAACACCATCCCTCCTCCCCCCAGTTCCTTCCTGACCACTTCCTGCCAACCACTGTTCGACCCTCCCCCCTTATTACCCTTTTCCTGGACATTCTTGTGTTTTTTGTATCCTACTGTATCCCCCCATGCCCCCCTATCTTGTCTCTCATGGGACCTCTCAAATAATCTGCCTGAGCTACAAGCCCACTGTCTCTTCTCCTCCATGCCCTACTAGCATTATTAATTTCTCTACCTCCATCCTTAACTCCCAAATTTCCCTTTCTATGTGCAACACCATCACACAAATAGGGCATACTCCTGCTCGCTAGAGTGTATCCATGTGCACAGCTGTTCCACATCCATTACATATAGGCTAGTGCATGGGGAACAGTTGACAACAGGGCTATTCTTTCACTGAGTTGGCACTATGATGACGGATTACCTCGAGAGCGCAGCTCGAGAGGTAATCTGTCATCATAGTGCCAACGAGGTGAAAGATGCCCTGTTGTCAACTGCTCCCCATACACTTTTCTTTATAGTGTATGGTGGAACGTTGTTTTTGGAAAAAAAAAAATCACTACAGCATGTTTCTGCTTCCAAACATTTTTCCTGGGTTACTAGAAGGAAGAAAGAACTTCACATTTTGAACATGTTCACGCTTGACATTTTAACTGTTTCAGAACTTTACATTTTGAACGTTTTAACGCTAAACATTAGTACTGCCGCCGACATTGCTGCTTTGGCTATGTGTCCTTTCTATGGAGTGAGCCCTAACTGTCAAATGCTGTTCGAGAACACTGTGTGACGTTCGCAGTGCAGTAGAAAAAATCCTTCTACTGCACTGCGAATGTAACTAGTGTGTGACTACAAGGTTTCGACAACGATGGATTTCGGTGGAGAACAACGTTCCACCATACACTATATCTCACTATCCCGCTAGATCCATTTCTCCACCCGCTACTATGTTTTATCTTCCACTCACCCTCTCCTCCTAACCCTTCTGGCCTCTACACCCACCCCTCCCCTCCCCTCCCCTCCTACCCTAACATCCGGATTCTCCTCCTGCCCCGCCCCATCCCACTACCTTCCTGATCTCTGCACACCTTTACCTGCTCCCTCATTGATTTTACCCCCTCAGCACACTTATCTCTATCCTTCCAAGCTGCTGAAAACACTGAGTGAATCAAACATTTCTCATTTACCTTAACATTGGGTAGGGCAAGCAGCTTAAAATATTCACTGGGTGAGTCTTGCAGCTTAAAACTGAAATGTTGGGTTGATCAGCTTAAGCTGAAATATTGGGTTGATCTTCTTAAAACCTAAATACAGCTTAAACTTAATACAGCATAAAAATTAAAATTCAGTAGTAGTCAAACAGCAGAGTGCATCAACCAGCTGCTGATCAAACAGCTTTAAACTTATATGGAAAATCCAGTAGTGGTCAAAACATCCCAGTGCATGAGAGATTAACCCCTTTTTTTCCTCAAATGCTCAACCTCTTCTCCTGCAGCCCAGTCACAGAAGTCCCTTGGTCATTTAAAGAGTCACGGGGGAGGGAGGGAGGATCAGAAATTTTCTCTTCAAAGCAGGATGCTTCCCCGATGCAGAATCTTTGGCCAGTTGTGGCCCAAAGTTCAGTCCTTCCCGGTGTCATTTCTCTGAGGTGTGGGGAAAGAGGGGGTCCTGGTAGGGACTTAGCAAACCTCCTTCTCCCAGTTGATGCCACTGCCACACTCCCGAACTGCGCTAGCAACTGCATATTTAAACTTGGCACCCATGGCAAACTCAGCCCTGATTGGCCGAGGCACAAACTTGGATTTTAAGTCTTTGTCCAAATTGCAGCCCAATGTAGGATCTTGGTGTGAGGTAGAATTACCAGCCGATTGCAGCCCAAAGTTAAAATTTTTCCTCTGAAGCAGGATACTTCCCTGATGCAGAATCTTCAGCCGATTGCAGCCCAAAGTTCAATCCTTCCCAGTGGCATTTCTCTAAGGTGCAGGGGAAGAGGGGGTCCCAGTAGGGTTGCAGCCAACCTCCTTCCCCCAGCTGATGCCATAACCGCACTCCTGAAGTGCAGTATCAAGTGTGTATTTAAACTTGGCGCCTGTGGCAAACTCGGCCTGGATTGGCCGAGGTGCAGACTTGGGGCAGGATTCACAGAGATGATGAAAGTCCCACAGCTGCAGCAAAACTTTGGTGCCAAAGGGTGGCCACTTGTGTAGCCACAGGAGTACCACAGCGGCAGGTATTCACAAAGGTGGAGCTGGATTAAGACCAGCTCCACGACTTACGGCAGCTTGCGGGTGGCGTCACCAGGGAGATCACCGCAGCTGCGGAAAGTTGCTATGGCCGGTGGGAGCAGACATAACACCCTCCACAACTGCTGCAGCTGTGAATTTCAACCACTGCCACTGTGGGCGATTTCAGTCCACTACTGCAGTTACAGAGTGGGACTTAGGCCCTGAACGCTTTGAGAATCCTGCCGTAAGTCTTTGGCCAAATTGCGGCCCGATGCAAGATCTTGGCCCTAGATATTATTTCTAGTTCCCCAAATTTGTGGTTTAAATTTCTTGCATTCACTAATACACATTTCCAGGTGCTATTTTGGCTTCAGACTCATGTTGTTTTGTTGGTGATATTGGTTTGGTCAAAATAATGATCATAGGCATTTATAATTGGAAAGTTTATAACATTGCTGTCAGAATTGATTGATTCTGTCTCACACAGGTAGGTCTGTAAGATGGGTGGGATCATCTTGCTGCCAAGATCCCTTCTTCTGGAACTTCAAAAAAAGCTTTCTCTCTTCTCTCTCTCTCTCTCTCTCTCTCTCTCTCTCTCACCTCTGATTGACCCACAGCTGGAGTGATGACAAGGTGGTTGAGTTGCAAAATTGTCTACTTTTGAACTGATGGAATTGGAACATCTTGCCATGAAAATACTTTTATGTCCGAGTCTGGGCTTGAACGGCAGTAATGATGGCAGATGAACCTGTGCTCCCTCTTTGTTTTAGGAAATCTTTTAAATTCTTCCCCAAATAAGAGTTCAGTTTCGAATGGCAGTATGAGTAGTAGCTTATTTGACTCAATATTAGCTTGCCATGATTTAAGCCAAACCACCCTCAAGCTTTGTTTGCCATAACTTTGAATCTTGATGCTAACTTCAATGTGTCTAGTGACACAATCAGATAACTTATGGCTTGTATGGTGTTCTTGAGTAGTACTGCAAAGAATGAACTTGAATAATTGACTCCACTCACCTCTGCACTATCTTTTACTTAAATCTTGAAACACAAATGACTTGTGAATCCATATGAAATTTTGCTGCCTTTTATTCCATTCAGTTTCAGACATGTGTACAGTCAATGTTTCACAGCTAAACATGCTTCTTCATCATGAATAGCTACTCTACATATATTGTATAAAAATGTATCAGGAAAATTAAAGCAAAACCAGAAATTCTACAAACATCACTTTATCTCATCTTTACATTACAATTCTATGAGATCAAATCTCAATAGTCCATGGCCCAGATATTCAGATTGCACCGGGCAGTGGCGCAAGCCTGGGTGCAGTGCAACTGGGCTGCATCGGGGCCAGGACCAGGTGATATTCAATGATGATGCACCATGGTGCAGCACCATTGAATATGGCAAGGTCAGCACACATACTGCGCATGGTGCAGTGGCACTGCACCAGCGCAAGCCACAGATAGGGAGCACAGGGATGCACCAGTGCTAGTGCAGTTGCACTAGGTGCATCACCCGTGATATTCAGCAGGGGACATGTGAATGAAGCCATAATATACGCAAGGTGCAAATGGGCCATTTGCATGTCATTATGGCCACATTTGCATGCCTTGTGCAGGGCAGGCCAGCAACTTGTGCCTGGCACCCTGCACAGCATGACATGTGCTGTGGGGATCCCAGGGTATCCCCTGCCCCATAGCCATGATCGCACAGTACAAGTCACAAAAGATAGCCCTGGTGGTCTAGTGGCCCCCCAGTCCCCAATGCACTGATGTGAATGTAACACACCCATCCCTGGTGGACTAGTGGTCCCCCCTCCCACCCGATTCTCTGAAATATGACATGAAGACATCCCTGATAGTCTAGTGTAAACCCTTCCCCTGCCCATTGCTGTGATTGTGGTACACACCCATATTCTAACACCTTGGTGCTCTAGTGGCACCCCTACCCCACCTACCCCTCTCCCCTCCATCATCAGCAGTAGGTTGCATCCCACCCTCACACCACCCGGCTGCCTGCTGAATGACAGGTACAGTATGGGCTGTAAGCCCATTGGTCCCCAGTGTGGACCAATGGGCTTGTAGGGCATACTGTACAAGACAGTCCCAAATATGTGAATGGAGCCATTCATAGATCTAGGACTGTTTAGTATTATGTGTCCTGCAAGCCCATTGGTCCACACTGGGGACCAATGGGCTTACAGCACATACTGTACCTATCTTTTGGTGGACAGCCGGGTGGTGTGCGGGTGGGATGCAGCCACCCGTCGATGATGGGGGGAACGGGGTGGGAAAGGGGTTCTGTGTGGGTGGGTGAGGTGGGAGGTGCCACTAGATCACCAGGGCATTGCAATACAGGTGTTTACCACAATCACAGCAATGGGTGGGGTGGGATTTACACTAGACCACCAGGGACGTCTTCATGTCATATTTCGGGGAATCAGGGACTCGGGTGGGAAGGAGGACCACTGGACCACCGGGGATGGGCCTGTTACATACACATCAGGGCATCGGGGACTGGGGGGCCACTAGACTACCAGGGCTATCTTTAGTAACTTACACTGCATGATTACAGCTGTGGGGGGTTCCACTGGACCACCAGGGTTGTATGTGCTTGCAGATGGTGTTCTGGGTGGGTGGGTTGTGTTGTGTCCTGCAATACAGCAGCCCACCTGTGGGTGGCTGAGCTTTGCTCCTACTCTGCACGGGCTCAACTTTGAGCCCCCCTCTGCGGTGCAGTGCAGGGGTGCACTGGCATATGTGCTGCACATCCCAGGCTGAATATCAGGTTGTGCCGCATATGCATGGGCATGCCCTCTGCATCTGTGCTGCATGCAATTACATTGCACCCCAGTGCATCGGGACTTGCGCTGCACCTGGCAGCCTTCTCAATATCCCTGGACAACAGCTGCGCCTGGTGTAACTCCGCTGCACCAGGTTAAACCCCTTGAATATCCCAGCCCATATGTATTAATATATATTAATTTTACATATTACTTATTTATATGGCCATATTCCCAATTATTTAAATATATATTATACAGGCGCGATTGCGCCTGTGTATTAGGGTTGAGGAAGCACTTTAATGTTAAACCCCAATTTTTGCTTCTTAATAATTTTGCCCCTTTTCAACAGACTCACATGAAATTTGAAAAGCATAGAGATGGTGCCAGGATCTCTTGATGCTGAAAATTTTATGTAGCTCTGTTCTGTGGGGGCAAAGTTACTGAGGTGTAACAAACATAAAAGTCTCCTTTTTAAGAGTTTTTTTTGCTCTCCAATAACTAAAAAAATATTTGACACCTGAAACTTCCAGGTTTGATAGAGTTTGGCCCAAGGTATGTGCTTTTGTGGCTTTTACCTCGCACAGTTCAGTAGTTTTTAAATTATTTAAGAAAAAAGTTCCGTTTGTGAGCAAGGGCAGTTCAAAAAATCTACTTTTTTTTCCATATTGCTTTTTTCTGTTATTTTCATTTTTTCTCCTCGTACGCCCCCTCCACCTCGTGGTGTGAATGTGTGTGCGTGGAGGCATGTGCATGTCACATCTCCATGCTTCTGTGTCTCCCAGTCTCTGGCGCTGCCCTTCGGCCTCCACTAGGGGCAGCCAATGAGCCAGACGACAACCCCTCCCTACCTGGGAGAGGAGAGCAGTCCATCAGATGCATGATCCTCTCCCTCCCCTGCCAACCCCCAGCAACCTGAGGTCACTTCTGACCCCAGGTCTCTGGCATGGTGCGAGGTGTGGCATCCAGTGCCTCAACCCTCAGTGCCACTGGGTTGGCTCAAGCCAAATAATGTTTTTCAATGGTGTTTTGAACTTACGTTCATAATATTGCCAGTTTTAGGAATTTATTTCACCAAATTTTCAACAAAAACGTTTTGGGACCCCACCTCATGAACACTAACAGTGTCATATTATTAATCGGTCCTGGAAGGTGATTTTGTGGTTGCTGTGCAAAATTATCTTTTGGGACTGAACAATGAAATTTCACCACAAATGTTCATGTGGTTGAGTGCCAAAAAGGCCATGTTGCAAATTCAGTGAAAAAATTCCTAAAAATGGCCAATTTATGAGCGTTTGTTGAAATGTTTCTACGCACACACATAACTTTGGTAATTTTCAATATTTTGACTCCAAATTTTCAACATAGCCATTTTTTCACATCACCTCATGAACAGTACAGCTATCATTTTTCACATCCTGTGTTGAAAGGTTGGGGTCAAAATATTAAAAAAACAAAGAATTTATTAAGTAACATTATTTGCAGGGATGTCCGTTGCACCACTGAAAAACACGATGCCTTACTGTGCCAGTGAGCTGAATTCAGGTGTGAACTCAGTGAACCAGTTTCATGGGACAAGACTGATGGGGAGGTGCTACAGCATGCAGTACCAGCCCCAGATTGGCAGGGGTGGAGCAGTGTTTTGGTGCAGACATCACACCCTGTGGTGGGTCAGGGAGTCTTACCCACTTGGTATTGATATGCATGCTGGGGCTTGCTGGGCCCATGCACTGGGTTAGGACTGTCTCCAATACTGTATTTATCTCATTTTGCACAGGTCCCAAAGGGACCTCCGCAAATGAGGATACCATGCCACTATCAGAAAGAGAAGAGAAAGTCTTTTCAAAAAAATTACTTTAATGCAGACATTAGAGCTGTAGAATGCAAAGCGCACAAAGAAGGCAAATGAAAAATATTAGGGATTTGGGTTTCTGGAGTATTGGAGATCAGTGGTGGGGTCTTACTTGGGGTTATTAACCTTAATACCCACCCCCTCCTCTGATCAGATGAGGTCAAATGTGATTTCTTCGTGCAGGACCCATTGGGCCCTGTTTGAGGAAAGCTCCAAAAAATGATGTTGGCCATACTATATCACTGTGAGGCACTAGGTTGGAACTGTATCTTGTGCTTTGGACAGGAGGCTATGGGCTGGGGGGAGGGAGTGGGCATTAGAATTGACAACCCCAAGTATGACCCAACCATTGATTCACCAATACTCAGGAGACACAAATCCCTATTGTTACTAATCTTCCTTCTTTGTGTGCTTTGCATTCTGTAACCCTAATGTCTACATTAATGTAGCTTTTTTTAGTTTTTTTTCCAGTGAATATAAAACTTCATGTTTTCACATGATATTCTGTGTTTCCTTGTTCACAACTTAACTTTCAATGTCTTTATGACTAAGGAGCATTTCCCTTCTGTTTATCATCTTTCAACAAAAACATATAATAATACATATTAGTGTATGTAAATTCCACTGATTAGTCAATTTAAATGAAAATCACCCTCCATTGTTTCATTGTGCTAAGTGCATTGTACTTTTAAAACACAATCCTGCTTTGCCTGTTACCTTTACTTTGTAACTGGGTGTTGAAGTTTGCAAGTGATACAAAGCTGGGAAGCATAGCGAAAACTCAAGACCAGGTAGAGGGTCTACAGACAGATCTGGACAATGTGGCTACACAGATTGACATATGGAAAATGTGATTTAACATAGTTAAGTGTGCAGCAATTGACATGGGGAACAAAAGTAATAAGGCAGAGAATTCTCTAAATGAAAAAAAGAATTAGAGTGACCAAAGGTGAAAAGGAATCTGGGAATTAATGTCACAAGGATCCTGAAAAAAGCAAAATAGTGCAGGACAACAAAAAGTTAATGCAAATAGTAGGTTACAATAAGAGGAATTTAATAAGTAGATTTAGAGAAATAATTTGCCACTATATATAGTAGCTGACTGGTGGTGATGATTCATGTGAAATATTGCTGCCAATTTTGGGCAGCAAATACGCAACAATATTTCACATGAGACATCACCACCAGTGATCTACCATATACAGTGGCAAAATTATTATGCATAAAAAAATAGAATTTGTCGGCAAATAAGGACCAGTTGGCCCACCCTGTCTGCTCATTTTTTCCCTGCCTATACTCAATCAATCAAATCTTTATATTTACCCTGGTGAACATTGTTGAGCAAGCTCATTTACAAGATGGACCTGGTTAAATCCAGATTATATTACAAACAAACAGCAATATTTACATTTGGAGTAAAACATAGTAGAAGTGGAAATCAGAATACACAAACATACATAACATAACAATTGATTCTAGAGCACCAACAAGACCAGTGAGCAGTTGGAACTGACAAATCCACAGAGATACAGAGATGGATATTATTACAGAAATTTTCATAAAGAAAACAAGGATAGGTGAGACCCAGGTATCGCTATCATGGCAGACAGACAGAATAAGTGATAACAGCTTTTTCTTGACTGGTTCACAATGAGTAAAAAAACAGGTATAGCTATGTTTGAAGGAAGCAGCCAGCCTGCCAGGCACTAACACAGCCTCTCCAGGGAATGCTTACATTGGGGCTGAGGGTGGCTGTAACATAGCATACTGCAGGAAGGTGTGAGCGAGGTTTTGAGGCACAGATGGAGCAGCACCTACCACATAAAGGTGCCTGGGGCCAGTCACGGTCAACGATTCAAAAAGGAGCTTAATCACTCATACTCCTGATAATAATACTTTAGCCATATGGAAGGATTGCATCAGTGAAGGAATGAAGCGGTCACAGCTATGTTAGCAGAGTATGGCAGACCATTCAAATTTTTGCCGGCATTGGAAGGATCACTGAAGAGAACTACAGGAGCCAATTGGGAGCAGGGGCTGGATGGCGCTTGTGATCCGATTGATTGGTGGCTTTTGAGGTACTTTGTTGGAGAAGAGTCCGGGCAAATGGTCTCGGATGACAGCTTGTGAGGGTGCAACCACCCAGGCGGTAGAAATTATGTGCTTTTGAGTTCAGATGTCTCTGTATGACTTACCTATAACAGGCGAGAGGGGTACAGGGACTGTAAGTAATGCGGATTAATAAAACATGCACAAATTAACCTGGGGTATGGCCGGTCATGTCTAAGGCCAATCTCTGGGGAGCAAGCTAACAGCAGTTAATAATTAGGAGCCGGGGTAACGGTTGCAATGTTCACACACACCTTGGGCATATAAGGTCTTGAAAGTATTAACACTTTGGAGGTAACTTAGTTTTAGTAGTTTTTGCATTTTGTTCCACAGGGTCATCAACATGAAGCTAAAGGCCATTCTGCCATAGTGGGTGGTGGCTTTAGGGATGCATAGAGAGATATATGAGGCACTCCTTAGGCCGTACAGTCCCAGCTCACTTATAGGAAGACATTCAGAGATATAATGTGGGAACTTTTTAAAGATAGCTCTGTAGGTCCAAAAGACTGCATTTCTTTCACGTCTGAATGTAAGCGAGGACCATCCTACAGCTTTGTACAGTAGGCAGTGATGGGTAGAGAGGGGAAGACCAGTAATGTACCTGATTGCCCTGTGATACAGCAGGTCCAACTTGATAAGCAAGGCTTTGGGACAGTGGCTGTATAGAAAATTTCCATGGTCGATTAGTGAGAGAAAGGTAGATTGGACTAGTTGCAGTTTGGCTTCATGAGTGAGAAACTGTCTGATTCTATAGAATAGACCCAACATCTGCCTTAGCTTCTTTGCCAGGTCTTCAACATGCTCACAGAATGCGAGGTTCTGGTCAAGCCACACTCCTAGGTATTTAAACTTGGGTATAAAATCCAATTTCTCTCCCAGAACTGTGGTGATCAGAGGCAGTGACCCGGAGCTGGCAGGATTTGTCATTCAGCTATAGGGTGTGAGCAGCATTGCCTTTGTCTTTTTCGCATTGAAAAGAAGCTTTTTATGGAGGAACTTAGTCTGAAGCAGGTTGAATTCTTCCTGTAGGTCTGCACAAGCAGCTTCAGCAGTCTGCCGACTTATGTAAACCACTGTGTCGTCAGCAAACATATGTATTTTTGCCTTGCTGATGCCCACATCAGTTTTGCTTATATAGATTGCAAAGAGCAGCGGACCAAGAATGGATCCTTGTGTCACTCCCCTGAGCAGAGGTTTGAGTGGGGAGAGCTCCCCCTCAGCTTTGATTTGTTGCTGCTGTCTTACCAGGTACTCTGTGAACCAGTGTAAGGATGCTGAGTCAAAACCAGTGCTCTTCAGTGTGGAGTGTAGCAAGCTATGGTCCACAGCATCAAAAGCCTTGCTAAGGTCTAGGAATACTGCCCAGACAAAGTTTCTGCTGTCAAGGTCACTGTACCAGTCATTAGTTAATTTGGCAAGGGCCAAGATAGTGCTATGTTGAGACCTAAAGCCTGACTGTGCATAGGGTTAAGTAAGTTGTTAACTTTCAGACATGCTCTAAGTTGATTGCTGACAACCTTTTCCAGGAGCTTAGACAAGATTGGCAGTAGGAAGATAGGTCTATAGTTATCGAGGTCGCAGGTATCCCCAGATTTGAACAACAGGATAAAGTGGGCAGTTTTCCAAATGATAGGAAGGGACCCTTGGGACAGTGATAAATTAAATAGATGTGTGATAGGGACAGCAAGGACATGATACGCTATTTTTATAAAGTAGAGATCCAAAGAATCAGCTCCAGCACTCTTCTTTGCATCCAAACGAAGTATCAAATCTTCGACCTCCTTCAATAGTATAGGTTCGAAAGAGAAGCCAGTTACTGGGGCAATGGTGTCTACACATGGGACACTTAGCTTACAGTGGGCCAGGGCTGCAGGGGAATTGTCAAAGGCCAGACCAGCTGTGGCAAAATGATTGTTGAAAGCTTCTAAGATGCCCTGTATATCACATATAGTTCTCCCTTCAGATGTGATTTTTGGTGGCAAGGAGTTACTTGAGGTATAACTGGACATATCCTTGATTGTCCTCCAGAATTTACAGGAGTACTTTGCAGCAGAGTCCAGCTCCTTAAGATAGAATGATGCTTTGGCATCTCGGATCATTTTTGTACATGCACTACATGCCTTCCTAAATTGACACCAGTCTGAGTCCAATTTCATCTGCCGCACCTTTTTCCACAACTTGTCCCTGCCTAGCAGGGCGGTTTTCAGTTCAGGTGTGAACCAGCGACAAATTTTACTTTTTACTCAGATTTTTACCATCGGGGTGTGTGTATCTAGGGCTCCTACTAGAATGTCATTAAAGATCTCTTACGCTGTGTTGACCATGGTGGCTAGGTAGAAGTCTTGCCAGTGTGGTGAATGTCCCAGATGGGGGTCTGAAATATTCAATCACTCTAATGGCTAGAGAAGTGAATAATTCAATCTTGAGTGTCAGACATTCAAACTCATGTTTAACAAAGCTTGAATCCATACAGGATGTTGCAAATCTTTCCTTAACATATATAGCCACTCCACCTCCCTAGTAGATCTATCGGTTCTGAATAGCTGGTAGGAGGGGATGCTAATCTCACTGTCCTGTGAGGCTGGCCTGAGCCATATACTGTCACTGCAGACATTACTTGATCTGGGGCTATCACTCTCCATGCTTCCCTACCAAGATTTCTTTGTGCCTTTCCCATGCATGCTTGAAGCCCACCACTGTTTTCACCCCACCACCTCTGCTAGAAGGCTGTTCCAGGCATAAACAACTCCTTCATGAAGAAATACTTCCTTAAATCCCTCCTAAATTTCCCCCATTTCAGCTTCCTTGCGTGCCTTTTTTTCTTAAGCGCCTTATCTTCCGAAAAATACTCTCCTTGTGTCTACCTCTCTGCCCCAGTGTTCCTGCTACTTTTATGTGGTCCATTCCCCTCTCCCTTCACTGTAAAGACTGAGCAGAAGAATCTGTTCAGGATATCTGCTCTTTCCTGATCCTCCTCTGCAGTCTTCCCCTGCCCTTCTTGACCTCACAATCCCTCCTCTTGTTTTCTTCCCTTCACTTACATATCTAAAAAAGGTCTTGTCCCCTTTAGTTACCCATTTGGCTATCCTTTCCTCAGTTTTTGCCTTTGCACCCCTCACTGCCTTCCCTGCCTTTAGAGAGTATCATTCATTTTCTTTCATGTGGACCAGTTTCATAATATAATTAAAGGTAGAGTGGCAAAACTGGCATCTTCACCCACTTCTGAATATGCTGACTGTGATACTCAACAGACAGACACCTTTAGCAATTCTGACATCTTTGCAGCTGTGGACCAAGAATTTCAAATGATGTCCTCTTAGAAATCTGCACTCTAAAATAAATCATGTCGTAACAGTACAATGATTTCCTAGTCAAGGTGTTTGATGATCTGCTGTTAGTGGGTGATGGGGGAGGTCTCAATTTTTTTTCTCCTGGATCTCTGTTCAGTGTTTGACACCATAGACCATGGGGTTTTGATGAAGCATCTTGAAGAATATAGGGGACTCACTGTGACAAATTTAAAGCAGTTCGAGTCCTTTTATCCAGCAGAATGCAATGGATTGTGATGGGAACTTCCTCATCGCAGCCAGTGGTGGTCAGCTGTGGTGTTCCCCAGGGTTCAGTGCTGACCCCCCCATGTTGTTTGCAGTGTATATGCTTCCACTAGGGCACGTTATCAGGTAGTACTGGGTGAGTTTACTCTGTCATTCAGATGATACTCGACTGTTCATGTCCTTTACATTAGATGGGCAAGAGGTGGTTGCTTTGCTTATTGTATGGCCTCCAACTGGCTGAGTCTCAGTCCAGAGAGATAGTTACTAATAGGGGTTTAGACCCCTCTATTCGCAACATTCCTGGTGCACACAGGGAGAGAGTGATGCTTAAAGAGACAAAAAAGTGGAAACAAAGTTTCCTGTCCTGTAGCACTGACCTAGAATGGCTAGCTCCAAATAATACAAATTTATCTTACCTTATACACAAAGCAGCTTTATTTTGAAGTGCAAATGTTAAAGAGCTCTTACATAACCATATCACTTAAAGTGCAGAGTACAGAAGTGGCAAAGCTAGGGCAATCAGAAAAATAACAAAACACGCCAGCACCTACTAGGTGCAGCCATCCTGGTGGATCCAACTGGCCACCATACAGACAGCATTCATGTACATGTGTACATGCATCAATCAGCTGATGTTTCAGCAAACTCCTTCTTCAGAGCAGATGGCTGCACCTAGTAGGTGCTGGCATGTTTTGTTATTTTTCTGATTGCCCTAGGTTTTTTATTATTTGGAGCGAGCCACTCTAGGTCAGTGCTACAGGATAAGAAACTTTGTTTCCACTTTTTTGAGTCTTAATCCAACCAAGTGAGGTGATGCTGTCACAATTCCATCTCTGGATGGCACACGTCTGACAGCCTTGGATAGGGCTAAGAATCTGGGAGTTATTGTTGACTCACAGCTGACATTAGAACATCAGGTGTCAACTGTAGTTCATATTAGATTTTTCCAGTTGAGGAATATCTCCCAGATCAGACCCTATGCAGTACGAGAGGACCTGGTGATCCTCGTACATGCCTTTGTGACATTGAGACTTGATTACTATAATGTTCTATACCTAGGGCTATCTGGAGGTTTGATGCATCACCTGCAGCTGGTGCAGAATGCTGCAGCCAGGTTGCTGAGTGGGTATCTTAAGGAGATCATATTGTATCTGTGCTGCTGCAGTAGCAGCACTGACTTCCAATTAGGTGGTGTACCACCTTCAGGATTGCTTCATTAACATACAAAGCCCTGCATGGACCATGCCCCACTTACCTGAAAGACCTCTTGGCTTGGTATGCTTTCACTCTCTCTGCTCCACTGAACAGCTGTTACTAGCCATCCTGAAATACCATTCGAAGCAATCGGAAAACCAGGCTTTCGTGATGGCAGCACCTGCAATCTGAAACTCCCTACCATGCCATCTAAGGAGTTCCCCTTGGTGGAGGTGTTTAAATGGGGCCTGAAAAGACATTTCTTTTTTACTTGGCATTTGGGTCTGAGGACTAATATATGTTCTTAGTACCTCTGTAAATTTTAATTGCCTCAGAACTTTGTGTGTGAATTAATTGGATTTTTATGTCCTGCGCCATGAGCTCTGGGGCTAGGCCACTATATAAATAAAATTGCCCTAGCCTTGTGTAACCCTCCTACACATAGGGTTTCCAATAATGTCTTCCTAGGCTGCCTAATGCCCACTGTCAGGATGGTGTCCTGTGTCTAGTAGTTCTAAATTGTCTGCATGTGAGTACTCCAGTGAACCTCTGTGCTTGTCTCTTTAAGAGAGCACCTATGCTATATTAGAAAATTAGTCTGGACTGGGTCTGAGTGATTTAAGGCTTGCATCCAGCCAGACAGTCAATATTTCTGCTCCATTCTGCAGTCACTATTTATGCAGAGGGAGCTCTGTTCAGAACTGTAATTATTTACTGTGTATCTGCTATAATAATAATGATAGAGGAGTTTGTCTAACCTGCTTGAAATTGCAGCTTGAACTTTTGAATGGGAGCCATCATTTTAGTTCTGGACTGCCAGTTTGGACCAATCGAACCTCAGGGGACCTAAAATGGAGACTGTCCCTAGAGGTCTTGTGGGACTGAAATTCTGTAGGAATTGTAGTTTTAAGGGTTTGGTACCCTAATGGATCTGGAGAGGGGAGCCCTTTCTGTGATAGACAGTTCCCGCAGCCAGCTGAACCTTTTTGATTATTGGGAAAGCCTCAGAACTGCTGAAGCAGTGTGTCAGTCGAGAGTTGGAGTTTGGAGAGTAAACAGCTCGAGCCATTGAGCGTCTGCTCCTGGTACAGTAGGAGCACAGGAGAATTCCGCGGGAAGGCTCTGCTGGCCAGCCTGTCACATCTTCCAGTGTGAAGTATTGCCTTGAGAGTGAAAGTAGGATTTATCCAATCACTGGATTGAGACCTGTGTCTGAAGAGGAAAAGTGTGTTGTTGCTGCCTGTAAGTGGACCAAAGACTTGCTTCAGAAGCGATCTGCCCGCTTGGTACCGAAGTGAGCCTCAGAACGAAAGGTTTGTGCAGAGTAGTTGCAATTGTTTTTTTTGGTTTTTTTAGTTTAACCAGGAGTAGCACACTAAGCTGAAAGCTTTTTTACAGGCGTGATCTGGGAGCACAGGGAAGTTAAGTGACTTGCTCAGGGTCATACGGTATGTGAGTGGAAGCTGTGGGATTCAAACCCAGGTCTGGTCTGCTGGATGTCATCAGATTTGCAGCTCAGAGCCTTAAACCACTGAGCTATACTGCCTCCCCGAGGGGGGGCAAACAGACTTTATCCGAACTGTGGCAAAATATTTTAAGTCGTATAGATGCGCTGAATGTATTTCGTGGGTAGCAATTTGGTTCTCCGCGGCAAGTTCTGTTACACCAGCTGAAGGCTGTTCCAGCACTTCATCATGGACTTCATCTGAACTGCCTGCTCTACCTGAGCCCTGCTATCTCAGCCTAGGCCACTGCTCCCGATTCAGAGACATTTTCAGTGAAATACCCACTCAGGGATTCAGCCCCCTGCTCAACACCACTGAACAGGTAGCAACCACCCGGAGGTGGGTCATGTAGGCCCTGCTTCCCCTTGTAATCCGTTACAACACCCGGAGGTCTTCATCTTGCCTGTCCTGCATCTTGTTCTGGGTAGCATGAGTACAAAACAGGGTAGCTCCCTGCAGCATAAGCTACAATCATTGTGTGTCATCTGATTTGCTTGTTTTGGTTTTTATTGCAATGGACTGAGCCATCTGGCTCCAGATTACAAATATTTGGGTTGAGTGCATGCTAACTGTTTTCATTCCTAAGGGTCCCAACAACAGCTGCAGTGCCAGCCTACCCCGGGCAATGCTTCAGACTAGCCTGTTTTTCATACTGGGTACCCAGGGTTGTAAGGACTGTGTTAAAGGGACTCACTGTGCATGCTCATTCAGCCTGAATTTAATGAATGCCTAGTCACGTAGGCAGCGGTAGTAGCCCATAGGATAGCACCACCTAGGGGCTACACTTGCCTTACCGTTGCACATAACACTAACAATTTTTTCCTTTTTCTTTGAAGATTTAAATTGTATAATGTGGTGGATTCAAAGTGCCAGTTTTTGAAGTAAACTATGTGTATGGAATTGACGTATAATTGTCTGTATTCAGTTATGTCCTCATACAATTGAAAGGTATCATTGGTTTACTTTAAAGAGGTTTTGATATGATAATATATTAGGAATTTTCAGTACAGCATAATGAAGTGTTGTATGGTCTGGTAGGTACTCCGTCAAGTGAGCACTACCAGAATAGTGCCACACAATATGGCGCTAGTCTGGTAAGCACTCACATGGACAGTGTGTGGGGATTTACAGTGCTTGCTGTAAGTGCTTCTCCAGTCACTGTCCATGGTCCTGTACAAGGACAAGAGCAGAAAAGAACAGGAGGCTGGCCGACCTGCTCCTGTGGTGTGTGTGGCTGGGGCATGGAGCAGCTTGGCTAGTACCAATGGAGACCAGGGTGCTAATTCTGGTCTCCCAACTTTTGCTGTACTGGGACTTCAGTTTTGTTCACAAGGGGCAAAGGAAACACTATTCCATGGTCCCACAAATTTTAGCTTTCCCTGAGGTCTGCTCCCTCCAGAGTGAGAATAAAAAAAAAGCACCGTTTTGACCGCGTACACCATGCCAACGCTATTGTTGTCGGCACTGTTTGGACCCAGTACGGTATAGTATAGTATAGTATAGTATAGTATAGTATAGTATAGTATAGTATAGTATAGTATAGTATAGTATAGTATAGTATAAAAAGGAAAGTGAATTTGTAGTACTGTAATTAGTTTTTTCTTTCTTTTTTTTTCGCTAAAAGAGTAAGGTACCTCTAGGGAACATATAGGACCAGGTGGATGTTTAATTAAATGATGGCTGATATTAAGGTCAAACTGGTGAGCTACAGGCAATTTATTTCTATTTCTTTGCATATGTAAGCCAACGACTGGCAGTTGGGTTATATATAGATCCCTCTCAATCTGGACGGGGGGCCAGGCAACATTCCTAGCTGCCAAGAGACCATAAAGGTGTGTACCCAGTATGTGGCTCCAAAAGGGGTGTCAGAAGTGGTGGTTTCATAACCCAGAGTCAACAGTCATAGTGTCCCCACCCACATGTAAATTTCTCAAGCAAGGTATTTAGCCAGTACTCACACATTTTGTTTCTTCATTTCATCACATCCCAGTAGTTTTCCACAACAACTGCAAGTGATATTCTTGTCCTTCTTCACCCGTCCATCGTATTACCCTGAGGCATGCTGAGACACAAAGTCTCAGCAGATGACTGCCATTTTCAGTTCCTATTGTCACTCTATAGCTATGCCATGCCCTATGTTCAGACACACTGAATAAATGTTAGCCATGGGCAATGTCTGGCATGTCATACAGTTCAGTTTAATTCAATTCATAATCAATACTAGTCATAAATCCCAAGTCCCAGATCCTTAGGAGTGTTGCAAATTGAAAATTTGCATGTGAATTGTACCAAATTTGGCCTCTATATATAGCATTTGCGCAGTGCACCCTATGCAGTTTGCAGCAATTGTAGGGATTTTTACTCGTGAATTGATGCAATTTGCACTTTGCAGCAAATGTGTGACACAAATTGCATCAATTTGCACAGTAAAATTTGTCACAAGATGCATAGTACAAACATAGTGTGGCAATTCTTGTAGTAAAATTCACACTAAAATGCCAATTTTACTATGAGAATTTCTGCACTATGCATTGTGAATTGCAGTTTTTTCACTTCACCCACAGCTAATCCCTAATATCCTTAGAACAGCTGAGCAATAGCAGGTTATTTCATGCCATAACATCCCTGTCCTGAGAAACATCTGTATACACACTACTACAGACTCAGAGAGGACCCGTGCCATACAGCAATAACCTGAAACCAGTCAATTCTCTTCTTTCTGAAGTTCTCTGGTGTCAGTCTCTGAGCTACTTATTCTCCACATCTACAAAGCAGAGTGAGTTTTGTGCTCTGAGTAGCCTGTGGTGCTACATTGGGCAGCCAGCCCCCAAGCATAATCAGTTACAATACAAAATATCTGCACTCTCCAAAGTCCGGGGTAGCAGGTCACACCAGCACATGCACTCGTTTCCAGGCTCTGAAATGTTCATACTAATGGAAACTTCCAGGTGCATTTATTATGAACAGTGCCATCCCAACACAGTAATACATCCAAATGTTAATGCAAACCAACAGGCAAGGATACAGTGCTAGACACACCACACAGCATCTAAGACCATGCTGCATGTCTGGCATTGTATCCTTGCCCAAGGGTTTGCACTAACATGTGGCTGTATTTGGATGTATTACTGTGTTGGGACTGCATTCTTTTTAAATAACTACACCTGGAAATTACCACTAGCATGGAGATGTTTAGTTCCAGGAACAAAAGTGCATGTGTTGGTGTGACCCAGTACCTTGGACTCTGATGAGTGCACATGTTTTGACATGTAATTGATTATTCTCCACACCTGACTTCTCCCCTGGAGGGGCAACAAGTGTTGACGGCCTCTGCCACTTGAGTCAGTTGTTTGGCACTCCACCAAGATCATGGAAATAGTTCTGGAATCAGGGTGGGTGCCACAAGGCGACACTAAAGTGTAGGTTCCAGAGAGTTTTTTCCCTTGCTCCTTCCCCAATTCTCCCCTCACTCCTTTTTGTGCTTAAACAGGAGTAATCTTTTAAAAACTACTAATTATCAATAGCCCCTGGGGGGGGACATGACTGGCACTGACAGTAGAGTACATAGAACCTATTTATGAACCCCTGGGAGTTTCAGAGGTTACAATTGCAACTAGCAAGCTATTTAGTTTGCTAATATGGTCTTTGTAAATGATCATATATTAGTTTAATTATCTTACTAATCTTTGAACGCCATCTTTTTTGTTAGGACTTGTACTTGGAGATAAGGCAGTTTAGCATAGTGGTTAAGGGCACTGAGCTGCAAACCTGGAGACCTGGGGTTCAATCTCATCAGTCCCCACTTGCATACTGTGTAACCCTAAGCAAGTCACTTAACCTCCTTGTGCTCCCAAGTCGCTCCCCTTTCCCTTTCCTTTATAGTTTACTTATGGGTTTTGAATTGATTTTGATTTAGTTTGATGTATATGATCATTTATTTGTTGTATTGTTCATTTTAAATTAAAAAATTAACAAAAAAGAAGATTTAAAAAATCTATTGAGAAGTGCAGAGTAATATGACAACACTGACAAAAGGACTAGAAGATAAAACTTGTAACAAGCATTTGTCAATGCCGAATGTTGTCTTGCTGCCATTGGCAGTACAGGAGTTAGAGAGATGCAGCATAGGAGTGGCAGTCAAGTATTGAACTGATGCCAACCCACCCCCACCCTGCAGAGAGTGAGAGGCATTAGGGTGTCCCTGTGGGTGTTTGTTAGTGCAGTGCGGGAAAACATGCTGGGCAGGATGTGAAAAATGACATCTGCACAGTTCACAAGGAGGTGTAATAAAATGCCAGTGCTGAAAATGTGGTATACAAATATACGAATTTCACGGAGTTGCAAGGGTGCATGGGAAATATGCAAAACCGCGCTTGCAGCACTACTCAGTTATGGGCGTTCGGCTGCAAATTTTCAACATAGGCATTTAGCACCTCTGCTCATGTACAGTGTCACTGTCATTTCCTCAAAGTGTCCTGTAATGATTGCATAGCTAATTACACTATTCTGTGCCGAAGTGCAGAAACACATTTTGGGCAGGATATGTGAAGTGACGGCTGTACTGTTCATCAAGAGGTGTAAAAATGGCAATGGTGAAAATCCAGAGTGAAAATATCACAAATGCACAGCGGTGCGAGCATCGCGTGCAAACTGCCAATGCACTCTGTAACATAGTCATTTATGGAATATCAGCTCCAAATTTTCAACATAGGCATTCTAGGAGCTCTGCTTATGAACTGTGTCACTGTCATTTTCATAATGTGGCCCAAACACTGATTTCCCACAGCAACTGCACAATTTATGCGCAGTGCGGAAACACATTTCGGGCAGGATGTGGAAAATGACAGCTGTACTTTTCGAGGAGGTGTACAAAATGCCAATGCTGAAAATACGGCATTAAAATATTGCGAATCTTGTGAGTTACGAGCTCATAACAACGTGCAACCTGCGCACATAAAACAGGCATTTGTTGATTTTTTCCACCAAATTTGGAACATAGGCTTTTTGAGAACAACGTCATGAACACTGGCACTGTCATTTCATTAATGGGTTCTGAAAGGTGATTTCGCTCAGTGACTGCGAAATCACCTTTCGAGGCCCATTAATGCCATGACAGTGATAGAATTCATGAGGAGGGGCCCCAAAAACCCCATGTTGAAAATTTGGTGCCAAAATTCCAAGAAATGCCTGAGATATGCAGCAAAGTTGAAAAAACCCTATTCATTGCATTATACAGCTTACCGGCATTTCCTCAGTTCGCGGTCGGTTTTGAAGAGTGCAGACATGTTCCCGGTCCACGGAAGATCGTGCGCCAAAGAGTCGAAGAGTAAGTATAGAATTAGGGGTGAGGGAGGCAGAAGGGTGTGCAGTGGGTAGGTGTTGGTGGGAGAGAGAGCATCTAGACTACGAGGGACGGTTTTCATTTGCAGGTAAAAAAAGGAAAAACCGTCGAGTCAGTTTTCGCATTACAGGGCATTTGGCAGCTGGGGTGGGCTCCCAGCGTGCCAACCTAAGTCGGGTTTTTGGGGGTAGTCAGTAGCCAACGGGGATTGGGAAACCCTTGTCGGCACACAACACGGGGGTAATGCGGTGAGGGATTGGGCACCCAGCAAACAAAGAAAGGGGGTGCAAGCGAGGGGATTAGGCACCCCTCGGCATTCAACAGTTGGGGTGATGCTGATGGGGTAGGCTCCCCGTCAGCAGGCAAAGAAAGTGGGGCGTGAGCCAAGGGGATTAGGCACCCCTTGGCATTCCACATTTGCGGGGGGGGATGCCGATGGGGAGTGGGCTCCCCCGTCAGCACACAAACATGGGGGGGTTTGCTGACAGGGGGATTGGGCACCCCCGATGTCGGGAAGCGTGAGGCGGCCGCCCGCTCGCTGACCATGGGCATAACAGCGGCGAGCATGGCAAGCAAAGGACTGCTGCATATGACGAGCTTTGCTCGGATTGCAGTGGACCTTTGCTTTGATGTGCTCGCCCCATTATGAATGCATGGTGTGGCGGTGGCATGCAGGCTGATTAGGGGAATGAGGATGCACCTACTGATGTGTGCCCTGCATTCGCCCAACAGCAGCCGCGACCCCAAGACCCGCACTAGCGCAAGATGTTGCTTGCGCATGCGCACAAGCCAACATAAAAAGGGCAAATTGAAAGTAGCAAACTGATTGGCTCACAAACACTCAAAGTCCCTAGATTAGCTGCTGGTAAATTTGAGATTGCAGCCTCATCATAAGAATGCAGAGCAGATTCATCCTTTAAAATGGGAAAAAACAAGATCTGTCTAAAATTGCAAGCATTCTAAAGAAAACTGTCAGGCAGACATGCAAACATACAAAGAAGCCAGCAGAATAAGGCCATTTGTTCCATCTAGTCTGCTCATATTGCAGGGTCCTCAGCTTAGGCTACTGACCCAGTTTCCCCCAGTTTTCCCTTCCTTTCTATCTGCCACCCCATGACCCATACTTTCCCCTTATGCCTGTCCCTGCCTCTCTTGAAGCTGCTCACTGTCTTCATTGAGACCGCTTCCTCCAGTAGCACATTCCAACTGTCCACCACCCTCTCCATGAAGAAGTGCTTCATAACCTCCCCACTAAATCCCCCCCCCCAGCTTTAGACTGTGTCCCTTCATTGTTCAGCCACCACTTAGCTTGAGGAGAGTCTCCTTATTCATGTTATTTATCCCTTTAAAATATTGAAGGTCTCTATCATGTCCCCTCTCTCCTTTCTATAAGGTATATGTATTTATTAATGTGCTTAATTTTATATTTATTCATTTTGTGTATTTTATAGTGTTAAAATGTGACTGCCTGTTGTATATTTTGTATAGGTACCCCAAGCCTTCAGGGGAAGGGATCCTTAAAGAAATTCTACTACTACTACTACTACTATTACTACTTCTCTGCTCTAGTGAGTACATATTCAGGGCCCTTAACCTCTCTTCCTATGTTTTACTCTGCTGATCTGCAGTCATCTTACTCGCCCTCCTCCAGACCGTCACCCACAGGTTGACATATTTATTAAGGTGTGGGCACCAGTATCTTACTCCATACTCTAGATGTGGCCTCAACAATTACCTGTACATGGGCAGTATAACCTCCTTCCACCTACTGCTGATTTCTCTGGCTGTATACCGCATCTTGTTTTATCATGTTGGACCTTGCTACTGTGTTTTTGCACTGCATGGAGTGCTTCAGGTCACCAGTGATCATCACTCCCAGATCTTTCTCCTCCTCTGTTGCTGCTATCTAGACCCTCCCCCCCCCAGTAGTACTCCATTCTTGGATTCCTGGATCCAATGTGCATAAATTTGCATTTCTTGGCATTGAAGCCAAGCTGCCAAATCCCAGATTGCCTCTCTAGTTTTCTCAGGTCTTCCTGCAGGTCTTGTATCCCTTCTACTGTGCCCACCCTCACACAGAGTTTGGTGTCATCCTTGAATAGGCACATGTTGACCTTAATGACATCCCCAATGTCATTGATGAAGACATTGAACAACATTGGCCCTGGCACTGAGCCCTGTGGCACCATTTGGTCACTTCCCTGATTCTGGATAATTTCCCCACCACCGCCATGCTCTGGGTCCTGTCCATCAGTCAGCTTTCTACCCACCTGATTATCTTTTCCTCAACTCTGAGATCCACCAGCTTTCCAATCAACCTCTTGTGGGGTACAAAGTCAAACATCTTGCTGAAGTCCAGATAAAGGATGTCCACTGCCTGGCCCCTGTCCACTGACTTAATGACCCAGTCAAAGCCTCCCTATGGAGCTTCCTTAAATCATCCTCCTTCTGCTATGTGCCATGTAGTGCCCAGCTGAGGCACTGTCTTCCCAAACTGACTGTAGGGGGTGACATTCTTGTGTGCTTGGTGCCACAACATGGTGTCACAATATGCTGAAACTTGCCCATGGCACTTGTCACTGCCTACCTGTTCCTGAGTGTGGTCCCTTGTGGCTCACCCCATATAGTTAGCCTTGTTGACATTGTCTGTATTTTTGTTGTTTGCTCTACCTTGCAATATGTTATGTATCTTGTTCCCACATGCTGTTATCTACCTATCTACTTGTTATGCTGTATGTTACCCTGACTATGCTTGATACTTTGTATGTACCTTGTATCCTCCCAGGTCGCACCTGAAAATAGGCACTTGGATGTCTAGTGTGCTTACCTGGTTAACAAAAGCAAATAAATAAATAAATAAATAAAATAAGTCAGTCAGATTTGTTTGACATGATCATCCTCCCATAAACTTGTGTTTCCTCTCATCCTGGAGACCATTCACTTCTAGATACCCTTTCAACCTTTCCCTAAGAATGGCCTCCATGAGCTTGCACATGACTGAGGTCAACCTGAGTGGCCTGTAGTTCTCCAGGTCATCCTTGGGACCACTCTTATGAAGGGGAACCACATGTGCCATTCTCCAATCCTGCAGTACACATCTGACTCCAGGGAACCATTGAACAGGCCCACCAGTGGCCCTGCAAGGTCCCCTGCCAGCTCCCTCAGTACCCTTAGGTGTATGCCATTCAGGCCTGGTGATTTTCCACCTTTAGTGCTAGCAGCTCTTCCCTCACTCTGTCCTCCTCTATCACCACATCCATGCTCCCTTCCACTGTCTCCACTGCCCTCCCCCCCCCCGTAGGCACCAGTCCGTCTTTTTCCCTGGTGAAGACAGAGCAGAAGTATTTGTTCAGTACCTCAGCTTTTCCCCGCTCTCCTTTACCCATTCTTCCCCTTTCTGAAACCTAACAATCCTGTACTTCCGACATTTAAATTGCAGATGAGTTATCTCCTACAGGCTGTGGTACATACTGTTCAATATATAATCAAACTTTTTTGTTTTAAAGGTTATCTTTAAACTCTTTTTTTAAATTTATTTAAACATAGGACTGCCACAGAAACAAAGCAGTAAAAGTAGTAAATACATTTTATGAGAGTCAGTAATGGCCAAATTAATCCTCATGTCCCCCCACCGAAATGGTCCAGGTCTCTCCTGTGATTAAGTAGCCAATCACCCCACCATCACCACTACCACCACCACCACCTTCTACTGAAAGGAAAACAGGGTGCCTTGAGCTCCATCCTAAACCTCAGTTACCTGCATGAGAGTGCAGTGCACTGCTTCTGGGTCATCGGGGTGGTTAGTAGGTTTCATGCAAATGAAGCCTGCAGCTTTATATTACCTATTCTTTTTCAGTGCTGTGAAGGTAGCAGGGAGGATCTAGCCACTTTAGTATCAGATGAGACTAGAACAGTTCCTGGCTGAGAAAGAGGATAACGTGACAGCTGATTTGGGTATCAGTAAAGTCAGCTAAAACATTTTCTCTATTTTTTTTTTTTATTAATGTGCATATTTGAGAGTCATCTGTTTTAGCATGAATGTAAACAGACCAAAGAGCTGGACTCTAAACCAAGAAAAAAGGTAAAAAAGTGACTATTTTTTTCTCATAAACTGGCATGGTATAGTTAGTAAATGAAAAACAAATATCTTTAAAACTTATGTGAATAGCAAAAAAATGTATGGAAACTTTTCTGTATATCTGTTCATTTTATAATAACATTAAGGTACTCCTGGGAATTTGTTTACCAGTAGCTAATCCTATCCCAATGTGCATGAGGTCCCCAGCTACATCTCGGGGTCACATCACACACCTGAGGGTTGGATTAACTACTGGAAAACCACTCCACAGTCATGGATTAATATTTAACAGAATGTACACAGACCAGAAAATCTGGACCACTTCAGCTTGCTTAAACATCGGAAAGGGAAAGATTTAATTCAAGTTAAACATACAACTTAGAAACACTGGCATGACCACTAGAGAACATAGCAAGCAATTACAAGACATCAGTTTAGAGATACTGGGAAATATGCTTCACCAAAAGTAGTGGGAGCATGGAATAATCTGGTCAATTCTGTACTAGAATCCAAAAATTGACACTATGTTTTGCTTCTTTTGTTTCTCCACCTGCTGTCCCTGGACCCAGGGGTATCACCCCAGCCCTGTCGCTGACCCGTCCCATGGACTTGTGGGTTAACCACCACTTACAGAAAGTCCTATTGGCAGGTGGCCAGCCACATAGGGTCACATGGTGCCTGTGAGGGATGCTGAGTGAGCCAGCACATTGTCCTCTGTTCTCTCCCTGGGGCATTGGAAAGTGTGCACTTATCGATGCACATGTGTGCTGCATCATCATGTGCCCCCTCCAGGTCTACTCTTCCTGCTGGTACTGCCATCTAGCCTCTGCTAGGTGGCAGGCAAGTGGCAGGACTCAGGATCCCCCTCCCCAAGGAAGGAGAGCTGTCTTGGAATGCTCAATCCTCCCTTACCCAGCTGTCCGCCAAGTGACCCTGGTCTGTTCCCAAACCTGGGTTGCTGCTGTGGCTGGAGATAAGATGGGCTGGCATGCTATACTTTTTTTTTTAATTATATGTTCTTTATTGAGTGTCTTCAAAATAGACACACAATACAATACATAACACACAATAAGCGAAACTATACACAAGTACAATGGACATAACACTGAAAAGCAAAAATTTAAGAATGATAGTAACACTACACCAAAACTAAAACACCCACAACATATACAGATAACAAAGCAAACCTCTCACCCCCACCACCATCCAATGACATGAGGTTACAAGTAATATAAATTCATAAGAAATCTAGAACTATTTTCAAATACAATGTTGAATTAAATGGCCCATGAGAGGAATAAAAAGAGAAAACCAAAAAGATCAAGTCAAAAAATTAAAAGAGATATCACCATATCTCATAAGCATATATATATAAGAGGTATAAGAGACATCAGATGGGTAACTGGTTTAACAATACATATCATAAAATGAAAGAAGGTGGAACAGCAGAATGATGACAATTGAATACTTGGTTAAAATTAATGTCCTAAATAATACTCAAATAATAAAATACGCAAACAGAAATACGACTGAAGGGACTCGCATCTAATTGATTACGAAAGCAACAAGTTGTACAAAGAACCCAACTTAAAATAAAAGTTCTGTAAGTTTCTGTGGAAGCTAGCAATTAATTTGACTATCTGTAAGTTATGTAAAACCGTTGAAGACCATTCTGGGAAAGTTAGAATTTCACTGTCAAGCCAATGTCTTAACACAATCTGTTTACCTGAAACAGATATCAAAGCTAACATAGCTCTATCAGAGGTATTGGGTAAGGAATTATATTTCCCCAGGATTCTGCATTTGAAATGGAAAGCACCTTGTAAATGAAGTTTACCCAATACTCTCCTATTAATTTCCAGCCAAAGGGGACAAACCAGAGGGCAACTCCATAAAATATGACTTAAATTTGCCGGCCAGTGGTGCTGAGGGTTGAGGCACTGGACACCACACCTCATAGCACACTGGTGACCAGGGTTTTGGAATGAGCTCGGGCCACTGGGGAATGGCAGGGGTGACATAGGTTTGAGCAACAGGAGAACTGCTCTCCTCTGTTGGGGGGGGAGACCTGTTGTCCCACTCATTGACTGCCCTCTGGTGACTGGAGGCAGTACAGGTTGGGAGACATGTGCCAACATCATCTCATCAGTAGGGACGGGAGAATAGGAGAAAACAGAAAAACAGAGATTGGCAGGTTCCATGATGGCTCTTGTGTCTGTGGGGGTTGGGCCCGTTATCTGGATTGGGACTCTTGGGGGGAAGGCCGGTGCCCTCCTCGCTGGCCCTGCCATGGGTGGCAATCTGCAGGGGATTCACCTGGCCTGGCACTATGGGGACACAGATAAGCCAGAGAGTGAGTCTCTCTGTAAGGAGGGACCACAATCACCTACCAGGACTCCCAGAAGGGATAGACAAATAATAGAAAAAAATTATGACTGAAATTACCAGAGTCAGAGTTACAGTGGGTACATGAGTCAGAGTTAATAAGCCCTCTTTTGTACAAAATAGAAGGTGTTATATAGGCATTATGTAACATTTTTAAATTGCATAAGTCTCAAATTGTCTAAAGGAAAATATTTGTAAATGTTTTCATATAGACAATTCCATATTAGATTATAAGACCCAGTAAGAAGCCTCTGAAAGTTTAGTGAGTAGTAAAATTGTGTAGATATTTGCAATCGGATTTTTCTTAGTGTGGATCTTTTTAAGTCTGGATAAGATATTTTGGCAATCAGTTTTCCAAGGAGATGGGCTTAAATAGCAAATTAAAGTGGTACTCAGAGCAAAAAGATTTATAATATATCTTTTACTCAGGTTTAATTTGTCTAGGATCATGTTTCAGGCATGATAAAAATGCAACCTTATGGACCCTGACAGCCATCTCCAAAAAACTGCCCCAATACATTACAGACTGTCTTCCTATAAAACCAATAGGCAATTATGCCCTGAGAAGTTGCAAATCTCTCCTACTGATGGTTCCCAAAGTTAACTCTCGCTTTGGCAGGGCTGTTATAAGCTTTACATTGTCCTCCTTGTGGAATAAATTGCAAAAAAAAACTGAAACTGAGGTCACCCATCAGCATCTCATCTTTCAAGCTCTTATATTCAAGTCTCAGAAATGACCAGTGCAATCGTTCCCATGATCATGAATTGTCATCATGCTAACCTGTATCATTTAACCATGAACAAATTACTTCTAGTGCTTGTCTCCTCCATGGCCCTGGTCTGTCATCATGCTTTCATGTAACACCTTGATGCCTCTGTCCTCCCTTTGATACTGGTCTATCTTCCTGCTTTCTCCAGCCTTCTTTTCACAGTTCTATACTGGACTCATCCACAATCTACAAGCAATCAAAGCAATCATGCTATAAAAGTCCTAACTCCCCTTTCCCTCTCCCCATAGGCCCCCACTGCCGCATAAGTTCTACCGACCTATCCTTGGGACTTCACTTCTCACAATGTTTATCCTATGCTTACATATTACATATCCCTCCTGGTACCCCATCTGACATTAGTTGGTGGTTCTCCAAGCCATTTTCATGGCTAGTACTAGTGACTGCCCCTGGTAAATGAACTAACTGGTACTTCTATACAGAGAACATGGTTTACATACCATTGCATGGTTCAGTGGTGGACCTGCCCCCTTGTATTTGAATCCTCCTCTGTTATGGCTTGCCTTGTCTTCCTTTTATCATTTGACTCCGCCATTACTGCATCATTGTGTTTGTGTTTATATACTTATTTACATGTATTTATATGTTTTTATAATGGATGTTACCCAACCCTGTTCTAACCAGGTTCATCTTGTAAAAGAGCTCTACTCAATGATGTTTGCCTGGATAAATAAAGATTTTGATTGATTGACTGATTGATAAGTAACCATTATCTAGCAAGGAAGCCACTTTTAAATGTTTAACTTCAGAAGACCAGGGTTTTGTGAATACCTTATTATTAAGCTTAAGATTATAGTTATTAAAATTGTCTGGTTTATATCCTTATAAAGGTGTCGATCTAGATAGTTACCTATTTGATTATGAACCTTTAATGAAATGCCTACAGTCAATTTTTTTAGGAGAGAAAGGTAAATTAGAAAACCCTCATATACAACAAGGTGTCTAGAGATATTTTATATTTATTAGTCAAATACAGATCAATATCTAACCAGAATGGATTGTAAAAAGACTCATTTGAAGGGAGAAACCATTTAATAGATTTGTTCATATGGGTAGCCATGTAGTAGGGAGGAAAATTAGGAATTTTAATGCCCTGAAATTTAGGTAACATTAACTTATTTAATGCAATTTGGGGAGATTTAACTTGCCATATAAAATTCTTTATTAAAGCATGAATAGAGGTGAACCAATATAATGGGAGAAACACATTTAACATTTAACAAATTCAAAGGATGAAAAAACAATCATTTTATTATATTAGCCCTTCCTCAAAAACAAATAGGGAGCAGATTCCATCTGTTCAAGTCCTGTTTTATTTTAGTAATTAAATTTGAAAAGTTCAGATTAATTATCTGTGTTTTATCTTAGGTTAAAAAATGTCTAAATATTTAATGAGATTTTTTTTTTGTTGTTGTTAAGTTTTTGTTATTATTTCTAAACAAGAGTTCATACAAAAACACAAATACATAAATTTGTTCATATGCAATAGACATTACCATACTAAAACCTGTGGGAAATCCTGACCATATAAGTGCAGATCCCCTTCCGCTTCAGGCATACAACATATACCTTGTATAGCTAACTGAGGGCAACCTATGGTATTTAACAAAATTGCCTCAAACAGATAACAAGGCCTACCTGGTATGGCCTGGAGTATCAGCTCTAAGAGATGATCCTCAATGTGCTACCCAAGGAACAGTGGGTCAAGGTGCCTTTCGGAGTAAACCTGCAACCAAACAGAAACAAACACACACAAAATACCTGAAGGATTCAGAGATGTTTAGTTTCAGAGTTAGAAAAAGACTGCACAATGTTACAGTGCTGAAAAACCTAACTACACTCTATGACTGCCACCTACCATGTCTGCCTTATGGAGGTTGGGGAGGAGAGATAGGGAGGCCTCCTCAGCCAATCCCTGCCCTTGGTTTCAGGAATGTGATAAAGGGTCACCAAAGGGTGATGTAATGAGAGAGGGTGTTCACCACCACATGCATTATACATGTCAGATTGGCTTCCTGCGTTAAGGAGTTGAGCACATCTGTGGGTGAGGGGACCTCCTGAGTTCTCCGTTTACAGAGTAGGAGTCACTTTACCTGCATAGTGAGAATGATGATCCATTTATGGTCCTGGAACATAAAGTGAGGTGTGGTGGAGTAAATGCCAAGCAACATTATCTCCAGTGAGAGGTGCAGTTACTTCTGTAGGATTTTGGAACCCAGGGTGCAGACTTCCTGCCAAAGTGATTGAATTTCCCGACAGCTCCATAGTATATGGATTAGATCCCCCCTGTCTGAATGTCACCTCCAGCAAAGGTCATCCTGAGATAGCTTAGCCTTGTGGAGAACCACAGGGGTTCTATACCAGGATTAGAGGATCTTGTATTGGACTAGAACACTCCTGGTGTCTGGGTAGGCCTTATGAACAAGCTTACAACAGGACTGCCACACCTGTTCAGATATATGAGTGCCTAGAGCTGTTTCCCCACTTAACTCTGGCTTCTAGAGACTGAGAGAGGATTCTTGCCCTAAGTGCCACATAAATAGTACTGGTCTGGCCCCCTCTTTGTGGTTAGCCAGTGCGGAATTGATGACTTACAGTAGGCTTGGCAGGGGGTCTACAAGTGTACTCCCCAAGTGCACTTCTTAACTGTAGATATCTCCATAATTCCTTGGGGGGAATACCCCTGCTTTTGCACATACCCTTGAACATGTCTATTGTAGAGGTACTGGGTGCATATGTGTCTTGTAGACACCACAGACCTGCCTCAGTCCAGTTAGCTCAGTGTAAGGGTTTGCTGTCCACTGTGATTTGCTTGTTGCTCTACAGCAGGGTGAGGCTAAGAGGGAGATAGTCCATGTTCAATCTCCTGTGAAGTTTCTTCCAGTATTCTAATGAGGGTCCTATCGTGGGATGGGTTTGTATCCCCCATGGGGGACTACTGTACAAGAGTAGGGGTAGGTGTGCCACTTTACTGTATGCCTGCTCCATGCCTAGCCATTGAGGGGTTTCCAGACTCAGACCTCCCAAACCATTTGAGGGTTTGTGTAGCTTGAAAGGCCCATTTGTACCCTTCATACCATGGAAGACACCATTCCCCCCACGACCAATGAGCTCACAGTTTGTTTCAACTGTACCTCAGCATTTTATCCTCCTATATAAAGGCCCCCACCATGGTGTCAATTGTTTTAAACCGGCAAGGGGGAGCTTCAAGTGGATATGGGAGAGCAAATACATAACCTTGGGGGCTGTAACCATTTTTAGGGCTGAGATTTATCCTGCTAGGGTGAGCTGCAGGTCCCTCCATCTATCTAACTCAGTATGGATATCAGTCATCAGGAGTTTGAGGTTAGCATTCCAGATCCTGGTTTAATCCAGAGTAATTTGTATTCCTAGATATGTGATGCTATTTGATGCCCAACACAACTACAGTTTAGTGGAGGACATTGGTCTTCATTGGATTCAGTTGTAGCCCTGATTATTTGGTGAGGTCTGAGAGGATGCCTAGCAGAGGTGGGGTGGAGAGTTTGAAGTCGGCCAGAGGGATCAGAAAGTCATCTGCATACATAGGAATGGAGTATTCCTCCCCTCCGATGTCCATCTATTTAATAGTAGGGTTCTGCCTGATGGCTACAGTCAGGGATCCCACTGCTAGTACAAACAGCAGTGGTGATAGAGGACATCCCTAGTGCACACCCCTGCCTAGGGCAGTTGGTGGGTACTGTGACACTTGGACAGCTGGTTCTGAACACTGTATCATTTTTTGTAATATAAAAATGGGTTATGGACTGTCTCTCTTGAGAAATGCTGAAACAGCATGTGAGATCACACACACACACACACACACACACACACACACAGGTTTTAGATACAAGGTGTTACATGGAAGGCAAGAAGCTAATTACAGGCTTGAGTTGAGGATATCCTGTTAGGTGGCTAATTGTAGCTTGCCAGATGCCAAGATAGATCATATCCATTTTATAATGCTTAGAGGAAGAAGAGCAGGGTATGACATTTTAGTGCGAAGTCATAAACGATGCTTTCATGTCCTGGAAGGGGGAAGCTTATCATAAGATCAAAGAGAGTAATTTGAAGAACATGAGTTATGCTGAAGTTACAGAATGTAATACTTAGAAAAGACATCCTGTTTTTATATAGATATTTTTTTTATATATATTCTGAAAGGGAGGAGCTAGGTGACCTCATGCAAAAAGGTGGGGGAAAACCAGCTTTTAAACATTATTCTGTTTTCCTTCAGAGACACATCTATCTAGACTCTGACAAAGAAACATCTGTATGCACTTTAAGCAGGTATTTAGAGAGAGAGACACATCTAAGTATTGTAGTAGGAATTGCACTGTTAAAACCTGTTTTGTTTAAGAGATTTGTGTGTCTTGTGATATAATAGTTCTGCATTTTATGCGTTACATATTTTTTATCTATTTTAATAAAACTCTATTTTTAGAGCTTACTTGGTCTGTCTTTGATTTCTTTCCTTTACAAGTAGAGTATATATGGTTAAAGCAGACATGGTACATAAGCTTGAATGGTGATACCAAACTGGAAAAAGGTAAGCGTTTTAAATCTGAGGTCTTTTATTACAGTTTTTAAGGGTTCATTTCTGTACACCTGGTTAGTTGCCCGTAAGCAAAGATATCTGGCCCCCTGAAGACAGAATTATCTGAGCCTGTGCATTGGGTACACTAGCAAGAGGTTCACAGTTTGAATCCCTCTGGAACTTGAGACCAAAGGTTGATTTAGAATCTACAAAAACAAACAAGAGGGTTACCTTGTTCTGCTAACTATTCACAAGACTGCGCTCAGAGGTTGGCACTTTGGAAGTAGAGGGCTGACCTGCTGAGTGGGTTTGTGACAGATTGGTTTACAGCGGTGGCATGATTTTGGTATCACAAGCTTGTGTTGTTCATTGTGTCAGCTGAGACCGTAAGCTCACTTGCAAAGAAAGAAAAAGGCAGTGATTTATTTTTTAAAAAAAGGAAACAGAACTATATCACTTGGCGTACAGTCAAGTTCCTACCTGTTTTATTTTTTTTTCTAAAAATGCAAGTCAGAGTAGCAGTAGTGAGGGAAGATGACTTCTGACTACAACAGGCACACTGTAGACTCCTTCAAGCATTTGTGCGGGGACAGAGGAGTCCCGTTTGAGGTGAAAGCCAGCAAGCAGAACCTCATAGATGCTCTGATGGTAGCCGATACCCAGAGCAGTGAGTCATGGACTGTGACTGAAAAAGACCACACCTCGAGTGTGGCAGGGCTAGTGGCCAGTGCAGTGTCCAGATCCGATGAGGAGGGCAACAGAGCCACTGTCAGTGAAGGGCCACAACAGCAGGGAAAGGTCACCAGTATCCTGAATCCGGAAGTACTCAGGCTGCAAATTGAGTTGTGCAGGATGGAGCTGGAGTTCCAGGAGAAGAGGGAGCAAGAGAAGTGAGAGGTGGACCATGGGCAGAACGAGAACGCAGAGAGGCAGAGCGGGAACAGTGGGAGGCAGACCATGAGGAGTGTGAGTGCCAGCGAGCTGCAGAGGAGAAGAGAGAGGCATGCCATAGGCAACATGAACTGTAGAAACTATGACTCTGACCAGTGGCACCAGAGCAGGTAAGTGGCTTGGGTTTAACTGGGACTGCAGGATTAGGTTACATATTGAACGCCAAATTAATAGCTGAATTTAAAGAGGAGGAGGATATGGATGCCTTTTTAAATTCTTTTGAAAAAGTTTGTATTCAGGCTAAAATTCCTAGAGAGTCCTGGAGCTTCCAGCTATCCCCACTACTTACTGGGAAAGCTCAGGATGCATTGGGTCAAATGGACAATGAGGACAGTAATGATTATAGCAAGCTAAAAGCTACACTGTTAAAAAAGTTTGAATTAACTGCTGAATCATACAGAGCTAAATTCCATAAGCTCAGGAGAAGCCCTGATATGAGCTATGAGGAGTTAGCCATGAAACAACATCAGTTTTTAAAACATTGGTGGGAAGGAATTGAGGCAACTCTGTTGATAACATTGAAAATGTGATTTTATTAGAACAGTTTTTCTAGCTGCCCAGCAGAGCTGAAAACCTGGCTGGAGGTCCGAGATCCCAAAACAGTGCAAGAGACTGCTGAACTCTCGGACCACTATGCCAAGAGCAGACCTGCTCTGAGAGCGAATGGGGCGGGCGTGGCAGCACAGAAAGGGAAAAGCACGCCTTCAGGGCAGCTAAAACCCTCACTCTCCTCCACCAAAACCAGTTAGCCCCAGGTTTCAGAAAAAAGATTCTTCTGAAAAGAGAAGTGAATGTTGGTTATGCAAAGAAACTGGGCATATTGCCAGAGAGTGTTCCAAAAAGGTGAGCAATAATATTCAAGCTGGTGCTAGAAAAGAAGTGGGTTGTTTGTGTGTCCCTGGAAGCATGCCAGTGAACATGAGGGAACACATGCACCCAGTCATGGTGAATGGTGTACAGACGCAGGGGTTAAGGGACACAGGGGCATCTCTGACCTTGGTAAAGGGGGATCTGATAGAGCCTGGTTAGCATATACTCAATAAATACGTCACCGTGTCTATTCCATAGGTTGTTTTTCTTCTATGTAACACTAGGACCTTGGAATTATATGTTTGTATAGTCTTGTCTGTATGTATGGAGTTGTCAGGGGTCAAATCCCTTATAGCCGAATTCACTAATTCTGGTTAATACTCATCAAAACAGCATGACCGATCCTTGAAACAAAGCCTTTGGGATTTCCAGGTCATGTGGATCAAAGGTTATGTTGAACTATTGTTTAGTAAGTTGGGGATATTCCTATCATGTGGAATACGGGTTACTAATATCCCCATTATTTTAATAGTTTTATTTATTTTAAAATATTTTAGTTTAAACTTGTTTGTGAATGCTAAGTACAAATTACTTCTAAAGCTCCTGTCCCATTATACTGTTAAGATTACTGTGTTGAATTTATGGTTTAAGCTTATTTGTCACTTATGGGGACAGAGGCTGTTTCAGCTAAATGAAGATACTTATATAGTGTTCAAAGGGGGGTTGGGTTGGGTAAATATAGGGTTGAATCTATACGATATATTTGATAGAATGTTAGTATTAATAAATTACTATGGCAGTCTCTAATGCTAACTGTAAATGTATATCTTGGAATGTTAAAGGTTTAGGTACACCAGTTAAAAGAAAAAAGGTTCTAACCCAGTTACAAAGGATGAAGGCTGATATAGCTCTATTGCAAGAGACTCATTTGCTAAATGAGGAGGCAGAAACATTAAAGAGAATGCGGGTAGGGGACGTATTTCATAATTCAGTTAGTAAAAAACAGAAAGGGTTAGCTATTTTCATTAGAAAATCCCTAAATTTTTCAATGACTTCTCATAAAACAGACTGTTCTGGTAGAGGGCAAATTTTAGAAGGGAGGTTGGATGGGGTTGACCTCACCATTTGCAACATTTATGCTCCTAATGGAGACTCCTACTCCTTTTTTTCTGAGTTTTTTGATATGGTCAGTTGCATCTCGAACAGGAACATTATAATGGGGGGGGGGGGAATTTAACACAGTTTTAGACCAGTGGATTGATAGAAGTAACCCTAAGATTAATAAAATGAGGGACAAAAGCAGTGAGATGATCAAGGACAGAATGAAGGATTTAGGTCTTTCGGACGCATGGAGAATGATGCACTCCACTCAAAAAGATTACTCATTCTTTTCACATAGGCATGGCTCATATAGTAGGATCGTTATGTTCCTTTTGTCGAGTGGGCTGTTGAATAATATTTTTACTGCTGATATCAGTCCTATTATAATTTCTGACCATGCTCCTATTTCTATTATTATTAACCTTGACCTAGAGGATGCAAAATCTCTCCATTGGAAATTTAATTGCTCCTTACTGAATGACGACAACTTTAGACCCTGGATTATTAAAGAGTCAGAGCAGTTTTTTCTGTATAATAATAATGAGGAAACCTCAAAAGCTACCTTGTGGGAAGCGTTCAAGGCTTATATTGGGGCAGAATTTTGAGTTACACTACTTTTGAAAAAAGGAAAGGGAGAAAATATTAGCCCAAAGGAAAAAGGAACTTTTGGAGTTGGAAAGGTCCCATAAATCAGACTCTGGGGGTAACAAAGATATCTTTAGGAAAATAACTCTATTAAGATACGAAATAAATAAACTACATACTGGGAAGGCGGAACTTGCTTTATATAGAACTCAACAGAAATACTGGGAGTCAGGAGAAAAGGCGGGTATGTTATTGGCTTACAGGCTTAAACAAATACAAAATAGGAATAATATACCTAATATTAAAGATTCTTCTGGGAAGTTGCACAGTAAAACTATTGATATCAACAGGGTGTTTACAGATTTTTATAGAAATTTACATAAGAGTAAGACTGAGAATAATAAGGATCTAATAAACCATTTTTTAGATAAAGCCAAGCTACCTAGGATTTCGAAGGTACAACATCAGATGTTAGACAAAGATGTTTTGATTCAAGAGATTAAAGATACAATTGATGGGTTACCTAATGCCAAAGCCCCGGGTTCTGATGGGCTGCCTGCTGAAATATATGTTATTCTGAAAGATGTGATTACCCCCATTCTGCAAAATGTGTATTCAGAATCTGAAATAAATGAGGGACTG
Source organism: Neoceratodus forsteri (assembly GCA_016271365.2). Classification (NCBI taxonomy): domain Eukaryota; kingdom Metazoa; phylum Chordata; order Ceratodontiformes; family Ceratodontidae; genus Neoceratodus; species Neoceratodus forsteri. Next base: position 1,273,894,039 of record CM057449.1, on the reverse strand, counting down.
CCTCCCACGATGACTGAGGCAGTCATCACTGTCATTTCAAAAAAAGATAAAGACTCACTAGACCCTGCTAGTTATCATCCAATCTCCTTGTTAAATATTGATTATAAACTATGGGCAAAGATCCGTGCTAATAGGTTACAACAGGTTATGGGGAATCTTATACACAGAGACCAGGTGGGTTTCATTAAGGGAGAGCAGGATTTGAAAATATAAGAAGAGTACTTTCCACAATATGGATGGCCTCTAGAAATCAGGATTCTTCTGTACTTTTGTCATTGGATGCACATAAAGCATTTGATTCTATTGAATGGGGATATTTAACTAAGGTACTTGGTGGCTTTGGAATTTGGTGACATCTTTATCTCACAATCAAAACATTATATAAATCTCCTACTGACGACTATATGTAAGAATAGAGTCTTATCTGGGAAATTTATTCTAGAAACAGGGATCAGACAGGGATGCCTACTATCTCCACTATTATTTATTCTAGCCTTAGAACCACTTCTAAGAATAATTAGACTAAGTAAAGACATCACGGGGATTAAATTCCATAAGATGGAAATATAAGTTATTGCCTACGCTGATGACCTCCTTCTATCCCTCTCTTCACCTCACAAATCTATAAGATCCATTATGAGGTTATTAGAGGAATTTAGAAGAATCTCAGGGCTATCTATCAATTGGTCTAAATCTGAAATGCTCACTCTACAGGGGAATAATATTATACTAAAAGAATTATGCTTACGCCATAACCTGGAGTGGAAAAGTAATTGCTTTTCTTATCTGGGAATTATTATTTCTAATAATCTAAAAGATATGTTAGGTTTAAACATTAAACCCTTGGTGGAAGCAATGAAATTATCTTTGGAAAAATGGGCCAAACTTAATCTATCCTTATGGGGAAAAGTCAATGCTGTAAAAATGATGCTGGTGCCAAAAATATTGTATTTATTGAATATGGTACCTATACATATTACATCTAGGTGGTTTAAGAAAATTGATAGCTTGTTACATTCCTTTTTGTGGGAATGGAAAAAGGCAAGACAGTCTAGATGAGATCAAGAAACATTGGCTTCAAGGGGGCATGGGCCTTCATGATTTCAAAAAATATCATCAAGCCTTCCTATTTAAACAAACTTGCCAATATGGCCTTCTGGAGAATAATTTACCTCTTATGGGATAAATTTGAACAAGATAGCATTTTTCCTCATCTATTACATCATTTAATTATAGGTGCTTATCCAAAAAGTATTGACTCTCATTCCTTTTTAAGGAACTCTGCCAAGTCCTTATCCCAGGTAATGAAACAAGTAGTTGAGGGCTCTATACCATATCAATATTCTCCGATATGGAGAAATCCAAATCTTAAATGGGAAAGAAAATTGTTAACTAATCCCTTATGGGAAAATAAAGGGATTCTTCTAATAGAGAGTATTATTGATCCACTCACTGGATTTTAAGGTCATTCTCAGAACTAAGAGGCAACATGGTCTACCTTACACACACAATTTACTTTATTTACGTTAAGAAATGCACTGAGACTCGATGGAGGATAACTAATCCTCTCCACCTGGTCAGAATTTGAAAAAATAGTCACATTAGCAAACACTAAAGGGGGAGGTGGGAAACTATATCAACTATTAAATAAATCTGGGAATGACTTAACAAGTAAATCCAAAGAACGATGGGAGAATTGCCTGGACTGCCCCATTCATGAATCATCTTGGAAGTTGATGTGGAAAAATGCATGCAAATCCAGTATGGACCTACAAGGTCGTTTAGTACAAGTTCAAATATTACACAACTGGTATTATTCTCCGAACAAACTATATGCATGGGGTCTCTCCTCAGATAGCTGTTGCTGGAGGTGTGGGGTGAAGGAGGCTAACCTTCTCCATATGCTGTGGGAGTGTCCCACTTTAATTTCAGGGTGGGCGATGATTTGGGAGACCTGCAAAGACATCCTACAAAGGTATTTCCCTTTTGATCCAGGGATATTCATTTTAGGAAATACGGAGACCTTAGATTTTTTTGTCAAGTCCGAAAAAGGTGGTTGTTGGTAGCTCTGTTGTGTTTAAAAGACTTATATTATTACCATTGAAGATACACATCCACCAGACCTGCAGAATGGACCAATCCACTAGCAAAGATAGCCATCAATGAGCGTAATAGACATCTTAATAATAAGACATTGTATAAATATGAAGCAGATTGGGCAGCTTCTTTCAATGGTTAAAATAAGAATTGAGTTATTACTTTCAGTATTAATGATTATTACAGTAATAATTATTTGTCATGCTCTTAGGTAGTACTATGGTAACTAATTTATTTTACCATACACCCATGCAAATGTATTGTTGGGACAGTAGTCTCATGATTATTCTTAAGAATATTGTACAATCACAATATCTGTATGGAAAGATATGCATTACCTTATTTAAAGTGATCAGACTCATTATATGTACATTTCTTGGAAAACTAAATAAAAATTGTTTGGAAAAAAAAACTGTTCAGGACTTCACTGGTGTGGCGAAAACATTGTCCCTTGCTAGTATTCTCCTAGACCGGGGTGAAACAGGGAGAATTGAGCAACAAGTGGCTGTAGCCAAAACCTTAGCAGTGGATGTGATCCTGGGCAGCAATCTAAAACAAGGGATGGTATGTGCAGTACCCATAGCCAAGTGGCAAGGGAAAATTGTATTTTCCTGAACCCCACAGAAGCCATTGTGGAAAGAACTGAGAGGCTGGTTCCTCAGCCTGTGTCTCCAGATGGGGTGACTAATGAAAAGGGAGTAGAAATTTCCCCAGTAGCAAGTAACCACACAGCTACAGAGGGTTACTCTGAAGAGGGAGGAGTGACCCATTGTCAGAGGGTTGGGATTGACAGTGATCCTGAGTGCCCTGATGCTAGTGCTAGGGACCCTAGTTAAGCAACTGAAGGGGACCTGTCCCATACCTTGGGAATGTGTGAGGGGTTTCCAGCTGCTCAGAGGAGTGACCATAGTTTAGAGAAGCTGAGTGCTTGGGCAAACTCTGACAGTGCACAGAGAGGTGATGGCAGACACAAGGTTTATTGGGAGAATGGACTTATGTATACTCAGGCTGTGCAGACAGAAGGAGGGATGCTAGGCAGGCAGCTTGTCGTTCCCCAGGGATATCATGAGCAGTTGCTCAAGACTGCATATGATATTCCCTTGTCTGGTCATCTGGGAATCACGCGCATGACACAACGGTTAGCCTAGAATTTCTACTGGCCTAACTTCACCCAGCAGGTGAAGAAGTATTGCAGGTCTTGTCACCGGTGCCAAGAGTAGGGAAGCAGGCAAGAAAACCCAAACTGCCCTGATTCCATTGCCCATAGTAGAGGGGCCATTCCAGAGGGTGGGAATGGATATTGTGTGGCCTTTAAATGCCCCCAGCTCCTCAGGGAAGAGATTCATCCTGACTGTGGTGGATTATGCCACCCGGTACCCAGAGGCAGTCCCCTATCCCCACTGAGGACAGACAAAGTGGCAGATGCCTTACTTAGGATTTTCTCCCATGTTGGGTTTCCGCAGGAGGTAACCACCGATTGAGGAGAATCCTTCCATGTCGGACCTGATGAAATGTTTATGGAGAAGTGTGGGGGTGGCAGAGATGTACACATCAGATCATCCATAAGCCAATGGGCTTGTGGAAAAGTCATCGGTACTCCAAAGTCAATGCTCCGGGCGCTTGTTGAACAGCATGGAGAACCGGAGAAATACCTTCCCACCAGTTGTTTGCATACAGGGAGGTGCCCCAAGAGTCGACAGGATTTTTCCCTTCAAACTCTTATATGGACACTGGGTACATGGGCCCCTAGACTTGATCCCGGAAGACTGGGAAGGCAAGCATGCCACCCAGGGAACTCCCATTGTGAATTACGTCCTTAGGTTTAGGGAAAGCTCCGTTTATGGGGACAGCCCAGAGCAACCTGGCAGCTGCCCAACAGAAAGAAAAAATGTGGTATGACTGCAGAGCCAGAGCTCACTCATATATGGTGGGTCAGGAAGTCATGGTTCTTATTCTGGTCTGGAAAGACAAGCTGCAAGCTGAGTGGGCAGGACCATACAAAGTGGTTAGGAAGGTAAATGACGTGAACTACATTGTGGAGTTACCTGACCAAAGACAGACAGAAATGCTTTGTCAACCATATCAACATGATGAAGCCATATGCAAATAGGGCTGACATGGTGTTTGCAGTGTGTAGTCATGTGGAGGGGACGGACAAAGGAGTCCCCCTTCTGGATTTGCTGGAAGAAAGTAAGTGGGAGTCCTCTGTGGAGGCAGTAAAATTGTCTCCCCAGCTGGCTCCAGACCAGATCCAGAAAGTAAGGGAGGTTTTAGCCGACTTTGCCCCATTGTTTAGCACCAAGCCTGGACTAACCCCCTTAGAGACACACGATGTGGAGACAGGGATACAGATGCCCATAGGGTGGACAGCATATCAGGTGTCAGAGGCTGTCCAAAAGGACATTAGGAGAGAAGTGGAGGAGATGCTGGATTTAGGGGTAATCCAGAGATCCCACAGCCCCTGGGCCTCACCCGTAGTCCTTGTGCCTAAGCCAGATGGCTCTACTCATTTCTGTGTGGACTATCATGGACTGAGTGCAATCACGAAGTCAGACACCCACCTGATGCCCGGACGGACAAACTCCTGGACAAGTTAGGGAGGGTGACCTACCTTACGACCATTGACCTGACAAAGGGGTATTGGCAGGTAGAGTTGACAGACAGAGCTAGAGAAAGGTCATCCGTCGTCACTCCAATAGGCTTATTTGAGTTTAAAGTAATGCCTTTTGGGATGAAGAACGCCCTGGCCACTTTCCAAAGGTTGGTGAACCAGGTGTTAAATGGTGCTGAGGAGAACATCGTGGTGTACCTGGATGACATTGCCATCTTTAGTACCAGCTGGGAGGAACACCTATCCCACCTTAGGGAAGTGCTGGGCAGGATACAGAGGGCCGGGCTCACTGTCAAAGCCAAGAAGTGCCAGGTGGCCATGGGAGAAGTGGCATACCTCGGGCATGTGGTAGGCTGGGGACAGCTCCATCCTAACCAAATAAAGATAGAGATAATCACAACGTGGCCCAGACCAGAGACACAAAAGCAGGTCAGGAGTTTTCTAGGGACAGCAGGGTACTACAGAACATTTGTATCCAATTACAGTTCCCTGGCTGCTCCCCTGTCTGACCTGACAAAGAAAAGGATGCCCAAGAAAATTACCTGGGGCCCAGCCTGTGAGGAAGCCTTTTCCAAACTATAGGAGGAACTGTGCAGTGCTCCTGTTTTGACAAGTCCTGACTATAGCAAAACCTTTATAGGTCAGACTGACACCTCAGATGTGGGTATTGGGGCAGTACTGAGTCAGACATCCAGCCAAGGGACAGATCACCCAGTAGTATACCTGAGTAGGAAGTTACTTCCCAAGGAGCAAACATACTCCATGGTGGAAAAATAGTATCTTGCCATAGTGTGGGCCCTAAAGAAATTACAGCCATACTTATATGGCCAGCATTTTGTGGTGCAGACTGAACACAACCCCCTGGTTTGGCTGACGCAGATGGGAAAGAATAATGGTAGATTGCTAAGATGGAATCTTGCTTTGCAAGGGTATGATATGACAATTGTACATAGGGTTGGAGCCAAAAATCAGACCTCAGATGGGCTGTCTAGTGTCTATGAGGAGTGAACTGATTTGGGAAGCTCATCCCATACAGGAGATAGACCCCCCAAATTCAGTCTAGGTGAGGAGGTATTGTGACACACTTGGACAGCTGGTTCTGATCATTCTGTATCATTTTTTGTATAAAATGGGTTATGGACTGTCTCTCTTAGAATGCTGAAACAGCATGTGAGATCACACACACATACACACACACACGGGTTTTAGATACAAGGGCCCAGATATTCAAACTGCACCCAAAAGTCATTGTGCAAGAGACAGCGCCAAGTCCATTAGCCCATGTCACGCAAGAGGACGATATTCAAAAGTGAGCCGCCAACTGCTCCTACAGCAGACGACTGAATATCGCACCACCTGCACCATAGTGCAACTAGGAAGGGAAGCTGAGCAGATCTGATGCACCATAGCGCAACAAGGGATGTGCAGCTAGAGCAGTCCAGAAGGTGCCATGGGCGCAACCAGGGACGCTCCCAGCAGCAGAGTAAGGCAGCTGCACAACCAGGGAGTGTAGGGGCCCCACCAATGCCATAGATGCACAGGAACACACAGCAGAGCAGACATTGTCCCCACACCCCATGCACTGCACAACGGGGAGGGCTGGAATAACCACCTGGCCCATGGAGACAAGCAAAAACCCACAGTTGGCCCATGGTGTCCCATCACACCCCCCCAGCAAGCTGTGACTGGCACACAAGGAGGGCTGACCACCCTGTGGCACACCATCCCCCCAATGTAGAGCACACACTGCACCGTGACCCCTAGACACGCTGCCCAGGAGCAGTGACCACCACTGCAGGAAACCCCATGCATGCCACCACCCTCACTGTGACACTGCAACCCTGTGCACCACAGAACCATGCAAGGCAGCCCCACCACGAGCACCCATCAGTGGGTGGCAGCACCCAGCGATGCAACAATGACATACACAGTGCCACCACGCACAGTCCCCTCGAGGTACTGCTGAGAGACCAACCATGCGTCGGCACATGAGGTACCCCACATGGGACAGGGCTTGCCCTGGACACCACCACCAGTGGTACAGCACCCTGCACAGTATCCCAATGACACACTTTCACCCAGCACTGGCTACAACAGCCAGCACAGACACTCACAGTGGTGTGTCGAAGCATGCACCACACCCGATGCCACATAGTGCATGGACAGACACCCACCCATACCCAAGGGCACAACAACACAGGGACGCAGTGGTGGGGCAACTAAGCCCCCAGCGTGGGCCCATGTAAATTGTGTACACACAAGCCACAGTCCTCCATGGCACTGGAGTGCCAGCCACCCTGCGCAGGCACTGTGGACCTGTACGCCACCAGCATTTCCCGGAGCACAAGTCATAGACAGTGGTGCACATCCCCTGCAACACACACAAGGCACAGCATGGAGGTGGGACAACAACTGTGGAGGCCACAGTGTCACCCAAGGCAGACATGCACCACACCAGTGACAGGAGGCAACCCAGCAGTGTGATGGGTACAGTGGCTGCCCTGCAGGGACTGCCACCACTGACATGCCAGTGGACCGTGCAGGTCACAGACATGCATGTGTCAGCTGCACAGGCCATGGACCAGGCTGATAGGGGCACCATGGACACAGAGCACGCACCTATGGACCACTACACACAGTCATCCAGTGCACAGGGAACAACACACACACCACAGACACTGACTAATAGCTACCCCCACACCATAGTCACCTCCACATGGACACACACACATACCCATGACCGCACTACCCCTGACGCCATGCACACCACTGCAGCTGAGCACCTATAGCCTGCTGCAAATCAGAGACCACCACAGTATTCATATCAAAATAAATGTATTGAAAAAACATATAAAAGTTAGCTATTTACAAAACTATTTGCAAAATATATACAAGGTGGGGCTAAGGGCCACAAACAAGGTGGGGGTGGATAAGGGGCAGGGGTGGTCAAATAGGACAGGAAAGGGAGGGTGTGAGGGTGAGTCCAGCGGTGTAGGGGATTTCAGGGGCAGAGGGACTTCTAGTGGGAGTGCCGATCCCCACTCTGGCTCTGTCTCTGTCGGTGCCTCTGCAGGACCCCGGTGTCATCGATCCTGCGGAGGATGTCCAGTGATGCACTTGCCACCTGCAGGGTCTCCAAAGTGACTCCCTGATCTCTCAGAGATGGCGTGTACCTAGGACAAGGGAGCACAGTCAATAGGTGTGAATGCACAGCCCCATACAGCCCGCCCACTGTGCATGGCATACAGCCGTGGGACATACCTCTGTGATGGTGGGTGTGACCACCCACAGTGATCACGTCCACATGACCTGCCCACCCAGGCGCATACAGCCATGCGGAATGCTGCACACACCCACCGGCCAAGTCATGCACAGCACCACCATGGGCATTTAGTGACATGGCTATGTGGTGCAAAGGCCGTGGCACAGCCATGTACCCAGTACACGCATGGACCACCATCGATGCACTCCCAGACATGCATTGCCACTGGACAGTGTTGACTGTAACACGTTGCATGCATGGCAGTGGTGTCGATGGATGGTGGCCATGCCCCGCTGCCCACCCTGTTACACAGCATGCAATAGTAATCATGGAGTTATGGCACTCACCATCATTGGGCCGGTCCATTGGACGGTATGGACCCTCGCCCCGGCTGGCTTCCCTCTGTTCTTCCTGCCACCACAGATCACGGGCAAGGCGCCATTCCTCCGGGCCTGTGGTGCAAACATGGAGAGAGGAACATCAGTACAATCCCGTAGCAAAGCCCCCCTGCACCCAAATGTGTGCCCTCCCACCCAGCCAGACCCACCCACCCCACACCCTGATAACACTACCAGAGCCAACCCTGGATGGTCCCTCCCCCATGTGCTGGACACATACAACTGTGATAACCATATGGAAGATAAAAGTGTGTTGACTTACACCTACCTGGCCATGGCACCTTGCCCCTCCTGGCACATGCCCGCAGGCAGGCTAGCAGCTCCGGCTCCCTCCGCCACAGGTCCCCATACCTGTGGCAGCACTGCTCTGCATTTCTCCCCATCCAGTGGCCTCCTCGAGTGCAGTGGCCACCTCCTCCCACACCTGGCTCCTGGACCTGTCCAAGGGTGCCTTTCTGAACAATCGCCCATGGTGTGGCTCCACAATGGCCACTAGGTTGGCCAGCTCTATTTGTGACCACTGAGCAGCCCTCCTGCACGCCATGCTCTCTGCTTGATCTGCAAATATGGCACTCTGCAGCACGGCTCCCCGCGTGCAGATGCTGCGCAGTACAGCACTGCCAGAACCCTCATCGCTGTCACTGGACAGCACGATGAAAGTACCCATGCCTGACACATGGCGCACTAGGGGCAAAGGTCAGAGCGCCGTCCAATAAGTCTCTGGCACACGGACACGCTGGCGCCATTGGAACCAATGCGTGCTTAGCGTGATTGGCTGCCTGTGCTACCACTTCAGTGGCGGCCTACCCGTGCAGATTGCCCCAGTGCACCTATGATGGCCCAGTGCCACAGCGCCATGTAGGTGACCATCGCGAAGCACACTGGCACAATGGTATGGCGTGTCTGCATTGCTTACCGCACAGCATGTCAGCAGCGCACCGCAGACGCCATGCCAGCAACCCGTCGCGCGCAGGAGGTGTGTACTACGCATGTCACAGAACTGCACCATTGGCTCAGCACATTCAACACAATTGCGCAAAGTGCAAAAGTGCGATATTCAGCCGTCATATGCATATCATCTAATCAGCCATTCAATGGCATAGCACTGCAATTTGCATCCACTTAAAGTTGTGCCTCGCCTCATTTGCATGGGTTGCGCTATAAAAGTGCGACATTGGGCTACAGTGGCCATAGTCGGTTACTGCAGTCTATTGTTGAGTTGCATGCTGTTTGGGAGTGTAGACTGTGGATTTAGAGACATGCATGGGACTGCACAGTCACAGGTAACAACTGCCATTCTTACAGGCTAAATAATGACCAAGCAAGTTGTGGGAGAGGAGGAACACAGTGGTGGGAGGAGGAAGGGGCCTAATTTTACCAAGGCTGAGACCGAAGCCCTGTTTGAGGCCTACCTGGATCAGAAGCTGCTTTTCAGCGGATGGCAGGGAACACCTCAAGCCCGTGCTGCTGCATGGGAGGAGGTGGCACATGCTGTGAACCTGCATGGCAGCCACCAGTGCTCCATGCAGGAGTGCAAGAAAAAGATAGGCACAGACAGGAGGAGGATAAAGGAGAAGGTGGCTGCCATCAGGGCAGCATGAGCTGCAACAGGTAGGGGACAGCTGGAGGTGGTACACCTGACCCCACAGGAGGAGAGGATTGCTGGAAGCATGCAGTGTAGTGCCATTGAGGGTGTTCCGGGTGGTGGCTTCTAGACAGGTGGTGGCCCATCACCATGGTAAGTCATGGTCTGTCTATGGGGGGGCAGGTAGTCACATGGCAATGCGCACTTTGCTTTCCTCACAGATCCTGAGCATCTGCATGGGTCAGCGGTGGTGGGCCTGTCCACTGAGGACAGTCAGCTGGAGATGGAGGAGGGCCCATCCACCTCCACAGGTATACGTGGCTCAGTGTGACAGTGGGGCTGCCTGGCTGTCCACACTGATGTTGTTGTAACAGGTGCGGAGGAAGCCCCACCTGTGTCCCAGCATGCCGGCATCCACAGATGCCAGCATGCTGTGTCTGGGGCAGGTGCCGAGTCCGTCATCGATGATGATGTCGCTAATGTCATGGGCAATGACACGTGTGTGCCATGGGATGGCCACACAGCAGGACACATCGCGGCCATGGCTGTGGGTGGTGCTGCCATGGAGGTCTGCATGTCAGCACAGTCCCAGCCTGTGCCTGTCAGCACAAGTGGGGCAGCACTGGTGTTTGTTCAGGACAGTGGGACTGTAGCGGCCACTGCGGCAGCACCACTGAGCCCTGGGGAGCAGCAGCCAGAGGGGCAGCATCAGCAGTCAGCCAATGGGCTTGGGGGTACAGGGTTCAGTGGTGGCATCTGTGCACCACCTGTGGACGTGCCCAGACCTGGTCCTGGTGAGCAGCGCCCACCCTCAAGGGGTGCTGAGCATCAGGGCCACACACACCCTGAGGGACAGGATGCCGAAGAGGCAGATGACCTCTGAGCAGGCACACCCACCTACCGCAAGCATCAGTCCAGCAGCAGATGCGACACGCAACGTCAGTGGATGCACTGCATGTGACTCTGGAGTGGGCGGAGGAGCGTCGCAGCAGGGACACCGCTCTGATCCTGGCAGGGATGGACCAGTTGAGGGAGGATGTGACTGCTGCTATTGACAGGCATGCACAGTCATTCAGTGCCATCATGGCCACAATGGGCACACAGTCATGTGCCCAAGTGTCACGGACACCACGCAGTACACTGTCCAACCCCCATTCCCAGCGTCATGCAACACCCTCCCTGTCGACACCGGGTTCAGCTGTGGGCATCCCGAGCACACCTGGCGCAGGCATGTTTGGTGTGCTGCAGATCCCTTCGCGAGCATGGTCACGTTCACACAGAGGAACCCTGGGGACCATCGGTGCCACCCCATGAGGCCAGTGGTCAGCCTGTCAGTGCTGGCGGGTCTCGGTGGGGCCGCCCACGCATCCGTGGCAGCTGGGGCACTGTGTCGCATGACTGACCTGTCTCCCAATGCAGCTACTGTCTGGTGCTGCCCTGTGTGCATTGTGTCTTTCAATGGGCACTGCATGGGTGGGTACCCGGCCCCGCACGTGGACACACAGTCCATCTGCACACCCTCCCGGCTGCTGTCTGCAGTTGCGTGTGCATGATGATGCCTGCATTGTGCTGTACACCAATGTGCAATGGTGCTCAGCATCTGACACACGCACATGGACAGGCAGTGGGTGTGGTGGTCTGTGGACATGTGTGTGTCTAGGGGTGGTGTTCTGGGTCGGTGTGCCTCCTGCCCTTTGTGCAAGTTTGGTGCGTTGTGTGTGTGTGTCCATCCACGTGGCATGTTAGTCCTCACCCATCCCTGGTTGTGTGTGTGGTTCCATGCCCTGCCACTTCCCTTGATGGCATGCACCCCTGGTGTGTATCCATGAGTGTTTGTGGGTTGTGCCTTAGCCACTGTTGGCTGCACATGGCCCCATGACTTACCTGGGTTGACTGAAGTGCTCCTCCGTGATGGTGTCCCAGTGCAGCTGTGCCAGCCGGAGCAGTCGGGGGTCCCGTCGGCCAAGGGGGGGCTGCCCATCACCATCGTCACCGGCGTCCTCATCCTCCCCATCACTGTCCCCCTCTTTGACCCGTACGGCTATCCCACATTCATTGGCCATGTTGTGCAGGATGCAACAGGCCAGAAATAGCCCACAGGCCTTTGAGGGGCTGTACTGTAGGGCACTGCTGGAGGTGTCCAGGCAATGGACACGTGCCTTCAGCATCCCAAACACCCACTCAATGACATTACATGTGGTGGGGTGTGCCTCATTGTAGCATTGCTGTGATGGGGTCACCGGCCACCAGTAGGATGTGAGCAGCCAGAGACGGAGTGGGTATCCACTGTCACCTGTGTGTAGAGGGTAGAGGTTAGTTTGGTGATGAGCATCTCCCTGCCGCGGGCCATGTAGGCCACTACCCATGTCACCTCTGGCCATGCCCCCCCCGGCCCTATGATTGTCCATGTAGTTTGCATACTCACCCACTAGGTGTCCAGTGGGGATCTCCCCACTCTCGAATCTGTGGCACAGTGCTGACTGGTGCTAGATGAAGGCATCGTGTGCTCCCCCAGGGTGCGTGGCACAGACATTGATTATGCACCCCCTGGCATCGCACACTACCTGGCAGTTGATGCTGGCATAGCCCTTGCAATTTATGTATGCTGCCCCCTCAGGGCCAGGTGGTGTGCGTATGGCCACATGGGTGCATTCTATTGCCCCTAGCATGCCAGGCATACGTGCTACCCTGTGGAACTCCTGTATGTTTGCTGTGCACTCCGACGGTGTTCTGGGGAAATGGATGTACTCCGCAGCATGTGGCAGCAGTGTGCTGAGGAATTGGGTGAGGTGGCGTGATGTGGCTGACTGGGTTATGCCTGTGGTGTCCCCAGTTGGTCTCTGGAAGTTACCCGTGATGAGCAAGCACATGTAAGCTGTCACTTTAGTCTCCACTGACAGGGCATGGCTCCGTCGTGTGGGTGCCTGCATCACATCACTGCATAGCTCACAGAGCCTCCTCAGAATTGCCCTATTCAGCAGTATCAGCCCACAATCTCAGTATCACTGTACAGCTTGAAGCTGGTGTGGGCTCGGTACTGCCTGTTGGGGCATACCGCCGACGGGACCTTCCACGGCCATGCCCCCCTGCTGCCCACCTTCTCACCCCCCTCATAACGGCCTCCATCTGGAAGGTGGCACTGGCCATGTCCCTGGCTTGTGTTCACCCCCCTAGCAGCTGTTACTGTATTACCCCCGCTGTCCTCACTGCTACTTCCCCTGCACTGGGAACACCTACCTGTGGTGGCCTCTGTGCTGTGTGGCACTTCCCCCCTTCTGCACTAGCTGTGGCTCCCCACACCTTCCCTGTGCCTCTGTGTTCAGGGTGCCCTTTCCATGGCCTGCCCTGTGTGTCCCTCCTGCCCTGTCTGTGTGGCTAGAGTTCAGCCTCATGTGCCTTCCCTGTAGCGTTCTTGTGCCTCTCCCTTGCTCCTTTTTATTTTGGCTCATTTCCGCTATGGCGCAACTTCCGCTTGCTCCCCTATCGGATGGCGCAAGTTGTTGAATATTGCACTGCGCCATTTATGCATGGTTCCTCCCCCTTCAGTTGCACATGCCTTCATTGTCATTGCGCTGTTGCTCAGTGTGATTTAGGGGGCGCAACTGCCTCCTGCTGAATATCGCAGAATGGTGCAATTTCGGACTTGCGCAGGTGCAACCCTATTGCGCATGGCTCAACTCTTTTGAATATCTGGGCCAAGGTGCTACATGGAAGGCAAGAAGCTAATTACAGGCTTGAGTTGAGGATATCCTGTTAGGTGGCTAATTGTAGCTTGCCAGATGCCAAGATAGATCATATCCATTTTATAATGCTTAGAGGAAGAAGAGCAGGGTATGGCATTTTAGTGCGAAGTCATAAAAGATGCTTTCATGTCCTAGAAGGGGGAAGCTTATCATAAGATCAAAGAGAGTTATTTGAAGAACATGAGTTATGCTGAGGTTGCGTAATTTAACACTTGGAAAAGACATCCTGTTTTTATATAGATATATAATTTTTTATATATTCTGACAGGGTGGAGCTAGGCGACCTCATGCAAAAAGGTGGGGGAAAACCAGCTTTTAAACATTATTCTGTTTTCCTTCAGATACACATCTATCTAGACTCTGACAGAGAAACATCTGTGAGCACTTTAAGCAGGTATTTAGAGAGAGAGACAAATCTAAGTGTTGTAGTAGGAATTGTACTGTTAAAACCTGTTTTGTTTGAGATTTGTATGTCTTGTGATATAATAGTTCTGTATTTTATGTGTTACATATTTTTTATCTATTTTAGTAAAACTCTATTTTTAGAGCTTACTTGGTCTGTCTTTGATGTCTTTCCTTTACAAGTAGAGTATATATGGTTAAAGCAGACACAGTACATGAGCTTGAATGGTGATACCAAATTGGAAAAAGGTAAGCGTTTCAAATCTAAGGTCTTTTATTAGAGTTTTTAAGGGTTCATTTCTGTACATGTGGTTAGGTGCCCATAGGCAAAGATAGCTGGCCCCCCGAAGACAAAATTATCTGAGCCTGTGCATTGGGTATGCTAGCAAGAGGTTCACAGTTTGAATCCCTCTAGAACTTGAGACCAAAAGTTGATTCGAATCCACAAAAATAGACAAGAGGGTTACCTTGTTCTGTTAACTGTTCACAAGACTGTGCTCGGAGGTTGGCACTTTGGGAGTAGAGAGCTGACCTGCTGAGTGGGTTTGTGACAGGTACATCATAGAGTTAGTGAGAATTTTTTATTTTTTTTATTTGCCTGGCTCCCACGGCTTTCAGAGGAGGCCTCGTACCTCCTCCTACTCCATCTGCCAGGGCAATCCCCATGGCATCCCATCACCAGTTTCATCCACTCATAGTGCCAGGGGTGTGACATTTTCCCCCTGTTTTTCTCCCATTCCCCTGGGATGCCTGCACTTAGGACATACGTCCAGGCTTGCCAACTTGCTGACGCACGCCGACAGCCACACGCGTAACAGCGTCCCCCTCCATGACTCCAGTAGAGCCGCCGTTGCCCCGTAAGCCCATGCATCCACCGGCTTCAAGGCTGTCGGGTGCTAGAAGCATCCCTGGTATTCCACCCCAGAAGGAGGAGAGCATCCATTAGGATGCTCAATCCTCCCTCCCCCCACCGACCCCCAGTGATCCGAGTTCATTCCCGAACCCAGGTCGCCGGTGTAGCATGAGGTGTGGTGTCCAGCGCCTCAACCCTCAGCACCTCCGGGCCAGCTAGTTAGTGAGAATTTTAGCCATGGGGAGGAAGTAAATCATCCGGACCCATGCCCTAAATTTGTTGCCAAACTCCTTTTTCAGGAAAGTATTAACATTGGTGAGGTTCCTGAGGCATGGAGGCAAGCTGTGATTGTACCCATATACAAAAAAGGTTGTAGGCAGACCGTCTCAAATGATAGACCTATTAGTCTAACCTCCGTTCTTGGTAAGATTCTGGAGGGTATAATCAAGGATTGTATTATGGAACATATTGAGAGGACAGGCAGGATAGACATGACTCAGCACGGATTCACCAAGGGGAGATCATGCCAAACTAACTTATTAGAATTCTACGATAAGGTTAGCAAGGCTATGGATATGGGTAATGCAGTGGATGTGATCTTTCTGGACTTTGCAAAAGCCTTTGATAAAGTGCCCCATGGGGAGCTTGTTAAAGCACTTTATGAGCTGGAGATACCAATATGGATACAAACATGGGTGAAGGCTTGGCTTACGGACAGAGTCCAGAAAGTCTGCATAAAAGGTGAATACTCTGATTATGTCGGAGTGACTAGTGGTGTCCCACAGGGCTCGGTCTTGGGACCATGTTTGTTTAATATGTATGTTTCATCCATGCAGGTGCATACAGATGTGTGGCTATCTAAATTTGCAGAGCGACACTAGGGTTGGGAGTCAGTAATAACTGGGAAGAACATCTAGTCCTACAAACAGCTCTGGATAGGCTAGACACATGGGCCTCCCAGAAACAATCTATTTTCAACATCGGAAAGTGTAATGTTATGCACTTTGGAAAGAAAAATAACAAATTCCAGTATAATTTAGGAGGACCTGTACTAAAAGTAGTGGATGCAGAGAAAGACTTGGGGTTATGGTTAATAAAGATCTTGGCTTCAACACACTGTAATACAGCTATTGAAAAGGTGGGTAGTATAACACACTGTATATTGAGACACATAAAAAGTAGAGATAGGCAGGTTGTGATGCCTCTGTATAATGCATTGGTACGTCCCCACGTGGAGTACTGTGTCCAGTTTTGGGCCCCGTATAAGAGGAGGGATGTTGCACGGATGGAGGGGGTACAGAGGAGACTTACAAAGAGAATCAAGGGATTGGATGGATTGAGTTATGAGCAGAGACTGCAGGATTTGGAGCTGTATTCCCTGGAATATCGTAGAATGAGAGGCGATATGTGTTTGATATATAGGGCATTAACGATACTAACTTATGGGACTTACTGGGCTAGGTTAA
Organism: Neoceratodus forsteri; assembly: GCA_016271365.2. Taxonomy (NCBI): domain Eukaryota; kingdom Metazoa; phylum Chordata; order Ceratodontiformes; family Ceratodontidae; genus Neoceratodus; species Neoceratodus forsteri. Next base: position 1,273,877,622 of record CM057449.1, on the reverse strand, counting down.
AAGGGCTCAAATATATGACACTAGAGCACATTGTTACCAACTGGTTAGGATAGATATAAAACAAATAGAAGGAAATACTGGTTAAGTAATAGGGTAACAGAAATTTAGAATATGCTACCAGGAGAGGTTGTGGAAAGCAGTACAATGCAGGAATTTAAAACACAGCTAGATAAATTCTTGGAAAGGAAGAATATAAAAGGATATAATTAGGTGTTACTTGCGAGCTCACGGACGAATGTCTTTATGCTCAGTATTGTCTATGTAATCTATGTAATCTATGTAAACCCCATTGTATCCAGGACTTGTTGGACAAGTCCCACTCCAGGGAGTCAAAGCTTTCTTGAAATCAATCACAACAGTTGCAGCTGGGGAGGGCAGGGAAGTGATTTGGCCTTGTGAATCAAGCTGATCAGTGATCTAATATGGTCTGAATTATACCGGCCCTTCACAAAGCCCACCTGCAAGAGATGTATGAGGTTAAGGAGGAGGGGATTGAGCCTAGTGGCTAGTAGTTTAGCTAGTATCTTGCTGACAGCATTCAGGAGTGAAATGGGCCTGTAACTCGATGCCTTTTTGGGGTCCTTCCCCTTCTTGGGGAGGATGGTTATCACTGCCTCCCTGAAGGAGGGGGGAAGGAGCCTTCCTCCAGGGCCTTGATATAGACCTGCTGAAGGACAGGAATGACTGTTTGTTGCAGGAGTTGCCAAACCTCAAGTGAGAATCCATCTTCTCCAGCTGTTTTCCTTGTCTTTAGGGTTCTTAGAATTGCTATCACCTCTTCAATTGTAAGAGGTGAGACTAGTGTCTGGGCTTGCAGACTGGAAAGCGTGGGGAGGTTAAGGGTCTGCAAAAAGGGGGTCATCCCCCTGGATTAGGCTCCCTAGATGAGGGGTGTAGCTTGGAGTAAAATCCCACCATTATGTGGCTGATATCCTCTGTCTGAGTTTGGATTTTTCCCTGTTTGCTTGCTAACCCAGAAATATGTATTTCTGCCTGCTGCTTTTTAAGGTGGTAGGCCAGGACCTTCCCCCCTTTTTCTCCCATTCCCAATATTTGTGTTTAAAATGTAGAATTGATATTGCCACTTTCCAGGAAAGCAGCTCATTTACCTCCATCCTGAGAGCAGCACCCTCTGCCCTGCCTGGGATTGGAGAGAGGGTTTGTGGACAGTCTTGGGCATCAGCCTCTTTCAGCTGCTTCTCCAGCTGTCATTGCCTCCTTCTCTTATGGGTGAAACTAATGATGGCACCCCTCAGAGTGGCTTTAAAAGCCTCCCAGGTATTACCAGCGGAGGTGTCTGAGAGAGTTTTCTTGGAAAAACAGATTGGCCTCCTTCTGTAGCCACTTGGTAAATTTGAGATCCCTTAGTAGAAGGGGGTCAAGTCTCCATGATGGAGAGGAGAAGGCAGGAGGGCCCCATGTGAAGCTCAGTTGCACCGGGGCATGATCTGATATTACTTTGGGGAGGATGGTGGCTTCCAAGGTGGCTTTTGTAATGTCTGGGGAAGTGATCGAAAAGTCTATTCAGCTATGGAACTTTGACAGGAAAATGGAATGAGTAGTCATGCTCTCTAGGGTGCAGGACTCTCCAAATATCAGTGAGTGACAGCTGTCTTTGGAGTTGGGCTAGTGCATTGGCTCCCCTGGAGTGGGGCTGTATGTTGGATGAGGCTCTGTCTAGAAAGGGGTCGATCATGAGGTTAAAATCTCCCCAATAAGCACTGGGATGTTGCCACTCCCCGTATCCCCTATGGCTTGTGCTAGTGCATGGAAAAAGGATGGGATATCTTTGTTTGGGCCAGACACATCCCCCAGCAACAAGAGGCCTTCTGGTGTGGTCATCCAGGCTAGGACCCATCTCCCACTGGAGTCTCTGGCCAGTTTTTGGGTGGTCCAGTGTAGTCTCTTGTTAACAAGAATTGCAACCCCCCTCTTTCTTGTTGGGGAAGAAGCATGCACTACCAGACCAACCCAGTCCCGTCTTAACCTATTGTGATCCCTTGCAGTTAATTTGGTCTCCAGGAGGAAGGCCACTCCAGCTCTCAGCCTCTTTAGGTGGGTTAGCACCAGCTTCCTTTTAGCAGGGGTATTCAGTCCCCACACATTCCATGTGTGGCAGGTAATGTTACCCATTGGGACTGGCAAGACAGCACATGTTGAAGCAGGAAGCAGTAAGCATAGGTGTGGCTGAGAGCCAAGTGACAGCATTCAACTGGATCATCAGGATTGGATTATTAGCAAGGCATGGAGAGCAGATAGTTAGTGGCATACCATTGGCTTGAAATGTATCAGTGCAACCATTACATATAGAATAAAGTATGGGGTGCAGTGCGTTATGAGAATTTAACACACACCTGAGTTGTTGGATGGCCCATAAACTTCGAGGGCAAAGCCTGAGGGGTTTATGATGCCCATCTAACAACGTGTGTGTGTGTGTGTGTGTTAAATTCGAGTTAAACACACTGCACCCCATATTTTGTTTTATATAATTCAAGGGGTTTTTTTTTTTCTTCTTCCCTCTTAGAGGTCTGAAGATGATTAAAATAGATAGTTTTACCTTGCCTGGTGGATTTTCTTTATTTGGTAAAATGCATAGTTTGTAATGAGTAAAAAACAGTAAATTAACTGAGAACTTTTTGAAAGTGTTACAATGGGAATTTCATTAACTTTAACAGCAAACAGTAAGAAGAAAAAAACTTCCATTTGAATCTTCCAGCTGTTTTTGTAGGTTGCTATGGACGTTGCTACGTGTTGCTTGGCAGTGGAGTAATGTGACCTGCAGAGGGAGGGGAAAAGGCAAAAGAACAGTTGGGAGAAAGGAGCAGTAGCATTTTTCCAGAAATATTTATATTTAGCAGACTAAGTAATGTTTTGTGGCTTTGCTGAGTTATGGATACCTTAGTCAGAGTTGTCTGAGTCCTCGATGACCTGAAGTCTTTGCCGCTTCTGTGGTGGCTGGTTCGAGTTGTATATATTCACTGTCACAGGGCTATTGAAAATACAGGTGCTCCCAAACATAGAGTGCATTTTGCTGGTAGTCATTTTGTCCTGTTGGGCTGTGTGCTGTGGAGATCGGTCTTGCTGTGTCTGAGCAGCTCTGGATGTAGATGGAGTTTGGTGATCAGAGTAAACCAGCAGATTACTTATTTCTTGCTGTTTTCTTTCAGAGAGAATGAAGTATGTGTTAATTGATGGAATGTTACAGTGCCCGATATCTGCTGCATGTCTGTTGGTGGACTATTGTGGTCAACTAGACTTTGAATTGTGTTTTTTCTTGTGCTATGATTAGTTATTCATTTTGATTTGGGAATGCTAGAATCCATTTTCATTGTATGCATCATACTTCTAAACTTGTTAATACCAATGTTCATGTTTCTGAACCATAATGATGACTCCTTTTTGTTACTGTTGGGGACTATGTAGAAAGGAGCATCTGGTTTGAGCATTTCTTGTGGTCTCTGGGACTTGAAAATGTGGAAGGCTTTTACTGTGCCTCTGTATGGATTCTGTGTGTTTTGGTAAATACATGGATTTACAGGTCGCATGTCAAGGGGGTTTTCTTCTGTTCTTGTCTTGGTCTGCCGTTTGCAGTATTTGAGAAAGGTGTTGCAGTTGGTATCTACGCCTTCTCGGATGTCTCTCCACTGGAGGTTGTAGTGCTCCTTTTTACATAATGTGAAGTGTATGCCAAAGTTAAAGAACAGAAAATTAAGTAGAGTCAAAAACAGTGAGGGAATTCAAGAATGCATGGGACAGACATAAGGCAATTCTAGTGGGCGGGGGTAGGAGGAAGTAGGCTGTTGGTTAACTAGGATCTGCAGCTTATCCGTTAGGTAGGGAAATGGGCAGACTAGGTGGGCCAAGTGGTCATTATCTGCCATCAGATTCTATGTTTCTTTGTCTACTAAGGAGCCCAGTTGGGTTAGTCATACTTAAGAGTCTCTGACTGGTATAGGAGTTCAACATCTTCATCTGTTAATGCTTGGGCTTTATTAGGTCTATTCCCGTTACCAGTCTTTTTAAGTTACTTCTGTTTAGCTGCTAAAGTTTTTTTTGTATCTACAAAAATGTTGTCTGGGCTTTTAAATATTGAGTCAGGATAAATGTATGCCAATAGATATCTTTCTATGCTAGCTACAATGCCTCATATGGTACTAGGTTCATATTCTGAACCGTCTTGTTTTTTAAGAACATACAGAAAATTAGCTAGTTTTTTAAGAACATACAGAATATTAGCTAGTATTGTGTCTAGCTTTTGAAGGTCAAATGTTTCTAAATTAGTTCGCTCTCCTACTTCAGATAAGTAGGTGTGAAACAGTTTCAGATCGCTTTCTGCTTTTCTAATTGTATTATGGTTCTCTTGTTCTCAGATGAAATTTTACATTTCTGTTTCTTTGAGTCTCTGAAATCTGCTTAGCAGTTTTATTGCTTTTTTATAGGTAGTACAGGGAAAAAAGAATATATTCTGTTGTTTCACCATGGCTGAGGAGGTGAGTGTTTCTGCCTGACTGAATTCCTGAGGGACGGTGCTTGTGACAGTTTCGAGCTGCACTGCATCTTGAGCATTTTTTCATTGAAAAGAGCTGCGTAACTGCTGTAATACCTACTCATGTGTTACGGTATTTAATACACATTTTTTTCAATAGGCAAAAATGGAACCCATTAATTATTCAACAATATCTTTGTGTGTGATGACCAAGCATCATAAACTGTAACAATATGTAGTGCCAAGCCAAACCAGGGCTCGGACCTCACCGCCAGAGGAGAAGCTACAAGCCTGCCCTGGGAAGTGACCCGTAGTCCTGCTCCTGCTAATCGGCAGACTGTGTGGCTTCTTTCCCCTGCCTTAACAGCCACCTGGGATCCTCCGAACTCTGGTTTGTTGCAGGGTCCATAATCTACAGAAACAGCTGAATTAGGACCCACTAGCCCAGCCTGTACTGAACCATGCTTTGGTGGCTCCCCTGGCTCTGCAGGTCGAAAAGCTGTATACCCCCTCAGGTACATTGGTGTTTAGCGCCTTTGGACATTTTTAATTTTCAGCGCTAACACTCTGATTAGAGGGCGTCAGTTTCACTGACTTCTCTCCAGCTGGTCTCCATTTTACCTTGCTTCATTAGAGACGCTTATCAGCGTTGCTTCCCCGAGACAATCTTTACTTTTTGTAAGGCAAGAAAGGCCACCCCACTGTTTCTCTCCTTAACTCTCAATCCACTTTGGACCATATAGTGTTACAGTACCATTGTTTAAGGTGTTTTACTTGCTCCAAATGCACAGTGATTACATCCCTGTTTAGAACTAATTCTGTGTGAAAAGCTGAAGAGATTACTTTCCCATTTGCAAATTATACTGCAAAGCCACTACAGGGCAGCAACAGCAGTCTCTCCTGTTAAAGAGGCAACACCTAATATTTACTCCTCCCTCTTCCACTCCAGTGGACCCTAGACACCGCTCTTTCTGAGGGCCATCCCCTGGGTGTGAGCCGTGGTTCCTGCCTGTTTCTTGGGCTGGACCACACTCATCCTGTAAAAGCCACAAGACTTGAACGACTGCCCCAGCGCCACTTCCATGCTGGGGGAGCAGGGCTAGAAACACAAATGAAAACTGCAGACCGAGCCTCCCATGCTAGATAGCAGCCTTGAGCCACCCTGTTGGTTCAGCCAAAAATCTTACACCTCAGGTGCTTTGCACCAGCTCCCCACCCACTCTGGGTGGACCCTGCCTTATATAGACACTGTCTGGTCAGATGACTGTCTGGTCAGATGATTAAGTGCCTATTTTTCTATTGGTCCCTTATATTGCCTCTCCACTAGGGGTTCCCCATGCTGAAATTGTTTGCCTACAAACAGAAAGTTACCGTTCTGGTAAAAACAATCCCCAAGGATAACCAGTAAAGCACCTTTTTACACTCAATGCCTTCTAATTGTGCTCTTCCTGTACCCAAGTCATATTGATACCAGTTGAAGTGGACATCCAGTATCATGAGCTGCCAAGGACTCATGATCATCCAGTCAGAGGTCTTACTGCTGTTCTTCCTCTTGGCTATTACTATCAGCAAGAGCAGTCTGGTCTACTCTGCTACACAGCTGACTCTGGATGACTTCCATTTCTCCAACCTCCTCCTACTCTTTCCCACAAGGCCTGACTCCATTCTCCTTGCCACCCTGAAGTCTTTGGGCTTCACACAAAATGTTGTCAACTGGTTCAATAGTTACCTGTCAAACAGGGTCCAAGTTGTAAAATACAATTCAACCTATTCCGACCTGGCAACAGTGAATATCGGTGTACCACAAGGCTCAGTTTTGGGGCCACTGCTATTTTCTATATTTATCAATAACATCACCTCCAATATTACTTCCACCTCCTCCCTCCTCTACGCTACAATATAGTCTTATACAGCAGCGTGAAAAACATCTCTGACATCAATCTGCGGCTCTCCACTGACTTTAAGTGCACTCAAGCCTGGCTCTCACATCACAAACTAATCCTTAATGAGGCCAAAACCCAATCCATGCTATTTGGGACAAATTCTAAACTAAAAACCTGCCAAAATAATGTCATGGCCTCGTGCCTGGATGGCTCCCCTATTGGGTCAGTGACCTCGTTTAAGTTCCTAGGGGTAACACTGGACCAATCCCTAAACTTTGATCTTCACATCCAGAACTCGTGTAAATCTGTCAACTCTAAATTAGGTATAGCGTACCAGATCAGATATGCACTAACCCCTGCAGTGAGGCTTGCCATTGCTCATGGTATTCTTCTACCCATCCTTACATACGGAGTTGCAACCTATACTGCCTTACCTAAATCCAATTTCCATAGATAGGATGTCACCTATAATAATATCTGTCGCTTTGCCTCCTTCTCCCATCAGCGGAAACACCACTGCCTCCTCTACTCAGATCTAAACTGGCTGTCACACAATGCTGCTAGACTTTACTCCCTTGGGTCGACTGTCGATAATATTATGCGGTCTCAAACTCCAAAAACCTTAGCTGACCTACTGGTTCCTCAGATGTCTGGTTATAGCCTACACTCTGCTGGAAAATCCCTTCTATGTGTCCCGAAAAGTAATACCACCAAAGGCACCAGTGCTTTCGCCCACCATGTTCCTCAGTTATGGAACTCCCTCCCTTTCGAGATCCACAAGCACCCTCCCATAACGCCTTTAAGAAGGAGTTCCATAACTACCTCATCTCCTCTAATCAATGCCCTTGCTTCAACCCCCTTTAGCACCTCTCCTACTCTCACCGTTGTGCACTTGATCTGCTTTCTACCTAATGCCTTGCACTTAATCCTCCCCCTGTCTGTCTACTTGTCTCCCCTCCCAACTTAATGTGCTTCTCCTCTTTGGCTTGTTATCTCAAGCACCTTGCCCTGTCCTACTACAACTACTTCTCAACTCCTTAGATCTTTATAACCATTGCTGTAAAGCTCCTACTTGCAATACTCTGTGCCCTATCTCCCAAACCGTGTGAATGTTTCTCCCCTAAGGATCTGCCTACCGTATGTTATTTTGTAATTTTTCCTGCTCATTATACCTGATAGTTCCTTGAAAATATGTGGTTGTTTGTTTTCAATGAACCTCTTGGCAAACTTTGCATCATGATAACTCCTTGCTAATATGTGAGCTATGTCCTGCACCTGCCAACAAATTGCCTTATCGCATGTTTTGTCATGAATCACACTGTTTTGTACCTTGCTCTCATCACTTTGCTTGTATTGTTACTGTAAAATCTTATTTTTTTCTGTTTTATGTAATTTCATTCTAACCTCCCAGGTTGTGCCTGAAAATAGTAATTTCTATAGCTAGTGCACCTAACTGGTAAACAAAAACTAAATAAATAAATACACTAGAGAAAACGAGTACAGATATGGGACACAGAGGTGGTCTAATGGCCACAGCATACAGCTGAAGTCCCACCTCTATACTGTACCTTGGGTGCAAGAGAAGGTTCTGCCCCTTAAGACCCATAAAATGGGGGCCCAGGGGAAAAGCATTCCAGGGTCACTCTCAGTTGCCAGATATGAAAACCCAGGTGTTGAGATACCCTGCCTCAACCTTTGAGGGGAGGCCATGAGACTATGACCGTGCAGTGTATGACAATTCCTGCCAAGGCCGGAGGTCCTGGTATGGGGCCCTGAAAGATAACAGGACTGGAGGGGGGAGTCATAGTACTGGCATAGGATGGTGCACACGCTCACTTAGAGGGAGAGATCATAGAGTTCTGCCTGAGAGGGGGAAGGGAGGGCTGGAGCTGGTCAATTATGTTATGGAGACCCTCTGGGAGGCCCTCAAAGGCCATTGTTTAGTCATACTTTGCCCTGTTGTTAGGCCCAGATCCTGACCTAGTGCAGTGGGGGATTGATGGGCCTCATATAGCTGTATTGGCTGGGTCTGATTTCTGAGGGTCCCACCAGGGAGGGGAAGGGGGCCCAGACCTCTATAACTCAGCGCCAGCCTAGTACCCATCCCATCTTGGACTCCTTTGGACCACTCCCTGAAGGGCAGATTGCATGGCTATGTTAACACAAACACTGCTGTCAAAAATACATTTGCCTATGCCATTGTGCCTTTTATCAACATTGACTCCCCAACTGCATGCAACAATACCCATTTTCAGTCTAGAAATATAAGAGAGAGGAGAGGGATCATTTGCATCCTCTGGAGCCCCTTTGAGGCAGCCACAACCCCCCTTCCCACTATATCCATTAGATCCCAGAGTTTCAGCCCCATAGTATCCCTCCTGGTATAGGAGTGGGGCTAGCAGGCTGATCATACTTGGTTGCCTTCAGCACAGGAGTGCTGGGAGAAAGAGACAGAAAAAAAAGGTGAGGGCAAGTGTCCGGGATGAGTTTCAGAGTTCAGCACTAGGCCCTAGTTTGAAGCTTATGGGGTCTGCAACTCTAGCCGTCCCTTGCCCCCATCCCCTACCAGAATCATGCTTCCAGTGGTGTCACAAACCTGGGAAAATTCACAAACCGATTACTTATCTGATCATGCCTACCCCTGGTCCTGCTGGGGCAGTGTGTGGAGCTGCTCCAGGGAGGTTGAGGTTGGACTGTGGGTGGCATTGCTGCTTCTGTGTGGAGGTGTCTTCGGAGTTCTACCATGAGGAGTTTCAGGAGAGAGAGAGCTCATGGAGACTGCAGCTTGTCCTGACCATGATCTTGAAGGAGATGCCAGTTGGATGAAAGGTGGCTACGGGGCTTGTAGTGAGTTGCTGGAGTTCTTCTGGTGCTGCTCTGGTGAGGTCTACATTAGAGCTGTGTAGTGGTTCTCCATTGGACAGTCCTGGAGCAGTTCGGAGGCCTCCATGTCCATCCAGCAATCAGTGGGGCTGTCTCTGCAGGCCCTTTCCATTGGGTGTTCTCTTTTGTTGTGCCGCCTTGAAGTGTGCCTTTTTCTGTTGCTTCTGGGGGGAGCTCCCACAGACTTTCCGGGAATGGCTTGCCATTCCTCGGATCTGACCTTGTGTAGGGAGAATCTTCTATCCAGCCCCTCTGCTGCTTCCTGGGAAGTTAAACTGGATGGTTGTGTGGTCTGTATTCTTTAGGCCAGTTCCACTGCAGGAAATCCAAGAGAGCCTCCGGTATGGAGAAATTGAACAGCGTACCATTATGTTCCACCCACATGCTGGCAGGGTAGCACAAGGAAAAGGATAGGCCGATCTGGTACATAATGTGTCGGGCCTCCATGTAGGCCTGACATCTATCGGAGAGGTCCTTAGAATGGTCTGCAAAAATACTTATCTGGTGGTTGTGCCAGATAAGCTGCTTTTGCTCCTGCGCCTTAGCCAGTATTGCTTCTTTTTCTCTAAAGTCCAGGAACCTTGCTATGATGGGCAGGGGCTTCTCTTGGACCCTAGGCATGGGGCAAGACAGCGATGGGCACACTCACCTGGGGCAGCTGGGCAGAGTCCAAATGCAGCTTTTCGGCAATCGCATTCTGGAGGAACAATACCATGTTATGCCCTTTGACCTACTCTGGGAAACCTAGAAACCGGAGGTTATTTCTGCGCCCCTGGTTTTCTAGGTCATTAATTTTCTCTTGCATTAACTGGATTGTTTGTTTGCTGTGCTCAGAGGGCCGCTGACAGGTCATGCATGGAGTTCTCTGCAGCTAACACCCTGCGTTCTGTTTGAAAGATGCGGGTTTCCAGCAATTGGAGAACTTGGGTGTTATGGTTGGTTGCGAGAGTTACTTTGGCCATCTGGGCCAGCAGCTGTCCAAACATCCCTTCCACCGATGAGGGATCCCATACCACAGGTTGGGGGATTTGAGCCATGCTGTAAGAGGTAAGAAGCCATGCCCCTCAGTTCACATTCCCCTTAGCTTGCTGGGCACTCCAGAGGTGCACAGATGAAATCTTGATCCCATTTAGAAGCTGATCTTCCTCTGCACAGCCCTGTGTGCTTGAAAATAAACATTTGCCTTGAATTCTGCTAGATTCTGCAGGATTTAGCCCTCTAGGATGAAGAGCTAGTGGTTTAGGCTGCCATCTTAGTTAGCATCCCTAGTGGCAGTCCCCTATTTAATGTGATTTGGCATCCATAACACACCTAGGTTAGTGATATTCTCTTTTAGAGCCACACTATTTAGTGGCATTGCCATTGTTTTCTCCTTATTTAATTTGCATTTGATATAATACCAAATTCCTGAATCGTTGCCAAGGCTGCTTGAATTGAAGCTTTAGGATTAGAAATATGAATAAGCATGTCATCTAGATACACAAATAATGTTAAGTGGAATGGACCAATATTAATACCTATAATTCAGGGATTCTTATTTAAACAATATAGGAGAAGTTCTAAGTAAAAATTAAATAGAATCAGGAGCAAAGGGCATCCCTGCTGAGTTTCAAAATACATTGTAATAATAGTTGAAAACATCTGATTGCAGAAAATTCTTGTCATTGGTTGTGAATAATGCAATATGAGCCAGTCTATGAATTTACTCAGGAACCCAAACTTTTGAAGTGTACCTAAAAGAAAATCAATGTTAACGTATTTTAGTGCCTTCTCTGCATCCAGGGACACCAGAGTTGCAGGGACTCTGGCATCCCTGGAGACAGAGAAGACATGCAACAATTTTATAATGAGGTCATATGCATGTTTGGATGGCATGAATCGTGTTTGTTCCCTGCAGATTAAGGGATTCCAGATGTTTTTGATTCTCTGGGCAAGTACAGAAGCAAGAATTTTAATATCACAAATAATAAGAGAGATGGGATGATAACAACTTGTTCTCTCTTCAGGTTTATTAGGTTTTGGTAAGAGGATTATTAAGGCCTCAAGAAGTGAATAATTGTTAAAACTGTATGCAAGAATATATATATAGACTGTCTGTAAGATTGGAACCAAATTATCTTTAAAGGTTTTATAAAAATTTGCGGTAAATCCATCATGACCCAGTGATTTGTCAAGTTTCAAATTATTTATTGCTTCGGATATTTCTTGTTGATTAATAGACTTAATCATGTCTTCAACTAGGGTTGAATTTATTTGCGGGCAAGTAAAATTCTTCAAATATGTCTCAGGGTCTGATTGAGAAGTATAATTAGAAATAGGACTATATAGACAAATACAGAAATCTACAAATTCTTATAGAATTTCTTTTGGATCAGTCTTGATTGAAATGTCTTTTTCTGACCTAATGGAGGTAATGATATTTGAAACCTCTATATTCTTACGTTTGATGTTGTACTTTTTTATTGCAGACTTGGTCAGTTGCTGAGGAAGGTTGAACTCAGATGTTGCAACTACTGAGAAGCAGGGGACAGTGGGAGTTTTTTGCCACCATGGTTCTACAAATATCTTGCCAAGTTGCCAGATGTAGGTGGCCTCCTCCCATGGCTACCCAAATAACCAATGTATTTTCTATACTTGCTACATTGTTCTTCTTCTGAAATGTATTAGTGTGCCTTTCCTTTATTGATCATGTACATGACCTGTTATCACTTTATTTGCTGTTGCTGTTTTACTACCATACCTCTCAGCCCTGTGCCTCACAAATCAGGAACAAGGCTTAAAAGAAATCAGGGTCAAAGGACCAAAATCAGGGACACATCTTTAGCATTGCTGATATCCACTTAAGAAGCTAGTGGAATAGGAGATTTAGTGTAAAAAAATTTTTCTGAGCTAGAACAAGTCTGTAGCTATGATGTCTGGCATTATCTTGTGCTTACAGTCCCCACAGTTCAGTCACAGCGACCCCACATTTTTGAGGGACAGAGAAATATTTTGAGGCAGCATCAGGGATATCCCTGAAAATCAGGGACAGTTGAGAGGCATGTTTACTACTGTAGCTGCTGTAGCCCCTTCCCTAGTCTCACTAGGAAATTAGCTCCAGTTCATTGACCTATATCTGTCACCAAAGTTTACAGAGATAAAGTCTGATGGGTTACATGACCAGTTTCTGTCTTAGCTGCTTCTATTCCTGTGTTCTGTTTCTATTTTCTTCTGGTCAGTCTTAATAAGATATAGACTAGAATGTCAAATACAGCAGTGCACTGGTGGTAAGTGCCATTTTACTGTAGAACTGCATGATGTCTCGTTTAGTCACAAATGTTCTACAGTCGAACATGATGAATGCATTATGCTGACAACAGAAGAATTGAGCAAGAACAAACTACAGCACACAGTTCTGGAATGGTCAGTACCAGCAGTGTGTAAACTAGTAACACCCACTGCATTTATTAAAAGGCCAGTAGAAATGGAACAATAACAGAATGTGAATTAATATTTGAAAAGTAGCTTCTACATAAAACAGAGGCTTACAGGTTAAATGCTGTTCTCCTTTAACTAATTGACATTTGTCAGTAATTCTTTCAATAGTCTGAGAATTTGTCACCATCTGTTCAGTAAATGTTTTCATCTGATTAAATTTTAAATCTGCAATCTGTCTGTTGCACACTAATCCTAGTTATATTGATTGATATCCATGCAGCATAACTTGAGCTTTCTTGCACAGTGTAAAGACACTTTCTAGTCCAGCAACCCTCGAGATGTCCACATTTAGCTGAGTTAGTCTTTCCGTTAGTTATTTCAGATTATTCTTGCCAATGCAGATGCTATCAGTTCCTTAGGGAGGTAAATCCTTGCCCAGACTGGATATAGTCACTGCCATGCAGCATGAGAAGCACACAAGAGGGAACCCTAAGTACCTTCCATAATTACACTGTTACAATGAAAGTGTCATAATCTGCTGACACTTTCTTTATCCTGAAATTACTGAAAGATTCGCCTAATGAAAGGGCATTAGTCATACAGGTCATGTGCATTCTGCTAAGATAACTGAAAATCCCTCTGAAGCAGCCTGAAATCTATCACCTTGCTTTTACTGCACCTGAGTGTGGAGAAAATCTGCTGAAGATGATTCCACTGAGGTCAATACCTGCTTCAATAAAGACATGTTGGTACACCTCTTTATCACATGGTCTTATATTCATGGTAACTTGTTCATACTGTGCTTAAAGAGATGACACAAACTGAGCCTGCCAATTTATCCTGTATTTTTCTTTGTTTCAGTCAGTAGCCAACAGCTTTGATCAGACTACCATTCACAGGAATAAGGTCTAGTAAGTCAAATAGCACTGTGTGCTTCCCATTAACTGGTATACTATTTTTCTCTAAGTAGCGACAATTTCTTTGAAGTGAAAGCAGATGGATGAAAGCAAGCATCAGGTTAGAAACTATGCTTGCCTTATCCACAATTAAAGCATTTAAATCCATGAACATATCATATTGCTAATGCCACATCCCAAGAGGACTTCCAATATTCTCCAGTTGTGCCATACTTGACTGTCAGCATAAACAACACATTCTGTGTGTCATACAACAGCTGCACTACTCACATATATAGAAACACAGAGACACAGAATTTGTTGGCAAAACACACCAGTTCATATTCTATGAAACTGCAGTAACTCACCTCATGTTTTGACCCATTCAAAGCTGTTGTGATTTCTGGCATTTTCTTTGCTGATCACTTTTTAACTGACTCTCTCAACTCAACATTTTATCCTATCCCTGTTCCATGCCAGCAGTTACACAGAAACAGAATTTGTTGGCAGAAAAGCACTGCTTGGCTTACCCAGTCTGCTCTGATGGTTCCTGCCTAATCTGTCTCCTCAGACCATTACTGGTTTCTGACGACCCTCCCTTCTCCCTGCCTATTTGCTAATTTTCCCCTGCGTATTTCCCATGCATGCTTGAAGTCCCCTACTGTTTTCACATTCACCACTTCAGCTGGCAGTCTGTTCCAGGCATCCACCATGCTTTCAGTGAAGTAGTACTTTCTCACATTCTTTTTAAACTTCCCCCTCCAGCCTTATCACATGCCCACTGGTCCTGGTGCTCTTTCTCTTTTGAAAGACTCCCCTTCTGCACCCTGTTCATCCCTGTGAGGTATTTGTAGGTCTCTATCTTTTCCCCTTTCGCTCTCCTCTTTTTCAGGGTGTATATGTTGAGATCCCTCAGTCTCTCCTTGTAGGTCTTTTCATGCAACCCCAGTATCATTTTAGTTGCTCTCCTCTGGACTGCCTTCACATTGACTATGTCCCTTATGTGGTGTGACTTTCAGAACTGGACACAATACTCTAAGTGGGGTCTCACAAGAGAGCAATACAATGGCAATGCCACCTCCCTCCTCCTGCTAGAGGTGCCTCTCCCTATGCATCCAAGCATCCTACTGGCCCTTCCCACTGCTTTTTCAACCTGCCCTGCCACTTTGAGGTCATTAAATATGATAACCCCAAGGTCCCTTTCCTGCTTAGTGACTGTCAGTACCTCCTCCATCCTATACTCAGCTCCGAGGTTCCAATGTCCCATGTGCAGGGTTTTGTATTTTTTTGGCATTGAACCCCAACTGCCATTCTCTTGACTACTCCATGAAGTTCTCAAGGTCCCTACACATTCTCTCCACCCCCTTTTAAGTGTCCACCCTATTACAGACTTTGGTGTCATCTGCAAAAAGACATTCCTTCCCTGCTAATTCTTCTGCAATGGCACTTGTGAAGGCACTGAAGAGGACCAGTCGCAGTACTAAGCCCTGCAGCATTCCGCTGGTCACTCTCCACTCATTACAGTGCCTTTAATCACCATCATCTGTCACCTATCCATTAACTAGTTCCTTACCCAGTTCACCACTTTGGATCTCACTCCTAGGCTGCTTAATTTCAGTATCAGTCTCCTGTGCTGCACAGCATCAAAGGCCTTGCTCAAGTCCAGATAGGCAATGTCCACTGCCCTCTCCTGATCTATTTCTTTAGTTATCCAGCTGAAGAAATCAATCAGATTTGTCTGGTATGACCCCCTTCCCCATGAATCTATGGTGACTTTGGTGTTGTAGCCCATTGGAGTCAAGATACTCTACCAACCTTTTTTTGTGAGTTTTGCACACTCTTGGCCCCTTCCAGAAACCCCCTTTTTTCGTGATGGAAGATTGCTGAATGGAGTTCAGTGGCTGATTTGAAATTGGAACAATTGGAATGACTGCTGACTTTTTCAGAAGCCAGGAGATTCGAAATTTGACTTCATTTGGATTTGGGATTGGATATTTTTGAGCTTAAAGAAGAACTAAGTCTGTTAAGATACCCTCTTGGAGAGAACATTTCCTGTTTTTTGGTTGAAACATATTTTTGGTTTGAATTTATTTTTACTGTTTCTTGGGCAGTGAGAGTGCCCAAATTACTTTTTATTTTCCAGGTAGTGTGAGTGCCTGGGAACTTTAAATACTCATCTTTATTACATTAGCTAGGCAGTGACAGTGCCTGGCTTATTACTGACTCCCAGGGTAGTGACAGTACCAGGGGCTGAAAGTCAAACTGTATTTATTATTATTTATTTAAACATATTTTATTAATTTTCCAGGACTTGAACTCTCTTTAGAGTGGACTCTGTATGGGGTTTCTTTTTTGATTTATAATATTTATTTTCAGAGTTTTGGATTGTTTTAATTAGTTATTTTAAAGGATAACAGTTTTTAAGTGGCCTGTATCTAGGAAATGCTGGACTGTTGGGATTTATGAATGAACTAGTGCTCCATTTTATTTTTGAATAAGTGGTTATATATAATTTGTTTTTTCTTTTCTTTTATTGTGTAATAGACTACCTTTGTTTATTTTATTTTTCTCCTCTCCAAACTATTTGACTTTATTATAGTGTGTTGGGGAGGTTTAGCGACAGTTGGGCATTATTCCGCCACCAGGCTCAGGAAACTATGTCCCTTCGAATGCCCACCATTATCATCTGACATCTATTTTAGGTGTTGTGCTTTGGGCATTCTTAGGAAATGTAAAAGAAGGTGGAGAGCTGGGCCTAGTGAGGGACAGGAAAGTGGAGAGCAGATTGGGGTTGTGGGGTCCAGGAGACACCCTGGGGTGAAATGGGGCCAAGATAGAGGTTATTCTTGTCTTGTGTCATACCCAAGGGCTCCGATTTTAGTGGGCAGGTGCCGAGGTCTTCCCCGACAGCTCATCCCACCTTGGCGGTGTTATGCAATTCCAGATCTATTAAAAACAAGACAGCTATTATAGCTGATCTTGTTGGGTCAACTGATCTGGCTTGCATCACTGAGACCTGGCTGGATCAAAATCCAGGCCCTATATTGGCCTCGGCAACATCAGCCGGGTTCTCGGTGATACACTATCCAAGGTTGGATCGTAGGGGCGGGGGTGTGGCCATTATGTTTAAGACTGAGCTGGGCCTTGTGGATGTGCCATTGGGAAGTACCAGATCCTTTGAATATATCCTGGGAGAGGGTATAGGTTGTGGGATTCTCCTCGTCTACCATCCACCAGGAGACAGTGGAGAATTCCTGCAGGAGATAGCAGACTTCATTGTCAACATGGTGTTGCGGTCCCCCAGATTGATAGTTCTGGGGGACTTCAATGCCTGGGTCAACGATGAACTCTCGCATTTTGGTCAAAATCTCCTCCAGCTGATGATGTCACTGGGCCTAACACAGGTGGCTACCTCCTCAACCCATGTGGGGGGTCATTCATTGAATCTGATCTTTCTTCTGGGTATGGAGATTGCTGATTTGGGGGTGGAACCAGTCAGCTGGTCTGACCATCACACCATAAGGTTCAGCTTCAGGGCTCCCCCTAATAGGTCTGCCCCTACGGAGATGGTTCAGTACCGCCCTTTAAGGGGTATTAACCCCAGTGACCTAATGGCAGTACTGCATCTATCAAGCTTGTCAGGTGAATGCATGAGTCCAGGTGATCTCGTGCTAGCCTACAATAAGGCTGTGGGAGATGCTCTGGACAAGATTGCTCCTATTCCTGTTCAGCCTCTCACCCTTTGTTCAAGGAGCCCTTGGTTTGATGGCTCCTTGAAGGAGTTAAGGAGAGTTGGCTGAAGGTTGGAGAGAGCCTGGCAGAAGTCCGACCATGATGCTGATGGGCTTAGGTTGATGGCACATTATGATGGCTATCAATCAGAAATCACCCGTATGAAGGCAGAATTCCTGTCCAGGGAGATTTCTGCTGCACAGAATCGACAGGTTCAGCTTTCCCGCACCATTGACAGATTGTGCAATCCAATCTGTCTCCAGCCCAGAGAAGCTTTTACTCAGCTGAGATGCGAGGAGTTCGCTCAGTTTTTTGCAGATAAGGTTGCCAGCATCAGGTCTGGCATCAGTCCGACTTCTTCTGTGAGGGATTGCAGTGGTCGACAGGAAGTGGCATGCACTCGGTCTGTCTGGTCAGATTTTCGCTGGCTGGAGTTCATTGACATTGTGACGATCATCCAAACACTGTGACCAACCAGTTGTAGTTTGGATCCGGGTCCTACACCCCTTTTAGTGGGATGTGTAGAAGTTATCTGCCTGATCCTTGCTGACATTGTCTGGAAGTCCTTGGAGAGGAGGGTCTTTCCTGACCCCCTCAAGGAGGCTGTCATTCGACCACTCCTTAAAAAGCCCTCCTTGGACCCAGACTGTCTAGCCAACTACTGGCCTATCTCTAACCTGCCTTTTGTTGGTAAGGTTATTGAAAAGGCGGTTGTATTGCAATTGGATGATCATCTTACAACTCACAATGTCTATGATACTCTCCAATCTGGTTTTAGGAAGAAGCATAGCATGGAGACTGCCCTTGTCCAGGTATTGAATGATCTCCTAATGGCTAGAGATCGAAAGGCACATACCATTCTGGTCCTTCTTGATCTCTCTCTGCTGCATTTGACACTGTGGACCATGGTGTGCTGTTGGAGCACCTGCAATTCTTTTGCAGACTGTCTGGTACAGACCTCAAATGGTTCCAGTCTTACCTCACGGACAGGTCTCAGAGAGTTGCCACTGGAATTTATTCCTCTGGCGCTCACTCCCTGCCTTGTGGTGTACCACAGGGTTCCATTCTAGCCCCCATGTTGTTTGCAGTGTATATGCTGCCCTTGGGAGATATTATTAGGCGATACAGTCTGCGTTTTCACTGCTATGCAGATGATACTCAGCTGTATTTGTCTTTTCTGCCCGGGTAACATGATGCACTCTCAGTGCTAAATAATTGCCTTACTGAAATCAGACTTTGGATGAGTTCCAGCTGGCTGAGACTGAATCCAGATAAGACTGAGGTGCTGGTAGTGGACCCAGGTCATCCGGGGGTGGGTTTGGGGGCTGGAAAACCATCAGGCTTATTATTGGGTGGTATGTCGCTCGCTACCTCTGATCAGGTGCATAACCTGGGCGTTATTTTTGACGATGGTTTGACCTTAAAATCTCAGGTATCAGCTGTTGTCAAATCCTCTTTTTACCATCTGAGGGAATATCACCCGGGTGAAACACCTGGTTCCACCGGGTGATCTTCCAACATTGGTCCATGCCTTTATCACTACCCGTCTTGATTACTGCAACTCCCTCTACCTAGGGCTACCTAGGGTTGATATCCGCTGCCTGCAGCTAGTGCAGAACGCGGCAGCCAGGCTTTTGACTGGGACTTCTAGAACCAGTCATATTACACCTGTGCTCCGTGAACTGCACTGGCTGCCTGTTTGGTGGCAGATCACCTATAAGGTTGGTTTATTAACCTTTAAAGCCCTACATAATCAGGGACCCGGCTACCTGAAAGATCTCCTGATACCCTATTGCCCCCCTCTGTCCTCTCCATTCCACCAACGAGGGATTGCTGGAGATTCCCAGGGTTTGATTAAAGACATCAGGATCTTGTGCCTTTGCTTTTTCAGCACCAACCCTGTGGAATTTTCTACCTCGCTGGTTGAGAGAATGCCCAACCATCGATAGATTCAAAATGGAGTTAAAGACTTATTTATTTAGTTTAGCTTTTCCTAGCTATGGATGATCTATTTATGCTTGTTTTAAAAAAAATTTATATTTATGTGTATGGTTTTTTATGTACAGCGCCTTGGTTTTGAAAGGCGCTATAAAAATAAAGATGATTTGATTTGATTTAATAGGGTTTCCAGTAATTTCCCAACCACTGATGTGAGACTGATTAGCCTATAGTTGCTAGCCTTCACCCTGCTGCTGCTCTTATGAACCACATCTGGTCTTCTACAGTTCACCAGAACCATGCCTGTTTCCAGTAAGCTGTTGAATAAAACCAGCAGTTCAGTAACTATCACCTGTCTGGGTTCCTTTAGTACCCTTGGGTGTATCCCATCCAGTCCCATAGCCTTGTCCACTTTCAGAGCTGCTAGTCCCTTCAGGACTCTTTCCTCTTAAAATGGACTTGTGTCTACTCTTCCAATTCCTGCTGCTCTCTGGTGCTTCATTCCCCCCTCCCTCCACTGTGAAGGCTAAGCAGAAGTACCTGTTCAGGATGTCTGCTTTTTTTTTGATTCTTTTAGGTGCAGTCTATCCCTGCCACCATCCTTATCTTCACTATCTCTCCCTTTGCTTTCCTCTTCTCACTTATGTATATGAAGAAAGTATTATCCCCTTAGGCATCCCTTTGGCTATCCTTTCTACTCTCTGCACCTTTGCTCTCCTCACTGTCTTTCCTGCTTCCCTCTGTCTCACTTGTTATACCTTCCTATCTTCTTCCCTCTGCAGTTCCTTATACCTCCTGAATGCCAGCCTTTTTTCCCTCACCACCTTGGCCACTTCAATAGAAAACCATGACGGTCTCTTTTTCCTTCTACTTTTAATCACTTCCTTCACACAGAGATTAATAGCTTTAATTATGCCCTCTCTTATTGTTTTGCAACTGTGCCTCCCCTCCTTATTAATCCCCCACAACAAGGCAGTTCTTAGACAGTCTCCCTTTTCTTTAAAATCTGCCCTCCTAAAGTCCAGGAACCTCGTGCTTGTGTGGTTTGCCTCTGTTCCCATCTTAATGTTAAACCACACTGTACAGTGATCGCTGGTACCTAAAAGACAGACCAGTCTGATGTCTGCAATGCCATCTCTGTTTGTAAGCACCAGGTGCAGCACTGCCACATTCCTAGTGAGTTTCTTGACTAGTTACCAGTGAAAACCCCCTTGTAAGGAGTCAAGGATGGCCCTGCTCCTTACCAAAGCCACAGTTAGAAGGCTCCAATCCACATCTGACTGATTGAAGTCCCCAACTCGCAGCACCTTCTCATTGCTTGACATCCTGATGATGGCTTCCCCAAGTGTCTTATCCAACTCCTGTTCCTGTGCTGGAAGTCTGTATACAATCCCTGTACAGACTGTTGCCCCATTACCTGCCCCTAGCACCTCCAGCCCTTGTTTTTCCTCTGGGTGCCCTTGCACTTCCAGGACCTTGATTCCCCTTCCTTCCTTGTCTGTCCTAAACAGAGAGAAGCCCAGTACGGCCATGTCCCAGTTGTGGCTGTCAGAGTACCATGACTCTGTTATGGCCACCAAATCAAGGCTAGCCTAAGCTTTGATGGCCTCTGGATCAAGAATATTATTTCCCAGATTCCATGCACTGGCACACATGGTTGTCCATGCCTTACTCCCTCCCTGCCTGCTTCTTGCTTCCCACCTCTCCTGCCTGTGCGATCCCTCTTCCCTTGTTACCTTCTCCATTACCCATCTTCTTTCCTCTTGATTTCCTGATTTATACCCCCCTTGTATTCTGCCTTGCCCCCCCAGTCTTCTTGCATCCCTGCCCTGGGGGACCTCTCCCCCCTCAGGCTCTCTTTCCCTGCTGCTTCATCATCTGAAGGGACAATTGTTGCCTCCCTTTGTTTTGCAGTCCCCCAGCTACTTTAAAGCCCACCCAAGTAGCATTTAAACCTCCCACTTAGGACTGTGGTCCCCTCCTGGAAAGATGCAGGCCATCTTTCCCATGAAGGACCATATCCTCCCAAGTTGGCCCCCAGTCCCCAATGTTGCTGAAATCCTCCTCCATGCACCATGCCTTCAATCAGTTGTAAAACACCCTGGTGCAGTGTGTCCTATCCTCTTACCAGCCATATACAGACAACACTTCAGCAAAATCCATCATGTGCGCCACCTGCTTAAGGCCCCTATCCAGCTCCCTGAAATGTCCCTGTACTACCACTACCCTGTCCCTTGCCAAGTCATTTGTCCCCAGGTGGACAATGACATCTAGCTCCCTCCCATCTCCTGCTGCAGTAGTGATCCTCTGGATCCACTCTCCATCCCTCCAAGCCAAAACACCTCTCAAGCACTTCACATTCCTCACCCTCCCCCCAGCACACAAGTCTATCCTGTAAGAAAAGAATCCAGCACTAGCAGCTGCTTCTGTGTTGCCCCAAAGCACAGTCAGGCAGGTTTTTTTTGGTGAAGGGACACTACAAAAATATTGCTAGGGGGTCTCTAGGTACATCAGGGATCAGGCAGTTAAGGGAATCCCAGGAGCAGTAGTAGAAATAAGGGGACCCAGGGAAGTAAGGTAATCCCCCACCACACACATACAGATGTATAAGCCTACACATTTAAAAGCTGCCTCCCTAGCCATTTTTTCCTCTCTTTGTGTTCCTTTCCCTTCTCCTACCCCTTCCCTCTGCTCAAGGCCAACAGCTAGTCAGACCAGGCCAAATAAACAGTTTAACCACATTCCTCATTTCCCTGGACCTCTGACTTGCATCCTGTCCCAGTAGGAAACCAGGAGACAAACTCAGCTAGTCCTCATTCCAATCTCCTGGTCCAGTTTGAATTCAAACTTGAGCATTTTTGTCCGCAAGGAGGTTTCAGGCCAAGGCCCATCCTAGAGAACAACTCCCAAGTCAAAGGCCATCCCAGGAGGCAGTCTCCAGATCACAAACCCATCCCAAAGGGGCTGACCCGGGGCACTAATGTCCAATTGCCTGACCAGTTGCCAAGACCTCCCCCAGCCCAGAAAAGGCCTTCCCTAGTGGCCATTGGGCAAATTCATCAGTGTGGCTGTGTAAGGTGAGGACACAGAGACATGGATGCCTGGAGGCTTACTTAGCTTGTGTCCATGGCTCCTTGGGCATTGCCCTCCTCCAGCCTTTTCTGCAGTAATTGTCTGTTGGGTTCCCAGTACAGTGGCCACATTTATTTTATTATCTATGCTAGTGCAGCTGTCTCCAACAGAGTTTTTTTGTTTGTTTGTTTTAAGTCCCAAGCATAGCACCCAAGTTGTTTTTTTTCTCTTTATTTCAAAATCCGGCTTCTACATGGTGGTTTAATGTGCAACGGTCCTCCTCTGACAATCCAGGTATAGTAGAGCCCTCTGGTTCATGCACACTCCCTCCCTTCTGAGTCTCTGGCAGCAGTAGAGGGCAGCATCTAGTAACAGAATTGGAGAGTTTCTTTTTATTTACATCTTCTTCTCAGTGCTGTGGTCAGGGGTTGGGCTGCTAGCATATGAAGGGTTACTCAGTGGCTGTAGCCCCACCATTTGTTTATTTTTATTTCTGTGTGTGTGTATTCTTCCTGTCTGTACTGAAAATGTCACTGTATGGGTGGGAGTAAGCCTCCTTGGACTTCCATTTTGTTCTCAGCCTTCCTCCTTCCTTGTGGTAGCCACCAGAAAGCCAGGTGGGAGCATGACTCCCCAGCCATCTCTTCCCTATGTCCCAGCAGCAGTATTCCTGAGTAGGGCTCTGCAAACTTCTAAAAGTTCTACCTCGTGAACTTTCTGAGTAGAACCCAAAAATGTTCTATCAAGTTCTACCTGGTTCTATCAAGTAGAAGGAAGTTCTACCAAATGTAACCAGGTTATACCACGTAAAGCCAGGTTCTAGCAGGTATAACCAGGTTCTACAAAATATAATGAAGTTCTATCTGGTTCTGCTTGATTGAAAGCCGCAAAATATTTTCCATGTTTAGAAAAGTACATGTAGTACTAAAAAGTATATATTTCACAAAGTTTAGTACCATCCATAGCCATGACATGACCCCCCCCAAAGGGAGTAAAGGTCAAGGGAAGCAACAAAATAAAATCTGTTAATGTCAATCAGCGTAACAGACATCAAATTTTTCTGAAATACTCTTTGGAGCAGTCCCAGAAATATAAGCCCAGCAGGCCTGAGGCAAGGCAATTAACAAAGGCAGTTGGTGAAATGATAGCCAGTGACTTGCTCCCATTTTCTGAGACACTTATGGAAATCACAGTGTCAAAGTACCAGGCCCCTAGCCAGACCTGTTTCTCAACTGTTGCCGTCCCAGATTTTTGTGTTGCTGTTCAGAAAAGCATGTCTGATGCACTAAAAGGGTTCAGTTTTATGTGATAAGGGTGACTTTTTGAGGGCGAGGAAGTAATCGTAGTGGCTGCAGGTACTGTATTCTGCCACCACAGACACTTTCCGGGCATTCAGATCACTGTAATGCCACCAGACCTGATCTGGCTCTGCACCAGACACAAGCTGCTCAGTGTGGACCCTGGCCAACTCCTCTTCCTGCTGGAGGTGCCACAAGAGGTGCCATATATAGGGGTAGCATGCCCCGATGCAGCCATTGAATGCCCTATTTCACTCCTCCTCCTCAGCAAGTGTTGCCTGGTATCCTGTACATGCTGACTCCTGCCGGGAGGGTTGCGGGTTGCTGCCTGATGCCTGCTGTGTTCCGCAGGTAGTTGTTCCAGAGGTGTACACCATGTTGAGCGCACCTTCTTTCCAGGCTGTCACAGCCTGCTCCATGGTGCTGCTGCTGCCCGTTGCTCTGTGGTTCTTGTGGGGGGGACTCCTGTCCTGCTGTGTGTGTGCACCCCCACACACCTCTGTGCACCCCCACCATTTGCAATCCCCCACCGGCATCCATCTGTGCCCCATGCCCTACTGTTACTCCCTCCCTACAGTCCGCCTTCTGTGACCCTGTTGTTGGTGTGATATCACCTCGGAGTGCCTCGCTGCTTGTGGGCTTCACCTGCCCGGCCCTCGCCTGCTCTTTGTAGCTGCAGTTGTCTCGCCCATTGTGGGCCTGCAGCTGTTTTTGCCCTTGTATTATGGGTTGCCCTTTTGTGTTGGTCACTCCTGCTGTGGCCGCTCTTCAGCATTTGCCCTTTTGGAGTCACTGAAACAGTAGCGCTCAACATGGTGTACACCAAAAGGTTCAGTGGGCAAAAAGATTCATGTCACCACAGAGCTTTTGGCAGAGGGGAGTCTTACTACCAGTTGTATAAAGTGCAGAAAAGTCTCCCCTCCCCCCATGGGGGGAACACAGTTAATTAGAAATACTAACACCAAAAAACACATTGTGAAAAAAAGGTTTTAACATAATGCTGTATCAATGGAGGCAGGAATCACACTGTGTTTGTAATATTTTATAATGAAACTAGCTCAAAGTATAGGGAACAACATTATCTTAGAGGCAGGCAAATAAAGTATGCATGGATGCAAATATCAAGAGCAAATATTGCACACTTAAGATTTCATCTCTGGAGGCAAAAAATGGAAAATTTGCCGATATAAATTATTAGAACAAATATTCATAAAACACCCCATTTTTTGGCTACAATTAATATTACTCTTGTTAGAAAACCCAAATATTCATACAGAACCCAGTGTCTCATATTTCAAAGTAAAAACCTCAGTAATAATAACCATATGTAAGAAAATACTCATGTAAAATGCATTCACCACACGAGATCAGGTTGAATATTGTATGCATGAGTACAACGCATACATCATAATCCCAGAGGTAAAACTATTTTCCTTTTATTTTAACAATTACAAGATACCTTCCAAAAGATGTGCATTATAATCTCACCTATTTTTTCCTCAGGAAAACTGTCAAATCTATGCCATCATGCAATCCTCATGTCCCCAGTGTATAAATCCAAAATGCCTCCCTTTCTTTTATTTTGGCATCCAAGTCGCCTCCCCTCGGTCCTACACTCATACTCTCAGTACCACATAATTTATAACTGTGTTGGCCAATGCCCAAAGTTCTCTGTATATGTGTGTATGAGGCCTTTGTCATGTCCCCATTCCAGTGAAGTAATCTGGTCTGGTATGGGTGAATGCATTTTACATGTGTATTCTCTTACATTCGGTCATTCTCATAATATACTGTGTATATTACAAGCGCTAATTCAAACAGGCGCTCTGAAATTATTCCTGAGCACCTGTTTGAATAAGTGCTCGTAATATACACAGTCGCTGGCTGGCCGTGGAGGTGAGAGGTGGTGTGCCAGTCGCCGCTGGGGAACGGTGGGGTGGTGCTGGGTGGGCTGGCACAGCAGGGTTGGGGGTGGAGGACCACTAGACTACCAGGACATTGAAGATGCTTATTAATTTTATTGTGATGGGGGACCATAGACTACTAGGGATATTAATAATAATCAAATACAGATGGGGGGGTGCACTAGACTACCGGGATATGTGCAAGAGATATTAATAAACATGCATGGGGGGGCCACTAAACTACCATGGATAAAAAACAGTCATATTTATTACATGCTCATTGGGGGGGCACTAGACTCCCAGGGATAGTGAGATCGCTATGGACAGTATTATGATGGGGAAGGGGCTACTAGACAACCAGGGATAAAGAAAGCAAAAGTTTTTTTATTCAGATGGGGCAGAATGAAGCCCCCTGAGCAAAACCCACCCTTATATACCATTGTAGAGCACTCCTGGGCTACAAAAACACATTTTTAAATCTGGCCATCTCATCCTTCGCTTGCGACGCACGCTCGTGATCAAAGAATCTATCGATCAAAGAATTTGCAGGCTCGCGATCAAAGATCATTAGTGAGCCGCGAACAAAGATTTAAAAAGCTGAACATTCTAGTTTTAGATCAATTTGTATGGAACAAAAGCCATGGCTCGATAGATCGGGGTCCCCTGAGTAAAACCCATCCAAGTTTTACCTCTGAAGTGACCCCTGAGCCGAGATATTTGTCTTTTTCCGATCAGAAAACTGAAAACAAGATGGCGGACCTTGCGATCAAAAAATTAAAAAAAAATCATCAGGGACAAAGATTCTTGAACTGTGAAGCTGCAAATTCTTTGCTCGCCAGGTGGGACGAGATGGCCAGAACCCCATTCTTTGTTCGCAAAACATACATATACATTTTCCCATTGACTTATAATGGGAACTTAAAAGTGCCATAACTTTTGAATGCCTTAATATTTTTTCACCAAACAAAAAGTGGCATGTTCAGCCATCAAAGTTCTTTCAAATGAGCCATCTCACAGAGCAACACACCACACGATGGCCATGCAGGACCACATTCAAAATGCCAAAAGGTGCCTCCAAAAATGGCTAATTTTTGCATTTTTCAGCGCTTTCGTACACAAAGACCGTCACTCTGACCAAAACACAATTTGGCAAACTAAGAGATCTGTCATGCCCTAACACAGGTACAAAATTTCAAGCAAATCCATTCAACGGGTCCAAAGTTATTAACGCCCAAACGTTTGACTTTAGTATGTAAACGACAGTTGAGCCCTAACTACAGTGGCACGACTGCACCACTATAATATATATATATATATATATATATATATCTATATATATATATATATATAGATATAGATAGATAGATATATATATATATATATATATATGTGTGTGAGTTTTTTCTCTCTTAGCTTTTATTCCTTTTTAATTTAATATACTTTATTGAAAGTGTTCAATACACAGGAGAATAACAAATTCCAGTCAGAATAACCATTATTCTTTTGACATTAAAGGCCCTCTACCCTAACCCTCCCACCTGACCTAAAGTCCCAAACCCATGAGAAAGTCTGATGATACTATTCAGTAAACCCCCACAGTTATCTCCCCATCCCAGATCCCTCTCCCCTCTCCCCATATCCCTCACCTTTAGGACAAACCATGTGACAATCACAGTTATCTTAACAAACAAAAACCATAGCTGGTCAGAGACAAAGAGAAAGGTTCAAATAATCAGTTATCCACAAAGAAAGGAGGAGAAACATAGAATCATATAAAAGAACTGCCTTACCTTCCAGCTATAAAGTCTGTCATGGGATTCCAAGTCTCTCCAAATTGGATAAAATCTATGTGATTGCAGTGCAACCGCTCTTTCAGCGTTAATGACAGCTGCAAGTTCCTGCAATCACTCCCTTGTTGTCAGAAGAGAATCGCTAAACCAATGCCTCATTATAACTAACTTGGTTACTAATGAGATTAAGGTCATATAGGCCTATCCCTGTATGACTATATCAATTGAAAGTCACCTAAAATACACACCTCTTGAGAAAAAAAAAGTATGGGTGCCCTAATAATGGTGTAAATATTTGTTTAATGTCTTGCCAAAATGCACCCACCTTGGGACAAGTCCATAGCATATGCAAAAGAGAGCCCTCTTTTTGCAAACACCTTGGACACAGAACATCCACCATTTTCCCTATTTTGAACAGCTTAAGTGGTGTGTAATAGAGGTTGTGGACAATATTGTGTTGAACTAGTCTTACTCTGTCCTGTTTAATAAGGTGGTATAAGTCAAGCTATATTTGTTGCCATATAGATGAATCGTAGGTCAGAGATAAAGCTTGTTGCCAATAAAAAGCAATTGGAGAGCATTTGTCTCAGAATAGAGCTCCTAATAGTTTGTATAGCCTAGATATAGGTCTATATTGTAAAACTGCTTCAGAAAAACTGGAAAAGTGGTGACTGGCTTCGATTGACCTAGGGTTTTTCCCCCAACCGGATAAAACACAATGTTTAATTTGATAGTATTTAATATGGGAAGGCACTGGAAGGTGAGACAGCTCACCAAATTCTGTGCCAGTAATAAAATGATCCCATTTAGCTAGATCCGACAAGAGAATTATTTATTTATTTATTTATTTCTAGGAAGTACCTTTGAGCCAAAGGCTGTTTTACAGAGGTTCCAGATTGTAGTAATACATGAGCATAACATCATTTACAATGGTTACAAGTACATAAGCAGATACAAGGAGATTCCATGCCTAGAAAGACATGAGTACATCAGGTTACAGAGGTTACATAATTATAATAACAGGGAGTACATATGTAAAAATATACAGACACATAATTTAAAGTGGGCTAGATTGACAGGTTGTTAAGTGAACAACTTGAGAATCTACAGGATATAGAGTGAATTAGGTAGGGAACAGAGGATGATATAGTCTGTAAAATAATTAACTAATACTATATGCAAGGATGCGAGAACTTGATAGGCAGCAGTTCTTTTGTCTTACATGCTAAAGAGTATAGTCATAAAGGAGGACTAGACTGTCTGGGGGGGGAGTGCTAAGGCAGGGACTTGCAGCCTACTAGGGGAGTGTTAGCAAGAAGTGAGGAGAGGCAAGGCTGCAGGTTAGAATGAGGGTAGCAGGAAAGAGGAGGGAAGATTGTGGGGGAGTTCAGATCTCACAGTCACAGTTCCTGTTTGTGGTGAGGGCCACTCGGAGTTTATCTTTAAAGGGGCCTATTTTGTCCTCTTTTGTGATGCCTAGGTCAAGCGCATTAAGCCAAATTGGTGCCCGGTATTTGTAGAACCATTGGCCTTGTGTGGTTCTATGGAAAGGGATGCAGAGAGCTGAGTTGTTTGTGTCCCTAGTGCATCTGATGGAATTAGGCTGGCTAAGGAGGCTTTGCTGGCCTGGTGTGGTAAGTCCTAGCATAGACTTCTAAACGAGCATGCATACTTGATACTGGAGGTGACTGTCAAGACTGAGCCATTTTGTTTGAGTGTACTACTCGCAGGTGTGAGTGAGATGGGGTACACCTAGGACTAAACAACACGCTTTGTTTAGTGTTGTTTTGATATGTTTCAAAGCAGTCTGGGAGGCAGCCTCATATACTGCTAGACCATAGTCTATCACTGAGAGGGCTGAGCCATTTACAGCAGTTTTGAGTGCCTCAGAAGTCAGGCCTTTTCGGTGTCTGTACAGTAATCCTAGTTTTTCATTTGACGACTTTGCGACTGCATCTATGTGTTGTTTAAATGACAGGTTGCGGTCTAGTGTCAATCCTAGGTATTTAAATGCTTGAACCATCTCCAGGGAAGTATTCTGATTGTTATAAATGCAAAGTTGGTGAGTGTGGTGTTTGTTATGTGATGATCTGAATAACATAATCTTAGTTTTTTTATAATTGAGGAGCAGTTTTGATTGAAGGAACCAGTGCTCAGCCGTGGTGAAATTAGCCTGCATTTGCTTTTCCAGTATGTATGGATCAGAACTACATGAATATAGGACCACATCATCTGCATACAGTAGTAGCTGGTCATTTACCGATTGAGGGAGGCTGTTTAAGAACAGGCTGAACAGTAGAGGGCCAAGGATAGAGCCTTGAGGAACGCCTGTGTTAACACTAAGGTTGTCGGAGAAAGTGTCCAGGATTGTAACTTTTTGGATCCTCCCAGAGAGGTAGCTTTTGAACCATGCTACTGTTGCAGGGGGAGAGGCCGGTATTGGAGAGCTGATCCAGGAGCAGATTGTGAGTGACGATGTCGAAGGCCTTGGTGAGATCAATATATGTTGCCCCCCACCATGAGCCCTCTGTCTAGAGCATTATGGATAAAGCTGGTAAACTCTACTTGAGTGGTTGTGGTACTGTATTGTTTTCGAAATCCATGTTGTTGCTGACATTGTAAATGATACTTGTCTAGATATTCCATCAGTTGGTCACTTATGATTCGCTCCAGGGCCTTGGAGAGTGGAGGAAGGATAGATATTGGGTGGTAATTTGTAGAGTTGGCCCTGTCATCACTTTTGTAAACAGGGGTAACCACCACCACCTTCCAGATCCGTGGGAATTCACCTGATACCAAGGAGAGATTTAAGATTTTGGTGAGGGGTTTGATAGTTATGTTCAGGGTGAGCCTAACTAGTTTTAGGTCAAGTTGATCAGAGCTAGTTCTGGAATTACCTAGCGCTTTTAGGATGTACATTTTTGCTTCCATAAAGGTGATAGCTCTGAAGTAGAAAGGCGGGTGGAAGTTTACTTTCCTAGCATGCCAAAATCTCTGTAATATGGTTTTATTAGCAATTTTCAAATTAAGGTTTTCAAAAAGTGTCTGTCCCAAATCGTATTGGTGTCGACTCCGAAAGAACTGACATAACTGTTGGTGCACCCACAATGACCACCCAATTGGTGAATCTTTTACCTGAGGGGGCAGCTTTGTATATTTATCATACCAAAGAGAGTGTAAAGAAATGCTATATGCCTTCATTATCGCCCTTTCTATTGATAGCCAATCTAAAGGCTTTATGGTAGGATTTATCTCCTCATGCCATCTAAAATATTTAACACCATGAAAGGCCAAATAATATAAGAGAAGATGTGGGAGTTGTAATCCCCCAACTCATCTCGGCCTACCTAACCTTTCCAGTGCTCTTCTTAGGTGTTTGCCTAACCATAGAAAGTTAGACCACATTCTACCAATCTTCTGAAACCATTGTTTTGGGAGATACAGGTTTAACACAGATAGGGGATACATAAGCCTGGGGAGGGCTGCCATATTTAATATATTGACTCTCCCCCAAAGTGTCATTGGAGTCGATTGTCATCTATGCAAGTCTTGTTCCATTTGTTTCACCAATGGGTCCAGATTGAGTTTTCTAAGGGTATTTAAGTCTTTAGGAACTTTTATTCCTCGGAAAGTAATGACATTTGTGGTCCAATTTAAACCCATTGCTTGTATATCCGCTTGTGAGCAGGTAGGTGTGAAAGACAGCACAGTTGTCTTGTGAGAATTAGGCTTGTATCCGGATAGAACACTGTAGTCTGAGATCAACTGAAGGACCTCTGGGAGAGAGTGCTTCCTGTTTGCTAAATGCAAAAAAATATAATCTGCAAACAAAAAAATTTTATATTCCTGATTTTCTATTCTCATGCCTGTTATTTGTGGAGTTGCTTTAATTTTCCTCACCAAGGGTTCTATGTAGAGATTAAGGAGCATGGGGGATAAAGGGCATCCCTGGCGAGTGCCTCTAGATAAAAAGAACTGATCTGAAATGGCTCCATTGCTCGTTACTCTAGCTGAAGGACATGAGTAAAATATTTTTGACCCATCAAATAAATTCAGAGGGTATACCATAGAGGGGCAGGATCTTAAACAAAAAATTCCAGTCAACTCTATTGAATGTTTTCTTCGCATCGAGGGAGACGAGCACCTCAGTAGCATTCCTCACCCGCAATGTGGAGACAAGATGAAAAAGCTTTCAAAAATGATCACTTGAATGTCTCCCTGAAATGAAACCAACCTGTTCTGAACTTATTAGGGTTGCCCATACCTTTTTAATCTGTTTGCTAATACACTTGCTAAAATTTTGATATCTATATTCAAAAGTGATATGGGCCTATAACTGTCCGGCAGAGTAGGATATCTTCCTGGTTTTGGTAAGACAATAATTCTGGCTTCAAACCAAGCTGTTTATTTAATCTCAGAATAAAAGAGGTAGTTATAAAGGTTCCGCAGCATCGGTGCTAGCTCTTTTTCAAAGTTTTTAAAAAACAGGGGAAGGAATCCATCTGGTCCTGGAGCTTTATCCGGTGGGAGATCTCTTATAATTTGAAGGATTTCCTGCTCCAATATGTGTCCTGATATTATGTTAGCTTGCTTCTCTGATATTTGGGGCAAATCCACCCCTTTCAAAAATGGCAAAATGCGGTCCTGGGAAGACTTAGCCTTGGGGGGATCCATGTATAAAAATTGGTAAAACTGTTTTGTCAGGGTCCATTGTATGTGATGTATCGATGGAGTCCAGCAAGGCTACCACCCAGCATAATTCTCTTTGTTCTTTTAGATGGCTGGCAAGTAATTTGCCAGCTTTTTCTCCTTGGCCTAAGTATGTGGCTTTAAGTTTAGTGGCTATCTTATTCACCTTTTCTAAAAGATAGGCAAAGTATTTGGCCCTTAAATTTGTAAGTTCTGTCCACAGTGCTTCTGGGGAAGATTCTGACAAGGTGGATTCCAATCTTTTGATTTTAGAAAGCCACTCTTCTACCTGGGCAGACAATTTCCTTTTTCTCAATAAAGAAAGCCGAATGAATTCTCCCCGCCATAAGGCTTTTAATGCGCCCCACATAGTATCCTTAGGTTCAATAGATGTGTTGTTTTCCTCCCAGGATCTAATAATAAAAGTTTTCATATGAAATAAAATATTCTGACCTTCTAAAATTCAAGTGTTCAGGGACCAAGTGCCAGACCTAGGAAGGGACCCTTTTACTGATGCGCTTAGCCAGATTGGAGAATAGTATGATATCACGCTTGGATAAACACCAGTATCCTCATCCCCCCCCAAGATTGACGCACTCATTAAGATGTAATCAATTCTTGAGTGCACTCTATGGTTCTCCCTATGTAAAGTTCTCCAGGGGTCTACTAGCTCCATATTTTTCATAAATTCTCTTAGGGCATGTTGAGCTGGAGATAGTCCTGCTCTCCTTTGAGAAGATCTGTCAAATTCATTGGAAAAGATCAAATTCCATTCTCCCCTAAGATATAGGGGACTTTTGGTAGGGTAGATAATATGGGAGCTATAGGGGTGAAAAAACATGGGGAGTCTACATTCGGACCATAGAAAGATCTTACCACTATTTCAATATTAGCTAATCACCCATGTAGAATTATATACCGCCCTTCTGGGTCGGACCACTCTTGAATTTTTGCAAAAGGTACCAATTTATGTATTAAAATTGCAAACCCTCCACGTCTGGCACTTTTCCCCGCTGTAAACATTTGGCCCATCAATAATTTGTGTAGATGTAGTATCTGTTCTACTGGGAAATGCGTTTCTGCAAACAAACAATATGAGGATGATACTTATGCAAATGTCTCAAAATATAATATTTTTTACTATTTTCCCTCCCTCTTTTAACATTCCATGAAATAAATTTCCAACTATTTATTATAACCTAAAAAAATGCCCATAAAAACTGTGATTGTATCTGTTACACAACCGAGAGATAGTACCCCCCTACCCAGTCTGCCCTCCCCGGCCCCCCAACCCCAAATATCTTCCTCCCAAATGAACAAACCCCAGCCCTCTCACCCCCCCAACACCAGCCAATTGCCTACTCCTATACATGTGGCCCATGATAACAAGGGTGAGAGTAAACTCTGTCCCACCCTGAGGCCAAACTAATAAATAACACATCCATGTTTGAATGTATCCCTCATCTCTAGGTCTCTCTTGAATTGGCCATGGAGTGATATGTATTTTTTAAAGAAAATATGGGGTGCCATCACCTCCTAGGTTAGTGTGTGAGACTCTATACATATTAGTAACTCACTCCGAGGCCAAAAGAAATATCTATATCCCAAAAACAAAAATAGTTGATGTTCCCTTATGTGTAAATCTCCCCATATTGACTCTACAGGGCTGTAGCTACATAGACTGTCTCCTGCAAACTAAACAGAGACAGCTGTCTTGCAGGAGAGTTCTCACAATAAAGCCCACAATTTCTTTAAACAAATAGAAAAACTCAGACTACGCTATTTAAAAATATTGTAACAAATAGGATAGGCCTGAGGCATAGCTCACTTGTGATAAAAAAAGGAAAAAATTTTCAAAACCAAAAAGATCATCTGTATCTCTTGAAAAAGAGACTGTTCTATCCGCACTTATTCTTAATGAAATCAAGTTGGGCATATACATTGCAGAAAGCAACCATTGTCGAGAGGATCAATAACTTAAATTGCCCCAACTGGATAAGCACAATCTCTAAACACACTCTAAGTAAACAGAATTGACCAAGAAAATGTTCCCCTGTGAATGCGTCCAGAGTTCGTTTACTTTTATAATGCAAATATAAACAGAATTGAAATTCTTATTTTTCTTTTAGCCACCAGGCCCTCTAGTGGCTCTTTCATCACGAAACTTAGATAAGTAAACCCAAAATCAGAAGACTAATGACAAGTCTCTTTATCACAAGCCCATAAATGTATAGCAGTCTTTCTTCCTCTGGAGAATAACAAACAGAGACCCTGCTCAGATGACTGACTAAAAGAAGCTAGAATTGTTCAAAGTAAACTTATATATCATAATCAAACCATGGTCAATTGCCATCCAGGTAGACAGTGTGTGCTACTCCCTTCTCCATTCTGATTGTTGCACACCAGTCCTCTCGATGAGTCCAAGGGGAAGAAAAGAGATCAACATTTCTCAGAGCTAACTCCACAATAAAGCTTCAAAAGGAGTTAGACTAAAAACTCTTACAGTGATCTCTTCTAAACTGGATGAGGAAAAGAAAGTCACCCTCCTTTGCCGAACAGGTCGGGCATGCATTTCTTCAATTCTGTTGCCACTTGATCTGCTGTCTTGTACCACACTGTACCTCTACTTGTATGCACTTCCAGTCAAGCAGGGTACAGCATTCTATGCTTTACTTTAGCTGCCCACAACTTGGCCTGTATGGGGTGGAAAGTCGCTCTGTCTTGCCGCACCTTGTAAGTGAAATCTGGGACTAAACAGATGCATCTTCCTTCCCATTCTACCTTCTCTAATTGCCTTGCAGCTCATAGAATATGGTCACGGTCCAGATAATTTAACATTTTGAAGATAATGGGGCGAGGTGCCTCCCCAATTGCAGGTTTTGGTCTGATCAACCAATGGGCCCCTCTAAATAATATAGGTAGGAGCATTCGGGGAAGGGTCTACCAGTTTGGAACATAACTTCTGCATGAACTCAATTGGAGCTGACCCTTCTTCCCCTTCAGGCAGCCCCAGGAGGATGAGGTTATTTCTCCTGGAGCACCCCTCCAAGTCTTCCACCTTGTCCTCCAGCTTTTTAATTGTGTGCTTCATTCCCACTAACTCTGGTTTGATCCTGGAGATTTTGTCCTCTGCTAACGAGATTCTGACCTCCGTATCGGAGACCTTTTGGGTAAGTTGTTTCACCAGAGGTTTCCATTCTTTAAATTTGTCAATCAGGGTAAATAGAGTGGATTTAATAACTTTAAGGTCTGCACACATGTTGTCAATGGTTGTGGGGTCTGAAGCAGTTGGAAGTGGCATCTGTGGGGAGCAGCTTCTATGAGGCCTCTCAGCTTCTAGGCCTTCCACTCTCTCCAGTTCTCCTTCTGAATCTTCAAGCTGTAGTAAGGCTGTTGCCAGTGCTGGTGAGCAGATTTCTTCATCCATTTTGTAGCTTAGAGGTTCAGATTTGTGTTTCTGGGTTTATTGTGGCCCCACACTTATTCTGGTAGTCTAAAAATAGATAAATAGTACCAGGACAGGATGGAGCTCTCCAGAAACCCTGCTCACTCTCTCCCTGCCATCACGTGACTCTGCTTTTATTCCCTTTCTTTTTGTAGGGGAGGATTTCTGTCACTACATACAGGAAGATATGCATTATAGGAGCAATGGACATGGTTAGTTTCCAGAGGTGTGGGGCACTTGTGTTCCAAGGACTACTATGGAGGACTGGGCACTGTCCTATGTGCATGAACCTGAATGAGCTCTGAACTCAGCTGGAGGAGGCAAGAAGAGCAATTTCCCAACTGCACCATCAAGTTTACTGGGGTACACCCCCCTGTCCCCTTACCCAGAGGCCCGCTGGCCCAGGGGGATGGAAAGTGGTGGGACAAGAAGGGAGCAGACAGACAAGGAATCTGAACCGGCCAGCAGAAATTTCGACTGCAAATCACCTTGCAGCCTTGGAAAGGATGCAGGGCACAGGGACCAAGGAATCAGAATCTGAAGCAAACACTATGAAGGAAACAAGGCAGAATGGATGAAAGGCTACAGAGGGATGCAAAGGGATGCAGAAGAAAAAATAAAACAAAAACAGACACTCATTCTGGGGGACTCTATGATTAGAAGAGTCGCGTCCCACTTGGATAGATCTGCAATAAAAGTGTGATGCCTCCCCGGCGCCTCAGCCAAGGGAAACACCCCAAAAATTGAGAGGATAATAGACCAGGCAGATGAAGGATTACACGTCCTTATACATCTCAGCACCAATGACCTAGCAAACCAGAGAGTGGAGGAAGTCAAGCTAAACCTCAGAAAGCTGGGGTGTGACTGGAAGTAAGGACAGCCTCACTAACCTTCTTGGAGATCCTTGCAGTATAGGGAAAAGATTTTGACATGAACAGAATCAGGGAGGAGAAAATCCAGGATTTCAACAGTTGGTTACAGGAATGGTGCAAGGAAAAAAGTTACCATGTCATAGGTGACTGGGGGAGCTCTGGGATAGAAGACTATTCAAGACGGAGGACTTCACTTAGACAAGAAACAAGTGCATTAGGGCAGAAGTTTGATGCTTACCTCAGGCATTTAAAGTAGGCAAAGGGGAGTATGGCACTAGAAAACCTATCAATGATAGTTTAGAAGATGGGAATCTAGTTGCTACTCCCTCACAATCAAGACATACTAAATCACAGCACAGGTACAACCAGAATAAGCAGAAAAAGTGCTGAAGAACTGAAAAAGGGTTCAGAATAATGGGAATGACAGGAATTTACCAGGTGGAAGAGGCAACAACTCAACCACAGGCTCATGGATAGGGGTGTACATTAATGCTAGAAGTCTGGGTAACAAGATGAGCGACCTTCAAGCATGGATGGCGGAGTCCTGTATGGATCTTGTGGCAGTCACAGAGACCTGTACATTTGACAGTGACTGGGATCTCGCAGCTCCTGGGTACATGCTCTTTAGGAAAGACAGGAGGGGTGTCAAGGGAGAGGCGGTTGCACTCTATGTTAAGGAGGGGACAGAGGCCACATTCTGTGCAATGAGACTTAGAGAAGGAGTGGAATCCCTGTGGATTCAGCTTAGTTCATCCTCAGGAAAGAAAATCCAGGTCGGGGTGGTATATAGACCGCCAAACCAAGTGGAGGACAAGGATAAGAAGCTTTTGAAGGAAATCAAAGAAATGTCACTAAAAGGAGAACTAGTGGTAGTGGGGGACCTTAACATTCCAAATGTGGACTGGGGCATCCCGGT
This sequence comes from Neoceratodus forsteri, assembly GCA_016271365.2. Classification (NCBI taxonomy): domain Eukaryota; kingdom Metazoa; phylum Chordata; order Ceratodontiformes; family Ceratodontidae; genus Neoceratodus; species Neoceratodus forsteri. Next base: position 1,273,840,401 of record CM057449.1, on the reverse strand, counting down.
GGCTAGATCATCAAGGAGTCAATTGGTGGTAGAAGCCTTACAAGATTGCTTTCTCACACAGTTAGTCACCAGTCCTGCTAGGCAGAACAACCTCTTGGATGTGATCCTCACTAACTCAGAAAAACCTTGAGACAGTCAGAGTCAAGGAGCAGCTGTCAAAAAGCGATCACAACTTGGTTTGGTTTAAGATAACCCTGACGGATGTCAAATCCCAGTAAAGGGCAGAAGTCCTAAATTTCAGAGGGGCACATTTTGATAAAATGAGGGAACTGGTAAGAGAAAAACTAAGATTCACCAACATTTTGTAGTAGAAGACATTTGGGGAATGATTAAACAAACCATCACTGAGGCCACAAAGGCATGTATAAGGTCTATGACCCAAAGAAACAGACACAAATGCCCCATTTGGTTCACGAGTTGTTAGGACAGCCATTTTGGTCAAGAGGAAAGCATTTCTGAACTTCAAAGTAAGCCGGGTAACAATATATGGGAGGAATACATACTAAGTTGGCAGTGAGACAAGCAAAGGCAGCTGCCGAAATTCAGATAGCTAAAGGTGTCAGGGAGGGGAACAAACAGTTTTTCAGATATTTGCAAGAAAAAAGAAAGAAGGGTGGAGGGGTAGTTAAAATCAGGGATGGGGATAGGATAGTGGAAGAGGACAGGCTGAAGGCCATGATTCTTTATAAATACTTTTGTTCAGTGTTCACCAAAGAACACAGTGGCCCAATGCCTGACTGCAGCATTACAGCACATGGCAGGGGAGTGCCAAAAATGGAAATACCAAGTATTATCACTGGCTGGGTCAGAGAGGTGCTTGAGCATTTGAAGATCGACAAATCTCCTGGTCTGGATGGAATACATTGGAGGATAATTAAAGAGTTAGCAAGTGAGTTAGCAGACCCTTAGCACACTTGTTTAACCATTCTCTCCAGACGGGAGTCATACCTAATGACTGGAAAAGAGCCAACATGGTACCTCTGCATAAGGGTGGTAGCAGGGAAGAGGCCAGTAACTACAAGCCGGTCAGCCTCATATCCATGCTAGGAAGGCAAATAGAGGCCCTGATTAAACAAGACCTAGTAGACTACAATGCTAACCTACAGGACAACAAATAACATGGTTTTGTTATAGGCAGGTAATGCCAGTCAAACCTGATTACTTTCTTTGATTGGGTATCTAAGGAAGTGGATGGTGGTCGGCCAGTGGACCTCCTCTATTTTGACTTCAGCAAAGCCTTTGATTCAGTGCTATACAAATGCTTGCTGAAGAAACTAGAGGATCTAGGCACAGCAAGCTGCATCGTTAAGTGGATGGGAAACTGGCTGGATGGAAGGAGGCAATGGGTAGTAGTCAATGGGGAGATGTCAGAGGAGGGAGAAGTGAAGAGTGGGGTCCCACAGGGCTCAGTCTTAGGCCCAATCCTGTTTAATGTGTTTATCAGCAAGATAGGAGTAGGTATCCAGGGCAAGATTGCACTATTCGTGGATGACACTAAATTAGAAGGAAGGATGGACAGCGAAGAAGCAGTGCGAATCATACAAAATTATTTGAAAAGGTTAGAAGTAGAACAATAGTCTAGTATCTGACAGCTGAAATTTAATGCCAAGAAATGTAAAGTGATGCATATTGGCAGGAATAACCCTAGAACAACTTTAGTCAAACAGGGTCAAACTCAGTGACTCAAAAGAGGAAAGGGATCTAGGAGTTATTATATTAGTGACACCCTTAAACAAACCAGCCAATGCAACACAGCATATAGTAGAGCAAACAAAATGCTGGGATGCATAGGAAGGGGATTTGACAGTAGGCACATGGAGGTGATACTTCCACTGTACAGATCTATGGTGAAACCCCATTTGGAATACTACATACAGTTTTGGAGACCATACCTTAAGAAGGATAGGAACAGGATAGAGACTATTCAAAGAAGGACAACCAAAATTATTACAGGAGCTTTAGGGTCTGCCATACGAGGGGCAGCTGGAAGTGTTAAACATGTACTCACTTGAATCTAGGAGAGAAAGGGGGGATATGATAGAAAACTTTAAGTACATGAGGGGTTTAAATTTAGTACCCCACACTAAACTATTCACCAAGGCTCCCAACTCAAACATGAGGGGGCATGGATGGAAACTGGGGGTGGGAGTTTCAGGAGGGATCTTAAGAAGCACTATTTCTCAGAAAGGATTGTGGAGCCATGGAACAAACTACCTGCAAAGGTGGTAGGAACTAGGTCCATATCAGCATTCAAAAGGGGTTGGGATAAAGAGTACACTAGAATCAAATCCACAAGGTAATCTACCCACTAGGACCCAGGATCACCTAGGCTGTCAGGATCTCAAGGGCAGACTTGATTGCTTTTTAGTCTCCTTCTGCCATCACCTTTCTATGTTTCTGTTTCTATGTGGACCAGTGGCAAGATGACTGACTATATGGCTGTGAGTGGTCATTGGGTCAACTTTTCTCCCTTCTTATCCTCATCATCATCTAAGGGCACTGTAAGCAGAAGCAGAAGCAAGATACCAGAGACATTTACTGTTCACAGGCAGGCAGCATTATGTATTTATGGATTTGGAAAATCCACAAAGCTGAACATCTTCCAAAGGCCCTTCAAAAAACATTTGCTGAGTGACTCCAAAGTCTTTGCAACCTGGTTTTGTAGTGTCTGACAATGCTTCCAATATATTGAAGGCAGTAAGGCTTGGTAACTTAACACATGTACTACGGTTTGCACACACTATTAACCTGGTGGTGAAAGACTTCACCGATGGATGCAGAAATGTTCAGAACTGAACTACAGCGATCTGCACTGTGTCTTACTTTAATCATTCTGTGAAAGCTTAACAGTTGTTGCAGCACATTCAGGTGGAAAATAGCTTCCCTCTCCACTATATGATACAAGTTTCAACCTGGTGGAATTCCACTTACCATATGGTACAGAGAATGCTTAAGCAACAGAAAGCAATCCATTAATATGCAGTCCAACATGACACTTGGAAAGAAGATGTGACTATTAGCTCCAATCAGTGGCATCAGATAGAGAATGTGTGTTGCGTTCTTAAACCCTGCAAGAAGGCTACTTGACTGCTAAGTGCTGATGATGCTGGGCTAAGCATGGGAACATAGAATTTTCTGGCAGATAAGGACCACTTGGATCACCCAGTCTGCCCATTTATTTCTTGCAGGATGGTGTGGTACCTGAGGACTGGAGGAAGGCGGATGTGATTCCCCTTCACAAAAGTGGGACCAAGACAGAGGCAGGAAACTACAGACCTGTCAGTTTGACCTCTGTGGTAGGGAAAGTGATGGAGTCTCTTCTGAAGGAAAGAATAGTTGAGTACCTAGAGGTCAGTGTTGCACAGGACCCAAGGCAGCATGGGTTCACAGCAGGAAGGTCATGTCAGACGAATCTAATAGATTTCTTTGACTGGGTGACCAAAGTAGTAGACCAGGGAGGGGCTGTGGACATGGCCTACCTAGACTTTAGCAAGGCATTCGACACAGTCCCACACAAAAGATTAATAGTCAAATTAACCAGCCTGGGAGTGGGTCCCAGGGTGGTAGCCTAGGTAAAACATTGGCTGGACAATAGGACACAGAAGGTAATCGTAAATGGAGTCCACTCTGAAGAAAGAGGGGTTACTAGTGGGGTACCACAGGGTTCAGTATTGGGTCCAGTCCTTTTTAATGTCTTCATAGGTGACATTGCAGAGGGACTGGAAGGAAAAGTATGCCTCTTTGCAGATGACACAAAGATCTGCAACAGGGTTGATACACAAGGAGGCGTGGAAAGGATGAGAAGGGACTTGGCAAGGTTGGAGGAATGGTCAGAAGTATGGCAGCTAGGATTCAATGGAAAGAAGTGCAAAATAATGCACCTGGGAAACAAGAACCCAGGGGAAGAATACACAATGGGAGGGAGGTAGTAGCAACAACAAAAAAGGAAAGGGACCTGGGGGTAATCATATCAGATGACCTTAAGGTTAGCAAGCAATGTAAGAAGGCAGTAGGGAGGGCTGGGCTATACTGGGATGCATAGGGAGAGGCATCAGCAGCAGAAAACAGGAAGTTGTTATCCCTCTACAGACAGTTGGTGAGACCCCATCTGGAGTACTGCGTCCAGTTCTGGAGACCCCATCTCGGCAAGGACATAGACAGAATAGAGGCAATCCAGAGGAGAGCAACTAAAATGGTGCAGGGTCTGCAAGAGAAGCTGTATGAGGAGAGACTAAAGGAGCTTAATATGTATACCCTTGAGGAAAGAAGGGAGAGGGGGGACATGATAGAAACTTTAAGTACCTCAGTGGAATCAACAAAGTCCAAGAGGGTAGCACCTTTCAGAAAAGAGGCGTGCAAGACAAGGGGACACAATTTAAAGATAGAGAGGGCGGTTCCGGGGCAATGTGAGGAAGTATTATTTCACAGAGAGGGTAGTGGATACATGGAACAGCCTTCCTGAGGAGATTGTGGGGTCTAAAACTGTGGGAGAATTCAAGAATGCATGGAACAGACATAAGGCAATTCTTGTGGGTGGTAGGAAGAAATAGGCTGTTGGTTAACTAGGATCTGCGGCCTATCCTGTAGGTAGGGAAATGGGCAGACTAGATGGGCCAAGCGGTCCTTATCTGCCGTCAAAGTCTATGTTTCTATATTATGTTTCTACTGTCACTGCAGATCCTAACTTAATTCTGAATACTCCCTCTTGCTCTCCTACCAAGCTTTCTTTGTGCCTATCCCATGCATGCTTGAAACCCACCACTGTTTTTGGCCCCACCACCTGTGCCAGAAGATTGTCCCAGAAGCCTACCATTCTTTCAGGGAAGAAGTACTTCTTCACATCCATCCTAAATTTCCCTGCTATTGCCCCTGATAGCCAGATACTAAGATACTACCCTTTAATTTTGCTCATCAAGCAGCGACTGGAGCATCTGAAGTCACAGTTTTTTGACAAGTATGATATCAATGTGTGTGTTACTTGTGGAAAAAATGTTAAACACCTTCCTGAGTGATCAGCACATTATAAACATGTGCAAAACTCAACATTACATTTTGGCCACACATTTGGCTCCTCAGTTTGATGGCACAGTTGAGACATTCCTCCAACCATATGACTTTAAGGTCCTTGAATATTATTGAGTACTTTTAACCGAGAAAGTGTAATCATATATACTTTAGTTGAAATTAAATATTAAATCATCAGTGCCATTTTGGCCACATATGGTATCTTCACAAAATATGACAGGGAGGGGAGGGGAGGGAAAGGAGCACAGTCTGCCACCGTTGTCTGCTGCTGTTAATACCAGTTCTGATGTTTTTGGCTGCCAAACACCAATCAGAGTCTGCTACTACTGGGGGACTGCTGCTACACCACAGGAAGCCAAACCACTGTGGGACATGCTGTCAAACATTGGGCTGATAAAGACAGCTAGAAAAGTTAATTCAGCTACAGTACTGTGGTGCCAGAAGTCACTGCTATAAAAGTGGTGAAGGATTATATGGAGGAGAATGTGCTTGCACCTCACTGCAGAGGACTAACTACTACCGGGGGAGTAACCAGAATTTCAAATACTGAAGGCCCAAGCTTAGACACATGCCTTTCAACAAAAAATGAAGAGAAGCTCACTTGTCTAAAAATGAATATGCCCAAATTAAAAAACATATAGGCCTGGATATTCAGACTGCGCCAGACAGGGGTGCAAGCCTGGGTGCAGTGCAACTGGACTGCGCCAGGGCATGGACCATGAGATATTCAATGTTGCTGTGCCATGGCTCAGCACCATTGAATATGGCACTGAGGGTACACACACTGCACATGGCACAGTGGCACTGTGCCAGTGCAAGACAGGGAACAGAAGCAGGGGATGCACCAGCGCAAGTGCATTTGTGCTAGGCGCATCACACGCGATATTCAGCACAAGGCATGCAAATGAGGCCATTATGCATGCAAGGTGCAAATGGGGTCATTTGCATGTCATTATGGCCACATTTGCATGCAGTGCGCTGATCCCTAGTGACTTGCGCCTGTCGCCCTGCCAGGCTGCAGCCGTTGGGGACTGATGCCCTGTAGTCCCATGGTGGTCCCCCACTCCGGTATGCCCGATTGCGGGCATAAGTAAATGCAGACTCCCTGGTGGTCCAGTGGACCCCCCCCATTGCCAGATCATGGGCATAAGTAAATTCAGACTCCCTGGTGGTCCAGTGGAACCCCCCCCATCACCCGATCGTGGGCATAAGTAAATTCAAACTCCCTGGTGGTCCAGTGGAACCCCCCCATTGCCCGATCATGGGCAGAAATCACAATAGAAACCCTGGTGGTCCAGTGGTAGCCCCTCCTCACCCACCCACTGAGGTCCCCTGCTACCCAGAACCCCACCTCATCATCGGCGGGTGGCAGCATCCCACCCACATGCTGCCCAGCCGCCTGCCGAATGACAGCATACAGTACGGTCTGTCCACCTATTGGTCCACTGCGTGGACCAATGGGCATGCAGACCATACTGTACTACACAGGCCTGATATGTGAATGAACGCATTCGATCAGTGTGAGAGGAAGGGAATCACAGCAGGCTTAAAGCCCCTTGTTTTAAACTTCACACCACTTAGCACTAGAGGGGTGGGACCAGCGAAAGAGGCCCTAATAGATAGTAACTGAGCAGCAGACTAACTCCCCTTTTATCTGAGGACCACCTGGAAAGAAGAGCTCGCAAAGTCAATTTAAAAAAAACTATCCTCTAAAAATACCACCAACAGCTTAATCTGGTTCAATGTCATTTGGCATCCATCTGCATCCATCTGTATCCCCGTCCCCCAGGACAAGACTGAAAATAGGCAGAATTGTCTAGTCCTCCTTTCCCGGTCAACAAAAACTAAATAAATAAATAAAAAATTAAATAAAAAATGGAAATGTCCTAAAGGACCATTGCATTAGCTGGCACCCATGACCTTGGGCTAGGGCCCATTGTTAAAGATTCATGCCACGAGCACATAGGGCAGGACCAGGAGCAAAGGCCCTTTTTATTTATTTATTTATGTCTTTTGGTAACTGGTAGGTGCACTGATCCTGAGGATCATTTCTTTAAGAAGCTGTTTGTAGCCACAAGGGGGTAAGGCAGCAACAGGAGAAAAAAGCAGAGACAGACACTGTCAAAGATACACACCCCGAGCATGGGGTGGTGAGGAAAATAAAAATATACAAGTGAAATAAAAAAATACAATAAAGGACACTCTTACAAAGTCACATTGGAGATTAGGCTAGAGATGCTAAAAAAAATGAGACAAAAAACATGGTGTGCTGAAATTATACGGTACAGAGCAGATATGTTAAAAAAATACATAACATAATACATATCTATACATTAAACCATTATCCACGTACAGTAGTACATATACTAGTCCAGAGTCAGAGAAACAGTTCCTGAGTCAGGGCCATAGCAAAGGCCACATAGGTTCAAGATGAAAACATTGCAATCTTCCTTGGGGAAGAAATGTTCGAGAGATTGGGGGGGTAAAGGGAGTGAGGTGGTAGGGGAAAGGCTGGGATAGCAGAGGAGGTAGAGGAGAGGCTGGAAAGAGGGGACTAAGAGTCATACAGAGAAAGGAGATGAAAATACAAATGGAGGCCAGTTTTAAATATTATTTTATGGCGCAGTTACAGTGGACGGTGGGTTATTCAAGAGCCAGTCTTTCATGCTATGCCCGGACTGACAAAGGAAGTTTGTTCCACATTGTGGGGGCCGAGACTGAGAAAGCTGTACCCCCCATGATGGTGGAGACATGGGGGATTGCCAGAGGTGGGACTGAGGATGCTCTGAAAGGCTTTGAAGTCACTCTGTCCTTCATGAGTTTTGAGTATGGGGACAGGTCCTGGTTTCTGAGCGAGTTGTCCACTAGGCATACCATAGCACAGTTGAAGAGTCCTTGGAACGGGAACCACCCCAGTGTCTTGTAGAGTGAGCAGTGGTGGGTGCACAGATGCGCTTGGAGAGCAAAATGACAAATTGAGTTGTACGTAGTGGTTAGTTGTGAGTGCAGTGAGGAGGATGTGCGGGAGTAGACTGGGGAGCAATAGTCGAGAGGGAGCAGCAGGTTACCACGTGCGACAGCAAGGCGTGCCTCGAAGGACAGCAAATTCTTTACTCAGAAGGCTAACTTTTGGTGGATATTCCGCACAGTGTTGTTTATATGTTCAAGTGAAGGATAGGTAGGGGTTGAGAGTGACCCCTAAGTATTTAAAGGAGAGAATATTTTCTAGGGGAGGGCCTGCTGGGGTAAGAACTAGAAGTGTGGAGTTAGATTTGGCAGCTTTAGCAAGGAAAAGTATAGAGCTGAAGAGCATGGATTTGGTCTTCTTTTCATTGACAAGGAGTTTGTGAGAGAGGAACCCTATAGTTATTCATTAGAATGGCAAGGGCATAGGCTCTCATACATATAAATTAGAGGGGAAGAACTAAGGGCATAGGCCCAAACACAAGGGCAAAGCTAAGGGCCCTTATAATTATTAATAAGGAAGGTGGAGCTAAGGGCAGTAGACCCTATCTGAAGACAGCAAAGGGGCATCCAGGTCTGAGAAAAGATATATTTAAAGGCACAGTGCACATTTTTGGGGAGGGTCCTTCTGGACTGTTTTGCTGTGGCTAGCGTGCCTGCTTAGTGCTTGCCTCACAAACTGAACTGTGTTGCTACTGCCCCTTCCAACCTGAACCTTGCATTAGTGTGCATAGCGCTCCTAGGGACTGAACTATTTTGCCCTCAGATGGAATTGCTCCCCATGTGAACTGCAGTGAATTGCCTTGAACTAAACTGCACTGCTGATGCTTGACACCCTTGCAAAATTGAAGTGTACTTTAGTACACTTAGTGCCCCCTAGGAACTGAACTATTTTGCCCTGAGGAATTGAACTGCTCACCTTACACTGAACTGTGTTTGCTTATACAAGTTTTGACCCCTGTGAACCAAACTGTTTCACCTAAGAACGTAACTGTTTGCCCATAAAATCCAGCCTAATGTGTAAGTCCCTATATCTACCTGGGCCACTTCGATGTAGAAGTGGTCGGTATCTGGCCACCCAAATACAACCTGCATGCTGCTTGCCAGCTTCTTCCTTCAGTACCTTGAAGGCCAGATGTCTTCATCTCCCAGCTTCTTCATCAGTCTCTGGTGACCGGTCTGATGACTGCTTCTCCCAGATTCCAGCTTCATCATCAGTCTGTGGTGACCGATCTTCTCCAGCTTCCCATCCAGCCAGTCGATGCACTTCACATCTCTGCCCATCCAGCACCTGAGTCATGAAACTTGACCTGTGAGTGCAGCAGAAGGCACCAGAATCTGGAGTAGCCAGAATTGCAATAGCCCATGCACCCCTGTGCAGTTAGCATAGGAGCCTGTCTGGATCAACGACAGTGAGTCCCCCCCAAAACACACACACACACAGTATGGTGACTAGGGAATAGCCATGTTGTTATTTTGCTTTTCTACCTAGGTGGCTTTTGTTACTCCTTCATCGGCTGGACGGCAACCCTTCAATGACTTTCCCAGGAGATATCTGCAGTGGTCAAACATTTTCTTCTGGGTCATCCTTCTTCAAGTCTTCTCCATCACCTGCACCATCGAACATTTCCCAGCATCTTCAGCCTTCAACACCAACCATCTACAACTTCTTCATCCCTCCTTCTTCTTCAGCATCCACATTATTGGAAGTCCCCCAGTTCCTCAGCTTTCTTCAACAACCGTCATTCTTCACCTTCTTCATTCCTCCTGCTTCTTCAGGCACCTCACCTCTGCCAAGGCTTTCATACACCTCACCATGGAGTCATCCAACTTCTTCTGCTGGCCAAAAAGACCAGTTGTTCAACCAGGTTCAGTACCTCGACGACAAGTACACGCTAACCTTGAGCTTGATTAGACTTATAATTGTTCTTGAACTGGTATATTGTTAACTGCTCCTAGCCAGGACATTCAGTTTATAGTATCGGGCTCATGGTATTAGTAACTTTGACATCTGCAGATGTAGGGCTATAGGTGGTCCTAATAGAGTATAAGTATTTTGTAATTGTTGTAGGGACCAGTTTTTTTATTTCCTGGTGTGACAGGAGTGACTGTGCTAATAAATTATTGTATGGCATCTGGAAAGTTACGCCTGTCTGCCATTGAAAGAAAAAATGAACTTCACCCTCATCTGCTCACCACACTTCCTTCTAGGCTGGGAGCCTCTTCCCTAATGAGGACCCTCACTTCCTCCCTTCTCCGTGGTTCAGATGCCTCATCTCACTGCCCCATCCTGCCAGTAAAGTGAAGAACTTGTGCAGTGGTACCGGGTGAGGCGTGTGTACCCTTCCTGCCTCCCCCCTCCCAGAGCGCACCAAAGTCAAACCACTGTTACTACTACCATTGCAACAGTGACATACTTTATTGGCAGAAGGACTTCAAAAGACTGTTTTTGGCTTTATCATGATGTTCTTCCAAATTATTAGGAGTGTCACTCTTCTAGTTAGCTCTAGTTTATTCATCCTGTTCAACATACTCTTTCAATGTGTACTACAAGCATATGCCTTAATAGGATAGGTTGTTTGTTTTAACTGGCGGCAGTTTTCATTGTTCTTGTTTACAGAAACAATATTCATATACCCAAAAATGATCCATGCTAAACACTTCCTGAAACACAGCTGATATGAAAAGCAGAGGTTTCTGTTGTTTCTTTCCATGGACGATATTTAACAGAGTTCCCCTCACAGAACCAGTAATTTGGAGTTCTCACTATGTCATGGTTTTTGTGCAGAATGCTAAAAATGAGCTGTTGACCTATTAGAACAGTGCTTAAAGTATGGTAAACAAACCATGGCATAGTCAAAACTCTAAATTACTGGTTTCATGTACAGAACTGTAAAGAATATCGTATGCCGACTGAACAGCAACACCTGTACCACGAAAATCAGTACAGTGACACAGCGGGACCCTGGCACTGCTTTCTCGAGGTCTTGCACCCCACCAAATCAACTCCGACTCAGAGTTGATTATGTGAATTACAAGGAATGCAGGGGCTATGGGGGTTGGAGGGTGAAGCTCCCCAAAAGAAACAAAGTTTTTTTGGACAGACTTATGCCAGCCCCAATTGCAGTCGACATAAATCCATCACTGTAACGTTGATCGACAACTTTGTTGTTGAACCAGCATCATGGATCCAAGAATATTGTCCATACCAGCAAAACAATAGAAAATACTGTTTTCACATGAGTTTTTTTATGAACAGTTACAGTATATATGGATCAATTGGTAGGATGACTATCATTTCTAAAATAGTACTTTTTGTACCTCTGCAAATTAGAAAGAATGTTCTGTCTTCTTTAATGCTGTCTTCATAAGTATCATAGCCACCCCATAGTGAGCAAAGTAGCACAACTCTCTCCCCTCTGGTGTTTTGACAGAAAGCCTCATGTGGTTAATCAGCCATGGATAATTCCTCCATAATGTATACCAATCCATATCTTTTAAAGTATATAATACTTTGTAATGATCATCACTGCATCCTGTTTAAAGTCATACCACTTGATGACTACAAATAGGAAGGCATTTTGTAGTTCTTTAAGACTGTGTGGGTAGTACATATCAGCACATTCTTAAGAATATGATATCTATTCAGATCTGTTGGTGGTCAGTCAGGTTTTTCCTCAATATCTTTATTTATTTAGTTATTTATTTGTTTGTTTAAAAATTGGTAACCAGGAAAGGCACACTGAGCTAAGACTCATTTCTAGGACCAACTTGGGGGAGGGGAGTACAGAAGGAACACATTTACAAAAAATGAGAGTGCAGTTACATAGGCAATATTACAGGTGAAGTAGCAATGTGGTGACCAAATACATTAGCAGTGTAATCTCCTCCTCACCCAACTTGTCTAGAGGTCCCGATGTTAAAACAAGGGACGGGGTGCCCAGAACCTGAGTACTCCAGCAAACAAAAAACAGCCTTGAAGATGATAACATTTTAGGTCTTATCTGGCTGTTGGAACTTCAGGCACTGAAATGGTCTCACCACATCATGTTGATGCTGTTCCCTACACCATGGCACCCATCTACTGGGCTTTGAGAGGAACAAGGAGACAGGCAAACCTTCTTTGGAGGGATCATATAGGTTAGTTCATTTCATTTAATAACCCAGTACCGCCATGTAAGAAAAATATAAAACACTGAATTTGACTTGATTAATGATTTTTAACAATAAATATAAGGAGCAGCTCCATAGGGCTGAGAGTATATGGCAAAGTCTGGCTGGCACACAGGTACTAAAAAAATCCAGAACAGCTGGATCTCTAAGGCCTAGAAAACAGATTCTATGCATGTATACATAAGCCGGACTCAATGCTTACACCTACCAACTGCACTTTTTCCAAGACCCGTCCTTTCCCGAGAGGGGTGCCTAACCCCTCCCCCACCGCACACACACACACACACACACACACACCTGCGGTCCTTTTTTTTCCATTCAGTATACTTTATTGAACAGGAGAGATGAGAGTAAACATTGTACAACATATATCATATTTTCTGAGAATATACAACAAGGAACAATATTCCCCAAAACTAGAAAAACAAGAAAATAATGACCCACCCCCCTCCACCCACCTGCGGTCCTTTTTGAACTGGGGCCTACTGCAGCCTAATATCATACCGTGGCTGCTCCATTTCCCTTTTCCCAGAGCCAAACCAAACGCTGTTCCTACCTCCATCTAGGGTACACACAGTGGCCTGTAAATGCTGAAACTGAACGATGGCTCCCTTACTTTTTTTTTTACAGCATTCCCTCTGCACTCCTTCATGGGTCTAACATGGGTCCTTCCCCAGACACAGGCACAGCAGTCCCAATAAAGTGTATCCTAGCATGCAGGCCTTCCAAGCTTACCTCCAGCAGTGTTCCACATGGGAAAATAATCTCCTTGAAGCTACCACCTCCAAGGGGTTCTGATGTAGTCCTGCCACCACCATGCCAGCCCACTGCCATTCTATCCCAAATGTTTGCAGTATGGGGCACTCCAGCATCCTGATGACCCAATCTTGCTGTCTCCACTGATCTCTTGCCCACTATAATGGCACTGATTCTCCTGACCTCAACTGTTGCCAGCTCCTGCCACCCTCCCCCACAGAGATGCCACACGTGCTCTGCCGCTGTTTGGGCTGGACCTTCTGGGCTGGGGGTTTTAGGCCCCGGCCACATTACCCTGCCAAACCCACCATCTCTCTCCCTTCTCTCTTTGCTGCCTCCCACTTATATAGTGGGAATGAACACCGCCCCCTATGGGCAGAACACAGGAAATGCCTGAAGCTAACACCTACAGGGATGGGGGGGGGAGACCACAGTAGTAAGCCCAGCCCATGAGGGGGGCTTACAGTAGCATGGAATAATACAATGACATGTGGACAATCATGAGTAAATACAGCAAAGTCCACAGTGTCTGTTGGGGTAGGTGGCCGTGCTAGTGGGGTCAAAAAACAGACCTCGGGCAGAATCACAAATAGCTCTGATTAAAGGGGGGCCAAACAGGAGAGGGGCCAGAGGACAAGAAGTCAAAAGGGGGGATCACAGGGACAGAAGGGTGCAGGAAGAAGCCTAAGCAGACATCTAATGGCAAGGACTGATGGGGAGAGGCAAGGGGGAAGAGATTCCAGAGGGAAGGGAAGCAGTAGGAAAAAGCAGCTTCTTCAGCAAAGAAGTGAGGGTGGGGAATGGAGAAGACATCATAATTCCTGGAGCAGAGAGAGCAAGAAGAGGAGGGGACAGGAAAGATGACTGAAGAAAGGTAGGATGGAAAGGACCCAAACCAATATTTAGCAATAAAGGGGGCACAGTGGGACTGATGATGACGGCAGTGGAGGATAGAGAGGGAAGAATAAAGGGAGCAGTGATGAGCGTGGAGGGGAGAGTTGGTAGCAAAATGACAGAAGACATTGTAGAGGGTATCCAGTCTGCAAGGGAGGAGGAAGGGACAGTGTCATAGACCACATCCACATAGCAAAGACTGGGAGAACCATTTTGGTTCAATCTCTGTACTGATTTTTTTCTACTTTACCTTTATATAACATATGATTTTCATTGAAGACATCTCCTCAATTGGGCCACACCTTTGGAAATGTAAGCCATCTGTGCCAGGATCATTTGGAAACTTTTTCTAGCCAGTGGCCATCCGTGATGATGTGTAATGTTGGCACCTATATAATCATGAGTGGCTCAATTGCTCCTCAGTTCTTTCTTCCACCATCGTCCGCTCATCAGACCTACAGGGAAACTTGTTTGATGTAATTATTTTTTTCTACTTTAACTTATTGACATTGTCCCTGTATGCTGCTGTCCAAAGAACCTTTATTTAGGTTTTGTTCCTGTGGTTGTAAGATCTAAAAGTGTGATTCCCATACTGCTTGTGTTTGCTGTTTGGGCCTGTTCCACAATGTCAGAGCCTGAAAAGACCTGCCAAGTATTCAATCAAGACAGCAGAATACACCAAAGGAAGGCTCTAGAAATCTTCATTCCTATTAAGGCCATGGAAGCCACTGCCAGGACCTTGGGCTCCAAGTCGGCTTTTCCCTTGACTGCCTCCAGGAAGGAAACTCCCTGGCATGCAGTAATGCTGTCACCACCACGGTCATCAAGAACCTCAAACAAAGGCAAGGATAAGTCGACATTGAAGTCATTTTATTCTGGCCATCACCACATGCATAAGGATAGAGCCCCTGCTTCACCGTTGAGGTTGAGGTCTCCATTAAAGGAGAGTATGTCCTTGTCATTGTCCACTCTGGCAGTGATGACTACAGCCCCACGACCGTTGTTGAGACATAAAGGTTGGGGTATGGCTCTGGTGCTGCCATACCTGCTATGCATGGTAAGCAGCCCACATAGTTGGGTTCCATCCCTTCAATGTGGGTAGTCCCAGACCATTTACTGGAAAACCATTGACTCCCAGGTTATGCTGGTGTCATTCTCTGAACTATTCAGACACCAGTTACAATCACTCCCATCAACAATAGCCACTATCCTGTTGACTGGACCTCCCCCATTGGTACCATTATCATCAATGGGATCTACAAGCACACCTATTGTCCCTCCATTGCTGCAGCTGCCTCCAACACTAGATCCATCAATTGCCCCCATCATCATTCCAGATGATGACAAGGTGGAATATAATCCTGATCTCCTTTATCTGGAGGAGGATTTGGAGGATGAAAAAAGGAATGATGATCCCTATGAGGGAGGTTTGCCTTAACCAGCTCTACCCTGTCCTTATGCAATGAGAACTCTGTGGTTTATACTCCCAGGTCTCCTCCTGGGGATCCCTTTTGTTCAGACTTTGCTCAGATGAATCCAAACTGTTATTGGATTTGATGCTGAGAAGAAGGACTCCAGTAAAACAAATTTAATGGAGTTTTTTTTTGGGGTTCCCACTGTACCATCCATTGTAGTGCTTCCTTGATATCCTGCATTATAGGATGCTACCTTTGCTGCCTTGTATAAGCTCAATACCATGCCTGCAGTGCCTAGAAAGGCTAATAAACCATACTCTGCACTGTTTGTTAAGGCTTATTATGCTTCCCAGCCTGAAACTAATTACCATGGCTGTTCATGATCACTGAAGGTCCCCTAGACATATGAGTACTTTGTTTCCAGAGAAGGAATCCAGGAGGCTGAATGTTATGAGCAGAAGAACTTATGTTCTGTGCCCTTGAGCTAAAGAATTGCTAACTATCAGGCATACGTGATTAAATATCAGAATAGCCTGTGGAAATCTGCTATATTGGCCGTTCTGACTCAACCTTATGGTCCTGCTAAAACTGACTTGCTCAATACTGCCTCACCTTGTGTGGCTACTGGATGGCATCTGTTACGCTCTACATATGATGCCTCTGACGCTTCTGCCAGGGCTACTGCCTCTGGCATATGCCTTCAGAGATATTCCTGGCTTAGGGTAGCTGGATTTGGACTGATGTACAACAGGCTGTGCTGAAGCCCCTTTCAGGGGCTTCAAGTTATTTTGGCGTCATGTTGAAAATATTCTACATGAGCTTCAATCCTTCAAGATGACTTTATGTTTATTCAAATCCCTGACCACTCAACCTGCCAGGGGTAATGAAAGGAGCTTGTTTCTTAGGCCTGCAGTCCATGGTGGCTATGCCTCCTGTCAGCAGTTATGTGGCAGTGAAGGCAGTCTCCTTCCTGGTCCCCTCCCTCTTGGTGCCCATGCACTAGCACCTGAAGGTGTTGCTCAAGGTGGCCCTGCTACCCCCAGTATCTTTTGACTCCCCACTTCCTCACTCACAACTGTTGCCTCCCAGGGTGAAAGTGGGGTTAGAATCTCCCTTCATCTGTCAAAATGGAGGAACATCATGACAGATGAGTGGATCCTGGAAATAGTGGAAATGGGACATGCTCTGGAGTTGCTATCTAGCCCTCCAGCTCATCCTCCAACTCTTTCTCATAATCCTCTGGGTTATTTGTCCCTTCTGCTAGAGAAGGTTCAGTCGCTTATTCACAAGCAAGCTATCGAACCCTTTTCTCCCCAAGGAAAAAACAATGGGTTCTGTTCAAGACACTGCCTTGTTCTCAAGTGGACAGGAGATATGCATCCTGTACTGGACCTCAGAGACCTAAACCTGTTCATCGAGTACAAAAAGTTTCTAATGGTGTCTCTTCAGGTTCTCATTCGTCTGTTGCAAAAGGAGAATTGGCTCTGTGCCTCAGACATGAAGGACACATACAGTACCTCCATATTAAGATTTGCAAGTGCCACAGGCAGTACTTCCATTTTATGCGGAGGGCAGCCATTATCAATTTTGAGTCTTGCCTTTTAGCTTATCCTCTTCACCATAGGTATTTACCAAATGCTTAACAGTTGTGGCAGTGGCCCTTCAATGGGAATGGCTTTATGTCTTCCCATATCTGGATGACTGGCTCCTGAAGGCTGCATCCTGGGAAGCGGTTCTGTACACATTGTCCAGAATAAGACAACTTTTCAAGGAACTGGGTGTTACAGTAAATGTACCAAAATCCTTTCTAGTTCCTTGTCTGCACATCCAATATATTGGGGCATTGCTGGAAATGGTGGTGGGCTGTACTTTCCTGCCTGCAGACATCTTGTTACCCAGGCCCTGGCAGATACACAGGAGTCATTCAATGTCTGCTCAGATGATGTTGCATCTCCTGAGACTTGTGGCTGCTGCCATAGTAACATTTTTGCTTGGCCTGTCTCCATATATGCATACCACTTTGGAATCTTTGAGTACAATGGGATTAGCTGAAGGATGATCTGGAACAAATGGTCCTCATCACGTTGCCTCTCTGCCATGCTCTGGCTTGGTGAATGGACCACCAGGACCTGTTGCACAGCATTTCATTCTTCTCCTGACTCCCATGCAGATCCTCACGACAGATGCCTTGGGGTATGGCTGGGGTGCCCATCTTGGTTTCTTTCAGAAGCAAGGGTCCTGCACCCTTCTGAATTCAGAACTCTCGGCCTTCAGCTATTGGCTATGTTTATCCCAGGTGTCCAATACATATTGGCAGACAGGCTAAGCTGGTCTCAGTCTCTGGTTCATGAATGGGAACTGCTGACCTGCATAGTAAACATCTTATTTGCAAGATGGGGTCATCCAGTGTTGGACATTTTTGCATCCTCACACAATGCAGACCTGCTGCATTTCTACTCACTTATTCCAGGGCATGGAGTTTTTTGGTGCAACATTTTGTCCCGCTCCTGGAAAGGGAGGTTCCTTTATGCATTTCCTCTGATCCCTCTCATTCAGAGGGTTCTGCTCAAACTGAGAGTGGAGCATACCACTGTTATACTGGTCGCTCACTTTTGGTCTCACCAGATATGGTTTCGACTTCTGCAGCATCTGGCAGATGAACATCCTGCTCAGCTCCCCCTTTTTGGGTTTGCTGTCACAAGCCCAGGAGTCCCTTGTCCATCTGGATCTGCAGTCCCTGCATCTGCATGTATGGATGCTGAAGACATAGCCATTGCCCATTTTGGAGTTTCCTCCCAGGTGGCTGGTGTCTCGCCTGCATCTAGAAAGACTTCTGCTAGACACACACATTCTTTGAAATGAAACATTTTCATATGGTGTGCTTCCCATTCAGAGGACCTATTTACATGTCCTGTCAATACTGTACTGTCTTACCTTCTGTTCCTATTGGACTCTGGTCTACAGGAGGCATCTACTGAGGTACACTTGGCTGCAGTTTCAGCTTTCCATGCCCCTGCTGATGGGTGCATAGTGGCACAACTAGAGGTGTCCCATACATTTCTAAAGGGTATTCTGCACATGTCCCCAGATTCATAAACTGGTTCCACTATAGGACCCCAATTTAATCCTTTAGAAAATTATTCTGGCTCTATTTGAGCCTGCCATGACCAGTGAGATGCAGTTCCTTTTATGAAAACTTTGTTTTTGGTCACCATTACTTCTGCTCATAGAATTTCTGAGCTTCAGGCTCTGATGCATGAGCCTCATTATTCGATTTTCCACAAGGACAGAGTGTGTTTGTGGACCAATCCCTGCTTTCTACTTAATGTGGTCTTTGATTTCACATTGAATCAGACCATAAACCTTAATGTGTATTATCCTGAGCATTCTAGCAAGTGTGAGACATTGCTCCATACACTTGACACACATAGAATACTACATTTCTATCTTGATCGCACTAAGGACTGCAGAAAGTTCTCTTAGCTTTTTGTGTAATTTTGCCCCTGAGAAAGAGGGTGTCCCTGTGTCTAAACAGCACCTGTCCAAATGGTTGGCTACCTGTACTGAATCTTGGTATAGGTACTATGTTAAGGAACTTCCTGGTACTGTGCGTTCCCACTCTACACATGGTATGGCCACTTATGTTGCCTGCTTTCAGAATGTTTCTGCAGCTGAAATATGTGCTTCTGATACATGAAACACTGAGCATAGTTTCGCTAAGCATTATAGTCTAGACATCGTCTCTCGCAGATGTGCTGGCTTTAGTTTTCTGGTGTAGCAAGGCCGTCTGTCCTGATTGCATAACAGGCTTTGTCATCCTCCCTGGGTACATTGTGTGTTGCTTGGGAATCATTCCAGAGGTGTAACCTAATAGAGGAGATATCATTGATGAAGATGAGCAGCTACTCTCCGTAACAGTAGCTCTTCTTCCCCACCCTCGTTCCCCCATTCTGAGGTATCACCTGGCAGGTTTGTCCACTGCCTTGTTTGGAAGTGCCTTATGTGTACTATATTTCAAGTCATATGACATATTGTGTGCCTGGTACTGTTCTGGTCACTTGGTTTCTCATGGTAAGATGCCCTTCAAGCTTATTTCTGACAGAACTGAGAAGCAATGAGGTCACCCACAATTATATAGGTGCCGATGTTGCATGTCATCGTGGGTGGCCCCTAGCTAGCAAAGGTTTTTGAATGATCCTGACACCAGTGACTTACAGTTCCAAATGTGTGGCCCAAAGGAGGAGATTCTCTCAAAGATCTACTGTTAGGGTGAATAACTGTTCTTTATAAAGCTTGCTGTATGAGACTGTTCTTATCAGATAACAACTGGCTAGATTTACAACTACTGTATGAATATGGAGTTAAAGACCTGTGAAAAGAAATGTCTTCCCATGTGTCTTACAAGACGATCTTTTCATATTTTATGTATGATGTAACATAGCATGCCAGTGCAAATGAATTGTCAGCAACAAATTAATGTCTATGTCTGCTTGCCACATCAAAATAAATGCTGCATTATAATCATTAATGCACACCTCTTTCTCTGATATAGGTAGAGCCTACACACTCTTAATGGATTTTTCTTTCAGACAAATGCTGATTGCTAGGAACAGGTCGTTCATCTTTCCTGAGTTACTGATACATCTCAGAAATCCAGATATGCATCTAGTGTACACATGACCTCCACTTTTGCTTTCTTTTACAATTCTTATTACATCTGTGTGTTTAAAACTTATCAACCAGCTTCCTTTGTGTTAAGATTTTGATACTGATCACGAAGTTTGCAGGTTTTATATTGTAGTATGAATTGCAATAAAGTTGCATTATCACAGAAACTACTCCATGGTGTATGCTTTATCCATAACATCGTGTGGATATATAGTGTCCTAAATTTTTAGTTATCCATTCTCCAGAAGTACTGATCCATGTCATCTAAGGGCAGTTTCTCTGCACTTTTGATAAACTCCAGTTGGCTGTGGTAACAGTGATGAGACTGTCTAGACAACATACTGTAACTGGATCTCCAGAATGTAATTCCTTCCCCTAGTTTCTTAGAATCAAATCATGTGACATTAGCAGTGGCCAACTTAAAAAGAATGGTAAAGGAGACCTACACCCTTGCATATTGTAAATGTTTCCATCCTCTTGTCACCAGCCAACTGCATTTCTATAGCTGTTGGGGACATCCACTTGTTTTAGTTTACTTTTTATTGTTAATAGCAATCCAGTACCAATCCAGTGTGCCTGTATTTTCTAATTCTTGAAATCTCACATGTTATTGGGAGCAGCATTAGCGGTGAGAACATGATGTTATATTACCCCTTTACACCATTTATCTTTGTGCAGCAACACTGAATAACCTAATTAAAAAGACTGAGTAAAAATAATTTACAAGATAAAACACTGCTGTGACACTTCAAAGAAAGATTTGAAATTCACTGGATGTAAATGGAGTACTTCATACCTTTGCTGTTGCCTATTTTGTTAGACTCTAAAACAGCAGACAGAACTATTGTAAAGGCTAACTATTGTAAAGACTAATGAACATAGTGTTCTCACTGCCACTGGTTCCCATTAATTCAACCCAGCAGTACACCGTACAACTAAAAGAAGCAAATTATGTTGGAGCATCACATAGAGAATACTGGTTGGGCAATCATGAATAACCAGCCTGTGCTACCACAGGGGGAGTTTGATTACATCAGCCCTTGAGAGCAAAGCTCAAGAGGTCCAATGTAATCAAAAGCCCGAGGTGGCAGACGAGGCTTGTTGGACATGTGGTTGCCCAGCCAGTAGTTTTTATAGCGTATAGATTTTTCTACAATTCTTTTTTTAAAGCGAAAGTGTTTTCACAGTGCTCCGCAGCAGCAGCGAACGTGCCAGCAATTTCAGTTCAGAACATGAACTGATTGCTCTGCATGCAGCAACGCTGTGAACAACACCAGCAGCCTTGAGGATTTTCAATCAGCTGGAACCTTGTTGTACCACAGAAGGTAGCACCTCATTCCATGACCTTTGAACTGTGGTACAACAAGGTTTCCGCTGGCATGGAAATCCATGCAGAACAGACCCTCACTATGCACTTTATTTATGTAATATACTCATAACCTTCAAGTGCTCTCTATACCAGCACTTTAAACTTCCACAAATGTTGGCTACCATTTTGCTAAGATTTACCTACTGTAACTTATAACATAGTAATTTAAGGTTGTCATGGACTCCATGTCCATTGGGCCCTCTCCCACTTCATAAGCAAGGAAAATAATTATTCTGTTGAAACTTAAGATTGTAATGTTTGACTACCACCTAGTTACTGCTCTAGAAGCCCAATATGCAATCCATTTCATCACAGAGGCTTCACCCCTTCACAAAGCCTTCTTCCTGGCTTGCACATGTACTTTAGTGATTCATCTTTTTCTTTCAGTTTTTATTCAAAAGATCTGCAGCAGGCATACCTTGGAATTCACTTGTTTTACAAAGGCTGTGCAATTCTTACAGACAAAGCACTCAGTTCACTCTTCAACACCAAGGGGACTAAAAACTCAATGTTTAGTCTAAAATGACCATCTGCACTCAGTACTTATTTCAACTTCACAGGTGCCCAGTCATCCTCTAGTACATAATAGAAACAAAGAAGGATAGCAATAACCTTTTGTGCGATTTTCCAGATGATGACTGCTGCTTTCTGAATCTGTTTCTTCGTATACAGTTGCTCATTATCAACCACAGGGTATTTTCCATGCAGGGGATAATAGTGTATTGCTTGTAGATGTCCTCATAATTAGTGGGTACTATCTTTGAGGCATGGCCTAGTTTTCATGAACTGGGCATGATATTAATATTCAATGTCACTATACAGTCAACTCTATTTTAAAATGTGCAGTGCGCTCTTTACTTTGTTTATTATGACTACATCCTGCCAAACAATTTTATTTTGGGTGATACAGTAATGAAAAAAGTCTCTCTTCTGTGTTTTGTGACCACACCATATTCAATTTTACAGACAAAAGCAGATGCATAATGCAATCCAACAAAGATCAGAATAACATGCAAAAAGAAATCAGCCACTCTAGGGTCTGGTAAGTGCTCCTACTCACTATTCCAATTACAAAGGCCAAAAAAGAAGAGCACTCAACAACCTCCTATTGATAGGGATATACCCTGGAAGAAATATACTCTACAACTGTCCATAAGTATACAGATAAGCTTGATTTAACATTTATAAATAGAATATAACTCACATGAGCCATGCCAGAACAGAGATAAAAATTACATGCCAATTCTAAATGTTTTCAGTCCATAAAATAGACTTATCAGAGGTTTGGTTATTGTACAGAATAGTGCATTTAAACAGTGCTAGCAACAAACACTATATTGTGAATTATCTTACAAAACAGTGCATTTAAATAGTGCTAACAGCAAACTCTATCTTGTGAATTATCTTACAAAACAGTGCTTTTATATTGATGCTAACAAAAAACACTATCCTGTGACTCGTGGAAATTTCACATACGAACATATGAAGAAGCCACCAGAAGAAGGCCTTTTGGTCTATCATAGAAAAATATAACTTGATGGTGGATAAGGACTGCTTGGCCCACCTAGTCTGCCCAATTCCCTACCTAAGTGATAAGCTGCAGATCTTTGTTAACCTACAGCCTACTTCCTCCTACTCCTCACTAGAATTGCTTTATGTCTTCCCCATGCATTCTTGAATTACCCCCACTGTTTTTGACTCTACGACCTTCTCAGGAAGGCTGTTTCATGCATCCACAACCCTGTCTGTGAAAAAATACTTCCTTATATTACCTCTGAGCCAATCCCCCTCTATCTTCAAATTGTTCCCCCTTGTTCTTGCACATCTCTTTTTCTGAAAGATGCTACCCTCTTGGACTTTGTAGATTCCCTTGAGATACTTGAAAGTTTCTGTCATGTCCCCCCTCTCACTCCTTTGATAGAAACATAGAAACATAGAATTTGACGGCAGATAAGGACCGCTTGGCCCACCTAGTCTTCCCATTTTCCTACCTAACAGATAAGCTGCAGATCCTAGTTAACCAACAGCTTACTTCCTCCTACCCCCACTAGGACTGCCTTATGCCTGTCCCATGCATTCTTGAAGTCCCCCACTGTTCTTGACTCCACAACCTCCTCAGGGAGGCTGTTCCATGCATCCACAACCCTCTCAGTGAAAAAATACTTCCTCACATTACCTCTGAGCTGTCCCCCCTCTATCTTCAAATTGTGCCCCCTTGTTCTTGCACATCTCTTTTTCTGGAAGATGCTACCCTCTTGGACTTTGTTAATTCCCTTGAGGTACTTGAAAGTTTCTATCATGTCCCCTCTCTCCCTTCTTTCCTCAAGGGTATACATATTAAGCTCCTTTAGTCTTTCTTCGTATGTCTTCTGGTGCAGACCCTGCACCATTTTGGTTGCCCTCCTCTGAACAGCCTCCACTCTGTCTATGTCTTTGCGGAGATGGGGTCTCGAGAACTGCACACAGTACTCCAGATGGGGTCTCACCAACTGCCTGTACAGAGGGATAACAACTTCCTGTTTTCTACTATTGATGCCCTTCCTATGCATCCCAGTATCCCCCCAGCCTTCCTTACTGCCTTCTCACATTGCTTGCCCACCTTTAGGTCATCTGATATAATTACCCCCAGGTCCCTTTCTATTTTTACCGTTGTCAGTATCTCACCCCCATTGAGTACGCTTCCCTGGGTTTTGTTTCCCATGTGCATTACCTTGCACTTCTTTGCATTGAATCTGAGCTGCCATACATTTGACCATTCCTCCAACCTTGCCAAGTCCTTCTCATCCTTTCCACTCCATCTTGTGTATCAACCCTGTTGCAGATCTTTATGTCATCTGCAAAGAGACATACTTTTCCTTCCAGCTCCTGTGCAATGTCACTTATAAAGACATTAAAAAGGACCGGTCCCAGTACTGAACCCTGCGGTACCCCGCTAGTAACCCTCCTTTCTTCACTGTGTACTCCATTTACTACTATGCTTTGTGTCCTGTTGTCTAGCCAATTCTTTTATCCAGGCTACCACCTTGGGAGCCACTCCAAGGCTGGCTATCTTGTGTATTAATCTTTTGTGTGGGACTGTATCAAATGCCTTGTTAAAATCTAGGTAGGCCATGTCCACAGCCCCTCCCTGGTCTACTACTTTGGTCACCCAGTCAAAAAAATCTATTAGATTCATCTGACATGACCTTCCCATCGTGAATCCATGCTGCCTTGGGTCCCATGCCCCACTGGCCTCTAGGTACTCAACAATTCTTTCCTTCAGAAGTGATTCCATCATTTTCCCTACCACTGAGGTCAAACTAACTGGTCTGTAGTTTCCTGCCTCTGTCCTGCTCCCACTTTTGTGAAGAGAATCACATCTGCCCTCCTCCAGTCCTCGGGTACCACCCCATCCTCCCATGATTTGTTAAAGAGGTAGTCAGCGGTGTCGCTAGTTCTACCCTTAGTTCTTTTAGAATTCTTGGGTGAATCCCATCAGGCCCCATTGCTTTGTCCACCTTCAATTTTATTAGTTCTTTCAGAACCCTTTCTTCTGTAAATGGACTGGTATCGGCCCCTGTCTTCAGAGTGTTTCTCTTGTATGGTTTAGGTAACACCCCCTCCTCTTCCTTTGTGAATACTGAGCAGAAATATTCGTTCAGTATCCCTGCTTTTTCACTGTCACCCTCTACCCACATTCCCTCCCCTTTATTAAGCTTCAGTATCCCTCCTTTGGTCTTTCTTCACTCCCTAATGTACCTATAAAAGGTCTTATCCCCCTTCTTAACAGAATTGGCTATCCTTTCCTCGGTTTGGGCCTTTGCTATTCTGACTGCCTTCCCAGCCTCTTTCTGCTTTAACTGATAAAGTTCTCTGTCCTGCTCCTTCTGTGTTTCCTTATATTTCCTGAATGCTGTCCTTTTCTCCTTAACCTTCCCTGCCACCTCTTTTGAGAACCATAGCAGTTTTTTCCTTCGTTGTGTTTTATTGATTTGCTTTACACAAAGGCTTGTTGCCTCTGTGATGGCTGTTTTGATCACTCCCCATTGTTCCTCCACCCCTCCTTCTTCCCTGTTTGCTAGTGCTTTCTGAGGCACTCTCTCATTTTCCCAAAGTCAGCCCTCCTAAAGTCCAGTACTCTTGCTTTTGTATGGCTTGATTGTATCTCTGTGTTTATCGTGAACCACACTGTTTGGTGGTCGCTTATTCCCAGATGGCTACCCACTTCTAAATCTGAGATTCTTTCTCCATCCCCATTTGAGAATACCAGGTCTAAGATTGCTCCCTCCTGAGTGTGTTCCATTACTAGCTGTCTGAGGCATGTCCCCTGTAGGGCATCAAGAATGACCCTGCTCTTGGATGTGCCTGCAGCAAAGGTGCTCCAGTTAACATCTGGCATATTCAGGTCCCCCGTCAACAATATCTCCCCTTTTTCTGCCATTCTAAGAAAGCCTTCTATCATTTCCTTGTCCATTCCCTCCCCCTGAGATGGGGGTCTGTATACAACCCCCATGCGGATTTTGGTGCCATTTCCTGTCTCCAGGGTGACCCAGAGTGTCTCCTCTGCTCCCTGTTTACTCTTTAGTCCTGTTGCTTTGATCCCTTCCTTTACATAGAGAGCTACTCCTCCTCCTCCTCTTTTACCCTCCCTGTCCCTCCTGTAGATTGTGTATCCTGGTACATTGACATCCCAGTCATGGTTCTCTGTGTACCATGTTTCTGTGACTGCCACAATATCCAGGCAACCCTCTTCCATCAAGGCCACTAGTTCAGGGAGCTTGTTACACAGACTACGGGCATTGGTACTCATCACCCTCCACTTTTTGATAGCCTTACCCCTTTTAGCCCCATTTCTGTCCTTACTGCCTTTGCCTTTTTTTACATTTAAATCTTTTCTGCTCCCTAATAACTTCTGTACCTTGGTGTTTACCTCAGTAATCACCATGTTTTGTGCGGGGAGGCTCGGATTTCCCTGCTCCTTTTCAGTGCCTCCCCCCTTGGCTAGTTTAAATGCTTGCCAATGAAGCATTTAAACCTCTCACCTAGGATCCTGGTTCCCCCCCGAACAGATGCTGACCATCGCACCAGTATAGGTCTGCATCCTTCCAGGTGGCTCCCCAGTCCTCAATGAAGCCAAAACCCTGAGCTCCACACCGGTTTTCCAACCACTCATTGAATTCCCTGGTGAGAAGTGCCCTAGCATCTCCCTTGCCATAGACAGGCAGCACCTCCGAGAAGGTTACTGTATGCACTACTTGTCTAAGGCCTCTTCCCAACTCTACAAACTCCTCTTGCACTGCTCTGATCCCATTCCTAGCCAGGTCATTTGTCTCTAGGTGGACAATGACATCCAGCTCCCTCCTCGCAGCTCCTCCCCGATCCTGAGGATGCCCTGTCCCTCAAGCTGTGGCCAGGAAGGCACCTACCTCCCTCCCTTCCTCCCCATTTCTACCCCCTAATGATTGAGTCCCCCACCAGGAGTTATTTCCTTCCCCTGTGAGGTCCCATGCCACCCTCCTGTGGGTCTCCTTTGTGAAGGTTCCTAACATCCTCCTTGGTCTCCACTGCAGGTGCCTCCATAGAGGAACCACTATCCACCAGAATAGCGAATGAATTGTGGAGAGGTACAGCTGGAGGGATGCAACTCTGTTCCACCGCCCTCTCCCTCCTTGAGCCCACCCTTGTCTAGCCTCTCCCCTTTCTTGGCAACCTCTGAGGTAGTGGCATTGGCCCTGGTGGTCCCTGGGGGGGAGGAGGTTTCACGAATCCTATCCAGGTCAGCCTGGAGACGGGCAACCTCCTCTCTCAGACCAGAGAGGTGCCTGCAAATAGGGCAACATCGCAGCCTCCAGAATGTCTCCCGGAACACTGCCGCCCCACAGCCATTGCACTGCACCGCTCCTATCATGTCTTATTTTGTGTCCTCTACTGTTTCTCTGGATGCTTATTCTCTCTCCTTACAACTCTCACCCTTCCTGTTCTGGGACAGCAACTTCCTATCTTCTTCAGTAGCCTCCTTCTTCCTTGCTCAATATCAGACCACAAGCAGCTGGGGGGGAGAGTGAGCTACTTTGTTCCTTTAGGGTTGACAAAACCAGTGTTTCTCTATGATCCTTTCCTTCCTACTGCAAAACAGGAAGTTGCTGTTGACAGTCAAATCCAGTGGCTATAAAAGTAGAACTGGCTTTGGGTGGGTGGGATGAAGGGCAATTAGTAAGAAAAAAGGCTAGCAACAGGAAGTTGTAATTTGACTCACCTGCTTTTATTGTGTCTAAACCACACCCCATGTAAGCTCTCTTTCCTCCTACTGGTTTAGCAAAGTCAGCTGATACAGTACCCTTCCCTGCACAGAACACACAATGACTTTCTTTCTTTTTTAACCCTAAATAAGACCCTTCTACTTCTAATAAAGTTATCTGTCTACTTAATCTTAACAGACACTGACTCCTGCTGAGATATAAGTTTTAAATTAATAAGAAAATGTAGCTTCTTTTAGTTAGCTGCTTTCTGCTCTACAAGCAAGGCTAGCAACAGCTGTAGCTTCTTTTAGTTAGCTGCTTTCTGCTGTACAAGCAAGGCTAGCAGGGTATACATATTAAGCTCCTTTAGTCTGTCTTCATATGTCTTCCGGTGCAGACCCTGCACCACTTTGATTGCCCTCCACTGGACAGTCTCCACCCTGTCTATGTCTTTGTGGAGATGGGGTCTCCAGAACTGCATGCAGTACTCCAGATGGGGTCTCACCAACTGTAAAGAGGGATAGCAACTTCCTGTTTTCTACTGGTGATGCCTTTCCCTACACATCCCAGTAACCCCCCAGCCCTCCATACTGCTTTCTCACATTGGTTGCCCACTTTAGGTCATCTGATATAACTAACCCCAGGTTCCTTTCCATTTTTGTTGTTGTTAGTATCTCACCACCCATTGTGTACTCTTCCCCTGGGCTTTTGTTTCCCAGGTGCATTATTTTGCGCTTCTTTGCACTGAATCTAAGCTGCCATACATTTGACCATTCCTCCAACCTTGCCAAGTTCCTTTCTCATCCTTTCCACCCCACCTTGTGTATCAACTCTGTTGCAGATCTTTGTGTCGTCTGCAAAGAGACATACTTTTCCTTCCAGGCCCTCTGCAATGTCACTTATAAAAACATTAAAGAGGACCGGTCCCAGTACTGAACCCTGCGGTATCCCACTAGTAACTCCCCTTTCTTCACTGTGGACTCTGTTTACTATTACCCTCTGAGTTCTGTTTTTCAGCCAGTTTTTTACTCAGGCAACCACCTTGGAACCCACTCCAAGTCTGGCTAACTTGTATATTAATCTTTTGTGTGGGACTATGTCAAATGCTTTGCTAAAATCTAGGTAGATCATGTCCACAGCCCCTCCCTGGTCTACTACTTTGGTCACCCAGTCAAAGAAATCTATTAGATTCATCTGACATAACCTTCCCACTGTGAATCCATGCTGCCTTGGGTCTTGTGCCCCTCTGGCCTCTAGGTATGCAACAATTCTTTCTTTCAGAAGTGATTCCATCATTTTCCCTACCACTGAGGTCAAACTAACTGGTCTGTAATTTCCTGCATCTGTTCTGCTCCCACTTTTTGAGAAGTGGAACCACATCCACTCTCTTCCAGTTCTCCAGTACCACACCATCCTCCCATGATTTGTTAAAGAGAGAATTCAGTGGTGTCACTATTTCTAACCTTAGTTCTTGTAGAATTCTTGGGTGAATCCCATCAGGCCCCATTGCTTTGTCCACCTTCAGTTTTAAGAGTTCTTTCAGAACCCTTTCTTCTGTAAATGGACTGGTATCGACCCCCTATCCAGAGTGTTTCTCCTGTTTGGTTTAGGTTCCTTCCCTTCCTCTCCTTTTGTGAATACTGAGTAGAAATATTCATTCAGTGTCCCTGCTTTTCCACTGTCACCCTCTGCCCACATTCCCTCCCCTTTATTAAGCCTCAGTATCTCTCCATTGGTCTTTCTTCACTCCCTAATGTACCTATGGAAGGTTTTATCCCCCTTCTTAACAGAGTTGGCTATATTTTCCTCAGTTTGGGCCTTTGCTATTTTGACTGCCTTCTCTGCCTCCTTCTGCTTTAACTGATATAGTTCTCTGTCCTGCTCCTTCTGTGTTTCCTTATATTTCCTGAATGCTATCCTTTTCTCCTTAACCTTCCCTACCACCTCTTTTGAGAACCATAGTGGCTTTTTCCTTCATTTTGTTTTGTTGATTTGCTTTACACAAAGGTTTGTTGCCTCTGTGATGGCAGTTTTGATTTTTTCTCCATTGTTCCTCCACCCCTCCTTCTTGCTTGTTTGCTAGTGTTTTTATGAGGCAGTCTCCCATTTTATTTATTTTATTTATTTATTTATTTATTTAAATCTCAGATTACAAATACCTTTGAGCTAGGGGCAGCTCTTTTACAAAGGTGCCACATCAAAGGAAAGGGTTACAATAAGGTTGGGAGGTATAGACAACATTCATGGTATCAACAGAGGTACAGACAACATTCGTGGTATCATCAGAGCACAGCAAGTCAACTGGTAATTAAGCGGGAACAGTGCTACACACTCAAGATTACAAGCAAGCATAGAAAACCATCAGGTACATTTGAAGCAACATTGCTAGTCAGAGGTGGGGGGAAGGGGAAGAGTAAGGAAGGGGTAGGGGAGATGAGAGGGCAGAGTCCAGATAGAGAAGGAAAAGAAAATATGGCAGCCACAGGCCTTGTCATAAGCTCAGAGGGAAGGGAGGCTAAGGTGGGAGATGGGGTAAAACAGGGGAAAAGGAAGGCGGATGAAGGAGAAGATAAGGGAGAGTGGGGACCAGAGGGCCTGGACAGATCCAGGAAGTGGGGGGGTCAGTGGGATAAGAGCAAGAAGGGGATGAGGTAAGGAAGGAGGTGGCAGGGGGAAAGGGGGAATTGCCAAAGTCAGCCCTCCTAAAGTCCAACAATCTTGCTTTTGTATGGCTTGACTCTACAGCTGTGTTTATTAAGAACCACACTGTTTGGTGGTCGTTTGTTCCCAGATGGCTACCCACTTCTAAATCTGAGATCCTCTCTCTATCCCCATTTGAGAGTACCAGGTCTAAGACTGCTCCATCCTGAGTGGGTTCTAACACTAGCTGCCTGAGGCATACCCCCTGTAGAGCATCAAGAATGACCTTGCTCTTGGATGTGGCTGCAGTAAAGGTGCTCCAGCTAACATCTGGCATATTCAGGTCTCCCATCAACAATATCTTCCTTTTTCTGCCATTCTAAGGATTCCTTCTATCATTTCCTTGTCCATTGCCATCCCTTGAGATGGGGGACTGTAAACAACCCCTGTGTGGATTGTAGTGCCATTTCCTGTCTCCAGGGTGACCCACAGTGCCTCCTCCCCTCCCTGTTTACCCTTTAGTTCTGTTGCTTTGATTCCTTCCATTATGTAGAGAGCTACTCCTCCTCCTCCTCCTCCTCCTCCTCCTCCTGTTTTACCTCCCTGTCCCTCCTATAGATTGTGTACCCTGGTATGTTGACATCCCAGCCATGATTCTCTGTGTACCATGTTTCTGTGACTGCCACGATATCCAAGTATCCCTCTTCCATCAAGGCCACTAGTTCAGGGAGCTTGTTACCCAGACTACAGGCATTGGTACTCATTGCCCTCCATTTTTTGATGGAATTACCCCTTTTATGTCCATCCCTGTCCCTACTGCCTTTGCCTTTTTCTGGATATATCCCTGTCCTGCTCCCCATTGACTTCTCTACCTTTGTGCCTACTTCGCTAACTACTCGGTTTTTTGGGGGGCCTTGAATTCCCCTGCTTCCCTTCAGTGCTTCCCCCCTTGGCTAGTTTAAATGCTTGCTAATGAAGTATTTAAACCTATCACCTAGGATTCTGGTTTCCCTCCCAGACAGATGCAGACCACCACGCCAGTAATAGGCATGTATCCCTCCAGGTGGACCCCCAGTCCCCAATAAAGCCAAATCCCTGAGCTCCACACCAATTTTTCAACCAGTCATTGAATCCTATGGTGCAAAGTCCCCTAGCCTCACCTATTCCATAGACAGGTAGCACTTCAGAGAAAGTTACCGTGCATGCTACTTGTCTAAGCCCCCTTCCCAACTCCAGAAACTCCTGCTGTATTGCTCTGATCCCATTCTCAGCCAGATCATTTGTCCTTAGGTGGACAATGACATCCAGCTCCCTCCCATGTGCAACTGCTCCCATGATCCTGAGGATTCACTTCCTGTTCCTCCAAGCCATGGCCCCAGGCAGGCACCTTATCTCTCTCTCTTCCCTTCTTCTCCTATTAAGTCTGCTCATGTTGTAGGGTCCACAACTTGAGCTACTGCCCCTGCCCCCTCTCCTCATTCCTCCCATCCTCCCTACCCATGACCCTTACCCTCCCCCATACCTGTCCCAGCCTCTCTTAAAGCTGCCCACTGACTTCAATGAGATTACCTCTTCTGGCAACACATTCCAAATGTCCACCACCATCTCTGTGAAGAAGTGCTTCCTGACCTCCCTCTTAAACCTCCCACCCTTCAGCTTAAGACTGTGCCCCCTTGTGTTCTGGTTGCCACTTAGCTTAAAGAAACTCTCCTTATCAACCTTATTTATCCCTTTCAAGTACTTGAAGGTCCAAATCATGTACCCTCTCTCTCTCTCTCGCCTGTCTTCCAGTGAGTACATGTTCAGTGCCCTCAACCTCTCCTCACATGCCTTACCCTGCTGACCAGATGCACATGCAACATGTAAGGTAGCCGGCCCAGTGGTGCTAAGAGTTGAGGCACTGGATGCCACACCTTGCTCTACACCAGTGACCCTGGTTCGAGAATGGACTCAGGACATTAGGGGTCAGTGGGGCAGGAGAGGATTGAGCATCTGGAGGACTGCTTTCCTCTCCAGGGGAGGGCTAGGGTATGTGCTCACCACTCTAACAACCCAGTGGAACCTAGAGGAGCAGCAGTTGGGTGCACCTTGAGATGGGGTTCAGCAGCAGCAGACATTCTGCGGGCGAGCACAGAAGTGTACTTGCCGCATGCTGGATGTCATTGCACATCCATGCCTTAGGGATTCAAGCTAGAAAAAACCCTCACAGTGAGCAGGATGATGCCTCTGATGGGTAACCTTCCCACTGCCAAACAAAGACCAGTGTAAGCCAGGGTGGGGGCTCAAAGGTGATGCAGTCTCTTCCCCTGGTCCATCCCCCACCAGGGGGATCCCGTCCATGGGGGGATAAGCCACGGTCCTCCCCGTTTCTGCAGCTGTGGCGAAGGCAGGCCGATACAGAAGTTGAGTGCCCATGTAAAAAGGCTGAACAGGGTTAAGTAAGTCCCACCACCTGTGAGGAGCAAAAATGGAATCTACAAAAAAAATGTAAGGTATGCATGAAGTAAAGTGTTCAGTAGTTAAAAACATAGTCAATAATTAAAAACAATTTAAAAAAACAGCTCAGCACAATAATGGATGATACGTTCTTGATTCAATGTTCTGCAGGAGCACTCAGTTTCCAATCAGGTTGCTCTTTACAAATTGATCATTGACAGACATCTTCATTTTGCTAACTTTAAGATACCTTTTTGGAAAACAGACCATTCTACACTGTTGTCTGTTGTTGTTTTGTCCTGGACCTCTTCCTGCTATCTTGTTGTGTCCTTCTCCTGTGTTGATTAAAACCAGTTTCTCACTTCACCTCAGGGGTGCCTTCTGCTGCCTGGATGGTCTGGGTGATGCTTTTAAAAACTGGATGTGTTACTTTCCCATCTGAGTCACTCAGTCCCCACTGTTCTTGGAAGAGCTGTGTCAGTATTCTTCAAAACAGATCTTAACTCATTTCCATTTTCTGTCCTGTCTCTCTTCCATGACAAAACTCTATCATGCCCATAATCCTGTTGGTCTTTAACAAATTTTCTGCTCTTGGTTTCTTTAATCTGTATTTGTTTTCTGCATGTTTTTCTGCAGAAAATCATATTTAACCTTATACTGCTTTGTTGCTTTAAAGGATTCTATTTTTTCGTCAAATGTAGTCAGTTCTCTTTCTAGTTCCTCATGTACCCTTTTAGAGTTTCTGAGGATTACATTAATTAAAATCATAGATGCTTGCTGTAAGCACTGTTTCCATTTGTTCATAAAAGGCTCTCTGTCGTGACCAAAAGACTGTTTGTTTAAGACTCTAAGTCCTCTGGTGGCTCTGTTTACTAATAAGTAAGTCTGCATAGCTGATTTTTGCCAGTAAACTCTTCTTGATTTTAGAATTATTCTTTCAAATTTGAAAAAGATTTAATTAAAGTCTGTGCTGCTCGAGTTACCTGGCGTGGGTGCTAAATTTAAAATGGCATTCTTCTCCTCTCTATATGACAGCATAATGATGTTTTAATATCCATTATATTTATGCCTGTCTCGCTGTGTGTATTGTCAGCATTATGATTATCAACTGACATTTTTAAGTTAAATGTTCAGTGTAAGTACTGGGATAAAACAGAGGTGACCCGGGCTGAGCTATCAATCAAGAAATACAATACAAAAAGAAAACAGCCACTCTTAGGTCTGTGCGGTGCTCCAACTCACTATTCCAATTACAAAGGCCAAAAAAGAAGAGCACTCAACAATCTCCTGTAGATAGGGATGTACCCTGGAAGAGAGATACTCCACAACTGCCCATAAGTATACAAAAAAGCTTTATTTAACATTTACTGTATAAATAGAATATAACTCACATGGGACATAAGGCAACAAAGATCAAAAATACATGCCAAATCAAAATGTTTTTGCTCCAAAAGAAGAGCTTCATCAGAGGTCTGGTTATTTTACAAAACAAGTGCCTTTAAATATTGTTAATAAACCCTATCCTGTGAATTATGTAAACGTTTCACATGCAACACATAAGGTATGTGCTAAGTAAAGTGCTCAATAGTAAAAACATAGACAGTCAATCAAAAACAATTTTAAAAAGCCAACCCAGTGGCATAGAGGGCTAAGGCATTGTTCCCTACCTTCTGCCACACCAGCGACTTGTGTTCAGTGGTGAACGCTGTTGTTGGGTTTCAGCTGGGGAGGGAGAGGATCAAACATCCAAAGGACAGCTCTCCCCTCCCACGGAGGGTGGCTTGGCAGTCCCACTGAATGACTGCCCACAGGTGGAGGCCTGAGGGTAGAATGGGCCAGGGACACCAATGACAGGAGGGTACAGCGGGACCAGGCAGCATGCACATGCCTCCATGTGTGTGCACTGACATGCATGCCCAGCAACAGGGAGCAAGGGCAGAAAGTGGAAAATCGGAATGCTGACAGGCTGCATGAAGCCTATATCACAGTCCTGACCCTCAGCTCAACCATGGCATCTGGACTTGTGTAAGGGGGGAGGTCGGCCCTTCCCACCCTGGCCCTGCCATGAGGGGAAATCTGTGGGGGGATTCACTGAGGGGGGAGCCAGCAGAAAGCACTGCAGTCACAGGTGGATACAAGTCCTCCTGAGGGGAGAGCTGAACGTTTGCCAGCCAGCTGTCCTGTGGGGAGAAATAAAGAGAAAAGCATTTTTTAAAAACAGCGAAACACAATAATGGATAGTAGGTTCTTGATTCAGTGTTCTACAGGAGTGCTCAGTTTCCGGTCATATGGCTCTTTCCAATTTGATCATTGACAGACATCTTCATTTTGTTAATCTCAAGATAATTTGTTGGCAAACAAAGTAAAAAGCAAGACAATGTTGCAATATCATATTATAACTCAACATATAATTTACAAATGTCAAGCCCTATAATGAAAATCAGGTGATTTAATATCTACCTTTCAATCTGAATATCATTGAAGGCACTAAGGAAAGAAGGGTAGGGAGGGAGAGTGTTCCTAAGATTCAAACCCTCTTGTCTGGATGGCAAAAGGGTTACTCATCAGGCTCTGTAGTACACTGCACCACTACTTCTTATTGTTTGAAGATATCTCTTTTCTTTCTTTTGTAGACATATCCTCCATATCATGGTCTTAAAAGTTTTAAACATCAACCCTACTTTACTAGTTAGTACAATATTACAGAATACCACACTATGCCACCTATTTATGTGCTATATCTTGCAAGCACTTTATATTTAATTAGTCTTCCCAATTGGTACATCATTTTGTTAAAAAAATAGAACTAGATATGACATACAGGGACACATGACAAAGAAAAATCCTATTTCACACATAGATTTCTACACCTTTACATTATATATTCTGAATATATAATCACAAAACAACTTATAATTCCAGGGACCATTGTGATCAAACCATAATTAAATGAAGCAAATACTACTGACAGTGTGTTAACCCTCTACACCTTTTGCACATTTCAATTGGTACTTTTTTTGCATTTGGTCTACATATTCTGAAGTTGGAAGGTTACCTATCCTGTTATTTAATCTGATGTTTGTTTAAAAAAAGGCTTCATTGTTTGTAAAAAAAAATCTTTTCAAAGGTGTTTTAAGATTTGGGCCAAGATTCACAAAGATTTGCAAATCACATAAAGCATTTGCGTGGAGTTTGCCAGGCTTTTGCCCCAAGGTGCAATCCACAAAAGGACAATTGCCTGGGGCAAACTCATTTGCGTGATAGGGGAAACATTAGTTACGTATGGTGCAAAGGGGAGGAGAGTGACCATGCATACAGGTCAATGTAATTCACACAGCTTTTCTATCATGCAAACAGCTGTGTGCGGCACTTTGCACGGCACAAAATACCACTTATAAAAAGGATGTCTTAATCCGGGCAAAGCCCAGAGACCAGAAGGGGAACTGAAGCAGGCAGCAGAATGGTAGACAGCACACCACAGCTGATGTACATGCTGGGGGAGGCTCTGAGGGAACAGCAGGAAGGAAGACATCTTGGGCCTATCCGTCGCTGGCTGAGGCACCCTGCTGCACAGAGACGGTTCCGGCCAAGAGTCTCCTTTGAGACTCTGAGTGATGAACAGCTGGTTGGCCAGTACCACCTCAACCAGACCATGCTCAGGAAGCTGTGAAAACTCCAGGAGGAAGACCTGCATACCACCACCCATCGCAGGTATTCCCTAATGGTGGAGGTGAAGGTGACTGCTGCCATGTGCCTCCTGGCAACAGGCACCTTCCAGATCCCTGTTGGGGACACCACAGGAGTTTCACAGTCATACACCACATGCCTGCTGGCTGAATTCCTAGATGCTCTGCTGCCACATGCTAGGGAAATCATAGTATTCCTCAGCACTGCAGAGGAACGCACAGCAACAATGCAGCAGTTCTACCAGGTAGTGCACCCACCACGTGTACTTGATGTCATTGGCTGCACCCATGTGGCCATCCATGCACCACTTGGCCCAGAGTTGGATGCCTACCTCAGCAGATGGAAACAAAGCTTTAGTTGTGGTTGGTTAATCATCTACCATTTTGTATAGTATATGGTTGCCCACAATTTTGCAAGGTTCATACCTTGCGTTCACATTTCAGTTTTTTTTTTTTTGCCATTCTCTTTGTGCACTCGTGTACCTCAGGATTCCAGTGCTCAATGCAGTCCTGCCCCAGAAGTTACTGGTTCACCCGACTCCTTGCTATGATCCCACGCTACACCAACAATCATAAACTGCAGCAGTAAATGAAAAAAAAAGAAACACTGAAAACAGTTTGGACACAGAGAGCTGATCACATAGTCCGTGTCCAGACTGTAGTTATAAACTGCTCGTCTGACCGCTTGCTGAATGACGACACCATTTTCTTCTGTTTTTTTAATCCCTGTTGGGAATCAGCCAGTCAGGTGGTAGGGCAAGTCAAAAAAGTCGTACCATCGATGTGATGTCAGAACAATAGTACAACAACTTTTTTGGCCTTTGAACTATCCTACAACA
Source organism: Neoceratodus forsteri (assembly GCA_016271365.2). Taxonomy (NCBI): domain Eukaryota; kingdom Metazoa; phylum Chordata; order Ceratodontiformes; family Ceratodontidae; genus Neoceratodus; species Neoceratodus forsteri. The sequence goes on along the minus strand of CM057449.1, from coordinate 1,273,803,318 downwards.
AGATTTTGAAAGCCACGGCTTTCTATTCATAATAAGCCTTAATCATATACTATAATAGCCATCATGATGAGAAGGGGGTGGGAATTCTAAGAAGGTTCTGGAATGTGGGAAGAATGCAATAGCCAGAAAGATGGGAAGGAGGTGGGAACCCTAAGAAGGTTCCAGAATGTGGGAATACTGCAACAGCCACCAAGATGGGAAGGGGGTGGGAATCATAAGAAGGTTCCGGAATGTGGGAAAACTACAATAGCCATCAAGACAGAAAGGGCAGGAATGTGACATGGCTTGCAGAGGGGCCTTTGACAATGTGACAATGCACTGCAGCACAGGCAGCTAAATCCATGAAGGGGACCTGTCCATGAGGCATGGGTGGGGAATGTGCAGCAGCATGCCAGAAGTTTCCGGAATATGGGCCAGAGTAGTATACCACAGACATGTCCTATCTCACATGTTGCTCTGTCCTTTACAGGAGACAGTGGCTACCCCCTGTGCTCCTTGCTCCTCACCCCAATCTGGCACCCCACAAACAAGGTGGAGGAGAGGTACAATGCGGCACACACCACCACGCAAAACATCATTGAGTGGGTCTTTGACATGCTTAAAATGTGTTTCCATTGCCCGGACCTCTCAGGTGATACCCAACAGTACATCCCTGAGAAGGTCTGTGGCATATTCCTTGCCTGTTGCATGCTACACAACATGGCACATGCCCGTGGAATACCACTGCTGATTCAAGGGGAACAGACATCCACAGACATGGAGCCAGAGGGGCAGGAGGTGGCACGACGGCTGCAAGGCATGGATCCATGCATGGCACTGAGGGCCCAGAAGTACAGGCAGGACATCATATGACAGCTGGAAGCAAGCAGAAGATGAGTAATAAACAAACAACACATATGGCACCATTATGACCCTTGTTTATTGTACAAAACACACAACATGCACAGATCCACAATATAGAAATGGGAACTAAAGAACACAGAAAAATAAGGCACACAAAGGTACAAGCAGTTGTAAGCAAGACATGATGTATCCTGGGAGCTAAACAAAAATACACAGGGGTATGGCAAAACAGAAGGAGCAAAACTGCACATCACTGTAATAGACTGAAACAGAAAGGTTCACACAATGCAAGAACTGTCATGTCACATGGCACAGATGTAGCTGGGAACAGCCTGCTTAGCCATGTCATGTAGGACACGACACAGTAAGGGGACAGATGGTGAATGGGGCAATGGAAAAAGAAAACCCATGCACAGGACCTGGCTGAGGGGGGAAGGGGGGAGACGAGGACATAGCAGGCTACGACCACCGGAGGCCACCACGTTTGCTGACAGTGCAACGGTGCATGGGATGAGGAGATGTCATTGTGGCCCCACAGGAGACTGAGGCTGAGCGGGAGGACACATGGACCTGGGACCTCACCTGGGAGTCAACGCAGCTGTGAGGGGATGTGGATGCTCGCAATGATACCAGCCGACTGTGGTGGATGGTGAACCAAGGAATGTGGGGGACTCAGCTCTGCTGCCAGTGCCAGATGTAGCTCCCCATGGTGTGGACACACACCACCGTCCCTGTCAGGAGACAGGGGCACTGTCTGCAGACATGGCCTGAGCAAGGCACTGAATTGCATGATGCGTCCTGCCTCGGTGGCCAAGTGCCCTTGTGAGGTCCCCAAACAGATGCACAATGGTTCAAAGGAGTTGTTCTCCCAAACTGCTAGGCCCACTGCAATTCCAGCCAGTGTTGGTGATGGAAGAGGTGAAGGTACTGATGCAGCAGGTCCTGTATCTTCTCGAGGCTCCACTGGGATGAGGTCTTGGTGTCTATAGCAGCATGCATCATGTCATGGGCACTACGCTCGGCATGCTGTGTGACAGGGAGCACAGGGGCTGGAGTGGCTTTAGATGGATGGGTGGCTGGAGGAGGTCTGTGTGTGCCTGGGACAGCACCACTGGTTGGTGGCAGCCTAGGTGGAGGTGGTTGCTGTATGCCACCCCGCATTCCTGCACCCATGCTGTCCCTGGGCAGGGTGGGAACCCCAGATCCTGTATGTTGTGCCAGTCTGTGAGCAGACATGACACGGGAAATGGGGGAATGGGAAGATAAGGCAATGTATATGGGGATGGAGGTGTGGGATGGCTAGGCCAGGTCTGGTACATGGGCCTCTGAGGTGGTGGTGCTGGTGGAATGGATGGTTGTAGGGGGGTTGCTGGGCAACATCCACGGGGATGATGGGGGGATCATAAAAGCATCAGCCGCTGCCAACTGGGCTGTCAAGAACAGTTCCAGGTTGGCTACCAATGTCTCCAGGTCACTCTCTGCTGAAGTGTCTGAGTCACTCTCCACGGGGAAGTCTGTTTGTCTGGGGGGCATTTCCTGGATGCCATGGGATGCACCAGGCCACTCTGCTGCTGGCTGTGGGTGTTCAGTGTCAGGAGCTGTGGGAACAGGAACATGTTTGAGAGGAATGGCACATGATGCAAGCAAAGTCTACTGACAGAGTAATGCAACAGCACTGCCGTGACAGTGCCCTGTGTATGTGCCCTGTGTGACCAGGCAACACCCACAGGTGGAAGTGTAGACTGCCACCGTGCAACACACAGTGAAAAATGTACATGGACACACATGGGAATGCAGTACAACCAATGCAGTAGGGCATGACACAGGACAAAGAGATGCAGTAGGACACAAGGGCACAGTATGCAGGGGGCTGCACACAGTGGTGGTGGGAGAAGGAGTGGGGCTTGAATGACACACACTGCATCATGGAGACACAGATACCATCAAAGGAAACATGTTGTGTGTGGTGTGGCCACAAACCATCAGGGCAGTGCCAGCAATTATTGTCCATTGGGAACAGGCCCAGGAGAGTCCTGGGCCACCCAATGAAACCAATGTAAGGGTGTGCACCAGCTATAGCAGGGGTGGCCCAGAGATATGTGATGTGGAACCAGTGCTACACCCAGTGAGGTGGTGCATGTCAATACATTGGTGATGCCAGTGTACTACTTATGTGGTTCATTGGCTGGTAGGTCTGTCTCAAAGCCCCTGCCAGGCACCCTGGACACCTCAACCTCCTACAACAATGATGCCACAGCTTCCCCAACATGGTCAAGGGAGCGGGGCACTGCGGGTGCAGGAGGGCCACCGCCAGTGGCACATTGTACCCTCTGCAGTGCGGCCAAGTCAGACTTGCCACAATGGCAGGGATCACTATACCGTTGTGCACTGCGTTGACCAACTTGTCCCTTCTGCCAACGCCATTCACCTCATCAGCAATCTCCTATCATGACTGGCACATGATGGCATCGGTGTTGCGGTATTGCTTGATGACAGTCTCCTGGTCCCAGTATGCCTAGACTAGGACTTCAACCTCCAGGACACTGAATCTGTTGGTGGGAGCCTGTCCCTGTCATGGCAGCACCTAGGGAGAGGTCAGTGTCATGTAGGCTCTTTGTGTCATCAGCCTAGCCAAACCTATCCAGGGCAGGGTGGATGAACCAAGTGCAAGTGTGCATCTGGTGGGCAGTTGATGGTAACCCCTCATGCCCACCCCTCTCCTACAACAAAATGTCCAAGGGCATGCCCCACAGGCTGGCCAAAAGGGTCCCTGACCAAGGCATCCAGTAGGCCGCTAGGAGGACTGCACGACACAACCTGAACAGCTTTGGCAATGGCACCACTGACTGACTTGAGCCAGTCAGTGGCCACACTAGACAAAGCCACAATACCCTGGCCCACAGTACCACCACTGTGCATTTGGCTGGGGTGAAATACACATGGATCACACAACCGTCCATGATGACATGCAGGAGCACCACACCCTCATGCTGGGGCTCTGTGGGTCCACCAGGACACCACAGGAACACGGAACATGCACGCTGTTAAACTCCAGCAGGACCTTCAGCGATGGCAGCCACTTTCTTTGTCTTGGCTGGGATGAGTTAATATTGTTAAGATGAATGTCCTTCCCTGTATTTTCTATCCCATTAACATGTTAAATCTCCGGCTTCCTTTGGCCTGGTTTCAGCGAATCCATCAAATGATTACAGAATTAATTTGGGTTAAGAAAGTCCTGAGGTGCGCTTATAAGAAGCTTGCTGCTCCCAAACAACTGGGTGGCCTCAAACTCCCTCATTTTCTTGTTTACTATTTTGCTAGCCATCTTAACAAGATGTTTCGGTGGCTCTCTTCCCCGCCCCAGGGCTCAGCTTCTTCCTATACACCTACATGGATGGATTTGGAACTGGATGCCCTTAGTAATTTTGGGTTGTTAGTTACATCTTTGTTTTTTACTCCTCTGAAATCTCTCCCTTCAGATTTGTGTACTACTGTTCTGGAAACCTCACTGCTAGTCTATTTGCAATTTTGGGCCCTGTTGAAACGTCCCGTTGCCAAGGATATCTCTCATCCTATACTCCGTAACTGTAATTTTCAGATTGGGGATCACATTCTTACTTTGAATTGATTCCCTCAATTGGCTAATGTCTGGGTTTGTGATTTATTGTCAGGAGGGATTTTATTGTCAACTACTGTGCTAGTTGATTTTTTTTCAGTTACGGGGTCAGCATGCATTTAAAGCTTTCCAGCTCCATCAAGTTTTGCTGCAATTGTTTGGGCCAGGCAGCTGGATCACAGATTCTCGAGGTTCCTAACCGACATCACTAATTTGGTTTTAAAACTGCATGCAGTGTCTGCCTTGTATTCACTACTTTTTGCAAAACTTTTTCCGGACTTAGATGGTTCTTCATCCTCCTGGGATGCTGAGTTTCCCCTATCCCTGCCACAATGGCAAGCTATTTAGACTGACCCTTACCAATATGTTTCCCAGGACAGACTGAGATTTACTCAATTTAATATTCTAAATAACTTTTATTACACCTATAAAAAACTAGCTAAGATGGGGGGGGGGTTACCCTCTTCTGTATGTACGAGATGTCGTCAGGAGAAGGGTTCTACCTTGCACATTTTTTGGTATTGTTCTAAGAATGCTCCTCTTTGGAAGCTTATTGAAGCTAGGGCGGACCAGCTTTTAGGATTACAGGTTTATTTCAGCCTGAGATGTGTATTTTAGGGGACTATAGTTCTGTTTCAGTTAGGGAATGAAAATTTTACATGGGGCTCTAATTTCTCTCCCCTTGAAAAAAGTGGTCCTGCAACACTGGCTCAGTCAGGTTTCTATTTCGTACCAGGGATGGCTCCAGGAATTGCTATTCAATCTCAGGGTGGAACGGATGATTGTGACTGTGAGACACAGACTTCCCCTATTTTGATAAAAGATGGGGTGAGCTTTATGCTCTGTATACAATATAAAGACTTCATATTATAGGGTGGAGGCATACACTGTGTATGGTATTATTTATCTGGCTCCTATCTAGCTTATTTGATAAGGGTTTTTACTTTCTGCCTGGTCATTATTTAGGTCTTGTTTTGAGGTGGCTCCACTGGGGAGGGGGGTGCAGGGTGGGAGGGTGTAGTTGTTAATGGGGGAACATATGGTTCTATGTTTTTTTGTACTGTTTTGCTCTGTTATATAATTTTAATAAAGTTTATCCAATTAAAAAAAGAACATGCGCGCTGCTGGTTGTGCAGGCAGATGTACATTGCACGATGCAGCACATGTATGGGGATGGTGAGCCATGTCCATGTTCAGAGACAAGTCTGAGCATGTGGGTTGCTGGACACCCAAGGGGCTGTTACACTGTGTGTGTGAAACATTGCCATGGTCTGGCAATGTGTCTGCCTGATGACCTGGTGACAATCTTGTCGCACATGTCAGATTGCCAACCACAGAGGTGGGCCCATCTGCACACCACACCGTACCATAAGACATGACCCTATGGGTCTGAAATGCACACACATACTGCCATGTGACACTGCTGGGGACAGGAGGTAGGGGGTGGGCCATGATGCACATGGAGTCACAGCCTGAAGTACACAGTGATAAGAGGGCCACCACGCTGATGGGCGGGCCATAACATTGAGGTAACCCTCTCCCCTGTTGGCACCAGGCAGTTTATTATTATTATGTATTAATGCTTATTTTTTGCATCATTTTATATTGTTTTTATATAACCCTTGTGCAGCTTTTATTTATATGTTGATGTGTCTACCCTGCCTACATTGACCTTGAAAGCTGCCCAAAATATCTGGGATTGGGCACCATATGAAGAAAGTTTACCTTACCTTACCTTATATCACCACCTGTGTGCACCTTGCTGCCCAGTCCCTACCAGTCCAACAGAGGCATGGTAATGCTTGCCATCATGAACACCCTATGCAGACACACTGCATGCAAGGAGTCTGCACCTCAGCAGCCACAGGGTACACAGTGTTGGTATCTCTCAGGAAGGGCCACTAGGTCCATGTCCCCATACAGCAGCACATGCTAAACACTTGTGTGCCATGGGCAATGACAGAGCATATTGCCTGCACAGTACACCATACGTTACCTACCACAAGGCCCACACAGCATGTGCTGTGACCAATGTTCCCTGTTGTGGGATCCTACAGTATGTAGGAAGAGACCCGTGGCATGTGGATGGGCCAACATTGTGCACACATGGTACATGAACACAGCATGCTGTCCAAGACAGGTCAGGCACACGGGCATTCCTGGTATGCATGCCTGCCACTGGAAGTACAGTGGCATGTGGTGACCATGATGGACAGGACCTCTCCACACAATTGGGTGCCCACAATACCTGAGCTTTATGGTCCCACCACACACCCTGGTCCAGATGGCACACGAATGGCCATTGAGTCCAGCACCCCAGTACATGCCCATGGCTGTGACAGCCTGCATCACCAAGACTGCCAGTACTGCCACTGGTTATGGCAGTGTTGCTCCCCAACAGAATGCCCCATCCCATGTGCAGCCATCCAGGTGATCAGCAGACACTCCCCAAGCAAATCTGACCTGCAATGGTCCAGTGTCATGTTCATCACAGTGCCCTGCCATGTTGTCTGCCTACGTGGCCAGTGTTCCCCATGCATGCCCTCCCACTGGTGGTGTACCGATGCTGCTACACCACCAGCTCACTCAATATGTCATCGTGTATGCATGGGACATGCCACTCAGCCAGTCTGTCCATCTCCCCACACGTTAGGCTGCATTGTGGCAGTTTTTTGTATGTCTCACTGTGTGATGTGCCCCCTGTTGACATGCTCCAGCATGGTGTACACCAGTATAATAGCATATGCCCATCCCAGGGTCCCACACCTCTGCCTGACCATGGACACCCTGAAGTTATGTGCACACAGTGTAACCACCTCACACTGTGGACTGCCACAGTGGCATGGAATGTTCCCTGACATGCTGTCCGGTGGGTACACATCACAACATACACAGTGTGCTGTCATGGCCACAGTTCCACATCCCTGTCACTCCATCCTGACATGTCAGTGTCATTGTTTGCAACACCGACTTGCTCAAAATGCTGGACACTTACATGTGCAAAGTGATGTTACTGGGTACATGATGTGGCCCCATGTGCTTGTTGCCATTGATGCCATTCTGTTTTTTTTTTGTTAGTGGGGGGGGGGGTGCCCTGCATGAGACTTCCAGAGGATAGCCCTGACATGTACTGATTAGACATGTTCTCACATGCAGTCCCCCACACTGGCATGTGCTTGTGTCTGCCATGCTGTCACTGTTGTGTGTATTTGCATGTACAGTCCCCTCTGCACATACCACGCGACTCTTGTTCTCCCATGTGTGCCGCAGTACTTGTCTGGTACCTCACATGACTGCACACGGCAGGCTGTGGGAGCTCTTCTGCCAGACTTGGGCTATGCATGGGTCACACAGCTGTTCATGCCTACCAGCCACAACTGTCATGCACACATGGCCATGAAAGTTCAAAATGGGTTCCCTCCTGTAGTTATTCAATTCACAGTGAGGTAAAGGCCAAAGTGTGAAAAGTCAATATCCAGAAAATGAGATGACTGGCCACTCCAAGAAAATTCCAATTATGAATATGGTTTATTATATCATTTAACAACAATCCCCTTCATGCCCAATGTTTCACCATCTTGGCTGCCTCCTTACACCACTTAATATGAAGAGGAAATCTTGAGTGGCCCATTTAGGACAACAGGATTCCCCATCTGAAATTAATTTCAAAATGAACATGTGAAGATTGACATAATCCCTCTCTGAGAAATCAAAAGCTGCCACAACCGAAAATGTATAACTAAAGAGAAGTGAAAAAAGAATAACACAGATCCACCTCCCTGATGAAGACAGGCAGGGCCTTGCCTTTGCATCCTTGCAGGTGCACAACACCTGGCAGGCATACTCAGGTTGTGCGTGTTGTGCAGGATTTTGGCTGTGGCCACAGGATGCTGCGACTGTCCACCAGTGCGTGGGGTCATGCAGTTTGGTTGGCAGCCAGCAGGGTAGTGCCACAGCTGCTTATGTGCATGCCTGGGTTGTGTGTTACTCTAACAGGGTGTCCATGGCATCAGCAGTGCAATGCACCCATCACAAGCAGTGACCCATTGTCTGCCTTGGATGGATTTGTGTGTGTGTGTGTGGGCATGTGTCTGACAAAGCTGCAGCACCACACGGTACAGGCACTCATGGTTTACAGATGTCTCTCAGCCATGGGCCTTGTCAGCATAGCTCTGGGGTGGGTATTAGGACCATATTGCTTGATGCATGCCACTGACAGTTTCTGTTCTATTTCTGTTGCAGACCACAGAACCAGAGGCACAGCCCACCAGAGGGGTAGGGCAAGGGACAGCAACACCACCACTAGCGGGAGGAGGATGGACCCTGTGTCCCAGGCATGGAGCAGTGGTCAGTCATGTGAATATGCTTCAGCTTCTACATTGTTTGCCTTCATCAGCAGTGACCGTGCACTGCGTGGCATCCACCATGTCCCAGGAACTTGTTATTCTGGGTGTGTGTACTGAAATCACAGTGGTAGGTGGTGTCCTTGCCCTGGTGCCCCATTTCCCCACTGCAATCCCTTGGGCATGCCTTGGGGGGCAACCAGCCCACTTGGCACACTACACACTCTGATGTCCGGTGTGGGGTCATTATGTGTGTGTGGTGTGACCCTGCCACATGCCAGACCCTGTAGAACATACCCACAACTTGAGTGAGGCCTCAGCACATGGTGGTTTCAGTGACCCAGCCCTGATGTGTTGCTCTAAAGGTGTGGTGTTCCCACATCGTGTGCTCCCATTTCAGGCCCATGTGCCCACTGGTTGTGCCTCTACTGACAGGGTCCATGGGTGTCCCTCATCATGTGCTGGACTGTGGCCCTGTGTCTGTGGGTGGCTCATATGTTCAAACCATTCATGCACACATCCCCTGCAGGGATCCTACACTGCAGCAGTCATAGTGCCACAAGCCATATTCCTGCATGTGCCTGTCAGAGTGTCCTCAGGTGTTTATCTATGTCTGTTTGGGCCAGGGCCCAAGCAGTATTCATGCTTGCTTAGGCATCTGTGTCTCAGGCTGGCCACATTCCTGTAGTCGGACCAGGACACCCTTAGTGTGGCATTTACCCCTGCCCTTGCTCATCCTGCATTCTTCAGTCATTGACCATCAGCATCCTTGATATGTGGTCCATTCCCCTACTTCCCCATGTCTCCCCACCAGTTAGCGCTCTGTTGTGCACTGGGTAGTTTTCATGCCAGTCTTTTGTATTGGTCTGTGTGGTAGCTATGTGTTGGCAGTTTGGACTTTTGTGCTTCTGTTACGGGTGTTATTCATAGGCTTTGGGCGGAACATTGCTGGCCAATTCTGCTATGTCATTGGTGGCACATTCAGTGTGAGGCATGCACATATGGCCTGCTAGGTGTGGCATCCCATGGCCTAAGCACTGCCACAGTTGCATGTCAGCAGGCTGTGCCCCCATGCGACTGCTGTGGACCAATCTGGACATCTGCCAAAGTCCCTCTGTCCCCTGTTGACATGTTTGCATGTGGTACCTTTGGCCCTCCACTTATTGTGGTGCCTGTGGTGACAAAGCCAGGTGACACATGGTGCCACATACTCCCCAGGCCATGCCTACCCCAGAAACTGCTTGGAGCTATCTTGGCAGACACACTCCACAAGTGGCCATCTGTCCCAGCCTTGAGCATGCTTTCCTCACCTGTCGCCATGTGTGCTATGTTGTCCCACATTCCGCATCTCCGGGTAACACTGCTGTTTCCCCACAATGTTATGGGGCCATTGTCCATAAGGTGGACAGCCATGGGCAGAGTCAACAGTGGAATATGCCCATGGGTGTTTCACAGATGGGGTGCTGTGCCCTGTGTGGGCTGTGCCAGACTCCTCTCAGCACTGTGTCTCTGCTTTGCCATTTACTGTGCCCCTTGGGCCCATATTGCACCTTCAGTCTGACCCACCAGCCATGACTGCTGGCACTGCATGAGAGGCCACCCTCCACTTCCCCTCACCCTCATGTTGTGGCAGTGTGTTCATGCAGTCTTGGGTCCCAGTGCCTAGCCTTACTTGCATACCATGCTATTGGCCCTTATCATCTTGTCATGCACTGTATTTCTAGGCATGGGACCTCCACATGCCGCAGGGCAATGCCACTGCCTCTGGACAGCACACAATCAGCATCCCAGACACACATCACATGGGTTTTGTGTGTGGGGGGGGGGTAACTTGCACATCTCGGCACAGCTGCAACATACGTACTGAGTAACCCATTTTCCTCCTCCTAGGTACAACTCAGCAGCCTGGTGTGGGGTGGCACAGATGCCTGTGGATGGCACGCATGGAGCTCCTTGTCCAATGGCAGACACAGGCACTATGTGATATGGAGCAGCGGTAGGGGAAGTTGCTCCTGGAGCTGAGAGAGGTCTGCAACATCCTGACACCCTGACACACATTGAGACTCTCCTTTTGCCACCACCCCCTCTTCTTGCACCTTAAGTATTTACATCCACCACTCCCTTATCCCCAACCTGTTTCCCAACACTTCCTCACCCACTTGTAATTCCCTTGTAAATAGTTACTACTTTGTGCATAGTTACCCCAGATCCCCTGTAAATAGTTCCTTCTTTGTATATAGTTACCCCTACTTCCTTACCCTGTCTTCATTCCATCTTTCCCCACCCATCCCTACCCATCCCTACCCTACATCCTTCCCTGTTTATACTTGTTGGAAATTATTTTGATATTGTTGGTTTTCATATTTTTCATACTGAAGTTGTTTTCTGTTTGCTATCCTATGTCCTGTGTCTCTTCTTTCTTCCTGCAGAGCTTCACTTATGGGTATTCATTGTTCCACACTTCACCTGTTCAGACCCAGTGGGGGTTGGGGAGGAGACCACACACATCACCATACCACCTGTATCCCTTGCCAAATGAACACCTGTGTGTTGGCAGGCATCCACTTGGTCTGGTTGCTATTTCTGCCCATGAGCCAGTGTTGAGGACCATTCCCTGGACTGTCACTGGCATCTTCCTTCCAGACTCTGTACTGTACCATACAGGACACACTGTCCCCCACACCTTTTGCCTGGTCTACCTATATCACCAGCTGAGCCACCACACGATGCTGCCCACCTGGATGTGCTTTGCTGTGTTGTCACCTGTGCTTGTGTCTTTGTAGGCCTGCCATATGTTTCCTGTCTGGCCACATGTCTGGCAGCATGTAGCATGCCCTGCCATGTTTGTTGGCCTTTGCTGTGGGTCCATGTTGCCCTGCTGTGCTATGCAGCCTTGTAGCACTGTCTTGTGCTTGGCCTGCTGCCTTCTGCAACTGCACCATTGCACTGCATTGTGCTATTCTGCAACTCGGGCAAACAGTTGCATTGCGTAATAGGCTTCCATTGTGCCCCAGGCTTTGCGCCCCATTCACTATGTGTTTGGCGCTGACGATATATCTTTGTGAATGTCACTGCCCTGCTCTAGCACTATTATAGTCTATCACGTAAAGCATTTTTTGTACAAACACAATTCTTTGTGAATCCTGGCCTTGCTTTCCACAGGTAAAGCTCTGCTGTGTTTTGCTTAACACAAATTTTGGAGGTAAATACTTTTTGCTATAATGTAATAGCATTTCCAACAAAATTCATATAATTCCAAATCAAAAGCTTTGAACTATCTGCTTCTAACTGCCTGTGATTTATAAAACATTCTTTCACATAATGTATACAGAATCACATTTTCCCTGTTTTTTGTATTTAGAATTTAGCAATCTTTCTGTTGAACAGTTTCATTATGGTGCCCTTTGAAACACTTGAAATGCTGCCATTCTCATTTTCTAAATTTTGCTGCACATCGGCATAAATAGTTTCACAATGTGAAATCAATTTCTGCACCCATTAACCTTCTCCTTTTTTGTTGCCCTGATATAGAAATGCATCTAACTTTGCCAAAGCAACAATCAATCTAGCAGTCTATAATTTAGCCACAGACACTGGGATCTATGCACTATTGTAATTCAGACCTATGGCCATGATACATGCTGCACAGAGCTGAGTTATGCACATCCCAGGAGTCATTCGGACACTTGTCGATGCACTAACAACCCCCTTCACTGTGTTTTCCTCCCAGGCCCTGACTGCACATACATTCATGCATCTGTGTGGTTGGTCATGGCTGGGGGTGGGAAGGGGTGGGTGTGTGTCAGAGGGTGGGCTGACAGAGCATGGCATGTATTAAGACAATTGTGCTTTGCTGGCCTAGGGTTGGGGAGGTCATGCTCTGCCAGCTACAGGGCTGTCAAACCAGTGCACACCCATTCTTACAGGAGTGCTGACACCCTGGTCAGGCCCTGCAGCTATTGAACCCTGCCCTCCTCCTTGCCAAAGAGGCCTTGGTGAGGATGCTGACTACCACTATGGACATGTGCCATTTAGTTTTTAGAAAAAACAACCATCCCTAAAGGGATATAGAAGTCCTTACATCATTTATTTTGATGTATTTAAAGTTTGGTAACCGGGTGAAATGTATTGGGTCACTTGGCCCTTTTATAAGCATGACCTGTACAAAAAAACTACAATACACAAAACTACAGTATACATGGTTAACAACAGCATTACATTATAGACAAACATATAGTAATATAAAATGGAATCACAGGCTACATGGAATTTACAGAATAAATTAACCATCAAGCGAAAGAGTCGTGCAATAGCATGAAATTGTTGTTCACAGATTGAGTTGAGCTAACATGAGTTACAGTATGAAACTAAGCATTTCTGAAACAATGACATCCTGTTCTGTCATACAAGTGCTGTTTATAGAGTGTTTTAAACTGTTATATGGATCTGGACTGTCTAATCACAAGTGGTATGTTGTTCCACTCCTTAGTTGCAATAAAGATAAGCAACTTTTAACCCATGGAGGTTTTAAAGGAAGATGAGTTGCTGTTACATAGATTGCCATATCCTGTGATCCCCTGCTCTCACATGGAGCAAGGGATCTACTCCTGGACTGGCCTGGGCTTCTTATTGGAAGGCCAGTGTCTGCTCCAATTCTACTTGCCTGCTGGACTTTCCCCTTGCTTGAGATATGCTCCTGCTCATTGAACCAGGCAGGGTTAGTGGATCCCGGCCCTACATGTTAATTTGCGGCCAGGTTCAGAGCTGTTCTGCTCAGTATCTGCCTTTTTCATTATCCTTGTGCATAGGACCCGCTCTTCTGTTACTATGATGAACTACCAAAATTTGCATGTAATACGGATAATTTCACACTGTCCCAAATGCATAAATGCTATTGAGTGAAACAGGAAGTTTGGAGAAGCAGTTCTGGGTCATGAAGTACTTTAGCAGGTATTGTAGTATAAAAGAGACACTCTTACAAATAGTGAGTTGTGTAGTTCAAGACATGTCACTCATGAAAGTGACACTAGTTTAAGTGACTGGACTTTAAAGAAGAGGGAATTAGATAGAAGAGGGAAGTGCAGGGACCTCTGCTGTTTGAAATGTACTGACCTCTATCTACCCACCAACTTTACTGCTACTTTAAGTATTGACTAGAATACCCTTTCTCTGTATCCTATTTGCTTTATCTATTCTGCTTCAGTTCTCCCAGCACTTGGACACCACATGTCCGCACTGGGGGATGGATTACAGTAGGAAAGACAGTAGAAGGAGGAGGAGGAGTGAGTTTGGCATGAATCATGCCCTTCCTAAGTCTACTCTTTTTCATGGAGGGTAGTTCCAGTTCTATCAGTTGGCCCTCATACTCCGTGTTTTCCAAGTTCTCAGCCATCTTGGTCACACTCCTCTGTATTTTTCCATGGTGTCAGTATGTTTCCTCCGGTGTGGGGAACAGATTTTCAAGTTGTACTCAAGATGGGGCCTTACAAAGGATCCATATTAGGGCATCATAATGCCCCTTGACTTTCTTCCACAGTTTCTATTAATGTATAGCATGATATTGTTTACCTTGCTAGCTGCTGACTCACACTTCTCTTCACATTTATAGTTGCTGCTGATCAGTACCCCTAGGTACAGTATTTCCCTACTGGGTTTCAGGAATCCCTATGCATTCAGCTATTATTTTGCACTTATGTTCTTTTTTTCCCAGATGTATTACCTTGCATTTCTCAATGCTAATGTTCATCTCCCATTTTGCTGCCCATTTATCAAACCTATCTGGATTCTCCTGCATTTCATTTATCTCTGGTTGTGGTGTAACTGGTTGTAGTGTCAGAAGTTGTCTGCAGTGGCATTTTCCATCTACAAAACATCACCCAGATCAAACCCTATTCTAGTGCCCACTGACTTGGTGATCCTGTTGCATGTCTTCATTACATCTAGATTAGACTACTGCAAGGCTCTCTACCTGGGGCTCTCTGTGAGGCTGGTGTGTCACCGGCAGTTTGTGCAAAATGTGTCTGCCCAACTGATTGCTGGGACCTCTTGATCTGAGTAGATCATGCTGGTGCTCCAAGGGCTGCATTGGCTGCCTATTCAGTGGTGCATCAGTTTCAAGGTGTGGTTTTTGACCTACAAGGCCATGCATGGATTGAGCTGGCTGCCTGAAAGACCTGCTGATCCCATATGCTCCTAACTGTTCACTTCAATCTTCTGATGCGGGCTTCCTCTCTATTCAGAGATCACATCTTAAATCATTGGGAGATCATGTATTCAGGATTGCACTGATGCTTTGGAATGCACAGCCCATACCTCTCAACCTTTTGTCCCCCAAATGTGGAACATTGCCTCTTAAAATGTGGAACAAATGAGCAAAATGTGGAACATTTAATCAAATCTTACCTAAGAAGCTCAGAACACTAATAAAATGTTTGCATTTATGTTCAGGAAGTATGTTATTAATTGGATATTACATTTTTTGCATCATTTACTATAGATTTTTGCTTTAAAATGTTAACACTGAATGTGGGACAAGTCCTCACAATGTGGAACAGGGAGCTTTTGTGAAATAAAATGAGGAACGTTCCTCGTAATGTGGTACAGTTGAGAGGTATGGCACAGCCTCCAGAGTTTAGAGCAGCCTGCTAAAGGGACACTGTCAGCCACTTTAGGCCTCAAAATGTCTCTAGTTTAAAAAACACATTTTATAATTGCCAACACACTGTAAAGATTGGTGATGTAGATGGTAGTTTGATTCTGATTCTTTTTTTCTTTTAAAAAGTGAGAAATAGACCGCCCACAATAATGGTGTTACCACACAAAAACAGGTTTGTTTACATTCCTTGAACAACTTCCCACTGCATCTTTCCTGTACTTGGGAACACCCCAACATAGTCTAGCCACTTATTATGCAGTGAGAGTTTAGGAGGCTATTGCAGCATGAATGACTGCACTGTTTGGGGGTGTTTCTAATGTTCTGGAAGTATTCAATAGGAATAGCTACAGGGTGTGAAACAAAAGTTGTTTATAAATATACATTAGCATGCATTTCATTTCTACAAAATAAGCAGACAGACAAAACAAACAGCATCAATGAATTTTGAAGAAGGTAAGCAATCACAAAATGTGGGGTTTTAACTAGAAATAATATGATGCAAAACAGGTCGACAGCATCCCTTTAAATGAACTGCATAAAAAACTGCTGAAATGTATCTTTTTAATATCTGTTACAGATCTGGAGACATTTTCTAACTGTATTTCTGTGCCATGTTCTTTTATGCTGCTTTATTTATGCTGTTTTATTGATGTAAGGTGCTGAGAATCTCTGGGGTTGGGTACCATAAAAATAAAAGTGCCTTGCCTTTCATTCTTGGTGGTAACAGCTAATGTGATGATCCAGTTGCTGGTACCCAGCTCCAGACCACATAAAATATTGAACAATGTAGTTATTTGTATAGACCCTTACACTGGTCACTTGCTTCCATGGTAGTTGGTTCCGACCCCGTCTCGTATACTGCAACCAGTTTTTAACCCATTTCTTCACATACCAGTTATACTTAGGTTCTCTAATTTATGAACTAGCCTTTTGTATGGTGCAGTATCACATGCTTTCCTGAAGTCCAGATACGCAACATGTACAGGGCTAGACACATTTAGTTCTTTGATGATATTCACAAGGTCTGCAGTACAGTTTGTTTGGCATGATTTTTCCCCTTACAGAATCTCTACTGGGTTGCCAAGTCTGAGGTTTTTTTTTTGGGTAGTGTTCAACGGTTATATTTCTTTTGACAGTCTTTAGCAGCTTCCCCAGTACTGACATCAAGCTGAACTCCTATAGTTCCTTGGGTCTACCTAGAGCCTTTGGCAAATACTGGCACCGCATGGTTCACTCTCCAGTCATTAGGTATGTATGCATTTCTGATAGACTCATTAACAATAATTGTCATTTACATGGATTGTTCCTTGACAAGCATCTTCAGGAATTTTGGATGCATTCTACGAGGGTCCATTGCATTGCTTCCATTTACATCTTTAGCATTTACTCCACTTCTTCAGGTGTTACAGCAATGTCCATAGGGTGTCCAATTGTCCTCTTCCGGATAAGATTTCACTTCTTAATATCACTCCATCTTTTTCCTGTGTAAATATTGTGCTGAGGTGAAGTAAGAGTTCAGGATTTCTGCCATCTGTCCATCATTTGTAATTGTCATCTTTTTCATGATCCTTAAGTAAACCAGCAATACCTTGTGTTTTTCTCTTCCCATGTCAAAATAATTTAATTACTGAATTTGGCCTCAAGTGTTATATGTTCCTCTACTGCTTGTTTTGCCCCTCTGAGTCTGCATTTTCTTTTTCTCTCTCAGTCTGCGTCTGCAGATCTGTCTGTATTCACCGATTCCTTGCATTTCACTCTTCCAGAATTCTGCCTTTTCTCCCTAGTTGCTCAGAGTATACACTTAATTAACCATCCACATTTGTCTACGTCTTCTAGTGTTGTACTTTTGACTCTGAGGGTACAGGCTTGATTTTTGCTGCCCATATGTTTTAAGGGTGTCCTCTTGCTGCTGAACTCTGATACCTGTGAGCTTGGTTTCCATAGTCATACATGTAATATGTTCCTTCATCTTTCTTAAATCAGCCTTGTGCAGAATAATTTTTTTTATTTTATGATTTATTTACCCAGGATAGCCCAGTTGTATTTAGCCCCTCCTCCTGCACCTACTGTTTCTAGTTTTTTTTTCCCTTCCTACTAATTTTTATACCTAGCCTCCTGCTCAGTGTCCCTCTGACCACTAAGGCCAGTTACTATATTACTAAATACATTTTGTAGTGCCTACTTCATCATTCATTTGCATTTTATCACTTTGTAGTTCCAGTTTTTATGTTTACCTGTGCATGCGTAAGAAATATTTAGTCACAAAAAGCGGCATTTCAGAAGTGTTTCACCACTGAGCCCATTGTAGTTCAAGCTGGAAGGGGCTCAGCAGTTTAGACCAATCACCACCCACCGTGGTCATAAGGCCAGTTGCTGCTTGCTGGGCAGAAACTTTGTGTAGTTGAAAGGTAA
Source organism: Neoceratodus forsteri (assembly GCA_016271365.2). Classification (NCBI taxonomy): domain Eukaryota; kingdom Metazoa; phylum Chordata; order Ceratodontiformes; family Ceratodontidae; genus Neoceratodus; species Neoceratodus forsteri. Next base: position 1,273,785,449 of record CM057449.1, on the reverse strand, counting down.
ATGGTCCTTGCTGATCTGCCTCCCACACCCTCCCCCCACTCAGCACACTCCCCACACACACACCCACAACACACCCTCACTCACCTGAACTGGCCACAGGGCAAAGATCCACTCTCCGATCATAGACATGTCTTGCTGCTGGAATCACTGACTGCAATATGAGAAACTAACGTAAGTGCAGATCAAGTATTTCAATGGGGTTTTGAACTTTGATGCATAACTTTGTCATTATTTCATATTTATCCCCAAAATTGGAATTATGGAAATCAGGCCCAAAAGGTGATTTTGCAGTCATGTTGCAAAATCACCTTTGTGGGGGGTTGGAAACATGTCACCCTCTTGTTCATGAGGTGGGGTCATAAGAAGGCTATGTTCAAAAGTTGGGGTCAATATATGTAAAAATGGCAAAGTTATGCAAATATGTTGACATTTTTCTATGCTCGCTCATACCTTTAATCATTTTAAATATTTTGACCCCAAATTTTCAAAAAAGTCATTTTTCCCACACCACCTCACGAATGTGACAGCCAAAATGTGTTTTCACACCCATGGCACAGAAAGACATTTCGCTGGTGTGGACTGACGTTTTGATAGACATTTGAAAATTTTCACCTACCAGGTTCATGAGGTGGGTTAATAGGAAGGCTATGCTGAATATGTGGTGTACAGATACAGTACAATACCCAGGTTATGACTGAATGTAACATTTTTCAATGTTCACTTATAACTTCACAAATTTTCAGTATGTTGTCTCCAAACTTTCAACATAGGCATTTTCCACATCACCTTATAAACGCAATATGTGTCATTTTTTAAATCCTGGACAAGTCGTCTTTTCACATCTCTAGTATGGAATGACATTTCAGCCAATATACTATAAATGGTACATGTAATGTTTATAAGGCAAATCATAAAACAAGTATCTTGAAAAGCTGGGGTCAAAATAAAAAAAATGATGATTGTTTAACAACTTTTGTGTGTAGTGCTACTCTTCACCTCAGCAGCCATACTTTGTGATACCCTGCAAGTGAGCTGAGTTCGAGCATAAGCTCAGTGACCCAGCTGAATGGAGAGAGAGGGGCGGGGGAATGGCATTGTTATGCGACAGCCCCACCCCCCAGCTAGGGAATGAAAGATGCAGAGTTGTCTGCATGGGTCCATGTACCATATAGTGAAGACAACTGTCTTCTTGGCATAGGCTCCTGCACCTCTCCACCCGTGGATGGCAGAGTGCCTTGTGCATCGGCTGACAGATGTGCTCTTTGCCCGGTGCATGTATATCTATAGCCACATCTAAGTGCATGGACCACAAGGACCTCCACTTCCACAGACCACCAGGCAGCTCCATGAATTCTTCACATTCATCCCTGCACAGAAGTGCAGGGCCCTTGGATGGAGTCTTCTCTTTGCGCAGTGCATCTGCATCTCTGCACAGTGACTACCAAACACCAGCACAGCACACACATACAAGAAAATGTTCAGCATTGAAATATAATATGCCTATTTGCATTTGTGCCTTGCCTTCTGATAACTTACATATTAGTTGTTACTGTATATAGGTATTTATTAGTATCTTTATATTTTTATTTTTGCATGATACCTTTTATGCTGTATTATCGCTCCTGCTTGTTATACAGTACCTCTCCCTCAAAAATCACACTTGGAAATAAGCTTCAGTGCAGTGTGCCTCTCCCAGTCATCAATTTGTAATTAAATAAATAATATAGCACATGATAAGCTTCTTCATATCCATAAATACCATAATAGAAACATAGCAGCACAGGCAATGTTGGCAGAAAAAGGCCATTGGTCACTCTAGTCTGCCCAGTTTTACCCTACTCTACCCTGAGACCTATTGTCTGCATGGGGATTTTGCCCTCACCTCCTCCCTCCGCCTTACTGCTACTCCCTGAGTAACTCTTATACCCTTTACTCTGTCCCAGACATACTTGAACTCATTCATTTTCTTTTTTTGTGTGCACGCCACCTCTGCCAGCAGGCTGTTCCACAACCCAACATATCTCTCTGTAAAATCATTTTCCTTTGCATCCTTCTTGCACTCCACCCCCCACCAGATTACATTCATATCCCTTTTTTTGACCCTCCACGCTATTCCTGCTAAACAGTTCCTCACATTAACCACAGCCCTCCCCTTAAACCTGCTCCACTCCATCTTGAATCTTCTGATCACCTTATGGTTAACAACCTTTTCTGGCAGTTTGTACCACCTTATCAGCACCCACTCTGTAAAGAAGTATTTTCTGACTTCCTCCAGCCAGTTTGTAACTCTGCCTCCTTGTGTTTCTATTCTCACTCAAATTTAAGATGTTCCCAAGATCCCTGTTTATACCCTTTTCAATATTTGAAGAGGGCTTGCTTTATAAAAGCAGTTCTTGTAACATGTACTCCTTATCTAACTCCCAGCAGATATATAATCACGTGTATACTAAGTGTGTAAAACTGTCTGAGGTGAAAAATTAAATTGAAATAACTAAAAAATGGCTTAATAAGAGCTGAGGAGATTAGCACAATTGAAAACTTTGTAATGAACACTGCAGCTGAGAATCAGCTAATTGCGTCCACAGTAACAGAGGGTAGAAAACCCAGCAGGAATGTTAGCAAATCCATTACTAGCTTATTTTTTTTTTAACTATGTATTTATGCTCCTACTTGCCTCCCTTCTCCACTCTCTCTGGCATCCTACTACCCGCAGGCCCCACTCCCCATCGAGATCTGCCCCTAGAGCACCCGACGCTACACACACAATCTTACCCCTGGTATACCCCTCGGGTAGCGGTAAGGAGGAATGCCCCTTACCTCCTCAAACCAGCACACTGAAGCTTGTGGGGTCAGTGCAGCGGAGTCTGTTCAATGAGCCCGGAGACCTGCCAGCCAGGTGCCATTGCCTAGGAGAAGCCGAGGTGGTTTTTCTGGTTTCTTTCCTCCCCCGATGCCGGCGTGCAATGAGGGGCTATGAGCTAGGAGGCACACTGAGATGTTCCTCTTTGCTCTGCCCCTCTGCTGACATCCACCCAATCCACTTGCAGCTGCTCCACCTACTGCGCTATCCACCCGGGCTGCCCTAGGGGTAGCATTGCAGCAGGAGCCTGCAGTGACCCCCGGAGAAGGAGAGCTGCCATCGGGTGCTCTATCCTTCTCTGCCCTAGCTGACCCCTGGCGACCCGAGCTTGCTCCCGAACCCGGGTCGCCGGTGTGGCATGAGGTGTGGCATCTAGCGCCTCAACCCTCAGCATCACTGGGCCAGCTCATTACTAGCTTATTAATAGAAGAAAGTTACCACAAGAGGAGAACTAAAGAACAGGTAGCATCCCCTGGATCAGAGATCATAATCCATTCTGCAGGTGGGGGAATAACCTAGCCTGGGAATTTTATAAAAGAGGCAGGGAGCAATTGGACACTCAAGAGGGTGCCTGGTGATTCGTATGGAACAATATGAGAAGGAAAAGAAGGAAAGTTCTATCTTCTATGTACATATTTTTCAGTGCAAGCAACAGATTCTCAGTACTAGATCCTACTACTGACGAACCTATCCCCTTACCATTAGTAACACCTCATCAGATCACAGCTACAAGGAATTTCATAGCTGGTGACTCCATAATAAAATTCACAGACACCCATCATTGTAAGAACAATAAAGAGAATACCACAGTGTCCTCTCTAACTGGAGCCAAAATCTCTGATGTACACCAGTGAATTGGCAAATTGATCAACACATGTAGGTACAAATGATGTGGGCTATTCTCATGAAAAAGACATTTGCGGGACTTCTGGTGACATCACCAAGCAGTGTGGATGGCTAAACGAGGAGCTCTTCCTTCCCCATGGTTTAACTTCTGTTTCTTTTTTTTTTTTTCATTTTCAGCTCTATCTCTTCTATGTTTGCATGGAGAGACTTTTGGTGGCTATGGGCAAGGATAAGAAATCCAAATCTCCCAAGCTGGACTGGGATTTGTCTGTCAAATGGAGTGCTGCATCATTTGGGGATTCATCTTTTCAGGAGATGGTGACAAGTGGTGATTTGGCCCAGCCTGAGCCCTTCAATGTGACTATCCTTCTGGAACTGCATGATTTTTGAGCTGAGCTTTGCTTTCTTTACATGGAACTCAACACAAAAGTGGTAGTATTAGAAACCAAAGTTGGAGAACTGATGTAGCAAGCCACTGACATGGACACTGAGGTGAACAGGATGGAACGAGTTATTGTCCACCTTCTACAGGACTGCCAATCCCACTCTGAGTGCTGTGAAGATCTTGAAACTCATTCCCAGTGGAAAACTTCCACATCTACGGTCTGCCAGAGGGCAAGGAGGGCACCAGGGATGTTATTTGATTTCAGCAAAGTTTTTTACCCTCAATTTTGAACATTGCTGATCTATGCTCTTTACCCATGAAATGAGCTCATAGAGCATATGTACCAAACCCTGCATATCCTCTTACCTGTCCCCACTCCACGTTGATCTGATTTTACAATTTTGCTGTTAAGCAGGTGGTATTATCTCATGCTTGGCATAAGGGGGCTATAATATACAAAGACCAATGACTTTTCATTGATAATGATTATTCAGCAGCCCTCGCTATGAAACACCATGCCTATGCTCCCATTTTGCAGGTCTTAAACCAGAACAACATTAGATTTTCTGCCCCATATCCAGCCTGCCTTCATATACATATCTCTGATGGCCAAAAACCCTTTGAGGATCCTGATTCTCCATTGCAGGAGCTTTGGGCCTACAATCTGGACCACACCGTTGAGCCTATGGATTCCTCTGAAGCTCAAGATAAGACAGCCCGACAGGAGGATACTTGGATGTGAGTTTCACCTCATAGCAAGAAACACCAAATGGAGGAAGCTGTTCAGGAAATTAAGGCAATGCTTCAGGCTTTTCGGTGGGAAGAACCATCATAGTGACACTTTTTACTGATTCCTAGTTGGTTCTACCTGGCCTCGGTTTTAGTTGGCCTCACTTAGTTATATCGGTTTTATTTGCCTCTTTTAAACATTTATGGCAACACTAGAAGAATATCTACTTTCATGGATGGCTAGGTGGGTATTGAACTTGCTGCTGAGCAACTTCTTATACAAGTGTTTTGGTGGAACCTTTGCCTTTGCTAGTTTTGGGAGGGCCTTGTGGGTTGGGTCCTAGCTGGTGTTGGGCTTTTGATTCTGTTCCTTTTTTCATCTGGATTTATCTGAATTAGTTCCTGTTTTGGTCCTTCTTTTTTTCAGCTCATCAGTTCTTCCCACTTACTTCTCTTCCCTTTTTTCCAAATGGGTGGTGGGAGAACTCTATCTTTGCAGCTCTTACTGTTCTGTCTTGCTTCAGTGCCTCCTCCCCAATGTCTATCTCTTTCTCTTCATTCCTATGGTGCTTTTTCTCTGCAGCTCTCATATCTACTCCCTGTCTGATGTTGCTCATTCTTTCTAGTTACTTGTAATGTAATCCTCAGTGAGCCTAAGTCTGTGTTTAATTTTTCTATTTTCGGATTTTTGAGAAAGCCCACGGGTGAAACGTGAGAAGTTTTTTGCTGTGTCCTGATTGTCCTTGCACTTTGCTGCTAAGTAAAGACCATGAATTTTTTCTACTATACTCTGTCTCAGGTCTTCATTGAGAATGTATGGTGAGTACCGTGACTTGTCCTTATCTGTGTGTACTTTTGTCACAGAGCACCCCTTACCCTTGTGCAGCTCTGTCTGAAATCTGTGTTGTATTTTTCTATTTTCAGATTTTTTCTTCCTTTGCTATGGAATTTTCTTTTCTGTGCTGATTGTCAGTGGTAATTGTTTCTGTCCTTTGCCACATTCTTTATAGGTCTTTTCTTTCATATTTAGGCTATCTCTTTGGTTCTTTTTCCCGATCTTGTACCCCTTTCTGTTCTTTTTAAGACTTCTATATAGATTTAACTAGCTCATTTTGGGGAGGCATACTTGTGTTCTTGACAGCTATTTTTGGTTTGAGATAATCATTCACCACCTTCATTGCCTTTTTTCCAGTTTCATCCCCCTGTCTGGCAATAAGATTGACTGGCTTGAAGTTTCACAGTTAGTTTTTACCTGTATCTTTTCTTTAGTTGTGGGGTCATCTAGGGCCATCTCCCTTTATTCCATCCTTTGTTTAGTGGGTTTTTTCTTTCTTCATTCCTCAGGGGACAGGGTGAGGGTTCATGCATGTTTCTGAGGTGTCTGCTTGGTGGTCAGGGTTATGCTGCTCCAGGATGTCTTGAATACTTGGACCTGGGAGGTGTCACGTGATTATCACGCATTGCCAAATTAGCTTACTTCTTGATGGAGCCTAATTTGATTGGGGTGGGACATTCTGTTCTTTTGTTACTTTGCTGCTTTTTTGTTTGTTTGTTTCTTTCTTTCTAAATTCTTTCTTTCTTTCTTGGTCAATTGCAGGTATATACCAGGTTTGGAGGCTACTTTCAATAGTTGTTCCTTGGTTAGGATTTAAAAATTTCAGTATGAAATTTCTGATATTTAGAAGTTAAATTATTGTCTATTTCTATGTTAATTTTAATGCTTTCTTTCGGATCTTCTACTTTGTTGTACTGCGCCATCTGTTGTCATCTCCTCTGGTTCATTTTTATGGCTCTACCCATGTTAATGTGCCCTTAACTTGTTTTCTTTTGCTTTTTATTGGTGTTTCTTAGTTTTTTTTATAAAAATAGTTTTGTTACATTTTGGTGTCCCTGTGGGATGGAGGGTGCTGTGAGGAGAGTTTAGTGGTTTACATTTGCCATACACATATTGGTTCTTCACCTCAAAACCCTTTGGTCTCTCTTCCTCTATGGGCACAGATATTTGTGGGTCCCCCACCTTTTTTTTTTGTAGCCTGGGGCTTTATGTTTTGGTCTAATGCAAGCTTTGCCACGTGGAATTTGTAGTGGTAAATTTTTTGGGGGGGGTTTGAGTGGCAAGATGAATTTTGGGTAGTGGTTTCAGTTCTCTCAGCTTGGATTGTCTGTGGTGGAACTGGGAGATGGCTAATGCCCTTTGTGTAAGTAGTAGAAAAAGATTCTCAACCTTTAGTCAACTCCAAAACAATTGTCTTTTTACTTATATTCCTTTTTGGGTTTTTTTTGCAGCTTAATTCACATCAATATATTCATATGACAATCTTCTTCACAAGTGTCTCAAGATTTTTCACTTTAAAGTTACATTGAAAAGGCACTTTTCACCTTCTCAAACATTTCCACTTGGTAAATCTTTTCTGAACAATCCTGTCCCTTCCTCAGACCATTCAAAAGTGCTTAAATAAATAACAAGCATTTGTCAATGTCGAGAGTTTGCTGTTGGTATTGCTCTTGCACTTGTCTCCCATATTTTTCTCTGTATATTCCTATGTCTTGCAGTCTAAGGGTGGGCATTACAATGGAACCCCTAATGCCCCAGGTGTTTGTTGGTATTTTTGCTCAAAATTTTCAGCATGGGCTTTTTGGGACATCACTTCACAAACAGTGCCAGCATCATTTTGTTACTCTATCCCAAAAGATGATTTCACACAGTGAGTGTGCCATTCGGTGCCACAGGTGCAAAAACACATTTCAGGTAGGATGTGAAAAATGACAGCTGTACTGTTCATGAGGACGTGTGAAGAAATGGTAATGTTGAAAATCTGGAACGAAAATATGAAAAACTGGCAAAGTTACAAGTGTACATAGAAACTGTGCAATGCATGCTAATAATGCAGTCATTTTTGGGAATGTTTTCACCAAATTTTCAACATGGCCTTTTTGGGACCTCCTCTCATGAACAGTAGCATTGGAATTTGTTAATCTGTCCTTAAAGTTGATTTTGCACAGCAACTGTGCCATTCTGCACCACAGGTACAAAAACACATTTTGGGAAGGATACAAAAAATGACAGCTGTACTGCTCATAAGATGAGATACAAAAGTGACAGTGTTGGAAATTTGGAGTGAAAATCTTAAAAATTGATGACATTAAGAGTGTGTGTAGTAACTGTTCAATGGACGCTCATAACAACAGTCATTTTGGGGAGTTTTTTCACCAAATTTGCAACAAGGGCTCTTTTGGGACCCCACATCATGAACAGAGGCACTGACATTTCATTACTTGGTCCCAAAAGGTGATTCCATGCATTGACCACAAAATCACCTTTTGGGACCAAGAAACAAAATGACAGTGACTGTGTTCATGAGTTGGAGTCCCAAGAACCCCATGTTGAAAATTTGGGATCAACACTTCCAAAAATGGCTGAGATATCACCCTAAATTGAAAACCCCCATTCACTGCCATTATAGAACTTAAAGACATTTCTTCAGTTTGCAGTCGGCTTTTGAAGAGTGTAGAAGTGTTCTTGGTCCCCTGAAGATGACTGCTCCTGACCTCCAGAGGTAAGTATGGGTGGGGGGGTGAAGGGAAGTCGGGTTCGCAGAGGGAGGGTGCAGGTTGGGGGAAGGGCTTTTGGGCTGACGGCAACAATGAGGGATCGTTTTCTGTCTTTTCAGGTTTAAAAACAAGATGCTGTGGGTCTGTTTTCTGTTTTTTCACAGGGCAAACAATGGATTTTGGTACACTGGGGTGGGCTCCCAGTGTGCCAGAGTATTTGGGGCTGCAATGCTGACCCAGGGATTGAGTACCCCGAGGTCGGAGATTATGTGTGTGCATGGGGGGGAGATGCATCTGACATCAAGATTGGACATCTTGGTGTCGGAAAAAATTATTAAATGCTGACCCAGGGATTGGGTATCCCAAGGCTGGAGGTTATGTGTGTGTGGCGGAGACACATCTGACACCGAGAGTGGGCATCTCAGTGTTGGAAAAAAACAGCAGCAGCATGGAGGAGGCAGGCAGGAAAGTGCCTTCTCCCAGCCAGTGTGGAGAGTCAGATGTCAGGACACAGCCAGCTGTTTGCTCTGCGGTGACCTGAAGATGAAAGGAAAAAGCCGGCTTCTGATTGGCGTGCCTATTTCTTTTCATGTGCAGACCACTGAAGGCAAAACAGCATCAGGACCAGCCTGACTAAGGATTAGTGTGATGCTGTTGAGTCCCATGCAGAGCACTCTGCATTGGACAAACAGTGTCACACCCCTCAATGCCTACTCTCCCAAGGAGTTCGACGTGCATGCGCAAACTCAAAAAAGGAGATAATAATGATACTAAAGTAAGTAAAAGGCTCAAATGTTGTTGTTTTTTAAATTTGTAACTAATAAAATGAATGTTAGAATGTTTTTAGGTTCGGGGGAACAGATCTGTTTTAACTGTCCCAATTTTTCATCTTTTCTATTTGTCCCTCTCTCGGGGTTCTCTCCCCACAATATGGAAAACAGCACAAGTAATTCCTCTCCATAAGTCTGGTGATACTAGTGACCTAAACAATTACCACCCTATTTATTACTTCCCATTCTATCCAAACTGTTGGAAAAAGTAGTGAATGCACAACTCAGACACCTTGAGAATTACAGTTTACTTAATACAGCACAGTCTGGGTTTGGACCTCATCATAGTACAATCTCCATGCTTGCTAACGTCACCAATGACTGGCAGAAGGCTCTAGATGACAAAAAGTTTGTATGCTCCCTATTTCTTGATCTTAGCAAAGCCTTCAATACGGTGGATCATGATCTGCTTTTGTACACCCTGTGTATTGTTGGAACAGACCCTCTAGCAACTAAGTGGTCTGCTAATTACCTTACCAATCGCTTTCAACAAGTTAAAGCTGAGGGCAACCTCTCCACACTGAGCTCGCTGCAAAGAGGAGTACCTCAAGGGTCCATTTTAGGACCTTTGCTGTTTGCCATCTACATCAACAACCTAAGCGATATGGTGCTTTACTTGGATAGGCCTACCCTGGAGCTAGCATACAAGGATCTTCAGCTTGAATTTAACTGTCTGCAGGAAAACCTATTACATTTGAAGCTGTAATTAAATGCTAAAAAAAAACTAAGGCTATGCTCTTCGTTCCTTCTGCACAAGTTAACAAACCTAAGGGCACATCCAACTTATTCAGCCATTAATTCCTTTAAATGCTCACCCACAGCAGGACCAGATGATATCCCATTTATCCTTCTGAAAGAAATCTCATATGAGCTAGTTGGTGCTGTCACCCTTCTGTTTAATGAATCTATTGCAAAATGAGTAGTTTTAAAGAAGTGGAAAGAAGCTTTGGTGATCCCTATTCATAAGGGGGGTACTAAGTAGAATGTGAAATATCATAGACCAATTACAGTAGTTTGCTATCCTGTATAGAAAAGTTATGAAGAAACTCCTATCACAAAAAATAAGCTTGCATATTATAAGACATGGACAGACAGATATAACTCAATATGGATTTACATCAGGTAGATCATGCAACAATAATTTAATTAACTTTTTTGAACCTATTAGTGAAGCATTCGATGCAGGACTTCCAGTGGATGTCATCTTTCTGGATTTTGAAAAGACCTTTGACTCAGTGTCTCACAAAATCCTGATTGAATGTCTTGTTAATATAAAGCTCTATAAAAAATATTATAATATGGATTTCATCCTGGTTGAGAGACAGAAAGAAGCAGGTCAGCATAAGGTGATATAGGTCCATCTGGAGTGGGATAACTAGCAGGGTGCCACAGTGTTCAGTGCTTGGCCTAATCCTGTTTAATATTCTTAATTCTAGTATGAATACCACACATGGAGTGTGGCTAAATAAATATGCTGATGATGCCAAATTGGGGTGCATTGTTAATGGCACTACTTCGGCACATATGCTACAGGTTAATTTGAATAATTTATCAATCTGGGCAAATGTAACTAAATTAATCTTTAATATTCCTAAATGCAAAGTGATGCATTTTGGCAAAGATAAAAGGCTGGTTGATTACTATATGAACAACACTCTATTAAGTAAGGTTAACTCTGAAAAAAATCTGGGAGTCTATATTACAAATAATCTGACATTTTCTGAACATACAAATTAAACAGTTAAAAATGTCATAGACTAATAAATTGCATCTTGAAAAATATCAAGAGTCGGGAGCCAGAAGTACTACTAACTATATATTGCAGTATAGTTAGATCTCATTTTGATTATTGCTCATCTTTTTGTGCTCCAACATCAGTTTGTGATAAGTTGCCAGTAGAAAAGGTCCAACGGAGATTTACCAGCCACATCACTAATTTGAATATACTATCTTATGATAATAAGTGAAACTGAGCCTTTTTTCTCTTGAACATCATTCATTAAGAGGTGGCATGTATGATTTACAAAGCAACAAGGGATACTGCTTATTTGAGACTATATGTATGGACTGGCACCCTTCTGTAAGTAATTCTCAGTCCCACAAACTAAAGTTAAGATCAAATATAAACAAGACTGTTAAAAGAAATTGTTTCTTCACACAGAGAATAGTTCCAATTTGGAATGCCTTACCACAGGATGTGGTGCAAAGCGCTAACTTGCAGCAATTTAAAAAGAATTTAGACCTATATATGGGAGATTCCAAATATAATTTCCACCCAGGTTAAGGGTGGTGAGTTCATAATGGGCTAGTTCCTCGAACGCATATTCACCTATAAACCTATGAACTTATGAACATCAACTATCCCTCTCATTCAGATGTTTTTAGGTGAATCACTAGAATTTGTATCTAACTTCAAATACTTGGGGGTATGGGTTGATAACAGGCTATTGTTTTCTGAGCATATTGAGAACCTAACAAAAAAATTAAAACAGAGGTTAGGTATTTTTTTCAGGATAAAACATCTACTTATGCAAGAGGCCAAAACCCGACTAGTTCAAACTACCTTCTTAACACTTTCGGACTATGCCAACATCCTTTATGGACATGGTTCTAGCTCAGCCCTAGGGAAGCTCGACACTCTATTCCATTTGGCAATTATATTTATTACTGGTGCCCCATAATCCACCCACCATTGTACCCTACACTCTATGGTGGGTTGGAGCTCTCTTAGTCTCAGATGCCACAAGAATGCAATCCTCTGAACCCTTAGAGCCATCTCCGGCAAGCTCCCTGGATATATCTCTGACTGCCTTCCTATCTGTCAGACAGGGAATTACCCACTATAAAGCCATTCTTATACCTCCCTTATTATTCCTAATGTTAGAACGTGCTTTGGTAAAGCGGCCATAGGCCACTGTCTCCCTGTCTTATGGAATAATGTGCAAAAAACCTTAAAAATCATACTGCCAGTAAAAATACCCCCACTTTAAAAATCTCATTGCTAGGGCATTCAAGGAATCTTGCAAATGTTTTCACTAATCTCCACTAGACACTCCCTTCCCCATCTAAACTTACACCTTTGTATGATCTTATCCACTGTGAGAATTGTATATATTTTTCTTTTCTGTATTACTGTGTTTATTTATAGATTGAACATATGTTCCCTACTGTATCCTAATGTATCTGATGAACTCTCTGTATCCTAATTACTGCACTGTATCTATAGGCTGTGTGCTTGTATAATATTTCCTTTTTGCCTTGGATTGTACATTTACCTGACACAGGTCCACTTTGCAAATGAGTTATCTCAATGGTGTTTCGCCTAGATAAATAAAGATTGATTGATTGATTGATTGATTAAGCTAATGCCCACCATGGCCTATTTATTAGATTGTACTAGAGGCAATGGCAAACTTGGGATACTAAATCCACCGCTATCCTCCTCCCTTCTTTTTTTTTTTTTTTGTTGCTGAGATCTTACTTTTGGCACTGGCTTTGTATTGCATCTTGAGGTTGCCCCTTGGCACATTTTTTTTTATTTTTTTTTATACTCTTTTATTGGTTTGAAGACTGATTTCACCCTACTTTCTTAGTGATTATGCCCATCTCTCTGTGGTTTTTGTTTCTTTGTAAATGTGGGGGCCCCTGACTTTGGCACATCTGTTCCTGGAAAATTACTAGAATCCATAATCAAAGACAGGATAGAGGATCACATTAACAAAAAAGGTGAAACTGACCAGGACCAGCATGGCTTTAGTTCTGGATGATCATGTGTTACAAATTTAGTTTGCTTTTACAACAGGATTAGTCAGATCCTAGACAGGGAAGAATTGGCTGATGTAATCTAGTTAGACTTCTGTAAAGCATTCAACACTGTACCACACTGGGCAATAGTCGACAGACTTATTAAACTATACATTGACAACACTCTGTATGATGGTCAGTAAACTGGTTCACCAACTGTACGCAGCAAGCATAAAGGTTTCTTGTCCACAGAGGGAAGGGTGACAAGTGGAGTCCCACAGGGATCAGTTTTGGGACCACTTTTGTTTCAGTTGTTTATTGCTGACCTAGGTAACAACTCTGTAAACTCAATTACAAAATATGCAGATGACTCCAAGTTGGGTGGTGCAGCTAATACGCATGAACAAACTACCATGATTCAGGAAGACCTCAATTCCATAAGTAAACGGGCATACAAAAACAATATGTCATTCAATTTTGACAAATGTGCTGTCCTCCACTTAGGAAGTAACAACCGCAAACAACAATATACCTTGCGTAACACTGCTTTAAACTCAAGAACTAAAGAAAAGGACTTAGGCATTGTTATAAACAACACCATAGATTTTGAAGCACAATGCCTGAGTGCTGTATCCTGAGCAAACTGTACTAGGATCCATTAAAAAAAGTATAAAAAGTAGGAAACCAGACATTATTATTCCATTATACAGATCCTATGTCAGATCACATCTCAATTATTGTACCCAGCTATGGAATCCCTACCGAAAAACAGACACTGACTTTGTTGAAAGGGTACAGCATAGAGCTACCAACATCCTAATTCATGCCAAGAATAAATCGTACACAGAAAGACTACAGCAACTAAAACTTTTTAGTCTTGAAAACGTGGCAGAAAAGAGGAAATTTACTCCTATTCTACAACTTAGTATATGACCCATACCTCATGACTGAACTAAATCTTACATTTAAAAACACCAACTAAAAAAAACCTGTGAACATTCACTACAAGTAATTCCAGGCAGATTTAAAACAAACAAAAGAAAATACTTCTATACTGAAAGGATTATCAACCTCTGGAACAATTTCCCAGAATAAATTACAGTTGCTGAAACAAAAAATATTTTCAAGAACAAATCATACAAATACATTTTGGCAGGTGGGAAGTTGTCATATTATTTGTGAACACAGGAGCTATCCATGGGCACACTTGCCTTCTCAGCTTCTAGTAACATAGAAACATAGAAAATGTCAGCAGAAGGGGTGGTCCATCGAGTCTGCCCAAGCATGTATCCCGGGACCTAGTGTACACCGGTGCCCTTTTCCCTGAGATGCCAAATCTAGTATTGAGCCCTAGCATTGTCCCACATGTGTTTAAAACTAGATACTGTCTTAGCTGCCACCACCTCGGGTGGTAGTCTATTCCAAGGTTCCATCACTCTCACAGAGAAGTAATACTTACCGATGTCCTTCCTGAACCTTCCCCCTTTCAATTTCCACTCATGGCCCCTTATTGTAGAATTGGCATTCCATTTAAAAAGTGCTGATTGCAGTATTTTGTTAATACCTCTAAGGAACTTGAAAGTTTCTATCATATCCCCCCTTTCCCTCCTAGTCTCCAGTGAGTACATGTTCAAAGCCCTAAGCCTATCCTCATAGGTGATTCCATGAAGATCCTGAATAATTTTTGTTGCCCTCGTCTGGACCACCGCTAATCTGTCAATGTCCTTTCCAAGGTGAGACCTCCATAACTGGACACAATACTCCAGGTGTGGCCTCAACAATGATCAGTAGAGTGGCAGTATCACTACCCTGTTCCTACTATCTATCCCCCTATTAATAGATCCCAGTACCCTGCTGACCATGCTGTAAGCCTTGTTGCACTGACTCTACTGCTTGAGATCATCTCTAATAATGACCCCCAGATCCCATTCTTCAGTAGAGGAGCTGAGTTTGACCCTGTTTAGCCCTGTCTTAGGGTTGACCCTACCCAGATGCATCACTTTGCACTTCTTAGCACTGAATTTCATCTGCCATATGTGTGTCCAACTTTACAACTTCTTAAGGTCCTCCTGTAGCTCTCTGATACTCTCCATTGTGTCCACTCTTTTGCTGAGTTTCATGTTGTCGGCAAACAGGGCAATGTTGCCATTTATAGTCTCGCTGATGTCACTAATAAATATGTTGAAAAGGACCAGCCCCAGGACCAACCCCTGAGGCACCCCACTAGTGGCATATCTTTCAGTAGATCTTACCACATTTATTACCACCCTTTGTTTCCTGTCCTTCATCTAATTTTGTACCCACTTGACTATTTTCTCTGCTATCCTGAGGTCTTCTAACTTTTTTAAGAGGCACCTGTGTGGGACAGTGTCAAAAGCTTTATTGAAGTCAAAGTAAAGCAGGTCCACCACATGGCCCTTATCCAAATACATGGTCACAGGATCGAAGAAAGTAATAAGGTTTATCTGACATGACCTGACGGTCACAAACCTGTGTTGTTTATTGTTCTGAAGGTGATTTACTTCAAGGTATTCCACCAGATCTTGCTTAA
This sequence comes from Neoceratodus forsteri, assembly GCA_016271365.2. Taxonomy (NCBI): domain Eukaryota; kingdom Metazoa; phylum Chordata; order Ceratodontiformes; family Ceratodontidae; genus Neoceratodus; species Neoceratodus forsteri. The sequence goes on along the minus strand of CM057449.1, from coordinate 1,273,769,952 downwards.
TAAGAGATTCCATCAGTTTACCAACTATTGATGTGAGACTGACTGGCCTATAATTACTTGCCTTCTCCCTATCACCACTCTTATGGAGTGGCACCATGTCAGCCACCCTCCAGTCACATGGCACTACCCCAGATTCAATCAACCTATTGAGCAGCTGTGCAAGTGGGACTGCTAGCTCTTCTGCAAGTTCTCTCAGCACCCTGGGGTGCAAACAGCCTGGGCCAGGGGCCTTGTCAGGTCTGATGTCTGAAAGGCCCTTCCTGACCCTGTCTGTGGTGAACTCCTGGCAGCACATTCTCTGAACCCTTCTGGGCCATGGTTCTGATACCACTGTCTAGAAGTGGGCCCTGTTCCTCCCTGGTGAATAATGAGAAAAAATATTCATTTAGGGCCTCTGCCGTCTGCCTGTTGTCCTCCAGTACCTCATCCCTAACCTTTAACTGAACTATTCCCCCCTTTCTTCTTTTTTTTGCTAATATATCAGAAAAAGGTCTCCTCCCCTGTCTTGATTACCTGTGCAATTGCAGCTCTTTTGCTGCTCTAGCATCCCTCACCTTTTTCCTGGCCTCCCTGCTTTTTAGAATGTAATCCTCCCATTCCCTGTCCCCTTTTTGTTGTCTGAACACTTTTTATGCATTCTGTTTGGCCTTGATTGCCTTTCTTACTGGAGGGGAGAACCACATGGGTCTTTTAAACCTACTCTTCTTTGTTACAGTCTCGATGCAGAGCCTGGTTGTCTTGAGGACTGCTCCCCTGATACCCTCCCATATTTCCTCCACCTCTGACGTGTCCCTGAAGTTTGCTAATCTATCCCTCGCTTTATGCTTTAGTCTACCAAAATCTGCCTTGTTAAAGCACAGCATCTCTGTCTTTGAGGAGATTTTTTTGTATTGCTCACTGATATTTCAAACCATACTGAATTGTGGTTGCTATTTGCCAAGGGCTCTTCTACCCTCACAGACCTAATCTTTTCTGAATTTGTGAGGATCAGATCCAGGATGGCATCTCCCCTCGTCAGGTCCTTCACCAGTTGAGACAGCAGGCAGTCATGAAATACTTCCAGCAAAGCCTGACTTCTGGCACTCTTGGCTACTGAATCCTCCAGTCCACATCTGGCAGGTTAAGGTCCCTGACCACCACTATGTCCCCTTTACCTGACATTCTTTATAACTTTTCTGCTAATTGTTCACCTTTCCATTCTCCCTTCCCCAGGAGTCTGTATATCAACCCCATCACAGTTTCCTACCTACAGGGGTAGTTAGTTGAGCCCAGAGTGACTCAATGCCCACCTCACTAGTCTTGGTACTTATATCCTCAGTTGCTTTAAAGCCCTCCTTCACATAGAGGGCAACTCCCCCCCCTTCCTGTCTGACCCTTCTGAACAGTTTGTAGCCTGGGATGGCAAGGTCCCATTTGTTGTTGTACATGGTCCAGGTTTCAGTAATAGCCACCAGGTTGACCATTGCATCTGCCACTAAAGCCAGGAAGTCACTGATCTTGTTGCCTAGGCTCCTAGCATTGAGGCAGACTCCTTGCCAAGAGCTTGCTGTGTGCCCACTGTTGGCTGATTTTTGTTCCACTTTTTCACAGATGCTCCCCTGTGCCACTTTGCTGATTCCAGTCCTTCATTGTATGTTCTGGCAATAGTGTTGTTCAGTTCTTCAAACATTACATACGCATTTGAACCCCCTCAGGAAGACCTCTGGTCGAAGCACTGAGGATGTGTGGCTAAGCATCTGTGTGCTTTTTTGGTTTTTTTCAGCTTAGGGAAATCAACCTAAACACAAGCTACAAATGCATATGTAATTTCTGAGGAGCTAAACAATGCTATTGCCAGTGAGTGCTTAGATTTGTTTGTACTTTTGGCATAATTCAGGGCTTCCAACCCCTTTCTCAGCACCAGGCCCTCTACTGCTGAACACACCTTCATTTTGGACTTCCTTTATTGTATGTTGTATTTGTCTTAATGTGAATGGTGCCATTATGTCTAATCTCTGATTTTCTTTTTGGAAAAAATTTGGCACGGCATGCTACTTGTTTTCATGCCTTAGACCCCTTTCCATTTAGTTTAACTGTTCCAGGTACACCTCCACTTCCGGGCCAGTGCTCCTGCCCCCTCTGCTGTGAGGTAAAGTCTGCCCCATCTGACGAGTGATCTATTTCAGAAGTTCCCCCATGATCTAATGAAATGGAAACCTCTTGTCTGGCACCGGTCCTTCAGCCATCTGTTGAATTTGTCTATCTCTGCTGGTCTGATTTTTTTCATACTGCCTTCTTTTCCCCACACTGGTAGGACTTCTGAGAATGCTACAGAAGTCGCAGCTGCTGAAAGCCTTTTGATACTCTGTTTAGCATCCTCAACCTTTCGTCAGCCAGACCATTGGTTCCTATGTGTACCAGTACTACTATGTCACCTTCTCTCTGTCCACAATTCTCTGGATGCTCTCACAGTCCCCCATCGCTGAGGCACTGGGTAGGCATCTGACTGTCACCATCTTCTGTGAGTTCTTGTGCAGTCAAGTTTCCATTCCTCTGACCAGGGAGTTACCAACCATGAGGATTTTCTTGACTTCATGCATGGTCTTTTCTGATCTGCTACTGGTTGCTGAGGTGGCTTTACTCTTTGTCCCCATGATGGAACTAGCATCCCCCCTTCGGTGGACTCTTTGTCCCCGTGATGTGACTAGCGCCCCTTTTGACTGGGATGACTTCTTCTTCTCTGCTAGGAGCTCAAAGTTATTTGACACACTAATTGGGGTGTTCTAAGCTATGTTGTTCTTGTCCATGTGTGTTTTCAATCCATTAGTGACCATTAGGGACAGTCTCACCCCCGTAGTGTTAATGTATTCCTTAATAATACCCAGGAACCATGACGTATCTCTTTGGAAGTTTCTCTACCCACTTTATACACTATCATTGTGCTAGTTTGTTGAGGGTTCTTATTTCCCCCCTGTTGGTGGGCTACACAGTTTTCTTTGGTTGACTACTCTGTATTACTGTGTACCCCTCTTGTTTTGGTTGTCATTCCTGCATGCTTCTTTGGCATTTTCCTTGGGGTATACTCTGATACCTTTTGGTGTGTTGCAATTTTTCAGTTTTTGTTTTTTTTCTTACTATATTATTGTTGGAAATCATTATTATATTTTATTCAGCTTTTTTAACATTATTATACTGGGTATGTGTTTTTTCCTTCCCTTTGGATCTAAAATGTATTATATGTGTCTAGGGCAGGGCATGATCTCTTGGGAACTGAGGGAGGCCCTTTTAGGCTCCCCTCACCTTTACCATTTTCAGATGGCTGCTTCTGTTTGTTGTCTGTTCTTGGGGTGAGCCATGACTTCTCTTCCCAGAGTCATATCCTATAATGTGAATGGAATTCATAACTCCATTAAACATTTGCACCTTCTTCAATATTTTCGTCAGCATGGTGCTGACCTCCTTTTTTTACAAGAAACTCACCTGTCTACAGATGAACATCTTATATTCTCAAAGCTAGGCTTCGAACACATGTTTTATTCCTCACATAAATCAGGGCATAGAAGGGGAGTTTTACTTTTTTGTCGGTGTGGGCTTCCTTTCGAGCTTTGTACCAGTGTTAGTGATGGGGCCATGAGATATGTTATTGTAGCTGGTACTCTTTATGGTCGCCTTCTTATGTTGGTCAATACATACTTCCCTCCTGGCAAAGAACAATGGGCTTTTGCTTCTTTTTTTTTTCTTTTTTTGAGACTACCAGGTCATCTCCAGGGGCAACTTCTCTGGGGGGGCTGACTTAAGCCTTATTCTTAATCTGGATTTCGACTCATCCCATACTACCGCACACCATTTTTCATCAGCACATAAATATTTTCATAAAATCCTTCAGCACCTTGACATCACTGATACCTGGTATTTTTTCCACTCTTCTTTTTAGGATTATACACATTACATGCCTAGGTATGGCAGCTATGCTCGGTTAGATTATTTTTTTACAACCCTGGATCATATTAATTCCATTTATGCTATTGCCCATGACCATCTTCATGTTTCAGACCATACTCCCCTCTTACTCTCTCTTTCTTTGGGTAAACCCTCTCATTGTACTCCTTGAAGATTACACCTGGACCTTTTGTGAGATCAGGCTTTACTCAATAAGCCAACAAGAGAGCCCTCAATTCCTCCAGGAAAGCAATGATAGGACTGTACCCCAGTATAATTTGGGATACCCTCAAGGCAGTTCTCTGAGGCACTGTCATAGCCCATGCATCTGTATTTCATAGAGCATGCGAGGGCAAGATTCAAGAATTACAAAATACTCTACATCTTCTACACACCGCTCAGATGCAGGGAGATATAATCATCCATCTGAAATGTTTGGAAACTTAGGCTCAACTTCAACAGCTTTCAGACCAGAAGGTGGAACAGACTCTTTTCTACCTGTGGCAACAGCATTATGAAGTGGGCCCTCATGGGGCATGATATTTGCTCATTGGCTTCAGGCTCATTGAGTTGCAACCACAGTTACCAGGTTGCGTTATCTTGACTCAGGTGTTTCCACCTATCAGGCTGCTAAGATTTTGCCCATCTTTCAATCTTATTATACTTCTCTTTATACTCTAGCTGCCCTTACCCCTTCGGATCAGCAGGTTCATGCTTTTCTATCATAAGCCAGTCTCCCTTCTCTTTCTCACTTGAGCAAGCCCAACTTTTACTTTCCCCTATCTCAGTGGCTGAACTTCATGCTTGCATTCAGGCAGCTAAAAGTGGTAAGAGTCTGGGCTTGAATGGGTTCCCATCAGAATTCTTTAAAGTTCCTTCCCTTCAGGATTCCTTCACCCTGGTTTTGCTTCATCTTTTTTATTCTGTCCAGGACGGGCAAGCCCCACCCCCATCTTGGCATTATGCGGTCATTACTCCTTTATTGAAACCGGGAAAAGATCCTACTTTCCTTGCTTCATACCATCCTATTTCTATTTTGAATTCAGACTATAAGTTTTTTCTGTCTATTTGGGTGCATTAGCTCGAGGATCGTCTTTCCTTCCTGCTGGATCGGAACCTGGAGAGTTTTGTGTGCAGGTGTCAAATCAATGTGCGTTGTGTTTTGTTGCTCTTAGACTATATTCTCCAGCATTCAATACCTCTGGTCCTGGCCAGCTTGGACTCAGAGAAGGCCTTCAACTGAGTATCATGGCCTGTTCTGTGGTTTACGCAGTGGGCATTCGGTTTTCACTTAAACTTTATTACTATGTTGCAACAGTTATACCATTCGCCTCATGCTTTTGTTATGGTTACGCAATCACTTTCTACTTCATTTTCTTTAGTGAGGGGCACCCGTCAAGACTGTCCCCTCTCTCCACTGCTCTTGTCTCATTATATTAAGCCACTTGCCTCCTGTATTAGACATTCGCCTATTATTCAAGGTATACCTCCGGGGGGGGGGCAGGACTACAAGATTGCATTATTTGCTGATGATGTTCTTTTAACCCTTTTAGACTCTTCTACACTGCTACCAATTGTCATTTCTTTTCTAGACACTTCTGAACCACTGGCTGTATTTCATTTAAATAAAACTAAAACCGAAGTCTTAGCCTTTTCTTATTCTCCACCTCCCTCCATCTTGGAATTATTACAAGTTCAGTGGAACCAGAATATTTTTAAATATTTGGGAGTGTCAATTACTAAGGTCCCAGAACATTTTGATTTGTTAAATTATGAGACTCTAACATAATAGCCAATCGTAACCGTTGGTCATACTTTAATATTTCCTTTTTTCAGCAGATGCGTGTTATTCATCTTAATGTTTTACTGAAATTTTTTTTTCTTCAGCCACTATCCCTTCACCCTTCTAGCTGTTATTTTCATGAATGGTATCATTTGATTTTTCATTTTATTTGGAAAGGGCACAAACCTAGACCCTGAACTTCTCTATTGTATTGCCTACTCCTTGGGGTTAGGTGAAGGCAAGTTCCTTGTGGGATGAAGAAAACATCAGAGACCTGCACAGTCTGCACCCCTTGCCAGCTAGAAACATGTTGGGTCCACCGCACCTGTACCATGGCCTGCATCTACAACCCTGAGGGAGACCTCCCAACAGAGCCAGCCTGTAGAGTCTGCTAAGGTTATGAGTACTGGGTCAATACCCCTCCAAGTCTTCTGCTAGTCAGGAACAGATAAGAGTAATTGATGGGCATTTCTGTAAAAGCCTATTTATAGAACTACAACAGCCAAGAGCAACTAGCATTTGTGTTAAATAATTTATTTGGGATTCTCAACCATCAGCCTTCAATTGGTACTGCACCATGATCCAACATCAGGGCTGCAACTGCCTACTGTATTCACACAATTAATAGAATGTAATCAGTGCTTCAAAGAAACTTTAGGGCACTTCTGAACCAGTAGGGAGATTGTGTAGATACTCACCAGAGGATGGTGGGATTTGAGGTGTGATCTCAGAACTGTTTCACTACATTTACTCCATTCTGTTTCCCAATCCAGAGCCTGTGTCTGTTCCCCTACAAATATCCATTGTGTGTAAATTGTATTTTATTGTGTTTTGCATATTGTTGTGTTTGGATGCATAGAGTATAAGTTGTGGGTTGTGTATAATCATAAAAGTTCCCTGTCTTGAGGGTGGGGGTTGCATTAATTTCCTATGAGGTAGCACACTGGCAGCCATCTGTCACAAGGATCCCCATAGGTGGAGGCACCACACCATTTTGTAGTATCTTCAATACCAACCGAGCCCAGGTGACATTCACCCATATAGACTGTGCCCAGGTATTATCGGCCAGGGGTAATCTCATACATTGCAGGTGGAGATTGTTACATGCAGGCATTTTAGAAAAGCTTTAAAAAAATTCATTTTCTACTTGTTTTTGTTTGTATTTATACAGGTTTATGAGCAGGCTCAAATTCAGTGTGTGTTTTCAATACATACTATATTATTCTTTAGAAAAATATTGATCACTGTAATCACCAAATGTAAACATGTAATCTGCTGACACCCATTTATATGTAATTGATATTAACTGGCAAGACTAATTAGTGTTTTACTTTAGAAAAGGAAAGAAAACAACGAAAGGCATTAAATGCTATTCCATCTGAAAATCTAGATCAGTATGAACACAGCAAGTAGGAAATTAAGCTAATTTTTAAGGTTTTCTATAAACTCCAAATTTTGTGTGACAGCTATCAGCTATATGTAATCCTAGCACTCAGTGTAGCAGTGTCCCCCTACATGTAATCACCCTCATTGTAATGTTTTATATTAGTCTTTATCATTTTTAGTATTTGTTCTTATTTTACTGTGTCTTTACCCAAGATAGTGCAACTAAGCTGTAACAGCTCATTTCAATTGAGGTTCTGTTTCCATATATTTACTCACTTAAGTGAACTGGAGCACTGAGTGGTTAACTGACTTGCTCAATGTCATACAGTATTTGTCTTAGTAGAAATTAAACCTGGGATCTTCCAGTTCCTCATCTGGTGTTCTACCATTAGACTACACTGCTTCCATAAGTAACATCTCATTATCTCATTGCTAAAATATCATCTCATCTTTCAGAATATGTTCACGATTATAACCATTGCACTACAGAAGATTTCTAAGAAACTAAACTGAAATACCACAACACATAAAAAATAAAATTAATAAATAATGTTAAATACAGTGTAATACACTGCCTCCAGGTAAGTCAAAATTAGAGAGGAAGATCCACAGTCAGCATCCACATACTATTCTTTCTCCATTAATGTATATGCCACTCATATTGTTGCCATACAGTTTTTATTTTATTTATTTAAACTTTAGTTAACCAAGTAAGAGTTATGAGCCAAGGCCCTTTTTCAAACATGACCCAGGACCATAAAATATAGTCATGATGTTACAAAAGTCAGTAATGTGAAAAAAAGCATACAAACAAGTTAGGAAACAATACATACATTACATTAACAATTGTATATCAAAATATCAACATAAAATTTCTTAAGAGAAGTTTTAAAATTTTCATGACTTGCAGTTTTTTGTATATTCAAAGGTAAGCTATTCCAGTGATGGGGCAGAGAAAGAGTAGGCTCCTTTACCTACATTTGTTCTTACATTTGGGACCTTAAGTGTAGTGGAGGCACTGGAGTAAAGGTTCCTATCTACTTTTCTTGAATATAATATAGAAAATAAAGGTGAGTTTGATCTGAGCCCTAAAACATTATGGGTAAGGCAGTTTAAGCTAAAAGAACAGCTCGGACTGGGAGGCAACCCTACTGTCAGTTGATATAGAATACAATGATGTATACAAAAAGTTTGTTTTTTAAAGCAAACCTGCAGATTGCATGAAATGTAGTTGTAAACAAAGTCAAGTCCAATTTATCCAAACCCTGAAACAGGAAGGAATTATAATTCAAAATCGATAACAATACATTAGTAGCAATGGTGAATCTTGTTTGTTCCTTAAGGAAGCTTTGTAATTTAAACAGTGCTCTCAGTCATTGGTTTATATTTCTGCAAACCTAAATATTTGAATGGGAAAACTTGTTCCAACACAGTCCCTGCTGTATCATAAATAACTAATGGATCACTCCCAGCCATACGCTGCCTAGTTCCAAAAAATCATACTTTTTGTTTTCTTGCTATTCAAAAGCAAGTGTTGTCCTCTTAGCTATATATCAAGGCTCTGGAAATCAGTATTTAAGGCTTTATTTATTTTTTCCAATGATGAAGAACTGGTATATAAAATAATACTGTCCGGATATATTAAAGCATGTGTCTTTTTAACAGGGAAGGCAATATATCTATAAACAATGAAAATAAAAGAGGCCCCAGAATTGATCCTTGGAGAACCCCTACCTCAATTACTCTGAACTAACTATGAAATTATCCCCTCAAAACTACCCCTAAGAGGACACTCTGTTAGATAGCTCCTGACCCAAGTACAGGCTGGGTCCCTGAGTCCAAGGTTCCCAAGTCCCCTGAGCAGCAGACCATGACTGACCAGGTCAAAGGCCCTGGACAGGTCCATGAACACAGCACCCATGAGTTCTCCATTATCCATGGCTCTACTGATGTGGTCTGTGAACCTGGCCAAGGCCGTGCCAGTACCATGGTGTTTTTGAAAGCCATGCTGCACAGGGGACTGGAGAACAATGGAGTCTAGGTACTCCATAAGTTGTTCATTCATTATTTTTTCCAATAGTTTTCCCAAAGATGGCAAGAGGGAAATGGGTTGGTAGTTATCCAATTCAGCTGATACTCCCCCCATGAAGGTGGGTTTTATTATTGTTTGTTTCCAATGACTGGGAAATTCCCCAGTAATAAGGTCCAAATTGAACACCCTCGTCAAAGGAAGATTAATATATTAGTCGTAGAACTCTTGGCTCAAGACTGTCATCCCCCAAACATTTGTTGGGAGATAACTGTCTCAGCAATTTCAAGACCTGAGTTAGTCTAATCAATCAAAAATAAAATGTGGGTGTAACATTTGTCACAGAATCTGATCTTGCGGGGACAGAGGCTTCCACAGTAGGAAAAAAGTCAGTGTAGCGAGATACGTCCTCAAATTTGTGTAAAAAAGCATCAGATGTTTCCTTAACATCTGTGAACAACTTATTTAAATTAAATGAGTCAGCTCGGGTCCTAATGTTAGGAGCTGTTAAAATTTCTATTGCCAACCAGAATTTCTTGGGTTTTTTCAACTCATTCCTTTGATTATTTAAGTGGTGCTCAATTGTTAGAGGGGTAGAACTGAGGTAAGGCAGGAAAAGGGAGGTACAGTGCTTGCCTGATGCCATGGCTTGGAGGGATAGGAAATGAATCCTCAGGATCATGGGAGCATCTGAAAGGGGGGAGTGAGCTGGATGTCATTATCCACCTAGGAACACATGACCTGGCTGAGAATGGGATCACAGCAGTGCAACAGGAGTTTGTGGAGCTGGGGAGGGACCTTAGACAAGTAGCACACACGGTAACTTTCTTGGAAGTGCTACCTGTCTATGGCATGGATGAGGGTAGGAGTACTCTGCACCATGGAATTCAATGACTGGTTGAAAAACTGGTGCAGAGCTCAGGGATTTGGCTTCACTGGGGACTGCAGCTCCACCTGGCATGATGGTCTGCATCTATCCAGGAGGGGAACCAGGATCCTCGGTGCAGCCACATCCAAGAGCAGGGCCATTCTCAATGCCATACAAGGGGCATGCCTCAGACAGCTAGTTTCAGAACCCACTTGGGAGAGAGCAATCTTAGACATGATACTCTCAAATGGGGATGGAGAGAGGATCTCTGATCTTGAAGTGGGCAGACATCTGGGAACAAGCAACCACCAAACAGTGTGGGTCACGATAAACTTAGCTGTAGAGTCAAGCCACACAAAAGTGAAGGTACTGGACTTCAGGAGGGCTGATTTTGTCAAAATGGGAGAGTGCCTCAGAAAAGCACTAGCAAACAGGCAAGAAGGTGGGATGGAGCAACAATGGGCAAACATCAAAACCGCCATCACAGAGGCAACAAGTCTTTGTGTGAAGCAAATAAACAAATCAAATTGAAAGAAAAAAACACTATGGTTCTCAAAAGAAGTGGCAGGGAAGGTAAGGGAAAAAATATAGCATTCAGGAAGTATAAGGAAACGCAGAAGGAGTAGGACAGAGAACTGTACCAGTTAAAGCAGAAGGAAGTGGGTAAGGCAGTCAGAATAGCAAAGTCCTAAACTGAGGAAAAGATAGCCAACTTGGTTAAGAAAGGGGATAAAACCTTTTATAGGTACATTAGGGAACAAAGAAAGACTAAGGCAGGGATACTGAGGCTGAAAAAAGAGGAAGGTGGTTGGGCAGAGAGTGACAGTGAAAAAGCAGGGATACTGAACGAATACTTCTGCTCAGTATTCACAATGGAAAAGCAGAGGGAAATACCTAATGTGGCAATAGAAGCACTCTAGATGGGGGGGTTGATATTAGTCCTTTCACAGAAGAAAGGGTTCTGAAAGAACTCTTAAAACTGAAGGTGGATAAAGCAATGGGGCCTGATGGGATTCACCCTAGGATTTTAAAAGAACTAAGGGAAGAACTAGTAACACCACTGACTACCCTTTTTAATAAATCATGGGAGGATGGGGTGGTACCTGAGGACTGGAGGAGGGTGGATGTGATTCCCCTTCACAAAAGTGGGAGCAAGACAGAGGCAGGAAACTACAGACCTGTCAGTTTGACCTAAGTGGTAGGGAAAATGATGGAATCACTTCTGAAGGAAAGAATTGTTGAGTACCTAGAGGCCAGTGGGGCACAGGACCCAAGGCAGCATAGATTCACAGCAGAAAGGTCATGTCAGACAAATCTAATAGATTTCTTTGACTGGGTGACCAAAGCATTAGACCAGGGAGGGGCCGTGGACATGGCCTACCTAAACTTTAGCACGGCATTTGACACAGTCCTGCACAAAAGATTAATAAACAAATTAGCCAGCCTAGGAGTGGGTCCTAGGGTGGTAGCCTGGGTAAAACACTGGTTGGACAACAGCACACAGTGGGTAACAGTAAATGGAATCCACAGTGAAGAAAGGAGGGTTACTAGTGGGGTACCGCAGGGTTCAGTACTGGGGCCGGTCCTTTTTAATGTCTTTATAAGTGACATTGCAGAGGGACTGGAAGGGAAAGTATGTCTCTTTGCAGATGACACAAAGATCTGCAACAGGGTTGATATGCAGGAGGGTGGAAAGGATGGAAAGGATGAAAGGACTTGGCAAGGTTGGAAGAATGGTCAAATGTATGACAGCTTAGATTCAATGCAAAGAAGTGCAAGTAATGCACCTGGAAACAAAACCCAGGGGAAGAGTACACAATGGGGAGTGAGATACTGACAACAATAAAATGGAAAGAAACCTGGGGGTAGTCATATCAGATGACCTAAAGGTGGGCCAGCAATGTAAGAAGGCAGTAAGGAGGGCGAGAGGGATACTGGGATGCATAGGGAGAGGCATCACCAGTAGAAAACAGGAAGTTGTTGGCCCTTTGTACAGACAGTTGGTAAGACCACATCTGGAGTACTGTGTACAGTTCTGTAGACCCCATCTCTGCAAAGACATAGACAGGGTGGAGGCTGTCCAGAGGAGGGCAACCAAAATGATGCAGGGTCTGCATCAGAAGACATATGAAGAAAGACTAAAGAAACTAAAGATGTACAGCCTTGAGGAAAGGAGGGAGAAGGGGGATATGATAGAACCTTTCAAATACCTCAAGGGAATCAACAAAGTCCAAGAGGGTAGCATCTTTCAGAAAAAGAGATGTGCAAAAACAAGAGGGCATAATTTGAAGATAGAGGGGGGACAGCTCAGAGGTAATGTGAGGAAGTATTTCTTCACAGAGAGGGTAGTGGATACATGGAACAGCCTTCCTGAGGAGGTCATAGTCACAAACAGTGGGGGAATTCAAGAATGCATGGGACAGACATAAGGCAATTCTAGTGGGGGGTAGGAGGAAGTAGGCTGTTGGTTAACTAGGATCTGCAGCTTATCCGTTAGGTAGGGACATGGGCAGACTAGGTGGGCCAAGCGGTCCTTATCTGCCATCAAATTCTATGTTTCTATGTTTCAACCAAAACAGTGCAAATCATGCTGACGTTTTGAGCCATACCACTTCCTCCTGCAATATATGAACATTAAAAATAATTTACATATATTGTTTATTATAATACCACTCTCATCATTCACAATGATTGGTCATGAAGAAGAACATCATAAAATGCTCATTGAATATCTATAACCCATACTAAATAATAGTACCAACCAGATGTAAGGTTTTTGGAAGATTTTAATTTCCAGACTTTTTGAAGAATTAACATGGTATTTCTGAGCCCAGCATTTAGCGACTGTGGTTCAACTGTGAGAATAAGCACTGTTTTATTTCAATAGAGGCTAAGAGTGAAAGGATTACGTATTATTAGGAGAATTTTTACAAACATATTATACACACGTTAATTATTGGAGTTCATGTAAGTAGATATATTTTAAAAGATAGGCAATATGGTTGGAAAAGGAATACAGTGGGCTCAATTTTTAATGCTCCATGAATGCGCAAGTCAGTGGTGCGCTGATCATTTGGTGCATGGGGCTTGTGGCATTCTTCTGGCTGGTGATTGGGATTTTTAATTCTGAGCACCAAATGCCACAAGTTAGACCAGTTTTTCCCTGGTCTAACTTGTGCAATTTGGGGACCCTTTTTATGGAGCTTGCACCAAATCTTTGGCACATGCTGACATAAAATGAGGAAACTGACACAACCACACCGATGTACTAAAATCGGGTGCAGTTGCATCAAAGAAGTTTGATGCAAGACTTGATGTAAGCCCTATGTCATCCTTTGAAATTGAGCCCAGTATCTCTAAATATTTTTGAACTGAATCAAATATCAAATATGTTTTTATTTTTGACTTTTATCATTATTATTTTAAAACCAATCTGCATAACGTTTTCATCTTGACATTGAATTTAGATTGCCACACCTTAGACTACTTTTCCAGCTTTTCTGCATCCCTTTTCATTTCCTTTATTCCATCCTTTGTGCTCACCCTACCCCATATCTTTGTGCGGTCAGCAAAGTGACAAACCTTGCTCTGTATATCCTCTGCTATGTCACATATGAAGATGTTGAACAATGTCGATCCCAGGATCAGTTCCTGTGGCACTATACTGAAACCCACCCAACCCTTGAGAAGTCCCAATTAACTATACCATCAACTGAGACCTGCCCCCCTCAACTTCTCTATCAACCCAGGAAGTTTTTTATCTCCACCCCCAGGTCCTCCGGTTTTTTAACCTACCTTCTGTATGGTATAGTCAAAGGCCTTTCTGAACTCCATACATAACACATGGCAGATCAAAAGTCAATCAGGTTAGTCTGGCATGAACTGCCTACCATGAACCCATGCTGCCTCTTGTCCTGTAGTCTGTTATTCTCTGTAAACTCCCCAGGTACTCCTTTATGGTGGTTTCCCGCAGCTTCCTACTACCAAGGTCAGGCTTACTGGCCTGTAGTTGAATGGGTCATCTCTGTCCTTACTCTTGTGGAGTGGCAATATATTAACTACCCTCCAATCCACTGGCATGACTTTGTTTCCAGGGAGCAGTTAAATGGATCAGCATCTGGTGCCACCAGTGTCTGACTCACCTCTCTAAACATCCTAGGATGCATGCAGTTGGGTCCTGGAGATTTATTTACTTTTTGGGCCATGAGTCCCTTGAGTACTCTTTGCTATGATACCTTTCCTAACCCTTGCCCACTTCCCTGCACTCTTTGAGCCTTGATCTTGCAATCCAGGAGATGTCTGCCTTCTTCCACTGCAAAATATGAACAAAACATTCATTCAGGTATCTCCTTTTTTGCTGTTATCTTCCAAGCATCTATGCCTACTCAAGGAAAAACAGGGTCTGGAGTTCACACCTTCCTTCAAAGGAGGTGTGGGAGACTGCTGAGATGCTGCAGAGGACGCGCTCAGTAGCCGTTACAATGCTATTTTTTTAATTGAGTAAGGTATGCTATTGTTGTCTGTTCTGAAACACACTTATTGAGTCCTATTCACTAATGGGCATAAAGTACATACCAAAGGTGTGCACTCCACCTGCACAGCTCCAGTCCTATGGACAGGTGTGCACCAGTGGTATTCACAATTGTTGGACACCTGTCCATGCCCCCCCCCACAGTACACAGCTGTGCATTACTGGATTGGGTCAGTGCGGGGGGTGGAGTGTGGGATGCCTGACCTGGGTTCCTGAATGGATCACATAAGTGGGTATGCCGGGGAGCCCGGGAAGGTGTAGATCACCAGTGGACTTAAAGGGACACTGGCAGCACATGCAAACCACCCACCCTCCTACTGTAGATTCAGGGACATGGCAGAACTATAGCAGGAACAAAACCCAAACTGCAGGGACACAGCAAGCATAGCAGTTGTATCCACATGGACTGTAGATGGGACAATGGACAGGGGTAGGACACAGTGACCAATTGGGTAATGGTCAGGAATGGTACTGTTTGACTGGATAATGTGGCTGCAGTCCCCACTGGACTGGCACAAGAACACATCTGGCATGAGGGATGGTGGAAAGGTGAGAGGCAATAGTAGGGAGAACCCTGCAACTCAGAGACAGTGGAGGGATGGGAGCACCCAATGGTCCTACCAGTGCACAAATAGGTGTTGTCCCTGAGGTGTCCACTGCCATAGGTGTGCCCAAACATCCCCGGACCCCAGACCCTTGGGTCACTGGTACATGTTGTGTGGGTATAGGGGTCCCCAGTGCTGCTACATGTACCACACCCATTAATTCCAAGTTTGCCCACTGTCCACCTGCCATGTACCTATCTGCCCATCCCAACAGCACTGTTGCACTACACATATGGTAAAGACATACATGCTAATGCACCCCACCACATGGGCAGCTACAACGTTTAATTCCTGGGGTGCACAGGGTCCCCAGAGGGAACGTGGGGTGGCAGGGCACTTTGGCATGGAAGTGGTACCTGCAGGATCACATCACAGGATTACATGTACTGTAGTCTGTGTGGGCAGGGCAACATCATATTGCTGTTCATATGCCTCAGTTCTGCACATACACTTGTTGTAGTATTCCCATGCCCCACGCCCATTATGACTGCCTACCCCACCCGGCCCTCCTATAGCCACACCTGCACACACCAGACTGCACGTTGCTGTGCCCAGACTCCTGCAATCTGTACTCATATGCCTTCATGGACACAGAGCTTGGGAAGGATCTTTGGGCAGGTATCCCACTATTGGCACTGAGACTGTGGCCACCATTGCATCCATGGTGTTTGCCATGGCCAGTGTAATGAGGTGTTTGACATGCTTACACCCACATGCCACAGTTATGGCAAGATCCCCCCCACCATAACTCAAGCACCACTGTGCATGGCACTACGTGTGATTTCACACCTTTGTCGATCGCATGAAGTGTGGGCACACCCACCCCCCCCAGCCCATGTGTTGTGCATAGGTGCCCATGCAGTCAGGGAATCTGGTGTGCATCTGGTCAGTGCGAGGGTGGTGCATGCTGCAGGACTCCCACTGTGTGACATCTTCACATTGGGATGCCTACGTGCCTCGCGTACATGGCGCATTGTCATTGTGCATAGAGCCCATTATTTTTAGCTGCACGAGCTTGAAAAATATTACCTTAATTTGAGTTTTTATTTCACCAGCATATTCTGGCTGCCTGTCTGGAAACAGAGTGTCTGCAGAGTGTTTCATCTGAGGAATGAAGGAGGAGGCAGGCTGAGGAAACATGAAGCTGTGGAGCTGTGGAAAGAGAGATGCGCATAGCGAGTGGAATAGGAAAGCGGAGCTTTCTAAAGTAGAAAGAAAGAAACTAAAAAGTTGTGCTTGATAGGAAACTGGCAAAAAAAAGAGAGTGATAAAGTCTAAAATAACTCAGGATATTGTGAATATTGTGAAACAGAAGTATTGAATTGCTGCTGGACTGTCAGGCTTGCACGCACTGTTTTTATTGTGAGAGACGCCATTTACATTTGCCCTCTGCAATTTGTTTGGTGGGGCTGTTAGGAACATTTTATAGACATTTTGACATTGTATTGATTGATTAGCTTGTGTGTAGTGGTGTGAGTGTCTGTTTCTCCAGGGGATCCACATATACGCAAACTGTATAGTTTACTCGCAGAGACTTGGTGGTGTACACCTGACAATTGTTTTGATTGCTTTTGTCCTTTTAATACATTTTAATGTACTGGCTCTTCATTTCCCACTCAGTATTTAATACATAATTTAAATTTAAATCTAGAGCCCTCATTGGCCCCCTGGTCTGTCGCCCACCACGTGAGCATGGAATGATGTGCATAAAGCAGGGGCATAGGCACATATGAAATAGCCTTGAGACAGCCTTGCAGTGGTGCATGCAGTACAGCAAGTACAGAATTTTTTAAGAATGACTACATTTGTAGATTACACTAGTGCTAAACTTGTGCTGTGGGCTGCTTTTTTTTTTTTTTACCAGGAGAGACATACTAAGCTGAAAGTTTATTTACAGGTGTGACCTGGGACTACGAGGAAGTTAAGTGACTTGCTCAGGGTCACACAATATGCAAGTGGGGGCTGTGGGATTCAAACCCAGGTCTCCAGGTTTGCAGCTCACAGCCTTAAACCACTAAGCTATACTGCCTCCATACTTTGTTTGAATGAACAATGCCAGAAAAGTTTTTTTTAAATGTTCACTATCTAAAAAGATGAAGTGAGTGTCCTCCTCCTGTTATCTAATTTTTGACCTCACTTGTGAGCGTACTTCATTGACCACTTTTGAATGAAAGTTGCATATCACAACGTGATTTGAGAGTTGGCTTTATTAAGTTTACTAAATTTATATTAGTATTTTGTTTTATTGTTTATTTTACAGTTTGGTAAGGTTGGGGCTGTATTTTATGATTGAAATGGTTGTTTTAACATTACTATGAGATATTAATTTTGCATTTGTAGGACAGACTCTGCAACTGCCGGTGAAGTTACTTATACATGTGCAGTTGAAGTTAAATGTAATCCATGAGCATTTACTTGAGTTGGTTCCCAGTATTCCTACACTTGTTATGATTTTTGCTGGACAAAGTTGCCAAGGAAGGCTGGCTGGATACTGGGATGCAGAGGGAGAGGCATCACCAGTAGAAAACAGGAAGTTGTTATCCCTCTGTACAGACAGTTGGTGAGACCCCATCTGGAGTACTGTGTGCAGTTCTGGAGACCCCAACTCCACAATGACATAGACAGAATGGAGGCTGCCCAGAGGAGGGCAATGAAAATGGTGCAGGGTCTGCACCAGAAGACATATGAAAAGAGATTAAAGGAGCTTAAAATGTATACCCTCGAGGAGAGGAGGAAGAAGAGGAACATGATAGAAACTTTCAAATACCTCAAGGGAATCGACAAAATCCAAGAGGGTAGCATCTTTCAGAAAAAGAGATGTACAAGAACATGGAGGCACAATTTGAAGATAGAGGGGGGATGGCTCAGAGGTAACGTGAGGAAGTATTTTTTCATGGAGAGGGTTGTGGATACATGGAACAGCCTTCCTGAGGAGGCAGTGGAGTCAAAAACAGTGGGGGAATTCAAGAATGCATGCGACAAACGAGACAATTCTAGTGGGGAGGGTAGGAGGAAGTTGGCTGTTGGTTAACTAGGATCTGCAGCTTATCCATTAGGTAGGGAAATGGTCAGACTAGGTGGGCCAAGCAGTCCTTATCTGCCATAAAATTATATGTTTCTACATAACATCTAAACCTCTGGATGCTCAGCATTGAGGGAAGAAGTATTGCTATAGTATTGGTAACATTTTGGAATCAGTGGACATTTTTGGACATTGCTCCTGTTACAGTGTACTCTACGGAACTGTAGTAGTGATGTAATTATTCTAAGCCCAGTATTAAGAACTTTCCTTGTAATTTTACTTGTGTTTAAATACATTGGTTTACTCCTGATAATTTTAGGTACAGGATGTTAAGTCTAATAGGGCTCTTAGTATATACAATGGTTAGCACTATGAAACAAAAAACTATGACGCAATGGGGAATTCTTTGTTGTCAGAGGAAAGTCAGGACCCAGAGAATGACCAAATTAAAAGTAAAAAAAAGAAAGTAAAAAACAATAAGAAAAAAACTATATTTGATAAACAGTCAACCTAAGATCGCAAGTATGGTAAATTCCAAATACTCTGGCCATGTTGGGGATGATGATAGCTGTGTCTAAATGAAAGATAATTTTGCAGATTTGTTTTTAAATTCTCAAACTAGGACTTTGACTCCCAGGTTACAGAACTTAAATCCACCCACTATAGTGACAACCTTTTCTGTAGAAGATAGTCTGGATGGTTCTAAGGAATGTAGCCTATTGAAGGCTGTAGATACAGAAGGGATCTTGGATGGAAATGCAGAAGAAGGTTCACCTGAAGCTCGTGATGACTGTAAATTGGCCAATTCTGGCATAAATGAAAGGGTTCTTTTACAGAGCTGTATCTCTCTCTCTCTCTCTCTCTCTCTCTCTGGCTAGCCCTCCTATTGATGTCTCTCAGGGAAAGACAAAAGGCAAAGAATTAGATACAGTTGTAGTAAAAAAATCTGACCTGAAGGAGGTATTGACATATCTTCACAACACAATACTGGGTCTAAAGAACCTGGATAAATATAATAAAGAAAAAATGTTTTATACTGAAAAGAGGCTTCATGGGTTACCACAGGTAGACCACTTTGATTTTCAGTCTTCACTTGGAGCTAATGTTTCAATTAATCTAGGTCAAGATATTGAAGAAATGATCTTTAATAAATCCTTGACATATTTCCCTTCATACTTAAGTGCAGATATTACCAAAGTTATGAACAATCAATATGCAGCAAACTTAATGTTAACAGAACAACTGGTGATAATTAGGAATTTTATCGATTCCTTGAGAGAAGATATAGCTACTAATGGGGCTAGAATGGATGATACCCTTGGGCCATTAAATGCTATCCATCCCCCAAGAGTTTCATCCTGTATAGAACTTTCTAGTATGGAGGTTCGTACTAATGTTGCAGCACCACTCTAGCTATTAATAATGAACGGGGTACCCAAAAAAGGGAAAAGAGAGAAGAAAAGGATTTAGAGTTGTATGGGGAAAACTCAGCAATGGAAAGAGGTGCAAAGAGACAGGAGAAATCAAAGAGTTCAGATGGTTCAAAGGGCTGCAAACAAAGTACAAGCAGTGCTGGAAATAAGAATAAGTTGGCGGGGGTGGAAGACTTACATAAGAATTTAACTCAGGAAACTCCTAAAGAAGAGTCCAAGGACAACTTAAAGGGACATAGTAATGTTAAATCTGTGGAAGTTAATGTGGACCGTTATGCTACTCAACCCTTTAGTAGACTTTATGTTTTAAAAAGAGATGAAAATGAGACCTCCCTGATGTTGAAAGGAAAGGTTGCGAACCTATATAAAATAGACCTTGATTTATCAATTGCTGAAGATGACATACAAGATGTTATTATGGACACAAATGAGTAGGGTGTTGATTGTGTTGCTATGTATTGTGTGTCTCCAAGAGTTGTCAATTACCTTTGGATTAACAGTCATCTGCTGGAATGTTATAATTTGAGTGCAGAATTTATTAATAATGACAACAAGCTTTGCAGAATCCCACATAATATGAAGCTTGACTTCAAATCTGTCATCCACAGTCTGTTTGGTTTTTGGAAAATGTATAGAGAATTACTTTAACTCACACCTTGGGTAATGTTTTTAAGTTATTTTCTCCAGATCTGTTTAGGCAGAAATGGGGTCCTTCAAGCTCATAGGCGAGAAGGCTTTTTTGATGGAGGGCAGGCTGATACCATTTTTAAGAACAGCGAGATTGCAAACAAAGTTAAGAAGAAAGTAGGAATCCTAGACAATATAGGTCTTTATTTTCTTGATGAGTTTGTATGGATTTGCCAAAGAAATATTCAGACTGAGAATGGTTCAGGAGTTTTGATGTCTGGTAGTGAATTGTTGAATGTAAGTAATATGGTTTATCAAATACCAACAAAAATAGATTTCAAGTACTTGCTGAATATAATAGTTGACTGTTGTGCAGAAAAACTTAAAACTCCTCTATCTGATAATACTTCAAAATGAGATCATAATATTTCTCTAAAAAATCAGCTGATAACAAATGGAAATATTATGTACTGTAGTGGGATATTTCTGGTATTGGTACTAATTCTGTGAAAAAGGATTGGGTTGCCCTAATTAGGAAATTTGAAATAATTTGTTTACAAGAAACCTGCCATAATTCTCAGCAAGTATTTGAACTTACTGGTTATCAATTATTTCGCAGACCGGGAAAAAGGAGGCAACAGCTGGTAGATGGGCAGGAGGTCTGATAGTGTATTTTAAAGTTGGGGCCTTTGATGTTGTCGAAGGTGTAAGTGAATCTGATCATTTATTTGTCTTTCGGGTAACAAGGTGTGAGAAAATTTTGATATTACTTAACATCTACAACCCTCCAAATAACCCCAAGTTTTTCACAGATGAAATTTAGGAGTGTCTTCCATACAAGATTATGGATGTACAGATGAATTGTCCTGATTCATACATTCTTGTAGTCAATGACTTAAACTCCAGAATTTGGTCTTTTGTTGGCCTGTCTAACGTAAACATTTCTAAATTGGATGTTCCCTGATGCTAATAATTTTCCGAGAATGACTACTGGTAATAAGACCAATTCTAATGGTCAAAGACTGATCTAAATAATGAAAAGTAATCATTTTTATCCACTCAATGGGAGAATGAAGGGTGACATTAATAGGCACCCAACTATCTCCTCACATTAGGAAGCATCAGTTTTGGATTTTGCACTATGGAATGCACCCCCCCCCCCGAATTATGTACAGAGCTGCGGATTTTGACCAGGAATGAAAGTGATCATTTCCCAGTTGTTCTGAATAGTGCATATTATCAAAGTCATATTAGGATCCCTTCAACTAAGTTGTTATCCCCTTAACTGGAGAAAAGATATCTCAAGTGGGATAGGTTATTTTATTTTTTTAACCAGGTATAGCACACTAAGCTGAAAGCTTTTTTACAGGAGCGACCTGGGAGCACAAGGAGGTTAAGTGACTTGCTCAGGGTCACACAGTATGCAAGTGGAAGCTGTGAGATTCAAACCCAGGTTTGGTCTGCTGGATGTCACCAGATTTGCAGCTCAGAGCCTTAGACCACTGCGCTATACTGCCTCCGGTTTAGGATAGGTGGAATGATTAACTAGAAACAGACATAAAGAATAAGATTCACGATTTCATGGACCGATTGACCTCTAACCTTGGGGCCAAGAAAATATTTTCAGGAAAAGTACAGGAGCTAGGGGAATTTGTCAAAGGAATAAATCCAGAACAAATGGTTTGATATCTTTTATTGGATGAACAAGGATGTTACAAAAAGAACAAATAGCTTTAGCTTTTGAGTGAGCAAATCCTTCTTCAGAAGCTTAATGTCAGTTATTTAGAAAATCACATATTGTTAACACTTAGATAATGCAGAAAAAAAACCCAGAAATAATTCTCATTGGTTTAAAACAGACCTTCAGAACATAACTAAAGTGACATCAGACAGCTTGAACATCCCAATTGTGCTTTTAGCTGAACTAAACTTAAAGATCAAAGGTTGTCCAGAGATGACAGCAGGCAGAGAGTTCAACCCACATATATTATACCATGTATCAGTCTAATGAATAACAAAACACTAAGATTCTCTACTCACTAAATTATATGTCAAGTGAAAGATAATCCCAAAGACACATAGTTCAAGAGTGAGATAAGATTATACCAGTAGAAGCCAGCTTCAACTCTGCTCAGAACTCTGTTAATTTGTGAATATGACCTATGACAATAAAATGACCCTGGAGAAAACAATTGCATGCCAAAATGTAACATGTTAGCAAGTAACAAATAAAAAATAAGCCCCTAAAATTACAACAGAAATTATCTTTACATGGCATATAGAAGGATGAAAGTGATGTTTACCCAAAGTGAGTAAGTGTATCATACTGATGAAAGTACAACTAGCTGGATATATATTCCCAACATACCCTTGACCAGCTATTATGTTCCAGAAACCTTAAGGCCTTCAGTGTTGTAGCAAGATTTTATACATGATAATATCAATTGTCAGTGTAAGTGCCAGATACAAAGAAGTACTAGTCAAGGACCCCCAAGTAATTGAGACTGTAGTCTGATACGTACAGATTTCAATAAATGGTCAGTGTATAATTGAAATAATACATATATAGAAACAGTGTAAGGAATCTAGACAAAAATTCCTAGGAATTAAATCCCCCCGCCCCCGGGGAAAGCAACTACTTAAAATGAAATATATGAACATGAATCCTAATACACCATCAATTGTACCAACCACTACAATAGTTACACAAAAAGGAATTACACCTGTCATTAACCCCCAAGTAAATGAGACAATGCATCCTAATAAGTACAGAATGTAAAAATATAACAGTATATACTCAAACTACAGAACTAGCAGAAGGAAGTAAATATCCACTATAAAATGAGCCCAGAGTCCTAGCCACTGTGACACCATAATGTCATGTACCTGAACATAAGTTTACCTCAATAACACCACAATATTCACATCCACTATACCCACATAACCACCCATCTCAAATACCCATATTAAAAAATCAATGTGTCATACTTCTTCTCCCCCCGCAACACACACATAAACATACACAAATCCACACACATACACATACACACACACCCACGCACACATTCATACAGCACTAATGTGAGAGACCAACCTGTAGATAACCAGTTAAGAGGGACAAAGAAATAAATAATAATAGCCAAATGAATAAAACAACTCCTTTATGAAGAAGGGAATTATAAATAGAAAGATGCAATGAATAGGGGATGATTGGATCATGAGTGTAAATATAGAAAGAAAGAACTGATGGCCTATATAAGAACTGTGAAGAAATCTCCAAATAAATATATAGTTCAAGAACTAAAACATGAAAAGAAAGCAATGTAAGATATTCCTGGACAATTAAAAAAAGGAAATATTACAAGGCTCAGTGGAACCGCATGTTGACAGCCGTCTCTGAAAAGAACCAACAGTCCTTTTGTCCCTAGTAATGAGAGTTGTAATGAATACAAAGAGGAACTGGATACCCACATTACTAAAGAGGTTTGGGTCCAATATTTCTCGAATATTTTCTCTGATCCTTCGGTTAATATAATCTCAGGTATTAGTGTTCCAACAGCTATAAGGCGAGCTTTTAAGCTGATTGAGCGGCATGATGTTTTTTCAGCAATAATGTCTCTCAAATCCAAAA
Organism: Neoceratodus forsteri; assembly: GCA_016271365.2. Taxonomy (NCBI): domain Eukaryota; kingdom Metazoa; phylum Chordata; order Ceratodontiformes; family Ceratodontidae; genus Neoceratodus; species Neoceratodus forsteri. Next base: position 1,273,746,119 of record CM057449.1, on the reverse strand, counting down.
AAGCACATGGACCTAATAAGATCCCCACTGAAGTGTACTTATGTCTAACGGACCAATGGTTAAACAGTTTAACAATTTCTTTAAAAAATGCATTTTAGAAAGGAGCATCCCTAATTCATGGAGAAGCTCAGAAATTATCCCAATTTTTAAAAAAGGGAATCATTATGATCAAAAATGTATAGGCTGATCAGTCTGCTTTATATTGTATCTAAAATTTATACTAGAGTCCTATTAGTAAGACTGAAAACTGGGCTTCAAAATGTGGGGGAGATTTCTCCCTTGCAAGATGGACTGGGAAAGGCACACTGAGCTGAGGCTTGCTGCCAGGTGCAACCTGGGGAAGAGTACCATAGGGTATTACAAACATAGGCCACTATGCACCAATGAGTGAGTAATATGGGCCAGAGGCGTGTTACCCACCCATGGAGCTCCTCACCTGTGGACAGGTGCACACGGGCAGCATTCATGATTGCCGGGAAATTGTCTGCAGTCCCACCCCCCCAGCATGCAGGTCCATTCAGGGCAGGTGCAGGTGGAGTCGTGGACTCAGCCGGGCATCCAATCGGATGCCTGGCATGGGTCCAACAGTGGATCCCTTAAATGGCGGGGTGTGCATTGGCAGTGCACCCTACGGATGTCCGAGGGCCAGTGGCTGAGGCAGATAGGAGGAGGGCAATGCTGCTGGCCCTGTGATGGCACCGAAGTGGTGCAGAATGATGGGGGTATGTTGGGTGGTGGACCAGTACTGCCGGTAGCAGGGGGGTGGACATGCGGTGCCATTGGGGGAGCAGCATCCATGTGCCAGTGCACCTGTGAGGGGTTTTGGTTGGGGTGCAGCAGCACACACCACTGTATGCTGGGGCAGGTGGGTGGCACCGGGCAGTGGTTTGCTGTGGCCCCAGAGGGTTTGTAGACTGTTCATCCTGTCCTGTGGTGTGTCCTGGAGTGTGCACAGGGTGCATAGTGGGTTTACAGCAGGGTTCTCCCTGGCATACCCTGCACCCCTACATACCCCCGAGGCCAGCACTATGCGCCTTTGTGCATGGCGCATAATGCTGGTACACCACCCATGTGGTGCAGACCTGGGGGATTGGGCATGTCCTGTCTGTGCACCCCCCTTTGCGCATCCTGCACAGGGGTTGCAATGGGTATGGAGTAGCTATGCACCCCAGATATGTGTGAATAGCCACTCCACTCCATTGGTGCATATGGCCCATAGAAAATAACTTCAAAATACACATGATAAATAATGGCTAAAGAGATAATACAGCAAATGATACAAGCTGAGTGTTGAACAACTCTTGAGTAAAAGGTAAGCTCATTGTTAGGTGCAAATTGTTTCCAGGTACTCTGCACATAAAGCAAGATAGGAGATAACAACCTTAAAAAAATGTTAGATCAATGCAAGTGAGACAGTGCAGCGAGTGTTACAAAACAAAAGGAGCAAAACAGGGAGCTTGTAATTCAGGTGATGGCAGGAAGAGGGCTGCAGGTACAGAAGGGCAGAGTAGAGAAACTGAGTAGGCTGCTTAGAGCAGGGAGGGAAGGGGAAAGCAGGAGAGAATGGGAGAGCTGGTTCCAAAGAGAGGGGAGCTGATACAAGAAAGCTGCTTGCTTTGCACATGAGTGTGCATGAGGGATGGAAAGGTTGCAGGAGTCTCTGGAGCAAAGTGTGTAGTCAGAGGCAGCAATAGGTGAGAGCAGGGAGGAAAGGTAAGGAGGTAGAGTCAAGACAGAATTTAGAAATGAAGGTGGAACAGTGTGTCTGGCAGCGTAGGGGTAGGGAACTAAGGAGAGTGAGGAGTACAAGGAGTGGTGATGGGTGAGGAGTAGAAAGTTAGAAGCAAAGCGGTAAAAGGCATTGCATAGAGTATCCAGCCTGGTGAGCAAGGAAGTGGGGGGGCAGAGCCATAGACCACATCGTCATATTCAAAAATGGGGAGTATCAATTTGGAGACCAATTCCAGCTGTAATGGGAGAGTGAAGCTGTCCTTGTTTAAGTATAAAGTTCAGAGTCTGAGGTGGAGCTTAATGTGGATAGCATCAATGTGCATTGGTCTGCTGTCTAACCAAACACCCAAATAATCTGAAAGCTGGAACCCTTTCAATTTGGGTGCCATCAAGGATATGGAAGGCAGGGGGAGATGGGAGCTTAGCTAGCTTCTGGGCAGAGTCGAAGGTCAAGCAAACTATTATTTATGTTCATCATGAGTTGGTTCACTTTAAGCCAGTGTTGCAAATTGAGAAAGTCATGCTGGAGTGGAACCACCATTGTGGTGTTTGAGGGGCCAGTCGTGTAGAGTTCTGCGTCATCGGAATACATATGTATGTGCGAGGAGACACAGGTTGAGGGGAGGTCATTTAAAAAGATGAAGAATAAAATGGAGGCTTGGGGAATGCCAGCCTGGATTGGGAGGGGTGGAACAGGATACCACCCACTTGCACTGACTGCAGCTGGCCGAAGAGGTAGCAGTGGAACCAGCTCGTGGTGGTGAGTGAGAAACCAGCTGAGGTCAACTTGTTTAGGAGGAGGGGGTGGGACACCAAATTGAATGCTTTGGCCAGGTCAATGAAAATGGCCACAGTGAGGTGTCGCTTATCCATCCCTGTTAGGATGGAGTCTGTCAGTCAGAAGATAGAGGAGATAGTGGAGTGGTTCTTTTGAACCCTGGATTGAAAGGGGGAGAGGAAGGAGGTAGAGTTGAGAAAGGTGGTAAGCATGGATAGCACTAGGGCTTCCTAGAGTTTTGCTAGGGCAGGGAGTAGTGATATTGGCCTGAAATTTCTGGGGGAGGATGAGTCACCCTCTTTGTGGAATGGCAGGAAATTGCCCACTTTACAGGCTTGGGGAACAGAAGAAAGAGAGAAAGATAGGTTCAGTAAGTACATGAGAGGAAGGGCTATTGCTGGGGAAGAAAGTTGGATGAGTTTGGGATCCAGACCATCAGACTATGCTTTGTTGGGTTGGAGGATCTGAGATCCTTGAGAACTTCCTGTGGAGAGATTGGAGGGAAGGTGAACACCTCAAAAGGAGATGGTATGGAGCCAGCCCGGTGGCACTTAAGGTTGAGGCACTGGACACCACACCTCGTGCCACACTGGCAACCTGGGTTCGGGAATGAGCCTGGGCCACCGGGGGTCAGTGGGGGGGGATCGAGCATCTGGAGAACTGCTCTCATCTCTTGGGGGTAGAGTCCCACATGTCCTGCTCATTGATTACCCTCTAGTGGTGACTGGAGGGCAATACAGGTCAGGAGGTGTGCTCCAACATAGTTACATCAGTAGGGAGGGGGGACGGGAGAAACAGGAAAGGAAAAGAAGCCTGGCAGGGCTCCATGATGGTCCGCCATGTGCGAAGGGCAATGCCAGCTTCTGGATTGGGTCTCCAGGAGGGGTGCCACCTCCTTGGCCCCGCCATGGGGCAAGCCATGGGGAAATCTCCAGGGTTGGCAAGTGCGGTGCGGTGGGGACCAGAGAGAGTGTCCCTCCTCGGAGGGCCAAAGCCCCTGCCAGGGCTCGGGGAGCATAAATAACTGAATGAAAAAAAAAAGGAGCAGGTTATGGCAGCTGGGGGAAGGTCAGAAGAGGGCTGGATGGGAAGAGCACAGGTGGCAAAAAAACTGTTGAAGTTTGAGGCAACAGTGAGAGGGGCTTTAGAGAAGGCCACTCAACCTTAGATAATTGTTTTATCTTACAGCATCTCTTGGAAAAATATGTTAAATTAAGAAGACAAATTTTCTGCTGCCGTCATTGATTTCAGCTCAGCATTTCACACTACTGATAGGAATACTTTATGGGGCATTATGAGGGAATGGGGGATATGCCCTGTTTTGATCAATATTATCAAAGATACATACCCAGACACATGGGCCAAGTTAGGGCTGGGACCCGATGCCAGCTCTCAGATAGATTCCCTCCTAAGAAAGGAATTAGAAAAGGCTGCCTTCTTGTCCCCACCTTTTTCTTGATATATGTCAACAAGCTATGGAAAGTTTTAGAAGCTCCTAATACAGATTCTTCTAAAACTGGCTCTATAATTTGCCCTGCATTGGCCTATGCAGACAAGTTTGTCCATTTTTCACTCTCCTGTAGTGGATTACAAAAGATACTTGATATTTTAAATAAATAGTCTAAGATCTTGTCCCTTAAGGTAAATGTATCTAAAAGTAAGATTATTGCATTCTGTGCCTATAGTAACAAACATCAATGGAACTTGGATTCTATGACAATTGATACAGTTAAATCATATTGTTACTTAAGCAATAAGCTATGAGGGGGTGCAGGTTATCGGGGGATTTACAATGGCTGGAGTGGTTTGCCCACGAGGCACAGCTAAGTGGGTAAATCCTCACCAGCCATGGTAAATCCCTCGATAACCCACATCCTCCGAGTGGCTTATTGCGATTATACCAAGGTTTATTTATTTACTATAATAAAATACAACTTTTAAAGAGGTTGCTTTGTTTTTTTATTTTTATTGTATTTATTCCTGGGCTATAGATGGTTAGGATGTAGATGACCTTTACCACCACTTTTTGCTCATCATCAGCCAGTGGTTATCAGAGGATTTACACTGGTGGTAAACTGCCAGTCTGACCATTTCATTGGCTGTTCACTTATGTCCATGGTATAATTAGGGGGGGCTTGACATTTAAAACTTTGCCTGGGCTCAAATCTTAGTTGACGCGCATAAAAGGGGCTTTGCATGGATGTCTCCTATTCAAAAGCTGGTTAGCATAAGTAAACAGGGTTTGCACCCTAGCAAATTGTGGGAAGGGTGCAATGCAAATTGGGGAGCAGGGACATGAATATTAGCACAGTCTGATGTTCACTGTATTGGCACAATGCAAGGGTGTTTTGCTCAGTCCTCTTGCTGTCCCTGATGTCCAGTGGTCCCTCCCCCCACCTGCACCCATGCCTGAAGTCTCAATCAGAATTCCCTAGTGTCCAGTGGTCCCTTTCCCCATCTACACCCATGCCTGATGTCCCACACAGAATTCCCTGGTGTCCAGTGGTCCCTTTCCCCACCTGCACCCATGCCCGATGTCCCACATAGAATTCCATGGTGTTCAGTAGTCCCTCTCCCTACCTGAACCCATGTGCGATGGTCCATACAGAATTCCCTGGTGTCCAGTGGTCCCTCCCCCCACCTGCACCCATGCCCAAAGTCCCATATAGAATTCCCTGGTATCCAGTGGTTCCCCCACCTGATACCCTCCCAATGTACAACAATAATATTCCCTGGTGTCCAGTGGTTTCTGTCCCCAACGAAATGCCCACCCGATGTGCAATAATACTATTCCATGATGTCTAATGGTCTCTCCCCCACCTGATGCCTGCCCAATGTACAATAATAATATCCCTGGTTTCTAGTGGTCCCTCCCCCCACCCGATCCCTGTCCGATATGAAAGAGAAATTGACTTTTGCAAGGAAGTCCCCCCCACAACAAAGCCTCAGCCATGTTCCCTAACAGTGATCTGCACCCCCAGCCCATCCCTTGGTGGAGGTCAATGCCCACCCCACCTGTGGCACCAACAACCCACCCTCCTGGTCCTCTTACCTGACTATCAGTGCCATGGTCAGTGGACAGTGAGTGACACAATCCCCCACACACCATCTCAGCCACCCATCATCTGACAGAAGCATGGAACATGCAAATTATTTATAGGGCACCAAGGAATGGACTGTGGGAGGGGGACAGATCACAGTTAGAGAATGGGGTCTGGGCTTTGTTGTGGGGGGACTTCCTTGTGTAAGGCAATTTCTCTTTCATATTGAATGGGGATCGGGTGGGGGGGAGAGACCACTACACACCAGCGAATATTATTATTCCACATTGGGCAGGCATCAGGTGGGAGGGGTGGGGCCACTAGACACCAGGGAATAGTATTATTGTACATTGGGTGGGCATCAGGTCATGGATGGGACCACTAGACACAAGGGCAATTTCTCTTTCATGTCCAGCAGGGATTGAGTGGGGGAGGGACTGCTGGACACCAGGGATATTTCTCTTTCATACCGGGTGGACCTCAGGTGGGGGGAGGGACCACTGAACACCAAGAAACAGGTGTCTGACTACCAGGCATGGGTGAGGGTCATGGGAGGGACCACTGGACAACAGAAAATTATGTATGGGACCTATGGGATAGCATCACATGGAGGAGAGAACTACTAGCACCAGGGATAGCTACTCTGGGACTGTGTAATTGGGGAGGAGGCACTGCATAAACCAGCCTTGCTCACTATGTAAATGGTCCCTTAGTGCCTTACATGTCCAATGGGCTCATTACATGGGTCCTTTTGAATATCTTAATTTGCGCTCTGGCGCTATCCATTGTGGTGCCCTATTTTGGAAGCCATATTGGGGCAGTGCTAAGTGGCTTAGCATTGGGTTGACAGGCCCTGTATTCAGTTGAATAGTACTGGTGCGCTATTCCACTGAATATAGCATCTTTGAGTACCCAGGCTATTGCAAAGTGGAGCGCAAATCTTTGCACTCTGCTTTTTGCATTTTTTGAATATCGGGCCCCTGGAATCTTTTTTGAAAAAGTCATATTGATTATATTTTGTCTAAAACAAAATGATCTATTATGGGTCTAAAAAGATTCAACTGTTTATATGGTGGTCATTCTATTTGGCCCCTAGTTAAGGCTATTCAATCAAAATATAACACTTAAGTTCTCTAAGGTGCTGACATCTGGGCTATGTGTCTTGTTGAGAAGCAGTGGTAGACAAATATTACGTTCTGCTTTGGGTTTTAATAAATCTACCCCAGGTCACTTTGTCAGGGCTGAGTTAGGTTTAAATGCTATCCAAGTAATTGTTCACAGTAAAATAATTAACTACTGGTTAAGAATAAATAGGCTATCAGAGAATAGACCTGTAAAAAAAAATACGTGAAAATGATCATTGGAAAGATCTTGACTTTATGTCTTCCTACTGACAGGGGCATCTCCACAAACTTTTACAGTCTTAGGAAACTGACTTTCTAGTGAGATATGTCAATAATAAAATTATTCTAGGTTATAAGTAAGCAATAAGACACAACAGGGTGTGTGTTAGACACTTTAACTCACGGCTAGGAGGCATAGTGAGGCACAAGGCCAATGGCCGAGTGTCTCTAGCCTCCTAGCCATGTGTTAAAGTGCAACACACACCCTGCTGTGGCTTATTGCACTTATGAAATGGCTTGTCAATTTTTGGGATGAAAATAAGAAATATAGATAGGGTTAATTTGCATGAAATTTAATTGATTTGATGAGATAACAGTACGCTGTAAAAAATAGTTCCATTTGTTTACATTAAAGGAACAGTCTTATCCTGCTGAGTAGTTTTTTTCAACAATACATTTCATTAATTGAACAGTGTTATAACATCCAGCACAAGCTAGCCACCAAGTTAAGACTTTTAACGAAATTTTTCAAGCCTTCTATAACGATGAACGGTGGTTTTAACAAACTATTTAAAGCATTCTATAACGATGAACGGTGGTGCAGAATAACATTCTAAAACTAAGATTTTTAACAATCTTTTAAGTCCTTTTTTTGTTTTGTTACCAGTTCGGATTCATTTCCAAAAGTAGATGGGACCATTGAAAGTTAGGTGGCACTGTTGCATGGTAATTCTGTCAACGTGCATGTTTGGACTGCTGCCTGTTGTTACTGCGGTGGTACTCAGCATTGGTTCTGTGCTGATTGGATCTTACTGCTCCATACATTCAATGCTGGTGGGAGGGTTTTCCTGTGCTGGCGATTGAGCTGTTGGTGTGTTACTGATGTTCAGGAAATTACATAATTTCCTGTTTTGTGGATCCAGTGAGCACAGTTCATTTTTTGGAGCAATTAGATACAATTTTCTCTGCTTTGCATGTGGACTTCCCATTTCCCTCAGTGCCAGGATGTCGGACCACTTCTTTCTGTCATCTGTTCTGGGTCTCCAGTAACTGTGGAGACTTGATTCATTGTGGTGACCTGTGATGGTCATTATTTCCCGACTCTCCATCCCGGCATTTGATAGGAGCTGGACTGCAGTTGCACGGAGGCAATGGTTTGTATAACGGCGGCTGAGGGATGCTTCTTCACTGAGTCGGGGCATCATTGTGGCAAGATAATTAACTCCCATTGGCTCAGAAGAGTACCATATTGTTTGCTGATTTAATTTATCTTGTGGCAATCTGCGAGGGTGCATGTACAGAGCTTTGGGGTCAGGAGGGAGTTTCAATAAGTATTTTTGAAACTGTCAACAGGGCACAGGGGATTGCCAGGCTGTGAGTACATGTACCCCCGTGTCCCTGCTTGTCACTTTCTAGCAGGTTGCCATGGTTTTTTGTGTGCTCATTGAAATTGAGCATTACATATTCTAGCCCGTTTTCATCAGTAATTGTCGTGAAGTTTTCAGGTTTTAGCTGTCGGAGTCCCTCTCTACCGCGCCTGGCCATGTGGATTTGAATGTCGGTCCACACTTTCTGAACTAAACCAGGCGTGGTTAAGGCAGAAAGTGCTGGGGAATTTCTTGGTTTTATTAAGTCTGCAGCTGTGAGTGGTTCGTGGTGCTGTGAAGTGTCTTTTTGGGCATGCCTGTAACTTTTCATTTTGGCTGTGAACATTGTGTTACTCATTTTAAATTCACTGTCAGTGATTATGTTCATCAACCGGCCCACAGCAGCGGAACCCAGGTGCCTATTCAATGCAGCGCGTAGACCACAAAAGCTGGAAATAGCATACTCTTGCCCTGCGGTGGTTCGTGCCTCTGCATAAAACTTTCGGAATATGTTATTTAACTCTGATTTTGATGCGGTTTTCCAATTTATTACAGTGTTTGTTGCCACTGACCACTTCCCTATAACTTTCAGTGTCCAAGCAGTAGCTCTCAATGTATTTTTTTCATTTTTTGAAGCTCTAAGTTGTCTAGCTCAGCGTTACTTAGGCTTTCAAACCGCTTACTCACATTCTGCTCAGTAGACGGCGGTTGGCAGCACTGGATGTCTTGTTGGTTTTTTACAATTTCTTGGTCTATAGGCTCATGCTGAGGGTCGAGGAACAGGAGTAGATCTTCCTCAGTAAAACTTATATCGAAACTGGTTTCAGGCTTCATTTTAAAATCCTCCGTGTGTGTCTGTGCTAGCATTAGTAAATGACAATTATTAAAAGCCACAAGGAAAAATAAGCTTAAAGAGCAGCTGACAACTTCAGGAGATCTTTAACAAAACATAATATTTAGATAAAGTTCAGCTTGTGTTTCACATTAGTTGGTTATTTCTTCTCCCCATTATTTATTGCTGAGGTCAATTGCATGAAAACAGGATTTTTGCTCCTGAAGAGTTCATCTGTTTCTGTTGCTGTCTCCCTACCTGAGGTCATAATGCACTGCTTGTGACATCACAGTTACTCTCATGGCAACAGATTGTGATGTCACAACAGAGCATTATGACTTGAAGTAGGGAATAAGCTATAGAGGCAGATTAACTTTAAAGTAACTGTAAGGGATAACAATCATGTATTCATGCACATTTCCTCAGTTATAAATAATGAGGAGGAGAAATCTAGAATATATATTAAATACAAGCAGAATTGTATCTACGTATTATGTTTTTCAAAGTTTTCTTTCAGGCGTCTGTAACTCTTTCAGCAATACATAGTAAATAATATTGAAAGTCTTATACTGTACATATGAAAATAACTATGTGTTAAGTAAAAAATAGGTTAGACGATAACCTGCCCTAGTGTAAATTAAGCATTCACTAGCTGTTTCACACAGTGGTGTCAATCAAATTTTATGCAGTGTACTATTCAGATACATTTTTCTTAAACTCTGTGTACAATAAGTCCATATTACTCATAAACAGTCAAAATTATAATGTCTTAAACATGATATAGCTGCAGTTCTGTAACAAGTGACTAGTGTATGTGAATATTCAAAACCCAAACTTAACACAGACCCCTTGTAATTGAGATACTGTTATCCTAATATGTCCATGTATCAACATGTGTCCATGTGTACCTGATCTGTTGTTGCATTAAATAACAGTTCTGTTAATCTAAAACCAAAACAAAACACAATTGACATTTTCAGCTTTTATTCAGGCACAGTTAAATAGGGATCCTTTAGAGGTATGAATATAATTTATGAAAATAGAGACATTTCAAACACCTGCAAAGTAATCAATTCCTGTCCCCTTTAACTCATTCAGACCCATTGTGTGTTTAGAACATTGGAGACAGAACTCCAAACTGCTTTTCATTGAGAATCTTCCTAAGGCACTGTGCAGAATTGTAAATAACTATGCACACATTCCAAACAAATCTAAATATCTTTAAAACTATTCCAGGTACACAAAAACAACCCTTCTGAAAGTTGTTCAGGACAAAAAGACCTTTCAAATGAGGGTAGTCACTAATCTGAATTCCTTATATTTTGTAAAATATGGTCATCATATTACCTGTATTTCCATGTTTGTTTTTACAAAATTCACATTTCTGACAGCAATTTAAAAGAAAACTATAATGAATTTAGATTAGTGACTACCCTCATTTGAAAAGCCTTTTTGTCCTGAACACAAAAATGTAAAATAATGCCCTGGGGCACAGAAATCCTGGGGTAGAGTACAAAATGGGTGGAGTGGTATTGACAACATTAAGAACACACATTCAAAAAAAAACTTTTATATACAGTTGATTACTGTTTAACAATATTATGCATCTATGGCTGCCACTGTACATCTGATACACACCCATAATCATGTTCCTCACTTGAAGTGAAAAGGGGTGGGGTGGAGGCCATAACTGGATCCTTGTTTTTGTGTTAAAGGGGTCAGTTTTTTTATAGTATAAACAAGGAAAGGGGCAATTTCTAAAATGTGCAGACAAGCATGGGGGCCACTTTTTTTCAGAGCATGCCACCACCATCAGCTACCACTTCAAGACTGCTACTACCCCCACCTAATACAATCACAGTAAAATCAGAAGTAGCCTACCAGCACTGAGTTCAATATGGTTAAAGCACACTTACCAGCAACTACTGCTTACAAAAGAATGAGAAAATGACTGTGATGATGAGCAAATCCCAGACCAGCTCTCTAGTTTGTTAATAGTCTCCTCCTGAATCTGATTTTTACAGCTGTGTGGGACAAGCTCCACAGATGTTATGCCATCATCATGTAACCCCAGGATGGTATGCCGTTTGTATCTGCCAGCTGTACCAGGTGGGCTGGGTTCAGAGAGGAATAGGCCACTCAGCACAAAAGACTAGGTTTGGCTACTCTGCACAGGGGCACCCAAGTAACTCCGAACACAGGAAACAATAACTGTAATGTCCAATACCAGAAGTGGGATTCTAAAGTGTGACTTTTATTCACATCCAAACAGAATGAACAAAGCATAGATGAACTCTCATGGGGCTACACTCCCGGTAATGCAGATTAAAAGAGGCCAGAACACATCCTCATCACTTTAGCCCTCAGGCTCTACCACACACACTGGGCACACAGCCCGGACTTGTATGCTGCTTTGGGTTACACAGCCTGAACTTGTACACTGCTCTGGGTTTTCCCTGGCTTGGCTCCCATGCCAGCCACTTGGACACCTTCCATACTTCATGGAAACATGTTCTGGTGGCTCCCTAAACCACCTAAGAGCACCTCGGCTCCATCAGGGAATCTTCCTATCAATCCCACATCTGGGTGCTTTCCTCAGGCACTGGCCAAGTACCTGAGAGAAAGCAACAGGTGTCTCAGAGCAAATCCATAGAGGTGAATTTGGTTACTACTGATGGGGGGGTCTCCCACCTCTCGCTCCCACGATTCATACCCAGCCATTTCTCTGGACTTTAAACACCTCATCCTTTAACACTTTGCTGTGTAGATTCTTGCTGAATATATTTCAATGCAATCTACTTGTCTTGCTTCCCATTTGTGCTGGACTTGAACATACTTAAGATAAGTGGCATTGTCCATTACTCTAGGCCCCCCACAGATTAAGCAGTCCAATCCCCACATTCTTTCTTTCCACTTGTGCTGGACTTGAACATACTTATAAGTGGCTTTGCCCATTACTTTAGACCCCCCACAAAGTTAAGCAGTCCAATCCCCACATCTTCCAACTGTACTTGGCTGTCTTTTCCTGACCACACAGTAACAGTCCCTTTAGTTTCCATCTGTTTCAGGTGAAAACACTTGGCCCTTTTGCAGAGCGACCTCACCCTTTGGTTGCAGGTGCTCCACAGGTGTTTCCTCCACAAGGAATCTTCCTTTCAGAGCTTCTGGTGCCTCAGCACAACTCAAACAGGCAGCTTCTTTCCCTTAGCCAGACCCATGGGGTTTGCCCCTGGAAAACAGGCAGACACCTTCCCCCCATCCCCTCAGAGATGGGGCTCTGAACCATTGAGAGTGGTCTCCACCACTTCAATTATCAGTTCCTGTGTTCCTCTTCAGGTGGAAACACACACCAAAACCAAAAGTAGCTCTGTAACAAAGCTTAAAGCTCTGAGAGCCTGCACCACTCAGCTGCACTACAGTCTGTCTGTCAGATTGCACACAAACTGGCTTCAGATTCCCCAACGTTCTACTCTAACCTCCAACTGCAACATTCCAGTGTGGCTTATGCAGCTGCGACAGTTCTAAAATGATGTCATCCCTCAGTTTCAGCTGAGACTGAGAACAGAGTGAGACAGTGTGAAATCCATGTAACTGGAGTTTCACAAGCTGCCTTCCCTGCCTACCACTAGGTCTTACTGGGATTCTAGTAACCCTGGGCAACAGCGGGGTTACAATCAGATTTGTATAAGAGCATTGTGGAAGCATGTACCTGGGCTGCTATCTGATGTTCTGCCACAGTGCTTCAGCATAGTTTCCAGTGTTTCTGTTTATGCAGCCCTTCCCCTCTGTGGGCTGCATAAACATATCCACTTCCTGGCACACTACTTTTCCTTTCTGCAACTGTGGAAATGATGGCCACTGTGTGCAACATGGTGCTGACTTAAAGTGTGCATGCACTGGTATCGTGCATATGTATGTAACCCTCTGCCACCTTTGGCTAGCTGGCACCCCTTAAAAGAACTACTGCCAACTACATGGCATACTATTTTCTTTTGGCAGAACTACACTCATGGTACCAGCCCTAGCACTGGAGTGTATACCAGGCTCATTATCTAGAGGATGGGGGTTGGGGTACAAACTAAAATGAACCTTTTTATCTACAACCAGGCTCAGGGAAGAGGATGCTAGGCATATGCTAGACCTAACTGCTGAGGGGCCCCAATAACCTTCACACTAGAAGCAACAAGTGGAATGTCCAAAGCAGTAGCTGGGATTTTGCAGTGTGGCTTTATTTATAGTTGTTACTTAAAGCAAGGGTGGTCCTCCAAAGGTTTGTCATTGCAATACAGGCACTCTCTTTTGCAAAACACTTTGCTAGGCAGTACTGTTTTCCAGAAAAACATCTCTATCTCTCTTCCAAAGTGTATATCTATGGGATGTGCTACACACTTTAAACATTTTCCACACATTTCAATTTCCAGAGTGTATATCTGTGGGATGGGCCACACACTTTAGAATTCTCCTGGTGCATGATCTTTGCCCAAAGGATAATGGTGCCCATCCACAAACCACTTAGCCCTGCCTGAAACTCCAAATGGCATTCCTCCCACCCTTTGCCCCAAACAGCCTCTGCCATTCCTTCAGGGTTATACCAAATGAGTCTCCAATCATTGAAACACAGAAACAGACTTTGATGGCAGACAAGGACCACCTGGCCTACCCAGTCTGCCCATTGAACCCCAATGACTTGCTAAAGACTCTCAACTTTAACTTTAAATTTAGCACAGTTGTGTTGAAAGGGGTCCTGGCTGGTGTGATCTAGCCTTATCTAGGGAACACACCTCAGATAATTCCCTCAGAGAACAGTCTCAAATCCTGTACTCACTGATTAGTTGTTCCTTCCTCCCAGTAATGGAAAGAACAAAAGGCACCTTTCCTTCTCTGGTAGCTGTCAGATTCTACTCATTGTTCTTCCTTAAGGCAGCTGTGAACTTCAGGAACTTCAGGGGATTGCCGCTTGGATCCACAAGAATTGCATTCCCTCTCACTCCCCCTGGAGTGAAACAAAAGAGTCCGGCAGACAGACTGAAGATTTTACCAAACAAGGGTGAGAAATACCAGGGCTTCCTTTGACAGAGCCCCAATGGCAGACCTCCTGCTACTCTAACTGCCACACTTGAACTTACTGATGAACATTCTAAGCTCCCTGAGAGCAGCTGACTTTAAAATGGTTATGCTGCTGTGAGAGTTCTAAATGACATAATCATCTTCTCTCAGGCTAGCTGAGTAAACAATGGTGTCATTATGTAGAAAGCCCCTAATGAGCTCCCCACCAGCTGCCTTTTCCTACATGCCTAAGACTAGTACTAATGGGATTCTAGTAACCTGAGGGGATTGGGTTGTTACACGTAGTTATGTCAGCACCGCCATGTTGCACAAGGCTGACTCTGTGGCAAACTACACATGTGGAATGTGCTGCCTGCAGAACTGGTGGAGATAAATGCTGTGGAGGGATTCAAGAAGGGCTGGAACAGGTATAAGTGGAAGATAAAACTGAGTGATGCCAGACCAGGATGTACACCCCCAATGGGGGATGAGGCTGGGGGGATTTATGTTGGGGGGGGATGGCAGTAACGGTGCCTCTACCAGGTACTGATTCTCAAGCAGATGTGACAGACCATTAGGCCTACTCTACTGGCATCTTAGTATGTGTGAGTATCACACATGCGCAGTACTGTAATCACTGCAGTATTATGGCTGACTCCGGTGCAGCGAGAGCACCACATATTCTTTTCACCGCTCTTGCCACTCCTAAAAGCTCTCCACAGCCGTATTGGCTCCAGCCAGAATTTGTTTTAGTTATAGCTAAAATGGAGAACAGGTAGCATTCTAAGCTCAGTACTCAACCACAGATCACAGGTGTCTACAGATGCAGCGAGGGAATATTGACAACCAAGGTTTTTGAAAAGCCAATCACCAAAGTCCAAGCACTTCAAGTACTTCATTCACTCTAAGTGAGGCAGAAACAGCAATACTGGTGCACAGTAACAGCTGCAGAAGTATGCAAGCAGGAGTAGACAAAGAAGTTCAGTAGCAAGAAGTCCTGTGCATGCTCTTTTAAGTTGGCAAGGGGTCACGCGCATTCAAGGCATGTAATTTAAAAATTTAAAAAGACCTTAACCCCTTGCTCGTACTTGGCTACTCAGTCAAAAAAGAATCAAAGATTTAATCAAACACAGCATCTGTAAGCGATACCCAGCAAAACGCACTCATTCAATCCCCACAGTCAGGTGTGGCCACATCAGTGCCAACCAACATTAAAACGTTGATCATACAAAAATAATAGGAAAAACACCAAATAATAAAATAAAATAATAAAACAGACAGAAAAAGGCAGTGTCACAGATACAATTGTACAACTCAGAGGAGTGTCAGAAGGTGTCATAGGTAGAGGAGGCAATAATAATAATACACTCTGGTCAGAGCCAATATGGCTGTGGAGAACTTTTGGAATGCTATTACCCATTATTTCTAATGAATTTGCCCAATGCAGATCTGCCACGAGGCAGTTTCAATGTGGTCTTCCTTTTACACATTTTTACAATGTATTTTCCTAGAATATGCCTGCTGATTGCTGTATATTTAGCCTGGATAGTTCACAGAAGAAATGTCATCTTATTTTCATGTGGCGGAGCACTGGCAGTAGGATGCTGGAATGTGTCACACATAGGCACGAGCTCTGTGCGGGTGATAACGTCCAGTGGCCATACACCTCAGGTGCTCGCATGCAGAGCCATCGTCCTGGTGCCATTGTACTGCTCAGTGCGGATGACAGCCAATGCTTTACCCACTCACACAGGTCCCAGAACGGGCATGTCACAGCCAACCTTCCATTCATTTGTACAATCGGGGAACCGCAGATGCACTATCCATAGCCTGGAGCATACACTGCAAATGGCATTGCAGGATACCACACCCCATGGCACCCAGGATGCCTCAGCAGTGTGGAGGGTGGCATATTACACAGGGGAATGGGGGAGAGTGTGGTCCAGCAGTGGTATATGACAGCAAGTAGATACAGCATTGGAGGTATGTCAGTTCCCTCTTATGCTTTGCCAAGGACATACCCACAGCTGCATGCACTGATGGGTCCACAGCTTGCATAGTGCCCCAATGCATGGTACAGCCACTTGGGTCATTCCAGAGTGCAGGTCCCCGACATGGGCCCAATGCAGTTGGTGGCTGGCTGTGGCAGGTTGTGGAGGGCAATGCCAGTCTTTGCAACAGGTCAGGTATGGGGAAGCAGCAGTGTCTACATACTGAGGTGGTGGGTGGGGGTCCTCTATGCTATGAATATGATGTGATTGGGTCCAGGGGGAGGCCTACACTATGGAGGTCTTCAGGGATGGAGTTTGATCGATCGGGAACGGGAGGGGGTACCTCTAGTTCACCAGGGCTGCTGGAGGGCTGCATCCCTCTTATTCACCACCCCCCTTCTGCCGCATTTACCTAAGGCTTACACACTGTTATGTGCACCTCCATAGCTTAGGAATTCCCATCCAGGCCTGTAACGTGTTTCTGCTGGACAGGAATATAAATAATCTTTCTTTTTTCTTCTATGGTTTGTACATGACATCCATACACATCCTGCTCCTGTGGGAACTGTATATATATATATATATTACGTTCATGTTGTGTTATGTATAGCTTTCTTGTACATGTGACTTGGAATGTAAATACTCTGCTCCTATCAGTATTGTAAACATGTTGTTCCTTTTGTATTATGTATATTTATATGTAACTGTACAATTTTCCCTGCCAACATCAGGTCCACCTTGTAAATGAGCTTGCTCACTGGTGATCTCCTGGATAAATAAAGATTTGATTGATTGATTGAGCTATTCATGGCCTAACTGTGGGCAGTGCTACTCTGGACTGCAAGAGTTGCAGTCCCACTGAGTATGCTGTAGCGCGACATATGCATGGGAACGCACCCTCAACTTGCTCGGCATGCTATTTGTGTGCACCCTGGCCCATTCCCTTATGGCCAGCACATCCCACACATTTGAATATCATGCTGTGGTGCATTGTTGGAGTTGTTTGGCATATCTCTCTTTTCCTCCGGGATGTGCTGTGCATCTCCTTTGAATATGGGGGCACTGGACTAGGCTACCCTGAAGAAATACATAATCAAAATGGTAAAACCATGACCCGACTGAAAACAAGATATTACATCTAATCTGGGACAGCCTGATTAAATACAGAGCAAAAGTGCATAAATGAAGATCCCTATGCCAATGAGATGTAGCATCTCCCCAGTGCTATCCAGGATACACAATATAGGATAAGAAATATTTAAAGGAAATCTACTCTAAACTGAACTTCACTGTGTTCACTATCATAAACAAACAGTTTCTTTAAGTAATAATGCACAAGAGGGTGTGGATCATGCTGGAATAACCTCATGCCTGAATGGCTGGGCAAGAGTCCACAGGCTGAGTGCGTGCAATGTCCCAGAAGTGAGATTATTCCAGCACGACCCACATCCTGGAGTGCATTATTGCTATTATACAATGGCTTGTTACTATACAAAATAAAAAAAATAAAAAAATGTTTT
Organism: Neoceratodus forsteri; assembly: GCA_016271365.2. NCBI lineage: Eukaryota > Metazoa > Chordata > Ceratodontiformes > Ceratodontidae > Neoceratodus > Neoceratodus forsteri. The sequence goes on along the minus strand of CM057449.1, from coordinate 1,273,728,470 downwards.
TAGTAGATTCTTAGTGTGGCAGTACATCTTTGTTTCATAAGAGAAGATGCAGATAATGCAACAGCAAGTCAATACAGTGAGGTTGTGCTCAGATAACCGCACTGTTGCCAAGGGAAGACAGCCAATCGGGTTCCAGGATTTTTTATTGCCATTGTATAATTATTGTTTTCTAACATATTAGAATGCAATATTTATTTTGAATGCTGTGGCCATTAGGATAGTGTGTACAGGTGTGTGTGTGTGTGTGTGTGTGTGTGTGTGTGTGTGTGTGTGTGTATCCAGGATACAAAATATAGGCTAAGAAATATTTAAAGGAAATCCAAATTGAACTTCACTATGGTCAATGACATAAACAGTTTCTATATTTTTTATAACATATTAAAATGCAGTATTTATTCTGAATGTTGTGGCCATGAGGATGGTGTGTACAGAGAGAGAAAGAGAGTGTGTGTGTGCATGTGTGTGTGTGTGTGTGTGTGTGTGTGTGTGTGTTTGCTGTAGCTCAATATATTTTTTCCCAAAATGCATAGTACAATATACCTGCTGATTGCTACATATTCACTGAATAGTAGTTCACTGAAGACCTGGCATATGTCTGAGACAGTGTCTTTAGAGGTTAAAAAACAGTGTAAATTATAGATGTGCTGAGGAAAGGGTGACATTTATGAGATATGAATGTTTCTTGAAAGACAGTACATTCCCAAGTGAAACATGTAACAAGAAGCTATTTGAATGCTTAGTATTTAAATGTACAAGTTGTAGCATTCTGAAGGGGCTAAACAAATCTACAGTTTAATAGACAACCAATATTTAACAAATATTTAACAAATATTTAACAAGCTGTTTCAGTTTCCTAATGGCATCTGATAAGCAGCTTGGAGTTATGTCTCCAACATTCTTAACCGAAAGATTGGAGTATTTTATTTCAGTTGGCATGGTAGGATACATTGAAAAGTCCAAAACGTGTTCCACGATACTCCATTTTCCAGCTACAGATAGGAAAATGTCTGTAGGCTCCACCCACAGACATAAAAAGCCTGCTCATCAAAAAAAAAAAAAGAATGGGCTCGGCATTTCCAATTATGTGAGACATGCAGTTAGCATAGTAACAGCCCTCTGCAGGGCTGTCCTGTGGGTCTGGTGCTTGGGGTGGGCTACCCAACCAACAGAATTCCAGGCACCAGGCACAGGACTCTGGGATTCAACAATAGCACAGTCTTTTTTTCTGCAGCACAAGTGTGACTGGAAAGGATGAAACAGGGAATAACAGCTAAGTGTTCTCTCTCACAATGCAGGCAATGGTAGTATACCTGTTCCTGATGGGGGAATAGTCTTGCTGTGGCCCTGCTCCTACCACCTCTCCATGTGGTATAGTGTGCAGCTGCACAGTCTTCTCAGCGAGATCTAGTCTGACTGGAACAGTCAGCAACTAGAGTTAAATTCTAAATCTGTGAGTGAGCACTGAGGCCATGCTCAAGTCAGTGAGCTTACTTTTTGTCTCTCCAGCACCTCTGACTCCCATCATGAGACTCATAAGACCCACACATCCCGGTGAGCTATGTGCCAGTTCCCCTCCTCCCACATCCGTCTACAACTTGCCATACTTGTGATGTGCACTAGTATGAGCATTTCAACACTCCTGCTGCTGCAGGACTGGCTTGAGTGAACCTTGACTTAGCTCAGTTCATGGCTATGTTGGTGCTGGTGGAGGTCAGAACACATGACTTTCAGGCTGAGAATGAGCATGTGACAGAGTCTAGCAGAGTCATGGGACTTCAACAGCCAATAATGTTGCTTGGTGAGTCTGCAGGTCATGTGACTTATTTATTTAGCTAGTTTTTGTTGACTGGGTAAGTGCACTAGACAAATCCTGCCTATTTTCAGGCAAGACCCGGGGGAGGGGGATACAGATGAATGCCAACTGACCTTGTATTTTTTTTTAGTGAATGAGGGAAATTTGGCCAAGACACCAGGGCAATTCCCCTACTCTTTTCGATAAGTGCCATGGGATCTTTAACATCCACCTGAACTACCACTGATCCAGGCAGATGGGACCTTGGTTTAACGTCTCGTCCGAAAGACAGCACCTCAGAAGTGCAGCACCCCTCTCATGCTGCACTACAGTGTCAGTACTGGGATATTAACCCAATTGCCAGATGTGGGACCTGAACCCACAGCCCTCTGATTTCCCAGCCTCAGAGGCGAGTGTGCTACCTACTGAGACACTGACACTGATACTTGGTATAGTTATACACCTGCTCTCTGATACAGTGTGGCTACAAGAGGAGGGAAGGAAGAGAATGAGATAATGCATGAGAGACAAACAAGCATCTTGTTTGCCAAAAAATTAAAATAATATATGTTGTTAATTATATAAAGATGGGGCTTGCCTCTTTGTAAACTACATTTCAAAATTTGTTGTGGTGTGTTGTGCTAGTTGTGCTGTGCTGCTACAGTATTAGAGTATGGCCCTAGCTGCCTGGCCTGCCCTGAGTACTGCTGGTGAGGGGGAGAGAGAGGAAGAAAGAGAGAGAGATAGAGAGAAAGAGAGAGAGAAAGAGAAAGGGGGAGGGAGGGAGAGAGAGAGAGAGAGAGAGAGAGAGACACACACACAGACAGTCAGACTAAAATAGAGATGGAGATGGATCTGTCCAAAATGCCATCATATAAATAAATGAAAATATTTTAAAAAAGGAAACATTTTTGTACTCAGTGAAATCACCATCAGTTAGTAGCAGTGATGGCTGAGCAGTACTGCAGCAGATTTAGAGGGGGTGCTTCTGTGAAACAAATGTTTTAATAAATAAAAGCTTCAGGGCTCTACACTCAGGCTTTCCTGGTAGGTATAGTGGGGTTGGGGAGCAGTTTCTATGATACTTTGAGTGCTGTTCCCCCTCCCAGTATTTACTTGTAAAGTCCCATCCACAGAAGCATTTATATTCTGTTTTTGTGCAAATTATGATTTAAAGTATTTCCTGTGCCCCACTGTGTTGAATACTACAGATTGATCATCTTATTCTGCATTGTGGGCATTAAATTCACATGTTTCTAAATAATCAGAACTAATCATATCTCCATTTTTCTTTTTATGTCCAGTTCCTCCATGGTGTCCAGTGTCTCCAGTTCAGCCAATTTGTACCTTCCAGTAGGCTGTGCATTAATATGCAAATCCTTCAAGTTGCTTCCTGGTTCATTTTTCCTCTTCTTCTCGGCTTTGGCTGTTGCTTCATTCAATAACTTGCCATTTCAAATTTTTTTAAGATGTTTGTCTTAGTAAGGGACCAAATATGAAACATTATATGTTATATGCCAACATAGGGTATACTCCAATAGGCACTGTAGTCTGATAGCAGCAGTGAGTAGGGCACCATTTTGAAAGCAGCCCGAAGCATGTAGAGCTAAACAGCCACTGTGGTAATTGTAAAATAGCTTTCAGTCTAGAAAGCTCATTGTTGTTAGTAAGTACAAGCACTGATTATACCTTTAAAGTCTACGCTCATAAGTATGTTGACCACTCAAGGCCAAGAATGGAGTTTATGTTCACTGAAAAAAATCTTGCTGACTAAGAAAGTTAAGAAACATTTTTCTTCTAATTATTTGCCATTGCAAGTTTAACTAATTAGTTTATTACAGCTTTGCAGTTGGTCCAAAGGTAAAGGAAAGTAAATGTTACTAGTCCAAGTGCTATGAGTCATAGCAAACATTACAGTTCAAGGAACCTTGAAGCCTAATCATCTTATTGTGTACAATGACATTAGTCTCATGTAATTATTATTAATGGCCTTCATGCGTTAGACATTATGTCTGGAGTATATTCCAGTGTTAACCAAGGGCTGTCAAATGAAAGAGCTGACTAAATCAGTGTCTAAAGGTGTTTAACTGTACTAGGTCAACACACAGTAACATTGACATATCCATTATTTGCATACATGTGTTCCTTATTTCAGTTTTGAATTTATCTTAAATTGGTAAGGATATATTTTACTCAGTAGTCTGGCTGTTCCATGGCTCCCCAGTCTACTCTACTTTCATCTAACAAACCATCTTATCTTTCTTAACTTCTTGACTAATTTGAAGTCTAAAGATGTCCAAATCTAGGATTACTCACTCTAGTTATAAATACAAAGACAAATACATTTGATTAATTTGTTGTCCAGTATAACTAAAGGTCCATTTTTATTATGACCTGATCCACTTGGCAGAAAATAAACAGGTAAAAGACATCTGTTGATATCACCTACCCAGATGACAGCATGAGTGAAGAGCTCCAATTCACAAACAGCTCAAATAGCACCACATTCACCTTGTTTTGCCTTTCTTTTGTGATCTACAGCAGGCAGGTGCTAGTCTAAGATGGGAGGATCCAAGAAAAAACAAACAAAACCAGCAAGCACAGCCTGCTTCCGTGGCAAGCAGTTGCAGCACACAATCAGTGTTCTCAGACATCATAGCCTCCTCACCAAGGTTAACAGCAAGAAGCTCAGTCCTTGAGGTGACAAGCAACAGAATACTGCATGAGCTGCATGCCTTTCATGCAGAAGTTTCAGACTCCTTGTTGGCTTTGCACCAAGATATTAACTCAGCTGAAACAGAGAACAAGGACTTAGAGACTGCAACTTTGGCTCTTTTGGATCATTCTGCCATCATGGAGGCAACACGCCTTTGTGTGAAGCAAATAAACAAAACAAAACAAAGGAAAAAAACATTATGGTTCTCAAAAGAGGTGGCGGGGAAGGTTAGGGAGAAAAAGATAACATTCAGAAAGTATAAGGAATTACAGAAGGAGCAGGAAAGAGAACTCTATCAATTAAAGCAGAAGGAAGCGGGAAAGGCAGTTAGAATAGCAAAGGCCCAGACCAAGGAAAAGATAGCCAACTAAGTTAAGAAGAGGGATAAAACCTTTTATAGGTACATTAGTGAGTGAATAAAGACCAAGGGATGGATAATGGGGCTTAATAAAGGGGAGGGGTGGGCAGAGGGTGACAATGAAAAGGCAGAGATACTGAACAAATACTTTTGTTCAGCATTCACAAAAGAAGAGGAGGTGGATGTACCTAAACCATGCAATAGAAGCACCCAGGATGGGGGTCAATACCTGTCCATTCACAGAAGAAAGGGTCCTGAAAGAACTCCTAAAACTCAAGGTGGACAAGGCAATGGGGTCTGACGAGATTCACCCCAGAATTCTGAAAGAACTAAGGGGAGAACTAGTGACATCACTGACTACCCTTTTTAACAAATCATGGAAGAATGGTGTGGTATCTGAGGACTGGAGAAAGGCAGATGTGATTCCCCTTCACAAAAGTGGGAGCAAGGCAGAGGCAGGAAACTACAGACCTGTTAGTTTGACCTCAGTGGTAAGGAAATTGATGGAATCACTTTTGTTGAGAACCTAGAGGCCAGTGGGGCACAGACCCAAGGCAGCATGGATTCACAGTGGGAAGGTCATGTCAGATGTATCTAATACATTTATTTGACTGGGAGACCAAAGCAGTAGACCAGGGAGGGGCTGTGGACATGATCTACCTAGACTTTAGCAAGACATTTGACACAGTCCCACACAAAACATTAAAAACAAGTTAGCCACCCTGGGAGTGGGCCCCAAGGTAGTAGCCTGGGTAAAAAATTGGCTGGACAACAGGACACAGAGTGTAATAGTAAACGGAGTCCACTCCAATGAAAGGGGGATTACTAGTGGGACACCGCATGGTTCAGTATTTGTGCCAGTCCTCTTTAATCTCTATAAGTGACATTCCAGAGGGGCTGGAAGGAAAAGTATGTCTCTTTGCAGATGACACAAAGATCTGCAACAGGGTTGATACACAAGGGGTGGTGGAAAGAATGAGAAGGGACTTGGGAAGGTTGGAGAAATGGTCAAAAGTATGGTAGCTTAGAGTCAATGCAAAGAAGTACAAAGTAATGCACCTGGAAAACAAAAGCCCTGTGGAAGAGTACAAAATGGGGGGGGTGGTACTAACAACAAAAAATGGAAAGGGACCCGGGGGTAGTCATATCAGATGACCTAAAGGTAGGCAGGCAATGTGAAAAGGCAGTAAGGAGGGCTGGGGGGATACTGGGATGCAAAGGGAGAGGCATCTCCAGTTGAAAACAGGAAGTTGCCATCCCTCTGTACAGACAGTTGGAGAGACCCCATCTGAGTACTGCGTGCAGTTCTGAAGACCCCATCTCCTCAAGGACATAGACAGGACGGAGGTAGTCCAGAGGAGGGCAATTAAAATGGTGCAGGGTTTGTACCAGAAACCATATGAAGAGAGACTACAGAAGCTTAATATGTACAGTATACCCTCAAGGAAAGGAGGGAGAGGGGGACATGATAGAATCTTTCAAGTACCTCAAGGGAATCAACAAAGTCCAAGAGGGCAGCATATTTCAGAAAAAGAGATGTGCAAGAACAAGGGGGCACAGTTGGAAGATAGAGGGGGGATGGCTCAGGGGCAACATGAGGAAGTATTTTTTCACAGAGAGGGTGGTAGATGCATGGAACAGCCTTTCTGAGGAGGTTGTGGGGTCAAAAACAGCGGGGGAATTCAAGAATGCATGGGACAGACATAAGGCAATTATAGTGGGGGGTAGGAGGAAGTAGGCTGTTGGTTAACTAGGATCTGCAGCTTATCCAATAGGAAGGAAAATAGGCAGACTGGGTGGGACCAAGCAGTCCTTATCTGCCATCAAAGTCTATGTTTCTATATTTCTATTCTGATCACATGGCAGACTTATTAGTACACATGTATCACAGAATGGTGCAATGATCAGAAGCAGCAAGACCTCGAAGCGCAGTTGTGCAGGAAAAAACTCAGAATCTATGGAGTCCCAAGGGGAAGGGGGTGTTATGCAGGTCGAGTAGTCACATATGGTGAGATGGAAATTGATAGGGTGAAAAAGGGATTAAAGGTCCTAAAGGCAAGTCCACAGGACCGAATGGCATACAGCTGAGAGTTCTAAGGGAGTTAGCAGATATACTGGCAGGTCACCTGGCAGACTTGTTTAACACCTCTATCGGAACTGGACTGGTACCCCTGGACTGGAGAACAGCACATGTAGTGCTGCTGCATAACAGTAGGCCAAGAGATGATCGTGGCAATTATCGGCTCATATGTCTGACCTTGATAGTGGGGAAACTAATGGAAACAGATATATTACAGTAAACTGAACCTCTGTTCCCCAAGTTTAGTTAGCCCAACACCATTTGCCCAAAACACACTTGCCCGGCATTCAAAATTCACCCCCAGTGGAGGTAATTTTATGATTAGGGGGGCTTTGCCCCCCCCCCACTCTCCTTACTTAATATAATCAACTCTCCCACAGGCAGATTTTGAATGTTGGGCAAGTGTGTTTCAGGCAAACGGTGTCAGGCTCATGAATCTCAGTGAACAGAGTTTTGGTTTATTGTAGCACTACCATAGACAACATTCTGAAAGAAAGAGTGGTAAACTTTCTGGATGAAAATGGATTCCATGATGATAGGCAACATGGGTTCATGTCAGGGTGGTCCTGCCAGACCAATCTAATTGATTTCTTTGATTGGGTAACAAGGGCACTGAATAAAGGTCAAGTAGTGGACATACTATATCTAGATTTCACCAAGGCCTTTGACTCTGTTCCCCACAGTAGATTGTTTAGTAATCTGGAGGACTTGAGGGATAGGGGAAAACTGGCAAGGAGGATAAAACACTAGCTACAAGACAGAAACCAGAAGGTGGTGGTTTGGGGTGGAATTCTTGGATACTAGACCAGTCACTAATTGAAACCCAGATGGTTCAGCGCTTGGACTAGTGTTATGCAACATCTTCATCGGCAACATTGCAAATGGGGTAAAAGGCAAGATATGACTCTTTGCAGATGACACCAAGCTCTGTGGGAGAGTAGACATAGAAGTGAGACAGGATATTAAAGAGGACCTGGCTAAATTAGAGAGATGGTCAGGTATTTGGCATCTGGGATTCAACACCAGAAACTGTAATGTAATGAGCTTGAGGATGAACAACCCACAGGCCACATAATGGCTGGGAGGTGTGCAGGTCACCAAGTCAGAGGAGGAGAAAGACTTGGGTGTGATCATTACAAGTGACCTGAAGCATTCAACACACTGCAAGAGGGTAGCAGCAAAAGCGAATCGGATGTGGAATGTATAGCCAAGGGTATAACCAGTAGGAAAGCAGAAGTCATCCTGACACTGTACAGGTCACTAGTCATGCCGCATCTGGAGTACTGCATGCAGTACTGAAGCTCTTACCCAAAGAAAGACATCAACATACTCAGGACAGTACAGAGAAGGGCAACAAAGATGATCCAGAGAAAACAAGACAGTCCTTATGAGGAAGACTCAAAGATCTCAACATGTACTCCCTGGTGGAGAGTAGGGAGAAGGATGACATGACTGAAACCTTTAAATACCTTAGGGGTTTCAGCAAAGTGATCTCTGAGGGTCTCTTCAACCTTAGTGGAAATGGGACCACTAGGGGGTACTGCCTCAAACTGGCTGTAGTGCACTTCAAGAGTGAGAAGTGGAGACACTTTTTCACTGAGAAGATGGTTGAAAAGTGGAATGAGTTGCCAGAGGAAATTGTCTCCCTGAATGTAAACAGCTTCAAGAGAGGCTGAGACAGGATAAAAAGGAAAATTGCATGAAAAGGAGGGAAGGCCGGGGAAGGGGTCATCGAAGGGGAAGGAGATGTGGATAGCGGGGAAGAGGTGGATCTCTTTATAGATACTGGAAGATCTGCAAACTTGAGCAGACTAGATAGCTTGTAAGTCCTAATTTTGCTGGCTAGTTTTGTATGTTGGTACATATGAGTCCTGGAGGGGAAAGAAGACACAAAAATAACAGCTTTTACTAAGACTGCCTTAGCTTGCATGACGACAAGGTCTTTGATCCGAGCAGGTCCACCATGTGCTAGTCCCCAAGCCTGGGCCCAATGAGAGACCCAGCTCAATTGTAATGAAACTCTTACACTTTCAAATTAAGGAGCTGGTGCTAATTAGGACTTGGAGATAGAAGGTGGTCAAATATGAGGATTTTATAAATATATGTGTGTATGTTGCAAAAAAACTTCATTAGTGCTCCAGTTAGGGTCAAAGTGACAGACAAAAGTTGGGAAATGAAGCATTAAGGTTTCCCAAGCCCAAGGCACACCCCACACCTTCTCTCCTGCCTGGTGTGGGAGTGTAGGGTGTTTGGGAAACACTAACACTTCATTTCCCAACTTTTGTTGCTTTGACCTCATTTGCTTGTGTGCCCAATTAATGAAATAACAGTTGTCTACAGGCCTTCAGACCAGGGAGAGGACATATACACATTACTGTTAGAAGATCTACAAAACATGACAGCTAAAGGGGAGGTTCTGCTAATGGGAGACTTCAACATGCCAGATACAGATTGGTCTATACAAGTCAGAACCTCCACCAGAACTAGGCACATAGTGGATTCCCTGTGGGGGTGGGGCTTCAAACAATTGGTACAACAATCCACAAGAGACAGGGCTATCCTGGATCTAGTACTGACTAACGGGGAAAGGATCACAAATCTCCAGGTAGAAGGTCACCTTTGGGCCAGTGACCATCACATGGTATGGTTCAATTTGGCCACTCAAACTAAATCATCCCATTCCAAGGATAAAATATGGGACTTCAGAGGAGCTGAATTTGATAAGATGGCCAACAGAATTAAACTAGTCCTGGCAAGAAGAAATACAGGTGAGGGGGTACAGGCAAAGTGGGCAAGCATTAAGGATGCAATACTTAAAGCAACATCTCATTGTGTTAGAGAGAAAAGCAAGAGCAAAAGAAGGAGGAAGCCACTGAGGTTCTCAAAAACAGTAGCAGAAAAGGTCAGAGCAAAAAGGTTTGCCTTCAGGAAATATAATGGAATACAGCGGAACAAAGCTAGAGAGGTATACCAAACTTCCCTAAGGGAAGCAGGAAAGGCAGTAGGGTAGACAAAGGCCCAAACCAAGAAAACACTAGCATGAACAGTAAAAGAAGGGGGCAAGACTTTCTATAGATACATTAGTGAAAGGAGAAAGTCCAGATGGGGTATTGCTAAGATCAAAGGGGATAAGTGGGAGTGTGTGGAGAAGGACCAAGGAAAAGCATCTATCCTAAATAGATACTTCTGCTCAGTATTTACTGAGGAGAAGGCAGGGCAGGGCCCACAGCTCAGCACCATGTACACAGGGGGGAAGGAGGTGTGCACAAGTCCCTACACAAAAGAAAGGGTCCTACAAAAACTTGCTAAACTCAGGGTGGACAAGGCAATGGGACCTGATGGCATACGTCCCAGGGTACTAAAGGAGCTAAGGGTGGAACTAGAAGAACCATTAGTAGAACTGTTCAGTGAGCTTCTGAGCACAGAAGAGGTCCCAGAAGACTGGAGAAGGGCTCGTGTGATCCCGCTCCACAAGAGTGGTAGCAGGGAGGAGGCAGGGAACTACAGACCAGTCAGTCTTATCTCAGTAGTGGGCAAGATTATGGATGCACTCCTTAAGGAAAGGATTGTGCAACGCCTGGAATCCATAGGAGCACAGGATCCAAGACAGCATGGGTTTGCAACAGGAAGGTCCTGTCAAACTAGTCTCATAGATTTCTTTGAATGGGTAACCAGAGTGGTGGACCAAGGGGGTACAGTTGATGTCACCTACCTTGATTTCAGCAAAGCTTTCAATACTGTTCCACATAGAAGATTGATTAATAAGCTGGGTAAGTGTGGGGTGGGTCAGAAGTTGGTCAACTGGGTGGCAAACTGGTTGGCAGGCAGAAAAAAGAGAGTGGTGGTAAACAGTATACAGTCAGAAGAGATGCAGGTCACAAGTGGGGTACCTCAGGGATCAGTCCTGGGTCCAGTCTTCTTCAATATCTTCATCGGTGACACTGAAGATGGACTGGAGGGTAAGGCTTGCCTGTTTGCAGATGACGCCAAGATCTGCAACAGAGTAGATGATTCAGATGGGGTGGGCAGAATGAGAAGATCTGGAAAACTGGCAAAATTGTTTGAAGAGTAGCAACTGGGGTTTAATGCAAAGAAATGCAAGATAATGCACAGGAAGAAGAAACCCTGAAACTGCCTATTGGTTGGGAGGGGAGTTGCTGGCAATCACAAGGGAAGAAAGAGACTTGGGCATCATCATCATAGATGACTTGAAATCATCCAAGCAGACCACTAAAGCAGTAGGTAAGGCTAGGGGGATGTTAGGGTGTATTAGTAGGGGTATCACAAGTTGTAAGAGGGAGGTAATAATCCCTCTTTACAAGACACTGGTTAGGCCCCATCTGGAGTACTGTGTGCAGTACTGGAGGCCACACCTCCTCAAGGACATTAACAAAATGGAGGCAGTCCAGAGAAGGGCAACCAAAATGGTGCAGGGACTGCATCAGAAAACATATGAGGACAGATTAATGGAGCGCAATATGTATATCCTAGAGCAAAGGAGGAAGAGAGGTGATATGATCAAAACATTCAAATATCTTAAGGGCATTAACAAGGTGAAAGAGTCTAACATGTTTCAATATAAGAAAAATAGCAGGACAAGAGGACACAGCATACGATTAGAGGGAGCCCGATTAAGGGGTAATGTGAGGAAGTCTTTTTTCACAGAAAGGGTGGTGGATGCATGGAACGGCCTACCTCAGGAAGTGGTGGATATGAATACAGTGCAGTGCTTCAAACACGAATGGTATAGGCATTAGGGATCAATACAGATGAGTATGAATAAATTAGCCATTGACAGAGTAACAGCCCTATGGCACATTCATAAGGTAGAAGAAATGGGCAGTTAAAAACAGAATACCAGTGCACAAACCCCCCCCCAAAAAAAACCACATTAATATTTAAACAAGTTCATGGCCACTGGCTCTACTTACTTTAAACTTCATGTAAAGAAGGTGGTCCTCTTAGTTTTCAGATTGGAATTCCAAAGTGAGCAAGCTATACCACCCCTTCATGGAGGGAACCTTTCGGTATAGTCCCTACACTAGCTTCTCAGCTCTGAAATGCCTGCAGTGGCTACTCACAAATGTAGAGTGCTGCCTGAAATGGCCTATTGCCTAACTGGCTCCTTAAATAAGGTACTTCCACCTAGGAACATTTACAGGTGGTGGAAGGGAGCGTGCTGTAAGGGGTGCCACACCTTCCCCAAATCAGCGTGCTCCGCTCTGCATTGCCCCAAATGTAATTCACATTTCTGCTAGGGGGTGCTACTGGCTTGTGGTAAATAACAGCAGTTAAAAACAGAATACCAGTGCACAAACCTCCCCCCACAAAACATGGTACATATTAATATTTAAACAATTGCATAGCCACTGGCTCTACTTACTGTCAAGGGATGGTATGACTTGCTCACTTTGGAATTCCAATCTGAAAATTAAGAGGACCCCCTTTTTCCATGGAGTTTAAAGTAGGAAAAGCCACTAGGCAGTTAAATTGATAGATTTTTGAATGAATGCCATGTTTTGTGGGGGGTGCACTGGATGCCACACACCAGCAGCGCCTTTCTCCAGAAATGTGAATTGCATTTTGAGCAATGAAAAGGTTTTGAGCATGCTATTTGGTTGTTTTTAGAGTTTTGGGAGTTGTGGTACTCCCCTTAGCATTCTCCCTGCCATCACTTTTGGAAATTCCTGGGTGGAATCAAATTTAAAGGAGCCAATAAGGCCATGTGACTTAAGCCAATTCAGGCAGCACTCTATATTTATGAGTACCCACTGCAGGCAATTCAGAGCTGAGAAGCTATTGTAGGGACTATACCGAAAGGATCCCACCATGAAGGGGTGGTATAGCTTGCTCACTTTGGAATTCCAATCTGAAAACTAAGAGGACCCCCTTTTTTCATGGAGTTTAAAGTAAGAAAAGACATTATGCAGTTAAATTGATTGATTTTTGAATGAATGCCATGTTTTGTGGGTGGGGTGGGGGGTACACTGGATGCCTCACACCAGCAGCACCCTTCTCCAGAAATGTGAATTGCATTTTGAGCAATGCAAAGGTTTTGAGCATGCTATTTGGTTGTTTTTAGAAGAAATGGGCAGACTGGCAGGGGCGTAGCCAGGATTTGGTGAAGGGGGTTTCCTAAACACTTCTGGGGGGGTCCAAGGGCATGCCCCCCCGGAACATTTTGAAAATTTAGGAGACAAATGGTGCAGTTTCATGCATTTTAGGCAATAACTGTTGAGTTACAAAATGCATCAAAATTCAAGTTGTCAGTCTCATCCATCCCCAGTCCCAGGTATTTCCGTTGAACTCAGGATTCTTTTCTCCCTTTTTAAATTTCCCCTTTTCTCTTTTACCTCTCCACATTCTGTTACCAAGCCTACACCACCTTTGCTGTTTTGCCAGGTGTTCCTTCAAATGTTATTTTTGGTTAATTTTCACTTCCCCAAATTTAATTTCCGTGTTCAGCTATTCCCTTGTCTTTTATGTTCCACCTCTCCCACTACATGTACTTCCCCTTTAATTGCTCACGTTCTATGGTTTCTCTTAATAGTCTTCCTCCCTTTCCCTTTCCCTTTACATTACATGCATGATCCCCTTTATGGCAAACACATAATGGTCAGATACTTTATATATGTTTAAATATTTTAATACTGTTTGAGTCAGGCTCCCATACTAAACAGTATTGCATGAAAAATATTTAAACAATATAAACTGCCTATGATTTGTGCAACCAGCATACAAGCATACCATAAGGGCTAGTTCAGTGAGTCCCTTGATACTGGGATAGTTCCAGAAGACTGGAAGAAGATGCATGTGGCCCCTTTACACAGAGTGGAGGTAGAGAAGAGCCAGGAAAATATAGGCTGATAAGCCCCACCTCAGTGGTGGGGAAGATTATGGAGGCATTACTTAAGGAGATGATAGTGGGTCACCTAGAGCACAATGCAGCCCAAGATCCCAGGCAGCATGGATTTACAGCAGGTCCCATCAAGCACATCAAAATTATAGATTTTTTTGGCTGAATAACCAAGGTGGTGGACCAGGGGGGAGCAGTGGATGTCACCTACATTGACTTCAGCAAGGCCTTTTACACCATACTGCACAGAAGACTGATGAACAAGTAGTTGGCCAGTCTGGGGATGGGCCAAAAGGTGGTGAATTGGGTTAGGAACTGGCTAATTAATAGGAAGCAGAAGGTGGTAGTAAATGGGATCCAATCAGAGGAAAGAAAGGTGACCAGTGGAGTACCACTGAGGGTTCAGTCCTGGGGGCAGTCCTTTTTAATGTCTTCATAAAAGACATTGCAGGGGAGCTGAAAGGAAAGGTGTGTCTATTTGCAAATGACACCAAGATGTGCAACAGGGTAGGCACTCCTGGATGTGGTAGATAGAATGAGGAGGGACCTGGTAAAGCTGGAGAAGTGGTCTGTACTGTGGCAATTGAGATTCAATGCAAAAAAGTGCAAAACTATGCACCTGGGGCGTAAAATCCAGCAATGAGCTACAGAATGGGAGAAAAATTGCTGTTGGTTACCAGGGAGGAAAGAGATTTAAGCATCATCTCAGATGACCTAAAGATGACCAAACAATGTATGAAGCGGTGGGAAGAGCCATTACTATGTTGGGATGCATAGGTAGGGGTATTACGAGCAGGAGAAGGGAGGTGGTGATGCCACTATACAACACACTAGTGAGGCCACACCTGGAATAATGTGTGCAGTACTAGAGACATCTTCAAAAGGATATAGATGGGGTGAAGGCGGATCAGAAAAGGGCGACTAAGATGGTGCATGCATTGCAACGGAAGACATATGAGGGGAGGCTAAGGGACTTGAACATCCATAGGCTGGAGGAAAGAAGGGAGCACAGGGAAATATCAACTTTCAAGTACCTTAGGGGCATTAATAAGGTCCAGGCAGACATCTTCCAGTATAGGAGGGATATGAGAACAAGGTTGAATGATATGAGAAAAGGGTTACAATTAAGGGGGAACATGGGGAAGTACTTTTTCCTTGAGCAGGAGGTGAACAATTGGAATTGTCTGACACAGGAGGTGGCTGGGGCGAGCACTGTGGGGGGGGGTCAAACATACCTGGGACAGGCATAACAGTACTGTAGAGGTAAAAAAGAGAGGCTAAGTTGATAATCAAGCAGGGTCACCAGCCACCAATAAAGGTAGGACAAAAGGGAAGACTGGATGGGCATTGTGGCCCTAATCTGCCAGCAACTTTCTATGTTAGTCTGCATGCTGATAAACATATAAGAAACACAGTACAAATTTCCAGAACTCTCTAGGAATTCCACCATATATTTATTATTTGTATTAAATTTAAAAATAAATCCGTGGTCCAGATGAAATTTGTTGTGTCACCATACAATGCCAGAGTGGCATCTTCTCTGTTACTTGAAAAACATCCCAGAGCCTCTGACAGAGGAAGACTTCATTCCCTCTTACCCTATGCCACATATTTTAATTTTGGCTAATTTATTTTGCTGCTTGACAGTACTGATTTAAGTTTTTTTTATTCCAAACTTCCTTATTTTCATTCTTTTTTTTATTCCCAGGGCCTCATTAACTGGCAGCAGACCTACATGGCTATTTTTTTTTACTGCTTGTGTGACTGATTTTATTTTTTGTGACAAAGCCCCTTTCAACTTTTTTTTTTTAAACATCTTGTGACTTTACTGAGCTTACCTTTTGCCACTGCCAGAGTTGTAAAGCGACTATGCTTGCAAACCAAAGGTGCCGCACCCCACACAGACTAGAGGAACCTGAAGCTAAAATTGAATCCAGCTTGCGAGCTTGTGTCATGAGAGCTCAATTTAGTCAGTCCACGCACTAGCGAGTACCCCTGTGCACCACCGACTGAGACCCTTTGCAAGCTCAGTAGACGGGAACGATAGATGACCGCTGGGTCGGTTGATTTTTTTTATTTTATTGCAAGTGCTGCAAATAGCTGGCCTAGCACTACGCTGACTCTCCCCACAGTGATGCGCCAAATTGCTGGTAGTACTCTGCACTAGTCTCGGCTGCTGAATCACATGATCACCCCAGTTTACAGTCATGTGACTCAGAATCTGAGGCTACTCATTTGTTTCCAGCGGGTCAGAGGCAGGGCTCATCATGCATATTCATAAGCCAATGCCCACCTCCCGACTCTCTTGCTTGTCTGGCAATTTAAAGATCTTATTTACCGGTGCCAATGTGGCTGCTTAGCTCATCATCGTGAGTATTAAAATGAATATTAAAATGAAATTCTTTGGCCAGGCTGACTCATGGTGGGGGGCTGAGAGAGAGGATTTTTTTGGCATTTGTTTAGCCACAGCAGACAGTTTTGACAGATGGAGGGGGGGGTCCGTGCACCCAGGAAACCCCCCCTGGCTACGCCCATGACTGGATAGGCCTTGCAGTCCTTATCTGCTGTCAGCTTCTATGTTTCTATTAATGCCTGCCGCCAACATTAATTAAATGCTATTAATTTGAGTTTAACTGCACATGATAGTACTTTTGAAAGGTAGCACAAGAACTCAGGGACTATAACATGTGCATGTCAATTACTGTACCACACATAGAAAAGCATGAAACAGATGTGTGTGTGAAAGGAAAGACAGTGCAACTCGGAACCGCGAAATCAGGTTGCAAGCACCACGCAGGGCGAACTCGTTAATGAGGTAGTATTGCACCTACAAGGGAGTATTGCATCTGTGGTGTATTGCACCTGTGGTGGAGTCAGCTCCGATCTCAGAGTTGATTATAATAATTTATGGTGAGTTTAGGGGGTTAAGCCCACAATAACAAGTAGTGAAAATAGTTAAACAAATAGCAATAATAGGTAAAAACTGTGGTTGTTTAAGTTCTGTATTGACAGTTCAATAAATATGTGTGCTTATGTGTATATGTCATTCATGTCAAGGGTGCTGGGAAAGAGAAGAGGCTGGACAATGGTGGGCTTGGGTAGGGTTAGGGTGATGGAGCGTAGACATATCTCTAATCCCATACCACTACGGAACTCTTTCACCACACTGGCAGGTAGGGACTATCCTACAGGGGCACCCAAAGTAGTGGCTGGGACAGAAGTGGATGTCCTCCATGCTGGAGACCCCAAGGGGGGTTAGCAGGGGATCCCAGAGGAGGAGGATGTGAATCCTGGTGGGGGACTCGACAGTAAGCAGGGCACATTTGGGAACAGGTGGGGATAATGAGTGGGTGGTAAGGTGCATTCCCAGTGCCACAGCTCGTAGGGATGGAAGGAGGATCCCAGGGATCGCTGACAGGCAGGGAGGAAGGGAGAGCTGGATGTCATTGTCCACTTGGGGACAAATGATCTGGCTGGGGAGAGGCCACAAACAGTACAGGAGAAGTTCAGGAAGCTGGGGAGGGGGTCTTACCCAGGTGACAAAATCAGATACTTTTTCAGAGGTGCTACCTGTTCATGACAAGGATGAGGACAGGAGGCTCCACACCAGGAACTTCAACTTATGGTGGAGGGAATCGTATGGAGAAGAGGGATTCATATTCATTAGGGACTGGAGCTCCACCTCGAGTGATGGAAAACTGTATAGTGGCGACGGCCTGTATCCCTCTAGGAGGGGAACTGAGATCCCAAGTGAACAGTTT
This sequence comes from Neoceratodus forsteri, assembly GCA_016271365.2. Lineage (NCBI taxonomy): Eukaryota > Metazoa > Chordata > Ceratodontiformes > Ceratodontidae > Neoceratodus > Neoceratodus forsteri. Next base: position 1,273,710,907 of record CM057449.1, on the reverse strand, counting down.
AAATGCTACATCAGTAAGCATTTAAACTAGCTGGGGGGGGGGGCAGAATAAGGCAGAAAGACATAGTCTTCCCCCCCCACACACATATAGGGTCAGCATTGAGTATCCTGAAAGTGAGGAGTACCAAAAGGAACAAACGCAAATAGATAACCAAGAGGAAAGGAGCATGGAAAAGAGGGAAGAAAAAAGTGGAGGAAATGGAAGAGGACAAAAGGGAAAGCTGGGGGGAGATGGAAGTACAAATTGGAAAGCCATGTGTGCAAATGCTTGAAGTCTGGGCAACAAGATGGCAGACCTAGAGGCCACTATGGCAACGAGACCTGGTGTAATGAAAGCCAGAATTGGGATGTAGCCATTCCTGGGTATGGTCTATTCAGGAGGGATAGGGTAGGTAGAAAGGAGGAGGGGTGGCTTTTTATGTGAGGGAGAGCAGGCCACTGAAGAATGGGGGGGACTAGAGAATCAGAGATACTGTGGGTTATCCTGGAAACTGGGAGGGGAGCCTCTATTTGAACAGGGATGATCTACAGACCTCCAGTGCAATGGGGAGGAGGGATATAAGGATGTGATAGGAGAAATCCAAAGGATGGCAAACAAGGGCGAGGTATTGCTGGTGTGGGACTTCAGTATGCCAGCTGTGGATTGGAGCCTCCCTGCTACAGCAACAGGTAGGAGTAGGAAAATTCTAGACTTCCTGCAAGGGGCATTCCTCAGGCAACTAGTTAGGGAACCCACTCACGAGGGGGTGATACTGGAGCTGGTTCTGTCAAATGGGAACAGTGATTCTGCCATCACAGTGAGAAGCCACCTGGGGACCAGTGACCACTGGACAGTGTGGTTCAAGATAAGGACCTGGACAGAATATAGCCACACTAAAATTAGGGTCCTGGACTTCAGAAAGGCCAATTTCAAGAAAATGGGAGCATTCCTTAAGGAAGCTCTAGCAGGATAAAGATAATGGATGGGTAGAAAAAAAGTGGGCAAAAATAAGGTGGGCCCTGGAGAAGGCAACCAACCTCTGTGTCAGACAGGTTAAAAAGAGCAAAAGAAGAAACAGACTGCTTTGGTTTTCCAAAGAAGGAGCAGACGAAGTAAAGGAAAAGAAGCAAGTATTCATAAGGTATAAGTCGACACAGAAGGAAGAGGATATGCAGAGTTATCAGGAGAAACAAAGGGAGGCAGAGGAGGCAGGGAAGGCAGTTAGAAGAACAAAATTACTACTGGAGGAAAACATAGCCAAGTCAGCAAAAAAGGGGGATAAAACATTCTTTAGGTACTTTAGCAAAAATAAGAAAAGCAGGCCAAGGATAGTAAGACTGAAAGGGGATGGGAGAAAGTGTGAAAGATGACCAGAAGAAGGCAGGCATATTAAGTATGTACTTTTGTTCAGTTTTCATAAAGGAAGGGGTAGGGGACGTGTCACAGATTAGGTACTGTAAAAGGGCATGAAGGGAAGGGAGGTAGAAACTAGCCCTATTATGGAGGAAAGGGTCCTCAGGGAACTAGCAAAACTAGAGGTGGACAAGGCAATGGGGCCAGATGGGGTTCACCCCAGGGTACTGAAGGAACTAAGGGAGGAACTGGCTTGGCATCTGATGGCCCTGTTCAGTCTATCACTGGAGGTGGGGGATGTTCTGAGGGACTGGAGGAGGTCAGATGTGGTCCCACTTCACAAAAGTGGGAATAGGGAGAAGGCAGAAAACTACAGACCTGTCAACCTGACTTTGGTGCTGGGCAAGGTTATGGAAACACTACTGAAGGAAAGGATAGTGGAATACCTTAAAACCAGTGGATTGCAGGATCCAAGGCAGTATGGTTTCACAGGGGGGGAGATCCTGTCAAACAAACCAGATGGAGTTCTTTGACTGGGAGGTGGATCAGAGGGGAGTGGTAGATGTGACTTACCTGGATTTCAGTAAGGCCTTCGACACCGCTCCACACAGAAGACTGGTATGCAAGTTGGGCAGCCTGGGAGTGGGTCCAAAGATAGTAAAATGGCTATGAAATTGACAGAACTGAGACGGTGGTGGTAAGTGGAGTTCACTTGGAAGTAGGTAAGGTGACCAGCGCGGTGCCTCAAAGGTCAGTACTGAGACCAGTCCTCTTCAATATCCTTATTACCAGCATGGGGTCATAATGTCATGGCCAAAGCTGCACATAACAACAATGCCATAGACAAAATGGTGTGCGCTAAAATAAGGTTGGGACAAAACACTGACCACAGGAGAAACAGTGCACACCATCTGAGACAACAACACTATCTTTAATTTGCAGGGGGGCTCCACCACCTGCACCCCCGATGTGGGGGGCTTTGCCCACCACACCCCTCAGACTAAAAATATCTACCTCCAAGGGGATGTGGACTTACGGGATGGAGCAAAAGTCAAGAGCGGGAAAGTCTTTTTTTTTTTTTTTAAAGCTGCAACACAATGGGACCTGGAGGGAAATGAACCATGGCTCCAGGTCTCTGACACCACCGGGTGCTAGTGCTCTAGCCACTCCACCACTGGAATGACTCAACTAGGCACTGCACCGGTAGCCTCCTTGATGCTTCCTCATGTGAACCTACAGTGACAGGGGTAGTGGTTATTACCGCATGCTGAGAAACCCCTGTTGCTATAGAAACTTTTGCGCTTTCTGCAGTGTGGTTCTTCATGCACTGTTTCAGCAGCGCTATATTGATCTGGTACCTTTATTAATGACATCACAGAGAGGCTGATAGGAACAGTATGCCTGTTCATGTATGACACAAAAATTTGCAATAGAATCAACACAACGGGGGGAGTGGAAAAAATTAAGGAAGGTATGAAAAAACTGGAAGACTGTGGCTGGCCTGGTGGTGTAGAGGGCTGAGGCACTGGTGCCTTACCTCTTCTCACGCCAACAACCCAAGGTTGGGAGCGACCTTGGGTCTCGGAGGGTCAGCCAGGGGGAGGAAGATCAAGCATCCCATGGACTGCTCTCCTCCTCTGGTGAGGGACAATGGGGATGATCTCTGAGGCACTGGCTCCTGGCAGTGGCTGGGAACTGGTGCAGGCTCGGGGATCAATGTGAGTGGGCTGGCACAGGCTGGTGTCAGGTGTGCTGCATGTGAGAGCATGCGTGGCAGCATCCTTGACGCCATTGCACACCTGCACAATAGGGGGACTAAGGGACACAAATGAAAAAGTACTAATCCTCCTGCATGAGTGATGGCCATCTTTGATGATGCCACAACAGACCCACAAGCCAGCTCCCATTCAGCCCCCAGCTTCTAGGTCTTTTGCAGTGCACCAGGTAAATTCTCACTGTGATGTGACCTGGGATGGCAGGGCAAAAAGAGTTCGAGCTCTGACTGGGTCAGGAGCAGCAGCCGAGAGGATGCCTGAAGAAAGAGGGGAATCATAGGACCACCCCCCACAGCTGAGAAAGTAACAAAAAGAAATAATCACAAAAAAAAGCTGGAAGACTGGCTAAGAGTTTGGCAACTGGGCTTCAATGCCAAAAGGTGCAAAATTATGCACATAGAGCACAGCAAACCTAGAGCAACATATCATCTGGGGGGTAGGAGTTAACAATCAAAACAGGAAAGGAACCTGAGGGGTCATCATATCTGATGACCTGAAGGTAGCGAAGCAGCATTATAAAGCAGTACAAAAGACTTGTAGAATGCTGGGACATATTGGAGAGGTATTACCAGTAGAAAAAGGAAGTAGTGATACCCCTATATAGATCAATAGTGAGGACTCACCTGGAGTACTGTGTCCAGTTCTGGAGGCCCCATCTCTGGAAAGACATAGACTGGGTGGAAGCAGTACAGAGAAGGGCAACAAAAATTATGCATGGCCTGCACCAGAGGCCCTGCAAGGAAAGACTCAGGGAGTTAAATATGTACTCTCTGGAGGAAAGGAGGGAAAGGGGAGACATGATAGAAACATTCAAATACCTCGAGGATATCAATAAGGTACAGGAAGTTGGCATTTTGCACTGAAAGAGATGATTGAGGACAAGGGGCACTATATGAAACTGGAAGGGGGGAGACTTAGAGAGGATGTGAGAAAATGCTTCTTCACGGACAGGGTGGTGTACACCTGTAACAGCCTACCAGCAGAGGTGGTGGGTACCAAAATGGTAAAAGGTTTCAACCATGCATGGGATAGGCACAAGGGGACCTTGGTAACAGGGCTGGGGGAGGGGGAAGGCCTGAGATCAATTAGGGTCTACAGCAGCACAATAGGTAGGGATCATAGGACAGACTAGGTGGGCCAGGAGGTCCTTTTCTGCCAGCAGTTTCTATGTTTCTGTTTCAATGGTTTGGTTTGTTATGAATTTCTATTAGTATGTCTCAACTGCCCTTCTACGTCATACTGTATGTGCTGCTTTGTAATTGCAGCTATTTTACTTTTGCTGTATTTTTTCAACACAGTACTGCTTTATGCTGATTTTTCTGCTCTGCTTTGTACCGCGCTGATACTGCTTTTGCTGCATGCCATAGATCCCTTTCGAAATAAGGTCACTGTTTGAACTCTAGCAGCATTATAATAATTGCAGTCTAGAAGCAGATTAAGTGAACCATGGATTTCTGTTAAAATTTAGGAGGTCATGAATTCTGCTCGAGGACAAAGTTGTAGTCTACACTCTTTATTCAATGGCTCACACTTGGAATTCATTTAAGATACTAGCCATCAGCATATTGAGAATTTCTAGTATGGGCACTACAAATTCCAGTATTAATGCCTGCTGCTATACATTAGTGTAGTGTGTTTGGTTTAAGTTCTTATCTGAACATTAGCAATTTGGAAATAATTAAAGCGTATATGTAAGACTATGCCTGGAGTTCAGTGGCCAAGCAGCCAACCACTCCCACTTCCTGAGCTATATAAGCAGTTCCTGTAAGCCTCACTGTGAAGCATTTTTTCTTTGCAGCCGAAGGCTCTGCTGGCTTGTTCCCTGAGCTGGTTGGGCCTCCCTGGCTGCTCGCCCCCCCAGCTGCTTGTCTTTGCAGGGTTTCCGTGTTTGTTTTCCTGCTTTGGTTTGTATTTTGCCTTCAGCTGTGTAAGCTTCCTTCTTTTTTTTTGATGGGGGGGCTTTTCTAGGCTGCTAGCATACTGCTATTCGGAGCTCATACTGCTAGCTTTCAGTTACTCATAACTCTCAAATTACTTGCATTGCGACTGCAAACCTGACCTGTATGTTTCAGCTCAACTATAGCTGGTCCATGTGGCATATTTTATTGCTTTCACCTGACTCAGATTTACTTGAACCTAGCTATACAGCCTACTCATGCTTGTTCTACTTACCTTATTGCTGTAATCTCATTGCACTGCCTGTTGACAATGCTTAAGAGCATTATGCCTCCTTTATTTGCAGTTACAACTCAGTGTACTCATTTGTTAACTACTGCTGTACGGGTCTACTTGCTTCCTGCTGCTGCATTGTTTACTCCCATTCCTATTGTACCTTGTTTACTCTGAGGTTAGCTGAAGCTCCTGCTGAGGCTATTAAATTAGCTTTTATATCTGCATGTGGTTCTCTGCCTTTCATCGCTTCCTTGTTTGTCCTACGGCAGGGACTGGGAGGTGTTTGGGGGCTCGTGGCCTATCTGGTTAATAAATTCTGTTCTGAATCCTGTCTTCACCACCGAAAATCCTCAGTTTGTCACCTTGATTTGGCTATTCATGTCTGGCTGGCTTGCCCCTAATTCAGTGCTGTTTACTTGCTATACAGTTGTTATGCAGGTCCACCTATTACTACTACTACTACTGCTTACTGACCTATCAGGTCCACACTTGCTTACACAAACTATTGCTTCATGCCTACTGCCATCCCCTCGGCCTCATCCTGGGATTCTACTGCACTCAATATGCATTCGACCTTGCAAGGTCTCAGCACTCAGTGCTCATTATATCAGCACATTGTGCTCATTTAGCTCACCTGCTTTCAGCTCTCAATCCATTCTGGGGCATGCCAGCAATTCTATTCTGGCGCAGGGTTCCTGCAGCCGACGGTCTTGCTCTGCATTTAGTCCGCATCATAGAGCGTGTCCAGCTTGGGGTGGGATCCTTCTCACTTGGCCCATAGCTGGGAATGTCCTCACTCCGGGCTTGACTTTAGCTGCCTGCTATGCGACAGCAGCTCCTGGTGTAGAATTTAAGACTAGCAGTGAAGGGTGGTTATGACGATCTCCTTTGGCTCTACTGTTCCACTATAACGGTTGGCCATTGACTTTAGTGGTTTCCCTAGCAAGGCACCTTCACCGCATTCTCCACATGACTGCCTTTGGTTCACCTGGTTTGATTTAGGGTGGGTAGACCAGATGAGTGCCTCAGCAGTTGATGCTCTCCTCCTGCACCTTGGATGCATGTATTGTTGCAGAGTTTTCTCGGAACCTTCCAATGCGTTCCCGCTAGAGGGTCTGAGTGAGAGCCTTCCTCCAAATTTGAATATTTTCCACCTCCCTTTAATTGGGTTTTCCAAATTGCAGCTGCAGAGCCGTCACTAAATTAATTTTTCCAAGCCTGGAGAGAAGGTGACCTAGACCTTGGATCCCCAGAGATTTCCTCCTCATAGGGTTTTTTTCTCTCCTCCATTGCCTCAGGTCATAACACTTAGTTAGCATAGTTGTTTTCCCTAGTTTCTTTAGGTAGGTTCCATTGTTGGATGGAGGTGGAGGCTGCCATTCCCCCTTTCCTTAGGGGATCCCCTTCTCTCAATGCAAGCCATCAGTATCATGCTACGCAAACCTGGTCTGTTACTACGACAACTGAGCATATCATTGCATTATCAAACTGCCTATGCTTCTCTACTACTACGTTACAGTTACTGCTTCTACGTCACTGTTACTGCTTGCATTATGCTTCGTGTTGCCTCCTTTTTGGGGATGATACTACATTTTTGGGAGGGATTCCTAAGGTACCTTTAGCCATGGGCACCGTCCCGTGGCACCTCTATGGGTGGAACCCTCTCCGAGAGTTCATTGCCATCGTACCCTTACAGGGTGGTAATTCCTCTGGAATAGACAGTGCAAATGGCCAAAACCAAACTAACACAGTTGCACAAGCATAACACTATACTGGCTGCATAGGTCAGTGAAATGTACGGCTATGCCTGGAGTTCAGTGGCCAAGCAGCCAGCCACTCCCACTTCTTGAACTATATAAGCAGTTCCTCTAATCCTCACTGTGAAGCATTTTTTCTTTGCCCCACCGTTCTCCCCTCCTCCTCCTCCAGCGGTAGCACTCTCTCTTTATGGGGATTCCTAAGGTACCTTTAGTCACGGGAACTGTCCTGTGGCACCTCTAGGGGTGGAACCCTCTCTGAGAGTTCCTTGCCGTCATACCCCCTACAGGGTGGTAATTCCTCTGGAATAGAGAGTGTGAACGGCCAAAACCAAACTAACACAGTTGCACAAGCATAACACTATACTGGCTGCATAGGTCAGTGAAATACTGTTAAGTGAGCAATTTGGAGCATTGTTTGTGACAAATAGGATTTAAGCATTGAATAATTAAATAAATAAATCTTAACATTCTGTGGTATAATAGCAGTCTTGAAAATACTCATAATTCTGTGTGTTATGTTTTTTCTATTAAGGTCATGAATACAGCTCAGGGTCTGACTTTACACTTTTTACTTTATTTCATAAGGGACCAAAAATCTATTTTTATGAGCATACAGACTTTTATGCATTTTTGTATTAGAAATGTCTGCAGTGAGAACCCTTGCGATTTATGCCAATTTCTGGGACAGATCTGCCGTTTTGCAAATTTGAAAAATAAATGCTATAAATCTAAAACAAAAAAATAATTAAAAATAGTGTGGTGCTCATAGCATAGTTTTATTTATTTAGGGATTCGGATCATACCTTTGAGCTCAGAGCTCTTTTACAAAGGTTCCACGTCAAACAGTGACAATGGCAGCAATAACAAACAGTTTACATACAATACTCGAATAGTAGGTAGCTAGTATACAGTAAGGATACAAGTTAAAAGGTTAACTAAACTAAGGTTAGTTAAAAGGTAGAAGCTTAATGGAAATAGTAGAGATCCTGAAAAACTATAGCGCTTTTGGCAGACTGGGGATATTGGCGCTCCGTGAAGCGGGAGTCCTCACTGCAGTCACAATGAATTTGGATAATGAGGTTCAGTAGCGATCAAATAGTGTACTGTAGCACTATTGAGTAATTAAAAGCATTCATAATAGCAACATTCCCACATCTGGAGCTGTTACTCCTAGAGATTCTTACAACTTTGAACATTTGGAAATGGCAGCAAGAAAACCTGTAGCTTCGTAGCACAGTACGTATTTTTATTTATTTAGTTTTTGTTGACAGGGAAAGGAGGACTAGACGATCCTGTTTATTTTCAGCCTCATCTTGGGGGAGGGGGGATACATATGGATGCCAACTGACATTGAACCAGATTAAGCTGTTGGTGGTATTTTAGTGAAATTAGAACCATATCTGCAAAAGCTGTGAGTGAAATAAAAGTCAAATTGTGGGATAGTACATTTACAGTCTGAAATGCATATTGGCGGTGTCTTATTTAACAAGAAGCATACAGCATGAATGTTAGCTGCTTCAGTGTTAAGAGCTTTGATGTGTGAATCAGTTTGTTTTTCTACATTTGGTAGAAATATCCCTGAAGTTTTAATTACAGTAGAATTCTGCAGTTTCCAACAAACCACTGCAACTGCAAACAAACTGTACTTGTGAAATTGGTGCCTATTTGAGACTGTTGAAAATTGCAAATCATTAAACATTGATTTTACGAATGCATAAGCCCTTATGCAGTAAAAAGAACTGGCACTGCAATTTAACTGGTTCCAATTCTGAAAGTCCTTAATTCTCATATAATTTGCCAGTTTTAAAGATCTATGGCAAATGTTTCTAGCTTAGGCTGATGGTATCGGATTCAGCAATCTTCATCAGTCTCTTTTTCAAGAATGGAGTGTTGCTGAAGAAAAATATAATTTACATTGGTTTATGTTTCCTTGTCAAATTGTGTTCCACAGTAAGCGCTGAGCCATTTTCTCTGTGCAGTCTGAGATCTGGTAGTCAGCAAATAAGATAAATGCTAGGTATCTGCAATTCTCCAGAACAGATAAATGTTGGGTAAATGGACAGTTTCTTTCTTTTTTTTTTTTGTATCCTTTATTTATTCTCCCCCACGGTAGGGCATCCTTCCGGGATGCTCTCTCGATAGGACTATCTACTCCCTGCCTGAACCCACTCTTGGAGACTCCCACTAACTATCCAGGCAGGCCTAGCCTCCTGGATCACCCCCAGGATGGGTCCGTTCTCCCTTAATGGCCTATCTGTAAGTTAAAGAGGCCTTACCTTGGTGCCGGCTGGGGCAAGGATTTCCCTGGGAGATGGGCCGGCGTTGGGATGTGTGTCCTGCCCCTGGTGCCCCCATCATCACCGTGGTCCATGGCAGGGGTTTTCTGCTTAGATTCTCCCTAGGAGTGCAGCGTGCAATGATGTCCATGCACGGCTGCCCTGCTGACGTCTGCCGCACTCCTCCCCCATACATCAGCTGGCATCCTATGCTGCCCCAAATCTCCATCGGGGGTCACTAGGACACCGAGTGACCCTGGAACCCTCCCCAGGGAGAGGAGAGCCGTCCTCTGGACACTTCATCTTCCCCAGGGAGAGGAGAGCTGTCCTCCAGACACTCCATCCTCTCCCTCCCCTGCCAACCCCTGGCTCCCCAAGTTCATTCCCGAACTCGGCTTGCCGGAGTGGCACAGAGTGTGGTGTCCAGTTCCTCAACCCTCAGCACCACCAGGGCAGTTTATTTCTTTTTAAAAAGACAAAAAAATATATATTATTATTTTAGTAAAAATATGTCAGACATGAACTGTATTTATAGCACACTTCAGCCTGTGACTGACTTAGCAGCCGGAAATTCAAAAAGCTGACAGACTCACATAACATAGCTAAAAAAGGATGCTGCAGGGCAGAAAAGTCAGCGATGGAGTGATCATACTGAGGAAAAATGTTGTCCCAATGTTTTTTCAGTCCTCTTCATTTTAGTATCATGTTTGTGTGAGTTCAAATATGATCCAGTCCCCTATAATATTCTTGTGCTATGATGCTGGTTCCAGTAATTGCCCCTGTTGTGCTTTTCTTTTTGTTTGGTATTTCCAGGATTTCCAATTTCTTTCTGTTTACCAAACAGATTATTTGAGTGCTGTGTATGATTGAATGTACATAGAGTCTGGACATAGATATATATATACATATATAAAACATGCTCCCATGCAGCATATGCAAACCACCACAGAATATTATGCTGGTTCAACTTTAAGCAGAAATGCATGGTGCCGAAAGGCCTCTCTCACAGTTTGCAAAGGGTGCCAACAGAAGACACAGACACGTGTTTCGTCCTACCAAGACTCATCAGTGTGCCTCGTCTGTTTGACTCCCCAGTGGAATGAACCAGCTACCCCATGATGGCCCATCTGGGTTATGTTGTGGTGAACCCAATTAAAACAAAAAACAAGTTAAAAGACAAAAAACCTCTGTGCGTAAGCACTGAGGCAATGGTTACCCCAAAGGGCATTGGCCAGGAAGCCAAGTTTCAAAGGAATACAAATCACGTACCCCCATAATGCATTATGGGGCATGTGTGATTTTGTATTTCATATATATATATATATATATATATATATATATATATAGCCCGCAGTCCTCTAAGAGTTAATGAAAGATAAGCCTTGTTTTATTGCCACTAGCTCTTTAAATATTTGCTGAGAATGGATCTTTCAGCATTAGAGTCACATCCTTAGCTATTCTCTCTACATCAGGTACCCTGAAACTTTCAGGGCTCATTGTAAATGAATACTTGCTTTCCTCCCAGTTCTCCCTTTGTTTTAATTCTTCAGTGGAATGTTCAGTGCTATGTGTATAAGAAATCCCTTTTATTATGTTCCCTTAACTCTGCTCTGCTAGCTTCTCTCATGCTCTTCACCTCCTTATCTAATTCCTCCAAGTCGTTAAATAAGTCTGAGAAATCTAATCTTATATTCTCTGATTTGTCTGGTTTGGCCTGTTTTCTGCTAAAACATAATAAAAATGTAAAAAACAAGAAAAAACTATTACTTGCTTACCCTATCCCACCTTGTCTTAATTCACCTCTAATATAGTATATTACAAAAAGAAATGCACACCTAGCATGTTGCTAGGAACTTAATAGCTTATACTAGTAAATCTGTGGTTTCTGCTATTCAAAAAAATGTTTTTCTCTAGTGACGAGAAAGATACAACATAAAACAAAGTAGCAAAATGAGAGGGCAATGCTCCAATTTTCCTATTCGGACACAGTCAGTCTGGTCAAGAAGCTCCTTTCCTGTTTGCAACTGGAGCCTCCTTCCTCACCATCAGCTCTCCACAGGGCCCCCCGCTGTACACTACTCCCCATAGTTGGCTCCTTTACCACTGCATGGACTCCAAACCTCTGGGGGAAAGAAAACAGAAGGCAGCAAGGAAACTCTCAAACTCTACAACACAAGATATAATGAAAGAGAACTGGAAAGTTAAAACAATTCAAGGTTATGCTGGAAATACCTTTTCTAAAATAAAATGCGCTTTTGCAGTCTCCTGCTCAAACTGTTCCTCCATAGTGGTTTAGCATGCGGCTGCCTTCTTCTCACCTCTCCTCTTAGGGAAACAGGATCTAGCTCCTGTATATGTGTTTTGGAACATGCCCCCCCCCCACCTAGACCAACTTCTCCAATCCCAAAAGGGCATATATGTTAAATAGCCCTTCTCTCCAGGGCCTTGGTTAATAATCAGGGCAGCAAGAGAGACAGTAATCAGGCCAGTCAGCAGTCCTCCCTCTCTATAATCTGCAGCATGCTGCTTGAAGAAGAATTAAGCTGCCATCTTATGCACTCCAAGATGGCGACCACACTGGGTCAGCCATCAACTTAGCTCAGTAGTGTGCTATTTTTTAAATGTTTTTAGTATGTTTTGATTGCTTTAATTTATTTGTTTGACAGTATTTGTCAACCTGGTGACTAAAATCTGTAGTGGGAATAGTTAGTCGCGGTCGGCTTTGTTTTTAATTCTGATTGCTGGCTCTGGTAAAATCGTGATCTACCCAGCATTTTCATCTGTTCGGATTGCTTATACTTTCTGATTGCTGGCATCTATTTGGCACAGTGTACAGGACTTTGTATTAAGGTGCCTGCATAGCACCAAAGAAGGCAGGCCCTAAACTGATTTGAGCGCTATTGCCTAATGCACGTTGGTAACCGACTACCATGGAGAATGACTCAAGAGGACCACAATCGAATTAGTGTGCTTTGATGCCCTGCCTTGTTGTAGTCCTGTTTCAATGTAGAGTTAGCCTGGGTGGGACTGTTGCGGCTGATGAGTGGAGCTGTTATCCTGCTCTGGAAACCCTATTGAGGTGATTGTGAGAAAGTCCTAACTGCAAAGGTCGAGGAAGAATTAGGCGGACCGACTGATCCTAAGGGGCATATTAAGGGCAGCCGTTCTCTCCGGGGGTTGGGGTCCTAACCTGAGGGTGTGTACTGACTGAATTCCTGGAGTTGTGGAGGGCTGCCTGACGGGGTCACGCTGCTCCCGCTGCTCAAGTGGGGGGGGGGCTGGTGGTGATCTGAGGCCTTCTCTGGAGTTGAGTTGGGGTCTGGCAAATGTGATCCACTGGAGGACCTTTGCTAAAAGCTTGTTCTATTAAATTTTCATCAAAGCGGTGCAGTTGCAGCTGTGGACTCCCAAAACTTTTTAGTTGGCCAATGAGGATTATTTACTTCTTATCCTGGATAGGCAGTGAGAGCCTATTTGCAGTGAATGTTTTGCAAAACTGTTTTTCAATGTGGCAGTGAAAGGGCCACATTTTTGGACAAAACTTCTATTGCTAGGGGTGGTGAGAGTCCACCTGCAAAAGATCTCAGTTTTGTTTCTGGAGCCATAGCGTGTCTCCATGGACACTATTTAATCTTTTAACTGCAGTTTGATAGTCTATGTTGGGCATAAAGTATCATAAACTGACTCACTATCATTGTTTTGCTGCTATGCATATATTATTGTGGCACGGTAGATAGGGTTGAGTACCCCATTTAGGGTTAAATCTGAAATTTGGCAGCTTAATAACTTTGCAACCACATGACAGATTTGCCTGAAATTTGGAATGCATGGTCTGGTACCATATATCTCTGGATCTGGCAAGTTGCGTTATGGTCAGATGTACAGTTACAGAGCTACAGAGCACCAAAAAACACATACATTATGTATTTGTGCGTGTTTCTTTGCTCCCGCCTACAGGTTGCACAGTTTGCACGATCAGTCCAAAAACTTCAAGAAAAATGCAGCCAGGTTCCCCAGTGTGCCTTTTGGAGATTTCGGGAAAAAATATTAAATGGTTCAAAAGTTATTCCAAAAAAAATGTTCCCAATTATGGTCTATGGGAAATATGCGACAGTGTTGCAAATGCCGTTTTTACTTTCGCAAAGGACCCTTTTACTTTCGTAAATCAGCCATTTTTTTCAGTTGGTGGTCAGAGAAATGCTTGACATTTAAATTTGGGACCCTTTAGGGACACAGTTCTTGTTGTGTTCACCTAGTCAGGCCCTGATGATGCTAGCCATGTCTTTATTTGGGGTAAAACACCCCAGAAATATGTTTTTCAAATTTTTTTAAAAAGTACTGTCACAAAGTACTCTCACCCCATTCTCCTATACTGCACCACCTCAGCTTATTTGCACATGGAATGGGGTGAGAGTTAGGCCTGATGACCCCAGTGCACACCCCAATGCCTGTTGGTGGGGGTGGGGTGGGCGTGGTGTGCAAGGGGTGGTAGCCCTAACACCAAATTCCTCACTTTTGTCGCTGTGGAACAACCCTAACTGATGCATTAAATGGAGTTGTTTTACCATGAATATACAGATAGATAGATAGATAGATAGATAGATAGATAGATACATATATTCACTGCAAAAACTCAGTTAATGCATCAGTTAGGGTTGATGTCACAACACAAGACTTAAAATTCGATGTTAGGGTTACCACCCTTACCACTACCTTACAGGCACCAACAGGCATTAAGGATGCTAACTCTCACCCCATTCCATGTGTAAACAAGCTGACACACTACAGTATAGGAGAATGGGGTGAGAGTTAGGTCTGATGAACCCATGGCATACCGCAATGCATACTGGTGCCTGTAGGGTGGGGGGCTGGGGTTGGGGCGGTAGGGGTGGTAACCCTAACATCAAATTTGCAAACTTTTGTCACTGTGAGATCAACCCTAACTGATGCATTAACGGAGTTTTGCAGTGAATATATCTATATACTATATATATATATATATATATATATATATATATATATATATACACACACACTTTTGTTTGTGTTTATTTTATTTATGTTAAGTTGGTAGTTAAGTTATTTAGTATTTGGGGTGGGGTAGTTTATGCTTAAATAAGGGGAGAGTGATTGATTGGTTGCTTGAGTGGTGCGATTGTTACTTTTTAGGATAGTTGCTGAGTGAGGAATTTTGCAGGATGTGTTGGCAGAGGGCTTCGACAGGTGGGTACTACTCTCCCGCTGAGCTCCAGGCCCTCCACCTCTTTGATTGCCCTCCACTATCTGCTGAGGTTTATGGGTGCTGCTGCACCTTGGGAATAGTGAGGAGGCATCAGAGGGGTTGGGGCGGGACTGGTGGGGGAGTGGAGCTCGAGGGACAAATTGGGGTCATGGGGTCAAGGAGATGCCCTGGGGCAAAATGGGCCTAGGAGATGGTGTTTGCCCTGCCTAGTGCCCATATCCAAGGGCTCCACCTTCAGTGGGAAGGTAGCATGGTCAGCCTCAGTTACTCATCCAACTCGGATGGTGTTATGCAATTCCAGGTTGATTCAGAACAAGACAGCAGTAACTGTTGATCTTGTTGGTTCATCTGACCTGGCTTGCATCACTGAGACCTGGCTCAACGAGAATGCTGGTCCCATTTTGGAGTCAGCTGTTCCAGCTGGGTACTTGGGGTCCCATTTTGGAGTCAGCTGTTCCAGCTGGGTACTCGGTGATACACCGCCTGAGATTGGATCGTCGGGGTGGGGGGGGTAGCCATCTGTTTCAAGACAGAGCTGAGCCTTCTAGATGTGCCAGTTGGGAGCACTAGTTCCTTCGAATGTATCATGGGTGCAGCTCTGGGTTGTAGGATACTTCTCATCTATCATCCATCTGGTGATGGGAAGGATTTCCTGCAGGAAGTCAAGGACTTCATCATTGTGATGGTGTTGACCTCTGACCGGGTGCTGAATCTGTGAGTTATGATTGATAGTGAGCTGATGCTTAAGTCTCAGGTATTGGCCGTTGTCAAGACCTCATTTTACCATCTGAGAAATATCACCCAGATAAAGCACCTGGTCTCACCTGGTGAACTCCCTACATTGGTCCATGCCTTTGTGACTGAGCAGCTTGATTACTGCAATGCCCTATACCTAGGGCTACCGGGGTAGACCTTCATCATCTGCAGTTGGTGCAGAATGCGGCTGCTAAGTTGTTGACTAGCTTATCAAGATCTTGCCATATCATACCTGTGCTCCCTGGTGGTTGGTACTGGGGGACGTCAATGCCTAGGTCAACGATGAACTCTCGAGTTTTGGACAAGACTTCCTTCAACTAATGGTTTCAATGGGCTTCACACAGGTGATAACCTCTGTCACCCATATAGAGGGTCAATCATTGGATCTAGTGTTTCTCCTTATGGGATGCATGGAGAAAATTGGGCCGGTCCTTGCTGATATAGTTAGGTGTTCATTAGAAACCGGGGTGTTTCTGGACACCCTGAAGGAGGCAGTGGTTCACCCCTACTGAAAAAACCTTCTCTCGACCCTGACTGTCTCACAAATTACAAGCCTGTCTCTAACCTGCCTTTCATGGGTAAGGTTATTGAGAAGGCAGTTGCGTTGCAACTCAAGGAGCATCTGACCACCCATGACATCAATGATCCTCTCCAGTCCATTTTCAGGAAGAGGCATAGTACTGAGACTGCACTGGTCTGGGTACTTAATGATCTCCTGACAGCGAGAAATTGGAGGAGTCATTCCATCTTGGTCCTCCTTGATCTCACTGCGGCATTTGATACCGTGGACCATGGGATGTTGCTAGAGCACTTGTGGCTATTCTGTGGACTGTCTGGTACAGTCCTCAGATGGTTTCATTAATTCCTCACTGGCAGGATGCAGAGAGTTGAGTTGGGAGTTTTCTCCTCAGCTTATCTTCCCCTGCCTTGTGGGGTACTGCAGGGCTGTGTACTTTCCCCATGTTGTTTGCGGTGTATATGCTGCCATTGGGGGAGATTATTAGGTGGTACAGATTGAGTTTTCACTGCTATACTGATGATATTCAACTATACATGTCTTTTGTACCTGAACAAAGTGATGTTGTCTCGGTCTTTAACAACTGCCTCTCTGAGATTCAGGACTGGATGAATGCCAACTGGTTGAGACTGAATCCAGATAAGATAGAGGTGTTAGTTGTGGATCCAGGTCAACCGGTAGAGAGGTTACCGACTGGACAGCCATCTGTATTATGACTGGGTGGCAATCAGCTGGTGACCTCTGACCGGGTGCTGAATCTGTGTGTTATGACTGATAGTGAGCTGACGCTTAAGTCTCAGGTATTGGCCGTTGTCAAGACCTCATTTTACCATCTGAGAAATATCACCTGGATAAAGCACCTGGTCTCACCTGATGAACTCCCTACATTGGTCCATGCCTTTGTGACTGAGCGGCTTGATTACTGCAATGCCCTATACCTAGGGCTACTAGGGGTAGACCTTCGCCATCTGCAGTTGGTGCAGAATGCGGCTGCTAGGTTGTTGACTAGCTTATCAAGATCTTGTCATATCATACCTGTGCTGCCTGGACTGCACTGGCTGCCAGTACTTGCAGAGGATCACCTTCAAGGTCAGATTACTGACCTATAGAGCCCTACATGGACAGGGACTGGGGTATCTGCTAGATCTCCTTTGTCCCCACACCCCCTTTGTCTTTACCATTCCGATGACAAGGGATTGCTAGAGATTCCCAGGGTCTGTTTAACAACTGCAGATGTGAGATCATTTGCCTTTGCAGCTCCAACCCTGTGGAATTCTCTGCCTCATCGGGTTAAGGAGTGCCCGCCCATTGAGGCCTTTAAGTCTGTTTTGAAAACTTATTTATTCAAACTGGTGTTTATCATATCTAATCTTGCTATTTATATATGTTTCTAATGTCTGATTTATTACATTTTTACTGTATTTATGATCTGTGATCTTTGTAAAATGCTGTGATCTATTGGTATAGCATTTCATAAATAAAATTTTGCTTGCTTGATTAATAACTGGCTGGCTCTTAGCTGAAAGCCTGCAGTGCCTCAGGGGAGGAGTGGGGAGTGGTCTGCTCATCATTAATGATTTTATGCCATTTGATTGGTTAGTCAGCCTAGCATCATGATGACATGTTGACTGCTCCCTCTCAGGCTCCCTACAGATTGTCAGCTGGAACCAGTGCAAGGGCAGGGTGCCTGTCTGCAATGCCGATGACGTGGGTTCAGGAACAAACTCAGGATGTTGGAGGGCCAGCTGGGGGAGAAGGATCGAGCATCCTAGGGACTGCTCTCCTTCTCCAGGGGGGAGGGGGCAGAGTGTCCGGTAAAATGCAGACTACTGGCAGAAGCTGGGGGTACCTCAATGCTGGTGCCATCACTTGGGGGGGTGGGGTGGATATGGAATGTCATTGCACATCCCCACCCCCAGGGGAAAAAAGCATACCAAAAATTGCAGCAGCCCATTCATAATGCCCACTCCTGGCTCTGATCACTTCCTCCAGCTCTCCCCCTGCCAATCAATTCTAATGTCTGCAGTTTTGGCTGGCCTCAAACCCCACCTTGGGGGAAAAGCCAGGAAGGCAATGTCAGTGGGCGCTCCCCACCCACAACTTCTCCCTTTGTTGAGAGGTTCACTGGCGCACCGTGGCCCCACCCTGGGGGGGTAAGCCAGGGGGTATCGATCGGGGCCAGTAAGTCTGGAGGAGCATAGCGTGAGTAGTGGAGTTTGGGTGGAAACGGGAGAGGCGGTGTGCAGAGAAAAAAAAAAAGGTTGTCAACTGAAAGACAGTCAGCAGGTGGGGTGCTGCACTGTGAAATAAGTGCCAGAAGGACCGCTGTTTAATGTGGAGTATTTCCTACTCTTCTCCAGTCAGGAATTGATTGCTATTTAACATATCTTTATTTTGGGATCAGGAATGTCATGTTAGGGATAGTGACATTTTTGTAATGATGCACAAGGAAACTAGCACTGTGCCTGCTCCTTTTTACAACTGGTGTTATGGAAAAAACGTCATGGGAAAAGACAGGGAGGTAGTGTAGATGGAGATCATTGAAGGAGGGGGCTGGCCTTGGGATTAGCTCCGAATACCTTCGGAGGCCTCAAGGAGTTTTCTTTTTATTTGTTTGTTTTTCTTATTCTCTAAGCTGTAATGCCTTAAATAGTGGAAAAGCAGTGTGCATATTCCTTCATTTGAATCCTCAGTGAGTATTCATATACAGCACCCTCAGATATTTGGTACTCAGGTACTTGATATTCAGCCCATATTAATAATTTTTTTAATCCTATCTCTCCCCAGGTGGCTAGTCCTCTGGCCAGCCCTTCTAAATCCCACTAATTTCATGCCCTACACCCCACTTTTACACCATCCACTTGAGATATACACTCTATTTTTTAAACATTTACCAGTTAACACCATTCTGTCAGCACAGCAGTAGTGCTACCACTTGCAACACTACAACCTGAGTTCAGAAGTGAGCTTGGGTCACCAGAGGGTGGGAGGGAAGGCTGAGCATCCTACAGGATGCTTGCCTTCTCTGGGGCAGGAGGGAGGGGGAACTTTCCATTGCGCTACCGCCACCTGGGTGACCTCAGATAGTGGTGCAGGAGGGAGCAGATTGCATGATGGAAGATTGTGAGCAAACCTGCCACAGCATTTTGGTGGGTGCTTGTCAGCTTGTTACCCTACAGAGGGAAATCTTACAGAATACAAAAGGAAGATGAAAAAAGCAAAGATTTTATTAAAAGGGCAAAACAAGCGGAGGAATTAAAGCTGGCCTTAAAAATAAAAGATAATGAAAAGTACTTTTTCAACTATATTAATAGTTTTAAGGGTGGACAACCAAAGGTGGTACTGCTCCCTACAGGAGGTGAACAAATAACAAATGAACAAGCTATGGCTGAAATTTTGAATGACTATTTTTTAAGCATATATCATGAAAAGGATGACTACCTACCACTGACAGAAAACCTAGGACAAAGTGAGGACTCAGTATCTATTATTACAGAGGAAGAGGATAAAGCATGACTTGTCAAAATTAATATAAACAAGTCCCAAGGCCCTGATAATATACACCCCAGAGTACCATGAGAGCTGTCAAATGAGCTGGCCAAACCTATCAGTTTGTGCTTTACTAGTTCTATAAGGGAAGGCACGGTTATTCTTGAATGGAAGCAGGCCAACATCAGACCAGTCTATAAAAAAAGTCCCAAACATGAGGTAAAAAACTATAGACCAATTAATCTGACATCCATAGTTGGCAAATTGTTAGAAGAATTTATTGAAGAAGAAATGGAGAAACACATCCAGAATATGGGACTGAGGGACATAACACAACATGGTTTCAAGGCAAACAGGTCTTGCTAAACCAATTTGTTCCATTTCTTTGAGCCTATAAGTAGGGTGTTGGACCAAGAGATACCTGTGGATGTCGTTTACTTGGACTATGCTAAAGCATTTGACATGGTTCCCCACGAAGAGTTAACAGAAACATTTATACAACTAGGTTTCAGCCCATAGATTATAAAATTTATTGGGGCCTGGTTGAACCAGAAAATACAAAGGGTTAAGATCAGAGATTTCTGCTCTAAGTGGAAAGAGGTGACCAGTGGGGTCCCCAGGGATCTGTGCTGGGACCATCCCTTTTCAACATCTTTATCTCTATTATGCAACCATCCCCAAACACTTGAGTCTGCAAATTTGCGGATGACACAAAGTTGAGCAGCATAGTGGAAAATTATGCAGCTACTTGGGGGCTTCAGGAAGATTTAAAGAAGTTGAAGACATGGGCTAGTGAGCATAAACTGGACTTTAATGTGAGTAAGTGCAAGGTAATGCATTTCAGGATTAGAAACAGCCTGGCAAAGTATTATTTGAATGAAACAGAGCTTAAGACTACTGACATTGAAAAGGATTTAGGTATATTTAAAACTAATAATTTATCATTTAGCATAGATACATTGGAGGTGGTAAGAATGGGCAGCAGAATGCTAGCATGCATACAAAAACATATCAGAGGTAGGGACAGGAGGGTCATCTTGCCCTTGTTCAGTTCTCTTGTTAGATCCTATCTTGAATTCTGTGCTCAATTTTGGGTGCCAAACAAACTATGTGATATAGCATTATTGCAGGGGGTACAGAGAAGGGCAATGAAAAAGACTGCTGGAATTGCACACTTATCCTACGATGAGAGACTTCATGAGCTGGGTCTCTTCTCCTTGGAATATAAAAGACTCGGGGAATTTGTGTTTACTATACAAGGCTTTCAGAAACAGTGATATCTGGGAGTATATTGGCCCAGTAAAAAAATAGCAAATAGGGAAACAAGGAATCTCAGATATCAGCTGAAGGGTGAGCTACACAGGACTTCTAGATGAGGATCTTGAATAAACCAAAGGGTGGTGATTGTTTGGAACAGTTTACCTGACCCTTTGGTGGGTTTTCAGAGTATGGATTTGTTTAAGGCAGAGCTGGATAAATACCTGATAGGAAATCATAAGCAGTAGTCCATTGTAAAATGGCGAGTCACTAATATCTAACACTACTGACTCGTAGTATTTCTATGATTCCTATGTGATCACCTATGTTCTAAATTACACAAAACAGTGAGTACACACCAGCTGGCAGTAAAAAGCACTCTAAGAAGGCGATGGTGATATGAGACAAGTGCGTCTTTTATTTAAGGTGCTCAAACAGTGTAAACATCATCCCTGTAGCAAAAACAGCAATTCACTGCTCATAGCAGCTTAGCCAAGAGTTTCTACCTAACACACTGCCACCACTTGGGGCTGCCATCAGAAACATGCATCACAGAGCCCCCCCCCCAACAAAGGGGAGCCTCATACTGAAAACTTTTGTGTGCTTCTCCCAGCCTTTGCTTCTGCTGTCCTGAGCCAATATGCATGGAGTCCAAAATATTTAAATTAAATAATTATAGTGAAGACTTTAGATGACTTCATGTTCTCTGTGCTGGAGCAATTTCATACCACAGGGGGCTATCTAGCTGCCACTGGCCTGTACTTTTTTTCTATTTACTATATTTGCTCCCTGCCTTGGTGCTGGTAAGTGCCTGCCAGCTGACTCAGCCCGCTCCTACTACCACATTTGGCCTTCGGATCTGTGTCCGCCCAACAGCATTTGAACCGAGATCACCCAGTTACTGGTGATATCCCAAAGCTTAGGACCTCTGGTAGGGCTCATGCTTAGGGTCAGGGAGGACCTGTGGAGATACTTACACCAGATGTCACCATTGCAGATGTGGCTGGAAGGGTGGGGCCAGTGGCATGGAGATGGGGCCATTTGTCATTAAGACCAATGACAGTGTTTTTCCCCATGTAGGGCCTCTCTCTACCCCAAGATTAAACACATCTGCAGGCACACTCATACTAGCCTATGGTGTAGGAGCCAACTCACATTAAACCCATGATGTCAAGGTTCTTTGCAATCCACAATAGGTTCTGCAGAGCAAGGACCAAAAACATCCCCTTCATCCCCAGGGCTGGCACGCACTGCCTTTGCAGCATACTCAAAGAGCTACTGTTCCAAAATATAGGAGTCAAACTCAAGACTGGATACTGGGTCTCTCTATGTGGTAGAACAATGTACCATCAGCCAGCACCACCTGGCAGGCCCAGGCCTGAAATTTTCACAACTTTTATTTCATTGCATATAATATACTTTTAATTATAAGAATAACTGCTCTGTAAGGTGAACATATAAACAGTCTCAATATGATTCTTTACCCTTCACCTCATTGTTAAATGTCAGAGCTAAACATGACATAGAAGAAAGAAAATTAAGGCTACTAAAGCCAGTAGCAAATAAGGAGTATAATGTAAAGAAATTGTTTTTTTCCCTAGTTGCCTCCTCTCTTGGCATATAAATGTACTGTAGCCTAGGAAACCTGCACCATTAACAAATGTTGAAATTGTGTGATATTTTAAGAAAATGCATTTCAATGAACTGGAAAAACAATTACAGCTAAAAAAAGAAACACTGCAGGCAGGTATGGAACGGTAATAATATTACATGCTCATCTCTCTCCTCCACGGTGAGGAGAGAGATCTACTGTACATATTGGGATTTATGGCCATATGTATTCTACAAAAAGGGACCTATCAAAAGAAGGCTTTCCAACTACATTTAAAATGTCCCTTTGCATATATATTGGTGTTCCCTGCCCTCATTGTATATACTGCCTCACATTTTAAATATTTTAATGCATTTTATTCCCCCCTGATTTAAGTTACCCTATCCCCTTTTTATGTCAGCTTGCTCAATGCAGTACCGCTAACAACCTCAGATGTCTGGATCTTCCATACTTCTTTTTGGCTGTCATCTCTGCTCTAACCAGTTTTTAAAAGATCTGTTTTGTCAGTAAAGACAAGAAACTGTCTATTAGTATTTGAAGTGCTGTCATCAGGAAATCCTCACAATACCTTATAATTCTAGGATGAGCTTAGAATCCTTGCATGGGTATTATAAAAGTCATCCTGGTATCATTTTGCAGTCATCAGGCTATTTGTTCCAACATTTTCTGATGACTTCTTGTGTTGGTGATGTTCGATAACACTGAAATGATTGCTAAATTAATTTTAGTTGACTGATTATTGCAGTCAATCTCTAGTGGGTGGAAGAATTATTCGGCCACCTGTTGTCTTGGACTGAACTGCCCCGACTGCTTTCCGGCATGGCCCTTGACTGCAAATTTCCCTGCCTGTCATCACTATTGCATGGGACTAAGTATGGTATGGGCTGGGATGGCAATTGGGGATGAAGTACAAATTTCTCTCGGTGGACAGTCTTAGCGGGGCCAAATTGTATTGGCGATCTGAAGATCAGTTGGCATTCTACACGATCTTGGCTCCCAGTTAGTGTCATCTACTTCTGCTTGGTCTTCACAGTAGAAGTAGCGGGACAGGCTGTCATGGATTAACAGGCACTGGGGGAATTGAGGAGTGGAAACAAGTCCATTTACAGAAGAGAGAGTCCGCTGGGGGTTGAAAGACCTTAAGGAAAACAAGGCTTTGCGGGCCGGACAGGATTCACCCAAGGTACTTAAGGAACGATTCACGCATATTGGTGCAAAAGTCATTTTGTCAATGCAGACATGGGCAAAGGCAATACGCTGCTGGCATTATGGTGCCAGGCATTGTGGCTCCCGGAATGTATAGTGCCAAAGCGCTGTCCCGGGAAACAGTCCTGTTTTACAGGGGGCTTCACTCCCATACCCTTCAAATGCAGGGGGCTTTGTCCCCCACACCCACCAACACTAAAGATAACCTCCTCCAGGGTGGACATGCCCTGGAGGGGCAAAGTAGTGTGGGTGCAAAGGACGACATGAGTGGTGGGTGATCTAAAATCAAGATCACCCCTGTCACTCTCGCCTTTGTTGCGACACCCTAATTGCTGCACCAAAATTAAGTTGCTGCACTAACAGTATACCTCAAGGAACCGAGCATGGTGCTAGCTGCCCCTCTGACAACACTATTTAGCATCTCATTGGAGACAGAGTTGGTTCCAGAGGAATGGAGGATGGCTGATGTGGTCCCTCTGTACAAGTCCGGCTGCAGGGCGGAGGCTAGCAATTACAGGTCAGTCAGTCTTACATCAGTGGTAGGGAAGTTAATAGAATCCCTGCTAAAGGAAAGACTGATGAAATACCTGGAGGCATAAGACTGCAGGGCCATGGCTTCAAGGGGAGAGGTCATGTCAAATGAATCTCATTGATTTCTTTGACTGGGTAACTAGGGAGGTGGATCAGGGGAGGCCAGTGGACGTGGCCTATCTGGACTTCAGTAAAGCCTTTGACATTTTACCACACAGAACGCTGATAAAGAATCTTAGCAGCCTGCAGTTGGGGGAGATGGTGGGGAGCTGGGTATCTAACTGGTTGAAAGATAGGAGTCAGAGGGTAGTGGTAAATGACAGTCACTCAGAAGACGGAAGAGTGATCAGTGGAGTACCACAGGGATCAGTACTGGGCGCTGTCCTCTTCAGTACTTTCATAAGTGACATTGCTGATGAACAGAAGGGGAAGGCAAGTCTCTTTGCTAATGACACATAAATCTGCAACTGGGTGGACACCCAAGAGGGGGTGGAGAGAATGTAAAGGGATCCGGAGAAACTAGAGAAGTGGTCTAGGTAGTGGCAGCTGGTTTTCAATGCCAAAAAGTGCAAAGTCATGCACCTAGGGCAGGGAAACCTGGGGGTTGTGCATAAGATGGGGAGAGATACTTGCAGGGACCTTGGAGTGATCATATCTGATGATCTCAAGGTGGCAGGGCAATGCGACAAGGCAGTAGGCATGGCAAGCCAGATGCTGGGAGTGCATATGGAAGTGTATCACTAGCAGTAAAAGGGAGATGGTGTTGTCTTTGTATTGCTCACTTGTGAGACACCTCCTGGAGTACTGAGTCTAGGTCTGGAAGCCACA
This sequence comes from Neoceratodus forsteri, assembly GCA_016271365.2. Classification (NCBI taxonomy): domain Eukaryota; kingdom Metazoa; phylum Chordata; order Ceratodontiformes; family Ceratodontidae; genus Neoceratodus; species Neoceratodus forsteri. The sequence goes on along the minus strand of CM057449.1, from coordinate 1,273,686,154 downwards.
CCTCTGCAAGGACATTAACAGGGTGGAAGCTGTCCAGACAAGGGCTGCCAAAATGGTGTGGGGTTTGCACGAGAAACCATATAAGAAGAGGCTGCAGTAGTTCAGCATGTACTCCGTAGAGGAACGGAGAGTGAGCATGGACATGATTCAGACCTATGAGTACCTAATGAGGGTGAGCAAGGTGAAGATGAGTCTTTTTCAGAGGAGCAGGTGCACCAAAACATGTGGGCATGCAATGAAGCTTCAGAGGGGAATTTTTTTCTGTATTCTATTTTTCCTCCCAAGGGTCTGGCAAGCAACTTCAGACCCCTCTCAGAGGGCTCGTCTTCTGAGCCTGGATGCCCTCAATCCAGCTCTGCCCCGACGATTCCCCCACAGATTCCCCCCCCCCCATGGTGGGGCCGTAGGGAGGAGTGCTGGCTTCCCTTGCCCCGGAGCACAATCCAGAAGCCGGGGAAGCTGGAACCAGGGATACAGCCCAGTCATCATGGAGCCTGCCAGCTCCATTTTCCAGATTTCTCCCCTCCCCTTGTTGTAGACATGTGCATACACACTGCCACCCACAGTGCCCTCCCTTCGTGTCGCTCTCCTGTCTGGCACTACCCTCCAGGCCTCCACCTGGGGGCAATCATTCGGCAGAGAGCGGCAACCCACCCTCCCTGGGAGAGGACAGCAGTCCTCCAGATGCTCAATCCTCTCCGTTCCTGGCTGACCCTTGGTGGCCTGCCCTTGCTCTCAAACACGTATCGCTGGCATGAAGCCAGGTGTGGCGTCCAATGCCTCAACCCTCAGTGCCACCAGGCTGGCTTGTGAGGGGGGAATTTAAGAAGTATATGAGGAAATACTTCTTCAGAGAAAGGGTGGTGAATGCCTGGAGCAGTCTGCCAGAAGAGTTGGAGGTGCAAAGACTGTGGGGAGATTAAAGCATGCGTGCAACAGGCACATGGGTATAATAAATAGAGGCACGGGAGGAGAGAGGGACACCTGTGCCCAAATGGCATCCAGGGTGTAGTGTTAAGAAGGGAAAATAGGGTGATTAGATGGGCCTACCAGTCCTTTTTTACTGGTGCTGTCTATGTTTCTATGTTTGCTGCACACATACCTGTAGGGTCACTCCTGGTTAAACAATTAAAAAAAAAAAAGCTGTCCTAGTTGCATCCTGGAGGTGTTCACATTAGGATTGTGAATGCTGGCCTCTTTACTACTGCTGTTCTACCTGTCACAAACAAAACGTTATTGTGCTCCAACTCAGGACATGTGGGGTACAAATCAAGGTAGCCAACCAGTAGTACAAGAACACATTATTGTTGCACCCCAATTATAAACTGCAGACACAATTTGCAAGTAAAATTTGTATTTATTCCGTAGTAGTGAAAATCGGTCAGTGTAAAATTTGTTGTCAGTTTAAGATTTTTGTTTCCATGACCAGATGCCCCTGCGCTTCAATCATTAGGTCTTCCTTAGGGGGCATGCTCTGGAAACAAATAGCACTACATTTAAACTCTAAATCATTCTAACATCATAGGTCACATGTTACAAATACAGAATCATCATTTTTAAACATATGTGTCCTGCATCAGTGAAAAAATTATACAAAATGAACAATGCATTGACAAAGGTGAAAAGGGCAGGTGAAAGGTTTTTGCAAAGGGCTGGGCATTCTTCAGAGATGCAGAAAAAGGTGCAGGCACGCTCATGGAAAAGTGTAGATAGGGGCATGATTGGGAGTGCTAGATGAGAATACACCCTAGACACAGTAGCTACATGTCCTCCCTGTCTGGTGTCCATCCCACGGGATGCTCTGACTAACAAAGAGCAGGTAGCTACAGTATAGGGCCAGCTGGCTCTGCTCCTCTTCTTTGAGCAGTTCTTTGTATCATGGAGACCTTGCTGGGTGTTGACTCTGGACCTGTGCTGGTGTTTTCTATCCTACTGGGTTATTCTGTGGTACACTGCACAAGGTGGGAGCTTGGAGATGGGGGGGGGGGGCTATAACTTTTAGATCTGTCTTAGGGCTGGCAACATACATCATGGTATAAACCAGTTTCTCAAAATGTGTGGCTGCTGGGGGGGGGGTGTCTGGGTACAGGTTTCAAGACAGTTCTCGTGTACTGTCCTCTGGGCCACAGGAATGAATCCTTGCAGGAATTGGAGAGCTTCATGGCTGACCTGGTGGTTGACTCATGCAACTTATCGGTGCTGGGCAATTTTAATGCCTGGATTGATAATGGAGTTTTTCAGTTTGGAAAACAGTTCTTTCAGTGTATGACTTCTCTGACCCTGTACAGCCTGTTGCCCTAGTGACTCGCCAAAAAGGACATGCCTTGGATTTGGTTTTCATGTTGTCTTGACCTTTGAGAAAGGGTCCAGGTGGGATCCAAAATACGTCAGTAGGGCACTTTTATGTTTTTTATGATGTAAATAAAACTTTTACAGCTTTACTACGGTGTCAGCATTCAATGTGGTGGTGTGTCCCCGAGTTGGGGTTTTTTTGTGTGTTAACCTTATTGATGTCAAGATTGATCTGGTCAGTTAGTCAGATCATCATGCCATCCAGTTTTTTTTGTAGGGCCCCTGATTAATAACCCCGCTGTGGAGATGTCAGATACCACCCTGTTAGAAATCTGGAGCCTAATTTGGTACTGGACATTTTGGGCTTGATGACAATGTGTTCTGGGGGCGTGGAAAATGCTATGGAAGGATGTTACAAGGCCCTTATGGTAGGCTCTGACTCTCTGGCATCCTATCTTCTGCATCACTTGTTTTCCTGTTATAAGTCACCATGGTTCAATGATGACCACAGCTGGCTGAAGACTAAAGGACAATGGTTACAGCATTTTTGGTGGAAGTCTAAGTCAGAGGAGGCTAGATTGATGCTGAAAACTCACTACAGTGAACATCAGTGGGCTATCACCTTGACAAAGAAAGTGTTCCTGTCATGGGTAATGAGGGAAATGGATAAAGGCCATGCAGTGGATGTGCTATTTTTAGACTTCAGCAAAGCCTTTGATTCAGTGCTTCATGGGAGGCTGGGGGGTAAGTTGCAATATGTGGGGGCAGGGACAAAGATGGTAAACTGGATTGTGTGCTGGCTGAAGGGGAGGCAGCAACAGGTGGTGGTAGTTGGGGGGACTCTCTTCCCCAAGGACGGTGGCAAGCGGGGTGCCGCAGGGCTCAGACCTGGGTCCGGTGTTGTTTGGGTTATTCATATCGGATATCTCACATGGCGTTAGGAGCAAGATCAGTCTGTTCACAGATGACACCAAGATAGGGGCAGTGGTGGATGACAGAGCTGTGGCAGGGGCTACAGGAGGACCTTATCAAACTGGAGAAGTGGTCAGAAAAGTGGGAATTGAACTTCAATGTGAAGAAGTGCAAGGTTATGCACTTCAGAGCAAGGAACCCAGGGAGAAGCTACCAGCTGGGAGGGGTTCAGATAGAGGTCAGAGGAGGAGAAGGACCATGGGGAGATCATAACGGGTAACATGAACAACTCAGCTCAGTGCAGGAAGGTGGCAGCTAAGGCCAACAAGATGCTGGGGTGTATTGTGAGAGGAATCTCATCCAGAAATAGAAATGTGATCCTGCCGCTGTACAGGTCATTAGTCAGGCCACATTTGGAGTATTGCGTGCAGTTCTGGCATCCCTTTCCGAAGAAGAATATCAGATTGCTGGAAGGGGTTCAGTGTAGGGCAACTAAGATGATCGAGGGCTGGAGGCAAAACCTATGAGGACAGGCAGACTGAGTTGATTATGTACACAATGGAGGAGACTAGGGATGGGGGGATATGATTGAGACCTTCAAATATTTGAAGGGGATTAACAAAATGGACACCGGAGGAATATTTAAGCTAAGGAGAGGAAGGGACATCAGAGGGCATGGCCTCAGGTTGGAGGGTGGAAAATATCGGAGAGAGATGAGGAGGCATTTCTTCACAGAGAGGCTGGTGGAGAAATGGAACACTCTACCCGAGGAGGTGGTATGCTGTAGCACAGTGAGCAGTTTCAAAAGGGCATGGGAATGGGTGCGAGGAGGGGGTAAAGGTGAGAGGGGAGAGGAAGGCGGGGCAGCTGCAATATAAGGGTGCTAGCTGCGCATTCGAGCAGACTAACTTGATAGACCATAAGGACTGTTTCTGTTGGCAGATTCGTATGTTCGTATGGGTAATTGCTGAAAGAAAAACTGACCAGCTCAACTCTTCAACACTGTTGACAGACTGCTAAATCTGCCCAGTCTCCAGTCAACAACAGTATTTTTAGGGCAGGCCAGCTGGCGCAGCAGTAGCACTACCACTTGTGGCATTGACGATCCATGATTCGGGAATGAGTGCAGTGCATCAGATGGTTGGCTGGAGGAAGGTAGGATGAGCCTCCTGTGGACAGTTCTCCTTCCCCAGGGCAGGGGGGAATTGTGGTTTCCTGGCATGCCAGCGACACCTCATTGAGACTGGGTGTGTAACAGCCAGGGTCACAATTCAGTGGTGGAGGTGACAGCAGACATCTATAGATTGGGTGCTGGAGTGCGTCCAACCTGCGTGGACGTCATTGCACATCAGCACCTCCTGGGGGAAACTGAAGGAAGGCAAAATACCTGGGTCCGCTGCTCTGTGAAGCCCCTGGACCTCTGCTCAAATGAAACCCCAGGCATAAACCTTGGCTGGGGCCTTAGGTTGATCATGGTCTCTGCCCTCAGGGGCAAGCTGTAGGCATCTCAGTCTGGGCAGCCAGTGAGGGATACTGGGTGTGAGATCCGGGCACTGAAGAGGGGTTACATCTTCCATCTGTAACCAAGGAGCAAAAACAGAGTTAAAAAAAATATTTTTTTTTCAACAGAATAATGCAATGAGTTTAATAAATGTTTCCTTTATATGTTATCCTCCATCAGGTCTGGGATCACCTCAAGTGATCTATCATAAAGCAGTAGCACCCATTTAGTGAGGGACATAGAAACATATACTTTGATGGCAGATACGGACCACGTGTCTCACCTAGTCTTCCCATTTCACTACCTATTGGATAAGCTGCAGATCCTAGTAAACCAACAGCCTACTTACTTCTACCCCCCACAAGAATCGCTTTATGTCTGTCCCATGCATTCTTGAATTCCCCCACTGTTTTTGATCTCACAACCTCCTCAGGAAGATTGTTCTATGCATCCGTCACCCTCTCTGTGAAAAAAATACTTCCTTACATTGCCCCTGAGCCGTCCCCACTCTATCTTCAGATTGTGCCCCCTTGCTCTTGTACATCTATTTTTCTGAAAGATGCTACCCTCTTGGACTTCATTGATTCCCTTGAGGTACTTAAATGTTTCTATCATGTCCCCCTCTCCCTCCTTTCCTCAAGGGTATATATATTAAGCACCTTTACTCTTTTTTTGCATGACTTATGGTGCAGACCCTGCACCATTTTAGTTGCCCTCCTCTAGACTGCCTCTATCCTATGTCCTTGTGGAGATGGGGCCTCCAGAACTGCATGCAGTATTCCAGATGGGGTCTCACCAACTGTCTGTGCAGAGGGATAACAATTTCCTGTTTTGTACTGGTGATGCCTCTCCCTATGCATCACAGTATCCCCCCAGCCCTCCTTACCGCCTTCTCACATTGCTTGCCTACCTTTAGGTCATGTGATATGACTATCTCAGGTCCCTTTCCATTTTTGTTGTTGTTAGTACCTCCCCCCACACTGTGTACTCTTCCCCTGGGTTTTTGTTTCCCAGGTGCATTACTTTGCACTCCCCTGCATTGAATCTAAGCTGCCATATTTTTTTTCCATTTAAAGTCTATTAAGAACATTTTAATATTTTCCACCTCAACATACAAATGGCAGACATACATGGACATGAGCATGGTACATTAGACAATTGATAACATGAGTCAGCTCCCCCCAAAAAAGCTACCATATTTTTGACCATTCCTCCAACCTTGCCAAGTCCCGTCTTGTCCTTTCCACCCCACCTTGTGTATCAACCCTGCTGTAGATCTTTGTGTCGTCTGTAAAGAGGCATACTTTCCCTTCCAGTCCCACTGCAATGTCACCTATAAAGACATTAAAGAGGACCCGTCCCAGTACTGAACCCTGTGGTACTCCACTAGTAACCCCCCTTCCTTTGGAGTGGACTCCATTTACTATAACCCTCTGCATCCTGTTGTCCAGCCAATGTTCTACTCAGGCTACAACCCTGGGACCCACTCCCAGGATGGCTAACTTGTTTATTAATCTTTTGTGTGGGACTCTGTCAAATCCCTTACTAAAGTCTAGGTAGACCATGTCCACAGCCTCTCCCTGGTCTACTACTTTGGTTACCCAAATCATGCACTCTGATGCTTTGGGCAAACTTTGACTGAGTTTCTCTAGATGAGCTCTCCCAAGTGGTCTCAAGGTTGTGTCCTACCTACTGTATATTGGATCCAGGACCTAACAGCTTTCTGTCAGCTTGCTGGGGGTCCCTGTTCCAACTACAGTATTGCAAAGATCATTGGGTGTTCATTATGTGAGGGTTTTCCCCCAATGAACCAAGAGTACAGTTGTGAGACTCCTTTCTGAAAAAGCCATCCTTGGACCCCAAAGGTCTGGCAAATTGCAGATCAGTATCAAACCTTCCCCTTTTAGGGAAAGTAATTAAAAAAGTGGTAGTGGTTCAGTTTCAGAGACACTTGGAATGTTATGTGGTCTATGATCCTCTCAAGTCTGGATTGAGACCTCAACAAAGCACTGAAAGAGCACTAGTCAAGGAGTTTAATGATTTCCTTCTATCAAGAGGTAGCAGTCTTTGTTTTATCTATGTGCTACTTGATCTTTCATCAGTGTTTTGCACAGTGGACCATAGGGTGCTGTTGGTTCCATTGAGGCACTATGCTGAGCTTATGGGGACAATGTTGTGGTGGCTTGAGTCTGATTTGTCTGGTAGAGTGCAACAGATGGTGTTAGAAGATAATATCTCAGAGGTTGCTGCACTGTGGAGTGTCTCAGGGGTTGATGCTGGCCCCCATGTTGTTTGTCTTGTCCATGCTGCTGTTAAGTTGCTGAGGTGGACCTTGTGACAATCACAGAAACATGGGCTAAGGGGTCCTGGGGATGAGGCAGTCAATATTTACAAGTGTAACCCCTAGGTGGCGCTATCCCAAGGGCTACTACCCCGCCTGCTTAACTACTAACAGGTTGAGGGGCCTAGGTCCAATGGCAGGTGCCTCCACCCAGAGGTCAGGGTTTGCAGTAGTTAAACTAACTTGGTCACAGCCCTCTGGGACACTGTAACCCCCCTTTCTTCCCACTAGTGGCCCACACAATGCATTAGGAATATCTTCACAATGTACACTTACCCCAGGACTGGCTCCATCGACTGGACCCCGGGGACACCCTGTAAAACAAGATGATATAGTGCAAAAGCCACAGAACAATACTTTAACATAAATGAATACCTCAGACAGTGTAACTTTGCTGAAACAAACAAATCTGATTTATTTAGGGGGATATAACAAGGACAGGGGGAAATCAGGTTAATTAGGTTAAACACATTAATAATCACAGTACTGTTCACATATTCAGAGTCCCAAATTGTCACCTTCACTGGGTACCCAGGATGGGGGGGGGGCTATCCAGGATCGGTTGCAGCTGGTTGGGGCCCTGTGATGGAAAAAACACTTGCACAATACCCAATTGTAATCCGGAGCCGGAGGACTCAGTTCGTGAAGAAATGAAAAAAACAACAATTAGATGACACACTTGCAATTCGACAAACAGATGGCAGGGAGCTACCCTGATTTGTACTCACAGCTCAATGCTGGGAACTGGATGTAAGGCAGATTATCCTGGATTCCCAGGAGGAGCAGACCATGTGGACAAGGTCCTTGTGACTGGACCCCACTGCAGTTTAAAGCCAATGGATGTAGCCTGGCTTAAACTGGGGTTTACTTCCAGCTTCATGCACTCTGTTCACTGTACAAGGGATTTGAAACACGATTCCCCACAAGCACTACACACATTTATATGTAAAAAGGGAAGTACTATACCAGGCAGGCCGCTTCTCTATCCCGATCGCAATAACTGCACAATACCCGTGAGAACACACAGCAGATTCAGTTCCTGAAAGACCGAGCGCGATTCAGCAATTTCTCCAGTCTTCTACAGGGTGAGCCTGGTTTCCTCACTTCTGGTGCGTCTTTCTCCTTACAACTCTGATTCAGTCCACACTGGCACTCACAAACAGCTGCAGGCCGAACTTTGGAGCCCCACATGAGCTTCCCGTGCGAAAATTCAACAGCGCAGGAGCATGGAGCTCCTTCCCTCTTCACAGTCACAACTCAACTGAACTTTCCAGTAGACAGAGCCGGGCATCTCCTTTGAGTTCCTCCCAGTTCAATGGCTGGTTTTGCTGTCACTCACAGTAAACTCCCCCTGTTGGTGGAAAAAAGGTGCTGAAGTACAAACTACAATTCCCAGAAGCATTGACCTTACAGTACATAGGTGGCTGGCTCCACAATGAGAGTCCAAGTTCTGATTTGCCAGCAGCAGGCTCCATTTCAAAGATCCCCCCACACTGATTGGTCGAGTTCAGCAGTTCAAAACATTAATGGGGGACTAGGCAAACACAGTTCTGACTGCAAAGAAAAGCAGGTTAGACAAACTGTATTTTCGTTATTACTCTAAATGATGTCTGGCAAACAGTTATATCTTTGAAAAGTGCTCACTCTGCCCACTTAGTGACAGCAGAAATGGAGCAATTTGGCAGCAGCTCGAGTGGGACTCAAGCAGGGAAACACACAGACCCCCATCCAAATTAATTATGTCTGCAGGCAGACAGCTCTTAAAGAGACAGTACCAGAGGCTGTAAAAGCACTCACAGATAAACGGCTTAGATGCCGAACACCATCCAGGCTTGGAGCATTCAAGCAAGCTCCTGGAAGACTTTTGGGAACCCCCATTTGCAGGGGGGTTATACCCTTCCCGGCCTGGAAAAAGCTTGGCATCCGCATCAAGCAAGTACCCCCATAAGTTTCAATTGCAACCATATATATTTGCATCAGTATCACATTAGGCTTATACCTGTAATCATCAGTCAATATATCACTTTACCAGAAACGCATTTCTGAAACTTAGCAGTACGTCACTCTTTACACAGTATTACACACACATTGTACCATAACTCAGGTTATTACCTCTGGTACATGAAACCTGGAGAGAGGGGGCCCTTCCCTATCAGCTACCTTGGGGCTGGATGGGGCAGGGGCACCATACCTAGAGGGCAACACAAGTAACTTGGAGTTAGCACTGATGTTCAGTTTCGGCAAGGAGCTCGGGGACACATACACTCCTTTATGGACAACATTGAGAGGCAAGTCCACCGGCCTCCCAGGGGAATCATAACTGAGGTGCACCACAGGCTTTACAGCTCGACCAGTCTTTCTAGTGGGAACTGTTACAGTCTCTGCACTCTGAGCCTCATTTTCAGCATTGTCCTCACTTGTCATGGAAGTCTCCATTGGGGTAGAGAGGCTAGAACTTGGGGCACTTTCAGCTCCAGAAGTTACAATCTCTGAGTCCGCAACACTTGGTTCACATGGAGAGCTTTCAGACACTGGCAATGGACCATCAGGGCACTCAAAATACTCTTCTTGTTCTAGTGTATCGCCAGTCTGTTCCAGTCCATCATTTTCTTCCCCTGAAAGCTCAAACATTTCAGCCATACACAATGATTCCATATCATCTGACTTGATGCTTTGCACTTCACTTTCTGGGAGCATTGGTTCCAGGAACAAAGCTGGGGGCTTAGACAGTCCAGAAGGCCCAGCTTCATCTCTAGTATTGACTAGAGATTGCCCCGAAACAATTGACTCAGTTCGTAAGAAGGGTAGTATCCAAAGTCACACTCACTTTCCTCTGATATGGACTGACAGTCATGCTCAACTGGGATTTGTGGAGGGGAACACTTTAACTCAGCTTCTGTAGGTGCAGACTTTCTTGATTTTTTTCTTACCAGCAGCTCTAGTCACTGGTCCAGAGGGGGCATTTTCTGGGGGCTCAGACTCAATCAAGATTTGTCCAATGGGCAGTAAATAATTTCTATGCATTGTTTTAATATATTTTGAATTATTCTCAGGCCTTACTTTGTACACAGGCAGATCATCTAGTTTGCCCACTACAATGTGAGGGAGATGGTGCCATCTGTCAGCAATCCTGTGTTTGCTATGCAGTCCCAGATTTCTTAGCAATACCCGATCTCCCTCCTGGAGTTCCTGTGCTTTCACCTTTTTATCATACCTTTCTTTGTTGGCCAGATTTCTTTTGGCAGCCATGGTTTGAGCCAGTTGGTACGCATGATTTAGCTGGGCCTTTAACTTTTGCACATACTGTAAACAGTTGTCAGCTGGAACCCCATCAGGAGAGATCCCACAGCACACATCTACCGGCAGTCAAGCTTCTCTTCCAAACATCAGGTGGTAGGGGGAGAACCCAGTGGCATCACTTTTGCTGCAGTTGTAGGCATGTACCAGGGTGCTAATTTGTTGGCTCCATCTAGGCTTGTCCTTTGGGTGAAGGGTGCCTAGCATATCTAGCAAAGTGCGGTTGAAACGTTCAGGCTGTGGGTCCCCCTTGGGGTGGTAGGGGGTGGTTCTGGACTTCGTACTCCCCACAGAGAAAGCATCTCTTTGATCAGACGACTCTCAAAGTCTCTCCCTTGATCAGAATGGATTCTTTGTGGAGCCCCATAGTGAACAAAAAAGTTTTCTACAAGTACTTTTGCCACAGTGGACGCCTTCTGGTCCTTGGTGGGGAAAGCTTGGGCATATCTCGTAAAATGGTCAGTGACCACCAGCACATTACTAATAGTTCTTTGATCTGACTCCAAACTCAGAAAATCAATACAGACCAGTTCCATGGGTGGACTGATGGTGATGTTAACAAGGGGGGCAGCCCTCTGGGGCAAAGCTTTCCTCTGTAAGAAGCGACTACCAGTTAGAATGTGTAGCTCCACATCAGCCCCCATCTTAGGCCAATAAAATCTGGATCTCACCAAGTCAAGTGTTCTGTCTATACCAAGGTGCCCCATGTGGTTATGTAAGGACCTCAGTACTGAATCTTGAAAGGCAGTGGGCAGCACTAGTTGTTGTTTGTTTACTTGCCCCCCCCCCCATCTACTGTTTCTCTGTATAACACTCTATTGATCAGTTTCAACTTAGGACCTTCTTTGTATAACAATGCAGTTCTCAAATCAGTGGAACGTAATTTGGACACATCTTTTCCTGCATATAGGGCTTCTAAAGCTGATTTGATCATGGGATCTCGGGATTGAGCCCGCCGAATACTGTCATTGTCCAGCTGAGGCAGTGCACCAATGTCTATTGCAGAAAAGTGGCAATAAGCAGCAGGTATGCACTTCTCAGAGGGTCCCAAACAATTCACCATACAGTCCACCTCATCCGTGGACATTTGTTCCTCCCTGTCAAACTTCTGGCAGAGTGCTCTAATATCAGGTTCTGACAGTCTGACCCAGTCATTCTGGGGAACAGGCCTCCAGGAGAGAGCATCAGCATCTATGTGGTTCAGGCCTGCTCTGTATTCAACTGCATAGTCGTAGGTAGATAAGGCAGAGAGCTACCTATGGCCAGTGGCATCCAACTTAGCTGAAGTCTGCACATAGGTCAAAGGATTATTGTCAGTCTTTACTAGTATCTTAGCCCCATACAAGTACTCATGGAATTGATCAACAATGGCCCACTTCAAAGCTAGGAACTCTAACTTGCCTACAGGATAGTTCTTTTCGGAAGGGGTCAGGCTTCTGCTGGCAAAGGCCACTGGTCTCCAGCCATTCTCGTGCTCTTTGTACAACACAGCCCCCAACCCTTGCAAGCTAGCATCAGTGTGCAGGACATAAGGTTTTGTTGGATCAGCATAGGCCAACACTGGAGCTTGAGTAAGTTGATATATGATCTCATGAAAAGCAGTCTCACAATCAGGAGTCCAGAGGGTCCAAAATATTTCACTTGGACGAAAATACACTCTTTCAGTCTCGAGGGACGGTGACTTTTTGTATTTTTTGTGGGTTGGTGGATACCCTTGAGTAAGGTTAAGTAAAGGGCGGATCACTCTTGAATAGTCCTTGATGAAATGCCGATAATAACCACAGAATCCCTGGAATCTTTGCAGTTCTTTTAGATTTTTGGGCTGTGGCCAGGAGGTCAAGGCCTCAACTTTACTTGGGTCGGTCTCTATTCCCTCGGTGGATACTATGTGTCCCACATACTTCACTGATGTTTGAAAGAATTGACACTTATCAATGGACAGTTTAAGGCCAAAGTCTTCCAGTCGGTCCAGCACCTTGAATAATCTGCTCTCATCTTCCTCCAGTGATCTGCCAAACACAATAACATCATCTAGGTATACCAGATACTCTAGTAAGTTCATGTCCCCCACTGCACGCTCCATCAGTCTTTGAAAAGTAGCAGGGGTGCCTGAAATCCCTTGAGGCATCCTCATGAATTCATAGAAGCCAAGCGGACAGATAAAGGCTGTCTTCTCATGGTCCTCGGGGGCCATCAGAATCTGGTAGTACCCACTGCGGAGATCCAGCACAGAGAACCACTTGCTCCAGTTTAGACAGTCAAAAGCATCCTGAATGCGGGGCATAGTGTACTGATAAGGGATAGTCCGCCGGTTTAAAGTGCGATAATCCACGCACATCCTTACTGTCCCATTCTTTTTTCTCACTACCACAATGGGGGAAGCACAGGGGCTTCTGGATTCTTGTATTACACCAGCAGCTAGCATCTCTTGCAGATGCCGTCTCACATCATCTATGTCAGCAGGTGCCAGGCGTCGAGACCTCTCACAAAATGGCCTTTCATCATGCAGCTGGATATGGTGCTCAGCTCCTTGCATGCATCCTATATCCCATTCCTTTAAAGAAAACACCTGGTCTCTCTGGGCAAGCTTCTCACTGATCCTCACTTTCCATTCAGCTGGCAACAGGGAGTCACTGAAATCAAACAAGTCAGGGGTTACTCTGTCATTCTTCCCCCAAACTCTTGCTACTGGGTAGCACTGCAGTGTCTGCACAATGCACATTAGCTAGGGTGCAACCTCTATTTATTCGTATCTCTCTGTCAGACACATTATGAACTTGAACCATTACCCTTCTGGCATAAGCATGGGCTCTAGCAGGCAAAATACTAGGCTTGACCAGCAGTCCCTCCGGCAATTTTCCATCGCCAGGAGCATCCAACATTAATATTTTATTCTTGACATCCTTTCTGATACGGACCTCTTCCTGTAAGGTACACTGAGCATTTGGCACCAGGATCAGAGACTCAGGATCCTTCTTCCAGACAATTCCAACCGGTTCCTCTGGTTCTACTTTTTCAACATCTCTCTGTGCCTCATAGGCCTTCTTAATCAAGGCCGGAATTCTTAAAGCTCTACCAGCCCTTGACCCCTGTTTTTCATAACACAACTGTGCCAGTCGTCCAAACATATGTGCATTAGTCCCAATTAGTAGAGGAACCACATCATACAGTCTGGTAGGGGGACACACTAAGGCCAGGGTCTCTACTTGCTCGGCCACTCCAGTTACAGAGGTGGGAAAAGACAGCCAAATTCAGATATATCTAGAGTAGGGGTAGGCCTTCTCGCTTAACCCCCAGACATGCAGCCCCTCCAACGGTTATAAGGGTACATCAGACAAATGCTTCTGATACCAGTCTTGGAACATAATTGTCACTTGGGAGCCACTGTCTAATACAGCTCTTGTAGGCACTCCATTCACCTTTACAGTGGTCTCCATGGAGGGACCCACTATTCTGGACCAGTCTGGAGAGGCGGTAGCGGGGGCCTGGGCAACTGACCTTGCCACAAAGGGACGTGAGCTAGCATTTTTGGGGCCCTCACTGGGATCATTGCATGCACCTCTTAACCACTGATTTGCTCTTCGAAGTGCTCCTTGTTGGCTATATGCAATTTTGTCTGTGTCTTTTGGGGACCGGCATTCTCTCTTCATGTGCCCATCCTTCCCACAATTATAGCAAAACATACTTCCTGGAGTTTGAACTGGCTGAGGCATCACACTGGGAGCCAGGGCGGGGGTACTACTAACTGGAAACCTTGGTGAATTCTCTGTCTGCGGCGTGATAAGCATTTGGAGACATCTCGTCAATTTCCCCACTTCCATGGTCAAGACATCGAGTTTTGAGCTGTTGTCAACAGGAGATGCATGGGTGGGTCCCCCCAACCCCATAGCAGATGCAGTCGGATGAGGGTTGGGGCCTGTACTTGCAGGAGCGGTCTTCCTAAAGAGACTGTTTTTTATTTCCCCGAACTCTCTCAACAGTTCGCCCCATTGTGGCATATCATTTTCCTTCTCAGAGCACTCATTAACTGCCAACCTCTACCCCTGAACTTCACTTGATGGGTCACCCTCAGTCACTCGGGTCGTAGCCGTAGCTATTGGTGCAAGTCCCTCCCAAGGTCGCCTTTTCTCAACTCCTCGAATTTCTCTCATAACTCATCATAGGAGAGTGGGGATTCCAGTCAATTTGCCAGGCGTAACTGAAGCAACAGCAGTTCTGAGAAGGGGGCCGACTTAAGGATCCTGTCCAGCCTGGTTCGGTCCAGTTCAATCGCTGGCAAACTACCCTTTCTGAGGCATTCTTGCAACAATTTTTCCAGCCGAGATACATACATACACAGACAACAACTCCCCTTGGTACTGTTGTGCATTTCTTACTCTCCACCACAGGTTCTCATCAGAATCTGGACTCCCATTCACATTCTCCAAGGCCTCAAGATAGCCCTGTGCAGTCGCTTCAGGGTTACTGGCCCGTTTAGCATGGATGGTAGCTAGGGCAGGACCTCGGAGGCTCTCACTAACCCTCTTTCACTTTTCGGCTTCTGAGCATTGCCATTCTAGCACTTGAGGGGCAACATAGTCTATCCAGGTCTCCCAGTCATCCTCCCCTTGGGGGGTGAGGAGGATGCCAGAGAAGATCCTCAACCTTTGGTAAAAGTCGTGACTAATGGCAGGTGCAGAAATAGGAGCCTGCATTGATTCAGCCACCGTTACGAGTACTGGAGCAGGAGAGGGTTTTGGGGGAGGAACACCCCCAGGTGGCAAGAATAGTTTGTTCAAGTCCTCCACAGTTTTCCCTTCCCCCAGCAACCATTTAGCAAATTTCTCCTCAAAAGTTTCAGATAGTGGGGGGGGGGCTTATTCCCCCCTGGGTCTTTACTGTCCTTAGTTATCACTCTCCAGGCAGTGAGGGCTCCCTCTGGGATAATAGTCTGTGGCACTTTGCAGCTATCTATGGGATCCTTAAATTCTACTAGGGCCAGGAAAGTGTGGGTGAGCAGATTAGCATGTTGACCCACCACCACAGGGTTTTGTAAACCTTCCACCTTGGAAATACTCCCTGTACAGTGTCCGTATTGATACCCAGGGGGATGTCCAGTATAAGCATAGCATTGTGGGGTCGAGCTCCTCCCCAGTACACCACTCCACCAACTGGTGCACAGCCACTTCTGTCGGGGTACCCATTTTTTTTCTTAACAGTGGTTCGTAGATATGGCCACTAGAGGACACACAATCCCAGCGGTGAGCCTCCAAGACGTAACCCCTAGGTGGCGCTATCCCAAGGGCTACTACCCCACCTGCTTAACTACTGACATGTTGAGGGGCCTAGGTCCAATGGCAGGTGCCTCCAACCAGAGGTCAGGGTTTGCAGTAGTTAAACTAACTTGGTCACAGCCCTCTGGGACACTGTAACCCCCTTTTCTTCCCACTAGTGGCCCACACAATGCATTAGGAATATCTTCACAATGTACACTTACCCCCAGGACTGGCTCCATCGACTGGACCCCGGGGACACCCTGTAAAACAAGATGATACAGTGCAAAAGCCACATAACAATACTTAAACATAAACGAATATCTCAGGCAGTGTAACTTTGCTGAAACAAACAAATCTGATTTATTTAGGGGGATATAACAAGGACAGGGGGAAATCAGGTTAATTAGGTTAAACACATTAATAATCACAGTACTGTGCACATATTCAGAGTCCCAAATTGTCACCTTCACTGGGTACCCAGGATGGGGGAAGGGCTAGCCAGGATCGGTTGCAGCTGGTTGGGGCCCTGTGATGGAAAAAACACTTGCACAATACCCAATTGTAATCCGGAGCCGGAGGACTCAGTTCGTGAAGAAATGAAAAAAACAACAATTAGATGACACACTTGCAATTCAACAAACAGATGGCAGGGAGCTACCCTGATTTGTACTCACAACTCAATGCTGGGAACTGGATGGAAAGCAGATTATCCTGGATTGCCAGGAGGAGCAGACCTTGTGGACAAGGTCCTTGTGACTGGACCCCACTGCAGTTTAAAGCCAATGGATGTAGTCTGGCTTAAGCTGGGGTTTACTTCCAGCTTCATGCACTCTGTTCACTGTACAGGGGATTTGAAACGATTTCACAAGCACTACACACATTTATATGTAAAAAGGAAGTACTATACCAGGCAGGCCGCTTCTCTATCCCGATCGCAATAACTGCACAATACCCGGGAGAACACACAGCAGATTCAGTTCCTGACAGACCGAGCGCGATTCAGCAATTACTCCAGTCTTCTACAGGGTGAGCCTGGTTTCCTCACTTCTGGTGCTTCTTTCTCCTTACAACTCTGATTCAGTCCACACTGGCACTCACAAACAGCTGCAGGCCGAACTTTGGGGCCCCACATGAGCTTCCCACGCGAAAACTCAATGGCGCAGAAGCATGGAGCTCCTTCCCTCTTCACAGTCACAACTCAACTGAACTTTCCAGTAGACAGAGCCAGGCATTTCCTTTGAGTTCCTTCCAGTTCAATGGCGGGTTTTGCTGTCACTCACAGTAAACTCCCCCTGTTGGTGGAAAAAAGGCGCCGAAGTACAAACTACAATTCCCAGAAGCATTGACCTTACAGTACATAGGTGGCTGGCTCCACAATGAGATTCCAAGTTCTGATTTGCTAGCAGCAGGCTCCATTTCAAAGGTCCCCCCACACTGATTGGTCAAGTTCAGCAGTTCAAAACATGAATGGGGGACTAGGCAAACACAATTCTGACTGCAAAGAAAAGCAGGTTAGACAAACTGTATTTTCGTTATTACTCTAAATGATGTCTGGCAAACAGTTATATCTTTGAAAAGTGCTCACTCTGCCCACTTAGTGACAGCAGAAACGGAGCGATTTGGCAGCAGCTCGAGTGGGACTCAAGCAAGAAAACACACAGACCCCCATCCAAATTAATTATGTCTGCAGGCAGACAGCTTTTAAAGAGACAGTACCAGAGGCTCTAAAAGCATTCACAGATAAACGGCTTACACCATCCAGGCTTGGAGCATTCAAGCAAGCTCCTGGAAGACTTTTTGGAACCCCATTTGCAGGGGGGTTACACCAGCAAAATGGTACTGAAAGTGCTGGCAGCCCTAAAGATAGATAAGGCCCCGGGACCAAATAAGTTGCATCTGAGATTACTCATGGAGCTGGTAGTAGTAGTACTGGCTGAATCCCTGGTAGTTCTATTCAAAAGTTCACAAAGGGTCAGGTAGTTCTGAAAGACTGGAGGGTGGTGGATGTAGTTCTGCTCCATGGGGGGTTGGGGAACAAGGAACAAGGAGAGAACTACAGACCTGTCAACCTTACCTCTGTTGTAGGGGAGCTAATGGAGTCACTGGTCAAACAGGACTTAATGGAATACTTGGAGTGTATTGGTCTCTGGAATAATAAACAGCATGGATTAATGGCAAGACATCTTGTCAGATTAATCTGACAGTTTCTTTGACTGGCTGACAAAGGAATTGGATAGGGGCCACACTGTGGATTTTCTGTACTTTGACTTCAGCAAGGCTTTAAACTCTGTGACTCACAAACGCTTGCTGAAAAAATGAAGGATCTGGGTGCAGCTAAGGTCACACTAAACTAGGTAGGTAACTAGCTAAAGGGGATACAGCAGCAGACGGCTGTGGTCAAGGGGGTCAAATCAGAAGAGAGGGAGATCATGAGCGGGGTACTACGGGGATCTCTCCTGGGTCCGGTCCTCTTCAATATGTTCATCGGCAACACTGGTGAGGGAATCTGGGGAAGGTTGTGTCTCTTTGCAGATAGTGCTAAGCTCTGTGGGAGGGTGGACAGTGATGAGGGAATCAGAGAAATGCAAACTGGCTTATGAAAGCTAGAGGGGTGGTCAAAGGTTTGGCAGTTGAAATTCAACACCAAAAAGTGCAAGGTAATGCACCTAGGGAACAAGAACTCCAGGATGGGGTACTGAATGGGTGGGGTGAGACTTAGCCCTACGGCTGAGGAATGGGACCTTGGAGTTATCACCAATGACTCCCTGAAATAATCAAGTCAGTGCAACAAGGCATATAGCAAAGCAAGTATGATACAGGGATGTATCAGGACAGGTATTGATAGCAGAAGGGAAGTGGTAATCCTTCCTCTATATAGATCCTTAGTGATGTCACACCTGGAGTACTGTCCCCAGTCCTGGAGTCCTCACCTCAGAAATGATAGGAATAGATTAGAGACGGTGCAGTACAGGATAATAAAAATGATTCACAGCCAACAGGGCAGTTCCTATGAGGAGCGCCTCAAAGCAGTGACCACATACTCACTGTAGATCACAAGCCATAGGTGAGATATGATAGAGACCTTCAAGTTCCTAAAAGGAATTAACAGGGTGAACTGTGGGGAACTATTTAGCTTGCATACTAGTTCACAGTCGCATGAACATGAGTGGAAACTGACAAGAGGAAAGTTCAGGTGGGACATGATGAAGTATTATTTTACAGAGAGAGTGGTGGAGTTGAGGAACAGTCTACCAGCTGAAGTGGTAGGTGCTAAAACCATTGGTGATTTCAAATATGGTTGAGACAGAATGAAGGGTATAGTTGTTGCTTGGGGTGGCAGAAATTGGGAGGAGAAGGATGGTGAGGGTTAGGACCCTTGAGGGACAGGGATCTACGATGTCGGTTGGACAAAAATATATTGACTCGATGTTACAGCAACAGCACTATGTTGACCGCAATTGTGGTCAGCATTGTGCTGTCAGAAACCAAATGTGTTTTTTTTGCAGGGGGCTGTGCCCCCTCCCCGCACCCCCCATAATTTATTATAATCAACTCCCGAGTAGGAGCTGATTCCAGGTAGGGGTGTAAGACCAGGGGTTGCAGTGCTGGTGTCCGAGCTGACTTTACAGTGAGCAAATCAAATCATCTTTATTTCTAAAAAGGCGTTATTCCAATGATCATAATGCCCATTACAATAAATATATAAAAACATAACATAAAACCAGAATCATCATATTATAGTGAGTTATGTATCATCACCAAAGGCAAGCTCAAATACGTATGTTTTTAAAGCAGTTTTGAAGCTCTCCACTTTCAAGAACTCTCTTATCCAGCGAGGTAAAGAGTTTCATGGGGCAGGAGCCGCAAACATAAACGCCCACAACCCTGATGTCTTCAACCGAACCCTGGGAGCCTCTAGCAATCCCTCGATGGCTGAACACAGCGGTCAGGGTGCAGTAGGGACACAGAAGATCCTGCAGGTAGGCTGGGCCCTGTCCGTGTAGGGCTTTATAGGTCAGCAACCTGACCTTGAAGGTGATCCACCACTGAACTAGCAGCCAAAGTAGTTCGTGCATCGCAGGCATAATATGACTCGACCGAGATAGCCCAGTCAACAGCCTGGCTGCTGCATTCTGCACTAGCTGCAGGTGGCGGATATCAACCCTCGGAAGCCCTAGCTAGAGGGAGTTACAGTAGTCAAGGCGCGAGGTCATAAAGGCATGCATCAGCATTGAAAGGTCACCGGACAGAACAAGGTGCTTAATCTGGGTGATATTCCTCAGATGATAAAAAGAGGACTGGACGTGGGCTGACACCTGTGAATGAAGCGTCAGTTCATCATCAAATATAACACCCAGATTTTGCGCCCGTTCAGAGGTTAGTAGTTGGGCTCCTCCAAGCCAAAGCCCAGAGGGACAACCATCCACCAATCTCTCTGTTCTACTACCCGGATCCACCACCATCTGTTGATCTTGTCAGTATCAATGGGATTGTTGTAAAGTTGTCGCTGCAGCGTCGGCATACAGAGGGACAATAGGTCCCAGGGCTAAGTAGAGAACTCAGGAAGACTGGATGGACCACTGATCTTTTTCTTCCACCATTGTCTATGTTTCTATGTTTCTAAGACAGATCATAATGGGGAATGTCTGGATTTTTACTTTTATGCAGATGATCTTAAGATTTACCTGTTCTTTGCACCTGACGGGGTGAATGATAGACAAGTGCTGGGCCAAAATTCAAGACTGGATGGCCCCAGCTGGCTTAAACTTAATCCATCGCACAGAGGTGTCACTGGTGAAACCAGGCCAAGCAGGGGTGGCACTGAATACTGATAGTACCCTTTTATCGTAAATAAGACTACACTATAAGCTGTGGATAGGGTGAAAAATCTGAGCATCATTCACTTCAGGGTGGGCATGCCATGAAGGCCAAAGAAATTGTGTTAATGCCCAACACAGTGTGAGTGCAGGGCAATCTAAAATCAAGATCACCCTTGACACTTACACACTTTTTACGGTGCCCACATTACGGCGCCCTAATCACAGCACCCCACTAACGGTATACATGACTGAATACACTCCCATTCATTCCCTTCTTTCCTGTGATGTGGGCCTCCTTACAGTTAACATGCTCCTGACTGAACTCTTCGGGGGATCTTGACTTTGCAGTTGCTGCCCCATTGATATGGAACTATCTTCCTCCTGATATCTATGGAGCTTCATCAGTCAGTGTTTGTAAGGTTTTGCACAAATCTTATTTTATCAATCTAGCTTTTACGAACTTATGAACATATGAAATTTGCCAGCAGATAAAGGCCTAGAGGTCTATCAAATCTGCTCAAATGTGCAGCTAGCACCCCTTATTCGGCAGCTGCCCCTTCCGTCCACCCTTCCCCTTCAATGACCCTCCCCCTTGTCCTGTCCTATCCCCTTTTGAAGCAGTCCACTGTTCTACTGGGTACCACTTCTGCAGGTAACGCATTCCACCCAGCCACCATCCACTTGTAAAAAGTGTCTCCTCATCTCCCTCCTGAACTTCCTCCCTCCAGTCTCATATCATGGCCCCTGGTGTCCCTCCCCTCCCTTAATTTGAACAGACCCTCTGTACCTGTCTTGTTTATTCCTTTCATGTACTTAAAGGTTTCAGTTATGTCCCCCCTGTCCCTCCTCTCCTCCAGCGAGTACATGTTCAACTCCCTCAGCCTCCTCTCATATGATAAGTCCCCCAGCCCCTTGATCATCTTTGTCACCCTGTGCTGCACCCCCTCCAGTAACTTAATGTCCCTCTTCAGATATGGCCACCAGTACTGCACCCAGTACTTCAGGTGCGGTCTAACTAATGACCTATACAGTGGCAGAATCACCTCCTCGAGAATATACCCCTTGCAATACAACCCAGCATTTTGTTGGCTTTTGCAGCTGCCTTCCTACTTTTGGGTGCATCTGAACAGATACCCAACCAGCTAATAGTTTTAGAGCTGACATTTTTCTTATGTTTTTTTATTCTTTTCCTATGATTTTTTTGCCTGACTATCCTATAAACCCGTGTTCCATTATCTCTGTATGGTGCCCAGAGCCATTAGGATGGGTGCCTACCAGATAAACTTGCCTTGCCTAAAGTAATCTGATGATCATAGGAGTACTTCAGGATGGCTTCAAAAGTAGTCCAATTTGCCTTGGGAAGTGGGGATGGGTAAGACAGCTGTGACTCATACTGAACTCTGGCCCAGATCTCTTGGATCTGACCCAGATAATCTGAGTCAATCTGAGGCAGTCCACCTTGAGGTTAGGTGGTGCTACTGGTGGTAGGAGGGCAGGGATAAAATCTAAATTTGATCCAGGCCAAATGTTAGGAACATAGGCAGCCCCTGAAGATAGCCAAACAGGGCAAACGCCTTAGTAAAAATCTGCTGTGTCCAAACTGTGTCCCAGTAGCAATACATAGGTGGAAACATAGTCTGGATTTAAATTTCCCTACCTATTCAGACCCATGCCCTCTGTCTGCAGTGGTTCTATGTCATAACGGAGATCACAGAATAGCAATCACCATTTGGGCAAGTGTACATTGCCGAAAATGAATTCAGCGATGTACACTAGCAGCAACTAGAAAACTGGTGACTGGTTTTCTATGTTATGCGGCGGGGCTGCACCCCCACAAGGATTCTTAACTCCAGGAGGGTGCATGTTGGGGGGGGGTGAATTGCTTAAAAAAATAACAAGCGGCTTGCTGGCACAAAAAACCATGATACTCCGGACCTGAACCCTGCACCCTGCCCCACCTGACAACCATCCTCCCTACCATGCTAGCCAACCAGCGTGAAAGTTGACCGGCACACTCCCTCCCACATATCTCCCCTCCCCTTCCTTCCCCCCACACATGTGCACATGTACACACGCATTCACTTCCTATTGCCCAGCCTCACCCACCCAAGTATTTGGTTGCTACCCTGTCAGGTAGCCCTGAACACAGGCACTGTGATTGAGTCACCCTTTTTGAAAGCGCTCAATTGCAGTCACCTTGTACACAGTATACCGTACGCAGCCTGTGCCATGGTCATCCTTAATATCTGGAGTTGAATCTGGTTAGGGAGCAGGCAACTACTCAGTTGACTAGTTTGGATTCCAGCCTGGATCTCTGGACATTTGATCTGGATGATTCAAGCCAATTTAAGGCATCCCACTTTGGGGTTGGAATGGGGTTGCGGGACTGAAACCCTTAAACAGAACCAGTTCACCCATTCCAAGAACTAAGCATTACAATATCAATTTTCCTGATTTGTTTTTATTTCCTGAATGGTTAGAGAAAATATACTTGTACTCTCCAAGTCAGTATCAAAGGCTGAGCTGTCTACTGTAATTTTATTCTCCTCAAGACATTTCATTCATAGTTCATCATACTTTTTACTTTCCTTCAGTTTTCATGACTTTCGAAATAATCAATGCTTTGAGAATGACAGAAAATTTTTCATCAGGCTGAGAAACCCTGTTACATTTTAAACACCTTACTGTAGACACCAGAGTATTTTCACTGATTTTCTTTTTTTCTCCCTGTATGAAATGACATTAGGAAAGCTAGGACTGGCCAAGCAAAAACTACGTCGAAATCCAGACTCGGCTTGAATATAGCAAATCCAAATCCACCCTGGATTTGCCCATCCCTAGTGACAATTTGTAAGATATATTAATTATAATAAAACTGAAATGGCAAATCCAGCCTTCTGGTTGGCTGTGACCTGTGTGAATATCATACAGTATTAACATGCATACCTTGTCCGTGAGTGAAGCAGAGGTGTGCACTGTGGGGGAAGAAGATGAGTATTTAAAAATTTAAAATCTAAAAGAGAAACAGAAATGTACCCCATCATTATGGTGAGAAGGCAACTCTGGGTGTAGGAGGGATGCCAGTTGCCAAAATCTTGTGCAGTTTGGTGTATGGGGGTGGATTACATCACAGTAATTTCCCCATCACCTCCCCACCACCATCATCCCTAAGCACTTAAGAATCATCTTGAATGAGCTCTATAAACTGGAGACTCCCTGGATGGATATGGTAATCAGAGACCCCTGAATGGTGCTTCCTAAAATAAAGCTTCTCCTTCATGGGGTGCATAGTGATTTTCAGTCCCTTAGTGGGGCCTATAATAATTGAAATCTACTATTGTGTCCATAGACAAAGTCCCTAGACAAGGGCACATAAATTGATGCCATCCAAGTCTCTGGACAGGGAGTTCAAAAATGGGTGCCATTGACAGAAAAGTAATATGCTTCCATTGTAATTGTTTATTACTAAAAATAATTAGCAACTGGGATTTATCACAGACATTTGGAAGTAACTATCAACTATGATGTATTACTTTTCTTTTCTGACACAGCTTAACGCTTACACATTGGCATTAGGTATATACTGTGGTTGCAATCAATTCCTTTAATAAGTATTGTACAGTATATTCATTTAAGAAATTAATCTAGAGTTTCTGATTATTATTATGTCAGATCACAGTGTTATCAGCAGCAAACAGATCCCAAATGGGAAAGATCAATAGCAATATTTTCACTGTGCTGAAGTACAGTATAAATCTTTAAGTCACATCATACGTGTTCTGTACAATCAAGACTTGGACCAAGTCCATCAAAACTCTCCTTATTCTGAGCTGAAGGAAACAGTTACACTAGAGGTAGACAATATCACAAAATACATGTTGATCATTCAGCTGACAGGCAGTTCAGAAGTACTATATGTACAATTCCCGCCCACACACACACACAGAAATATATTGAAAATGAGAGAACAATTATGGGGTGTTGTACATTATGAGTTTATAATTACAAGTGAGCATTTTAATACTCAGATAATAGGTTTTTGAGAATGCATTACAGCTACCTATCTGTAATTATGCATTATAACTGGATGGTTGTAATCACTTCCTGTCCATCAAGCTTGCACTGATTGTGACCTCGCTGCTCATTAATGGAGCGAGTCAGAAACCCCACATTTATTAAAAATGCACACCAGTAATTATAAAAAACAAGACATGAGTGGGTGGGTATCAACCAGAATTTTACACACATTTTTGGTATGGTAGGGATTCTTTTATAAACTCGGGCTTCAGTCTTGCGGTTTATGTAGCATACCACACCTTGGACCTTGGGGTATGTAAATTTTGGTTACACACACCCACCCATGTATTATTCTATACATAATTAATGGTCTTCCCTTTTTCCCATAGGGAAACTGTGGCATAATTTGCTGTTATAAAGGAGCGTTTATAACGGCAAACACGCACACGGTTTTCCCCACACTGCGCATGTTCAAACTCCTCGCTTGCTGTATCCTTCCCGAACAGGAAACCGCAAACCCATGGTAGAGAGAAACTGCCATGGACACTCGGCAGTAAGTAATTTTTACAATTAGTTGAAATGTTCCACACGGCTACTGGATTGACCACCCTAAAAATATTTTAAATAAAGTTAAAGCGGACCTCAAGCACTGAGATAATCTGACTGCGCCGGCATAGCAGTCTTTTTTTAATTTACTTAATTGCTGAGCGAAAAAGAAAACCCAACAATTATATAAAAAATAAAATGGGTCTCGGTGTATACTTGAATTTACACACACTTTGGGGTTTGATACATGCATAAACCCTCGAGCTTAGCTCTTGGGGTTTATGTAGCATCAAACCTCGGGTGTGTGTAATTTCATTACACACCCAGACCCATACTTTATCCCATATTTTGTGCACTCCTGAGTTGTGTGATACCACATTATCCATGGGTGTGAATCATAGGAGTGATTTGTTATAGTATCACACCAAGGGTGCATAAAAAAATGAATAATGTCAGAAGTCACATGTGCACCTACACGAGATGGCTGCCTAACTCATCTGCTCTGAGTCTTCCCCTTCAATTCTCTAGACATTCATCAATTTCCACAGTGTGCAACTTATTTCACTTAGCAGGGCTGTGAACAGTGAAAATATGTTCTCTTACTGGGCCATGTCTAGGACTCCAGCACCAACTGGTAAGAGAAGAAAAACCTTAAGACCAGGACTTTGGACATGGCACTCACCAACGGGGAGAAAATTACAGACGTAAAAGTGGGGAGCCATCTGGGATCAAGCAATAACAGTACAGTGTGGTACAATGTGAGAACAGCAGAATAGCCAAAGCACATGAAAGCAAGGGTCCTGGATTTCAGGCAGGCCGGCTTCGCAAAGATGGAGGAATGTCTTATGAAATCACTGGCAGGGAAGAATAGATGGGGGGTGGAGGAACAATAGGAGAATCCTAAGGGAGCCATAGTGGAGGCAACAAGCCATCGCATTAGGCAAGTATGCAAAACAAAGAGAAAGAAAAAAACGCTATGGTTCTCAAATAGCCAAGAAGGTAAGGGAGAAAAGAGTAGCATTCAGAAGGTACAAGGAAACACAGAGGGAAGAAGACAGGGAACTGTATCTGAAAAAGCAAAGGGATGCAGGGAAAGCAATCAGGAGCACAAAGGCACAAACAGAAGAAAAACTAGCCCAGGCAATAATAAAAGGGGACAAGAACTTTTTCAGGTAGGTAGCCTGTGACATGGGTGACCGTGATTGAGCGCATACAAAAATGGCAACTCAATCCCGGTACATGTCATCAGGGCTACGTACCAGGGAAGGTGACCGGATGAAGGGTTCTTGCATATAGCGACAGTATGTTGTTACATGTACATGTGTGCAGGGGGCAGAGCGAGCATGTTCAGCGAGGGACTGGATGGGAGGGAGGGCTTTTGAGGGGTGATGCCGTGGTGAGCTGCTGAGCTGACGCCGTGGCATGGTGGGTGGGTGGGTTTAGGGCTGGGGTTCACAGGGTGCTGGGTTTGGGTCTGGGCGCAGGTACATTTTCTTGCACCAGGCCTGAATATTTTTTTATTTCATGGATTTGCACCCCTCCAACATACACCCCGCTGGAGTTTAGAATCCTATAGTAGGGGTGTGTGGGAGGCATAACATTTAAAACTGTAAGTCCCCGGCACACTTTTGCTGTGCTGGGGGGGAACATCGCAGAAATAGATTTTTGGCAATGTGACGTCTCCCTAACAGCGATCATCTTTCCGCTGTCGTCGTTGTGACATAGAACCTGCAGGTACGTTAGTGAAAGAAAAAAGACTAATGGTGGGATTGTGCGAGTAAAAAGAGAAGGAGGGAAGTGTGCAGAGGGGGACCAAGAAAAACCAGAAATCCTGAACAAGTATTTTTGCTCAGTATTCACAGAAAAAGCGGAAGGGGAGGGACCAAAGTTAGATGATGGAAGCACCCCTGGTGGGGAGGTGGACACCGGTTCATTTAAGGAGTAGAGAGTCTTAAAGGAACTCGATAATCTGAAACTGGACAAGGTAATAGGGCTGGATGGGATACATCCCAGAGTATTTAGATAACTCAGGGAGGTGCTGACAGCACCACTGACAGCACCATTCAACAGTTCACTGGAAACAGGTGTGGCACCAAAGGACTAGAGGAGAGCAAATGTAGTCCCTCTCTTCACAAAAGTGGGAGCAGGGAGGAGGCGGGCATTTATAGGCCAGTCAACCTTACCTTGGTGGTGGGGAAACTGATGGAATCACTACTAAAAGAAAGGTTTGTGATATATATCTTGAATCCAGCAGAGCACAGGATCTGAGCCAGCATGGATTCACAGTGGAAAGATCTTGTCAAACAAATCTGATAGATTTCTTTGACTGGGTGACTAGGGAGATGGATAAGGGAGGTGCACTGGATGTGGCCTACCTGGATTTTAGCAGGGCCTTTGACACAATCCCACTTATGAGGCTAGTAAACAATCTGGGCAGTCTGGAAATAGGTCCCAGGGTGCTAACTTGGTCAAACATTGGCTGAGCGATAGGACGCAAAGGGTGGTGGTGAACAGAGTTCAATCCAAAGAAAGGGGGCGACCTGTGGGGTCCCACAGGGTCAGTGCTTGAACCAGTCCTCTTTAATGTCTTCATAAGCAACATTGCAGAGGGGATGGAAGGAAAGGTGTGTCTCTTTGGAGACAACACGATGATCTGCAATAGAGTTGACACTCCAGGAGGAGTAGAAAAAATTAGAAGGGTCCTAAGCAAGCTTGAGGAGTGGTCAAGGGTGTGGTAGCTAAGATTCAATGCAAAGAAGTGCAAGATCATGTACTTGGGGCAAATAAATGAAGGGGAGGAGTACATTATGGGGGGGAGGGAAACTGACAGCCACCAAACAGGAAAGGGATCTGGGAGTAATCATTTCTGATGATCTAAAGGTTACCAAACAATGGACCCTATGCACTATCTGAGCAGAGTGGCTACGCACGCGTATCTGGGGTGTGCAGCCACTTCACACCCAACATGCCCCCTACTCTGGATGCATAAAGTGGGGGTGCACAGAACTAACGCACCAATCTTCCCGGATACGCAGACCACACCGCACTGGGGGCGGACTGTGGGCATGCCAGCACTACGCACCATGCACAAAGACTCGTGGTGCTGGCCACGGGTGTGTGGAGGGGGCTCAGGGTATGCCAGGGGGAATCCTGCTGTAAGCCCCCTATGCACACAATGCAACCATCGGGACTCCATCGGGACAGGGCAGATAGCCCATCCGGATTGCTGCCACCTGCCCTGTACATGCTGGTGCAAGGTCACTACCAGGTGCACCCCCACTCCACACACACACCCACACAGGGGCACCGGACTAAGGATTCTGCACCCCCACACCCTAAGGGCATCACTGGGCCACCCCCAACACCGGTCCCCATTTCTCCGGGTGGGAGCTAGAAGTGAGGTACAGCCCCCTCCACCACCTACAGACCCCCCTCCCCGTCCCTGTGCACCACTCAGGTGCCGCATCAGAGGGCCGTCAGCTTTGCCCTCCTCTCACCACCACAGTCACTGGCTGTTGGTTATCCACGGAGCATGGTGCCAACATGTGCCCCATCGCAGAAGAGATCCACTGTGGGTCCCAGTCCAGGCATCTGACTAGATGCCTGGCTGGGTCTGCAACTCCTCCACTGGTTGCCCTGCGGAGTTCTGCATGCTGGGGGGCATAGCCATGGACAGGTTGTGGCCACTGGTGAATACCACCAGTGCACACTTGTCCGTGGATGAGGACCTCCTCATGCAGGTTACGAGCCTCTGGCACATATTACCCACCCCAAAGTGAATAGGGCCAATGTGAGAAAGCTGTGAGGAGAGCCAGTGAAATGCCAGTGTGCATTATGGAGAGGAATCTCCAGCTGAAGGAAGAATGTGGTGATGTCACTGTATAGAACATTAGTGAGACCTCATCTAGAGTACTGTGACCAGTTCTGGAGGCCACATCTCCAGAAGGACATAGACAGAGTAGAAGCGGTTCAGAGAAGGGCCACAAAAATGGTGCTGGGGCTGCACCAAAAGTCATATGAGGGGAGACCGGAGGATCTCAATATGCATTCCCTGGAGGAGAGGAGAGAGGGGAATATGATAGAGACTTTCAGATACCTCAAGGGTGTAAATAAGGTACAAGATGGTAGCATCTTTCAAAAAAAAGATGTTCATGAACAAGGGGCCATGATATGAAAATAGAGAGGTGTAAATACCACCAATAGCTTAATCTGGTTCAGTGTCAGTTGGCATGGATCTGTATCCCCCTTCCCCAGGACGAGGCTGAAAATAGGCAGAATTGTTTAGTCCTCCTTTCCTGGTAAACAAAAACTAAATAAATAAATAAAAACATGGGGTAATGTGAGAAAGTATTTTTTCACAGAAAGGGTGGTGGATCCATGGAACAGCCTCCCGGCAAAGCTTGTAGGGGCCAAAATGTTAGGGGAATTCAAAAGCACATGGAACAGACATAAAGGAACTCTAGGGATGGAAAGAGAGGGTAATCTGCAGATCATTTAGGATCTGTGGTATATGAAACAGGCAGGGGAAAATGAGCAGACTGGGCAGGCCAAGCAGTCCTTATTTGCCATCAAATTCTCTGTGTCTATGTTTAGAGAGCTCACCTTCTGCTGTCTCCCTGCCTGCAGCTAAGATGGTAATGGCTCCTATTTCTCACTCAACCCCATCAGATCAGCCTTCTCCGCATTGGATGTTCCTGCTGGAAAAAATGGTGACCAGTACTGAGCAAATCCTCACCATGGTAATAAAGACTCAAGTAACTCTAGCAACATTAATTGGATGGGTTACCTACAATAAGAGCCACATAGCAGAGATGGTGGAGATCTAGGGTGAGCACACCATGAGGCTTCAGGCTGCAGAGGTACAGATAGCCTGAATGGCTGCAATACTAGAAGACCTTGAAGGAAGAGGATGCCGCAATAATTTACACATTTTGGGTCTAAAAGAAGGCTTAGAGTGATGTTATCTGGTTCAGTTCCTCAGGTCAAATTTACCTATTTGACTGCAATTAGATGGGAATGCTTATGATCTCAAAACAGATAGACCATACTGGATCAAATGGTCAAGTCAGCTCCAGCATCAGCTAAGCTCAGACCTCTCATTTTTGTCTTCTTTGATACCAAGATAAAGAAATCATTTTGAGGGCTGCCCAGGAAATGAAGGATATCATTGTAGTACATTACTGGATACAACTTTATCTGGACTACCCTGCTAATATTCTGAAACACAGGCACGCTTCTGACAATATTAAACAGGGCGTTGGAAACTGCGGACTAAAGTACTTACTCTTATACCCTGCTATCCTGTCTGTTCAGTTCCAAGGCCACCAGCTCATGTTCCAGACTCCAGAGGAAGTTCATCTAATTTTTTCAAGCCCTGCTGGGACCCATGAGGAGCCCTAAATGCAGCTGAACTGGAGGAAGCCATTGACCAGAAGGATGCAGAGTCGAAGGAACACCCTCCAAAACAAGACTGATCTGTGACTATTGGGGTAACCATGAGAAACCTGGGGTTTTACTCCTTTGTCTGCCAGGAGGGCATGCAGCAGAGCTTAATTGTTGTAGCCCCTAGTCATCAAGCCTGTGATTCTGTCTTGTTTCCCTTTACAGTACCTTTCATGGGCTGACAGAACTGAATATAATGGCTAAAGAGAGACTGAGCAGGTTTTAATAATGTCAGAGCCACCAGCCTTGTCCCAGGGAAACACACTGCATGTGCCTTACTACCCACCCCAAACCAGGTTCATCACCCGATTTAACCCAGCTATTATTTCTGACCACTGGGGACACAGAAATTGTGTGTATAGAAACAATTGGTAACACCAAAGCCCCAGGCAGAAGGACTATCCTTAGACTGTTTGACTTAGACTTTAAAGAATCATAGTGCACATTATAGAAACATAGAAACATAGACTTTCACGGCAGATAAGGATCACTTGTCCCACCCAGTCTGCCCATTTCCCTTCCTATTGGATGAGCTGCAGATCCTAGTTAACCAACAGCCTACTTCCTCCTACCCCAACTAGAATTGCCTTATGTCTGTCCCATGCATTCTTGAATTCCCCCACTGTTTTTGACCTCACAACCTCCTCAGGAAGGCCATTCCATGCATCCACCACCGTCTCCATGAACAAATACTTCCTCACATTGCCCCTGAGCCATCCCCCCTCTATCTTCAAATTGTGCCCCCTTGTTCTTGCACATCTTTTTTCTGAAAGATGTTACCCCATTGGGCTTTGTTGATTACTTGAGGTACTTAAATGTTTCTGTCATGTCCCCCCTCTACCACCTTTCCTCGAGGGTATACATATTAACCTCCTTTAGTCTCTCTTCATATGTCTTCTGGTGCAAACCCTGCACCATTTTAGTTGCCCTCCTCTGGACTGCCTCCATTCTGTCTATGTCCTTGTGGAGATGGGATCTCCAGAACTGCATGCAATATTCCAGATGGGGTCTCACCAGCTGTCTGTACAGAGGGATAACAATTTCTTGTTTTGTACTGGTTATGCCTCTCCCTATGCATCCCAGTATTCCCCCAGCCATCCTTACTGCCTTCTCACATTGATTGCCTACCTTTCGGTCATGTGATATGACTACTCCCAGGTCCCTTTCCATTTTTGTTGTTGTCAGTATATCTCCCCACACTGTGTACTCTTCCCCTGGGTTATTGTTTCCCGTGTGCATTACTTTGCATTTCTTTGCATTTAATCTAAGCTGCCATAGCTGACAGAGAACTTTATCAGTTAAAGCAGAAAGAGGCTGGGAAGGCAGTCAGAATAGCAAAGGCCCAAACTGAGGAAAGGATAGCCAATTCTGTTAAGAAGGGGGGATAAGACCTTCTATAGGTACATTAGGGAGCGAAGAAAGACCAAAGGAGGGATACTGAAGCTTAATAAAGGGGAGGTAATGTGGGTAGAGGGTGACAGTGAAAAAGCAGGGATACTGAATGAATATTTCTGCTCAGTATTCACAAAGGAAGAGGAGGAGGAGTTACCTAAACCAAACAAGAGAAACACTCTGAAGACGGGGGGTCAATACTAGTCCATTCACAGAAGAAAGGGTTCTGAAAGAACTAATAAAATTGAAGGTGGACAAAGCAATGGGGCCTGATGGGATTCACCCAAGAATTCTAAAAGAACTAAGGGTAGAACTAGTTACATCGCTGACTACTCTCTTTAACAAATCATGGGAGGATGGGGTGGTACCCGAGGACTGGAGGAGGGCAGATGTGAGTCCTCTTCACAAAAGTGGGAGCAGGACAGAGGCAGGAAACTACAGACCAGTTAGTTTGACCTCAGTGGTAGGGAAAATGATGGAATTACTTCTGAAGGAAAGAATTGTTGAGTACCTAGAGGCCAGTGGGGCACAGGACCCAAGGCAGCATGGATTCACGATGGGAAGGTCATGTCAGACAAATCTAATAGATTTCTTTGACTGGGTGACCAAAGTAGTAGACCAGGGAGGGGCTGTGGACATGGCCTACCTAGATTTTAGCACGGCATTTGATACAGTCCCACACAAAAGATTAATACACAAGATAGCCAGCCTTGGAATGGGTCCCAAGGTGGTAGCCTGGATAAAAAATTGGCTAGACAACAGGACGCAAAGGGTAGTAGTAAATGGAGTACACAGTGAAGAAAGAAGGGTTACTAGCGGGGTACCGCAGGGTTCAGTACTGGGACCGGTCCTTTTTAATGTCTTTATAAGTGACATTGCAGAGGAACCGGAAGGAAAAGTATGTCTCTTTGCAGATGACACAAAGATCTGCAACAGGGTTGATACACAAGATGAAGTAGAAAGGATGAGAAGGGACTTGGCAAGGTTGGAGGAATGGTCAAATGTATGGCAGCTCAGATTCAATGCAAAGAAGTGCAAGGTAATGCACATAGGAAACAAAAACCCAGGGGAAGCGTACACAATGGGGGGTGAGATACTGACAACAGTAAAAATAGAAAGGGACCTGGGGGTAATTATATCAGATGACCTAAAGGTGGGCAAGCAATGTGAGAAGGCAGTAAGGAAGGTGGGGGATACTGGGATGCATAGGAAGAGGCATCAATAGTAGAAAACAGGAAGTTGTTATCCCTCTGTACAGACAGTTGGTGAGACCCCATCTGGAGTACTGTGTGCAGTTCTGGAGACTTCATCTCCGCAAAGACATAGACAGAGTGGAGGCTGTCCAGAGGAGGGCAACCAAAATGTGCAGAGTCTGCACCAGAAGACATATGAAGAAAGACTAAAGGAGCTTAATATGTATACTCTTGAGGAAAGAAGGGAGAGAGGGGACATGATAGAAACTTTCAAGTACCTCAAGGGAATTAACAAAGTCCAAGAGGGTAGCATCTTCCAGAAAAAGAGATGTGCAAGAACAAGGGGGCACAATTTGAAGATAGAGGGGACGGCTCAGGGGTAATATGAGGAAGTATTTTTTCACAGAGAGGGTTGTGGATGCATGGAACAGCCTCCCTGAGGAGGTCGTGGAGTCAAGAACAGTGGGGGACTTCAAGAATGCATGGGACAGGCATAAGGCAGTCCTAGGGTGGGTAAGAGGAAGTAAGCTGTTGGTTAACTAGGATCTGCAGCTTATCTGTTAGGTAGGAAAATGGGCAGACTAGGTGGGCCAAGCGGTCCTTATCTGCCGTCAAATTCTACGTTTCTATGTTTCTATGTTTCTATATTTTTGATCATTCCTCCAGCCTTGCCAAGTCCCTTCTTATCCTTTCCACCACCCCCTTGTGTATCAACCCTGTTGCAGATATTATGGCAGTTTACTGCAGTGATGTCTCCTCTCACGTGAGAGGGAACCCTTCATCTCCTTTTTTTGAGAATTGTTCTTTTAAAGGGTCTACTTTGGTAACCTACAAATGGGTGTCTTCGGCCTGCTGTGGCCTTCAGTATTACTACTCCATCCTCAGCCTCCTAGGTTCGTGGCTTTGTATCTATGTTGGGATATTATGACTTAGCCATGTTTACTCTGCTACCAGTCCACTTCCCATGTGCATCTGGGGAAGCAGAATACCTCCACTGTGTGGCCATTAGTATAGGATTGGGACAAGGAAAAGAATCTGTGTCCTAAACCATGGTGGGGGGGAAGAAATTATATCTAACTGCTGCAAACTGGTAGCACTCTTTACTCTTCCCCCATAGACCTCCTTTAAGATAGGGTTGCTACTCCCAGGCAGCCATGTTGGCTACTTTCTAATAAGCCATGTGGCTTGCCATAGGTAAAGAGATGGGCGGTGCTGGATTTCCCCTCCTCTCTTGCCTCCATTTGAATGACGTTGTGGCTTTCTAGAACCTAACAGCAAGACCATACACCAAGTCATAGCAGGGCTGGGATTCAGAGATGTTTCAAGCCAATATCTGCCTAGTTCATAGGTTCTGTACAAGTGAGGGCTTAAAGCCTCCTTGTTGTCAACTAACGACAACAACAGGTGTGCCTCAACCAGCTGGATTCATTTTTGCATAGCTTATTTTGTGTTTCTATAATGTTTACAGAACAATATCGTGAATAGTTTGCAAGCATTGTTTATATATTGACGGCTAGGGGCTGGACAGAGTTCAACGGGTGGAACAACAAACTAATCCCCCAACCAGGCCTTAAAAGGCCTTCCTCCGGGCCAGTCCTCATTCGTTTTCTTCATTGAGGCCGGAAGCACCACTCTTTCTCGCTCCCTGTTCCTGCCCATGTCTGCATGTTCCTGCGGTCACCTCCAGCTGCCTGCTTGCTCCATACATCACTCGTTTATTCCCTCCCACTGCATTTGCTGTCTCTTAAGGCAGCTTACTGCTGTGCTCCTCCTTTTGTTGCTGCCTGTGGCCATTTTGTTGATGCTTGTCCTCCCCCCCAGTTCCTTTGCCACTCCATGGCTCTGTACCGGTGTCTCCCTACATTGCCTGTTCATCTCCTGCTTAGTTTCCACTCTTCTGTTTGTTTCTTTGTCACCTCCTTCCAGCTGCCGCCTCCGTAACGCTCCTTGCCAACATGTCCAGTACACTGCGCCTATCTATAGGGCTCCCCGTGGTGCTGCAGGAAATCCGCTCCTCTGGGTGTTGCCTTTCATCTCGCATATGGTGGACTCCTGGACTGTTGACAGGCTGCCGAGCTGCAGGACTCCATCTCCAGACAGGACTGTCTTCCCTTCAGTACGTTACATCACTTCAACATTCCTGCTGTATTTGGTGGTCCACCTACTTGCCGTATGCCTGCTTCGTGCCACTGCTCCATGTTGGATGCCTCTGGGACCCCCGTAGCCTGCTCGAACATCGTGACCTCATCTTTGCACTTTGGCATTTTCATTTGTTCACCTGACCACTCCTGGCTTAGAGGTGATTCGCTGGCTACAGGCTCCTCCAGAAAAAAATGCCTCTTCCCTGTCTCTAGGAGCACCACTCCATTCCTCGCTTGGTGGCCGCTGCCTCACTTTTCTGGTGCACTTCTCACAGGTAAATGGCCCTGGTCACGGGGCTGCAACCTTCCTGTCAGCCCCTGTCCTTCCACTTTTGGAGGTCTAATCAGTACTCATCTTTTGCTCTGGCCACTCCAGTGCAGCCTCCTCATTCCATCTCCATTCCTCTCCTGTGCTCCACCTCCTAGTCCATCACCTTTGTTCCTATACATCCCTGCCTCAGTGTTCTCCTCAATAGTTCATTTGTCCTATGTTTATTTTCCATTCTGCTCTCCCCCTTGATTTCTGCTTGTATCATCCCTCTGTTTTTTTATTTTTTCCCCCTACCTTCCCGTGCCAGTTCTGCTGCTTCCTTGGTTTTAGTCCTGCAAGCTGGACCTCATTTACTATCATCCTCTTGTCTCTCCAAGGTGGGTCGAACCCAGCTACAGCACTGGCATTGCCTTGCTTTATTTTCCTCCCTGTTCTCTTCCCTTAAGTCACATTATTTGCCTTGGTGTTTACTTGGCTATCTAGTGTCCTGATGCCCAATTTCTGCTTCTCTGTTGTCTCTACTCAGTCTTGCATCAGCTCTCCACTTGCCATCCCCTATTTTCATTATCCTCTTCCATGGTCCTCTGTTCTGTCTGCTCGACCCTCTTCCCCTCTCCCCATCGCTTGTATTTAGTTCTGGCCTTTGCCGCTCATTGCTCTTGGTTGCACCATGATGCACTTTCTTAATCTCATCCTGACTGTGCTTCCCGATGGTGGGTGCTTGCCCTCCTCCTCCCATTCCCTCCGCCCTCCATTCCTCTCCTTCTCTGACCTCTGTTTTCTTTTGGAGTCTTCCCTATCCTGCCATTCCACTATACCACAATATCCTACTCATTCACATCACATATTATTCCCTACTGCATATCACCCTGCCCACTCGTCTCCTCCTCTAACCCTATTCCCTCATTCTAGTCAAACCTATTCAGATGTCCTTCTGGTACTGCCTAACTCACCGTCAGCTGCCGGCTTTGCCCGGCTGCTGTCTCTTCTACCTTCATGTAGTTCTATCCATTCTTAATTTGGCTCCCAATGGCCCCAGTTGGCATGCACTCCCTTAGTTACCAATCATGGGTAGCTTTCTCATGACATGAGTCTGGTTCTCCTTCACTCAGTCTAACCTCAGGGTCCACTCATTCACATCGATTAATCGAGCATACATCTCATTGGATCTTATGCTTCCTCATCGAACTGCTGTCCATTCAAAGAAATGCCTTCTGTGTCTATTGCTCCTCAGCTTGAGGCTAGCCTGTAGCTGTCAGTCTCGCTCTGCACCCATGAAGTCTGCAACTAGAGCATGTGAAGCTTGGAGTGGGGTCTTTTTCCCTGACCCATAGTGAGAATGTCTTCACTCTGGGTGAACCTTCAGTCATCCCTTATCTTGGCGATACCTCTGGATGTAGAATTTACAACTTTCAGCTGCAAGGGGTGGAGCTCTCATCATCAGAGCCCCTTTGGCTGCCTGAGTGGGTTTGGAGGCACCCTTTATACTATTCTCCATCAAGACTGCCTCTGGTTCACCTGGTCTGTTTCGTAGGCTCGCATAGGCCAGCTGAGTGCCTCAGCAGTCATCTCTCTCCTCTCCTCTCTTGCTTTTGAGCATCTAGTTGTAGAGACATTGGTCACAATCCTCAACAGTTGCCCATTTAGAAGAACAGAGTGAGAGCTTCCTCTAAATTGGAATATTTTCCTTCTCCCTCGATCTCGACTCCAAATTGCAGTAACTGAGCCATCACTAATCAAAACATCCTTCAGCCTGGAGGGAAGGTGACCTAGGCATTGGATCCCCAGAAGTTTCCTTCTCAAAGGGTGTTTTTCCTCTTCTCCATGCCAATGGTCATAATATTAGATAGGGTTGGAGTTTCTTAGGTTCCGTAGTTTAATTCTGCTGTTGGATGGAGTCGGATGGTGGCCCTGGCTGTTCTCTCTCTCTTTAGGAAGTCCGCCTTCTGCATCTTGTCTGCTTTCATTTCATTCATCATCCCCATCATATCTCATTCTTCTCCTGTCCTTCCCATCTTCGTCTATCACCTTAATTTCTGATCTTGATATATTCTGATTTCTCGCCTCTTCGATGCTTGACACCCTTTTGGGTATTCTTTTTGGGCTTCTTCCTAAGCTACCTTTAGCCAAGGGAGTTATTCCCACAGCATCTAGAGGGGGAACCCTCCTCTAGGATTCCTTGCATGGTACCCCTACAGGGTGATATATCCTATGGATAGAGAAGCAAACAGCCACAATGTATTGCAGTCACACATAAATACATCTCATCCAGTTGTGCAAGCCCATTGAAACTGATGGCTGAGGGCTGGCCAGAGTTCAATGGGTGGAGCAACAAACCACTCCCCCAAAAAAGCCTTAAAAGGCCCTCCTCTGGGCCAGTCCTCATTTGTTTTCTTTGTTGCCCCACCATCCACCCCTCCTTCTCCAGCAGCTCATCTCTCTTTCCCGTGGCTTCTTTCTAAGCTACCTTTAGCCAAGGAATTATTCCCATGGCACCTATATGGGGAAACCCTCCTCTAGGGTTCCTTGCATCGTATCCATACAGGGGATCTATCCCACAGATAGAGAGGTGAACAGCCACAATGTATTAAAGTCACACAAGCATACATCTCATCCAGCTGCACAAGCCCATTGAATTAGAGATTTGGCCTGTGGAGGAGAGGGAAAAAGCTCTTTGGGGAAAACCTCTAGGGAACCAAGGTTACCAAGTTAGTCTTCCCTCCATGTTTCTATGAATTACGGGGTTAGCTGTTGATTAGCTTGGCAGTACTATGGAGTTTAGTTCTCTGATATAGATTTTAAAGCATGATGGAGTCCAGTGGCCCATGATCTTGAGTATGTATGCCAGGATGGTTTTTTTTTCTGGAAGCAGTGGTAGCTGATCCAATTCTGAAGGAATGGCCAGAAAAAGTTGAAGCATTGAGACCCACACAGGACAGTAACATTTTAACATGTGGGATGAACCAAGAAGTTTTCACGATGGAACAGTTGTCAGAAAACAGGAGAGCATCAACCGAATTAAGAAGTTTGTCCATAGATTGCAGTTGGTTGAGGACTTGAATAAGATACCAAGCTGAGTTTGTTGCAAGACAAGATACAGGGACCTCTTTGTTGGTTTTGTCAGTTTTTGATCTTGGCAAGGTGAAGCTGATCCATTGATAATTTCTTGAGGCAGTTACTACTTAAATGAATTGTGGAACTGAAGTTGGAAGGCAATGATGTAAATTCTTTAGGTCCTAAAAATCCAAAGAAGGCCAAGGTCATGGCTGCTTATATATTAGGATCATAGATGGATCAAAAAAACTCCATCTTTCAAGAGGTTCATCCATCAGGAATACAGGTTGTAATCTATAGGCTTCCTCAAAGGGGGATCATGAGAGGCAGATTGTATTCAAACCTTGGAAAAAAGCCTTGATTGCTGCACAAGATCAGTAAGAGCATGAAGTATCAGGATGGATGAACAAAATGGTAAACTGAAAACTGCAGATATATTGTTTAGTTTTTGTGGCTGTTTAAGCTGCATGATTGGGAGCAATAGGAAGCAAATGCCTGAACATGAGGGACTGAATACTGAAATGGATCAATGTTTTAAAGGGCACAGAAGGTGGTGCATTTCTTCCATTCTACTGTGTAGGCAGACTGAGTAAATACAGCTACAGAAGTCCAGTTAGTAGTGGAAGCATGACACAAATATATGGCTAAGTCATTTGTAGCTCTCTGAATGGTGGAGGGAGGAGGAGTCATCTCTTTGTCAGCCTGTGGACAACAGCTCTGAATTGCTGAAAATGAAAAATGGAAAGACAATCAGCAGGAAAGTTATAGGGACCAAGTATGTATACACAATGAATTCTGAAGTGGTGAAATACAGGTCCATGTCAATCATCTCAGGAAGTTCTTTACAGAATGGGAGGATGGTCACCATTTGTTAATGATGACTACTGTTGCTTGGCTGTCTGAACAGAATGTTACAAGCTGTCAGTTCCATAGATGTCCCAAGGTAAGTGTATCTGCAACAATGGGATAGATTTCAAATAAGGAGGAAGTAAAACAGAAATAAAGGATGTCCTCAGTTTTGGTTGGCCATGGACAAGCAAAGCAGGAAGGACCAAATATAACAGTGAGCAGTAGCATCAGTGAAGATTTCAAAGTTTGAGTTGGGAGACAGATCCTTATAAAACATGGATATGCTATTCCAAGTCATGAAGAAGTGGGACCACAAGGTGAGATCTGAATGGGCAGAGGCAGTGATGGAAATGTGGTGGTCTAGAGCTGTGACTGAATCAGTCAGATCAAGAAATAATGACGCTCCTGCCTTGAGGAATAATTCTCACTGCAGTATTGAGGTAGCCCAATAACAATAACAGTTCTCTTTTTGTACACGATTGTTGTGATGAAAAATACAGAACTAGAGTTGTGAGTCATTGTAATTTCTCTGTGGGAGATGAGCTTCCATACTGAGGGAGTCTGGTTCAATGCCTAGAAATTCCAAGGTTTTATTAGAACCTTGTGTTATATCATTGCCAGAGGAATGCTGAGTGGTGAAAACAAATGATAAAAGCAAGTGAAACTAGCAGGAGGAGGGGAGTAGAAAATCATCCAGATGTAGCAGAACAAAAGGGTGTCTGTACACCTTGAAACAAATCTAGCACAGTGAATTAGAAAATGTGTCAAACAGTCAAGAACTGCTTTTGTATCCAAAGGTTAAATGAACTGCGAAGTAATATTGGTTTC
Organism: Neoceratodus forsteri; assembly: GCA_016271365.2. Classification (NCBI taxonomy): domain Eukaryota; kingdom Metazoa; phylum Chordata; order Ceratodontiformes; family Ceratodontidae; genus Neoceratodus; species Neoceratodus forsteri. The sequence goes on along the minus strand of CM057449.1, from coordinate 1,273,646,003 downwards.
TCCATGATATCCTATATACATAACAAAGGAAAGGATGTATAGGGAACAGTTTGAAGCTATCCATAATGTTCCTTAGTTAACCAAGCACCAGGTCCAGTGATTTTTATAAATATAATAGCATTGTCTATTAATGCATAAGTATGGGAATAATCTTCATAAGGAACCAGAGAATTAGTGCTTGGATTTGTGGTAGAATGAGGGGCTGACAGATTGATGACAATACCTTTCTTTCTGAAATATTTTTCGGATGCTATTCCAATAGGACTAATACAGAAAGAAGGGACTGGATGAGTTGCAATGGGACCAGTGAGGAATCCTTTTGAAAGTTCTTTAGTCAGAAAGATGTCGATAACTTCAGGTTCTGGTGTAACTGATTAAGATTAGGGCAAACTATTGATGTGGTAGGAACTGCATAAAGACCAGTATAGAAACAGTTTAAAATATCAGTAATTAAAACTGGACCAGCTGCTCTGATGGAGGTGTTGATAGTAGCTACTAAAAGCAAGGGATATGAACAGGCATAGATGGATGAACTAAATGTCATTTTTGGCCTTGATTTGGAATGGAGATTGCTTTATGGTGACAAACCAACCTGGAATTGGCCTGTCCACAGTGACTACAAATATATAATAGTCAAGGCCACTGTTTTTCGTTTTTTACCGGAAAATCCGGTAAAATTTCAGAATTAGGGCTGTCTGAAAACCGGTTAAAATGAAGATTTCATGGAATCTGGCATTTTCTTTCAGATCAGTAAATCTATAAAAAAGTGTGTTTTTCTTTTAATTCCTTCCTGTACTATTTTCAGTTTGCTTTATTTAATGCTCTGTATATGAAGCCTTCTTTAATTCTGATTATTTATGCACATACTAAAAAATGATAACAGAATCCCGGTAAAATCCGGAAATTAGAGTAACAATCACCGGTGAAATTCCGGAATCTTAAGTCTTGAAAACGGAATTTAATTGTTTTAATCATCGTAAATCAGTGGCCTTGATAATAGTGTACATGAATGGACAAAACAGGCAATTTCATTGAAGTGCTGCAGATATTTCTTCCAGTGGAAAACACAATTTGATGCCTCATTTGTCCAAGAGAATCTTAGGAGCATAGAAGACATGTTGAGAAGACAAGGTATGAGCAGGAACAGTACTGGTGGAGGTAAAAAATCATAAATCATAAGGGGACATAATGCAGCAAAATGGGAAAAAGATCTACAAATGGAACTCATTAAGGCTCTGACAAGTGAAATGCATACAGAAAAGCTCATTGTCAAGCAAGGCCCTTCTTATAGTACATGAACAAACACAACCAGAGAGCTGAACTCCAGAGTTATTGCAGTAGGGAACCAAATAATGATGCCAACATCAATTTGTTCCAAAAAGTTCAAAAGATTTTATTCCGATGCAGCACCCAAATTACACGCACACATACAGGTCCTCTTGATGCATAGAGTAAATCAACAGCCAGGTACAACCATTACCCAATCATCTTGGCATTTCACACATTTGAGCTTCATCAGGAGGCAATTAGCTAGGTGATCTGGGCATAGTTTATACAGTAGTCATTCAACAAATACTAAATTAATTAGCTATTTTCCTTTTCTTAAAGAAATATGTAATTAAATAACATTATTATTAGTTACAGACTTAGAAATTTATATTTATTTGTTCAATCATAATGAAATACAAAAAGAAAAACATTCTTATATTGTTTTTTATATACACATGACTATAAATTGCAGTTGTCCTCTTTTCAAAATTAAATCAGTCATCCATTTTATTTAATGAAGTAAGAGCAAGCAGAGCAGAGCAGGATCGGAGTACAGAGCGGGGTTCATCTGAATCACATTTGCAAGAAAGTCCTGCGCTCACTAGTTGTCCTAGATGCAAAGAAAGAAAAGAGAAGATGAGATTACAGGTACATACACTTGCAATTTTTTACATGTTCAAATCTATCCAGTACTTTAGATTAGTACATAACATCAGATTTCAGAACAGGAGGGTTTTTTTAAAGGATGAAAGGAAGGAAATACATAGAATAGAATACCCTCCCGGGGGGGGGGGTGCTGTGGTTGTTTGTTTATTAAAGTAAGGAAATGCCAATACCAACGTTTTATGAGTATGGTCTACTGTATATTTGATTTCTTAAATTTGATTCTATTGCACTAAACCCTGAGTTTTTTTTTTGGCCAGATCAGATCCTGAGTAATTCTGGTGGTGGGAAGCTATTCTGCATTTAAACACCCTTTTTGCACTGAGTTTGAGTTCTAGTGTGGTTTTGCAGAAAGTGCAGCTGTGTCCTACATGCTAGACACTGGAAAACTAATCTGTGCCCAAGTCTCTGAGCAGATTTATTGATATGTTTAAGTACGTTTTTTCCGCTTTACTTTTATTATTTAACTTCATACATTAGATGTTCTGAAAATATTTTATTTCGCATGCTACTTCACTTATTGGATGAAATATACCTTGGCCCTGACATTTTTAGTTATGCTTTAGCTAATTTTTGAGCTACATTGAGCAGCATTTATGCCTTGTGCTTTTTTGCATATATACATATATGTATATATATATATATATATATATATATATATATATATATATTTGTATTTATTTTGTAATTTATTTAGGGGGACTTGCTATTCTGGCTCTTGCTAATTTTGCTTTTAAATTCTGTTCCATATAGCTGTCTGATTATTCTTGCTTCCAGTGGACTTTGGAATTATTACACTGGAAGGAAAAGATTTTTAAAATTATATATGATGTCCTTTACCTATTTGATCAGATCTGGAGGATTTTGAGGCTTTAATGACTTTAAAGATCTGAGAATCTTAGACAGACTTTAAAACAAGTTTAGAAATATCAAGCTACTATTGAAAATCTCTGGGTAAGAAGACATACTGATTATATGCTGCACAGATGAATTACACAATCTCAAAGAAAGACACTGTAAGCTTGCTACAACAACCCTATCATATATTTGAACTGCATTGAGACGTTCCATTGGCATTGTTCACTTTACACTGATTCTAATCTATATTATTTCAGCCTAATCTAGGATTTTTGGGCAGTGACTATTTTTGTACACATTGTTTTTGTATACTATAAATAAGCTAAGTGACTTTTATGCCATATAGGATTTCTATGAGGGATAACACTTCTGAAATGGATTTAGAGAAATCTCCACATTGGAAAGGAATGAAGTTAAGAAATGAAAAAAATGGTTAAAATGGAATGGTTAAAATGGGGAACAAAAAAAAAACTGATTATATGGACCAAACAAAAAGAAAAGCAGTATCCCCTAGAACTTAATCTCCCAGACACCCATCACCTACCTCATGGACCAGGTGTGGAGATAGTTTTTCAGATTATTACATACTTAAGATAATTAAGGCTCTGGAAACACAGAACCTGTCATTAAGAGAACAGCAATTCAAGGTGGAGGCAGGGGCTGCTTGTATGTAGAGGAGTTTATAGAAACAGCAGATAATGTTAACGTAACTCAAAATGGAGACTTTTTGACTTAGAAAATTTTATAACGCCTTTTATGAAGAAATAAACTAATGTAATAATGGACAGAAATTCACAGAAACTGAGGGAAGGCCATTATAAAGAGTTCACAATCATACAAGTCCAGGAGGAAAACTTAACTCAGCTTAATCAAAATCAAACCCCGTTTGGATAACTATATTGTACATGCTAATATATTAATTAGTAAACAACTATCAGAAATGCAAACAGTTCTAGTTTGTACTAATTTAGCAATGAGGAAAATTTTGAAGGAGCTATAAGAAAAAAACAACAACAATTGGAATCACTTAAAGAAATGATGAAGAATGCCAAGGAAGAATAAGAACAGACGAAAACTATCCAGAAAATCACAGCTGAGGTTACCGATAGAGAATATAAAGAGATATTATAACTTAAATACAAGGACAGAAGTTTAAAAAACCAGTAAAACAAAGAGGGAACAATTGCAAACAAAGCAAAGGAAAGGAAAAAGGCATACAGACTATACCATGTAAATTTGATTGTATATTAAAAAATGAGATCCGGATAAAGAAAGGAGTCACTACAATACAAAAGGAGCCTAATGTACATATCAAATAGCAGGTAATATTAGTGCTCCATTTAATTTAGCGATATTAGGTGAATGCATTCTTTCACTAATATTATCAGACCGGTAATATTACCGGACAGCACAGTACCTTGCTACACAAGTAACCCCTTCCATTCACAACTCCACAAACTCGTTCACAGCTTGATAAGTGCAATTTGCAGCTATTTAAAAAACAATTCATGATAAAAACCTTAGATGCTGTAGTTTAATTTCATTCTTTATTACTACTTTAGCACAAGTGATTAAAATAATGTTACAGCCATAACCCCATTTTCCACAGCATACTTGCTGAGCTCATAATGGGTTTCTGGGGTATAGTGAGCATAGGAGGACCACCAGCATTTTTAAGAGGGAGAAGCAGTAGCGACTGTGGCAGAAACACTCATATCAACCCCAGAACATTCAGCAATGTCAGTCACTGGTAGAGAGGCTGGGTCAATAGGATATTTCCACTTCTGAGGCTGGGAAGAATGTATCCATCTGAGGAGAGACATCCTTCAAAGTGATCAGTGGTAAGAGCACTGAAAACACATCTGAAAAGGAACAGCACTTCCGTACAAGTGCTGCTGGAGCCTGTATGTACATTTTTCCAAGCACCAGACATTCAATCAATTAGTGCACTGTAACTGCTGTAATTACAGGTGGAGCTAGTGCTAAATATATTGGGCGCTAATGTGTGTTACATAGATGGCACTGCTAAATATATCGGGCACCAATATTTTCTGCTATACAGTATGTAAAGCAGCAATCACAGAAGCAGGATCAGAAATTACCTACTCTGTATTTAAAGGTATACCGAAAGTAAAGAGTGAAACATCTTTTTTGTTAGATTGCAGGTCATAATATTATTAAATGTTTGTTAAAAAATAAAATCTCTTGGGAGGAATTGATCTCTGTTTACAGATATAAAGCATCACCCAACAAAAATTATGTATGTTTGGTGTTAAGAAACCAAAAGATTTGGCAAGGAATTCTAAAAATAGAAAATGAAGTAGGCAAAATGGGTATTAACCTTGATATTACAACAAGACATTCTGGAGGAAAGATCTGTAACAGGGACCTAGGCAAATGACAACAATGAGAGTAAAAAACTAGTAGTGAACAACAGCAGAAAACAATAATTAAATATTTGCAAAAGCCAGTAGTTATTGAGCATGAATTAAAATGTTCACCAAAATATGAAAATGATTAGAGGGAGGAAACAGAGAGGACAAAGAATTAATAATAGTATAATTTTGGATGATTCATGGGATCAAGCAACAAGTGAAGGAAATTGTGACTGTCAATGTAAGAATGATCTTTCCCTATATAATAAGTATGATATGCTGTCACATTTGAAAATCAATACTGCAACAAATAGTTAATCTACAGAAATGTCAGATTGTGAATTACTGAAAACAATCAAACCTCCTTTAGGAATGGATCTGAATATTTAGTCCTGGAATATTGTAGGTGTAATCGGTAAAACAGATGATAGGTCTTGGTATAACTTAATAAAGTCATATGATACAATTTTGTTGCAAGAGACACAGCTGGATGCCAAGGCAGAGATAGACTTTCAAGGTTATAAAAAGTTTGTATTACCAGGGAAAAAGATTAATAAAAAGGATGTAATAAAGGAGGTTTGATTGTATTTATAGATACTAAAAATAAATGGCTTGTAAGGAATTGTTATACATCATCCTGCTCAAATTGGTTGACTTTAGATATCTCAACAGAGAAGAAAGAAATTTTGATTTTGGTCAATGTATATTTTCCTCCATAGCTGAATGCTGCAGAGTGTGAAAATCAGTTAAGGGAACTTTCAACATTCTTAGATGAATGAAGTTATCATGCAGAACACAAGCATGTTTCATTAATGGGGACTGGAATGTACATGTAGGTAAATTAAACTAACTTGATTGTTTCACTAATAAAAGAAATATGGGTTATTACCTGGATGTCCCATCTATTCAAAAGATACAAAGATTAATAAAAAGCATAATGCGTATTTGAATTTTATCATTAATTATAATACAGTTTACGTAAATGGTTGTAATAAAAAGGACAGAGTGGGGGAATATACATTTCCAACTAAAAATTGGGAGTCCTTGTTGGGTTTGACAATTGTGGATATCCCTTTCTTCCTAATTTTAGTGACTTTGAAGTTCTGCATGAAAGCATGTCTGATCATTTTCCTATTGCACTTAATGTAAATTAATTATGTTTTTAAGTTGTCAAACAATATGGAAATGGAAAAGGAGGCTGAACATCTTATGATAATATAACAAAATGGATTAAATGGGACCCATTGCAGCCATCTAAAATACATAGGCCCGGACATTCAAACTGTGCCAGGCTATGGCGCAAGGCTGAGTGCAGCTCAACTTTGTTGCGCAGGGGTGTGGCCTGGGTGATATTCAACCGAGCTGCGCTATGGCACAGCAGCTTTGAATATCGCACCCTGGCCACCCCCACTGTGCATGGCACAGTGGCACTGTGCCAGCACAAGTGGCCAGAGTGGAGCATGGAGATGTGATAGCGCAAGTGCCATTGCACCATGCACAGCACCTGCGATATTGAAAAGGGGACATGCAAATGGGGCCATAATTTATGCAAGGCGCACATGGGGCCATTTGCATGTCATTATGGCCCCATTTGCATCCCATTAGCATGCAGGTGCGCCAATCCCCGACAACTTGCACCTGGAGCCCTGCCAGGCAGCAGCCGTTGGGGACCGATGCCCCCTGCAGCCCAATCATGGGCATTCATCTAAAAGAAATCCCTCATCTAATATCCCTGGTGGTCCAGTGGACCCCTATGTGCCTGATCGCGGGCATCGGTATAAACCCCCCCATCCAATATCCCTGGTGGTCCAGTGGACCGCACTCTGCCCAATCGCGAGCATCTTTAACACATAGAACAGTCCTATTACCCTGGTGGTCTAGTGTACCCCCTCCTCACCTGCCACTGGGCCACCGCCCCTCCCCAGTCAGCGGTGGGTGGTAGCACCACCTGTCTGCCGCCCTGCTGCAGTCGACTGACAGCTCGTGGGGCTGCGCCCGTGGTTCACAGCATGAGCCAATGGGCATGCAATATACCATACTACTCAGTCCAGATATGTGAATGAATTCATTCCATATCTGGACTGTATTATCTGATATGGTCTGCATGCCCGTTGGCTTACACTGTGAACCAGCGGGTGTGCAGCCCTACTGAGCTGTCGGTCAGTGAGCGGCGCGAAAGGGCAGCAGGCAGGTGAGATGCTGCCGACCCCGGCCGAGGCGAGGCGGTGGCGCAGGTGAGGTGGGTGAGGAGGGTACACTAGACCGCAAGGCTGTCGGCTGTTCTGTGTGTTAAGGCTCTGTGTCGGGCAGGTACGTCACTGGACCACCAAGATGACCAAATATGAGGTTATGTACCGATGCCCTTGATCCGAGCATGAGGTCACTGAACCAACTGGATATATGAATGGGGGTTCTCTAATGCCAGCAGTCGAATATGAATCACTGGACCACCAGGATGACGGACGGTGGGTTTACCACCGATGCCCGTGATGGGGCATGGGCGCCGCCAGGTGCGGCAGGAATTCGGGTGGCCACCCACGGGTGGCAGCTGCCATGTTGCACCCTGCAATGGCAGCTCACCTGTAGGTGGCCGCATATTTGTTCCTTTTGGGGGCTTAACTTTGTGCAAGGCGCAGGGTAGGTGCTAAGATGCATGACTCTGCACATCCCGGGCTGAATATCGGGCTTTGCAGGTTATGCATGGGCACACACCCCCCTACCTGTGTCTGCATACATTACTGATGCACTCCGGCACATCGGGATTTGTGCGGCGCACTTTTCCCTTTTGAATATTGTGCTGGGGCGCATCAGTGGGTTGTGCATGGTGCAACATTGTTGCGCCATGCACAACCCTTTTAAATATCTGGGCCATAGTCTACAACAGACTTATAATGTAATAATTATGAAGGAATCATTGTTGGTTGGTCCTGATACAGATATTATCAGATGCTTTGATGACTTGATTTTTCATATGAAAAATAAGATACAATCTGGTGCAAAAAGTCATAAATTAGAGACACAATTCTTTAGGAAAGCTCCATGGTATAAACAGTGTCATGCACTAAAGAAACTTTTAAATAAATTAACTCAACTTTGTAGGAAGGCTATAGATAGCAATTATAATAAAGTCTAGTATCTTTAAGAAATGAATATAGCATTTTGATAAAAAAGGAAAAAGATGGGTATAGTAAGGATTTATTGTTCCCCCTGCAAGAAGCTATAAAAAACAAAAATAACCAGGAATTTTGGAGAATGATATTGTTTGCAGAAAAAGGAGGCAAGACAAATATAGATGCTAATATCACAGCTATACAGTGGATTAAATATTTTGAAGACTTATTTAGAGATACGTTTAAATAAGACTCTGAGGGCCAGATATTCAAAACTTTGCTCCAGGCAAAAACCGTTTGTGCAGGTTTAATGCGGGATTAGCGTGGGTCTGCTATATTCAAAAGGCCAAATAGCGTGGACAAACTGCATTAGCGCCGGGCAAAATCATAACGTATGCAAGGGGCAAACTGACATGAATACAGGCGCAATGCTATATTTAGAGACTAGTACCGCACAAAGTGGTTTTGCGTGACTTAGCGCGACACTTAGCGTGGTGCACATTACCGCCCAGGAAAAGCTTGTCTTAACCCTGGGCAATCAGCTTTGCCTGACACTATGGCTTTGCGCAGTGTTTGCGCAGGTTTTGCATGACCCTAACAAATAAATATGACACATAGACAAAGCCAAACATAGAGGAAGCATGCTGCTAACTGATGGCATCACAATGCTGCCATCATCTGCCACCAGTCCCAGCCATGCCAGGCAGTAGGTGGTGACCCTGCTGCCAGTGGACAGCATGGCAGTGTGGCCATACAGCACACACCTGCAGACCACACTTCTGTGGACACCAAAAGATGCTAGCATGAACATGCAGCACTGTGGGCATGGAGGATGTTGAGGGGAGAGTATATGGGTGGTCAGGCTGTGCCACAGACCAGGTGTGGCCACAAGGCTGGGACACATCATGCAGTGCACATGGGCCAGTATTGGGAATACCCCAACACCAGTGTGCCTTTCGGATGATATATGCCTCCCGGCCACATACCGCACAACTGTACAACTGCCACAGCACACAAAGCCAGACATGTATATGTCACTGTGAGCATCCCATGCCAGAGGTGCAGTATCTGTGGGTCACACAACAGTGTAACAGTAATGTCCACTGTCAGTAAACACCTGCAGGTTGGGCCTCTCACTGTGTATAGTGCAGTCATCATCACTGCCCTACACACCATAGGCATTGCTGTGTCCACACACTACTGGCCCCCTTGCTACTGTAGTATCTGCTGTGCAATGTAGCATGACCTACAGTGTGACAGTTGCATGCAGCACCACCACCATCTGTGCCTATGCTGTGTTGTCCCAGTACAGCTGCAGGCAGCAGTGCACGTGGAAGTAGTGTTCAAAACTGTATACTATTCTCCAAGCTGTTTGCATAGCGCTAACACATTTGCACAAGTTTAGCACAGGGCTAAACAATTAGCCCGGCACAAACTGCATGCAAATCAGGGCACAATGAGATGTTAATCTGGATGTTTGCCTACAGCCTACCTAAGCAGGCTCATTTGCATGTCACTTTTGAATATGGCAAAGTTTAGCACCGGGCAAACATGTTTACACCAGGCTAATGGTTTAGCCCTGTGCTAAACCCGTGCAAACAGTTTGGGGAATATTTTACAGTTTTGCACACTGTACTTTCATATACGCTGCTGCCTGCAGGTGTATCGGGTCCATGCATTTGCTGGCACACACACACACACACTGGCCACATAGTTCAACTCTACCTACCTTCACATCGCTGTGCACTGTGCTGCTGTTGTGGTTTGCACTTCCTGGTTGCCATAGTCAGAGCTGTCTTATTCCAGGGCTAAGTTTGCCCTACACTCCCAGATCAGTTTGCCCGGCCTCATTCCCATGCTATATTCAGAGGCTGTTTGCCCTTGGCTATTCCTTTTAAATATGGCTTGCTTTGTGCTCCAGGCTAAGTTTGCCTGCCAGGCAGTGCTAATTTAGCCCCAGGGCAAAGTTTTGAATATCTGGCCCTGAGTATGCTGCAGAGACAAAGACATCTGCCGACAGGGAATCCCTTACATGGTATAACACATCCAAAGAACAGAGAGAGAAAGCGATTCTTACACAATTAAAATAAAGCATCAGGAACAGATAGTATTCCTACAGAATTTTCCAGTATAATATAGATTGGTGAAATAGCATCTTTTATAAACTATTCTTGTACATAATTAAAACTATAGAGATGCCAACAACTTGGCAAGTTGCAGAATTAGTTCCAATACATAAAAAAGGTAATAAACAAAGCCCTTCCAACTATAGACCTATTATATTACAAAATATTTCTGCAAAAAATATTTTCTCATTTATTATTGCAGGAATTTAATAATTGGGCAACTGAAAATAATATATTAAGTAACCGACAGTTTGGATTTAGAGAGAAACATTCAACAACTGATTGTCATTTTGTTATGGATCATCTAATCAGGAAAACAAATATAAATAACAATGTTTTGTACTTGGCATTTGTAGACATGTTCTCAGCCTTTGAGTCTTAAAAGGAATATACTGTGGAAGATTTTAATAGCTTGTGGGTATTGATAGCAAACCTCTTGCTCTAATACAAAAATTATATTTGGATACATATACTCAAATCTAGTATACAACAGATGGGAAACTGACAGATCCATTGGGAATAGATAAGGGTGTTAAAAGGGGGTGCCGTTTAGCTCCCTTGTTGTCTAACATATACTGTATATAGATCAGATTCCATACAGATTAGATAAATGTGATACAGATAGCTCAAGAACTGCTGGCTCAAAACTCAATATTTTGTTATATGCAGATGATGCTATACTGATATCTAAAACTGCAAGTGGATTACAAAAAGCCTTGACATTCGTAACATCGGTTTTAGAAAAGTTACAGCTGAATATCAATACAGATACAACCAAAATCTTAAATTATAAATAAACCAAAATATTTAAAATATAACCGGACTATATGCACTTACAATGTGCATGGCATCACTAACCCCATAAAAAGAAGTAAAATTATCCAGAGCATGAAGAGGGTGGGGTAAAATGTTGCTATATTACAAGAAACACACCTCTCTCAGTCCGAACATAAAAAATTCGAAAGGTTGGGTTTCTCTCACATCGTGGCCTCTTCCTATAAGGGAGGAAGGAGAAGGGGAACATCAGTACTGGTTAAACGAGGAACACAGTTTGAAATTAAAGATAAACTAACTGACAAAGAGGGGAGATACGCCATGGTTAAGGGTCAACTGGATGGCCGATTGGTAACCTTTGCATCCATATATATACCCCCGACCTCTGAAAATTAGGCATATAGATCCTTTTTTTCTAAATTAGTGGAATGGACAGAAGGTCAAATGATATGTGGGGGTGATCTTAACTTAAATATAGCAGAGAACTACACTGCTCTAGGTACTCAGGGTAAAAGGAAAAAGACTACAAGTCAGGTGAGGAAACTACTTCAAGGACTAGGCTACCAAGATATCTGGAGATATTTACATGGCACATCCCCCAGACATACATACTATCCCCAGGCCCACAATGTTTACTCCTGTATAGATTTCCTTTTAACCCCAAAAGAACAAATGAGAGATATAACAAAGATTTGGTCAGGTGACTTTGTACTATCGGATCATGCCCTGATTTTTTGCCACTTTCACCCCCAAGCGATCAGGAAAGCCACTTTCTGGAGATTAAATCTCTCTCTCTGTTAAGGGATGACCAGGTTCTGAATTCTATTGAGGAAACAATAGCTCAGACACTGGAACAAAATGACATGCCAGACACATCAGTGTCTATTCTATGGGACACGGTCAAAGCAATTGTAAGAGGTAAATTGATTAGTATACCAGTGAATAAGAAAAGACTTAGGGAGGCACAGCAAAAATTCCTAGAAAGCAAGATAAAAGAGTTGGAGGATTTACAGGCTATTAAAACGATAAAGACTAGAACTAAATAACTTGTTTATCTAAAGAGTGAACTCAATAAAATATTGGACTACTCAATAGAACAGAAATGAATGTTTTTAAGGCACAAGTATTATGACGGGGGTCCCCACTCTCTTAAATTAATAGCACGGCAGTTAAGAATACAGAGGGCCAAATCGAATATATTGAAAATCAGACACCCACAAACAGGTAAATTTCATAATATGATCAAAGGAATAGCTGAGGCATTCCTGAACTATTATTCACAGCTTTATACATCCACAGACTCCGCTTCAAAACAAGAAATTAAAATTTTTTTTGATTTGTTAAACCTCCCAACTCTCTCTATGCAGCAGAGTTCCCAAATGACCTCCCAGATAACATCAAAAGAAATCATGATAGCAATAGACAACCTAAAAACGGGGAAATGCCCAGGGTCTGACAGACTCCCAGTGGAATTTTACAAATCACTTTCCAAAACTCTAACCCCCCTACTTAATAGAGTATATGTGTATGTTACCTCAAAAGAGGGTATTGTCCCCCCCTCATGGAATGATTCTATGATTTTGGTTATTCCAAAGCCGGGCAAGGACCACACCTTCTGCACATCTTATAGACCCATATCCATATTAAATATGGATTACAAAATCCTAACATCTATTCTAGCCAGGAGACTTATACAATTTTCCCCCAGTAAAATTCATATGGATCAATGTGGATTTATCCCAGGGCGTCAGGCCCAAAATAATGTAAGATGTACGGTATATCTATTGGAACACTCTCAATCCCAGAATATACCAGCCCTCCTTTTGGGATTAGATGCTGAAAAAGCATTTGATATGGTATCATGGAGATTTCTAAGGGAGGTCCTTTTCCGCTTCGGATTCCCAGACCAGTTTATAGAAACCATATTTCGATTTTACAGAAGCTCCATTGCTTACATCCGTTCAAATGGTCATCTAACTGAATGTTTTTCCCCTCATAGGGGAACAAGTCAAGGCTTTCCCCTATCCCCACTCCTATTTGCATATTATATTGAGCCCCTGACCTAATATTTATGGCAATCCCCTGATATCCAAGGAATCACTTTCTCTAAGACGGAGCATAAGTTGGCGTTGTTTGCAGATGATCTTCTACCATATCTAACTAATCCAGAAAGTTCAATACCAGCGGTTATGCAGAAAATTCAAATTTTTTCCCAGTTATCTGGTTACACTTCGAATATAAATAAGACAGAAGCTCTAAAGGTAAACTACAAACCCTCACCTACACTCTGGGAGAAATTCCCTATTAGATGAGATGTCTCTTACCTGAGGCACTTGGGAATACAAATCCCCAGGGATCTAAGCCAACTATACAAGTTAAATTATAATCCCCTGAACGAAACTTTACAAAGTGACATACTAACATACTAACATACTAAAATGCCAGCAGAATAGGCCTAATGGTCTTTCGTGTCTGCTCGTTTGGTCAGCCCCCACCCTGGGTGCTGACCTTGCTGTCCCCCTCGCCTTCTCTGGCTTCTCCCTTCCCAGTTCCGGATATTCTTGCTGCATTGGATTTTGCTTCCTGAACCCTTCCCCTGTACCTGTCCCACCCCCTCTTGAACCCCTCCACTGTCTCTGCCTCCACCAGCCCCCTAGGTAGTGCATTCCATGGCTCTACCACCCTCTCAGTGAAGTAGCACCTCCTCCTTTCTCCCCTGAATCTTCCCCCCTCCAGCTTCCACCCATGCCTTCTAGTGGCCCCCTCCTCCTTCCTTCGAAGTACCCTCACTGTTCCTCCCCTATTTACCCTCTTCATGTACCTGAAGACCTCTATCATGTCCACCGGTCTCTTCTCTCTTCCAAAGTGTACATATTTAGCTCTTCGAGCCTTTCCTCATAGGTCCTGTCCCCCAAGCCCCAAATCATTTTGGTTGCCCTCCTCTGGACCCTCTCCAGGAGGTTAATGTCCCTCTTTAAGTGCGGCCTCCAAAACTGCACGCAGTACTCCAGGTGCGGCCTCACCAAGCAGTTATACAGAGGGAGTATCACTTCCCTCCTTCTGGAGGTGATCCCCCTAGTGATGCATCCCAGCATCCTGTTGGCCTTAGCTGCTGCCCTCCTACAAATCTCAGAGTTGTTCATCTTGACATCCACCACCACCCCCAGGTCCCTCTCAGCCATTCAGACTTGTAGTATTTGTAGACATGAGAAGATGGGATCTTCTCCCAACCTCTTTTCACACCCATACTATATCTCTTAAGATGAATGCACTGCCCTGCCTGATATACCTGTTTCAATGTGTTCCCTGTGTTATTCACCCAAAAGAAATACTATCATGGCAGAAATCTTTTGTCATCTTTCAATGGAATCATAAGGAACCATGACTTAATATCAAGAAACTTTCACTCCCCGAAACAATGGGAGGAATAGCATTCCCTTCCCTAGCCGATTACTGGGCTGCTGCCCAAATGCATTTGGCATTGTTATGGGAAACCCGTACGTGCCAAGCAGCCTGGAAACAAATAGACCTGTCCAGAGAAACATCTTTCCCTTTACCAGTGGTTCTTTTCTCCCCCCCCATTAAAACGAACCCTATGTGCCACATCCAAAGCTACCTCCACTATATGGGAGGACTGGAGGAGAGGAACCAAGAACAAACAGATATTAAACCATTTTTGAAAATACCAGTGGTTCATAGTCAATATGCAAATCGACTCATCGGTAGGAGGGTCTTGGTATAGCTCTCAATTAAAAAAAGGTGTGGTAGCCACCTGGCAAATTATGAAAGGAGACACAGTCTTAACCTTTGAGGAAGCCCAGGAGAGATTCACCTGGACAGAGAATGACAGATTTTATTTTTACCAAATGAGAAACTATATAACAACACAACTTAGAGCAAGGGAGAGAAAATCTCAATCATATGAGGATCAATCCCTATTTTTACAGATATGGTCCTCATCTTCTGGTGAAAAGGCCATCTCAATAATTTATAAATGTTTAATCTGGTTAAACAGGCACTGCATGGATCCAGTCAAAGCAAGCTGGGAAAAAGAACTTAAACAAGCAATTAGTCCTATAGACTGGCCTAAAGTATGGAAAAACACGTGGTCTGCCACTTCCTCCCCGTTGTGGAGAGAATTCATACGGAAGGTTAGAGCAAGATTTTTTCTAGTGCCCACAACTCTGGCTCGGAGAAATCCGGGGATACCGGAAAACTGTTGGAGGCTATGTGGGAAAAATAAGGCTACATACAAACATATATTCTATGATTGCCTGAAAATAGTCACCTTTTGGACTGCAATTTTGGGCCATATAGTAAATATATTAGGTTGTCATAATCCCATGTCTGAGATTAACCTAATGTTAGGCATACCTCCAGAAGAAATGACTGACAAACATACTGTACCTTATAATTGTGGGCTATATTACTAGAGGCAACATACAAGGCAATCACTAACAAATGGCTCCAAAATGGCTCACCCACTGCAGGGGACCGGAAATCTATAGTCCAAAATATACATCACAACAAACAAATGTCACATGCTCTAAACAATAAAATGGAAACTTTTATTACACGTTGGACCAGATGGGAAATAAGTCAGGAACAGATCTAAAACAGGAATCTGAGGGGTTGTTACTTACCTATAAAAAAAGGGTACACCCATTCCAGACAAGTTACTTGGATCCGTGGGACCGTCCCCCAGGAGCCCTCTCCTACTAAGACTAGGAAATGAAATACAAACAATACTTTTTAAATATCATTATATAAATACTGTACCTAATTAAGTCTTTCATTGTGCCCAATGTCTGTCTTCAACCTGAAATTTATCTTTGTTTTATATAGAAATACGCTCTATGTATACAAGGTTTGGTTTGATTGTATGACAATATTGACTAGACCAATCTGATATGAGCAACAAAGAACAGGTATATGTCACAAGTTATACTATAGAATAGCTATGTACTGTGAAATTTGAAAGTTCGGAAAGATGTAATTGTATGTTATGTAAGAACGTGAAAGTATGCTCTAAATAAAGGAAGTATAAAAAAATAAAATATAACTGAAACGTGGCAAATAATCAGATAGAGGAGATAAATAAATATGCCTATTTGGGGATTACATTACATAATACAAATATTTGGAAATCACATATAGATGAAACCAAGAAGAGTGGTAGACAATGAGTTTTGGTCATAAATAAGTTTTGTAAACAATACATAAATAATTCAGCAGCTACATTGCTTAAAATCTATAAAATGGAGATTAACTCAACTATTATAAATGGGTCAGAGGTGTGGGATGTACCAAAAGTTATAAAATTCTGGAACCCATACATAATTTATATATTAGACTTACTTTAAAAATCTCCCACAATTTATACTTGCACAACTCTTAAGAGCTGAAAGAAGGTATTTTGTCCCTATTTGCTAGAGCAGAAACAAGATAGTTTTGTTATTTTTTTTTCAAAACTGAATATGCTTTATTGAATTTTAACACCAAAATAAAAAAAAGGAATACAACACAGTTGGAACAACAGTTAAAACTGATTCCAAAAACTTGAGTATATATAATACAGGTGAGAACATATGAAACAGAATAAAGCAGAGAACCAGAAGATAAAAATATAAACAAAATTCTGAATAAAAACACAATAAGCCTCCCTCTCCCAACCTAGCCATCTTCTCATGCCCACCCCCACCACCAGAGGAACCTACGGGTGAAGAAAACAACATAGAAAAAAGGGAGCAGCATAGCAGGAGTGATGGAGGGCTTCATAGATGTCAGGACTAGAAAAACTATGAGAGAAGTACCAAAAGTGCCAAAACCCCAGCCAGTTATAGTGTTAACAAAGTTTTAATTGGGTTCACCACAGCATAACCCAGATAGACCATCTTAGGGTAGCTGGCTCATTCCACTGGGGTGTCAAACAGACAAGGCACACTGATGAGTTCTGGTAGGACGAAACACGTGTCTGTGTCTTCTGTTGGCACCCTTTGCAAACTGTGTGAGAGGCCTTTCGGCACCATGCATTTCTGCTTAAAGTTGAACCAGCATAATAGTCTGTGGTGATTTGCATATGCAGCCCATGATGCTTTGCATTAGGGGGGCATGTGTGATTTTGTATTTCTCATATCCTTTGATACATACAAAGATAGTTCAACAAACTGGCTATAGTCCGTTCCACCTGTAAGATGAAAAGGATCTCCTGAAACTATTCAGTCACAGTAGAGACATGTTGATCGAGCCAGTGCTGCATTAGGACCTTCTTCGAACAGACAGAAATGAGGGCAATACGTCACCATTTGGCACCGATCAGAATGTCCCCATAGTCCCCTAATATATATATCTCAGGGAGAAAGGCTTCTGACAGTCCTAGAAAAGAGTCTAGTCTGTCCCGGATAGCCACCCAGGAGAGAATAACTTTTTTGCAGGATCAGATGATGCGATATAATGTACCAGGAGCCTTGTGACAGATGTTCAGTGGAAGCCTACCGATTCTATGTAACTTGTTGGTGGTATAATAAAGACTGTGCAACACCTGGAATTGAAGGAGTCAATATCAGTGTCAGTGGCTCAGTAGGTAGCACACTTGTCAGTGTCAGTGGCTCAGTAGGTAGCACACTTGCCTCTGAGGCCAGGAGATCAGAGGGCTGTGGGTTCAGTTCCCACATCTGGCACTTGAGTTAATATCCCAGTACTGATACTGTAGTGCAGAATGGGAGGGGTGCTGCACTTATGAGGTGCTGTCTTTCAGATGAGACATTAAACCGAGGTCCCATCTGCCTGGATTGGTGGTAGTTCAGGTGGATGTTAAAGATCCCATGGCACTTATCGAAAAGAGATGGGGAAGTTCCCCAGTGTCCTGGCTAAATTTCCTTCATTCACTAACAATACCACCAACAGCTTAATCTGGTTCAAGGTCAGTTGTCATTCATCTGTATCCCCCTTCCCCGGGTCATGCCTGAAAATAGGCAGGATTTGTGTAGTGCACTTACCTAGTCAACAAAAACTAAATAAAAATATCGGTCCCTTTTAATATATTTGTACAGGTGGTTCCAGAGTTGCAGTCAATTATGGGAAGAATCAGCAGGTGGCAGGACCTGGTCCCAATCGTAATATAACTGGCTTTCTGAGTTGACCATAAGGGAGCATAACTGACGATAATAATAGGAAACAAGACGGGATGGTGGAGCTGAAAAAAAATAGAGAGAGAACCCATGTCTCATAAAATTTATCCTACTGGCCCAAACCAAAATGGTGCAAGAGCATATATGTAAATTGAAAGTATTAAAAGCAGGCCAAGGAGGGCAACTGGAATTTAACCTATGCCCCTGTAAACGGGAGTAACACCCTGTCCTTGACCAAGTCCATAACTGTTGTCACCATATAGAAGGGCCAGAAGGATGCACTAAGTAGATAGCCCCCAATCTTGAAACTGGGATTCCCAACTAAGAGTTGGGAAGTGTCTTTGAGTGGAAAGGTATGTAGGACAGCACACAGCTGTACGTGGACTTGCATGGACTCAGCAATGGGGGTACCATGTAGTGACCATGGGGCTTTTTTAAGAGTACTGTAAAGCAACGTGCGAATATCCACACCTAGCCCAGAACAGAGGAACAGTTCTATTTTAACCACAAAGGGACATAAGTGCAGGCGCTGTCTTCAGATGGGGGTTTGAGCCATTGGGAAAATCTAGAACAACTGATGGACAAGTAGTAAAGGTAGAAATTAGGCACCTGCAGGCCTCTCCACTTCCTAGTATGCTGAAGCTTAAAAAGAGCTCTCCTGGGAGTCTTGCTGTGCCATATAAAGGAAGATATTAATCTATCAATTTGGAAAAAACAGGTTTTTGGGAGAAAGTTGTTGTACATCTGTAGTGGGTAAAGGAGGTGGAGCAAAACATTCATTTTCACAATATTCAAATAGCCCCAGATGGAGACGGGCAGAAGGAACCATCGAGCTAAACCTACTTTAAGGCAATTAACGATTGCATCAAGGTTATACTGCTTAATCTTGGTCAACAACAGAGTGAGGTACATACCCAAGTACTTCAGTTTGTCCCGAACCCAAACAAAATCCATGTGTGCTATATCAGACCGCAAAGTACCGGTATTAAGTGGCATGATCTCTGTTTTAGCCAGGTTTAATTTATAGTTGGACAAAACCTTGAAAACCTTAATAATGTCCAGAGCAGCAGGCAAGGATGTAACAGGAGAGGCGACATGTAAAAGGATGTCACTAGCATAAACTGAAAATTTAAACTGACAAGGTTCTATAGAAATGCTTGAAACCAGAGAGAGTTTCATTATTTTTAAACAATCTGCAATAATAAGGAAGGGAATTCTATTTTCTATGATTGTTGGAGGGAAAGTCTGACTTCAAATGTAGGGAACAATTTTATATTAAAAGACTGGACATGGACAAAAGAGTTAGATACTAGACTAAGGAAAATAGGTCTAATCACTAGCACTACTGTAGATAATGTTAAAGATATCAATATATCTGAGAACAGTGTAACAGAAGGAATACAAGACACTGCAAAACCAAAAGATCTTGAAAGAATTTTGTTGACAATGAATTTCTAAACTTATAGAGAGCTGAAAAACATATATAAAAGAGAAATATATATATTTTAGTGTGAGAAAATATACATTATAAGACCATTGCCAACCTAAGATTTCATGTTAATTTTGGATTAACTACCTGTTTTATGGGGTGGAACATATTTAAAATGGATTTAGAATGTAAGAGCGATTGTTCAGGAACATGGAATACTGCACATATTCTATTAGATTGTAAAAATCGAAGTACTTTGTGAGAAAAATGTCTATCACAATATCTGATTAAGCTTGAAAAGAAAACTGAGAAAGAGAAACTAAAGTTCCTCCTAGATACAGATCATGTGACTGTTTTAGTTAGAGTAGCTTAGTTTACAATTGCAGCCCACAGATTATTGAGAATGCAAAAATGACAGGAATACAGCAAATGTGTTTATTACAGATAGTGTTATATTCTTATTTATTGTATATTTTCTGGATTATAATGGATTTTAAATTGTGTATTTATACTAGAGCTTATCTTATGTGTCACGCTTTTTGTAACACATCTTGTGAAATTTGATAAACTTGAAATAATAAACTTTAAACAGACACATGCAGGAGTCCAAGGAGGGAGTTGTACACCCCCATCACCAATGGTCTTCCACCCCTACACACAGACATGATCCCCATCCATGGCTACAACCTGAACAGTGGGCTGAGGGAGGGCATGCAGCCGTGGCCCACCAGCAACATTGGGAAGATGCCTGGCATAGGCTGATCATCTGCCAGTGGCAGATGGCAGAACACGGTGGGGGTTGGGGGCACAGAGGAACACACACCATCCCAGGGACAGTGGGGATGAGGGCCTCGTTATATGTTGATTGTATATCCATTCTCCTTTGCAATCTTACTTTTGAACGTTAGATGCCATACATGTTATATCTGTTCACACCTTGTATTAATACATGTATTACATTCCTATTGCACTGTCCCAGGTCGTACCTGAAAACAGGCAGTTTCTGTCTAGTGTACCTACCTGGTAAACAAAAACTAAATAAAATAAATAAACTGTCCCATGCACAGTACACTTGGGGTGGTGAGGAGGAGTATACTCCATATCTACTATCTGGAGGTACAACAGCTGGAATGGGACAGGCTACATACCCAGTAGAACACATAGCAGCTAAGGGAGTTAACTGAAGGGGTCGGGGCATGCGGCATGGCATTGACTGATTTGGGGACATCCTGGTAAGGATAGCCAACAATCTTATAGCTGGGGCCAGCACAGACACCCTGCCAGTATCCGAGGCAAGACAGGCATTTGCAATACCACACACACCTGCACACCCTGGAAACCCCAAAGGGCACGAAGACAGCCACAAACCATTGGTGTTTGGGATGTGCACAGGTACATGTGGCAGTGCCAGGGGGACTGTTACAGCCAAAACACTACACCTGGACATGAATGCCTCTACATGCACAGGGCAGAAACCAGGACAGAAAAAGTGATGCCCACCACCACCCCAAGTACAAGCACTGATACCCCCACAAGCACATAAATCCCACCAAGCACTAGCACTGATATCCACACAAGCACATATAACCTCCAAGCACTAGCACTGATAGGCTTCCCTTCATTGAGTGTGGTGTGGCACTCAGGGTGGGTCATCATCACAGTGCCTCAACTGCCTATCCTTCATCCCCGCCCTAGCAGCTGAATGTCTCCTGCATGAGTCCACACTATGCTGCCCATCTAGACAGTGACTCCACACCTTACTCTGGAAGGCCTACTCTCCCCATTCACCTGATAAGACATCCCCATGTACATCTGGTGGCATTAATAGATGCTGCAACATGGCTATGTTGTGCAGCATAGCACATGATGTGAACACTTTGCATGCCTTCCCAGAGGTAAGTATTATCACGCTGACTGTCAGATCAAGGCACTGGAACAGCATCCTCAGTACCCTATCATCTTCTCAATCACAGACCATGTCTTCTCTTGTGTTTCATTGTATGCCTCTTCTACTCTGTTTTGTGCCTCCAGATACAGAGTCATCAGGTATGGCCATAGTGGAACCTATGTAATGGGTAAATTACAGAATCAGCACCGTGCTGCCACATGACATCCACCAGTATACGGTTCTATGTGATGTGGGTGACCATGGAAGGGCGATCCACAGAAGAGCAATGTCAGGGTGGTGAAAATAATTTTGCCACCCTGACAACTTTGGTGCATGGAAAACGGTGCCAGGGACTAAAAATACTTGCTTTCTGTAGGGGGGCCTGCACCCCCCAGCCCCCCCACATGGGAGGCTTCACCACCCGCACACCCCTACTTAAGAATTCTCAACTCCAGGGGGGTGCATGTTGGGGGGGGGTGAAAGTAAAAAAAAATAAGATTTTGGGCCGGTCACAAGAAAAGCACAGTAGCACCCTGACCCAGACCCAAACCCGGAACCCCAGCACTGCAAGCGGAGGCCAACCCCCGATGCCACGGCGCAGCTCGGCAGCCGACTGCAGTGCCACCTCCTACATCCCCTCCGCCCCCTCCCAGGCCATGCTCGCCTTGCTCACTCCCCCCGTGCGCATGTACACGTAGCGACATCCTGTCGCTAGGGTCACCCACCCCACCACATCCAGTTGCCCTCCCTGCTCCCTCGCCTTTCGGTCTTTCGCCCATATTGCATCACCATTTCAGACTGCACCATGATTCAGGTGCCCACGTCATGTGTTACCACAGTATTCCACCTGTGCAGACTACTGAGGCTCACCGATCAACCATCCATCCCTGCCCTCACATGCACAAAGGAGTATGCTCAGCCAGGACTCATCAAAGATACAGGCATCATGACATGACCCTGGTTATTTGGTACACACATTAGTGGTTATACGCATGGAATCAAAGACCATCTGGCAGTTGATGCTTTGATACCTTCTGCGGTTATGGTATGCCTCCTCATCCATGAATGGTGCCAATATTGCCACATGTCTAGATTCAATGGCCTCCCAGTACATTGAGCATGCTATGTATGACATAGAATGCCTCCTTAATGGACCATACTGTATGTTGGCATGTGTCTTGGGGAATGTCATGTGCTCATGCACACAACAGAGCAGCACATAAGTAACCTGGTACAGTGCCCTGGATGTGGAGAACTGACTAACAACCATGATAACCCCCACCAACCTCTAAAAGGACATGGTGGCATAGTACACCAATGCATTTAGCACTTTTGTCTTGACTGACATTGCCCTCAACTGATGGGTATGTGGAGCAACATGGGAACGGACCGTAACACACTGCTATGTGATCATGGCATGGTCTAAATGTAATCTCTTGAGACAGTGTGTGTCACGCAGTGCATTGGCATTCAGCCTTGTCCAGAAAACACATGGCCACCACCTGGCCCTCTGCACCTGCTCATGTCCCCTTTTGCTGTCCAGCAGGAGGACATTCATTAGTAGCCCTAGGCACATCCTCTACAACCCTGAGTTGTGCCCCAAGAATGGCTGTGATTTAATGTTTGTCTCACACCTATCCATGCTTCTCTTGGCCACAGCCCTGACAGGGATGCTGCACAGATGTCCTCTGTGTAACTGAGGCCCTGTAAAGGGGTGAGTACATGGCATGCCAGCAGGGTGAAAAGTACATATCAATTTACAGGGGCATGTACACAGCATTCCAGCATCATGATGCAGCATACACAGGTGTCTCTGGATTACACTGGACAGTGACATGACAGCAGCAGCACCACCTGTGAGCACTGCAAGCAGAGTGGGGGACTACCCCAGGAAACTATGGTGACTGGCCAAGACAACATACCAGGCCACAGAGTCTGTGGGTGTGGTGTGGGAAGTGACAAAGGCAGTGGAAGTATGTACGCAACTTGCAATGAGTGAGGGGTTATGAATGCCATGTGATGAGTTTATTGTGTCAGTGATGGTGTTCCATTCTATATGCTTCTGCAGGACTAACATGGCAGACAAGACTGGAAAGTCCTAAAAAAGAAGAAGCATCCTGACGGGGCAGAGGCTCTGGTGGTTGCCCATAGGGCTAAGTGTGATCTCCAAGTACCAGACTGGCTGTCCTGGAGGGAGGTGGCTCAGGACACTTACTACAAAGCTAATATTGGAGCCTACTGGGCCCTGCCAGAGCCCTGTAAGGTAAGTGATGCTGTGGTGGGTGCCCTGTGTTGACCGTGTTCTGCTGTGGCCATGCATGTACATCCTTTTTATGTCTGTCTTCCATACGCTTCTTATTCCAGGACTATCGGGGACCATAGAGATGGATGGTGCTAGTGGAAAGGAGCTACACATATACCATCCCCATTGGGTCAAGCAATGATCTACAGGAAGCAGAGGAGGATTAATGGTCACATGATGATGTGTGTGCATGTCTATGCCCTTATTTATTACTTCAGAGAGTTTCATTCCCCAAAGTATTACCAAAAGAATAAACAAATAAAAAAGTGTATTGTAATGTTAACTCTTTGTCCTGTCCATTGACAGGCGCCTGGTCCATGAGGGGGCAGTTCTGGACCTGGTCCTCACAAATGGGGATAAAGTAGGTGACATAAAGGTAGGGTGTCACCTGGGATCCAGTGATTGCCGTACAACATGTTTTAGAGTGAAGACAGTGGAGGAATTCAAGTACACAAAGGCTAGGGTCTTAGATTTCAGAAGGGCAGATTTTGCAAGGCTAAAGGCATGTCTGAAAAAAAAACCCTGGGGAGTAGAATGGGAGAAGGGGATGTGGAAGCGCATGGGGAGCATTTAAAGGGTGCCATAACAGAAGCAAACACCTATGCATCAGGCAAGTGAGTAAAGCAAAAAGAAGGAGAAATTCACTCTGGTTCTCTAAGGAGGTGGCAGAAAGGGTGTGGGAAAAAGATTAGCTTTCAGAAAATACAAGGAAACTCAAAAGGAGGAGGACAGAGAAGAGTATCAGGAAAAGCTAAAGGAGGCAGGGAAGGCAGTCAGAAAAGCCAAAGCACAGGCAGAGGAAAGGATAGCCAAGGCAAGAAAGAAAGAAAGAAAGAAAGAAAGAAGAAAGACAAGACCTTTTTTAGATGCATCAGGGAAAGGAGAAAACCCAAGGGTGGGATTGTTAGAATAATAAGAGAAGGGGAGGAGTGGGGAGGTTGAAGGGGACAAGAAAAAAGCTGAAATCCTAAACAGATATTTCTGCACAGTTTTTGCTGTAGAAAATGAAAGGGGGTTCACACCTAGATGGAAGATGCACTAAGGGGGGAGAGGGATAGATGCTAGTCCATTTGCAGAAGAGGGAGTCCTTAAGGAGCTAGAAAAGCTGAAGGTGGACAAGGTGATGGGGCCAGATGGAATTCATCCCAGAATTCTAAAATAATTGAGGAAGGAACTAGCATCACCATTGGCAGTCTTGTTCCACAAATCAATAGAAACAGTTGAGGTGCCAGTTGATGGAAGAGGGCAGATGTCCCTCTCCATAAAAGCTGGAGTAGGGAGAAGGCTAGTAACTATAGACCAGTCAGCTTAACTTCAGTAGTGGGAAAAATAATGGAATCGTTGCTCAAACAAAGGATTGTGACACACCTTGAATCAAACGGGCTACAGGATCCGGGACAGCATGGCTTCATGGCAGGTAGGTCTTGCCAAACAACCTAATTGAGTTGTTCAATTGGGTTACCAGACAGATAGATCAGGGAGGGGCAGTGGATGCAGCTTATCTGGATTTCAGTAAAGCCATTGATACCATACAGCATAAAAGACTAATAAACAAGCAGAGAAGCCAGGGAGTCAGAACAGGAATAGTTAACTGGATTAGAAACTGGTTAAGTGGTAGGACACAGAGAGTAATAGTGAACAGAGTTCAGTCTGTGGAGAGGTAGGTAACCTGAGGGGTGCCACGGGGTTTGGTGCTGGGCCCGGTCCTCTTTAATGTCTACATAAGTGACATTATGGAAGGACTGGAGGGGAAGATGTGCCTCTTTGCAGATGACACAAAGATCTGCAATAGGGTAGATATGCCGGGAGGGGTGGAAAAGATGAGGAGGGACCTGGGTAGGCTAGAAGAATGGTCAAATACATGCCAGCTGAAATTCAGTGTGAAAAAGTGCAAGGTCATGCACTTGGGACACAGGAACCCGAGGGAAAAATACTCAATGGGGGGAGATATTGTCAGCCACCAAACAAGAGAGGGATATAGGTATAATTATACTGGAGGACCTAAAGATGGCTGGACAGAGTGAGAAGACGGTTGAAAGAGAAAACAGGATGCTGGCGTGCATTTGCAGAGGCATCACCAGTTGAAGGAGAGAAGTGATAATGCCACTGTACAGATCATTGGTGAGATCTAATTTGGAGTGCAGTGTACCGTTCTGGAGACCTCATCTGAGGAAAGACATAGACAAGATGGAGGCAGTACAGAGAAGGGCTACAAAATGATACAGGGGCTGCACCAGAAGACATATGAAAAGAGGCTGCAAGATCTCAATATGTATTCTTTGGAAATTAGGAGACAGAGGGGAGACATGATAGAGATGTTCAAATACCTCAAAGGGATAAATAAAGTACATGAGGGACACACCTTTCAGAGAAGGAGATGCAATAGAACTAGGGGACACGACCTAAAGTTGGAGGGGGGAAGAGTCACAGGAAATGTGAAGAAGTACTTCTATACAGAAAGACTAATGAACAAATGGAACAGCCTCCCAGCTGAGGTGGTTGGGGCAACAATGGTGGAGGAATTCAAAAATACATGGGATAGGCATTTGAGATTCATTGGAACAGGGAGCAGGGAAAAGCCGTAGATTGGCTAAATCTGAAGTGCAAGAGAAGGTAGGTCAAATGGGCACAATAGATGGGCCATGAGGTCCTTATCCGCCAACAAATTCTACATATCTCTGCATCTATGTACATTTGACACACACAGGGTCAGGTGTTCCCTGTGCAAATAAAACTATTTGTGCCACATATGCCCCTTGTCTGAGTGTCTCTTCCACTCAGCAGTGTCATAATGTTGGCCGCAACTGTTAGACCCATGGTGGTTATGATGTGTTCTGCTGATGGTGGTGGGGGCAGTGCAGGACACATGTGTACAGTGTGGGCAGTTCCTTTGTCCCTTTAGTGTCCCACAGTATTTTGGTGTTTTGTGCCTGCATTGTGGGTTTATATTGCAGTGGTTTCTTAATAACGCAGTGCCGGTTTCTGACCTATGTAGCACTACAGGTCTGCTGCAGTGGTGGTATACCTAGTCCTATAACCATGACTCTTAAAATCCTGGCAGTTTGTCCTGCACACTGCAAGCCCTGCATGCCAACCCTGCACACATGCCAGTTACTGCAGTCTTCACATCGTGCAGCATTGTGCTTGTGGTCTCATATGCTAGGGCGATGTTTTGCACATTGTGACTCTGCATAAGTATGGCACATGCTAGCTGTTATGTGGCCATGCCTCCCCCCCCCACCCGAGCATAGTACTGCCATGGTAGTACTCGCAGGCCACCTCCATATGCCTCTGCATGGTGTATGTTCATGCCCAATGGCTAGGACAGTGCATTTTGGGGATGTAGCCCCATACGCACCATAGATCGTAGGGCCTGCCTGTCTGCCATTCATGCATAGGCACCATGATGGCCAAATAAAAATGTTAGCTGACTATTTGGGCTCACAGATCTAAGAAAAAAATGTTATGTGGGAACCTCTTCATTTCATTTTCCAATCATTGTAATTTTTTGCAGTAGTTTATCTCCTTTTTTCACCTTAGCTGTCCCCATCAGGACAGATCCTGTCACCCAGCTTCTCTAGTTTTTACTTTCATGCTTCGGCCTGTCCTTTTCCACAGGACAGCTGGAGGTGGCAATTCAGTAGTGTGGGGCCTGTGTGGAACTGGGCCATTGTCCAACTGTGGTCAGGAATTTTTCCACAGTTTTTCTCCCCTAGGGCCCACTGCATGTGCACTGATGCATTGTGCATGCTCCATCTCCATGGAGATGCTTTCTAGCATCCTGCAGGTGGTATCCCTTTCTATTGTGTCCTGCTATGCTGCCACACAGATTTCTCTAGGTGGCAGCCACCAATCCAGATGCATGCACCCCCTTCCCCTCCCTGAGAGAGGAGAGCTGTCCTTGGGATGCTCAGTCCTCTCTTCCCCCACCAGCCCCCAAGTAACCCACGTCTGTTCCCAAACCCAGGTCACCAGTATGGCAGAAACATAGAAACTGATGACAGATAAGGACTGCTAGGCCCATCTAGTCTGCCCATTTTCCATATCTACTGCAAAATCCACAGACCCTATTTGATCTCCGGCTTTACCTTCTTGTTCCTATCGCTGGAGTTCCCCTATGCCTGTCCCATGCATTTTTGAATTCCTCATTGTGTTTGCCCCCATCACCTCTGTTGCAAGTCTATTCCATGCATCCACTACCCTTTCTGTGAAGAAATACTTCCACACATTACCCCTTTATCTACCTCCTTCCAACCTCATGTCAAGCCCCCTCATTCCTGAACATCTCCTTTTCTGAAAGATGCTTCCCTCCGGTACCCTGTTTATGCTAGTTATATATTTGTAGGTTTCTATCACATCTCCCCTGTCTCTTCTCTCCTCTCCTCTCCTCCAGGGTATACATATTGAGGTCTCCCAGTCTCTTCTCATATGATATTTTGTGCAGGCACTGCACCATCTTTGTTGTCCATCTTTGAACTGTCTCTAACCTATGTCCTTATGGAGATGTGGCCTCCAGAACTGGACACAGTACTCCAAATGAGGCCTCACCAATGATCTGTACAGTGGCATCACCACCTCTTTTCTTCTGCTGGTGATACCTCTCCCTATGCACTCCAGCATCCCACTGGCTCTCCCCAAAGCCTTGGCACATTGTTTGGCCACCTTTAGGTCATAGGATATGATCAAAACAAAATGGTTATATTAAATGCACGCTGAAAGTAGAAAATAGAGTTAAAAATCTACGTTTCGACCTTAGGTCTTCTTCAGGAAATATCTAAAAGAGAAAAACAAGTTAGTGGAGAGGAGGGTAAAATGAGAGAGATATATGTGGAAGAAAGAAGAGGGAGGCAAAGAGAGAAGAAGTGATAAATGGTAAGATTAAGAGAGAATCTGTGAAACAAAAGGTGATGATGGGAAAGATAAAACATAATGGGACAGAAAGAGCTGGGAAGTTCCCAGGTAGAGACAGATTAACAGGGCCTTGTAAGAAGGTTGAAAGGTGACAAATGTGTGAGAAGGAGACAGAAATGGAGACATATGGTGAAAATGAAAAATAAATCAGTACAAAACAAATTGACTTTAGGAAAAAAAAAAAAAAAAAAAAGGGGAGGCTGAAAGATGTTAGTGGAAAATAAGTCTATCATTTAAACCAGAGGCTGCTGGGAGCCAAAGCGGATGATCAGCTTGGCTTCATGTTTTCTATGGTTGGGATCCGGAAGCCCTGCTGAAGGACACAAACAGAAAGGTCATTGACATTGTGGTCCCTGGAGATAAAGTGGGATACAATGGGTTTAGCAGTTTCACCATTCCTGACCCTTTGTAATGTTCCCTGAAACGGTCAGCAAGACGCCTACCAGTTTCTCCGATGTAAATAGCTGAACACCTCCTGCAAAGAATACAGTACACTACATTAGTGGAGGTGCATGAGAACTCCGAAGAAGACCTAAGGTCGAAACGTAGATTTTTAACTCTATTTTCTACTTTCAGCGTGCATTTAATATAACCATTTTGTTTTGCTTTTAGACCACATGCTGACGCAGCGCCTTGTCTTTGTTTTTTTACAATAGGATATGATTACCCCTAATCCATTTCCAGCTCTTTGACTGTCAGTATCTCTCCCCCTTCCCAATCATGTAATCCTCCCTGGTGAGTTCTTGTGCCCCAAATGCATGATTTGCATTTTTGCACTTAATCTCAGCTGCACACTCTAGACCATTCCTCCAGTTTACCTAGGTCCTCATCATTTTTCCACCGCTCGGAGTTTCTGCCCTGTTGCAGATCTTAGTGTCATCTGCAAAGAGGCACACCTTCCCTTCCAGCCCCTCCACAATGTCACTTATGAAGACATTAAATAGGATTGGTGCTGGTCCGGTGGCACTGAGGGCTGAGGTGCTGGTGCCTTACCTCATGCTACGCCAGTGACCCGGGTTCAGGAACCATCTCAGGGTGCCCAGGGGGCTGGCTCGGGGGGGGTGGGTTGGAGAGGGATTGAGCCACAACCTGCGGCTCTCCCCTCCAAAGGGTGGATGCCTGCTCCTCCATAGTCCCATTCCCACTGGGTGGAGGTCCCATGGGATTTGCAGGCAGCAAGGAGCAGCAACGTAAGTCAGGGGAGGGGCGGAAGGGGCCACCGGATCTTGGCGTGTGTGTGCGCCTCCACATGCACATATGCATGTGTACACCATGGCCTCTGGGGGAGAACACAGTAAAAATCCCAAAAAGTATATATAAAAAAAAATAAAACAAGACTGGCCCTACAACTGATCCCTGCGGCACTCCACTGGTCACCCTCTTTTCCTCAGACTGAGCTCCATTTACCACCACCTTCTCTCTTCTGTCACTCAACCTACTATGTTTTTGTACTTAATGATGTGGAACCTTTGTAAAAGAGCCTTGGCTCAAAGGTATTAATTCCTAGAACAATAAACTTCAAACCAGTTCCTAACCCAGTTTACCACCCTGTGACCCACTCCCCAGCTGCTCAGCTTGTTCACAAGTTTTCTATGTGGAACGGTATCGGGGGCCTTACTGAAATCCAGGTAAGCCACATTCACCACTCCCTGCTGAACCAATTCCCTAGTCACCCAGTTAAAGAAATCAATTAGATTTGTCTGACATAACCTTACCGCTGTGAATCCATGCTGTCTCGGATTCTGTGATCTGCTGGATTCAAGGTTTTCTACAATCCTTTCTTTAAGTAGTGATTCCACAATTTCCCCACTATTCAGGTGAGGCTGACTGGTCTATAGTTTCCAGCCTCCTCCTTACTCCCACTTTTGTGAAGAAGAACTACATCTGCCCTCCTCCAGTCCTCTGAAACCACTCTCATATCCATTGACTCGTTGAACAAGGCTGCCAGTGGTGCGGACAGCACCTCCCGTAGTTCCCTTAATATTCTAGGATGTATCCCATCCGATCCCATTGCCTTGTTTACTTTCAGTTTTCTGAGTTCTTTTAGGACTCTGTTTTGTAAATGGACTGATGTCCACCTCCCTCCCATATTTGCTCATGTTGCCTAACTGTGGTCCCTCACCTTCTCCTTCTTCTTCTTCTGTGAATACAGAACAAAAATGATTGTTTAGTACTGATGCTTTTTCCAGATCCCCTTCCACATACTCCCCTTCTTCCCTTTAAGCCTTACAACCCCAACCCTGGTTTTTCTCTTTTCACTAATGTACCTATAAAAAGTCTTGTCAAATTTGTTTACCTCCTTTGCTATTTTTTTCTCTGTTTGCACCTTTGTGCTCCTGACTGCTTTCCCTGCTTCCCTCTTTTTATCCAGGTACACTACCCTGTCCTCCTTCTGAGTTTCCTTGTACTTTCTGAAAGACATCTTTTTTGACCTTACTTTCCTGGCCACTTCCTTTGAGAACCATAGTGGTTTTCTGTTTCTCTTGACCTTGTTTTCTTTCCTAATGCAAAGGTTTGTCAACTCCACTATGGCTCCTTTCAAATGGGCCCACTGCTCCTCAAGGAGGCGATGAGGCGCACAGAGTCTCAGTGCTCCATATAACTAGGCCAGCTTTAATCAAAACAGTTTCACTATTAAAACTCTTTCATTCATGCAATAATTTTAGCTGTTGTAGAAGGAAAAAAAGAATATTCTGCAGGTGATACCTTTTACTGGACTAACAAAATTGTGTTTGAGACTACCTTTCAAGAGATTTACTCTCTTCTTCAGGTCAGTGTAGACAGAGCTGAATAACTAGAGATCCCAATTTATCAAAACAGGTAGAAATGATTTTTTATCTGCTTACTATTTTGTAGTTTTAGTTTCTATCTGGTTGATCCTGCATCCACCCACCTGCCATGCCTGCAACCACTGTCCCCAGTAGTCAGCTTCCTGATTATGCAAATGATAAGCAAAGCTGCAGGGGACATCTATGTGCCAGAACATCTTTTCTATGTTGGACAATGTAGAATGGTGCCTTCTTGTGCTTATTCTACCAGTACCGATTTTGCACAGCTCAGCTGAGCTACAAGTGCAAGAGTCCCTAAAGTTAAATGAAAAAGAAGAGATGGGGTTGGGAGAGATGAAAACTAGTAATTAGAAATGAATGAAGCATGGTGAATGAGGTGACAGGTTGCAAGAGGAGGTATTGAAAGGCTAGTATATAGGGAACAAAGAGTATCCAATCAGGTTAGAGAAGTGGAAGGTGCAGTGCCATTAACCACATTTGTATAGTCAAACACTGGAAGTACCATCTTTGATGATTATTTCACAGTAAACTGGGAGTAGTAGGCAATCCTTGTTGCAGTAAAGGGTGCCAAGTTTGGGGCGGAGCTTTCTGAAGATGGCATCAATGCGAGTGAAGAAGTCAAGTTGCTACACAACTAGATATTTAAAACTGGGAAGAGTATAAAGCGAATTCCCATCCAGGTTGAAAAACACTATCGATGAGGGGAACATAGCAAGTTTATTTCTTGTGCCAAAGGTCATGGATACTGTCTTCTTGGTATAAGTAGGGCTTATGAGTCAGGGAAGATTAGACTTGAGGATGACTTAAGTCTTAAAACACTGAAACAAGACAATTAGATATCTGGCTTGTATCATTTTTTAAATGTTTTGTTGATGACTTTGCATCCCCAGTTTCAGATTATTAAAGTCTATTGAACTCTTAGAGTGCAACAAAAATGTGCTAGAAAAGGAAAAGGGTAAAAATTCTTCATCTACTGATTGTGACTTTTCAGTGACTTTTGGAAAAAAGAATGTTTAACAGATGATCTGTAGAAAGAAAATAATATGACCCTGATCATGTTCATCCAGTCTCAGACATGCCAGTGCTAACCCAAGCACACTGTTGGAAATTCAGTGCAACAAAAATAACAGTTATTTATATAAGGTGGACATGCTCCTCACCATGTCCTGTTACATTAGAAGTGCGATCAAAAGATTCTTCATGTGTTCTACCCTGACAAATATCTGGAGTCTCATTCTGAATATTTAGAATCCCTAGACTCTAAGCAGGAGATCAGGAGATTGAAGGACTATAAGCTTTGTCTTCTTTCTTATTAATACTTCAAGAATTTTAATTACAAGTCTATTGACAAGTTAGCTCATCATTGTCACAGAAAACCTTGTCTCTGATGTGCTAAGAGCTTTGAAAAACGGAACTTTTAAGAAATGGGCAAAACACTGTTTGAATTTAGCTAGTCCTGAAATCAGTCTGGAACCCTATTGGGACTTTCTTAGAATAGAAGCACTGTTTTTACTGTAGTATCATTCATCAGCTGCTAGAGTTCTGACATAAAACAGGATGTATATCCAAATCTTCAGAACTTGCAGTGTGTATAGTCATTACACACAGATAAAACTGTTTTAATGGACTTTTAGAAAGACATGCCAGTCAAACAGTTCTTAATTGCCTCACTTCTTGTATTGTAAGCATATGATAATACAAAAGGCATTAATGCAACATGCATAGTATGCATAGCAACACAGTAACATGGACATTTAAAGGACACTAGATACATCCATCCTTCCATCATAATAAGGGACCAACAAGTATGCTGTGCAATCATGCATTAATTTATAAGGATTTCTCACCCACCTACCTACTACCAGGGATACTCTGTTATTCCCTTGGTAATTAAACATTTGTCCAGACTTACCGTATCAGGAAGTCCTTTCATGTCTTCACATATACAATCTCCACAGACTGGCTGTCCCATATGTTCACCTCATGCCTTTCTGGGAGAAGTGAATCCTGACATTACCCCTGAATTTACCACCTTCAAGCTTCATAGTGTGTCCTACAAGAGGACATTAGATCATAAATTTCTGTCTTTGCAGCCTTGCTAGTACCAGTCAGTATGCAGAAGATTAAGATCTTGCCCCTCTCAGCCTCCTTTTCTCAAGTGTGAACATGTTATTAGCCTCCAGTATACATATAATTTTAGTGACCTTGCATTGTACCCTCTGCACTGTCTCAGTGTGGGTGATTATATGTACTGTAGATGACACTACACTATGCTATGCTATGCTCTTGTAGGGCTCATATGTAGCTAATATGTGGCACAAAAGGTATACACAGAATTTGTGGAAAAATGTTAAAAGTTGTCTTCACTTCTCAGTTTTTTTATGTTCATAGTGATATGTTTTTTTAAGAGGAATCATGTTTTTTTTCTGTTTTCATTACATTTTCAGAATAAAAGACTAAATGCAGTTGTCAGTGAATGACAACTACATATAAAAGCTTCCTTGTCAGCTGTTTACATGTTGACTTTCAGAGATAACTGTGACCACATTGTTTGCAAAATGTGTATTTTTTAAACAGCTATAAAGTATATTTTTAAAACATATTGAATGTAACTATGCATGTAAACCTGTGTCTTTATTGTAGTGGACCGGTAGCACCATTATAGTTAGGACTGAGCAGGCATTTCTATGTTCAACCCCAAAATTTGCACTTTAATAGCTTTGCGCTGTTCAATTGATTTGCACAAAATTTCATTTGTGCGGTCTTGAGAGCAATGTTTCTTGATATGCCAAAGTTTGTTCCAGTTGGATGTGCAGATTCCAAGATGTGGATAGTGAAAACAATTTTTTTTTTTTGCCATTTCTTTTTATTTTTTTATCACCTAGTGCCCAAATGGTTTGGAATTTTGCTCTGAAATTTTCACAGTAGAAAGGGCTCCGGTCAGAGTGGTGACTTTCACTTGTTTGTTAAAAAAATATTAATATGTTCCAGAGTCATAATGATTGGAAATTTTGGTTTTGAGCATGCCAGTATGTTTTTTGGATAACTGTTTGGAACAAAATAAGAATTTGGTCCATATGAAAAAAGATTATTTTTTGTATGGGAGTAATCTTTTTTGTGAGAAAAAATATTTTTTTCATATGGCCACCATTTTGTTTCCCTTTTTTCAAAAATGTTTTTGAAAATCCATAAAAATCATATCCTGTAGAAACTCCAATACACGTATTTTGCTAATCAGGACCCTGTTAAGTGGATTCGACAGTTAGATTTTATAAAAATGATCCGGAAATTAGTTCTTTATACATTTTTAAACATTTTTGGGATTTGAATTTTTCATACGAAAAAAGAATTTGGATTTAGTTTTTTTTCAGATTCTTTTTCCAGATGAAGGGATCTTTTTTCACACAAATGAAAAAAAAATAACAAAAGAGGATCCCTTCATATGAGAAAAGAATTTGGACTTAGTTTTTTTCACATTCTTTTGTCGTATGGAGTGATCTTTTTCATATGAAAGAAAAAAACTCATGGAAAGGTATCCCTTCATACGAAAAAATAATTTAGACTTAGATTTTTTCGTATTCTTTTTTTTTTTTGTATGAAGTGATCTTTTTCGTATGAATGAAAAAATCTCAAGAAAAAGGATTCCTTCATACGAAAAAAGAATTTGGACTTAGTGGCCCAGATATTTAAACTGCGCCCAAAATGTGCGCAACAGCAGGATCAAGCACAAGTCAATTGCGCACATGCGCAACAGACACGATATTCAAATGTGGAGCAAGTCAAATTGCACAACCAGCCAATGTCTGAATATCGCACAACCTGTGCCATAGTGCAACCAGGTAGGGGAAGCTGAGCACATATGTCGTGCCATAGCACAACAAGGCCAGCCCAGCTGAGCAGTCGAGATGCACCATAGCACAAGCAGGGAGGCCCCCCAGCAGCAGAGCAATGGAACTGCACAACCAGGGAGGTAGGCAGGGGCCCACCACCCATGCCACAGATGGGCACAGGAACACAGTGTAGAACTAACAACACACCCCCACACCTGAAGCACAGCATCACCGGTGGAGGGACAGAAAATCCACTGGCCCATGGGGACAAGCCTACAAGCACAGCTGGGCCACAGCGCCCCAGCACACCCACTGGCAAGCAAATACTGCCACACAAAGGGGCCGGACAACCCAGATGTACCACAGCCCCCACTGTGCACAGCACACTTTGCTCTGGAACCCCAAGACACAACCCATGAGCTGTGACTGTGACTGGCACTGCCGGAACCATCATGCCCCCCTGGCACAATGCAACCGTGTGTACCACAGAACCATACAAGCCAGAGCCCACAGTGGAGTGGGGCAGCACACGGCCAGACTGGCTGACAGCCACCACCACACCAGGGACACCCCCCCACGCAGACACACACACACAATCCCAGGACCACACCACACCACACCAGATGCCATGCACACCACTGCAACTGAGCACCTATAGCCAGCTGCAAATCAGAGACCACCACAGTATTCATAACAAAATAGATATATATATATTCAATGAAAAACAGAAGAAGAAGAACAACAGGAACAACAATAACACTATTTACATATATATATTATATACACAATACAAGGGTGGGGATACAGGTACAAGGTAGGGGTGGGTGTGGGGTAGGGGTGAAGAACTTGGTGAGGGAAGGCAGGGTGTGAGGGAAGGGTAAAGGGTGTAGTTGTGGGGCAGCTACTGCCCCCCAGGCTGCAGATCTGCAGGATGGCTCGGACCCCGTGTCCCCTCTGGTGTCGCACACCCCTCCGGTTCATCTCCCTGAGGATGCTGATCGATTCCTGTGAAATCTCCAACAGGCGGTGGATGGCCTGCTCTATCCTGTGCAGGACCCGTACACCCAGGGCAAGGGAACAGAATCAATGGCTAGGACTGTACACAACCCTGAAGCCCACCCAGTATGCATGGCATACAGCCAAGTGCTCCACCCCTGTGATGGACTGCACACACTGACAGTGACCGTGCACAGGCCAAGCCCAACCAGGCAGCAACAGCTATGTGTGCCACTACACACACACCCCACCCATGCCCAGCACAGCACAACCAAGGCAGTACAGTGACATGTCTACGTGGTGGGAAGGTAGTGCCACAGCCATGTGCCCAGGGCATGCATGGACCACCAGTGATGCACTCACAGACATGCAGTGCCACTGAACAGTGCTGACTGTCATACGTCGCGTGCATAGCAGTGTTGTCCATGGATGGTGGCCATGCCCTATCCCCCCATTGCACGCAATAGCATCCGTGATGTAATGACACTCACCCTCATCCAGCCGCTGCTGCTGCGGTGGCTGCTGCTGATGCTGCTGCTGCTGTTTCGGGCCCATACCCCCGCCTCCTCTGCCGGCCACCCCTGCAGTACCCCTGTGCGCCTCAGCCTGGGCCCTCCTCCGCTCCTCCACACCTGTGGGAAACAAATGTTGAGAAGCACATTAGTGAGATTCAAATGCAGACAGGCCCCCTGCCCGAATGAGTGTGCCTGCCCACACAGCCAGACCCATGCATCACACACCTGCAAACACTGACACAGCCAACCATGGAACAACCCTCCCCCATGCTCTGGCCCCAATACACAGTCATACCCCTGCAGACAATACAGGTGCATAGATGGGTCACCCACCTGGCCTAGGCACAATGCTCCTCCTGGCACGGGACCTGAGGCATGCCAGCAGTGCCTGCTCCCTCCTGTGCAGGTCACTGTAATGGTGTCTGCACTGCTCTGCTGTCCTGCACTGCCCTGTGACCTGCTCCAGCACAGTGGCCACCTGCTGCCACACTTGGGTGTAGGGGTTCCCCCCAAACAGTGGCCCATAGTGAGGCTCAACCACAGCCACTAGGTTGGCCACCTCCAAGCTACTCCACTGGAGAGCTCTCCTGCATGCCATGTTAGCAACTTGATAGTAGACAATATGGCGCTCCACAGCACGGCAACCCCACGTGGAAATGTTGCACAATACAACCCAGTCTGTCCCTATCATGCTGTTCAGGCAGCACCATTGGTCCCTATCACGCTGTTACTGAACAGCACGATAGAGCTGCACACATGCCAGACATACAGCGCCAAGGGGGCAAAGGTCGGGCACAAGGTCATGTCTCTGGCACAAGGCCACGCACAGCGCCATCGGACGTCTACACTTCCAGCACGAGCGGTCGCCTGCGTGCCAGTGCCACAGTGGACTATTGCACAGTTGTGCCACAGTGTCATGTGGTGACCAGTGCTGTAGCACCACTGGCACAATGGTGGCCATGTCATGAATAGCTGACCACGCACAGCACGTAATCAGCACGGCAGACATCTACCGAGGGTACCTGGGCATGCGTGGTGCAGTGTACTACGCAGTCACAGAACTGCGCCATAGGCTCAGCCGGCTCAACCGTATTGTGCAAAGCGCAACAGCGCGATATTCAGCCGTCATATGCAAATCAGCTGATCAGCCATTCAAAGGCACAGCAGCGCGATTTGCATCCCATTAAAGTTTCTCCACTCCTAATGTGCATGCATTGCACTATAAATGTGTGACAGTGATCTGCAGTGGCCATATTCGGTTACTGCAGGTGATAGGTGGGTTGCATGCTGTGTGATGTTATGGACTATGGTCATGGGATAATGCTGTGAACTGCACAGTCACAGGTGTCCACTTCCACCCATACAGACCGTGACATGGCCGAGCAAGGACTGGGTGAGGAGGATGATGGTGGGCAGAAGAGGAGGCCCAACTTCACAAAGGTGGAAACAGAGGCACTCTATGAGGCCTACCTGGATGAGGAGCCACTACTCAGTGGACAGCGGGGCACCCCTCAGGCCCGTGCTGCTGCATGGGAGGGGGTAGCTCACACCGTAAACCTGCACGGAAGCCACCAGCGCTCCATGCAGGAATGTAAGAAGAAGGTGGGGACAGACAGGAGACGGGTTAAGGAGAAGGTGGCAGCTCTCAGGGTGGCATGCGTTGCCACAAGCGGGAGCCAGCCAGAGGTGGCGCAGCTGACCCTGGTGGAGGACCGTCCTGCTGCATCCATGCAGTGCAGTACCATTGAGAGCATTCCAGGTGGTGGCTTCCAGACAGGTGGAAGCCCATCACTGCACGGTATGACATGGTGGGGGTGGGGGGGGAAGGTTGATCCCATGCACTAACGTGTTCTCACTTTCTGTTACAGATCCTGTGTGCATGCAGGGGACAGTGGTGGTGGGCCCGTGCACTGTGGAAGTGCAGCCAGAGTTGGAGGAGGGTCCATCCACCTCTGCTGGTAGCCAGCGTGCATTGCACCAGTGTGCATGCCTTGCCGCCATCTCCGATGTCGGTGAGTCAGGTGTTGGGGGTGTCCTTCCTGTGTCCCAGCAGTCTGGCATGCAAGCATGCCAGCATGCTGTGGCTGGGGCTATGGCACGAACCTGCACCATTGATGATGCAACGGCCACTATGGGCAGTTACACGTGTGTGTCACATAATGGACACACAGCAGGACAGCCCATGCCCATGGACCTAGAGGGTTCCAATGTGTGTGCCAGCACTTCAGCACAGTCCCAGGCTGTGTCTGTCAGCACCGGTGGGGCAGCACCGGTGGCTGTGAAGGTCCCTGGCACTGTTGCAGACACAGCAGTGGAAGGACTGGTCCCTTGGGCACAGCAGGCAGAGGGGCAGCAGCAGCAGCAGTCACCCACCGGGTCTGGGGGTACAGGATTCAGTGGTGGCATGTGCACACCGCCTGTTGACTTGCCCATACCTGGTCCTGGTGAACAGCGCCCACCCTCAAGGGGTGTTGAGCATCAGGCCCTTCCATCCCCTGGGGGACAGGTTGCCAATTTGGCAGATGACCCGTTTGACGAGCACACCCACCTGCTGCGGGCATCAGTACAGCAGCAGATGCGGGTTGCAACATCCATGGAGGCACTGTGTGTGGCTGTGGAGTGGCACAGCAGGGACAATGCAATGATTCTGGCAGAGATGGTCCAAATGCAGATGGATGTGACCGCAGCCATTGACAGGCTGACCCAGGCATTGGTCGCTGTCGTGGCCACATTGGGCACACAGTCAGGTGCCCCTGTACCGTGCACCCCACGCAGTATGCTCTCCACTCCACATTCCCGGTGTCGTGTGACACCCAGCCTGTCGATGCCGGGTTCTGCTGTGGGCATCCCAAGCACCCCTGGTGCAGGTATGTTCGGCATGCTGCAGACCCCTGTGCAGACAAGGTCGCGCTGGCGCAGTGGGACCCCTGGTGGTCCATTGGTGCCACCCCATGTGGCCCATGCTCAGCCTGCCAGTGCGGCTAGGTTGTGGTGGGGCTGCCCACACATCTGTGGTGGCCGTGGCTCAGTGCCACCTGACTGACCTGTCTCCCAGTGCGGGCCCTGTCTGGTGCTGCCCTGTGTGCAATGTGTGTCTTGGTGGGCAGTGCACCGGTGGGTGCCCTGCCCAACACGCCGACACATGGACCACCTGCACACCCACCCAACTGCTGTCCACAGGTGCGTGTGCATGATGATGCCTGTATTGTACTGTACACCAAGGTGCAAGGGTGCCCAGCATCTGACATATGTACATGGACAGTACAGGTGGTGGGGGTGGTCTATGGATCTGTGTGTTTGACATGTCTGTTCCTGCTCTGCTGTGCAACTGCCCCTGTGCACTGTGTGCCTGGTGTGTGTGTGTGTGTGTGTGTGTGTGTGCCCATGTATTGTGTAACTATTCACCCCTCCCTGATGTTGTGTTTGTGCACCTGTACCCTTCCACTCCCCTTGCCATCATGCACCCCTGGTGTGTTACCCTGTGTGTATGTGGGTTGCGCCTAGATAGTGTTGGTTGCACATGGCCCCATGACTTACCTGTGTTGTGCGAAGTGCTCCTCTGTGATGGTGTCCCAGTGCAGCTGGGCCTGCCAGATCAGTCAGGGGTCACGCCGTCCAAGGGGGGGCTGCTCATCCTCATCATCACCGGTGTCACCGGCGTCCCCATCGCTGTCCCCCTCCTCAACCTCTACGGCTATCCCACAGTCTTTGGCCATGTTGTGCAGGATACAACAGGCCAGGAATATCCCACAGGCCTTTGAGGGGCTGTACTGTAGGGCACCGCCGGAGGTGTCTAGGCATTGGAAGCATGCCTTCAGCATCCCAAACACCCGCTCGATGATGTTGCGTGTGGCGGCATGTGCCTCATTGAAGTGTTGCTGCGATAGGGTCGTGGGGCACCGGTAGGGTGTGAGCAGCCAGGGACGGAGTGGGTATCCACTGTCACCAGTGTGGAGATAGTGTAGGTTAGTGTCATGTTCAGGTCCATATTGTCCCTAGCCCTGTGTGCCACCCCCATGGCACCTGTGGCTTACCCACCTGTCCCCCAACTTTGCCGCTCCTACATGCATACTCACCCACTAGGTGTCCTGTGGGGATGTCCCCACTCTCGAATCAATGGCACAGTGCAGACTGGTACCATATGAATGAATCATGTGCTCCGCCAGGGTGCGTGGCACAGACATTGATGATGCGCCCACTGGCATCACACGCCACCTGGCAGTTGACACTGGAGTACCCCTTCCGGTTGTGATATGCGGCCCCATCGGGGCCAGGTGGTGTGTGAATAGCCACATGGGTGCAGTCTATCGCCCCTAGCACACCAGGCATACGTGCTACCCTGTGCAACTCCTGTATGTTTGCTGTACGCTCTGCCGTGGTGCTGGGGAAATGGATGTACTCCGCAGCATGTGGCAGCAGTGCGCTGAGGAATTGGGTGAGGATGCGTGGCATGGCGACTGTGTTATGCCTGTGGTGTCCCTGTTGGCCTCTGGAAGGTACCCATGGTGAGCAAGCACATGCAGGCTGTTACCTTTGTCTCCACTGACAGAGCGTGACTCCGTGGAGGTGCCTGCATCACATCACTGCACAGCTCACAGAGCCACCTCAGTATTGCCCTGTTCAGGTGGTACCGGCCCACAATCTTGACATCCAAATACAGCTCAAAGCTGATGTGGGCACGGTACTGCCTGTTGGGGGCGTACCACCGATGGGCCCTTCCACGGCCACGTCCCCCTGCAGCATGCCTTCTCACCCCCCTCACTACAGCTTCCATGTGAAAGGTGGCACTGTCCATCTCCCTGGCTTGTGTCCCCCAGCTGTTGTTGTTCTGTTCCCCCCGTGTCCTGACTGCTACCTCCACTGCACCGGGTACACTTACTGGCCTCCAAACTCTGTGGCCCCACACGCCTTCGGCTGCC
This sequence comes from Neoceratodus forsteri, assembly GCA_016271365.2. Classification (NCBI taxonomy): domain Eukaryota; kingdom Metazoa; phylum Chordata; order Ceratodontiformes; family Ceratodontidae; genus Neoceratodus; species Neoceratodus forsteri. The sequence continues at coordinate 1,273,604,119 of CM057449.1, read as the reverse complement.
ACTATTCTGTCCTGCCTACTCCTGGCCTGCACTGGTTGCTGCTGTGTCCTGCTCCCTGTTGCTGCCTCGTGAGCATTCCCTGTCTTTCTTGCACCTCATCCCAGCCCAGGCTGCCTTTTATTTTGGCTAATTTCCGCCGTGTGCTTCCGGCTATTCCACTGTTGTGCATTGCGCAAGCCTTTGAATATCGCATTGCGCTCTTTATGCATGGATCCACCCCCTTTGGTTGCGCATGCCTTCATTTGCATTGTGCTGTTGCTCAGCATGTTTTCAGTGGCGCAACTGCCTCCTGCTGAATATCGCGGAATGGCAAGTTTTCGGACTTGCGTTGGCGCAACCCTTTTGAATATCCAGGCCTGTGTGTTTTTTCACTTTCTTTTTTTGCATGAAGGAATCATTTTTCATAAGAATGACACTCTCTCTCAAAAAAGGATTCCTTCATATGAAAAAAGAATTTGGACTTGTTTTTTTTTTCTACATTTCAACTTTAACAAGTCATAACTCTGTCAATATTTGCACTTAGGGACAATCTATATATCAAAATAATTGTCCTAATGAGTACTACCATATTAACACATAATACTCTCCAAACTTATTCAGTGGCCATATAAACAACATAAAAATTAAAAAGTTAGAATTCCCATTGAGTAACATTGCAAATTAAACAACCTGTCAATCTGTCAGTCTTTGCAGTTATGGGACAATTTGTATTTCAATAGAAAGGTCTCAATGAGTACTACAGGACTAACACCCTAACAAGTACCTACTGAAAATACACATGTTGAAAATATTAAAATTATAAAATTAAAATTTCCATACCATAACACTGTGACTTTAGCAACCTTAAGTCTGTCTCCATAAAAAAATAAATTATAACATACCAGATAGTTTATTTTTCTACAGAAATGGAAGCATGTACACAGCCACATACATGTGGGCATGAATGTATGGATGAAAACAGGGCTCACAGGGCCCTGCACTTCCATAATCACAAGCATGTGTTCACACAGGTCCTAAAGGAGCTGGTGTGAATAACAATATGATTGTGCTAGTTCAAAAATTAAGGAAATTCATTGAAAAAAAAACTTGGTTAATGTACCAGTTAGGGTTACAGCAAAAAAGTAGGGAAATGTGGCTTTAGGGGTTTCAACCATAACTCCCCACCCCAAGCATCAAAACAGAACAACATCACAGTTTTCCCTGTTGTCAGTCTTTCCAAATCAGGGGTAGGGTGTTCCTTGGCATTTTCAACCCTAATGCTCACACCATTCCATGCACAAATAAGGTGACATGTGATGTGTTTTCTTTGTGCAAAGTGTACATCTGAACATTATATCACAATGGGGTGAGAGTTAAGGTTGTGAATGCAAAGGAACACCCCACCCCTGATTCAGAAAGCATGAAAACAGTGAAAACTGTAATGTTCCTTTTGGTGCTTGAGGGTGGGGGGATTTAGGGTTGGAAACCCTAATGCCACATTTCCCTACTTTTGTCACTTTAACCTTAACAGGTGCATTAACAAAGTTTTTTGCAATGGATTTACAAATATAAGAAAGAAATGAAGTCCATTTTTAAAACTTTTCTAAAATACGTGGCAGCAATTTTGTGACATAGATCAGCTACAGTACACATACAGTACAAGTCACATTAAACTGTTCCTCCAGCTCACTACTCTTTCATTTTTTGTGTGCTGGCAATGTACTGGCAATTCTAATTGCTGAAAATATAAACTCAACCAAGCATTGACTCACATGCAGTGCTAAACCCTTATACAAATTCCCTTTAGCTCTCTCCCAGTGTTAATGCAATTAATTTCAAATGCATTTTTAATGCAGCAGTTCTTTATTAATGTCAGCTTTTTCCTAGTTTCCATAGCCTATGTTTTCATTTAGCCTACTGGCATTATTGTGACCACAAAATACACAAATGTACCAGGATTTACCTACATGCTCAGTTTTCTTCTTTTTTTCCAACTCACATGGGGATACTGTACTTTTTTGTCATTTTTCAGACAGATTTCAAACAGTGTGCCTGTTGTCCACTGTGTGATCACTTTATATGTGGCCACACATTTCTATGAAGAAACAAAATATTATTAAATTTGGTATAATTGTAATTTTTGTCAGTCTGACTGCTACCCACCACCAGCAACTGATGCGTGATCATGAGAGAATATGGCATGGAGGCAGTGGTACTCTTGTTCGTGAATGAGTTTGAAGGTTTTCAGCTTGTATCAGATATGTTGATGTATTGAAATAATGTAGTGTCCAGGGCTGAGCAAACTTGATCCAAAATGATAATGAGCATTTTAGCATGTTAAATTTGGCTCTGAAATGTAAAGGCATGACTCCAGGCATGTGCAGCAATGTCAATGCTTTGGCACTTTGGTTCAGTCTTTGTGCACCTCAGAAGGCAGCCCTGCAACACTCTCATGGGGTGGAAGTCACAAGATGGGATAAGAAGCTCATGTACTTCCTAGTTCCACGGTGGTGTGTCACAGGTCCAACTTCAACATTGGGGTTTAGATAGTATTGTGTTCAGCCTGGAGAGATGGCTACCTAAAGCCTTGGATACCCAAAATTTTACAACACAAGGGGATTATCCTCTCCTACATGCTGAAGTTCACAAAAGTAGTTAGTCAGTCTCAGTTTATTTTATTTATTTCATTTTTGTTGACCGGGTAAGTGCACTTGACACATTTTTGCCTATTTTCAGGCATGACCCAGGGGGAGGGGGATACAGATGAATGCTAGCAACTGACCTTGAACCAGATTAAGCTGTTGGTGGTATTTTTAGTGAATGGGGGGAAATTTGGTGAGGGGACAGGAAATTCCCCTACTCTTTTCAAGAAGTGCCATGGGATCTTTAACATCTACCTGAACTACCACCAGAACAGGCAGATGGGACCTTGGTTTAACGTCTCATCCAAAAGACGATACCTCAGGAGTGAAGCACCCCCCCCCCACATGCTGCACTGCAGTGTCAGTGTTGGGAGATTAACCCAAGTGCCTGGTGTGAGGATAGATCCACACTTTAGTTCCATTCTGTGGGATGGTTTGAGACTTGGATGGTGGCTTCTTCATTCCTCATGACTTATTCAGCTCCATGGCCTTCCTTCTCCACTTTTTGAAATATGAGGTTCTGATAGTCATTTCCTTGCCTACAACTTTGACTTATAGACTTGGAATTGGATTTCAATGCCCCCAGTATCCCAAAAAGGGTTGTAGTGCCCTCAGGAATGGAGATAATGAGAAGCTGCATTTGCAGATCTCATCCTATGGACTACCTCAGTCTTTCAACTTCATCCAACAATCTCCTTGCTAGCAATACTGAGCTCCTGACAGTACACAGCGACCGCATCCAATTTTATTTATTTATTTATTTAGTTTTTGTTTACCGAGTATGTGCACTAGCCACAGACATAACTATTTTCAGGCACGACCCGGGAGGTTACAAAGAAATGAAGAAGAACAAAGTCAACTACATTATGTACAAGGTAAAAACATTAGCACAAATAGCAGAATATACAAAGGAAGGAAGGAACTTGATACAAATAGTAAGATATAAATACCGCCATGGCAAGGCAGACGGCAGTTAACAGGCAAATTTACAGAGAAGAACAATGTCAAGTTCATTATATACAGGGTAAAAACAGCACAAATAGCATTATATACAAAATAAGGAATTAGGTACAATTAGTTAGATACAGATACAGTCATGGCAGGGTAGAAAACAGTGTGATAGGCAAGTTAACAGGGTGAGCAAGGTGTGAATTTACAAGAGTATTCCGAGTATGCTCCAAGGTGATTTTAGCCTGGAACAAAAATAAAGTGCAAGTACAAGTCCATTAGTGAGAAATAGAGTAAATTTAATAATAGCAAGGCAAGGCCTCAGGATACAGTGTGAGCAGAGGCAACAGTATAGGGGAAGATGAGGTACCTAGGGAGGTCTAAAACAAATGCAATAGGCAAGAAGAATAAGAAGTTCTCAATATTTTTTTTTAAAGAGGGTGTGACTTGGGGCCAGTCATACATCTAGGGGGAGGGAGCTCCTATGTTTAGGAGCAGCATGGGAGAATGCACAAGCACACTTAGAGGCTTTGCATCTTGGCACGCATAGAAGGGACCTATCAACTGATCAAAAGCTGTAGGAGGAGGACTGCAGAATCAACATGGAGGCCAGTAAGACAGGGGTTCTACTCCTAATGATGCTATCCATCAGTGTGCCCAGGGAGAGGAGCTTACGTGTGGTGGGTGAAGGCCAGTTTAGATCAGCATACAGATGGCAGTGATGTTTGAGCAACGGAGAGGCAGAGGCATACCTACAAATATTATTGTACATTGTATCCCATTTCCTGAGAGTGGCCTTTGATGCATTTAGATAGGTGACAGTACCATAGATGAGTGTAGGGAGTAATATTCCACGAGCAGTGGTCAATCTAGCAGAGGGTGTAAGAACAAGACTGGTTTTGTAGGTGATTCCAATTTTGCTTTTCACAGATTTACAGGTAGCCAAGATATGTAGGTTGAAGTCAGGGTTCCATCAAGTAGGACCCCCAGGTATATGAAGGAGCTCACCGACTCCGAACTGGAGCCATCTGGGGAAAGTATCTTGAGCTGATTCTGATAGGTTTTTAGTTTGGTAGCAGAGCCAGATAGTATTGACTGAGTTTTTCTTACACTGAGTATAAGTTTATGCCTGGAGAGCCAAGAGTGAATGCTAAAGAAGGCAGAGGATAGGTTACAGTTAATCTCAAGTATATCCCTGGAACTCGAATAAAGCACAAGATCATCTGCATAAAGGATGGAGGAACAAGCAGAACTATTCAGTGCAACCTGATTTATAAAAATAGAGAAGAGAACAGGACCCAAAATGGAGCCCTGGGGAACTCCTACATTGATGGATGTTGGATCAGATAAGGCTGAGTTGAATTTGACAACCTGAATTCTGTTTGATAAGTAGCTTTTAAAGCAGGCCACAGATTGATCCAAGAAACCAAGGCATCGCAGGTTAGCCAGTAGTAGGGGGTGGTCCACAAGATCAAAAGATTTCGTCAGGTCTACAAATACTGCCTCTGTTAAGAGGCCAGAATCCATAGCACATAGGATGTCATTTGTGAATTGGAGTAAGGCAGTGGAGGTGCTGTGCCTCTTATGGAAACCATGCTGGTTAGGTGAGAGGAGATTGTGTTTATAAAGAAAGTCGACCATTTGTAAAGCCACTAGTTTTTTGAGTATCTTACTCAGAGCTGAGAGGATAGCTATGCGTTGGTAATTGGAGATATCTTTTTTGTCCCCTTTTTTAAAGACTGGTGTGATTCTAGCTAATTTCCATTTGTCAGGGACATGACTATAACAAAGGGACAGGGTAACAATTCTAGACAGAGGCCCAGCAATAAAGGGGGCAGCCAGTTTTAAAAGCTTAGGCTCAAGGTCATCAGAGCCTACACTAGTGCTGTCCATGATGGTGTTTAGGAGTTTAAGAACTTCTGTACCAGTTATGGCTTTGAAGTAGAAAGGTAGGTGCTTAGGGATGTGGTAGGTGGATGAAGCTGGCATTGTTGATTTGAAAGCTGAGGTAAGGTAAGACAGGTCAGAGAAGTGGGTATTAAAAGAGTTGGCAATAGTTGCTGGATCACTGCAGTGGATGCCATTTAAGACCATACCATTCATGGAGTGAGATTGCTTGAATCCCAGAAAGGTTTTTATATGGTTCCAGAATTTTTTTGAGTCACCAGCCACGTCCAGTAGAAGTCCTTTGCGATAGGAGCTTTTGGCTAGCTTGATCTGCTTTTTGCATGTATTCCTTAGAGCCCTATAGGTGTTGTAGTCAGACAAGAGACCCGAGCATTTGAATTGCAACCAGATTTTGTCCCTAGATTGGATAGCGGCCAAGAGATCTTTATGAAGCCACCTAGTTTGTTTACCATGGGCACGCCGAGTGATTGTGGGTGTGTGTTTATCTTGGAGTGCACCAAATCTAGCTAGGAAGTAATCAAGCACAGCCTGTGCATCATGGGTCTGGTGGAGGTAAGTCCAATCAATTATGGAGACATTGTACAGAAATTTAGCTTGATCAAGAGTGGCATAATTCTGAAAAGTAATGTAACACAGTGAAGGAGAAAGGGCCCCAGAGTACTGCCAGACACAGAAGATAGGAGAGTGGTCAGAAATGACATCAGCTAAGGTGCCTGCAGCAGCAATTCCATGGATGCAATTTGTTAGAACCCAGTCAATCAGGCTACTGGTAGTCACAGAGGATGTTACCCTCATAGGGAGAAGGAACTAGAAGGGGACAGGATCAGATGTGTTTCAGTACAGTAGCTGCTTCTTGTTGTTTTTATAGGGTTTCTTGTGGATTTTACTTGGTAGAAGGTTATTTCTTTTCTTTCTTACTACTTCTAAGGGGCTAGCAAGGTATTGTTTTTGGGGCTGTTGGAAATTTGAAAACTGGTTTGGTGGCTGTAAGTGGGCTCATTTGTTGGATGTTTCACTGTGTAACAGGCTGCGCTGGTGGAGGCCTGTTTCTTCTGATTTAAAACCTATTTAGTGGGATTTGCTTGGGGCTGTTTCTTTGGTTGCAGGGCCTGGAGGGGCAGACACAGGGCTGATGCACTCTCTTGAGAGTCAGGTGTGAGGCCCTAATCCTACCCCCCACCCGTCCCTCCCAGAGCTCTGCTTATTTATGGGGAACACCTGCCCTGCAATTGGAGGAAAAGGCTGCAGGTGCAGCTCATGTAGTTCTAGCCACTGGGGGTTGGATTTAAAGGCTGGGAGAGAGGAGCTTATGGAGTTGTTCACTTCCCTTATAAGTTTACTGTGTTGTACTGCACCTAGTAACAGGGTTACCGGTTTACTGTGGGACTATGTCTAGGATTAGTGGGTAACCTGATTAGTCAGTAGGGGTGTATCTTGGACTAGTGGGGAACAGTGGCTCACCCAAGGAAACCTACTTGGAGGGGATGGGACCACATGTTATTAGGGCAGCATCTTTGGGAGGGTGGTGGGGTACATAGGATGTGGGCAGCCATGATACTGGACTGGGCTTGGAATTTCGGTGGTTGCCCAGTTTGCTACCAGCTGGCACAGCTTAGGGAGGAGGTTGCGGGGATTAGGAGACAGCTGGGGGAAGGGGGGAGGTATGATAGGGGAAGAGGGCAGGGGATCTCCCAAGGGATTTCACCAAGCACTAGGGATGGGGGCATAGGGAAAGGGAGAAGGAGAATACCTGGGGTCACATAGGGACCCTGGCAGAGGGGGCCCAAAAGGAGGACACTACCAAGGAAGCAGGCAGGTAACTGGGGACCCTCACAAAGGGGGGCCAGAGGGACAACATTCTCAGGGAAGTAGGCAGATGGCTGGGGCTGGACAGAAGGAAGCAAGGTGGGGAGATGGATAGGACCTTATGCTCAGTAACTGCTTCAATTATCTTCTTCTGAATGAGAATGAGGGGGGTGATGTAGACATGACAGGGGTGGTTAGAGATGGAAAGGGAGTGGGGGCAGAAGGCGGGGGCCGGATAGCAGGAGAAACAGGGTGGAACCTGAAATGCAGGAAAATGGGGGAGCAGTGGATCAGAGCAGGAGGGTCAGGGGGAAGAGGGAGGAAAGCGTAAGGAGAAGGACCAGTTGGGAGGAAATACAAGGAGAAGGACCAGAAGTACATGGAGGATATAGTAAAGGGAGCTGAGGGTTTAGGCCAGGGGAGCACGACAAGCAAGGAGGGACTGAACAGAGGCAGGAAGGAAGGGAGGATGAGCCAGAGTTAGTGAGGCACAGAATGATACTCGGGAGAAGGAGAGGCACAGGATCGGAGAGGAGGGGGTGGCCAGGGTAAATGATGGGGTGGCATGTGGCACCCAGATAGGGAGAGGAAAGAGGAGCCAGCTGGGTGGAGAGGCCAGTAGAAAGGATGAGGGACATGGAAGGGGGGAATGGAGGAAAAGGAGCAGTCAGAGTGCTGCTGTTGGGGGATTCTATGATCAGGAGTATCAAATGGGATAGGGAGGGGGAAGCCTGGCCAGTTAGAACAAAATGCTTCCCTGGACTAACAATGCACAGGGCCAAGCATGAGGCATATCAGCTGGCAAAGGATTTTGGGGGTTCCCCGGACATACTGGTCCACCTGGGTACAAATGATATTGAGGGAAATAGCGAGCTAGAGATACAGGCAAGGTTCAGGGAGCTTACCAGGGTCTGTCGATACATAGGGTGCACGATTTCCTTCTTGGAAATCCTGCTGATGCCAAGGGCTAGTGGGGAACACAAAAGGAAGATTAGGGAGATAAACCAGTGGCTCAGGGAGTGGTGTGAGGCCAGAGGGTATGGGTTGATGTGGGTTTGGTGGGAGACCTGGGAGGATAAGGAGCTGTATGCTAGAGATAGGCTCCATCTCAATTTGGAGGGGAGGGGAATCCTTAAGTTGAAAATAGAGGGGTTCATTGGTGAAAAGTGGGGTTTAGACTTGTGAAGGGGGGAGGGATGGGAGAAAAGGCTGTCAAGGGGGTCCGAAAAAGGAGTGACTCTGTCTCCACCCCCCTGGGGAGCTGGAGGAATGCGGGAAAAGGCCGACTGATAAAGTGCAGACCAGGGGAAAATGGAATCCCCAAGGGAACATGAGCAGGGGAAATGGAAGTATAGGGAAAGGGTGGAAGGTAGTCCAGCTAAATGCCAGGAGCTTGGGCAATAAAATGCCTGAGCTCCAGGCAATGCTAACTGAGGGACCGGTGGATGTGGCAGTGGTCACTGAGACCTGGGCCACCACAGGACACAACTGGGACCTGAACCTGGAGGGTTACACTATGTTCAGGAAGGACGGGGGGAGGGAAGGGGAGGAGGGGTAGCAATAATAGTCAAAAACTGCATTGGCGTAGGGGGAATAGAGGAGGTGGAGGGAACCATGGAGGAGATTTGGGTCACCTTGATAACAAGAGGGGGCACGAGAGTTAAAATAGGAGTAGTGTATAGACCCCCTGCACTGGTGGTGGAGCTGGAGGAGAGTCTGGTGGCAGATGATGGGAGACACTGCAGATTGGGCAGGGGAAGGGTGGTGGTGTTGGGGGACTTAAACATGCCAGGAACAGACTGGGAGACTATGACATCCTCGGTGGCCAGGGAACAGAGGTTGCTGGATGTCTTTCAAGACACGTTCCTAACTCAGCAGGTGGGGGAACTGACCAGGGAGGCACGGGTACTGGATGTGGTCCTGGCAGACAGTGACCAGATTGGGGGCCTGGAGGTAAGGGACCTGTTGGCTCTGCCTGGACCTAGGAGGGGTAGAAGGCTGCACAAAGACGGAGGTAACTGACTTCAGGGGGGTGGATTTTAAGGAAATGGGAAGGATCCTTAAGGAGCATTTGGATGTGATTGGGTCAGACATGGACGCTGACAGTAGGTGGGAAATAATCAGGAGAGGAGTGCAGGATGCTACCAGCACCTGTGCCAGAATAAGACAAAAATGCAGTAGGGCCCGAAAACCCTGCTGGTGGACCAAGAAAGTCCAGGAGGTGGTGCGGGGAAAGAAGGCAGATATATAGGCAATTCAAGTGATCAAGGAGTGAAAGGGATTGAGGGGAGTACGAACTGATGGCTAGAAGGGCCACTAGTGTGGTGAGGGTGGCTAAGGCAAGGAAGGAGCAGAACCTGGCCAGGGAAATTAGGAGAGGGAACAAGGGGTTCTTTAGATACATTGGGGAAAAATGAAGGGTGAAGATGCAGATTAGCAGGATTAAAACAGAGGAGAGATGGGCACAAGACCCAGGGGAGCAGGCTGAGGTACTAAATGAGTACTTCACCTCAGTTTTCACCAAGGAAAATGGGGGTGCTGCATCATACATGGGAGGAGACAGTGATACTGAGGAGGGGGGACCCTTACCGATCGGTGGGTCTGGGGAGTGAGGGGAGGCATCACTGGCAGGAAGGGGGAAGGCTAAGCAGGGAGAAGAGGTAGCGGAAGTGGAAATCACAGCAGAGAGAGTGAGGGAAGCCCTCAGGTCCCTTAAGATGGAGAAAGCACCTGGGCCGGATAAATTACATCCCAGAGTGCTGAAGGAACTTGCGGATGTCCTGGCAAAACCCCTGGTGGAGCTTTTCACCATCTCTCTGAGGACAGGGTGGGTGCCCCAGGACTGGAAGGTGGCACATATAGTGCCTATCCACAAGGAGGGGATCGAGGGAGGTGGCAGGGAACTACAGGCCTGTCAGCCTGACATCGGTGGTGGGCAAGGTGATGGAGGGCATTGTCAAGGAGAGGCTGGGGGGGACCTGGAAAAGTAAGGGTTCCTGGATGATAGACAGCATGGATTCATCCCAGGGAAATCATGTCAGACAAACCTTGTGAAGTTCTATGACTGGGTGATGAGTGCCTTGGACCTGGGTCGACCAGTGGACGTCCTCTTTGTAGACTTCAGCAAGGCATTGGACTCTGTTCCTCACGAGGGCCTGTTGGATAAGCTGGGAGAAATGGGAGTGGGGAACCAGATGATCAGATGGATAGACAATTGGCTCCAGGACCAGACCCAGGGGGTCGTAGTTGGCGGGATAGTCTCATTCCCAAGGAGGATCATTAGTGGGGTCCCGCAGGGATCAGTCCTTTGGCCCCGCCTGTTCAACACCTATGTCTCTGACATAAGGACAGGTATCAGGAGCGAGATGAGTCTCTTTGAGGAAGACTCAAAGCTGAGGGTGGTGGTGGATGGGGAGGAGGGGAGGGTGGCCCTACAGGGGGACCTGGAGGCTCAGGAAAGATGGTCTAGAAAGTGGAAGCTGAGGTTCAATGCAGGGAAATGCAAGGTACTGCACCTGGGGGCCAGAAACCCGGGCCAAGTGTACACCCTGGGGGGGGGGGAATGCTACAAGTCTCGATGGCTGATAGGGACCTGGGGGTGGTGGTGGATGTCAAGATGAACAACTCAGAGGCTTGTAGGAGTGCAGAAGCCAAGGACAACAGGATGCTGGGATGCATTGCTCGGGGGATCACCTCCAGAAGGAGGGAAGTGATACTCCCTCTGTATAACTGCTTGGTGAGGCCACACCTTGAGTACTATGTGCAGTTTTGGAGGCCACACTTAAAGAGGGACATTAAACTCCTGGAGAGGGTCCAAAGGAAGGCAACCAAAATGATTTGGGGCTTGGGGGACAGGACCTATGAAGAGAGGCTCGAAGAGCTAAATGTGTACACATTGGAAGAGAGAAGGGACCTGGGGGACATGATAGAGGTCTTCAGGTACATGAAGAGGGTAAATAGGGGGGAGCAGTCAGGGTGCTTCGAAGGAAGGAGGAGGAGGCAACTAGAGGGCATGGGTGGAAGCTGGAGGGGGGGAAGATTCAGGAGAAAAAGGAGGAGGTGCTACTTCACTGAGAGGGTGGTGGAGCCATGGAATGTGCTGCCCAGGTGGCTGGTGGAGGCAGAGACAGTGGAGGAGTTCAAGAGGGGGTGGGACAGGCACAGGGGAAAGGTTCTGGAAGCAAAATCCAGTGCAGCAAGAATATCTGGAACTGGGAAGGGAGAAGCCATAGAAGGCAAGGGGGACAGCAAGGTCAGCTCCCAGGGTGGGGGCTGGTCAAACGAGCAGACACGAAAGACTGTTAGGTCTATTCTGCTGGCATTTTAGTATGTTAGGGTCAGCTATGACCTGGTGTAAGTTATAACTTTGCACTAGAGAATAGAGGTTATCATGACTTTGGCCGACCCAGTTAAGGTTCATGTCCCCAAGAATAAGTAAGTCATTAGGCCCAAATGCAGGGACAATATGGTCTAGCATCTCGGAACAACCCAAGTAGCTGCTCTTACATGGGTTGTAAACACAGACAATGTGCATCTTTTTTGAGCCTAATAGGAGGAGGGCATGAAGTGATTCACAAGCAGAGCTCAGAGGACTTTGGGCAAGAGAGATGTTAAGATGTGTCTTGTATTATATTGCAACTCCCCCACCCCACTTCGGGGAGAGTCTATCACACCTGAGAATATTATAGTTATTCATTATATAGACTGAATCAGGGATTGAGGGCTTGAGCCATGTTTCAGATAAGCAGAGAATATCAGGATTATAAAGCATAGCCCAGGCCTGTAGTTCAGAGAGATTGCATACTAGGCTTCTGATGTTGAGGTGAGCAATGCACAGCCCTTTTGTATTGGTCCAGTATGCGTTAGCAACCAGGTTAGGGGTCAGAGGGTCAGGGTCCTTTTTGACATCGCCCGACAGCAGTATTGCAAGAAGCAGGAGGTACCAGAGCTTGCGGTGTTTATAGGAACTAGTTAACAACCCATGTAGGCAAATACATTTGGTAGTATTTAAGGCAGCTAGATAGATGAGGAACCTCAGGAGTAGCATGGATGTAAGATCAAGCCACTTGGGAGATAGGATAAGCTGGTTAGAAAAGCTGAAGTCAGTAAGAGAAGGGTGTGGTGAGTTTAGAGTGTAACAGCAAGGGACAAGGTCAAGCTGGTGAACAGCAGGACAAGGACTTGCTGGGCCATGTTAGAATAGAATAACCACTGGAATCAATTCAGAGTATAAGTGTCATATAGTAAAAGATTGGGAAAAGAGGAGCACAGAAAATGACAGACAAGTAGCTGACAGCCCGAAAGGATCAGTGTAAAGCAAAAAACAATGCCCCTAGTGGTCACCGAGTAAGAGGAGCGAGTAGAAAGATAGGTTGTGACAGCCCAGTACAGGATCAGGGTAAAGCAAGAAACAATGCCTCTAGTGTTCCCAGACTATAAGGAGCAAATGGAAAAGTGGGTTGTTAGGCACATGCTTACCACTACCTATATAAGTAAGTGTCCAGATAGGGTGGGGAGCTGGCGCAAAGTGCTGGAGGGGTCTCAGCTGTAGCACTGGAAGCACTGTTCAGCCACCATGTTGGTGTACCTGGACCGGCCTGGAATGAGGGAGGAGGTGGGTGTCTAAGCAGGGAGGAGGCAGTCAAATCTGTGGCAAAGTCCTGCTCTCGGTATCAGCTCCTAGAGTGAGAGTGTAGGCAGTGTCTGATTCCTTTTGGCTCTGAGGGACAGTCTGTGGTGGTTTCCTGGCTAGGGATCAGCTTTGCAAATGGTTGCTGCAGGCAGCTGCAGACAGCTCCTGCGGTTCCAGCCACTGCTGAGCTAGTGACCAGAAGGAAAAGGAGGGCACAGAGGTATTAAGTTGTGGCAGAGTCAGGGAAGGCTTAGGGAGGACAATAGAGACAGGAGGGGATTAGCAGGGGACAAAAGAAACAGGTAGAGTTTAAGTTTTAGAGGAGGAGGCTGAGAGAAAAAAATTTGAGACAGAACACAACAAACAGGTGGGTTGACACCCAGTGAGCAAACTGGCAGAAGTGAAGCAGTAGTCCAAAAACTTACAGAGCAGGGAGAATGAGGAGAAACAGAAAGTGAACAGCAGTAAGATCATAATTAAACTTAAGCAGCTACAAACTGTACCATACAATGCAAAGCATTAAGATATTTAAACCGGCTTGTTAAATAGCCTAACTGGCAGACTGTGTTAAAAATATATTGTAAAAGCAGTCAAAAGAGCAGGTGAATATTAGGGTAAAGCAGGCTAAACTTAGGTAAGGCAGGTATCAGGAGCACACCAATCAGAGACAGTCAGGAATGGTCTCAGCCAATCAGAGGGCAGCTGACCATGTGCGACAGAAAACTCAAAAAGTCCTCAGTTGTAGCACTGGAACCACTTTTCAGCCAGCATGTTGATGTACCTGGATCGGCCTGGAGTGAGGGAAGAGGCAGGCGTCTAAGCAGGGAAGGGGCGGTTGTCTTTGCGGCAAAGTCCTGCGCTCAGCGTCGGCTCCTGGAGTGAGAGCGCAGGCAGTGAATTCAGTTGCACAAGCACCATACCTTGTTTGGAGTCAGTATAGTGCAGAAGTTTAAGGCTCTGAGCTGCAAACTTGGAGACCTGGGTTTGAATCCCACAGCCCCCATTTGCATACTGTGTGACACTGAGCAAGTCTCTTAACTTCCATGTGCTCCCAGTTTGCACCTGGAAACAAGCTTCGGCTTTGTGTGCCTTTCCTGGTTAAACAAGTTGCACAAGTATTCACTACAATAATAGTTCAAGTTCAGTTTTTATTCAATGTATATAATCCAAGGATTAAAAATATCAAAATACATTCTGATATGAATTATAAAAAGAATAAAAGCAGCATTCAGTTACAATCACACAATTTGTGTATTACAATTCATGCAAAGGATGCAACTGCATACACTGTGGCTGGTGCAAAATCAAACAATAGTGTTTCTATTTTTTTCTTGTCTGTGCAATATTTTTGCCATATAATACTAGCATTATCCATTTTTGTGCTCAGGTATCAATGCCTCGAACTCAAATATGAAATGCTGTATTGTAAAAAACTGCTCATTTCTACATAGACAATCTTTAACTACCCCTAGTTTTGAAATTCCGTGGGCTACATCTAATAAATACTCTTAAAATTCCATAACAAAATTTACAGTATGCAGCTTTCAGGATTTTGTTTTCACACGTAAGTAGACATCTTTCACTGATAAAATTGTCTTTAAACTACTGTACAGACCATTATTATCTAACATATAAAAGGTAATTCAAACTGCGCTCAAGAGGGAGGGCAGACCCAAAATTTTGATCAGGTAAAACACAGGGTGGATTAACACTAACTACTAAGTTGGATTCTTGAAGTCATTGTGGTTCTTGCATTTTGGAGTGCAACTTAGCTTGTTTTGCATTATCTGACATATTAAGGGTTCCCAGATCATTTTGTGCAGCCACAACCTTCAGCCTCTGAAAAGCTTCTGCTATAAATGCACTACTGTTTAACATTGCTTGATTTGACCCAATGTAGCCCGTTCTATTTTTTTTTTACCAAAATAGCAGTCATTTTTGAAAACTAATTGTTTCTATTTCTTAGAGCAGATATTCCTATTAACATTGCCGTGGAAGTCTATCATTCATAGACATGATTCCCCCCAGTATTCTTATAGCACCAACTTCCATGCGTGCCTCCAGGGCAAGTAAGCCACTTTCTACACTTATAAAAGCTGAGAGTGTGTCTTGTGGCAGATTTAAAACTACCTTAAGGAAGACGTTTTAAATTGACTCAATTTCAGTTATTTTTTTTTTGGGGGGGGGCTTTTAAAGCCACACCCCATGTTTTGCTACCATTCAGTATTTGGTTCTTGATTTTAGCATTAAATGCTTCTCTAAGAGCTTCAATGGAGTTTCCAGAAAAAAGTTGGGCAAACCTATTGATGCCTATTGTTGCTTCATTGGCATTTGCCTTAACATACTTTGTGATAACCAGTTCAATTTACTATCAAATATCACTCCAAGGTAGCAGTATTCTTCTACTTCTTCAAAGCAGTTTCTACTATTTCTCAATTTTTTGGTTAACATTTCATTTACCAAACATTACTCTTTTGGTGTTTGTTGCATTTATTTTAGGTTTTATTGTTTTTTTAAATATTCTATTGGAGTTGTCATTTCTCTGCACAGCCTTAATGGTGTTTTGGATAGCAGGATCGCATCATCTGTGTAAAGCATTAAATTTATTTCATTTCCATTCATATAGAGGGAAAAGTATCTACTGAATTTAAAGCTCTGATTTAAATTTCTATATAGAAACTGAATAATGTGGGTGCTAGCAAACATCCTTGCTTTACACCGCAGTCTATTTTTATTGGATCTGTTAGATTCCCATTTCTGCCGTATCTAATTCTAGACATGGGGCAGATTTTCAAAGGGCCCTTAGACCAATGCAAGATGTGTCAAGCAACCACCTTGCATCAAATCCAGATGCAACAACTACTGTACCCTGTATTTTGCAAGAAAGTGTTATCTGTGGCAAAATCCCTCAAAATGATGCAAGAGGTCCACTGCATCAAAAATATGATGCATGAGGAGAGAATGATGCAAGAGGAGTCAAAAATGCATGAGATGAGGATGATTCAAGCTGAGCCAAAAAGATGATTGGTGCATGGAGCGAGAATGATGCAAGATGCATCAAAAAGATGATGCATGAGGTAACAATAACTCAAGCAGTGGATGGCCCCCAGACTTTTGACACTTCAGAGGAGGCAGCAACGGAGCTCCTATGCCGGCAGATTCCAGTCATGATTCAGCATTCTGCCCCAGTCCCTACCCTGGTGGCAAAATTATAGCAGTTATGGACCCTGGAAGGACAGCGTAAACAGTGGCAGAAGCTGGGAGCAGAAGTGATTAAGAAGATTGTGGTGAATGTACAGCAGCAGAATGCCTGATCTTCCACCTCAGCGGATCCACTGACTGTGCTGAACTCTTGGGCTCCAGCAGGTACAGAGCTATTATTCTTTTGGGGTGATGGTCATCCCTAGTGTTCCCATGAGTAGCCTGTCCCTATATCAACTACAAAGTGCCTATCTACCCTTTCCCTGCACCAACCGAGCAGCCATGAGCACTCCTTTTCTTTTTGAAAAAGCATCAGGGACCAATGTTAGAGTTAGGCCATTTGATAGCCATCAACCCATGACCCTGAAGTGCTTATTGGCTATCAGGGCCCTGAGTTCCTAACTCAGCTTACCCATACTACAGAGCTTGAGAGGAAACATGTATCATGCCAGCCTAGGACACTTTCACAGCCAAGTATTCTTAAAAGCTGGCAATTGCCTTGATCCTCACTGATATAGTGAGGGTTCTTCCAATACTGGACTATGAAGATATGACCTACACCGGAGTGTCAGGTATGGAGTTTGCCAAAATGGATGTAATATATAAAAGGCTGGCTCACTTCATACTCAACGCACCCAGGAGGACTTATCATTGTGAGATGTATAGATCTTTAAATTAGATGAGGCTTAATCACAGGAGAGATTGGCATCTTTTGACATATATGTTCAACATATCTGAAGGAAAACTGCCATATTACATAATGGTATTTTTCACAATTAGAGGGATAAGAGGGCGTTTAGGGTCAGCTCAAGGCCTGGAATATATTGTCCTTAGATGCAATCTGAACATAGGAAGACCAGCTGTTGGACGTAGGGGACCAATGTTATGGAATTCCATGCCCACCACCCTGTGTCACATAAATCAACCTATAAAGCTAGGCTTGATAAAAAAAAAATGGTTCATAAAAGAGTCAATGGCTTCAAAACATTGCTGCACAGAGGGAATAACTTGATAATGTAAATACAGATTAATGTGAATTACATGCTATGTTCCTGTCTGTATTCATTGCTGTATGCGTGTAAACCTCTGTAATTATGTTTGACTACATTTAATATATTGTAGGGAACCTTTGTTCCTCATTTTATATTTACTATTTTATCCTATATTTTTATTATTATACTAGTAAAACAACCACCTTGCATCAAATCCAGATGCAGCAACTACTGTGCACTGTATTTTGCAAGGAAAGTGTTATCTGTACCAAAGTCCCTCAAAATGATGCAAGAGATTCACTGCATCAAAAATATGATGCATGAGGAGAGAATGATGCTAGAGGAGTCAAAAATGCATAAGATGAGGATGATTCAAGCTGAGCCAAAAAGATGATTGGTGTTCAATTGTGACACATAACCCTCCTTTGAAATGAGACATTGCTCAATGGAATATTGTAACAGCAATCATATTCATAATATATATGAATAAAATGTTATACTACTACTACTACTACTACTACCCTCTGAAAAGATACACTCTTAACATAGGATAGCTTGCTGGCTGCTGGTCTGAACCCATGATATTACAACTGGAGGGATGAGAGGTTGGGGATGGTGAGACTCCAGGTTGTAGGGGAGACTTGGGACACCCTACTCTGCCAAGGACATGGTGTGAGATGGCTATGCATTATAAACTGTTGGACTGACTTGCTACAGGCTAAACTTTGGTTTTCATCTCTATTGCCCAGGCCATGTATAGGCCAGACAACTGATCTCCGATCCAGGAGCCCTACTGAGGACAAATTATCACAATGACTCCCACACCCCTTTCCCTGAATGCCACGCAATAAAACAATCACCCACGTTTATTTGGGGCTACAGTCTATGACTTGTCATATCACTCAACTTTGGTCCCAGACATGGAGTGACTGTGCTCTCCAAGGTTTCTTGGGGGTCAGAATGGACGCATTGGTAAAGTCATTTATATATTTAACTGTCCTTGGCACTACCACATCACAGTCCTATGCTTTGAACTTTATAGACACTGGGTTGCTGAACTCAATGTAATTGCTTGGGCTTTCTATGGGGTTTTGAGGAGGGACAGGATTCTGGGTTATTCTGTTTGTCACCATAGACATGTGTTGGAAAGGGGGGGTGAATGTAGGGCACCCCTAGTTGGGGGGGACTTGTTTGGGCTATCACTCAGGATATCTATTAACAAACATCAAGAACCATGGATCCCCCCCAGTCTGAGAGGGTGACCTACAGCAGGTCGGGGTGCCACCCTCAGTCCCTCTAACTCCTCCTCTCCCCCCCCATATTTCCTCACCCATCACTCTTCCTCCTACAGTGTGAGGGTCATCTTCATTAATATCTCCAGCACCCTCCCCCACTAATCCAGAGCACCTTTAAACCATGCCACTCTATGCAGCAATGCTCTATCTTTAGTCCCACATGTTATGCCATCTTACACACCCTGCAGTGTCTCATCATTTGGTGCTCCAGGGCCCGAGTGGTTGATAATATCCATCCCAACACCCCTTCCCAGAGATGTCTGAGATGTTGGGAGACCCTCACTTGAGGAGTCATACAGGTAAGGCCTCAGCCTTGGCTGGCTCAGTGGTGCTGAAGGTTGAGGCACTGAATGCCACACCTCGCACCATACCAGTGACCCAGGTTCAGGAATGATCCCAGAGTGCCAGGGGTCAGCAAGGGAGGGAAGAGACTGAGAATCCGGTGGGCTGCTCTCTCTTCCTGGGGAGGGACAGGGAGAATGATACTCCAGGAGCGAACTCTGGCGACAGCTTGAGGTAGCCTAACACAGCGTTGTGGCGTATGCCTGGGGGGTGGAGCCATGGCAGTACATTGCCTTGATAGCCAGGCTCCACAGGGATCCAGTTAAGCAAAATACCTCCCTCCCCCCACCAATAGGTGATGGCACCTCCCACCCAAGGACCACACGTCCAGAAGTCGGGCGTGGCTCTCTCCTCAATCACCTCCTCTCCAGCCCAGTGCTCAACCCTATAAGAAAGAGCTCCCCGGGAGGGGGCAGGCCTTCCAAGGATGGTGGACCTGGGGGATGCACAGTGTGGGGGGGAGGAGACAAGCTGGGTCATGCAGGGAGGTAGAGTCCAAAGAACTGGGCAGTCACCGGACAGAGTTCAGCAGAGCACAAGAAGGGAAGGAAAAAATAGAATTTGAAAAAAAAAAGGCCTCAACCTTGCTAGGGGGTGTCTTAGTATAGACTCCTCCTTGGAAGCCCAGTTATTCCTACTGTGCAGAGAGGCACCACTTTGACACTCACTGTGGTTAGTTTATTCATGTTAATGATTTCCATTTGGTTCCTAGAATCTCAAGGGGGGAGTAGCCCCTCCTTCATAGTTGATATAATTGAATTGTTAGTAGTTCTAGTGTCAACTGGTCAGCATGATCTACTCGTGTATCGGTGTGTCTTGAGGTGGGGGTCCTTGGGGGGTGGTGGGCCAGAGATTGGACACCTGAATAGAGGGCTCATCCAAGTATACAACTCCTCTCACTGAATGTCAATGGGCTCTCTATCCAGGTAAGACTATACACAGTTCTATACTACCTTAAAAATTAAACCATACCTTATATACTTGCAAGAGACTCACTTGTCCCAGTCTGAGAACTTGAAATTGGTTACATTTGTCTTTGCCTTGGTGTACTCCTACTCCTTTCATGGGGGCTGCAAATGAGGCATAGCAATATTAATTACTCATTCCACCACCTTTCAGTCTGCCTTTTGTTGGAGGATCCTAAAGGCCTGCTCTTCTTAGTGCAGGGACTCCTCAATAGCATTGAAGTCACCCTTGCAATAGTATACCTCCCCTGGGAGCCAATGCACCTGCTATCCAATGACTGTTAGATAAAATCACTGACAGGAGATTTCAACATTGCAGCTAATCTGAACCAGTATTCCTCCAACTCTGTTCTACCCTGCCAGTTGCTAGCTCATAAGAGCTTTACGCACTTCCTACGGGCAACAGGTTGGGCTGACACATGGTGTTTTCACAGAATTATGCAGTTATGAGTCACTTAACATCTACATTCATATGTCGTAAATCTAACAAGCAATCGTTTAAAGTGCGAAAATGTAATAATAATTGTCAATTTTTATTTTCTTTGGATAGATAACCAGGTCATCGGAACTGCAACTGCTAACCTATAGCTACCAAATCTTGTTTTAAATCTTGTAAGGAATATTGAGGATAATCAGCTGATCTAAGAGAATATCTATTATGTTCTTTAATAATAACTGATCCCAGCAAATGGGGGGTAATTTACTCAAAGTAAATTTATATACATAAAGCACCCAATGAATTTGTCTCTGAACTGATAAAGGTTGACAACCCAATTCAAAGTAAAGATTACAGTGATGGGTACACTAAGGAACACCAGTGATGAATCTTAATGCACTTTGATAAAGAGGATCCAATACTTTTAAGACTGCATCAGTTGTTGTCATATAGATACAGTCACCATAATCTATTTGTGATATGAATAAAGAATTAACCAATTGTTTACGAATTTTAAAATTAAAGCATGATTTATTCCTATAGAAAAAAAGACAATAGTTTCTTAAGTTTATTAGAAAGCATATGAATACGTAATTCAAATTTCATTGACTCATCTAACATAATACCTAAGTATTTATACAAAGAAGTTCTAGGCAAATTAGTCCCCTCCAGAGTTTTAATATTTAAAGTTGAAGTTGTTTGATGATCTACCTTAGATTTCCCAGAAAATAGGGTCCACTGAGTTTTATTTACATTTAGCAATAAACGTGAATTAAAGTTTGCTGAATAATATCAAAATATTTCTGCAGAGTGCAAATGGCATCTAGGGGATCCCTGCTCTGACAATACAAAATGGTGTCATCAGCATACAAGAGTATATTAGTGTCTGCTGATACACCCTCAACTAAATCATTTATATAAATGAGAAACAACAGGGGTCCAAGTACTGATCCTTGGGGTACCCCCTTGTCAATCATATTTAAGTCGGAGTAGCAATCCCCCACCTTAACACATTGCAACTATGAAGACAAATAATCAGAAAACCAAAATAAAATACCCATACCCACACCTGAAATCTTTATTTCCTCCCTTACCTCTAAGGTTATGATTATGTTTATACATTGAGTATGGAATTTTATCAACAAGATACTTAGGGCTTTGATTATGTACCACCCCATGAATCTGTTTTAACCATATTATTTTTTGCTTTAGTTGAGACCATCGTAATGTCATAAACATTTCACAATGGTGTGTATGATAGTCACAATTTAATATAAATCTGGCTAAATTATTATAAAGGACTTGAATAGCTCTTAAATTTGACTTACTAGCCATGCCATAAACTTGGATTCCATACTCAATACAAGGAATAATCAGCTGATTTATTATATCTCTTCTCATTTTCTGATTTAAACAATATTTTGACCTCCAAAAAGCTCCTAATTTGTTATTTGTTTTACTTACCAACTCTTTTATGTGAGTATCACATCTCAAGTTTTGGTCCAACAAAACTACCAAATACCTATACAACTCAACCTGGTTTAATAATTCATTTTTAACTGTTTTTATTAGAATTTTAGAAAGAGTACTAGTGGTTTTCCATTACTCAGAAAGACCATAGAATTTTTTTTTTTTTTACTATTTAAAACCAGTCCTGATTGACATAACCATGACTCCATCCTACTAAAATCTTTTTGAAGACATTTCTCCATTTCTTGAATTGAATTACCATGGGCCAATAAAACTGTACCAACTGCATACATTCTCAGAGCAGTACACGCTACTACTTTTGGCAACTCGTTCACGTACATTATAAATAATAAAGGGCCCAGAATCAAGCCTTGAGGGACTCCTCTTTTTATAAAAACTGGTTTTGACAAAACTTCCCCAATCTGTACTTGTTGAGCTCTTTCAGCCAAGTATGATTGGAACCAAGGAAGAGTTTCATTATCTATCCCCAACCCCATTATTCTTTCAAACAGTATTCCATGATCTATGGTGTTGAAAGTCTTGGAGAGATCCACGAACACCACACCCACCGACATGCCCCCATTTAAATGGGTGGTGATGTCATCTATCAGGTCGGTGAGCGCGGTGTCCGTGGAGTGTCCCTTATGAAATCCTGACTGGTAACAGGACAGGAAGGAATTTTCTTCTAGATATCCACTCAACTGCCTCTGGACCAGTCTCTCCAGAACTTTCGACATACCATTATAACTGTCCTGTGGGGACAACTTATTCAGTACACTTCAGCTGAACACAAGTGATATAAGGAGAAGAGGGAGCAACTAGAGGTGACCCTCCATTTGCTCCAAATGGCCCACTGGCCACAGTTGAAATACATCCAGGCAGACTTAGATGCTTACACAAAATCAAAATTGCATTGACATTCCTCAGGCAAAGATACTATGAGGTGGAAACCCAGGCCTCTTGTCTCTTAGCCTGCCAAGTTCACTGGCAGAGGATGTGTGCAACCATTTTGGCACTCACACACCTCATCATGGGGACCAGACTTACTCTGGTGATGTGGAAAGGAACCCAGGCCCCTCAAACACACACATAAATCACACTGAGGTCACCTGGACAAGAAATTCCTGCCTCAAAATTACACACCTGAATGTTTGTGGCCTCCCCTTGAAGTTCACCAAACTCGAGGCATGGGTGTACATGTACAAGCCACATTTGAAAGAAAATACATATTATACAGTCTAAATAAAAACATAACAATATCACAAATATAGCACAATATATAAATACAATTGCTAAGGTAAAAAGTCAAATCCTGAAAAAGCCAGTACTAGCCTGGCATAGATTCTGAGACAGCAAGGACTGTAATAAACAATCCGGGAAGGCTTGATTATATAAGAAGGTCTTGAGGCGGGCCTTAAAAACCTCCACAGAAGGGGCCTCCCTCACAGCTGGAGTAAGCGAATTCCACAGGACAGGAGCGGTGACACTAAATGCTCTGTTGCCAGCTGTTTTTAGCCTCGTCCTGGGAATCGTGAGGAGACCCCTAAAGAAGGAACAGAGGGGGTGGTTCGGGACAGCGGGAATAAGAAGTTCCTTCAGATAACCAGGGCCCAGGCCGTATAGGGCCTCAAAGGTGAGTAAACCCACCTTAAAGAGGACCCTCCACCTAACTGGCAGCCAGTGCAGTTGACGCAGGACTGGGGTGATATGACAGTATTTAGACTGTCCAGTCAACAACCTTGCCACCGTGTTCTGCACCACCTGCAGTCAGCGCAGGGTGCTCCCAGAGACCCCGAGACAGAGCACATTACAGTAGTCCAACCTGGACATCACGAAGGCATGTACCAAGGTGGGGAGATCTTGCGGCGGAACTAGGGGTTTTATCATGGCGATATTCCTCAGTTGATAGAAACTGGTACAGACTGTGGAAGACACCTGAAACTCAAGTGTCAATCCACTGTCCAGAATAATGCCAAGATCCCGCACCCTAGAGGAGGCCTTCAATGGTACAGAGCCAAGAAAAAGCCCAGTATCCACACCAGAGGCCAACCTATCATACCCTCTGTTTGACTCCACCACCAGTACCTCTGTCTTATTGGGGTTCAGTTGCAACCAGCTGGAGGCCATCCAGTCATTGATTTCCATGAGGCAACTATTAAGCACTTCCACTGTGCGAGATGTTCCAGGGTCAAAGGAAAAATACAGCTGGGTATCATCAGCATAGCAATGAAAATCCAGGCTGTACTTCCTAATGAGCTCTCTCAGGGGCAGCATATACACGGCAAACAACATCAGTGACAGGACCAAACCCTGGGGAACTCCGCATAACAGGAAGCCAGGAGAGTGCACACAGGCTTGTTTGTGTACTGGTGGTGAGGACTGTTATAATTCTCATAAAGTTGTCAGTGTGGATCCAGATGAGTCTGATACTACAGATGATTCAGAGTTAGACACGCAGTGCATGACACACATATTGAAAAAGGTTAGACACATATGTACTCCTTTAGGACTCTCTCTTCCGTGAATGGACTGGTGTCCACCTCCCCCCATGGTATAGCCAATAATCAGTAAACTAGCAACGATGAAGTCTGCCAGCTCCTGCAGGAACTCACCCTCATGCCCCAAAGGAAGATTAATCCTGCACCCCATACCAGATCCACCCCTAACAGCCACACATTTGAACGACCTGGTAGTTCAATTGGGCTACACCATGAGCCCCGGAGTGGATCTAAAGCAAATGGTCATGCTGCCCTCAATGTGATCCCATCTTGAGCAAAGCACCACATGGTACACAACCAGTATACAAACTTCCAGCACCGCAAAACACATGGTAATGCTTACCATCAGAAGAAAAATGGGAAATACAAAACAGCCAGCTATATTTTCAAATTCTACAAAAGGTGAGCAAACATAAAACATGTTTTTCAAATTAAGAACAATCTGAAGTCTAAGGGGAGTTGATAGTGTTCCTTCAAGCCTTAATTTGTTATTACCATCACGGAGGCAATAGAAACTTTCACAAGTTGATAAACTGCTCTTGAACTTTTCTCGTGCTACAGTCCAGTATTTTTATATTTACAATTAAAGGGACACTGCCAACCACCTTAGATCTCAAAGTGTCCCTAGTTTAAAAAACACATTTTATGATTGTCAACATTCTGTAAAGATTGTTGATGTAGCCGGTAGTTTGATTCTGACTCTTTAAAATGCATCTATCCTGGACTTGGGAACACCCACAACACAGTCTAGCCCCTCATGATGCAGTGGGAGTTTAGGAGGCCACTGCCTCATGAGTGACTGCACTGTTTGGGGGGTGCTTCTAATGCTTAGGAAGTATAAAGTAAGAACAGATCCAGGACTGTAAACAAAACAAGGTTGTTTATAAATATACTTTTGCATGCATTTCAGTTCTACTAAACAAGGAGACAGGCAAAACAAACAGCAACATCAATGAATGTTAGAGAAGGTAAGCAATCATAAAATGTAGGTTTATAACTAGAAATGATATGATGAAAAACAGGTTGACAGTGTCCCTTTAAGTGAGGAAGGGATGGGTGAGGATTTAATAATTTAGGTTTTGTTAACCATGTAAGCATCTCCTACATGAGCAAGAAAATAAGGTTAATAAGATTTACTCCTACAAATTCCCTAGGTATGTGTAAGCACAGGGAGTCTAATTCAAAAGACTTATTTATTTATCAGCCCATTATTTAGGAGCTAATTTCCAATTTTGTTTACACATGTGTGGGAGACAAACAATTAGTATTACTGCTATCACTGATCTACTCTGGCAAAGATAAAGATCCCAGTCAGTCAATCAGAACACCAACATACTGTCCTATTATTCAGTGATAACCTGACAGTATTGGCCAAGACTAACACTATACATCTGTGAGAAACTACTGAACAGTTTCTGTTCCCTCACAGACATGATGTCTGGTTAGTGAAAGGGTAATTTTGGTGCTCTGTTGTAAAACATTTCCCTTTTTTAGTTTTCCATTTAATAGCTATAATAGTATAGTTGTAGGGGTTTTAATAATCGGATTGGGGCATGGCCTATTGCTGCACTGTTTATTTGCCCTGGTTCAGTTATTACCTCATAAACCATGACCCCAGTCTCATTATCACAATATTAGGACCGTTGGTCTCAGTGGGCCCACCCGGTTATAAAAATTGAGTAAATAAATAAATAAACAACATTATATTTTCTGGATTAGTCTGGACTGGCTCCACTGTATCTAGCCATAACACAGGCTCACGCCACCTACTTTAGCTGTAATTATTGGTATTGCTTGATTAAAGAATACACCTGGCTTCTTAATAATATTGTTCCTATCCCACATGGTCTAGTGGTTGCATGGGCTGTTACTGTCTGTTACTAATCCATTTGGAAATTGCTTATGACCTTTATGATCAAATACAGTATGCTCTGATAGTAGGAAGTATTGTATATTACTGATTCAGTTGCCTCACTCAGAATAAATGCAATTTCTGTACCTTTTCCACAGTAAATAATCAGTCTGATTGAAAACCTGCAAACAATTTGATCAGATTCAACAGGTCCCACACAGTCTATTTTATTTTGATTTCCAACCTATTTACCCCATGGATCTCAAAGACCTCAACTAAAGGTACTGTACAGGCTGTTATGTAGCAAAGTGTGTATTGTGTAACATTAGTTTTATCATTATTCTATCAAGGCAAGCATGCCTTCTGAGATTGCTCTACTTGAGCATCTATACCAGGCCATCAACATGGCTCCTACAATTGTGACTGACTAGTCATCATAATTCCACAATGACACTTGTCTTCTCATCCTATAAAGTGAGGCATAAGATTGGCAAGTGTTATCACCCTTTCTACCAAAACTATTGTTGTTCTATAACAGAAATTCATCTCTCATATAAAGCAGTGATTGCAGCTCACATTATTTACAGTTATTTCCTATTTGGTCAGCTCTACTAAATTCACAGCTAACAATTTATAAGTTTATATCTTCAGAAATACTGTATCAATTTGTAGCTCAGACAAAGGCAGTGCACTCTGTTTCAATTCGGGATACACCATAGAAATTAATTCATCTTCCACAACCTCTTCAGATGTATCCAGTAAAGGCAATCATGATGAGGCACCAGTCACTGTATTTGAAGTACCAGGATACTATGCTACTGTGTAATTGTAATTAAGTAGCTTCACTCTTAAGAAGAACAATGCCATGGTTGCTGACCAGTGCCTGACAACAATATACTGTGGGCTTGAAGGTATTTTTCAAGGGCGAATTTTCTTTTGCATATCATAAGTGTGCATGTGCTAGCTTTTCTACAAGCCCACAGACAAGCAAGGACTTCCTGTTTATCAAATGAATTTTTCCTTTCACCCCATAAAAATGCCATGGATACAAACGCAACTGTGTATTCATGGTTGTTTTTAAAATTAGTCGACATACTATTAGATCCTAATGTATAAACGTATCTGAGGCATCTGTAGTTTGACTGACATCCAATTCTGAGTTAGCATAATCATATTTATTTATTTACATTTTGGTTACTGGGTAAGTGCAGTGGACAAAGAATTGCATATTTTTTAGTCATGACGCAGGAGGTTACAGTCATACAACTTAATTACAATGAGGGATGCAAGTCTGGCTCAACAAAAGAATTGAACACCTCAGACTTCAGGTGTTTGATTCTTTCAGACTATGGTGAACTTTAGGGGAAATAGGTGGCCTTTTGGTTTGACTGGTTCATGCTGATCCGAGTGGTGCAGACCAGGTGAACCAATTGAAACACAAACCACAGTTCATACATGAACCAGTTAATTAGGGCAGAGTGTAAGTCACAGCCTTGTTTTGAAGTTAGACTCAGCTTGATAATGTGAGCCAGCATTAAAGCTCACCGGCACACTCATCATCGGGCTGTTAGGTAGGTCTGACAGGGCTGTGATTTACTTCTAGTTAAATTAAATAAGAAATTCTTAAAATCAAAGAAAATCTTCAAAAGTTTTACCTACACCAGCCCTGCAGCCACAGGGCTGCTGAAGGTGGATATTTAGGAGGAAAAAGAAGGAAAAAATGAAATGGCAGGCTCAGTAGTGTTGCAGCAGGCCTCTGGGACCAGGGGCTTGACTAGGAGAGCTGAGAGGGGAGATACTGGACTCTGGAGGAGTGTGCTTGGAATTGGGACCAGGCAGTAGACAGATGAGGCATGAGATGGCAGTCTGCAAGTGCCCACTTGTTGCCTAATCTCAACAGTGCAGCACACTTTTTTCATTGCAGAACTAGCATTTTAGCAGGGCATACAAAAACAAACATAATTGACAGAAGCCCTTAGCAGAAGCCTGAGATGTGATTTTTTGGGGAGGAGGGTATCATGCCAGTCTCTTGCCACTGGTATCAAGTCAGTACCCTCTGACTTCTTGTATCCTTCTCCCTAGTCTCCCTGCCCACCCTGGTCCCTGTTCTCCCTAGTCCATCCCCACCCCTAAGCCCAGGACTCCTCCTATACCCTCCATCCCTGATCCCTGCCCAATGCTTCCCCTTGCGTTTTCATCCTCTCGCAACTTCTTGCACTTTTCCCTTGCCTCCTCAGTCGGACTCCTTCCTCGTATGAAGTAGTTATGCATTTCTCATTACCCCTTCCTTCCTTCACTCTCAGCCATCTTGGGGAGCTGTCAGCAATCGTATACGTTCATACTGATACTAGTTTTATTTTCTCTCTCAATATGAATTGGTTCCTGTATGCTTCACTATTGTTTTTCTTTTCACTGACCCTGTATGTATTTCCTACCAATTATTGTTACCGTATGGTATGTCACCGCTGCTTACCAGGACACCGGATTCTGATCTGTTTTATTATTGTTTTTACTGCCCATATGTACACTTTTTTCTACCAATTATTGTACCTGAATGCTATGTCATCACTTTTATTGTACACTGTTGTTTAACGTTGTCCTTACAGGACCACCTTGAAAACGAGCATGCTCATTGGAGTCCTCCTGCCCATAAACTTTAACTTAAAACTAACTTTATTTATTAATTTTATTGAGCAGCAAGTGTGTGCTAGCTGGAGCTAAACAGTGCTTGGCCATTGTAGTTGGCACCTTGGTGGCGTCCCATAAAAAAGTTTATAAGAAAATACATTTTGTTTTTCTTTTTGTGGCAGTTTGCAAATTGAAACTCTTCAAGTTCCCTCAAGTTGCTGCAAGTCATTCTGTATGAGTCCTGAAGTAGCCAGTGTGTGTGTGTGTGTGTGTGTGTGTGTGTGTGTGTGTGTGTGTGTGTGCGTGTGTGTGTGTGTGTGTGTGTTGTCCTGACCTATGCTGTTACAGTGTGATCTGGGCAGTGGGCAGCAAGTGTGTGCCAGTTTGCAGTGTGCCACTGCCTGGCCCCTAGTAGTTGGTACCTTGGTGACATCCTATAAAAAAGTAAAAATAAAAATAAAAAATAATAAAATTCTCCACATTCCCTCAAGTTGTGGAAGTTCCTTTCTCCTCCTCCTCCTCCTCCTGAGCCATGAAACAGCCTCTGTGTGTGTTGTCCTGAGCTGTGCTGTTGCAGTGTGGTCTGGAAAGTGGGCAGTGTGTGTGTGCTGGCTGGCAGCATGCTGGTGTCTGGCCCCTGGTAGTTGGCAGCTTGATGATA
The DNA here is from genome assembly GCA_016271365.2 of Neoceratodus forsteri. NCBI lineage: Eukaryota > Metazoa > Chordata > Ceratodontiformes > Ceratodontidae > Neoceratodus > Neoceratodus forsteri. Next base: position 1,273,574,864 of record CM057449.1, on the reverse strand, counting down.
TCCCATAAAAAGGAATAAATAAATAAATCCCATAAAAAATAAATAATTCAATAAATTCTCTACACTTCCTCTAGTTGCTGAACTTCCTTCCTCCTCCTCCTCCTCCTTCTGAGTCCTGAGCAGCCTCTGTGTGTCATCCTGAGCTGGACTGTTGCAGTGTGGTCTGGATAGACAGCAGCAACTTGAGCTAGCTGGCAGCATGCCAGTGCTTGGCTTGGTAGTTGACACCTTGGTGCCATCCCATAAAAAAGATAAAAAGAAAATAAAAACTTTCCACACTCCCTGAAGTTGCTGAGGAAACAGAAACATTGAATTTGACAGCAGATAGGGGCTGCATGGCCCACCTTGTCTGCTTATTTTCCCCTACCTACTGTAACACCTTAGACTCCACTTGATCTCTGGCTTAGTCCTCCCTTTCCTAATAACTAAGGTTCCCTTATGTCAGTCCCATACTTTCATGAATCCTGCAATAGTTTTTGCCCCTACCACCTCTACCAAAAGGTTGTTCCAGGCATTCACCACTCTTTCTGCAAAGAAGTACTTCCATAGGAGGCAGTATAGCCCAGTGGTCTAAGGCTCTGAACTGCAAATCTGGTGACATCCAGCAGACCAGACCTGGGTTTGAATCCCACAGCTTCCACTTGCATACTGTGTGACCCTGAGCAAGTCACTTAACCTCCTTGTGCTCCCAGGTTGCACCTGTAAAAAAGCTCTCAGCTTACTGTGCTATACCTGGTTAAACAACTAAATAAAAAAAAAAAATACTTTTCCCCCTGAGTCTTCCTCCTCCAGCTTCATAGTATGCCCCATGTTCTTGAGCATCTTTTTTTCTGAAAAATACTTTCTTGTACCTTGTTTATACCCATGAGGCATTTGAAAGTCTCTATCTTATCCCCCCTTTCTCTCTTTTTTCCAGAGTGTGCACACTGAGGTCCTTTAGTCTCTCTTCATAGTGTCTCTGATGCAGACCCTGCACCATTTTAGTTGTACTTTTCTGGACTACCTCTACTCTGTCTATGTCCTTCCAGAGATGTGCTCTCCAGAACTGGACACAGTCCTCTAGGAGAGATCTCACCAATGATTTATGCAGTTGTATCACCACTTCCCTCTTTCTGCTGGTGATACCCTGCCCTATGCACCTTAGTATCCCACTGGCTCTCCCTGCAGCCTTGTCACACTCTTTGGCCACCTTTAGGTAATCAGATATGATTACCCCCAGGTCTTGTTCCTGTTTGTTGGTCATCAGTACCACTCTCCCATCTTGTACTCCACCCTTGAGTTTCTGTGTCCTAAATGTATGATTTTACACTTCCTCACATTGAAACAGTTGCTACACCCTTGACCACTCCTCAAGATTTCTTAAACCCCTATTCATTTTTCCACCACCACACTGAAGAGTCTACCCTACTGCAGATTTTAATGCCATCTGCAAAAAGGCATGCCTTCCCTTCTAGCTCCTCAGCAATGTCACTCATAAAGACATTAAAGAGGTCACAAGAGGGCACAAAAATTCCTTCCTCCTCCTCCTCCTCCTCCTGAGGCATAAAGCAGCCTGCATGTGTTTTGTCCTAAGCTTTGCTGTTGCAATGTGATCTTGGCAGAGGGCAGCAACTGTGTACTAGCTGGCAGTGTGCCAGAGCCTGACCTCTGCTGGTTGGCACCTTGGTGGCATCCCATAAAAAAGTAAAACAAAAAAACTTCTCCACATTCCCTCAAGTTGCTGAAGTTCCACCCACCTCCCCCTTCTGAGTCCTGAAGCAGCGTGTGCTTGCATGTGTGTGTGTGTGCACGTGCGTGCATGTGTGGGTGTGTGTGTGTGTGCGTCATCCTGAACTGTGCAATTGCAGTATGATCTGGCAGTGATTCTGATTCTTTATTAAAGGACAACAAAACCCCTAATTTTGACCTTAAACAATACAAAAAAATGGCTTCACAGCAAGGTAAAGGGAAGGCTGCTGTTTACATTGATGCTAAAACTGCATTTATGTAATAAGCATAAATGCAATTTTGTAGCATTTGAAAAATGTGAACAACAGCCCTCCCCTTTCAAAACTCCTATGGGTCTGCTGTGCAAAGTGACCAGCAAATGTGGCACATGGTGACATCCAAGGAGCAATAGCTAGACTGCTCTCTACACTCAATGCTAATAGCATTAGGGGGCTGGTGGAGGCAGAGACGGTGGAAGGATTCAAGAGGGGGTGGGACAGGTACAGGGGAAGGGTTCTGGAAGCAAAATCCAATGCAGCAAGAATATCTGGAACTGGGAAGGGAGAAGCCAGAGAAGGTGAGGGGGGCAGCAAGGTCAGCACCCAGGGTGAGGGCTGACCAAACGAGCAGACATGAAAGACCATTAGGCTTATTCTGCTGACATTTTAGTATGTTAGTATGTTAGCCATGTGTAGCAACAGTAAATAGCTGCACACCTGAGCTGGGTTAAAAAAGGCTTTAATGAAAATACTGTTTAAAACATAATGCCACAAATTCGAACAGGCAGGTTGTTTCTGAAAAGGAACCCTGACCAGTTTCGTGCATCAGTACATCATCAGGGTGACAGTTCCCAAGTACATGTAACAGGTATAAGTAGGATAACATTTAGAGTGACAGTGTTATTCAGTGTAACAACTTTGAATGTGCTCAGTGCATTCACATAGTAAAGAACTTACAATATAATAATTCCTAAACACCATCACCACAACACATTATTAAACGCCTAAAATGTGTACAAAAATTGATCTGCAGCAGAGTTAGCATAAATAAACTATAGACTTAATTTATTTACTAACTCCACAATTCTCATTCATAGCTTCCCATGGTAGAAGCAGCCAAGGCAGTTCCTTCTAGTCGTGGAAAAAGAACAATATGAGAACAGGCATGATTCAATGATAGCGCAGAAGGAGAATAAAAGGAACACAATACCCACAAACAGTATCATTACTGGGAGGCAAGACTAAAAGTGACAGCATTATTTTTTCAGACAAGGGATCAATTCTGTTCTTTCATTTAATCCAGGTTGGGTCAGGGCTCCTAATGTAAACATCCGCAATGATTCTCTTTGTATCAATTTAGCCTCTAGATTGCCCCCTCTAGGGCCCAACCTGACTTGTTCTAAACCACAAAACTTAAAAGTATATTTGATCTCTGCTATGTCTGGTTTCCCTACAGTGGTTGGTGAGGTGACTCCTTAAATAATTATTTACAATAGATTTTGAGTGTTCTCCTACTCTTAACGTCAGGACTCTAAGTTTTACCAACATAAAATGCCCCACACTGACATGTGGCTAAATAGACTACATACTCAGTAGTGCAATTTATGAAATTCCTTATTTCAAAGCTCTTGCTACTGTTGCAGCTTGTGAAAGTCTTACATTTCAAAACAGAATGATAAAATTTACAATTGCCACACTGGTATGTGCCCAGCTGGAAAAGCTGACCTCCCCTGGTAGCTAGCTATGCACTAGTCTATCATTCAAGTCCATGCCTCTTTTATAGACCATCCTTGGTTTAGATCTAGTTGTCTCTTTCAAAAGAGGGTCCCCTCCAGGATATTTCAGTTTTCATTTATTATATCCCTTATGTCCCTGGTATGTCTTGAGTATGTAGTAACAAAATTCATGCTCAGTTGGCTTACTTCCTTTCCCTTATCTTTATTCATTAGTAGTTCAGATCTATCTGTACAGAATGCCTCCCTATATGCCTTATCCACTGTATGGTGCTTATAATCCTGGACCAAAAATCCAGTACACATGTCAGATCCATTCACTATAAAATCCACATCTTCACTACAATTTCTGTGAACCCTCAACATCTGGGCCTTGGGTATATTTGCAATCATATGGTGTTGGTAGCAGCTAGATGCTAACAGTAGTGAATTTCTGTCAGTCTACTTCCAAAACAAATCAGTAGGCAAGGTCCCATCCTCTTTTTTAGGGATATACAAATCCAGGAAGAAGACTGACTGGAATCACTCTGTGTAGAGAATTTTAAGTTCAGGTTACTGTTTTCCAGATACGATACAAATTCTTCAAGTTCCTCCAGCATGCCCCACCACACCACACAAATGTCATCCATAAAGTCATGCCAGATCTCAATCCTATTGTAAAAAGGATTGTTCTGGCTGTCATAAACAGTTGTTTTCTCTCATTTTCCCAGATAGAGACTGGCATAATTGGGAGCAAAAGTTGCCCCCATAGCTGCTCCCTTGAGTTGCAGGTAGTAGGAATCCTGGAATAGAAAGTAATTCTTTCTTAGAACATGTTCAGAATATTCCAATAAAAGCTGTTTCTTGCCTACATTTACACTGGGGTCCTGGTCAAATCAATAGTTTAAAGCCTCTAGACCACCATCATGTGCTATATTAGTGTACAATAAAACAATGTCCATTGACACTAAATACTAACTGTCCTCTATCTGTAGGTCCCCTAGGACTTCCAGAATTTGTGTCATGTCATGAATATATGATGGTATTGCAGTGACATAGTCCTTAATGTGAGCATCTGTGTATTTAGATAGAGGCTCAATCAAGGAGCCAGTGCCTGCAACAATCAGACATCCCGGGGGATCATGCAGATTTCTGTGAACCTTAGGGAGAACATAGATATTAGCCCAAATTGGACATGTAACTGTTAGATATAAAAGTACATCATGGTCTATGACTCTCTCAGATGGGAGTCGAATAAAAAAGCATCAATATCCCTTTTAAATTGTACTGTAGGGTCAGAAGTCAGTGGGCGCTTAAATTCCACATTATTCAATTGTCTCTTAATCTCATTAGTGTATTTAAATGTGGATATCACCACCACAGACCCTCCCTCATCAACAGGCTTTATTGCCAGTTCTTGATTACTTTCCAGGCTTGTTAGAGCCTTGGCCTCTGGAATAGTAATATTAGCATAAGTAGGCCATCCATCCTGCTCAAAAAGTGCCTTGAGTGTCGCTCACAAGCTTTTTCAAAACATTTCACAGTCTGATTATAATGAGGCATGAATGTAGATTGAGGTCAAAAAGTTCTTACCTCTACCTCTGATCTTTGATTCACAATTCCCTGTGCAGCTCCTGATGTCTGTCCTTGGCACATTCTTGATTTCTCAAAAAAAGCCTTCAAACTGATGTTCCTGGTAAATCAATGTAAGTGCACATACAAGTCAAAGGGTCTTATATCCTGTATTGGAATGAAAGAGAATCTCTTCTGCAATACTTGAAGCTGTTCTCCACTTAATTCCACGTGAGAAATATTAATCACTATGTTGTCCACTGCTGAACTTCTTTCATCTTCTTGCCACAATTTCTTGTGCTTATGTTTGCACCCTCCTCTTCCTGTCTGCTTGCTCCGATGTGGGGTTGTTGCTCCTGACCATGCCCTCTCAGTGTCCATTGCTCCAGCACTGATTCCTGAAATTGAACAGTCTATTCTATTCACTGAAGATCCAGCTCTCGTGTATGCTTCTCTAAAAAAAGATCTTCACCTTCCGATTCGTTATTGGAAGTATTATAATTTGGCGATGCACTCCTGTTTTTTAGAATAGACCATGGCTGTGTTATCTGATTTATTCCCACCTCTATAGCCATGGTTCCTCAAGTTATGGTTAAGATTTTCTTCCAGTCCCAAACTCTATCATTTAAATAGTCCTGGTGGTCTCTTTTAATTTTCTTAGTTCTTTTTTTTATTATTTTATTCTCTTCCCTTTGAACCACCTCTTTTACTTTCTTCTCAAATGAACAAAACACAGGATGTCCCTTAAATTGTGACACCACTTTTTCATTTGTAGTAATATCCGATGTAACTTCCTCATGCTGAGCCTCATAATCCCTTAAAATTGTTCTCATCAAGGCATCTGTTCCAATCTGTAATGATGCCTTCTAATCAGTCATAAAGGTGTTTCACTTCCAACCATAGCCAGACTTGTTTGTTACTCATAAACCTCTCAGTGAATGGCTGATGCAAAGGTAGGCCTCCAGAGAGTTAAGTTGTCCATGTAATGTCTATGGCCCCTAAGTATGGCCCTTTTGACCTCCAAAAATGCTGTTTTAATATCAAGTACATGAGGTGCAGTCCTTGTGATTCCAATAGATCGACCACCCACAGTGTCTGAAGTTGTAGATGAATCAGAAAATAAGTCTGCTTCCCCTGCTGTAGAAAACACATATGCAGCAAATGAGCCTGCCACCTCTTCAATGTAAATGTCCTCAAAGGCACAAGAGGTCACTCCCAGGACCCACAGATCTGAACCAAAAGGGGATTGGACATTACTAGGGCTGTTCCATTTTTGAAATAATTTTCCTTCTTTAGAACCCACACAGAACCACTACAGTCACAAATCTTCCAGAAGAACGAATGGATGCTGTGGATATTGTGAGTGTAGCAGCAATTGAAAGCAACCAGCGGTCATGAAAAATGCCAAAAAAACACGGCCAGCAGTGATCATGTAACTAAAACAGTAAACCAGCAGCAACACAGCTTCACTGAACAATGAAGGTGTGAGAAATACAAGTTAGAATGGCAACAGCAAATAGCCACACACCTCAGCTGGGTTATAAAAGGCTTATATGAAAATACTGTTTAAAACATACCACCACAAATTTGAACAGACAAGCCATTGAGGGAAAGGAACGCTGACTGGTTTCGTACATCAGTGCTTCCTCAGGAGGATGGTTCCCAAGTACACATAACAGGTATAAGTAGGATAACATTTAAAGTGACAGAGTTATTCAATGTAACAACTTTGAAAGTGTCCAGTGCATTCACATAATAAAGAACTTGTAATATAATAATTCCAAAACATCATCACCACAACACATGTTATTAAACACCTAAAACTTGTACAAAAATTGATCTGCAACAGAGTGAACATAAATAACTATAGATTTAATTTATATACCAACTCCACGGTTCTCATTCACAGCTTCCCATGCTTGAGGCAGCCAAGGCAATTCCTTCTAGTCCTGGGAAGAGAACAATATGAGAGTAGGTATGATTCAATGATAGCACTTAAGGAGCGTGAAAAGAGCACAATACTCACAAACAGTATCATTACTGGGAGGTAAAACTAAAAGTGACAGCATTATTTTTTCAGACAAGGGATCAATTCTGTTCTTTCACTGAATCCAGGTTGGGACAGGGCTCCCAGTGTAAAAATCCAGTATGATGCTCTGTGTATCTATTTATCCTATCATAAAAAGAATTGTTCCGGCTGTCATAGACAATTGTTTTCTTCCATTTGCCCAGACAGGGATTGGAAGTCCTGAAGATAAGAATAGGAGAACACTTAAGATTTATTGTAAATAATTATTTAAGGAGTGCTCTTGCCAACCACATTAGGGAAACCAAACAGACAGAGATTAAACATACTTTTAAGTTTTGTGGTTTAGAACAAGTCACATTGGGTCCTTGAGGGGGCAATCTAGAGGAAAAATTGATACAAAGAGAATCGTACTGGATTTTTGCATTGGGAGCCCTGACCCGATCTGGATTAAATGAAAGGATAGAATTGATCCCTTGTCTGAAAAAAAGAATGCTGTCACTTTTAATTTTGCTTCTCAGTGATGATACTGTTCTTGGGTATTGTGCTCTTTTTATGCTCCTTAAGTGCTATCATTGAATCATACTTACTCTCATATTGTTCTTTTTCCATGGCTAGAAAACCTTGGCTGCCTCTACCATGGGAAGCTATGAATGAGAACCATGGAGTTAGTATATAAATTAAGTCTATAGTTTATTTATGTTAACTCTGTTGTAGATCAATTTTTGTACAAGTTTTAGGTGTTTAATAACTTGTTGTGGTGATGGTGTTTTGGAGTTATTATATTGTAAGTTCTTTATTATGTGAATGCACTGAGCACTTTCAAAGTTGTTACACTGAATAACGCTGTCACTTTAAATGTTATCCTGCTTATACCTGTTACATGTACTTGGGAACCATCCCCCTGATGATGTACTGACGTACAAAACGGCCGGGGTTCCTTTTCAGCAATGGCCTGCCTGTTTGAATTTGTGGCAGTATGTTTTAAACAATATTTTCATTAAAGCCTTTTTTTAACCCAGCTGAAAGGTGTTGCTCTTGCTGTTGCTCTTTTAACTTGTATTTTTTGCACCCTAATTTTGCAGTGGAGCTGTGTTGCAGTCTAATAGCCATGTACTAATATTACTACTAATGCCTGTATTTTTTTAACAAACAGATCAAACTCATAGAAACATAGAATTTGATAGCAGATAAGGACCGCTTGGCCCACCCAGTCTGCCCATTTCCCTACCTACTGGATAAGCTGCAGATCCTAGTTAACCAGCAGCCTACTTCTTCTTACCCCCACCCCCCAGAATTGCCTTATGACTGTCCCATGCATGCTTGAATTCCACCACTGATTTTGACTCCACAACCTCCTCCGGAAGGCCGCTCCATGCATCCACAACCCTCTCTGTGAAAAATACTTCCTTAAATTACCTCTGAGCTGCCCCCCATCTTCAAATTGCAGCCTCTTGTTCTTGCACACTTTTTTGAAAGATGCTACCTCTTGGACTCTGTTGATTCCCTTGAGGTACTTGAAAGTCTCTATCATGTCCCCCCTCTCCCTCCTTTCCTCGAGGCTATACATATTAAGCTCCTTAAGTCTCTCTTCATATGTCTTCCGGTGTAGACCCTGCACCATTTTAGTTGCCCTCCTTTGGACAGCTTCCAACCTGTCTATGTCTTTGCAGAGATTGGGTCTCCAGAACTGCACACAGTACTCCAGATGGGGTCTCACCAGCTGTCTGTACAGAGGGATAATAACTTCCTGTTTTCTACTAGTGATGCCTCTCCCTATGCATCCCAGTATCCCCCCAACCCTCCTTGCTGCCCTCTCACATTGCTTGCCCACCTTTAGGTCATCTGATATGACTACCCCCAGGTCCCTTTCCATTTTTGTTGTTGTTAGTATCTCACCCCCATTGTGTACTCTTCCCTGGGTTTTTGTTTCCCAGGTGCATTACCTTGCACTTCTTAGCATTGAATCTAAGCTGCCATACATTTGACCATTCCTCTAACCTTGCCAAGTCCCTTCTCATCCTTTCCACCCCACCCTGTGCATCTACTCTGTTGCAGATCTTAGTGTCATCTGCAAAAAGACACTTTTCCTTCCAGTCCTTCTGCAATGTCGCTTATAAAGACACTGAAGAGGATTGGTCCTAATACTGAACCCTGCGGTACCCCACTAGTAACCCTCCTTTCTTCTGAGTGGACTCCATTTACTATTATTCTCTGTGTCCTATTCTCCAGCCAATTATTTACCCAGGCTGTCATCTTGGGACCCAGTCCCAGGCTGGCTAACTTGTATATTAATCTTTTGTGTGGGACTGTGTCAAATGCCTTGCTAAAGTCTAGGTAGACCATGTCCACAGCCCCTCCCTGATCTACTACTTTGGTCACCCAGTCAAAGAAATCTATCAGATTTGTCTGGCATGACCTTCCCGCTGTGAATCCATGCTGCCTAGGGTCCTGTGCCCCTCTGGCCTCTAGATACTCGACAATGTTTTCCTTTAGAAGTGATTCCATCATTTTCCCTATCACTGAGGTTAAACTAACAGGTCTGTAGTTTCCTGCTTCTGCCTTGCTCCCACTTTTGTGAAGGGGAATCACATCTGCCATCCTCCAGTCCTCGGGTACCACCCCATCCTCCCATGATTTGTTAAAAAGGGTAGTCAGTGGTGTCACTAGTTCATGTGTAATATTTAATCCAGCGCACATTAAGCTATAGTTTTGTTCATGTTTTTATATAGCTGGTGCCTATTTTATAAAGTTTCACAGGGTCTCAGAGCAGAACACCTTCAACTACAGTGCAAAACAGCAGAAGTGTCATTTACTGTTGTCATTTACCTAGTGGTCTAGTGGCTGTGGCATTGCTCCAGTTTTCCACAGAAAAATCTATTCTGCTGTGCAAGCAGAAGTCTGCAAAAGTCCCTCAGTCTCATATAAATGCAAAAAAGGTACTGCAGAATATAGTGACCCCATGTTATTTACCTGGTGGTCTAGTGGCTGTAGCATTGCTTTGGTATCCTGAAAAAAGTGCAAGAGAAGTGTAATTTCAATAAATCTGAATACATATTTAAGAGCTGAGTGACCCCCCCCCACCATCACAAAAGTGAACTGTCCTGATTGCTGCCCACCCCTGTGTAGTCAAACCTGGTCCAGCAGGCATCCATTTCAGGGCAGATTCTCATAGTGACCGATAATATGAACAAAACTTTCCTGTTTAGTACAGGCACAGTATGCATGCTGACTGATAATGCTGAGCTCTTTTCCTGCCTGACTGGCACTAGTAAATAACATCATTTACCATATTTGTTTTGCCATAGATGTATATATACTTATATTCTTTGCATAAAAACGGCGTTAATGCACCAGTTAGGGTAACTCAATGCCACAAACCTAGGGTAATGTAGCATTATAGTTTCTTAATGGAATGCCCCCCCCCACTGCCCCCCCAAGCATCAAAGGAAGAAACATTAGGGACTTGGGTCTCTGTAGTCTTAGTGAATCAGTGGTGGGGTCTTCCTTGGGAGTTGTCAAACCTAATGCCCACTTCATTCTTTGAGCAAATAACATCACACATACTCTTCCTTCTTCATGCAGGGCCCACAGGGGTGGGGGAGGTGTTAGGGTACAAAACCCTTACACCACACTTCCCTGCTTTTGTGGCATTAAGTTACCTTAGCTGGTATATTAACTCAGTTTTTCACAAAGAATTTCCTTACTTATTTAGATAGCATAATTGAATCCTCATTTGCCTGTGGGAGCGCGGGGCTTGGAGGGCCCTGCACTCCCATCCCTCCATAGATGCATACATGTATGTTGCCATGAAAGCGCAGGGCCCAAAAGGCCCTGCATTTGCTTTTCATTCAGTCAAAACAGCAACCAAATTGTCAACATAGTCTTGTTATTGCCCCACCTCATGAACATCATGTTGAGAATTTTCAAATCCACACTGAAACATCTTTCAGCACCATCACAATGTCATTCCACACCACAGGTGTGAAAACACATTTTGGCCAGGATATGAAAAATGACAGCTGTCACATTCATGAGGTGGTGTGAAAAAATGTCCAGGTTCAAAATTTGAAGTGAAAATATTTAAAATTACCAAAGTTTTGAGCAAGCATAGTAAAATTTCAACTCATGCACATAACTTTGCCATATTTACATATTTTGATCCCAAATTTTTAACATGGCTGTCTTATGCCCCCACCTCACAAACAAGGGCAGTGAAAATGTTTAAATCCCACCCAAAAGGTGATTTTGCCAAGCAACCACAGAATTGCCTTTCAGGCCAGATTTGTGGAATACCACCCCCATTGTTCATAAGGTCAGGTCCCCAAAAGGTGATGTTGAAAATTTGGTGTCACAATATACAAAAATGACTGAGTTATGAATCAAAGTTGAAAACCTGATTGAAATACATTGAACTGCACCTATCTTGTTTTTCATATTGCAGTTGCTGGTTCCAGTAGCAAGATGTGTCTTTGATCAGAGAGTGGATCTTCACCCTGTGACCTGTTCAGGTGAATGAAGGTGTGTGGGGGTGTACTGGGGGTCATGGTGTGGTGGCTGCTGATTGGGAGGTGGGGGTTCTGATTGGTGAGGGACCTTTATGTTTTTGCAGGTTTAAACAAAACATTGAGGGACCATTTCTTTATTTCAGATTGGGGATGCAATCAGAGGGTGGGGGGTAGCACTAGACACCAGGGAGAGAGTATTAAACTACAGGTGGTGATTGGAGGGTGAGGAGTGCCACTAGACATCAGGAGAAAGATCAGTAAACTATGGAAACAGTGACGGCCCATCAGCACAGTGGTGAGATTTCCACTTGTGAAGCTGGTGACCCAGGTTTGAGAATGGATCTGGGTCATTGGAGGGCCAATCAGGAGAGAAGGATTGAGTGTCCCAAGACTGCTCTCCTTCTCTGGGGGGGAAGGGGGACTGAGTGTTAGGTGCAGTGGTGACACCCTGCAGAGGCTGGGTTCACCACTATGTACCGACACCAGTTAGAATCCAGGGGCGGGGTGGATGCAGGCTGTCATTGCACATCCCTACCCCTACTTACAGGGGGAAAAAATCAGGTGGGGACTCTGCTCTATGAAGCCCTTCCCGGGTTTCAATTAGTCTCCGTTGCCAGCTCTCCCAGCTAGTTACTGGCTCCGTGGGCTAGTTAAGAGGGGACCAGTCCTGTGGCCCCACCCTCCAGGGGGAAAGCTGGGGGTGACCAGGAGAGTGATGGCAGTGATGGTAGGTGGAAGTCCAGGGGCCATGACCAGGGCAAAGCCTGATGGAGGCCCTGTCAAGAAAAGTACACTAAATAAAAAAAAAACTATGGGAACAGTAATCAGAGTGTCAGGGGTGCCACTAGACACCAGGGAAAAATCAGCAAACTGCAGAGACATGATTGGGGAGTGTAGGATGCCACTAGACATCAGGGAAATATCAGTAAAATATGGGGATGTGATTGCAGGGTGGGGGGTTCCACTAGACACCAGTGAAAAATCAATAAACTATAGGGATGGTTATTGGAGGGTGGGGTGTACTACTAGACACCAAGGGAAGATTAATAAACTATGGGGAGGCAATTGGAGGGTGGAGGGTGCCACTAGACACCAGGGAAAGACAATTAAACTATGAGAACAGCAATTGGAGGGTGGGAGTTCCACTAGACACCAGGGAAAGATTATTAAACCAAAGGGAGACAATTGGAGAGTGGGGGAGTGCCACTAAACACCAGGCAAAGATCAATAAACCATGGAGATGGTGATCTGAGGGTGGGGGGGCCACTAGACACCAGGTAAAAATCAACAAACTACAGCGTCATGATTGGAGGGTGGGGGTGCCACTAGACACCAGGAAAAAATCAATAAACAATGGAGAAAGTGATTGGAGGGTGTGAGGTGCCATTAGACACCAGGAAAACAGTAATAAACTACAGTGACAGCAATAGGAGGGTGGGGGTGCCACTAGACACCAATGAAATACAACAAAATACAGTAATGAGGAGGGTGATTGCAGGATGGAGGTGCCACTAAACACCAAGAAAAGAATAATTCACTATGGGGACAGAAATGGTGGGGCACCACTAGGGACCAGGGAAATGGCATCTCACTGATCTCATTGCAGCCTGCAGCACACGTTCCAGCTGAGGCTGCAGAAGTCTAGAAATTCCTGTTATTATCATACAGAGAACATGAGTCAATGGCTCCTCTCACTGAGCTAGGCACCCAGGATATTTGATGTCCAGAAAACATATTTCTGTCAATTGTAATAAAAAACAAGCACCAAAATCTAGTTAAATGAGTTCAGTTTCGCTATGATTAGGTGTTTATTTTTCTTAAAAGCTATGTTTTGTACATATTTTAAATCTTTGTAAATTTAAAATGGTAACAAGAATATGCCAGCTACCTTGACTGCCAATTTCCCACATGAAAGGTAAGTCAAACAAAAAAACACTCGCAATATGTTTTATTACCTTTCTTGATAAGTTTTTTACCACTCGCACCAGAACGTTAACTCAGAAATCATTATAACTTCAGAACGGTTGAATATTTTTTCACCAAACCTTCCCAAGGCACACTCTTAGCATCGGCCCCTTCTATCCTGAAAATGTTATGTAAATATTCTACACGATCTAGACTGAAGGTGTGAACAAACAATTCCCAATGTTAAATCCAAGCGTGTTTATTTTTTTCTGTTTTTTTGACACTCCATATCTCGAAAACTGTACAAGAAGATGCCACAAATCTTTCCTTGCCTTGCGATTCATGAAGCCTGACTGTGCATGTAAAATTTAGGGCTATTTCATCCAAAAATGAAAAAGTTGTTAAGGTGCAAAAAAAGGGGGTTTAACATTAAACAGGTTACTCAACCATAACTATAGGGGCGTGACTGCACCTGTAGGATATGCAGTAAGGCCAAGTTAAATAAACAATTTATGTGGATAAGAGCAGTTTAACCTCAGGTAACTTCATGAGTGACGTAAGCCACGAGTGAGGTGTCCAAAGTCAAACTGCTCAAGTCCATGTAAATCATTTATTTAATGAGTTCCCCATTGCATATTCCACTTACGCAATAGGGATTAGATTTTTGGGGGCAGTTTTTTTTATTTTTTTATATTCATTTAGCAGGTTTTTTTTTTGTAATAAAATACAGTGAATTTTTTTGTGGTGTGCCATTTGTTGTTATGTCATTGAGACTATGCTCTTCAGCACACTACTTCATTGGTTCTGATTTTGTGAGTGGGAAGGTTGAATAGTTAGGAAAATATGATGGTTGTTTCTCCCTTAGCGAGTGAGGAGCTGGTACAGTGGTTGGTTGGCAGTATGTTTTTTCGTGTGTGTGTTTTGCATTTGTCTGGTTCATCCTGCGTTTATCAGTCTGGTATTTTAAACATTTATCTGTTTGACCCTGTGCTTTGAAGTGTGCCCATGGCAGTTCCCTTTCTGGCTTAGCGAGATTTCAGTGGGAGCACAGTGAGTGAGTGAGTGGGTGAGACAGTGATGAGAGTATACTGAAGGAATCCTATGAGGAGAGGAGGGGAAGAGAGCCATGAGGAGAAGAATTACGAAGCTATGGAGCACAGCGGTATGAAAATGTGTGTGGGTGGATTGCTTATCGCTGAGAGGAGAGATGGCAAGTACTCATTGTTTCTTTTTGTGTTTTAAAAAAAGTGGTATTGTGAAGTGGATGGTCGTCATGGACACAGGCAGCTGGGATGTGTCAATCAATAAGTGGTAACCTGAGCAGTAGTGTGTGGCTGGCAGATGGCTGGAGCATAGTAGGAGATTTTGTGTTAAAAAAAGCAACTTTTTTAAACTGGCTGTTGCTAACATAGGAGGAACTTAAATTGTGCTGGCAAGGACCTATGGTGACCAGCAAGGAGGGTTTTATTGACTTTGTGTGTTGTTTGGAATAAGTAAATGAAGTAGTGACAGCTGGGGTGGGGGGGTTAATTGACAGCTAGCATTTATACAACATATGTTGTATACATTTTTATTTATACAACATATGTTTATAAATTTAATTTATGCAACGTATGTGAAAAATAAATGGATTTATGCAATGGGTTTTGTGTCCACATTTACTGCATTAAAAAATATATATATATATATTATGGTAACACGGTAGTGCTACCATAGTTAGGGTTGAGGAGCCATTTTAAGGTTAAAGGGTCAAAGTTTGCACCTTAATAACTTTGTCACTGTTCAACAGATTTGCCTGAAATTTGGTATGCATAATTGGGCATAGCAGATCTTGGGACAAGCCAAGTTTTGTACCAGTCAGATGTACAGCTGCATAGTTATTAAGTGCCACTGAAATGTGCGTTTACACTTTTTTTGTGAATTCTTTGATCTTGCCTACAAGTCATGCGGTTTGCGCGACCGGTCCAAAAACTTCAGGGAATGTGCAGCCAGGGTCCTTGATGTGCATTTTTAAGATTTTGTGAAAAAATATGAAACGGTTCAAAAGTTATTCAAAAAACAAGTTCCCATTATAAGTGAATGGGAAAAGTTAAAAAGTGCGAAAGTGTCGAACAAGCCATTTATAGTGTCACAAATGACCCCGGTAGTGACGTGAGTCAGCCATTTTTTTTCAGTTAGTGATCATAGAAATGCTTGCCATTTAAATTTGGGACCCTCTAGGGACACAATTATTTTTGTGTTCACCTAGTCGGACCCTGAGGGTGCTAGACATGTCTTTATTTTGGGGTTAAACACCCCAGAAATATGTTTTTCAAGTTTCTGGAAAAAGTAGTGTCGAAAAAGTAGTGTCGCACTCATGACACTTTCGCAAAATTTGCAAAAGGTGTTGCAAATTGCGATACTACTTCTCAGACTATGGCCAAAATGACAGCAGTTCTTTGCCACCCTGCTGCAAAAGAATGGTTTGGTCTTTTGAGCAGATGTGCCTTTTGGTGGTTTGGTGAAAAATGATTGCATGGCTGTAAAGTTATGGTACTCCGAAGTTGGTGTTTTTTCCTATAGACTAACATGGTGGCGTACGTCGCACGTTTCGGAGCTCGTATCTCGAAAACGATGCGAGATACAGATTGTTTGTTGCGAGTTTCATAGCCCTATGGGCTATGCAGCAACAAACACCTAGCCAGGAAAATCATGATTTTTGTGAAATTTTAATTTTTTTTCTACGTTGTGCAGTTACTGAGATATTAGCAATTAAGTACTTCCAATGCTCATTTTCAGCTTCAATGCCTTTTACAATGCAGACATTCTTTGTACACGCTGTGTTTCTCTATGCACCAGTTCAGCAAAAACAGGGTGTGTGCTTCCGTTACTGTTACAGTTACTGTTTCCACTTGCATTTATGTCCTGGTTTGCATTACCGCTCCCGTGTACGCCACCGTGAGTGTTACTCTTTGCGTTGTCATTTGCGCTTGCATTTTCGTTACTGTTACCATTTGCATTTCCACTACTGTTTCTGTTTGCGTTTTTGTTTGCGTCACCATGTGCATTGCCATTTGTGTTTCCGGCAGCCCTTTCGTTTGTGTTTCCGTTTCTCTTTCATTTTGCGTCTTTCTTGTTGTTACTGTTACCATTTGCATTTGCAAGTGCCCCTGCACATTACGGTTTGCGTTTCCATATGAGCTTGCGTTTCCTTTTGCGTTTCTGTTTCCTTTGCGATTATTGTTGCTGTTACCGTTACCATTTGCGTTTACAATTGTGGTACTGTGCCCGTGTGCATTTCGGTTTGCGTTTCCATACGCGCTTCTGTTCCTATTTCCGTTTCTGTTTCCTTTGACATTATTCTTCATCTTAACTTTACCATTTGCATTTACAATTGCGGTACCATGCCTGTGCGCATTACAGTTTGCATTTACATGTGCGCTTGCGTTCACATTTCCGTTTCTGTTCCCTTTTGCATTCTTTTTGCTGTGACACTTAACATTTCCATTTAAAAAACCACTGCCATCACTGTTCTTGTTACCAGTTGCATTTTCATACATGCTTCAATGTCCGTTTGCATCACTGTTCGCTTCAGCGTCACTTTGCGCTTGCGTTTCTATTAACATTTCCTTTTCCATTTACATTTGTGTTACCATGTGCGCCACTGTTGGCGCTTCTGTTTGCATTGCTGTTCCTGTTACTATCTCACAAGACATCCCACATGGTGGGGCAGGGGCCCCCGCCGCATCATTCACTATTTCTCGTCATCATTCTCAAAACAAGGAATTAGAGGCAAAATCTCTGTTTAATGCATCAGATAAGAATGATATGCGACAAAGCAGTGAATTTGTTGTTGAGGTCTTCTTGACCTCCAGCTCACCATAACTGCATCGGTGCATGTTGGGGTTGTCCGCCCTAACTCTCACCCCATCACATGTGTAAAGAAGCTGAGGAATAGGAGAATGGGGTGAGAGTTAGGACCGATGACCCCATTGTGCACCCCGATGCCGGTTGTGGGGGTGGGCTGGAGAGGTCCAAGGGGGGCTTTCAACCCGAACAGTGAATTTCCTCACTTTTGTCACTGTGCAACAACCCTAACTGATGCATTAAATGGAGTTTTTTTGCCTCCTATATATATATTGATCCTAGAACAATACATAGCAATACTGTGATAAGATTCCACTGTGAAAGGTAAACATGGTTTCTGTTGAATCCAGTGATGAATTTCCAGACCCTGCTTTCTTTCCTCCTCTGTTCACATTATGTCAGCATTGCTCTTGCTAGGCTACTGTAAAAAGAGCTTTATAACAGGTGAAGGTCTGGACATCCTGTTTATACTTCAGAATTTACCTGGGTGAGTGCTGTACCTCAACTTCATTGTATGTTTTTTCACTGGGCTGGCCGCCCTGTACCATACCTGCTCACTGTACTGGGTGCATCTTTAACACTGTGCTTTTATGCAAATGTTGTATACTAGCAGGAGGCAACCAGCCTTCCCTAGGAAGGAGGCACTTGCAATGGCCACTCAGCACTGCCTCAGCTGCCTAATGCTCAACATCTGAGCTTGAGACTTCAACCCAGGTCATTTCTGTGGTAACTACACTGCTTACTATTAAGACACAGGGTTGAAATTATTTTCTTGCCCCCCCACATATCCCCCATCCCATTGTCTTCACTTACTAAACTTCCCTGTCACATATCACACACCATGTCCTTTTCATGTTCACCCTTGCACTTGCACAAAGTGAACATAGGTATAATAGTGGGTTTTGAGAGGTGTGTCACTATTGGTCCAATGCAGGACCATCTGAAAGGGGCTCAACAGTGTCAGACCAATCCCAGCCAGACTGATCATGACATTCTTCTGGTCTTGCTGGGTGGAAACCTTGTGTAGTTAAAAAAAAAGAGCCACCCGAATCATAGGGGGGCTCTTTCCTTTGAGCTACATAAGCCACCCAGCAAACAGAGCTAATCAGCATCATGATTAGCCTGCTGTGTTCCTCCCCCAAAGTAAAAACAATCCCTCCCACCCTATGCCAAGTATCCCTCTCACCTCACATTGCTTCCCCCTTCTTAATTTTCAGACACTGGGGTGCCAGGCCATAATTATTAAACCAGCTGACGAGGTGGGGGGGCAACATTGTTGTATTAGATAGAAATACAGAAGTATTGCAGTAGAACTTTTAAATAACACCAATAATTATAAGAAATTGCCCTCAAACCCTTTGAATGTGTAAACACAGGAATTATGCAAACTATTACAGGATAGTGTGGACAGGAGTAGTATTACAGAAGCTAAATTTAAATTTCTGCATGGGGAATTCCCCATTATTCCCACTTTCTATATACCACCTAAAATCCATATGAATCTTCTAAATCTCCCAGGCAGATTGATTATTTCTGTTGCGGGTTCACTGACCAGCAACCTTGGCAAGTTCTTAGACAACTTTTTGCAGGATTGTGTATACACCCTAGAGTACTATTTGCAAGACACTAGTGATATACTATGCAAATTTCAAAATTTCAAAATATGGACTGTAAGGATGACTACATGTGGTTGTATGTTGATGTTGAATTTACATGTCCATTCACCATGAAGATGGGATTAGGGCGTGTAAGCACATCCTGAAAAAAATTCCCTAATAGGAGTAGTACCGACAGAGTTCATTATAAAAAGTCTTGATTTGTACTTTATCCAATGTTTTTGAGTTCGATAAAGATTACTACCTGCAGACCTGTGGCACTGCCATGGGGATGAGTATGGCCCCTGCCTATGTGAGCTTGTTGATGAGTCTATGGGAGAAAGAAATGTTCTACAATCCTGAAAGAAATCCATACATGGGGAACATGAGATGCTGGTTTAGATATATTGACAAGTGAATGTGTGTGTGTGTGTGTGTGTTAGCATTGGAAGGCATGGAAAGCCATGGGAATTTTCACACTGGTTTAAGAATAATAGTAATGATTACAATCTGAAATTCACTGCCACTGTTGATAGTAGACATATCAATTTTTTGGATGTTACACTGGTTAAGAATAAGGAGTCCCATATGCTGATCACAAATAGTTACAGAGAAACTACATCCACCAGTGCTTTATTGAGATTTGACAGCTCCCACCCTGAGGCTTTGAGAAAGTCAGTTTCATACAGCCAGTTCTCATGTATTAGAAGGAACTGTACTGCGTTATGTACCTATGATGTACAGGCTGATGAGCTGAAAAGTATATTTGTAGAAAGGAGCTATGATAGTGAACTACTAGACAGGGCATTTAAATATGTTACAAATAAGAAAAGGAAGAATTACTTAAACCCAGAAGTCATAGTAGAGATCAGGGAGCAGGGCTGGTTATTTTTTTTTTACAGAGTATAATGACCTCACAGGGCAGATTGGGAATATAGTGTGGAAGAACTGGCCCATACTTCTGAGTACTGACAGGGTAGCTGAAGCAGTTGGGGATACACCCAGAATTACATTAAAAAAGGGCTCAGGTTTATGGGATATTTTGATGAAGTCTTCCAACTATGGATCAGGTCAGTCTGGCTAGTTAGGTAAGAAACCAGAGAGATTTTTCAAGTGCCACAATTGTGATGTGTGTTCTGACACATATCAAACAAAAACCTGCTATTGCCAGAACACTGGAAGGGTCATCCATATTATAAACTTTATAACCTGCACTACTAGGTTTGTAGTGTATATTTTATATTGTGCTTGTAATCATTGTTATATAGGGAGAACAGTATGTATGGTGAAAGAGAGGATACAAGAGCATTTCATTTTAATAATTATATCTCATGGTCTTTGTTTTACTTTAGGGTATAGTGGTTTAATATGCGCTCTCTCCTGAAATGTACCATCAGCTGTATCCTGTCAATTCATGTTGATCCCCTTGATTTTTCCACAGGATGCTTGGCACTGAGGTGATCACTTGATTTATGGTTTTTAGCCTTTACGCACTAATGTACTTAAAGTATGGACTATTTTGAAATAAAACAGGGTGTCAGTGCTGTTGCGCTAGTTGTCTGCAAAGTCCTTTTTTAAAAATTAACTTTCTAGATACTTCAGTGCTTAATGAATATTTATGAAATTTAAGTACTGATTGGTATAATGTTCACTACATCATTTTGATTCACTGTTTAATGACTGTTTGCACTATGTGTCTCCACCTCCTGATGAAGCATGTAAAAGTGATGCGCCAAGGTGTTTTCTGCTGTATGGTGATTTGTATGGACTTGATCTTACAATCTATTAAGGTGTTATGAAGCATACTTGCACTTTTGTAAAGTCCGTTTTTGTTCACATAAAGAGTGATGCTACTTCCTGGATCTGTGATACATGAGAAAACCTGGTGTGTCAAAGAGCCAGAGTATCGGAGAGCCAGAGAGCCAGAGCTCGAGTGCCGGGGCCTTGAGGCATTAGTGGCTGGAGTTGAGCAAGCAGGGAGTTGAGAAGCTATGGTGCTGCAGGACTGTGTGGGCAGTGTCAAAATCTGGAACCACGAGTTAGAAACTGTAAAGTTGCTGAAGCTGTTGGAGAGGGGTTCCATGTCAACACATTGACTATGATGTTGTTGACATGCCCGACAGCAATGGGAACAATGCCAACTGTCTGCATTGTTCCCGTTGGGACAAAGTTTTTTTTTTCCAGGAGGCATTGCCCCCCCTCACCCCCTATACAGGGGGCTGTGCCCCCGTACCTCCCATCTCTTAATAACCAAATCCATGTCAGAGTTGGTTCGAGGTGGGGGTGAAACACTGGGAGTCTCAGCATTGGCAAACAGTGGGCCATCACAGCAACCTGGCAAGATTTGTTGCTGTGATGGTCCTTGCTGTTAAAATGTCGTTGTGATGGTGTGCTACCTTTGGGGAGGACATTAGAAAAGGCAGTAGGACTGATAACTTGTGAAATTGTTAAACATACTTTTTCTCTTCATATTTTTGTGTGTAAGGGAATAAAGTAGAAAATATTCCATCAAACTTTATTATAACACCTTTATCACCCCACTTTTCACTTTTCATCTTAGTGAAAGTAACAGGTAGCTCAATTTACCTGCTGAGTACAGATAAACCACTCCACTCTTTCTTGAGTTCCTTGTTTGGAGCCACACTTATTTAATAATAGCTGCTACATCCTATACCATTTCAAACACACTTTATGAGTCATTGTGAGCATTATTAAAAATTTTGTTTTTTTTTCACCTTCCTGGAAAATAGGCTTAAAACTTTTCTTTTATGATTTTCTTATGTTTAAAGGGTGGGATACATAATTGTTTTTTAAATTATACATTTTCATGCCAAAGAGACTGGTGACGTCAGACACTTGGGGTACAAAAATCTGATCTCCTGGCATTGTAAATAGTGTGCTTAGAATGAGGAGAAATTCTGACTAGCATGCTTGTGCTGAAAAAGTGAATCAGCAAAATGTCTATTTCTTTTTTTTATAATAGTAACAAGAGATCATATTCATCAGTAAAGGGTGAAAGAGTATGTGGATGGACTCTAATCATTTTAAACCAGACAAAGTTTAACATCTATTCCAATCTGTTTGCCCAACTTTCAAATAATAGAGTACATCACATTTTAGATACCACCAGACTGTAGGGCAGTGTGAACAGTGCTTGCTATCTTTTTCCTGCATGAGCTTCCTTGCTGGATGACATTAGTCCTTAATAGTTCTGAGTTTTAAACTGACTATAATGTACATTTTATTTTTCCCATTTTAAATAATTTATAATATTTATTTACCTTACAAAAATATATTTTTATTACATCTAGTTGATACTTAGATAATATTCCCCTCACATTTTTTAAGGTAGGGTCTCTAAGATATTTTGTGACACTTAACAGAAAGGATTGAGTTTGATGGTATATGGATGTACTCAGTTATTAGCTACATGTTTAATAGGTGGAAGGCCACATAAGTCAAGGAATGACTGTGTTATCCAAACAATTCATTTTGCTGTCTTAAGGATTTTAGCCACAAGAAAAGACTGAAGATACTCAACTCCAGAAGCCAGTTACCTGCTTCCTTTGGAGTAGAGCCAAGGAACTATAAAAAGAAAGAAATACATTCCAAACTTGTACGTCACTGCCATATTCCAAAATGGTGCATCACCACCACATTTTGAGATTGTGGGTCAGTGCCACATTCCAAAACTGAGTGTCACTGCCACATTCTGAAATTGTGCATCACTGCCACATTACAGAATTGTGAGTCATGGTCACATTCCAAAATTGTGCATCACTGCCATATTCAAAAATTGAGCATCACCACCACATTCCAAAACTGTGCATCACTGCCATATTCCGAAACTGTGCATCACCGTTACATTACGAAATTGTGCTTCACTGCTATGTTCCAGAATAGTGTGTCATCCAAAATTAGGCATCACCACCACATTCTGAAATTGAGCATCATTGTCACATTACAAAATTAAACGTCACTGCCACATTCTGAATTTGTGCATCACAGCCACATTCTGAAATTGTGGGTCAGTGCCACATTCCAAAATTCAGCAGCACTGCCACATTCCAAAATTGTGCATCACTGCCACATTCCAGAATTATGTGTCACTGCCATATTCCAAAACTGTGCATCACCGCCACATTTCTAAACTGCATGTCTCCTCTACATTCTAAAATTGTACCTGCCTGCCTCATTCTGAAATTGTGTATAAACTTCCACATTCCAATATTGCCTGTCACCGTCACATTCTGAAAAGTTCATTTTCACCCTGTTCCAAAACTGCACACCCCCACCACATTCTGAAAATAAGTGTCACTGCCACATTCAAAAACTGCATGTCCAAGTTACATTCTAGTTATGCATTCCTGCCTCATTCTGAAATTGCATGTGTCTACCACATTCTGAAACTGTATCACTGCTACATTTTGAGATTGTTTCCATGTCTCATTCTGAAATTGAATGTTGCCACCTCAATCTGAAATCAAGTATACCAACCACAGCTTGAAATTGTGCATCACCACCAAATGCCAAACTAATTCTAAGACACATTATGAAATTACATATCCTACCACATTCCACAACTATGTGTCTCCTGCATTTCAAAATTGTGTATCTCTGCTACATTCTAAAACTATATGACACCACAACATTATACATATGAACATATGAAAATGCCAGCAGAAACAGGCCTCACGGTCTCTCGGGTCTACCCAATTGTGCAGCTAGCCCCTCAACTTGCAGCTGCCCCACCCTCCCCTTCATCATTACCCCCCACCATTCTGCCCCATCCCCTCTTAAAACCACCCACTGTTCTGCAGGATACCACATCCTCAGGCAGAGCATTCCATTTGTCTACCACATGTTCTGTGAAAAAATGTCTCCTGATTTTCTTCCTGAATCTTCTCCTTCTGATCTCAGCTAGTGCCCTCTTGTATGCCTCCCTCTTCTCATCTGGAAAATCCCTTCTGTATTAATCTTATTTATCCCCTTTAAGTATTTAAATGTTTCAATCCTATCCCCCCATCTTGCCTCTCCTCCAGGGAGTAAATGTTCAGCTCGCCAGCGTATCCTCATAGGACTTTCCCTCCAATCCCTGGATCATCGTTGTTGCCCTATGCTGCACCCCCTCCAACAGTCTGACATCCTTCTTCAGGAATGGGCACCAGTACTGTATACAGTATTCCAGGTGCAGCCTGGCCAGTGACCTGTACGGGGAAGGATCACCTCCCTATTTCAGGAGGAGATTCCCCTTGCTATACACCCCAGCATCTTGTTGGCTTTTGCTGGCTCCTTCCTGCACTGAGCTGAGTTGTTCATACTCCCCATTATGAGCACCCCTAGATCCCTTTCCTCCTCAGTGCTTTCCAGCTTTACCCCTCCCAGCTGATAGCTCCTCCCTTGGTTCCTAGCCCTGAAGTGCAGTACCTTGCACTTCTTGGTGTTGAACCCCAACTGCCATGTTTCTGACCATTCCTGTAGTTTGATCAGGTTTTCCTGCAGCCCCCTCCAACCCTCGATGCCATCTACCACAGGTCCCATTTTTATATCATCTGCAAACAGACTGATCCTACTCCAGATCCTGAGTGAGATATCAGCTATGAATATCCCAAACAGCATCAGTCCCAGTACCAATCCCTGTGATACCCACTCATTGCCGCCCTTGAGGATGGAGAGTTCCCCCCACTACCACCCTTTGCTGCCTTCCATTTAGCCAGTTATTGATCCATCTGACTATCCTTGTTCTGACCCCTATATACTCCAGTCCCCCCCAGCCTCCCATGCAGCACAGAATCAAAGGCCTTGCTGAAGTCTAAATCAGGACATCCACTGCATGGCCCTTGTCCAGCTCCCTGGTCACTCAGTCATAGTACTCAATTAGGTTTGTCTGGCAGGATCTGCCAGAGATGAATCCATGCTGTTAACCATCCTGGAGTCCATTATCCTCCAAAAAGGTCACCAGCCTTTCTTTTAGGATTGTCTCCATGAGCTTATCCACAATTGATATGAGGCTCACTGGTCTGTAGTTGCCCGGTTCATGCTTAGGGCCACTTTTGTGAATGGGCACCACATGGGCCATCCTCCAGTCCTGTGGTATGCATCCTGTGTCTAGGGAGGTATTGAACAGGTCAGCCAGTGGTCCTGCCAGGATCTCTGCTAGTTCCTTAAGTACCCCATGGTGAATGCCATCTGGTCCTGGTGCCTTGTCCACCCTTAGTGCCCTTAATCCTTCTAGGACCCTGTCCTCTGTAATCCCTATATCAGTCACCCCCTCCTCCCCCCACAGCCCACTCCACCCCTCCCTTGTGATGTCTGTCCCCCTTTCTCCTCCATGAACACAGAACAGAAGTATTCATTTAGTGTCTGCCTAATCCACTTCCTTCTCCACCCACCCTCAATCCTTCCAAATCCTCACAGTTTGGTCTTTGTTCTTCCTTCTCTTGCTTATGTATCTAAAGAAATCCTTTTCTCCATCCTTAATACCCTGTACCAGTCTCAGCTCTCTTGAAGCCTTAGCCACTCTGACTAGCCAGGTAACCTCCCTGGACTTCTTTGTATACTCATCCTTGTCATCTTCCCCTCCCAATTTCTTGAATCTCCAAAATATTCTTCTTGGCCCTCACCCCCTCCATGACCCCTTGAGTCAACCAACAAGGCTTCTTTGCCCTTCCCTTCCTCCTCTGTGTCCTTGTATATGTCCTAGTAGCCTCTGCCAGCCCTCTTTTTTAATGATGCCCCATTTTTGACTAGCATCTATGCTTGGTTGAATTACCGACAGATGCCTACCCAAAATTTCCCCCATTCTTTTAAAGTCCACCCCTTAAATTCAATCACCCTGGTTCCCATACACCCTGCTTCCCTAACCATATTGAGCATGAACCACACCAAGTGGTGGTCAATCCCAGCCAGAGGGTCTTCTACCCACTGATCCCTTACACCCTCCCTGTTTGATAGTACCAGGTCCAAAGTGTTTTCTAATCTAGTCGGCTCATGGACCAACTGTACCAGGAAGCTGTCCTGAAATGCTGCTAACATGATCTGCTCCTTTGCACTCGTGGTAGCTGGGGTGCCCCACTCCAGCCCAGGTAGGTTGAAGTCACCCACCACCACCACCACTGTGTTCCCCTTCCTATAGACCCTTCAAATTTGCTCAGCTTACTCTTTATCCAGGTCATCCCCTTAAGCTGGTGGTCTGTATACTACCACCATCTTCAGTGTCCTACCTTTCAGGCACTGAAACTGCATCCATAGGGCCTCTGTACTGCCTTCCTCCCCCTCCTCCCTTATACACCTTATCCCCTCCTGTACATAGATTGCCATGCCCCCACCTTTCCACTTATCCCTATCCTTTCTGAATATCCTATACCCTGGGATCACCATATCCCAGTCCTGCTACTGGGTGGCCATGTTTCCATGATGGCCGCAATGTCCACCCTACATACTGTCAAGAGGGCCTGTAACTCAGCTTACTTTTTATCTAGGCTTTTTACATTCAGCAAGACCACCCTCCACCCTGTTTCCTTCCCTACCCCTCCCTGCTTTTCCCTGCTCCTAATCCCCCAGTGCCAGTACCCCGATTCCTCCTCCTTTAGCTTGAGGGGTAAGCTCATTTGGCTCCCCTCTGTGGGATCTCCACCTACCAGTTATCCACTCACCACACCCCTCACCTAGTTTAAAACCACCTTTGCTGTTAAGTACCCCCCTATCTTCTGTGTTATTATCCCCATCCCCTTCCCCTTCCCATTCAAGTGTAGCCTGTCCCCTGCATATAGATCATTATTGTCCCAGGTTCTGCCCCAGCAAAAAAGCAACCCATACCCCATGGATCAACACTATTCTCCCAGCCATGTGTTGAACTCCCCAATCCTACCATTCCTCACTGTACTTGTGCAATGCAATGGGAGCACCTCTAAGAATGCCACTGATTCCCCCAACTCCTCACACAGCCTTCCCAATTCCTCGAACTTCTCTCTTACTACTTCCTCCATCTCCCCTGCCGCTTTGTTTGCTCCCACGAGATGCAATTCCTTCCTACCCCTCTTTATGCACTTAAGAGTTGACTGTCCCACCCTGCCTGCCATTAACCCAGGTATGGACTTCACCCATATGCAACTATGCCTTTCCTCCTTACTGCCACATCTGATCCTTTTAGTATGGAATCCCCCAGCAACAGTACACCCCCTCTTCATTCCTCATCTCCACCCCCACATAACACCTAGATACCTATCCCTTGAGTCCACCACAATCGTAGCTCCACCCTTCCCCACTGCAGTTCCCCCTTCCCCACACCTGATCTGTCCCCTTCCCTCTCCTACTCACCATTCTCTCACTATCCTCCACATGCTTCCCTTCAACCCTTGATCCCATCCTCTGCTCAGCCCTTGTCATCCTCTCTATCTGCCCTGCTCCTCTCCCTGTATCCCTGCTCCCTTGGACCATCCTTCCAGCTGTGCCCCTCCCCTTCACCCCTGCCACCCTCCTCTGACCGACTACTGTCCCATGTGCATTCCCCCTTTCCCTCTCCTGCCCCTTCCTGGAGATCCTTCACTCCCTCCTGCTCCCCCAATGTCACCAGCACTGCAAACATATTACCTTCCCCTTCTGCAATACTGTGCATTGGCTCCTTCCTCCTGACCTGAGCCTTCCCTTCAGTGCCAGGCCTACTGTTTGTTTTGCCCCAGCACCCCCTCCCCATCCCCTACCTCGATCCGATGTTGCTCCCATGCAGTGTCCTCATGTTACTCCCCATCCCCTCCCTCAATCCAATGTTCCTCTCCTGTGGTGTACTCATGTTACTCCCCAGTCCCCTCCCTTGATCTGATGTTCCTCCCCTGCAGTGTCCTCATGTTGCTCCTTGAGAGAGGCCCTCCTGCCACAGCTCCCCCAACCCTCATCCTCTCCAACTTTCTACCAAGCCACAGTACCTCCTCCTTGAGTCTTTTCAGCCTGTGACAGATTGGACACCCCCCCAGCCTCCACACTATGTTCATCCAAACTGCCACCCCACATCCATTACAGCCCACTATCCAATCCATGATGCCAGTACTAACTACAAAATACAGCTGTATCTATAAGTTTCTAACCAGTCCAGTCCCTACTTAAAAATACAATACCAACTTCACTTACAGAGAAGCATAAAAAACTATTAACTATGATACCATACCATTCATAAGTTTCCCAGCAAAATACAGCTTGAGATGCTACACCTAAGTACAAATATAGTACTATCTGTAAGTTTTTAACTTTTACCTCTTTAACCATGAATTTGAGCATCCCTGCCATTTTCCACAATTGTGTGTCCAGGCTACTTTCTGAGACTGTCATTGCTGCATTCCACAGTTGCAGTCTGATGGCATTTTGAAATCTCATCCCTGCAGTATTCTAAAAATTGCACACATTTTTGTCCTGCTAAAGCCACGTTTGCTGCTGTGTTCCAAGCCCTCGACACATTCTTAAGTACTGTACCTTGCATCTGCACATTATAGAAATGCACGCCTGACCCACCCAGTGTCAGCTCTCCTTTTTCAGATGTTTACTACAACTGCAGTTTTATGTAACGTGTGAGAAATAAGCCTTATTAGGTAGTTTACAAGTAGGACTAGGCTGTGAGTTCTGGTTGTGACATCATCAGTAGCTCTTTACCGAAACTGGTGTTTTTGAACAGGCAGTGAATTTAGGGTTACAAAATGGCATGTAATAATTTAAATAAATTAACTTAGAGATCGCATTTTTGGCATGAGGCTGAATGGAGATAATGCAAATTCTGAATTTGTTGATGCTAGACATTTTGGCCAGCCTCCCTCTTTAAAAGAGCCATGCTTAAAGTAAATAAATAACCAACTACATCTTAACATTCAGTGCTTTAAAGAAATGCATACTTGCTATATATTTACATCCAATATCTGTAAATTATTAAATAGAAAAACACCTTCATGGAGCTAGTAATGTCTGCAATAGCTAAAAAATTGTCTTTTATTATAAAGTGTCTGCATTAATACACTACACAATATTATCCATTAAAAAATACACACTGTCATTAACTTACCTATTTCCATTGTCATAAACCCCTGGGGTCCACGATGCCATTCCCCCCCATCCTGACCCCCACCAGTGACTGAAACAGCCCTCTGCTCTTGTCTGTGCCCCCCAAAGTAGCTCAATAAATGAGCTTGATCTGGCAATGAATGAGAGCATGCTTGTACAAGTACCCACTCATTCATTCTAACTCGGTCAGGCAGCCAGATGTAATGGAGAGTAGTGATTTGTGCCGGTCACCTGTTTGGGGTCAGGGTGAAGTCAGGATGGAGTGGGAGTGGGAATGGGGTGCTGGGGTACTACCTGACATTGTGGGGGGTCTACTAGACACCAAGGAATTGGAATTTAGCAACATTTGGGGATGGGGATAGGGAGGGGGGGTCTGCTAGATACCAGGAAAATTTTTTTCGGCATTAGCTCAGTGATGTGGGGACACCACTAGACACCAGGGATTTAATTATTAATAATTTATTTTTATAATGAGGCTGGCAATTGGTGGGGCGGCGGGGAAGGGGGACCACTAGGCATCATGGATTTAATTAATTACATTTTACATCAGGCAGCAATTGGTGGGGGTGGACCACTAGACACCGGGATTTAATTAATAATAATTTATTTTTACATTGAATCTGCATCTGGGGGGGGGACAACTAGACACCAGGGATTTGATTAATTAAATTTTACATCGGGCAGAGATTGGTGGGGGTGGCCACTAGACACCAGGGATTGGAATTAAATTATTTATTTCTACATCGGGTTGATGATCTGTGGGTAGGGAGGACCACTGGACACCAGGGATTTGACATTGACACCAGTGAATGCAGGGGGGATTGGTGGCGGTGGGGGGGATTTGCCGTTTCTGCCTTCTCCTTGCTTTGTTTTTTTAAGTGAAAATTGCACTTAAAAAAACAAAAGCAAGGTGAAGTTACCACTGGTGAACTTTTAATTAAATGGGACAACTTCATGAAGTGATCCATGTAGGCGAATTTGGCGACTTCGTCGAAGATTCACCTTCGAAGTAAAACTTCATTGCATCTCTACTCACCTTCATTAAGTTTAAGTTTCTTGTTCCTTTCTAGATCATTCTTAATGCTGTAGAGCACTCACCAGCACCACTGCCTGTGTTTACATGGACTCCCATCAGGGAGCCATGCCCCCAATCTTGTCAATCACCAGCACTCATAAGGCTCTAATGCCATTCATACATTTTTCAAGCGTTTCAATGTTATTCTACTTTTTAAGTAACCTAAATTATTTATTAAAGCTTTACTAAGCCATAATTATTGTGAAAACCCTGCCTACATAGGCAAATGGGTTAAGCACCAGTGCAAATGTGGGAGGCTAGATGAATGTAATATAACATTTTTTTACTTTCAAATTTTCAATCTAAACTTTTTTTTCTTATGCTTTATCAATTTGAAGATATTATAATCCAAGAACCTTACTCTACATTTATCATGCAGAATATTACTGCAGATAGAATAATTAAAGTTAAAATATAAATCATGAATTAAAAATTTAAAATATAAATGGAAGGAGTAGGGCAGCAATGGAGACTGTTGGCTGGCAAAGGAAAGCAGGAAGTTTGGAACTAGGTTGGGAGAGGAGACCTGAAGAAACACAAACAATACTCCAAAATCCCAGAAGAGGGCAGAAAAGCATCAGGAAGCCACAGACTACAGCACCTGGGGCAGAAATGCACAAGGACGGGGGGGGGCACTGCTGCAGAAACAAACACCAGAGAGGGAAGAAAGCAATGGAGCAGTACACACAGAAATGAAAAGGAAAGCACAGCAAATGGAACCAGGAAAGAAAACAAATTAAATAAAAACTTGGAGGGGGGGCAAAAGCAAAGGGAACAAGCAGGTCACAGGAAGTACAACAGCAGCAGCAAAGGGAGCAGAAACAGGAGAACAAGGAGAAAACAACAGAGATAAAATGGACAGGATCAATGAGACACAAGAAGAGCAACACAAAACAAAACAGCAGAGGAAGCAGAGAATCAGGCGGCAGCACTGAGGCAAGACCAAATATGAAAAACACTGGGCAGGAGAGGTATGCTATTGTGTGGCTTACGTAGGGAGGGCGGGGGGAGGAGTTTGCCAGCCACCCATTGAAACACAGGTGAAGCACTTCAAGTACAAAATAAAATGTTTCAAAAAATATAAATTTTACAGTAGGGTACAGGATAAACATTATAAGTTCATAGGTCAGTTTAAACGCAATACCAATAATTATTAGTTTCAGTTTTTCCATGTTTCCCACTCTCTAAAAATGGACTTCATTTTTAAGGATCTCTAGATAGCATCTGAATAATTTGGCTTTCAATACAAAAAGCTATCATACAGGATTAGTAATGATACAGAACCACTTACAAATAGATAAAAACATTTCAGTGTGGACTTTGATTGTGTTCTGGGTGTATGCTCACCCCATCTAAGTTCTTTTTCCGTTCTCCCATATTGGTGCCATGCCTTGTTAAATACATATTTATGGCAAGATGGCTACCTAGACACACTGATGAACTTTAATTAACCCTAGCTGTCCAAGCGTGTCACAACCATTTTTCATGTTGTCCAATGACTTCTTGTAATGTACTTAAAATATGCAGGATGTGAGGCATAGACATACTTGCCTTTCATATAGATGCTCTAAAGAGAATTTAGGACACCAAGTGATGTTCTGTATTTGTATTGCATGTGTGTATCTGTATTTGCGTCTTCTTTTGTACAATGCAAAAATACAGCAAATGTAGGTTAAAAAGACTGTCAGAAATAGCTGCTCAAGAGGATGTTTGTGCTTATAATAACAGAATTTAGCATGCAAGATTAAAACTGGGTGCTAACACCTCACTAGTCAAAGAGACCACAAGTAGGCTTTATGAGTTTCTTCAACCCCTAGGTGGCATTATTTCATGAGTATGCTGGACTTTGTCATCTTTTATTTTTATATAATACATCAGATTGGACACTTTAACTGTGTCCTCTGTTTTACTGTAGTTAGCTATGTTCCATAGTGTAGTGATTTGTATTAGTGTTTCTCCACAGTTTAGTCATTTTTTTGTAGTGCAATGGTATGTACCTCTAAGAAGGTACTTAGTGTTTTTCTGTAGTGCTGTGAGTTCTCATGGGACTGCTGTTGCTTGTTCCAGTAGTGTATCCACAGTGTAGGGGTCTTCTAAAAAATGAAGCATGGTTCTGGCAGTGTTCTGTTCGCTGTCAGGATGGAGAGCAGCATTGCTTATGGTCTGCCAGGGAGTGACATGTTGTTCGGGTTAGAAGCAGCAAAATGGCCTCCTGAGAGCAGCATTTCAGGTTAGGCACACTGATGTGAAGCATATGGAGGTCAGAAGCATCAAGGGATGACAGGAACAATGGCAGTAGCAGCATGGAGAGCAAACATGATACAGTATATCTGCTTGCTAGGTAAGTGAGAGTGGAGGGAGGGTGTTGAGTAGGTTTTTAGTTTAGGTTAGTGTAGTTTTCTGTAAGTAGAATTTTGGAGAATTTTAGGGTGGCTGTTATTAAAGTTAATAAAATGGCTGTTGCATGTGTTATTAAATGGTTATTACATGTGTTACTGGGATAGTTTGTAGTGTGGTGGGTGGTCACATGTTATTAAGGCATCAGTAACACATTAATAAAGTTCAGTTTGCTAATTGGTGTCATAATACACTAATTGACTGCCACTGTATATGAGGAAATGTACGATGACCTTTTCTATGGGAGTAGGGGTCCAACCAGAATAGATAGATAGATAGATAGATAGACAGACAGACAGATATGCAGGCAGGCAGGCAGACAGACAGACAGATATGCAGGCAGGCAGACAGACAGACATGCAGGCAGGCAGACAGACAGACAGACAGACAGACAGATAGACAGGCAGACAGACAGACAGATATATAGACAGACAGACAGACAGACAGATAGATAGATAGATAGATAGATAGATAGATAGATAGATAGATAGATAGACAGACAGACAGATAGACAGATATTCTTTTTAATAAACTTCAATAATGCATTAGTTAGGGTTCAAGTTAATGCCACAAAAGTCAAGAAATGTTGTGTTAGGGTTCCCAACCCTAACTCCCCACTTCCTGGGCAGCAAAAGGAAAAAATCTTAGGGTTTGGGGTCTCCAGAGCCTTGGTGAATTAGTGGTGGGGTCTTCCTTGGAGTTGTCAACCCTAATGCTCAATCGTCCCCCCAACCCATAACCTCCTGTTCAAAGGGAAAAGTACAGTTTCAAACCAGTGTCTCATAGTGATATACTCTTCAAAGGTAGAGAACCATGCCTTGCCACATATTGCCAACACAGTCTCTTGTAGATTTTGGGCTCTGCATGGAGAAAGGAGATCATGTCTGATGTTGTTTGTTTAGGGAACAGGATGGGCATTATAGCTGACAACTCCAAGGAATCTCTAATGCCACATTTCCCTACTTTTGTAGCATTAACTTGAAGCCCAACTGGTGCATTAAAAAAAAAAACCTTTTGTATAGAATTTCCTTTCTTTTTGAGATAGTGGCATCATATCACCATTCAGACTGGTCTTTGGTACCTGCATGAACAAATGCAGATGCAGAGGGCCCTTTTGGCCCTGTGCCAAGGGAAGACTCCATCCACCTATGCAAGCCCTGCAGTTCCATGCAGCAACAAATGACAAGGATTCATTGGGTTGTCGGGTAGGCTGCTAAAACACAGTTCCTTCTGGTCCATGCATTTCCATGTGGTCAAAGATACAGATGTACTGGGCAAAGAGTCGGTTTGTCAGCCAATGCACAGAGCCCTCTGCCACCCACAGAGGCAGAGGTGTGGGGCCCTATGCCAAGAATAGAGCTGTCTTCACTATATGGTACCCAGGCCCATGGGGTCAACCATGCAGCTTTCATTCCCTCGTTGGTGGGGTATTGTATAACAGTGCCATCCCAGTATCCTCGTGCTTGGTAGCTGGGTCACTGAAGTCTCTCCTGAACTCAGGCAACAGCACAGATTAACAAACCATACCTGCTGGGGTAAAGACTGGCACTACACACAAATGTTCTTATTAATTATATTTTTTTTTATCTTGACTCCAGATTTTCAAGATAGTCATTGTATGACTCCCCTTATAAACATGACATACGGCACTTACAGTATAGCGTTAAAAACATTATTTCATACTACAAGTGTGAAAACACATCTCATCCAAGATTTTAAAAAATGACATCTGTCACATTTATGAGTTGGTGTGGAAAATGGCCATGTTGAAAGTCTAGAGTTAAAATATTGTAAATTAGCAAAATTATGAGTGAACATTGAAATTTTGCAATGTCCATTCATAACCTGGGAACTTTACCATGTTTGTAGATCAAATTTTTAGCATGGCCTTCTTATTAGCCCATCTTATAAATCCACTAGGTGAAAATTTTCAAATCCCTGCCAAAACATTATTCTGTGCCAGAGCTGAAAAAACACATTTTGTCCATGATCTGAAAAATGACAACTGTCATGTTCACGAGGTGGTGTGAACAAATGGCTATGCTGAAACTCTGGGGGTCAAAATATTGAAAATTACCAAAGCTGTAAGAGAGCATAGAAAAATGTCAATGTACACTGCTAACTTTGTTGTTTTTACATATTTTGACCCTAAATTTCCAATATAGACTTCCTATGACCCCTCCTCATGGGCAAGGGTGGTAACATTTTTCAAATCCTGCCTGAAAGATGGTGTCACAAATCAACCAAGAAATCACCTTTTGGGCCAGATTTGCATGATTCCACCACCACTGGTCATGAGGTGGGGTCCCAAAAAGGTCATGTTGAACATTTTGTGTAAAAATATTCAAAAGTAACAAAGTTATGAATAAAAGTTCAAACCCCATTGAAGTACACTAAACCACACTTACCTTATTTTCTTATATCGCAGTTGCTGCTACCAGCAGCAAGACCTGTCATCAATTAGAGAGTGGATCTTTGCCATGGGACATGTTCAGGTGAGTAAGGGTGTGTGGGGGTGAGTCCCCTTAACAAATATAGATAGATAAGTAGATACAGTAGGTAGGTAGGTAGGTAGATAGATAGATAGCCAGACAGACAGACAGGTAGAACAGAACAGGGGATCACCATCTCACTGTTTCAACTGAAACCAGCAATGTGACTTCCAGCATTCAAGAAAGTCACCCTGTTCTCATATAGAGAACATGAGTGAACAGCTCCTCTTGCTAACCTGGGCACTCTGGATTTTGGGGGGCCCAGAAAAGGTATTTCTTGCCATTTTTAAAAACAAATGCCAGAATGTAACTAAATGGGTTCTGTTTAGCTAGGTTCATGTGTTTGTTTTTTTAAATTATACATTTTTATGTATTTTCCATGTTTTCTATTTTGGGAGCAGCAAGATGGCGGCCATCGTGACATGAACATTTTTTCATTTGTAGGTGCAAGAAGCAAGCAGTGAGGAAACAAAAACAGTCTGTCAGTCTGTGCCATAGAATTTTTCCTATTGTAACAGAACTTTACCCCCAAAACCCTACTGAGCATGCTCAGAACAGCAAAGAAAAAAATGTTAAATCCTTACAACTATGAAACCGTTGAATAGTTTTTTCACAAAACCTTTCAAAGGCACTACCTTGGCACACCACACCTCTACCCTGAAAGATTCAGAAAAAAATGCCCATTCTCTGTAGACTGTATGTAAGGGCAAAGCCAAAAACCCATGTTAAGATTAGAAAAAAAATAGACATCTACAGGAAAATTAAATATACAGATCTCAGAAACTGCACAGGTTGCCATCACAAAACTTTCCACATATTTAGACCTTGCCATCTAGAAAATGCATGCAGAATTTCAGCTTATTTTGCCAAATGCTGCCAAAGCTACTAAGGTGCAAATTTAGGAGTTTAATATAGAACCTGTCACTCAACCTTAACTATAGTGCTGCTACCATGTCAGTATTATACTGACACGATATTGTTAGGGCTGAACAACAGGTTCTATGCTAAACCTCTAACTTTGCACCTTGGGGTTGTCAACCCTAATGCCCTTTCAATTACCTGAGAAAACAACTTCAGACATGATGCATGCCCTCTGTGAAGAAAGTTACAACAGATTGTGCTGGTAACATGTGGTGAGACATACTTCTCTACCTTTGAAGAGTGCATCACTATAAGGCACTGGGTTGGAGTTGTATCTTGTGCTTTGGACAGGAGGCTATTGGCTGTGGGGGTGACCATTAGGGTTGATAACCCCAAGAAATACCCCACAATGATTCATCAAGATCACAGAGACCAAAACCCCTAATGTGTTTTCCTTTTGCTGCTTTGGGGTGGGGTGGCGGGGATTAGGGTTGGAAACACTAACTCCACATTTTCCTACTCTTGTGGCATTAGACGGGGAGAGAGAGAGAGAGAGAGAGAGAGAGAGAATAAATGATGGCAAAGTGGGGTAAACAAGGAAATAATATCATTGAGGAGTCAAACAAGCCATAATGCCACAGGCCTGAAGGTCAAGTGGCCTTTATGATCTTTTTGACTCTGAGATAGTATTATTTCATGAGTATACTGGACTTTGCCATCTTTTATTTTATATGATGAATTAGGTTGAACACTTTTTTCTGTGTCTTATGTCTTATCTTAGTGTGGGGGGTTAGAGGGGCTATTGTATCTGTTATTAAGAGGCTTGTTACATTATGTGTGTTGGGGTTTGTTACTTGTGTTATTAAGGGGCTTGTTACATGCATTATTGAGGTGGATTATAGTATGTTATTTAGTAATGTGTTATTAAGGTGTTAACAACTCATTAATATAATGTAATTAACTAACTGGTGTCATAATACCCTAATTGGCAGCCATCATATATGGAGAAATATATGATGGCTCTTTCTATGGGGATGAGGGACCAACCATGAATTGTAGATAGATAGATAGATAGATAGATAGATAGATAGATAGATAGATAGATAGACAGACAGACATATACTTACCTGTATATATCTAACACCAAGGAGACCAACTTAGTGATCCAGACTATTGCACCATGTTGGGACACCAAATTATGACCAAGAAACTGGCCGAGCAGTGGGCACAAACACCTGCTACCAGTTATCAGGTTCTGTTATTTCCCTGTTCACCCAAAGCCACTGAACTGTGTACAAATGGGGGGTATGGTTGGTTATCTCCCCACCCAGGCAGTTGTGGAAACCTGTATGGGAGGGAAGGAACTATACTGGACTGACACTGGAGAAAACGGGAACTGTGAGCCTCAGACAGACTTGAAGCAAGACTCTGACACAGTTTTCAAGTGAACAAAAGGTAAAAACTTTACTAAACTGTGCTGCCAGCATGACAGATACAGCAGTAATGAATAACTGGCAGTAACTTTTGTAATAATCCTCAATAACATTTTGTAACTTATACTCTATTCATTCCATTCTTGTACTATGTATGCTTTCTTTTATCCACAGGTCTGAACCTGCTAACCCTTGGAAAATGTAGGATATACCCCCACCCACCAGCCCTCCAAATAACAACAGAAACACTAGGCCACCCTCCAGTCCTCAGCTGCATCACATTCACTGTACTTACCTTAAGGGCAAGCACCTACTGGAGACAGAGTAACAGAGAGGGTAACAAGGAAAGGGTAGGTCGGGGAGCTTCATGGAACAGCACAAGAAGGAGGGAAGGAGGTAGGGAAGGAGTAAGGTATGGAGAGCCATAAGGAGTCTGGAGAAAAAATTCTGGATCTGTAGTCCATCATGGTGGAATCTAGCCTGAATTTGGTGGCCATAACAGAGTGGTGGTACACAAACAGCCACGAGTGAGACATGGCCATACTGGGGTACTTTATGCTCAGGAGAGACAGGGATGGGAGGAGGAGGAGGAGGAGGGGCTGTAGTATATAGGGGGGACAGAATTAAGACAATGGAAGTACAGGGGCCCCTGGAGGAAAAAGAAGGGCTAGAGGTCCTGGGATCATCCTGGAAATGAGTACTGGGGCCGCTATCAATACAGAAGTGGTATACAGACCTGCAGCACAGGGAGAAGAGTTGGATAAGACATCAGGATGGAAGTAAGTGGGAGGTGCTGATAGTTGGGGACTTCAATCTGCCAGATATGGATTTGACCCTTGAACTATAGCTTAAGGCAAGGAGCAGGGTAATCCTTGACTCCTTAAAAGGGTCTTTTTTCAGGCAGCATGTCAAGGAACCAACTAGGGATGGGCCAGTGCTTAGTCTTGTGACTACAACCTGGGACAGCATAGCAGATGTCACATAGGCAGCCCCCTAGGTATCAGTGATCACTGTACAGTGTAGTTTAATGTTAAGACAGGAGGGTCCTTGACTTTAGGCAGGTGGATTTTAAAGAAATTGGAGACTGCCTTAGAAACTGCCTTGTAGGGGGATTGCCAAGGAGGCGCAGAGGCATAGCCAGAAAAAATAAGAGAGAACATGATTAAGTCAACCAACCTCTGTGTGAAGGAAGGAAGTAAAAGCAGAAGGAAAATTTATTTTTGCATAACATTGTAAATTCATGTATAGATCATATACAACGTTGTAAATTCATGTATAGATTATGTATATAATTCCAGCAATATTTCTCTGTAACCTAAACTGTCCATTGTATTGTGAGTATCTAACCAATGCTTCTCTGTGTTTCAAAATTATTGTTGCATTGTGAAAAATCTCTGTAATTAATTCTGGGTTGCCCCTGAAGAAGGTACTCTTGGATGCTCAGTGGGTTGACCCGGTCAACAAAATTCAATAAATAACTAAGTGACCAAGGTGATGGGGGAGAAAAGGATGATATTCAGGAGGTGAGAAATTTAATGGAATCACTAATGAAAGAAAGGATTGTGGAATATCTTGAATCCAGTTGCTTACAAGATCTGAGGCAGCATGGGTTCACTGGAGGGAGGTCATGGCAAACAAATCTGAAATATTTCTTTGGCTGGGTGACCAGGGAATTAGATCAGGGTGGAGCATTGGATGTGGTCTACCTAGATTTTAGTAAGGCCTTCGACATTGTTTCACATAGGAGACAAGTAAACAAGCTGGGCAGCCTAGGGGTGGGTCCAAAGGTGGTAAACTGGGTAAGAAATTGGTTGTGAATAGGTGACAGAGGGTGGTGGTAAACAGAGTTCACTCTAAAGAAGGGAGGGTGACCAGTGAACTGCCACAAGGATCAGTACTGGAATCAGTCCTCTTTAATGTCTTCATTAGCAACACTGAAGAGGGGCTAGAAGGGAAGATATGCCTTTTTAGAGATGACACTAAGATCTTCAATAGAGTAGACACTCTGTGGGGGGGGGTAGAAAAAATGAATAGAGACCTAAGAAAACTCGAGGAGTGGTCAAGAGTGTGGTGACTAACTTTCAATATGAAGAAGTGCAAAATCATGCACTTGGGCCACAGAAGCTCAGGGGTGAAGTACGAAATGGGGGGAGTGGTACTGACGACCAGCAAACACGAAAGAGACCTGGGGGTAATCATATATGATGCACTAAAGGTGGCCACACAGTGCAACAAGGCAGTGAGGGCTAGTGAGATGCTAGGGTGCATAGCGAGCGGTATCACCAACAGAAAGAGGGAGGTGGTGATACCATTGTAGAGATCACTGGTGAGACCTCACCAATAGTATTGTGTTCAGTTCTGGAGACTACATCTCCAGAAGGACATAGAGTAGAGGCAATCCAGAGGAGGGCAACTAAAATAGTGTGGGGTCTACATAGTAAGGCCTATGAGAAGAGATTAAATGATCTCAATATGTATACCCTAGAGGAAAGGAGGGAGTGGGGATATGATAGAAGCTTTAAAATACCTCACGGGTATAAATAAGGTTCAAGAGGGAAGCATTTTTCAGAAAAAAAAGATGCTGAAGAACAAGAGATCATGCTATAAAGCTGGAAGGGGGTAGACTCAGGGGAGATGTAAGGAAGTACGTCTTCACAGATAGGGAGTTGGATGTCTGAAACAGCCTCCCAGTGGAGGTGGTGAGGGCCAAAACTGGAACAGGATTCAAGAATGCATGGGATAGGCATAAGGGAACCTTAGTGGTAAGGTAAGAAGGGATAAAGCTGGATATCATGTAGAATCTGTGGTGTTACAGTAGATAGGAAAAATGGGCAGAATAAGAGGGCCAAACAGTCCTTATCTGCTGTCAAATTCTATGTTTCTATGTTACGTAGGTATAAGGAAATGCAGAAGGAGGATGACAGGTAGGTATGCCAAGTAAAGCAGAAAGAAGCAGGAGAAGCACTGAGGGAATCTAGGTACAGGAAGAGGAAAGGATAGCCAAAAGGGCAACAAAAGGAGTTAAGTCTTTCTTCAGGTCCATAAGTGAGAAGAGATAAGCAAGAGAAGGGATAGTGAGGCTATGGATAGCAGCAGGGGGAGCTTGCGCAGAAGAGGATCAAGAAAAAGCAGACATGCTGGGTATGTACATCTGCTTAGTCTTCACATTGGGGGGGTGGACCACCAGAGAGCAGCAGAAACAAAGGGAGGTAAGGTGGACAGGGTACATGAGAGGAGTCTATTTCAAATAAGAAAGAGCACCAGGACCAGACGGCATGCAATGAAGTTGGAGGGGGGGGTTTCAAAGGGAAGTGAGGAAGTTCTACTTCACTGAAAGAGTGGTGGGCACCTAAAACAGATTGTCAGTGGAAGTGGTGGAGGTAAAAATAGTAGAGGGCTTCAAGGATGCATGGGATACACATAGAGGAATATTAGTAAATAGGGAGGGAGGAGGGAAGGTCGCTGGAGATCAGTTAGCATGTGTGGAGACAGACTAGGCAGGGACTATCTAGGCAGACTGGATGGCCAAGTGATCTTTTTCTTTCAACAAATTCCATTTTTCTGTTTCAGTGGCTACAAGGTCTATTCCTACCTCAGTCAACCCACTGATACCTTTTACTCAGATACCCTTCCCTGGTACCTATACTTATGCAGTTACTTATACTTTATAGAATCCCCTTAAACTCTACAGCATTCGTATTACTCTATGCATGCAATGCCCTAAGGTCACTGTGTTATTAAACCACATTGGCTAACAATCAGTTATAAGCATTCAGAGTGGCAACTCCCCCATCAGTCTTTGTTCAAGAGTCCAGTTTAAATTGATGGGTGAATGTCCTTTGCAGTTAGTGGACCAGACATCCCTTTTACAGTAGAGGGGTGTCCCTCTTGAACTAGTCTCCAATAAAATAAATTACTACACCATGTTCCTTAAAACTGAGCACTGTGGAAATCACTGGACAAATGAACTTCCTGGAGAATGGCAGTGGATTCTGGATGGTGATAATCCTTGTAGAAACACTCTCTGGTTGCTGCACTTGCTGGACTTGCTGGATGTAGGTTGAACACACTTGACGGATAAAGGTACCACAAGGCAGCAGACAAAAACATTTCTTACCCTATGTTCACTTACAGCCCTACAGTCCCTGGCAGTGAGATACAAGCAATTTCCTATATACTAGTATACTAGTTGAGAGCTAGTCCCTCAGCCCCTATCCTGTTGTAAGCCTCTATAAGCCAGACTCCCTCTGATTTAGTTGAGTCCTTTCAGATCTGCATTCATGCTCAATCTCTTAAAAAATTAACTGTGCAACTCCTATTATACTCCCTGAGCATTCCATAAAACTAAAATCCTAGTCTCTGAGTGAACAGATTCCCTCTTTCCATCCTCTGCACCAGTCAGATGTTATTCTAGTTAGAATTCTGCAGTGGGATAAGCCACATTGGAATGTTCCAGTTCAAAATCCCAAATATCACCAAAATTATGAACCCTTTTCTCACTTTACAATGGATTCAAAACTATCTTTCATATCTCTGAAAAAGATGGAATTAGAATTGACTGTAAGCATTTCTGCACCACCATAGCTAGAAAGCTGACCCTTCAGGCTTTCTGTTGAATTTTCTGTGTACAAATTGAGTCATAGGAATTCTAAGTTGCTTCAATATGAAGTTTACCTTGTGTGTAAATCTTAATTCTGCTTTATAACACTGTGCCACTTTACTGAGGAGAAAGCCCTATCACTGTGGCTCATTTCTTCTGTAAATCTACACTATTTACTTATCTTGGCTTAAACTATGTACATATTAATTTATCTGGTCTGCACTCCTCCCAGCAGTTGTTCCATGGGCTCCTGGCACAACTGGTGTCTAAGAGTGCACTCCAACCACTAGATTCCACCTTTCAGGCTTTCCCTGCCTCTCAGTGTGGCTCCTGGACACTACGCATAACTCCATCGCCAGCTCTCCTTCTCAGGTCAGCAGCTCCTCCTTCCTGCCCACTTAGACCACTGGGACTATTTTTCTCTGGTAGAGCACCCTTCAAAGTATAAACCTGCCAGGTTTGGTACAAATTTGTTAAATATCTGTTAGGTTACAGTAGTTAATAAAAAAAAGTGTACACAAAATCTGCAGATTAAAATCTCCATCTTTTTGTTTCTCTCGTCTGCTTCAATTAGCTCCATTTTTAATATTAAACATTTCTGGGTTAAATGAAACACATGTTCCTGGCCCTTAGACACTCACCTATCCCTCTTTGGCTTTATTGTATATAAATAAGTATTTCATTTGCCATTT
The DNA here is from genome assembly GCA_016271365.2 of Neoceratodus forsteri. NCBI lineage: Eukaryota > Metazoa > Chordata > Ceratodontiformes > Ceratodontidae > Neoceratodus > Neoceratodus forsteri. The sequence goes on along the minus strand of CM057449.1, from coordinate 1,273,532,400 downwards.
TCATTTCATGTTTGTGCACCAATTTCACTCTGCAGTCTGCTGCTACCTGGTAAAATGGCACCTTTATGAGGTGTGTTGGAGCACATTCCCATTAGTTTTGTATGTGCCCTCTTATATTTGTTTTTTTAACATATTTTTATGCTCCTCTGGCTACAGGATAGGACCTCCTTTCACTGCTGCCAAGGCATCCTGCCCACCCTAACGAGGTCCATTATGGTTACTCATGGTCCCCCCACCCACCCAAGACACATCTCTGTGCTGCCCCACTCAACTTACCCGCTAGGGCCGGGTACACCTTCTGCTTCTTTGGCATTTCTTCCCTGTTGTCCATGTTGCCATCCATGGAGTGGAGGAAAGGAGGGATGGGGGGGACATGATAGAAACTTTCAAGTACCTCAAGGGAATCAACAAAGTCCAAGAGGGTAACATCTTTCAAAAAAAGAGATGCACAAGAACAAAGGGGCACAATTTGAAGATAGAAGGGGATGGCTCAGAGGTAATGTGAGGAAGTATTTTTTCATGGAGAGGGTAGTAGATGCATGGAACAGCCTTCCTGAGGAGGTTGTGGAATCAAAAACAGTGGGAGAATTCAAGAATGCATGGGACAGACATAAGGCAATTCTAGGGGTTGGGGGTAGGAGGAAGTAGGCTGTTGGTTAACTAGGATCTGAAGCTTAGCCATTAGGTAGGGAAATGGGCAGACTGGGTGTGCCAAGCAGTCCTTGTCTGCCATCAAATTCTATGTTTCTATGTTTCTATGGTGGAGGTGAAGATGAGGGGAGTACCCAGAAGCACCACAACTTGAATCCAGTGTGGGCATGGATTACCAACGGAGCCTCATCCTCCCGGTGATGTGCATACTTTTTCTCTGTTCTCCCTGCCCCCCACCAAAAGTGCATAGTGTGATTGGCTACCACTAAGGGTTGAAACAACCAATCTACAGATGTCTACCAACAGTCCCTGCTCTACATTGCAATTGTTGCTCTGAGAACTGTGGTCACACATGTGGCAGTAGAGTAACAGGCTTTGATCACCCTCTACCCCAGAGATGGAGAGTGTCCACTGGGATGCTCAATCCTCCTCCTGCCTCCTGGCCCTCTGACAGCCCAGGATCATTCCTGAACCTGGGTTCTTGGCATCACCAGCAATAGCAGTACCTCTAAGGAATATTTTACAGCCCAGTCCCTAAATCACAATCCTGGCACTTGCTGCCTGCCAATTAAATGATTTCTTTATTTAATTTATTTAACATCAGTCTTTTACTGATGACAGCATTCACATTCTCTGATACATACATGTATGCAAGCACACATACACACACACACACACACACACACACACACACACATATGCCACAGCCTGACTTGTGACCACACTAGTGGTTTGCGCTATCTGTGCCTCTCTCCCCAATGAGGGGATTCCCCTCTCAGTGCAGTAGCACTGATTGCTAGAGCTGCATCTTAGCTTCTTCTTCCTCGACGTCTTGTCCCACACATCACTCATAGATGCCACTCTGCAGCTAAAATACATGAATAAACAGTCTCCTCTGATTCTCCCTGGTACACATACTGAATATATATTTTTAGCATTAGGGAAATAAAAAATATGATTTATTATGTAGCACCAGGCTGGCCCCAGCTTTTACCACTGAACCACCAGGGCCACACAAGCAATAGTCAGGGTAATGATTTCCTAGCCCGCTGGCTACCACCATCTGCTGCATTCAGATTAAAGTAGTAAACTATGTATTATTACTAAATGTGTGTATGCAGGGTGTAGGTAATCTCACTCCTTCGTTTACTCCAACCAGCACTAGTAATATGCTGATGACCTTCCTATTAATTAAATGCAGATTTTAAACTCCTACTTGGCAAAATCCATGTTGACTGCTGGACCCACCAGGTGACCTCAACTGTAAGGTAGCAATTATATTTCTTGTGGAACAGATGTTCCATGATTGTTACAATATATTCAGTTAAAAATGACAGTACTTCTAAAGAGTAATGCTGTTACACCTCCATATAGGAAATTTGAGTAGGAGTTGTGCACCATAGACCAACTTGTAGTTTCCATGACTGGAGAGGTGTTGGCATCTGGTTTTATTGTCCATAAAAAAATGTCCAGATCATTATAGTGTAGGAATAGGGTAGATTACATTCTGAGGCATGCTAAGCAGTGACAAGATTTCTGACAAGATTACACGATTACATTTACAAGAACATAATCATGAAAGCTGGCATCACTTACTGAATAGTAATGGGTTAGCGAGTATGTTGCATAACGTCTTCACTTCTCAGCAGTAATGGGTTAGTTGTAGCCTATTATACAATGACAAGAAAGAATGCTGGCCTCTGATTGGTAAGTGTGTGCCTGGGACAGCCATGTTATCCGAGCACAGCATCACTGTATGAAGTCCAGGCACACACATGATTGCATGACAGTCACGAATCATGTGTCCCCTCCACAAGTTACCCTTACTCCGAGATCCTGCTGTTAGGGACTTCAGCCCCCCCCCCACCACCACCACCAATGTTGTCAGTACCCCCAAAGAGCAACTCCTTCAATGGCTAAACCTGACCAAAAAAAACAAAACAGTACATAACAAAATAAATCTAAATTTCAAGGCCTTTTTTTTCTCCAAAGTGAGCAGTTTCACTGAACCACATAAACCAAAACTGGCATTCGCGTGCTTCAGAGACACCACTTGACTTCGAGGGAACAAAATTGGCATGAAAACTACATACTGCCACTTCCAAAACCACTATGTAACCTTCATGACATTTCAAAGCTTATTTCTCTAAAAAGTGTAAAAAAAAAGCCACAGCTCCAAAGAGCTTTATTTGTCCCCCTCTCCACATCGCGAGTGTAACAGCACATGCATGCTTCAGAGCGGTGCTGCACACTCACTCAGCGAGAATCATCTGGCTCAAATCCCTGTCATGTCCCTCAGCTTTTCCTGTACTTTAATTTCAGTACTTACAAAAAATAAAGATACAGACAGCACCTTTCTCCCCGGTGTCCTACAAGTCCCAACTCCACTTTCACCCGATGTAACTACACACAAGAAGGCACCTACAAGCCAATACAGAAAAAACATTCACCAGCAGCACCACCTCCAGGACAACACAGAAACTATGAATTTTGTTTCTAATGGAATACCTCCACTAACAAAAAAGTAAAACAAATATATATATTTTAAACACATTTTCCCACTTTATTCTTCTTAAAAGCAAAACAAGTCATTGTATAATAGCAATGATGTACTCCAGTGTGTGTGTCGTGCTTGAATAATGTCACTTCTTGGTCACTGGATGCACTCTGTCTGTGGGCTCGTGCCCAACCACCTGAGGTGTGACGTTATCCCAGCATGACACACAACTTGTCATGCATTATTGCTTAATTAGGGGTTTAAGGTTGGGATTTAGGTTAGCATAAGGTTAGGATTAGGGTACAATTGGGGGTACAGGGGCATAGCCCCTGATTACAACAGTAGCACAGGATGGTTGCCATGGACAGGTGCACAAATCTCATTCAAAATCTCACCCACCATATTTAAAACTGAGTGCATGTCGTACACCACAGTTCACCCTAACAATATCATGTAAGACTAGTATCTGTAGATGATCTGATGGTACAGCAGCTAGGGAGCTACTTACCATGTCAGCAATCAGGGTTCTCATTCCAATCATAGAATGTGTCTTCAGGCTAGAAGGAGAAGGCAAATTCAGCATGCCAGATGGTTTCTCTGATGCTTAGTCATGGATAGTTGGGCCTGATACTCCACTGCAGCACTGTCCACTGGTGCTCCAGGGAGTCTAGTGGTTCTGGACCTGCTTGAGCATCTCGGGACTGGAGAGCAGGGAAGTCCCTAGAGGAATAGAAGAAACTGGTTGTGGTGCAAGTAGGTGAGCTGCAAGCCCTCCACTGGTGATGGGCAAGGCTTGTATTATGTTTTTTATTCTGGATATACCTTACAAATCCTTTTATAGAATGGTGCCCTTTTTAGTTGGATAGGATAATCCTGCTATGTTTCCTACCTATTACAATCTGTTAACCCAGCAGTGTAGATAGTTTGACAGATAGCCACTTTCAAACCTAGATACAGTCATACAGTAACTATGTGATTTAACATTTCCAAAGGTAATACCAAAGGACTCCTGATGAAAGTACTTCTAGAGATACCTAAGCATTATGCAGTATTCATCTTGTGCATATTTTTTTTTTTTTAAATCAAAGCAACTATGGGGTAAAAGGTTGGACTGGATAGTTACCATAGATATACTCTGATGTGAAATGCATTTAAAATGGAGCAAATAGCTGTCTCTGTGAATAGGCAGCAACATATTACACTATGACATGAAACAGCAAAGATCAACAATGAATGCAGGTTTCTTACTCAGTGGGTTACTGTGATTGAGTAACTTTGCCAAGGCAATGCTCACACTTTTATGGGAGAGAAGACTAAAGTGCATTGCTCATTAGTATCAATTCCAGTTGTGGTAGTTGTATGACCTGGAGGCATTTTATAAGGAGGTCGCTACCTGTGCTGTCTACAGCCAACATTGGATATCACAATGGACTTTATAGGGCTGGGACAGGAGGATATGTGGAAAAATGGAATATATAGTCCCAGGGAAAATAGAGTAAATGAGGATATTTGCTAGATGGTGGTGCTATCTGGCAATTAATCAAAATAGTAGATAGTTCATTACACAGCACTGAGCACATGTGAAATACTGTATCTTCATGCTTAATCACAAAGCAAATCTAACTCATTTTTAGGAGTCTTTCATCCCATAGATTTGAATTTAATCAAAAGGTAAGCTCAGCACCACATCAAGAAATGCCAGATGCTGAGACCCACCTCTTCTTGTCTAAGATTGTTCTTCTTAAATGAAAGACACAGACATGCTCCTTCAAATATTAAGTTCTCAAATAGAGGATTATTGTATCGGCTCTTTTTGAGCATTAACACTTCCAGGTAGCATCCTAGAAGGTGATTAAAAAACAGTGGCGTCTTGGCTAACTGAACAATGGCTATTACTGGGCTGGAAGTTTAAATAATACTGTTTTAGCAGTCTTATTTATTTGGGGGGCATCAGAATAGAAGGCACTTCTGGTGGCTTAGGCAGAATCAAGAAGTGAGGTAGGGGTTCCGAAAGTATATAAGAAGACCCCAGGGGCCAGCTAGCAGATAGGTGGGGATTTGCCTGTTATGGTGTGCATTTGCAAATGACTTTTCCATGACAATTGTACAGGGACTGCTGTTTAGGCATTACTGAGGATACAGAAGGGGGTGAAGATTTCAAGTTACTGTAATAGTAGTAGTATGCTGATGAAGTCAGTTGTTTTCTTTTGTCTTCTCTCTTTTGTGTGTGTCTTGCAGGTAGTGTTGGCTGAGATGATGGACTGCAGAAGCCTCTGAGAGGCAGTGTGTGACCATTGTGCAAGATTTTCAAGTTCAGGGAAGGGAAGACTACTTCTGAATTACCTACAACAAATGCCAAAGAAAAAAGGAAATGCAAGAAGGGATCAGAAAGCTGGAAGGTCATATACAGGGCTTAAGGGAGACATGGGAAGTAGAACAGTCTCTGTGTTGAACATTTGAGAAGGAAACAGGTGGACCAGAAGGCCTTTTTGAGATAAAGAAATGGGACCAGCAGGAGAATAAGGGATCATGGATGCATGGAGGTGTAAGAGGAGATGAAGCGGGCTCAGTATCTAGGAGCAGAATGAGTCAGAGGGGGATAGTGAGGAGGATGCTTTTATCCTGGATGAGCAGAGTCTACAGAACCAGAGGAGAACACAAGAAAAACCATGGCAGGAGTTTGTTTGTTTGTTTATTGAAAACTGGATAGGCTCGTGAGCCAAGGCCCATTTTTGAGAGTATCTTTGAGCAAGTACCTGCCAGAAATAATACAATATACTGAATATAATTTACAAATCTATTTTGAGCATACAAATAACTGTTATAGACATCTACATTCTTCACATTAAAGGAAAAGTGATTATCGACTTGATTATCAGAGGGACTGACAGCAAGCTGTGCTGCAGAGACACAGAAAACACTGGTAATGTTGGTACCAGAAGCTGGAGTGATGGACATTTGAGAGAATATTGACAGTATTCTGGGTAATGGTGAGTGAATGCGAAAACTCACAACTTCAGTTTGGCTTCAATCTGGACACCCTGTACTTGTTTTGGCTTCATCTCTTTACCCAATGATATTTCAGGTCTTTGGTATGGAGTCTAACAGACTACAAATAAGGGATGAGATCCCCTTCACGTGCAGTCAATCTCATCATCTCCTACCCTCTCCATTCCGCTAGTTAGTTTTTTTCAGTCAGCACTAGGTACAGTGCCAGTAGCCTGAATTTTATTTTATAAAACAATGCCTGGGGAGGTGGGAGGAAGCTGGAAAGTGACTGAGTGAGAAAAGGGGTGGACATAGAACTAGCACTGATTACCTGGGATGGCTAGAGTGTTTTTATGTAATAATCTGGCTGAAGATCTAAGTGATCCAAAATAGCCCATATGTTTGGACTGAATCGAAGTTAAATGTGCTGAATTTTGGCACATTCACTGAATACAAATTCAGTATCAGCCCAGCCTTAATTGGGGGTGGAGTGTTAGACCAACCAATTGTGGCAGATATCATGAGAATAAATTATGTGGGGTGCATGAACCAAGGATGGCTAAGGAGACATTACAGTACAGTACCTAGCTATAGCATCTAAGGTCAAGCAGAGGAATGGGAATCAGATCATCAGAAAAATGTTGTTGGTTTTCCGGGCATGAACAACTAGAGAGCAGGCCTTAAGAAGATGATTACATGGCTAAGGGCATGGTGCAGAGTGAAAATACATCACTTTCTGAGAAACTGTAGCAGCTTCTGGGGATGATTTGAGCACCAGGCCACAGATGGACTGTACCTGAGCTGTGGGGAATGCCAACTCAGGTAGGGGAAACTGGACACTATGTTAAAAAAAATGATTGGAGCTGCTTTAAATTGAAGATACCAGTGAAAGGAGTGAGACACGTGCTGAAGGTTATGACCTACCAAGACAAAGATGCTGGATGCAACAATGAAGATAATATACTGTAAGATATAAAGAGTGTTTTGAAAGTAATGGAATATTGAATGGGCAAGAGCAGGAGTGGAAATATGTGTATATTAGTGCTAGGAGTCTGAGAAATAGTGTAACTCAACCTCTCCCATATAGCTTGTCCGATAGCTCTCAGACTAAGTCAACAACCATGCCAATGCCAGCCTCAACTGCTGCTTTCTTTGCAGCTAACACAGCCACACATCAGACACTTTTTATCCAGACCCCAGAGACTTGCAAAGGGGGCTGAGGCCAAAAAAGTGCAGCGTGCATTTTCTTTATGCCCATTGGATATACTGATGGTAGCAATGGGGGACCAGAATCAGTCTTCTGCCCAAAACAAGAGACCAGAGGATTAAAAATAAAAACTTTGTTATACTGCCAGAGACCACATGGATAAAACTGTGCAACTCATACCTGAACCTTTAAATGGAGAGAAATGCAAGAAGTGTTCATACACTTCTACTAAAGTTTGCCCACACCCTGGGACATGAAACAGCACCAGAGACGGTGCTACAGTTGTTGTTGATTACCTTTGCCATCGTTACATGTCTCTGTAGCAAAGTGTTTCTTATAAGGTATATCTTCTATGAAATTATTACAGGTGGTGCTTTACGTTTTTTTTATCTATCATTAGAATAAGCTTTCAGGGCTACTGCATTTGTTGCTGGCTGATTGTTTCTGTACTTACCTCCTTGTTTCTTTCATCCGTGGTTCTTCTTTTTTGGCAGGGGAAGGGCCCAGCCACCCACCCCATCCCCAACCACCCCCACATTACATTCCTTTTATAGGGTAGCACAGTTGTGACATTTCCTGTAGCAAAACAGGAAGGGCAGATCAGAGGGTATCCACACAGTGACCTCATTTACAGGGCACAAGTCATTTTAACTTGTTATGCAAAAACAAATAAATAAAACACAAAATCAAACTTTTGCTTTCATTTACCTCCTTCTAATTACTCTGACCAGATTATAAACCCAGCAACTTATCTGGAATGGATATTATTAACTGCAGGTACTATGGGACACTTTTCAAAAGGACAGTTGTACAGGATTTAGGACACTGTCCTATATGCTGGGCCATTGGAGACCTAAGGGCTCAGCTCCAGGCAGCATGGGCAGATATTGCGTGCCTCAAATCGCATATTCAGGAGTAAATAAATTATAGGACCCATCCACCATTTCCCCAACATCCAACAGAAGCACCTCGACCGCAAAGGATAGTTGGTCCGGGAGGTTGGCAGGTGGTTAGGAGGGGCAAATCGAGTGCCCCATCACTCGGTGCTCTCCAACATATCACCTCCACAAACCATATTAAAACCACAAACAGGTATCTGCCTTTATCTCTGAAATCAAACAAAGGGGCAGAGGACACTACAGAGCAGGACACTGCAGCACAAGACCTAGCACAACAAAACTCTCCCAAAACAGGAACTAAAACAAAAAATGCATAAAGAAAATCCAAAAAACTTCTGATCATAGCAGACTCCATGATTCAGGGAGTTGATACCTATCTCCAGCCAGGGATAATGGTCAAATGTCTCCCAGGTACAGAAGCATGGAGAGACACTGACCGCATTGCTAAAATTGTACAGGAAGAAGGAGAAAACATTGATGTCCTGGCACACATAGGGACTAACGATCTCGCCAGTTGGTCAGTTGTGGAGACCAAGGAACACCTGACCAGGCTGGGTGACAAACTATCATCCATTTCATCTGCCATCTCCTTCTCAGAGATCCTGCCAGTCTGGAAGAGGGGGGCAGATGGGTGGAAGGTCAGAGAAGGGGAGATAGGGGAGCTAAACATGTGGCTCAAGGGCTGGTGCCAGGAAAAATTACACAAATTTGTAGGGAACTGGCAACAGTTTTGGGCGTGAAAGTTCTTTAAATTTGATTGACTGACAATACTCCAATGGAGAGGAGAGAAGCGAAAAAAGTCAAGTACTTGGAAACCAATTAAAATTATGTTATTAAGTGGAAGTTATATCTGAGCAACTCCTGACCTCCATGGGGCTTGTACATGGAGGTCAGGAATTTTTTTTTTCATTTTTGATGGCCCCAGTAAGTTCTTGAGCATGCCGAGCTACTACCCTCTGTTATGGAAGAGCTTGCAGGGCCTAACCCTTGCCATAGTATGATCCATCAGCAGCACGAAACCCATGCCACCATGTCATTTTTATTACTGGGGACTTTAATTTTGCAGACATTATTTAGAATAATTTTGACACCACAGAGGGGAAAAATGAAAAAGACTTTTGTGAAATGGCTGCGGAAAATAACTTGACACAACATGTGGATAAATCAACAAGAAACAACATATTAGATATGTGGTGATTTGCATATGCAGCCTATGATGATTTGCATTGTGTGGGCATGTGTGATTTTGTATTAACATATTAGATAAATATTTATTTAGTTAGTTAGTTATTTATTTCAAAATGTTTCACCAGGAAAGACATACTGAGCTAAACAAAAGCTCATTTCCAGATGCATCCTGGGGGAGGGTAGAAGAGGAGTTCAAGAAAAAAATAATCATGACAATTGGAAGGCTATGCCTGTGGTTCAATGTACAAGCATCAAGCCACTCCCCCTTCCTGTGCTACATAAGTAGTTCTTCTGAGCCTGTCTCTCAAGCACTTTTTGTTTGCAGCCAGAGGCTCTGTTGGTCTGTTCTTTGCAGCTGCTGGTGCTTGCCCCCCCCACCCACCTTGCTGTATTTTGGCCTCTGCTTGTTTTTGCTGGACTTCTGTTTCTGTTCTCCTGCATTTGGTTTGTATTGTTTATTTATTTATTTAGTTTTTGTTGACCAGGTAAGTGCACTAGACAAATCCTGCCTATTTTCAGGCACGACTCGGGGGAAGGGGATACAGATGAATGCCGACTGACCTTGAACCAGATTAAGCTGTTGGTAGTATTTTTAGTGAATGAGGGAAATTTGGCCAGGAAACCTGGGAAATTCTCCTACTCTTTTTTGATAAGTGCCATGGGATCTTTAACATCCACCTGAACTACCACCAATCCAGGCAGATGGGACCTCGGTTTAACGTCTCATCTGAAAGATGACACCTCAGAAGTGCAGCACTCCTCTCATGCTGCACTACAGTGTCAGTACTGGGATATTAACCCAAGTGCCAGATGTGGGAACTGAACCCACAGCCCTCTGATCTCTCGGCCTCAAAGGCGAGTGTACTACCTACTGAGCCACTGACACTACTATCTCTGGCTGTGTGCTTCTCTGTGTTGCTTCTTTCTTCTTCTTCAGTGTTTTTTGTGTCTTTTGATTGCATTCTTTTTGGGAGGCTTCTATTTCTAAACTCCTTGTATTTTTGCTAATCCAGAGCTGATGCTACTTGCTCCCATTTACTCACAATGCAACTGCAGTTGTTATCTGTGTGTTTCAGCTCAAACTGCTTCCCTGCTGCTGTTCTCCATGCTATGCACCTTAATTGTTTGACCTGGTTCAGGCTCTCTCTGAACCCTAGCCCATGCAGCTCAATCCTGCTTCCTGAACTTATACCACATTCCTCATTGCTGCTTTCACTGCACTGCCTAGCCAATTGCTCCTTTTGGTGCGTTGCCTCCCTATAGTCTATGTTCATTCGAATTGATACCCCTATAATTCATACTTACTCAATACTGATACTGCTCTATTATGTTTGCACACTGTTATTATACTCTGGAGGTCTGCTTAGCCACCACTGATGCTGTAAACTAGTTTTAATATCTGCATGTGGGTCATGGCGCCTTCCCATCGCTTTCTTGTTTTTCCTATGGCAGGGGACTGGAGGTGTTGTTGAGGAGCCATGGCCCCATGTGGCATACTAACTCGTGCTCAAATCCTGCTTTTGTTACTAAAATCCTCAGAGTATTTTTCCACCTTTCATTGGCTTCCTTGATGGCCTGGCTGGCTTGCCCACTATTCATATTTGCTGCTGCTTTGACCTCCGTGCAGGTCTGACCATTTGCTTACCCTTCTTACTGACCTATATACAGGTCCATTCATTGCTTATACACTTCATTTGCTCAGCGCTCGCTATTACCATGTCTGACCTATGTGAGGGTCCCAGCACTCACAATTGTTTTCTTGGGCATGCCAGCCATAACTATTTCATGGCGCAGGACCTCCCTGCAGCCAATGGTCTCACTCTGCACCTATTAAGTCTGCATCTTAAGCGTGCTTGACCTGGGACAGGGTCATTTTCACCTAGCCCATAGCTGGGAATGTCCTTGCTCTGGCCTCACTTTCGCCGTTTGTGATTTGATGGCAGCTCCTAGTGTAGAATTTAAGACTAGCCATGAAGGGTGGTTACAGCAATCTCCTTTGGCTCTAGTATTCTACTATCTATGCACCTTCACCGCATTCTCCCTTCAACTGTCTCTGGTTCACCTGGTTTGTTTTTAGGTTGGGTAGGCCAAGTGAGTTCTTCAGCAGTCATTGCTCTCCTCCTCTCACCTTAGTTGCCCCTGAGATTGCAGAGCACTCTCACAACCTTTCACAGCATTTCTGTTAGCGGGATCAAGCGAGAGTTTTCCTCCAAATTGGAATATTTTCCACCCACCCTTTCAATGGGTTTCGAAACTGCAGCAGCAGAGACATCACTAAACAAACATCCCAAGCCTGGAGGGAAGGCAACCTAGGCCTTGGATCCCCAGAGATTTTCTCCTCAAAGTTTTTTTTTCTCTCCTCCATGCCTCAGGTCAGAAATGTTAGTTAGCCGTAGTAAGTGTTCCCTAGTTCCTTTAGGTAGGTTCCGCTGTTGGATGGAGGTGGATGGTGTCCCTACCTGCTGTTCCCTCTCTCCTTAGTAGGCTCCCTCAATCTCCAGCACAAACCCATAGTACTCATGTCATTGCTAACCTGCACATCTCATTATGCTATCAGCTTGCCTGGTGCTTAATCTACTACAATGTCTCACAGCTATTGATTGCTGATGTGCTTTCATACTACTACTTTTCTTTCTGGGGATGTTTCCTAAGGTACCTTTAGCCAAGGGAATCATCCTGCAGCACCACTAGGGGTGGAACTCTATTCAATGGTCCCTTGCCTTTGGTACCCCTACAGGGTGGTAATTCCTCTGGAATAGAGAGCATGAATGGTCAAAACCAAGTAAAACAGTTGCACAAGTGTTACATCATACTGGCTGCATAGGCCATTGAATTGGAAGGCTATACCTGTGGTTCAATGGACAAGCAGCCAGCCACTCCCCCTTCCTGTGATACATAAGCGGTTCCTCTGAGCCTCTCTCTCAAGCACTTTTCCTTTGCCCCACCATCCTCCCCTCCTCCTCCAGCGGCATTGCATCTCTCCTTGGGATGCTTCCTAAGGTACCTTTAGCCAAGGGAATTGTCCTGTGGCACCTTTAGGGGTGGAACCCTCTTCAAGGGTTCCTTGGCTTTGGTACCCCTACAGAGTAGTAATCCTCTGGAATAGAGCACGAATGGCCAAAACCAAGTAACACAGTTGCACAAGCATTACATCATACTGGCTGTGTAGGACATTGAATACATTATGCAGTACATGAGATTAAGCATTAACAATAGAAAACAGAAATAAATAAGTTGTACTAAACATTGAAATGAGCATTATCAAAAGGCAAAATTAATTGAAGGAACAGGGTGGTGTGCTTGCCCAATGGGCTAAAAGGAGGTACATTACAGGTGCAGAGGCAACACAGGCTAGTTGATGTAGGTAGGAGAAGGAAACGCAAGGAGGGGAGTAAGACAGGTGTCCAGAACATGGGGAGGGGAAAGATTAAAAAATAAAAGTTAATAAAAGGATGAGGGACATGTATCAGGTGCAGTTGCAGGAGTGAGAGGAAAAGTCACAGAGGAGAGAGAGAGAGAGAGAGAGTTTGGATGGGCAGGAGCGAATGGTTAGGGGGAGAGAATTCCAAAGTTTGGGGAAATGGTAGGAGAAAGCAGTTTGGTCAGCGAGTCCTTTTATTTATTTATTGAATTTTTTTGACTGGGTAGGCCCACTGAGACTAGAAGTCCCTTTTTCAGGAGTGACTTATGGGGGGGATACATATGATAACCAACTGAAATAGAACCAGATTAAGCTGTTGGTGGTATTTTTTGTGAATGGAGGAAATTTGGCCAGGATAAAGGGGGAAGTTCCCCTATTCTTTTCAAGAAGTGCCATGGGATCTTTAATGTCCACCTGAACAACCACAGATCTGATACTCCAATGGGGGTGATGACAATAGTAACACTGATGTTCCAGTTTTTTATCCCCCTAGCACCTTCAACCCACCCTGTAATGATACGGTGTGTGTGTTTGAGCATGCATGCATGTCTAAATTTGAGGAGTTGGCCCAAAATAGAGACAGACCAAGATATATAAATGTTACAAGTTGGGAGGCAAAAGCATTGAAGGAACTGAAACAAAACAACAATATTGTTATTAAGCCTGCCCATAAGGGTGGTGCTATAGTAGTAATGTCGACTTATCAATACACACAAGAAGTTACGAGACAACTCAGTGATAGAACATTTTATGAAAAACTGAGGTGGGACCCCACTAGTATATATAAGACTCAGATAGATGCTTTTTTTATATGATTCATTAATGGAGGACTGTATTACCCATGATGAATTTGACTTTCTTACTGTCCAGTGCCCCATTAGGGTAGGCATTTATACGATACCCAAAATCCATAAAAGTCTGGTCAACCCCCCAGGATGCCCTATCGTGGCAGGAATAGGGTCACTTACTGAACCCCCTGTCCTTATTTGTGGATGCCCATATAAAGGAATCTGTACAGGGTCTTGGGTCATACATTAAAAACATGACTGACATGTTGAATATTCTTGACAACTTACAAATTGATCAGGAATGGTTGCTGGTGTCCATGGACATTACATCACTGCACACTAATATTCCTCATGAGGGGGTCTGTTGGTTTGTAGGTGTACATAAGTGAAACTGAATCACTGCAGAAAATGTGTTAAAAATTAACTGTTTTATGTTTCAGTGATCATTCCAGTTGCAAACTAAGGGGACAGCAATGGGTGCAACTTTTGCACCAAACTATGCTAACCTCTATCTTGGCCACAGGGAAAGAACAACTATCTATGATTCAGAGACCAATTCTTTTTTCCGTAGGATTGACCTCTGGCATTGATTTATAGATTACATATTTATGATCTAGCGTGGCACAAGAGATGAACTTGTACAGTTTGTGGCATACTTGGAACAAAGTAATCCTAATCTTATATTCACTACTACATGTGATTTTTGTACTGTCAACTTCTTAGATCTACAAATCTCCAAAACAGACAGTGGAACTATGGAAACTATTTTGTTTCACAAAGAAACTGATCGTAACTCTTTGTTAACATCGTCCAGTTGTCTTCCACACCACCTTGTTGATAATATTCCCAGGGCCCAGCTATTGCATGTTAAATGTAACTGTAGTGATAACAATGACTTTCTGCATAAAGGCAGGGAGATGTGTCATAGATTTAAGGCTAGGGGTTAGGGATCTAATACTGTAGAACAAGCTTTTGCAAAGGTGTGCAATATTGAGAGAGAGAGAGAGAGTGTGCCCTGGCAACACACACACACACACAAGATAATAATAGATATCGATATGCCTCTGAAAGATTGAATCTGGTGACTGTATTTTGTAGATAATCTGGCAACATTGAATGTATTATTAGAGAAAATTGGAGCATTCTTAGAACAGACCCCCTCTTGAGTAAGTGTACAGTACTTCTCCCATGCATGGCCTATAGGAGAGGTCCTAACCTAAAAGATAAACTACCACACAGCTTACAGAAATCAGACACTACAAGGGTTAGAAAATGGATACCACAACACCCACATGGTACTATCCATGTGGATATTTCAAGTTTTGCAAACCTATTCTCAAATCATGTACTTTTACTACTATTAATGCCCCCAAGACATATGAAATGACAGATTTCATTAGCTGTGTCACAGATCATGTAGTGTACCTGGCCACTTGCACCTGTGGTGCATTTTATATAGGGAAGACCACAAGACCATTGAAGGAATGCATAGGGGGACATTGAAGCAGGATTCATACACGGGATGTGTCCAATCCACTGGCTGTGCATAGTTATGAGTCTGTTCATGAAAAGGGGTTACCAAAGTGTGATATGAGGATCAAATTTTCAGATTATTTCTAGATTACATTTGTGATGCATTTTATGATATTATGACCCAAGTAAACCAAAATAAACATATTGGGAGATAAAAGCCCCACAGGTTCCTGAGATAAAATAATTGTATTGTGGTGAGTATAACAAGTGACACCACACACCGTGGTGAATGTAGCACCTGACACAAAGCATTTGTTTTAGTGGTAAAAATTTTAATAAACATGTAATGAGTTGTATTAAAACATGAGAAACAAATATTTATAATAATTATATTACATTAATTGTAAATGTGATGTTTTGTATCACGTACCATTGAGAATGTAACAAGTGACACCACACTTATGTTTCACTTAGTAAAACTATACTAAACATGCCTAACAACTAACATACTACTGCTACTGACTGACATATAGTACTGCTATAGAACATGGCAAAATTTGACAATTACATTACTGGCAAGTGTGATGCTTGACACCACATACCGTGGTGAATGTAACTAGTGACACCACACATTTGTTTCAGTTTTACAACCTTTAGTGAACATGCCTAATGGTTAACATGCTACTAATAATAATGGACACAGTGCTACAAAACCTGGAGAAATCTAACAATAATAACAGTAGTGACAGGTGTGATGTTTGATACCACATACCGTGGTGAATGTAACAAGTGACACCACCTTATGTTTGACTTACTAAAACTGTACTAAACTTGCCTAACAACTAACATACTACTATTACTGACTGACATACTGCTATAAAACATGAAAAAAATCAACAATTACATTACTGGCAAGTGTGATGCTTAACACCATATAATGTGGTGAATGTAACAAGTGACACCACACATTTGTTTCAAGTTTTAAAATATTTACTGAACATGCCTCATGGCTATCATGTCACCACTAATAACTGACATATTGTTACAAAACCTGGAGGAATTTGATAATAATAACAGTACTGGCAGGTATGATGGTTGATACCACATATCATGGTGAATGTAATGAGTGACACCACAAAAGAAAATCCATTTTAACTCTCCACCCCATATACACAGAATAATCCCTATTACCATTTATGCCCAGCACTTTCCTTAGACATGCAGTTGTCACTGAAATATGCTCTCTGAAAATTTGCCCAACAATCAGTGAATGATGGTAACCAAAGTCTACCCGGGGTGAATGTAACTGCAACCCTCGTTGTTGCATGCAGTGCTTATCTTCATAGAATGTAGCCCTACAAATAGAGGAGCCATGTGCAAACAATGGGTTTTGAACCACAACTCAGCTCCTCCCTCTGTGGTTGCTCCTTGGTTCTGATGGGCAGGTTATGACTTTGCAACTGTCACAGACTGGCGAGTAAACATTGTGCCTGATGTGACCCCAAGTAGAGTGAGGGTCAAAGATTGCTGTCCCTTCTGTGGGAAAGATAGATCAGGCAGTAACACAGTCAGTTATCACAAGGAGGCAAACTAGTTGAGAAGGCAGAAAATCTTTTAAAGTGCTAATAGCACAATTACAGATTTGGGGGCCATGTGGGTGAATGTAACGTGCTGTGACACCAACTGTTACATTCACCACACTAAATCCAAAGCTGCATAAATTAAAAATGGAGCATTACAATGGGCTAAAGAGTAGAGATAATAAAAAACGTAACTCCAGATTAGTAAGTGGACTTACTTTAATAATGGAAAACTGTAAATAAAGCTTGCAAAAACAATTAGTAAAACATATATCTTTGCATGTCACACTTTTTCAGGTAAAAAAAGCAGCAAAATGGAGTGGGATACCCCATCAAAAAAAATATGGATGCCCTAGAATTCTATAGTTATATTATTTATCTGCCCATATAGCCAGCATTCAGATTTAGTCAAAAACATGTGCCTGACAGTTCTTGATTTTTAAAAATGTGGTATGCACTGTATAGTGGGCATTGGTAACCCCTTTTCATGAACAGACCCTTATAGTAATAATCCACAGACCACAATAGATGATATGGACATCACTCAGAATGAGACACAATAACATACTTTTAAATTCTGTGGCGTTGAACATGTCACTTTGGGGCTGAGAGGTGGGGACATTGAGACTAAATTATTAGAACCTGAAGCATATTGGAGTTATACATTGGGGGGTTTAAAGAAACCAAGCCTTAGTGATAACATTGATTTGATGCCCTTGATAAAGAATAGGAACAAGAAGAAAAATGGGTAATTCTGATATTGTGATGCTATGATATATACATTGCAACATATTGTGTTCCGTGTTCATTGCACTTGGACCTGACTTAACAGCTATTGACTGCATATAATTGTTAGTTTTTTTTTTATATTTCTTTTGTTTTTAGGTGGTTGTTGATGCCCACTGACAGCTTTTTTTATTTCAGCCAAGTTTTGTGAAATCAGAAATACATTCTTGTAGCATACCACGTCATTTCAAGGACAATTTGGGATTAGTCTATGTCCCCTGTCTCTTTATTTTTAATAATTTAATGATTTACTGGATTGAACATGAAACGGGCCTTTGGCTCATTGTACTTACCTGGTTAACAAATGTTTAAAATAAAAAATATATATATATATTTGGAGATAGTAATAGGTGACATTGGCTATAGTTAAGTAGCAATGATCAGAGAGCTATATATTGATATTTTAACTTTTTCTAGTACTTTAAGCACTTTGATACAGATCGTATATTAAATAATGTATTTTGTCTTCTGTAATACACTGTCACTTTAAATGCTACTGTTTTTAAATACACATGCTATCAGTGATGTCAGACCCTCTGATGATGCACTGCTGAGTGAAGCAGGAACTGTGTGTACTTGAGCTGTTGGCTACCTTGGATTAAAAGCCTTTTATTTATCACATTATCTCTGGTGCCAGTATTGTTTTTTCACAACCAACAGAACAGGCAGATGGGACCTTGGTTTAATATTGCTTCCAAAAGACAGCACCTCAGGAGTGCAGCATCCCCCTTGTGATGCACTACAGTGTCAGTATTGGGATTTATCCCAAGTGCCTGGTGTGGGACTAGAACCCACAACCTTCCAATCTTCTGGCCTCAGAGGTGAGTTTGTAACCTGCTGAGCCACTGACACAGATGCTTTCTTGAAAAGAGACTGAAGGAACTATAGTTAGAGTTACAAGGAGTAGGAAGAAGGTGATGGGAGAGAGACAGAGGAGATAATCAAGGTAAAAGGGGAGGGAGGTGAACCAGAATTTCAAAATAAAGGAGGCATAATGAGTGAGGTGTTTAGCTTCAAGGGAAGGTAGAGAGAGGGAGGAGTATAAGTAGCAATGTGGCTGTGAGGTGACAGTCCAAAGCAAAGCCACAGAAGGAGTGAAAGAGGGGGTCTAAACTGGCAGCGGTGGTCTTTGGAGCAGCACTGTAGACCATGTCACCATAATATAGATATAGTTTTAACTTCCCAGTGGTAGCAATTGTAGACTGTCAAGTGCAAGAACAAGCGTTTGTAACTTTACTAAATGAATATATATATATATATATATATATATATATATAAATGTAATGTCAAATGCTAAAATGTGAAATGTATTTTGAGATTGTCTTACAATGTTTTTTCTTGTTTTAAAAAAGGCCCCTTAATAATGTATTTTCCTTGTCTTTTTTTTTAAAAAGAACGTAATAATTCATGTGGATTTCATACATTTCAATAAATTATTCTGAAATCTGAAGCACATTAGGGAATAATGACCACAATACAATCGTATTCACAGTTTTATGTAAGCCAAATCACAAAATCATAGGAAGCACAATTTTGTACACTTAAAACTTGGCAAACAGGGAAGGGATTAAAAGTGAACTAAAGAACTGGGAATACAGTGCAGCAGTAATTTCATTAGACATACAAATGGCAGGGGACACTTTTAAAAAAGATTAATTGGAGCAAAGGGATAAATATGTTTCACACAGGAAAAAGTATAATAAAAAAGCGAACTTCCACTCTGGTTAAAGAAAGAGGTTAAGAGGGTTATTTGGGCAAATGAAAAGGCATACAAAACACTTTCAGAAACACATGGTAAAGAAGATAGATTAAAATATATGGCTGCAGTTAGAAATTCTAAAACAAAAATCAGAAAAGAAAAACAATAAAAAAAAATAGCACTAAGGGGTAATAAAAAATTATTCCATTATGTAAAACGTGTGATAGTGTACTAGGGCTACAAATAGAATGCAAAAATAACTGAAGAATCATTGCTAGAAAAGGCTTTTAATAACTATATTTTTATTGGTTACCATCAGTTAACCACCACTGGCAGAACCCTAAAAACTCCATGAGTCTCACAAATAGCCGCAGTGTCCTTTAGCTCCTCTGCAAGAAACTGTTCTCGAGCTGGTGGTCCACTCACACTACTGACAGAAAACCACCAGCTTGTGGGCCTAAGCAAGACAGACCCCCAACCAAAGAAGTCTGTACTTCTCTCCCTCCTCGACACACACACAAACATACCAAACTTTTTTTTAAATACCTGTATTTTTTTTCCTTTGGTTCCTGGCTCATGCAGACTCCCAACATCAATATTGCCCAACATGTCTTGATGATACACCCAGAAACCACATTGCACTTCAGTCACATTTCAACCCAAATTAAGATAAACTGAAAATAAATTAAACAATTAAACAAACACACTCCGGTACTTTGCGGTCAGGGAGAAAGAATACCAAGCTTATTCTCCCACCCATGCTCATGTGGGGGGGGGTAACTATAACAATCCCCTCAACACAGCTATAGAGGTAGCAGTAGGACAACAGTCCCTACTTTCATGCAACACAACCAGTAAGTATAAAAAATAAAACATGTGAAAGTGTGTATACTGTAATAAGATTTTATGCACACTCTTGGTGTGTGATGCCCTGATAAACTCCTTGGGCTTCACCCTTGGGTTTTATGGGGCATTGCACACCTCTGGTGTGAATAAAATCTTCATTATACACACTTCCCCATGCATTATTCTATATTTCTCCTCTGTCTACAATGAAAAGAATAATACAACACACTCTGGGACAGTATAAACTGCAAGATAAATCCAAATGTCTTGGATATTGAAATAACCAAGGCAGAGCTTACTGGTAAAGAATCTTTACAGTAATAAAGCCATTAAGCCAGGTGAAATCCTACCAACAGTTTTAAAATGGTCAATGTACTAAATTGTCAAACCATTCATGAGTCTAAACAAATCATTGATGACAGGGGATGTACCCAAAGATTGGAGACATGCCAACATCACTCCTATTCACAAAAAGGGAAGCAAGGAGCATTTTGAAACTAGTGACCAGTCTGACCTTGATCTGTAGTAAGTTAATGCAATCGATAACCAATGATAAGATAGAAAACTATTTGACTAAAAATGGAAGACTAGATACAGAGCAGGCTTAAAAATGGCAAGTCATGTCACAAACCTGCCAAGTTCCTATGAGAATATAAGTGAATGCCTGGACAGTGGTAGACCAGCCAATGTTGGCCTCCTAGACTTCAGCAAGTCATCTGATATAGTACCACATAAAGGTATAACCAGTAAATTGGAATCTCTTGGTATGGATATTAGGATTGTGAAATGGGTTTAGGCATGGCTAATGGACTGAACTCCAACAGTGGTTATAAATGGTTTCTTCTCAAAAAAAGTCACTAGTGGAATCCTCAAGGATCTATGCTGGGCAAGATATTATTTCAAATATATGTTATGTGTATGTGCAAGGGTTTAAATACAGTGAAGCCACCAGGATGAAACCCAATTTGGCAGCAGAGTTACTGCAGGAAACAAATCAATTTCAATGGGAGTTAATCCCTTTTTTCATGCAGAAAACTATGACACTGCTTCATCGTGGTAGGCTTCACTGTAGCTGGTGTATCAGATGCTGATGATACTAAATTGGTAACATAGAGACACCACCATTTAGTAAAATTCAGCAAAAAGATCTGACCAGTTTGCTAGAATGGGCAGATGTGTGGGGCATGAAGTTCAGTGTCTCTAAATGTATAGTTACACATATGGAACAGAACAATCCAATGGCAACCTATTACCTAGATGACAAAAATGCAGGAAGCAGAATATCAGACAGAGACTAGGGAGTAATCACTGATAGTGAATTTAATATGGGACCACATTATAATAACTTAATAGAAAATGTAGATTTCCTGGTGCTTAACACAAAAATACAATAACAGAAGAAATAATATAATTTGGGGAGGAATCCATCAAACATATGTCTGCCCCACCTGTACTAGTGGTCCCAATTTTGGTCACCTTACAAAAAAAGTGACTTGAGTGAATACAATGTAAATTTATAAAAATAAATTAAGTGGACTGAAGAATAAAACATATGAAGGCAGACTGCAGTTTTTGAATATGCAGAGTTTGGAGTGTAGAAGAATACAAGAGGATAACATATTGAAGTATGACATCATAAATTATCAATGTTTGAAGAACTAATGGGAATTAAATACAGCAAGGCCATACATAATCTAAGCAGTCAAAATAAGCAAGTGAAGGGTTCAAAATTCAAAACAGATAAAAGAAAATACTTCTGTATTTAAAAAATAATCAGTATATGGAACTCTATCAACTTTGTTGGTGAATAGCAACATTAAAGATACATTTAAAAAAATCTGAACTTTTTTATGGGCTTAACAAAAACCTACAATTAACGCCTAATACGTCACTATAGACAAAAACTATTAACAATAGTATATTAGGGGCTGGATTCACAAAACCTTGCTTGGAGTTCGTATTCAAAAAGCCCAGTTTGCCCAGGCAAACTGGGTTTGTGCCCAGGCAAAGTGAATTACTGTCAATGGGTAGTACTCTATACAGTATGCGTTCATTGGGAGATCAGTTGGCAGCCAGCCATGGTGGTGAGTGCTGGGCTGTGCTGGTCACTGGCTGAGGGTCAGGCTGGGAGGGGAGGGGGGTGCTCAGACTCTCCATTACTGGGTGGAGGTTCACTGAACTGCCATGGAGTTTGAATCACTTCACAGGGTTGGGGATCAGGGAACAGGGAGGGGGAGGGACCACTGGTCCACAAGGATTATCTGTATTTTTTACAGGGCCTCTGATTGGAGATCGGATGAGGGGTGACTCTATACTATGGAAAATATTTTTTCTTACTGCCAGGTCAGTGATTCGGGTGAGGAGGGCACCACTAGACTACTGGGGAATGCATCTGCATGGAGTATGGGCTGGTGGGGGGGGCACACAATGCCACAATAATACCATGCAAATGAGTCCATAATGGGCATGCTAATAGCCAATAGCACCTTGCATGCCCAATGGTCTCATTTGCATGGCCAGTTTTGTGAATTGCACTTTAGCGCATGAGCCCTGTTGGCTGTGGGGCCATTTTCCTGACTGGCTGGGGAGGCAGCACTACTGGGTGTCCTGCTGCTTTTCCTGGGTTAGCGCTGCCCCCACCAGCCCCTACCACACTATCTGCCTGTGAATAGCATGACTGCCCTGCAGCACAACTGCAAGATGCCACACAAACTTTGTTTTTTTTAGTGAATCCTGCCCCAGATTACAAAAGAATTCTAGAAGGTCACATTCCAGGTGATTCATTTTAAGTTAGCCATAGCTCCCCCTGACTCATGAACAGACCCAGCTCATAGTGGGGATGAATGCCAACCTGTTTAGGCACATGGCCCAGATCTTCAAAGAGAAGGTTAGTGAGAAACAGCTGAAAATACTGCCCATCTATTTGTTTTGTAAGACTGGCTACCAAATGAAAGAGGTAGAGGCCCAGAATTCGCTTGAAGGACTCACTGGAACCATCAAACAAGTGGGAGAGGAACCCTTGAACTTGCTCTGGGTGCAGTATGCATGGTGACTGGAAATGCTGAATATCCATCAGATGTGAAGGACAAGGTAATAAAATGAATGAATCCCCTAGCAGAAGTAGGTTGACAGGAAGACCATCAGTGCAGAGAAGAGTCCATTCCATGTCTTCTGCTGCAGTGAAGTAAGTGACTGTATGTATGAAGAATGAGACTGCAGGAGACATCACCCTGGCCATGTGTATGATGGTAGCACATATGTATGCAACTGATATCATGATTATCCCATAAAAAGACGGAAATCAAAGAAATAAAGGTTCTCAACCCCATAGTATTGTGGTCCTTGTATTTTTATTCAGCATTAATTATGTTGTATTCCAGCACATCTCAGTTATTTTGGATATTCTAAGCTCAAATAGATAAAATTGCATTGGTTTTCCTAATTCCAAAGCAAATATTCAAAACAGCTTGCAGTACTGCTGGCTTCAAATGAGCTACTTGTATAGTAATGTATATATTTTATTTAATTTGATAATGTTTCAGGACCACCAGGTCCCTGGCTCAGATCAAGTGGGCTATAATAAATGAAAAGAGAGGAGAATTTTAGTTTCATCATTAGTGCTTTATACTGTATGGCAGGAAATATTCACTCTTTTTATTTTCACTATATTTACTGGTTAGAGTCAATTAACCACCACTGACAGACCCTTGCAAACTCCATAATTCACACTTCTGAATTATGAAATTCCATAAACCATGGGTCCCAAAATAGCTGTGAGTGTCACTGAGCACCTTTCTGAGAAACCGTCCTCACGGTCTGCTCACACTGCTGACAGAAAACCACCAGCATGAAAGACAGTCCCTTTGACATTTTAACAAAATGAAAAAGGAAAAGGAAAATGGGGAGACGGGCAGACATAGAGTTCATGTCTGCTGCTGGAGCTGATGGCATTGAGGGAATTCCGTGGGTCCTGCTGTTATAACCAGTAAGTATAAAAAACAAAACATGAGGAAGTGTTGTTTTTGACTCAGATTTTATTCACACCCTTGGTGTGTGATGTCCAAATAAACCCCGAGGGTGAATCACACACCTTGGGTGTGCATAAAATCCTTGTAAACCACACTTTCCCATGCATTATTCTATATATATTTGCTGGTTCCATATTAGAGTGAAAATAAAAAGACAGTGAATATTAGGTAGATCACTATATATAGTAGCACTAGTGTGCCACCAGTGAAAATAAGAGGAAGTGAATATGTGAGGGGGGGTGCTTGGAGTGCTAACTATTAAGGGAGTGAGTTTAAACTGCTATATAGTATTTTCAATCATATTTAATGTTTTCAAGAAATAAAAAAGATATGTAGCAAGCAGAAATAACCTGCTTCCTGTGTACACATAGGAAAACATCTTGGCACTTTTATTAAAGTTAGTACTTCTTATCCTAAGAAGAAACGCATTTTGAATCATGGTTGTTCTAATAATTTGCATAAGCTCTCATAATAATTTTATATTTTGCTGTTTGTTGGAATTCAATTTGTACCTTGTTTTGTTAGTAAATTAAATTCACCTCAAAGGTGTATAACTCTTTTAGTTTTCTGGGAACCCACTGTCTGTAAATTGCTTTTTATATGCTTATGTCCTTTTAAAAAATAAAATATGGAAGGACATTGTGAGTTTAACTTACAATGCAGTATGCATTGTGTTTTTTTTTATGTTTTTTTTTAATATGCTGTATACAGTTATAATGTTGTAGAAATTACTCTTAATCTAATCTGTAATGCCTTTACAATAGAAAATGTCAAACTTGCTCCTTGCTGGGAGTAAAACGTATTGCCGCTGTTAACATGTGCTGCCATAGGTTGAAATGCCAACTTCTAGTACCAAGCTTGTCTGTGTTTGCATGTAAGGAACTGGACCATACTGTATTATCACACCTCAAAGACCTGAGGCAGTGACAGACTTCCATGGCCTGGTCACTATGGAAACCAAGATGCCACCATTGGGAGGCTGCACTTGTGAAGCATGTTTTTGGCCCCCCCTACCCATTGGGAAAATTTATTATCACTGATTTAAAAAGATTAATGCACCAGGAAGAAATGGACTAATATAAACTGTGCTGTATTTGAATTTAAATATTTATTTAGTTTTTGTTAACCGGGTAGGTGCACTAGCCATAGAGATGACAATTTTCAGTCACGACTCGGGATTTATATTCACACATTTTAGTAAAGGTGCTAATGTATGAATGACTTTATGCTGTAATCACTATGTTGTAGGGTGGACCTTTACTGTATTGGCCAAACTAACAGGTTGTGTAGCCTAGTAAATCCATATATACAACAAATTATCATAATGTTCCTTCTACCAACCATCCCATGAAGCACACCCTATATCTAGCATTTCAAAATATATATACAATACATTACATTTCCTTTTTTATCACCAATATGCATAATTAATAGTCTGACACTGAAAGAGCACATAACTCAATGATTCCCTGTCATTTAGCCTGAGTTATGTACACATTGCATTACTGTAGTGACATAATTGTGGATAAAAGTTTATGTTGAAGTGAAGTAAATCCACTTTAAAATGTAGTCTCCATTAAGTTCTCATTAAGGCCATATCTTTTGTTTGTAGTTTAGAGCATAAAAATCCACCCAGCTTGTCTCAGTCGCCTCCTCATTTAAGTTTCTGAACCTGTTCAACACCCATAAATTTAAGGATATTGATTTGGTGTTTTGCTTACATAAAATGTCTGGCTGTTGGTGATTTTATTTAATTTCTGTGAATATTGCTCTTATGCTCAGAGATCCTTTCTTATAATTGCCTAGATGTCTTACTAATGTAGCAGAGATAGCACAGACACGTACTACAATGTAAAATCCCAATACTGACACTGTGGTACAGCATGAGGTGGGTGCTGTACTCCTGAGGTACCATCTTTAGGAAGAGACATTAAACCGAGGTCCCATTTGACTGTTATGGTGGTAGTTCATGTGGATGCTAAAGATCCCGTGGCACTTCTTGAAAAAAGTAGGGGAGTTTTTTTTGTTGAAGGATACAATACCATATACAAGAAATATACAGAGTAGAAAAAAGGGAAAACAATCACAAAACATTATGCATAAAGGTACATAAAGAAAGGGAAAAAAGCAAATGAACTGCAAAAGCAAAATGTAGTACAAGGAAAATAAATACTACATACCGTATTGAATCCTGAAGCACACTCATATAATTAGTACAGTCCTGATAATCTTAATACCTTTTACCTGACTCCTAGGATTTTATTTAAACTTTATAAAAAAAATGAGAGGCCTCTCCACCATAATTTAACTGTCTGCAAACTGTACACTGCAACTTCTTTGTCATAAATATTTCTAAGAGTATTTTCACAAATAACTTTAAATATTGTATAAGGCATTTGTTGCTGCTGAAGTACCCACTGTGCCCTCACATTCCATAAATAAAATTTAAACACACCAAAAAAAAACAGAGAGGGTACCTTTATGATACCTAGTCAATCTATTTGTATACTCCCCTAATATGAAAGCTTCATATGTGAGGTTCTGTAGCCAAGGAAGGTTCTAGACTTGAGCTAAGAAGACTTATAAATTTTGAGAACAGGAACAGTGGAGGGCAAAGTGTTCCATGGTTTCCTCTGGGGCTCCACATCCTGTGTAAGGACACAACCATTCCTCCATGGGCCTGTGTTATTTCCCTTAATGTTTAACCTTTCATAACCACTTAACTAGATAGTTTCTCACATGTGTTCTAGTATTTGTTTCTCATTTAGAAGGGATAAGAGCCAATCCAGTTTCTGGGGTCTACAATTTTTAAATTCTGGTAGTGAGGGGCCAACTATATCCAGAACGTATTGGTATAATAGTTTCCTAGAGGAAGTTTCCAGAAAGCACTTTTGAATATTACACTTATGTATTTTTGGAGCTGTAGATTTCATAGAGTTGGGTAAAAACAGGAATTTTGAATATTTCACGGGCTTCCTCCCATTGTGTCAAGTATGTCTGACAGTCATTCAAAAACCATAGGTTGACAGGAGAATGTGTCATTTGCCACGGTATTTTGATGGAATGAAACCAAAATAAAGAGTGAAAGAAGGCTACTGGCTCTATCATATCCAGTCCCCCTTGATGTCCTGCTAAGTATGTGTAATTATTTTTATTGGGGTTGAGGTGACTGCCCCACAACATATGAAAAATGTACTATAGAGGTGGGTTTCCAACATTGTTGGTAATGGGAAAATTGTTCCTATATATATATATTTTCAACTGGGGATCAAACATTGCTTTATGATATGAATTCTCTTCAGTTTGGATAATTTCCAACCTTCCAAACATTAGCTTTCACCTCACAACTTTGTAACACCCTTTCCCAATTTGAGTATGCCAAATTCTGTGCTCCAAAGATGACCCATAAGATTTTTAATGGGTCCAGTGACTACTAGGACGTTCCTCACTACCGAGGGAGGATCTGCTATTGGTCCTACTGGAACTGCCTTACATTTGTCCAAGTTCAACTTGTCCAATGATACTTCTGAGAATAGCTGTAATTCCTTACTGTCTTGTAATACACTACTGCTGTCTTTTAGAGTTAGACAGGTATTATTTGCATAGACCAGGACCTTTACCTCGTCCCCATATATACCTCCCAAAAGTCCCTGGATTGAGTGGTTTTTTACAATGCTTTCTAAGAGTCAATTCAGAGAAAAGATATAGAGCAGGGGGCTCAGGGAACATCCTTGATGAACCCCTTCTTTTATTTTACAAGCTGGGCCTATTTTACCCTGGATAAGAGGACTACAATATGCCTGTTTGTATAACATTTAGATTTTAGCAATGAAAGGAACTGGGATATCGTAGGCCTATAGCACTTTAAACAAGAAAATGTGATTTACCCATCAAATGCTTTTTGTTGATCAAGGGAGATGATCCACCCTGTTTTTTGGGTTTTCTGATAAAACTCCCAAAGTTCCCACAGGATTATTAGTGGGTGATGTATTGCCCTATCTGGCAAACAACAGAACTGAACTGGGTGAATTATGTGTGTGGCTATGTTTCGTAAACAAAGATGAAAAATCTGTGACAATATTTTAAAGTCAGCGTTAAGTAGGCTTATTGGTCTCCAATTGTGGAGAAGTGTTCTATCCCCAGATCTATACAAATAGATCACTAAACTTTTTGAAAAGGATCCTGGAACTGAGTTTTGTTGGAAAAAGAACCTGAAGACCTTTTCCAAGAAAATGACTATCTCAGGAAGAAATGATTTATAAAATTCAAAGGGTAGACCATTGGGTCCCCATGCCACCCCTTATTTCCTTGTTTGAATGACCTTAGTTATTTCATGGGTAGTAATGAAATTAGTTAAATTAGAGGAGACTTATAGTGATAGCGTATGCGTAGCAATTTTAGAGCGATACTATGATAGTGTTAGATCATTAGTCTCTGTCCTTGAACTTACATGCCTTAGGGAGTCCATGACTACCCCAACAAGTTCCTTAAATGAGGACACCAGAGATCCATCCTTATTTTGTAGGGCGGAAAAAGAAGTTGTGTGTAGTCTTGCTTTACAGGCCGCACGTGGGACGAAAAATGGATTTTTCTGAGTTCCAAAAGAAAGTTCAGCTCTGACAGAACTAGACCTATCATACTTCAATTTCTGCATTTCTGACTTAACTATGTTAATTTGGGAAGCCAAATTGTTCCCTGTTGTAGGTGTCACAGATAATAAATGTTGTAGATGCTGTCTTAAAGTTAAATACTGAAAGTACTGATTTCTGGATTTATTCTTCCCATAATATTGGAAACATGTCTGGATATCTGTTTTGGTCTGATCCCACCAGTCACCTATGTCATCATAAAGATCTATAATGGATGCTCATGCTAATAAAATTTGTCTAATGGCGGTCTGTATAGATGGATCTGAAAGTGTTTGTGTATTTAATTTCCATTGTGACTTTGTGATAGGATGTGTTGGAATTGGGCCTAAGGTGGAGATTATCATCTGATGGTCCACAAATTCAATGGGGCATAATTTAGTTGATCCCACTGTTAGATGTTTGGACACAAAAACAAAGTCTATGGTGGTGGTGTATTGAGCCCTTTTATAAGTAAAATAAGGGGTATGTTTGATCTGATCATTACAATTTTCTAGATCGGCTATTGTAATACACTTTTTAAAGGCTAGAGATTCATAATTTATTTTTGATGGGTGGGTTTGTCCTCTCAGGATTTGTAAGCAGCAACTGAAGTCTCCTTCAAGAATAACAGATTTGGCGGTAGCTAAATATGGTTGTGTTATGTCAAACAGAGCTACCCTGTCAGCCTTAGTTCAAGGGCCATAGATGTTTAGAAGTCGACATGGGTCCCCATCCCAGTACCCATCCAGAAATAATACCTTCCCAGGGATGAGGTCTGTTAACTGAAAGAGGGAGAACTGATTTCCTGAGAACAGAACCCCTATGCTGTCCCCCCTGTCAGCTCCAAAGGACCAACAAGATGGCCCCCAGGGCCACTCTGACTTAAACTTTGATTGTTGTGTTATTTGATCCAATCCATGTCTCCTGAAGCAAAATTATCTCTAATTTTAAGTCATACAATAATTGAGATACAGCCTGCCTCTTTTTAGTATTCACAAGGCTGTGGCAATTGAGAGATGCCGCTACAGTATTATGCATAATAGTCAGTTAATTCTATTCACTTGTTCTTCCTTCTTTTCTTCTTTCCACTGCATAGTTTTTCAGGGGGTTGTGGAAGAGTATTGTCCATTTCCATCATGTCTTGCAGGTCTTCTTCCATTTCTGATTCTCCCCATGCGGAGGTGGCAAGCTCTTCATGCAGATTATCTATATCTATTGGCTGAGTGCTTTCTTCCTTTTTCAGTTGCCCTGATGATTTCCTGTTTTGTGGGGGAACTGGATCATGAGGGAGAGGTAGTGTGTCAGGTTGTCCCATTGTTTGTACTTTTTCCAAAGAGTCCATATAACAAACTGGTGGGAGAAGATGGGGTATTGTTGGGTTCTCTGTATTGCTATGCTCTGGATCCTCTGTCTGTGGTTTCTCTGTTTCCTCCACCACCACAGGAGTAAATTTGGGTTCTGGAATTTTAGTGTCTTTTGCTGAAGCCAGTGGTGGTGGTGGGGGTGTCAGAATCAGGTATTACATCGGCTTGTGCTTTGTTGATCAAATCTTCTGAGTCCAGATCTTGTGCTTTGTTGGCTGATGCCCATGGACATTCTTGATATAGGTGGCCAAATTCTTCTCAAAGATTGCATCTAGAGTGGTTGTTACATTGCAAGCTGATGTGTCCCACCTCATTACACAGGCTACACCGGAGTTTATCTCAGACACTGGATAGGTGTGTCTGTGACCCACACCGCTAACAAGCCTTTGGTTGTCTGGGGTAAAAA
The DNA here is from genome assembly GCA_016271365.2 of Neoceratodus forsteri. Classification (NCBI taxonomy): domain Eukaryota; kingdom Metazoa; phylum Chordata; order Ceratodontiformes; family Ceratodontidae; genus Neoceratodus; species Neoceratodus forsteri. Next base: position 1,273,501,951 of record CM057449.1, on the reverse strand, counting down.
CAGACTTCCCAGTCTCATCCCAAGAAGAAACAATTCTGAATATACAATGTGCCTTCCTCTGATTGCTGCAACTTAACTTTAAACCTCCATCCTCCTGTCCAAAATTGCTCCCCATCCAAAATAGCCTCTGGAGCACTCAACACTTCACATTTCTGTTGAAGCCAGTGATAGATGTCTCCCACAGGGACACTTCTGTTCCTGAACATGATTGTGACTGTTTTCACCAGAGGTTTTGTCAATGGTATGGCTATGAAAGGGGTCCAAAGTGGGGAAAATTTCAGTTGGTTGTATTTGGTTCAAAAAGGTTCCAGAAGGTGCGTAGAGTAAAAACTAATGTCGAAAGTGTCCACCCCCAAAATGTGGATAAACATGAACACATCAGCTGGGTAGAAAAGTAAGGAACCTTTTATAAGCATTTTTCCAACATATTGCCTATCAGGGTGAGGATCCATGCCTCCTTTGTATTTCAATTTTACTGCATGTCATCTGGGCAGTGGTTCAGTTTTATTTGTTTCAAACAGTTCTGACAGTAAAGATCTCTGGGGTTGTTCAGGTGGAGGGTCTTGGTCTGGCAAAGTAGGCCCAGGAGCTGCTGTATCCCCATGTGTAGGAGGTATCTTCCCTGAGGTAGTTGTAGAACCCTGTAAAGGGTTAGTAGTGGCAGTTTTGGGTGTCTCTGAACCTCCTGAGGAAATGGACTAGCTGTGTGACATCTCCTGTGGTGGGTGAGTAATGGTGGCAGAGTTCATTTTATTAGTATCTAGATTTGCAGAACTGCACCCTTCTGGAGGATCTGAGAGAGGCAGTACACTAGGAGCTGATTGTGTACAGTTATTCATGGTTGTGGGTAGCATAGTTTTAGTTTTAGACTTGACCTCATTCCTACGTGCTACCAATTGGGGGTGCGATTCAGGGGATGAGGAAGACTGTGAAAAAGAGTTGGGGTCCCACATGGGATCTGGCACCCAATGTCTCTCCTTATCTTGTATCCAGACTGCCCCTTTAAGGGCATATGTTGACAAGGATTTTTGGCCTGTATTTCTGGAGATGCAAAAAGCAGTTTTAGAAACATAGAAACATATACTTTGACGGCAGATAAGGACCACTTGTCCCACCTAGGCCCATTTCCCTACCTACAGGATAAGCTGCAGATCCTAGTTAACCAACAGCCTAATATAATTTAATAGCTGTAGCTGCTGATTCAGGTGGTGGGAACTTAGTAGATGGATGTGTAATAGTATCCTGAGTCTCCAGCTTGTTATGCAGTTGACCAGCAGGGATATTTCTGTGATGCAATACCACACTATCCCTATTTCTTCTTGAATCATTGCCCATCATCATCTTCTACCAAAATTTTCAATAGTGCCATTTTCTTTTCAGCAAGTTCCGATTCTAAAACTTCAGAAGGTTGTACTGTATGCTGTACAACGGCCGCTACCTCTGCTGAATTTAAACCTTTTTCCTTGTGGGTGAGTATTAGGCCAGAGGTGTCTGCCCCTGTATGTGCCATTCCCAATTCATGACCTACACTCTCTTCATCTTTTGGAGCAATCATTGGTTTCTGCATGACCTTTAAAGGCTGTGGCAGGGAATATACCACCAGAGTTGGCAGCATGTCTTTCTGCGTCCCTGCTATGTCAGTACCGGGCTCATGTTTTTCATGCGGTTTTACTGCTATGTGGGGATTTGTAGAAGCAACAGTTATTTTGGTGGCTGCTGTGGAGATGTTTCATGGGATCGGGACTATCACCTGGGATTTGTCTGCGAATGTGAGTCCCGGGAGGCTAATGAGCGGCTGCTTGCCTCCTTCAGTCCCCGTCGCTGACTTCTGAAGTCACGAAAAGGTAAACACTGTAGCATCATCTTGGTTACCAGGCACAGTTTGATAAATAATAGGGGAATCTGGTACCTTAGTTTGAACGCTGTTCAGTGCAGATGTGGCAGTGGTTGCCATGGATATACCGCTATGGCTGCTCTCGTTGACATGGAGGCCTCCAGGTGGGTGCAGACCTTTTGTTCGATCTTGTAATTTAGCCATTTCATTCTGTAACTTGGTTTATTTCAGGTGATACTGTGCTTCCTCTTCTAACATTAGTTTTTTTAATTTCAGCAGCTGTTTTGTACGTAAGCAATCCTTCCTCGGTCACATCTTGTCCTGTAGCTTTTTCCATTTCCTTCAGTTTTTTGTTGAATTTCAGCACGGTTTGCAGCATCAAAAAATATTTCAGTCTCATGCAAAACAGAGGCCAGGGTACGGACCAAACCCCCGCCTCCTCAACATCCAACTCCATCTGCTCATTGGCCAGACTGGCCATCATGAAGGATGGACAGCAGCTCCCCCTACAGCACAGTTGGGAAATTTTTTATTTGGCATAGAAACATAAAGTAAACAAAACAAAACACTCAAATACAAATTCAGACTACATAGCACAGTAATCAAGGCAAAAATATATACAAAAGGAACTAAATCAAAACAAACTGACAGAAGATTCTTCTGAACTAAACACAAATTATCCAATTATACCTGACAAATTTTTCCCCCTGTAGTCCAGAAAAGCTTTTGCACTCCAAGTGCAAATGAAACCAGAAACCTTCTGTATGTAAGCCAAAAGTTTTTTTGGTTTTCCATGTACTGTAGGTTCACACAAAAGAAGTGCTGCTTCTTACAGTTCAGGTGTTCCCACCATCAAACTCACTCCCCAGCTCTTTGTCCAGGGGTGTGGTCTTCCTTAAGGGGTGGAGTATGTTTGAATCACCCTCCCTTAAATAGCCATGTATGTCCAAATTTTTTGGGTGTCCCCAGTGTTAAAGTACAGCATTCATTGATTTCTTTTTGAAAAAATGCTTAGTGAATGTTAGATAATACCTCCAAGACACTATTGACATCCCGGACAAAACTCAAAATCTAAAATAGGACCCCTGATAGGATCTGGCTCTGTATTGATGTCGAATCTCTGTACACAAGTATTCAACATGATGATGGGATTATGGTATGCTCTGAATTTTTGAAAAACAATCCCAACTATTCTGAATTCCCCACTGATTTTATTTTAGCAGCATTGGATTTTGTTCTCCCTCACAATTATTTTGAGTTTAACAATAATTTTTACCTACAGCTAGAAGGAACAGCAAAGAGAGCAGCAATGGCCCCCAGCTACACATATCTGTTCCTGGGGAACTGGGAACAAAAGTGTATCTTTTCAGACACTGTAAACCCGTACTTTAAAAATATCAAATAATGGGGTAGATTTATTGATTATGTACTTTGCATCTGGTAAGGACCCGAGAAGGAAATTGTTTTATTTATGAACTGGCTAAATGAGGAAAACAATCTAAATCTGAGGTTCACATACAGCTACCCTAGAAAGGAAATACATTTCCTAGATGTGACCTTATTTTCTGATGATAATAACCAAATACACTCTAAGACCTACAGAAAAGCAATAGCTATTAATAGCCTATTAAGAGCTGACAGTGCCCACCCAAAATCTTTAGTGAATTCCATGCCCTATGGCCAGTTCCTTAGAATTAAAATGAAACACAGGTTTCTGAAATGATGCAAATATTTGAAAATAGAGGATATAGGAAGGATATCCTGAGAAGTGCCAAAGAAAAGGCCAAAAAACGAGGACAGAAAAAATTTATTGAAACCAAAGCAAAAATCTGCAGAACTAGAAACCAAACAACATTTCACATTTGTGACACGTTTTAGCAACCAAGCAAGCCAAATTGGTTCCATTGTCAGGAAGTTCTGGCCTATATTACTGAATGATGCCATTATAGCTGAAGAACTAGGTGATAATCCCAGAAGAACTTTCTCTAGGGCTGAAAATCTGAAAGATAAAGTAGTTCAGAGCAGATATGTGACCCCCACATTAGAGAATAGAATGTGGCTACCACCCACCACCAGTTGGCATGTACAGGTGTGGCAAGTGTAATGTTTGCAAATAATGCTGCCAGGGAAGGACTTTAGATCTTGAAGGGTATGGTGAAAAAGTTGAAATAAGGACTTTCCTTAATTGTAGTAGCACTTACGTGATCTATTCCATCTGGTGTCCCTGCAAATTTTTATGTTGGTAGAACCATATGAGCTGTTAAACAATATATACAGGAACATAAGGGCAGGCCTTTTGCACAAACCACTAGTAAGACATTACATGGAAAAACATGACAGCAAGCCTGAGGGAACCAAATTTATGGCCATAGAACAAGAAGAAAGAAATCCACAAGGGGGGAGACAGACTCAATAGATTGCTACAACGTGAGAGTTATTGGATTTTCGGTCTCAACAGCATACAACCAAGGGGTTTAAATACAGAATGGGAACTTTTAAACCATTTTTGAAAAAGAGAAAATAGGCTAGTTTGTGATGTGTCAGCAATGACTGTCTATTGATGGAACCCCTTATTTCCCCTTTTTCTAGGTACAAACATGGAGCATTAATGCTGTGGATGGTGGATCCCCCTATAGAATGGAACAGAAAGTAAGAAGGGAGTGATAACTACCTAAAAGTATTTATTCCAATTCTTGGACTTAAAAATAGAACTTTGACAATCTCTAAGTAGGATGTAATCACCCCAGATTATTACCGTATGTTATACTAGTGCTGTTAAATTTATTTTGGGGATAATTAATTAAAAGTTTAAAATAATTTGTTAGTCTGATAAAACATAATTTCCCCAAGATTGTTCTATACACATCAAACTATACTGTAAAACCTCCCAGAGATCAGAAGTAAGCTTGTTAGTTTAATAATTTATACTTCTTACTTGTTTATAGAAAAATGTACTAATTAGAAAATATGGAAAAATATAAAGAATTGTAAAATTGATGAGATCCTGGTTCAAACCCTCCAAGGGCCACTGAGAAAAAGTATAATGTTATGCTGTCCTTTAACACTGCGGGCACCCAAGAAATTTGAACATACATGGATATTTAAGGGAGGGTAATTCAAACATACTCCACCCCCTGAGGAAGACCACACCCCTGGTTGAAGCACTGGGGAAACATAGAAACATAGACTTTGATGGCAGATAAGGGCCACTTGGCCCACCTAGTCTGCCCATTTCCCTACCTACAGGATAAGCCGCAGATTGTATTTAACCAACAGCCTATTTCTTCCTACTCCCCACAAAAATTGCCTTATGTCTGTCCCATGCATTCTTGAATTCTCCCACAGTTTTAGACCCTACAACCTCCTCAGGAAGGCTGTTCCATGTGTCCACCACCCTCTCTGTGAAAAAATACTTCTTCACATTGCCCCTGAGCTGTCCCCCTCTATCTTCAAATTGTGTCCCCTTGTTATTGCACAGTTCTTTTTCTGAAAGATTCTGCCTTCTTGGACATTGTTGATTCCACTGAGGTACTTAAAAGTTTCTATAATGCTCCCCCCCCTTTCCTCAAGGGTATACATATTAAGCTCCTTTAGCCCCTCCTCATATGGCTTCTCTTGCATACCCTGCACCATTTTAGTTGCCCTCCTCTGGACTGCCTCCATCCTGTCTATGTCCTTGCAGAGATGGGGTCTCCAGAACTGGACACAGTACTCCAGGTGGGGTCTCACCAACTGTATGTACAGATGGATAACAACTTCCTGTTTTCTGCTGGTGATGCCTCTCCCTATACATCCCAGTAACCTCCCAGCCCTCCTTACTGCCTTCTCACATTACTTGCTAACCTTAAGGTGATCTGATATGATTACCCCCAGGTCCCTTTCCATTTTTGTTGTTGTTACTACCTCCCCCTCTATTGTGTAATCTTTCCCTGGGTTTTTGTTTCCCAGGTGCATTATTTTGCACTTCTTTGCATTGAATCCAAGCTGCCATACTTCTAACCATTCCTCCAACCTTGTCAAGTCCCTTCTCATCCTTTCCATGCATCCTTGTGTATCAACTCTGTTGCAGATCTTTGTGTCATCTGCAAACAGGCATACTTTTCCTTCTAAAAAGAACTGAACCCAGTACCAAACCCTGCGGTACCCCACTAGTAACCCCTCTTTCTTCAGAGTGAACTCCATTTACAATTACCTTCTGTGTCCTGTTGTCCAGCCAATGTTTTACCCAGGATATCACCCTGGGACCCACTCCCAGACTGGTTAATTTGACTATTAATCTTTTGTGTGGGACTGTGTCAAATGCCTTGCTAAAGTCTAGGTAGTCCATGTCCCTAGCCCCTCCCTGATCTACTACTTTGGTCACCCGGCAAAGAAATCAATTAGATTCATCTGACATGTCCTTCCCGCTGTGAACCCATGCTACCATGCTACCATGGGTCCTGTGCCCCACTGGCCTCTAGGTACTCAACAATTCTTTCCTTCAGAAGTGATTCCATCACTTTCCCTACCACAGAGGTCAAACTGACAGGTCTGTAGTTTCCTGCCTCTGTCTTGCTCCCACTTTTGTGAAGGGGAATCGCATCCGCCTTCCTCCAGTCCTCAGGTACCACACCATCTTCCCATGATTTCTTAAAAAGGGTAGTCAGTGGTTTCACTAGTTCTGGTGGTGGGCACACCTGAATTGTAAGGAGCAGCACACCTTTTGTTTGAACCTACATGGAAAAATAAAAAAACTTTTGGATTACATACAGAAGGTTTGTGGTTTTATTTGCATTTTGAGTGCAGAAGCTTTCCTGGACTATAATTGTAGCTTATGCAGCTAGCAACCCCTTGTTTCTGCACCCAGCTTCCAGCTGAGCAGATGTTGTAGGAGAATTGGATACATTTTCCCACCTAGTCTTCCAGATATGAGCTGAGAAGTGGTATTTGTCATATTCATACAAAGCAGTAAGCTCATTTTTGACAATGAAAATCATGGCCAGAGGTGAAATATCCTGCAGTTGTAACACATATTTACATCTCGTTTCACACAATGTAAACGTAATACAGGAAAATATTAGACGAATGGTATCTTGGTGAAGTAAATTAAGTGCACGCGAAAAAACCCTACTATCTCCTCATAAGTAACCTGACTTCAACACACAGTTCCATTTAATTGTAAATAAGTCCCAAAAGTATTTCACATAAGGACAAGAAACCAAAAAATGTTCCATAGTCTCTTTCTGCACTAAACAGGTAGATCTGGGACAAAATCTTTCATCCTGGCTCTTATGTTTAGCATTTGATTTAACCCCGAGTCTGCCATGGCAGCACAGCCATTGCACATCCCACATTCAAGGCAGAGTATGAACATCAGTCAGCAACACTTTAACCTTGGGAACATGCAGAGCTGATATCCCAAGGAAAGTGGAAATAAAAGAAAATGCCCGACATTGGATGTTATGCTAAATTTCTGAACTCTTTTTAGTAAGCAATTGCTCAGAGGTTAACTTTCATTTCCGTAGTTTGGTAACCACAGGTTTAAGGAAAAGAGTGACCTTCTTGAATGTAGGCAGGAATACTTGGGTTGCAGTCAAACATGTCATCAGTGGATGAATCCAGCTTTCTGCAAAATATAGCCAAAGAGTGCCACAGTAATATTATGTGCTAGAAATAGACTATGATAATATACCAGTGGGTTGATGAGATTCAGACCACCATCAGCAATGGGTAAATACAAAATTTCCCTTTTAATGGCATTTAGATGACTCCCCCAGATTACCTGAAAGAAGAGACTCAAACTCATAGCTTCCAATTGTATGGGAACAGGATGTGTCATACTTATGAAAGTAAAGATAGGCAATAAGAAAGTTTTAACCAAAAGTACCTTTTTCTTTTGTGTTTGTTGCCAAACTTTCCACTGAGTAACTTTTCATTTTCTTATTTCCAGTTTAGATTCCCAGTTTGTAAGATCCATGTCCCCCTGCTCAAAAGTGACCCCTAAAATAGTAATAGGGTCTTTGGAAATCTCTATTCCTTGCACATCTGAAACAGCTGGAGTAGAATCACTCAGAATGTAACCCCTACTCTTTTCCTTGTTTATGCCACCACCAGACAACCTAAAATATTGGTCTATCTTTTGTAATACAGCCCTACCAGAATCAGCATCTGCAACTAACAAACGCAAATCATCAGCATAGGCCGTAGTTTTGACTTCTAAGGCCATATGCTGAGGAGGAAGTCCTTTAATATCTGGATCTTATTCAAGAGTATGTAAGAGGGGATCCAAACAAAAAATATACAAAAGAGGGCTCATGGGACAACCCTGTCGTACACCCCTGTGGATATGAACCATACGGTCAAAGAAACCATTAACCAGGGGAACTGCGGTAGCAGCCACATAAATACAAGACACCCAATTCACAAATTTAGGTGGCACTCCATACGCAAATAAGGTGTCTAGCAAATAGATCATGTGACACTTTATCGAACGCCTTGGCTTGGTCTAGAAAAAGAATGTATTCCTGAAGGGCATCCTGGCTGCCCAGTTCAGTTATTTCTCTCAGGAGCAGTAAAGTATCTATCATGGATCTATTCTTTACTGAGCATGTCTGTGCAGTGGAGATAAGGAGTGGAGCCAATGTGGCCAGTAGTGCAGTCAAGAGTTTCATCAAAATTTTTAGGTCAGTATTCAGCAGGCTGAAGGGCCTCCAATTATCCAATTATGTATGTCAGACCGGTCATGTTTTTTAAAAAGAACAATTTGTATTGCCATGCCAAGTCTAGGGTCCAAAGTTTTGTTCAATAATATCCAATTAAAAACTACTTCTAGAATTTCTGATAGTTCTGCAGGGTATGTTTTATAAAATTCTGATGTAAGACTATCCAGTCCTGGAGCCGTATTATTTTTTTTTTAAGACTTAGTTGCAGATTCAATTTCAGTCCTATGGATAGGCATAACAGGGATGAGCTAAGGTTTGAATCAACTGATGGTATGTCTATAGTGTCCAAAAACTCTGTCCTATGATGTGGTCGAGATGTAACATCTGAGTATAGGTTTTCAAGATACCTATCTATAATGGCCAACAGCAGGTTAGGAAAGGTGACTGTTTCCCCTGTGTCAGTTTTCAATGCTTCCATCACTCGGGAAGCAACACATTCTTTACAGCTTTCAAAAATGTCCCCATATGTGCCCTTCCCAGGGGTACATACCCAATGTTCTTGTAACAAGAAAGAAGCCCTGGAGTATTGAATAGACTCCATTTCCTTCTTTAAGTATTTTATTTGGGTAGTATAGTCTCCTTCACCTTCATTACTAAAGTACATAACTGTAGCTAACTGTGACTTTAATGTGAGATATTGTTTATATTGAACCGTGTGTGCCTGAGATGCCTGCTGTAAAAAAACATGTTTCAACTCTTGTTTTGTGTCAGCCCACCAGGTACTAAGATTCATCTCCATACAGGCTAAGGTTTTCCTGGCCTGCATAGTTTCTGCAATGGTAGCATGAATATCGGGGTTATCCATCAGAGAGCTGTTAAGTTTCCGGTACCCTTTCCCAAAGGCTGTTTTTCCTGGAAGCCCACCACCAAGGACAATACAACATGATCTGAAGTTTCAATGGAACATACCTTCGCTTCCTGAACTTTAATTTATTTGGAAAAAAAAAAAATCAATTCAAGTTTGACAGGGCCAGAGGAATAAATCCCTGATGCCACTCTCTGAAACATGCCAGTGAGGAAAGAATCGAACCACCTGAGGACTGTACCAGACAGTCCACAGATCAGCTGCAGGCACTCTAATGACACACCATGGTCCACGGTGTCAAATGCCACAGAGAGATCAAGGAGAACCAGAATAGAATGGCTCCTCCAATCTCTCACTATCAGGAGATCATTGAGTATCCGAACTCAGACTGTGTCTGTGCTGTGCTGCTTCCTAAATCCAGATTGGAGAGGATCATAGATATCATGGATGGTATGGTGGTCCTCCAGCTGCAGCACAACTACCTTCTCAATAACCTTACCCACAAAGGGAAGGTTAGAGACAGGTCTGTAGTTAGTGAGACAATCCAGGTCAAGAGAAGATTTCTGAAGGAAAGGTGTTACCACTAGCTCTTTCAGGGTGTCCGGGAACACCCCTGTCTCTAATGAACACCAGACTATCTCAACTAGGACCGGGCCAATAACATCAATGCACCCCACTAGGAGGTGGGTTGGGCCAGGGTCCAAACTGCAGCTGGTCGGCTGCATACTCTGGATGATCCTCATGATATCCATGATTGCCAACCAGACAAAGTCAGATCAGACAAATTGCGAGGCTGCAGCCTTCCACTGACCATCACAACACCCATTGGAATGGGCTGCACAGATCTCGGATATGATGTTGGCAGCCTTATCTGCATAGAATTGAGCAAACTTGTCAAACTTCTCTTGTGACAGTGCTCTCCAAGACTGCAGACAGACTGGATTGCACAGTTTGTTGACAGTTCAGAAGAGCTGAGCTGGTTGATTCTGAGCAGCGGCGATCTCCCTGGACAGGAATTCTGCCTTCTTCTGGGAGCTGGCCAATTGATAATCAATATAATGATTCATCAATCAAAGTTTGTTGGCATCAAGGCCCAATTTCTGCCAGCGCCATTCCAGTCTTCTTCCCACTCACCTCAACTCCCTCAAGGTCACATCAAACTAAGGAGACTGAGGGGGTGAAAGATGAGGGAATGAATCTGGACAGGAGCTATGGAGTCCCGAGCCTCAGTCACAGCCCTATTATAGGCCTGTACCAGATTCTTTGTGTCCGATCTTGCACTAAGAAAGCCCAATAGGTCCAATACCACTGACAGGCCGTGTGGGGTCATTCCCCTTAAAGGGCAGTACTGAACCATCTTTGTAGGGGCAGGCCTATAGCTGAAGCCTGGAAGTTGAACCTGATAGTGTGATGGTCAGACCGTCCAACCAGCTCCACCATTAGGTCAGAGGTCTCCATCCCCAGTAGGAAAACCAAATCAAGTGAGTGACCATGAGTGTGGGTCACAGAGGTAACCACCTGTGTGAAGCCCAATGAATTCATAAGTTGGAGGAAGTTCTGAACAAATTGCAAAAGTTAATTGTCAACCCAGGCATTGAAGTCCCCCAGAACCATCCATCTTGGGGACTCCAACACCATGTCAATGATGAAGTCCGCAACTTCCTGCAGTTATTGCTTCTCACCCCCAGGTGGATGGTAGATGAGAAGAATCCTGCACCCCACACCTGCACCCAGGATACACTCAAAGGACTTGGTCTCCCTCACTGGCACATCTACAGGACCCAAGTCCATTTTAAAACAAATGGCTACACCATCACCCCTATGATCCATCCTCAGGCGGTGTATCACCAAGAACCCAGCCAGAATACCTGACTCAAAAATCAGTCCAGCATTGTCATCTAGCCTGTTCTTGGTGATGCACACCAGGTCAGATGACTCCACAAGACCAGCAATCACTGCTGTCTTGTTCTTAATAGAACTGGCATTGCATAACACCACCAGGGTAGGATGGGTCACTGAGACTGGCCACGTCACATGCACCCCACAAGGAGGAGACATTGAATTTGGAAACCAGACAGGAAGGACCCCTCTCAGGAACCCATTTCACCCCAGGGCATCTTCTAATCCCCATGACCCCAATCTGCCCACCCAGCTCCACTCCCCCTCCAGGTCCATGACCCCTGACCCTATGCCTCTTCCTTACTATCCCCAAAATGTGACATTACCCATACACCTCAAAGGGCAAAGGGGGACAATCAAAAGGCTGAAGGTCGTGGAGCTTAGAGGGAGCCTAGTGGCTGACTGGGAGAGATCTCTGCCAGCACTTACCGGAGACAGCTCACCACAGCAATCAAACAACAAATAAACAAAACAAATGAACAAAATAAGCAGTCCAAAATAAAAATAAATAACAAATTCAACCCACAATCCCCCACACCCCCAAAAGAAAATTAACCCCGAAAAACAGTGTAAGGTCCAAGTTCACTGATAATTAAAGTTCAGGAATGAGGCTGAGCATGTCAGTGCTTCAAGATTAATATTCAGGAGAGATGGGGTTCTTATCCTCACCAATTAGTCCAAAGCTGCTGTACTCACACTACAGCAGTTAACCTGAACCAGTCAATAAGAGTAAAATGTAAGTTCCAAAGGCCCTTTCACAGCCACCATCCAAAAAACTTATCAGCTTTTAAACTGCCCAATGACCACATCACTCCTCAGAAAGTCCACAGTATCCTCCACAGTATCTTCCACAGCCAGATATAATTGCAGAACCACTGCATTCATAGCCACAAATGCGATACTTCCCAGAAAGCAGCAATCCAGAGCAAACAGCCCTCCAAAGTTAGGGGTCCTGAAGGTGTAGCCCATCAACCCCCATCTCAGGGATGCCCCAAGGCCATCGAGGCAACACTGCCCTCCAGCGGGAGATTCCCAATGCCTCTACACTAAGCTGCCTGCCCCGAGGAGCCACCACCAGTTGGCAACTGCAGTCCAAAGCAGAGGATACCAAATTGTTCACAACAGAACTTTTGAGAGACCAGAGCCTCACATTCCACCCAGACTGGCAGATAGTCCACCCCGTGCCACCCAAGGATCAGGGCCCCAGAAAGGGAATTGTCCTCATGGAAAACCTACTGCCTAGCCCCCTAGGCAAACACAAGTGCTCCACCCTCCAGTGAGCACTCCCACTACCCCCACAGGGAATTCAAGCCAGACCACCACCCATCAGTCTGGACTAACAGAGACCCTGTAAAGTCAATTACTGATACAGATGAAACTGTAGTAAAAAGAGAGGTCTGACAATGCTAAAGTCAGGCAGACTCACCAGCTCACAGTCTGCCAGATTAGCGGTCCTTACTGTAATCCTTGGCCACAGTCTTCTCTTCACTGCTCCCAAAGAATCTTCTACACATTTCTTGATGGATCCAAAGGTAAGAAATCACAGTCAGCAGGAACTCCTCAAACTTCTCGGTAGATTCGGGAAACAGAGGTCATGGTCTCAGGCAGCCAAAAAATATCCCAGATGAACAGATGAAACCAAGTGAACACAATAAATTATATGATCACAAAAACACTACGCGACAAAACAAGTGGGATGTAAAAACACTAACGGTAAATGGAAATGCCAACATTGTAGCGTCTAAGTAGTTTTGGCACAGGTAACACAAACACTCAAATAGCACGACGTTAACACTAATAAAAGCCCTGAAACCCCCCTCCCAAAATGCTCAAACCTTGGTAGTCTGACTCACTCATAATGTCCCTAACTAAAATAAGTAAAACTAATAAAAACTGCAGTAAATCTCAGAAAAGCTAAAAAAAATACTATACAGCCGTTGCTATTTTTTCAGTCAGACCTGCACTGGTCACAATATTAATGTATTTCAATGGGGGTTTGAAGTTTGACACATAACTTTGTCATTTTTGAATATTGACTCCAAATTTTCAACATTGCCTTTTTGGGACTCCACGTACTGTAATGACCAATGGTGGTGGAATTATGGAAATCTTGCCTGAAAGAGGATTTCTTGGTCACTTTGTGAAATCACCTTTCGGGTGGAATTTGAAAATTTTCACTGCCCTTGTTCATGAGATGGGTCAAAGAAGGCTATGTTGAAAACGTAGGGTTAAAATACAGTACGTAAAAATGGCAAAGTTATGAGCGTAGTTTGAAATTTTTCTACACTCAATTGTAACTTTGACAATTTTAAAAAATTTAACCAAAATTTTCAACTTAGCCATTTTTCACAACACTTCCTGAACGTAACAGCTGTCATTTTTCAAATCCTGGCCAAATTATATTTTCGCATGTCTGGTGTGGAATGACATTTTGGTGGGCAGAATTTTGGTAAGGATTTGAAAATTGTCACCTACCAGTTCATGAGGTGGGGTAATAAGAAGGCAATACTGAAAATTTGGTGTACAAATATGGTAAATACAATTAATATATGTTTCTCTTTGAAACGAGCCCCACAAAAAACAATTACAACAATACAGATAAATTGCTTTGCTTTCCCAGAGGAACAGAAGCACTGGGCCCTGCACTTCCACAGTCAGATGAATGTGTTCATGCAAGTCCTAAATGGACCTGCTTGAATGAGAATACAATTCTACTGTCTCAAAAAGTAAGGACATTCTTTGCAAAAAACTTCATTACTGCACCAATTAGGCTTCAGATTAAAGTGATAAAAGTAGACAAATGTGATGTTAGGGTTTCCAACACTAACTGCACCCCCCACACCCCCAAGCAGCAAAAGGAAAAAGCATTATAGTTTTCACTGTCCTGACTCTTGGTGGATCAGGGGTGGGGTCTTTGTTGGAGTTCTCACCCATAACACTCACTCCATTCTGATATAGTCTTCAAACTTACAGAACTATGTCTCTCCACATGTTGCCAACAACCTCTAGGCCCTACCTGAAGAAAACAGATCACATCTCACCTTATTTGCCCAAGGATTGGGGTGAGTGTGAGGGCTGAGAACCCAAAAGAAGACCCAATCCCTGATTCATCAAGAGTCAGAAAAGCAAAAACCATAACTGAGATAACTGAGACTGAATTAGAGTAAGTCCACAGTGTGTTGGGTATGCAGTGTCCTCGTCATTCAATCAAAGAAGACAATTATGTTAGTCTGACAAGACCTTCCTACCATAAAACCATGCTGTTTACTATCCTGGATGTCATTGCTCTCCAAGTAGTCCACAAGGTCTTCCTTGATTAGTGACTCCATCAGTTTCCCTATAACTGAGGTGAAATTGAAGGTCTGTAGTTCCCTGCTTGCTCATTGTCCCCCTCCCCTTCCTGCAGCAGAACTACAACTGCCACCTTCCAGTCCTTTGGATCCCCACTCTGTCTGTAACAAGCTATTGAATAGCCCTACCAGGGGGTCAACCAGTTCTGTTTCCAGCTTCTTGAGCACCCTTGAGTGCATCCTGTCTGGTCCCAGGGCCTTGTTAAGGACTGCTAGCCCATTCTGGGCCCTTTCATTGGTAAATACTGGATACCTCTTCTCCTGGGCACCCTTAGTGGCCACCTTGATGCCACTCTGGCAAGGTCCCGCTACCTTCCCTAGTGAAGACTGAGCAAAAGTAATCATTAAGGACAGATGCCTTTTGCCCATCCTCCTCTATTATCCTACCTCCCTCTGATACGTAACAATACCCCCCACCTTTCTTCATTTTTTCTTTAATATATATGAAGACTTGTTTTGCTCTACTCTTGACACCCTCAGCAATACACATCTCAGTGTCTGCCTTAGCTTCCCTGACTTCCTTGCTTCTATAGTTCTCAGTTGGTATCCACCACATTCTTACACCTTTTACTTTTCTTTGAATCTGATGAATACCTGTTCTTAGCCCTCACTCTTTCTCTGACCTTTCCTGAGAACTACATTGGTCTCTTGTACCTGTTGCTCTTGGTCACTTATCTTCAGGCATATCTTTGGTGCCTCATGAATGGCCCCCTGTATTGCACCACATCTCTCCTCCACACCCACTATGCTACCTACCCGACTAACTTGTCCAGGACCAATTTCCCCATCCTGTCAAAGTCCATCCTTCTGAAACTGATGACCTCAGCTTTTTATTTGGGTTTACTGTTCCCAAGATCAGCTCAAACCTGATAGAGTTATGGTCACTGTTTCATAGTGACTCCCTGCTCCTCACTGCTCTAATCATCTCCCAGTTGGTGAGCACCACACTGAGTGTGTCAGTCTGCCTGGTGAGTTCTCTAACTAGCTGAACCAGCAAGCAGTTCTGGACTGTATATAGTAAAGCCTGACTTCTGGTGCTTCTGGCAGCCAGAACCTCCCAGTTGATTTCCGACAGGTTCAGGTCACCCACCATCACCACCATTACCACCTCTATCTGTATCTGTCTGTCTCCCCTTACAACTGTCTGCCTGTCTGTCTGTCTGTCTGTCTATCTATCTATCTATCTATCTATCTATCTATCAGAAGCTGAGATGGAAAGTGGCTACCAGCTGCCTTAAATCAAGTAGGTGATTTAATTGAGTACACTGAATTCAATTCATAATTCAGGGGCCTTTGTAAGAAGGTAGAAGTCAGTGTTTTGGTCCCCTGTTTTGGGGGTTGGTCTTTACCTAGGGTAACTTTTATTTGCCAGGGAGGTAATCTAGTGGGGAGAATATTTGCAGTCATTTGTGACTAGAGCTGTTACTTAAACTCTGTGAAATAAGTGTTCTGTTAATAAGTCTGTGCATTCACCCCTTCAAAAGACATCATGAACACTGCTACTTATAGTGCAAAAGTATATTTATTGCAGCCACAGTCCCATATTTACTAGCTGCCAAGGAACATCTTACATTTCACACCCTTTGGCTGCAATAAATATGCTTTTGCACTAAAAGTAGCAGTGCTCGTGGTGTCTTTTGAAAGGGTAAGTGCCAGACTTATTAACAGAACAAGTATGCACTAATTGTTGTGTTGCACCACCATCCCAGTGCCTGCCTGTATATTTGAAATCTGTGAAATAAGAGTCTGATAAGGGGAGGAGCTGAAGGAGGTTTGAGGAGACTGGGGATTAAAACGGGAGTTGATTGTTGGCTCTGTCTGCAGAAGCTGAGAGGGAAAGCAACTACCAGCTACCTTAAAGCAAGGAGTTGATTTAATTGAGTATATTGAATTTAATTCATAATTCAGGGGCCTGTGAAAGTAGGTAGAAGTCTGTGATTTGGTTCTCTGTTTTGGGGGGTTGTTCTTTACTTAGTGTAATTTTTATTTGCCAGGGAGGTAATCTAGCTGTGAGAATATTTGCAGTCATTTGTGACTAGAGCTGTTACCTTCTGTGGTAGACATTGGGTGGATTGGTATTATTTTTTCCCTTTCTGGGCTGATTGTTTGTTTGTTTTTCCATTCTCTAACAAGCAGGAGGCACCAGAGGTGAGCTGACTGTTTTTTCTCCATGATGGACTACCTCTGGATTATCCCTCTGTGAGGGTCTACCTCCGGATTATCCCTTCCACCTACCACAAAGCTGGGCATACATTTGTAGGGACATCCCAACAGGCATTTCACTGCTTCCTATGTGGACAAGGAAGACGGGGGACAAACATCTACCCAGCACAGACAGGGTCAGCATCGTCTGTCACCAAGATCTGTGTGGAGTACTTCTTGGGGGCAATAGGTCTCCTGTGTGTTTGCTGACACAGTACTGAGAGTGTATAAAAAAATTGTTTTTACTTGGGTGAACTAAAAAGAGAAGGCAATAAACAGTCATGATGGGAGTGGTGCAATGCAATGGCTGTGGGCAGCAGTCTTCCAGGAGACATTCTTGAGGCTGTGGTGCAGCTCTACTTGCAGGAACATACAGGTATCTGGGTTGAGGACAGAGGTTGCTCGTCTTCAGGCAGAGTTGGCTAGGATTTGGAAGACCTCCTTCCACATGCAGGGGCCATCAATGCCACCCCTGCTACCTCAAAAGATGCCAGTAAAGAGGGGAAGATGGACAACTGATTGGAACAGCCTCCTGGAGGCTGAGGGGGCCAAAATGGTTGGTGAATTCAAGAATGCACAGGACAGGCAGAAGGTAACAGTAGAGGTAGGAAGGAAGAGGTAGGCTGCAGATCAGGTAGGGTGAGGGAGGTTGGGCAGAGATGCATACCACCTGTGGTTCCACTCCACAACTCTGTACCATTCTGCCAGAACAAGGCTATCCCATGGGGAAACCCGCAGTGGTGGACAAGGTGGATGCAGGGAACTTCTGTATTGGAGACCCCAAGGGAGAGGCAAGGGCCCCCAGAGGAAAAGGAAGCAACTCCTAGTTAGGGACTATATTATTAGGGTGTTAAATTGGGGGTGGGAAAGGGAGGAGGGAGAGAGGTAAGGTGCCTACCTGGTGGCTCAGCTTGGAGGGATAGGAGGTGAATCCTAAGAATCACAGGGACAACAGCACAGGAGAGGGAGGCAGACATTATTGTCCATCTGAGGACAAATGACCTTGCTGATAGTAAGATTGGGACAGAGGGAGTTCATGGAGTTGGGGAGGGGTCTTAGACAGGTGACATGCACGGTAACCTTCTCTGAAGCACTACCTTTCTATGGCATGGGAGATGTCAGGATGCTCTGCACCATTGGGATTCAACCAATGGCTGAAGAGCTGGTGTAGAGTAGAGGGTTTTGGCTTCATTGGGGACTGGGGGCCCACCTGGAGAGATGCAGGCTTGCACAGGAGAGATGGTCTGCATCTGTCCAAGGGAGGGACCAGGATCCTGAGCCAAAGGTTTGAAGTTTCAATGCCAGACATTTAAACTAGCCAAGGGGGAGAGGTGGAAATATGCAGCTAGAACTAAACTGCCCCCCACACAGGTCAAGGTAGTCAGACAAGATGATATTAAGGATGAGGAAACACAATGGACTGAAACAGGTAATGTCAGGGGAGGCACTGGGAGAAAGGTTGGGATGGGAACAGATAGGGGTGAAGCAAAAAAAAAACACGGCGGGCCATGTGTAGAAATGCCCACAGCCTGGGTAACAAGATCCCTGACCTAGAGGCCTTGGTGGTGGAGGGAGACCTGGATATTGTGGTGGCAGTCACTGAAACATGGTATACAGAAAGCCATGATTGGGATGTTAATATACAGGGTACATGGTCTACAGGAAAGACAGGAAAGGCAAAAAGGGGGAGGGGTAGTGATCTACATCAAAGAAGGGATCAAGGTGACAGAGATAAAGGGAAAGCAGGGAGGAGAGGAGGCTCTGTAGGTCACCCTGGAGTCAGGAAATAGCACCACTATCCACACAGGGGTTATTTACAGACCCCCCCATGCAAGGGGAAGATACAGATAGGCTCATGGTAGATAACATCCTTATAATGACAGAGAAAGGGGAAGTATTGGTGGTAGAGGACCTAAATATTATTTTATTTATTTAGCTTTTGTTGACCGGGTAAGTACTTGGACAAATCCTGCCTATTTTCAGGCACGACCCGGGGGAAGGGGATACAGATGAATGCCAACTGACCTTGAACCAGATTAAGCTGTTGGTGGTATTTTTAGTGAATGAGGAAAATTTGGCCAGGACACCAGGGAAATTCCTCTACTCTTTTCGATAAGTGCCATGGGATCTTTAACATCCACCTGAACTACAACCAATCCAGGCAGATGGGACCTCGGTTTAACGTCTCATCCGAAAGACGGCACCTCAGAAATGCAGCACACCTCTCATGCTGCATTACAGTGTCAGTACTGGGATATTAACCCAAGTGCCTGATGTGGGAACTGAACCCACAGCCCTCTGATCTCCTGGCCTCAGAGGCGAGTGTGCTACCTACTGAGCCACTGACACTGCTAAAATATGCTTGATGTTAACTGGAACACCTATGCTGCAGCAACATCCAGGAGCAAAGTCATCCTGGACACCCTGCAAGGAGCATGCCTCATGCAACTAGTGGAGGACCCTACTCATGAGGGGGAAATATTGGACCTGGTGCTCACAAATGAAGACAGAATAACAGATGTATCAGCGGGCCCTCATCTTGGGTCCAGAGACCACCATACAGTATGGTTCAGGGTAAAGACAGTAGAAGAATCAAGCCACACAAAAGCAAGAGTCCTAGACTTCAAGAGGGTAGACTTTGCTAAAATGGGAAAATGCCTAAATAAATCACTGTCAAAGGGTCAGGGAGGGGAAGTAGAGCTACAGTGGAAGAACCTCAAGAGAGCCATAACAGAGGCAACACGCCTTTGTGTGAAGCTAGTGAACAAAACCAGAAGAAAATGAAAACCATTATGGTTTTCAAAAGACATGGCAGGGAAGGTTAGAGGGAAAAACTAGCATTCAAAAAGTACAAGGAAACACAATGTGAGGAAGACAAGAAAATGTATCAGACAAAGCAGAGGAAGGTAGGTAAAGAAGTCAGAAGTGCAAAGGCACAAACAGAGGAAAGAATAGCCCAGAGAGTAAAGGAGGGGGACAAAACCTTCTTCAGGTACATAAGCAAAAGAAGAAAGGCCAAGGGAGGGATAGTGAGGTTAAGCAAATGAAGGAGGAGTGGGATGAGGAGGACCTGGAAAAGACTAAGATACTGAAAGAATACTTTTGCTCAGTATTCACAAAAGAAGGGGAGGGAGAGGGACCGAAATTAGCCAGTAGACACACAGGGAAGAGGGGTGGACACTAGTCCATTCACAGAAGAGAGGGTACTACAGGAACTCTTAAAACTGAAGGTTGACAAGGCAATGGGGCAAGATGGGATACATCCCAGAATCCTAAAAGAACTCAGAGAGGTGCTACTGACACCACTGATAGCCCTATTCAAAAAATCATTGGAGGAGGGAGTAGTACCAGAGGATGAGAGGAGGGCAAACTTGATACCCCTTCACAAAAGTGGGAGCAAGGTAGTAGCATGAAACTATAGACCAGTCAGTTTGACCTCAGTGGTTGGCAAGATGATGGACTCACTCTTAAAGGAAAGGATTGTAGAATATCTAGAAGCCAGAGGGGAACAAGAAACAAGGCAACATGGATTTATAACAGGGAGGTCTTGTCAAATGAATCTGATATATTTCTTTGACTGGGTGACAAGGGTAATAGATCAAGGAAGGGTGCTGGACATGGCCTATCTAGGCATTTGACACAGTCCTGCACAAGAGGTTAGTTAACAAGTTGGACAATCTGGGAGGGAGTCCCAAGGTGGTAAACTGGGTCAGAAATAGGCTTAGCAACAGGACACAGAGGGTAGTAATAAACGGAGTTCAATCTGAAGAAAGGGGGTAACCAGTGGGGTACCACAGGGTTCAGTGCTGAGGCTAGTCCTCTTTAATGTCTTTATAAGCAACATTGTGGAGGGACATGAAGAAAAAGTATGCCTTTTTGCAGATGACACCCAGATCTGCACTAGGGTTGACACTCCGAGGGGGGGGGATGAAGCAAATGAGGAGAGGTGTAGGCAAGTTGGAGGAGTGGTCAAGAGTGTGGCAGCTCAGATTCAATGCCAAGAAGTGCAAAATCATGCACTTGGGGAGCAAAAACCCAGGGGAGGAATACACAATGGGGAGAGGGAGGTACTAACAAAAACTAAGATGGAAAGGGACATGGGGTAGTCATAACAGATGGTCTGAAAGTTGCCAAACAATGTGAGAAGGTGGTGAGGAAATCCAGTGGGATGCTGGGATGCATAGGGAGAGGTATCACCAGTACAGAGTTCAAGAGGGCAGTATTTTTCAGAAACAGAGATGGGTAAGAACAAGGGGTCGCTATATGAGGCTGGAGGAGGGAAGACTAAGGAGCAATGGGGCAATTCACAAAGAATCACAAAAAGTCACTCAAGAGGTGCATATCGGAGTGCACAGCTCCATGCACCTTGGATTTCCATGTGGGGGCCGCATTCATGAACATCGGCCCCCACCTGGCTGTCAGAGTGGTCCTGCCCCCCAAGCACACTGGTCCATGGGGGGCAGGTGGGTGTGGAGTGACGGATCTGGGTGGGCAGCCAATTGGCTGCCCAGGCAGGGACCCACAGTGGATCCCTTGTGCCCAATGCACACCATGTTGTCAGCCAGCACACAGAGTACTGACTATGCTGATGTGGAGGGTACCCTGTCTGCCCAATTCCCATCCTCCTGGAATTCCCTGATGTAAGGGGCAATATTGTTGGGGAGGCCATTTCCCTCCATCATGTCTGCCATGTCTGGAGGCAGCATCCCTGGGGGGATGCATAACTGGCCCTGGTGGTTTACGACTGCCTTCCAGATGTGGAGCCAGCAGCATCCACACATGGCACTCCACAGAGTTGTGAATACGTGGAGTGCTGGCTCAGCCCCACATCCTGCTCCCATGCTCACCCCCATGTGGAGCTTTGCAATCAGCCAGGGATCAGGTGCATGGGGGGGATGCATCAGCATCCTGGCAGCTGAGCGGTGTCTACATGCCCAACTTATGCAGTGTGTAGCCTTTGTGAATAGAGCCCATTGTGAGGACATACTTTTGCACAGAAAGGATGGTGGATGATTGGAACAGCCTCCTGGAGGCTGAGGGGGCAAAAATGGTTGGTGAATTCAAGAATGCACGGGACAGACAGAAGGTAACAGTAGAGGTAGGAAGGAAGAGGTAGGCTGCAGATCAATAGGATCTGGAGTTTATACAGTAGGCAGGGAAATGGGCAGACTATGTGGGCCAGGGGGTCCTTATCTATCTATCTATCTATCTATCTATCTATCTATCTATCTATCTATCTAATCTACCTATCTATCAAATGGACCAGGGTGTGCACCCCCTGTACCATGTTTTCTGCACTCTCCCCTGCAGGTCAACCCCCCAAAAATTGATTGTGTCACTGAAGTGCCCACTTTTGGTACAGTCCAAGATTATCCTGACACTGGGGTGCCCAATCCCCAGTATCAGTTGGTCCCACTGTAAATAAAAAAATCCATCCCTCATTGATCTTTTTTACTTTACTTAAGAACATGTAAAGAAGAAAATGCTACCTCATTGATCTGATCCCCTCATTCACACCCTCACACCTGACCCCTCACTCAGCACCCACCAACCCACACCACCCACACACACTAACTCACTCAATCACTCACTCACTCACCTGAACATGTCTCACAATGTAGATCCACTCTCTAATGGAAAACACATCTTGCTGCTGGAACCGGCAACAGTGATATGAGAAAATAAGGTTAGTCCTGTTTATTGAATTTAAGTGAGCTTTGATCTATTACTCATAATATTATCATTTTTAATATTTTTCCACCAAATGTTCCACGTGGCCTATTTAGGACGCCACCCTATGAACAAGGTAGGTGGAATTTTTGTAATCCATCAAAAAAGGTGATTTAGTGTGCTTGCATGAAATTACCTTTTAGGAAGGATTTTAAAATTTTAACCTACCAGGTTCATGATGTGGTGTCATAAGAAGGCTATGTTGCAAATCTGGCATAACAATATGGTAAAATGAACAAGTTATGAGTGAACGTTAAAATATTTCAATGTTCACTCATAACTCTGCTAATTTTTAATATTTTTTTACACCAGATTTTCAACATGTCCTTTTTGGGACCCTACCTCGTGAACAAGGTAAGTGAAATTTTTTATTGCACAAAATCATCTTTTGGACGGACTTTGAAAATGTTCAGCTATTGGATTCATGAGGTGGGATCATAAGAAGGCTATGATAAAAATTAAGTGTAAAAATATGGTAAAATGACCTAGTTATGCGTGAACGTTGAAACATTTCAAAGTTCACTCATATCTTTGAAATCACCCACACCTTCACTAATGTTCACTATCTGTCTATCAAACTTTCAGCATGTCTTTTTTGAGACCTCATGTCATGAAACAGGCAGCTGATTTTTTTTTTTAATCCAAGCTGAATGGGTATTTTGTAGTCATTGTGCTAAATTACATTTTGGATGGCATTTGTACATTTTCACATTCTGGATTCATGAAGTGGGGTCATAACAGGACTATGTTGAAAATTTGGTGTAAAAATATGGCAAAATGACCAAGTTATGAGAGAATGTTGAAATAGTTAAACTTTTACTCATACCTTTGCTAATTTTAATATTTTTTCTTCAAACTTTCAACATAGACTTTTTCTCACACCACCTTATACACGTGGCAGGTGTAATTTTTCAAATCCTGGACAAAATGTTTTCACACTGGTGGTGTAAAATTATGTTTCAACCAGTACTGTATAAATGCCACATGTCAGGTTTATAAGGGGGAGTTAGAAAACTAGTGTTTTGAAAATGTGTGTCAAAATAAAAAAAATAATAGTTATTATTATTATTATTATTATTAAATGTTGTGTGTAGTGCCAGCCATTACCCCAGTGGGTAATGCTTTGTAATCTGATGCTGGTGAACTGAGTTTGGAGGTGAGCTCAGTGAGCAAGCTGGAAGGGCTGAGCCTGGACAGACAGTATTATCATGCAACACCACCCTGCAGCCTGGGAAGGGAAGGTGCAGGGTTGCCTGCATGGCCATGCACCATAAAGAGAGAAGAGAACTCTTCTCTTGTCATAGGGCTTTCCACCTCAGCACCCATGGGTGCCAGAGGCCCCTTTGCTTTGGCTGAGAGGTGGACTTTTTGTCATGTGAGTCTGTACCTGTGGTTACATGGAAGTGCAGGGCCCAGAGAGACCTGCAATTTTGCAGCCCACTAGACAGCCTCTTGAATTTTTGACATCCATTGCTGTATCCACTGGGCCCTGTACTTCCATAGACAGATGAAGTCTTCCCTTGGTGCAGGGCCCAGAGGGCCCTGCACATCTGCATCTGTTCATGCAGGTCCTGAAGGCACCTGCATTAATGAGGATACAAGTCCACTATCTCCAAAAGAAAGGAAATTCTTTGCAAACAACTGGATTGATGCACCAGTAAGGGATCAACATATTGCCACAAAAGTAGGGAAATGTTGTGTTAGGTTTTGTAACCATAGCTCCCCACTCCCACCACGTGAATAACAAAAGGAAAAAACATTAGTGTTTTGGGTCTCTGGAGTCTTAGCAAATCATAGGTGGCTTCTTCTTTGGGGTTGTCAACCTTAATGCTTACCACTCCCCCAGCCCACAGCCTCCTGTCCAAAGCACAAGGTACAGTTTCAAGCCAGTGCTTCACAGTGATACACTATTCAAAGGTAAATAATTACACTGTACCTCACCACATGTTGCTAACAGAATCTATTGTAGCTTTCTTCATGCAGGGTCCATAAAAAGATCATATCTGACCTTGTTTGCTCAAGGGTGGGGGTGTTCATTAGGGTTCACAAGCCCAAGAAAGATCCCACCTCTGATTCACCAAGGCTCTGGTGACCCCAAACCCTAATGTTTTTTGTTTACTTTTTCTGCTTGGGGTGGTGAGTTTGGGTTGGAAACCCTAACACCACATTTCCCTATATTTGTGGCATTACATTGAACCCTAACTGGTGCATTTATAAAACAGAAAGGGGGCAATTCCTTCTTTTGGATTTCTTTTTTACAAATTTCATTTTAGTGCTAAGGATGTTCTGCATTGTAGTGCATGCACAATAGTGTATGTATTTTTGTAATAGTGCAAACAGAGACAAATGATGCAGTATATATATAGTTACATTTTTAATTTACATTACGGGCTCAATTTCAAAAGGCCCCTTTCTACGTGTTGGGGCAAACTCCAGGTGCACCAAGGACCCTGTACAAGATTAAAAAAAATGCTGGGTTCCTGAGCCAAACTTACTGGGTTTACAGGAGGTCGCAAAGGTTCACCAAACACTTGGTGCATCTGCGAGAACTGGTGCTGGTATCTGCCCTCCCCTCCTATTTGGCACAACACTAAAGGGTTGGGGATGTTGGGGGGTGAAGAAATACATGGCCATAGGGGCCCTTGGGCATAGGAGCATAGGAGGAAGCTAGGACATGTCATGGCACAGCTGGGCATCAGCCTTGCAGTGATGTGGCACCCAGCGAGGTGCCGTTGCAGTGTGTTGAAATAACAGTAATGTTCCTTTAAATGGAGCATGTACTGTAATATCTACCCCACAGTCTAGTGCCTCCCCAATCCCCGATAGTGACATATAATCCATGGTGGTGTAGTGGACCACCCCACCAATCTGCAATCTCCCACAAGTAGAAAGGCACAAGTGCCCTGGTCCTAGATTGTCCCACAATTCTCAATCCCACTCAAAAATAATGCATGAGTAGGTCCTGGTGGTATAGTGGACCACCCATCCTCCCCACCCCATCAGAGAGTGCACAACCACCCTGCTCTCCCCCGTCCCTTCCCTGATCCTGTGACCAGCACAGCCCTCTGCTCACCACCATAGCTGGCTGCATAATGTGCTATCCAGGAGCGTGTACTGTATCACTCAATCAATCAATCTTTATTTTACCAGGCAAAACACCATTGAGGTAAACTCATTTACAAGGTGGACCTGGGCAGTCACATGAAGAAGTACAGAAAAAGGAAAAAAATAGTATATAGTAAATACAGAAGAATATATACAGTGATAACATAGCCAGCCATGGACACATAGTAGAACAACAGTGAGTAGTATCAACAATACAGCTCTCAAGTCTAGGTAACATTGACCCACCTAACAATATCCAAAATATGCCACACAAGCCAGAAGAAAAAGCTAGAAGGGGAGTACAGCAAGGAAGTCAGAAGGGACAATGAAGGGAAGGTAGAGTAGGAAAGGAAGCATTTGATTTGGTACAGAACAGGGGTAGACTAAGTAAGGAGACAGTCAAGGGGATAATTCAAAAATCACAGGGTGTAAGTGCTATCAAAAGAAACAATCACAGGTCTCCTTGAACATGCATGAGTATGGAGTTTTGAAGAAGGTCAGCTTCATGGGGACTGTAAGCTTCAAGGTTTTCTGTATGGAGTTCCATAGGGCTGGAAGGGCGTGGCTTATTGCTGACTTGCCATATCAAGTTCTGACCTTCGGGACAAGAAGTGACATATAAGAAAGACTTCTCAAATGGTAGATTCCAGCACAATACACGTTCCTTGATAGTGCATTCTGTTGCTGGCCATGGTGGTGAGTGGAGGGCTGTGCCTGTCACAGGATCAGGACAGGGTCAGGGTGTGGGAGTGGGATGGTTGGGCACTGCCTGATGGGTGTGAAGGGTACGGGGTCCACTTTACCATGAGGGACTATTCACACATTATTTTTCAGTGGGATTGGGGATCGGGGGGGTGCTATAGGACTGGGGCACATGAGTCTTTCTACTATGGGGAGATCACGGATCATGGGAGGTCCACTATACCATCACTGATTATATGTCAACATTTGGGGTGGGGGGGGGCACTAGACTGCTGGGACAATTATTACAGCACAGGCTCCATTTAAAGGAACATTACTGTTATTTCAATACACTGCAATGTCACCCCACCAGGTGCCACATCACTGCAAGGCTGATGCCCAGCTGTGCCCTGATACCCCAACTGCCACCTCCCATGCTCTTAGTGCAGCACTACAGCCCCCTGTACTACTGCATGCAACTGGT
This sequence comes from Neoceratodus forsteri, assembly GCA_016271365.2. Taxonomy (NCBI): domain Eukaryota; kingdom Metazoa; phylum Chordata; order Ceratodontiformes; family Ceratodontidae; genus Neoceratodus; species Neoceratodus forsteri. The sequence goes on along the minus strand of CM057449.1, from coordinate 1,273,475,160 downwards.
ACAATCAACTTATACCATCTTCTGACTGGTCTAAGTGGTGACCCTTCCTGCATCCATGGAGGGGCTTGAAAAATCCCCCAAAAGGGGATGTTGCAGCCCCCCCATGGTGCAAGCCCCCTTGCGACCTGGCACACCTGGTTGTTTCACACAATACTGGAGCAAGGGGGCTTTGGTGCAGCAGTGTCTAGATCAGATGCAGGCTGCTTTAGAAAATCATGTTTGACCCAAGTCCCTTGTGTCAGTCTAAATGGTTTAAAAATCGGGCCCTATATCTTTTTTCAGGGGGTTGGTCTACAAAGCTTTTGTGCAAAAAAAGTATTTTCTTTATATATGTATCTTTTTTGGGGGGTCTTGTGGGCATATGACCATGCACATGCAAAGTTTAGTGTATCAGTAAGAAACAATATGATTATTGCAGTTTAAAATGGTTTAAAGCAAAAAATGACAAACATGTTCTGGTCCTGGAATGGCTACAAGCACCCCTGGGAGTGGCTGGGTAAGTAACAGCAATTATTTCTCTAACTGCGTAACAGTAATGGCATCTATCAGAATTCCCACAGACTGATTTGGCCCCATTAAACTTAAGTGAGACAAGCTGTGTCTTAAACACATAACTTAGGTATTTAAGACATCAAAAGCATCTAGTTAAACAAAATGGGGTACTATGTTTGTTTGGTAACACAGAAATGGAGGTACCCTGTGAAGTAACAATAAATGCATTTATTGCATGCAAACACTTTCACTACTATAGCTTGCTTTTGTACTGTCCAAAACCCAGTCAATGCAGAGCTAAAATACTGCACACTTCTATAATTGCAGAAATAGTCGTGCAATAAAGATCAATATCTGAATAGCATAACATTGGTATTCAGACACCTTCAGTGAGAATAGCAGATTTATCTAATTCAATCCTTTCATATGTATCCAGCTCCCTCAACTGAGCACTCCCTCTTAAAATCAAAAGCAAATCTAAATCCTTTTTAGTGTAAGGAGAGAAAGTTTATCCAGAGGGATTAGGCACAGTGGTAGGATGAGTGCTAGGATTAGTTTTATAGTTCATTTTAGGACATGGCTGCTAAATGGTTTCAGTTGAATTTAATCACTGAAACTTAGCCTATCATGTACACCTTAGCGATAACACTGACCATAAATAACGGACTGAAATACCTTCTGACACCAAAGGCTAATCTTTGGAAACAGAATTATTTAGACACTGTCCAAGTTATATTTCAAATATTAGTGCACTTCTTTTCCCCTAATTCTTTATCACCCATGGAAATGGCTTGGAAGCAACTGCTCCTGCATTTCTTCTACAGTTGATGTAATAATCCTCTACTTATCATGTTGAAATGAATTATTGCAGAAATGACTATTTTTTTTTTAACCAGGAGAGACACACTAAGCTAAATGCTTGTTTACAGGTGCAACCTGGGAGCACAAGGAAGTTAATTGACTCACTCAGGGTCACACAGTATGCAAGTGGGGGCTGTGGGATTCAAACTCAGGTCTCCAGGTTCGCAGCTCAGAGCCTTAAACCACTGCACGATACTACCTCCTAAACTTTGATATTTCTTTTTTTACTTACATTTTGTTACGATTTTCAAAAATACACAACATGCAACCAACTCAGACTATCACAGACAAGATCAAATGAGAGGTTATTAATTCATCAGTAATACCCAACAAAATGTACATAAGCAGATATTACACCTGTTTTGTGCCAACACATAATAATACATAATAAATAGCATTTCATTTTAGTTCTTGCCTGCTATGAAGGGCAGGAGGTATTAGATGTTGTGTAATTGTTTTCAATAAATCCTTTCAGAAGCATGTGTTCAGTGTTGTTATTTATGAGTTGGTGAATGACTACTTAATCCCTTTCTAGATGTAATTTGTACCCTTTGAGTTAGATATGCTAACTTCACATACAATACTCCTACCATCTGAGCGATTTTGTGAGGGAGTTAATGTTTTTGCCATCATAGTTGAAGTGCAGTTTAACATACATCTCTTCTATGGGTATCAAGTCATGAGACTGACCCAACATGAGTGACTAGAAATATAGTGACTCATTTTGGGTGCATTTATTGTAGGCTACCCTGCAGAATAGCGAGGGCATGGGATAGCTACCAGGAGGAAGGCAGAATGGAAGGGAGGAATACCGAGGGGAAGGGGAGGGACTGGAGTGCCTGCTGCCACCGAGCTAGCCATGTGGTGTGATGGTGTGGGAGGCTAGCTCTGGCAGAGCAAGTACTGGATTCAAGACTGGGAGTGGGTTACATTTCACTGCAGCTGTGAGCTGTGGTACTCAATTTTTTGCAAGATCTGGATTTTGCCCCCTTCCCAACATGCATCCCCCTGGAGTTGAGAATCCTAATTCAGGGGGCTGTGGGTGGCATAGTCTCCTGCAAGGGGGGGCACAAGTGGCATAGCCCCCCACGAGGGGTGTGTGGGGGTACAGTTTCCACCCCCCCTGCAAAAATAATTTTTTTTTTTACATCCGGAAGTAGGGTCGCCTTAAAGTCTATATCGCCGATTTGCTTTTTGGCGATACACACTCGCCATAATAACGATCACTGTTTTGCGATCGCTATTATGACATGGAACCCTTCTATGATATAGATTTCCTTGACTAGGTTTATCTACAGTGTTTAGCTTTTGTGCATGGTACTGGAGCTAGTCAGTGTTTAGTTCTGCAGCTATAAATATTTGAAATAGATATTTATTCTGTGGTGACCTCACCACATGTGGCAAAATGTTTATAATCTGATTTTGGGAGATTTGAGGGTTATTAATTGATAGGATTACAGATGCGGTATGGTCCAGGTCACCCCTGCAAATCTTCAACTTTAGGCAAGTCCAGAACGTAGGGAAATGGTCTTCCTTTTCCACACAGTTTTGCCAGCATCTATCAGATCCCTCTGTCATGTAGTGTTTTGTTATGGAGGATGCTTTGAAGAAGTTGACTGGGATCTTTCACATAAATTTTCACTATTGCTGGGAGTAAGTCATTGTCAGTGCTTCTGCACAGACAATGCTGTGTATCTGGTGTTCCATTGGTCTACCCCCTGCATTTTCCCATTTTTCCCAGCCTGGGTAGATTTCTCTTACTCTCCTTTTTTTTAATTATTTGTTAATCGGGTAAGGCCCACTTGGCACAAGTGCTTGTTTTCAGGGTCAACCTAGGAGCTTTGGGCTGGTTAAGTGACTTGCTTAGAGTCACACAGTATGCAAGTGGAGGCTTGGGACTCTAACCCAGGTCTGCAGGTACCAAGCTCATTCACAGCTCATTACTCTAACCTCTAGACTATAGTGTCAGCTCTTTAGTTGCAAAAGTCTAAACATCTAGGAGATTAGATGGGGTTCTGTCCTTACTCTTCTCTCTGCTAAGATATTACTTCAGTGGGGTGTGAACTCTGCAGATTTCTTGTGCTACTTCTAGTGTTTTGTAACTAGTTTCTAAGCTGAAGAAACTTATAGTGGTCTGTTTGAGGGATGTTAAATTTAGCTCTCATTTGTTCAAAGCTCATTAATAACACCTGTTCCAACACATTCTCGATGACGTGGATGCTACTCTGGACCCACTGTATAAAACCTGGGCTAAGTTCTTCATTACCTCTTATAGGGTTAGATGGCCTCGCCTATCAACCTCTCCTATCTTTTTTTCTGAATCGGTAGCCCGTGATGTTAGTGGCTGCGATTGAGCGACCCGCTGAAGGGCGACTTAATCACGACACATTTCACAGGGTCTACTGGTCAGGTAGAGTGACCGGATGGGGTGGGTTGGCAACTGCAGTGACAGGAAGTTGCTACAGGTATGCATGCGGGGGGGGGGAGTGAACACAATCCACAGGTATGTGCGCATGGGAGTGGGAGTGAGCATGCTCGGCGAGGGTCGGGAGGTGCTTTGAGGGGTTGGTGCCATGGTAGGCTGCCAAGCTGGCCCTGTGGCATAGTGGGTCAGCTCATGACTTTGGTAGGTAGGGTGCTGGCTTCAGGTCTGGGTGCAGGCTTATTTTGTTGCACCGGCCCCAATTTTTTTTACATTTGCTCCCCCTAAGATGCCCGGAGTTGAGAATCTTTAAGTGGAAGTGCGGGGGTAAAGCCTCGCATAAACATAAAAATACAAGTCTCCAGTGTCATTTTGTTGTGCACTGGTGAGTCAGAGCACCAAAACTGATTTTCAGCGCTCTGACTTCACCGTAATGACGATCACCCTTCGATGGTTGCCGTTATCACATAGAATCTTCTGAATCTCACCCAGGAGTATAGAGACTACATGGTCCATAAGTTGGAAGATTTTATCATTATTAATTTGGTGAGGGGTAGCAAGAGGACCAAGTGTAACTGCTCTCTCTTACCTTCTACCCCCTTTAACTGCTCCCTCTCCTCTTCTATCCAACCTGTATCTGTTTTATGTTTCATTATGGCTAGCACTGGGGAGGCTTGAACTTCCATGCAATATTTCCTTAGGTTTGGAACTGCCTGGTTCCAGTCAATTTACCTCTTTGAAGTATGCTTTTTCTATACGGGAGTGTTTCCAATTCCATACAAATTCTGATGCTGCCTTTTCTACCTGTTTCCAGAAGTTAGGTGGGGGCTGCATGGGAGGCATTCAAAAGACCTACAGAAATCAGTATAGGATATTCCTTCTGATGGATTCCACTTGTGTGTCCGAGAGAGAGAGAGAGAGAGAGAGAGAGAGAGAGACACGTAGCATGCTCCATCCTTCCATGTCCCTTCTGGCTTCTGTTAGAATTGCTTTGCAGTTCTTTTTGTGTACCTGGTTTGTGTTTTTTCTTATATTCAGACCTTGATATCTGAAGCCTTCCCATGCCCATTGGAATGGGAAGAGCATAGTTTTGGTTTTGTCATAATTAATTCTGAATCTGATATGTCACCTAGTTTTTCTAATGTGATTAGGAGGAGTGGAAGTGAGGTTTAGGAACCCTGAACAAACATAAACATCTTGTTGGCATATAGGGTAATTTTGTGTAGTATTGGGCCAATTCTATTCCTTTTATGTTCTCATTATTCCTAATACTGGTTGCTAGGGGTTCCATACTCAATGCGAACAGCAGTGACAACAGTGGATAATCTTGTTGTGTGACTCTATTTATCTGGAATGAGGGGAACTATGCCCCATTTACATCTACTGTTGCTGTGGAACCATTTTACAAGGCAACTAAGCTGTCTCTAAAATCTTGTCCAAATCCAAAGGCAAACAGAACATCTGACAGGTACTGCCAGTTGAGCCTATGAAATGCCTTCTCTGCATCTATTGTGATTGCTAAGGTTTTTGATATGGAGGATTTCACAGCCATGATGACATTTAGATTATATGAATTGCAGTTTGGTATAAAAGCCTGTCTGACTGTGGTGTACTAATTTGGTAATTATTTCCTAAACCTTATTTGCCACGATCATGGTATAAATGTTTGCATCTATATTTATTAAGGATATGGGATAATAGTACACACAGGGTGAGATATTCAGACTGGCGCAGCACAACTGGGCTGCACCAGGGCATGGACCAGGTGATATTCAACGGTGCTACACCATGGCTCAGCACCATTGAATATGGCACTGAGGGTGCATGCACATCACACTGCGCAGTGGCACTGAGCCAGTGCAAGTGGCAGGAGGGGAGCAGGGGGATGCGCAAGTGCAGTTGTGCTAGGCGCATCAACCGCGATATTCAGCACTGGTCATTCAAATGCATGCAAGGCACAAATGGAGCCATTTGAATACCATTATGTCCCCATTTGCATGTGGTGCGCCAATCCCCAGTGACTTGAGCCTGGTACCCTGCCAGACTGCAGCCGTCAGGGACCGACGTCCTGCTGACCCTAAGCAGTCTCCGCACCCGTATGCCTGATTGCAGGCATAAGTTATTTAAATCCCTGGTGGTCCAGTGGACCGCTATCCATCACCCAATCTCGGGCTTCAGCGAAGTATAACCCTGGTGGTTCAGTAGAACCCCCCAGTGCCTGATCATGGACGGAATGAACAAAGGACACCCTGGTGGTTCAGTGGTACCCCCCTTCCCACCTGCCCACTGAGGTCCCCCCACCCTGCACCCCCAAGTCAGTGGCGGGTGGCAGCACCCCGCCCGCAAGCTGCCTAGCCGCCTGCCAACTGACAACGTACAGTAGGGTCTGTATGCCTATTGGTCCTCCAGTCAGCTGCAGGTGGCATAAATAGTGAATGGAATGTGGTGGTGGTAGCCCAGGGCCCACCATGTGATTTTTTGTCACTTTGCTGCACAAAAACTGTATGACCAAGAGAAATGTAAATTGGGTATGCAAACAGAAATGCAAATGGTAATAGCAACGGCAATGCAGAAGGAAACAGTAATGGAATCGACAATGGAAACGCTACCAAAAACGCAAACGGTAAGGCTAACAGAAATGCAAACGGTGACAAACACCAGACAGTAATGGTAATGCAATTGGAAATGGAAACGCTTATGGTAACACTAACAATTATGCCAAAGGAAACAGAAATGCAAATGGTAATGCAAACAGAAGCACATACACAAACACAAATGGTAATGAACACAGTGATGCAAAAGGAAATGCAAAAAAAAACAGTAGTCAAAATGCAAATGCAAAGGGTAATGCACACGATGACATAAATGGGAACGCTAATACAAATGCTTACGGAAATGCAAGTGGAAACACTGACTGTAACAGTAACAGAAACACACACCCTTTTTTCCCCAAAAGCTGCATTCAGAAGCACAGTGAATACAAAGACTGTATGCATAATAATGGGCCTCGGAGCAGAAAATGAACACTTGGAATACTACAGTGGTAGCCACAGACATTGCCAGCTATTTCCAGATATTTCAAAAAATTTCTAAGGAGTTTCTCTCTGCTGCCCCTACTGTGGAAATGCAGAAAGCAGGAGATATTTCTGGAAATATCACAGAAATTTCAGGAAATAGCTGGCCGTGTCTGTGGCTGCTACTGTAAATTGCTTATATCTCAGGAACCGTACGACATAGGAAAAAAAATGAAATCTCATATTGTTTATGACTTGCCTGGCTTGTTTTGTACTTAGCCCCCTTGTGGAGGCTAAGCATTTTTCTGATGGAAAGTCCGTATCACAAAGCGTTTTCGAGATACGGGCCCCGAAAGGCGCAGCAGATGCCGTAATGTTAGCCTATGGGAAAAACTGTTATTTTCAGAGTGCCATAACTTTGTATCCCTCTAATATTTTGTAAACAAACCACATAAAGGCACATCAGTTTGATCTTGGCTTACTTCTATCCAAATTCCAGCCCAAAATACCAAACCGTTATTTTGCAGCAAGGTGGCAAAGATTTCCCATTGTTTTGGGCATAGTTTTGCAAAGTAGTGTTGTGATTTGTGACACTTTCGCAAAAAAAATCACAAAAGTGTCGAATGTGAGACACTACTTTGTGACACTACTGTTTACAAAAATTTCAAAAACATATTTCTGGGGTATTTAACCACCCAGAAAAGACATGGCTAGCATCCTCAGGACTTGACTAGGTGAATACAGCATGAATTGTGTCCCTAGATGGTCCCAAATGTAAATGCCAAGCATTTCTGTGACCACCAACTGGAAACAAGATGGTGGATTTGCAATGCTACAGGGGTCATTTGCAACACTAAAAACTGCATTTGTGACACTGTTGAACTTTTTGTTAACTTTTCCCATTTACTATAATGGGAAACTTGTTTTTTGAATAATGTTTGAACCATTTAATATGTTTTCACGAAATCTTCAAAAGGCACATCAGGGACCCCGGCTGCATGTTCCCCAAAGATTTTGGACTGGTCGCACAAACCGTGAGACCTGTAGGCACAAGCAAAGAATGCACAAAAATGCATAATTACCACATTCTAGGGTGCTATGTAGCTCCGGAACCGTATATCCGACCATTACAAAACTTGGCAGATCCAGAGATCTACAGTATTGCTTTATGCATGCCAATTTCAAGCAAATCCATCATACAGTGGCAGAGTTATTAAGCTGCCAAATTTCAGAGTTTAACCTAAAATGGGGTACTCAACCCTAACTATAGTGGCACTACCGTGCCACTGTAATATATATATATATAAATATATGTATATATATATATATATATATATATATACACATACACACATATATATATATATATATAATACTGGCACAATAGTGCCAGTGTAGTTAGTGTGAAAGTGCACATCTATGTTAAAGTTCAAAATTTGAGGGCTAATAACTTTGGAACTGTTCAATGGATTGGCATGACATTTGGCATGCTTAATTTCTAGGAGTAGTTTTCTTGATCTGCCAAATTTGGTGGGAATCTGTTGAGTGGTTTATGAGATATAAAGTGTTGAAAAAAATGAAAAATCTGGATATTTTTTTTTAATTTTCTTGCCATCTTGGATTTCAGAAATGGCTTTATGTTGTGGGCTGAACTTTTCTGGGTAGAAAGCCTTTGGGTCACAGATGTCCCTTTTGAAGGTTTGGTGGAAACATATTAATCTGTTCAAAAGTTATTCAAGTTTTTATTTCCCATTATTTCCTATGGGGAAAGTTGTGTTTAGCACGAAACTGAGATTTTTGTAAAAGCTTAGTGCTACCGCGCAACACGCATCATTGCATGGTAGGTATACTGCAATTGCACAATAGCGCTACACTGTGCTAATGCTAAACATTTGCGCGATCACCGCTGTATGGCTGATTTGCGAAAACAAGACTTTCACAAACATGCTAGATTTTCACAAATAAAGTTAAAATGGAGATTTTGGGAGTCAATGGGGGGTTTCAACTTACGTTGATATCTTGGCCAGTTTTGGTAATTTTGGCTCCACATTTTCAACATAGGGTCCTTGGGACCCCACCCCATGAACACTGACACTGTCATTTTGTTTCTTGGTCCTGAAAGGTAATTTCATGGTCACTGTGTGGAATCACCTTTTGGGACTGACTCATGAAATTTGGTGAAAAAAGTCCCAAAAATTACAGCGTTATGAGCATGCATTGTGCAGTTTCTACGCAGACTCGTAACTTTGCCAATTTTTTATATTTTGACTTTAGATTTTAAACATTGCCATTTTCTCACACCTCCTTATGAACAATACAGCTGTTATTTTGCAAATACTGCCCAGAATGTGTTTTTGCACCTGTGGCACAGAATGGCACAGCCATTCTGAGAAATCAACTTTTAGGATGGATTAACAAAATCACAGTTGCACCATTCATGAGGGAAGGTCCCAAAATGCTGATGTTGAAAATTTGGTGAAAGAATTCCAAAAAAATGCCCACTATAGGATCGTGTGTTGCACAGTTTCTATGCACACTCTTAACTTTGGCAATTTTTCATATTCTCACCCCAGATTTTTTACATTGCCATTTTTCTACACCACTTGATAAATAGTACAACAGTCATTTTTTGGATCCTACTAGAAATGTTTTTCCGCAATTGCAGCACAAAAACAGTATTATAGTTGTGCAGAATTACATTTTGATGCTGATTTGAAAGTTTTCTGTATTGGAAACAAGTGGCGAGGTGCTAAGAAGGTTATGTTGAACATTTGGGTGAAAATTATTTACGAACATACAGTATGAACATACGAAATTGCCAGCAGATACAGGCCATTGGGTCTATCTAGTCTGCTCGAGTGTGTAGCACTTCAGTCCATTATACTGCAGCTGCCCCCACTCTCTCATATGCCCTCCCCATCTCATGCCCCTCCTAGTTTATACCCTCCCCTTGAATGTGTCCCACCCCCTCTTGAAGCCCCCAACACTCTGCAGCAATACAACTTCCTCTGGCAGAGTGTTTCACCCTGCCACCACCCTTTCTGTGAAAGCACAGATGGCACAGTTATGACTATTTGTTACAATTTCACTATGCCTGCTCATAACTTAATGTATGGAAGAACAGGGGCAAGAGATCCCTGTGTTTCCACAGCTACATATATATGTACATCTGTGGAGGGATGGGAGTGCTGGGTCCTGACATTTGAATACTGTTGTACTATGTGGATGAAGGGATTGGAATGCAGGGTTTGAAGGACCTTGCACTCCCACCAACACATACTATATGGGTACTGTTGTACTATCTCGATGGAGGGATGGGAGTGCATGATCCAAGGACCCTGTGCTCCCTCCATGATATATTGACACTGTTGTACTATCTTGATGGAGGGACCTACACTCCCACAGTAAAATGAGGATACATAGAAACATAGAAACATAGACTTTGATGGCAGATAAGGACCACTAGGCCCATCTAGTCTGCCCATTTCCCTACCTACAGGATAGGCCGCAGATCCTAGTTAACCAACAGCCTATATCTTCCTGTCCCCACAAGAATTGCCTTATGTCTGTCCCATGCATTCTTGAATTCTCCCACAGTTTTAGACCCCACAACTTCCTCAGGAAGGCTGTTCCATGCATCCACCACCCTCTCTGTGAAATAATACTTCCTCACATTGCCCCTGAACTGCCCTCCTTCTATCTTTAAATTGTGTCCCCTTGTTCTTGCAAGTCTCTTTTTCTGAAAGATGCTACCCTCTTGGACTTTGTTGATTCCCTTGAGGTACTTGAAAGTTTCTATCATGTCCCCCCTCTCCCTTCTTTCCTCAAGGGTATACATATTAAGCTCCTTTAGTCTCTCCTCATACGGCCTCTTTTGCAGACCCTGCACCATCTTAGTTGCCCTCCTCTGGACTGCCTCTATCCTGTCTATGTCTCTTGGAGATGGGGTCTCAGAAATGGACACAGTATTCCAGATGGGGTCTCACCAACTGTCTGTACAGAGGGATAACAACTTCCTGTTTTCTGCTGCTGATGCCTCTCCCTATACATCCCAGTATACCCCGGCCCTCCCTACTGCCTTCTCACATTGCTTGCTAACCTTAAGGTCATCTGATATGATTATCCCAGGTCCTTTCCTGTTTTGTTGTTATTACTACCTCCCACCCATTGTGTATTCTTCCCTGGGTTCTTGTTTCCCAGGTGCATTATTTGCACTTTTTGCATTGAATCTAGCTGCCATATGTCTGACCATTCCTCCAACCTTGCCAAGTCCCTTTTCATCCTTCCACGCCTCCATGTGTATCAGCCCTGTTGCAGATCTTTGTGTCATCTGCAAAAGGCATACTTTTCCTTCCAGTCCCTCTGCAATGTCACTGATGAAGACATTAAAAAGGACTGGACCCAATACTGAACCCTGCGGTAACCTTACAATTAAATCACTGCCTTTCTTCAGAGTGCGCCCATTTACAATTACCTTCTGTGTCCTGTTGTCCAGCCAATGTTTTACCCAGGCTACCACCCTGGGACCCACTCCCAGGCTGGTTAATTTGACTAATCTTTTGTGTGGGACTGTGTCAAATGCCTTGCTAAAGTCTAGGAAGGCCATGTCCACAGCCCCTCCCTGGTCTACTACTTTGGTCACCCAGTCAAAGAAATCTATTAGATTCGTCTGACATGACCTTCCCACTGTGAACCCATGCTGCCTTGGATCCTGTGCTCCACTGACCTCTAGGTACTCAACTATTCTTTCCTTCAGAAGTGACTCCATCACTTTCCCTACCACAGAGGTCAGACTGACAGGTCTGTAGTTTCCTGCCTCTGTCTTGGTCCCACTTTTGTGAAGGGAATCACATCCGCCTTCCTCCAGTCCTCGGGTACCACACCATCCTCCCATGATTTATTAAGAAGTAGCCAGTGGTTTCACTAGTTCCTTCCTTAGTTCTTTTAGAATTCTGGGGTGAATTCCATCAGGACCCATTGCTTTGTCCACCTTCAGTTTTAGGAGTTCTTGCAGAACCCTTTCTTCTGTGAAAGGACTGGGATCGACCCCTATCCAAGAGTGCTTCTGTTAATTGGATTAGGCACTTCCCCTCCTCTTTGTGAATACTGAGCAGAAATATTCGTTCAGTATTCCTGCTTTCACTGTCCCCCTCTGCCCACCCACGTTCATTCTATTCAGCCTCACTATCCCTCCTTTGTCTTTCTACGCTCGCTGATGTACCTATAAAAGGTTTTATCCCCCTTCTTAACTGAGTTGGCTATCTTTTCCTCAGTTTGGGCCTTTGCTATTCTGACTTCCCTCCCTGCTTCTTTCTGCCTTAACTGGTACAGCTCTCTGTCCTGCTCCTTCTGTGTTTCCTTATACTTCCAGAATGCTATCTTTTTCTTCCTGACTTTCACAGCCACCTCTCTTGAGAACCATAGTGGCTTTTTCTTTTGTTTTGATTTGTTTATTTGCTTCACACAAAGGCTTGTTGCCTCTGTGATGGCAGTTTTGATAATTCCCCATTGTTGCTCCACACCTCCTTCTAGCCTGTTTGCTAGTGCTTTTCTGAGGCACTCTCCCATCTTGCCAAAGTCAGCCCTCCTAAAGTCCAGTACCCTCACTTTTTTGCTTGACTCTGTAGCTGAGTTTAACGTGATCCACACTGTTTGATGGTCACTTGTCCCAGATGGCAACCCACTTCTAGATCTGAAATCCTCTCACTGCCCCGTTTGAGTACAAGGTCTAAGATTGCTCCCTCACGAGTGGGTTCCGAAACTAGCTGTCTAATGCCTGCCACCTGTAGGGCATCAAGAATGGCCCTGCTCTTGGATGTGGCTGCAGCAAATGTGCTCCAGTTAACATCTGGCATATTCAGGTCTCCCATCAACAGTATCTCCCCTTTCTCTGCCATTCTAAGAATGCCTTCCATCATATCCTTGTCCATTCCTTCCCCTGACATGGGGGTCTGTACACAACCCCTGTGAGGATTGTGGTGCCCTTTACAGTCTCCAAGGTGACCCACAGTGCCTCCTCTCCTCCCTGTTTACTCTTTTGTTCAGTTGCTTTTATCCCTTCCTTTACATAGAGAGCTACTCCTCCCCCTCTTCTCCCCTGCCTGTCTCTCCTGTAGGTTATGTACCCTGGTATGTTAACATCCCAGTCATGGTTCTCTGTGTACCATGTTTCTGTGACTGCTATGATATCCAGGCATCCCTCTTCCATTAAGGCCACCAGCTCAGGAGCTTGTTGCCCAGACTACAGGCATTGGTACTCATTACCCTCCATTTCCTGATGGCCTTACCCCCTTTTGCCCCATCCCTGTCCTTCTTGCCTTTGTCACTTTCTCCATTTACCACTGCCCTTCTCCCTATCGACACCTCCATGTTGGTGTTTGCTGCACTTACTACCATGATTGTTTGGGGGCTAGGATTTTCCTGCTCCTTTCCAGTGCCTCCCCCCTTGGCTAGTTTAAAAGCTTGCCAATGAAGCATTTAAACCTATCACCTAGGATCCTGGTTCCCTTCCCGGACAGATGCAGCCCATCATGCCAGTATAGGCTTGCATCACTCCAGGTGGACCCCCAGTCCCCAATGAAGCCAAATCCCTGAGCTCCACACCAGTTTTTCAACCACTGATTGAATCCCATGGTGCGGAACACCCTAGCCTCTCCTATGCCATAGATGGGTAGCACCTCCGAGAAGGTTACCATGCGTGCTACTTGACTAAGGCCCCTTCCCAATTCCACAAACTCTTCCTGCACTTCTCTAATCCCTTTCTTAGCCAGGTCATTTGTCCCTAGGTGGACAATGACATCCAGCTCCCTCCCCTGTGCAGCTGCTCGGCAATCCTGAGGATTCGCTCCCTGTCCCTTCAAGCCATGGCACCAGGCAGGCACCTTACCTCCCTCTCCCCTTCCTTGCCCAGTTCTACCTTCCTAACAATGGAGTCCCCCACCAGGAGTTGTTTCCTTCCCCTGCAGGGTCCCCTGCCACCCTCCTGTGGGTCTCCTTTGTGGAGGTTCCCAGCATCCTCCTTGGTCTCCACTGTAGGTGCCTCCATAGAGGAACCACACTTTGCCAGAATGGCATAGGAATTGTGGAGAGGTACAACTGGAGGGATGTGCCTCTGTTCCACCACCCTCACCCTCCCTGAGCCCACTGTGGTCCAACCGCTCCTCTTTCTTGGCAACCTCTGAGGCAACGGCAGTGGCACTGGTGGTCCCTGGATGGAAGAGGAGGTCCACAAATCCTGGCCAACTCAGCCTGGAGATGAGCAACCTCCTCCCTCAGCCCAGAGAGGTGCCTGCAGATGGGACAACACCGCATCCTCCAGAACATCTCCCGGAAGACTGCTGCTCCACAGCCACTGCACTGCACCACTCCAATCATGTCTTATTTCTGGCCTCTTAACTGTTTGCAATCCTTAATCTTTCCTCTGTTTTTTTTTCTCTCTCTCCTTACTTTCTGCCTGTGTGCCCTTTAAGCTCCTGATTGTCCTGTTCTGAGACAAGAATATCCTATATTTCTCAGTAGACCACTTACTTGTTCAGAGGCAGACCTCCAGCAGCTAGAGGGGCCGGAGAGCTACTCTTGCCCTTCTAGGATGGTGGGTCCTTGGTGGTTCTGTGATCACTCACTTCCTGCCCCTAAACAGGAAGTTCCTGTTGTCAGTCAAATCCTGTGCCTATAAAAATAGAACTACTTTGGGGGAGGAGGGCAATATAGTCAGTAGAGAAGTTCAGTCACACAGCAGTCCTTTCTCCTGGTGTCTTCTGCCAAGCTATTAGCAGAATCATTCTAAGGCAGTCTTTAAATGTAGCTTCCTTCTAAGTAAGCCACTCCCACTACTTACCAGATCTTTCTACAAGTAATTTAAACCTCACAGCAGTTAAGTCCTTTCAGTCACCTGAGATTTACACCTAGATGACTTTTCAGTTACCCATTCAGTTCAGTTAACCCAAACACACACTTTTTTTTTTGTTTTGTATGTTAGTTTTTTTTACCCTAAATTAAAGGTCCAAATACAAAAGTTCTTCTACTTTAGTCCCAGCAGAGAAGTTCAGTCACACAGCAGTCCTTTCTCCTGGTGTTTTCTGCCAAGCTGCCAAGATACAATTATACTATCTAAAAAAGAAAAGAAACTCTTTGCAAAAAACTTCCTTAATGCATCAGTTAGGGAGAATACCACAGCAACAAAAGCAGGGAAATGAGGACTTAGGGTTTCCAACCCTAATGCCCCACCCCCAGGGTTCCCAGCCCTACCACCCCACCCCAACTCCATTCCCCACCCTCCACACCAACAGGCTTTGGGGTGTACCATTGGGTCATCAGGCCTAACTCTCACCCCATTGTCCTATACTATAGCATGTCAGCTGTTTACATGTGGAATGGGGTGAGAGTCGGGCCTGATGACCCAATGGTACACCCTGACGCCTGTTGTTGAGTGGAGGGTGGGAGGTTGGGGTGGAGTGGTAGGGGTGGGAACCCTGGGGGTGGGGCATTAGGGTTGGAAACCCTAACACCTCATTTTCCTGCTTTTATCGCTGTGGTATTTACCCTAACTGATGCATTAATGAAGTTTTTTGCAAAGAATATATATATATAATTAGAGGCAAAAAACTCTGTTTAATACATCAGTTAGGGTTGTTCCACAGTGACAAAAGTGAGGAAATTTGATGTTAGGGTTGAAACCCTCTTTGTGTCCCTCCACCCCACCCCCCAACTGGAATCGGGTGCGCGTTGGGGTCATCGGTCCTAACTCTCACCCCATCACATGTGGAAAGAAGCTGAGGAATAGGATAATGGGGTGAGAGTTAGGACCGATGATTCCAACGCACCCCGATTCCAGTTGGGGGTGGGCTGAGGGGTAAAGGGGTTTCAACCCAAACATCGAATTTCCTCGCTTTTGTCACTGTGGAACAACCCTAACTGATGCATTAAATGGAGTTTTTTAGCTCTAATTTCCCTTCTTTTTGAGAATGATAATGAGAAATAGTGAATGTAATGCAGTGGCAGGAGCGCGCGGCCTCCCGCCATGTGATGTCTTGTCACATAGTAACATT
The DNA here is from genome assembly GCA_016271365.2 of Neoceratodus forsteri. NCBI lineage: Eukaryota > Metazoa > Chordata > Ceratodontiformes > Ceratodontidae > Neoceratodus > Neoceratodus forsteri. The sequence continues at coordinate 1,273,459,324 of CM057449.1, read as the reverse complement.
GTGGCCGCAAACGCAAATCATAATGTGCATGGTGATACAAAGCGAAACAGAAAGAGAAACAGTACTGTAGACAGAAATGTTAAAAACAACGCAAACGGAACCGCAAATGAAAATGCAAAGAGTAACGCACATGGTGGCGTAAACGTGAACGGTAGGTGAACCGGGTATGGAACCACAAGCGGAAACGGTAATGGTAACAGTAATGTAAGCACACAGGCTGGTTTTCCCCAAAAGCTGTATAGAGAAAGACAGTGAGTACAAAGAATGTATGTAAAATAATGACTCTCGTAACAGAAAAATGAGGACTTAGAATAGTAAATTGCTTATATCTCAGGAACCGTACGACATAGAAACAAAATTTAAAAGTCATATGAATTAGCACTTTCCTGACTAGTTTTGCACATAGCCAATTTTTGACAAAAAGTCCGTATCTCGCACTGTTTCCGAGATACGGGCTCTGAAAGGCGCATCGAATGCCGTAATGTTATCCTATGGGGAAAAACAGAAGTTCGGAGTGCCATAACTTTATCTCCCTGTAATATTTTATCACCAAACCACTGAAAGGCACATCTGTGGGATGTTGTCTGTGTTCCCTGCAAATTTCAGCCCAAAAGACCAAACTGTTATTTTGCAGCAGGGCGCCAAACGATTGCTGCAATGCGTCGTATGCCATAATGTTATCCTATGGGAAAAACCATCAACTTTAGAGTACTGTAACTTTGCTGATGTGTAATATTTTTTCAACAAAGCACTGAAAGTCACATCTGTGAGATGTCAGCTGTGTTCCCTTCAAATTTCAGCCCAAAACTCCAAACCATTCTTTTGCAGCAAGGTGCCAAAGAATTGCTGTCATTTTCCCCACAGCCTAGAAAAGTACTGTCACAATTTACGAAAGCTTTCGCAAAAATTTGCAACACTTTCATGAGTGCGACACTACTTTGCAAAGCACTTTTTCCAGAAATCTGAAAAACATATTTCTGGGGTGTTTTACCCCAAAATAAAGACATGGCTAGCATCCTCAGAGTCCGACTAGGTGAATACAAAAAGAATTAGGTTGCTAGAGGGTCCCAAATTTAAATGCCAAGCATTTTTCTGATCACCAACTGAAAACAAAATGGCAGATTTGTGACAGTAAAAGGGCCATTTGTGAAAATAAAAACTGCATTTGCGACACTGTCGAACTTTTTGTTAGCTTTTCCCATTGACTTATAATGGGAACTTGTTTTTTGAATAACTTTTGAACCATTTAATATTTTTTCACGAAATCTTTGAAAGGCACATTGGGGACCCCGGCCCCACATTCATTGAAGATTTTGGACCAGTTGCGCAAACCGTGTGACCTGTAGGTCGACCGTAGAATTCCAAAAAAAGCGTAAATGCACGCGCAGATCACGCTTAATAACTCCGCAGCCGTATATCCAACCGGTATGAAACTTGGTAGATCCCAAATTGATTCTGTATTCCAAATTTCAGGCAAATCTGTTGAACAGTTGCAAAGTTATTAAGGTGCAAAATTTTGAGTTTAACATGTAAATGGCTCCTCAATCATAACTATGGTAGCACTACCATGCTACCATAATATATTATATATATATATATATATATATGCAATAGATAACCCACTCTTGGGTGTGTGGTCATGCTCTAATATACGCACACCTTGGTGTGCATTGTATGCATTAGGCCGCAGGCCGAGCGCATCAACCACCCAAGGAGTGCATATATCAGAGTGTGACAGCACATCTTAGAGTGGGTTATCTATCTTATAAAGTGGCAAAATTGTTTTGGAGGGTTAAAAGTGCAGGTGTGCAGTTGTGCTCTGATATATGCACTCATGTGATGTGTTTTATACAATCAGAACTTTGGATTTGGATATTGATTCTTTATCCATTTTATAAATATATATTATATATATATATATATAAATAAGGGATATGTAACCCCCCACTGGAAATATTGTCGATATTTTTTGTTTGAGTGCCAATTGACCAGACAACATCACGAGTGGTGAAGTCACGAGTGATGTCATCGGGTCAACTGGCACAAGAACAAACTATATCGACAATATTTCCAGTAGGGGGGTTGCGTATTCCATTTATGCCATACCTCCAAAAAAGTGAAAAAAAAAGTACATTCTTGCCATTTTTTGCTGATTATAAAAAATCTAAAAGAAATCTATCAATGAAACACTACTCATTTTGTAGGTATTTTTGTCCTGATCAACTTTTTCTCAAAGCACCATGCTATTATATTTTCATTTTAAAGTTATATGCATTTGTTTGTTTGCAAAAAGTGAAAAAAATTGAATTTTCTGCAGTTTTTTTGCTAATTATAAAAAGACTAAAAGGTATCTATAAATGAAACACCACTCATTTTGTAGATATTCTTGTACTGAACAACTTTCATGCTCGTAGTACCATGCTATTATTTTTCATTTTAAAGTTATTCGCATTTGTTTGCCGAAAAAGCAAACAAAATTGCATTTTCTGCTGTTCTTTGCTTATTATATAATAAAATAAAAGTTAGTCATAAATGAAACACCACTGATTTTGTAGATATTTTTGTACTGAACAACATTTGTGCTCACTGTACCATGCTGTCATTTTCCGTTTTAAAGTTTGTTGAAAAAAGTGAAAGAAATGCATTTTTTGCTGTTTTTTGGCTAATTATATAAAAAAATAAAAGTTAGCCATAAATGAAACACCACTCATTTTGTAGATATTTTTGTGCTGAACAACTTTCATGCTCACAGTACCGTGGTATCATTTTTCATTTTTAAGTTATTTGCATTTGAATACGGTTACTACTGCTACTGTGGCTGAATATGCAAATGAGTTCCAAATGAGCCAATCTCTACCTACTGTATAGATACATTTAACTACAGTGAAGATAAATGCAATATTCTCACTGTAGGTCTGACCACCCTGAGAATATTGAAAATATTTACCTTTTTTTATCCTCACAGGTATGGCATATATATACAGTATATCAAAGTAGCACGGTAGTGCCACTATAGTTAGGGTTGAGTACCCCATTTAAGGTTAAAGTGTGACATTTTGCAGCATAATAACTTTGCCACTGTCTAATAGATTTTTCTGAACTTTGGCAGGCATGGAGCGATACCATAGTTCTGTAGATCTGCCAAGTTTCGTTATGGTTAGATGTACGGTTGTGGAGTTATTAACTGCTGTTCTGTGTCGCATTTACACTTTTTTGCGCATTCTTTGCTCATGCCTACAGTTCTCACAGTTTCTGTAACTGGTCCAAAATCTTCAGGGAACATGCAGCCATGGTCCCTGATGTGTCTTTCAAATATTTCGTGAAAAAAATATTAAACGGTTCAAATGTTATTCAAAAAACAAGTTTCCCAAAATAGTCAATGGGAAAAATTGACAAACAGTTCAACAGTGTCACAAATGCAGTTTTTAGTGTCGCAAATTATCCCTGTAGTGTCGTGATTCAGCCATTTGTTTTCCAGTTACTGGTCACAGAAATGCTTGGCATTTAAATTTGGGACCCTCTAGGGACACAATTCTTTTTGTGTTCATCTTGTTGAGCTCTGAGGATGCTAGCCATGCCTTTTTTGGGGGTGTTAAACACCCCAGAAATATATTTTTGAAATGTTTGTAAACTATAGTGTCGCAAAGTAGTGTCGCACCTGAGAAACTTTTGTGATTTTTTTTGCGAAACTGTCGTGATTTGTGACACTATGCCAAAAATAACAAGAATTCTTTGCCACCCTGCTGCAAAAGAACAGTTTGATCTTTTGGGCTGACATTTGGAGGTAAGAAAGCCAACATCCCACAGATGTGTCTTTTGATGGATTGGTGACAAAATATTACAGGGATGCAAAGTTACGGTACTCCGAAGTTGATGCTTTTTTCCATAGACTAACATTAAGGCGTCCGCCACACCTTTCGGGGCCCGTATCTCGGAAACGCTTCAAGATACAGATTTTTTGTTAAAAAATCCTTAGCCCCCAGCTAGGGGGATAACTATAAAACTAGCCAGGAAAGTTATAAATCATATGAAATTTAATTTTTTTTTCTGCTTCATACGGTTCTGGAGATATAAGCAATTTAGTATTCCAAGTGCTCATTTTCTGCTCCAAGGCCCATTATTATGCATACATTCTTTGTATTCACTATGTTTCTTTATGCAGCTTTTGGGGAAAAAAGGGTGTGCGCTTTGGTTACTGTTACATTTACTGTTTCCACTTGCGTTTCCGTTACCGTTTGTGTTACATTCCCGTCTACACCACCATGTGCGTTACCCATTGTGTTTTCATTTGTGCTTGCATTTGTGTTACTGTTACCATTTGCATTCCCATTACTGTTTCTGTTTGCATTTCGGTTTGCGTCACTATGTGCATTACGATTTGCATTTGCGTACCTGCTTCTGTTTGTGTTTGCGTTTGAATTTGTGTTTCCTTTGGCCTCATCATTGCTGTTACCATTAGCATTTGCATTTCCAGTTGTGGTACCGTGCCCGTGCATGTCACCATTTGTGTTTCTGTATGTGCTCGTGCTCGTGTTTTCCTTTGTGTTACTGTTCACTTTGGCATCATGGTTTCTGTTACTGTAACTGTTTGCATTTCCAATTGCGTTACCATTATTGTTTGCATCTTCATCAGCTAAGGGCATTTCTGTTGCCCTTAGCATTTGCATTTTTGGTTGCATTTCCATTGTTGCATTTCTGTTGCCCTTAGCATTTGCATTTTTGGTTGCATTTCCATTGTTGATTGCATTACTGTTTCCTTCTGCCACGCCATTGCCTTAACCATTTGCATTCCTATTTGCGTTTCTGTTACCATTTACATTTTTCTTAACGTTTGCGTTTCTGTTGGCGTTACCATTTATGTTACTGTTTCCATTAACGTTTGCATTTCTGTTGCTATGTTTGCGTTAGCATTTGCATTACCATTTCTGTTTTCATTAATGTTTGAGCTTGCAATTCTCTTACCATTTGCATTACCATTTACCTTTGCGTCACTATGTGCTTTACCATTTGCGCTTGTGTTTGCATTACCATTAGCATTACTATGTGACAAAAAATTCACTATTTATAGTGCTCATTCTCAAAAAGAAGGGAAATTCATAGCAAAAAACTCTGTTAGAGTTAGGACCGATGACCCCAATGCACACTCCGATGCCTGTTGGTGGGGGCGGGGTGGGAATAGTGTGCAAGGGGGGGTGGGAACCAGAACATCTAATTTCCTCACTTTTGTCACTGTGGAACAACCCTAACTGATGCATTAAATGGAGTTTTTCCCATGAATATATATATATATATATATATATATATATATATATATATATACACAGATATATATTCATTGCAAAAAACTCTGTTAATGCATCAGTTAGGGTTTATAGATAGTGACAAAAGTTTCAAATGTGATGTTAGGATTACACCCCTACCACCTCACCCCCATCCCCACCCTCCACACACCAACAGGCACTGAGGTGTGCATTGGGGTTGTCAGCCTAACTCTCACCCCATTCCATGTGTAAACAAGCTGAGGTGGTGCAATATAGGAGAATGGGATTAGAGTTAGGCACAATGACCCCAACACACACTGTGATGCCTGTTGGTGTGTGGAGGGTGGGGTGGTAGGGATGTACTCGTAACATCACATTTCCAAACTTTTGTTACTGTGCTATAGACCCTAACTGATGCATTAAAGAGCTCCTGACATGGCTGTATTTTTTTGTGAATCCCGACACCTTGCAGCAGGTTTTTAACAAGGCAGTTGTTACTGTGCATTTTACAGTTTCTGTTTTTTGTTCTGAGTGCAATAGTCATGTCACCCACTCCCCCTATGGTTTTCCCACAGTTTGCCATGGGCTGCCTGGCTAAATCAAAATTTACGTCATTTGTAGGAGTTCTTCAGGGAACGTAGCTCACACTCTGTGACTGAAAATGAAGGCGGCTGAATGAAAAGACCGCTGAAGTCCTTTCCATTTCTGAGCATGTTACCGTTCCCTCCCACTAAGGACCCTGCTTCTTTCCATTGCCGGTGGAAAAAAAAAAGAAATGCAACTGGCTACAAACTGATCGGGGCAAACTGAAGTGCAGTTTGGGAATCCTCATTTTACTTCAGTTTAAAACACCCGAGTGCTTCTATTTTGTGCACTAACATCTGCTCTCACTACCTTTCACTTAATATTTGCAGTTGACAGTGCAGGCACAGAAAACTAAGATCAGGGTGTTCCAGATGTATCTCTATGCTGACTTAGATCCTTGCACAGAACAGACAATAGAGCAAACCTGGGTACTGGCTAAATCAGCCGATTAGCATTTTTCCCCCGTTACATTGGTTGTTTTGTCCACATCAGTGTTGCTGATGTTAGCAGGTGACAGACACCCTGTTTATGAAATCTTAGAGATACTTTGGGACCACCATGATCTTAGTTTTCTGTACGTGACTGCCAACTGCACATATTAGGGAAAGGGTAGCTAGAGCAGATGTCAGACAGTGCATAAAATAAAAGCACCCCAGTGTTTTAAACTGAAGTAGAAGGAGCATTCCCAAACTGAGCTTTAGTTTGCCCGATCGGTTTTCAGCCAGCCGCATTTCTTTTTTTTTTTAAACCGGCAATGGAAAGAAGCAGGGTCCTTAGTGGGAGGGAATGGTAACATGCTCAGAAATGGAAAGGACTTCAGCAGTCTTTTCATTCAGCCGCCTTTGTTTTCAGTCACAGAGTGTGAGCTACGTTCCCTGAAGAACACCTACAAATGATGTAAGTTTTGATTTAGCCAGGCATCCCATGGCAAACTGTGGGAAAACCATAGGGGGAGTGGGTGGCATGACTATTGCACTCAGAACAAAAAACAGGAACTGTAAAATGCACAGTAACAACTGCCCCATTAAAAACCTGCTGCAAGGTGTCAGGATTCACAAAAAAAGACAGCCATGTCAGGAGCTCTTTAAAGAAGTGTTTTTCAATGAATTTCCCTTCTTTTTGAGAAAGTGTATTGTAACTGGTAACTGGTATGTATTAGTGGAAGCATAGGTCCTTCACATTGTCCATTTTTTGTGTAATGGTATGCGTATGTGGGAACATGGCCCTCTGGGCCCTGTGCTCCCACTTACACATAACAACGGAGCCATACAGCAGCCCTATAGGGCAATGAACCCTTGTAACACTAATTTGCCAATATTTCAGCAACAATAGCAGCTATAAAAAAAATTAAAGTGTCATTGTAATCATGATAGCGAGGCCTCCACACAAGATAAGGCAACCAAATCTGTATCTCATATCGCTTACAAGATATAGGCACCAAAAAGTGCTGAAAATGCACCATTGGAACCCTTGGAATATGTTTTTGCCAACATCTCTGTAACCATAGCAAGTAGGGAAACAATTCCACTGCAGGTGTAATCTTTGATTTCCAAACTTGTTTTGGCAGCTTAGACCACTTAAAGTTGATCTAAGCTGTGGGTTGCAAAAAATCAGTATCTCACTTCTTTTTTGAGATACAGGCGCTGAAAAAAGTCACAGATGCTGCAATGTTATCCTACGGGAAATGTGTCACCTTCGGAGTGCTGTAACTTTGGGCACATTGAATGTTTGGGTACAAAACCACCAAAACGTGCATCTGTGGGACCAGGGCTTGCTACCCTGCAAATTTCAGCCCAAAAGCCCCAACCATTTTGCTGCAGTGGAGTGACAAAGAATTGTTGTTTTTTTGGCAGAGTACTTTCATAAATTGCAGCACTTTCACAAATTACAGACATGAAACTTTCATGATTTGCGAAAGTGTCACATCTGTACTGTCGCAATTTGTAAAAGTATAGGGGGGGTCGAGCTTGAAAAATGCATTTCTGAGGGATTTTCCCCCTGAAAAAGATAGGGCAGTGATCCTCAGGACCCAAATAGATAAACACAACAGTCAGTGTGTTTACCTGGGGGTCCCAAATTTAAATGCCAGGCACTTTTCTCTCTCGCTAACTGAAAACAAGATGGCAGCAGCACGAAAGTAAAAGGGTCATTTGCAACATTAAAATGTACTGGCGGCAGCTTTCAAGAGACACATGTATTTTTTTCCTATTGACTATAATGGGATACTTGATTTTTGAATAACTTTTGAATGGTTTAATATTTTTTCACCAAATCTTCAAAAGGCACATCAATGACCCAGACTGCATCTTCCCCGAAGATTTCAGACCAAAAAAACAAATCATGTGGGCTGTGGACACAAGCAAAGAAACAAGCAAAAAGTCTGGGTTTTTTTTGCATTATTTAGCATTCTGCAGCTCTGCAACCATACATCTGACCATAATGCAATTTGCCAGATCCAGAGATCTATGGTACCAGACTATGCATGCAACATTTCAGGCAAATCTGTTGTACATTGAAGAAGCTATTAAGGTGCACAATTTGAGGTTTAACATTAAAGTGCTTACTCAACCCTAACAATACTGGCCCTACTGGACCAGTATTTATATATATATAAATATATATATATATATATATAGAAGAGAGAGAGAGGATACATAATAGGCAGGAGTGTGATATGGATAATATTTTCACTCTTGCAAAGTGAGCTCTGGATACTCATGAGTGAGAGTATCCAGAGCTCATGATACAGGAGTGAGACTATTGTCCATAGCACACAATCTGCCCATTACATGTCCTATTTCTACAATGGTGGTGAGCGCTTCAGAAGTATAGTTATGTTTTCCTGTTTCTTCTTTTATGTTATTGTTTGGTAGCTGAGTAAGTTTTTAGAGGTGACTTTGGACACTGGGCAGTTAAGTGACTTGTTCAGAGTCACACAGTGTAGATTGTGAGAATCAAACCCAGGTCTGGTGTGCTGGATGTACCAAGCTTGTTCAAAGCTCATTACTCTAACCTCTAGGCTATTCTGAGAGCACTGTTTGTGTGTTCTGAGTGTCTGTAAGTGTTTCTGAATGGGCTGGAAGTGTTAGAAACACTATGGGAAACAGGTGAATGTGTTTGGCAATGCTAGTTGAGTTAGTTTCAGCTAGCAATGAGAAACAGAAACTGTGAGGCACTGTCATTTAGAATGCAGGTTTTCTTGAAAATGAGAGTAGCATAGTAATGGGCTGGGAGTTTTACAATTACTGTGGGAAACAGCTGAATGCCCTTTGCGATGTTAATTGAGTTACTTGCAAGTTGCAGTGAGAAACAGATTTGTGAAGCAGTTCAATTTAGAATACGGGCTGTAGTAAGTGAGTGAGTGGTGACATCAGCAGAGTATGTATATTTGTCAGATATTTTTACTCCAGTGATGTCATCATCAGATATCACACTCCAGTGGAAATAACCTAGTTTATCACACTGATATTGCTCTCACCCCCATTGTATTAACACACACATATATAAATATCTATATATATATAGATATATATATATATCTATATATATATCTATATATATTAGAGGCAAAAAACTGCATTTAATGCATTAGTTAGGGTAGTTCTTCAGCTAAAAAAAGAAGGAAATTCGGTGTTAGGGTTGAATGCCCCCTTTCCCCCCCCAGTCCACCCCCAACCGGCATGGGGTGCATGTTAGAGTTCATTGGCCTAACTCTCACCCCATGAGATGTGTGAAGAAGCAGAGGTATTGGAGAATGGGGTGAGGACCGGGACCGACAACTAGCACACCCCAATGCTGGTTGGGGGTGTGGCGAGGGGGAGTCAAGACTCGGCTAACACAGTACTTTCACTGTGGAAACAACCTAACTAATCGTCATCACGATTTTGCCTCTAATATATATGTATATGTATGTAATGGTATGCGAGATATATATATATATATATATATATATATATATATATATATATATATATATATATGATATATATATATATATATATGTGTAGTCATGGCAAAAAACTCCATTTAATGTATCAGTTAGGGTTGTTCCACAGTGACAAAAGTGAGGAAATTCGATGTTAGGGTTGAAAACCCCATCTTGGACCCACCCCCACCCTACCTCCCCAGCCAGCATCAGGGTGTGCATTGGGGTAATTGGCACTAACTCTTACCAAATAACCAGAGGACCTTGCACTTTTCTACGTTGTTTTTTTAAAGTGCTACTCTTATTGCCATGTCTGATTCTCCTGACATACAGCCCTCTGAAAAACCAGATTGGCTGTTTCTGCTTGTGCTTTTCCTGACCTGTCTCATGCATGATGCTGTCAACTCTGTTACTCTCCTTTTTATGACATCCCATTAGGCCTTTTCCCTCTCTACTCCCTCTACTCCTACCAGCTTACCATTAAGCATGTCCCTCATCTTGCTGAAGTCCACCCTTCTGAAGTTCAGGACCACGGTTTTTGGAAGTGGTGATGCATTCCTGTTGTTACATTGAACCAAACTGTATTGGGGTCATTGGACTCCTCACTTCTACTTCTCTATCTCAGCATTTGACAGAACTAGATTGAGGACCTGAATATGCCAGATGTTAACTGGATGACATGTACTGCAGCCACATCCAAGAACAGAGTCATTCTCGGTGCCCTGCAGGGGGCAGGCCTTGGACAGCTAGTGTTGGAACCCACTCAGGAGGAAGCAATACTAGACCTGGTACTCTCAAATGAAGAGAGGATTACAAATTTAGAAGTCAGTAGACATCTGGGAACAAGTGACCACTGCACAGTGTGGTTCACAATAAGCACAACCATGGAGACAAGCCATACAAAAACAAGCATACTGGACTTTAGAAGGGCTGACTTTGGCAAAATGGGTGAATACCTGAGGAATACACTAGCAAATGGCCAAAAAGGAGGGGTGGAAGAACAATGGAGGAAAATCAAAACTGCCATCATGGAGGCAACAGGCCTTTGTGTGAAACAGATAAAGAAAACAAAGCAGAGTAAAAAAACACTATGGTTCTCAAAAGAGGTGGCAGGGAAGGTTAAAGAGAAAAAGGCTGCATTCAAAAAGTATAAGGCATCACAGAAGGAGCACGACAGGGAACTGTATCAATTAAAGCAGAAAGAAGTGGGGAAGGCAGTCAGAATAGCAAAAGCCCAAACTGAGGAAAAAATAGCCAAGTCAGTTAAGAAGGGGGATAAAACCTTTTATAGGTACATTAGGGAGCATAGAAAGGTTAAGGGAGGAATAGTGAAGATTAATAAGGGAGAGGGGAGGTGGGCAGAGGTAGACAGTGAAAAGGCAGAGATACTGAATGAATACTTTTGCTCAGCATTCACAAAGAAGATGAGGAGGATTACCTAAACCAGACAATAGAAGCACTCGGGTAGGGGGTTGACACCAGTCCATTTATAGAAGAAAGAGTCCTGAAAGGACTCCTAAAACTCAAGGTGGACAAAGCAATGGAGCCTGATGGGATTCACTGCAGAATCCTAAAAGAACTAAGGGAGGACCTAGTGACACCACTGACCACACTTTTTAACAAATCATGGGAGGATGGGGTGGTACCTGAGGACTGGGGGAGGGCAGATGTGATTCCCCTTCACAAAAGTGGGAGCAAGGCAGAAGCAGGAAACTACAGACCTGTAAGTTTGATCTCAGTGGTAGGGAAACTGATGGAATCACTTCTGAAAGAAAGAATTGTTGAGTACCTAGAGGCCAGCGGGGCACAGGACCCAAAGCAGCATGGATTTACAGCAGGAAGGTCATGTCAGATGAATCTAATAGATTTCTTTGACTAGGTGACCAAAGTAATAGACCAGGGAGGGGCTGTGGATATGGCCTACCTAGACTTTAGCAAGGCATTTGACACAGTCCCACACAAAAGATTAATAATCAAGTTAGCCAGCTTGGGAGTGGGTCCCAGGGTGGTAGCCTGGGTTACAAACTGGCTGCGACAGAGACACAGAAGGTAATAGTGAGTGGAACACATTCCGAAGAAAGGGGGGTCACTAGTGGAGTACCTCAGGGCTCAGTACTGGGTCCAGTCCTCTTTAACATCTTTATAGGTGACATTGCAGAGGGTCTGGAAGGAAAGGTATGCCTCTTTGCAGATGATAAAAAGATCTGTAACAGAGTTGATACACAAGGGGGTAGAAAGGATGAGAAGGGACTTGGCAAGGTTGGAGGAATGGTCAGACATATGGCAACTTAGATTCAATGCAAAGAAGTGCAAAGTAATGCACCTGGGAAACAAAAACCCAGGAGAAGAGTACACAATAGCAGGGGAGGTACCAACAACAACAAAAATGGAACGGGACTGGGGGTAGTCATATCAGATGATCTAAAGGTGGGTAAGCAATATGAGAAGTCAGTAAGGAGAGCCAGGGGGATACTGGGATGCATAGGAAGGGGCATCACAAGTAGAAAAAGGGAAGTGGTTATCCCTCTGTACAGACGGTGAGATCCCATCTGGAGTACTGTGTGCAGTTTTGGAGACCTCATCTACGCAAGGACATAGACAGGATGGAAGCAGTCCAGAGGAGAGCAACTAAAATGGTGCAGGGTCTGCATCAGAAATCATATGAAGAGAGACTGAGAGAGCTTAATATGTATACCCTTGATGAAAGGAGGGACAGGGGAGACATGATAGAAACGTTCAAGTACCTCAAGGAAATGAACAAAGTCCAGGAGGGTATCATCTTTCAGAAAAAGAGATGTGTAAGAACAAGGGGACACAATTTAAAGATAGAGGGGGGACGGCTCAGGAGTAATGTGAGGAAATCTTTTTTCACGGAGAGAGTGGTGGATGCGTGGAACTGCCTTCCTGGGGAGGTTGTTGGGGCTAAAACAGTGGGGGAATTCAAACATGTATGGGGCAGACACAAGGCAATTGTAGTGGGGGGTGGCAGGAAGTAGGCTGTTGGTTAACTAGAATCTGCAGCTTATCCAGCAGTAGGGAAATGGGCAGACTGGGTGGGCCAAGTGGTCCTTATCTGCTGTCAAAGTCTATGTTTCTATGTTTCTATGAGAGAGGCCCCCTCTCTAGTCAGAATGAAAAACTATAGTTGATAATAACTAGCAGTCAACTAGTTACTAAATAGCCTTCAAGTAAAATAGCAATTTGGTTGACATCTACCAGCTGAGCAAGTTGTTAGATAATTATTGAAACATTTGAAAGTTAAGCACTTGTTAGTTGCTTTCAAATTGTTCTCACCATGTTGATCATAAAAGTAACACTGCTTTTTATTAAAGTTCAGTCCAGCAGACTAATTTGCATAATTTATTTTATTTATTTATTCATTAACGGGGTTGGTGCACTGATCCAAGGATCTTTTTCAGACATGACCCAGGCCAGAAAGATGCACAAACATTTGGAGATACGGTGGGAATGAAAGTAGTGAACATACATAAACAATAACTAGAAACTAGTTCAAGACAGGCTAGTATACAGTGGTAAGGTAATCCTCATACAGGTAAACAATGCCAGATACACAATCAAGGTGAGCATAATAGAAAAATATATATAATATACCTATATACAGCACATAGTGAACATACAGAAACAATAACTAAAAGCTAGTGCAAGACAGGCTAGTATACAGTGGTAAGGTAATCCTCATACAGGTAGCAGTGCCAGATATACAATCAAGATAAGCGTAATAGAAAAAAAAATATATATATATAATATACATTCAGTATATACAGTGCATGGGTAACAGCTTCCTCTGAACAATAGGTCTGAAATACATCAGCAGAGCCAGCAGCAACAGAAATATAGTATACATGGAGTACAAAAAAATTAAGTTAACAGGTAGAACACAGTTGGCCTCAGGATAAGATGCCAACCAATGAGCCAGTTTAATGTAGGAGAGAAAAGGGGCACTAGCAGAGGGGGATGCAAGAGAGGGCTACGTTGGAGTCACAGCAGTGCTAGCAGCTTGAGAACAATCACATGTAGAAGAGGACAGGAAGTGGATTCTTTGTTGGGTATTTAGATTTATATCTACTTTAAGCGTTCTCATGAAATTAAATAATGATGTTTTAGGTTTTAAATTGTATTTTGAAATTGTACTGGAAGCTTAGATAAGGAAAGCAGTGGCATTTATTATAAATCAAACATCATGTTGAACCTCACCATAACTGAAAGGCAGTCCTCCATTTGGGGATTTAAATACAACCTGACCCATTTGTAATACCGATACACAAAGATTAAATGTGAAACAACAACAGGTAAATCTACAGGGTGAGCACTGTAAAATTGAAAATTACATGTGCTTAGATAAAAAGGTGCTCCCTAAAGAGAGCAGTTAATAGCAATGCAACAGTCTAACCCCCCCCCCCCTTCTGCTTTATGCCTTCTACTACTCCCATTGTTTTTGATTGTGCTTTAGCTGTCTCACCCCAGCTTGAATGATGTCATGGACTTTGCTTCCACCACTTCAGCTGGCAGACTATTCCATGGTTCCATGACTCTTTCTATAAAATAGTGTTTCTTAAGCTCCCTCTTGAAGCTCCCCCAACATCCACTTGTGCCCTCTAGTGTTGGAGTCGGTGACTATGTTCAACAGATCAGAAGACAGCACCTTATTTATTCCTTTTTTATTTTTAGAAGTTGTCTTCTATATGAGAGCTCAGTCCGAGTGCTCGCATACAGAGCTTCAGCTGAATGCGAATTAAGAGCTCAGTCTAACATAAATCAGAACAGTTAAGCACTCAGAGCTGTTGAGTATTAATTACATTTTAATTAACAGGCAGCACTTTTTATATATATATAGAACAACAGTTTTATTCCCTGTTACAACCTCCCGGTTGATATTTTCGATTATAACCACGAGGCTGTAATTGGCACATGTCAATCTCACTCGTGCTCACCTTAGTGTGAGATAGGAAACCCATTGAGAACCACTTGAATGGACTTCCTTACAGACAAAACACCAAGCCAGAACATGGAACAAAATGTCACCAAACATGCTGGCCATTAATTAAATAAAATAATATATGTGTGAGTGCGTGCAAAACCAGACTATATATAATATATATAGATTAGTGTATGGGTGGGTGCGTGTAACCAGAATTTTACACACACCCTTAGTGTGGGATGCTTGTATAAACCCCTAGGGCTTCAACCTTGGGGTTTATGTAGCGTCCCACACCTTGGGTGTGTGTAAAATTCTGGTTACACACACCCACCCATACATTATTCTATATATATTGTATAGTCTTAACTCACGGTCATTTAGCATTTAACTGATGGCTAGCTGACTACCAGTTGAGAACTAGTTTTGAACGCTCTCCATGTTTTTCCATTTGGATGATAACCTCCCAATTTCCCTTGATGACTGGATTGCCCCCCCAAAAATGCATCAAGTTGCTCAGTGCTGCCAGACCTTTACGGACATCAGTTATTGTTTATACACCACCATTCTGAAAAGTTTGAACTAGGTAAGGTATACATTAATGATGCTTTTGAACTGCAGAATTTTGTGTCTGACAGTTACAAAAGCATTCTGACCTTTTTGTCCCAATGAGGTGCAAGACATGAAACTTCAAATCCATGTTTAATGCTTGTCCCCTTCATGCTTGAAAATGATGACTACAGAATTGAACACTGTTATCCAATAAACCACAGCTTACTGAAATATGTTTACTTCTATTTCTCAGGTTAAGTAATTTACTTTGAGTATCTTTTGCCCACTTGGCAAGTTGGCAGTCATGCAAGGAAATTAGAAGACTTCTGAGAGATGAAACACTTGGTAAAATATATAGAAGATGTGCTTTGTTCTTTCCACATGATGACTATAAAAGATGTCCCTATTCTGAAGAAGTTAGGCTTAGTCCACAAAGGATGGTCCCTGGAGGTGTGGAGTTCAAGGTGCAAAAGTAAAAGTATTTAACAGCAGCTATGAGATGCTATTAAGGAAAAACCTTAACGCAGCTTGTGGATAATAATGGTAAATGTTGGCTATTGGATTATCTAGAGATATTGACAGCCTGTAAGATATCTGTTGTTCCATGGTAAGCCTCACTGGCTTAACTAACTATTCAGTGCTCTGCTCAAAAACTGTATCTGATGTTAGCTACCACATATATTGAATAAGATGAAAGGCATAATAATATAGTAGCATAATAATATAGTAACACCTCGCATATCCTAAGGCCGCTTGTAATATGGAGCCAAAAATGGTCCATTTTATGAACACTGTGGACTTTTGCCTACCCATAGAAGCCACTAACACATACAGTGCATGCAGTATTTAACAAATGAAGCATCTATAAACCTCCCATAAAGAACTATACATTGTACCTCATATTACCATTATCATGGATACATACAGTATCATCTGCAAGACGAAGCATAATGGCATAGTTTTGTCCAGTGATAGCTTGCATAACAATGTATGAACTAGTAGTGTAATGTAATGGTGATTACTGCATTTTATCATGCAGGAAACTGACATCTACAGTAATTAGAGAGTGCTTCATCCTGGCTGGTGGTACTGTAATAAAAAAGAACCATTTCATTAGTCTCACCTAAAGGATCATACAGCAAAATGAAGGGGCTTGATTTTCAAAGCCACCAATCACCGTAAGCCTTGGATGTGCCAAAGATGGTGCATGGGGTTTGCAGCAATCACCCGGCTGGCAATTGGGAGTTTCAATCCCATGCGCCAGGTCCTGCAAGTTAGACCAACTTTTTCTGACATATCTTGTGGCATTCCCAGGGGCTGTTTTTACAGAGCTTGCACCAGATATTTGGTGCAAGCTGCTGTAAAACATGGAAACTGTTGCAATTGCACCCAAGATTCAAGAATCTGGCACAGTTGCAGCAAAGAGGTTTGGTGCATCACCAGAACTTAAGTTTCATGGTGCAGGGCTTGTTGCAAGCTCTGAGCCACACTTTGAAAATCAAGCCCAAGAAGTCAAACTTTTACTCTCTTGGTACCCACACATTCCTTCACAACATTCTGAATCTGTTTTACTCTCTGCTTTTCTCACGGAAAAGTAGTTTTCTTAGATATCAAATGAACCGCTGTACCACCACCCCAGGAAATGTTTCTATTTGGTTTATAGACAAATGTCATCTTGCTTGCCACCTACAAAAATGTCAAAAGGGCAAAGATAACCAACAGTGGACCAATATCAAAGTTTCCCAATGTTTAAGATAGTCTTGATCCCTAAAGCTCAAGGACCCTGTTGGGATAGAGGTTGTCAGGACTGGTAGGTCACTGGATAAATAAGAGGACTAAGAGGGTAGTATGTAACAGACAAAAAACTACGAAGAAAAATAAAATTAATTTTAAATGATTGTACTGCATATGAGGGAAATTAAAGTTATCAAAAAATAGAAAAGAGAAATTGATGGCAGATAAGGATTGCTAGGCCCATCCAGTTTGCCCATTTTCCTGCCTACTGTAAAAGCTGTAAACCCTACTTGATCTCTGGTTTTATCTCCTTGTTCCTCTTGCTAGAGTTCCCTTATGCATGTCTCATGCATGCTTGAATTCCCCCACTGTGGCTGCCCCCATCACCTCTGCTGGGAGTCTATTTCATCCATCAACCACCCTTTCCATGAAGAAATACCTCCTCATGTTATCCCTTAGTCTACCTCCTTCCAACCTCATTTTATGCTCCCGTGTTCCTGGACATCTCCTTCTCTGAAAGATGCTACCCTCCAGTATCCTATTTATGCCTTTTACAGTAGATATTTGTAGGTTTCTATCATATCTCCTCTGCCTCTCCTCCCATCCAGGGTATAAATATTGAGGTCTCCCAGTCTCTCCTCATATGACGTTTAGTGCAGGCCCTGCACCATATTTGTTGCCCTTCATTGAATGGCCTCCACCCTGTCTATGTCCTTATGAAGATGCGGCCTCCAGAACTGGACACAGTATTCCAAATGAGGCATCACCAATTATCTGTACAGTGGCATCACTACCTCCTTCCTTCTGCTAGTGATACTTCTCCCTATGCACCCCAGCATGCCACTGGCTCTTCCCAAAGCCTTGGCACATTGTTTGGCCACCTTTAGGTTATCAGATATGATTGCCCCAAAATAATTTTCCTGTTTGGTGACCATCAGTTTCTTCCCATCCTGTAATCCTCCCCTTGGTTCTTGCACCCCAAAATGCATGATTTTGCACTTTTTTGCATTGACTTTCATCTGATACACTCTAAACCATTCCTCTAGTTTACATAGGTCTCTCCTCATTTTTTCCACCCCTCCCAGAGTTTCCAGCCTGTTGCAGATCTTAGTGTCATCTGCAATGAGGCACACCTTTCCCACCAGTCCCTCCACAATGTCACTTATGAAGACATTAAACAGGACTGGCCCCGGACTGATCCTTGTGGCACTCTACTGTTCACCCTCCTTTCCTCAGATTGAGCACAGTTTACCACAACCCTCTGTCTTCTATCACTCAACCAGTTCCTAACCTATTT
Source organism: Neoceratodus forsteri (assembly GCA_016271365.2). Classification (NCBI taxonomy): domain Eukaryota; kingdom Metazoa; phylum Chordata; order Ceratodontiformes; family Ceratodontidae; genus Neoceratodus; species Neoceratodus forsteri. The sequence continues at coordinate 1,273,441,034 of CM057449.1, read as the reverse complement.
TACCACCTTGTGACTAACTCCCAGGCTGCCCAGCTTGTTCACAAGTCTTCTATGTGGAACAGTATCGAAGGCCTTATTGAAATCCAGGAAGGCCACATTCACTGCTCCCCCAATCCATGACCTTAGTCATCCAGTTAAAGAAATCAATTTGATTTGTCTGACATGACTGTGAATGCATGCTGTCCCAGATCCTGTGGATTCAAGGTGTTCCACAATCCTTTCTTTAAGTAGTGATTCCATAATCTTCCCCACTATTGAGGTGAGGCTGATTGGTCTATAGTTTCCAGCCTCCTCCCTACTCCCACTTTGGTGAAGAGGGACTACATCTGCCCTCCTCCAGTCCTCCAGAACCACTCCTGTTTCAAGTGATTCACTGAACAGGGCTGCCAGTGGTGCTGCTAGCACCCCCCCCCAGTTCCCTTAAAATTCTAGGATGTATCCCATCCAGTCCCTTTTCCTCATCTACTTTCAGTTTTGTGAGTTCTTTTAGGACTCTCTCTTCTGTAAATGGACTGGTGTCCATCTTCCTCCCATATTTGTTCATGTTGCCTGTCGTCCCTCACCTTCTTCTTTCATGAATACAGAACAAAAATATTTGTTCAGTATTGATGCTTTTTCTAGGTCCCCTTCCACACAGTCTCCTTCTTCCCCTTTAAGTCTTACTATCCCACCCCTGGTTTTTCTCCTTTCACTAATGTACCTATAAAAAGTCTTGTCTCCTTTTTTTACCTCTTCTGCTGTGTTTTCCTTTGTTTGCAACTTTGCACTCCTAACTGCTTTTCTTGCCTCCCTCTGTTTATTCAGTACACCACCCTGTCCTCCTCCTGCTGTTTTTACTTGTATTTCCTGAAAGCCATCTTTTTCACCCTTGCCATTCCGTCCACTTCCTTTGAGAGCCATAGTGGTTTTCTCTTGCCCTTGTTTACTTGCCTAATGCAAAGGTTTGTTGCCTCCACTATGGCTCCTTTCAGATGGGCCACTGCTCTTCCATTCTCCCCCTTTTGTACCTCCCTGCGAGGTCATGCTTGAGACATATCCCCATCTTAGTAAAGCCCACCCTCCTGAAATCCAGAACCCATACCTTTGTGTGACTTGACTCTGCCACTGTACTCATGTTGAACCACACCATGCGATGATCACTGGAACCTAAGTGTTTGCCCACCCTAACTTCCTCAATTCCATACCCATTGGTGAGTACCAGGTCCAAAATTGCACCCTCCCTGGTGGGCTCTAGCACTAGCTGCCTGAGGTCTGCCCCTTGCACAGAATACAGGATGTCCTTGCTTCTGGCTGAGGCAGCAGCTTGGATGCTCCAATCCACATCTGGCAGACTGAAATCATCTACCAGCAGTACCTCCCCTATAGCTGCTATTGTGTGCATGGATTCCACTAGAACCCTATCCACTGCCCCCCCCCCATTGTGCCGGAGGGCTGTATATCATGCCAGTGTGAACAGCAGTGCCATTGTCCATCTCAAGGATGACCCAAAGTACCTCTGCCCCCACCTTTATTCCCTGTATCTCAGTCACTCTAATACTCTCCATGACGAAAACAGCCACTCCCTCCCTTTTTACCCCCATTTCTTCTAAACAGAGTATAACCTGGTACTGCTGCATCTCAGTCATTGTTTCCAGTATATCATGTCTCAGTTATAGCTAAAACATATTCCTGCCCATATGTAAAACATATTCTGCTTTACATAATGCTCTTGTGTGCACATTGGTGCTAATGACCCTATCCATGTGTGCATCTGAAAAATCCATGTTTTTTGGGTTCTTAAAGAACATGGGGCAAGACTGGTACATAGAAAATATTCACTCTGGTGACCTCAAAGTTGTAAGACAGTGTGACAAAGCAGTGGGTAGGGCCAGTAATATGCTGGGATACATAGGAAGAGGTATCTTCATCAGGAAGATGATGGTGTTGCCACTGTATTGCTCACTGGTGAGACTCTCACCCCAGAGTACTGTGTCCAGTTCTATGCTCTAGACTTCAGAAAGAACATAGATAGGGTGGAAGCAGTCCAAAGGAGAGAAACTAAAATTGTGCAAGATTGCACCAAAAGTCCAATGCGGAGAGACTAAGGGATCTCAACATGTAATCCTGGAAGAGAGGAGATGGAGAGGGGACATGATAGAGACTTACAGGTACCTCACAGGGGTAAACAAGGTGCAGGAGGGGAGTATCTTTCAAATTGTAAAGAGCACCAGAACCAGAGGGCATACAATTAAGCTGGAGGGGAAAGTCTAAGAGGGATGTGAGACAGTAACACTTCATTGACAGAGTTTGGACACCTGGAAAACTACCAGTGGACGAGGCAGAGGCAAAAACAGTAGGGGACTTCAAGCATGCAAGATAGGCATAGAGGAATATTAGTAAATAAGCAGGAAAGGGGAGGGTCACCAGAGACTGGTTATTGTCTGCAGAGACAGACTAGGCAGAGATCTTCTGGGCAGGACTGGGTGGGCCAAGTAATCCTTTTCTGCTGACACATTCTATGTTTCTGTGTAGACCCAGTGCACATCTGGTGGTGAGATTTATGGTCCATGATTAATTCTAAGGCTTCTGGTCCTCAACCCCCATGGAGTACCTCATGTACCCTAAAAGAAGCAGTCACTCAGGGCCATGGTGACAAGACCATCTACAGGGATGAATCCCTGAAGCAGGAGTGTGAGAAAAGTGGATGCACTGTTCTCTTACATAATTTGAGATGTCTGAAAGGCAACACCTGCTCTGAAGTCTAATGTTTAGAACAGACAGTTCAGTGCCAAGCTCTCAAACTGTTTTTTGAGTCTATGACTCAAACTCTGATGGCTTGGCTCACCCCAAAACTGAATTGAAGAAATAACATATATCTCTGTTTGTCTGTCTCTCTCTCTCATCTAGAGATGGTGCTGGAAGCTGCAGAAGCCTCTGACACCAAGCTGCATTGTCTTTTACCAAATACAGTCTCATGGGGGCACAGAAGCTCACAGATTGATCCATTTTCATGGTCTTCATCCCAGGGAACGATCTATCCCAGAATCCATTACAAGGCTTCATCTTGCCCATTCTGACTCTGAACTCTGATTTGCTGTTACTGTCACATGAGACTTTGAAGTCTCCAGATTTGTTAGTGCCTCTGAGCCCTGCCACTGTCCTCTTGGGTCAGAGACAGTCAAAATACTTCTGTCTTGTTTATTATTTATTTGTAGTCCTTTGGCATGACTTACAGCTATCTGACATTATCTCAGGATACCAAATAATAGTTGTGGCACTGTATTTGGTGTCTTCCCCTTTTTATATCTGTGGGTGCAGGCACATTTTAATAGGAGCATCTGAGTGCTCATTGTGAATGCCCTTCATTTGGTGGTTCATGTAGGAGTTGCATGGCTCTCCACCTGATAACGTCTGGCAGGGAGCCAACATTTGTTTAATTCTCTGGTTCCTCATTGCAGGCAGGAGATCCAGTTCCTTTCCCCCATCATCATTGTTAGTGCAATCTGATCCTAAACCCTTTTGCAATTCCCTGAGGCCAGGAGAAAGAAAAGGTAGCTGATGTGTAACTGTTCTAACCATGAAGAGGAGTGATATCTGGAGAAGGTGGCAGCATGACTAAGCCCCAGACTAGGAGTTATCAGTTAAGTCACCTGGGAGGGTGGATACATTCTCCATTCACTGAAATCTTGATACAATAGACACCTTTTCACAAATACACCATAGAGCATTCAGTAGCATCCCTTTTAAGAGGCGTTTACCTTCGTGATACAGAAAATGAGTGCCAGTCATCTCATGAGTGCAGTAATATGCTGTACTCTTCATTAACACTAGTTATTGTATAAACATAACTTTATTTAACTTAAATGTATTAAATTTTGTATTGTACACACTCTATTACCATGTTATCATGTTAACATTAACCCCAAATAAAGCTCCAGTAAAGGAAAGGAGATTTGCATGACATACAGATCAAATTTGTACTGTTAATTGTTAAAACAACAAGCAGCAACTAGCAAAAACAAGGATTCTCAAGGGTCTCTGACATGCTGTTTTGTACTCTGACCATCCCAATTAACCAGCCAGTTTAGTTCCCATTAAAAGATTTTGGTTAACATTGGAGATAATGGGGTAATAAAAACAGTTTCAGCTGAGATGCCCCACTTAACCAGGTTATTCATACTAACTGTGTCCCTATTAAGAGGACTGCCTTTCAGGAAGGGAGGAAGATGATGGCTTCATGCTACTACTGCTGAGGAGGAGCGGAGGAAGCAGGATCTGTTAAGGTGCATTTTTTCTTTAGAACAGATATGCCACCATTACCTGTGTAACAGATCTGTCCAATCTTTTGTCTGCATTTTCTTGTTGGGGAGTTATCTCCTTGTTGTTTTCTCTTTACCCCTGTAGGAGGGTGACTCAAAGTGGGATGTAAAGGGTCTCAGAAAGAACTCCAGGGGTGAGTCAGATGAACGGGAGAGGAGGGCCCCTCAGAAAGGCTTTCAGCTTAGGAGACAACCCATGGTGGAGAAATCAGAGTGATACCAGAATGAATCAGAATGATACACTACAGACTATCTGCTTGCTACGTGCTTGCCAAACCTAGAGTCTACAAGGAACCAATTAACTTACCCAATGCTTTTATGAGAATTTATTTATTTCTAGCCTTGATAACCTTAACGGCCCTGATAGCTTAAAGGAACCTTCTATATTAACTTTTTGGGGGGTATCTTGCCACAGCAACCAGGAGGTGCAGAGGCATTGCTTCTCTGCTTCTCTCATAAAAAAAAAATATATATATATAATTTATTATTAATTCATATTATTTCCTTGGATATTTTTATTACTTTTTTACCTCTTCCGGGTATAGTGGATATAACCCATGTGACAGCCTTGCCCTCATTCATAAGGCACATGTGTAGTGTTTGTAGACCAGATACACAATTTTCCATACCCTGCTCCAGAACATGGAAGTTTTTGCAAGTGGCTGCAGACTTCCTTTTCTAGTGGTGAGAAACTGTTTGGTGGTGATTTCCAGCCCTACAGTTTACAATGATGATACATCTGTATGTTTTTTTTTATATATTACATCTTTTAGTGGTGTAAATTGGCTCTTTTATTAGCCTCACAAGGGGATTTTATTATTTTTAAGTATTTCATAAATGTTCTAAAATACCAGGAATTCTACCAAAAGTAGATACGTTCTCTGAATTTTTGGCTAATTGGCTACTGGTGGTTAGTTTTAAATTGCAGGAAGAACAAAGTTAGGGAGATTAATTTATTATACATTTTGTTTACCCATTATTTGTTTAATTCTTTTTTATATAATTTGAACAGGGCCTTGGTTGCCTTAAGAGATCAAAGACATTTATACTTGGGAAGATGCCCTTGGTCTTGAACATTTGGAGTCTACCAACTGAATATTCAGGCTGCTGCTATTGTTTTGTTCATCTGGATTTTTTACTATATTCTGCTGCTATCTTTTCAACTGACATTTATCAACTTGAAAAACCTGGGAATGTTTCTTCTTTGTTTGATCAGATTTGTTTGCATGGTCTGGACAATAGTTGAGACTTAATAACAGACTCCTTGGGGAGGAAATTAATGATAACTGTCTCAAACACTGCCTGCTAATTGGAGCTGTTCAGTGGAGAAAAGTTAAGAAAACTACTCTGAAGAACTTTATTGAACTTGAAGTTGGTGTCTCAACTAATTGCATTTTAATCTGTTCTGTATTAATTGAACAGATCACATTTTAATTGGGAGCTCATTATCTGTGAATTTAACTGTGAAATTAAAATGGTTAACACTAGGTTACAGAGACTGTTAAACCCTGACCTATATCCCTTAGCTACTGATTTAAGTATTAAGAATTAAACAAAAAATATTCTCAGGCAAGTTAAAATTACAGATCAGTTGCAAGGAGATATTGAGTTGGAAAGTAAAACCTCTACCCCAAAGAGCCCTATGAAAATCAGGGAAAAGAACATTACTAAGGCTCTTACAGCACTATCAATGAGTGACTCTAATTTAACCAAGATATCCTCTAGAGATCACTCGACTATAGGGCACAGCAAGAAAAGGATAACTAGTTTTAGGTAATTGGAAAACAAGTTATCAATTACTCTTAGGAGTAATAACATGTTGCCTGCAGAGTTGGAAATTTCACCTAACCTGTGGCTTTCACAGGAAGGGTCTGAGCAAGAATTAGCTGAGGAAGGCGTTAGAACAGGAAATGACCTGAAGGAAATTATGTCCTCCCTGCAGTACATGATTGATTAAAACTATGTGAAAAACACTTCAGACATTCCTTTGTAACTAGAAAATGTTCTTGTAATGAGGTAACATCAAAGGATTTACAGTTTTCACAAAACAGCTTGGAGAACAAACCAGACTATTTGAATGAGAATCTTATACATCTAATGAGACACCAATATTGTGCTAGTCTTATATAGATGGAGCAGTTAGTGATTAACAAGAATCTTTTGGAGCTGCTGAGGGAGAACATGGCTTGGAACAGATTTAAAATATATGAAGTACTGCGATATTTGAGTCAAACATCCCATCCTAGTGATTCAGTTCTAATACTACAGGAGGAGGAGAATATTGTAAGTAATTCTGCGAGACCTGATTTTAGTACAATATACTGTATATACCAGAAAGCCCCAAAGTAAATTTCGAAATGCCCAAGAAAAAGAGAGTGAAGAAGTGTAGAAGGAGGAATGTTAAAAAAACTAAGACAAACATATCCTCTGCTATATCTAGTGATAATAATAGTCCAGATGAATGAGAGTCAAAGGAGATTAAAATCAGCTCTAGCAGACAATTTGAGATGAGGGAATGTATTTTGGACCTACCAAATACTGTAGAAGGGAACAAATGTAGTGAAATCTCTCACCCAGCAGATGGTCCAAGCTCACTGATTATAGATTTAAATAATCTTGATCAAACAACTAAACAATTTCATTGGTGTACAAAAAACATGGGAAATGGACACTGAATCTACTGAGGAAGGCCTTCTGCCACATACATGCCTAAGACAGTTTCAGAAGACATTTGTCCCTCCTCAAGTAGAGCTCAAAAAACATAACAATGGTGAAAACTACTCTTTGTACCCTTTTGTAAGATGTCTGGGACCAAAAGATTGGGTAATACTAGATAATGAAGAATAGGTGGAACAAATGTTAGATCGATTAAAGAGCTACTGACGCCTTAAAGAAAACTTTAAAAAACATAATAATTAGGTATAACACTGCTTACATTCCATTTATATTTTATATATTTCTCCTCACCAAATTTTATTACTAAAGAAATGTGTATGAATGTATCATCGTTGTTCCTTAGAGTATATTTTGAGTTCATCTGCCTCTATATCTTACTCCCTATTTCAAATCATAATCCTCTGCTGTGACATCAGAGATTGTTGCCATGGGAGTAACTATGAGGTCACAAGCAGTGCCCTATGACTTCAGGTAGGGAGAAAGCAGCAGGAATAAATAAACTCTTCAGGAGCAAAGATCCTGTTTTCATGCAAATGACCTCACTACTAAATAATGGTAAGAAGGAATACAGAACTAATGGGAAATACAAACTGGACAGTGCCTATCTATTATGTTTTGTTAAAGTTCTCATGAATGCGTCACCAGCTCTTTAAGATTGATGCTGGACACTGATATTGGTATGGAGGACATTCTGGATGTCAATATCACGCAGGTGGATTTTGCCACCCTTGTAGATGTAGTGTTTACCTCTGCCAGGCTGGCAAACTACATATGGTTGAATGGCTTGGCTATTTAAGGAAAAGATTTTAATGTAACATTTCTTAATTGACAAGAATTTAACAAGCAGTCAAAAGAATTGAATACAATATTCAACGAGTCAACCTACCTTTCCATATTTGGTCTAACAAGAATAGAAAATGAAACCAACTACAAACTCACTAATATTATTCACAATCTACTGGAGAATATTTTCTTAATTCCATTTGAGGAGGAAGGGAAGATTGGTGCAAAAAGAGCTGGAAATGATTCTCAGGTTGACCTGTTAGCTAACAACAAGATACTGGCTGATAGTATTTTACAAAAAGTAGATATGCTGGATAGCCTAGGCCTCTTTGTTGTAGATTCAGCAGTTCTGGGAGTAAATAATATGAATGAAGAATTAATGGAGGAAGAGAGTGAACCACAATAAAGCAAATAAGTTCTGTACCCTGGCTGGTTGGTATGATTGACAGACAGATACCCTGGACTACTACTCAGCTTCTAATAACCTCAGTACTTTGTTTATTGAAAAGACTGGGAAAATGTCTTTGATGTCATGGAATATTGCATGATGGTCCAATAAAATCTCTGATAGTGATTGGAAAGCATGTATTACCAAGTATGACATCATAGGATTCCAAGAAACCTGGCATTGTACAGACGAGGAAGTTAACTTAAATGGATATGAGTGCCATCAGTCTGCAGGCAAGAGGGTTCAGAAGCTGGGTAGATTTTCCAGGGGCTTGACTGTCCACATAAAGGTTGGATCTTTCTTTAAAGTGAATTGCATCTATGTCGAAGGCAATTTTATTGTTATTCATGTGGAGGTTAATGATACAAGACTCATTATAGTACAGCAAATGGCTATATTCCTCCAGAAAACTCTAGTTTTTATAACCCAAATATATGGGAAAAATGTAATAACCTTCTTAGAGAGCTTACCCAGAAATATATAGATACAGATATACTGGTGATTGGAGATTATAATGCTAGGATTGGAAGCTATGATGGTTACCTGGATAACTCGTACTATGTATACAATAATCATCCAGATCACATGTGCCCTAGACACTCTAAAGATGCAAAAATAAATAACTCTGGGAAAAAAATAATAAATATTATGGATGAATTTAGTTTAGTCCCACTTATTGGAAGGTTAGAGGGAGCTATACAAGGAGACTTGACATATTCGTCCACTAGGGGGGTTTCAGTAGTGGACTATATTCACTGGACAGGATTAGAGTTTCCAATGGAAACTTTACATGTTATGATTGCTCTGAGAATGATCATTTCCCTCTGTCCCTTTCTACCAATATAAACACATTAAATAACTAAGGTAATGAGATGAGTGCAGTTCTATTCACAGAGAACAGGGCTTGTAAACAAATACTATGGCATAGTAATTCAGACATTAATGTGAGGAAAGTAATTCACGACTCCTTTCTAAACAATAGTGGTGTTTTTTTTTTTTTTGGACATTATTGCTTAAACAGTTAAATAGTTCTCTAGATCACCTATATGGCCTAATCAGTGTCAGCGTGGCTCAGTTGGTAGCACATCTGCCTCTGGACCAGAAGGTCGTGGGTTCTCGTCCCACACCGGGATTGGACTTGCACCTAAAAATAGCTGGCATCTGAGTGCAGTATTGGGGGGTGCTGTACTGCAGGGGTGTGCCGTCCTTCAGATGAGACGTTAAACCGAGGTCCCTTCTGCCCATCCTGGTGTTGTCCAGGTGGAAGTAAAGAACCCAGGGCACTCTTCGTAAAAGAGTAGGGAACATTCCCTGTGTCCTGGTCAACATTCCCTTCCCATAAACTGGTTCATGCAATTAACCAGGCTGTGTGTGGGTGATGATGTGCGATATGGCCGCCACCACACATTCAGTCACTTCACTACCAGTCTAGCATTGCTTGTAAAGCGCTTTGGTTGTATGAAAAGCGCTATATAAATACAGATTCTTCTTCTTCTTCTAATCAAAAGTGATCTGGAAGTAAAGATTAGACATAAAAAATTGATGGTTGGTATGACAATGAATGTAACAAAATAAAAAATAGCATAAGAAAAATGCATAGGAAATACAAACAAAATCAATATAAAGGTATTTTAAAAGAATTTAATCAAGCTAAAAATAATTATACACATTATAATTGTAAAAATGTACTTATGGATAAGAAAAGAGTTTATCACAGAAGACAGTGGTAAGATATGCTGGATGCAATAATTCACAGAGACAGTAAAACATTTTGGAGATAGGTTGCCAGGGGAACTAATAATTACAAATCTTCCATAGACACATGCAGTACATAGCGGAAGATAAATGGACTGAGTTTTTCATGAAAACCTTTTGGGAGCCTAATATCTAAGAAACATTTCCTAACAATGGGCTCTATTCACAAAAGGTGGGGGGCTACACACTATGCAACCCCGGTGCATAGCCCTCCTGCACCTGGCCGTGCACACTGCACCCCCTGTGCACCATGCATGAACCTACTACACCACCCTTAGTGGCCAAAACTGTGGTTGAATGCACAGCTCCATGTGGGAGTGGGCTGGGGACTGGTGTGGAGGGCATGTCCACAAACCATGCTATTCATGATGGTGTGGGTGCATTGCGTGAGGGGGAACAATGGCTACGCCTTCTACGGGCAACCATAAACATTATGTGCCACCCGGGATGCCACTGCTGGTCATGGCAGGGATGACAGGGGTCAAAGGAACCCCCCACTGAGGCTGCTACTGTCATAGGGGTACATTGGGAGGGCTGGTGTTATCATCTGTGGGACATCCCCCCATGCTGTCAGCACATTTGCACCTGCCACCAACATGGCACCCCTCAGGCACAGGAGATCCACTAAGTGACACTGGATGGACAGCTGATTGGCAGCATGCCCAGGTCCACAGCTCTGCACCAGACCACCCTGCGAACCTGCATGCCAGGGGCCAGGGGTCAGGGCCGTGCCAATATTCAAGAATATGGCTGACTCAAGGAACTCCCGAGGGTGCAAAGCTATGAGAGGGGGTTACATGCCTTTCACATGTACCCGAACCCACATTCATGAATAGCCACCACTAACTGTAATGTTAGTGAAGCTATACTATTTAAGTATGAAGAAGTCCTACTTGCAATAACTACGTTTAAATCTAATAAAGCCCTTGGTCTGGATGGCATTCCATCTGTGGTCCACCTTTGCCAAACAGGACTATGGGAATGTCGTCTGATAATTTATTATAACAAATGTATGGCTGGCGGTACCTTTCCAGAGTCATGGAAGAGAGAAAATATTGTTCCAGTACATAAAAAGGGCAGTATTGCTGACTCCTCAATGTATTGACCTATCAGCTTGTTGGACATAAACCTAAAGATAGTCTCTAAAATAATTCTGGAAAAGCTAAATATTGAAATATAGAGAACTGGTGGTATTTCTCCCCTACAAAGAAGGTGTAGGAAAAACATGTCAACCCTGGACAATATTTTTGTCCTCAGACTCTTAATTGAAAAACACATTTTTCTTCACAAACAAATTCTGTATACAGTCTTTATTGACTATTCAGCAGCCCTTGATTCAATATCTAGAACTATCTTATGGAAAATATTACTAGACAAAGGAATTAACAAGAATCTGGTATACATAATTTTCAGTTTGTATTCACAAACGTGGGCAAAAGTGTGATTCGGGGCATCCAGTAAGCTATTAGCACCCTTCCAGATTACAAAAGGAGTATGCCAGGGATGCATATTAGACCCAGCATTGTTTTCATTGTATGTTAATGCTCTTCTAGATGAACTCAATTCCTTACCTTCTGACTTCCCAAAGATCGACCAACACCCCTATGCTGCGCTCACTTACACAGATGATTTTGTCCTGTTTTCTTAAAGAAAAAAGGGCTTACAAGAAAAAATAGATTTATTACATGTTAGATCTGGAGAACTGCAGGTTAAGGTGACTCTCCCAAAAACTAAAATTGTAATTTTTGGTCCCAAAAGTAGGACACCTGGGACCTGGCAGTTAGGTACACAAAAGATTGAAACAGTTCCAAGTTATGTCCATCTAGGTATAGTATTTAATGGTAACTGTTTATGGACTAATCATATAGAGATTAGTCTGAAAAAACTGAATAAGACCACAAGTGGGTTAGAAAGACTTAATTTTAGATTTGGAGAGCAGACAATACATCCACTAATACAAGTTATAAAGGCAAAATATCAGGTACAGCTCATCTACGGTGCTAAAATTTGGACAGCAAAACAAAAGAGAAATTGGCTATCCCAGTTTTTAAACACTTGAGAAGAGTTCTGCAACTTGGCCTGGCATGCCCTGCTGCATACATTAGATATGAGTTGGGGATTACAAATCTGAATGCTTTAGTTCATTGTAGAAAGATTAATTTCTGGGTAAGACTGATTAATAGTACTGTGCGGAGTGCGGAATTCCACCGGCGGAATTAGTGCGTAATGACCATTCCACCACCGGAATTTCTGCCAGAATTTTGCTTTTTTGCCTGTGGAATTCTGCCAACTGTGATCCATGGAATAATATTCTGTGGAACAGTATTTTTTCCATGGAAAATTATTCCACAACAATTTCCATGGAAAAAATTGAGATCCACTGAATAATATTGATTATTCCATGGCACAGTGATTTTCTGCAGAAAATCATTCTGCAACTATTTTATGCTACGGAATTCCACCATTTCTGATGGAAATTCAGTGGAATTTTGAATATTCCACAGAATTTCATTCTACCGGAATTTGAAAATTCTGCACAGCACTACTGACTAAACTTCCAGAAGACTGTCTATCTGATAAGTGTTTAATAGAAAAAAAAATAAGATGGATGACCCTTAGATATAAAAATAATTATTGGTATCCATCATCAGTCCATGTGCTAAAAGACTACAAACTTATAAATCTGCATCGTTGTGTAGATAAAGGTATAGTAATTAGTAATAAGTACAAGAAATATATTACCCAAAAAATGTCAAATACATGGGACTAAAGAAATCTAGAAACTATTCAGGGGTTACATTACTCAAGATGGTTTGCTAAACATAATTACAGCTTTGGATACAAGCCCTATTTAGACCTGTTAGCTGGCCTGGAATTATGCAAGGTATTTTTGAGATATAAATTCAAAAGGTTTCCAAGTAACGTCTTACAAACGAGACATGATACTCTACCAAAGAAAAATGAAAAATATACATGTTCGGATGGAGGAATTGAAGATCTTAATCATGTTTTATGGAAATGTACATGGTATGATAATGAAAGAATTTATTGGCTAGGTTCTTTTTTTGGACCCTAAATACATTATCAATGAGAAATTGCTTACAAGTATTCTAATCCATACAGCAGATGAGTAGGCTATAATACGAAGTTCTAAATTTTTTCATGCAATATAAAAGAAAAAGCAGAAACTGTTAGCTAATCAAATATAGATGCTGTTACACTTAATTATAGTTAGAGTTACTCATGCAATGTAAACATGTTTACATGCAGTTATTAGAAACAGGGTCTCCCCTATTGACTGTGGTGCACATTACTCTTAATCAGTTATTAACATGTATTATCTATAGTATTAAGTGTATCTTTTCTCTGTAATTAGTGCAATAACTGATTTTAACCTGTTTAAATTTCCTCCATGTTGTCTTTTTAATCTGTTGATGGCTATTCGGCCTTACAATAAAAATGTGATTGATTGATTAAGTGGTGTGTACTGTATCCTCATTAAGTACCTGTAACAAAACACAAAATGACTTACAGTACAGGTCTGTCTAGCACTTGATGCTTTTCTAACCAAAAACATAATTCATAATATGGCTGTCTACTAACAAATGCCTTCTACATAGAACATATCTGGCCAGCCTGGTGGCAGTGAGGGTTCAGGGGCTGGATGCCACACCTCGTGCCACACCTGTAACCCGGGTTTGGGAATGAACTCAGGCCACTGGGAGCTGGCAGGGAAGAGGAAGGATTGAGTGTCCCATGACTGCTCTCCTTCCTCTGGGGTGGGGGGGAATAGCACATCGTGCTGCAGCAGTGACTGGCAGAGGCCAGCCTCACTGCAGTGGCATGCCTAGCAAGGAAAGGGAGTGCGGTGGGCATCAGCATGAACATGCTTGCACATCCAACTCCCTGGGGACCAGAAAAGTGCAAAATGGTGGGCCCCCAAGTACTTGAACGATTCCACCACCTTCACAAGGGTGCCGTTAGTGCCATCGACTCTGAGCATGGCCGGGCATGCTCTCACCTTGGGAAGGGAGCTGAATAACATTGCCTGTGTCTTCTGAAGGTTGATGACCAGCTTACTTGCCTTGAGCCAGGATTGGATGCGACCGAAATCCAAGCTGAGTCCATAGTTAATGTCATCAATACTTTGTGAACTGGCAAGGAGCACCATATCATCGGCATATAGGGTAACTTGTCCAAAGGTTGGAATTGAGGGCAACTGGTTTATAAAGAGGGAAAACAGGAGGGGACCAAGGACCGACCCCTGAGGTACCCCACAGGCTACTGGTGATAGGACGGATATGGCATTTTGGAACCTCATGTACTGTTTCCTACCCAAGAGATAGTTAGAGAACCAGGCTAGGACGGGTGGGGAGAGACCAAAAGACTGGAGAGCAGAGCCCAGGAGGGTGTGATCGACCAAGTCGAAGGCCTTGGACAGGTCTATGAAGACAGCCCCCATGAGTTTGCCTTGATCAGTCGTGGTTCTAACGTTGGAGGTGACCTGTGCTAGGGCAGTGGAGGTGCTATGTCCTTTTTGGAACCCATGCTGCTCAGAGGAGAGAAGGCCATAGGTTTGGAGGAAGAGGGCAATCTGGGAGGCCACTCCTTTCTCGAGCAGTTTGTTGACTGCAGATAGAATCGCTATGGGTCGATAGTTCTTAAGTAATTTGGGATTGCCATGCTTGAGGACAGGGGTCACACAGGCCACCTTCCAAATGGGAGGGACAGACCCCACCGTGAACTAGGAGTTTAGAAGAAGGCCCCAAGGTTTAGCAGTTTGGGCACAAGGGGGGTTGTGCCCAGCACTGGAGTAAGGTGAGAGACCTACTAGGAGCTTCTAGATTTCTTTGAAGAAGACAGACTTAAAGTAGAAGGGAGGGAGGGGAGGATGGGGTGGAGCACCAGGAGCAGGACCCATATCCTTAGAAATTGAAGGCATAGAGGTATAATCAGATAGGTCCGAGAACAGGTTATTGAATGCGTTAACCATCATTTGGGGATTATTGCAACTGACTCAGTTTATTTGCAGGTCAGGGACCTGCTGGCAGGCCGGACCATTTACCATGTGCTTTATAGTGTGCCAGAAACTCCTCGGGTTCTTGGCGGACACTGCGAGGGATGATTTGCAGAAATCACTCTTTGCCAAGCGGATTGCCCATTTGCATGAATTTCTAAGCACCCTGTAGACCTCGAAGTCTGATCTATTCCCAGAGGCTTTGTATGTTAGCCAACTTTTGTCCCTGAGCTTCATCAGGGCAAACAGTTCCCCATGTAACCATTTAGTGACTGTGCCCCTCACTCTTTTTTTAATGAGATGGGGCATGTCTGTCTTGTAGTGAGGTGAATATGGTCAGGAAGCTGTCTAGAGCAATGGAGGGGTCCGGGTCTGCATATACCGGGGACTAGTCTGTCAGTCTGAGGTCGGTATGGAAGTTGTTTAGGTAAAAGTTTGAGTAATCTCTCATCTGTAAGACTTTTGGTGGAACCCTTGAATTTTGAACCTTCCAGATGCATATGTAGGGCAATGGTCCGAGATCGAATCAGGGAGGAGGAGGACTGAGGCGGTAATTTGGTCAGGCCTATTACACAGCATCCAGTCAAGCAGAGAGCCATTTTCCCAGAGAGGAGGAGGGTCTGGTGGGTTTGGTGATAAGTTGGCTGAGGGCAAGGCCAGATAGAAGGGGTTCATAGATTGTTGCATTCCCACTCAGCCAGTTAAGGTTGAAATCCCCAAACATTAAGAGTTCACTAGTCCTCCACCTTGGGGCTAAGGCAGTCAAGTAGGTAGGAGAGCCCACAAACACCACCTTTTGGGGGGTTGTATACACAGGCAAAGGTGAAGCCTAGTGTTATCTAATAGGAGGAGGGCATGGCAAACCTCACAGGAGGGGAGGTGAAGTATGTCAGTCACTTTTAGATGAGATTTATAATAGAACACCAACCCACCACCACGTTTTTTGCCTGCCCTGTCCTGTCTAATTGCAAGGTAGCCAGGGAGAGCACAAACAGAGTTGGGGTGCACAGGTTTGAGCCAGGTTTCGGAGACCCCAAGGATGTCAGGTTTGTAGTAGGTGACCCATGCCGTTAGATCTGAGTGATTGGCAAGGATGCTCCGTATATTGAGGTGGGCAATCTTTAGACCCTTTCTCTCTTCTCACTGTGGGGCAGCATGATGAGTTATGTATATGAGGGGGTTGGAAGTAGGTTTTGGGCTGTAACCTCAGCACCTGTCAGCTAGGTTAGGAAGCAAGTGTGCTAAGTGAGAGTCACCCAGTAAATTTAGCTGTAGTTGATTTGGTCGGATAATGTGCTGGGAGACTACAGGCAGGGATCAGGTTAAGAATGGGGCTAAGTATTTTCAATATTGTTTGGCCACCTCTGGGGGTTCAGAGGAGAGTGAAGCAGGCTGAGCACAGTATGATTTAGGTTCAGAGCAGTTTGTTGCCACGAGTCCCCAATCTAGACAGGGCAGGGCCGAGGCGAGCTATGCTTGTTTTGCAAGAATTGTTTTGCAGGCTTTTCCTTCTGCCTGCTCCGGCGTGACAGAAACTGCAGCCAGAAATGTGAAGGGACAAAATGTCCTGCCTATTTAGCCAGCTGATGTGGGTTACAGCAAACAAGAGATGTGAGATGCGCCAACTAGTGGAGGAAACTGAGAACCTGCAAATGGTAAAGTGAGATGATAGGTGCTGCAGCTCACGTGATCTCAGCTATATAAGTAGATGCTCACCAAGGGTGGTGGTGGGGAGCCGGCGCACAGCGTCGGCGGGGCCTCCACTGGCAGCAGTCCACTGAAGTAGGTAGGCGCGGCTGAGCTCCTTGTGTGCGTACCTGTTCCTTTTTGCCATGCGGGGAGATGAGTCAGCAGGGGTCTGGCTTGGGGGGAGGGCGAAGCAACCGAGGGCCCTCATGACCACTACAGCTAAGGAAGAAAGAGAAAAAGGCACCATATTTATACACAGGTAAGCAGAGGAGGGCAGTCTGAAATTCCTGTGCAAATTAATTACAAGCACCTGGGGCACAATGTAGACTTTTGCAGCTTAGTAAGGCAGTTAACTACAATTTCTTATGCTGCGCAGTTTAAAATTAAGGCACCAGAAGCCACTGGAAGGTTTTACTGGCTGAAATTCCTGTGCAAATTAATTACAAGCAACTGGGGCACAATGGAGACTTTTGCAGCTTAGTAAGGCAGTTAACTACGATTTCTTATGCTCTGCAGTTTGAAGTTAAGGCACCAGAAGCCACTGGAAGGTTTTACTGGCTGAAATTCCTATGCTGACTGTCCTGGAGAACACATTATGCCAAGTCTCAGTGGCATTATTGCTTCATGGTAAGTCATCAAGCACTCTGGAGTACTGATTCCAAAAAGACACAGTGAACCTTGGTTGCCTTCTTTTTTTTGTACTGAGTATTAGCCTCCCAATGTAAGTGTCTTCGAAATAATCTAACAAGCACTCCAGATCAACAAAATCAGCATCATCTTGGTTTGTCTCAAAATAGTGCTCAACATGTTCCACTGGCACATATGCCAATGCCAGTAAACAGCGAACCTTGTGTGCAAAGTCAGCAACTTGAGTATACTGCTGCTGCATTCCCTCTTGTTCCACATGCCACCACAGAGCCTGACCAAGGTGAAAGTTGCAACCTGACAGTTCGGCAGATGGAAACATCTGTTTCAGTACAGTAATGGTTGCCATTTCAAAATCGGTCATTATGTTGACAGGGCAAGTTTCAACACCTAGTAATGCCAGTAGGTGTTCAAAGAATTGTTGGTACACTGCCTGACTGTGACCAGGCAAAAGAGCATACACACATGGTCTGTTGACACCCTTGACCAGTGCATGCACAGTATACAACTGGTCATCTTGCTGAGGTGCAATGCTGAAAGTGCCATCACAGAATCAGTGCTGGTGGTCTCTGAGTACTTGCAGATCAGACTCACTGGCAAATATGACCATGTCTTCTTCATGTACCCTTATAAAATCCTCACCATTTACTGTCTGTGCAAACTGAGACATGGCTGTATCAGAAAGACCACATAATTGCCTCTGTCTGCACACGTCTCTGTGCAATGTTTCCTGGCTAGGCAGCAGATGTGCATGACTGACATCTATGTCTTCTAGTGCTTGCAAAATAACATTGTGTGCACTCTTCGGAGTCAGCTGCCTTTCACTTCATGCCACTTCGTGCTTTTATGACCAGTGCACAACCATGTTGGGGAGCATGGTTATGCTCAGTAGGATCTTTCAATATAGAGTCCCCCTTGGTGTGCAATCATGCCCTGCAAGTACGCAGCTCACATCTCCAGAATACTTTCCCTTCTGACCCATCTTTCTCCTTAGTGTACAGAAAGTTGTCTAGACATAATTTATGTTTTCCTCTCTGTGAATCCACAAACTCCATTTTGATACAGCAGTGAATGCAAGCTCACTGACAGGCTTGCCTTTATAGAGCCATTAATTATCACCTTCACTTTCTGGAGACTGACAAATGATGTCCTCAGATGTGTGACCCTTTACTACTGTATATCTGCGGTGGTGCTGGACTCGTCTGCTTTGTATAATAATTTCAATTGTATGCGACTGTGTTTGGTTGCTGAATTCAGGGGAAAATTGGCAGGAATACAAAGTATAACTGAAGGATAACTGACAGAGAAGTGGAGGAGCATGGATGTGATACAATGGAAAACTGATCGTGAAGAGAATGAGCAGTGGTCAGGTAAACATTGCAATTTATGGTTATTCTTTACTAATACCACAATAGTCAAGCAAGGATGTTTGGTCATGGTTAAGATGAGGCTATGAATTGACTACGATCAGCATGAGTGCAGCAATTTAATATCCGCTGTCAGTTGTCCGCTCTGAGTTTACCGCAACAAAATTGCAGGCGACGAGTTGTCCGTGAACCGTGTGTGTGTACGTGTGTGTGTGTGTGTGTGTGTGTGTGTGTGTGTGAGGGCATGTGTGCACATGTGGGTGTTGCCCATGTGTCTGTGTGCATGGCAGCTGTGCCTATCTGAGGTGACTACCACCACGCACATGACGTGACCCATTTGCGCAGGACACAGAGCCAGGGGTGCTCTGTGTCGATGATATATCTGGGGAGGACTGCAGTGAGGCTGGGAGGGTGGTGCGCTGTTCCCCCAGCCGACCTGCAGATCCAGACAGGGTGGGTGGCCAGCCATGGTGCCGCAGGGTGCCGACTGATGCACAAGATGTGGTGGTGCTGGAGCCTGTGCCTGCCCTGCAGCCACTTCAGGCCTGCCTGTAGGCCCACGTGACATGGGCACACTGTCCCACTTGCACATCCTACTGACCACCATGCACTCCATGCAGCACTGTGGCAAGATCAACTACAGCGGCTGTGAGACCAGCAAGCCACAGTCAAGCATGGCTGCCATGCACTCCATCCTGTCCTCCACCTGCTGGTCTGCATGGGCAAAGCCCAAGGCCACAGTCTCCCGCAGCTGTGAGAGCTCATGCCACATCTCACGCCGAAAGGCATGCAGGTCCATCTGGGCCTCCTGCTGGGATGTCAGGGTGACCTGGAGCAGAGGGTGGGATCCCTGACCATCCGTCACCACAGCTGCAGCAATGCCAATGCCAGCTGGGGGTTATGCCTGCCGTTGTTCATGGTGGGGATGCTGTGCAGGTGTCGGCTGCTGTGGTTTCTGGTGCTGCATGATCTCTGTTGTGTGATGTGTCCCCTGCGGGCCCAGCACTCCTACCCGTGGAAGGCACCGCATGTCTAGTGGTGCACACATCTCACCCACATGGCCCATGACTTGCTGTACAGGACTGCCTAAGGCGGCATGGCCCTCCAACCCCATGGCACTCGTGTGGAGGACCACAGCATGCCCCACCTCTATGCCACCAATCACATACTGAAGTCTCCAAAGTGTGGTTACTGGTAAACCATGTCTCGCTAATGGCTACTGTGTCCAGTTTAGCCTCTGTCATTATTGCCTGCAGGTCTGGGATCTTGTTTCCCAGACTGTGAGCATTTGTGTACATGATTTTCCATTGGCCAGATTTTGGTATGTTAGTTGTTGGGTGAAGTCTGGTGGTAGGGTGCAGCACACACTACAACCATGCGACATGGCCACCCTTGTGTGCACATAGTATGTGTATGTGTCACAACAGACACTGCAGCTATATTGCACGCACCAGCCCCCACATGGGTGCTGCACAGCCTGGGGCACCTGCAGACCAATGCCCCCCCATTCCCCCACCCCAGTGCATGGCAACAACAATGTGCAGACCATCCACTCACAGCAGGGTGTGCGGCTGTGGACACAGGTGTAACACTTGCCCCAGTCAGCCGGCTGACAGGCACATTGCCCATGTACACCACTAAACAGTATCCTGCAGACATGTGGGCCGGCAGGCGTGTGTTCTGTCCCATGCATGTTCCATGGCTATACACATGTGTGTACAGTGCAGGCCAGGGCCTAGTCATGTCCCAGTGCCATACAGCCATGCTCCAAGCTGCTATACAGACCTATCTGTTGCTGCTCTGCCTCCTGAAACATGCTCCTCTGTGTCAGGCTTATTCAGCAGTGGCACCTGCTGAGTATTGCAGTCCCTATAGACAACACAGGTGGAGCACTGTTTGCCCTTAAATAGCCCTGCTGGGCAATCATGCCTGTTAGGCATGCAAATGAACCAGTAATGATATGCTAATCACACTGTTTGCCCCTTGCAAACACATTTGCTCTCATTTACATAGGCTGACTGAATATGCACCATGTTAGCACTGGGCAATGTGCTTAGCGCCATGCAAATGGTTAGCGCCGGGCTATGTGGGTATCCTGCGCTGCACTGTCTCATTAGCGGAGCACTACGTGACATAGCGCAACTTCCGCACATGCATGTGTGACCACTGTAATGCGCTAGCACCCCATTGTAGTGCGTCATAGTGCCGTGCTACATTATACAGTGTGGTGCCATGTGCATGCATGCATATGCCATTCCAGAGTCATGGCAGGGTCACGCATGCACAGTGAGACCACTTCCGGTTTGTGCCGTGCTATGCCATGTGACTGCACGGTGCTATTGCACATGTTGCTAGAGGGCCCAGTGTGTAACACAGGGGCAGTACAGAATGGTCATGTGGGAGAGCACCAACTGTGCCACAGTATGTCTGAGAGGCACAGGCAGCATGCGGTGGTGCACAGCGACAGGCGCTGGGTGGACATGGAGATGGCAAACCTCGTGCAGCTGGTGCAGCAAAGGCACCGACGCCTGTTTGGGGAGGTCAGGGAGGGTGACCTCCCACGATGCCAGGTGTGGTCCTTCATTGCACGCCGTCTCACAGAATGGACGGGCATCCTGCGGGACTCTGAGAAGTGTTGGCACCGATACATGGACCTGCGCCGCAGGCAATGCCAGCAGCTGGACTGGTACAAGCGGATGGTGCATGATGGAATGGTGCAAGTGTCACATAGGTGTCATCACAAGGCACACACATGTGTTACATGTCTATCTGTCTGCCTGTGTGTGTGTGTGTGTGCATCACCATCTGTACCCAGGTGTGCCATTGTGCCAGGTGGTAGGACACATGTTGCACTGGTTCTGGGTCATACGGTGTGGGCCCCTTGGGTGGCACTATGGTACAGGGTGTCTGGGGGGGCACAGTTGCTACAGTTGCCAGGTGCCACCCATGGTTGTCACAGTGCTTGCGTGGTACATGTTGCTGTGTCCATGGGGGTTACACTGCAGTCATGCCATGTGCAACCGTGACATTTGGCAATGGTGTACATGGCAGGTCTGGACAATGCAGGTGGGGGGACCTGCAATGGGATCGTCCTGCAACCAACACCAGTGTGGTGTGGGGGGGATGTATCCTGGGAGCCATGTCTGCTTACACAGCTGTGTGTGCATCCTGTCACTCTGCACCTGCATGTGGCGATGTCGCACTGCAGTGTCACCATGCCTACATGCCCTGTGTGCCTAGCACACACTCAGTGGGCCATGGGGGCCTCTGTGTGGGTGTAACATATGTTCAGACATGGTCCCCAGGGCTGCTCTGTGTGTACAGTGTTTTGGGGGTGGGGTGCATCTTGCTGTGACTATCATGGTACATGCTGTGTCTTGCGCTAACACTGCTGTTACCTCTTTCTACCTCTTTCCACTGTAGAGTGGATCGTGCAGCACAGCCCAGGGAGAGGGGTCCAGGAGGGGTGCCTGCAAACCACTCAGAGCAGCCCTAGGGTGCCATCCATGCCTCAGCGGGTGGAGGAGAGCAGCCCTGAGGCCAGGGGCCTATTGCGTGAGTACATATCTGTTTTCATTTGTGCTGTGCTTCTGGTATGTGTGGTTCCTTCACTGGTCTGCCATTGACAGTGAAGGTGGGTCACCGGCCATGAGCATCATACTGTGGCATTGTGCTGTGTTGCTCACCAGTGTTGCAGAGTGCTGCCAGTGTATGGCTGTCTGGCTGCTGTACACTGTGGCTGTGGGGGGTTGCAGTATGGGCCAGTGTCAGCATGCACAGATGGCATTGCTGTACAGTTTCCAATAGCCAATGTCCATATTCAGCTGTTCACATGGCATGTGTGGGTTCTAGATGAAGGGCACCGCACACATTGTAGTACATGGTCCATGTGTGGCGGCATCTGGCAGCCCACCCCTGATTGTGTGTGTGCCCTATGGCATTGCAGCTGCTGTGGGACAGTTTGACCCTGGCATGGGATTGCCATTGGCCAGACACTGTGCCTGCATTGTGATGCTCCTGCATCCCTATAGGTTGTTGTTGCGCTCTGCTTTGTGGTACATTGCTATCTGACTATGGGCAGCTTGTCTGGATATGTGTTCTCCCATGTGCATGTTGTTGTGTGGCCCACCCCCACCGCCATCCTGGGGACCACCTGTGTGGCTGCACTGTCTCACTGTGTGCAGTGCTGGGTTGGGTGGTGTCAACCGTGCCATGGTGTTGTCAGGGCCTAACATCTCCATGTCTATTGGGTTTTGGGTTGTTGTCTGTGTCTTCCAGGCCTGCACTGTGGGCACCTGTTGGTTGTGCCTTCCATTGCGTTCCTCAGCACCACATGGGCATGGCTGTTGGAACATGCTGTCCATCCCTGTATAGCCACCTGTGGCTGCAGTATGCCTTCTGGCTGGTTTCTCATCCTCACATGCTCCCCCTTCCTCTTGTAGGTCCACGCCAATCATCATTGTGGGTGACCAGGCCAGAGGAGTCAGAGGGCATGGATGATCTCCTGTGATGCCTTGTCCAGCAGCAGAGGATGATAACTGAGCAGCAGGCCATGCTCGTCTCGGAGACCAGGAGGATAGCTGCTGCCCTGGAGGCAAGACTGCCAGAACCGTCCGGCATGCAGCAGTGACACAGATCCCTTTTCCATTTACTTTGCCCCTTCCCCCACTGGACAGCTTGATGTGCTGACACCTTGTGTTCCTGTATATTCTGTGTCCCCTTCCCCTTTCCCTACTTTTTCATTTAATTTACGCATACCTGCATTCCATGTATATAGTTGCATTCCTGTTGTTTACTTTTATGGTGCTGTTGCTGTGTGTGAATAGGTGTGGTTGTGGTGGATGTAGTTGCAGTAGTTGTAGAAGTAGTGATAGTAGTAGTATTAATGGAAGTAATAGTAGTGTTAGTAGTAGTAGTAGCATTTATTGTATTAACTGTAGTTTACATAGTCGTAGCCATAATAGTTGTGGTTGTGTATGTGGTAGTTGTAGTTTTTCTCTTAGCATTCTTCCATTACTGTTTGTTGTATATATTGTTGTTAATGTTGTTGCTGTTTTTTTAAAGGATCATGCCTTTCTTTTGTCATTTTGCATTATTACATTCCTATTTCATGACCATACTGTGTCCAGTGTAGTTTTGGGGCGCATGGGGTTTACACGGGTTTCTCCTGTGCTTTGCTATCCATTCAGGGGTCCCGGATGTTACTCTGCCTTGCCTTGGCTGGGTGTGTGGCATATTTTGGGTTCTGCACTGCTGTCTGCTCTTGGGGTTGCTTTCAGGGCTGTTCTTCCTTGCATCTGCTCCAAGGCACAGCAGGCTCACCTCTGCACTGTGTTCCTCCGGGTGTTTGCACTGCCTGCCTTGGGTGCTATGTTCAGTGCTGTCTTCTTTGCTATATTCAGTGCTGTCTTTTTCCCAGACTGTTTTTGCCCTGCACTCCAGACCCTGTTTTCCCGGCTTCCTTTGCATGCTATATTCGATGAGTTTTGCACTGGGCTATTCCTTTGGAATATAGCAGGCTTTTTGGTCAGGGCTATTTTTGCACGCTGGGCAGTGCTAATTTGGCCTTGGGGCAAAGTTTTGAATACCTGGGCCTTTATCACATGTTCCACAAATAATGTAATTTTTTATTGTATTTAGTTTTTGTTGACCAGGAAAGGAGGACTAGACAATTCTGCTTATTTTCAGCCTCATCCCAGGGGAAGGGGATGCAGATGGATGCCAGCTAACATTGAACCAGATTAAGCTGTAGGTGGTATTTTTTAGTGAATGGGGGAAATGTGGCCAGGACACTTGGGAAATTCTCCTACTCTGCTGTAGGGGGCACCACATTTCCAAGATGGCGGATGATCGAGGTGAGCCGGCAGCTGCTGGCATACCTGCGGGGTTGCTGATCTCCCACCCCGCAGATCCAGCTTTGGAGATTGAAGATTCAACTTTACATAATGTGGCACCGATGGACGTTGCTAATACTGACACTGAAAGTCCTGATACAACCCTACCTGCGAGTCTTTTACAAGGCAAAATGGAGGAAGACTGACTGAAATCTCTTCTCCTATGAAATAGGAACCTGGTGCTCTTGGTCGTGGTCCCAGAGACTAGCGCCGGTCGCTTGCACTGATAACAACAAAATGCAGTTTGCGAGCACTAGTACTGATGTTGCTGTTGGAAACTTGGACTCTGCTTCTGTCAACACAGCTCCTACTGATGTATGTACCTCGAAGGAATCTCTGTCTGACAGCCCAAGGCCCGAACTGACAGAGTCTGATGCAGCGAAGCCAGCTGAGTCTGTAGCCCTTCCTCCTGTGCAACTTGTAGTGGGTGAATTATTCCAGGACTTGATACTTGATGCCCTTCCGTCTACATCTACTTTCTCAATCGATCCTCATGTACTGACTGTTCTCCACAACCACCCGTGAGTGAGGTTGTTTTTGCTGCTCCTTCTGTGACTGACTCTAGACCATTTCTGAGAAAAGAACGTACTTCACTTGTTGGGAAACCTCATGGGCTTGTGGAAAACAAAACTGCATAGTCTATGGGGAATTCACTAAAAAATGCTGGGTGGAAACTGGTAACAAAGGGGCAATGGATTCTTGATCCCTCTGTTCTCCCCATTCCTGCCCCCCCCAAGTTCTGACTACTGTGTCCCCATTTGTGGTTCCTCTCACTAGTGAACATGCTGCAATTGCTGAAAACTGCCTTTGTTACTAACCTTGATATGGAATTGTGCTTGGAGGATGTGATTGTTTCCTCCTCCCAGAATTCATAGACTACAATGCCAAACTTCTGCACCACCTGAGGTGGAGCTTGAACAGGCCCTATCTTGGGGAGACCAAATGGAGGCAGAACAACCTGTTCAAGAATCTTTCCAAACTGCAACAGACAGAGCTAAAACTACCTGGGCCAATTTCAGATGGAGAGATCATTTTGAGACTCATTTTTTCCCTGCTCAAAGTGCAATGCAGTAAGACTGTAATACTTGGGGAGTCTGGATACTCCTCCTGACCATGTATATGTGGGATGCACCTTAATTAAATACTCTTTGGGCTTCTTCTCCAATGAGATTTATGCTCTGATCCGTGCTTAAGGAGACAATTTATTTGACATTAGTTTCAAGACACCACAGGGTTTGGACAGATTTTGGACCAAATATGATAAAATATGTTACCCTGAGTTATGATTCCCCTTTCGGGCCATCCCACTCACTAAGCCTGCCTTCAAAACTATCACCATCCTTTTCAGGAATGAAGGTGTTTCTGTTCATTATATTATGCACTGGTTATCATAAAGATGTGATGTGCATGGACCCCTGCAGCCCATTTTTGATATAGAGCATATCTGGACTGGAAGGTGGTGCTACAGGGTTAAGTTAAAACTGACAAATACTGGTCCCCAACATCTACGCAGTAGTTTGTTCCTTGAATCTGATAGAGGTCATTGTTTCTACCCTGAGCAGCCCAAAACCTGCTTCAAGTGTGGCTCTTTTCAACACCTCAGTTCTGCCTGTGATCATTTATGCTGTAATCTAAGTCTTGGTTCTGGTCATGTGGATGCAGACTGTACAGAAGCACTGAAATGCAACCTTTGTGAGGATGTTGGGCACTCCTATTGAGCTTGCCCATGGGCCACTCACAACTGAACAGACAGATCTGACCAAGACACCCTGATCACTAATGCTCAAAAAACAGATATTGATCGCTCTCACCAGCAACAACAGACAGCAGCCCCTGAGACCTCTGATCTGCTCCATGAAGCCACAATGGTTTCCAAGCTTCAGGATGTGGCTGTCCCTTCTACTTCTGCTTCTCTGTCATGACCTCTGAACCTTCACCCTGTGATTGATGTACTATGTCACAGCAAAACACCTCTTGACCAAGCACAGGCTTCTGACTGAATAGACACTACTACATGCACATCGGTGTCAGTACCTAATAAAGAGACTGGCACTATGCCCCCTCCTGAGATTCCAGAGTGCACAAAGAGGAGGCCGCTAAAAGTAACTCATGCAAAAATGAAACCCCCACAACTTCCAAAACAACTGCCCCACTGCCTTTGTCCAATAAGTATACTATATTACAAACTGAGACCCCTGAGTCAGAGATGGATGACGACTCAGAAGCATCCTCTACCATTTCTTCTCAGCACCGAGGCACATCTGACTCAGAGGATGACATTACTGACTTTACGGTGCCCCCTCCTGGGAAGGACAAAAGACTGGGCATCCAACCCAGGTGGAGCATGAGAAAGAAACACCCACTATGACCACACATTAAATGGTGTCTTCCACAATTTTGAAGGTAGCCACCCTGAATACTAACAGTTTAAAGGCTGCTAGATGATGCCTGGTTACCTTATCACTTCTGAAAGACTATAATTTTGATATCTGTTTTGTACAAGATCCCAGGTTGAATTCTAAATCTTTGGTTAAGGCAGCTCAAAAATTATGGTGCTGGGGACCCTCTTTTTTCGCTTTTGGCACTGACGTATGTGATAGTATTCATATTCTGTTTAGGGGTACAGGGTTTGCTACTTCCAGACTAATTAACAGTACTTCAGGTACGGTGATGTTAATTGATTTCACATATTATAATTCTAACTGGCGTCTGTTGAATATTTATTCTCCCCAAAGGAATAAAGACAGGGCATACCTTTTTCAATTGATTGAGCCCTATCTTTTAAACACTTGCCATGTATTGGGGGGGATTTCAACTGCCCTCTGACTAAAGGGGATAAAGGCCTACTTACCAGAAAAGACTACTGTGATACAAATTGTTTAAAACAAATCTTGGCTACCACTGGCCTCCACGATGCATATAGATGTCGACATCCTGATCATGGGTTTACATTCTGAAAGGATCATTTGCTGTCTTCCTGCCTTGTGGGGTGCCACAGGGCTCTGTTTTATCACCCATGTTATTCGCGATATACTGCCATTGGAAGACATTGTTAGATGGTATGGGCTGAGTTTTCACTGCTATGCAGATGATACTCAGCTATACATGTTCTTTGTGCTGGAACAAGAGGATGCTGTCTCATCATTTAACAACTGCCTTGCCAAGATCCAACACTGGATGAGTGCCAGCTGGTTGAGGATGAACCCTGACAAGACTAGAGGTGTTGGTTATACTAGGAGTCATACTAGGAAATATAGATGTACAGAAGGTCAAAGCCCATAAATATACATCTCCTGCCTTAGCAGGCATTAATCCCCATTTCCAACATTTAACAGAAACCTATCAAGCTTTGATTTGAATAGGATATAAGAATCAACTTCAACAATATCTTTGGGTAAAGAATTCCATGATGAAATAATCCGTTGAGTAAAGAAGTTCCTTCTCAGCTGAGTTTTAGGATATGTAAGTCCTAATTGGTAACTATGACTTCTTAAAGAGAAGAGCTTTTGATATTGGATAAAACCTAAATCTGCAAACAATATAGGGTCCCTTATAATTTTGAACATTAGTAAGAGATCTTGTCTTTTTCTCCTAAGCCCCAAGGAATAAAGATTTAAAGAGAGTAGTCTGTTATCATAATCTACCCTATAAAGGCCCTGAACCATTTTAGTAACCCTCCTCTGAACCCCCTCCACTCTCTTTACATCACCACGTAAAAAGGGGCTCCATAAAGCAGAGCAGTAATCCAAAATGGATCGTACATAGGCCCTATATAAGGGAATTATACAATTCCTATCTCTGGAAGTAATTGAGCGTCTAATACAGCCAATAAATCTATTAGACTTTTTAATTAATTCAGTACAATGATTAGTAAATTTTAAACCCTTTGATATTAAAACACCAAGATCCTTCTCGTGTTCCACAGACTGTAGTTGATGTCCATTTAAAAAATAGTTGAGGCATAGGTTATTGTTACCCAAATGCACAATCACACTCTTCTCCAGATTAAAGGACATACCATTTGAGGCTGCCCATGATTCCAATAATAAGAGATCTCTACAAAGATCAGAATATCCATCCGTTGTACTGATGTCCAATGCAATTTTAGTATCATCAGCAAACTTAACTGAGAATCCCTTAGTATGCTTATTTAAATCAGATACAAAAATTCAAAAATAATAATGGGCCTAATACTGAGCCCTGAGGGACCCCACTAGTAACCCTACCCATATCAGAAATCTATCCTTTAATTCTAACAATTTGTTCTCTATTCATCAACCAATCCTGAACCCAATTTAAGATGAATCCATTAATCCCAAGGTTACTAATTTTTTTAATAAGGGTTACATGCGGAACCTTGTCAAGAGCTTTACAAATATCCCAAAAAAAATGATATCCACTGCTTTTTTTCATCTAAAAGTTTACTAATTTTTTCATAGAAACAAAGATTTGCCGTGAGGCATGATCTCTGGGTCCTAAAGTCATGTTGTGTATCATCAACAAAACCACTGGTTTTTAAGTCAGATATACAGTAAGTATGTCCTTTACAATAGATTCTATAATTTTACTCAAGATGCAGGTCAGACTGATTGGTCGATAGTTTGTCATGCTACTACGATCCCCCTTTTTAAAAATAGGGACAACTAAAGCTTGCTTTCAATCAGCTGGAACCTCCCCCGTTAGTAAGGATCTATTGTAAAGGACAAATAGTGGTTCAACCAACCACCATCCTATAGCCTTTAAGACCCTTGGATGCAATAAATCTGGTCCTGGTGTAGTATTTATTTTAATCTGATTTAATTTGTTATGTATTTGATCCCTAGTTATTATAATTTCATCAATAGAATCAATATCCTGTAAAGAATTTATATCTTTGTCGGAAAACACCGAACAGAAAAATCTATTAAACTCATTAACCATATCAACAGAATTACTCAAGATGTTATTTGAAATTTTAATTGGATCAACTATACTGGAGTCCTTTTTTTTATTATTTACATAAGAAAAAAAGGATTTCCCTCCATCTTTAATATGTGCTAGTCTAAATTCAATATTCCTTTTTTCCTTATTGATGGTAAGTTTACATAATTTTAATGCCTCCTTATATTTAGCTTTATTATAATCTATAGATTCTCTTTTCATTATTCGGTATGCTCTCTTTTTTGCTGATATTGAATATGGACCCAGACCATTGGGGAGAGGGGCTCTCAGCTGCAGGGCCTTCCGGGCTTTGGCTTGGGGGCAGCCAGCTGATGACCTCTGATCGACTGTGAAATCTGGGCATTATTTTTGATGATGGATTGACTCTTAAATCTCAGATGTCATCCGTCATCAAGACCTCATTTTACCATCTGAAGAATATTGCCAGGATTAAGCACCTGGTCCTGCCTGATGATCTTCCGACATTGGTCCATGTCTTTATGACCTCCTGCCTTGCCCATTGCAATTCCCTCTACCTAGGGCTACCGGGTGTTGAGATCCGCTGCTTGCAGCTGGTGCAGAATGCAGTTGCCAGGTTGTTGACTGGTTTATCTCGATCATGCCATGTCATGCCTGTGCTCTGTGGCCTGCACTGGCTGCCTGTAGAGTTGCAGATCACCTTCAAGATCGGTTTGCTGACCTATAAAGCCCTACACAGACAGGGTACCTGTTACCTGCAAGATCTTCATCTGCCCTATCACCCCTTCTGCCCATTCTGCTCTATTGATGTGGGATTGCTAGAGGTTCCCAGGGTTTGTTTGAAGACCTCAGGTGCCAGGGCATTTGCTTTTGCAGCTCCCACTCTGTGGAACTCTGTACCTCATCAGATAAAGCCTGACAGTGAAGAGTTTCAAATCTGCATTAAAAACATATCTTTATAATCTTGCTTTCCCTGGATTTGAATGACCTGTTGAGATTGTCTTTTATTTTATTAGTTATTGATATTTTAACTGCTGTATTTTTAATTATTGTACAAGTGCTTTGATTTTTTAAATTGCACTTTTTTATAAATAAAGCTGAGTTGAGTTGAGTTGAATAAACCACACTTACCTTTATATTCTCAAATTGCAGTCACTGGTTTCAGCAGCAAGTTGTGTCTTGGATCAGAGAGTGGATCTACACTGTGAGACCTCTTCAGGTGAGTTGGAGGGTGTGGGGTGATAAGTGTTGAGTAGGTTGTCAGGGTGGGGTAGGTGGGGGGTGCTTGAGAGGTTCAGATTGCTGCCCAGGCCTATCTACCTTTCTTGTCTCTGAACTCCTGACTTCCATCTCCTCTCTAGCCCCTCTGGTGAGCTTCTCATCCACAGCAACTTCAACATAAACTGGCTTCCCCACTCTAACTCCAAACTTTGTCAAAATGTAAGGTCCCTACACCTTATTTGGCTCATCTCAGTCCCTACCTGACTAAATTCTAAATCCCCAAACCACTCTCTACTTGACTGGGTTCTCACCAATCACCCACACTGCATCATTGATGCTGGTACCCTTCCTGATGCACTCAGCAACCACCATATGGTATGCTGTATATGCAAAATCCACCACCCCAGAGTGCCCCCCAAGGTTATTCAAATCTCTTCCTTCTGATCAGTAGACCTGTCCTCACTTCATGCAGATCTGCAGTCAACTAACTGGTCCCCTGTCTCTGAGGCCACTGATATAAACCAAACCCTCAACTACTTCCTCTCCAAATTTCTGCTAATCTGGGATTGACATGATCCCCTTCAGAAAACCAGGGTTAGAGGTTCACACCTTCCCTGGATCTCAGCTGAACTTCTGGCTTGCCACCGAACACACAACCTGGCTTGGAATGCTTACAAGTCTTCCAGCACACCGGCTGACTTTAACAGGTATCGCACCCTGAAAAATTCTTGTACTAGAGCCACCAGGATAACAAAGGCTGAATTATTTTCCTCCTCTTTCCAGAAGAACCTAAGTCACCCTCCAAGTTCTGGAAAGTTGTTCATGCCCTCTTCTCCCCTCTTACCCAGTCTGCCCCTCCTGTCTTAAAGATTGTTGACTCTACCTTCTCTGACTCTCCCTCTGTGGCCTCTCACTTCAACACATAATTTACCACCTGTACTTCTGCTCTTCTCTCCTCCCCCCCCTTTCACCTCCCACCATCCCCCCCACACACACACACACTCCTGCACTTCGTTTATCCTTCACACTCGTTACCCCATCCATCTCTCTGAAAGCCTTTCTAGCTCTCAAACCCCTGCAAGGTGGAAACCTTGACAGGCTAGACCCTATGATCCTTCACTTCTCTGCACCTGCCATTGTCTCTCATATTGCCTCCCTCCTAAACCTGTCCTTCTCCCATGCCTCCATCTGAGACTCCTGGAAGCACAATACAGTTATTCACCTGCCAAAAGGAGGTGACTCCTCCTCTCTAAGCAATTTCTGCCCTATCTTACTCCTCCAAAACCTTTTCAAACTCTGAGAACACATAGTTCTATCCCAGCTCTCCCCCTTCCTAGGCCCCTCTTCCTTCTTCACACCTTTTCAGTCTGGCTTTTGTGAACACCACTCCACCACTTCCTCCCTCCTCTGTCTCACCAATGCCATTCACACAGCAATGGATCAGGGCCTTCTCATCGTCACCATCTTTGTTGATCTAGTGAAATCTTTCAACACTGTCTCTTACCCTCTCCTCCTGCTCAGACTGAGGTCGGCGGGTCTCTCAGACCCCGCAATAAACTGGTTCTGCTCTTACCTAATGGGTAGATCACAATCAGTGAAACTTTGAGGTTCCTTATCTCCTCTCCTCCCCATTAACACTGGCACCCCCACAAGGCTCTGTCCTTGGCCCTCAATGCTTCTTCATTTTTCTAAATAACCTTCCTTCCGCTTGTCCATCTGTGTCTATCCACATGTATGCAGATGACATGGCCCTGTTTATCTCTGGGTCTTCTCCAGCAGAGTTAAGATCCAAGCTCCAACCTGATTTTGACTCAGTCCAGTAATGGCTCCGGTCAAATCAGTTATCACTAAAAGCCAAAAAATGGTTTCTATGTGCTTTAGCACTAGGTTGAGGCCTTCTAAACTCCAATCCCTCCCCTCCTTTCACACCCTAGATGGGGACACAGTTGACGACGTACCCTATTTCAAGTACCTTGGTGTCTGGCTTGACTGACACCTAAACTTCTCACAGCACATAGATGCCATAGGCAAAAAACTCCACCCCAAGCTTGGTGCACTCTATAGTAACAAAAGCTGCATCCCTGTACCCACCTGCCATGACATTGTTACTAAGATCATTCTCCCCATCTTTGATTATGGTGACATAGTCCATGGTGCTGCTCTGAGGTTTACCCTGGCCAGACCAGATCCCCTCTTCCACTCCTTCTGCTGTTTTGCCCCGAACTGTTCTCCCCACACCCACCACTGTTCTTTTTACTCTGCTGTCTCCCTCCCTTCCCTAGAGGATTGCTGCCTAACCCGCTGCGCCATGTTCACTTTCAAGTTCTGGATGTCCTCCTCCTCCCTCCCTATCTGAACTTTCTTCTCTCACCTAGCCCACTCCACTTCCTATGCAATCCTGACAATCACTCCCTCCTGCTTCCCTCTCACAAATCACTTGCTAGACAAGCTGCTTTTTCATTCCATTTTCCTAAATTTTGGAATTCTCTCTGCCTTCCCATTTGCTCTGCTTCCTCCAAATACTCACTAACTTCACTACTTTTCACCCACACCACCCCTTCCTGTGACTGCCCCTAGTTGCTTAGCCAATGTTTCACTCAATTTCCCTCCTCTCCTCACTCCCCACCTATGCCTATCCTTCTAACTGCCTCACTCCTCTGCCTCATTTTCCCCTGCCCATACCTCCTCCCCTAACCCCCCCTTCACTCTGACCCCAGACTAAATTCTCTTATCAGATGCCCTGTGATGGACCTCTACTTCAACTACCCATGTGTATTATAGCTGGGGTCTATGATGCCAGTTTGACAAGACTTTTGTCGACTGATTTTACAGCAATGGATTTATGTTGACTGCAAATTGTAGTTGGCATAAATCCATCAGGTAAACTGTCTGGTTTTATTTAGGTGGTTTTGCTCCCCCCAAACCCCCCATGTCTGCTCCCCACCCCCCTGGACTTTAGGATTATCAACTCCAAGTCAAAGTTGATTCAGGGAGGGGTGCTATAACAGGAGAAAGCAGTGCTGGGGTCCTGCAGGTACATTGCAGTGGCAAAATCAAATTACTGCTGTAATGTCACTTGCCGTAAAATTGTCACTGTTCAGTCGGCATACCTTATAACTGCACCATTACCTTGTATCTTACCTGTATATGATTGTGCAGTAAATGCTGTTCATAACTATTTATTGTAACAAGTGAAACTACTGTTTCATTTTATTGGATTGTATATACACTGCTATTATTGCATAAATCTCCTCCTCCTCCCCCCAGGATGCATCTGGATACAAGCTAATTTGAGGCTCATTATGTCTTTCCCGGTGAAATGCTTAATAAATAAATAAATAAAGATGCCAGTCGGCTGTTTTATTTCATGCAGGTTAAAAAAAGAAAAAAGATTGAAGAGGGGTGGTTTCTTTATTACAGGGAACAGAAGCTGACACTGGGGATTGTGTACCCCAATGTTGGGAGGATCTCTGGTGGCACTGGGGTGGGCACCCTGCTGCCATCACACATAAGGTGAAGGGTAATCTGAAGAGGAGGGAGCAAGAGAAGTGGCACCAGGGGTGGGCAGTTCATTCCACTTATTAAAAGATAGATAGATGGATAGATAGATAGATAGATAGATAGATAGATAGATAGATAGTCAGACAGACAGACAGATAGATAGCTAGATAGATGGACAGGTGGTGGGGGCAGGAAAGAAGCTGACATTGGGGATTGGGCACCCCAGTGTCAGGAGGATCACCAGCAGCACTGAGGATGGGCACCTGGTGCCACCACACATAAGGGGAAGGACAACCTGGAGGGGAAGGTGCAGGAGAAGCAGTACTGGGTGTGGGCACTCCAGTCTGTGTAGGTAAAAGACAGATAGATAGATAGCTAGCTAGATAGATAGACAGACAGACAGATTGACAGACAGAGAAACAGGCAGACAGACAGATAGATAGACAGGCAGTTGAGGTTAGGGCAGGTCACTACTGGATGTTTTTGTTTATTTTTTCCTTAAAAAATGAAAAGATGAATGAGGAACAATGTTCTTTATTACAGGGTAACAGATGCCAATGAGGGATGGTTTCCTTTATTACAGGGGAACAGAAGCTAACAGTGGGGATTAGGCACCCCAGTGCTGAGAGGTTCTCTGGTGGCATGGGGTGTAGGCACCCTTGTGACACCACACATAAGGGGAAGTGCACTTTGGAGGGGAGGGGCAAGAGAAGTGGTACGGGGTGGGCACTCCAGTCTGCTTAGTTAAAAGACAGATAGATAGATAGATAGATAGATAGATAGATAGATAGATAGACAGACACACACACAGTTAGACAAACAGATAGACAGGTGGCGTTGAGGGGAAAATTGCCAATGAACATATTTGTTTATTTCTTAATTTAAAAAATTGAAAAGATCAATGAGGGATGGTTAAAAACAAAGTCCACCCTTTTCTTTCTTGGCCTGACCTTCTTATTTCATGAGTATGAAACAATTCATGAAGGAAGAATCTTGAATCTCGAAAGAACATGGTGGACTTGTTTCCCCCCCCCATTGTTTTTTCATGAGCTGACCTTGTTTTTTGTGACCATGAAAGAACTCATGAAAGAAAAATCTCATCACATGAAACATGGTGAAAAAAAGCGAAGTCCAAATTTGTCTTTCATAAGAAATCATCTTCTTTCATAAGATTTTTGTGAACTCACAAAAGAAGATGCCTTCTCTTGAAAGAAGACCGAGGAAAAAACTAAGTCCAAAGCCCTCTTTCATTTGACCTTATTCTTCTTTCGTATGGCTCCAATCTTCTTTTGTGAGCCATACAAAAGAAGAAAATCATCTCATTCATGAAAAAAGTTTTTAAATGCTCAAAAACACAGTTAGGGGTTGTTTTTCAAAAAACTAAGTGAAGAATCTAGTTAAAGTGATCCTGTTTAGCAAGATATATGCCTTAATGTCCTTGCAGGGCATAATTTTTTGAGGTTTAAAAAAATGGAAACAAGATGGCTGCCACATGAAGGAAGAATTTTCTCTCATGAAAGAGGATTACCCCATCATGAAAGAGAAAGCTTCTTTTGTATGGCCAATTTTTTCTTTCATATGAAATAGCTATCCAAAAGACCCTACTGAGCATGCTGGTAACTGAGATTTCAAATCCTTGAAACTCTGGAATGGATTAACATTTATTCGCCAACCCAGCAAAAAGCCCCAAACCATTCTGGGGCAAACCTTTTCTACCCTGAAAATTTCACAGCAAAATTCTAAACCATCTAGGCACTGGATTGATTCCCCCACCCCACCCCCAACAAAAAAGCAATTTTCTTCACTTTCTTCATTATCTAGATCTTGGAATCCACACATCTGACCAGAACAAAACTTGGTACCTCAAGAGACCTTACCCCTCTGACTGTGCATGAAAAATGTTGTGTACTTGCATTGAATGGGGGTGAAGCTATTAAAGTGCAACATTAGGGGTTAAACATTACACAGCGTACTTAACCCTAACTATAGTGGCACTACCATGCCACTATAATAATATAAACAGATCTGGGTGTCCACCCCATACTGCTTCTTTTGAACCCACTCCCCTACAGGTTGCCTGTCTCTTGTTCCCACTATGTATATGGTAGCACCAGAGTCACCTTCCCCAGTACCACTGAGAAGTAGCCAAACACTGGCATGCCCAGTTCCCAGTATCAGAATATCACTTGAAATAAAGAAAACCATACCTCAATGATTTCTTTTACCCTGTAAAAAAGAAAATGGTCCAGTGTCAATCTGACACCCTCCCCATAAACACCACCTACGCCACTCCAGCCTCCCACTACCCCACAGTCCCCCCACATCCCCCACACACCATCATTCACCTAAACATGTCCCATGGTGTAGATCCACTTTCTGCTTGAAGACACATCTCGATGCTTGAACCAGTGACTGCAATATGAGAAAATCAGGCAAGTACAATTTACTGTATTTAAATGGAATTTGGACTTTTATTCATAACTTTATCAGTTTTGAATTTATTTATTTATTTGCATCTCAGATTAACACCTTTGAGCTCAAAGCTCATTTACAAGGTATCCTTTCAGGATACTGAAGCTTGGAATGCCAACACTCACAGGGCCGACTCCAGTATCCCGAAATACAGATGCCTGAAATAATTTTGCATGGCGAAATTATGTGCAAAAGATTCCTCATGGGTGAAACACAGTTTTTCTACATGAATAGCGAGAGGAAGGAGGTGCTGGCCAAGCTTTTCCTGTAGCGTGGAGGACTGGGTTATGAGCAGCTCGGCCAGCATGGATGCATGAACCTGGGATCTATTTCTGGTGCAGCATCTATTTTTTCCTCCCCGCCGTTCCACCTCATAACATTTTTTTGCTAACTCTGAGGTCCATTCCCTCTCAGAGCTGGTTATTTTAGTTATGGAGGGTGTGGGGAGTAGAGCCCCCCACATTGATCATAAGTCCCTGTCGGGATGCCGAAATTCAATCTCCCAAACTCGGTCTAGTGGAGTTTAGGAGACTGGATTCTAGGATTCCATAGGTAATCCATTTACAAAGGTTCCACATTGTTTA
This sequence comes from Neoceratodus forsteri, assembly GCA_016271365.2. Lineage (NCBI taxonomy): Eukaryota > Metazoa > Chordata > Ceratodontiformes > Ceratodontidae > Neoceratodus > Neoceratodus forsteri. Next base: position 1,273,403,785 of record CM057449.1, on the reverse strand, counting down.
GTACAACACAGACACATAGAGCAATTTACAGTTAATTACAATAGAGTTAAGAATTTGTTGTAGCAGGATTTATAGATTTTGCTGAGATTGGCACACAGTTCACACATATTGAGAGTTGCACAATAAATTAAGACATATTACAGCAGAGGAACAAAATTCAAATGCTGTCAAGATAACAGATTTATAATGCAGAACTAATATGTTGCTTAGGAATTAGGGTGGGAAAAGGGACTGGGAGCAAAATGAGAAGAGGTAGGTTAGTGGTAGAAAAGGCTAGAGCTGAGTAGTAGACAGCAGTGAGGAGGAGAGGAGAGGACAGGACTAGGTGGGTGGTAGAGGATAGATGGTGGAGGAGCCACCCCAGAGGGGCCTTGTCTGAGAGGTGGTAGAAGCAGTAGGTGCTGAGAAGGAAGGGGTGTTAGGTTGGGTGGAAGGTGAGGAGGGGATGGGGTAGTAGGGGCCTGGGGGGTGGGTTGGACTGGGGATGAGGTGAGGAAGGTAGTAGGGGGAGGGGCATGATAGGGGTGGGAGGTAAGCAGGAAAAGGATGGTAGGAAAGCTAGGGAGAAAGTGCTAGCAATTGAAGGTGGAGGGATATGGGTATGATCACACGAGGGGGAAAGGAAGAGCAGGAGGTACCATAGAGGAGAAGGTTTGTAGGCGGGGGTGAGGAAGGGGTAGTAGGGGGTAGGGATGGATGGAGAGGACTTGGGGGTGAGTGATTAAGTGCTGGAGATGGACATATCCATGGGAAGGGGAAGGGAGGAGAGCATGGGGTTGGGGTGTGTGCAGAGCTAAATGTTACAGTTGCATGTTCTTGAGGCAACCAGGTGTTTACAAAGGTGAGATTTGAACTGGCCAATTCTTTGCACTGCTAGCAGCTCAGCATTGATAGAGTTGATCCATTTAGGGGCTCTGTAGGCAAATGAACATTGTCCCTGAGATGTTCTACAGAAGGGGACTAGCAGCATACTTTCACTTGTGCTCCTGGTATTCCTAAGTCGAGATGACAGACAGAGGAGGTTCTGAACCCCTGGGGGGTGGTGATGCACAGAGTGGCATTCTTGCCAAAAAGGCATATCTGATACTGGATTCTGTTATGTAAGTTGAGCCACCCTGATCGAGTGTAGAGCTCACAGGAGTGGGTAAGCCTGTGTGCGCCAAGTACTAGCCTGTAGGCTTTGTTGAGTGTGTTTTTTATCCTCTTAAGTGTGGTATCATTGGCAGCACCATAGACTGCTAGCCCATAGTCAGTGACTGATAGAACAGAGCTAGACACTGCAAGCTTGAGGGCATCATCATTTAGACAGTGTCTATTCCTGTATATTTGGCCAAGCCTTGCATTAGCTGCCTTGGCTACTTGATCAATGTGCACCAAAAATGTGAGGGCACTATCGAGTGTGACCCCAAGATATTTGAAGGTGCTGACCATCCCGAGCAGAGTGCTCTGATTGTTTTGGATTTTAAGGCAGTATGACCTATGCTTATTCTGCACCAAGGCAAAGAGCATTGTCTTCATCTTTTTGTAGTTAAATAGTAGCTTGGAGTTAATGAACTAAGTTTCAATATCAGTAAAGTTATTCTGTAATAGTTTCTACAGAGCTTGGGGATTGTGGTGGCTTGAAAACAATACTGCATCATCCGCGTACAATAGGACATTGCCATGGCAGGCCTTAGGGAGGTTGTTGAGAAACAGGCTGAACAGAAGGGAACCCAAGATTGAGCCTTGGGGGACTCCAGCTGTGACACTGCGATGATCTGATAAGACATTGTGGATTTTCATTTGTTGAACATGTCCTGTCAGGTAGCTCTGGAACCATTTCACGGATTCTGCAGACAATCCAGTGTTCAGTAGTTGATTTAAAAGTAGGTTGTGATTGACTGTGTCGAAGGCCTTGGTGAGGTCAATGTAAGTAGCCCCCACCAAGAGCCCCCGATCAAGGGCCTCATGGATATATCCAGTGAATTCCACAAGTGCTGTGCTTGTGCTATGAAGCTTCCAAAAACCGTGTTGTTCATGGCATTGGAAGTTGTATTTGTTGAGATATTCTACAAGCTGGTCATATACAATCCTCTCAAGTGCTCTGAAGAGTGGTGGAAGGATTTAGATAGGCCGGTAGTTGGAATGATCAGACCTATCCCCATTTTTGAAGACAGGTGTGACCATCAGCACTTTCCAAGATGAGGGAAATTTCACGGTTATGAGGGACAGGTTCAGAATACTTGTTTGTGGGGAAAGAACCTCAACTAGTGTACAAGCAAGAAGCTTGAGGTTTAGGGGGCCACTGGCTGACTGTGATTTCCTTAGCACTTGCTGAAGGTATTTCTTGGCTTTGGTTTTGGGGATGATCTTGAAGTAGAAAGGGGGAACAGGATGGCCAGCCTCGTTGTTGGTACAAGTAGGGTCTGAACTGGTTATCGGTGCAAGAAAGTCCAGGGGGAGTATACCACTTAGGTCTGCAAAAGCCTTATTAAACTGGTTTGAGATTACAGTAGGGTCTTGCGTAGTGTTTCCATCGATATCGAGCAGTGTGGGCAGTGCTTTGTTGGCTTTCCCAGTAAGGGACTTTATGTTGTCCCAACATTTATGGCTGTCTCCCCAGGAGTTTTCAAGCTGGAATTTGAAGAAGTGACTTTTTGCTGTATGGATGGCCCGGGTAAATTCATTGCAGGCAGTCTTGTCTCTGAAAGTCTGAGGGGGACCCAGAGCTTTTGGCTTTAAACCATAGGTTGTCCCTTTCATGCATTAAGTCTAGCAGTGCCAGAGAGTTCCATGACTTACTGGACCCCTTGAGTTTCTTTGTCTTGTAAGGTGCGTATATATCCCAGGAGGAATTAAATCTGCTGACAATGTCTTCTAGAGCACAGTCAACATCTTTTGTGCTGTAGATGTAGACCAGTCCTGGTTCAGGAGGTGTGCTCTAACAGAGTTGGGTTGTCCTTTTTTTAGTATATGCGTGCTGATACATTTGGGCAGAATTTTAGGAGTTTTGTTAGTCCAGGTGCAGAGGATGGTGGAGTGGTCACTGATGACATCAGGAAGTACCATTGTGCTGAACATTCTGTCAGGTCTGCTGGTTAGTAGCCAGTCTATAAGCGTACTTGAGCCAGTGCAGTAATTCACACGTGTGAAGGTCTGAATTAGCTGGGTCATGCTGAGAACAGAGAGGGTGTCTTTGTGGGGTGATGCCTCAGGGGACAGCCAACTGATGCTGAAGTCTCTGAGTAACAGAACTTCAGAGATGAGTTTGTGCTCTGACACATGGAACAGCAGGAACTAGAGGGCCCTGCACTTCCACAGCCCACCAAACAGCCTCATGAATTATTGACATCCATAGGCACCTGTAGGAATGAGGATATGATTCCACTATTTCAAAAGAAAGAAAATTATTTTCAAAAACTTTGTTAATGCACCAGTTAGGGTTCACGTTAATGCCACAAAAATAAAGAAATGTGGCATTAGGGCTTCCAACCCTAACACGCCACTCCCAAGCAGCAAAAGGAGAAAAACATTAGGGTTTTGGGTCTCTGGAGTCTTGGTGAATCACTGGTGAGGTCTTCCTTTGGGTTGTTATGAATGATTGGCTCCTTGCCTTGGATAAATGATAAGTCACAGGGACCATATTGCTGGACCTCAGTAAAGTCTTCAACACTGTTGACCACACTTTGCTCCTCAATATGCTAAGTTGGCATGGCATTAACCAGGACAGATCCCCCACTCACCACCTCAGCTATCTGCCATCTAACTGCTAGGTAGTGAGCATGCACATACTGTAGAAACAGTTGTTTCTACAGTATGCATGCAGTCACTCCTTGTCAGTCAGATGTTTGACTTCTGAGGTGGTGAGATGAGTGTCTGTTGCAGTTGTCATTTGAGGACAAGATGGCAGCTCACCAATGGACAGGTTGGTGAGTAGGGAACCAACAGGGTGTTTGGGTGTTCAGTGAGTGAGCAGATGGGGCTTTGACAGCAGGTCCAGTGGGGGATAATACTATAATTTCAGGCTTCAGTACATTTCCACAATACTGGACTGGGTGAAGGAGGGAGTCCACTAGACTATGAAGGAAAGGTGTTCACATAGTTCCAAAATACTGACACAGATCAAGTGAGGAAAAGGGTTCACTAGGCTACAGGGGAAGGGCTTTAATACAGTTCCATAATATTGACAGAGTTCAATGGAAGGGGGACCACTAGATTGCCAGGAAAGGGCTTTAGTACAGTTCTGCAATACTGCCAGTGATTGGTTGAGGGAGGGAGGGCGAGTCCATTAGACTGCCAGGGTTCAGATCTTTAATATTGCATAGTACCAATAGAAATTTGTGGCAGGGGAACCACAAAACTGCCAGGGTTGGGATCTGCAATATAGCTGTGTACTAACAGGGACGTGGCCAGTTCTGCTATGGGGGTTGGGGTCACACACCACAGTGCACTATTTTTTCCAGTTCTGTTTTCACTGTGCTTCAGATGGATATATTCTCTGACTCAGTAGCTCCATACAGAACACCAGCATCCCCCAGCAGCAACCCAGAACCAAGGCCCGAAGGGGAGACCATAATCAACCAAGTATGGTCCCACGCCTGGCTGCAGCGTCATTTGGCACAGGGTCAGAGGACTTTAAGCTGCACTGCCACACAGGGTTATTCCCCTTTGATGTCCTCCCAAGGCATGAACATGCAATGATGTCAGCACGTGCGTATGCGTGCTTCTGTGAATGCCCCACAAACATCTGCCACTGCCTTCCCTCTGCTTTGGGGTCCTGGCTGGGTATACTCCCAGTCTCCACCAAGTATCACCCAAGCACTGGGTGCCATCAACCCTCCCACCCAGAGGTGAAGAGCTGTCCCTGGGATGCTCATCCAACCTCCCCCGGCCAGTCCTCTGGCACTCAGGGTTTGGTCATGAAACAGGTCATCAGCGTCACAAGTGGTAGAGCTACTGATGCACCGGAGGGCTGGCTCACCACAGTGCACCTTGATAAAAGCAGGATTTCATAAGCATTACTTAGGGCTGCTTCAGCAGCCTGTTACCACTTTCAGAAGCCTTTTAATATACTACTACATCCTCATTTGCAAGGTTCCAGTGGTGTAGTCTGTGTATCAGTGCTGTCCTCTGTGTGTAGTGTCAGGTAACCCTTTGAATATGTTTCCCATTCCACTCAGATGCAATGACTGTGATAAGTCATTCACTTTCAGATGAGATGTTAAACCAAGGTCCCATCTGCCTGGAATGGTGGTAGTTCAGGTGGATGTTAAAAATCCCATGGCACTTATCGAAAAGAGTAGGGGACATTTTTAATGAAAACAAAAATTGTACAAACAAGCCAACATAAGATGCATCAATAAGAAATGTACAGGAAAACCAAAAAGAAAAAGAAAACAAAAATAGGAAAGGGAAATGGGAAAAAAACAACAAAAATACTGCATAAGTCCTTCAAGTTATAGCTGAGTCAGTATTCGTGATCCATGGAAGGGCTGTCCACAAGGCCAACAGAGACGATGTCAAATACAAAGTCCTTTCATGGTAGTATATTTTCTTTAAGTCCGCTACTATCTTCCCCTCAAGTTCCAGATAAGAACATAACTTTTGTTGCAAAGTAAACATACATCTTGACATCCAAATATTCCATTTAATGACAAGAAATACAAGGTTCAAAGTGTCTCTATGCCATCGGGACCAGTGAGAGGGAAAAACACCAAACATAACATTTTGATATGTGACTGTAGAAAATATAGGAACATCCCAGAACTCGGCCAAGTAAGGCCACCAATTCGCAATATGAGCAATCAAAAAACAAATGTGATATAGTCTCCGGGGTAGCAATACAGAGAGGTCTAGAGCAAAAATGATCCTGAGACTGTTTATGTTTATGGTTTGCTTTCACATTTATCCGTTCGTGACAAGATAACCAGTGGAAGTCCCACATGTGGCCCGGGATTCTAGAACATCACAACAGGACTAGAAGCGAGGGTAGGTAACTGTCTGGACATTTTGGAAAAGGGGGCTTGCACCTGACAAACAGAGGACAAAAGCATCTTGTACAGTGCCTTATACATGTTCGTGATAAGAGTCTGAGGCGACACTTGCCATTGTTTTAAACGGAGAAACATATGCTTAACATACAACGGGACATCCCCATGTTGTCGCAACACACCCAAAGAATTATGTTCCCACATATGAAACCAATACCTACAGGAGTCGTAAAACCATGCTTCCCACCCTCTCTGGGTGTTAACCAGTAAAGGCCGCAGGTTGGCCGAAAGAAAAAATGCTAGTAAAGAATAGCAACGGATTAATCATCTGGACACCGCCTTCAAAAGTAGGCAAGTAAGTAATATTCCTCTTAATCAGATTCAACCGACTGCCCCAAAGGGCTTGAAAAAATAAGCTGAAGACCGTGGTTTCCAGCTGTTTTGGGATGGGGAATACATAACTTAAATACAAGAACAGAGGGAGATGATAAGTTTTAATCAGAAAAACACGTTTTCTCTTCCCAAGCTGTCCCTTGTTGCAAGAGGTCACCATGCTTCAGCCCTGTTTCAATTTCTCTTCCCAGTTAAAGGAATCAGAATCTCTCGTCCCAAAATAAACACCAAGTATACGGATTGGGCCTTCTATCACACGTAAAAAACCGATGTTATCTAAAGAGATGGAGGATGAACCCAACCGATCCCCATACTCTTACCAAAGTTTATACTTGCCCCAGAGAATGCACCAAAAGAGGAACATTCCTGGGGAGAGACAAGCGCAGAAGCCTCGTCAGCTACAAGGAAACACACATCGTCAGCATATGCAATCGCCGTAAATGGCGATCGCAGTGCCAAACACGAGATGACATGGATCTGGGGGTGGGCATTAAGACGTCGGAGCAACACATCCAGAAAAAAAACATATAATAGAGGGCTCAGTGGACAACCTTGGCGAACTCCCCATTTCACTGGGATCATCGGGCCCGCCCAACCATTAATCAGCGGAACAACAGTAGCCGTCTTATAAAGTGTCTGAATCCAACGAATCATCTTATCATGAATGTGCAGGAAATGCAATACGTTCCATAAAAAATCATGATTAACAGAGTCGAAGGCAGCCTTTTGGTCGACCGAAACAATAAGCCCCGAAACAGAGTCCGATAAACCATGCGAAAATAATTCACGGAGAAGAATCAAGTGATCAGAAATTCTCCTGTTTGGTAGAGAACAGGATTGAGCCGGGTGAATAACTATTTCAGCTAACCCAAGCAAACGTTGTAGCGATGAGTTTAAGCTAATATCTTAAAATCCGTATTTAACATGCAGAGGGTGCCATTTGTCAAGGGACTGAATGTCACCTTCCGTTTGTATACATAAATCAAAGTGCCCTTAGTAAACTCCAAGGGGATATGTTCAGAGGCAAGAAGGGAGGCAAACACAGAGGTCAATTCCGGAAGGAGGTATTCCCCCAGAAATTTATACAAGGCAGAAGGAAGGCCGTCCGGACCAGGGGTCCGACGTAGAGGAAAGGAAGAGATAGCTAACCAAATTTCCCTTTCCGTGAAGGGTTGACATGCAATTTCTGCACTCTGCAAGGAGGGAGAAGGAACATCAAGGGCACCGTACAGTTGTCCCAGGTCCACTGTCACAGTAGGTAGAGGAGAAAACAATGCAGTCGTGATGGTCAGTAACAATTTGACATAAGTCCAATGGGAAGTACAAAGATCTCCATTTAAATTGGTAAGACATGACATTGATTTATGGGCAATCTGGTGAAAATTAGATTCAAACGGCAAACAACTTCCCGGGTACCTTTCACAGCATAGCTATGTTGGTGGTACAGTTGTTGCGACTGTTTAGACTGGAAATCCAACATGTCCTTCTGCACTAATTGTATTTGCTGCACAAGATCCTGCCCCGTCAAGTGTGCTAGTGACAGTAAAGACTGAAAATGAGCTCTCTTCTATAAATATACAAGATAATCAGTCCTGCTTTTTGTACGACTATAGGATTTCAACAATCCAGTGAGAGTACGTTTCGTATCCATCCACCACTGAATTGGATCATCATATATGGGATATACTGACTTACAGGCATGAATAAATGACAAAAGGGTTTCCTGAAAGGATGGTACCTGTAACAAGGATACATTAAATTTCCAGAAACCCGGCCCTTTACTACAACTGGCAGGAGATCCAAAACTAACAGAGAGTAGCTTATGGTCAGAAAAGGCTACCGCCTGTACTACAGCCAAAGTAACTTCTAATATACTTGATGCAAAAACAAAATCAATGCGGGTGGCCAGCCTACCCTTCTGAAATGTGGGAGTATGCTGTTTCGTGAAAGAAAAATAAGAGTCCGACAAACGGGCAGTACGAATCATGCGTCCCAGCACAAGTGAGTCACAATACAGTTTTTTAGTAGTAGCAAAGGAACTCTTATCCCGAAGACTAAGGCCACAGTTAAAATCACCAGAAAATAAAACGGAAGGAAGAATGTAAATATGGACGAATTAAATCAAAAAGAGCTATCCGTCAATTTTCAGTTGGAGCATAGACATTCACCACCCGATACGGCATTGCCGAGCAAATAATCCAAATCAAAGCCCTACCAGGGCCAAATCAAGCAGCTTCAAAAGTCTAAACTGGAATATTAATTAGAATGCCAAGACCAGAGCAGGAGTCTTGGCCTATAGACCAAAAAGAAGGACCCATAAGCCAATCTCGTTGAGCCAGTCGGATCTCCTGCACAGTACGGAATCTCGTATCCTGTAAAAAAAAATCCCAAATGGCAAAAGCCTCAGAAAAGAAAACACCAGCCGTCTCTTGTCCACTTGTTTCAGACTATTCACATTGACAGTATGGCAGGTAAATTGTGACATAGCAGCACAAAAATTAGGTAACCAACACTATCAAGTCTTTCTCTTTCCAGCTACCTTAGTCCCTTTCAGCCTAACCTTGGCCTTCCATTTTTGTGAAAGACCGGTGCTTAATTGAATTTCAGAATCATCAAGACCATCAGGGAGGGAAGAAGCGATAGAGGAAGAGTCAGATTCACCACCTGCATCATCCGATATCGACTGAAGCACCTCAAAGGCATTCGATAGTGCAATAGAAGGTGCTGTGCAGGCCTTCGGAGGGGACGGTAAGGTGCAGAAACCAGATCGTAATGACCTGCGACACATTACTTTGGCAGGTTCACGAGGGGGAGGAATAGTACTAGGGCCCGGGTCCTGCACCACATCCTCTAGCTCCATAGTACATACTGAGATCGGAACCTTCCCATGGGGTGGAGCCCGTTTAGCTGACAAAGGTACAGTACTACAGGAGGCTTCTGAAACCAAAGCCTTAGGGGGAAGGGGAGTCACCTCTATAGAGGGAGTTTCCAATGTGGTGCGAAGGTGAGCTTTCTGAGCTTGAGTAATTACAAAACATTGATCTACACCTCCGTCATGCGTTACCTTAATATGTGCTGCCCAGGGACATGATTGAAACGTGTGGCCCATCTCATCACAAAGATTACACCTGCAGTCATTCAGACAATGCATACCCACATGACCCATTTCACCCCAGTTATTACATCTAATCTTATCGCACACACTGCTCAGATGTGAGGGGTCCCCACATCTATAACACGCTTTGGGTTGACCAGGGTAAAACAGAACCCCTCTATCCCGACCTAAAAAAAAGGAATTAGGTAAGTGCACTGGTCCAGATTCAGAAACATTCAACATGACTTTAAATTTCCAACCCCCTGTCCATATGTTTTCAGAGTCTAAGATTGCCTCAGGCTGACCTTGTAAAGTACAACGCTGTTTTAACCAATAAACAATATTAGAGACATCTACTCCCTCATTGTGAAACATAACAGTAACTATCTTAAAAGCTGGTTTTGAAAGGGGTATTGCCTGAAATGGGGTCCAAAGGGCAGTGTTACACAAGTCATGATATTTCAACCAAAAACGGTCAAGACCACGAGATGTCTGAAAACTAATGTCAAAAGTTAGTTCCCCTGAGACATGTATCAAGGCATATATTTCGTGTGCAAAAAACTTCAATGAATCCTTCGACAGTGTTCTGGCCACATACACACGGTCAGGGGCGTCCAGTAGCCCACCTCTATAAGAAAGCCGGACGGCATTGTGACGCTTAGCTGCCAGAACCGGAAATTTAAACAATGAAGAGAAGGACCTGGCTGGCCCAGCTCGAGTAAAGGGAGGTCGAACAGTGGCAGAGGTCCCTTCAGCCATAGGGTCTGAACTGGGGAGAGTCTGTGCAGCAGGGTCTTGTTAAGGTCCAGGACTGGATTCTGAGTCAAACAGAGCTCTGCAGGAAGATCCAGAGGGTCTTTCACATTTTGAGAAATCTGTTCTCCCTCACCCATTACCAGATCATGCACAGGTCGAGGGGATCATATAGGGGATGGCCGAGACCCAGGAACCACATGGGGTCTTGCACCCATCCAGCCGCCCGAAGCACCGCATCTACTGACCATGCAGGGGCAACAGTAGGGTGCTCCTGAACAGGAGAAGTCTGAGAGGTAGTCAAATCAGCCTGAAATACAGAGGGTGGGTTCACCACCAAAAAAGTACTCACGGGCTCTTCCACCACGGAGGAATGTCCAGAGACAGCTTCACGAGACATCTCGCAATGTTCCTTTCCAGAGACTCGAGGCAAGTCTACAGAGTCCATAACAAAAGTGCCCGTAGGAACCATAGGCATGCCTTCATGCTGTACACATCGTAGATCCTGCTGCAATCCCAGCTCAGCGGACACACGACAGCGGTCCGCCTCCAACAAACGGTCATGCGGCACACGCACTGCTGGACTCGAAGGTTCTGAGTCAAAGGAAGTGTGCATCACTTTCGGTCCCCCAGAACACTCAGGCAGGATTGGACCAACCACGTCTTGATGAGCCATCATCAGAGCAACAGGTACCTCCTGTAAATCATCTCCCAACACCGAAGATACAGGTAAATCCATCCGAAAATTTGTCGAGGTCTCCACAGATACAGAGACAGGAGTCGAGACCAGGTCTCCTGTCTCCACAGCTCCAGAAACTGCAGGCAACAGAGCGTCCTCCATCTTGGACAGGGAATCCCCTCTGACAGAGTAGGGGAATTTCCCTGGTGTGCTGGCCAAATTTCCCTCATTTACTAAAAATACCACCAACAGCTTAATCTGGTTCAAGGTCAGTTGGCATTCATCTGTATCCCCCTCCCCCGGGTCATGCCTGAAAATAGGCAGGATTTGTCTAGTGCACTTACCCGGTCAACAAAAACTAAATAAATAAATAAATAAGTTTGGCAGTATGCTTGTTAATGGTACACTAACCTTCAAAATATGGGAGTTACGGTATGTCTTGTTTTACTTTTCCCTCACAAACACTAAAGTATCATTCTTAACATTTAAATATTTAATAAGTTATCTTACATTAAAGTTTTAAGTTATCTTGAACTTAAACACTTACAAAAAATCTTCACTCAGCAGGTAGATTTTCAAAACCATTCTGCAGCATGTAGATTTTGAAGACCTTCACAAAGCCAATAGATTTTACCTTCATGTAGGATTTCTGTTTTGTGAAAACAGCTGCACAACAAGTAGATTTTGAAATATATCATGCACCATGAAGATTGTTGGAAACCATCATGCAGCACATAGACTTAAAAACCATTGTGCAGCATGTAGATTTGGAAAGCCATACTGCAGCATGAATATGTTGAAAGACATTGTGTAGGTGTTAAAGTATTTATGCAGCTGTTTTTTTTAATTATATCAAAATACTACTTTGTGTGGCTTCTATTAACATTTGTATTTTTACCTGTGGCTTATATTCAAGGGTGGCTTGTTTGCAAAATAAAAATATTAAGTGCTAAAAAAATAGTACATATCCTGAATTTGACCAAGTTTATTGTTATTGGTCTACTTCATATCAAAATAAATAAAACAGACATCAACAAAGATAGTCAGTTAAAAAAAGGATCATTAATAGAACTACCCCATGAATCAATACAAAAAGTGAAAAGACTTATAAAAAAAAAGTCGTCTATGGAATAAGGCAAGGGAAACTAAAGCTCCTGAAGATACGTTGACATCTAAAATAATGAGAAATAAATGCACTAGGGAAAAAAGGAATGCTAAATCAGATCATTAGGCTACCCAATTATCTGACCCTTATAATACTATAATCCCTCCAAAATCTGGAAAGACATTAATTGTTTACAAGGAAATGATTCAGCTTCAACTTTATCAAAGTTGTTACATTACAAAAATGTTGTTTTTCATAAGCCAGTGAATCAGGTAAAGTCATTTAAGGAATTTTTTACAAAAATTGGCCTTTCCTTTGAGAAAGAATATTCTAATTTAAAATCACCCCATTTGGATTTAGATTTTTCTATTAAACTCCCTAGGCCCATATTTTCATTTATAGATATTAAGGAACTAACTACTTTAGATACTAGTAAACAGGCAGATGCTGATGGCATTGCTCCTGTCTTTTTCAAAATTGCGGCTAACATTCTTTCTAAGCATATAGCCTATTTGTATAATTTTTCACTACGTACAGCATATTTGCCTTATGATTGGAGAACAGCCTACATTATTCCCATACTTAAAGATGGGGCTCATCAGACCCCAGTTTTTACCATCCTATTTCTATTATCTCTGTTATTCAAAAGGTTTTTGAAAAAATGTTATACAAGCAACTTTCACAATACCTTGCTAGGCATAACACCATTTCAGACAAACAATCAAGTTTCAAAAAAGGTCACAGTATTGTACATGTTATCTCAAAGTGACAAATGGCTTCTTTGCAGCATTTTATAAAGGACAAAACACACCAGTGGTTTTAGATTTATCTAAGGTATTTCACACAGTGGACCACAGCATTTTGCTTAATAAGCTAAAACATTGGGAATGGGGTTCTCTGCAATGCTGTGGTTCAACTCGTATTTAACTTCACATTTGTAACACAGTACGTCAAAGTAGGAGAGATTAGGTAAAGTATAACATCTGTTGGCAAAGGAGTTCCACAGGGATCATTCCTTGGTCCTCTGCTATTTTTATTATATGTAAATGATCTTCCAAACTGTTTCTCAGAAAGTACAAAAATACAACTGTATGCGGATGATATAATTGTATACACTCATCATGACAAATTGGACTTAGCCATTAAAACCTTACAAATAGATTTAGCTAAAATACAAAAAAGCTTTACTGCATTTAAGGCTACTTTTTAATAAAAGGAAAACCCAATGGCTGCATTTTAATAGAAAACAGCAGACTCTGCCTGATTTGACCATACAATCTATTAAACATTCTAGTATAACCAGAGTTTATGAATATAATTATCTGGGCCTAATCTTGGATGACCAGCTGAATTTTAAATCACACATATACTACCTTTCCAGTAAATAAAAAAAATATTAGCTTTTTTCTACAGCAATAAGAATTATTTTTCTTATTCCCTCAGGAAGCCTCTTGTTAACTCATTATTTTTCTCAGTGTTAGATTACAGTGACTGTATTCATTGGAATACTTTCTCAATGGTTTTTAATCCTCTAGATCCTTTATACCATAGTGTTCTCAGATTTATAACTGGTTTACCACATAAAACTCATCATTGTCAGTTACATAAACATGTGGGTTGGACCTCTTTAGCAGCTCAAAGAGAAACACATTGGTACGTGTTTGCAGATTTATTATTAATGATTTACCAATATATTTGTTAAATACACTCCAATATAGAACTTTTTTAAATAGAGAATAATGGATAGGCAAGTGTGTATTATGGATTTGTTTTACAAACCTGAGCTGTGTGATGACCCATAAACCTCGAGAGCAAAGCTCAAGAGGTTTATGTGGTCATCACACACCGAGGGTGTGTAAATAAATCCATGAATGCACACCTGCCTGTACTTTATTTTTTTATAAATGCAGGTGCGTGGATTTCCTTAACTTTCACTTTCCTGCACTTTCCCCCTCACTGTAGCGTGACTGAGTGGTGTTCATTCTTCTTAACAATATTCTACAAAATGCACAGAAAGAGCACTGTTTAGTATAAAAACCATGTCAGCTGCATTGCTTAAGCTTACTTTTCTTAGTTTCCTGGGAAAGAAGCTGCCGAGTGTAGAGTGAGGAGAGCGAGTGACTAGGGGGCTACAGAAGACTAGATGCAAGCGTTAGCGAGTGCGACAAGTCTTCTGAAGCTGCTGAGTCACTCCTACTGGCAGTTCTACTGACAGTATTTTATCTGATATGACTTCAACCCTGACTAGAAGCTGTGGCTTGTATTTGAGGGCATCTTTTATTAAAAGTGTTCATTTTGACCTGCAGCTTGTATTTGATGGTGGATTTTATGTGAAAGCAGCTTCTAGTCAATGAAATATGATATTTAGCTGTATTTTTCTTTCAGTGAACTGAGCATGTGCGAATAATAATTGTTAATAATTTCAAAACTAATTAACATTTTCTTTTCACCAAACCACCAGAACCTATAGCTCCATAGCAGCTAACAAACCTGTAAGTTCCAAACAATAACTCTTTGTAGATTTATTTAACTATTGTTTTAGAGAACCAAGCATGTGCAAACATATGTCATTAGTAACTACAAAACAAATTAAAATTGTTCTACCAGATACTTGGAAATATGCCATTATATGCGCCATTTTAAAACCTGACAAAGACCCCACGTGTTGTAAATTATACTGCCCCATCTCCGTCCTAAACACTGACAATAAAATGTTACCAACATAATGGCCCACAGACTAAACAATCTCTTACCAGTACTAGTCAACCCTGATCACATGTGTTTTATCCGTACATATCAGATGACAGATAACATCAAATGCATGAGCCTCATAACTGAAAATGACATACTGTACCCCGATGATCCTTAGCCTCTGGATATCCAGAAATCCTTTGATAGGGTTTCATGGCAATATCTCTATCAGTTGTTTGCTAAATTCCAGTTCCTCCCACAATTCCAAGTGTTCCAGGGAACATACCCCACCCTACCCAAGCTACAGTCAAGGCTAATGGCACCACCTCCTCTGAGTTGACACTATCCTGGTGTGCCCTCTATCCTCTTATTTGTTTTCCCTTTATGCTGAACCTATAACACAACTACACTGACAGCAGGACCAAATCAGTACTCTCCACATAGCTGAGCAACAACATAAAGTGGCCTACTATGCAGATGACTTGTTACTTTCTATAACAGAACCTCACCGATCCTTGCCTTATCTCCAGAGCAGCCTGTTTACTATAAAACTAACAACAGGATATAAAATAAACAAAAGCAAGACCAAAGTACTCCAAATTAACTTTTCCCCACACTGTGCCCTTCAAAGCCAGTACCCATTTCGGTGGAATAAACCACATATAAAACACCTATGGATCATTATACGGGAGAACATCTGTGAGCTTTAAACCATAACTACCCTGGCTTAGTCCAGAAAATTAAATATGACCTTCATACTGTAGGTAGACACTTCTCCCACTTTTCCTTCTAAACAGAATATATACAGTGCATATGAGTATTCTGCCAAGATATATTTATTTCTTTCAAACCCTCCTGATCTTATCAGCCCAGGAGGGCTTCCAGTCATGGAACCACAATATCTATTGATTTATTTGGAATGGGGGCTGCCCCAGAGTGGCCTATAACTGTCTTCAACTACCAAAGGCTAAGGGTGGGCTAGCTCTGCCTGACTTATGGCTACATACTGGAGCCACAGTTTTACACAACACTTTGTCATGGCTATGACCTGCCCTACCCTGTGTCCTAGATTGATTAACAATGAAACTACCTACATGCACACTCTGGTGGAGGTTCTCCTATTCCACAGACACAACCCAGCACCATATAAACTACACAATACCTCACTAATGCATGGCATAATACAGGCTTGGCATGCACTGCCCAAGCAATCTTCTCTTCAAAAAAGCAGGGCATGGCTGGAGATTCCAGCATACAATAGGCCCTTTCTCAGTTCAGTGGTAGCCCTTGCTTTTTGCATTTGGGTGAGGCAGGGCCTACTACATACCTTTGATTTCTCCACAGCAAGAACTTTTAAAATGTTTTAACAACTTCAACAAGATAATTTATGACCCCAAAATAGATATCAATACCTGCAGATCGGGCACTATATGTAATCCAGCACAGGCCTTCAATTAATGGAAACTAAACTCCCACCAATCATTAGCTTAATAAAAACAATTCTGAAGGGTGTGTGACCACCACACTTTATCTCGCTCAGTTATCAGGCATTTTTGGCTACCTCCATTGCTAACATGGACACTATCACAATAACATGGGAAACAGATCTTCCCATAACCCTGCCGATGGAAGACTGATACAGACTATGGATATGTTGAGGCAAAATTACATCCTCCTTTCAGTGGAGGGAATTTGGTTGGAAAGCAACCACAAGATATTTTAGGATGCCTTATGTTACAGCCACATTCCATTAAACATGAACCACAGCCTATTGGCATAACTGATCCACCGAGGTGGCTACACACACCCATATTTTATGATCATGTCTGATACTGTACCACTTCTGGACACAGGTCACACAGGATCTACTGACCATATACCCATCCTTAACTCACCTGACCCTGAAATGACACGCCTTCATTTCCCACAAAACGTCAGGGACAAGGAACAAAAAATACTTAATCAGTATATTACCGATGATACATAAAAAAAAACATAAAAAATCTGGCTGAAACCAGAACCCCTGAGCTTTACCATTTGGGAGGATACAGTTTGGAACAAATGAAAAATGGAAAGGATGGCTGCCCAAATGCAAACCTATCTACCAAAACTACAGAAGAGATGAAATGTCTGGTTCTTCACGTAGATGTCTATTCACAAATGCCTACATATCACATATGTGCAGCGTGAAGGCATGCCTATTATTGAATGCCATACAGTGGGGTCCAGCAACCCTCAGCAGCATTCACTACAGGCATGCTAGTGCCTTGTGCACAAGATCCCCTGGCTTCCCATGCAGCTATGTGCCATAGGCAGTCTGGGGGTGTCCCCACACTCTGTGCTATTCACTAAGGAACAGAGTGCCAGGTCAGGGGGTGCAAGTTACATGATGGGGGAGCCTGTCATAACCATTATGTGCCCTGAACGTGGTGGCCATGGAAGCCACTGCACACTGCTGCCCCAACCCACCATGCCACCAGGGAGAGCTGGGGCAGCCATTCAGTCAGTCACCCATCAGACTTCACATCCTGAGGTCCATGCCTTCCCAGGATCTCCTGCATGTGCACAGTAGGGGATCCACCTCAGGATCCAGGAGGGGCATCAGATTGGATGCATGTCTGCCTGGGTTCTGTGATCCAACCCCATGCAGTGGTGATCCACATCCATGCAGCTGTGCACCGGGAGGTTGGGATGTGGACAGGTGGCTAGCAATGGTAAACACTGGCAGGTGCATGCCTGTCCCGGGATGTGGAGCTGCGTATGATCCGTATGCGAGAATCATGCATATATCCTGTGTATTTGTGAACAGGGCCCATAATTACTAAGTGCTCTGATATAATCCCATAGGGGAAATTCATTACAATTATCTTGGGTCCCAGATGGGGAAGGGTTCAGACCTGCCAGAAAGCATCAGAAATTTAGTACCAGAGAAGGGGCATGAAAATAGGCTCTCCCTCTTGACTAGAGTTCCAACCCCCCCTCCCCATTTCCTGGGTCAGCACACCATTAGAACCTAGCAAGTGATAAACTGTGATATCATTGTCTAAGTTAAAAAAATGACAGGACATAAAAAGTTTTATAATAATAGTGTTATCCTAACATCATACTATACTGGGCCAAGCAAATATTCTATATCATAACTATTATATGATATTGTACCTGCTGCCTTGAAAACTAATAAAAATTCAAGTTAATAAAATTGTTTTTCCAAACCACCAAAAGGACCATTTCCACAACTAAACGGCTTGTAGGTTTTTTCTATCATTGACCAAAGATTTTGGCTTTAAAAAAGGGTGAAAATCCTAAATTCAACACTCTATGAATCTGAATTGGACAAACAGATTTTTATAAACTGTTCCAAATTAGTAGACCACACTGTAGGACTGAGACGATACATGCCAAATATTACAGTCCTATGATCTAAGATGGCTAAATTATAAGCATTTCAAAATTGCCTATTTCAAAGAAACACCATCACAACCCTAATATAT
Source organism: Neoceratodus forsteri (assembly GCA_016271365.2). Taxonomy (NCBI): domain Eukaryota; kingdom Metazoa; phylum Chordata; order Ceratodontiformes; family Ceratodontidae; genus Neoceratodus; species Neoceratodus forsteri. The sequence goes on along the minus strand of CM057449.1, from coordinate 1,273,385,610 downwards.
TGGTACTACTATGCCTGCATGTGTATATATTATAATGGCATTGTCATGCCCCTATAGTTAAACTTAAAAGTTTGCACTTTAATAACTTCTCATCCATTCAAGTTATTTCCATGAAGGTTTGCAAGCACCATCAGGGACCAAAGATCTCTTGATGTGGCAAGTTTCATTCTGGTCAGATGTGTGGGTGTCAAGATATGGAATGTCAGAAAATGTAAAAATTATGTTTTTTGGGTAAAATTCTTTGTCACGCCATTGTGCAAAAAAGGTGTGGAATTTTGGTCTGAAATTTTTAGGGTAGGAAAGTCTTTGGTCACAGATGTGCCTTTTAAAGACTTGATGAAAACATATTAATCCATTCCAAAGTTATTAAATTTCAAACTTTCCCTTTATTTCCTATGTGACCAATTAGATGTCCCGCCCAAAAAAGGATTATTCATCACAAATGTAAAATCCTTTTTTGCAAACGTGAGATGAGATCCTTTGCCGCAACTGCAGAATCATTTTCCTTGCTGCCACCATCTTGTTTTCAGCTAGCGGTGACAACAAAATTAAATAACTAAAAAAATGCATGGCTTTAGTAGACACTAACAGTTGTTTTTACCTAATTGGGACCCATAGAATCTGATTCTGGGGTTAGTTTTTTGATAATCTACTTAGAAATGTGTTTTTTTTTTTACATGTCAAAATCCTTTTTCACAAATTGTGAAAAAGGAATCATGAAACAGGATCCTTTTTTTTTTTGCTCGCCCCTCTGTCGTCCTGTCAGGCTTCCACCCTGGTCACGGTGCCCCTGAGACTCCACTGCCTAATTAACCCCTCGCTCCCCTGGTCACTCCTGGCATACCCCCCAGGAGATGGGGCATAGCACCGTAGCAGGGATCAGCGCCGTGGGACCGTATCTAGTTGGGGGAGCCCTCAGACAAGCAACTGATCAATTCTCGGGGGCAGGGCATCATAGAGACATCTGACAGAGTGATTTTTTAATCCCTATAGACTGGGGCAGAGATGTGCAATGATGCCAGCATCTGTCCCACCCCAGTACTCCTTGACAATGAACCGGTGCTCGGGTGATTCACCCACCCACCGCTAGGTGTCACTCCTGCACCGAGCGCAGAAACCCCCCAACCCCTGGAGAAGGAGAGCAGTCCAAGGGATGTTCAATCCTTCTCCACCCCCTTCTCCACCCGGCCAGCCCTCCTATGGCCCAGGCTCATTCCCAAACCCAGTTCGCCGGCGTCGCAAGCAGAAATCCAACTGCTGCACCAGCGGGCCGGACTAATAGGATCCTTTTTTGCAATTTGAAAAAAGGATTTTTCCTTTTCCACAAATTATGAAAAAGAAACCATGGAAAATGATTATTTTTTGCAATTTGTGAAAAAGGAATTTTAAGAAAGCTGTTTCTTTGTCACACCACAGTTACCAAATGGTTTGTGATTTTGGGCTGCCATTTTTAGTGTACAAAGGGCTTACCCCGTAGATGTGCCATTTGCTGGTTTGGTGAAAAGATATTACTTTGCTCTGGAGTTCTGCAGGTTTAAATTTTGCTTCATTTCCCATAGGATAACATTGTAATGTGAGGTGTGCACAGTAATTTCTTTAAATTTTCAGGATGGAAAGTGCTTGCTCCACTAATGTCCCTTAAGCTGGTTTACTGAAAATATATTAATATGGTGCTGAGTAATGCAGGTTTCAAACTTTGCAGTGTTTTCTGTAGGACAAAATTGCAGTGTGAGGTGTTTCTTTGGTGCTGCACACTATGGGATGGGAGTGCAGGGCCCACATACTGATAACATTATGGGCTAAGAAAACTAGGGATATGATTACAATATCTCAAAAATTATGGATGGATGGCACCATGTGCTCCCACGTGCAAATATGAATTCCATTATCAAATGATGGGAGTGCAGGCCTTATGGATGGATGGCAGATCAGGGCCCAGAGGGCACTGGGCTCCCACATGCAAATATGCATGGCATTATGGAGTGAACAGGGAAATAAGGATACAATTACAATCTCTAAAAAAGCAAATAAGGCTAGGATTATACTATCTCAAAAAGTAAGGAAATTCTTTGCAAAAAAAGTTGTTAGTACATCAGTTAGGGTTGCAGTGACAAAAGTTGGGAAATGTGGTGTTAGAGTTTCCAACCCTAACACCCCCCCCAACCAGAATGCAACGACAGGTGTGAGGGGTGCCTTGGGGTTGTCAATCCTAATGCTCAATCCATTTTCCTATACTGTACCCATGTCATCTTATTTACTCATGGAATGGGGTGAGCATTAGGGTTGACAACCCCAAGGCACACTCCATACCTGTTGCTGCATGCAGGGTGGGGGTGGGGTGTTAGGGTTGGAAACTCTAACACCACATTTCCCAAGTTTTGTCACTGCCACCCTAGCTGATGTATTAATGAATTTTTTTGCAAAGAATATATAATACATGGGTGCAGTTGTGCTCCTATAGCTAAGGTTGAATTGTCTCTTCTATGTTAAACTCAAAATGTTATTTTGCACTTTAATATCTTCACAACTGTTCAGCTGACTTGCATGAAATCTTGCACGCATGATCAGGGACTGGAGATCTCTTGATGTGACAAGTTTCATTCCAGTCAGATGTGTGAGTGCAGAGATATGGAGTGTCACAAATTGTGTCATTTACCATTTTTTTTTTTTTTTTGGCTGTTTCTCTGTCACGCTGCAGCACAGAAACTATTTGGAATTTTGGTCTGAAATTTTCTGGTCAGATAGGACATGCCTTGTAGATGTGACATTAACTGGTTTGGTGAAAAAATATTAATCTGTTCCAAATTTATTACATTTTAAAATTTCACATTATTTTCAAGAGGAGCAGTTTGATGTCCCACACAAAAAAGGATCTGTTGTTGCAAATGGGTAATACTTTTTTGGAAACAGGTGATCCTTTGTAGCAAATGGGAAATCTTTTTTCATGCAGCTGCCATTTTGTTTTACAGTTAATAAGGGAAACAAAATCAAATAACTTAAAAAATCAGCTGGATTCTGCACTTAACTGTTGCAGAAATACCCTTGAATTGTTTTTCACATTATAAATCTTTTTTCATAACTTGTAATATGAAAAAATATTATTTTTCATATCACAAGTCACAAAAAGGATCCTTTTTCTTGATGGAAAATCCTTTCTCTGGTGGCTAGTGGCACCCCCAACCCTCCAATCACCATCCCAATTGTTTGTTATATTTTCCCTGGTGTCTAGTGGCACCCTCCACCCTCTGATCACCATCCACATTGTTTGTTAGTTTTTTCTGTTATCTAGTGGCATCTCCCACCCTCTGATTGCCATCCCCATTGTTCCTTATATTTTCCCTGGTGTCTGGTGGCATGCTCCACCCTCCAGTCTCCATCCCCACTGTTCCTTATATTTTCTCTGGTGTCTAGTGGCACCCCTCCCCACCCTCCTATCACCAACCCCATTATTTTTATTTTCCATGGTGGTTTAGTGGCACCCCCCACTCCCATCACCATTCCCTTAATGATTTATATTATCCCTGGTGTCTAGTGCCCCCCACCCTCCCATCACTGTCCTGATATGAAAAAATTAACAGTCTCTTTAATTTTTTTTTAAAGAAACCCTGTAAAAAAGAAAACCATTCATCAATGTCTGTTGCAGTGCCATTAATCCCCCCACCCAACCCTCTCACTCAGCACCCACCACCCCACACACCCCAAGCCCTTACTTAACCACTGGGGGGCAGATGCCATAATCTTCTCTGGATTGCAGACACGTCTTCACTTTTCAAAGCAGGACCGCAAACTGAGGAAATCAGGTATGTGGTTCTCTGTATTTCAATGGGTTTTGAAGTTCGTAGCATAACTTGGTCATTTCTGAATATTTTGACCCCAAATTTTCAACAGACCTTTTTTAGGATGCTACCTAATGAACAATGCAGTGACATTATACAACACTATCCTGAAAGGGGATTTCACAGTCACTGTATAAAATCACCTTTTGGGCAGGAGTTAGAAATTTCCTCTGATCTTGTTTATGAGGTGGGGTCATAAGAAGGCTATGTTGAAAATTTGGTGTTAAAATATTAAAAAACAACAAAGTTATGAGGCTACATTCAAATTTGCAAATGCAAGCTTGTAACTTTGGTAACTTTAAATATTCTGACACCAAATTTTCAACATAGACATTTATTCACATCACCTCATGAATGTGACAACTGCCATTTTTCAAATTCTGGCCAAAATGTGTTTTCATATCCCAAAAGGTAATTTCATGGCCACTTGGCAAAATCACCTTTTAGGCAGGATTGGAAAATTTCCACTGCCCTTGTTCATGATGTGGGGTCATCAGAAGGTTATGGTGACAATTTGGGGTCAAAATATGTAAAAATGAAAAAGTAATGTGCATGCATTGACATTTTGCTACATTTGCTTGTAACTGGTAATTTTCAATATTTTGAACTCAAATTTTCAACATAGCCATATTTTTATAACCCCTCATGAATGTGACATCTGTTGTTTTTCCAAATCCTCTTCAGACTTTCTTCTCACACCTGTGGTGGTGCAGAATGACGTTTTTGATGGGGATTTGAAAATGTTGAGTACCAGGTTCATGAGGTGGGTCATAAAAAGGCTACGGTGACAATTTGGTTGCAGTTTTGCTAAAATTGGAAGAGCAGGGCCCAGAGGACCATTTGCTTCCACAGTAACATACATACTTGCATCTATGGAGGGATGGGAGCTCAGGGCCCAGAGGGCCCTGCGCTCTTGTGAGCAAATAAGGCTACGATTACTCTACCTCAAAAAATATTTATGCATTGGAGCACAGGTCCCAGAGGTCCCTGCACTCCAACAGGCAACTAAGGATGTGATGATACGGTCTCAAAAAGTAAGGAAATTTATTGCAAGAAACTTTGTTAATGCACTAGTTAGGGTTGAAGTGACAAAAGTAGGAAAATATGGCATTAAAGTTTCCAACCCTAACACCCCCCACCCTGCAGGCAGCAACAGGAAGCAACAGGCATGGGCGTGCCTTGGGGTTGTCAACCCAAACGCTCACCCCATTCTCATATACTGCACCCTAATGCGACATTTCCCTAATTTTGTCGCGTCAACCCTAACTAGTGCATTAATGAAGTTTTTTGCAATGTGTGTGTATGTGTGCATGCATTGGCATGTGTACAGCACTGGAGAGAGCAGTAACCACTCTAAAGTAACCTTATTTAAATTTTGACAAAAACGAAATAGTGTAGTACCATTGCCATTGTGTAGTGCAATAAATAAAGACACTGTGACAATAAAATTAACTGTGGTCTAATTCTAATTATTTGCTTGCTGTAGCCAGTGAAATAACAGTTTACTCAGTGAAAAGAGACCCTGTTTTGTGTTATGGCTACCAGACAGTGAACAAAGTGTTAAATGGTCATTTCACACTGTACACTGACAAAAACATTTCTGTTCCTTTAGGGCCTAGTCTAGCATGTTGTCACTCTTGTGTGCTTATTCACTGAAAATGACCAAAATTAACTATTTTTGCACATTTATTATTTCATCACATTCATAGCATGTGGTGTACATTTTTAAGTTATCTCCCAGCTGCGTTTTTTCATGTTTTTATTATTATATTATTATTATTTTTATTATGTGCAGTGGCTAAATAATTTCATTTAGCCATTTGTCCCCCACTGAAATCAATTGCAAAGTTTCTATGTCATTATTTCTTTATTATTTTTTTTTTGTACTGAGACTGCACCTCCCCCTGTATTGTCCACCTGTTGCTCACATGATGCTAGCTTCAGTACAGGACTAGATGACCGTGAACAAGTAGTGCTCATCAGGGGTGTAGCCAGATAATTCCATTTTTATACACTTTCTCCAACTGCTGCCCCCCCATTAACAAATGTACACACCCTTTCAAACTGCTGCCCCCAATTTCAAAGCAAATCAGATTATCAGATAATCTCTAAACAGCTTGTGCACATATACACAGTATGTCCTAAATAATAGAAGTTTAAACTGATACAGACACTAAGTGGCCTACACTAACCCAAGTAGTACAGATTATAATGGCAGTGGTAACATAAAGGTACATTGTTTGGGACAGGTACCTGAAAAAATTGTACACAAATGTGTACAGTGAGTATGCCTGCCTACACCCTTGGTGCTCATTGGTACTGTATGAACATTGCCTGGAGCACTCTAAAGCCAGTCAGTTTGCTGCTGCATGTCTTCATTTCATTGGGTCACAAGGAGAAAAAGATGTGTCATCCAGACCATAGCTCATTGTATGAACATTACCACATATTAAGGTACATGCCTCCAGTCTTTCTTTTAACCATTGTTTACCAGCAATTACTAGAGGAAATGCTGAGGAAGCAAAATGGGAGGGTTTTTATTTTGTAGGAGAAAACAAAGTCTGATCTAACTGCATTTGGACCATGTAGCATGTGAGGTAAATATTACAAGTAACATCACTGATTTGGATTGTGTCCTGTGTACTGCATGACAGCAGCACGGGTTCCAAACAGTGTAAAAAAGCAATAAGCAGTGTCACTGTAAAGGTGTTGCCAATATGTTAAGTCCAAATTGGAGAGTTTGTATTTTTGTATGACCCCCTCTCGCCCCCCCAAGTAAAATCATGGCGTGACAGCAAGTGGACTATGTGGCATGCAAATGATTAGTGGGCTGCATCATGTATCCTGTAAGTTGCATGATAACGACACAGGCTGAAAGCAATGTAAAGTGATCAATAATGCATTGGAAAGCATTTACCAGTGCAGTTGTTTGCAAATTTGTTAATTACACGTTGAAGATTTTTTTTTTAATAGGGCACGAAAAAATTGGATGACACTGTGTTTGGACCGCATGGTGAACAAATGTGCTACAGTAAGCCAAATCATAAATTTTGCCCAGGATCCTAATAATGTAAAACACTACATAAGTTTTTATCACAGATCCACACAAATAATGTTGATAGGGTAACAAAAATTATTCAAGACCAACAGGACTGGATTAAGGCTCTGAACATGTATTTACTGGAGACTGGGAGGGAGAGGGGCGATGTGACAGAAACCTTCAGGTTCATGAAAGGAACAAACAACGTAGTTTGTGAGGAAATATTCAGCAGGAATGGGCAATAAAAAAAGGGATATGAGTGGAAGCTGGTGATGGGGGGAAGATTCAGGAGGGACATGAGAAAGTTTTATTTTGCAGACAGAGCAGTTGTGTTGTGGAACAGCCTACCAGCAGACGTGGGGTTTGCAAGTAGGGTCAGAGGTGTCATAACAGGCTGGGAAAAGGGGAAGATTAGATATGCCTTCCAGTCCTTTTCTGCCCACAGAGTCTACGTTTCTGTGTTTCTATACTATAAAGGGCTATATTTCCTGTAAGACTAAACAGGTTATTTACTGTATATCCTTGAATACCCAAGTGACTTATTGTACATTGGGAAGACTTCCAGGCAGCTCAAGCAATGAACTGCTGAGCACAAAAGTACAATATGACCGAGTAAAAAAGTACCCCAATGGCAAAACACTTATGAAAACACTGCATCCCTATGCTGATATATGTTGGTATAGTCAGTCAATGGTAACACTAGTAGAACAGACATCACTCACCATTTATTCTGATTCAAACAATGAAGAGTGAAGATGCTTGCTCTGCTGCAGAATGGTTTTCTTTACAGGTCTGGACTATAGAGGACCTAAAACTGGGGTTTGGGGGCTTTGAGGGGAAGGAGGAAGGGAGGAGTTATCTATTCACATAAGAGTGGGAAAGGGAGGAGTTTCAAAAATTAAGCAACAGGAATGGGAAGGGGTGTAGTGGGGGAACTTTGGTTTGCAGGTGAGGGAAGGTGGCGTTGTGGTTTGCATTAATAATATCAGTAACTTTGCAGGGTTTAGGGAGAAGGAGGGAAGTGGGAGCCTAGTGGGAGGTAGGGTAGAGGAATAGAAACATAGAAACATAGAATGTGACATCAGATAAGAACCACATGGCCCACCTAGTCTGCCCATTTCCCTTCCTAACAGATAAGCTGAAGATCCTCGTTAACCAACAGCCTACTTCCTCCTACCCCCCACTAGAACTGTTTTATGTCTGTCCCATGCATTCTTGAATTCCCCCACAGTTTTTTACTCTACAACCTCCTCAGGAAGGCTGTTCCATGCATCTACAACACTCTCTGTGAATAAATATTTCCTCACATTATCTCTGAGCTGTCCCCCCTCTATCTTCAAATTGTGCCCCCTTGTTCTTGCACTTCTCTTTGTCTGAAAGATGCTACCCTCTTGGACTTTGTTGATTCTGTTGAGGTATTTGAAAGTTTCTATTATGTCCCCCCTCTCCTTCCTTTCCTCAAGGCTATACATCTTAAGCTCCTTTAGTCTTTCTTCATATGTCATCTGGTGCAGACCCTGCACCATTTTGGTTGCCCTCTTCTGGACAGCCTCCACCCTGTCTATGTCTTTGTGGAGATGGGGTCTCCAGAACTGTACACAGTACTCCAGATGTGGTCTTACAAACTGTCTGTACAGAGGGCCAACAACTTCCTGTTTTCTACTGGTGATGCCTCTCCCTATGCATCCCAGTATCCCCCCCAGCCCTCCTTACTGCCTTCTCACATTGCTGGCCCACCTTTAGGTCATCTGATATGACTACTCCCAGGTCCCTTTCCATTTTGTTGTCAGTATCTCACCCCCATTGTGTACTCTTCTCCTGGGTTTTTGTTTCCCAGGTGCATTACTTTGCACTTCTTTGCATTGAATCTAAGCTGCCATACATTTGACCATTCCTCCAACCTTGCCAAGTCCCTTTTCATTCTTTCCACCCCACCTTGCATATCAACCCTGTTGCAGATCTTTGTGTCATCTGCAAAGATACATACTTTCCCTTCTAGTTCCTCTATAATGTCACTTATAAAGACATTAAAAAGGACCGGCCCCAGTACTGAACTCTGTGGTACCCCACTAGTAACCCTCATGTTTGATACTTGTCTAAGGCCCCTCCCCAACTCTACAAACTCCTGTTGCACTGCTCTGATCCCATTCTCAGCTAGGTCATTCATCCCTAGGTGGATAATGGCATCCAGCTCCCTCCCCCTTGTAGCTGCTCCCATGATCCTGAGGATTCGTTTCCTGTCCCTGTAAGTCATGGTGCCAGGCAGGCACCTTACCTCCCTTTCCCCTCACTCCCCCAGTTCTACCCCCTAACAATTGAGTCCCCCACCAGGAGTTACTTCCTTCCTTCCCCTGTGGAGTCCTGTGCCACCCTCCTGTGGGTCTCCATTGTGGAGGTTCCCAGCATCCTCCTTGGTCTCCACTGTGGGTGCCTCCATAGAGGATCCATGTTCCACCAGAGTGGCGAATGAATTGTGGAGAGGCACAACTGGAGGAATGCGCCTCTGTTCCACCACCTTCACCCTCCCTGACCCCACTGTGGTCCAGCCACTCCTCTTTCTTGGCAACCTCTGAGGTAGTGGTGGTGGCCTGGGTGGTCCCTGGGTGTGGGAGCAGGTTTCCCGAATCCCTGCCAGGTCATTAAATACTGGATGGCATGGTGGGAAGCAGGTGGATGTCACTAATGCAGAGGGTGTTTTGTTTTTAATTTTATTGGGCTATTTCTCTAGTACTTTACAAGCAAAGTGTTACTTCATTCAGCAACATAAACCCTTCACTATGCAAAGAACTATGTCAGGAAGGCACTTGCAAAGTACTTCATGAACCACAGTTTCCCAGCTTTGAACACCTCTACCCAGTACCCCATATATTGACTTTATGTAAGCCTTGCATTGTATTCATGAGCAGCAATGTCAGTGGCTCAGTGGGTAGTACACTCCCTCTGAGGCCAGAGGATTAGAAGGTTGTGAGTTCTAGCCCCACACCTGGTACTTGGGATAATACCCATAAATGACACTGCCGTTGAGTACTGGGGAGGTGGGGTACTGTACTGTTTAGGTGCCATCCCTTGGATGAGACATTAAACTAAGGTCCTTTCTGTCCATCTCTGGTCATTGTCCAGGAGGAAGTAAAAGATTCAATGGCACTTATTGAAAAGAGATGGGGAATTTTTTATTTATAAAATAATGATACAAGATACAGTGAAATCAAATGGAAAGCATAAAACTTAAAGAAAACTGTCACAAAAAGAAAGAAAAACTGTGCAATACCAAACATAAATTCTACAAGAAAACAAAAAAAATGTAATATATATATATATATATATATATATATATACACACAGTATATAAACAGAATAAAATGTATAAATAATCAAATAAAAACACAAATTCATACAGGAAACAGAATCCACCTATGGTCACCCCACCAAGACCCTAAACCAGTGGATACCTTAAAGTGTCATCTGGAAAAGAAATCCATAATGCCTTAAGAAGAGTGGGGCATTTTCTTATTGAGAAACAGTATATACAAACAATGCAGATGGAAAGAAACATCAACAAGCAAAAATTAAGGACAGTTCATAAATGTAGATAGCCTAGTGTTCTGGAAAGTTAAAACAACTCCATCAGAATGAATAAAAAGGAAAAGAAAGAAGGAAAAAGAATAAAAAGAAAAGCAAAAACTGGAGCAGCTCAAGTCGCAGGCTTCCTTTTAATCCAAAAAACAATCCATATTCTGCCACCTGTCTGTAGAAAAACATCAGCGGGGAATACTTTTGATTCTGAAAAATAAACATTTCTCTGTTCAGAAGCAATCATGCAAAAATGAATCATGCTGAGAAACCTATTTTTGTTGCAAGGAGAAATGGCATTTAGTGAGCTACAAACACCATTTAAAACAAGCAATTAATACATCTAATGAACTACAGTTCCATTTATTCTGTCCCCAACTATAATGACCATAGACTAGAACAGAGTTATCTAAACCCTAGAGCAAAGGAGGGAGAGAGGTGATATGATCGAAACATTCAAACATCTTAAGGGCATTAACAAGGTGAAAGAGTCTAACATGTTTCAATATAAGAAAATAGCAGGACAAGAGGACACAGCATGAGATTAGAGGGTGGCTGATTAAGGAGTAATGTGAGGAAGTTCTTTTTCACAGAAAGGGTGGTGGATGCATGGAATGGCCTACCTCAGGAAGTGGTGGCTATGAATACAGTGCAGGGCTTCAAACAGGCATGGGATAGGCATAAGGGAGCAATACAGATGAATATGAATGGATAGGCCATTGACAGAGTACAGACCTACGGCACTTTCATAAGGTAGAAAAAATGGGCAGACTGGATGGACCTTGCTGTCCTTATCTGCCATCAGCTTCTATGTTTCTATGTATAGAGAAGAACACAGATTTTGCCCAAAGGTCAGCAACTAAGTCCCCAAACCCTAAAATTTAGGAAAAGTCAAAAAACTAATGTTGCATGGTCTCTATTTAGTTAGTATACCCCATTCTGCAGCATATACATTCCTCCAGCTGCTTGTGCTGCTGGTTGCTCCTTTTTTTTTTTTGTCAACTCTTTTTCCCTTCTGGTTGCTGACTGCTGGGGCATCTCTCAGGGGAAGACCCACTGGCCCAGCCTGTTACAGCCCACCTGAATCCCCTCCCTTGACTGAGGAATCAGGTGCTGGGTCCCCCTATCCCACCAGCCCCATACAGGAGGAGGCAAGGAGCATTGAGAGTCAGGTCAGGTCATGGGCCGGCATTGGGTGTGTGGGCTGGATGCTCAAATCCTGCCATCACCTCCCCTGCAGCCAGGGTTTTCCTGCTTTGTTTCCCCTGAGGTGCGGACGTGCAATGACATCACCAGGCGGAGGGTGCACTCCTGCCCCCTCTCGCAGATGACCACTGTCACCACCCCCTTGCAAGTCTCCACTGGCATGTAGTGCTTGCGGTCTTCACTGGGAGCCACTACATGGCGGGGAAGCCCCAAGACCTCTCCCCAGGAGAGGAGAGGAGAGTAGTCCTCTGGATGCTCAATCCTCTCCTCCCTTGACAACCCCTGATGACCCGAGTCCGCTCCTGGACCCGTATCACTGGTGTGGTGTGAGGTGTATCATCCAGTGCCTCAACCCTAAGTGTCATCAGGCTGGCTTGCTGGTTGCTCTTGATATTTAATTTGTTGTGTCACCTCAGCCAAATGGTGTCCCACATCTTAGGTGGAATCCATTTTCTAGACAGCTGTTGCAAAAGTAGGACCATACTATAGGACTCACATGGCAAAATGGCTGGGGTTAAGAGTATTTTGTCTCCAATATGAGACTATACGACGTTTTTCTGGGAATTGTTCCTGACTGAACATAAGTTATGTTCTAAGTATGGAGTTTTGCAAAGACGTCTTTCATATAAGCCAGGACAACCCTAGAGGTTCTCAAAGCTTTAAGCTTACTAGCACACCAGGCATTGAGCCAACTGGAGACAAGGGAGTATACCCAAAGGGTTCAGCATTTTACCTGATGGTAGTAGCAGGGGTTTAAAATTACAGTGGAAAAATATGCTATAAAAACATTACCAGGTGAAGCATAGCCAACCCCCGTCAGATGGGATAGTAAGTGATATTCCTTTAAATGGGGTTTAACCTGCTTCCCCAGAATGCCTGAAAAAATATTTAATAGGGAAGTTTCCAAAGAACTAGAGGAGGGAAAACCTGACTTATATAAAGAAAAATAGAGACTAAAAAGTTTTCATCAGATATACTCTTTTTAACAACTGCCATCTGTTCCAGTTACACACCTTCTGCTTACCAAGTTTAAATTTAATTTCCCAGATTAATTTTGCCAGTTTTACAGACCCAAAAAGAACCCTCAGGATAGTCATGGACTCATCTGTGAGCTGTGTACCATCCACTGAGGGAAGTCCTGAGGAGCTAGCTCCCAATGTCCTATCCAAGCACTTGGCGAGGTTCAAGGTTCCCTAAGAATATAAATCAACAAAATTAAATCATCATAAGGATGCCTTAATAGATGGCTCATCATGCACAAGGAGACATACATCCTCCTCACAGGCTATTATTTTACAGGCAACCGTGCCCTCAGTGGCCTGTAGGAGGAAAATGTGTGAATCCTGCTCAGTTTTCCTCAGCAAGGGATCTAGACAGAGCATGTAGAGAATTAGGCTTAGAGGGCACCCTTGGTTCACCCCTTTATGTACTGTATAAGCCGTGCCAAGCCAGCTATTAACTACATGGGTAACCAAAGTAGAACAGTACATACATTTCAATCAGCATAAAAGGAAGGTAGAAATCCTTTCTTTCTAAGAACATACCATAAAAAATCACGTATGACAAGATCGAAGACCTTGCACTGGTTACGAGATGATAGGAAATCTTCCAAACTGTCAGTATTCCCCTTCTCAACCACTTCACATAATAATATTAGGTGATCTCGAATGGCCCTGCCTGGGACCGAGCAAGCTTATGACTGGGATGCCCTATTACCTGCATAAGTCAGGATATGAGAAGTTTAGAAAAAAAATGAAATCTGAACTGAGAAGACAGATAGGCCTCCAGTTTGCAAGATCACATTTTTCCCAGGTTTTGTGTAAAAAAATAATCAGGTCATCCCTCACATTTAGAACCAGAGTGTCACTATTCAACATACGGTTAATAACCATAGCTAATTCCTCAGATAATGTGGGAGCCACCAGTCTGCAGAACTTACTGGTGAGCCCATCCTTCCCAGGTGCAGCGTCATTTTTCAAAGACTGGACTGCAGAAGCAACTTCTTGAACAGAGATGCTGGCAGTCAACACGAGAAAGAATTCAACAGGGACTTGAGGAAGATCAAGGTCAGAAAAAAAACATCTCTACCTGAAATGGTGGTAAACCCAGGCCCAAACAATTTTTCTGTATAACTGGAGGTGGTAGTCAAAATACTTTTGATGTCTGAATGAATAACACCATGTTCATATTTAACACCAGACATGGTTTTCTTATCAGTCCTGTACCCACAGGACTCATAAGAAAAAATAAAGTATTTCTTACCCTGAGTTCCATACCGCTATTCTTTTGCCATTACACGGGGCCTCTGTAAAGGAAATTTGGACAAGTCATTTTTAAAATTTGAGTTCTGGAACTTGAAATCATGGCCTGTTTCCACAGTAAGAGATTGTAATTTCTGTAAATGAGCCTGATTAGTCAGGTATTTAAAGTAATCATTCTTCCCACATCTCCGGACCCATTTTTGAAAAAAAATGTTTTTAGCTTAGCTTTAGCATCCTCCCACTGTAATATCAGCAAATAAAGCCAATTAGTCAGGTATTTAAAAAAATCCTTTTCCCACATCTCTGGCTCCATTTCTGAAAAACATTTTTAATCGCAGTTTTAGTATACACCCATCAAACCACTGGGGAGTCATACCAAATAAGGACAGATTTTCTAGCAGAGATTAATTCATCCAAATCTGTATGGATATCAGGTTCATCTAAGAAGCAGGCGTTAAGTTCCCAGAGACCTGATCAGTTGGGCAATACATGGGTACCACCTAAAGTAATATGAACTATATGAAAGAGGTTGCTTTGTTTTTTTCAGAGAGGTAGTGAGAGCAGTGAAGAGAAAAAAAACCTGGCCTTAAGGAGGTACAAAAGTACACAGATTGAAGAGGATAAAATAAAGTACAAGGAGAAACAGAGGGTGGCTGGGCAGACAGGAAGGTGAAGGTGGATATGGAGGAATGGATAGCCAAGTCGGTAAAGCAGGGGGATAAAACATTCTTTAGATACATCAGTGAGAACAGGAAGTCCAAATCAGGATAATAAGACTGGTAGGGGAAGGGGAGTCCAGTAGAGGGGGATCACCAGAAGGCAGACTTACTGAACAATTACTTCTGTTCAGTTTTCATGGAGGAGAGGGAAGGGAATGGTCCAGTGTTACATAACAAGGGCACAAAGGGTCAGGAGGTGGATTCTAGTCCATTCACAGAAAAAAGTGTCCTTAAAGAACTGTCCAGGTTAAGGGTAGACAAGACAATGGGTCCAGTTGCAGTTCACCCTAGGGTGCTAAGGGAGCTCAGGGAGGTGCTGGCTGCACTGTTGGCATCACTGTTCAGCCTGTCATTGGACACTGGGGAGGTTCAGAGGAACTGGAGGACAGCAGATGTGGTACCTCTCCTCAAGAGTGGTAGTAGAGAAGAGGCAGTTAATTACCGACTGGTCAGCACGACCTTGGTGACTGGAAAGGTAATGGAGTCACTCCCTAAAGAGAGAATTGATGAATATCTTGTAGTCAGCAGTCTCCATGTCCAGAGGCAAATTGGATTCACATGGGTGAGGTCCTGCCAGATAAACCTAACTGAGTTTTTTGACTGGGTGACAAGGGTGGTGGACCAGGGAGGAGCGGTGGATGTGGCCTATCTGGACTTCAACAAGGCTTTCGACACCATCCCACACAGAAGGCTGGTGAACAAACTGAACAGTATTGGAGTGGTTCCTAAAATAGCTAAATGGGTGGAAAGCTGGCTTAGCGGTAGAAGCCAGAGGGTGATAGTAAATGGTGTTCACTCAGATGGGAAGTGGTCAGGGTAACAGGGCAGGAGAGGGACCTGGGGGTTATCATATTGGATGACCTAAAGGTGGTGAAACCATGTGATAAGGCAGTGGGAAAGGCAAATCATATGCTGGGCTGTATAGGGAGGGGTATAACCAGTAGGCGGAGGGAGGTGATAATACCCCTATATAAACTGCTGGTGAGACCCCACCTCAAGTACGGTATGCAGTTCTGGAGGCCTCATCTCTGTAAGGATATACTGTAGACAGGATTGGGAGGATGCCAAGGAGGGTGACCAAAATGGTGTAGGGCCTCCATCAGAAGCCCTATGAGGAAAGACTAAGGGATCGAGATCTGTGCTCCATGGAGATCAGGAGAGAGAGAGAGAGAGAGGGGATGACATGATTGAGACATTTCAATACCTAAAGAGAATAAACAAGGTACAGGAAGGGAGCATCCTTAAAAGAAAAAGATGTCCAAAGACTAGAGGGCACAATATGAAGTTGGAGGGGGAAGGATGGAAGGATCAGAGGGAACAGAAGAATGCACTTCTTCATGGAAAAGGTTATGGACCCCTGGAACAGCCTCCCAGTGGAGTGGTGGGGGTTAAAATGGCTACGGTATTTAAGAAAGCGTGGGATAGCCAGTCCACTGGTGCAGCAGTTGGATTTCCGTTTGCAACGCCGACAACCTGGGTTCGTAAAATGGACCCGGGTGTCAGAGAGCCAGCCGAGGGAGAAGGATCGAGCATCCTGAGACTGCTCTCCTTCTCTGGGAGGAGGGGGGAAGTGTGTCCACCACATCCTGGACCCTGGCTGAGGCCGGGGATGTCGCTGCAGTTAGCACCAATACATAGGGGGGTGGGGCGGATGCTGGCCATCATTGCATGTCCCCACCTCCAGGGCTCTAGCATCCATGCAAAAAGCCAGCCCCCAGGCATGATGTGTGGCTCCACCACCATCCCCACTGCCACCAGTGTCCATCGGGGGGTCCCTCTCCTGTGGCCCTGACCCAAGGGGTAAGCCAGGGCTTGACACTAATGACTATTGGGGGGATCCCTCCTGGTGGCCCCACTGAGGGAGACAAGCCTGAGCATGGGGGGCAGCAGGCGGGGCACTAGGGCTGACCTCCGATGGGAGGCTCAGGGGTCGGGAACAACAAAAAAATGAAAGCATGGGATAGACACATGGGTATCACAAAATTTGGTAGGGAAGGAAACTCAGAGCTGGAACAGGGTCTGGAAATACCACTGGTAGGGGTAAGGGCAGGAGGGCAGAGGCTGGTGACCATGTAAGGTCTGCAGTTTTATATTAGCCAGGGAAAAAGGTGCAGAAGGTATCAGCCAGGCAGTCCTTATCTGCCATCAACCTCTAGGTTTCTATGTATTTTATGGTCAGAAAATTCCTTTGAATAAGTGGTAGCAGCAAAAAGGGGAATAGAAGGGGAAGAAAAAAATATCTAAACAGGCAACTAAAGGACTTCTGAAGAAAGTAGAGAACCTAGACTTTGTTACCTTAAAAAAGGCATCTTATAACCCAGCTGCATGCACCAAACAGGATAAAACGGACACATCTCAATAGTATTTCATTCATTTTGCCTGTACTCCATAGTCCAAGGAGCTACGGCCAAAATTAAAATTGCCCCTGGATCACAGGTTTTGCAATAAAAAGGAAATGTTGCACAGTTTTAAACATAGTAAGGCAATCATAGTGGTCTTGGACTGTAGGTCATAGACATATAAGTCTATAAACATAGCCAAGAATCTTCAAATCTAACAACAGCAGATGACACAGGCACAACTCTATAAGTTTTATGACCTTAACATCAAGGTTGTGGAACCAAATGTCCCCCCACCCTCGAAGAGGGGTCTATGCCCAAGGTGCAGAACAATGGACCCTTATACCAGGCCTTCCTTGCAAAGATCCTCAGGCAAGATGTGCACTGTGGTGTCCTGTAAGAAGGTCACATCACAGTTTAACATGTGAAAGTAAGAAAAGGCAGTTTGTTCACATTCACAGCAGAAAATGAGAAATTGTAATGTAACACCAGGAGCTGAAAAACCAGGAATACACAACCCCACACGATAAGCCAATTTTTCTTCCCTGGACCACCCTTCTTTGACCTGTTTTTGCATTTTTTCTTGTTGAAGGTATCAGGAATAAGATTTTCTATAGCAGAAGAGTATGGAGGGGTTGTGGGATAACAGATGGACCAGACACAGAACTTCAGGTTCAACACACAATTTCTGTGTGATCTGTGATGTTTATTTAAAACACAGAGGATAACTTTAAGCAATGGCATATCCCTTCTTCAATACATCAGTTTGCAGCAACAGACTATGCATGTCCTCCCTCTGCACTTAGTCAGCACCTACTGATCTATCTCTTTAGTGAAAATTATTTCAATCCCTATGTTGGTCTTGTGTGTTTGGGTGATGAGGAGCTAAAAAAGAAAAACCCCAACACAAGTTAAAGACAAAGAACCTCAGTGCAGAACCACTGAAGCAAGGGTTACCCCAAAGGGCATTGGCAATAAAGCCAAGTTTCAAAAAAACACATCACACATACCCCCATAATGCAAACCATCATGGGATGGATATGCAAATCACCGTAAAATAATTTTAGGCTGGTTCAGCTTAAAACAGGAATGCATGGTGCCAAAGGACCTCTCAAACTATCTGCAATTTACATGCATTTTAACAACACAATGGGAGGTTTCTGATATCTCTACCTGGTAAATTAATTTTTATAATACAGTCCCCTAGTAACTTTTTACCTTTATTAAAAACACCTAGTGCCATGGTATTTTCAACATTTACAGGTTTCATACACATAAGACATATACATCAAAGTATTTTATGACAGAGTGCTATTGTGTACTAAATCCAACAACAAGGAACACAGCCTGTTGTTTTACATCAGCTCGGAGATCACCACAATAACCTCCCTGTACGAGGAGCTGAGAGGGAAAAGGAAAATTAAAGAAGACACTACAGCATAGCCAAGAAAGGGAAGGGGCGCCCATAGGTGGCCAAACTTATGGACTAGAAATTGTAAAGGATAGATTAAGCTAAGAAATAGAAGACTGTTGCAATGGATTTAAGAAAAGGTCGGTCCTCAAGAGTGGCAGGATCTCCCTGTCACAAAGAGGGGTCAGGTTGTGAGGAGGGTACAGAGGATGCATCAGAGTCATCCACTGCTGAGATGATTGTAGAGCATCATATATGTTTGAGATGCAAAACAAATCAGTTTTCAGGACTTTGGTCTTCAGTTAAGTCCAGGCTCTCCTTTGCCTGGTAACCATTTAAAGCATGTTCATATCTGGAGTTGAAGGTGGGGGCATAACGTCTGTCTGATTATCATTGGGGTTTGCTTCTGAGACCAGGGTCTCTTCCTCACCCTGTGTCACCAGCAGGGGTCAAGAGCAATGTCCTGGGGTTGAGTAGGTTGGACCTCTGGGGGGGGGTTATGGCCCTCTAATACTGGGGCTGGTTCTGGTACAGAGGGGGTAGCTCTATGCTGTGAGTTGGAGGAGTTACCAGGTCTGGGTGCTTCACATTGGGCAACAGGTTGTCTGGTAACTGCCTTGCTTGTAGCATGATTCTTCTGGGACAGACACACACATACATTCTGCTCTAATTAATCTTCTTGGCCTGGCTGATTATGGGCCACCCAGGGCAGCTACAGTATGCTATGAGTGGCCCACCTCATCACAGAGGTTGCACCAAAACTCATTAACGCACTGCAGGCTGGCATGCCCCACCCCAACACACAAGCTACATTTTACCTTGTTACAGGATCTGCTGAGATGGTCCCAAGAGCCACACTGGTAGCAAGCCATCAATTGGTCTGCATAGAACAATTCCCTGCCCTCCCCAGTTCTCTACCCATAAAATAAATCTCTGGAAAGTGCAATAGACCAGCTTCTGTTTGTATCAGATTCTCACTCACCTTCCAACCACCAATCCATATACCTTCAGAATCAATGATTGCCTCAGGGTCCCCTGAAACAGAACACTTTTGATGTGACCAAAACATAGTGTCAGTTATTTTGATACTCCCTCATCACAGAAGAGGATGGTCACTGTTTTATGAGCAGGCTTGGTCAGGGGTATGGCCGGAAAGGGTGTCCAAAGGGAGTTATTTTTCAGCTTCTGGTATTGCTGCCAAAAAAGTTCTACAGCCCCGGATGTTGTAAAACTAAAATCAAAATTTAATTCACCGCTCACATGAATGAGGGCATAGATATCATTGGTGGCAAAGTGCATAAACAAATCACAAGCCACATAAATCCCATCAGGAGTGTCCTCCAGCCCCCACCCCCCCGATAGCTCATTTGGACTGCATTATGTTTCCTTGCTGGTAGAATGGATGCATCAAAAAGAGAGGCATATGGCCTGGGGTCATCTGGTTTGTTTGTTATGTTAGGCATAGGCCCCTGAGTCTGGGCCAGAGATCCATCCAAGCTGGTGGAGGGTTCTTTGGTAGGAGTCAGAAGCCAAAGGTAATTGCCCCTGCACTGTTGAAAGAATTTGAGCATTAGCAGGTGTATTGTCAGGAGGATTAGAAGAAGTAGACTTAGGAGTGTCCTGCAAGGGTGCTACTCTCACAAGGACTACATCAACAGTTGGCACTGTGTTGCTACCAGGTAGAGTTTCAGAGGCCAACAAACCCTTACCCAAATTTTGAAGCATGGGAATCTAAGTAAGCTCTAACTCAGAAGGTAGGTCCACAGTTAGCACTAGTGTCACATTATCCATAGCTGCCATGGCCACAACAGGCTGTACAATGACAGGGGCATCAGAAGTGATAGTACTTGCCTGCTCAGGTGTTTTAACTGGCGGGTCACCAACTCTGGATCCATTTGGGTGAGGAACCCAATAATGAGGTACCACCTGGTCCCATCCATTCCCATCCAGACACCAGTAGGGCATGGTCCACAGACCATTCAGGAGCAGATGCTGATTCCAATTGCAGAAATGAGCTCCTACACTGTGTACTTCTCTGAACTAATGCTGAAGCAGTTTGAATTATAGTACGAAGCAGCTTGGACGTTGTCTCTATCTCTGTGGGCATACTTCCTGAACAAGAAAACAGCAGTACACTATCAGGACTCCTGCCAGCTAATGCTGACAGCACCTGTCTCAAAGTTTCAGGAGCTTCATTCAGAGTCTTTACCTCTGGCTGGGCGATGTCCTCTGGAGTCCTAATCTGGTATTTTGCGATTTCAAAATGTGCTTCTTCCTCAGCGATCATCACTAAGAGGTACTTTTTTTCCAAACAATTACTTAGCCATCTTCTCTTCTTTTTTTTTTGATTATTTAAACGCTTTATTAATATTTCAGCACCAGGTAAACAATATCAAGTAAACACATACATCTGAGGACATCAGGTGCATATTTTGTATTAAAGAAAAGAAAATCTTCTCTTCTTTAGACAAAGTAGAAAAGAAGCCGGTCCGCTAGTGCAGTGGTTGAATTTTGGCTTGCGACACCAATGACCCAGGTTTGGGAACAGACCCAGGGAGTCGGAGGGCCAGCCGGGGGAGAAGGATTGAGCATCCCATGGACTGCTCTCCTTCTCCAGGGGAAGGGAAGGGTAGAGTATTCGGTGCTCGATGGACCCCTGGCAGAGACTGGGGAAACCACAGGCAACCAGTGCCTGTATGGTAGTGGGGCAGGGCAGACGCTGGACATCATTGCACGTCCAAGCCCTGGGGCTAATTCAGAAAAACTGCTGGCCGCCGAGGATGACACCCACCATAGCACTTGGCCTCTGTGGCTCCCTGCTTCCCCACTGACCAGTTATGGCTCTACGGCATCACCAGGCTCTGAACCCCACCCTGGGTGGGGAAGCCAGGGAAGCAATGTCGGTAGCCACCGACACCTTCTCCCATCATAGCCGGGCCTGATACGGTGCCATAGCCCTGACCTGGGGGGTAAGCCAGGGGGTATCTGTGGGGGTAAGCCAATAGGGGAGCGAGGCAGGTGCTCGGGGCTGGAGCTGAATAGTGGAGTGACCAGCTAAAAAAAAAAAATCATAAAAGGAGGATTCACGTACAGGCGGTATCCCAGGCACAGATGCAGGTGCTGGAACATGGAAGCTAGCACTTGCTGTTGTGATCTTGCCATCAGGTAGGTACTGTTCTCCTTCAACACCTGGATTTCCAGCAACAATAGGGGTTCCTCAGTACTCCAGGTGGGGAAGGAAGCAAACTCCTCCACCCAATCAGCCACATCCATCTCTGTCACTTTACAAGTTCCTCCATCCTCCAACAGAAAGCATGGTACACCCCCCCCCCCCAGAAGAGAGGAGGAGTTTCCCCAGTGTCAAGGCCAAAACACTCCCCATCAGTAAAAAACAGTCTATGTAACCCACCCTCCAGGACACACCTGGAAACAAGATGTCACAGCTTAGTATGCCTTTCCTTGTCAAAAATTACAAATACAATTTAAAAAAATAAATAAATCTTCCCCTGCTAGTCTGTCTCCCTTTGCTACAAGTGCTTTCAGTGGACTTACTGACAAGTCATTTAATATGTCACTCTGTAGGCATTTTGCAGAGAATTTCACTTTATGTTTATAAACTTCATAGTACTTAACAAAGCCTGAAGCAGTCAAAAAACCTTTTTCACCCTTGATTTAGTACAACTAACAAAAAATTGCATCAAAACTGCAGTAATAGGTATCCCATGATGACAGCAAAGGCAAAACCGTGACTGTCAAAACAGCCACAGCTTGATGGTGACTGGAAAGATGGCTACAATTGCATTCCCCCTTCCCCGAGATGATATGACCTTGGAGTTAGTATCCTTAGAAAGGTGGGTGTGAGAGGCAAAGCCCCCAGCAAAAACAACTGTTGCAAGTCTTTATAGTCAGCATCAAGCAGTCATTGTTTTAACAGTCACGGTATTGTCTTCGACATTCTGACATGGAACCAGAAACGCAGTAATATGAGCAGGACTGCAAAACTTACCCTCCCCCATTTACAATAAACACTTTTAATGAACCCTATGTATGCATGTGGGCTGGGTACGTGATATAGGCACATACCTAGTCCACACATGTCCACACCTATGGACAGGCATGCAGGGTGTGCGATTCATGAAAGCTGGCCACCACAGGCAGCCTGTTTGCTATGCCACCCCTCCGGCATATTGGTGCTCTGGGATGGACAGAAGGACACAAGCGGGTATGCAAGCAGATGTCCATCCTGGCTGCAAAGTGGTTCCCATGCTCAGCACAGAGCAGGGGACTGTGGTACACTGCATGTCCCAAAATTACAGATGTATCAGACAGGTACCCAACCATCTGCCCTCAGCCCTCAGTGGCAGACAGGTGTGCTGGGGCAGCATAGAGTGTGAGTCAGCTGTCCTGCTGCAACTGGCAGGTGTGGTACATGGGGGGTATACAGCAGTTATGTCAGTGTCCCTGCCTGCATAACCTGCATCCCTCTCTCCCAGCACTCCATGCTTTGGTAAATGGTGCAGAGTGTGGGAACGCCCCTTGGCCACTGCCCCAGTTCATCCAAGTGCATAATTGCACAAGTGGATAGGGGTTTGGGTTAGGAAGGTGCATATTCCCCCTTCTCTGAATGCCACAGGGGTCTGTGGTACCCTCGATGTGTGGCTGAGTGACTTAGGGAATAGATATGTGGCACATAGACTGCGCATAATTCATGCATAGACCCAGATGTGCTTACAACAAATGATCCTGTGATTTTCTTTTCAAACAGAGCTAGCTCACCAAAACCTGAGACAGGAAAATAGATTACAGTGATCTGAATAAGGAACAGATTGACAAAAAATAAAGGTAGCCATGGGTATTTAGGCAAAGTATCACATCACTTAGGAAAGTGTGACCAGGTACTGTATGTAGAAGATTTTCAAGAAAATGTTCTTAGAGTCAGGAGGTATCATGGGAGCATGTTCAAAGACTTGGGCCTCCATATTCAGAGTCAGCCATGTGCACCGCACACACATTAGCACTGTATGTAAGACAGTGCACAGTCAGTTTGGGGGCAGTATTCACACTGTTAGCACGCTACAACAAAACATGCTGTCTAAATATGGGGCTGTGTCAGCATAGTGTACAGTGAGTATGAGCTGCACTCACATAGCCTCCTACTGGAATATGGTCACAGGAGGGAATGGAGATAGCCAATCCCAATTGTGATGGCACCATTTCTCCTTTGTGCCCTATTCAGCCACAGTATGCTTATAAGCCAGTAGGGATGCAAGGTGCTGAAGATCCATTTGCATGCCATTATGGGGTTATTTTTTTATTTTTTAATTTTAGTTGTTTACCCAGGAGTAGCACACTAAGCTGAAAGCTTTTTTACAGGAGCGACCTGGGAGCACAGGGAAGTTAAGTGACTTGCTCAGGGTCACACAGTATGCAAGTGGAAGCTGTGGGATTCAAACCCAGGTCTGGTCTGCTGGATGTCACCAGATTAGCAGCTCAGAGCCTTAAACCACTGCGCTATACTGTCTTATTAGCATGCCATACAATGCTCCTGTACATGACTTCATTGAGACATTGTGTGGAGCTGTGCCATCCCACAGACCTCTAATCCTGGAGGTGTGGAGGTCACAGTTACCCTTTCCCTGGTGTCCAGTGGTCTTCGTCCTGATATGTTATTCTACAGGGTACAAACTACAATTACCCCTTCCAGGTGTCCCACCCTTGATTCCTGTAAATATGCCCCTTACCGATCACTGTACATCAGGGTGTATATTATTAAAAAAAGTCATCTTCAACCACTGAGCCATCAGGAACTGTAAATATTTACTAACATAGGCACTAAATGGTTTTGTTGGGGCTCACTAATTGACCCCCTGCACAGAACTCATGATTCCAGTTACAATGAGCCTAGATGCCTTACATGCCTGTTTTGTGAAAGTGCATTGGAACTTCCATGCTTAATCCATGCAGTTTAGTCAGACACCTATCCACAGCACATGCTACAAGCTTCTTAGAAGTGTAGTGCATACACATCTGCACAGCTCAGCAGCATGACTCCAAACATGGGTGTGTTCCAGAGATTTATGAATCACACATGTAGACACTCCTCCACAGTATGAGATAGGCATTTGCACGTGCAGATCACAAACCTGAAACTACACCACCAGGGCAGCAGTAGTGCTACCACAATCTTTTGACAAACATGTACTGCACAGTGAAGGCAATAATGTTACACTGTACCTGAGAAGTAATCCAACATGTTTCACACCACACCCATTTAATGCCACAAAAGTAGGGAAATGTGGCATTAAGGGTTCCAATCCTAATTCCCCACCCACCCCTCGAGCAGAAAAAGGAAAAAACATTAGGGTTTTGGGTCTCCAGAAGACTGGTGAATCAGTGGTGGGGTCTGTCTTAGAGTTGTCAGCCCTAATACTCATCCCCCTTCCCTGCCCATAGCCTCCTTTCCAAACCAGAAGATACAGCCCCAGCAAAGTGCCTCATAGCGATACGCTATTCAAAGGTAGAGAACTATGTCTCACCACATGCTGCCAACACAATTTGTTGTAGCTTTCTTTCACACAGGACCCTGTGGGACCTGTGTGAAGAAAGGAGATCATGTGTGACACAGTTTGCTCAAGGAACAGGGTGGGCAATAAGGTTGACAAACACAAGGAAGACCCCACCACTGATTTGCCAAGACTCCGGAGACCGGACACCCCAATGTTATTTCCTTTTGCTGCTTGGGGTGTGGAGGGGGGAGTTAGGGTTAGAAACCCTAACGACACACTTCCTTACTTTTGTGGTGATAAGTTACCCTAACTGGTGCATTGATGCAGTTTTTTGCAAAGAATTTCCTTCCTTTTTGAGGTAGTGGAATCATATCCTCATTCACGCAGGTCTTTTCGGGACATGTGTGAGAAGATACAGATGCCATGCACCAAGGGAAGACTCTGTCCACCACAGAAGTGCTACAATACATTTGAAGAATTCATGGGGCTGTCTGGTGGGCTGCAGAAGTGCAGAGTCCTGTGGTCTCTCTGCTTCCATGTAGCTGCAGATGAAGATGTAAAGGGCAAAGAAAACATCTATCAGCCAATGCACAGGGCCCTCTTCCACTCATGGGTGAAGAAGTGCAGGGTCTTACAGTATATCACGAGGACAGTTGTCTTCACGATATGGGACCCAGGCCCATGCATACAACCCTACACCTTTCATTCCCTGGTTGGGGGTTTATCGCATAACAGTGCCATCCCCCCAACCTAACCTCATCCAGCTGGGTTGCTGAACTCACCCCCCAAGTTCAGCTCACCAGCATGGGATCACAAAAGTTACATGCCGGGGTCAAAACTGGGTCTACACACAAAGTTTGGTAACAATTGTATATATATATATATATATATTATTTTAATTTTGACCCCAAGTTTTCAAGATACTGGTGATTCGTCTTATAAACGTGACATGTACTTTTTATAGTATACTGGCCAAAATCATTTCACACCCGAAGTGGGAAAACATGGCTCAGCCAGGATTTAAAAAATGACACGTCAGGTTTATGAGGTGGTGTGGTAAAATGGCTATGTTGAAAGTTTGGAGTCAAAATATTGAAAATTGGTGAAGTTATGAGTGAATATGGAAATACTGCACTGTTCACTTATAACCTGGGCATTGTACAGTATTTGTACACCAAATTTTCAGCATAGCCTTCTTATTATCCTACCTCATCAACCCAGTAGGTGACAGTTTTTTAATTCCCACCAAAACATCATTTTATACCACCAAACATTATTCCACACTAGAGGTGTGAAAACATACAGTATTTTGGCTAGTGTTTGAAAAATTACAGCTGTCATATTCATGAGGGTGTATGAAAAATTGCTATATTGAAAATCTGGGGTCAACATATTTAAAATTTAAAAAGTTACAAATCAGTACAGGAAAATATCATTGTACACTCATCACTTTGTCATGATTACATACTGTGACCCCAGATTTTTAACATAGCATTCTTATAACCTCAGTTCATGAACAATGGTGGTGAAAATGTTCAAATCCCACCCAAAAGGCGATTTCATCAAACTATTGCAAAATTGCCTTTCAGGCTTGATTTGTATTAATGCCACCACTGGTCATGATGAGGTGGGGTCCCAGAAAGGCCATGTTAAAAATTTGGGGTCAAAATATGCAAAAATAACAAAGTTATGCATCACAGTTCAACCTCCCATTGAAGTACATTGAAATGTACTTACCTTGGTTCAAGGCTTCAATTTTTCTGCAGCACTTTGGGACCCACGTTCTGTGGCATGATTGCCATTTGCCACAGAACTTCTGCAGTGGTGGTTTGTAATTTCTGCAGAACTTCTGCAGCACCAGTGAACTGCCATGTCACAGCATCAGCTTGTCATCCTGACACCATATCCATGGCCATGGCTATAGCAAACAGGATGGGGGAATGCACAGTACCAGCACAGTAGTAGCGCCAAATTTGTCAAGCAATTTTGTGAGATATCCTATTTATCCTTCACAAAATTTAGGGGGAAAAAATCCTCTAAAATTATTTTTGTTATACCTACAGAAAGATGTCATTCCCTATTACAGTACTTAAGTGCCATTTGGTAGATTTTCAACTACACTAAAAGATGAGAACACCCTTTTTGTGATTGTGAAATTGTGTCCTCATTTGTACAGGTTCCTTTGGAAATGGAATAAATAGAATAGTGGAGATATTTCAAGATGCATTTTTCATGCCAACCCACTTCTTCTGACACACTACATTGCTCTACCAGGCCATGACATGCATGTGAACCCCTTGTGAGGGAAGGCTGCCCAGCCCATCATGAGGTGTCCCTCATGCAACAGAACACTGCGCCATACCTTCCCATGCTCAGAACAGTGGTGTGTGACAGAGTTGGTACCCCAATCCTTGTGTTGCCCATCCAGCTCCCCCACCTCATCCCTATACTTGAGTCGCTGGCATGGGAATACAACATGCTCCATACTAGCACAACAGCTGGCCCTGCACACAATGTTCTTCATAACTTTCAGGTAATTCTATCTTCTTTCAGCAGGTCTTCACATCATTACAATCAACCTTTCTGGGAATAATTATTTTATATATATTTTTAAAGATTAATTCATTTTACCATTTATTCATTTCAGTTGGCTTCCCTATACATTAAAGGTACAAATAAATCTCTATAAAGTACAGTAAGGTATTCAGTTAGCAAGTCAATGCTATTGTCAAGTATTGTATTTGTTTAAGTTGGCCCCAGTGTAATAACTTAAGACTGAAAACATTATTAGACTGTAGTACAGGTTGAGCAACTATCACACTACATGATGTGATGTGATGTGATGTGATGTGATGTGATGTGATATGATGAGATGTGATGTGATGTGATGTGATGTACCAGTTCCTCAGGGAGTGGGAACAGTGGTAGCTAAATGACTATTCATATCTGTGGCAGAATGCAGTCTTTGATTAGTTAGTGTATGATATGACGTCATTGATAACATCACATGCTGAGCATAGAGGGATTTGGGACACAAAAGGAGGGTACAGGAACCAGGTGCTATGAAAAAACTGTAAATATTAATAAAGAATCATCAAGAAAGGTGAATTCTGTAGCACTGCAGACATTCCATAGTAGGCTGCAAGTTCTGTGCAAATTTCTGTGGCTGCAGAATTCTATGGTCTTGCCATAGTTTCTCAGACTGCAGTTGCTGATTCCAGCAGCAAGACACATCTTCAATAGCAGAATGGATCTTCACCATGGGATGTGTTTAAGTTAGTGAGTGCATTTGGGGGGTGTGGGGGGATGTGTGGTGGTGGGTGATGAGTGGGAGGTTAGAGTGGGGGAGTCAGATCAGTGAAGGACTGTTTTCTTTCTTGCAGAAAAAAAAACAGTGAGGGATGGTCAGGTGATGACAGGCCAGGAGTAGGCAGCATCTCTCTGAGCTCCATCGTGACTCGGCTTTTACTTACAAAAAACTCCCCATTCTACCCCAGTTTTGGTGTTTTACAAGTTTATAATGCTGACAACTTCATTCAGTAAACGCTATGGAGGAGGAACATTTGGATAAGACTCAATTGGGAGCTTCTCCATTATTCGAAGACTCCAAAAGAGAACAGGAGCAGGTTACCATTTTGGAGGCTAAGTGACTCTGGCACAGTCACTCTCCTCCTACGCCACTTGCAGAATCTGCTGCCTTGGTCACAATGGAGCAAGTTTATGAGGTGCTCCAGACTATTAAGGTGGCATTATTCTCGTTACTTGTGGAGTTCAAGGAGTGGAAGCCTGCCTTGAAAGATCTCTCCATTCGAGTCTCAGATGCTGAGACCAGAATTTCTTTGGTGGAAGACAAACTCAACAAGATGGAGCCAGAGATAACAGCATTAAAACACCAGGTAAAAAAAACTGGAGGACAAGGTGGAGGACCTAGAGGGCCTTTCCAGGAGGAACAACTTGGTCCTGCTAGGTCTCCCAGAATGAGATGAGGTGACATCACCAATAGATTTCATACAAACATTTTGTAACAAAATTGTGGGTCCCTCACCAAATGGGCCGCAATACATAAAAGATTGGGTCCACAAGTCAGTGTGACCGAAAGTCAGCAGTAGGTGAACCTCCTAGACCTTTAATATTTAAAGTACTGAATTATTTGGTCCATGATTTCTTGCTGAAAGCAGTCAGAAGAAGAGATCAGCTGGAGTGGGATGGCAAATGGGTGAGGCTGGTGCCTGACTTAACATATAAAGTATAACAAGATTGGGCGGCTTACTGCCCCTTACAATCCAAGTTATGGGCAGCTAAGATACCACATTGGATGCTTTTCCCTGCTTGTCTGGAGATTAAAACTGCTATAGGCACCTACTTCTTTGACTCAGCCATCGGGGAGGTGGGGTGAGAATCCTCCTCAGACTTAATGTGTTTAGTCTTTGACCTTCAGTGCTCGAAAAATAAAAAAGCTAAGAACAGTTACTTGTGGCAGCTTTTATTTATCTCTTCAGGATATGATGTTCAAAATTATGAGTTGTATTTGTCTTATGATGATTTAGCTCTGTGAAACCTACTTCAGACCAGGATCATGATTCGACTAATAATCCTACATCAAATTTCATTGGCCGGGATGCAGAGCTTTATTAATGACTTTGAAAGTTTATTTTGAAGGCCAGCATAAGGGATCTACCTATTTTATTTTTGCCTCATAATTTGTGAAGATCTGCCATGGATGTTTGGAGTTATTTTATTAGACCATTACACCTCGAGTTACGGGCTCATGGCACTAAGGAGTTCCTGGCTGGACTTATGTCTGTATAGACTGCTCTGGAGGGGCTGCATTTGTTTAATACAGCCATATCCACGCCCGAGTCAAAACTTTTTATGTCATTAGTGCATAATTTGGATGGTGGCGTACTTCTTCGAGAAGTTTCTGGAACTTTCCGGGGCACCGATCTGTTTCAGCATGGGGAATCTCACCCTAGTGGTTCCTGTGGTGATGTATCTTAATTCATGTATCTCCACAATATTTAATCTCATATTGAGACTGTGCAAGCTTTTGCTTCTTGTGATCTGTGTTTAAACTTCTAGGAATATATATCTGACAGTGCTGTTTTTTTGGGTCATTTATTGTTGCTCCTTGCTTAAGATGTTATTATAATTCTCAACATTTAATTAGAAAATTGGTGGACAGCTACTGGATACACATTGATGGCTGTAGGATGATTATGATTTTCCCATGGAGGACACCTCCAACGGACTTTATTTAATTCACTGACTCTTTGCTTATGGACTTTCACAGTATATACGTACAGTATAACTATAGTCTCCTATCTTTAGGTACTTTGAAAACATAAAACAATGCATTTTGAGTTTTTGGGATCTACTCTGGTTGCACAGGGTAGATAGCGGTAGTAAGTTCTGTTATGGGATAGGTAATGTAATAAGGTGGTAACAGGATTTCTTATTTTACCATGTTCCTTGTTTAAAGAATGAGGGTCTTCACATTGAGGAAACGGGGGTGTTAGGCTTCACTCTTCTTTTTTGGCCTTATTTTCATGGCCTTTTTGTCTAAGGTAAGCTTGGGAGGGATGTGGCCAGACCTGTTATAATTAGGGTCAGATGGGGGGGGCTGCACTTTAGCTTGACTCATGGACCACAGAGCGGGCTTAAGGCCCGAGAATCTAGAAGTGTTTGATTTTTCTTTTGGCGGTGGGGATTTCAAGAATGTTGTGTGGAGAGGGAGTTTATTTTTATGGGGGAAATTGGGAGTAGTTATGGTAGGGAGTGGATTCTGCAGACTGAGTCTTATTAGAAGAGCAGATATGAGGAGACATAATTTGTTAATATGCCAATAATGCCAATAAGACAGTGATCTCATGGAACATTAAGGGGAAAAAGATAATAATAAATACTGTATTTTAAGACATCTGCAGAGATACCATCTGCACATAGTTATATTGCAAGAGACTCATTTGCCCACAGATCAGCTCCTGCATTTGGAAACGTTATGGGTAGGACAAGTCTATGGGATGGGACCGAGTGCCAGGCAAATAGGAGTGGCTATACTCTTCCATAAATCTGTGCCCTTTCAATTGTTGCTTGAATGGAAAGATACAGAAAGTCGCTTTATTTTTTTATTGGGTAAACTGGCATGGGTAGAGGTGTTGTTGGGAGGGACCTATGGTCCTAATTTGGACATTCCATCATTCTTTCCTTCCTTGGCGGTGATTCTGGCTCAATCCCCTGGGGTACCTTGTCTTTTGGGAGGGGATGGAAACCTGGTCCATTCCAATGGCCTGGACAGGTCTTACAAAAGGAAAGTGGATCTGTTCCCTGTGCAGAGAGTGCTGAGGGAGTTTATTCAAGACATGGGGCTCGTACACCCCTGGAGACTTTTATATCCTGAGGATCAATTTTTTTCATTTTATTTTCTTCTTCATGGGGTCCAGTCACAAATCGATTATTTTTTAATCAGTAACTCCTTATTGGTTCACATTACAGACATTAAGATATGCCCTAGAGTTATAGCCGACCATTCCCTATACAGCTGGAGTTTGTTTTAATACAACACCCATGGAGTTCTGGCACTTGGTCCCTGAACACAAGACTACTCATGGATCCCTATGTTGTATCACATATGAAAAAGTGTATACTTGATTCTTTGGAGGACAACTTTAATTCTATAGGAGCTAAAGATGTGGTATGGGGATTGACGAAAGCTCTCTGGAGGGGAGAATTTATTAGAATAGCTACAGTTAGAAAGAAGAAGCTAAATGCCCAGGTGGAGGAATGGTTGTCTCAAATAAAACACTTAGCATCAGCTCTGTCCCGATCCTCAGATGACTCTGGCAGGAATTAGCGATTCTAAGGGTTAAGTACTATAGTTACCTGCTTGATAAAGCAACTAATTCGGCAGCCACTTTGAAGGCCACGTACATTGGTCAGGAGGACATGGCAGGGAAGCTGCTGGTGATGCACCTGAAACAAAAAAGAAAGATGAGGTGGGTGAATGAGTTAGAGGACCCTGCCTCAGATCTCTTACTGTCTGATCCCAAAGATTTGGTTGAGATTTTTAAATCTTTCTTTCAAAGCTTGTATGCAGCTCCAGGCTATGTTCTGGATTTTGATACTAAGTTTATGCAGTTTCTGGAGGGAATAGAATTACCTACATTGGATGATGGCCAAAAAGAAGAGTTAAGGGGCCATGCCACCGAGGCGGAGATTCTGAGGTTGATAGATTCCCTTCCAGTTGATAAAGAACCAGGACCAGATGAATTTTCCCCTCTTTTTTTATAGGACTTTCAAAACAGAACTAGCCCCTACCCTGCAGCATGTCTTTAATTACTTGTTTAGTTCCAATATCCCGAAATTGGCCATTTTAGAAGCTAAAATTGTAGTGCTGCCCAAACCAGGGAGGAATCCTACCACCCCCAAGAACTATAAACCTATTTCTCTTTTAAACATCAATATAAAAATCTTAGCCAGTATTCTGGCTACACGACTTAAAAAAGTTTGGTCAGGTGGGATTCATCGTTAGACGTAACTCAAGCGATCATGTCCAAAACATTTTTCACTTGCTCTCCATGTCTGGGGAGACAGGCTCGGAAGAGGTGCTTGTCTCCCTAGATGTGGAGAAAGCATTTGATCAGGTGGCCTGGAACTCTTTGAGCTTTAGCCAGATTTTATTAAGTGGATAAGGATCTTGTATTCCCATCTATCAGCGAGAATTTTTTGTAATGGTGAACCGTCGATACCTTTCTTTCTGATGAGGGGTACTCGTCAGGGGTGTCCCTTATCCCCCATGTTATTTAATTTATGTATAGAGCCATTAGGTAGAAAAATTATTGCCTACCCTCAGATCAAAGGTATTTCAATCGGGGCTAGCTACTTTAAGCTATCTATGTTTGCGGATGATGTCCTTTTACATATTTCCCAATTGGAAACTTAATTTCCAGCTGCGCTTCAGCTCATTGAGACTTTTAGTTTACAATCAGGCTATAATTTAAATCTCCATAAAACTATTGTGTATCCCTTATCCCCATTGACTCTCAGTGCAGACATCCAGGCCTTGGGGCTACAATGGGAAACCCACTTTTTAACCTATTTAGGGATCAAGCTTACCAGGGACGTTCCAGCAGCTTAAAAAGCTGAATCTTGATCTTGTGGTTAGGCAGCAGGAATTGACTTACAACAGTGGCAACATTTGCCTATGTCCTTATGGGGGAGAGTCAATGTACTTTAAATGGTAGCTGTATCCAGACTGATGTACATGCTCTCAATGCTAAACATAACCCTGCTCA
This sequence comes from Neoceratodus forsteri, assembly GCA_016271365.2. Taxonomy (NCBI): domain Eukaryota; kingdom Metazoa; phylum Chordata; order Ceratodontiformes; family Ceratodontidae; genus Neoceratodus; species Neoceratodus forsteri. Next base: position 1,273,352,431 of record CM057449.1, on the reverse strand, counting down.
AAGCGTGGTTTACCAAGATTAAGTCTATGTGGTCTAAATTTTTGTGGGTAGTAAAAACCCCCAGACATGCATTAGGGAAGCTTTGCAGGCCTAGAGTATTGGGGGGACTGCAGCTGTCCCACTTACTTCATTAGTGTTTCATGGCGTCAGATATTTTCAATGGCCCTACTAAGGTGAGTGGCAGTCCTAGACTCCTATGTGGCTTAAAATAGAGAAAGATAAGGCACTGCAATTTTCAATTGACTTATCTGCTTTACTATACCTCCCTCTGGCTAGATTACCTAAATCCTTGAGGAACTCTCCCATGAGTTGGTTGTTAAGGGCCCCCCACCAGCTTTGCCATTCCTTCAAGCAGAGACCTCAAGTTGATTTGGGACAACCATTCTACTGCAATTCTAACATTACTATAGAGAGGAAAACTGTTTTGCCCATCTCTTGGAGGAATATTAACATTTCAACACTGGCAGAGTTTGTAAAGCAGGATGGATTTCTCACTTTTGAAGAATTTAGACAAAAATGTCACCTCCTAACACATAGTTTTTTGAGATTTGCCCAGATCAAGCATTGTTTGCACTCCCTTCTTGGGAAGCCACCTTGGCAGTCAGAAGCCAGCTCATTTTCTGAAGTTTTATCACAACTGGCTGTTTCAGACAGGTCGATATCTATGATATATAGAGAGTTAAATATTGTGTTTTGGAAGGAGTGTACCCCTATGGTGTTCTATTGGCCTCAAACTATGCTATTAAATTATGATTCTGGCATATGGGCCTCCATTTGGAAAAACATTTATGTACATAAAACAGGACACATTACATTTATTACAGTTCAGTATACTACATAACTTATATTTCACACCTTATAGGCTGTTTAGAATGGGTAAGACCTTTGACTCCCGTTGCCATTGGTGCTCCCAGGCAAAAGGTACCTTATTCCACATGATCTGGCTATGCTCACGGGTGGCGGACTTCTGGCTAATAGTTAAAAGATTTGTTTCTTCCATTTTTGGTGACGCTGACTATTTTACACTAGAAATTTGTTTATTAGGTAATTTCAATGGTATGAGGCCTAAACCAGAGAAAGCATAAATGGCAATCATTGTGGGGGTCATAATGTGACATTGGAAACAGGAAGAAATACCCTCACTCAAGGAAAGGATTCAGGAATTATTCACCACATTAAACTCAGAAAAACAGTGGTTACCATTAATCTTACTTAAAGAAGTTCCAGGCACCATGGAATCCATTCTTCCAATTTCTTGCTGGGAGGTGAGGTCTGGACTTTTGTCTTACATTCCCTCTCTCCTGGAGGGAGTATCCTGGGAGAACTTTTTTCTGTCCTAATTGGAGTTTTTATTCATTATGGTGTGTGTTTGCTTCCAACAGATTTTTTTTTAATATAAATAGCCTGTCAGGGGAGGTTAATTAGGAGATAGTTCTGGAACAGAGGGGAGAGTTACTTTGTGTATAGATGTATTCATACAGGGTTTTGTTCTGTATTGTTTCATTGGAGTATGCATTTGCTTGATGTCTTAGTCCCTTTTGACTGTTGTGATGACATTTATATTGTGTTCTGTTCATGCTTTTTCACAATAAAGTTTATTAAATTGCAAAAAAAAAACCAGTGAGGGACAATTTTCTTCTTTTCAGGGGACATGACAGTGACATTCTTTTTTTGTGTGCCATTACCCCCTAGGCTCAGCCCCATCTTTCCCCTGACCCTGCTTACCCCCCAGGATTTACCTCAGCCAACGATCCTCCTGGGCTTGCCCCCCAGGGCAGGGCCACTGAGCAAGTGCACTCCCCAGTGAACACTCTTCTAGGTACCAGCAACTGAACAGCTACCGGTAGTACTCCCTAGCTTGCCTGCTAGGGTGAGGTCAAGGGGGTTAGGCAAAGTTGATGAATGACTGGTCTAGGTCATAGCCATGCACTACAGCAGGTGCAAGGGGACCAGCGTGTGAGACATCATTTAGGGGTTGGTGGTTTTTTGATACCTGTGTTTCAGAAGGAGCCATGGTGTGCAATGACATGGTGCACAGAACACAACATCCATTACGCCTTCCTAACTACTCAGCTTTGGTTTCCATTCACCCCTCTGCCTCCACCAGGGGTCTACCACACACCGATGGCTAGTCCTCCCTCTCCCTGGAGGAGGAGAGGAGTACCTAGGATGCTCAATACTCCTCCCCCAAGGCAAACCCTCTGACAGATCAGGTCTACTCCCAAACCCGGGACATCGACTTTGCAGACAAAAGCCCAACTGTTGCACCGGCAGGCTGCCATGACAGTGATATTCTGACACTGGGGATTCTGCACCCTAGTGTCAAGTGATTGTGCAGCATTGCCAGAGGTGGATACCCCGTGCCACCACCTGAAAAAAGGAAATGGGGTGGGTAACCTGGAAGGGGGGTCAAGACAAGTGGCACTGGGGTTGGGAACCCCAGTCCACTTATAAAATATACAAGTATTAGAAAACATAGGAAAGGGTTGGCAGGTGACCTAGGGGGGAAGGGGGAGAAGGAAGCAGTATGGGGGTGGGCACCTCACTCTGCTGAACAAATATATAGATAGACAGACAAAGAAGATGAGAGACAGACACAGGCAGACAGAAAAGGGGATCAGCGGCTCACTGCTCTCACTGCAGCCTGCAGCATGATTTCCAGCTGTGGCTGCAGAGCTCAAGAAAGTCCCACTGTTCTCATATGGAGAATGCAAGTGAGCGGTTCCTCATGCTAATCTGGGTACCCTGGATTTTGGGGTGCCCCAGAAGAGGTATTTCTGGTAACTTAAAAAAAAAACTATGGAATCTAGCTGAATGGGTGCCAATTAGACAGTTTTGGGTGTTTTTTTTTAAAAAGATAATTTTTATGTTTTTCAATGTTTGTCAATTTAAAAAGAACAAAACAAGGCAGTCATCTCAATCGGTATTTTTTTCAACATGATCATTTTTTTCCACACAATCAGTATTTTTTCCCCATGGCAAGTAAATCATAAAAATAAGCAGTTGCTTTCGGTTTTCTTTTTTACTGTTCACACAGTCAGTTAACTCATAAATTGCTGTAAATCTAAAACTGTATTACATTTTTTTCAGGAAACCATCCAAAGGCACACCCTTGGCACAGGCCCCTTCAACCCTGAAAATTTCATGAACAAATTCCACACCATCTACAGTAGGTTGTAGGTAAGAGCAAAAAATACACAATGTTAAGTATAGGCTTTTTATTTTCCATTTTTTTCATGCTCTGTATCTCGGAAAACAAAGAAGATGCCATGAGGAAACTTTTCATGTCTTACAACTCTGACAGCCTGACTGCACATACCAAATTTTGGGCTATTTTGTCAAACAATGCCAAAATTATTAAGGTACAAAAATCGGAGTTTAACATTAAACATCCTACTCAACTCTAACTATGGGTCAGTACTGCACCCCTATAATATATATTTTATATAAATCTACACATGTATGTGTATGTCTGTGTGTAGCTAGACATAGAAACATAGAAACATAGAAGTTGACGGCAGATAAGGACCGCAAGGCCCATCCAGTCTGCCCATTTCTTTTTTCTACCTTATAAATGTGCCATCAGCCTTTGCTCTGTCAGTGGCCTATCTATTCATAGTCATTTGTATTGCTCCCTTATGCCTATCCCATGCCTGTTTGAAGCCCTGCACTGTATTCATAGCCACCACTTCTTGTGGTAAGCCATTCCATGCATCCACCACCCTTTCGTGAAAAGAATTTCCTCACATTTCCCATAATCGGCCCCCTCTAATCTCATGCTGTGTCCTCTTGTCCTGCTATTTTCTTATATTTAAACATGTTAGACTCTTTCATGTTAATGCCCTTAAGGTGTTTGAATGCCTCGATCATATCACCTCTCTTCCTCCTTTGCTCAAGGGTATACATATTGAGCTCTGTTAATCTGTCCTCATATGTCTTCTGATGCAGTCCCTGCACCATTTTGGTTGCCCTTCTCTGGACTGCCTCAATTTGGTTAATGTACTTGTGAAGGTGTGGCCTCCAATACTGCATGCAGTACTCCAGATGGGGCCTTACCAGTGTCTTGTAAAGAGGGATTATTACCTCCCTCTTACAACTTGTGATACCCCTACTAATACACCCTAACACCCCCCTAGCCTTACCTACTGCTTTAGAGGTCTGCTTGGATGATTTCAGGTCATCAGTGATGATGATGCCCAAGTCTCTTTCTTCCTTTGTGACTGCTAGCAACTCCCCTCCCAGCCTATAGGTGGCTTCAGGGTTTCTCTTCCCTCAGACAGATGTGTGTGTGTGTGTTTGTGTGTCTGTGTGTGTGTGTGTGTGTGTGTGTGTGTGTGTGTGTGTGTGTTAAAGGGTGGGGCCTCTATATTAAGGTCCAGTTAGTGCTTCCTGTGTGTCAAAACAAGGGTTTTTGTTAGCATACTGTGGTAATTGTTCAAAAGTTGACCAGTAGCACAGTATGGCATGTGGAGGGCAGTAGTAATTGAATAAAATGTATTGCACTACCACAAATACCATGCTATAACATGCTACTTGCCAATTTTGCACAGCTACCACTGTATATCCTGGTGGCATCAACCTCTAGGACTGTGAGAGTTGGTGTGCACATTCCCAGTCCTGGGGCTACTTTTCTGATAGGTTTGGTGTTAATTGGTTTGGAGGTTCGGATGTTACAAGCTAATGAAATGACAAAATATTCTCTAAGTTCAGTCATTTGTTGGGTCAAGCAGAAAAATGAAACCCATTTGTAAATTGAAACTTACAGGTTAATTAACTATTGTGCCATAATGTGACCTATTCATGGTGTTAAGTTGTAAGATTTAAATGTTTTTCTATCAGGCGTATGCATGATACTCCAAACAAAATAGCTAAAATATCATGATTGTTTTTTCCAGTATTAAGGTTGTGATGGACCACAGTTGTAAATCAGAAAAGCTCGAAAAATAGCTACCTATATAGGCTGACAATTGTGTGGTTCTTTAGAAGACTGTTAAGTGAGATGTGCATGTTGAATTCCAAAACATTTTTGTTATTAATTACACTTAGTACTATTAAAGCAGTAAGGCACAAAAGGGTGTTGGCTGTACTAGGTTTACCCCATGGTCAGGGGCATTGTAAGGCATGAGGCAAAGCCGAGTGCCTTCAGCCCCTGACTGTGGGGTAAACCTAGTACAACCAACATCCCTGAAGTGCCTTATTGCTTAAATAAAATGGGACCAAAGTCAACTTTTAAAAAATAAACACTCTAAAAGTCTTCAAACCCACTAAAATTATAATAAAATGTTGCTAAATAATGCAAAATAGTCCCTCCACAGATGTTTTTACCTGCCAGTCATCTGTCTTTATTCATATTCAGTACACTGTGTGATTGTTTATCATGGAATAGGCAAGCAACAAGACATGACAAGGTGTGGGTTATGGCCCGATAAGAGCATGCCCAGGTGCGTTATGAGCCGAGTGCCTTATACACCTGGGCATGCTCTTATCAGGACATAATCCACACCTCGGAGTGTCTTATTGTGCTTATAAAATGGGTCCCCAAGTAATCATAAAAAAAAAAGAACAAAAAAATCAGAAATATTAAAAAAATGTTTTAATACCTGAAATAGTAAAAAATAGTCCCTGTATAAAAGTACTGTCATCATTTGCAGTAGAGGGCTTCCTATATATTGCTCAGGTTGTGTGCCCATCACTGCTACAAAGACACACTATGCCCATGTGTCAAATATAGTTTTATGGCTGTCTTTTTATTTATTTATTTATTTACTTATTTTTGTGTAGCTTCTGCTTTCCTAAGGGTATTTGTGCCAGGAATCAACTAAGTGGCCCGAACTGTTTTGCGAGGATAGTGGAGCCCCCCCCACACACACATTTGTGAGGATAGTGGAGCCCCCCCCACACACACACACACACAAACACTACAACCACCAACACAGATACAGGCTGTTTTATTTACTGTTACTTTTTTTAATTGACATCCAAAGACTTAGAGCATCCTGTCATTGTATGCATACTGCTGGGTTTTTGGGAGCGAGTATGTCTCTCAGAAGCTGCCGTAGTGAGGAGCTTGTGTTTTCCTGTATTGTAGGAAATGGCCATTTAGTTTTCATTGGCTGCTTGCAGTGAACATTTTTGACATGTAGTCAAATTTCTTTTATAGTTTAAAACTGTTGTTTTATTAACAAGAGATGATGGTGAAGTGAGTTTTTTCGGCTACCATTTGAAAGCTGAGTCCTGGTAGCACGCGCTCAGCACTCGCTGGATCAGGGGTGACTTTGTGAAGAGAAACAGAAAATGTGATACTTTTAAATTTTAAATGACTAGCAAATGATCCCGATAGTAAAATGCTGTGGAGTTTTAAAAGGTGGCTATAGTACGAGATAGTGTGTTGCCGGGGGGCTCCAGCATGGCTATGGAGTGCCACACAGTGATCTCTTCTGTGGTAAGTTCTGACTGACTGAAGAGGTGCTGGTTGGCACAATATGCCCTGATAAGGACATGGCCAAAGGTATCTCTCAGCCAATCAGGACCCAGAAAAATCCAGATCCATTTTATAAAACAATTTAAAGCTCTGCTATATTTCAGTAGTAGAATGCTCCCCCCCCCCCACACATACACACATGGAATGGTAACATGGAATACGTGAATTCAAAATTCTTCAGAGTTCCACTGGCATACACACATAGACACACACACACACACAGGCCTCAAGTGGAGCCAGAACCTCAATTGTATCTGTTGCCAGGTAAGGAGCAGGGAGTTCTCTGGCAAGCACATGGGTATTGGAGGGGGCAGGATTTTTCATGGTCATCAAAGAAACACCAGCAATGAAAATTTGGAATAGTACTTGGTTTTCTAAATTTGGGCATGTGTATAAGGAGGGGCTCATGAGTGAAAATAACATTCAATTATTTACTTACTTTAGTTAATTTAATGGAATTTCATTTTTAGGGCCTAGTTGAAGGTTTCTGTATATTAGTAAAGGTTGCTGCCATGTTTGAAATGGAGATTAGGAAGCAAGTGGCTTATGAATTCTGTGAGTTGCCCCAGTTTGTAGGGACTTGTTTTTAGCCATTGCTAGTGCTCTTTTAAGGCAGTGGCTAGAACCAAGTCTCAGCCAATCAGGGCACAGGGATTTCCTTGCCCATTTTATATATTAAGTAAAAAAATTGTTGTGATTCTGTAGAAAATCATTCTATTTTTCTAAGGAAAGTTATCTTTCTCACTGCCTGTCACAAAACTACTATACAAAAATTGCTCCCCAGTCCACCTAGACCTTTATCTACACAAAACACTAGTGTTGGGTGCCTAGTCCAGCCACTGGTACTCAACCCACCAGACCCATAATTATATAAATCACCAGCAATAGGTGTCCTATCCCACTCTGCTGGTACCCCCTCTCTCCCAGTTGCCCATTCTGTATATTAACACCAGCAGAGAGTGTGCAATTCTACTGCCAGTATGAGCTTCCCTTCTACCTACGTGATCAGTAATGTAAGACACCAGCTGTGGTGGCCAATCCCACCTTCAGTACCCCAATCCCTCCTTGCCTGAGTTGTCAAGTTTAACCAGTACTGGGTGTCCAGTCTTACCACTGATACTCACCCCTCCTGGCCCCCTGATCAATACTTTTGAGATCCCCTGGTGGGCAACCTGCACAGCCCTCCATCCACCACAACAGGTCACCATCTTCTTGGGTGTCCCCTGTTGATCACTACCTGCAAAAAAGAATAAAAAAAAATGTTCACACTCACCCACCCTCTGGTACCTGCACCACCTTCCCCCGCACCATGCTCCCGCACTGGTATATAATTACTTTTGGTCCCACAGTAGGTAACCGGCACAGCCCTCCCTTCACCACAGCTGGTTTCCATCTTCTCCAGTTCCCATGCAGATTGTTACCTGTAAATAAAAAGCACAACACCCTCACCCACCCTCTGGCACCATGCCATCCTCTTGTCCCCATACTACCTGTAATTTAAACCCTAGTTGCAGATCCTGGATTCATCAATGTCCCTTGATGTTCTCCTTTACCTTAAATGAAAACAAAAACATGGGAAAAAATGTTTAAGTCCACAAATGGGCAGACTGTGCATGTATCAGGACTTAAAAATGTCCTCCACTTTCTTAACTTTTACTCAGATCTTGGTGAGTTTTGACCATTTTGAGCCCATATCTTCAGGGTGCCAAGCTGCCACCCCACCACATGACAACATCTAATATGTGGGGATTTTTAAATCTGTCCCAAAAAGTGTTTTGGAAGTTACCCCCCCCACACACACACACCACCACCACCACAAAAAAATACATTTTGGGCTGAATTTACAAAGTCCCACTTAATATAGTCATTAGGGGGGAACTGAATCCTAACTATTTGCTTCATTTATTTATTTATTAAATTTTGATGACTGGGTAGGCCCACTGAGCCCCGTCCTTTTGGCCTCTTCAAAAAGCAGGAAGCACAGGGTCCTTAGTCCCCTATGTGAAACAGGAGGTGAGCCCAAGCTTGCTTCACACAAGGCATTTCAGGCCCTGCATGAAGCAGGATTCACATGGCCCATTTGGCCCCTGTGCAAAACAGGAGATGAACCCTAACTTACTTTAGGCAGGGCCCTTTGGGCCACTGCAAAACAGGAGCTGAGTCCTAACCTTCTTTTTACAGGGTCATTCAGGCCATGTGCGAAGCAGAAACTGAATACTAACTTGCTTTGGGCCCTTCACACAGCGGGACACGCAGGCACAGGGGTGAGTCCTAAATTGTTTCATGCAGGGCCCTTAGAGTCCACCATGAAACAAGACCTGAGTCCTAACTTGCTTCATGTAGGGAAATTTGGGCTCTGTGCAAAGAGCTGAGTGCTAACCTCCTTCATGCAGGTCAATTTGGAAAATCTGATGAGTCCTAACTTGCTTTGTACAGGACCCTTTCACCCCAAATGCTTTTGATGTCAGATTTAAAAGGTGCTACATAGTGTACATGAGGCGGGGTGATAACTTAGCCATCCTAAACATTTGGGCTAAAAAAGACCAGAAGTGGCCAAGATATCAATAACAGTTAAAAAGTTGCAATTTTTAAAAGTCCAGGATCACACCAGTATTTTATATATTATACAGATGCGGTAGCACCTGTATTTTAGGGCTTAGTAAGCACTTTAATGTTAAACTCTTCTTTTTGCCCCTTAATACCTTTGCCTCCATTCAACCACTTTTTCTTGAAATTTGGTAGGTCTCTGTATCCTGAAAATATAGTGGTAATTGGTTTATGGTGGGCAAAGGTACAGTGGTTCAAAAATGCTAAAATTCACCATTTTCAAGAGTTTTTTTTTTTTTGCTCATCTGTAACTAAAAAATGGTTTTGTTGTGCAATCTGAAACTTACAGGTGTGGCAGAATCTGGCTTCAGGTACACGCTTTTGTAAGTGGCAAATTTTAACTGATATAGTTTTTGACATATAAATTAAAAATCGCGTAATTTTCTGAGCATGCTCAGTTAAAAAAATGAATGTTATAAGGATAGATGGATGTTTGCATTAGCAGTATTTTTTATGTTTTTCACTGTTGTCACTGCAGCCAAACTGACTATTCCTTTGGAGCAGTGCCATGAGGACCCTGCTTGTTTGCAGCTCTAGTTTTTCGGAAACACAGGGCCCATGGGCAGCCCATGAATTCTTGCCTTAGGGCCCTGTGCATCTCCATATGTAGTCATATGTAGATAGAAGGCCCTGTACTTTTGCAACTGTAGACATTTTGCTATTTTCTTTTTCGCTGTTTTCTTGTTGTAGGGCCCTGTGTACTTGCAGTGCCACACAGACTCTTCCTTTGGCACAGGGCCCTGAGGGCCCTGTGCATCTGCATTTTTTCATTCAGGTTACACAGGGACCTGCTCAAATGAGGATACAATTCCACTGTCACAAAAAGAAGGGAATTTCATTGCATGAAACTATGTTAATGCATACATTAGGGTTGAAGAATGCAAAGTGGACATGTAGAGAGGCTTCTGGATGTGGTGTGGTGTGGCTTCTGACACAGAATGACACAAGATGTAAGTAATCCAGAGACCTCTGACACCAAATATATTAGAGGCTAACATCAAGAAACATACAGCAGTCCATGAGAAGTTGTAAAAATTCACCAGTGGTAATTTATTATACTAAGTCAGAAGACAAGAATAAAATTAGAAACAGGTCAGTGTCCACTCAGCAAATTATAAGATACTTCAAGACATGAAATCTGCACATCTTCTGTAGTATCTCTTCATAAATCTCTACATCAGGACATAAGGCAGCCTATCCTGGCTTTATTCAAATCAATCTCTCCTCTGACTGACTTGTCCTGTCTCTCTATAGGGCAATTGCCACAATGACTGCAGGTGAGTCTCCACACAGACTAATTCAGTCCAGGACATCAGATTATAAAGATGGCATGATGTCACAATTAGTAAGACATCACAACCAACTGTGGTTGTCAGCCCTAATGCTCATGACATTCGACTATGCTGTACCCACCCCTCAGCCTGTAGCCTCCAGTCCTTAGCATGAGATACAATCCAACCTACTGCCTCATAATGATACAGTATAGCCAACATAATCTGTCAGAGCATTCATCATGTAGTGCCCTACGGCATCACAATTGACCTTGTCTGATCAGGGATGGGGTGGGCATCAATGTTGACAATCCCAAGTAAGACCTCACTGCTGATTCACCAATACTCTGGAGACCCAAATCCCTAATGTTTTTCATTTCCCATCTTTGTGCACTTTGCATTTTACAACCCTAATGTCTGCATTAACATAGCTTTTTGCAAATAATTGTCCTTCTTTTTGTGATAGTGGAACTGTATCCTCAAAATGAGATAAATACAATATTGGAGAAAGTCTTGACACAGTGCATGGGCCCAGAAGGCCCATGCACCTTGTGGGTGAGGTTCCCTGGCCCACCACAGGGTGTGGCATCTGTGTCAAAACACTGTTCCATCCCTACCCAGGCCAGGGCTGATGCTGCAAGCTGAAGCACCTTCCCCATCAGCCTTGTCCCAGTAAAACTGGCTCACTGAGTTCACACCTGAACTCAACTCACTAACATGACAAGGCAGCGTGTTCCCCAGGGGTGCAACAGACATCCCTGCTAACAATGTTACTTAATAAATTCTTTGTTTTTTGATATTTTGACCCCAAACTTTCAACATAGTCTTCTTATGACCCCACCTCCTAAACCCTGTAGGTGAAAAGTTTCAAAACTATGCTGAAATGCCATTCTGTGCTACAGGTGCAAAAAGAGTTTTTGGACAGAATGTGAAAAATGACAGCTGTACTGTTCATAAGGTAGTGTGAAAAAATGGCTATGTTGAAAATCTAGAGACACAATATTGAAAATTACCAAAGTTATGTACGTGCATAGACAAATTTCAATGAACGCTCATAACATGGCCATTATTAGGAATTATTTCATGACATTTTCAACATGGCCTTTTTGGGACCCCACCTCATGAACACTGGCAGTTAAATTTCTTTATTCAGTCCTGAAAGGTGATTTTTCACAGTGACTGCAAAATCACCTTCTGTGCCTGGTTAACAATATGATAGTGTCCATAAGGTGGGGTCTCAAAAACATTATGATGAAAATTTGGTGAAACAATTTCCCAAAAAGGCAATTTCATGAACAAAAAGTTCAAAACACCATTGAAATACATTATATAGCACTTATCTTTATTCCTCAGCTCGTGGTTTAGCTTTGAAGAATGCAGACATGTCTCATCCATAGGAGATGACAGTATACAACCCTGGTAGGTAAGTATAGGGTAAGGGGGTGTGGGGTGGTGGGTGCTCAGTGGGACAGTCAGAATGGGGGGATGGCAGTGATGATGATGAGGGACAGTTTTCTTTTTTTCAGGCTAACAAAAGCAAAAAAGATGTTGTGGGGCATTTTTTTCTTTTCAGGAAAATAATAAAAAAACTATTTTTGGACACTGGGGGTGGGCTCCCCAGTGTCCCATACTGTGAGGGGATGTAAATGCCAACACAGGGATTTGGCTCCTGATGTCAGCAGTGTTAGTGAAACAAGGGGCTGTACAGGGGAGAAGTATCTGACACTGGGGGTGGGAATACAGATGTCAGATAACAATAAGAAATATATTATAACAAATAAATACAGTGGTAGCCATGATATTTCCAGGAATTTTGTGAAATACCTAAAGAGATTCTCTCTGGTGACCCATTGTGGTAAGACAGGCAGTCAAGAAATTTCCAGATATATCACAGACATTTCAGGAAATATCTGACTATGTCTATGGCTGCCACTGTAAATCAATAAATAAATACACTGCTACTGGGGATTGGGGCCCCCGGTACACAGGTAACAGTTTAATTAAGGCACAGCACAGTCAGGATGGCTGGGCTACAATGGCAGTAGCCCCATCCCTGACCTATGAGTCACAACAGCAGCAGGGGTTGCACTAAACAACACAGATGTCATTTATTAAAGACAGCTGTGGCAGGTTGGAAGAAGGGAGCAGCTGCACACCACACTGAGAGGACCAGTGTCAGCAGGATTCTGAGGACTGGCACTTACTAATTCTATCACAGGTATGCCATTGTTGCCTGTGTGTTAGGACATATCCAGAGTATTTCCAGACTATCTTATTCTGCTCATTTTAAACTTCAGAGAAGCTAGAGGTGCTGCACCAGTGCAGAGGGGGCCTGGAGTCTGGGCAGTGGCAGAGCCCATTCCCTACCACAAAGGCAGCAGCAAGCCCAGAGGTGGGTGTGCCACAACTGTAAATATAGTGTTGGGAGGCTTGTAGCAGAAAAACAAGCCAGATGAATTTCAATGGAGCCCCAACAGAAGGAACCTTCATTTGCTTTTTTCTCCCATGTAGAAAGTGCTACATCAGAGAAAGACTGGAAGTTCAAAAGAACTTAGTAATAAGTGGTTTTAAAACTTTTAATTATTCTTTAATTATCGTTTCTCTGTTTAGTGTTCAGCTTAGAAGCATTAAAAACTCAAAACATAATGCATACATTACCCAGCAAATAGCTGACAGCCAACAGCATATCATACTTGTTTATTGTTAATAGGTAATACCTAGCTACCCCAATCAATAGGACAATATCAAAAAGCCTTGGTTTTTAAAAGAAAAGAATGAAAAGAAAATAGCTGAATAATTAAAATAGTTATCTGCAAGTTTGTCTTTCTTTGTTTTTTAAATCTCACACCAGAGATCACATGACCAGGTAGAACTTAAGGCACATGTGTGGCATCTCACAGATAGATTTGCCATTATTGACAAACACAGAGGGTGCTTTGGGTGCAGAGAGCTGGAGGGACAATGGAGATCTGGAACCCTCAGAAACACTCCAGGCTTCAAGCTTTAAGCATCTGAAAAAGCACACATTTAACTGCAGCTCACTTCTTTTTTTTTGCTGTCTGCTGTGAGCCGTGAGCCAGTGGATCTAGAATACCATAATACATAACCGACAATGGCAACTGAGGAAAATAGTATCTTAAGAGAAGTAAGTAACTAACCAGTTTGGGCCTAGATAAATTGACCCAATAGAGACGGTTATTATACCTAGTACAGATATTATAGTTAATGTAATTACTCTAGCTGCTGTTGCATCTATATTCATATTTTTAAAATTCTTTCTTGGTGAAACATAGTAGGTGATTTGCATGTGTGTGAGTGTATGTATGTGTGTGTGTGTACCATTGTACGGCAATAAAGTTTGAGTTAAATTAAGCTAAGTAAAAGCAAAGATATGAATTAACACATTTTTAAAACCTTAAGCACTTTCAAAATCTTAAGCATTTTTAAAACCTTAATCAATATATATAGAATTTAAATTAAAGGACAAATAGAATATCTGAATAATAAATAAGCAGAAATTAGATAAATGGATAAATCAGATACACCAAATAATTAAGTAAATATTGGAAAATACAGTTTTTCTACTCTACCTTTTCTTTTCATCCAAAATAGTGCCTACTTCAAAAAAAGAAGGAAAATACAGCTTCATCAGTCCAACTAGAAAACCCCCTGTGGGCCAATAGAGAATGAAAAAGGGGTTGGAATGAACAGAAACATTGAGAGTATCAAGAACATTGAGAACAAATATAAATGAATGAACAAGGACAAGCAAGGACAAGCAAGGATAACATCACAGAGGGTGAGATTGATTCTGCAGTCCAAGAAGAAAAAGGAGATGTTTAACAAAGGAGAAAGGAGAAAAGGAGAGACAGCTAGCAAAAAGGGACTAAGGAAGGAACACTGAATGGAATAAATTAAAGGACAATTTAATTATAGGCAAAGGTGGAAGAAGTGGGAAGAAGGTTTATATACCTTCTGCAACATTATTGGTATATTGACATATCACACTTTTTTGCACTATATCGCTCTATAATGTACATCATTGCACATTATTGCACTTTATTAATATATTTATACATTAGAATTTCCAGTATTTAATTGAATAGTTATTAGTTAAACAGATCATTAATCAATTTCAACTATTTTTGTACTTTCTGCTGTATTTAAAAATTATTCATAACAGAAAAACAGAAGAAAGAATAGGCAATTTCTGGGTAAATTTCTGGACTAAGAAATATCTGAATTAAGAATGTCACCACTAACAACACGAAGTGGGAAAACTATACAGAAAGAAAATTTCCCCACAAAAAAGAGAAAAAAAAATCATGTAGTGTAATGACAGAACATGGAAAAAGCAAAGAAGTGAGGAAATACAAAAATATTTATCAGAGAATGGAAAGGAAGAAAATGATGATGGAATGAGAGAGAAATATATTAAGGGGTTGGAGAAAAAAACATCATCTGCTCCTATACTGATATTGCAGATTATTTTTTCCCAACTGATAGGCAGGTAAGCAAGGAAAATAAGTAGGGATATCTCATATTAAAGATAAATCAGGAACAGAACTGGGGAAAAAGGGATAGAAGACTAGAATGGGATGGAGGGCATTAAGTGGCATGGAAAATAGTGAATATGCAATACATTTTCCAGAAATATCTGATAGCATTGATAAGTTAAATAAAGATATTAGAAATATGAGCGATGCAATAAAGAATGAATGGGAATGCACGACTACAACTAAGAATAAAAAGGAAGAACTAGTAGACAAGTCAACACAGTCAAAATTAGAATCAGACAGAAACAAAATGGAATCAGGCTATGAGAGAGAAGAGAATGAGCCAGAAATACTAATGAACTTGTCAAGAATATTAGATTACCTTGATGAAAATAATGAAGATAAAACAAGTTTGATGGAGTTAGAAGGAAATTAACAAAAATTAGAGGAATATTCTAATTGGTCACACCGGATGAGCCCTTATAATCTAGAAATGTCAAACATTTAAGACATAACAAGAGATTTACTACTAACACTTAGAAACCCATATAAGGCCAATGTGTTAATGTACAAACAAATCGCACAAATAAAAAAGGAGCTGTCATTCATCAAGGGCATTTGCATAGAAAACAGAAAAAGAATGGAACATCTGAAAGGGATGGGGGAGATAGAAAAAAAAATTTGGAAAACTTGGAACAACAATATATCAAGGAACCCAAAAATGCCCCAGGAAGAGAATCAAATTTAAATGAGGCCTCTGAAAGTATACAACATGATGTATCAATGGAAAAGGGGGTAGAAGAAAGTGCACAAAGTGTACAAAGTGAACTGATAATGCTCCCAGGAATAATCTATGTGAGGATAGTATTTGTAGGGAACTAGAGAAGCAATATCCCCAACTATGGAACAAAGGGGGAAAAGGCAGGAAATTACAAAACAAAGCAGTCCAGAAAAGAGCAAAGCAAAGAAAAGGGAAAAGTGAGATAAAGGTTGTAAAAATTAACAAGCAGAAAGAAGATAATAATCAGGAAAAAAGTGAAGACATTGTAATAACTGAAAAACAGACATAGCAAGGGTCCACCCAGGAAAGATTAAGACCATGAAAATGGAGAGAAAGAGAAAAGTAGGAAAATGAGAAACAAAAGTAACCACAATAGGAACAACAAGGAGAAAGCAATGAAGGGGAGAAAAGAAAAGGAAAGAAGGTTAAAAACCAAAAATCACAGCAAGACCATAACAATGGAAAAAAGGTAGAAATGGGAATCTAAGTATCAGTTTAGGAAACACACTGGAATCAACAGTAACAAAACTGGAGGAGAAAAATTAAAAAAATAATAGAAGAATCAAGAAAAGAAGACATATACAAAAGTGATAAGAGAATAAGTCAAGGAGAGGCTGAGGAAAATTTAAAGATATTCCTGAGAAAAACAAAAGGGTCAGACTAAGTACCGAGTGGGAATATTGCCAGATGAAAATAATGAAAGTTTGAATAAGATGTTAAAAAACTTCTGAGCACCTTGCTGGAAGGAAATAAGTATATTACAGAATTCGTAAGTATAATAAGACCAATAACTACGTCAGAATTGATATTGGTAGTTCAGGATCAATTCTATATGTTACAGGCAATCTGGAAACAAAACCACCAGGAAATAAAGGAACTGGGAATGGAGCTAGAAACCATTACAAACCTAGAAAGACTATTCCCAGAATTTTATGAGGAAAAGGGCAATTTGCAAGGGGACAGACTAGTCTCAATTTTTGGGATAAATCAATTTAATTCCCTGAAAAAGGGACCTGCGGGGCCCAGTGGGCCTACCCGGTCATCAAAATTCAATAAATAAATAAATAAAATAATAATGAAACACTAAGAAATCTACAAAAAAAAGTTAGAGGAAACATTAAGTGTACTATTAAAGATGGAAATACAAAGGAATGATATCAGCAAGGTGGTCAGATAGGAAAAAGGGGGTCATATATCCTTATGGCTAAATGAAAGCCCACTATATGATCAATTGACTGGCAAAAGCAATGTGTTAGATGAGATATACATTAATCTGCATGAGGAACTACAGTCAAGCCAGAGTGGGGAAGAGGGGGTAACTGGGAAATTAAAACAATCAACAAAATGTGAAATGCTACTCAAAATGTCCAATAGATACACACACCTTGAAAATTTAGAGGCAGATGGTTGAGAACCAAGGTGTCTGGGCAGAGGAGGGAAGCCACAGAATTCACTAGGTTTACAGAAAACCAATGAAATAACAACTTTGAGGCTTCTGTCCTGGAATATATCAGGTATTATGGATAAATTGGCAGATGCAGGATTTGGTAAATACACGGATATACTTGTTTACAAAAAACTTGGACAGACAAAGATATATGCATTAATGGTTGTAAAACATATGCCAAACACGCTAGGAAGTACAAAAGGTGTAGAAGAAGGGTTTGGGGGGTTGGGGCTAGCCACATTTTGCAAACTTGGGGAAACTAGGAAAACAAAAGAATTAAAGGTAAACAAAAACATTCGGGCAATTATGGTGGAAGAGAAAGGTAAAGAAATAATAATTATCAATGTACATGTCCCACCCAAAAATAGCAAATACAAAGATGGCAAAGTATTAAAAACCCTAGAAAACTTACCAGAAAAACTAATTAGTGAATACTCACACATCATGATAGTGGTAGCCAGGGATTTTAATGTGAGAGTGGGAACCTTATCTAAAACAACAAAAGAAATAATCAATATTCTAGCAATGTCAGAAAACAAAGACATATATTTACAAAGGAAAACTAAGGGCACAATCAGTTATAAAGAAGGCAAATATTATTATGAATCCATAACTGGTAAGAACTTCTTGATGCTGAATGGGAGAATGAGATTGGACAAGGGAGAAGAATACACATACATAGTGGGCAAGGGATCATCAATAATAGATTGTATATGGGTAAATGCAAATGTATTGAGTGACTGCCTAGATCTTCATATTATTCCAAAAAACAGAATGTGTACATAGTGTGGTAGAATTGAACCTAAGAGGGAAAGATACAAGTGGGAAGGGAAAGAGCAAAAACATACCCTTAGGAGTACGAAATATAAACTGTATCGGTTGGAAAAGGATAGGGGATTCATATTTTACAGAGTTATTGGAGGACAGGGGAATATGGGATATAATGATTGAATTAGTAGTAAGAGATGAAGAGGAAAACACAATACTAAAACATTATGAACAGATAATGAAAAAAAATCTCTGAAAACATATGCAAAGAATTAGCCTTAAGTTAAAATAAAGATGCAGTGTGATACAATAGGGAATGTCAGCAAGCAAAAAAACTCATAAACATACAACTGAGGAAGGTGAAAAAACTGTATTGGGGAAAATACAAAATTAGTTAAATAAGCTTATAAAATACTACAGTAAAATTATATACAAAATAAAAACTGACTATAGAAGACAATTATGGAAAAAAATGAAAACAACAGTAAACTCAAAAGACAGTAAGATGTTTGTGCATATAGTAAGAAAAGGGATGGGAGAATATAGGAGTGAACCAGAAACAAACATAGAACCTAAACAATGGGTAGAACATTATAAAAAAAAATATTCTATGAAAATAGAGTGGACTATACAGAGTCCTGAGTTAAAAAAAAATAAGAATAACAACTAGACTGAGCTAGAAATAGAAATATCCCCATGTGAGATACAGTCAGCAATAGAGACATTTTCCACTAATAAAGCCCCAGAACCAGATGGGGTACCTATATAAGTTATGAAGAGAAATATGGAGATCTGGATTTAAATAGTATAAGTTATTTCAGACAATAGTCAAAACTGGAATTATACCCCAAAGTTGGAAGCAAAAATATAATAGTACCTTTATTCAAAAAAGATGATAGGAATGAACCGGTTTGTTATAGTCCAATAAGTCTAATAGATAGCTCTCAAAAAGGATTGACAAAGGCAATCAACAATAGAATCATAGGATGGATAGAACAAAACAAGATATTGGACAGCTGGCCCGGTGGTGCTGAGGGTTGAGGTGCTGGACTCCACACCTCATGCCACGCCGGTGACCCTGGTTTGGGAACGGACTCAGGTCGCCATGGGTTGGCTGGGTAGGAGAGGAACTGAGTGTTCGTTGGACTGCTCTCCCTCTCTGGGGGAGCAGGGTCTTCAGTATCAGTGTGCTGCTGGCTCCTAACACAGGCTAGGGGTGGTACAACACCACTGCATGCAGGGGGTGAGAGAGGGCAGGCACTGGAAGAAATGCTTGCAGATGCATGAGCGTTTCCCCTACTGGCATTGTTGCACGCCCCTCTCTCTAAAGTAGAAAAAGATGGCATCCCAGGTCATGGCAGCTTGATGGCCATTCAAAGTGCACCTCGGCTTCAGGGACATCACCAGAACTGAATCAGAACTTGGTGAGTGAGTGAGGACGTGCTCCCACCATCCTGCCATGGGGGGCAAGCCATGGGAGTTTGCCGACAAGGGTCCCAGGCAAGCCGGGGTCCAGACGGTGGCTGAAACCAGAGATGCATGGACGAGGTAGCTGACCAGGACACCAGGTAGGAGAAAACACATAGCTGTAGCTGTAAACAAGATATTGGACAAAGCCCAAGCCAGATTTAAAGCCAATCATTAAACTATCGATCAGTGTTTCACATTGGTACATTTAATATATAAATACAGGATGTTAAAAAGACAAACACTTTATTGTGCTTTTATAGACCTAAAAGCAGCATTTGACAGCATAAATAAAACCAAAGTATGGGTTGAATTAAAGGAAATAGGGATGGAAGCGAGCATTCTAGAAATTATTACAATTTTGTATAAAGATAATGTGACACAGGTCAGATATAACTCATTAGGAAGCAAAAGTGTATTGTTTCCATCTAACAAAGGAGTTAAACAAGGGTGTACCCTCACAACCATATTGTTCAGTCTATACCTTAATATAATTTTAATGAAAATGTACAACACAGAATACCATATGCCAAGCCTAGTAAATAAAGCATGCCCATATTTGGCATATACAGATGATATCATCTTAAAGAGCTAGTGTATACTACTGATTTTTGAACTTCATGAGTAGGGGAGTAACTAGATCTTCAGTGTGGTGTGTTCTTGCCCTGTAATTGTTTGAGCTAAATCGTACCTTTTCTCTTGTCAATATCCTGATCCAGTATGATTTTTTTTTTGCCAAGGAGAAAAGAGTGGCCATCACATGCTAGTGGCAGTAACGTGGTAGGAGGAACCCTGTCAATCATGAGTCCTTGACTTTTAAAGTGGCAGTACATATAAACTGCAAAGCAATCCATTTATGTGTTACTGTTTTTTGTGTGAAACAATTGTATTCCAAACTTGTTGAAACACTTATATTTCGTAGTCACATGTAATTACTTTTTTTGTTATAGGAGCTAAATATGGAGCACAAACCTGTCAAGCTGTGAGGGAATAGCTGACTGTGTAAGCATCACTGCACAGAAGTTCATGGTATTTCTGAATGAGAGAGACTGTGTCTGTCTGTGACCACATAAAATGGGTGGATTGGTACAAGCTGGGGTGATAGTGGTAGGTTACGTAAGTATTTATTTTTAGGATTATCCTGTCACAGACAGCTCTGGTAACATGATCTGCCTAAACTGTGTGCTTTTAATAGGTCAGGCTTTTCACCAGCAGGGCTCTGCTAATGAACAGCTCAATACATTGGTTGCCACAATCTGATCTAGCTAGTATTTACAATACAAAATGTTAAATAGTGGTGTCAATATGTTTCACCCACACCATCCCTTCTGTATGCCTTCTATTGATCATGCAGCATAAGTGCTTTGCCAATAAATCTTGAAGCTGTGAGGGAACTCGAGGTTTAGCACTTTTACTGGATCTGCTGTACTCTTTCTCAATGTGGGGTCCTGCAAAATTTTTATACATTGCCACCATAATCTCTGGTTCATTGGGACATGTGAAGCTAACTCATTATAGAAAACCCTAATTTATACAATCTGTCAACAGTACAGTGACCATATAGAATATCCACATAAATGAAGGTTTGCAAAACTTGCATCTGCCCAATTCTTGATTGTATATCTGATCCTAAAAAAAAAACTCTATGTCCATATAAAATCCTACTTTTCTCCCTACTGTATTTTTCAGCTAATTTCTCAAAATGTACATTCCCTGTCCCAGTGGGCTTCATCCAATAGCTGAGATACTTGTATTCCTAAACTTTTTTAATTTCTTTCCCATCCATCATACTCAGACTCAATTGGGGTACAGTACTTCTTAACGTTGATCTTGAAGCATTGAAGACATCCTGAAGCTCATCAAATGCCCTCTGCAATTTATTTTGAACAAAAAATTGAGGGAGGCATCAGAGGAATAGACCACCATATCTTCTGCACCCAGCTGGTAGAATATGCCTCTGATACACTCCCTCAGGCCTCTCAAGTATAGGATAAAGGGGTGGTACCAAATAGCAAGTAAACCAGTTACTTCTTACTAGCATTTAAACAAACAAACTCTGATTCTAATAATCAGGCTACAGAAGTAGATTTTACTTTACCTCCTCCATTCCTAAGAGTTTCCAGCAAGGATGCCCGTGGACATAAAGTGGCTAACAGTAAATTGGTTCTAATTTTTCCATCTAATCTGCTTTTGGAATGCTCTTGAATTCAGCAAAGTTTTCAATACTGTTCCACATAGAAGAATGATTAATAAGCTTGGTGGGCTTGGAGTGGGTCTGAAATTGGTGAACTGGGTGGCAAACCAGTTGGCAGGCAAAAAACAGAGAGTGGTGGTAAATGGTTTATAGTCAGAAGAGATGCAAGTCACAAGTAGGGAACCTCAGGGATCAGTCCTGGGGCCAGTTCTCTTCAATATCTTCATCAGTGACATTGCAGATGGACTGGAGGGTAAGGTTTGTCTGTTTGCAGATGACACCAAGATCTGCAACAGAGTAGATGATCCAGATGGGGTCGGCAGAATGAGAAGAGATCTGGATAAACTGGCAAAATGGTCAGAAGAGTGGCAACTGGGGTTTGATGCAAAGAAGTGCAAGATCATGCACATAGGGAAGAGAAACCCTGAAGCCACCTATAGGTTGGGAGGGGAGTTGCTGGAAATCACAAGAGAAGAAAGAGACATGGGCATCATCATCACAGATGACTTGAAATCATCCAAGCAGATCACTAAAGCAGTAGGTAAGGCTAGGGGGATGTTGGGGTGTATTAGTAGAGGTACCACAAGTCAGAAGAGGAAGGTAATAATCCCTCTTTACAAGACACTGATTATGCCCCATCTGGAGTACTGCATGCAGTACTGGAGGCACACCTGCACAAGGTCATTAACAAAATGGAGGCAGTCCAGAGAAGGGCAATCAAAATGGTTCAGGGAAGGCATCAGAAAACATATGAGGACAGATTAACAGTGCTCAATATGTATACCCTAGAGCAAAGGAGGGAGAGAGGTGACATGATCAAACATTTAAACACCTTAAGGGCATTAACAAGGTGAAAGAGTCTAATATGTTTCAAAATGAGAAAAATAGCAGGACAACAGGACACAGCATGAGAACAGAGGGAGGCTTATTAAGGGGTAATGTGAAGAAGTTCTTTTTCACGGAAAGTGTGGTAGATGCATGGAGCGGCCTACCTCAGGAAGTGGTGGCTATGAATACAGTGCGGGGCTTCAAACAGGCATGGGATAGTCATAAGGGAGCAATACAGATAAGTATGAATAGATATGCCATTGACAGAGTGCAGGCCTATGGCACATTTATAAGGAAGAAAAAATGGGCAGACTGGGTGGGCCTTGTGGTCCTTATCTGCCGTCAACATCTATGTTTCTGTGTTTCTATGTTTCTATGCTCTTATTGCAGGACTGCAGCTTTCTCTCTCTACACATGTGCCACATATGTCAAACCACAAGGTGTTTTTCTATATTCAACACTGTGTTGCAGGTTGGGATGTGCAAGAGGGTGTGGAAAATATGTGTTGACATAGCTAATGATCGGAAGACCTAGGCCCAGTTCAGTACTGAATGAAACTTCTGCATTGTTACCTCATGTGTGGTTCTGCAAATCACTTCATAAGTGGCAACCATAATTGGATTTTTTTTAATCTGGTTGCATTGTCAGTATGACAGGCTGCACTGTGAAACCCCTGGTTAGCTTTGTCATGATGTATGAGTTATAGTGAATAATCAGAAGAATTGCATTGTTATTGACAGTCACTGTATGTCTGAAGCCATGATAGCATAAGTAGGTGTTGACATGCATGGACTGTCAATAACAATTCAATACTCCTGATTAGTCAGTATACCTGGACCAGTATGGAAATGCAGTCTCCAAGTTTCATAGTGCAACCTGTACCATGAAGACAGTGCATCCAGAGTTATAAAAAAAAATCTTGTTTATGGCTGCAAGGTATAAAACAGTTTTCAGAACCTTATGTAAAGTAACAGTGGTGCAGTTTCAGTCAGTGATGAACTAGTGCCTATGTCACCACACATTTTCTTTTATTCTGACAGCCAGACCACAAAAAGTAATTGACAGTAGGTATAAACTTCAGTAAGTTATGACAGTGGAGAAAAGAAAACAATTATTACAGTAATTCAGTGACACTGAGTCTGCATTCTACACAAGAAACCACAACAGCTATAACATTTAGCTACAGAAACAAACTGCTGACAGCACACTTTTCCATCATGCAGACTACATGCTGTATCAGTGAAAGTGCATACAACTGACAGTTCATGGCGCATGTCAGCCAGCACCACAGATGACACAATTAAAAATGATTGACGTGCACCTCGCACCAAGTCACTCCCACTGAGAGAGACTACATGGCAGAGCAGATTTTGATAAAGCCCCCTGGTTCCAAACATGCATAAAATACCCACAAAACCACTTCACTTTCTCAATCAGAGATCAACACCATTAACATATGGCGAGCCTGAACACAGATGATACAAAAGTGATGCTGTCTCCACTCTTCTTTACACTAGCTCTTTAATGTCCAGTAGTTATCTGGGGCTTAAACAACTATTGGGGAAACTCTTCGAAGAATGAAAGAAGGCAGATCTACACATAAATTATTAAAAAACAAAAGTAATGATATGTGGCAAGAGGAAAGGAAATTATAGACACAATATCAATGAAAAGAAAATATAAGTAGTAAACAGTTTCTGCTACTTAGATATTACTATAACAAATTATTGAAAATAAAACAAACACATTAAGGAAACAGAACTGAAAACAAAAAGGTTTCTACCAGCCATGAGCAAATTTCAATACAAATATGGTGGATATTCAGTAATAGGATACCGAAAAGTAATAAATGCCAAAATTTGCAGCCAATTATTATATGGGGAGGAAATATGGGATATATGAGAAAAAATAAATCTAGACACCTGTTTAAATATATATTATAAAGCATTATTAGGAATACCAAACAGAACCCCTTCAGCAATGGTCAGGACAGAATTAGGCCAACACTCAATAAATTGCCAAATACAGGAGAGAATGGTCAGTTATTGGATCAAAGCATTTAATATGAATGAAAATAGACTTCTGGGACTTTGCATAGAGGAAGCAATAAATTACTTAAAACAAAACATAATGTTTCCCAGTATGGTGACAGTAGAAAAGATTATAAAACCGAATGAGTTACTGCAAAGCCTAATAGATGTCTTCAGGTTCGATATAAAAACAGTAATAGATGAGACAAAGAGCTGAATAAAGATATCTCAAAACAAAAGGACATGCAATATTGCAAACAATGCAAAAAGTGAGAATAGATATCAAAAAATAAAAGAATCCATAAAGTGGAACAATACTTGACTCTCATAAAAAATCCGAAGATTAGAAAATTGTTGACTAGATTCAGATTCGAAGACAATGATAGTAATTGGCTGCTGGCTCGATATGATAAGAAGGAGAAAAGAACAAACTAATGTAAATGTAAATGGGAAAAGGGTGACTTAACACATCTTCCAATATTATGTCCTTTACATGAGAAAGAAAGTACTTGGGAGAAATCTTAAAAAATTTGGCTATGGAATCTAAAGAAAGAAAAAAACACTATGGTTCTCAAAAGAGGTGGTGGGGAAAGTTAGAGAGAAAAAGATAGCATTCAGGAAGTATAAGGAAACACAGAAGGATCAGGACAGAGAACTGTACCAGTTAAAGCAGAAGGAAGCAGGGAAGGCAGTCAGAATAACAAAGGCCCAAACCAAGGAAAACACAGACAACTCAGTTAAGAAGGAGATAAAACCTTTATAGGTACATTAGGAGCAAGAAAGACCAAGGGAGGGATAGTAAGGCTTAATAAAGGGGAGGGGGTGGGCAAGGGTGATAGTGAAAAAGCAGGGATACTGAATGAATACTTCTGCTCAGTATTCACAAAAGAAGAGGAGGAGGCACCTAAACCAAACAACAGAAGCACTCTTGATGGGGGTCGATACCAGTCCATTCACAGAAGAAAGGGTCCTGAAAGAACTCCTAAAGCTCAAGGTGGACAAAGCAATGGGGCCTGATGGGATTCACCCCAGAATTCTAAAAGAATTAAGGGGAGAACTAGTGACACCACTATCTACTCTTTTTAACAAATCATGGGAGGATGGTGTGGAACCTGAGGACTGGAGGAGGGTGATGTGATTTCCTTTCACAAAAGTGGGAGCAAGACAGAGGCAGGAAACTACAGATCTGTTAATTTGACCTCATTGGTAGGGAAAATGATGGAATCACTTCTGAAAGAAAGAATTGTTGAGTATCTAGAGGCCAGTGGGGCACAGGATCCAAGGCAGCATGGATTCACAGTGGGAAGGTCATGTCAGATGAATCTAATAGATTTCTTTGACTGAGTGACTAATGATGTAGACCAGGGAGGGGCTGTGGACATGGCCTACCTAGACTTTTGCAAGGCATTTGACACAGTCCCACACAAAAGATTAATAAACAAGTTATCCAGCCTGGGAGTGTGTACCAGGGTGGTAGCCTGGGTAAAAAAATTGGCTGGACAACAGAACACAGAGGGTAATAGTAAATGGAGTCCACTCCAAAGAAAGGGGGGTTACTAGTGGTGTACCACAGAGTTCAGTATTGGGATCAGTCCTCTTTAATGTCTTTATAGGTGACATGGCTGAGGAACTGGAAAGAAAAGTATGCATCTTTGCAGATAACACAAAGATCTGCAACAGGGTTGATACACAAGGGGGGTGAAAAAGATGATAAGGGACTTGGCAAAGTTGGAGGCATGATCAAAAGTATGGCAGCTTAGATTCAATGCAAAGAACTGTAAAGTAATGCACCTGGGAAACAAAAACCCAGGGGAAGAGTACACAATGGGGGGAGGCACTAACAACAAAAATGGAAAGGGACCTGAGGTAGTCATATCAGATGACCTAAAGGTAGGCAAGCAATGTGAGAAGGCAATAAGGAGGGCTAGGGGGATACTGGGATTCACAGGAAGAGGCATCACTAGTAGAAAACAGGAAGTTGTTATACCTTTGTACAGACAGTTGGTGAGACCCCATCTGGAGTACTGCATGCAGTTCTGGAGACACCAACTCTGCAAAGACATAGACAAAATGGAGGCAGTCCAGAGGGGGGCAACTAAAATGGTGCAGGGTCTGCACCAGAAGCCATATGAAGAGAGACTAAAGGAGCGTAATATGCATACCCTCGAGGAAAGGAGAGAGAGGGAGACATGATAGAATCTTTCAAGTACCTCAAGGGAATCAACAAAGTCCAAGAAGGTAGCATCTTTCAGAAAAATAGATGTGCAAGGACAAGGTGGCACAATTTGAAGATAGAGGGGGGATGGCTCAGGGGCAACATGAGGAAGTATTTTTTTTTCACATAGAGGGTGTTGGAAGCATGGAATGGCCTTCCTGAGGAGGTTGTGGGGTTATAAACAGTGGGAAAATTCAAGAATGCACAGGACAGACATATAGCAATTCTAGTGGGGGTAGGAGGAAGTAGGCTGTTTAACTAGGATCTGTATCTTATCCAATAGGTAGGAAATTGGCAGACTGGGTGGACCAAGCGGTTCTTATCTGCCATCAAAGTCTATGTTTCTATGTTATGTTTCTACCCTGTCTTGCTTGCTAGTTTTTTTTATTATTATTTATTTGCCTGTAATAAAGAAAACTGTCCCTCGATTTCTCTTTTTTGGCACTCCTCAGCTTCTGATCCCTGTCCTGGCCTCCGATCCTTATCCCCATTCTTTCATTGGTGTCTAGTGGCATCCCCCACCCTCCAATGGCCATCCCACTTGTTTCCAGGTTTTATTTCATATTTATATTATCCAACACAGGGATGCCCACCCCCTGTGTCAGATGCCACCCCCCACAGCCCATTGTTTTCTAATGACAGTGCTGACATTGGGGGCCTGATCCCATATCAGAATTACAAGCTCCCCCAGCAGTGTGGGACACTGAGGAGCCCACTCCCAGTGTCCCAAAATATTGATTTAGTCTGAATGATCCTTTAAAAAGAAAACAGTCCCCCAACGTCTTTTTGTTTTTACATGAAAAAAGAAGACAGTCCCTCATCATCCTTGCCATCCCCTTCCCCATTCCAACCCTCCCACTGAGCACCCACCACCGCACACACACACCCATCCTATACTTACCACCAGAGGTTGTCGGCTGTTATCTTCTGTGGACCAAGACAAGTCTGCACTCTTCAAAGCAGAACCATGAAGTGAGGAATTAAGGTTAGTACCATATAATGTATTTCAATGGCGTTTTGAACTTATGTTCATAACTTTACCATTTTAAGGAATTTTTCACCAGATTTTCAACATGGCTTTTTGAGGACCCCACCTCATAAACACTGACACTCTTATTTTGTTAACCAAGCCCAGAAGGTGATTTCACACTCACTGCATGAAATCACATTTCAGGACCAAATAACAAAATGTCACCACCAGTGTTAATGAGGTACTGTCCCAAAACGGCCATATTGAGAATTTGGTGGAAAAATTCCTAAAAGTGGCTGAGTTACAAGCGTCTGTTGAAATGTTTCTATGCACATGCATAACTTTGGTGATTTTTAATATTTTGACTCCACATTTTCAACGTGGGCATTTTTTCACACCACCTCATGAACAGTACAGCTTTCATTTTTCACATCCTGTCCAAAATGTGTTTTCGCACCTGTGGTGTGGAATGGCATTTTGGCATGGATTCAAAAATTTACACATATGGGTTTATGAGGTGGGGTTATAAGAAGGCTATGTTCAAAATTTGTGGTCAAAATATGAAAAAATGCCAACATTATGACCATTCATTGTAATTTCAGTATGCTCTCTCGTAACTTCAGAAATTTTAAATATTTTGACCCCAGATTTTCAGCATAGCCTTCTTATTACCCCACCTCATGTATGTCACAGTTGTCATTTTTCAAATCCTGGCTAAAATGTGTTTTCACTCCTGTGGAGCGGAATGGCGTTGCATTTGTGCAGAATTACATTTTGGCTGGGATTTAACATTTTTCTGTACCAGGTAAATGAGGTGGGTTAATAAGATGGCTATGCTGACAATTTGGTCACTGTTGCCCTATAAATGGAAGCGCAGGGTCCTGTGCTTCCAAAGCTACATACATATACGTATCTATGAAGGACTGTGAGTGCAGGGCCCTACAGGCTCTGCACTAACACAGACAAATAAGGATATAATTATACTATCTGAAAAGGTAAGGAAATTCATTGCAAAAAGCTTTGTTAATCCATCAGATAGGGTTGTTATTAAAGTGATAAAAGTAGGGAAATGTGGTGTTAAGGTTTCCAACCCTAACACCCCACCCCAACCCCCACCCTTCAGACACTGACAGATCTCAGGGGTGTGCCTTGGGGTCTTCAGCCCTAACACTTACACCATTCTCCTATACTGTACCCATCTTAGGTTATTTACTTAGGGATAAATACAGTAAAAATCAAAAGTCTTCTTGGACTATAAGGAAGACTGCTTGGAGGAAACTGTCTGAAGAAGGAGAAGAAGAAGAAGAAGAATCAGCATTTATATAATGCTTTTCATACACAATGTATCCCAAAGTGCTTCATAAGCAATGCTAGACTGCTAGTGAAGTGACTGAACGCATAGTGGGAGCCATTTTGCGCATCAACACCTACAGACAGTCTTGGAAAAATGCATGAACTGGTTTTATGGGAAGGGGAATATTTGCCAGGACACCGGGGAAATTCTCCTACTCTGCTTCCTGTGAACAGGGGGACCCTTTTGCCGGTGACTCCAAGATGGCTGCTGTTCCAGATCCTGGGGGAGCTGCTACCATGCAGGAGGATGTGTAGGCTGGCCAGTCTGCTGGTGTACCTGGGGGTGAGCAGGTCTCCCTACCTTCAGGTCCAGCTTTGGAGACCAATGAAATACTGCCTAACTGTCTGGAACAAGAAGAATTAATGATGGATTCAGCTTTGTCACCTTTCTGTGCTACAGCAGGTTTATTTGGCCCTGATGCTGTCTGGCTGGATAACATTTTGCAGCAAAATCAATGTTTGATATGACCAGAGGGAATGCAATCTATGGAAAACTCTTCTCAAGGTATACCTATGACTCCTATGGAAGAACAAGGTGAAATTATCGCTTCTGACCTCCTTAGAGATGCTGCACACCTTATTCAGGACGAATTGGGGAAGTCAGTCAAGGTGGAACCTACACCGAGCAGCAGTGTGAGTCAGCAGGATGACGCATCCACTTCAAAGGGAAGCATTCTGACAGAGCGGCCCTGTAATGTGGTGAAATTGACAACCGCGCTTCAGGTCGATGGCCGGGCCGAAAGTGGGACTGCCTCCGTGAGTATCTCAACTGTTCCTACATATGAAAGAATGGAAACTCAGGACATACCTTTTGCCTTCGTAAAGGCAGATCTGATGTTGATCCTCCGCAGGCCCCTTGCAAACGACCGGTTACCTCGCTTGACTGCTCGCGTGCTCAATGCAGGCTGGAAGCAAGGAGACACCGGGGTCTGGGTTCCTGACCCAGCCCACAGTCCTATACCAGGGCACCCTGTGTTGCAAACAATGGATCCCGCAGTGCTACAGGGGGAACAGTCTCCCTCGGTCCCACAGTTGCCTGATGAGGGGAAACAGCTTCAGACTGCAGGGCGACATGATGCATCCTCTTCAGATTCTGAAAGTATGGGGAAGCAGCATATGGAATGGGGGAACTCTGTTGCTACCTCCCCACAACAAGCACGGCCTTCCCCTAACCTCCTTCAGCAAGCAAAAACAGCCTGGGAGTCATTTCAGCGAAAGATCCTTCTCTTTGCCCCCATTACAACAGAGAATGCAGTGCGCTTGGAATATCGGGGGTTTAACTAGCACCGAACCAACTGTACGTGGGGAAAACTTTGTTTTCCAATGAAATCCATGCACTTATCCATGTGTCTGGTTCTATAATTTTTGATGTCACTTTTGTCACCCCACAAAACTTGGATCGTTTCTGGTCAAAACTAGATGTTTTGAAATACTCTGAATTATGGATGCCTTTCAAGGCAATCCCTTTGACTAAACCTTCTATCAAATCAGTGACAGTGTTATTTCAAAATGAATCTGTTTCAGTGCATGATATTGTTTTTTGGTTGTAAAAGCGGTGTGAAGTCCTCGGCACTCCCTCACCTATATTTGATGATGAATGCATTTGGAATGGAGGGTGGGTGTTCCAGGTTCGCTTACGGAATAATCATCTGGGGCCTGTACATCTGCCAAATAGTATTTTTCTAGGTTCTGAGTGAGGTCACTGTTTTTATCAGGGTCAGCCTAGGGCTTGTTTTAAATGTGGGGCCCTTACACATTTAGGCTCCACTTGTGATAGATTAAGATGCAATTTCTGTCTTGACTATGGTCATCATAGCTCTGAATGTCAGGCTGACTTGAAATGTAATTTGTGCTACGAATCTGGGCATTCATATAAATCCTGTCCATGGGCTACACATAATCGATCTGATAGGAAAAGTCAGGATAGCATATTACAAGAAGCGCAGAAAAAAGAAATGTTGAAGAAAAGGGCTCAGCAGCAGGAACCCCCCCCCCCCGTGGAACTGAGTCCAAGTTCTCCCCTGACTCCCCCCCCACCATCTCCACAGTTATATAGTGTAGTAGATGACCAGTCAGGCCCTCCAGCTGAGACTGCTTCAGAGCTAGGTATACCACCTGGTACAGAGGTCACTTCTCTTCCACTGGTGCAGGATGACACTCCTTTTGAAATGCCTCCCCCTCGGGGTAAAAGTGTGGCTAAGAAAAGGAGCCTGAAACACTCTCAACCCAGATCTAAGGTGGCAAAAGCCTCCTCAGGGAAAGATGATGGTATTGAGCTGACAAATAAATATGAGATTCTGAAACCTCAATCTCTGGATTCTGAACCAGGCGGAGATTCTGAGGCTTCGTCCTTAGCCCCTCCCTTCTCAGACATGGATGGGGAAGCTCAGGAGCAGTGCTCCCAAGTCAGTGATGCCCCCCGCTATAGAACCCGTGTCCGTAGAAGTACCAGGGTTAAGAAGCCACCTTGATTCTATAACATATTTCCATGTTGACTGCTTTCCTTCCTAGGTTGAGAATTTCAACCATTAATTGTTAATAGCATAAAAAATCCTAAGAGACGTTTGGTTGACCTAACAAGGTTAAAAGACATGGAATGTGATATATTTCTTTTGCAAGATACAAGGCTGAATACTACCTTTTTAATTAATGCTACACAAAAACTATGGTGTTGGGGGCCTTCCTTTTTCTGCTATGGAATGGCTGTGTGTGAGGGCATGGGCATTCTATTTAGAGGGGATGCTTTTCATATTTCCAGATTGATCGAGGTGTTTCTGGGGACAGCTTTGATAGTTGACTTCACATATGAGAATATGTCCTGGAGATTAATTAATATTTATGCCTTCTTACTAAGAAAGGGAGGGCCAGGTGTTAGGGATGATTAAACCCTATTTATTCCTGCAAATTAGTTACTTATGTGGTACTTTAATTGTGTTATTAATATAGGGATAGAGTGCGAACAAAAAAAGTGTATAGGGACACTAACTGTCTTCTCAATTATTATCCCAAGTCAAATGATTGGCGCCTTATAGAAGGTACACAAGCTTGGTGGGCAAACATATTTTCATGGGTCCCTGTCCACGAGAATAGATTTTTATTTATCAAAGCTAATACTGGAGTGGAAGCGACAGTGCTTCCGATGAAATTTCTGACCATGCTATTTTGATGGTCACTTTGGGAGCAGTTAAAGGCCCCGGTATGGGAAAGGGTACTGGAAGTTGAATACGGCACTTTTGTCTGATAAACATCTGCAGACCCAAATACAGGATTACCTTAGAGCTCGCATATCCATGGCAGGGTTGGTGAACAACAGAAGCAGCTGGTGGGAACTCACTAAAACAGGTCTGAGATGTATGTTTCAAAAACACTCGGTTAAACAGTGTCAGGGACAGTATCGACAGTATTTGCAGCTACGTATGCAGTTGAATAAAATTTATTCAACTATCAATTTGTTACATATCCCTCTCTCAGAACAGGCTCTTAATATTAAAAAGGAGATGTTCTTGTTACAATATGACAGGGCCAAAACATTGTTATATGAACATAAAATTTGCACTCAGGGGAAAACAGGACTGGGAGATCCCTTTCAGCTTAGTACCCAGAGAGCAAATGCGTGTTTTATGTCTGCTGTTACTACAGACACTGGCGAGATGGTTTCAGATGGGCCTGGTATTTTGAACACAGTCTCACACTATCTGGAGTCAATGTACACCTCTTCTTTATTGGGTGGTGAGCAAGTCAGAAACATATACTTTATCAATTGTGATTCTTCACTATCAGATGATCAGGTATTGCACTTGATGAAACCCATTACTGAACAAGAGCTTAATCAAGTCATCACTAGTCTCAAAATAAATACAGCACCTGGTATAGATGGTTTACCTACCGAATTTTATCATACATTTAAAGATTTGATGGTTCAAATATTAAAAATTGTATTTAATTGGGTATTACTGACTTTACAAGTAGATTTCCATTTTTGTATTGCAGTACAAATTATGGTGTACAAGAAGGAAGAGAGGACATGTTTGGACAGTTGGAGATCTTTAAGTTTATTAAATACAGACTACAAAATTTTAATGAAACTTCTACATTCTAGTTTGTTGCCGTTGATGCCATATCTACTCTCATCGACTCAAACTTGTGCTATACCAGGTTGTACTATACAACACAATTTATTATTAATAAGGAACTGGTAGAACAGGTAAAGAGGAACTTTACAAGGAATTGTAATGGCTTTGGACCAAGAAAGGCTTTTGACCGTGTCCACTTTCTTACATTTCTCTTGTGTTACAGTCCTATGGAATCCCTGAGAAATTTGTTAGGTGGATCACTACTTTGTATTCCCATGCTAATGCTATCCCTCTGGTTAATGGTCATTTAGGAAATATGTAACAATTTCTAGGGGCTAAGACAGGATGCCCTTAAGTCCCCTTTTATGTGTGTTGTTTGGATCCTTTGTTAAGGGTTATCCAACAAGAATTCTCATAAAGTAACTTCTGCCACTGGGGAGGGTTTAGAAATTCGAGTTACTGCTTATGCGGATGATATTTGTGTTATAGTAGCAGATGAACAGTCAGGTCTGAGGGTGTTGAACTTATTGGATGATTTTGCTAAATCTACTGGTGCTAGTTTGAATAAACAAAAAAGTATAATTTATCCCTTGGGAAGGTCATATCAGGGCGCCATGGACTGGCATGGTATTACAGTATCACACATGCCATTCCAATATTTGGGCATTTGGTATGGAAATGAGGATAACAGTGTGTTTAACTGGTCGAGAAAATTGGAGGAAGCAGCTGTTAAAGTAAATATTTGGAAGTCATGGAATCTAGTGAAAAAAAAAGAAAGTTATGCTAGTTAAAACATATCTTTTGCCAATCTTCCTGTATCTCAGTGCTGTATATCCATTACCGCGGCATCTGGAATCATGTGTGTTAGGTTTGGTTTTTCAGATTATCTGGGGATGTAGGTTGAATCCAATAAAGAGAGGTACTGTATCTTCCTATAGATAAAGGAGGTTTGAATTTGTGAATCCTATTCTTTTCCTGTTTACTATTTTTCATCATAATTTATTGGATATGTCAAAACCTCAACTAGCTATATGGATCCCTTTAGCTGACCACTGGTTGGGACCTGTATATTCAAATGGAAAGAGTAGAAATTTTGCATGCCCAGGTTAAAACTCCTTGTGTATATTTTAGGCCTGCTCTGGGGAAATTAAAATTATGGAAAGTATCCTTAAGGGTCCTTACTTCAACATCAAACAAAGTCATGTATAAGTCTATCCAACAAGGTATTCCTGAGTTTCAAGTGGAATTTCATGATGTGGAACCTCAATTTAGAATGCATGTAATTGAGGGGAGCACAACAAGCAAGGAGGGACTAAATGGAGACAGCAAGGAAGGGAGGACGAGCCAGGCTAGTTTAGCAGATGGGGGAGAAGGACCAGTTGTGAGCAGTGAGGGGGGAGTTAGCAAGGTACAGAAGGATACTCAGGAGGAAGAGAGGCATAGGATTGGAGGGGGGGTTGGTCAGGGTAAATAAGGAGGGAGTGGAATGTGGCACCCAGATAGGGGGAGGAACAAGGGCAGCTGGTTGGAGGTCAGTAGAAAGGATGAGGGACATGGAAGGGGAAATGGAGGAAAAGGAGCGGTCAGAGTGCTCCTGTTGAGACTCTATGATCGGGTATCAAATGGGATAGGGAGGAAGCCTAGCCAGTTAGAACAAAATGCTTCACTGGACTAATGGTGCACAGGGCTAAGCACAAGGTATATCAGCTGGAAAAGGATTGTGGGGTTCCCTGGATACTGGTCCACCTGGTACAAATGACATTGAGGGAAATAGTGAGCTAGAGATACAGGCAAGATTCAGGGAGCTTGCCAGGGTCTGTCATGACATAGGATGCACAGTTTCCTTCTCAGAAATCCTGCGGTGCCAAGGGCTGGTGGGGAGCACAAAGGAAGATTAGGAGATAAACCAGTGGCTCAGGGAGTGGTGTGAGGCCAGAGGTATAGGTTGATTGAGGATTGGGAGACCTGGGGAGGATAAGGAGCTGTATGCTGAGATAGACTCCATCTCAATTTGAAGGGGAGGGGAATCCTTAAGTTGAAAATAGAGGGGTTCATTGGTGAAAAGTGGGGTTTAAACTGGTGAAGGGGGGAGGGATGGGAGAAAAGGCTGTCAAGGGGGTGCTGATAAAGGAGGGACTCTGTCTCCACCCCCCTGGGGAGCTGGAGGATTGCGGGAAAAGGCCAACTGGTAAAGTGCAGATCAGGAGAAAACAGAATCCCCATGGGAACACGAGCAGAGGAAATGGAAGTATAGGGAAAGGGTGGAAGGTAGTCCTGCTAAATGCCAGGAGCTTGGGAAATAAAATGTCTGAGCTCCAGGTGATGCTAACTGAGGGAGCAGTAGATGTGGCAGCAGTCACTGAGACCTGGGCCACTGCAGGACACGACTGGGACCTGAACCTGGAGGTTACACTATGTTCAGGAAGGACAGGGGAGGGATGGGGAGGAGGGTAGCAATGATAGTCAAAAACTGCATTGGCATAGAGGGTAGAGGAGGCGGAGGGAACCGTGGAAGCAATTTGGGTCACCTTGATAACAAGGGACAAGAGTAAAATAGGGAGTGGTGTATAGACCCCTGCCCTGGGCGGAGGAGCTGGAAGAGAGTCTGGTGGCAGATTTTGGGAGACACTGCAGACTGGGCAGAAGAACGGTGGTGGTGTTGGGGGACTTAAACATGCCAGGAACAGACTGGGAGACTATGACTTCTTCTGTGATCAGGGAACAGAGGTTGTTGGATGTCTTTCAAGACGTGTTCCTAACTCAGCAGGTGGGGGAACCGACCAGGGAGGCACAGGTACTGGATGTGGTCCTGGCAGACAGTGACCAGATTAGGGGCCTGGAGGTAAGTGACCCGTTGGCGGGGAGTGACCATGCCATGGTCTGGTTCTGCCTGGACCTAGGAGGGCTAGAAAGCTGCACAAAGACGGAGGTAACTGACTTCAGGGGAACGGATTTTAAGGAAATGGGAAGGATCCATAAGGCATTTGGTTGGGATTGGGTCAGACATGGGACGCTGATAGTAGGTGGGAAATAATCAGGAGAGGGGTGCAAGATGCTACCAGCACCTGTGCAAGAGTAAGACGAAAATGCGGTAGGGCCCGAAAACCCTGCTGGTGGACCAGGGAGGTCCAGGAGATGGTGCAGGGAAAGAAGGCAGCTTATAGGCAATTCAAGTGCTCAAGGAGTGAAAGGGATTGAGGGGAGTATGAGCTGATGGCTAGAAGGGCCACTAGGGTGGTGAGGGTGGCTAAGGCAAGAAAGGAGCAGAACCTGGTCAGGGAAATCAGGAGAGGGAACAAGGGGTTCTTTAGATACATTGGGGAAAATGAAGGGTGAAGGGGCAGATTAGCAGGATTAAATCAGGGAGATGGGCACAAGACCGGGGAGCAGGCTGAGGTACTAAATGAGTACTTCACCTCAGATTTCCTGAGGAAAATGGGGTTGCTGCATCATACATGGGAGGAGACAGAGATACTGATGAGGGACCCTTACCGATCGGCGGGTCTGGGAGAGGGAAGCATCACTGGCAGGAGGAGGGCTAAGCAGGGAGAAGAGGTACTGAGTGGAAATCACAGCAGAGAGTGAGGGAAGCCCTCAGCTCCTTAAGACAGAGAAAGCACCAGGGCCGGATAAAATTACATCCCAGAGTGCTGAAGGAACTTGCGGATGTCCTGGCTTAAACCTCTGGCGGAGCTTTCACCATCTCTCTGAGGACAGGGTGGGTGCCCCAGGACTGGAAGGTGGTGCATATAGTGCCTATCCACAAGGGGGATCAAGGAGGTGGCAGAGAACTACAGGCCTGTCAGCCTGACATCGTGGTGGGCAAGGTGATGGAGGGCATTGTCAAGGAGGAGGCTAGGGGACCTGGAAAAGTCAGGGTGCCTGGACGATAGACAGCATGGATTCATCTCGGGAAATTGTGTCAGATAAACCTTGTGAGTTCTATGACTGGGTGACGAGTGCCTTGGACCTTGGTAGACCAGTGGACGTCCTCTTCTAGACTTCAGCAGGCATTTGACTCTGTTCCTCACATGGGCCTGTTGGATAAGTTGGGAGAAATGGGGTGGGGAACCAGATGATCAGATGGATAGGCAATTGGCTCTAGGACCGGATCCAGAGGGTCATAGTTGGCGGGATAGTCTCATCCCCAAAGAGGGTCATTAGTGGGGTCCCACAGGGATCAGTCCTTGGGCCCCTCCTGTTCAACGCTACATCTCTGACATAAGGACAGGAATCAGGGTGAGATGAGTCTCTGCGGATGACTCAAAACTGGGGGCAGTGGTGGATGAGGAGGGAGGGAGGGTGGCCTAGGGGACCTGGAGGCTCTGGAAAGATGGTCTAGAAAGTGGAAGCTGAGGTTCAATGCAGGGAAATGCAAGTGCTCCACCTGGGGCCAGAAACCCGGCCAAGTGTACACCCTGGGGAAATGCTACAAGTCTCGATGGCTGAGAGGGACCTGGGGGTGGTGGTGGATGTCAAAATGAACAACTCGGAGACTTATAGGAGGGCAGCCAAAGCCAACAGGATGCTGGGATGCATCATGGGGATCACCTCCAGAAGGAGGGAAGTGATACTCTCTCTGTATAATTGCTTGGTGAAGCCACACCTTGAGTACTGCGTGCAGTTTTGGAAGCCACACTTAAAAAGGGACATTAAACTCTGGAGAGGGTCCAGGGAGGGCAACCAAAATGATTTGGGGGCTTGGGGACAGGACCTATGAGGAGGCTTGAAGAGCTAAATATGTACACATTGGAAGAGAGAAGGACGGGGGGACATGATAGAGGTCTTCAACTAATGAAGAGGTTAAATAGGGGAGGAACAGTCAGGGTGCTTCGAAGGAAGGAGGAGGGGGCCACTAGAGGGCATGGGTGGAAGCTGGAGGGGGGAAGATTCAGGGGAGAAAGGAGGAGGTGCTACTTCACTGAGAGGGTGGTGGAGCAATGGAATGCACTGCCTAGGGGGCTGGTGGAGGCAGAGAGAGTGGAGGGGTTCAAGAGGGGCTGGGACAGGTACAGGGGAAGGGTTCTGGAAGCAAAATCCAATGCAGCAAGAATATCCAGAACTGGGAAGGGAAAAGCCAGAGAAGACGAGGGGGGCAGCAAGGTCAGCACCCAGGGTGGAGGCTGACCAATCGAGCAGACTTGAAAGACCGTTAGGCCTATTCTGCTGGCATTTTAGTATGTTAGTATACCTCGCGGGATCCTAGACTAGCACCTAGAATATGGGATGTTACATGGCTGAGTGCTCATGGGCATTTAAATGTGAACAGCAATGCTAAACATAAAAAATATGAAGAACGTTTTTGTCCCAGACAGGCCTGCATTGAGATGATTGAAACTATGCAGCATTTTTTACTTTCATGCCCGTTTGTACAAGTGTGGAGCATTTTGGCTACTAGATGGAATCAACCTTATTGGAAAAATCTTACGTATTCTGAAATAGTAGGTGGGTGGTTTTAGTCTTTCAGACCTTGCTTTGCAAGGGGACATGGTGAGACTTATCTTATCTTTTATCAAATTTATTCTTTGGCAAGTCAGATGTAAACTGGTGTTGCAGCAAGTCTATCAAGACCCAGTTACTGTTATCCTTATTATTTAAAATGCACTATGTAAGCAGTGTTATTTTGAACAACAACACATGAATGAAGGGGTATGGAAACTTCGTTGGTTGAATGTACCTTTTATGAAAGATAAAATTGGATGATGTGTTTTCAAAGTATAGACTTTGTTTTAGTTACAGAACAACTGATTGTTTTTTTCTGTATGTATCGTTTGTTCTAAAATGTTCTTGTTGTAGTTTCTGTTCAGTTTATTTTCAATAAAATTTTCCCCTGCTCTCCTGTAGGGGAACCACTGTTGGACTGTCATTTGGCTTGAAGAGTTCGAGCAGGATGGAGGTTCCTGTGGAGCGGGTCTCACCCGCGATCGATGCAGCAATGGATACAGAAATTTTTTTGATGCTAAGAGCACTGATGTGCCCGCTGACGATTCAGTAAGTGAGACAGAAACTCTGAGGCGAGTTTCTGAATTATTAATAGAGAAATTTAAATCAACGGAGCATGAAATTGCATCGCAGGATTCCACCAAGCTGTAATTACTATTGCAGAAGGAGGAAGAAAGCTACATGGCAAGGAGGCTTACCTTGCAAGCAGCTCTTGCAGTAGCGCAGCAACAGGATTCGGCGAGACAGGCCGAGGAACCAGATGTGGAGGTACGACAGTGAGGTGCTGATGTGGCAGACTTGATTGCTTCTGCATTACCGGCATCCACACTAGCAGCTGATTCAGGTACAAGGGCAGAGATATCGCAATCCTCCTCTTCAACAGCAAATACAGGTACAGCTCCTCTTTTTGTGTTAGTGGGGAACTTAAATAATGATTGCAGTAATGCTTTAAAAGAAACAGTTAAGGGGGGTGTCACAAAACCCCATACTTCACGATCTTGTCAATATAAGGATAAAGACACAATGACTTGGTCAGTATATAAAGCATTAACGGAGGCGGGCTGGGAGAAAAACGGAGCTACATGGATTTCAGGCCCATCTAATTATTCAACCCTGACCACTAGCATACATGAACCTACAGACAGTTCTGTGGTGGAGGAGAAAAAAATTGGTTGGGGCTCGGAAATGGATGTTGTATCCCCTTTACATTTTCCTGAAGATCTAAACTTGACACAAAACCCTATTTTACCATTACCTCCTCATGTTATTGAAACAAACATAATAACATCACAGGAATCTAGTAGGCCTCCTGTCCAGGGACCAGTGTCATAGACAGATCAAGAACCACAAGGACCGAGATCCTATGCATCTTTATTCAGAGCCCCAGTCTTCTTGGCCAAAAGACACAATGCGATTAGACTTATTTATAAAGGTGGTCTGGATGTATTCCCAGACCGAAAATATGTGGCACGCACTTTATTAAAAGGATCCATGCACTATACTCCTGTGGAACTTTATGCTCCTATTCATGTCTCCGGGGAACCGGTGTTTGATGTCAGCTTCAAACAAGGTAACGGCCTTCAAAAATTCTGGACTGCATATCGTACTTTAAAATCTTCAACCCTATGGTCACCCTTTGAAGTGGTCACTCTAACTAAACCTGCACATTGAATGATTAATGTCTTGTTTCGGAGTGAAGGGGTTAGTATGATTGACCTGACCTTTTGATTGAAGCAGAGATGTACAGTTCAGGGAAACCCAGAACCTATATTCGATGAGGACCATATCTGGACTGGGGGATGGAGAGTGCAAGTAATCCTTAACACTAACGACACTGGACTTGTACACCTACCTAATTGTTTTTTTTTTTAGGGAAAGGCAGGGGTGTGTTATTCTATGCTGGGCAACCTAAGACCTGTTATTGTTGTGGCTCCACTGGCCACCTTAGTAGTATGTGTGATAGATTATAATGCATGAACTGTAATCAATTGGGACATATTTTGGGGTTGTGCAAAAGTGATCAGGTGTGAAATTTATGCAGTCTGAAAGGACACACATACCATTCCTGTCCTTCAGCAGCCCATAACTAACTAGATCAGGCTGATAGGGATGAGCAAAAAGTCACTATTGCAATTGCTCAACGCAATAACGCACACTGCCTCAGTACTGATAGGCCTAGAATACATTCATCTGAGATCTCGGAAATAGAGGTGCCGGCTTCACATACACCAGGCCCAGGTACTTCCCCATCTGTGGTACCCCTTCCATCTGAATTGCCTCAGATATTAGAACCCACTATAGAGGTAGATCCACAATGTGAAGTTCAGAAACTGTTGGTACAAGAAGTCATGCCCCCACCCAAACTTCTTCCCCTGCCACCTAAGGAGCAGGTACTTAGAAGCACTAGACGCCGACAAGCTTGGCAACAACCCAGTCCTAAAATATCCAAAATCTTAGAAGTCATTATGAAGAATAGGTTTTCCTCTTTACCTATAGAGGCTCTGGGTTCAGGAGATTAGTTGGATGGCTCATCAGTGGCTTCTGCCCAGCCAGACCTGGGATCAGGGTT
Source organism: Neoceratodus forsteri (assembly GCA_016271365.2). Taxonomy (NCBI): domain Eukaryota; kingdom Metazoa; phylum Chordata; order Ceratodontiformes; family Ceratodontidae; genus Neoceratodus; species Neoceratodus forsteri. The sequence continues at coordinate 1,273,311,439 of CM057449.1, read as the reverse complement.
AGAGGATCCCTCTGTAGAAATGACTGAAGTGCCAACTACCCCACGTAAAGCTGCAAAAAAACTTAAAAATACTAGATCTATGACAGCCTCGAGTAAAAAGCCTCCTTAGGTAGTGGTTTTCATGATAGATGATTTGTTTTTTTTCTCCTTCTCTTTTTCCTCATCATGGTGACATCACTTTCCCTTTTTTCTAGTAATGTTAATAGCATTAAGAATATAAGGAAAAGACAGGCTGTTTATTCATACTTCCGGACATTTCCTCAGGGTATTTTTTTATTGCAAGATACAAGGTTGCACACCTTGTTAGAACTAAAACAAGCCACAAGGTTGTGGTATTCAGGACCTTCCTACTGGTCATTGGGCACTGAACCCTGCTCAGGGGTAGCTATATTATTTCATAATATTGATTTTCATTTTATTAAATTGATTGACCTAGCATCTGGAGGGGTGTTAGTGCTTGATATTAAAATTGGGACTGTTTCATTTCGCTTGATTAATGTATATGCAGGTCAGACTAAGGCCGCCTGGATAGAATTATTTCAGTCTATCCAACCTTATTTAAATTCTGCACATAATATTATTTGGGGGGAGATTTCAACTGTGGGTTACAACTTAGGGATAGAGGTCGTCTTACCACCACTAATAAAATATTTTGTGACATGACCTTTTTGTCAAAAATGATTTTGGCTATGACCATGAGAGATTCTTATATGGAAAAAAATGGTAGAGCTGATCCCACCTTTCACAAAGATCCTTTAGCCACCCAAATTGATTCTTTTTTTTATTTCATCACAGTTAGAGATTATTTCCATTTCAGTATTGGTAGCTGAATTTTCTGACCATAAAATGCTATCCCTACAACTTGGAAATGTTAATAAACCCCTCCATGGGCCAGGGTACTGGAAATTTAATGCATTACTTTTACAACAACCTGCAATACACCAAAACTTGCAATATTCCCTTCAAGCTAGGAAATCGACTTTGGTCTCATATGATGATTTAAGGCAGTGGTGGGAAGATACTTTAACTGACCTAACATCATTTTTACAATTGCAAGGTAAGAGTACGCGTGATGCTGCTTATGGGGCATACATCTCACATAGACAACAACTGCAAAAACTATTATCATTATCGGCAGTAGTGAAACATGACTTTTCCACCCAGATACAACAAATTGAAAGACAGATGGTAGAATATCATATGATTCAAGCTCACAGTCTGCCGTTCCAGCAGAATTTTAATATACTGGGGAATATAAGTCAACTCTGTCCATTCGAAGAAGGATCCATTAAATTTAAAAATAAAAAGATGGATGAGCTTTTTGATAGCAATAATCACCTATATACAGATCCTTTAGAGGTGTTGCAGATAGTTACACAACATACTAGGAATTTATTAGAACCTGATCTGATAGCAGATGACACTTTGACAGCTTTTCTGGATACAATACCCATGGTAGATTTTCCCACTGATCAGACACAATTCCTGATTTCAGATATAACACCACTGGAAGTGGAATTAGCCATTAAGGCATTAGGAATGGGTAAAGCACAGGGTGGTGATGGGTTGACAGGGGAATTGTATAAATATATGGGACCATGGTTATACATGGAATTGGCTTTGGTGTTTATGGCTCATTTAAAATCAGAAACCCCTTCCTTGAGGATGACAGGGGGAGTGCTGATACACAACTTCAAAAAAGGTGATAGAAGAAGCTTGGAAAATTGAGGTCCTATCTCACTTTTGAACACAGATTTTAAGGTTTTGGCCAAAATTCTGAATTCAAGATTGTTGATCAGTGCAAAAGTCATAATATCTACAACTCAAACTTGTGCCATCCCTGGTAAAAATATAACAGAACATCTGATTGTTTTATGAGAATTGAAAGAATACAGTAATAGGAATAAGACAGAAGGCTTCGCTCTGTCTCTGGATCAGAGGAAGGCTTTTGATGTGGTTAGTCATACCTTTTTATGGACAACACTAGAAAAGTATGGTATTCCTGTTATTTTTATTAATTGGATTAAATGTTTATATAGAACGGCTACAGTTACACCACTGGTAAAGGGATGGAAAGGACCAATGTTACCAGTACTAAGAGGTGTAAGACAGGGGTGCCCTCTAAGCCCCCTGCTCTATGCTTTTTGTATAGATCCACTTCTGAAATGACTCAACTCTTCCACTCTTTTAAAACCTATTGTTGTTAAAGATGTACATATTCCACACACAGCTCTGGCATATGCAGATGATCTTTGCATTCTAGTTGCTGATAGTGCTTCTGCACATGTGGGATTGAAAATTTGTGAATCATATGGGGTTCACGCGTGAGCATCCTTGAACCTAGATAAATCTGTTGGTATGAAACTTGGAACCTAAGGACAGTCGCCTTTGAATATTGGGGGAATTCGCATAACATCAGATCCAGTTAACATTTTGGGGATCCACTATGGCCCTGGGGATATGGAAATGTTGAATTGGGAACCAAGAGTTAATATAGGTAAAGCCATGGTGGCACATTGGAATAAAGGGAAAATGGGGAAATTGAAAAGAATATACTGCATTAAAAACCTTTTTGATTCCAGTATTTCTGTTTAGTAGCTATGTTTTTCCACCACCTAAACAACTAGAAACCACAATTTATAGTCTATTCTTTCAAGCAGTGTGGGAGAGTAGACTGAACCCCATCAAAAGGAATATAACATATATAAGCTATCTCCCACTGAAGCAAGGAGGTTTAGGGATGGTTAATCCCATTTTACTTTATTACAGTATCTTTATGTATGCTAGTTTGAGACCCATGCTTGTGTTCTCTGATTCAAGTTGGGTATCTTTGTTATTTAACAATTGTAAAGTTTGGTTTCAGATGTGGGATCAAGGACGACTGGGCCCTTTAAAAAGATCACTTAACATTCCATCTTACATACGGGAGACTTTTGTCTATTTAAAAAAATGGCAAATAACGAGTACTAGCTTAATCATTAAACCCAGGAAAGTAGTTTATCATTGGGTTTTAGATACACAGTTCACAGAAGCTGATACTTTTCCACGATGCTCTCCTCAAAATAAAGAGGCATTGCTGCACTTGCTGCAGACACCTAAGATACCAGATAAAATGGAGGATGTTCATTGGCTGAGCTGCCATAACAGGATAAATGTTAAGGCAAATCAAAAACACAAGCAGATAAAAGAACATGACTGCATTAGACCAGGATGCATACATCAATTGGAGACAACAGAGCACTTATTTTTTACTTGCACTTATATTAGCTCCTTTTGGGCAGCTCTGGCCACTGCCTGGGCAACTCCATGGTTTCAGACTGTTACAATGGATGCTTTGATGGTGGGTAAATATACAGGAGTTGGGAATTTGTGGCACATTGAGACATTGCATATTGTTTTATTAGTTATTAAATGTTTTCTTTGGAACAGCAGATGTTTGTTTTCACTACAACAAAAGCATTTACAACAAGAGGAACGTATACAAAAAATTACTAAGGAATTGCAATTCTTGTATAAAGAAGATAAGAAAAGATTACAATACAGAGTTGTAATGCAAGTTTGGAAGAATATGCCATGGGTTACTGTCTCTGATGCACCTATTACATAGAAATGTATTTAAGATATTAGGGGAATTAGTTTCTAGTCATAAATTTCTAAATGATGCAAATGCTGAAATTTTCTTCCATAGGTCTTTATTTTTCCTTTAGGTATTATGATAACAATGGCACTGTTACAAGAGTATTAATATGTTTACTATGAGTATGTATAAGCCTCAGTTCTTGTACAAATTCTTTTTTTTTCCCATTTTTTCCTTTCACTTGGTTTATGTTTTTTCTCTGTATTTTTTTGTGTGTTATAATTGATTTTGTGATGATTATATTGTATGATTTCCTTTTTCTCAATAAACTCTCCTACTCTACCAGCATGGGGCTTGACTTCCTGGGAGCAGAATGGAGGAGCCCAGTTTGGAGCCAGATGGAGGAGGAAGTGCTGATGTGGCAGGGAATATGGATGTGCCTGGCGCAGGGCTGAAGGCCTCTCCTCCTGTCTTATCTATTCAGATGGATGCTGTCAGTTCATGAGCCTCAGAGGAGGGGAGAGGATGTTCTGAGGTGGCAACGCCTGGTGCTGTAGACACCGACAGTTCTATGGATCAATGGGAGGACAGAAACAGTATGGAACAACTGAACAAAGATAAGAAGGTACCTGATCCTTCCTTGTGTGAAGGTACAGATGAGTTGAACCTCTCTCAAGAGGAAAAATGGGATATCCTATGACAGGAGTTGATGGCTGTGGAATCGCAACTGGCAGCAGATCTGGAAAAAAGAGAAGAGGAAAAAAAACGGAAACACCTTATTGATGGTTCTCCAGGGGCGGATGTAGGATCTGCAGCGAAAGTGTTTGTATGAAGTACAAAGTCGCAGGATCCAGCAGAAACAATGGATTTGCACCACCAATCGGATGCGATGAAAGAATGCGATGCAGAAGAAGGATGGACCCCAGAAGGTGCGCTTGAGGGAACGGGATGGAAACGGGCTCCCATTTGAGCCTGGCTACCAGAAACAGAGGAGATTATGGTACAAACAATAGTGGCAGTAGAGGAAAAACAAGGAAACGTCCCTATGAGAGAAAACAGAACCTCAGAAGCAGGAACACAACAAAATAAGGATGTCACAGGTACCATTTTGTTTTCACCTATTTTGTCAGGCCATGAGATTACTACTGATACCTCTCTAAATGAGCTGGTAATTACACCACAAGAAGTATCCTCCCCTCCCAGACTACAAGCAAATATTGAACTAAATAGGGAACCAGGGGACGAGACTTTGGAATACCCAAGTAAAAACACACAACCCACATTTGCAAGTCTATTTAAGAAACCCATAGAACTTGCAAAACAGAGAAAGGCAGTGCACTTCAGATACCAGGGGGGTATGGAAGAGCCACCAGACAGGTTTTATGTGGGCAAGATATTACTAAAGCAATCCCTACAGTTCACACCAGCAGATGTTTATGCCCTTATACATACAGCAGGGGAATCCGCATTTGAAATTAGTTTCTGGACTCCTGAAGTATTGGAAAGGTTCCGGGCCAAGTACATGACCTTAAAAATAAACCCCTTTTGGACTCCTTTTCAGATAATTTCCCTGACTAAACAATCTTTCAGGGTGATTACTGTCTTGCTAAGAAATTAAGGGATGAATATTCAAGACATTTTATATTGGTTGGATAAAAGATGCTCAGTCCTGGGTACCCCCGACCCCATTCTGGATGGGGAAGGGTTTTGGAACAAGGGTTAGAGAATAAAAATCAAGCTCCAACTAGAAGGGACTGAATTAAAACACTTACCCAATTGTGTATACATTGGGCGAGATAAGGGCTTCGTATTTTACCCTGGCCAACCTTGCCACTGCTTTAAGTGCAGCTCAGCAAGACATATTAGTCCCAACTGTGAAGCCCTTAAATGCACATCTTGTGGAGATCTGGGTCATACATGCTTTCACTGTCAAAACACACAAAAGTGCAATTTGTGTGATGAAGATGGGCATTCCTTTTCAGGTTGCCCATGGGCATCCCATAATACAGAGGATGCAGACTTTGTGATTCAGGATTTTTATAACAAAAACAGCATCAGGGTATAGGGGCTTTCTTCCTCCAACCCACACTGACCCTACACCTGTGGGGCAGACTATAGTGGTTCTGGAAGAGTGGTTTTAACAGGTCCACCACAAGTACATCTACCTGATAACCCAGATCAAGTTACAAACAGAGAGCCCAGAGAAGAAATGGCTCCCCCTCGCCTCTTTGGAGGGAGATGGTTTTAAAGAAGTAAGACCAAAAAGAGGGTCAAAGGGAAAAAAGCCAAAGAAAAGTCTGTTACTAATCAAGACCCCATCCCCCAAAGCAATCCCTTTTCTATTTTGGGAGGAGGGGTCTCAGAAGAAGATATAGACTCGGATGTGGTTTCCTGGGCTTCCTCCCAAGCCGATGCCCCCTCTGATAATGATGAAATGAAGGCACTGTGACAAGTAGAACAAGGATGTGGTGGATGGGAGTAAGAGCCATCTCCAGAAAAGTTCCTGAGAAATACAGCAGGTTAACCAATACTGATGGAACACTATGACATTACTATGGCCTCCCTGAATACAAATAGTGCATTATCAGAGAAGAAGAGACTGGCAGCCTTTGCTTTATTTTCTGACATATCTAAGGATATTTTTTTTTTTCAAGACACTAGAGTACAGACATCTGCAGAAATAGAGGCTGGCAGTAATGCATGGGTATGGGGTTCTAGTTTTTGGTCAGGGGTTAGTGATACTTGCAGTGGGGTAGGAATCTGTTTTAATTGGCAAATATTAAAGTTACTCATCGGGTGGAAATAGTACCAGGTAGGCATTACTGCTAGATGTAGCTCTTCAAGGGATATATTTCAGATTAATGAATAAATATGCTCCCCAAGTTAAAACAGCACATATAAACCTGCTTAAATTAATTTTACCCTACCTATATACTTCGCAAAATGTATTATTTGGAGGGAACTTTAACACAAGTCGATTTCTTACTGATAGGGGCCCAAACACCTCAAAAATGTATTGTGACTCTACCTATTTGAACGTATTTAGACGTTTTTGGTTCTACAAATTTGGCACCCACACATACTTTTCACAAGGGTAAATTATCTACTAGAATAGACTTCTGGTTCATATCACCTAATCTATTGGTTAGATCTAAAATGGTCACTCCAGTGGCCACATCAGACCTTAGCTTACTTAGTGTTACTCTCTCAGATTTAAAAGAAACGTCAAAAGGGATGGGATATTGGAGACTGAATGTTAGTCTCCTGTACAATCAAGAGATTAAAGAAGGATTTTCATTTACTAGAAGCTTGATCGTCAGTATTTTTCCTTTACGATTCTTTAGAAGACTGGTGGACCGATTGTAAAGATTATTTTCGGAAATATTTCCAGTTAATGGGCAAACTAAATGGTAAGAAGAAAAGGGAAGAGCACTTGACATTACAAAAAGAACTTTCCTTTCTTTATCAAATGCAAAAAGAATCCAATGAGTCATATACAGAACAGATTGCTTCTACTAAAAATCATTTAACAACTATAAAAAGAAATTGAGCAAAAGATAGGATGTACTGGGAAACAAGGTAATATTAACCCCTTTGACTCTTGTACAGCACAAAGCCGTAAAAAAATAATTTCACATCTAAAAACACCTGAGGGGACTGAGATTTCAGAGAAAAAAGACATTCTGAGTGTTGTATCAATCAAACTTTATTTAACCAGGCAGTTACATCATTGAGCAAGATCATTTTCAAGATGGTCCTGGATAGAGAGGACACTTTTGCTTACAGTAGACAGCACTTCATACAAAACTATACATCGGTACAGGCAGTTACAGTATACAAACTCAGTACTTGGATGAACCCTATGTCAAGGAGAAGTTTACAGAAGTTGATATTCCAAAGGAAAAGGTCAAAGACTGGCTGACCTCCTGTGAGCTACCACAAATCCCTGACTACCTAGGGAGGATCCTTACAGCTCCATTCACAGAGTTGGAATTAGCCACAGTGATAGCAGGACTAAAAGACAGGGTAGCCCCAGGGCCAGATGGACTCTCAAATGAGTCTATAAAATGTTGATTCCTATAGCAAAAACTGAATTAGTTGCTATGTTCAATTATTTTTGGAGAATAAGATCCTGCCAAACAGTATGTATGAGGGCCTTATTTATTTCTTTTTAAAGGAGGTAACAAGGCATTCTTAGATAACTGGAGGCCTATTACGTTGTTGAATACTGACAGTAAGATCCTAGCAAAACTTTTAAACAACTGTTTTGCACTCATATTAGATACTACAATATACACAACCCAGTTTTGTGCAGTTCCAAAAAGAAAAATAGGGTACGCACTCATTTCATCGAGGGAAATTATGGAGAAAGGTAACAGTGGAAAATTAAGTGGTTATATAGTAAGACTAGATCAGACCAAAGCCTTTGATAAAGTTAGTCATGAATATTTATGGCTAGTGTTACAAGCTTATGGCTTTCCACACAGTTTTGTGGACTGGATTAAACTATATTACCAGAAAAAATTTGTAAAACCTTATGTTAATGGTTGGGTGGGTCAGGACTGTCTAGTTCGTAGAGGGGTGAGAGAAGGTTGCCCACTGAGTCCCGCCCTATATATTTTGACATTGAACCTGCTTTTGTTTAGAATACAAATGAATGATACCATAAGGGGCATCTCAGTGGAAAGTGAAGACCAGGAAATAAAAAGCATTAATTATGCAGATGATGTGTGCCTGGTATTAGGAGACAAAGTATCAGACGCAGAGGCAACATTAGAAATGTTGTCTTTCTTCAGACTTACTGGCACAGAAATTAATACGAATAAAATTCTTTGTCTCCCTATTGGTCAACAAGTCACATCTGGCCCAGTATGTTTGGACATACCAATACAAGCTCAACCGCAAACAATTTTGGGAGTTTATTTTGGCTCTGGGGATATGAACACATTTAATTGGACTATATTGATAGAAGAAAGGAAAGAAAAGATTAAAAAATGGAATATGGGGGCATGGCTAGCAGCCGAGCTGTGAGCAGCTTTTTTTCCACGGCTCCACATCCAGACTTATACTAATACAAAAACAACTTATATAACCTAGAAAAACTCTGATAATTTAGATCTGGGAGGAAAGAGTACATCTAGAGCTGCAGTTTGATGCCACAATCACGACTGGAAGACCTTTGATTATTCCACTATGGGCCGAACAAACAGAATCGGAGCTCCCGCGGATGGAACCCGACCAAAGGAGACCAGAATGAACAGTAACAAAACCAATCAACCCAAGGATTCTGAGCAAGAAGGGCCTCAGCCTTCCAATGCTACCCTCTTGAGAGCAATCCAGGGCTTAGACCTCAAGATCAAAGACTTTGGGGCAGACCTCAAACAACTACACTCCAAGGTCGATGCAGTTGAAGATGAAGCAAAGGGAGCATCTCATAAGGCTGATAAGGCCCTAGTCATCTCTGCAGGGCTTACCAAAGAGAACGGACTGCTCCGGAGGTGGCTAGAGAATTTAGAAAATGCCACTCGGGCCTCCCATGTGCATCTTCTGGGGCTCCTAGAAATGTCAGAAGGGGAACACCCATTGGCATTTTTGCAGACTTGGCTGAAAGAATTCTTGAAGATTGATCAGCCCTTTCAAATACTTAAAACCTACTAGATCACACCACGAGGTAGCCAATGGAGGGCCGCAATGGGTATTGCCTTTCTCATACCCTAATGCTTGAGCTTCTCTGCACCACCGCTGAGAGAGGGACATGATTTTGCAACTGGCTAAACACCTTAACCCTATTCTCTGGAATGAACATAGGATTCATTTATTCCTGGACTTAAGTTTTGCAATGAGGATGCACAGAAAAGGTTTTGATGGGATACAGGAAAGACTGAGAGCTTTGGGAATTTACCATGTGCTTTTGCTGCCAGCAAGTCTCAAGATTATGTATGGGAGCAAGACCTATCAGTTTTTGGAGTCCTCAGAAGCCTACAAACTTTTAATTAAAATAGAGACACAATTCTCTGTACGAGCAGAGGCTTCCGATTCTGATGAAGACCAAGATATTTGAACTGAATATCCCCAATTAATGGTAGGAAGGGCTATGGGAAGAAAAGATTGAGAAAAACGCGCATATATTAAAGTACTTTCCTTCCTCTGCGATATTTTAGGGGAGCATAATTATGGAGGGGAGTTTTTGATAGAAGGAAATGGAGAGTGGCATTGGTAATAGAGATATAAAAGCTTTTTATTCCCATAGTAAATCAGTCTTGAATATATTCAACACTGCTTAGTATTTGTTAAGTTGTTATTAATAACAGGTTAAAAACAGATTTAATAATGCTGGATGTGGTTTGGGTGGGGAAGATTTTGCATAATTACGTTTCACAGTTTAGCCAATTTTGGTAAGGGCTATTAACCCTTTGTTAGGGTGAATGATGTTGTTCACCATTATTCTGTGCCCTGCTCATGGCTGTATATGCCGTTCCTACACATAATTGATGTTTTCTGATATTACTGAATGCTTTTGACACCGTTGTGTGCATTTGCATAAATTATTTTTCCTGGACTTTAAATAAGATTATCTTATTTGGTAACCCCCATGTGCAGTAACGTTATATAGGGGCATTATCTTTCTTGTTACAGTTAAAATATGTAACATAAATATGTATGCCTGCCTGTGAGAGATATAATGTAATGTTGATCATTGCATAAAACCAATAAAATATAATTACAAAAAAATGGAATACATGGCATATGGCAAAACAAAAAAGAGTATATATGATCAAGATTTTCTTATTAACAATCTTTTTACATTTATTCATGGTATTTCCCCCCACAAAACAATTGGAGACAACCATTTATAGTATATTTTCAATGTATTTGGGGTAGTCGGCTTAACCCCATTAAAAGAGGAGTCACCTATAGATCTCATAAAGATGGAGGATTAAACATGATACATCCCCTGGTTTTCTTTTTTACTATGTTCCTATATGGTAACTTGAAACCAGTACTGCTTAATGGGGATAAAGTAGGGAGGCCATGGGTGTTTGATCAAGTTGGGCCCTGGTTGGGGTCTTCGGAATTGGGATCTGTCATCCCTAAACAAAAATCTTTTCAAGGTTTGCCTTCTTTTAGACAATACATTTTTTTGGGAAACTAAAACAGTGGGCAATAAAGAAACACCAGATTTTAGATTTCTCTAGGAAAGAAATGTACATATATATAGTGCAGAATGTTTTTATGGAGCAACCCAGATATTGGGTTAAAACACCTATGGAGACACAACAGATAGGGAACATGCTGACAAACCCTAGATTACAAGGGAATATGTGGTATGTTTTAAGGCTTTGTGTGCACAACAAACTTAATGTCAAAAACAATTTAAAACATAATGAGATTAAAGATATGGTGTGTCCTAGGGAAAGTGCCTGTTGTGGCATACTAGAAACCATGGAACACCTGTTTCTTGAATGTCCCTTGATTTTGTCCTTTTGGACAATACTCTTTTCAAAATGGCAAAATTTTCCTTTTAAATTATTGAATAGAGACATTTTATTTCTAGGCCTCTTACTCCAGGCGTGGGACAAGTATGATACAGGGACAATTCATTTGTTGCTTTTAATATTTAAATATCATATATGGCATACTAGGTGCCAATTAACTCTTTATAAAAGACAAGTGATGGCACAGCACTTGTTTTGGACAGTACAAAATTCCATGGTACATTTTAGACAACAAGAAAAATTGAAGTACCAAAATCCACAATTCCTTTCTTGGTAGAAGGGAATGGAATGGATACTAGATGTTAATTAACCAACTAACAGACAATACATCTAGAGCTTATAACATGTTGGGAAATAGGTAATACAGGGACACCTTTTGAATTCCCCTACCATTTTAGTGGGTGGGGGAAATATATCAATATGAATTATTTAGGCTTTACATTAAGATATGATGGAATAATTATTTATGTGTTTTGGATTTCTTACTATTATGATTCTGTATGAAGTAATACATTTAAGTATTTTTTGTTCTGAGTTTTGAAGGGAAAATGTTCCCTTACTCTTTTGGGGGGTGGGGAGGGGAGTTTGTGAAAATAAGAATCACTTAGGGTCGCAGTCAATGCATGTGTAATACTTATGTTTTGATTTTCTTTTCATTATAATTTGTATGATGTAATACGATTTTTATAATTTTATTTTTTGAGTGTTGGGAATAAATTCCCCTACTCTCTCAGGGAGAAGGGAGATGGGGTTGTGCATAAATGTGAATTAATTAGGCTTACTGTTCAGGTATGTTGTAATACCTTCTATGCTTTGACTTTCTTTCTTTACGATTTTGTATAAAGTAATACTATTCTATATGTGTTTTGTTTTTGAGCTTTAAATAAAAATGCCCCTACTCTTTTAGTAGGGAGGAGGAGGGGGTATGCTTACAGTAATTTTAGTTATGTGTTAAGTTTAAAGTATGACATAATGCTCTTTTGTGTTTATGTTTTATCCATTCTTATGATTTAGTATGAAGTAATACTGATTTTTAGTATGTTCTTTAAGTTATGAATAAAAGCTTCCTCTACTCTGTAGGATTCAATACTTATTTTGCTTTCAGATGTTCTGTTTTTTTCTGTACAAGAACAGTTTTTTGTATTATGAGTTTAAAAAAAGAGGGGGTTCTCTTTTTACTGAGGTGGGGTTGGGGGATGTATGTCATAATACTTAATTTTCTTTAGGTTTTTTTGGTCTTTACTAGCAACTTGCAACAGTTTTGTATTTAATTTTCCAGTAGGGGTCAGTATGCATTAATACTTATTTACTCTATGACTTTTTTCTTATGTTTCCTTGTATAATAAACTGTATTATATTTTGATTTTCAAGTTAAAAAAAAAAATTCCCTACTCTGTGTCAAGGGCACTGCTGTCTTGGTTTCTAAGATGGACACCACTGGAGGTGGAGGAGAATTTGCGGTAGGTTGAGATGCAGTCCCTGACCTCAGCAGGTATTGTGCCAGGGGATGAAGAAATGCAAATTTTGGCAGAGGATACTGAAAGAGGTGAGTTGGATTTTCGAGAGATGGAGACAGTGATGGAGGTCTTTTCAAAAGAGGAATGCCAGAGTCTTCAAAAGATTGAACTAGAGGAAACTGCAGTTTTTCAATCTGACAGACTGCCTAAAGAGATGCAGGCAGTCGGGATTATGGAGTCACCTGCCAGGATAAGGGACCCCATTTTAGTTTCTGTGAGTAAAACCTGTTGTATGGGAAGTCATATGTAACTTTGGATGGGAGCTCACAGTAGGTGCCACAGCATACACCTGACTCTGAGTGTGTTCAGTCTGGAGTCACTGCTGTAATGGGAGAATGTGTGGTGGATAACAAACAAACACAGACAGCAACAAGAGAGAGTAAGCTACCTGGACAGGTACATGCATCTGAGGAACAGCACTAGAGTGCTGAAACAGTGCTACTGAATGCAGGTTTGGTTATGACTATGGATGAAAAATGGATCCCAGATTCTAACCGGGATACGTTTTTGGTCATGAGCAAGGCTTCTGAGGAGGCCTCTGGTAGATGAACAGACTTGCAAGCTGCTACAAATAAAAAAACACTGGCAAATGCTCACAAGAAGATTTAGGAGCAGTGCTAAAATCATGGCCTAAATACGGGGACACCACCAGCTGAAGTGAGGATGTGGTTCCTTCCACTAGTTCACAGCAGGAACATGGAGTGCAAGGATCATATGGGTATGCAGACTGGCACCATTAACCAGATTGACACTCAAGGAAATACTGGGAACAATGGCTTGGCATCACAGGGATACTGCAGGAATGAATATGGAGGGTGATAGTAGTAATCTTCCCAATGAGGATTCTAAGGAAGCTTCCTTTACCACCCACTGGCTGAGAAATGACTAAGTAGGTCAGGACCTTCTTTTTTGGATCTGTTCAGGTCAAGACCTGAACAGGCTCCACAGAGGAATGCTGTGAGACTTACATATCAGGGTCACCTTGCAGAACATCCCACCAGGGTGTACATTGACAAGACTGATAAAAGAATCAATGCATTTTCTAGCAGCAGATATTTATGCTCTCATTCATGTTTCTAGTGAAGACAACTTCGACATTAGTTTTAAATCTTCTACAGGCTTAGAAACATTCTGGAGAAAGTATGAGGCTTTAAAATCTTCACCTTTGTGGACCCCATTTTGGGTGATCCCTAACACTAAACCTCTGATTAAAACAGTCACAGTTATGTTTAGGAACAAGGGTGTAAATGTGAGTGATATTAGTACTGGTTAGAAAAAAAATGTACTGTGCTTGGACTACCTGAGGCTATTAAAGACACTGAAGAAATATTGACAGGGGGATGGAGATTTAAAATAAAACTGTGTTTTCTTCATAATGACACCCAACATATTCTAAATAGTTCTACTTAGGCTGGGATAGAGGTGTTCATTTTTATGCAGGACATCTGATGGCATGCTGCAAATGTGGCAATAGGACACATCTGAGTAGTACCTGGGACCATCTGAAATGTACCCTTTATGGGGAGTTTGGACACATTGGTATGATGTGTAGGAACATATTCAAGTGTAACCTCTGTGAAGAGGTGGGCATGTCTACCACCAATGTCCTTGGGCAGAAACAGACAGGATGGTTCCAGTCAGGAAGATATGGTCAATTGAACCCAGGAAAATGCTAGACAGAGGAACAGAGCCCCCCTCCAATGATAGTACTGTTTCCCAGTCTCAGAAGCATAGGATGGAGGAGCAGGTCACCATCCCTTCTGCTCAGCCAGAACCCTCCCAGCCAGAACCTAGCATCCCTCTCAATGATACAGAAGATAGTGGCTCTCTTCAGAAGGAAGATATTGGGCATGGATAACCCAGTACATTTTCCTCTCTAGTTTCTGCAAAGCATACAGAGCAACAGACATCTTCTACAGACATGCCCCCTCTGCAAGAGTTTCAGTTGCCCAGCTCTAGGAGACTGACTAGGTCCTCTCTGAAGCAATCTGCTTCACATATTCCAGTCCTGCTATAGAATACCTTTCAGGTTTTACAAGGAGAGAGAGAGGAGGCAGACTCAGGACCCGAATCAGATATCTATTCAAGATCTGAAGCTGTATCAGAACCAGACCTAGAAGATGAACTTCCTTCCATTACTCCAGACACTAAAAAAGGAAAGGGAGAAACAAAAAACAGAAGGGCTTAGCAGGGTCTTAGGGCATAGCATTCAATTTCTATGGCATCCTTACACCTGGCCTCTTTGACTGTGTGTAGTTTAAAAAGTTATGAAAGGAGAACAGTTACACTCTCCTTTTTTATGCATTCCTACTACAATATCATTTTTCTACAAGAGACCATGTTTACATCTTTATTTGATGTTTCACAGGCTCAGAAGGGATGGATGCATGGTCCCTCATATTGGTCCTTTGGACAGGATGCAGCTGATGGGCTAGGCGTCCTGTTCAGGGGAGATACTTACAGAATTCAAAGATCGGTGGACATTTCCCCTGGTAGGGCTCTACTTCTTGATTGTACACACAATGGTATAACTTTGTACCTAATAAACACATATGTGCCTCAAACAAAGTCATCCAGGACTGAGTTACTTGAGAAAATTCATCCCTACTTATACATTACATGCCATATAATTTAGGGTGGTGATTTAAATTGCAGTTTAGATATAAAAATCAAAGACAATATTCAGAAAAAGGTATGCTATGATTCTCATTTACTACAAAATATCCTGGTTATAGCTAATCTTATAGATGTTTATGTAAGGACCCTGGCCACACCTATCATCGAAGTATCTATGCGACTAGAATAGATTTTTTTCACCTCAAAATACTTAACACCCTAACAGTTTCTTTTATATCCTAGTGAATTATCAGATCACCTGCAATTATCTTGCACACTTACATTAGGAAATGTCCCAACAAGCTTTCCCTCTATACCCAAAAGATGGAAGCTGAACTCTTCCATCCTTTCTTCAGAAGATATTAAGCAGGAGGTGTTGCATCTCTTACAGTGCAGGACATCTGTGGTAGGTATGTATGATGACTACTGGAATGGTGGGCAGACACAAAAAAGATATAAAGGAGTTTTTCTTACAATACGGAAAATCTAAAGGAAATTCAGAATATTTAACATACCTAAAATATAGGAACCAATTTTATAAATTGATATCAATATCTTTGGAGGAAAAACCTAGTTATAAAGAGCAATTAGATTGTATAAAAGGAAAAAATGTTTCAGTTTCAGTATGATAGGGATGTAGCCCTGGAAGCAGAAACAAAATCTGGTACTATAAAACAACCTTTTGCAGATCCATGTCAAGCCTGTAAGTAGAGACTCGATTCCAAAATCATGGACAGGTTATACGATGATATAGGAAGTTTAAAAACTTCAGATATAGGGATGTTACAGGTTATACAGAACTCTTTGCATTCCTCTTTGGGTACAGATATCAAACCAACAAATTCCTTACGAAGTTTTATGAAATTTCCAGTTCCAGAAACACCGGAAGAAATTAAAAATACTTTAGAAGCACCTATAACCTTAGTAGATGTGTCCTATGTGATTGCTCATTTAAAGCTCAGGGTTTCCCCCTAGGGTAGATGTTATCACAAATGAATTTTACAAGGTATTTCAGCAAGATTTGAGAATTATTTTAGTTGAACTCTTTAATGGAATGTTGGCATCTTCTACTCCTTTTCCAGATTTTGCTATGGATATAGTAATCTATCCCTTTAAGAAAGGTGACAGAAAAATGTTGGAGAATTAGAGGCCAATCAGTTTTTTAAATTATGATTATAAAATCTTATCCACAGTATTATGCAAGAGGCTACAAAAGGCAGTTAAAACCCTAGTTCATCCAATCTAGATGTGCTCCATCACTAGAAGGAATAGTATGCAAAAGTTGCTGTTGGTTAAAGACATCTTCGAATTTAGCCATCGAGGGAAATTAGAGGAATACTTGTTAGCTTTAGATCAAGCTAAAGCTTTCGATGAGAGTATCTCATCAGTATCTTTTTCAAGTCCTGATTTCATATGGCATTCCCCCATTAGTTGTGTCATGAATTCAGAAATTGTATAAACATCCTAAAATTCTTCCTTCTGTTAATGGTTTACTGGGTGATGCTACATCACTCAAAAGGGGTGTCAGACAGGGGTGCCCGTTAAGTCCTCTACTTCATACATTTGCCTTAGATCCCATAATTAAGGAAATTTTATGGACTACTAACATTAAAGGAATTACACCAGGTTTAGTGCCTCAAAAAATATCTGCTTATGCAGATGATGTCTGTTTGTTTGTTTCTTTGTTTGTTTGTTCAGGAACAAGTATCAGGAGAGATTGCACTAGATACATTCCAGGCTTTTCAGCATTATATGGAGCTGAAATAAATCTG
Organism: Neoceratodus forsteri; assembly: GCA_016271365.2. Lineage (NCBI taxonomy): Eukaryota > Metazoa > Chordata > Ceratodontiformes > Ceratodontidae > Neoceratodus > Neoceratodus forsteri. Next base: position 1,273,294,461 of record CM057449.1, on the reverse strand, counting down.
AATAAAAGTATTTTTTTTTGGTTTTTAGGAACTTGCAATCTCAAAGGAGCCTATAATGATTGTGGGTATTTCTTTTGGCAAGGGGAACAATGCTCAGTTAAACTGAACGAACAGATTAATGGTTTGTGAGCAGACAGTGCAGGTCTGGAAAAATTTGACATTTGCAAAAAAAATTCTCATTATCAAGAAATTTTTGTTGCCTATTTTTTTTATCTTAGTCATATCTATCCCATTCCTACTAACTACAATGTCAGATTATACTAACATACTAAAATGCCAGCAGAATAGGCCTAACGGTCTTTTTCATCTGCTTGTTTGGTCAGCCCCCACCCTGGGAGCTGACCTTTCTGCCCCCCTCGCCTTCTCTGGCTTCTCCCTTCCTAGTTCCAGATATTCTCGCTGCATTGAATTTTGCTTCCAGAACCCTTCCCCTGTACCTGTCCCACCCCCTCTTGAACCCCTCCACCATCTCTGCCTCCACCAGCCCCTAGGCAGCACATTCCATGGCTCCACCACCCTCTCAGTGAAGTAGCACCTCCTCCTTTTTCCCCTGAATCTTCCCCCCTCCAGCTTCCACCCATGCCCTCTAGTGACCCCTCCTCCTTCCTTCGAAGCACCATGACTGTTCCTCCCCTATTTACCCCCTTCATGTATCTGAAGACCTCTATCATATCCCCCTGGTCTCTTCTCTCTTCCAATGTGTACATATTTAGCTCTTCAAGCCTCTCCTCATAGGTCCTGTCCCCCAAGCCCCAAATCATTTTGATTGCCCTCCTCTGGACCCTCTCCAGGAGTTTAATGTCCCTCTTTAAGTGTGGCCTCCAAAACTGCATGCAGTACTCGAGGTGCAGCCTCACCAAGCAGTTATACAGCGGGAGTATCACTTCCCTCCTTCTGGAGGTGATCCCCCTAGCGATGCATCCCAGCATCCTGTTGGCCTTGGCTGCTGCCCTCCTACAAGTCTCCGAGTTGTTCATCTTGACATCCAACACCACCCCCAGGTCCCTCTCAGCCACTGAGACTTGTAGCATTTCCCCCAACGGGTGTACACTTGGCCTGGGTTTCTGGCCCCCAGGTGCAGTACCTTGCATTTCCCTGCATTGAACCTCAGCTTCCACTTTCTAGACCATCTTTCCAGAGCCTCAAGGTCCCCCTGTAGGGCCACCCTCCCCTCCTCCCCATCCAACACTGCCCCCAGTTTTGAGTCATCCGCAAAGAGACTCATCTCACTCCTGATACCTGTCCTTATGTCAGAGATGTAGGTGTTGAGCAGGAGGTGCCCAAGGACTGATCCCTGTGGGACCCCACTAATGACCCTCCTTGGGGATTACATAGTAACATCTTTCAGATGCTTTGGGGAAGCAGGCTGAATCTGGTCAAAAGGAAGTTTATGTGCTTGCCAGTGAAAAAGAGGGGAGGCTCACTATGATAACTCCCTTAGTTTTTTTCCATTCTTTCTTTATTCAACCCACAATTAAAGTGGGATGGAGTGTGGGATCACACCCATGGCAAAAATGGGCAATTCAATTGTTTTCTACATTAATGAATAAATGGGTACAGGATGCCCCTAAGATATTACCTACATTACAGATTCCAGAGATTGCAATCACAGCAGTATGACAAGTAAAACAGTAGCATCTGGATAAACATGTACTGTAGTTACTACTACAGACAGGAAACAATTGTATACTTTAATAATGAACAGAAACTCAACTCAGCCACTAGTCCTGACTTTCCTAAGTGTCTCCCTACAAAGATTGAAATGACATTACAACTTCTGAATGACTCCAGGATCCCATAATGTTATGGCTCTGTTGCTATGGGAAATTAGGGGTTAAGAGTAATCTGAAGCATTAGCCCATAGATGAAAGAAAATGTTTTAGAGAAGGATGTATGGCTGGAGAAGAAACACTGGAATATTGTTTCATTACATGTATTTCCACAGTGCAATTTTTGGAAGTTTTTGGCAACCAGATGGAGGTGGATTTTTCTTATTAATGTTGCTTATGAAACCTTGATATTAGGAGAGTATACAGGCCACCTAAAAATATATCATCCAAGCACTTTGAATCTCATATTTGCTTGTATAAAATTCTATATATGACAAGCTAGATGCCAATATTTACTTCAGAATTTATAAAATGGGCAAAGGATTTCAAGCAATCTGATTGGTTGTTAGCCGTGCATTAGATATGTCTAATGCACAGCTAAAACTAGAACCCCCATTTAGAATACACAGACCCATTTTATAAGCTCAATAAGCCACTCTGGGATGTGCATTAGACAGTTCTAATGCGCGGAACTGGATACCATGGCCTGGCCTGCATTGCCTCACTCGTCCCCTAGCCGTGCTTTAGAACTGTCTAATCCCCATCGTGTCTTATTGCTTACTTATAATCTACAGATTTAACTATTGTATTACAAATAGAATCTATGGTGTTACAAGTTAAAGCACAGGACTATAAATTAGATAGAAGGAAGGCTGATTTGTTATGGAAACATATAGACTGGGTATAAGGATGCGACAGCTAGGATATCACTTAAATTTGAGTGGTGGAGTAGGGAATTTATTCAAAATGGATGTACAGATTTTTTTTTTTTCTTCTTTGTATGATTTCTTTCCATGTACTGGATGTACTTATTTTCTGTTTTCAATATGATGTTTTTTTTTTTGTTAATAAAAGTTCCCCTACTTTTTGCGAAGAGTGACTTGGGTTCTTTTACTTCTAGCCAGACACCCACCAAGACAGCACCAGGATGGGTAGAAGGGACCTCAGTTAAATGTCTCATCTGAAGGACAGCACACTCAAACAGTACAGCACCCCCCAGTACTGTACTCAGGTGCCAGCTTTTAGGCATGAGCCCAATCCTGGTGTGGGACTAGAACCCACGACCATCTGTCTCAGAGGTGGATGTGCTACCAATTGAGCCACACTGACACCCGTTGGGAGCACAACTGCTTTTGTTCTGACCCTGCTCTTCACAAAGAACCCTGCCACAAGCTGCAGCAGCCCATCAGCTTCATGTGTCTCAATAAGTACACACCTGAGATTCCAGTAAATAATGCAGTACATGTGGAGAGGGGGTCTGGGTAGGTGCATTTAATTCAGGCACTTTGTGCATTTACATCTGCTGGATTGTATATCGGGGTTGAGTAAACTGTTTGAGGATGTAGTGCTTGTCTTTAAAATTGTACCTTTTAAATGCTGGAGGTGTGGTGGCATTAGTTTGCAATGGCCTACTTTACATTAGAGTAAGTACATAGAACTCTTTGTATATTGACTCAGGTCAGGCATCTGACTTGCATTCCTGAAACAGGTAAAGGACCTGGGCTGGGCATCTGCCTCACCAGTATTTTGCATTGCATCTCTTGTTCTAAAGTTGTTTATCACAGTGAGCCAGCAAAGAAAGATCCTTTAACCTGTCATGAAAAAAGACTTCTGCTAATAACCATGGCCTCAAATGTAGAGTAAACAAATTTCATTTTTAGGAAACATATGTTTATTAAAACGTTGACACAATTGTATACATAAGCAAATTTTAATATTTTATACAGAAAATAAATATGAAGCTGTGTGAAAACATATAGCAGTGGAAGTTTACATGTCCAGTCAGAGTTTCTGTCATCCCCATTGATTGTTACCTTGAACAAGTGTACAGGATGTATCTTCGCTGTTTTATGTGAAATGTGAGTTTTCTTTATGCAAAAAGGAGGGCCATGCACCTCTACATATAAATATCAATGAAAACAATCACATCACTTTTATAATTAATTAAAACACAGCCTAAGTTTGTCACTTTTAAAAGAAAGTCAAAAAAATGTAATAGTTAAATAGATGTCAGCTATGTTTTACTGTATATATTGACTGCACTTTTGGTCTATTTTTTATTCGCTACCAGGTTAATTTGTGTGGAAGCGGGATCCTTGTCCCCTACAGACCAGATGCTTCCACTGCTAAATTATTTAGTGAAGTCATAATCCTCTGCTTGTGACATCACAGTTTGTTGCTGTGGAAATTATTATGATGGCACAAGTCAATAACTGCGACTTCAGTAAAACAATAAACAGTAAATTATTTTTTTTTGGTGGGGGCAAGGATCCTGCTCCCATATCAAGCAGCCTAGGGATGATAAATAAAAGGAAAATAAATGCACAAAATCCTTCAAATATATAAAATGATTTGTGTCTATATATTATTATTTTTCAATGTTTTCCCATAAATGACAAAATCCAAGTATGATCTACATAAAATCCAGCCTTGGAAGTTGCAGGGTATTCACTGCATACAGAATAAACAATAGGCAACTGTGAATTACAAGGTTGTAATTCCATCAAAGGGCTCTGCAATAAACCACCAGAGTGAAGCTCCAAATTCACCAGAACATTAGAAATGGAATTACATGCCTTGTAATTTACAACCGGACTGTTTTTATTTTGCATAATATGAGGTCAAATGCTGTTAATAGAGTTTAAAACTGTCAGAGATTAATGCATTTGTTTCCTTGTCAGTAGAATGTAAATCAAGCAGAAATTGTTTGCCTTAGAATTTTATAGGGTTAAAGACAATAAGAATGGCACAGACATTCTAAAAGCCTTAATTCACAACTGGGATATCACAATTGCTTTTTAAAGTCACAGTTGTGAATTACGGGATTTCTAATGTCTCATCATAAAACAATGACAAAAAAGTATATGGACTACTTTGGATCACAAGGACTGACCATATATTGTATTAATAGCTAGAATTTAATTGTTAAAATATAGTAAAATAAATTAAATGTGAATCCACCAAAAAAGATACACAGACATTTTAAAATGACCTGTTTACCGTATGTATGTGCTATTTATTTATTTAGTTAATTATGTTATTTATTTATTGAGTTATTTATTTATTATAGGGGTGCATTAGGGACCCTATAGTTATGGTTTTTATTTTATTTATTTGAAAGCTTTTGACTGGGAGAGGCACACTGAGCTGCAGCTCATTTCCAGGTGTGACCAGGGAAAAGGTAAGGTGAATATGTGTACAGATGCAAACTGACTTATAGAACCAGATTAAGCTGTTGGTGGTATTTTTAGTGAATGGGGGGAAATTTGGCCAGGACATCGAGACATGCCATGGGATTTTTAATGTCCACCTGAACAACTACCAGAACAGGTAGACAGAACCTCTGATTAATATCTCATCTGAAAGACGGCACCTCAGGAGTGCAGCACCTCCCTCATGATGCACTACAGTATCAGTACTGGGATTTATTCCACATTCCTGGTGTGGGGCTAGAACCCACATCCTTCTGATCTTCCAGCCTCAAAGGTGAGCTTGCTACCTGATGAGTAGGGTGCTCAATGTTAAACTCCTAACTTTGCAGTTTGATAACTTTGGCGGGATTTGTCAGAGTAGCACACAAATTTGCATTTTCCATGGATGTGAAAACATGGTGAGTTTCATGATGGCACCTTTTGCGGTTTCCGAGATCTGGATATTTCTTATTTTGTAAAAGGGTTACATTTACCCTATACTTAACGTGTTTTTTGTGTGTTCTTTTGCTCTCATGTACAGACTACAGGGTACTGAGTTTCTGTACAAAACTTTAAGGGTACATGTGGTCTGTAGTTAGGTAGTACTTTTCAAAGGTTTGGTGAAAAAATATTAGATGGTTCTTGAGTTAAATGGATTTAAAAATAGTTTTCGGATAGATGCCCCATATGAACCAGAAATTTCTGGTTCGCAAGACTGCTGTTTAGTTTGCAGATTTGATGGTATCATGAACCAAAAATGTGTCTCATGAACCACTTTTTTCGGGGGGTGGTTTGCAACAGCTGCCATCTTGTTTCTTTATTTCTGTTACTACTGAAGTAGAAAACACTTGTAAAGGAATAGTTTTAGCAAAACTGCAACATCCCTGATGTACAATATTTTCCCTAAGCAAGATTTTATTGTTTGTTTATGGGTAAATTTGCCAAAATGTCATATTTCACACTTCCACGATCTCTCCCAACTGATTTCTTGTTCAAACCACTTTTTGGGGTAAAAACTAGAAATGTTCTGGTTTGCGAACCAGAAAAAGTGGTTCAGAGTACTAATTTCAGTTCATGAACTAGAAAAAGTGTTCTGATTTGGTATTCTAGTTTGCTACCCAGAAAATGTGGTTCCAACTACTGCCTTTGGTTTTTGAAGCATAACACCTGTTCCAAAGTACTACGTATGTTTCACGAACCAAAGAATGTACTTCAAACTACTACTTCTGGTTCGTGAAGCACAAAATATGGTTCAAAGTTCTACTTTTGATTGGTGAAGTAGAAAATATGAAGCAATTTGGTCTATGTAGTCTGCTCCTACTGCAGTGTCCAGAGGTTGATATACTGGATCTGCTCCACCTCCTCACTCCTCCCATGCTTCTCATCTTTATTACTCATGAAGAATACTTCCCCCTATGGCTATTCAAGTCTCTCTTGAAGTGCAGCATATTGCTAGTGTCCACCACCCTATGTGTGAAGAAGTGCATTGTCAGTTTGCTCCTAGACCTCTCTACCTGCATCTTAACACTGTGGCCTCTTGTGTTATGTTTGCCACTTAAGTTAAAGAGAACTTCTGTGTCCATGTTATTTATTTGTTTCTAGTACTTGAAGATCTCAATCATGTTCCATCTCTCTGTGTCTGATTCTGTATTTAGTAGATGTTCAGGGCCCTAAACCTCTCATACTGTGCCTTACCATGGTGGTCTGCTATCATCTTTGCAGCCATCCTCTGGAACATCTCCAGTAGCTTAATGTGCTTTTTGAGGTGTGGGCACCAGTAGTGAAGTCCATATTGTAGATGTGGCGTCACCAGACAGACAAGGGCAGTATAAGTTCATCTCTCATTTAACAAGCCCTATAACTAAGCAAATAAGTTCCTGTTTTGCCAGAAATGGAAGCGAGCATCCACACCAACATAGCTGTATGCAGGAAAATGAGAATACCATTAAACTATCTCAAAATGTAAGGAAATTAATTGCAAAAAAACTTTCATAATGCAACAGTTAGGGTTAAAATGACAACAGTAGGGACATGTGGTGTTAGGGTTCCCAACCCAAGCACCCCACCACTCTGCAGGCAGCAACAGGAAAAACATTACATTTTCACCTCTCCTATGTCTTCACAAATCAGGTGTGGGAAGTACCTTGGGGTTGTTACCTTAATGTTCACCCCATTCCATCAGTAAATAAGCTGAGATATGTAGAGTATATGAGAATGGGGTGAGCATTAGGGTTACCAACTCCAAGATACACCCCACACCTGATTTGCAAAGATGCAGGAGAGGTAAAACCATAATGTTTTTCCTGTTGATGCTTGCAGGGGTGGGGATGGGGTGGGGTGTCAAGGTTGAGAACCCTAATAACACATTTCCCTACTTTTGTCACTTTAACCCTAACTGGTGTACTGTTGTTCCACACTGATGCTGCATTTGCTTGCTCTTCTTAGCTCGGTCGTGCTACAAAAACAAGTTTAAAAAAAACTGCCAAACCAATACTGTACTCCTGGATGCAGACTATACCAGGTCCCACTACTGCCTCTAGTGAAGCAGAGCTGCCATTTTTGTTTTCATTTCAACTTCTCCAAGCAGGCTGCTCCTCAACTAATCCACACAGACATTGCCCCAGCATCACTAGCATAATCGTGCAGCATCCATGACAACAGTCATAGCAACGGGCACGCTTCACAGATTCAGGAGCAGTATTCCACAATGAAAATCCACAAAACATATAAATCTTTAATAAACAACCACTACTATTAAAAAAACACAAGATCCCTGCCTATTGCATAAATGAAATATGCAATGAGGACCATGTGGAGTATATGATTTATTTTCATTCTTGCTGTTTGACCTTGGCACATCACTCACGGCTTACGCCACTCGTGAGGTTACCCAAGGTCAAACAGCATGAGTGAAAATAAATACTGCATTCCACAGTTCCCCATTGTGTACCCCTTATTAATGCCATATCTATGAGAATACAAAGTGGCATATATCAGTGCTATTTTTGACACACATAGACCTAAAGTGTCTTCACTACTTGTGACGTAATCAGGTCAATCTGCACTCAAATAAAAAATATTTCCAGTAGGGGACAGCATATCCCATCCATCTATCTATCTATCTATCTATCTATCTATCTATCTATCTATCTATCTATCTATCTTATAGTGGCATGGTAGGGCCACTGTATTTATGGTTGAACTGGGGTTTCTATGTTAAACCCCAACTTTCACACTTTAATAACTTTGCAACCGTTCAACAGATTTGCATGAAATTCTGTTTGCATGGACTCATGGGGTACTGTAGATCTCTGGATGTGCCAAGTTTTGTTCTGTTTAGATGTGCAGATTCTGAGTTCTGCATAGTGCAAAAAGTGAATTTTTCATAACTTTTTCCCATTGGTTTGAATGGGGTTTTCTTTGAATTTGGCTACCGCCCAGACAGTTTGGAATTTTGGGCTGACATTTTCAGGGTAGAATGAGGCTGACCCACAGATGTGCATTTTGCTGGTTTGGTGAAAAAATATGAATCCATTCTAAAGTTATTTAATTTTAAAATTGTTATAAATTGGTTCAGAGCATGCTCAGTAAGCACCTCAAAATAGCTATATGAAATGAAAAAAAAAAATATTTTTTCACATTGACTTTATCCTTTTTTGTGAGTGGAAAATCCTTTTTCATTTGGCCACCATCTTGTTTTCCATTTTTCCCCAAAATTCAAATTTGCAAACCCCCGAATAGGACATTCTGAGGCGTAACCAACACATGTAGCTTGCTTATCAGGATACCCATAGCTGGATTCTGCACTTAATTCTTCAAGAAATACCCTTGAAATTTGTGTTTTTAAAGTTTATACATCTTTTTTGTATCACATGATATAAAAAATAATCTTTTTTCATATAACAGCGATGTGTCAATGTTGTCGGCTATAAAGTTGTCACTGTAGAGACGGCATATGACCACCCACAAGGTGTACATGGTACTCACCCAGACAGGTATGGTCAGTTGCCACAGGTGACCCCTATTTGGTGCTTTGAGGTAGCAATCCTGCAACACTCATCACAGCCTCTTTGGGTATTGACTCATATAGTCAACCTGTGGAGTGCTCAGGTATACTGGAGTCAATGTAGATGCCATAGCAACCATAACACCTGTCAGTCAGTGTGCGCACATGACGCCAGTATGGTGTACCATCAGCGTGCACAGGGGGCCCCTGATGTACACTTAAAGGAACATATCTGTGATCAGGCACAGGTAAAAAGCTGTGATCAGGGTATGCACAGGTGGACAGGTATCCATAGGGATGTGACAGGATGTGCCCAGGTATACTTGCAAATGTACTCCTGTGGGATGAGGCGTGGGAGCAGTGATGGAGGCAGAGGCCACGTCCCTGTGTATTCCAACCATAGATGGATGCACAGACCCTCAGGGACACATATTGCACAGGGCACTTCACACTGGACTGGGCCACCATGCAACAGGTGTGTGACATGGTATGTGACACTGTAGCACCATGGATAAGGCAGACCAGGGCAATGACAGTGAAGACAAAGGTGCTATGTGTACTGTCATGTTAAGCCACAGGGTCATTTCAGAGGGTGTGTGGGGATGTCATTGGTGTCAGCTAGTCCTCCATGTCCAGGCCCATGGCACAGGTTACAGATGGCCTACTGTGCAATGTGCGTTATCACATTCACTTCCCCACATCCTAGACCACTGTCTGTGGAATGGAACAGGCATTCTATGTCATGCATGACATGCTGAACATTATTGGTGTGATAGACTGCACGCATATAGGGATTGCATCCCCATCTGAACATGTTGAGGCATACAGGAACAGAAAGGGGTTCCACAGCATGACCTGTTAGGTCATGTGTAATGCTCAGGGCACATTCACAAATGTGTATGCCAAGTACCCAGGATCATGTCACAACTTTTATATATTCTGGATGGCTCATACCTCGGTGATCTCCTAGCCAAATGGATGCATTGAGGGATGGCTGTTGGGTGGATATACGGTGGCACCTTGTGTGCTACCCCTACCAACAGCACCTGATTGTGTGTTATTCTTGCCCCTACATAGGTGACAGCAGATACCCACTGCAGTCATACCTGATGATACCATTCCTGAATCCAAACAGTGCTGCAGAGGTGACATACAATACTGCCCACAAGAAGGCACAGTTTGTCATCAAGAGGATAATCAGGTTACTGAAGATGAGGTTCTGGTGTCTGGACCACACAGGTGGAATGATGATGCAGTCACTAGGAAAGGCATGCAAGGTGTTTGCCGCATATGCCATGCTTCATAATATTGACATAATTGCCATGCTTCCCAATTATTGCCATAATTGCCATGCAGTGGAATGTACCCATGACGGATGACCCAAACACATGTGCAATGCTGGAGGATGATGATGGGCATCCTGGCACAGGACAGGAGACACTGTGTGGGTGTGCAGAACGTGTTGCTCTTGTACATCCCTAATGGCAGAATGTGCAGAACGTGATGCACATTCTGCCATTAGGGATGTCCATCCACAGGGTGGCAGGAGGTACAGATGTGGGACAGTTACACCAGCTTCTGTCAGGTGCCTGCTAGCATTGTGGTGTCAGCAGCATGCACAGAGGGGACAGACAGCACAGTAGTGGGACATGTGGTGTGGTGGATGGTGGGATATGGGTGCACAATGATGATGTCACCTTCTGAGTGCACCCATGTGGGGGACTGTGGTGGGGGGATATGGCCATTTGTTTGGGGGTGGTATTGCAGTGGTGGTGTGACCTTTTGGGGGGGTGTTCCATAGGGTGGCATGTGGCACAGCAGAGCTAGGGGTGTACTGTTTTGGCCTGTATACAGCTATGTGTGTGTTAGGGTGACCATGAAACTGTGCCAGTTGGAGTCAGTGTAGTGGTGTGTTGTGCATGGTGGTGTGCGGTGTGTGGTGTGTGGTGTGTACTGTGCTGGGTGGGGAAACTCAGTGCTTGTGCTATACTTGTCTTTCATGTGTGCAGTGTTACATACGTTTTCTGTCATAGGGCTTCTCCATAAGCCGTGCGGATGAACGTGTGCCCAGTCTCTGTGTTGGCTTCTGTGCAGGTGCATCACCCCTGTACCACACAGCAGAAGGTGATAGTACCATTTGCTCCCTCTGTCCCTTCCTCTTGTGTGGTGCTGCAACTGGCTGTGTGGCCATGGGGTTCATCTAGGGGGACTGTGTTGTGTTCCTCTCTGTCTGTGCACAGAGTTCCTGGTGTTTGCCGCTGCTCCATTCATGAACCCTGGGTCCCTTTATCTTGAGTGCTGTCTGTGGCACAGGGCAGCCAAACCAGGCTAAGGTTGGCAGGCACCATGCTTCCCGCATCTGGGAGTGGGGGGGGCACTAACATGTGGTGCAGCAGGGTGGGAGACTGGTGGAAGGGTGGCGTACCTGCAACATGGTGGTCCACTAGCTGGCACAGGAGGTTGCCTCACCCATCCTGTCAATACCACACTGCATGCCATGCACCTCTTCAGTCAGTCCTAGGATCACCTCTGTGTTGCAGTTCTGGGCCTCAAGTCTGTTCTGCTCTCACTGATGCAGCTCTGCAAAGTATGTCTCCATGAGACCTCTCCTGCATGTTGGCAATGGCCAGGCTCTGGTCTGTGCCAATGGGCCCTCATCCCTACCATCCACTGGGCTTCCTGCTGACATCCTGCCTGTGCTCCTGGGGCTGGGCATGCTGGCTCCAGACCACATCTGTTGCTAGTGCCCTCCAGCATGTGCTCTGTGGGGCTTGACTGTCGGCGTGGCTCATGCCACACATCCTGGGTCCATCCGCTGCCATCCACCACCTCATCTGGCTCCTCTGTCCCCTCATGCATCCTCACCTGTGTGCCGTCCACGTCGGTATCCATCTCCAGCTGTTGCTTGGTCACCCGGCCCGGTACCTGTGGGCAACATGGGGATATTAGTACAGCTGTGACAGTGCCATCCTGGGTGCTGGTGTCTGGGGTGCATGCACATCAGTGCCACACCTGTGCCATCCTCTTCCTCCATGTCATTGGCATTTCTGACCTGCTGTGCCATGTCATCCCATCTGGGTCCTGTTGCGCCTGTGGTGGTGCATCCCTCTGTGTCAGGGTCTGTGGGGTGGGAGACATGGCGGTTATTAGGTGCATGGGGTACATTCCCTCTGGTCACTACCCCCTGATTGTGGTACCATACCATCCAGGGTGTCGATGCCTTCTTCCTCCCTGTGGAGGCTAACCTCTTTGAGGGTGCCTGCTACCATCCTCTCTATCTGGGGTCAGTGCGGTGTCTATGCTGGGGGGCTCCTCACCTGTGCACTGGTGTGCCCATGCACCCACTGTGAGCTTCTTTTTCACCCGCTACTTGCATGTCATGCCACTTCTGTTTTGTGGCTGCCAGTGTCCATGCCTCTGGGCTGGCAGCATTCACGCTGGCCTATATATCCAGCCACAAGTATGCCTTGACCTCTGGAACCATAGACAGGAATTGTGCCACATACAATGTGGCATAGTGGGTCCTTATATCAGAGACCATTGCTGCCACATGGCCACTGGTGAAGCTTGGTTATTTTTACACACTTTGTCTAAATGCCATGTGTATGCCAGCCATACACATGGCATTTAGGCAAAGTGTGTAAAAATAATCATTGGTATTTTAGGTATTGTATTTTTTATACTGCCGTATATAGGGCTACCCATAATGTAGGGACAGTGGTGCGTCATTGTCTCGCGTTATCACTACTGAGATCGGGACTGACAAGGGGCATCATAATTAAAACTGCTGGCTGCACCGGGGACTATACAGAATTTTATGAGTGATCAGGCAAGTTTAATATTAATTTTTTGGGGTAACTACACTGGGCATTTGTACAGTGAAGCCCCAATCTGTGAAGCAATTGGGGCTTCTTTTCAGACAATAGGTCTCCTTTAAAACAAAGAAAATAATTGGTTTCCCTTTCAAATAGAGAGTTGTCTTCTCCCAGCCAAGTATTCAAACAGAACTAATTCAACCCAGGGTCAGTGCTGCCTTTAAAACTCCTGATTAAACTCAGCTACCATTAATAACTATTTAAACCTACAGGATCATTGGGATCATGAATATAAAAACATGACTTCTCCAATAATTTGCATAATAGTCCCCTTGAGATTGCATAAGCCACTTGCTTATGACAGTATGAAACACCCATTTTCCCATGTGATGTCACCACAAATCTTTACACATATGAGCCCAATTATCAAAGGCTCCCTTGATTGGCACAAGTTGCACTAAACCCCCACCTGTGGCAAACTCCAAGAGCACCTGGGACCCTGCAATGGATTTTGGTACAGCAGGGTCCCAGTGCCAAAGTCCACAGAGTTGCTGCAAGCTAGGTGGTGTGTCAAACAGGTGGTACATGGATGGGGTCTGACAAAGGCTGCCACGATCCAGTCCCATCCGTTGTATTGTTGCCCCAGGACATGAAAGTTGGAGGGGGTGTAGGAAACCCCACATCCCCACCAGTATTGTGCATGGCACCCTGTATTTGTCGCATTGGGCTGTGCTGAAGGTGACCTGTCGCAGGATCCTCTGGTGCAGCACGCAGTGGTGCTCAGGACAGCACAGACCCATAGAACATGGCAGTAACAGTATCTAGTCCATGAACCTGTACCAACAGACCTACTGAGTACATACTCTGCCAGCTTGCAATGATTGCTTACAAGTGTATACTGCCGCTGGCCACACCGTACGTGGTGCCATGGTGTTACAAGGCAGGCATCCACTGTCACAGCTTAAATGCCTCTGATGCACAGTTCTAGTTGTGCTGGCCTATGTCACAGACAGATGCTGGAGTACCCTCACAGGTTGGTAAAGCACATTGATATGCAGGTGGCAGACTGTGCTGGCACTACAGAATGAACAATAAAGGAGGAGAGTAATACAAGAGTGTGGTAGCTCCAGTCACCCCACCATCCCGTACTGTTGTGGACACTGCTCTGTGGCATGCATGGTGGGTTATGAACAGTACCACACCCATATATGTAAGGATGACAGACACCAATATTTGTATAGGGCTGCATCACGGTTCTGCGGGACCCACCAGCAGCCGAACCCTGACCCTATACCACCAGGGGAGACTGACACCATCAGAAATGTGGGTGCTGTACTATTTGCAACCCACTATACATGCCACAAGCAGTGTCCTCAACAGTACAGAATGGTGTAGGGACCAGAGATGCCACACTCCTGTATCCATTACCTCCTTTATTGTTCATTGTGTAGTGCCAGCACAGTCTGCCACCTGCATATTGATGTGCTTTACCCACCTGTGGGGGTACTCCAGCATGTGCCCATGACATATGCCAGCACACATAGAACTGTGCATTGAGGGCATCTATGCTGTGATGCTGGGTACTCATCCTGTAACACCACAGCACTGCATACTGTGTGGCCAGGGGTGGTATACGCTTGTAAGCAATCATCACAAACTAAGAGTGTATGTACTCGGCAGGTCTGCCAGTACAGGTTCATGGCCTGGACACTGCCGCTGCCATGCTTTATGGGTCTGTTCTGTCCTGGGTACCACTGCATGCTGTACTGTAGGACACTATGACAGGTATGCTTTTAGCATAGCCTGATAGGGCAAATACAGGGCACTGTGCACACATACCAGAAGGAATGTGGGGTTTCCTCCCCCCCCACCCAGCAGAGCCCTGACCTGTGGTACAAGGGCTGTTAGACCAGCTCATAGGTGGTCTAACCACAGCCAGGACTTGCGACCACAGTGGAACATTCTGAATCTTAACTTAGGGGATGCTGCAGCCCCGCTGTGGCGTAAGCACCCTTGTGACCTGATGCACTGCCCTTCAGGTGCAGGGTGACACAGGGCTGGTTTGGCATAAAGCCTCCCGATTTCAACACAACCTGCATTTGAAAAATCAGGATTGCTGCAGAATTTGATGCAAGATGCTACTTGTGTTAATTCCTTTTGGTGCAGCCACCTTGCATCAAATTCAGCAATTTAAAAATAGAGCCTGTGATCTCTAATGTGATCTGTGATCTCTGATGACCTCAAGGTAGGGAAACAGCGTGACAAAGCAGCAGGTAAAGCAAATGGGATGCTGGGATGTATAGGCAGGGGCATTAACAGCAGGAAAAGGGAGGTCATAATTCCACTATACAAGACACTAGTGAGGCCCCACCTGGAGTACAGTGTACAGTTCTGGAGACCATACCTACATAAGGACATAGACAGGGTAGAGAAGGTTCAGAGGAGGGCAACAAAGATGGTGCATGGATTGCATCACAAGTCCTATGAAGACAGGTTGAAGGAACTGAACATGTACTCCCTGGAGGAGAGGAGGAGAGAGGGATATGATAGAGACATACAAGTATCTTACAGGGAGGAACAGGGTGCAGGAAAACACTATTTTTAGTGAAAAGATGTTCCAGGACTAGAGGGCATGGGATGAAGTTGGAGGAGGACGATTCAGAGGAAACATGAGAAAGAATTTCTTCACAGAGCAGGTGGTGGCCAGTGGAACACCCTGTCAGAGGAAGTGGTGAGGGCTGAAACAATCACGGAATTTAAGAATGCATGGGATAGACATAAAGGAATTCTGGAGGTCAGGGGTAAGGTGCAACAGACTTCTAGGAAAACAAACTGAACTTACAAGCTCAAAAGGGCAGACTGGGTGGGCCATAGGCCCTTATCTGCCAACACTGTCTATGTATCTATGTATGTATGTATCTAAGAGAAGGATTCTCTGACTGAGATGGATTTCCTTGGCGAAAGAGACTTTCATGTTCCTATGGGGAATTTCTCCTGCTCTGTCCTTTCACTGACCACAAGGAATGATTTTGTAAGAATGGCTCATTAACACCTGTGCACAGAGTTAAGTGACCAGACATTCTTATGAACCCAAGGATTGGTACAGTATATAGGCCCCATCACATGCCATCCCCCTCAGAGCGGAGCCTGAGGCAGGCTCAGGTGAGGTCACCAATACACACTCCTCCCAGGAGAAAAAGTTGGCATTTATTTGATCCTTTCCAGCCAAATAAGGGACTTAGACAGGACTATGACTTCAAGGCCAAATACCATCTGGTGACCATTTGCATCCTTCATCATATGGAGCCAACATAGTGAAGAACGATCCAACCAAGGTGAAGCATGACTCTTCAGATAATTGTAGAGATTTGCTACCACCCACTTCACCATATGGCACCTCTTCTTCAGAATGACAGATTGCATTCTCAAGGTAGAGCTTCCTTCTGAGATACAGGATTGGATGTTCTTTTGCATCAAAATCCTGCAACAGGACTGCACCAAACTAGCCTCAGAGACAGCACTGTGCAGGAAAAAGGTAAAGTGAGGTCCAGATGCTGTATTACTGGAGGGCTATATAAACATTTCTTAATGGTCCCAATGGGCTTGTCACAGGCCACTGACCACTGGATTTGAGAAGGAGCCCCTTCCCAGTCAGGTGACTTAGCAGACTGGCAAGCATTGAAAAGTCAGGAATAAAATTCAGATAATAACCCGCCAGATACAAAAAGCAATGCAGCTGTTTTTAATGGTAGGAAGGGAGCACTCTGAGAGCACCTGAACTTTGTTAACTAATGGGTGACCTTATATATTTCCTCACCAAGTAGTCTAAATACGTAGCCTCACATTGGCCTATGGGACATTTCACAGCATTAGAAGACAAGCTCACCTCCCAGAGTGACTGTAGCATGACAAATACAAGCTATAAATATGTTTCCCAATCAATGCTGTGGATTACCACATCATTCAGATAGGCGGCTGAGTACTGCTAATGAGGCCACAATATGCTATCCATTAACTGTTAAAAGGTGGCTGGAGCACCTTGGACTGTAATCTGAAAAGGAGCACTGTAAACTGGTGTAAACCAGATAGTGTAACAAATGCGGTCTTCTCCCAGGACTCTGATGTGAGGGGAATATGACACTATCTGACCCCCAAAAAAAAAGCATTTTTCTTTTATGACTGATGTTTTGGATTGTCCTAGTTTACATACTACCAGATCTGTTCTACAACTCCCCTATTGTAACACCTATTTAGGACAGGATTCTGGCAGCATCATGCCCACCAAGTTGTGGAATTAATTTCCTGGCTTTTTTATCTTATATTTAGTTGTTTGTTTTTTTTATGCTTCAAACACCATTGTCTTAATCTCTCTCAATGTACATGTTTTGACTTATGAGAATTTTGTATAATTGCAACTTTTTCCTTTTTCTCTTGGGCCACCCATGAAAATGGGCATTTAATGCTCTAGGGTTTTTACCCGATAAACACATTATAAATAAAAAAAAATGAAATATCCTTTTGTCAGATTCAGTGTATAGCTATAGCAGGCCTTCCACAATCAGTCTATCAGCTCATCTGCAGCAGTAACCCTTCAAAAGTCAATACAAAAAAATGGAGTGATCTGGTTTAAACACTAGAACAATATTTTAAGGCTAAACAATTCCCTGTGGAATCCCTCTGTCATCCCCATCTGCAGTATTATTTGTATCATTTTTTAAACTGCCTCCTGAGCCCTCTGCAGGAGTCAGTAATGTTTTCTTACCCCCACTTGGTTACGAGTATTGAAAGAGAAATTTTTTCTCTGGTGTAGAAAAGAACACATCCCCAGATTGTTTCACTTTATTCATTGCCCTCAGTTGCAGGGTGGCAGCCAGGAAGTCATCCAATGGAACCTCTCCTTGTCCTTGAAGCAACAGAGAACTCATCCCTGGAGTTCCCTCTGAAGCTAACTCTGGAAGGTCAAGTTCCTCTCCTAGGTCTATGAATAAAATCTCTCATTCTCTCCACAGGTTCAGCAAATTCACATGGTACTGTAAATCTACCTCTGTTTCTGCTTTTCAGGATGTGATTTCATAATCTACCAGCCCAATCCAACAAATTCACTAAAAATACCACCAACAGCTTAATCTGCTTCAAGGTCAGTTGCATTCATCTGTATCCCCCTCCCCCCGGGTCGTTCCTGAAAATAGGCAGGATTTGTCTAGTGCACTTACCCGGTCAACAAAAACTAAATAAAATAAATAAATTGCACCTTGTGTGGTCCCTGCCATTTGGCAAGGGGTGTACTTGCTATGCTTAGTAACAGGAGAACTTTGTCTCCCCTCAAAAATTCCCACAACCTGGCCCACTTGTTATATTTTTGAGTCTGAGTATGTACTTGCTGTAGATCCGCCCTGGCAGATTTGCTCACAGTGTCAGCTTGCTCACTCAGTTTAAATACTTACTGTAGCATATTAGCAGAAGTAGAATTTTACTCCTCCCATATTTTTTAATGAAGTCCAACATGCCTGTTTTGTCACCCATACAGTAGTTCAAAGAGTGATAAACCCATGGATGTCTGTGGCACATCACAAAATGCAAGTAACAAATAAGGTAGCAACAGATACCAGTTTTTTGTGTCTGAGGCAACAAACCTGCACAGCACACTCTTCAAAGTTTTATTAAAATGCCCCAGTAAGCCATCCATTTGTGTCTGGTAGACCAAAGTCCTAATGGATATGAATTTCAACTATGAGCATACTTATTTTATGAGAAGGGAGTCAAGGTTGGAACCCAGGTCTGTCATGATCTCTTTGAGCAGTACAACATGGAAGTACACTTTTAATAACTCTTTTGCTATGGTTGGTGCTGAAGTAGACCATTTGGTGCTGTAGTATACTGCAGGGAAATGACTTTGCAATACATAGTGGAATATTCTACAATTATCAAAATGTGTTGTTATTGTTATCCCCCTGTACTTTTTGCTAGTAGGCCAGTCATGTCTAACAAAACCATTTCAAAGGGGGTACAAACCAAGGGTAGGAGAAACAAAGGAGCCTTTGTGGTAGCCTTAAGAGGCATTAGTTGACATTCAGGACAGGAAGCACAAAACCTGTTTACCTTTTTATGCACCACCATCCAGTTGATTCAGAAAAGGGGATAGCATAGGATAGGATAGGATAGGATAGGATAGGATAGGATAGGCTAAGACAGGAACTTTATTTATACAGCATCTTTCCAAAGCTCAAAGAGCTTTACAGTACACATACAAAAACAACTTACAAGTAATGTATATCAACAAGTGATAAATCCTAATACAGTACATGAAAATAAATTAGACTCATACATATTTCCACAAAATTGGTGTAACTATCAGTTTCCTGAGAAGGCTTGTCTAAATAGCCAGGACTTTAGTTTTGATTTAAAACTGAGGTAAGAACTCAGTCCTTTGTTTAGACTACCCCTAGATGCCCACAAAAGAAAGTGCATGTGCTAAATGCATCACCTCCTTTTTTGCCGACCTGGGAACTTATAACTGATGGACCAAGGTATCTATCTTTTCATCCCTTTCCACTTTGTATAGCAAGTAACAACAAGGGACAAATCTGTTCTAGTCCCACTATACCGAGCCTATGTTAGACCACAGTTAGAATATGCCTCACAAATATAGTTCCCCTATAGAAGAATAGAAAGGAACAGAATGGAAAAAGTACAGAGGAAGTACATAAAAACTATTATGGGAATGAAAGAATATACAGAGAGATTGTCCCAACTAAATCTCATGTCCGTGGAAACATGCAGGATGCGTTCTGATCTACTGTTTATGTATGACGTAATGAATGATCGTGCCTTATTATGTGATCTAAATATTTCCTGTAACCTGATAATAGAAATGCTAGGGGTCCCCCACTGCAGCTAAAGGGAAACAGATTCAAACATAATCAAGGAAAATATTTTTTCAAAACCAGGATTGTGAACCCCTGGAATTTTCTACCGGAGAATATAATAATAAGTAAAACAAAAACAGAATTTAAATCCAAGTTGGCTAGATACATTGCATCAGGAGCCACACTACTTCACTTTAGGGATTAGTATCCCCTCAAGGCATATATAGGCTTATGCCTACTTGCTTTGTATAGTCTTCATTATGAACCTCAGTATAAGTCTCCTTAAAGTTTAAAATAAATAGAATAAAGTATGGGGTGGTGTGTGTAACGAGAAGTTTACACACCCCTGAGGTGTTAGATGTTATATTTTATTAAAGCATCTAACAGAAAGGGTGTGTGTAAATTTCGAGTTTACACACACCATCCCATATTTTATTATATATAATTGCTGAGTCTCCCCTTTTTTGCCACAGCAATTATATAATATAGCTGCTGTTGTGGTGCAGCCATGCTCTGGTTTCATTTTCACTCAAAATACCAACAACAGCTTAATCTGCTTCAATTTCAGTTGGTTACCATCTGTATCCCCTTCCCCAGCGTCACCCCTGAAAAAGGGACTTCTAGTCTCAGTGGGCCTACTGGGTCAACAAAATTCAATAAAATAAAGTAAATTTTTGGCTGGCCCACAGATTTTCTTTTTCAAGGTTTTATTATGTTTTTAAATATTTTGCTAGCCCCCTATTTGTGAAAAATAACACTTTTTTGTTATTTAAAAAACTTACCACCAAGCTTCTCTGGTGGCTGAGCTGCGGGCAAGAAGGAAGCATCAAGCCAGGAAGGGAGACACATTGCGGCATGTGCAGAGCAAGGGAAACCATGTGCATGTTTGCCATTGTAAACACTCCTTTATAATGGCAAATTATGGTACGGTTTCTGTATGGGAAAAAGGGGAGACCCATTAATTGTAATCACATACCCTCACCTTCTGTTAATTCTGCACTTGACTATTTATTACTGCTAGGTCTTGGTGAGCCTGTCATAGCATTTTATCTACCTGCTGTTCATTAATTATGGTGGAACTGTATTTGAAAATATCTGGATATACCTTCAAAGTTCCATGCTTACCAATTACTGGGACATAGAACTCATCTAAGACAAGTGTAGCAAGAATACCCCTGAGATTCATACTATAGGAACTGGGTTCTTCACAGTTCCTGAATACTACAATCTCAGAGAGAGAACTTCAATCTTTCTTCTCTTGACACCTTTGCATACAAGACTTCTAGGCAAAAAAGTGGAGCTATACAGTTCTAGGTCTAAGAAAAGTAACAATTGTTCCAGTTCTTCCTGGCACTCAGGTGGCTCCTAACCTTCTGATAAACCCTAAAGTGTTTTACCAGTCACAGCCTTAAACAACTAGCCAAGGTAACTTCATGGACACCTCTACCTGTGGAGTAGTATCCCTTCTTTATTGCCCACTGACACATATCTTTCTCTACCAAGGAATCTCTGATGAGGATTTGGCCACACATCGAGTCCACTAAGGCTTGAATAACGTGACTGGTCCCTCATACTGAAACTATATAAGTGCAGACCTTGATACTGTTAAGCTCCAAGGAGGTGACAGCACTGTGCAAAAGCTCATTACATAACTGGAGAGATCCTGTGGCTGTGTCTGGGCTGATTGCAGACAAAAAAAATTAAAAAGTCTGGGATTATGTTTACTGTCCTTCCTCTCAGGACTTGGGAATTGGGTACAAAAATTGCCTTGCTAGGGGATGTTTGTCCCTGTAGAGGACAGGGAATAAACACGACTCTTCACATCATACTTCCCATGGTCCTTTGACTAACTTTTTTTAGTGGCTCTGATTCTTCAGACAGGCCCCAATACTCCCTGGATGGCTTAGGCCACTCTTCAGAGAGGCAATTTTCTGTCAGTTGTATAGCAAAAGTCGAAGAAGTTGTTCCATGTCTCATCACCCAGTTTTTCACTTTATTTGTCAAAATCACCAGGTACTGTTTCAAACAGTAATGTCAAACAGCTTCTTACTGGTACAAAACTTGGGTTTCAGCCAGCAGGAGGATGGATCTCATAGTTGCTGGGCCACTAACCTGGAACATGCTCTTGCCTTGAATTTCATTATCAAGAACTTTGCTCTGTATCCCTCCTCTGAAATTTACAGATGGTCCAAGATGGTCACATTTACCAAAGTATAATTAAGGTCAAAACATTGTCCAGACCCCGGTAGGCTGCTTGGGCCTCCCCAGTTAGCAAAGAAACACCCTCATCCTGCCTAGGTGTCATACCCCAAAGTTGGGGTCCCCAAAAATCCCCAGTGCCCCCAACAAGTGCCAGGTGCCCCTGTTAGTAGAGGACAGATAGGGGTAGTCAGTCTTTATTTCTTTTTTTATAGTGCCTTTCAAAGCCAATGCACTGCACAAAGTATAAATACAGTAAAACAAATAATAAAAACATTTAAAATCAACTAATTCAAGTCATTCAGTTAATCCAGGAAGGACAAAGAGAAAAGATATGTTTTCAACATAGATTTAAAAGTATTAATGGTCAGGCAGTCTCTTAACCAATGAGGTAGAGAATTCCACAGGGTTGGTGCTGCAAAAGAAAATCACTGCAAAAGAAAAAGCATGGGCTCCAGAAGTTCTTAGATGGACCCTGAGAATCTCCAGCAATCTCTCTTCGGCAGATCAGAGAGGGTAAATGGGGGAGTAAGGAATCGGAAGATCTTTGAGTTAGTCAGGTTCCTGTTCATGTAGGGCTTTAAAGGTAAGCAAGCCTACCTTATAGGTGATCCACCACTGTACTGGCACCCAGTGCAGTTCGCGCAGGCCAGGCATAATGTGACTGGACCTAGAAGTACTAGTCAATAACCTGGCTGCAGCATTCTGCACTAGCTCCATCGATGGATATCAACCCCAGATAGCCCCAGGTAGAGGGCATTGTAGTGGTCAAGACAGGTAGTAATGAAGGTGTGGACCAGTGTTGGAAGGTCACCAGGGGAATCAGGTGTTTCACCCGGGCAATGTTCCTCAGATGATAAAATGAGGACTTGACGATTGCTGACACCTGATACTTCAAGGTCAAGCCATCGTCAAGAACAACGCCTAAGTTACGCACTCGATCGGAGGTGGTGAGCTGGACACCATCAAGCCAAAGACCCGACTCATGTCTAGCACAAACACCCGCCCCCAGGTGGCCTGGTTCCACGACCAGCACCTCAGTCTTATCTGGATTCAATCTCTGCCAACTCGAACTCATCTAGTCTTTAATCTCAGAAAGGCAGTTATTTAGCATGGAGACAGCATCAACCTGTCCTGGCACAAAGGACATATGCAGCTGAGTATCATCTGCATAGCAGTGAAAACTCAAGCTGTATCACCTGATGATATCTACTAAGGGCAGCATATATACTGCGAACAACATGGGTGCCAGTATGGAACCCTGCGGTACCCCGCAGGACAGAGAGAGGGCATCAGAGGAATAAATTCCAGTGACCACCCTCTGAGACCTGCCTGTCAGGAAAGATTGAAACCATTTGAGGACTGTACCTGACAGTCCACAAAGGAACCGCAGGGTTTCTAAAAGCACCTCGTGGTCCACAGTATTGAAAGCTGCTGAAAGATCAAGAAGGACCAAGGTGGTAAGAGCCTTTCGATCTCTCACCATCAGGAGGTCATTTAATACCTGAACAAGAGCTATCTCCATGCTATACGTCTTCCTAAAACCAGACTGGAGAGCTTAACGGACATTGTGAGTTACCAAATGATTGTCAAGTTGCAACGCAACCACCTTCTCAATAACCTTCCCCACAAAGGGAAGGTTAGAGACAGGTCGGTAGCTAGCTGGATCGATGGGATCCAAGGAGAACTTTTTAATGAGTGGTCTAATGACCGCCTCCTTCAAGGGATCCAGAAAGGTTCCCCTCTCCAAGGATCTCCATACAATTTCAGCTAGTATCGGGCAGATAACATCAACACATCCCACTAAAAGGGAGGTAGGGCCCAGATCCAAACTACAACAAGTTGGGTACAAAGTCAAAATAAAGTAATGCATCCCCCCCCCAATCACTAAGCAGTGGGGCAGTTTCAAAAAAGAAAACAAAATAAAAACAAGGAAGCTTTCTTTGTTACCCTGGCTGCCTGCTCTGTCAGAACTCAGACCCGCCCCGAGCAGGCAGCACAAGCCAAAGTTGTCCATGCACTTGGACTTCTGTTCCTGCCCAGTGCATGGCATTTTGTTTAAAAAACTCATAGAGCCAAAGTGACATAGGATCAGGATTCCAGAACCCCAAGTGTAGCATTTTGGGAAAAGTTCATTTTGGAGGCAGTCAGTTGCTGAGTGGGGATGGAGTAGGACCGATAAATAGCGAGAGCAATGGAAACCCTGGACTTACTTTGTGCCTTGAAGCTGATTCCATTGGCTCTGCTGTGGTGCCTCTCCTTAGGTCAGCAAATCAGTGTTGTCCACTCCAGTGTTCCAGTTTTACAGTTGCCCATGCCATCAGCTCTCCAGAAGAAGAGCAGCAGCATCCTGGAGCATGGTGTGGACTCAGTTTAGCCCCATTTTTTGTTTTAAAATAAAGTGAAAGTTTCTCTGGTCTCATGTCAGCGGCATTGCCCAAGAGCTACATCTTTTTGAGGCCCAGAGTGAGAGGAGCATTGGGTGTCATGAAGCCCTGCAAGATCCTGAAGTCACCCTTCCCCTGCTTGCTTGAATTCCCTCCCTCTGCCAGCACCTCCTTCCAGCCTCCCAATCTCCTCAGCTTCACCCCAGGCCAGGGTGGTGTGTCAGTGGAAGCACCAGTGGTTAAGTGCTGACTGCCTGAAGTCTGAAAAGAATTACACGTAATGGCTGAGAGCCATAAGTGGCGGGTTGTGGGTCTCATTGTAATAAATTAATATTCAGTGAACAAGTGATGCCCAGGGGTGGGGTTTTAGTGCAATAAGTCTCTTGGTGGAGAAAATTAATATGTATAAGTAGGCTCCCCAGGGGTGGAGCTAAGGGCAGCAGGCCCTAGTGAAGGCTAATAAATATTTATAGAGGTAGCTTTCCAGGGGTGGAGCAGAGGCAAGACACACCACAGTTACACTAAGGAGTCCAGGTGGGTTAACTTGAGAAAAGGGCTAGGAAGCCAAAGGTGTTTTCTGTCTCCCTTTCCAAATAAATAAACAGTGGGCCAGTGGGGTAAAATGGCAAGACATTCATTTTACTGTTTAAAGAACTTGTGCCCAGTGCACTGTGCTAACAACAAGGTTGCATTGGTTGGAGGGGGCTTATAGGTTTTTCCACTTCTCACACAGAGGCGGCTGGGCACTAGTGTAGGCTAACAAAAAAACTCAAAAGGGCTAGCAGAAAAGGAGAGGAGAGAGTTGATTGAGGCTATCCACAGGGCCATAATACAAATACTTTGACTGATCTGCTAAATTGTTGCAGTTGCCCCCGAACTGTGTGTTTTGCCCTCTGTAACTGGCTGTTGCCCCTGAACTGGTGTTCTGTGCCCTGCAACTGGCAGTTGCCCATGAACTGCATGTTCTGCATTGGCCCAGAGGTTCCACAGCTTTTTCTGCATCTCATTTCCTGGGATCCTGCATCGGCCCAGAGGTTCCACAGCTTTTTCTGCATCTCATTTCCTGGGATCCTGCATCGGCCCAGAGGTTCCACAGCTTTTTCTGCATCTCATTTCCTGGGATCCTGCATCAGCCCAGAGGTTCTTCAGCTTCTTCTGCATCTCATTTCTCCTAAGGTCCTACAGCTTTTTCTGCATGTCATTTTCCCTGGGGTCCCACATCGGTCATGAGGTGCTACAATTGTTTGGGGCTTTTGTGCATTTTAGTTCTTTTTCCCCTTCATGTTTCCCAGTTCTGCTAAGCCAACTAACACAGTGCACTGGTGATCACTGCTCTCAATCCCTGTTAAACACAATGCTCTGACTTTTAATTTATTCTGGTTATGCTGTCATAGAGTAATTAGAATATCAAGCATAGAGTCTTAGTATTATAATAGCATAATAGACTAACAGAGTAATAGAAAACCAGAACAATAGAGTAATAGAATAATAGAATTACACAGTGATAGCATTATAGAGTTATTGAATTATAGAAGTATAGAGAATAGAGAATAGAGTTCTGGAGTATAAAGCTATTGTAGAGTATAGAGAATAGAGTTCTATAGTATACAGCTGTGCATTTGCCTGTCATCTTTTCCTCTTTGGTGCTTTGAGCCTATTAAATCTTTTTTATTCTTTGAGTTTGTCTCCTGCCACTCCTTACTCTAGCACCACTACAACATCAGTGAAGAGAGAATGAGTACATATTGACGTACAAAAGAGAAAACAAAAAAAGTCACAGTCCAATATTGATAATCCCTTCCTGGGTACCATTACCGAATGTCATTATGGAGACAGCAGACAAATGTTACCACGTCAATAAGCCAACACAAGGTGGGGTAACCACTCCTGAGTACTCTTACAGAATATTACAGGTTTGCAGACCTAAAGCTCTTCAATTTCAAACCCAGATCTGGCTGCTCTCAAGTTTCCCTCCACTGCCAGTGGATGCGAGTCTTCTTCCCTAATTGATACTTAAATAATTCTAGGTCATACGATCTCACAATATGAACACAGGGAGAGGGAAAGAAAATCAATTAACTGTCTCTTTTCTGTTGTACACCCATAATTACTCCTCAAATAGCTAGGGGGTGTTTCAAATCCTACTTATAACACCAACTTTAGAAGGAGAGAGTCACCTCCACTGGGAATACTCAAGAAAATTTATCACACCAGACCTTTACACGTGAGTCTAAAGAAGAAAAATGGGTTTTATTGATGGGATTACAGCAATGGTACAGTTCACCCAAAGACAATATATAACACGTAAAGCAAATAAACAGGCAACAGTTTTTGCCTGTTACCTGAGGCACAGATATAGAGACATCAGCAAGGTTCCTCCTTACACTATGAACAAAGCAACTTTAAAACAAGAAAATAATTGGTTTCCCTTACAAATAAAGAGCTCCCTCCTCCATGCTGAGTTCTCCAACAGAACTAATTGAATCCAGGGTCAGAGCTGTGTTTAATCCTCCAAATTAAACTCTCTTACCAGTAATAGGTAGTTAAACCAAATAATGTTGTGACATGCAGTATTTCCTGACTGAGATGAATGACCCAAGATCAAGGAGTATTTCACCCTTCTAGGGTCTGTCTTCTGCAATGTCCATGCACTAATTACAGGGGATTACTTTGCAAGAATGGTACATCAGGCCCCTGTGTACAGAGGCAGGTGATCCAGTATTCTGATTAATGCAGGGATGGGATATACAGTCCTCATTAGTCCTCCCCTCCAACCTACGTAGCACCCTATCGCATACCCCTTCCCCCAGCTACACCATAGATATATACTGTACTGTATATTTAATAACACCCTTACCCAGCCCTCATAACTTCCATTACAACATTCTCCCCAGTCAACCCAAATAAACACATGTGACCCTTCCTCAGCCATTGTAGCTTCCACCCCTCCTACCTACCCCCATGGCTACACACACTGCAGCATTTTAAAAATATAATACTAAGAAATTACAGCCACCTTCACAAACTCTCCTACTATGTGGATTGAGGAACAGGAGTTACATGTGTTGATGTGGTATGTGTGGGGGACGAGAGTGTGAAGGGGTCTAGCTGGTCTGGGGATGGGCTATTACAAGTGTTTCTGTTGTGTGGCTAGGGAATGGGGTTGCATGGTGATTACCCAGCTCTTAGTGTCATGGACAAACCATGGTTGTACATGATTAAAACATGGTTATATATTGTCAGACCATGGTTATACATGGTCAGCGACCATGATCATTCATGGTTTGGCCGTGATTTTAATCATGGTTATCCACGGACAGCCACTGATGGTAAATGTCCATGGACAGACCATGGATAACCAATGCTCAATATAGTTAAAGAATTATTCAAGCTAGCCTTGGTCATCCATAGTTATCCATGGTTGTTAATTTTACTAATAATAAAGCACATTGCTAAACTTGGTAAATTTCATTTTTCTATCAGCCTTCATATTCAGCAATGAACACGTATTATCCACATATACTTTTGAAATAGCTTTCATTTACTTATTCATTATTGCTGTGGTTCATCTTTCTAATGAAGTCTCTTCTCATTCATAACAGATAGAATTCTATAACTGCTATTTATACTTCTGTGAAATGAAACTCTTTTAACATGTCATGAGTCCTTATATTTTTATGCTGAAGTAATTTATTTCATTGTGTAAACAGTTTTTTCTTTTCTCCATAAGTTGGAAATCAGTACATGAATATGATATTCATATTAGTTTAAAGAGCCACATTTTTCATTCAGCTTGACAAATAATTATTTCCTCATGTAAACTTTATTTTCATTGATTGCAAAAAAGTTGTTAATGTGATTATAATAGATTAGAGGAAAAAAATCCCTAACATCACCCTCTAAGTTCTACCCTTAAGGAATGATCGAAACCAACTGAGGACCGGGCCTGATAGTCCACAGATAAACTGCAGGTGCTCCAAAAGCACTCCATGGGCCACGGTATCAAATGCCACAGAAAGATCAAGAAGGACCAAGATGGAACAGGTCTTTCGATCTCTCGCTATTAGGAGGTCATTTAGTACCCGAACAAGGGCTGTCTCGGTACTATGTCTCTTCCTAAATCTGGACTGGAGAGAATCATAGACATTGTGGCTGGCCAAATGGTCATCCAGCTGCGACGTGACCACCTTCTCGATAACCTTACCTACAAATAGCAGGTTAGAGACAGGCCTGTAGTTAGCCAGACAGTCCGGGTCCAAGGAGGGCTTTTTAAGAAGGGGCCAAATCACAGCTTCCTTCAGGGGATCAGGAAAGATCCCCCTCTCCAATGACAACCAGACTATCTTGGCAAGGACTGGGCCAATTTTATCCACACATCCTACTAAAATGGCGAGTGGGGCCAGGGCCCAAACTACAGTTGACTGGTTGCAATGACTGGACGATCATCACTATGTCATTGATTGAGGGCCGGACGAAGTCAAACCACACAAACTGGGTGTCTGACGTCTCCTGCCAACCATCACAACTCCTGTTTGAAAGAGTTAGGAGGAGGTTGGATCTGATTGTGGCAACCTTATCCATGAAGAATTGAGCAAACTCCTCACACTGCTCCCGTGAAAATGCTCTCTCAGGCTAAAGACAGATTGGATTCCACAGTCTGTTCATGGTCTGAAAGAGCTGTGCTGGTCGATTCTGCGAAGCAGCAATTTCCCTGGACAGGCATTCTGCCTTCTGATGGCTAATTGCTGATTGATAGACCCCATAATGGTCCATCAAACTAAGTTTAGTTGTTCTCATTAGCCTTTCTTGACTAAATGTTTTTCCAGGTATTTGTCCTGCTCATCAACCATGGACAATGTTGTCCATGAGTCATGGGTAAACAATGGATGGAGTTATCATGGACTTAGATTATGGACAGCACAGGGATGAACATGGATGTCCATGGATAACCAGAACTCAGGGTATGTGGGTTGGGAAGGGGAGATTTTTTTTTCATTTGTGTGATTGGGCAGGAGGGAAATGGGTGGGACAGGGTGCTATGAGTGTATACGAAGAGTGGTTCTAACCAAAATATTTGCTACACCCTGATGAAAATTGTAATCAATTTGTACTTTGCAGAGTGGCAAAAAGCTTTGAAGTGTGTCAGAATGTCATGGAGAATTTCATGAAGTGAAGTGTTGACATTTCACCACTTTATTTTAAAAATCCATATCAGTGTA
This sequence comes from Neoceratodus forsteri, assembly GCA_016271365.2. Classification (NCBI taxonomy): domain Eukaryota; kingdom Metazoa; phylum Chordata; order Ceratodontiformes; family Ceratodontidae; genus Neoceratodus; species Neoceratodus forsteri. The sequence goes on along the minus strand of CM057449.1, from coordinate 1,273,264,949 downwards.
ATTAATCATTAATTACATGCACAGGGTAATGACACTGTAGTTACATGCTTGCTGCATGCAACTACATTGCATTTGCAATGCAGATATAGTGTAATTACACCACGATTATAGTGTAGTTAACTGACACTTAAAGTGTAAGCTGCTTCCTCTGCCCATATTATCTGCTCTAGAAAAAAGTAAAATTTGGGTGTATCCTGAAACTCCCATGTAGTATCTGAGAGGAGCAGCTCTGATTCAAGCACTCGTAAAAAGTTTCACAGAAGGGTTTCTGTGATTGGATATATGGTAGGTTATTACTGAGACTGACTATATCCAGTAACATTTGTGGTCTTCATAGAAACATAGAAAGGTATGAGCAGATAAAGAAACAGAGATTTGGGCCCTGTGCAGCAAAAATGCTGAAACTGGCATTTCCCCAGTGCAGGACTTTTTCCCCCATACCTCGTGTTGTACATTGGAACTTAGGGCAAGATTCACAAAGAGAGCAAAAAAATCTGTACATCTGGAACAAAGGCTTGCAAAACTGTAGAAACAGAAGTGCAGCATATTCACAGTCAAAATTTCCGCAGGTGCAGAAAATTGCAAAACAAGCGAGTTGCGAAATTCCGCAAGTGCTGAAAATCTGCAACATTTTTTACGCAGCTGCCGAAATAGGGCTTGATTCTCAAAGAGAACCAAAAATTCTGTAGTTGTGGAAAAATAGCTTGCAGCACTGCAGAAATTTAATTGCAGCATTTTCACAAAGAAAAGTTCCGTAGTTGTGGAAATCACAAAACAGACGAGTTACGAAATTCCGCAAGTGCTGAAAATCCGCAACATTATTTATGCAGCTGCAAAAATAATTTTAAAGGCCCAGAAGACTAAACAACAGCAGCTGCTCCATATTAAGTGGAGAAGGAGAGTTTTGCAGTCTTGCAAAAGTTGCAGGAGAACCAGCACTCTCAGCTAGGCAACAGCCAGTCCCACAATGGGGACCATGGTAGCACCACCTGTACCAGCAGGACCTTGCAGCCACTGGCAATATGCATCTGTTGGTTGTGTCTCTCTCTCTGAGGTGTTTCTTCCTCCTACATCTATAGCACATACTTCTGGCTGTTACCACCTCTGCCTCTACTGCCTGTGGGGCTCCTTTATGGGCTGCACTGGGTCCAGTGGTTGTGGTTTGTTGCCTTTCAATGGAAATGTGTGCTACTTGTGTTGTAATAACTAACACTACTAGGGTGGTCAGGGGGGTGGGGTGATGCCTGTGGCAGGATTCAGCATCACCTCTTGTTTTAATTAGCAGCTGGGTTGGTTGGAAGGGTGAATACCTGCAATGGGATTGAACACCCACTGCCAGGTTTATATACTGGCTGTGTCAGGCAGGAAGGATACCAGTGACGGGGTTGAGCACCTGAAAAATCCCTGAAAACTCATGTCCTATGTTCACCATTCACATATGCACACAGCAAACATTTTGATATGGTAGTTGTCTGTCAAGAGGTGTGGCACTGTTGTCCAATGCAGAACAGTGTGGTAGGGTGAAACAGTGCACCACCAATCAACAGGCGGGCAGAGTATGATGGAGTTTTGGCTTGCTGGGCAGAGATGGCACAAACATGAAAATAAACAGCAGACCCAATCATGGGTTGGCTCTTCCCTTTCATCTACACTGCCCAGCAAGCAAGTGCAGGGGCTCATGGCAGCTGTAACATGAAACCATCCATCAATGTCTGTTACTGGTGCCACTGCCCCCATTACCGTCCCCTGCACCTGACCCTTCCTCTCAGCACCTCCCCCCAAAACATAACACTGACACTGGAGGTGCCCAATCCCCCAGTGTCACCACCTCCTAAGGAAAACCCAAGTCCACTACCGCGCTACTCCAAATATGTGGTCACATCCCGTAACTGTCCCATCCACCTGACTCTCCCTTTCAGCACCCACAACTTCACCCCCATAAACATAACACTGACACTAGGGGTGCCCAATTTCCCAGTGTCATGACCTGAAATAAACAAAACCTTCCCTTGCAGTTTTTTTTACACTGACACTGGAGGTGCCCAATCCCCCAGTGTCGTTGTCGCTCTCTGTTGTTGCAGCACCTGTAACTGTCCCACCCACCCAACCCTCCCCATCAGCACCCATCACCCCCCACACACACAGACTCAAACTTAACACTGACACTGGGGGTGCCCAATCCCCAGTGTCACAACCTGAAATAAAGAAAACCTTACGTCATTGTTTTTTTTTAATAAGCCCTGTAAAAAGAAAATCATCCATCGATGTCTATTGCACCTGCTACTGTCCCCCACTTGATTGTCTCACTTAGCAACCACCACCCCCCAAGCCCTTACCTACCCACCGGGGGTCCAGTGCCATATTCTTCTGTGGATTGCAGACACATCTTCACTCTTCAAAGCTGGACCGTGAACTGAGAAACCAGGTATGCAGTTCAACGTATTTCAATGGGGTTTTGAACTTAGTTGGATAACTTGCCCATTTTTGCATATTTTTGCCCCAGATTTTCAACATGCCTTCTTTGGGACCCCACCACATGAACAATTGTACTGACATTAGGCAAATCTGTCAGGAAAGGTGATTTTGTTTAAAATTTTGTCTGCCCTTGTTCATGAGGTGGGGTCATAGGTAGGCTTTATTGAAAATTTGGTGTAAAAATATTAAAAAAGCAACAAAGTTATGAGCCTACATTTAATTTTTTGAATGCAGGCCCATAACTTTGGTAATTTTCAATATTTTCACCCATTACAGTTTCTTTTTCATGAGGTGGGGCCATAAAAAGACCATGTTGACAATTTGGGGCACAAACATTAAAACATAACAAAGTTATGAGTTGGGTTGAAATTTTTAAATGCAGGTTTCTAACTTTGGTAATACATAACCTACACAGTGCACCTCAATGCATCTAGTACTTCAAGGCTTTAAACCAGTGGTGAACATTCAGCATTGACAAATGCTTGTTTAATCTATGTTAAGGCCTAGTCCTTTGATTATTAATTGTTTTCAGTTCTTATTTAATTATTGTTTTATTGTAAGGTGCTCAGAGCCTCAGGGATTGGAATATAAGTAAAACTGACATTGACAACAGTTTTTTATACTGGCTGGGCTGGGCAGGAGGGAGGATACTGGCAGCAGGGTTGGGCATCCTCTACCAGTTTTTGTGTGTGTGTGTGTGTGTGTGTGTGTGTGTGTGTGTGTGTGTGTGTGTGTAGGGGCTGAGTCAGGTGGAAAATACCTGTGGTGGGATTGAACACACACCACTGGCTTTGTTGAAGGGCTGGAGAATGTTGACATGGCAGCCACAGACATGGGAAAAGCTGTGGTCATTATGAACCATCTCTGCCATTCACTGAGAAACAAATTATTAAACAATAGCATATGAAAGTAGTAAACAGTAGCACATATACTATATGGAATGGAAAGCAGGGCAAATGTTTCAAGCAGGAATTAAGAGTTGCACAAGGAAAACCACTTCCATCTGACATCTTCCAGCCTTGTGACTGGGCAAGGACTTCAAAAGGAAAAGGAGAAGAAAGGCAGAGAGGGTCAGAATTAGTGAGGAGCATCAGTATTCTGAAACTGTGATAGATGGAGGAGTGACATACCCCCAAAAGCCCTCTTACAGCTCAGACTGATACCAATATCTATGCATGCTTTGCAAGCAGACATAGAAACATAAAAACATAGACAATTATGGCAGAAGGAGACCATAGATCCATCAAATCTGCCCAGGGGTTTCCGGGACCTTTTATGTGTCCCAGGTCCTAGCCCCCCTACCCAATTTCTGTACCCATGGTACATATGTGAGCTCTTCCTCTGCCCCACCCTCTTTTGAAAGCTGACATGGTCCTAGCTCCCACCGCCTTGGCAAGTAGTCTATTCCATGGCTCTATGACCCTTTCAGTGAAGTAGTGCTTCCTCAGATCCCTCTTGAAGCACCCTCCCAGTAGCTTCCATTAGTGCCCCATAGGGGTTGAGCTGGTGACCCTCCTGAATAGTTTTGAGGATGGCACCTTATAAATGCCAGTTAGGAACCTGAATGTCTCAATCACATCTCCTCTCTCCCTTCTAGTCTCTAGACAGTACATGTTCAGTGTTTTTAGTTGCACCTTGCATGAGAACCCCTAGAGGCCCTGAATCATCTTGGTCACCATCCTCTGCACAGTCTCCAGCCTATCCCTCTCCTTTCTTGGGTAAGGCCTCCAGAACTAGACACAGTACTCCAGGTGAGGTCTCACCATGGACCTACACAGTGAGAGAACCACCTTTTCTTTCCAGCTGTCAAATTCTCTTCCTATACATCCCAGCATTTTATTTGCCTTGCTGTAAGCCTTGTTGCATTGGCTTGAATGCTTTAGAGTCTCACATATGATGACCCCAGGCCCCTTTCCTTTTGTGAGGCATTGAGTTTGACCCCATCAAGCCAACATTCTGCCTTTGGGTTCTCTTCTCCCAGATGCATTACCCTGCATTTTTTCACATTGAATTTTAGCTGCCAGACATTTGACCATCTTTCCAACATCTGCAGGTCCTTTTCCAAGCCCCTTGCTGCCTCCATGCTGTAAACCCTACCACCTAGCTTAGTGTGATCCATGAAGAGGGCAAGCTTGTCTTAGATGCCTTGACCAATGACACTACTTAACTTATTAAACAGAACCCTAGGGAAGGGAAGCAGGGAAACCCGGAGGATGGGGGCGAAGCTTCTCCTAGTGGGGGACTCTATTGTCTGGGGAGTGGAGTTAGGGTCACCTAGCTGGGAAGAGAGGGAGGTCAAGTGCCTCCCAGGAACTGCTGCATGGAGGGAGGGGAAGCGGATCCATAGCATCGCTATGGCAATAGCAAGGAGAAAGCAGCTGGATGTCATTGTCCACCTGGGGACCAATGACCTGGCCAGGAGAAGGGTGGAGTTAGCCAGAGTCCAGGATGATTTCAGGAAACTTGGGGGAAACCTGAAACAGATAGCATGCTCCTTCTCATTCTCAGAGGTGCTACCTGTCCAGGGCACAGGGGAAGCTAGGGCACTCCACATCTGTACTTTCAACTCTTGGTTGAAGGATTGGTGTGGAAGGGAGAGTTTTGGCTTCATAGGGGACTGGGGCCTGACCTGGGCAGATGCAAGCTTATGTAAGGATGATGGCCAGCATCTGTCCGAGAAGGGGACCTTGGTCCTTTATGAGAAGTTTCAATGCTTCAGCTGTGAACATTTAAACTGGCCAAGGGGGGAGAGCCAGGAGGCTTAGGAACACCCCCACCCCCATGAGAACATGCAGGAACATAAGTTGACTATGGGAACAGCAAAAATAGGCAGGGAGGAGCAGGCAGGTGAAGAATGTATAATGAGTAATATAAGGGTGGCAGGAGCACATAGGAAAAGAAATTGGAGTTTGGGGAAGATGTTGGATAGGGAGAACAAGAGCAGAGGGAGGGCAAATTGTAAAACATGAAAGGTCATGCTAACAAATGCCCATAGCCTGGCAAATAAGATTCCAGACCTGGAGGCCTTATTGGCAGATGAAGACCTTGACATAACAGCAATAACAGAGACATGGTACTCTGCAAATCATGGCTGGGAAGTCAATGTACCAGGCTATACATTGTTCAGGAGGGACAGGGAGAGTAAAAAGGGTGGGCTCTGTACATCAGAGATGGCATAAAGGCTGCAGAAGTTCAGGGAAGACAGGGGAGGCTGAGGTAATATGGGTCACCCTGGAGCCAGGGAATGGAACAGCGATACACACTGGGGTGATCTATAGACCTCCAGCACAGAGGGAGGAAGTAGACAGGGAACTAGAGGAGAACATACATGACATGGCAACTAAGGGCAAAATCCTGCTACTGGGGGATTTCAATATGCCGGATGTGGATTGGGCCACCCAGGTGGCTGTTCCAGCCAGAAGCACAGCCATCCTAGAATCCCTGCAGGGGGTTGGGTTCAGGCAGCTGGTGCATGAGCCAACCAGGGACAAGTCAGTTCTGGACCGGGTATGGACCAATGGGTACAGAGTCAAAGAAATACAGGTGGAAGGGCAGCTGGGGTCCAGTGACCACCACATGGTGTGGTTCAGCAAGGAGACATGGACTCAATCGAGCCATACAAGGGCTAGAATATTAGATTTCAGGAGGACAGATTTCACTGAAATGGGTAGATGTATACAAGCAGTCCTGGGGAAGGGAGAGATAGTAGAGGAGTGGAAAAACAATGGAAGAAACTGAAAGGATCCATAGTGGATGTAACAAACCAATGTGTTAGGAAAGTGACCAAAGGGAAAAGAAGAAGGAAACCACTATGGTTCTCCAAAGAGGTGAGGTACAAAGTCAGGGCTAAAAAGCTAAGTTTCAGGAAATATATGGGGAGCCAAAGGGAGGAAGACAGGGAGGTGTACCTTGAATGTCTAAGGGAAGCAGGGAAGGCTGCTAGGAGGGCGGAGGCACAGACAGAAGAGAGTTTAGCACAGTCTGTAAACAAAGGGGATAAGGCATTTTATAGGTACATTAGTGAAAGAAGAAAAACCATGGGGGGATTGTGAGACTCAAAGGGGAGGAGGAAGAGTGTAAGGAGGGGGATCTGGACAAGGCAGAAATACTGAACAAATACTTCTGCTCAATATTTACTAAAGAGGGGCAGATCAAGGACTACAGTTGGGGTGCAGAAGCAATGGGGGGGAGTGAACACCAGTCCATTCACAGTGGAAAGAGTTCTGTAAGAACTCACAAAGCTGAAGGTGGATAAGGCCATGGGGCCAAACGGCATCCACCTGAGGATATTAAAGGAGCTGTGAAAGGAACTAGCAGTGCCTCTGGTGGCCCTGTTTACAGAGTCACTTAACACAGATGTCATTCCAGAGGACTGGAGGAGGGCACGTGTAGTCCCACAGCACAAAAGTGGCAGTAGGGAGGAGGCGGGGAACTACAGGCCAGTCAGCCTCACCTCAGTGGTGGGAAAGATCATGGAGACACTGCTGAAAGAAAGGATAGTGACACATTTGGAATCCAGTGGTGTGCAGGATCTGAGGCAACATGAATTCACAGAAGGAAGGTCATGTCAAATGAATCAAACAGTTTTTTTTGATTGGGAAAGAAGGGAACTTAATCAGGGAGGGGCAGTAGACATTGCCTACTTGGATTTCAGCAAAGCCTTCAACACTATCCCACATAGAAGGCTGATTAACAAGACGAGTAGTCTGGGCATGGGATACAAGGTGGTGAACTGGGTTAGGAACTGGTTAACAGACAGGAGACAGAGGGTGGTGGTAAATGGGGTACAATCTGGGGAGAGGGGGATGACCAGTGGGGTACCTCAGGGATCAGTACTAGGACCAGTCCTGTTCAATGTCTTCATTAGTGACATTGCAGATGGGCTAGAAGAAAAGCTCTGCCTGTTTGCAGATGACACCAAGATCTGCAACAGGGTGGATACGCCAGAAGGGGTACAGAAAATGAAGAGGGACCTGGAGAAGCTTGAAAGATGGTCAGAGATGTGGCAACTGAGGTTTAATGTAAAGAAGTACAAAATAATGCACCTGGGTAGAGGGAACCCTGGGGAGAGCTACAGGTTGAGGGAAGAGGAGCTGACTGTCATCAAGGAGGAAACGGACCTAGGGGTTATCATCTCTGATGACCCTAAAGTATCAAAGCAGTATACAAAGGCAGCAGGGAGGGCCAGTGGTATGCTGGGGTGCATAGGCAGAGGTATCACTAGCAGGAGGTGGGAGGTGGTGATGCCTTTGTATAAAACATTGGTAAAGCCTCTCACGGCGTACTGCATGCAGTTCTGGAGATGACACCTGTGCAAGGACATAGATAAGGTGGAGACTATCCAGAGAAGGGCAACAAAGATAGTGCAGGGCTTACACCACAAAACATATGAGGAGAGATGAAGGGACCTCAACATGTACTCACTGAAGGAGAGGAGACAGTGGGGGGACATGATTGAAACTTTCAAGTACCTTAAGGGCATAAATAAGGTGCAGGCAGGGGAGCTTTTCCAATGTAGAAAAAGTACTAGAAGAAGGGGGCACAATATTAAATTGGAAGGGGGTAGATTAAGAGGAAATGTGAGGTGTTTTTTCTACACAGAAAGGGTAGTCGATGCATGGGATAGTCTGCCACAGGAGGTAGTGGGGGCAAGCACATTGGAAGGGTTTAAGCATACTTGGGACAGGCACAAGGGAAGCCTGAGAGGGGAGGGAGTGATGACAAGCCATTGATCACATAGGATCAGTGGCCACATGCAATGTATAGGGCCTATGGGCAGACTGGATGGGTCTAGCAGTCCTCATCTGCTGACAATGTCTATGTTTCTATGTTTCTAACCAGACCAAAGACTGAAACTTGGGGCACACCACTAGTGACCTCACCCTCATCTGACCTTACATCGTTGGCTACCACTCTCTGTCATCTGTTCCTCAGACATAATCAACTTGACTCCTAGGAGAGAAGGACAAGCCCATTCCTATAAGAGACAGGGTAAACAGGTGTATATTTGTGCCTTGTTTGTTTATGTTGAAGGGACCAGAATGCTTTACTTTCAATGTTTAAAACACAGGTTAACAGAGCAACACAGCCCCTTAGCTAAAATAATTAATAAGTGTAGGAACACATTAGAACATCCATTGTATTCTCTGTGTATCGCAGTATAAGAAAACACTAATTCCATAAGCTGAAAGCACTGCATCCTGGGTATTCAGATGATATGGGTTGTGTAGCATCTCTGCAATTCCCTGAGAAGCAAAGTACTAACCAGTTGCACATATAAAAGTGGTAAATAGTAACACATATGTGGAAAAGCATGGGAAAAGTTTCAAGCATGAATTAGGAGTTGTACAAGAAAAGTCACTTCCAACTTGCATTTTCCACCTTTTTAATTGGACAAGGACTTCAAAGAAAAATGGAGGAGAAACATGGAGAATGGAAAGCAAGCAGAATTAAGCAGGAAATTAAGTATTCTGGAGCTTAGATAGGTGAAGGAGGGGGGCACCCCCAAAAGCTTTCTCATAGTTCAGACTTATAGCAATATGTCTGCATGCTTTGCAACATAAAAAGATTTGAAAGTTGAAGAACTTGAAATAAATCAAGGCAGAAACACCAAACAATGTATGCAATTATACATTCTTGTGAGGTTTCAACCCAAAATGTGCCAACTTCTTACTCTGAAAATAAAATTAGCTCACTGTCTTGTATAATCACTTTCTTAGACACACACAAACACGCACACACACGCACGCACACACTTGTACATGCTCATTCTCATTAACTCTCATTCCCAGTTACCCAGTAATATTTCCATTCTTAATTCTCACTTGTTTTTCTTTGCCTTTTTTGCTTCCTCTTTCATTCTCTGTTCTCTCACAAGCCATCTTCATTAGCTTTCTCTCCCATTTCATAGTTTTACTTTGTTTCTTAGTCTATACTTTCTCTGTCTTTGTCTCTGTCTCTGTCTCTCTCTCTCTCTCTCATATGTGATCTTGAGCTATAACAGAGGTAAATGTTAGCAGTCTCTAAAAATAATCAGATTCTTTGGATTCTGTTTTGCTAAGTATGTTATGTGATATAATAGCATTTTTTATACATTGGTTAGGTAAACAGAAAAATATGATACTTTGAAACGAGGGTTGTAATAAACAGTTTATCAGTTCAAAGTTCACATCTGTGAAGGTTTGGATTTTGAGATCCTATATATTTATCTTCTTCTGCTGCAAATCCTATAGTGACTATAAATCATATAGAAGGTACATGCGTGTTATATTTATTTAGTGATTGATTGATTGAGTTGTACATGTTGGCCATGAAGTCAGACTGAGGTAAAGCTTATTTCCAGATGCAACATGGTAGAGGGCATTAAGAGAAGCTGTGGGCATACAGAGTAAAATATGCAAAATATGCCAAATATACAACATATCAAGTTCATTACTGACAACATAGCAATTATTGGGCAATAAGGAAGACATAGTAAATTGAAGAAAAGTAATACAACATCCATAACTAATTAGAGAAATTGTATTAAAGAATCTACAGTACAGGGCATCGGGGACCAAAGCTTTAGCATTGGCATCCTGGCTAACCAGAGGATTAGTCTTAATGCAGATATTGTATATCATGCCTGCCGTTGCAACTGACTACCTAGAAAAGATCAAGCCAGGTAAGTCCCAAGGGGCAGACATTATACACCTCAGCATGATAAAGAAACAATTGAAGGTACCACTTTCAAAAATCTTTCAGAAATCTGTACAAATAGGTGTAGTATCAGATGACTGGAAACAGTTTAATATGGTCCTCATTGCAAGAAACAGCCCTAGTAAGTATAGATGTTCTTTCTGACCTGGATTAGTGGACACCTGATGGAAACAATAATAACAGAGCTGATAGCAGAATTCTTATGGGCTAGCTGGCTGCAAAACAGGAGGCAGCATGGGTTTATAGCAAGCAGATCATGTCAGACAAATCTGAGAGGTTTGGGCTACCTAGGGAAGCAAGTACTAAGACACCTGTAGGGATATTGGCTAAATTACTTCAGTCTGTTGTTAGACTGGACACAGATTCAGGCAGTAAAATTGGTAGATTAGATGGACTTCAAGATTTGTTCTGCCATCAGACCATATGATTCTGTGGTTCAAGAAAGGGGTAAGGGTAGACCTGGGTAACTATAGGCCTGACATCACTTCTGGGCAAAGCCTTGGAGGACATTATCAAGGACACAACAATGCAGCACTCTGGTTGAGGCAAAGGTTTTTTCCCACTCTCAGTATGGTTTTATGAGAGGCACATCTTGAGAAACCACTCTAATTGCCTTTTCAAAGGGGTGACAAAGAAGGTAAACAGGAGCAGAGCCACAGATGCAGCATTTCTGGTCATGAGCAAGGCCTTTGATACTGTGGTGCATGACAGGATCTACAGCATACAATACAAGAGACATACACATAATGAAGTGCTAACTGTTCAAAGTCAAAAGTATATAATACCATAGTTATATCATAAACACACATAATAAATAAATGAGACACTATAAAACATCTGCAGTATTTCTTCCAATACACGGTATAGCACAATTTACAGGAAGGCAACATCAAGCATTATATTGTCCTTAAAGATAAAGGAAAGTAAAAAACCTTGTTTTTAACAGTGCTTTATTTGCAGCTTGATGCCACTATAAAAACGTGACTTTGACAGTTACAAAAAAGCATATAGGTTAATGTTCTCTTCCTAGGTTCAGGCTTATTTTATTTAATAATCTAAAAAATCTAAGCACTTCCTACATTATTCAAATAACATAAAACCAATGCATACCTTTCTTCCCTAAAGGCAGGACTGAAAAGTAATATTTTCCATTTATATAAACTGCTCATAATTATAGAAATAGTTTTTCAGTATATTTTTTGCCAAAATAAGTTTTTATATTAGGCAGGTATCCTAACAAAATACCATAGCTGAAATTTGACAGAATTTTTCTTTGTTCATTGTTCTCGCAGACGTACAGATAATTTCTGGTTCCAGTAATATCTCTAATATTTGAGTACATTCTCAAACTGTCTATAATGTAAATCCTTTCCAGGTCTCTTTGTAACACAACATCTTTCATTCTTTGTTCTGCTTCTTTGGAAATATTGAGACAAAGTGCGGAACTGTATCAGACCATAATTAACTCATCCCATTCTGTATTAAAATATTATTTAAATTATAAAATCAATTATTGCCTCCTCATATATGTGCATCCTTCCATCACATTTTTGGTAGTCTTATCTCTTCCATATTGCTAATATGCTTTAACAACCTAATTGCTCCATTAACCATATTTAATTCCAGCGGTAGCAAATCTGCCTCACGACATAATAATGCAGTTGGTGTATGTCCTGGCAAACCAAGAACTGCTCTTATTAAAAAAAAACTCTGGATAGAGTCTAGCTCATATAATTTCTTTGCCAGGTACCAGATCCCGCTCCCATATAGACTTTGGTTGATGACGATAGCCTCAGATATGGTTTTCAAAGCTTCATAAAACTTGCCAGCAAAGTTATGTGCAAATGTATTAAGCCCCAAAATAGTTCTATTCATGGTTTCTTTTATTCTCTCTCTTTGGGGAATCCAATTTACATTTTTATTGAATGTTACATAAAGGAAACACAATTTAATGACTTCCTTAAAGTTTTCAACCTTAATGTTCCAAGTCACTTTTTTTTTTTTACTTTTGTCACCAAAGGCAATGATCTTTGTCTCACTGACAATTACAGTAATTTAAGTTCCAATTCTTCTAAATGGGCCATAACAGCAGACATACCTTTTTTAAGTCACAGAGGGGTTTGGAAAGCAAAACCACATCATCAACATTCATTAGTATTTTGAGGTCTTCATTGTATCTTGCAATAGTCCTAAATGTAAGACATGTGAATACATTTCCACCTCTGATTGTATCAACTTTTTTGCATGTTTTTTGGTGCTCTGCAGCTCTGCAACCACTCACTCAACCATAACGTAACCTGCCAGATCCTGAGATCTATGGTACCAGACTGGGCATGCAAAATTTCAGGCAAATCTGTCTTACGGTGGCAATGTTATTAAAGTGAAAAATGTGAGGTTTAACATAGAAGTGGCCGGACAACCCTAACTATAATGGCACTACAGTGCCAGTATGAATATATATATATATATATATATATCTATATATATATATGTTTTTAAATAGTGTGTGTGTATGTGTGAGTGTACATATATATGTGTGTGTGTGTATATATATATATAAATTTGTACACATACAAAGAGGCTGCACTGGGAGAGGTGGTGCTCCTGACAAAAAACAAGTACAAAAATCTAGATAGTTGGGCACTCACCAAACCAATAAGGTTTGACACGTGGCTCCATAAAGCATAAAAAGACATGCATAATGCATTTCGGACTAGCATGTCCTTTATCAAAAGCTAATGCAATCAGAAAATGTAAAACATTTAAGGTGAGTTTCATTTTGATTGCATTAGCTTTTGATAAAGGACATGCTAGTTCGAAATACATAAAGTGTGCCTTTTTATGCTTAAATAAATTTGCCGTTTTCACAGATTTTGGAGCCACATGTCAATCCTTATTGGTTTGGTGATTGCCTATCTAGTATTTTTGTATCTCTCTCTCTCTCTCTCTCTCTCTCTCTCTCTCTATATATATATATATATATATATATATGTATGTGTATGTATATATATATATATATATATATATATACTGTATTTTGGTAAATAAAGATGGGGCTAATAGACAGCCCTGCATAACACCCCTGGAAAAATGGAATGAGTCAGTCAACTCCCCATCTCTATTAAATCTTACTTCAGCTTGTGAATTTGCGAGTAGTACTGTTAAAACTGCTAGCAATCTTGCATTACTATTATGAGCTTGTAACTTATGCCAAATAATTCTTCTATTTATTGAGTCAAAAGCCACTCTAATATCTATAAAACCTCCATAAATCTTTGTGAAATTGCATATTATATATTTCTCAAGAATATAATTTAAATGGCTGTACCCTTAAGTATTTACTGTTCTCTATCCTTGTACCTGATGTGGTTACTCTTTCTGATCAAGTTTAATAAAGTTTGCCAGCCCACCAGTACAGCGGTTGGATTTCCGCTTGTGACGCCGGTGACCCGGGTTCGGGAATGGACCCAGATCATCAGAGAGACGGCCAGGGGAGAAGGATGGAGCATCCTATGGATGGCTCTCCTTCTCCAGGGAGAGAGTGAGGTAGTGCCCGTAGCAACGAGAATCCCTGGTGGAGGCCGGGAGTCACTCAAGCTACCGGCACTCATAACACAGGGGAGGCAGGGCAGATGCAGGCATCATTGCACATCCCCACCTCCAGGAAAAATGGAAAAAGGAGCAGGTGGGTGGGTCCACTGTCTAAATGAAGCCATCCCAGGGACTTTGATTAGCCACCATCGCCGCACTCCCCTGACCAGTTACTAGTCCCATGGCTTGGATATATGGGGTCCAGTGCCATGGCCCCACCCTCCGGGGGGTAAGCCGGGGGTAACTGGGGGAGAAAGTGGCTATAGATGGTTGTGAAAGTCCCAGGGGCTGTGACCAGGGCTGAAGGCTGATAGTGGACTAACCAAGATAAAGAATAAAAAAAAAAAGTTTAATAAAGTTTGCTCAATTTGAAAAAAAAAAAGAATACAATTTAATGTAAAAACCAAATCCACTGTTGAGTGACCCTGACAAAAGCCAAACTGAAATTTAGAGATGAGGTGATTTTGTGTAGCCAATCTTCTATTTTTCTAGTATTAATCTAGAGTATATCTTAAGGCCAAAAGTAGTAATGTAATTTGCCTGTAACAGGCTGGGTCATCATGAGTCTCCTTTTTAAACAGAGGAACAATAATACCTGTGTTCCAATCCTTAAGTAGGATTATTTGATTGGCAATTAAGGAAATGATAGAAATAAAAACTGTAACCCAGTACTCTATATTTTCTAGATATATTTCAGATAATACAGCATCAATTCTTGCTACTTTACTTCTCTGTTGTGCTAAATTGTGCATTTTACCTCATCTCTATTAAAAGTAGGCCATGTCTCTATATTTACAATATTATTACATAAAAGCCTGACCTCATGGTCTTCCTATGCTCCAGTTACCTCATATCACCCACAGTACATACAAGCCAAGTTTCCCTTTTATTCTCCAAGATTTTGCAATCAAAAATTAGGTAGGCAACAGTGTTTTAGCATCATCATCATATTTGCACTGGCTTTTTGAGTTTCACCATCTTTGTAGGTCCAGTCCCTTATAAAATAGAAACATGCACAAAGCATATCCATGTCTTTTATTTTAACAAAATGTAAGATATTTTCCTCTATTCCAGACAATCTAGTGATATGATAGAAGTGCACACCTGGGAAGTCGGATAGTTCATCATGTTCTTTCTGAAAAAAAACTATATCTGTCAAGTCATTGGGTGGTTTCTTTTACAAATTCATATACATTATTTACAACACATTCATCTCAAATACTAGGTAACCCCACTTGTTTTGGGACTTGATTAAGTTTTTGGAACCATGCACTATAACTGGATCGAGTAGTTACCTTCCTGCAGCATCTATGTAGAATCCTAACATCATCCAGTTCAATAATTATTTCCATTTGTTGAGTGCCTTCAGCTACTAAAGTAATTGATCTAATACTTAGTTCATTATAAATCAGAGTGTCTGGAGTATCCCAATGTAGAGCTAGATATTGTCTTAAAAATATATATTTTGCACAGCTTCTATATCATTTACACCCTTTATTGAATACCCATACTTCACCCCATATATCAATTTAGTGACTTTAATTATAACTGGATGGCTAGCGCCATAAAAAAATGAAAGACAAATTGGCAAATTTCTTTCTTACCCAGGTTATTGACAAACCAACTAGGGTGAACTATAAAATGGGTACCACAACACTCCTTGACTGGATTCAGTTTAGCCATGTTGACAAAATAATCGCCACTGATGTCCTACCTGATTTTCTTAGTGACCACTCACCAGTCGCTTGCAAGCGGTTAGCCAAATTGTGTAAAAGGGAGCCCTCCACCTCCAAAGCTAGGGTATTGCTGAAACATAGAACTCAATACTTCTTAGCCCTTCTGCAGCAGATTAGGTGGTCCTTTTTAACTCACACAACAGAAGTTAATGCAGCCCTTGAATACTTCATTCACCAGTTCAACAGGGTCTATGATGCAATAGTGCCAGTCAAGTGGATTGTATTTAAGGGGTCATCACAACCCTGGTATACTCCAGCCATTAAATGTGTTTCAAGGGAGCATGACAAGGCATGGAAATTCTCCATGGAGCAGGGCCAGAGGCAATACCTCCAGAAATATAGGGAACTTAGGAACAAAGTAAAAGCTCACATTAGGACAGCAAAGGCAAACTATTATAAATCCCAACAGCTAACCTCACTGAAGCAGCCCAAAAGGCCAAGGGACAGTGTCAATGAACTTCTGGACAACACCAAGAAATCTCTGCTACAATCTATTGTGCTAGATGACTCCACAATATCTGGTGACAAACCCATAGCTGATGCTTTCAATAGGATGTTTGGTGACCTAGATGCCTACATCCCTAGTGGTCACACTCACTCCAACACATTGGGTGGCCTGAAGGGGGTCCTGAATCACCCTCGTTTCTACTTTAAATGACTTAGTTGGGTAAGGGTACATTGTTGCCTGAGCAAGATTAAAGTTAAGACAAGGCTGGGACCAGACAATATTGACATGAAACTGCTGAAAACTGCCATTAGGGAAGCCACTTACTCACCACAGCAAATTTTCAATCTGTCACTGGCATCCGGTAAAATACCTGACATCTGAAGAGGGCACACATGGTCCCAGTACTTAGGTAAACTATTGCCCCATCTACATTCTCTTGTCGCTGTCCAGGTAATGGAAAAAATGATAAATGACCAGCTGGTTGAGTACTTGAACCAGTATAACCTCTTGTCTAATGAGCAACATGGATTTAGAAAGGATTTCAGAACTACCACAGCACTACTAGAATTCCCAGAAGCTATTCATAGGGTACTTGACCAGGGGCAACTACTGGGCTCTGTATTTATTGACCTAACAAAGACATTCAGTCTGGTGAACCATGCCCTCCTCTGCAGCAAGATACTATCCCTGGGTCTCTCTATTGACATGGCAAAGTGGTTCACAGATTACCTGGGTGGTAGAACCCAGTTAGTCACATGCAGAACAACACTATCTGACATTAGGCCCATGAATACTGGTGTCCCACAGGGATCCATCCTTGGGCCTCTTCTTTTTAGCCTGTTTATCAACAAACTACTCTCAGTATGTAACTCCACCAATATTATTCTATACGCAGATGATGCTGTCATTTTCTCCTATGACCACTACATTGATCACATTAGGCAGAGTCTGCAGGATGACTTTATGACCATACAGTCCTGGTTCACTAGCAACCTACTGGTGCTGAACACCAAAAAAATGAAAGTATCTTATTTGGCAAATGCAGTAAATGTCAACTTGCTATTGGTTTCAATATCTCTATGCTAGCAGGTGACCCCATCAAGCAGGTACAAGCTTTTAAGTAACTTGTCCTGACCCTAGATAGTGCCTTGACATTCACTGACCATGTGGACCACTTGGTAAAAAGAGTAAATTCCAGAATAGGATTTCTTTATAGACATAGAAGCAGCCCGCTACCTGAGGTTAAAAAATTGCATGTTCAAAGCCTCATAATTAGCATCATTGACTACGGCCTTGTGGTCTATGGGTCTGAAAATGATGGGACACTAAAATGGATGAGAGGGCGGCTGAACAGGGTTTGTTGCTTTGCGCTCGATGCTAAACTAGACACGCATGCATGCAACCTCTACTCCGGCTGAATCTGATAACTCTAAATCTGAGACTTCTGTACAACACACTTCTCATAGGCTTCCAAGCACTTCATGGTATGCTCTCCCCAGGCCTGCAAGCACTGCCTACTCTCATTGATAACCAATACACCACCAGAGGTGTGGCAAGTCACACACTGCTGCTCCCTAGGAGGAAAACTACAATGGGACAGAACTCTTTTACATACAGGTTCACCAAACAGTGGAATGGCCTGAACTGTGTTAGGGAATACAATTCTGTCAATATAATTAAATCTAGGCTGATCACCTCACTAAAGGACTCTGAACTCTGTAGATGCTTTAAATGAATGTTGTGTGTCTTGACAAGGTAAACATGTTTATTACTGCTACAATGTAACTTTGAATAATCTCCTGCCTTGTGTGTCCACCTGCTGTAAGGAACATTTAGGTAACTGTATTGTAACCATTCATTTATGTATAATTCAATGGGGCTTCACAACCAGAGTTCTTTTATTTTGATAGAATGACTCAGAGTGTGGGTGCTTCAATCCTCGTTAACACTCATGGGGCCAGATATTCAAAACTTTGCCCCGGGGCTAAATTAGCCCTGCCCAGTGTGCAAAAATTGCCTGCACGAAATAACCCATCATATTCAAAAGGAGTAGCCCGGTGCTAAACCTGCTGAACATAGCATGCAAAGGAAGCTGGGCAAACTGGGCTGGGAGTGCAGTAAAAAAACAGCCCGAGAATAAGACAGCACTGAAAACAGCAAATAAGACAACACTGAATATAGCACCCAGGCAGGCAGTGCAAACACCAACAGGAACACAGTGCAGATGGAGTCACCATGCCCTGGACCACAGGCAAAGGAGCACAGGGTGGAAAGGAATCCCAACATTTGGCAGCAGTGCAGAACCCAGACACTGATACACACTCAGCCAGGGGAATGGCCAGAGGGCACCAGGACCCATGAGTAGAACCAAAGAACAGAACATCCCTGTTGTAAAAGCCAAGCATCCACTGATGACACAGGACACAGTGCAAATATGATAAAGGTATGTATAATGTGACAAATGCAAAGTAAAGGAAACAGGTAAACAACAAGTGAACAACAACAACACAAAACATAAAACAACAATGTAATGAAAATACAAAAATGCAAACACTAAAAGAAAACTTACAGAAAACACCACTACAACACTACAATTACAATCACTATATACACAATAACAGGAACTACTACTACGACTACTATTACTACTACAACTATCACTACTATTACTACTACTACTAATGCTAACACTACCACTACAAACTACGCTACAGAAGTGACTATACTACAACTAACTATGACTACGATAACTACATCAACTAAGATATGAAAAATGCAAAACACATGTACAGAGGCAGAAAACAAACTGAAAAGCAATGTAACAGGAGGGGACAGGGATGAGGACACAAACAATGAGGGAAAAGGGCAGCAACAGAAACCTCAGTCTAGTAAGGGTGGGGGCAAGGCACGCAAAGGTGTGATGAAGGCTATTATGGCTGAGAGCTTGCTGGTTCTGCCAGACGTGCCTCCAGTTTGGTGGCCACCCTCTGTGTTTCTGATATGAGCACCGTCCGCTGCTCAATGATGGTGAGCTGCTGGCACACAATCCATCTTGGGAGGTCCTCACTGCCCTCTGACTCCTCCAGCCGCATTGCCCACAAACAGGATAGCCATGGACCTACAGGAGTAAGGGAGAGCATGTGAGGACAGGATACCAAAAAGGAGGCATAATGCAGCCCCAGGCAACAACCCAGGGACGGGCTGCATGTCCCAACAGCCCTGCCCATGTGGCAATGTTGAAAACAACAGAATGCACACCCAACAGGTGCCTGCGGGACAGGGCTGCCAAACACAGGCAACAACCAACAGCCAGATGAACACAGATGTGTGTGGAAGGCCACCAACAACAACATGGCATAGTGGATACCACCCAAGCCAGCACTGCACAGAGTGTGACAGTGCCACCAGACAGCCAGACCCTGAGACAACAGCAACAGTGGGCAATGCCAAGACATGCACATGGTCTGACACACATTGGGACATGCTGCCCATAGGAATGGAACAACGTATCACAATGCAGATCACCGGGTGGTGAACAGCACATCCCCTTCAACACCGTATGCAATAGGCAGACATAATGGGTGGAGCAACACATGCCAGGACAACACTAGTGCACCACACTACCCCAATGCAGGCACAGTGTCTGACCACTGGCCAGCCTCTGCCAAGGACCCCCACACCACAGCAGTGGCCATACTGCACAGCACACACACACCTGCAGGGGGAGGCTGACTAGATACCACCACACCAAACCCCTGTACCGTACAGTGTGCACCACAGTGGCATGCACCCTGAACACACACATGCCATGTGAATGGCAGAATAGGAACACCAGGCATGATGTGGGAATGGCAATGCCAGCTTGGCATGCCAGCTCAGGCCTGTACAGCACAGAGGCCTCGCACAGCCCCCCCACCACAGTGTATGGCAGCCACCCACCCAGACACTAGCAGTACCCCACCACACAGGTGGCCAACATAGTACAATGGTGCACACACCCTGGTACCATGCAAATGGCTGTGCACTTGATGGGATGGGTAATGGCAGCCCATGGAAGGACCCACACAAGCCACAAGCACAGCAGTATGTAGATAACAAATGTACTCACGCAATAGGTCTCGGCCCTCAGGGCTGCTCTCCTCGGCCCACTGCAGCATGGGCGGAACCCTCGGGACACTCCTGCTGGTTGCCTGGGACCACTCCTGGCCCACTGCCCCTGGGCTGGTCCAGTCGATTTGCTCTGCAGTGGAAAAAGGGTACAACAATGTTATTACATGGCACAGCAGTGACCATGGTAGCAAGAGTAACCCACAACCCTACCCCCTAGGCACAGCTGGCATGGCGCAGCCCATGGACATAGTCCAAACCCCCAATGCAAACACACAGTACCCCCCATGGCATGCTGTACCCTGGCCATGTGATGCCGCCAGGGCCAACTGCATGTGCGCTGTGCACACAAGGCATGTCAGCATGGTGATACTGCAGTGAACCAGCACCACATACAGGTGGACAGTGGCATGCCACACCCACTTTGGTGGAGGCAGACCATGTGCCTAGGAAACAGCCCTCCTGCAGTACACTGATGTCAGCTGCAGGACACAGCTGTGGTCGGTCCCCCTGCCAGCATTCCCAAGCCTAACAGTTGGACCCATGGGCATGCATGATGGTTGCACACAGCAAGACTGCATGGCAACATCTAGGGACATTGCAACAGGCACCACATAGTGTCCAGCACTGCATAGCCAGTGGAGGCAGTAAGGCCACCGTGCACCACCCCCAGCCACCCTGTTGTACAGTGCCACCCAAGGGACCTACGGCAGCAGGCCAGCCACCTGAGCCACCTGGGCAGGTACGTTTCTGGGGACACATGCTCAGGCACACCCCCCATCACACATTCACACCTGGGTGACCACACACACACACACACACACACACACACACACACACAGTGACACCCACACACAGTCACACACCTGTGGACAGATGCACACAGTACGCATGTGTGCATTGTGGAACAACACCTACCTGGCACTGGCGCCATCCCATCCTGCACCATTTGTTGGTAGCAGTCCAGCTGCTGCCACTGCCTGCACCTTAGGTCGGCATATCAGTGCCTGTACTTTTCCCCGTCACATAGGATGCCTGTCCTTGCAGACAGGTGGAGGGCAATCGAGGTCCACACCTGCCCTCATGGCAGGTCACCCTCCCAGACTTCCCCAAACAGGCGTCTGTGCCACTGCTGCACCAGGTTG
Source organism: Neoceratodus forsteri (assembly GCA_016271365.2). NCBI lineage: Eukaryota > Metazoa > Chordata > Ceratodontiformes > Ceratodontidae > Neoceratodus > Neoceratodus forsteri. Next base: position 1,273,243,749 of record CM057449.1, on the reverse strand, counting down.
GCAGTCTCTGCCCCCCAACACCTGTCCCTGTGCACCACTGCACACTGCCTATGTCAGTCAGCCATGGCAATACAGGTGTTGTGACTACAGGACTTCACTGGGACACACCCTGCACCTATTCCCAATCTGTACAATTACATCACTCTGTCACATGCCATAGCACCACTCAAGCCGGAAGTATGTGCAATGCGCATGTACAACCCTGCCATGACCCCGGTGCAGCATTTGCATGCATGCACAGTGGTGCCACGTAAAAGATCATAGTGCAGCACTATGCCACGCAGTAAGGATGTGTTAGTACAGTACTCAGGACCACTGCACATGCACAACTGTTGTGCAATGCCACACAGTGCTGCACAAATGCCATAGCTCAGTGCTAGACCAGTACAAGTTAGCTCAGTACTAGCCCTTTGCCTGCACCAGTCGTGTGCCCGGTGCTAACACAAGAGATATTCAAAGGGCCTATGTAAATTAGGGTACTTCTGTATGCAGGGGGCAAACAGGGTGATTACCATATCATTACAGCCTCATTTGCTTGCCTAAGGGTCCTGATTGCCCGGCAAGGCTATTTAAGGGCAAACAGTGCTCCACCTGTGTTGCTAATTGGGACTGCAGTGTTGTGCAGGTGTGGATTAAGCAACATTGAATCAGGATATGTGTGAAGCAAATCAACAAAACACAATGAAGGGAAAAAAATGCTATGGTTCTCAAAAGAGGTGGCAGGGAAGGTTAAGGAGAAAAGGATAGTATTCGTGAAATATAAGGAAACACAGAAGGAGCAGGACTGAGAACTTTATCAGTTAAAGCAGAAAGAGGCAGGGAAGGCAGTCAGAATAGTGAAGGCCCAAACCAAGGAAAGGTTAGCCAACTCTGTCAAGAAGGCAGATAAAACCTCTTATAGGTACAGTAGAGAGTGAAGAAAGACCGAGGGAGGGATACTGAGGATTAATAAAGGGGAAGGAATGTGGGAAGAGGTTGACAGTGAAAAAGCAGGGATACTGAAGAAATATTTCTGCTTAGTATTCACAAAGAAAGAGGAGGGGGAGGTGCCTAAACCAAACAAGAGAAACACTCTGGATACAGGGGTCGATACCAGTCCATTCACAAAAGAAAGGGTTCTGAAAGAACTAGTAAAATTGAAGATGGACAAAGCAATGGGGCCTGATGGGAGTCACACAAGAATTCTAAAAGAACTAAGGGTAGAACTAGTGACACCACTGACTACTCTCTTTAACAAATCATGGGAGGATGGGGTGGTACCTGAGGACTGGAGGAGGGCAGATGTGATTCCTCTTCACAAAAGTGGGAGCAGGACAGAGGCAGGAAACTACAGACTAGTTAGTTTGACCTCAGTGGTAGGGAAAATGATGGAATCACTTCTGAAGGAAAGAATTATTGAGTACCTAGAGGCCAGTGGGAACAGGACCCAAGGCAGCATGGATTCACAGCGGGAAGGTCGTTTCAGACAAATCTAATAGATTTCTTTGACTGGGTGATCAAAGTAGTAGACCAGGGAGGGGCTGTGGACATGGCCACCTAGATTTTAGCAAGGCATTTGATACAGTCCCACACAAAAGAGTAATATACAAGTTAGCCAACCTTGGAGTGGGTCCCAAAGTGGTAGCCTGGATAAAAAATTGGCTGGACAACAGAACGCAAAGGGTAGTAGTAAATGGAGTCCACAGTGAAGAAAAGAGGGTTACTAGTGGGGTACCGCAGGGTTCAGTACTGGAACCAGTCCTTTTTAATGTCTTTATAAGTGACATTGCAGAGGAACTGGAGGGAAAAGTATGTCTCTTTGCAGATGACACAAAGATCTGCAACAGGGTTGATACACAAGATGGAGAGGAAAGGATGAGAAGGGACTTAGCAAGGTTGGAGGAATAGTCAGGTGTATGGCAGCTTAGATTCAATGCAAAGAAGTGCAAGATAATGCACCTGGGAAACAAAAACCCAGGAGAAGAGTACACAGTGGGGGGTGAGATACTGACAACAACAAAAATGGAAAGGGACTTGTGGGGGTAATTATATCACATGACCTAAAGGTGGGCAAGCAATGTGAGAAGACAGTAAGGAAGGCTGGGGGGATACTAGGATGCATAGGGAGAGGCATCAACAGTAGAAAACAGGAAGTTGTTATCCCTCTGTACAGACAGTTGGTGGAGACCCCATCTGGAGTACTGTGTGCAGTTCTGGAGACCCCATCTCCTGAAGGACAAGAGTGGAGGCTGTCCAGAGGAGGGCAACCAAATGGTGCAGGGTCTGCACCAGAAGACATAATGAAGAGAAACTAAAGGGCTTAATATGTATACCCTTGAGGAAAGAAGGAGAGGGGGACATGATAGAAACTTTCAAGTATCTCAAGGAATCAACAAAGTCCAAGAGGGTAGTATCTTTCAGAAAAAGAGATGTGCAAGAACAAGGGGACACAATTTGAAAATAGAGGGGGGATGGTTCAGAGGTAATGTGAGGAAGTATTTTTTCATGGAGTGGGTTGTGGATGCATGGAACAGCCTTCCTGAGGAGGTTGTGGAGTCAAGAACAGTAGGGGAATTCAAGAATGCATGGGACATACATAAGGCAGCCATATTGGGGGGTAGGAGGAAGTAGGCTGTTGGTTAACTAGGATCTGCAGCTTATCCATCAGGTAGGAAAATGGGCAGACTAGGTGGGCCAAGCAGTTCTTATCTGCTGTCAAATTCTATGTTTCTGTATCTCAGGAGCTACAGCAGGAGCAGGCAGGTCTGTACAGTGTGCAGATCAGGCTGTGGTAATGTACAGGGGTGTGGGCTGGGACATGCACAGTTCACACATGTGCACAGTTGTGCAGGAGACCAGCAACAGGTACAGATGCTGGACTGATGCCAGACACACATGGAGATAATTGGATGGGTGGCTATACACAACCAGTGTGTACTGCCAGAGAGGGAGTCGGGATTCCCTCTGGCCTCATGTGCGATGCTCATGAGGGCCATGGGAATCTGAACCCTGAGGTGACAGACCACACAGGGTGTGCAAACAGCTGCATACTCTGCAGATACCATAGTGTATAGTACTATTATGTGACATGTGCATTGTGGTTTATGGTTCTCATCTTCACACTGACACTGGCTTGTGTAGTCTCTAGGGGTTCTACACTACTGTCACCACAGTAAGAAACAGTGGAAAGCAACAATGTGCCTGCATTCCAGGTGGTTCCAGGTGGTTCTGCTGCAGTAGTGACATCACTACTGCAGCAGACCATCAGAATGACAGCACTACTGCAGCATAACAGGCATATTCCAGGCATGGGAGGTTATGCATACCAGCATTCCACTATACAGTCTACCACATTGCTGGGCCTGTGATGTTGTCTGTATATGTGGGAGTTTCTGGCCATGCAACACCATCCCAGGGGTGCACACCATGGTGGTGGCTTGCACTGTCTGTGGGGCACACAGCTGGGTGTGACCAGGTCCACAGGTGCAGTGGCCATGTCCCGGGGGGCCTGCCAGCATAGGCCTGTACACCCAGTACTACCTGCCTATGCCCCAATGCCAGTTGGTTGATGCATACCATTGTGAGCATGATGAGTGCATGCAGGTATGCCACATGGGCACTGACTGCACTGTCCATGATGCCATGTGGATTCCACGTGGTGTGGACACATGCCAATGGGCAGTGACATAGGCAGTGTTGGCACTGCCTGTGCAGGCACTGCTGGGCAGCCCAAGTGGTGGTGTGCAGGCATCCCTAGCACTGCATGGTGTGATCTGCACGCAGGGGCGGATAATGCCTGGTGGGTATGTGGTGTGCCATGACCAGTGGGAACTGCTACAGCTGCATACACAGTGTAAGCCACTGAGTGTAACCTGTACCATTCCCTCTATCCCACACAGGTGATGCTGCAGGACAGGAGCCGCTCCGGGCCCACAAATTTTCCAGTGATGAGCTAAAAGCACTTGTACATGCTGTGAAGGACAGGGAAATGGTCTTGCAGAGGAATAGGCCCACAGAAGCAGTTGTGCAGTGCATGTGGGACGAGATCACAGCAGAGACCAACACCATGGTGGCCATGGGCATAGCACCGACGCTGTCAGGAAGAGATGGAATGACCTGCTGTGCCATGTCAAGGAGAAGGAGGCCCAAAGACTGCGTGAGCAGATGCAGATGAGCAGTGGAACACAGCTCATGGAGCAGCAGGAGTGGGACCCACTGTTGGCACTGGTGGCCTCTACTCTGTGGCTCATGGCTGTTGGTGGGTCGAGGGCAGTGGTTGTGAGACACCAGTCATGCCACCTAGGGTAGGTATGTATGCAGCATGTGACCACCACAGACTGCCACCACCAATGGGGCTGTGGCATGCAGGGGTCACACATGGTTCTGTCACAATGTGGTTGTAGTGTGGGTGCAGCACTGTGGTGTGCATGTGTTGGTGGTGCACAGGTTGTTAATGCATGTGCACTGTGGGTCGGGGTGCATGCATCACATGCATTTGCGTGGTCTGCACAGTGGGGTGTGCACAGGCATGGTGTGGGGCACACACTGTTGGGGCTGCATGTTGTGGTGGTGTGTGTTGGCATCCTGTTTACTGTACTGGACACTGACACCATCTCTGTTCCTTCACAGCGATGGGTGCCCAGCAGGCCGTGACACAGGTGGTGCCTGGAACAGTAGTACGGGAGGTGGAGGATGATGCTGCAGAGGTGTGGCCCTCAACATCAGGCATGGTCATCATGTGGGGTCCTGCAGTGTCATTTGAGGTGGGGACAGTGTGTGGCCACAGAACACAGGCCTATGTTGGCTATGCAGGGTCATTGGAGGAGGAGGCAGCATACCTGGAGACCATAGATGGATTTGAAGATGCACAGGTGGAGGACCTGAATGGCGAGCAGGTGGTGATACTCTCTGTCACCAGTGACCATGGCTCAGAGGACGCAGAAGTCAACATCACCCTGCCAGTGGGAGGGCCTGCCTTTGGTGACATTGTAGTGGGAACAGTAGGGGATGGTCACACGGCAGCATTGGGAATGGGGGGTGAATAGCTGCATGGCACTGTTCAGCCAGTGTACCCCACTGGATGTGTCCCACCAGCCGCAGGTCACAGTGCCAGCCCAGCAGCATGAAGTGACCCCTGCAGGCCAACAGCTGTAACAGCAGCCTGCCCACCAGCAGCTGCCACCACAGGCACAACCATGGCCACCCCACCATGCCCAATGGCAGCAACAAAATCCACCCACAGGGCAGGTCAACACTGCTCACCTGGCACAGGATGGCCAGAGTGCACAACCCATGCTCCTGGTGGCCCTGACATCACAGCATGCAGCCCAGCAGGATCTGCATGTATTCTGCTGTGAGGTGAGCCATGAGCTGCCACAGCTGTGGGACACTGTGAGCAACACCCTTGCCCATGGAGAGCAGTGGGCAGAGGGAGCAGATGACCCGCATCCTTGCCTCCATCAACTGTGGCTTTGGGTGGCTCACAGCTGCTGTGCGGGAAACTTTTGGATGTTCTGCAGGTGACACACACAGCAGGCCTACAGGGTGCACCCGGTGCACAGCGTGCCACTTTCACGCATGTGCACCATCGTGCAGCCAGTTCATGCAGAGTGGGCGTAAGGTCTTCCACACCTGCATCCCTGTCATCTGTGGGCATCCCGTAGCATCATGGGTGCCCCCCTCTCCACACCTGTGCCTGCATCTCTATGAGGCCACAGGCGTACCGCACTCCCAACCTTGCCACAGTCCACCACAACCATATCCTCAGCTGAGAGCATGCCTGTCTCTGTGACACACACACAGGGGTGCGTCATATGTAGGGTGGCAGGTGCCACTGATGGGCACCACATCCCTGCATGGTGTATCCATGTCCCACACACATACACACTCATGCACGCTCACACATCCCACGGTCCCCTGCCCACAGACACACACCCTCATCACATGTTCCCTCACATGTCACACCACCTATCAAAACGTGCACGCCCCATAACTGTACACTTTGCACACCTGCGTGACATTCACATTGCACCACACAACACAGTACGTCACTATATTACACTGCACGCGTGTCCATCACTAGTGGGTTACACTGTGTACACTGTACTGGGTCTTCACTACTATTAAATGCACTGTTCATGACATGTTTGTTGTGTGTGTTGTGTTTACTCACCATCCCCTCTGCGTTAGTGTCTGGATGATGCTGCTCCTGTGTTCCAGGGCTCTGCTGGCCATGCGAGGATCCCGCCTCTCGAGTTGCTCTACTATCCCCTGACCTCTGGCTTTGGCTCATTGTCAGACTGTTCCTCAGGTTTAGGTGCACATATCCCACAGTTGAGAGCTATGTTGTGTAGCATACAACAGGCTAGGATGATATGGCATACCTTCTGAGGGCTGTATTGAAAGGCACCGCCTGAGTGGTCAGTGCTGTGGAAACACATCTTTACCATGCCAAAGACCCTCTCTATGATGTCCTTGGTTGTGGCATGTGCCTTTCATCAGCCACTATTGCTGGCTGGGGTACCAGTGTCAGCAGCCAGGATTGCAGGGGATAGGCACTGTCCCTTGTGGAAAGATGGCACCTGTTAGTGTTGTTGTCATGCTTTATGGCTATTGCTGCTGTTTCACCCTCCCACCCCTTCTCTTCCCTGTATAACCATGCCTGTCTCTGCCTCCCCTGTGCTGTTTTCCTATTGTGTCTGCCCATGCTCACTGACTAGGTGCCCAGTGGGTATCCTGCCCTCCTCAAAGGCCTGGCACAGCTGGGACTGGTGCCATATGAAGGCATCATAGGCACTGCCAGGGTACTGTGTGAAGACATTGCTGATGCGCCCTGTCACATCTCACACCACCCAGCAACTGGTGAAGTGGAAGCCCTTCCTGTTTGCATATACAGTATGTCACTGCCATCACCAGGTGGTGCATGGATGGGAACATGGATGCAGTCAATGATGCTGAGTATGGCTGGTAGGTGCGCAATTTGATAGAACTGCTGCATGTTTTTTCTGTGCTCTGCTGCCATGCTGGGGAATAATATGACCTCAACAGCATTTGGCAGAAAAGCATCAAAGAACTGGGTCAGGAGGCACGAGGTGATGGACTGCAGTACACCAATGGTGTCCCCCGTTGGGCGCAGAAATGTTCCTGTGGCTAGGAAGCACATCGCTGCCATCACCATTTCCTCAACTGACATGACATGGCTGTGTCTGGTGTTTGGCTGCAGCTGCACATGCAGGAGTTCACATAATTGCCTCAGCGTTCCCCTGTCCATCCTGTACCGGCCAATGATGTGCTCATCGGGCAGGGTCTTGAAGGAGACTCTGGGCCAGTACCACCTGTGTGCAGCATACCTCCTCCTTGGTCTGTGGTGTGTGCCTTGTTGTGCCTGCTGTCTTTTCTCCTCCTCCACAACCTCCTCCATGTAGTACAGCACAGCTGCACTGCTCAATACTGCCATGCTAACTTCCTGATCTGGCCACTCCCTCCTATGTGAATTGCCCTGGGATAAGACCTGCCTTTTATAGGTGGTAACTAGCGCTGCTCTATGTGCCACACAATGCAGCCTTGTGCAGCACTATCCCTCTGAATATCCCGTTGTGCCTGTATGCACGTATCCGCCCCCTCACTTTGCCCCTTGCATACATTATGACTTTGCCTGGTGCTACTGCAGTTTGCATGCGCTATTTGCCCTTTTGAATATGGTGGCCCCACGCTAATCCCGCACAAACAGTTTGCATGCTGTGCAAAGCTTTGAATATCTGGCCCATGAAGTCTTAGTACATTCATCACTGTCATAACATCTAAAAGCCAAATTCATTGAGGGGCCAAATTAGCCACAGTATGCCTAAATGGTATCCAAATTAAATTGTATTTTTCAAAATCATCTTCTAGGACATATATTATTTTATCTGTCCTACCCTGGTCCAGCATTTTCTCTAGCCTTTCAGAACATGATGGAGCCTCGCTATCTTTCCAGTGCTGAAGAATTACCTTACTAGCTACTAAGGAGCCAATGTTCCAAAGACACTTTAAACTTCCTTGAGGATCCGATGACTGCATCAGGTAACCAAATATTACAATTCCTGGATCAAAAGTGAGGCTCAAACCAAAAGGTTTCCCTAATAATGGCCAAATATATGTCCAGAAGACTTTAAGCTTTTCACATTTCACTAGCATGTGGGACAATGTCCCCTTAGCCCTATTGCATCTCTGACAGATCTCAGGGATGGAAACATCAATTTTATGTAATCTGGCAGGAGTAAGACAGGTTTTGTGCAATATATTAAAATGAATCTGAAGTAATCTGTTATTTCAGACCTCAACTTTTTTCACATTTCTAAAGTTATCCCAGTCATCCTCTGGGATTGAAAAATTAAGGTCTCTCTCCCATGCCGCCTTTACCGAGGGCAGGGGGGTAGTAACCCCTTGTAACAGGGTCTGGTGCAGCCTAGAAATTAGATGTTTATTGTTTCCAACTCCCCAAAGATTGTTTTCAGGGGGTTACTTAGCAAATTAAAGGAATTGCCATTCCTTTTAAATACATTTTTTACCGGTATATAATGCCAATTTTGGAAGAATGGTATATCGTATTGAGCCTGAATTTGTTCAAATGACATAAAGTTGTCACCCAAATAGAAATCGCCTATTGTTCTTAAATTTTTATAAAAGTACCAAGTTTTAAAAGTGCTATCTATCATAGAAGATTTAAAACCTTTGTTGTTGTAGATATGGGTCAATTTGGACAAACCACCTGAGGCCCCGAACAGTGTGAAAGCTTGAGCCCAGGCTTCTATGGTAGTCCTGGTGGTATCCAAGATGCCTACTATATTTGACACCAGTGTGCTGGTTAGCTCCAGTCCCTTAGTTTTCCCTACCTCCAGTCCACTACCTGCTACTAGATTATTCTGAGGGTTGTGGAACCAGTAATACACCACCTTCAGTTGTGCTGCTAGATAGTACAAATGGAAATTATGATCCCATCCCCCCTTCCTCTCTATCTTGACATAGTTTATGCAGAGCAATCCTAGGGGATCCACCCTGCCACAGGAATCTTCTCACTGTTTAGTCCAAATCTGCAAAAAACTTCTTTGATAAGCTAATGGGAACAGATTGAAAAAAGAACAGTAATCTTAGTAAGATGTTTATTTTCAGAATATTAATTCTTCCTAACAATACCAGGGGAAGGAACTGCCATTTTGCCAAATCTGCCTTGATCCTACATATTAAAGGGTCACAGTTTAGTTGAATCACTCTTTTAGGTCAGCTGCCAAAATGACCCCGAGATATTTAATTTATCTTTTAACATGCCTATCAAAAGTGGGTTTCTAATGTTAGCTGGATTTCCCAAATACAGCATTTCTCTCTTACCCCAATTCACTTTATAGCCTGAATATGAGCTGAACTCCTCCAGGATCTCACACATCCTAAATTAGGACTTATCTGGTTCATTTAGGACTAATAATATGTCATCTGTATAAAGCATGCTCAACATTGGACCAAAGCTATCCCTTACCCCTAGCTCCTGGGTACAGGATCTTAGCCGGATGGCTAATGGCTCCAAAAATAATGCAAATGGCTTTATGCCTAGATCCTCTTGCTAACTGAAAAAAGGGAGAAGAACATCCATTTATTTTTATCCTGGCAGATGGTTTACTATAGATCAACTTGATCCATTTTAGGAAGTTTCCCTTGATTCCATATCCCTTCAATACCTCAAAAAGGAACGTCCAATGCACCCTGTCAAAAGCCTTTTCAGCATCTAGAGATAAGAGTATGGTGTCCAGTCCCAAAAAGGTTTGTATGACATTAAACGCCTTTCTGGTGTTATGTTGGAGTCTTCTACCCAATATAAATCCAATTTGGTCCTGATGGATCAGGTCCGGGATAACTTTGGTTAATCTCTCAGCTAAAAGTTTTGCAAAAATTTTATATTCACTGTTAAAAAGTGATGTGGGCCTATATGGCCCACACTGATATGAGGGTTGGTCTTTTTTAAGAAGCAATATAATTTCAGCTTCATTGAAAGATTGTGGCAATTTTCTTTCCTTCAACAAATTGTTATATAAATCCACCAGCAAAGGCGTCCACATCTCAGATGAGTTTTTATACAATTCAAATGGGAAACCATCCGGATCCAGACTTTTATCATTTGGAAGTGATCTAATTACTGACATAACCTCATCAGGAGTGATGTCCCTATTTTAAGTAGTTAACTCTAGGTCGAAGATCCTGGAGAGGTGCAGACTACCTATATAATCTGAAATTAATCCTTCTTCTATCTGTTGCTTTGGTGTATACAATTTTTGGTAAAAATTCTGAAAAGTTTCCAAAATATCCCTTAGTATAGTTTGAATTGTGTTTCTGTTTCTTTCACACTAGATTTGATAGGCTAACATTTTGCCAGGTAGCTCTCCATAGTAATAGTACTTTGCCCTTGCTTTATCTATCTCTCTTTCAGCTTTTTCCTAAATAACTTGCTCCTCTTTATCTTCTTTTATCATGAGTTTTGTTTCTGATTGTTCTGTCCGATTCCATATGTGTTCTGCTTTGGCTGTAGCTAATTCCCTTTCCAAGGTCATTAATTTAATATCCTGTGTCCTTTTTCTTATCCCTGCTTGAGACATTATCCATCCCCTCAAAAAAGACTTCATTGTGTCCCAAAGAATATTATTTTCGAGGTTATTCCTGGAATTGTGGATCCAGAACCACCAAATTTCTTCTTGGATCTGTTCCTTGAATCCTGGGGTTAACCATAAGGAATTATTAAACCTCCATATTGACCTACCTAGCTGTTTACACCCTATCTGCCCAAGGCCCACCTCTAAAATTACCGGTGCATGATCAGAGATACTAACTGGTTCATAAAGAACCCTTTTCACCTCTTTGCCTAAATCCCAAGAGATAAAAAAATGGGCTAGCATTGAAAAAGTTTTGTAAGGCTTAGAATAGTGGGAGTATTTTTTCCAATTTGGATATAAACATCTAAAGGGGTCCACCAAATCCAAATCCTGGTTCATTTGTTTTACCACCCCTGCCGCTTGTTTTTTCCTTTCAGTTGCTGGGAGTTTCCTATCCAGTAATCCAAAAATTAAATTAAAGTCCACCTCCCCACATTATTATAGCTGAACCAAATTGAGACAGCTCAACATATAGATTAGTAAAAAAAGCAGGATCATCCTGATTTGGACCATAAATTGATGCCAGTGTGACCCCTCCATTCTGTGAGCAAAGTCATATTATCACAAATCTCCCTGTGCTATCCAGCAGCACTTTATCTGTTCTATACCCTAACTGTCTTTTAACAAAGATGGCAGTGCCCCTTGCCAAATCAGAGAAGTTGGAAATGAAACCTTCTGCCCCCAATAAATTACCAAAATATGAAAAATCTCTATAATTAAAATGTGTTTCTTGCAAAAACAATCAATGTTCCTTTTTTTTACCATCCTGATCACTTTCCTTATCTTAATTCTCTCCTTACAGCCGTTCAGATTCCATGTCATTACTTTTAGTGCTTCCATTAGGTATGATTATACATTCCCGTTTGAGATAATCTTCCCTGAGATCTGTTCATGGCATTTGTCCCTGTCATCTGACCATTATATAAAATGCAATTTAATTCATGAAGCATTGTACCTGGGAACCTACGTTTATTTTGAGTATAGCTTCTGAATAACCACTTTTTTTTGCTTTTTTTTACACCACACTTTATTCCCCCTCATCACCAATCTGACCTTATACTTAACTCTTTTTAATGCCACCAAAAAAAGGAGGTCATGCAAACTCTTAAGTGATCCCCTTCTATCTGAGCGTCCTAATGATATCGGATGCTCCCCTCTTGAGGTTGCTGAACCTCTGTTAAACGCAAGTGTGGCTAGTAATGAGGTATCAGACTTGCTTAACTGCCCTAAGAAATAAATCCCCAGTGCCCACCTATTAAGTATTATATAAATATAGGGAAGGAGTAGAGATTTCCTATAAATAGGGAATATAGACCAACTTATCCAAGGAGAAATTACACCCTTTATAGTTGCCTTGGTCCATAACTCAAACAATAACCAGACAGATTCACTTCTTGTTTGTCTTGCCCTCACCCCCCCAAAACCCTAGATACTAAATTGATAAGCTATTTTTGTTATTCTTGATTATTCTTAGGAACATTTGAGGATCCCTCTGGGTCTGGATTGTCATCTGGGGGCCTCTGATGCTTTTTCAAAGCTTCCTTCACATCCGCTGAAGAGTGGAAGAATAAAGTTTTTCCCTTCAAGTGCACCCTTAGTTAGGCTGGGTACAACATGATCAACTGGATGCCTTCTTTTCTTAATTTTAGAGCCAGAGACCAGACATGAAAGCCTTTCAAAGACTCCTGCTCCCCGTGTACCACACAAAATGCCGCTCCCTACGCAACGCCTGCATTAGAAAAATCAGGCAAGCTAAGGCAACTTACTTCAAAACCTCTTTCCAGGCTAACAAAACCCAACCATCCAAATTCTGGAAAGTGTTCAAATCCCCTCTTTTCCCCTCCCGCCCAGCCATCCACACCTGTGCTAAACATAGGCAGTACCGCTGTTATGGACCCTCTTACAGTAGCTTCCAAATTTAATTCCTACTTTACAAGTTGCACCTCGGTACTGTTATCCGCAATCACCCCTTTCCAACCCAAACCCCCTTCTGTAGCCCCCCCGCTCAAGCCCCTTCTTCTGCCACCCCCACTTTCTCCTTCTGTTAGATTTCACCCACAGAAGTTTTCAAAGCCTTGATCTCCCTAAACCCAAACAAAGGCAAATGCCCCACTGGGCTGGATTCTAAGATGGTCTGCTTAGCTGCTCCTTCCATCACCACACCCCTGGCTGATCTCTTCAAGCTCTCCTTTTCCTTAGCAATAATCCCCTTGGAATGGAAACACACTACAGTTATCCTGCTCTCAAAGGGGGGAGACACCTCTGTCCCCCGTAACTACCATCCTATTTCCCTCCTTCACATACTGGCAAAGCTTCAGGAGCACCTCTAGTCCTCTCTTAACTTTCCTCCTTTCTCAATGCCTCCTCTTTCTTCTCACCATATCAGTCTGGCTTCTGGAAGTTCCACTCCATGGGAATCGAGTGATGTTTTGAACATGCTTGTAGAGCCCTGACAAACCTGAATAAGTCTCTCCAGCACTGCCTTCATCTCCCCACAACATGCTTTTTGCTCCACCGACTCACTGGACAACTGGCTGCTTCATAGGAAAACCACAAATGCAGACTCAACAAGATCCATAAGCTCACCCCCTCCAACTATGCTCCCTTCCTCAGCATAGCTATTTGGGCTGCATCAAACAACTTATCAGTGCTGCATGATGCCAAGAACAAAACCGGCTGGTCAACATCTCCTCACATGTAGCAGTCTATGTGCAGCAATGCATTCTGACATGCATAGAATGCTGCTTCCTGTCTCAGAGCTGGCTACACAACCAGAATAGTGTTATGCTTGTGCAACTATGATCTGTTTGGCCATTTTCACTCTCCATTCCATGGGAAATTACCACACTGTATGGGTATCAAAGTGAAGGAACCCTCAAAGAGGGTTCCCCCCATACAGGTGCCACAGGAAAGATTCCCTTGGCTAAAGGTATTTTAGGAAGGAGCCCTCTGAGGAGAGAGGCATGCCACTGGAGAAGGAAGGGAGGATGGTGGTGCAAAGAAAAAGTGTTTTAGAGGGAACTTGGGAGGAACCGCTTATATAGCACAGGAAAGGGGTGTGGCTGGTTGCTCCACCCCAATGAACTACAGGCAATAGTCTTTCAATTCAATGGGCCTATGCAGCCACAGTAGTGTTATGCTTGTGCAATTGTGATAATTGTTTGGTGGCTCACACTCTGTATTCCACAGGGAATTACCACCTTGTAGGGGTACCAAAGGCAAGGAGCCCTTGAAGAGGGTTCCACCCCTACAGGCACTGCAGAAAAGATTCCCTTGGCTAAAGATACCTTAGAAAGGATCCCCAAAAAGTGTAATGGGCAGTAAACATTGACTGCAAGGTTGTGAAGCAGATTGACAGCAACAAGACAGCTTGAAGAAATACAAATGAGATGCACAGGTTGTTAGTATTGCACTGATAAAATGGATTGCACTGATGACATAAGGGGCTTCTAAGGAGAGAGGGAATGGTAAGTAGGGCCACCATACAGCTCCATCCAACAGTGGAACCTACTTAAGGAAACTAGGGAATATACTATTTTAACAACTAGATATTATGACCATTGGCATGGAGGAGAGAAAAAAAAATCTTTTAAAGGAGGAAACCTCTGGGCATCCAAGGCCTAGTTTGCCTTTCCTCTAAGCTTGGGATATATTATTTAGTGATGGCACAGCTGCTGCAATTTGGAGGCACAATTTCAGGGGATTTTACAATTTGGAGGATGGCTCTTACTCTATCTTTCTATGGGAAACACCATAGAGTGGCTGTGAAGTTAGCTCTTCAGCAATGGAAGACTCCTGTAACAGGAGGCTCTCACCCCAAGGTGGGAGAAGGAGATCAACAACCACTGGAAGGCACTCACCCAGCCTCCACACAGGAGACCTACAGTAGAGGTAGACATCAGAGGGACTTCCCTGAGGACTGCCTGACAACTGAGCTGGGCAGGGAAGGGGAGGTTGAGGAGACCAGGTGGACCATAGGCAGTCTTAGGGAAAATAGCTTTTGAAGGTGCCACAATGTCACCATAGCCAACAGAGGACTCTTGGGTTTAAGAACCCCACCCCACCTGACAGCTAAAGTCTTATATTCTGCATCAAAAGGTGTGTCATATGACTGCATTCTAAAGTTCTGCCCAGAGTGAGGACATTCCCACTATGGGTAAGACAAGAAGAACCCCACCCTGAGGTTCACATGCTCAAGATATGGGCTTCATGAGTGCAGAGTGAGACCATCAGCTCATAGGGCAAGTCCTGAGCCAGAAAAGGTAATGGTCATGGTTGGCATGCCTCTGATTTATGAATGACAGCATGAATCTACTTGCTAGTGCTACATAACAGGAGGCCGGGTGAAGCCAGCGGATAAAGATTAGGTAGCAGTTTATTGATGAGGAGGCCAGACAAAGCCAATAGCTGTAGATTAGATAGTAGGATAATGATGAGGAGGCAGAATGAAGCCAGTGGCCTGAGTGAGGTAGGAGGCTGCAGTGTGACCCAGCGGTCAGAGGTTTAATAGTAGTAGAAACCAATGGAAAGCAAGTCAACCAGTTCCATTAAGGAAACCAAATTAATGGTGACATAGAAGATAGGTGTTTAGGTAGTGAGAGGCTACTGGTGCCAGTAATTGAATTAATGAGATTTAGTGTAATTGAATTGATGAGGTTTAGCAGTTGATTGCTACAGTATGGTTTCATCATGAAAGTGTGAACTGATATGATTGTCATGAATTCCCGAAATGCCATTAAGCAGAGTTAGGTTTTTCCAATAAGGAGCATTTGCATCACAGTAATGGAATGCAATGAATATCTTGAAAGCCATACAGACTATGAGGTAAATGTATTTATGCATGGATAACTGAAAAGCTATGTAGGCAAAGGAGTGGGGAAAAATTATATACCTTACATAAAGACATGCTTCTGCACCTTGGAGCCATGGTGCCCCATCATGACATCACAGTCCCCTGCCATAGGAATGACAGGGAAGCCACAAGCTGAGCATCATGAGACCAAACCACAACTGTAATAATGGTAGGGTAGGAACCCCCCAAAACAGAGGCACACTTACTGGCAATGTCTTAGTTAAGGACAGAGCCATATGATAGCATTTTTGTCAGTAAGGCATGAAGTAAAGGAACTTGGTCTGATAAGCTGTAGCAGAAAACCCCAAAAGGAATAGAAGCAGCACATGAGAATTGTAGAGTTGAGAGTTGCAGTTACCTAGATGGAGCCAGCACTGATGAAGTTAGTCAAAGTGCAAACAATTAAGATGGATGTGCACACTGTTAAAGACGGAGAACATGAGAGCTGAATAGCACAAAGATAACAATTGCAGTTGAACAGATAGATTTGCTAAGGGTATGATAAAGCACATGGCAGCCTAAACAGCACAAGGCAAACAAAAGGACAGTAAAACACTAGGAAAACTAGAAAGGCCTCACAATGCAAGCAAAGGGAAGCAGCAGGATGCTAGGAAAACTAACCCCCCAAAGAAAAAAAAACTGAAGAAACACAAGCACACCAGAACAGTACAGCAGACACCGACAACAGAGAGAAGCATAGAGAAGCCAGAGGCAAAAGCAAAATATAGACTGAGAAAGGTAGGAGAAATACAAACCAGTAGAACAGCAGCACCAACCAAGTAAAAAATCCCAAAATGCAAGAGGAGAATGGAGTCCAGCAGAGCCTCTGGTGGCAAAGAAAAAGTGCTTCAGAGGGAGGCTGGGAGGAACTGCTTATATAGCTCAGGAAGGGGGTGTGGCTGGTTGCTTCACCCAATTGAACTACAGGCAATATTCTTTCAACTGTTGTCTATGACTCTGAATCCTTTAAAAATAGGCACCCACCTAAAGGATTCTGTGGAAAGGAAGGACGGAAGGGAGAAAGGAAGGATGAAGAAAAGAAAGGAAGAAAGAAAGAAAGAAAGAAAGAAAGAAAGAAAGAAAGAAAGAAAGAAAGAAAGAAAGAAAGAAAGAAAGAAAAATTATTTTAGTTTGGCTTCCAATGCTTGTTTAATAATCATATAAGAATTTCCTGCCAAGGACTTTGCAGTTGAATCAGTCCTTCTGACATCTGTACTCTGTTTTTTTTGTTTTGTTTTTGCATCCTCAATAGGACTTCCCCAAGTGAGTCTAGGATCAAAAAATGCAATCCAATGGTTCCAAGGAGGTACAATACTTGCATTCTTGCACCTCCTACATTGTTATATCATTGAAATCCCAGTTTACATTATCATTTTTTCTTTCTAAGTACAATTATTTTTGACTTGTGTGCAGTTGTAATCACTGATACTTTAAATGTTCTATTACCTTAGGCATAGCTTGTTCATTCACATTGGGATTAAAGAGCAGATTAATAGATCATCTGCATACAGCAGCAGCATCTGAATTTTCAGATCATTTCTGTTTCTTGTGAAGGTATCACACTCTCTATGGCTCTGGAAAGGGTCTCCAAGTATAAATTAAATAATATAAAAGTCAATAAACAACTTTGCTTGACTACTTTCTTAATTTGTAAGTGTTCGGATCACATGTCACCCATGTCTGTTCTTTCTTTGGCTATGGTTCCAGAGGCAATGAATTTAAAGGAGAACTGCACTGAACCTGCAAGTCATTTTCCCTTTAGAAGCTGAGTTTTAAATACTGGTTCCAATTACATCACTGTTTTATCTCTACAGGTATTTTAGTTATCCTAATGGTTGTTTCTGATTCATACTGTGGTAGTAAGTACTATTTTTGAACTGTATAATGTAATTTATATCCTTGCCCAACTCCTTCTTTGTTGGCACAAAGCATCTTTCTTTTACTATTAAACTCTGTGGTTGAGAAGGACATAAACAACATCACACAGTTCGAAAAATATACTTAAAAGGAGATTGTCAGCTTTTTGCTTATTTTAGTGCCATGCTAAAATGATATCTGAAGTCATATCTGTTAATAGTTGCACCATACAAAGTGACAGCAGTGCTAAAACTGATCATTTTTCCTTTTGTGTACCTTATTTTATGCTTTTCCCTGACTGAACTTAAACTCCAGCTGACCACTCCTTACCATGCGTGCTTAACCAGCATGGCACTGAAGTGCTTGAAAACTTGTGCATAGATGAGTTTGACTTTTTTAAAGTGCTATGAGCCAAAGGTATTTCCTGATGGGGCCAGTGTTCTAGGTACCAGAAAGTTATGGATTTATGAAAATGAGCACTGTAACATAATTAGTTTTATCTTTGAAATGTACAGTCATAACTCTGGACATGTGCATCCTAAGACAGACTTGTGGGCAGCACCAAACACTACATTCTCATATTCAAACACCCAGGAGATTGGTTTTTGGATAAGCTAATGGCAGACCAGGAGTGGGAGATAGGATTTTTTGCAATACAGCATACCTAGTTTGGAGAGCAGCTATTTGTTGATGGTCTTAATGTGGCAGAAAATTTAAAACTGATAATCCATGCAAACACAGGACTTGAAAGAGTCTTAATGACTGGGACATATTGGAGCCAGGAAAGTTTCTTCTTGTGACCAAAGGTCATGGAGACCTTTTCTTAGCAGTGGGAGAATACTGAATAGCATGCATCCAGCACTGAATGGTGTCAGTCTTCTGGAGCACTACTTTGGATTCAAGGGCCATGGAGCCAGAAACAAAATGCACAGTGTCATCCAACTAGTTGTGGGTGTCCAAGGAGACACAGAGTGGCAGTAGGTCAATGAGGAAAATAAAAAAACAGGATGGGGTCCTAAATAGAGTCCTAGGAACAAGAATGAATCGGGATAGGGAATACAAAGTCACCAATGAGGATTTCCTGGCATCAGTCAGACAAGCAGGATCAGAACCAAATGGGCAAGTGATCAAATAGCTCAGCCCCTGTGAGTTTATCTAGTATGATGAGATAAGGAACAGTGCTGAAAGCATTGGTACAGTTGACAAATACAGTCAATTTAAACACAGGTTGGAGAAGGGCTCATGTGATCCCATTCCACAAGAGTGGTAGCAGGGAGGAGGCAGGGAACTGCAGACCAGTCAGTCTTGCCTCAGTAATGGGCAATATTATGGAAGCACTCCTTAAGGAATGGAAAGTGCAACACCTGGAATCCATAGGAGCACAGGATCCAAGACAACATGGGTTTACAAAAGGAAGGTCCTGTCAAACTAATCTCATAGATTTCTTTGACTGGGTAACCAGAGCGGTGGACCAAGGGGGAGCAGTTGATGTTGCCTACCTTGACTTCAGCAAAGCTTTCGATACTGTTCCACATAAAATATCGATTAATAAGCTGGGTAGGCTTGGGGTGGGTCAGAAGTTGGTCAACTGGGTGGCAAACTGGTTGACGGGCAGAAAACAGAGAGTGGTGGTAAATGGAATACAGTCAGAAGAGATGCAAGTCACAAGTCGGGTACCTCTGGAATCAGTCTTGGGACCAGTCCACTTCAATATCTTCATCAATGACATTGCAGATGGACTGGAGGGTAAGGTTTGTCCATTTGCAGATGACACCAAGATCTGCAACAGAGCAGATGAGCCAGATGGGGTGGGCAGAATGAGAAGAGATCTGGATAAACTAACAAAATGGTCAGAAGAGTGGCAACTGTGGTTTAACTCAAAGAAGTGTGAGATCATGCACATAGGGAAGAGAAGCTCTGAAGCCACCTGTAGGCTGGGAGGGAAGTTGCTGACAGTCACAAGGGAAGAAAGAAACTTGGGCATCATCATCACCGATGACCTGAAATCATCCAAGCAGACCACTAAAGAAGTAGGTAAGGCTGGGGTGTATTAGTAGGGGTATCACAAGTTGAAAGAGGGAGGTAATAATCCCTCTTTACAAGACACTGGTTAGGCCCTATCTGGAGTACTGCATACAGTAGTGGAGGCCACACCTTCACAAGGACATTAACCAAATTGAGGCAGTCCAGAGAAGGGCAACCAAAATGGTACAGGGACTGCAGCAGAAAACACAAGAGGACATATTAACAGAGCTCGACATGTATACCCTAGAGCAAAGGAGGTAGAGAGGTGATATGATCGAAACACTCAAACACCCTAAGGGCATTAACAAGGTTAAAGAGTCTAACATGTTTCAATATAAGAAAAATAGCAAGAAAACAGGACACAGCATGAGATTAGAGGGAGGCCGATTAAGGGGTAATGTGAGGAAGTTATTTTTCACAGAAAGGGTGGTGGATGCATGGAATGGCCTACCTCAGGAAGTGGTGGATATGAATACAGTGCAGGGCTTCAAACAGGTATGGGATAGGCATAAGGGAGCAATACAGATGAGTATGATCAGGCCATTGACAGAGCAAATGCCGATGGCACATTCATAAGGTAGAAAAAGAAATGGGCAGACTGGATGGGCCTTGCAGTCCTTATCTGCCATCAACTTCTATGTTTCTATGTTTCTAGTATCCCCTTCAGAACAGTAGAAATATATCATAGAAATGAAGCGGTAATAGAGTAGGACCTACAGAAGCTAATCTAAAAGTAGAGAGAAAGGAGATATGAGAAATTGTTGTTTTTTTCTTGCATTTTTGCCAGAACGGGGAGAAAGGAGACGGGTAAAAAAATTTCCCTGAAGTGCAAAAGTCACCACTTTTGTGGAGTTGGACAATTGTTGAACTCTTCCAAGCACCAGGTATCTTGCCTAAGAGAAATAAGAGAATGTGGAGGGATGCAATTGAAGCAGCAATAGCAGGATCACAAAGGTGGAGGATCATAGGGTTAATACTGTTGAAACAGTGGCCTTTGGCTGAGTTGAGCAACAGTATGGCAGTGAGAGTAGCAACATGAGAGCTAAGAGAGAAAGCAAATTGGAGAGGAAAAAGAAAGGGCACAATGGATTTTTTTTCTAGAAGGAAGGGAAGAGGTGGACAGGAGGACGGCAGGGTGGAGGGAACCAAGAGAGGACACGGAATATAAAGAACTGATTAAAGGAAGATGCAACCTCACTTGAGTTAAAGATGAGGGAGCTTGCTAGTTTGAGTACAGAGGTTGTTGACTAGGGCGTTGAAAACGGAGAGGATTATCTTCCAAAATTTAGATTTTTCTGGAGGATGGAAGTAAAATTATTGGTTTTAGTGCAGGCATCACGGGATTGCTTGTGCCCCATAAGCCATCTGGAGAGCAGCACCCTTGTGTTAGTGCCAGCAGAGTCCCAAGCTTTTAGAATGGCAAATAGTTCTGTTGAGATTAAAGGAAGGTGGAATCCTCCTTCACATGAACTTGGAAAGAGGGTTTTCCCAGACTGACAACAATTTGGATTGGAAACAGACAAGGGCCTCATATATATTGGTGGACAGAGATGGGAGACCAATCAGGGTGGTATAGATTATTAAGGAAATAGGCCATTTCAAATTACTCAAACAGCCTGCACCAGATATACTTGGGAGGTGGGCTTTGGGGTTGTGTATCTTACACATGGCACCAGCTACCATAGATATGAAAAAACTTAGATTGCTTGCAGGAGTTTATTCAAAGTGGAATGTGCAGGAGAACATTATAAAGATAAACTGCCTCATGGACACTTCAACAGTAACCTTAATGTTTCCCACTTCAGAGCTTCCTCAGGGGGTCCAGCCCACTGGTGTGCACTCCAAATTGTATAGTAAATAATTTAAAGGTATATTAACAACATTTAACAAGCATTTGTCAATGCTGAATGTTGTCTTGCTGGCATTGGCATTGGTAGTGCAGGAGTTAGAGAGATGCATAATAGGAATGGCAGTGAAGTATTGAACTGACGACAACCCCACCCACACCCTGCAGAAACTGGCAGGCATTGGGGTGTGCTTTTGAGTCATTGGCCATAACGTTCATGTCATTTCACCTCACCCTATCCTGCAGGCACCAACAAGTGTTGCGGTGTGCCTTGTGGTCTTCAAGCCCTACGCTCACCCCATTCCATAAAGAAATATGCTGAGATGGGTGCAGTATAGGAGAATGGGGTGAACCTTGGGCCGAAGAGTCCAAGGTACACCTCAATGCCTGTCACTGGCTGGAGGGTGGGGGTGGGGGTGGAATGGTGTGAGCATTACAGCCAACAATCCCAAGTTACACCCCTAACGCTTGTTAGTCTCTACAGGGTGGGGCGTTATGATTGGAAGCCCTAACACCCCGGGTAGTTGTTGGTATTTTCACTCCAAATTTTCAACATGGGCTTTTTGTGACCCCACCTCATGAACAGTGGCACTATCTGTTCATTAGCCAAAAGGTGATTTTGCACAGCAACTGCACCATTTAGCACCACTGGTGCAAAAACACATTTCTGCAGGATGTGAAAAATGACAGCTGTACTATTCATGAGGAGGTGTTAAAAAATGGCAATGTTGAAAATCTGGAGAGAAAATATGAAGAATTGGTGAAGTCATGAGCATGCATAGATACGGAGCAAAGCATGCCCGTAACACAATTATTTTGGGGATATTTTTAACCAGATTTTCAACATAGGCATTTTGAGACCTCCGCTCATGAACTGTGACACTGTGATTGTGTTAATCTGTCCCAAAAGTTGATTTCTCACAGCGACCATGCCATTGTGCGCCAGATGTGTGAAAACACATTTCAGGCAGGATGTGAAAAATGACTGCAGTACTGTTCATACAGAGGTGAGACAAAATGGCAAAGTTGAAAATCTGGAGTGAAAATATTAAAAATTGTCAAAGTTACAAGCATGCAAGGAAATTGCGCAATGCACACTTGTAACATAGTCATTTTTGGAATCTTTTCACCAAATTTGCAACCTAGCTTTTTGGGACCCCACCTCATGAACAGTGGCACTGTCATGTTGTTAACTGGTCCTGAAAGGTGATTCCAAGCAGTGACCACGAAATGACCTTTTGGGATTGAATAATGAGATGACAGTGCATGTGTTCATGAGGTGGGGTCCCAAGAACCCCATATTGAAAATTTGGAGCCAAAATTCAAAAAAATGGCTGAGATATCTACCTAAGTTAACCACCCACCCACCCCATTGATGCCATTATGCAGTTTACCAGCATTTTGTTCATTTTGGAGTTCGGCTTTGAAGAGTCCAGGCGTGTTTCCCCTCCACGAAGAGTGCAGCACCGGACCTCCGAAGGTAAGTATGGGGTGAGAGGGTGTGTGGGGAGGTGGGGTGTGCAGTGGGTGGGTGCAGGTTGGGGGGGGTGCCGCAGACAACAAGGGACCGTTTTCTGTTTTTCAGGTACAGAAAAATAACTTTACATTGAGGATGGTTTTCTTTCTTTACTGGCAAAATGAAACAAATGTTGGACACACTGGGGTGGGCTCCCACTGTGCCCCATGGCTTTCGTTGATGTTGGCCACACTGGGGTGGGATCCCAGTGTGCCACATGATGGGGCATGGAGAAGAACATGCGACATGGTCAGATTTGCATGAGCGGCGGCACAGTGGGGTGAGCTCCCAGTGTGCCACACAATGTGAGGGGGTTGGGGATGTGCAGACATGGGGATTTCACCCTCAATGTTAGCTTTTGGAGCTACTGCCATGTTTATTGAAATGTTTCACCAGGAAAGGCATGTACAGGAGGTGTGTAATCTCTGCCACTGCATGATGAGCTTGTCTCCGTTTGCAGCGGCACATTTCTTTCAAGTTGGTGGCACTTTACATAATTCTTACATCAGCACTAGCATGCTGGCTAATTGGGGAATGAGGGATGCACCTACTAAAGCGTGCACTGCATTCGCCAACACTGACACACCTCTGCATTTCTACTACTACCACAAGATGTTGTTTGTGCATGCACAAGACAACATAAAAACAAGTGAGACAACAAAGTTAGCTGACACTAGCTGATTACACCCATCATCAAAGGCTAGGATAACACACAGAATGTAAAATTAATCCACAGTTATAGCAGAAATAAATACATATACATATCATTATAAATGTTTCACATGATAATTTAATCAAATAAACTGGAACATAAGGAGAGTAAAAGATTGCATGGATATAAAGGTTCAGATTTTCAATCCAGACTCGGATCAGTTCCACATAATCTCCTTCTGTGATAAAAGAAACTTGATAGCAGAAAAAGGATAAAAACAAAATTAGCATTCAGCAAGTAACAGCATTAGAAATTACTAACATATTAAAATGCCAGCAGAATAGGCCTAACGGTCTTTCGTGTCTGCTCGTTTGGTCAGCCCCCACCCTGGGTGCTGACCTTGTTGTCCCCTTCACCTTCTCTGGCTTCTCCCTTCCCAGTTCTGGATATTCTTGCTGCAGTGGATTTTGCTTCCAGAACCCTTCCCCTGTACCTGTCCCACCCCCTCTTGAACCCCTTCACCATCTCTGCCTCCACCAGCCCCCTGGGCAGTGCATTCCATGGCTCCATCACCCTCTCAGTGAAGTAGCACCTCCTCCTTTCTCCCCTGAATCTTCCCCCCTCCAACTTCCACCCATGCCCTCTAGTTTCCCCCTCCTCCTTCCTTCGAAACACCCTGATTGCTCCTCCCCTATTTTCTCCCTTCATGTACCTGAAGACCTCTATCATGTCCCCCCAGTCCCTTCTCTCTTCTAATGTGTACATATTTAGCTCTTCAAGCCTCTCCCCATAGGTCCTGTCCCCCAAGCCCCAAATCATTTTGTTGCCCTCCTCTGGATATGGCAATATTGATAGGCAATAGTATCTTAATAAAAAAACAATTCTAGTCTGTCACTTAAACCAGGGGGAATTGTAAAGCCCCCAATAAATAGATCCAAAATGACACTCTTCATAAAAGAGGGCCCAGGTCACCACAACTGTTCTCTTGGATATTGCACTTTGAATAGCCTCCTGTGAGCAATATCTCCACTCCACTGATGTGGGTCTCCAAGCTGTTCCTCACTCCCAACTGAAGCTTGTTGGAGATAGAATATTTGGTGTGGCTTCTGCAGTTCTATAGAACTCCCTTCCATCTAGTGTCAGGTCAGCTTGCACTGTGAATGCTTTTAATGGAGCTTTCCAAACACATCATATTGAGCGTGCCTTCTGTTCTCAGTTTGTTATTTATGGATTCATGGATTGCTTATTTATTATTCGGCGATTTGCAATCTTCTGTCCTCCCTGTAAGGTGCACTGATCTATTTGGAATGGGAGCCAAAGAAATAAAGTTTGCCTTGCCTTGCTTAACTTCCTGTAACTGGGAGTTTTTTTCATACCTATGGTAGCTGATGCTGGGTTCCTTTTCCCTCTAAGGCCTCCATATTTCCCCTGAGCACAACATTCTCCCTGAGTAGCTTCTCTGTGTTACTTTGGACCTTATACACACAGTACACCATTCTGTGGTCACTGGGGGCATTAAGGAGGGCACCAGATTCAAGACTGTGGTTGGGATGGGAGGAGAGTACCCAACCAATAAGGGAGTGTGTTTAAATGATGAATGGTTGAGGTAAATGGACTCAGAAATTAATTGAGTTAGGTGAAGGGACTGAATTTATTGGAAGAGCATTTTCAAAGGGAGGGGGCAACAAAGCATAACTGAAATCACCCAGTACCGTGTGCCCTCCATAGGAGGCAAGGGAGGAGACTAGGATGAGAAGGTTAAGGAGGGAGTCAGGTTTAGTACCCAGGAAGTGGTAGACACCACCTACAGCATGAATACTGGGATGGTGGAAAAGGAGAGCTTGCATAGGATAAGTTCATGTGAGCAGGGAGTAGAAGACCAAAGTACAATGGTGTCAGCCAGGATGCAATGCCAGTGACATGCTGCAGAATACTGCAGGAACACAAAATAATCCACAGGGAGTTATTCTAATTTGACATGCAGTAAAGTGTGACATGTTTATCACAGATCATTCACCTTGGCTGACTCTTGAGTATGATGTCACAGTTGAGACTGAGATTGACAAACATAGCAATATTGCCACCTCTAAATATAGTATTACCTGTGGAGTGCATAAAAAGAGAAGTCAACAGCCATATCACTGCCAAGTTTCAGTCATGGCTATTAAATCAGACTGGTACTGTAGAGCCCACAGCCTAAGCTAGTCAAATCTATGAACTAAGCTCTGAGCATTCACACTCAGCCCTTTGGGGTGATGGTGGGAATGGGGAAGAAGATTGTCTTGATTCAGCTAGACATCATCCGACAGCAGAAATAGTAGGTGGTGATGTGCTGGAGGGACTACAGCTTCGTCCTACAGTGAGAGAGGTATGAAGGAAGAGTTGTGGAGAGGGAAGGGGGAGACCTTTGCAGAGCAGTGAAATAAAGTGAGGGAGGAGGAAATAAGTAACTACTGATAAGAAGGGTGATAGAAGGTGGAGAAATAGGATAAGGGTTGATAAATAAGAGAGAGGGAGAGTAAATGACAGTATGGATGGGGATTAAGAAGGAAGAGAGAGAGAGAGAAGTAGAAGAGGGGGAGGAGTAGCATAGTGAAACAGAGAAGATACGAGTAAAAAACGTGTGGGGGTGGTAGTGTAGAGGAAGGGGCCAGTGAGGAGGAGAAGGAGTTGTGAGTGAGACACTTCACAATAATATACTTCATAGTTACATGAGCATGCTGATCTTCCAGGGTTTTATTTGATGATTAGATTTCTCCAGCACAGCTGAACAACCAGAAGTAAGGTTTTAAGTAAATGATGTGAATAACCCCATAAAAGAGAGCATATGACCTATTTATAGGCGCCATATACTAAAAGTCAAGGGGCCTGATTCTATAAGCACCCCTTCACATGTCACAAGTTGTGACATGTGAGGGGTGCAGTTGTGCCTAGGACCCTGCGCCTGATTCTGCAAGGGTTAAGGTCTCCACAGCTAAGTCCTGTGACTTGTGACATACCCAAAGATACGCCAAAAGAAGGGTGTACCTGAGGTGCATGTCACAAGCCACATTCACAAGTCCTGTATGGAGCAAGTGCCCCCACCACCCCAGTCCACAAGCCTGGAAAAAGCCCTGCAGGGCTATCAGACCCCAGCCCATGATCCCCAATACCAATAATACATGCCCCTTGAAGTCATGGAGCCCCCTCAGTCCTATATCTATAGTTAACAGCCCTGCAGGGCTGATCTCACCCCCTCAAGCCCCAATCCCCAATCCCCAAATACATGTCTGTCCGGCACTGTATAATGTAACATACACATTCATAACCCCTTTATCCCTGGTAGTCTAGTGGCCCCCCCCACCCAGCAGTGCCAGACCACCTCGCTCCTCCCACTCATCCCCAGCCAGTGACTGGCACAGCCCACCTCTCACCACCATGGCCAGCAACTGACTGAGCTCTGTATGAATGCACACTACTGTAAATAGCATGCACTCAGTAAATGACAGTTCATTCACTGAGCGTGTACTATTTACAGTAGTACACACTCATACAGAGCTCAGTCAGTGGCTGGCAGTGGTGGTGAGAGGTTGGCTGTGCCAGTCACCAGCTGGAGATGGGTGGGGGAGTGGGGTGGTCTGGCACTGCCAGGTGGGGAGCCACTAGACTACCAGGGATAACGGGGTTATGACTATGTATGTTACATTATATAGTGCTGCACAGACATGGGTTTGGGGATCGGGGCTTGGGGGGCACTAGCCCTGCGGGGCATCTACTCTGGTGATTGGGCATGGGGGGATGGACAGCCCTGTGGTGCTTTTATGACCATTAGGAGATCAGGACATGGGCACTACAGAGCCCTGGGGGGCATTAGTACTGTTGGAGGGTCAAGACATAGGGGAATACATAGCCCTGTGGGGCTTTTGTAATGTGTTCTAGGGATCAAGACATAGGTGGGGGGCTACATGTACTGGGGGTTGGGGAGGCAATTACATTCATGCAATCCCTGGAGGGCAAAAGTACAGTTACACCAGCTAAAAGCTGGTGTAACTGTACTTTGGTGGATGTGCTCCAGGGGTTGTTTGAGAATAGCACCCTGGGGACTTGGTTGCTGCCCTTCCAGAATAGGGTGCAACTGCTGCCATAAACCCCCTAGCACCATGTTGCAGGGGGTTTAGGGCATGACTGGTGGCATATGTCCACTTGGTGCAGAACAACCTGTGACATGTCACAGGCTGCTTTGTAGAATATCATAAACATAAACTGCTGATGCATCTTGCTACTTGCACCATTTATTTTGTGTAAGCTGGTTATGCCAGGTACAACCTTTGAGAATCAGTCCTCTTTGTTCTAGCCGCTCAATGACTTCTTTTTCTTGTTAAAATAACTTTATTCCCCTTCATTCTTCCCCACATATTATTTGACCACAACCCCTGAATTTAGGTTTTTTTGGCTCTCTCAGAACTGTAAACACACACACACGCATGAACACTTGCATGCACACATGCATACACACACAACAGTAAGTAATATTGCTGTTTTATGAACTGGGGAACTTCAGATCATGTGTACACCCATCTTGTTTAAATCAAACCACAAGTAATGGAAAACTGACCTTTAGTAACAACCATTAACCTCTATATTTTACATTAGCTAATTATAAGATAGCAAATTTAAACCCAGAAATTTCTCTTTTGTTCTCTAATGGAGAAAATTAGAAATATATATGTACTGGGATTTATTAGAATAGACAGATTTCCTAGTTCTGATTTAGACATAATTGTTTGCAAGTTTTGCATAAATATATTCTGCATTCCATTCCATAGTATCTTGCACTTTAAGTAATTTTTACAGTGTGAATGCAAACAAAATGGATTTTAAGAGAATATAACTCATTTATAAAACAAAAACAATTTTGTAAACGTGGGATGTCAAGACAGAACTTGGTACTAGAGCCATGCTGTAGGCAATAAAAGGTTAAATATCCAAGGTCTTTGTATAACCTCGAAGATGTCATTACGCTTAAATTGTGGAATCATGATACTTGAATGAAGAATTTATTAAACCTTACAAAGCAGTTATAACTATGAATCATGCCTGTGGAGTGTAATATATATATTTTTCAATTGAATGATTACTTTAAACATATCCCCTAATGTAGTAAGCGATTTTACTCATTCAGTTTTCAGGTTTTCTACACTACTGTATATTAGCTGAAAAACATGCCATTAAAAAGAATTATTTTCAAAAACATTCTGCTTTCAAAATTTTACGTTACATGCTTAGTGTTATGATAAATATGAAAATAACTGGAATGTTCAAATGCTAGTTGAGGGATCTTGAGAGTTACTGAGTTTTTTTAATTTCAAATACTAATTAATAACATTGTTTCAAGATGCTTATACTCTTCATTGATAAAGATTCTTTAATGCAATTCAAATCCATCTTGCGATCAAGTATCTACTGAAAATATATTTATTCTTACTGGTGTCTCACAGGAGTTTTTTCATTTTCAGTAAATACTGTAAGCTATTCAAAATGTAAGATTATTAGAAGATATGTTTGTGATCACTGCTTACACTTGCTGTGGCAGAAATACCCTTCAGCAATTTCAGTTCTCTTTGCAGAAAATGCTATGACCTGCCTGAGAAAGAGTTAACTTCCTGGCTACAGCCCATGGAATCAGTCTGATGTTCATTACCCTTCTCCCAGATGAACAGTAAGTCTCTGGAACAGTACTTACTACCTGCAATAATATTACCGCTCTGTATACTACATGGTGCCTCAGTCACTTTTTCAATTAAAAAAGGACCAATGCTCTATTAACCTTTTGCCTGCTACCCCCATTCTTCATATAAACATTGTACTTGAGACTGCAAGCCATGTATTAAAAAAGCCATATATTATTGTAAACCATCTCCAAGCTTTCAATCATTATTTGAAGTAAACCATTTAAAGATGAAGTATCATTTTTTTCTTATAAAAATATGAGACAGTTTATCAAATTCAGAGCCCAGGAACTGACTAGAAATCTCTCTATAAGTATAGCTAGAAAGTAGTCTGGCATGAACATTTTATCTTTAGGTGAAAGAGCAGCATAAAAGGTTTTTGTGTACCTTACACCCTTGTGTAAGATGATATTCATATACGACCTTGCATTATTACACTCTCCATTGTGACCCTCCACATGATGTGCCAAGTGTGATGCAAGTAGGTGGTGGTACATTGCTATATCATCAGTAAATAAGAATGTCCACTTGTTCTTAAGACTAGCAGTAGCCTGACAGTTGCCAGAAGTCATATTTATCGTGTCTGTGATTCAATATCTCTATCAGTATGTCTTTCTGAAATAGAGGGGAAGATTTCTGGGTTAAACAACATAGCCAGGATTGGTATGAGTACTGTACAGTATATGAGATTGTGCTACAGACTGGTTTAGAAACAGAAACAAAGAGACATAAAGCATTTAGAAACCATGTTAGCCCATGAGTTCATCTAGTCCATCCCCCTATGACCCTAATATTAATGACTGTTGATGTTATTATCTGCCAAGACCTTTTGTAGTAAGTCTAGCTTTAATCCTATCCAGCTAAAAGGACAATTACATGTCGGTCAAAACTGTACCTTAAAAAACTGAAGCACTGGCTTTACTATAAAAACCAAACCTAGAAATCCTTGTATGGTCTAAAGGATAAGGAAACCTTTTTTTACAATTAATTTGTAAGTTAGTTTTAAAAGCTTTTTAAAGGGCTATCTGTTGGAATTTCTTTGTAGTTAATATCCTCCAAATAAATTCCAAATTAGTTTCCTCATGTTAACAATATTGTATACCATATATTAGAAATGTGACCACCTATCCATGAGATGAGTGACTAAGCCTGGGAGATGGTAGAAGTGATTAAGTCTTCAGGCCTGCGAGTGGATGATGCATAGGTCTGGGGTGATATTAGGACTTAGATGTGATGTGGTGCCTCCCCTGTGGGAATCCTTTTAACAGAAGTACCCAGGGTGCTTCTATGCAGTAAAAAAAAAGTACTCAAATAATATGCTCATGTTTTCCTACTTAGCACATTAGTAATATAACATGTAATGCAGTAAATAAATACAATTCACATATATCGATGGACTCATAGTACAAACAATGTAACAGAACTTCACTGGAATAAGGAAACTGGGTCTAAGGGAAGAATAGTACAGTTAATGCAAGCAATAAAAACAAAAGGAGATTGTTATCCCCACAAAAAATCCTATAACCTAGAATGCAGTAAATACAATTCACAGATATCAATGGACTCAGAATTAAAGCATGTCCTAGGCGAATGTGTGAGAGGCTGTAACACTGTACCAGTGGACTTAACTGTATTTCAGGAATTGCAACTGTACAAGCTATGCAAAAATTAATCTGATGAAAAATCCCTCAGAAGCCCACTTCATTTCATGGAGGGGGGGCCTCACCTACCCTAAGGGTAGGCAGTAACACAGTGATTTGGTGACGTTGCCTCTATCGGGATGAACCCTGGCAGCAGGATCTGTTAAGAAATCCAGCTGACCTATTGTACTTCACAGAAATGGACTTTAAGTAAGGCAAAGCCTACTCCAAATATTAACATCTTATGCAGGCACTTTAGTTTCAGGCTCTGAATCTGTTTTAAATAATTCCCAGTAGGGATTTAAGGCTGAGTTCACCCACATAGCTGAGCTGTACAAAGAAAATCTATACCCTCTGCTGTCTCAAGCAAATCTGAAAAGAAACAAGAATGGATGGGACAAACATAAGGCAATTTCTGTGGGGGGTAGGAAGAAATGGGCTGTTGGTTAAATAGGATCTGCAGCTTATCCTCTAGGTATGGAAATGGGCAGACTAGGTAGGCCAAGTGGTCCTTATCTGTCGTCAAAGTCTATGTTTCTATGTTTCTATGAAAAGGTATGTGAGCAACTGGGCACTAGGCAGACATCCCACTTCACAAGGATACCGATTGGTTGATGTAGTCACAAGGGGCAAAAATTCTTTCTGATTGGTCCCATTTTGTGGCCCTTCCCATAATGCATTCAACTATCCAACAGACCCCCTCTAGCAGACCACTTCTGTTTGATTGGCTGGTGTCATGAGAGGGTGTGTCCTGAAGCTTTGAGGGCCTCCTGATTGGCTCCCCACAGCACAGTTTGAATCCTTCACCTCATTTCCCTTCCCACTCCTGTGGGGCCAAAGTCCAACAAAGATCATTGTCGCCATGCTCTCCTGGCCACTTTTAAGATTTGTCTGTCCCTTGATGCAGCTTCTGGCTGTTGTCATGTCCATTGGTGCACTTAATTAAACTGCCCAGTGTAGAATGGTGTCTGACTCCCTTGTCCAGTTATTGAGGTCGGGCAAGGCTAAGAGCATGCATAACCACATCTTAATGTTTTGCACCATGTAACACCTCTGCTGTGCTTCCTGTTGGCTCCATTGCAAGGAGACAGTGTTTTAGTTAGTTAGTTAGTTAGTTAGTAAGTTAGTTAGCTAGTTGTTAGTTTTTGTGCTACTTACAGCTTGGTGACTGCTGAGACACATCTCCTGTAAGAGGCACCAGCTGCAAAGATGTGTGCCTCCACAGTGCACTGGAAGGAACTGGTAGTCCTGTGCTACCTGGTCCCCCAGCAGCAGTCTAATCAAGAGACCACAAATGAGCAGATTTTCAGGGCTCATGGCCTGGCTCTGCTAAGATGCCAGCTGTTGTACACAGGGTACCAGGAGGAGGGGGTTACAGATCTGAGCTGTCCCCATTGCATTGGATAGTAGTGTGCTGCCCTATAGTGCAGTGAGACCCAGGGTTGAAACTCGATCTCAACTTCCTTTTTGTGCTGGCAGGGGTCTGTGCATGCTGCAGAGGCAATGTGTGCAAGCCCTTGGATGGGGAAGCTGAGGATCCTCACTCTTTGGTACCTCCTGTGGTCTGTGAAAAGCCTTTGTGTCTTGGGTAACCAAGCAACACTGACTCCCTTTCCCAGGCCAAATACAAGCTTTGTGGTAATGTATATCATCATGGGGTGGTGGGATAGAAAGTAATGGGCAAAAGTCAATGTCTTACTTGGCCTCTGATGACAGCTGGCCCCCTACTCCATACCAACAAGTCCCACTTTTTCTGGAGCCTCCCCTCCCTGCTGCTGGTTTGCAGATGTATGTTTCCAGGCTGTGCCTCCTGGTCCAGCCTCGCTGAAGTGGGTGAGCTTTGGGGCTTCACCAGTGGTGAAAGAGGTCAAGAATGGAAGGTGGCCATGAGGAGCAGTGCCTCAGTGGAAAAACATAGAGCAAGAGCAGCCGGACCAAGCTGGCAGATCCAGCCAGTGCCAGGCACAGTAAGGGTGGGAAGAAAAAAATAGACTACAAAATTAGGGTTTGCTATTCAATGATATACAGTAGCATTGGCTGGATCCACATTAGTTAAAAGATGGCAATCATCTATTCTTCTTAACCTTTTGGAATAAATTCTCCAGATTAGTCAGTCTGATGGCATTTTTGAATTGCAATAAAATAGTACTATCGTTTCTGGCAAAAATCCAAATCCCAGCTCCTCTTGATAGGGTTGCAGCAGACCTTTAATGATGGAATGCCATTTCTTGTTCACATTTGTCCTTGTTTTTCATTACCCAAGGTTAACAACCCTAGTGAGAATATATAACCAGAATTAATTTCATAGCAACATGTATTCTAAAGTTGGCAACATATGAAGATACAAAGATATGAAGAACGATAAGAAGCTGAAAGTCACTTACTAATATTGGTCATTGCATTGAAATGTAGGTGTCAAAGCACAGTATTGCTAGGTACTGTGCAGTATCCTGGGTTGAGAGCCTCTAAGGTTATTTTAATTTATTTTGTTTGCATTGTTCAAAATGGAAATAACTATATCAAAACTCAGCAAAAAGGAAGTAATAAAGTGATTTTGATATTTGATTAATTCTCTCCTGAGAGCATAATTTAGTGAATGTCTTCAGATACCAGCCTAATAAGACAAAGCGTTTGTGTAAACTGTGTTACATGTGCACACACATTATATAACCACTTACATTAATGCACACATCATACATAATTGTACAAGAAAGAACCCATCTCCCTCTTAAGAAAGAAAAATGCAGTTCTTCAAGATGCATTATTGGGAAGCAGCATTTTATAGTTTCTGAAATAAGAAACAGAAGGTGCCTGATCTCTGACAGATAGAACTGTGCTTCCTCTTAGAAAGGCAGAAAATATCTTTGTTTTTCAGAATCAATATATCTAACACTTATCAAAGTGTTTAGCACACACATAGAGCTCACATTTTGCAGAAAAGAGTGTTAGAACATTTAACCTCTGACCCCTTTGCTGCTGACAGCAATTTGCTGCCTCTTTGTCCACATCCCTTTCCCCTGCCTATCATTATAGTAACACTTTAATAAACCAAGAATTAAGGGCCAATTGCCATCTATTCTCACCCTATTTGCACTGTAATAAATATTATGTGATCCATTTGACACTCCCTCCATGTTGGGTAATGACCTTGATTACTGTGGGGTGACCAAGGTTCACTGACTGTGTCTTCACATTTTCTCTCAGCTTTTCTCTTTTTAAATGTATTGCATTCCATATAATTGGAGGGCAGGCCCTGCAGCTGACTGGGTGATCCCAGGAAGCCAAAAAAAAAGCAGCGCATGTAAACTTCAATGCAAGTCACGTATGGCACTGATGCTTATTCATGCTTTCCCATTCATCTGACAGAAGGATTGCTGAGGTGCCTGGGCTGACCGCACTGCACTGGCGTGTGGCCTTGTAAAAAGAAATGCAAATCAGGGGCTGTACTTCTCATTCCAAGTACATGCATTCCAGCTAATAGACTTGTTCCTGCATACGCTCCCTTTGCTGTATGAGTCCACTACATGATACATGATTACATAGGTATGAGTACAATATGTTTGTAAGGATAACTGTAATGTGAGCAGTAGTGATGATTACTGTATTTTGTGGGATGAAATGGAGCCCTATTCACAAAGCATTTTATGTAGTAATAACAGATGCAGTTTCAGCCTATTGCAGCCAATATGGAGTCGTGGGTTGAAGGTTATGCAAGACGTACATTATACATCATGACATACATATTGCATTATACAGTAAATGGCATAGTCAATAAATGTCAGTTCATTTACATATTTATTTATTCATTCATGTATTTGGAGAGTACCTTTGAGCACAGGTGCTCATTTATGTATGATGTGTGCATTAATGTATGTGGTTGTCCAAGAGCTTTGATACTTGTGAATTGTGCTCTATAAACTTTATTGTTATTATTATAAAGGTTCCACGTCAGAGTCACACCTTTGCACTTACATACAAAAACAATATCTTCATCAGTTCCAGTGGAATATAGTCAGGACAAACAGAACAAATGTTTAGAAAAAAAAGTAGAAATTAGGTAACACAATAGCAAAACAATGTGGCCTTTCAGAGCAAGTTAAAGCAGCAGCCATATAGGTGCACAGTTTAGTGGAAGCAGGCACAATTGGTACGTGCTTCCACTAAACTGGAAGGTTAACGTACACATATAAACAGCAACAGGCCCTTTTCCTATAAACCCTGTGGTTTGCAATTTTCTCTGAGTAACAGATTGCAAAACAATATGGTGCCATTTACTGGATGAAATACCATTCTTATGTTCAATAAGAGAACAGTAAACCATATAACTTTTTTGTAAAATATTTTTATTAAGAAAGCTTTTTGTGGCAAGTTCATACCTTATACAGGTTGTAGCCAAAGATCATTGCAACACAGGTACATCTTAAACCAGTCATGCATGCAGGACAGCATCTTTTGTTAAGCAGGTACAATAAGCATTTGCAAGGCCATGGACCCTACAATATAATATGTGTTATACCACATGTTCAGCCAATGGATACGATTTCATTCCTGTTACACTAGAATTAGTGTGGGTACCAATCACTGTTATGTGGGAGCGTTCAATATTATGTAGGAAAATAGACTGATTCCAGTGCTGCCAAAAGAGGCCACCACATGACTTGGAATGTACACTACAGTCCTGGACATTTGCTGTATAGTTGACCTTTTCAATTTTAAGACATTCCAGTAGGTTCTTGGACCACTGAGTGATACTGGGGGGGGGGGCATCCTTTGTTGAACAATTTTTTTCTTTGTATTAATAAATGCTAAGCGCCACAGTAACTGGTGAACCTAACCCCAATAGTAGCTCCCGTGCAGAGAAAATAAACACTTTACCTATTACCTGTTCCCTTATCCTATGTATTTTCTGCCAAAAACTCTTGATTTGGGGGCAGGTTAATGCCATATGAATAAAAGTGCCCTCCTCACCTTTACATTTAGGGTAGGTGGGATCCACTTCTACTTTCATCATGTAGCATTTACTTGGGGTGTAATAAGATCTATATAGGAAATTATACTGTCATCTCAGTTCATTATTCTTGGCTCCATATTGAGCACGGTGGATTGCCTTTTGCCAGTTCTTGTCAGACAAGGACTGCTCCAGATATTTCACCCAGTGTTCCTTCACAGGAGTCAGGGAGTCTAGGCAGCTCCCCATATCAATTTATAATATGCTGAGAGAGGCCCCGAGCTAAGTTGAAACCTGTACATCACTTGCTTTATGGAGAAGAACTTGAGATGACCTCCCAGGCCTATATCATACCTGATAAGTTGGTCTTTATGTTTAAGATACACAAAGAAACCATGCAGGTCCTGGTTGTACTCTTTTTTTAATTACACAAAGGGTCTCAGGAACCCACAGGGTACAGCATTTCCAACATATTTAAACCCTTCTTTGCCCAGGATAGCAATCCTTGGTGCAAAAAAACATTGTAACTTGGTAGCCTTTTGAAGGCAAGTGGTAACCAGGCTTTAGGGGAAAGCAGTGCCTTGTGGAATACTAGAGCATGGGTAGTTACCCAAGCCTGGACTGTGGAATGAGTGAAAGGGTTATTTATTTTCCCTATTTTCCAGTTGATGTTTCTTGAACTTAGCATGCCTGGTAGAAATGCATATCCTGCTATACTCTCCTCCATATCAATTATTTGCACTCTACGTTGAAACACTGGTAAAAAAAAACATCAAAATATAGATACACATAGCCCACAGATTAATAAGCAAAAGATTCAAATTCTATTATATGCAGATGACATTATCTTGTTAACAAGAACACCAGTAGGCCTTAAGAGGAGATTAGCACTTACAATTGAGCATTTGGAAGCACTAAAGTTAACAGTAAATTCAGCAAAAAGTAAAATAATGGTCTTAGGAAATAAGAAAAAAGCTATGGGTAGTAAAATGTATAGAACTGCAAGAGGTAGCAGAATTTATTTATCTGGGAGTGACATTTAATTAAAATAGAACCTGGAAAAATCATGTATTAAAAACAAAAGCGATTGGGATATGATCAGCAAAAGCAATCAATAGGTTTGCAAAACAATATGGAGATAACTCATTTGTAGCAAAGCAGGGAGCATTTGAGGCCAAGGTCAGCGGCCAGACTTTGTATAGCAGTGAAGTAAGGGGAATATCCACGAACCTGCAGATGGTAGAAACTGTGCAGAATGTTTTTTATTAGACTTGCACTAGAATTACTTAATGATACTCCCATGGCAATTCTTAGGCTAGAACCTGGAATGAAAATAATTGAGCAACAGGCAATTAGTAAAGCATTGGGATACTTGGATAAAGTGATCAAAATGGAAGAGGCCAGATCACCAAAACAATGCTGGGAAGAAGATAAACATTTAGGACATACAAAAACATGGTTTAATGCACTTAATAACAAATTAAGACAATGGGGTTTGGAGCTGACATGGGGACAAGAAATCTCTGTCAATGTGGGTTCATATGTAGAAAGTGCAAAGCAGAGGCTTATAGATAATTTTTTACAAAAAGATCTGGAAAAGATAGAGTATCTGTCAGAAATGAGATTGTAAGAGAGGATAATGACATACAACAAAGTGGAATGTTACCTAGAGTTTGTTGAAAATAAAAGAGACAGAAACCCATTATGTCTTCTGAGATTGGGTATACTTAAGAAACAACATCTGTGGAACAGCTATTGGACTGGAACCAGACAGGATGATTTCTGCAAATGTGATTTAAATGTAAAAAGAACAATGGTACAATTATTATTGGATTGACCTTTGATTATGGAAGAGAGAACAAAATATATTCTACCATGTATTACAAGTGAGCAGAGTGCATCAGATAACAAAATTGAGGAACTGCTATTCTCTGAGAAAAAAGCAAATTATTTTGCTGTAGCTAAATTTGCACACAAAATGTTTACTATACTGGGTATGTAATGCAATGAGGGTATTTTAAAAAGTGTTAGCTGCCAGTTTTTAAGTATTGCTCATGTGATAAACTGTGCGTTTTATACATGCTTTATAATAAGAAAATCTGAATCCATATCAAGCCAGGAAGGGCTGTCTGGGCTGCTGCTTCCCTAAGGAAGGCAAGCTAGGCTGCTAGATAGTAATGAAACACGTGAGGAAGTGCAATGCTTCCCTGTTTGCTCGTGCCCTGGAGCACCGTGGCTCTCACCCTAGTGGGTTTATTTTTCCAAGCAAATTCATGGAGGCATGCATACAGTTGTGAGAACTTCCCCAGTACCTATGTGGGTAATCCTTGGAAAAGTTATAACAGTTTGGGGAGAATAAAGTATATTTATAAGCATAATAATAATTTAATATTTCAGTATACAATATTGCATATAAAATAAGGGCAAAAGTATCTATGGGTTTTGTTTTCAAATGTTTATTTTCAGAGAAAAATGTTGACAAAAAGCCAGGATACCAGTAGCCCTTGATTTGGGCTAATATATGTTGCTCTGGCACTGGTCAGGACTGCCTTGGCTAATTAACATACATAAACAGAGAAAAGAGGACCCTCAGTCTCTACTTTTTAACTTTTTATTAATTTATAAAAAAAATTTTGTCTCAGTCTGCTGCCTCTTACAGCTGTTGCTTCTGTTGAATTTCTGACATTTTGCTTAGGCATGGATAGAGGTGGGCAAAGTGCTCCCACTTCACTATCCGGAGCACTTTGCATATTGTTCCTTAATCCGTGTAGTGCTCTACAAAGTGAAGCGGAGTACTCCATCTTTACATTTGAATATGAAGTGTATTGTTTTCAATGCACTATGCATTACTTTGCTTCATAATGCAGCATTCCCCTTAATTTTAACATGAAGTGCCATTGATTTGAACGTACTTCACTTTGCTTTACCTGTTTACTGCTATGTGAGGCAAATTTTGCATTGATTCATGGGATGGCAGGTCACGTGGGCTCTATACTGTCTTGCACAACCTCAGTTCCACATACTGTGTGTAGTGGAAAGCTGGAGACAGTTTGCTGTCAGAGCTCTGAGAATCAAACCATTGAAAAAGCTTTAAAAAAATAGCTTTGATTCAATTATTTTGGTCAAAATTTAGTACATAGATTGTAGGAAATTCTCCTGTGCTTATATCATTAAGTGTTTATTGTTTTTGTGTGCATTTTGATTGCTGATTTAGAACATTCACTCTGTCTACTGACAGACACTGTAGAAGTGTGCTTCATGGGAGGGGCAGATCTGTGGTGAAGGGAGATTCACAGTGAGAAAGGCAGTATTTCTAACTGTTGTTGGGTAGCTAATGTGTTAGTATTTGTGTGCTCATGTACACATAGTAATACTTGTAGTAAGTTATAAATTTTTTTGCTATTTGCTGTGGTGCTGTGCCTTTTTTCAGTCGGTTTAAAAGATTTGGTTGTAGTATACTGAACTGCTAAATTTTCTGCGCATGACCTTTTGTGAGTGTGTGCATGTCTTCAAGTCAGACACATTTTATTGCACCACACTGCAATCGCAGTACTCTGAATCTCTTATCCAGTATTTTTTACTGCTTCTTTCTATCTAGGTAGTGGACTAGTACTGCAGCTGTCGCCTCCCCCCATCCAACCAAAGAAAGTATTATTTGTCCAGTTTTGGATTTATGACCACTGGTTAAGATGTTGTGCTTGTGCGGCTGCATCTCAAGTGCTCAATCTCCATCTATCTGTGTGTCTGCACCTGTTTAGGGCCCAGTCTCCATCTGTAAGCCACAGCTGTTGTTTTTTGGCTTCCCATCCACCCCAAAGTTCAGAAATCTAAATTTGTTGTTAATTTTCTGGGTAATCCCAAAAAATGTCCACAAAGAGACATGCATGTAAAGATGTTTCTGGCCATGGCACTGCCATCAGTGGCAAGAGTGGCCATGGGAGAGTGTGTGTGGTAGTACGCAACATAAGGGCATAGTTGATGGCAGTAAAGCAATTTCTCCAACTGTGCTTTTCTCAGCACAATCAGTTGCTTCAACGATGGTTGCAGATGCTGTTGTCCCCACTGGTGGTGGTAGTGATGTTGGTGATGGCATGAGTATTGCTCCAAGTTCAACCTGTGTCAAGTTAGCAGGCTGCCAAAATATTGTGGAGTCCAAAGATATGAGCCAGAGTGTAGCTAATGTCACACTCCCCGTCCCCACATTAGTTGAACATGATTCTGATCCTTAGGATGACTCACAATCACAATCTCATGTTTCCAGTGTTGTTGAGATTATGCCTGGGCCATCCAACAATTCAAATTATGAAGAAAAAATAGTGGATAATCATACTGAGGCTGTGGCTGGACTTGGAACATGTTCTCCACAGGACAGTATCCAAGCTGAATTTGTTAGCAACCCACACAATTAGAAAAAATAACTGTTTGCAAGAAGTGTATTTATTTTCTTGGTGACTCTGTGTAATCTAAAAAAATGCCCACAAAGACACGGTTAGGCAAAGGCGTTTCTGACTGTATCATATGAGCCACATAAGTCAGTGGGGTATAAGCTTTGGTCTGTGGGTAGGACATTCCATCACATCATGTGGAATAAATAAAAAAAAGAAAAAATCCTGGAAGGGAAAAAGTACTGTGTCAGAGAGGGTTAAGGCCAGGCAAGGTTCCTGAATCTTTGGGGGTAACAGCAATGCCTGCAGCATCACCCTTAGCATAGGTGGTGTGTGAAATTAATTCTGCGTGTGTGTGTCTGAAATGAAATCTGCCAGCCAGTCCTCAAGTAACAGCAAGTAGCCACATAGGTAAAAGTTGTGAATTAACACCGGAGGTTTACCACGGGCATGAGGAGAATGACTTTGAATGTTCAAGTAGTGTTCAGAGTACCAGTGTGGTGCATATTTCACTTCGAACATCGTACTCATTGTCATGTCATGATCATGAGTCATGAGTCAAATCACATTTTTCATCTTCGTGATCATGAATCACACAACTTTAACTTTTTTTGGTCCAACACTCCTTTTTTTTTTAAATCTTTGGTTTCATCATGAATCAGGAGTGGGGGACACCCAGTTATCATGTTATGTCACTCAAGATCCGTGGTTTAGTATGATGCTTCTGTTTGTGTTCACATTCTGTAGGATGCCCTACTCAAATCTTTGTCCTCACAGGAAGCTGGACCAATTTAATCCAGTAGATATTATCTCAGCACAAACATTATACAGTTCTGGGAAGTTCATCGTGACTAAGTCACGTCATGTCACAATCATGAGTCACAAGACCTTAGCATAGGTAGTGTGTGAAATAAATTCTATGTGTGCGTCTGAAATAAAACCTGCCAGCCAGTCCTCAAGTAACAGCAAGTAGCCATGTAGGTAAACGTTGCAAATTAACACCGGAGGGTTGCCACGGGCATGAAGAGGATGACTTTGAATGTTCAAGTAGTGTTTAGAGTACCAGCGTGGTTCATATTTCACTTCAAACATTATACTCATTGTTATGTCATGATCACAGATTCATGAGTCATGAGACAAATCATGATCTTTATCTTCACGATCACGAATCACACAACTTTAATTTTTTTTTTGTCCAACATACCAAGCAGGGCAGTCACATCTATATTTGTACCCAGTCACGATGATGGTGGTGCTGAATAATGCAGACAAAGCAGACCATCCTGGTGCAGTATAAAACAGTGTACCATTGAGGTTGCTGATGCAGTCATGGAAAAAAATTTTCCAAGTGGGTACAACTCTGGCATTGAGGATAGCGAGGGCTGCTTTCCTTTTTTTTTGTTTCCCTTGTTTTCCGCCGGTGTAAAGTATTTAACAGAAGTGACATACAGGCCATATGATGGATATAAAAACAGACAGGAACAGATCCATGGGGTGCTGATACTGAACAGGGTACTGGAATAAACTCAGAATAATTTCTTTTTGATCTGTTTGCAGGTAGCATTGAGGTATTGTGGACTGGCTGTAATTTTAAATCTGAAGACGGTCAACTGTTTGGATACACTGAAGACCTGGAAAGAAGACAAAAATATTAACGACAATTGTTTTCCAAATGACCCATGCAACCCCCCCCAAAAAAAAATACTTACCTTTCATGGATTGACATTGTTTGTATAGCTGAAGTCAACAATCAGACACATGTGGAACACACGTGCAGTGGCAACATGGTTTTCTCACTTGGGACACTTATGCAGAGTTCTGGCTCTAGGTGCATGCTCTTAGCAGCGTCAAGAAATACTTGTGACTTTTCTGAACAGTTTTTCATGTGATAATTCTTCATCTGGACTTTTCATGAAATGAAAAGAAAGGGCAAAAACCACCAGCAGCAAGTGTCGTCACAATGCAATGATGTCATTTAACACACTGTGACGCATTTCTGGACTGGTATTAATTTTCATCTGGGCTTTTCATGAAAAAAACAGGGACATTCAAACACAATAGTACATTGTTGGGGGGGCATGCTAGGGCTTTAACTACATGTTCAGAAAAGGAACAAGTATTTTCATTGTTGTTATTTAATTCACTTTATTTTTTACATGACAGATGGTCATGAAAATGATGGACACTGCGTGCTTTCATTACCGGTGAAACTGTCAGGCCATAACGCACACTGCAATACAAGTGTCTTGCTGATGGCGTTTTGGAGACCCAAGATTTTATTACAGGCAAGCATGCAGTGTCCAGCGTATCCACAAACCTGGCAGCCACAAGACTTACTACATAAAATACAGTAATGAGTATGAACTTAAAAATTGTTATTGCTGAAAGCATAATGGTCTGGGGGGAGGTGGACTTGGGGAGGTGGGGAATCAGAATTATCATTTGGAGGCTAAACAAATAGACTGGGATATTCAGACTGTGCCAGGCAGTGGCGCAAGTGCAACTGTGATGCGCCGGGGCCAGGTCCAGGTCCAGGTCCAGGCGATAGTCATACCATTTTATTTATTTATTTAGTTTTTGTTTACTGGGTAAGTGCACTAGCCATGGCAATGACTATTTTCAGGCATGACCTGGGAGGGTACAGTACATCAAAGCATACAGAAAACATTTCATGACAAGTACAACATACTTTACAATAGTATACATTTACATTTCAAGTATGACATAAAAAAAATAATGACAATACTACATATTTATTTACAAATATGACATGTATGTCAATGCAAGACAGGGGAAAAGAGAAAAGAAAAATGGTGGCAATAGGCAAGGTAGAAAGTAATTACAGTATGAAGAAAGGTAGTATGCAGAAGAGAGAGAGAGAGAGGCTACCTACAGGGTAGAAGCAATAATGAAGTAGTAAAACAGAAACGAATCCAGAAATATGGATTACCTAATATATATGTTGAGGAAAAAGATAGAATGCAAATTTCGTAGTGTTAAAATGGAGTTTATAGTCGGGAGAAACTAGGGGGTACAGGAGTAAGGGAGATAGGAAGACCAGGAAGAGGATAGGGGACAAAGCCGGAGTGGGCGGTGGGACAGAGAGATGGAGGGGAAGTGCTATTAATAAAGTATAGTAAAAGTAGCAAAGCAGGGAGAGACTAGTTAGGACAGAAGTGAGAGCTAAGGGGGTTTTAAACAGTTGCACATGCAGGAGGACTCAAGATGGGAATGCAATTTTTTCTTAAAAGTTTCATGTGATGGTGCTTGACGCACAGCTTGAGGGAGGGAGTTCCAGTATTGGGGGGCATGGCAGGCAAAAGCACTTGCACCTTTAAAGTTAAGGTGTCTAGGTATGAAGATGGGGACATTCTCAGAGGATCTCAAGCTGTAGGAGGGTGTTCTGATTTGGAAGTAGGCCGCAATGGGTTTGGGTATTTGTAGCCTGACAATATTGTCTATGATTGAGCCATATGTATAAAGCCGTAGCTCGAGCAGAGGCAGCCATCCCAGTTGTGAATAAAGGAGACAGTTGTGTTTCAGCTTATGTGAGGAGGATGCATAGCGACAAATGTTGTTGTACTTTATGTCCCACTTTTGAAGACTTGTTTTGTACGCGGAGATATATGTAGCAGCTCCATAGGTAAGTGAGGGCAGTAGAATGCCACGTGCTACAGCAAGCCTTGCTGAGGGGGTAAGTGCATAACTGGTTCAGTAAGCTATGCCAATTTTAGTGTTTACCTGCTTACAGGTCAGCTGTATGTGTAGGTCGAAATTTAGTGATGGGTCAAGTGTGACACCAAGATATTTGAAAGAGT
Source organism: Neoceratodus forsteri (assembly GCA_016271365.2). Lineage (NCBI taxonomy): Eukaryota > Metazoa > Chordata > Ceratodontiformes > Ceratodontidae > Neoceratodus > Neoceratodus forsteri. The sequence continues at coordinate 1,273,199,847 of CM057449.1, read as the reverse complement.
CATTCATTATGGCATGGGCAGCGCACAAACTGCGTATGGCACAGTGGCACTGTGCCAGCACAAGCCACTGATAGGGAGCACGGGGATGCACCAGCACAAGTGCAGTTGCACTAGGTGCATCACCCACGATATTCAGCATGTCATTATGGCCCCTTTTGCATGCCTTGTGCAGGGCAGGCTGGCAACTTGCAACTGGCACCCTGCACAGCATGACGTGTGCTGTGGGGATCCCAGGGCATCCCCCACCCTGTAGCTGTGATTGTGTGGTATGTATTTCTAAAGATAGCCCTGGTAGTCTAGTGGCCCCCCCAGTCCCCGATGCTCCACAGTGTATGAACCATGACCATCCCTGGTGGTCTAGTGGTCCCCTCTCCCACCCAAGTCCCCGATAAATGATGATATGATCTCCCTGGTGGTCTAGTGGAACCTCCCCCACCCATTGCCGCGATCGCGGTAAACTACTTTATTGAAACACCCTGGTGATCCAGTGGCCCCACCCACCCACACAGAACCCCTTGCCCACCCCCATCATCGGTGGGTGGCTGCATCTCACCCGTACACTGCTCGGCCACCTGCAAAATGACAGGTACAGTATGGGCTGTAAGCCCATTGGTCCCCAGTGTGGACCAATGGGCTTGCAGGACATACTGTATTAGACAGCTAATACTGTACCTGTCATTCGGTGGGTGGCTAGGTGGTGTGTGGGCGGGATGCAGCTGCCCACCAATGACGGGGGGAGCGGGGTTGGCAAGGGGTTCTGTGTGGGTGGGTCATTTCATGATTTTAGACATGTGAACATGAACTTATAAGTACAGTGTCCCTGGTTCTAAAACCATGTAGTGACATAGTCAAAACTCCAAATTTTTGATTCCATGAAAGGAACTGCACAGAATGTTGTCCATACAAAGAAAACAACACAAAACACAACTGACTGCTTCAGCGTTTATTCAGGCACAGTTAAATATGGATCTTTTACAGGAATGAATAGAATTTATGAAAATAGAGACATTTCAAACAACTGCACATAAGTAATCAATTCCTGTCCCCTTTAAATAACACATAATACAAATCACAAATAAAACATTACCTGAACATAAATTACATACTTAGTGTGCATCAAAACAAAAATATTAATTAGGAAAAAAAAATGTAATCAGCGGAGACACTTGGGGGGGTTAAATTGACATACAAAATTATTTTTTAAGTGGCCTGTGTGGGTGGTTGATGACCACCACTGATATTACACAGCAAGCCTATTATCTCCTCATTCTGTTCCTCGATATGAGTGAGATGCTGCATGGTCACCTCCACCACCATTTGCATGGCATCGACCTATGCCCACAACACAACCATGTCCACTACGGTTGCAGGACGCTGTGGGTCATCTTCTCTGGGTGCAGCTGCAAGAACATTCACCTCTGCTGCCTGCATTAACCTGCACTGCTGCCAACATGCAGGCAGATGAGGTGATTCAGCCACAGCTGCAGGAGCGGCTGCTAACTCCTGCAGCTTGGCCTCCCATTCAACCCAGTGGTGGACAGCTGGTGGGTTTGCTGACCACAAGTGCCAAGGTGCCCACCCTTGGGCCCATGATGGACAAGCACCTGGCACAATTTGCACTGCACAACTGTGGGGTCCCCAGGGAGACACGTGAAGAACTTCCACATGGGAAAGATCCATCCAGGGCCTAGTACAGGCAGTTGGGGGGGCACCACTGATGACCTGCTGTGCTGCTACTCATGGTGGTGGAGGAGCAACAACCTGCTGCAGTTGCTGCTGCTGCTTATCTGGCTGCTGCCTCTCCAGCAGCTGTGCATCTGGCTGCTGCTCTTCCAGCTGCTGTACATCTGGCTGCTGCTGCTCCTCCAGCTGCTGTGCATCTGGCTGCTGCTGCTGCTGCTGCTCATGCTGGCAGACCACTGCTGCTGCAGAGTTGGCTGTGCCTGCACTTGAGGGCACAAAACTGGCCCTGTTTAACATAACTGGGCAGACAAGGCCATCCCGCATCCATGGCCCTCACTGGCCACTACTTTTCCTGCTACACCAACGATCCATCACCAAAAAAAACCCTAGTACAAGTACTAGTAACTCTACCAGAAACAAAGTACTCACACAAAAAACTTTTTTAAACCAAAAAAAGACTGTAAAATTAACTTAAACTTCCTACACTAATTAACAAACTAATCTAAAAAGGTTTAAACTGAAAGAAGCAAACTCAAGCAAGTTTTGCACTCTGCATTCGCTAACAACCCACACACACAAACTGCTCTAAATAGATCAGTCATGTACACAACTCTTCCTACAAGAGAAAGTAAAAGTAAAACACTCACTTCCTGCCTATTTAAGTTTCTTCTGGAATCATGTAACCTGCAGACCTGCAGAGACAGCCAGGCATGTGCCCAGTGTCATGTTTATTACCAACTTCACCTTCTCCAGCTACAACTCAAAGTGAACGCAAAGTGGCCAACGTGAAGTACATTAAGGTGAATTTCGACTTTTTTATGGGAATTTCGTGTAGTGATCCGCAAACCTGAAGTTGGCCACTTTGCATTCACTACACCAGAGAATTTATACTTCACTGCATCTCTAGGCATGGACACTGGTCCTTTTGTGTGTCCTTATTTTAGAGTTATGTCACTGTTAAATATGCTGACCTATCTTTTGTTTCCTTAATTTGATTAAGACATAACTCAGTTCAACTGGACCTTAATATTTGATTGCTGTTTGTTCCTTTGCTCTGAACTCTCTCAGCTTTGTCTGCAGCAAACTATTGAGCACTCAACTAAGCTAGCACTGTCTCTCTGCTATCTGGTACCAAGAAATGCTTACTAAGCTGTGCAGACCTATGTATCACATCTGCAATTGGGAGCACCTTAAAAGCTATATCCTAGTGTAGATACTGCATCTAGTATTTACTCCTCACCAATTCCTTGATTTCTGTGCTCTTATCCAGTCTCTGGCCTCTTAATCTTACAACAAAACTTGAATCTCTCTACACAGTATCTGATTGCTTCATACAAGGGATGAGAAAATACCTGGTTGAATGTATGAGGGGACTCATAATTGACCTGGCAACATTATCTATGCCACTGCTCCAGAATGTTGCTTATCAAAGTTGAATACCTTGTCCTTCACCCTCTTCCCCTTTATTCTCTGGTGTCTCCACTGGACTCATCATTATACTCCATATGACTGGCTACAGTGGTCCTTTACTTGCTCACAGCATACTGGACTATATGGATTAAAACACTGGCTCAACAAACTTCAAGCAATCTAAGCAATCTTCTTGCTCCTTTAACTCTGGGCGCAGCCTATGCTCCATTATCAGAGCCTGGTTCCTCATTCCCAGAATACAACAAACTCTGGCCAGAGCCAGTATGGCTGCTTAGAGTGGTGAAAGTGATTACAGGAGTACTCAGTGCTCTCGCCACACTGGAGGATGCTATATCCAAGATGGCGGTGATATCAGAACTGCGCATGCGTGCGTATAGCTTGGTCAGCCTGCCTTCAGCTATAGACTCTCACAGACACAGAGTAACTTAACCTTGGATGTTTAATCACCTCCCAGTGTTTTCTCTGCAAAACAGTCCCTTAAGATTCTGCATGCATCCTATTGTGGCTGCAACAATACATTTATGTGTTATGAATTTATAATATTGTACATTTTTGAATACTCTTTACCTTGCTGGTATTTGTACCTATTATTATAAATCCTGTATAATACTACATGGTATTCATGTCATTTTGTATTATTATATTCTACTATTTCTGTTTACATACTTGACTGATGTATATTGTGTTCCTGCCCTTGTATTCCCTTCCTCTGCTCCCCACAGATCACATCTGAAAATGTGCTTCCTGTTGTGTCTTCATATCTACCTGGTGGAACAATTTCAATAAATAAATAAATATATAAACAGCAAATAAATATTACAGTCCAGTTGTACTACGCTATAACCAAGTTAAAGAAATGAGAAGCAGATCATCATATTTAGGATTGATAAAAAATCTAAAATTGTGGTTACACAAATGGAACACTATCTGTGCCTAAGAAGGGGACCTGTAAAATATTAGACATCCTACAGAGGGATAACTGGAAGAAATGGTGGACTGAGGCAACATAGGTGAAATAAATTAAGAAGATTTAAAAAGGTGGATATTGAAGGTCTCTTTTCTGTGTGCAAAAGGGAAGAAAGGGTGGGCAAAATGGGTGGGCTGATGGGTCTTTTTCTGACATTTGATGTTTCTTTGATTCTATATGTATATCATTTAAGAGAAAAAAAGTGACTGAGTTTAGATATGAACTCTGTCCCCCTGAATTCCTTCCAGGGTCTCTTATCTGCTGTATTATAACTGGTTAACCTGTGGTTCTCATGGTAACTACTTTCCTTCTCACCTGTACTGCATCAGCAGATATTTTAGACAAAGGCTTTTCTTCTTGCAGAGTGTTAGCCCTCAACTCGACTTATGAACTACAATTCTAGGGATGAATTCAGGCATCCTAGATGCAAGCACAGCTTGGTCCCTTTGTTTCTTTTCAGACTTATTGCATTTACTATGGCTAGCGGTATGCTAATCCAACACAAGTACAAAATTGCTTTCATTGAATGTTTCAGTACATTGTTGCACCACCAAAAGCAGAGCACATTCAGTCTTGTCATGAGCAAAATGTCCAGGAATCTAATTTTATTTTTGTTTACTTATTTATTGAAAACTTTGGAGATTACCTTTGGGCATGAGTGCTTATTTACAAAGGTTCCACATCAAATACATAGTCACAAAAAACATTGCAAGTATAATAAGCAGTTCCAGAGGAAATGTTGTTGAGTCAGGCCCAAACACTTAAGACAGAACAATTACATAGTTTTGATCTCTTTTGAAATGGCACATACCATACATACAATCAGAATTGTATGTGCCAGGGCATGTGTACAAAAAATTGGCAGTGTGCACCTGCATAGATACATAGAATTTTGATTGCAGATAAGGACGATTTGGCCCACAAAGTCCACCTATTTTTCCCTGCCTACATCATTACCGCTGTCTGTACTTGATCTACAGCTCTTTATCCCCCCCTTTTTCCACTATGATTCCCTAGTGCCTATCCCATGCATTATTGCCCCCCTCAGTTTTCACCCCACCACCTTCATTGGAAGGCTGTTCCAGGAATCCATCACTCTTTTCATGAAGAAATACATCCTCACTTCTCTCCTGACTCTACCCCCCTCCAACTTCATAAAATGTCCCCTTGTTCTTGAGCACCTTTTTTATGAAAAATACTTCCCTCCTGTGCCTTATTTACCGCGGGAGGTATTTAAAGGTCTCTATCATATTTCCCTCTCCCTTCTCTCTTCCAAGGTGTACATATTGAGGTCCATTATTCTCTCCTCATAGGGCTTTTGATGCAGACCCTGCACCATTTTAGTTGCCTTCCTTTGGACTGCCTCCACTCTGTCTATGTCCTTCCAGAGTTGTGGTCTCCAGAACTGGACACAGGACTAAAGGTAGGGTCTTATCAGCAAACTATACAGGGGCAACACCACTTCCTTGTTTCAGATGGTGATACCCCTCCCTATGCACCCCAACATCCCACTATCCCTCCTGACTGCATTGTTGCACTGCCTAGCCACCTTTAGTTCATCCAATATGATTACTGCCTGGTCTCTTACCTACTTTGTAATCATCAATGTCATTCCACCATTTTGTACATACTCCATCCCCTGGTTCTGCATCCTAAGTGTATTATTTTATACTTTTCTGCATTGAAATCCAGCTACCATCCCTTGACCACTCCTCTAGTTTTCTCAGGTCTCTGTTCATCCTTTTCACCCTCCCCAGAGTGTCAACCCTATTGCAGATTGTTGGTGTCATCTGCAAAGAAACAGACTTTCCCTTCTAGCTCCTCTGCAACATCACTTACAAGGACATCAAAGAAGACCGGTCCCAGCACTGATCCCTGAAGCACCCCACTGATCACCCCTCCCTTCCTCAGAGTGATCTCCATTTGCCACTACCCTCTGTCACCTATCTCTTGACCAATGGCTTATCTAGTGTACCACTTTTGAACCCATTCCTAAGCTACCCAACTTGTTTACTAGTCTCTTATGTGGAATGGTGTCGAAAGCCTTACTTTTAAATCTAAGTAGGCCACGTCCACTGATCCACCCTGATCTAATTCCTTTGTCACACAGATAAAGAAATCAATCAGCTCCATTTGACATGACCTCTCCCCATGAAACCATGCTGCCTCGGGTCTTGTAACCCACTGGATTCAAGATATTCCACAATCCTTTCCTTCAGCAGTAATTCCAGTAGCTTTCCCACCACTGATGTCAGGCTGACTGGCTTACTATTGCCAGCCTCCTCTCTGTTACCACTTATGTGTTGTGGGACTAAATGCATCCTCTTTTAGACCTGGTACTCTCAAACAGGGATGGAGAGAGATCTCAGATTTAGAAGTGGGTAGCCATCTGGGAACAAGTGACCACCAAACAGTGTGGTTTACGATAAACACAGCCAAAGAGTCAAGCCATACAAAAGTCTGGGTACTGGACTTTAGGAGGGCTGACTTTGCCAAAATGGGACAGTGCCTCAGAAAAGCACTAGCAAATGTGCAAGGAGGAGGGGTGGAAGAACAATGAGGAAACATCTGCCATCACAAAGGCAACAAGCCTTTGTATGAAGCAAATAAACAAACTGAAATGAAAGAAAAAACCACTATAGTTATCAAAAGAGGTGGCAGGGAAGGTTAGGGGGAAAAAGACAGCATTCAGGAGGTATAAGGAAACACAGAAGAAGCAGGACAGAGAACTGTACCAATTAAAGCAGAAGGAAGTGTGGAACGCAGTCAGAATAGCAATGGCCCAAACCAAGGAAAAGATAGCCAACTCAGTTAAGAAGGTGGATAAAACCTTGTATAGGTACATTAGGAAGTGAAGAAAGACCAAGGGAGGGAGAGATAGTGAGGCTTAATAAAGGGGAGGGTAGGAGGGCAGAGAGTGGCACTGAAAAAACAGGGCTACTGAATGAATACTTCTGCTCAGTATTCACAAAAGAAGAGGAGGGGAGGAACCTAATCCAATCAATAAAAGCACTCTGGATGGGGGGAGGGTCGATACCAGTCCTTTCACAGAACAAAAGATTCTGAAAGAACTCCTAAAACTGAAGGTGGACAAAGCAATGGGGTCTGATGGGATTCACCTCAGAATTTTAAATGAATTAAGGGGAGATCTAGTGACATCACTGACTACCCTTTTTAGCAAATCATGGGAGGATGGTGTGGTACCTGAGGACTGGAGAAGGGTGGATGTGATTCCCTTTCACAAAAGTGGGAGTAAAGCAGAGGCAGAAAACTACAGACTTGTTAGCTTGACTTCAGTGGTAGGGAAAATGATGGAATCACTTCTGAAAGAAATAATTATTGAGTACCTAGAGGCCAGCAGGGCACAGAACCCAAGGCAGCATGGATTCACAGCGAGAAGGTCATGTCAGATGAATCTAATAGATTTCTTTGACTAGGTGACCAAAGTAGTAGACCAGGGAGGGGCTGTGGACATGGCCCACCTAGAATTTTGCAAGGCATTTGACACAATCCCACACAAAAGATTAATAAACAAATTAGCCAGCCTGGGAGTGGGTCCCAGGGTGGTGGCCTGGGTAAAACATTTGTTGGATAACAGGACACAGAGGGTAATAGTAAACGGAATCCACTCCAAAGAAATGGGGAGTTACTAGTGGAGTATCACAGGGTTCAGTACTGGGACTGGTCCTTTTTAATGTTTTTATAAGTGACATTGCAGAGTGACTGGAAGGAAAAGTATGCCTCTTTGAAGACAACACAAAGATCTGCAACAGGGTTGATACACATGGGGGGGTGGAAAGGATGAGAAGGGATTTGGCAAGGTTGGAGGAATGGTCAAAAGTATTGCAGCTTAGATTCAATGTGAAGAAGTGCAAAGTAATGCACCTGGGAAACAAAAACCCAGGGGAAGAGTACACAATTGGGGGGAGGTACTAACAACAACAAAAATGGAAAGGGACCGGGAGGTAGTCATATCAGAAGACCTAAAGGTAAGAAAGCAATATGAGAAGGCTGTAAGGAGGGCTGGGGAGATACTGGGATGTAGAGGGAGAAGCATCATCAACAGAAAACAGGAAGTTGTTTTCCCTATGTACAGACAGTTGGTGAGACCCCATCTGGAGTACTGCGTGCAGTTTTGGAGACCCCATCTCGGCAAGGACATAGACAGGATGGAGGCAGTCCAGAGGAGGCTAACTAAATGGTGCAGGGTCTGCACCAGAAGCCATACGAAGAGAGACTAAAGGAGCTTAATATGTATACCCTTGAGGAAAGGAGGGAGAGGGGGTACATGATAGAAACTTTCAAGCACCTGAACAAAGTTCAAGAGGGTAGCATCTTTCAGAAAAAGAGATGTGCAAGAACAAAGGGCACAACTTGAAGATAGAGGGGGGACGGCTCCAGGGTAATGTGAGGAAGTATTTTTTCACAGAGAGGGTGGTGGACACATGGAATGGCCTTCCTGAGGAGGTTGTGGGGTCAAAAATGGTGGGGGAATTCAAGAATTCATGGGACAGACATAAGGCAATTCTGGTGGGGGGTAAGAAGAAGTAGGCTGTTGGTTAACTAAGATCTGCAGCTTATCCAACAGGTAGGGAAATGGGCAGACTAGGTGGGCCAAGCGGTTCTGATCTACCATCAAAGTCTATGTTATTATGTTTACATGTTCTATGTTCTTATACCTTCTGAATGCTACCCTTTTGGCTTTACCTTTTCAGCCACCTTTTGCGAGAACCATAGCAGTGTCTTTTTCCTCTTGTTTTTGCTCAGTTGTTTGATACAGAGGTTTGTTGCCTTTACTATGTTCCCCTTCAAACTTTGCACACTATTCCTCCACCCCACCAAGTCCACACTCCACCAGGTAATCCCTGAGGCATTCACCCATCTTTATAAACTCTGTCCTCCTGAAGACCAGGACCGTTGCCCTTCTGTGGTTTGAGTCCACAGCTGTCCTTTTATTGGACCGCACTGTGCAGTGTTCGCTGGTCCCCAGGAGGCCTCCCAACTTAATGTCTACAACATTGCTCCTGTTAGTGAGTACCAGGTCCAGTATTTCCCTCATCACAAGTGGATTCACTGAATGGCTGCCTGAAAAAAGCCCCTCGCAGAGAGTCTAGGATGTCCCTGTTCTAGCTGAAGCTGCCACCAGGAGGCTTCAATCTACATCCAGCAAGTTGAAGTCCCCTACCAGCAGCACCTCCCACTTTTCTGCCATCTTGCCAGTGGCTTCCACCAGTAAGTTATCTAATTCCTCCCACTGTGCTGAAGGTCTATAGATCACTCCAGTGTGAACAGTGGCTCCATTCCTTGCCTCCAGGGTGACCTACAGTACCTCTGCCTCCCCCTGTACTGTATTCCCTCTATCTCTGTCACGTTTATGCTTTCCCTCATATAAAACACCACCACCACCACCACCCCCTCCTTTTCTTTCTGCTTGGTCCTTCCTGAACAGAGTATACCTTGGTATGGCCATATGCCAGTTATGGTTTTCAGTGCACCATGACTCAGTAATGGCTACACTGCCCAGATTGGCCTGTGCATTATGGCCACTAGGTCCAGAATCTTATTTCCTAAACGTCTAGCATTTGCACACATTTCCTTCCAGATTTTCTTTCCATTCTGCTTATTACCCTTCTTTTTTCTTTTTTGCCCTCCTTTCTTCCCCTCTCTTTTTAATGCTCCCATTTCCTTTCCCCTTTGTCTCTACCACACTGCTTTCTTTATTCATTTGTACACTGTGGGATTCCTCCCTCCTCAGGTTCTCCTTACTCTTTACTTCAGCCTGTTGGGGGGCAGTTTCTGCCTCCTTGATTACTTCCACCACCCCGCTTGGCAAGTTTAAATATTCATCAAAGTAGTATTTTAACCATCCACTGGGAACTGTGGTTCCCCTTCCAGGTGTATGCAACCCATCACCCCGTACAGGCCCTTATCCTCCCAGGTGGGTCCATAGTTCCCAATGTAGCCAACTCCTCCTCTCTACATCATTTCTTCAGCAATGAGTTAAAGCTCCTGGTGCAGATACCTCTCCTCCCCCTGTCATAGACAGGCAGCACCTCACAGAAAGCCAATGAGCGAGCTACCTGTCTAAAACCCCTCCCCAGCTCCCTAAACTCCCCCTGCACTATCCCAGCCCAATCCTAGCCAGGTCATTAGTCCCCATATGGCCAATGACATCCTGGTCTCCCACTTGTCCTGCTGCCCTAGAGATCCTCAGGATCTGCTTCCCATCCCTCCGGGCCATGGCACCACCTAGGTACCTAACCTTCCTGTCGCCCTTTTTCTATTCCTAAAACTATGCTCCTCACATTTGAGTCCCACACCAGAAGTTCCTTCCAACTCCTCTGGGTTCTTCTACCCCCTCCTTGGGGTCTCCACAATGGAGGGCCCCCACATCCTCCCTGGTCACTACTGTGTGTGCCTCCTCCCAGCAATCTCACCCTGCCAGAGCAGTATAGGGATTATGAGGCTTACCAGTTGAGGAATGTGCCTCTGTCCCACCACCCCTACCCTTCCAGAGTCCACCATAGTCCAGCGGTTCCTCCTCCCTGGTATTCTGTGAGGTAACAGTGGTAGATTTAGTGGCCTCTGGGTGGGGAAACAAGTCCTCCAATACTAGCTAACTCGGCCTGAAGACTAGTGGCCTCCTTCCTTAGCCCAAAGAGGTGTATGCAGATGAGGCAGCACTGCAGTCTCCATAAGGTCTCTCTGAAAACTACTGCTTCACTTCCACTGCATTGCTCCACTCCCAGCATTCTCAACTTCCCTTCTCCCTGTGCTACCTGGAAATTATTTTGTACCCTTACCCCAGTAGGGTGTTTCTAGTTTTCCCCTTTCATTTGTTTCTATTTGTGTTCCCCTGTGCCTTTTCTAAGTCTCTTTATACTCCTACCCTAGATAGGGTGTTGCTTCTATTTCCAGTTTTAGCCTACCCTTGACCTTCTGCTCTTCCCAGCAGTGACTGTTACACAGCAGTGAACAGGTGCCTTACCTTAGTAAACTGACAGAGTCCCTTGCTTCCTTGCTTCCCTTTTTCAGATGTCTGCTGATGCCTAAGATGCCATTTACCTGTTCCTCTCCTTAACTGTTCCACTTATTCACTGGGACACAAACATGTGTGGGACACATTAGAGTGGAATTGCCTTTATAGTGCTTTTGTAGGATGTATACCCCCCGACAGCAACACTGGTGCAGCGAATGACACTACAGCAACTACAGCACCACATCGTTGTAGTGTCTGCGCTGGAACCTGGCACTGTCTGCGGGGGTCAGCACCCCAAATCAGCTCAACTCAGGTTGATAATCCTTAGTGTGGGGGTTTGGGGCAAAGCCCCAGAAAGAAAACTACTGTTATGTTTGGAACCGGCAGCCGACCACGGCAGTCGATCTGCCGGTTTCGCTGTCTGGTCATTCGACAACATTTTTGTCGATGACCTGTCATGGATCCCTTATAAGAAGGCACTAAGCATCTGTCAGCTCCACCCCACCCCCAGTTACACACCTGATTCACAGGGCTTCCTGAATCTACTCAGTGCAAGATTGATCTCCTGAGCTAGTTTTCTCCACACCACCTATCACAGTTTAATTAAAAAAAAGTTGCAGAGTTCCCCAAACACTGCCTACAAATCTCTTTTTCTCCCCACTTACTCTTCTATGTTTAGTATGAAGAGAAATATAAATAAATATAAATAAGCTGGCTCATCGACGCAGCGGTTGGATTTCCGCTTGCGTCGCCAGCGACCGGGTTGGGGAGCGGGCTTGGAGTCGCTGGAGGCAACCGAGAAATGACTTGAGCATCCCACAACTGCTCGCCTACTCCAGGAGTGGGAGGGGATGTAGGCTCGCTGTCTGGTACCCCCTGGCGGAGGCCAGGGAGATTAGCAGCAGAGCTTCAACATACGGGGGGGACGTGGTGAACATCGGTTACGCCTTGACATTTGTGGCACACCACACCTCGGGAGAAAAGTGGAAATACTGCCTCCTGGTTCGCTGGATGATGGCTGCCCGCTCCCGCTGGCCCAAGATGTCCTGTGGCCTCCGAACCCACCTCAGTAGCACTCAAGGACTGATGCCTAGTACGCTGGATGCCCTTCCCCTCCTGGCATCTTCCCCCTTGGAGGAGGGGGACCCACCCGGCAGAGGGATATGCCGGGCCACTCTTGGGTCGGCTGCGATCTGAGGTGAGGGGAAGAGGGACAGGGCGAGGGGGTCACGGGTAGCATGAGCAGCCGGAAGGAGTGGCGAAACTAGGAGGCGAGAAGGAGGATAAACACATAACACAAAAAATAAATAAATAAATAAATAAATATAAATATACCTTTTAGGTAAAGCTAGGTGCTTTCAGTCCTCTCTGTCAGCAAAGTTTGTTCTTCCAGCTAAGGATCCCATAATGCCTGCAAAAAGTATTATGCAAACATTTAGTACATTCTGCAGGTCCATGCAAGCAGTCTTTGTGTAGACAGAAACTGAGTCTATATGGACTATACATCATAAGATGACATGAAAATGTAGCTGCTTTTATTGTATTTCATGACAATGTTGCACAATATGCATTTGGGATTGGGCAAATGGGGGGTGTGAGATGAGAGAACAGTCACTTCCTGTACTTATTTAAGAATTTGTGTTGGTTCCTTTAATAGAGTGAAACATAGAAACATAGACTTTGATGGCAGATAAGGACCGCTTGGCCCATCTAGTCTGCCCATTTCCCTACCTACAGGATAGGCCGCAGATCCTAGTTAACCAACAGCCTATTTCTTCCTACCCCCCACAAGAATTGCCTTATGTCTGTCCCATGCATTCTTGAATTCTCCCACAGTTTTAGACCCCACAACCTCCTCAGGAAGGCTGTTTCATGCATTCACTACCATCTGTGAAATAATACTTCCTCACATTGCCCCTAGACCGCCCCCTTCTATCTTTAAATTGTGTCCCTTCTTCTTGCCGTCTCTTTTTCTGAAAGATGCTACCCTCTTGGACTTTGTTGATTCTACTGAGGTACTAAAAGTTTCTATCTGTCCCCCTCTCCCTTCTTTCCTCAAGGGTATACATATTAAGCTCCTTTAGTCTCTCCTCATATGGCTTCCTTGCAGACCCTGCACCATTTTAGTTGCCCTCCTCTGACTGCCTCTATCCTGTCTATGTCCTTGCAGAGATGGGGTCTCCAGAACTGACATAGTACTCCAGATGGGGTCTCACCAACTGTCTGTACAGAGGAAAACAACTTCCTGTTTTCTGCTGCTGATGCCTCTCCCTATACATCCCAGTATACCCCAGCCTCCCTACTGCCTTCTCACATTGCTTGCTAACCTTAAGGTCATCTGATATGATTACCCCAGGTCCCTTTCCTTTTTGTTGTTGTTACTACCTCCCCACCCATTGTGTATTCTTCCCCTGGGTTCTTGTTTCCCAGGTGCATTATTTTGCACTTCTTTGCACTGAATCCTAGCTGCCATACTTCTGACCATTCCTCCAACCTTGCCAAGTCCCTTTTCATCCTTTCCACGCCTCCTTGTGTATCAACCCTGTTGCAGATCTTTGTGTCATCAGCAAAAAAGCAAAAAGGCAAGGTGTGCTTGAAATTACAAGAAAATTAACTCCAGCCATGGTTTACAACTGACAAGAGGCTAACACATTACTTTTATTGCAAAAATGAAGACTACAGTGGAGGTCAACTACAAAATACAGACATGTGAAAATGTGGTTTCACATTTGCATGTCTTAAGCCCTCTAGATGAGGTGTTTTCATTTTTTTTAAAAGAGAGTGGCAGTTAGACCTTTTGCAGAACCCACAGCTGGTCACCTGCTGTTTTTAAAAATCAATATTTTTTTCTGCAACCGAGCTGTGATATATCAGTGGGTTAGGTGGACTGAGGAGTGTTAATTGAAAACTCGTTCATTATGTGCAGCTATTGCATGACTAGTGTGCAGTAAAATAGCTGTTCTTAAACACACTTGCTACTTCCTTTCATCTATACAGCCATGAATGTTTCTTGATATTTTACAAAGTTTGGCCTTTTTGCTATACATGCTTCAGTAAAGTGCTTATTTGAAGAGGATCCTTTTGAAAGGTAGATAGAATTGTGTGGGTAGTGGAATGACACATATATTGTTAGATGTTTAATGCACTGGATTAGTACTGTCTCTGTTTGGAGGGTTAGTTTTAAGTGACACAATCCATATTTATTTTTGCAGCTTATTTACACAGGATAGCCCAACTAAGATGCAACATCTCGTTTCCAATGTGGTCTACCTTCTACCCATTTCCACAGCTGCGTGGACTGGAACACTCGGTAACCTGTGAAGTGGGCACATGAGGAAGGGCGACGTCCTTTACAGTGACACCTTCCTTGGCAATCCACTCACAGCGACCGACAGGTGAGGCGACCAGATGAGGGGTGGGTGAACTAGGCGACAGGATGCCGTTATACAATATGCACATGGAGAGCAAGCATGGCAAGCGTGGGCTGGGAGGGTGGAGAGGCTGTAGGGGTGGCGCTACACGGTTGTTGGTCGAGCTGCGTCGTGGCATCGGGGGATTGAGCGGTGGCTGAGGTACTAGGTCGGGTCTAGGCGCTGGTGATTATTATCTACCACCCCCCACATGCACCCCCGAAGTTGAGAAGCCTAAGTAGGGAGGTGTGGGGGGCGAAGCCCCCCATGGGGGGGGAGGGCACAGCCCCTCCACAGAAAGTAGTAAAAATATGTCCTGGCGACATTGTGCTGGTGTGCCAGGGTTGTCAGAGTGCCAAAAATGTGTTCAGCACTCTGACTGAGTGACAACAGGGATTGTCTTTAGGCGTTCACCATTATCACATAGACCCGGAACACTCAGATGTTAAGAGAGTTGCTTAAGGCTTCACACTGACTATTTGGCTCCATTGGGGGGCTGAGCATGTTTTTCAGTATTGTTCAATGCATACCTCTCCATATAAATAAAAATATAGGTCCAAAAACTATGATTAATGTCACCAGTAATGGTTTGCATACGAAATCTAAAGAAATCATGCTGGTAACATAATGGTAGGGCTGCAGCCTTGCCTCAAATCCCATCATTGAATGAAACAATTAGTCAACTAATTAATACATTAATTAATTTTAATAAAAGTATATTTGGGTTGTACAAAGCACCTTTTGTACACAATGTATCTCATAATACTTATAAAATAGCTAACAATATTGGCCCCTATGCACTACTGGGGCAGAGGTATGCAGAATCAGCGCATACCCTGCCCATGTAGCTGCACACCCACAGACAGTTGCACACTGGCCAGTATGTATTACTGGCCACCACCTGTCCATGGCCCTGCCCCCCTGGTGTGCAGAACTCCACAGGGTGGCTGGGGGGAGGATGTGGACCTGGCCAGGCATCCAATCAGATGCCCGGACCGGGACACAGAGTGGATCCCCTACATGGTGGAGCACGTGTTGGCAGTGTGCCCCATGGAAGACCTATGGCTGGTGATGGGGTGGACCAGCAGTGCCATTGGGGGGGTGCCTGGTAGGGGCCCCGCACCAACATGTGCAGGGGCAGGTGGCAGCGGTCCGGGTAGGTGGGTGGGCTTTCCACCCTGTCCCGGCAGAGTCCCAATGGTTGCATGGGGAGGGTAGGAGGCTTACAGCAGGCTTCCCCCTGGTGTACCCTTCAGCCCCTGTACACACCCGTGGCCAGCTCTATGTGCCTTTGTGCATGGCGCATAGTGCTGGCACGCCCCTATCTCGCCGCCCATGTGATGCAATCCATGGCCATGGGGGATCAGGTGTATTGTGTCTGTGCACCCCCCTTTTTTGCATCCCACATGTGGGGTGCAGTGGGTGCAGAGTGGCTACGCACCACAGATACGCAGCACATAGCCACTCCACCCATTAGTGCATAGGGGCCAATGATACTGAGGGGACCATACAAAATCAAATATGTACCCTATTGTATTGGGTTTATAATGACAATGTATTGTGCCCTATTCTTCTTCCTCCAGGACACATGTGGAAATGAGCTGCTTCCTGTTCAGTATGTCTATACTGGTAAAACATTTGAAATAAATAAATATATACATAACTAAATACGTAGCTGTTAAGAGTTTGACAGTCACACACAGATAGTCACAGGCACAGACACAAAATATTATTCTTATAACAACAAAATTGTTCTTTCATGTAAACATATACCTGAAATGGTTATTTTGTATGCCTTTCTGTTGATAACATTAATCACATTTGGATGTACGGTCTACATGTAGTAAAGAAGACAACCACATTATAAAGTTTGTTCTAAAACCTTAGACATTCTCTAAAGACTATTCTACATCCATTTATCAAAATCACTGAAATTCATAATCCTGCTGAGAAACACCCAGATATAAAACTAAGACCAGATTATCCTTTTAGCAAAGTAGCAAAAAATGCAGCAAACTTCTTAGAAAGTGGGCTTTTAGTGATAATTTTTGGCTTTCTAGCTAAAGAGGTCAGCCAACACCCGAACAAATAATCCTCTGTGTTCAATTTATGTTTTCAGGATATAAAATAATGGCCTGTCTTGCTACGTGCAGGGAATTATCTGAAGCTCAGCTGCTCAGAGCTCATTCTGCCACCAGAAAAGGAGTACATTTCCAATCGATAGGTTTTCTATTGCCTCCATCCATGGGCTGTTTTAGAGGCTTGATATTGCCCCCCTCCCAGTCCTAGTTGTTTTCATCAATACTTCCATTCAGTGTGCCTCTGGCTCTAATTGTAGCAGTAGTGATCAGATTTATTTTTAGAGGTCTAATACTCTCCCTGGCAAGGTTACAATCCTCTGGTCCTGAACAGAGCTGTTCAATAAATGGTACTGTGTGGTCCACTTCATTTTCATTGCTCCTAGCTAAAGAAATGCCAGTTGTGTTTCTCACACACTCTGCTGATAAATTCATCATTAACCCAGCCACCGTTAAATCTGTATGTATGCAAATATGAAAGATAAATTCATAAAAGGTTTGGTGGAAAAGCAGCAGCTCAGATTCAGCACTGGCTATTAGCTCTGCCACTTGTAGATTTCAGATCTATACATTTCTCATCAGATATGTATGACTCTGAACTTTCCTATCTGCACCTTCTGAAGCCTAGCTGTATGTGGCATAGAACACTTTGAAGAATATAATTCAATATTTATCTAGTGCTCTTATATGACTTCAAGGTGTACAGCAATTTATGTTTTGCAATACGATGTTTTTGTGTTAACAGTGAAATAACCAAGCAGGGATGTGAACCGAAGCCTCCTGTATTTCCCTAGGAGCTTATTCCACATCATCCACAAGGCCAATTGGTCACTTCTTTCTCACACGTATTGCAATACTTTGTAGAAATGATGCTTTACATCAAAGGAGCTTCTTTCATCTGTATTTTATTTTACACATAACCTAGAGTGGGCTACCTCATCTGTTATGCAACATCTAATTTTCCTCCATCCCTCCAAAAGAACAGAGAAGCCTGAAACATGTGCGGATGGGGGGCTCAGTAACATGCTCAAAGTTAAGGATAGGAATATGGTTTAATACCACTCAGTTCATGCAGACTGTGTCCTAAAAACACTTTACAATCCAGATGAGGGACATGACAGAACGCTGCTGCCATTTTCAGTGCCCAGGGAGATTCAAAGAGCACAGAAATAAATGAGTGTGTGTGTGTGTGAGAGAGAGAGAGACAGAGCTATTACAGAGAGGTTAAGCTCAGAAAGGTTAAGTGACGTTTTCAGGTCCAAACACTGATTATGAATTTTTTTTTTTATTTAATAATTTGTTAACCGGGTAAGGACACTGGACCAAAATAACCCTTCTTCAGGTCTGACCCGGGAGTCATAGCAATTATACATAAAACATTGCATACCACATACAATACAGTAATGATATAGTCAGCATCTAGTTAACACAACTACAGGTAACTTGAGACAATAAATAATGTTTTAACAACATCTTAAAATTCATCTGAGAGTTTGCATTCTGAATAGGGAAGGGAATTCCACAAAAGGGGCGCAGAAATAGAGAATGCTCATGACACAATTTTTTTTACACATTGGGGTTTCCAGAATCAGGCCATTTGATGATCTTAACTTAGAAGATATATTACATATTGTGATCAGGTCAGCTAAGGGGAACGAAGACTTTAAGAGAACAGCATTGAATGTTAAACATCCTAATGAATATTCTATTCTAGATGTAAAGGGCAACAATCCCAAACTAAGGTACAATTCACAATGATGTGTGCGATAATGAAGAGACAATATGAAATGGCAAATGTTATTATAAGTTACTGTTAAGGTATGTAACTCTTTTTTCCAGATTGTGATACAAACATGTCCCATACTCAAGGTGAGGGAGCAAGGTTCCTACAGTAATGGCCTTTCTTGTTTTTCCAGTAAAATGTGTACAACAACACTATTTCTTGATTTACCAATCTACATAGTGTGGTAACCTGAGGAGAAAAACTTAGCACAGGATCAAGTAATATCCCCAGGTACTTAAAAGTCTCTATCTGTTCAATGATTGTCCCAGTCAAGTCATAAATCAATAATTTCAAAATATCCCTTAACATATAGCTAGTACCAAATAACATTGTTTTTGTTTTTTTAAAATTCAAGACCATTGAATTATCAAACCAACCACATAACACATCAAATTTGCCATAGGATTCAAACATAGGCCTCTAGGTTCACAGCTATGTGCTCTAAGCAGTAGACTAAATTACTTGCCCCTACAGGTAACCAGTGTCTGTGATGGGATGTTTAGTAATTGATTATAATTTCTGTATGGGAATCTTCCAGGGCTCAATGTGTCACAAAATACTAAGCAGATTGCAAGAACAGTATTAACAGAGATGGGACATCAATATTCAATATGACATAACAATCTAATAATGAATTGAAAAACACTCCACTGGTGCTTGTGCCTTGCCCAAACCTCTGTAGCTGTTGCAGTCTAGCATGTTAGTGGACACAAACCATTGTATTTGGAGCTAATTGTCACTCACACAGAGAAGACACCTCCCCAACATTGTGTATGTCAGGAAAGTGTGTTAACTCTATAGGGGTTCCTGCTCAACCCATCTAGTGCCACCACACCTTTTGAAAATATGTATGGGGCTCCTTCTTTTATAATATACTTGGGTGTACCATATCTCTTTTCATATATGTGTCTCCTTACTCAGTAGAGGAGGAAATACTTTCACACCATGCTGGCTGGCTGTGGTCCTTGTTGAAGTTCAATTCCCTGCACAGCTTCACCTTCCTGGAAAAAGTGATATTCTTTGACTCTGAAGTTGCAAGAGAATTTAATCAAAAGAGCATACAGTATCAATTCCAAATCATCTGGATTATGATCTTGAGAGTATGATGCTTAATTATTGAGTACTCACTGTACAATGAATTTTATTTACAACAATGTAGGACAACAAAATATACCTATTAAAACAGCAGCATTTGTCAGTCACCATGTTGTTTTTTCAGTGATGATTATATTCTGGTAAAACATCGATATACACATTTTCTTTCAGTTTTCTCTCATTCTTGAGTAATGATATATAATCTCAAATTTTGTAAAAGTTCTCACACCTGTGCCCATGCCTGCCATGAAAAGGTAAATATCTTGGTACAGTGCTGTGCAGTTTTCCATCAGAAACATAGAAGAGATTTTTTTTTAAAATGCAAGTGGCAGCCATCTTTATTGATTTGAGTCCTTAATTACAGAATTAGCTATAAAATCTATTTTCAAATATCTGAGAAAATTATAAATATACTGAAGATGAATCTAAGGATGTCAGAAATACATTAGGGTGAAATGTTTTGTTAACTAACAAATACTGCTGATTTAAGACATACACTGTACTAGACATACACCGTATGTTTCTGGTATTTCATTTTGAGTTTCTAAGCTCTTATAGTGGCAAACACTTTTTAGTGTTGTATTCTCTGTCATGGGCATACTAGCTTAAGACTACTGAGAACTAAATCTTGATTATATACAGTACCTTATGCTGTTGTTATATAGAGTTTATTCATGAGTTTAAGAAAATGCATCACAACTTCAGAGATTTTGTTTCAAATACATGGGCAGAATTCCATTAATTTCTTGTAAAAATTTCCCTTTTCTTTCTCTAAAATAGTTCTTGAAAACACAGGTGTAGTATCACTAACTGTTTGTTTTTATTTTATGTGTGTTTTACTATGACTACATTCAATAAAAATATCAGTGCAAAATGTTTATATAGATAACAGAAAATATGAATGACATTTTCAGGTCAGATAGCATTAATATGTGCACATATATTAATACCATACTGAATTAAGGTAGCTAGATAGGAAGGTAGGTATTTTTTATTTATAATAAGGTGTCCCTCCAAAGCTCAGAACACCTACAGAAAAAACATAAATAATGCAATAGACAGAATAAAGATAAAAAGAAAGCAAAGCTACGATCCATCAACATTTATGACATCATTATACTAAAATCAGCTTCAAAACATAAAAACAACAAAACAACACTATCTAAAAGCTGAAATAAGAAGGTGTTTCTTCAGTTTGTTTTAAAATATTAGTATATTCCTGGCCATATGTATTTCATTCGAATGTGCATTCCAGAGGATCGGGGCAGCCACTTTTATATCAGACTTCACTATAGCTTGTCAGCCATTACAAATCCCATTTGAATAGTTATGAGGAGTTATTTAACTTTTCTGTAAAATTACTAATGTGGAACAATTGTAAAACATGTCACTGCATTTAACATGATCATAAATGAATATCTGTTCACGAATAATAGTCAGCGGTCCCTTTCTATTGTGAACACCTCTGAAGTCAGTCAGTATATTCACTGTAGTTAGGATTCACTGTAGCAAGGGGTTAATACTCCTACTTTGGAACTATGGGAGCAATTACAGGTGTTCATTATAAAAGAAAATTCATTATAGAGGGGTTCACTGTAGTGAGGGAGCACTTGAATATTTCATATGATGCTTGCCATATAGAAGATTGTTTATAAATTCTATAAAAATCCAAATACAGAAGGGATAATTTGATTGGCTAATGAATATTCCAACCCATATCATTAGCTCACTATAATTCAGAATATATTATATAGTAACTATATAAATAGAGAATAATGGATGGGGAAGGGTTTGATATGAGAATTTAATGCACACCCGAGTTGTGGGATGCTACATAAACCCGGTAGAAGCCGGTTATCAAAAGCACATCCACAAAGAAAGAATGCGTCAAATTCTATAAGCTAACTCCACATCTTTTATTTTATAATAAAAGACCAGCAATTTTTCTCCAGCAGTTTGTGAAACTGTTTGGCCCCGCCCACACACAGAATGTTGGCCAATGAGGCAGCAGCATAGTTTGACTGGCATGGCTCACGAATGTCATAACAACCAGCCGGTTGTTATGGAAAATATCAACCTGGTCAGTACATTGACAGAAATTGCTGCCCAGTTATTATTTATATATATATATATCATGGTATATTATTAATGTATAATTATAACTGAAACATCCTGCTGCAAGTCATTACTGAACATGAGCTGTCCTATCTAGAAGTATTTTATAATTTTTATGTTTGCTTGCACGCATGCGCAAGAAACATTTAGTCACAGCTTAGGAGAGAAGTGGGGTTTTGTAGGTGTGGCACTGTGGGAGCCAATGGCCCCAGTGCCGTTTGAGGCTTAGCCTGCTTTCCCCAATGTGGTGGCATGCTGCTGCTGCTGACACTAGTTCAGCCAGCGTGCCACCAACTTGAAATGAATCCACCGCTGCAATGAGGGAATGACCCGTCATTGCAGGGCAGTACCTTGCCGTGCCAGACCCAGTTCATTTACCGATGGGGGAGCCTACTCCCCTTCAGCATACTGTAACTCCCTCCCCCATTTGTTGTGTGCCGAGGGGGTGCACAATCCCCCTCGGCATCATGCACCCCTCAACAGTCTTTTGTTGCCAACAGGGGACCCAATCCCCGTTGGCTTCAGTCCCCCCCTTCCCAGTTCAATTTGCAGATGGGGAGCCCACTCCCCAATGGCATAATGTCCCCCCCGCGCAATTTGTTGTGTGCCAAGGGGAGTGCCCAATCCCCCTCTGTTCTTGCCCCTCAGTATGTGCCGACAGGGGTGTCCAATACCCCGTTGGCTACAGCCCCCCATAAAAACAGTCAGGTGGCATGCTAGGAGTCCACCCCAGCATGCCAAATATCCCTGTAAAAAAAAAAAAGTCCAGTGATTTTTTTTTAAACCTGTAAAACAGAAAACAGTCCCTCATTGAGTTTGGTGGCCCCTGTCCCAACCCACACCCACCATCTGTGCACCCTGCCTCCCCCACACCCCCTCACCCCATACTTACCTCCAGAGCCCAGAGCGACGATTTTCGGTGGGCCGAGAACACATCTGCACTCTTCAAAGCTGACTGCGAACTGAAGAAATGTCGGTAAGCTGTATAATGGCGTAAATAGGGTTTTCTCAACTTTGGTGCATATCTCAGGCATTTTGGGAGAATTTTGGCACCAAATTTTCAGTATGGGGTTATTGGGACCCCTCTTCATGAATTCAGCCACTGTCATGGTGTTATTCAGTCCCGAAAGGTGATTTCTTGGTCACTGCATGGAATCATTTTTCAGGCTTGAGTAACAAAACAACAGTGCCAGAGTCATGAGGTGAGCGCTCAAAAAGCTTATGTTGCTAATTTGGTGGAAAAAATCCAGAAGATGACTGTTTTATGAACGTGTGTTGTGCAGTTTCCATGCATGCTCGTACCTTTGCGAATTTGTAATATTTTCACTCCAGATTTTCAACATTGTCATTTTTCCACACCTCCTTATGAAGAGTACAGCAGTCATTTTTCACATCCAGACTGAAATGTGTTTTCGCACTTCTGGAGCAGGATAACGCGATCACTGTGGGAAATCAGTGTTTGGGACACGTTAAGAAAATCACAGTGACACTTCATGAGTAGAGGTCCTAAAATGCCAATGTTGAAAATTTGGTAACAAAAGACCATAAAATGACTGTGTTATAATCGTGTGTTGCGCAGTTTCCACGTGTGCTCGGAAGTGCATAAATTTATAATATTTTCACTTCAGATTTTCAACATTAGCATTTTGCCACACCTCCTCATGAACAGTACAGCTGCCATTTTTCATATCCTGCCCAAAATATGCATTTTCACATCTGGCGCACAATGCCTCGGTCGCTGTGGGAAATTAATGTTTCAGACAGATTAAGAAAATCATAGTGACAGTGTTCATGAGCAGAGGTCACAAAATGCCCATAATGAAAATTTGGTGAAATAATTCCAACAAGCATTTGTCAATGCCGAACGTTCGCTTGCAGGTATTTGCAGTGGTGTTTGGCACGTATGGTGCTTTACCCTAATGCCCTGTGCGATTGCTGGTATTTGCACAATAAAATTTCAGCATGACCTTTTTGTTACCCCCATTGTGCACTACATAGGCGGAAACACGTTTTGAGCAGGATGTGAAAAATGACAGCAGTACTGCTCATAGGAAGTGTGGTAAAATGGCAATGTTGAAAATCTGGGTGGAAATATTGAAAATTCGCAAACCTCTGACGTTGGCGTGGGAACTGTGCGATGCACGCTCGTAAAACAGTCACTGTTAGGAATTTTTTCACCAAATTTTCAACATTGGCATTTTAAAACCTCTGCTAATGAACAGTGTCACTGTGATTTTCTTACTGTGTCCCATACATTGATTTCGCACACCGACTGCGCCTTTGTGCACTACATGGGTGGAAACATGTTTTGGGCAGGATGTGAAAAATGACAGCTGTACTTCTCATAAGAAGGTGTGGTAAAATGGTAATGTTGAAAATCTGGAGTGAAAATATTGAAAATTCGCAAACTTACAAGCGTGCGTAGGAACTGCGCATGGCATGAACTATAAAACAGTCATTTTTAGGAATTTTTTCACCAAATTTTCAATACAGCCATTCTAAGACCTCTACTCATGATCAGTGTCACTGTGATTTTCTTAATGTGTCCCATACATTGAGTTCGCACACCGACTGCGCCATTGTGTGCTATGTGGGCGGAAACACATTTTGGACAGGATGTGAAAAATGACAGCTGTACTGCTCATGAGGAGGTGTAGTAAAATGGCAATGTTGAAAATCTGGGTGAAAATATTGAAAATTCGTGAACTTACGAGCCCTGCGTAGGAACTGCATAGCGCATGCAAGTAAAGCGGTAATTTTTTGGAATTTTTGCACCAAATTTTCAAGATGGGGTTTTTGGGACCCCTTCTCATGAATGATGTCATTGTCATGGCATTATTCAGGCCTGAAGGGTGATTTCATGCAGTAAACTGCGCAGTGACTGCGAAATCACCCTTCGGGCCCGAATAACGCTATGACAATGGCATCATTAATGAGAAGGGTCCCAAAAACCCCATGTTGAAAATTTGGTGCCAAAATTCCAAAAAATGCCTGAGATATGCAATAAAGTTGAAACCCCCCTATCTAGCCCATTATACAGCTTACCAGCATTTCCTCAGTTCGCAGTCGGCTTTGAAGAGTGCAGACGTGTTCCTAGTCCACCGAAGATCATAGCGCCGAGCTCTGGAGGTAAGTATGGGGTGAGGGGGGGTGTGGCGAGGCAGGGTGTGCAGTGGGTGAGTGCGGGTTGTGGGAGGCGGGAGACTGCATGGAACCGTTTTTACTTTACAGGTTTGTTTTTAATTGATGACGTGAGGGCGTTTGCCACGCTGGGGTGGGCTCCCAGCGGCACAAGGATGGTTGGGGCGAGAGCCAACGGGGATTGGGCACCCCGCCGGCAAACAACGGAACGCTGCCACGCTGGGGTGGGCTCCAGCGTGGCAGAAGGATGGCTTGGGGGGGGCCGTGGAGCCGACGGGGGATTGGGAACCCCCATCGCCAAACAACGCAGGACATTTGCCACACTGGGGTCGGCTCCCAGCATGGCAGCAAGGATTTGGGGAGGGTGTGACGCCGGGGGGGGGCGGCATGATGGTGCTCTGTATGATAGTGGTGGTTTTCTTTGAAGCGAAGACTGCCGCTGTCATACACAGCTCCCGCACCCATTGGTGCAGGACCGCCATGCCTGCTCAACTGAGCAGTGGATTTAATGGGAGAGGCACACCTCCAAAGTGTGCTACTCTCCCAAAACGTTCCTTGCGCATGCACACAAGTGAATGTAATAAATGACTGCGGTACAAGCATGTGTTGCACAGTTTCCATGTACGCTCGGAACTTCGAGCATTTTTAATATTTTCACTACAGATTTTCAACATTGCCATCTCTTCACACCTCCCTATGGATGGTACAGCTGTCATTCTTCGCATCCTGCCTGATCTGTGTTTTCGCACATCTGGCACAGAATGGCACGGTCACTGTGAGAACTCGAAGTTTGGGACACATTAACAAAATCACACTGCCACTGTTCATGAAAAGAGGTCCCAAATACTTTCATGTGGTGGGGTCACAAAAAGGCCATGTTGAAAATTTGTAGTGCAAATACTAACACACGCCCAGGGTGTTAGGGTTTCTAACCATAACATCACATCCTGTACAGACTGACAGGCATCGGAGGTGTAACTGTGGATCACCGGCTGTAATGCTCATGCCATTCCCACCCCCACCCTGAAGCCAGTGACAGGCATCGAGGTGTGCCTTGCACTCTTCAGACCCAGACTTCACCCCATTCTCCTATACTGCAC
Source organism: Neoceratodus forsteri (assembly GCA_016271365.2). Classification (NCBI taxonomy): domain Eukaryota; kingdom Metazoa; phylum Chordata; order Ceratodontiformes; family Ceratodontidae; genus Neoceratodus; species Neoceratodus forsteri. The sequence goes on along the minus strand of CM057449.1, from coordinate 1,273,174,065 downwards.
CCATTTCAGCGTATGTCCTTATGAAATGGGGTGACTGTGAAGCCGATCACCCCAAGGCACACCTCAACACTTGTCAGTGTCTACGGGATTGGGTGAGGTGAAATGCCATGAGCATTATTGGCAATGACCCACAGGCACACCCCAATGCCTGTCCCTCTCTGCAGGGTGGAGGTGGGATTGGCATGAGTTCAATACTTCACTGCCACTCCTATTCTGCATCTGTCTAACTCCTGCACATCCAATGCTAATATCAGCAAGCAAACATTCAGTATTGACAAATGCTTGTTTAAAACTGTCATCTCAAGTTACCCTCCTGGTAAACTAAATAAATGAATAGTTAACTTAGTTGGAATTTCCTATTCATGCCTAAAAAAAAGATCTAAAACCTCAAAATATTGTTGTTTAATGTGTTTCTTCACTTTCACTTTTAAAAGTAATTTATAAGTGGAGTAAGCAGCACTAGGAATGTGCAATTATGCTAAATAAATCACACTCATGGGTGCATTAATTGGAACTTGGCTGTGTCCCATCCCTAACAACACCCTCAAACATACAATTATATATAAGAAATGTATACTGCCTGTTTCCCTTATTCTTCCTGCTAGCACTGAGACTAACAAACTGGAGATGAAGTTGTCAGCATCGCCTCCCCAATGATTTCTCAGAGGGAAGTCCCTCGCTATAATTGAGCTCCACTAGGGCATTTACTTTAAATTTTGCAAAGAATCTCCAAAGTACAGTAGTGTGAAAAGATCACTGTGCTTATTTCTCCTCTCTTACACTCCTCATGCCTCAAAAGCAAAACCCATGCACAGCAGCAAGATTGCCGAACAGCAGTAGTAAAACTGTCATACAAAATTCACTAAAATCCTTTATTCTCACTGGGAGGCAACTTCTTTATTCAGGTATAAAGTACTTCTTAGTCTCATTATGTAAATCACTGTGCAAACATGCTTTACTGTGCAAACCTGTAGTAAAGTGCTCTGGAGCGTCTTAGTTTAGCAGCTAATCCAGATTCATGGATGGACAGTTCATTTCTGGCAAGATGTTTTTACTGGGACCTGAACACTCTTTTTTTTTTTTTTCCTTGATTTCTTTTAGCATTCAACTCTGAGTAGGTCCCTTTCTCTAGGCCTTGCAGGTGATATAACATTGCAGTTAGCATGCCAACTGGAAACTCAGAGACCGGGGTTTGAATCCTACAGTTGTCAGTTACATACAGTACTTTAGTGACCCTGAGAATGTAACTTAATTCCTTGTGCTTCTGGGTCACAGTCAGAGACCAGCTTTGTCTCAGTGTGCCTTACCAGCTAAATATTCTACAACTACTACTTTGAGTCTTGCCTTCTAGACCTGCATTTTGCTATTTCAGCATCCAGTTGGTGTTTTCATCAAAGCATAGGTCTGGGTTTTTGAGAAAAAAACAATATACTTTTGGGGGTTGGTTTTACCCACCTCTAACTAAAGTGCAAAAGTATAAAGTGTTGTCAGAAAAAGAAAACAGACAAACAAAACACATGTGATGTCCCAAACACTGCAAAGAACCATCACTGGCAGAGAGCTTGGAAGCAATGATAGCAATCATAAGAAATTCAGCATTGTTTTAAACACTGCTGCTTTGTATAGCTTTAATTTCTGAAAAGTTTGCTGTATACTGTACATACTGTAGTAAGACATGCTTTAAATCACCTTAATGGTACATATATCTGTCTATACTGACTATAAAAGTCAAGGGGAATGGAACAAGTAACAAACCATGACAGGATGTGCGTTATAGGATTTTAATGCATGTCACCGGGGTGTAGTAAAGTATGGGGCCGAAGGTTATATGTCCTTACACCCCCAGGAAGTGCATTTAAATACTATGATGCACACCATGGAGGGGCTTATTACACTTATTAAATGTCTCTAAGTAGTTTTTGGGAGCAAGGAGGAAAATGAGATTCTAGACCTGACTGTGCATTTATAGAAATGTATTGCACAGTCAGGTGACATCTCTTGACCAATGAAATTTCTAGGTTTTTTCTTGCCATTTTAGAAATATAAATAGATATAAATCAGGAAAAAATTATCTAAATGGGAATGGGATTACTTATTCGTTGTTAATATCTAACAGTACATAAACACTTTTCAGACGATTCTTTTAAGGCACATACTGTATCTATCTGAATAGGCTTTAAATGCAATTTATAAGAAACAGTTACCATAAGCACATCTCAGTTGGTCCTTTTGGTGCTAGAGTTTATAGCTGGTGGCTTCAAAAAAGTTTCATATTGCAATAATTAGTTTCACTAAGTTACTTCTTCATGCATCCAGCCTGACCTTTTCATTTCAAACTAATCTCAACCTAGCATTTGGCCCTTGTGCTGTTTTGTGACAATGTTTGGCCATACTATAATGTGACAATGTTTGGCCATACTATAATGAGCATTGTTAATTCTTATGGTTGCTTTATGTTCTGACAACCAGGTTTTCAGCATTCTCTTCATTTGTCTGATATATGTTTGCCCATGTGGTCAACTCAACATGTAAATTGTTCCCTTTGAATTGCAGTTTATAAAAGAGTTTACGTATTATTTCTTTCCAGTCCTTGAATGATTAAAGAACTTGCTGTTGTATGACTTGGAGCAGTGGCCACATCTGTAATTCCACTATGATGGTTGGGGAAGCTAAGTCTCTACTGTTCTTGGCGGTGGTGGGAGGGAGTGATGCTTCAGGTTTTTCCTTTTGAAGTTGTTTCATCACACTCTCATTAAATGCTGCTTTAGTGGAAATGATAAAGGATATTCCAATTTCTTTTGATAATATGTTAAACTCTAGGAGCCACGTTGATTGCATGTTGAAAATAAGGATGTGATAGCAAACCCATCGGCACAGCAATAGCGTTATGGCTTGCAATGCCAGTGGCCTGGGTTCGGGAACAAGCCTGGTTCATCAGCTGGATGGCTGAGCAGGGAAGGATTGAGCATCCCACAGGATTCTCTCCTCCCCAGATGAGAAGGGGACCCACTACTGCTATGCGACTGGCACCTGGGTGACCATAGGTGGCCATTCAGGCTGGAGTATGAGTAGGGACAGGGAAGGATGCTATTTGCTGAGCCAAATGCAGACTTTGCATCCTACTTACTCAGGTGTGCATGTCCCAGAGGGAGGGGAGTGGGACCAGAAAACTTGCAAATACACCTCGGCCAACATAGAATGATGGCTGCATGCTTGTTCACAGACCCCGCACCCATTGACCCAGGCTACCTCACTGCACACAGTGCTAGCCTTTCTGAGAAAACTGGGCCAGCCCAAAGACCTCAACCATTGGGAGGGGATACTGTGGATGCAATGCGGGGAGAAAGGTAAGCACTGGGAGAGGATGGGGGTGATGGGGTTGGAGTTCTAGCTGGCCTGAACAGGGCTTGAGGCAGGCTGAGCGGTAAGGAGGCAAAAGTATAACTGAAAAAAGAAAATAAGGGTGTGATTTATAACAGTAGGTTTTATTTTGATGCTTCAAAATTCATTTAGAACACTTGGTCCTGCTCTATTACAAACCATTTTAATAAAAGTCTCTTCTCACTGTTAAAGTTTTTTGCACTACCTGCATATCTTTGTAAACTTCCGGGTTGTACCTAAAAATAGGTATATATTTGTCTAATGTGCTTACCCGGTCAATAAAAGCTAAATAAATAAATATGAGCAGAGTATTTGGTTTCCACAAAGTTGACTGCTATCTCAAATGCCTGGTTTTCAATTTGTTCTGTAGTGGATCAGTTTCTTTAATCCAGGAACTGACCCACTAGTAAATTAGATATGAGGGGTTGTTGATGACTACTATCTCCTTAAAGAATGGTGCAGTAGTTTATCTCCTTTTTGCATGTCAGTTTGCAGTTTTGAATCATTAAAAAAAACCTTAAGATACTGAAAATATACCTCTTGCTAGGTTTCTGCAAACCCAGATTTCTGGTGTGGGCTATTGCTGTTCACATACTTTACTTCATGAACTGGTTCAGCCCCTCAAATGTACCATTCAACACCAGAAGGATGCCATCAATTAACCTTTTTGAAAGGTTTGACTGACATTTTTTAGTGGACATCTTCTGCTTGAACATCTTTTGGTGGTCCCATTAAATGTCTTTTGTTTTTCTCAGCTTCCAATGTATAGATTTGTCAATGTAGAGCAAATATTGTATTTATTGCCGTGCCATTTGTTTAAATAAAAAAGTGCCCATTATAGAACAATGAGTTACTTTCAAATATGAAATGTGCCACATTTATAAAAAGTTTGAGAGAGGCATCCAATTTCCTTCTCTTTTTTCCAAGGCTTTGGCTAATACCGCTAATCCACATTTATGTACACAATTATTATGTCACCATCCATTTATGTACACAGCTACTACATCACATTCCCCTTCGTACCAGTCAGCCAGCTAGCAGGCACTACTTCTGCCACCCACATCTACTTTCACTTTCACTCTTCCTTCCAAAACAAACTTTGCACACCAAACTGTCAACCATCATCAAGAAAACTCAAACTGCCAAGTTTAAAACCACTGAATTCACTGTTAATTGGTCTATAGTACCTTTTCTCTTTTATCCCAGATACAAGTACAATTTTTACATGCATCAGAAACCCCCGCCCGTTGACCTCTAGGCTCCTGAGTTTTCAGTCTTCTCGGCTCCCAAGGTTTCAATCTGCTGATCTAGTCCTCCACTTTGTCCTCTGACTCCAACACACTTAAAAGCAAACAAAAGGATACCTTATTTCTAAAACCATTTCTCATACACATCCTTATAATACTCCAATCCATTCCAGCTTTCTTGCTCCCCATGGCCGAATGTCTGGCACCTCAGCTCCTTCACTTAGTGGGCTGCCCGCTCACTCCCTTGCAGAAAACGAATCATGTTGAAAAACTTAAGTTTAAACAATTAAAACTAAATTAAAACCAACGTTAAAATCTCTTCTCCCTGCCTAATTCCACTTGATAAATCTGCTCTTTAGAGGCTCTCACTAACATGATCTGCCATTTGGAATTTCAAAAAATGTAACCAGTTCCTGCAGCTCCACCAGTCACCTGACGTTACAGCACCTTGCAGCATTCAAGTGTAGTCCCTGATGGTATGTCCATAGCAATGACCACAGCACCAAAGCAAGTGAAAGTGGAATAGTGCTTTCTCACAAAATAAACCCACCAACAAAACTAAATTTTAAATGATAAAAATGAGCCCTGTCTTAAAGTGACATACATCAAAACTAAATATTGACATGTGAAGGAGTAAAACTCAAAAATAAAAATACAACAAATAAAAGAACAGTGGGCTGCACTGATGATGATATAAAGCTGAATCTATTATAAACATATTTGAAGTGCCCCATAATGATCTGGTACAAAATATATATATGTATAATCATGTTAATATTTTGGCAGTATAGCCGTATTAAACCAGAAAATGGGTGCACTAAACTGATGGTAATCGATTAACACAACATATAGTATTAAATGGTAATGTATCCAAGATCATATAGTAAATGTGTTTACTTGTATAATTTTCTTGAACCGGCTACCTGTGACCAGTCAGGTACAGACTCCAATCACTCCCTGGAAATGGATCCAAATTTCATGCAAATTGTTCCTCATCCAAGTAAAAAAACTGTATCATGAATTGTGAATGCAAATAAATCTTCCTTTTTGATAGGGAATGTTTATTTATAAGAAATCCCAGGTTCATAACATCAGCCCGGTATCAATAAAGAAGTCTATGTATAAGTCACATAAAGTACCCAAAAGTACACAGAGGGTGATAGTAAACAGAGTCCACTCCAAGGAAAGGGGGATTGCTAGCAGGGTATCACTGGGTTCAGTACTGGGACCGGTCCTCTTTTATGTCTTTATAGGTGACATTGTGGAGGGGCTAGAAGGAAAAGTATGCTTCTTTGCAAATGACACAAAGATCTACAACAGGGTTGCTACACAAGGAGGGTGGAAAGGATGAGAAGGGACTTAGCAAGGTTGGAGGAATGGTCAAAGTATGGCAGCTTAGATTCAATGCAAAGAAGTAAAAAGTAATGCACCTGGAAAATGAAAACCCAAGGGAAGAGTACACAATTGGGGGGGGTACTAACAACATCAAAAATGGAACAGGACCTGGAGGTAGTCATATCAGACAACCTAAAGGTAGGCAAGCAATCTGAAAAGGCAGTAAGGAGGGCTGGGGGGATACTGGGACGCACAGGGAGAGGTATCACCAATAGAAAACAGGAAGTTGTTATCCCTCTGTACAGACAGTTGGTGAGACCCCATCTGGAGTATTGCATGCAGTTCTGGAGACCCCATCTTCACAAGGACATAGACAGAGTGGAGACATTCCAGAGGAGGGCAACTAAAATGGTGCAGGGTCTGCACCAGAAGCCATATGAAGAGAGATGAAAGGAGCTCAATATGTGTACCCTAGAGGAAAGAAGGGAGAGGGGGGACATGATAGAAACATTCAAGTGCCTCAAGGGAATCAACAAAGTCCAAGAGGGTAGCATATTTCAGAAAAAGAGATGTGCAGAAGGGAGTGCAATTTGAAGATAGAGAGGGAATGGCTCAGGGGCAACGTGAGGAACTATTTTTTCACAGAGATGGTGGTGGATGCATGGAATAGCCTTCCAGAGGAGGTAGTGGGGTCAAAAACAATGGGGGAATTCAAGAATGCATGGGACAGACATAAGACAATTCTAGTGGGGGGGCTGGAGGAAGTAGGCTGTTGGTTAACTAGGATCTGCAGCTTATCTAAAAGGTAGGCAAATGGGCAGACTGAGTGGGCCAAGCAGTCATTATTTGCTGTCAAAGTCTATGTTTCTATTTTTCTATGTTTAGATAATTGTCAGAAAACTTCTGTTTTATACATTTCCACATCCATAAGGATGATCAAGCTGCCCTTATCCGCTGGTTTTATAACCAAATGTGGATTTTGTTGCAGTTCTTATATTGCAGTTTTCTCAGCATTTATAATGTTAACATAATTCAAAGCAGTAAATTCACCCAGGCATCTAGTTAGTTCATCTAAAACCACTCTTTCAAAAGTAATAACTGCTGGGAAGTATACATGCATATAAGTAGAGGGGCGTTTGAGTGTTCCCATACTACAGGAGTAATTTGTACCCCAATGTCAGTGAACTCACTAAGTTCAGAGTCAGCTTCCCCAGCTGTCTCATTCATCAAACTGTCTGCTTTGCTTTTGAAAAACTGTACTTTTAAATTCAACATCCTCGAGAATTTTTTAACATCAACAAACAGTTCAAAATCATTAATGGTGCATGTAGGTATGAAATTAAGACATTTAGACAGCACCTGAATCTGTGAGGGGGTAAGGTCCATCAATGATGAGTATACAACATTTAAAGGAAAGCAGCCATTATTGGAAGCTCCCGACCCCACAAAGCTTTACCCTCCAATTAGGCTTTTCTTAGAAAAAAAAAATGTTGGCGTTTTTACTTACTGCATTTTTTTTTGGGGGTCAATATTCAAAACAAGGCAGGCGCTACGTGGTACTATTTCATCTGAAAGTGCAGCACCACACTGCTTGCCTCAATATGAATGTATTGAGGTGAGCAGTGCGACGTTTCACTTTCAGATGAAATGGTTTGCACAGAAACATTTCATCAGAAAGTGCAGCGCTACACCGCTCGACTCAATACAAATGTATTGCAGCAAGCGGTGCAGCACTGCACTTTCAGATGAAATGGTACTGTGCAGCATCTGCCATGTTTTGGAATACCAGACTTTTCAAAAGTAAAATACACAGTTAAGTAAAAATGAGGAAAAAAATATTTTCTCTATGAAAAGCCAAATTTGGAGGGTAAGGCTTTGGGAGGTGAGGAGCTTCCAGTAATGACTGTTTTCCTTTAAGTTCTCTGGGGTTTGTAAGATTGCCCCCCCAGGCCCCATTGTGGTGGCTTGTCTCCCTGATGTTGTGCTGTTTGCATCCATGATTGTTTCCCCCAAACGGCTGTTGATTGTACTTGCCACCGGTGTCTGCGGCCCCCTCACCATGTTCTCCTGGGTTTACTTTGAACTGTACCATTCTCAGACAGCGCCTGGGGGTTGAGATTGTGTGCGATGTTTCCCCTTCCTCCTCCTGTTCCTCGATTTCAGCACATTCTTCTGTTGAATCCATACTAGATTCCGAATTTGAGGTGAAATGATCCATTGTAGTGTTTGTAACCTTCAAAATGGACCTTGGTAGCGATGTTGTCTGTGACTCTACAGTCCCTTAAGCATTATTATAGTTTCTCCCCCTGCGTCTATTCTTTCTTGTGGTATGGCCAGATCCCACGTTTGATTGCTTTTTCCAGGTAAAGACCTGATCTTTTAAATAATCTTGGTGATCCCTTTCAAATTTTGTCCTCTTTTTTTGTTCTCAAGCATGAATTGTGGTCCTCCAGATTCTGCTTCAGTTCCCCCTCAAAATCATCAAAATCCAAGTGTCCCTTAAAAGTGGCCACATGTTCCTCCTTCACTCACAACAGCTCCTCCAGTTCTTTCCTCTCAGTAACATAGTCCTATACAAGGCAGTTAAACAACACTGAGGCAGCTTGCATCTGCTGTTTCTAATCCTGAAAAAATTGGGTTTGATCCTGGCCGTAGCTAGACCATTTGATCACTCACAACCCTGGGGCACTTGATCCACTTGGGCATAGGCTTCAAAGGTTCTGTGTTGCCAGTAATTGCTCCTGGAGGGATACAGGCCTACACTGGCACGATGGTCTGCATCTGTCCAGGAGGGGAACCAGAATCCTAGATGATAGGTTTAAATGCATAATTGACAAGCATTTAAACTAGTCAAGGGGGGAGGCACTGAAAAGGAGCAGAGAGAACCCAGCCTCCCCCCACAAAACACAATAGTTAGAGAGGTAAACACCAAGGCAGAGAAGTTAATGGGGAGCAGGACAGGGGTAAATGCAGAAAAATCCAGTAAGGACAGGAATGGGGCTAAAAGGGGTAAGGCCATCAACAAATGGAGAGTGATGAGTACCAATGCCCATAGTCTGTATAACAAGCTCCCTGAACTAGTGGCCTTGATGGAATAGGGAAATCTGGATATTGTGGCAGTCACAGAAACATAGTACACTGAGAACCCTGACTGGGATATCAACATACCAGGGTACACAATCTACAGGAGGGACAGGGAGGATAAAGGAGGAGGAGGAAGAGCTCTCTACGTAAGGGACGGGATCAAAGCAACTGAACTAAAGGATAAACAGGGAGTAGAGGAGGCACTGTGGGTTACCCTGGAGACAGGTTATGGCACCACAATTCGCACAGGGGTAGTATACAGACCCCCATCTGAGAGGGAGGCAATGGACAAGGAAATGATAGAAGGCATCCTTAGAATAGCAGAAAAAGGGGAAATATTGTTGATGGGGGACCTGAATATGCCAGACATTTGCTGCAGCACCTTGGCTGCAGCCACATCATAAAGCAGGTTCATTCTTGATGCCCTACAGGGGGCATGCCTCAGACAGCTAGTGGTGGAATCCACTAGGGAGGGTGCAATCTTGGACCTGGTACTGTCAAATGGGAATGGAGAAAGGATCTCAGATTTAGAAGTGGGTAGCCATCTGGGAACAAGTGACCACCAAACAGTGTGGTTCACGATAAACACAGCCATAGAGTCGAGCCATACAAAAGCAAGAGTGTTGGACTTTAGGAGGGCTGACCTTGGGAAAATGGGAGAGTGCCTCAGAAAAGCACTAGCAAACTGGCAAGAAGGAGGGGTGGAGGAACAATGGGGAAAAATCAAAACAGCCATCACAGAGGCAACAAGCCTTTTGTGTTAAGCAAATCAACAAAGCAAAACGAAGGAAAAAAAACACTATGGTTCTCAAAAGAGGTGGCGGGGAAGGTTAAGGAGAAAAAGTTAGCATTCAGGAAGTATAAGGAAACACAGAAGGAACAGGACAGAGTAATGTTCCAATTAAAGCAGAAGGAAGTAGGACAGGCAGTCAGAATAGCAAAAGCCCAAACTGAGGAAAAGATAGCCAACTCAGTTAAAAAGGGGGGATACAACCTTTTATAGGTACAGTAGGAAGTAATGAAAGATGAAGGAAGGGATAGTGATGCTTACTAAAGGGAAGGAGGGTGGGCAGAGGATGACAGTGAAAAAGCAGGGATACTGAATGAATACTTCTGCTCAGTATTCAGAAAAGAAGAGGAGGAGGAGGAGGTACCTAAATCAAAGAACAGAAGTACTCTGGATAGGGAGGTCGATACCAGGCCATTCACAGAAGAAAGGGTTCTGAAAGAACTCTTAAAACTGAAGGTGGACAAAGCAATGGGGCCTGACAGGATTTGCACAAGAATTCTAAAAGAACTAAGGGTAGAACTAGTGACACCACTGACTACCCTTTTTAACAAATCATGGGAGGATGGTGTGGTGCCAGAGGACTGGAGAAGGGCAGGCATGATTCCCCTTCACAAAAGTGGGAGCAAGACAGAGGCAGAAAACTACAGACCTGTTAGTTGGACCTCAGTGGTAGGGAAAATGATGGAATCACTTCTAAAGGAAATACTTGTTGAGTTCCTAGAGGCCAGTGGGGCACAGGACCCAAGGCAGCATGGATTCACAGCAGGAAGGTCATGACAGATGAATCTAATAGATTTCTTTGACTGGGTGACGAATGTAGTAGACCAGGGAGATGTTGTGGACATGGCCTACCTAGACTTTAGCAAGGCATTTGGCACAGTTCCACACAAAAGATTAATATGCAAGTTAGCTAGCCTTGGAGTGGGTCCCAAGGTGGTAGCCTGGGTAAAAAATTGGCTGGACAACAGGATACAGAGGGTAATAGTAAACGAAGTTTACTCTGAAGAAAGGGGGGTTACTAGTGGGGTACCGCAGGGTTTGGTACTGGGACCAGTCCTCTTTAATGTCTTTACAAGTGACATTGCAGAGGGACTGGAAGGAAAAGTATGTCTCTTTGCAGATGACACAAAATCTGCAACAGGGTTGATACAGAAGGTGGGGTGGAGAGGATGCAAAGGGACTTGGCGAGGTTGAAGGAATGGTCAAATGTTTGGCAGCTTAGATTCAATGCAAAGAAGTGCAAAGTAATGCACGTGGGAAAACAAAAATCCGGGGGAAGAGTACACAATGTGGGTGGTGAGATAATAACAACAACAGAAATGGGAGTAGTCATATCAGATGACCTTAAGGTGGGCAAGCAATGTGAGAAGGCAGTAAGGAGGGCCGGTGGGATATTGGGATGCATAAGGAGAGGCATCACCAGTAGAAAACAGGAAGTTGTTATCCCTCTGTACAGACAGTTGGTGAGACCCCATCTGGAGTTCTGTGTCCAGTTCTGGAAACCCCATCTCCGCAAGGACATAGACAGGATGGAGGCTGTCCAGAGGAGGGCAACTAAAATGGTGCAGGGTCTGCACCAGAAGACATATGAAGAGAAATTAAAGAAACTTAATATGTATACACTCGAGGAGAGGAGGGAGAGGGGGGACATTATAGAAACTTTCAAGTACATCAAGGGAATCAACAGAGTCCAAGAGGGTAGCATCTTTCAGAAAAGAGATATTGCAAGAACAAGGGGGCACAATTTGAAGATAGACGGGGGACAGCTCAGAGGTAATGTGAGGAAGTATTTTTTCATGGAGAGGGTTGTGGATGCATGGAACAGCCTTCCTGAGGAGGTCGTGGAGTCAAAAACAATGGGGGAATTCAAGAAAGCATGGGACAGACATAAGGCAATTCTAGTAGTGGGTAGGAGGAAGTAGGCTGTTGATTAACTTATCCGTTAGGTAGGGAAATGGGAAGACTAGGTGGGCCAAGCGGTCCTTATCTGCTATCAAATTCTATGTTTTTATGTTTCTGGCTCTGTTAGTGGCATGTTCAAGTTGCTGGAATGCTACCACTATATCCAATTGGCTCAGTCATCCCGGTCTCTTGTTGTGTTACATCAAGTTCAGGGGTGAGTGCTTCATCCCCAAATGGATTACCATCACCAGCACTGCTCAGCAGTGCAGCCGTTAGGGTCCCACTGGTGTCTCGCAAATGGATATCCTGAAACATAATGGGAAATCCCAGCACCAGTAGTGCTAAGAAGCTTACACTGGTGTTAAGGTCAGAGTGTATCTGACATGTAGAGAACTATGCTCATTTTCCCAACAGTTGCCATGGGCTGGTTTAGTATACAATAAAGGAAAGAAGCCGCCCCAATGGCCAGGTGTGCTCAGGAGAAAATATCAAGACAAAGAAAAAGAAAACTGTGGCACTGCCTACTGCAGGAAAAATGAGCATCATTTGGATAGCAAAAATCAGTGCTCTTTATTAAGACATATATGATAAATTAAATAAAACATACCAGATAACACCGAACCCCCAAACATTATTTTATTTTTGAGTTTTACACTGTCTCATCTTACTATTTAGTTTTAATGTATGTCACTTTAAGACAGGGCTTTAAATTGGGTGTAATTACAACAAGTGAACACTCCCTGATGATGCTCTAATGAGAAACTAGTAGGAGGTCTGTTGGTCCCACTGTGTTGTTCCTGTCTGGGAGCTCAGTGTTATCTGGTATGTTTTATTTAATTTATCATATATGTCTTAATAAACAGCACTGATTTTTGCTATAATATGTTGCTTATTTTTCCTGCAGTAGGCAGTGCCGGAGTTTTCTTTTTCTTTCTCTTCTTCGGGGTTTTCAACCCTAATGCTCAGCCCCTCCTTTGAGCAAACAAGGTCAGATGTGATCTGTTTTCTTCAGGCAGGGCCCACACATTGTTGGCAACATATGGTGAGATGTACTTTTGAAGAGTGTATGAGTTTGAGTATGAGTATGAGACACTGGCTGCTTGGAGCTGTACTTTGCGGTTCAGACAGGAGGCTATGAGCTGGGGGGAAGGGGGGAGCATTAGGGTTGGCAACCCAAAGGAAGACCCCACCACTAATTTACCAAAACTCAGGGCAGCCAAAACCCTAATTTTTTTCCATTTCCTGTTTGTGGGAGGGGATGGGGAGCTAGGGTTGGAAACTCTAATGCCACATTTCCCTGCTTTTGTTGCTTTAAAGATCAAATGCCAGTGTCTTACAGATTTACAATAACCACAGAAATTCAAGTCCCCGTGTCGATTAGTGTTTCCTGAAAATATCATGCTGTTTGGTTTTGTGCTATTATTTAAATCGGTATCTGTTAATGTGCTCTGCAGTAACTGAAAACAGTGAAGATTTTTCTGTCCCAATTAGTGAGTGATGACATCATTCCTGCCTAGCCTGTTGCTACAGTAATGAAGTCCTTAATTGCCCGTAGTAACTGGTGCACTTCCCAGTCAGAGTAATCTGTAAGGCTAATTGTCTTTACTCCAAGTGTGCTACTAACCCCACCTGGTTTGTGATTAGAGTAGGTTACAATCTATCACTCTGTTCTCATAAAGAGTTGGTCATTTGTGTTTCAGTGGGTAACTGAAGTGATAAAAATGAATGTTTGTGAGAAATCTTCTGTCTGTAACACAGCTGAGTTCCGTCACATCAAAACTCTGCATTGTTTTTTGGCTATATAAACCCAGGGTGTTTAATAGATATAAAATAAAATAAAACTAAAGCTTAAGTCATAGAAGTAGCATGTCCTTGATGTAGCCTCCATACATATGTTCCTGTGAGAACAATATTGTTGTTATGTCAGATTGACAACCAGGTGTCTGCCACACTTTGCTATTTCAGTAACATGTACTGTATGAATTCACAAAATTCAGTTCTCTGAGGGATTCTGTGTGGAAATACATCATGTATGTATGTAACTAGACATTCTAGATGGCATCCTGATGCCCCTGTCTCTTTCCCCTCAGTAGAGGCTACTGCATTCTGCTTCCCACTGCCCCCCCAGTCAAGGCCAATGCCACCTGTTGCCCCCTGTTCCAGTCTCCACAGACAGGACTGCTGTGCTCTGCTAAGCCCTAGAGTCCCAGGGACTCTGTCTCCACTGTTGGGGCTGCTGCACCATGCTGGCCAAGGCCACCAAAGGTGGGGCTTTTGCTGCCCCTTCTACCCACTTCCACTGCCCCCAAATGGGCAGGGCCACTGCATTACGTGCACTCTGTCTCACAGTCATGGCTGCTGTACCCTGATGCCACCCTTTGTCCTGCCACATGGTCGTGGCATCTGCACCATGCTGTCCTCTGTCTCTGCCACCACATCCAAGGCTGCTGCACCCTGCAACCATGTTGACACATTGAAGGCTGCTGTGGCCTGCTGTGCCCTAGAGCTCCATGCCTCCACAGGAAGGGCTGCTGTGCCCTGCTACCTTTTGTCCCCACCCTATAACACAAGATGAAAGTGTTTTTTTTTTGTTTTTTTTCTTTTGAGCAGTTTAGGCAGTGTACCAAAGGATCTAACTCTGGTGGTAGGGAGCAGCATGGAGCAACAACCCTAACTGTGAATCAAGAGACTCTCTGTATAAATAAAATTTTACTACTACTACTACTACTATGATGCAGCAGGGCACAATGGTGGCAGAGGGCAGAGAACAGCTTGGTGCAGAAGTTTTGACTGTGGGGCAGGACACAGTGGGGCATCAGGGTACTGCAGCCCTGATTGAGACAAGGTGCATGTGCTACAGCTGCCCTGCCCATTTGGGGCAGTGCAGGGTGCAGCCAAAGCCCCACCTTTGGTGACCTGGGGCAGCATGGTGCAGCAGCCCCAACTGTGGAGGCACAGGCCCTGGGACTCTAGAGCTTAGCAGAGCACAGCAGTCCTGTCTGCGGAGACTGGAACATGGGGCAACAGGTGGCATTTGTCCTGCCTTGGGAGGGGGCAGAGGGAAGCAGGGTGCAGCAGCCTCAATTGAGGGGAAAGAGACAGGGGCATCAGGATGACATATAGTATGTCTAGTTACACACATACATGATGTATTTCCACACAGAATCCCTCAGAGAACTGAATTTTGTGAATTCATACAGTACATGTTCCTGAAATAGCAAAGTGTGTCAGACACCTGGTTGCCAATCTGACATAACAACAATATTGTTCTCACATGAACATATGTATGGAGGCTACATCAAGGACACACTACTTCTATGGCTTAAACTTTAGATTTATTTTATATCCATTAAATATCCCTGGGTTTATATAGACAAAAAACAATGCAGAGTTTTGATGTGACAGAACTTAGCTGTGATACAGACAGGAGATTTCTCACAAACATTCATTTATATCACTTCAGTTACCCACTGAAACACAAATGACCAACTCTTTATGAGAACAGAATGATAGATTGTAACCTACTCTATCTAAACACAAACCAGTTAACCAGTTAGGGTTAGTAGCACACTTGGAGTAAAGATAATTAGCCCTACAGATTACTCTGACTGGGAAGTGCACCAGCTACTACAGGCAATTAGGGACTTCATTGCTGCAGCAACAGGCTGGGCAGGAATGATGTCATCACTCACTGATTGGGACCGAAAAATCGTCACTGTTCTCAGTTACTGCAGAACACATTAACAGACACTGATTTAAATAAAATCACAAAACCAAACAGCATGATATCTTCAGGAAACACTAATCATGACAGAGGGACTTGAATTTCTGTGTTTATTGTAAATCTGTAAGACACTGGCATTTGATCTTTAAGCTGAACCCTAACTATTGCATTAACACAGTTTTTTGCAATTAATTTCCTTTCTTTTTGAGACAGTAGAATTGAATCCTCATTCATGCAGGTCCCTTCAGGACCTACATGAACATATCCATTTGACTGCAGAAGTGTAGGACCCTCTGGGTCCTGCTCTTCCATGCATGTAGAAATGCAGGACCCTCTAGGCCATGCACTTCTGAGCAGCTACAGATGCAGATATGTAGGGCCCTCTGGGCCATGCAGCAACTGAGGAGTTCATGTGGGCATGGAAGCACAGGCATTCCATGCCTTCCACTTCTGTGTTTCTACAGATGTACAGTAGATGCGCAGGAGTCTGTCTGGGTACAGAAGGGGCCCTGTAGGTCCATGAGGCTAGAGATGCACCTTTTCAATCATGTGTCAATTAGGTTTCCACAATCATTCATGAGGTAGGGTTTTAAAAAACACATGGTAACAATTTGGCTTTGAAATCTTCAAAAATGGTATATAGAAACATGGAAGTTGATGGCAGAAAGAGACCGCTAGGTCCATCTAGTCTGCTCATTTTGTTTTAGACCTGTTTTGACACTCCAGTTGCCCTTTGCAGTCAGGGCTCCCTTGTGTCTATCCCATGCATTCTTGAATCCCCCCAGAGTATTGACCCCCACAACCTCTTGGGGCAGACTATTCCAGGCATCCACCACTCTTTCTGTGAAGAAGAACTTCCTGTTGCTGCTAGATAACCTTCCTCCTTGCAGCCTGAGGTCATGTCCCCTGGTCCTGGAGCCCTTCTTGAAGTGAAAGTTCCTGTGCCTGTACCTTGTTAATGCCTTTTGTGTACTTGAATATTTCAATCATGTCCCCCCTCTCTCTCTTCTCTGTTCCAGGGAGTACCTATTCAGTTCCCTAAGTCTCTCCTCATAGGATATGTACTGCAGACCCTGAATCATTTTTGTTGCCTTTCTCTGTACTGTTTCCACCCGGTGAATGTCCTTCCTGAGATGAGGCCTTCAGAACTGGACTTCTTGAGACCTGACCAGTGATCTGTACAGTGGTAGTATCACCTCTCTCCTCCTGCTCATGATTCCCCTCCCAGTACAGCCCAGCATTCTGTTGGCTTTCAGTGTTGCTTTCTCACACTGCTTACTAACTTTCAAGTCATCTGAGATTATGATTCCAAGATCTTGTTCCTGGTTTGAGGCTGACAGGCTTTTGCCTCCTATGTAATACTCCTTTCTTGGATTTTTATTTCCTATGTGCATGACCTTGCACTTTTTGGCATTAAATCTCAGCTGCCACACTCCAGACCATTCTTTTAGTTTCTTGAGGTCAGCTTCCAGCTTGCTCACTCCTTCTGAGGTGTCCACCCTATTACATATCTTGGTGTCATCTGCAAACAGACACGTCTTCCTTTCCAGTCCATCAGTGATGTCTGCTATAAAAACATTGAAGAGCAGAGACCCCAGAACTGAGCTCTGGGGCACCCCACTGGTCACCCTGCCTTCCGCTGACTGCATTCCATTTATCTGTATCTTGGGTTCTGCCTTATAACCAGTTTTGTACCCATCGGACTACTTCTGGACCAACCTCTGTGTGGTCATGCTTCTTTACCAACCTTCTGTGTGGAACCGAGTCGAAGGCCTTACTAAATTCTAGGTAGACCACATCTACTGCCCCACCATTGTCCACTGTGTTTGTAGCATAGTCAAAAAACTTGAGCAGATTGGTCTGGCATGATCTACCTGCTGTGAAGCCATGCTGTTTAGGGTCTTGTTGGCCACTAGTTTTGAGGAATGCTGTGATCCTTTGTTTGAGTAGAGCCTCCATTAGTTTTCCTACTATAGATGTGAGGCTCACCAGGCTGTAATTACTAGCCCCTGCGCAACTGCCTAATTTGAGTGGAACCACTATTGCCTTTTTCCAGTCTTTGGGTACCTCTCCGATTTTCAAGGATTTTGTGAATAGAAGTGCCAGAGGAGCTGCTAATTCTGCCCCCAGTTCCTTAAGGTTTATGAGGTGCATCTCATCTGGTCCTTTGGCTTTGTCTGCTTTTAGTTTATTTAGCGCCTCTCATACTTCGGCTTCTGTAAAGGGACTAGTGTCTACCCCTGGTCCTGGGGTGTTGTGTTTTTTCAGAGCTGGGCCATCCCCTGGGTCCTTTTTGGTAAACACCAAGCAGAAGTATTTGTTGAAGATTTCAGCTTTCTCTGGCTCATGTTTAGTGCATTTCTTTTCTTCAGTAGCAATCTTTACTATCCCCCTTTTGCTTTAGAAACATAGAATTTGATGGCCGATAAGGACAGCTTGACCCACCTAGTCTTTTTTTTTTTTTTTGCCCTGCCTATCTGTCCTGAACAGATTGTAACCAGGAATGGCCGTATCCCATCCATGTTTTTTTGTGAACCACATTTCTGTTATAGCCACCCAGTCCAACCTTTGTTTCCTACGTTTCCTGATATATCTAAAAAAATATTTGTCTCCTCTCTTTGCCCCTTCTGCTATCTTCCTCTGTCTGTGCTCTTGCCTTTCTAATTTGTTTGTTAGACTTTTACGTTTTCCATGTACAACTCCCAGTCTTTCTCAGTTTTGGTTTCTCAGTATATGCTGTACACCTTCTTTTTTTCTTTGACTGTGGTAGCCACTTCCTTGGAAAACCATAGAGGATTTCTTTTTCCTTTTGTTTTGATGACCCATCTGGCACATTGATCTGTGGCAGTCTTTATTACTCTTGAGTCTCCCCCACATGACCTCCACTTCCTCAACCTCTGTTTCCAGTAACTGGCTACTTGTGATGTTCCTCATTGTTTGGAAGTCAGCCTTTCTGAAGTCCAGCACCTTTATCTTTGAGTGGCTGGTGTCATGTATTATGTTTACTTTAAAGCTTACCATGCGAGGGTTGCTGTTGCCCATATGGTATCCCACTTCAATGTCCTTGATCCTTTCCAGGTTTGTGAGGACTGGATCGAGAATAGCATCTCCCCTTGTTGGGGTTTTAACAAGTTGACACAGTCCCATGCCTTGTGACAATGAGAAGCCCCTACTTCTTGTTGCTGCCGCTAGTGTGCTCCAGTTAATATCTGGTAGGCTATAGTCCCCCACCAGTATTACTTGGCCTTTATCAGACATTTGGGGGATTTCCTCTATTAGATCTTTGTCTCCTTTATCTCCTTGATTTGGGGGTCTGTACACGATGCCAATTCTGAAGGGCTTTCCCTTGCCCATGTCTACTGTTGGCCACAGTGACTCGAAGTCCCCAGGTTGCCCTTTTACTTCTGTGGCTTTTATTTCCTCCCAAATAT
This sequence comes from Neoceratodus forsteri, assembly GCA_016271365.2. Taxonomy (NCBI): domain Eukaryota; kingdom Metazoa; phylum Chordata; order Ceratodontiformes; family Ceratodontidae; genus Neoceratodus; species Neoceratodus forsteri. The sequence goes on along the minus strand of CM057449.1, from coordinate 1,273,155,171 downwards.
AAATGGCTACACCCCGGCCCTCTTTTTTGGCCCTGCCTATCTTTCATGAACAGATTGTAACCAGGAATGGCCGTATCCCATCTGTGGTTTTGCATGAACCACATTTCTGTTACAGCCACCCAGTCCAACCTTTCTGTTTCTAAGATGGCTGTGAGTTCGGGAAGTTTGCTGGTTAGGCTCCTAGTATTAGCAACCATTGCCTTCCAGGAATATGCATCCTCTTGTGTGAGGTTGTACCCTCTTCCTGGACTGCTCCAGTTTGCTCTTTCCGGCCAAGAGATAATGAATTTTGCTGGTTTGGGCGGATGTTGGCTCTGATTTGTTTTCTATGGATGTATGTACACATTTGGCATTTTAGAGAGTGATGACCAGTCAACTGATAGCAGGGATGTGAGCTGCATCATACTCCCCTTTATTTAGTTTAAACTACCTATATAGACATTGCGGTTTTGTCCGAGTGCTCGCTCACCTTCTCTGTTTAGGTACAATCCATCATATTTTAAAAAAGCTCTTTCCCAAAAGTTGTGCCAGTTCCCTATGTAGTGGTATCACTTGTCTTGGCACCAATCATGCAGCCATGAGTTGAATTCGTGTACTTCAATCTCTTTAACTTGCTTGGTGCTTTTTTTCTTTATCCCACACTGGCAGCACTTCTGAGAAGACTAATTTGGACAGAAAGGAAGAAAATGTGTTGGCCAGGTCTTCAAAGTGTTTCTTGACCTCCTGAACTGTGAGATTTACCAAGTCATTGGTACCAAGGTGTATTGTTATATGAGTAACATCTCCTGATTCCTGCACAATTGCCTTCATGCGGTTAGTGTCCCTACTTGCAGAGGCTCCTGGTAGACACTTTACCACAGTGTCACTTTTAACATTTTGTGTTAGGTGATGTTCCACCCCTTGGATCGTGGAAGCCAAGGGCAGACTTGATGGATCATATGGTCCCCATCTGTCGACAACTTCTGTGTTACCCGATTTATGAGAATTTTGCTTTTGTTTATACTTGTGTCATTTTTATTTTGAATTTTAGTATTTTTGTTATTGCATTTGGTTTTGGTATTGTTGTTGTTTGTATTTGGAGTATTAGTATTTTTATTTTTATTGTAGTTTGTATTGGTTTTAATTGGTGTGTTAGCCTTTTTTGGTGGTTTGATTTCTTTATCTTGTATTACTTTGTCTGTGGTTGGTAGCAGTTATGAGCAACAATTTGATTCTTTGGATATAAAAAAATACTTCCCTCGTGAGCCTATATTTCTGTTTCATGAGCCGGCAGTCTTGTTTCATGAGGGTCATGAAAGAAAATTGTTGGCAAACATAACAAGATTCTAACAAAAAAACTATGTTCAAAACCTTGTGTTGTGAGCCCACCTTCTTGTTTTCTGAGATTTTTGTGACCTCACGAAACAAGATAATGTTGTTCCACAGTTTTCTTTCATGAGACGTTGAGTCCAAACTCTTGTTTCATGAGTCACCTTCTTGTTTTCTGAGATTTTCTTGACCTCACAAAACAAGATGTCTTCTCACAAAAGGAAAATGTGGAAAAACATTAAGTCCAGAATCTTGTTTCATGAGCAACCTTCTAGTTTCATTAAATTTTTCATAAGCTAATGAAACAAGATGATCTCTCATGAAACAAGAATGTGAAAAAAAATTAGCTCACATGAAACAAGAATTTGTAAGAAATAAGTCCAAAATCTTGTTTCATTAAATCACTTTCTTATTTTGTGAGATTTTCATGAGATCACAAAACAAGCTACCTTCTGACAAAACAAGTCTGAAAAAATGAAGTCCAAACTCCTGCTTCGTGAGATAAAATTCTTGTTTCATGAGGCCCTATTCCTCTTTCATGAGCCTCTAACTCTTGTTACACGAGGTCCCTGCACCCTAATTGATACCCTCAGAGGTACATCGTAGACAGCTAGCACTTAGGTATATGTTATACTAATATTTAGGGCTAAGGGCATCTACCGTATAAGAGTAGATGTCAGGATATGAGTGCATATTATTGTAATACACCTTGTTTGCTAATACATATATTCTGCCATGTATTTTCTGTATTTCTTACTTGTCAGATGCCAAGACACTTGTGTCCTTGAAGTAATTATAATATGTAAGATGGCACTGCCATCGTTTGGTGATTTGTACCACTACACTGAGTTATGTAAGACTCTGTATAAGAACTCTTTTGTTCTCAAACTGATGACTTTACAGAACTGTATAATGTTATCTTGGACCATGGAGCCACCTCTAATTTAGCCAATAGGGCTCATCTCTGTAACTAGAAATGTTTCTGTCTTTTGGTAACCATAGTAATTATCATAGGTATATAATGTAATGTACAAGCCTTACACTTCGGAGACCCGAGAAACCCCAAGAGACAACAGAGAAACCTCAAGGTGTAGGGAACGGTTAGCACTGGCTCCCAGTTCATATTGGTAAGAACTGCTTAGGGCAACTGTGATTTATCCCTTGGTAGTAATAAACTTGTTTATTACTCTAATGCAATGTGTCTGTGATTACTTGCATTCCCAATATTGTCAAGAATCTGAAAGTGAGGTTTAGACCTCCCAACACTCTTTTCTGTTCTGGTGGCAGTGGCAGGCTTTTTCTACCCCTTGTCTGACTACCAGTTCTGGTAACAAAGTAGCCATAGCTGCATCTTGACTTTAAATAACACCAGGGCTCTCAGTGCTACTCAGGGCAGTGGTTGCAAGCCGCTCCTTCTCTTAATAGAAACTATAGCCTCTGCACATATGTCGAATTCCAAGAAATACATCAAGGTATGGGAACCCCTTTACACGCTGTTGACCCTTAGTGTTGGGTGATGGTTGGTCGCTCAAGGCTTCTGCACCTTTTTTAACCACGAAGAAGGCTGGAACTATTTATGCCTGTGCATACATATAGGCCTAATTTCCTTTTCCCCTGTTAAGATTAAGGTGCTCCATATCCATTACCCCTCGTATATGATAGTTTATGCCTTCTTCTCTTATTCCTTTCTTTTCCCCTTAGAACTGTCACAATCTCTGGAGAAGGGATGGGGGATGGGAGGGGCGCCTTTTATATTCTTTTGGGGGTTACTTTTGTTTGTCGTCTCTTTTGGGGGGTGTTTTGGATGGGAGGGGATGTTTTAAGAATGTTTGCAGCATAACTGCATTGATTATTGCTCTGGATTATTCTCCCACATTGCTGTAAGCTCATGGTGAACTGGTTCTTTGTGTATGTTACATAATCAGCTCAATAAAGTTTATTCAATTTAAAAAAAAGAAACTACAGCCTCTTGAGTGAATAGCAAAGCAGGGACAAGTGGGCTACTGAGCAGAGGTTAAGAAGCCACATATTTCAGCTGTCTCTCCTCTTGCTCAGACAGTTCAGGAGCTTCTCCCTGCCTGGAAGAATACTCAGGGGAAGCAATCAGGTGCTTGCATTAAGGCTTCAATAGGAGCAAGGGGAGGCACCCATGACTGATCAATCCCAGTACTAGTCAGGCTGAACAAAGCCTCTCATCACTTAAAATCAGTGGTGCTCAAGGCAGTTACTTCAAACTCTTTTCTGTTTTGGCAGCAGCAACAGGCTTTTTTCTACCCTTCACCTGATTACCAGTGCTGGCAACAGAGTGACCCTAGCCACATCTCAGCTTCAGATAACATCGGGACTCTCTGCACTACTCAGTGCAAGGATTGCAAGCCTCTCCTTGACTTAATAGAAACTACAGCCTCCTGAGTGAATAGTAAAGCAGGGGCCAGTGGGCTGCTGAGCAGAGGGAAAGAAGCCACATATTTCAGCTAAGTGCCTCTCCTCTCCCCTCCTCTCTGCCCTCCTGCCCAACACAGTCACCCTCCCACCTTAGCTAGTCAGACTTATATAGATGGACAGTCCAAGGGAGGAGCAATTAGCCACGCCTCTCAGGCTATGGGATTGGTGCAACACCCAGACAGACACAACACAAGGGTAGCATCCTTAAATGAGCAGCTAGTATCGAAACCTTTTGTATCTGACTAGTTGGATTCAGTTCCAAAGAGGACAAACTAAGAGCTCTATGTGGTATCCAAGGGTATTAAAATAAAAAAAAGCCACCTCAACCACCCCAAGGGCAAAGACCGAGCAACTTATTTTCCCTTCCATCTGATACATTGCAGATTCATCTTTTTCCTTCCGTCTGATTCAAGCAGGTTCAAAGAACTTGAATTTGCATCCTCCTTGCCAAATCGACCCCCTCGGTTCCTATATATATCATCTTCCTTTCATCCCTCCATTAGCAGGTCAGACAAGCACCAAAGTTGCAAAGCCCCTCTCGCTGGATAGTGAGTCAAATTCTCACCCACTGTCTTGGAAGCAACTGACTCCTGCCTGCTTATTCTGGCACTCTTAAACCAAGCAGACTCTAGTTTTTTGTCTGCTCACTCACCCTCCCTGCCTTCCATGGTGGACAGCTTCATACCAGGCATGGATATCATAAGCTGCCACGATTGTGGGATGCTAACCTTTTGACAGCTTCCATGGAAGTGGGGACAGTGCCAAGTGTGCATGCAATTGGTCTCCCTTTGAGTTCAGCTGGCAGATGCCAGGAGTGAGTCAGTGTACCTCAGGCAGCAGATTTCCAAGATCATGCTGCCGCCTCCCCTTGCAACCCCTCTACCATAAAGGACTATGAACAGAGAGGGTTGGAAGGTTGTAGGAAAGAGGGGCATCAAGGCTTCATACATGGCACAAAAGACTTCCAGTGCCATCAATCCTATTCCAACAATAAATAGGTGTGCTGCTTTGAACTCTGTACAGGATAACCCCTCAGATCAGTCAACTGCCCTTGAGATCAACACACAATCCCAAAAAGGAGGGATGACTGACATAAAGGGACAGACCAAGTCTCTCATCCTGGTAGACTCGATGATTAGGGGAGCCAAATCCCACATCTCCAGACAGACACACAAGAATTTATTTCCATCCACTGTCTCCCTGGTGCCTCAGCCTGGAGAGATTCCGTCCTCATAAAAAAATCATTAGTAAAAACAAGGATCTCCGCAACATAATTATTCACCTAGGAACCAATGACCTAGCAAACAAGTCATTGGCTGAAGTGAAAGATAACTTCAGCAAACTAGGGGACCAGCTAAAGGAGTTCTTAGCTACAGTCGCCTTTTCAGAAGTCCTCCCAGTTTGGGTCAAGGGGGACATCAACACCAAAGTCAGGGAACAGCAAATCAGAGTTCAACTGGTGCCTCCACTCGTGGTGTAAGGAGATGGATATGGATACATTGGTCTATGGGGGAACTTCTGGTAAAGAAGACTGTTCAAGGCAGATGGCCTGCAACTGAACAGGGAAGGGGTGAGTGCACTGAGACAGAAATTTGATGTGCACTTATGCTCTTTTAACTAAGTGAGGAGCATGGGACAAAGGAACCCATCTCGGGGCTTTCTCAAGATGGTTCTTTAGGTGTAGCTCCCCCAGATAAAATGGGCAATTCTACTAGCCATCCTTCCATACAAATGTCCCAAGAGCCGCTCGTGCAACTCCCCAAAACTTCAAAGTGCACAAAAGACCACAACCAGAGATCATCAGGTCCTAATACCAGTGTACAAAATGCCCCTAAACATAAGGAGCAGTCCTCAATAGCATAGAAGGTGCTTAGTCTCAATGCTAGAAGCCCGGGCAATAAGATTAGTGAGCTCCAAGTACTAATTACTGAGTTAAATTTAGATATAGTAGCCATAACAGAAACCTGGGCTTCTAACTCTAATGAGTGGGACTTGGTTATTCCAGGCTACTCATTCCACAGAGTCAACAGGTCAGGATTGAAGGGGGGTTGGTGGCCCTTTATGTAAGGGAGGGTATTAAGGCATCTGCAGTCAGTATGCAAACGATCATAAGGCTGAGTCCCTCTGGGTGCAGTTATGCATTTCCTTCTGGGAAGAAAGTCTATTTTGGCATAATCTATAGGCCCCCTGCACAGTCTGCCAATGCGGACAAATCACGTACTGATAAAATTAGATACATCACATCTAAAGGTGATACTATCATCATGTGGGACCTTAGCATGCCAGATGTGGACTGGAATATTCCCACAGCCAAATTGACTAGGAACCAAGCCATAGTAGAGGCTGCTCAGGACTACCATCTGAGGCAGTTCGTCCTAGACCACATTAGACTCAATGCGATATTGGATCTAGTGTTCACCAACTCAGACATGGTGGACACCACAATGGTCAAAGAACCACTGGCCAATAGTGACCATAATACTGTCTGGTTCTCAATCACTCTTAGAGCCTCCTCTTCATGCTCAAAAGTTTCACTGCTCTGTTTCAAGGGAGCAAATTTTGACCTCATGAGGAATTACATCAGAGATAAACTGGGTTCTATCAATTATCAGTCTGGGGTAAACGGACTCTGAACAGATATAATCGGGCTGTCATAGAAGCCATCCAGGTACAAAACATGTTATCAAGAAAAACAAACAGAAGGCACCGCTGTGGTTCAACACCGACATAAAGCTGGTTATCAAATCTAAACACAAAGCCTTTCTAGACTTTAAAAATAATCCAAATGATAATTTAAGAGAAAAATACCTGACTAGAAGCAGGGAGACCAAAAAAATGACTAGAGAAGCCGAAGTAGGCATGGCGCTTTGCATTGCTTCTGCTGTTGTGACAGGAAAGAAACAGTTTTTTCAGTATATAAGGAAAAGTGCAACTACAGGCAGGTTAGTCTCATGTTGGTGGTGCGAAAATTGATGGAGTCCTTGTTTAAGCAGGACATAGTGGAATACATAGACCAATTTGGTCTGCATGACCCCAATCAACATGGCTTTGTGGCAGGCAGATCGTGCCAAACCAATCTGGTCTCCTTCTTCAACTGAGGTACCAGAAAAGTGGATAAGGGATATCCAGTTAACCTTATGTATTTTGACTTCAGCATGGCCTTTGATTAGGTCTCCTACCAATGCCTACTTAGCAAACTTAGTGACATGGGAGTCGGGGGCCTACATCATCAGATGGGTGGCTACCTGACTGTGGGGCAGGAAGCAGAGGGTGATTGTTAACAGGTGGGGTCAGATCCTGGGGAGGTCACTAGCAAGATCCCCCAGGGCTCAGTTCTAGACCCCCTCCTCTTCAACCTGTTCATTAACGACATTACTCTGGGAATAAAGGGTAAAATACTGCTTTTTGCAGATGACACACAACTGGGTGGGAGGGTAGATAGTGACATGGGCACTAGCAACCTAAAGGAGGATCTATCAAGGTTGGAAAAATGGTTAGACAGGCAGCTGAAATTCAATGTCAAAAAGTGTAGGGTAATTCATGTAGATAGAAACAACCCGAAAATGGACTATTGGCTTAGTGGCTTCAAACTTACTGCCTCAACTGAGGGAAAGGGACTTTGGTGTACAGATTACAGATAACCTCAAAACATCCAGGCAATATCAATTGGTATACAGCAAGGCAAGTAAAATGTTGGGGTACATCGGCAGAAGCTTTGATAGCAGAAGCAGTGAGGTTATCCTGCCACTGTATCAGTCCTTGGTGAGGCCACACCTGGAGTATTGTGTGCAGTTTTGGAGCCCTCACTTCAAAAAGGACATTAGAAGACTTGAAACAGTGCAGAGAAGGGCTACAAAAGTGATCTATGTGATGAATGGGTTGTCCTATGAAGAACGTTTAGGGAAACTCCAAGTACTCCCTTGAGGACAAAAGGAGGAGAGCGGACATGACAGAGACCTTCAAATACCTTAAGGGTATAAATAAGGTCCCCTGCACTCAGCTCTTCTCCAGGTCAGGAAACACCTCCACAGGGGGGCATGCTTGGAAGCTCAAGGGAGGTAATTTTAAACTGGAGCCAAGAAAAAATGTATTTACCAAACATGTGATCGAACCATGGAACAGATTGCCAACTTCAGTGGTGGAGGTAAAGGTCACAGCCTTCAAGCTGGTTGGGACAAAGCATGCCACCCAGAAAAGCAGAATAGTACTCAGAGGGACCATTTAGTTATCAACTATTTAGGCCCTGGTCCCCAGCATGGGTTCCAGGTGTGTACCCTAGGACAGACTAGATGGACCTCTGGTCTCCTTCGGCCAATAAATTTCTATGTTTCATGAAACAAAAAAATGGACTCACAAAACAAGCCTCACTAAGGATTTTTGGGATGTTCCAAAAACACATTTTAGGGCTGTTTCTCAAAAAACTAACATCAGGATTGAGCTAAACAAGTCCTGTTTAGGTAGATTCTTGTATTTATGTCTCTCCAGGGCATCATGTTTATGGATTTTCAAAAAAATATTTTGAGGGGAAAAATAAAACAGAAACAAGACAACCACCATCTAAAACGAGATTTTTTTTTTTCTCATGAAGGAAGAATTTTGGCTCACAAAACAAGAATCTTCTTTCATGAGCAGAAATACTTCTTTTGTATCAAGCATCTATCTGAATGACCTTACGGAACATGCTCAGAACCAAAACTGTAAATCCTTTTAATTTGGAAACAGATTAATATTGTTTCACCAAACCAACAAAAGGCACCATTCCAGAGCAAGCCCTTTCTTCCCTGAAAGTTTCAGAATAAAATTCCAAACCATCTGAGCTATAGATGAGAGTGAAAGAACAGCAGAAAAACCTGATTTTTCTTATCCAATTGTGGCACTATCTGGGGAAACCTTGGATGAAGGTGACAGCCACTCTGGGCCATCTGTCATAAGCAAGAAACAAAAGAACATTTTTAGCATGTTTAGTGTGTTATATTGCTGTTGTGTAAACTTACTTTAAATATTATTAGTTAGTCTGGTTTAGTTAGGAGGGATGGTGCTAGATGGGGCATTTCAAGTGAAGATGCAATAGGAGCTAGCATTTTTATTTTTTAGATAGAGGAAAGTCCTGCTGAATGTAGTCCTTGGTTCAAATTGTGGAGCTCATAAGTCTGCAGGGAATTACCAAGTCTGAATTGCCTACTTGTTGGAATGGGGGTCTGAAGCTGGAGTTGTCTTGCCTGTAACCAGTGGCTATCCCTCGGGAGTTGACGCTGAGACTGGAGGACTGGAAGATCAATCTGGAAGATTGTTGGATCATCTGCTAAGTGTCGGAGGTTTGGCATTGTGGTCTGAAATTGGAGTCACTTGATTGAGAGCCAGCGAGTTGCTTCTTGGGGCTAGCGCCAAGTGCCGAGTTGAAAGGAATTAGAGGAGTGCTTGGGAATTTGTTGGTGTTGAGTTTGTGGACTATAACGCAGTGGAAATAGCTATCTATACTTGGTACCGGAGAGTAGTAGCATCCGGATTAATGGTTCTGCTGCAGCCGGCAGTTGCTTTGCTCTAACTGAATGAGCACTGACATTTGGACCAGCTTGTTAGAGCTGTGGTGACTGGTGGTAAAGAAGTTAACTGACTCCAATATATTTGGTGCAGATCCATGACTTTTTCAGGCATGGTGAGTATAGCAGTAAAATTTAACTGAAGCGCCAAGGTACTGTGCTTTTCCTGTGGCTTATTTCAGACTTTAGAGATGGAATTATTTTATTATCAGCCTTTCGGTGTTGAGCTCATACTTTGGACTTTGAGTTGGATTTAACTTTTGCCAGGAGGCTGGACTGCTGGGCTGGCAAAGTTGGCTGCTAAGTCAGCAAAGGGTATAGCCAATCCTATACTGGCTGTGGTTTGCTGGGGGGAGAGAAGGGCAGTGAGAGAGCACGGCATCTCCAGAACTGGTAAACAGTTAAACACTGTCTGGTCTGGTCAAGGTGTGTTTTGTGAAGTACACTGGACAGAGGGTGATTTCTATTACTATGAAGCCATGAGAGGGCTGTATATTGTCAGAATTTGGAACTGTTGGTTTCAGGTGAAGGGGTGAGAGTTCCTTACCCTTCCCAAATCACCAGAAGTGCTTTGAAGATACATAGTGCAGAGCTGGATCAAAAGACTCAGCTATAGGGTCTTAAATTAAATTGGGGCCCTTTTCACTGCTGAAGGTTGCTCCACAAGAATCATTTTTTGTGACTGTGGACTTAGTTGGACTCCCTTCTATTTTGTTTTTATTTAATTAAATTGTTTTTTATATTGTGGGAATGAGGAGGGTTTCTGTACATTTGTATGTTAATTGTTGGGAGGGTTGTGGATGGTTGGGTTGAGGCATTTGGTAGTATCTATTATTGTACCATTGGGTTTTTGAGATTGGGAGGGTGATTTCTAAGTTTGGAGAGAGGGAGGGAGGGAGTGAGGTGAGTGAGTGAGTGTGGTGTGGTTGTGTGTGTTTGTATTGATCATTTTAATCAGTGTAGTAGTGGATCCTAGGAAATAGAGATGGGTTTTCTGACTCCTGCCCTAGGGCTATTCTACTCCCCCTCATTGTTAAAAGTGTTAAACCCCTTTTATGACCCACTTCTTGCTGCCACAGCTTCCTGGAGGTGTAGGGAGTTAGGCATTACAAGGAGGGGTATTGTGGGAAAGACAGGAAGAAGAACGTAGCTGGGGGGAGTTGATTCAGGTGGTGGGGACCAGAAGATGCCCTGGGCTCAGGAGACAATTAGAGTGGGGTCCCATGTGCCTTGTTCTATGCCCAGGGAGGCCTCCAGACTGAGAGGGCAGGTAGCTGAGGGAACGGTCTCAGCCTTTCATCCTCTTTGGGTGGTATTGTACAATGTCAGATTGGTGGTGAACAAGACCGCTATAATGGCAGAGCTTGTTGCATTATGGAGACCTGGCTGGGGGATACTTCAGGCCCTGTGCTAGAGACATCCATCCTAAACTGCTTTACCATGGTACTGTCCAAGGAAGGAATGTGGGGGGGGTGGCCATTTGTTTCAGGTCAGAGCTGGGCCTGATGGTGCATGCAGTGGGGGACACCAGTTCTTTTGAGTGCGTGGCTGTGGGGGGGGGTCCCAGTGTGGAGTTCAGGTTTCTCCTAGTCTACCATCCACCTGGGTGGGACCAGAGTTCCCTGCAGGAGATGTCTGCCTTTGTTGCCAAGAGGCAGTTGCAGCTGCTGAGATGGATTATTCTAGGCAACTTCAACACCTGGATGGATGATGAGGCGTTATCTGGGGTCAGAGACTTCCTTTTAAATATGGAGGCTCTGGGCCTCACCCTGATGACCATGGCCAAGACCTGCTGCTCTGGCCATGCGCTCAACCTAGTGTTCTCCCTGGGGCTCAAAGTTGATACCATCGAGACTGATCTGGTCATTTGGTTGGATTATTGCACCATCAGGTTCAGCTTCAAAGTCTCTCTAAATGTCCCTTTATTTGTGGAAATGGTCCAGTTCCACCCTTTGAAAGGTTTACAACCAGAGGGACTAATGGTGGAACTGAACATTTTGTCTGTTATTGAGGCTTGCACTGACGGTCCAGGGAATGTTGTGGCAGCCTATAATAGGGCTGTTGTTGGGGCCCTGGACCGTCTGGTGCCGATCTGTGTATGCCCCCCTGGTGTCACACCTTGGCTCACCATGGTTTGATGGTGAGATGAGAAAGTTGAAAACCAGGGGATGGAGGCTGGAGAAGCGTTGGAGGAAGATCAAGTCTTCAGAGGACAGGCTGGTTCTGATTACTCATTATGATGAGTATCAGAATGCAATCATCCAAAAAAAAAAAAGGCAGCTTTTATGTCTAGGATGATTGTAGCTGGGAAGAACCAACTGGTTCAGCTCTTTTGGGTTGTGGACAGACTATTTCATCTGGCCTGTCTGGGACCAGTTAGAGCTTTTTCAACTCACAAGTGTGAGGAGTTCACTCAGTTCTTCTCAAACAGAGTGTCCTCCATGAGGGCTGCAATCCCTCCAAGCAGAATACTATCCTCCAACAGTGGTGGCCTTCAGGTGGGCAGATGCACTTGGTAACTCTGGGGGAGTTTCCACTGGTGATGATGGTGGAGGTCTGTGGGGTGATCTCTTGGCTTAAATCAGTGTTCTGCAACTTTGACCCAGGCCTGATGAAACTACTATTTTGATGCGTCGAGGTTTTGGGTCCAGTTTTTGCTGAGATAGTCAGGAGTTCCTTGTCGGTGGAGGTTTTTCCAGAGTCCCTTAAACAGGCTCGGGTTAAGCTCCTGCTGAAAAAAACATCTTTGGACCCTGATGTCTTGGTGAACTACCGGCTGACCTTGAACCTCCCCTTTCTGGGGAAGGTTCTTGTGAAGGTGGTCACAGAACAGCTCGACGGTCACCTCATGGACTTCCAAATTTACAAACCATTCCAGTCTGAATTTAGGGCCTTACACAGCACAGAGACCGCATTGATTAGGGTGTTGAATGACCTGCTCAGGGCGAGGGATAGAGACCAAATCTTTCTCCTCAATCTCTCTTCAGTGTTTGACACTGTGGACCATGGGGTGTTATTGGACAGGCTGAGGGAGTATGTAGGACAAGGTCATCAGCTGGTTTGAGTCCTTTCTCCGGAGCAGGTCTCAGAGGGTGGTACTGGGGAATTATTCCTCAGGCCCAACAGACCTGCCCTGTGGAGTACCCCAAGGCTCTGTCCTTTCCCCTATGTTGTTTGCAGTGTACATGCTGCACCGGATGAGGTTATAAGGTGGTATGAGCTGAGTTTTCATTGCTATGCTGATGACATTCAGCTTTACCTGTCCTTTGCACTCAGAAGATCGGACGCGGTCAACGTGCTGAATGAGTGCTTGGCCGAGATCCGGGCCTGGATGGCGTCAAGCTGGATGGGACTTAACCCAGGGAAGACTGAGGTGCTGGTGGTTGAGCTGGGTCAAAGGGGTGGAGGGGGGGCCTCTGGGGATAGGTTGGGGCATTTTTTGGCCTGACCAAGCTGGAGGCCTTCTTAAAGGTGAAGAATCTGGACATTGTTCTGGACAATGAGCTGACATTTGATGCCCAAGTGTCAGCTATTGCCCAGTTCAGATCTTACCATCTCTGGAACATCGCCCAAATTAAGTCCCTTATCTCCCCCCCCCCCAACAACCTAGCTACAGTGGTACATGCTTTCATCATCTTGAGGCTTGACTACTGTAACACACTCTACCTTGGGGTCAGAGGTGGTGTGATGTGGCACCTGCAGCTTCTGCAGAATGCAGCAGCCCGGCTGTTGACTGGACACTCGAAGTTCAGTCACATTACACCAGTGCTGTGCAAACTGCATTGGCTGCCAGTGCGCTGGTGCATCACCTTTAAAGTGGGTCTTCTGACCTACAAGGCCCTACATGGATTGGGTCCAAGCTACCTGAAGGATCTTCTATATCCCTACACCCTGTCTTGCTCTCTCAGATCGGTGGGTGAAGCCCTCCTGGAAGTCCTCAGGGCTAGGTTAAAATCTTCCAGGGACTGGGCATTTTAAATTGTAGCCCTGGTTCTCTGGAATTCTTTGCTAGGATACCTGCAGGAGGTGCTGTCTGTAAAGTTCGTCAAAAACATTTAAAGACCTTTCTGTTCAAGCAGGCCTTTGGGACATGAGGAATTTAGTCTGAGACCATCAGACAGCTTAGGAAGCAGCTTGTTTTAGACTTTTTAGAGGGATAATGAACATTTTTATATATTGTATTGTCTACTTTCCTTCTGCTGTGTTTGCATGTTTTATTATTTGCTGTAAGGTACCCTGAGCCTCTTGGGAAGGCCTCCCCAAATAAATAAGCTCTACTAAAACTATTACTACTATCCAGATCTCGGAATCCACACATCTGGCTGGAACAAAACTTGCTAAATCAAGAGACTTTGCCCACAAATTGCACAAGCAAAATTTCATGCAAATTCCATTGAATGCAGACAAAGCTATTAAGGTGCAAAGTTAGGGGTTTAACATTAAGCACCCTACTCAACCCTAGCTATAGTGGTACAACCGCACCACTATGATAGAAAGAAAGAGAAATCAAGAAAGTAAGAAAGAATAGTGTATGGGAGCCCATACACAACAAGACTGTTCTTCAACTGAGTGGTTACCACATTGACAAGGACCTTAAGAATAAAGCTGGAGAGGTCCCTCAGTCATCATGGTAACCACAAGATGGAACAAGAGCTTTGTGTATGGGGGCTCCCATACATAGAGGATATACAATGTCCTTGGTTCAAATATGCCATTTATTTCCATGAGTTATGAAAGTCCCACCCCCTCACAAATGGAAATAAATGGCATATTTGAACTGAGGTATTGTATGTTCTGTGTGTTCTCGTGCTTGATTTTTTTGTTTTGTTCTTCCTTTACTGTGTACTTTGTGCAGCTGGAGTATCAGCCATCTTCACTGTAGTGCTGGCATATCCCCTCCTGACTTTTTACACTGGTGTATAGGCTGAAGTACCCCCTCTGAAAGTACTGTACCAACCACCCCCACAAACACACACAGAAAGGTCTGTGCTTCTCTTTCCCCTTTCATACTTAAATGAATTGATTTCAGACCTTAATGCAGCTCCAAAGTGTCCTAGGGAGTGAGTGAATGAGGGTGACAACTCCAGGTCTTTTACAGCAGCTATTGGCCAGAATATGAAGAGCTGCAAAGGCAGACAGTGCATTTTGTTTGACCATTCTGCCAAAATTCAAAACGAGTGGTTATGGAGAAATTAAGAGTGACATTCTAATTTTTGTTTCTTGAGAGGTAAAGCACCTGTTGGCCTCAATATGAGTGGCCGAGAAAGCAGCTAATCTGTGTTGTGTGGCTGTTTAGCCTGAAATTTAAAATTAAAGCCGCTAACTCACAGTGAAACCTGAGACATGTTGCATGGCATGATGCATCCACAATCAGTATTCAGGAAGCACAGCACAGGCTGCCTGCATCCATCCAAGGCCCTACCACATAGACCAGTGAAAAGGTGGTCTAAGTGCACACCGCTATAAAAGGGGTGGAGTAACACAGTACAATGCAGACACACCAGAGGCTGCAGTGTGCAGACTGTGGAGTGTGACTGTAGAAGAGGATGACCATGCCCACAGAGGTAGCCCTACTGGGCATAATGCTAGCAGCAGAAGCCTGGCGGAGGCAGCACAGGCAAAGGAGGAACCGTAATGGCAGGATGCAGGGTAATGCACCACCATAGCCACAGCAACCAGCCAGGCGCATTGCCCCCGAGTGATACGTGCCAGACAATCCTATGAGGAGCACATGGAGGAGCAGTGCATAGCATGGTACCAGTTGAATAAGGCTGCTATAGCAATGCTGTGTCGGGAGCTGGAGGAGAATCTAGCCACGGCTACAAAAAGGGGCCATGCCATACCAGTCAATGCGAAGGTAAGCACAGCACTGTGCTGCTTAGGCACCGGTACATTCCAAAGACCCAGTGGTGATACAGTTGGAATATCCCAGGCCACTGTGTCCTGGTGCCTGAGACAGTTTGTGGATGCCTTGCTGTGACACTGTGACAGGTATACTGCCTTCCCACAGGATGCACAACAGCAAGCCAACAAGCAGGCCTTCTATGCAATAGCACAGTTCCCAAATGTCATGGGCACTATTGATTGCACACAGGTGGTAATCAAGGCTCCAGTGGAGGATGGAGATGCCTTTATAAACTGCAAGGGGTACCATGCACTGAACATCCAGATGGTGTGCGAAAGCCGCTGTTGGATACTAGATGTGGTGGCCAGGTATCCTGGATCCTGCCATGATTCCTTCATATTCTGGCAGAGTGGCCTGTATCAGGCATTCCAGAGAGGTGAACTGGACGGCAGATGGCTGATAGGTGAGTGGAGACATAAACAGATAGGGCATGGTGGGCAGGGTACACTGCATAGAGACAAGTGAAGGTGACATAGTGCCAGTCCATGGCTTACCATCCACTCTACTGTACATTCCACAGGTGACAGTGGATATCCACAACTGCCATGGCTCATGACACTGGCGAGGAACCCACAGAATGTAGCGGAGGAGGCATATAATGATGCACATGTCACAACACGAGCCATTATTGAGAGAACCTTTGGGATCCTGAAGGCATGCTTCAGGTGTCTGGACAGAGCAGGAGGAGCACTGCAATATAACCCGGAGATGTGCTGTAAGATCATCCTTGCACGTTGCATCCTGCACAATATTGCTGTAAGCCAGAGGGTACCACTGCCACCAGAGGATCCTGGTCATGGTGAAAGGGATGCAGAGGAGGCCAACGAGGATGCAGATGGTGAACATCATAATCATCACTGACTGCCAAGCAATGCAACAACAGGCCAGCAGGTCCATGACCAACTCATCAGGAACCATTTCACCTAAGGGACAGCTGTGACCCTTGGGTGACACCGGCAGACGGACACCCAAACAGCAAAGGCTGCCAAGACGTGACTGACAACACATGTGAATGCCACAGTGGCACACACCACCACACAGGAATGTCTGCCCGGTGCAGTGTACCATACATGTGTTCGCTGTGACACAGAAACAGTGCCCCTCTGTGTTGCCCCTGGTGGTCAATGCAGGAAACAGTGCTACAGGACAGTCTGGGAGAGGACGGCGTGTGTCGGTACACACATCCACACATAACAGCTGTGGAATCCAAGCTGCCCCTGGAAGGCCTGTATATCTGCAACGGGGTGGCACTGTAGGGTGTGTACACAGGGCCAGAGGGACATGTATGCTGTTCTATTGGGACGTTGACAGGTACCACCAGTGTCCAGAATGGAACACGCATGTGCAATCCCACCCACAGGACACACAACACCATAACACAGACATCCCACATAGACAACACACTGCCACACCAGTATAACTGTGCAACATCCCCCACAGGCCTGCACCACCATGAAGGTACACATGTGCAGCACAGGGCAGTACCAACTCACATCACAACCACAGGAACTGCCACACTAAGCACAGACCAGGAACACATGTGGTACAGCACATGCACTACTGAGTCCTGCATACAGATGGCATGCAGACCGCAAGCTGCGAATAAATATATACACAATCTGCATTATGCGGTGGAATGACATGCACTTGTAGTGTGCATTGCAACATTGCATGGTGATGCAGGGCGTGACACCACAGCGTTCGACTCATGGTCTGGTGCAGGAGGGAGTATAGAGCCTACAATTTGATGGTCCCACACAGCCACATTTTGTCTGCCAGTGCAGATATGAACACACTAAGTGGCAGGCCTAATTTCAGCCCAGATGACAGCCCAGCTGGTCAGCCTGGTCCAGCAGTGTGCCGGGTACCTGCTGCCACCTGCCAGCAGAAGACACACCCCTGGTGAAAGGGAACAGGTGTGGAGGAGGATTGGTGCCAAACTGTTCACACAGCATGGGGTCAGGAGAACACCCAGACAGCTGCAGCATAGATGGCAGGACCTTGCCAGGAGGGAAGGTGTCATACTGTCACACATGAGGAGGATGGCAGTGGATGCCGATGTGGCCGTGCAGACGGTCAGGCCACACCTGTATGGTAGGTATCCCAGACATGTAACAGTCATGCCCATACCACGGCAGCCTACAAAACACAGTGTGCTGTGCAGACACTAATGGCTGTCCACTCATGCTTCCACAGGTGGCAGTGACAGTACTGCGCACAAACAGCAGCCAGAGGAATGACGGAGGAGCCCACACCAGCATGTGAGAAGGGATATGGCCCCTCAAAACCAAGGCAGGTCACACAGCAAATCACAAAAGCCTGGGTTCATGGGTACAGGTATGGCCACACCATGTGTGGTCACCGTAGTAGGGTTGCATAGCAGGTGCACCATGTGTGCAGACATCAGTCATGATGCGTGCCACACAGATGCCATGATGTGTGCTGCAGACACACCTGTCATGCCACTGGGCCACAAGGCTGGGCACTGGCACGTGTGTGCTGTGACCCAGCACACATGGGCCAGCACATCAGCCCATGCCATGCACTGTGCACATGCTGGGGCATATGCCACTTGCAGGACATGGGGAGGGGCAAGGGGGGGCTGAAACCTGGTTGCATGCCTGCAGGGTGACATGCCATAGTATGTACATGTGGCATGCACACACAATGGCATGTACTGACCAATGGCATATGGCAGTGCATGCATGCATGCTTGGAACCACCATGTACCCCAATGGGGACGGAAGATGTGCACAGCCTGTATGCTGTTCAGACAATGACTGTCCCCTCTGCAGCACTGGAGTAACAGTGGACCGGGGGGGGGGGACAGTCATGGCCTACAAGTACCTGCAGGCACCTGTCACGTGCCACAGTACTGGTACTGCTGGTGACAGTAGTAGGACAGGGTGTAGTGAGTATCCCATCAAAGACAATGCAGGGATAAAGGAGCCTGTGTCTATGCAGTCATAGCTGTGGCCCTGTACCAATACATAGCAATGCATGTAACAAACAACTATTGTGATAATGAATAGAGTCGAATGCACCCATGTGTGTGTTCCCCAGAGCCACCATAGCCCCACCCCCAGGGCATGCTGAGATACACATGCCATGGTGGAACACATGTGTCTGTGGCAGCATTATACATGGGATGGTCATCACAGTGGTGGTGGATGAAGCTGGTTACCAGCACAGTAAACATGGTGCACATGATGTGTGGGACAGGGACGTGGGTGGGGGACCCATGGGCTCAGAGGGACACGCTGACAGGCAGCAGGGTCATGAACAATGTATCACCATGATGCAACAATGCCGTGTTATGTTGTCCTGCAAAATGAAGAACATGCCACAGGTACATGGGGTGGAAACTAGAATGCCAGGACATATGACAGTGATGGTATGCCATGGGAAAGGGGTGTGCAGAGCACACGGGGGCACATACCTGAACACTGTCCAAGGATTTTGGGACATGTACATGCAGATAGATTCCCCAGGGACAGGGGGGTTGTGAGGGCCATGATGGCGGACCTCTGGGGGCTAACAATGACCAGGAGGGGGTAGGTGACAGTGATAGTCACATATGGAGATATCCAGAGAGGTTAGTTGACCAGCCAGGGAAGCCATGACCCACAGGGATCTTTTGCTGACACAAAGTACTTTACACAGAGGTACGCATACACAGTGGCTGCATATGAGAACGTGGGGACAACTGGGACCAGATAGTGGGTCTGCGGATAGACGGAGTGGGTGGAGTGAGTGGTTGGGCACGCAGAGTACTGACAAGTACACATCTGTATAGTAGACACACAGGGGACGGATGGGTAGGAACTGTAGGGGAGGTGGGCAGTGGTAGGAATGAGGTGACAAGCCTAAGGTGTACAGGGACCAGTTCGGAAACAAATGGAGGGCACCAATGGTCTACAAGGCAGCAGGGGCAGATGGTAGTCATACCAGGGTGAGGATGCAGCTGACTGAGATACTGGCAGGGCCACTGGGTGACCCGTGCAAGTACCCCCTGGACATAGGATGCATAACACAGAATTGGGGGATGGGCCATGTGGCATACATACACACTAGTGTCCCAGAAGATGGTCCAGGGAACCACAGGCAAGCATGCAACATGGCAACCGTGAACGAGGCATGGGGACATACCTGACAGAGAGGCCTATGATCAATCGGTAGGACAATGGCCTACTCTGTGGGCAGCAGCACATGTGTGAACCAGAGCGAGCATGACAGAACAACCTCATAGTGTAGTACTAGTGGGTAACATTGGGGACTGGACAAGACCCATGCAGTGTACACCCTGTATCTGGCATTCAGCATCCCAGATGGCCCAATGACCACAGTGGGGCATTGCTGAATGCCAATATCTGTGAGAGAGTGCTGCTTGGATGGTGACAAACATAATACTGTTTCCAGGGTAGGCGGATGAGTGTGGTGGTAGGTGTTGAAGTCCAACCCTGATGGCATTGAGAGGCAGGGTTGCACAGGTATCTGTGCAGTGAGTGATGTTCCTTGTTTGTCACATAGCTGATAACCCACATGGGAGTCGATGTCCGTGTGCACACAACACCAACATGGTGGTGGTCGATGACATAGAAGGCTGTAGGTGGCAGCAGGACAACCTGTCTACAGTGCATCAGTGGCAGTGTCATGGTGGATAGTGTCCTCCACCTAGTAATCCCTGTTGTAGCTGCCATTTCTGTGTATTTGAAATAGTATTTGAGGGTTGTTCTTGCAACATCCTGCATCCATACAGGAAGAAGGAAAGAGAGGATGCATAACAAAACACAACAGAAATAAAACATATATTTGGGGGATATCAAATAACCATCTTAAGTAAGCAGTTGATTGAGGAGGGAATCCGACATGATGGGAGTGGTGCAGTGCAGTGATTGTGGAGCAGCGGTCTTCAGGGAGACATTCTGGAGGCTGCGATGCTGTCCTATCTGCAGGCACCTCTCTGGGCTGAGGGAGGAGGTTGCCTGTCTCTAAGCAGAGTTGGCCAAGCTGAAGGCGGCATCCACCCCCACCCAGGGACCACCGGGTACACAACCTTTACCTCAAAGGATGCCACGGACGAGGAGAAATTGGACTACAGTGGGCTCAGAGAGGGTGAGGGAGGGGGGTCGAAAGCGCATCCCCCACCTGGTCCCACTTAATAACTTATACACTGTTTTGGAGGAACAGGAAAGTCCCACTCAGGAACCCGAGGCTGCATCCAGGGAGGATGGGAGGGTCCTCCAGGATGAAGCTCTAGGAAAGGGAAGCAGGGAAACCCAGAGGATGGGGGGAATCTTCTCCTAGTGGGGGACTCTATTGTCTGGGGAGTGGAGTTAGGGTCACCTAGCAGGGGAGAGATGGAGGTCAAGTGCCTCCCAGGAAGCACTGCATGGAGGGATGGGAAGCGGATCCATAGAATCACTATGGCAATAGCAAGGAGAGAGCAGCTGGATGTCATTGTCCACTTGGGGACCAATGACCTGGCCAGGAGAAGGATGGAGTTAGCTAGAGGCCAGGATGATTTCAGGAAGCTCATGGGAAACCTGAAACAGATAGCATGCTCTGTCTCATTCTCAGAGGTGCTACCTGTCCAGGGCACAGGGGAAGCTAGGGCACTCCACATCTGTACCTTCAACTCCTGATTGAAGGATTGGTGTGTAAGGGAGGGTTTTGGCTTCATAGGGGACTGTTCCCTGACCTAGGCAGATGCAAGCTTATATAAAAATGATGGCCTGCATCTGTCCGAGAAGGGGACCTTGGTCCTTTGTGAGAAGTTTAAATGCTTCAGCTGTGAGCATTTAAACTGGCCAAGGGGGGAGAGCCAGGAGGCTTAAGAACACCCCCCATGAGAACTTGTAGGAACATAAGTCGACTATGGGAACAGCAAAAATTGGCAGGGAGGGGCAAGCAGGTGAAGAATGTATAATGAGTAATATAGGGGCAGCAGGAGCACATAGGAAAAGAAACTGGGGTGAGGGGGAAGATGCTGGATAAGGAGAACAAGAGCAGATGGAAGGGCAGCTGGGGTCCAGTGACCACCATATGGTGTGGTTCAGCATGGAGACATGGACTCAATCAAGCCATACTAGGGCAAGAGTATTAGATTTCAGGAGGGCAGATTTCAGTGAAATGGGTAGATGTATACAAGCAGTCATGGGGAAGGAAGGGAGAGATAGTAGAGGGGTGGAAAAACAATGGAAGAAACTGAAAGGAGCCATAGTGGATATAACAAACCAATGTGTTAGGATAGTGACCAAAGGGAAAAGAAGAAGGAAACCACTATGGTTCTCCAAAGAGGTGAGGGACAAAGTCAGGGCTAAAAAGCTGAGTTTCAGGAAATATAAGGGGAGCCAAAGGGAGGAAGACAGGCAGGTGTACCTTGAATGTCTAAGGGAAGAAGGGAAGGCTGTTAGGAGGGCGAAGGTACAGACAGAAGAGAGCTTAGCACAGTCTGTAAACAAAGCGGATAAGACATTTTATAGGTACATTAGTGAAAGAAGAAAAACCGGGGTGGGGGGAATTGTGAGACTCAAAAGAGAGGAGAGAGAGAGAGAGTGTAAGGAGGGGGACCTGGACAAGGCAGAAATACTGAACAAATACTTCTGCTCAGTATTCACTAAGGATGAGGTAGATCAAGGGCCACAGTTGGGGTGCAGAGGCAATGGGGGAGAAGTGAACACCAGTCCATTCACAGTGGAGAGAGTTCTGAAAGAACTCACAAAGCTAAAGGTGGATAAGGCCATGGGGCCAGACGGGATCCACCCAAGGATATTAAAGTAGCTGCGAAAGAAACTAGCAGTGTCTCTGGTGGCCCTGTTCAGAGTCAGTCAACATGGGTGTTCCAGAGGACTGGAGAAGGGCACATGTAGTCCCACTACATGAAAGTGTCAGTAGGGAGGAGGCGGGGAACTACAGGCCAGTCAGCCTCACCTTAGTGGTGGGAAAGATCATGGAGACGCTGCTGAAAGAAAGGATAGTGACACATTTGTAATCCAGTAGTGTGCAGGATCTGAGGCAACATGGATTCACAGCAGGAAGGTCATGTCAAACAAATCTAATAGTTTTTTTTGATTGGGTGACAAGGGAACCTAATCAGAGAGGGGCAGTAGACGTCACCTACCTGGATTTCAGCAAAGCCTTCAACACTGTCCCACACAGAATGCTGATTAACAAGATGAGTAGTCTGGGCATGGGAGACAAGGTGGTGAACTGGGTTAGGAACTGGTTAAGACAGGAGACAGAGGGTGGTGGTAAATGGGGTACAATCTGGGGAGAGGGGTGACCAGTGGGGTACCTCAGGGATCAGTACTAGGACCAGTCCTGTTCAATGTCTTCGTTAGTGACATTGCAGATGGGCTGAAAGGAAAGATCTGCAACAGGGTGGATACTCCAGAAGGGGTGCACAAAATGAAGAGGGACCTGGGAAGCTTGAAAGATGGTCAGAGATGTGGCAACTGAGATTTAATGTAAAGTAGTGCAAAATAATGCACCTGGGTAGAGGGAACCCTGGGGAGAGCTACAGGTTGGGGGTAGAGGAGCTGACTGTCACCAAGGAGGAAAGGGACCTAGGGGTTATCATCTCTGATGACCTTAAGGTATCAAAGCAGTGTACAAAGGCAGCAGGGCAGGCCAGTGCTATGCTGAGGTGCACAGGCAAAGGTATCACTAGCAGGAGGCAGGAGGTGGTGATGTCATTGTATAAAACATTGGTAAGGCCTCACCTGGAGTACTGCGTGCAGTTCTGGAGACCACACCGGTGCAAGGACATAGATAAGGTGGAGACTATCCAGAGAAGGGCAACGAAGATGGTGCAGGGCTTACACCACAAAACATATGAGGAGAGACTAAGGGACCTCAATATGTACTCACTGGAGGAGAGGAGACAGTGGGGGGACATGATTGAAACTTTCAAGTACTTTAAGGGCATAAATAAAGTGCAGGCAGGGGAGCTTTTCCAATGTAGAAAAAGTACTAGAATAAGGGGGCACAATATGAAATTGGAAGGGGATAGATTAAGAGATAATGTGAAGAAGTTTTTCTACACAGAAAGGGTAGTCGACACATAGAATAGTCTGCCACAGGAGGTAGTGGGGGCAAGCACAGTGGAGGGGTTTAAGCATGTTTGGGACAGAAACAAGAGAAGCCTGAGAGGGGAGGGAGTGATGACAAGCCTCTGATTACATAGGATCAGTGGCCACATACAATGTATAGGGCCTACAGGCAGACTGGATGAGCCTAGCAGTCCTTTTCTACCGACAATTTCTATGTTTCTGCGTTTCTATGTTATGTGCAAGAAACCAGTGGTGGGACGGTTGCCTGGGAGGAGTATGTACATTATGCTCGAGGGAGGTGAATATGCTACATGCACATACAACAGGGGGCATGTACCACAGTGCACACTGCAGGATGGTGGCTGTATGAGCCAACATGCTGCCAGGATGCATAGCACGGGGACCATCCCCCAGGGGTATTGCGCTACACCCCCCCCGGAAATGTGTCACCAGTCAGGCCATGTATGGTGAATGTGTGCAGTAGTGGCACACGTAAAACAATATGGACCTATGATTGGTGGAGTGGGTGCAGCCCCAACCAACACTGCACAGCTAGGGACAGGATGGCATGCTAGACGAGGAAAGGTAGGGGGAGGTAAGCATGTATACCCCTGATGAGGGGGAGGGATAGGGTAGATCACATTGACAGCCAGATATGTTTGACAGGGATTGGCAACACATGGACAGAGGGGTTCCCCAGCCTCATAAGAGGGTGTGATATGGGAGGGCATGGTCCGGATTGTGAACAAGGTGGTAATATGGGGAGATGAGGTGACATATGCAGGCAATGGGGGGGATGGGTGGAACACTACCACAGGTGGTGGTGGAGTGGAAGATCATGGCCTGTGTAAGGGGTGCTGGGAACAGGTGAGGGGAGATTCTAGGTATGGTAGGTGCAGGGGGGAAGCTGTGTTATGTTGGTACAGCAGCACAATGGAGCATGCACTGTTGACAAGGGGCCTTATTCCACTGTGGTTCTGTATGTTTGTCACTGTGTACCTCCAGGGGGAGCATGGCCGACACAGCACAGAACAGAGATAGATGACAGTGGAACAGTTGTCACTGCAGTACATGGTACAGTCACTTAGCTATAGGAACTGTGGCCTCTCAATGGCATGGTACTACACCTGTGTTCCCATTCCCAACAGGTGGACACTGCAACAGCGGTATGGGGATGGTGCCAGACACACCGAGGGCATGCAGCATGTTCCAGGCCATGGATCGTGTGAAGAGGGCAGGGGCACAGGACTATATGTCCCAGTCAAGACGACTGCATAGGCATGTATGCCCACTACCACCTACAGATGATGAGCAGTCCAGTGGTGACAGTGATGGCCAGGAAGAGGAACCAGCAGCTGTGGACACCAACATAGACACTGAACCAGGGCACCATGTGCTTGACACTGATAATGCCAGTGCCACAATGGACACACATGGCACACCCCAACATATGGATGATGGCTAGGGCATGGTGGGGTACAATGCCCAACATGGTGTGGCCACAGATGGTACTGGTGAAGGGACATCAACTGTAGGCATGCAGATGGTTGTGGAGTCTGTAGGCCATGACAACTGTCAGGGAGCTGCACAGGAGGTGCAGGACCTGGATGAGAATGTGTCTGACATAGCAGGCCAACAGGAGGAGATAGGGTTGCCATTGGAATGTGTGGTGCAGGGCAAACTGGCTGCAGGTGGGGAATCTGCTATGGGTGTAGGGGATGAGGGTGGAGTGGACAGGGCTCTGCCTGTGCAGCCCTGTGGTATGGAGGTGCAACAGATGGTGATGGGGATGGTGTAAACCAGCAGGCTCCAGGATCCACTGCACAGCAGACTGCAGCCTTACGGGTTCTACAGGGCCACATAGCAAAATGTATGTGTCCTATTGAGGGCCTATATAGTGCACTGCGTACAATGATGGCCGCTGTGCAACAGCTCCATACACTGTAATGTGGTTGCAGTACCAGCACTCAACACACACTCTTGTGCCATGTGCTGCATAGCAGGTGACACTGCTGGTTTGTAGCACATCCCACTGTGACTGTCGTACAGTTCCAAAACCCCATATGGTGCTCCCTGTGGTAGTTTCCTGGCCATTGCTGCTAACAGCAATGTGCCGTGCATGTTTTAGTGTTCAACTGTACACAGCAGGGCTGTGCATTAGGCATAGTTTCTTCATGCATGTTCTTACATTGATACTATTTTAATGTTAATGCTTTTAAATGGTTTTAGTCTCCAAGCAGGCATTGCACATGTGTCTGTATTCCCAGTACCATGTACATATCATGCACGTGTGTCTGTACTGTACACCCATTTGTACTCACACCCAGTCATTTAATAAACCATTATTTCATGTTTACTCTCTGTGTTGTACATTGTGCTGTTGGAGTAGCATTACTGCTGCATTGTTGCCCTGTTGTACCTTGGTAGGGTATTGACATGTCCTGTATGACATTGCCCATGCATGGGCTTTGGCCACTGTGGGTGTGTACCATGGCCTGAGAAGGGTCTGTGTTGTGTGTGCCATTCTGGGATGGCACTACACATTTCCTCTTGTGTACCTGTTCTATACATGTGCTATGCTGTGCCCCCATGCACTGCTGGCCAACGGTACAGGCGTCTAGTCCATCCATGGGGTACATGTTGCAGGACCCATGTGCCTGCACTGGAACACTGTCACAGAGCAGGGCCCAACAACACATGCATGGTTGTCAGGAACAGCCCTACTGTTGCTTGTGCACTGAGATGTTGGCTGTGTGCTGTCCTGCCACTGCCTGTACCCAGCACTGGTCCCACACATCACCCAGGACAGCAGTCAGGTAGTCACACCTCCTCATGCATGTTGAGACATGTGTGGTGCATGTGTGGACACCCATACAACACAGGTTACCAGTGACAGCCATTATCCGCCCTGTACATGGCATGGACATGCGTACCAGTGGCTCAGACATGTGACACCCCTGTTGATGGCATGCTGACCTGTTCAGGCTATACTCTGCCTACAGCTGTGCCCTACAGCAGGTACATCTAACAGTTTACAAGACACCATATCATGTACCTAGCTTGTCTAATATCCCAGCACTAGGTGGAGAGTGAGTACAGTGTTTGTCATATGTGTGTATGTCTCATGGGTGCAGCATTGTGTGGCAGGGTTGGTAACACTGGACATGTCCATGCAGGACATGACTGTGGTGGTCAGCTCCACAGACACAGGTGGGCTTGACAGGGTTGTGGTGCAGTGTGCTGCATGGGCCACATGAGCATGGCCTAGTACACATCAATGGTGCGCATGCTGCGTATGTGTATGAGTGTCGTCCTTGTAGCCACATGGGGGGTGGAGGGCATACCACCATGATAGCCATGGTCATTGTAGCAGACACAGCACGTGTGGGTGTGTGTGTGTGGCATGCATTAGGTTGTGTCTGTGTGTCTGGCCTGCTAAGTCCCCATGTCACTATCAGCATGTCTGTGCATGTGCCTCCACAGCCCCTCTTGGACATGGCATATGGCAATGGGCACACCCTCATTGCAGTGGCATATGTGATAGTCACAGTGATACACACCAGGGTCTGGTTTATCATGGGATATAATCACGTCTCAGATGCATGTGACAGTCGGACTGTGGCCTCGTGCCTCACTATGCACCTGTGGCATGATGATATCTCATGATATGACACACCATATTGTGTAGTAGTGCATATTTGTACATTGTTGTGTGCCACTCCTGTACTGTCATTGGTCAGACCTTGTTACATGACCGTGTGTCCATCCTGTGGAACCCACGCCTGAGGTATGTCATTCATTTTTAACATTTTCACATTGCATTCACTGTGTACATGGCTCCAATGTCATCACAATAAAGCATGTCAGGGTATGTGCTCGTGAGTGGTGCACCCACCTCCTGGGTGGTTCGGTTACTCAGATGCACTGTGTGACACACCACACAGCGCGCGCTTAGCACCTCCGTACTCAACACCCTGTTGTGCCTTACTGTCGAACTGTGCAATACATCACAGCCATACTGGCCTGTTTGTGCATGCCCGTAACTGCTGTCTGGCCCCATCTCAGTACCTCACTGTGCTACATACTACCATGCAGCATTGTATGGATGTATTACAGTACAGCACAGTGGTAATTGACTCTTCATGATTTATTTACACATCGCAACACCAGCCCTGACATTGATTTTTTTTTTTCAATTCAACTTCATTATTGGTTTTAAATTATAAACATAGTAGTATTCATAACAGGTATGATACATACATGCAACCAGCCAGTTAGCATATACAGTATTATGGAAAGCCGATGAAAAAGAGAAGAAAGGAAACCCCTCCCCGATCCCATTCTTCCTCCCGAAACCCCCGCCCCGAAGTGTGCCAATACATACAGTACAATACTTGAAAGAAATATTCGGTACATAGAAACCTCTTGAGACGGACCTGGAAAAATTAAAAGTTAATAATCTCAGTGCAGATATAAGGCATACAGTTCGCCCCATTTTTTTATCAACTGATGCCAGATTATTATGGGAGCCAGCAATCAATTGCTCTATCCTGAAGTAGGCTGAGAGATCATTTAGCCATTCATTACAGGAGATAGGTAATTGATCCAACCAGTGTTTAAGCACTAGTTTCTTTACCACCATGGAAATTAACGCCATGTGATGTTTACTTTCTTTAATCCAGATAGTACTGTAAATCCCTAGGATACATATCTCCACAGTGAAAAAGGTCCCCTAGACCAAGTATTGGGTCCAATTTGGATTGAATCGACAGCCACAAGGGGGCAATTTTAGCACAGTCCTAGAATATATGTACAAAATTTCCTTCACCGTTACCGCATCTGGAGCAATTAGTGTTGGTCAGGTTGCCAATTTTGGCTAATTTTACTGGTGTGTAATATAGGTTATGTAGTACATGGTATTGGGTAAATCACAGTTTATCTTGGGAGATGTATGTATATAAATCTTGCCAGACTTTTGACCATTCAATGACTGTTCCTGGAAAGAGAGAGGACCAGATTTTGGAACCAGGTACAGGACCAGTGTGTCCAATGGAGAGGATATAGTTGTATAAGAGGGACAAGCAGTGTGGCTTGGAAGATAGATCATGGAAGCCTTCCAATATAGGTTGAAGCTTAGATTCTAGGGAAGCAGCACCAAATACTTGTGCTATTAGGTGTCTCAACTGGAAGATCTTAAAATTATGAGAAGCATTTAGGCCAAATTTATGTCGGATTTCGGAAAAGGAGAGAAGAGACGAGGAGGAGGAGTAGAAATCTGTTACTTTAGCATTTTGTAGAGGAGGTAAACAAGTGTGTGTGAGGAGGGTGCCACCTACCTTAATGTTGGGGTTGAAGATGAGAGGTTGGGTGAAGTCTTGACGAGGCGAAAATTTGTAAGAGGAGAAAAAACTTTCAGGGAGATCCCAATTACTGAGTGGCCGATTGGGTCCGGCAACTTCTTCAGGGGAATATAGTAAATGGCAAGAGAAAGCAAGTGGTGTTGTTGTAAGATCTTGGTTTCTATTTGCAGCCAAATAGGAGAGGTTTCATCTATGGGATCCATAAGCCATTTTCCGGTCCTAGAGAAGTGGCTTGCCCAATAATAAAGAAGAAAATTAGGGAGGCAGAGGCCCCCTGATGCTTTGGGGAGACTCAGTTTAATAAAGGATTTTCTGGGTTGTTTATGTAGCCGTATAAAGCCAGAGATGAGAGAGTGTACTTTCTGGAAGAAAGATAGTGGAAGCCACATGTTCAGCATATGTAATAGATAATAAAATCTAGGCAGGACATTCATTTTAATTATGTTTATGCATCCCCAAAGAGATAATGGAAGAGATTCCCATCTTTGAAGATCAAGTAGAAGAACTGTCACTAGGTCATCGAGATTGAGTTTCTTGGTCCGAAGAGGATCCATGGTTAGGTGAAGCCCCAGATACTTAAGTGAATGAGGAGTCCATTTTAGGTCAAAATCATTGAAGTCAGCTTTGTGAGTGAAATGATTTAGGGGAAAGATTTCCGATTTGTTCAGGTTAACTTTATAATTGGATAGTGAGCTAAACTGGGATATTACCTCCACTACTTGTCTCAGGGATTTAGCAGGATTCTCTAAATGGAGGAGGATATCATCCTCATATGCAGAGAAGATGAAGTTGTGATTGAGTATTGGAATTCCCTGTATTTGGGAAGACTGTTTGATATGACGAATCAAGGGTTCTAAATAAAGATTAAATAGGAAAGGTGAGAGGGGGCAACCCTGCCTTGTGTCTGAGTAAAGGGAAAATCAAGAAGAGAATACCCCATTGCAATGGATCTTTGCCAAAAGGGAGGAATATATGGCCTGAATCCGCTGGATGAAGAGGGGAAGGAAGCCCATCTTATTTAAAGTCAGCCAGAGGAAGTTCCAGTCCACTCTGTCAAAGGCCTTCTCGCATCCAATGAGATTAGGGCCATTGGGGTTTGAGATATTCTTACTGCACTGAAAATATGGGAAAGCTTTCGAAGGTGAACCATGGAGGATCTACCAGGGACAAATCGCACCTGCTCTGGACTTAGAAGATGAGACCATACTTTTACAATGTGTAAAGCTAGGATTTTAGTTAAGATCTTGACATCACAATTTAAGAGGGAGATCGGACGACAACTCTCCGGGAGCAGGTGGGACTTGTTGGGTTTTAATAGAAGAGATATGGTTGCTTCTAATAAAGTAGGATCCAAAGGTTTAGCTGAGAGCATATGTTGGTATAGTTTGAGCAGCTGTGGAGCCAGCTCCTTTGCAAAGGATTTGTAAAAATTAGTGGGGAAGCCGTCTGGGCCCAGAGCTTTATCAAGGGTTAAGTCTTTAATTGTTTCTATCACTTCCTCAAGGGTGATAGGAGAGATCAAGGAAAGTTGGAGGTGTTCGGGTAAGTAGGGGAGAGTTAAGGAATCTAGATAAGAGTCTATCTTTTGGGTAGGAGTGGGTGTGGATCTTTCCCCATAGAGGGAATGATAAAAGTTCTCAAATATTAAAGCAATGTCTCTGGGATTGGTTTTAATAGTCCCATCCGGAGCCTGAAGGGAAGGTATAAGTCTTGAGGTTTCCAATTTGTGGAGTCTAAGAGCTAGGAGTTTGCCTGCTTTTTCTCCCTGATCTGTGTAAGTGGATTTAGTTTTTAAGAGTGCATACTCTGCTTTTTCTCTTAAGAGGTCTGCATATTTGTTCCTGAGAGCTAAGAGCTCGGTTGTGGAGTCGGGGTTTGTTGAGGATGAGAGAGAAAGCTCGGCCTCTCTTATTTGAGTTAATAAGGATAAGGTTTCTTTTTCTCTCATTTTCTTTCTTCTGGTAGCTAATTTAATGAATTCCCTATGAATATAGCATTTGAGAGTACACCATAATAAATCAGCTCTTTGAATCGTACCTATATTAGTATCTATGAAGGTTTGAATGGAGGTTTGAATTTTAGAGATGATAGTTTTGTCTTTTAAAAGTTGAGTATTCAGCCTCCATGATCTATCTTTGGGACAGTCAGGGGAAGGAGATAGGGCCACCCATACCAGAGAATGATCAGAGATTACTATAGGATTGATGCCTGTTTGATGTAAACCGGTTAACAAAGGGATACTGATTAAGACATAATCCAATCTGGACCAGGATTGGTGCACACTAGAGTAAAAGGAGAACATTTGATGTGATGGGTTAAGTAAATGCCATGGATCACAAAGTCCTAGTGTATCCATCAAGTCCTGTAGGGCTCTTTGTGATGGAGTAGCAGGTCTTAAGGGTCGATGGGTCCTATCTATATCCTGTGTCAGGGGAACATTCAAATCGCCTCCTAGAATTAAGGAGATGGGAAGAAATGGTGCAATTGTGATGGCAAGTTCCATAAAAAATGATGGATTTCCAGCCGGTAGCCCACATACAGAACCTAAAACTACTGTGGTGCCCAAGAGGGTACCTTTAACGAGAATATATCTGCCATGAGGATCAGTTACTGTCGAGTCAGCCTGGAATGGGATCGTATTTTTGATTAAAATGACGACCCCTTTACTTGATGAGGAAACCCCAGCAGAGAAGACTTGAGAAATCCCCAGTCTGCGTAACCAAATGGCCTCTCTAGTCAACAGATGTGTTTCCTGTAGCAGGATTATGTCTGCATTAAGTAGGGCACAATGTTTTAATACTTGATATCTCTTTGTAGGTTCGCTGACTCCTCTGACATTCCAGGTCACTATTTGACATGTGTTAATAGCCATACCAAATAATAAACCACATAATTTTTCTAGAGGACAAACCATTATGAAACCAGAAATAATCATAAGGCACACTCCAGTCCCCTCCCCCCCTTCTCTGAGCCCTTCAACAATATTAGGCTTGCAAATTGGTAATAACAGGGATGATTTAAGTGAAGGGGAAACAATTCCAAAGTACGGCAGGTGAATCGATAAGTTTGCCCCATCCCCCACCCACCAATTGCAGAGGAGTTATAGTTTCCTTCTCCAAAATGATGATATTTTCGAAGTACAGGACTAATTCAACAAGAGGAAACCATAATAAGTATAAAGCAGTAGACCCTCTGTCCCTCCCTTCATAACCCCAGCAACTATATACATTTGTCTCCCTTGAAAAAAGGAATGGTTAAAGTTCTTGATAAACAGGTCCCAGTGAGGGAGACTATCCCATACAGCTCCTAGCCACAAATTCCAGAAAAATAGGAGACAGACGATTGATATGGTCTGGTGGTACTGTACTAAGCAAAAAAACTGCAGCCAAAGATACTAGGACCACCAATGTCCCTTTGTAGAGAATGTGTAGGAGCTAAACCCCCCATAAACTAGTTTGTTATACAGTTAGCCCTGAGCTTGCTCGAGTCAGGGCACCCCACCCCTCTACCCCCCACATCATCATCCGGATTATAAATCTGGTTAACACTATATTATTTTGATATGTTTAGGCACTAACATATTCAGAACAAAGTAAACATTCTGGAGGTTCATAATGCTCCTAGGCATATTAGAACCTGCTCCTCTTAACCCAAATATAAGTTTCCACCTAACACACAAGATTTCGTCCCTCCTGGGAGTATCTGGAGGCCTAGCGAATCAATAACCCTTGATTCAGACTTCATCTCCCACATTATAGGGTTACATGAGATGAGGAGATAAGATCCCCCAACCCTCAATTTCAGAAACTTCGGAAAAGAACTAAGGAAGAAAAACCTCTTGACCAGTTACAACCGATTGCTAGAAAACAGCAAAGAAATTAAAATTGGTACAGTACCTCACTATTGGAGTCCTGTCCTGTCTATGTTGATGGGGTAAGGAAATTAGAGGGGGAAAGCTAAAGGTAGCTGGACCAATTTCAGTCCCAAGAGAAAAACAATCCCCCCTACCCTCATCTGGATTAATCAGTTCCTTCCCCAGAGAATGAAACTGTGCAGCAGGCTGCCCTCTGTGTTGGAAATCTAGCACTACAACTGGTGAGATCAGGCCCATTCACAAATTAATCCCAGACCTGGATATCTGAAAAGTTTGGAGGTGGGTA
Source organism: Neoceratodus forsteri (assembly GCA_016271365.2). Lineage (NCBI taxonomy): Eukaryota > Metazoa > Chordata > Ceratodontiformes > Ceratodontidae > Neoceratodus > Neoceratodus forsteri. The sequence goes on along the minus strand of CM057449.1, from coordinate 1,273,122,399 downwards.
GGTGAATCCTCATCTCTCATTAAATCTTGCGCATAGAGAGTAAATTCTCATACAGAACTAATTGCAGTCAGAGACTTCAGGCATTCGTGAACAGTTCTGGGAGCTTGATCTTTAGATCAGCCATCACTTGTGAAGGTGAGTCATAGGATATCCATGATCCAGATACTGAGACCTGTAGTTTGGCAGGATATAGCAATTTAAAAGGAATGCTTGCAGCAATGATTTTGGTAACAATGGCATGGAAGGCTGCTCGCTTCTGGCGCGTTTCATATGGTAGAGCCTGTGTAATATGGAGCTTGGTGCCTTTCCACAATGTTGTTTATAGTTCTTTTACATTATTTAGCATGTGTTGTCACTTCAAATAGCTCAGGAATTTTTAAATTAGGGGTCTTGGGGGAGATCCAGGCTGGGGACAAGACCGTAACGATCGGTGAGCTCTTTCGATTTGGTAGAGTGGAGAAGTGCCCACTATTTTTAGCAAAAGCTTCTGGACAAAGGCTATGATGTTGGGGTTCTCCTCAGTCTCGAGGAGACCCATTATTAGAATATTATTCCTCCTGCTCCTACCTTCTAAATCCTCGGCTTTTAACTGCAGTTTACACATTTGCTGTCGAAGCTGGGTTACTTCTGGGTCTACTTTATCTCTCCAGCATTCCAGTGAGGAGGATCTCGCTTCTGTGTCTCCCACTCTTTTATTTAAATCTGCCATATCAAGTCTAGTAGAATTAATCTCTGTAGAAATTTCTAGCAATGTTTCTCTGAAAGGCAACAGTTCCTGTAGAAACCGATCCTCAGTAAGTGGAACTGGTTGTATAGATGTTAGGCTTTTGAAGTTGGAGGCTTCCCCTTGAGGCCTGGCTTTGTTGGGTAGCTTTTCAGGTGAGGGAGGAGGTGTATGTTTAAGCTGGGCCATCTTCATATCTGCATCCATCGCGGAAGAAATTCTCCCAATAGCGATGACAGTTGTGGTGATATCTGATGCTGGAGATGCCCTCTCTTCATAATTTGTGTTATTGATGAGATTCCAGTACAAATCTAGATGTAAAAGCCAATGATGTGAGGTTGGGGTTAGGTGTCCTATAACCCTGCTGCCACTAGGTTGCCTGCATCATGTGACCTCAGCCCCGACATTGTTGTCAGCTCTCCAATGTCACTGCTGTCAGTGTGCATGGGTGTTGAGTACACATCCCACATACACTATAGCACTACAAATTCCTTATGCTGTTCATGCACAGCACATGTTACATCATCCAGCCCCACCCTCATGACACTGTGTACCCACATTTCCCACTGCGGCAGCCTCACCTTGACCATACAATCACACCTTTCTCTGTTCCCATACCCCTGTAGCATTGTGGTAGCCCATAGTGCCCATTAAAGTATTTGAACTGTGTGCTTGTCTGGGTCATTGGGGGGGGTCTTTCTGCTTCCACGGCCTGCCACACCATTGTGGCAGTGTCCCAGGTGTCGGCTGCTCTAGCTGTGGCAGTGCCACAGGCTGGATGCCATCTGTGTTGCCTGGCCCACCAGTGTGTGTGTCAGCCTCCCCTGTCATATTCCCCTCACCATGTGTCTGCACAGTGTTCCCTCCCTCCTCACCAGGGATCTGCATTCATCTCTGTCCCCTTTTCTCCTTCGTGTGTGACACTTCTGCTGGTGTGTTACCATGTGCAACAGTTCTGTGGCCTGTTGGTACTGTTGGTACTGTTCTGCAGGCACATAGAAACATAGAATTTGATGGCAGATAAGGACCGCTTGGCCCACCCAGTCTGCCCATTTCCCTACCTAATGGATAAGCTGCAGATCCTAGTTAACCAACAGCCTACTTCCTCTTACCCCCACCCCCTAGAATTGCCTTATGACTGTCCCATGCATTCTTGAATTCCACCACTGTTTTTGGCTCCACAACCTCCTCAGGAAGGCTGTTCCATGCATCTACAACCCTCTCCATGAAAAAATACTTCCTCACATTACCTCTGAGCCATCCCCCTTTATCTTCAAATTGTGCCCCCTTGTTCTTGCACACCTCTTTTTCTGAAAGATGCTACCCTCTTGGACTTTGTTGATTCCCTTGAGGTACTTGAAAGTTTCTATCATGTCCCCCTCTCCCTCCTTTCCTTGAGGGTGTACATATTAAGCTCCTATTAAGTCTCTCTTCATATGTCTTCTGGTGCAGACCCTGCACAATTTTAGCTGCCCTTCTCTGGACTGCCTCCATCCTGTCTATGTCTTGTGGAGATTGGGTCTCCAGAACTGCACACAGTATTTCAGATGGGGTCTCACTAGCTCTCTGTACAGAGGGATAACAACTTCCTGTTTTCTACTGGTGATGCCTCTCCCTATGCATCCCAGTATCCCCCCAGCCCTCCTTACTGCCCTCTCACATTGCTTGACCACCTTTGGGTCATCTGATATGACTACCCCCATGTCCCTTTCCATTTTTGTTGTTGTTGTTTAATATCTCACCCCACATTGTGTACTCTCCCCCTGGGTTTTTGTTTCCCAGGTGCATTACTTTGCCCTTCTTAGCACTGAATCTAAGCTGCCATGCATTTGACCATTCCTCCCACCTTGTGTATCAACTCTGTTGCAGCTCTTTGTGTCGTCTGCAAAGAGACATACTTTTCCTTCCCAGTCCCTCTGCAATGTCACTTATAAAGACATTGAAGAGGACCGGTCCTAGTACTGAACCCTGCGGTACCCCACTAGTAACCCCTCTTTCTTCAGCATGGACTTCATTTACTATTATCCTTTGTGTCCTGTTCTCCAGCCAATCCTTTACCCAGGCTACCATCTTGGGACAAAAGCCAAGGTAATGAGCACTCCAGAACACAGAAAAATATACTGCAAGTGATTTTAATCCAAACAGCAAGTCCAGACCCCTGCGCTTCGGTTCTATGCCCTTTGAAGGCGTAGAGCCGAAGTGCAGGGGTCTGGACTTGCCGTTTGGATTAAAATCACTTGCAGTATATTTTTCTGTGTCCTGGAGTGCTCATTACCTTGGCTTTTGTGTGAATTATTGAGGTTTGCACCCTCACGCTGTGAGCACCCACTCGTAGTGTTGCGCTGTTTATCTGTTTGATTCGATACCACCTTGGGACCCACTCCCAGGCTGGCTAACTTGTATATTAATCTTTTGTGTGGGACTGTGTCAAATGCCTTGTTAAAGTCTAGGTAGGCCATGTTCACAGCACTTCTCTGATCTACTACTGTGGTCACCCAGTCAAAGAAATCTATTAGATTCATCTGACATGACCTTCCTACTGTGAATCCATGCTGCCTTGGGTCCTGTGCCCCTCTGGCCTCTAGGTACTCAACAATTCTTTCCCTCAGAAGTGATTCCATCATTTTCCCTATCACTGAGGTGTCTGGCTATATGGCCATGGGGGGCCATGAGTTGGCACTGCTGCTGTTGGCACACACAGTGGCATTTGTGCTTGGCATGGTGAGCTCTGCTGGTTGTGGTGCGCCTTCAGCATCATCTATCTGTGTGCTCTGCTTCATATGCCTGTGTTGCTGTTCCTGTGTCCTGTGCTGCAGGGCCATTACAATGTCCTGCAGGGCTGCCTTCATCATCCCTGTGTGTTGCTACTGATATGCGGTTGATTGTTCAATGGCTTGTGTTGCTCTGTCCATGGCCTCACCTTGTACACGCATGGCAGACTGCACCCCATGCAATGCAACGACAACATCCACCAGGTCAACGGATATTTCCCTGCTGGTGGCCTCTATTGCATTTGTTATGGTGGGGCCTATGGCCTGTAATGTGTGGTGCTGTGCCTCAATGCATTGCTGTATGTTCCTAAGCTCACCAGTCTCTATCTTTTGGCCCTGGCACACACTCTGGCAGTATGTCTCGAATGGTATTACTGGTGAGTCCTGCCCTACCTGGTCTGACGCAGCTGCCCCAAATGTGGCCTCCAGATCTGCTATCAGTGATGGACTGAGCTCAGCTGCTACATTGTCCTGTATGCTGTCCGTGTCATGGACTATGTCATCCAATGACTGTGTCTGGCTCTCCCCATGCTCTGTTACTGTGTCACAGTCATCACCTTTTCCCACCCCTGCACTGCCCTCCTGCATTCCTGCAGCCCAGCCATCCAAGCTCTTCATGTGGCTCCTTTGGCATGCTGTGCTGTAGCTGTTGCTACTACTGCTGGTGCTGGTGGTGGTGGTGCTGCTGCTGTCATCATCGTCTTCTTCATCATCATCATTATCCACAACATGCTGCACCCTCTGCCTCCCGTGTCCACTTTGTTGCCCACTCTTCATTGGTCTTGCCTCTTCAGCTGTCTCCCCAGTGTGCTCTTTTGGGGGACAGACATGGTACAGTGACTGCCATTCCACAACATGCTTGTCTCTGCCTCAGTATGCTATTTTGTTGCCACTGTCCCTATGCTGGCCATGTTGCACTGCCTGCCAGTTGCTACCTGTTTGTACCTGCAGTCCAGATGTGTGTCTTGGTGTTGTTGACTGCTGTTGTGTTGCACATGCCTGTCTGTTGTCCCACCCTGTACATTCCCATTGACATAGGTGTGATGTCCTTTGCAGTACAACAACCTCCACAGCAGCTGGTGTGTGTCTGTGTGTCTGTGGTCCAGCTGCATACCCACATCACTGTGTGGCCCCTACGCTATTGTTTACTTATTGTTTTATTTCATTGACATCTTTGGTTACTGGGTAGAACCCGCTAGACACATGTGCATGTTTTCAGGGGTGACCTGGGAGCACTGGCTGGTTATGTGACTTGCTCAGTCACACAGTATGCAGGTGGAGGTTGTGTGAGCCAGACCAAGATCTGGTCTGCTGGGTGTACCAAGCATGTTCACAGCTCGTTGCTCTAACCTCTAGGCTATACTGACAGCCCATTGCCAGTACATTGGTTCTGTACAGTGCCGCTGCTGTGGCTTCTGTTGTACATGGCATTCCTTGCTTGCTGGCATGGGACAGCTTGGATTTCCACATGCAGTGCACTCACACCATGGACATTAGCTGTCAGCTGTGCATGGCATCACACCGCCACTGACATGGCTCCTGCATACACATGGCATGTGGGTCACTGGACCAGGCACGTGTGTGTGTGTGTGTGTGTGTGCTGCATGTAGTGTGTAGCTGTACTATGTATGTGTCCAGTGCAGAGTCCCTGCTGCAACACACACCATTTGTCTACACCTGTCAGCCCTGGTCATGGACACTTGCACCTAGCTGTCCTTGCGTGTTTACATTCCTGTTGTTGTTCATGGTGTATGTGTCCACAGTGGCTACTGCCTGTACCACCATGTCCCCATTGGCGTTGTCCCCATTGCCACTGCTATGTCACTACCTTGCCTTTACATTAGTGTATGTGCATACATGTGCATTGCAGCATTGCATGTTGAGGCTATGGTCTGCCATGCATGCACCTGCTCCCACAGCATCTGTGTCTGCCATTTGCAGGTTTGTGTGGCATGTGTATTGTGTGGGTCATGTGTTCCCCACATGTGTTGGTCTGCTTGGTTCGCCACATACTGTATTGTTTCCTGGGCCCAACATCATCCTACTTGCATTGTTCCTCCCTCACACCTCTGCAGGGGCACGTTGGTTGGGTCAGGGTGTGCCAGGCCCACGTGTTCTGTCTTTACTTTTGGGCCACCAAGTAACTGCTGCTTGGGGATTCACTGACCTACAGTGTGCTGTGCCATTTACATTCAGGTACCTGTCACTGTCCACACGCATGTGTCATTTTTCAATGTGGTGATGGACCTGTCCCCCCACCTCACCTGTGTGTGGTTACAGTGTGTGCCTCACCTTGTGCTCCATATGTTCCTGTGCTGGCCCATGCGCTGTCATAGCACAGTGTACCACATGCATGCCACTGTGGTGCATGTGGCATGCATAATGGTGCATGTGGGTTTTACTTATCATGCATTCCCCCTTTGCTCATGTCCTCCTGGACTGCCCTTCTTATTCCTGTGTGTCCCAATACTGTTCACAGGCATGGCCCACTGCACACTCTGTTCCCTGCTCTTATTTGTCAGGGAACATGTGTTCCCACCATTGACATTGTGTTGCTTGTGTGTGATCCATGGTACAGGCACACAGGCCATCCACCAGGACATTGCATGGTCATGTTGTACATGTGTGCACCACCTCTGGTGGTGCTGCCGAGGGTTGTGGACGGGACTGCTATACTGGTACACGCACACCCCACACCCCCACCTGGAACACACACCAAGGTGTGTGGTGCCCATCCGCATTCATTCACATCTGTGCAGGTCATACCTCTCACTTCTACGGTTTTACAAACAGTCATTTTATTTATTTATTTTATCTATTGAAAATAATCAGAATTACAATCCTTTGAGTCATAGACTGTTTTGCAAAGGCTCCACATCAGGTGATGTAAAAGGAACAGCATAAGACACAATACAGATACATTAACAGTAGTAGTTAAAAATACAGGTTAGATGATCTTGGTTTACGTTTACTTGGTAAGATATATCATCTGGGAGCACGGTGGAGTCCCCGAGTCAAAGTTAAGACAGGAAACATTTTCGTAGGATCCAGAGGGACCCAGAGTCATAGTACTTGCATAAAGGGGTAGGGAAAGATTGGGTGCCTTGGGATGGAGGCTAGCAGCAATCAACCAAGGGATTATAGGAAGTTTACTGAGACAGAGGTGGTTCCTGAGTAAACTGATTCAGGAAAGGGGTGATGTGGCGGGGGGGGTGGGTGAGAAGGATAGGCGGGGGTTTAATTACAGTCACAGGTTGTGGAGGCAAGGAGTAGGGTTTTGAGCCCTGTCTTAAATTGGTTGAGGCTGTGGGTCATTGAGATGGAGGATGGGAGGCTGTTCAGCCAGAGAGGGACCCGGTAGCGGAAGGATCTTTGTCCGAGAGAAGTTCTACAGTGGGGGATTGGCAGGCTGGAGTTAGCTACGTGCTGTTGTGACCGCCTATGAGGGGCTGTGTGTAAAATCGGGTGGAGACCGATAGGGGCTAGCTTTAGTTGTATCTTTTTGGCCATGAGACTGGTGAAGTATTTGTCTGCCTTGGAAGTTAAGCCAACCAGTATGCTCATAGAGCTCACAGGTGTGTGTTAACTTGCCACAACCCAACCCGAGACTAGTCAGCAGGCTTTGTTGAGGGTGAGGTTAATGCTGCATAGGACAGTTTGATCTGATGATCCATAGATGACTATCCCTTAGTCCACTACGGATAGGATAGGAAAGAGGAGGATACTGCAAAGTGCATGGCTTGGGGGGTAGACAGTGCTTGTCTCTGTAAAGGATCCCCAGTCTCATGTTGATAGAGGAGGTGACCTGTTGTATATGGGTGTGGAAGGAGAGAGAGAGGTGTCTAAGGTGACTCTGAGATATTTAAAACAGGAGATCTGTTCCAGGGCAGAGCCATGGGTGTTAGTTATGACTGGGGCGCTTGACAGTGGGGGCTTTGGCGGTGGGCAAAGATAAAAGACTTTGTTTTTTTGTAGTTTATAATAAGGCGGTGCTCAGAGGACCAGGTTTGTAACTCACTAAAGTATCCTTGCAAGGTAAGTTGAAGAGAGTTGGGGTGTGGGTGTTTCCAATACACTACTGCATCATCAGCATAGAGCAGTAAGTGATCACTGCAGGATGTGGGGAAGGAGCTAAGAAAGAGGGTGAAGAGTAGAGGGCCAAGTATCGACCCCTGTGGGACTCCAGCATGCACCGGCTTGCGTGTGGAGATAGTTGTGTTAATTTTGACTTGTTGCGACCGACCTGAGAGGTAATCTCTGAACCAGGCAGTGACCTCAGGTGTAATGCTAAGAGAAAGGAGGGTATGGAGTAATAGCTCATGACTGACAGTATCAAATACTTTGGTTAAATCAACATAAAAAGCCACTGCCACAGATCCTTGTTCGAGGCCCTCATGAATAAAGGTAGTGAATTTGATGAGGGCAGTGGAGTTGCTATGGTCCCTCTGGAAACCATGCTGTTCATGGCAGAGTATGTCATGTTTGGATGGGTGGTCAGTAAGCTGATCCAAAACTATTTTTTCAAGAGCCTTGGAGAGGGGTGGTAGAATTGAGATTGATCTATAGTTGGAAGCCGCAGTGGGGTCCCTGCCCTTCAGAATAGGGGTTATTACTGCTCCCTTCCAGGCCGAGGGGAATTGGCTGAGGCATAAGGACATGTTGAGGATTTTGGTGAGATGTGGGAGTGTCACATCCAGGGTCAACCTAATGAGTCTGAGGTCCAGCGTGTCTGAACTGTAACGAGAATTTGCCAGGGCTATGGTGAGGTAGCGATTTGCCTCGTTACGGGAGATGACTCTTATCCTAAAGGGGGCTGCGGTGCTGTTGGCCGAGGTGATGGAAGGGGTGAAGGAGGTAGGGTCAAAGTTAAGAGGGAGAATATGAGAGAAGTCTGAGAAGGAGGTGTTGAGGGCTTCCAAGATAGCCGTGGGGTCCTGGGTAGTAACCCCTTTTCCTGTAAGCTGGGAAGGGATAGGGGAGAGAGGTTTCCCACAGAGCTCCTTGATGTTACTCCAGAAATTTTTCCTGGAGCTCCAGGTGGAGGTGAGGGTGTGCTTATAGTATGCAGCTTTGGCTTTCCTGATGGCCTATGTGCATTTGTTACGAGCCACTCTGTACAGTTGCCTATCAAGCGGGAGCTGTGAAGCAAGGGCCTTGTGCCATAGGTTATCCCTCTGCTGCATAAGATCTAGCAGCAATTGAGAGATCCACGGGGTGTTTCTTTTTTTGATTACTTGTTTGGTGAAGGGAGCGAATATATCACAGGCTGTGTTGAAGGTAGTAATGAAGTAGGAGAGAGCTGAGTCCACAGATTGCGCAGTGGGAATAGGGGACCAGTCGCAGGAGGCTAAGTGAGATTTCAGGTGTGCTAGGGCTCCTTTTTTTAGACATCTATGTTCGGTGATACTGGTGGGGGAGGGGGGAGTTCTGGCGGAGCACAGGCAAGTAACAGGTGAGTGGTCACTAATTGAGTCAGGGAGCACAATGATTTGGGAGATGTTCTTAGGTTTGTTAGTGAAGATGAGATCTATTAGGGTTGAGGTCCCTGTTCTAGGCTCCCGTCAGGGAGTTGACGACCTGTGTGAGGTCACAAGCAAGGGTTGCATCCTTGCTGGGGGATGATGTTGAAGCCAGCCAGTTTACATTGAAGTCACCTAGTAAGATGACTTCACTCCTAGGGGGGAGGTGGGAGATTCTGTCCAGGACTGATTCAAAAGCAAGTTTTTGGCTGCTGGGGGAATGTACACTGCCATAATGTAAAGGGTTTTTCCCCGGGTGCCCAGACTGAGCTTGACTGTAAGGGTCTGGGCTCCATGCATAGGTGGTGGGGTGTGGACCTCAAGGGACCTGAGGGAGGATTTGACGTAGATGGCACAGCCGCCTCCCTGCTTGCTAACCCTGTCTGATCTGTAGAGGGTGTAGTCACAGAGGGTGACAGCCTCATTAGGTATCCTGTCTGAAAGCCAGGTCTCAGAAAAACTAGTACATCAGGTGAGTGTTGGGCTATCCAGCCTTGGAGAGGGATGAGTTTTTTTTTTTTGGGAGGCTGCAGATATAAAGTGTTGCCAGCAGGAGGCTTCCATGTTTGTTAGGGGGGACAGTAGAGTGAGGGGTCCAGGGTTGGGGTGTATATTACCAGAAAGCAACAGGAGGAAGAGAGCATGACATAAAAGGGCTAGCCTGAGCATTCTTGGAGTGGCCTGGTTAGTCTGGGAAATAATGTTTTTTTTTTTTTTTTGAGTGTGGTGGGGACTGGGATGGTGCATATGAGGTGCGTTATCAAGGTGATGGGAGGGAGGGTACCTGGTAGAGTGCTAACTGGAGGGTTGGAGGGCTGTGGCTTGAGGGGTATCAGAGTAGTAGTGCAGCGGGAGTTGTGCACATATTGGCTGGTTATTAGGTCTAGGATGGAGTCGGTGTATGAAGGTGCATGTGACTTGGGGTTGGGGGACTTGCGTGTAGGCATATAGAGCAAAATAAGGGCATATCGGGTTATAAAGGTGTTAATAGAGTAACCGTCATGTGGCAGACGCTCCACAGGAGGGGGTAGGAGTGCTAGGTGGGGGATCATAGAGGCAAAGAGGACAGTGATCACCAACAATGGGAGCATTTTGATGATAGGGGTGGTTTCGATACAGGGTGGCCACTAGTGGTGCGCTGGTATAAGCTGCTGCTGGAGTAGTGGGCTGATTGGTAAAATTTCCTCACATGATGCAAAATTTCCCTATTTATGTGCAAGCTGACCAAGGGTGGTGGTGGGGGTGGGGAGCCGAACACGTAGCATTCGGCAGAGCAATCCTCAGCGCATCAGCGCTCACAGCAATGGTTGCATCCAGGAGCAGTGAAGATCGTGGGGTCAGCGTACCTGATTAAAGTTATTGGAGGCTTTTCTGGGCTGTGGGGGAGAGCTTCAGAGCCCGCGTGACCTCAGTCGTCCTCGGGGTCGGCTGTGGAGGAAGGAGAGGGAGAAATCAGTTTAAATAAGTAAGTTGGGGGAGGAGCTTGGGGGCTGGATTTTAACGCTGTCTATGGAGTAACAGCAGCAGGGAGCTGAGAGACATTGAGAGTGTAATCTTGCCTACAGTTTCAGGAATAAATTTAAGGCACTGAATTAGTTAAGGCAGTAGTTATCTCACTCTATCTTAAAGGCATTGAACAGAATTAATTAAGGCAGTAGTTGTCTCTGTATCTTGGCTATTAAGACAGTAGGGCTATAAAAGTGAAAATGGTAACTTGGCTATCAGGTCACAGTTAAATTAAGGCAGTAATTATCTCTCTATCATAGGTTACTTGCTTACTGAAACATCTGAGTTAAAGTTGGGGCAGTAATTAGTTGTCTAACTAAAGTTCTTTCCATAACGCGCTTTAAATAAGAAGAAACAGCAGATGGAAAACACAATTTGAAGGGAACAACCTAAAAATAGCATGCAGTAACAGGTATAATAGAGTTCTCAACCCTAAAAGTTGGTGAAATAAACTATCTCCACATGTACGCCAAACAAAAGTGTCCTTAAGAAAAAAAAAAGGCACCAAGGGGCTAATTTTTAATCCTCAGTGCATCAGTGCTCACAGCAATGGTCACATCCAGGAGCAATGAAGATCGTGGGGTCAGCGTACCTGATTAAAGTTATCAGCAGCTTTTGTGGGCTGTGGGGGAGAGCTGCAGAGCCCTCGCACCATCAGTCATCCTCAGGGTTGGCTGTGAGCCCTCATGACCTCAGTCGTCCTCGGGGTCGGCTGCGTCATGCCTCTTATCTGCTGGCTGTCGTATGTGGCAACCATTCCTTGCTGTGCATAAGTGGCCCTCTGTGCCACATCACTGCAGCTGTGCTTTTATGGGTTCATTCCCACATGCAACCTTCATACCTCTCAACTGCTATATATTCCACATGGTGCTATGATATTCACACTCACATTTACCCTTGCTACTCACAGGTTTACAGATGTTCCTCATACCGTTTGAGCTATTTGTGGACACATATGTCTTACATCATTGAACTGGGTTGATAGCAGCATTCATTATCACTCACTGTATGGTGTCCACTAATTGTATACGTATTATTGTTTCATTTGACAGTGCTACACATTGTGGCCCTTTGCTATGATATTTGATGGCCAGTGCTATGTTTATTACTACTGCATGGTTGAGAGGTCTGGCACCCATGCATACATGCTGCACCATGGCACACACTCATTATCATCCTGGGACTACCATCACATATTATTACTGCTCACATGCATCTCCTACCTGTCCCTCACTGCATGCCGTATGTGTCCAATCCACTGACTCCATGTACAGTCTGGCTGCTTATGTGGGATGCTATCATCTCCTCCTGGCTTGTTAGGGGTACATCTTTGCTTTCTCCTCCACCAGTGGCCAGGGCACTCCTGTGGTTCTGTGCTAGCTTCTCTTTTGTCCTGCACTTCTTATCATTGTAGTGCTTCTGCCACTCCCTGATGGTCCTCTTTGCACATGCCACAGCATTGACATGCCTGGCAATTTCCTCCCACTGCTTCTTCCATTAATCTCTTGTGGCCTTACTGCCACCTCTGGCACATAGGATGGCTGCATGGGCATGTACCTCCTAGATCAATATATCAGTCTCCTGCTGCGTGAAGTTTGTTTTCCTCCTCTTCTTGTCCCCATTGCCCTGTGTAGGTTCACCTCTGCCTTGTGGCCTGCTGCTTTTCTTCTTTCTCTTGCCCCTTTTGTTCTGGGGCTGTTGCTCCACACTTGCTTGTGACTTGCTCATTCCACTTCCTCTGTCAGTTTCAGCATCATCCTGCACCTACATTCTGCGTCATGCCTGCTGTTTGTGTGCTTTTATGGGCCATAGCCTATGACTTCCATCCTTCCGGCTTGCTTCGGTACATTTGTGACTTGTACCTGAATCTGGCGCAATGCCTTGGTCGCAGCATTCCTGGACACAAGTTGCGTCATGGCGCAGTCTGTGTCTTCCTTTCTGAATCCAGCCCGATCAGTTTATTTAGATAGTTAGATTTCTACATACATTGTACACACTGTTTTATGTAGTGTATGGACATAAAAAATACCATGAAAAGGCTTTCTTAGATTTGTCCCAGTCACCATCCCACAACAGAGAAAAACATACAGAGAGAGTATACCTTTCATAACAAAGCCCTTCCTAATACACTTCTCTCTCAGTAGTCCTATGTTGCAGAGCTGACGAACTGTGACTCTACTAGCAGCTGTTCTCCAACCTCTCACCTTACAGCAATGGCACCATCATCTATGCCCCCTCCCCCACCAACACCAGTTATACATGGAAAAAAAATACATTTTTGTTGACAACAAGCGGGCAGTTGCTCATGCACCACAGATCGGCACTCATTATGGGAGTGTTCAGCTTGCGAGGGTCTCTGGTATGTAACATCCCTTGTGCAGCAGAATGAAAAGTTGTTCTGCTGCACTTCTACAGCAGGACAACTTTTTACAGCATACATACTATTCATACATAAGTTACAAACTACTATATGGCATCAACACGTCTACAATTCATTTGTAGAATAAACACTACTCTTCTTAAAACCTAATTTTCTCTTCAAAAAAAAAAAATCAAGAAGTAGAAGCACTATGCCAAAGTAATAACTAAAGATGTTTTTCAAGATCCATTCTCTATTCCATTTTCTATTTTTTGCATCAGTCCTATTGGCATCATAACTGATAACATTCTGGTAGGATAGCCTTATCGTCAATCTTTCAGCTACACATTTCATGTCCACTTCAAAAATCAACTCATTGTTGCTGTCATAAGAAATTTCTTAGCCCATGCCTTTATTTATGATGCCATTCACCAGTCAAACTCACTGGTAGTACTGCAAAGGTTTCTAAGTATTCATATAATAAATATTCCAAATTATTTTGCCATGGCATCCCTTTGGCACATAATAGTAACAATAGTTTATTTCTTCATTCAGCTCACATTCCAATGCAAAAGCACACCAACATTTTAAGTCACTGCCTAAAGCACTTTGATCATCTTCCACAGTATTATTCAAGAACCATCTCCTGGTTGACTTACTTCTGCTTGACTAGCATCTCTCTCCTCTGACAGTGGACATTTTTTCTTGTTTAACATCACTCTTCTAAGAAGTAATATATCTATTTTTCAGAAAAAAAAAGAAATGTGGTTTTATCAATGAACTTGAGTTTGTTGACACCATTAGCTTTTTATTCTATAAAAGGACTCCCTTCTGTCAAGTACTCTAGTTTGAGTTCTACAAAAGCAAGACTCCCTTCTGTAATGTTGCAGCTTATTTCTGAAGTTATTGCTTCCTTATAAAAAGTCCTGAACAAAGCAGAACTGCTTACTGCAGTTCTTAAGAATTCCATGATTAATCCATCAGTAGGTGATTTGAAGGACTCAGAATCTCCTATCAAAGACCCAATTATAGCCCAAAGATACCAATAGCCAAGTACATGATATGTTAGCCAGCTCCTTAGACTATGTCATATCAACAACTTTTACCTTACGTAACACGTTCTGTAATTCCTTTATGACTAAGTCCACGACAGTATAACAACTCTCCAGCCCTTGCATCATCTGCATAGGTGGACACTTTAATGTCAGTTAAAAACAATGGATTCTGAATTCCATGAATCGTTGGTGCAGTACTAATGGCTTATAATAGAGGATCTAATGTCAAAATGTAGATGATAGGGCTGAGCGGACACTTTTGCCATACACCACAACATAATGGCATACAAGTTCCGAGACACCTATTTATGTTAGGGATAACAGATACATGAGAATATGGAAGTTTAATCCAAATTATAAGTCTGAGAAAATCCATATTTGTGTAAGACCAGACAAATATAATAATGGGGGATCTTATCAAATGCCTTTTCCTGATCCACAATGAACATCAAGTGTCTCTTCCCTTCCCTATTACAATACTCAATAATTTCCCTGATAAGTAGTAAAATGTCTTGAATGTGCCATCCTGGAATAGAGTATGTCTGTAAAGGGTATAAAACAATGGAAAACACCTTAGCTAAATGCTTACAAAAGATTTTTGCAAGGAGCTTAGCATCAGTATTTATATGACAAATTGGTCTCCAATTTTTCAACTCTGCCTGGTTACCTTTTTTGAATATAAATATCTGTATGGCATCAGTAATAGATCCTGAAACAGAAAGTTGTGTAGAAAAAATAATTAAAGATGAAAGCTAAGGCCCAATAAAGTGGAAAAAGTCTGATAAAACTCAGAAGTCAGACCATCAGTGCCTGGAGAGGTCTGTTTCCTCAGGGTAGAAATTCCTAAGCTGACTGCTGCAGCACTAATGGGTTAATATTAGAAAAGCCTTGTCAGCAGCAGAGACTTGGGGCAGACTTAAGGAGTCCAAAAATTGTGTAGTCTGGTCGTCTAAGGGAAAATATGATCCCACAGTGGTCAATAAAAAGTCCTGAACAACCCACAACATGCCCTGCTTAGACTTTTGAACATTATCAGCTTGATCAACTAAGGAATGCAGCCTCCTCTTTAGAATTCTGGAGGTACAACTTTGAAACACATCCCCAGTTAAATGCTGATTTTGGGTGCCATATATTTGTTCAAAATAAAGTGTCTTAGCCCTGTCATATTGTATAGTTTTCAGTTGGTCCTTAACAGCCTGTTTCTGGGTCTATAAAGAAATGCCCCATTGTACCTGAAGGGAGATCAGTTTATATAACTGATACCTCAAGTCCAAATATGTTGTATAATTCATACAAAGACACAGAACTAGAGTGTCGTTTAGCTAAATTTCCAATATCTCTCTAAGTATCTTCTCACCAAATAGATTTTTCTTTGTCTAAGCAAAGAACCATAGTACGAGCCCATAATAATTCCTGAATGGTATCTGGAAAGTGTAGCACAGAAAGAATATTATTATTCCGTCACCAACTAGGTTTCTCCAATTTGTGTTCTGGAACTACTGCAATAATACAACCCAATAATAAATTATCTGTAGTTTCTACAGATACAGTTCTGTTATCTGGAATAAAGTTGTACTGGGAGACAAAAAAAAAATCAAGTCGGGTGGCCAGATTCGACCCATAATACGTTTATCCTCCAGTGGGATGCTGGGAGTGACATGCGTCAACCAGCTGAGCATCCTTATAATTCTTTGGTAAACAAACATAATCACAAAATAATTTAAGTGGTTTTGCTCCGTTGTCTTGTAGCCGTAATGGACAATTAAAGTCCCCACCAAAAATTGTAATCTTGGAAGAGTATAAAATGGGATAATCAATTGAAAAAGGGAAAAATTTAATTTGGTCTGTGGGTGTAGACAACAATCAGATGATAGGTAATAGCCTCCAACACACAGTTTATCAGCAGTGCCATATCAGGCAAGAGATCAAGAACTCTCAACACCTTAGGTTGAACCCTGTTAAACAGAATTGCAACCCCAGAGCAAGTGTCAGTTCCAATGGAAAAGTAAGAGACAATTGCTGTCCACAGCCTCTGTGGAGTAGCTATGTCTGGCAATGGTCAAAGTCTATCATACTGTACAAAAAATATATTAGCAGGCATCTGTTGCAAACTCTGAAAGGTATCCTTTCTATGTATAAAATTCTTAATGCTATTAGTGTTCAATGTAGCAACCGGCATGCTGAAAGAAAAGGATAGACAGAACAAACAGTAATGACAAAGAAAATGTCTTAGGGTGGCTGAGTAGGTTTCTTTTTTGAATTTCACTTTGCCACTTGGACTTGGACTTTCTTTTCAATTAAGGGTTCATGCAAGATGTTGCATGTCATCCTCAGTGTCAGAGGAGAGCAGCCTCCTGGAGGACACCCTGGAGCATGCTTCAAAGTCAATGTCATCATCCAAATCTCTCCAATTTTTAGATTTGCAAGAGGGATGGCTCTTTCCTTTGTCAGTACTGAAACAGAAGGAAGATCCATAGGGGACATCTGTGTGGTTTTATGATGCAAGATTTGTCTGCAGATACCTCCCTGAAGGATTCTGGGGGGGGGGGCGGCATTGAAGTTCCAGAGATGGGAGATGAGGCAATATCAGAAACAGAAGCATGTGAGGTCTGGGGGAGAGGTTGTTCTGAAATGTGAACACCACAATCTGCATCTGGAAGAGGGGGGTATTCCCAGAAGGACCAGTGGAATCAGTGGGGGGCACTAGGAACAGGCAAAGTGTCCCCAGACAGTATTGTAGTGCCATACGACTCAGCAGGTAGACCCAGAAGTAAAGTATATGAAACTATTTTTTTTTTACTCTGTTTTTTCCTACTTAAAATGAATGAGACTGGTGAGGAGGGCACTGGGAGAACTGGGAACGCAAGCAGTTCCAACAAGCAGAAGGGCATGGAATCAATGGATGAGACACACCGTCCCATCCATCTGAAGAGGCAATGTTTTGTACCAGGAGCACTGGGCAGTAGAACCCACTCCCCACAGTACAGCACCAGCAGCAGCATGCAGTGAAGATACAACCACCACCAGTTGACCCTGCTTCTGTAGGTCCTGTACCTGCTTCAGCACCTGCCCCAGTGCTCCCTGTGGTTGTGCCACCACCTGAGCCCCATGAGGAGGAGGAGTCCTGCCCTGGTACATCTGTCTCCTCCAAAAGTTCCTTGTTTGGGACGTTTTTGTAATTGACCTTACTGACAACAGTGTGATGAGAAGCATATTGTGTGACATGGTTATTCAGCATTTGAAATGAGCAGTCTTTTGGGCACAGGTGGCCAGCACACCCACCTTAAGGTAAGGCACCATGAGGAGTAGAAGATGCATGTGAAGACTCATGGAAAGAATGAGACAGCTGAGAGGGGTGGAGAGGGTGGAACCCTACTGATCCTTCCATGATTCATGGTGGTCATCAGAAGAAGAGGCATCATGGTGGGTCATCACATGGTGGACAGGTCCTGGAAAGGGACACAGAGAGGACAGTGGGAGCAGGAGAGGGAGTTGCAGACAGACTCAGGTACTGCGGGGGTCACCCAAGAGACTGGCCTCAGATCCGTAAACTACATCCCTCTGTGCAGAAGAGGTGCAGCTGTGTGGGGAGATAGTGGAGCTCTCCTGGGAAGTTATTACCACAGAAGAAAGCACTGAAGTGTTGCTCTAAAATCAACAAAACATGGGTGTTGCAGAACTTTGTGGTGCCATTTCATCCTATTTTCCGAGGCTATAGCCTCATTCTCTGCCTTTATTCACCTTTATTCTAGCTGCATTATCTGAATTACTATTTCCTTTATTCCTATCTTCACGTGCTATTAAAAAAAATGGAAAAAGAAAAGAAAATAATGAAAACTCCAAATAAGCTTTATAAATCTTAATTTCTCTCTGTCCTCATTTCTAATACAGCCTCCTTCTATATATCTAAAATCTTCTGTCAGCTATCCTCCTCCTTCTGATTAATAAAAGAAAAACTCTTATTTCCCCTCTATATTGTTCTCTTTCTTGAGCAACAGAATGCTCCAAGCACTATCACTGTCTTCTCAGAATTTTTCTCAACTACCAGAGTAAATATATTGTGCTGCTGCTTTGTGCTATGAGGTGGTACACTATGATTCAGCCTCTACAACAGTTCTTGTTACTCACTTTACAGGAAAGTGTGAGAAAAGTATAATATACATACATTCTGTTCTCACAGGATTTTTTCAACTACCAGAATACTGCACATATCTTGTGCCGCTGCTTTCTGTTACAAGGTTGAGTGCTATGATTCATTACCCCTGCTACAGTTCTTGTTTCGCACTTTAGGGGAGATTGTGAAAAAAACATAACACCATAAGGGAAATTGTGAAATAAAAGCACACTCTACATAAATTATGTGCTTCCAGAATTGTTCTCAACTACCAGAGTAAATATATCGTGTTGCTGCTGTCTGCTACAGGGTGGTGCATTATAATTAATTCCCCCTACCACAGTTCTTGCTGCACACTTTAGGGGAAAGTGTGAGAAAAGCACATCCCAAGTGGGAATTGTGAGAAAAGCACAATATACACAAATTTTGTGCTCCCAGAAGTTTTCTCAATCACCACATTAAAGATGTCAAACTGCTACCGGTAGTGCTACATGGTTCTGTGCTGTGTGTTTTTGCTGCCCCCAACACTGTTGTTGTGCCTCACTTAGTGAAAACTGTGCATAAATCATAATTTTTCATAAATTATCTTCCTCCAGACTTTTCCTCAAGTGCACCCCAAAATTTGACAGGCTGCTATATGCTGCCATATAATAGTTCACAGTGCATATGTGTCCCAAACACTCTTGAAATGAGATGTACTCCAGGAAATCTTATATGCTGCTGCTGCTAGTTGGTGCTATGCTTTGCAAGTCTCCACAACAACTGTCAAGATGCATTTTAGTGCCCAGAAAATAAAAGCAAATTCTCATAGCTGGAACAATTTTCAGGACACCCAAAAATGAGATGTGCTCCTGGAAGTGTTATATGCTGCTGCTACTGCTGTACTTTGTGAATGTAGTCTACAACAACTGGATCTGAATGATGATCTTCAACTTGAGTATCATTTTGTAGTGACCTGCCAGCAAAGGTAAGTATTTTTTGTTGTCTTTTTGTTATTGTGGGGGTTGGGAGGGTATTTAATAATAATAATAATAATAATATTTATTTGTACCACGCCTTTCTAAAAACCAAGGTGCCTTAACAAATAATTAAAATAAAAACAGCATAATAAAAACACACATACAATAAATACTGGTTCATAAAATCAGTAAAATAACATCAAGTCGAATACACTTGATACCACAATTCAGTCTTCAGGGCCTGTTTAAATTCCTCCACGGACACACACTCCTGAAGCGGATGGGGTAGAGAATTCCAGAGGGCGGGGGCCATGTACATAAAAGCATGGGCCCCCAAAGGTTTTAAAGAAACCCTTGGAATCTCTAGCAATCCCTCATCCACTGAGTGGAGCGATTGCCTAGGGCAGTAAGGTACCAGAAGCTCTTTCAGGTAGTCCAAGCAAAGTCCGCGTAGGACTTTATACATCAGAAGTCTGACTTTAAAGGTGATCCACCACTGTACTGGCAGCCAGTGCAGTTCGAGCAGGACCGGAGAAATATGACAGGTACGGGGAGTACCCATCACTAATTGGGCCACAGCATTCTGCACCAGCTGCAAGTGGCGGATATCAACCCCTGGTAGCCCTAGATAAAGGGAGCTGCAATAATCAAGGTGTGAGGTCACAAAGGCATGGACCAATGTAGGCAGATCACTGGATGTAACAAGGTGCTTAATCCTGGAGATGTTCCTCAGATGGTAAAAGGAAGATTTGATGACCGCCGACACCTGCGATCACAGTGTCAGCCCGTCGTCTAAAATCACCCCCAGATTCTGCACCTGTTCAGAAGTGGGGAGCTGGGAGCCACCAAGAAAAAGTCCTGAAGGCAAACCAGCTTACCTCCCCTCTATCCAGTGACCTGGGTCCACAACCAACACCTCCATCTTCTCCGAGTTCAACCTCAGCCAACTTGAATCCATCCAGTTCTGGATTTCAGTGAGGCAGTTGTTAAATGTCGAGAGAGCTCTATCTGGTTGGGTGCAAAAGATAGGTAGAGCTGGGTATCATTAGCATAGCAGTGAAACCTCAGCCCATACCTTCTTACAATGTTTCCGAGGGGCAGCACATACACTGCAAACAACATGGGGGACAACACTGAACCCTGAGGTGCCCCACATGACAGAGACTGGGCCGGAGGAATTAATCCCCAACACCACCCTCTGAGTTCTGCCAGGGAGAAAGAATCTAAACCACCCAAGGACTGTACTAGACAGGCCACAGATGAACCTCAGGCACTCAAGAAGAACCCCATGGTCCACAGCATCGAACACTGAAAAGAGATCAAGAAGAACCAAGATGGAACGGATCTTCCGATCTCTCGCCATCAGGAGATCATTGAGTACCCAAACCAGTGCAGTGTCTGTACTATGCCTCTTTCAAAAACCAGACTGGAATGGTTCATAGATGTCATGGATGGTCAAATGGTTCTCCAGCTGTATGGCAACTACTTTCTCAGTCACCTTCCCCACAAAGGGAAGGTTAGAGATTGGTCTATAGTTAGCATGGCAGTCTGGGTCCAAAGAAGCTTTGTTCAAGAGGGGCATCACCACCGCCTCATTTAGGGAGCTAGAAAACTCACCCATCTCCAAGGAGCACCAGACTATCTGTGCTAGGACCGGGCCAATGGTATCCCAGCAACCCTTAATCAGGGATGTCGGGCCTGGGTCCAAACTACAGCATGTAGGGTGCATACCCTGGAAAATCCACATGACATCAATGAGCTCCAGTCAGGCAAAGGAACTCCAGGAGAACTCAAGGTTAGTGACCAAGCGCTGATCCATAGCTTCTCCCATAGAAGGTACTGGTCAGAGCACCGTCCTGATGTCGACCACCTTAGCCACAAAGAAGCGAGCAATGTCTTCACACTTTACTTGTGAAAAAGCTCTTCAACCCTGCAGGCAGGCTGGGTTGCACAGTCTGTCTACAGTTCAAAAGAGCTGAGCTGGTTGGTTCTGAGCAGCCACAATCTCCCCAGACAGGAACTCTGCCTTCTTACAGGAGATTGCGGAATGATAGACTTGATAATGTTCCATCAATCTAAGATGGTCGGCATCAAGGGCGGATCTCCATCAGCAACATTCTAATATTCGTCCTTGTCGCCACATCTCCCTCAAGGTCCCATCAAACCATGGGGACCGAGGGCGAAGGGGGAGAGGATGAACACAGACAGGAGCAAAGATATCCAGAGCCGAGGAGATGGCCTTATTATAAGCCAGTACCAAGGTTTCTGGGTCATTGGTCACTTCAGAAAACTCATATTGGCCAAGCACCACCACCAGGCCCTCAGAGCTTACATCTCGCAAAGGGCGGTACCTGACCATCTCCACAGGAGTAGACCTACAAAGGGGGGCACAAAAACTGAACCCCACAGTAGTGATCGGACCATCTGACTGGTTACACCCCCAAATCGAAGGCATCGATCTCCAGGAGAAAGATTAAGTCAAGGGAGTGACCACCTTTATGAGTGGCAGAAGCAACAACTTTTGTGAGGCCCAAAGATGTCATCAATTGGAGGAAGTGTTGTCCAAATTGTGAGAGTTCATCATCGACCCAGGCACTGAAGTCTCCCATGGCCATCAGCATGGGCGACTCGAATGCCATGTCGGTCACGAAGTCCACAACTTCCTGCAGGAAATGCTTCTCATCACCTGGTGGACTATAAATGAGGGCGATCCTACAACCCACACCCGCCACTATGGTACACTTGAATGACTCAGCCTATCCAACTGGTACACTCGTGAGGCCCAGCTAGGTCTTAAAACTGATGGCAACCCCCCAACCCCACGGTCCAACCTTGAGCAGTGAAACACTGAGTACCCAGACGGAATAGCGGCCTCTAATATGGGGCCTACATTCTCATCCAGCCAGGTGTCAGTAATGCATGCCAGATCCACAGACCCAACAAGATCTGCAGTAACTGCAGTCTTATTTTTGATGGATCTGGCATTACACAGCAGCACTCGGGTAGGACGGGCCTCTGGAGCTGCTTGGTTACCTGCCCACTAATATTGTTGGTGCCCTTGGGTATGGAAACTAGGCATGGAGAACCACTCTCCAGATTCCATTTTGCCTCAGGGCATTTTCTGGGTCTCACTACCCGAATACGATGGCCCCGCTCATTCGACCTCCACTGTTTGCATCCCCTTCCCTCCCCTACAAGTAATACCCAGTGTTCTACAGCACTGGTATGCCAATGGCTGTAATGGGGGACAGAAAGGATGGAGGGCCAAAGGGCAGAGGACGAATAGCGCACGACCATGGGGGTAGGCCTCCTACACATACTGAAAGACCCAACAGCAGCAAAACACTCCTAAGACGTCAGAAAACCCCACTTAAATAACTAATTAAATTCAAAAGAAACTGAAAAAACTATTAAACAGATAAATAAGATTACCCTCTACTCCAAGCAACTACCCACCCTTAAACAATAATTTTACTAATAAATTACATGTACTTTATATATACTCCTCACAATCCCCAACAAACCAATACTAACATCTACCCTCCCCTTCAATAAATAAATAAATACACTAAAATAAACACTAAACAATGAAATATGAAACAAGATAAAGTCCTATGACATTATTTGAAACTATTGTGTTTCTGACCACTGTTTGTTACTGTTTCTCACGTTGCAGGTATTTATCACTAGGGTGATTGAATCCTGTTGCTGCAGGAGTTTTGTACAGATCTGGTTATTTAATTTACAAGTGTTTCCTACCATGGAATATAAATATTTTTTTTTTCCTTTTCTTTATAAATGTTATCCATATGTCACTGTAAAACATTTTTCTGCTCATATTTCTCTTGTTTCAGGTATTTTTCTGGTGCATGACAAACTGTACAATGAGACAGCAGCATCAGTTGGAGGACTGTTATATATGCTTGATATAGGGGGCAGGGTGTAGAAGGAGCACAGAAGGTGTCATGTAGACCACCAGGGAATGGTTGCATGAACCTGTTAATTTATATGCATTTTGGGGCTGTGGGGGGTCACTAGATCACCAGGGAATGATTTTCTTCCCTTGTTAATTTATGAACATTTCAGGGCTGGTGGTTCCACTAGATCACCAGGGACTATGACATGCATGATGTTGGGGGTGATCGGGGATCGGGGGCTGCAAGACTACCAAGGATGTTACCTACTTTACACATGGTACAGTCACAACCAAAGACACAGTCAGATACTTCCTGACATTTCTGTGATATTTCTAGAGAAATATCCTGCTTTCTGCATTTCCACAGTAGAGGCAGCAGAGAGAAACTCTCTAGAAATTGCACAAAATATCTGGAAGTATCTGACCATGTCTGTGGCTACCATTACTGGACTGTGCATGCAGTCCCATACACACGCACCAGCCAACTGCCAACAATGCTGCTGCTGCCGCCCAGCTGTCCCCAACTCCCCCTAATGCCACCTCCCTTACCACAACTGTGGCTGGCAGCCATTGTCTAATACCCTCCCACTGACATGAGCCACTTGGATCACCTCCTGACTGGTCTAAGTGATGCCCTTCACTGAATCCATGGTGGGGCTTTTAAAATCTGAAAAATGGGAATGTTGCAGCCCTGCCATGGTGCACACCCCCTTGTCACCAGGAGCACCACCATGATGGGTGCAAGGGTGGTGCAGGGACACTTTGGGGCAAGGGGTCCAAGGTGAGTTGCAGTCCCTGATAGAAAATCGGGATTGGCACAAACTGTGATGCAAGGAGCCACTTGCACTAATTCTGATTGATGCAAACTCTTTGCATAACTCTGGGGGCTTTGAAAATTGAGCCCCTGATGTGAATACAATATAGAGATTATTTTGACTGCAGTAAGCTCCATATTGGATTACAGTATACCTGTGAAAGGAAAACAAAATTAAAAAATTAAAAGAGAAAATAACTTTTTGAAAGGATACCTCCTGTCACATTGATGATGGTCCAGCCTTGAAATGGAATAAGGTGCCCCAGACAGAGGAAAAGTCTTGCTTCATGGATAAGAAGAGAGCAGAACAGAAGACCTGTGAAGACAAGGGAAAATTATGTAGACATTACTAATGTGGCCACTGTAGGTCACTGACCACATAGACAGTACACTATCCACTCCAAGTCTTACTATGGGTGTTATCTGTGAAGAAAAAAATAAATCATGTAGCCCACCTTTGCCGCCATTGTGGCTGCACGATCGATCCATTGTCCAATTCCATTCATTCCATACCTGTCACCTGTGAAGAAAAAAAAGAAATAATTTAACCTGACTTGGCATAACCACTGTATCACTGTTTACCTGTGAAAAGGAAAAACTGAACATTAAAACTTAAAGACAGAAAAAAATAATGCCAGTTATTTACCAACAAATTAGTGATGGCCATGCTGTGTACTGGCGCAATAGTGCCACAGAGTGTGGTGCTGGAGGAAGATGCAGCTTTAGTCTGTGGCTTCTGGTGTGCTGTCTGAAGTGAGAGGGAAATAAAAGAAAAGAAATAAAAACATTTTAATGTCTTGGAAGCAAGGTGGAAGCTCTTCCTGTGTGATGACTGAATCACCACCAACAGTGAGGCTCAGTAGTGTTAAAAACAGTAAAAGTATAACTTACCATCACAGCAGATGTAACTTACCATCACAGCAGACAATGTTGGCATTTTCTGGACCTCTGGTCTTAATGCTTGATGGGCTGGCTAGTTAGTTGGTGGTGTGACTTGAGATCTGACTTGCTAGCTGGTAGGATGGCTGCCAGGCTTACTGGCGGGCTGGCAGGCAGGGTGGCCTGTAGGATGGCTGGCAGGCTGGCTGGCAGATAGGCTAGCTCATGGCATGGCTGGCAAGATGACTGGCAGGCTGGCTGGCAAGATGACTTGCAGGCTGGCTGGTGGGCTGGCTGGCTGGCAAGATGACTGGCAGGCTGGCTGGTGGGCTGGCTGGCTGGCAGGATGACTGGCGGGCTGGCTGGTGGGCTGGCTGGCTGGCAGGATGGCTGGTGGGATGGCAGGCAGACTGGCTGGTGGGATGGCTGGCAGACTGGCTGGTGGGATGGCTGGCAGGCTGGCTGGTGGGCTGGCTGGCAAGATGACTGGCAGGCTGGCTGGTGGGCTGGCTGGCTGGCAGGATGGCTAGCAGGCTGGCTGGTGGGATGGCAGGCTGTCAGGATGACTGGCAGGCTAGCTGGTGGACTGGCTGGTGGGCTGGCTGGTTGGCAGGATGGCTGTCAGGCTGGCTGGTGGGATGGCTGGCAGACTGGCTGGTGGGATGGCTGACAGGCTACCTGGCAGTCTGGCTATCTGGCAGGATGGCTGGCATGTTGGCTGGTAGGATGTCTTCTAGGCTGGCTGGCTGAAATGATCTTCTAAGATTTCTACTTTGTTTGTGGGCATTACGCAGGAGAAAGTTATCAAATCTGCCATTTGCAAAGTTTTCACCATGATGCAAATTAGAACTTCACATTGCAGAGTAAATTTGTGAATTGAGGTGGATTCACAAATTTCTCTGTGGTGAAGTTTTCTAACTTCACACACCTGTAATTGGGAGACTGATAATAGAACAACAGTGTATTTGATAAGCTGAAAGCCATATGGGGTAGAAGAACTCAGACCAGTGGATCCCTGGGGAGAGGGGACAGTGTCCGCTAGACAGATGGAGGACAGCAGGAGTCCTCCTCAGAGTAAGTTGGGGATATTTGAATGCATGCTAAAGTAGCAGCCAACTGAGACATACTCATTAACATACTGGCATAGGCAGTCACAGTAGGCCTAAAAATAATAAAACTGTAATTCAAGAATGGGATAACAAGTGGAGACAAACTGAATAAAACTGAAGCTAGTCACAGTGATATCCTGAGGACAACAGTACACGTTAATGCTGTGAACTAGATGGACTAGCTAAATGTGAGATTGGTCAAGGAAGGATTTGGAAACAATGAATTGTTAGGAGCCCAAACTAAGTTACTCTGAGTTAGCATCTAAAACAAGGCACTCAATCTGCTGGAGCTATAAGCATGTAGTGGGTAGAACCACTGGATAAGAAGGGAGCCAAAACTTGTTAGGCTAGCAAATAATGGTTGAATACTATGATTGAATTCTACCATCCATTGCACCCAGCTGCTGAGGATCATGCCTCTACCCTTGTACCATTCAATTTAATAAAAAATTATATTAGGCATTTTCTTGGTTCCCCTTTCCCACCTCTGTATGTACAACAGTCTCTGCCGAGGCCACATTTGTCAAATAAATGTAACTCACAGAAAACCTTCCAGTTGCCAAGAACACTCCCTCTGGCCTTCTACCTTTGCATTTTGTTAAATTTCAAACTGCAAATGCTAATGTGTTTAACTATGAGTTTGTGTTCAACTGACTCAAGAAAAACAGCAGCCCAAACGTCATCATTGTAACACTTGCAGTACTGTCCTTCTGACCATGCTGATCACTGACTTCAATCTAAATATTTTACGGTCAAATTGTTGTACATATTGAGGCAGCAAACAGGCAGTGGTGGGGGAGGGTGGGCTATACAGTATTTTTTTTAACATGTTTTATTGCTTTATAATAAAAGAATATCACACAGTCAACCTCATGACAGACATTCAAACATCATTACACATACAGTAGGTTCCATCCAATGGAAAAGAAGTACTGGTTAGTGTAGACATCCTTGTGTAAGGATAGGGAGTATAGCAAACAATTGGTTACATACTGTATACATATTAAATAAAATAACATAGCTACATTCCGCAACAATGTGGTGTTCAGTGTAATAAAAATGAGACCCCTCACATGTTTAGATTACTCAACTATCAAGCTCATGTGACCCGAATTCAACATGTAACAAAAATATCACTTTAGAGTGTCGCTCCAGACTCTGCATTTGAAAAAAAAAATGAGTATACCTCATCTCTGATCATTTCACCTAGAAAAGGGAAATCATTCAACTTTGCATGTACAGTACTTGATAATATTAGTCAATTATAATACTAACTGAATTGCAATAGCAATTAACATGCATTACTATAATATCAAAATACACTGTATAATTAACTTCTGCCTGCACCTGAGGTATAACAGATCAGTCCTATGGCTATATTAAAATAAATGTTATCTTAAATTATAGGATGAGCTGAGATCATCTCAAAACACCTGCTGACCCAAATCTGCATCAGGAAGATAAAATAGTTGAAGGAGGAAAATACATTATGGTGCCAAAGTCTACAAACAGCAAATAAAAAATATCCAACAGCATGAAGTGACATAATATATTAAAAATAACCACAGGTATTGTTTTTTCCCATATACAAATGAACACGAGAACTTAAGTTATTATTCAGGAACAGTTTATTCCCTTGCAGCAGTTTTGTTTTGAGGAACTCAGTGTCCTCTAGCAATATCCATCTGTCACCACATGTTTTCAGGTCTCCTCTGGATCTGCCTAATGCTCAAGCTCCTTCAAAATGCTTCCACTCATTTCCCAGCTTCCACAGCATCAGTGTAGTGCACAATATGGCCCCTGTAGCAAATAGGAGCCACTCCAACATCAGTAGTGAATGCAACCACTCCTAGTCATTATAGTTTGGTGTGCACCACATAAAACATTTTGCTACAGGCTGGGGTAGCAAATTATAGGTCTGGAAAAACATGTATTAGGATTATCTTATACAGTATGCTAAAATAAAGTTATTTTTCCACAGAGATTTTCTATCTTGGCCATGGTCATAAGTCAGGGATGTATTCTGGTCCTGCAGAGTACCCTGTTCATGCTAGTGTCTCCTGAACTCCTCTAGCTCTGGTAATCCCGTACCTATGTCCATGGCTGTGCTATCTATGTCAGGGGCTCCAGGGAAAGGGCTGTCTTCCCTTTCCAATGCAGTCCTCCATATGGACCAGGATCCAGTGCCAGTAGGCACTAAGCTCCAGGAGAGGCAGGAATACAGGCTGTCATTCAGATGGTCATGGGTTTTACTTCCCCTTTTCTAATCCCTCCCATCTCCTAGACATGAGTGCAGCCTCTACCCACATTGTCATGTGTAGCATGTCCTGTGCAGTGGAAGCAAGCTCCCTGGCCTGGCCACTGGGGTCGCTGTGCCAGATCTCACTGTCAACCTGGTTGAGGCATGCTGCCACACAGTAGCTACCTTGGCCTGGCCTGCCTCCTTATGCAATCATCTGGGCTTGCTCCTGAACCTGGCTCATCTGTGGATCCATGATGCCACATTGACAATTTCATGTTGATGCAACATTACTCTGACACCACTACATCAATCGCAATCACAGTCGGGATAGTGCCAGCCTGAATAATCTTATTGTTTTGCAGGGGGCTGTGTCCCTTTCACCCCACTCTTTAGGATTCTCAACTCTGAGATGGGGCAAAGCTGGGGATGGGGTGCTGGACCTTGGGAAGGGTATTGGGTCCCAGGCAGACTTTACAGTGACATGGCAATGTTGTCAGGATCAACCATGTCACTATAAAGTTGTCACTGTAGCGGTGGTATACCCTCATCTGCAGAGGACCAAGGATTGAGCATTGAGTAACCCCAAGATTTAAGACAGCAAGATCTGAATTAATGCCTTGTGTGGACACTAGCTGGATTTGGTTACTCAGGTAGTTTCTGAACCAATTTATGGCTGATTGGCTGATACCTAGGGTCTCAAGTTTAAGCAGGAGTATTGCATTATCCAGCAAGTCAAAAGTCTTAGTGTGGTCCAGAAGACAGTCCCAGTGAGGTGACTATTATCCATGGCTACATGGAGATCATTGGGACTTTGATCAATGCAGATATGGTGGAATGCCTCCTTCTAAAGCTAGATTGCATGGAAGAGAGCAGATTGTGCAAACTAAAATGCTCAATCCACTGTGAGTGAATGCACCTTTCTTACTATTTAGTACTAGCCCAAAATGTGCAAACCAGGAATGCAACATCGAAAAATCTGTTTGTAACTTTTCCTCCACTTGTTCATAGTCACTAAAACAGTATCGCCTGTGTAGAGATAAATCTCAGTGTTTTTAATGTCATTTTGTAACCTGTTCATATAGACAAAGAATAGTAGAGGGCCCGATATACAGTAGAACCTTGTGGAACTCCTGCATTTACTTTATTCCACTTGGATAAATCACCTTCTACACTAACTCACTGTGTCGTGTTTGTGATACAGTATGTGAGTTAAACCACAGAAGAGCATCCTTAGAGATCATTGTTTCACTCAGTCTCTCCATGAGAATTTTATGGTTTGCCAAATCAAAAGCTTTGGACAGATCCACGAAAAACACACCCACCACCATTCTCTTTTCCAAAGGAATAGCAACTACTGTAAATCTAGAAGGATGGTGAGTGTGATGCTGATGGCATGGTCCTTGCTAAAGCCCAATTGAAATGTAATTATAATGTTATTTTTCCCAAGTGGTCCTACAATTGGCCATGGACTAACTTTTCAGGTACTCTAGATACCACTAGCAAGAGGGCAATCAATCAAAAGTTGGATGGAGTTGTCTGTTCCCCATTTTTTGTAAAAGTTAGGATTATTTTTGCAGTTTTCCATTTCTCCGGGTGTTTTCCTTCAGTGAGACTCCAATTGAACAGTTTCATAATAACAGGTGCTAATTAATCTGTAGCATCTTTTAGCCATTCCACACAAATGTTTTGATGTTCTGCTTTCTTAGAATTTTATTGCATCCTTGCCAGACACTACTCTAAGTCTAATCACTGGAATATTTTTGTTATTAGCAAATTATAGAGTATCATTTGGTCCATTTATTTTTAAATCATCTACATTTGTATGTAATGCAGGTATCTGTATGTCTGACAAGTAGGTAAAATCATCATTAAGAATATTTGCAGAATTTTAAGAATTTTGAAGAACTCCATTTATTCCCATCTGCATAGCAGATGTATTTTTTTCAGGTTTTTCAAAAGAATTAGTACAATCCCAATATTGTTTTGGCTCTGTTTCTTTATCATTCATATTGTAATATTGTCTTGTTTTCTTTCTTAATCTTTTGATTTAGGTCATTTTGAATCTCTTTGTAGGTCTCTCAATACTCTGTTTTTAGTGTTCTATTTGCTATCTTCCATAATCTCGTTTTAACCCTGATGTCTTTATGATTTTCTCACTTATCCAGGAGACATGTTTTCTTCGTTGTTTCAATTTCTTAAAAGGTGCCAATTCATTACATATTTTTAGGAAACAAAGCCTTGTCCAAGGATGGCATAAGGAACAGCCTTAACCAGTTAACTTGAGCCAGTTTGTTTAGAAATGTCTCTTTATTATATGCCTTGAAATGCTGTCTTTTTCACAACTGTCATCAAATTTTTAGGTTTGTCTAATGAATATATCCTATAGTTCATAGTGTTATGAACACCTAAGACAGTAGATATGCCATGACATCCACCATCCTCTTGGAGGGCAAGGGCTAGTGTGAATTTACATCAGTCATAACCTTCCAAGTGCATCACCCTCCTGAGCTTGGCAATTTTGAAGGGCATGATTGGCTTGTATTCTAGGGAACATTATGGTAGCATGTGATGTGGGCAAAGGAAAAAAGGTGACCATGAAAATGGCAATGGCTTTACAGCAACCGGAAAGAAGGCGACATTCGCATTCTCCCCTCTCCCCGAGGTGCTATGACCTTGGAGTTGGTATATTTGGAAAGGGGGTGAGGGGGCAAAGCCCCCCATAATGGGGGATGTGGGTGGCTACGCCCCCACATATACACCTGTCTCCTTTTTTCCAGTCGCTGTAAAGCCATCGCCATTTTCACTATCATCTTTTTCCCTTTGCTGACATGACATGGAACCAAACATTACTGCCACTCTAGCATCCTTGCACAAACTTTGAATTTACCTTGGAATTTGTCATAGTTATTTGGCTTGTCACCCACAGTATATTTGTTTTACTCTATTTTGGGACATTCATTGTTATTGAATTCCTCCCATGGACAAACTGCATAACATTACTGGGTATGCAAATGAAACCTGATTATATGTGCTCTCTGTAAAGAAAATGTAATTGATGTTTCTGGTAAGGAATTCAGCTGTATGTTTGTTTGCTTGAAAAAGAATAAACATCAAGTTGAAAAAAAGAAAACCACCATGATCATTTTTCTTTGAGGGCCTGTATCAAGATTCTTGCTAACATTAAAATGCTCATCAGAAGAATGTAGCATGTCAAGTCAAAGCTGATCAGTAATTTGTTTTTACAATAAGAAACCAGAGGTTCAGCAAATTTGTTTGTATCAACCTTGAAGTGCACAGGGGCACTGTGTCATTAGCATGCAGAATACCATATGTTAGGTTAAATTGGTGCTTGGGAATCTTGCATGGTTAGTTATGAATGTTAATGATAACAAATCATGGCTACCATCATTATTAGTCATGAAGAAGCCTCATACAGGCCTCCACTGTGTACTGTTGGATGCTGTGCTTGACTGCTGAATGCATAATTAAACCATCATTAATGTATGATTTGAAGTATGTCTGCGGTTGTCTCCAAGGACTCCCCCACTAGACAAAATGCCACATCTCAAGGGGATTGGTGGAGACATATTTTAATAAATAAATTCATGAATAACTAGAACTGAAATGCCACAATCAGAGGATTATAACTCAGTGGAAAATTAAACAATAGTAGTTGATTATTCCTTAGTCAGAAAGATCTTATTTTCATGCAAAAGTCCTTAGTAATACAAAGGGGAGAAAATATATACAGGACTGACATGAAATCTAAGCTGAACTGTGATATATGTATAATGTGTATAATGTTCTTAACTTTTTTTCTGAAGTGCTAGGGACTCCTTAAAATGTATTTAACTCATTCATTAAAATTAATTATCCAGAAAAACCCAGCGGAATGAATTGACCACATTAGCACTAATATCATGGGGAAGCTTAGACAGTCAATAGGAACAGTAATTTCAAAAGCATTCAGATATATAAATATGGATACACATTTGAAAGGATAGCAAATAATGTTACAGTGTGTGAACATGGCAGTGTAGTTGATGCTCCATTTAAACATCTGTTCACTAGAGTCCAGCAATTTTTGGACATTTGAGTGAATTAAGTGTGATTAAAATGGGTTTCAATCAGCAGTAAGATGAAAATGTCTTTCTTAAATACTACCATCCAAAGTTAACACAATCACCCTGCCCGTTTTTGTTTCATTTTATTTTATTCTCGAAGTGAGGCAATACAGTAAGAGGTTTTAAATTTTTTTTAAATCTTCTGCTACCTTGCCATGCCCACAATGAGAAAACAAAGCATCTTTGAAAAGCACTGTGCTGTTTACCATAATAAATGAGCACCATCCTAGTACCATCCTGACATATGTGCAGTATGAAACTAGCATACCATCAAAGAGTGACATCAGGGATAAATTCTGAAAAACTTCAGGTGATAACAAAGGAACAAAGGAAGAAAGAGACTTGGGCATCATCATCACCAATGACCTGAAATCATCCAAGCAGACCTCTAAAGCAGTAGGTAAGGCTAGGGGAATGTTAGGGTGTATTAATAAGGGTATCACAAGTCATAAGAGGGAGGTAATAATCCCTCTTTACAAGGCACTGGTTAGGCCCCATCTGGAGTAATGCGTGCAGTACTGGAAGCAACACCTTCACAAGGACATTAGCTAAATTGAGGCAGTCCAGAGAAGGGCAACCAAAATGGTGCAGGGAGTGCATCAGAAGACATATGAGGACAGATTAAAGGAGCTCAATATGTATACCCTTGAGCAAAGGAGGGAGAGAGGTGACATGATAGAAACATTCAAATACTTTAAGGGCATTAACAAGGTGAAAGAGTCTAACATGTTTAAATATAAGAAAAATAGCAGGACAAGAGGACACAGCATGAGACTAGAGGAAGGCCGATTAAGGGGGAATGTGAGGAAATTATTTTTCACAGAAAGGGTGGTGGATGCATGGAACGGCCTACCTCAGGAAGTGGTGGCTATCAGTACAGTGCAGGGCTTCAAACAGGCATGGGATAGGCATAAGGGAGCAATACTGATGAGTATGAATTTATTTATTTATTTAGTTAGTTTTTGGTGACCGGTAAGGTGCACTAGCCATAGAAAAGACTATTTTCAGGCACGACCCAGGAGAAATACAGGAAATAAAACATTTTTACAAAAGACAATACAGGAGCATATAGACAGTAAGTGCATACAAATATATCAATACAGTGTAAGCAATGGCAAAACGATATGATACACAGTAGAAACAACTGATTTAGCAAGAAAAAATGTAGCAATAGTAAAAATAAAGGAGGGCAGCACAGCAAAAGTCTTAAGCAACATTGTGGCAGAAAACATAAGTTAGATTAAATTACGTGAGTGTGTGAACTGGTAGTCAAGAGGGAAGGAGCTAAGAAAGGAGGGGTAATCGAGGTAGGAGGAAGTGTAAGGGGGGTGAGAGGAAGAAAAGGGGGTGAGGTAAGGGCTTTAAGTTAAAAGTTGTATAGAACCAGGCTAGGAGACAGGATAGTGCTGAGAGTAGTTGGTTGAGGGAAGGAGCAGTGAAAGAGGCTGTGGGTAGGGGAAAATATAATGAAGTGAAAGTGATGTGCTAGGGGGGTTTGAAATGGGGGCAAGAGCAAGAGATAACAAGATGATCATGGAGCAGGTATTTGAAAGAGGCATGGGAAGATGCTTGATGAATAGTTAGAGGTAGGGAGTTCCACTTTTTTTGGTGCATGGCAGGAGAAGGCACTGGCACCTTTGGAAGAGTGGTGTCTAGGGATTACGACATGGGCATTGGCAGCAGAGCGTAGTCGGTAGCTGGGCGTCTGGTTAAAGAAAAGTTCTGCCAGTGGTTTAGGTGTTTGATTTTGGATGATATTGTCTATGATGGAGTAGAGTGCATGGTCATGGGAGGCTGCCGGAGAAAGCAATCCTACCTCAAAATAGAGGAGACAGTGGAGTTTTAGTTGATTTGAGGAAGATGCATACCTACAGATGTTCTTGTATGTTACTTCCCACTTCTGAAAGCTTGTCTTACATGATGCAGCATATGCTGCCAACCCATACATGAGTGATGGTAGTAGTATGCCATGGGCTATGGCAAGCCTAGCTGATGGAGTGAGTACATAGTTGGAGTGGTAGGCCATTCAGAGTTTCATATTAGTCAGTTTGCACGTCTGCTGGATATGTAGATCAAAGGTGAGAGTAGGATCAAGCGTGATACCTAGATACTTAAAAGAGGGTACAACCTGGACTGCAGATCCACTTTTGGTGGAGATGTTGAAAGTGGGCTTGGCGAGTTTATGTTTAGCGTTTGAGCCAAACAGCATGGCCTGGGTTTTGGAGACATTTAGGACTAGTCTCTTTTTATCCAACCATTCTTCAAACTGTATAAAATCTTGGGAGAGTCACAGATTGATGTCAGAGATGCTCTTTGAGCTGGTGTACGAGATGATTTCATCAGCATAAATAGGTATAGAATAGATAGGCCACTGACAGAGCAAAGGCCAATGGCACATTTATAAGGTAGAAAAAGAAATGGGCAGAATGGATGGGCCTTGCGGTCCTTATCTGCCATCAACGTCTATGTTTCTATGTTTCTATAACCATATTTATTGACCTGAGTCATTAATTACAAAACTATTAATACTTTTTTTAATGACTACCTAAAGGAGAAGAAGCCCTACCGAAAATGCATCTCAGAACGTCTGAAATATGTTACGGCTGAGTAACAGTCAGATAAATATTTTTTTGTTGCATAACAAATGTTATTACTTCAAATTCCAGCAAGTTTACCAGCCTTATGTGAACAGCAGCCTTAAAATCACAAGCTTCATATGACAGGACCATAAAAATGATTGAGAAAATGTAACTGTGAGGTATACATTTCTAGCAAGTTGTGCTTTGCCCCTGGAACATCAAATGCAGTGGATGTGTTAAATATCTGTCTGGCTGAGATAAATGACTGGATGTCTTCCAGCTGGCTGCGACTGAACCCTAACAAGACTGTGGTATTAGTAGTGGAGTCGAACAGAGTTTGTGACGAGATGGCCTCTGACTCTGTGACTGGCATTGTGCTAGGAGCTGTGTCATTGATGGCCTCCCCATGGGTGCGTAATCTTGGTGTGATCTTTGACAGGAATTTGTCCATGGAGGCTCAAGTATCCTCTGTGGTTCGTTCCTGTTTTTTTCATCTGAGAAATATCGCCAGGATTAAGCCCCTGGTTCCGGCTCTGGACCTCCCTACTTTGGTACATGCCTTAGTCACTTCTAGGCTTGACTACTGTAATGCCCTCTATCTCGGGGTCTCTGGAACTTCTCTTCGCAGACTGCAGCTAGTGCAAAATGCTGCTGCCCGGTTTTTGACTGGACAAAGTAAGTTCAGTCATATTACTCCGGTATTGCGCGAATTGCACTGGCTGCCGGTCAGGTGGAGAGTATTGTTCAAGGTGGGTTTTCTCACCTATAAGACCCCACATGGACAGGGCCCTGGTTACCTTTCTGATCTCCTGGTACCGTCCACCTCTATCCATGATCTCCGCTCCTCTAATAGTGGCCTCCTCAAAGTCCCGAGAGCGAGATTGAAATCAGCTGGAGACCGATCATTCGGAGTTGCTGCTCCAGTTCTCTGGAACCCGCTGCCGTTGGAAGTGAGAGAGGCCCCTACTATAGAGGCTTTCAAGAGCCGTCTGAAGACCTTTTTATTTATGCAGGCTTTTGGAAATTGAATTTTATGTGTCTTATTTTAAGGAATGTATATGGTATGACACACTGTATAGTTTTGTGCGGCGCCCAGAGCCTTCAGGATTGAGCGTCTTTTTAAATAAAATTGACATTGACATTGACATTGCTCTTACAGTTTATAGACAATTTAATTTTCAGAATATATTATAAGCATAATGATGTAGAGGAGCTGACAAAATGACATTCAGACAGGAGGGCACATCAATGTTAGTTATGTCTACTCTGCAGAAAGCACTAATTTATAGTATTGTACAATTAGCAGTAGTGGGTATGATGCTTGGCCAGCTGGTTATGATCATTGTATGATATTTGTAATATAAAAATATAGTATGTGATTGTCTCACATAAGACAGCCTGTGCTTCGTGGGTGCTCCCAGGTTTCAGTGAAGCAACAGGACATGAAAACTGATCAGGAACCATTTAATTAACTGGCTTCCTTCAGAATGGCATTTTGTTACCATTTATGACATGCCTAGGCTTTTTGAAGTGCAAACCAATTGTGACTTTATGACTTCAGAAACAGGACGTCATTAGGCTGATTCCTGTTAGCTTTTTTAAAACATTGGTGCCAGTGTGGGATTGCTAAGTTCAAATGAAACATGTGTAATTAAGAAGTTATACATAGGAAATGTCTTTTTTCTTCTGATGGCACCTTATTTAAAATACCTCCTGATAGGAAATTATTTTTTGTAATTTTATATACTAACAGGAGGAGCTAGATGAATCACAGAAGGGGTGTGGAGACAGAGTTTAAACTGATACTTCTGTCTGAAATGTTATCATCTTGGGACTCCAGAAAGACACAGCTCTCTGATCTAACTTTAAACGCACTTCCAGAGGTAATACCTTATATAGCAAAAATCTAAATGTATTGTGGTAGAAGTTTTGTTTTGTAATCTTCCCTTGTTCTTTTATGTGATTGAGAGCTCTTTGATATATTGTTCTGTGTTTAAATTTTTCATATTTTTATCATCTTTTAGTAAAGAATCTTTTTTCAAGATACTGCCTGGGTGTGTCTTCCAAGTTCTTTTTGCATGTGATGTATACCTGGTTAAGTCTGACAGCTGTTTTGAAGGGCTTGATTGTGTTACTAAACTGGGAAAAGGTAAGAATGTACCTAAGGTCTCTTATAGAGTTTTAAGGGTTCATTTTGGAAGCCTGACTTAGTTTCCCATGGCAAAAGATTGTACTGCAATCTCCGAAGAGGGTATGTATCTGAGCCTGTACATTGGGTACACTAGAATAAGGTTCAGAGTTTGAATCCCCCCCAGAACTTGAGACTAAAGGTGATTCGGACCCAAAAGCAGACAAAAGGGTTACTCTGTCTGTTACCTGTTTACACTGTTGTGCTCTGAGGTTAGCACTGTGGGAGCAGAGGGCCTGAACTGCTGAGTGTGTTTGTGACAGTGGGTTGTACCTGCATATTTAAATTGTACAACAAATTTCAAAACCATATTTTATCAAATACAGAATAGATATGAGCTTTTTAAAGGAGTCGCCATAAAGACCATGTCATCGTAGTCAAGTTTCTAATGTGTCAGTGTCATAAAAGGTTGCGCACTCACCTCTGAGATCAGAAAGTTCTGGGTTTTAGCTCCACACCAAGAACTTGGGCAAAAAAATTTATAAAACTAGCGGAACATTTAGCTAGATTGTGAGGTTTGTTTGACAAACAATTACCCAGAAATACATTTTAGGGGCATCTGGTGGTACACTAGGTGTGTCTTGTCTTTACCACCAAAGGGTCATAGGTTTGACACCAGGTGAGAACACATATTTGCTGTCAGTCGGCGGGCAGCCGAGCGGCTTGCGGGTGGAGTGCTGCCGCCTGCCGCTGACTGGGGGGGAGGAGGTGGCTGGACTGGTGGGTGGGTTGGGAGGGGGGTACCGCTGGACCACCATGGTTATTGCGATTATGGAAAGCCCGTGATCTGGCCATTGGATTGGGTCCACTGGACCAGCAGGGAGTTTAACATTTTGCAAGCCCACGATCGGGCTGAGGGATCGGGTCCACTGGACCACCAGGGATGTTCCCAAGATGACAGCCCGCGATCAGGCATGGGGGGACAGCAACGGACAGTGCCGCCGGAGCTCAGGTGGCCACCCACAGCTG
This sequence comes from Neoceratodus forsteri, assembly GCA_016271365.2. Classification (NCBI taxonomy): domain Eukaryota; kingdom Metazoa; phylum Chordata; order Ceratodontiformes; family Ceratodontidae; genus Neoceratodus; species Neoceratodus forsteri. The sequence goes on along the minus strand of CM057449.1, from coordinate 1,273,084,572 downwards.
GCAGCTGCAGTGTTGTGCACTGCAACATGGCAGCTCACCTGTGGGTGGCCAGCTGTTGCTCCTCTACTTTTTGGCACAACTGTGTGCGGCACACGTAGGGGTTGCGCCTGCCTTTGCTCAGCACATTCCGGGCTGAATATCGGGATGTGTGGGGTATGCATGGACAACCCCCCACCCTACTTGTGCTGCATACATTACTGATGTGCCCCGGTGCATCGGGTTTTGTACCTGGCACATTCCTCGTTTGAATATCACGCCGGGGCACATCAGTGGGGTGCGCATGACGCACCCCTGTTGCGCCATGTGCAGCCCATTTGAATATCCCACCCAGTATTTAAACACACTGATGTAGGGATCAGTGACACCACCTGAGGAAGAGGTTTTTGGAGCCTCAAAGTGCTGGGCTGGTTGAATAGTTGGCTCATTTATCTAGTTCACAATGTACTGTATTTGTAGCAAATGTGTATGTCTGCGTAGTTTCACATTAAAATCTGACACTGTCTGATGCCTTGGAGTTCTAGTACTTTTTTGTTCAGTTGTGGATCCTGTCTGTCCCTGCACTGCATTGGGGTGCACAGCACTGTAACAGATATATGCCTGATTCAAGCGTATCCTCGCCACGGTTGTGGTTTAGGGTCTGAGTTGAGAACACTTAAAGTTACAGATGAAATACCACAGATTAAGTATTTGCCAAATTTCATGAATATTTTCAAAATGTCCTCAAAATTTGGAAGGGGACTAGGCAATGCTGCCATAATTTCACTACTGAAATTTTAAGTTTCCAAAGGACTAATATCCACTGCATTCAATTAGGTTGCTCTCTTAATTTGTCCAAACAGCTGTGCAGCAACCTCTGCTGAGCAGTTTGTACTATGTAGCATGCTCCTGTGTAGCTATGTTGCTCCCCTTTCCCCTACTTAGACCCAGAAGGACTTTGGGGTACTGTTTGTGCCCTTAAAAAGAGAGTCGCACACTCTCTTTCCAGTCCAACCTATCCCTTTAGAATATCCCGAATCTGCTTTGTGGTATCCTAGACATTTTCTTCCACCAACGAGGTCTCTGTGAACATCCCTAAGTCATAGCCTTCGAAGTGCATCACCCTCTTGAGCTTGGCAATTTTATTGGGCATGATTGGCCTGTATTCTAGGGAATATTATGGTAGCATGTGATGTGGGAGACGGAAAAAAGGCAACTGTGAAAATGGAAATGGCTTTACGGCGGCCGGAAAGAAGGTGACATTCGCGTTCCCCCCTCCCCAAGGTGCTATGACCTTGGAGTTGGTATATTTGGAAAGGTGGGTGAGGGGGGCAAAGCCTCCCACAATGGAGGGTGTGGGTGGCTATGCCCCCGCATATACACCTGTTGCCTTTTTTCCGGTCACTGTAATGCTGTTGCCATTTTCATGATCGCCTTTTTCCCTTCACTGACATGACATGGAACTGAACATTACTGCCATCCTAGCATCCTTGCTTCCCCTGGGGCTCTCGTCTTGTGGTGCTTCCCAGCTCTGCTGTCCTTCCCTTGGTGAAACCCTGCATCTGACACCTACCCTTGGTGAGCCCCTCCATTAGCCCCCTCACTTCTTCTCTGGTTTAAATCCTCCCAGACTGCCTCATCCATTCTTCTAGACTGCACCCCCACTACCTCCTGATGCAGAAGCAGCACATCTTGGATATGCATGCATCTCTTGCCCAAGAATGCCCCCAAGTTGGCCAGAAAAAAAAGAGTTCTCCCTCTTCTAAAAGACCCTTAGCAAGAGTTATCATGCCTAATGGTCCACTGTCTGGAACTAGTCAGTGAATCCCCTCACAATGAGGCAATACTGAACTTGGTACTCACCAACAGGGACAATGTTGCAGACTTCAAGGTGGGAGGCCACCTGGGGACCACCAATCACCATACAGTGTGGTTCAATATAAGGACAGCTGCAGAATCAAACCACACAAAGAAGAGGGTCCTGAACTTCCGGAAGGTAGATTTTATAAAGATGAGTGAATGCCTCAAGGATCACTTGGTGGGGAAGGAGGTGAGCTGGGTAGGGTGGAGGAACAGTCAGAGATACTAAAAAGGGCCAGAGTGAAGGCACCAAACCTTTGCATTAAGCAAGTGAGCAACAGAAAGAGGAAAAAGAGACCACTATGGTTCTTGAAAGAAGCGGCAAAAAAGATAAAAGTTAAGAGGGTAGCATTCAGGAGGTACCATGAGACACAAAGGGAGGAGGACAGGGAGTTTATCAGGGGAACACAGCGAAGCAGGAAGAGCAGTAAGGAGACATGTGTAATGAATGCTGTGGGCTGCTGCCATGTTTTGACACACACTGGTAAATCAGAATTCATCCTCTGTGGGTAATTTCATGAAGTTTTTCTATTTAATAGGAAATTTGTCATTGGTATCTTCACCTTGCCACTTCACCTGCAACTTTTCCTTGAGGTACACCAAGGCACAGTTGGGCATATTTGTCTTGCAACTTCACCTGTATCTTCTCCTTGGGATACACCAAGTGAAGCCTGGTCAAAATGGAGCTACTGCTACACAAAAGTCTCAAGGTCAGTAGTCCTCTGCCCCCCCACCTCCGCAGCCTGAAGACCCTGTGCCACCCCCTCCTCCAGTGGTACCACCACCACAACAGGCTGCATCCACACATCAATCTCAGTCAGAAGCAATTCTCACATTTTCTGACTTGTGTCTGTGATCCAGTTACACTCTTCACTGCCAGTGTGACATGCTGGCAAATACCCAGAGTATTACTGCCACTGCAAATGGGTTTAGTACAATTTTTTTTCCCCTCGTCAGAGTCAAATACTACACCAGGTACCTGTGCCCAATGTACTGAAATGAATAGAAAGAAGCTACCAGCTGTTTGGTCACTGGTCCATATATCCATACTGAGGTCCTATTATCCAGATCAGGCTCCGTGCCACCATATTACCAGCAGGCAAGAGGACACCAGCAACCTCATCCTTGACCACTGCTCCTGAGCCAGAGATTTTACTACCTTTTGGACTGATCCTCTTGTTGCTGCCTTCCCCAGCACCCATACACATGGATGCCACAAGAATGCAGAGAATAATTTGGCAATATGAATGCCCCCACCTCACTTCCAACAATTACTCTTTTGGGGCTGTTTAGGAATAAATAGTCAGATTTGTCTGAAACTAGGTATGGTTGTAGTCCAAGAGGAGATGTATATGTGGTGTATTTTTGATGATTATCAGACTTTTGTGTATTTCACACCACTTTTTCCAGTGGTATTATGTTTGACTTCTGTATTGCTCATTAAGACCTTTGTTTGGATAAACAGGGTGTCTCTTAACTCCAAAGACTGGTGCAGTTAAGGCCTTTTAAAGTTTCAGTGTTATCCTATGGGACATTAGTGTTAGGGTTAGTGTGGTCACTTGTCACCTATACACTATGCATGTCCCCTGGGGCAAGCAAGAGACCCACATGGGTACTGGGGGCCAGAGGACCCATCTCATGGCAAATCACTGGCTGAGTGGAAGGAAAAGCAGTGGGGAGTGGCATTTGGGTGTGGTGGAGGTGGTAACCTGTCCATGTGGGCAGCGGTTCATGGAGGGCATAAGGAAAGTTCCCGTGTCATAGTGGGGCAGCGGGTGCACCCTGCAGAAGCAGCAGTGCTGGCTGTTGCAATCCAAGCTCCTCCTGAACAAGCAGCAACACCAGCAGCACCCACATGGCCACCAGTTGTTTTCTTTTTTACACAAACAATACACAACAAGGATTTCAGGGACTAAGGGGACACACACAAGGCAAAACAACTCAGGTAATTACAACAACATTACTGTGTACATGAAAAACCATTAACTTCAATCAGTAAACAAAAATGAAATCAATATAGTCAAACTACAGTGACAAAAATAATTTGGTAAAATAATTCAAAACAACACATCTAACTGTTCTACAGAACTAAAATTACAAACCAATGAAAACAGGAAAACAATTCACACAAAACTGACTACAACAGCACTAGTACTGCTAAGACAGAAAAGGCTGCATAACCTGCCTTTTCGTTGCTCGAAGTGGCTGCAGCAAAGCTCCACTCCCCCCACACACAGCACTTTCTCAATACACAATCCAGAAAACAAAACTACAACTTTAAACTAACTACAGTAAATCATAAAAAATACCAAAAATAATAGGTGATTTAGAGACACAACACACAGTAGATACTGAATGGAGTGATTTGTTGGAAAAAACTGTTTTAATTGCTTTCCAAAGGTTTTTAGGCACAGTGCTACAGAACACACTTAACATCAACTGCCTCTTCCTCACACTGTACTGAATTCAGTCTATGCATGGCAATACAGTTCATTGCAACACCATCTGATATCCAGTCCCATGGATCCTTGCAAATTTTGCCTTAGAGCCAAAATTCGTAGGTGAAGTTTACAAATTTGCTGTTTGTGAAGTTCTTTAAGGTGAAGTAGAACTTTACCTTCAAGGAGAACTTCACAAATATGGTAAAATTTGCAAATTTCTCAGTGGAGCAAAGTGTTAACTTTGCCCAAACCTAGTATTGAGGGAGTTCAGGAAGGTACTGGCTACACCTCAGAAGCTCCTATTTAGCTGCTTACTGAAAATAGAAGTAGTCCTAAAGGACTGGAGGATGGCAGCTGTAGTCCCACTTCACAAAAGTGGTAGCTGGGAAGAGGATGACCACTATAGTACTGTCAGCCTTACTTCAAAATTGGGAAAGTTAATGGAATCACTGCTGAAAGAAAGGATTGTGGAATATCTTGAATCCAATACACTAGGTTACAAGACCTGAGGCAGTGTGGATTCCCTGGGGTGAGGACATATAAAATAAGTCTGATAGAGTTCTTTGACTGGATGACCAAGGAACTAGATCAAGGTTGGAGCAGTGGACATATCCTAACTAGATAGTACAGCAAGCTGGGTAGCTTACGAGTGGGTCCAAAAGTGATAAACTGGGTAAGAAATTGGTCAAGGGATAAGCAGCAGAGGGTGGTGGTAAACAGGCTTCACCCAAGCAAAAGAGGTGACCTGATGGGGAGCCCCAGGAACAGTGCCAGGAGCAGTCTTTATTAATGCCTTTATAAGTGACACTGCAGAGGAGCTGGAAGTGAAGGTCTGCCTCTCTTTGAATGGCACCAAACTCTGCAATAGGGTGGACACTCCAGGGGGTGTGAAAAGGATGAGCAGTGACCTGAGAGAACTTGAGGAGTGATCAAGAGTGTGTCAGCTGGGTTTCAATGAGAAAAAGTGCAAAATCATGTACTTGTGGCACAGAAACCCAGGGGAAGATTACAAAATGGGGTGGGTGGTACTGTCAACCACCAAGCAGGAAAAAGACCTGGGAGTGATCATATCAGATGACCTAAAGGTGGCCAGGCAGTGAGACAAAGCATTTGGGTGGGGGATTGGGATGCTGGGGTACATAGTGAGGGGTATCAACCAGAAGAAAGAGGAGGAGGTGGTGTTTCCTCTGTATAGATTGCTGGTAAGATCCCACTTAGAGTACTGTGTGCAGTTCTGGAGACCACAGCACAAAAAGGACATAGACTAGAATGGACGCAGTCCAGAGGAGCGTAACTAAACTGGTGCCGGGTCTGCCTCATATGCCCTGCAAGGAGAGATGAAGGAACCTAAATATGTACACTCTGGAAGAGAGAAGAAAGACGGTGGATGTGAAAGAGATCTTTAAATACCTCACAAGGGTAAACAAAATACAAGGGGGAAGTATTTTCCAGAAAAAAGGTGCTCAAGGACAAGGGGGCACAATAAGAAGCTAGAGAGGGTTAGATTCAAGAGAGATGTGAGAAAGTACTTCTTCACAGAAACAGTGGTGGATTCCTGGAACAGCCTTCCAGGGAAGGTGGTGGGGGGAAAAACAGTGGTGGGGTTTAAAAATGCATGGGATAGGCATAAAGGAATCTTGGGGAAAGAGAAGGGGGGGGGGGTGAATGGGCCAGGGATCAAGCAGGGTCTACATTGATACTATAAGCAAGGAAAAATGGGCAGACTAGATGGACCAAGTGGACTTTATCTGCCAGCAAATTCTGTTTGAGTGTTTCTACTGTCATTCTTCAAGGAGTCCCAGGAAAAGATCATACTAAATACCTTACCCTTTAGGAGTATACTTAGTTCTGTGAATGACCTCCTCATGTCATCAGGACTCCACTTTCATATTCTATTCATGCCGGTGTAAACGGTGATAGTCTACTCCTCCCTCCAAGTGCATTACCTGACTTTGTACATCACTCACGTGACCCGTGCTGCAGGCAGGTGAATCCCCTCAACTGTATTACCATCAGAGTTATTCAATAACACCCTTGCCCTAAATGTGGAATCCCTAAACAATAGTACCTTCTTGCCATTCTGCACAGCCTTTTCCTTCCTCCTTCATGGCAGGCGGCTGGGCAGTATTTATGAATATGGCTTCCAGAAAAATACTATAAAATGTCATGATTTTTGTAAAAACCTGTGAAATTCCAACTTAAGTGCTTCTGTTAATTTACAGTTTTAGCTGTTTATACTGTAGCTTGGCCAGCCTTCAAGCAAGAATTTGAAGGTTTATGCACAAACAATTATGTAGGTAGCTGCACCTGCCATATTTGGGGACATTGTATTATCTAATTTAAAAGTTGCAAGGGCATAAAATCTTGCTCTTACTTGCAAAATGTTGTAAAAGGCTTAAGAAAATGTGGCTACTTATACTGTATATAACTCAGCCATGCTTAAAGCTACTGACCTGATTTTTGACATGCACTCTTTGTTGTAGGTACAAAGAGCCTTCCAAGTGTTGTAATGTTTTGTTTACTTGTTCTGAAGTTACATGGGCTCACAATGATGCAGTCTACCTATATGGAAATGTGAATGTTTGAAAACTATTTGTTAAAGGAATAATGCCCAACAGGTGGGGTATGCTGGTGATAACATCCACCTCGGGTGGTTGGGTCCGAGGCCACCTGCGAGGGCATCCAACACCCAAGAAGGGATGTTATCCCAGCATAACACCCACCCTGGAGGGCATTATTCCTATTATACAATGGCTTGTTATATATAAAATAAAAAAATAATTTTAAAGAATGTTTTTATCAGTGTGGAAAAATATTTTTGTTTCTTAAGAGGAGATGGGGAAAAAAGGGCTCATCAGGATCATCATCCATAGCAGCCATAATGATGACAGTAGACCCGTGAACAGCAGGGATGTTATGCCAGGATAACATCCCTGTTGTGATGGCCAACTGACCAATCAGAGCCCAGGATTCTTTCTTGCCATTGTATAATGACATATAACTCGACCTTACATCAAGAGACCTAAAACTTGGTATGTTAGGTTTGGTTCTTTAAAGGGGTTAGGAAATGTGCACTAGCTGACAGTAACTAGAAATGTTCCCATTTGCAGAAATAAAATGACTACCTCCAAATGATCCATATTTACCTGCACCTGAATTAACACTGATGTGAAAAACTGTTTTTGATTGTTTACATTTTATGGACAACGTTCTGTGCAGTTCTCTTCTTGGAACCAGTAATTTGGAGTTTTTACTACAGTATGACATGGTTTGTTGACATATTAGGGTCATACTTAAAGTTCTGCGCACAAATCATGACATAGAACAAAGCAGTTTGTTGCATCACATTTTATTTCAGTACAGTTTCAAGTGGTTCATTTAAGGGTATGAATATGATTTCTGAAAAACAGAAACTTCAAAAACAGCTGCCATTTAGAATTCATTGCCTGTTATGTTCTGAGCTGCAAAATAGTATGATTTTCTGCAACACGTTCTACAATTACGTGGAAAACACTGAAAAAAACACTGGAAAATATTTGGAAAATTCTTGCAAACATTTAGTAAAATTTTGCAGAATTGGTAATTAAGCACTACTGTTAATTATCTATTTATACTTGTTATCATTTATTGTTGCATTTATCACACTGGTACCCTGTACCCCTGGAAATAAGTTGTTTATAGCTCAGTGTGCCTGTTCTGGCATAAAGCATCTACATTAAATACAAATAAATAAAGAGCAAATTCCTGATGCACCCCCTTTAGAACTTCCTGGGCAATTGAAATAGAATTCTGAACACATGCCATCTGAGGTCTGTTCGATGAATGCAAGCCAAACTACACAATGCTGCTCTCGTCTAAACCAATTAAGCTCAATTTCTTTAAAAGGATTGTATGGTTTACCAAGGTAAAGGCTTCTGACAGTTCAATGAAAATTTCATCTATAAGAAACTGCATCCGTGGCAGAATAAACATCACTAGAAACCTTCAGTAAAGCTGTAACTGTGGTATAATCAGCATGAAATCCTCAAATCATAAGTTTCATAAAAACAAACATTTGCCTGTAAATGAACCTTTCCTAGATCTATTATTTTTGCTACAACAAGGAACAAAGGGATTAGTCTGTAATCAGATAGATTGTTTTTTTTTTCAGTCACTTTGTAAATGATTAAAACTTTGATCACCTTTCATTGTGTTGATATAGGGCCTGAAACCAAAGAATAATGAAACATTTCCAGTAAAGAAAAGCAAATAAATGGGGCTACTCACTGAAGCAGGTTCAGTATATGGCTATCCATACAGTGCATTGCTTCTTGGAAAAATGGGCTGTTGGCATGTCAGTTCTGCACAACCTTAAGGGATGATGACAGAGTAGGATACTGTATGTGGAGACTGCATATGCTTGGGACAGGTAAAGCCACCATGTACATCACAGGAAATTAATCCTTCTGTTTTGTTTTTAAACATCCGGGGAAGGTAGGCTTAGGGATTTAGCCCTTCTAGGACACAGTGGCTTCTTTTATAAAAAGGTGTAGCCTTTTTTTGGCCCAGTTTTTAAGAAAGCCTTGACAGATTATGAAAAACACCATAATTCACCTTGGCAGACACATGCACACCATCCCCATTATTCCTGTACCTTTTCCCCCTGGGCAAAGGGGGAGATCTCTCTCACATAAACAGTGTAGAAATAAATACCAGCCAAGGTGTCTATTTGGATGAGTCAAATATTAAATAAATCATTAACCCATAACTAAAGCAATCAAGGAGGCAGTTGGAGTACTATACTTATAATCTAAAACAAGCAAAAGGTAATTTCTGCATGACAGACGTAAGTGCCATGCTATCTTTATTACACCAATTTAAGTTAAAATCTCCAAATAGGATAAATTCATGACTAGGATGCAATTTATGAATATTAATTATAACTATCTTTTATTGTAGTAGATAAATCCAATATATTTTGATTCCAGCTACTAGGAGTCCTATTATTACAACTTAAGATAAGTGGCAAAGTACTTGGTAAAGGTACATGGTGATCAAATATTCCAATCCCAACTGTCAACATTAGGACTGTGTAATTTTAACTTTAGTTAATGAGATATACACCACTCCATGCCTAGCGCTATCACCCAGACACAGAAAATGTTTTCAAACACTGTAGATTACATTGTTTCATTGCTCATAATTCAGATATGTTTCTAAAATGGTGACCGTATACAGAGTTCAACACCCGGGAATCCAGTGCATGTATAAAGATCAAGCTTTGTATATTTGTTTGTTTATTGACAAGGTAAGCACTGTACACTGGTCAATGTGACCTTTTCCAAGAAAGATCTGGGCCTAGGTAGGTAGGGAATAAGGGTAGAGACAAGAGATATGTAGTTACAAACAGGCTGGGAAATACATTTGAAGAGGTAAGAGGTAACTGCAAGTACAGATAAAAACAAAATAAAAATTAGAATACAGTTTTAATAAAGTAACATAATAACATGAGTTAAACAAGTAGTAGTTGTAAATCAGTATAGATGACCGGAAATAATAGTGCTAATGTCATAGAGTGGAAAGACAGAAACATAAGAACATAAATATTGCTGACAGATAAAGATTAAGGGTCCATCTAGTCTGTCTATAAAAAATGTCCTACTCATCCCTTCGCTGTACCATCTTAGAGGGGTATTTAGCACTAATGCTTATCTCGTGCCACCATCCCTTCCCCCTAACCCCCCCTCCATCTCCCTTGCTCTTCATCTTGCAATTATCAGACCTGTACAACTGTTCCACCCATTTTTGAATCCATGTATAGTCCCTGCTCCTACCACTTCTACTGGTAATCTGTTCCATGGCTCCTCCACCCTCTCAGTGAAGAAGAACTTCCTCACACCCCGCCTGAGGTTTCTGCCTACATTCCTCCATATAGGACCTCTTTTTATTGCACAACTGTTCCTTATGTACTGGTCTTCAGTGTTTACTCCATTAGTGCCAGCCAGGAACTTGCACATCTCTATCATGTTGCACCTCCTCCCTCCTGGCCTCCAGTGTGTACATGTTAAGGGCTTTCAGCTGCTCTTCTCAGGATCTGCCTTGCTGGCCCTGAATTATCCTAGTGACCCTGCACTGCCATAGGCTTTCACATGTACCTGTCCATTCTTAGGTGTGGACTCCAGAACAGGGCACAGTACTCCAGGTAGGGCCACACCAGGGGCCTTTATAAGGGCAACATCACCTCCCTCCTGCTTACAGTCAAACACATTACCAGTACATCTCATCAGCCTTGTTGATTTGTTTTATGTTTTGTTGCACTGACTGGAATGTTTGAGAAACTCACTGATGATAACCCCCTCAGTCCCTTTCCTCAGATGTTGTAGCCCACCTGAACCATCTACTGTAGTACTTTGCACAAAAGTTCTTTTTTCCTTATGTACATCATATACACTTTTTGGTTCGAATCGAAATTGCTATATCTTGGACCACATCTCCAGACTTTCCAGGTCCCTCTTTATTCATTTATTTATTTGAAAAATTGATAACCAGGAAAGGCACACTGAGCTGAGGCTCATTTCCAGGTGCAACCCAGAGGAGAGGAGAGGAGCCATAGCAAATAGCAGCAAAATAATACATATATAAAAACATTTGAATAGCGCACAGTCCAACATTGGTACAAAATTAGAATAAATACAAAACAGGAGAAAGTGTATAAAGTGCAGTGCAGCCCAGTATGAAACACCTAGTAAGTGCATATGTAGGTGCACCAGCAAGACTTGCTCCGAAGAACAATATTGAACTAAAAGACAAATTTCCTGAGGGGCAAATAATTGCTTGTCTTCATGACAGGAGGAAATCACTGCAATGGCATGGAAGGTTAAGTAAGGTGGGATCTGTGACTCAGCTGGCTGCTTACTCTGATGGTCAGGGCATGGCCATGGATTGTATCAGTAGGAAGGGTAACAGGAGCAGTTAGGGAGAGGCTGGAGTTTCAATTGGTTCCTAAATAAGCTTGGGGATGGAGCAAGGCAGAGGGAGGAGGGAAGTTGGTTCCAGAGTGAGGGACATCAATGGGAGAAAGTAGACTGTCCAGCAAAGGATCGAGGGCATGGAGTGGCAAAAGTGCGATGGTCCCTGGATCGGAGGGAACAGAAAGCAGGGAGGAGTTGGGAGAGAAGAGGCAAACAGAAATAGAACCAAACCAGTATTTGGCTATAAAAGAGGTGCACTGAGTCTGGTAACAAGAGAACAGAGGGAGAATGGACTAGGATGAATAGAGTGAATAATGGCTTGTGCACGGGGGAGCTTGTAGCAAAACAGCAAAAGGAGTTGCAGAGGGTGTCCAGTCTGACTAGGGAAGTAGTAGGGGTAGTGCCATATACCACATCTGCATAGTCAAAAATGGGAGAATCATTTTGGTAGCAAGCTCCCTGTGGACATGCAGAGATAAGCTGTCTCTATTACTGTACAGGGCACCGAGCTTGAGACAAAATTTTGCTCAGACGGCATTGAAACATAGCACATTTGAACTGCCAGGATTTACAGTATATGACCAACTGTGGTTCTTTTTGATTACTAAATTCTTTGAACGTACTGCTACATCATCTATTACACTGCAGATTAGTGCTATGAACCATAGGGCCTTGGTTTAGTTCAATATTCCAAAAAAAGAAACTAGATAAAAAAATAATTATGAAAAAATAACCTTTTGTTATATGAGAATGAATAGCATTTAACAGATTTGATATTTTGCATACAACCAGTACAACTGAACACAACATCCACCAAGGCTCACAGTTAAACCATTATCAATAATACAATCCAAAATATCTTACCAAACATCTCTACGAGACCAATTCAAAGTACTAGTCATTGTCTCTAGATGGCCAAGCTAAATACTTCTGTCATCATCATTATAACAGAGAGCAGCATTACAAAATACTGTGGTACAAACATGTTTGTGTGTCAATGAGCTACTACTATTTCAGCCTATTTCAAAAACTAGTAAATGTGGATGCTAAAAATGAAACCACAAAATTTCACCCCTTGTTATGTTCAGAAATCCATCAAATATAGTAACTTACCAATTAAGGGCAGAATTGCTAATGACTCTTACCAAACCAATACAAGTCAACTTGTGGCAGAAAAACTGTGTAATGTTTATTGCTACATTTTTTGCTGCCTCATGCTACTGTTTTGGATTGAACTATATCACTTGTGGTGGTTCTGGCCACTTTTCAGCCTCTTCTGAGACAACTGTCTTGCAAATGGGTGAATGTGGTCACAAATGGTAGATCTTTTATACAAAAAGTCTGTCATGTAAATATGCCACAACTTCCGTGAATCTCTTGATTCCACTCCAAAATGAAACTGACCACAGTCAAATAAAGTGAACATAGGTTCACTTTATGACAGAGTTTAATCTTTGAAAATTCAGCCATTAATCTTCCAGTTTAGATATTCTGAAACTGACCACTTTTAGAAGCCAGCAACACTCAGGTTGCACGATAGTGTCATGGCCAAGGAGCCACCTGTCTAATTGAGGGCCCATCTCTATGTATGAGAGTGTCATCAGCATTTTGTGAGTGCATGGGTGCACGGCCACCACACATTTGAGTTACTTAGCCAGCAAAATCTCTGAAGGTTAGCTGAGGTCACAGCAGAAGGAGAAACATCAACAGGCCTGTAGAGGTTGTCAGATACTATATTAGGTATTATAGTAGGTATACAAAGATGGAATAAGGTGATTAATCTACTAGGATCATATCCCACACACATTAGTGATGAAAACTGACATAGTTAATATCATTGGTGTGAATACTGATGTTTCATTTAAACTGAGTAAAAAAGTTGGACTCACCTACCCAGTCTGGAAGGTTATTTGAGAGTCTGATTACCCTTTATGTGTAGAAAATCTCTTCATCTCAGTTTTAAAGGGTCTGGCCTATAGTTGGAATTGATGTTCCCTGGTGTTATGAATTCTGCTTTTAAATGCAAGATTCAGATTATTAAAACATGGTGGATCATTAATGATATTTTGCATCATAAAAAGGTTACCCTTTAGATGACTCCTTTCCAGGCTAAAAGATTTAATTTGGTCAGTCCCTTATTGTATGTATAGTTGTATTGTCACAAATAAGTGTAGTCACTTTTTTGAGATTTATTTGAGCTTCATGATATCTCCTAGGTGGTAGGGTTTCCAAAACAGAACACAGTAATCAAGATGTGGGTGAAACATAGCACTTATATAGTGGAATTAATACCTCACTGGATTTAAGCAATAAGACACTACAGGCAGATTATATGGACCTTTGTTTTTTTTTGTGCCATCCATGTCTATTTTTCTATGTGGTAGGATAACGGCATGCCTCAGGTTGGTTGAAGCATGAGACTGAAAGCCAAGTGCTTCCACCACCAAAAACACTTGTTGTTGTTACACATAATGTACCTCTTTAATGTCCTGTTGTGATTTTGAAATAGATTTTTTCAAAATTAAAAAAATAAATAATAAAGGAGTTTCCAATTAAAATTAATTATCTAAATATGTATGCAAATTTAAATTAGTAGTACCATGTACTGTATGTAGTGTTGAGGTTTGGTCAATAGATGCCTCCCGTGCTTTATATAAACTGCTGGGGAAAGTAAGGGCAGCACTGTTTATACAGTGGGGCATCACTGGCTTCAATTAATTATTTAATTTATTTATTTCAGAAAGATATACTGAGCTGGTATCAGTTTTGTTTCCAGATGCATACTGGGAGAGGACGAAGAGGAAAAAAACAATACAAATACAAAGTACAAGGTTCAAAAATGCAATAATATTGAAATGAGTATGACAAGATGAGCAATTACTGGCAGTGCTTCAGAGCAGATTTTATGTAATACAATGAATTGCAGAAGAAGAACAATGTGCTGTGTGCAACAATACAATAATAAGAGGGTTGGAGGTGGCTGAAAACTGGGGATGGGGACTGTACTAGTAACTGTGTGGGGTGGAGGGCAGTGGACAAAAGTTCAAGACTCAGTGTGAAGAGCAACTGTGGGAGTGAATAGTGAAATTACATAGGAGACGTTTCAGAGTTTGAAAGCATAGGGCAGAGTGAATGGAAGGGGGAAGAGGGCCTCATAGTTTAGGAAAGCAGAAAGAGAAGGCTGCTTGTCCATCAGAGGATTTCACTGGGGGGAGGGTGCGAGCAAGAGCAAGAGTTGCAAAGGAAGTAAGAAGTAGTAGGGGGAAGAGAGGGCAGAAATAAAATAAGAGGGGAGGGAGTTAAGCTACAATTTGGAGGTAAAGGAGGCACAGTAGGCACGGCATCTGGCATCTAGGGTGGAGAGGGAGAGGGAGGTGCACAAAGAACAGTGGTGAGTGTGCAGAGGTTTGTAGAGGGCTAATTGACAGAAGGAGTGAAAGGGTTCCAGTCTGGCTATGGTGTACTTGGGAGCAGCACTGTAAATAATGTCGCCATGGTAGAAAATGGGAAGAATCATCTTTAAGAGGATCTCTCTGTGGGCAGGAAGTGGGATGCTCCTCTTATTTCTGTAATGAGCACTGAGTTTGAGCTGGAGCTTCTTGTGGATTGCATCCATATGAACAGCCAAATTAGAGACAATTTTCTAGGCATTGAGGGGCAGCTTGTTTCCATAGAACCAGTGCTGGACATTGCTAAAGTGGGAGGCAGTATAGTGCAGTGGTTTAATGCTCTGAGCTGCAAATCCAGAGACCTGGGATTGAATCCCACAGCCCCCACTTGCATACTAGGTGACCGTGAGCAAGTCACATAACTTCCCTGTGCTCCCAGGTTGCACCTGTAAACAAGCTTTCAGGTTAGTGTGTCTCACCTGGTTAAACAATTGGAAAAAAAAAAGTTGGAGCTGGGCCATGGGGTCAAAGGCAGAGACTGAAGAGGTAAAGAGTGCCATATCATCAATATACATGTGACTGGGCATAGAGGAGTAGGCAGTGGAAAGGCTATTTAGAAAAATGGAGGAAAGGATTAGTCCATGGACTGATCATTGGGGCATGCCTGAACAGATTGGGAGTGGAGGGAGAGGGAGTCTCCAATACAGACAGCTTGTGATCTGCCCTCAAGGTAGAACCACTCAGCTGAGGAGGCACACAGTCCAGCTGCCTTAAGCTTGTCTAGCAGAATAGGGTAGACAACAGTGCCAAACATTTTAACCAAGTTGACAAAGATGGTATAAGTGACTAGGCCCTGATCCATGCCAGAGAGGATAGTATCAGTGAGCCAGTGGAGAGAGGTGAAGGTGAAGTGGGTCTTCCTGAAGCCAAAGTAGAAGTGAGTAAAAAAGGAAGCACAGTCAAGAAAAGAGGTGAGTTAAGAGAAAACAAGGTGTTTGAGGAGTTTAACGAGAGTGGGGAGTAGAGAAAGGTGATAATTGTAGCCAGTTTCCATGACTAAGGGACTAAAGATAAGGAGGAGGAAAGACGGAAGAGGTAGGTGATGGCGGGGGGCAATTGTATGAGCAAAGAGTTACAGGAGTTTGAGGTCAAGGCCATTTGGGCTTCCACCCTTGTAGGGGTTTTGAGCCAAGAGGGTCTTAAGAGAAGCAGCAGGGATGGTGGGAGAGAAAGAAAAAAGAGGATAGGGTGGGAGGGAGGGTTCAGTAAAAGAGAGGAAGGGTAGAGAAGAAGAGTAAAGAGGAGGGGAGGAGGAGGAAGAGAGGAGTGAAAGGGCACAGGAGGTAAAAGGGAACTGAAGAAGGGGAGAGGACTGCAGTGAACTCAGAGATAAGAGAGCTGCCCACCTTCAGAACAGGTAGAGGGGACTGGGTTGGAGGGGAGAAGAGGGCATACAGTAGATTACCTTCCAAAACTTAGAGGATTGATTAAGGTTGCTCTGGAGTGTGAATGTGAAGTGTTCAGACTTCACAAGCCTAGTAGCCCTTTTACAGGTATTATGAAGGGCCTGGCTATTAGTAAGATCAGAAGAAAACTCAGTGGACTTGTAGGTCCTCCAGGTAAGGTAACATGCATGGTGACAAGCCAGCACATCTGCTGAAATCCATGGGAGGTGAGATCCTGAGACCCTGGTTCTTCTAAGGGGGCATGATGATCCTGGGCATACATGAATTTGGAGGCGAAGAAATTGAGGGCATTGTCAATGTTACCAGCTGTAGAGATGGGGGAACATTCAGTGGCTATCTGGTCAGCATGGAGGAGGACATGTCCAGCATGAAGGATTAGATCTGGAAGAATTTGGGGGGAGCTTTGGGACACAGAATCTTACACGCACAGTAGACCATATGGTGAGCACTGAGGGAAGTAGTGAGCCTTCAATGAGGAGAGGCAACATTGAGAAATGGTAATAGGGAGGTGACCTGTTAGTGTCTCTATTCAAATAATGGTTGACTTTTAGTGCTACAGCTGGGAGTTACTCACAGGATCAGACTGGTACTAAATAGCTTGTCAGAAGTGATAGATGGTTGAAACTTGCTTCCAGGAGAAGGGTGGCACATGAACACTTGTGGGGTTTGTTGGAAGTGGTGGTTAAAGATCGAAATCATTGTACTTTGAGAGCAGCACATCAGCAGGTGGCTTGTTTGGAGTAGCAGAAAGCTGTTATGAGAGCTGTGGCACCAATGTTGGAGCCAGGGTTTACTTTTGGGAGCAGTGCAGCATAACACCAGGCACCCTTTCATGAGCAGCTGTTGGCTACAGTACCATAAGAGCTATGTAGCAGCATGGGATTAGGTGTTGAAGAGTGAATCCCCAATTTAAAACTGAAAACAATAATAATTACAATTTTATTCATAAAAAATGGATACACTGTTAACTCAGGGGGATCCATGGCAGTCGGTCGACAAATTTGTTGTCAACCGATGTTACCGTGACACCTTTATGTCAACCACAATTATGGTCAGCATAAAGCCAGTCACTTGAGACTGTGTTTTCTTTGGGGAGCTCTGACCCCCAAACCCCCGGAACCAAAATAATCAACTCCAAGCCACAGCTAATTCAAGGAGGGGATGCAAGACTCCCAGAAAGCAGTGCCGGGGTCCCGCACCAACACTACACCAACCTGTCACTGTTGTCACTGTACTGTCAGTTGGGGTAAAATTGTCACTGTAGCGACAGCATACCAAGTCCAGGAATCATTTATAATAGCTTCTAATATCAGAATAATTGGGTTACATCTTCGAGAATGTACAGTTTACTCATTACAGCATGAGTACAAACACAGAATCTCTGTGCAATTCCAACAATAGGTGATGTTTCACTTCATTATTGTAAGCCAGATCAGAAGGGTGTTGGGGGTTGACAGACCTTTTCTGCTCCATGTAGGCTGTTTGATTTCTACAGATGGGGTGTGGGGGTTAGTTAAAAGTGATACTGGTTTTCTTTTGTGTCCATTTCTGTTAATTGGAGGTAGATTCAGCACCTTTGAATTGTTGGTGGTAGTAAGTGAAGTTTTGCCAGGGCAACCATGTTTAGTGTAGGTATTTTGGGTTGAAGATGTGCCAGTGCATTGACTCTGTAGGTAAAGAGGAAAGAACAGGTGATGGGACTTGTTCTTGTGTGGAGGGGCTGGGATATCAGAGCTGAATTCTGTTTGTCCTCAGCCAATCAGATTGCTAGATTGTTCCCATCCGTGTCATAATTACTAATAAAAGCCCTCCTATTACAACCCAAGGTTCCATTTTCTTTTGTAATTATGTTATTACACTGTAAATGGGGATTGAAACCTTTCTTAGTATTCTCTCATATCTCTTTCAGGGGATATTTTGAGAATCCCAAGTTCATTCAGATTGTATGATTTTTCTGATTTTTGGTTCCAAGGTGCAGAACCACATACTTTTCATAATTTAATGTCATTCCATTTTTTGTGCCCAGTTAGCTATGATGTTTAGGTCCTTCTGAACTGGACCAGTACCCTCCCTGCTACTTACAAATCCCATTTTGGTATGATCTGTGAATTTATTAAGTCAATTTGATATATGACTTTGCATGTAGCTAATACACACTGAGAAAACACTTCAGCCCATCACAGCTCCCTACAGCACTCCACTTATTGCCAATCCCTTCTGTGAGGGAGCCATTACTTCTCCTTTACTGGGATATGCTAGTCAACCAGTACCTAATACAGGTGGCTCTGTGGCTAGCAAGGTGAAGCAACTGAAGCTTCTCAGTGATTGGCTGATGTAATGCTATGCCAAGTACTTTGCTGTAATCTAAGAACTAAACTTTCACTGGGAAACCCATTCCCAGAAAATGGCTGACCTCTTAATAAAATATATGAATAAGTATGATCTGTTTCTGAAAGTCTATACTGTTTGGTTCTTAGTCCCTTACTTTCTATCTGGGATTTTTAATGTTTTTTATTGCTGATTCCATGAGTTTGTCTGGTACTGAAGTAAGGCTGACAGGCCTATAGGTTTTGGTTGGGATTTGTCTTCCTTCTTAAATTCTGGCCTTGTGCTTGTGCAAAGTGAACATGTTGGTATGGTAATGGATTTTGAGAGATGTGTCACTATCAGTCCAATGCAGGGCAGTATGCAAGGGGCTCAACAGTGTCATGCCAATCATCAGACAGGCTGATCATGACACTCTTGTGGCCTTGCTGGGCAGAAACTTCATGTAGTTCAAAGAAAAGAGCAGCCCAAATCATAGGGTGGTTCTTTCCTTTGATCTGCATAATGCCACCCAGCAAGCAAAGCTGATCAATATTATGGTCAGCCTGCTGTGTCCCTCCCCTCATCATCAAAAAAGAAGTCCCTCCCACCATCTGCCAAATATCCTTACCACCTCTCATTGCTTCCCTCTCCGTCTTAATTTTCTGACACCAGAGTGTCCAGTCTCCAGTGCTGGCTAATAGCCCCCAACCTGCCCATTTTCACTGTGAGACACTGGGGAGTCCACCCCAGGTGCCACCAAACATAAAACCAAAACAGCAGTGCCCAATCTCCAGTGTCATGCCTGAAGTAAAGAAAACTATCCCTCATAGTCTTTTTTTTATTATTTCTTTTACTTCCTGTAATTCCATCCTCGGCCAAATATCCCTTCCACCTCCCCATCACTTCCCATGCCTCTAGAGGTTAAACTGATACTGGGATGCCCAATCCCCATTGTCGTTATCTGAAATAAAGAAAAACATCCCCTGTAGTCTTTTTTTTTTATATATACCCTGTATAAAAGAAGAATGTTCATCTATGTCTGTTGCCGCTGCTGGCCTGCTGCCACAGTTAACTTACCCCACCCAACTCTCCAACTCAGCAGCCACCTCCCCCACCCTCAACCCTTATTTACCTACCAGGGGTACAATGCTGTAATCCTCTCTGGATCGGAGACATGTCTTCAGTCATCAACACCTCACTAGGAATTGAGGAAATCAGGTATGTGGTTTGACATATTTCAATGGGTCTTGAACTTGACCTCATAACATGGTAATTATTTTGTATTTTTTCCCCAAATTTTCAACATGGCATTTTTGGGACCTCACCTCATGAACAAGGGTGGTGAAATTATGCAGATCCATCCCAAACTCATCTCTCCAGCAGGATATAACATTTTTCTCCACCCTTGTTCATGAAGTGGGGTCATAAAAAGGCTATGTTGAAAATTTGAGTAATTTTTTAAAACAACAAAATTATGAGCATATATTTAAAATTTTCAAATCACTCTTTTAACTTCAGTAATTTTCCCTATTTTGTCTCCAAATGTTCAATATAGTAGTCCCCAACAAGGTTGGAGGAATGGTCAGAAGTATGTCAGCTTGGATTCAATGCAAAGAAGTGTAAAGTAATGCACCTGGGAAACAAAAACCCAGGGGAAGTGTACACAATGGGGGGGTAGTAACAACAACAGAAATGGAAAGGGACCTGCGGTAATCATATCAGATGACTTACAGATTAGTAAGCAAAGTGAGAAGGAAGTAGGAATAGCTGGGGGGGGGGATACTGGGATGTATAGGGAGATGCATCACCAGTAGAAAACAGGAAGTTGTTATGCCTCTGTACAGACAGTTGGAGAGACCCCATCTGGAGTACTGCATCCAGTTCTGGAGACCCCATCTCTGCAAGGACATAGACAGGATGGAGGCAGCCTAGAGGAGGGCAACTAAAATGGTGCAGTGTCTGCAACAGAAGCCATATGAGGAGAGGCTAAAGGAGCTTAATATGTATACCATTGAGGAAAGGAGGGAGACGGATGACATAATGGAAACTTTTAAGTACCTCAAGGGAATCAGCAAAGTCCAAGAGGGTAGCATCTTTCAGAAAAAGAGATATGCAAGAACAAGGGGACACAATTTGAAGATAGAGGGGGTATGGCTCAGAGGCAATGTGAGGAAGTATTTTTTCACAGAGAGGATGGTGGACACATGGAATGGCCTTCCTAAGGAGATCGTGGGGTCAAAAATAGTGGGGGAATTCAAGAATGCATGTGACAGACATAAGGCAATTCTTGTGGGGTGTAGAAATAAATAGGCTGCTGGTTAACTAGGATCTGCAGCTTATCCAGTAGGTAGGGAAATGGGCAGACTGGGTGGGCCAAGCGGTCCTTATCTGCCGTCAAAGCCTGTTTCTATGTTTCTATAGCCATTTTTTTCACACACTCTCATGAACATGACAGCTGTCATTTTTCAAATACTTGCCAAATCGTATTTTCGCACTTGTGGTACAAAATCACATTTCAGGCAGGATTTGAAAACTCTGCTGTTTATGAGATGAGGTCATAAAAAGGCTATGTTGAAAATTTGGTGTAAAAATATTAAAGAAAAAAGTTATCAGTGAACCTTGACATTTTTCAATGCACACTCATAACATTAGTAATTTTCAATATTTTGATCCCAAATTTTCAACATAGCCATTTTTTCACACCGTTGCATGAACAAGACAGCTGTCATTTTTCATATCCTGGCCAAAATGTGTTTTCACACTTGTGGAGTGAAATGACATTTTAGCAACGATTTTATAAATTACA
Organism: Neoceratodus forsteri; assembly: GCA_016271365.2. Lineage (NCBI taxonomy): Eukaryota > Metazoa > Chordata > Ceratodontiformes > Ceratodontidae > Neoceratodus > Neoceratodus forsteri. The sequence goes on along the minus strand of CM057449.1, from coordinate 1,273,063,377 downwards.
CCTGTCATGTTCAGAAAGATTGATCATAAAAAGACTAAGTTGAAAATGTGAAAAAACAACTAAGTTGTGAAGAAGCATTTAATTGTTCCAATTTTTATGCATAACTTTATTTTTGAAGATTTTGGCCCCTAATATTCAATATATTTCTGGTATTACCGCACCACCTGAACATGACAGGTGTAATTTTTCAAATCCCCTCGAAAAGTTATTTTCACGGTCACACTGCAGAATCACCAATCAGATGGGATTTAAAAGATTCCACTTGTTTTGATCATAACATCAGGACATAAAAAGACTGTTGGAAATTTGGGATCAAAATGTGGGTGCCCACTGAAAATTAAATATTGCCTCTCAGCTTGCCCATCCTGGGTAAATACAATCTAAAAATGTGTAAAAGAAGGACAACAATGAAAATGAAATATTGCATCTCATCTGGTCTATTCTGAATAAATATATAGCAAAAATGTGTATAAGCAAGACCTGGCACAATAGCAATGCAAGCAGCAAATATTTGGCATTGACAAATGCTTGTTTTGAATAGGCACAACCTGTTCTTGCCTCCAATCCTCCAGTAACCCCCCATCCCCATTTTAGTGTGAATTGTTTAAGAACACCTTTAGTTCTTCAACAATCTCATTTGCTGTTTCTTTTAAAAGTCTAGAATGCAGCATGCCTGGGCGTGCAGATTTATTGATGCCCAGTTTTTATAATTTAAGATCAACTTGGAAATAAAATGATGCTTTCCTGCACTGATGTGTTACATCAAAACAAACCTAGTATTTTCTTGCCTTGGTGAATGTTTATTAAATACTGTACAAAAAAAAATTCTTAAGTATGTTCACCAGGTTGTATGCGTCCTGTGTTTCTGTGTACTCATCATTCAACGGACCTGTGCATCTGCCTGATTATATTGTTGGTGTACCCGTGAAAGGCCATAAGAGTTCCCTTTTTGTGTGCTAACTTGAATTCCAGTCTTGGTATTTTAAGTCTGATCCGGACAGAAACGCAATACTTTTCTGTCTGGAGTCCTTTCTTAGTACATTATCTTCCTTTAAATATTTGAACAAAATGGCCAAGCATTTTGGTTATTTTTGCCAGTTTCGTAGCAGTTTCCAGAGGAGGTGCCAGGCATTCTGCCATTTTCTTATTTCGCACAAGGTAAGAGTTTTGAGCTGTAGACCAAGCGATTCTTTTTTAGGATGCTGCAAAACTCCCATGCTGTGGTCCAAAGTCTGCCTACGGGCCTGCAACATGGTGCTATCTTGTTATCATTTAGTTTGATGCATATATCCATCCTGATTTAGGATGCTCTGCCCAGAGGGATCATTGGAAAGTCCTAAACTTGTTTTTTCCTCCAGTTTACCTTTTAGTCCAGTAAGTCAGCTGGGCTCTCGAATGGACATAAATTCAGTCCCCAATGGTAATCTCAATGCCAATTGAGCTACAACCATCTTGACTTACAAGTTCCACCCCCTTGTCCTAAAGATCTTGTCCAGTCATTAAGATAGGAGATTACTAGGTCTGTATTCCTAGTTTACATGCTATAGAGAGTAGGTAGCATTTTCTAATACAGTACTTCACCTTCATAAACCTGCTTTATCATGTTTGCATATAAAAACACAGTAAGGGACCTTTCGGTCCCTAGTTATCCTAACTAGGAGTTTGATATGAAGAATTGCCCTTATGTATCTTTTGATGATCACAATTAGGAATACATAAAATGTCTCATTTATAATATTCTTATTTAGAATTTTATGGAATTTATATTATGGATTTGTAATAGTACACTATATATATATATATATATATATATATATATATATAAAATAGATAACCCACTCTTAGGTGTGCGATCTCACTTGCAGCCTTGTGTGTCAACCACCCAAGGCATGCATATATCAGAGCATGACTGCACACCGTAGAGTGGGTCATCTATCTTATAAATGGTAAAATTGTTTTGGAGAGGGGTTAAAGTGCAGGTGTGCAGTTGCGCTCTGATATACACACAGTTACTTGGTGGTGTTTGCCCAATGCTGTTGCTGGAACAGACCATTTATGTATTACCCATATTATAAAGATATATATACACAGAGCAACCCGCTTATGTCGGACACCTCCGTGCATGACCGATTTCTCTGATATAGCCATTGGCCAACTTACCATCAACACTGTAATGTTAATTTGCAGTAGCCCCATAAGTCTCATTTGAGCTGGGTTTATGAAGGCAGTAACTGGCACACTTGTTAGTAAGCTCAGTACTGTACTGATATGTATTTATGTACTTATTTATAAGCAGGCTGCACTGTACTATAATGTGCTGGCAGTCTTTTTATTTGCATCACCCGTGTGAGCCAAACTACAATAGTGTAGGTTATGTGATGTGCTGTTCTTATGCTACTGGTGGGGATGGGATGGGGTGTGTTGATTCTCTGTGGGATTGTGCCTTAGTTAACATTTTTACATGAAGTAATCTTTTATGCTGGCTTGACGGGACCTTGTGGTGCTCTATTGCGCTCATTCCTGTTCTGTTTTTTTAATCAATGACCAGTCTTGGGTTAAGTCGTTGCATTGCTCCATTGATCCCTGAAGTGTCAGTAGTGAATTAGGCACATAGTGTTGATGGGCAGAAACAGGAGCTTTATGTGTCTAAGCCCTGGGACTTGGGGATGACTGGAGAAATTGTCATGCAGCAGGATAATCTTTCTTAGGTGCAGTTTTTTATCCCACAATTTTAGCCACTCAGTGAAAAGTTCTCTGGTCATCTATGCAGATCGATTTTCCTGATACATTACAGGAAGGTGTTGTATCCCCTAAAGCAGTGTGACTGGGCTGATTTTCCAATCACCATTACCTGGAGTTTGTAGGTCCCAGCCATGTTGCAGCAGCACAAAACACTCAGCCTCTCTTTTGCCTTATTTACCCCAAGTGGCATCTCAGTTTGGAAAGTCAGTGTCCCTGAACCAACACACCTAAAAAAGAACCCTGTTTCTTTGCAATTGTAGATGTCCTGGAGTTCGTATTCTGACAGCTCACCCGGTAGCACTTCTGACAACCACTGCTCAGCACTGGCTACATCAGCATTGTGCTTTTCTCCATGGTCTTGTCTAAATCCAATGCTATGTTCTACTGTCCACCGGTGCAGCCAGCCCATGGAGGGAACAAAGAGTATCTTTAATAATGCAGTGGCAATCTGAGCAGATTTTTCTAGAAGAAGAAGTCCACTTATGAAAACATCATAACCTCTGGCATTGGCAAGCCACCTGAGAAGCGCTTCTTCAGTTTCATTGTCCTTACCATCGCGCTTCCTCTTCCTCTCAAGATTCTGATTGCTGTGCTATGCCTCAAACATCTTGTCATGATCCCTTTCTAGATCGGACAGTGTTGACTTTGCCATGCCAAAATCAATAGACAGTTTACGTAAACTACTTTTCAGCATGCTTTGAATCTGATTCAAAATCTCCACTTTGCGAGAAATGCTCTGGGCACTTCGTTTGGGCAGCATATTGCCTAAGTGTGTGCACGAGTGAGCAGCTACCCAATGTAAATCCTTTTGTCCGCAGTTGTCATCAGCTCAGAAGAGGTGTAATTAGCACCTCATCATACGGAGAAGTGAGATAGAATTACCACAAGTAACCTGAGACTCACTCTGTCATTCTGACACAGCACTGCTAATGCTGTCAGCTGTTTGATATAAACAGACAGCTTAAATTGCTATATCAAACACAGATAACATTACTGCTAATGGGGATGGCTTTTGGCAAGTGGGAACTGATCAGTAAAAGTGAGCTTTTGGAATAATGCTATGTATATCCAGATAGACAGACAGACAGACAGACAGACAGAGCGATTGCATCTCTGTGGGAAGGACAAAGAAGGTAAACTTTACAGATACAAAATAAAACAGCTAAACAGTCTTGAGCCAGTCAATAGTCTTTGGATCTGCTGTATTCAGTTTTGAGAGACATCCAAGGAGTCCAGCATGGAAACAGCAGCCATACAGCATGCGTGTAGTATCCTCCACAGCACCACTTTTGCACAAAGGACTTTCCATGATCGGTCTTGGCATAGTCGATCACTCCACATCTAAACCTATTAAGCTTGCACCAGAGGTGGTGAGTGAGCCCAAAGCCAGGTAGTCACTTGTCTGGTCTGTTTATGATATGGGAGTTTCTAGTAGTGGTAAATGCTTTTTCTCATTTGTTCTGCCACAGCTAGCTGGTGATGTTCTGAGCTGGATGGAAAGAATGGAACATAGTCTAGACAAGTTTTCTGCTTCACAGTCAATGCCATAGTGTATCCCATATGCCCCTGAAAATTGGCAGGTGTGGCATCTGTTGGATCTTGGTGATAAGTTTATTGGTTGCATTTTGGAACTGGATATGAGGTGAAGAGATGTTGGGTAGGACCACTAACCAAGTTAGTTTTGTTGGCCTCAAGGTGCCTGTAATAATTCTCATGGTTTAATGCAACTCTGTATGCACTAGTCTTCTGTAGGCAGAATTCAACCAAACTAGGGCACAGCATTTACCAGCTGAGTAGCAGAGGGCAAGCCACAAACTATATAGAGTTTCTGCATTTGCTCCCCGTGTTGATGCCACCAATTTATTTAGGTGACAGTTTTTGCTCCTGATCTTCTGGGCTCCTTTAGTGAGATAGTTTTTGTAACTAAGTGTGTGATCTAGGGTAACTCCAAGGTATGTCGGCTTTGGGTCATGTGTCAACCTCTGACCATTCAGAAAGTTGTTCAGCTCATAGATGACACAGTCTTTGATTCACTTGGCTTCAGTCTCAAGTTCTTGCAATAGATGCCTATGGCAGTCATGCCACTGTTCAAGTTTTTTTCAATTCTTTGGAAGTCTTGATCTCATGATGCAAGGCAGATATCAACAGCATACATGAACCTCCCAGGGACTGTGTTTGGTAGATCATTGATGAATATGTTAAATAAAGTTGGTGCCAACACTGAGCCTTGATGGAGTTCATTCTTCTGAGATCTCCAGGTGCTAGTTTTGTGGACCAGGATCACTTGAAAGTGCCTATCTTTTAGCATGAGCTCAGTAGCCATGACAATCTATCTAGAAAGAATTCTTGACATTTTGAACATCGAGCGAGTATGCCAGATGGTGTCATAAGCCAATGTTAGGTCTAGAAAGACAGCTCCAGTAATGGAGCTGGAGTGTAATGGGACTGAAGATGATCAAATAAAGAATTATAAAATTGCAAAATCATACATCTAGTGCACAGAAACCCAGGGGCAGGTTACAATTTATTTATTTTGTTTATCAGATTTTGTTGACTGGGTGGGCCGGCTGAGACTACAAGTCCTTTTTCATGGGCAACCCACACTTAATTTCACAGAGTCATAGCAGAAACACCCAGTACATTCAATAACAATAGTAAGTTACTGTGGATTACATACATTCAAGACTCGGTACACACAAAGGCAAACAATGGGTTACAGAAGGTTACATACATTCAGAATTACAGAGGCAGAAAACTTTGTTGCAAAATGAGGGGAGGTATTGATGGTCGTAAAGCAGGAAAGAGACTTGGGGTTTATCCTATCTAATCATCATCACCAAGTTTTATCTAATATAGCACAAATCTCATTATGAATCAATGCAGTTTCCAGACAATATAAAACATTACAACAAAATTAAACTATAGAAAAAAGACATATAGATAAAATATATTCAATCAGCAAGATAAAATCATTAACCTACAGCAGAAATGCGTGTTTAAACAAGTGGGTCTTTAGTTTCTGCTTAAGAGCATCCAGTATGGGAATGTCCGGGATGTATCAGGGCAGGGAGTTCCAGAGGATAGGTGCAGCACAAGAAAATGCATGAGCACCTGATGACTTTAGGACAAACACCGGAACTTCTAACAGTCCCTCATTTGTAGAGCGAAGAGAGCAGAGGGTGTGATAGGGACACAGGAGGCCTTGCAGGTACCGATGAGTTAGCCACGATAAAGTGCAGTAACTTGCAGTAATGACATGTCACAAAATCCTGCATGACAAAAGGGCTTAATTGACATTGACTTACAATGGCCCCTGCAGTAAATTGCAGTATTCTGTGATATTCTGCAGCAATTCTGTGCTTCATTCTGGCTTGATACATCTGTAGCTGGGACCCTGACCCTGTAAGGCTTTATAGGTCAGCAAACTGACCTTGAAGGAGATCCGCCACCTAACCAGCAGCCAGTGCAGATAGCGCATCATAGGTGTAATATGACATGACCTAAACAGGTCGGTCAACAACCTGGCTGCTATATTCTGCACTAGCTGCAGGCGGCAAAAGATCTACTCCTGATAGCCCTAGGTACAGTGTATTGCAGTAATCTAGGCGCAAGGTCACAAAGGCGTGGACCAGTGTCAGCAGATCACCAGGGGGTACTAGATGCTTAATCCTGGTGATGTTCCTCAGAAGGTAAAAAGAGGTCTGGACTATGGCTGACACCTGTACCTTAAGTGTCAAGCTGCAGTCTAAAACAACACCAAGATTCCTCACCCTGCCAGAGGTAAGCAACTGGGAGTCCCCAAGCCTAAGCCCTGAGACTTGTCCAGATTGCACCCTCCCCTCCCCTGGTGACCAGGTTCCAACACCAGTACTTCAGTCTTCTCCAGATTCAACCTCAACCAGTTGGCCCTCATCCAGCCCTGGATCTCGGTGAGGCAGTTGTTAAATACCGAGACTGTCTCCTGTTGCTCGGTTGCTAAAGACAGGTATAGCTGAGTATCATCTGCATAGCAATGAAAACTCAGTCCATACCATCTTATAATGTCTCCCAGCAGCAGCATATACACCATGAACAACATGGGGGACAAAACAGAGCCCTGCGGGACCCCACATGGCAGGGGCACAGGGGTTGAGGAAAAACTCCCCAACACCACCCTCTGTGACCTGCCAGTGAGGATAGATTTGAACCAGTTGAGGACTGTACCAGACAGTCCACAATAGACCCATAGGTGCTCCATCAGTACCCCATGGTTCACAGTGTCAAACACTGCTGAGAGATCAAGGAGAATCAGAATGGAACATCTCCCCTGATCTCTTGCTGCCAGGAGATCATTTAGCACTCAAACCAGGGCAGACTCGGTACTGTGTCTCTTCCTGAAACCCAGCTGTAGAGTGTCATAGATGTTGTGAGATGTTAAATAGATCTTCAATTGCACGGTCACCACCTTCTCAATAACCTTACCTAAAAAAGGCAGGTTAGAGACAGGTCTGTAGTTCATCAGACAGTCAAGGTCCAGTGAAGGTTTTTTCAGGAGCGGCCTTACAACCACCTCTTTCAGGGGTCCAAGAAACACCCCTGCCACTAAAGAACAATGGACTATCCTGGCTAGGACCGGGCTGATGACATCAGCATACCCCACTAGGAGGTGTGTTCATCCTGGGTCCAAACTACAGCAGGTTGACCATAGCCCCTGACCTCAGGGTAGCAGGAGAGTGCAACAAGGCAGTAGGCAGGACCGGTGTGATACTATGGTACATAGGGAGGTGAATCACCAGCAGGAGAGAGGTGATGTTTCCACTGTATCGATCATTGGGGAGACCCCACCAGGAATAATGTGTCCAGTTCTGGAGATCACATCTCAGAAAGGACATAGACAGGGTAGAGGCTGTCCAGAGGAGGGCAATTAAAATGGTGCAGGGGTTGCATCAGAAGTCATATGAGTAGAGACCGAGGGATCTGAATTTACACCCTGGAAATGAGGAGAGGAGGAGAGAGAGAGAGAGAGAGAGAGATGATAGAGACCTATAAGTACCTCATGGGGGTGAATAAGGTACAGCAGGCGAGTATTTTTCTGAGGAGAAGGCACTCCATACCAAGAGGGCATGCAATGAAGCAGAAGGGGGGAAGTTTAGGAGGGATGTGAGGAAGTACTTCTTCACTGAAAGAGTGGTGGATGTCTGAAACAATCTACCAACAGAGTTGGTGGGAGCAAAAATAGTGGTGGGTTTCAAACATGCATGGGATAGGCATCAAAAGAATATTAGTACAAAAGCAAGGTGGGAGTAATAATAATAATCTTTATTTAAATTAAACGCTTTTCAAAATATCAAGGCGCTGTACATTAAAATTAGTAAAATCAGTAATAAAATCAACAGTACAAAACAATAGAAAATGGTCTGTAGAGATCCTTATCAATAAATTAAGATATGCCTGATGCCACGAAAAAGTTTTGAGTGCCTGTTTAAAACCCCCATGGTCACACTCCGAAGCTGATGGGGCAGAGAAATTCCAGAGGCTTGGGCCACATACATAAATGCACAGGCCCCTGAAGAGTACCCAGAGATCAGGTAGATTCTGCGGTGACAGTATAAGCTGGGACGAACTGAGCAGACTAGGTGGGGCAAGCGATCCTTATCTGCCGACAAATTCTGTTTTTCTAAGCAAAGTTATGAGTACTTATATGAGCACTTTCTCCATCTGTTGCAGCTCACTCAGTTATACTACTGAAGCCTTTCATGCCATCATAATTTAGCATTTTTGGCTTCACTAGGTTACCATGAAAATGGCTAGAATGCCACAAACATAGGAACTGCATGTTCCAGCAGTGGGACAATTTGAATTGCAATGGAGAAAAATACAAGTAGTCTCCATAATGAGCAATAATAGAAAGGAAATACAGAAAAATATATCACTAGGAACTAGATTTTGGTTAAATTATTTTGCAGTTTAAACATTTGCCTAGTACATTATGTGAGTTCCCCTTTTAGACTTTAAAAATCATGAAACATGAATCCAGCAAGTGAACACAGTTACAATATATAAACTAGGAAAAACCTCACATCAAGCAGGCTAGCAAGTGCAGTGTATCTCGTCCCTGCATACTTCATCAAGCCAAACTGACCTAGGTTTATATGCCAGCTATAGAAGATTCCTCACAATTACAAAGTGCGCTTACTGAAAATTTCAGTCTTAAATTTTAACAGCAACACCGTGGTCCTGTCTACAAAATAATGTATTGAATCATTAATTTACTTTCGTTATCCTGGCAGTCTCCTTAAGTGCATTCCCAACTTAATCCTTAGGTTTGACCAGGTTCTAATACATCAAATCGGCACAGCCATCCACTTAATTAACCTCAATCAACCTAGGCATCCATCCTGTTCTCCAAACAGGGTAGATAATCAGATGCTTCCCTTTCTTCAGTTTCCTTTTTTATCTGTTTCTATTCCCCCTCAAAGGGACACACACTATAAAACTTAACCATTTGTTTTCAAATTAACCATTTATTTATTCATTTTTTTATTGAATTATTAGTTGCACAACCCAGAATAGTCTTATTTAGCTAATATGCCTACTTTCCAAGCAGGTCCAGGGATGACATTACAGTAGCAGCGTGTTGAGTTAGAGGATTCACATGTCAGAATTATATGTACAGACAAATACATACTGTACTAATAGATAGCCAAACAACATGTTTATAAATGAACAAGGCTGTCATTATTTGCACACTCATTTATATCACAGGTCTATGTATATTTATGTGCTGTAAATACATATACACATATACATACTATGTATCCAAATATGCCGTTATAGATTGGGCCCTCTTTTGTTGTCTGGCAGATAGGAATAAATACATATACCCATATAAGGGTATACTTTGGGTGATGAGTTTGAGGTATGGGTGATTTGGAGGCAGGAGGAAAAAAAGATACTAAGGTAGGAAAAGGATGATTTTTTTATTAAAAACAATTACATGGGGTACGGAAGTGATCTTAGATGACCTTTTAAAAATGTGGCAGGTTTCTTGCTTCTTTGATGGTATCTGGTGGGGGGCTCTAAGATGCCAAGTCGACAACTAACTTGTTGACCAGCATCACAGCACCAGGATCCCTACTGACTGCAAGTTGCAGTTGACAGGGAGCCACACACAGCAGGGACTGTTTTTTTCTTCGGGGGACTTTGCCCCCAAAACCCTCCACATGGAGGGCTCTGCTCCCGCACCCCCCGTACTTATGAATACCAACTCCAGGTTGGAGCTGGTTTAAGGAGGGGGGTGCAAGATGGGGAGAGTGTTGCTGGGTCCCGAGTGCATCCCCTACAGCAACTCGGCACTGTTGTCGGCAGCAAAGTATGTCGCTGTAGGGGTTTTGCTGCAGGAAGTGTATACCCTGGTGGGGCACTCCAGCAGGTTTGAGCAGTCACATAAAAGACCTTTTCTCTGATTGCTTTCCACAGTCAGTGAATTTGATATGGACCCCTGACTTGACAGCTTAGTTGACATATTACTGTTGTCCTATTTAGGAGGTTGTAGATGCATTCAGGATAAAGTTTGTGAGCACATTATTATGTTCTCATGACAGTATACCTGAATTCCTATTTAAGTCACAATGGTGTGTTATTCTGCCACATCCCAGTGCATATCTGTACAGGCTGTTGAAGGTGACATTGATTTTTTTGTAAGGTAATGCAGATGTCTGTTTTGTATGCCTCACTGCTGTATTCAAGTGCTGATAGTAGCTTTTGTTGAGGGGCAATTTTCTGATTTTAAAATTGAGGAAACTCCAGTTGCAGTAGAGCAATGCAAATTTTAATTGGTGCATCTGATCACTTTTGTAATGTTGTCATTAAATGAGTGGTGTGGGTCATGCCAAAGACATAGAGTTTAGTTAGTTAGTTAGTTAGTTATTGAAAACTTCAGAGATTAACATTGAGCACAAGTGCTTGTTTACAAAGGTTCCACATCAAATACACAGTCACAAAAAACATTGCAAGTACAATAAGCCATTCCAGAGGAAATGCAGTCAAGTCAGGCTCAAAGCACTTAAAACAGAACAATTACATACTGTTTTGAAAGAATCTGTACAGATCTTTGTATAAAAAGTCGCAGGTTAGGTATATAGAGAAACCGAATGAAACAGTTTAAAGGTTACAGTTGCATTGGACTGCAAAGGCAGACCACAAAGCTCTCTTCAACTGGTTAAACTTGGGGAGAGTCAGCAATGTATCAAGCAGCTCATTTAACTGGTTATCGGCCTATTGGTATGAGCAGAAGGAAATAGCCTGCCATGGGGGAGCAGCAAGTACCTAACTCATTTAGGAGTAGCCTTATGGAACTGTTGTCTGATTGCTAATATACTTATTTATGAAAAAACTGCAAAAGGTGTTTGATTCTGTAATGTTTTAAGTGCTGTGATTAAGTTGTACCTACTCATTTTGAGTATGCCTGTTTTTTTTTGTTTTTGTTTTTTTTTAATTATGCACTGCACCTTTAAATTTGCAATTTGCACTTTGGGACAACTTATCATGCATACCTTAAAGAAACAGCTTTCTCACTTCCTATATCCTTTTGAGAAAGCTTGAAGGTGAAACCGATGGGGGATTCTTTGCTGGTTCACTACTAAGGTACTATAACTGCCATGCCTCTTACATGTTAACAAAGTAAAAAGTTTGAATAACTGAATTACTGAAACCTGTTGCCAGTAACCCTTACTGCTGTTTTCTATTATGTTACCTAATGTGGATCTGAGGATGTTGGGAGGTCTATAAATACAGCATATATGTATGTAGATATTGCCCAGGATACTTTTAAGGGTCAGTATTTCAGACACTCAGGTGATTTTTCTTGTATTGCTGTGGTCACACAGTGCAGACTTGAAGCTTGTTTTAGGTAGAAAGCTATGACTCTTCATTTGTCATCATGTGATCTTTTTTGTCTGGTGATAGTAGTGAGAGATCTGAATCAGAGATGCTAGGAGATAGCCATGTTTTAGTGTTGGCAAATAAGTCTGGGGTATGCTGAGCAAACCTATTTTTGGAGTGTGTCCAGTCTTGATAGTAGTCTCTTAATGTTGAGTTCAACAAGTAGCCCCTTTTGGTTACCTGATGTGGTGGGCAGATGGATGTTTATGCTGGACCAGGGTTGCTCTCAATGCCTCTGGCCATCAGCAATAATGTCACACAAAAGCTTGTAGTCACTGTATGTTTGATGCATGGTTTATCATCACCTTTCTTTAAGCTCATCAGATATGACAACCCCAAGGTCCCTTGCCTATTTAGTGACTGCCAGTACCCTCGCTCCCATCCTATACTCAGGACCTGGGTTCCTACGCCCTACAGTGTAGTCACCATTAAATTTTAAAGTAACTCCATTGTTATTAATTTGACAACCAGTTGTCTAAACTAACTAGCAATGGGTTTACAACATCAAGTTGAATGATCTTCCATTGTAGAAGCTGACAACGTAGTCCATATTGTTCTTTTCTTCAGTGCTTTAAATACTTGAGGTTATGTGCCTTGTATCTTATGCAAATCCATCTCTTAAACTGCTGCAGCTGTTTCCAATTTTATTGGACCTCTTTCACCTTTAACTCACTGATTTAAGCACTTCCCAATTCCCTGGTACCATTATTCCCTCTGTTCCTTGTTTTATTACTGTATGTAAATTAATATGAAATTGCTCTTCATCAGTTCCACAATTTTACTGTTTGTAACTTACTGATTGTCTATTTTATTCTTAAGCATTATTGTCTTATTTCAATATATTTATTTCCATTTTATGTATTGTATAATCTGTATTTTGTATTTGTTCTCGACGCCTCTCTTCCCCTTCCTCTAGGACGCATCTAGAAATGAGCTGATATCAGCTCAGTATGTCTTTCCTGGTAACACCTTTGAAATAAACAAACAAACAAAGAAACAAACAGGAATAATTTAAAACCAAACAGCCAAAAAAGCAACTCATTAAATAGTGAACTAAAAATGCACTGCATTTAAAGTTTAATGTAGACTGTACTGTGCATGCATGATTTTGCACATTTTGGCATTGAAGCCCAGTTGCCATGCTTTTGACCACTCCTAGAGTTTCCCTAGATCCCTGCACATTCTCTCCATCGTCTCCTGAGTATCCACCCTATTGCAGATTTTGGTATCATCTGTAAACAGGCTTCCCTTCCCTTCTAGTTCCTTAGCAATGTTACTTACGAAATAATTGAAGAGGTCCAGTTCCAGTACTGAGCCCTGTGGCACCCGATTGATCGCTCTTTCATCATTCGCGCTATTGCCATTTACCACCACCCTCTGTTTCCTAACCATTAACCAGTTTCTAACCCAGTCCACCACTTTGGATCCCACCTCTAGGCTGCTCAGTTTTGGTAACAGCTTCTTGTGTTACACAGTGCCAAAGGCTTTGCAGAAGTCCAGCTAGGCCATGCCCACTGCCTCTCCCGATCTACTATATTTCCCTAGTCAACCTGTCAAAGAAATTTATCAGATTCATTTTACATGGCATCCCCTCCAGTGAATCCATGCAGCCTGTGATCTTGAAGCCCACTGCTTTCAAGATACTCTACCAGTCCTTCCCTAAGCAGAGTTTGTATTAATTTTGCCACCACTGAAGTAACACTGACCAGCCTATACACACTAGCATCCTCCCTGCTGCCACTCTTAAGAAGGGATCCATTTTAGCTCTTCTCTAGTCCTCCAGACCTGTGCCTGTTTCCAATAAGCTGTTGAATGAGGCTCTCAGAGGGGCAATTAACACCTCTGTGAGTTCTTTAAGAACCCTTGTGTGTATCCTTCTTGGTCCCATAGCATTGTCCATCTTTAGCACTACAAGTTCCTTATGGACTTTTCCCTCTGAAAATGAACTTGTGTCCATCTCCCTCTCTCTCCTGTTTCTGCTACTTCCTGGAGGTCTGTTCCCCCTTTCTTGACTGTGAAGACAGCAGAAGTAACTGTTCAGTATGACTCCTTTTTCTTGGTGCACTTCTGTGCAGTCTCCCCCCTCCTCCCTTCTAATCCTCATTATCCCTTTCCTTGCTTTCCTCTTCTCACTCATATATCTAAAGAAAGACTTATCCCATTAGCTACCACTTTGGCAATTATTTGCTGTCTGCATCTTTGCTCCCCTCACTGCCTTGCCTGCTTCTCTCTGCTTTACTATGCATACATCCCTGTCTTCCTCATTCTGTTTCCTTATACCGTACCTCCTGTATGTCATCCTGTTTTCTTCCCCACCTTTACCACTTCCTTAGAGAACCATAATGTTTTTTTCCCTTCTGCTTTCACTCACTTCCTTCACTTCTGAGGTTGATTGCTTTAATTATACCCTCCCATATTTTTCCCCACTGTGCCTCCGCCCCTCCTTAGTTACCCCCCATTTAAGGCAGTTTCTGATGCAGTCTCCCATTTCTTTAACATCTGTACTCTTAAAATCTAGGACCCTCTTCCTCGTGCATTTAGCCTCTGATCCTGCCTTTATGTTAAACCACACTGTACAGTGATCACTGGTAACCAGAGGACTGTATACAGTGACATCTGCCACACTAGCCATATTTGTAAGCACCAGTTCCAGCACTGCCCAGTCTCTAGTGGATTCTTTGACTAGCTGCCTGAGAAAAGCCCCTTGTAGGAAGTAAGGACAGCCCTATTTTTTGCCACAGCTGCAGTTGGGAGGCTCCACTCCATGTCTGGTAGATTGAAGTTACCAACTATCAACACCCCATCCCCCCCCGATTGCCATTTTGATGATGGCTACCCCAAGTGCCTTATCTAAATCTTCTCCCCATGCCGAGGGTCTGTACACTACCCTAGTGTAGATAGCAGCTCTGGAGCTTACCTCAAAGTTTATCCTCAGCACCTCCAGCACTTCCTTTTGCTGATGGTGCCCCTGTACCTCTGTGGCCTTGATTCTTTCCCTTACATATAAAACAACCCCTTCTCCCTGCCCTGTCTCTCCTGAATGTAGAGTAGCCCAGTATAGGCATGTCCCAGTCATGGCTCTCAATGCACCATGGCCCCATTATGGCCACCAAATCCAGGTCAGCCTTCACCACAATAGCCTTCATGTCTAGAATTTTGTTTCCAAGACTCCTCACATTGGTGCACATGGCTCTCTACACCTTCTTTCCCCTTGCCCTGATTCCTCCTCCTGTTCTGGGCTGTGATTTTCCCTGAAGCTCCCCCTGACTTTCCTCTTACCTTTCTAACTTTCTCATTTTTTGTCTACTTCAGTCCCCTTCCCTCAATTACCTGAGCGTTGCCTCACTTTTCTTCTGTCTTGCTCCCATACCTGCCTTCCTACACCCCTACCCTCAGGGCATTTTCAGCCCATCCCCTTCCTTCCCACTGGTTGGGCAATTGTTGCCTCCCTTTGTTACCATCCCCTAGCTAGTTTAAATCCTCCTCCAAGTATCATTTAAATCTCTCAGCAAGGACTGCAGTCCCATTCCTGGAAGAATGGAAGCTGTCTTCCTTATAAAGGCCCATGTTATCCCAGGCTGGCCCCTCAGTCTCCAATGTAGCTGTAGCCCTTCTCCATGCACCATGCCTTCAACCAGTCATTAAATGCCCTAGTGCAGGATATTTTCCTTATAGAGGCCCATATTCTCCCAGGCTGACCCTCCAGTTTCCAATGTAGCAGAAGCCCTCCTATGTGCACAATGCCTTCAACTAGTCATTAAATGCCCTGGTGTTGAGTGCCCTTGCATCTCCCAAGCCATATACAGGTAATACCTTAGAAAAAAGCCACCATGCCTGCTACCCTGTTTAAGCCCCTCTCTAACTTTCTGAAGCTACCCTGCACAACCGGTATGCGCCCTGAACAGCAACATTTCTATGGCGACATGCATCGATATCGACAACAGCGCCATGTCGATGTAGAAGTGCCACTGGGACCGAGCAACCCCTTCCCCAACCTGCACCCCCTCCCAAAACTAACTCCAACCTGGAGTTAGAATCCTAAAGTATGGAGGTGCGGGGGCATAGCCCCCCACATGGGAGGTTCGGGGGGGCAAAGCTCCTGAAGAAAAAACACACACCGATGTATGCAGCTCCATGCTGACTGCAACTCGCTGTTGACATGGAGCCTGGCGCTGTGATGCCAGTCAACGTTTTTCTTGTTGAACTGGCATCATAGAGCCACACAACCCCTGCCTTATCTCCAGATGGACAATGATATCTAGCTCCCACCTAGCTCCTGCTGCCTTAGTGATCCTCTGGATATACTCTCCATCCCTCCTAGCTGAAGCACTGCTTAGGCATGCCACCTTTATATCCTTCCTTTCCACACCCTCCAGTCCCATATCTATCCCACTGACAATGGAGTCCCCCACCAGTAGTGGCTTCCTGTTAAGAAACAGAATTTGATGGCATACCGCTTGGCCCATTCAGTGTGCCCATATCTCCCTACCTACACTATTCTGTAGACAGCACCTGATCTAAAGATCATTCTCCCACCTCCCCTTCCATCCCACTATGATTCCTTTGTGCTTATCCCATGCATTCTTGAACTCCACCACTGTTTTCACCCCCACCACCTCCACTAGAGGGCTGTTCCAGGAATCCACCACCCCTTCTATGAAGAAGTACTTCCTCGCATCTCCCCTAAATCTACCTCCTACAGCTTCATAGCATGTCCCCCTGTTCATGACCATATTTTCTTCTAAAAAATACCTCCCTCCTGTACCATATTTGCCCCTGTGAGGTATTTAAAGATCTCCCCCCTCCCTCCTCTGTTCAAGGGTGTACATATTGAGGGCCTTTACTCTCTCCTCATAGGGCTTTTGATGCAGACCCTGTTCCATTTTAATTGCCCTCCTCTAGACCACCTCCACACTGTCTATGTCCTTCTGGAGATGTGGTCTACAGAATTGGACACAGTACTGTAGGTGGGGTCTATACAGAGGCAACACCACCTCCCTCTTTCTGCTGATAATATCCATCCCTATGAGCCCCAGCATCCCACTAGCCCTCCCTAATGCCTTGTCACACTGTCTCACCACCCTTAGGTTACCCAGTATGATTACCTCCAGGTCTCTTTCCTGTTTGATGGTTGTCAATAACACTCCACCCCCTTTGTACTCCACCTCTGAGTTTCTGTGCCTTTTGACATTGAAACCCAACTGCCATACCCTTGACCACACCTCTAGTTTTCTTAGATCTCTGCTCATCCTTTCCAGACTGTCCCTACCTTCCAAGGGCCTCCAATTCTGAGGACCCCCACCTCTTCCTTTCTCACTACATGGGTGCCTCCTCCTGGCTGCCCCACTACAGCAAAGGAATTCTGCAATGGTATTGGTGGAGGAGTGGGCACCCTTCATACTACCCTGACCCTCCTAGAGCCCACTAAGGTCCATCTTCTCTGCCTCTGCCTAGGCATCCACTGGGGGAGTGGTGGCAGACATGGTAACCCATGTATTGGGCAGAAGGTTCTCTGTACCCTTGCCAGAAGGCCCAGACTCCAGCAACCTCTGCCCACAACCCAGAGAGGTGAGTACTTATGGAGCAGCACGTCAATCTCCAGAAGCTGTCCCGAAAGACTGCAGCCCCACAACCATTGCACTGAACCACTACCATATTTCCTTCTTTTGCCTAGTGCTTATTCAAACTTCTCTGTTACCCTTAAGCCTCCAATCTACTCCCATTGTACTTCTACATCTCCCTTTTGCTTCTCTGACACCAATTTGTTACCCTACCCTAGAGAGTATGTGTCTTGTTTTCCCTTTTGTAACCCTCCTACCTGTTCCTACCTTATCCTGAATATCTACTACTCCTTACCCACTTGTAGTATAGTTACAACCTGCAGTTATCTTCCCCCTGTCTAATTCTTCCAGTAAATATTAATGTGTTACCTCCTTATCAAGGACACTGATGTTTGTTTTGTTACCAAAAAATCTGGAAAAATTAAAGAATTTGTTCTTTCTATACACTGGAAAAACAAAGCATTTCATGGAATTTGTCATCTTTTTTTACCAGATCAGTGAATCTTAGGAAATTATATTTTGCTATAAATTCTTCCTTGTCCTATATGCATTTTGCTTTATTTAATTTGATGTAATGTAGTCTTCTTTTATTCTAAATATTTATATGCATGCCAAAAGGGTACAAGGATAGAATAACGATAAAAACTGATTTTGGCATTGCAGACACCAGTGACAATACCATTTTTTCCCCATGTGCAAAATGGAATTTGCCCTTTATTAACCACTGTAAACCAGTGTACCTGTTCCTTACTTTGATCTTGTGCACCCCTGTAGAGTCTCCTGTGGACTGCAAACTATCTGCAGACTCCCTATAGATTTCCCTAGGGTAGGTGCTCCAGTCCTGTTTGGTGCCACTCATGCCATGGGATAAGAGCTTGATGGGGTCCTGCTTGGTGTCACTCATCCATGGGATAACAACTTGATGGGGTCCTACTTGGTGTCACTCATATAATGGGATATGAGCCTGATGGAACACACTGGATGCTACTCCTTTTATCTCCCCTTCCTGAAATCCCCTGATAGCTTGCCCCACTAAGCCTCTTTCCACAATCACACACCTGATACATAGGGTTTTCTTAATCTAATCACCCCCAATAGTAACCTCCTGAGCTAAAGTATGTTCTGCATACTGTCTTTTACAATTCTAAAGAAAAATCTCAAAGAGCCCCAAAATTCTGAATAAAATTCTCATTCCTCCACCTACCCACTTAAACTGCTGCTTTAAATATGGAGAGACTATATGGGCGCTTACCCTCCTCTCTGTCAGCAGTTCTAGCACAAGACCCCACCTAACTGTCCCTTAATTCTGCTGTCTCTTGTGAGACGGTACTAAACCTCTGAAAGCTCCTCTCCCAAGTCACACACCTGACTCACAGGGCTTTTTTAATCTACTCATCCCAAGATGAATTTCTTGAGCTAGGTTCCCCCACACTACCTGTTAAAAATTTAAAGAAAAATCTCAAAGTGCCCCAAAGCTTAGACAAAAAAAAAAAAAAATAAAACTTTAATTTTTTTTGATAAGATGGCAAATGTGTGTTCTCACCTCAAATCAAACCTCTGACCCTTTGCTTATAAAGCCAAGACACATCTAGTGTGTCACCTGAGGCCCCTACACTCTAATGGACAGCCTATTGTTGCTGTCTGCTGTACCAGAGACAAGAGAGACACAACACTGATTAAGGACTATGGGACTGTTCCATAAGGAGACTAATGATATATGCATTTTTGGCATATCCCAGTCCCATCACTCAGCACCCCACAGCAGGTATGCTTCATATGGCATGAATGACCCCACCCACTTCACTCTGTGGTATGGAGGGAGGTCCTGGTGCAGGGCTGTGCCAGACACTGGGAACATAATCGGATGGTCAGTGGGCACCAGTTTGGATCCCCATAGTGGTGGACATTGGGGAATTGTTTAGAGAGCAATTTCCATTTTGCAACATAGCAAACAGTGCCAGACTGCTCCCAGGCCCCAGCCCTCCTTACCAGCTCAGTGGACTGTGGGCAGGTTATGAAGGTTGCACATGCCACAACAGATGAGCTGCAACTGGGCAGAGGGATCACATAGGTCCTACAGCAAGGTCATGTTCTGCATAGCATGTGCCTTTCTCTGCTGGCTATCTGCACAGTGGAGATTATTCAATGCATTGGGTACTAGCATGCCCCAGCCCCTGTGCCTGCCTCTGACTGGGTTATATGCAAAGGTACCCAACCAGCACAGGATTGGTTATAGTGGGATGCACACCCAAGGCTGTAGATGCATGGAGGTCATCACATGCACAGAGCAGGACTTCTTCACACCACCAGCCCCCAAAAAGCACCCTTCCTCAGGTGAACAAGGCCACCTCAGTCTTTGTGGATCAGGCCCTAAGATTCTTCACTTGCTTCACAGTTTCAGAGATTATGTAGTCATAATATGTATATAAAAAATAGTGTTTAGAGTAATGGAGAATTAATACCACCCAGCTGTGGAACACGTATTTGTGAAAAATAAAATCACAAATAGAAGCCAGATGAGACAAATATGAAATATTCCATGATTAAGAAAGTCAAATTCAGCAATCAGAAATGTCTATCAAACCATAAGAAAGATGTGTTAGTTAAGCAAATGATCAAAGGAAGCCAGGAAATTAGCTTTTTACATCTACCTGTTTAGGAAGTAATCAAAACCCTCTCTTCTATCCTTTGTTTCCATTTGTATTCAGAGGAAATGCAAGTGCTTTTATGTTGATTTTCAAACCTGGAAGATGATTTGCTTGTCTTTGATGGCTGGATAAATTAGTGAGAATAGTTTTGATGCTGATTAGCCAGGTAGAAAAAGCTTGCTTTTAAAACCCTAATATCTCTAAATAAATGTGAATTTAATGATGTAAACTAACTCTTCAAAACGAACAGTCTCTGAGCTGCTGGCACTAATGCTCTGCTACAGTAGGTACTTGTTAAAAAAGGAATTATTGCCCAAATGCATATGTCTATGACACTATAGCCATGTAATTTATTTATAAGTATGGTGGAAATCATTTAAACAACAAAGATGGCGAGCTTCAAATGTTTTTCAGACATTTAAAACAGTAGTTTTACAGATTTTATGTAACTCATCTTTTTTTTTTTTTTACTACCTTGAAGTGGAAGTAAAAACAAATAAATTGTGACCCAGCTTCCTAATTACCAGGGATTCTTAATGGGTATGGGAAAAGGGTTTTACATGGTTAAATGGTGGAGTGCTTCACCCATGGGGTTTGTAATTTAGACTATAAATCTACTAAAGGGTTTCTAATACTGGTTTATTCTCAATGCTTAGATTCATAATGTTGACATAGTGCATGTGTAATATTCCTGTTTGGGTGAACACCATTAGATGCTTCAATCTCTGTTTTTAAGGTCAAGAAACATAGAAACATAAAGTATGACAGCAGTTGAGGACTGCTTCACCCTCCCAGTCACCTCATTTTCCTTACATCTAAGAAGGGACCAAGTCTGAATGTGTTCATTTCCTCTGATATAAATATGGGAATGCCATTTTTACATTTGCGCGGTCAGTTTCATACAGTAGTTCATGCTGACTGAAATTCATAAAGGGAGTTAGTCTCTTTTGAAAAGACTTTAAAAAACACATTTAGACACTTTTCATCTTGTATTTTATATATAATATTCATTTCACCTTTGCAGTATTAATTACTAGGCTAATTTGCATGGAAACAGGAACCTTGTCCCGTAGTATTCATCTGCTTCTGCTGTGTTGTCTGTTGCTGGAGTCATAATCCTGGTTTTGGCATCGCAGTTCATCACTATGGAAATGATTATGATGCAACGAACAGAGGTTTGTGACTGCAACAAAGGATTAAATGGCTGAAGAAGATTGACTGTAAGTGGTCAAGAATCCTGTTTCCAGGTAAATGAACAAGACAAGCATGGAAATCTATGCAATTTAATTAAAACTGTGTATAAATACAGTATTGTGTTTTTGGAAGTGCTCCCAAAAAAGTGGCATTTACTTTAAAATGGCTTGCTTTTCCTATCTTCACATTGGCATTTTGAAAATATTTGCCCTCAAGGTTTTGCTCTGCTGTTTCATTTATTTGATATCAAAAGGCAAGGCAGGCACTCGATCATGTCACTGTTGTATACAAAATGTGTACAAATCTGACATGTTGACTAGCACATGACATATACACATTCATGCTGGTTTGAACTACATCTAAAACATGTTAATCTAAAGTACAGAATGGCAGCGGGTAAGTAAAGAGAGGTGTGCCATCCAGCCACACCAATATGTTCAGATCTAATTACTCGCTTCAATCATAGCAAACATGTGAACATTACCAAGAATATATAATGGGTGGCTTTACTGTAAGCATCTTGACATGCCTATTTGATAGAGATACTGTGAAATCAAACTTCACTGGTGAAGATGTGGTGAAGTGACAACCTTTCCCTTCATGAAGGTCACTCAGCCACTTTTGATGCACATACCGCAGGTAACCTATCACTCACAGTCTCTAATTCACTTGTCAAAGATAAAGTGCCAATTAGACTACATTCTACAAGAAGTACTTGTATGGCAGGGATTTGCAGTCACTTAGGAAATTGTAAACCTGATTAGATATGCCTCTAGGGCATCTCCAGGCTAGGTGTACTGTAGAGAACAGAAAATGGTGGTGGGGGGGGGGCCTGGAGCAGTGAGGCTGTGGAAGAGCAGTGGCAGGTAATAAAACCAAAATATTGACAAGCAAGAAACCACTCTGAAAATAGCATGGAGCTGGAACCTGATAGTGCAGGGAACCAGGGATTTATCCGAACAAAAAAAAAAAAAAGCAAATGAAACTGTAGCAACAACTACCCCAGCACTGCAGACTCTACTGTTCTTCCTCAGGGGGTGAGATTGCACTGACCTGTCAGTCATAAGTGGTGTTACCCAACAGGTTTAGTGGCCCCATACATACATACATACATACATACATACATACATACATACATACATCAGAACACTATAATAAGAAAAACAAAATTTGTTAAAAACAAATATAAAGCCCCAACAGTGAATAGTGTGTAAAAATATTAATAAAGGAGACGACAACAGAAGATAAGGATGGTACTGATATTCCAAATCACATAGACCTCTGTTCTTCAATGTGTATAGAAGCTACATGTCATGTAAGTAAGCTGTTTAGGGGCATACATCTGAATCACATGCATGCCACACCTAAGTGGGATGCATATAGCTGGGACATGCAGCTTGAGTTAGCATAGCATGCACACCCCTGGTAGCTCCACATGGGGGCATGTCAGAGGGCTATGCACTGCATGCACAGCATAACATGGATGTATCAACCAGTATACACCAAAAAGGCACATGCAGAGGCCACAGTAAAGTTATACCAGCAGGCCCCCTGCTATAAACCAAGACACACAGCTCCACATGCTGCCGTCCCATAGGGACTGTCCCATTTGCAACAGCCATAAAGGGCCACCCATATGATGCACACATGCCACCTATATCAGATGATGGGGGTCCCAGACCCATAGTGTAGATGCCATCCATGCACCAGTGTCACAGCTGACAGCCTCTGTGGGCACGGCTGGTAGGCATGGCACGCAAGGTAGCTGAGCCAGACACCATGTACCATACAGTATGCTGTGTCTCCATTATAGGCCATGGGCCCCCTGTACCCTGTGGTATTGCCATCCATACAGCCACTTGGTGCACCCATCCTATGGGCCTGTGTGTCGCCCCCAAAGGGGTACCCATATACGGCATTACTCATGTGTCCCATCCACCACCATACCCACAGTGAAAGCAGACAACATGGTAGGCATATAAACAGTACACACTTTATAGATACTATGAATGCCCTGGCAGGCCCATAATATCAGCAGCAATACAGACACATCTGCATGCACATAATAATGAACATCAGGGGAGGTGTCCCTAATATTCTGTATAGTGGTATAGCAGGGGGTCAACCAAGGGAAAGTGGCCTTATGTCACCATGCAAACTGCAATATCCAGCACCACAGCATCCTGGCCTGTACTGTTGTGTCCAGGACATCACATATGTCTTTCACCTCCCCCCCATGAGCCTCAGTGCAGCCCCCATGTCTGTCTAGAAGTAATATCAGGGGTATGGCTTTATACAGGGCTGTCTGTAGGAGTCCATGGCTTCAATCAATTACTCCATCCTGTTCCCTCAATGTCCACAAAGATGACACAGTGCTTCATGAAAGTGACCCCCTCATGGACCGTCCCCATGAGAGACATGGCATGTGCCCAGTCCTCCAGGAAATGCATCAGTACACTGTCCCTCCCCAGGCCATGTTTGGCATTGATCTTGTCCAGGGCTACCTCATATAGTCAGTCTTCCCTGTATTTCACAACCTCATCCAAGAGCACCCCATTAGAAAGGGTTTGTTCTGGCAAGGGTGCCCCACCTTCATATGCCATCAAATGAATCGCTTTGCTTGGGACCACTCCAGTATACTGCTGGCGTGGCCCCCCTGTGCCTTTCCTGGCTGCACCTACTGGCCCTTCTGGTATTGGGTGAGGTCTGAAATTCCATCATCCTTGTCCTTGAAAGTGCTGTTGCTTGAGTCCATCTAGTGGTGCCACATCTGCCTGCCCTTGATGCACCGTATCTCCTGCCCCACAATTGCCTGGATAGCCCTTCAGGAGGTGGTACCACTATGAAAGTCCCAGCACCTTAAGTATCTGGGGGTCATGGTTGACGGTGCCCTGTATTACGCCGTCCATATAGATAACGTCACCAAGGCAGTCAGTTTGCGAATTGGGCTCCTATACAGACACAAATTTTGTCTGTCCCTTGAAGCCCTGAAATTAGCCATTCAAAGCTCTGTGGTATCACTTATAGACTACGGGCTTGTCATCTATGGGTCAGCCACAGAAATGGCACTCCGCCACATCATTGTTGCACTTAACAAAGCCTGCCAGCTCCTAACTGGCTCCACCCATCTGACCCATACCTACGACATGTATGCACAGGCTGACTGGCTCCCTTTCAAGGGCAGGCTAATGTACCAAACATGTCTACTTGCAAAAAAAGTGGGCCTTGGAATGATGTTCCCTGGTGTTCAGGAGCTCCTCATCCCATTCTCCAATCTTTGACACACTAGAAGTTCAGTCAACCAGGTTTTCAAAATTCCCAGCTGCCACACCCCCCAAGGGCAAAGATCCTTTGCTCATCATGCCCTGCTTTGGTTTAATTCACTTCACGTCGACATCTTCCCAGCTCCAACTCTAGGCTGTTTTAAGCATCTACTCAGGCAGTAACTTATTGCTTTGGCCAGCTGTAACTGTTTCCACTACGGGTAAACAACTTTTGACCTACCACCCCGGCCTCTGTTCCTCCTTGTATACCTCTCCTCCCCCCACCTGCCACCCTTACCTTTCCACCTATCCCCTCACATCCCCCTCCCCCTCAATTGCTATCTGGCTTCATCCCTACCCTTGATCCATCTCTCCCCTCTCCCCTGTTTCTGCCTCCATCCTGCTACATTGTCTCATGACAACTGTATTGATTCGCTTGGGTGGCCCGTGGCATACATTGTACAATGCCATGTTCTGCAGCTTTGCTTGTCCTTTGTGCTTCTATGTACACCATCTTGATATGCTTGTATTACTGTACAGCTTTGTTTACCTTAATGATTTTGGTTTTGTATTTTCTGCCATCTGTCTGTAGTTAGCCTTCTGTCTTATCTATATCTGTATCTGTAGTAACTGATTATATTTTAGCCCCAACCTGTATTGTTTGCTCTCATGTATAATATGCCTTTGATGGGGAAACTATGTAATGAGCTTTCTAGCTCATGGGTATTAATCCTAGATATTAATAAATAAATAAATAAAACCACAAGGCATGCAGTCCCCATCATGGCATGTGTTGTCCTTCACAGTCATGTTGCTCTGGTGGGGCCTACCTGGGTGTTGTTTCCCCACATGGCATTAGCCACTGTGCCAACTCTATGTTGTCCTTCCCATTTGGGAGCAGTGGATGTGTAGGTGGCACCTGCATCTCAAGGAGCCACACTCCCCAGTCATCAGCTGCAGATGCATCATGTACACCTACAGGACCAGCTCTGGACACAGCTGCTGGGGGCAGAAAGCACCCTTGATATAGGCGTCTGGTCACTACATTGGGGCCACTGTTGGTAGACACTTCACAGCTGTCATGCACCTGGTTGGTGGCCATGGTGCTGGAATCCCTCAGTATCAGCCATTCCAGCATCACCAGGGGGACAGTCACATCCCATGAGTTTTCTCTCCCAGCCACGCTGACACCCTGCGAACAGAACACACTGATTAGTTCATGTCCCATGGTATATCATGCTCTGCTTTAACACAACTACACAGTAGCCACCACTAAACTGGAGAATAAGCAGGACAGGGCTGCAATGTCTCATTAGCATGCATATCTGTCTGTGGCAGCATGCACACGTTCCATCATGCACTATGCATGGTGTTGGCACAGTGACCTCCCACTGGAGTGGATATCCTGGGCACCCTAACTGCCAGACACATAAGTGGCATGCTGGGTGCAGTGCACACACTGGTCCCTCCATGTCCCCTAACACCAACCCCTACACATGGCACCATCACCAGACCCTTCTGCAGGCACTAACCCTCAATGTCCATACAAGACCTGTATCGGGTAGGGTACTCACTGGCAGGTCTCCAATGGAGGAACAACTCTGTGGTTCACATCCACAGTGCTCACGGTATAGGGATTACACTGGGGTATATGGACCACCACCCATGGGGGTTGTTTGACCGTGTACTGCACTGGGACAGTATGGCTCCAGACACCATGCTCGAAACATCTCTCTAGTCAAACCAAAGATGTCTGCCCAGCAGCATGAGTCCATGGAGGCCATGTGCATGCCACTTCCACATTTCAGTGGTCTGGCCAATTACAGTCATGGAACAGCAGTGGGCGGTGACTCTCAATGCATAACGATGGTATGTGGCATGCACTGAGGCATGGGTCCCACAACCACCCAGTTGCAGTTGGGCCCTTTCAGGTGTAGCACTGATGGGGCCCATCTCACTTGCATGTAGACCAGGGGTCTTGTGCTGTGGTGGACATGGCAGTGGTGACACCATGCCCATGGCCAGAGTGCATGGGCTGGGGAATGGATAGTACAGGCAACCGGTACTGTGCACATCCCATCCCTACACATATCTACTGTGCCCACACTGGACAGGTGCATTCACCAGTGCATGTAAGGTGTATAGCCACACAAAAAATACCCCTACTGACCATGGGAAGTCAGCATGGACAGCACATTGCAGGCATAGTACCCATGACTATGGCTCTGAACCAGTTGTGCGGCAATGTTTCCTTGTCTGTGCTGCCACATGTGCAGACATACATGCACATCAGTGTGCCCTGTATCCCTGCCAGTGCAAATCATCGTGTATGGTGGGGTTAAATGGTGTTCCTGCCTCTGGCAGAACCACCCATATCCCACTCGTTGCACTCTAGCGCACCCCTATACACCACACCTTCTATGCAGAGAGGCACTGGCAAATTCTGTGTGGACTGCATGCCACCTGGGGTGCACATCTGTACACCTGCCACTACACCAGTTTCGGGTGTAAATCACAGTGTTCATAAACAGAGGCCATAGACTGGTAGGTAAGTGTTATATTGCACTAGAGAAAGTCTCCTAAATAAGTTAAAGCATGTACAGCCCATCCCAAGCAGGCTGTCTTGCACTTAACCTACAAGAAAATTGGGAAAAAGCAAAATAAAAGTAATTAGTTAAACATTATTATTCTTCTATGACCACAATGGCAGATAAATAAATAACAAAAAAGAATATATTTAAAAATCCATTTTTCAGATATAGAAAGGAGAAAATTGCTTCAAAAAGAGAATCACATTCCAAGCCTCATTTTGCCCATAGGGTGAGAGGGCTCCTAGACTGCATATAAGTCTGCTTTCTCTTTTCAGTAGTTAATTTAGTCTATCCCACTGCCTTTGTTTTGTGGGAATATGATCAAGTTCCATGAAATGCATGCTCTTGGAGTCTGCATGATTCTTAGTTAACCAATGTAACCCTAGCAGTGTGTCACCTTTCTTTCTGGCGATTGACCGGACATATTCTTGTATCTTGCCTTTCATTGGCCTAATGGTTCTACCTACGTATGAAGTAAGACAAGAGAACCATATAGCATGAATTACAAATTCAGTTTGGCATGTTGTTAAGTATCTTTATCTCACAGGCAGAACCATTAGCAGGGCTGACAAAAGTATGGCCTTGTTTCACAAATGCACAAACATTACAAGTTACATAGTGGAGGAATCCCAGGAGTCACGGTGCAAAATCTTGGGGAAGCCATATTGGTGGGATAGTTTTATCCACAAAACTGCTTCTAAGCAGGCTGGCCCTGAGACTGGTATTTTTTCTATAGACTACACGTGAACAGGTGCCCACTGAATCCTTAAGGTCCAGATTTGCTGTAAGGGTATTGCAGTGTTTTCTTACAACGGCAACTACAGTACAATAGGAGTATTGGCATTGTCATCTAACACCAAGTTAACTTGGTTTGTGTCCATTGTACTTTTTTTTTTATTTTGAGGATCAGTAAATTTTCTCTGTTATAACTTGTGGCTTTTTGATGTGACTACTCAAGTAAATCATAGTCATGGCCTCTATCTGTGAATCTTCTACTCAGTTCTCTCTCATGTTTCTGGGAAGTGTAGTCAGCCAAGCAGTTTCTGCGCCTGCACTGAAACTGCCCATAAAGGATTCCCTTAATGAGGTGTTAGCAATATGAACACAAAAAAGTGCACCGAATGCTAAATTTAAGTATTTATTGGTGCATAATGAACTGCAGCACTGCAAGGCCTCAAAGCACTGGGGTGTAGGCTCCTAGCAGTTTAGTACAATAGAATAATAAATGGCCCTCTGTCTGTTACAGAGCAATAACTCCATTGAGGGATTCTGATGACATCATAAACCTCAACAGCAAAGCTTGGGAGGTTTATAGAGTCATCAGAATCCCGAGATGGAGTTGCTCCTCCAAAACAGATAGACAGCCATCTGTTATTTTTTGTAATACATGGCTCTTTGTCTTAGATCTGTCCTGAAACAGTAAACTCTGTTTCGGAGTTTAAGTTCACTCACTCATTTTCTGTGTTCCATCCCCTCTGACCTCTTTCAGTACTGCCGCTCTGACTGCAAACAGGCGAAAGTGAAAGTTTCACTGTGCCACTCCCACCTCTTAACTCACTGCAGGCTGCTCAGGTTCAATCCTGCCAACTAGAAACTGCAGCAATTAATACAACTGATGATTTTCTCTGTGGTTGCTGCCACAGTTTCAAATGCCAGTTTCAAACAGTGTGACAGGAGTGTGCAGTAAAATAGCTCTCAACATTGTTATAGCATCATTCTGACATCAGAGCAATACTATTATGGCTTTTTGATGTAAGAACAATGCTATTACGAGTTTTCAGTACTGTAGAATTCCTATAGCAAAACAATAGGACCCATATATTACACACCAGTAACTACTTAAATTCAGTTTTTGGTGGCTTTTTTTGTTCATTTTTCAGTACCTTTGCCACAAACAGCAGCATAGTTTGGTTTAGGTGTGCACCATCTTTGTTCTTATCTTTCACTGCTTGAGAACTCACTACCATGAAATATGTAAGGAACAAAACATGAAAGAGAACAAATTTTGATATATTATATGCCAGGTACAGTATTTGTTGTAAATTAATCAAAATAAAGGAAAATTGTTATTTAATATCCCACAAACTATACCACAAACTCACCTAAACTACATTCACAAATCAGTTATTGAAGTTCAAAAGAACACTCCAACTGTAACTCATATACCACTACATTGGTCAGTTATCCACTTCCTAAACAGGCCCACAATCATTTATCCACATTTCCAAATCCAGAGAAAAAACAGAAATCAATAGTGTTGCTGTCAGCATCCACTTCAATTGCCTCACAGCCATTAACGTCCCAGTTCCAGACCCTCACAGGGGAACATAAAACTTCAATTGCCTCTGAAAAGATTAATTCACTATGAAAAAACAAAATGAAATGAGCTGTTAGTTTTTAAGGTATTTTTTTCACAACTTCCTATACAATTACTGTAGTACAAAGCTTTTGTCATGAAACTATCAAAGCACGTGCTCCAGTCATAAAACCGATACACTGTTTTACTTTAAGTTCAGTCATGTGCTTTTCTTTCATTTAATAAAACATTTTTATCACCCTCTTCTCACTTCTTGTGGATGAGAATGGTTCTTCCCACAGTAGTTGTATGCATGTCCCTAATCCATATCCCAAATTGTCTACATTGTGCAATGCCACAACCTTCCCTTTTTCCTTCTTTTAGTAACTCTTTAATAGGTTTTCAGTAAACAACAAATACAACATTCAACAAATATAAAACAGTTAAGACATACAATAAATAGAATATATACATTGAGTCAGATCAAAGTTTCTTATGCAGGTAGTTATTATCTATGAGTAAATGAGTTAATAGGAGATCCAAATGTCATTTAGCTAATTTCATCAGTTTAGAGGGATTGTAAAAACTAAAAGGAGCCAGGTAACAAATATAGTAAGTAATAACACATGGAGAAGGGTGTAAAAATCAGCAGGTAGACCATGTGAAAATAACAGTAACAACAGTAACAGTAATGACAATAATAATAATTGTGGTAATGATGAATTCATCATTCCTAATAAAGAACTATCACATTTAATTCACCAGAGTTCCCCACTATCATTATATCTCAACCCACCCCAAGCCTTGATTTAAGTTATTATATGTCCCCTATAGGACAAAGTTAGGTCTGTGCCTCATTAAATGAAGGACCCATCTTCTCCACAATATCTCAAACTGTTCCCCTGCATGGTAGGTCAGGGCTGTAAGTCATTCCATACGATAGACCTCAATCATTATCTCCTGTCAGTCATGTAAGGTTGGAAGCATCGGAGAAAGTCATTTCTGAATAATGTATTTTTTGGCGGTGAGTAAACATATGTTTAACAAAGCTTTAGTTGTTGATTCATGAATACCCGGGGGGAAATCGGAAAAAACCAAAAACTCTGGGGAAAGATGTAAAGATGTTACAAAAATCTCAGCTAAGGCAGCCTGGAGTGCTCCAAAAAAGGGGCGTAATTTATCACAACCCAAAAAATCTGTCCATGACTGGCAGGAGAGAACCCACATCCTCTCCAACAAGTTGCTCCATGTCCTGGAAGGAACTTAACCTGTATCGCAGGGGTCCTAAAAAAAAAACACACTGCCAACTTCCAGGAGAATTCCCTCCATTGATAGGAGGCTGTAATAGAGTGCAGCAACTGTATGTAATGGTCCCAGGCTGGATCTGCTATGCTAAACCCCAAATCTGACTCCCACCATCTTCTGATAGATTGTATAGAATCCCCCTTTGACTCCACTAGGGCCTTATATGTGTAGGATATCACATGATTCAATAACACAATACCCTCCAGGGCTCTTCATATTATGTCCAACATCTGGGTTTTATAACCTTCCAACAAAGTGTCCCGGGGAAGGGAATTAATAAAATGAATTGCCTGGAGGTAACGAAATTGGTCTGGCAATCTTAGGCCATATTTATGCTCTAATTCAGCAAATGATAAAGGATGATTCTCCTTAACTAAATTCCAGAGAGTAAGTATTCCTAAATGTTCCCAGCAGAGGAAGCCGTGATCCAGCCTAGCTGGGTAAAAATGTTGATGGCGAGGCAAGGAGAATAGCAGAGGCATGGCCGTACAAAATGGCCTGGAGTTCAGAAAGGCCTGCCAACATTGTAAAGTATTGCCTGTATAGGAGTTCTGACCCCTCTAAAGTACCAGTGATCTCCCCAACGGGGACACCAAGATATGTTAGGAGCACATGAAAAACATTAGTCAGATCCTCCCCCTTCAACTCTAATTCTCCCCATTTCACATAGTACCATTTATAAAGCCATAAAAAATTATTCATAGCTGAGCAGCGAGGTAATACATGTACAAATCAGGCAGAGCCAAATCCCCAGACTGCTTAGGTAGCTGCAGAACTGAGAGTCTTCTTCACAGAGGTTTGAACTCCCAAACATAACAAGATATACGTATATTCATCTCATTAAAAAAGTTGTTGGGTGATGACACTGGGGGTGTCTGGGCTAAGTACAATACCCTCAGGAGCACATTTATCTGAACTGCCTCCACCCTGTGCACCAAGGAGAGAGGTATCATTCTCCACCTCTCCATATCTAAATCAAGTCGGTGTATCAAGGGAGTACAATTAATCTTATACATTTGTGTAGGTCCCCTGTCAAATGCACCCCCAGGTATTCCATCTAAAGGGGTATGTTTGTTTAATTCATTCTGAGGGGATGTAAATTAAGTGTAACACTTCTGTCTTCATTAGGTCAACCCTATATCCCGCCACATCATTTAATCTATCCAAAAGCCACCATGGGGGGGCAGTGTGACCTCTGGATTAATTAGATAAAACAGGAGGCCATTGGCATATAAAACCAATTTATGGGACTCTCCATCTCTGTAATAGTTTCCTCCTGTTGAATCACCTGCACCAAAGGCTCCAGGTATACAGCAAACAGGAGAGGGGACAAGGGGCACTCCTGCCGGGTTCCTCTAAATAATGGTATAGGTTCTGAGAAAGAGCCAATAATCTTGATATAAGTCATGGGAGAGTCATAAATTCACATAATTAGCCATCGAAAGACATCCAAGAAACCCATGGCATCCAGGGCAGCCATCAAAAAAAGCCACACCACTCAGTCGAAGGCCTTTTCCACATCCAAACTTAATAATAAAAATGAGACCTTCGACTGAGTGGCATGGTATAATAGATTCAAAGTTCCTTTTACATTATCTTGTGTGTTCCTGGAGGAAATGAATCCACACTGGTCAGCATTTATTAATGAAGGTAACAGGCCCTCCAGGTGTTTCACCAGCACCCCTGCAAAGAATTTATAGTCAATACTGAGGACCAATATAGGTCTATATGATGAACAGAGGATCATGTCTTCGCCCAGTTTGTGTACACTAGAGATTGTGGCGAAATGCCAAGAGGGAGGGACTGAATCACCCTTCATAACCACCCAGCAGGATTCCAATAAAGGGGACAGCAACAGCTTTCTAAAGAATTTATAGAATTCCCTGGCTTACCCATCCGGGCCAGGGCTTTCAGCTGTCTTCAAATTCTTAATGGTAGCCTCCAACTCCAATTCTGTGACTGTGGTTTCAAGTTGAGCTGCCTGCTCTGCTGTGAGCTCAGGAAGCCACAGGGCACCCAGAAAAGTCTGGATGTCCTGGAAATTAGATGGTGCCTCAGGGATGTAAAGTTTCCCATAAAAGTTCTTGAAAGCTTCCCTATTCTGCAAGGGTATCTGCATGAACCTGCACAGGGGCAGAGAGTAAATCTGAGTAATATTATTTTTCACAATTTTCTGTCTCAGCCGATGGGCCAATATGTGGGTAACCCAAGGGTCCCCCTCATAATACTGCTGTTTAAGATGTTGGAGTGCTTGCTCAGTCCCAAGGTCCAATATATATTGAACCTGATGATGAGTAGCCTCTAGTAATGGAAGAACTGCCTTGTCTCCCCCTTTGTGCTGCCTCAGAAGCTCCCATAACTGCTCCTGTAGAGTCTCCAGTTGAGCTGTCTGCTGTTTCTTATATTGTGCCACAAATTTCAATAGGTCCCCACATAACACCACTTTCAGGGTGTTCCACAGCATACCCAGTGCTACTCCTTCTCCCACATTGTCTGCAATAATTTGTGGAATACGTTGTTTGGCCATATCCCAGAAATCCGGAAAATTCATTAAAACATTATTAAAATGCCATAATGTATTTTTCTATCCAAAAGCCAGTCCAATGTCAAGAGTACAGAAGAATGGTCTGGGGAGGATGGTAACATCTCTCAGGCCCATACTAGGTGGGCATGCTCCCCAGATATATAGCATAAATCTGTCCTTGCATATGTTCTATGTGGGGCTGAGTTGTGGGAGTATGCCCTAGCGGTAGGGTGTAAAAAACATTAAGTATCTACCCATTCAGTTTCTTTAAAATATGTGCTAGCTGTCTTCTGGGCAGTGGTTTTCCTTGAGGACCTAGGGGTTCATAGTGTCCTTAAAATTATAAATCATGTAATGGTCCCCACTCACTATAAGCAGAGCCGTAGGAAGGCATTTTGGTGCCCTGGGCAAGAGACTAGTTTTGCGCCCCCCCCCCAGAAAACAGCTGGTGGTCTGGGGACCACAAGGCCCCCAGAAGTTGTAGGTTGTTTACATGCTCTGTGGTGAGTTTTGGGGCTTTTCTTGAAGGAAAAACATACTTTTTTTATACGTTCCCTACCCCTGATTTCAGGGAAATCTTTGCTCCTATAGAATCTGAGGTGTGGGAGTCGAAGATGCTGGCTGGCTGTCATCAGAGTGTGCAGTGCAGCTGCAATTGTTGTGGACAACTGTCTGACCAACAGTTCCATCAAGAGTGACTCATGGGGACATATACAGGCACCTCAGTGGCATAGATGCAGTCCTCGAGTGCTGGACACAAAAACCTCTGAGATGCCCCACCTGCAACCACCCATCCTCACATGGGGGGTGTATTCCCCTGAGCCCACTCACTCAGCTCTAGTGGCAGGCTCCACTACCCCTGTAGTGGAATTGCCACCACCTAACAGAAGGAAAAGCCTCCACCCCCGACCATCTTCCCTTCAGCTAGACTATCTCCAGCACTCAATACTGCTTG
Source organism: Neoceratodus forsteri (assembly GCA_016271365.2). Lineage (NCBI taxonomy): Eukaryota > Metazoa > Chordata > Ceratodontiformes > Ceratodontidae > Neoceratodus > Neoceratodus forsteri. The sequence goes on along the minus strand of CM057449.1, from coordinate 1,273,029,376 downwards.
ACCACCCTTCTAGACCATAACCAGACTCCGCCCCAACCATCCTACATGTGGCTTGAACACCTCCACAACACCACACTCACCTTAGCCACCTACCTTCCCTATAGCTGAACCACCACCCTACACCAAGACCAGCGCCCATGCACCTGAACAATCCCTGCAACTAAACCAACCCTACATACCTCTAAACTGTCCCTGATTTTGCATCAAAATTTGTACTTGTCCATCATAAAGGTTGTGTTTTTATGGTAGAAAACAGTGGGGTGGGGGGGTGGTTAAAATCACGAAATAATGTAAAACATTAAAGTTACAGACATTCTTCTTCAGAAAATGCAGATGAACACAAATCCCCTTTTTCCATCAGCTTTCTGAGTGAATAGTGCCAATGTATAATGTGTCCAAGATTTTGGGTCTTTGTCCCTGATTATTTTAAGTCTTGTCCCTGATTCATGAGGCAAGAGGTTGAGAGGTATGCAGCCCCAAGTCTAGCATCCCTCCAGAGGACCACTCTTTCTATAGTGGCATCCCCTCGTCAAACAATATTCTGACTATATCCAATCCCCCACCTCAGGAACCCCCCATAGAAAAGCACCCCATGCATCTTCCTCTACCCCCTCCCCCAGTTGGGAGAGGGCCAAGGAGCATAAGATTCACATCATAGAACCGCTGCTATGGTGCTGTCTGGGGTCCCACAGTATAACTTCTGGCATACAAAAAAAGTGCTGCTCCTCTAGTCCACTCCCTCCCTCTCTCTTTCCCCAGCTCAGATTCATATACTCTGTTGGCAACCATGATCATGGCAGGTATTTTTATATGTAATTTATTAGCGCTGCAGAAACTGTCAGATGTCAAGATCTAGAAGCAGCCAACTGACATCCATGATTTAGGTGACAAGCTCAGTCTACGCAGTGTTATAAATTATTAATAAAACTGTCATGTTCATGGATGTAAGCCAAGCAGACCTAGTGAGTCGGGAACACAGATAAAGGGAGGGAAGGGGAGCTTTCCTTTTCTGCCAGAAGTTTTACTGTGGGACCCTGGACAGCACTGTACAGCAGTTCTCTGCTATGGATTTTCTGCTTCCTGGCCCTCTCCTGACTTGGGGGGAGCAGCTGCAGGGAGTAGCTTGTCTGGTGGGGGGTCCTGCTGTGGGATGGGGATGGGATACATTATGTAGTAGTGTCCCCAAGAAGCTGTGTCTAGGCAGGGCACTATTAAAAAAAAAAAGGCCCAACAGGCATGATAGGGTGCTTGAGCTTGAGGACCCCCCCAAGGGCCCATTTAGTTAGCCCTGGTGAGAGACAGTGTAGGGGCCCCGTGGTGCAATGAGAAGTGTCATTAGGGAAAAAACATTCTGCCTAGCCTATACCAGTTTTCAGTATGCCTTGGTAGTGCAACCCCTCTCCTCTGCCCAGTAAATATTCCCTGCACAACACCCCCCCCCGCACAGCTGAGTCAGCCCAACTGCTCCAGTTAGCATCCCTGCAGCCAGAAGGAGCCCCACTCCAAATCCCCCTCATTCCCCTGATTCCCATCAGTTCCCCTCCACAGCCCAAGCCAATCCAGATACATGTAACTGTTAATATTTTATGATCTAAACTGTACAGATCCCCTCACATGGCATCCAAGACAACTAGGCAAGGCACTGGCAGGCAAGGCCTCATTTTCTAAGCAAGACAGGTGTGGGTGGCGTGGTGAGAACGGAACAAGGACTCAGCTAGGGAGAATCAGAAGGAGAGGACATGAAAAAAACCCAAAAGGGAATGGAATGGGAGTGCAGGAGGGACATGGGTCAAGAGGAAAGAAAAGAAAATGTAACAACGTGGTAGACAGAAGGGATGGTGTGCTGTGGCTCGTGCCATGGCAGTCAGGCCAAGGCTGAGGCAACTGCTTCAAAATCTTCACTTCCATCCCAGTCTCAAGTCCAATGCATGAAGTTCAAGTGAACTACACATTTGCCGCCCACCCACCAGCAGAACCGACTCCGAGACAGGCCCGCCCAGGCCCAATAATTCAACGGCAAGGAAAACAGATCTTTGTCTTCTGACTTCCTGAGTGAGACTATCAATCCCCACGTGCTCCCCCCCACTGCACTTCCCCCTCCCCACTGCGCTCTTACCACATAGATCCCATCTCATCATCTCACAATTTGAATTCGGAAATTAATTTGGAATTATTTATTGCTTCGACGGGTCTGCTCTTCTGCTTGTCTGCGGTGCCATCACTTTTTACTACAGACACTCTGTCACTGATGAGTGACAACTACTAGTCTTGTCTACATAGACAACAAGAAACAGAGTACTTAGTGTGGTGTGCATTCTGCTTATGCTTACATTACACAAGTGATGAAAAAAATATAAGACAAGGATCTCTTCTGTTTTCTCTGTCTCTCGTGACTTATCTCTCCTCTCTGACTCTCTCGCTTTTTTTAGTTTCTGTAACTGTTTACTGCTCTATGCTAGTATGCTCAACAACTTGCTCCACACTCTCCCTGTCTCCAACACAAACCACCTCTCACTCAGTGCCAAATGCTCCGCCCGTACCTTTTATACTAATGGGCAGCGCGCTGGCCCGCTCACAGTTCCTCTTTCTCAGCATCACCACCGCACTGCACAACATGATTATTATTTCTGCAGTAGACTGTGCAACCATGTGATCCCCCCCATTTGCTGGTCCTTGGTCTGCAGATGCACCCCTGCTGACAGTCATTTGTAATTACAGAACCAAAAGAAAAAAAAAAAAACATTTAAAGCGGCAGCGCAAGTCAATTAGAACATGAGCTTCAGTGGAAAAATGAGCCCCTCGGAGGCTTGAGCCCGGGGTGGGAGCACCACCCAACCCACCCTTCCTACGGTACTGACTATAAGGACCCCTTGCTCATGTTCAGTTATTTTCTGCAGGAGGCTTCGGACTATATTCACTAAAAATATCACCAACAGCTTAATCTGGTTCAAGGTCAGTTGACATTCTTCTGTATCCCCATCCCTCCGGGTCATGCCTGAAAATAGGCAAGAATTTGTCCAGTGCATTTACCCGGTCAACAAAAACTAAATAAATGAATAAATAAATATCCAGACCAGACCCTGGGGAAATATATAAACTAACCAGGGTGAGTAATGCCCCCTCTGAAGTACCAGATGCAGGAGACAATCATCTCTCTGGATCAGAATATGAGGAGAGGAGGTGGAATTGAGTGATAAGACATATTAGAACTGCTATTTCTTGTCTCTTCCCTCCTCTATATGAAGAGGCTATCACCTGAGAGTACCCAAATTTTGTTGCTTTCTGATGTCCCTCTTGGTCCAGATGCATCTCCTGCAACAAGACAAAAGAGGCACAGAATTTCTTAAGAAGGGATAAAACCTTATATCTTTTTACCGGGTTGTTTAACCCACTGATGTTTTGAGAGCAAATTTTTTATTTCGGAGGCTGAGCCATGAAAAGATAAGACGAGTCCAGAATACAGGAGACACACCTAGGACTAAAGCAACACAACCATCCAATACAAATAGCAACCCTTCTTTAGGTCCCCCCTCCATATATGGTCCACCCCTTAATAATATAAAAAAACATGGATTATTTTACCATTGTTAAAGACAGAGGATATACCATACAGTATGACATTCTGAGATAACCCATTCCTTAATTGTAACCACAAAGTATAAAGGTCTGACTTCCCAGTAAGGAATACAACTATTAACAAAAAAATTAACAGCAATCAACACACGTAGCAGTAACACACTAACCGTCCAACCCATAACTAGGCTTCCAAGGGAGAAGGGCATACTAAACAGCCCTTTTGATAGCTGAGAAGGTCTCCAGAGATACTGGGGAGCCCAGCTGGGAGGGCAGCTGGCTGAACCCAGCACCTTCCCTCCCTGGTCACTTTTGACCAAAATAGTGGCCAGTTTCCCAGGAGCAAGACAGTGCAAAGCCAAAACATATCCTCCTTTAATAAGGATACCAAATGTAATGTTATAGGGGAGGAATTTAAGCACTGTCATTCCACTGGCCAGATATTATGAGAAAATAAAAAAATGTAAGAGAAAATGTCTCAACCCAGAGCTTATGCCAGTTATGATCTTACATAAATGCATTCTCTGTAGTGTATAATTTGCACAGACTGAAGATCAGAGCACACCTGGGAGCCCATGTTATGAAACAAATACCTCCTCTATTAGGGGGAAAAAAAAGAATAATATTGGGCAAATTAACATTTTAAACAAATCCCAGAAGCAAAAGTAATAAATCAATGCTCCCTCCTTCTCTGCTGTGCCTGGAATATCAAGTCAATCTTTACTACATCAGAGCAAAAGAAAACTTGTCAAAGAGAGCAATGTCCCATATGTCCATCGTTCCAGTTCCAAATACTTATTAAAAGATGTGAGGAAGAAAATGATGCCTCAGTTCAAATAGATAAATCCCTTTTATTTGTTTGTTTGTTTGTTTTTTAGCCAGTCTTTAGGTTGAGTCAAATAAAATGAGCAGCAATTTCAGCTAGAAGGCATCACATATCAGTAAAGCAATAAAAAGAAAAGAAATAATGCCTTTGCTTGGGTTGAGCAACCCGAAGTACCATCTACAGTTATTACTCATACCAAGCCTCCAAAGGGCAGATCTCCCAATAGAGAGTATCTGTCCCAAATACATAGCACAGCAAGGGGCTCATATCATATACCAAATACTCCCTCTGCTGAAGAGTCAAATAAGGCTGGTCAGAATAACATACTAATGTACTCTCAATAATAAAATGAACAAATTAACTCCCCATTTGTCCTTGCCATGCCTTAAACATCAGTGCAGTCTCAAAGGTATCGATCTGCATGTGGTAATATGTATTTTAGGGGCTCATCTCTCCAAAGCACCTCGGAACAGTACAAGGCACATCAAGAAAGTTGCAGAAAGCAAAGCAATGCCTCAACTCGGTGAACACGAGCAGTCCACTACCAGCCTTCATATAAAAACAGGCAAAGCAGATCACAGTCCCAGAAAAGAGGCATTTCCATCACCAGAATAGAAAAACAGAATGGATACATTTACACAAGTATGGTCACTGTCCATTGCTAGCTCCCATGCTAACCATGCAGAAGCAGATCGCAAGGCAGGAAATATCACCAAAGATCGGTGAGATCTTCTGAAGTTTGTTCCTCCTGGGCCTCATTTTGATCCACTGTAGAAATCTATGTAGAGAAGGACTTAAGGAGCTTCTGAACATCTTGCAGAGTGGTTGAGGCAGAGCATTTTCCTAATCATCAAGGGTTATGCCACTGAGAAGGTTGCCACTATGAATGCTAAGAACAAGCCAAGGACCCCATATCTTCGCTTGAGGAGGTAAGCCAGCCCCGCTCCTCCAACGCTTTCATAGCATCCTCTGGTGTCAAATATAGCTGTGTACCAGTGACCAAAAAACCCTTACGTTTGTGGGATGGGGGTTTGAAAATTAACATTATGCTCCTTTAAGATATGGAGAATAGGCGCATAAGCTGATCATTGTTGCTGAATGGCCGGAGGATAATCCTGATCAAATATCAGTTTGGAGCCATTATATTCAACAGTCTTTTGTTGCCAGGCTTGCCACAAAATAGTCTCTTTCTCCCGGTAGCTGGAGAATTTAATTACCACGGACTTCGGGCGAGCGTTTATCACAGTTGACTTAAGTGTTAGCGCCCAGTGCGCCCTTTCAATGCAAAAGGAAAAGGATGTAGGTAAATCCAAGATGTGTTTAAGCAGGTCACTGATAAACTTCATCATATTCCCAGTCTCTACACCTTCTGGCAAGCCATATATTCATATGTTGTCACACCGGGACTGAGCTTCCAAGTCCAAAAGCTTTGCCTGTAACATTTCAGCTTGATCCACGAGGTAGTCTACTGTGAGATGGAGTTGCTGTAGGCCATCCTCTGTTTTTCCAACCATCTCCTCCGCAGCCTGTAAGCGATTCTCTACTACTACAAGTTTAGAATTCAGGGTCTTAAACTCTTACTTAGCGTCCAATCTAAAATTCTTCATCTCAGTCAATAAAGTTCAAATCTCGATTGGGTGAGTTTCACGAACTCAGCTTCTGTGTCTGTATTGGGGCCTAACAGACTGCATGGAGAGTCTCCACCACTCTGCAGGGAACTAGACGGACTCAATCCAGTGCCATCTACTCTGTTTTGGTGTGATTGTGAATGAGATCTTGTAGAGTTGTCTTTTCCACTACTCCTTAAAGCCATTTCAGCAATTACTGAGTAGTTAAAAAAATGTGCGGAATAGACTTTTAATCCAGTCAGTAGACGAGCTCAGAGATTAGAATGCCATTCAGTGGGTGACATCACCAGAAGTCCCCAATCTTCCCTTTTTCCATATCTGAATACTTTATTCCATACCATTATTGTGATGATTATCCCTAGTGTCTGCCACCACTCCCACCTTTGTTCCAAAATCCTCCCTGTTGTCCAGTGGCAATCCTGTCCATTTTCCCATATCTAAATCATTACTCTGTGAAATCTAGCATGTTCTCCCATTGATCTGAAACAATACTGTTACTGTGATGTTTATCCATGGCATCTAGTATCACCCCACCTTCATTCCAAAATCATCATCCATGGTGTCCAATGGCAGTCTTGTCTTTTTTCCCCACGTGTAAACCATTCCTCTGGGATGTCTATCTCCTTCTCTCAGTGAACCCAAACATGATATCATGAGTGTTGTTTTCTTAACAAATTGTAACAGCACTTTTGCAGGGTGGCACCTGCCATTGTTTTGTGATTTATAAATAAGGGCCCAGTGTTATAAATAGTAAATGGTACTGCCAAGATAAGGCCTCCCACAAGGCAATGGTTAGTCAGTATATGAAGCATTGCTTCAGTTTTGGAACCACTTTCTGAAGAAAAATAAGCTTACCTCTAACACACCTTTTCTTCATCTTTTAGCTGTGCTTCTACTGTCCTGTCTGTCTGTATTTCTTATTGACTCTCCTGAACTGATCACATCCTCCCCTTGTCTGTTCTGTATGTCTTTCTATAATTCAGTTCCCCCCCAACAAACTCAAAATACTAAGAGCAAATTAGATTTTATAATGTCCCTGACAAGACTTCAGTAAAAATATTAACAGATAAAAACATGCAGGACTGGTGCCTTGTTCTTGAAATGGAGAAATAAGCAATCTAGAAACAGTCATGAAGTTTAACTATTTAAAAGACAGTATTTGGAGTTGGAACAAGCACAGTTTTCTTCCTGTTTGCTTCTAACCATTACCCTTTAACTTTTAAAAGAAAAGTTCATCTAAAAAGCAGTTTCTCACATTGCTTTCAACCTCTTAGTATTAAAAATTATAACACTGGTCTTCAAAATTCATAGCAAATGGCTAGAATGTGTAGCACTTTCTTATTTTAAGGACTACTATGTCTACAAATACTGGGCCCCATATATTTACTGTTAAGGAATGTTTCTATTTATTTATTTATGTAAAATATTGGTAACCAGGAGAGACACTCTGAGCCAGAGCTCATTTCCAGGTGCAAGCCAGGGGTGATGGGAAAGGGTGGAAAATAAGGTAAACAAGTTGTTTACAATATAAATATGACATTATAATTAGCAAATAAATTAATAAATAATAATGGAAATTGGTACAATATGAAGTACTTGCAACAACAAAGTAGCATGGCCAAGAATTATGACATTAAAAGTAGTAAACAATTAATAACAGAATTTGTACAATATGAGGTAGTTGCAAAGCAAATTAGCATATCCAGGAAACTATGAGAGGGTAACTGAGGTGGGGTGGGGGAGGGAAAGATATAGGGGTAGTGAGGGAGAGGGTTTCAGTAGGCAGCAGGTGTCAGATGGGTGAGGGAGAGTAACGTACAGAGGGAGATAGAACGCATAGTGATGGCAAGATAGCACATTATGATGGTGACTGAAATTGAGCCACTCAGTTTTGAGTGACTCAGTTTCAATGCCTGTTATGTGAGCTACCCTGAAAGGGTAGCAAGGCGCGGTTATAGCGCCATGGTATGAGGCAAAAGAGCGAGATACTGTTAGGGTAAAAGACTGGAAAAGGAGGGTTCAGGAAGGAGAAGATATGTGGGGTGTAGTTTGATGGTGTGCTGCCGAGCTGCCATTCTGGTGTGGTGGCAAGGGTGGCAGGTTGCAGTGAAGGAGGTTCTGGGTTCGGGGCTGGGTAGACAGTTTATTTTGTTTTGAACCTGTGTGGCACTTAAATGTTTTTCAGGACAAATTTCTCCCCCTCCCTGACATGCACCTCCCTGGAGTTGAGAATCATAATTTAGGGGGGGTGCAGGGCTGCATTAGATACATTGTTTTTCTGTTGCTGTTGTCGAGTTCGATGAGGAGTGTACATCGCCATTTTGATTTTCAATAATGTACACTCACTGTAACAGCGATCGTTTTTTGCTATTACTGTTATGACATGGAACCTGACAGCAATCAGGAGGGAGAAGGACAGGAGCAAGAAGTGGGGAAGGGAGGGATTGGGAAAGAGTGCACTTTAGACAGTGCAACGATGGAGATAAACAAAGGGAGCTTGGAAGGGAGTTCCAGATGGAGGGAAGAGTGTATGAGAAGGCTGCCTGCCCCAAACTGAAGTGAGGACAGGGGAGAGAAAAGGTACAGGGGTCTCTGGAGTAAATCTAATAAGAGATGGGGATGAGGGCAAGAGGAGAGAGAGAATAGGTAGAGGGGGAGAGAGATCCAAACCAGAATTTGGAAATAAGGATGGAGGCATGGAGCTGGCAGAGTACTGTGAGAGAATGAAAGGAAAGGAAGGAGTACAGAGTACATTGGTGAGTACAGGGGAAAGCGTTGGAGGCAGATCAGAAGAAAACATTAAAGAGAGGGATGAGGCAGGGGCAGACCTGAATACAACGTCAACATAATCAAAGTATGGGAGGATTATTTTGGTAAGCAACTCTTTCAAGTTAGTTCAATGATTTAATTGTTTGTGTGTCCAGAAATAGCTCTAACATTACTGAGAACATTTGTAAACCTTTGCAGAGCAAGGCTAAATTTGAGTGTAAAAATCATACTGCTATACAAAATTCATAACAGTTGAGAGGTACAGTATGGTTTTTCAGTGCAGCAAGAGTTTTCATTAACTTACCCTTGCTGGGAGAATGTGAATGAGTTCAGTGGACACTCAGCACCCAGCTAACTGCTGTTTCCCTATAGGCCTGGCAGCACCTAGAATAGATGGCTTTATAGAACATATGATCAGAGAGTAGTGGCAGTTAAGGGGAGGTTCCTAGTAATTAAGGGACATATAGTAAAAACTCTTTTGTAAAAGACAATGAAGCATCTGTTTCGTGAATATGTATAGTACTGTTTCTCTATTGTAATGAGTGATTATTTCTGTTTCTTTTGTGATATTTGTACACTGTATGTTAATTATGTAAAATTTGAATTTGACTGACAGACCATGTGACTGTTTGAGCTATAAAAAGGTTTCCTCAGCAGCTTTTATTCATTCAGCAACAGAACTGCAAGAGAGAGAGAGAGAGAGAGAGACTGCCTGAGATACCCAGTAGCTGGGCCTCACTGGTAAAGACAAAAAGTCAGTCTCTGAAGTAGCCAGACCTGAAACAAATCTCTTATTATTTTGTATCTGTTAACGTACATGAAGACTGCCAAAAGCAAATAAACTATGCCATCATTCTCGATGCCCTGCAGGGGGCAGGCCTTAGACAGCTTGTATTGGAACCCACTCGGAAGGGAGCAATATTAGACCTGGTACTCTCAAATGGAGAGAGGATCACAAATTTAGAAGTCAGTAGACATCTGGGAACAAACGACCACTGCACAGTGTGCTTCACAATGAGCACAACCATGGAGATAAGCCATACAAAAACAAGGATACTAGACTTTAGAAGAGTTGACTTTGGCAAAATGGGTGAATACCTGAAAAATGCACTAGCAAATGACCACAAAGGAGAGGTGGAAGAACAATGGAGAAAAATCAAAACTGCCATCATAGAGTCAACAAGCCTTTGTGTGAAGCAAATAAAGAAAACAAAGCGGAGTAAAAAACCACTATGGTTTTCAAACGAGGTGGCAGGGAAGGTTAAGGAGAAAAAGGCTGCATTCAAAAAGTATAAGGAATCACAGAAGGAGCATGACAGGGAACTGTATCAATTAAAGCAGAAAGAAGTGGGGAAGGCAGTCAGACTAGCAAAGGCCCAAACCGAAGAAAAAATAGCCAACTCAGTTAAGAAGGGGGATAAAACCTTTTATAGGTACATTAGGGAGCATAGAAAGGTTAAGGGAGGGATAGTGAAGATTAATAAAGGAGAGGGGAGGTGGGAAGAGGGAGACAGTGAAAAGGCAGAGATACTGAATGCATACTTTTGCTCAGTATTCACAAAAGAAGATGAGGAGGAGTTACCTAAACCAGACAATAGAAGCACTCTGGGTATGAGGGTTGACACCAGTCCATTCACAGAAGAAAGAGTCCTGAAAGAACTCCTAAAACTCAAGGTGGACAAAGCAATGGGGCCTGATGGGATTCACCCCAGAATCCTAAAAGAACTAAGGGAGGACCTAGTGACACCACTGACCACGCTTTTAACAGATCATGGCAGGATGGGGTGGTACCTGAGGACTGAGGAGGCAGATGTGATTCCCCTTCACAAAAGTGGGAGCAAGGCAGAAGCGGGAAACTACAGACCTGTAAGTTTGACCTCAGTGGTAGGGAAAATGATGGAATCACTTCTGAAAGAAAGAATCATTGAGTACCTAGAGGCCAGCGGGGCACAGGACCCATAGCAGCATGGATTTACAGCAGGAAAGTCATGTCAGATGAATCTAATTGATTTCTTCGACTGGGTGACCAAAGTAATAGACCAGGAAGGGGCTGTGGATATGGCCTACCTAGACTTTAGCAAGGCATTTGACACAGTCCCACACAAAAGATTAATAATCAAGTTAGCCAGCCTGGGAGTGGGTCTAGGGTGGTAGCCTGGTAGCAAACTGGCTGCACAACAGGACACAGAAGGTAATAGTGAATGGAACACATTCCAAAGAAAGGGGTTACTAGTGGAGTACCTCAGGGCTCAGTACTGGGTCCAGTCCTCTTTAACATCTTTATAGGTGACATTGCAGAGGGTCTGGAGGAAAGGTATGCTCTTTGCTGATGACACAAAGATCTGTAACAGAGCTGATACACAAGGGGGTAGAAAAGATGAGAAGGACTTGGCAAGGTTGGAGGAATGGTCAGACATATGGCAACTTAGATTCAATACAAAGAAGTGCAAAGTAATGCACCTGGGAAACAAAAACCCAGGAGAAGAGTACACAATAGCAGGGGAGGTACTAACAACAACAAAAATGGAAAGGGACCTGGGGGTAGTCATATCAGATGACCTAAAGGTGGGTAAGCAATGTGAAAAGTTGGTAAGGAGAGCCAGGGGGATACTGGGATGCATAGGAAGGGGCATCACAAGTAGAAAAAGGAAGTGGTTAGCCCTCCATTACAGACAGTTTGTGAGACCCCATCTGGAGTACTGCGTGCAGTTTGGAGACCTCATCTATGCAAGGACATAGACAGGATGGAAGCAGTCCAGAAGAGGGCAACTAAAATGGTGCAGGGTCTACGGCAGAAGCCATATGAAGAGAGACTGAGAGAGCTTAATATGTATACTCTTGATGAAAGGAGGGACAGGGGGGACATGATAGAAACATTTTAGTACCACAAGGGAATCAACAAAATTCAGGAGGGTAGCATCTTTCAGAAAAAGAGATGTGTAAGAACAAGGGGGCACAATTTAAAGAGAGTGGGGGGATGGCTCAGGGGTAATGTGAGGACATTTTTGTTTCACAGAGAGAGTGGTGGATACATGGAACAGCCTTCCTGAGGAGGTTGTTGGGTCTAAAACAGTGGGGGAATTCAAACATGCATGGGACAGACACAAGGCAATTATAGTTCGGGGTTGCAGGAAGTAGGCTGTTGGTTAACTAGAATCTGCAGCTTATCCAGTAGGTAGGGAAATGGGCAGACTGGGTGGGCCAAGTGTTCCTTATCTGCCGTCAAAGTCTATGTTTCTATCATGCAGGGCTTTTACCTAAATTCTTGCCTGCTGTGTCTTTCATCAACACTCACATTTCCACAACACCGTACCCCCAAAAAACTGTCCTGCTTATTTGATTAGCCTCTGTCTTGGTAACACACACTAAAACTGCAATTTGCTATATTAGTTACGATTACTAAAATGGTGAGAACGGGCACCAGCATGCTTGAGCAAAACCAGGATGTCTACATAGATGAATATTTACACTGGGAGGGGCCATTGTTGGGGGAATCCATGAGGGAGAGGGAGAGGGATAAGGGATAAGGGAAACCTAGCTAAGACTCACCTTGGAATGAGAAATTTTATAGCAGATATTCAGAACTACAGTGTCAGGGTTTGAACTAATTCAGGGTGTAGTACAAATGGGAGGGGTTCTAAAAACAAGGAAAGGGAGCAATAAGAAGTGAAGGACTAGGGGCAATGACAAGGGATGAGACACAGACAGGAAAAGGGCAGTATGGAGTGGGAGCTGGAAGATGGTCTGCCTAAACACCAAAATCCTGTGTAATAAAATCAGCAAGCTCCGAATTATGGTGGCCGATACCAGGTTAGATCTGGAGGCCATTACTAAGACTTTGGCCACTGGGTATCATTACTGGCAACTGGCTGTATGGGGTTATAAAGGAAGGTGACAAGAACAATCGCACTCCAGAGCAAACGTGTGGTGATAAAAAAAAAATGCATAGCTATACTGAGATACTCAGTGTGTGTAGTCCAGTTTATTCAGTGTAACCAGCCATAAACAATCACCACAAACACAAAGGCAGAAGAGCTGTAACACTGTTACCCAGATGACCCAGCGCTTCACTTGTTAAAGCTTCCTCAGGGGTGACCACCTGGTGAACAACTATACCTTATATACCCATAAGTTATGATGTCATCAGCAATGATCAATGACCTCAATTTCATGATACAAAGGTTAAAGACTTAGTAAACAATCACATATGTGTACACCCAAGTGTGAAAACAGAACAAATATATACCATTACATTGTTCCATATATTAAAAAATTCATAGAAAAACCAGCAAAGAATCAGAAACCTTTCCATTTTCTATTTGTAATTACTTTCATTTTTCTACTAGAAATGCATAGATTTTAAAGAGGAAATAGAAAAGTCAAACTGGAGTCGGGAGCAAATCACAATAATCTGCAATCAATTCTGGATGCTTTTGTGTACACAGGAAGGTCATGCACTCTCCAAACCGCTGGGCTAGAAAAGATAAGAAATTGGAGAAGAAATAAGTCTCAATCATAATTGCTAATATATTTTTTTTTCCTTCAAAAAATACAAAAACAAAACAGTTCATCAAAGAATACCAACAGAAAAAGATTGACCAAATTCTTCACTTTAAGCAGTGGGAGTATAGCAATGGCATTACACTTGGGGCAGTTAAGGAGGTAGATAATATATCCAGAGGGGACACATTAGTTCCAAAACAACAGAATGCACAGAGAGAAATCAAATGTCCGTTTGTTACAACACTGGCTCAAGGCATATTCAAGCCATTATTAACAATAATTGGCATATCTTAAATGAAGACCTTAAACTTAGGGAACTGAGTGATGATAGACCTCAAATTGTGTTCCGCAGACCTAGTAATGTGAAGAATATGGTGGTCCCAAGTTTACTGCCTTTCTCAGTTCCAAGAAGTGATAGTTGGTTACCCCCTTCCCTTTTGGGTATGCACAAATGTGGCAGATGCATGTATTGTAACTTTGTTAGACATACTAAAGTAATTCAGAATCCAAAAGTGGTAGAACAATAACTTTAAGAGATTTTGTTACATTCAGTACACCTAATGTGGTTTACCTTTTATCTTGCAGTTGTAGATCATTTTATGTGGGGAGAACCATTTGTCGATTTAAAGTTCGTATAGGAGAGCATGTAAGGGCCCCCTTATGAGAGGAGATGAAACATATGCCATTGCTAAACATGCTAACAGTCAGCCTGGAGTGGATCATAACATTCAGTTTGTGGGGACTGAAAAAAATAATACTTTGACTGGGTGGGGGGACGCTTAAAAAATTGATTGGGCAATGGGAGGGTTTTTGGATATATGAAATGGGGGCTTATCATGATAAAGGATTAAATGAAAATATAGAAATTTCTCCTTATTTATAGATAATGTGCAATAAAGAATTCCTTGTGACATTTATCTTCTATCTGTGTATAAGAGTGTATATATGAGATTTTGAGGTTTTTAACATTGCTTGTGTTTTCTACCTTGTTGCATTGTGTGTACTGTGCCTGTGGGTTCTCTCATCTTATTCAGGACCTATTTTCTCATATAGCATATCATGGGCTGATCCCTGTGACCTCCCATCTCTATGATCTTTAAATGGTCCTTAAAGTACTGATTTGGGAGTATTTGCCCTTATAAGATATATATACACATGTTTTGTGGTTAAAGTCTTTTTATTATTTTAACTTTACAGCAATAGATGGAAAGAAACATTTACTGCAGCACATGAAAAGGTATAAAGCTGTACAATGAACTGTAGAAATTATGGCAACTGAATAATGCCTTAGTACTTAAGGAGCAACTGCAGGGTCCTGAGCCCTCCGCGATCTCCCTGTATAGGTTTAAATACATTAGGCTGGAGATTTGCTGCCAAGAGACCATACTGGCTATAGCTATTGCCATCAGAAATTGATGTGATGAGACTTACCTGGGCCTCCCTTGGTAACAGCTCAGATTATGAATCCTATGAAGTCATAGGGGGTCTGGGGCCAGCTAACTTTGGGACCAGACCTACAACAGAGAAAATGAACACACACAAAGCATACATTCTAGACATACTCTGACATGCACAAGACAACATGTTTATCATACCTTAGTAGAAGTGTCCTGGTAAATAGCCCCTATCCAGGACCTAGACCCTGCCCCCATCCCCATGATGTACAATACCTGCTGGACAAAATCCCACTATAGGGAGTCAAAAGCCTTCTTGAAGTCTATTGCTATCGCCGCCAGTGTAGGGAGTGTCTTGGCCTTATAAATTGAGTTTACCAGCAACCTGATATGGTCAGCATTAAAATGGCCCTTGACAAACCTGACCTGGGATGGGTGAATCAGATTGTGTAGGAGAGATTTGAGTCTGGCGGCCAGTAATTTGGCCAACACCTTTCTATCTGCATTCAGTAGAGAGATAGGCCAGTAACTGGCTGCTTTCAGGGGATCTTTTCCTTTCTTGGGTAGGATGGTGATTATTGCCTCCCTGAAAGATGGGGGAGAGCACTGAGCTGCAGAGCCTCAGTAAACACCTGTTATAGAATAGGTACCACAGTAGAGTAAAGAATCTGCCAAACCTCCACGGGGACTCCATCCCCTCTGGGGGACCTTCCCCTTCTTAAGGGACAGTAGAGTAGAGGCTATTTCCTGAACTGTAATCAGGGCACCCACGGCAATGGCCTGGTGCTCGGAAATTTTGGGGAGATGTAGGGAGTTCAGGAAGGGGAGGATGCCTTCGGGGTTGGGCTTTCTAGAGGATTCATATAGCAAGGAGTAAAAATCGTCCATCATTTGCGTTTTTCCCTCAGTTGAGGTATGGATTGTACCGCCCCAATCCACCTATGTGCTATGTGCCGCTGTGCCTGCTGTTTCTTCAATCAGTATGCTAGGACCTTGCCTCCCTTTTCCCCTCCCTCCCAGTACTTATGTTTAAGGTGAATAATAGAGATATAAGCTTTCCTAGATAGGTGCTCATTCACCTGCATCTTTAATGAGGCCAGCCAGTGACCCGACTGCAACTGGAGTAAGGGGTTCGGGAGGGCCTTAAAAGCCTCCTCCACTGTCTGAAGCTGTTGTTCTAGTGACTGAAACTGCTGTTCCCTTGCCTTACGTCGCCTATGGGTGAAGCCCATAATCTCCCCCCCCCCCCAGGGTGGCTTTGAAAGCCTCCCAGGTGGTGCTCGTGGAGGTATCTGCAACAGGGTTGTTTTGAAAGAAATCCATAGCCTCACGCTGGAGCCTGGGGGGGGATCAGGATCTCAGAGAAGTTAAGGATCCAGCCTCCAGGCTGGGGAGGTGGAGGGCCCCAGGTGAAGGAGAGTCGCACTGGAGCATAGTCTGATATAACTAAGGGCAGAATGGTGGAGTCAGTAGAGTTTCTGGTGATACTAGGGGAAGTGAGCCAAAAGTCTAAATGGCTTTAGGAGCTATGTACCAGGGAGTGGAAAGTGTAGTCTCACTGGGACAGGTGGAAAATCCTCCAGATATCCATGAGGGACATGTCCTGTTGCAGCTGGGTGAGTGCCAAGACTGCCCTGGACTGGGGCCCAATATTTGAGGGGGACATATCCAGAATCGAGTCTAAAGTAAGATTGAAATCCCCTCTAATTAACACCGAGGTTATTATCTATAGCCAGAGTGCTAAGCACCTGAGCCAACTTGTGGAAAAAGGATGGGGAGTCCTCATTGAGGGCATAAACATTCCCCAATACTAGGGGCCCCTCTGCCATGTCCATGAGTGCAATTACCCATCTCCACTCTGGGTCATTTACCTTACAAACCATTTTCCAGTGCAGGGCCTTGTGAAGTAATATGGCTACCCCTCATTTCCTGGTGGGAGCTGAGGCATGAATAACCTGGCCCACCCAATCCCTCTTCAATCTATCATGATCCCCCTATAAGCTTGGTCTCCTGAAGGAAAGAAACCTCTGCTCCTGACCTCCTAAGGTGTAATAAAATCTACTTCCTTTTATTGGGGGTGTTAAGCCCTCCTGACGTTCCACGTCAAACATAGTTTGTCACCCATTCTGAGTAGGAGGCAGGTAATGACTAAGGAGATACTTCACTATACACCAGGAGTTTGGGAGAGGGGTGGCATCCTCCTCATGGAGCCAGCTGAAGTAGTTGTACGCTTGGCATGAAAAGAGAAACAAGGTGGCCCCACCCAGAAGTTAACATCTGTTTCAAACAGTCTCACTAGCAATAGCTCTGTGTGTGTTCTTAGGAAATACAGATAACAATGACACAAATACAAACTATGTACATCTTGTACCATCAGTAGTACATAGTGGGGAGATAGAGGCATCCCACTGGCTGCATAAAACTGCTGAAGGCCAACCTCTATTCCCAGGGTGCAATCTTGTGGCTGTATGCCCCCCTGTATTGCGGGGGGTAATCAGGGGGGTAGCCCCCGTAGGGATGTAAATATCACCTCGATGAAACTGGCTGTGAGAATCCTAGCTCACTGAGAGCCCTAGAGGGTAAACAAAATATAATTTCTGACCTAATTGGGAGATTACCAGGAGGCCGGGGGCAGGTTCACAGAGCAGAGTCCAAAAGGAAGAAAACAGCGGGGACTAGCCCAAAAAATCAACCGGGAGGCAAACGACTCCAGATGGGCTGAGAAATGGCCTGTTTTGAAGGGACAGCTGGCCCACTCATATGGCCTGGGGAATATCAAGTGGTAATGACTGGTGGCAGATAAGGGAGGTGAGAAGGGAGTGGGCAGAGCAGAACCACAGGAGCACTTAAATCCTGGCTATGAGTGCCACCCCAGTGTTACCTCCTCCCCTTCAGATCCAGTGCCCTTGCACATCAAGCAACCCTTTCTGCCCTAAATCCTGGCAGAGTGATCTGAGGACCCAGGCCTAAACAACTGTCTCTGTATGTGAGCAGGGTGGGCATACTGAGAGCCCCAAACAAACACACACCTCTACCAGTAACCCCCACTCAAAACCCATCATCAAACATCAATCCCCCCCCCCAACACATTCCCGAGAGCAACAGGTCCAAAAATACTGCACCTCTGTAAGAAGTCATGGCAGGCGGGGAGGGCACCAACAACCCTACAACAGCCTCTGGTGTACAGTAGACCTCCTTGCTCCTCACAATCCAGCAATTCAATGAGTAGGGCCCCTGTGAATGCCTCCTGTTATGGGAGTGGGGCATTTCAACTATGACAGCAGCTGCCTGGAACCAGGCCAAGCCGGTGGTAGGGGGTGATCCGTGTAGCACCAGAACTCGAGCATTGTGGATTGAGCCTTGTGGAGAAAAAATAGTTAAAGTCACCCTCCACTGCCACTAAAACAGGCCCCCTGCTAAACCCCTGACCTGGCTAACCAACAGAACTACCCAAGAAAAGCAGCAAAAAGAACAGGGGGATTACTTATCTGACTACGCAGCTAGATCTGTGCTCAGCGTCTGAGTTGATATCTGGGCCTGCTGACCCGGAGAACGAGCAGGATCACTGGAATAAGTGGTCGGCACACATGGGGATCTTCGGATGCTGGACTGGCTGCAAGCTTGATTCACTGTCGACCTTCTCTGCTGGGATGTCAGAGCTGGCCAGGTACTCGGGTCTGAGCAGTGTGGAGTGTTGGCAATCCATGGGTCCGCTGGAGGTGTTTGGGTGCTGCTCAGGGGAGCCAGGCCTCAACGCTTCAAAATGGTTGGAGGTAGAGAAACCCTGCAATGGATCAGGTACCGAATCTTCCATCAGGGAGCCGTCTGTGGGTTCGGTAGGTCCTCTCTCTGAAGGATGATCCCTTCTCTCATGTTTTTTTTGATCAGTGCCACTTGTGGTTGGCCTTCAGGGGGAGTTTCCACTGCTCATTTCTGGAATCCTGCCAGTCCCCGGCCCTGTCAGCGCGGATCGGGGTGCACCAGTCCAATTCTTTAGATGAACCCTTAAAAGGAGGGGGGTTGTTGCATATGGGGATTAGCTTCCCTAGGCCAGTTATGCCAGAGGAAGTCACTTAGGGCTTCTGGGGTGTCAAAAGTCACTGGCACACCATTGTGCACTACTCTCATTGTGACCGGGTAACAAAGGGAAAAAGGGAGCCCAATCTTGTGCATGATGTGCCTTGCCTCGTATAAGCCAGGTGCCTGTCAGACAGCTCTTTGGAAAAGTCCTGAAAAATGCTGATCTTGTTTGAGCACCACTGAACCTAGTGTAGCTCCCTGGCCATGGGCAGAACCTTCTCCTTCTCCCTGTAGTCGATAAATCTAGCGATGATTGGCCGGGGCCTTTCCTATGCCTTAGGCATGGGGGCAAGATAACAATGTGCACGCTTCACCTGGAGTGGTCGAAAGGGGTCCATTTTCAACATTTCTGTGAGGGTCGGCTGTAGGAAGATCTCCATGTCACGCCCCTCAACCTGCCCTGGGAACCCCACAAAGCACAGATTGCTGTGACAACCCCAGTTATTGAGGTTGTTGATTTTGCCCCTCATTAACTGGATCGTATGCTGTTTCCCCTGAAGGGCCTTTGTCAGGTCCTGCACCTTGATCTCGGTAGTGTTGACCCACCGCTCAGTGTTTAACATCCTGGCCTCAAGATTCTGCATGACCCGGGTGTTCTGGTTCATTGCCATGGTAACTTGAGACATTTGTGCCATGAGCTGGCTGAACATCGCCTTGATCAAGGACTGCTCCCTCGGCTGAGGATCTGCCATGCTGCCAGGCTGAAAACTCTCCACAAGGCACACAGGTATGTTGACTGTTGTAGCCTGAGTTCTGCATTTTTCCAAAAAATAGACTATAATTAGAATCCTTGGTACCTAGAGTCCCAGTTTTGCAATTTGTGAGTTGATCGGTCCTGACAAAATGACAGATTTAATTGGATAGGTCCTTCTGGGCTATATAGCTGATGATTAAGCTGCCATCTTGGTTAGCACCCCTAGTGGCAGTCCTATATGTAAGTTTTGTATATTTTTATCTAATGAACAGTTGAGCATATTATGTAGTGACCTTTCATGACCTCTGTCAGTAATTCATAGGAGCGTGTTATACATACATTAAACATGATTTTTTTTTATTTAGAGTTTATTTAAATTTTAACTGGAACGAAACTCAAGAACAATTACAGTACAAAATCAAAGAACAATCAACCATCCTCACCTAAAACCCCTTGTTTCCCCCCCCCCGGTATAAAAAAAAAACAACAAACTAAAGCAGAAGCAATTATAGAACAGTATAATAACCCCCTCACAATCCCTCCTCCTCCCTTCCCCTCCAGAGCACCTTGAGAAGAATCAGTCACTTCTACAAAAATAAAAAGGAAAACAATGAAATGAGAAGAGGGCAACTCAGAACCAAATTACATTCACTCTGACACCAACTGTAATGATAGGGTCTCCCCTGAAAACAGGCACTTGTGCTTAGTGGGCCTTACCCAGTTACCAAAGACTAAAATAATAAAAAAAAAAATAGAGTGTGCAGTATCTCCCATCATTGTGGGAAGAGGTCATACCTTTGATGAAGTCTGGCAATCTGTTTTTCTACCAGGAGAGCCTGCATGATCTCATTATACCGCTCTCTAAAAGGCGGTGTAGAGTTGTCTCTCTAATGTCATAAAATAATAACTTTTGCCACCCCCAAAGTCAGAGCTATGTGGGTCTTGCAGCGACCAATCAAAGTGGATGGGTAGTCCCCTACCAGACAGATTTCAGGAGTGAAGGCCTCCTCCAAGCCCAAAAGTGGGTCCAGCAAGGCTTTAATTTTACGTCAAAAGGGGGGTCACCTTGGGGCAGTCCCACAATATATGTAATAGATGCCCTGCAGCAAGTCCAGAGCAAGAACACAATGATGTGTCATATCTTCCCATCTTAAACAGTTTAAGAGGTGTATAATAGAGATCATGCAGCACTCGGAACTGGGTCCATCTATATTGATCCCTTTTAGTAAATTTGTAGAGATTCCACCAAACAGTTTGCCAGTGTTTAGAGTCATGTTGTCAATTCAATGCTTGCTGCCAGTAGAAGAAAACACCAGTTAAAGATGTAGGATCGTCCGTTTGTAATTAAGAGTACAAACCTGCTACTGGATAAGGTTGGGCAGCCAAAGAAAAAGGTTGGGACAAAATCTCACTGTCATTAAATACCCATGGGGCACAGCCAAATACAGAAGTCAGGCCACTGGTCAGTTGCAAGTACCTGAAAGTGTAGAAAAGGAGGATACTGAAGAGGTCTTGCAGCTGTCCATGAGGTAAAATTTGCTGCTCTGTAAGGGAGGAAACCGATACAGTACTCAGACAAGGACAAAAAGAGACAGGAATCTGCTGGCCACCAATATGAATATTGAGGTTTATCAAAAGTTGAGCCAGGGATCGGGACCAGTCCATATGGGGGTGTTGTTCCAATTGACCTTTAGCCTTAAGGGACCACACCAGAGGAGGAAGACGCAGGGCCGCTGGCAAACTAGATGGTTTAGAGTACAGTAAACCCTTAGAATGGATGCCGGCCTTCTGACATAAGCCAGCATCAGTTCGCAGCCAGGGAGGTGTATATCCCACATCACTAAGCCCATCAAAGGCATTATCCCAGTGCAAGAATTTGGAGCCATGCAAGGCTAAATAATAAAGATAAAAATTAGAGACATGCAGGCTGCCTAGTTCTCTTGGGAGTGTGAGTTTGGAGTACGTACAGCGGACTGCACCCTCTCTCTAGAGAAAGAGGTTCCTGAGCCGTTGCAGTTTCATAAACCAAGCTTTCAGTAGAAACACTCTCAACATCCCCAGTAGATAAAACATTCATGGAAGAATATTCATTTTTATAATATTGAAATGGCCCCAGAAAGTCAGAGGTAGAGACATCCATCTCTCCAGATCACTCTTAATAGTTTGCAGGAGGGGCGGGAGATTTAGGTAGACCAAATCCGAGAGGAATTCCTAAATATTTAAGAGCCTTTAAGAGCCTTAGAGTCTCAGGACAAGCCCAAATCACTAATCTCCTACCTAGAAACATACAAATTGAGAGGCATGACCAAACTCTTATCAAAGTTTAACTTATAACCTGCTGTTCTAGAAAATTTCTCAATATCGGCCAAAACTGTGGGGATAGAAGAAACTGGGTCCTCAATATGTAGGAGCAGGTCATCTGCATAAGCTGAAATTTTATACCTCACCCCCTCCAACCAATATCCTTTTGATATTCTGGGAAATCTGCCATCTAAAGAGGAGGGGCTCTAAATATAGATTAAATAAAAGGGGGGAGGGGCAGGCCTGCCTCGTACCTTGTTTCAACTGGAAGGGGGTAGAGGAAAGGCCATTGCAAAGCATTTTCACTGTGGGTTGATTATACATGGCTTGGATCCATCTACAGAAATTAGAGAGGAAACTGAATTCCCATAAAACCTCAAACCAAAAAGGCCACGACACATGGTCAAAAGCCTTTCTGCGTCCAGGGAGACCAGAACCACTGGAGTCCTGCTCTTCCCAGATACAGAAATTAAATATGAGTTTCCTCAAATGATCGCTAGACAGGCATCCAGCCATGAAACCCACCGGGATGGGTAAAATTAGCCTGCCCCATACAGATTTCAATCTATTAGCGAGGACCTTTGCCAGAATCGTGATATCTGAATTTAACAAAGATATTGGTCAATAGCTGGCCGGCAATAACTCGTCCTTACCTGGTTTCAAAATAAGTGTTAACCATGCTTGAGTAAAAGAGTGATCCTCCAACTCTTCAGATAGGAAAAAGTTAAATAGCTGGGTGAGGAAAGGTGATAAATACTCCCAAAATATGGTATAAAAATTATTATTGGCGCCATCCGAGCCAGACGCTTTATCCAAAGGGAGTTGCCTGATCACTGCCTGGACCTCTGAAAGCCTAATTGGTTCTGCTAGGGACTCCTGCTGGGATGAGATAGGCAAGGGAGAAAGAGTTCTTCTAGATAAGCCAAAATCTGCCACAGGTCATCAGGGGTCAATGGACTGTCCTCATAAAGATTCCTGTAGAAGTCCCTAAATGCCTTCACAATATCCCAAGGCTGATAAAGGATGGCATCACCCAGGCCAAGCCTCAAGAGTGGAACCACTGTCATTTCCTCCAGCTGCTGGAGCCTCCAAGTCAGGAGCTGACCTGCCCTCTCACCAGACTCTAAATATCGAGATTTGGTTCACAATATTTGCCAGTTCAGCCTTCTCAGTGAGCAATTCAGCATATTTTAAGCAGGAGGCATCAAGCTGATGTCAAATTTCTGGGTGGAAATTGGATGACAGACCCTGCTCCTGATGCCTAATGTCTGACAATAGCCAGTCCTCTTCCAGGGTATGGAGTTTCTTATGTTCAGAGACTAACTTTATGCATTCACCCCAAATGGAACTTTTATGAGCTCCCCGTAGTTAGTCAATCTAACCTGGATACTGACCCTCTATTAATTTGCATCTGGTTAAGGAGAAATTCACTTAGATGTAGGACCATGGTGGGATCTTTTAAAAGCTGGGAACTGAGATGCTAAATCCAATCTCACTCTCTCTTCCCTTCACTTAGGATCTGTGTCAACTCAATAGGCACATGATTTGAAAGGACCTTAGAAAGTATTTCAGATGATAGTAGGCCACTCAGGGAGTTTTTACACATTAAAAAAAGTAAATCCTAGAAGAGGTCCCTGAAGGAGGTGATAAAAAAGTGTATTGCCTATCTGTAGGGTGCAAAACCCTCCACCAGTCTAACAGGCCCAAATGGTCCAGAAGCTCCCAGAACCCCCTCTGACCTGGAGGTAGACCCCACCTGTTAGAGCAAGATCTATCCAGATCGTCCTGATAAACTAGGTTCCAATCATGCCCCCAAAATTATGGGTAGCCTAGGGAAGGAGCAAGCTGAAAAACAAGGTTAGAAGAGAAAGTAGGGGAGTCAACATTGGGACCATAGATAGAACCCAAAAATACTTCTGCGGGACCCTGCATGCAGTAAAATGTAGCGACCATCCTGGTCCCAGAATTCTCGAATAAGCTGAAAGGTTGTGCCTCTCACCACCAAGATAATTACACCACCTCTCTTCAAATGTATACCTACCCAGTATACTTGAGCCACCCAATGCCTTCACAACAAAAGCAACTCGTCCTGTCTCAAATGGGTTTCTTGCAGCATGACCACGCTGGGATAAAAGTTTTAGAGATGACCCAAAATCATAACGCACTTTCGTCTATTCTGAGCCCCCTTGATGTCCCATGACATAAACTTGCAACTAATTTTCATTTAAGGGAAATCCTAAAAGGTAAAACTAGAAAGTAACTAGGAATAAAACAAACCAGGTAAAGGTGCTCTGGGAGGTCCCCCTTCCTCTCCCACCCACCTCCACCAAAAGGTACTCTCGACTCCCAAGATATCGAAAGCCCAAGTCAACAGCCCCTTTCAAAAACCACATAGATATAAAAAAAAACCTGGATGGGGTAAGAAAAAATAAGCAAACAGGTAAACAGTGTAGGCATACTACTATTTATGGGACTAAATAAGCCCACAGCCCCAGACCAACCACGAAAGTGGGAGTCAGAGCCCCCCTCCCTACTCCCTGTGCATAGTAAAATAAACCCAAAATACCACCCCAGTACCCCAGACCTAGCGACTGAACTCCTAACAAAAAACAGCCCATGATGGGCGAGACCCTACTGCCTCAACCACCCCCCCCCGCCAATCCAATCACCATAATAACAAATAGGAAGAACACTTATTCAAGATAATCAGAACAATTTGGAAACTGCAAGAGGTAAAAAGAAAAAAACATGCAATGAAATTAATTGGAAGTACTTGAAAACTTAGAATGCAGCAGAAGGTTTAACACAGAACTACAGAACACATGATGCCAGTTCTAAAAAGTCTTTGAATAATCAAAGTAAACTGTTAGCAAATGGGAGAAGCACTCAGTTATAGAAAACATTGTGTGACCAAGCTGTGGAATAAAATGGGAGTTAATAAAACTCAGAACAATAAAGTTTAGTTTCTATCTGAAATAACTGTCCCTCTAAACTTAAGCTGTCCAGGGGCTCTAAACCCCGCACAGCATATGGTCACAAATGAAGGAAACTGCACAAACAGAAAAGTAAATCGACCAGTCATCCTCCCCCCCACCCCACCAGATGGAATGTTCCAGAAAAGGTGATCCTTCCTCGATGGAAACACTGGACCGCTCACCTCGGTGCAGAAAGCAGCTGGATCCAATAAAAATTTAGAAGCCTCAGTTTGTAAAATTATCACTAAAGTGGTGCAGGAATGTCCAAAAGAAAATAATGAGACTGGGGACCTACCCCCACATAGCCCACAGAGTTCAGTGCTAGTAGATCAATAGAATAGAGTCCAGGCCCATCTAAAAACAATTGTGTTCTGCGCATTAAAAAGGCAGCTGAGCGCTGATGACCAAAACAGACTCAGGATATATACTGGGCACTCATTTGAACAGATCCAGATAGAGCTTCTTCAGCTCAATAACTGCCTTATCCTGTGCTTCCAAACTGAGCCAATTTCCCTCATGTAACACCTGAAGGACTGCAGGGTAGTGTACCCTAAACTTAACGCTCACTGCCAAAAGCTTGATGACCACTAGATGGAATGTGGCCCTCCATTGCCGCACAGAGTAGGGAATGTCCTGGGCAATGTGTATGCATTGACCTTCCAATAGGACTTCCTTGGATTCTCTGATTTTAGACAAAATATGTTGTCTGCCCAAGCTTGCAGATAAATGGGCACGAGAGAGAACCGAGTGAGGGCATGGTGCATAGTGACCGGTGTGCCCATTAAACTGAACCATTGGTGGAGAGGCTCCACTATTTTTTCAAAGAATTTTTGAATAAAGGTTATTGCTTTGGGCCCTCAACCCTCTCAGGCAGACCCAGCACCACAAATTTATTTCTGCGGGACTGCCCTTCTAAGTCCTCCAGGCAGTCCTCCACTTTTCTGAGCCATTGCCTTAGAGAAACCACTTCAGGGTCAAGTTTGTGATGCCAGTCCTCTAATAATGAAATTCAGGCCTCAGAGTCTCCCACCTGGCAAGCCAGTGAATCCAGAGAAGTGCACACCCACTGGAGCTCCTCGGTGAGTACCTGTATGGAACATTTAAGAGGGCCCATCTCTTACAGGAACTTCTCTTCCATGAGGTTGGTTGATGCAGTAGAAGCGCATTGGGCCTTCGCGGCATGCTGTTTGGAGCGCTTGCTAGTCTTCTCCCATTCCAGTGTCGGGGGAGGGGAGTGCTGGGGAAGCAGCGCTTTCATATGGGCTTCCTTTTTTTTGAAACTGAGAAAAAACAACTCCAAAAGGCAGTGCTACTGTCCCAAAAGACAAAACCACGTGGAAAAGGCAAAAAGTATCCAGAACAAATACAGTAGATAAATTGTTGAAGAATCGGCAGAAGTGGTCAGAACCTTACGGCAGGCAC
This sequence comes from Neoceratodus forsteri, assembly GCA_016271365.2. Taxonomy (NCBI): domain Eukaryota; kingdom Metazoa; phylum Chordata; order Ceratodontiformes; family Ceratodontidae; genus Neoceratodus; species Neoceratodus forsteri. Next base: position 1,273,003,211 of record CM057449.1, on the reverse strand, counting down.
ATGCTCTCAAGTTGCCATCATGTGACCTCCCCAAACATGGCTTTTTTAGTTTAAATTTATATGGTGTTCATCTTTTCTAGCTGCACTTCATAGGTAACCTGCTCTTTGAACCCTTTTGTTTATGTTTGTGCCCATGTTTTTTTCCACATACAGCTCAAACACACTGGGTAGGATATTCAAAGCAGTTGCTCAATGCACAACTGGGTTGCATATGCGCAACTGTAGAAATGCGCCAGAGAGCGATATTCAGTGGCAGCAACAGTGCAGCACAAGTAGCAGTGCGCCAATGTGCAATGGCAATGTATGCATGCACAAGGGCAGGGGGCATACCTTTGAATATGCAGCACAGTGCGATATTCAACCCCCGACCAATGGCGCAAGCAAGGCGCAAATGGCAGTTGCGCAGAACAGACTTAAACCTATAAAAACAGGGAGCAAGTAAGAGGAGGGCACTTGAGCCAGAGGGGAGTAGGACAGGGGGAGACAGACAGGCTGTCTGCCCACAAAGAAGGGGACAGGGAGAGAGAAAGAGACAGAGACTGGGACAGAGAGGGAGAGACAGTGTGAGTGTGTGTGTGTGTGTGTGTGTGTGTGTGTGTGTGTGTGTGTGTGACAGTGTGACAAACATGGAGGTGACAGCGGGTGTGTGAGAGAGTGTGGGCACAACACAGTGCCACCAGGCCCAAGTGGAGCGATACAGGCACCCACAGGGGTGGGAGTCAAAGGCCGCAACAGCCAGTCAGCCGGGGGCAGGGTACACAGGAGTGGGCCCTGCAGAGCAGCATGCACAGCCACCCACAGCTGGGTGGGCGAGTGTAGCCAGATGCCCAGGGGGGACAGGACAACAGGGGCCATGGCCAGTGTGATATTCCAGATGGAGGCCATAATGAGGGGTGTGGGGAGGCATGAGGCAGTGCACCATGGCTGTGGAAGGGCCTGTTGGCGGTAGGCCCAGGACAGGTGGTACCAACTCCTCATCAGCTATGAGCCCTACACTGACACTGAGATCGTGGGCTGGTATCGACTGAACTGGGTAATTCTGAGGCAGCTCTGTGAGCTGTCAGTGAGGAGATGCAGACACCCACTAGACAGAGCCATGCCCTGACAGTGGAGACAAAGGTAACAGCTGTCATGTGCCTGCTCACCATGGGCACCTTCCAGAGACTAACAGGGGATACCACAGGCATAACCCAGTTGGCCGTGTCACAGCTCCTCACACAATTCCTCAATGCCCTGCTGCCACACACTGCGGAATCCATCTACTTCCCCAGCACACAGGGAGAGCATACAGCAAACTTGCAGGAGTTCCACAGGGTAGCACAAATGCCTGGTGTGCAAGGGGCCATCGACTGCATCTGCATGCCACCTGGCCTGGAGGGGGTAGCCTACATCAACAGAAAGGGCTACCCCAGTATCAACTTCCAGGTGGTGTGCGATGCCAGGGGTTGCATAACTAATGTCTGTGCCACACACCCTTGGGGAGCACATGACGCCTTCATCTGGCACAGCTCACTACTGCGCCACAGGCTCAAGAGTGGGGACATCCCCACTGGTCATCTAGTGGGTGAGTATGCCAAGACCACAGGCAGCTGGGTACACCAGTGCATGGGAGGGGGTGGCCAGGGCAAGGGCACTGTGGAGTGTGGCTGGGAAGGACAAGGGGCACAACAACAGAGGACACCAGGCTAACCATATCTCCATCCACACAGGTGACAGTGGCTTCCCACTCTGGCCCTGGCTGTTCACCCCCTATCGGCACCCGTTGTCCCCTGTGGAGGAGCAGTACAATGAGGCACACGCCAGCACATGGAACATCATTGAGTGTGTCTTTGGTCTGCTGAAGGCACGTTTCCATTGCCTGCACAGGTTTGGCGGTGCCCTACAGTACAGCTCCTCGAAGGCCTGCGGCCTATTCCTGGCCTGCTGCATGCTGCACAGCATGGTCACTAAATGTGGGATAGCTTTTGAGGTCAAAGAGAGGAACAGCAGTGGGGATGATGTGGCCGATGGTACATGTGGTAGTGGGCAGCCCCCCTGGGTGGAGGGATCCCCAGCTGATGAGGATGGCACACCAGCACTGAGACACAATAGCAGAGGAGCACTATGGTGCACGCTGGTAGGTGGACAAACACCCATGCACAGGTTGACCACAGTGGCACAGCACACAGGCATGTGTGTGCATGCCCCGTGGCATGCACAGAGAGGTGGGGGGGCAGGGATGGGTGTGAGGCTGTGCCACACGGCCACACACAACAACATGCAGCACAGCACAGTACAGCACACCACACACACACACACACAATGGCACCCACAGGCACATGCCCAGGAGCTGGTACCTGGCGTGGATCAGATGCAGAGCACCAGTGCACATGTGTATCCAGTGCTGTGGTGGCATCCTCACACACACGCCACACAGGCCAGTGGCCAGGCAGGTGCGCAAACAGCCAGTGTATGGCACATTCCACAGATGCTATGTCTGTGGCATGCACACACACACACACACACACACACACACACACACACACACACACACACAACACCCATGTGCACACAGGGTGGCAGCAGCAGACAGCGGATAGGATGGTGGGCACATCAGCTCTGCCGTGTGGTCACACAGCCACCACAGACACATGGATGGCCACACCGCGGCTGCCCAGCAGAACCAGGCTGCGTGACGGCCACAGGGGGGTCTACAACTGTCCCCCAGGAGTGGAACTGTGAGAACATGACCGTGTTGTTGCAGAGGTCTGAAGGCTTCCGAACAGGCCTGCTCCAGGCATGCCTGGGATGTCAACAGCGGAGTCCGGCATCGACACTGAGGGGGTCGGCTGATGCTGGGTCCATGGGGTGGATGTTGCACTCCCTGGGGTCTGCAGCACCTGGTGGTTCCCCATGGCAGAGAGTGTGGCAAAGCTGACCATGATCACAGTGGCTAAGCAATCCAGACCCATGGTTGTGTACTCCCACAGGTGATGTATGGTATCCTGGACCTGCGTGAAGCCCCTTTCATGCTGCTCTGCAGCCTGGAGCACCTGTATGTGGAGCGCATGCACCCCAGCCACGAGCAGCACCTGTTGGTCCATGGAGGCCGAAAGCAATCGGGTGTGCTTGTGAATTGGATCGGCGCCCAGGGGCGCATGGGCTTTTCGCTGATCCACCGGTGGTGTACAACCGCACTGCACTACACCCCCGCCCAGGTGGGTACTGCACAGTGGGGTCCCTCTGTGGCTGCTTACTGACAGGTGCACCAGCAGCAGATGCTGCGCCCGGCCCGCCAACGGCCCCAGCCGTCTGCTGCCCCTCTGGCCTCTGTGCGCTGGCCAGCACCTGTGCGGCTGTACCACCACTACCACCACTGTTCCCCAGTGCTGTGCCGCCTTCGCACACAGTGGTACCAGGGGTGGTGGCGGGCAGCTGTCCCACCGCCAACAGGTCACTGGTCGCGCTGCCAGGGATGGTGGATGGTATGGGTGTCTCCCCCATGACAAGTCCCCTACTGTCCAGGACAATGGTCACATTGTCATCGGTGTCAGACCCTGCCCCAATCTGTGTCTCTGCACACTGAACACCGTGGCTGGTGTCCCACTGGAACACAGCCAGTGCCTCATCTGCCACCATGCCCAGGTCATGCGGCTGGATGGTGGTGGTGTGCTGCAGCTGATCTGGCCCCCAGACACCAGTGGAGGTGGATGACTGGTCCTCCAGTACTGGGCATGCCCCCACGGCAGACACAGCCCCCGCCACTGCATGCTGGTGTTCTGGTGCTGAAAGGAACACAGATGCATTAGTGCTGCCAATGCATTGGCCCACCACACCCCACCCTATCCCACCCCCGATGCCGCTGTACCTACCATGCAGTGATGGGCTCCCACCTGTCTGAAAGCCACCGCCCGACATGCCCTCAACAGCGTAGCATCGCATGGTGGCCACCACCAGCTCCTCCTGTGGTGTGAGCTGTGGCATGTCGGTCTGGCCCCCACCCATGGCCATCCTTACGGCTTGTATGGCCACCACCTTCTCCTTGATCCGATGCTTATCAGTGCCCACCTTCTTCTTGCACTCCTGTGCAAATCACTGGTGGCTGTCCTACTGGTTCACAGCCTCTGCCACCTCCCCCCAGGCTGTGGCCCTGGCCTGGGGTGAGCCAGTTGCACCACACAGTAGAGGCTCCCTGTTGAGGTACACCTTGAACAGGGAATCCACCTCTGCCTTTGTAAAGTTGAGCCTGTGCTTGTGGGCAGGTCCACGCTCCTCACCCTCCTCTCGTTCGGACAAGCTGCTACCTGTGGGCAGTGACATGTGCTTAGTGGCTGCAGTGGCCCACACCAGCCATCCATCCCACTGTGATGTCCATCCCCTCAGCAGGTGCAACTTACCTTGGAAGGTTGCAATACCGGTCCATGGTCTGTACATTCCTGCAACACCTTTATAGCGCATCTCATGCAAATGGGCTGATGCGCAACGGTAATGAGATACTAATTTCCTCAGTGTGCTGTGAATAGGCTGATGAATGAATCTGCATAAGCCAGCTGAAAATCATGTTGTTGCACCTTGTGCAATGGATTTTCACCTGCACAACTCATGGCACAATGCTGTGACGTGCGCAGTGCACCCGTCAACATGCATGTACCACGGCATGTACCACCGCCTATTGTGCAGTGTTCATTAGGAGCGCTATTGGCAGAAAATGTGCCCTATGCACAATAGGGCCTATGGTAATCGGGCACCATTGGGCTTATGGCGCTCGGGCACTATTGGGCCTGTGATACACGCATCCCAAGCATGTGGAGCTCGTGTGCTACAGGGTGCCATTTTGAACTGCTTCATTGCGGAGTAAGCATGTCGCAGGCACGCAGTGCCCCAATCTCAGAACTGGAGCCAGGTGGAGCTGGTGAACCTGGTGGCCCAGGTGGAGCCATATGCTGCCAGCATCTTTGGACAGCAGCCCCTCAACAGGCCCAGGACCAAGGTGTGGCAGGATGTGGCTGATGACCTTTTACAGACAACCGGTGTGTGCCCCACAAGTGAGCAGTGTCACCACCATTATGGGGACCTGATGAGGTGAGACCCAGAAAGGCTCGGGTCACTACAGGCGTGCGTCCAGAGCAGGGCCAGGCTACGGCCAGGTAAGTGTGCCCCGCCTGCATCTGTGCATGTCCATGCCGGGGGGGGTGCTGTCACTGCATGCCCTGTGGCCTGGTATTGCACGTCACTTGGTGCGCTGTGCTACTACCCTGTGGCCATGCCATGCCGGGGTACACTCTGTGCTTGGGGGGTGGGGCGGTGGGCTCATGGTGTTGCTGTGTACTGATGTGTGCTTGTCTGTGTTCCCGTCCTAGGCCCTGAAGACCAGAGGAGAGCCAGGGTGGTGGGGACACCTGGCGGGCCACGATTGGCTCCTGCGGACCCTTCAGCAGGAGCTGCGGCACTGAGAGGAGGAGCTGCTGGACCAGTGGGTGCAGCGTCATGCCAGGCAGGTAGGCACTGTGCATTCATACATTGTTGTGCAGGGTGGTTGGCGGAGGTGGGGGTACGGCCTCGGCCCCATGTGCGCTGAGCCATAGCAGCTGTGTTCAGCCCACGGTGTGCGTGGCACCATGGGGCGGCCATTGCACATGTGTGCCAGCTGTTGGTGGGCTGTGGATGTGTCCGGCTGCCACTTGTGCCACTGCGGTCCCACCGCTGCACCATGCCACCTGCCTGCCACTGTGCTGGTGGTTGGCCCTTGGGCGGCTGTGTCCAGTGCTTTGTATAGCCATGGCATGCTGGGTTGGCGGAAGTCATAAGCCCACCCAGGGGCATATGTCCCCACTGTCCGCTGCGCATGGTGGGAGGGATGGGGTGCTCTGGACATGCACTGATCACCTGTTCCTTCCTTTGCCATAGGTATCCAACGGGGAGGTCGCCAGCCAAACTACGGCCGCCTCCGGTGGTGAATCATCACAATTACCACCACCACCCTGGAGATTGCAAGGCTGACAAGATGACTTGTCCTGCGGGGGCAGCGCAGGGGTCAAGGCCAGGCGGTGGGATGTGGCCACCCATAGGGGCCATATATACCATTCCTGCACCTGACCACCCTTCCACTACCTTCCTCTGTCCCATTGTATAGCCCTGTCCCCTGTCCCCATCCCTCCCTTTCCTACCCTGTTCCTGCTTTGTAAATAGTTTCCCCTGCCTTGTTCCCTGTTTTCTATTGTAAATTGTTATTTAATACAGTTTGCTTTGTTTACCCATCTGTGTCCGTATCTGCTTTGTGGCTGGTGAGTGAAGCCATGCTGCAGTGGTGTGGTGGGTGGCTGTGTGGTGCACCTGTGTTGTTCTGTGGGCCATGCATGGTGGTGTTTGCCCATCGGTCAGTGGCTGTGCCCTGGGGTGGCCATGGGCTGGCTGTTAGGGCTGTGTGGCATGTGATTTGGGTGCCATGTGCTAGGGTGTGGCTGGCTATGATAGGGTGGGTTGGGGCATGCCGTCCAGTGGGGGATGGCAGTGGCAGCCCACCCTTGGCCGTTGGTGATGCCTTTTCATACATCCACTGCTCTGTACTCATGGACAGGGGCTGGCTACATGCCCCCACTCCTTGGGTAGTGTTCCTTTGTGGGCCAGCTGTGCCTCTCGGCCTGGCTCCACCTCCTCCCCTGCAGCCACCCCCCCTTCCCCAGTGCCTTGCTCCCTGCTGTGCCTGTGGCTGGTCCACTTGTGCCTTGGCACATCTTCCTTGGCCCCTTGCACATCCATGGTTGCGCTATTGCGCATGTTGGGTTGCTCCCTAGCGCACCTCTAACTGTGCTCTGGTGCAACCATGCGATATTCAGTCATGTTGCGCTGGCGCATGTCACCATGTGCAACCTTTGAATATCACACTCATTGTGCCATAGTGCATTGGATTTGCACTGCGCTGGCCTTGCACTGGTGTCTGGCGCATTTCTGAATATCCCACCCACTGTCTCAAATAAGAGGTCCTGATTGGTGTGTTTGAACCCACAGGTGTCCTTATTCTTATGTGTAACACCTGTTTGGGGTGGGGTATATAAGGGCACATTTTCACTGGTCAGATATCTTTGATGAAGCTTTGAAGTCTTCAAGTGAAATGATAGTTTATTCGGCATAGCCTTTGACTATACTGTGGCAGTTTTATCCATGCACCTAGAGTGGTGAGTTTGTCTTTTACTGCACTTTTTGTATTTAATAAGTTATCAATAACCCATGGCAGGATGTGGGGTTATAGGAATTTAATCTATGCCTGGGGTGCATTGTGAAGCATGCAGCCACAGGCCGAGTGTCCTCGCAATGCCCCAGGTGTGGATTAAATGACTATAACCCCATACTCTGGAGTGGGTTATTGTGCTTATAACATGGGTGATTAATGTATCCTGCCACCTTGCAAAATAATCCCCAAGAAATAATACATGTCTGATTGATCTAATGCTCACAGAAATATGATCACAGAGACAGCAAGCCTTCATGTAAAGCAAATAAAAAAGTCAAAATGAAGGAAAAAAAAACACTATGGTTCTCGAAAGAGGTGGTGGGAAAGGTTAGGGAGAAATAGATAGCATTCAGGAAGTACTGTATAAGGAAACACAGAAGAAGCAAGACAGAGAACTGTACCAGTTAAAGCAGAAGGAAGTGGGGAAGGCAGTCAGAATAACAAAGGCCCAAACCAAGGAAAAGACAGCCAACTTGGTTAAGAAGGGGGATAAAACCTTTTATAGGTACATTAGGAAGTGAAGAAAGACCAAGGGGGGATAGTAAGGCTTAATAAAGAGGAGGGGAGGTGGGCAGAGGGTGACAGTGAAAAAGCAGAGATACTGAATGAATACTTCTGCTCAGTATTCACAAAAGAAGAGGAGGGGGAGCTACCTAATCCAATCACTAGAAGCAATCTGGATAGGGTGGTCAATACCAGTCCATTCACAGAAGAAAGGGTTCTGAAAGAACTCCTAAAACTGAAGGTGGACAAAGCAATGGGTCCTGATGGGATTCACCCCAAAATTCTAAAAGAACTAAGGGAGAACTAATGACACCACTGCCCTTTTTAACAAATCATGGGAGGATGATCTGGTACCTAAGGACTGGAGGAGGGCAGATGTGGTTCGCCTTCACAAAAGTGGGAGCAAAGCAGAGGCAGGAAACTACAGATCTGTTAGTTTGACCTCAGTGGTAGGGAAAATGATGGAATCACTTCTGAAAGAAAGAATTGTTGAGTACCTAGAGGCCAGCAGGGCACAGGACCCAAGGTAGCATTGATTCACAGTGGGAAGGTCATGTCAGATAAATCTAATAGATTTCTTTGACTAGGTAACCAAAGCAGTAGACCAGGGAGGGGCTGTGGACATGGCCTACCTAGACTTTAGCAAGGCACTTGACACAGTCCCACACAAAAGATTAATAAATAAATTTGCCATCCTGGGAGTGGGTCCCAGAGTGGTAGCCTGGGTAAACAATTGGCTGGACAACAGGACACAGAGGGTAGTAAATGGAGTCTGCTCCGAAGAAAGGGGGGTTACTAGTGGGGTACCGCAGGGTTCATTACTGGGTCCAATCCTTTTTAATGTCTTTATAAGTGACATTGCAGAGGGACTGAAAGGAAAAGTATGCCTTCTTGCTGGCGACACAAAGATCTGCAACAGGGTTGATACACAGGGGGGCGTGGAAAGGATGAGAAGGGGCTTGGCAAGGTTGGAGGAAAGGTCAAAAGTATGGCAGCTTAGATTCATTGCAAAAAGGTGCAAAGTAATGCATCTGGGATACAAAAACTCAGGAGAAGAGTACACAATGGGGAGGGAGGTACTAACAACAGCAAAAATGGAAAGGTGCCTGGTGGTAGTCATATCAGATGACCTTAAGGTTGGCAAGCAATGTAAGAAGGCAGTAAGGAGGGCAGGGGGATACTGGGATGTATAGAAAGAGGCATCACCAGTAGAAAACAGGAAGTTGTTATCCCTCTGTACAGACAGTTGGTGAGACCCCATCTGGAGTACTGCATGCAGTTCTGGAGACCCCATTTCTGCAAGGACATAGACAGGATGGAGGTAGTCCAGAGGAGGGCAATTGAAATGATGCAGCGTCTGCACAAGAAGCCATATGAAGAGAGACTAAAACAGCTTAATTTGTATACCCTCAAGGAAATGAGGGAGAGTGGGGACATAATAGAAACTAGCGGTGGGCGAAGTGGCCCCAATTCGCTCAGCGAAGTGATCCACGGAGTGAAGGCGAATTTGTGGAGTGCTCCGCAATGCTAAGCGAGTACTCACAGTAAATGGGTAACGCAAGTCCATTGAAAACAATGACTTTCATTACTTCGCCTTCCCAAACCACTACTCCACCAATTCTTAAGGCGTACATTGAAAACAATGTACTTTGCCTTACTTCGCCTTGTTTTTAAGCTCCAAATGTGAATTTTGCAGTGTTTCATGGGATTTCAGGTCACATGGGCTCTAGATTGTTCTGCACAGCCTCAGTTTGGGGTAGTGTGTGTAGGAAGCTGTAGGAGACAATCTGCTCTGAGAGCTTTCTACAATTCAAACCTTTAAAAAGCTGTTAAAAAAGCCTTTTTGAGTAATTTTTTTGCTGAAACTTTAGTTCATCAATTATAGAAAACCCTCCTGTGCTCATAGCATCAAGCGTTTATTGTTTGTGTATGGATTTTGAATGTTAATGTACAACATTCAGTCTGTGTACTGAAAGACAGTGGAAGTGTGCTTTGGGGGAGGGGTGTATCTGTGGTGTAGGTAGATTAACTTGGAGAAAAAGACAGTGCTTTCTGTTTTGGTAATATTTTTCTTGTTTAACTGTGTTAATGTACACACAGTAATATTTTCAATATTTCTTGCCATTTTTTTGCTGATTGTTGTGGTGCAGCAGTGCATAATTTTAGTTTGTTTAAAATATGTGGTTATATTACTGAAGTTTTCAATTTGCTATGCATTACTTAGTGTGTGTGAGTATGTGTGTGACGCGTGTTATCAAATCAGACACCTTTTATTGTGCCACATAATAATTTCAGCAGTGTGAAGCTGCTATCCACTGCAGCTGTGTGATTTTTGTACTTCTTTGTGGTATCTTTACTGGTACTGGTACTAGTATTAGTGACTGTTACTGCAGCAGTACAGTACACTGCCCCCCCCCCCGCGTGGCCCACCCCAACCGGTAAAGGTATTCTTTTCCAGATTTGAATTTCTGATGGTGAGCACTGGTTAGGTGTTGTGCCTTTGTGTCTGCATCTCTTCAGTGCACAGCGCAATCTTAATCTGTCTGTGAATTTGCATCTCTTTAGGGCCCAATCTCCATCTGTAACTTAAGTCACAGTTGTTTCTTTGGCTTCCATTCAGAGTAGTGGGCAGGTGTGGTGCTTAATTCTGCATGAACATTGTACTCATTAATATGCGTTTGTAAGTCAGGACCATCATCACGAGTCACTCATGATACAAATCACGTTCTTCATCATCACAGTCACAAATGCAGTCACAAATCACGATTCACGATCATTCATGTTACGAATCACATTAATTTTTTTTCTAGTTACTTGGATGTATTGTAAGCCTGTTTTGTAGTATCTCTCCAGGCTTCACTACCCCACCATTGTACTCATTGATACGTGTTTTTAAGTCTGGGAGTTTTAAGCTACAGGTCATCAGGGAAGTACAGCTGTAGGCGGTAAGCATTCACGTTTCTTCATCATCACGGTCACAAATGCAGTCACAAATCACGATTCACGATCATTCAAGTTACGAATCACAACATTAATTTTTTTTCTAGTTACTTGGAGGATGTATTGTAAGCCTGTTTTGTAGTATCTCTCCAGGCTTCACCACCCCACTATTGCACTCATTGATACGTGTTTTTTAAGTCTGGGAGTTTTAAGCTACAGCTCATCGAGCCCTGGGGAAGTACAGCCATAGGCATTCATGTTTCTTCATCATCATGGTTACAAATGCAGTCACAAATCACGATTTACGATCACGTCATGAATCACAACATAAATTTGTTTTAATAGTTACTTGGATGTATTGTAAGCCTGCTGGTCACGGTGCTGAACAGGGATGGGATCCACACCTGGGCCCGGGGGAACAAGCACATCCTGCTCCAGAGGACCTGGTGCTGGACTTGGTGGCGGTGGTGGTTCAACTGCCTCAGAGTCAGGACAGGAGGCAGTGCTGGTCCTGCTTCAGGGGGGGCACTCACAAGTTTTGTGCGGTCCAACAGGAATGGGCACCCATGCCCTCCACACATGCACATGATATGATGCTTACCACTACCACGCTCTCCCAAAGCTGCCCCGTCCCAGACATTCCCTCACCCTGGTCCATCTCTCCTACTGAGCTCCCTCAGTCTGAGCAATCACTACTCACACTGTCACACAACACACACACACACACAGACGACAACAACTAACTACTTATAAAGGTAAGAAAAATAACATTTACAGAAAGAACAAATTAAGTAAAAAAAGAGTACAGAAAAGCCAAAAAAAAAAAAGCTTTTAAAAAACCAGTTTGGTCTAAATCAAAGTTTAAATCTCCTCCTCGCTCTGATCTAAAAGTATCAGCAGTCACAAAACACACTACTCTGTCTCTGTCTGCACAGGAGAAAGTAAAAGTGTCTGCTTGTATGACTCACTTTCTTCCTGCCTAGCTAAAGAGCATGTGACATACAGTACTGTAAGCCACGTGATGTGTGGGGGGGCTGCCAAATCTGAAACACCAAGTGGATCACTTAGAATCCTAATGAGGAATGCGAAGTCCATTAAAATCAATGACTTCGCCTTACTTCGCATTGCCATTCTGCCTTAATGCGAAGTGGTAATGACAAGGCAAGGTGAGCACTTTGCATTGCCCACTCTGCGTAGCGGAGCAGCAATGCAAAGTGCCCACTTCACGTTCACTTCGCTGGGCAAATTTTAAATTTGCTGCATCTCTAATAGAAACTGTCAAGTACCTCAAGGGAATCAACAAAGTCCAGCAGGGTAGCATCTTTCAGAAAAAGAAAGTGTAAGAACAAGGGGGCACAATTTGAAAATAGAGGGTGGATGGGTCAAGGGCAATGTTAGGAAGTATTTTTTCTCAGAGAGGGTGGTGGATGCATGAAATGGCCTTCCTGAGGAGGTCATGGGGTCAAAAACAGTGGGCAAATTCAAGAATGCATGGCACAGACTTACGGCAATTCTGGTGGGGGGTAGGAAGAAGTAGGCTGCTGGTTAACTAGGATCTGCAGCTTATTCAATAGGTAGGGAAATGGGCAGACTGGATGGGTCAAGCAGTCCTTATTTGCCATCAGAGTACATGTTTCTATGTCTGAAATACAGTCCTGAGATGATTTCACACATTTCTGGTGCATAAAATAGTTTCTGACACTTGCAAGCCCCCCCCCCCCCACAAACACAAACATACACACAGACACACACACATGCAGTTCTGAGCTCGAAGGAAGCTGTACTGATCTTAGGTCCCAATCACACAGGACGCTGCAGAAAGACACACAGATCACTCACAATTCTCTCTCTCTCTCTCTCTCTCTCTCTCTCTCCACTAGAGACCGGGGCTCTATTCCACTCATGAGGTAGAAAGACAGAGATTCAAGAAGCAGAAGGAGACAGAGAATACTGCAAGAATGCAGTATTTTATGTTCCAGTCTCGCTGTCAGTGTCTCCCTCTCTCTGTCACACCCTCAGGCATGATGTGCAGGCAGCACGGGGGGTTGGTTGCCAACAGATATTCCTTTACAGCCTGAAAGTTCACATCGGTGTCACCGAACACAACTGAAATGTAAAGCCCAGTGGCTCTTTCTTTGCCACACTTCATTCCCGCTGTGTGCCTCTCACTCTCATACTCCCCTTGTGTATGTAGCGCACTGCACTGATCAGTGCATTTTCTGCTTGCCCTGTATTTCTGCCACCCTCTCTATGTGGCTGTTTTGGGAGTGCCTCCCAGTCACGGAGATGCATGTGGCACATCGAGAGACACATTGGGAAATTCACCAGTTTTGCATGAACTCACCATCTCTCTCTGCTGTGCCAGTGTGGGGATGTGATGTACTTGTCACCTAGAAGCTCTCTGTAATGATCATAATCACTTTCCCTGTGAACTTCTGTGGCTCTCCTTATCTGGCTGTCACGTTGCCCGCAGCACAGTACTGTTGGACTGAGTGGGTGGATGAGCTGCGCACTGCTGCTGTGTGTCTGGAGGTGGAGGTGGGGGGTGGGATCATGAGCTTCAAACCTTCTGTTGCAGCACCTTGTTCACAGAGACACAGACAGAGGGGAAGACAACATTGCAGTCTGCACTGCAAGGGGTTGGGGGGGACGTTCTCTGTCTGACTCTGCCATGTGTCTTAACTCCAGCAATGCAGCATTGGAGGTCTAGGGATGGCTGTCACTGTGTTTGTCTCTACTGGGTGTCTCTAATGGCCACAAATGGGTTGGGTAACAGACGGGCAAAGGAACTATTGTCCCGATGACTGGTTACAGCACTGACAGGCTCTCTGTCGCTTACCTGCCTTTTTAATGGCTGCCTGTCAGTGCTGAATTCTCCCACATATAATAAGTCCCAGTCTGCACATGGATCTTGTTGGCCAGCCATCTCACCCCAGCTGTGGATAAAATAGTGAATTTAATCCATGGCCAGGCGATGCTGTTTGGCCAATCAGCTTTCCCCCTGTTCCCAACTCATGTTATAAAATGGAATTAATTTGCTATATTCCATGTTCCTGTATTAAGTGCTTTCCTGCTGATGCTGATCCCTTTCTAGATTTGCTAGTAATAAAGCTGCCTATTTTTCCTGCCACATGATTGCACTGTGTGGCAAAATAAACCATTTCACGTTCACTGAGGTTCTTCCTTTTGTGCTTCAACAAAGTCTGATGATCATTGTTTTTTGGCTCTTTTTAATGCCTTATCTAAAATCTTGAGATTCTACCCACTTTAAAGAAACATATTTTTCAGTTCCCCTGCTTCAGCAGGGAAGTTCTCCATTTCTGAACAATTTCATCTCAGTCTTAAAAACTGACTGTACAGAATGGAGTCCTTAAGTGTTCTTGGATGTGAACTGCAAGCCAACAAGAAATTATTGGTAGCCATTGGTTTCCTAGACCCCTTTGTAATTACCTTGTTTCTGTTACTCATTCAGGTCACATCCAGAAAATCAACTGAATGGTGATCAAATCTGCATGTAAAATGTAAGCTGAAATTGTAATTACTGAGAAAATCCATGATCAAAAGCACCATTTTCTGATCATTCCAAACACAAGGTATGTCATCAGTAAAGCAATAACAGGTGATAATATTAGTGCGGAATGGATTAATCTCTGAATTGAATATTATGGCCTCTTCCCAACACCCCAAAAACAAATTTTCAAATGAAGGAGCCATGGAAGCCCCCATGACTGTGCCACATTTTTGCAAATAAAATTAATTGTCAAACTCAAAATAACTCTGAGTAAGTGTAGATTCAGGACCCCTCAAAATTAGATCTACAGGCATAGTTTGTTTCAAAGAGTCTCTGACTAGATAGTAACTGCAAGCCTCTATGCCATCAGTATGTCATATGGATGTGTACAAATATTCCACATCTATTTTTAGCCACGTGTAATTTGGTGGCCACACAAATTCTGAAAATTTTTCTTAAACATCCATAGTGTCCCCAATATGTGATATAAGGCATTTTACACTTTTCTGTATGAAAACAATCAATAAGTTTACAGAGATTATCTTTCAGAGACCCCACCCCTGAAATGGTTGTTCTATCTGGAGGATTGATTGGGTCCTTATGTACTTTCAGTAGAATGTATCTGGTTGGTGTAGTGAGAAACTGTGGGAGTATCTACATTTGTTTTCATTAAGTTCCCCCCAAAATTAATCCATTGTCTAACAGATATATCAATTCTTGTTTGTAAGTGAGCATTGGGTAAGAGTAAAGTGTGGCATCATTTCTACCATCTGAAAGTAACTCCATTACTTTTTCTCTATAGAATTTTCTAGTTCATATAACTATGGTATACTGCTCCCTTTGTCTGACTGCTTAAATACTACATCAGACAGATCTTGTAGTTCTCTAAGTGCCTTTCTTTCATCAAAGGACATGTTTTCATTTTGAAGCTTGGTGCCATATTCCAGTAATTTGTTTACCTCATTTAATACAGTTTTTTAGAATGCATTAATTATTGGATTTTTTGTAGTGTGACAGAATTGTGATTTTGGGGTGAACATTCTTTTATGTAAACTTAAAAAAATCACTCCTATTAACATCACACAGATGTGTGTAGAAATTCATACCTGCTGAGTCCTGATTAGCTTCATTGAATAATGAATCCAAATTGAAATAGTTTTCCCAATCTAAATTGGTTCAATTTTCCACAATATCTGGAAGTTCATTGTCCTTAATAATAGTTTCTTCAAAGTCCAGCAAGGATACATTCATGTCCCACATTGGGCTAGCCTGATTTTCCCCAGTTAAATGTACCATGGATTGTATACCCATTATGACTTACTGTCCGGGATTTTTTGTGAAATAGCCCTTTAGATATAATTTGCAAATGTATTTTTCTAGCTCTTCATTTATTTGGACTATATCTGGTCTTGAGCTAGGAACAAATAGTCATTTGTGGAGCACTCTTTTTTTTTTAAGACTCTGTGAGTTCTATTTCTGTTAAATTTATGATGTGCCACTCCTTGTTGACGTTTTACCAATGTTTGTTTTTTCTGCTACCTCTTTTTCCTCTCCTTATTTTTTTAGCCTTTTTTTATATTTTCTTTTGCCTTGTTTCCTGTCCCCTGCTTGGAAAAAGAAACACCATGGAATGTGCTAGGAATGTTATCGTCAGTGGAAGAGGTGTCAGATGCTTCTGCTGTTGTACTAACTGGCACTTGCTTTCCTACTGTTTTGTTTTGAGATCTTTAAAATCAAACATGAGACCTGCCCCTTAAAATGGATCTGTGTTTTCTTGTTTTGAAATGAAACCACTGAAAGATCCTCCCTCCCTGAAAATCAGTTTTATCTCATTCAATTTTTTTCTGTTTCCTATATAATTAATTAGTGTTCAAACTTATTTAGTTTATCCTGAAGCTCCTTATCAAGTGATGTAAATTCAGCACTTTTCAGATATGTTTTAAGGAATTTCTTTGTCTCAGTGATCTCTTTATTCGTACGTTGATGAGTGACTGTGTCCTTTTTGATTAAAAGTTTAAGGAATTTGTTGATGCATTTAGAAGTAGCTGCCTCCCATTCCTCCCTGTACTCAAAATCATAAAATCCATCTGATGGTGTCACAGTAATTCTCAGACCCCATGAGGCAATGTTCAAATCCAGATACTGCTCAAGGCTGCAGATATTATAGGTGCAAAATAATTCATGAAATAACTGCTTCTCCAAGGTGGAGAATACAGTTTTTAACTCACCCACTTCTGTGTTTTTGCTTGTGTTAGCCCATGAACTAAGCTTTGGCTTTGCTGATTCCTTCCGTTTAAGGATATCATCTGTAACAGCTAGACAGACAGATGGAGATTCTTCACTGCTGCTATCATTTGAATCATTTGCAGAGCTCGTAGTGAAATTTGCCAGTCTCTGAGATGACTGTCAATTACAGCTCCAAGTGTGATTGCCATTTGATGCAGGCTCTTGCAAATGGGCAAGAGCTCCTGAAGCTACACATCTGCCGAAAACTGATGCCTGGGTCACTGCAGTGCCACAAATTCAGCCAAAGAGCCCAAGTAAAGACAGCACTCCCTGGTGCCGGGCTCAGTGCAGGTTAAGCATTTTGCTAACTCAAACAGACAGAAAGGTAACAAGAACAATGACACAGCGGAGCATATGTGTGGTGATAGAAAAAATTGCAATGATGTACTGAGACACTCAAAGTGGGTCTAGACCAATTTATTCAGTGTAACCAGCCATAAAAAAATCACCACAGACACAAAGGTAGAAGAGCTGTAACACCGTTGCCAAGGTACCCTGGAGCTTCACTTGTTAGAGCTTCCTCAGGGGGTGACCACCTAGTGGACAACTATACCTTATGTACCAATAAGTTATGACATCATTATTAATGATCAATTACCTCAATTTCATGATATAAAAAGAAAAGGCTTAGTAAGCAATCACATATGTGTAAACACCCAAGTGTGAAAATAGAACAAATATGTACCATTACATTGTTCCACATATTTAAAAAGTCATAGAAAAAGCAACAAAGAATCAACAATATTTTCATTTTCTATTTCTAATTAATTTTATTTTCTGCTAGAAATGCATAGATTTTTTCTTTTTCTAATTGCTGTTAATTCTTCCCCTACTCCCTGAGCACTATTTTTTTAGGAGTCACCTAGGCATCTGCCCCATCCTCACTGCCTGGAGACCCCTGGTGCACCCCCATGGAGCTGTGGCTATTCCTGCCAGGCAGAGATGAGGTGAGGACCGTGCACCCTGAGCTTCTAGTTTCATCATGGTCACACTAATCGGGACAGGCAAGGGATACTGGGGTCTGTACCGGGTGTTTTGTCTACCCGGTGCTTCAGAGAGTTGTTTTCCCATTTTTATGAAGTGGTGTAATGTGCCCCCTGATGTCGATGTCTAGGTGCAATCACTAATGTCCATCATGCCTCCCCCATTGGTGTGGCTTGGTGCCTGCTGCATCTCTGACCTCTGCCAGATGTCAGTCAGTTGCCAAGCCTTGTCCCCCCCCCCCTCTGGAGAAGGCTAACTGTCTTCCGATGCTCAAGTCTTCTCCCCCTGGCCGTCCCTCCATCTCCTTGGGCACATTCCCAAACCTGGATCAGTGGCATTGTGAGTGGTAGCACTACCACTGCACCAGTGGGCTGGCTAGAAATGCATAGATTTTAAAGAAGAAATAGAAAAGCCAAATTAGAGTTGGGAGCAAATCACAATAATCTGCAGTCAGTTCTGGATGCCTTTGTGTACACAGGAAGGTTCTATGCTCTCCAAACCCCCAGGCTAGAAAAGAAAAGAAATTAGAGAAGAAATAAGTCTTGGTCATAATTGCTAATATTTCTTACTTTTTCCTTCAAAAAATACAAAAACACAATAGCTCACCAAAGGCAACTGGAGTTCTATGGTGTGTGTGGAGGAGGAGGGGGAGCTCTTTTGATAATTCAGAATAGAATTCCCACTATACCCCAAATTCTACACAAACCATTAACAGTCCTATCCGGGATAAGTAGAATTGCATACAAGGGGAAAGGAGTATTTTAAGGGGGGGATCAAGATGAACTAGCTGTTACCTGGAAATTCCCTAGAGGTAAGGTTTAACATTGAATTCCAAATTTAAACCATTAAGGGTTAACACTTTGGGGTTAAAGATCCAAAAACTCTCCCTCTGTAAAAGTCTTTGTAGTCTGTCACCACTTCTTCTCCCCACTTTGACTTGTTCTAATCCCACAAATTTAAAGGTGTGCCACATCACTTTTGTGATGTAAAAAAAAAAAAAAAAAAAAAAAAAAAGTGCTCAGCTACTGGGGTATTTAGATTCATGTTTTTTATATCTCTTACATGTTTCTGAATCCTTAGTTTTAACTGGCATACTGTATGGCTGACTCAAAGCATTATTACAAGCACACCAAACAACATATACTATACTGTGAATGTGGTGGTGCATAAAATGAATTGTCAAATATCCATAGTTCTCATGCATCCAGGCAACTGAAATATAAAACCCTGGATACACATGGCACACCCATTGCAGCTGCCACATTTAAACACATCCTGTGGTTTTACTGGTAGCCAAGTTCTATTTTCTTTAATACTAGTGGAGAATTGGCTTTTGACTAATTTATCCTTAATGTGTGCTCCCCTCTGGAATGTAATGTGGGGTTTGGGTCCAATGTTTTTAACCAATTCTTCATCTCCCAACAGAATTGATCAGTATTTAGTAATAATGCTCAAGGCCCCTAGAATTCTGCGACCGCATAATTTTGCACAGAACTTGCAACCTACTGCAGAACTTCTGTAGTGCTGCAGGATTCACTGTTCTCAGTGATTATTAATATTTCTGTTTATCCATAGAACCTGGTTCCCTTCTCCCCTTTTTATATCCAAAACCCCTCTATGCTCAGAATGTGATGTTATCAGTGCTATAACATCATACAGTACATTAACTAATGAAATGGCTGCATTCTGCCAAGAAATGAACAGTCACTTATCTACCACAGCTCCCACTGCCAGATGTGGTGGCACAGCACATCAGGCATGGTGTTATTTGCTTAACCTGCACTACAACCTAATACAAATTTTCAGTCTTACGTTATTACACTAGGGCCAACTTAAACAAAACCTTGACAATAGCATAGACCTGTTAAGTCCATGCCTTACTTTGTACAGACTTATTTTTGTCTTTAAGGTATGGAGATGTTGTCTCAAATGAATGACTGGTAAAATGAATTAACCTGTCATTTTTAAGAAAAATAAAGTAATTGTGCCCAGAAAAGTAGAATATAATAATGTGTAGACCAGTTGAAAGAATAGACCTGTTAAATAAATTATTGCACTGTACACATTTTTGCCAGTGTTATTGATTACATATTGTCATTGGTTGATAAAATCACCTAAAAGTCATGGAGAAATGTTGTATACAGGGCCAGCTGTTGGGCCAGAGAGTAGCATGTTTTGTTCCCAGGCTGGCAACTCAGTTCAGAGATGAGCTCTGGGAGCTAGCTGTGCAGCAGAAGGATTGGGGGTGCACATCACTGCTCTAAGCCTGGGAAGGTATGGTCTAGTGTTCTGTCACATGGTGGACACATTGTGATGGGTTAGAGAGCTTTATCTCACAATGGGTTCATATGCATGTCATGGCCTGATGGTGTTACGTAGTGTGTCGGGTAAGCAGGTTGGCATGAAAAACGAGTTTTGCAATATCTCCTCTATTCTGTTTATTCCATTACCAATGGGACCTTTATGAATGAGGATACAATTTCATGGAAGAAAACACAAAAAAAAAACATATATATATATATACACACACACACACACACACACATATATACATACAGTATCTCTCTCACACTATATTTAGACATACACACACACACACACACACACACACATATTTGTATGTATGTTACGTGATACACAGTGGAGATCTCATGAATGGTGTAGACAGCACATATAAATATATAAGTGATACACAGTGGGGACCTCATGAGTGGTATAGACAGCATGAGAATAGAAATACCTTATTTATCACTTAAAGTTCCCTCTGCATATTTCATTTATGCTATAGGCTAGGACATTAAGGGATAGATATTTTTTTTTTTGCTTTGTTAGGCATACAATTATTTCTATAAGTCTGTTATTTGTTGAACTAATGTTACTGTGCTTTCCCCCATCCTGACTGCTATAACCATTGCCATGGACACGAAGTCAGGATGACAAGTTGAGACTGTGATGTGGTAGTTCATTAGTGCCGCAGAACTTCCACAGAAATTATAAACTACCACTACTGCAGAAGTTCTGCAGCAAATGGTAATCTTGCCACAGAACTTGGTCCCAATGTGCCGCAGAAAAGTAGGGGCTTTGATAATGCTTCCTATTTTTCCTGCTACATGGTTGCACTGTGTGGTGAAACAAACCATCTCACTTTCACTGAGATCCTTGCTTCTGGACTTTAACAAAGTCTGATGATCATTGTTTTCATCTCTTTCTACTGCCTAAATCTAAAACTTTGAGACTTTACCCCTTTTCAAGAAACATATTTTTCAGTTCCCCTGCTTCAGCTAGGAGTTCCTCCATTTCTGAACAATTTTTTCTCAGTCTTAAAAACTGACTGTACGGAATAGAGTCCTTAAGTGTTTTTGGATGTAAACTACTAGCCATCAAGAAATTATTGGTAGCTATTGGTTTCCTAAACCCCTTTGTAATTACCTTGTTGTTTCTGTTAATCACTTGGGTCACATCCAGAAAATCAATTGAATGGGGGTCAAATCTGTCTGTAAAATGTAAGATGAGGCTGTTATTATTGAGCCAATCCATGAACAAAACAGCATAATTTTCTGATCCATTCCAAACACAAGGTAAGTCTTCAGTAAATCGATACCAGGTGATAATATTAGTGTGGAATGGATTAACTTCTGAATTGAATATTCTGGCCTCTTCCCAATACCCCAAAAACAAATTTGTAAATTTTTTTTATTTATTTTTTTATTTTAGTCTTTGGCAACCGGGTAAGGCCCACTAGGCACAAGTGCCTGTTTTCAGGGGCAACCTGGGATCACTGGGCAGTTAAGTGACTTTCTCAGAGTCTCAGAGTATGCAAGTGGAGGTTGTGAGAATCAAACTCAGGTCTGATCTGCTGGATGTATCAAGTTCATTCACACCTCGTTCCTCTAAACTCTAGGCTATACTGCCAGCCCGAATGAAGCAGCCATGGAGGCTCCCATGGCTGTACCATATTTTTGCAAATAAAATTAATTGCCAAACTAAAAAATCATTATACAGTAAGTACATATATGTGATTGTTTACTAAGCCTTTACCCTTTGTATCATGAAATTGAGGTCAATGGCCATTATTGATGACATCATGACTTATGGGTATATAAGGTATAGTTGTCTGCCAGGTGGCCACCCCCTAAGGAAGCTCTAACAAGTGAAGTGCCCGGGGCACCTGGGTAACAATGTTACAGCTCTTCTACCTTTGTGTTTGTAGTGACTTTTATGGCAGGCTACACTGAATAGGCCTAGACACACCTCAAGTGTCTCAGTATATCATTGCATTTTTTTCTATCGCCATATATACTGTATGCTCCAGAGTTCAGTTGTTCTTGTTACCTTTCTGTCTGTTTGGGTTAGCAAAACCCTCAACCTGCACCGAGCCTTGCACTGAAGAGCACTGTCTTCACTTGGGATCTTCTGTATGGGAGTATATCCTGTACAGGAGGGATAGGAGTAAGGATAAGGAGTAGGAGTAGCCCTCTATGCAAGGAATGGCATAGAGGCTACCTAGAATGTGTTCATCAAAAGAAAAGTAGGAGAAGTTGAACTGCTCTGGATCTGGATAACAGCTTCAGGGCAGAAGATAAGAATAGGGGTGGTCTACAGATTACCAGGACAGAGAGTAGAGGAATATAAGGAATTGTAGAAGAAGCTAATTAACAAGAGGGGAGAGGTAAGTGGGGGTGATTGTGGTGCATCTGTGACATACTGTGCAGTAGCAGTCCGTGATGTACTTTTGCACACTTTCAGTATGTGCCCCAGTTTTCAGCAACAGCAGCATTTCTCATGTCGAAATTGGCATGTGCTTTGCTGGTGGTTACCTCCACATCTGTAACATGGTTTTGACCTTGTGGAAATGCCCTCTGGTGCTGGCTTCCAAAATGTTTATGGTTGTTGATAAACAGATGAAGGACCACTTCATGGTGTAGAATATTCCTTGGGTGCTGGAGTATGGGTGACCTTGTGAACTCCATTTCTTTGGGGTTCAGAATGTCTCATTAACTCCCTGGTATTCTTCTGAGTGAGCTTCATAGCAAGGGTATTCTCACAGGCTGTTTTGACGGTTAAGTCTTTTTCTGACAGCAGGCATTTTGGATAGGCTTCTCCTCAGCATACTACAGGCAAAGTGATCCAGAGGGCATCCTCCAGAAACTGGTGAAAGTCATGGGTGCTTGACAGATGTTTCAAAGCAATGAGGTAGTCAGCAAATGTTTCCCCCTCCTCTTTGTCAGGTGTCAGCGTGGCTCAGTTGGTAGCACATCCGCCTCTGGACCAGAAGGTCGTGGGTTCTCGCCCCACACCGGGATTGGACTTGCACCTAAAAAATCGCTGGCATCCGAGTGCAGTATTGGGGGGTGCTGTACTGCTGGGGTGTGCCGTCCTTTGGATGAGATGTTAAACCAAGGTCCCTTCTACCCATCCTGGTGTTGTCCTGGTGGGTGTCAGGTGGAAGTAAAGAACCCAGGCACTCTTTCGCAAGAGTAGGGAACATTCCCGGTGTCCTGGCCAACATTCCCCTTCCCATAAGCCAGTTCATGCAATTATCCAGGCTGTGTGTGGGTGATGATGTGCGATATGGCCGCCACCACACATTCAGTCACTTCACTACCAGTCTAGCATTGCTTGTAAAGCGCTTTGGATGTAAGAAAAGCGCTATATAAATGCAGATTCTTCTTCTTCTTCTTCTTCGTTCCAATGATAATGTCTGAAGTGTTCTGCAATAAGAATTCACTTGGGCTTGAAATGCAGTGAACGTGTCTCTGTGAGTATCCATATGGCATGCCCACCACTTTGACAGGTGCAGTCAGATTCTTGAGGAGTTGGTACACTGTAGGTCCCAAAACTGCTAGGAAGATCTTTACCTTTTTTGCATCAGGAATTTCACTTGCCTCCAATCAGCGTTCAAAGTGTTCCAAGTAAGAATCAAAGTCCTCTTCTGATTCATCAAATTCTGGTACTCTGCCAATTGCAGTCATGGTTGTGGCAAGGTGTTCTGTAGCTGCAGGGGCCATACAAGAAAAACTCCTTGCTTTTCTGTTTAATTTCAATACCTTTTCAGTATGTGCTGCAATTTCTCTGTTATGCCACAACAGGCTGCTACTGAGCTGCTTTTACTGTTGTATTCAGGACTTTATGCTGCAGATGTAGGTATCGACATCATTTATGACTGTTGTTCTTCGTTTCACATATCAGAAAAGGCTCTGTTTCCCACTCTGTAATTCTTTTCTCTTTAAACTCAGCAAATTAAACAGACATTTCAGACTAGTTAGAGTTTTGTTTTTACAATTGCTATATATCTATAATTATACAATGGCAAGAAGGAATCCTGGCTCCTGATTGGTCAAACTGAGACTGGACCCGGGATGTTATCCCAGCATAACATCCCGGCTGTAGTCCCAGTACAGAAAATTACCAAACCACTTAAAAAATCAGTGCACTCCACTGATTCCATGCTACTAGCCACTTTTATAATCTGACCCGTAGTCAGCAGCGAGCTTCTCATAAATGCAGCACAACTCCCTTCACTTGCTACAATTTAAACTTTAAACCGTTAAAACAAAGCAAGGTTTTTTTTTCTTTACACAGCGGCTTCTCAAACTAACAGGCGTGGCCAGAACCCTTACCTCCCTCGCACCTAGCACTTTTGATGTTGTCCTTAGGTTTCTCCCGGTACACATCATAAATGCCACAAAACTACCAGAAGAAAATAAAACTGAAATGAAATAAAAAATCCGGTCGGCAACTGTGAGCGTGGATCAGCAGCACTCTGTTCCTAGCTTGGCGGCAATCCCAAAAGAAATGAGTCAATGGAGTGTCAGTAGGGGAACCAGGAAGTAAATACTGCCGTCAACACAGCTGACCACAGAACAGAAACAAAGGCCGATACAGGTCAAATCAAATAAAAACATACAGGTATGTTGGGGGTGAGCAGAGAATCATTTGAGTTTCAGCTGGCACGAAAGACAGGAGCCAACACCAAAATGTTTTTGTAAGGACTTACCAGTGTAGAACCACAGTTACCATACAGGAGCTCCACCTGCTGGCCAAAAGAAGAAACAGGATCTATTTCTTAAAAAAGTAAACCTACGCTTTACAAAAAACACTAAAAAATTTACTTTTAAATAAACGTTTTCATCTTTTTCTTTCTTCTCTGACTCCCGAGCCATTGTATAATAGGAATAATGCCCTCCAGGGTGGGTGTTATGCTGGGATAACATCCTTTCTCAGGTGTTGGACGCCCTCGGCCGGTGGCCTCGGGCCCAACCACCCGAGGCGGGATGTTATCCCAGCATAACACCCACCCTGTCAGGCATTATTCCTTTAGTAGGTAAGAAATTGCAGCAGACAAATATACAGTGCTCACAGGAGCCTGGCAGCTATGGAAAGATAAGGAAGCTTGATGAAACAAACATAAGTTAGCAGGTGGGACATTTATTATGCCTTGAAAAAAAACATTAATTTGCTCATGTAACATTTCTTGCTCTCATCTGAGTTGTATTGATCATCCTTGTTGCCAGTGTAATATATTGTGGGGTCCTGTGCAGGGAGACTCAGTTACAGCACGTATGTTGTAGTAGCCATCTTTATTTCTTCTCAGAGATAGTGGACACACATCCGTGGACATATACAAAGAAGAGCCCACTGGACATGACAGGAACTTATACCTTAGATAGGACTACAAATATCCATATGCATAAACTACAACCCTAATGGCATTCCTTAAACTTCCTACTATATATATATATATATATATATCTCCATGTCAATACTACCGTACATATCCATGTATATACTACAATGCTAGTAGGTCCAGGGGGTTACACCCACATGAAAAAAAACACAATAAGCTCAATAGACTTTTATGTCACTTATGTTATGCATGAATGTACTGTAACTCCTATTGCTTTATATGGTTAGGGCTTATTGTGTATGGAATTCAGCAGCTTTCTAAAAGCTGTTGCAGGACTGCTCAAAGGTAACAGAAAGCTGTTGCAGCATTGTTGTGACATCACAATGATACTATAACAACTTTCCATGACCTTTAAACCACCTGTGTTCCTCATTAGAGTTAGGGAGTTCATTCTGAGGTGCACAAGTTAGATTAATAGCACCTCCATCTACCTACTGATGCCCATTAATTTCCAGAGCAGTAGTAAAATCTTTGATATTTTTTTCTTTTAGTAGTACCACATAAGCTTGCCTAAGTGGAGTGGGTTGGCAGCAGTTCAACATAGCAGTACAGAGCTACTGAAGAAAGCCACACCACAGCTCTCTAAAAAAAACACCTTGTCATTTTGAGTAAGAAAAGATTTTCACTTCTTACCGGTGGGTGGACAAGACAGTGAATCAGTCAGTGAAGGGAGATGAACAAGTAAGCAGGCAGGGTGAGACAAGCTGGCAGCTGGTTGGGCCTCTTTTGATCCATATACTATATAAAATAATATATCATCAACAATACACAAACAAGGACTGCATTTCCATCTCTAGATTGAGATGACTTCTAGGGACCTTGAGAGCAAAGGTCCCTGTGATGTCCTCTCAGCCCTTCAATGGAAATATAGCCTTGTTGTGCACAGTTGCCCATACACTGTTCTACATGTAACCAGTGTGGTATCATCCAGCTGCATACTGTATGTAAAACTGTGCTGTGCCTTTATAGGAACTGACCTGGGTCATAAAATGGCCTCTTGCTGCTCAAGGGCCCTCCCAAAAAAACAATTAAACAAATAAGTGAGTACTTTTAATACTCCAGGTTATTTTAGTTATATATGTATTAAAAATAAATACTTTGACTATGTGGCTGAGGTATATGGCATAGCCCCCCTTCTTTTCCCTTGCAGGAGAGGATACCCTCTGTAACGCCTTTTGTTGCTTTGCTACCAACTCCCTCCCATACTTACCACTGCTCCCTCTATTCCTCTCTATCAATCCTCCTCTGCCCTCATATCACCAGTCCCATTGTGTCTCCTTCATCTTCAAATACTGGTTTGGGTCCTTAACCTCTTTCCTATAGAGGTGGCAAAAGTTTGTATTTCTGTCCTAGTGGGACTTCTGTGAAATTTTACAACCTTCACAGAAGTTTCTGAACTTCCGCCTGTTGGGGATCAGAAAACTTCCAAAGGTTTTGGGTGAAATTTTGCTCTGTTCCAATCACCTAGAAGCAGAAGAAAGAAAAAAAAGTAACATGTGGTGTGCAGTGCACCCCCTCCAGCCCTGCCCGAAAGAAAAATAATACATCCCCAGTGGCTAGCAGTCCCTCTCCTCACATGATCACTCACTCAATATTTAAAAAAAAATACCCCCATAATTCCTAGTAGATAGCAGTCCCTCCCCTAGTGGAACACCTGCCCCATAGTTATAAGAAATACCCTGTAATCCCTGGTGGCTAGCTCTCCCTCTCCTCAAACAATCACCCTCCCCATTCTAACTGGTACTGTAGGTACCATCTGCTCTCTGCACTTGCCTTTTTGTTAATTTTAAATGTACCCCTTCACTTTGTGTCATAATTTGGGGTATATTTTACATTTATTATTACTTTTATTGCTGTATTTTAATGTCTAGAAAATGCAGTTTATATTACAATTTTCATTTTTCTTTCGTGGCTCTGTATGGGGAAGCTTTAATACCTAACTTACTGAGCAGCCTTGTGAAGTCTTCCTTACTGTGCTCTCTCCATGGTTCCCCCAGTACAGCCTCCTACATAGCCTCCTATGTGGCATGACTGAATGCAGAGCTGTCTTCTTTTTCTTGAGAAATATCAGTAAGTTTCTGCAATTACTAGCTTAGACCATGCTGTGCAGTTCTAAGGTACACATCTCAAAACTGCACTAGATGGGAATATATAGGAGGTTCCAGTGTATGTAACTTAAACATAGAAACATAGAAAATGTTGGCAGATAAGAACTGCTAGGCCCATCCAGTTTGCCTGCAGGTCCTATACTTATATGCTGCCTCTGACCCTATCTGGTCAGTGGCTTCACATCACTCCCACCCACCTCAAGGTTCCTTTGTGCCTGCCCCAGGCATGTTTAAAAACCCTAGTGTGGTTGCTCCCACCACCACCTGTGACAGACATTCAATGAGTCCACCACCCTCTTCATGAAGAAAAACATTTTTCCAATTTCCCCTTAATCTGCCCTCTTCCAGTTTCATGTCATGCCCCCTAGTTCTTTTACTCTTTCTACATTGGAATACGTCTCCCCCCTGCACCTCCTTTCCTCCAGCAAGTACATGTTGAGGTATTTTTAATCTCTCTCATATGTTTTACATACTAGTGTACTATATGAAATTATGTATGTGTTCCACAACACACTTTTGGGAAAAGCTGATCATTGCTCCCTACACCTTTCCTGATGGAAAAAAAACAACAAATCCAAATAAACACAAATCAATGTGAACATGGTCCAATTGATACAACCATAAATAATTTTATTTTTGCGTAAAAAGCTTTTTCTGCCATTAGTTTATATTTTTCATCATCAGTGTTTCCACTTCTTGAGGGGAAATATCCCCTTAATCCCT
Organism: Neoceratodus forsteri; assembly: GCA_016271365.2. Taxonomy (NCBI): domain Eukaryota; kingdom Metazoa; phylum Chordata; order Ceratodontiformes; family Ceratodontidae; genus Neoceratodus; species Neoceratodus forsteri. The sequence continues at coordinate 1,272,975,258 of CM057449.1, read as the reverse complement.
GGTGGCTAGTGGTCCCATCCCCAATCCAGTCACCCACCCGACCAGTAAGTCATAATGCCCATTCAATTTCCATTTAACAACCCCTATCCCAATCCTCTGCCATGCCCATATAGTGAAAAAAAAGAAACTAGCAAAACATTTCTCACTGGCGGTCAAGTGACCCTCCTTCCCTATCCCAACCCCAATCCATGAATTAAAAATTCTTTCCTGGTGGTCTAGTGTGCTACCCTCCCCCTCACCCCTACAGGCACTCTCCCACCACCCCGCTCCCCCACATCCCAAACCTGAGTGGTCCACCAGCATGGCCCTCTTCTCTCCTACACGACTGGTGATTGTAATATAGTCCGCATCTTCTAGACATTAAAATATTGCAATAAAAGCAAAGATAAATGCAAAATATACCCCAAATTATAACACAAATTGTAAGGGTAAATTTAAAATAAACAAAAAGGCAAGTGCAGAGAGAGCAGATGCTACCTACAGTGCCAATTAGGATGGGGCGGGTAACCACCAGGGATTACAGGGGTATTTCTTTAACTATGAGGTGGGTGGTCCAGTGGGGGGGGAGGGATTGCTAGCCACCAGGGATTCGAGGGTATGTTTTTAAATATAGGGCAGGTGATTGGGTGGGGAGGGACCACTTGCCACCAGGGAATTAATTTGTTTCTATATTGGGCAGCAATGCAGGAGAGGCAGAATTTCTGTGAAAATTTGGAATTGAATTTTTGAACTTTCACAGAAGCAAAAGTCTGACTTTCACTTCAATTCCATTGGTGAAAGTTTTATTTTTTTTTTGCACACCTCTACTTACCTAGCCTCACTCCTTTCCCATTCCCTCTTTCTCATACTCCCTCTGCTCCAGGGATCCTCACACCTTCTCCCTTCCTACCCTCACTCCTCTGCTGGGCAGTCAACCATCTTCTATCACCTTCCCTCCCTTTGGAGCCTGCTCCCCTCCTCTCTCCATCTCTCCCCCATATCCCTTAATCACAAGCTAAAACTCACTGCCCCCTCCTGCTCTTATTAGCCCCCTGTGCCACCAAGGCATAAATATATACACCACACTCATGTGACTGAAAAATGTAATTATTTGTGCAGCACCAGGTTGTGCATTGGAGAAAGAGTAATGTACTCAGGGGCAGCCCAGTTTCTAGTTGCCTTGGGGGCGCAGTTAGTAGCACAATTGGAATGCTATTCTGGGTGGCCTGGGTTCAATACCCAGCTGAGGCACTTACTTCTTTCTCTCCCATGTTTGTATGTGTTCCATAAATATGCACACCACACTCATGTGATTGAAGAATCCTGTCAGCCCCCTACCTGATCCTCCCCCTTTGAGCCCTTTCCAACTCTGCTGTTGGGCCTCCTCCTGTGTTTAGCCACAGTTACTCATAGTACCAGTTTCTGGCACCTTGTTTTGTTATTTGCACATGTACAGTACCATGCTGAATTGCTTACTGTCTGTACTTTATTTTGTACCATTTCACTACTGTTGTGTATGCTCTTTGATTGTATTCCCTTTCTCTTTTCCTAAGTCACACCTGGAAATGAGCCTTGGCTCAGTGTGCGTTTCCTGGTTACCAATTTTCAAATAAATAGATAAATAAAAATATTTGTCCAGGATAGTACACTGAGCTGTGGGCAGCTCATTTCTGTGTGTGTCCTGGGGGAGGAGTAATGGAAAAACCTAAAAACAGTAAGATACAGGATACTGCAAATTATATATTTAGATCAGGTTGTAGTTTCCACATGAAAAAAGCTCTTAGCTACTGTATCTCCACAGCAGAGCTGTGCACAATGGTCAAATATGATCAAGTTTTGCCTCAGCTGGAATTCTGTGGAATTTTGGAACTTTCACTCTGTTCTTCAGAATTCCAAAATTCCAAAAGTAGTGTCTTTTTTACTGCAGATTAGTTTAGGAAAGGGAATGTAAAAAGCAGCTTGAGCTGCTGTTGATTTCACTGTAGGAATGGAAAGGGAATAAGAGTCAGTGTTGTGCAAGGAGTATAAGGTGGTGGGGGACTGAAGAAAAGAGTCAAGGTATGAGAGAAGGGAGTCAAGACAGAATTTGGAGAGAAAGGAAGTACAATGGGTAAGGCATCTGGCATCAAGGGCGTGGAGCGAGAGGGAGAAGTAACATAGAAACATAGAATCTGTTGGCAGATAAGGACCTGATGGCCCACCCCTTCTGCCCTATTTTCCCTACCTAGATTGGCAGGTGGAAGAGAGACTGTCCAGGGCAAAGCAGCAGAAAGAGTGAAAGAGGTGGTCCAGTCTGGCTAGCGTGGACTTGGGGGTGCTGTAAATGTTGTCTTCATAATCAAAGATGGGGAGAATCATCTTTGAGAGAATCTCTCTGCAGGTAGGAAGTGGGAAACTTGCTTTATTCCTGTAAAACATACAAAGTTTATGGTAGAGCTTCTGGTGGATTGCATGCACATGCACTGAGAAATTGAAGTGATAGTGCAGCTAAACCCCAAGGTATTTAAAGGAGGAGACATCCTCCATTGCTTTGCCATCAAGAGTGTGGAAGGAAGGGAAAGGCATAAGCCTGGCAATCCTCTGCCTGCCAGCAAAGGTCGTAGGATTCATAGGAATACTATGAGTCAGTTAGCGTTAGCCTATGTAATTCATCATTTCTCAGAAGATTAAAGTAGTGTTTTTAATACCCATAAACTTGCCCAAAGCTTTTTTTGAAGGAGTCCATAGAAGCGCTTTGGACCACTACCTCAGGGAGATTGTTGGATACCCGGTTAGAAGAGCGCTACAAGAAGAGCACCAGTCAACTGAGTGCTAGTCTGGGTAGTGCTACCACAGACAGTGAGAGGGGAGTTACAGTGCTTGCAGTAAGTGCTCCCCTGATCGCTGTCCATGGTGCTGACAGTATACAAAGGCACCAGGATCCCGGAGGTTGACCAGGCTGCTCTGTTTGTGTGGAGGACTGTGGCATTGAGCAGCTCAGCCAGCAGCATTGAAGACCAAGGCTCTAATCCTGGTCTCCAACATTTTTTGTGCACTCTGGACTTAGAATCATTTACATGGGGCCGTGGAAACAGTATTCCATGGCCTCATGATTTTTAACTTTCCCCATGATCCGATCCCCCCAGAGTGAGAATCCTTCAGTCTGGGGGGTGCAGGAGGAAGAGCCCCCACATGGGCAGGTGCGGGGGCACAGTAAAAGGACATTGTTATTTACGCATGGTTCTTGATTGCGCTATTATTGTAGATACTCATCTGACCCAGTGCTGATTGTTGCAAAGAGTCACCATCCTTTGGTTAATCCATGAACCCCTTTTGTTTGTTCTGTATAGTTCACCTTTTAGCTGGTATTTATGAGGTCTAGTGTCTCTTTTTATTATTTTCCTTTCCAGCTCCAAGCATTCCCAAAGGTCATCTTCCCTAAATGCCCTGTATACTGTATCAAACATAGCTCTCCCCTGAGCCGTCTATATTCAAGTGGAAACAAATTTAGTTCTGACAATCTGTCATTGTATGGCATTTCAGATATTGCTTTGACCTTTTTTGTGACTCTCCTCTGAACCTTCTTCAATATATCCATACAGCTCTTGCTATGTGGTGCCCAAAAATGGACACAGTACTCCAAAAGGGGCCATACCAGTGCCCTATACAATGGAATTATAACCTCTGTGTCTCTACTCCTAATGTTTCACGTGATACATCCCAATATTTTATTGCCCTTTTTTGCTATCTCTGCAATGTTCATCGAATGTCAGCTTATTTGTAGTACTGTAATAACACCAAGATCTCGTTCTTTATCAGTTTCTTTTAATTCATTCCCATTTAGTGTATATTTTGCCCTTTTATTTCTACTTCCAAAGTGCATAACTTTGCATTTTTAGATATTAAACAATAGTTTATGTGTCCTTACATAAAGCTCTAGATTAAGGACTTCTCTTTGCAATTGTTCAATTGCATTATTATTATTTTCGACTATTGCACCTAATTTAGTATTGTTGGTAACTTTACCATCTTCTTGGCACTCATTAGCAGTTGATTTGCCAGGAACCAGCTGTGGATGTTGGTAAAGTCCAGTTGGAGTCAGTTAGTGAGGTTGGTGACAGAGGTGCCAGAGGCATAGAGCAGGATTTTCAAACAATGGCACAGGACTTACGTCCAGCCTGGCATAATGGCACTTAGGTTCTAGTGGTGTGCCAAATCCTTCTCCGCAACTGCACTCAATTTTGCAATCTCAGGTGCAGTTGTGACAGTTTCCACTAGTTATGGCAGTTTGCACCAAATATCTGGCACAAGTTGCATAAAACAGCCCCAGGAGTGCCACAAGATAGACCAGAAAAAGTTGGTCTACCTTGTGGCAATTTCCACATGGTGGAATAGAATATCCCATTAGATTGCTGCAATCCCAATGCATCATATTATCGGCACACTGGGGCTGGCGGCAATCTAAGGCTCTAGAAAATCCTGCCCTTAGAGAACAATATCATCTGGTACATGTAGACAGACACAGAGGAATAGATAGTAGGGAGGTCATTTGGAGAAATGGAAAAGATAATTGGGCCAAGGATGGATCTTTGGGGCATGGCTGAGTGAATAGGGAGGAGGAAGGGTGTCTCTAATGTGGATAGCATGAGACCTGATCTCAAGTTAGGAGTGAAACCAACTGATTGAGGAGGTAGAGAGTCCTATTGCCTTATGCTTGTTCTGGAGAAGGGGTTGTGTAGCACTGTCAAAGGCTTTGGAAAAGGCAGCAAAGACTGTGGCTGCGACCTGGCCCTGAACCATTACAGATAGGATGGAGTCAGTAAGCTGGAGGAGAGAGGTGGAGATGGAGTGAAAATTGAGGAAGTCAGACTAGAAAGAAGTGAAGAAGGAGGAGAAATCAAGGAAAGGGAAAGCTTAGAGAGGATCTGGTTTTCCTGGAGCTTAGCTAGGGTGGGGAGGAGGGAGAGTCAATGCAGTAACTAGGAGAGGATGGATCACTCCCTTTGGGGAGGGTGAGAACAGTTGCCTATTTCCAAGTGTCAGGAATAGTGGCTAAGATGAAGGAAAGGGGAAAGGAAGTAGGCAACAGAGATGGCTGGTGTTCTTCTGCCACATGAACCTGGCTTTTGGAAGTCTTGGCAACATTCCTTTATAGGGAGGTAAGGTCAGAAAGAAGTAGGAGTGTGTAACTGAGTGGACAGTTAAAATGCCAAATAATGTGGAATGAGGAAAAAAACATATTGCATCTTTGCTGATAGAAAAACAAACTTCCTTCCATTTTGATTGTCCAAGCAGTACAGAAATCTTAGACTGGAATTAACAATCAGCATGGCATTAGCTGTATCTAATGTTCCAGGTAAAACCTGGATTGGATTCTATTAAAATGCCATAATGCCTTTTACACTATACTTACCTCCTGCACTCAGTATTTTAAACATATTTCCTCCTAACCATATAATACAAGTCATAATGCATGAGTGTTGTGCTCAAAATATGGTGGTAATTTCATTTCTTGAAATGAGGGGCCCTAAGTCACTTAAATCTCACCCCCTTGGCTTGTTCTGCCCCAAGATTCACTCAATTAAAGTACCATCCTGTAATCTGAGATCACTGGCAGTATAATGCTATTGTAACTAAACAATTCAGGCTCAATTCTAGAAGGGTGTTGCAAGTCGCTGCCAAACGTAACTTGCACCACCCGCAGGTGCGACATTGACCTTGCACCCTATTCTAGAAGGGGCAGGGACTTCACAGCTAAGTCCTGTGACTTGCAACATACGGCCAGGTACACCAAACTGCGGGCACACCTGGTGAGCATGTCACAAGCCACAATACAGGTCGTAAGTGCCTCCTCCATGCTCAGTAAGCCATAGGCACCCCACAGGGCTGCCTACACCCCCAGCCTCCCGAAGTGGTCAAATAGAGCCCCACAGGACTGCCCACACCCCCATTCCCTGAATCCCCCTCTGCAAAGTGCCCTGCAGAACAGTGCAGCCAGCCCCACCGTGCCCCGACCCCGAGTTGCCAGCTGCAAATGCGGCATATACCCAGCGAAGCCCTGGTAGTCTAGTGCCCCCCTGATCATTGGAAATTAAATAAATATCACCCCCATATCCCTGGTAGTCTAGTGGAACCCCTCTTCAATCCATGAACAATGTATATTAAACATATAACTCCCTTTTCCTGGTAGTCTAGTGGCCCCCCCAGCTGTGCCAGTCCATCCACCCATCCCCAGCCAGCGACTGGCACAGCCCACCTCTCACCTCCATGGCCAGCCACTGACTGAGTGCTATAGGAGTGCTACTGCAAAGATGTGCTCAGAAATTAATTTCTGAATGCTTCTTTACAGTAAGCACTCCTACGTAACTCAGTCGGTGGCTGGCCGTGGAGGTGAGTGGTGGGCTGTGTCAGTCACCGGCTGGGGACGGGTGGGAGGGTGCTGGGTGGACTGGCATGACTGGGTGAGGGGGTGGAGGGCCACTAGACTACCAGGGAAAAGGGAGTTATATATTTAATATACATTGTTTGTGGAATGAAGAGGGGTTCCACTAGACTACCAGGGAAAAGGGAGTTCTATAATTATTACACAATGATCATGGAATGAAGAGGGGTCCACTAGACTACCAGGGAAATGGGGGTGATATTTCTGTATGTTACAATGATCAGGGGGTACTAGACTACCAGGGCTTCGCTGGGCATATGCCACATTTGCGGCTGGTGACTCTGGGTTGGGACACGGGTGGGGGGTTGACTGCACCACCCTGTGGGGCATAACTAGGATGGATTTGTGGGGCAGTTGGTGTGGCAAGTCCTGCGGGGCAATTAATGTAGGAATTGGGGGCAGTTGGTGTGGCCAGCCCTGTGAGGCTATTAATGTAGGACTCGGGGGGCAGGGGGTGGGCAGCTCTGTGGGGCACCCACAGGGGTATGCTGGGCATGAGGGGATGGATACTGTGCAATGACTGCTGGACAGTTGACAGGTCTACAGGACCCCTTGGGGACGTCCCTAAGTTATACCAGCTAAAAGTTGGTGTAACTTACATTGCCAGTTCTCCTCCGGGGGTTCTTGCAGAATCTCGACATTGGGGACTTTGTTGCTGCCCTTCTGGAATGGGGCACAACTGCTGTCGTAAACCCCCTAGCACCATGTCACAGAGGGCTTATGGCGCAACTGCCAGCGTAACTGCTGTTTGACGCAAGTGGCCTGCACCATGTCACAGGCCACTTTGTAGATTCGCACATGTCACAACTGCTGGTGTAAGTTGCCATATACGCCATTCTACTTGGCACAAGTGCTGTTACGCCAGGTGTAACTGTACTAGAATCAGGCCCTTAGATTGTAAACCACAAAACACATGTTTTTTTCATGACCACTCATGTTTTTCATATGGTGAGTCCTAAATTGCTTTCTCTACTTGGTTAGGAAGAGATGGTGTATTTAGTGGATTGATAAAAAGTATACAGATTTTTGAAACCTAATCAGTGTGTGTTTACTAAGATGCAGGTATGTGCTCATACTAAAGGAAGAGACTTTTGAAGTTTCAAATGCTGGTATGCTTAAACAATTCATTTCATTTCTTCCTGAAAGATTTTTCTGTTTAGCTGACTATCATTATAAACACTCTGAGCAGCTGCAGTTTTCTTTCTGGTATGTCAATATATGCTTGTGTACATTTCAATATATTTAAGTTTGTGTTTGACCTTTCACATGTCATGAATCTAAAAATATGCTTAGAGTGGCTAAAGGGGTGTAAGACTTCTAATTGTTTGTCAGATTTTTCAGGTATTCTCTTACACATTACAAAGCACTAAAGTTCTTCTTTGATCTTGATCTATTGAACTAGGTGGCTTGTTAGCTAAGGACTTTGCTGATCCTTTCTTCTGTCTCTTCTGATGAACCTCAGGTTCACAGTTTGTAAGATGTAAGATACCAAATATTGACATCCTACCATTGTTGCAGAAAGGTGTACTGGCTGTCCTTTGACATGACAGCCATATTCTATAGGTACAAAAAAGGATTTATAATCTGATCTCTGCATTTGAGAGAGTCGATACTACAGAATTCTGGACTTATATTTTAAGACATTGTGGAGTTCTTGTTAAAAATCTAAAATAAATGTTGCTTCATATTGGCCTTTAACCTCAGTTAACTATTGTCTGTTCACCTCTCTAAAGTTGTTTCATTGTTACCATTAAAAGTGTAAAAAAGGCAAATGATTTTGATTGTTTTCAATGTACTGAAAGTAATCTTCTGCTGTGCATTTGCAGTATGTTTAACATTGGCTGTGGTGGTTTCCATGTATCTTTGTTTTTTCTTTTATTGTGATTCATATGTGCGGAAATGTGCATTTATAAATGACTGAGCAGTGAAACAAACTCTGGACAGAGCCAATATGGCTGTGGCGAGCTCTTACCTGTCTGGGTGGCAGAGCTGCGGCAGCATGGCTCTTAGAGAAACAGTGGGTCATGGAGTGGAGGTGGCGACAATGGAGCACTGGGTTTGGAGCAGCAGCACAGCAGTGGTGCTTTGTTTGCCACTCACAAGATGGCGGCAGAAGCCAGAAAAGGAAACTGCACATCACGCGATACTTTCACTTTGATTGTACCAAGTGCACTCACAAAGGGGTGCACCGTGGAGAGGAGGGTGACCATGCTTTGGAGGGAGCTTCATCATGGAAGATAGTGCCTATGGCAGCAGCACTGTTCTGACATTGCCGCATCACTGCAGGAGAACACAAGGTCACATTCCGTAGCCGACCCGCTGTTCTCCTACAGTGAGAGCCAAACGTCTGTGGAGCTCCACCCATGCAGCCGTAAAAATGGGTAAATGTGTCTGCCTTGTAGTTCTAAGCCTACCTTTGTCCTCAGTGGACAAAGTAGTACAACACTTGAGTATATAGATGGATTTTTATATATTGTTACAACGTTCATTGCCTTGCGTTTGCCTTAGAAAATTGCATAAATGCTGTTGTGTTCCATCTTACATGGTCCTGTTATTAAACTATAAATGATGCTACATGTAAGTAATATTTATAGAATTTATTCTTAAATATTAAGAGCTTCAAACAAATAAAAAAATAATATAGCAGCACAAATTTTAACAATGCACTCGAAGTTAATTTACAGTACATCTTAACTTTCTTGGAAGAAAATATATGACCAGTCATACAGAACTTATAATAATGGTCTAACTCAACCAAACTAAGTTTCTTAACCTCCCTGTACTCAACCTCCTTTCTCTCATACTTAACCTTGAGCATTCCTTAACTCCTATTAATCACTTTGTCCCTTTCTCTGCATATCTATTGGTTGCTGTCAACTGTCCATAGATTGTAAACACTTTGGGAAATGTGTGCATGAAAGGTGCTCTATAAAACCAAGTTACAAATAATTTAGCTCATTAAGCTCACAGTAGGCCTTTGATATTTGCAAGTGTAGATGCCTAACATTGTTGTGGTTGTTGAATCAGTATTATATGTTCCTGTGATGATGTGATGAAAATGTTAGCACAATATTAGCATTTTGAAAAACTTGTGCTGCAGATATAGGTATACCAAAGGCTATGTAGAAACTAATTGTTTAGCAGTGTTAAAAGATACTTTTGGCAAATGCAGCCCACACAGTCACTTAGCAGGTTCACTGCCTATGATGGGAAAATCTTTGACATGTAAGGTAATTACAAGAAGAGTGTTACTTTGCACAGTCAGCTAACTTAAAGACTATCATACAGAGACCCGTGATTGCTCATTTCCTATTTTATTAAACTATTTCTAAATACAAAGGAAATCAATAATAACCAATATATGGGTCTCAACAGCAATATATTTTGTATGCAATAGCACCTTCAAATTCTGGAAAGAAAGAAATAATGTAAACTGCAAGGAACTATTCAGCAGGAATGATGGGTCAGAAATAAGGAGGCATGTCTGGAAGCTGGTAGGGGAGGTTCAGGGGGATTGTGAGCAAATGTTGCTTTATGGAGAGAATGGCTGAGACATGGAACCACCTACCACTGAGGTGATGGAAGCAAAAATCATTAATGGGTTCAGGCATGGCTAGAAAAGAGTAAGGGGCTTAATAGATACTCAGGGAGGTAGCAGTAAGTCAGGAAACAAGGGGGATGACTATACACACATACACACTGTATATACAGTATATGGGTGTTTGTGTCTTTACTATATATATTCAGTTACACATTTAGATTTCTCTAAAGTAATAATTTGAATGAACTTATGAAAAGTATAATATATAGACTGGCAAACCTTTCAAGAATAATCACAGCGGCTTCTAGTAAATATTTTATATTTTTTAACTATCCATCCCTTAAAAACATAAATCCATTTATCAAACCTACACAGTAAACTATAGATATTTTATAATGGTATTTTCAAGTACTGAGCACGTCTGAACTTAGCACTGCTATAGATCAGAGGTCTTAACAGTGTAACATGACCTTTATCTTCATATACAATCCTTGATACATTTGTATTTCAGTTGCCATTTTTTAGCTATTATCTGGATATACATTCACTTAGTCAATCATGTATCTAAAATAACACTTGAGCTTTGACCTAAGCAATCCATAAAAAATAAACTATAAGGATGTTTGTGTCCTTTAGCCATTCCTGCAGACTGCAGACTTCAATTATAATCCTCTTTAGAAGTTCAAACACACTGTACTGTTAAGACATTTAAAAGCAGAAAAGCTAGTTTGTAACCTTTAACATTAAGTCAGTAATTTAAGTAGAAATGCTATGTTCATCCTAATTACCTTTGGGTTATACTATATTTTTGACTTTTGTGTTTTTAAATGCACTCTCTTGTACGTTCTCACAGTTTGAGTTCTCATCACCGCAATGCAAATTCAATGTTCATGCCACCATAGAACAATTTTCTAAAGCTGTGTGCCAGGTATGTGCTTGCTGCCTAGGTTCATCAACCAGACGTTCATCTAAAGATGAGAGAACTACAATAAGACATGAGTTGGTGATCAAAGGGTAGATAGATAACAGACAGACAGACAGGCAGACAGACTAGATAAAAGGCCTTCATTTGTTACTGCTGCTATCCTGCCTGTACTGTTCTGCACTGACTTATATTTTGTATTGCATGGGCTTTGGTATTGTATTCCTAATAACAATAAAAAATTTATTTGTATAGTGCAGTATCAATAAATGTCAAAGCGCTGCACAGTATCTAAAACACTATTCAAATACAGCAAATTACAAACACTGCAAATGATGCACAAATAAATAATACACTTAAAAAACAAAATATGTAGTTATACATATTAAAACTGAAGGAAAGTACATAAAACAGGTATATTTTTAGAGTGGTTTTAAAGCTCTCCACTGTCTGGCACTCTCAAACCCAATGAGGTAGGGAATTCCACAGGGAGGGAGCTGCAAAAGCAAAAGCCCGTGCCCCTGAAGTCTTCAATCGCACCCTGGGAATCTCTAGCAATCCCTCATCGGTTGAGCGGAGTGGTCTGAGGAGGCAGTAGGGACTCAGAAGTGCTTGTAGGTAACTTGGACCCAAACTGTGTAGGCTCTAAAAGTCAGCAAACCAACTTTAAAGGTGATCCACCACTGAACAGACAGCCAGTGCAGAGTGCACAGCACAGGCGTTATGTGACTAGATTGAAATGACCCCAACAGTAACCGGGCAGCAGCATTCTGTACTAGCTGCAAGTAGTGGATATCAACCCCTGGAAGCCCTAGGTATAAGGAGCTATAGTAGTCAAGGCGCGAAGTTACAAATGCATGGACCAAAGATGGATGGTCACCAGACGAACAAGCTGCTTAATCCAGGTGATATTCCTCAGATGGTAAAAAGAGGACTTGACCACAGCTGATACCTGTGAAAGAAGTATCAGCCCATCGTCAAATATCACCCCAAGATTCTGCACCCATTCAGAGGTCAGAAGCTGGGAATCCCCAAGCCAAAGCCCCGAATGCCACCTCACCACCAGCCCCCATATCTGGCAGCCTGGAGCCACCACTAACACCCCCATTTTGTCAGGGTTCAATCTCAGGCAAGTGGAATTCATCCAGTCTTGGATTTCAGCAAGACAGGTAGAAAAGACTGAGAGCGCACTGTTCTGGTCTGGCACAACAGACAGGTACAGCTGAGTATCATCTGCATAACAGTGAAAACTCAGTCCGTACCATCTTACAATGTCTCCTAATGGAAGCATATACATTGCGAACAACATGGGGGACAACACTGAACCCTGCAGGACCCTGCAAGGCAGGGAGTAGGTTTCAAAGAAAAAAATTCCTAAGACCACCCTCTGCAACCTGCCCATGAGGAAGGAATGAAACCATCTGTGGACTGTCCCAGACAGGCCACAGATGGACTGCAGGCAATCAAGAAGTAACCCTTGGTACTCCATTGCATTTTGTATATACCGTATGTAACGGTTTACTGTTATGCACTACTGGCTGCTTTTGTCCTCCCTGGTATCTGTATGAATAAAATATGCTGCATTTCATGAAGTTATCCTGGTTGCATAAATTTCAGATCAATAATTATTCCTATGCATTGCAGTACAATACACACAGCATAAACACTGCACATAGATAAATATAATATATAATAATCCTACCTTAGCCTCAGACAGCAAAAGACTCATTAAATCCAAATGTTTTTAATGTGCAATTGTAGAAATAAATCTTAGAAACATAGAATTTGATGGCAGATAAGGACCGCATGGCCCACCTAGTCTGTCCATTTCCCTACCTAATGAATAAGCTGCAGATCCTAGTTAACCAACAGCCTACTTCCTCCTACCCCTCACTAGAATTGCCTTGTGTCTGTCCCATGCATTCTTGAATTCCCCCACTGTTTTTAACTCCATGACCTCCTCAGGAAGGCCATTCCATGCATCCACAACCCTATCCATGAAAAAATACTTTCTCACAATACCTCTGAGAATTTACTTCTGGAGAGTGAGCTCTCAGGCCATTTACTAGGACTGTTTCAAAGTGTAACCAGTGAGATGTACAATACAAAATGATCACTCACAATTGTAAGCTGAGGTATATGATGGATAGTCACTCTACTTGCATCAAGTCCATGCCTGCATGATACCCTGAAATCTTGGGTATATTCAAATTTTGCCCAATGCAATGTACCAGTCACAAGTGCCTTCACCTCCCAACATACCTTTTAGTTGAAGAGACAGGAGCTGTGACTATAATTTAGATTAAAAAAAAAAATTAAAACTTAAAAACATTGTATTATAGAGGTTCCCATGTAGGGAATAGTACCTTTAAATGTCCAAGCATGCTTAACAATTAAAATCTGAAGACCATAACATTATCCTAGTAGGGGAGATAAGGAAAAGTTAACTATGACTATCCATCACATCCCTTAGAGAAGAAACTGTTAATATGGTAAGTAACCCTTTCTTCTAATAACTAGAATGTGATGGATGTCACTCTACTTACAGACTCCAAGCAGTACTTGGGAGGAACATCAACAACATCTATTTTTGAAACAGGCTGTGAAGCACTTAACTGATGTCCTAACTAGCATCCCTCCATGCCAGGCACTAATATGATGTAAATGAACCAGCAGTGGCCCACTTCTCTTTGCTGCCAGTGATGCCACTGTTCCTCTTTTAGAATGTGCCCTGAATCTTTCTAGGGGATTTTATCTATATTTACTACAGCAGAACGCAATACAAAATAAAATCTATCTTGATATAAATTTTAAAGAGGCAGTGTGTTCCTATGACACTTCGTAAACTATAAACAGCTGTCTGTTTTATCTCCCACATGTTCCGTTCTACTCTCATAAAAATAGAAAGACAATCTGACATCCAAAGAATAGAACATCTCTTCTTTATTAAAATACGGTTTAGGAATATAATCAGGCAGTATTATTGACTAAGTTAAATGAAACTGAGACATTACCTTAGGGAGGAAGTATACATTTAAGGACAACTTTTTCCTTATGGAAAACCAAATATGCAGGGTCCATGCTGAGTGCCTGCAGCTCACCAAACCTACTTGATGAAGTTACTGCTACCAGGAATACATTTTTTCATGTTAATTTTAATGTTGCTGCAGTCACTGGTTCAAATAGAAGTTTCATTAACTGAGTAAGGATCAAGTTTAGATCCCATGCAGGAACTGTTTTTTTTTTTAACTGGTACATAGATACATACCTAGATACATAGATGTTGGCAGATAAGGGCCTTCCACCCACCTAGTCTACCTATGAATGCTAGTAACTGGTGGATGTATATGTGACAGTCCTTTGAAACATATTATTTTAAATATTGGGTAAGATACTGATGTGTTTAATCAAAATTTTTACTAAAATGCTGAAATAGCAAACAACTGCTCCTTTATTGGGAATGGTCTGAGATAATAAGTTTCCAACTTCAAACTATTTTCTTATACTAAAGCAATGTATGCATTATGTTTTTGTTTTTTGTTACATTTTTATTTTCATATGAAAAACATTTTCCACTTGTATATTATTACTTGAGAAATAGGGTATGTGACATGGGCTGACTTAAGATATAATTTTTATTGTCATATTAGGGAACGGATCTGTTGATCTCTCTAGAGTGGCAAATCCATGAGCAAGACAGTAACAGACCAATACCCATGTGCCAATCTTTAATGAGTCCCTATCAGGTGATGCTGATGAGATTTATTTAAAATTTTGTTAACCAGAACAGGCACACTGAGCCAGAGATGCCTGTTGTAGCTTTTTCACATGCAGCAGCCTGACTTAATCCTGGATTTGTGTGGACATACAGGTACTCTAATCCCAGCCTTGTCGTCATATATCTTTTTTTCCTGTTCTCTTATCAACTGCAGTTGCTGAAGCTGGTGACTGCAATATTTTCTGTCATCTTTTTAAAAATGTCACGTATAGAATGTGCACTGTATTGGTAGAAGTGAGACCTAACGTTCATAAAAACACAGATTCACCAACATCAGTCTCAGTTTTCACAGCTGGTATTTTTACTATTTTTGCCATACTTTTGAGGAAAATTAAATATGTGGAAAAACCATCTAGTTCCATGGGAGGTGAGCCTATTTCCTCATCCCCAGAGTAACATGTTCTTTGTCATCCTCCTCAAAGTAATCATTCTCCTCTTGGAAAGCTCATTCTAGCTTATCCTGAGAAGGACTGGCCACCAACAATAGAATGACCTGGAGAGGGAACAGTGAAGAAGTGTAAATTAGAAGAGTGCAAAAGATGACATGGAGAACAGAGGAATATTAGGCCAGAAAGGTACAGTTTCATGGATAATGTTGTCAACTATGAGAACAATTATAAGTTGGATGTGATAATTTTAAAGGAGTTAACAAAGAACAGGGTTGATGTGTTCATATTTTTTGGTTTGTGTGAGTAAACAGGCAGCATAGTTGTGGACACACTAAAGCTTAGTAATCAAAGCGTTAGGACAGCCAATTATTAGAGATTAAACTAATCAAGATTAGAGGAAATTAAAGCATGGATAAGGGTCTCAGAAGAGGATTGCTCTCTACAGTGACCAGGCAATGACGTAAAGATGACAGTAGGCAAATTTGCACAGATGACAGATGTGGGAAGCAAATGTAAAATCAGGGTACAAGAAAAACAAAGTCTCTGGAACTGATGGCTGTCCAACCTCTTCCCCATGAGTTGACAGCCTGGTCCAACCCTCCACATACAGTAGACAATTACTAATACATACACTGCCCCAAAATACAAGCCTCCTTTCTTTTTCTTTTGCCATTGACTTAGGTACCCAGAATGTTCCAATTCTGGATCTGTAGTCCCTACAACCAGACACAGCATGAACCTACTCATCACCCCTGTGGAACATAAAAGTGTAGTATCATCAGTAGCAAAACAGCAACAGGATTAAGTGTAACCAAACAGCCATCCTGTAGAAATATCTTCCTTCTCAACAAAAAGGTTTTCTTGCCTTCTGAGACTTGCTCTCTCTTTTCATCTTTTCTTTTTTCCTTCATACTTTTTTCCATAAGCTATTTTTATGTTATCATTATTGTTGATTCAAAACAAATAATTACCTATTTCCACATAAGCAGTCTCAGATAGAGTGTGGTTTGTCAAAGTCATTTGTGCTTTGAAATCAAATGTTAGCCCTATCTACTAGGGTGCTCCCTGCATGACAGCCAGTAATTAAGCAATAACAACATGGAAGCCAGTCATTTCCAAGGGATTAATAACCAGTTGGGAGGATGGGTGGCACAAGGCACAACAGAAGGCCACCTCTTCCAGCGTGTCATTAATCCAAGGGGTTAACCAATTGCAAAGTTGTTACTGCAATTATAAGTCTAATCGCAATAACATCTTTTGTTTTTCTCATTGTGTTTACTGACATTTAGGTTTTAGTGGTGTGTGTGAGCCATGAATGCCACATAGCATTAGGTGGCAGCTGGATTTGTTATTTCTAGAATGTTTATGGACTATCCAGTAGTCAAACAGAAGCTTTGCTAGGCTCATGAATATTTAATTAAACTTATACTAATTTGTAGAATCTGGATTACTCACCACCAAACCATCAGGTAGGAGCAGCTGTATTCTGCTCATCCTCCACATGTCATCCAGCCAGGTATAGACCACTATAGGCAACCTGTCACTGTGGCAAACCTGGACACTCTTCTCCTTGAATACAGGAAACCTAGTTCAGCTGTGTAAAAACACAAAGACACCACCTCTTCCACTCTTTCCTGTATCCACTGCTCCAAGTTCTCCTCCATTACATAGGAAATCCATTTGGAGATATATGGCCAATTCTTTCCCCACTGCTTGGCCACTTACTTAATGATCTCCCATCCCTCTCTGCTGGCCTTGATGAGCTCTTTCCAGTGGGGATCTCTGGATGGAAACTGACGCTCTGCATACACGTCCTCCCCTCCACCACCATCTCATCTTCTTGGTCCTGGGAAGCATAGAAACATAGAAACATAGAATTTGATGGCAGATAAGAACCGCTTGGCCCACCTAGTCTGCCCATTTTCCTACCTAACAGATAAGCTGCAGATCCTAGTTAACCAACAGCTTACTTCCTCCTACCCCCCACTAGGACTGCCTTATGTCTGTCCCATGCATTCTTGAATTCCCCCACTGTTCTTGACTCCATGACCTCCCCAAGGAGGCTGTTCCATGCATCCACAATCCTCTCCATGAAAAAATACTTCCTCACATTACCTCTGAGCCATCCCCCTCTATCTTCAAATTGTGCCCCCTTGTTCTTGCACATCTCTTTTTCTGAAAGATGCTACCCTCTTGGACTTTGTTGATTCCCTTGAGGTACTTGAAAGTTTCTATCATGTCCCCTCTCCCTTCTTTCCTCAAGGGTATACATATTAAGCTCCTTTAGTCTTTCTTTGTATGTCTTCTGGTGCAGACCCTGCACTATTTTGGTGCCCTCCTCTGGACAGCCTCCACTCTGTGTATGTCTTTGCGGAGATGGGGTCTCCAGAACTGCACACAGTACTCAAGATGGGGTCTCACCAACTGTCTGTACAGAGGGATAACAACTTCCTGTTTTCTACTATTGATGCCTCTTCCTATGCATCCCAGTATCCCCCCAGCCTTCCTTACTGCCTTCTCACATTGCTTGCCCACCTTTAGGTCATCTGATATAATTACCCCCAGGTCCCTTTCCATTTTTACTGTTGTCAGTATCTCACCCCCCATTGTGTACTCTTCCCCTGGGTTTTTGTTTCCCATGTGCATTGCCTTGCACTTCTTTGCATTGAATCTGAGCTGCCATACATTTGACCATTCCTCCAACCTTGCCAAGTCCCTTCTCATCCTTTCCACTGCATCTTGTGTATCAACCCTGTTGCAGATCTTTGTGTCATCTGCAAAGAGAGATACTTTTCCTTCCAGTTCCTCTGCAATGTCAGTTATAAAGACATTAAAAAGGACCGGTCCCAGTACTGAACCCTGTGGTACCCCGCTAGTAACCCTCCTTTCTTCACTATGCACCCCATTTACTACTACCCTTTGCATCCTGTTGTCTAGCCAGTTTTTTATCCAGGCTACCACCGTGGGGCCCACTCCAAGGCTGGCTTACTTGTGTATTAATCTTTTGTGTGGGACTGTATCAAATGCCTTGCTAAAATCTAGGTAGGCCATGTCACAGCCCCTCCTGGTCTACTACTTTGGTCACCCAGTCAAAGAAATCTATTAGATTCGTCTGACATGACCTTCCCATCATGAATCCATGCTGCCTTGGGTCCTGTGCCCCACTGGCCTCTAGGTACTCACCAATTCTTTCCTTCAGAAGTGATTCCATCCCTTTCCCTACCACTGAGGTCAAACTAACTGGTCTGTAGTTTCCTGCCTCTGTCCTGCTCCCACTTTTGTGAAGAGGAATCACATCTGCCCTTCTTCCTGCTTGTATCATTCAGTTGCCTCCCCATTCTGTCAGAGAGTTTGATCTCCTGCTTGTTCAAAGCCATTCCCACCATCCCAGCCCCAGTCTGTTAAGCTCAGCATCCTCCATCTTGGCCTACATGATCACCTCCAGCTGGGTGTTACTGCAGTATCCTCCTCCATGACTACAGGTGCTGCCTGAATATAGGCCAAATACTCAGGAGCAGCCACAAACATTCACTGGTCCATCTGCCATCCCAGAAGATCCTCCCAGCCAGTTTTTCATCAACCACCAGCAACCCAGGCATTGTATAGGGTTCAAACTGTCATATGGCCCTGTTCCTTCATCCCTTGAGCGCTGGGGTCATGGGTTGGCCAGTCTTATGTGGCAACATCAGTGATCATGGAGACCCCTGGAATTCAGACTCCCCTCTTCACTCATCTCCCTGAGAAGTCCTCTCAGCACTAATCTGTTCCACCACAGCCATACTACCATTACCCTGAGAGCTGTGCCAATGGACAATAGTCTACTTCCAGCAGCATGGAAAAGCCCAGCTCAGCAAGTCCTCCTCACTGCTCATAAAGCAGTCTAGGTGGGTCACCCCCCCTGCAAAATGAGATTGGCTGTCTACTGCATGTCTTTGCAACTTGTACATTCCATTGTTTCACCACCTCCTGCACATTGTCGTCAGCTGTCAATGGGTATCTTCCACCTCCAGCACCCTTCTCCACAGGAAATTCTGATTCTGACTCTGTCCATTTCAATTCTATTTAAAGCATCCAAATTAGGTTCAGCCTCAGAATTGGATTTTCCAGTTCTTCATTTGACTCCCTAGCTAAACCTTCCCCCACCAGGATATACACTAGTAAAAAGTCAAGTTGTGTTGGATGACAAAGACCCCCCCACTCTTGTCCCCACCTACCCCTACCCTAAGTGACTGCTGCTGTACTAAAGGAGATGTGAGCCATAGGATCAGATTGGTTGCTTGGTTCTGATGTCTTCAGTCAACTGTTCTGTGCATCACAGAGTCCATGGCAAGGCATCCAACTTTCTTGAATCAAATTAAAAATTCCCTGGTTCATCTTAAGTTAACCAATTAACCCTAGCTGGCAGCAAGTTAGCAAGCCACTACAAGTGCATCCCCCCTGACTACCCAATGACACCATAAACACTAGCCACAGCAGAGATGCTCATTTTACAACCCTCCCACCAGCTGCTAGTACAGTCCCTCCACGTAATTAGCTATGGTGCGTGTACTACTAGAACTGGTTTCTTTCAGGCCAGTCACTCTTAGTCAGCATTATAGAACTCTCAACCCCTCCCCTCCCGAGTCTGACTCCTTCCCTGAGGATGAAATAAAAATGCTCTCCTCCTCAATCAGCATCCACAGTTTATGAAATATAATATATCTCCTGTTCCAACCTGTCTATCACTTTCCTTGTGTGACCTGGAAAAATGGAGGAGACCAATGGGAATAAAACCCTGGATGGAGTCACTATGCCTGGCACTGTTTAAGGCATGTGGTGGTCGGGCTGTCTATCCAGGGATTTTGTCACAGTATGTCAAACCAGTTTTCCCAGGGCACATGGAAAGTGATGATGGCCTGGCCAGGCCAGATCAGGGCCTTTTAGAGGTGGTGTTTACATTTGTTTTTATTGAAGTCTTCTGGACTAACCAGACAATACCAAGGGGGAGCATACTTTCTTTTTCATTCCTGGGTTAGAGGGACAGAGTCAGAGTTAGGAGGAGAAAAAGAGAGTGGAGGGGAGGAGATGGTCCAGGGCCTGTCAAAGGATTAGGCTGCAGAGGCTATACTGGCTATGTGGAGGGAAGGACCAGTCTGGTGAGGGGAATGCAAGGGCAAGTTAAGCAATAAGTTGCCACCAGGTGATCATGGGGCTGCACTGATGTGTTTGTTCTTGGTTCCTGTGCTGCCAACTGGGGAGAGAGTAAGAGAGGAGTACTGGATCATTTCTGAAGAGGACAGTGGCTTACTGAAGTGAAGAAAGTTGGATGACTGGGCCTGGACAGAAGGAGTAGTCGACCCAGTGCCACCCCAGAACCAGACCTGCAACCTTCTGTACTCATTGCTGCTGTACTCAGTCACTTAAGGTAAGCAAGAGGGGATGTCAAGAGTGAGGAAGTCTGTTTTTTGCTACTACATGTGTTTAGCATTTCAGATTTTCAACCATGAATTCTAAAAGTCCAAAATCCTAAAACTGGAAGGGAATCTGATGATTCCACTTTGTACATCTGAAATCCAAGCAACCTTAGTCCAAAGAAACATGTAGTCCCCAGAAACAACCTAAAAATAACCCAAGGCAGCCATCCATGTGAAGCATGATACTGCCAAACTTCACCTGGGATGTCATAGTCAGGGAGGCTTATCACTGGAGCTACAGTGATGTTTGCCTCCTTGCTGGTGTATCTCTGTTTTTACCTCCTATTGTCTGGTTTGTCGACACTGCACATCACTCAAGCCTGAAGTCACTGGACCACTTTCTTCATTTTCCTAAAGTCTCTCCAGTCAGCATGGGTGCCCTAAATAGGTTTCTCTTGTTACCCATGCATGTTGTTTAATAGACATTATGGCACCCAATCCTTAACCAGTCCATTTACAGTTATGTGACTTCCATGCCATTCTTTTTTTGTTGCACATGCTCCATCTCAGAGATAGACCAGGCCTGGAAAGCATCACCGTTACTCGGCACTACAGGTGTTCCTGGCAACCCAGAGTCTTACAAACATTGCAAAACAGGTCTACAAAGTTCCCAAACAATTTCCTTCCATCTTTGGACCATAGGGTCCCTTTTTGTATGTCAGTCCTTACAGAAAATGAAGAGTGAATTGTCAGTCAGTTTGTTGTCAAAGTCTCTTCTTTTTTCAGTATTAATACAATTCAACCATTTGGTTTCCTATTTTCACCCTTCAATTGAAAAAACAAGCATTTTTTTGGTTCACAACAAGCTGTTTAAATACCATTCAAATGCATGTTTTAAAAGCAGAGATGTTCTAGCCCTTCATTTATACTTGACTAGCCCTTCTTTTTTACTCTTCCATTTTTTTTCTTGTTTACTGGTAAAAAATATTCAACTCTCCCTCTGTAAACAAGGGCAACAGTCATAACTGATATTGAGTAGCTCAAAGAAACAGGAAGTATTTACATCAAGAAACAGGAAAACCAGCAAGAAGCAGGTTGTATTCATATAGCAACATGGTGGCTACAAGAAATAGAGTGGATTTTAACAGCATGAAGTGTGGAATTACAGTACAAGTCAGAGATTTTGATTACCATATAAACAGTTTAATGTTTGTCTATTTCCTATGTGTAAACACATTATGAGTCTTGTGAGGAAGGTGCTTACATGTATAGCCCCATTTCCCACAGACACTGATCTGTCCATGCTTCCCTGCTCATTCAGCCAGTAATTAGCCTCATGCTGCCCCCTTATCAAGCTCAGACAGTGATTCAGGTTTGGGGAACCAGTAAATGACCAGAATTATTGCCTTGTATCATGGCCAAGGGATGCCAACACTAAATGTTTTGTTGCCCATTAAGAGCTGGGGATGGGACTTAATAGTGAATGTTTTATAGACACTGTTGTGGGGTGGGAAGAGGGTACTCAAATGAGCCTTCTGGATTTGCCTGCAGTATTTTCCCCATTATAGATCAGGCCTGTAGATACAGGGGCTACAGTGCATGTGAAGCAAGAGTGGTGGTGAATGGATCTGACTTGGTACTATCAGGGGAGAGGATTAGGAGAACACAAAAAGAGCTGTGCTGGGTGGGGGGGACTCTTTTTTCTCTACCAAAATAGTCTCCATTCTCTCACCTGAGTACCTACTGTATGTTTTCTCTTCCCTAAGGTTTTGGCTCTAAATCAAAAAAACTTTTCATTATCATTTCCAGTATTCAGAGCATACACAGTATCTCTTTTATGTGGGGCCTACCTTGTTGGCAGTATTCTGCATTTCCTACATAACTGGCAACTAGGCTTCCCACTGCTCTTTTCTTTGCTCCTTACTAAAACCTTGCTTCTCTGCTAAACTAAAGCCACAGCACAATATTTCCCATCCCTTTGTATACTTTCACAACTAATAATTTTTTTTACAAGTTGAAAGTGTCCTTGCCCTTTAGCATACAATTAGTAGTGTAGATTCTAAAATATAAGGAAAGTGTAGTGAGACTGTGATTCTCATACCATGGTAATTCAACATCTGAAGTCCATGCAACTTTAGTTCTTGGATCACTGAGACTGACAAATTGAGCAGCTGTGGCACTGTTTCTCATCTAAGCATAAGTAAACTACTGGTAATAGATGTGCACCTTTTTTGATTCTTTTTTATTTGCTTGTTTTACTGTAAGTGGTAGATTTCCATAAGAAGAGGTCACTCACTGCATACTGTAGCATGTGTGAACCTGTCAAGGTGTGTCACAGACTTTTTATTTCATTGATTTCAAAAGCGACTTTTCCATTTTATTTTTTATTTAATTAACTTTATTAGATTTTCAAAGTTACAGTGTAAATAAAGAATATATAGTATGTACAAATTAAGGAAACCCCCCCATCCAGCACAACCACCCTCCCCCCATCAACCACTCTCCCTTATCCGTCTTTTTTTAATAGACCTAATTTCAAAGAAAACAGTGTTATATCTTATCAAGTGCATGCAATATGCAGTGGTTCAGAATATGCATTACAGCTGCTAGCACTAATCATTCAGTTCCAGTCAGCATTCATTTCTCCCTCTCCCCCTGCCCAGTCTAGTATCACTGCTCTCTACTTTCTCACACATAAGTTTCATAAGTTTCATAAGTTAAGTCAAGCTTCGGGACTTTCGTCCATAATGCTCGCATTTTTTTTTTTTAAACATAGTAGTCTTATCATAAAGATATTTATCAAGTCGGGATTTGAACATGTCCATGCTAGTACTCCCTACCACGTTTATCAGCAAGCAATTCCATGCAGATACCACCCTTGTAGTGAACCAGTGCTTCCTTAAATTGGTATTCCATTTAGGCAGTTCTAGTTGCATACAGTGCTTATGAACGCTAGACCAGCCTACTCTATATGACATTTTTAGATCTTCTCTTAATGTAGCATCTTGTGATATCCTAAACATCATACAAAGATCTCCTCTTAGTCTTCTATAGCCCAAGGTATATAAATTGAGTTTAGTTAATCTCTCATTGTAGGACAGATTTTTTAAGGTTAACACTGATCTTGTCGCTCTGCGCTGAACACTTTCGATTCTCACAATATCCTCTCTGTACTGAGGTGACCACAGTTGCGCACAGTACTCGAGGTGTGGCCTCACCAATGCTCCATACAGTGGAGTGATCACGTTTTCATGTCTGCTAGAAATATGTCTCAAAATACAGTTTAAACTCTGATTAGCCCTTTTAACTTGTTGTTTGCAATGTGATCTAAACTTTAAATCTGGTGTAATTTTGATACCTAAATCGCTCTCTTCTTCTGTTGTTGCCAAGATATTATTCCCAATATAATATATATGTTTGTTGTTGTTACGACCCATATGCATGATTTTACATTTGGAAATATTGAGTTCCAGTTTGGAAATTCTAGTCCACTCATAAATTTCATTTATGGCCTGTTGCAGGAAAGTGCCTCTGTTATTGAAGTCACAGATGTTCCCAGTCTGCAATCATCAGCAAACTTAGAAATCCATATATGAGGATTGCTGAGCTGCAATGATGAAATGTAGATGTTGAAGAGGCATGGTCCCAACACCGAACCCTGAGGCACACCACTAGTGACTTCTGACCAATCAGACTTCACACCCCCAACCACCACTCTCTGCTTTCTACCCATCAGCCATTTAGCTATCCAATTAATAATTTTGTTGTTAATTCCAGTTTTAATCAGAGTTTGTATTAATTCCTCGTGAGGTAATTTATTGAACGCCTTTGCAAAATCCATAAAAACCACATCCACTGGTTTGCCGTTGTCCAATTTTTCATTAACATTTCCATAAAAAAATAATAAATTTGTTTGACATGATCTAGATTTAATAAAGCCATGTTGTACAGGATCAGATAATTTGTTTGTTGTTATATAGTCAACTATAATATCCTTTAAAATACCCTCCATAACTTTAGCTAATAGTGATGTCAAACTAATAGGCCTAAAATTGGCAGGGTCAGATCTTGATCCTTTTTTATGGAGAAGAACAACCAAGGCATTTCTCCAGGCTTGAGGGACTTCACCTCTATCTAAGGATGCTTGATATAAAAAGCTTAGTGGTTCTGCCAGATGTTCAGCAAGTTGTTGTAAAATTCTAGGGTGAATATTATCAGGGCCTGGGGATTTATTGATATCTAGTTTACTTAATCTATTCTTTACCTCTGTGGATGTTATTTTAATATTTTCAACTAAGGGAGTTAAAGTGTCAAAAGTAAGAGGTGTATTACCAGGATTAAAAATAGAGCAAAAATTGTTTTGTATGTTGACTGATTCTTGTTCATCAAGTAGACCACCATTGTTGTCTTTAAAAGGTCCCAGTAATGCATGATGAATCTTTTTACTATTGATATGAGCAAAAAATGATTTTTTTATTATCTTTGATTGTGTTGGCCAAGGTAAATTCTTGCTGGGCTTTTGCTTTTTTAATAGATGACTTGAGTAATTTAGCATGTTTATTATATGCTAAATAATTCTTCTGTGTTTTATCTTTCATATATTTCTTGAACAGTCTGTCCTTTTTACTAATTAAGCGTTTAATTTGTTTGTTTAACCATCTAGGATTAGATTTTTTACCAATCATTTGTTTAGATTTAATGGTTGTAATATATTTGGTAATTAACTGATTAAGCTGGTTAAGAAACACAGACCACATGTCCTCAGTGTTTTTACCATCAAAAGCCTCAAACCATTCCCACAATGCCAGATCTTGCCCAAAACTCGTGAAGTTTGCTTTTGCTAAATTTAATTTAATTGCTCCTTCAAATTTGGTACATGAATTATGAGTCTGCTCCACGCTCCTATTATACACTGGACTTTAGAATGGTCACTATTACCCAGGGGTGGTAGAATTTGTATCTTGTTAATCAGATCACTCATATTTGTCAATATAAGGTCCAGAACATTATCTCCTCTAGTATTTTCATGTACTAATTGATCTAAACCCAGCTGTTCAAATGCATCCAAATATAGTTGTTCAGTTTTGTTACCCGTCTTTAAAGACTTCCAGTCAATACCAGGGAGATTGAAGTCTCCCAACACAATTAGATTATCCTCTGGGTTCAGGTTAGCAAGCAAATCAAGAAAAATAGCATCTTTCTCATGTGTGTTAGATGGAGGTCTATAATAAAGGCCAATTATAACTTTAGGGCCACTAGACGGTATTAACTTGAGCCAGATAGTTTCAGCTTCAAGGTAGTCATAAGGCAATTGCATGCATTTAATGGAATGATGTACGTATATTGCAATGCCCCCACCTTTTCTGTAAGATCTAGATTTATGGAAAAGGTTATAACCAGGTATTGATTTCTCCCAGGAGTCATTATCCCACCATGTTTCAGTAATACATGCTATATGAATATCATGTGAAGACAAGAAAATTTTAAGTTCTTCATATTTGTTTATGAGACTTCTAGAATTTATAAGTAAAGTTTTCCATCCCATAATCTTGATATTGTCCTGTGATGTGTTTATGATTGGGTGCTTTACTGACGTGGACTGCCCCCCCCATACCAGTTTAAATGAAAAGCAATCACTTTATTCAATTTTCTGCCTAAAATCCTTGAACCTGCTAAAGTAAGATGCAAGCCATCAGATTTAAATAAGGATTTGTTGTAAAAAGTTATGGAATTATCCATAAAACCCAGATTGTTATTTAAGCAAAAGGTCCTTAACCAGTCGTTTGCCAACATAATTGCTCTGTTTTTATAGCTTGAATACCCATGTGCTGGTAAAATACCAGAAAATATTAAATCTCCTCCTTTTTGTTTGATCCTTGTTGCTATGTCACTTATTTTATTGTGAAATGCATTCTGGCTAGTTTTGTAAACATCATTAATACCAATGTGTACTAAAACTAGAGGGTTCTTTGTATTTTCCATCAACCCATCTAATAAGGTTGACACATCACTTGCTTTGGCTCCTGGCAGGGTGCAAACAGTAGTGCTGGCTTTTCTACCCTCACAAACCACAGTATCCACCCCTCTGATAATTGAATCTCCTATGACTAGTATATCTTTGATTAGAGTTTTTTCAGGTATCAATGTGTTTGAATTATTAGTCCTGGCCTGTTCATGTTCAAAGTCATCTCCAGAGTCTAAATTATCTTGTAAACAATCAAACATATTATGAACTGGGGTAATATTTACATTGCAAATGATGTTACCTTTCTTTAGTGTTTTTTTAGGTTTTGTCATGTTTGTAAACCACACCTTCCTTGTGACTTTCCAGTTATTTAAGATATAATACTGTTTCATTTGAAATTATGTCTATAAAAAAGATGGATGAAGTCTGAAGTGATGCCTCCTTATGAAAATCTACCATTTACAGCAAACAAAAAAAAGAAAGAAAAAATAGCATCTATTACTAGTAGTTTACTTATGCTCAGATGAGAAACAGTGCTATAGCTGCTAAATTTGTCAGTATCAGTGATCTGCTCAACTGCCGAGGTGTGATAATCACATTCTCTGTACTCTTTCCTTATATTTTAGTATCTGCACTACTAATTTCATGCCACCTGGTTTTATTATGGTGATCCTATCTAAAATGTCCTAACTTAGCACTGGTTGTAACCAACCTGTGAGAGGTTAGTTTGAAACTGCATACCACAAGGCAGAGAACTGTGTAAATCAGCTAGAAGCTATGATGCGGACAGACCACAGCTTCAGGATTTTTTATTTATTTATTTATGTTGGGCTGTGGGAATCAGCAAAATGAGCTCAGAAATCATCACACAAAATGTGGACTTTTTTGCCAGGAAAATAAGACACTAATGGTCTTAAGACACTAGAACAGCTGTTCTGACCAGAGGACTCTTACACTTCTGCCATTTACATCAAGTCCTTGAATGACATCAATGGCAAACAGCACTCAGCTGAGATCATGAAAAAATAGAGACTTCTTTGGTGACTGAGATGTCCCTGGAAGTTGCTTGTTTTGTTAGATGTAGTGTAAATAAATGCAGGAGACAAGTTAAGATGGTTTAATCATAGCTTTATTTAATAAACAAACCCAAAACATGGCTGAATTATAGCAATTTAAATTCTATCATTGCTATCGATCTTTAAGTGGTTTGAGCTAAACAGTGAAGAAAATGTATTCACTTTTCTTTGAAGTCCAAGTAGAGATGTAGAGACAAGTACAATATCATCTGCATGAGCTAATAAGCTTAAGGCTTTGCCTTTAACCTTTGGCAAATGAAAATTTTGTTTGTATGATTGAATTATTGTTGAGTTCAAGTATAAATTAAACAAAAAAGGTGCCATTATATATCCCTGTCAGACATCCTGGTTAATAAAATCTTTCCAATCAGGTGTTTATCTTTATTGTATTAAACTTTTTAGCTGGTTAAGTCGCAATTTAATTATTATTCTTAATAGGTGTATGTCCATTCCTAAAGAATAAAGACACATTCAGAAAGTTTTACAACCTGTGCTGTTGAAAGCTGTTTTTAAATCTACAAAACAGCAAGAATGTTTGCTTCATTTAGTTTTCAGAGACTTATGTATTAAATACAATAGATCAAACAAATGCTGAATAGTTGACCTGGATTTTCTGAACAAATTATGGGATTCATCCAGGATATCATTTTCCATTACCCAGGTGTTTAGTTTATCTAACACAATTCTCAAAAAGATATTTTGTGCAGAATCAATAAGGCTGCTTGGCCTAACATCTATAGATCTTATACTGAACCCTTCTTGTGGATTGGATATATCAAACTACTTGCCCAGAGACTGGGCAGAACATCATTCTGTAAGACTGTGTTAAATAAATGAAAGAATAATGGGAACCACCACTCTAAATAATATTTATACTCATCTGCCACTATGTTATCCTGGGCTAGAGCTTTATTTAGTTTGGTTTCCATAAGTGTTTTTTTAATTATATAGGAAGGATATGGCATATGTTATATATCTATTACTGTAATTAAAGTATTTTTAAAGTAACATCAAATAATTCTTTATCCTATCTATGGCTAAAATATAGTTGGCTAAAATAATTTTCCCATTCAACAGGTTGTATAAATGACTCCAGTCTCTTAGAATAATTGTAATATATGGATTGTTTAAATAATACCCCCAAAAGCATATAAAAAATTCCTGTAATATCCTAGTTAGTCCCGTAATAGTATACTTCCGGTCCTCGTAATACTATACATCCAGACCTATAATATTATACTTCTGGTCCTCATAATAGTATCGTTGGGATCACAGATGTGACTACTGTCTAAACCATGGGTTTTTTTTGTGTTTTTTATTATTTCTGAGAAAAAGAAGTGGGGACGGGAATGGGGGGTGTGAGTGATGAGCAAGGAACAAGATTCGGAGTCTAACTCTGCAGAGTGCAGCGCCATACAGCCAAAACAAGTAAGAAGTTGAAAATTTATTACATACATATATTACAAAAAATAACAAATAGTTTCTGGTGTTTCAAGGCAGAAATTCCATCTCGAGGTTCTGGAGACACAAGAAACTTCTCGAGCTTCACTCTCGAGGTTTCTTGTGTCCCCAGAACCTCCAGATGGAATTACTGCCTTGTAATACACGAGAACCTATCTATTATTCTATTTATAATAGCCTTTGGACAAAAATAACCAAAATCCTTTAACATCTTTGTTCAGTACCATTTACCTAAGATTCTCCCAAGATTTACATTTAAACTTACATTCATCCTGATCTAAGATTGTTCTGTATCTTTCCTGTTTTCAGAAACCTTGTGTTTTCTGTTGTTTTGTTACTCCTGATCTCTTTAATTCATGTATTCATTTCTGATTTGTTTGAATTGCATACTTGATTAAACCAAACCTTGTTATATCATTCTGCTGTTTCCTTACATACAACATGGGATACATGGCTTTATTTAAATTCTCAAATTTACTGCACCAATGGAATAAACATTTTCTAACAGTATCTGATTCTTTAAGGGCATCATACAGTCATATAACATTATCATATTCAGGTCTTTCAACAAATTCTATGTCCATTCTATTCTTTTAACGTTACATATTTCCATGTTCCCACATGCTAAAATTACTTTAATGGTGGAGTTAGTCTTCTAATCTAATCTAGTGCTGGCTGGAAAATGTGACGATTCAGGTCTCTTAAGAATCTGCATATCCATAATTTTCTCCAGTATGTTGATATTTACCAGACTAGATTGATTGTAGAGGCAGCTTTTGATGAGCGAAATGAAAACTGACCATCTGAATCCCGTATAGTTCTATAAATTATTAGGAAGAAGTCCAGAGATTTCAGGATTTTACCAAGGAAGGAATCTTCCAGACTCATTAACCTTTTTTAGTTATATAAGCTCCTACATCAGTTTTGAATTAAGCATGACAGTTCTGTATTATTCAGATGTTTCCAATTCTACGTTCAGTTCTAAAGCTGTTATATTTGATACCCTGCCATTAAAATTGCTGACCAATAAAACATCAAAAATAACATAGTGATCCATAGTTTCCTCAATGGTTTTCTTAAGCTCATCCCTGATTCCTAGATGGTAATTGTTACTATTTTTCAGGGGAATACAGACATTGAGGAGAATAAGTGTAATATATGTAACCTCAGTTCTCATAGCCAAAACTGAATTATTATTCTTCTCTAGCTCTTTAACATGTATACCCTTATTTAACATAATTGTGGTGAGAAGACCTACTTGTTGTCTTAGTTTATTAGATTTTTATTTATGTATGTATTTATTTATTTGTCAGACTCTGGAATTACAATCCTGTGAGTCATGGACTCATTTCCAAAGGCTCCATGTCATAGTACACATAAGGGAACACAATAATTACAAGTACATGCATTCCAAGATATATCACAAGAAATTGGCAATGTTACATAGTGCAGTTTATGAGTACACATAAGGGAACACATTAATTATAAGTACATACATTCAGGGTATAGCATAAAAATTGGAATTGTTAAAAAAAAGTGCAGTTCCTGAGTTACAACAGTTATAACAGTATACATCACAATATTGTAGGTGCACGAAAACAGCATATACAGGGGAGGCAGTGAGTCAGAAAAGAAGCCTATACAGTGGTGTACTAATCAAAGGGTCATATTGCTACAGCCAAAGTACCAAAATGATACTTAACAGAGGCAGTCTAGATAGTAAGACTTTGTTACTGGATCTAACTAGGTCATAAGTACAGTTCAGTTTAGCGGCTCACTGGTGAGGTGACTATGTGGACAGCTGAGGGCACCTACAGGTGTAGGCTATGAAAATGTGGTTCCTGAGGGTGACTTTGAAAGCACTGATTTTGGGCAGACTGGTGACAGCTGCAGGGAGGGAGTTGAACCAGGAAGGGGCCCTATAGGTGAAGGACCTCTGGACTAGGGAGGTTCTCACCCAGGGGACTGCTAGAGAGGATTTATCAGTGCTGTGCATGGCAATGGAAGGGGCTGAGTAGTGGAAAGATGATGAGACTCCAGATGGCATTTGCCCAAAGAGGGTCTTTTTTACCATGAGACATGACTGGTATTGGAACCTTTCCTTGAGGTTGACTATCCGGGTGAGGGAGTAGAGGGTGCAGGAGTGAGTGAGCTGTTCGGCACCTGATAGAAGCCTGCATGCTTTACTGAGGGATACTTTTATTTTGCCTAGTGTGGTAGCATCAGCAGCTGCATAGATCAACAAGCCATAGTCAATTAAGGACAGGATCAAGGAGGTGATGGCTAGACAGAGAGCTTCTGGTGGAAGGCAGTATTTGTGGTGATAGAGGAGGTTGATACATGCATTGGCTGTGGATGTGAGTGGATTTATGTGGGTGTGGAAGGTGAGAGCTTGTTCAAAGGTTATGCCCAAGTATCTGTATTAGGTGACCTGTTTGAGGGGATGGAGGGTGCTGGAGAATATCTGAAGTGGGGAGCTTTTAAGTTTATTTTGATGGTGGGCAAAGATCATGGCTTTGTTTTTTTTTTCAGGTTAATGACCAGTCTATGGTCCAAGAACCAGCATTCAGTCTGATTGAAGGAGAGCTGGAGGGCAGCCTGCACACATGTAGGGTTGGCATGGGAGGCACAGAGGATGGTGTCATCTGCATAGAGTAGGACCTTGCTGGTACACGAGTTAGGCAATGCACTGATGAACAGATTGAAGAGTACTGGCCCCAGGATGGAGCCCTGTTGGACTCCTGAGTGGATGGGGTGGGTACTGGAGAGTGTTGTGTTGATCTTAATGCATTGCACCCTGGAGGCTAGGTAGCTTGTGAACCAAGCTAAGGGGCCTTGGAAGAAACCCACTTCCAGGAGGGAGTCAAACAGGAGGGGTGACAGACTGTATCAAAGGTCTTGGAGAGGTCAATGAACATGGCTCCAGCCAGCTGGCCCTTGTCGAGTGTGGTATGGAGGAAGCTAGAGAATTCTAGGAGTGCTGTGGTAGTGCTATAGCCTGAGCAGAAACTGTGCTGTTCCTTGCAGAGCAGGTCATGGGTTATGAGGTAGTTGGTGAGTTGGTCTGCCACTACCTTTTCAAGGGCTTTGGAGAGGGGGGAGGATAGAGGTTGGTCGGTAGTTCCCAGGAGATAAGTTATCCCCACCTTTGTGGATGGCAGTTATTACTGCAGTCTTCCAGGCACTGGGGAACTGCCTGAGGCAGAGGGAGCAGTTTAGTAGGTCAATCAGGGGAAGGAGTAGCTCATCAAGTGCCAGGCAGAGGAGCCTTATATCCAAGGGGTCATTTGGGGGGCTTGACCCATTGAGGGCTTTGGGAAGGTAAGACTTGGCTTCTTGTGGAAAGATTGTCCAAAGGTAGAAAGGGGGGCGTGAGAGGGTGGGTGGTTGGGAGGCGGGTATTGGATCAAAGAAAGTTTGGGCAAGCACCAAGCTTAGGTCAATAAAACTAATATTGAGGCTGTCTGCTATACACTTCAGAGCAGTGGTGATGGAGCCATTTACACTGAGCTGAGGGGGGGTTGGGATTTATCATTTAGAATCTTTATAGTCTCCAAAACTTACAGGATGACCCCACGAGGTGGTTAGGGTTGATCTATAGTATTCAGCTTTTGCCTTGTGAATGGCCCATGTGCACTTGTTATGCTCAGTTCAGTATGCCTGCATATCAGCTGGTTTGCCTGAGTCTGTGGCTCTGAGCCATAGATTGTCTCTATTCCTCAGTTGTGTGAGGAGGGATGGGATAATCCATGGTGTATTGCATTGCTCAGAGTGGGTCTTTAGTGAGGGGGCAAAGGTGTCACAGGCTAAGTTGAAAGAGTGGGTGAAGTACTCAAGTGCAACATCGATGCTGGTGGCAAGGCATATTGGGGACCAATCCCAGTGGGTGAGATGCTGTTTAAAATCTGAGGTGCTATCTGGGTGGAGTCATCATCAGATAGTGACTCTTGGTGCACATTTGGGTAGCCTACCGGACCACAAGAATATCACTAGGGAGTGGTCACTGAGGGCATTAGGTAGGACAGTGATGTTTGTGATTTTATGGGGTTTATTGGAAAGGACAAGTGACCCCATATCATACTCAGATAGTTTGGGTGTCCCCTCAACTCACCATATCTCTTGAAGCAAAATTATTTCATAATTAGTTAGGAAAGAAAGACATTCTTGCTGTACAAGTTTACTACCAAAGCCATTAATTTTCCTATAAATTAATTGCCAGATATTAAAATCTTATTCAGTGCAATCCTCTGTATCTAATTCCCCGTACCTATTTGAGACATAACTTCATTGTCAGTTATGTTGAATACTTTGTAATGAATAATATCTGTTGCTGTCCTGAAAGGTAAAATATGAAGGAAGAGGAGCCTCAGCCACATTTACTGTTGCTACCAATACAGGGACCACATGAACTGGTAATGGACCTCCCCTTTATCTCGTGATGCTCATCTAACTCAGTTAGATAAAAGCCAATACCATCTAGCTTATAACTAACATTGGGAGTCTTTTGAGCAAAATATTTAATTTGAAATGTAATATTAATCTGTGGAGTATCTGAGCAGCTTGGGTATACATAAATCCAAATGATCACTTTATACACCTGGTCTGCACCCAGACTATGGGATAGAAAAATAGATATATTGTTTCTTTGTTCTGCAATAAAAACATTATAGAGTGCTTGCCATCCAAAGAGGGAAAGAATATTTTCCTCCTCATAGGGGTTTACTGAACTGGGCTCCTTTATTTCATAACCCTCAAGTACCCTCATAACTCTGGCAGTTCTGTGTTGATCTGATATGAGGACGTTGTTCCTTAATTCTGTGGATACATTTGAAGAATGGAGACTTAATCTAAGAGATTCAAGGAAAATTCCCATTGTAGCTAATACATTTCTGTCTCTCCCAGGCTTGGAATGCAATCATTGGGTTACCAGGTTGTAATAACACAGATCTGGGAGCTTTGCCTTCATAACAACAATAGACTCTAATAGATACAGCATTATCTTTTAAATGTAATAAATATTTTACTTTGCTCATTAACTTGTTGGATTTCTTCTGGTCATTCCTAGGGATCCCATGGATCTTCTGTTATTACCTCCAGTACCAAATAACCATGGACAATTACTATATATTGTCAAAAATACTCCTTTGGATACCATGCTGCTGTTTATATTATTCAGCAGTTGTGGCTGCCTACTTGCCATAATTTCTGTGCAAATATCTCTGTTGTCAACAGTTTCCTGTCTTTGTGGAAGTCCATGCCTCTCAGCTGCTCTCTGAATAGTTCTAATTTCAGTATCTTCAGTATTAGATTGCATTGTTAAATGTATTCCGGGGAGATAAAACGTCTTCAACAGGAGATTACATTATTAGATAATCCCATATTCTTCTCTTTGTTGACAGATTTTTCCCTTTGTTTTGATGCATTTATATTCTCAGATTCTTCCTCAATCCTAGCTGTTTTTTTAATTTAGTCTTTGTACATTTTTATTTAACTTTGTTTTATTTTACAGTACATGACACTGGTTTCTGGAAATGCTAATGACGTTTCCTTATTAAATGTCAGGTAAATTAACCAGTGTGCAGTTATTTCCCATATTTTTATTTTCTAGCGTATCCCCAGTCTTGTGTGTTTAAATCTTTACTAATGATTCATTAGAATCATTCTCGAATGTGTCTACTACGTGTTCAGAATATAGTTTCCCTATAATAAATTGATTGTTCATTTCACTTGTCCTTAAAACCAGTAGTTCTTCTTTTAGTTCTTCTTTTAGGATCCATATATTTTCTGTGATAACAATACTTGCATTATAAGGGTTTTTACAGAACGTATTAGTTCTTGAGACAAGACTGATGTTTCATGAATATTGTCTCTAATAGGGTTTTGCACTACAGTTTGTGTTGGTGTTTTCTTTCTCAAGGGAAATGGTTTCCAGGTGAATTCTAGAGATGGCAAATTTCTTATGCCAGGGGTACACAAACATTTTTTCTGTTCATCTAAATTGTTATCCCTTAAGCTATGTGAAACATTGTTCTTAGTATGTTTTAAAAGTTACTAGAATCTATTGTGGTTTCCAAATCGTCAACATTACCAGTCAAACTTAAAGTTTTATCAGCTGTTTCCTTGCTTGAATCTTCTTTATTTGGGTACATTTCTGGTCTAGATCTACCCATCCAGGGACAGTAAATACCTCAGGACTTTCCCTATGTCCATAAGATTTTTCCTCTGTGAGATTAATCTGTGAATTATGGCCCTTTTCCTTTCTTACCTGGGCAGATAGTGACATCACATCAATGGACAGTTTAATATGTGATTAAATAAGAATCATTTAGGGAAGAATAAACTGAAATGCCTTCCTATAAATTGCCATGATTAATCATAGAAGTGGCTCCTAATTGATGTTTAATTGAGAATCTAGCCTACTTTAACAGAACATTATTGTCTCTTTTCAGATTAACAATGTTAGGAGTTGAGGTTGACCTATCCATATAATCAACTATTTTAAACAGAGATTGATCTATTTTCTGTTAAATATTTCCCCCACAACTAGTTTCCTATTTTTTTATTTTATTTGTAATTTTATCTCAGTTTTCCGTTGTTTAAGGACTAAGCCCAAGGGGCTGGATTCTCAAAACACTTGGAAGGTGCCAAAAACTGTGCAAGTCCCCAAAAGTTATACAGTTGCAGAACAAAAGGGGTAATTGCACTTAGTGGTATACACAAAATGTCCATAGCTGCTGGAAAAATACACTGTGGACTGTGGAAAAAAGTGCATCTGCAGCAGTTCCTGAGCAAAAAAAAAAAAGCCATTGAAAAGTATGGCATATCCCTTTAAAGGCTACTGTTTTTCCACAGTTGCAGAAAGAATGTTGCACACTTGCTGCACTATAGATAGTGAGTAGTAACTCACCCTGAGCAAAAAGCAGTGTACTAACAATTGGGATACAATTATATTAGGCACCAGCAACTGCAAACATGTGGGCTGTTTAGTAGTGTCAGTTGTTACAACACAAATAGCACACATTTCTATTGAAAAGCAATAAACCGCAACCACAGGACACAGTGCAGCCCAAAAAGAAGCCCCACAGGCAGTACAGGCAGACATGGTAACAGCCAGAAGTATGTGTTATAGATGCAGGAGGAAGAAACACCTCAGAAAGAGACACAACCAAGAGATACATATTGTCATTGGGTGCAAGGTCCTGCTGGTACAGGTGATGCTACCATGGCCCCAGTTGTGGGACTGACTATTTGCCTCACTGGGAGTGCTGGTTCTGCTGCAACTTTTGCAACACTGTGAAAGTCTCCTGCTCCACTTAATATGGAGCACCTGCTGTTGTTCTGTCCGCTGGGCCTTTAAAATTATTTTCACAGCTGTTGAAAAAATGTTGCGGATTTTCAGCACTTGTTGAATTTCGCAACTTGCTGTTTTGCAATTTTTCACAACCAACTCTTCTTTGTGAATATGCAGCAACTAAATTTCCGCAGTGCTGCAAGCCATTTTTCCACAACTACGGAATTTTTGTCTCTCTTTGAGAATCCTGCCCAAGCTCCAGTTCCTCAAGGCTTAAACCAGGGCTTTGTTTCTTTTTTCCCCTCTTGTATGTAGCTTGTTTTCTTGCAATGGAGATAAAAGAGCAGATGTATCTGCACTTTTTCTGTATATGGCTCTAACCATCTTCATGTAATATAAAATTTCAGTTGGAGTGCTACTTGAACTGCAAAATGTGAGGCAGATATAATGATAATACAAGCTGGAATCCCCAAAAATAAAATTGATAGCTAGTACAAAATTAATTTGTTACATCACATTTGTTCCTACAAGCACAGATGACCAGAGGTGAAGAGGGACAGAATTATTTTAGCGACAACCTCTTCATCAGTTAGAAACGCAAAAGTTCATAAACTGTAGGTTTTCTGACTATTCTTTCTGAAGGTAGTAGGGGATGACACAGGTGCACACTCTTGCAAATTCCTGCTGCAATAAGTGGTTTGATCAAGAGCAGATATGAAATGTTATACACACTGGCTGAGACTATAAAACAAAATTCATACATAATAGTACCCAGTATCTTCTAGTCCTGAGTGCTGCTTTAATAACTCAGTTCCAGGTCTAATGTTAAAACTTTTTTAATAGCAACCACTGCTGCTTTTTGCCAAGCACTAGATATAACTGTGCCAGATCTATTCTTACATGTGCCTTCAAGGCATTTATGCTTTTAAATGGCCCTAAGGTGAAATTAACTTAATCTGGTTGGGTTCAGGTCCACTTTTAAATATCGATTACTCACACAGGATCCCATACATTTACAATTAATCTAATAATTATAAATATATAGGATACTGAGTAACTAATATTTATGCAGTATCCTATGTGTTCACAATTATTAGATTAATTATAAATATATATGACACTGTGTAAATAATAAATATTTAAAAGTGAACCTGAACCCAGCCAGATTAACTTAACTTTGCAGTATCCTATATATTTAGAATTAATCTAATAATTTAAATAAATAAAATTAGAAGAGCAGTTTTAAAATGTGAAAGTAATACTCACATTTACACATCTTACAAGATTAAATGTACAAGTCTTGGTGAATATAGTCACAGACTGGCAGGCTCATCTCATTTTCTTTGTTGGGAATTGGGCTAGCCAGGACTGAGACTGCTCTGAATTGCTTGCACTGTGTACCATTTGTTTAGTGCACATAAGGCTTGTGCCATTTGAGACATTTTGAAAATCCAGCCCACTGTAGAATGAGAGGTTTTTCATGGTCAGCAAAGGAACACAAGAACTTAAAACTATGAGCAGTACCTTAATTTTTCTAATTTATGTATGTGTGCAAGGAGGGGTGAGGTAAGATAAACAATATTTAATTGTTTTTTTTTTTAATTTAAGGGAGTTTAATTTTTAGGACCTAGTTGAGGATGTATAGTCAGGAAAGGTGGTAGCCATGTTTATGGTTTCGGATCAGTTCTTGGGTGAAGGAGCATTCTTTTGTTAACTGTGGTATAGCTAAAAAATTCCAGTCCTAAGATATGCAATTATGGTGACATAACTGCACACCTTGGGGAGTCTGTTAGTCAATCAGGTGACTTCATTTGTCTTACCTATTTTATTATGACCATGAATTAGTGAACTCAACTCTGCTTTTGTGATCTTTTGCAAAGATCTTGTCAGCAATTAACACTCTCTAGACAGGTACAGTACAGAGAAAGCAGATTACTGCACCTTTAGTCAGATATACCATTCAGGTCCCACCTGTAACAGGAAGTACCTTGCTCTCAACCTTTTCAGTGTACCCAAAACAGGACACACAAAAAAATTAGTTTTACAGTTCATATTCAATTGTTGCCTGGGACTCATTCTTTATGCCCCATCAATCTACACCCAGATTTAGCACAGCCTTTGAGTATCTATTTACACACACAGAGTCGGGGAATGCCCAGTCCTTTTTTCTCCCCAGGAACAGAGGGGTAATGACATCCAGGGCAACCCTGCTTCCACTGACCATGCACCTGATATCAGCAGTAACAGGGATCCCCTGACAGATGAACTCCACAGAATCTGTTTGGCAGTCTGTGGAACCAGATTTAAGTTTACACTTTGTAATTCATTTTCTCATGAATAAGCCATGGCTGATTCTGAGTCCAGTTTTCAGTTCCCAAAGGGACAACATGAAACAGGTATGCAACATCCTCTATAGAAGTGAAAAAGAGTCCTACAGCATTTGAAATATTTTTTTTTTATTTCATAGAGGGCTTTGTGTTTCAAATGAAAGCCACTGCTCAAGATACAAGGCTTCATCCGACCACATGAAGTGAAAATGGAAATGATATAAAGAGAAGAGAAACAAGCATTTGTCAATGCTGAATGTTGCTTGCTTCTATGTGCTGTTTAGGTATTTGGAAGTCATCGGAGTGCAAATATTGAAAATTTGCGGACTTACGAGTGTGCCTAGGAACTGCGCAACGCGCGCTCGTAAAACAGTCATTTTTAGGAATTTTTTCACCAAATTTTCAACATAGCCATTTTAAGACCTCTGCTCATGAATAGTGTCACTGTGATTTTGTTAATGTGTCCCATACATTGAGTTTGCACACAGACTGCGCCATTGTGCGCTACATGGGCGGAAACACATTTTGGGCAGGATGTCAAAAATGACAGCTGTACTGCTTATAAGGAGTTGTGGTAAAATGGCAGTGTTGAAAATCTGGAGTGAAAATATTGAAAATTTGCGAACTTACGAGCCTGCGTAAGAACTGCGCAACGCACGCTCGTACAACAGTCATTTTTAGGAATTTTTTCACCAAATTTTCAACATAGCCATTTTAAGACCTCAGTTCTTGAACAGTGTCACTGTGGTTTTCTTAATTTGTCCCATACATTGATTTCGCACATCGACTGCGCCATTCTGCGCTACATGGGTGGAAACACATTTTGGGTGAGATGTGAAAAATGACAGCTATATTACTCATGAGCAGGTATGGTAAAATGGCAATGTTGAAAATCTGGAGTGAAAATATTGAAATTTCGTGAACATACGAGCCTGCGTAGGAACTGCACAACGCACGCTCGTAAAATAGTCATTTTTTAGAATTCTTGCACCAAATTTTCAACATGGGGTGTTTGAGACCCCTTCTCTTGAATGATGCCACTGTCATGGCAGTATTCAGGCCAGAAGGGTGATTTCGCAGTGACTGCACAGTCACTGCACGAAATCACCCTTCGAGGCTGAATAACACCATGACAGTGACACCATTCATGAGAAGGGGTCCCAAAAACCCCATGTTGAAAATTTGGTGCAAAAATTCCCAAAAATGCCTGAGATATGCAATAAAGTTGAAACCCCCCTATCTAGCCCATTATACAGCTTACCGGCATTTCCTCAGTTCGCGGTCGGCTTTGAAGAGTGCAGACGTGTTCCCGGTCCACCGAAGATCGTCGCGCCAGAGTCCGGAGGTAAGTATGGGGTGAGGGGGGGCGTGGAGAGGCTGGGTGCACAGTGGGTGGGCGGGTTGTGGGAGGAGGTCGGGAGAAGCTCCAGCGGGACGGTTTTTGGTTTTCAGGTGAAAAAAAAAAGACAACGTGGGACGTTTGCCACACTGGGGTGGGCTCCCAGCATGGCACAAGCACTTTGGGGCGTTCAGCTGGCGGGGATTGGGCACCCCGTCGGCAAAAAAAAAGAAACTCGTGGGTCGTTTGCCACGCTGGGTGGGCTCTCAGCGTGGTACAAGCACTTTGGGGCGCGAAACAACGGGGATTGGGCACCCATCGACTACATAGTGATTGCCACGCTGGGGTGGGCTCCCAGCGTGGCACCAGCTATGGGGCGACAGCAGTTTGGCCGGCGGGGATTGGGCACCCTGTCGGCTGGATACAATCGCGTGCGCGCACGCCTGGAAGCGCGCGTGAGCAGCGCCTTATCGCTGCTCACTCAAGCGTAGCTCCCCCTTTCAACTCTATGCCACTGCATTTTGGAGTGTGTCATAGACAGCTCCAAAATGCATTGGTTTACAGGGGCCGCGCCTGCCAGCCCAGTGCCTGAATTGGAGGAGGAGGTGACACACCTCTGAAATCTCCGTTCATGGCACTATGTTTCTTGCACATGCGTGCAAGCAACATAAAAATGGAATTTTATTTTATATATCACCTTTCATGCATACTGTATCCCAAAGTACTTAACAATCCAGAAGAGAAAGAAGAGAGAATGTTGCTACAAATTGCAGCACACTGTGAGATTCAAAAAGTACAGAGACAGATTCAACAGAGATTCAGCTCAGGGAGATCCACTAACATTCTCAGAGTCACACCGGGAGTAAGTGGGCTCAGTTGTCATAGAGTCCTTAGCTCACCACAGTCTGCAGTGATCCAGGGCTGTGGCAAGCTCCATGTGCATCAGAGACCCTGCTCCCAATTTTATATAAATAGGGGTCCCGGCACCCAAGACCAGGGATTTGCCGCAGCTGCAGGGTTGTGCCAAATAAGTGGCATACCTGCAGGGCTTGATGGAGGGATCTGTCACCCCTCCCTCAGTGGAACCCTAGCCAACCTACAGAGGTTGGGGGCTTCAATGCCCAGAAGGTGGGGACTGGGGACTGATGGAGCCCTAGTGGTGCCATAGGGGGTGATGGGAGCACAGCAGCTGTGGGAGGAACATGTGCAGGTACCGGGGGGAGATGCCATGCTGTGCCACACAGCAGATAGGGCAGGGTGGGGGGGTACAGCTGGACCAGCATGCTCCAGACCCCTATGGACAGGTGTCTGAGGTCTTTGGGGCTGTGTCCAAGTTGAAGTGCACTTATTGTGAACTGGTCCCGGTGCTGACTCTTTTCTTAATGGGATGTGTCGACACCATTGGCCCAGGGTTCGCCTTGATTCTCCGGTGTTCTTTATTGGAGGGGGTTTTCCCTGATGCCTTGAAAGAGGCACTGGCGCATCCCCTCCTGAAAAAGCCATCTTGAGATCCTGACGTCAAGGTGAATTACCGTCTGATCTCCAACCTCCCATTTTTAAGGAAGGTTGTTGAGCTTCAGCTGGAGGAGCACCTCATGGCCTTTAATCTCTATGAGCCATTCCAGTCTAGGTTTTGTGCATGGCATAGTACAGAAACTGCACTTGTTCGGGTGCATAATGACCTCCTCAGGGCTAGAGATTGGGAGGAGGGGACAATTCTCATTCTTGATCTCTCTTCAGCCTTTGATACAGTAGACCACTGTGTGTTGCTTGATCACCTGAGAAAATGTTATTTACTCACCAGCTCTGTCATCTGCTGAGTTGAGTCCTACCTCACAAATAGGAGACAGCAGGTAGTGATGGGGAATTTCTTCTCCTCCCCTAGCCTCCTGATGTGTGGAGTACATCAGGGTTCGATCTTGTCACCAGTGTTGTTTGCCATGTTTATGCTGGCCCTGGGAGAGCTCATTAGGAAGTACAGCTTGGGTTTTCATTGCTATGCTGATGATACCCAGCTGTATTTTTCCTTTGCACCTGGGTCATCTAGTGTGGTGGAAGTACTAAATAACTGCCTTGCTGAGATCAATGACTGGATGTCCTCTAGCTGGCTGTGACTGAACCCCGAGAAGACAGCAGTACTGGTGGTGGAGTTGAACAGAGGGTGGAACAGGATTGTCTCTGGTGTGGAAACCATTTTTTTCTGGGATCTTTGCCACTGAAGGCCTCTTCTAGGGTGTGTAACCTAGGTGTGACCTTTTACAGCAGACTGACATTTGAGTCTCAGGTGTCATCCATTGTCTGGACCAGCTTCTACTATCTTAGGAACATCACCAGGGTTAAGCCCCTAGTTCTGCCCATGAACCTCCCCACCTTGGTGCATGCCTTCTTGTTGTTGAGGCTTGACCACTGTAATGTGCTGTACATCAGGGTCTCAGGGGGGAACCTCCACTGGCTGCAGCTAGTGCAGAATGCAGCAGCCAGGTTGTTGATGAGGTAG
Organism: Neoceratodus forsteri; assembly: GCA_016271365.2. Classification (NCBI taxonomy): domain Eukaryota; kingdom Metazoa; phylum Chordata; order Ceratodontiformes; family Ceratodontidae; genus Neoceratodus; species Neoceratodus forsteri. Next base: position 1,272,932,879 of record CM057449.1, on the reverse strand, counting down.
TTGAATTACTGCCACATCACCCCAGTGCTGCGTGAACTGCACTGGCTGCCGGTAAGGTGGAGGATCCTCTTCAAGGTGGGCTTGCTCACCTTTAAGATTCTACATTGACTGGGTACTGGCTAGCAGTTGGACCTTCCTACACCAGCTGCATTGGTCCACTCCCTCTGATCCTCCTCTAGGGGCTTCCTGGTGATTTCCAGGATGAGGTTTAAAATGGCTGGGGACAGAGCGTTTAGTGTCACTGGCCCCATCCTTGGGAATTCACTTCCACCAGCTATATGGGAGGCTCTTTCAGTTGAGGTTTTCAAGGCCTGGCTCAAGATCTTCCTATTTAGTCAGGCCTTCCTGGACTTAGTCCATTAGTCTTTTAGAGGTCCCCCCATGTCTGATTTAGCAGTGTCTTGTGTTACCACAGGACATATTTATTTCATGCTATTATTTTTATATTTATTTTTTATATTTATTTATTATGTGGATAGTGTATTTTAATGTACAGCACCCAGAGCCTCCAGGATTGGGTGCCTGGAAAAATAAAATTTGCCTTGCCTTGTCTTGACTATGGACAGCAGCCCTGGCACCTGCCCCACAGAACCCTAAAGGTAGTGACAGGAAGTGGGATCAGGTTGCAGGATGTATGTCATGGCCAGGGACATGCCCTGGGCATCATGTCATTACCCACCTACAAAGTCCCACATGTGGTGGCCAGAGGATGCTCAGTGACAGTGACAACACCTGTGGGGCAGGTGCCAGGGCTGCTGTTCACAGGGTTCTGGAACATGCTGGTCTGGCTGTGCCACCATCAGCCAGAATGGTTGTGTGGCACAGCACATGGCATCTCCCACATGTCCCACATGTCCCTCCCACTGCCAGCATGCCCCCCTCATTCCCATGGCACCACCAGGACTCCATTGACCCCTGGCCTCCTCCTTCCATGTCTCCCCAATCGGTGCCATGCCAGTCAGTGGCACAGGGCCCTTAGACCACCTTCTGACAGGTCTAAAGGCAGCCCTCTGTTGTGACCACAGCAGGGCTTTTAGAATAGCAAACAAGGTGATGGTGCAGCCCTGCTGTGGTGCAACTACCCTTGCAGCCTGGCACATGGGTGCTTTTGCCACAAGGGTGGTATGGGGGGCTTTGCCACATGGCATCCCAATTTTGCCACAGCTGGCATTTGAAAATCAGGATTGCCACAAACTATGACACAAGATACCATCTGTATCATACCCATTTGGAGCAGGCACCTTGCTTCATAGTTTGACTTTTGAAAATTGAGCCCAGTGTCTGTTTTGTGACTGAAGCTCAAGTCTTTTGGTTTTCAGCTCTGCACTCTGACCAACAGACCAAACTGCCTCCCTGGAGAAGCTTACCCTCATTAAATCAAAATCCTCAGGAAGGTGGGAATACCTCCCCTGAGGTCTTCCATCTCTATGGAACTCACTTTTTTGAATTCTTTGGTAACAGGGTAAGGCCCACTAAACACAAGTGTCTGTTTTTAGGGGTAGCCGAGGAGCACTGGAGTGGTTAAGTGACTTTCTCAGAGTCACACAGTATGCAAGTGGAGGTGGTGGGAGTCTGCTGGATGTACCAAGCTCATTCCCAGCTTGTAATTCTAACCTCTAGGCTATACTGCTGCCCAGTCTAGCCTAGTCAGACAAGAGAGGGAGTACAAGAGAGTACAAGCAGAGGTGAAGAAGAACCAATGGAGGAAGGTGGAGAAAAATCGGTATGCCCCCCTTACAGTGACACCAACACAGTGAACTACAATCCTGTCAGCAAAATCAACACTTTGCTGACAGGTTGCTGTGTTGGTGTGCCTGAGACAAGGGTACACTGTCGCCTGTTCCTGCACCACCATCCAGAAGTAACTCCGACTGGAGTTAAGAATCCATAAGTCAGGGGACAGGGCAGTGCCCCCCACATGGGGGGTTTGGGGGCAAAGCCCCCCCATAAAAAAAGGACCAGGAGACTTGAAGGAATCATGACGACCGCAACTTGCGATCAACATGATTCCTGTCGCTGTGATGCCGGTTGACATACAGCATGTCGAACCGGCATAGTAAAGCCAGAAAAATCCACCTAGGATCCAGTGTGGGACAGCTGGTACCTGAGGTAGCAGTTATACCCTGCAGGTAGAAGGTTTGTAGTTCACTAAGTGAGGTCCTGGCCCCAGCCACAGGCCATACAAGCAGAAATCATACTGTAAAACTCGTACTTTCACTGTCAAATAATTTTCTCTATTTTTCACTGAAGCACTAATTAATGTTAAAATAAATGTGTGCTAGTTAGTACTATTAGCACTTTTTGCATTATAATGCATGTGATACTAATGACTTAGAGCGAAATTAAATTTAACCAATTATGGTTGCATTTGAATTTGTGCTAAAATTAATTTTCGTGAAAATAACTAGTTTTACAATACATATTTTTTTTAATTTTGCCATATGGCCACTTTTAGTGGATAGGTCTCCCAACAGAGAATTTCTTATAGCCATTATTATCTTTATTGTTCCTGTACGCACACTGCTGGTGCCACTGTATTTGTTATTACTGCTGTTTCACTTCCTCCTGCACCTCCTCCCCAGATCATACATTTAAACAAGTTCCAGCTCAGCGTGCCTATTCCCGTCACCAAATTTTGAAAACATACATAAAAAAAATCCATGCCATCACACATATCTGAAATCGTCTATAGTTACCCCAATACATATTTTTCTTTGTACTATATCTGCATTATGTCTGTTATTCAGATATATGCAATACTAGCTGAGTTACAACCAGTTATATGGTAAGTTTTTTGGCCATGGTAGAGCCAGTTTGGGCATGACAGTCTAGATCAAGATTTCATGAAACAGGCAATCATGACTCCTCACCCCCATGTTGTGATTTCTTATTAATAGTCTCTTTAAAAAAAAGTTGCAGAATAACTTCAAAACAACCCCAAACAGTACACAGCTGCTGCTCTTTCCCTCTTTCTCTGTCTCTGTCTCTCTCTCTGTCTCTCCTCCCCAAGTGCAGTAAGAAAAACAATGTTGTAAACTTGTATGTCAGACTCTTCTTTTGTGTCCAGCATTGTACTGTTTCAGTGAGGGAATTTTAATGGGATTTCAGGGAGTTTCAAGACAAAGTACATCAACCTTGTACCACAGGTAACTATTTAACAGACAATACAACATCATACATGCCCCCACAATGCAAAGCATCATGGGCTGCATATGCAAATCACCACAGAATGTTATGCTGGTCCAACTTTAAGCAGAATTGCATGGTGCCGGAAGGCCTCTCACACAGTTTGCAAAGGGTGCTAACAGAAGACATAGACACGTGTTTCGTCCTACCAGGACTCATCAGTATGCCTCGTCTGTTTGACACCCCAGTGGAATGGACCAGCTACCCCTAAGGCAGTGTGCCTGGGATATATTGTGGTGAACCCATTAAAATAAAAAACTATTTAAAAGACAAAGAACCTCTGTGCGTAAACACTGAGGCAAGGGTTACCCCAAAGGGCATTTGGCTGGGAAGCCAAGTTTCAAGAAAATACAATATGCATATAATATGCATATATATGCATATGCAGCCCATGATGCTTTGCATCGTGGGGGCATGTGTGATTTTGTATTTTCTTGAAACTTGGCTTCCCAGCCAAATGCCCTTTGGGGTAACCCTTGCCTCAGTGTTTACGCACAGAGGTTCTTTGTCTATTTAACAGACAGCCTTATTATGATATTGTTATATTTGTACTGTGCATCAAACACCTGCATATTACAATTAGCTTTAATGTCTGTGTGTTGCTGTCCACATAACTGTAAAAGCAAAAGAAAATCTTGTCTCACTTATCACCACTCTTTAAAATAATTATAGGGTCTATTCATGATCAAAAATTGATTTAATTATCAAAAGAAAAACTAACAAGAATTAATAGCATAGACCAGCTATCCATAGCTTTTATTGTGGTGGGATACTCACAGGATATCTGGAAATTATAGCAGTCCACTGATCAATTAATCTGCAAACCGCTGATAATTGCATCTGTACAAAACAAAGGCTCTTCCACCACAACAGCAATAGGGGAGTCATTAATGGACCTTATGAATTAAAATAAATCTACAATTAAAACCTGCTCAATTCCATCTCTATGTTCACTATGCAGTAAGTGATTTAAAAACTGCAGTAGCCAACTCTGAGAAATCCCTGGAACATCTTCTTCATAATTAATAAATGAAAAATGTTACTGCAGCTAATCAATAAAGTTGTTAGAAAGAATTGATCAGATGGGGAATCTCTCTTTTGTCGGTGCAATTTTTCACCCATTCAGAACAAAAGACTCCCTTGAGTACGTTCACACTGATAGACACCTAAGAGCCCGACCCAAAAAAAAAAAAAAGGAAGGTGATTAATTATCATCATTGGGCAGCACATCCACTTCCATTTTCACAGGAGAAAAATAATCATGTCAGGTGCTTCTGCTGTTTATATTTATCTGCTTTGATGCAACGTGAGGTAATGAAGAGCCTGGGAACATTCAAGGGATAGCACTCCACTAGATCCAAGCTTCGATCAGTTAAGAAGGGTTTGTCATCTGACATGCGTGTATAATTTTATGTTTGCATTCATAAGCACTGGTCTATATGTTCTATAAATACATCTCACATGTCAGTTTCTGTTTAAACATCTTCACAATATATTCTAACATTCTGCAACATTAATTTTAATAACGTAGTTTAATTTTCTGCAAAATGATAGACATTGCTTTATCATCTAGTACAGTGCTTGCAGTGCAATATTTTGTGTCTATTTCTATATTTTGTATTATTTATGTTTGTCATGCTTGCATTGTTTCCCGTGTCACTTTTTCAAATGGGTAGATTTCTGTTCAAGGGTCAACTTGGTTACCAAATGTAAAAAAAGAAATAAAAATACATATTTACTTTTTTTTTCACATCAACATTTTTGTTGCTATGTCAGATGTTTGTATAACACTAAAAGGGATGCTGCTGTACATAGTGTAGCAACAAAATGGACGCTGTTAAACTGTATGGGAATAGCTTGAAAGAGCACAAAAGCTCTCTTATTTTATTATTTTATTTATTATTCTTCACTTGAAAAGTCATATTGAGCCAAACCTTAGTTTCAAGTGTGCTCCAGGAACACAGGGAGTTGTGTGACTTGCTCAGGGTCACACAGTATGCAAGTGGCCATTGTGGATTCAAACCTAGGTCTGTTCAGTCTCCGAGTTCACAGCTCAGTGCTGGCCTGCACTGTCTCTCTGATCTTTTCATTATTTAGTATTTATGTGCTTTTCCTTTCTGCATCAGTCCCCCCTGCCACTTTTACACAATTTTATCACCCTAAAAGCTTATTTTTGATTAATTCTGTGGTATTCTGTACCAGGGAAAAAGTACTTGACACAATCTTGTTATGCACCACACAGTAAAATGGAAAAATGTTGAGTATATAATATGTGCTAGAATACAACAAAGGCATCAAAGGTTATCTCAAGCAATACAAAGTAAAAATGTAAAATATGTAATTCTTCAAAAAAAATCAATTTACATACTTTCTGTGTCTTTTCTCAAAAGAGCAGTGTTAGATGTGCCCTAGTTTCATTTTATGCATCAGAGCATAATATGAGTGTGTCTTGCAATGCCACAAAGAAATAAATTATTGGCCTTCTAGCTCCACCCAGGTCAAAGGGCAACACAAGCTAATGTTCCCTTTTAAATCCAGTGCATGTGGAATTAACCCAAATCATTTTTCACTGCAGGCTGTAGCAGTTTATGAGGGACCTCAGCTCTGCTGAAATATAACATTTTCCTCAGAACACCTCTAAAGCTGGAGCTAATATGTCAGTTTCTGCTCCAAAGGTCAACATTCTACAGAACATGGAGAAAGCAAATGTCTCACTGTTGTTACTGAGGCAGGGGTTCCTGCAGCCGATTGTGCTTCAGGCAGTATAATGCTGTATCAGAGCTGCTGAAATATGTTACTCGGGGATTTTAACTTTAGCTATCAGGAGCAAACAAAAAAACATCAGCCATGCTCTACATTAGCAAGATTGTCACATCTGCTTTGACAAAGAAAGCAAAAGAGAAGGTATAGAAAACATAAAAGACCCTAAATATAACTTAGGTAACAATGCTATCTGTAACTGTTATTGGGACATTTTACAGTATTAGCACTGCAGTAATCTCAAATTATTATGCGCATACTTTTTTATAACTGAAGCATTTCAAATGACCTTTTGTTTTGCTATTTTTAGATTTTTAGATTTGTGCTAAGTATTTGCACTTCTCTGCACTACAGATATGCTCATTCAGGTGTTTCATATGATGATTTATTTAGTTAGTTTTTGTTGACCAGGTAAGTACAGTCACTAGACAAGAATTTGTCTCTTGTCAGGCATGACCTGGGAAGCTAGTCTGGCAAAATAAAATAGATTGATAATGGAAAATACTAAACAAGTCATTTGAAAGCAAAGTTACAGAGTGACACTACAAATTATAAAATGAATGCATGAGAAAAGGAATAATAATCCCGCACTGATATGTACATAAACACAAGTGAAACACACCAAAACAATACCTTGCCATCGAAAACTTCAAAGCAATAGAACATTGGCATTGGCACTAAGTACCTCATGAGGCCATAGGTTTAAATCTCACCAGAGCCACTTACTGAATTTGTGACCCCGAGAAAGTTGCTTAGTCTTTTTTTAAGTCTTTGTTAACTGGGTAAGGCCCACTAGGCACAAATGCTTGTTTTCAGGGGCGACCCGGGAGCTTTGGGCTGGTTAAGTGACTTGCTCAGAGTCGCACAGTATGGAAGTGGAGGTTGTGGGAATCAAACCCAGGTCTGCAGGTACCAAGCTCATTCACAGCTCATTACTCTAACCTCTAGAGTCTAGGCTATACTGCCAGCCCAAAAAACAGTACACTTCATAAACAGTTTACTCCCGATGTAAAAACTGAGTAGAAGTGGGACACAACTAAAACAAGACATTTATTTATTTATTTATTTATATTGCAATCAGTTTACAACCTTTGAGCCAGAGGCTCATTTCCAAAGGTACCTCGTCAGCAATGGAAGATAACACAGATAATACAGCAAACAGAATACATCCCATAGGAGAGCATGAGCATAAAGAGACAAGCAAAAATGGCACATGGATACAGCAAAACATTGGTAGTGCAATACAGAGCAAGTTTTGATATAATCGAAACATGGTAAAAATACAGGGTTTAGCAGCATAAAGGTATGTCATTGCAGTGTGAAGACAGCCAAACCGTTTAACTGTGTCAGATTACAGGAACGTAAGGCATAAGACAGGAGCATTACAGGTAAATCGATAAAACAGTCAAACAGGTCACATAATATCAGATTACAAGAAGCGTAAGGCATGATACAGGAGAAGTACAGATGGAGGTTTGATCCATATGGTAACAGAGTAGGATATTAGTTGGGCATCACAGCACGCAGCATAAGTAATGCAAACACGGTTCGTTCTTGTCATTAGCGAAACAGTAGGCAGCGGGATCATGGCAGTAGTGTAGTTGTAGAAATAAGAAGGTGAGGGGACGGAGCTGCCCAGAGGGCATTGTCAGGACAGAGGGGGGTTTGAGCATCCATTAAGCACAGGTGCAACAGCGCTTGCTGAACAACTTGCTTTTGAGGGCAGTTTTGAAAGTGGAGATGGTGGGGATTTCAGTGATGGCACGAGGAAGAGTGTTGTACCAAGAAGGGACTCTATGGCAGAAAGATCTCTGTCCAAGTGAGGTCCTAGCTCGAGGAACCAGGAAGGTGGTTTTGCAGGAGGTCCGGGTGCTGACTAGGGGCTGGGCTAGGAGGAGGGAGGAAGTCAGCCCAGGAGGAGAAAGTCCTAGTAAGGTTTTTTTTGATGAGGCACGTTTGGTAAAGCAGGCGTTCGTCGAGGTCAAGCATTGTTGCAAGGTCATAAAGTTGGCAGGTATGAGTGAGCCTAGGGGCCCCAGTGATTAGCCTGTATGCCTTATTTAGGAGGAGGCGGATTTTGTTGAGGGCAGTCATGTTGGCAGCACCGTAGACAGGTAGCCCATAGTCCACCAGGGAAAGTAGGGAGGATGTAACTGCAAGCCGGAGGGCATCGGGGGGAGACAGTTTTTGTAGCGGTACAGGATACCAAGTCATATATTGGTTACAGAAGTGAGTGCTTCGATGTGGGCATGGTAGGAGAGGGCTGAGTCAAATGTGACCCCTAGATACTTATAGGAGTAGACTTGCTCCAGTTGTTGTTTAGAGCTGGAGAGGATACGGAGAGGAGAGTTGGAAGATTTGTTTTGAGGGTGGGCAAAGAGCATGATTTTAGATTTTTTAAGATTTATGACCAATCTATGCTCTTTAAGCCAAGTTTCAGCGCCATAATAGGCACTTTGCAGGGAAACCTGGAGGGAAGAGGGGTTACGGTCAGTGGCAAAGAGGACGGTATCATCTGCGTACAGCAGAATTTTCCCAGGGCAAGCACTGGGCAGGGAGTTAAGGTATAGTGAGAAGAGAAGGGGCCCCAGGATGGAGCCCTGTGGAACCCCTGAGTGGATTGATCGTGGATCAGAAAGTGTCCCACCAATTTTGACACATTGGGAGCGGGCGGATAGGTAGCTGGAGCACCAAGCAAGTGGTCCAGAGGCAAAACCAGCGTGACAGAGGGCTTCCAGTAGTAGGGGGTGGGAGACCGTGTCAAAGGCCTTTGATAGGTCAAGGAACATGGCTCCCGCCAGCGAGCCAGCGTCCAGTGAGGAGTGAAGGAAGGAAGCGAATTCAATAAGAGCAGTGCTAGTACTGTGTCCTGCGTGGAAGCCGTGTTGTTCAGGGCAGAGGATGTTGTATTTGGTCAGGTATTCAGATATTTGTCCAGCAAGAGTTTTCCAGCGCTTGAAAGGGTGGAGAATGGAGATCGGTCGATAGTTCCCAGCTAAGGACCTATCACCCCCTTTATGGATTGGAGTAACCGTTGCAGTTTTCCATGAGGAGGGGAATTGTCCCAGGCAGAGGGATTTGTTAAGAATGCTGGTGAGTGGGGTGAGGACTTGATCCAGGACCAACCGGAGAATTTTGTGATCCAGGGAGATGTCACTGGGACTGTTGCCTTTTAGTGCACGGGTCAGGTGCAGTCTGGCTTCCTGGGTAGTTACCCTACGAAGGTGGAAGCATGGGCGATGGAGGGCAGGGGAAGGATGGGAGGGTGGCTGATCAAAGAAGTTACATTGCATCTCAGCTTGGCTATCATACAGTAGGTCAATTAATTATAAAAATAAAACACAAAAAGATGCAGCTCATCAAACAATACATTTAAAATAGCAATCAGGATACATGTATCTCTCCAAGTATCTAACCTAGGGTGATTTTATTTATGAATATGTATTCAAATTCATCATTTGATGAGTGAGCATCCTCTATGTATTTGTTGCTTGATTGCAAGCCTTTTGGAGAGCCAACTCCTCCCTGTTATCTTTTTTAAGTGTCGGGTGGCCACACAGAATTTCAAACAAAAGTCTATGCTTTGTGATTGGTGATACTGATGTATACTGTGGTATTACTGTGAAATTATTGCACGACATGGAGAAACACCCAGCTGAGCATGTCTGACAGTACAGTAAATAATTACATCCTAAGACCAACATGTAATCTGTGAAAAAAAAAAACACAGTTGCTTTGGGTATGCATGGACATGTGGCATCATCTGCTATTATATGGTAATATCCCTTCATTTACTACAGCCAGCAGCATTTATCTCAATCTGTGAACATTAAAGGCCTGAAACTAACCAAGCAGCCCCCTGCCAATCTAAGTGAATCAATGCACAATTAATTACCATAATCAAGTGGTGCTCCACTCACAGAAGATTGCACATTTATACTTTCCGAGTGACTAATTAGTATACCTCGCTTGGCTGTCAGCAGTCTATCAGCCAGAAAGAGGGTCTAGATGCTGGTATTCATAAATGACAGCCTCTTATTGATGGGACTATTACAGGATTTACTTCTATAGATCAGTTTAACAGTGTGTGCGTGTGGGGGGTATGTGTGGGGGTGTTATTGTAGTATGCTGTTGAAAATGCTATAGGTAAAACTAAAGTTACCAGTTAACTGAATATTGTGGCTAAATAGAGGCTATAATATTAATAGAACAGTTAAAAGTGATTTCCAGTTTCTTGCAAAACATTACAGTTGTCACTGGTAGAACTCAAATCTCCTACAGTAATATTAAAAAAAAATCAATTTTAAAATATTCAGTTCTTTATTACTAAAGACAATGGTATGAAAACATGCACTTTGCCCATTGAATTTCTTCAGTTCCTGCTGCCTTCCCTACCCTCAAGTCATCATAATCCTCAGAATAATTTCTGTGAGTCAGGTTGTGATATCATAAGCAGAGGACTGTGACTTCTAGGAAGCTATATGCAATGTAAACAGATAAATGGTAAAAGAAAATTAGCCTGTTTTAATGAAAATATGTTTAGAAATAAAAAAAAATGGAAAGTCCTAACAGTTAAACTTCTGGGAAGTTTAGAGGAACCATGTTCTGCTGATGCCCACAGTTAATTTTTTGTTTGTTTTTTTTTTGTGTTTTTTTATGCTGGAAGCAGGAAAATCTCTTTAGTCATGTAAGTGCTTACAAGACTCTACAAACAGCTTAGCACAGTCAGTCAAGCACTGAGTCAAATAAAAGCATATCCACACCACCCTTAAAAATTAGATCGCCCTATTAGACCTGACATCAATTTGGAGGGCATTTTATACTATAAAGACATAGAAAACACTGAATCGGTCATCACTGAAAGTGTTGTTGGCCTCTGATATATGCCCATTCCTACCTAATGTTATCCTAGAGGATTTTCACTCCTCGCGTCACCCTCCCCCATCCCCAATTCTACTATGGTCTTAACTAGGCTTTTATATCTGTCCCACTTGTGCTTGAATCCCCTCAGCTAATTTCACACAAATCCCTTTCTGGCAGTTTATTCCACTGCTCCACCACCCTCTCCAAGAAAAAGTACTGCACTTTCTAGTATCTCTCGTAAATTTGCCACCCCCACCAGGGATTTGACTGTACCCAGAAATTTCTGTTTAGAAATCTAACTGTAATGTTTTTAGGACTGCAGAACATCCAGCTGTTTTAACACACAACTTCTTGCCATTCCATAAGTTGCACATGCTATGGACCTGATAAAAATATGCCTAATCTTTGGCTTGTGCTCTGTGATCCCTGTAAAATCACTTATGGCCTCACCACTCATAGGGCTTGATTTTCAGAGAGAGCCCTTAGAGTGGCACAAGTTGTGTCACTCTAGGGCTGTAGCAAACTTGGGTACGTCAGGGACTCTGTGCCCAATTTTAAAAAAGGGGGTCCCTGCGCCAAAAACCCAGGAGTTGCTGCAGTTGCAGTTGCAGGCTAGAGCCACAAATTTGGTGCACCTACAGAAATTGCCACAGGGATCTGGACCCTCCCCAGTGCAACATTAGAGGGGCCTGGATAGTTTGGGGGGTGGTGAATCTGCTTGATAGGAGGGGGCCTGGGGCAGAAGGGGCAAGGGGGTGCCATAGGAGGTGTCTCGGTGACTGCAGACATTTGAGGAAGTGATGTGGCACCTGGTCGAATTGGACCACCAAGGGGAGGGTCCCAGGGACTGTTGGCCTCCAATGGGGGCAGCTGCCAGGGCTGTGCCCACCAGGGATCATGTCACTTTGTCTCCCTGGAACCACCCCCTTGGCGATCCCATCCCAGCAGCTGTATGACTGTGCAAACAGCACCCCTGCCCAGTGCCAAATCACTCCCTCATATGCCTGCTGTGTCCCCAGCACACCCTATGGCACCCATGTGCCCCTTCTGGCCCCAGAAACCACTTTAAGACCCCACCCACTTTGCCACAGTGTGTGGCACTGGAGCATGGCCCTTTGACCACCTCCTGTCTAGTCTAAGTGTATCCCCTTGCTGCATCCACAGCAGGGCTTACAAAATCACAAAAAAGGGGATGTTGCAGCCTGACATGGCACAAGCCCCTTGTAACCTTGCACAACCCGATTTCAGTTGCAAGTCAGGTGCAGTGCCACTTTGATGCAACGGGTCTCCTTTTGGACACAGAGCACGTTCAAAAATAGGAACTGCCACATCTTATGATGCAAGGTGCCACTTGTGTCAATTATGTTTGACACAGTCACTTTGCATCATACTCCAGGCTTTGAAAATTGAGCCCATAATGTATTGAGATCACAGCCCACTCCTAAAATATCATATATATATTTTACTGGCACGGTAGTGCCAGTCCAGTTAGAGTTGCCCGGACACTTCTATGTTAAACCCTAAATTTTGCACTCTAATAACTTTGCCACCTTATGATGGATTTGTCTGACATTTTGCATGCCCAGTCTGGTACCATAGATCTCTGGATCTGGCAGGTTGTGTTACAGTCAAATTAACAGTTGTGGAGCTGCAGAGCACCCAAAACCACAAATAAACAGGGCGTTGTGCTTTCTTTGCTCGTGACTACAGCCCGCACGATTTGTCCGTTTGGTCTGAAATCTTCAGGAAAGATGCAGTCTGGGTCACTGATGTGCCTTTCAAAGATCTGGTGAAAACATTTTAAACTGTTCAAAACTTATTTAAAAAACAGGTTTCCCATTATAGTCAATGAGGAACAAAATATATGTGTCTCATGAAAGCTACCATCAGTACATTTTACTGTTGCAAATGGCCCTTTTATTGTCATGCTGCAGCCATCTTGTTTCAGTTAGTGGTGAAGAAAAATGTCTGTAATTCAAATTCTACTGCAACTAGGTAAACACTGACAGCTGTGTTTACCCAAATGGGACCTGAGAAACACAATGGTGCCATCAGTTCTTTTCTAGGACCACTAGAAATACCTTTTTTTTTAAATTGGGTCCCCCATATTGTCTCAAATCATGACAGTACATTTGTGACACTGTCACAAATCATGACACTGTCGCATCTGTACTATCGCAATTTGCAACACTACTGCACCAAAAAAATATCATTTCTTTGCCACACCACTGCACCGAAACGGTTAGGGTTTTTGGCTGAAATTTGCAGGGTGTCAAGCCCTGGCCCCACAGATGTGACTTTTGGTGGTTTGGTAAAAACATGTAAAGCAGTTAGAAAGTTACAGCTCTCCAAATTTGAGAAATTTCCCATAACATTGCGGAGCCCATGGTGCCTTTTGGCGCCATATCTTGAAAACAATTTGAGATATGGATTTGTTGCTGCCCACAGTTTAGTCCCTGCATGGAGGTTTGGAAGTCATGATTATGACTACAGTGGAATATTTTTCATAGTTGCTATGGTTACTGAGATATTTCCAAATATGTGTTACTAGGGTTCCTTTTGGAAACTGTGGGGCTGCTGTATAGCTCTGTACTTACGTGTAAGTGGGATTGCAGGGCCCAGAGGGACCACATTCCCACATATGCATACCATTATGCAAAAACAGGGCAATGTGAAGAGAGCACAGGGCCAGGAGGGCCCGTGCTCCCACTAACACATACCAGTTTCCAGTTACATTACACTTTCTCAAAAGGAAGGGAAAATCATTGCACAAAAATTCATTAATGCATCAGTTAGGGTTGGGAGCACAGTGACTAAAGCATGGAAATGTGATGTTAGGGTTACCCCCCACCACTTCACCCCCACCCCCATGCCCTCTATATACCAACAGATGCCAGGGTGCGTAATGGGGTCATCTGTCCTAACTCTCACCCCATTCTCCTATACTGTAGCATGTCAGCTTGCTCACACATGGACTAGGGTGCGAGTTGTTCTTGATGACCCCATGGCACACCCCGACATCTGTTGGTGTGTGGAAGGAGATGGTGAGGTGGTAAGGGGGTAACCCTAACATCACATTTCCATAAGCTTTTTGTCACTGAGCTATCAGCCTAACTGATGCATTAATGAAGTTTTTGTAATATATATATATATATATATATATATATATATATATATATATATTTTTTAAATACCTGCCCAGTAGGGCAGGTATACTTAGGGTTGGAAGGCCATGTCTATGTTAAACCCCAAAGTTTGCACTTTAATAACTTAACTGTTGGTCTGATTTGCTTGAAATGTTGCATGCATGGTATCAAATCATATATCTCTGGATCTGGAAAGTTTTGTTCCAGTCGGATGTACGTTTGCGGAACTATAGAGCATCCATAATGGAGTGAAGAATGCTTCTAAGTGGATTCACATTTGCTTGTCTACATGTGACCTGGGTTGAATTGGTGCCTTTTGAAGATTTAGTGAAAAAATATTAATCCATTCAAAAGTTATTCAAGTTGTTCATGTCCCATTATAGCCTATGGGAAAATTTATATGTGCATTGTGAAAACTTTCGTGATCACATTTTTGTTGTCGTGCTCCCTGAATTTATTTTCATGCTGCCACCATCTTGTTTTCAGTTATTGAGAGAGAAAAAATGTTATAACTCAAAAAAATAACGCCCTTTGGTAAACACCAACAGTTGTGTTTACCAAATCTGGCCCTGAGGAACATGACCCTGGCATTAGTTTTTCACCAGGTGGTCTGAAAATATGTTTTTCAAACTTTTTCCACCATTATGCCGTCTTGTTGCCGTGGCAACATTTTTTTGTTGCCACGGCAATAATCGCAATCAGAAAAAAGGAACCTTGACAACATTTTTCTGTGCTCAACAACATTCCCATTATAGAGATAGGACTGCCATGAACACATTAAAGTTATCACGAAACCACTGCACAAACACATTTTCCAATGTGTTGTTTTCTTTGCTACTTCATTCTGCTAAGGTGGATTGTGCTTTTGAGCTAAAATTTGCAGGGTGGCATGCCCTGGTTCCAAAGATGTGCCTTTTCATGGTTTGGTCCCAAAACATTAAACGGGCCTATAGTTACAGTGTTCCAAAGTTAAGAAATGTCCCATAGGATAACATTGTGGCCCCCGTGGCATATTCTGACACCCATATCTTGAAAACACAGAACGAAAAATCCATATCTCACACTGTTTTCTATATATGGGTGCCAAAAGGCACCACAGGCACTGCAATGTTATCCTATGGGACATTTCTCAACTTTGGAATGTTGTAACTTTGTAACCCTTTTAATTTTTTTTTACCAAACCATCAAAAGGCACATCTGTGAGGCCAGGGTTTGCCACCCTGTAAATTTCAGCAAAAAGGCCCAACCGTTAAGGTGCAGTGGTGTGGCAAAGAAAATTTATTTTTTGGGGCAGTAGTGTCACAAATTGCGACAGTGCAGATGCGACACTGTCGTGATTTATAAAAGTGTCACAAATGTACTGTCGGGATTTGCGACACTGCAGGGGACCCAATTTAAAAAAAGGTATTTCTAGGGGTCCAAGAAAAAAACTGATGGCACTACTGTGTTCCTCAGGCCCCGTTTAGGTACCCACAACTGTCAGTGTTTATCTAAGGACAGTAGAATTTAAACTACAGATGTTTTTCTTCACCACTAACTGAAACAAGATGATGGCAGCATGACAGTAAAAGGTGGACTTTGGCAGTAAAAAGTGGTTTTGTGACAGTTTCGAGAGGCACATGTATTTTTTCCCCATTGACTTCAATGTCAAAACTTAAAAATTGAATAACTTTTGGACAGTTAAATATTTTTTCACCAAATTTCAAAATGCACATCAGTGTCCCAGACTGCATCTTCTCCAAAGATTTCAGTCAAGACAGACAAATCTTGTGGGCTGTAGCCCTGAGCAAAGAAACACACAAAAAAGTTTTAGTGCATTTATTGGCGCTCTGCAGTTCCATAACTGCTCATCCAACCATAACACAACTTGCAATATACAGAGATCTATGGTTTCTCCCAGAAGCCATAGCAGAAGGATCCCTTTAGAAGGGAATTTTGTGAACAAATTGACTGGTTGAGGGTTTCAAACATGAACGTGAATATGGCGGCTGAGCTGAGCCAGCCTGAGTACTAGCTCCGTTTCCATCATTTATTTTTCCATCGTTTATTTTTCATTTATCTTGTTTATCTGCTTATTTGTTTTTACTGTGTTTACTTTACGTTTATGTTATTTTAAATGTTGAAAGACTAGATTAGGGTTGAAGAAGTGAGCTAGGCTAGGGTTCCGTATACTCGAGTTTCGGTTTGCCGAACATGCCGTATTCCGGTATTGAGTTGCGTTTTAAGTTACGGTAACGTCTCTCTCGGCTTTTTGAGTACCCTTATGCTCTTATTGTAGAAGTGTGCTAGTTTGTGCTAGCCTGTGGAGTCCGGGGTTATGGAGAGGATTTTTGTTCTCTTTGAACTGTGGGAGTCTACTTTGTTGATGTTGCCCCACCCAGCGAGTTTTATGCTTTGTGTGACTGCCACCGACCGCAGTGTGGCAGACTGAGGAATCGAGAGCAGTGGAGAGGATTCTGCACCATTCTTTCTGGACTGGTGGTGTTGTTTCTGTTTTGCTGAGGAAACTTGATTTGGGAGTGTCTAATTGTGCCTGGGATTCTGGACATTCTTGAGGTTTAAGCTTCAGTTGTGGGATAAGGGTTCCCTTAAATTGTGTTGTGGCTGCCTATTATCCATGAAACTGCTACAATAGGCGATTGTTTTAATTTGTAGGAGTGTTGTCCACTCATTGATCTTCAGCCGGGCCGGAGTCGCCCTGGGTGCTTCCCCAGGGAGCTGGGGGGACTAGGGCTTCTCCTAGGCTGCCTCAGGGCCAGCAGTTTGGGCTGACTTACGGGACAGCTTTAGCAGTTGGCTGTTGATTGAGTGAGGGTAATACTCCCTGCAGAAACATATTTCACCTTCTGAAGCTCTTGCTGTCTTGGATAATTAACTGCTGGAACTGTTGACGTCTGAAGAGCAGCTGTTGGAAGACCTATTGGACATTTTCTGGGTTCCCATGTTTGCACATTTGAACAATTTGATTTCTCTCCTGAGAATTCTCTGACTTTGCCTGGATTTTATGGTTGGATTATCGGAGAATTTTTTTTCTCTGATTTTTAGTGATGTATTTTATTTATTTTAATTTTATTACAAATTCGATTTATTTACATAACTCCCTGCCATGTGAGAGGTGGTATTGGGAGATTATTACATAACATTTTAGCAGTGCTGCATGTGAGAGGTGCTACACTGTTTAAAACACACGTTTGTTTAATAATTGATTAGTTATTTTATTGTGTTTTAAATTATTGTATTTTATTCTATTTTTGCCTTTATATTTGAGCTGGGGTTTATTTTGGTTTATGTTAGTTTATTTTGTTTTACCTGTCCTCCCTCAGTGAGAGAGAGGGAGGAGAGTGTGTTATTGAGTGTGTTATTTATAGGTTTGATATTCTTAGGTTTTATTTTTATTTAAGTAATGGTTGGGCATTATTCCCCACTAGGCTTGGAACTCGTCCATTCAGTGCCCACCATTGTCATCAAACACCTATTTAGGTGTCGAACTTGGGCATTTTGAAGGCGAGGGGCCGAAGGTGGAAAGCTGGGCCTTGTGGGGGACAGGAGAGGGAGGATGGATTGGGGTTCTAGGGTCCAGGAGGCGTCCTGGGGCGAAATGGGGTCAGGATAGAGGTTGCTCTTATCTTGTCCCCATACCCAAGAGTCTCGAAGATTTCGGACAGGTACCGAGGTCTTCCCCGACATCTCATCCTGCCTTGGCGGTGTTG
This sequence comes from Neoceratodus forsteri, assembly GCA_016271365.2. Taxonomy (NCBI): domain Eukaryota; kingdom Metazoa; phylum Chordata; order Ceratodontiformes; family Ceratodontidae; genus Neoceratodus; species Neoceratodus forsteri. The sequence goes on along the minus strand of CM057449.1, from coordinate 1,272,915,214 downwards.
TGCAATGCCAGATCTATAAAAAACAAGACAGCTATTATGGCTGATCTTGTTGGGTCATCTGATCTGACTTGCATCACTGAGACCTGGCTGGATGAAAATCCCCAGCCCTATATTGGCCTTGGCAACTCCAGCCGGGTTCTCGGTGATACACGTCAAGGCTGGATCGTAAGCGGAGGTGTGGCCATTATGTTTAAATCTGAACTGGGCCTTGTGGATGTGCCATTGGGAACACCAGATCTTTTGAATATATCCTGGGTGAGGGTGCAGGTTGTGGGATTCTCTCGTCTACCGTCCACCAGGTAGGCGAATTCCTACAGGAGATTGCAGACTTCATTGTCGACCTGGTGTTGAGGTTTCCCAGATTAATACTTCTGGGCGACTTCAATGCCTGGGTCAACGATGAACTCTCTCATTTTGGTCAAAATCTCCTCCAGTTGATGAATACACTGGGCCTGACACAGGTGGTTACCACCTCTACCCATATAGGGGGGCATTCATTGGATCTGGTCTTTCTCTTGGGTATGGAGATCACTGATTTGGGGGTGGAACCAATCAGTTGGTCGGATCATTATACCATAAGGTTCAGTTTCAGGGCCCCCTCTAATAGGTCTGCCCCTACGGAGATGGTCCAATACCGCCCTTTAAGGGGTATCGGCCCCGATGACCTAATGGCGGTGCTGGATCTATCGAGTTTGTCGGGTGAATGCATGAGTCCAGATGATCTTGTCTCTGCCTATAATGAGGCTGTGAGAGATGCTCTGGACAAAATTGCTCCTGTTCGTGTTCGGCCTCTCACCATCCGTTCAAGGAGCCCATGGTTTGATGGCTCCTTGAAGGAATTAAGGCGAGTAGGCCGAAGGCTGGAGAGAGCCTGGCAGAAATCGGGCCTTGATGCTGACAAGCTTAGATTGCTAGCCCATTATGAAGGCTACCAATCAGAAATCACTCGTAAGAAGGCAGAATTTCTGTCCAGAGAGATTTCTGCTGCAAGGAATCGACCAGCTCAGCTTTTCCAGACTGTGGACAGACTGTGCAATCCAGTCTGTCTTCAGCCTAGAAGCTTTTCTCAGCTTAGATGCGAGGTTAGCTCGCTTTCTTGCAGATAAGGTTGCCAGCATCAGGTCCTGTATTGGTCCGGCCTCTCCTTCGGGGGATTGTGGTGGACGACTGGTGGTATCTAATCCTCGGCCTGTTTGGTTGGATTTTCACCGCACGGAATTCATGGACATTGTGAAAATCATCCAAACAATGCGACAATTAGTTGTAGTTTGGATCCGGGTCATACACGCTGTTACTAGGTTGTGTAGAAGTTATCTACCCTATCCTTGCTGACATTGTCTGGAAATCCTTGGAGATGGGGTTTTCCTGATCCTTAAGGAGGCGGTAATTCACCACTCCTTAAAATCCTCCTGACCCAGACTGTCTAGCTAACTACCGCCTATCTCTAACCTGCCATTTGTTGGTAAGGTTATTGAAAAGGCAGTTGCATTGCAATTGGATGATCATCTCACCTCTCATAATGTCTATGATACTCTCCAGTCTGGCTTCAGGAAAAGGCACAGTACTGAGACTGCCCTTGTTCGGTATTGAGCGACCTCCTAATGGCTAGAGATCGAAGGCTTGTACCATCTTGGTCCTTCTTGATCTTTCATGCATTTGACACTGTAGACCATGGGGTGCTATTGAGCGACAGTGGTCTTTTAGGCTGTCTGGTACAGTCCACAAGTGGTTTCGTTCTTACCTCACTGGTAGGTCTCAGAGAGTTGTCACTGGAATTTATTCCTCTGACGCTTTCTCCCTACCATGTGGGGTACCACAGGGCTCCATTTTAGCTCCCATGTTGTTTGCAGTGTATATGCTGCCATTGGGAGAAATCATCAGGAGATACAGTTTGAGTTTTCACTGCTATGCAGATGATACTCAGCTGTATATGTCCTTTCTCCCCAATCAGAGTGATGCACTCTCTGTTCTTAATAACTGCCTGGATGAGATCAGAACTTGGATGAGTTCGAGCTGGTTAAAACTTAACCCGGATAAGACCAAGGTATTGGTTGTGGATTCAGGTCATCCTGGGGGGGGACTAGGTGTTGGAAAGCCATCGAGCTTATTACTTGGTGGTGTACCGCTCTCTAGTTCTTCACAGGTTCGAAATCTGGGCGTTATTTTTGATGACGGTCTGACCTTAAAATCACAAGTGTCAGCTGTTGTCAAATCCTCTTTTTACCATCTGAGGAATATCGCCCGGGTGAAACATCTGATTCCCCGGGAGGACCTTCCAACTTTAGTCCATGCCTTTGTTACCACCCGTCTGGACTACTGCAATTCCCTCTACCTAGGGCTACCAGGGGTTGATATCCGCCGCCTTCAGCTGGTGCAGAGCGCTGCAGCCAGGCTTTTGACTGGGACTTTAAGAACCAGTCATATTCATATTAGCCGCGCGAACTGCACTGGCTGCCTGACCGATGGTGGATTATCTTTAAGGTTGGTTTACTAACCTTTAAAGCCCTACATGATCAGGGACCCGGTTACCTGAAAGATCTTCTGGTTCCTATTGCACTCTCCGTCCTCTCCGCTCCATGATGAGGATTGCTAGAGATTCCTAGGTTCGTTTGAAGTTATCGGGATCTGTGCTTTTGCCTTTCGGCTCAACCCGTGGAATTCTCTACCCGCTGGTTAAGAGAATGCCCGACCGTTGACAGTTTTAAAATTGCTTTAAAAACACATCTTTTTACTTTGGCTTATTCTTTATAGTTATGGTTGTCAATGTTTGGATTTTCTGTCTTTGTTTTATTTATTGTTGTACAGCGCCTTGAATTTGAAAGGCGCTTTATAAATAAATTTGACTTGACTTGACTTGAATCACACTACACATGCAAAATGTCATGCAAATCTGTTGTGCAGTGGCAAAGTTATCAAAGTGCAAACTTTTGGGTTTAACATAGAAGTGGCCAGGCAACCCTAACTATAGCTGCACTACTGTGCAGCTATAATCTCTCTCTCTCTCTCTCTCTCTCTCTCGCGCGCTCTCTAAATATATATATATATATATATATATATATATACACACAAATATATATTATAGTGGCACAGTAGTGCCACCATAGTTAGGATTGAGTACCCCATTTAAGGTTAAATCTGAAATTTGGCAGCTTAATAACTTTGCCACTGTTTGATGGATTTCTCTGAAATTTGGAATGCATAGTGTGGTACCATAGATCTCTGAGCCTGCTAAGTTTCGTAATGGTTAGATGTACGGTTGCAGAGCTATGGAGCGCCAAAGAAAAAACATAAATTATGGGGTTTGTGCGTTCCTTTGCTCGCACCTACAGATCGCATGGTTTGCGTGACCAGTCTGAAACCCTCAGAGACCATGCAGTCCCTGATGTGCCTTTCAAAGATTCCATGAAAAAATATTAAATGGTTCAAAAGTTATTAAAAAAAACTGTTCCTCATTATAGTCTATGGGAAAAGTTAACAAAATATTCGAAAGTGTCACAAATGCACTTTTTACTTTCGCAAATGACCCTTGTACTTTAGCAAATCGGCCATCATGTTTTCAGTTAGTGGTCAGAGAAATGCTTGGTGTTTAAATTTAGGACCCTCTAGGGACACAATTCTTGTTGTGTTCACCTAGTCGAGCCCTGAGGATGCTAGCCATGTCTTTTGGGGGGGGGGGCAAAACACCCCAGAAATATGTTTTTTAAATCTTGTAAACAGTAGTGTCACAAAGTACTTTCGAATATGCGATACTTTCATGATTTTATTTGCGAAAGTGCTGCGACACTATGCCCAAAACATTAGAATCTTTTATACCTGCTGCAAAGAGCGTTTTGGTCTTTTGGGCTGGAATTTGGAGGGAAGAAAGACAAGATCCCACAGATGTGCCTTTTGGTGGTTTGGTGCCAAAATATTACTAGGCTGCAAAGTTATGGCACTCTGAAATTGACAATTTTTCCCATAAGATAACATTACAGCATCCGATGTACCTTTCAGGTCCAGTATCTCGAAAATGCTTCGAGATACGGGCTTTTCATCAAAAAAAGTCAAGTGCAAAACTAGCTGGGAAAGTCATAAATAATATGAGATTTTAATTTTTTTTCTATGTCGTACAGTTCCTTAGATATAAGCAATTTAGTATTCCAAGTGCTCATTTTTTGCTCCGAGGGACATTATTATGCACACATTCTTTGTATTCACTTTGCTTCTGAATGCACCTTTTTTGGAAAAAAAGTGTGTGCATTACGGTACAGAGACCGTTAGCATTTCTGCTTGCGTTTACATTACCATTTGCATTTGCGTTTACGTTTACGTGACCGTGTGTGTTACCCATTGCATTTGCATTTGCGCCTGCATTTGTGTTACTGTTACCATTTGCGTTTCCATTGCCATTTTCTTTAGCATTTACTTTTGCGTCACCATGTGTGTTACCATTTGCGTTTGCACTTGCCTTTGCATTTCCGTTTACGTTACTGTTTCCTTTGGCGTCATCGTTGGTGTTACCGTTACCGTATGTATTTCCAATTGCGTTACTGTTACAGTTTGCGTGTTCTTTACCGTTTGTTTTTCCCTTGGTGTCAGCGTTTGCATTTTTGGTAGCATTTCTATTGCTGATTGCGTTACTGTTTTCTTCTGCGTCACCATTGCCATTGTCGTTTGCGATTCTGTTTGTGTTTCTATTACCATTGCGTTTTCGTTACTGTTTGCATTTCCATTGCCATTAGCATTTGCATTACCATTTGCATTACCATTTGTGTTTGCATTTACATTTGCGCTTGCGTTTGTCTTACCATTTACATTATCGTTTCCTTTTGCGTCACCATGTGCATTGCCATTTGCACTTGTGTTTGCGTTACCGTTAGCATTACTATTTTCTTTTACCTCACTGTTACAATTACGATTTTCATTTATGTTACTGTTTCTGTTTTTGCATTATCATTACTGTTTGCATAACCATTTGTGTTTGCGTTAATGTTTGCGCTTGTGTTTACATTACTGGCTGCGTAACCATTTTCCGTTTGCATTAACACTTGTGTTTCCATGCATGTCTGTGACATATATAATACTTGGTCTACTATGGTACTTCTGAGCATTTACCAATTTTCATTTGACATCTGCATATGTTTTTTGCTGAAAGACTCTCCCAAAAAATGTATTTTTCACCACTCCTGTGAAGTCTTATTCTCGTGCTGCTCTGCAACTGTTGAAGAGATTTGGATAAGATTTGGCATACATGGAGTGGAATAGTGCATCTATTTGTTTACCAATTTATATTTCACTGGTACATACGGTTTTTGCGTAGTGCACTGCAAAGCATTCTGTTTTTGCTATTTTTCTGCACTGTCTTTCATGACACATAATGCAGCCACTGTGTGGTTGATTGGTCTGATGCTAGGTACATAGAACGCCTTTATTCAAGGAACATGCCAGTTTTTGTTTGGTGAAAAAATGTTATTCCCTAACCAGAGTTATAAGCATTTGAAGTTACCCCCCATTCGCAGTCAGAGATTTTGCGGCCATGAGTTCTGCCATTTTACTGCATTTTCAGCCTCAATTTCCACCAAATTGTGGTGGAAGACTTCTTAAAGGTGCACAAAATTAAAAATTGAATATCTCTGGAATGGTTTGGTCTTTTCACATGCAATTTGGAGGGTGTTAAGTGGATGTCCTAGAGATGTGAATTGTGCTGTTTACATGTTGGGAAAATAATTCACTTCGGAGATACTGTGTGACGCACTTATCATTTTGCGCATAGCGTTATGCATGGTGCTAGTGGCTTGAAATTTATAGCACAGGTAGCCCTAGTGGTACGGAGGTGCCTTTCAGTGGTTTGGTTTACATTAGCCTTTGTGCCGTTATCTTGGACACGAAGCGAGATGCAGACTTTTCGCTACAGTTGACTCACATCACCTTTGTGCCGTTATCTCGGAAACAAAGGGAGATACAGACTTTTTGCAACTGTTGGATCACATCGCCTTTATGCAGTTATTTCAGAAATGAAGTGAGATACAGACTTTTCGCTACTGTTACCTTAGATCACCTTTGCACCATTATGTCGGAAAAGAAGCGAGATACAGACTTTTTGCTACTGTTGACTCACATTGCCTTTGTGCTATTATCTTGAAAATGAAGTGAGATACAGAGTTTCCGTTACTGTTGGATCACATCGCCTTTGTGCCGCTATCTTGGAAACAATGTGAGATACATGCTTTTTGCTACTGTTGCCTTACATCAGCTTGCTGTTACTGTTTCTGTTTGCGTTACCATTTGTGTTTACGTTTGCATTTCCCTCACTGTTTGTGTTACAGTTTGTGCTTGCACTTCCATTACCATTTGTGTTTCTATTTATGTTTGCATCATTGTTACTGTTACTGTCAGCGTTTGCAGTTACATTACCATTACCATTACTGTTGCATTTCACGCTTTCATTTGCATCACTATTACGTTACCGTTTGCAATACAATTTGCATTACCACTTGTGTTTGTATTTCTGTTTGCGTTACTGTAAAAGTTACCGCTTGCATTTGCATTCACATTTATGTTGGTGTTACAGTTACCATTAGTGTTTGCATTTCAGTTCCCGTTACCATTACTGTTAGCGTTAGCGTTACTGTTATGGTTATTATGCAGACATGGGGCCTGTGCTCCCAGCACCACATGCCATTCACTATTTATAGTGCACATTCTCAAAAAGGAGTGACATTCATGGCAAAAAAACTCTGTTTAATGCATCAGTTAGGGATGTTCTACAGCAACAAAAGCAAGGAAATTCATGTTAGGGTTGCCACCCCTTGTACCCCATACCCACCTAACCCCCACCAACAGGCATCGGGGTGTGTGTTGGGGTTATCAGGTGTAACTCTCACCCCATTCTCCTATACTGCACCACCTCAGCTTATTTAACATGGAGCAGGGGTGAGAGTTAGGCCGGCGACTTCAATGCACACCCCGGTGCCTGTTGGTGAGGCAGGCTGGGCGTGGGTGCAAGGGTGGCAATTCTAACAATCAATTTCCTGCTTTATCACTATGGAATGAACCTCGACTGATGTATTAATTGAGTTTTTTATGAATATATATTCATGGCAAAAAACTCTGTTAATGCATCAGATAGGATTAATAGTACAGCGAAAAAAGTTTGGAAATGTGCTGTTAGGGTTCAAAACCCTAACTCTGCATTCCCACCCTCACCTCCCTCCCCCATGCACACACACACATACACACATATGCAAGCAGGGGAAGGGACAAGGCAACACATCCGATCAGAGACAACCAGCATCAGGTAACAGAAGTAATGTACAACTCTCTAAAAGTAGCACAAGACACATCCAGCATCATGGTCCACCAACTGTATGAGTTCTGCCACCATCATAGTGCCTTGGGGGTAGACACGCATGCTGGGCAACCATGGGTGATGCCCCACAGCAAGCATTTTTGTGTTACAAACAGCAATAACAAGATTTAAGCAAATGCCTATATTTCAATAATGAAGAAATGATGAAACACACAGTATGTTATCCACAGATAGTTTCTTGCAAATGAGAGTTAGTGTAAGCCTACCAACAGTCTTTGGATACTTGTATTTATTTTTCTGATAGTGTGAGTCAGTCCTAATAACAAACGGTAGTAATAATGAAAGTATTTATTTGTAGTATTGCATGTAACATGTGAAAGCAACAGTTGTAACATCCAAAGCTAACAATAACAAGCTGCTAATGAGTATTTCCAGGTAACGCAGCAGTATAACAACATGTGATCATGCTAGTTTTGTAACTGAGCAATATCTTAAAAGTACTATGTGTCATCTCTATCTTTCCTGCTACCACATGCCCATGTGGGAGCAGTGATACCTGCAGCAACCAAATTGTTGAATAGTGGCACATAAAAATCAATATTCTGAAAATGTGTACAGACTAAGTCTCATTGCATGAAGGAAATATGCCAGCAATAATATGTCATCATACTGTGCTGGCAGTATAGAGTTGATGATACTATATTTGTTTTTTCATTACATAATGTTATGTGAAATAAGTACAGTGTTGTGATTCTTGTGGTTGCAGATGTGACGGAGTGGTATAGTGTGTTACATTCTTGCATGTGTCTTGCATATGTGTGTGGGGGGAGGGGGGGGAATGCGGAGTTAGGGTTTTGAACCTTAACAGCACATTTCCAAACTTTTGTCACTGTACTATTAACCCTAATTGATGCATTAATGGAGTTTTTTGCAATGAATTTCCCTTCTTTTTGAGATAGTGTAATGTAAGTGGTATGTGTTAGTGGGAGCACGGGCCCTCTACTCCCTTCACATTGTGCATTTGTTACATATTGCTATGCGTATGTGGGAGCGGGGACCCTCCTGGCCCTGTGCTCCCACTTATACATAACTACACAGCCATACAACAGTCCTACAGGGCAAGGGACCCTTGTAATACTAATTTGCTAATATCTCAGCAACTATAGCAGCTAGGAAAAAAATTCCAGTGCTGTTGTAATCATGACAGCAAGTACTTTATGTGACATATATTAATCAAATCCATATCTCACATGTTTTTGAGATACAGGCACTGATGAGCATTGAAAAGGCACCCTTGGAATCCTTGGAACATGTTTTTGGCAATATCTCTGTAACTGTAGCAAGTAGGAAAAAAATTCCACTGCAGGCGTCATCTATGGTTTGCAAACTTGTTTCTGCAGGTTAGTTCACCCAAGGTGAACTAATTGTCAGTAGAGAAAACTCTGTATCTCACTTCATTTTCGAGATATGGGCACTGAAAGGCGTAATGGACACCGGAATGTTATCCTATGGGAAATTTCTCAACTTCATAACAGTGTACTGTAGCTTTGGGCCCCATGAATGTTTTGTCACAAAACCACCAAAAGACACATTTGTGAGACCAGGGCTTACCACCCTGCAAATTTCAGCCCAAAGACTCAACCGTTTTGTTGCAGGAGGATGGCAAAGATTTGCAGTTTTTAAAAAAAATACTTTTGCAAATCACGAAAGTTTCACAAAAAGTAGCATGAAACTTTTGCATTTGCAAAAGTATTTTGGCAGATTCTTTTGTGATTTGCAAGTATTTTTCCCCGATGTTAAAAATGGCATTTCTGGGGGGTTTTACCCCCTTAAAAAGATAGGGCTGACATCCTCAGGACCTGACTAGGTAAACCCAACATTTAGTTTTTACCTAGAGGGTCCCAAATTTAAAAGCCATTCATTTTTCTCTCTCACTAACTGAAAACAAAAATGGCCACAGCATGAAAGTAAAAGGGTCATTTGCAAAAGTAAAATTGCATTTGCAAAACTTTTGTAATACACATATATATTTTTACCCATTGACTATAATGGGAAATTTGTTTTTTTTTAAATAACTTTTGAATGGTTTAATATTTTTACACCAGATCTTCAAAAGGCATATTGGTGACCCAGAATGCATCTTCCCTGAAGATTATGGACTGAATGGACAAATTGTGCGGGCAAAGAAATGCACAAAAAGTCTGTTTTTTTGTGGGGTTTTTGGTGTTCTGTAGCTCCACAACCATACATCTGACTGTAATGCAACTTGCAAGATCCAGAGATCTATGGTACCAGACCGTGCATGCAAAATGTTAGGCAAATCCGTCATATGGTGGCAAAGTTATTAAGGTGCAACTTTGAGGTTTAACATTAAAGTGCTTATTCAATCCTAACTATGGTGCTACATTGCCAGTATAATATTTAGATATAGATATAGATATAGACATAGATATAGATATAGATATATAGACATATGTATGTATATATATATATAGATAGATATAGATATATAGATATCTCTCTCTATATATATATATATATAAATATATGGATATAGATATAGATACATATATAGATATATATATTATAGGGGTGTGGTTGCACCCCTATAGTTAGGGTTGAGTAGGCACTTCAATGTTTAACTCAAAAGTTTGAACTTTAATAACTTTGCAACCATTGAACGGATTTGCATGAAATGTGGTATGCTCCTTCCTGTGGGGTATATCTCTTGATTTGGCAAGTTTAGTTCTGGTCGGTTGTACATTATCCAAGTTATGAAGAGGTAAAAAAAATATGTTTTTACCCATTTACTTTGCTGGGAGTTTTCTTTAAACTTGCCTACAGCCCAGAGGGGTTGTTAGTTTGGTATGAAATTTTCAGAATAGAAAGGGACTACCCCACAGATGGGCCTTTTGCTAGTCTGGTGAAAAAACAATAAGCCGTTTTTAAGTTATTGCAATTTAAAAAATAGAAAAAATCATTTCTGAGCATGCTTAGTAGGCACTTCAATATAGCTGTATGATACAAAAGAGGAATCCTACATTGTATGAGAAAATTCCTCTTTCATATGGCCACCATCTTGTTTTCAGTTTTGCCTGAAAAATTCAGAATTGGAAACTTCCCAAAATGATATTCTGAAGAGGAACCGACACATGTATCATGCTTTTTGGGACCCCCTAGGAGCATTCTGCACTTTACTGCTCAGAAAATGCCCTTAGAATGCATTTTATTTAACATTTAATTTCTTTGCTCATATCGGCATCGTACGAAGTAGGTTCTAAGCTCATATGATGAGATACGAACTAGGATCCTACTTCGTGAGTCCTACAAAGTAGGATCTTAGTTCATATCTCATCATGCAAACTAAGATCTACTTCATATGACTCTGATACAAACAAAGAATTTAAATGTGGATATCTCAGTAATTTTTTAGTATTTTATTACCACATTTTCAACATAGTCATTTTGGGACCCCACCTCATGAACACTGGCACTGTCATTTCGTTATTTGGTACCAAAAGGTGATTTTGAGATGACTGCGTAGAATCCCCGTTTGGGACCGATTAACAAAAATGACAGTCCCAGTGTTCATTGGTGAGGTCCCAAAAAGCCCTTCTTGAAAATTCAGCGTGAAAAAAATCTAAAAAAAGTCTGTGTTATAAGACTTCATTGCACAGTTTCTACACATGCTCGTAACTTCACCAACTTTTAATATTTTCACTCCAGATTTTCAACATTACCATTTTTTTTCACACCTCCTCTTGAACAGTATGGCTGTCATTTCCCACATCCTGCTCAAAATGTGTTTTCGCACCTGTGGCGCAGAATGACACAGTTGCTATGCAAAATCAACTTTTGGGATGGATTAACAAAATCACAGTGCCAGTGTTCGTGAGGGGATTTTCCAAAATGCCAATGTCAAAAATTTGGTTTAAAAATTCCTATAAATGGCCTCATTACCAGCATACATTGTGCAGTCTCTATGTGCACTCGTAACTTCACAAATTTTTCATATTTTCCCTCCTGATTTTCAACATTACCCTTTTCCACACCTCCTCATGAGCAGTATACAGCTGTCATTTTTCACATCCTCACCAAAACATGATTTCGCACCTGTGACGGAGAATGGTGCATTCACTGTGCAAACTCAACTTTTGGGACAGATTAATGAAATGACAGTGACATTGTTTACGAGGTGGGGTCCCCAAAAGGCCATGTTGAAAACTGTGTGAATAAAATCCTGAAAATGACGGAGTTACATGTGTCCATTGAATTATGGTACCCACAGGACCTTTTGGCACCCGTATCTCAAAAACAATTTGAGATACAGATTTTTTGCTCTCTGCAGATAAGCACCCATTGAGATTTCGAAGTCATGATTACAACCACAGTGGAATTTTTTTCCATAGTTGCTGCGGTCAGTGAGATATTGCCAAATTAGTATTACAAGGGTTACTTTTCATGAATATAGGGCTGCAGTATGTCCGTATTTATGCATATTATTATGCAACATTGGGTACCATGAGGGGAGCGCAGGGCTAGAGGGCCTGTGCTACCACAACCACATACCAGTTATATTACACTTTCTCAAAAAGAAGGGAAATTCAGTGCAAAAAACTTCATTAAGGCATCAGTTAGGGTTGAAAATTAAAGCATCAAAAGCTGGGAAATTTGATGTTAGAGTTACCAACCCTACCACCCACCCCACCCCCATCCTCCACACACCAACAGACATTGGGGTGTGCCTTGGGGTCACTGGGCCCAACTCTCACCCTATTCCATGTGTAAACAAGATGAGATGGCACAGTATAGATAAATGGGATGAGAGTTAGACCCACAGACTCTAAGGCAAACCCTGCTGCCTGTTGGTGTGTGGATGGTTTGGGGTGGGATGGTTTGGGGGTGAGGTGGGTAACCCTAACATCGAATTTCCCAGCTGTTGATGCTTTAATTCTTAAACTTCTTTGTAAAGAAAAAAAAAAAAAATATATATATATATATATATATATATATATATATATATATTCTTGGCAAAAAACTTTGTTAATGCATCAGTAGTGGTTTTAGGGTTTTGAACCTAACACCCCACCTCTCCCCCACCCTCCGTCCTCCAACAGGCATCGGGAGTGTGACTTGCAGTTCTCACCCTAACACTCACCCCATTCTCCTATGCTGAACCATCTCAGTTTCCTTACACATGGAATGGGGTGAGCATTAGGGTTACAGCCACAAGTCACACCCCTGATGCATGTTGGTGCATGGATGGAAGGGTGTTAGGCTTGAAAACCCTAACACCAAATTTCACAACGCTTGATGGTGGGAACCCTAATTGATGCATTAATGAAGTTTTTGTCTATATATATATATATATATATATATATATGTGTGTGTGTGTGTGTGTATTTGTGTGTATATATATATATGTGTGTGTGTGTGTGTCTATATATATATATATATATATATATATACATATATACATATATACATATATATATACATATATACATATATATATATATATATATATATATATATATATATATATATCACACAGTATATATTACGGTAGGACGGTAGTGCTACCATAGTTAGGGTTGAGAAGCCATTTTAAGGTTAAAGGGTCAAACTTTGCACCTTAATAACTTTGCCACCGTTCAATGGATTTGCCTGAAATGCACGATTGGGCATGGTAGATCTTGGGATCTGCCAAGTTTCGTATCAGTCAGATATACAGCTGCAGAGTTATTAAGCACCAACGAAATATGCGTTTACGCTTTTTTGTGAATTCTTTGCTCTCACCTACAAGTTGCACGGTTTGCACAACTGGTCTGAAAACTTCAGGGAACGTGCGGCCAGGGTCCCCAATGTGCCTTTTGAAGATTTCATGAAAAAATATTAAACGGTTCAAAAGTTATTCAAAAAAACAAGTTCCCATTATAAATCAATGGGAAAAGTTAACAAAAAGTGCGAAAGTGTCGTACATGCAGTTTTTAGTGTTGCAAATGACCCTAGTAGTGTTGTGAGTCGGCTATTTTTTTTCAGTTAGTGATCACAGAAATGCTTGGCATTTAAATTTGGGACCCTCTAGAAACACAATTCTTTTTGTGTTCACCTAGTCAGACCCTGAGGATGCTAGCCATGTCTTTATTTTGGGGTTAAACACCCCAGAAATATGTTTTTCAAATTTCTGGAAAAAGTAATGTCACAAAGTAGTGTCGCACTCACGACACTACTTTTCCAGGCTATGGCCAAAATGACAACACTTCTTTGCCACCATGCTGCAAAAGAATGGTTTGGTCTTTTGAGCCGAAATTTGGAGGGAAGGCAGCCAACATCTCACAGATGTGCCTTTTGGAAGTGTGGTGAAAAAATATTGCACGGCTTCCAAGTTACGGTTCTCCGAAGTTGATGCTTTTTCCCCATAGACTAACATGGTGGCATACGCCGCGCCTTTCGGGACTCGTATCTCGAAAACGGTGTGAGATACAAATTTTTCATCGCGGCTTGCATAGCCATGTAGGCTATGCAATACAAAATGGTAGCCAGGAAAATAATGATTTCTGTGAAAATTAAATTTTTTTTCTACATCGTATGGTTGCTGAGATATTTGCAATTAAGTACTTCCAATGCTCGTTTTAAGCTTCCATTCCCATTACAATGCATACATTCTTTATGCACACTGTGTTTCTCTATGCAGTTGTCCAGCAAAAACAAGGTATGCAGTTCTGTTACTGTTACACTTACTGTTTCAACTTGTGTTTATGTCCCCATTTGCGTTACCGTTCCCGTGTATGCCACCGTGTGCGTTACCCTTTGCGTTGTCATTTACGCTTGGGTTTTCCTTTCTGTTACCACTTCCATTTCCACCTTGTGTTTGCGTTGCTGATCCTGTTACTATGTCACAAAACATCACATGGCGGGAGCGCTCCCGCCGCTGCATGACATTCATTATTTCTCGTAATCATTCTCAAAAAGAAGGGAAATTAGAGGCAAAAAACTCCATTTAATGCATTAGTTAGGGTTGTTCCACAGTGACAAAAGGAAGGAAATTCAGTGTTATGGTTGAATACCCCCATGAGCCCCCGCCCAACCCCCAACTGACATAGGGCGTACGTTGGTGTGTTGGTCTAATTCTAACATATATTTTAGCAGAGGGCTCCTGTGTCCGCCATCTTCTTTTTCAGGTAGCGAGAGAAATAAAATAAAGAAAACACAGAAAAATGAATGGATTTTAAAAAACAAACATTAGAACCTAGCTAAATGGACCCATTTAGCTACATTCTGATGTTTGATTGTTTTTTGAAGGGTACCTTTTCTGGGCACCTGAAATCCCGGGTGCCGAGCTTAGTGAGAGGTACTCTTCTCCTGCATTCTCTGTATGAGAACAGTGGGATTTTCTTGACTTCTGCATCCGCAGCTGGAATTCATGCTGCTGGCTGCAGTTTCATCAGTGAGCTGCTCTTCCCCTGGTGTCTAGAGGCACCCCCTTCCCTATGTTTCCCTGGTGTCTAGTGGCACCCCCCCTACAATTGCCATAGTTTTTTATTTATTTATATATATAATCTGACACTGGGATGGCCACCTTGGTGTCAGATGCCCCAACCCATGGTCCCTTGTCTCATTTGCCAACATTGGGGGCCCAATCCCCATGTCAGCACTAGAAGCCCCCCATGCAGTGTGGGACACTGGGGAGCCCATTCCCAGTGTCCCAAAATATTTTTGTTATACCTGCAAAGAAGAAAACCATCCCTGACATCTTTTTTTACCTGAAAAAAAGGTCCCTCATCATCCCCACCTTCCACCTCCCCCATCCCAGCCCTCCCACTGAGCGCCCACCACCCAACACCACCCTTACCTGTTATTTACCTCTGTCTACACTCTTCAAAGCCAAACTGCAAACTGAGGAATACACCCACCCTGCAGACACCCTGCAGACACTGACAGGTATTGGGGGGGCCTTGGGGTCATCAACCCTAACACTCACCCCATTCTTCTATACTGTATCTATCTCAGCTTATTTACTTATGGAATGGGATGGGCATTAGGGTTGATGGCCCCAAGGCACTCCCCAGATGCCTGTCAGTGTCTGCAGGGTGGGGTGTGGGGTGCTAGGGTTGGAAACACTAATGTCACATTTCCCTACTGTTGTCACTTTAGTAACAAACCTAACTGGTGCATTAATGAAGTTTTTTGCAATGAATGAATAAATATATGTATAGTAGTAGCCAAAAACATGGTCAGATATTTTCAGATATTTAACAAAATGTTTAAATAGTTTCTCTCTGCTGCCCCCACTGGGGAACTGCAGAAAGTAGATTTCTCTAGGAAATAACACAACAATTTCAGGAAATATCTGACCATGTCTTTGGCTGTGATGATATGTATAGTATATATACTGTGTGTGTGTGTGTGTGTGTGTGTGTGTGTGTGTGTGTGTGTGTGTGTGTATATATATATATATATATATATATATATATATATATATATATATATATATATATATATATATATATATATATATATATATATATATATATATATATATATATGTATGTATGTGTATGTGTGTGTGTATATGTGTGTGTATATATATATATTACTTATAGGGGCACAGTCACTCCCCTATAGTTAGGGTTAAGTAGGCACTTTAATGTTAAACCCCAATTTTTGTGCGTTAATAACTTTGCAACCATTCAATGGACTTGCACAAAATTTGGAATATGTGGTTTCATATGGTAGATCTCTGAATTACCAAGTTGCGTTTCAGTTGGTTTTATGGCTTGTGCGCAGCAAAGCATGAAAAAAATCATTTTTTGCCACTTTTGACATCTGACACTTTTTTCACCATCACACTGTGACCACACTGTTTGATCTTTTGGCCTGAACAGTTCCAGGTAGAAAGAGTTTGGGTCAAAGAACAATCCAGCATTGGTCTGGTGAAAAAATATTAATCCATTCCAAAGTTATTTAATTTTAAATTTTGGGGTTCTCAGCATGTTCAGTTCACTCCAAGATTTATATGTATTTTTTGTGAAAGGGGTTTGGGCTCACTGTCAAGGATTTTGTCAGCTCGCAAATGGGGATTTAAAAAATCCTCATCCATCAGGGAAAATTCCTCATCTGCAAGCCACCATCTTGTCTTCATTTTTTCCCCAAACAAAATGTCGTTGCTTCTTCCACAGGTGACTTCTTGATGTAATAAGGCATGGATTTTGTTCAGGGTACCACCCTCTACAAACCTATACCTTTGATTTGCATCATTTTGTCCAAAAAATGGCCGTTTCAAATTTTAAAACTCTTCGTCCACGACTCGCTTCCTATCCCCTTTCATGAGCTGGCAAAATCCCAGTCCACCAGCCAATCCTGCTTCGCGAGGCAGCAAAATCCTTGACCATCTCTTAGGGATCAGATGGCCCTTCTTGAGGACAAGGATTGACTTGACTGTCAAGGATTTTGCTGCCTCGCAAAAGGAGATCAGCTGGCAGACTGGGATTTTGTCAGCTCACGACAGGAGATTAAGTTTTTGAATCCCCTTTCATAAGGTGACAAAATTCTTGTCCGCAAGATGACAAAATCCGCATCCACCAGCAATCTCCTTTCATGAGGCAGCAAAATCCTTGACCGTCACTTAGGGACCAGATGGCCCTTTTTGCGGTCTAGGATTGACTTGACAGTCAAGGACTTTGCTGCCTCATGAAAGTGGATTGGGTGGCAGACTGGGATTTTGTCAGCTCATGAAAGGGGATTGGTTTTTTGAATCCCCTTTCATGAGCTGACAAAACCCCCATCTGTGAGCTGACAAAATACCAGTCCGCCACCCAGTCCCTTCGCGAGGCAGCAAAATCCTTGACCGTCACTTAGGGACCAGATGGCCAAAATCTGGCAGTCAGGGATTTCTGGCAGATGGCAATTTTGACAGTTCATGAATGGGGATTGACCTCATGGTCAGGAAGTTTGCTACCTCATGAACTAGGAAGTTTTAAACTTTTTAAAAACTTTGACACTGCACTGTAAATTAACGGTTTGGTCTTTTGGTTTGAAATTTGCAGGGTATTAAAGGGATGCCCCAGAGATGTGAATTATGCTATTTAGGTGTTGAAAAGTTAAATGGTTCTGTAGATATGCTATCACAAAGTTTAGATTTTTCCATAGGATAACATTACGGCACCCATAGTGACGTTCAGCACCCGTATCTTGAAAACAAAGTGAGATATGGATTTTTCACTGTTCAGAGCTTAAAAATGATTTAAGCTGCAGAAACTAGTTTGGAAACCATAGATTATACATGCAGTGGAATTTTTTTCCTAGTTTGTATGGTTACTGAGATATTGGCAAATTAGTGTTACATGGGTTCCTTTTCAGGCCTATTGGCCTACTGTATGGCTCCATAGTTATGTGTAAGTGGGGGCACAGGGCCTTGAGTGCCCACACTCCCACAGATCCATATCATTATACACAAATGGGCAGTTTGGTGGGAGCAAGAGGCCCAGAGGTCCTGGGCTCCCACCAACACATACCAGTTACCAGGTACATTACACTGTAAATAAATGGTTTTATCTTTTGGCTTGAAATTTACAGGGTATAAATGGGGTGTCACAGAGATGTGACTTATGCTGTTTGGGTGTAAAAAGATTTATTGATGCCATTACAAAGTTGAGATTTTTCCCACATGATAACATTGCAGTGCGCACAGCTCTTTTTGGTTCCCGTACCTCAGAAACTATGTGATATGCAGATTTGGTTGACTTATCTACAATGGAGGTCTCACCATCATGATTACAATGATACTTGAATTTTTTTCATAGCTGCTGTGGTTGCTGAGATATTGACAAATTAGTATTACAAGTGTTTCTTGCCCAATATGGCTGCTGTATGGCTCCGTAGTTATGTGTGTAAGTGGGAGTGCAGAGCCCAGAGGGCCCTGCACTCTGACAGATGCATATCATTATGTACAAATGGGCAGCTTGGTGGGGCTCCTCACTCCCACCAACACATGGTATTTACTACTTATATTACACTGTATCAAAAAGTAAGGAAATTCATTGCAAAAAACTTCATGAATGTATCAGTTAGGGTTAAAGTGACAAAAGTTGGGAAATGAGACATTAGGGTTGAGCCCCTAACCCACCCACCACCCCACCACCCATCTTCCACAGACCGAGAGATGCCAGGGTGTGTCATGGGGTTGTGAGGCCTAACTCTCATCCTATTCTCCTTTACTGTAACATGTCAACTTGTTTACACATGGAATGGGGTGAAAGTTGAGCCTCATGACCCCATGTCACACCCCAGTGTCTCTCAGTCTGTGGAGGATGGATGGTGGGGGGTTAGGGGCTCAACCCTAATGTCTCATTTCCCCACTTTTGTCACTTTAACCTTAACTGATGCATTAACAAAGTTTTTTGCACTGAATATATACATATGTGTGTATGTATGTATGTATGTGTATATATATATATATATATATATATATAGAGAGAGAGAGAGAGAGAGAGAGAGAGAAATGTATATATAGATATAGTAGGGTTGTGTAGCCTGTTTAATGTTAAATCTCATATTTTGCTCTTTAATAACTTTGCAACCAATCAATGGATTTGCACAAAATTTGGTATACGCTATCCTGTGAGGTAGCTCTCTTAAGGTCACAAGTTGGATGTGCAGATTCTGAGATCCAGTGCAAAATAAAATTCTGGCTCCACACACCTTGTGTGCCTCCAGTACCTTCTCACCAAATGCAAATTCTGAGATCGGGATAGTGAAAAAAAGTAAAAAGTCCCCCTTTTTTGCAGTTTCTTCCTCCTCTCATTGAGCCCAGATGGTGTGGAATTCTGTTGTGATTTTTTATGGTATAAACAACTTGGGTAGCAGAACTGCTACTGTTAGTTTCATGCAAAAATATTAAACTATTGCAAAGTTATTAAGTTTTTAAATTCCCATTATATCCTATGGGAAGTTAGTTTTTCAGGACAGATGTCTTTTCTTTGACAAAGGATTTGATCTCACAAAAAAGGATTTAGCCTTGAAAGAGTGTTTTCTTTTTCTCTAGAATAAAATCCTTTCTTGTAGAAAAAGTTCCTTTTTTGCGAGCCGACATCTTGTTTTCTGTTTTTTCAAAACAAATTTAAAAAAACACCTAAAATGAAGGTATCTAGAGACACCAACACATGAATCTTGTTCATCAGAACTATTTTAGGTGGACTGTGGAGCTATTTGGTGGAAGAACAAGCTTGTAATGCCTTTCTTTTTTAATATTTCAATTTTTTTATCATGACTTGGTTAGATCATTTTTTGTAAGCCAATTCCTTTTTCACGAGCCGATTCTTTTTTTTGTGAGCTCACAAAAAAGAATTTTACAGACTACTTTGATGCATAACTCAGACGTTTATTGAGATTCTGACTCCAAATTTTCATCATGGCCTTTTGGGGACCCTATCTCATGGACAATATGACCGTTGTTTGTCAAATCCTGCCTGAAAGGTGATTTCTCAGTCACTTGGTGAATTCACTTTTTGGGCAGGATTTGCATAATGACAGTCATATAGTTCATGAGGTGGGGTCCCCAAAAGACCATGTTGAACATTTGGGGTTAAAATGTCAAAAATGGCTGAGTTATAACCATTCATTGCAATTTCACTACACACGTTCGCAACTTTGCAAATTTAAAATATTTTGACCCCAAATTTGAAACATACCCTTGTTATTACACCACCAAATGTATGTCACAACTGTCATTTTTTAAATCCTGGCAGAAGTGTGTTTTCACATCTGTGGCGTGGAGATGGCATTGCAGTTTCATAGAATTATGTTTCATTGGGGATCTGAATATTTTCTGCACTGGGAACATCAGGTGGGGTAATAACATAGCTATGCTGACAATGTAATCACTCTTAGGGCTATACATGGAAGTGCAGGGCCCAGATGGCCCTGCATTTCCACAGCTAAGCCCTGCACTCCCACAAGCAAATTACGGTATGCTTATACTACCTTAAAAAGTAAGGAAATAAACTGCAAAAAACTTTGTTAATGCATCAGTTAGCATTGCTGCAACAAAAACAAGGAAATGTGGCATTAGGATTTCACCCTAACACCCCACCCCTATGCTGCACAGACCAAGATGCGTTGGGGTGGCATTGGGGTCATCAACCCTAATGCTCACTCCATTCTCCTATACTGTACCCACCCAGCTTTTTTTATAATGGAATGGGGTGAGTGTTAGGGTTTTTTTTTATTCTTTTTATACTCTGGTTTCTCTGAGGCATCCTTCAGAGGTACCCACACAATCCTACCCCTTCTTCTCCTCCCTGCCGTAGCCAGCCACACCAGTTTACACTTCCCCAAGGGATTTCCCAGTGCTCCAGATCACCTCCCAGAACAGGGCCCAACTGCCCTTGGTGGCTTTATCTGTAATTAGAGGGTCCATCCCTCTAGGAAGTCAGCTGTGGATCCCTGGTCTGGCCTGGCCTGGCATTGGGGATGAGAGGGAGATTCCTGGGGCCCCCGTCATCTCCTTGTCATGCTGGGGATTTTTTGCTTTGGTGACTGTCCCTCACGGAGCCCACACAGCAGGGCAATGGAATGCCGTGGCTCCACTCCAGGCATATGCTGCACTGCTATGATCGGCGACCTGCAGCCCACCACCGGAGGTCACTCCAAGAGCAAGTGCACCCAAAGCCCTCCCCAGGAAGAGAAAGCAGTTCATCCAGATGCTCAATCTCTTCCCTCCCCTGCCAACCCCTGGTGGTCATGACTCATTCCCGAACCTGGGTCACCAGCGTGGCATGAGGTGTGGCATCCAGTGCCTCAACCCTCAGTGCCACCTGGCCAGCCTGACTGTTAGGGTTGATGACCCCAATGCCACACCCCTGATGTCTCTTGGTCTGTGTATGGTACGGGTGGGGAGCTTGAGTGAAACCCTAACACCACATTTCCCTACTTTTGTTGCGGCCACCCTAATTCATTAATGAAGTTTTTTGCAATATCTATCTATCTATCTATCTATATGGAGACAGCTATAGATATATATATGTGTGTGTGTGTGTGTGTGTGTATATATATATATATATATATACACACACACATATATAAGATACACAACAGGAGTTATTGAATACATGATTTATTTTCACGACTTGGGTAACCTCACGAGTGGCGTAAGGCACGAGTGATTTGCCCAAGGTTAAACAGCACGTGTGACAATAAATCATGTTTTCCACAAGGTCCCTGTTGTGTATTTCATTTACAGTATACAATAGGCAGGAACCTTGTGGGTTGGGATAATTAATAAGGATGGATTTATTATTTTTTTTAAATCATGTAAGTGTTATGGTTTATTGTCCCTATAAGTGGTGTTGCGCGTTTTGTGGTTTTGGTTGCTAGGGTGATCGCTAGGAAATAAATGATGACAACATTGTGTCATTGATGAGACGTGTTTCTTGATTGGTCGCTTGGTTTATGTGGGTGGGTATTTCCAAAAAAAATGGTGGCTTCATTTCTCTGTTATGGAGAAGGTGATTTCCTGTGTTTATTTTTTTTTTTTTTTGTCTCAGACTCTCAGACTTATCTGGTTGATCCTGCTTTCAACAGTGTAGTTTGTGGGATGAGAAATCTGGCTGATCATGATTTCAGCGGGTTCAGTGCAGCATCAATGGCAGTTTGTGTTTGGGGAGAGAGACAGAGAGGAATGGAACATTCATGTGTCCATGGAGAGACAAGGCAGTGCTAGGTACAGGAAAGCTGTGGTTAGAGAAATGAGAGACTGACATCTGGGGAATTATTGCAGACTGAAGGTACTGCTTTTTGTTGTTGTTGTTGTTGTTGTTGTTGTTGTTGTTGTTGTTGTTGTTGTAGCTGAGTAATTTTGTGAAGGGTACTGCCAGGGAGGAGGAATATGCTGGGAATGAACATATGTGAAGGGTGTGTGTGTAGCCAAAACAGAGCCTAATAGGAATGGGTTGGGGGGCAAACTGTAGTTCCGGTAGGAGGGGGGATGACTGAAGGCAGAGTGTTAAATAAATGTGTTTGAGTGACACTGGGGTGTTAAATAAATGGTAATTCTGAGATTTATTTAGCACCAGTGAGAATAAACACATTTATTTAACTGATTTTGGGCCCACTTCTATTGTTAAAAAAAAATATAGATAGGTAGATAGGTAGGTAGGTAGGTAGGTAGATAGATAGATTATAAGGGTGCGGTCACACCCCCTTATAGTTAGGGCTCAGCATGCACTTCTATGTTAAATTTGAAATGTTGCACTTTAATAACTTCATAGCCGTTCAAATGATGTGCCTAACATTTTGCATATGTGGTGTTCTATGCTGGGTCTCTGAATGTGCAAAGTTTTGTTGCGGTCACATGTACGGTTGCAGAGATACAAAACATCAATAAATGCAAAATTTCCAAGTTTTGCGCAATTTCCTTGACACCACTTTTCTCAGAAAAGACTTGTGGATTTGGTCTGAAAGTTGTAGGGTATGTGGGGTTTGGGTGACAGATGTGCCTTTTGAAGGTTTGGTGAAAAAATATTAAACCATTCAAAAGTTATTAAAATGTAAACTTTTCCCATTATTCTCTATGGGAAAAAAATAGATGTCAAGTGCAAAAGTGTTGCAGATGCATTTGGAATGTTCGCAGATGGCCTGGTTTCTCTCACAAATCCAACATTTTGTTTTTTGTCTTAGCAAGGGAAACAAATTTAAAAATCTGAAAAAAATCAGGGACTTGGGAGAGAACCAATAGTTGGATGTACCTCATCCGGGGCCGAGGAATTTAATTCTGTGGTTAGATTTTGTGTAGGATGTCTGGAAATATGTTTATTAAGCCTAGCTGTTATAACTATCTCAGTTTGAGATAGTAATGTGGCAAGCCGCATGAGTAGTGATGCGACAGTATATAATACTTTCACGAGTCCACTTATACTATCAAAAAAGTATGTTGTACTTTTGGGAAATTATTTATACTTTCTCAAAAGTACAGCATAGTTTTGAGAAGACTTGTGACACTACTGTCACAAATTTAAATAGTTAAACCAGCTAGGCTTAAAAACCATATAGCCGGACATCCTACAAAAACAAAAATTGGCACCAAATTTGTCTCCCCCCCCGAAATAATAAACAAATCCCTCCTGCCTCCTCCCTCTGTGTGCAGTCCCACCCACCACACTCATTCCCCCATCTGCTTGAAATAAAAAAGAAATCCCTCCCGCTCCTTCCCTCTGTGTGCAGTCCTACCCACCACCCTTGTTCCCTGGTCCCCATTGTGATGATAAAGAAATCCTTCCTGGTCCCTCCCTGTGCGTGCAGTCTCCCCGCCACCCTCATTCCCCAGTCCCCACTGTCAAAAGATTAACTTTTCCACTCCCTTCCTCTGCATGCATGTAATAGTTTTGTGAGACTACTTATGCTACTTGGAAAGTATGTTGCACTTTTGGAAATTATTTACTGAAAGTACAAATATAGTTTTTAAAGACGGGTAACACTACTGTCACAAATTTAAACAGTTAAACTGGCTAGCTTAAAAGCCATATATCCGAGTATCCTATAAAAAACAAATCCCTCCCGTTTTCTCCCTTTGTGTGCCATCCCACCGGCCACCCTTGTTCCCCAGTCCCCGGTCCACTTTAAATAAAAAAGAAATCCCTCCTGCTCCTTATCTCCACCCTTCACCCTCACTCTTCACTCCCCCATTGTGATGATAAAGAAATCCTTCCCACTACCTCCCTCTGTGTTCAGTCTCCCCGTCACCCTTGTTCCCTGGTCCCCATTGTCAAATGGTTAACTCTCCCGCTACCTCCGTTTGCATGCTCTTTCACCTGCCACCCTTATTCCCCAGTCCCCATTGTGAAATGATTAACCATCCCACTCCCTCCCTCTGCATGGTCTCCCACCTGCCACTCTCCATTTCATGGTCCCAAAAGGTTTTAACCCTCTCGCTCCCTCCCTCTGTGTGGTCTTCCACCCACCATCCTCATTCTCCGGTACACATTGTCAATAAAATAAACCCTCCCACTCCCTCCCTCCCTCCCTCTGTGTGGTCTCCCACCTGCCACCCTCATTCCCCAGTCCCCATTCTCAAATAATTAACCCTCCTGCTTCCTCCCTCTGCATGCTCACCCACCCTCCACCCTCTGTAGTCTTTCTCTATGTGTGTGGTTCTTTTTTTAACTCCTGAAATAAAGAAAACCATTCCTCAATGTACTTTTTTGTAAAACATCTTCCTGTAAAAAAAGAAAGTTCATTGCCAATCAGACCTGCTCCCCCCACCTGACCACCTACTGTGCAACCACCTCCCCACACCCCCTTGACATCCCTACACACCCACACTCACCCGAAGAGGTCCCAGTTTCAAGAACAGCTCTCATGATGGAAGACACATCTTGTCTCTGGAACTGGCAACTGCAATATGAGAAACTGAGGTAAACGTGGTTCAGTGTATTTCTATGGGGGGTTCCATTGTTATGCATAACCTTGTTATTTTTCAAGATTTTGACTCCAAATTTTAAACATGGCCTTTTGGGAACCCCATCTCATGACCAGTATGGCTATCGTTCAACAACTCCTGCCTGAAAGGTGATTTTGTGGTCACTTGGCGAATTCACCTTTCAGGCAGGATCTGCATAATGAATCATATTGTTCATTAGGTGGGGTAATTAGAAGGCTATGTTAAAATTTGGGGTCAAAATCTTTAAAAATGGTGACGTTATGGCCATTACTTGGAATTTTGCTACGCACATTCGCAACTTTGGAATTTTTCAATATTTTAACTACAGATTTGCAGCACACTCTTCTTATTACTCCACCTCAATAAATGTCACCACTGTCATTTTTCAAATCCTGATGAAAATAGGTTTTCACACATCTGCAGTGGAATGGTGGAGTTGAGCAGAATTACATTTTGGCAGGGATTTGAAAATTTGTTCTGCTGAGTACATGTGCTGGGGTAATAAGGTAGCTATGCTGATAATTGCATCCTGCATCTATGGAGTGATGGGTGTGCAGGGTCAAAAGGACCCTGCACTCCTACAGTAAAATAAGGAAAATCACAGAGCATGTGAGTGCAGGGCCCTTTGGGCCTTGAGCTCTCACTGTGACATAAGGACAGTTATTGAGTGTGGGACTATCTCAAAAAGAAAGGAAATTCATTGCAAAAAACTATGTTAATGTATCAGTTAGGGTTCTTACTAAAGCATCAAAAGTATGGAAATGTGGTGTTAAGGTTTCCAACTCTAACACCCCGACCCTCCACCCTCTATGCCTCAACAGGTGTCAGGGGTGTGCATTGCCATCGGCAGACCTATCATACCATTCTCCTGTAATGTACTATCTAAGCTGTCTGATACATGGAATGGGGTGACAGGTCTGCCAATGCGCACACTCCCAGCAGCTGTTGAGGTGTGGAGGGTGGAGGCTTGAAGTGTTAGAGTTGAAAACCCTAACACCACATTTCCATACTTTTGACGCTTAATAAGAACCCTAACTGATGCATTACTGTAGCTTTTTAATTATTATTATATATATATGTGTGTGTGTGTGTGTGTGTGTGTGTATATATATATATATATATATATATATATATATATATTAGAGGCAAAAACTCTGTTTAATGCATTACTTAGGGTTGTTCCACAGCGACAAAAGTGAGGGAAATTCGGTGTTAGGTTGAAAGCCCCTTGGACTCCCCAGCCCACCCCCAGCGGCATTAGGAGTGCGATTAGGGTCTTGGTCTAACTCTCACCCCATTCTCCTATACCTCTGCTTCTTTACACATGTGATGGGGTGAGAGTTAGGCTACTTTGTGAAAGTACTTTTTCCAGAAATTTGAAAAACATATTTCTGGGGTGTTTTACCCCAAAACATGGCTAGGATCCTCATGATCTGACTAGGTGAATACCAAAAGAATTAGTTTGCTAGAGGGTCCCAAATTTAAATGGCAAGCATTTTTCTGATCACTAACTGAAAACAAGATGGCGGATTTGCAAAAGTAAGAGGGCCATTTGCGAAAGTAAAAATGCATTTGCGACACTGTCGAACTTTTTGTTAACTTTTCCCATTGACTTATAATGGGAAATTGTTTTTTTAATAACTTTTGAACCATTTAATATTTTTTCATGAAATCTTTGAAAGGCATATCAGGGACCCTGTGCACATTCCCTGAATTTTGGGCGATAAGCACAAACGATGCGTGACCTGTGACCGTAGAATTCTGAAAAAGCGAAATGCATGCGTGAGATCACACTTAATAACTCCAAGTAGCTGTGTATCCAACCAGTATGAAACTTGGCAGATCCCAAGGTGTATGGAGTCTTGATCGCGATTCCAAATTTCAGGCATATCCGTTAAACAGTTGCAGTTACGTAAGTGTTAAATTTGGTTTAACATAGAAATGGCTCCTCAACCCTAATTATGGTAGCACTACCTGCTACCAATAATATATATATATATATATATATATATATATATATATATATGTTAGTGGCACGGTAGTATCACTGTAGTTAGGGTTGCACGGCCACTTCTATGTTAAATCCCACATTTTGTACTTTAATCACTTTGCAACCGTTCAACCTATTTGCCTGACATTTTGTATGTGCCTTCTAGTACCATAGATCTTTGGATCAGTGGATTGCCAAAAAATTTGAAAAATACCACTTTTTTGTCAATTTCTTTGCTCGGGGCTACAGCCCAAATGGCTTGTGGCTCTGGACTGAAATTTTCAGGGTATATGGTGACTGGGTCACTGGTGTGCCTTTTGAAGGTTTGCTTAAAAAAAAAAGTAATCCATTCAAAAGTTATTAAAGATTTAAGTTTCTCATTATCGCCTATGGCAAAAAAAAGTATTTGCAGCTCGACAGTACATCTATGCATCCATGAAAGCACATTTTACTGTCTCAAATGGATCCAGTACTGTCATGCTACTGCCATCTTGTTTTCAGTTAGCAATGGGTAAAAAACGTTGTAATTCAAAAAATACTGCCCCATTGGTAAACACCAATAGTTGTGTTTACCTAATCAGTGCCAGGAAACATGATCCTGAAATTAGTTTTTAAAAATTATGCTCGGAAAAGTGTTTTTCAGAATTTGTCCATTTGTAGTGTTGCAGTTTGTGACACTGACTTTATGAAAGTGTCGCAATTTGCGACACTTTCACAAGCGTGCTATCACAAATTTGCAACAGTTTTCATGGAAGCTTTCGCAAAATGTATATAGTATGGCCCAGATATTCAAAAGGGTTGCACCATGCGCAACAGAGATGCACCAGTGCAAGTCCGAAAATGCATCATTCTACGATATTCAGTGGGAGGCAGCTGCACCCCCCCAAATTGCAATGCGCAAGAGTGCAATGGTAATGAATGCATGTGCAACCGTAGGGGAAGGAACCATGAATAAATGGTGCAGTGCGATATTCAAAAGCATGCGCCATGCGCAATAGGGGAGCAAGCAGAAGTTGTGCAATAGCGGAAATGATCCAAAATAAAAAGGAACAAGAGAGAGGCGCAAGAACACTATAGGGAAGCCAGAGGTGGGAGCAAGGTGATAGCTACAGAAGAGAGGGAAGCAGCGCGTGGGACTGGAAAGGAGCAGGACAGGGCACACCCGGGAACAAAGAGCAACAGGACAGGAGTGGGGAGCCTGTGCCACTGTGCAGGAGAGACAGGGGAAGTGCCACAGTGGACTGAGGGCAGTAGCAGTGGGCAGGACAGCCAAATGTTGGAGGTGTACCCAGTGCAGGGGGAGCATAACAAAGGACAGCAGGGGGAATGGGATAACAGCTGCTGAGGGGGGAAAACCAGCCAGGGACATGGCCAGTGCCACCTTCCAGATGGAGGCAGTAACGAAGGGTGTGAGAAGGCAGGCAGCAGGGGAGCGTGGCTGTAGAAGGGCCCGTCGGCGGTATGCCCCAACAGGTGGTACTGATCCCACACCAGCTTCGAGCACTACAGTGACACAGAGATTGTGGGTCGGTACCGCCTGAACTAGGCGATCCTGAGGCGGCTCTGTGAGCTGTGCAGTGATAAGATGCAGGCACCCACACGACGGAGCCATGCTCTGTCAGTGGAGACAAAAGGTGACAGCTGTCATGTGCCTGCTCACCACAGGCACCTTCCAGAGACCAACAGGGAACATGACAGGCATAACCCAGTTGGCCGCGTCATGCCTACTCGCACAATTCCTCAGTGCACTACTGCCACATGCTGCGGAGTACATCCATTTCCCCAGCACACCGGCGGAGCACACAGCACACATACAAGAGTTTCACAGGGTAGCACGAATGCCTGGCATGCTTTGGGCCATTGACTGCACCCATTTGGTCATCCGCACGCCACCTGGCCTGGAAGGTGCCACTTACATCAACCGAAAGGGCTATGCCAGCATCAACTGCTAGGTGGTGTGCAATGCTAGGGGGGCACATAACCAATGTCTGTGCCATGCACCCTGGGAGAGCACATGATGCCTTCATCTGGCACCAGTCTGCACTGTTCCACAGGTTTGAGAGTGGGGACATCCCCACTGGCCACCTAGTGGGTGAGTATGCAAACACGCAGGATGACATGGATTCCGGGGGGGGCATAGTCAGAGGTGCCATGGGTACTGGCCTTGAAATGCCCATGGCAGAGCAATGCTGACCACCATACTAATGTCCACCCTCTACACACAGGTGACAGTGGCTATCCACTCTGTCACTGGCTGCTCACACCATACCGGTGGCCCGTGACCCCATTGCAGCAAAGGTACAATGAGGCACATGCCACCACATACAATGTCATAGAGCAGGTGTTCGGGATGCTTAAGGCATGTTTCCATTGCCTGGACACGTCTGGCGGTGTCCTAAAGTACAGCCCCTCGAAGGCCTGTGGGCTATTCCTGGCCTGTTGCATCCTGCACAACATGGCCAACGACTGTGGGATAGCTGTAGAGGTCAAAGAGGGGGACAGCGATGGGGACAATGAGGACACTGGTGCAGATGGTGATGGACAGCCCCCCCTTGGGTGAAGGGACCCCCGCCTGATCTGGATGTCGCAGCTGCACCGGGACACCATCACAGAGGAGCACTTTAACCAACCCAATCTGAATCTCAATCTTTATTTATTTGTTTAAGGCGCCTTTCTAAAACCAAGGCACCTGTACAACACTAGATAAAACGATTTCAATAAAATACAATACTAAAAAAACAGGTACAAATACAACAAACACCAATATTAAAAATCATTGTATGCTTTCCTAAAAAGGTGAGTCTTCAAAGATTCTTTAAAACTATGGACAGTAGGGCTTTCCCGCACCTGACGAGGTAGAGAATTCCACAGGGTTGGGGCATAAAACTAAAAGATCTAGCTCCTGAGGTTTTAAACGAACCTGGGAATCTCTAGCAATCCTCATCAGTGGATCGGAGAGCGGGGGGACAATAGGGATGAAGGAGATCTTTCAAGGCAAACCAGTCCCTGATCATGTAGGGCCCTATAGGTCAGCAAACCCGATTTAAAGGTGATTCGCCAGTAAACTGGCAACCAGTGCAGACCACGGAGCACAGGCGCTATATGACTGGTTCCTGGAAGAGCCAGTCATCAGCCTGCTGGCCGATTCTGCACTAGCTGCAGACGGCGAATCTCAACCCCAGGAAGCCCTAGGGTAGTGAGCTGCAATAGTCAAGGCGGAGTAATTTGAAAGCGTGGACCAAAGTGGGCAGATTGCCGGGGAACCAGGTGTTTCACCCGGGCGATGTTCCTCAGATGGTAAAAAGAGGTTTTGACAACCGCTGACACCTGGAATTTAAATGTCAAGCGGTTGTCAAATACAACGCCCAGATTCCGCACCCGGTCTGAGGTAATTAGTGGAGTATCCCCAAGCCATAAACCCGAGGGTGATCCAACCAATAAACCCGCCTCCCAGCGATCCTGGCCCACAACAAACACCTCAGTTTTAACCCAGGTAAGTCATGGGGCCATGTGCAACCACCAATGGAAAGGGCACAACACACAAACTCACATGGATGAACCCCAGGGGCGCATGGCGGCAAGGGAATAGGCTGAGCATGGAACCGCACATGCCATCAGGGATGGGCAAGGCCTAGCACGACACGCGGTCATGCACACACACACACACACCCTCCACACCCCACAAAACATGCACAAGGGGTAGGAGGCACCCTGACCCCGACCGCTACCTCTAGACACACACACAGGTCCACAGATGACCACACCCAGTGCCCGTCATTGTGCGTGTCTCAGATGCTGGGCACCATTGCACAGTGGCGGACAGCGCAACGCAGGCATCATCATGCACATGCCACAATGGCCAGCAGCTGGGAGGGTGCACGCATGGACCGGTGTGTGTGTGTGTGTGTGTGTGTGTGTGTGTGTGTGTGTGTGTGCAGGGCCGGGTACCCCACCCATGCATCGCACTTTGAACAACACACTGCACACAGGGCAGCGTCAGACAGTAGCCATGGTGGGAGATGGGTCAGTCACGGGGCACAGTGCCATGGCTGCCATGGATGCGTGGGCAGCTCTGCCAAGCCCTGCCAGCCATGACAGGCTGACCATTGGCCTCATGGGGTGGCACCGACAGACCCCCAAGGGTGATTCTGCAGGAACAAGACCGTGTTTGAGCAGGGGTCTGAAGCTCACCGAACATGCCTGCGCCAGGCGTGCTCGGGATGCCCACAGCTGAACTCAGTGTTGACATGGATGGTGTCACATGATGCTTGGAATGGGGGGTGGACATGACACTGCGCGGTGTCTGTGGTGCATGGGCAACAAACTGTGTTCCCAATGTGGCCATGACAGCTGTGAACGCACGCGTGTGCCTGTCAATGGCAGCAGTCACATCCTCCCGCTGATGGGCCATCTCTGCCAGGAGCAGAGTGTGGTCTCTGCTGTGCCACTCCTCTGACTGGTGCAGAACTGCACTGAGTGCATCCACCGCCCTGACAAGCTGCGACTCCTGATCCATGGAAGCCTGGAGCAGTCGGCTGTGTTCATCAAAGAGGTCATCCGCCAGATCAGCATGACGTCCCTCATGGTGTTCCTGGCCCTGCTGGGCATCACCCCTTGATGATGGGCACTGTACACTACAGCCATGCCAGGGAATGGCCACACGTGCTGCACTGACACCGCCCCCCGACACTGTCCCCTCATCGCCATTGGCTGACTGCTGACACTGCCCCTCCGTCCGCTGCTTGCCAGGGCTCAACGGTCCACCGCAGTGGCCGCAACAGCCCCACCACCTGGATGCACACCAGTGCTGCCCCACTGATGCAGACATTCACAGGCTGGCACTGTGATGTCACGCAGGCCTCAATGGCAGCACCACCCACGGCTATGCCCATGCTGTTACCTACTGTGGGGCCATCCTGCGGCCCACACGTATCACTGTCCATGAAGTTAGTTCCATCATCATCTGTGATGGATCCAGCACTAGTCTGAGTCTCAGCATGCTGGTGTCCATGGATGCTGTCATGCTGGGACACGGGCAGGGCCTCCTCCGCACCAGCACCACGAACTTCAGTCCGGACAGACAGGCAGGTACACTGTTGTCCTGACCCTCGGACACCTGTGGAGATGGATGGGTGCTCCTTTGTGTCCAGGGTATCACCCGCAGTGGATGAACCCATCACCTCTGACCCATGTAGACACTCAGGAGCTGTAAGGGAACACAGTAGCATTAATGTCTCTGCCCTACCCTGTGGCATTACGCCCACCCCCCACACAGTGACAGATCAGGACCTACCAGGCAGTGAAAGGCTGCCACCTGTCTAGAAGCCACCACCTGGAATGCCCTCTAGGGCACAACACCGCATGCTGCCAGCCACCCGCTCTTCCTGTGGCATCAGGCGTGGCATGTCAGGCTGTCCACCACCAGTCACAGCATGTGCTGCCCTGATGGCAGCCACCTTATCTTTTATCCTCCTCCTGTCTGTGCCCACCTTTTTCTTGCACTCCTGCACAGACCGCTGGTGGCTGCCATGCTGGTTGACGGCACGTGCCACCTCATCCCATGCCGCAGCACGGGTCTGTGGTGTTTCCCGCTGTCCACTGAGCAGCAGTTCCTGGTCAAGGTAGGCCGCAAACAGGGCATCTGATTCTGCCCAGGTGAAGTTGGGCCTCCTCCGTCTCCTACGTCTCTGTTCCTCCTCCTCCTGATGTTCGGTTATTATTGATCCTGTGGGAATGACAGGTGCTACCTCTGAATGTGCAGTCCCATGCATCTC
Organism: Neoceratodus forsteri; assembly: GCA_016271365.2. Taxonomy (NCBI): domain Eukaryota; kingdom Metazoa; phylum Chordata; order Ceratodontiformes; family Ceratodontidae; genus Neoceratodus; species Neoceratodus forsteri. The sequence continues at coordinate 1,272,882,725 of CM057449.1, read as the reverse complement.
CCACACACAACAGTCCACACTGGCAAACAGCATGCAACCCACCACAATAGACTGCAATACCAGACTATTGCCTCTGCAGCCCCATGTTGCATTTATATAGTGCAACGCATGCAAATGAGATGAGGCGCAACTTTAAGTGGATGCTAATGCAGTAGCTGTGCCATGGAATTGCTGATGAGCTGATTTGCATATGCTGGCTGAATATTGCACTGCTGCACCTTGCACAATTGTGTTGAGCATGCTCAGGCAATGGCGCAGCTCGGTGACGTGCGCAGTAGGCACCACATGGCGCATGCCCGGGGTGCTGATGCCAACGCCTGCCATGCTGCTGACGTGCTGAGCACAGGAGGCAGTGCAGGGCTTGGCCACCACCAGTGGCGCTAGTGTGCTGTTCACACATATGGCGCTCGTGCCCTGGAGCACCATAAGCGCCATGGTGCCATAGCGCAGTAACCCACTGCAGGGCGTCTCACACAGGCACCCAACCATGCTACATGCAGGGAGTCCCAATCGTGCTGTGGCGGTCCGTGTGTGACAGACCCTTGACCCTGTGGTTGACCTTTGCCCCCTAGACATCATGCATCTGCATGGGTGCACCCCATCACACTGTTCAGTGACAGTATGATGGGGAATGGCAGCGCTGTACCACGCAGCATATGCACGTGGCGGACGTGTGCTACAGAGCGCCATTTTGTGATCCTACCTGAAGCAGTGATGGCAAGGAGGAGAGCTGCTTTATGGAGCCCACTGGAGCTGGCCAATTTGGTGGCCATTGTGGAGCCCCATGCTGGGGCCCTGTTTGGGGATGACCCCTGGACAGGGCAAGGAGTGCAGTTTGGGAAGAGGTGGCAGTGGCACTTGAGGAGGCCACAGGGATTGGCCAAACAGCCGAGCAGTGTCACCACTGCTACAGGGACCTCCGGTGGAGGGACCCAGACAGGCTTGCCCATCTACAGGCACATGCCAGGCAAGGTGCAGTGCCACATCCAGGTAGGTGCTCCATCCATACAGTGGTAGTGTCTGTACTGGTATTGTGGTGGGCATGTGTCCGCCACACGGGGGGCATCCAGTGTGGGCGGTGGTAGTGGTGGTGGTGGGGTTGCGGCATGGCTGGGCTGTGTGGAATTGCACACACCCAAGGGGAGCCTTTGCTACTGGTTTGTACTGATGCTTCCCTCTCCATGTTTGCACCCTAGGCCCTGAGGAGTGTAGACGAGCAAGAGAGGCATGGGAATGCCAAAAGGCAGTGGATGCAGGGTGACATGCATGGGCTGCCGGGCCCATCCAGCATCAGCGCCCGGATCCAGCCGCTGCAGGTGAGTGCCTTTCTTCCAGGATATTCAGTGAATGCTGTGTTGCGGGGTAGGTGGAGGGGCATGGCCACCATCCATTGACACCACTGATATGCACGCCACATGGTACACTCAGCACTGTACTGTGGCACTGCATGCATGGGTGTGCATCGCTGGTGATCCATACGTGCACCGGGTACATGGCTGTGCCACTGCCTTCGCATCACATAGCCATGTCACTGTACAGCCATGGTGGTGCTGTGCGTGACTTGGGCATTGGGTGTGTGCAGCGGTCTGCATGGCTGTGTGCACCTGGGTAGGCAGGTCTTGTGGACACGATCACTGAGGGTGGTCGCACACCACCACAGGGGCGTGGCCCACAGCTGTATGCCATGCACAATGGGTGGGCTGCAGGGTGATGGACATTAACACATATTGATTCTTCTCCCTTGTCCTAGGTGGATGGCAGATGATGCAGCTCGAGAGGGCCATGCAGGAGATCCTGCAAATCGCACGAGCATCCTTGGAGATACTCCAGCGCATGGAGCAGTATGGAGTATGGAGGTGGAGGTCGAGGAGACACCACAGGGGTGGAGAGCGGGGCGGACGCTAGGCCCTCCATGCCCCTGGATTCATCCTACCCCCCTGAACCTACCCTCATACCCCTTCTTCCCTCTCCCATTTGTTCACCCCTGCCCCTTACACACCCCCACCTGGTATGTGGCCCTTCCACCCCATTATGTACATAATTGTAAATAGTTTGGTTTACCTTTCAATCATACATTTGTTTTTTTATGCCTACTGTGGTGGTCTCTGATTTGCAGTGGGCTAATGGTGCTCAGCTACAGTGGTGTGCATGGCATCAGGGGTGGTGCAGACATGGGTGTGTGTGTGTGTGTGTGTGTGTCCGGAGGGGAACCACCTATGGTGTGGGTGTGGGAATCAGTCACTGTCTGTGGTTTGTGTGTTGTTCCCTGTGCACTGGATGCCTGATGGCAGTGTCCACGGTGCATGCACTGTGTCCATGGCACCCCGTCAGACCATCCATGGCCTGTGCAGCTGACACCCTTGCATGTCTGTGATCTGCACGGTCTGCTGGCATGTCAGTGGTGGCTATCCATGCTGGACAACCACTGTACCTGACACAATGCCGGGTTGCCTCCTGTCACCAGTATGGTGCACGTCTTCCTTGGGTGGCACTGTGGCCTCCACTGTTGTTGTCCCCCCTCCATGCTGTCACTTGTGTCTGTTGCAGGGGATGTGCTCAACTGTCTGTCACTTGTGCTCTGACCACATGCTGGTGGCGTACAGCTTCATGGTGCATGTGCAGGGTGGCTGGTACACCTGTGCCATGGAGGGGTGCTGGCAGTGTATTCACAGCTGCCATGGCCACACACCTGTGGCTTTGTTGACCCACTACTGTGTCCCTGTGTTGGTGTGCCCTTGGATATGGGTGGGTGTTTGTCCATGTACTGTGTTGCATCCTGTGTGGCGCATGCTTCCATGCACCACTGTGGGTCTCTGTGCTGGCTGTCGTGGCCAGTGCTGGGATGGGGTGTATCCTTGGGAGGGTGTTCAGGGTGCTGTACTGCTGGTGGTGGGGTCCGGGGCAGGCCCTGTCGCATGTGGGGTACCTCATGTGCCGATGCATGGTCAGTCTATCAGCTGTACCTCGGGGGGGACGTGCAGGGTGGCACTGTGTATGCAGTTGTTGCATCAGTGTCTGCTAGCACCTGCTGCAAGGTGCTCATGGCGGAGCTGCCTTGCATGGCTCCATGGTGCACAGGGTTGCATTGTCACAGTGGGGGTGGTGGCATGCATGGGGTGTCCTGCACTGTTGGGCGCTACTCCTGGGCAGGGTGTCTGGAGATTGCAGTGCAGGGTGTGCTCTGCATTGGTGGGATGGTGTGGCATGGGGTGGCCAGACATCCTTGTGTGCCGGTCACAGCTTGCCAGGTGGTGTGCTGGGGCACCATGCCCCAGCTGTGGGATTGTTGCTGGTGTCCATGGGCTGGTGGTTCTTCCAGCTCTTCTCAGGTTGTGCAGTGCATGGGGTGTGGGGGGCGATGTCTGTTCTGCTGTGTGCTCCTCTGCCCATTCCTACCATGGGTGGTGGACCCCTGCATCCTGTCCCTGAGCATCCCTGGTTGTGCTATTGTGCATCTGACCTGCGCCACTGCACATCCCTGGTTGCGCTATGGTGCAGTTTGCACAATATTCAGTCATGTGCCACAGGCACATCTTGACCTGTGCAGTGTTTGAATATCACACGTGTTGCACATGGGCACAGTGGACTTGTGCTTGCTCCTGCTATTGTGCACTTTTGTGGCGCAGTTTGAATATCTGGGCCTATTTATATAATATATATATATATATATAAAATTTAATATATATATATATTCATTGCAAAAAACTACATTAATGCATCAGTTAAGGTTTCTATTACAGTGAAAAAAAGCTGGAAATTTGATGTTAGGGTTACCAACCCTACCGCCCCACCCCCACCACCCACTCTCCACACACCAACAGGCATTGAGGTGTGCCTTTGGGTCATCAGACCTATTATTTTTTTCAGCGTGCGCCTTTTGAAGGTTTGGTCAAAAAATATTAATCCATTCAAAAGTTGAAACAGTTTTCATTTTTCCATTATAGCCTATGGGAAAAAATATATGTGCCATGCAAAAGCAGTTTCTGCTGCCACAAAAGCATTTTTTAATGCCACAGATTGGTTCTATAGTGTCGTGCTGCCATCATCCTGTTTTCAGTTATCGACAGGGAAAAATGCTGTAATTCAAAACATGCTGCCCCTTGGTAAACACTAACAGTTGTGTTTACTTAATCGGGGCCCGAGGAACACAATTCTGGCCTTATTTTTTTTTAAATAGTGGCCAGAAATATGTTTTTAGTGTTCGGCAATTGGTAGTGGTGCAAATTTATGGCACTATTTTTGTGAAACCGCTGCAAATTTGTGGCACTTTCTGCAGAAACCTCCGCAAATTTGCAGCACTACTACAATAAAAAAAAACAGCCCCTGATAAAGCCAAAAACAGTTCTGGCCAATCAGATTCCTCGACCCCTGTTTACGTAAACACCTGTTGGTGTCTACTTAATAAAAGGATATTTTATCCTTAAAAGAACAGCACTCTCCCTGTTGTCGAAAACTGAAGGAGTAGGGGGACTATTATAGTCAGTTCAGACTTTGTACACTTCTAACTTAGAATCAAAAATTGAGAACCAAAACAATTAGTAGTCAGACAATTACCTGTCTGGACAGCACATAATTAAAGAATGATGGATCCTATGCAGAGCTCATGACTCCATAATAGGCTTTATTAAATTAAAAATACATGGCCGGCCCAGTGGCGCTGAGGGTTGAGGCGCTGGACGCCATACCTCGCGCTACGCTGGCATCCCGGGTTCAGGAATGAGCCCGGATCATCGGGGATCGGCAGGGGAGGACTAGGATTGAGTGTCAGGAGACAGCTCTTCTAGTTCTGGGGAGGGCTGGGGAATCCACACCATGCTGCGGTGACCCCTGGGGATGCCCAGGGGTACTGCTTGCACTGGTGTGACTGGGGGGGGAGCACAGGAGATGTTGGCACACATGTGCACAGATGTCATTGCACATCTGTGCTCCCAATGGGAGAAAAAGTGGAAATGGCTGGGTGCGACCATGCAGCCTGATGGCTGCGCCCTTCATCGCCAGAAGGACTCATGTGGAATCACACTGGGGGGGATACAGAGCCGGTCTAGCTGGATAGGGTATGGGGAGACCCTCCAGTGGATCAGCAATGGCCGTGCCGGATCCCCCATCATGTGAATGAGCCTGGTGCTCTCCCATCGGGCAGGGCCAGTGGCTGGATACCCCCGCCAGTAGTCGCCGCAGCAGGCGGATAAATAAGAATAATAAAAAATAAATAAATAAATAAAAAATACACCATCATCACAAGAATTTTTACTCCCACCACCATGTAGAATGTGAAAGCCACCCTTCTCCTTAATGTTTAGGCAAACAGGAGGCGTCTTAATGCTGCTGCTGTAAAAGAAATGCCTGCCTCTCCTCGGTGCAAATAAGACATCTGAATTGTCCTAATTATGCAAAGAATTGCTTAAAATATGCTAGCTGCCATGCACAATCTAGGACTTAAACTTAAAAAAGCTTGTAGAACTAATTTTCGCGGTGAAATAACAATGGGACGAACCACAGCTTGCAAAGACTCATTTACGGCACTAACACACCAGGAAGCATGCTTATGTATCGACCGTTCTTAGGTCATCATCAGATCATGCTTTGCAATGACTATCATGCGCATTATAAAGGATATATTTAAAGTGCTTCTACACTAAAAGACTGGACAAGACAGTTAATAACAACAATAAGATTTAACATAATCACTCAGTGTCCATTAACATATTATAATAAGAAGCAGTAGCCCCCCCCCCACTCCTTTGGTTTTCGAGAACAGGGAAGAGTGCTGTTCTTTTCTGATTATTTCACATTATAAGGAATCAATTTCATGAGGGGTGAGCTCCAGTTTTTTTATAAATGGTGTCTAATACTTCCACTGTTGATAGTTTGTCTTTTTCTGAACAAGCTGGACAAGATACTACACTACCTGTCAACCAGATACAAGCTTTATTATCAGGTACTGGCCTCCAGTTGAGTAGAGATTTAGTAGATTTTCATAGTTTTGAATATATAAAGAAAAAACTGATTAGGTTTAATCTTCATGTGGCATCTCTTTTCCAGTATAAAAGAATACCACAAGGAATGCGCATTCAGAAGCCCCCCTCATTTGGAATGGATGATACAGAGTACCTACAGGATTGGGAAAAGATATTGAATAAATGCAGCTATGATTTAATGTTGCTAACTAGTAAGAAAGTCCGAGAAGAAGCTGATAAAGCAACAGAAGATTTGTCTGTTTTGGAACCTAAATGAAGAGAAAGGTTCTTGGGGGCAGAATATGACACATTAGTAACTCGTGCAGAGGCTAGCATCAGGAAATTTCAAACAGAATTAGTGGCATACAAGCAAAAAAAGTATGTTAGAGACGAGAATGGTTACAAAGCTGGAACAGTTTATACATGGCAAGGTGCCAAACTGAGGTTCAATAATCAAGGTCAGAGAAATACGGGTTTATAAGGAGATGTGATGGAAATTTCATCAGGCCCAGACAGTGATTTTGAAGAATCTAATAGAAATCAATTGGAGAGAGGGCATTTTTTAGGCTGTGGGTTGGATATGGTACCTCCAGACACCAGAAATGTAGAACAAGAAGAGAAAAGAGGAAAAATCAGAGGAATGAGATGAAGAAGAGGAAGGAGGAACTCGAGAGGCAGGCAGAACTGGGGGGGGGGGCATTCCCCCAGAAAAATGAATTGGAGGTTGTCAACCTTTCAGAGGTGAATCTAACATAAATACAAAATAAACTGCTATGTAAAGGTTTGAATTTTGTTCTGACCAACCACACAAATAAATTTGATGTGGAAGTAGATTTATTGTGTTTTTATAGAAATTTGCATCTTAAGAATTATTTCTTGCAACAAGAAATCAGCACTGTAGTGAAAAGAAATGAAGAAAGGGAAGTTACTCATTTCAAAGCACCATCCTCCTTTTGTCCCATACAAACAAATCAGACTATTAACACGTTTTGTTCTATGGTATCCAAAGAGGTGAAGTCCACCTTAATTAAAGATAAATTTAAATATTCACAGTATAACATCAGTAACGAGAACAAAAAGCGATTAAAGATCTACAAGCAATGGATGATATTGTGATTATACAAGCTGACAAAGGGGAAGCTGTGGGTAGTGTGGGACTTGCAGAACTACAAAACAGAGGCTTATAAACAATTGAATAACCCTGATTTCTATATGAAGCTGCCTAAAGATCCTACAGAGGAAATTAAAGCTAAAGGTGATAATCTGATTAAGGCAAGTGAAGATCAATGTTGGATTACTAAAAAAGAGAGTGATTTTCTAAAAGTTCCTCATCCAAAAATATCAGTTCTATACCTCCTTCCTAAGATCCATAAAATAGAAAGACCAATACCTGGGAGACCTATAGTATCGGCCAATAACCCAGTAACTGAAAAAATGTCTCAGTTCATTGATTTCATTATTAAGAAACCTGTATTTGCTCTAAAATCCTACATTCAAGATACAAATTCTGTACTGAAGATATTAGCTTCAACAGAGGTGGAAGTGAATGATTGGCTGATAAGTATTGATGTGGAAAGTCTATACTCAACATCACGCATGAACAGGGTTTAACGGCTGTTGTGAAAAAGATGCAAATGAGAGAAAAATATTACCACCAACTGATTACATAGTGGAATTGGCAAGATTTGTTCTTGAATGTAATCATTTTTGGTTCAATGGAAATTTCTATGTTCAAAAACAAAGGAACTGCGATGGGTAACACGCTCGCCCCAAATTTTGCAAATCTGTTTATGGGTGAATGGGAAGACAGATACATATATGACCCTGTCCAAAATCCATTTCGTAATAGAATAAAATTATGGAAAAGATACATTGATGACTGTCTGATGATTTGGTCAGGGGGGAGAAAATGAATTTATGGCTTTTGTATCTTATATTAATAGTACTAATGAACATTTGCAGATTACATATGAAGCGAATCAGAAGTGCCTACCTTTTTTGGACATTATGATCACTAAACATGAAAAGGTTTTGGAAGCAAGTATGTATAGAAAACCTCTATCGAAGAATACAGTATTACATAGAACAAGCTGCCAGCCACAAAGCTTTGCAGGCTGTGGTTCGTCCCGTTGTTATTTCACCTCAAAAATTAGTTCTACAAGCTTTTTTAAGTTTAAGTCCTAGATTGTGCATGGCAGCTAGCATACATATTTTAAGCAATTCTTTGCATAATTTGCACAGTTCAGGTGCCATATTTGCACCGAGGAGAGACGGCATTTCTTTTACAGCAGCAGCACATTAAGACACCTCCTGTTTGCCTAAACATTAAGGAGAAGGAGAGGGACGGCTTTCACATTCTACGTGGTGGTGAGAGTAAAACTTCTTGTGATGATAATGTATTTTTAATTTAATAAAGCCTATTATGGAGTCATGAGCTCTGCACAGGATCCATCATTCTTTATTTAATCATGTGTTAACCTCACAGGTAGTTGTCTGACTACTAATTGTTTTGATATTTTATCCGTTTATTGCCACCAAGGGGGCCGAGGCATGTTTTTATTAAAAAAAAAAAAGTTTCTGCCAACATCAGGGTGCCAAATCCCCATGTTGGCAGTACAGGTCCCACCTGCTGTGGGACACTGGGGAGCCCACTCCCAGTGTCCCAAAATATTTCTTAAAAAAAGGTTTTGCCGACATGGTGTGCCAAATGACCATGTCTGCACTAGCACTCCCCCTGCCAGTGTGGGACACTGGGGAGCCCACTCCCAGTGTCCCCAGTTATGTCCTCTCCTCATACTGTGGTACACTGGGGAGCCCATCCCCAGTGTCCTGTTGGCATCCTTTGCAGACTGTGTGAGAGGCCCTTCGGCACCATGCATTTCTGCTTAAAGTTGAACCAACATAATATTTTGTGGTGATTTGCATATACAGCCCATGATGTTTTGCATGATGGGGGTATTGTGTGATTTTGTATTTCTTTGAAACTTGGCTTCCTGGCCAATGCCCCTTGGGGTAACCCTTGCCTCAGTGCTTGCGCACTAAGGTTCTTTGTTTTATGTGTGTATATAGAGATAGATAGATATATATTTAAATGTTTTTGCTAACATCAAGGTGCCCAATCCCTGTGTCAGCACTAGACTCTCGCCACCAGTGTGTAACACTAGGGAGCCATCTCCCAGTGTCCTGAAATATTTATTTCCCTAGTAATTCTTTTGCCAACATCAGACTGCCCAATCCCCGTGCCAGCACTACAACCCCCCCGACAGTGTGGGACACTGGGGATTCCACTCCCAGTGTCCCCAATTATGTCCACCCCATACTGTGGGACACTGGGGAGCCCACCCACAGTGTCCTCAAATACTCCTAAAGATGCACCTGTGAAAAAATAAAACAGTCCCCATATGTCTTTTTTCCTAAAAAAAAAAAAAGAAAACAGTCCCTCGTCATCTCCCCATCTCCCCTCCCCCATCCTGACCCTCCCACTAAGCAACCCTCCACCCCATACCCCCATTGCCCTATACTTACCACCGGAGATCATCAGCTGTCATCTTCTGTGGACTGGGACTCGTCTGCACTCTTCATAGCTGAACCGCAAACTGAAGAATCAAGGTAAGTGCCATATAATGGCTGTCAATGGCATTTTGAATTTATGTTGATATCTCAGCCATTTTATGGTATGTTTGCACCATATTTTCAACATGGGCTTTTTGGGATCCAACCTCATGAACATTGTCACTGTCATTTTGTTAATTGGATGTGTAAGGTGATTTTGTGATAACCACACAGAATCACCTTTCAGGACCGAGTAATGAAATGACAGTGCCAGTGCTCATGATGTGGGGTCCAAAAAAGCACATGTTGGAAATTTAGTGTAAAAATACCAAAAAATGTCCAAGCTACACATGGTCATTGAAATTTTTCTATGCATACGTGTAACTCCAAATTTTTAACGTAGCCATTTTTTCACACCCCTTCATGAAGAGTATAGCTGTCATTTTTCACATCCAGCCCAAAATGTGTTTTCACACCTGTGGCATGGAATGGTGCAGTCACTGCACAAAATCACCTTTCTGGAGTGAGTAACAGAATGACAGTGTCAGTGTTCATGAGATGGGGTCACAAAAAGGCCATCTTGAAGATTTGGTGCAAAAATACCTAAAAATGCCTGAGTTATACACAGTCATTGGAATTTTTCTATGCACACAGTAGATTTGGTAATTTTAAATATGTTCACTCCAGATTTTTACCATAACCATTTTTCCACACCACCTCATGAACAGTACAGCTGTCATTTCTCACATCCTGCCCTAAACATGTTTCAGCACCTTTGGTGTGGAATGACATTTTGCCACACATGTAAGAAAGTTCCACCTATGGGGTTTATGAGGTGGGGTGACAAGAAGACTGTTGAAAATTTAGGGTCAAAATATGAAAAAAATGACAAAGTTTTGACCATTCGTTCTAATTTCGGTACACCTGCTCATAACTATGGTAATTTACAATATTTTGATCTCAGATTTACAACATAGACTTCTTATTACCCCACCTCATGTATGTCACAGCTGTAATTCTTCAAATCCTGCTCAAAATGAGTTTGCACACTTGTGGCGTGGAATGACACAGTCACTGTGTGAAATCACGTTTTGGGACTGAGTAATAGAATGACAGTGCCAGTGTTCATGAGGTGGGGTCTCAAAAAGACAATCTTGAAGATTTGGTGCAAAAATACCTTAACATGCCCGAGTTACGCACAGGCGTTGGAATTTTTCTATGCACGTACGTAACTCCGATAATTTTTAATATGTTCGCTCCAAATTTTCAACATAGCCATTTTTCCAGACCACCTCATGAGCAGTATAGCTGACATTTCTCACATCCTACCCTAAACATGTTTCTGCACCTGTGGCTCAGAATGACATTTTGCCATGCATTAAGAAATTTTCACCTATGGGGTTTATGAGGTGGGGCTGATAAGAAGACTATGTTGAAAATTTGTGATCAAAATATGAAAAAATTACAACGTTATGACCATTCATTGCAATTTAGGTATGCCCATTCGTAACTATAGTAATTTACAATATTTTGACCCCAGATTTACAACATAGCCTTCTTATTACCCCACCTCATGTATGTCGCAGCTGTAGTTTTTCAAATCCTGCCCAAAATGTGTTTGTGCACCCGTGGCATGGAATGGCATTGCAGATGCTCAGAATTATGTTTTTTCAGGGATTTGAAACATTTTCTGTACCAGGTACATGTCCTAGGGTAATCAGATGGCTATGGTGATAATTTGCTCACGCATCTACAGAGGGATGGTTCGGACCCTGCGCTCCCACATTAAAATAAGGAAATCAACAGGGAGATGAAGGTTAATTACAATGTCTCTACACTTATGAATAGATGAGAGCACAGGGCCCCATAAACAACTATTGCTATGGTCATACTTTCACAAAAAGTAAGGAAATGCATTGAAAAAAACTTAATTTAGGCATCAGTTAGGGTTCATATTGCAGCGACAGAAGTATGGAAACGTAGTGTTTGCATTCCCAACCCTAACACCCCATCCCACCAACCACCAACCAACCTTATCACCTCACCCCACCCCCCACCTTCTTCACACCAACAGGTATCAGGGGGTGTCTTGCAGTCATCGATCCTAATGCTCACCCCATTCGTCTATGCTGTACCATCTCAGCTTCCTTACAGATGGAATGGTGTGGCATTAGGTCAATGACTGCAAGAACCCCCGACAACCTGTTGGTGTGGAGGGTGGGTGGATGGGGTGTTAGGCTGGGAACCCCACCACATCTCCATACTTTTGTTGCTGTAGTAATATGAACTCTAAGATGCATTAACAGAGTTTTTAGCAATGAATATATATATATATATATATATATATATATATTTCATTTTATTTCATTTTCATCTTAGGGCACTGTTTAATATTAACCCCATGTTGCAAGTGGCAAATCCTTAAGACTTGGGAAGTTTCACGATGGCAGTTATTCCAAATTCTGAGATCTGGAAATATAAAAAGCTTTTATACTGTAAGTGCACTTTTTTGCCATTTTTTACCCACCTGTGGAGCAAAAGTGGTTCAACATTTAGTTGCTAAACTTACAGTGTAGTAGTAGTGGTGTGGCCCAAGAGTGTGCTTTTCGATGGTTTCATGAAAAAAAATCAGTTTGTTGTAAGGTTCTAAAATGTGGCTTCTGAGCATGCTCAGTAGGGTTTTCAAGATAACTGTCTGGTACAAAGAATTCATATTCAGATGAAAATGTTTTTTAGGTTACTGCAAAAAAAGATGTTATGGTCGTGAGCACCACCATCTTGTTTTTTGTTTTGGACAAAACAAATTTCTAGAAACACATAAGAATGATTCATTTTTGGAAAACACCTGAACCTAGGTACAAACAGGACTTGTTTAGCTAGATTCAGAGGTTTGCTTGATAAAAAATTATCCAGAAATATGTTTTTTTGGGCACCCAGAAAAAATTTAGGTCTCCAGCTTTGTGAGGATTAAAATTGTACTGTTTTGAGGCGAGGATTCTTTGTTTGCAAGAAAGTGCAAACAAAGTATTTGTGCATACATGAACATTTGTTTTTAGTGCTGGATAACAATTATGTTCAAACAATTGAATTATTTGGCCACCACTAACTGTGACCAAAACATACCCTCCACTGACAATGGGATCTATTCATCAACAGGGTGGGATGTACGCCTCATAGGTGCATAATCCAGCCACGTAGCTCCATAATCATGGATCAGCACACACCAATGATATGAGCTGATTCACAGGGGGTAGATGGATGCAGAGCAGTGGACTCAGGCAGGCATTCAATCACACTTGGAGCAGGGGGCACGTGAGAAGGCACAGATCCCAAGATGTGCAATGTATGGGCACCTGCCTGAATGGCTGCCCCCCACTCTTCCCATCTGCATAGTGGGCTGGGGCAGCATGGAGGGTCCTCTCCTGGTCCCGCCATGGCTGGCAGGTGTTATCCTTTCAGGCACACACTGGGCTATGGCACAGTCCCCTCTGCCAAACCCTGTGCCCCCTGTGCCTGGCACTATGCACCTTAGTGAATGCCGCTTAGTACAGGCATGTCTCCGACACTTCTCCCATTCGCCCATGGCTCAATGTAGTTCACACGGCCATGGGACTCATGTGCACACCTGCCCTGTGTGCATTTGGTGACTGCCATCGGGGATCTGTGGTACCCCCACTGCACAGTGTTCCCATCTATGTTTGCCTACATGCCCAAGATACATGGCGCGTAGGCATGATGAATAGAGCCCAATAACATTTGTTCTTTGTACTATAAAAAAACTTTTACTCATACCTGTAACTCTGCCATTTTCTAACTTATCTTGCAAAATTTTCCGCAGCCTTATTGTTAATGGTCATACCTGCAAACAACATTACTTCACATTTTTTGTGACATTCTGACCCCCCCATATTTTAGCATAGTATTTTCATGACCCTCCCAAAGATGACAGGTGCCATTTATTGAAAATTTGGGGTCAGCATATTGAAAATTACTAAAGTTATGAGTAAGCGTTGAAAGATTTCAATGTACCTTCAGAACTTTGTTGATTTTTAATGCTGTGACCCAAAATTTTTAACATGGTCTTCTTATGACCCCACTACTCAAACCCAGTAGGTAAAAATATTCAAATCCCACCTGAAAGGTGATTTCAAAGAGTGACTGCAAAATCCCCTTTCTGACAGGATTTGAAATATTTTACCTACCCTGTTCATGAGGTGGGGGTCCCAAAACAGCCACATAGAAACCTTTGGAGAAAAATATTTAAAAATCACCAAGTTATGAGTAAAAGTTGAAAATGCATTGAAATACTAATAACTACATGTACCTGAATTCCTCAGTTCCTGGTCAGCTTTCAAGAGTGAAGACTTGTCTCCAGACCAGAGAGGATTACAGTGTAATACATATTGTGTAAGGGGGGGTGAGATGGTGGGTTCTGAGTGGGATAACAGGGTGCGGTGGGTGAAGTGGAAAGTGGCACAAGACAATGAGGGACCATTTTCTTTATTTCAAATTTAAAAAAAGGAAAAAGTAAAAGACATCAAGGGATGATTTTCTTGGTTTCAGGTACCTACTGGCACTGAGGATTGAACACCCCAGTGTTGGCTTGATACTCGGGATTACCAAGAGTGGGCACCCCAGTGTTCCAAACTGTTGCCTTGTGAGGGATGCCCGAAGGCTATGTGAGATAAAATTAAGAAATTTGAATGGTTTGAATGGACTTTTCAGTGGAGTTCATCCATTATTTTTGGCATATCCTATTGGTCTTGTGTGGATGACCCAAGATATTTGAGGAAAACCTCCAAAGAGGAAGAGTAGCCTGAACCTAGCTGGAACATTGTATGGGTGGACAGTGGCACAAGCCAATGAGGGACCATTTTCTTTATTTCAGATTAAAAAAAAGGAAAAAGTAAAACACTTCAAGAGATGTTTTTCTTGACTTCACGTATCTACTGACACCGGGGATCAAACAGCCTAGTGTTGGCTTGATACTAGGGATCACCAAGGGTGGGCACCACAGTACCCCAGACTTCTACTTTGTGAAGATGGACTATGCCGACACCAGGGATTCTGAACCACGGTGTCAACAGACTTACATGTTGAGTGGTGTAGGGGATGGATGATACAGAAGGGGAGGGTGACACCAACCAGCTTTGGAAGTGGGCACCCTGGTGCTGGAATCATTAAACAATAAACCCATTTAGCTGACACTAGGGATGGGGCACCCCAGTGTCCAGATCAAATCAAGAAGGATACTAATACAGCTAATGGTGGACTTGGGTGACAGTGAACGTAGAAACATAAAAACATAGACTTTGATGGCAGATAAGGACCACTTGGCCCACCCAGTCTGCCCATTTCCCTACCTATTGGATAAGCTGCAGATTCCAGTTAACCAACAGCCTACTTCCTGCAACCCCCACTATAATTGCCTTATGACTGTCCTATGCATGTTTGAATTCCCCCACTGTTTTAGACCCCACAACCTCTCCAGGATGGTGGTTCCATGCCCACCACTCTTCCATGAAAATAATTTCACATTACCCCTGAGCCATCCCTCTAACTTTAAATTGTGCCCCTTGTTCTTACACATCTCTTTTCTGAAAGATGCTACCTCCTTGACTTTGTTGATTCCCTTGAGGTACTTAAAAGTTTATATCATGTCCCCCATCCTCCTTTCATCAAGGGTATACATATTAAGCTCTCTCAGTCTCTCTTCATATGGTTTCTGATGTAGACCCTGCACCATTTTAGTTGCCCTCCTCTGGACTGCTTCCATCCTGTCTATGTTCTTGCATAGATGAGGTCTCCAAAAGTGCATGCAGTACTCCAGATGGGGTCTCACCAACTGTCTGTTCAGAGGGATAACCACTTCCCTTTTTTTTATATATGATGCCCATCCCTATGCATCCTAGTATCCCCCTGGCTCTCCTTACTGACTTCTCACATTGCTTACCCACCTTTAGGTCATCTGATATGACTACACCCAGATCCCTTTCCATTATTGTTGTTGTTAGTACCTCCCCTGCTACTGTGTACCCTTCTCCTGGATTTTTATTTCCCAGGTGCATTACTTTGCACTTCTTTGCATTGAATCTAAGTTGCCATATGTCTGACCATTCCTCCAACCTTGCCAAGTCCCTTCTCATCCTTTCTACCCCCCCTTGTGTATCAACTCTGTCACAGATCTATGTGTCATCTGTAAAGAGGCATACCTTTCCTTCCAGACCCTCTGCAATGTCACCTATAAAGACGTTAAAGAGGACTGGACCCAGTACTGAACCCTGAGGTACTCCACTAGTAACCCCCCGTTCTTCAGAATATGTTCCATTCACTATTACCTTCTGTGTCCTGCTGTGCAGCCAGTTTGCTACCCAGGCTACCACCCTGGGACCCACTCCCAGGCTGGCTAACTGATTATTAATCTTTCTGTGGACTGTGTCAAATGCCTTGCTAAAGTCTAGGTAGGCCATATCCACAGCCCCTCCTGGTCTATTACTTTGGTCACCCAGTCAAAGAAATCAATTAGATTCATCTGACATGACCTTCCTGCTGTGAATCCATGCTGCTTTGGGTCCTCTGCCCCACTGACCTCTAGGTACTGAACAATTCTTTCTTTCAGAAGTGATTCCATCATTTTCCCAACCACTGAGGTCAAACTAACAGGTCTGTAGTTTCCTGCTTCTGCCTTGCTCCCACTTTTGTGAAGGGGAATCACATCTGCCCTCCTCCAGTCCTCAGGTACCACCATATCCTCTCATGATTTGTTAAAAAGTGTGGTCAGTGGTGTCACTAGGTCCTCCCTTAGTTCTTTTAGGATTCTAGGGTGAATCCCGTCAGGCCCCATTGCTTTGTCCACCTTCAGTTTTAGGAGTTCTTTCAGGACTCTTTCTTCTGCAAATGGACTGGTGTCAACCCCACTATCCAGAGTGCTTCTATTCTTTTGTGAATACTGAGCAAACGTATTCATTCAGTATCTCTGCCTTTTCACTTTCTCCCTCTGCCCACCTCCCCTCTCCTTTATTAATCTTTGCTATCCCTCCCTTAACCTTTCTATGCTCCCTAATGTACCTGTAAAAGGTTTTATCCCCCTTCTTAACTGAGTTGGCTATCTTTTCCTTGGTTTGGGCCTTTGCTTTTCTGACTGTCTTCCCCATTTCTTTCTGCTTTAATTGATACAGTTCCCTGTCGTGCTTCTTCTGTGATTCCTTATACTTTCTGAATGCAGCCTTTTTCTCCTTAACCTTCCCTGACATGTCTTTTGAGAACCATAGTGTTTTTTTTATTCCACTTTGTTTTCTTTATTTGTTTCACACAAAGGCTTGTTGCCTCCATGATGGCAGTTTTGATTTTTCTCCATCGTTCTTCCACCCCTCCTTTCTGGCCATTTGCTAATGCATTCCTCAGGTATTCACCCATTATGCCAAAGCCAGCTCTTCTAAAGTCCAGTATCCTTGTCTTTGTATGGCTTGTCTCCATGGTTATGTTTATTGTGAAGCACACTGTGCAGTGATCTCTTGTTCCCAGATGTCTACTGACTTTTAAATTTGTGATCCTCTCTCCATTTGAGAGAACCATGTCTAATATTGCTCCCTCCCAAGTAGGTTCCACCACTAGCTGTCTAAGGCATGCTCCCTGTAGGGCATCGAGAATGACCCTGCTCTTAGATGTGGCTGCAGTCCATGTCATCCAGTTAACATCTGGCATATTCAGGTCCCCCATCAACAGTATCTCCCCTTTTTCAGACATTTTGAGAATGCCCTCTATCATTTTCTTGTCCACTTCCTCCCCTTGAAACGGGGGTCTGTATACTACCCCTGTGCAGATTGTGATGCCATTCCCTGTGTCCAAGGTGACCCAGAGTGCCTCTTGTCCTCCCCCTTTACTTTTTAGTTCTGTAACTTTGATCCCTTCCCTTATGTAGAGAGCTACTCCACCTACTCTTTTACCCTTCCTGTCCCTTCTGTAGATTGTGTACCCTGGTATGTTGACATCCTAGTCATGGTTCTCCATGTACCATGTTTCTGTGACTGCCACAATATCCAAGTGTTCCTCTTCTATCAGGGCTACTAGCTCTAGAAGCTTGTTTCCCAGACTACAGGCATTGGTACTCATTGCCCTCCATTTAATGTTGGCTTTATCCTTTTTTACCCCATCCCTGCTCTTATTGCCCTTGTCTATTTTTCCATGTACCACTGTCTTGCCCTCTGTTAAGCTCTGTACCTCAGTGTTTACCCTACTACCTGCCATGTTTTGTGGGGGGAGGCTTGAACTTTCCTGTTTCCTATCAGCACCTCCCCCCCTTGACTAGTTTAAAAGCTTGCCAAGGAAGCCTTTAGATCTGTCACCTAGGAGCTTGTTTCCCTTCCTGGACAGATGCAGACCATCATGCCAGTATAGACCTTCATCTCTCCAGGTGGATCCCCAGTCCCCAATGAAGCCAAAGCCCTGTGCTCTGTACCAGTTTTGCAACCATTCATTAAACTGCATGGTGTGCAGTACCCTAGCCTCACCACTGCTATAGACTGGCAGCACCTCTGAGAAGGTTACTGTGCTTGCTACCTGTCTGAGGCCCCTCCCCAACTCCACAAATTCATCCTGCACTGCACTGATCTCATGCCTAGCTAGGTCATTTGTCCCATGGTAGACAATGATATTAGTTCCCTCTTCTGTGATGCTGCTTCTGCAATCCTCAGGATTTGCTTCCTGTCCCTCCAAGCCATGGCACCAGGCAGGCACCTTACTTCCCTCTCCTCTCCCTTCCCCAGGTCTACACCATTAACAACTGAGTCCCCTATCAGAAGCTGTTTCTTTCCCCTGTGGTGTCCCTTGCCACTTTTTTGTGGGTCTCCCTTGTGGATGTCACCAGCATTCTTCTTGGTCTCCACTGAGGGTGTCATCATAGAGGAACCTTGATTTGCCAGACTGACATATGATTAGTGTAGAGGTACAGCTAGGGGGCTATGCCTCTGTTCCACCACCCTCACCCTCCCAGAACCCACTGTGGTCCATCTGCTCTTCACACATGGCAACCTCTGAGGTAGTGGTTGTGGAACTGGTGCTCTTTGGGTGGGGGAGGCCTCCTTAGTCCTTGCCAGTTCAGCCTGAAGGTGGGCAACCTCCTCCCTCAGAGCTGACTGTTGCCTGCAAATAGGGCAGCAATGCAGGTTCCAGAATGTCTCCCAGAAAACTGCTGCCCCACAACCAGTGCATTGCACCACTTCCCACATGTCTCTCTTCCTTATAATATACAATGAGTAATATATAAAATATTTATTTTTTGTTTTTTTGGTGTGTACTCACCCTTTATGCACTGTGCTGGGTTATTAAGAATATGACAGTTCTGCCCCAAGACCTGTTGAGGAAGTGATGTCAGAACCTTGGCTATAAAGGAAATGACACTCGTACACAGTCACGTTCAGCAGTGGCAGGGCTATGCACTGACATTTAATCCTATTCCTACTGAACGAACACAGCACAGCATAAAATGAACTCTATAAACAGTCTGCCCCTACCAAAAAATTGCATTGTCATAATACAACCACATGAAGCAATGTACTTGTAAAAATTGAGTTATCATTAAAATGCTCATTTTTTTAAAATGAGCATGCTCAGAAACAGAACTGTTTTTCTTTAAAAACTGCTTAGGTTTGGGAGCTAAAAACCTCAGCAGCACACACCTTGGGCTAAACCTTATCAAACCTGTAAGTTTCAGGTTTCAAACCCTATTTCTTTTAGAACAGGAGAGCAAAAAAGGTCTTAATTGATGTCATTTTAGGGCCCGATATTCAGACTTGCGCCTGGCAATGGTTCAAGTGGTGGCTCAGTGCAGCTGAGTTGGACGTATTCAAAAGAGATGTGCCATGGTGCATCTCTTCTGAATATATCAACTAATGTGCGCTGCACAAATACAATGCACTGGCACCTCCCTCAAGATGGCTCTGAATACCGGGAATGGGAAATGTGCCAGCACATCAGAGATGCACCGTGCGCAAATCCCTGATATTCAGACACCAATATGCAAATGGAGCCATAATGCATGCAAGGCACAAATGGGGTCATTTGCATGTCATTATGGCCCTATTTGCATGTGTTTTGCAGGGCTGGCCAGAAAAATGCACCTGGTGCCCTGCACAGCATGCAGTCCCTGTACCAGGGACCACAGTAGTACCCCCTACCCATCCTGTACCACCGATCGATGCATGAATCCATTTGTAATATCCCTGGTAGTCCAGTGGTACCCCCTTCCCATCTCAACCCTCCAATCACTGCATAAATATGTTTAATATCCTTGGTAGTCCAGTGGAAACCCCCCCATCCTGACCCTCCAATGGCCGAAATTAATTAATTTACTATCCCTGGTAGTCCAGTGGTACCCCCCTGCCCGAATCCTGATCACCGTGAAATGGCCATTACTACTCCCTGACAGTCTAGTGGTACCCCTCCCCCACCCACACAAGACTCCCAGCCCACCCAGCCCCCATCATCAGCAGGCAGTATACCCACCCGCATACCTCTCATGGCTGCTTACTGAATGACAGCTTACAGTATGAGCTGCAAGCTCATTGGTCCATATTGTGGACCAATGGTCTGGCAGCACATACTGTAATAATCATTCACCAAATTTTCAACATAGACTTGTTATTACCCCCACCAAATGTATGTCACAGCTTTCATTTTTCAAATCCCGACCAAAATGCGTTTTCACACCTGTGATGCAGAATGGTACTGCAGTTGTGCAGAATTAAGTTTTGGTGGGGATTTGAATATTTTCTGTTCTGGGTACATCAGGTGGGGTAATAAGATGGCTATGTTGACAATTTCATCACTCTTGTCCTATAAATGAAAGCGCAGGGCCCAGAGGATCCTGTGCTTCCACAGTTATGTACATATATGCATCTATGGAGTATTGTCCACCACTCTCACATTTTTTTGGACTTGTCCTTGGCTACATCAATATTGGGCAAAGGTTGAACTGACCTTCAGGAGTTAGTCCATTGTAGTCCCCCTTGCATGAGAGTGTATTATGGTATTGCCAGCTCTCGGAAAAGGACTCTCCATTCCTCCCACTTTGTATCAGAATAGCTTTCCATAGATCAAGGCAGCTGGACCTCCACTACATCATCAAATTTTTGAATGAGCAAGAGGTTTTCCCCTTTCAGTCTCTTCAGGTGCAACTTGATCTCACAAGCCAAGAGCATTACTGTACAGATATTTATAAGTTCATTCTCTGCTCCATCACTCATGTTGTAATTCTCCTAAAATTCCTGACCTAGACCCCCTACTGCGCCACCTTTTTATGTCCCATCTGAAAGGAGAGTCATGGCAACACTTGATTGTGCATCTTTATCATGGTCTGCAGGAGGTTGCAGCACAGCTTTGACCATCTACTGCACAGCTGGAATTGATTACTTCACAGAACTGGACTTGATATCCCTTGCCCACCTTAAAGGTCAGTTCCTCAACTTTCTGGTGAGAATTCACCTGGAAATGCCAATCCTGCTATTTTCATACCCCAGAGTGTAGATGAAGTATAAGGGAATCCAGTACAATAGCTGTTGGAGACAGTGTGGAACTGTAGCAGCTGATCATATTCATATTTTTGGAATTTGCCCTGTCATATCACCCTTTTGGCAGGAGCTGGAGCCCTCATTCTGTAAACTGACCCTTGATACTAACCTTCTTACTCTGACTATGGTTCTGATATCTATGCCCCCCATGGGGCTGTGAATCCACTCTTAGTCCCTGGCTTCACTGTTGCTTTTAGCACCCAGAAAGGCCATTACTAGATTATGGCTCCAAACAGAGACCCCTACTTTAAACCAATGGCTCCAGATAGTGCTGTTGCTCTAGCATATGGAACACCTCATGCACTATTTGAACAGGAAGGAAGACAGATTTCAGGAGGTTTGGAGACCATGGCAAATGTACTATATGAATGTTGAACCACTATTTGTCCATGAAGTTACTGTTTCTTTGTCATTACTTTTGCTACAAGAGTAGCTATATCCACTTCAGCAAGTCTCCCCTCCCCCCAATATGATGAGCATGAACATTACATTACATTACAAGTTAGCCTGGTTTCCCCTGTTCTTTCTTTGCCAATTGCCTCACCATATCTTGTAGAGTAAAGGTATGTTAAGTTGCACTAGTATGGTTCTGTATGTAGGCACTGATGTACCTCATAACTCATTTTGTTTCATATTTATGAAAAAAATGTAATACAAATCTAAATACAGAAAAGGAGTTATTCCCCCATCTCCCCACATTAATGACTAGAAGAAAAAATTACTCACCGTAGTAATCTTCTTTCTTCCAAGGGGTCCTTTAGCATCAGTAACTTTAGCAGTTAGCTGGCTAGGTGCAACTGCCATGGAGGTGTGCCTTTAAGAGAAATTTAAATGAGCTTAGGACCATAGCCAATCAGAAAATAGGAAGGGTAGTGAGCTGAGTGAGAGCTGCTGAAGGCTTCAGAATTTTTTCAAAGGAAAAACGAGGGCAAATGCCCCGAAAAGAATCAACAGGATTCAAAAAACATGCAAATGTCCACCAAAGTGGAAACAGAAACAACAACAACACAAGTGACAAACACATAAATAAGAAACCCCAAATTCGGTAAGAGATGTGATAAAGAGCCCTTCTCTGACAGGTGAACTGGGGAAGAAGGGTGGGAGCTTACTGATGCTAAAGGACCCCTTGGAAGAAAGAAGATTACTGCTGTGAGTAATTTTTTCTTCTTACCCCAGCAGTCCTTTAGCATCAGTAACTTTAGTAGACTACCAAGCAGTACCAAGTGGGAGGTGGGCAGAGAACCTACTAGGAATGAACCACCCTGCAAAATTTAGCATAAGATCTGGTCTGCACATCCAAACTGTAGTGATTCACAAAGTTGTGTACAGATTTCCAAGTAGCTGCTTTTCAGACATCCAGTAGAGGAATGTCCACTGCTGCTGCAAGCGAGTCTGCCGTGCCCCTGGTATAGTGGGCCCTGAGCCCCACTGGAGGTTGGTGACCAGCTTTTCCATAGTAGAATCTAATACAAGAGACTTACCAACAGAGAAATTCTCTTGGTAGCTGGTATTCCCCCTGCCTACATAGCTGTAGGTGGGGAACAATTGAGAGGAAGAGCCTCTGGATTGTCTAGTATGCTCTAGGTAGTAAAAGATGGCTCTTGACATCCAAGCTGTGGAGCTTTTGCTCGCCAGGAGTGGATTTCTCAGTAACGAAGACAGGCAGAGTTACAGACTGGTCCAAGGGAACTCTGAAACCACCTTTGCAGAAATTTCTATTTGTCCTGAGCCCAACTTTATCGTTGTGAGGGAATATGTAAACTGTCTCAGTGCACCAGGCCTGTAGCTCCGAAACCTCCTGGCAGAGGAAACGGTTACCAAGAAGCCTGTCTTCCAAGTTACAAACTTGATGTGGGCCATGGACACAGGCTTGAAAGGTGGCTTCATGAGCCTGTCTGTGCAAAGGTTAGGGCTCCGAGAAGAAACAGACTCTCGAACTGGAGGCTGGGGGTGTAAGAGGCATTTGAAAACTGTTAAAATATGACGTGGGAAAAAATGATTTTTTCTTTCCCACCAAAAAGTAGGCTGAAATTGCCACCAGGAGTAGCTTGAGGGAAGATGGTTTCAAGCCTGACACCTGTAAGAGTACCAGGCAATCTAGCAGCTTAGGGTCTGAAACTGGATGGGTGGGATTCAACCTTTTTGCTCTTGCACCAGAGGAAAAACCTTTACATTTGGCTACATAAGTCTTCTTAGTGTTTGATTTTTTTAACCACCCTCAGTCTCCTATGGACCTGTTAAGAGTACTGTGAGGATGCAGACTCTAACTGTTCCAGAACCAGGCCTTGAGGTGGAAGGAGTGCATGCCTAGATACTGCACTCCTGTCTGAGGAAGGGTCAGCAGGGAGTGAGTTGGAGACAGGCGAATGGACTGCTGCAGGGCATTGAGAGAAGGAGAGGGTACCAGGCTTGCTTGGGCCAATCCGGAGCCACCAGAATCCTAGGTGCAGGCTGTTGCAAGAGTTTCAGAAATACCCTGAGAATCAGAGGAAAAGGAGAAAATGCATATAAGAACCTCCCTGGGTGCCCGCCTGAATACCGTAGCTAGTACTTTATTGTTCAGAGTCCATTAACTCTGGCCCTGACTGATGTGACTAGAGCCTCTGCCAGAGTATTGTGTTTGCCTGGGAGGTGAATCACTGAAAGGATGACTCCCAGGTAGAAGGCGAAAAAGCAATTTTTATAGCACCTGCTAACAGAGTACTCCTGATCTGGCCATTGCAGTAGTGTCTGTTTGACTCTGTAAGTCTGTCCTTTTATGACAGGAGCAAATGCTGTGAGCTAGAAAGATTTCTAGAAAGAGTTTCAAAAAGAAATAAGATTAACTGTGAATCCTGGAGAGTCTAGGTGCCACTTACTGAGGCACTGTTCAGATGCGCTTCCCACCACGGCGGGAAGGCATCTGTGGAACTGCTCTGTCTGAGTTTTCAGCTTTGAAAATTGTTGCTTTCTGAGACCAGCAAGCTACCAGGAGACTTGAGGGTGATGCATCCTGCATCTGAACCTTGGGACCATTGCAGGCACTGAAGCCATGTGTCCCAATAGCCTGAGAAAATGTCAAAGTTATGTGATTTGCTTGGGACCACATCATATACTGAACCAGTGAGGGTTAAAGATTCTAACACAGTCAAGCCCTTGCTGGCTGGTCTCGCTGTCCCTGGATGAAGAAAATTGCCAATGAGGGACATCTTGAATTCTTGCCTGTAGAAGGAAGGCATATCCTTCCTGGATGCTGGGAGGGTTCCAGGTGAGACTTTGTTTAGATTTACCTGGGAACCCCGAGACTACAGATAGAACCCTATAAGGGGAAAAAAGGGACTCCTTGACCTGACAAGGAAACTTTGGCAGGCTAATCGGCAACTTAGGTGTAGCTAGAGATGTCCAGATTCCTGAGGCATGCTGCTACCACTGCCCAGAACTTTGTATGACTTTTGGGGCTGAGGAAGGCCAAAGGGCCACAGTGAGCCCTCCCTTGTGTGAGTGTAACCTCATTAAGGTATATGGAAAAAAGAAGGCCCTTTTTGGCTATGGAGGCTAGCCGTCTCCCTACTTTAAGAGCTGCATGAATAGTAACAGAGTGACCATCTTGAATCTGGGTTCTAACAGCAAGATGGGAAGCCACTCCCCAGTTGTCTTTTATGTCAGGAATCAAGTAGAGTAGAGGCCCTTTCTTCTTTTCATGGACAGGGACCCTCTCCACCATTCGCAAAGCTAGAATGATTTTTGTGCCTCCCACTCCAACAGAAACGTCTGTGTTGGGGATAGAGACTTAGACACCTGGGTGCACATGAGGTCTGTCCACACTAACATCAGGCTTTAAACTGAGAAAACACCCCTGTACTGAGAGAAGGCTGGGAAAAAAACTCTGCCCCTAATGCCCTCGGGAGGAAGTTCCATGGGACAGGGGGCCTTGCTTGAGATTTTCTGGAATTGAACAGTATGTTTTGATCACCAGGAAAGTCCATGGCTTTAAACTGGGAGTCTGAGGGTAGACCAGTAGTTCTAGGCCAGACAAAGCACCTCAGAGAGAGAGAGAAGGCACAGGCCATGACTCTGGATGCCGCATCCTTGTTGTCGTCCTTCTAGATATGGTATTACATAGCTTCCAGAGCAGGTTAGCCATATCACCCCAGCTTCTGCACCAAGAACCAGGATAGAGTTCCGCAGTGCTTTTTTTTTTTTAATATCTGGCTGAAAAACCAAGTAGGCAAATATTTGATAAGCATCCATGGGTAACTAAGAAATGTATTTTCTGGAGTCCTTATCTGGGGGTTAAGGAGGACAAGAAGTCCCCAGCTTTCTCATAACCTGCCTGATGCACTATATTCACATGGTTGCGATGCACAGATAGGCACTCAGGATTGTTAAACAATTGTTATATTAATGCATTTATTTATTCACACTTCCAGACCGCTTGTAAACCTCTGCCACAGAAGTAGGGGTTTGAAGCAGTTTTGTGGTATTGTTATTTATATTTTTTATTATAGACAGGCTTATAGGAGGTGGAACCTTTCATCGCCCTATAATCTTCCCTTTTCAGAAGGGAGGTCCAGGGTGTCCAATATGTTTTGGATAAATGAAGGCAGAGAGGGAGACCTCCTTGGATACATAGGGTACTAGACCCTCCACCTCATGAAAATTCTCATGTCATCTGTATCGCCCTCACAGTCTCTGTGGCAAGAACTGTGGAAGAGTGACAGCAGCCCCTGTAAGCAGGGGCAGAATAAAATTATTTACCATCCACTGTATGACTCTTGCAGTCTCTGGGACAAGAACTGTGGAAGAGTGTTAGCAGCCTCTGCAGGCAGGGGTATCATAACATTATTTATCATCAACTGTATCACCCTCACAGCCTATGGAAAAGATAACTTTGGAAGAGTGTTTGCCAGCCCCAGTAAAGAAAGGATCCATTTTTTATAGGGTCTGAAACAGTTGCCATGTTTTTTCCATATTTTGCACAGGAGTACTACTCAGTTTTCTGTATGCTTTAAGCTGCCTGTTGTCTCACTATTGGCTTTCTCAGGAGCAATGGGAGCATCTATGTCTAGACAGTTTCTTTTTAGCCGCTTTATCAGTGGCTTGATCAAGCTTCCTTCCTTCGTCACTTCTATTATTTTTAAATTGTGAGGAACTTCATAATTTGAAAGCTTTAATGTTTGGCTGGGATCTGGAGGGTTCCTCAGCACTTCCTCACATTTTAGTCTTTTTAAATGGCCCCTAGTTGGAAGCCTTTGATATGTGCTCAGCCCTAATAATCAAAAGTTTGTCTGCTATGTTGTGCCCAATTTAAGCAAAGCAAACCAGTCCTGGACCTTACGAATTGAGTGCAGGTTTCTGTGAAATGCCACCAGCCAGTCCTGCCCCAGTTAATTAGCTCTGTCTGTTGCCAGTGCCTTTTTTTTTTCATGGTTGTAGAACTGGGATCTATACCAGTGCCAATCTTAATAGAAAACTCAGCAATACTTGTCAACTGCCACAGGCGGCTGCTGGACCCTTACGGACAGTCCTGCGACAGACGATGCCTTAGGTCCAGTTCCTTTATGCATAAACATATACAGTATATAGAAAGGTTCTCTTAATATGCCAATCCTGAGAGAAACACCCAGGCATTGCTAGGATTTTAATTCCAATGGCATGCCTCATGGTAAAACCCATGAGGTCTGAGGTAAAAAACAAGGCAACTGCCCCCAATTCAATGGTTCCCACAAGAATCTGGTCAAAAAAGAGAGGAACCATCAAAATTAAGAATTTACAATAAATTTAACATTTAAAATGTACAGTCACGGTAAAAATAAAGTCAAAATAGTGCGGTTGCACTAAAAATAAAAAATTAGCACGGTGCTAACGAATTTGTAATACTTTCACCCAGCACACTATTAAAACAGAAATAT
The DNA here is from genome assembly GCA_016271365.2 of Neoceratodus forsteri. NCBI lineage: Eukaryota > Metazoa > Chordata > Ceratodontiformes > Ceratodontidae > Neoceratodus > Neoceratodus forsteri. Next base: position 1,272,855,758 of record CM057449.1, on the reverse strand, counting down.
GAGGAAAACTTCATCCAGATAAGCACTAGGAGGCTGTCAACAAGGAAAGTTGAGAGACATCTCATGGGCAATGTTGCTCAGTCCAACGGAGAAAAAATTCTGAAGCCTTCAGCAGCTCTCATTCAGCGCACTACCCTTCCTGTTTTCTGATTGGCTATGGCCCTAAGCTCATTTAAATTTCTCATAAAGGCACACCTCCAGGGCAGTTGCACTTAGCCAGCTAACTGCTAAAGTACTGATGCTAAAGGACTCTTGGAGTAAGAATAGTGTTGTTTTTAGATTATCCAGTCAAGTAGTTCAATAAACATCAGAAAGATCTACTCAAAGCCCGCCCAGTGACACTGAGGGTTGAGGCACTGGACACCACACCTTGCGCTACATTGGTAACCCAGGTTCAGGAATGAGCCTGGGTCATCGGGGGTCAGCTGGGGAGGAGGGAGCAGGATTGAGCAGCTGAAAGGCAGCTCTCCTCTCCTGAGGAAGGACTTTGTAGCCCCTGTTGTACAGCAGCCTCCAGGTGGAAGCCTGAGGGTAATGCAGGTGGGTGGGTCAACAGCATGAATAGGGATGGCACTGCAGAACCCATGACATGCACATGCCTCCATATGCATATACATGGCCATGGCATGGGGGGGCCAAAACAGGAGGAAACAAATGGTGCTGACCGACAGGATGATGCCAATCCCCCACAAGCTTCTCAGCCAGCTAGCTGGGCACCTCTGTGCCATTAAGATAAGTCCCCAGGGACAGTGGGGTGATGGGGCTGGGGGGGACCGGTAGAAGGAGGCCAGTCAGCATGAGAGGCGATAAAATGTAAATTAAAAAAAGAAACATCTACTCGGTATTATGTTAACAGTGGCTAAGAGAGCTATTATGAAAAAGTGGCTTCAGCCAGACCCCCTCCAAGATGTAGATCTCCGAAGAAATCTTATGGTTGCAACTTATCAGACATGGAAGATAAAACATAAAGTTCATACTCAGACCAAATTATTTAATAATAGGTGGACTGGTTGGATTGTCTGCATGATAAACAAGAGGGACAACTTTGTTCTGTGACCGTAGTGAAGTCCCCTCTCACTGCTTGTGTTTTTTTCTTCTGGTCCTACTTTACTGTAGAGACAACCTGGCTATGTTTAAAAGTGTATCTTTAGCACAGTACAAATTTTATATTGTATTATGTAAACTATTTTTTTATAACGAATCTACATTTTTCATTATAATAAGGGGTAGGATGCAAGTTATATGTCCTTGTACCATGATCTATATTTTATTTTCTCCATGTGCCTGAATGACACAGTGCATATAATCTTTCTGGTAGAAGAGAGGAACTGCTTGTGATGAGATGTGTGTCTGGACTTGCCTAATAAAGCTTAAATTAAAAAAACAAAATAAGGGCCATTTAGTGTAGTTCACCATTAATTCTGGTGAGAGTGTAAGGGATCACTATGGATCTGATCATCCTAACAGGTTGCCCTCAAAGGAACTCCATGGTGGCCTTGTGATGCACAAGGATTTCACCAAAGCTGCTGTTTTCACTTTGGGGGGGGGGGGTACATTTTGGTCCTGTCTGTGGCTGAAAAATGTAGTCAGCTGTTCTGAAGATGGTGGAATACGCGTTGCCACAGACTGAGCTGCTAAAACATATAGGAGATGGCACCACTGTTTGTATGGGGACTCCCAAACTGGTGCTAAATGGATATTAGAGTTGTTTTCTCAGAAACAAGGCCAGAAGACATTGCTAGCCACTGCTTGAGGGCAGGCTGAAGTAGACATTGGTGCTCTATAAATATTGACATTCCATTTTCAATAGCTGAAATTCTGGGATTGTACTGCTGATTGATAGTCTAATTTCTGGATTTTACCAGGATTCTACTGTCAGTCTTTTAGTATGTGTATTAATAATTAGAATAAAAGAAGGACTGATATACAGCAAATGTAATAAAGCAAAATGAAAACAGTAGAGGTAGAAATTCAAAGAAAACAACAGGATCTATACCTTTATTGATCTGAAGTAAAATGCCAAATTCCATGAAATTCTTTGTTTTTACTGGTGTGCAGACAGTCCAAATTCCAAAATTTTACCTGGTTTTCTGGTAGAAACCAAAAACCTGTGGCCTTGAAAATAACTAAACCCAATGTGTAGAGCAAGGTGGGAGCTCTAGTAGATTCAGAAAGCAGCACAGGAAAGGCTCTGTCCTGAGGTAGAACCTCACCCACTGATAACACTGCAAGAAATTGGCCGGCCCAGTGGCGCTGAGGGTTGAGGCACTGGACACCACACCTCGTACCATGCCGGTGACCCAGGTTCGGGAGCAAGCTCAGGTCATCGGGGGTTGGGGGGGAGATAGGCTGAAGTATCGTGGAACAGCTTGCCTTCTCCGGGGGAAGGGGGGACTTCCAACCCGCCAAGCGGCGACCCCCGGCGGAGGCTGGGAGAAGTGACAGCAAGCTGGAGTCTCAGTGGTATGATTGGTTGCAGGTGTAGGCTGGCAGCCAATCAGCCTCGGGGGCTGCTCCTTCGTGGAAGGAGGGGGGGCATTGCAGATGCCGGCAGACACCTTGATGCATGGGCACGTAGCGTCCCAAGAGGAACATGGGGAGAAAAACCCTCAGAGCCGGGATGATGGAATGCTGAGCTGTGTCCCAATGTGCCAGCACCTGCCTGTGACCCAGGACCCTGATGAGATTCAAGATTCCGGGGGTTCCCGACCCCGCATTGGGGAAGGGGTTCCACGGCTAGATGGAGAGACCGGAGGTTGCATGGTATGTGCTGGCAGAGGCAGGCTCAATGGGAAATTCCTGAAGGAAGCAGCTCTGGGGACAGTAGGAGGGGAAAACAGAAATAAAAAAAAAAAAAAAATACTGCAAGAAATATGAGGAAATACTGTATGAGGCTCCTGTAAGAGATGTGTATAGGGTGAATCATTGTCAAGGTCCCCTACAGTTATGACTCATGTCCAGGCTCTGAGTAGTGTCTCTTTTGCAGTGTTGACTAGGATAGCAATTTTTGGGGCTGTGTTCTCATTTCTGTAACTGTAAATATGTTAGTAAACATGACAACCCATAATGTAGCAGAGTTATTTTTCTATTATAACAGAAAAGGTACCAAGCAAAACTCATCAAGGAGTGAATGGAAAGGAAAGTAGCTGTATATAGCTAGAGACTGAGAGCATTTGATAGCATAACATATTTAAAAATGAGTCCTCAAATGCAAGGGAAAAGATGGGTGTTAAGAGCCCGTTTGAAAACTTCAACATAGGAGATCTGACAAAGCTGATGTGGCAAGGCATTCCACAGGAGCAGGGTAGCCACAGAAAAGGCCCTTTCTCTAATGATTTCCAAAGGACACAGGAAACCCAGCAGATTCTCCTCTGCTGAGTGGATCAACCAAACCAGAGTATATGGGAACAGGAAGTTTTTTTATGTAGTTAGGACTCAACTGCTACAAGAGCCATGCATGATGCATACGTGCATCACCATTACAGAGCAAAGGGAGATGGCCCATCTGAAATGTAATAGTGTCATCACTTATGAGAGCCATATTCTGTGGTTGGCATGGTAGAGACCACATACTTATGGCATGCACAGTGCTAAGGAGTTATTTGCATGCCATTATGTGGCCATTAGTAGCTCAGCACAACATGTACATGCACCAAATGTGGGAGATGATATACAGAGCCTTAGCCACCCCTCACACGGGAGCCTTGCCCTCCAATGTAATTCCTGGCAGTCTAGCAGCACCCTCTGCTGTACCTGATCCCTGGCAGTCTAGCAGCACCCTCTCCTGTACCTGATTCCTGTCAGCATCATAAAGCTGTACTAAAGCCCTTCCTTGGCCATGTAGTTTCAACTTGTAATTGAGGGTGGTTTTTATTAAAAGTATTAATTGTGATCTGCAGCTTGTTTTTGATGGTGACTTTTATTCCAGGGCAGCTTCTATCTGATGAAATATGGTGTTTAGCTTTTTTTTTTTTCAGTGAACTGAACATTGCAAGTAATGAATCATTAATAACTTCATAATGAATTAACATTTTATTCACCAAACCACCAAAAGGCCCTATTGCTCCATAACATCTAACAAACCTGCAAGTTTCAAAATTTATCTCTTTGTAGAGGTTTAAGTTTTTTAGCTATTTTTTTCAGTGAACTGAGCATGTGTGAACAAGTATCATTAATAACTACAAAATGAATTAACATTTTTTCACCAAACCACAAAAAGGACATATTCCTCCATAGCATCTAACAAAGCAGTATGTTTCATAACTTAACTACTTGTTTTTTTTTCTAGAGAAAACATTTTGTTTCAAAAAATGGGCACAAATACATCAATTCAACACTTTATACATCCAAAATGGGCAAACAAATGTCTATAAAACTTGCCACATTAGTAAGCACTTGGTCTGAAGTGATGTATGCCAAATTGTACAGTCCTAGGGCCCAATTCACAAAGCTTGGGACTGACACAAGGTGTCTGCACCAAATATAATTGGTGCAAGTGGCACCTTGCATCAAATACTGCCTCCTGAGCTAATCACAAAGGCAGCCTGCATTAACACAGGCTACCTGCCCCAAATGGGGCTTGCATCACCCATGTACCCAGACATGGGCTGCAACATGGGGCTAGGGGCTTGTGGCAAACACAAGCTGCAACTGCTCAACAAGCAGGATTCACAAATCTCACCCAAAGGGTGAATTTCTAACTAAGAGTACTTAGAAATTTGCCCTCTGGGTGGGATGTGCACTGTAGCATTGTGCCATGGACCCCACCCCTGCCCCAATCCACCCTTCTGTACATAACATAAATCCCTGGTAGTCTAGTTGCCCCCCTCTTTGATCCCTGACAGCACCCATATTTATACTAATTAATAGTTCCCCTCTCCTGGTGGTCTAGTGGTCCCCCTTCACTGATCCCCCGATAGCACCCTTTATTATATTATGTAATATTTTCCCTGTCCTGGTGGTCTAATGGTCTCCCCTCCCCGATCGCCCAACAGCACCCATTTAATAATATTTAAAATTTGTTCCTGTCCTGGTGGTCTAGTGGTCCCCAACCCCACCCTAGCAGGTAGTGCCTGTCACCCTGCTTCCACCCCCAAATCCCAAAACACAGCCAGTGACCGTCACAGCCCACCCTCACCTCAGAAGCTGGCTGCCACACTGAACTGTCAGTGAGTGTATACTGTATAGTTTATGCACTCATGATTATTCAAGTGCTAACAGATACAGGTGCACAAGGCAAAGAGTGTATCCATAAGCCAATGTACAGGGCCCTCTGCTACCTATGGGTGGAGAGGTGCAGGGCCCTATGCCAAGAGAAAGATAGAAACATAGAAGTTGATGGCAGATAAGAACCACTAGGCCCATCCAGTCTGCCCATAAGAGGCCAGTTTTTTTCATTATAAAGTACCTGGGCCTGTACTGACAACCCTGCTCCTGTCATTTCCTGGTTGAGGGATTGTCACATAACAGTGCCATCTCCCCACCCTCTCCCCATCCAGGTGGGTCACTGAGCTCACACCCAAAGTCAGCTCATCAACATGGGATCACAAAGCATACCCACTGGGTTCAAGACTGGCACTACACACAAACTTTGTTAACTATATATATATATAGAGATTTTTTTTCCAAATTTTGGCCCCAAATCTTTAAGATACTCACTCAATAATTCACCTTACACACATGAGATGTATGATTTATAGTATATTGGATGAAATTTAATTTCACAACAGAAGTGCAAAAACACATTTTGTCCAGGATTTAAAAAATTACACGTGTCACGTATATGATGTGTTGTAGAAAAATGGCTATGTTAAAAGTTTGTTATTAAAATACTAAAAAAATTTGCAAAGTTAAGAATAAATGTTGAAATACTGTAAAGATCATTCATAACCTGGGCGTTTTACTGTATTTGTATACCAAATTTTCAGTATAGCCTTCTTATTACCCCACCTCATGAACCCAGTAAGTGAACATTTTCAAATTCCAGCTAAAATGCCATTCTGTGCCATGAAAGTCATTCCATGCCAGAGGTGTGGAAACACATTTTGGCCAGGATTTGAAAAATGACAGCTGTCACATTCATGAGGTGGTGTAAAAAAATCACTAAGTTGAAAATTTGTGATCAAAATATTTAAAATTATGAAAGTTACAAGCAAGCATAGACAAATTTCAACGTACTGTACGTACATAACTTTGCCATTTTTACATATTTTGACCCCACATTTTCAACATAGCCTTCTTATGACACCACTTCATTAAAAAATGTAGAGGTGGAGCAGACACAAACACTGAACCATTGTGGAGGAATGGCTACAGCAGGAGTCAGCAACTGCATCATTTTATTTTAAAGCAGGTATGCCACCATTGCCACATAAGAGCATTTAGACTGCTGACCTTTCCAGACCAACTTTGGTACCTGCTTCTTTGAGGAAAGGAGCGAGGTCAAGAGAAAGCAAATGGAACAGGCCTCTGGACATCTCCCCCTGAAGTGGAGTCTTTAGTGGTGGAAAGAGCCCCCCCCACTGAGAGAGAGAGAGAGAGAGAGAGATCCAGTAAAACCTGTGGGGGCCTATCGGCCTTGTTTCCCAGCACCTGTGCTCACCTTATTGCCTACTGAGGAACTGAATGGCCAGAACTGTGGATATTTTAGTTATAATTATATAGACATTGACATTTTGCACTGGAGTCAGTGCCTTATTTTTAGAGATTTTACTGGATTTGCCAATTATGGGTAGTTCAGAGCATTGATTATGAATGCAATTATTTTATAGCAATATAGAATTACAGAACTACATGTGCTCAGATATTTATTTGTGCTACTACAGTAGATGCGTTGTAGATGCATCTGTATATGAAAGTGTTTAGGTGTTATTTAACTTTGGGAAAACTTCTGGAGGTAAGGTAGGAGTACTGACTACACTAGATCTGTAGCAAACTGCCGTACTATCTTATATGTTTGAGGGAGAAAGAGACTTTCAGACAAATTTAGATAAAACCCAGTTGCTTTATTTTCTTTAGGGTTTTGGTGTTACAAAAGTTAAAAAGAGTTAAAAAATAAACAGACTTACAAGAAGCAATTTGGGTTTGTCCATTGGTCCCCCTGATCACTTGACTCTAGGCATTTAAAGTGCAGGCCCTGACATCTCAGCAAGTTGCTTACCATGCCAGAAAGAGCACTCATGGAGGGCAAGGTGGGATTCAGCTCTCAGCAGCCAGCCAGATTTCAATCAGCATCCTACACTTTGGCCGTAGAATGGAGGTCATTCATATCCTTTTGTCTCAGCTTTTTTATAACTAAGCTCCAGGTCTTCGAGCAGCGTACACCAATATCTTGATATTTGTGTAGCATATTCAAATGAGCGGAAGGGCAGCATAGAGAAAAAACTCAGTCTCTTAGCATTCCCGCATCTCAAGGTAACTTATCCTGGCAATACTGAGGTTTGGTAAAACATCTGCAGAAGAAGTAAGTTTGTCTTCCATTACAATACTAACTACTGTCTCATTATAAAAACTGCCTAGCCAGAAAAGCTATGTTAAGTTAATTTAGTTAAGATAAGAAACAAGCTGCTAGGGGAGCATATACATCAGGTAATTAATCACATCTTTGGGTGCAATTGTGTTAACAATACTTGGGTAAGGTAAATGTCACCCTAAGAGCCATTCAATTAGCTCTGTATATTTTTTGTTCCTCCAAAGTAAAGCAGGAATCAGATGTAAGAAGAACTAAGAGGAGTGAAAAACCATGTGGAGGAGATTTGGGAGACAGCATTTAACATTCTGGGAACTTAAAACTCAGCCACTGAAGGAGAAAGACTATTGGAGGTAACCATGGTACAGAAGCTGCTGAGGGAACTAAAGGTTTTCCAGGATGTAACATATTTTTATTTTCACAACCTATGCTCAAAAACAGCAGTTTTCTCATCAAGGAGCATTTTCCTAAAGACTTGGATGTTATAATCTTCTCAAGGGTTTAGACACACATGAGGAGCACCACACATGGAAATTAATTGAAAGGCATTATCGTGCTAATATTTAATATTATTGTAAGCTAGTTATATTGACATCACAAGCAATATTTGCACTGCTCGTTTTGTACTTAATTGATATTAGATAGACATCTGATACTGAATTATACATAGTACACCAGCTGTACTATTGTAGATTTTTTAACCTCATTTCTACCTTTCTACCTCATTTTGTGATTTTTTTTTCTGTGATCAATTCTGTGAACAAGTGTTACCGGAGTTTAATTGGTAATTAATAATCTGTATAAAGGCAGTCAGATTAATCATGCCAGTAGAAACAAGAAGCGCTAAGCCTCATTCTGACAGCAAAGATATGATCAAATGTAATCAAGTTAAATTAAAAAACTTGGGATTTTCTAAGAAAGGTAATAAGGGCCAAAAGAAGAACAAAGGAACTACTAGTCCATTAATTAACTCATTAAGCGATTTAATGAGTAAAGAAGGAAATATTAAGGGGGGGACTGCTGATAACAAGATGGCAGAGATACAAATGTCAGCAGCCACTCCTGAAAGGATTAACGGAGACAATGGAGAAAAAATAAATTCTATAACAGAGTGCCAGAGTGCAAATAAAATGAATACTTAACCAAAAATGATACAACCCCTGATATGGGATTTGTTGGATACAAGGGAAAGAGAACAAGTTGAAAAAGAATTGGAAGATAAGAGAGAACAGAGAGATATTGCATTAATAAAGAGTATTGGACATAGCACTCCAGCCCCTGTAGTAGAAATAAGAGAGAATAAGTCTATCTTACAAGATATGGGCTTAATTGACTTGGTGACTAGAGAAGTAAGTAGAACAGTGGAAAGTATAAAAGAAACAGTTCAGACCAATAACAGGAGCAAACAAAAAATTTAGGAACTTAAACAGAGGTTGAATGTTTCCTGTTTTTTTCCCCCCAAAGCTCACCATGGTCAAGAGGAGAGGTTAAAATTAAATAAAGAAACTGAAGAGGAACTAACTGAGACCACATGATCTGCAGGGGGTAGCACACAATTTATGAGCCCCATAGCACTGGCACCCCCCACACTGGAAATTCTCACAAGGGATTGTGCTAATGCACTAAGGGACCCCCTGCTGACCAATGTAATGATATATGAACAATTGCTAATGACCAAGCAGGACATATTATTTATTAAGGGAGTATGTATTGAAAATAAGAACAAAATAGACTTGATTTTTGATAGGTTACACTTGAGTGATAAAGAAGGGTTAGAGCACAGAAAGGTGGTGAGTTACAAAACAGATGAATTATATATAACAGTTATAGATGAGGGTGAGACAATACTGAGGCTGGATGAGGCCTCTATTAACATGACTGATATGTCCCACTCTACAGCCATAGGGACAGAAAAAAGCACAGAAATGAACTCAGAATTGATAATGTTGCCAATGGGACATGAATTTCAAGACAGAGCAATAGAGGAATTAAGAGCTAAAAACCCACAAATATGGGAAAAAGGGATAGCACAAGAACAAAGAGCAGTGGTAAAGAAAATAGGGAAAAGTGATGCCCCAAAGAAAACAAAAGTGCAAAAGGCTAATAAAAACACCAACAGTCTATACCTTCAACAAAAAGAGAGGAAGATGGTCATTAGAGGAAAGGAATTAGAGATGAGTAGAGAACCGATTGAAAAGGAACAGAACATGTTTAAAGAAAAAAGGGATATAACAGAGGATGCTAACATTAACATCAATAAGAAGGTGAAAGCCCCAAGGCTAGAAAAAATAATAAAGATGTCTAAAAAGGGCAAGAGGAGGTCTAATAACAATAAGTACCTCTAGAAATTAGGGACTGGAATAAATAAAGACAAGTTGAAAAAAGGGAATAAAAAAACAGGAAATGGGGTAAGAAAAACAGTGGGAGAATTAAGAATAACACAAAAAAAAATCCAGACAAAGTTCCAAATATGGATGTAGAAAAAACAGAGAGAATTAAAAAAAGTGAAGAGACAGAACGACTGGCTGAGGGTATGAAGGAGGATAAGGAACAGATTAATAACCTTAGAGAAATTTAAAAAAAGACTTTGGAAACTGATTCTGTGTTGCATATATATATAAAATCCTTATCATGATGGATAAAACAGAATTGAAACTAAATTTACATTTAAAACAGTTCCTAGGGACCAATCTTCAATGGAACAAAAAATATGATAATACATTAAATTAAGTGTATTAAGACCGTTGAGAAATGTAGAACTGGTTTTATTACTATTAGATCAGTATTATGTTCTCAAAGCAATTGAGAATCAAAAAGATAAAATGAGAGATCTAGGTTTTGAGATGGAGAGTGTAGTGAATATCCAAATCTTATTCCTGGAATATTATGAAGATATTAATCAACAATATAATAAAGGGAGTGAACTCCCGGTCTCTATACATGGGATTAATAATTTTTTTAATGAAACTAAACATAATTTATGGATGAAAGTAGTGGACTTATTACAAAACTTACTGAAGGACAAGGAGTTACACAAAATGATTAAGAAAGCTAAAAGATGGGAGGCTGATGTCCGGGTGACTATATAGACTAGGAATGAAATTGCCTATCATTACATCTTATCAAAAATTGCAGTGCTGGATAAGGTAGACATTACTGCCAGAAAACAGAAACAGTCAAATAATACTCAGTAGTTTAATTTAACACAAACATCAAATAGATATCAAACTCTACAAGAAAATAATAACAATTGACAAACAGAGGAAAACTGCAAAAACTTTGAAAGATTTTCAGGTGTACAGGAGTATCATATGCTATCGTGGAACGTGGCTAGAATAAGAGAGAGACTGGCGGATCCATCTTTTATGGATTACTTAAAATAATTCAACTGTATTTGCTTACAAGAAACATGGATTAATAAAGAAATTAATTTAGATGGATATAAAATGTTTTATAAGGAGGCCAGAAGTATAAAAAAAATATATGGCAGCTTGTCGGGTGAACTTATGGTGTAGAATAGTTGACCAAATAGCATAAAATGAGATTCAAACTGATTCTGAACACATTTTAGTAGTTTGAAATATTTCTAAAAGACAGACTTTTATCATTATTAATGTATATTTCACTCCTGTGGGGTCTAGAGATGTAGACAGGGGTGGTCAAATGAAGTTTGTGAATTCAGTAGGAGGCAATACTCAAAGGAAACCCGAGTGTGGAATTATTATCATTGACAACTTTAATGCCAGGGTGAGGTACAGCCTGGAGCCCTCTAGTGATATAGAGAATGCGTGAGCAGCCTGGGGACTACATTCTCTTAACATGGATTGAAATTCTAAAGATACAAAGGAATGTGAAAGGGGGAAGCAACTGGTAAAGGATCTGGAAAATAATAATTTCCTTCTTATTAATGGGTAAACAAAGGGAGACCCGCAGGAGTCTTATACTTATTTAGGAAGTTGGGGAGCATCAATAATTGATCAATGCTGGATTTCGGTAAACATAATCCCATTGTTGTTAGGTTTACAAATAGGGGATTAGAGACGAAAGTGAACATAGCCCACAGGAGATTCAAATAGATCTCTGGCCATCTATAACAAAAATAAAGATAAACAAGATATTATTAGAGTACAAAAAGGAGTAAAATGGGATCTACTGGAGCATCATAAACCAATACAGTTTTTAAATGACTGTGATGCTAGGGATGAAATTACTACTATAGCACATAATAAAGTCACTGACCAGTGCACAGAAGCTTTTGAAAGAGTCATGAAAAACATTTCATCGATAATTCTTAAAGTATCAATTAGCAAGGTGAAAGACAGGAGCAAGTGGCACTATAGTGAGTGTAAAATGTATAAAAAGGAGATCAATAAATGTGCTAGTAATACAAAAAAGTCACCCTCCAAGGTTAATAAATCAAGGCCCAATAAGCTGAGGAAAAAGTATAAAAAATTATTGAGAACTAAAAAAGACACTTACGGATTGGCAATGTGGGCAGAATTTGAAAAGGCAGTTTGGGCAAAGGATAATAAAAATATTGGTGAATGGTAGCTAACAGCTGGGAGAACTACCATTAAATAATCGAGAGTCATATTGACCCTAGCACTTGGGAGTCTTATTACAGAGATCTTTTTTATGACCCAGAGATAGAAGAAAATGACTCTAATTCTGATTGGATACCTATTAGAGAAACAAAAACAGAGAAGGAGATAAATATAGCCATATTAGCAGCAAAAAGACATAAGGCCCCTGGCCCAGATGGTATCCCTCAGGATATTATAATAGATGACCCAGTAGTATGGACTCCAGCTCTGAAGTCTGTTTACAATCACATAATTCAGACAGGGAAATTACCTTTGACTTGGAAAGAAAATATTATCATCCCCATTTTCAAGAAAGATGATAAGGCAGGTGATAAGGCAGAACCCAATAATTATAGACTGATAAGTTTATTGGATACATCCCAGAAATTATTTATAAAAATCCTTCACAGAAGAATAATGACCTGGATAAAAAGGTTGAATATTTTGGATGAGGCACAAGCAGGCTTTATGTCTGAGCACTCAACAATCAATCAGTGCTTAACATTAGCTCATTTTATACATAAATACATTTACATAAAAAAAAAAAAAGTTGTTCTCTGTGTTCATAGATCTGAAAGCAGCATTTGATAGGGTCAAAAGGGAAAAACTTTGGAAAAATATGAATTAAAGATCCAGCATTACTTAACATGCTACAGGCATTATATAGAGATAATTATACCTCCGTGAGATATAACAAAGCAGGAGATAATACTCCAAAATTCCCCTCCAATGTTGCCCTAAGACAGGGCTGAATTTTAGCTCCAATACTGTTCAATTTATTTTTGAACAAAGTATTGGATGAGTTGTATGACCCCAAGTTGCACATGTCCAGTCTGGGCTCCATGCGGTGCCCTTACCTGGCATATGCTGATGATGTTGTTTTGATTTCAACTAGCTAGCTAGGAATCTAGAGAAGTTTAAGTAAATTTTATAAAGAGTGTAATAGGGCCTCCCTAGAGATAAATTTTGAGAAAACAAAATATATGATCTGTGATAGCTATCTGATAAACTCGGGGAGAATGTGCCTTAACGTGCAATAAATACAAAACTGAATATGTAAAAAAGTGTTGTTATTTAGGGATTGTTTACATATCATCTAAAGTAGCATGAGCACATCAAAACCATGACACAAAATGTTAAAAGATTTACCCCATCAATAGAGAGGTTTGCATATAAATAGAGAGGACAATCGGTAAAAGGATCACTTAGAGCTCTCAATGCTAAAATCAGAAGCCAGATCCTATATGGGGTGGAAATATGGGAACAGGATAAAACTGACATATTATAAACTAACATGAACATATTTTATAAAAGGTTACTGGGGATGCCCAATGGAGCATCATCTAGCCTGACTAGACTGAAACTCGGGCAAAGGTCGATGAGATGTAACATCGAACAGAGACTCTCTTTGTATTGGTTTAAAGTATATAATATGTATAGTGATAGATTGCCTAGAGTATGCTTGGAGGAAACTTTGTCTTATAATCAAGCTGGATTTGCTTGCCCAAGTATACTGTAGATAACACTTGAGAAAATAATCAAACCATGCAGATTATTGGATTGTCTAACGGAAAGCTGCAGGACACCACTAAAAGATACAGAAGAGTAGATTAGATTGAGAATTCGGGATATACATATCCAAAAGGAAATGAGCTTAGCTAAAAACTATAAATTAAGCTATTGGTTGGCCAAAAATAGGAAAAGAGAATTTGGAATGGAACAATATCTTAACAAAATCAAAAATCCAAGAAAAGGGAAGTCATTTACTAAATTTAGATTTGGGTATGTAGATAGTCAAATGTTAAGGAAGTTTTATGGAATAATCGACCTACGTTCATGAGCTTGCAACTTGGGTGAAGACAATCTAACACATTTACTCTTACTCTGTCCCTTGTACAAATATGAGAGGAAACTGTTTTTGGGAGATACCTTAGCATCTTTGGACATGGAACCTGGCTATCAAATCAACTATTTGCTAAAAACCAATAACATAAATTTACTGGAGAAAATTGCAAGGTTCTGTAGAACCATAAAGAGGAAACAAGTGCATATAGTTACTGACAAGCTGAATCTGGGAAAAACTTGAAATATGAGGTACCTAAAAGATTTACTATTAATTGAGGGTTATATGTATATATGTATAATGAAAAAATATGTGTGTATAATTTATGTGGAATATATTTGAGTGTGTTTTTAAATTAATTTTAAGATATATATTGCAAAAGTGAGGATGGTAGCTCTCTTTTTATTTCTTGCACATATGTCATTTGCAATCATTATGATAATTTTAACTTGCCAACAATAAAACTGAAAGTGAACTGAATTGAACAAAGGTGGTGAAAATTTTCAAATCTTGCCTGAAAGCTAATATAGCCAAGTGAGCATAAAATCACCTTTCAGGCCTGATTTCTATAATTCCAGTGCCACTGGTCATGAGGTGGGGTCCCAAAAAAGGCAACTGAACACCAGGGAATATGTAAATTTATACGTGGATAGGGATCAGAGGGCAGGAGTTGCCATTGGATACTAAGGAATACAGTATGTCAGTTTATATGGGGACAGGGATCAGAGGGTGAGGGTGCCACTAGACAACAGGGAATCATTTATTTAATATGGGGACAGGGATCGGAGGATGGAGGGGTGCCTCTAGACACCAGGCACTACTTTAGTACAGGGATAGGGATTGAGGGTCGGGGTAGGATTTATTTTTTATTTTATTTTTATTTGTATATGGGTAAGCACTCTGGGATACAAACCCTTTTCCAAGTATAACCTGTGGTCAATAAAACATACAAGTAAACAAACATATTACACAAACAAGTCTATATATAAATAGGAAAACAATTTCCATGTTTTTTAGTTAAAAATACATTTAAAAACAATCACGTAATCAAACCCCTATAATGTGACATTAGGGCCTAAAACATATAGTGTAACTTGTTAAACATGTTTTGTTTGATGAAATGTCATTCCAAATGGTTGATGCAGCATATACAAAGGTGCACTGTCCATTTAGAGTGCACTCATAAGGGACTTTAAACAAAGTCCAATTATAGGTGGATCTTGTTTTGGCATCAAATTTATGTTCCTTTAGCTGTTCACTCAAACTAATTTGAGTACCTGTTTTCCTCACTCTAAATATAAATCTGGCCATGGAAAGTGTGAAGAATAATGTGGCAGGCAACCACCCCAGTCTATTCATAATGTCAAAGGGATGTGTCTTATTTTATGTAAATAGTGCAAATGTACGCATTTTTTTTTTTTTGCATTGAAACAGATTTCTGCCATATTATACTTACAGGAGCATTATTGGCTATCATAGATGCGTAATTTAATATAGGCAATAATCCTTGATTTGCAATTGCCAACATAGATTCATCAGTTAAGCAGCTATGAAGCCTATACAATAAAGCAAATTGTGCATGCATTTTGGCCACTAGACACCAGGCAATAATTTATTTAATATGGGTACAGAGATGGGATGATGGAGGGTGCCACTAGACATCAGGAAATTAATACAAGGATGGGAATTAGATAGATAGATAGATAGATAGATAGATAGATAGATAGACACTCAGAACAGGGGATCGGCAGCTCACTGCTGTCACTGCAGCTGGCAGCATGAGTTCCAGCTGTAGCTGCAAAACTCAAGAAAGTCCCACTGTTCTCATACAGAACATATGGGTAAACAGCTCCTCTCACTCTGCTGGGCACCCTGGATTTTGAGATAACCAGAAAAGGTATTTCTTGCAATTTAATAAAAAAAAAAACACCTCAATCTAAGTAAATGGGTCTATTTAGCTACATGTAGGTTTAGGTGTTTTGTTTTATTTTGTTTATTTAAAAAAAATATCATTATTATGTATTTTTAATGTTTCTAAGTTTAGAAAGTAAAAAGAAAATGGCGGCCATCTCGATTGGTTATTTTCCACATGATCGGTATTTCTCCCACAAGAAGTAAATCATGCAAGTAAGCACTCATGATACAGTACATTTATTTTTTACCTTTTGTGATAGTTTTTTTTTCCTATCAGACATTAACTCAAAAATTGTTATAACTTTAAAGACATTCTCTGGTGTTTCAAATTCTCATGTTTTCTGATGCACCTGAAAAAGTTGTCAGGGCTGTTTACTGGCACAAGTACATTCTTAAATATACTGTATGGAAGCATTATTAAAATAATGATTCATGAGCTGGCCCAGTGGCACTGGAGGTTGAAGCACTGGATGCCACACCTCGTGTCACAAAGAAGACCCAGGTTCGGGAACGAGCCCAGGTCATCAGGGGTCAACAGGGGTGAGAGAGGATTGAGCATCCAGAGGATTGCTCTTCTCTTTCGGGGAAGGAGGGTTTGTCATCCTGCCTATTGGTCATCCTCTAGTGGGTGCTGGAGGGTAATGCAGGCTAAGAGGCGGGCAGCCGGTGGGCGTGGTGTGTGCGTGCCCCCTCACACACACCATCATGCCATATGTCAGGAAGGAGGAGTCACCAGAAAATGGAAAATGGTGGCTGGAGGCTCCATGAAGACTCACCACCATCCTGCTGGTCCTCTGCCTCCACCTCCCCAGACTTGGATTGTGCTCTGGGGGGGAGCTCCCTTTCTGGCCATGCCATGGGGGGGCAAGCTCGGGGGGTCTCAGGGCTTAACAGGGTGGTCAGGCTCACAGGCAGATGGTTCAGAGCAGAGTTTCCTTCCCCAGTGCACCCAGGAGGGAAACAATGTTGATTGAAAAAATTTTTTTTTATCCTGTTATGTCATGTCCAGCTAAGAATATATACAGGATGGCAGTGAGGAAATAAGCTCCCACATGTGCAGCCATTGGCATCATTCAAGGTGCTTTATGTACATTTCTGTCTGTCTTTTGGTTACTCTGTTTCTTTTGTATTAAACTCCTTGATATTCTGAATGTACTTTGAAATAGTTTGACTCGCTACTGGCTAGTTTTTTTTTTTATTGAGATTTTTCAATTATTTGTGTCCTGAGCCGACCACCTCTGAAATTCCAACTTTAAAAGCAAATATAACTAAAAGAAGCATGGCATCCCCTATATTTCTTTCTTTTGCTACAGTACATTCACAAACATATTCTATACCTATCTAAAAATGTAATGAATATGACATGGGATTGAAATGGTTTTATGCATAAAAACATATAAATATTTCACCCAGTTTTGGGAATGTTAGTTCAAGAGGGTGTCATAGTATTGATAATTTACTCTTTATTTTTGCATTTGTGTAAAAAAAACGAAGCAAGCATCATAATAACTGATGTGTCATTGTTTCACTTTTTCTTTCACTCTCACATTGACACCTAAAACATTGATATTATAAGTACATAAAACAATCTTTTACAGATTTTTTCCGTAAAGAGGGATTGTGTCTCACAACCCATGTTTTTAGTTGTGAATTTTAAATGTTTAGATGGCCAACATGTACTGGGCAAAAAATTATGAATCTGACATAGGGTTGCTGAAACACCAGGGAACATCCTTAAAACGGTATAATTTTTTACCAAATCTTCAAAGGCACACCTTTGGAACAGGCCCCTTTGACCCTGAAAATTTCATGAAAAAATTCCACACCATCTAGGCTGTAGGTGAGAGCAAAATACATGCAATGATAAGTATAGTTGGGTTTTTTTTGTTGTTTTTTTGGCACTCCGTATCTCAAAAACCATGCAAGATGCCGTCACTACATTTTTCACATTTTAAGTGTGTGACAGCCTGACAGCGCATGCCAAATTTTGTGGTATTTTGTCAAACAATGCCAAAGCTATTAAGACACAGAATTTGGGGTTTAGCATTGAACAGCCAACTCAACCCTAACTATAGGGGGGCCTACTGCACCCCTGTAATACATTCATTGCAAACAGCTACGTTAATGTAGACATTAGGGTTAAAGAATGCAACGCCCACAAAGTAGTGAAATGAAAAAAACATTAAGGTTTTGGGTCTCTGGAGTTTCAGCGAATCAGTGGTGGGGTGTTCCTTGGGGTTGTTGGCCCTAATGCCCACCCCCTTCCCCAGTCTGTAGCCTCCTGTCCAAAGCACAAGGTACAGTTCCAGGCCAGTGCCTCACAGTGCTACACTCTTTGGAGGCACAGAAGTATTGCTCGCCACATGTTGCCAACAAAATCAGTCATAGCTTTTTTCACGCAGGGAAAAAAAATGACAACTGTCCTTGTTTGCTCAGAAGAGGGGGGTGGGCATTAGGGTTGACAGTCCTGACTTGAAGAACACTCCACCACTGATTCACCAAGACTTCAGAGACCCAAAATCCTAATGTTTTTTCATTTTCCTACTTTGTGCGCTTTGCATTCTTCAACCCTATTGTCTGCATTAACATAGTTTTTGCTATGAATTTTCCATCTTTTTGAGATAGTGGAATTGTATTCTCATTAGTGCAGGTCCTGAAAAGGAGCAATGAAATGAAATGAACGGAATAGTGGACATATTTTTGGCCCTGCTTCACCACTCAGCTAACAAGTGAAAGTGTCTTAATACTTGTGATGTCACCTTTACATGTACCGTCCAGCTTAGATTCAGTACTAATAATAAAGGTTTCTTACCTGGCTTCTGGGGATTCTGGGGTGGGGCTTGGTCAGCTTGAGGGAACATTCAGTCATACCTATAAAACAAGAATAGCAATGGAGCCAAAAAGGACCTTCAGCTCTTTGTTAACTAATTGGGACAAACAAGGTACTCTAAACATATAACAGTACCTATCTGATACACATGACCTGTGTCCCCAACACCTGGGCTAGTATTTTATTGCACTGTCTTCTTTATTCCACCAGACCTGTAGACATACTGTAAAGCAGAAAATAAGTTAGTATGATTAATAAAAATACTAATCAGCTGTGTCGGGTGAGAAGAATTATATTTTTGGGGGAGGTTTAAAGTGGGTACCAGCATGACAGCAGTGACCCAGGTTCAGGAATGGACCTTGGTCACTCATGGAGGCCAGTGCAGGGGCTATGACAGGATTCAACATCCCTGAGTCCACTCTCCTCTTTGAGGGGGCAAGTTGCTCCACTCATCAGTTGCCACCAGGGTAGGATGAAGCCACCATCTTTTGCATACCCTGCAACATTGACAGGATGATGGACTGGTAAAAAGAGTTGACAGTTGAGGGGGCGGACATCTATCCCTCTCCTATCCCTGTCATAGGGAACCTGTTAGGGGGCACCAAAGGTACAAGGTAAGTTTCTGAGATTGAAGGTGATGGGGCTGAGTGGATGACAGCAGTAGGGGGCGTATTGTTGGTGTATAGTCTGCAGTGACCCAATCTTCATCATGCCATGAACAGTTCCCCAAATTTTCTTGCCACCCCACTTGTCATGACATAGTGCATGAGCCAATCAGTCCTCAACATGCATGACAACCCTTTGTGAGGGAATGCTTCACAGATCACTACAAAGTGTCATCTGTCTGCCACAACACTGCTCTCTCCCTTCCCAGGCTGGGGCCAGTGCCGCACACTGCAGTGCCTTCCTCCCAGCCCCGGCTCATTCAGTAATCTCACTGAGCTCGCACCTGAACTCAGGACACTGGCACGGGAAGACAATGTGTTCCCAATTGGGCCAATATCTAGCCCTGTAAACAATGTTACCTCATAATTTTTCTCATGACAATTTGACCCCAGATTCTCAAAATAAAACATGACAGGTATGATTCATTAAAATACTGGACAAAACATAATTTCATGCCACAAGTGCAAAATCCCATTTTGGCCAGGATTTGAAAAACACCAGCTATCAGGTTCAGGAAGTGGTATGAAAAGATAGTTATGTTGAAAATTTGGGGTTAAAATATTGAAAAATACTAAAGTTATGAGCAAGTTTAGGAAAAGTTCAACATGCCTTAATTTCTACTCATGCTCATAACTTTCACAATTTTCAATATTTTAACCCAAATTTTCAAAATAGTCTTCCTATGACCCCACCTCATGAAACCAGTGGGTGACCTCAACAAATACTTCTGCTCCATATTCACAGAAGAAGAGAATGGAAATGGTTCCCCATTAATGGAGAAGGGCAAACAGAGAAGGGGTGGACATTAGACCATTTTCAGAGAACAGAATAAAAAGAGCACTATAGCAGCTTAGAGTGACTAAAGCTATGGGGCTCGATGGGATACTCCTGAGAATCCTAAAGGAACTCTGGGAGGAACTGGCTAAACCTCTGGCTAAGCTGTTTAGTGGATCACTAGAAACAGACGTGGTTCTGGAGGAGTGGAGGAGGGCACAAGTGGTACCATTGCACAAAAGTGGCAGCAAGGAGGAAGCAGAAAACCACAGCCCGGTCAGTTTTACCTCAATAGTAGATAAAATGATGGAAGCCCTACTTAAGGAAAGGCTGGTGGACTACCTAGAGACAAGGGGGCTGCTGGACCCAAGGCAACATGGATTTACTGCAGGGAGGTCATGCTAGATCAACTTGATTGATTTCTTCGAGTCAGTGGCAAAGGAAATAGACCAGGACAGAGTGGTAGATGTGGCCTATCTGGACTTCAAAAAGGCCTTTGTCACAGTTCCACACAAGAGACTAATCCACAAGCTGGCAAACCTGAGGGTGGGGACAGAGGTGGTCACATGGGTTAGAAACTGGTTGAGTAACAGAACACAAAGAGTAGTGGTAAATGGGGTTAGCTCACAGGAGGGATGGGTAAAAAGTGGCATACCCCAGGGATCAGTGCTGGGACCAGTGCTCTTCAATGTCTTCAAAAGCGATATTGCAGAGGGTCTATAAGGATCAGCATAAGTCATATGAGGACAGACTCAGAGCTCTAAATATGTTCTCCCTGGAGGAAAGGAGAAAGGGGGGAACATGATAGCGACCTTCACATATCTAAAGGGAATCAACAGGGTACGAGAGGGGAGCATCTTTCACATGTAGGGAAATAGCAGAACAAGGTGGCACAACATGAGATTGAAAGGTGGAAAACTTAGCTGGAACTTGAGGACATTCTACTTCACTGAAAGGGTAGTGGAGAGATGGAGCAGTCTCCCCCAGGAATTGGTGGGATTGGTGGGGTGGCCATGGTTCAGGGATTCAACAATGCATGGGATAGGCACATGGGAATTATCAAGCTAGGGTGAAGGGGGGGCTTGTAGCATCTAGGGTACCTTAAGCATTAGAAAGAGGAATAAGGCAGACTGGATGGGTCACAAGGCCCTTATCTGCCAACATATATGTATGTATCTATGTGACAATTTTAAAATCCTGTTGAAAACATACTTTCATGCCATAAATGTGAAAACATGTTTTGGCCAGGATTAGAAAAATGACACCTGTCACGTTCATGAGCTAATGTGAAAAAATGGCTATGTTGAAAATTTGGGCCAGAATGTTGAAAATTACCAATGCTATGTATAAGTGAGTGTTGAAAAATGTCAAGTTACTTTCATTACTTTCCTGGCTTTTGTTATTTTTGCCACACATTTTCAACATAGTCTTCTTATGATCCCATCTCATGAACCCATGAGGTGAAAATTTGCGAATCCCTCCCGAAAGGTGATTTCACACAGCAACACAAAATTATCTCTTTTGCTGGATTCAAATTATTTCACTGCCCTTGTTCATAAGATGGGGTCTCAGAAAGGCCATGTTGAAAATTTGAGCAAAAGATATTGAACAAATGGCCAGGTTATGGGTAAAAGTTCAAAATACATTGGACTACATTGTAGGGCACTTACCTGTTTTCCTTACATAGAAACATAGAAGTTGACAGCAGATAAGAACCACAAGGCCCATCCAGTCTGCCCATTTCTTTTTCTAGCTTATAAATGTTCCCAGTCCCCTGTTACCAGTCCTGCACTGAAGAGTGAAGACATGTCCCCAGTCCAGAGAAGATTATGCCGTTTGACCTCTATTTGGTAAATGTAGAGTAAGGGGAGTTTGGGGTGGTGGGTGCTGAGTGGCAGGGTCAGGGTGAGGTGAAAGGTGGGGATAGCACCAGACAACAAGGGACTGTTTTCTTTGTTTCAGGGATTTAAAAAAAAAGAAAAGACTTTGTGGGATGTTTTTCCTTTTTTTTAGGTACTGTACTTCTGGCACTGAGAACTGGGCACCCTAGTTTTGGCAAGATACTTAGGGGACTGGGGTGGGCACCTGGTGAGTGTAGAGAAGAACAGATACTGGAGGTGGGCACCCCAGAGTTGGTATACATAGAAGAATTCAGACATGTAGCTGGCACTGGGGATTGAGCACCCTGCTGTACAGTTAAAATCTATGAGGCTGCTCAAGTAGCTAATGGTGGTTGCCACTCCTAAACAACAAACACTCATGTAGCACATTCAGTTAGGGTGGGGCCATGTTCTGACATGGGCACAACAGCATACACAGATAGGGAGCTGATCCTCCCAACCAATCAATGAGTACATTTTTACACTATGACCACATGACTTTATGTGGTCATAAAAATTCAGTTATCCTTAAGACTCTGACTTTTTAAACCATGCGTACTTAGAAATGGAACAGTTTTCCTTAAATATTTAAAAAACTACTGGGAGAGAAAAACAACAAAAGAGAGTACCTGGGGGCAAACTCTATCAAACCTGTAATTTTCATTTTCAAAACCTAGTCTTTTAGTTATAGGTTAGCAAAAAAAGTCTTAATTTCTGTGATTTTTGCCCCTCTGTAATTTTGTCACCATGAACCAATTTCCATGAATGTTTCAGGATCCAGAAATCCTTGCATCATCTCTGTGCATTCCAAGTAAATCTGTTGAATGGGGGCAAAGTGCAGACATTGACGTATAACATTAAAGTGCTTACTCAAACCTAGTATACATGCATAACTGCACCTGTATATCTTCATTACAAAAAACTACGTTAATGCATCAAAGCATCAAAAGCTGGGAAATTCAATGTTAGGGTTTCAAACCCTAACTCCCCATCCCACCCCTCAAGCAGCAAAAGGACAAGACCACACAAGCAACCACAGTTAGCCATCATCAGGTAAGACAACATAAAACTGTTTCCAGAGTATATAAATGCGGTAGCACTAATGTGCTACCTTCATGGATTTGTATCTGTGGCATGCAAACTTCTAAATATACACACTCACTTGTCGCTGCAGATAGGAATTCGCAGTACTGGTGGATGCCGTGAACATCCTCCCAGCATATGTGGTGGGGCCAAAAATTTTAACAGGATTCATTAATGCATGGGGTAGTCATGAGGGAACCTTAGTAGTAAGGAAAGGGGGCAGTGAAGACCAAGTAGGGTCTGTGGGGTTAAAGTATATAGGAAAATAGAAACATAGAAACATAGAATTTAACGGCAGATAAGGACCGCTTGGCCCACCTAGTCTGCCCATTTTCCTACCTAATGGATAAGCTGCAGATCCTAGTTAACCAACAGCCTACTTCCTCCTACCCCCCACTAGAATTGCCTTATGTCTGTCCCATGCATTCTTAAATTCCTCCACTGTTTTTGACTCTATGACCTCCTCAGGAAGGCTGTTCCATGTATCCACAACCCACTCTGTGAAGAAATACTTCCTCACATTATCTCTGCACCGTCCCCCCTCTATCTTCAAATTGTGCCCCCTTGTTTTTGCATATCTCTTTTTCTGAAAGATGCTACCCTCTTGGACTTTGTTGATTCTCTTGAGGTATTTGAAAGTTTATATCATGTCCCACCTCTCCCTCCTTTCCTTGAGGTTATACATCTTTAGTTTCTTTAGTCTTTCTTCATATGTCTTCTGATGCAGACCCTGCCTTCCCCTGGACAGCTTCCACCCTGTCTATGTCTTTGCGGAGATGGGGTCTCCAGAACTGTACACAGTACTCCAGATGGCAGACTAGGTGGGCAAATCAGTCCTTATCTGCTGTCAAATTATATGTTTCTGTGTTTCTATACTGAAATCACCACACTGCTTCTATATACAGAAGCACAGGTATCTCCAGTCAGATACAAACCCACTATATTCAAATTACAAGACTTGTTTTCTCTATGCCCCTATGGGGCCAGCCATTCTGTAGCAGAGAGGGTCCTGTGTCTCTTCAGCCAGAGGTGTAAGACATACACCAACATCTGGCTCCAGAACAGCAGACCCCTTGCATATAGGAAACCTCTGAAGAGGCACAGAAACCTCAGGGACTTTTCTTCTGCAGACAGAAGTACTGCTGTACTTTTCATATCATGGGCTTTGTGTTATCTGCACTTCTGCACCCAGAGGTCGGAGTGTGTGTATTACACCTGCAGATGCAGAAGTGTAGACCCACCAATTATGTATATGTTTTATGGTGTCCATGGCTATGTGAGACTACAAAAAGGGCTGAAAGAACTGCTTTGCCCACCTAGTCGGCCAATTTCCTACCTACTGTAACACCACAGACTCTTAGTCCATAGTGTGTTGTGGGGCCACAGGGCCCTCCTAGCCTGTGCTGCCATGCATGCATATTGTAATTGTTCCTGTTTTTCATGTGGGAATGCAAGGCCCTGCACTCTTATGTATCTGTAACTGTAGAGACATTGTGATTAACCCTCATCTCCCTGTGGGAATGCTGGGCCTGGAGGGCCCTGCGTTCCCATCACCCCATAATGGTATGCATATGTGGAAGTGCAGGGTCCTATGGACCCTGCACTACCATCTATCCATAAGTGTAGAGACATTCTAATTAACCCTCATCTCCCTGGTGAAACGTTCAATCCATAATGGCACTGTATCACTGGCATCTTAGCCCCATTGATAAAAATTTCCCCCACAGTTGTAAAGAAGGGCTGGAAACATGCATAACTGGTTAGTAAACTGCGTTTCACAGAACATCTGTATCGCAAGGCATTTTCAAGATGTAACTGCCAAAAAGTACCGCGACCATTGCAGTGCTAGCCTATGGGAAACTTCACAGTCTTATAACTATGTGGCACAGTAATATTTTTTCACCAAAAGGCACATCTGTGGGGCATGCCCTTTGTACCCTGCAAATTTTAACCCTCTTGGACTTTGTTGATTCCTTTGAGGTACTTGAAAGTTTCTATTATGTCCCCCCTCTCCCTCTTTTCCTCGAGGGTATACATATTAAGCTTCTTTAGTCTCTCTTCATATGGTTTCTAGTGCAGACCCAGCACCATTTTAGTTGCCCTCCTCTGGAGTGCCTCCATCCTATGTCCTTGCAGAGATGGGATCTCCAGAACTACACGCAGTACTCCAGACAGTCTCTCCAACTGCCTGTACAGAGGGATGACAACTTCCTGTTTTCTACTGGTGATGCCGCTCCCAATGCATCCTAGTATCCCCCATCCCTCCTTACTGCCTTCTCACATTGTCTGCTTACCTTTAGGTCATCTGATATGACTACCCCCAGGTCCCTTTCCATTTTTGTTGTTGTTAGTACCTCCCCCCTTCCCCCATTGTGTACTCTTCCCCTGGATTTTTGTTTCCCAGGTGCATTACTTTGCACTTCTTTGCATTGAATCTATGCTGCCATACTTTTGACCATTCCTCCAACCATGCCAAGTCCCTTCTCATCCTTTCCACTCACCCCTGTGTATCAGCATTGTTGCAGGTCTTTGTATCATCTGCAAAGAGGCATACTTTTCCTTCCAGTCCCTCTGCAATGTCACTTATAAAGACATTAAAGATGACCAGCCCCAGTACTGAACCACAAGGTACCCCACTAGTAAACCCCCTTTCTTCGGAGTGGACTCCATTTACTATTACCCTCTGTGTCCTGTTGTTCAGCCAATGTTTTACCCAGGCTACCACCCTGGGACCCACTCCCAAGCTGGCTATCTTGTTTATTAATCTTTTTTGTGGGACTGTGTCAAATGCCTTGCTAAAGTCTAGGTAGGCCATGTCCACAGCCCCTCCCTGGCCTACTATTTTGGTCACCCAGTCAAAGAAATCTATTAAATTCATCTGACATAACCTTCCCACTGTGAATTCATGCTGTCTTGGGTCCTGTATCCTGCTAACCTCTAGGTACTCAGCAATTCTTTCTTTCAGAAGTGATTCCATCATTTTTCCTACCACTGAGGTCAAACTAACAGGTCTGTAGTTTCCTGCCTCTGCATTCCTCCCACTTTTGTGAAGGGGAATCACATCTGCCTTCTTCCAGTCCTCAGGTACCACACCATCTTCCCATGATTTGTTAAAAAGGATAGTCAGTGGTGTCACTAGTTCTCCCCTTAGTTCTTTTAGAATTCTGGGGTGAATCCCATCAGGCCTCATTACCTTGACAACCTTGAGCTTTAGGAGTCATTTCATGACCCTTTCCTCTGTGAATGGACTAGCATTGACCCCCCCCCATCCAGAGTGCTTCTATTGTTTGGTTCAGGTATGTCCCCCTACTCTTCTTTTGTGAATACTGAACAAAAGTATTTATTCAGTATCTCTGCCTTTTCACTGTCACCCTCTGCCCACTCCCCACCCCCTTTATTAAGCCTCACTATACCTCCCTTGGTCTTTCTTTGCTCACTAATGTACCTATAAAAGGTTTTATCCGCCTTCTTAATTGAGTTGGTTATCTTTTCATTGGTTTGGGCCTTTGCTATTCTGACTGCCTTCCCTGCTTCCTTCTGCTTTAACTGATAGAGTTCTCTGTCCTGCTCCTTCTGTGATTCCTTATACTTTCTGAATGCTGTCTTTTTCTCCCTAACCTTCCCCACTACCTCTTTTGAGAACTATAATTTTTTTTCCTTCATTTTGTTCTGTTTATTTGCTTCACACAAAGGCTTGTTGCCTCTGTGATGGCAGTTTTGATGTTTCCCTATTGTTCCTCCACCCCTCCTTCCTGCTCTTTTGCTAGTGCATTAGTTAAGCACTCTTCCATTCTGCCAAAGTTAGCCCTCCGAAAGTCCAGTACCCTTGCTTTTGTATGGCTTGACTCTTCAGCTGTGTTTATTGTGAACCACACTGTCTGGTGGTCACTTGTTCCCAGATGTCTACCCACTTCTAAATCCAAGATCCACTCACCATCCCTGTTTGAGAGTACCAGGTCTAAGACCGCTCCCTCCCGAGTGGGTTCCAACACTAGCTAACTGAGGCATGTCCCCTGTAGGGCATCGAGAATGACTCTGCTCTTGGATGTAGTTGCAGCAAATGTGCTCCAGTTAACATCTGGCATATTCAGGTCCCCCATCAACAATACTTCCCCTTTTTTCTTCTTCCATTCTAAGGATGCCTCCTATCATTTCCTTGTCCATTTCCTCCCCCTGAGATGGAGCTCTGTATACAACCCCAGTGCGGATTGTGGTGTCATTTTCTGTCTCCAAGGTGACCCACAGTGCCTCCTCTCCTCCCTGTTTACTCTTTAGTTCCATTGCTTTGATCCCTTCCCTTATGTAGAGAGCTATTCCTTGTCCTCCTCCTCTTTTACCCTCCCTGTCCCTCCTGTAGATTGTGTACCCCGGTATGTTGACATCCCACTCATGGTTCTCTGTGTACCAGGTTTCTGTGACTGCCACAATATCCAGGCATCCCTCTTCCATCAAGGTTAATAGTTCAAGAAGCTTGTTACCCAGATTATGGGTATTGGTACTCATCGCCCTCCATTTTTTGATGGTCTTACCCCTTTTAGCCCCATCCCTGTACTTACTGCCTTTGCCATTTTCTCCATTTACCATTGCCCCCCATTGACCTCTCTACCTTGGTGTTAATCTCGCTAACTACCCTGTTTTGTGGGGGAAGGCTGGGAATTCCCTGCTCCTTTTCATGACCAATGGATGTGGAGCAACAGGGAATAGTGAAGGAGCTAGAGTTAGAGGAATGAAGGGAAATGTAGAGGGAGCCAAGGGAGAGACCATGTCAAAGAGGCATGAGGGGAAAGAGGTGAACCAGAATTTGGAGAGAAAGAATGCACAATGGGGATGGGACCTGTAAAGATAAGATGGAGAGAGATAGAGGAGATGGCACAGGGAGCAGTGATGGGTAACAGGGGGAGCCAGTAGCAAAACAGCAGAAGGAATGGAAGATAGGATCCAGTCTTGCTAACGTGGATTTGGGACACAGTATCTTTGATACACAAGACACACGCCAACATGTCAGTTCACACACACACACACAGAGACTTTGATACACAAGACACATGCCAAAATGTCAATTCACACACACACTGATACACAAGACACACGCCGACATGTCAGTTCACTCACACATACACACACCTCTCTTCTCCAATTCTTCAGTTAGTTCTGCAATTTTATTTTTGTTTATTCTGAGATTTTTTCTCATCTACTGACAGGCTGACATGTCAGCTGCAGCAACAAGTCAGCTACTATTAAAACTGGGCAACTTATATAGTAAATTGAAAAATACCTACTGACACGTTGACACACCGACCACAGCAACAAGTCAGCACTTCTTTCCACTTCTCACTGCTGGTGTCAGTGTTTAAGTCAGCTTCCTTTTAGGGCTGCAGTGGGGCCGAGCCCTGTAGCACTCTTGCATTCAGAAAAGGAGTCCCACATTCTTTCCAAATGAACAACTTGTTAAGGTGACAAAAAAAGTCACTTCCACCTCGGAGCAATCCGCAAGCTCGCACTTTTTCCCCGGAACCCCCTCCCCCCTTTAACTGAAATTCCTGTAAACCCCCCGCCACTTGCCAAAATTACCTCTTGTCTTAAGAAAAAAAAACAATCTCCTTGGCAGCCGCTGGTAATGGGGAACATTTCTTCATCCATAAACTACAGCTAGCAAGAGTTTGGGAGGTGGGCTTCAGCTAATGATTATGCATGAGCCAAACCTCCTGCTGGGAACAGACATGGAGCCGAGTGGGATACTGGCTCTTTTACTTGATTCTCTGTGATACCAAAATGTAAGAGCCACTTCCAGGGTTGGGACTTTGAAATATCTGCTGTTTCTACCTCTATAATGGAAGGAGAAAATTTCTTCAACCATTTAAACTGCCCCAAAAGAGAGTTGGGAGGCGGGCATTGGATAATCATTATGCATGGATCCCCCTTCTACCAGGGAAAGATGAGGAGCCAAGTCAGTTCTGTCCAGCAGCAACACAGAGAGAGTGTAGAAAGGGAAACTGCTTCAACCCTGAAGTGCAGCTGTGTGGTCCTGCTGAAGATGCTGGTGACAGTGTGTGTGACAGAGAAAGAGAGAGATAGAGAGGAGGGGGAAGGCAGTGTCTCTTCCTGTGTGAGCTCCTACCAATGACACTGCTGTCTGACATGGTGAGAGACCCTGACTTGCAACATGCGGCACACATGTCCTGTGTCACCAATGGGAAAGGAATTTGCAGCAGCCCCCCGCGACAGGGGGACAAAAGTTAATTTCGGCCCCGAGAAGCCCGTTGCTACACCCTCCCAATCCTCAACAAAGCAGTCTGAGGAGAGAGAGAGAGCACAAGAGAAAGAAGCAGAGCAGAGACAGAACTGCCAGAACTATAGACTGAGGAATGAAGTGCAACACACAGGGGACACAATGAGAGGCAGGAGAGAAGAACGGGCTCACACTTACTGCAGTTTGCTGTCAAGGTTTGCCTCTTCTTCTGTGTGTGTGGCGGGGGTTCAGAGAGTGGGTCACTCTCCCAGTAGTGTCATTCAGTAGGATTCTGTAGTCAAGACAGACAGTATGAAGGGGAGCACATTGAGTGAGTCAGACATCTCTTATATTATGCACAAATGTCACAAATCCTGTCAGTATTTTTGACATTTGTTGCCGAGAAAATATGATAAAAAGAATGCAAACATCACAAAATATTGAACAATATATATATTGGGAGCAGTCTGTTAATATGGACAATTTTGGTGATGTTTTTTAAACGGGTGATATTGACTATGGATATCCACATGAACTGTACCAAAAATAGAAGGGGACGAATTAGATGATGTTTGGAGTTTAATTACTTAACTATGCTGGGTCCTAATTTTGGAATTAAGAGGTAAAATAGTAAAGCTTTGAGTGGATGGAGACCCTGCTGGCTATTAATAGTGAGAGGTTGCTTTTCTTTTAATATATTTAGCAGTTGGTATATGTACATTTATTATGTGATAATCTCATGCCCTTGGAACTTCTAGGAGAAAGTGAGTGAGAGGTGAGTGGAACTTTTTTCTTAATTACATGAGATGCTCACACCCACTTTAACATCTGTGACCTACCACTGAGAAGAGATTGTAACACTTTGAATTTTGCAGTTGCAGTGCTGTGCGTTATTCCTTTATTAAATAACTTTGCCCACAACTTGAGACCATACACATCAACCAACTGTCTCACACATCTAGGAAAAGGCGTATTATAAAATAATAGAAACGTGGAAAGTCAATATCATATTTTACAGAACCGGAGGGTTTACCAGCTTTATACTGTACATCTGATAGGAGGTGCTTTAGTGTGGAATGTATTCACCCGGTCTGCCTACCAAAATCTGTGCCCACCACAGCAAGTGGTGCCTCTGTTCCTGGCCTTTGAACTTTGTCCAGATGGAATCCAGGGGCACTGCACCCCTTAATCTCCCCCCAGTCTCCACCTGAGGTGGGCCCTATCTTCAGTACCATGGCAGGTGAAGTCCCAGTATTCTGCCATGTTGTGGGGCCAAAGCACTCACAATTTTCCAAGGAAGTGGGGGGGGTTGAAGTCTGGGGGGGCAGGCAGGCTGACCTTCATCTCCATTGTTAGCAACTACGCTTTTTTCCATTGATTTCAGAAGCACCTGTTCCTCCATGCAATTCTCTGCCCCATTCCTGATAATAACCAACACACACACACACACAGTGAGTTTGGTTTAAAAGGCTTCAGTACAATGCAATCAAATATAGCAAAAACACTTACAATACAAAACACATTTTCCTTACACATTTCATTATATTAACAAATGTCTATATAATGCTTAACTGGAGGACAAAACCAAAACATTTCTTCTGGAAGTGGCTGCAGCGGGGGACTTTACGACACAATACATGGAGTCTTCTCTAAGCTTGGGACCTACAGGCAAATGAGGATTCTATTACACTGTCTCAAAATGTAAGGACATTCATGGCAAAAAACTTCATTAATGCACCAGTTAGGATATCTTAATGCCACAAAAGTAGGGATATGTGGTGGGGTCTTCCTTGGGGGTTGTCAACCCTAATACCCTCCCCCAGCCTGTATCCTCCAGTCTGAAACACAAGATACAGCTGTAAGACACTGCCTCATAATGATTGACCTCTTGAAAGCTAGAGAAGTATGCCTCAACACAGGCTGCCAACATAATTTGTTGTACTTTTGTACCCTGTGGGCCTTGTATGAAGAAAGTCGATCATATGTGGCATTGTTTACTCACAAAATGGAGTGTGCATGGGGTTGACATCACCCAAGGAAGACCCCACCACTCATTCGCCAAGACTCTGAAGATCCAAAACTCTAATGTTTTTTCCTTTTACTGCTTGGGGGGATGGGGGTGGGGTGTTCGGGTTGGAAACCTTAACGCCACATTTCCCACCTTTTGGGGTATTAAGACACTTTAATGAAGTTTTATTGCAATGAATATACATATATTATACAACTAACCCACCACGTCTTATGGCCCAATACCCTCTTCTTATGACATCACCCCCCCACATACACACTTCTTATGCCCCCCAGCTTTTATGGCACCATCCCCCCCAGGTTCTTGTAGCATCATTCTTCCCCACTTCTTATGGCACTGTTCTCTCCCCACTTTTTATGGCACCATACCCACTTCCTATGGCATAATCCACCCAGAGTTTTTATGGCACCACTCTATGCTTTTTAGGTCACCATACTCCCCATGCTTCTTATGGCACCATACCCCTTTCTTATGACACCCTTCCCCCATGTTTCTTATTGCACCGTTCCCCCCTATACGTCTCATGTCACCATTTCCCACGCTTCTTATGACACTATTCCCCTCAGTCCTTCTTATGGCACCACCCCCACCACATTTCTTATGAACCATTTACTCCCATGCTTCTTGGTACCATCCCTTCATGCTTCTGAGGACACCATCCCCATCATGTTTCTTAAGGCATTATTCCCGCTTCTTATGGCACCTTTCTCCCAGCTTCTTATGGTGCCTACTACTCCCCCACTTATGTCAACATTCCCCATTTGCTATGGCCCAATTCCACCTGTCTTGCAGCACCATCCCTGTTTCTTATGGCATCATCCCCCCCCCGCTTTTTAGCTCAATTCCTCCCTGCTTCTTATGGCACTGTCCCTTCCCCTGCTTATGGCACCATTCTCACCCCCCCCTTATGGTACCATTCTCCCAGCTCCTTATGGCACCATCCTCCCAATCTTATGGCACCTCCAACCCTCCCCCCAATCATTTCTATCAAACAACAGTTTTCCTTTTGTCTTGGGTCTAGCACTGAATTTGTACCATCTTATATGAAGTTTTATTGGTATAGGTGACTGCTGTAACCACCAACATGGGTGAATCTGGAGTGGCCAGACTCAAGCTGTATGTTCCAGATTTCATCTGTCCCAGTGGCTACATCAATTCTGCATTCACCTTTATCATGCAGAAACTACTTGCAGAACCCTAACAGTCATGCACAACAATCAGGGCTTTGTGAAAATCTTTTGGATTTTACTGGCCAAAATCAGGAGCTCTCCTTCATTTGAGGGGCATTGACTTGGACTGGTACTCCTGGGCCCCGACATCACTTAGTTGGGGTCCAGGGATATGATGGCCATGGTGCAGAAGCTCCAAAACTATTTGTGCTGCTCCTCTAGCCCCTCTTCCATGACCGTGGCTGCAGCCCTATTGGTTCTGGCCAGATTTTGTTATTACTGAATTAAGGTTATTGGGAGTTATAGAGGGGTCTTGCATTTTAACTGCTTTAGACTTGGTGACAATACTCACATGCTGACTGGACCAAACAAGTCAGCTCCTCTTCTCACCATTCAGTTGTCCATGTTGCAGGTCTAGATTAAGACATAGGCCAACAAGGCCCGGGCCTAAGGCCCCTACCAGCCAGGGGGCTGGATCATCCTAGCATCAAAAAGCATTTTCAGGCAATCTAACTTGTGCAGTAAGCATTCCTGTCTGGGACACTTCAGCCTTATCTCTGTAACAAAATACTGCTGTTCCAGCAACTGTTAACAACTCATTGACAAATTAACACCTCTGAGTTACATAAGTACCTGACAATCCGCTCCACTGGGAAGGAAATGTGATTTGCCCTCAGTTCATCTGGTGTCAGGTTCAGCATGACAAACTTTTGAACATTCTTAAAAGATGAACCCCATATACTAGCTAGAGTAGCCACTCTAAGGGAGATATTAGCACTGATGCAGCTGCTTCCTTGATTGATTGATTGATTGTTGTATTTCTTGATGTATTGATTGATTCAATCAATCAATCTTTATTTTACCAGGTGGAACATCTTTGAGCAAGCTCATTTACAAGGTGGACCTGGGTGAATACACATAATCAGTACAGCAGTATAACGGGAACACATTGTCAGTACAGCAGCATAACAGGAACAACATGGGTAGGGACAATAGTAATGAAGTGATAAAACAACTCAGAAGACACCAACTTACAGAAATATATACAATAAAGTTCTCATATAATGACAGCAATTTGCAGAATATGTATAATGTAGGCAAGCATTGAGAATAACCTACAGGAATAGATAACTGCATAGTATGGGGACGCATAAGGGAAGGGAAAAAGGAGGGATGAAGGGTAGAAGAAGAGGCGGAGTGCCAGGGGTTTTGCTGTAGGATGTGAAGCAGATCTGGGCATCGTGATTGAGTGATTGTTTGATTTCTGCTTGCTGTTGCCTGGACAGAGCTGGCAGGAACCCTCAGTCCCAGCAGCTTCTGGGATCCCCAACTTCAATGGTCCTCAGTCTGACCCAGGGCAAGGTATCAGTCTTAAAAATGTAAATGCTTTTTTAAATTATTTAGATGTCTTACTGTGCCCTATTGAAACTGCACACAAGTGTAGTCAGTGAGCTGGTCAGAAGCTTTCAAAATGGCATCACAATGACATTAAGATACCTTCCACGGTACAGGAGATTCCCCCATGACTAACATTGCAGGGGCCCCAAAAACATAAGGCTGCCTTTGTGCCAGCCCACTTGACTTTAAACTCTACTCTGGCTATGGTTACACTGTTGCTCCAACTTTTGCTAAGGATTCTTTATCCTTTGGTAAATTGCATGTTGTAATTTATTATTATCATAACCTCACCTATGGAAGGAAATAGTTTTCTAAGCCTGATATGATGCAAATAATGTATTTGAGAGACTGAAAAAAAAATCTTTCTGGATAAGCAAGTGCTTGCTGCTGCTTTTGTCAAAAAATAATGGAAGTGCATGCTGTTATTTTTTTAGCATATTTTGTCCCCTCCCAGAGCCAGGCAGGGACCTCCTTCCACCTACTGTCAGGTGCCCTTATCCAGTCCTTCTGAAATCCTGCCACCTGTCCATTTTGGACTGCCAGACCACCCATGACACACTGCTGTGCTGCCCCTTTGCTTACCCCAGAGCCAGGTATGCCTTCAGCTCCTTTGGCATTCCTTCCCCATATACACCTGACCGCTCACGATGGAAATGAAGACTGGTGGTGTCCCCAATGGAAGGTGGCTTGGATCAAGTGGAGGACATGGTGGGCAGGCAGAGGCTTCATCCTCCCAGGCCTGCACCTTGAGTTTTCCACTTTTCCGACCCGCCCACCCACTAGGCACATGCACTGTGATTGGCTGCTGGCAAGCCTAACATTGCCAACTCACGAACTCTGTCCAAGTGCCCCCCCCAATAAGTCACAAGATCCCTGCACCACCACCTATGGTCATCCAGGTGGCGGTAATGCAGTGGGCCTCTCCCCCCCCCGCCTGAACTTCCGTTGGCCCAGGCTCATTCCTTAACCTGGGTCACCAGCCCTGCAAGTGGTAGCTCTACTGCTGCACTGGTGGACTGGCATATTTTTTTATATTTTTTTTATTACATAGGATGGCCTTATACTTAAGTTGTTGTGTAGAGAATACTAGCCCATTTTGCATAAAAAGCAGTTGTTGATCTATTAATAACATGCAGGTTATACAAGGTCTGCATAAATTTGTAATCTACCAGTGCCCCTTGTCATAGAAACATATACATAGTATTTGACAGCAGATAAGGACCGCTAGGCCCACCAAGTCTGCCCATACTCCCTGCCTGCATCAGTGGTCACTGACCCTACTTGGTGATTGGCTTTAGCCTTTCCTACACAGCTATAGGATTCCCGTGTGCCTATCCCATGCATGTTTGAATCCCCCCACTGTGGTAGCTCCCACTACTTCCTGGGGTAGGCTATTCCATTCATCTACCACAATTTCTGTGAAGAAAAACTTCCTGACATTCCCCTTTATCCTGACTCCCTCCAATCTCATAATATGCCCCTTATCCTTGTACATCTCCTATACTGAAAGATGTCACCCACTTGCACTTTGTTTATGCCCTTAAGATACTTGAAGCATCAAGCTCCTCATTCCATGGATGGAACCCCCCTCCTGCATGGTGGACAGTCGTGAAGGCCAGTGGTGGAGAGCCCTCCTTCCCACTACGCCAGGTACAGACAAATGGCAGATGAGATGCCACACGGCTTGCTCAAGAGGATTCTTGGAGTTTTGGCACCATTTTTTTAAAACTGAATCTGAATTTCTATCAGCATATGAGTGGAGATAGTCTCCTGTCAGTGACTTGGGTTGCTGAAAGACTGAATACTGGTTATCCTATAAGGTGCTTTAATAGGTCAAAGAAAGCAGTTCCAGTTAAATAGCTATTTTAACCTCTCCAACAGGTCTGTGACAAGGTTTACTTGCTAGGTGCTCTAACTCTGTACCATAGCAGATATTTTAAGCCCCCCCCCCCCGCTGGGTGGACGGTCACGAGGGACAGCGGTGGAGAGCCCTCTCTCCCACTACACCAGCACTGAGCTCCTCATTCCATGAATGGAGCTCCCCCACCTGGTGGACGGTCGTGAGGTCCAGCAGTGGAGAGCCCTTCCTCCCTCCCACTACACCAGCATCAAGCTCCTCATTCCACAGACTAAGCCCCCCCCGCCAGGTGGATGGTCACGAGGGCCAGCTGTGGAGAGCCCTTCCTCCCACTACACCAGGTACAGATAAACGCCGGACGAGATGCCATGCATCTTGCTCGAGAGGACTGTTGGCATTTTGGACCATTTTTTTCTAATTTAATCTGAATTTCTATCGGCATATGAGTGGAGTTGTCTCTTGTTAGTGACTTGGGTTGATGAAAGACTGAATACTGGTTATCCTATAAGGTGCTTTAATAGGTCAAAGAAAGCAGCTCCAGTTAAATAGCTTTTTAACCTCTCTGGCAGGTCTGTGACAAGGTTTGCCTGCTGGGTGTTCTAACTCTATCCCGTAGCAGATGTTTTAAGCTACAGTGTAAGCAAGGTGTTTTAATTAATGCTGTAACTGATTTATTCTCATATTCTCTAGCATCCTGCACTTATTTAAATAATGCTTTAATTGATTTATTCTCATATTCTCTAGCATCCTGCATTTATTCTCAGTAGTTCTGTTAGTAGGGCAGTATTTTAGCAAGTCCCACAATGTACCTTACTTGAGAGCCTCTGCATTGTACCTGAATTGAATCACTGTTTCAGCTTGCCCCACAAGGTACCTAACTGAATTGCCTCTGCAGTCCCAATATTTTCAAGTGCACGCTGCATTTTACCAATATCAGTGCAGCTCTCCCTCTCCTCCCCACCGTTTCCCACCCTGAAACTCAGAGCTTAGTTTAAAAAAAAAAAAACAGAGAAACAAAAACAATAAAAAAATAAAAATAAAAAAACAAAATAAACTCCCCCAATCCTTCCCTCTTCTGTTCACCCCCTTCCCACTAATTGCTAACAAAGGGCCCTTACCTTATTTAACCTACCTTTTTCTCTGCTTCTCCACAACATCGAGCTCCTCATTCCACGGACTGAGCCCCCAGTGGGTGGACGGTCACGAGGGCCAGTGGTGGAGAGCCCTCCCACCCACTACACCAGGTACAGACAAATAGCGGATGAGACGCCACATGGCTTGCTAGAAAGGAACCCTGCCGATGCCCCGTGTCAGCTGCCCCACTGCCCCACCACCACCCTTGCTCGTCACTGACATATAGTGGGGGTCACGCACGCGTGTGAGCCTATCCGCTCACTTCCCCATTAGCAACTCATCAGTTACTGCCACTAGAGGTCCCCATCATAGGTCTTCCTGTCCTGCTCCTTGCATCCTCCTGAGTGCTGTACAACACTCTCTTAGCTCACGAGCTTCAGTAACCAAGAGAGCTCTGCCAGCTCTAACCGGGTCACTGGTCACAAAGACGAGAGTGGGGTTAAGAGATCCCACAAGCCCCTCAGGGCTTAAACTTCCAGATAGCATAATACTGGCTTACACTAGCAAAGCAACGAATAGCCTTCTTTCATTTAAAGTAATGCAGCCTAAACGCCTCTAAGGCTATTTCCCCTCGCACTCAAAGGAAAAGTATTGGGGCTTCCCACTGCCTGTGGGCAGATACTCCCGGATGCCCACAATTCTGCCTCCAATTGTCACTACCACAGGACCAAAGGCCCTGAGCACAATGCTCCTCACAGAATCAGCCCTGCCACATCAGCAGGACCTCCGATGCCCGCTGCTTACCCCAAATACTGCCCCATATAGATTACCTGTACTGATCATCCTGTATATCACCACAACTCTGTGGGTAGACCTAAGAATGGGCACTGGTCATGACCCCAACCCACTCAGAGGTGCCCAGGACCAGCACCTCCTACACCTTAACGTCTGCCCTACATCCCCCAATATGGATACTCTGATCATGATGCATGGGCTTGCTTATAAGGGATCTTGCTACCTCATCTTCTCAGGGTTGACAGATAATCGTACAAAACTATCACCTCTCACCTGGCCAGGGGATCCTCAGCCTTATTGTGCTGGCATTGATACTGCGCTCAGGTGATGTCCAACCTAATCCTGGACCTCCACTAGCCAACTCAACCCTGGGGTCACCCATTGACCCAATATGGTGCCATACCAAAGGCCTGAGTGTCACACACATGAACGTCTGCAGTCTGCGACCCAAGATACACGAGGTTCAAGCTTGGGTTGAAATGTACAGGTCAGACATGCTTGCCATCTCAGAATCGTGGCTGAAGCCTCACATACTTCCTCATGAAGTGGAGCTTGCCAACTATGTCACCTTCCAAAAAGACAGACAGAGGAAAAAAAGGAGGGGTGTCCTAATTTATGTGAGCACCTCATTGAAGCCCTCCCTGTCCTCTACCCACCTTCCATGCTCTGCAGGGCTTGAATCACTCTTTATCAAAATTGTCCTGGGCCTTGCAAAATACCTAACTATAGGCTGTATACACAACCCTCCCAGCGGTGGCAACTCAGCGCTTCACAACTTAACATGCTCCCTGGCAAGGACAACTCTCGGTGAGCTGCTGGTCCTAGGAGATTTCAACCTCAAGTGGGAGCCCGCCACTGAGAAAGTTCACAAGGCCTCGCTCCTTGATGCAAACTTGACCCAGGTCATTAAGGAGGTCACCAGGCAAAACCTAAGAACAGAGAACCACTCCACCCTTGATTGGATCTTAGCCTCAATCCCGGCAAATATCCAAGTGGCTGGCGTGATGTCTGATGAACTGAGTGACCATTCTCCCACCTTTTGCATTTGGAAAAACCAGCCACCCAGGCTACCCCCCCCTCCCGGGCTCATAGTAGCTAGAGACTTCTCCAGCTTCTCTGCTGAGGCCTTCCAGAGCTGATTGAGAAATTCTGACTGGACGCCAATTAGATTGCTTGACAGTATTGAGGACACCACCCAGTTCCTCCATTGTGCATTCTCTGCTGTGGCCAATTTCCATCCCCGGTAAAGAAAAGACATGCAAACGGCCAATGCCACAGATGGATCTCACGCAAGCTGAAATCCCTAATGAACTGCAGGGACAAGGCCTGGAAAGAGGCCAGGTGCTCTGCTAGCCCAGTAGACCTAGCTGATTACAGGACCAGGAGGAACCAGTGTAAGAAAGCCACAAAAACAGCTAAAAGGGACTACCTCAAAACCCTCCAGTGTCAAAGCCTAACAGACCCTAAGTCCTTTTGGTCTAGCATCAATTCCTTGATAAAAGACTCAAATAAACCCCAGCTGGGCAATTTAACCTACACCTTAACTGATGCTGGCGAGGCAGCTGCAGCCTTCAACAGCTTCTTCACCAACCTGGGCTCTTACAGGACTGACCCTCTGCACCACACTCAGGGCCCCCTGGTCATTGAATCTCTGGATCCATCTATTCCCCACTTCCACCTTCGGACGGTAGGTGTCAAAGAAGTGCCACCCCTCCTACTATCCTTAAAATCCTCTGGATCTCTGGGGCCAGATGGCCTGGACCCACAGCTGCTCATGGCCACTGCCCCTGCCATAGCCTTGCGTGTCACCCTGCTTATAAACAGATCACTGTAGGAAGGAGTTTTCCCCAAAATGTGGAAGCAGACCTATGTGGTCCCAATCCACAAGGGTGCAGCCAGGGATACAGTAGGTCACTACAGACCCATCTCTATCCTCTGCCCCTTGCTAATCTCCAGGAGAGGCTCGTTTACTGCCGACTAAGGGACTACCTGGAAGCTAACTGACTCCTGACCCCCTCCCAGTATAGCTTCTGGCAAAAGCATGGGACTGATACCACCCTTATCAGGTTCACCACTGATGTACTAGCTGCCCTGGACAAGGGCACCCCCACAGGAGCAGTCTTCATTGACCTAACTAAGGCCTTTGACGTGGTAGACCACTCCCTCCTGCTAACAAAGTTGTGCAACTTCAGACTTGACCAACACTCCCTTAACTGGTTCTGAAACTATTTGATGGGCCGCTCCCAACAGGTTAAGTGGAGAGGTGCAATCTCTGGGTTGCTTCCTCTAAATGAGGGGGTTCCACAAGGTTTGAACCTGGGTCCACTCTTGTTTTCGCTGTTCAATGACCTCCACTGCCACTGTGGGAGCAGCTCCGTGGTGCAGTACTCTGATGACGCCATCCTCCACAGAACTGCGCAGCACCTGGATGACCTAGGGCCATTGCTCCAGTCAGACTTCACCAAGGCTGAAACCTGGCTAGTCAAAAACTGTCTGGTCCTTAACCCTAACAAGACCAAAGTGCTCTTATTTGGTCCGAATTCCCTGGCCCCTTCCCAGGCCCACCTCCTTACACTTGTTACCGCATCTGGCTCCACAATCAAGGTGGTTCAATCTTTCAGATAGCTGGGCCTTACACTGGACCAGGGGCTCACCCTAAAGCCACACGTGGCCCTAGTAAAAACATTCATCAAAAACTTGGCCTGCTCTATCGATTAAGCGCGAACATGGTACCTGAGACTAGACTGGCAATCACTCAGAGTATCCTCCTCCCAGCTCTTACCTACACTGCCCCAACACTATTGGGCATAGCAAAATGTGATCATGCTAGACTACAAACTTTGTACCATAAAATTACATATTTCGCCATGAATGCTCACCCAAGGACCCACCATTGTGAAGACATTGCCTCCCTCAACTGGCCCCCCCGAACCATAGGCTCCAGTACCCCCTGTTAAGTTGGACATATAAGCTTCTCAATGTCAACCCGCCTGCAGGGCTAACTGGGCTACATGCCCCAAAGCAACCCAGCTGACCACTCAGGACCTCTGGCAAAAAACTCTTGGACCTGTCCAGGGCCAGCTCCACAGCTGGCAGTAAATCCTTTGCCCATATCACCCCTGTACAATGGAACAAACTCCCCAGTCACCTTCAGGAAGCCTCCACCCTGGCCATATTCCAGAAAAGACTGCGGGCATACCTCCTAAACCACAGACCCTGCTCCTGCCCTGGAGGCTAGCCTACTCTCCCCTTGTGACTTGGCCACAAAAAATCCAATGTCCTAAACCTGTCAGCTGTCACTGTTAAATTGTGTAACTGTGCTGTAAATAACCACTCTTCTCAATGAAAACTGTATATTTGTATTCTATCTTTGTATCATTGTACTCTATGTCTTGCACTGTTTTCACTTTTCTGTATTTGCACTGTTTTTCTGTACCTAATTCTGGGTTGCCCCTGAAAAAGGGATTTTCGGGGCACAGTGGGCCTACCCGGTTAACAAAATTTTATAAAGAAATAAGGTTTCTATCATATCTCCCTGTTCCTGCCTCCCTTCCAGTGTATACTTATTGAGATATTTTAATCTGTCCTCATATGTCTCCTGATGGAAGCCCTGTGATAAAACAAATAACCATGTTGGTGAAGGTATGAGCCAGGACAGGAATAGATGGACTGGGATAAATAATGGAGGTAGTTGGATTTAGAGGGAAATGCTTGGGAGACTGCTTAACTCATTACCATATTGGTTGTAAACAGAGCTGGTTCTTGCTTCATTTGCTCCAGATCTTTACA
Organism: Neoceratodus forsteri; assembly: GCA_016271365.2. Classification (NCBI taxonomy): domain Eukaryota; kingdom Metazoa; phylum Chordata; order Ceratodontiformes; family Ceratodontidae; genus Neoceratodus; species Neoceratodus forsteri. Next base: position 1,272,814,376 of record CM057449.1, on the reverse strand, counting down.
CCAGGGTCTGAACAGGACTGTGGGGGATGGTGGTATGAACTAGAAGATGGGAAGAGAGGTGCAGACTGGGAACTGGACAGGAGTTGAGAGGGGCAATAGTCAGAAACTCATTGAGACAAGGCAAGCCTGATGGTGCAGCAGCAGGGGTGCAGCACACAATGCTGGCAGCCTATGTTTGGCAACTGTGGCTATCCTTAGTGCTCACTCAGCATACGATCCATTATAAATGGTATCACAAAATCAAGTTCAAGTTCTTTTTATTGATCAACAAATTTTGTCTTTACAATATAAAAATAATTCTTTCATAAATACAGTACGTTTCAAAGTTACACCGTAGTCACATACTAAAAAATCGTAAATCTAAAAGTCAAAAATGCTGAAGTGCAGTATCAAGACAACATCAAGGCATAGCCCAATTATGTTATTTTCAGGTACTTTTGACAATATGCAGTTTCTTTCCCTCAGTAATGTTAGGGAAGCAAAGGTGTATTATCCAGCTCACATCAGGACTTAACGTAATTCTTTAGTTTTCCTTGCTAATTTGTAGCTTCTTTCCATCAATAATCTAGAGAAAAGAACTCACTGCCTCTAATACCATCAGGGAATTTGCTTTGAATAAATGTGTAATCTACTGTTTTGGTTCTAAATCCAACTGAGCTAAAATATCTCCCAATAATTTTTGTCTATATCCTCACCCTTTTGGCACTTACATATGCCTTTAAACTTATTTTTACTAATCCAATGTCTTAATCTTTCACTATCATAATATTCAGATCTATAGTTTGCATAGAGTTTCCTATGGTGATGATTTTTTAATAATTTTAGATATCCTTCAAGACCAAAGTGTTTTTTATTTGCTGCTAACCATTTAGTTATCTTAAACTGTGAGCAGAGGCTTAGTTCATTTTGTCTAGAGAGTGCCCTCAATCTGTCTTTTATTAACATATGAGTCTCCTCTAATGGCTTGATAAATATATCTGTGAGGCACTGAAGTAGACCACAAGATTTTATGATATTTTCAACAACCCACACACTTGGGAAAATTATTTTGGACTGTAGGTAGTTTATTGCTTCTTCTATACACATAAGGTCTGTTGGACTGCGCCCACACCTACCAACCCTCCCTCTATATCTCCACTCCCTCCCCTCCCCTCCCCTCCTACTGCTCCCTTCAACTCCATTGTAACTGATTGTCTTCTAGTGCCTGCCATTGTACTTTGTTTTATGGAACTGTATCTTGTATTCTTCATGTGCCTTTTCTTGTAACATGTTTTCCCTTGTACTGTTCCTCATGCAACCTGAATTATTTTGTATCTCTGATTGTTTTGTGACCCTGACATGGAGCCTTTGCAAATAAGTCACTGACGCAAAAGTTGTCATTTTGAAAGTTCAATTAATAAATAAGTTGAAGTATATTCTTGTTCATGGTGTAGGCTTTTAACCAATATATAACTCATTTTCTTAGACCACATTCTGTACGGGTAGCTGTTCAAATTACACTCCCATCAGTGATGAAGGGGCACCTTGTGGAAGACCTAGTAGTTTCTTGTAATAAGTATTTAATAGTCTTTCTATATTTATTTTGGATCTCATCCCCATATGTCTGCTCCATAAAGAATGTGGCTTTTAATTTTAGCATTTACTACTCTGAGGCATCCTTTGGTGGAGTTACCACCATGTTTATATGTAAAACATGTCATTGGCCGGAGAATTTTTTTTTGTTTTTATTTCTAGTTCTTTCATATGTTTGCTCCATGATAGATTTTCTGTCATTGTAATTCCTAGATAGCAGAAACTTCTAACTATCTCTAATTCTGAGTTGTCTATTAAGATTCTATATTTTTTCTTACTTTTATTTCCACAACTTATCACCTTTGTTTTACTATAATTAATTTGAAGATCAACTTTGTACATTACAAATGACATTTTTGAAGTAATCTTTTAATTCCTAAGAGGCTAGTTGAGCATAATACTATGTCATCAGTGTATGCAGGATTGGGGCTATATGACTGTGCAATACATGGCATGTGAAATTCGGGGGGCTGGATATTCAAAAGGGTTGTGCCATACGCAATAGGGTTGCGCCTGCGCAAATCCGAAATTGCGCCATTCTGCGATATTCAGCAGGAGGCAGTTGCACCCCCTGCAAGTCATGCTGAGCAACAGCGCAATGCTAATGAAGGCATGCTCAACCAGAGGAGGAACCATGCATAAACTAAACAGCCCGATATTCAGCCGGGCTGTGCAGAGTTGTGCAGGCGCAACCCCCTACCTGTGCCTGCACAACTTTGAGCCCCCCAAAAAATGATTAAGTCGAGGGCCACCCACAGGTGAGCTGCCACATTGCAGGGTGCAACACAGCAGCTGCCACCTGTGGGTGGCCCTCCACTTGTTCCCTGTGCCCCCTGACTGGCCTGATCGTGGGCATAACATGAATTAACCCCCCCCACCGGCCGATCACGGACATAAGAGTCAACCTCCCAAAGAGCAATATCCTGGTGGTCCAGTGGACCGAAGCCCGATCGTTGGGCATAAGGTCAACCCCCAAAGAGCAATATCCCTGGTGGTCCAGTGGCCCCCCACCCCACCCACCCATGGAGCCCCACCACCCCGCCCCCATCAGCCTGCGGGTGGCAGCACCCACCCACTTGCCACCCGCCGCCACTGATTGAATGTTCGAGGCAGCGCTCATTGGTTCAGAGCAAGAGTCAAGGGCATGCAGCCCATACTGCACAAGGCAGTCCAGATATGGAATGAATTCATCACCACATATCTCAACTGCCTTGAACGGGAGCGGGCTGCACGCCCATTGGCTCTGCTCTGAATCACGGGCGGCAGCTCTACCGAGCAGTCAGTCGGCGGGCGGGGTGGCAGGCAGGTGCTGCCCGCTGGCTGATGGGGGGAGCGGGTGGTGGGGCTCTGTAGGTGAGGTGTGGGGCCACTGGACCACCAGGGATATTGCTCTTGTGGGGGTTGACTTCTGTGCCTGTGATCAGGCCGCGTCCACTGGACCGCCAGGGATATTGCTTTTGGGGTGAATCCTATTCTGCCACGATTGGGCCAGTGGGGGTTTACTTCATGCCCGTGATCGGGCTGCAGGGGGTGTTGGTCCCCGATGGCTGCTGCCTGGCAGGGTGCCAGGTGCAAGTCATCAGGGATCGGTGCACCTGCATGCTAATGGCATGCAAATGGGGCCATAAGTAGATGCAAATGGTCCCCCCAAGCCTTGCATGAATTATGGCCCCATTTGCATGTCACCTTTTGAATATCAGAAATTTGTGCATGGCGCAGTGGAACTTGCGCCACCACATCTTGAATGCTCTTCTCTGACCACTTGCTGTGGCGCAAGTTCCACTGCACCATGCACAGTGGCTTTGGCCGGGGGGGGGCAGTATTCAAAGGAGTTGCTCAATAGCACAAATCCATTGAATATCGCCCCGGCCCCACCCCAGCGCAACTTTTTTGAGCAGCGCAAGGGCTTGCACCACAGAATGGTGCAGTTTGAATATCCAGCCCGGGGTCTACATTTTGATCAGAATCTGATTTAAAAATAAATTGAATAAAATTGGCAATAAGATACACTCTTGTTCAACTCCTTTTTAGTTATAAAGATTTCACTTTTATCCCCTCTTGTGTTATACCTAACCTGAGTTGTATTATTACTGTATAAAGTATTTAAAATATTAATAAGAGCCCTAAACTGTCCATAACAGGTTCCTATTTGTGCTGTTGAAGGCTGTTTTCAAGTCAGTAGAAATGCAACAGAACTTTTGTTTTTTTATAGCTATATATTTATACATTAAATGTTACAAAATGAAATATTGGTCTATTGTAGAGTGTTGAGGAATAAAGCCTGCTTGGACTTCATCGAATATACTGTTTTCTTGAATCCAGTCTAATAATCTATTATTTATGATTCTGGTAAAGATTTGTTGAGTATTATCAATTAGATTAATAGGTCTGTAACAGGATAGATCTTTTATAGCTCCTTTCTTAAAGAGAGGTATTGGGGATTCCCCATTTTATTTATGTATTTGAAAACCTTATATAAACTTGGGATCCAAATATCTATTGAATTCAATATTGCGTCTATGGGTATACCTTCTGGCCCCAGTGCTCTATGCCTTGCAATTGTCTAAATGAACTTATGCATTTCTTCCTTGGAGAATTACTTATTTACTTGGATCCATCCATCTCCATCATATTATTGCTAATTAGTCCTACTTTAGGATAATAAAACATGTTTTTTAAATGTTCAACCCATAGTACTGGTTCTATATGTGTGTCTAATACTTCAGAATACTCTCCCATTCCTTGAGCCACTAATCTCCAGAATTTCCTATTATCTTTGTCCCAAACAGCCTTTTCAAATTCCTCCCAGATGTGTGGTCTCTATTTTTCTCTACTTAGCTTGATAGTTTTATTATACTCTTTCCTTAAATTATTTAATAATTTTCTATTATCTCTAGCAGTGTCAGTGGCTCAGTAGGTAGTGCACTCGCCTCTGAGGCCAGGAAATCAGAGGGCTGTGGGTTCAGTTCCCACATCTGGCACTTGGGTTAATATCCCAATACTGACACTGTAGTGCAGCATGCGGGGGGGGGGTGCTGCACTACTGAGGTGCTGTCTTTCGGATGAGATGTTAAACCGAGGTCCCATCTGCCTGGATTGGTGGTAGTTCAAGTGGATGCTAAAGATCCCATGGCACTTGTCGAAAAAGAGTAGGGGAATTTCTCCAGTGTCCTGGTCAAAATTTCCCCCATTCACTAAAAATACCACCAACAGCTTAATCTGGTTCAATTTCAGTTGCTTACCATCTGTATCCCCCTCCCCCCCCCGGTCACCCCTGAAAAAGGGACTTTCTAGTCCCTGGTCAACCAAATTCAATAAGTTAATTAATTAATTGGAAATGTTTGATACCACAAACTCAGTAATGCTTGACTCCTACAGCAGAGATCATAGATCAGAGACTGGGCAGATTTAGGAGGTGTTTTGGTAACTGGTATGACACTGGTTATACTACTGCCAATGGATCCACATTTGACTGCTGAATTAGAGGCTGCACTTCAAAATTCTTGTATTGCTCCCCTGGTTTCAGTCCAATACAGTCTTACATATATCTACCATAGCATTGGTATGTGGCTAAAACTAGAAGATTTATATCAGTAGTAGTAGTAAAATCTTTATTTTCATACAGGAATATGATGATGCAATCACACCATTAGGACTGAGGTCCTATTTTCAAGGTGGGTTTAAAAAAATTAATCTTTGGAATTTTTGTTGTTGTTTGTTTGTTTTGGTGTCTGCAATTCCTAAGCTGATGATTATGACTTATCGAGGTGTATTTTTATAATATTACATTTTCTTTAATTTATACATTTGTCACATGGGTACAGCTCTGTACAGTCTCTTTCATATAGTAACCATGGTACAGGCATGTAGCTAAAACAAAGAGGTACATACTATATGATAATTTAATTAAACAAATTCAACCATGGAATTGTTTGCTTGTTTTTGTTTACTGAATTTTCTATGTTGCTGATTGTTGTTTGTTAGCGTGATGTATTTGTTTGGTTTGGTTGTCTGATTGCTGCAGCTAGTCAGTGAGATTTGTTTGTGTACTGCCTCTCGGGGGTTCTTAAATTTTCTATTGTAGATAATTAAGATAGTAGAAATATAAGGTTCGATTTTCAAAGATGATACATGGCTTGCATCAAGCCTTACTTCAAACCCTTTCTTTGGTGCAGCTGCACCAATTACCTTTGCCACAGCTGTGCCTGATTTGGGTAGGTTGGATGCAGTTGTGATGCTATACCCAATTTAAGGCAGCTTGTGCCAACACTTTGGTCCATGCACTGTAAAAAGGATCCCTGGGACTGCCACAAGGTAGACTAGAAAAAGTTGGTCACAAGGTAGACCAGAAAAAGTTGGTCTAATTTATGGCAACTAGCACATGAGATCAAAAATCCCAGTCATTGGCCAGGTGATTGCCACCAGCCCCATGCATCATATATTTGGTGCACCAAGGGCTTGTGGCAAATGGGAGCTTTGGAAAATCATGCTCATGGAGTCAGCAGCAGTATGCAGGTATCTCAATGGACCCTATAAACATATATGTACCAGGGATCAAGAACTAAATTAGGAATACTTACAAAGGTTATGAAGCTGACAGATTTCTTTGCTATCACAAACATATTGGGTGGGTAATCATTTAAAAAAATTACTGATGATGTAAAAAGGAAATATAGATGGCTCTAGAAAAAGGGGCACAGCCATGTTGTGGGGGAGATTTTTCTTTGGCCTACGGCCCCTAAGGGCCCCTAATAATCTAACAACTTTAGTCTGTCCCTGCCATGTTTAGGTCTATGTCTAGGTTTACTTCTCCAGTTTAATTTTTAGTTACTGTACATTGCTGTTTAGATTTATAGAAAGGCTAGTGTTGGTCTTGTGAGCACACCTGTGAGGGGGGCTATTATGTATTACTGTTGTACTACTCATTGAGACCTTTCTGTTTCTTTACTTTTTATTTATAAATTTGCATGAAAACTACATACAAAAAAGAATGCCTCAGAACAGGCAACCATGCACATCATAAGGAGCAGCTAGTACAGTATATCAGTTCAGAAATGACATGCTGTTGCCAGTGTTGCTGACCTGGAGGCTAAATAGCAATATTTTAACAGGGTAGGCGGTATTGTGCTATGCGGACCGCCTAGGGGCGTAATGAGGCCTGACGCTGCAGGCAGAGGGCCTTATAGCCCCTTGAAGGTCCGGTATAGCACAATACCGCCCACCCTGGAGGGTATTATTGCACTTAGAAAATGGGTACTATAAAAAAAAATAAGTTTAATAAAAAAATGTTAATGAAAAATTAGGATAAAGTTAGTTCTCTAATAAAATAGTTCCTCCGCCTGCATTATAATTATATTTAGTTGTGACTTTGGAGGTAGTTGCCATGATTTTACACATACACACTACATACACACACAGAGTTAACATTATTAAGACACCGTATTTTTATTTATTGTTTCATTTCATATCTTAGCTTTACTTAGTAGTAGCTTCTGAGATTGAGCTGGAAAGGTTGCAGGTGTGGGCAGCACTATAGATTTGCCAAGAGGAAAAGAGTGGCTGCAAAATAAAAAAGTACATTTCTCTACTTGCTGTGTTTTTTTTTCCATGAGGTAAACATTGGGAGAGTCACGCTGAGGTGCGGTGTTGATGGGGGGGTGGACGAGGAAGAGAGAGACCGCTAGCTCTGGTACCGCTACTCTGTGTGGGAGGAGTGGTTGTTTCTTCCTTTTCCGTTTCTCTGCCTGCTGTGGTTCATTTGTTTTTCCCATTTTTAATATGGGAGACTGACACTGGTGGATAATCTACACTATCGCAGGAAAAATCAATCTTGGGAACAGTGGTGGTGGGCAGGTGGCCAAGGAACAGAGAGAGCTAGCTCTGGTACTGCTACTACGTATGAGAGGAGTGGTTATTTCTTCATTTTCCATTCCGCAGCTGGACATCAACCTGCGGTATGGAAAATGAAGAAATTACCGCTGCTTTCATACAGAGTAGCGCTACTGGAGATAGCGCACGCGCTCTCTCAGCTGATCTATACATTTTTCAGCGAAGAAGGCGAGCTGAGTAACTTCATTTACAAACAAGAAGATAGACACGGGGTGAAAACTGCCCACTACGAAACAAAAACAGAAAGCGATCACTGCTTTCCTGCCCTCATCCTGGTCCTTGCTGTCGTGATCCTGGCTGCCTGCTGCCATCCTGACCTCACACTCCTGTAAAATGATGGACCCGAGTGATCTGCAGCAGTGATGACAGTGACATAAAGCAGTGGACTGGATGCAGAGCTTTCTATAATAAAGATTTTTATTTTAGGACTAGAACCATCATGAATCTGCCACTGTCTGGGCAGCATCACTTACTTTGTGGTTCGCTAAGCAACAGGAAAAAAATGACGGCTTATTCAAAAGCCAACATTCCGAGAGCCACTGAATTCGGTAAAAAGGCAGGCAGGCATGGGGACTAGTTATTTACTGGTCTCTGTTGCCTGATACCCACCCGGGTAGAGGGTGCTCTTGACCAATCAGAGAGCAAGGTTTCTGCAACCCATTTTCTAAATCAGAATATTGTCAATTGTGAAAAATGAAATCATAAGCCAGACACTATGTACAGCCTAACTAGAAAAGTTTGTTGTCTTAAAGAGAAAAGTTTTACATTTTAAACAGCCTATCATAGCTATATTAACACAGTACAATCCATACAAAACTTTGAGGATTATATATATGTAGATTGTCCCTTAACTCCAGAGACTGATGGTGTTACAACTTCTTAAAGTTGTAATGTTATCATACAGAAATTTTCATTTTTCATATATATTTTTATTTGGTCCCTGGATTTTGGGTGGGAGTATTATGTGTTACTCTTGTGGTACTCATTGAGACCTTTCCTTTGTTATCTAGATTGTCCCTTAACTCCAAATATTGATGGAGTTATGGCTTGATAAAGCTGCAATGTTATCCTATGGGAATTTTCATTTTATAATATTAATGTGTTTCATATGTCTGTTTTCAGCTGGTATTTCCTATGGGCTTAATCTTGTAGTACTCATTGAGATCTTTCTTTTGAGATATATACACACTGTGTATATATATATATATATATATATATATATTGCCCCTTAACTCTAAATATTGATGGAGTTACAGCTTGTTACAAATGCAAAGTTATCATATGGGAATTTACATTTCTATGTTTTTTAAATAACCCCTGAATTTGTTTATAGGGCCCTATGTGTTAGAGTTGTAGTACACATTGAGACATTTCTTTTGATATATAGATTGTCCTTTAACTCCAAATATTGATGGAGTTATGGCTTGTTAAAGTTCAAATGTGCAGGAAAAAAATAAGTTCAAATTCTTCTTTCACATGAACCAATTATCTTTCATGAGATTATGACATTCTTACAAAAGAGAATTGGTTTGTGCAGAAGAAGAATGTGAAAAAAGTCCAAATTCTTCTGTTGTATGAACTTAATCCTCTTTCGTGAGGTCATACAGAGGAAGAAAATCGTCTCATGAAAGAAGATCTTTAAAATGTTTTAAAAACACATTTCTGGGTCCTTTTTTGAAAAACTAACTGCAGAATCCAGTTAATTTGACCAAGATACCTGTGTTGGTGTCTCTTCAGGATATACTTTTTATGTGTTTTCCAAAAAATGTAATAAAAAACAGAAACAGGATGGCTGCCATACAAAAGAAGATTTTTTTCTCACAAAAGAGGATTACCCCCTTCATTAAAGAGAATCCTTTTTTGTATAGTCAAATTCTTCTTTCACATGAAACAGCTATCCAAAATACCATATTGAGCCTGCTGAGAAATACAATTTCAAATCCTTATAACTCTGGAATGGAGTAATAGTTTTTTCACCAAAACAATGAAAGGCATCATTCTGGGGCAAGCCCTTTCCACCCTGCACATTTCAGAGCAAAATTATAAACTGCCTGGGTGCTAGGCAATGACAAGAAAACAGCCAAAACCTCCTATTTTTTCACTTTTTTTACTATCCAGATCTCAGAATCCACACACCTGACCGGAACAAAATTTGGCACATTAAGAGACCTTGCCCCCAAACTGCGCATCCAAAATTTCATACAGATCTTTTGAATGAGGGTGAAGCTATTCAGCTATTAAAGTAAAAAGTTGGTGGTTGGCATTAAACAGTGTACTCAACCCTAACTATGGTGGTGTTACCACACCACTATAATATACACATAGACAGCTATTATACATAAACAGACAAATATTCATTGGTCTTAACACATCACCTGATAACCTATTATTCTCTGGTATATAAACAGGTCATAACTGACCTGTCATAATCTGCCTAGCAACAGCCCAAGATTTTAAAATACATACACTTACAGATTCATTCAAAGGCACTCAGCCTGATCGGAGGTCACATGATACGGCTAAGCTGAGAACATCTCAGGGGAGCTGGAAAGAGTCACTGTGCCATCAAACTGCCCGAGCTCATCCTGTCATATTTTGGTTACTCCTTTATCAAGACTGAGAGAACATACTAAAGAGCTAGTGGAGCCAAAACAAACAGACAGGAAAATAATACAAATGTTAGGTAGTAGTCAGTTGTAGCTTTTTATTTCTGAAGTATTTTTCCTTTTGCTCATCAGAAATGATTCTATGTGATAATATTGCTCTGGATGAGTGGAACAGCTCTTAGCCTGGCAGCTGAAATATCTAACTCCACTGCCCCACACTACATCATCAGTATTATGACCTCACTAACAGTGACATCACAGATGAATGACCTGGCAGTCATTGACTTGCTGTTCCTAAGTAGCAGTGATGTCACAGTCAGAGAGGTCACATTGCTGATGTTGTAGTATGGGGCAGTAGAGCAAGATATGTCAGCTGCTAGGCTAAGAGCTGTTCCACACATCACACTTACTAACATCAGGTAAACAATCTTCTATTTAAACAAAAGGAAAAGAAAAAGTACCTCAGATATGAAAGGTAATGGTTGACTGCTTTTAAAATGTAATATTAGTTTTAGGCATTATGCTAGCTCTTTAACCAGGGCACTATCAATGAAGAACTTGCAATGGCAAGGTTCAAAACTTTCTCTCCAACCAAACTTTCCCAAGAGAGTCATCAATAAGAGGAAGTCTTTCAACAGAGTCAGAGATTTAGCCAGGGAAAAAGGTATAAAGTGTTCCCTGGGTCCCCCTGTCCCTCTAAGGCTGAGGATTGGGAAAGCCACATAGTCATTTACCTTCCCCAGAGAAGCCAGGGAGTTCCTGCTTAATTCACTCAGCTACCAACATTGAACTGCAATGACAGAGAGCAAGCCACACAAGCAGGATCCCAAGCCACAGAAAACAACTGAGCTGGGAAGAAGCCGACAAGGGAGTGACTCAAGAGAGTGAGGCAGACGTGTATCGAATCTGCCACCAGGGACAAAGAGGAAATGGAGCTAGGCAGAGAAGGAGAGGACAGTGCAGTGACACCATGATCAGCAAGCAAAATGGTGTCTATTTATCTGTGCTTTGTGCAGTGAACTCTTGAACTGTCTTCTCCCAATATCTTCCCAAGGGTGACTACAAGGACTTCAGTGTATGTATCTCAGAACCTCTCAGGTACTGTGGGGTTGTAAATTAGATGCACTGGGGGTGTGTTCAACTACTAGGGTTTAAAAAATGTTAGTATGGCTAGGGCTTTTAGAGGACATCATCTGTGATAGCCTGGGGGGGCTCAAGGTTTTCAGCGGCACTGAGGCAGCCACTCGACTAACAGCACAAGACGTCTAGTGACATGAGGCAGAGGATTAAAATAGTATCTCAAATATTGAATCCCACTCCCTCAGCTGAGCCTCAAGCCAGTGTTATGTTCCATCTGAACCTAGAGGAGACTGAGTTCAGAATCCCTTCCCTCTGCAACACTGGGGAGTTCCCCTAATGCCTTTTTTAAGCATTGTGATTTTCCACCTTGGTTTACAATGGGGGGTAGATAACAACCCCAGGAAGCTGGACCAGTGCACAGTGTTCACTGAGAGGAGGCATTTAGCTCCTCCATCATGGGGCACCCAGTGCTTTAACAAAATGCTGCTGTAATGCCCCTCATGGTGGAAGAAGAGCACTGTTAGGCTATGCCCTGCTAAATAGGAGAGGTGCTTTATATAGGCTTTCAGCAGGGTTTTGTGTGCTGAAGAGGCCACTGAGATTCCCTTTATGCTTCAGGGATGGGCCACTCAACACTGCAAAGTGCCTCTTCATGTTCATTGACGCTGATCCATCTGTACCAGGGACATATTAATTCATGACAGCTGCATTAATTACTGTAGATATGCCTGGGAACGATGAGGGGGCTGTTCACCCCAGTGGGGGGGTGGGAGCAGTGGAGGTGGATTCTCCCAAAGAGGGAGACCCTGTTTGCTGGGCTGGCACTTGGGGGACAGTCAGATATAGGGCTCCTCACCTCAGACAAGCTCTGTGGCCTCTGATGTCACCAGCACCAAGCCATTCCAGTGTTTTAGCCAAGACACTCTTTCCTGAACCGTTGTGATTTCATTTTATTAATTTTTATTGGTTCTACTGTTATTTGTTGTGGTTTATTGTGTTTTGGTATGGTTGTCTAACCAGTGTGGGGTATTCTGGTTGCTTGGAGAGTGTGTGGGGGGGGGTTAAAGAATGGATTAATGACATATAAAGCAGTCTCCTGGAACATTTAGGGTTTGAATAGCTACATGAAAAGGAAGCTGGTCCTCACTCATTTAAAAAAGCTGAGAGGGCAAATTATTTTTCTGCAGGAAACTCACCTCATTAAGAAGGAAGCTGACAAGCTGGGGCACCTCTAGTGAGGCAGGTTTTTGAGGCCTTGTTTTCCCCAAAAGGCCAGGGTGGCTATTGTCTGCAGCAAAGGAGTTAACTGAGTTCTGGAACAGTTTAAGAAAGATAAAGAGGGGCATTGGGTATTGGTTAAAGGGTGGCTGGATGGTTCCCCTCTTCTTATGGGGTTGGTTTACGGGCACAATGAGGATGACCATGCATTTTTCCACACCCTTTTTGGAACCATCCTAGAAATGACGAGAGGGGCTGAGCTCCTCCTGGGGGGGGGGGATATAAATGTGGTTCTTGATCCCTTATGTGGAGTTGAGGGGATTGAGGCAGGAGTCTCAGAGCACTAAAGTGCTGCTTACCCTGATGCAGGAACATGGGCTGCAGGATATGAGGAGGCTTGGCCATTCATCGACAGTCCATCGACAAGAGATCCTACTTATTTTTTGTAGACCCATGCCTGCATCCTACAGCAAGATAGACATGCTACTGGCCTCAGGATCTCTGGTGAAGGATGCCCTGAGCACTTCAACTGAGCCATTGCTCATCTGAGATCACTCACCGGTTATCTTTGCCTTTCAGCATCCAGAGCCACACCCCGAGGAAAAGAGATGGAGATGTAATGTGGGCCTGTTGGCAAATCTAGCCTTTTAACTGCAGCTTGGGCTGGAGACTATAGAGTTTTTAGACCACAATAACACTGGGGAGGTGCTGAATAAGTGTGGCTGTGAGGGCCTTAAAGCCCACCTCAGAGGAAGGACCATTCTTATGTAATGGCCAAGAAGAAAGAGAGCAGCAAAGAGATGGATAGCTTAACAGCTCAGTATACCAAGCTAGAGAAGTGGCATAAAGAGGGAGATTCTTCCCATATCCTCATGCAAGAATTAATGGCACATCAATATATAAGACTGACACACTGACTACCCAGCAGGTGGAGTTTGGCCTCTATTGCACTAAGCAAGCATATTAGGAGGGGGAGAAGGTGAGACACCTGCTAGCTTATAGGCTCGAAAAGCTATCAGCAGAAATGAAAATTCCAACTGTCAGAATTATCTCTGTGATCACAGTGGACCCAGTGGGGATCAATGGGGCCTTTAAGGCCTTTTACCAGGATCTTTACTCCTCAAAAGTCCAAGGAGGCACAGTGCAGAACAGGAAAATCACTGGGTTCCTGGGCTTGGTCACTTTATCCAAGTTAGAGGAGGAACACAGAAGAGGGCTGGAAGGCCCTATCACACAGCAAGATATTCAGGTTATCAGCAAAATGCAGGGTGATAAAGCACTAGGACAGATGGATTTTCCAGTGCAGATTTATGAGGCAATAGGGGACTTAGTGAGCCCTCTGCTTACTGTCATGCTACAGTCCACTTAGGAGGAAGGATCGTTGCTGGAGACAACGTCTGAAGGCAAAATCACAGTGCTATTGAAGAAAGGTAAAGACCCTCTCCAATGCATTAGCTGCTACCCTATCTCTCTGTTAAATGTGGACTACAAACACCTGGCCAAAGTTTTGAAATTTGGCTTAATAAGATTCTGCTACTACTAGTCTATCCAGACCAGGTCAGCTTCATGGCAGGGAGAGATGCAGCAGATCACATTAGGAGACTAGTCAAACTTATGTGGTCCTTGGAATCCTCACCAAATTCTGCTGCAGCTATAGCACTGGACACAGAAAAGGCCTTCAACTCTGTCAAATTACCTTACCTAGTTGAGGTCCAACAAAAAATTGATATAGGGTATTCCTTTATGAGTCCAGACTATCTATGCAACCCTACAAGCTTCCCTACTGACAAGAGAGAGGCCACCACAGAAATTCTAGTTAGAACATGGTACCTGGCATGGCTGCCCACTTTTAATGGCACACTTTGTGTTAGCTATAGAACCCCTTGCCCAGAAACTGGGGGAATCAGTTGAGGTGTATGGTGTGCAGGTGGGTGGAATGTCATATAAACCTATGCTTTTTGCTGATGACTTTCTCTGTCCAGAACCCGTTCACTTCAGTACCTGTGCTGATATCATTGCTCAACAATATGCCCTGGTGTCAGGATTCTGGAACAACTTGTGGAAAACATAGGTAATGGCCCTGAACTCCACCTGTACCAATCTTAACTTACAAGTATGAGGTTGCCCTTGGCCACTAAGCCCCTCACTTACTTGGGGGTCATTAGCTCCCCTAACTGCAAGGAATGGCAGCAGATCATTCTGACCAGTTTAATTCATGTCTTGAAGGATGACATAGCCTGGTGGAGGCAACTCCATCTATTGTTGTGGGAGAAGGACCAAACTCTGCAGATAATGGTGCATCCAAAGGTGCTCTATATTATTAGGTACTTGTCTTTGCACATTAGTGAGTCCCTATGAAAACAAGTGGTGGAGCTGGTAAAGCAGTGCTTTTGGGAAGGAGGCCAGGCACAATAGGAAATACTTACAATGTTTGCAGTGTGGTCCAAAGGGGGATTTCAAGTCCCCTGGTTTAAAGGATATCACTTAGTGACCGGATTCCATCAAATATGGATGTGGCTACATGCAGATACTGTAAGATGAGAAGGGTGGAAGATGGGTAGACATAGAAATGATTTTAGGAGAAAGTGCCCACCTAGAGGTCATCTTTTGGGACCACATGAAGGTGCTGAAAGGTAATTCCATACAGGCTGTTTTGAATGTCTGGAAGGAGACCAGGATAATTGTGAAAGACCCATGAAATGTCCCTATTTACCTGTTGCCAGTTTGGAACCACCCCAAGCTGCAGCTGGGGGTAGCCTCATAATCTGGCAAGATTGGGCTCTAGGAAGTTTAGAGAGGGTGGAGAACCTATTCAGAGCAAATGCCTGGACCTTTAGAGACTCTTAGAGCTCAGGGAGTAGGCATCCTTCCCCAGATCTCATTTTTGGTGCTTCTTGCAATGGTATGCCCTCTGTACGGCGGCACTATTACAGCGAACACGTCAATGCTGACAACATCGACAGTTTGCTATAATAGTCCACCCAAGACCCCAGCACTCTGTCCCCCAGTCCTGCACCCCCTTCCTGAATCAACTCTGGGTGTGGGGGGCAGAACCCCTCACATGGGGGGTTCGGGGTGAAACCCCCCAATGGAAAAGGAACCAGGTTTCCTTTAGGATTTATGTCAACCACAACTTGCGGTCAACATAAATCCATCACTGTGAGGTTGATCAACAAAATAGTTGTCAAACTGGCATCATAGAACCCTTGCAACTCAGATATCTGTTATCTGTAGTGGTGTGGAACCAGCTGCAACTACCGCAAGGGGAGTCGGGAAGATATTTTGGGTTCAGCTGGAGGAGGTCATTACAGTAGTGTCCCCCCAGGCTAGGAAGAATTTACAAGTGCATCTTGCATGAGTATTCCTCATCTACTGCTAATCTAAGATAGGTGGGAAAGATGACTAGGACATCTGCTTTCAGAGGAGGAATGGACCTGCTGCTGGGAAAATGCATATGGTGCTTGTTGGGACTCAAGTGGGAGGCTGCTGCAGCTCAAAACACTATATATATGGTACCGTACACCTTCAGCTTTGCAGAGGATGCACTTATTACTGTCATTAGAGTGCTGGAGGTGTAACCAGCAAGAAGGCACTCTGCTACACAATCTCTGGCAATTCCCTCTAATCCAAGATTATGGTTTTACATAGAATACAGGCCCTGATAATCCTGAGGAACACAGTGTGTTTTCCCATGCAACATAGACCATCTATTCTTTGGTTTAGTGCAGCCATCACAGAGGGCAAGTGACTGCTACTTAGATGGTGCCCAGACTCAAGTCCCTCCATTAATGAATGGGAGGGCAATATGCATAAGCTAGCAGAGACTCTCGTACGTAGCTATTGACAAGAGGTTGATGTTTATTTTAATCAGGGGTCCCTGCTTATCCAATTTGCAGTTTGAAGTCCAAACCTGAGGGGGGAAAGGAAACCATAGTGGCCACTGCTGCTCCAGCTAATTGGAGGAAAGCTGGATAAGAGCTAAGAGCTTCTATGTATTATGTACCCCATCCCACACTTCGCTAAGCCTTACTCTTTATTTTGTTGGATTTCCATAGATCCAGTTAGACTCTCAGCTTCATACCGGACACCGGTTGTTAGCTGATATTTTTACTGTTCAATGTATTGATCTGCCACTGTGCATCATATTGTTTTTCTTTCTCTTTTCCTGCAAGCTTGAGTTGCACAACAGTAGGCATCAGGTTATGTTGGGAGCCAACTCAGCGTGTCGTGTTCAGCTAGGCGGTGGAGATAGGAACAGCTGAGGCATAAACAATTGCATGTCAGACTTCCATGTTTCTTTGCATAAAGTCCTTGTATTATGCATTAGCCTGTAATCCAAGGATCTAAACATTTGTTTGGATCTGGCCTGGTTGGGAGATGAATTCTGACACTGCAACAAACTTTAAATTAAAAAAAGGCACTCAACCTGTATTAAGAAAACTAATATATTCTACCTAGCAACAAACTAACTAAAGGACAAAAATATAATTTTCCATAAAAAAAATTATCAGCACAACAACCCACTCCAGGGAATGGATTTCTTTATAATTAATTAATTTCCCAGATGCCTTGATAGTCACTTGGACATTTGCTTCAATACTTCCCTTTCACCAGGAATGTGGATTATATTTCTAGAAATGCATGCCCTGTTAGAAGTTATTGCTTAGGCAATGGTCTGACTATGAAAATGCTATTTATTAAGTAAGGAAACTGGACAATAACTTACTAGCGGCAGAATCATGAATGAGTTATGTATGTCCTGCCCTTTCACAAATACAGATAAGTGGTATATTCTGAGCCAGACCAGTGTATGTCCAATTTGTGCACTGTATCAGTGATATTAATCCCTCTTGCAGCAGTGTACCTTCTTGAACATAGGAATAGCTCTATAGCTGGCTGCATGAGCAATGTGAGGGAACAAATCAAAATACAAGATTCATTCCTAAGCTGGATGATGCCTACAGGCTCCTGTGTTAATAAGAGAATCAAACCAGTTGTTACAGTGAAAAATACCCCCTCCCAATATAACTACAGCAGTGCCAGACATGATGCAGTGCAATAACTTGCAGTAAATGACATGTCACAAAAGACTGCATGATAAAAGAGCTTAATTGCCACTGAATTACACTGTTCCCTGCAGTATACTGCAGCATTTTGTGATATGCTGCAGCATTACTGCATTGTATCCTGACTGGCTACACTGTATAACAAAGCAGACACCAAAATCAAGCACAACAATAAATCTTTGGTGGTCTAAAGTGATCTTTTCACAACTAATCGTCGGAGACTCTATTATTCAAGGTGTGGAGTCTCACCTTCAGCATTCCGGCCGTATAAAAGTTGCTGTTAAGTGTCTCCCTGGTATGTCTGTGTGGAGGGACACTGACCGCATTCTGAATATCATACGCAATGTGGACCATGAACTGCATGTCATCCACAACATAGGCACAAACAACATAGCCTCTTACACAGTAGAAGAGACTAAAAAAGGCATAACAAATCTGGCCAGCAAAATTAATTCTCATTTGTCCAATCTCTCTTTCTCGGAGATCCTGCCTGTATGGGAATAGGGCAGAATCAGGCACAGGATCAGAGAGAGAGAGAGAGAGAGAGAGACCTCCAAACTCAATGCCTGGCTTAAAAATAATGGTACCAGGAATATTGACACGGCTTTATTGGCAACTGGCACAACTTCTGGGAGTGGGACTTCTACAAATTGAATGGTCTGCACCTAAAGAAACAAGGAACTTGGGCACTCAGACAAAAACATGACATGCACATAGACCATTTAAACTAGTGAGTGGGGAGGAGCAGCAAGGACACCTCGTGGCAAGAAGGATGTCAGGAGCCCCTTCCCCACCAACAGCTAGTTTGACACAGGACTCTTTTAGTGATCTCAGAACCAGTAGTTATCAAGACACTTCCCATAACAGGCAAAGGGATAAGCATAATAGGCACAAGAGAAGCAGCACTGTTATACAGCATAACGATTCTACTACTTCACCACGCCGCACAAAACAGGGATGGAGGGCTATGTGTGTCAATGCACGTAGTCTGTATAATAAAATCGCTGACCTCTCTGCTTTAATGACAGAAGCCAAACGAGACTGGGTAGCAGTCATGGAAACCTGGGTTATGGAAAACCATACCTAGGACATTGCTATACCAGGTTACACACTTTTTAGGAAAGACTGCATTGGAGAAAAGGTGGGGGGGTGGCATTATATGTAAGAGAAGGAATCTCAGCATTAGAAGTCCAAGCAAAACAGGGAAGACCAGAAGCTCTATGGGTCACCATAGGAGCAGGGGACAAAGCCCCCATCTGAGTGGGAGTCATATAGACATCCATCCCAAGACTCTGACATAGACAAGGAGCTCCTGGAAAATATCTTCTCGAAGGCCGACAAGGGAGACCTTTTCTTAGTGGGAGGTTTCAATCTACCTGATGTAGATTGGTCCTCATTCATGGCATTGTCTGAACACAGCAAAGAGTTCCTACTTGCCCTGAAGTGGGCAGGACTTAATCAGCTAGTGCAGTCCCCCACCAGAGAACAGACTGTCCTGGACCTGGTGTTAACAAACAGCACCAGAATCTCAGACGTAACCATAGGGGTAAATCTGGGAACCAGCGACCACAGGTCAATCTGGTTAACAGTGGAAAGGGTAGCAGAATCAAGTCACACAAAGCTCAGAACACTTGATTTCTGCAAGGCAGACTTGAGCACCATGAAAACCCAGTTAAGAAACTTTCTGGAAATCAACAACTCATGGGATGTGGAGAGAAGCTGGAAAGCCTTGAAGACTGCCTTACTTCAAGTTACTGAGCAGTGCACAAAGCATATCAGCAAGTAAAAAAAAAAAGAAAAAAGCTGCTGTGGTTCTCCAAAGAAATAGCAACAATAGTAAAAGACACAAAGAAAGAAGCAGACAGGCAGCATTACATATTAAAGTTGAGAGAAGTGGGAAAGGCTATTAGGATAGCCAAAGCCGAGACAGTGGAGAAAATAGTGCAGGGAGTAATGAAGGGGAACAAAACATTTTTTGGGTACATAAGCAAAAGGAGAAAGAGTAAAGGTGGGATAATCAGGCTAAAATCGACTGAAGGACAGATAGTTGAAAAGGATGAAGACAAGGCAGAAGTGCTAAACAAATTTTTCTGCTCAGTCTTCACCATTGAAGACCAAGGCAGCAGCCCTACTATGGCAAAGGCAGTGTGCAACAGTAGAACAGCAGATGACTTCCACTTCTCAAGAGAAAGAGTCCTAGAAGAGCTTATCAAACTTAAAGTAGACAAAGCAATGGGATCCAATGAAATCCACCCTAGGATTCTAAAGGAGTTATGGGAAGAAATTGCAACACTGCTCATTGACCTTTTTAATAAGTGACTGGAAAGTGGCACAATACTGCTAGACTGGAAAAAGGCTGTAGTGGTACCCTTACATAAAAGTGGAAGCAGGGAAGAGCCTGGGAACTACCGTCCAGTCAGTCTGACCTCAGTGGTAGGCAAACATATGGAAATCCTGCTGGAAGATAGAATAGTGGATCATCTAAAAGAATCCAGAAAGCTTGACCCCAAGCAACACGGATTTACGGCAGGAAAATCATGCCTAACAAACATGACAGAATTCTTCGACTGGGTGACCAGAATAGTAGATCAGGGAGAGGCAGTGGATGTGGTGTACCTGGACTTCAGCAATTTGGAAAACTCAGTGGCAGAACATTTTTTCATGTCCACAATAGTGATCTTTCTGTATTCAAATGAATGGCCTGGAACAGGTTAGAATTGGTAGAAAGGGAGGTAATAGGCTAGAAAGAGTACTGCAGCATGAGACCTTTTGGATCTTTACTTTGGATGCTCTGACACCTGATGGGCTGAACATGGAGCTAGATTTCAAGCCATATTTGTAATATAATACTCCATCAAGTGCTTTATATATCTTTTAGAGTGTTAATTTTATTTACATCTGCCAGAACTAGACTCATAGTGGATTCCCTGCAGGGGGAGGGCCTCAAACAACTGGTACAGCAACCCACAAGAGACAGGGCTATCCTAGCTCTAGTACTGACTAACAAAGAAGGGATCACAGATCTCCAGGTAGAAGGTCACCTGGGGGCCAGTGACCATCACATGGTATGGTTCAATTTGGCTACTACATCTAAATCATCCCATTCCAAGGCAAAAATATGGGACTTCAGAGGAGCTGACTTTGATAAGATGGCCAACAGAGTTAAGCTAGCCCTGGCAAAAAGAAACACAGGTGAGGAGGTACAGGCAAAGTGGGCAAGCATTAAGGATACAATACTTGAAGCAACATCCCATTGTGTTAGACAGAAAACGAGTGCAAAAGAAGACGGAAACCACTTTGGTTCTCAAATACAGTAGCAGAAAAGGTCAGAGCCAAAAGGCTGGCCTTCAGAAAATATAAGGGAACACAGCGGGATGAAGATAGGAGGCATACCAAACTGCCCTAAGGGAAGCAGGTAAGGCAGTAAGGCAGGCAAAGTCCCAAACTGAGGAAACACTCAGCACGAACAGTAAAAGAAGGTGACAAGACTTTCTATAGATACATTAGTGAAAGGAGAAAGTCCAGAGGGGTATTGCTAAGCTTAATGGAGAAAAGGAAGCATGTGAGGAGGAGGACCCTGTAAAGGCATCTATCCTAAATAGATACTTTGCTCAGTATTTACTGAAGAGAAGGTAGGGCAGGGCCCACAGCTCAGCATCATGGATACAGGGGGAGGAGGTGAGCACTACTCCCTTCACAAAAGAAAGGGGTCCCACAAGAGCTTGCTAAGCTCAGGGTGGATAAGCAATGGGACCTGATGGCATACATCCCAGGGTACTTAAGGAGCTAAAGGAGGAACTAGTAGAGCCATTAGCAGAATTGTTTAGTGAGTCTCTGAGCACAGGAGAGGTCCCAGAAGACTGGAGAAGGGCTCATGTGATCCCACCCACAAGAGTGGTAGCAGGGAGGAGGCGGAAACTACAGACCGGCCAGTCTTACCTCAGTAGTGGGCAAGATTATGGAGGCACTCCTTAAGGAAAGGATAGTGCAACACCTGGAATCCATAGGGCACAGGATCCAAGACAGCATGGGTTTACAAAGGAAGGTCCTGTCAAACTAATCTCTTAGATTTCTTTGACTGGGTAACCAGAGTGGTGGACCAAGGGGAGCAGTTGATGTCGCCACCTTGACTTCAGCAAAGCTTTGACACTGTTCCACATAGAAGATTGATAAATAAGCTAGGTAGGCTCTCGGGGTGGGTCAGAAGTTGGTCAACTGGTGCAAACTGGTTGACTGGCAGAAAACAGAGAGTGGTAGTAAATGGTATACAGTCAGAAGAGATGCAAGTCACAAGTGGGTACCTCAGGGATCAGTCCTGGGGCCAGTCCTATTCAACATCTTCATTAGTGACCTCGCAGATGGACTAGAGGGTAAGGCTTGTCTGTTTGCAGATGACACCAAGATCTGCAACAGAGTAGATGATCCAGATGGGTGGGCAGAATGAGAAGAGATCTGGATAAACTAGCAGAATGGTCAGAAGAGTGGCAACTGGATTTAATGCAAAGAAGTGCAAAATCATGCACATAGGGAAGAGAAACCCTGAAGCCACTTATAGGCTGGGAGGGAGTTGCTAGCAGTCACAAAGGAAGAAAGAGACTTGGGCATCATCATCACTGATGACCTAAAATCATCCAGCAGACCTCTAAAGCAGTAGGTAAGGCTAGGGGGTGTTAGGGTGTATTAGTAGGGGTATCACAAGTCGTAAGAGGGAGGTAATAATCCCTCTGTACAAGACATTGGTTAGGGCCCCCATCTGGAGTACCTCCTCATGCAGTATTGGAGGCCACACCTTCACAAGGACATTAATCAAATTGAGGCAGTCCAGAGAAGGGCAACCAAAATGGTGCAGGGACTGCATCAGAAGACATATGAGGACAGATTAACGGAGCTCAATATGTATACCCTTGAGCAAAGGAGGGAGAGAGTGATATGATCGAGACATTTAAACACCTTAAGGGCATAAACAAGGTGAAAGAGTCTAACATGTTTAAATATAAGAAAAATAGCAGGACAAGAGGACACAGCATGAGATTAGAGGAGGCCGATTAAGGGGAATGTGAGAAATTCTTTTTCACAGAAAGGGTGGTAGATGCATGGAATGGCTTACCACAAGAAGTGGTGGCTATGAATACAGTGCAGGGCTTCAAACAGGCATGGGATAGGCATAAGGGAGCAATACAAATGACTATGAATAGATAGGTCACTGACAGAGCAAAGGCCGATGGCACATTTATAAGGTAGAAAAAGAAATGGGCAGACTGGATGGGCCTTGCGGTCCTTATCTGCCGTCAACTTCTATGTTTCTATGTTTCTATGTTTCTATTACATTTTTGTAACAAAATTCCCCTCCTCAACCTCCCTTGTATCTCCACCATTTACATTGGTGTACACCTAGAGCAGAAATATGAGTTCCAACATGTGCCACTATAAGTTAAATACAGAGGAGTATGATTCACATTTTTGATGATTGGTTTTGTTTCCTTGAAAAAAGCTTGAGCTCTTGCCCTTATTATTTAGTACAGAACCAGTTTCTAACTTTAGAATTCAGAATATATAATTACAAATGTCTTTATTAGGCTCTTCTTAATGTCAGTATACTCAATGTACTTAATGTTTTGTTTGCTTCAATCCAAACGTTCATAACAATTTTATGTATTAAGCTTTCACTTCTCTCTTCTCATTCTTTTCTCCCCTAACAGGCTTGAGCATGGTGGAGCACAGACAGTTCCTGCTTTTACAGAAATATTGTGATTGCTCCCTACTTGGACTGTTCTCTATCTTTGGGTTTGAAAGCCTCCTAGTTGTAATCCTGGTGTGTCCTTATTTCTTTGAAAGTGTTAAATAATGCTACAAAAAATGTTTGGATTACATAGCAACAATTAATCTAATTTTTGTCAGTTTCTCTTGTTTTTTGAAGTAACCTAATACACCAGTCTGGTAGTACTTTGATATCAGCAATGTACAGAAGCTGTGTATAGCAATGTTGATAAGCACTTATGAATTATGCAGTGTGTGGGAAAATTGATTGTTGCTTATTATTTTTTGCATTTCATTTTGATTTGCTACCTTAAAATTGTTTTCATTGCTGACCCTGGTGGGTGTAACTCATGGTGTCATTTCACTATTCATAGCATTTAAATGTACTGTAACATATATGTTGCTCAGGAACTATTGTGATGTCATTAAAAGGTAAAAATTGAACCATTGTGATGTCATTAATAGGTAAAAATGGAACCATTGTGATGTCATGTCTTTTTTAGCACCATGGGTATTTGTAATCCTGTAGTCATGTGATACTTGACCTATAGGTATTTAAGGGCCAGCTTTGTACCAGTTAACTGCCCCCCTAGAAGCACTACTGAATGAAGCACAGGGGTAACTGTGGACCGCTGCTGTGGTTTGACATTTTGTTCTCTCTCAACTTATTTTCATTAAATGACTTATATTGAGCAATTCCAATTCATGTATGTGGATCTCAGCCCCCGGGTCACATCTGGAATAGAGCATGTTGCTCAGTATGCTTTCCTGGTAAAACTCGAAAATAAATAAATAAATAAATAAATAAGATCCACTTGAACTTATTTTGAAGTGCTTATAGTCTCCATTTCTGAGTGCAGTGAACTGTGGTCTATTACTAGTAACAAAGGGGGACAAAACATTTTTTAGGTGCATAAGCAAAAGAAAAAAGAGTAAGGGTGAGATAATCAGGCTAAAATCAAATGAAAGACAGATAGTTGAAAAGGATGAAGACAAGGCAGAAGTGCTAAACAAATTCTTCTGCTCAGTCTTCACCATTGAAGACCAAGGCAGCGGCCCTACTATGGGAAAGGCAGCGTGCAGCAGTAGAACAGTAGATGACTTCCACTTCTCAAGAGAAAGAGTCCTAGATGAGCTTAGCAAACTAAAAGTAGACAAAGCAATGGAACCTGATGGAATCCACCCTAGGATTCTAAAGGAGTTATGGGAAGAAATTGCTTGGAATAGGTTGGAAGGATGGTCAAACAATTGGCAATTGAAGTGCAATGCCAAAAAAAGGCAAGGTCATGCATCTGGGTAAAAGAACCCCAGGAAGGAATACTTGCTGCTGGGACACCAGCTTGATGTAACACAGGTGGAGAGGGATCTTGGTGTAATCATTATGGATGACCTTAGGATGAACAAGCAATGTGACAGGGCAGCGCAGAAAGAAAATGGTATCCTCAGGTGCATTAGAAGGGGTATAAGTAGCAGAAAAAGAGAGGTGATAATGACACTCTATAGATCACTGGTCAGGCCATACATGGAATATTGCATCCAGTTTTGGAGATTGCACTTGAAGGATATCAACAGACTGGAGGTGGTGCAGAGAAGGGCTACAAAGATGGTACAGGGTTTGCACCAGGAGCCATGTGAAACCAGACTGGCTGACTTACAGCTGTACTCACTTGAACAGAGAAGAGACAGGGGGGACATTATCAAAATATTTAAGTATGTGAAGGGAATTAACACAGCAAAGAAGGAAAGCCTGTTTTAGATGAAATCAGATTCATATAAGAGGCCACAATCTACGACTGGCAGGAGGTAAATTTAGGGGAAACATCATGAAGTACTTTTTTTCTGAGAGGGTGGTCAACCCTTAGAATAGCCTACCGCAAGAGGTAGTAGACAAAAAATGTAAGGAAATTCAAATTTGTTTGGGATAAACACTACATGCAAAAAATAAAATAGTCCAAGAGCAGGGGGGGGTAGGTATTTTGGGCAGACTAGAAGGATCAAGAGGTCACCTTCTGACAGCAAATTCTTATGCTCTTATGTTCTTAAGAACAAAATAAGAAGGACTGCAAGGATGACTTTCTAGATGATTTTGAACCATTTACTGCATATCCAATTTTGAAGCCCCAGGAGGTTCCCCTGATGTTCCACAACACTGGAATAACTTGCTTACAGCCGTCCTCTGCACTTCTGTGTTTCTGCAGCCCTGTGCTGATCTATCCCCACTCTCTGTCCTATCCTGCCAGCAGCACCAGCTGCCTCAGAATCAACATCCTACCTTGCTAAATTGCCCTCCATTCTCCCACCCACTCTTTTGCCTTGATCTGCCCTGTCTGCCCCCAACCCCCTGCCGACGCTTTGCCATCAGTCCCTGCCTACCAATTTAGCTGCTCTAATTTGTCCCTATTCTCCCCTTTCAGAACACCGCCCTTGATTGGACATATTGGATCCTGAGCAGCATGATTCAGCCCACTCTCCACGGCCGCAGCGTGATCCATCTCCCAGGACCCCAGGAACAAGAAAGGACAGCCGAAGGCAGAAGCCCCAGGTACGGTCACTTTAGCAGTGAAGCACTGCTCTCCCAATTCCCAGGCACTTTTCTCCAGCTGCACTCTGATTGGCTCCTTTACCAGGAACTCTATCCTGATTGGACTGCTGACTGAACCGGCTCCGTGGTGACTGGCTACTGATTGCACCAGCCCTGCAGCTTAGAGTACGGCTCTTTTTGGTTTAATTTTATGCTCCAAAACCTGAGCGCTCTTGTCTATCTCCCTTCTGCTCAAATGTTTCTCCCCACCCACCCCCTTCCACAATATTAAATATACTTTGATCCCGCCCATCTATAAGTGATACTCCCTTACTGGTGCTACTTAACCTGACGACCTTAAAGGAGTATACAGCTCCTCTCCTTGGTTCCAGACAATTACTACTTAATTCGAAGTTAGGCTATTATGATCTTGTTACTTTAGGGGTTATTACTGGGAAAATGAGGGCTTCACTCTTCTTGTGCCTTTTGCTGGCTTACTGCCCTGTTCAATTACCCCATGTTTAGGTACATCCACAATGATAGATAATTCTCCACCATGTAAGCCATCCACCATGTTCCCCATTCCAGTACCCCTAGATCCCTTTACCATGTCTCCTTGGCATGCTGGGTCTGCAGAATCCTTGCCTTTTAGGTGTTCTGCCCCACACTCATCTCCCACCTTACAAATCTTCATTTTTTTTTCAGGCCAGGGTGCTTCTCCATGCAACCCTGTGTTCTCATGGTGCATGATTTAGCCACCCTGAGCCTTGAACCCTGCCTTTCCACAAACGGAAATGTGCCAGGTCTTATGGAATGTTGCTGAGTGCACTCAAAAGTATCTTAGTGCTGTTATTGCTTTGCTCAGGTAGTGTTAAACTAAACCCAGGTCCTCCACTACCAATCCATGCTCCCCGGGATTTAACACATCTTAAAGGACTGAGTATCCTTCATATGAATGCGTGTAGCCTTTTGAAAAAATTGGATGATATCCAGACCTGGATATCACATACTAAGCTGGATGTTCTGGTGGTAACAGAGTCCTGGCTTAAACCCTCCACCTTAGACTCTGAGGTGAATATTCCATCATACAATATCTTCTGAATGGACAGACTGACCAGAGGGGGTGGAGCTGCCATCTACGTTCTGGACAAGTACACTGTCTCTATTGCTGACTCCATTTCTTTCCCAAAGGAATTTGAAAGCCTAACCATCACTGTTCAGCTTTTTTCCTCTTCCCTGTATATCACAGGATGCTATAGGCCTCCCTCCACAGGCCTTCTTTTGCTGAGTCACCTCACTAGTTACTTAAGTTCAATGCAAGCCGAGGTCATTATCCTGGGTGACTTTAACCTGGACTGATTCTCAGATAGGTTCCAAACCACTTGCCCAATTTATTTCAGAAGCAACACACCCAAGCCACAGAAAACAACTGAGCTGGGAAGAAGCCGACAAGGGAGTGACTCAAGAGAGTGAGGCAGACATGTACCAAATCTGCCACCGGGGACAAAGAGGAAATGGAGCTAGGCAGAGAAGGAGAGGACAGTGCAGTGACACCATGATCTGCAAGCAAAATGGTATCTTTTTATCTGTGCTTTGTGCAGTGAACTCTTGAACTGTCTTCTCCCAGTATCTTCCAAGGGTGACTACAAGGACTTCAGTGTGTGTATCTCAGAGCCTCTCAGGTAGTGTGGGGTTGTAAATTAGATGCACTGGGGGTGTGCTCAACTACTAGGGTTTAAAAAATGTTAGTATGGCTAGAGCTTTTAGAAGACATCATCTGTGATAGCCTGGGGGGGGGGGCTCAAGGCTTTCAGCGGCACTGAGGCAAACCCAAACAAAACCAACCCCAGTGAAAGCTCCTTGTTAGACCTTATACCAGCGAGTAAACCCTACTTATTTTCTCACTCAGGTGTATTTTTCTCAGATGTTAGAAATTATTGCCTTATTGCTTGCATAAGGTCTGCACCAAAACCAATCACTACGTCTAGGTACAGCCTCAAAAGATGTTTACATAGTTTTGACCCCATGGCCTTCCTTTCGGACCTTCAGAAACCCTTGCTCTGGCAGGACATCTAACTGGCCAAGTCGGTTGAGAAAGCCTATAAGATTTTTAACTCCATTGTACTAGGCACACTTGATAAGCATGCCCCCCAGTCAAAATCCATACCAAGAAGAGGTCCTTTCCCTGGTTTACGGCCAAGCTGAGGATTGTCCTATATAATAAGGACAAACTCTGGAAAAAGACATAGAAAACAAAGCTCCCTGCCAATTGGACTGCCTTCAGGACAGCTAGAAACCTCTGCATGAAGGTAATCACAACTGAAAAGGTGAACTACTACCGAACAACGTTGTATTCCTCCACTGCGTGCCCTGCAAAGTTCTTTTTTTTTTTAAATGATAGTTTATTGATTTCCATTCTTATTCCAGAACAAACATACATCACTGCAAAAAAAAATAGGATATTGGCAGTGTACAGAATTAATCAACACTCATACTCCTACCCCTCCACCCAATACCCATCCCCCCTTCCCTCATCCCTGGTGCTATATGTGGCTAACTTCAAGGAAACATTGTGAGGGGTGCACAATTACCTCTGTAAATAGATGGACCCTACTCTACTGCAGGGGAGACATTATATAGTGTACAAAATGTGTAATATTTCCCATCTCTTTCTGTATAGCTCCATACGATTAAACAACCCCACCATCATTTTCTCAATCCTGATATTATGGAGGACCTCTCTTTTCCATTCCAAATATGAGGGCAACAAAGAGTCCTTCCAATGTTTCAGCACAACCTTTTTGACCGACAAAGCGATCATGGAAATGTGGTAATGGCGAGCCATTTGCGGAAAACCTGTAAAGTCCCCTAAGAGACATACTTCTGGGATAAAGTAGTCTTGTAACCCTAATAGAGGATCTACTTTAGCCTTAATATGGTCCAGCAAGGGACAGATTTTAGGGCATTCCCAAAACATATGGTATAAAGTACTCAGTTCCCCGCCACAGCTGTTACAGATAGGGCGTTGGGCATTGCCCATCTTGTATAGACGTTAAGGGGTCAAGTACATATCACTGAGAAATTGCAATTGCATGATCTGCAACCTGTCCTGCATGATAAATTTATGACAGTTCTCCCAAATCTTGGGCCATCTGGGGGTGAAAGTGGGGATCCTGTTACTCCAATATTTTGGAATACCATTCACAGTTGGAAAGACCAACGGGTACAAAAATGAGTAAATTGAGGAAACAGCATGCGGAGCCAATGCCAGACTTCTACATGTTAAAAATCCAGCCCCCGGGTTACTTTGAACAGTTTTAAGACCAAAGTACGCCATCAACATGTGTGAATCTGGTATATCCTAAAAGACCACTTTGGGGACAGGCTAAATTTGTTCAATAGTTCCTGTGTGGTCAGCCATTCGTTAGCATAATTTTATAATTCTTGTGCAGTGCAGGAATTCCTTAGTGGAGCCCAGTTATAGGGGATCATATGTCCCCAAGAGAAGGTTAGGATTCTGAAAGATGGGCTGCGCCAAATAATGTGAATTTACATACTTTATTGAGGCACATAGCTGTGAGTATGTTCGAACTGAGTGTCCCATTGGTGTATGGTGGAGGGTTGATGGAAGCTTCCCTATTTTAATGTATGGCAATGAAGCCGGGTTTATTCCAGCTAAAGATATTCTTTTCTGTTCTATTCTAAGCCATGTTGGGATATATACAGATGCATTTGTATTGCCATGAGTCTCTTCCCATCTCAAATACTTACTAAGGTAGCTGGCCCAGTGATATAAGCCAAAATGCGGTAGGTTCAAGCCACCAAGATGTTTAGGGGCAGCTAACTTGTGGAAAGCTTTCCTAGGGGGTTGCCCATTCCATAAGAAATCTGAAAGAAGTGAGTGGACCTTTTTAAATCAAGCATTGGGATCCATAAATTTAATAGATTAAGGGGATAAAAAAGACATGGAAGGATATTCATTTTGATGGTGTTTACCCTCCCCCACAAAGTTAAGGGAAGGTTTGACCATCGTTTTAAATCTTGTTGGATAACTGTAAATAGAACATCTAAATTTAAGTGGTGCAATTGTGAATCATTTGTAGAAAGGTGTAAACATAAGTATTTATGCCCTGCAAAGTTCTGGAAAACACTTAAATAAATCAAGGGTCATTTATCCTCGGCTTTCCTCCCTAAAAAAATTTCACACTGCGGCTCATTTATCACTTACAAAGCTGGGATTCTTGATCTCCTGAAAAACCACTTTGCCACTGCAGGGTTGGCCTTTGACTCTTCACCCGCCAGTCACCACATACATTAACACAGCACATAGATGTTGCCACAAAGATACCTGCCTGGAGCTAATAATCCTTGGAAATACAATCTATGAGTACCAATGTATGAGAGTAGGCATAGATAACACTAGCAAAAAAATTTACTTCTAAACTATAACAAAGATAACAGAGGTAACAAGGCCCAATGGGTGTCTGACCAACTAGGAGTAAAATGCTGCTACCGAGAGTGTATAATGCTAACCAAAAATAATGTCTTAACACATTCAAAGATAGTAAATACTAGCACAGCAGTAGTTTGCACTTCCTACAACTTAGGTCCGTCTGCTTAGCTGGAGCATAACTGTTAAACAGAAGCAGTGCTGGGAACATCCCCCTTCTTAAAGTCATGAATAAAGAAAATAAAGGATGGAATAAAAAAGTGAAGGGGTGTCTGTGAGGGGGGTAGACCAAGCCAGAAATAGGGGACACTGAAGACCCCCAGTAAACACCATCACAAAAAGGGCACCACGGCCAAAGAGGTCAACCCTAAGGACCATTTGTCCTCCCTGGAGTTGTGTGAAGGGGTATCCATACCCACCCTGCAGGAAGAGGGATTCCCAAATAAGTTAAGAAGGACACCCAGACTCGAGTAAAAGTCTCATATTTCTCAGTTGCTATATAATGTAAGCGCTCTAACCCAGCTACCTTCAACATCGATTCTATCAACTGGTCTTGAGTAGGGACCTCAGTTGAGCACCAGCAATGTAGTATCAGGTGCTTGGCCTCCATAATGGCCATCATAAAACATGACCTTTGGTAGTTATCTGCATAGGGTTAAAAAAGAGTATTACCCAGGATCAGCAGGGATGCTTTTTTTTTCACCCTAGCCCCCAAAGTACATTCTAGTACCCTAAGTAAATCCTTCCACCTGGTGGCTGGTTTGGAGCAACCCCTTAAAATATGCACATACCTTCCCCCAGGTCACACCTCCAGCAACTAGAATGGTGAAGCTGATTCATTCAATATAAAACCGTTGGGGTACAGTACCATAACCACAAGATTTTTAACTGCATAAGTCTCCCTGCCATGTCTTTCCCCTTGGTATATCCATTGGTCCATATGGTCCTGCACTCAAGCTCACTTAAAGAGTGTCCTAACATGTGTTCCCATTTCTGCTGAAGCTTACTCATGCCCAGTGCCTTAAACTTTGAAAGTTATACACTAAACCCAATTTGGGAGGATGTAGTGAAGCCCGGGCCAGATTGTGTGTTCCAAAACCTTCATCCCACACAGTCTGATGGGGGATGGTCAGAGTCCCATCCAGAAGCAATTGCAACATGTATCACAGTTGCAAGTACCTCCAGTGATGGGAGGAAAGGAGGGAATACTGTCAGTGTAGCTCCTGAAAAGATTTAAGATAGCCTTAGGGGAAGAAAATTAATCCCCTACCTTTTGAACACCTCCATCTACCCATGACTGCCAACTGAAGGGCACCCCTCCCAACACCAACTAGGGATGATGCCACAAGGGCCAAAGATACAAAGGAGCTTGCCAGATACACCTTCACTGCTTTCCAAATATCAACTGCATATTCTTGAGTAAGCAAATGCCAGGGGGAAGACTGCTGACTCCATAAAACATGTTTCGGGGGAACACCAATCTGCTTCTAACTCCAACCATCAGATAGACTAGCTCCATTGTTGAGAATGCAGCCAAAGCCATATTTGACAGAGCCCTGCTGCAATGTAGTAACCTTGCAGCCATGGGGAGGCAAGGCCCCCAACTTTTCATATGGTGCCATCAGCTGGGCCAAGGACAAGCAAAGTCTCTGTCCCTCCCAATAGAACTTGGACAAGGTCTTTTGAAAGTGATGCCACCATGTGGTCAAAATTCACAAAGGAAGATATCGTATTACATACAGTACACACAGCAAGAACATAATTCGGATGGCCTGGATTTTCCCCCACAGCAAAAGATGTCGATGTCTCCATCAGAGAATGACCTCTCTTAATTTCTGTAAAAGAGGCCACAGGTTCAAGGCTGGCAAATCCAAAGGGGGGAGCAAATAAGGATTCCCAAGTACTGAATAGGGCCATTAGACCAGGTCATACCTGGTATTGGTGGAGGCGAGGGACCTATAGGCAGAATCTCAGTTTTATTCCAATTATTCCAAAGGACAGAAATAGATGCAAAATCATCCAGGAGTTGGACCAAGTTTGACAGGGAAAACCCCACACATTCTTGAGGGTGAGAAATGCATCATCAGCAAATAGCATTGCTTTATAATCTTTAGAGCCCACTTGAACACCCTCGATGTCAACATACTAGCATACTAAAATGCCAGCAGAATAGGCCTAATGGTCTTTCGCGTCTGCTCGTTTGGTCAGCCCCCACCCTGGGAGCTGACCTTGCTGTCCCCCTCGTCTTCTATGGCTTCTCCCTTCCCAATTCCGGACATTCTCGCTGCATTGGATTTTGCATCCAGAACCCTTCCCTTGTACCTTTCCCACCCCCTCTTGAACCCCTCCACCGTCTCTGCCTCCACCAGCCCCCTAGGCAGTGCACTCCATGGCTCTACCACCCTCTCAGTGAGGTAGCACCTCCTCCTTTCTCCCCTGAATTTTCCCCCCTCCAGCTTCCACCCATGCCCTCTAGTGGCCCCCTCCTCCTTCCTTCGAAGCACCCTGACTGTTCCTCCCCTATTTACCCCCTTCATGTACCTGAAGACCTCTATCATGTTCCCCCGGTCCCTCCTCTCTTCCAATGTGTACATATTTAGCTCTTCGAACCTCTCCTCATATGTCCTGTGCCCCAAACCCCAAATCATTTTGGATGCCCTCCTCTGGACCCTCTCCAGGAGTTTAATGTCCCTCTTTAAGTGTGGCCTCCAAAACTGCACACAGCACTCGAGGTGCGGCCTCACCAGTAGTTATACAGAGGGAGTATCACTTCCCTTCTTCTGGAGGTGATCCCCCTTGCAATGCATCCCAGCATCCTGTTGGCCTTGGCTGCTGCCCTCCTACAAGTCTCCGAGTTGTTCATCTTGACATCCACCATCACCCCGAGGTCCCTCTCAGCCATCGAGACTTGTAACATTCCCCCCCAGGGTATACACTTGGCCCGGGTTTCTGGCCCCCAGGTATAGTACTTTGCATTTCCCTGCATTGAACCTCAGCTTCCACTTTCTAGACCATCTTTCCAGAGCCTCCAGGTCCCCCTGTAGGGCCACCCTCCCCTCATCCACATCCACCACCGCCCCCAGTTTTGAGTCATCTGCAAAGAGACTCATCTCACTCCTGATACCTGTCCTTATGTCAGAGATGTAGACGTTGAACAGGAAGGGCGCAAGGACTGATCCCTGTGGGAACCCACTAATGACACTCCTTGGGGATGAGACTATCCCGCCAACTACGATCCTCTGGGTCTGGTCCTGGCATCTAATTTTTGGGGCTAGTGGCTCTATGGCCAGGAGAAAAAGAGTTGGAGAGAGGGACATCCCTGAAAGATGCCCCTACTCAGGACAAATGAAGGAGGAAAGCTTACCATTTGTTAATATGGAAACTTTTGGGGAGGAGTATATTATCTCAACCCAGTGAAGAAAAACGGGGCCCGAAACCAAACCTCTCCATCATGGTGAGTAAATATGGCCATTCTACCATGTCAAAAGTCTTCTCCATGTCCAGGGCCCCCACTGCTCCAGCCTCAGAGGTGGTCCTAAGAACACAGAGAAGGTTCACCAAGTGGCAGATATGGTCCACTCCATCCCCCCCCCCACAAAGCCCGCTTGATACAGGTGAATTAAGAACGGCAAAAGCTTGGACAACCGATTGGCAAAGGGTTTGGCAATGATTTTGTAATCAACATTAAGGAGGGAAATGGGGCGATAATTCTCACACTGGTATGGATCTCTACCCTTGTTGGGTAACACCGAGATCACCACCTCATACATTGTTGGGGGAAGCCGTCCCTAGTGCTGGGCCACATCTATCACCTGTGCCAACAGTGGACAAACCATGTCCCCCACTACACGGTAGAATTCCACTGGAAAACCATTGAGCCCAGGGCTCTTCCCCCCCCCCACAGCTGTCCAATGGTGTCCTGGAGCTCCTTACATGAAATAGGGGCCTCCAGCTGTGCACACTGGGATCCTGACAGCTTGGGTAGATGCAGAGTGTCAAAAAAGGCCTGGATATCCACCCCCTCCTTCTCAGTCTCCCTCCTTGATGTGTAAAGGTCATTAGTAATCATAGAATGCTCTGCTAATTCCTGCAGGGTCTTTTACCTGTCGCCTCTGAATCCGAACTACTAGAATGAGCCTCGAGGCCTCCATCATCTTCAACCTATAGGCTAAGAGCAAAACAGCCTCCTCACCCCCCTCCCAGTAGGCCTGATAAGTTCTATATAGTCCTATCTTCGCCTGTTGAGAGTTCAGCACGTTGAGTTGGAACCTAGTCTCCCTTAGCCAGTGCAACAAAAGCAAGTCCCTCCCACCTTCCTTATGTTGTTTTTCTAGATCTGCCAGATGTGCCTCCAGCTCTGAAATTTTGGTTCATTGAGCATTTTTGTTAGCTTTTGCATAAGAAATCAATCGGCCTCTGATGTAAGATTTTAGGCCTTCCCAAACCCATTGGGGGGCTGCATCCCCTACTATGTTAAATTCTAAGCAATCCTCAACCAGGTCCAGACAGAAGGGTCCAATAGAAAACTCACATTGCAGTGCCAATGGGAAAACAATTTATCTCCCTGGTCTTTTTCAAAGGACCAGGTTACCTCAGCATGATCTGAGATCAATATCAATTCTATAGCCACCTGGGCCATAAACTATATCATATTCTTGGGATCCAAAATCAGATCAATGTGGTAGTATGTTTGGTGCAGAGAGGATTACATAGGAACATAGAAACATAGAATTTGATGGCAGATAAGGACCGCTTGGCCCACCTAGTCTGCCCATTTTCCTACCTAACAGATAAGCTGCAAATCCTAGTTAACCAACAGCTTACTTCCTCCTACCCCCCACTAGGACTGCCTTATGTCTGTCCCATGCATTCTTGAAGTCCCCCACTGTTCTTGTCTCCATGACCTCCTCAGGAGGCTGTTCCATGCATCCACAACCCTCTCAGTGAAAAATACTCTCACATTACCTCTGAGCCGTCTCTATCTTCAAATTGTGCCCTTGTTCTTGCACATCTTTTCTGGAAGATGCTACCCTTTGGACTTTGTTAATTCCCTTGAGGTACTTGAAAGTTTCTATCATGTCCCCTCTCTCCTCCTTTCCTCTAGGGTATACATATTAAGCTCCTTTAGTCTTTCTTCGTATGTCTTCTGGTGCAGACCCTGCACCATTTTGGTTGCCCTCCTCTGGACAGCCTCCACTCTATGTCTTTGCGGAGATGGGGTCTCCAGAACTGCACACAGTACTCCAGATGGGGTCTCACCAACTGTCTGTACAGAGGGATAACAACTTCCTGTTTTCTACTATTGATGCCTCTTCCTATGCATCCCAGTATCCCCACAGCCTTCCTTACTGCCTCCTCACATTGCTTGCCCACCTTTAGGTCATCTGATATAATTACCCCCAGGTCCCTTTCTATTTTTACTGTTGTCAGTATCTCACCCCCCATTGTGTACACTTCCCCAGGGTTTTTGTTTCCCATGTGCATTACCTTGCACTTCTTTGCATTCAATCTGAGCTGCCATACATTTGACCATTCCTCCAACCTTGCCAAGTCCCTTCTCATCCTTTCCACTCCATCTTGTGTATCAACCCTGTTGCAGATCTTTGTGTCATCTGCAAAGAGACATACTTTTCCTTCCAGTTCCTCTGCACTGTCACTTATAAAGACATTAAAAAGGACCGGTCCCAGTACTGAACCCTGTGGCACCCCACTAATAACCCTCCTTTCTTCATTGTGTATTCCATTTACTACTACCCTTTTCACCCTGTTGACTAGCCAATTTTTTATCCAGGCTACCACCTTGGGACCCACTCCAAGGCTGGCTATCTTATGAATTAATCTTTTGTGGGGGACTGTATCAAATGCCTTGCTAAAATCTAGGTAGGCCATATCCACAGCCCCTCCCTGGTCTACTACTTTGGTCACCCAGTCAAAGAAATCTATTAGATTCATCTGACATGACCTTCCCATCATGAATCCATGCTGCCTTGGGTCCCAGCCCCACTGGCCTCTAGGTACTCAACAAGTCTTTCTTTAGAAGTGATTCCATCATTTTCCCTGCCACTGAGGTCAAACTAACTGGTCTGTAGTTTCCTGCCTCTGTCCTGCTCCCACTTTTGTGAAGAGGAATCACATCTGCCCTCCTCCAGTCCTTGGGTACCACCCCATCCTCCCATGATTTGTAAAAGAGAGTAGTCAGCGGTGTCACTAGTTCTACCCTTAGTTCTTTTAGAATTCTTGGGCAAATCCCATCAGGCCCCATTGCTTTGTCCACCTTCAATTTTATTAGTTCTTTCAGAACCCTTTCTTCTGTAAATGGACTGGTATCGACCCCCATCTTCAGATTATGAGATATAGTCCCGCTTCTTCAGATGCCCCAAATGCCACATATCATCTAAGCTATACTCGTCTCATAATTCCCTTAAGGCCCTAGTCCCAGGTGTTGCCAATCTAGCTGGAGGACTGCTGTGGTCACACAATGGGTCTAGCACTTCATTCACGTCCCCACAGACTATCAGAATGACCCTCGGCTTTGTCTATCAATAGATGAGAAAGCTCATGAAAGAAAGGATGCCCCATCTTCATTTGTCCCATAAACCAATGATAAAGTGAAGTGCTTACCATCTAATGTCCCCATGACAATCACGCAGCGGCCCTTTGGGTCTTTCCAAACTTGCATAGTAACCCAGTTTACCCCCTTAGTCACAAGAGTCAAGACTCCCAGCCTCTTGGAGGTGCAGAAAGAGGCATATATCTAACCCCCCAGCTCACTTTAAGATGCTCCACCTCCTTAGACAAAAGGTGAGATTCCTGGATAAAAACTATCTGCCCCCCCCAGCATCCTTATAGGGGTGATAACCCTCTTCCATGCTACCAGGCTGTTCATACCATACACATTCCAGGTTATGATTTTATAAGTCCCCATGATAGCATGGGTGTATCCCCAAGTCTCCACCCCCCCTCCTTACCAGCACCAGAAGGCTTCAGCCATTGTTCAGCTCATAATCAACACCCTTTAGGCTTAGAACAATAACAACATTCTCCCCAACACCCCAAAACTATGTACCATAAGAGCAGGTAGAAAAACACATCTTATTGCCATACTCAACCCCTTAGGTACTCTTCGGGTCACGACCCCTGTCCCTCCAACAATTCCATCACAACACTTTCCTCCCCCTTAAAAGCATGACCACAGATAATGCTGGATTCTCCCCCCACTACTCCCTAAAAATAATTCTTCAGGGTTATCCCTCCAAATTGAGCAGCCCCTACCCAATCCCCCAATCATCCACTTATAGTCAGGGCCCCCCTGCAGACCACCTCAATGTAGAGTACCAGTCCTCACCACCCTAGGGAGCAGAGGACCAACCAGGGATCTCCCTTACAGTTACCATGGCCAAAGCAATCAAAGCCCTTGACAGCAGACCCTGCCCACTACAGCACCCCACCCCCACCCCAGTTATGCAATACATCTTCTGGCATATTATACCCATTGATGCTGCACAAGGAGCAGATTCGCAGACCACTGGGAAAGCTCCCAACAAAATTTCCCTTCTGCTGCCCCATTAAATTAAAAAAAAAAAAAGTATGTGTGTGTCCAATAAATCCTCCCTCAGCTGAGGGAAAGGGACCCCTACCAGTGGTGCGGGTGATGAGGCCACAGCAAGATCCCTACCACAAACCAAGAGTTGTGGAACTCAGGAGCAACCCTAAGGATATAAAAGAAGAAACCAGTCTTACACCCCCCCCCCAGTAAATCCGAACATCATAAAAACTTATGGGTCTGCGCCATAGCTGCACCATTTCAATTTGGCCCTACTGGAGTACCCAGAACAAAGAAAATGACTCATTTATACACACAAGGAACTGATCCAGCATCACTACCCTGAGTGCCCCAATACTATTCCCACCATGTACAAGCCATATTACATTCCTCCCAATACTTCTTTTCTATCAATAATGATATAACCCCTCCAAAAAGCAAGTTAACAAGTCAGCATACGACTTAGAAAATAACAAACAACCATTAAAACAGCAAACAACTAGAGAAGTAAAAAAACATGAGTCAGGAGTTAAAACAGCCATACATAGGTTCAAGAGGATCAAAGCCCACCACCACTGTCAATACCTCTTATTTAATTACGGAATTGTGTTGGAAAAAGGAGAGACAAATCTCACTAGAGTAATAAGCTGCTCCAATGAGCTAGACCACAGGCTAAGGAGAAGAAATGTCAACCTCTGCTGTCTTACTCAGTCCATAGTATCTTCAGTTGAAGCTGTCACCAGCACTGGAGATGCCTGAGACTGTCCATCCACTAGGGTCTGAGAGGAATCTTCTTGATCTTTCCTGCTAGGAGGTAGTGGAGGCACCTGGCCCCTTCCGGCTCCCAACCAATCACCTGTATTTTCCTTTGGCTGTTGGTCATTCAGAAATTGAAGAACTTCTGCTGGATTAGTAAAAAGCACAGTCCAGTTTCCCACCATGACTTTAAGAGTCACAGGGGGAATGAGGAAACCTTTCAGACCCTGCTTCCAAGCTCGGTCCCATACCCCATCAAATGCCTTGTGGCAGTCCAATACATACTTGGAAAAATCCTGGTAAAAACAGAGCCGGAACCCGTTGTAATGAATGTCCTTGATTGCCTGGGCATCCCTCAGAATTTTGTCCTGGTCCTGGTAGCGCAGCAGCTTGAAAACAACCGAGCAAGGGCGGGTAAAGAAATCATTGGGAAAAGGACCAGTAGGGACCCAGTGAGCTTCTTCGGGCTCCACAACTGAGTTCAAGACCCAGCTGAGCCAGATAAGGAGATGCTTCTGTAGCAAACAAATCATGTCAGAGCCCTCTACAGCTTTTGGCAACCCAAACAACCTCACATTACTTCTCCGATGCCTCATCTTTAAATCATCCACCTTCTCCCATAGTGAGGTAAGCATGCAATCTATGGACCAGTCAGTGCTCTGCCAGCCCAGCCCAATCCTCAACCTGGCTAATTCAATTTTTTTCAGCATGTTCCATCCTGTGTCCCAGGGCTTCAACGGACACTCAGATGGCTGTCAACTGGACAGTAATATGATTGAGATCAGTCCTAAGTCCACTTATAAATATTTTGATCTCACTGAGCTCCTGAGTCAACAAGCTTAGCTCAGACTCCCTGTTCCACTTGTGTAGTAGGGCACAGGACACTTCCTTCATCTGTCCACAGTGAAGAGGTGGATAATTTGTAATTTTTCTTTGTGCTAGCATTAGGTTTCTCCACATCAGACTTTGAGGCCATAATATCAGTCAATTCTCAATAGAAAGAGCTTGTCAGACATGCTGAGGAGGAAAGAAAAGTTATATTTTGATGTCATTGGGACGGAACTAGGCAAAAACATTGCTTTCAGCTAGCAGGCATCACGTGACCCTTGCATGTCTTGAAATTGAGCTTTATTGTTGTACTGCAAACCACTTGGGAAGCACAGATCAAACCTGATTTCTATCAAAGAAATAACAGGAAAAATTATAGCAAAAAGAAGAAATAGCAATCCAAAATGTGGTGGATGATCTAGCATTAATAAAAAAAGAGGGAAATGTAAAATCAGTCTAGGGAAAAATACAGCTAAAAATGTAAATAAAAAGCAATATGCAAAAGGAAAATAATAATGGTTAAAAAGACTGTGGACATATCAACATTATCCCAATTGTCATGGTTATTAAAAATCAATATGGAAAAGAGGTTAAATAAAGCAAATGGTAAAAGTGTATGAGAGAATAAACTGTCATCTATTTATATTATGGGTATCCAATAAGTGCAGAAAGAAACTACAACTTAACTAAAAATTCAGGTTTATAATGTGATCAAATCTATAATGAAAAATAAATTCAAAGGGATTGTTTGAAATCTGTATATAGATATCGGCTAAAGTTGCATGTGGCTGGATCTGTGCAGTTGCAAGTAATGCAAATGCTAGGTTCCAGATTCTAAAAAGAGCTAGAATCAGTGGTACACTGTACCAGGAATTGTAATACAGAATGACGTCTTATTGGGACCCCTGGTGAACAAAAGAATAATGCATAAAGGGATAACCAGCTGAAGCAATTAGCAAACTTTAAGCAGCAGTGCATAAATGCATTTGTAAAACCGAAATAAATCTGCTATGAGCTCAGTGAGGATGGAGAAAAGCAGATGTGGATGCAAGGAGGAAGAGAGTCAGAGGGAAAATAAATAATATCTGTGATTCTGCATAGTTGAACAATTTGAAACAAAGGCAGGGAGGGAGCTGATGAAAATAAGTATATGAACTATTTGTCAAAATTCACTTATTTAGAACAAGTGATACTGTCATGACTTGTAAAAAAAGATTGGTCCCTTTGAGGCACAGAGGCTTACAATTAGTTTCCTAGAATATAGCTGGGCTACACAATCAACCAGATGATTGCAAACTGTCTTGATTATATTGAATTGTCAATATTGCCCTCCTCCAGAAGACCTGGATAACTTGCAGAGGCACATTTAGGTGGATGGGTACTAGATCTTCATATCTCCAGAGGTTAAGAGATCCCTATATGGAAGCTTAGTGACCATGGTTAACTCATCTTTAAATACTCAATGAAAGTTACAGGATTATGGGGAACTCCCCTTTTTGGTAGTAAGCAAGCAACAACACTCCAGTGATTGTAATAAGTATCTACATACCACTGGCATATCAGGGCTAAAAATTCCCTGTTATTTGGTGTTCCTCGCATACCAGAAATCATGCATGGAACACCAAATTCTGCTTCTCAATAATCTGTGGTGTATACCACTTTAAGAGCCATTAGTTTGAGCGTCCTGTCATTTCGCGAGTGGTGCCAGCCCTTTTGTGGCTCAGGAGACTCAATTTAACCATTTTTTAACCATTTTTTTCTGGCAGCCAGTGTACAAATTTTGTACCATTTCAGATGCAAGATCCCATCAGAGGTCTTTCTTAAACATCCTAATGTCATCACACATATCGATGCTCTGGGCAGAGAAGAGAGATCTGATTGGCTGTAGCGTCTGAATGATGTGAAATCAGGGCTCCGGCTGCTGAGAAAAAAAAATGGTTAAATTGAGTCTCCCAATGGGAATCTTTGAAAAATGACCATGCCTAGCAGTTCTGTGCTCACTCACTGAAACACAACAAGGAGCTAGGAAGGAAGAAAGAGATAGTAGTGGCACTTTAGTCATTAGCACGTTACCATTTACACAATAGCACTAACGTGTGTTATCAGTAAAATGTTTAGAAGAGTTGCCTCTATTTTTCCTGGCAGATATGTCTGAACACCATACACAATAGCATTAATTTGGAATGCAAGGCTATACCACCATCACTACATAACCCATAGTAGCATGCAAGTTGCAACCCCCGAATCACACTGCCCTAGTCAGCACTCTGCAGTATACATTAAGAATACTCTAACTACACCAAACACTTCAATTCTGAGCTGGGATTTTAACTTAAAATGAGTCAGACAAAGTAATAAATGATCAATGTAACTGCAAGTTACTATACTAAAGTAGACACACTCAGAAATCATAGAGAAAAAAACTGGAAATCTGACAGAGGACAGAATCAATCTGGAGTGCCAAAATTGTCGGCTACTGTCATCTGAGGATGCTGCAGTGGACTACTGATCTACAACACTTCATGTAAATTTATTTGATGTGCACTTGATTCAGGAAGTTGGTGGAGGGCACAATCTAGGGAACTGGTGTGGTGGAACTGGCAATCACATACATTCTCAAAGCATGACAAAAAGTTATTACTACAGATGTCTGGTGCAATTAATTAAAGGCAAGACTCAATCAGAATTTAAACTTAGGAGACGGTAAGTTGAGTCTGAGGGAGAAACTGGCAAGTGGTGTGGTGGGGATAGGGGAGGGGAGTCAAATCATTAAACCGGGCCACTCTAGTAAGTGAGGCAACAAAAAATGCCTATGAAAGATATCAATAGAAGAACCCACCACCATGACCAGACCGTATAAAGTTTTTTTTTTCTCAATGGGGAGCACTCAGTGGAGTATTTGGTGACTGGCATACTGTGAATGGTGATGGGGGTGAGTTGTCTCACAGGCTCCTACAGTCAGGGCTTTTACAGCCAACAACCTATACAATTTGCATGACAAAATAAAATCTTCACCTTGTTTTTAGTGCTCACTATGACACCATTGTTTCAGTACCAACACCAGTGTTTCCTCAACCTCCGGAGTACTACCAGACCCAAGCCTCCCACAATTTTCTTTTTTTTTGGAAGACCACACTACTTAAATAATGTAACATGAACACCGAGGAATCATGGTGGTGCAGCCATGGGGTACGCAGATCAGATACAAATGAGTTAGGGTGCACTAAATAATAGACTGAAACTATATTAAGCAAATAAAAAAATGGAAGTAAAAGAACAAACTTATTTTACTGTTGGATTACTGCAGGCATGAGTAGGTGTCAGTGACTGACCATGGTCTATAAATATTATTCCTAAGCACAAGTGCTCTCAATTCATATTGATTCAAGCATGTGTGTATTTCAAAAAACAGCTGGTGCTTTCTTCAATTGCTATAAACATTTCTTTACATTCTCCAATTTGCACATAGGGTAGATGTAATATGTTTAAACATGATTAATAAGAGAGACCGACAGAGACATTCCTGGTATTTATTTATTTATTCTTTTTTTTGGCATATGGAGAGAAATAAAGAGACATATAAAAAAAATCCATTTTTGATTTATGTTTAGAGACATCTTCCACCCTGAGGAAAGGGTACAGTGGATACCCCAAAACACTGTGCTTTGCCTTGTGTTACTGAAACAGTGATGTACATCATGTTTCTGCTATTTTAATAGCAGTATACAAAAAAAGGGGTTGTATACCAGTTTTCAAGATGGAATATCAAATCTTGGGAAACGGTATTCTGTGTGGAACACCACTTTTTAAAATGAATTTCTAGCCCTGCATATTCTGTGGCTTACTCAGAAAACGTGTAGAGAACCTCTTGACAGCAAGATCGGGTTATACTAAGTCTCAGTCTGACAGGGTTGACCTAATTTTTATGGGGGATGTCCATGCCAGAATTGGCAAAGAAAATGAATATCAAACAAACCACATTGATATACCACATTGAAAGTGATACTTTAATTGGGATCCCACAAAGAAAGTCAAGTGGTGTGTACAGTAAACACTATAAATAAATCTGGTACAATTGTCTTAGATGTAGAAAATTAATGAGAGAGCACTGGGGATGCCATGGCTGTAGTGATACCCACTTCATAACTGGGAGTAGTGACAATTCATTTGGGTTTAACTAAGCTCAAAACTTTGCTGTAGACATAAGATGCAAGAGTGATCATCTCACTGCTGTAATTTTAACCTAGTGTCTAATGGTGTCTATTACAGGAATATTTTAAGCACAAAAGAAGCCAATGGTTAAGGAAAGAGTTGAGAGAACATCCTGTGTATCTGAGGTGAGTAGGTCAGATAAAAACAAAGGAAAGGCAAAGTCTACCAGCTTGGTAGAATGTAATATTGAAGGAAGTCATTCCTTTTAATAATAAGCAATAAAGAAATAAAGTGACATGGATCAATGCCCTCCTGGCCGAAATATTTCATGTCAACACAGAACAGTGGGCTGTTGTCCTAGCAGTCCTTTCTG
This sequence comes from Neoceratodus forsteri, assembly GCA_016271365.2. Lineage (NCBI taxonomy): Eukaryota > Metazoa > Chordata > Ceratodontiformes > Ceratodontidae > Neoceratodus > Neoceratodus forsteri. Next base: position 1,272,770,565 of record CM057449.1, on the reverse strand, counting down.
ATACAAGTAATCACAATTTAAGAATTCCACCCAGCTGGAATATGGCTAATACTGTCCCCCTGTTTAAAAAGGGTGACAAGGAAGACCTAGCTTGCTACAGATCTATCAGACTTTTCTGAGTGAGAGCAATAATCTACACCAGGCTTTTATTGAATAAACTGGAAGATTGTCTTAAGCTACAAAATAGTCTCTGGGAAGCCCAATCAGGCTTGAGTTTGAAAAGATCAACAACTGACCGTATCAAATTACCTGATTAAGAAATATGTTAATGTAAAATCATTTAAACTATTCATGGCATTTATAGAAATGAAGGCTGCATTCAACTCCATAGGCAGAAAATCCTTTGGGAGATTCTCCAGGACTGCAATACACATTGTAGATTACTTGGTTACTGAAAATATGGTATGATAAAACTTTTTGTAGGATGCATTTTGGAAGAGGAGAACTTTAAAGTCCCATAGAGATTAAAAAGAGGAATAAGTAGGGCTGTCCACTTGCCCAATTATAATTTAATGTATATGTTTAACAGGTTAATACATGACCTGGCATCAAGTTTATAGTTTCTCCCAAAATAGGCCAGCTGTCCATTAGTTGTTTCTGTATGCAGATGATAAAATCTTGTTTTCCCCCATTCCAGTAGGCCTGCAGTAAGGTTTGGATGCCATATAACACAAACCTAGTAGCTTACACTTGGAAATAAATGCCAGAAAAACAAAAATTATAGGATTTGGTAGGCATGAAATTGGAAACAATAAATGGTAAAAAGACAAAAGAAGGCTAGAAGTTAGGGAATATTGGCACCTAAGGGTAAACTTTTGTTGCATGGACACATGGAGGAGCCACCTTGAAAGTCTTAAGCAGTTACCAAAGAATAAAAAGAAAGTACCAAGAAAAACACCTATCAAACCATATAGGGAATTTTCATTTTGGGAGAAAGTTTGCATGAGAACTCCATCCCAGTGATGAGAACTGCTCTTAAAGCTAAAACAAGATTTCAGACATTATGTAGTACTATGGTATTGGGATTACATCAATAAAATATGCTAGAACAAGTACAACAATTGTTTTTAAGACCTGTGCTTGGAGTGCAATTATATATTCCAGATGGACTTCTCGGAGCCAAAATGGGAATGCTTTCCCTTGAATATCATGCCCTGATTTTGGCTTTATCATACTGTACTAAATTACTGCAACTCCAGAAAATAGATTTCTGAAAATGTTCTGAAATAAAGCTAAGTACAGCAGTTGTAATGCATCTCGGTTCTGTAAACTGCATACTATGATTTATACATATTTGCCCTGAGGATATATGCTCCAGAGTGTTCCCATAAGGCTGCTAGTAATGCTGTTTCTGGTGACCAACAGTGCCTCTGGTCAAGAGCAGGATCAGGAGTGGGTGGCTGTGACAGAGATCCAACAACTTGCTGGATTCTGAGCTGTTAGCCATAAAGTCTCTTTGTTCTCTGATGCTGTCAGTGTTGTGGCCGACAGCATCTTAGCTGTATCTGAGAAATCAGTGTGCCTCACTACTTTCAGCATCTGAGACTGTGGCAGTCATTTCCTCCTCAGCATCTAGTAGCTTAAGCATGCATGCCTTGTATTCTGACATCCCTGTGGCCAAGGTAATCTTGGTGAATATTTGGACAGGTGTAGCAACATGGTTCAGTTCAGCCCCTTGGGGAACAGGCACTATATTCTAAAATACTCTATCTGGTTAAGGTACAGTGTACTTCCATTTCTTCATCAGGCAAAGCAGGCTGACTTTGTAGATTGGTAATCAAACTCAGTTTCAGATCAGTCAGAGGTGCTTCAGCTTGTCCTCCTCCTCCTTCTCCACCTAGGTCAAACTGTGGCAGAATATTAAGGCTGATCATCACTTGTTAAGCTAAAACACTTCAATAGGAATAAAAGAATAAGTACAGGTAAGAAATAAGGTGACAGTAGAGAAAAGAAGGAAAATTGGAACAGGTTGGTAGATGAGAAGAAGCAGTCAAAGGCCTTGTTACATAAAGCTATAGGGTGGGAAAAGATAGGTAAGCTCAGTTTGGGAGGATGCTCACAGGTAAAGGACAGGAAGTACATGGGAGAGAGGGGAGAATGAGAGAAGACAGATGTGTCATGGTATGAGGGGGAAGACTTAGGGAGCAAGAGGCTGCACCAGAAATTGGGTGAGGCAGACAAAATAGCTGGCCATTTAGGTGAAGTAATTACAGGAGCTGTTTGATACAAGATGCTGGCAGAGCAGGAGCTTGAACTGGCTAAGCTTGGGTAGAGATGTTATTTCAGAATCCAACACATTGAGCCATAGTGATGCTCTGTAGGAGAAAGACTGCTGTCCTTGCATAGTCTGACATCTGGGGACAAGGAGTAGTTGGCTGGCTGATGCACGGGTGTGTTGGGAGCTGTGGTATGGAGACAGAAGGTTTACAACCCCAAGGGGCACGAACCCAAGTAGCACTTTCTTAGCTAGTAAATAGGTCTGATATGTAATTTTTCCACTAAGTTGGAGCCAGCTCGAGAGCGCATATAAATCGGAAGTGTGGGTAAGGTGTGCATAACCAGTAAGTAGCCTGCATGCCTTACTGAGTGCAACAGTTATCCTTTTAAGTGAGGTGGGGGTGGCAGAACTGTAAATAACAAGACCATAATTAGATTGATAAGACAGAACTATAAATTGCCAGTCTGAGTGCTTCAGGTCTCAAACAATGCTTGTGCCAGTACAGTAGTTTGATCCTTATATTAACGGTCCTGGCAACATTCTGCATGTGATGAGTGTAGGATAGGTGGTTATCCAAGGTAACTCCCAAGTATTTGAAGAGGCACTCCAAGGCATTTTTTCATTGTTAGGGCATGTGATTTATGCTTGTTGCGAGAGGTGCTAAACATCATCACCTTTGTTTTTTTATAGTTCAGGACCAGTTTATGATTGCTGAACCACTCCCCGGCTTCCTGAAAGCTGAGCTGTAGATGTTGTTCAAGAAGAGCAGGGTTAGAATGGCTTGTAAAGACAACAACATCATCGGCATACAAAATGACCCATTGGTGTCAGCTGCGAGGTAGATAATTGAGAAATAAACTGAACAGAAGGGGGCCTAGGATGGATCCTTGTGGCACACCAGAACAGACAATGCGTTGGTAAGAGGCGGTATTGGAGATTTTCATCTGTTGGGAGCAATCTGCAAGGTAGTTTTGCTAACCAGCCTGATGACCAGCAGTACTCCTCTCTGGAAAACAGTAGGGGAATTCTTACTGAAAACAAAAAGAAATAATACAAAACAAAGGAATATGTGCAAACAGATCAAATGATTTTAATCTACATTAAATCAAAATAAAAGAATAAACTCAAATAAAAATATAAAAAGAATGTATTGTAACAAATTCAAAGTAAAAAACTGAAATAAAATTCCATAACGAAAGACATTTTGAAAAACAGAAAAATTAACAAGACAACAGTTCAACAAAGAAACTGGTCAACCAAATATTCTTTCAAAACTGACCTGCTGTAAACAAATGATACCCTCATGCTGGAGTAACCCACAGCATGTTCCTCCATCAGGTCACCCAGACATTCTCTCGTAGTGCTCCCCATTCCTGATAAATATATATATATATATATATATATATATATATATATATATATATATACATATATATATATATATATATATATGTGATATATATATATATATATATAGACACACATTCAGCAGAGAACTTCTGATAATATTTTCCAAATTGTGTTACTGAGATGAAATGCTGTTGAAAAATTAACTATCAGCAGACCAGCCAAATGAAAAAAGTTATCATCGAGAACCATACAGTCACAGTGCTCTTATCATACTTCCCATAGGCCTGCCTTAGAACCTTTAGAGTTGAAAAGAACTACACAGAGCAGGGGTGATTTATTTTATTTTTTTCATTTCAAACTTGCAGGGTTTGTGTAAGTGAATCTCTGATTGAAATGTTTTTTTGCAGGGTATATTTTCTGTTAAATTGTTGCGCAGATTGTTTTGCTGAAAGGATGGAAAGCACTCACTGGGGTGGTGGATCAGAGCTGTAGCTGATTGTTTCTGGAGGGCACAGGCTTGGTCCCACCTACCCTGCCCCTCACCCCACCCACTCCAAGTGCATCATTTCTTTTATACCAGTGGTTCTGACATCACTTCCCCAAAAGGGCACAGGCTATACACCAGTCATATCCTTAACAGCCCAGCATGCCATGTAGGGGGGTAAACACATGCACACGCTAGCACACAGTAACAAAAAGGAAAAAAAATTAAAAACTTAAACAGAAAGGGAGAGAGACATGCAGGGAGTCATGCAATGCACTAGCTGTGGGGTGGTAGTCTTCTGGAAGATGCTCTGGAGGCTGCAATGCTGCCCTATTTGCAGGCACCTCTCTGATCTGTGGGAGGAGGTTGCCCATCTCCAGGCTGACCTGGTGAGGATTCAGAAAACCTCCTCCCCCACCCAGGGACCACCAGGGCTGTTAAGTATGTCGACCCTCCCAGTTTGTCAAGCAGTTCATCTGTGCATGGCATTGAGTGGGCATCAGATTTCGTGATGGCATTAAGCCCATGATAATCTATGCAGAACCATTAGTCCCATCTGGTTTTGGTACAAGGACCACAGGTGAGGCCCAGGGCTGGTGGGATTTCTGGATAACCCCTAGATCCAGCATCTCCCCCTCCTCCTCCCTCCTAATGTCATTGAGGACTGTCTCTGACAGCCAGTAAGCTTTCCTACATATGGGTGCTTGGGTCCCCATGTCTACATCATGCATTGCTAGCAGTGTCCTTCCAAGCTTTGCCATAAATAAAGGGACTAAGCCTCATAAAATGGTCCTCAATTCTTGGGCCTGTCCAGGTGTTAACTAGGGTGACAGCGTGATGGTCTCCACAAATGACACCTGCTTGCTCTCTGCGAACAAGTCGAGAAGGGGGTCTTCCACACCTAGCTCCTCTCCAGAACTGCAAACTGCAAGTACTGTGTCAGCCCTATTAAAATATGGCTTCACCATGTTCACATGATACATCCTGTGAGTGTGTTTTCAGTCAGGTAACTCTACAAAGTAATTAATATTGTTTACCTGCCAGGCTACATTGTATGGCCCTGCCCACTCAGTTTGCAGCTTGTCCTTCTGGACCGGGGTCAGAACCATTACATCTTGTCCTACCCCGTATGAGTGAGCTCTGGCTCCACGATCATGCCAGGTCTTTTGTGTTTGCTGGGCAGCTGCCAGGTTGCTCTGCACCATGCCTGTAAGCTCCTTCAGCATCTCACTGAATTTTAACATATACTCCACTATGGAAGTACCCTGGGTGGCATGCTTACCTTCCCAGTCCTCTCGTATTAAATCTAGGGGCCACCTCACCCTGCATCCATATGAGAGCTCGAAGGGTGAAAACCCAGTAGACTCTTGTGGCACTTCTCTGTAGGCAAGCAGGAGGTGGGGCAGGTATGTCTCCCAGTCCCACCCATGCTGTTCTGAAAATGCCAAATACAAATGCTTTTAGTGTCCCATTAAATCTCTCTATGAGACCATTGGCTTGAGGGTGGTAAGGTGTTGTGTGCCTCTGTATGACACCACACATCTTCCACAAACACCTCATTAGGTCCAAAATGAAGTTACCCCTTGATCAGAGTTAACCTCCTGTGGAAACCCAACACATGAGAAAATCCCCAGCAAAGCATCTGCCACTTTGTCCACCTTAGTGGAGGACAGTGTGATGGCTTTGAGGTAGCAGGTAGCATTATCAACAACTGTCAATATATACCTCTTCCCCAAGGAACTTGGGGTACTCAAAGGACCCACAATATCCATTCCAACCTTCTGGAATGACTCCTCCACAAGTGGAATGGGACTCAGGGCAGTCTTGGTTTTGCTTCTGGCCTTCCCTATTTCCTGACACTGATGACAGGATTTTCATTATTCCTTCACCTGCTTGATAATATTGGGCCAATAGAAATTGTAGGATAAGTGCTGTGTAGTGCAAGCAATGTCCAAATGTCTGGACATGGGAATATCATGAGCTACCTTGAGCAATAACCCACGATACTCCTGGGGAACAACAAGCTGTCTGCCCATCACCCCTCCCTCCCTCTGTCCTGATGTCCTGTGTGTATAACAGTCCATTGTCCTAATACACCCTATGCTTTCTGTCACCTCACTGTGTCCCAGCAGACTCTGCACAGGCTCTCAGCTTCTCTAAGCTAGGGTCTTTCTATTGTGCTGCTGCTAAGTCTTCCCACTTACCCACAGCATGGGGCATATCCCCATCAGTTCCCAGGCTGAGGTCTATAGCTGTGACAGTAGAGGACTCAGTATCACAACCATCCCCCTCCGGCAGGCTATGTGTCACCCACCATCCTGAGAATATCCTTCAGTAGTTGGGTTAACTGCCACTAGGGGAAATTCCATCCCCCTGTTATCACCCTCTTTTACAAGAGATACAGGTTGGCTGGCCTGACCCCCCAACCATTCCTGTCTGAATTTTTGTAGGGTCCCAAAGATTACAGGAGCCTCTATTCTTTTGTCTCCTAGTCACATCATAAACCACTCCCTGTGGAACATCATTCCCCACAATAACATCCATAATGAGTTTTTCAGCTACAGCCACCTTCCTTACCCCCTTCATCTGCATCTTCTCAATCCAGGGTAACACTGGCTAATGGGTAAATTCTCTTTTCCCTGTGTAATCCCTCACAGAGACAAACTGATTTGGCAGTATTTGTTCAGCCCCCACCAAATCCCCTTTCACCAGGGTAAGAGATGCTCCTGTATCCATTAGCCCTCTAGCTTGTACCCCATTCACCATGACTGGGTGCATGTGCCCCCTCATATTGTCAGGGAGAGCATCAGTGATACAGTGGGCAATTGTCTCCATTTGCTCAGGCCCTTTTGCCTTCTGGGTTTTTTTAAAACACTGTCCAGACAGATGTCCTGGCCGGTGACAATACCAGCATTCATCATTTTTCTTGTCCCCAACCTCTCTTTTGGGCACCTGGGGGTTCCCTTCTTTTTGCAGAGGTGCTATAGTTTTTGATTGTCCAAAATTCATGCTTTTCCCCTTTGCCACTGCATTCCCTTTGGGAACAGCCCTGCTTCGAGCATAGCGATCTGCCAGCTCTGTGACCTATTTGGCAGTCTTAGGATCTCGGTCCTGTAACCAAAGTTTTAAGTCAGGTGAGCAAATCCAGTAAAAATATTCAAGCAATACCACCCCTTCAATGGCTTCAACAGAATCTGCATTCACCCCCTCCCACCAATCTTTTAAATATTGATACTGTTTTGTAGCTACTTCCTCAAAGCCCATTTCTGGCCCTTTCAGAGTTTCCAGAACTTTGCTCTGTATGCATCAGGGTTTAGACCATATTTTTTTAATAAAGCAGTTTTTAACGTATCAAAATCTTAACAGGCAACAATGTCCTTCTACCCCAATGCTTCCCTTCCCTTGCCAATAAGTGGTGGAGACAGGTGAAAGCTCCAGATCTCTTTGGGCAGATTGGCTTGGATACAGACCTTTTCAAATGAATTCAAAAACAGGTTCATATCCTACCCCTCTTTAAACTCAGACATTAACTTTGAATTTAACATGTACCCCAGTCCTGGAGATTCAGACCCAATCCACCACTTGTTGTTGGGGTTGCTGTCTGTTGGAGCGTCAGCTTCTTCAGCTCGAACTCTCTCTCTCTGTTGCTGCCTTTCATCAGCCTCCACCTGGCACTGCCTTTCTTCAGCCTCTCTCTGTTGCTGCCTTTCCTAGAATTCCAGTTCAAACCTCTTTTGCTGCATCTCAGACCTTTTTTGTTCATTTTCAAGCTGTTTCTCCTGCATCCACAGCCTCCTCAGCTCTAGCTCTTTGTCTGTAGATGGCTCCTTCTCCTCTGGGATCTTTGACCTCTGAAGTCACCAACAGTGGCTCTAAGTGGGGTGGCGCTTCCTCCATCTCAGCTGCCATAAGGGCATCTGTTAGTTGCTTTTTCTTTTTGTTTTCACTAGGAATGCCCCTTTCCCCACAGATCTTCCTCAGCTGTTCCAGATTCATAGTGCTGTACTGGAAGGACATCCTTCTTCTTCTATACTACACTACTCTGCTCAAAAAAAAAATTAAACAGAATAGGGTCTTTTGTCTGCAAACAAATTTATTTTTCCCCGTTCCAAATTCTGCCCTTGATTGTGTGATGGTTTTACAAGACTATTCAAAATCCCAGTAGCTGGCACCAAATCTGTCATGAGCCTAACCTCGGCGAGGGGGCGGGTTGCAGGACCTCCTGTTTGCAGAGAGGATCCCCTTTTTACATAACTTGTGAGGCAGTTGTAGGGTTCAGGAAGAATCACCAACCTTCCTTTTCCCAGTGAGAGAGTGGAAACTGTAGTATCAAGTTCCCTTGACTCTGCACTACATTCAGTGTTTGAATCCCACCACTGCCACTCGCTACCTCTTGCCTAAGTAGTTTTGTAGGATAGCTGACCGGTCAGTATCTTTGTTATCAAGGCACACAGTCTTTGCAAAACCCTTCTGTTAAAATGTTAGCTAACACATTCAGATCCCAGGCAGAGTTGATAGAAAATCATAAAAGTTTACTTAATAAAAGCAATACATAAAATTCTACAATTTGGAAGAGCTTTGAACTGCAGACAATACCAAAAATAAAACTGGATGGTTTACAGAAGACACTAGATACTGTTGTTCAAACTATATCTTATTCTGATGTTAGAGTCCAGAAAGATTAAATGTCCTTGTGGGTGAAAGTCCTTTTAAGCAACAGAGTTTGTAGCAAGTTGTGATCATCCAAGTTAGTTCTTTGAAAAGTCTTTTAAAAGACTTAAAATCAGAATTTTCTGTTCAGCATGTGAAAAAGTCTAATTTCCACACACCCAGGTTTGGTTTTAGAGATTATTCCTGGCCTACACATATACTTTCTGGTGTAAAAGTATATACCAGCTTGGTCAGCTCTGAGATTCTCCAAGTGCTCACTCAGGCTCCTGACTCCGAGCTAAAACTGCTCAACTGCACTGAAGTTCAGCATGGGTCTATTAAATAAAGTCTGGTCATTTTCAAGCCCCACCCACAACTTTGTGATGGGGTGCAATAGTTTACCTTTTCCTGCAGCTATCACTGTGGTTCCATATCAGGTTCCATGTCAACCCCAGTAACATCTGGTCCATGCATTTGGCTTGATCCCTGACCCCTAGGTCATTTCATGCCCTCTGTCTTGTCATTGGAACTTACATGATCCATTTTGTATGATAGTTTATGTCTTCATGGGGTCCTAAATCTATCTCCCTTATCTGGAGACACACCAGGCCCACACTAGCTATTATAGAAATTCTGGCTATTTTGTATTTACTCCTAAAGAGACAGTGTCTTACTCTAAACTATATTACAGAACATGTAATAGGAACCCAAATAAAAGATATAGGTCTATCATGCGACAGCCCATAGGAAGAAAATTCCTCCAGGGTAGGTGGAGCAGGATGAAGGAGTGTGGTAAGGGTGGTGGACAAGGGTGGTAAGAACAAAAAAGCAGAAAGAGAGAGAGAGAGATGGACTGGACAAGTAATAGAGGAGAAAAGAATGGAGGGTGAAGTTAGGTGAAGTTGCAGGAAGCATCACAGGCAGAAAGGGGAAAAGTAAGCTGGGCTGCAGGAAAGGAGGGAACAAGATATAGAGAACCACGTGCGCCAATGCAGGAGGACCAGAAAACAACATTTTGGACTTTGAGACTGTCATAGTGGAGAAGGACCTGGATATAGTGGCCACAGCTGAGTCATGGTCCACTGAAAATCCTGACTGCAATATGGCCATACCAGGATAAACTCAATTCAGAAGAGATCAGGAAGGGAGTAGGGGAGGAGAGGTTATCCTAAATGTGAGGGAAGTCATCAGGGCTATGGAAGTGAAAGGGAGCCTAGAAGCAGAAAAATGACTGGAGGTGCTGTGGGTTACACTGGAGATAGGAGCAGGGACATTATTTGCACTGGTGTAGTATACAGGCCGCCAGCACAGGGGGAAGCATTGGACAAGACATTAGGGGAAACACTGGCATGATGGCAAAGAAAAGGAGGTGCTGTTGGTTGGGGACTTCAATCTCCCTGATGTGGACTGCAGCCTTTAACCGGCAGTTTCAATTAGAAGCAGGGCAGTCCTTTACTCTTTACAGGGAGTATTTTTCAGGAAGTTAGTAAGTGAATCCACAAGGGATGAGTCAGTACTGGACTTGGTGCATACCAACAGAGACAGAGCAACAGATGTCACAGTGGGCATTCCCCTGTGTGCCACTGATCACTGTACAGTGTAATTTTATATTAAGGTGGCTATAGCAGCAAACAACATGAGGACGAGGGTCCTGGACATTAGAAGGGCAGACTTTAAAGTAATGGAAAACTGCCTTAGAAATCGCCTAGCAGCAGTGGATGGCCACGGTGGGCTAGAGGAACAATGGTGACAAATTAAGGTATAGTGAATGCAACCAGCCACTGTGTGAAAGAAGTGAGTAAAAGCAGGAGGAAACAAAGAGAATTATGGCATTCTAGGTCAGTGGTTATGAAAGTGAAGGGAAAAAAAGATGGCATTTAGGAGGTACAGTGAAACACAGAGGGAGTAAGATAGGGGAAAGTGCACCAGCCTAATATTGAACAAAGATGTGCTCAGACTACTGTAGATTGCCATCCTGGAATCTTTACTACTGTAATCTCTGTTGCACCTGTTATGTACTATGTCTGATACTATTGTTGCTGTATCCTTGACACTAAATTGTTTGAAAATAGGCACTGCCTAAATGGTTTTGTATGAAATGAAAATGAAAAATGAAATTAAACAGAGGGAAGCAGGTGGGGGGGGGCAGTGAGGCAAGCAAAAATGCAGATAGGTGAAGGGATAGCAAAAGGAGTAGCAGAAGGGGCAAGACATTCTTCAGGTACATAAATGAGAAGAGGAAGGCAAGGGGACAGATATTGAGGATAAGGGCGTTGGTAGAAAGTGACTGTGCAGAGGATTATTAGGAAGAAGCTGGCATCTTGAACAGATACTTCTTTTCTGGCCACACAGTGGAGAGAGAGGGGGTGGACCAACAAGGAACAGCAGGAGCACAGAAAGAGGGGAGATAAACACAAATCCAATTAGAGAGGAAAGAGTATAGAAGGGACTTACAAACACGAAAGTGGACACGGCCATGGGGCCAGATGAGATATATCCAAGAGTGCTAAGGGAACTCATTGAGGAACATTCTGCACCACTGGCAGCCTAAGTCAACAAATCACTAGAAACAAGAAAGGTTCTAGGGAACTGGAGGAGAGCTGTTCTAGTTCTGCTCCATAAAAGCAGCAGCAGAGAGAAGTCTAGCAACTATAGACCTGTCAGTCTCACATCCATTGTAGGGGAAATTAATGGAACCCCAGTTAAAAGGCTAGCTGAATATCTTGAATCCAGGGGGTTGCAAGACCAATGACAGCATGGATTCACAAGGGGGAGATCATGTCAGACAACTCTATAGACTTCATTGACTGGGTGACCAGGGAAATAGATCAGGGAAGGGCAGTGGATGTGGCCTATGTGGACTTCAGCAAAGCCTTTGACACTGTACCACATAGGAGACTAATAAATAAATTGTATAGTCAAGGGGTGTGAGCCAAAGTTGTAAACTGGATAATAAAAACTGGTTAATTGAGAGGTGGCAGAGTGGTGGTAAATGGCACTCACTCTAATGAGGGGAGAGTGACCACTGGGGTGCCACAGGGTTCAGTACTGAGGACTTGTCCTCTTCAACATCTTCATAACTGACATTGCAGAAGAGCTTGAAGGGAAGGTATGACTTCTGCAGATGACACCAAGATCTGTAACAGAGTGGATACCCAAGATGGGGTGGAGAAAATAATAAGAGACTTTGGACAACCTGAGTAGTGATCAAAGGTATGGCAGTTGGGGTCCACTGTCAAAAAGTGTAAAATCATGCACATGGGGCATAGAAACCCAGGAGCATAGTATAAAATTGGAGGGGGAGGAGGCTGTCAGTCACTAAGAAGGAAAGGGACCTAGGGTTATAATACCTGATGACCTCAAAGTCACAAGGCAGGGTGACAATGCAGTGGGCAGGGCCAGTGGATTGCTAGGGTGCATAGGGTGAGGTATCACAAGCAGAAAGAGGGCGGTGATATTATCACTGTATAGAGCATTGGTGAGCCCAGACCTGGAATATTGTGTACAGTTCTGGAGGCCACATCTCAGAAAATACATGGACAGGATAGAAGCAGTCCAGAGGAGGACAACTAAAATGGTAAATGAGTTGCATGAGAAAACATATAATGAGAGATTGTAGGATCACAATATGTACATACTGGAGGAGAGGAGGGAGAGAGGGGACATGATAGACACCTACAATAGCTCACATGAGTGAACAGGATACATGTGAGAAGCCTGTTTCAAATGAGAAAGTACAACAGAACAAGAGGGCAAGCAGCAAAGCTAGAAGGGGGAAATTTAAAAGCGATTTGAGGAAATACTAGTTCAGTGACAGTATGGTGGATACCTGGAACAACCTGCCACAAGAGGTAGTAAAGTCAAAATCTGTTGGGGGGGCGGTTCAAACATGCATAGGATGAACATAGGAGAATGCTAGTACATAAAAAGAGAGGGTCATCAGAGACCATTTACAGTCTGGTGGGACAGAATTGGCAGGGAAAAACTATGCGACTAAGTGGGCCAAGCCATCCTTTTCTGCTGACAAATTCTATGTTTCTATCCAGAAAGAAAATTGGAGTCACAAAAGGCTTCCTATCTTTATCGTCTTCAGTACCTAAAGGGCAATTAAAATACCCTCTGATCATTATTTTTCTAGATGTACACAAAAAAGGCAGAAAACCCTTGAAAAACCTATCCATTTAGTTTTTGATTGGGCTGGGGCATAAATATTTATTAACCACAAAGTGCGACAAGATTAGGTCACATCTAAAGTTAACATAAAATCTGAAATTACATCTAGAAAGTTTGCAACTGTACCTGAAAATCTTTATCACAAATGCCAGCCTCAGGACATGACTCATCCCCACTGGACCAAAATGAACTGCCACTCCCTCATTGATTCTGCATATGTTGGAAATCAGATATAGTTCTTAAGCAAGTGTCCTGTAAAAAATAGTGTATGGCACATCCTGTAAAAAAAACAAAGGTGGCTATGCACCTTTTTAATTTTTAACACTATTTGTATTCAAAGAGTCACAGGTTAGGTCTATATCAGCCATCAGAATTAAGAGAAAGATGAAAGGTGTCTCAGTTCTAAGGGGACCCATCACGTGAGAGTATTACTTGATCACATACGGTTTCAAGAGTCAGATCTGCCCTTCCTTTTCTTTGATGTTGCCATCTCTGAACCACCTTCATCTTTTTCTGAGGGTAAAGTCTTCTGTGAAGAGGTGATAGAGTAAGCATCGGAATCAGCCCCTCTCTCTCCCACCTCTGAATTGCCAACATTTCGCATCAGGAATAGGAGTTCATATTTATTGAAGAGTCAGACAGTATCAGTTTTTAGCAGCTCAGGTTTGGGTTGCAGACTCTTGATTCTGTGTTTCCATTGGACCAGGGTCATGTCTTTCTCTGCATGCTGGGGGGGGGTATCTGTAATGGGGGGAGTTGGTTTCCATTATCAACAGTGGGGATTACCACCTTACCTGGTGCAGTATCCTCAGAGCTCCCTGGAACTAAAAGATGAGCCAGAACATTTTACATGTCTTCAGTAAGCACCTCCTGAACACCTGTAGTTGTGATATAGTCTGTAAGAACTGAAGTTACTGATGCAATCCTCCCCAGGTCAGAAGCTGTCTGAGAAGTATTAATCTGACTCTGCTCAGAAGGTTGGGTGTCTAACAATGCCCCTCCCCAGTGTAGATGGCTTTGGGGGCCCACATTTCTGAGCCTTGACCAAGATGCTGTCCTGATCCACCTGTTCTCTGCCATCCTGAGTAACATAGGGGCATGAATTGTAAACATGTCCCCTCTCATCACAAACTGCAGTGCAGAATATTATAATTCATTCTCATGCGGCAGAAGGCACAACACAAACCATGCCACACTTGATAGCATGCACTGCTCAAATGTGTATGTGAGTCACATTTTTAGTAGGCCTTGTGATGACCGGAGTACAAAATAATGTCCTAGTCTTGGTCTATGAATAAACCATCAGGCAAAACACTTCAGAGCCATTTTTGAACCTGAAACTGTTGATCCCCAGTCCAAATTTGTTCAGAGTCGAATACTGGCTCTGGTCTTCCTTGCACTTCACACCTCTTGTGGAGCAAAAAGAGAATATCCGACACCTGGACCACCTCAGTTTTGAACAGAATAGTTATATTCTTTTTTATAGCTAATGCTATTTTTCCCTCCTACTGCAATGCAGGCTTAGCCATCCACCCCCCCCAGCCCCATCGCCCGGCATCCCAGGGACTTACTTCTGCCAGGAGCTTACCCCCATGGAGGGGTTCAACAGCTTGTGCCTTACCACTGACAATATGGGTCCAGTTCTGGGAGAGGACCCTGTAGCCAGTGTATAGCCTGCAAGGGGTCGATGTCATCTTGCACTGCATCTGGCCATTTTCCCTATTCTATTGTCCTCTAAAGGGATTGGCATGTAATGCTGTCCATAGACGTACTGATGCAGGTTACCATGAGTAAGATGTCAATCTCTGCCACCCTTCCATCCCCTAAGTTGCCGATCAGCCTGCCCCCAAACCTGCTCTAGAGGCCAGGCAAGTGCCAGAAAACTATAGCCCTCCCTCCCCAAAAGAGGAGAGCAATCCATCAGATGCTCAAGCCTCCTCTCCCTGGCCAGCCTCCAGCAACCCGAGACAATTTCTGAACACGAGGTGCCAGCATATCAGCAGATGAGGAATAGGTGCCTCTACCTGCCACACCACCAGACTGGTGACAAACAGTTATATTCTTAAAGGTGGGTTTTGTGAGAGAGGTAACTGTAAATGGATACCATAGAGGGGAATGTTTTACTTCAGAATACTTTCCTCAGACTTTTAGTGATTTACAGGCCACATGTACCCAGACTGGGACTGTGTCTTGGCTTTCCTTGTATTCAAGCCAGACAGCATTGTGCCTTCTTGCAGGATCTGATTGTTTTTTAAATAAATCAACCATTGTAAACCTGGGCCATGACTGCCTGGGTCCCCCTGTATTGGCTATTGGGGCATTATCTGTAGTCAGATATCCTCTGTCCTGGTCTCCTGAAGCAGAGGAATCAGTTTGTTGCCTGAGTTTTTCATGTTGTGTCCCTCCCCAATAGAGTATGTCAGGCTCAACAGGTTTTTGGATTAAAAGTGGTGTTGCCTACCTCTGAGGTAAGTGTGGCTATTACCTCTAAGTTGTTGTCCCCTGAGCTGTTATCACCCCTAATATGTGAGAGCCATTTCCATCACTCTGTGGGCTCTTGGTCAGCCGTAGTGTTTTCTATTTTATCATTAATTTCTCAGTCAGATCTCTTTGTTGTTGCTGAAAAGCCTGAGCTGAGTGATTTATGGCTTCAGGAATTTGAGGAGGGGCACCTCCATTCCCCTTGGGCCCGGTGAAAGGCATTGGGACAAGGTGAGGATTATTCCCATCAGTTCAGTGTGGTACAGTACAGCACATTCTGGTGAAACTAAGGACCTGTAGCTGTAGTGGCAGGCACAAAATCGCCTGTAGCCTCAGCATTCTCTGCTAGAGGTGTAACACTCTTACTTCGGCCAACCCCTCCAGAAGACATATGTTGGGCTGAGCTCCCTGAAATGCTTATTGCAGAAGAAGCAGTCACAGCATCATTAGCAAAAGGAATACTCATTTGTGGTACTCATGTCCCTTGAGCCAAAGTGATCAGTGCACACTCTGAAGACCATCCCCTGCTCGAGGGTACTGGCAGTGTCAGGGCAGGTCAACTTTTCCATAGACACTGCTGGATGCCCATTGTGGGGGTGTCCATCATGTCAGACTGTAGCAGTTGATGCTGTCACAGAGGTGATTACAAAATGTCTTGATCAGCTGGGCTGCTGCCCAGCTGATTCCTAGGGTTCTTTTGAAATTCCTGCAACTGGTGCAAGAGCTGCATCTTCTTCAACCAGTAAATACAGAAGTAAAGCATTTCTTTCAAGTATTCCAGCTACCAGTGCTGCTTTGGCCAGGATACTTTTCACCACCATGGAGGATGAATCCAAACAATGAGACACAGGTACTGGCACATTCTCATTCTCCATTCTTCTGGTTGTATTTTATGTGCTGCAGTAACAGATTCTATACCCTCCATTTCCATCTCCAACACGCCATCAGGAAATTCCCCCTGTCTGTCAGGGATTTCCATAGAGCTTGTAAATGCAATAGAGAAATCAAGATTAGCAGCAACATGTCCTTCTCCATCACCTCCAGGGTCCACCATCTTGCCAGACATCGAGATGGATAGAGGCTCCCCCATTGGAGAAAAGTGTAGGGGGTTGTCCCCAGTGTCATGGTCAGCATTCCTTGTTAATAAAACAGGTCAATGTAACCCACACCCTGGACAAACCTGGAAATGAGCTATCACAGCTCAGTGTGCCTTTCCTGGGCAAACAAAAAAGCATTTCTTTTTTTGTCATCCATATTACATATATGCATAGTGTATACATACAGGTTAACTTATAGGGAACATGTTAAAAAAACTGTTCACTGATAAGGAAAGAAACGCCTTTGCAGAATTTGTCAGTCTTCAGCAGAATTCCACTAAATTCATGATAAAATACTGTATCTGCTGATTTTATTAACATTTTGACAGATTTCTATTGGTATGACTTCCACTAATGAGTCAAAGGACATCAGTCCGCTAATGGAGATGATTTTTTTTTTTGCAGATTTTAGGTTATTTGCGCCCCCTTTTTTCTATTTTAAATGTCCCAAGGACATGACATCACGGTATACTGAAGACAGTGGGAATAAGGATGCACTGATGCCAAATTTGCATTTGGTCAACATGCCAAAATCAAACATTTTGGACACCAATAAAGCAGGTTTAAAGGAACTCAGCTTCCTTCAGCATTTTAGCACTTCAGCATCATGAAACAGACCTTTGTACACTAAGCACACACTGAGCATGTGCAAATTGTTGGACACTACATGATCTGCAATGGGCAATCAGAAACTGAAGATCAAGAACTCCTTGTACTGCACTCATCTCAGTGCAATTTCCAGCTGTCTCTCACAGGGGTAGGACCCATGACAAGAAAGGGTCACTTTTATGTGAAATAGCATGACTTTTGATCAAACACTAGAAAGCTTCAGAGAATCATGTATTTATCATTCCAGTCAGTAATTGTTTTATTTTAACTGTCATTTTAGGTAGGCAGTCTAATGAAATCATGTCAAAAAAGATAGGAGAGCCTGCACAGTTTGTGTCTAGTATAGTGGCAGCAGCAGGGCCTGCCTGCACTACAATGGGAGCAGGGCAGAGCAGAGTATATATAGTAGAGTGGGAAATGGTACATGAGGGATTTCTGAAAGATCTATTTCACAAATAGTTTTTACTGAGTGCTGGTGGCATACAGGCCATAGATTTTTTTTTTTTCATTCAAATAGTGGAATAGCTGCTCAGACTCCAAGTGACTATGGCATGGTCTGCTCAGGATGCTCAGCCAATCAAAAATGGAGAAAGAGACACACAGCCACCACAAAAAGTTAAGACTAAAGCTTCTTCACTTAATATAAGCTTAGTCCATCAAATCATGGGCCGTTTTTTATACCCACCAATGTTTAGCTGTGTGTCCACAGTTTTTCAAAGCAGTGGTCCTATTTTAAAAATAGATAATAATGTTTTACTCATGTGCTCAAATTCTGCATCATTCATCCATCAAGTAACATAATTTTCCTTTCTTGAAAATAACTCAGCCTCACTCTGTGAGGACAAATCCTAGCTTGCAAAACTATTTTATAATAATTGTATTTCACTGTACCATTATTGTTATTATTTTATAATCATTAATATTTAATTATACTATTAGGCAGAAAATGTAATTGGGGTGTAATACAAGACAACTGGTTGAAGACTCAAAAGGGTTTTTTGTTTCCATGAATGAAAAAAGGGGGTTCAGACTGGCTGCAAGTTTGCCAGCATGGATTTCCTCAAAAAGGAAAAAAAAACTTCTTCAGTGACTTTTAAACAGTGTTGGGTAAGTTACTTTTTTCTATTACTTTCTATTACTTTTGGAAACTTGTTCCAGAAAACACTGTGCAGTCACTAGCAAGGATGGAGAAGTACTGGAAAAATAATACACCTTACAGTTACAATTACCTATGTCTTTTTATACAAAAGAAATACTTAGCTGTAACTGATTACATTTATTTGAAAGTAACTAGTAACTAACCTATTACTTTCAGAAAATTTAATCTGTTATAGTTATTTATTATTTTTGAATTGTTTTTATATTAAAAGAAATAAGTAACTATAATTGTAAGGTGCATTACTTTTTCTAGTACTTCTCCATCCTTGCTAGTGACTGTGCAGAGCTTCCTGCAACAAGTTTCCAAATGTAATAGAAAGTATTAGAAAAAGTAACTTACCCAACACTGTTTTTAAAAGCAGATTAGCCTAGTTCACCACCCCATCTGTGTGCCTCTCCAGAGTAAAATTAACAGGGTCTTCTTGAATCTTAGCTGCAAAAGAGGAGAAAAGATAAGGGAGCCATAGTAACTGCATGCCAAGGTGTCAAACCAAAATATATAGCCTGGAAGTGCCTTATATGAGAAGCTCAGCTATCTCAAGGGGGAAAACAAACTCTGGCCAGAGCCAATAGTGCTGCAGCCAAGAAATGTTGGTTAAAATATTGAACATTTGTTTTTTAATATGTTCATACCAAATTTTCAACATAGCCTTGTTATGACCCTACCTCATGAAGAAGGGCAGAGAAAATGTTTAACTCCAGGCCTAAAGGTGATTTTGTGCAGGGTCTGTGAAATCAACTTTCAGGATACAAAAACACATTTTGACAGCTGTCACATTCATGAGTTACTGTACAGAAATGGCTATGTTGCAAATCTGGGGTAAAATATTGGATACTTCAAAGTTATGAGTCTGCATTTGCAAAATTCAACATAGCCTCATAACTTATTTTTTTTTAAATATTTTAACACCAAATTTAAAACATAGCCTTCTTATGACCCCGCCTCATGAATAAGGTCTGAGAACATTTTCAACCCCTGTCTGAAAGGTGATTTTGTGCAGGGACCACTAAATCACCTTTTAGGATGTAAAAAGACATTTTGGCCAGCATTTGAAAAATTACAGCTGTCCCATTCATGAGGTGCTGTAAAGATATGGCCATGTTGTAAATTTGGGGTAAAAAATATTGAAAATTACCAAAGTTATGAGCCTGCATTCACAAAATTCAACATAGGCTCATAACTTTATTGTTTTTTAATATTTTACACCAACTTTTCAACATAGTCTTCTCATGATCACGCCTCATGAACAAGGGCAGATAAACTTTTCAACTCCTGCCCAAAAGGTGAGTTTGTACAGGGATAACGAAATCACCTTTTGAGAGTTAAAAAAATTTTGGCCAGCATTTAAAAAATGACAGCTGTCACATTCATGAAGGTGCTGTAAAGATATGGCTATGTTGTAAATTTGGGGTACAAATATTGAAAATTAAAGTTATGAGCCTGCATTTGAAAAATTTAATGTAGGCTCATAACTTTATTGTTTTTAAATTCTTTTACACCAAATTTTCAACATAGCTTTTTTATGATCCCACCTTATGAACAAGGGCAGAGAAAATGTTCCGCTCCTTCCCAAAAGGTGATTTCATGCAGGGACCATGAAATCACCTTATGGGACAGATTTGCCTAATGTCAGTGCAATTAGTCATGAGGTGGGGTCTCATAAAAGACACGTTGAAAATTTGGGCCAAAAATATGCAAAAATGCCCAAGTTATGCCACTAACTTCAAAACCCCATTAAAACACACATTGGACTGCATACCTGTTTCTTCAGTTCATGGTCCAGCTTTGAAGAGTGAATACATGTCTGTGGTCCAGAGAGGATTACAGTGTTGGACCTCTGATGGCTAAGTAAGGGCTTGGAGGGTACGGGTGGTGGGTGCTGAGTGGGAGGGTCAGGAATGGCCGCAAAAGACATCGATGGATGGTTTTCTTTTTGCAGGTGAAAATAAAAAATCACCACCAAGGATTCTCAGTCATGACACGGGGGATTGGACAACCCCAGTGTCACTGTTATGTTTCTGGGGAGGGGGTGCTGAGAGGGAAGGGAGAGTGGGGGAGAAAAATATATATTAAAAAGAAAAAAGATCATGGCAGAGCATGGTTGCGACACTGTTGGATTTGGGCACCCCCAGTGTCATTGTTATGTTTCTAGGGGAGTGAGGATGATGGGTGTTGAGAGGGAGGGTCAGGTGGGGGGAATGTATATATTAAAGGTCACAGTGGAGCATAATCCCAAGACTGGGGATTTAGCATCCCAGTGTCAATGTTATATTTCTGGGGGGGGTGCTGAGAGGGAGGGTCAGGTGGGGGATATCCATAATTTTAAATAGAAACAAAAATGGCAGTCACAGCAGAACATGGCATAGTCCACCTTGTCCAAGATTACTGCCACTCTCTACTGCACATGTACTAGTGGATATGCATGTGCAATACAGTTTGACAGCCATCTTGGACATGGCTGAGTGTGCCATGTTCTGCCATGACCACCAACAGAGTAAAAAAAAATAGTACAGTGCGACTTCCAATGGCGACAATGAGTGTAGTGCTTCACGGACACAGAGGTGACTGTTCTGCAACTCTAATATATTGTTTGGTCGGAAGGAATGCACTGAGTCCTTTTCTGATGGCAAGTGTTCTGCAGGGCTATGCCCACTGCAGCCTAAAAAAAGACTGAGTTGAATCTCTATAGACTTAAATGTTAATGAAAAATGTTTGTTTGTTATTAGACAATGTAACATGCTCCCAGCATGAAATTACATCAGTTGATAAAGAACATTTCAACCTATCAAATGGCCAAGTCTGATACTTGCAGTTGCTGGAGAATGTTAGTTATTTGCAAGAATGTTCTGTGTCAAAAGTCTAAGAACTGGCACATCTGTGTTTGATATCTCTGGAGAGATTCTCCTAGTCCTGCTCACACAAACTGGCAAATCAAGTTGAATGTCAGTTAGGCACACACTTGAATTCCAGCCCTACTTAATCCCCTGCTGAAATGTGATACCTGCAGTTAAAGTACAACCTCAGCCAAAAACTCCCAAACCTACCAGCAAGCAGAGTACTGTATATACATATACAAAGATATATAAGCATTTTGCATGTGAAAAAGTATTTGAATATGCTTTACAAAGAGAAGTTTTGAAATACTTATATGACAAAATTGTTTGAAATCTTTATGCTAGGAAAAAATGCTTACATTGTGTATGTAACTAGATTCTTTGGCATTATCTATAACAAGGGACTTCTAAAGTTTATGTAAGAACAATTTTACTGTTTGCAAAAGTTACCAAAACTGCAAGATATGTGCTTTTGTTTATTCTTGTTTATTTTTATTTTATTGCAAGTTGTTATTTATATATATGCTGCTTTTTACAGTTTACAATGTTTTACATCTGATCAGTTACAGTATATTGTACAGGAAAAAATGAAATTGTATATACTACAATGGTGTGACAGAAACATTATTCATAATTATCAGAACTTTTTATACAGTAGGCTGTGAAGTAAGGATCCGAGCCAGTCTTACATTGTTTTATATGGTTTTATACATATTTTATTACACGGGGCAGAAGGTTTAGCCAAGTGCCTATAATAAGTCATTGATATTCCAGCTTACTGCTACGGCATTTTGGGTTGCTCATCCATGGGGATAATTGTTTAGTGAATAAACAGTCCACACCTTGATGTGTATAGAAATAGATAATATTATTGAATTGCAAAGCTACTAAATTCCATGTATATTATTTTTCTGTTTTGCATTTCTCTGAGTGTAAAGTTACCTTAACTGAAAGTAAAGCGCTGAGATTTTGAATCTAAGTAAGATGGACTCCATGACTGAGAGTCTAAGAAGTGCAAGGCTACAAGAAAAATACCTTTGAAGCATCCTAGGACATATATTAAGTTATTGAACTGTTGTTGTTTAAAGTTTATTGCCATTATTGTTGTTGTTATTGTTGTAAACCATGACAGCCTTAATTGCAAATGTAAATGTTCGAACACAGACAGTAATATATACTCCAGCACAGCTGATGTTTATTAAAAGCAAAAATTAAAGGCTAAAAGGGCTAGAATAATTGTTAGAAAATAAATATTTTGAATGTGGTAAATTTACAGGTCAAGTGGAACTATTACAGAGGCTATTACAAGAGGATAGACAGGACTGTGTGGCTTTACAAAGTGACTTGTTTGAGGCTAAGCAATGGAAAAGACTAAATTTGGAAAAAGAAAAGGTTGAATTAGCAAATGCTTATGAGCAGGTTAATAAAGATTTGGCTGAATTAAGGAAAAACTATGAAAGTTCACTGAGTAAAAGTAGAGTTAAGATAAAACTAAAAGCATTTAAAGAATTAAACTGTAAAGCTGATTCCGGAATTTCTTGTATTTTGTCTTCGGATTCAGAAAATAAATCACATCTGAGCAAAAAGAAAAATAACCCCAGACAAAAAAGTGATTGTGATTTTTCCTGATTCAAAAAGAGAAATACTTGGGAAGTATAAGAGACAGCATAAGTTTAAACAAAAGGAGGGCTCCTCTGTGCCTCAAGCTAAGATGTCTGAGGCCATGACCTTTAATACTCTGGCTAAGAGGGGAGATGTGTTACCTGTATTTGGAAAGGAACAGCCAAAGCCTATGCTAGCCCAGTTGTGGTTCAGCAGCCTTATCAAGACTTTTTGCAATGCCAAAACCGGGATCTCCCTATGGGGGATCATGGTAGAGGACATGCCAGTGAGTATGATAAGCATAGAGGTGACAGAAATGACCACAGAGGGCACCGCTATTCTGATCATGATCAGTAAAGTCATAGTGCACCTCAAGGCAGGCCTAGGCCTAGTTCTCAAAGACTAGAGGAGAGTATTAGAAAGTCACAGGAAGAAATGAGTAAGGAAATTCAGAATCAAATGGGGGAATGGAAAAACAAATGGAGGAGTTAAACGCTCTTGCTCAAAACTTTTTTCTCCACATTCCTTGGTCACCTCCTGATCCTCATTTTCCTGTGCAAACTTTTTCAACAATACCTAGTGCAGGTGGAACTAGTAGTGCTGCATGACTAATGGAATCTCTCCACTCTACTACGGACCTGGCAAACAAAACTGCTACTGTTAAAAAGGGTAATAACATTGAAATGACATTTGAAATGAGATGCCAAGTGAAAATGAAAATGCTGTCTCTGAGTCTAGCCTTTCTTGAGAGGTGTCCAGAGTTAGGGAAAAACAGTGTGAAATGTCATGGTGAAACTGCTGTGTTGCCGGGGGGGGGGGAAGAAAAACAAATTCTACCTGGACAACTTCACCCCCAATGGAAAACCAGGAAGGTTTTACCTTGACATAAACATTGAAAACAGTCTGAATCATGAAGCGCTGCTGGATTCAGGAGCAGAAGTGCCCTTTATTTCCTGGAACTCTCTTGATAAACTGACTAGTACTGTAGGCAACTCAAAGAGGCTGAAAACCCTTTCCGATGGCTTACACAGTGTAGGTTATAGAGAGGAAGCTCCAAAGACCTTAGGTAAAGTTTGGCTGAAATTGAGATTTGGTGAAATGGTAATTAAGCATGCAATGTATGTTACTAACAAAGCAAGTGATGATTTATTGATTGGAAATGACCTACTGAAAAAGTTTGGACCAATTATTGACTATCTCCACAGAGTTTTGTGGTCACAGGTAAAAAGGCCTATTCCATTTAGAAACAGTTTTAAAGTTTCTAAACAATCAGAGTCATGCTACTTTGAGAAAAGATAATGCAAAGATTAAACTGAATTTTGTATGTTCTCAATCAATCAGTCATTTTTTTTATTTTTAAAGTGCTTTTCCAGAGCCAAAGCACATAATACAAAATAAAAACAAAGTATTACTCAATTAAAACATATATAAATAAAAAGGCAGCAGTAATAAAACTAAACATCATCCCCAAATGCCATAATTCTGAAAATTTGGCTAAATGGAGAAGCAGAGCTCATGTGGTTTGTTTGTAAACAGAAGATGTGATAATATCTGAGATTAATGCCAAAGGCCTAACTTTCTTCACAAAGGAAGAAAACCCTGTTTTCTCAGTGCCACCCTGTTCCTGATACGAAGACATTAAATGTTGAGTACCCAGCCTCCCCCAAGTATGATGCAAAAGAAATGTCACTGAATAATTAGTCATTTCTCTGCAGAATAGGGTTAGAGAAAGGTAAGGTCTGAGGTGCCAGTCAAAACAGAGGACTTGCATAGCTAGTTCTGTGTTGTGCCTAGGCTATGCATTGTCTAATCAGTGCACAGTTTCACATCGTGTTAAAGAGGTGGCCTAGTTTAACATTTGTATTAAATAAACAAGAGTGGCTATAAAATGTTCCAAACCATGAAGAAAGCTTGAAAAGTATAGGCATTTGGGCCTTGAATCTCCAAATAGGGCGAAAAAGTATACAACATCTTGTATGTAATGCAAGGTTTGAAATCTCCCCAGTGTCTTGGGTTAGACATACTTGTAAGTAAAAGTAAAGTAAAATGTATTTAAAAACACTTTTCCAATGATCAAAGCGCTTTACAAATAGTAAACAGACAACACAATATTAGTAATATAAAATCATAAAATCATAAGCCATAAGCTTTAGAGAATAAGAAAGTTTTCAACTCTACTTTAAAACTCTCGACGGTCAGGCAGCTTCATATCCGATGAGACAGAGAATTCCACAGGGCCAGAACTGCATATGAAAATGCACGAGCTCCTGATGTTTTCCGACGAACCCTGTGAATCTCTAGTAATCCCTCATCGGCGGATCAGAGTGAGCGAGAGGGGCAGTAGGGAGGTAGGAGATCTTTCAGATACTGTGGTCCCTGTTCATGTAAGGCTTTATAGGTCAGTAACCCAACCTTGAAGGTGATTCACTATTGTACTGGCAGCCAGTGCATCCCGTGCAAAACAGGTGTAATATGACTATTCCTAGATGTTCCAGTCAAAAGCCTGGCTGCTGCATTCTGCACTAACTGCAGGCGGAAAATTTCAACCCCCGATAGCCCCAGGTAAAGGAAACTGCAGTAATCAAGGTCAGTGGTCACAAAGACGTGGACCAAAGTAGGAAGGTCAGCCAGAGGAACCAGGTGTTTTACCTGGGCGATATTCCTCAGATGGAAAAAAAGGACTTAACAACGGTGGACACCTGAGATTTCAGGGTCAAACCGCTGTCAAAAATAACACCCAGGTTCTGCACCTGGCCTGAGGTCAAAAGCTGGACTTCACCAAGCCAAAGGCCTGATGATACTTCAGCCCTATAACCCGCCTCAAGGCGACCTGGGTCCACAACCAACACCTCGGTCTTATCCGGGTTTAACCTTCGCCAGCTAGCGCTCATCCAGTCATTGATTTTAGCTAGACATCTTTTAAGCACAGAGACTGCATCATCCTGACCAGGAATAAAGGACAGATACAGCTGGGTATCATCTGCATAGCAGTGAAAACCCAGACTATAACACCTAATAATATCTCCTAATGTCAGCATATAAACTGCGAATAACATGGGGGCCAAAATGGAGCCCAGCGGTACCCCACAGGACAGAGATAGGGTATCAGAGGAATATATGCCCATTGTAATCCTCTGAGTACACCCCTTGAGGAAAGATTGAAACCAATGTAAGACTGTATCAGATAGTCCACAAAGAAATCGCAGGTGTTCCAGCAGCACTCCATGATCCACAGAATCAAGAGCTGCAGAGAGATTAAGAAGGACTAGAATAGTACAAGCCTTTCGATCTCTTGCAAATAGGAGATCATTTAAAACCTGGATAAGAGCAGTCTCGGTGTTATGTCTTTTTCTAAACCCAGACTGGAGAGCTTCATAGATGTTGTGATTCATAAGATGGCCATCCAACTGTATCACAACCATCTTTTCAATAACCTTACCCACAAAGGGCAGGTTAGAGATAGGTCTGTAGTTAGCTGGAACGTCTGGGTTCAATGAAGGTTTTTTAAGGAGTGGTCGAATTTTAAGGGGGTGGGGAAAACCCCCTTGCTCAAAAGCTTTCCAGACAATTTCAGCAAGGATCAGGCAGATAGAATCTACACAACTTAATAACAGTGGTGTAGGGCCCAGATCCAAACTACAACTGGTTGGTCATACAGTCTGGATAATCCTCACAACATCCATGAATGCCAGCCTACTAAAGTCAGACCAGGAGACACAAGGGATTGCTTCCTGTCACTGACCACCACAACTCCCTGTAGAAAGAGTAGGATGGATGCCCAATCTGATGCCGGCAATCTTATCTGTGAAGAATCGAGCAAGCTCATCACACTTCATTTGTGAAAAATCTCTTCCAGACTGCAGACAGAGTGGATTACATAATCCGTCGACAGTCTGAAAGAGTTTGGCTGGTCGATTCTGCGCAGCAGCAATCTCCCTGGACAGGAATTCTGCCTTCTTACAGGTGATTGCTGATTGATAGACGTTAAAATGGTCCATCAATCTAAGTCTGTCGGCATCTAGGCCGGACTTTCGTCAAGCTCTCTCTAACCTTTGTCCTACTCTCCTCAGCTCCTTCAATGAATCATCAAACCATGACGATCTTGAATGCTGGGAGAATGGACGAATACGAACAGGTGCAATTTGATCAAGGGCATCGCCCACAGCCTTATTATAGGCAAGTACGAGACCCCCTGGATCCATGTACTCACTTGAAATACCCAATAGGTCCAAAACTGCCAAAAGGCCTTCTGGGGTTACTCCCCTTAAAGGGCGATATTGTACCATCTCCATAGGAGCAGGCCTCTTTAGGGGTGCCTCGAAGCTGAATCTTATATTGCGATGGTCTGTCCACACATTTGGTTCCACCCCCAAATGCGTGACCTCCAACTCCAGTAAGAACACCAGGTCCAATGAGTGACCCCCTACATGAGTAGCAAAGGTAACCACCTGTGTAAGGCCCAACATTGTCATCAGTTGGAGGAGATTTTTCCCAAAAGGCAAGAGTTCATTGTCGACCCAAGTGTTGAAGTCACCCAGTATTAACCATCTGGGCGACTCCAGCGCTACGTCGACATTGGAGTCTGCAAACTCCTTCAGAAATTCTCCACCATCACCGGCTGGTCAGTAAATGAGAAGAACCCTGAACCATGCACCTGCTCCCAGGATACACTCAAAGGATCTAGTGACACTCACTGGCACATCCACAAGACCCAGCTCCATTCTAAATAGATGGCTACACGCCCACCCCTATGATCCAACCTCAGGCGGTGTATCACCGAGAACCCAGATGGAACAGCAGAAGCCAATATAGTGCCTGCATTCTCATCCACCCAGGTCTCAGTGATGCATGCCAGATCAGATGTTACAACAAGATCCGCTATAATAGCGGTCTTGTTTCTAATTGACCTGGCATTACATAACACCGCCCGGGTTGCAAGGGTTTTCAAGGAGAAGCGCAGTACCAGTCCACAATTTGTGAAACCCTTGAGTATGGGAATCAGGAAGGGAAAACCCCTCTCTTGAACCCATTTCACCCCAGGGCGTCTACTAGTCCCCACTACCTCAATCGATCGGCTCCTTTCCATTCTCCCACTTTGCCCAGACCATATACCTCTCGGAAGCCTTCTTACTATCCCCAATGAACTACATCTGTTATAAACTTCAGGTGCCAAAGGGGAACAGTGAAAAGGATAAAGGTCACGTAGCAAAGTGGGAGAATAGCTCCTGACCATCTTAATGCCTTCCCAGCACATTTTAATAAACAATAATTTATCTGAAATCCAAATAAACAATTCATCAATCACAACAAACAATTTAACTCAGTAAATTATCACAAAACAAAAATCACAACCCAGAAATCCTGGAGTAGCTATAACACTCAAATTTCGTTGTTAAGGTCTTGAAAAGGATTAAGGCCTCTCACTTCCCCAATCCAACAATTACATTCAGATTTTATTCTCACTAAAATCTAAAAAATCTAATAAGCAAGACAATTTAATGAATCTACAACTCGTCAGGCATTAATAGAGGATCAAAGGGAAAAATAGCTGCCAGACTAATGGGGAAAGCTTTTTAACCCCACCAGGAACAGGACTACAAATCCCAGAAAGGACCACTCACCAGTGGACCCTACTAGCAATCCTAGGGGCAATGCTTCTCCGCGTCCACCCTCCGGTAAACTGGAAACAATACCACCTGTCCCAATTCCAGTAAGGAAAACATGCAAACTTAATCCCCACCAAAAACAGGACTGCAGATCCCAGAAAGGACCACTCACCGGTGGACCCCACTAGCTATCCTGGGAGGCACTGCTTCTTAATGTCAGCCTCTGATAGACCAGAATCAATGCCACCCATCCCAATCCCAGTAAGGAAAAGCAAACAAACTTATTGTCCCACTGAGAATAGGACTACGGCTCCCAGGAGGGGATGACTCACCAGTGGACCCCACTAGAATGCCTGGGGGGCAGTGGACCCCACTAGAAAGCCTGGGGGGCACCGCTCCACAGCCCACCCTACGATAGGCCAGGACCAGTACCACCCGTCCTAAACCCAGCAAGGACAACAAACAAACAGCACCCCAGCAGCTTATCCTATAATAAACCCCATAATTTCAGTAAGATACTCTAATTATATCAATTAAACAATTCAGTTCAACAGGTTAACAAACTAAACACAAGTCCCATTCAAGTCGTCACTCCTGTATAAATCCAACTGGAATTTCATATATTACTCACGGACCAAAATGTCTTCACAAGTTCAGTTTTAAATCAGCAGCTTCAACATAAAAGTCAGAATTAATCCAGCCCCACTCAATCCAAATCTTCAGGGCCTGGTCAGGAAACAAATCACCATGACAGTTCCAACAGTTAAAGATAAGCAGCCGAATAAAAAGCAACTTCGACTACTCCAAAATGTCTTCTTCCCAAACAAAAAGTTCAGCTTACTCGCGAACTGTCAACAGTTCCCACATAATCCCTCAAACAGCAGGATAAAATCGCTACTGAGCCGAGTGTTTACTGCAACTCCGACTCAAGCCAAAAATCAGTTTGCTCACAGACTGTCCACAGTATCCATACAATCCCTCGAGCAGCAGAAAAAAATGCAACTGAGCCAAACGTTGACTCGAGTTTCGATTCCGGCAATCACTCCATTTAGATCAAAGCCCAAATCGCACACAACAGCCAGGACTACTGGGTGTGGGTATATAAGCCTAGACAATGAGATTCTGTGGCCACAAATAAGAGGAGACCCTTACCCAATAAAAGTGAAACCACAGGCCTTGAGGTCTGGACAAACTATCCCTCAAGAGTGCCACGTGGTGAGTGAGTTCACTACAACAATTCCAGGTAATGTAAAAAATGTGCAGTTAGGATTAATGTAAAGGAAGGTCAAGCAATGCCTGACAAAACTGCATTGTGTGTGCCTTACCTGTGGTAGTGATATGGATTTAAAGATCCATTCCACACCGTGCTTGGATACGATCAATAGAGTAATGCATATTTTGGTACATAATCCAAGAGCAAAGTCTGTCACTTTAAAACCTATCTGTGGGTTAGGAATAGAGATAGGGAAATCCTTTATAATTCAGGATTCATTTTTCCAGTTATTGGGGGGGTTGGGAATATCAAAGAATATTATTAAGAGAAATGAAGCAGAATAATTTAGAAAGAAATATATGGAGGGCCCGTTATTCATAATTGAGCCTGGCAATGGCACAAGTGGTGGCACAGCACAACTGAGTTGCACTGGACCAACTAAGGGATATATTCAAAAGAGATATGCCATGGTGCATCTATTCTGAATAAATCACATAATGCGTGCTACACAAATACAATGCACTGGCGTATCCCCCCCCACAGGTCTGAATACCAGGAATGGGAAATGTGTCAGCGCATCAGAGATAGCCGTGTGCAAATTCCTGATATTCAGACACCAATATTCAAATGGAGCCATAATGCATGCAAAGCACAAATGGGTCCATTTGCATGTCATTATGGCCCCATTTGCATGTGTTGTGCAGGGCTGGCCAGCAAAATGCACTTGGCACCCTGCACAGTATATGGTCTCTGTACCAGGGACCGCAGTGGTACCCCCCCCATCCCAATCCACCGATCACCAAAAAATATGTATGTCATATCCCTGGTAGTCTAGTGGTACCCCCCTCCCCATCCTGATTGCTGAAAAATAGTTATTTAATGTCCCTGGTGGTCCAGTGGTTCCCCCCCCACCTGAATCCCTGATCACCGTGAAAATGGCAATTTCAACTCCTGGCAGTCTAGTGGTACCACCCCCACCCACACAGGATCCCCAGGCCACCCAGCTCCCCCATCATGGTGGCAGCATACCCACCCCATATCTCCACAGCTGCCCACCAAATTACAGCTTTGGTATGTGCTGTAAGCTCATTGGTCCACACTGTGGACCAATGGGCTGGCAGTGCATACTGTAATAGTCATTCACAACTTTGTGAATGAATGACTTCATTCACAAAGATGTGAATGACTATTACAGTATGCACTGGCAGCCCATTGATCCACAGTGGGACCAAATGAGCTTGCAGCACATACAGTAAGCCATCATTCGGTGGGCAGCCGCGGAGGTACGCGGGTGGAAATGCTGCCCATTGATGATGGGTGGGCTGGGGTCCTGTGTGGGTGTGGGTGGGGGTTGGGGATACCACTAGACTGCCAAGGAGTTGAAATGGCCATTTTCACAGTGATCTGGGATTTGGGCAGGGAGGGGGGAACCACTGGACCACCAGAGACATTAAATAACTATATATTTCAGTGATTGGTGGGTCGGGATGGGGAAGGGTACCACTAGACTACAAGGGATATTAAATAACTATATTTCGGTGATCGGTGAGTCAGGATGGGGAGGGGGGGTACCACTAGACTACCAGTGACTATTGTGTGTGCATGTGCATGGTGATGGGGGGGTTGCCACCCACAGCCAGCAGTTGCACCTATGGGTGGCTGGCACTTGAGCCATTTTTTACAGGCTCAGTTGTGAGCCCAGGTATGCAGCACATCTCTGGATGGTGCCAGCAGATGCACTGCACATTCCAGGCTGAATATCGGGATATGCCACATATGCATGGCCACACCACCTGGAGATGTGCTGCATACATTATCTTTGCGCTCTGGCACATCAGGAATTGTGCTGCACAATTCCCACATTCGAATATTGCCCCTGGATGCAGTTCTGGGGTTGCACTGGTGCAATTCAGTTGCACCAGGTGCAACTCCTTTGAATATCTTGGCCGTAGTTGATAATGAAAAATTGAAATTATTAAAAATAAGGTAGATTCAGGTGAAACTTTTTCTTTTTCTGATTTTTAAGAAACAAGTTGAACAAGCATGTACTTGTAAAACTAAATTAGGACTGAAACTTGTTTGCGAAATGTTCTTTCCATTGAAAGACATGTTTTCAAAAGATGCCCATGGTTGTGGGGTAAGATATGCTTAAAAACTGGTGAAATCAATACACCAAAAGATGTTAATAACCATATGTCCCCAAGGGGAGCTGAAGTGCATAGTTACTCAATGTCATTGAACAATGAGTCCTTCTAATGGCTTGCTCCAACTATATCCGTTATTCAAACATCCTGCAAACGGGTGTATGCCGTAAATAATACTCAGAATTCAAACAGCAAACAGGGATACACTAAAATGTGTAATAGTGATGTAGACTATTAAATCTCGAAAAATGAGAAGGTATTATCCCTTTGTCCAGATTAACACTGAGGGTCACTATAGGACAGACAGCCTTCTCATACCACTCCCAAAACTATGGAGTTCACTTCCACAACAGATTCGCCACTTGTCCTGGCCTTCCTCAACTGCGGCACTTCAAAACTACCTCTCCGTCAATTGTTCCTGTGCCTAACTCCTTATGAACTCACAGGGCTGGATATTCAAAAGGGTTGCGCCATGCGCAATAGGGTTGCGCCTGTGCAAGTCCGAAATTGCGCCATTCTGCCATATTCAGCAGGAGGCAGTTGCGCCTCCCAAGTCAAGCTGAGCAACAGCGCAATGCTAATGAAGGCATGCTCAACCGGAGGGGGAGGAACCATGCATAAACTGCACAGCCCGTTATTCAGCGGGCTGTGCAGAGTTGTGCAGGCACAACCCCCAACCTGTGCCTGCACAACTTTGAGCAAAAAATAAAGGAGTAAGTCAAGGGCCACCCACAGGTGAGCTGCCACATTACAGGATGCAACACAGCAGCTGCCACCTGTGGGTGGTCCTCGACTTACTCCCTGTGCCCCCTGCAGCCCAATCGAGGGCATAATAGTAACCCCGACTGGCCCGATCAGGGCATAAGTGAAGTAAACCCCTCCCCGACTGGCCCGATCGTGGGCATAAGTGAAGTAAACCTCCCCCGACTGGCTCGATCGGGGCATAAGTGAAGTAAAAAAAACCTCCCCGACTGGCCCGATAGCGGGTAAACCCATAGTAACCCTCAACTAGCCCGATCAGGGCATTAGAGGTCACCCCAGAACAATATCCCTGGTGGTCCAGTGGACCTCGAAGCCCGATCGCGGGCATTAGAGTCCCCCCCAGAACAATATTCCTGGTGGTCCAGTGCTACCTTTACCACAGTTCTGCTCTTATTAATTGCATAAATTGCTTCCTGTGTTTTTGCACTGTTGTACCACCATGTTGTGCTTGATACTGCACACTGTATATTTTGCCAATGGGTACTCTTAATTTAGTTTCTCCTCTTAGTTTCTAGCTAT
Source organism: Neoceratodus forsteri (assembly GCA_016271365.2). Lineage (NCBI taxonomy): Eukaryota > Metazoa > Chordata > Ceratodontiformes > Ceratodontidae > Neoceratodus > Neoceratodus forsteri. The sequence continues at coordinate 1,272,737,664 of CM057449.1, read as the reverse complement.
TTGCCTGATCTTTGAACCTCTGTTAGACCTCACTGTCATCAATTGATGTAAGATGGTTTATATAGTATCTTTGTTAATTGTATCTTCCCTGCTCCTCTTCCCCCAGGACGCACCGTGAGACAAGCAACATGTTGTTCAGTGTTCCCTTCCTGGTGAAACTTTTCAATAAATACAATAAATATGAGGCTATAAATTTGACTCTAGCCAAAACTGATTTGCTGGTGCTATTGCCCAGTCACTGTCTTCACCTGCACAAAAAGCCTTCAAATTCAATAGGCAAATAAACTTTGAAAATTGGCATGCTTTAAAATCATTGCCCATCTCTATCCATACAAAACTGAGTCCTTTGGCAAGTACTAAATGTTCCACAGAAGATAAAACATATGAGGGAATACTTCTAACATTTTCACTATATGTGCTTCTGTTGGTATTAGCCGCCCTCTTTATGTTCCTCCTAACACCCTGTCACATGCATCTGTGGCTCTGTTGAATATGACAAATCTTGGACTCCTTCTCAGTTGCTGTGGTTGACTGTTGTACCTCCACTGTTGCCCATTTCTGCCATCTCACACCTGTGTGCTTCTCTAAAAAAGGATGATGAACCTGATGCTACAACTCCACTGTCAGTCTCTGAAACAGTGGTGGGTATGGAATCAACATTGTCAGCTGGTGCTTTTCTCAAGCTCAGTTTTAGCATGCCATTTCTCTTGCTCTAATTCAGAATGTAGCCCTCCCTGAAATCTGTTTCTTGTCTTGCTCAAAGTTTTTCCTTTTAGTGACTGAGATATATCATCATCATTATTTAGTGCTTCTTTCAGCTGAGTTCTAAATAATGACTATTCAGTCAAGTTAGCAAATTTCTGTCCTTTCTCTTTTTAAGCAGTTTCTTTGTTAGCGTTCTAACCAATGTCACTTGAGTCCTCCAGAATCAATTTAATAAATACTGCAGATGTAGCTAGTGATGCTTCCTGCCATTTTCTCATTAAAAACTTCCACACTCTTCCAAATGCAGGTACCTTGGTAACTCAAACCATAAGGGATGTGTCTAACATTTAAATAAACCTCTAATGACACTCATTGCCAATAAAGGTGTCTTGCTTTGTGAATAATGCATGCAAGAGAAATAAATGCATCAGAGATAGCTACAGTGCATTTTGGTGGCTCTGCAGAAATCTGGTTAATTGGTTTCTGGGTTGCAGATATACTAAGTAAAAAGAGATTGCTTTCTTCCTCCCAGAAAAAGCAAGCAGTCTATATACAAGCTATCAAAGGTGATAACTACTGTTTGCACCCCCTTGCTCTGAGGACATAATTAGAAAAGACAATGTCAAATGGGAAAACTTGAGTAAGCTGAAACAAACACGAAACCAAGCTGAAATCGGTTGCTCAGAGTGTGGCAGGGCCGCAGACAAAACTAACCAACAGGAGCAGAAAATCTGAGCACACTGTACCTGACAATAAGACAAAAGCCACCCCCCCACACACACACACACACGTATAGTTAGATAGATAGATACATAGATGCATAGATAGATCATAGACAAATACAGATGATATATATATATATATAGATATATTACATTGCTGTGGACTTTTCCCCATACATAAGGCCATTGTTTATGTCTCTGTATACTTGCAACTAAATTATGATTTTTTTTTCTTTTCTTTTCACTGGTGATGGTGAGTGGATGAAGTTAACTGATCCATATGCACAAACCAAAGTATCTTGACTGCCGACTCCCCAGCTCTCTTCTTACCTGTCACATGATACGCAGGAACTAAAAAAACAAAACTACTCTGAGATCCAAGCCGAGCCAGCAAGGTTCGGCTTGGGTCTCATGGAAACCAAGCCAAATGTGTTTGGGACAGCTCAGTTTCACCCCCCACAGGTTTAGCACACCTCTAAATATAACCATTCTAATGTATTTTATTCAACAAACAATGGATATGGGTGGCACACTCAGAAGTATACTCATCTCAGGGGCTAATTAGGACAATAAAGCCACTAACCCTTTGGGCTTTTTTTTTATTCTTGGTAACCAGATAAGGCCCATTAGGCACAATTGCCTTTTTTCAGGGTGATCCAGAAGCACTGGGAAGGCTGCACTTGCTCGGACTCAAACCAGGTCTGCTGGATGTACCACACTCATTCACAGCTCATTACTCTAACCTATAGGCTATACTGCCAGCCCCTCTGGAAGGTGCTGGCTTGTGTCCTTTTATTTATTTGTTTATTTTAAAGTTTAACTGGGAAGTACATACTGAGCTGAGCTGAAAACAGCTTGTTTCCAGATGTGTTCTGGCGAAAAGGGGAGTAGGAGATAGCTACAAATAAAAAATAACAAGGTAAAATACAATAATATAGTTTTACAAACAGAATCATAAATATTATAAGCAGAATAGTAAATGATGGCATCTAGAAAATAACACACACTGTAATATATACAGAAAGGGAAAATAGTAGAACAGTAAGAAAAGGACAAGACTAGAGAATGGATAAAAAGAGGAAGGGTCACAAGCAGTTGCAAGTAAGATGACAAAAGTCAGAAAGAAGAGACTTTGGGGAGGAAGGAGAAGAGACAAAATGAATAGGAGGGGGAAGGGAGGGCCAAAGTTTTGGAAAGTGGTAAGAATAAGCAGATTGGCCAACAATAGATTTTCTAGAAGGGAATACGAGAGAATGCAAAATATTGTTGTGGAGAGGGTATGAGGAAGAAGGAGGAGGGGAAAGAAGGGATTTGAGATAAGAGGGAAGAGTGCTGAACCATAATTTGAATAAAAAATAGACACAATGGGAAAGGCACCTAGCATCAAGATGGGAGGGAAAGAGCTGAGTAAAGAGAGCAGTGGTGAGTACGAGAGGGGCAATCTAAAGCAAAGTGGCAGAAAGAATGAAAAAGCGTGTCCAGTCTGGCAAGGCAGGATTTAGGGATACTACTGTAGACGTCAGCTGTGTGGAATGGAAAAATTCTGAATCCAGGGAATTTCAATGAAATTTTGCAAAATTCCATGACATTTTTGTGGAAGTTCATAGGAATTTTGTGGAATTTTTAAAATTTAGGAATTTGGTTATAACTCAGCCATTGCTCAAGCTAGAGCTCTGACATTTGGAATATATACTCTTTGTGCAATGGCCACTAATGTGCCAAATATCATGATATTTGGATTGATAGTTTCAACATTATAGGTGCTCAGATGTTGTCATTTTATTGTTTGTGTGAAATTTCATGAACATTTTTATCTGCATATACCTTAGCCGTCTATTGGGTCAGGGATCTTAAATTTGGCATGATGTCTTGATGATAGGTGTTCTAACAATGTGCCAGATTTCATGACAATATAATGCATCATCTCAAAATTATACGTGCTCAAAATCTGTCATTTTATTTTTGTCAGGAAATTTCATGAGTAAATTTCATCTGTATATAATTCAGGCATCTTTGGAACAAGCCATGTGTAAATTAGTATGGATAACCATTACGTAATGCTTATAGAATGATCTAAATATGGACAGAATTAGATGAGATTTTTTAAGTTACAGGGGTTCAAAACTTTACTGTGTAAATATTTGTAAAACTTTGAGAAAACTATCAAAAATGTGGATGTTTATAATTTCTCTGCTCTTGCATGCATACAGTAAACATTTTACATGCATATCAACAGTCAGTGTATCCTGGTGTCTAACACACCTGGATAAATTGGCTAAACAGTTTTAATTTTGCAGAAGAAAAAAAATGATTAGTACCATTTTCTCACATATTTATGATAGTATATACTGTAGATGAAGCATCCAGTATTTTTTTTTTTTTGTGGAATTCAACATTAACAATGAACATATCACTGCTTCATTTGATAAGCTGGGCTGAACTTTTTGAAGTCCTGCTGTTCGTCTCTGGGTAACTACCTCCCTCTTTTGTCATAGCCAGACTGACTCAGAAAAACTACTGATCCCACTGATATCCTCTTTGTTCTTTACAGTGACAAACTCCCTTAAAACATACTAACATACTAATTGCCAGCAGATTAGGCCTTACAATCTATCGAGTCTGCTCGAATCTCAGATCCCTTGCTGAGAACCAAGGCCCTCCCCCCTTGTGTTCTGATATATCTCCTTTCTGTATCTGCCCCACCCTTTCTTGAAGCCCTCCATTGTGGAAATCTGGACCAGCTCACCAGACAGCCCATTCCAAGGATTCACCACCCTCTCAGTGAAAACCTCTTCCTCTTTTCCCCCATCATCCTTCCACCTTCAAACTTCAAATCATGCCCTCTGGTGATGCCTCCCTCCTTTAGTCTAAAGATCCCCTCCATGTTTACCCTATTTATTCCCTTGAGGTACTTGAAGACCTTGATCATGTCCCCCTGTCTCTCCTCCAATGAAAGCAGGCCAAGCTCCTCAAGTCTGTCCTCATATGTCAACTCCCCCAGTCCTCGAATCATCCTGGTAGCCCTCCTCTGTACCCTCTCCAGAAGCTGTATGTCCCTCTTCAGGTGTAGTCTCCAGTACTGTACACAGTACTCAAGGTGTGGTCTAACCAGTCCATTGTACAGCGGCAGAATCACATCCCTGCTCCTAGAGGTGATTCCCCTTACAATGCATCCCAACATCCTGTTTGCTTTGCTAGCCGCTCTCGTGCACTGCTCAGAGTTATTCATACATGCATCTACCTTGACCCCTAGGTCTTTTTCCCCAGACAAGGCCTCCAGCGCCTTCCCTCCTAAGGTGTACCTGTGCTTAGGGTTTCACCACCCAAGATGTAACACCTTGCTCTTGGCGGTATTGAAAGCTAATTTCCATGTGTGAGCCCACCTTTCCAGGATATCCAGGTCCTCTTGCAGGGCCAACCTCCCCTTTTCCCCCTCAACTACTGCTCCCATCTAGGAGTCATAAGCAAAGAGACTCATCTCACTTCCTATACCCACCCTGATGTCAGATATGTATGCATTAAACAGGATCGGACCCAGGACTGAGCCCTGCGGTACCCCACTACTGACCTCTCTAGGCTTCAAGAGCTTCCCACTGACCACTACTCTCTGTGTGCATCCAGCTAGCCAGTTTCCTATCCATCTGACCATCAATGGGCCCACTCCCAACCCCGATGGTCTCTCCACCAGTCCATTGTGAGGGACCGAGTCAAACGCCTTGCTAAAGTCCAAGAATAGTACACCCACAGGCTTCCCCATCCAGTTCCGATGTTACCCAATCGTAGAACTCCATAAGGTTGGTTTGACATGATCTACCTGGCACAAACCCATGTTGTTGACTGTCCAGCCCGCCCTCCTCCTCCAAGAACACCCCCAATTATTCCTTCAGTATACTCTCCATTAATTTTCCCACCACTGAGGTCAGACTGATGGGTCTATAGTTATCTGGTACTTCCCTTGACCCCCTCTTTATGGGTTGGCACCACATGCACCTCACACCAATTCCTAGGTACCCTCCCTGTCTCAAGCGACCTGTTGAAGAGCTCCACTGGGGGTGCAGCCAGTACGCCTGCCAACTCCCATAGTACTCTCGGTTGAATGCCATCTGTCCTTGCCACACCCGTTAGGTGGGGATAGCATCATCCACCCCCCCACCCTTGCTGGCCTTTCTATCCTTGTCCTGGTGTGAAACCCCAGGGGTGCTTCTCCCTCCCTTGTGCTCCATTTCTGTTGTTCCCCAGATCCCACACACTACCGCTTCCATACCCCTCATGCCTTGTTTGTGCCTTGCTTTGTAAATATCCCATACCCCTTCCTAGTGAACACTGAGGCAAAGTACTCATTTAATACCTCCGTCTGGTCCCTCACCTCTTCCACCCACCCACCATCTGATCTCAATCTGCCATGCTGGCCCTTAGTTTTTCTCTGCTCCCTGATGTACCAGAAAAAACTCTTTTCCCCTTCCCGTATCCCCTGTGCCAGTCATTGCTCTTTACTGGACTTTGCCCCTGACACCATCTGTGTGATTTTTCTAGATGCAAGATGGTACATTTCCATTTCCCTTTCCCCTCTCATTGATTTGTATTTTTTGTAAGCAGCCTTCTTCTCCCTGACGATTACCTGAACTTCACTGGTCCACCAGCACAGTTTATGTGACCTTGCTCCCTTACGCTTCATCTTAGCACAGGTCGTGACTGCCTCATGAAGTCCCCATTTTATGACCTTCTATCTCTTTTCCACGTCTGTCATTGTTGTAATCCCCTTCAAGTGGTCCTTCAGAAAATTTCCCATGCCCATAAAGTCTGCTCCCCTGAAGTCCACGGCCAGTGTCCTAGATCTCTCCACCCTCCCCCAATGCTAAGTTTTGAAACTGGACAGTATTGTGGTCGCTCCCAGTCAGGGGATCCTCTACAACCAGGTCCCTTACCAGATCTCCATCTGCCAGAACCACATCCAGGACATGCTCCTTCCTCGTGGGGCTCCATCACATGCTGTGTTAAGAACACATCCTGGAAGATGTCCAGCAGCCTCTGCTCCTTTGCCACCTTGGAGGACATGGTTCCCCAGTTTGTACCTGGCATATTAAGGTCCCCCATCAACACCACTGTCCCCCTTTTTGGTCCACACTGGGCAATACTGTTGTCCAGCAAACCATCCTCCATCACATCACCCATCCCGGGGGGCCTACATACTACACCCAGCTTGACCTTATCTCCTGCCGGGGTTCATAAGGTGACCCATAATGCCTCCACATTTTCCTCTGCCTCTTCTATCCTAGCAATTTCTATGCCCTCTCTAATGTACATAGCCACTCCTCCCCCTCTACCCTCCTTTCTATCCTTCCTAAGCATAGTGCACCCCCTCACATTTAGGTCCCAGTCATGGTTTATGTTGGCCCACATTTCTGTGACCACTTCCACATCCACCCCCCCAAACAGCATGGCTTGGAACTCTGGTAGCTTGTTTCCCTAGCTCCTGGCCCCACACCTTTTCCCTGATCTCCTTTGTCGAACCCCACCCAGGTTCCTTGTGCCTCCAGCCACCCTTTGCTCCTCCTGGATCCTCCTCCCCCATCTGTTTCCCCCCTCCTCCCCTTGGGTTTGAAGGTTACTCCCCCTCATCTTGAGGACAGGGCTTCAGGCCAGCCCCTCCCTTGTCCCTCCCCCCTCACAAGTTTAAACCCCACCTTTCTTGAATGTAGTCTGCCACCCCATTTAAGGATTTCCTTCCCTAACGGGGTAAGATGAAGCCTGTCCTTGGCATACAGTCCCTTATCCTCCTAAACTCCCTCCCAGTTCCCTAACACCCCTGACCCACTTAATTCTCCCAACTTCCTGAGTCAGTCATTTACTTTTGTGATCTTCCTTTTGTTGTCCACTGAGGTCCTAGGTACCAGCAATATTTCTGAAAAGGAAATGTTGCATCCATTATCCTGACAGACTGTAGCAAGTTCTTGGAACCTTGCTTGGATTTCCAGAACACTGAGTCCTTCTAAATCGTTAGTTCCCAAGTGCACCAGGGACTCCAGTTTCTTTCCACAGTCCCTTACCAGCTCGTACTCTATGAACTTTGCTCTGTGCACCATCAGCCCAGAGATACTCACTACCTTCACCTGGCTATGGCATGTCATCTACTACTTTTCCTATCGTCCTACCCTGTTGGAATAGCCAGAATTCTCTCTTCCTGCTGCCCAAGACATTGTTTTCCCTCACTACTGGATATGATCCTTAAATATCCTGCATTCAGGTTGGAATTGATGACACTCTGTGCTTTCTTGCTCCAACCTGGGGGTCTACCACTATTGTGCTACCAAGCTCAGCTGTCCATTTCTTGGTGAAACTGTGCATCTAACTCCAGAACCTGGTGACCCCCTGTGCTACCTGCCTCTTATACCCCTATACTTTAATTAGAATCCCTCAGATAAGGCTGAGTTAAATTAGAAAATTCCAGTTTCATGGAATTTTTCATGACATTTTGCAATTTTCACAAAGTCTCATGGGATTGGACTTTAAGTACACATTATTTTGCAAGTTTTCTCAGCAAGCAATTACTATGATACTATGATATGGTAGAAGGCATTCTTAGAATGGCAGAGAAAGGGGAGATACTGTTGATGGGAGACCTGAATATGCCATATGTTAACTGGAGCACATTAGCTGCAGCCACATCCAAGAGCAGGGCCATTCTTGATGCTCTACAGGTGGCAGGCCTCAGACAGCTAGTTTCGGAACCCACTCATGAGGGAGCAATCTAGACCTCATACTCTCAAATGGGGGCAGTGAGAGATCTCAGATCTAGAAGTGGGTTGCCATCTGGGGACAAGTGACCATCAAACAGTGTGGTTCACGTTAAACTCAGCTACAGAGTCAATTCATACAAAAGTGAGGGTACTGAACTTTAGGAGGGCTGATTTAAGTAAGATGGAGAGTGTTTCAGAAAAGCACTAGCAAACAGGCTAGAAGAAGGTGTGGAGCAACAATGGGGAATCATCAAAACTGCCATCACAGAGGCAACAAGCCTTTGTGTAAAGCAACAAACAAATCAAAATGAAAGAAAAAGCCACTATGGTTCTCAAAAGAGGTGGCTGTGAAAGTCAGGAAGAAAAAGATAGCATTCTGGAAGTATAAGGAAACACAGAAGGAGCAGGACAGAGAGCTGTACCAGTTAAGGCAGAAGGAAGCAGGAGGGAAGTCAGAATAGCAAAGGCTCAAACTGAGGAAAAGATAGCCAACTCAGTTAAGAAGGGGGATAAAACCTTTTATAGGTACATCAGTGAGCGTAGAAAGATTAAGGGAGGGATAGTGAGGCTGAATAGAATGAACGGTGGGTGGACAGAGGGGGACAGTGAAAAAGCAGGGATACTGAAAGAATATGTCTGCTCAGTATTCACAAAAGAGGAGGGTGAAGTGCCTAATCCAATTAACAGAAGCACTCTTGATGGGGGGGGGTCGATCCCAGTCCTTTCACAGAAGAAAGGGTTCTGCAAGAACTCCTAAAACTGAATATGGACAAAGCAATGGGTCCTGATGGAATTCACCCCAGAATTCTAAAAGAATTAAGGGAGGAGCTAGTGAAACCACTGGCTACTCTTTTTAATAAATCACGGGAGGATGGTGTGGTACCCGAGGACTGGAGGAAGGCGGATGTGATTCCCTCAAAGTGGGACCAAGACAGAGGCAGGAAACTACAGGCCTGTCAGTCTGACCTCTGTGGTAGGGAAAGTGATGGAGTCACTTCTGAAGGAAAGAATAGTTGAGTACCTAGAGGCCAGTGGAGCACAGGACCCAAGGCAGCATGGTTTCACAGTGGGAAGGTCATGCCAGATGAATCTAATAGATTTCTTTGACTGAGTGACCAAAGTAGTAGACCAGGGAGGGGCTGTGGACATGGCCTACCTAGACTTTAGCAAGGCATTTGACACAGTCCCATACAAAAGATTAGTAGTCAAATTAACCAGCCTGGGAATGGGTCCCAGGGTGGTAGCCTGGGTAAAACATTGGCTGCACAACAGGCCACAGAAGGTAATTGTAAATGGAGTCCACTCTGAAGAAAGAGAGGTTACTAGTGGGGTACCGCAGGGTTCAGTATGGGTCCAGTCCTTTTTAATGTCTTCATCAGTGACATTGCAGAGGGACTGGAAGGAAAAGTATGCCTTTTTGCAGATGACACAAAGATCTGCAACAGGGTTGATACACAAGGAGGTGTGGAAAGGTTGAAAAGGGGCTTGGCAAGGTTGGAGGAATGGTCAGAAGTATAGCAGCTAGGATTCAATGCAAAGAAGTGCAAAATAATGCACCTGGAAAACAAGAACCCAGGGAAAGAATACACAATGGGTGGGGAGGTAGTAACAACAACAAAAAAGGAAAGGGACCTGGGGGTAATCATATCAGATGACCTTAAGGTTAGCAAGCAATGTGAGAAGGCAGTAGGGAGGGCTGGGGTATACTGGGATGTATAGGGAGAGGCATCAGCAGCAGAAAACAGGAAGTTGTTATCCCTCTGTACAGACAGTTGGTGAGACCTCATCTGGAGTACTGTGTCCAGTTCTGGAGACCCTATCTCTGCAAGGACATAGACAGGATAGAGGCAGTCCAGAGGAGGGCAACTAAAATGGTGCAGGGTCTGCAAGAGAAGCCGTATGAGGAGAGACTAAAGGAGCTTAATATGTATACCCTTGAGGAAAGAAGGAGAGAGGGACATGATAGAAACTTTTAAGTACCTCAGTGGAATCAACAAAGTCCAAGAGGGTAGCATCTTTCAGAAAAAGAGATGTGCAAAAACAAGGGGACACAATTTAAAGATAGAAGGAGGGCGGTTCAGGGGCAATGTGAGGAAGTATTATTTTACAGAGAGGGTAGTGGATGCATGGAACAGCCTTCCTGAGGAGCTTGTGGAGTCTAAAACTGTGGGAGAATTCAAGAATGCATGGGACAGACATAAGGCAATTCTTGTGGGGGGTAGGAAGAAATAGGCTGTTGGTTAACTAGGATCTGCAGCCTATCCTGTATGTAGGGAAATGGGCAGACTAGATGGGCCAAGCGGTCCTTATCTACTGTCAAAGTCTATGTTTCTATGTTTCTAAAACTGGCACATGCAGTCTCCTTGTAAGGTCTAAGAACCTGCCAGATTTAATGGTATTGCATTCTCTAGTTTTAAAGTTTCAGGGGTTTATAAATTTGTAGTTTACATTCTTGCAAAATTAAGTTTTTAAATGTTGTGAAAGTTTGACTACTTTTAATTCAATCCCATTTAAAGCTGAAAACATTAACCTTTTTCAGAAATGACCATATAGCACAGTAGTTTAAATATTTCAATTCTGGTTAAATTTAGATATGTAGTTTAAAAATTAGAGAGAACTAACCAAAATTAAAATTTTGGCAACATGTTTGGCAGGCTATAACTCAGTCCCATATAAAGCTAGACATCTGAAACTATGTACATATACAAATTTAGTGATAACCTGTATACTTGTTAATTTTTGTAACACTTCAATGAATGCTATCAAAATTATACTAAAATTGCAGATATCTAAATTTTGGCAAAATATTTGGCTACCTATAACTCAGCTCCCATCAAAGCTTGAGACTTAAACCATGGTGCATATATGCATTCTTGGTGCTTCTCTAAATCCTGATATTGTGCAGGAATTTGGATAAGAAATTTTAAAATGATCTCAAAATAACTGAAAATTAAATTTCGATTAAATATTTGGCCACCCATAACTCCGCCCCTTTCAATTTAAAGTTCTGAAATTTGGTACGCTCATGCATGCCATGGGGTACTATTTATGTTCCACATTTGGTGCTATTTGGATATGTATTTTTAAAATAATAGTGAAATAACTGAAATTGTAAATTTTGTGAAATTCCACAGACTTTTCATGAACATTCCATGGAATTCTAAGGAATCATAATGGTCATTCTGCAGGCATTCTGTGGCTGTAATTTTATATTTTGCACAGCTCTACTGCAGACAAAATGACCGTAGTCAAAAACAGGAAGGATCATTTTTAGGACAATTTCACGACAGGCAGGGAGTGCTATACTCACTTTGTTCATGTACACACACCAAGTTTAAGGTGAAGCTTTTGGTGAATTGTATAAATGTGCACAGCAAAATCAAGATGCTAGTCTAGGCAGACCTGAGGTATTAAATGAGGAGACATCTTCAATATTAACACCATGAGGGGTATTAAATAGTAGGGAAGTAATACATTTGGCAAGCCTCTGATGGGTACCAAAAGTCACTGAGACTCTTTTTTTGGCATTAAGAGACAGTTGGTTATCATTGAACCAGTGCTGAATGTTGTCAAAATCCAACTGAAGTTGGGAGGTAAGGTCACAGTGAGAGGAGCCAGATGCAAAAAGAACTGTGTCATCAGCATACTTATGAATAGACACAGATGAAAAGACAGATAGTAGGTCATTTATAGCCCTGCTTGGTCCCCCTGATGGGTATACATCCTTGTATACCACCCTTGCCCATTATTTATTCCATATTTATACAACAGGAGTGGGTCTGAATCAGCCAAGATAAAACTATGATCTTTCCTTTTCCTTTCTATCACCTAAACACCTGTTGTACAAATCAAATATGACATGGGTAAGAGTGAGATAGTAGAAAAATCTTCACTTCCCATACTTGCCCTCTTCTGACCTCACTTGTGGCTTTGCCACTCATGAGGTCAGGAGGTCAAGTTAAGCTTGTAAAGATATTTCTACTATCGCACTCTCACGCATGTCATATCCCCTAAATATCTATGTACTTATATCTCTCTATATATGGTGCAACATTTTATCATGTGCATATAGCAATAAAGTACAAGTACTTACAAACAGCAGAAAAGCATCAAAAAGGACCAATGTTTCATGCAGTACTGCATTTTCAAAGGTGAGGTCAGAACAGAAGTTGGCTCAGGGGATCAGGGCAGGTGACATAAGGTTCTTTAGGTATATCAGGGAAAGGAGGAAGGTGAAGGGGCAAATTAGTAGGCTGAGGGCAGGGAGTGGGTGGACAAAGGAGGCCAGGGAGTAGGCTGAGGATCTAAATGATTATTTTGCCTTGGTCTATACTACAGATGATGGTGGGACAGCACCTTACGGGCAAGGGGAGGTCAGGGCTGAAGAAGGGGGACTCCCAACATGGGGAAGGGGGTCAGCTTTGAGGAAGGGGGAAGTAAAAGATGGAGAAATTCATGTTGGTAGAGTTTGGGATGTCCTTTGGTCCCTAAAAACAGATAAGGCACTAGGTCAAAACAGCCTGCATCCCAGGGTGCTAAAGGAAATGCCGGATGTACTGGCTGCTCCCCTGATGGAACTTTTTAACTCCTCCCTACGAACGGGGTGGGTGCCTCAGGATTGTAGGCTGGCCCATGTTGTGCCCATCCACAAAGGAGGGCTACAAGAGGACTCAGACAATTACAGGCCTTTCAGGCTGACATCCGTGATGGGGAAAATGATGAAGGTCATAGTGAATGAGAGTCTGGATGAGTTTCTGGGGGCTGGGGGTCATTTGGATGATCACCAACATGGCTTTGTGCATAGCAGATCATGTCAGACTAACTTTGTGGAGTTCTATGATTGGGTGACCAAGGCATTGGACCAGAGCAGGTCGGTGGATGTCCTCTTTCTAGACTTCAGCAAGGCATTTGATTCAGTGTCACATCCTGGGCTGATGGATAAGTTGGAGCAATTGGGGGTGGGGAAGAAGATGGTTAGGTGGATTGGAAACTGGCTAACTGAGCGGCTGCAGAGAGTGGTGGTGGGGGGGTGATCTCCTCTCCTCTCCTAGGAGGGTCCTCAGTAGGGTACCACAAGGGTCAGTGCTGGGTCCACTCCTGTTTAACGCTTATATCTCTGACATCAGATGGGGTATCAGGAGTGAGATGAGCCTCTTTGCTGATGACTCAAAGCTGGAGGTGGTGATGGATGGGGTGGAGGGCAGAAGAACCCTTCAAGAGGACCTGGAGATCCTTGAGGGATGGCGTCACAGATGGAGGCTGAAGTTCAATGCTAAGAAGTGTAGGATTCTCCACATGGGGCTTAGAAACACATCTCAAGAATACTTTCTGGGAGGGGAGAAGCTGCAGATTTCAAATGGGGAGAAGGACCGGAGGGTGGTGGTGGATGCCAAAATGAACAACTCTGAACAGTGCAGGAGGGAGGCGGCCAAAGCAAATAAAATGCTGGGGTGCATTACAAGAAGGATAACTTCCAGGAAGTGGGAGGTGATTCTCCCTCTGTATAATTGCCTGGTCAGACCGTACCTTGAATTCTGTGTGCAGTTTTGGTGACCACACTTGATAAGGGACATTACACTCCTTGAAAGGGTCCAGAGGAGGGCAGCCAGGATAATACAGGAGATGGGGGAAAAGACCTATAAGGAGAGACTCAAGGAGCTTAACTTGTACACCCTGGAGGAGAGAAGGGACAGAGGGGATATGGTTGAGGTCTTTAAATACCTAAGGAAGTAAATCGGGCACACCCTAATAGGATTTTCCAGCTGAAGGAGGTAGGGACCACATGGGAGCATCACTTGAGGTTGGTGGGAGGGAGGCTCAGGGCTGAGACTCAGAGATGCTATTTCACAGAGAGGGTGGTGGAGCCTTGGAATGCATTGCCAGTGGAACTGAAAACTATGGAGGGCTTCAAAAGGGTCTGGGACAGGTATGGGGAGGATTAAACTGAGCAATACCAGACCAGGAGATGCACCCCCGATAGGGGATGAGGTGGGGGGGGCAGCTAATGTTGCTTCTACCAGGTACTGATCTTCTAGCAGACTTGATAGACCTTTGGGCCTACTCTGCCGGCATCTCAGTATGTTAGCATGTTAGTAACATAGATACTAATAAGCACAATACACAGACTTGATAATTTTCAAAGACAAGACAAAAGTTCACAAAGGAGGTGGGTATTTTTTAGATTTATAATGGCTGTAAAGAACATAAATGAAACAAGTCCATTTAATGGTAAATGCTCATAAGAGTAAAGTTGTAAGGATTTAATAAAATGAAACTTCATATGGTCCATTCCTTATTTCTTTCTAAAATGATAATTGCTGTCAACAATGCAGATTGTATTAGATTAAGGGATTCAACCTGGATTACCTATAAACAATTTCTGTCCACTGCATCACTCAGTGCTTATAGATTTCATCAAAATCAAGTTTGTAGGATGGTGGTTCAGACAAAGAGGGATTATTATAATCGTAAGTTTGCTGAGGATCTTTCAGATCCCAGGTCTTTTTGGAATACTGCTAATTCATTTCTATCTCTGAAAGATAAAACTTCTATCAAATTGTGGATGGCTGTGATGTTACCTATCCTAAAATCATTTCTAATTTACTTAATTCTAAATTTTCAGATTTATCTTCTTCTTTCACTTCTGCCTCTCCCGCCTTCTCGGAGTGTAATTTTGCTACAGTCGATCCCCCTTTGAATATTCCACCATTCTATTTTTGTAAGGTAACTAAATCTGAAGTTGTGAAATTGGTTGGTGCCTTTCCTAATAGGTTTTTTGATTGCAGGGGTGGCTTGGATGGCCATTTTGTTAAAACAGCTTCCCCATTTATTGTGGGTCCTCTAACCACTATTTGTAATTTATGTTTAACTACTGGTTTATTTCCAACTCTCTGGAAAAGTGCAAGGGTTATCCCTATATCAAAGAAGCCCAAAGCTGTTTTCCCTGAAGATTTCAGACCAATTTCAATCCTCAACCCTTTAAGTAAGGTTTTGGAGAAGCTGGTCTCAAATCAGGTAATTCGTTATTTGGATAATTATATTCTATTATGTCAGGAATAGCACGGGTTTCAGAGGAGACATGGGAATGGGACTGCCCTGGTCAGGTTCACAAACTCCGCACTTAGGGGATTTGACAAGGGTTCCTTGACTAGTGCGGTGTTCGTGGATCTGACCAGGGCTTTCAGTCTTATTAATCATCCTCTTTTATGTGTGAAGTTGAGACAGATTGGCTTTTCATTACAGGTTGTGGAATGGTTTAGAAATTATTTAGTTGATCGCTCACAGGTTGTTTATGTTCAATCTTCTCAGTGTGATGTATGTGTTTTCCACAGGGATCCTTTTTGAGCCCCTTGTTGTTCTCTCTTTTTATTAAACAACTTCCTTCAGTGTGTAATTCTTGCGATGTTTTATTATATGCAGATGATCTCATACTTTTTCAACAAGCTCAATCAAATCTGCAATTGTCTGTTTGTTTACAATCAGAATTTCCTAGCATTTGTGAGTGGTTTAAGGCTAATTCTCTGGTTATGAATGTTAGTAAAACTAAAACTATGCTTTTTGGTACTCCATATATGTTAAAAGATGCTATGTATTTATTGATTTGTGATATTCGTGGGACTGCAATCTAACAGGTTGCTGTGTTTAAGTATTTGAGAGTACTTCTTGATCCTAGTTTGTTTTTTCATCTTTAGGTCAAAGCAGTCAGTAATAATGTTAATCAAAAGTTAGGTATTCTTTATAAGTTTAGGAATTTTTTTTCTGTAGCAACCCGTAGGTGTATTGCTAATGGTTCATTGATGCCCCACTTAGAGTATAATTGTAGTTTGTATTATGGTCTTGGAATTAAGGAAAGCCATATTTTGACCATTTCCTATAATAACATATGTTGGTTTATTTTGAGGTCATCATTGCGTACAGATCACTGTTTACATTATTCGAATTAGGATTGGTTTTCAATAGATTATAAATTTGCTTACTTTCTTGGCTGTCAAATATTTCAGGTAGTCCAAGCAAAATCTTATTTTCCTTTATCTGATATGATTGTCATCAGAACCTGTTTGGAAAATCTGAGGTCAGCTTCCAGTGTCTTGTTAAACCTTCCATTGCATAAAACTAAATAAGGAAGTCGTTTCTTTTCCATTGCAGCCCCACTTTTGTGGAACAGTTTATCTTTGCTGGCTTCGCAATATTATGTCATTAAGTACATTTAAATTAAATTTTAAAGTTTATTTAAAGTCATTGGATATTTGTAAATGTTATTTATAATCTGTGTATGCTTATTATTGTGAATTGTATTGTCTGTCTCTATGTTAAGGCCGAACCTGAAAAAGGACCTTTGGTCCAGTGTTCCTACCCAGTTAACAAATAAAACAAACAAACGAAGAAATCCTGTAGAAAGTTTCACCATCTAATCATTTTGCAAGATACTGTAGATAGAAAAAAGGCCCCATGCTATTATGGAGGAGGTGAACGTTTCTCACAGTGAAGGTGACTTATTTATTGGGACATTACAAAAGGAAGAATCAGGTAAAAATGAATTGTCTATTTCATTAGATACAAATAGTGTGAGGGTTCCATACATGACTGGCATTGGCACAGAAATAAATTTACTGCCAGCCCATCTGTGGAGGGTACTACCTAATAGACCACAGATTAAGAAACAGATCACTGTTTTAAGGGCAAACCATGGACTAAGTATACCCTCTATATGATATTGTATGCTGCACCTGACAAAAAAAAGACAAGACTGGTAAACACAATTATGTAATTGTCACAGGAGACAAAAAGTACATTCTGAGACTAAGACACAAGCCAATAATTGGGTCTGATAGGCAAGTTATTCTCAGTAGAAAAACAAATGTCTCACACTGTTAAGATTATGTCTGAATACAGTGATGTTTTAAAGGGTTGGGCAAGCTACCAATTGCACACCAGATTACAATTTCTGAGAATGTTATGCTAGTGATACACACTTCCAGAATGATACCTGTTATCCCAGGAGATAGAATGAAAAAAAAAATAATTTTTATGTTTAATAGTAATAAATAAAGTAGAGGAGCCGACACACTGGGTTCGATCTTTTGGGATAATAGGAAAAAAGATGGATCACTACACTAAGATGGAAGATCTGGAGGCTGTCATGGTACAGTCAGACCTGGACATTGTGGCCATCACTGAAACCTGGTGTAATGATAACCATGACTGGGAGATGGCCATACCTGGCTACAACATATTCAGAAGAGACAGAGCAGGCAGGAAGGGAGGAGGAGTGGCACTGTATGTGAAAAATGACATAAGGGCCACACAGATCCAGGAGGAACAAAGGGGGAGAGATACTGTGGGTTAAGCTGGAAAGGAAAATGGGGCAGCTATCCGCACAGGTGTGGTCTATAGACCACCAGCCCAGGAGGAAGAAACAGATAGGGAGATGATGCTAGCCATCCAAAGGATAGCAGACAAGGGTGAGGTAGTACTGGTTGGAGACTTCAATATACCAGACGTGGACTGGAGCATCCCAGCAGCAGCATCAACTAGGAGCAGATTTATCCTGGACTCCTTCAGGGTGCCTTCTCAAGCAACTGGTCATGGAACCAACTCGGCAGAAGGCAATACTGGACCTTGTGCTCACAAACAGGGACAGTGTGATGGGGTAACAGTGGGGAGCACCTGGGTAACAGTGACCACCAGTCATTGTGGTTTGAAATCACAGAAAGAGCAGAACCAAACCACACAAAAACACGTATCCTGGATTTTAGGGGCAGACTTTGGGAAAATGGAGAGATGCTTGAAAGAGGCATTAAGGGAATGGGACAGGAATCAGGGATTGAGGAACAGTGGGTATTTAAAATGGGGATTATAAGAACAACAGAATTATGCATTAAGCAGGTTAGCAAGAGGAAAGAAAGAGGAGACCATTATGGTTTTCCAAAGAGGTAGCAAAGAAAGTGAAAGCCAAAAGATTGCATTCAGGCAGTACAAAAGACACAGGCAGAAGGGATAGGGAGAAGTACCAGGAGAAACAAAGGAGGCAGGAAAGTCAGTAAGGGAGCCAAAGCTCAGACAGAAGAACACATTGCAAAATCAGTGGTTAAAGGGGACAAAACCTTTACAGGCACATAAGTGAAAAAGAAGGACAAAGGGAGGGAGGGATAGTGAGACTGAAGGGGAGGATGGGAGCCGCTGGAGGATGACAACAGTAAGCTGACATATTGAACAGGTATTTCTGCTCAGTCTTTACTAAGGAAGAGGGGGTAATGGGTCTGAAGGGAGTACAAGGGGTGAGAATGGTGCAGAAATGGACACAAGTCCCTTTACACGAGAAAGGGTCCTGAAGGAACTGGAAGTAATAAGAGCTGATAAAGCAATGGGGCCAGATGGGGTGCACCCCAGGTCCTTAAAGAACTAAGAGAGGTGGTGGCTGAACCTCTGGCTATCCTGTTCAGCCAATCACTGGAAACAGGGAGGTACCCAAAGACTGGAGGACAGCAGATGTAGTCCCTTATACAAAAGTGGGAACAAAGAGGAAGCAGGGAACTACAGACCAGTCAGCCTCACCTCGTAGTGGGAAAGATCATGGAAGCACTACTGAAGGAGAGATTGGTGGAACATCTGGTTGTCAATGGACTACAGGACCCAAGGCAGCATGGTTTCACCAGGGGAGGTCATGTCAGACCAACCTCATTGAATTTTTGACTGGGTGACTAGGAGGTGGATCAGGGAGGGCAGTGGACATGGCCTATCTGGACTTCAGCAAGGCCTTTGACACTGTGCCACATAGAAGACTATTACACAAACTGGGGAATATGGGTGGGCAGGACAGTAGTGTGGTGGGTAGGTAACTGGCTGGGTGGCAGGACACAGAGGGTGGTGGTAAATGGCTGTCACCCACAGAGGGAAGAGTGACCAGTGGGCACCACAGGATCAGTGCTGGGACCGGTCCTATTCAACATCTTCATCAGTGACATTGCACAGGATCTAGAAGGCAGAATTTCACTGTTCGCTGATGACACAAAGCTCTGTAACAGAGTAGACACACCAGAGGGTGTAGACAGAATGAGAAGGACCTGCAGAAACTTGAAGAATGGTCAAGGGTTTGGCAGTTGAAATTCAATGCAAAGAAGTGCAAGATAATGCATATGGGGCACAAAAACCCTGGCACAATATATCAGTTGGGGGTGAGGATATAGCATGCACCAAGCAGGAAAGGATCTTGGGGCTGTCATCTCTGATGACCTCAAGGTAGGGAAACAGTGTGACAAGGCATCAGGTAAAGCAAATAGGATGCTGGGATGTGTAGGCAGGGCATCACCAGCAGGAAAAGGGAGGTCATAATTCCACTATACAAGACACTAGTGAGGCCCCACCTGGAGTACAGTGTACAGTTCTGGAGACCATACCTACGTAAGGACATAGACAGGGTAGAGAAGGTTCAGAGGAGGGCAACAAAGATTGTGCATGGGTTGCATCACAAGTCCTATGAAGACAGGTTGAAGGAACTGAACATGTACTCCTGGAGGAGAGGAGGGAGAGAGGGATGATAGAGACATACAAGTATCTTACAGGGAGGAACAGGGTGCAGGAAAACACTATTTTTAAGCGAAAAAGATGTTTCAGGACTAGAGGGCATGGGATGAAGTTGGAGGGAGGACGATTCAGAGGAAACATGAGAAAGAATTTCTTCACAGAACGGTGGTGGACAAGTGGAACACCCTGCCAGAGGAAGTGGTGGAGCTGAAACAATCACGGATTTAAGAATGCATGGGATAGACATAAAGGAATTCTAGAGGTCAGGGGTAAGGGGAAATAGACTTCTAGGAAAACAAACTGAACTTACAAGCTCAAATGGGCAGACTAGGTGGGCCATAGGCCCTTATCTGCCGACACTGTCTATGTATCTATGTATGTTTGGATCCAAATGAGTTACATACTGGTATTAACATTTCCATATACCAACAAGACATGAAATGTTGGGTGAACAGGGAGAGGCCAAGTATTTTTTAATATTGCATGTCTCATCTGGGTTTTGGCAAATACCATTGACACCAGCAAGTGCTCACTTATGCACTTTTAACACTCCATATGAAAGGTACCATTTTCATTTAAAATTTGTATTGGTATTTCAAACAAGACAGGCAAAGCATACCAAGAGACAGTGGATTGGTACTGAGCAAGATTATATTCCTGCAGATGGTTACAGGGTGCAGGGCAACTTTATAGAAAGACTTTACATAGGGGTACTTTACAAGACAGAATACGAGGATGCTTTGAATGCCAGAATATGAGTTATGAGCATGGTGCTTTTGGTACCAGGTGTAAAGTTATCTGAGGCTTAGGCCCTGGCTAGGCATACAGTTTTCCTTTAGTAGGAGTTCATAAGGATATGGTTACTTACTTTGGTAGCTGGGGGGTCTAGTTGCAGAACACCTGATGACTAGATCTTGTACCATCAGGGCTTCCTGCAAGATCATGAGCCAATGCCTCCAAATCAGCTGCTTCGGTAGTCACTCAGGCCTCTGAAACACATTTGAGATGACACAAAAAATACCTAGGTTCTACTAACAGTCAACTATTTACATTAGAAGTAATGTACTCAAGGAGGACTTGTCAGGGGTCCTGAAAGAGAGAGAGAGAGAGACAGAGAGACAGACAGAGAGAGAGAGAGAGAATCATTAAGCAGTTTGGTGCTTCCCTGTGGAGGGGATCTCAGAGTCTGTAAGGTGGGGTGTAAGCCTTATGGCAAACACTCCTGTCCCACAGGCTTATGAGATCCAGAAGACCCTTAAGGATATGGAGGCCTGTAGCCTCAGATCTTGTGATTTTCCTGGGAGTGTGAGAGTCTGTCTAGTTCAGCCATTGTTGTGAGTGATCCCATGACTTCCCCTACAGTGGGGATGTGTGTTGTTCTCCATTTGCAAAGAAAGACTCTCTTGGCCTGCAGTGTCAACAGAGCTAGCCATCTACATGCGTGTGGCAGTAGGTTGAGAGTGGGATCCCATATTCCAAGTAGGAGAAGACGGGTGAATGTAGGGTTGGCTCTCTTGAGTACCTGGAAGCCTAAGTGCACCACTTGTTGCCATACAGGTTTGATTTTGGGACACGCTCAGATTATATGATACAGACCACCCACATCCCCCTGGTGTCTCCAACACCTATCATTGTCTAATAGTTTAGCTTTGTGCAGGACCATTGGGGTTCTGTACCATGTATGCAGGACCTTATTCTGCAACAATTTGTTGCATATGTCCCTGAACCAGTGGTGTGCATCCCTCCATACCTGAGCCCATTGCTCTTTAGAGATATCGATTCAGAGGGCATTTTCCTATTTGGATTTTGATTCCTTTGATTGTGACGTCAGGATGTCCTTTAGCCGAGAGTATATTTTCCCCACTAATCCCTTGGTACAGCTAACCAGAACTTAACCTCATTTCCCCGTTCTGGCCATTAGCTTTTCTGTTAGGAGTGGTTTCACAGCCTTCCTTATTTGGAGGAACCACCAAAAGTCCTTTGCTGCAGACCCTACCTATCCTTGAGGGTTTGGTACATGGCAACCCTGGGGTTGGGCAGGTCCAAAATGTCAGAGAGGTATTGGATGCCTTTAGCAGACCACTGGGGCCAGTGGCATGGTCACTTGTCAATGAGGATGTGGGGGTTGTCCCATAGGGGGTATGCGAGAGAGGGATCATGGATAGGTCGAGCCTTTTATGAACTGTATTCCAATATTTTATGGAGGGGTTGATGGTGGGATGTTGGGCCCTGGCTGCTCCTTTTGTTTGTATAGAAGACCTGCTGGTGAGCATACCTCTCCTAGGGCCTACTCCATATCTACCCATTGAGGAGACTCTTCAGATTTCGGGCACAGCCAATGGAGTGTATGTGTCATTTGGAATGCCAGTTTGTAGCCCTCCATCCAGGGCAAATTTCACCCCCTTTCTTTCCATTGGACTCTTAGCTTGTTACAGCTAAATTTGGGCTTTTTTCCCCTCCCAAAGAAAATCCTTCCATCAGGGTATCAATGCTCTGAAGCCATTTCTTAGTGAGAGTGGTGGGGATATGGGTGAATAGGTAGAAAAGCTTGGGGGCAGTGACCATTTTTTAGGCCGCAATTCTACCCGCTAGCGAAAGATGAAGGAGCTTCCCTTTGTCAAATTCAGTTTTTATGGCTTGAACTAATGGGCGAAGGTTTGCATGTCACAATCTATCAGGGTGAGGGGTGATCTTGATCCCTAGGTATGTGATACCCTGCAGTGCCCACAGTAGACCTATTTTGGAGGCCATGATTTGCAAGCAACGTTGGTTCAAAGGCATCATCTCCATTTTTGACTGGTTGAGTCTGAGGCTAGAGTGTACAGCAAAGGATCTGAAGAGCTTCAGCAGTGGTGTGAGAGCATCTGCTACATTTGCCAGTGGGATGAGGAGGTTGTTCGCATACATAAGGGTCCAGTATCTTTCACCTACAATTTCTAGGTCCCAGTTATCCGAATGTTGTCAGATTGCAGCTGCAAGAGGTTCAGCAGCCAAAACAAATAGATGGGGGTGGGAGAGGGGGAAACCCTGTCAGGTACCTCAGCCCAGTGTAAACAAGGGGAAGAGTAAGTGGTTTGTAGTGACTTTGGTTGAGGGGGAGTGGTAGATGGCTCGAACCCATGCTCTGAACCTCTCCCCAATTCCTAAGTGAGAGAGTACTAAGTGGAGATAATCCCATTCCAGGGAGTCAAAAGCTTTTTCAAAATCAACAGCAATTGCTGCTCTCGGGGTGGAGGTGTTCTTCGCGACATGCATGAGATTGATAAGGGTTCAAATGTGATCAGAGCTATTCCCTCCTAGGATGAATCCTACCTGAACAGGGTGAATTAGCTCTGCCAGGAGAGGGCTGAGCCTGCCGGCAAGGATCTTAGCATAGATCTTTGCTATCTTCATTAATCAGAGATATGGATCTGTAACTAGCTGCCTTCACAGGGTCCTTCCCTTTCTTGGGGATCACTATTATCACTACCTCTCTAAGCATAGGGGGGAGGCAGCCCTGTGTCTCTGCCTCCTGGTAAACCTTAGTTAGCAAGGGAGTAATCTGAGTGGTGATGGACTGGAAAAAGTCTATGGGGTAGCCATGCCCTCCAGGTGATTTGCTGGGTTGTACTGCCATGATGGCCTTTTTTACCTCTTCCTCTGAGATGGGTGCATCTAGTGCCTGGGCTTAATGTTAAGAGAGTCTTGGAAGAGAGAGTCAATCCAGGAATCCTTGGGTTCCCTATGGTGGGGTGGTGTGTGTGGAGGTGTATAGTTAGGTGTAAGACTGCCATTGTGTCATTAATGTCCTGAGGGCTGTTCCTTATTTTCCCATCAGGGCCTTCAAGACCTGCTATCTGCCATCTGCTTACAGTTCTGGTAGGCGAGGATTTTTCCCTCTTTGTCTCCTCCCTTCCAGTATCTATGGTGAAGTCTGAGAATTGCGACTTCAGCCTTCCTATTCAAGAGCTGGTTGAGCTCTAATCTCAGTCCCAGCACTTCCCTTCCTAGTGGCGAATGCAGTGAGGGATGTGCCAGGGCCCTGTATGCTGTTTCAGCAGTTTTTAGCTTGGTTTCAAGGGTTGTCTTACGCTGCTCCCTCTCTTCCATCTAGCCGAGGAAAAACTCATAATGTTGCCTCTCATGGTGGTTTTATACATCTCTCATGTGTTGCCAGGGCTTGTATCTTGTATTGGATTGTTCTGAAAGAAAAGGGTAGTCTCCTTCTGGGCCCAAGGGATGAATTCAGGATCCCTGAGCAGGAGTGGAACCAGTTTCCAGGACTTGTAAATCTGGGGGAGGCGGGCATGTGAATTGCAGTTGAACTGGGGCATGGTCAGAGATCACTAGGGGGAGTATGGCTATGTCCAGTATATTTTGTGTCAGAGGGGGGAGGAGAGCCAGAAATTCAGCCTGCTGAATGAGGTATGGACTGGAGAGTAGAAAGTGTAGTCTCGAGCTCTGGGATGGAACAGCTTCCAGCTACCTGTGAGTTCTAAGTCAGCAATAAACTGATATAGGGCCTTACTCCCTCTGGTGTGTGTTTCCTTCCCAGATGCACTCCCATCTATTTTCAGGGTTAATGTGAGATTAAAATCACCTCCTATGAGTACTGGGAAATTTTGGAGTATGTTTGTGCCCAAGGAGCTGGACAGTTCATGGAAGAAGTGCAGGTCATCCTGGTTGGGTACATAGACGTTACATAGCACTAGTGAACCCAATGGTGTGGTGATATTTGCTATGACCCAGCAGCCCTCTGAGTCAGCTATGGACCCTGCTATAGTCCATTTAAGGGACTTGTGTATCAGGATGACCATGCTTCTCTTCCGTGAAGGAGCACACTCATGAGTCTCTTGTCCCACCCAATCTTTAACTACGAAAGAGTGATCTTTCTGAATCAGTTTGAGCTCCTGAAGAAAAGCCACCTTGGATCTCAGCTTTTTTATATGGGATAGGACATTTTTTCTTTTAATGGGGGTATTAAGCCCCCTGATGTTCCATGTGTGGCATACTACTTCATCCATTGTCAATCAGACGGGATCTAATGTGTGCCAAATGCCTTAAACTAGATGGAGTACTGCTGTGAGTGTGACTGTTCTGCAGGAAAGATCAGTGCAATATAAGATACTTAGTACTGTAAACATTAGGAAATACCTGCTTAATCTTATCCTTCCTTTAAACTGGTAGGACTCTGCTAAAATAGGACACACTCCCTGTCTCATCTGAGGGGGGTTAGAGGTCCCTTCAGTAAACATACAACATTACACAGTAAACCAAAACACAACAATAACCTACTTACATAGAGCTTAACCAAGGGTGTTTTAGAGAGGCTATCAGACTTGTAACTGGCAAACTAGGTCACTCAATAGGCAGCCTGGCCTCTCTGGAGGGTAGAAG
The DNA here is from genome assembly GCA_016271365.2 of Neoceratodus forsteri. Lineage (NCBI taxonomy): Eukaryota > Metazoa > Chordata > Ceratodontiformes > Ceratodontidae > Neoceratodus > Neoceratodus forsteri. The sequence continues at coordinate 1,272,712,601 of CM057449.1, read as the reverse complement.
CAGTAGCGTCATCAGCCTGTGCACATTGTTTATTATCTTGAGTGGTGGAACAGTTTACAGCAGCCGGGGCAGATTCCATTAACTGTCACTTGAGGTGGGACTTACTGCTGAGAGTAGCCTTTAGAAAGCAATGCTATCTAGGGCTAGCAGCGGCAGTGTATTGGCCCTTCATCCTGGTGGCTCACAACAATGTCTGTTAGGTTATCTGTGGCCTGCCAAGGTGCCGTTTTGGGCAATGGTTGGCCTAGGGCTGATGGAAGCTGTATATGACTTCGGGCAACTTGTTTAACCCCTGGTCACATCCTGGGGAGGGTTGTGGGAGGGAAAGTCCTTCCCTTGGGGGTTAATTGTAGGGTACTTTCAGCCTGGTATTTCGAGGGTTCTGGTTTGTACTAGCATCTTTGTAGGGTTTGTTTCCTTTCCCCATCTGTTCTCAAATTAGCCAGCCCAATGGGGGGATTTGTTTTGTGCTGGTCAGTGTCTTGCACCAATCTTCTATTGTGAGTTAAGAGTACTTCAGTGGTGTCACCCTAGTGTGAGTGCTGCCTGACTTCACAGGGGGGATCCACAGTGCCCTCAATCAGTTTTTTGAGAGGTGGGGACCTGGGGAGACCATGTGATGCTGACCAGTCTAGCACTCAGTGCCCAGCCCTTGTGGTGCTGAGGTTTTAAACTTGGCACTCTTGGCTTGTTTAACTATCAGGGATGAGAAACTTAAGCTTTAGGCCTATCCAGCTAGTATATAGATACATAGAAACATAGAAATATAGAAACATAGAATCTATCAGCAGATAAGGACCATAAAGCCCACCTAGTCTGCTTATTTTCCTACTTGGTTTGGCAATCCCTACTCTTATCTGGACTGCCTTTCCCCTACTCTGCTGTACAGCAGGGTGACTTTGTGCTTATCCCATGCATGTTTGAATCCCTGAACTGTTTTTGCTTCCACTACCTCTATTGGTAGACTGTTCCATGGATCCACCACCCTCTGTGAAAAAATACTTCCTAGCATTCCCCCTAAGCCTCCCTCCCTCCAGCCTCATGTTATGTGCCCTTGTCCTTGTGCACTTCCGTCTTTGAAATATGCTCCCCTCCTGTACCCTGTTTATTCTTCTAAGATATTTGAAAGTCTCTATAATATCCCCTCTCTCCCTTCTCTCTTCCAGTGAATAGATGTTTAGTTCCTTGAGTCTTTCCTCATAAGGCTTGTGGTGCAGTCCATGTATCATTTTTGTTGCTCTTCTCTGGACTGCTTCCATTCTGCCTATGTCCTTCCTGAGATGCGGTCTCCAGAATTGGACACAGTATTCCAGATGAGGCCTCACCAGCGATCTATACAGTGGCATCACCACTTCACTCCTCCTACTGGTTATGCCCCTCCCTATGCACCCCAGCATTCTATTTGCCTTCCCCACTGCTTTTTCGCATTGTTTGGCTGACTTCAGCTCATTGGATATGATAACCTCTAGGTCTCTCTCCTGACTTGTGGTGGCTAGAACCTGTCCCCCTCCCCCATCCTGTATTTCTCTCTTGGGTTTCTGTGTCCCAGCTGCATTATCTTGCACTTCTTAGCATTGACACCCAACTGCCAAACCCTTGACCATTCCTCAAGTAGTCTTAGGTCGTTTCTCATTTTATTTAGCCCCTCCTGTGTGTCGACTTTGTTACAGATCTTGGTGTCATCTACAAACAAGCATACTTTCCCCTCCAGTTCCTCTGTAATGTCACTTATGAAGACATTGAATAGAACTGGACCAAGCTCTGACCCCTGTGGAACCCCTCTGGTCATCTCTCCCTCTTCTGATTTTATGCCATTTACTACCATCCTCTGGGTCCTGCCTTTTAGCCAGTTACCAACCCATTTTACCACTTTAGAGCCCATACACAGATTCCCCAGTTTGTTAAGCAGCCTTCTATGAGGAACAGTGTCAAAGGCCTTACTGAAATCCAGGTAGGCCACATCCACCGCCCCTCACTGATCCTCCACCCTGGTCACCCAGTCAAAGAAATCGATAAGATTGGTCTGACAGGACCTACCCTCAGTGAATCCATGCTGCCTTGGGTCTTTTTCACTGCTTGACTCCAGGAACTTCACTACCCTCTCCTTAAGCAGGGACTCCATCAGCTTCCCCACCACTGAGGTCAGGCTTACAGGTCTGTAATTGCCTGCCTCCTCCCTATTTACAGTCTTGTGCAAGGGGACTACCTCTGCCCTCCTCCAGTCCCCAGGTACCTCCCCGTCTCTAGTGATTGATTGAAGTGGTTTCATGCTAATATGATTTGGATTTCGTTTCCTATGCCCGCACTGGGCTCAGAAAAAGAAAAGTACAACTTTTACCTCTTGATCACCCTATTCCCAAGACTTTAACTAACATCAGTCATTCGCATGGTCTTAGACAAAATGAAACACTGTCCTTCAGTTTGAGTCAAGTAGTAAGGGGGAATCGGCTTATGCAGCCTTTCCTTATGGTACGCTTGAGGGGGGGGCCTAAGCTAGGCACCCATGAGGTCAGGCATCCAGGGGGTGCTAGGGATCCAGTTAACCTATCTCAAGTACCCCCCATCCCTCTTATGGGTATTCCCCTGCATACCCCTTGTTGTGTAGGCCCAATCCAAAAAATCACAGTTTCACTTATCTGAGTGAAGGCTTAATTAGTCCAGATGCTCTGGTGCTGGGGCTGCTTGTAGGGCCATCATGTTGACTTCTCTGTGTTCAATCATTGTCTGGTGCTTGATTTTGTTAGCCACTGGGCCTGCGACCACAACGTCCTTATCAGGATGGGTTTCAGGACCATATGGCTCCTCATCGATCCCTGGCTGTGGCTGCATCTGACGTAGGGCTGTCTCAGCTGACTTGGAGGGTGTTCCAGGAGGTTCAGGAGACCTTACTGTGGCTAGACAATCTGGAACTATGAGTGGTGTGACTCATTTGCTGGTGAAATACAGGCTGGTGATGACCTCCCTGTCTGCTGTTGGGCTAGGATCATCGGCAATGTCCTGGTCCTCTGCATCACTGCAGGGCCTCTCTCTATCCACCGGGTGTTCTCTTCTGATGTGTTGCTCCTGTTGGGGCCACTTTCTGGTTCTTACTAGTAGTGAACCTCGACCTGGGTGACCCATCTGGCAGGGGATGGGCTCTTTAGCTCTGGCAGATTCTGCTTCCCTTTCTCGGTCCAGCCTGCTGGTGTACTCATAGTGGGGCCTGTTATTATTAGAGTGCATAGGTCTTGATGAGTTAGGCCTACCTTCGTGGGGCCAAGTTCAAGATGTGTACTCCATAAGCACTTCAGGGGTACTGAACAGCGGGGGTGATGTATTCATTACAATTCTCATGTTAGCTGGGTACCTGAGCGAGAATGGAATATTGAGGGAGTGCAGGAGATGCCTGGCTTCTGTATACCCTTTTCTTTTTAGGGCAAGTTCTTTTGAGTAGTCCTGGAATAGTAGAATCTTGTGCCCTCTCCAGCTCAGTGCTCTCAGCTCCTTGGCCCTGGCTTGGATGGTCTCCTTTTCTGGAAAGTTATGGAATCTAGCCAGCAAAGGCCACGTTCTAACTCCAGGCTTGGATCTGGGTTTCAGTATTCTGTGGACCCATTAGATAGTGAGTCTGGTGCCCTCTAGCAGCCGGAGGATTTTTGGGAGTTCTTTTTGCAAGAAATCTGCTGCCCTATCATTTTCTGCTCTTTCGCGAAAGCCAAGGAGCCGCAAGTTATTGCGGCAGCTCCTATTCTCCTGATCCATGGCTCTCTCATGTAGGGCCCTGATTTGATGTGCCTGCTCATGCACCATGGCCTGTAGTTCCTGAATCATTGAGTCATGCTGGGCTGTAATCAACTCTGTCTGGGTAACCCTTTGATCCATCTGGTGGAGGGCTAAAATAGCATTGTTGGTGACAAGCGTGACATCCGCCACCTGTTTCATTAGTGAGGCAAACATCTCCCCCACCGTTACATCCATCTCAGGCATCTCTTTTATGCTGACAGCCATGCAGTTCCTCTCATACTGACCGCCAGCAAGAGACAGATCTTACAGGTGCTGTGAGTTTCCAGTCGGTTCCAGGACCAGCTTTTCTTATTGCAGCAGTATTCTGATTGTGATGGGTGAGTTTCTTTCTTTATAGATCTCACCTCCACGTTAAAAAATTTCATCTTAAAAGCCCTAGATAGCTCGAGCTACACTCTTAAGAGGCCATCTTGTCTGGACTCTGGCAACGCGCCCCCCAAAAGGTATTGTTTTAAAAGATTGCCATTCCACATTTGTTCCACATCAGGGGCCAGAGTCACAAAACTTTGGCTGATCACATGCCCAGTTTGCCCGGGGCCAAATGGGTTTTGTCCAGAGTTGGTAGTCACAAAGCCCAGTTTGCTCAGGCAAACTGTGTATGCGCCTGGACAAAGTTGGGAGGGGGGCCGCAATGCAAATGAAGGAGAGGGGACCTGCATATCCCCACAGTACTTTTCACAAAGTTTCTGCTCCATGCAAGGGCCATTTGTGAAAGCACTTGTGTGGAGAAATTACCACCAACAAAAACCTGGCAGTAATACAAGCAACCCTAAACTACTGTATCTCCCTCCAACGTCATTGCTTGTCCTCTGGTCCTGGTGCTCTTTCTCATTTGAAATAAACTCCTCTCCTGCACCTTGTTCACCACCCTGAGGTACTTGTAGGTCTCTATCATGTCCCCTCTCACTCTCCTCTCTTCCAGGATATACATACATACATAGCAGTCTCGCTTCATAGAGTTTTTGATCCAACCCCCGCACCATTTTAGTTGCCCTCCTCTGGACTGCCTCCACCCTGTTTATGTCCTTTCTGAGATGCAGTAAGGAAGAAACAAAACTGCTTGCCTATGGCAGATAGTTATGGAGTAAAAGTGTTAGCTACTGCCTTAATATAGTGAATCCAAGGGGTTCATTTTTCAGAAAATAAATCCCTTTTATCATTCAAACTGTCTATGTTTTTCTTTTTTCATCCAGTATATCTGGTTGGCTAACTGGTGCCAGTTCTGTATTGTGGGTGGGAGGTCTTGATCAACTTAATTTTCATTCATCTTATAAACTTAACAACATTGCAAAGATTTCAGCCCCAAGCAGTACAAATGTTCCTTGCTTTCATGGGCATTGCCTGTAAAAGCATCACAAGATAATAACTAGCACTGATGGGCTAGAATGGAGGCAAGTGAGGGAGCTTAGCTAGGTTATCAAGAGGTGACACAGTGCTATAGATTAGTGGGGGGAAAAAGGGAGGAAGGAAGGAAGTAGTAGTAGTACAATATCAGATATGGCAAAAGCTACGCAGTAAATACCCAAAAATGGAGGTGTGGGAGAAAATACATTTAAAATCAAGTAGTAAACATGTACACAGAAATTTTAAGTACAAGTACTAGTTTATGGTTCCACAGGGTATGTGGAAGAAGCTGAGTTTAGTGGATTAACTGCAGGGTGACAGATTCTCTGAAGAGGTCATCAGTCATAGTGAATTCTGCAAGAGGAGAAGGATCTTGGGGCGGAGTGATGTGGCAGCAGGTCCAAGTAAGGCAAAGAATCAGTAGCAAGAAACAGCAGATCAGTACCAACACCAGGCATTGCCAGGGTTTCTCAATCAGTAGGAATTTAGGAGAAAGGGGATTCTGCTACCCCAGTTAAGATAAGGAGGAAGCACTCTCTCCTCCCAATAAAACCCCAATAAACCCCAGTGATAACCCTCATGGGCAGTTAGGTGGGACAGAGGTATACTGAATTAATAGATGGAGACCTACAATGTACTACTTTTCATTATCGAGGAGTTCCAGGATGGGTAGTCAGAATTACTGGATCAGCTTCTACAGCAGTTATATCCAAGAGGTCCAGAAATCACAAGCATACAGCAGTTGAAAAAGACACAGCTCAGAGGCAATAGCCCAGGTGAGGTAATTGCTTTTAAAGAATAATATTCTGTTCCATTAGTAAAGGACTCCAGCTGACGATGGACATCCATTTACTGATTCTATAGATACTGTAACCAACAGTTTAAGGACTGACTCAGCAATGATAAGCATTTTATTGAGCGAATGCTAGACTGGACATAGAGATACGATACTGGATATGATGCTGGCTATCAGGACAGAAGAATGGGTGTGACCCATTGAATCCATCCCTCACCCGCTTCTCTGTGATTATAGCCCTCAGTCTGTACCTTACTCATCTACCTCTCCAGTTTTTTCTTAAAATTGTTCATTGTTCTAGATGTCACTACCTCCTCAAGTAGGCTGTTCCATATAGATGAGCTGAGATGGTAAGTCACTGAAATTACAGGTAAAAGGCAAAGAAGGCCTTGTGGTCTGTTGGTTTGAGTACTGAACTGAAAAACAAGAAATCACAGTTTTGAATCCTGCCACAGCCAGTAACTTACTGTGAACCTTAATAAATTACTTGACCTCCACATTCTTTTGTGTTGCCAGCTATGTACTGTAGAAACCTACTAAGAACAAGAATACTGTAGTTGGGCTTTTCTGGACAATAAACTGTATCAAAATGTTCACTTTCCCTTTTTGCTGCATCTAGGTAGTTGTCCTACAACTCATCCTTAGGTCACCCACAGGTCATTTCTAGTTGTATCTAGAACAGTACTGCCTCTTCAGATTATCCTACTCTGAATTTTACATTCTTTGTAAAAAAATGAAAGTCGGTACCCCCTTACAGAAATGTGCAATAAATGCAATGAGAACATTTTCAGCACCCTATGGAAAAAACAGCACAATAGCAACTGTGAAAAACGTTGCCAGCACACAGACCAGCAAGTATTCCCGTAAAATGAAGTTACTCTAAAAAGCTGTTATCTGGCTATAAATCTATGGTGTGTCTGTATATACTGTTTATTCAATAGTCCAGTGTAATACAGTTAATTATGCAATGGCAGTCTGAATAAATTTGCCCAAATAAATTATGTTGTTTCTGCTTAAGACAGGACAACTTAGAGAATAAACAGGTTCTTCTCTCAGTTGACCTGTCTTCACCATTTATTGTCATAGTTGCCCTGTCGTCAGCATTTTTTTTTTAAGTTGACCTGTCATGACTTGTAAAACAAAAATCCAAAATTCCAACGGGATCCTGATTTGGAACTGGCGTTTCAAACATTCAGAAGCTGGCTCTGAGGATTATGTAAGCAATAAGACACAATGGGGAGTGCAATGCATTGTGATAACTGCACTCCCAGGGGGCATTCTCCAGCACCTGGCCATAGGCTGAGTGCCATCTGTCCTTGGGAGTGCAGTTATCACAGTGTACTGTAGTGCATAACCCCGGAGAGTCTTATTGTGCTTATAAAATGGGCTTCTATTTTTTTAAATATGGTTTAATAACAGAATGAAAGTTTCTAATATGTAAAAGCTAAAATTAATGTGTGTTTGTAAGCTAAAGTAGTCTTTCCACCAACTAGGACTACATTTAATTTACGGTTTCTTTAAGTCTTTTAATCTAATACAGCTTCCATAGTTGTAGTTTTTTGAACTTCTGCAGTGCTCTGTAGTTCTGCCCAACTGAGTATTCAGTAAAGAGATACATGCTGTGGAGGTATTTTTCTGTTAATTATGTCCTCCCCATCCCCCTGTTAGCTCTTTCCTACTGCTCACTAACCGCCAACATCCACATCCACACCAACAGCACCATTACTCTCTGATGGCTAATTGATGACCGACTGCTCACTCGCTTGCTCGACCACCCATCAAATCACATGCTGGCTAAAGCACGGTAAACACTCACTCATCTCTCAGTGGTAAAAATAAAGTTTCTTTTCTTGGTTTGTTACTGCAGGAAATCATCACGTTTTCTAATGACAGAGAGTTACAGTGAGGAGTGGGAGTTTTAGAGTGTGTGCCATAGGGCCTGTATCTCACCCTGGAGCTTGCCTGGTGATGTCACCACCACCACACTACCATGTGTGGTAGTGTTACTGACAAATACACCAGTGCACTCTCTGGCGGGCAAGGAAACAGACAGCTGTATCAGTTGGGATGTCTTGCAGCATGATCAGCGTGAGAGACACTGTCAGCTGTAAGCAGTAATGTAACGGCTGCTGGGGGAAGTTGTAAGTGTTTTATTAGCATTTAAAAAGTTGATTGTGTTAGTTTTACCCCAACAGAGATGGAAGGGCGTGAGTAAAATGGCAGAGAACAATGGAAAGTGATGGAGTGAAAACTTTAGTGGGTTAAAAAAATGGCTACTTCAAAATACTATACGATTGTAACTAGAATGCCTTAATAATGAATCACTGAGCCATCACATTCTGTGTTCCAGCTATTTTACTGGGACTAGATATTTATAGTGCATTTTTGTCCTACATTGCACTATAAATAACCAATCAGATTACACCATTGATCTCTGCCATTTCATAAATGTCAGTATTCTGACAGTGCCATGACAACCGGAGCAAGCAACAACAATGGATCAATGGACAAAACACGGTCTAAGTACAGTGGTGAAGCACACACAGTACAATACATAAAGTTATAAACTAAAAAGTCGAAGACACATCTAGCTCTAATAAGACCAGTAACTGCATCAGAACACAAACAGTAAAAATTTAAGCCCATTGCATAAACTGAATATGTCATGGCTTCACTGAAAATATGAAGGCCCAGATATTCAGACTGCACCATGCAGTGGCGTAAGCCTGGGATCAGCGCAACTGGGATGCCCTAGGGCCAGGGCCAGGTGATATCCAATGGTGAAACACCATGGCACAGCACCATTGAATATGACAAGAGAAGCACACATACTGCACATGGCACAGTGGCACTGCACCAGCACAAGCCACTGATAGGGAGCATGGGGATGCGCCAGCACAAGTGCAGTTGCACTGCAATATTCAGCAGGGGCATGCAAATGAGTCCATAAAATATGCGAGACGTAAATGGAGCCATTTGCATGTCATTATGGTCTCATTTGCATGCCTTGCGCAGGGCAGCCCAATGACTAGCACCTTGTGCCCTGCACAGCATGACATATGCAGTGGGGATCCCGGGGCAACCCCCAACCCGTAGCCGTGAGTGCAGTATATGTGAAACATAGAAATCCCTGGTAGTCTAGTGGCCCCTACCCTCCTGAGTCCCTGATTCCCTGAGATATGTATAAAAGACCATCCCTGGTGGTCCAGTGTTCCCCCTCCCATCCAATCCCCCAAGAAATGTAAAAAAGACCATCCCTGGTGGTCAAGTGGAACCCCTCTGGTTGTCGCATCACGGTACAGTTCCATCAAAGTAATCCATGGTGCTCCAGTGGCATCCCCGACCCTCCCACCCACCAGACCCCTTGCCCACCCCTCCCCGTCATCAGCGGGTGGCTGCAACCCTCCCACATACCGCCCAGCCGCCCACAAAATGACAGGTACAGTCTGGGCTTGCAGGGCATACTATACTACACAGTCCAAATATGTGAATGATGGGGGGAAAACAAGGTGCGCAAAGGGTTGCGGGTGCTTGCTGATGGTGTTCTGGGTGGCTGGTATTTGTTCCATCTTTTCTGGGGCTCAACTTTGAGCCCCCCCCATGCGGTGCACTGCAGGGTTGTGCCAGCATATGCGCCGTACATCCTGGGCTGAATATCAGGATGAGCCGCATATGCATGGGTATGCCCCCTGCATCTGTGCCGCATACAATTACATTGCACCCCAGTGCATCGGGATTTGCGCTGCACCTGGCAGCCCTTTCAATATCCCACTGGGGTGCAATGCAGGGTTGCGCCAGTGAAACTCTGTTGCACCAGGTGCAACCCATTTAAATATCCAGGCCCAGATTTATTTTCATACATGCTTTCGAAACCTGATGACCTCACTCATTGCTATGCTGCTCATGAGGTCACTGGGTTCTGAACACACTGATGAAAATAAATTTGAAAGTTCCAGTGAAGCCATGACATATTCATTATATGGCAGACCATTCTATGAATGTTAAAAATGAGACTATAACGCTCCCCCAAAAAAGTATTGGTCCATTTAACAAAAAACAAAGCAGAGGGGAGTAATGTGTGAGAGATAACATTCAGTTACGTGTTCTTTTTTGTTTATTTTTCAAATAACTAAACATGATACAGGTTATCAAATGCTGCTTAAGTGGTCTGCACTGTCTCAATCTCAGCTATACATAATGAAATAAAAATGAACCTCGTGGTACCATATTTACAAGAGGCAGTCCATGTGGAAACACTACTGCAAATACTCCACCCCATTTCAAAATGTTCTTCATGGAAAATGACATGTTTGAATCCATCCCACCAATGCCATTGATTCACTCTCTGACCTTCTGCAGATCACTTCCTTTCCATGTTCTTCAGTACTACCAGCTGTAGAATTGGGTAGAAGCAGAATCTTCCTGGGAATGAGGATAGTAGGGCATTCCTGGGAAAATAAACTGCAAGAAAAGAGGTGTCCCAGTATTTGCAAAATGTAACTTAAACTAATCACATGTGCAGTGTTTGCTAAACCATTTGCAGAATATATTTTGCTGACTGTGTGCAAAAAGAGTCAAAAGAAGCTTATGCTTTGAACATTTTTTTTTTGCAATTCAAACATTTTTCAATTTAAATTCTAGTTGTAAAGTATTTGCAAAATATGTTCTGATTCTGACTAGATCCCATAAATTCAGTACTTGCAATATTATTCCAGTCTGTCTCTGCAAAACATTTTTTGTTACAACGTGTATACCATGGAAAAGACCACTATTATCTGCATTCTATTTGAAAAGTATTGTCATGTATACATTTGAAGAATGGCTACAAAAGATGTGATGCAGGAACAGAAATTGTTTAAATTCTCTTTGCAAAATGTACGTGCAAAATGCTTACAAAGTATTTGCCACTTTCATCTCATTTCCCTTGCAATTTTCAGATTATATTCTAGCAACACTCTTACAAACACTGCACAAATCATTAAGCTATGTTTTGTAGGTACTGGGAAAAAAAATCTGAAAATCAATGAAGTTTTTGCAGCAAACAGCAGCTAATATTTTAAAAATATTCTGGAAACATATAAATGGCAAACCCTGTTCAGATAGAAACCAAATAGCAGCAGTGTTTTTGGGGCAAGCAATTTGTAAATATCAGCGAAAAAAATGAAGTCTGTGGGTCAGATTTTTGAAGCACAGCCACCAACTTGATCCCTGGACAGATTTTCAAAAGGGTCATGCCAACCCCAATGACTCTGATTGCAATTTTCATATTGTATGATGGGGGCTGCAAGACAAGACTGTGCAGCAACCTGTGGATGAAAGGGGTCAAGGAGGGACTAATTCTGGATAGAACATAGAAACATAGAAAGTGACAGCAGAAGGGGACCACGTGGTCCATTTAGTCTGCCCATAAGCCCAACCCCCCCCTTAACCCTCCCTTAACTGCTATTTAGTATTATAATACCTTTGTGCCTATCCCATGCCTTCTTGAATGATCCAACTGACCTAGTCTACACAACCTCTGGTGGAAGGCCATTCCAAGTATCCACCACCATCTCAGTAAAGAATAACTTTCTTGTGTTACTCTTGAACTTGCCTCCTTCCAGGTTCATGCCATGCCCCCTCGTTCTTGCATGATTCTTGATCTGAAATAGGTCCTGAACCTGGACCTTGTTTATTCCATTCAAATACTTGAAGGTTTCGATCATGTCCCCCCATTTTCTCTGAATTGTCCCAGGGAGTACACGTTTAGGTCATGCAGATATTCCTCTTATGTATTGTTGTAGAGTCCAGGTATCATTTTTGTAGCTGTCCTTTGCACTGTCTGCAGTCTAGCTATGTCCTTTTTGAGGTGAGGTCTCCAGAACTGAACACTGTACTTCAGGTGACGCCTTACCATTGATCTGTTCAGTGGCATAATCACCTCCCTCTTTCTACTTGTAATTCCTCTTCCTATGCAGCCTAACATAATTTTCACCTTTAACGCTGCTTTTTCACACTGCTTGGATGTTTTCAGGTCATCTGTTATAATCATCCCCAGATCCATTTCCTACTTTGTGGCTTCCAATTTCACCCCACACAGGAGGTATTCCTCATAAGGATTTTTCCTCCTTAGGTGCATGACCTTGCACTTTTGGCGTTGAAATTTAATTGGCAAGTTTTTGTCCACCTTTCTAGTCTTTGAAGATCAGCCCTCATCCTTTCCACTCCCCCTTGAGTGTCTACCCTATTACATATCTTTGTGTCATCTGTGAATACACACACCTTGCCTTCTAGGCCCAGAGATATGTCACTGATAAAAATATTGAAGAGGATAGGCCCCAGCACCAATCTCTATGGCACACCACTAGTTACCTCTCTTTCCTCTGATAGTTGGCCATTTACCAGTACCCTCTGAGTCCTTCCACTAAGCCAGCTCTGTACCCAGTTTACCACTTTATGCCCAACTCTTGTACTGGCAAGTTTGTTCAATAGTCTTCTATGTGGCACCGAGTCAAAGGCTTTGCTGAAGTGTAGGTATATTACATCCACAGCACTGCCCTGATCTACTGTCTTTGTTACCCAATTGAAGAAGTCTATTAGGTTTGTCTGGTATGATATTCCTGTGTTGAAGCCATGCTGTCTTGGGTCCGTTATATCATTTTCTTTGAAAAAGGATATAATTCTTTCCTTAATTAGGGTTTCCATTGTTTTGCTGACAAGTGAGGCCAGGCTTACTGAGTGGTAATTGCCAGCACTTTCCCTACTGCCATTTTTATGAAGAGGGACAACTGTGGCCTTCCTCCAATCCGCAGGAACTTCCCCGACCTCAAGCGAGAGGTTGAACAGTTCAGTCAGCAGTGCCGCCAGGTCTTCCCTAAGTTCCTTCAGTAACCTGGGGTGTATTTTATCAGGACCCATGGCTTTGTCAACCCAAAGTTTTTCTAGCTCCTTCAGGACACTATCCCTTGTGAAAGTTGCCGAATTCATATTGCTGCTGTCTGCACTTTTTTCTGTCAAGGTGGGACCACAGCCTTCTTCCTTAGTAAATACTGAGCAAAAGTATCTGTTAAGGATTTTTGCTTTGTCCTTGTCATCCTTTGTGCATTCTCCATCTTCCCCTTTAAGTCTGACTATATCTTCACTGGTTTTCCTTTTCTCCTTGATATATCTAAAGAAGGTCTTGTCTCCCTTTTGACCTCCGAGGCAATCCTTTCTTCTCTTTGCGCCTTAGCCACCCTGATTTGCTTTCCTGCTTCCTTCAGTTTCTTATTGTATGTGTCTTTGTCTTTTTCACATCTTGTTTGCTTGTACCTTTTGAAGGCCATCTGTTTCGCCCTGACCTTGGTGGCCACTTCCTTGGAGAACCATAGGGGGTTTCTTCTCTTCTTGGCTTTACTCACACATTTCATACATTGTTTTGATGCTCCTATGATAGTTTCCATTAGAGATGCCCAATACTTATCTACTTCCTCTGTCCATGTCAGTTTAGTCAGGTTAAGTCTGAGCTTTTCCCTCATTTTATCAAAATCTGCATGTCTGAAGTCCAAGATTTTGGTTTTAGTGTGCTTGATTTCTTTTTCCTTTTTAACCTGGAACCACACCATCTGGTGGTCACTAGATTCTAGGCTGTTCTCGACTTCTACTCTTGATATGATGTTACTGTTGGTGAGTAACAGGTCAAGGATGGCTTTCCCCCCTTGTGGGTTCCTCAACAAGCTGTCTTAGGCCCGATGAGTGCAGAGTGTAAAGGAAGTCTTTGCTTCTTGTTGTAGCAACAGAATGGTTTTCCCAATTTATGTCTGGTAAATTGAAGTCGCCCACCAATACTACATCCTCTTAATATTCATATTGTAAATAGATTCCAGTGTCTCTTTGTCCCCCTGCAAGCTGATTGCTAGGGGTCTGTACAATACTCCTACTCTAGTAACTGCACCTGTTCTGGCTTTGAGAGTAACCCAAAGAGTCTTCACTCCAGTGTTAGTGTCCTGGGCAGTGGTAGATTTTATTCCCTCCCTAACATACATTGTCACCCCACATTCCAGGTCTGTCCCTTCGAAAAAGACAGTATCCCGGAATAGTTACCTCCCAGTCATGGTTGTCCTTAAACCATGTCTCCATGATGGCGACCCAGTCCAGATCAGCTTGTGCAATAATAACTGTACGGTCAGCCATTTTGTTTGCTAGGCTACAGACATTTGTGTACATGGCTTTCCAGGCCTGGTTTTCCCCCTTTGTGGGGCCCTGTTGCAATACTGAGCCTTTTTCAGTACTGTTCCCTGAACGCAACCTATCCTGTTTCCTGCTCCATTCTTTGTCTGTCCCCTCTGATAGGGTGAATTTATTGGGATGGGTAGCGAATTGTGTTTGTGTTTCTACCTTCTCCTCAGTGCCTAGTTTAAATGGTCCATGAAGATGTTGCATTTCTGCCCTAGAGCTCTGATGCCTTCCTTGGTCAGGTGCAGGCCATCATAACAGAAGACACGCCTGTCCCAGAAGTCCCTCCATTTTCCAGTGAAGAGGTATCCTTTTTCCAGGCACAAGTTTCGGAGCCAAACATTCAGCTCCCTGATTTCCTCTTTGTAGATTTCCTGTGCCTTACCTCCTCTGTCCAATACTGGTAGGACCTCTGAGAATGCTATGATCGGCGATTGTGATGATAATTTTTCCCGTAGATGAGACAAATGGTTTTTGGTCTCCTCAACTGACTGATTTGCCAGGTCGTTTCTGCCTAGGTGGACAAAAACGCCAGCGCACCTTCCTTCTCTATGTATGAGATGGTCAGTACGGTTGGTATCTCACTTTGCAGATGCCCTAGGTAGGCACCTGGTAGTTACTTGAGTATCAGGGTGCTGAGTTAGGTGGGATTCCACTTCTCAAATCATGGAATCCCTGACGATAACAATTTTCCTATTTTCCCTGATGTTTTGCTCCTTTGGGGTACCTCCAGTGCTTACTTTTTGTTTCAAACTTGTACGTTGGTTAACTGGACTAGGTTTGCCCCCCCTTGTTAATTGCACTGGCCAAGAGTACAAATCTGTTCAACGTTGGGATGCATGTATCCTGATTTGGGGACTGCTGCTGAGACCTATGGAACCTGCCGCTGCTCCTTCTTACCACCTGCCATTCTCCAGTGCCAGATGCCCAAGGACAGCATGGGCTGCTTCCCTGGTGGAGGTGGTGCAGTGAATGGGGGCCAGCGGGTCGGCTGTTCCTAAAGAGGTGATGGAGATATGTTATGTGGTTCCAGGCCTCTGTGTTTTTTGTAGTTTCTCTATTGTTCAGCATGTTGGACAGTGCCTTAGTGCCAGTATATGTGCCTTCTGGAAGGAAGAGCTGCATCACTGGCAATGTATGATACTCATTTTCCTTGAGGGCTGAGGTGTGGACAAAAGAGAAAAAAATAAATAAATAAACATATCAGCTGTTTGTGTTCTTGTATTTTGCACCAAGAGTGGACAGATGGTCCCTCCTTTGAAAGCGGTGTGGACGAAAGAAAAGGGATTTTTTTTTTTTTAAATAGATCATCTATCTTCCCTGGGGCAGGAGGTGTTGGTGATGAAGAGGTGTGGTACTGTGCAATTGTGAGTCCCGCAGGAAGGTGCTGTGCCAGAGACAGTAGCACCTTTTTTTTCTTGTTTCCTATTTGTTTTGTCCCTGTGAAGATGTTTTTGTTGTATTAGGCTGGAACCGTGGATGAGCAGAACAAAATTAAGATGTGCCCAGGAGAAGGATCGAAGGAAATGATGGTGTTTTATGAGACGGAAATAGTGACGCTACAAGTTCCCCTTCCTGTCATGGAGATGGGCAGTCCTAGTAGTGTATGTATATCAATAGATGGCCCAGGGGAGGGTGGTTTTTTTAATGTTGTAGCCTGACTTATTCTCCAGTTCTGTAATATTGTAGCCTAACTTAGTCACAAGATATTTTAAAGCTTAACCCTGCTGACTTAGAGTATTCCCAGATCAGCAGATGCATCCAAATCCGATTGTTTTTGTGCCCATGTGGGAAATGAATGCATATGTACCTGCAGCTAGACTTATGAAAATACTTCCCCATGCCTCCACAAACACTTTGCAAATACAGTGCACTAACAGACATTTTCAGAAAGCTCCTCAGTAAACTTTTCATTTTGCAAATAACTTCAAAGTAGTTGCAGGAATGAAGCAAATAACACTGCAAACATCTTGCAACTATAGTCACAGTGCAGTCTGCAAATGTTTTGAAATTAAGGTTTAGTGGTTAGGCCACAGAACTGTGTGTAAGAAGACCCAGACATTCGTCCCACCAGAGCCACTGGCTCCGCAGTTATCATAAACAAGTCACTTGGCCTTCTTGTTTTTCAGTCATTCCAATAAGATAGGAGCAGAATGCCACTGAAAATGAGATGCTGAATCTCATCTGGGCTATGCTGGATAAGTACATTGCAAAATAAATATTTTTATTAAATGTTGGATCTTAAGCTCGCATTTGATTGGACCGAAGAACACCACATGGTGTAATGTAAATTATGCTATTGGTTTGAAAACCCAGAAACAAGCTGTTCCATGAAGCGCGAGCAAGAAATAACTCGGCGGGGACACAAACAGCGTGGAAAACACAGTTCACAGTAAGACTGCATGGTCCAAATACGTTGTGAAACACAACCACTGCACACACAAAGCAGCACACAGTGCTGAAACAGAGGAGGCAGTGAATGAGTGGTGGTGTTGGGGGGTACTGCGGAAAGAGCACAGAACCCTTGAGTGGGACGCGGCCAGGAGGGAGACATATGGGATGGGCAGGGCACTGAAACCAACACCACACGGGTGCAACATGGGGGGAGCCAACTGGGTGGGTGCAGGTGTGACAGACACACCAGGGGGGCAACATGTGGTGAGGTGGGACAGTACCAGATGGAACAGTACAACCCAGGGAGGACCATAGTTGGGGGGCGGGCTTGAGGGCACAGGGGCCAGGACAAGCAATAGGAGTGACAGGAACAAACTGGAGCAAGGACACAACTCAGGACTGTGAAACACAGCAAGAACAATGAAATGTAAACCGTAAGGTCAATGACCCCACAGCAGTATGGAGGGTCATATAGTGTGCCCACTATAGAGAGGGGAAGAGCAGTCAAATGGCAACTGGGCAACTTTAGCCAGCAGGAATCAGGCATTTGTGTATCATGTGTGTAATGATCACATGAAGACCAAAACAAGGTGATGTCAGGGTAGGAGATAGAAGGGTTTGGGGAAGTTACATACCTGCCACCCAGTGGAGAACACTGGGAGCAAACAACACTGGAAAACTATGTGTAAGTGGTGCTAGGAATTGGTGACTGTAGTGGGATGTGTACATTGGAACCACCATGTACACAACAGTTCACCAACCACTGAGCCAAAGAAAATGTGAATGCAAGCAACCCCATCTCCATAAATTTATTTGTATAAGTGTGTGTGGGGGGGTGGTAGTAGGCCACCTGGCCGGATGTACCCAGGCATTATAAGTTTATGCCATGCCAATAGCAGTGTATTGGGAGCAGCTGTAGTCAATGTGAAGTTGTGTGTGACTAGTAACTCAGGTTACTGAAGGATATAACACATCAGTGTCATGAACTGCAGGCCTATGCCATGCCTTATTAAGATGAACTGCCAGTACAGCCTATGAGATGAATGGGAGACCTATGCAAAGCAGTGACAATGTAATGTAGCACTAAATACATACAGTAATGAATAGAACCATGTGTGCATAAATCACTAATAACTACAGTAGCCAGGGACATTATGACAGTAGCCTAGATGTGATGCAAGTGCCCATGGGGCCATCATGAATAGGTGGCTGTGGTGGGATGTGAACCAGGGAGTACTCTCTTGACCTTCAAGGTAACAGCATCATAATGAAAAGACCTCAAGTGAACATCGCATGGACATGACAGTACAAAATGACAGTACCTCAAATCTTACAAGTGGGTTGTGCCGGGGGAAGACCCGCACATCATCCAGTCTGGACCACATGTCCTGATATAGTGGTGTTGAGAACCATGGACCAATGATGGTCATGGGAGGATGTCAGTTGTATGGAATTTAGCTGATCAAGCAGTTCACCAACCGTGCACATGATACTGGGCTTACAGTCAGGCACACAACAACGTGTAGTGTTCTGCAATTGTCCTTCCATGATGTGTGGTACAACAGTCGCAATATGGAACACCTGTTAGATGTGAGAACTAACATGATGATGCAGGTTACTTTGCTGGGGACAGCACCAGAAGACTGCTGTGAATGTACATTAAAGAAACAAAGCATTGTGTACATAGTATAAACTGATGACTGGCAGCAAGGTGCACCCATACATGGGAAAGCACAGTAGGGGATCCGATAATAATGAATGGCACAACAACTACAGTGTGGATGCAGTGCACACATTTACTTACATGACGCAGGCAGGGGCCAGCAACGCTTCAGACCTGCAGCTGAAAATTGTGAGCAATGCTACGCAGGTAATCATATTTGGAGCACTTGCCATACCCCTCCACAAGTGTGGTGATATGTCTGGTGATGTCCCAGTACTTTTTCCATGAAGGGGGAGACACACCTCCAGATATATACTGTTCAATCCATGCATCATTCAGGCCCTGCTCCACCTGCAGCCCATCAATCAGCTTCCATATGGAGGGATGGCACACACTCATGAAGTTGTTGAAGCCATGGTGCCAGCCCTCCACGGAGCTGATAGTACATGGCAACCCAGCAGACACGGTAGAGTAGTAGTTCTAAAAGTCCACTGGAAACAGTGGCCACCAATGGTTCCCTTGGCCCACTGGATGTCCAACCAATGTGTCCAACCCATGTGTCCTCAAAGTAGTCTGTTAGAGGTTCGAGGACATCCTCATTCTGGAGGAATAACTCCCATGACCGCAGAGTCTCGTACATAGGTACCACATCCATGAGTAAGACATATGCCAATGCAGGCAGTATCCACACATGTAGAGCAAAGTCGTCCTCCATTATGTACCAGTGATGCAAGGCTGGCACCTCCTGGACTTCGCACCACATGGCCTGGCACAGGTGGAGAAAGCATCCTCTATACTCTGCCTCCAGGAACACGGTCTCAAACCCCTTAATGGTGGCCTGCTCATAGTCCGTAATGATGGACTGGGGCTCAGAGTCATGTGCAGATTCTGGAGCTCAGTCAGAACACTGGTATAGGTTGGTACAGTGTGATTAGGCATGAGGATGTACACACTGGGTATCATTGTACTGTATTGCACAGTGTGTACTGTGTAGAGCTGGCTGAAGGGGGAGCAGGGCCACTTTAAATGCCCCATCTGCAAATCAATGTGGACACTGTTCCATTAATGCCAGATTCTGATGGGTGCTGAATATCATGAATCTGTCACTAGATGCTCCACTGCCATACAGCAGGAACTGTTCACCTGAGTTGGTACGGGTGTACTCCTGTAGTATCACAAGCTTGGTGAGGAATGTTGGTAGGACAGGCATATCACTGGATGCCTTCCAGACACACTGTCCCATCTATTTCAGAGATGGTACTGGTGGCAGCTTCCCAGTGACCGATGTGGACACCTGGTTCATTGTTGCAGCCACTATTCTGTGGGGGTCTCCATGGACAGGACAGCTTCCTCTTTTATCCCTTCCACCATGACCCACCATGCGGCGACCACCACCTTGTCAACCACATGGTTGTGTTCCTTTGGCACAGCCACCATTGCTCCCTCTGCTGTGTGGCATCTAGCACGGCATTTCATCTTCTCGTATACTGCGTACTTCAAGTATTGCTTCCCATTGCACTCCCATTCCCTGCAGTACAGGTAGCTGTCATGCAGCAGTAGCTACCCACCCTTCTGACTTGTAACATACTGTAGAATGGGTAATTTATGTTGCAAAAAAAGCTTGCTATGTTCGCTGTCCTCCCAGTACCGCGAACTTACATTTACAGCATTTTTAGATCAGTGCATTCTAACACTAGAGCAGACAATATCTAACATTAAAATCCCTATTGCAGTATAAGAACTTCCCCAGTATGCTTCATTACCTGGTGCTGCTGCTGCATGTGCATTTCTCTGCAAAGTACAGTAATACAGTATGGCACCCAGTAACTCAGTAACAGAGTAAACACACAGTCAGATAACACAAAGTTTTTTTGACATTTTTCAAAAAAGGCTCCAATACAGGCAAGGCATACTTTCACACTTTGCTATCCTGCCTGTTGGTATTCAGTTTTCAACTCCTGTCGGCTCCACTCAGTCAAACAAATCGCCTGCAAAAGAAAAAAAAGGTAATGAATTACAGCAAGTAACCTGGTTTTAACTAAGAGCTGCAGTTCTTTGGATGCATCCTTACTGCTTCCTTCAAGTTCCAGTTCACTTTCAGTTAGTCCCATCTGCTCCAGCACACCGGAAACCTCAGACACCTGAAAAGAACATCTTACAGTTAGTGTATTTCTTTTGCTAACTTACAGTGGCTCACTAGTATGGATACAGTGCTTACAATACTGTCCAAGCATGTCAAATGGGCATCTTTTATCCCAGCTTCTTCAAAGCCGCATATTCAGTCCTCTGTGCGGTAGCTAAGTTCTTGAAAAGACTTCACTAGCCACCAGGCATGTTGTGTTTTTAGTGTATTCATACGAAGATCAGTGTTGATTTTATTAGATGGTGTTCCCAAGCTTAGTTTATCCATTATTTGGGTAGCATACCATTCTGTGAAGCAAGCTTTCAAGTTGTCTTTGAAAATGTTATTGATAGATTTGTCAAGCGACTGTAGCAAGTCCGTGCATGAGGCTGGAATGAATATCCGAATAATAGAAGAAGTCTCAAGTTTGTCCAATACTGGGTGGGTAGACTGTCCTCTGTAAAGATGCATTATAAGTACAGCCCTAATGATAGTTAATTCGTTTCAATAACGGATGTGATGTAGGGGAGTAAAATGTTGTCTATATACTATAGCATGGTGTCCTCATTTGCCCAGTGGTTCAATGTTTGGGGAATAGCATGGGTATTAGTGCTTGTATAACTTATAGTACTTTTTGTGGCTTTACTATATTCCCACCCTTGAGTAGTAGGTATGTAAGTAGGAATTTGTAGGGAATAGAAGGCCCAAAAAGATACCTCCTCCAATCATGGAGAGTAAGACCGCTAGCACTCAGGAGAGGAAAAACCCCCAGGTGGAGGAAACCTCTGAGGACCCATGGCCATTGGTCTGCCCATCCTCTGGGCATACTAAGAGGAGATGAACTTAGGTTCTTGCAACCAATGGCTAATTTTTGAGGATGGTGAGCTGCTTGGAGAGATGATGGTCCATCCTCGACCCATGTATGATGTATTTTGGAAGGATGATACTGATGTTGAAAAAGTAGGTCTTTCATGAAGGAGCATTAGAATCCTGAGAGTGAAGCAGGTCCAGTCAATGAAGGGCAAATTAGGTACAGGTTTCCAAGGTGATGATGGATGATTATCCAATGGGATTACAGGGACAAATGAGCAGGGAGAGCTTGATTTGAACATACGAACATACGAAATTTGCCAGCAGATAAAGGCCTAGAGGTCTATCAAGTCTGCTCGAATGTGCAGCTAGCACCCCTTATTCTGCAGCTGCCCCTTCCTTCCACCTTCCCCTTCATTAACCCTCCCCCTTGTCCTGTCCCATCCTCGTTTGAAGCAGTCCACTGTTCTACTGCATACCACTTCTGCAGGTAATGCATTCCACCCAGCCACCACCCTCTCTGTAAAAAAGTGTCTCCTCATCTCCCTCCTGAACCTTCCTCGCTTCAGTCTCATATCATGGCCCCTGGTGGCCCTCCCCTCCCTTACTTTGAACAGCCCCTCTGTACCTGTCTTGTTTATTCCTTTCATGTATTTAAAGGTTTCAATCATGTCCCCCCTTTCTCTCCTCTCCTCCAGTGAGTACATGTTCAACTCCTTCAACTTCTTCTCGTATGATAAGTCCCCCAGACCCTTGATCATCTTTGTCGCCCTGCGCTGCACTCCCTCCAGTAACTTAATGTCCCTCTTCAGATACGGACGCCAGTACTGCACGCAGTACTCCAGGTGTGGTCTAACTAATGACCTATACAGTGGCAGAATCACCTCCTCCCTCCTCGAGGATATACCCTTTGCAATACAACCCAGCATTTTGTTGGCCTTTGCAGCTGCCTTCCTACACTGTGCCAAGTTGTTCATTGACCCTGTGATTAGCACACCCAGATCCTTCTCCTCCTCCTCTGTCTGGGCTAGCTGCAATCCCCCTAGCTGGTAAGTCCTCCTTGGGTTCTTCATCCCAAAATGCATCACCTTGCACTTTTTGGCATTAAAGCCCAGTTGCCAGGCATCTGACCAGGTTTCAAGCTTTGCCAGATCATCCTGCAACCCCTGCCATCCCCCAGGTCATCCACCACCGCGCCAACCTTGGTATCATCAGCAAACAGACCGATCTTGCTCTTGATGTCCCATGATATGTCTGCAATGAATATCCCAACAACACTGGTCCCAACACCGAGTCTGTGGGACACCGCTTGTCACTGCCCTTGGTGTGAGAGCTCCCCACCCACCACCACCCTCTGTTGCCTTCCCTGCAGCCAGTTTCCTACCCATCTCACCAGCATTGCACCTGTCCCTGTGCCTACTAACTTCCTTCCCAGCCTTCCATGTGGCACTGAGTCGAATGCCTTACTGAAGTCCAGATACAGGACATCCACTGCATGTCCCCTGTCCAGTTGCCTAGTTATCCAGTCATAGAACTCGGCCAGGTTGGTTTGGCAGGATTGGCCACGTATGAAGCCATGCTGTCTGCTGTCCTGTATTCCTTTGGCCTCTAGGAGGGCCACCAGCCGCTCCTTCAGGATAGTCTCCATTAGCTTACCCACGATGGATGTGAGGCTCACTGGTCTGTAGTTTCCCAGTTCATCCTTGGGGCCACTCTTGTGGAGGGGCACCACATGAGCCATCCTCCAGTCCTGAGGTACACACCCCGATTAATATGATACCAGACTGTGAACAATGGGAAAGGTGATGGTTTATGAAGTTATAGGTAAATGATCCAGCTTGTAGAAGGTTTGACATTCAGGGTAGAGTCTGGAGGTGAGGAGTTCAGTGGTGAGCATTAAGTTGCAATGTAAGTATCCATGAAGTGGATGAAGGAGTCGAAAAGAGTTTTTGAATGCCTGGTATGAGTAATGACATAAGTGATTTTTAGACCAATACAGGAAGAGTGGCATAGCAGTCTAGATGGTAACAGAATATATAGAGAATAACTGGAAGTTCAGTACAGGGAATTTGATAGCTGATTTAAATATTGATGTAGTAATTATAGGCTCTTGCTGGTCCACTGGCAGAAGTAAATATGAGTGCTTGAGTGGCATAATTGTCCATGATGTACACTGCAATGGCCATGATTGTTTAGCTTTACAGGTAATCTGATGTCTAAATACTTGTGGGAAGCCTGGAAGCAGTGTATGGAGCAGTCTATAGGCTGTGGTGGCACTGGAGTCAAAAAGAGTAGAATGCTAGGGGTGCCTAGCGCTATAGTTGATTAAAGATCTGCTGGGAGGCAAGACTGGGATAGTGGCATTGCCATATCAGTTGCAGATTTTTGGATTAAGAATCAAAGGAAGCCTGTTCTCGATGAAGACCTTCACTGGAGGAATCAATGGAGATAAATTGTGAAGGGTGAACTAGAAGAACCACTGGATGGGCAGCTGACCTAACTGATGGTAACAAGATGAAGGAATGCCGATGATTGTATAAGGTATGGTGATGTCCAGGAGCTAGAAAACTGTGGTTTTAAAAGATGACATTAGTAAGGCAACTAGGTACGGGTGATCCAACAATGGAAGTTCTGGGAAGGTAGCTGTGGAGGTCTTAGGACAACCAATGGCTATTGAGAAGGTATGAGTCGAGTAACATGGTCAAGAGAGTCAATGCTGGTAGGAGAGGCTGCAGAAGGTAAATGGATGATGTCAGTAGTGCTGTGAGGTATCTTGTGATTCCCGATATCTGTAGCAGCAATGATGGTTACAGAGTCAGTGCATGGCGGAAGGAATTCGGTCTTTCCATGTACAAAGATAACCTGTGAGATGTGGTAGACAGGAGAGCCACAGTGCTTGAATAGACAGGATGTGTAGGGAGTATCCAGTAGAGACAGATGAGATCTTTCTATAGTCCAGTCAAATTGGATTCTGAGACTGATCCTGAGGAGATAGTTGGGCTGTATAGATAACTCTATGGTGCCGTAAGAGTCTATGAGGCATGATGTCCAAGAGATGGTTGCTAGACGTAGTTTTCTTCAGATGAAATGGACAAGTGTTCCACTGAGTAGTGGATGGGAACTGTTAAGATAGTCATGATAGGAGTATGAATTAGATGAACGTGAGGAGTAATTGACTGGGTAGGAATAGTGGTCTGTGGTAGGTATGCAATGCCCAAAAGTCACTGCACATGGGAAGGAGCCCCGAGCCGCCAAGGCAGCTATCCAAGGATGAAAGGGAAGTACAAAGTGCATCTCAATGGACTGGAGGAAGGAGTCTGGGAAGAAGATGGCAGAGGCTAAGCTGGACTGACAGTGCAAATACAGGAAGAAACAGGATCGGGTCAGCTCCTCAGTGAGCGGAATTGAATGTGGAAGGCTGCAGTGTTATGAGGATGACCTATGGAAGGCTAAGGAGCGAAGCCAGGCATCAAGAGCAATGAAGTTGAGTTACATGAGTCCCACATCTGAAGAAGGCAAATGATGAGTGCAGAGGACAGAAGGTGCTGGACCGAGGAAGGATAAGGTTCCCACTTCCAAAGGGGAATGACCTTGCACAGTAGTTGGAAGGGGCAACCTGCAGCAAGGAAATCCATGAGGCAGTCAAACTGGAGTGAGATAGAGACTGAACAGGCTGGCATAGTCCAAATTGAGAATGTAAGGAGGCCAAGGTGGGGTTGAGTATGATGGATCCATGGAAGAGCAGGATGAAGACTGGTGAGGAAGGATGGAAGGCAATCGAGGTATAGGGGTCCCATTCCCAGAAGGAAGCATCAAGCAGGGAGAATTCAGAAGGATGAACAGTCCATTGTAGACACAGGCTCTTAACCCAAGTAATCAAGGTGAGATGACCAGGACATGACACATCAGATAATGTATGTTGGTGAAGACAAAAGAGGTAAATAGTTCTGGTCCTGGAGGGAAGCAGTAGTTGGTCATCTGGGGAAGAACACATAAGATTGAAACAGAGGATTGCAGTTATGAGCTTTCAACCCAGGCAGTTGGAGCGAGATGACCTTCGGTCAATACTGCCAGGCAGAGGTAGGAGGTTGGAGGCAAATTGGGGTAGTGAGGTCCAGGTCCAGAAGGGAAGCAGCAATCCAGATCAGGCAGAGGATGCAGAAGATAGAAACTGACTAATTCAGACTTGGGCCTCCAGCAATGGAAGTTAGAGTGATACGACCTGGAATCGAGGCTGCAGGTAAGGTAGATGGAGCTGGCAAGCAGGTAAGTCTCATTCCTGAAGGGAAGTGGCATCTGGGTATCAGGCAGAGAATGAGTAAGATTGAAGCAGCAGACTCCGGCACCCATCCGGGATGGTTGAGGTGAGATGATCTTGACTTGATATAGCTAGCCATGGTAGGATGATGAGGGCAAATGGGGTGAAGAGGTCCCATTCCCTAAGGGAAGCGGCAACCTGTATTGGGTAGAGAATGCAGAAAGTGAAAACAGTTAAATGCAGACTCAGGCTCCCAGCCATGGTAGGCGGTGCAATATGAGCTAGACTCAAGGCCGCCTATCAGGCAGAGAATGCATTAGGTTAAAACTGTCGAACGTAGATTTGGGCATCCATTCCAGACAGTCAAGGCAAGATGATCTTGACATGAGGCAGCTAGGCCAGGTAGTATGATGCAGGCACAAG
The DNA here is from genome assembly GCA_016271365.2 of Neoceratodus forsteri. Classification (NCBI taxonomy): domain Eukaryota; kingdom Metazoa; phylum Chordata; order Ceratodontiformes; family Ceratodontidae; genus Neoceratodus; species Neoceratodus forsteri. The sequence goes on along the minus strand of CM057449.1, from coordinate 1,272,686,815 downwards.
GGGTGAAGAGGTCCCATTCCCCAAGGGAAGCGACAACCAGTATCAGGTAGAAAATGCGTGGTATGACACAATAGATTGCAGGCATAGCTCCCATCCCTGGTAGTCGGGGTAAGCTAACCTGCACTCGATGATGCCAAGCAGAGTTAGGGATGGAGGATGCCAATTTGGTAAGTAGCAGGAGGTAGTAATTGTAACAGAATCCCATCCCCAGTAGACAGGGGAAGCCTACCTTCACTCAGCACCTCAGAAGGTGAAAATTAGAGACGGAATCCAGAGTACTGCTGGTATGGGCTGGCAGAAAGCGTAGAATGCTGCTGTAGAAATAGTGTAGATTAGGAAACTGAAATGAGATAGATATGATGAATAGTACATAGGTATGGTAAGACATACATAGCATGATATGAATGGTAGGCACATAAACAGTCATCGATATATAGAAGGAAGGGTCCGGCCTTGGAAGCAGTAACAATGAAGGGGGAGGAAGACCAAACTGTAAATGGAAGCATGTACCAGGGAAGAGAATTATGTGGGTGAAGGTGACTGAGATCTTAGGCAGCAGGAGCGGTTAAGTGGGAACAACTAGGTTAGAGGATTGGGAGCACCCCCACCCCACACACCCAACATCCTGAGGATTGTGGCACAAATGTTCATGCAAATGGATGGGTACCACATGCACCCGGCTAAGAGATAGGAAGAATAATGAAATCAGGAATAATAATATAGTGGGCTGTCAGGAGACAATCTCTGCTCCTTAGCAGAATTTGTCCCAAAGTGCAATTTAATTTTTCTTAGGTCAGCCTGCCTTTCAATCCCTCCACCACCACAAGAGCTGAGCAGTGGTAGCATAAAGCTTTCCTCCAGCTGCTGTTAGAACTTTCCAACCTCTTGTTTTATGTACAGTAAAACAGAGTTTGTAGTGTTGTGTGTTGCATAAAAAGGAAGCTTTCCAAGCAAAGCACAGCTCTAACTCCTCTAGACCTTTGTGAGGAGGATGTAAGCAAAACGTGGTAGTTATACTGTTGTTTCTCAAATACACAGCCCATTTCATCTGCTATGGTTCGAGCACTGTACCTGACAATATTCGGTGTACTTACTGTACAGATTACAGCACGCTATGGTGGAAAATGGTGATAGGAACCCAATGCAAGTGTCGACAGATATGGAGGAAGGAGGTTGGATGTTAACTTCATGGTTGCATGATCTCTCAGGGTTATGAGACAGAAGCAGCATCTGGGAGAAGGGACACTGAACTGCTGTGGAGCAGACGGTGTGCTGCAGAACTGGAGGAGTCGAGGAGGAGAAAGGGACCCCTGCAGGGGACAGAGAGGAAGTGGGCATGCTTCAGAAAGGGACCAGAGGGAAGTCTCGGGAAAATGGTTGTGAAGGAGCTGGGGACACTCATAAGCACAGAGAGCGAGGGCAGTGAAATGCTACCGAGAAGCCCAAAAGAAAACAGGGAGGAGGGAAACCCAGGAACTAGCAGAATACAGAGAGGAGTGGTAGAAAGGAGCAGGGGAGGTGGAATGGAGCCTCTGAGGAGAGGAGACCAAACGGACACAGGAGAAAAGGCAAGTAAAGGTGCAACACAGAGAAAAGTAACAATGAGAGGGGAAGGGGAGCTGCACAAGGAGGGGGAGCAAACCAGACAGTCAGCAGCAGCAGGGCACTGAAGATAGGAGGCACAGTCACATGAGCCACACAAGGAGCTCAAGGAAAAAACATGCCCTAAGCAAGGAGGTGTGTTAGTGGTGGGCTTAAGTAGAGTTTGTGGGAGGAGCTATTCCCCACATTGGACCTCGGGCTTAAGCCCTCCCATTGTCTGACTGGGTTATGTGCCAGTCAGATGGAAATTAAAAGGTGGGGTGGCTGTTACTGGTTTTCCTCTGGTATATCACCTGGGGGGGTGGGTAATAACCTGCCAAAGTGCACCCCATCACCCTCGAGACTTGATGTGTATCCCCCAGGCTGGTAACTTTCACCTGTTTGGGCCCGACCACCTCCATTGTCTGCTGGGAACAGGGGACCAGATTTGCTCCTGTTTCTTCAATATTTATGACTAATTCAGCAAGAATAAGCTCCTGCATAGCTGCTGTGCTTATACGTTTCAGATAGCTGTCTTTCAATTTCTGAAAATCTTGAGGTTTCTTGTGGCCTGCCTTTGTTCCCTTCCTATTACAAAAGCCCAGGCGATTTAAAAATTGCCAAGCCCACTGTCTGGAAAACTTAGGCTACCACCATATTCACTCAGCGTTTTGGGGTTTTCTGCCTTTACAACACCAACAGATACAGCAACAACAATGCAGTCATTTACAACAGCCCCCTCTAGTCTAAGGTTTTTTATTATTAATCTCAATTCATTTTCAGTGCCCTCCAGTAACAGAGTTGGATGACCCCTGGGTTTGGTAGGGAGTACAGATGGGAGATGAGAAGGGTGAGGAACAGTCTTTAGCTTACTTAGGGAATCAGTTTAAAATGTTCTGATGGTGCTCTCATTGATTGGTTTACTATACATTGCTTGATAATCATTCATAACCCCTTTTGTTGCAGCATGCTTGCCAAGTTCAAAACGCACCTCAGCTGAGTAGGGAACATACTCAGTTCTATGTTTTTCTGAGGTGGTGTGGAATTTTGTATTTCTGTTATAATGCTGTCAGCAGTTTTATAGGAAATGCCTGAAACATCACTTAATGCATCAGGCGTTATTTCCTCTAGCACAGAGAAGTCCCGCTTCACTGATCTGCCTCACTGCAACCACTGCATGTGATATTTTAAATGTTTTTTTTATACACAGTTTAGAAGATAAAGACACTGCCAGTGTTTTTTTTAAATGGAAAGAGAGAGAGAGAGAGAGAGATGGCTTATTCAACAACTTATGTACCACAGATGATTAACTAAACAATGACAGTTGACATCAGATTTACCTTAAACTGTCAATCATAGTTGAACAGCTTAGTGGTACAGCCGCTGAGTTCCGCTGAGCTGTATTACAGTTCTACGATGCCAGTTTGACAACACTGTTGTCGATCCATCGCATTTATAGCTACGGATTTGTGGCGGTCACTGCAAGTTATGGTAGACAACCTGGTATGTCTCACAGTCCTGTTTTTCATTGGGGGCTTTGACTCTCTTGTAGACATGGGGGATAGATGGAGGCAGACACCCTTAAAATGAACTCAAAATAGCATTTATTCAGCAAACAGAATTTGATGAAAATAAAGAATCAAACTGTACAGTGACCAAAAAAAAATAAAGAGAGATAACTGAAATTTGCAGTTACAAACAAAATTATAGCATTCGACCACTAGGAGGAGCTAGGGTCCGAGGAGGAGTCAGACTGTCTGCTGAGCTATAAGATCTGCTCCTACTCCTTCACTACCAAAGCTCAACTGAGCCCTCTATATATATATATATATATATATATATATATATATGGATGGGTAAGGTGGTGTTATTAAGCTCCACCCCCTTTTGAAAAGTTAAACTTTATTTTGTTAAATACACTTTATTATTTACTACCAAGCATCCTATATTCAGTTGAATTTAAACATCTTTCATTTTTCAGTGCTAGAACCATATTTAAATCATTCTATGGCATAATATGTTTGTTGAGGGTGGCTCCCTGCTGTCTTGGCTCCTCCCACATGTCTTCAACCCAATATAGATGGAAACATAGAGGCCGTCCGGCTCTATAGAAGGCTGGGACAGGACAGGATCAGGCAGCAACAGGGCCATTCCCCAAACTGCAACCTCCAGGAAATACCTAAGTAAAAAATACTAAAAACACCACAGGTACTTTATTTTAACATTTCTTTCTAAACATTAATACCTTACTACATTTTCTCTCTAAGCATTTTAAATTCGGACATATTGTTTGTTTCCATGTCTGATATACAGCAGGGTTAAACAACAATGTTTAAAATGACCTAGAACCTAAACACCAGCCCAATGTAAACCTTTCCTGATAAAACATTTATTTTCTGAATTGCTTTCTTTGCTGGATTTATGTCTTGGAAACCAGAAAACTATTCCTCCATTAGACTGTAATCAGTAGTAATTCATTCAATATTTCATTGCCTGAATGCACTAGCTGCAATGCTGAACTTTTCCCTACTAAAAACCCTGCCTAACCTGTGCTACCCAAAACACAGAAAAGTCTTTCCCAGTCAGGCAGATAGTGACGCTTTCCTCAGTCACGTTTAAACAGCAGCCTGCTTGCTTACCACAAGAGATGTCTCATTATTTTACAAACCCTGCCTAACCTGTGTCACTAACACACAGAAAAACCTGAAGAGGAAGTCTAGAAGCTAAATCCCTGGCTTTTACCCTGATTCGTAGCCTTTTCATTTTTTTAGCTAGTGCGACTCGCTCGCTCTAATTTGCACATTCGCACATTCATGCAGACGGATGTGCGCATGTTCGTGAAGGAACGTAAATTACTTCAGGGGGTGGATTGTAATGGGGGATTCCTGGAATAGCCTAGAAAAGCAGAGGCAGAAAGAGCAAGAGAGAGCCATCTGACAGGTGGCCTGCCTGTAAGATGGGGGAAAAACACAGAAAGAAAAAAAAGTGATAGTACAGGATAAGGGTATGCTGTTGCAACAGACCTTTTGAACTAACAGATAGGATGTTCCAGGAATACTCCCTACTACACCCTCCCAACATCCCATATGGGGTCTCTGCCCTCCACATCCCCTGTACTACAGATTGTCAGCTCTGAGTCAGAGTTGATTCGGGGAAGGGGTGCAGGACCGGGAGACAGTGTGACCCTGTCTGAGGTGCACCAACACAGCAACCTGTCAGCAAAGTGTTGAATTTGCCGACAGCGAGGTATGTCGTTGTGTTGGTGTCACTGTCGGGTCAGCAAACACTGTATTACCAGTAGCCACTTGTATACTAGTATGCTTCACTTTGTAACTGGCTAACTGCCATTAACTGTGTGCAGCTTGTTTGAGAGCAGAGTGGAAGCGGTGACAATCTGAGATCAGATGCGTGAACTTGAGTAACGATCAGATGGCATCGGCGCAAAGTTACATTTGTGTTTATTAATTCTGAAACTTAGGACTGCAAAATTTGCTTTGTGTTTCCTTTTTAAGTTCTACAGTATTTGAGTGGCATATCACTGTGGTTAGCATCCAACTGTGCCTAGCACACAACTTCATGTCCCACTTCCTTTGTAGTCCCCCGCACCCACATCCCTTGTGGAACCCATGCCTGACAGTGTGTCCTCATTACAGCAGACATGGCTCCAGCCAACCAACATCTCATCACTTACATGTGACTGTATTTGTGCCGATGCTGTGCTGGACCAGCTAGCACGTCCCTGCACTGTGCACTAATTGCTGCTGTCTTTTGCCTCTGTAGTTTGTGTGGCTCCCATTAACTTCCATTGCTTGTTCACTAATTGCCTGTCTTTCCCCTCCCTTGCCTCTGTAGTTTGTGTGGCTCCCATTCTACTGCGTGCTGCAGACCATACACCCCATCCCTCACCACACAGTGGAACACAACACATTGAACAATGATACAGTACCCCCTGGTGGTCAATTTACCCTCCATATCCCCACCCCATGAATGACAAATGACACCTCTGGTGGTTCAGTGTGCCCCCCCACACAGAAATGTCCCCCCACCCCACACTGAGAGCAGGTGACTGGCACAGCCCTCTGTGCTCCTCCATGCCTGGCAGCCCACTGAGCTATCAGAGAACGAGCGTGTGCATGTACAAGCGCGTGCCCATTCACTGCTAGCTCAGTGGGCTACCAGCCATGGAGGAGCGTAGAGGTCTGTACCAGTCACCCGCTGCATGTGTTTTGTCTCATTTGTTTTGCTACTACATGAATATGCAAGCTATCAGCATGTGCACTTCTGCCCCATCCACACGTAACACCCTTTAGTGGTGTTCACTGTGCTGCTCTCACCGTGCTGTAATAGAACTCACTGGGCAGTCGTGGTGACAAAACAAACTCTTGTCCCAAGTTGTGGACAATAGTAGTTTAATAGTACCAGACATTGGTTTTCCCCCTGAAGTGAAATGCATGCTGCAATGTTCTCTTTCCTTGGCAAGAAACTGCATCACTGTTGTCTGTTCATGTTCCAGAAAAAAACATTAAATTAGCAGGCTCCATATTCAGGTGTTCTGTTTTCCCCACTTGTTGTTCCCCTACCCAGTCTAGAGCTGAAGTTCAAACATCTGTTCTCTTCAGTACTGAAAAATACCAAAACATTTGCTGGTTCAGTTCCAGAATGCTGTGTGCGAGTAAACTTATGAGCAGGGACAGTGAAAAAAGTGATAAAGTGCCAATACTCCTATTTCCTTAAATTCAACTTTAAAACAAAATGCAGCTGGGTACTTTGCAGCTCAGAGTGTTATGTGGCTTTCAAATCTGTCCCACAATTCCATTTAAGTAAGTCCCCAATTCACAAAGGTGACTGAAGTATGCAGAAAATGTGCAAACAATGTGCTTTGGGGTACGTACTATATAGGAACTGTGCTCACTTCTTTTGTGCAGATGTTTGGTGCCTTCATTATGCCATCCCTTCATCCAGCCTACTGTTACTCCACCACACCCAGACCATCCACTCCCCCACCTCATTAAGTCATCTCTGAGGCATTCATACATTTCTGTTTTAAATCTACCCTCCGGAAGTCCAGGAGCCTCATTGTTCTGTGGTCTGCTTCTGCTATCATACTTATGCTGAATCATACTGTTCGGTAATTATTGGTCCCCAGGCGGCAACCCACCTTGTCATCTGAAACATTGTCCCTGTTAATGAGCATGAGGTCTACTAATGCCCCATCACAAGTGGGCTTCTTGACTAGCTGCCGTGGAAATTCCTCCTGCATGATGTCCAGAATGTCCCTGTTCTAGCTGACGCTGTGGCTGGGAGGCACCTATCTATATCCAGCAGACTGAAGTCCCACACCAGCAGCACCTCCCCTTTTTCTGCTATTGTGCTAATGACTTTCCTCAGTGCTTTATCCAGTTCCTCCCCCTGTGTTGGGGGTCTGTAGATCATACTAGTGTATAAAGTGGCTCCGGCTCCTGTCTTCAGGGTGACTCATTGCACCTCCAACCCCTGCATCCCCCACCCCACCCCAGTTTCCCTGCATTTCTGTTGCTTTGATACCCTACCTTATATACAGCACCACCCATCCTCCTTTCCACCCCACCCTATCCTTCCATCCCACCCTGCCCTTTCTGAACTGAGCATAACCTAGTATGACCATGTCCCAGTCATGGTTACCTGTGCACCATGACTCATTAATAGCCACAAATCCAGGTCTGTCTCAGCCATGATGGCCTTTAGGTCTGGAATTTTATTTCCAATACTACCTGCTTTTGCACACATGGCCTTCCCCCCCTTGTTCCCACTCTGCCTGCAACCTCCATTTTTTCCCTTGTATCCCACCTCCATTTCCCTTCTTTTTGCAACCCTCGTTCCTGTTCCCCTTGTCTTCTATTGTAGTATCGGCAGTGCAGACAGTCATGGAACTGCATCATGGATGTGGCATTGTATGGTGGTATACCCCGAAACTATTCAGAACCAATGCTATAAAGGGGGACCAGTAAAGAAACTAGTGATATGTCAGGGTATTTAGACCACAATGAATGGGTATGTTACAGGTCCCCCCTCATGGCACTGATGGTGCAACAACTGTGATAGTGTAAACAAACTGCCATCACCCAATGTATAGCATATGGCACCAGTGGAGGCTGCGACTATGTCATCTCACACCCTAATCTGGTCAGGCATCATGATGGACATGTGCAGGCAGCAGTCCAGTAAAGAAGAGGGTGATAGCCTGGACAACATGTGTTGTATGCACTGTTCTGTAGTAGTATAAACCATACCATATGTAATATGCACATGGATGACTTTCCTGACCTCACCCCCAGATGTCACAACCAGCCACCGACACAGGCCACAGCAAATCAGACACACCTGCACCACACAGAAAACACATGGCCCAGCAACAGTGCCACCAGCAGGATCACATAAGCCATCCTGTTGTAACAACATATGCACAATGAGATGGACACTCATTGTGAACCACACATATCGACAGACATTAGTGGGCCCCTGGCCTGTATACTATATAATGGACATGAAAAGGGCCAGCAGCCAGTGCATAGTGATGACATTAATGAGTTGTGGCTCAGAAATAGAACAGGGGCCCGAACAGGGAACACAGTGGGGGTAGTAATTAAGGGATCTCATCTCCTACATAGGGTCCATTCGGCCTTCCCATTCTTGTCCAGCTGTAAAAGACACAAAGGGAAACTGCAATTATAATAAAAAAAATGCTAGTCTATCCTGTTGTGCATTATCACACATTGTACACACTCAACAGCAATGCAGCAGTCTGTCGATATGTAATGTACTTGCACTGAAACCTAGCATTGTTCTATACGCTATTTTAAAGATCACAGTAACCCTCCCCATACAGGATGATGCTTATGTAGGGGGTATTGGAGTCCCATCTGACAGGTGGGGATGATGTCATTCTGCCTCAACCAGCCCCCTCCCGGTCACTTCTGTTTGCCATACAGAGAGGCCTTGGTTATCCCCCTGTAAGCACAAAAGTTATGATGTCAAGGGTTGTCCATTGTATACTGAATCCCACAGCTTCCACTTGCATACTGTGTGACCCTGAGCAAGTCACTTAACCTCCTTGTGCTCCCAGGTCGCTCCTGTAAAAAAGCTTTCAGCTTAGTGTGCTATACCTGGTTAAACAACTAAATCAAAAAAAAAACAGTGAATGCTATGTACAGTGTAGAACATGACCCTCCAATCGGAGTGGGCAGCTGACTCATACACCCAACACCCATTTGGCCTATAATACATCAAGATTATGTGTGCAGGTGGAGCCAGTCTCGCAGCAGCAGCAGTACTTCCAACGCAGCTACTGTGATGTCATACTTCTGACATACTTCTGACACACTTCCACTCCACTACATGTATGGGGTTATGGTGCAGTTAGCCAGTAGCCAGGCGTGAAAGGTCACTGTACATCTCAGATTGCAGTCACTGCCCATACAGTGTGGGTGACCACTGCTGCAGATGGAAGTGGGTAATCAGGTGGACATGTTCACACTGATTTTGCTGTGGGGCCCATGCCCAGGATATGTAGGGAACTCCTCTTGCCATGTGGCCTACCAGAAGTGGCACAGGGCCACTGTTCCCAGGCACTATTCTTATGCTGTCTCTTTTTAATTGTAACAAATGCAAATAATGTAACTTCCTGAAAAAGGGACCTCCAGGGCCCAGAGGGCTTACCCGGTTAACAAAATTTAATAAATAAATAAACTTGTGCACTAAGGATCTGATTGGAAATGAGCTCTGCTCAGTTGCGTTTCCAATTCATGAAAAATGACTAAAATGTTACTACTACTACTACATGAGGATGAGATGTGTCTGGAAGGTTGCAAAACTGGCCAAGGTAGGTCACTGCAGCCAATTACCACTGCCTGGATAGTACCATAATGCCTTTATTATTCCTATTTATTATATTGCAGAATCCATTGTACTTATGTCTCTGCAGCATTTTGATGGATGATCAGCTATGATGGCCCTGGAGTTGCAGGATTGGTGGCCAGGACAGCATAACAAGTCCATGTGGTGTGCCCACGGAGGTGTCTCCCTCATGTGTTGGAGCTGGCTATCAGGGCATATGTTGATGAGTATGGCTCTGTGTGCTACATAGTGGCACCATCACAGGTGGGTGAGGGGCCACACTCTTTGGGGAGCTACGGTTGTCTATGCTGTGTGACTGTGTATATGGTTCTGTTACTGCTTTATCATGTTCACAGCATTATTGGGGGCCTATGCAAAGGGCGCACATCAACAGAAGTGGGAATGACAACCAGGGTTTACCATCTAAGCAGCCACCCATATACCCAGGACAACATGTTGACCATCCCATCTTCCTTGGTGCATACATGGTTGTGGAGGAACAGTAGTAGCCACCTATCATGTCTGTCATAAGGGAAGATACAGTATCATCTGTGGGGGATTTGGTTGTGGCATTTGAGGCACATGCTACTGTCCAGAAGGTCGATTGTTATGGACCATGATGTGAGACAGTTGTTATTTGGGGGGGGGGGTAGTGCTGGATAACTCCATAGTTCCAGTCCAGATCAAGTCATGCTGCATGGATAATAGGTATAGAGAGAAGATACACAAGGGCCATGTGGGCCCCTATACATGTTGTATAGGGGTCCACACAGAATGAATGTGATATTGTTGCTGATAGTGTCTGCCACTTGAACTCGCAGGACTCTGCAAATGCATTTAATGCATTCCTCACTGACCTGGAGAAATTTAAAACTAATTCATGCAGCTCCCCCCTCCTCCCCCAGCACTGCTTACTAGACCCTTCCCCATCACCTAATTTTCACTTCAAATTAGTGATCAAATCTGAGGTATTAAAGCTGCTAAGGAAAGTTAAGACCATGGGCTGTGCTGGGTACAAGTTTAATCCCAGACTACTTAGTTTTGCAGCCCATGTCATTGCTGCCCTGGTCACTTGGTTATTCAATAGGTTGCCGCTGGAAGGCAAAGTCCCCACAATGTGAAAAGTTGCCCTGGTCACCCCCCATATCAAAAGGAGGGTCTTGTGAACTGGTCGAGAACTATAGACGTACATCCATAGTCTGAACAAAGTGTTAGAATTGTTTATCAGCAAGTCCAAGATTACATTGAGTAGCATAACCTACTCACTGAAGAGTAACATGGCTTTAGAAAAAATCATGGCATCAGCACTGCACTGGTTAGCCTCACAACAGATATCATATCAGCCCAAGATAATGGCCTGCAAACTGGTGCAATCTTTATAGACCTCACCAAGGCCTTTGATCTGGTGGACCATCAGCTGCTTGTTATAAAGCTGAGAACTTACAGTGGAGGAACCGCTGTCAGGGAGTGACCACCACTCAGTATGGCTCACGTTGGATATGGGCAAGGAAGGAGTGGAATCTGGCACAAGAGTGCTGGACTTCAGGAGGGCTGACTTTGGGAGGATGGGGGAAGTGGTAAAAGGGTACCTGGCCAGAATTCAATCTAGTATGGATACTAACCAGAGATGGGAGCTCATAAAGTTGGGGATAGTGGAGGCACCAAAACCTGCTGCAAAGCCCAGAGCAAGAAGGCTAGGGCTAAGAAACCGAGCTGGTTGAGCAAGGAGGTCATGGAAAGGTAAGGAGGAAAAGAGCTGCCTTTAGGAAATACAAGAAAACAGGGAGGGGAGGACAGAGAGGAGTACTTGACAGAATCGAAGGAGGTGACAAGGGCAGTAAGGGGAGCCAAAGCATCTATGGAACTCAGGCTGGCACAAGGCATTAAGAAGGGGGAGAAGGACTTCTTTAAGTACATCAGGGAGAAAAGGAGCTGTAAGGACCACATAGTAAGGATTAGGAAGGAGGGGGGTTGGGTGGAAGCAGGGTGCGATAAGGCGGAAGCACTAAATGAGTACTTCTGCTCAGTATTTACTAAAGAGAAGAGGGGGGTGACACCCAAGATGGGAGAAATGGCAGACACAGGGGGAAGTGGTGACAGATGGGGAAATCATGGAGGGCAGAGTTCGAGAGGGTTTGAAGGCACTGAGGGTAGACAAGGCACCAGGCCCAGATGGCATCCACCCCAGGGTACTGAAGGAGCTGGCAGAGGTCCTTGCAGGACCTTTGGCGAACCTATTTAATGCCTCACTACATTCAGGGTGTGTACCTCAGGACTGGAGGATGGCTCATGTGGTGCCCTCCCAAGAGTGGCCCCAAGGATGAACCGGAAACTACAGACCAGTGAGCCTCACATCCATCATGGGTAAGCTAATGGAGACTATCCTGAAGGAGAGGCTGATGGCCCTCTTAGAGGCCAAAGGACTACAGGACAGCAGACAGCATGGCTTCATACGTGGCGATCCTGCCAAACCAACCTGGTGGGTTCTATGGCTGGGTAACTAGGCAACTGGACAGGGACATGCAGTGGATGTCCTGTATCTGGACTTCAATAAGGCATTCGACTCAGTGCCACATGGAAGGCTGGAAAGGAAGTTAGTAGGCACAGGGGCAGGTGCAATGCTGGTGAGATGGGTAGGAAACTGGCTGCAGGGAAGGCAACAGAGGGTGGTGGGGGTGGGGAGCTCACACCCAAGGGCAGTGACGAGGGTGTCCCACAGGGCTCGGTGTTGGGACCAGTGTTGTTTGGGATATTCATTGCAGACATATCATGGGACATCAAGAGCAAGATCAGTCTGTTTGCTGATGATACCAATGGCTAGCGGTGGTGGATGACCTAGGGGGATGGCAGGGGTTGCAGGATGATCTGGCAAAGCTTGAAATCTGGTCAGACACCTGGCAACTGGGCTTTAATGCCAAAAAGTGCAAGGTGATGCATTTTGGGATGAAGAACCCAAGGAGGACTTACCAGTTAGGGGGAGTGCAGCTAGCCCAGACAGAGGAGGAGAAGGATCTGGGTGTGCTCATCACAGGGTCAATGAACAACTCGGCACAGTGTAGGAAGGCAGCTGCAAAGGCCAACAAAATGCTGGGTTGTATTGCAAGGGGTATATCCTCAAGGAGGGAGGAGGTGATTCTGCCAATGTATAGGTCATTAGTTAGACCACACCTGGAGTACTGCGTGCAGTTCTGGTGTCCGTATCTGAAGAGGGACATTAAGTTACTGGAGGGAGTGCAGCGCAAGGCGACAAAGATGATCAAGGGTCTGGGGGACTTATCATATGAGAGAAGGTTGAAGAAGTTGAACATGTACTCACTGGAGGAGAGGAGAGACAGGGGGGACATGATTGAAACCTTTAAATACATGAAAGGAATAAACAAGACAGGTACAGAGGGGCTGTTCAAAGTAAGGGAGGGGAAGGCCACCAGGGTCCATGATATGAGACTGGAGCGAGGAAGGTTCAGGAGGGAGATGAGGAGACACTTTTTTACAGAGAGGGTGGTGGCTGGGTGGAATGCGTTACCTGCAGAAGTGGTATGCAGTGGAATAGTGGACTGCTTCAAACGAGGATGGGACAGGACAAGGGGGAGGGTTAATGAAGGGGAAGGGTGGAAGGGAGGGGCAGCTGCAGAATAAGGGGTGCTAGCTGCACATTCGAGCAGACTTGATAGACCTCTAGGCCTTTATCTGCTGGCAAATTTCGTATGTTCGTATGAGAACCCTTGATCTTGATGATCTATCAGTAAAGTGGTTCACTGACTACCTATATGGCAGATCACAAATCATCAGATGGCTGGGTGCTAATTCTGACCAACGCCCCATCTTGGACGGAGTCCCTTGGGGATCTATTTTGTGACCTTTTCTCTTTTCCCTATTCATTAATAATTTACCCAAATATTGTGGAGGTGTGAAGGTGACCCTCTATGCTGACAATGCCATGCTGTATAGATCATTACATGACACAGCCCAACTTAACCATCTACTCAGCCAAGACCTCAATGTGCTCTAGAATTGGTTCCAGTCCAACAGATTAGTTCTAAATGGTAAAAAGACCAAGGCAGTTCTATTCAGACCTAAAAGTCTGGGCCTGGTTAGGTCACATATATTATCCCCACATCTCTCTAATAGCTCAAAGATCGAGGTGGTTGATTGTGTCAAGTACCTAGGTGTGTATATAGACCAAGATTGTACATTTAATGATCATATTGATCAACTGACCAAGACACTAAATCAGAAGTTAGGTCTTCTATATCGCTTGAGTTCATTCCTCACTCAGGAATCCAGACTACAGGTAGCCACTGGTACACTCTTGCCCACATTATTATACGAGCCCCAATATTATACTCAGTTAAAAGCTCTGAGTTGCAAAGGCTGAGAACCCTGTACCACAGGGTAGGACACTTTGCCATGAGGGTACTGTCAATGGAGCACAATTGTAATGTATTACAATCACTAAACTGGCCTTCTTTAGAGGGTAGATTAACTTACCCATCTCTGTGCCTTGCCTATCAACTCCAGCAAGGCAATGCCCTCCCCACCCTCATTGGTGTGTAAACAGCCAAATGGACTGGTAGAGCTTTAAGATACCCTGATTGCCAGCTTCTCCATGTCCCCAGGGTCAGGACATCCCAGGGGTACCAGTCATTTGCTGCGTATGTAACACCCCTTTGGAATGACCTCCCAAATAGTCTCCAAGAATGCACCTCCCTTGGGGGCTTTAAGAAGCACCTTAAGACCCACCTTTTGGAACTGAGCCTTTGCTCATGCTATCGTTGAGATTAGGACAACACAGACAGATTGCCAGTATGGCAATGTTGGAATCCTAGCAGACTATTGCTCCCATATTAGGACTTTTTACTGAACTCAGTTTGTACTGTGATCTACAATATATACTGTTTTTGTAGGTGTCAACTGTAATTAACCTACCTGTTGTACAATTAATTGTGTCTTTGATTGCATTGTTTGTGCTGCTCATTATGTGTCGACTTTGTTCCTGATGTTTTCTGATATATGTAATTAATCCCAGGTCGTCCCTGAAAAAGGGACAGTTATGGTCTCAGTGGGCCTATCTGGTTATCAAAATTTAAATAAATAAATGTGTGTGGATTTGGTACTTAGACCACTTTATCCTGTATTTATCAACAGCTGTTTTTAAACTATGTAATGTACACCAATGTGCTGGTCTGTAGTTTTATCATTGTTGGTGTAGTGGATATTATATTATCATGGCTCTTATGCTTCATTGGTGAACTTAGCATTGGGATCTTAGAACATTCAACACTCTCGGCCTGTCCATCATTTATGACATTTGGGATCACAGCCTGCTGTGTATGTACAGTGTCTGTTATGGCGTTCTGTGTGCTTTATACATTTGTGTTTGGGCCTTCACATCACTACTGCTGCCCCTCTGGGGGTGTAGTATCGGAGCTTGTGATCTGCATGTGCAAATGCTTCTCTGTCAGTGTGTGTCAGCATCCACAGATGCAAATAGTGCATATGTCGAGTAACACCCACATGCAGAGGGGCAGTGGCATGTAATGTGGACAGATCCACACTTCACTTCTGCACCATGCATGATTTTGACTGTGAATAGGCAAACAGGTGAATTCCATAGGTTTGGTTCAGAAGTCCCTTTCCGCTAGCACCACCTGGAGCCTTTGTGGATTGAGTCCTAAGTTTACTGCTACATTTTGTTAAGGGGAGGAGACAAATGACTGCATGGTTTAATAAAACAGATACTGACTTGAGTTGTATGGATGTAATGGAAAACTATCATCCGTCAAGATGATGCATTGACCTCCAATAGGCAATATAATCCACTTTTAGTCAATCGATCATCCCTTGAGTTCAATAGTTTTCCACTATAACACTCAGTAGTAGTCCATATTTGTAGAGTGTGCTGCCACACATGTACTGAAGCATCTCATTTAAACTGAGGATTCTGTTACTGTCCTCACAAAGGCTTTGCTGGTGCCTAATTAGTGGTAACAATTTCTTAAAAAAAAAAAGTGATTTTGCTTTTAAAGATGAAATGCGGATATGAACTGTATGTTTTAGTCACTCTCATATCCCAGATTATGCAAACACAAATGGACCAAAATTGGCCCCTTGGAAGTTAACAGTGCCCAGAAAATCTGACATTGATAAGTTTTCTGGCTCTAACGTCTGTCATGTAAATTATTAATGACTGCAATAATCGTAAATCCACACTTGTAAATGTGATCTAATATACACTCATGAGGCAGACTCAAAGTCAACACCCAACTCCCTTATCAGTGCAGAGAACAAAGGGGTAGCACAGTATGCTGATTGTCACTCCTCCCAAGTCTTCCTCTTCATTAGTAATAACCAATGAATCAATCATTAATCAGTTGGTATGCAACAAATAGGTAACTAAACCTGCGTGAGATATGAGCAGGAGCACAAAGGTACATTACTTGTTAGAAATAATGTGTTTTTTGGCTGTAACATTTCAGGAGTTGCACACTTCCTAGATGTGCCTGTCTCTGGATTGCACCACTGAACTGTTTCAAAGTCCGTCACTGACCTATTAAAATATAAGCTGTTAAAGCAAGCTACATTTTTCTAACACTGCCATGTTGCCTTTTGCACATTATCTGCATTAACACCACTGCTAAAATGTTTTGAATTTAAAAAGCTCACACAAGAAGTGTTGCTCAACTGGCCATTGAGCAGGTGCAGTAAAAATCGAAATGCTTTCATAGAGCTCTGGGCAGACTGGACAAATTCTTATGGACATGGGAAAGAAGGTGAAATTAAGGAGTGCTTTTCAATGTGGATTCTCAGCCATCCATGTAACTTTGGATTCCTGAGAATTTCACAGTTCTATAGTTTTTATGAGGATGTTTTAGCACTTTTCTATCTTTGGATGCAATGAACAAGGAATGACCTGTGAACTCTTTGAATATCTGTAGTAAAGGCCCATTTCACTGTAATATTACCAGAAGCTGTACTGCATTTTGTTAAACTTCAAAGTATTTTCTCATTTAGCATTCTCCTCAGAGTACAAGAAGTAATGTGTAGAGCTGACCCAGTGGTACAGGCAAACTCTTAACTCCTTAAATAGCTTTTTTTAATACTACTACTCAGGATGGAGTAGTGAGCAGCCTGTCACACATGCAGCAGCACTGCTAAGGATGACTTTAAATGAAATTGTCTGTGACATGGCTGAGCATACTGTAAGACTCTGAGCAAGTCACTTAACCACCCCAGTGCTCCTGAGTCACCCCTGAAAATAGGCATTTGTGCCTACTGGGCTTTACCCAGTTACCAAAGAATTAAAAAAAAACTCACCCCTCTAAAGGAGTAAGCTGAAGTACACCAGAAATTATTGACTATCGCAGGCCCTGAGGAAGTGACACACTAGGCCGGGAAACATTGCCCTCATCATATTTAGGTGGCTAAACACACCTTGTATAACCAATAAACATTGTTGAAAATATTTAAGGAGTCTGAACTCCCCAAAGCATAGTTCTGATACCACCATCAGAGGCAAGACTCTTCTGATTTAACTAATGTTTTAAGTGACCTAGATGTAGGTAAAGAGAGCAGCTGGGCACCTCAAACTTAAATGATTTTCCAGTGGTACAGGCCACTAGTAAGCAGCAGCAGAATGCCAGCTCTGGCTTGATTCCCACTGTTGATACTGATTCTGGGAATAAATAAAACTGCTGGCCATGTAACATTTCCTACCATGGCAGCCAAAAGCAAAGGGTAAGATGGAGGACTGTGATTCCCCTGGTGAAGATAAAACTGACTTATTGACTACAGCTACCTGCAGAACTGCAGAGAAAAACAAAATCTGGCCAGAGCCGATAGGGCTGTGAAGCACTACCAAGTGATGAAAGTTACACATGTGTATAGAAATTATTCAACACCCAGGTGTAACTTGGCCATATGTTGGAGGTGTTGCACTAAATTTTCAACATGGCCTTTTTTGGACCCCTCCTCATGAACAGTGCCAGTGTCATGTTGTTCAATTGTCCCAAAAGGTGATTGCGCAGACCAAACGTGCTATTCTGTGCCACATGTGCGAAAACACAGTTGGGCAGGTTGTGGAAAATGACAGCTGTACAGTTGTGAAGGAGGTGTACAAAAATTGCTATGTTAAAAATGTGAAGTGAAAATATTAAAAATTAGTGACGTTAGGAGTGTGCATAGAAACTGCTCAGCACATGCTTGTAACGCAGTCATTTTTTGGAATTTTTTCACCAGATTTGCAACATGACCTTTTTTGGACCCCTCCTCATGAGTGTCATTTTGTTTAATTTTCCTGAAAGGTGATTGCGCAGAGCAACCACACTATTCTGTGCCACAGGTGCAAAAACACACTTCAGGCAGGTTGTGGAAAATGACAGCTGTATTGATGTGAAGGAGATCTGCAAAAATGGCAAGGTTAAAAATGTGGAGTGAAAATATTAAAAATTACGATGTTAGGAGCGTGCGTAGAAACTGCACATTGCATGCTTGTAACACAGTCATTTTTGGAAATTTTTCACCAAATTTGCAACATGGGCTTTTTGGGACCCCACCTCATGAATAGTGGCACTGTCATTTTGTGAATCGGTCCCAAAAGGTGATTCCGCACAATGGCCATGAAATCACCTTTCCAGGCTGAGTAACAAAATGACAGTGACAGTTTTCATGAGGTGGGGTTCCAAGAACCCCATGTTGAAAATATGGGCAAAAATTCAAAAAAATGGCTGAGATATGAGCATAAGTTGAAAAGCACATTGAATGGCTGTATAGCATGCTTACCTTTAATTCTTCAATTCGCAGTTGGGCTTTGCAGAGTGCAGATGTGTCCCAGTCCAGAGAAGATGACAGCACCAAGCTCCAGAGGTAAGTATAGGGTAAGGGGTGGAGTGAGAAGGTGGGTGCTCAGTGGAAGGGTGGGGAGGGGGAAGGGGGACTACACCGATGATGAGGGACCATTTCCAGTTTTGCAGGGAAAACAAACCAACGAGGGACCGTTTTCTAATTTACAGGACAAGTAAACATTTAGGTAAACTAGGGTGGGCTCCCAGTGTGCCACATAAATGCTGACATGGGGATTGGGCACCCTGATGTCAGGCATCCATGGGCAGGGGGCACCAGAACAAAAACACGATGAGGGACCGTTTTCTGTTTTACAGATAAAACCACATTTCGCATACTGGGGTGGGCTCCCCGTGTTGTGATATAACATTGCAATTTGGGGAATGACTTGGGGAGAGGGGCAAAAAATAGAGAATGGCATTGTGCCATTCGCAACATGCCAGCACCACAGCACTGCGCATGCGCATGACTCCACACATGCGTGTGCCTGCTGTGCATGCACAGTGCATGCATCAGAATGCAGAAATAACAGCTGAAATAGTGTGGCTGTTATTCCGTACGCCAATCGTGGCAGACGGCTTTCAGCTCCGTTAGGCTTTCAGAAGGATACTTCCAAACATCCAACAGAAGAGGTTGTAAGATCAGTTGTTTTCAGAGCTAAAAAGTTCTCGCAAAACAGCTGTTGGGTCTGCCCACAGCCCTAAAAATGATGCAATACAACATGATTTTGACATGTTATTCCCAGAATGTTTTCTATTACATAATGTTGCAGTAGCATCAGAATCAAAATGGATGCAGTTGACTAACTAAACTGACAAATCCTGCCTATGGTTCGACTGGAACCTGTATGACCACCAAACAAGTGGCCTGTGCACAGTGAAAATGTTAAATTAATTCATTTGAAAAAATAGAGGAGCAGAAATACATTTCCATTTTAAAATCATGGTAAGGCAGCCCCAGGGAGTGGGTTACGTCTGACAATCCCACCCCCACAGTAAACTATAGGAGATGGGTTTATCATGCAGAGGGAAGGAATACTTTAAGGAACCAATCCACAGCGTGCCATACCACTTACATAGATGAGTAGAAATTTAAAAAAGAAACAAGAAACTAAACTGTGATGAAATAATCAGGATAGCATGTGGAAATTTGGGAGCAGCAGACAACTCATGCTCCACATAAACACCTTTTTTTGTTCTTTGTCAACTGATATGACAGCTGAAACTTCTTTCTCCTCTCCTCTGGTCATGATGGTCTCTTCTCTGAAGGAGGCCATTTCAACTTTCTTCTTTGTTTATGTCAGATGTGCAATGTCCCTCTGGTACCTCTTCATGAAGGTGCAAGTCTTGCTCGCAAGATGAAAAGTGAATCAACCAAAGTAAAACTTACAATTTCATGCAGAAGCACTACAAACACATTACTGTCCCCTGACCCACTGACTATTAAAGCAACAAAAAGTGTTATTCAAGGAGATTCAGAGGATCAATAAAATTAAAAACAGTTGTCAGTGCTCATGTCAATAAAACAGACCAATGCTGATAGCAATTATTGAACTGCAAAATTGGTGAAACTGGCAGAGAGCTCAGGAGGACCAAAAGGCATAAGGCAAGGGAAAGGAGGTACATTTTTAGGTGAATTTGATGAAGGAAGTGCCTGATTCAAGGGGAAATTTCACCCATTCAAAAATCAAATTTTTTCACAGCTTACCAAACATAAATCTCTTTATCAGCTTCTGCAGTTATACACAGCTTAGTTTTAAAGGCTGTCTGCTGATAATGTATTTCTTCCCCCGGGGCTGCCATTACATCTCTGTGTCCCTGCAATGACATCATCATCAGAAGAAGCAGAAGAATATCATCAGAAATCATGAAAAGGAAGCCGACCCATAAGTACAACGGTTGGATTTCCTCTTGTGATGCCAGCAACCCAGGTTAGGGGGAATGAGCCCAGGAGCTGGAGGGCCAGCTGAGGGGGGGAGGAGGCTTGAGCATCCCATGGGCTTGAGTGTCCCATGGACAGCTTACTTTCTCTGGGGATGTCCAGACTCGGTGCTTGAGTCACCTCTGGTGGAGACCCGAGGTACAAGCCCGAAGCTGAAACTGGGCAGGCGTGCTAGACGTTGGTGCCTCAGGTGCCTAGATATCAGGGTGGACAGCACACCCCAAGAACACCAGGAAAAACACCCTTAACGCTCCAGGAAGAAGGAGCACCAGGCCCCAAACCCCAATGCCCCTACGGACATTGGAACCGGCATCCTGACAAAATACAGACATGTCGGGGTGAAAGGGCCCTTACTCCGTACCTTTCTGAGGGATACAACCATGGCTTCATGGGGGGATGGACTGCTCCAGATGCCAGGTAGGTGAGCAGGGATGTAACAGACCATAGATGTCTCCCAAAGAGTGGAGTGCCTGAGGAGGAGGGGTAAAAAAAAAAAATCATGAGAACTTCAGTAAAAATGTATATAGTATTTAGTCTCATTATAATAATGGCATTGGAGGAAGGTGATATCAGCCTCCTGGAGGAAAAGCATATGTCAACAATCTCAACAACTGGCCCATGCATAATTGAGAAAATCCGATAAAGAAGATTGTCTATGATTATTTTAAGAAAAATTTGAATTTTGTGTAGATGACAATTCCCCTTTAAAACAATTGGTCATTCTGCAAGGCATGGCCAGTCTGGTTTTACACTATATTCCTAAGCCAAATCTGCCACCAAGAATGTGTTTTAAAAGCCTCAACTGCAGGCAGGGTAAAACAACTGGCAGTGGACAGAAGAACAGTGGGCTTACAACTTTTACACCAGAAAGCAGTGAAGTACTAGAGAAGTGATTGTCTTAGTGTCAGTGTCAAACAGTGAGCCAGTGACTGCAGTGGGATTTCTTCTGGGCTCTTTTGCTTCATAGTTCACTTCTGTAACCTTTTCCCTTATACTTCATTAAACATTCCTGGAGAGGGGGTTTAGGGGTTTGCTATGAGGGATTGCAAGGGTTAAAACATTATTATGAATGCTGAATTATTTATCTCTGCTGGGAATACTGCATGTTTGCATCTGATAGGTTAAATTTCTGCACCATTAGGAATGAAAAGTTAAGTATTCTTGTTGACAAAGCTAAAATATTGTGTAGCTTCTGAAAGAGTGATGACTGGGAGGGAAAGGAATATACTACAGAAAGATGACTGTGAGTCAAAGTAAAAGAACCAGGTTTATTGGATATTATTTTTGTAATAGAAATGTAACCGTTCTACTAAAAGGAATGAAGTTCTGGAAGATGCTGAAATAGTATATGGCATGCATGTACTGGATGGTACCACTTTAAATGTTGGAACTTTAGTTCTCATGTTTCATCTTATTTGCTATTGACATTGCTAATCCCAATCAATAGACCTTATTTATTACTCTTTAGTTAACTTCTAGAGGTCATATAAGCAATAAGATATGATGGGCTTGCATTATGCTGATCTAACCAAACACCAAGAGACATAGTGAAGCATGTGGCTGCAGGCAGAGTGTCTTCAGCCCCTGAAAGTGCAGTTAGATCAGTATAATGCAAAGTCAAAAGTGTCTTATTGCTCTTATTAAAAATGGGTAAACCAAAAAAATTGTTTAAAGCAAAAACAATGCTTACTTTTTATATTAAAACAAGTATTTTCTTTTGTTTAAAGTAACTATTAAAAATAGTTCATCCCAAGCTGTCAAACATCTGAATATATAGAATAATGTATGGTAGCCCATACACAATAATGTTATTCTTACACTGAGTGGTTACCATGATGACAAAGACCTCAAGAGTGTAGCTCGAAAGGTCCCTTTGCAGTTATGGTAACCACAAGGTTAAGAAGAGCATTGTTGTGTATTTGGGCTACCAGACACTAGTTTAAATAGCATATGGTAGGGAAAAAAAAGCCAAAATTGCTTACTTTTTTATGTCTGTTAGCGTGAGTGTTTACAATCCACTGCCTGTACTTCACCACCAGCCAACTCGCACATGTGATGCTTCAACCTCCCATTGTCCAATGAACAGCACTAATGGGGTAGCTTGCATTGTGATGTGTTACTAATGCAGCATGAAAAGTTACTCTGCATTAGCAGAGATGTCAGTACTGCAGCAAAATGACTTTTTCAAGTGTGTGGATCTCCATACACAAGAGGGTTCCACCATACACTATATCCAAATATTCAATAGACGTAATGTTTATTTCTCATGGAATGCAGGAATTCAAACTTCTGCAGAATTATATTGGTTAAATGTTTGCTTCACTCTACACAAACACACAACAGAAGACCTCAATAAAGCTAGGGATAAATTTTATCTGAGACAGGACATGCAGCAAAGATTTCCCTGGTAGGCAGATACTGTAAGAGGGGGTCCATGATCAGGAAAAAAAGTTCCTAAAAATATAATTGTGAGTAGTACTTCATTTTTTAGGTGTAAGAGCCTATTGCCATGATGTGTGTTGTTTTCTGCATTTAGTCAGCTTTAAGGTTACATTCAGTCTCAGTGACTTAACTGCACAATGTTATTGATGATGTCAGTGATAGGGCTTTTAGGTCTTGGCATACAGTTTCAGACATACAAAAGCCTGGGTTTGATCCCCAGTGTGGAACATTCTTTCTTTCTAACTACAATTTATGTAGTATGAGATAAATTGTTAGATGTTATTGCTAATGTCAGTGATAAGAGTTTCAGCAAAGTTTGAAGCAGGCTTTCTTAATACAGTATTTATCTGTTACTTTTTCACAGTCAACTTTATTAGTTCTGGTTGATATTTTGAAGATTTCCTAGGTTTGGATACAACTTTGTGGGAAGCATTAATTCATGCTAGCAAAAGTTCATTACTACAGTAAACTCCATAGCCACTCTGTTCCAACGCACCCAGAACCCAAAAGTTACTAGGAGCTCAGCCAAGTGTGCACTCCCAGTCCCACTTAAATTAACCTCCCTTGCTCAATGATCTCTAGCCTATCATGGGCCTAAATGGATAAATGACCTACCCACCTCCCTCTTAGAGCTCACTAAAATGGGGCCTTTTAAAAAAGACATGCGTGTCTCCCTGGCCACTGAAATCCAGTGCAACTGCTATTCCTAATGTACTCGTTACCACTCCCCTGCCTCTATATCCTCCCCCCCCACACACACACATATTGCCATCCTAGTGCCCTCCTTTGCCACAGTCCTTCCTCTTCAGCCCCCTGGTATAGCCTCGGCAACCTATTACCCCTCAGCCATCTCCCTAACTCTATCCATTCTCCCCCCTCCTTTCTTTTCTCTTTTGCCAGCTGTTGACAAAGCCTCCTGGCTGCTTCCTTCACAGTAACTGAGCACATAGTAACAAAACTGCACCAAATCTGTAGCTTTACTAGATGTTTCTCTGTAGTCAGCGTATATTTGTATTAGAATAGCACTGAATCCTTTCTGACATTTTAATTTTGTGTATCCGCTGATCGCCCTGTATCTGCTATTATGTAAAAGGTATTATGCTTCTTGTCTGTACTGTCTTGTACTGTGCTTCACTGACATGGAACCTTTGTAAAAGAGTCATTCCAACTCAAAGGTATTAATTCCGAAAATATAAATAAATAAATCCTCCAATGCAGTTGTGTAGGATGGTGACAGCTGACACCAGTGGGGTCACATGATCCACTCATTAACCTATTAAATATTCATGGGATAACAACAGGTTGCATTTGCAACATACAAGAACATCACATACTGTACATATTATAGTGGTTGAGATCCTTAAACAAACATATACATTTTAAATGCAGAATGTTGAGTTAAACCACAACAGACCAATCTTTGAAATAAGGTTAATTATTGGCTACGCTCTGCCAAAGGACAACCTTAAATCTGCCTCTAACTCCACCTTTGAGCAGTCCTTAATTTGCATAGGCATATAACTAGGGGAAAGTAATGGCCAGCAGGCACCTATAGGAACACCGCATGACCAGCAGTGGACATAGGTATCCCATAAATCTGAGGTCTGAAAATGAGGTAACTGACTTTGCCACTTTAGTATGTTTTAATTTCTGTACTGCCACTGAATGCACTTTTTAGTACTTTTATATAGCTTTGTGCCCTTTCTTACATTGTTTTATGTAGTGGAAGGAGGGAGTATTTTGTACTTTGCATTTGAAACATACATTTACATGACATAACACTGAACAAGCACTATACCGGGCACTGATATGTGTTTGTCTCTCTTAAAGGATTTTATAAATACAGTTTTGAACAACAGCTTTGCAGAACTCCCTGCAGTTCTCGATCTACCGTACAAACTATACAAATGATACTTAAATAAAAATGCAGGCACATAATTTAACACATCAGTACAGCTTTGCTGAGAGCACTGAACCTCAGGAGGCATTACAGAAAATGTATAGTAGCAGAGTAAAGGGAAGCAGAGTGTTGCACAACCGAATAGATATTTTAAATTCTCAGGATGTCCTCTTTATTTCTTTAACTGTCCCTAAGCAAGAGTGCTTTTTCATGGCAGTGTCACTTACTACTAATCCGCTGACAAACTCATGACAGGCCTTAACCCTACTGCAATCCTCTGTGAAGAACATTTTTTTCTTTCTCACTACAAGTTATGTTGAATAAGAGACATTTTTAGTAAGTGAGAAGGGCAACCCAGTGATCAGAAGATTATGGGTTCTAGTTCCACACCAGGAACTTGTGCTAATAGTTAGTTAGTTTAGTTAGTTACTTAGTTAGTTAGTTAGTTGAAAATTGGTAACCAGGAAAGGCACACTGAGCCAGGGCTTCTTTCCAGGTGTGACCCACGGAGAAGGAGAAAGGGGATACAATAAATCAAAAACAGCAGTAGAGAAGCATTCCAAAGATAAAATGCAAACAGTGATTAATTCAACAGTATGCAAGTGTATATAACAATAAACAGTGAATAGAAATTGGTTCTATGAGCAGCACCAATACCCAATTAAAATGACAAAAGCAGGTTGATACAAATATGTGCAGCAGTTGTAGCGACAAGAAGTGACCCCAGGGGACAATGGTGGGGGTAGGGCTGACAGGACAGGGAAATGGGTGAAAGACAGAGATGATGGGAGCTGATTCCAGAGACATGAAGGTGATAGGTGAAGGCTGACTGCCCAGCAGAAGAGTGAGGGTGGGAGAAGGTGCAAGGCTTCCTGGAGCGGAGGAAGTATGGGACAGAGGGAATGGATGAGAGGAGTGTGGTTAGATAAGATGGCAGAGACTCAAACAGGTATTCAGAGATGAAGGAGGTGCAGTAGACTGATGATGTGATGGTAGGGGGAGGATGAATAGGAAGGAGTAAAGGGAGCAGTGATGAGTACCGGGAGGAGTTGCTAGAAAAGCAACAGAGGATGTTACAGATGGTGTCCAGTGTGGCATGGGGGGGCAATGCCGTAGGCCTCATCTGCATAGCTGAAGGCTGGGAGCACCATTTTAGTAACCAACTCCTGGAAGGTCTGCTGAGACAGGCAGTCTTTGTTACTGTACAAGGCTCCAAACTTGAGGTGGAGCTTGGAGTGGATGGCACTGATGTGGACAGAGAAGTCAAGCCTACTATCAAGTCACACAGCAAGATACTTGAAGGAAGGAACCACTTCAAAAGGGGTGCCATCCAGAGTGGAGAAGGTAGGGTGGAGGCAAGCCTGGCTATGGGGGGGGAGGTGGCGGAGCCTGGCCAGTTTCATGCTGGTGCCAAAGATCATGGAGACTGTGTTTTAGCATTAGCCCAGTGTTAGCTGGACTGGAATCAGTGCAGGACAATGTAAAAATCTCAGTGGAGCAAGACTTCTGCTGACACGGTCAAGGAACCTGAAGTGTAGAGAACTGTGTCATCTGCATGCATGTGAATATGTGAGTTGGCACAGGCAGAGGGGAGGTCATTGAGGAAAATGGATAACAAGATTGGACTCAGGATGGAGCCATGTGGAATGCTGGCCTTGACTGGTAGGGGAGAGGACAACACGCCTCCTACCTGTAGCAACTGCTGATGGCCCAAGAGGTAGAATCAGAATCAGTCAGCAGCAGGGACTGAGAGGTCAGCAGAGCTCATCTTGTCCTAGAGAAATGGATGGGCCATTGAATCAAAGACTTTGGCCAGATCAATGAAAATGGCCAAATTGATGAACCCCTGAGCCATCCCAGTGAAGATTGAGTCAGTGAGATGTAGCAGGGAGGAGACAGTGGAATTCTGCTTATGAAAACCAGTCTGGAAGGGGGAGAGGAATTGGAAGAGTAGAGAAAGTGAGCAAGCCTGGAGTAGACAAGTTTCTGCTGCAGCTTTGAAAGAGAGGAGAGAAGGGAGATAGTTTGGAAGTTGCCAGGGGTGGAGGGATCACCACCTTTGTGGAGGGGGAGAATTTTGGCAATCTTAGACAACCGAGGGACAGCACAGAGGGTGAATGGGAGGTTGAGGAGGTAAGTGAGGGATAGACAATGGTTGGAGCTGTGGGATGGAGAATTTTAGGGTCCTAGCCATCAGGGCTAGATTTGGACAGGTTGAGTGAGGAAAGGGCAAGTAAGGTTTCCTGGGTAGTGATGAAGGGACATGAAACACCTTGGAGAGGTAGGATGGAGAGGAGGGAAGAGGTGGAAGGAGATGAGAAGAGGTGAGCCAGGAAGAGAGGATAGAGCACACAAGTAGTGAAAACACCTTTGAAGTGAGCAGCAACAGAGGGAGAGTTGGAGACAGGGG
The DNA here is from genome assembly GCA_016271365.2 of Neoceratodus forsteri. Classification (NCBI taxonomy): domain Eukaryota; kingdom Metazoa; phylum Chordata; order Ceratodontiformes; family Ceratodontidae; genus Neoceratodus; species Neoceratodus forsteri. The sequence continues at coordinate 1,272,659,831 of CM057449.1, read as the reverse complement.
AACCATTAACCATGAGGACCGGGGGAGCTCATTTGGCCTGGAATCAAATAGGGAGTGAATCACCTTCCAGAATTTAGTTGGGGAGTTAAGATTGTTCTGGATGTTGACCCTAAAACAGAGGGATTTGGCAGATTGGATGGCCTTTGTGCAAGTATTTCTGAGTACTCTGTAAGAGAGGAGGCCAGACAGGAAGCGGGTTAATTTGTACCGGAACAAGGCTTCATTACAGAACTTGCACATATCAGTGAGGTCATTGATGATCCAGGGGAGGTGAGAAGACTTAACCCTGGACTTCCCAATAATAACCCATACTGACAATAGAAAAGATCCTTGTAACCTCCCCCATGGACCTAGAAAGTAGCTGTCACATCTCACTGATCAAAAATGACCAACAACTTAAATTAGTGTGACCTCCCAGTGCTTTCATCCTACCAGGTGTACATAAGAGTGCTATGAGTCCATTTTTTTTTTTTTTTTACTTCTGCTGTATGTGATAGTCGTGGGCAACAAGGCCTTAAAAGCAGTTTTGTTGTGTGAATTATGTAAGAAATTACAAAACAAATTTTATTTTTTTATTTTATTTAAACAGCAGTTTGGAAAACCTTTGAGCCATAGGCTCATTTACAAAGGTACCTTGTCACAGTAAGACAAACCAAAATACACAGTATAGCAGTACAACACATAAGTATAACAGTAAATTAAGACATAGATACAAACAAGCTGGTACAGGTAGGATGGCTGCAAACAATACCAGAGTTATGTTGTCCTTAGCAGCTTAGTAGCAAAGCATCATAGAAGTATTGATACGGCTTTGACTAGTGGCAGTTACAGCATTGGGTGTTAATAGAGGTGGTTACGTGAGGAAGTTTTGAAGCACGATATAGTTGGAGCTTCGGAGATGGAGGGGCAGTGTGTTGAACCAGGAGGGGCCCTAAAGCTGAAGGCTCTTTGGCCGTGAGAGGTCCTAGGGATAACAAGAGGTTTTCCCAGAGGTCCGAGTATGAACTAGTGGGACAGAGCGGCGTATGGTGGTGGTCAATCCTGGTGGGGAAAGCCCAAGGAGGGTCTTTTTTGTAAGGGTACAGGTAAGATATTTGAGGCGCTCGTCGAGATCAAGTACCAGCGCTTTAGCATACAGTAGACAGGTGTGTGTCATCCTAGGTGCTCCAGTAATTAACCTGCAGGCCTTATTCAGAGTAGTGCGAATTTTATGGAGTGCAGTCTGATCAGCAGCACCATACACCGGCAGTCCATAGTCCACTAGGGACAGGATAGAGGAGGTGACTGCGAGTCGAAGAGCCTCCGGGGGGAGGCAGTGTTTATACCGATGTAAGATGCCCAATCGGATATTAGTGGCAGTGGCTAGGGCAGCGATGTGTCCATGGAAGGAGAGGGAGGGGTCAAAATGGATCCCTAGGTATTTATAGGAGCAAACTTGTTCAGTGGGAATGAGGACCCAGAGTGAATGAGGAGTTTGAAGTTGCAGGACTTGTTTTGGGGATGAGTGAAGAACATGGTTTTGTTTTTAAGATTTATCACCAATCTATGTTCCTTGAACCAGCCTCGGCTTCAGTGAAGGACTACTGCAGCGAGTCCTAGAGGCAATAGGGTTACGACTTGAGGCAAAGATGACTGCATCATCAGCGTACAATAGAATGTTCCCCGAGCAAGAGCGTGGAAGGGTGTTAAGGTAAAGGGAGAATAGTAAGAGGCCCAGAATGGAGCCCTGGGGAACCCCAGAAAAGATGGGACAGATGTCTGAGTAGGTCCCATTAATTTTTACACGCTGTGAGCGGTCAGACAGATAACAAATTCAGTCCCTGTGAATGCCATGGAATTCCAGAAGAAAATGGGATAGAGTGCCAACTCTCCCCATGTACCTCGTGGCCTAGAAATCCCTGTAAAGGGCCTCTCCTGGTGGCCTGCAGGAGTGGAAAGAGAAATCCCAGCATCAACTGGCATGGCAGGCCTCTGCTGGTGATCTGTACAAGCAGAAATTAAAAACCCTATTCCCACAAACAGGGCAGGCCTCTGCTGGTATCAAGCAGAAGCAAAAACAATGAGCATCCACTGGCACAACGGGCCTCTCCTGTTGTCCGGCAGAAGCTGGAAAAGAAGAACCAGCATCTCCCAGCACAGCAGGCATCTTCTGCTGTCCCAAGACTAGCATGAATGAAAAAATCTGGAATCCCTCCAGCATGGTGGGCTTCTCCTTGTGTCCCATGCAGGAGTGGAAATGGGAAACTAACATTCCCTGACTGGTTTGAGCAGCAGTTGAGTCACTGAGTGGTTTTGAGGGGACTCTAGAACTTGCCTTACTTGAGAAAATTAAAGAGCTAGTGGTGCCGAAACAGGCAGATAGGAGAATAATACAAATTCTAGGTAGTAGACAGTTGTACCCTTTTTTTCCCGAAGTATTTTTCTTTTTCCTCTTGCACATTAGAAAATATTCTATGTGATAATATTGTGCCAGATGTGTGGAACAGCTCTCAGCCTGGCAGGTGACATATCTAACTCTGCTGCCCCACACTACATCATCAACGTTGTGATCTCTCTGACTGTGACATCATAAGTAAATGACCTGGCAGTCACTCACTTGCTGTTCCTTGGTAGCAGTGATGTCACAGTCAGTGTGGTCACAATGCTGATGATGTAGTGTGGGGCAGTAGAGCAAGATATGTCAGCTGCCAGGCTAAGAGTTTGTTCTACACATCACACCTACTAACATCAGGTAAACAATCTTCTAATTGAACAAAGGGAAAAGAAAAAGTACCTCAGATATAAAAGGTAATGGTTGTCTGCTTTTAAAATCTAATATTAGTTTTAGGCAGTATACTAGCTCTTTAAAAGGAAGTTCCTTCAAACAGCATGCCATTGCCTTAACTATCCCCTCCTTGATCTTTTTCCAGTGGATCTCCCCTACCCCCACCATCACCCCCCTTGGAGGTATTAACTGAGACAGTCACGCATTTCTTAAAAATCTGCCCTCCAGAATTCCTGAACCCTCATCTTAATGTGCTTTTTTTCTTGCCTAATCTATATGCCAAACCACACAGCATGGTGATAGCTTGCACCCAGCAGACCACCCACTGTGACATCTGCAATGCTGTCCCTGCTCATAAATACCTGGTCCAGCACTGCCCCATCTGTAGTGGGTTCCATTATCAGCTGGCTGAGAAATTCCCCCTGTAGGGGGTCGAAGAATGCCCTGCTTTTTGTTGTAGCTGCAGTTAGAAAGCTCCAGTCTACATCTGGCTGAAAAGGTCCCCCACAATCAATACTTCATCTTTGCATACCATTCTGCCAGTGGCCTCCCCCAAAACATTGTCTAACTCCTTCCTCTGTGTAGGTGGTCTGTACACCACCCTATGCATATACAGGCCCTGAACCCTGTGTAACCCCCTCCCAAAGTCAGGAGCTTACCTGCTCCTGCTGCCTCCAGTCATCCCCATCTGCTGCCGTTTTCTCACTCCCCCATCCTGACCTGGACTGCCACAGGGCCAGGGAGCTCTGTAGATTGTTCTGGCACCTCCTGAGCCTGTGTGTAGTGTGGCCAGAGTGTCACCTTGTTCTTTTCACTACCTGGGTCCCCTGAACTTCAAAAAGGAGCCGGGAAGCATAAAAAGAGTAATTCTGGCACCTCTTGCACCTACCTATCTTCAAGTAGCCTGAGTGCCGCACAGCTCATTTGCTCTCCCCACCTCTGAATGGCCACACAGTGGGGCGGGGAGCTCCAGGAAAGTCCGCATGTGTGGCCTAGTGCCATAGGGATGCTTGCAAGAAGCGTCAGAAGCACCGCAAAGAGGGATATTCTTCCCAGCAATACCAGACTGCCTAAGGGGCTGGGGAGAGTCAGAGGAAGGACAACATTATTTTTAAAAGTACTCTCCGACCCTGTCAATGTCACCAGTGGGTTGGGGAGTAATAGGGAAAATGGTGACCACAGGGACTAGAAGTCCCATGATGCTTGACAGCCGCAGATGGCTGTTCAGAGATTCAGCTCCAGCAGAGGAGCCTTCAAAACGGAGCCAGAGACTCAGCTCCTGTTCCCAGAATGTACCCGCTGGCCCTAGTGACCCTTAGAAGGGACCAGGAGGGTGCTAGTGATGCAGCCAAATGCTGCCAACAATGAATGTTCATTTTGTTACAATTCATGGAAAGTGACTGAGCTGAGAGAACTGTTTGATGGTGGCCATCTTGGCAGAGGCTGCTGGGCAACAGTGTATGATCCGATTGGCAGCTGCAGTACATCCAATGAGGACGAAGAGCTCATGAGTTGAGTGAAACAATCAGAGGCTGAGTTTTGAACCAGAGGATTCTGAACTTTACAGTTGGTGTGTGTGACTTGGTATGATGTTTTGAAGTAGGAAGGAGTGTTTCTTGTCAGCTCCTGCTGCTGATAGCCTAAAATCCTACAATTTTGTACCTTCTGTGCAAGCTAGAAATTTGAGTGAGACCTTCCAAGGACTGTAAATCAGAGGGTGTATTTTTTTACCTGCTTCTGCCGTGGCCTGATAGAAGATCCTGTTGTTGGTGCCTTCTGTGCAGGTCCAGAACTGGTGACTGAATATCCTAAAGCCTGCTGAATGCTTTATTGCCTGCAGTGGAGAGTGAGGTAAACCAAAGCTACTGCCTCATTTCCCTACCACTTCAGAGACTGAGCTTCTTGCCAGAACTTATGCTCTGAGGTTCTGCCTGCTTGCTTGATCTGCTGTGGCCTACCTACAGTCGAGGTGGGTGAAGACATGTCCCTTTATGGGGTGAAGATTGCCTACCTACAGTCGAGGTAGGTAAAGACAAGTCCCTCTGTTTGTGAAGAGGATCATCGCCTGCAGTCCAAGTCTTTCCTACCTGTTCTTCCAAGTTGCCTGAAAAGAGGAGATGTCCCCCAACAACCTGCATCTGTTCCTCTAAGGTCGTGAGTACTGGGTTTACCCAAACAAATACTTTCCTAATTGTTCAACTAGCTAACTTGTTAACATTACATCTGGTCTTCCTTTATCGACTTTAGCAACGCCCTTAGCAACTAGTACAGTCAGGAATAAACTGTTTCACTGCACCCCCGGTGTAGTTGGTACTTTGCTGTGCAGCACCTCAGCATTTCACCTGTGCTGCACCCAGCTTTTCTATGTCACAGGCCTGCAACTGCTCAGCATGTGCACACCAAAATTAAGAGCTCTCGCAGGGACTGTGGGGTTAACTGGTGCACCAGTGGAGGGAGTAGAACTGGGACTGGTAATACTGAACTGCATAGTACCATTCATGAATGCCAATGTGTTTTGATGTTACTGATTTTGCATAGAGTTTAGAACATTATTGAATGCTTTTATTTCCCTTTGCTTCCACTGCTCCCTACCTTTTTATCCATCCCAAAATAAACCCGTTGTTTATTTTCTGAAAACTGTTGCAGCCATTGCATTATTGTGTAGTGTGATATTTCATGCTTAGAGTTATAAGTGGGGAAGGGACTGTAGATTATCTGACCTGTTTCCAAGGGAGGGGGCTGAACATCATTTCCTGTGGGGAAGCCCTCTGGCAGTACGCTGTTGGAAGGATCCCCACAGGTGGAGGCACCGCGCCAACCACACAGCCAATTTTAACCACAAACCCAGGTGCCAACCTATATTCCCTGAGGCAGCACTACCTGTGGGTGGGTGTGCAGGTAGAAGGGAAGAAGTGGTTACAACATTGGAGGCTACCACTGGATTCTTTTGGTTGTTTCAGTACCCCTATTAGTTATATTGGGACCAGTCTGGTACCCCCCGCAAAAAAATTCAACAGTTACAATGGCTCACATTTAATTTCAAGATTGGTGCAAGGGTGCAGATGTTGATCCGAAAAAATTATTTTGGTACAAGTGATCCCCAAAGCTACCCCAAGGGACCATGTAGAAAGTGTCCTTGGCAGCACAAAATGTTTAGGAAAGGTTATAGAACGTGGGAGGATCTACAGTTCTGCTCACCAATCCTATAGAGTTTTAATAGAGTGCCAAGAGGATGTTGATCCTTCCAGAGTGCCTGATCAGTTTTCTGCTGATGGAGAACCCACCCTGTGGGTCCTCATTACTCATGCCACCCAGGATCCTCCTGCCAAGGACCCTAAAGAACCAAGTGACTTTGAGAAGAAGTCATGTTTGTTGTTAGCCACTGAGGTGAAGTCAGTTCAAGACATTAGAGCCATATTCCCAGAGAGTGACTTGACAAAGAAAAAACCCACTGGCGAACCATGGGTTGGAGGACCTGAGTGGTCCCCTTACTTGATGCTGCCGTGTGAACAGTATAGATGATTGCATACTTTCTCTGGTACTATCCCCATGCCCTCTGGTGAGGATGACTATGAAAGCTGGATTAATCAAGCTAGCCAGATGGTGCAAGTATGGAAATGTTCAGATAATGAGAAATACAAACGCACAGTGGAGAGTTTGAGAGGTATGGCATTGGAGGTCATCCGATCACTGCGAGCCAGCCAACCAGACAGTACTCCTAGTGACCATCTCACCATACTGAGATGTTCCTATGGAGCAGTTGAGCATAAGGAAGATCTCATTTTTCAGTTGGGAGTTACTATCCCGAATGTGAGAGACAGAATGTCCCATTACATGACTCAAGTAGAGACAATGATTCATAAAATTGTCGAAGCTGGAGGAGTGACCCCTGCACAGGTTGCACAAATCAGACTTGACCAAATTATACATGGTGCTGTATATTCACATTGAACTCTCATAACTTTAAGATTAAAGGAACGCCATGCCAGTCCTCCCAACTTCAGACAGCTTCTTGATGAGGTAAGAGAGGAAGAGTCACAAGAAGATATTGTTAGTTCTTTGAGAGATCCAGCCGGCAAAGCCTTCCCCTTGCAGACCCAAGCTGTGAATAACCAAGAACAAGCAGATATCTCGGATCTGAAAACACAGATAAAAGAAATCAGTGAATGTGTCAAGGCCATGCAGATGACACAGACACCTCACCAGAGAACCAACTCCTTGCAGGCTTGCCCCCTGGGCATGGACTCCCACTCAATTCTTCCTCTGATTCCAGAGTAGGTCCTCTATCTGCAACTGTACCCAGAAGTGAATGGTTCTGTTATCATTGTGGAGAAGATGGACATATTGTACAAGGTTGTGTTAGATCTGAGAATCAGCTGTTAGTGAATGAGAAATGAGAGAGAAGACAACAGCTGCAGGGAAACAACAATGGAGCCCAGTGAGGGAGCAGCCTAGGTCTCCGAGCTCGAACAGCCCCATAAAATGGACCAGCCCTAATGCATTTGTCAGAGACCAATTACCGACCGGACTGATGGGTCCCACTCCTACCATCCAGATTTCTGTTGAAGGATGCCCATGTGACACGCTCCTGGACAGTGGGTCACAGGTCACCATCATTTATTGATCTTTTTACCAGAGACATTTAACGCATTTACCTTTGCAGCCTGTAGAGGGACTTTGTATGGGGGTTGAGCAATGCCAGTTACCCCTGCAATGGCTATATCACTGTGCAAATTGAATTTCCAGGAACTTTTGCTGGAGTTCCTCAAAAGATCGACACCTTAGCCCTCACCTGTCCTGATTTTACCATCTAAGGAATATCGCCTGGGTGAAATACCTGGTTCCACCGGGTGATCTTCCAACATTGGTCCATGCCTTTATCACTACCCATCTTGATTACTGCAATTCCCTCTACCTAGGACTACCTGGGGTTGATATCCACCACCTGCAGCTGGTGCAGAACGCAGTGGCCAGGCTTTTGACTGGTACTTCTAGAACCAGTCATATTACACCTGTGCTACATGAACTGCACTGGCTGCCTGTTTGGTGGCGGATCACCTACAGGGTTGGTTTATTAACCTTTAAAGCCCTACATGATCAAGGACCCGGCTACCTGAAAGATCTCTTGGTACTCTATTACCCCCTCCGTCCTCTCTGCTCTGCCAATGAGGGAATGCTGGAGATTCCCAGGGTTCGATTAAAGACATCTGGATCTCATACTTTTGCTTTTTCAGTGCCAACCCTGTGGAATTCTCTACCTCGCTGGTTGAGAAAATGTCCAACCATCGATAGATTCAAAATGGAGTTAAAGACTTATTTATTTAGTTTAGCTTATCCTAGCTATGGTTGATCTATTTATTTCTGTTTTAAAAATGTTATATTTATGTATGATCTCTGTGTACAGCACCTTGGTTTTGAAAGGCGCTATAAAAATGAAGATGATTTGATTTGATTTGCTCTGATGCCCGGATACTGGACAAGACGCCGGTGCTGATCGGAACTAATGCCAATATGTTTGGACATCTGGTTCACTTGTGCCTGCAGAAGGCAGGTGAAAGAATCTATCAGACTTTACCAATTAACGCCACTGTGAGTACTGCCCACCTAGAGAGAGAGAGACCAAGGCCTGCAGCCAGCCGGAGGAGATTGTTGGAGTCATAAAAAGAGAAGCAAGAGATCCTCTGATACTACCCCCTGGTGCCGAGTGTGTGGTGGAAGGAGCAGTGGATTGCAAGAAGTCACTGGCAGACTAACTTGTCATAATAGAGTCACCAGGAAGAGGTCTGCCAAATGGTCTGATGGTACAGTGAGGAGTAATGCCCGGAAGCAACGTAATGGTAAAGAGAGTCAACATCAAACTCAAAATTTGACCCACAAAGATTTGACAGTACACTCTGGTACCATGATAACCAACTTGTATGCTGCTGATGTAGTCATGGCCACATCTTCACCGGAGAAGACAGTTCGACTTGCTGAAGGAGCATTTAGTTTTGGTTCATCTCCCATCCCTGTTAACTGGAAGAATCGACTGAAGAAGGAGTTGGTAAAAAGATCTGATGTGTTTTCTTGCCATGAATGGGATGTGGGTTGTGCAAAAGGAGAAGAGCATCACATCCAGCTACACAATGAATGGCCGTTTCATGAGAGATCAAGGAGATTGGTGCCTGCAGACATTGAGGATGCCAGGAGACATTTACAAGAACTCCTAAAAGCAGGGATAATTTCTGAATTCCACAGTCCTTACACCTCGCCCATAGTGGAGGCCCGGAAGAAGAAAGGGGCAGTGAGAATGTGCATCAACTATCGCACCCTGTATCAACAGATGATGGCTGATCAATATAGCATGCCTCAAGTTCAAGACACCTTAGATAGTCTCACTGGTAGCAGATGGTTTTTTGTCTAAGACTTGCGCAGTGGCTACTACCAGATACCGATGGCTGAGGAAGATAAGCGAAAGACAGCATTTATTTGTCCCCTGGGATGTTACCAGTTTGAGAGAATGCCCCAAAGAATCTCTGGCGCCCCAGCAATGTTCCAGCGTTTGATGGAAAAGGTGGTGGGTGACATGAATCTTTTAGAAGTTTTAGTCTATTTGGATAACTTAATAGTGTTTGGGAAAACACTGGAAGAGCATGAAACCTGACTACTCAAAGTACTGGACCGACTGAAGGAGCATGGGTTGAAATTCTCACTGGACAAATGTGAATTCTGCCATACTTCCATGAAGTATGTGACACATATTGTTTCTGATCAAGGTATCAGTACTGATCCAGAAAAAGTGAAAGCTCTTACCACATGGTCTACACCCAACAACTTAAAGAATCTTCAGTCCTTCTTAGGATTCTGCGGGTACTACTGGAGGTTTGTAAAAGACTACTCTGCAGTGGTGAGGCTGTTGTTCAGACTAACTCAAGGATATCCTCTGATGCAGAAGAGCAAATGTCTAGGAGCCATGAAGACCTCCCCAAATGAATATTTCAGAACCAATTAACCTTTTGGGGAACGATGGGCTGAGGAATGTGAGAGTGCATTCAGAGATTATTCATCACTTGACAGAAGCTTCTGTTCTCACCTTTGCTGATTACACTAAGCCATACACTCTGCACATTGATGCCAGTATGGAAGGCTGGGGTGGCGTACTCTACCAAGAACATGACAAAGGTATGAGACCCATTAACTATGCCAGTCGTAGTTTGATGCCTTTTGAATGGAACTATCCAGTCCATAACTTAGAGTTCCTTACACTGAAATGGGCAGTGACTGATCAGTTCCATGAGTACCTGTATGGAGCCAGATTCGTGGTGCTTACGGACAATAATGCCCTTACATATCTGCTGACAACTGCCAAGATGTGTGCCACAGAACACAGATGGATCTCTGCCCTATTAGCTAACAATTTCCGCTTGCAGTATCATCCTGGGTGAAACAACATAGATGCCGATGCTCTGTCCAGATGCCCCTATAATACTCCTCCTTCAGAGGGGCCCTGAACCTATGTTACAGAAGATGGAGTGAAAGCTGTTTGCCAAATGATGGTGCCTGATGATTGACCTGCCATCACCAACCCAGACCGAGCAGTGGATCTGCTTGGAGTACATCCTGATGCCATACCGGAAGTGTAGGCACGATTCACCACCCTGCACAACACCTCTTTGCCTCATTTATCTCCTACAGATTTAAGAAAAGCATAGCGAGCAGATCCTAGTTTACAAGACATTATCTTAGCCAAAGAGGAAGGTTGGTCTTCCTCTCAAGTCAAAGCCAACCTGCCACATATATCAATTCTCATGATAGAGTAGGACAAGTTTTCATTAAAGCATTTACTGCTGTATCGTATCTCAAAGACACAAACTCAGTTTCCCAAAGAGCAACTGGCGCTGCCCAAAAAGTATCGTCAGATGGTTTTGCAAGCCCTTCACAAAGACATGGGACATTTGGGAATTGATAAGACTTTGGGCCTGATACAAGACAGCTTCTACTGGCCTCACATGGCTACAGAGATGGAAAGACATAGACTTTGAAACATAGACTTTGACGGCAGATAAGGACCACTTGGCCCATCTAGTCTGCCCATTTCCCTACCTACAGGATAGGCCGCAGATCCTAGTTAACCAACAGCCTATTTCTTCCTACCCCCCCCCAAGAATTGCCTTATGTCTGTCCCAGGCATTCTTGAATTCTCCCACGGTTTTAGACCCCACAACCTCTTCAGGAAGGCTGTTCCATGCATCCACTACCCTCTCTGTGAAATAATACTTCCTCACATTGCCCCTGAACCGCCCCCCTTCTATCTTTAAATTGTGTCCCCTTGTTCTTGAACGTCTCTTTTTCTGAAAGATGCTACCCTCTTGGACTTTGTTGATTCCACTGAGGTACTTAAAAGTTTCTATCATGTCCCCCCTCTCCCTTCTTTCCTCAAGGGTATACATATTAAGCTCCTTTAGTCTCTTCTCATACTAAACATTGCAAAAGCTGTAATAGGTGCATCACCCGTAAAACTTTACCCACGTGAGCAGAGCCTCTTGTGAATATCACCAGTAATGGGCCTATGGACTTGGTCTGTATGGACTTCCTTTCCCTTGAACCTGACAGAAAGGGGATCAGTAACATTTTAGTAGTGATGGACCATAGTACCTACTATGCACAGGCTTTCCCTACAAAAGATCAAAGATCAACCACTGTGGCAAAAGTATTGTGCAAGAAGTATTTTGTGCACTATGGACTCCCCAAACACCTGCACTCAGACCAAAGGAGATACTTTGAGAGTCACTTGATCAAAGAACTCACAAGCATTATGGGCATAGAGAAGTCTCGTACTACCCCATACCACCCTCAAGGTGACCCTCAGTCAGAGAGATTCAATACAACCCTACTCAAAATGCTAGGAACATTGGATCCTAATAGAAAGCCATACTGGAGCTAGCAAGTATCTTTTCTAGTCCATGCCTACGACTGTACTAAAAATGATTCATCGGGGTTCTCGCCTTATTTCTTAATGTTCGGCAGAGAAGCCAGACTTCCAATAGACTTATGTTTTTGGGTATCTGCAGATGGTGCCTAACCAGAGACACACTTAGAGTATACCAGGAGGCTGCAAGCACAGCTTACTGAAGCCTATCGGGTATGGCCAAGGAAGCAGCTGTAAAGTCTGGCCTAGCAGACAAGAACAGATACGATAAGAGAGTCTGAGAACAAGCTCTTCAGCCTGGAGATTGAGTATTGATTCAAAACTTGGGACTGACAGGCAAACACAAGATAGAGAACTGTTGGAAATCTGTTCCTTATGTAATAGTGGAACAGCTTCCAAATTTGCCAGTTTACAGATTAAGAATGGAGAATGGAAATATGGTGGCTAAAACTCTGCATCAAAACCACTTATTGCCAGTTGGTCAACTGTTGCCAGAAGTTGTAAATTCAGTACCTCTCTCACCTCCACGGAGACCAGTTACTAGAAATGAGACAGGGCATAAGAGACACAGTCAAGTTCAACCTCCAGTACCTGTTGCCCCACCAGCAATGCCGTCTGACATGTTCAGCAGTAGTTCTGAAGATGAAGAACAGTATGTTTGTCCGATATCCCGTCAATATCGGCCTGCACCATATCCCATTGACTTTCCATTTTCAGCACCAGAAGGTAGTAATGCGAGTCATTCCAGACCATTGAATCCAGCTGCAGTACCCTTTGTTCTGACTGACACTGGGCCCACAGTCATGAACTATGTTTGAAATGCAGGAAATGTTTAGACTCCAGTAATAGAACCCATCCAGGAAATTGAAAGATTTGAACACCCTGTGGCCGAGTATGCAGAACCTAGTAATGATCCCAATCAAATCATTGCTGAGGAACCTGTAATGCCCTGCCGCTCTGGTAGAGAAGTCAAGCAAAGAGTAAAGCTTACTTATGATGTCCCTGGTGTCCTTTCAGGGTATACCATTGCCACAGCGACTCCCAGATCGCGAAGACCACCACAGCGACAGGAATTGGGCAAAATCTGCCTGTCACTTTGGTGCTCTGTTTGGCGACTGGGACTGCCTCGTTCAGTGTTTGCCCTCCCCGGTCCAACTCTGACTCGGAGTTAGAATACTAGAGACCGGGGGGGGGGGGGTGGAATCCCCCTCATGGGTGGGTTGGGGGTGCAGCCCCCCAATGGATACATGGAGGTATTCCCGACACTGCAATGCCAACAGTCGGCACTGCGGCTTTCACTGTCGGGGATGTCTCCATGCCGACTGTCGCTGCAACATGGGTAAACCATCCCTTCAGATCTCGCTGTCAATGTGATACATAAAAAGGTTAATCTGCTGCCAAGCCATTACTGCTGTGCCCCCTTGTGTTGTCCACAAGTCATATTAGAGAAATGTACCTGTAGATCATGGTGGGAAAATAATCACTTGAGTGTATGCTTAATGTATTAATAAAATGTTTTATTCATGCAGTCCTAATGATGAATAGAGAGGTATCAGGTGTATTAGTCAGAACAGTTTTGATGTTTCAGGCCTTGTAGGAGATGCCAAGGATTTCAGTGGAGAGAGAATGTAACCCCCCTCCCAAAGTCGGGAGCTTACCTCCTCCTGCTGCCTCCAATCAGCCCCATCTGCTGCTGTTTTCTCACTCTCTGGCCCAAACTGGACTGCCAAAGGGCTGGGGAGCACTGTAGTTTGTTCCAGTGCCTCCTACACTGGTGTGCAGCGTGGTCAGAGTGCCGCCTTGTTCTTCTTGCTCCCCCGGTCCCCCTAAACTTCAAAAAGGGACCGGGGAGCATAAAAAAAGTAATTCTTGCACCTCCTGTGCCTATCTTCAAGCAACCTGAATGCAGTATAGGTCATTTGCTCCCTCCCCCCAAGCGACCGCACAGTGGGGTGGGGAGCTCCAGGAAAGGCCATATGTGTAGGGGAATAGGAATAGGAGAACTCACAAGAAGTGGCAGAAGGGCCGCAAAGAGGAATTTTCTTCTCAGCCCCACCAGACAGCCTAAGGGGCTGGGGAGAGTCAGAGGAAGGACAACATTACTTTTAAAAGCACTCCCCAACCCTGCCAGTTCCACCAGTGGGTCGGGGAGTAATGGGGAAAATCATGACCACAGGGACTACAAGTCCCATGATGCTTGGCAGCCATGGACGGCCATTCAGAGATTCACCTCCACCAGGGGAGGAGCCTTCAAAACAGAGCCAGAGACTTGGCTCCTGTTCCCAGAACATACTCCCTGGCCCTAGCGACCCTTAGAAGGAACCAGGAGGGTGCTAGCCATGCAGTCAAATGCTGCCAACAGTGAATGTTCATTTTGTTACAATTCATGGAAAGTGACTGAGCTGAAAGAACTGTTTAATGGCAGCCATCTTTGCAGAGGCTGCTGGACAACAGCGTAGGATCCGATTGGTAGCGGCAGTACATTCAATGAGGACGAAGAGCTTGTGAGTTGAGTGAATCAATCAGAGACTGAGTTTTGAACCAGAGGATTCTGAACTTTACAGTTGGTGTGTGTGACTTGGTAAGAGGTTTTGAAGTGAGAAGGAGTATTTCTTGTCAGCTCTTGCTGTTGATAGCCTAAAATCCTGCAATTTTGTGCCTTCTGCACAAACTAGGAATTTGAGTGAGACCTTCCAAGGACTGTAAATCTGATGGTGTATTTTTTATCTGCTTCTGCTGTGGCCTGATAGAAGATCCTGTTGTTGGTGCCTTCTGTGCAGGTCCAGAACTGGTGACTAAATATCCTAATGCCTGCTGAATGCTTTGTTTCCTGCAGTGGAGAGTGAGGTAAACCAAAACTGCTGCCTCATTTCAATACCAGTTCAGAGACTGAGCTTCTTGCCAGGAGTTATGCTCTGTGGTTCTGCCTGCTTGCTTGATCTGCTTTGGCCTACCTACAGTCAAGGTGGGTGAAGACAAGTCCCTTTGTGGGGTGAAGACTGCCTACCTACAGTCGAGGTGGGTGAAGACAACTGACTTTATGGGTGAAGACTGCATACCTACAGCCGAGGTGGGTGAAGACAAGTCTCTTTCTGAGGTGAAGACTACCTACCTACAGTCGAGGTGGGTGAAGACAAGTCCCTCTATGGGGTGAAGAGAATTATCGCCTGCAGTCCAAGCTTTTCCTGCCTGTTCTTCCAAGTTGCCTGAAAAGGGGAAACATCCCCCAACATCTTGCATCTGTTCCTCTAAGGTTGTGAGTACTGGGTTTACCCAAACAAATACTTTCCTAATTGTTCAGCTAGCTAACTTGTAAACATTACATCTGGGCTTCCTGCAAGAACTTAGCAACACCCTTAGCAACTAGTAAGTCAGGAATAAACTGTTTCACTGCACCCCCTGGTGTAGTTGGTACTTTGCTCTGCAGCACCTCAGTGTTTCATCAGTGCTGCACCCAACTTTTCCACGTCACAGGCCTGCAACCTCTCAGTGTGTGCACACCAAAACTGAGAGCTCTCACAGGGACTGTGGGGTTAACTGGTGCACCAGTGGGGGGAGTAGAACTGGGACTGGTAATACTGAACTGCACAGTACCATTCATGAATGCCAATGTGTTTTGACATTACTGATTTTGCATAGAGTTTAAAACATTATTGAATGCTTTTATTTCCCTTTGCTTCCACTGCTCCCTACCTTTTTATCCACCCCAAAATAAACCCGTTTCTTATTTTCTGAAAACTGTTGCAGCCATTGCATTATTGTGTAGTGTGATATTTCATGCTTAGAGTTATAAGTGGGGAGGGGACTTTAGATTATCTTACCTGTTTCCAAGGGAGGGGGCTGCACATCATTTCCTGTGGGGAAGCACCCTGGCAGCATGCTGTTGGAAGGATCCCCACAGGTGGAGGCACTGCGCCAATCACACAGCCAATATTAACCATGAATCTGGGTGCCAACTTATATTCCCTGAGGCAGCACCACCTGTGGGTGGGTGTGCAGGTAGAAAGGAAGGGGTGGTTACACCTGTCTCTAAGCTGACCCATAATACCTCCAATCCTTTCTTTTCCCCCTGGTGTCCCTGTATCTCTATGGCTTTTATACCTTCCGTCACATATAAAACAACTCCACCCCCAACCCACCTTTCCTCCCTATCCTGTCCTTTCAGAACACGGTGTACCCTTGTATGACCACTTACTAGCTGTGGCTGTTGGGGCACCATGACTTTGTTATGACCACCAGCTCTAGATCTGTCTCTGCAATGATTCCTTGAAGGTCATGAATTTTATTTCCTGGGCTCCTTGCGTTAGCACACATGCCTTTCCACTCCTTTTGTCCCTCCTTCCCACCATTCAACCTTCCCTTCCAGGTTCCATCTTTTGCACTTCCTGTTTCCTTGGACCTGTCCTCCCATCTTTCGCTATCCCTCTGCCAACCCATAGAAACACAGAAATGGAGACTCTGATGGCAGATAAGGAACACTTGGTCCACCTAGTCTGCCCATTTCCCTACCTATTGGATAAGCTGCAGATCCTAGTTAACAAACAGCCTACTTCTTCCTACCCACACCAGAATCGCCTTATGTCTGTCCCATGCATTTTTGAATTCCCCCACTGTTTTTGACCCCACTACCTCCTCAGGAAGGCTGTTCCATGCATCCATCACCCTCTCTGTGAAAAATACTTCCTCGCAGTGCCCCTGGACCACCCCCCCATTTTCAAATTGTGTCCCCTTGTTCTTGCACATCTCTTTTTCTGAAAGATGCTACCCACTTGGACTTTGTTGATTCCCTTGAGGTACTTGAAAGTTTCTGTCATGTCTCCCCTCTCCTTCCTTTCCTCAGGGGTATACATATTAAGCCCCTTTAGTCTCTCTCTCTCTCTCTCTGTATGGCTTCTGTTGCAGATCCTGCACCATTTTAGTTGCCCTCTTCTGGACTGCCTCCATCCTGTCTATGTCTTTGTGGAGATGGGGTCTCTCTAACTGCACACAGTACTCCAGGTGGGGTCTCACCAACTATCTGTACAGAGGGATAACAACGTCCTGTTTTCTAGTGGTGATGCCTCTCCCTATATATCTCAGCATCCCCCAGCCATCCTTACTGCCTTCTCACATTGCTTGCTTACCTTTAGGTCATCTGATAAGACTACCACCCAGTCCCTTTCCATTTTTGTTGTTGTTAACACCTGCCCTCCCACTGTGTACTCTTCCCCTGGGTTTTTGTTTCCCAGGTGCATTACTTTTGCACTTCTTTGCATTGAATCTAAGCTGCCATACTTTTGACCATTCCTCCCTTCTCATCCTTTCCACCCTACATTGTGTATCAACCCTGTTGCAGATCTTTGTGTCGTCTGCAAAGAGGCATACTTTTTCTTCCAGTCCCTCTGCAATGTCATTTACAAAGACATTAAAAAGGACCGGACCCAGTACTGAACCCTGTGGTACCCCGCTTGTAACCCCCCTTTCTTCGGAGAGGACTCCGTTCACTATTACCTTCTGCATCCTGTTGTCCAGCCAATTTTTTACTCAGGCTACCACCTTGGGACCCACTCCCAGGCTGGCTAATTTGTTTATTAATCTTTTGTGTAGGACTGTGTCAAATGACTTGCTAAAATCTAGGTAGGCGATGTCCGCAGCCCCTCCCTGGTCTACTACTTTGGTCACCCAGTCAAAGAAATCTATTAGATTCATCTGACATGACCTTCCTGTTGTGAATCCATGCTGCCTTGGGTCCTGTACCCTCCTTAACCTCTGTCTCTCTCAACTTTTTCCTGACCCACCCGGCCTGCCATCTCCATGTCCTTATGCCTCCCTACCCATGGGGAATTCATTTCATATGGCTTCTGTGGCAGACCTTGCACCATTTTAGTTGCACTCCTCTGGACAGCCTCCATCCTGTCTATGTCCTTGCAGAGATGGGGTCTCCAGAACTGCATGCAGTACTCCAGATGGGGTCTCACCAACTGTCTGAGCAGAGGGATAACAACTTCCTAGATAGAAATAAATAAATACAATTTCACCTCGGCTTTTCTTCTCTGCTACTCTATTCTGTGGGGGAGGAGGCAATCTCTCCTTCTCTGTTTTTCTGCCTCACCTTTGGCTAGTATAAATGAATATCAAAGTAGCATCTAAACCTTCCACCCAGGACTGCCATTCCCCTCCTGGATGGATGGTGATCCTCTCCTTTGTACAGGCCTCTAGCCCCCAAGTAGGACACCAGTCCCCGACATAACCAAAATCCTACTTCCTGCACCATGCCTTCAACCACAAATGACAGAGCACCATTTAAACAATTGAAAACCATTTAGAAAATGCTGTCATAGCCAGACCGTGGTGCTGGAGGTTAAGGTGCTGGTCACTACACCTCGCGCCCCACCGGTGACCTGGGTTCGGGAATGAGCCCACTCTGCCAGGGGTCAGCAGGGGTGAAGAGAGGATTGAGTGTCCAGAGGACTGCTCTCCTCTCTCTGGGGAAGGGAGACTTGTCCTGCTCATTGACTGCTCTCTAGCAGTTGCTGGAGGGCAATACGGGTTGGGGGGCTCGATCTGACATCCTCACATCAGTAGGGGAAGGGCATGGGGAAAAATGGAGGAAAATGAGCTGGGCAGGCTCGATGATAGTCAGCCACTCCTGGTGCTGTCCCCAGAGTCTGGCTTGGGACTCCCAGGAGAGGAAAAGCCGGTTACCTCCTTCCTGGCCCCACCATGGGGGGCAATCTGAGGCAGTACTACCAGGGATCTGCAAGTACGGGAGTGGCAGGACCGGAGAGGGAGTTCCTCTATCAGGAGGGCCGAAGCTGCCTGCCAGGGCTCTGGAGGATAAAAACCTGTATGAAAACAAAAAGAAAATGCTGGCATTTGTATGTATACATGTAAATATATATAAAATGTTTAGATGTATATAATGAAATAAACATACACACACACACACACACACACACACACACACACACACACACACACACACCAAGTGCTTTAAATGTTGTTTATTTTCCTGGTACCATCACATACAAAAGAAAGATAATGCTAAAATCATCACAATGGCCACCAGATTTTAAAAAGTGAACACACATTATATTTATCTGTTTCCTGCTTTATATGGTTTCCCAAGGGACATACCATCCTTCCCTTTTCTGTTTATATGGGAAAAGAGATAGAGGTGGAGGGACTTGAAAGGAGTTAGTGGCTATGTTTCCAACCTCATTTAGAGTTTCCCTTTATATTTACTGTGAATAAAGAGATGTTCAGCTTAAAATGTTATGTTCAAACTCTGGAACTGAAATGCTATTAATTGTGGTATTGTGTGAGCAAAGTCTTCTATAAGGTATTAGGCTCGCTTTCCGTAAATTGATCTGTCAAATGACCTGTAGATGGACTATAAAATGGATTATGGGATGCCAGAGAGAGGCAGTCCAGATCAGGAAGCTGAACAGAGCAGATGTGCTGCAGAGAGAACACCTACCTCTAGCCTTTGAGTTAATCCGGAGCTGTGAGTTAACCTGTCCTGTATAGCTTAGAAAGTAGTCTTGATTGAATTAATTACTCCATCTAGAAAGACTTTCCAGTCCTGAACTAAAGACATTTGGCATCCTGACTTGCCTTTAAACCTGTAGTTTTGTCATTTTTATTTAACCTTTTAATAAAACTATGCATCAGTGTATGGTACCTGAATTGTGGCTTGTTTGTGCATTTTTCTTCCACTAGTCCCCCGTGACAACATCACGTCCATCATGCATGTGGTGAACTATATTGCAATTTTGTCATGACAGCATGGTATATTTTAATATCTTAGCAGAGATACTGTACTGTCAAAGCAGTAAACTTCAATCGTTTTTAAATCTTTGTCATTCTTTGTCAGTGGCTGATCAATTATACTGGGTAGTGTCTAAAAGTAAATGCTTTTGCACTGGAGTCTCATGGTTATGGTGCCTACCAACATTTATTGGCACTGTCAACTTTGATGTACAGTAAGGCTGAGTTATTCAAAGGAGTTGAGCCAGCGCAACCCCAGAAATGCACCTGGGACAATATTCAAAAGGGGGAATTGCGCAGTGCAATTCCCGATGCTCTGGGGCACAAAGATAATGTATGCGGCACTTCTCTGGGGGTGTGCCTATGCATATGTGGCACATCCCGATATTCAGCCCAAGATGTGCGGTGCATCTGCCAGCACATCCCAGAGATGTGCCACGTACTTGGGCACAAAGTTGAGCCCATAAATAATGGCTCAACTGGTAGTCACCGACAGGTGGGCCACTGTAGTGCAGGGTGCAACACCGCAGCCACCAGCCATGGGTCGCTCCCCCCCAGGATACTGTACACAAACACCCACATAAATCCCTGGTGGTCCAGGGGCACCCCCTTCCTGCTTGTAACATTAATCACCATACGTACATAAAGTCCCTATCCCTGATAGTCTAGTGTACCCCTCTCCCCATCCAGTAACCCCGATCACTGAGAAATATATATATTTAAATTCCCTGGTAGTCTAGTAGTACCCCCCTCCCTGCCCGTAACCCTGATTGCTGAGATATTGTTTGAATTCACTCCCTGGTAATCTAGTGGTCCCTCTACCCACACAGAACCCCAGCCCACCCAGCTCTCGGCTATTGGCGGGCAGCAATCCCACTTGCATACCTGGCTGGCTGCCGTCAACGATAGCATATAGTATCTGTTGCAAGCTCATTAGTCCAAACTGTGGACCAATGGGCTTGCAGTGCATACTGTAATAGTGATTCACATCTTTGTCAATGAATGAATGAATCTGTAGATAGCAGACCAACTTTAATTCTGGCATTTTCTCTGTATTAAGCAGACACCTAGAAATAACTATTTATAGTTTCTCCAAATGCAGGGCTTAGTCTGCTTACTCATGGGTTTGTAATGAAACATTTGCAGATGCAACCATGATTCTTGCAAGCAGATTTGAGCAGACATAATTTGGGTAGAGCTTACATCTTGTCTGAGATGCATGGCAAAGGCTTGCAGTAGGCCCCCCCCTTTCTGAACTGCAGGCTCTTGCAGCTTTTGTAAACTAGAGCTTCTCTCAGCTTCCTTTAGAAGTTGCCCCACTTCTCCAGTAGAAGTCACATTCTGGAAAATATCAACCAGCAAAAGGACCGGGGTGAGCAAGTCTCAGACCCCCATGTCTAGGCCTGACCCCTCAGGGGGAGGCGCAATGGCAGTGCCCAGCTAGCAAACTCCCAATGCTGATTTCAACCACAGTCTCATTTCTCTCTCTCTCTCTCTCTCTCCTCTCTCTCTCCTCTCCATCTCTCTAAGAGGCACATTCAGATAGGGTTGGCTTTTCAATAACACTGCCAGCATAGCAGTTATGGCCCCTTTTATCAGACACAGTCTTAGGTAAAAGTCTCTTTTACATCTCCTGGAAATTTATACTGGAGCTTAAGGCAAATCTCCTGACCAAGTTAGACACTGGGGTTTAAGGCAAGGCTCCCAGCCAAGGTAGGCATATTTTGAATTGCAGTAAATTCACTTAAGCTTCTCATAAGCTAGATCACAAGCAAACAGTCCCTCTTGGCTAGCATGGCTTCTTGTAGTTCCAAGCAGAACATTAAACTTCTCACAGGCAATTTCTGGTGAACTCTTCATCTCAAGGAGACTCTCATTCCATTTTTGTAGGCATGTACCCTCAAAAGGCCATTCCTTAGACACCGGACCAACCAAAAACCTCTAGAGTTTTGGGAGAGCCAAGCAGCTCCTGATTGGCTGAGTCAAATGTCTTACTGAAAAATAAATATTCATTAAGCTCCCTCAACTCCTGATTGGTCAGCTAAATGAGTGCCAAACATTGTCCCTGACATTTCCCCCCACAAAGCTTCTGCACAGTCCCTTAAGTCCTTAGCAGCAAATCCTGGCTTTCTGATTGTCTATAAAAAGGTCAAAGGCTGAGAATGAGGCTCCTGACAAAAACAGTCCAAAGGGCAGTCTGTACATTGTCCCACTTCAAAGGCCTGATGCAGCCAGAATAAACAATTTATTTATCCATGCCCCATAGTCTCAAAGCAGTCACTGTGCCCTGTCACAATAACGCAGGGCTTAACATTGTAATACCATTGCTTGCTTGTCGCTGCTGCCAAAATACAGTGTCACTAGGCAGCAGGCAGGCTCCCTCATCAATATTAATGCTGCCCTCATTAATATTCATAGGTAGAACCCAGAGCTGATAGGCACTATTTACTTAAAATACTTGGAGGCTTCTCAGGTGCCTCATCCAGGTCTCTTGTACCTGTTCTGCCATGTCCAGAAACTGCGACTGCCAGAGAGCTATCCATTTTACCTCTACAGCAGTAAGAAAATCAAAGTGCGCTACTGCGCATGTGCAGACCGCCAGCTCACAAACCCATGCAGCCACAGCTTGGTGCTTCTGTGACTTAGCTCCTCTGGTCCCCTTCTGGGAAAAAATCAATGAAGGGGCTGTACTGAGGCTTAAGGGGCACAACTGGACTCGGGACAGGTGGTGGTGCAGCACGGGGAAAAACAGGGAGAATGGGGCGAATAAGGTAAGCCCCCCCACAGTGGGGTTACACACAGGTTCAGGTTCTTTAATATTACATTGGGCTTAAGCCAGCCAGATTATTTCACTTCTAGTAACACCAATGGACCATTCTCCATTTCGCTTGCCATCCTTTTTATAGCAGGTCCATAACTATCTGTATTCTGAAATCAGGGTATTAAAAGTTCTATAAGTTCCTACTGTGAGTAATGGAGGGGCAAATGACACATGTCTGGGGTTTTGTAATAGGAACTGATTCACCTATGTAGTCTTCCTTTACCATTGTGTGACCCTATCTACAGAAACCAGTTTTTAGTGCAAAGTGCTCTTCCGCAGCGACGTTCCAAAATAGTCCCACTAAAATGATTATATGCTCTGTTTATGTGTTTACTTTCTTCACTTTTTCCAAAAAAAAACCTCTACAACAGCATAGAAAGAATAGTGTTTTCTCTGCACAGCTGTTGAGGTTTCTTACAAAAAGTAAAGGAAATGGATAAAAAGAGCCACCAGCAAACATCATTCTCCCACTCACTGCTGCCAATCCCTTCTGCCACCCTATTCGGTATCCTGCCAGAAAATAGTCTGCCACCCAATGCCAACAATCCCTCCTGCCACCTGATTCCCCATCCCTTGATCATCCATGGCCTCTCTACACCAGGATTACCACTACCACCAGTACCTGCTCCACCACCAGCACTAAGTGCTTCATCTGTGTTGGTGTTTGCCATAATAGCAACAGTATACTGCACACGTAGCTACGCACTCAATTCCTGTGTTAGAAAACAATGTGGTCTATGATCGGTGATCACTGGCTGCAAATCCAAAATTTGGTTTCAGCTGTATATGACACTACAATGCACTGGACTCGTAATTGAAGAATATGCAGGTTTGCAAGTTCGCAACTAAAGGAAGGATCCCAGGTTCAAAACTTTCAGAATGGTTGGGCTACTGGGCATAGGCATATGCAAAGCAGGTCTGGTGAGGTGAAAGGTCAGGAATTGTAATTCTGCGTAAAAAAAATATTGTTTTATTATTATTACATGAAATTGTACCACCACACAGCTGCTGACTGGGCTTTTCACAGAAACACACACTGGGTGGGGTGCAGTATAGTCAAAGGGCACACAGCAGCAGGTTGATGGGCTGGCTACAGGAGACAGAGTCACTCACACAGTTACAGAACACAGTGAAAAATATTTTTATGTCTCTACTCCCAACAGTGAAATATATTTCTGGTGTGTATTTAAGGATAATACCACCACACAGACACAACTGGCCACTGGGCCTCTAACGGCAACACACACTGGGTGGGGTACAGTGTAGTCAAAGGGTACACAGCAGCAGAGTGATGAGCTGGCCACAGGAGACGGAGTCACTCACACAGTCACAGACACAGAACACAGTGAAAATGATTTTTATGTCTCTACTCCCAACAGGGAATATATTTCTGTCACACAAATACAACTGGCCACTGGGCATCTCACGGGTAACACACACTGGGTAGGATACAGTCTGTCAGTGTAGTCAAAGGGCACACAGCAGCAGGGTGATGGGCTGGCCACACCATAGGACATGGAGTTAAAACAGACACAACAATATTAAACTGTTGAATAATCCTGTGAAAAACACTGCCTTCTTGTTGTATGTATCTTATAGGAGGTTTGGGGTCAGATGAATGAATAGGAGAAGGAGTAGGACCTCCCTCAGCAGTCCTGAGACTCCTTACAATTTTTTATGTTGTTGTACTTGGATAAGGATTTATTTTTGTGGTTTACTTGTTTTTTTTTACCCTTTCCTGACATTCAATCAAAGAATTAAATTTAATAAGTTTCAGTTCTTCTCCGATTCTCACACAAGGGAAAATTATCTCCCTCTGGAGTCCCACTGACTGTTCTAAACTAGAGAGACAGAAGATTTTAATTTAAAATCAAATTCAATACAGATGCAGAGTAGTATAAGCACTCAGAGTCAGCATGCACAAGTTATTAAAATCTACTATTTCTTTCACTTCCCCCCTCCCACCCCAGCCATGATTGATCTCCTCCCAACCAACTCCCAGAACCAGACCGTTCTCTTTTCTGCTAGTTCCTCTGCCCCTTCTTGCCCTAAATACACTTTTTTTCTTTTAGTAATTGATTTTAAAGTTGAAGATGAGTACTGTCGCTGCTGGTTCTAGCAGTAGTGACACAAGTCACAAAATAAAACAATTTTTTTGGACTTGGACTCAAGCAGAAATCAAAGTGCCACACGGCACGTCCTCCTGTCTCTGTCTACAGACAAGTCTGGAACCAAGCTGTGGCTGCGCAGCTGCATTTCGCTATGTTTGATCCCTCCTCCTGCAAGACTTACTGGACCTGTTTCTTCAACCACCTGACCGCATAGCAGCTGTTCATGTGGTGACGGTGACTAGGAGTCGGAGCACAAGTGCAAGCTAGCTCCTCCCCCAATTTACTCTCTTCAGTGGGAGCAGGAAAACAAAAGATTTTTTTAACAGAGCAGCGTAAATGAGGAGAAGGAGCCAACAGAAAAATTGTGGCATCAGCGGGCACTATGATTCTAACCTTTTTGTGAACCCTCTAGTGTTCGAGTTCTAAATTAGAACTCGAACACCCTGGTTCAAGGAGGGTTTGAATCTTCCACGAACTAGTTCTGACAACCCTACTCTGAAGGAGTGTCTGGTGTGGCAGTTGACTGTGCTAATATAAAAATAGGATAGAGTACTGGATAGAAGGTGCTAAACTAAGCACTACAGCAGCTGAAAGAGACCTGGAAATCATTAATGACTCCCTCAAACAATCAAGCAAGTGTAACATGGCCTATAATAAGGCTAATAGGAAGATGGGGTGTATCAAAAACAGTAATGACAGCAGGAAAAAGGAGTCACTACTACCTCTAGTCTATATAGGTCACTGGTGAGGCCACACCTGAAATATTGAGCTCAGCTGTAATTTTGAATTGAATGGCTTACCATAGTGCTCAGTTCTGAAGTCCTCACCTAAGAAAAGACAGGGACAGGCTAGAGACAGTGCAATGCAGGGTGACCAAGATGATTCAGGACCAACAGGGTAGACCTTATGAAGATCATCTTAAGGCATTGAACATGTACTCAGTGGAGATCAGGCGAAAGAGGGGGCAATATGATAGAGACTTTCAAGTTCCTTAAGGGAACAAACAAGGTAAACTGCTGGAACTATTACATAAGAGCAAAGAGTCAAGAACCTGAGCTCATGAGTGGAAACTGGTGGGGGAAAGGTTTAAGAGGGATGTGAGGAAGTTTTCATTTGAGGAAAAGGTAGTTGAGTCATGGAACTGTCTGCAAGCAGAGGTGGTGAGCACCAGGACCATAAATGGTTACAAGTATGGCTGGGACAGAGTCAAGGGTATAGTTATTGCTCAGGTCAGTAGCAGCAGGAAGGGGAGCAGGGGGATGGAGAGGGAAGGCTGAAAACCTGTATGGACAACAGGTCTTTGGGCGAATAGGAAACTCTGGGAAGACCAGATGGATCTTTGGTCTTTTTCCACCATCATTGTCTATGTCTCTATGTCACTCCAAACCTCAGGCAAAGCCTTTTGATTCTGTCTGTGAATCAGTATTATGCTTGGAGTTCAGCCATTAGCACCCCACTGGTAATCAGTTCACCAGCCACTACCACAGATCCCTCTGCCAGTCAGACTCAGGTCCATGCTGGCTGTCAGTCTGCCACCAGAAAGTACAGTGCTGTACCCACTCAGACCCCCATTAGCAAACATCAGTCTGCATCAACTGCCCTAATCCCTCCATCCAGCTGACTTAGCCCATCACAGGCAAACAACAATATCCCACCCACTGCTGCCAGTCTCTTCTGTCATCAAAGTCAGCTCCCCCAGCCAGCAAACATCAATTTCCCACCAGCTGCTGATGCCAATCCCTCCCACTACCTGACTCAGCCACCCTCAGAAACATGGGACCAGTTACCACTAGTGCCAGGTAACTTTAGTTGTCTCTGCCATTCGCATGGACAGCCACACTCATAGCCAAGAGATGGCAATCAACAGATAGAATGGTCCAGTGTTATTGAAGGCAAAATAAGTCAACTGGGTAAATCCTAAAGTAACTTTAAAGAAATTGTGCTTGCAAAAGATAGATGACAGGAAGACTACTTAATTCCAATGAAGAAGTAGTGCAGGCTATGAAAAGTTGGTTCCACAATTTAACTACTTGGTCGCAATTTATTAAAACAAACAAAAAATAATTGATCATCAATACTGGAGTCAAGTCTCTCTCTACCACTTTTTTTTCATTTTATTATTTAATTATTCCACCAACTGTCACCCTTTCAACTGGTCCCACCAATTCTGTCACCAACTCTCTTGGACGTACCTCTTTGAGAAGTCCCCACAGATAACCCCTCATGAAAGAGCCAACACAGCTGGCCAGACTCTGAGAATAATCCAGAGCTGAAGGTGCCTATTTGGTGCTGTGAGACCTGCGTGGAGCATTCCTCATCCAGTCTTGTTTAGGAGTTTTTTACCTGCACTTTTGTCCCCTTGGGACGTGCAGTGCAATGACAAATGAGGCACGCACAAGCACATGGGCAGTCATGACAGTACTGGGCTGCGTCCCCACTTAACTTGAATGACTCCAGCTGTGCTTCCACATGGTTTCAGCCAGGTAGCAGCTGCAGTACGCAGCACACTGATCACCATCCCCTGGAGAAGAGTTGTCCCTGGAGTGCTCAGTCCTCCTGCCCTCAGCCCACCAAGCAACCTGAACTTGCTCTGGATCCTGGGTTGCCAGCATCATGACTGGTAACATTACCATGTGCTGGCCATTCTTTCTACCTCTTTACCTGCATTTCATAATTGCCTAACAATGAGACACCTCCACCTCTATCAGTAGTCTTTAGTTAAAGGAGATTTCAGCCAAGAACACCTCTATCCTTTAACACATTGGTTTCATATATTTAACGTTTAATTCACAGAGCACATTTCAGATTTTGAGAATGTGGTCATGCAATGTCGGGAGTCACTCTGAAAGAAGTTACCTGCCACAAACAATTAAGGAAGTAACTCACTTGATATCATGATTGAAGTTTGTACACATAAGCTGACTTTAATGCATGTGTCTCTTATTGTTGGGATTCTGTGAAAAAGTTTCCAACCTTCATGACTTCCTCGTGTCTAGAGATGCACTAAGGTGGGGAAGGCGTCGATCTCTATGGCATAACTCTCAACCTCTTGCCTGATAAATCAGGGACAGGGCTTACAAAAATCAGGGAACAAAGACCTGAAATCAGGGACACATTTTAAAAATCGGTAATATTTACTCCGAAAGCTGATAGAATAAGGGGATTAGTGTAAGATGCATTTTCTGAAGAGTAAGTCTGTAACTTTAATGTTTGACATTACTTTGTGCTTAAGTCTGAGTAGAGTTCCCTCTTTCAAGACCTTCTTTCTGGTATTCACACAGTTAAACAAAAACTGCACAGAGCCAATAGGGCTGCAGTTGAAGAATTTGGAATTAACATTTTTGGTAAATTACCAGACTTACAAGCCTGTATTTGCAAAATGTAACATAGGCTCATAAATGTGTTGGTTTGTAATATTTTTACAACAGATTTTCAGCATAGCCTTGTTATGACCCTGCCTCATGAAGAGGGCAGAAAAAATGTTCAACTCCTGGCTTAAAGGTGTTTTTGTGCAAGGACTGCAAAATCAACTTTCAGGGTGCAAAAACACATTTTGGGCAGGAATTGAAAAATGACAGCTGTCACATTCATGAGGTGCTGTGAAGAAATGGCTATGTTGAAAATTTGGGGTAAAAATATTGAATATTATTGAACGTATGAGCTTGCATTTGCAAAAATCAACATAGGCTCATAATAATTTTGTTTTTTAATGTTTTTACATCAAATTTCCAACATAGCCTTCTTACGACCCCACCTCATAAACAAGAGCAGAGAAAAGTTCTGAACTGGTGCCCAAAAGGTGATTCCAAAAAACATTTTGGATAGGATTTGGAAAATGACAGCTGTCACAGTCATGATGTGCTGTAAAGATATGGCTATGTTGTAATGTTGGGGTAAAAAATATTGAAAAGTTCCAAAGTTATGAGCCTGCATTCGCAAATTTCAACATAGGCTCATAACTTTGTTGTTTTTCAATATTTTTATACCGAATTTTCAAAATAGCCTTCTTATGACCCTCATTTATTGAATTGAACTGAATTTTTGTTGACCAGGTAGGCCCATTGAGATTGAAAGTACCTTTTTCAGTGGTGGCCCGGGGGAGGGGATACAGATGGCAACCAACTGAAATTCAAACCTCATGAACAAGGGCAGAGAAACTGTCCAACTCCTGCCTGAAAAGTGATTTTGTGCAGGGACCGTGAAATCACCTTTTGGGACAGATCTGCCTAATGACAGTGACGTTGTTCATGAGATGGGGTCCAAAAGAAGGCATGTTGAAGTTTTGGGCCAAAAATGTGTAAAAATTCCCAAGTTATGGCACTAAGTTCAAACCCCCATTTAAATACATTGAACTGCATACCTGTGCCTTCAGTTTGTGGTTCAGTTTTGAAGAGTGAAGATGTGTCTGTGTCCATGGAGGATTACGGCGTTGGACCCCAATGGGTAAGTAAAGGCTTGGGGTGCGGGTGGTAGATGCTCAGTGGGGGTCAGGTGGGGGTAGGAATGGCCGCAAAAACATCGATGGACCATTTTGGGTTTTTTTACAAGTAAAAAAAAAGAGACTAACTATCCCCAATCGTGACACTGGGAGACTGAGCACCCCCAGTGTCACAGTTCTGTGGGGGAAGAGATCAATGGAACAAAAAACAAAATGGGATGAACTCCACTGAATATCATCCTAATTTTCTTCTTTTATTTTTTCACCACACATCAAAAATTGAGCAACAGTTTCGTGGCTTCACCACTTTCTCAAGCCCACTGTGTTGCTAAGATAAAACAAAGTAATAAAGTGTTTTTAGTTCCCAGAATTCACGTATAATAATATCTGTTTTAAGTGCACACCACAATTTGCAACATATCCTCAGAAACATCAAATAAATAGTGTAATCAGTTCTTATTATTTACATATGTCCCATTGCTCTACTTTAAGCAACATTAAAATGTATGTCCAGTGGCCCCCCTCAATAACTTATCAAATCATAATTTTATACCATTATTCTCTCCTGTAAACTTCATAGCCTTCACTTTGTAAAGGTGAAATGTTATTTCTATCTGTATTTTATCAATAAACACTTCCCTGTTCTTTTTTTTTAATTCATCGCAAAAACATGCTCACCATTTACTTGTATATTCTATTTTTGACTCCAAACATGAACGGTTCCTTCAGTTTGTCAAAATACTGTTGCATCACACACAAGAAAAAATATTTTTTAAGAATTGAAAAAAAAACTCTGCACTGTTAAACACACACATATATGCAGCTCTTAATAGCTATTAATGGATGCTTGCTTACCATCCATATAGTTTTCTTTAATATGGGAGAGCTTTCCGAGTTTTAATCCCAGCGATTCTTATACTCTATAAACAAACAAATTGATAAAACAGATTTAATTCTATGCCTTTCTCTTAGATCGACAGCTATATCCTGCTTTAATAAACTCTCAATTTTTAGAAGCTTACATGTTTTGTAACGTCACATCTCTTGGATTCCCCAAACCTCTTTTCAGGCAGCTTGGCTGGCAGACATTATTCTATGCAAACAATATTCTATGCAACACAAATGGGGATCGAAGCCTCTGATTTGGGGGTAGAACCTGTCAGTTGGTCCAATCAGTACACCATGGGTTTCAGTTTTTGTGCCCCCCTTTATAGGCCTACCCCTGTGGAGATGGTCAGGTACCATCCATTGCAAGATATAAGCTCTGATGTTCTGCTGGCGGTGCTTGACTTATTGGAGTTTCCGGGCCTGAGCAGTGATCCCGAAGCCTTGGTTCTGGCCTGTAATAAGGCCATTTCCTCAGCTTTGGATGTCATTGCCCCTGTCTGTGTTTGTCCTCTCCCCTTTTACCTTCGGTCCCCATGGTTTGATGGGACCTTGGGGGAGATGCAGCGACAAGGACGAAGATTAGAAAGTTGCTGGTGAAAATCCACCCTGGATGCCAACCATCTCAGACTGATAGAGCACTACCAGTCCTATCCTTCTGCAATCTTCCATAAGAAGGCAGAGTTCATGTCTGGGGACATTGTGGCTGTTCAGAACCGTCTTAGCTCTTTTGAACTGTAGACAGGCTGTGCAACCCAGCCTGCCTGCAGCTGTGAGGAGCATTTTCACAAGTGGAGTGTGAAGAGCTTGCTCACTTCTGTGTAGCTAAGGTGGCTGACATCAGGGTGTCATTCCAGCCCGCATCTTCTATGGGAGATGTAATGGATTGGCACCAGGTCACTACCTCTGGCCCATCCTGGAGTTTCTTTGACCAGCCGGAGCTCATTAATGTCATGCAGATTGTCCAGGGTATGTGTTCTACACGCTGTAGTTTGGATCCGGGCCCAATTTCCCTGATAAAGGGATGCTGTAATGTTGTTGACCCAGTCCTTGCATGGGAAGTCTGGTGCTCCTTGGAGAAAGGTGAGTTTCCTAGCTCCCTGAAGGAGGTGGTGGTAACACCCCTCCTGAAGAAAGCTTCTTTGGATCCAGACTGCCATGCTAACTACAGACCGATCTCTAATCTTCCCTTTTTGTGGAAGTTGATCGAGAAAGTAGTAGCCGTACAAGTGGAGAACCACTTGACCATCCATGACATCTATGAATCATTCCAGTCTGGAATTTGCAAGAGGCGTAGTACCGAGACTGCACTGGTTCGGGTGCTCAATGATCTCCTGATGGCAAGAGATTGAAAGAGCCATTCCATCTTGGTTCTTCTCGATCTCTCTTCAGCGTTTGACACTATGGACCATGGGATACTTCTTGAATGCCTGAGGTTTATCTGTGGACTATCTAGTACAGTCCTCGGGTGGTTTAAATCTTTCCTCACTGGCAGAATTCAGAGGGTGGTGTCAGAGATAAATTCCTCTGGCCCAGTCTCGCTGTCATGTGGGGTGCCTCAGGAGTTGGTGTTGTCTTCCATGTTGTTCTCAGTGTACATGCTGCCCCTCGGAGACATTGTAAGAAGGTGTGGGCTGAGGTTTCACTGCTATGCCAATGATACCCAGCTCTACCTATCTTTTGTGCCCAACCAGGATAGAGCTCTCTCGGTATTTAATAACTGCCTCACTGAAATCCAAGACTGGATGAATTCGAGCTGGCTGAGGTTGAACTCAGAGAAGACGGAGGTAATGGTTGTGGATCCAGGTCATGAGATAGAGAGGGTAGGAGCTGGTTTGCCCTCAGGATTATTTCTGGGTGGCTCCCAGCTCCTGACCTCTAAACAGGTGCAAAACCTGGGGGTGATTTTTGATGACGGGCTGACGTTAAGATCACAGGTGTCAGCAGTCAGCAAATTAGCCTTTTACCATCTGAGAAACATCTGTAGTATCAAGCATCTAGTTCCATCCAGTGACTTGCCTACATTGGTTCATGCCTTTGTGACCTCACACCTTGACTATTGCAACCCCCTCTATCTAGGGCTACCAGGGGTTGATATCTGCCACTTGCAGCTAGTGCAGAACACTGTGGCCCGGCTTTTGACAGGTACTTCTCATACCTGTCATATTTCTCCAGTGCTGCGTGAACTGCACTGGCTGCCAATACAGTGGTGGATCACCTTTAAAGTCGGTCTTCTGACTTACAAAGCCCTCCACAGACTGGGCCCAGCCTACTTGAAAGAGCTTCTGGTGCCCTGTTGCCCTAAGTGATCGCTCCGCTCAGCAGACAAGGGGTTGCTAGAGGTTCCGAGGGTTTCTTTGAAATCATCAGGGGCCTATGCCTTTATGTACGCAGCCCCAACCCTCTGGAATTCTCTACCCCATCCACTTCTGGAGTGCATGTCTGTGGAGAAATTTAAAATCCCATCTGTGGTGATCAGCGTTTTGTTGATTGATGTTTTAATGATGATGTTTTAATATTTTATGTATTGTATTATATATTTGTGTTTTATTTACTGTTTTAACAAGTATATTGTTAATGCGCCTTGGTTTTAGAAAGGCGTAATATAAATAAATTATTATTATTATTATTATAAATAATTCTCCTTATTACAAACTTATTTTCTATCCTCTCCTGGTCTTTATATTAAATAAGGATGGATTTCCTCACACCAGCAGAGCACAGGACCCAAAGCAGCATGGCTTTACAGCAGGAAGGTCATGTCAGATGAATCTAACTGATTTCTTTGACTGGGTGACCAAAGTAGTAGGCCAGGGAGGGGCTGTGGGCATGGCCTTCCTAGACTTTAGCAAGGCATTTGACACAGTCCCGCATGAAAAATTAGTAATTAAGTCAGCCAGCCCAGGAGTGAGTCCCAGGGTGGTAGCCTGGGTACAAACTGGCTGCACAACAGGACACAGAAGGTAATAGTAAATGGAACACATTCCGATAAAAGGGGGGAGTACTAGTGGAGTACCTCAGGGTTCAGTACTGGGTCCAGTCCTCTTTAACATCTTTATAGGTGACATTGCAGAGAGTCTGGAGGGAAAGGTATGCCCTTTGCAGATGACACAAAGATCTGTAACAGAGTTGATACACGGGGGGGGCGAGGTAGAAAGGATGAGAAGGGGCTTGGCAAGGTTGGAGGAATGGTCAGACATATGGCAACTTAGATTCATTGCAAAGAAGTGCAAGTAATGCACCTGGGAAACAAAACCCAGGAGAAGAGTACACAATAGCAGGAGAGGTACTAACAACAACAAAATGGAAAGGGACCTGGGGGTAGTCATATCAGATGACCTTAAGGTGGGTAAGCAATGTGAGAAGTCAGTAAGGAGAGCCAGGGGGATACTGGGATGCACAGGAAGGGCATCACAAGTAGAAAAGTGGTTATTCCTCTGTACAGACAGTTGGTGAGACCCCATCTAGAGTACTGTGTGCAGTTTTGGAGACCTCATCTACGCAAGGACATAGACAAGATGGATGCAGTCCAGAGAAGGGCAACTAAAATGGTGCAGGGTCTGCATCAGAAACCATATGAAGAGAGACTGAGAGAGCTTAATATGTACACCCTTGATGAAAGGAGGGATGGCGGGACATGATAGAAACTTTCAAGTACCTCAAGGGAATCAACAAAGTCCAGGAGGGTAGCATCTTTCAGAAAAAGAGATGTGTAAGAACAAGGGGGCACAATTTAAAGATAGAGGGGCCGGCTCGGGGTAATGTGAGGAAATTTTTGTTTGGAGAGAGTGGTGGATGCATGGGACCTCCTTCCTGGGGAGGTTGTTGGGTCTAAAATAGTGGGGGAATTCAAACATGCATGGGACAGACATAAGGCAATTGTAGTGGGGGGGTGGCAGGAAGTAGGCTGTTGGTTAACTAGAATCTGCAGCTTATCCAGTAGGTAGCAAAATGGGCAGACTGGGTGGGCCAAGTGGTCCTTATCTGCCGTCAAAGTCTATGTTTCTATGTTTGTATACGCCACTGCTCGCCATTTCCTGACTTTCTTGAAGAGGTTTGCCCATGTAGATTCACAGTTTAAATCCCTTGGGAGGTGGGGGGAGTCATCTGACATCAGTGATGACATCCTATACTGTCTCCATCCACAGTAATAGCCAGGTTTGCCTATGTGTGGCAGTAAAGCAAATGCCCTGATGGTGCAGCAGGGAAGAACACAACCTGGAGCCTGTCCTGCTAGGGAATGCTGCCACCTAGGGTTCTTTGGGCTATTATCCCCCAAAAATATTTTTGAATTCTAAACATTAATTATCAATTTATTTAATTAAATAATTACCAAAAATGTTAACTTGCAAGATTAATTTCTTGCTGTTTTATCTCCTTGGAGTGCTGTGAAGGGGACAGTAAAAAATCAGTGGGGGGGGATGTAAGAGACTGAAGAGGTTCTGGTTCTCTTCATATATCCAGATCTTATTGTTACTATTAAGATGTTATTTCTTCATCTAAACATAGCTTCAGGTGTCATTTGAACCCACCATGTCCGTGTCCATATATTATTTGATAAGGACAAATGCCACTACAGTGAAAATTGCCCATAGATCATAGTCCATACACCAATATTTAGGTCCAAGTTAGTATGTTTAGTCCTTAGTATTCTTTTTCATTCTTCACCTTGTGTGTTAACAATGACAATTTCTAACTTTATGCTTCATAAATATAATTTCAAATCACAGTCCTCATTCAGACCAATGGAAGCCTCTGTGCAATTCAAAGAGTGTATCCAATAGACTTCCCTTTTCCTTAACATCGTATCCCATAATGCCTCCTCACTTTATGGCATGGGGACCTGTTCAAGTTCCTAGAAGCAAAGTGAGGTAGCTGAATGTTCTGTCTCCATGAAGTGTCTCACAACTGCTGATATATTATCTTTGAGATGAATGTCACTTTTATGCTTGCCAATTCTGGAGTGCAGTTCCCTTGTGGTCTTGCCCACATATAACTTGTCACATGGGCATCGCGAAAGATATATGACATGATGACTCTTGCAGGAAATGTGTTGCTTTATCCAATATCTCCTGTTCATATAAGGGTCTTCAAAATAACTTTCCTTGCTTGTATTTCCACATTGGTAGAAGTGCTCACAGAGTGTGCTACCTGGTGCTAGTGGTCCCAACAATAACTGTTTTTCTGTGGTATTTTTGATATAATGCTGAGTATGCACTAGCTTGTCTCTTATTGTTGGGTTATTTTGTGTGGTAATCAGTGGCTTGTTTTTAAATCTACTATTTGGTGCTGCTCCTATCTGTAGTAGATGCCAATTATCATTACCATATATACTCATGTATAAGCCAAGATTTTTGTGCCGAAAATAAAGTACAAAATTAGGGGTCTCGGCTTATACGTGGGTCAATTAGCAATTAGTAAATTTTTCAATTGATTTCCAGAATAATCTTGATTGATACCCTGATTGGCACCACGTGGTTGTTGCTGTCATAAAACACAATGTGTTCACCTTTGGTGCTAGTACCGTAGTCAAAATGAGTGAAGGGCAAGCTGGAAAGTGAAAGCGCAATGCGTATGATGCAGCCTTCAAGCTGTGAGTTGTACAATATGCTGAGTCCAGCAACAACTCAGTTGCTGCCAGGTACTTTGCTATTAATGAAAAGCAAGTGCGAGACTGACGTAAATAGCGGGACACTCTGATGGAACTGCTTAAAAGTAAGAAAGCCTGTAGAGGGGACAGACCCGCTTTCAGTGTATTGGAGTCAAAACTGAATGACTGGGTGCTGGAGCGCCACCAAAGTGGCTACATTGTCACTCGTATAGCCATCCAACTGCAGGCTTTACTGATGTGTAAGGAGCCCAAATATCACATCATGGGGTCAGACACTTTTTTTAGCTTCCGCTGGGTGGTGCTTACAGTTTATGGAGTGTCATGGCCTCACATTAAGGCAGTACACTAAAATTGCTCAGAAACTGCCACCAGATCTGGAGTTGAAAGTGGACAGTTTTCATCAATTTCTTATAAAAATCTGAAAACAACATGGGTATGATGTCTTCCAAATTAGTAACATGGATGAGACACCAATGACATTTGATCTGCCTGGCAATAGGACAGTGAATCCAATGGGTAGCAAAACTGTGCTTATTCGCACCACTGGGCATGAAAAAACCCATTTTACTGTGGTTTTATCATGACTATCAGATGGCACTAAATTGAAGCCCATGATTGTTTTTAAAAGAAAAACACTTCCCAAAACAATGACATTCCCCTCAGGAGTCCTGGTATACCCTCACCCCAAAGGGTGGATGGATGAGGGGCTGGTTCAGATGTGGCTACAGAGAGTTTGGGGCATTTGACCAGGAGTGCTGTGCTCTAAGAGGCCGTTATTAATGTGGGACGTGTTCCATGCACACTTGATGAAAGCTGTAAAAAAAACAGCTAAGAAATCTAAAATTGACCTCTGTGTGATCCTTGGTGCGCTCACATCAATTCTGCAACCATTAGATGTTTGCCTAAACAAACCGATCAGGAATCGGGTCAGACGAAAATGCAGCAAGTGGATGTGTTCTGGGGAAGGAACCTTAACAAAAGCAGGCAACTTAAAATGCCCTGACCTTGATGTTGTCTGTCAGTGGATCCTTGATGGTTGGGAGTCTATCCCTACAGAGATGGTCGTACGCTCCTTTCTGAAGTGTGGCATTAGCAACAGAATGGATGGCACTGAAGACGATGCTCTTTTCGAGGTGGACGAAGGGGACAGTGAGACAGAGCAACAGGAAGAGGAAGCGGACGACTACACCGACGAACTGCTGTCAGAGCAGTTGATGTCTGACAATCTGAAGGCACTACGGATTTCAGACTCGGAATTGGGCGAGGACGAGGAGGATGAGGAGGGCGAGGAGACCTGAATGAGGACATTACAAACTTGCAAGTTTCCATTTAATTTGCCTGACGATGTAATGTGCTGTGCTGTGCTGTGCTGTTTTGATTTGCCTTACATTTAAAACGCTGCCAACTGTGCTGTGCTGAGTAAAATTGATGATACTATGCCGATTACTGTGCTGATGTGCTGAATATTTCAAGCATTTGTTGTTTTTTTCTGCTGATGTGCAGAATATTATATGCTTTGCACTGACTACTGTGTACATTTACACTTTACATGCTGACGATTGTGCTGTGCTGAATTACCATAAACTAGGGTAAGATTAAAGTGCTGTGCTGATGCTGATGTGCAGAATATTACATGCTTTACAGTGAATACTGCGTACATTTACCATTTATTTCTTTGTTGTGCGTGCCGATTGCTTTTTTTTGGCTTACCATCTGTTTTTTTTTGTGCTGTCTTGCAAATAAAATACTTCTTAGCTTATACACGAGTTAACGCAGTTTACTAAACAAAAAGGTTGGAGTAAGGGGTCAGCGTATCCGCAGATTGGCTTATCCACAAGTATATATGGTAATACTTTTTTTTAAATTTCCAGGTCAAGTGTGAGTAGGGGGTAGAAAAAACTATCCTGTCCCCTATATCTCTCTTCTCTGTGCTTTTCAGTAAATTATCTTGTGATGTTTATGATATCTCTTGCTCAGTGTTCCTAACTTCATCATAGTTATAGCCCCTCTCTACAAATCTGTCTATCATGTCATCTGCTGTTGCCTTGTATGCTGTGTTCTCACAGCAATTGCATCTCACTCTAATAAACTGTGACTTAGGTATACTCCTTTTTAGTCTGGGGTCATGATAGCTGACATTATGCAACAAAGTATTTCTTGAGGTTTCTTTACAATAAAGCTGTGTTTCTAAGCCACCTGTACTCTTGTAGATCTCCAGATCTAAGAATGGTATTTTAAATGTATCAAATGTAATAGTGAAAATCAGGTTCCTATTACAGCCGTTTAGAAATTCATGGAAACGAGTCAGCTCATCCTCACTTCACTCCCACGCCTTCAAGATGTCATCAATGTATCATTTCCATGTAGTAATTTTGTCAAAAAATGGATTTACAATTGGGTTTATTATATGTGCCTGATCTAAATCCCACATATATAAATTGGCATATGAGGGAGCCATTGTGCACCCCATTGCCATACCTTTAATTTGAATGAAAAATTCTTCCTCAAATTTAAAGAAATTTTGTTTAAGCACTATTAATGGACCATGTTTCATAGGTGAAAACCAAAAAAAAAAGACAATCCCCGATTGTGACACTGGGGGTTTGGGCACCCTCAGTGTCAGAAAAAAGAACAACAATCCCTGATTGCAACACTGGGGGATTGGGCACCCTTAGTGTCATTTCAATGTTTCTGGAGGGGTGTGGGGTGGTTAAAAAGGACCACGGACCCTCGATCATGACACTGGGGGATTGGGCACCCCAGTGTCATTTCTATATTTCTGGGAGGTCGGTGCTGAGAGGGAGGGTCAGGTGGGGGGGGGGAATTTCCATAATATAAAAAATATATATAAATAAATAAATGCTGTTGGTCACAGTGGAACACAGCCCACTCTGCCATGACCAAGATGTCCACTGCATGCTATTGCACATGCGTGATTTCTAATCACTGTAAGGCAAAAACAGTGTTTGCTGTCTCTGATTAACATTGTATCAAGTGTCATGCCTACCCTTGCCAAAGGAAGGTATCACAAGAAAACTGGATAAAAAAATAAGACAGAAGGAGCCATAGTGTGACTGAAGCTCAGCTCAGTGGGCTCCAATCAGCTCTCAGCATACTATATATACTGTACTTATTTCAGTTATTACATTAGGTGACCAACCCTTCAACTGTAAAAAATATAGACAGTACAGGAACTATTGTGACATGCCCTTGTATTTCTTTTTGCCCTGTTTTGTAGCATATTTTGGTAGTGTGTACCACTGTGCAAGGCTCCTTTGTGAGCCATCACAAATGCTGCGTAATCTAGCCCACCCCCACCCCACATAAATAAAGTCAGAGGCAAGTACTGAAGGTGTTTTCTTACAGTGACCAAAATGTTAGAAATAATTGCTCAGGGTCAGCTTCTGAAAGTTTACACACAGTATGCCACTAGGTGTCTTTTCAACAGGTAACTGGTGTGTCACATCCAGGTCATACAGGATATGCATGAACAGCATTCAAAGATCCTCCTCTCACATTCCTGATTTGACCTTGTGCTATCAGTGGGGGCATGCCTAGGGGGTTGCAGAATTACAGTACCATGTAAGCACAAAACTACATGGTCAGACACACACATTTTTTTACATTAGCTAATACATACCCCAGAGTGTTCCTGCAATACCAGCTATATGTGATAATCTGTATTCCTTTTACAGTGCAGAAGCCACTCAGTAACCACAATACCCATGATACTCTGACACAGCAACGATAGCACAGAAATGTAAAACATTCCAGTGCCAATTTTTGGCCTGCCTACACCCACAACATAGGCAAAGAGC
Organism: Neoceratodus forsteri; assembly: GCA_016271365.2. Lineage (NCBI taxonomy): Eukaryota > Metazoa > Chordata > Ceratodontiformes > Ceratodontidae > Neoceratodus > Neoceratodus forsteri. The sequence goes on along the minus strand of CM057449.1, from coordinate 1,272,620,726 downwards.
AAAATTTTGGAGCACAGGGAGAACCACTCTTGCAGCTGATCAGATGCCAGTCAGGCATGCAACTAAGTTGCTTGCCCTAGAGCTAGTGGAAAAAACACACCAGTGCATGAGGACCTCACAGGCAGAACTACATCTCAGTGTTATTCAGTTGGCTGAGAGCCAGCATCATTTTCTCCTGCTAAGAATCATGTCAATGCTTCTCACTCCCCCAGCTGCCTCCAGGACAGCCTCTTCTTGTAGCATGCTGTATGACAAGGGAAAGTGTATGGTTGAGTAGGATCCATGCCTCCACTTCAACAACAAGTTGTTGACCGACATTACAGTGATGGCTGTATGTTGACTGCAACTGCAGTTGGCATAAAGCCATCCAGTAAGGAGTTTGTTTTTTTGGGGGGCTTTGCACCAAACCCCTCTATGTGGGGGATCTGCCCCCTGCACCACCCCTATTTAGTTGATTCGAGGAAGGGGTACAAACCCCAGAGAAAGCAATGCCAGGGTCCCACAGTGACATTATAGCAGCAACAGCAAATTGTCGCTGTAATGTTGTTCGCTGTCAAAATGTTTAGCTCCTTCTCCTGGGGCTGTGTAGGTGGCTGTTTGTGCTTGTCTGTGTCTGTAGGTCAGTTTTTGTTAATTTACATGTTTTTCTGCTTGGAATATCTATGCCATTCTTGCACACAACATCTGTGAAAGTCTTCTGGACTGAATTTCTACAAAACATCATCACCAGGTACTAGCTTTTTAATTTTAAATCAACTTCTTGGAAGCCATCCCAAGGAAACATAAGTCTCGCAACTAGTCTGGCAAACTTGGTGATGCTGGGTCCTACAACTGAATCAACATTTTTGTCTGACCACTCCTAAACCAGCTGTACTTGTAGACTTTAAAGAACAAAGGAAACATACAGACAAAAGGATTTCACATCTTGCATATTCCCAGGCCACAGTTTATCACCTTTCAGGAATTTTGAATCAACATTTTTGTCTGACCTGCTCCTAAAGGAACCGTACTTGTCTCTGAGGACTTTGAAGATCAAAGGAAACACACGGACAAAAGGATTTCACACCTTGCATATGCCCAGGCCACAGTTTATCACCTTTCAGGAATTTTAACATATTATGTGACCCTGGATCTCAACAGTTCATCATTTCCTCTGGATGTAATTAACCATCAGCATTTTCATTTGAAATCATCTTTACATGTACTTTGTCATTTTCTCTGCTGTCTAATCCCGCTGCTCCTGCTACTGTCAGGGAATATTCACCAAACCCTGGACCCCCTCACTCTAAAATGACTAAGCTTAAAGGTCAACTTATTATATTATCATTAAATATCAACAGTTGGGCCAGCCTGGTGGCGCTGAGGGTTGAGGCACTGGTGACTTACCTTGCGTTATGCTGGTGACGCATGTTCGGGAATGAGCACAGGCTGTTGGGGGTTGACAGGGGAGGAGAAGGATTGAGCATCCGATGGACTGCTCTCCTTCTCCAGAGAGGGGGGTTCCTGGTGGTCGGCGCTTGTTTGCCCCCCTGCGGAGGCTGGAGGACAGGGTGCTGCACCACAAGTTGCAGAGAAGTCAGGCCAGACATCTGGAGGGAGCGCGTGTGGACACGTGCGAGCTTCCCTCCGCTGACGATATTGCATGGTCCCAACTCGTGGGGAGAACAGCAGAAAAAACACTGCCATGCAGAATGACTGAGGGTGCCTCACAGGCTCCACCCCCAGCTAGCCACGGCACTGGCCAACTAAATCCAGTCCTCGGTGGGGGAGTCCGAGACCCCCACCAACCCCGCCGGGGGGGTAAGCCCTGGGGTCAGGTCAGCGTCGGCTGGTGGACGCCAGGGGATGGGGCTGGGGATGCCCTCCTGAAGGTACAAGCTAGGCAGTAGGAGAGTAAAATAATAACTAAAAAAAAAAAATATCACCAGTCTCCTCATCAAGTTTGCACAATTCCAGGCATGGGTGCAGGTGATCAACCTAGACATTATAGCACTCATTGAAACCTGGCTTTCCCCCAAGACACAGGCTGCATCTATCTCTCTTGATGGCTGCAATTCATTCCGACAAGATAGGATTGCTAAACGCAGGGGTGGGTGCCTAATATATGTCAGGTCTGGAATTAAGGTGCAGGTCCTTGATAACAGTCTTAATACAAAAGAGGCCCAAATTCTGAACCTCAAATTAAACATAGGGACACAGAATAAAGTCCTGCTGGTCTCTACAGTATACATACCTCCAGGGCACCAACCTGCTGGGCTAAATCATGTCATAGCAAGCCAAGAGCAACTAGGCAACCACTGGGAGAATATCATTGTAGGTGACTTCAACATAAACTGGCACTCACAGAAAGAAACAAAAGCCAAGGATCTAATTACTAGCCTTTTCCTAAAACAGGTGGTCACTGCTGACACCCGGCTTAACTACAAAACAGTGAACAGCTCTCTCATAGACTGGCCCCTGACCACACACCCTGAGCATATATCTGATGTCACTGTCCTGCCTGACAGCCTCAGTGACCACTCCCCTGTGAAGTGTGCCTGGTCTAACAAGTTCCCCAAGAGTTCACCCAAGGTGTGCAAAACCACTGCCTGAGGCTTGGACTACTTGAACATTTCAAGCTGTACATGACACAACTGAATTGGTCCCCACTGGCTGGGGATAGAAATGGTAATGAGGCACTTAACTACTTCATAATGGTTTTCAACCGTGCTTGTGATATTTTTGCACTATGCAAAATTAAAACAATTAGGGGAACCTCCAATCCCTAGCTCTCCAACTCCCTCATTGGACTTATGAAGAACAGAGACAATCTTTGGCATATAGCAAAAGCAGTTGGTACACCTGTTACATTTAATACCTACAAGGCAGCTAGATACGCCTGCACCAGACTCATCCGACAGGCTAAAGCCTCCTACTATAAGGATCTACTAACCAAAACCTGGAGTTCTGAAAGATACTTTGGTGCTGTCTTAAATCCTTAATGGGAAAATCCCCCAAGACCCCCCCAGATCTACTATTGACTGTGAAGGGGCCCTTTCAGGAATCCATCGAAATTGCCAAATGAGCTCAACAACGTGTTCACTGACCTTTCAAGTGTTCTCCCTTGTGACTGCTTCAAAGATATGCATGTTCAGCAATGCCCAACTGCCCCTCAAGATTCCCCAAGGAAAGATGTACCACCCTTTTACTTTAGACATGTCACCAAAGCCAAAACCATCAAGCATATTAAAAGGGTTCTTGGCAAGACCAGGATGGGGGCGGATCTGCTGGACATGAAGCTGGTTGGTCTACTCCTTCACAAACTTGCTGGTCCTCTTACCAAGGTGTTCAATGCCTCTCTAAAATCAGAAGTATTTCCAAATGCATGGAAATCAGCTAACGTAACTCCTGTCTTTAAAGCAGGGGATAAAACCCAAACATCCAACTACAGATCTATATCCATCCTTCCTCTCCTTTTGAAAGTACTCAAAAGAATGGTCTTGGAGTGGCTTACTTAATACCTTGATAACCATAGCCTATTCTGCATGCAACAGCATGGCTTCTGTAAAAAGCACTCCACACTCTTTGTTCTAGTTGATTATTCATCCCGACTATATAACACCTTGGATAGTGGTCAGGCAGTTGAATCAGTCTTCATCAACCTTACGAAGGCTTTTGACTGTTAATCACAACCTCCTCCTAAGTTGCCTTCTGTCTACAGGTCTATCCCCAGATACAGTACTATGGTTTGACAGCTACCTCTCTAACAGATCACAATGAGTCAAAATTGGTGATACCCTATCTGCAGCTAAGGAGGTGCACCTCAGGGTTCCACTGGGATCAATCCTCAGTCCCCTACTCTTTAGCCTTTTCATCAACTCCACCCCAAAGGCTTGCTCAGCAAGCACAGTTCTCTATGCTGATGATGCAGTGATCTCAGTTACTGGCAAAGACCAACAATCCATCACAACCAAACTCCAAAGCAGCTTCCATAAGCTTGAATCTTGGTTTATAGAAAACAAGCTACAATTAAACATAAAAAAAAACAAAGAGTATGCTCTTCACCACCTCCCAAAGCAAAAAGAAATACCTGCCCCTTCATATTCATGACAAAAACGGTGAGATCCTAGACCAAGTATCTAACTTCAAATATCTCGGCATTACCTTTGATGACACGCTCACCTTCTCAAACAACATTGTCTCTGTTATCAAGACTGCAAATATAAAACTTGGTGTACTTGGGGGCGTGGCTTGGGCCCGAAGATGGTGGCAGCCTAAATCCTTCTCTCTGCCCCAACCTGACTGACAATTGAGTACAAATCGCCAGGATGCTGGGTTGAAGGCTATATTTATATTTTAAAACACCTTTCCCACTTCTGCTGCCATCGTTGAGAAGTTTTCCAGGGGAGCCATGCACGTCCTGCGCATGCATATATCAGAGCCGATTAGTCCTACTAGGCCATAAAGGCCTCAGCTTGGAATACGAGCACAGAGGTACCCTCCGCAATCAGAACCTTGGCACCCTTCTCCCCTCCCTCATAACCAAGAGTCAGGTTGCAATCACAGGAGCCCTCCAGAGTAGAGGGACCTCACTGCTCCATGAGTGACAGAGGATGTATTATCTGTCAGATGGCCACAACACCTACGGGTGAGATGGAATCCTCGAACCTAAACAATGCTGGCTGACTTACTCAGGCTTCACCACCACCTCCTGAGCAGGCCCAAGTTGGAGAGGCCCTGGCTAACATCACAAAAATGCTTGAAGCTTTGCTGAGTAGAGTGGACACTATCAGTGCCTCTTTAGCGGGCAATGTAGTGGATGTTTGCCAACTAGAGGATCAGCAGAATGTCCTGGAGCAACAGACGGAAGAACTCGAAAGACAGCATCTGCATGTACTGCAAAAGTTAAGGGACCATGAGATTAGGCTGTCTCACTTATGGTACAGAGCGGAGGACCAAGAAAATCGAAGCAGACGAAACAATGTTCAAATCCAGGGAGTGCCTGAAGGAACCGAGGGCCCAAACATGGAGAGATTTTTGAACGACTGGATACCACAGCTTCTAGGGGACCATTGGAAAGAGCCAGTTGGAGTGGAAAGAGCGCATCACATTTTTGGTAGCCCCAACAACACTAAGGGCCCTAGAACCATTACTGCTTACTTGCTCCGTTTCTCAGTCAAGGGGCGCTTACTTCGAGCTACTCGCGACCTTGGGGAAATTGTTTGGAGAGGCAATACCATTTCTTTCTATCTGGACTTTACCCAAGAAGTGGCAGCTAAGTGCAGAGCCTATAACCCCTTGAAAAAGATTCTCATAGCCAATTCTGTACAATATCATTTCAGAGGTCTCACAGCACTGTGCCTGACGAAGAATGGGCAATCTTTCTTGGCAGAATCTCCTGGAGACGCAGAGGCTTGTATCCAGAGTCATTGGCCGGGTATGCTGTCAAAAACTATCTCTCCAAGATGCCTCTGGGAGCCTAGGAACCAAATAGCACAAGGAACTAATAAAAAAGGAAGCGCTGTGGTGAGGGATACTAAAGTCAGTCGGAACAACCTACCCAGTAAGAGTTCCCCTACTCGTAGGCAGTTATGGACTCCACAACATATGGAGGACAAGCCACACCAGATTGCTCCTGTCTCTCTCCCAGTTCCTGAGATGTCTGGTGCCAACTCACAGCACAAGTACCAGGACTCTGCTGCAATCCCACTGCCTGCCAGACAAAGGCAGCGCTCGAGAAGTCCGCGCTCCCTGATGCAGGGTAACATCATAGCCTCACCGCCTGCTAAGCACCCTAGAGCTGATGATTCGGTATGGAAATGAGACGCACAACAGGACCACTCTGAGGATGAGGCCAGAGAAATTATGGAGCACTCGACCCCATTGGACTTAGCAATTGCAATGGATGAATCCGAAGGCAAAACTGCAGAAGCTGTTTGTGTCCTGAGATGGGGGCTTTAAGACATTTTCAGAAGCTCTTTCTTCAACTCCCAGACCGGTTGGAACTGAACTGACACGCAGAACCGGGGACGATGAAATATGACCATTCACCTATACCAGACAAGCTACTCTATCTCTAGCTCAAGGATCCTGTAACCCCCAGGGCCATTAGGCTCAGGATGTATTGGTCTGACTGCTTTATGATCAGACCCCCGCTCTGCACAGCTCCACGGTTAGACTACGCAAATTCCTGCCCGAAGTAGAGGTAGTCTACCACCTTTTGACAGGCAACACAAGGCAGGCTAGGCCATCCCCAATTTCTCGTTGCTGAGGTTCCTGGTAGATTAGCGGCCCACAGGGCATACTTGTGGGGAGCGGTCTGCATGTTATAAGATCACTATTATGCAAGAAACTGAGCATGGTAACCCCAATAATCCCTAGGATAGAAGTTGTTATCATCACTTACTAACGTATCAGACATAGGTAACGTGGCTGGCAGATCCCACCCCACACTCCCCCCCCCCTTTTTCCTTACACTGGCGACTGATATGCCTGGACTCCCCGGATCTGGCTTTATGACCAGACATATAGAGTCAGGCTGGGACAGATCACCTCTGTTGGGTGTGACCTCTCTCCATTGCTCTCTTCGGTGACTGAAGCATTGTGGCTTGTAGAGGACTTGTGCCTCTCCTCACACGTACACCTCGGCACCATCAGCTGAGTTATTGTTAGTAATCTGTGTGTTAATACTGTTCTAGTGACATCTTGTTGTTACCTGATTAGTTACTGTTAAGATAACTAACCTTCATCTTTTTTCACTTTGTTCAGGTTGTGATATTTACAGGCAAGAACATCTGATATCTTCAAATCTCTATCAGTTACGTGAACCTCGATCCTCAATAGTACCTACTCTTTTCTATACTGCCTTTCCCACTGCTATCTGTGGGGTGAGTACTCTTCTTCTTCTATAAGACTCTGGTGGTGAACTGCAATGGCAACAGTATCCCCAGCACCGTGAGGTTGGAGGTGCATCTCCTGGAATGTTAGGGGGCTGAACCACCCAGCAAAATGCACTAAAGTCCTACAGTTCTTGAATTCCATGAGAGCTGATGTGGTCCTGCTCCAGGAGATGCACCTCACCAGCTGAAGGGTGCAATGGCTGAAGAAACTGTCGGTGGGGACGGTGGTAGCTAGTTGTGCACCCACCAAGTCTAGGGGTGTCGCCATTCCCCTTCGGGAATCCGGACCCTAGACAATAGAAGCTCATAGCCTGGACTCCCAGGGAAGATGGTTAGCAGTTAGACTCTCCTACCCGGGCGGTAAAGTTATAGTAGCCAGTGTATATGGTCCTAATATGGACTCAGGGGAACTATATTCCGAACTAAACCAAGCCTTTACGGACTTAGTAGAGAATGAGACTGAGGTTCCAATACTACTGGGGGGTGACCACGATCTGGTGTTAGATGTCTTTATAGACGAGTCCCTTCCCACACCGCAGTCCCACCCCAAGGTCCTAGCAACCCTGAATACCCTGATGTCAGAATGGGCTTTGGGTGACCCCTGGAGAAACAGCCATCCACAAGGGTGAGATTACACCTTTAACTCTAACGTGCATGGCACCCATAGTAGGTTGGACTTCTGGCTGGTTAATCACCTAGCCATGCCGGGAGTGGAGCATGCGACCACTGGTAACATTATGATATTTGACCACGCCCCTGTAGCAATTACATTTTCCCCACTGGGGCAAAGCCCGCCCTCCACAGGATGGAGATGTAACCCACTACTACTACAAGATGTAACCTTTCGGGAATACATAAAGGAGGAAGCGCAGTCCTATTTCTCTCTCTTTATACCCCTTGGGAGATGTGAGCAACCACGGTGTGGGAGGCCTTTAAGGCTGTTATAAGAGGGAGAATTATCTCCTTTACAGCAGCCAAAGATAAGGAGCGAGTGAAGCAAATGCATGAGCTCCAGGATGAGTTAGCCAACTCGGAGAAACAGTTTAAAGTCTCCCCCCACTCCTGGCCCATGTTACAGGTTTAAATACAAGATTAACGTACTGTTAAACAGGAAGGCAGAGTGGCAGTTGAGCTGGGTGAAACACAGATCATGAGAGGGAGGGGACAACGGAAGGAAACTACTGGCTTATTATCTACGGAAGCAACAGGCTTCCTCTAGAATTCTTGCCCTTAAAAATAGGGAAAGATCATAACAGCACCCAAGTCCATTACCGCTGAGATGCAGAGCTTCTACCAGGAGCTCTATCAATCTCAGAGCACACTTTCCAACGGCAAGCTCTCCCAACGACTGGGTGCTTTCTGTCAGGGGAACCCTGTCCCTTGTTTGACTGTAGAGCAGCAACGAAACTTAGATGCCCCAATCACTCTTGAGGAGGTGCGTACTGCCCTCTCCCAGATGGCAAAAGGAAAAGCTCCTGTGCCGGATGGGATGTCAGTGGAGCTTTGCCAACTACTTCAAGATGAAATTTCTGATCCCCTGTTGCGGGCTTTACAGGAAGCCCACAAAGATACTATGCTCCCCCCGACCATGAGTGAGGCCTTAATAACCCTCATTCCCAAAAAATCATCAGATGTTTTACTCTGTGTGAACTTCCGACCCATCTAACTTCTCCCAGTAGATACTAACTACTGGCCAAAGTTCTAGCAAACAGATTATCCTTACTCCTACCTATCCTAGTCCACCTGTCACAATCTGGATTTTCAAAAGGGAAGTCGAGTACAGACAACTTAAGCCTAGTTCTGAATCTTAAATGGCTGGTGATGCAAGCTAAAACCCCAATGGCTGCCTTAGCGATTGATTTCACCAAGACATTTGACTCTCTGGAATGGACTTATCTCCACAAAGTCCTTGAGTTATATGGCTTCAGGCCTAACTTTCGCTCATGGATTTCCACCCGGTATTGCTCTCCCACAGCCAAAATTGTCACCAATAAAGATACCTCCCCTCCATTCTCGCTACAATGAGGTACCAGACAGGGTTGCCCCCTCTCTCCTCTCCTTTTTCTTCTCGCCCTAGACCCTTTGATCAGGAAGCTTATAAGCTCCCCTGCCATTACAGGCATCCCCATAAGACAGGCGACCTATTTAGCCAACGCATATGCTGATGATATGCTCCTTACACTCTCTGATCCCCAATCCTCCATTCCCCTGCTCCTAACAATTTTACAAGACTTTGCCTCTCTCTCAGGGCTAGCAGTGAATCAAAAGAAAACCATTCTATCTCCCCTGAACAGAGCATGTAACAGACTCTGTCTTGCTGGTACTGATATTGCCTGGGCCCAACAAGGTTTTCCTTACCTAGGTGTAAACATCACCACCTCTTGGAAGGACCTAGAACCCGCAAATTTCTCCCCTCTTTTGGCATCCCTAATGACTGAAGTCCAACGATGGAGAAAGCTACATTTTACTCTGAAGGGCAAGATAGAAGCTATTAGAATATTTGTTTTCTCCAGAGTTTCATATCTGTTAAATAATCTCCCAATTCCACTTTCTCAAAAACCATTTAAGGTCTTAGATAATCTAGTGTCATTATTTCTGTGGGAAGGCAAAGCCCCGAGATGGGAACGGACGAAACTCCAAGCACATTGGATCAGAGGCAGACTCGGGCTCCCCTGGTTCATGGGCTATCACCTTGCTTATAGACTGGCCCAGGCCATGGCCCGGTTCACTCCCCACCCTACCCTCCCTGTCCTCAATGGGTATCATTAGAGGCTACTCTATTAGTGGGCACTCCCCTCTATTCCCTGATATCTAACAGAAAACCCATGGGCGACCAACTTACCCCTATCATGACAGAGACATGCAGATCATGGCGAACAGCGATGGCTATCACTAGTGTTCCCAAGACAGAATACCTTCCCCCACTTCACTATGCTCTGAAATGGAATAACTACCTTATTACGGTCGACTGTAAGCTGATCATGTGGACCATTTGGACCTCCAAGGGTATCTGAGTTGCAGGAGATCTCCTACTCCCGGCTACCTGAACACTAATGTCCTTTGAGCAGATCCGGGATAGGTACAGATTGAGATCCTCAGATTTCTGTAAATTCCTGCAATTAAGAAGTGCTCTATCTCCTCTCCTCAAAGCCCTGCCAACTCAGAATACCTGGAGTTGTTTGAGTCACCTCCACTTACCTAGAAAGGGTCAGGGGCTGGTGGGTGTCCTTTACAAAACTCTCAGAGATGCATTGCCTGGCACCACACAAACTGGTAGAGCCACCTGGGAACGAGATCTCCCTCACCCCATATCCCAAAAACAATGGTCGGGGTGCCTCAGAGTGGCTCACACAGCTTACGAAGATGCTAAGAGCCAACTAATACAACTGAAAATCCTCCATAGGTGGTATAAAACCCCAATGGTTCTTCATAGCCTCAGGATTATACAGCAGGATCAATGCTGGAGATGTCATTCTACCCCTGCCCATTTACTCCATGTTCTGTGGACTTGTCCTGCCCTACTGCACTTCTGGACACAGGTCCTAGGGGACTGTTCCAGGATAATAGGTAAGCCACTCTCAGTGCAACACTACTCCCTTCTGCTGGGAGATACCTCGATATTAAACCCACTTACCCCCCCCCAGTGCGACCTTGGTCCTAGTGGCTGTAATGGAAGCAAAGAGGGCCATCCTTGTGAGATGGAGGCAGCCTGCACCCCCAGTACTTTTGCAATGGAAAGCTGCTATGGCCAGGCTGGCCACCTTTGAGAGGCTCACGGTGGTAGCTAAGGGAAGGTTGGATAGATACTATAAGAAGTGGGGAGCATACTTGCACTCTCATATCTTCTCAGTTGCCCCCCCCCCACCATTGCAAAACCCACTACCTCTCTGACTTACAGTACAACATATCTCGTTTAAGCTATTAAAGGCTGTTGCTGTTGATTGGCTTTGCCACCTCTCTAGCTACACTGTATTCTTTTCTCTTCTCCCCCCATCCTTTGTTGACAATATAGGGACTTACATATTAGAATTTTTTACATATCTAACCTTTGTGAATCTATTGTACCTTGATTCATACCTTTACTAGTATTTAGTGGGTTGACCCGGTCTGACTTATCGGGTAATTATTCTTAGTAGTTTTAATCAGATGCAGGAAGATTATGTTAGTTAACTTCCCTCCTGTATGAAGCTTAGTGCTGCTTTTTTGAATGTGTAAGGACCATTACCCATATCAGATCAGATCTGTTTTACAGAACCCTGCTGGATAATCTGTTGAACATTTTCTGAGATTAATCATCTTTGTTTTATATTGTATGGGTTTATTGTTCTGCCTGGTGTATGAGGGCCATTTCTACGGCTTTTGTAATTAAAAAACCTCAATAAAATCTTAAATGATAAAAAAAACTTGCTGTATTTTATCATTACAGACATTCTATGACACCAGATGCGCTCAAACTAGCCACCAGTAGCTCAATACTGTCTACCATTGACTATGGATTGCCTATATATGGGGCGGGCACAAAAACTGCTCTTAACAGAATCAACACACTCCTCAATAAGGCCTGTCATCTTACTTTGGGGGCTACTCTCGACACCCACACTGAAACTGGGTGACTCCCACTCCATCTTAGAGGGCAATACCAAACTTGCCTACTTCTAAAAAAAGTGCTACTTGGACTGACATCCCCCACACTGGGTGGACACTTTAAGCTGGCCATCCCAATGAAATCTACCCGTAGTGCGGTCGCTGATACAATGGTGATTCCCTTCAAAAGGACGAAACTTGCCCAGAACTCCATTCTGTATCAAAGACCAAAATGGTACAATGAACTACCTGCTGACCTCACTGATACTACCAAGATTAGTACCTTCAAAGCTGGGCTCAAATCTCTCCTTGGCTCTAAAATGAATTGTACCTGCCTACGCTAATGTGATAGTACCTCACCCCCAGTTTTCCATTTACAATCCCCCCTCTACATCTTTCTGCTATATATCACTTTTTTCTTAACCCATACCCCTACCCCCAATTACCTGACGATGGCCTCACTTGGTTGAAAGCTCCACCTCTCTCCCACCTCAGACGATGCCACCTCTGGATGACCCCCCAACCCCCTTTTATCTAATCAGTCGATCTGTTAATATGTATTAATTTGATGTGTATAAGTTCAAATTTTACTGTTACTGCCTGTGTATACGCTTCAATGTTTTTCTTTTTTTTTTTCTCTGTAAACCTTGTATTTTGTAATGTTTGTTCAACATTGACATGGAACCTTTGAAAATGAGTCCTTGACTCAAAGGTATTAATCCCAAACTGAAATAAATAAATAAATGTTGAACTAGAGCCAGCATACGGTTGAATAGACCCATAGGTGGCTCTACTGTAATTGTTGATGTGCATGACAGCCCTGCTCCCCACCTATCTGATAAGCAGTAAACCCATGCTAAGAGCACATGTAGCACAACTGCTGCCTGAACTGGGGATTATATTGTACAACTACTGTAGTTAACTATGAGTGGTGCTCAGTAGAGAGAGGGACTTAGTGCTCACTTAGAGAAAAGGCTTTTATGCACTGCAGCCCAAAAGGTCAGCCCTCCTACCCCTTTGAATGCAGTCTGTTGTCAGGCAATTAGAACAAAAGCAGAGAAGGGCACTTAAGCGATATTACCATAGGAAAGCTATTGTTTCTGAAATGCAGAGAACATTACAAAATTCAGTGGTGTAGTGCAGTGCTGTGCTGCCGACTACAGAGGCCATCAAATATTCCCCTATATCAATGCTGGACGTGGCTTCTCCAGACAGTATAAAGGTTAATATTGTGTCAGCTCCACGGCCTTATTCTCAGTCACAGTCAAGAGTGGCACAAAATGGATGAATTATGCATGCTCTGTTGTATCACCACCCAAAAAGGACAATTTTCAACCCGCCAAAAAGGAAGGGCTGTTTTCACAGTTTCTGCCCATGATATCTTTCAGGATACTGCAGGGACACAATGTAATCCAATGGCACTTACTCCAGTTTGTCACACAGGAAACTGCAACATCTTTATCACAGAGTGCTGCATTCTGGTGGGTGGCACTGTATTAAGATCAGGGCCCCGGCCGGCCCGGTGGCGCTGAGGGTTGAGGCGCTGGACGCCACACCTCACTCCACGCTGGCAACCCGGGTTCAGGAGCGGACTCGGGTAGTCGGTGGGTTGGCCGGGAGGAGACAGGCTTGAGCGTCCGACGACAGCTCGCCTGCTCCAGGGAGGGATTCGGCCAATGCCTGGCACTTGCATGACCCCGAGCGGAGGCTCAGGGAACTGCAAGCCCCACTAGGGGATGGCTGGCCGTTGAGCAGCACGGACGTCGACGTGCACGTCATGACGTCAAGGGGAGGTCGTCAGCTGCTTGGGGAGGGAGGGAGAAAAGAGGAAAAAGAGTCTGCCTCGTCCGGGAAGATGGAGGACCTTGGACGTGCCCATGATGTGCCCGTGCCCGCCCAACAGACCACGAGACCGACAAAATGTAAGTTACGGGGTTAGAACCCCTCCACCTCGTCCCCGCCCGGGGGGTAAACCACGGCTCCATGGGGATTTGTGGTCTGTGTGGGCAGGGTTCCGGGCAGTGGGATGTCCGGGGGTCATCACAGAAGGGTCGGAGGAGGCAGGCTGTGAGGAGGATAAAGAGAAATTTCAAAAAAAAAAATCAGGGCCCCTGGTGTTCTGCGGCAGAATTTTCTGATTTCTGCGGCAGGGCTCCTTGACTTCTGTGGCAGCATTTTCTGATTTCTGCGGCATGATTTATTCAGTTCTCTGGCAGAATGCAGTCCTGTCATTGGCTAAATATGATGTGATGTCATCAATGACATCATATGCTGAGCATAGAGGACGGGCTTCAGGATAAACAAGGTGGGAAAGAAAGCCTGACACTGTGGAAAAACAGTATATTTATATGAAAATTCACCCAAAAAAAATTAATTCTGCGGCACTATATATATTCTGCGGCATGATGCAAATTCTGCAGCAAATTCTGCAACCGCAGAACAGCAGAATTCCAGGGGCCTTGATTAAAATACATTGTAACTCTGCAGAGAAGGAAGAAGTACACCCCTTCCCCTGCAGTACAATGCAAATCACCATTACAGGTATTTACAAGGACTACTGTAGGGTATGACTGTAAATTTCCCAGTACCAGGCCTTGGATATACCACATCATGAGTACTGACTCCAGTTGGGCCCACCACAGTACAGAAATGACACTGGAGTTCAAGGGGGGTCAAGTACAAGGCTATCATACTGATTAGCACCCACTTAGGTTTCAGACAGTCACATGGCTAGATCTTATAATTGTAACTTAACTCTGATAAGGTACAACACAGAGTTAAATAGGAAATAGGCTGGATAGACTAATGAGTGTTTATCTACCAGCAGATTCTATGTGTCAGACACAAAAACTGCCTGTATCTGATACAAATTCCACTGCAGTTTATGTTCATAATTACCTGACATCATATCATAACAGCAGAGGCACCCATCAAAGACGATTCTTGTAACAGCACAAAACTCTGACCACATACTGAACTCTGAAGCTAGTTGTTTTCCACCTATGCCCCACTGCAACTTAATGAATTGTGACCTGAGTGCATGCATATGATGATAATAAAAAGTTTGTTTTTATACAGGATACAAATTGTTGGGTCGAAACCCTTTTACAACAGTGTCCCGTGAATAAAGCTGTCAGTCAATCAGCTAATAAAGGCTTTTTTAAGATTTCTGCACCATTTAATGCAAAGGCCCTTCTTTCATAATCAAGCCCTTTGTGTGTTTAAGCTTCAAATAACTTTTGACATCCAGTATCAGCAGTGAAGCTGATGGAAGAAGTGATTAGAAGCATTGATTTATTTTGTGGGTTACCAGTCCGTACCAAGAAAGATAACCAAGATTGCACAATTAATAATTCATTATTAAAAGTAACCATTTACTAGCTACTGTACCTACGTGCAATATTTCAAAATACCATAACATTAAAAGGTGTGTGACCTTTATTTATTTATTTAGCTTTTGTTAACCGGTTAAGTATACTAGCCATAAAATGACTATTTTCAGGCACGACCCGGGAGAGTACAGACATGCAGAAACTTAACAGGATAACAAATTAGTTAAGTGCTTTACATACAATGAGTTAAAGAGGATACAATATATCAGAACATACAAAGTAAAGTGCTTTACATACAATGAGTTAAAGTGGATACAATATATCAGAGACATTCAGAGTAGATCATTCATAAATTCATAGGTGCCTACCCATGCAATGAATAGAGAGGACCTTGGACAATAAATTATCAGGTGACATTGTCATATGAACAGAACAAGGTACACAAAAAACAGGTAATACGAAAGGAAGAAATAACCATTGAGAGCAGGGGGTGTCATTAAGGAAAAGGTCGGTAAGTGAGGAAGAGGGGGGAGCAAGCCATGAAATTAGATTATATGAGTGCATGTAAGTGTAAGGGAGATGCCTGCAGTGCAAGATTGTATATAGGCAGGGAAAGGGAGCTGGGACAGGCTGAGGTAATAAGAGGGTTATATAGAGGTGATGAAATACTATTGTATGGCCAGAGACATCAGTCATTAGGTAGGGTGAAAGTAGGAACAGGTATCAGCAATCAGCAGATTCAAGCACAGTTTTCTCTTAAAGCACGTGTGGGAGTTAAAAAGTCTAATGTTGAGGGGAAGGGAATTCCACAGCTGTGGAGTCACATGCTCAAATGCAACATTTCATGTGTTAATATTATTATTGTAATAGGAACAAATATTTAGCAGAATATATAGACAATGTTTATGAAACAATTCTTATAGGCTATAGTGGTCTCATTTTGATGTGCATACATTTTAGTGATACATTGAGACAAAATGAAATGGTGTTTACTCACCTGGTATAGGTGATTAGATCAGCCCCCTTCATAGTACTCCACAGTCATCAGCAGTGGGATATCCCTCATCCATCCTGTGGGATGATGCATGATCCAATGAAATTCAGGCTGACTGGAGGTCAGCCCCTTAGTCCATCCCAGAAACTCCAGTGAGAAGCTTCCCTGGCAGAAAAAAAAAGGAAAATACAAGAAAGGAGTAAACCACACCAAACAACATGCTGTGTTACGTTCCAACCCCTGTTGGCTTCATGTCTGAAAATAACCAGGGCCTCAGGCAGTTTATAGGGTATACACTAGTATTTATTTACCTGAATATTCCCATATCACAATAGTCAGCCTTATAAGGACCAAACAGTAAAAGTCACAAAGATACAATGGTCCACTGCACATTATTCAAAGTCTGATTAAGTTACTGCATAGTAGATTGAATTTCCAGCTGTTATATTTCACGCAGTTCCACCTGCTGCACATGTTTGCATCTGGTAGAATTAGTGCATTTGACTTATCCATAATTATAGTCTTCATGCAAGTAAAAGCCACAGATGTCAGTAGTAAACAAGGAGTTGCTAGATATTATTTAGTAATTGGGTCACACTACTATCATAATCCTGCTCAGGTGGGAAACAAACATGAGGATTATGACCGAGAAAAAAGCACACCCAGAAGACATACAGGAACACTTAAAGGGTACCTAAACAAGCAGTTTTTTTTTAAACTGCAAACTCCAAAATATGTCTTCATGGCGAGGTAAAGTAAAGTAAAGGCTGCTGTTTACATTTATGCTAAAACTACATTTATGTAAACAACATAAACGCAGTTTCATAGCTTTTGAAAAATGTAAACATCAGCCTTTCACTTTCAAAAAACAGTCTTGCTTGCTCCATAAAATGTCTGCTAAGTGTGTTAAGTGGTGAGTCATGATGACATCATTGAAGCCAGAGGCACAGACCCACATGGCCTCCTATAGTGCTAACTAGTTCTTCTTTCCCCCTTTGTTTTGAACTGTTTCACCAGAATAATCAACACCATGTGTTAACACGTGGATTATTTTGATCACTACACGTTAGGCTATGGTTTTGTCCATTCTGTTTACTTTAACTTGCTGAAAATGTTTTGTAATCCAGCTGACTTTCTCTTTGGCAAACCACAGTACAGTACAATGCTTCACATACCTATTGATCTAGTGGTTATGTGATGCCCTGAAATTTGTAGCAAAGTACTGGTCTGGTCCAATTCCAAAGCTCATGCTTTCTTGGTAATCCACAAACAAGCTTCTCTTGTAGTCTTTTTCCATGTGAACTCCCTGCACCTAGCCTGCCTTCTGATGAATACCCCACCATCCATACTCTGTCCTTAGTACTGTCTGGGGCTGTATATGAGCTTGCAGTCTCATGAAAAGAATTATGACACCTCAGATTTTAATCTTGTACCTCAGAGAGTTGTGCATACCTATACTGATACACTTCATCAGCTGGCACTGTTAAAAAATGCCTCCCAAATCACTCTCCAGTCCACTTTGTCAGTGTTTGACTTCTGCTCCCACAGTAAACATTGAGTGGATCACCTCCATTCTGCCCAGTGAAGGTATTATGTACAGTCCCCCTGTTGTGTTTTTTCCCACCTCATTAACCAACAACTACGTCTTCCTGGAGGGCCAAGCAATAAGCACCAGAAAAACTGCTGTTCATGTCCTGATAAGGGCTGCACATACTATGGATGACAACATTATTAGCAGGAGTGGCATACTAATGCATTGAGCAAATCCACCCGACTCCCAGTGTTGGTCTACTCCTTTACTTGTGATCTGCAGAACCCCGCAGGACAGTTCCCAGGAATTCTTCTCCAGTACTTTTCTGTACCTTACTCCACAATGTGAGTTGGCTGGCTATAACCCTTCCGAATCTTGAATGACCTATACACACTCCCTCAATACTGTCCTAACAAACTTAAACAATCCCCCCACCCAAGGTAATCTCCCTACACTGAATTCAAGAAACAGTTTATGTGCAGCCCTGCCACTCAGCCTATGTGTCGTCACTGGCTGCTCTCATCCACAGTCAGGTAGTGAACACAGTGCTGGCAGCCCCACATCTCAGATTTCACAACGATCTGCTCAACGTCCCCCTTCCTGTCTTCACCTAACCTGAATACAGCTGTACCTTGCTGAAATGGCCTCTTCAGTCACTCTCTGGCATTCTTTCTTCTCACCTGCTCACCACACCAAAAACTGGTGAGCTGACTACCCTTCCACATCATGAATGCAGTTAGTACAGTCTCCGGTGTTATTTTTACATATTAATAATAAACATGATCTTCTGGTAAGCCAGGCTGATAGCAGGGCACAAAGGTAAAAATAGGCTTTCCTACCCATATAAGATCTAAGCCACCTATGATTAGGCACTATTAAATGATGTGCATAATGATGAGTACACCCATCATTTAATAGTGCCTAATCAAAGACAGCCTAGATCTTTTAAGGATAGGAAAGCCCATCTTTCCCATGTTCCCTGCTGCTATCAGCCTGACTTACTAAAAAGATTTGTTTATTTTTGATATGTCAAAAAAAATGGGGACTGTACTACCTGCATTCATGATGCAGAAGGGTGTTGAGCTCACCAGTTTTTGGTTTGGGGAGAAGAAGTGAAGAATGAATGCCAGAGGGGGACTGAGATGGCCACTCCTACAAGGTACTGCTATATTCAGGGAAGGGGAAGACAGAAGGGAAGAAATATGAGCAGATCACTGTGAGATATAAGATGTGGGTCTGACAGCACCATGATCACTACCTGACCCCATTGTCCTGGTCAACATTCCCCTTCCCATAAAACCAGTTCATGCAATTGTCCAAGGCTGTGTGTGGGTATTAATGTGTGAAATGGCTGCCACTACACATTCAGTCACTTCACTACCAGTCCAGCATTGCTTTTAAAGCACTTTGGGATACAATGTGTATGAAAAGCACTATATAAATGCTGATTATTATTATAATTTCTCATGGAAAAAGAAGACAAGACAAGCATATTTTTGATTTCCGAGAAAGTATGAACTCCTGGCATTGGACTACACAAGAACTTTGCTAAAAACAAGTGGTGGATCTAGGGGGTGGTGAAGGGTGCAGCTGCGCTCCCCCCCCCCATTGTTACTTACTTGCTTGCTGCTGCTCCATTTCACTTTGTTGAAGAAGTCTGATTTATTGATTGTACAATTGTTTACATTCAAAACTATGGATTACATTTGTAGGTTCTGTCAAAAATGTACTAAAAAAGAATAATAGCAGACAATATAAAGGTTTAATAAAAATATTAAAATGTGCTTATCAACTATACGCACCACCCCAGCACCCCCACCCCATTGTAACATCCTGGATCTGCCATAATCTCTAGACCACCAGGTTATTTAAGATTTGTACTGCACTATGGTTGCCAAAGAGAAAGTTGGTTGAACAATTTCAGCGTGTTAAAGTAAACAAAATGAACAGAACCATAGCCTAACATGTATTGATCAAAATAATGCACATGGTTTTGACCATTTTGGTGAAACAATTCTAAATAAAGAGAAAAAATAACTAGCTAGCACTATTGAGAGCCATATAGCTCTCTGACTCTGGCCCCAATGATGTAATCACTTAATACATTTGGTGGCCATTTTAGGAAGCAGGTTAGGCAGTTTTTTTTTAAATTGGAAGGTTTAGCATTAATGAATACAGCAGCCTTTCCTTTAGTCCCCTATGAAGTCAGATTTTTGAATAGTTTGTTGTCAAAATGTTGTTTAGGTATCCTTTAAACATGCAGATAATGGCTAGGAGTCAGCAACACGGTGCATATATGTATAGAAATGTCCCTGCTTAAACTATATAAACTACAGTTTATACCTGCAGCACTTGATGTACCAGCACTTAATGTTTCCCAGTTTTACAATAAAAAAAGCAGACTGAAAAGGGTCATGCCCCAAAACATCACCACGCTAGCATGTAGCACATTTATGTCAACAGCACTCGGAAAGCTTTAGCGCACAGTTCAAACTTTTAGTTCATGGTTATGGCTTTCCTGAACCGCTAAGCTTTTTCTTGTAAAACATTTTTCTAATACATCTTTGGCACTGCTTTTAATGCTGGTGGACTTATTCTATGCCAACTGATCTTACAGGACAAGATGAAGTAAGGTGCTTCCTGTGCCGAGGAGATTCAATTTCCCAGTCAAACCCTATTTTGTTTGAAACATTAAGTGCTGGTACATCAATATTGACAGTACCTTTGATTTTTTTTTTTACTTTTATGTTTACTTTACTTCTTTTACTGAAACAGCTTAAAGAGTTTTGACACACTGCTCCATAGCTAACCTCATGACTCAGTTACTGCACTTGCAAACCTGGCTGCCTATGTCCTGGTAATATTAGTGTTCCATTTATTTTCACTGATATTTCTCTATAGTGAAAAAAGTGAAAATAGACAGAATGTGAATATAACCTGCTATACAGTATATATCTTGCTTCTTTCTACACCTGTCAGTCTGCATTGAGAGGGCCCATGAAGTACTATAAAAGGGGCTCATCTAATCACCTTTTCCAAGGTGAGTAAATACCATTACATCTCTTCACCTTTATAGTACTCTGCAGTCATTACCAGTGGGCTTTTTGTAGCAGTGCCCTAAGCTACTCTAATTGAGCAGGCACCATGCAGACACTGATCAGGGTGGATCTGTAGCAGCTTGTAGAACTGCTCTGCTGTAGGCATCTCTGTCAGCCAATACTACATCTAGATGATAATGTTTTATAAAATGTGCAGTGTAGACCAGGTGGCTGCAAGTATACCTGGCCTCTTTTGGCCCAGGAGGTGACAATTGCCTGGGTGGAGTGTGCCCTGATTCCGAGGGGTGGGTTAAGACCAGCAGGCTTCAGCAATTGTGGAGCAGAGCCATCATGCGATCATGTCTTTAGATGCTGTGTGGCCTGCTCTCCTGCCCAATGTGAGGATGAACAACCTATCTGACTTGTGACTAGCCTCCATGATGGAAAGGTAAAGTTTAAGTTGGTACCTCATATACAACAGATGTGGAGTGCTAATGAGTCAAGGCTGCTCAGCCTTGAGAGTGAGTAAGTGGGTCTCCTGCTCAAGATGAAACTGAGTCACCACCTTGGGGAGAAAGGAGGGGATGAGGTGCAGGATAACCCTGTTGTTGTGGAAGATTAAAAAGGGTTCCTTGCAAGATAAAGCCTGTAGCTCTTCAGTTCTCTTGGCTGAGCAAATAGTGACCAAGAAGGCCATGTTTAGTGTAACCCAATATAGAGAGTCTGGCTGGAACCGGGATTTCTGAAGTGTTTCCAGAATGATGTAAAGTTGCTAGGGAGCACACATTGGTCTCATGCGAATGGAAGCAATTTGGACAACTTTTAAAAGCCTAACAACATCAGGGGGTGCAACAATCTGACCTATATCTGGTAGAGGGCCCCTAATGACTAAGATAGCTGAAGTTTGTACCCTGAAGGAAGTTGGGTTTAGACCCTTTACTGTTCCATCATTTAGGAAGTCCAGTATAAGAGGAAGTCCCACAATAGATGGGGAAGTCCCTTTTTCTGTACACCAGCTCTTAAAAATCGACCAGTTTCTTTGATATGTACTGTTCATGGACTGTTTTATTGACTGTAAAAGGCATTCCACCACCCTTGGATGGTAGCCTAGTGTTAGCAATCTGTCCCTCTCAGTAGCCAGGCCATCAGGCTGAAGACTGATGGATTGTGTGTGAAGAATTGGTCCCTGGCTCAGAAGATCCAGTCAAGATAGGGCCCGAGCAGATGTGTCTATCAACATTGCTTGTATGAGAAATAACCAAGATCTCCTAGGCCTGTCTGGTGCCATCAACACCACCATTGCTCTTGTGACCCTGATTTTGTGCAAAACATTTGGAATCATAGGGATGGGGATAAGATGTAAGCTCTGTCGAAGTCTGTGTCACTGGCAGTGTATCCACTTCCTGTGCTTCTTGAGCCTGTAAATGAGATGGTAGGATGGGAGTTACTTGTTTGTTCTGGTCACCATGAAACCCACTTGTAGTGTTCCCCACTTGAGACTGAGGAGCTGAAGCCATAGGATGAAGTTTGCACTTCGCCTGATCCAGCATCTCCCTGTTGAACCAGTCCGCTTGAGTGTTCCCTTTCCAGGCCCGGTAAGAAGCTGATATGAACTGCAGGTTCTCTTCTACCCACCTGAAACTCTTACAGGTTCCCGGATCATTGGTCTGTTGCACATTCCTCCCTGTTTGTTGATGTATCCCATCATCACTTGGTTGTCTGTCTTGATCATGATTGAATGCCCTCGGAGCACTGGAGCAAAGAACTGCAGGGTGTGGTACTCTGCTCACATTTCTAGTACTCTGATTGGCAGTCTGGATTCTGCTGGTGACCAGAGGCCTTGAGCCACATGACCCTGGCATAGTGCACCCCATCCCTGGCGACTGGCATCTGTGGTTACAGTCTTGGAATAGTGCTGATCCAGAATTGTGCCTCTCTGCAAGTTCAGCTTTACAGACCACCATGTCAGGATTGAGGTAATCTTCACCAGTGAGCTTATCCTGTAACAAAAATTCTGGGGTGATTGGTCCCAGGTGTTAAAGTATATCTCTGGATTGGTCTCATGTGTCGACTGTCCCATAGGATGGTGTTGATCACTGCTGCCATGAGACCCATGAGTTGTTTGAGTAATGTATGATCTCTGATATGTGGCAAATTAGAATTGTTATTTTGACCTGTGATGGGGCTGCTATGCTGAGATGTGTAACTATGACTGAGCCCAAGTGGGAAATGTGTTGTGTCAGCAACAGCTGACTCTTCCTCTCATTCGGTACCCATTCTTGTTTCTGGAGACATAGTACTAGTAATTTCGAACTCCTCTGTGCCTGTTCATGTGTCCTGGCTCTGAAGAGCCAGTCATCCAGATATGAAATGACATAACCCCCTCCCTGTGAAGGGCTACCACCAGGACCTCTAGTGTCTCACTGAATACCTTGGGGACCGACACTAATACAAATGGGAGACAGTTGTACTGAAAGTGACTGTTCCCCACAGTAAATCTCAGATACTTGTGATGTGTGAAGAACTGGGATGTGTAAGAATGTGCTTTTGAGATCTATGGATGTCAGGAAATCCCCTGGGTGAATGGTCGCATGAGTGGAACATAATGTCTCCATTTTGAACTTCTTGTAAGTCACAAACTGACTATGGTGTTTGAGGTCCAGTACTGGGCACATGCCCCTGACTTTTTTGGGACCATGAAGAATAAGGAGTACACCCCCTGGTCCATTTCCTCTGGTGGGACAGGAGAAATAATGTTGTCTATCAAATCAAAAATGGCTTGCTGTAGTGCTTTCCTTCTGGCTGAGCAGGTAGGTATCAGAGAGGACATGGATCTGTGTGGGATGGTCCTGCATTCCAGCTCTATGACATACCCATGTGTCACTACCTCACTGACCCATCTGTTGTTTGGGCTCACTGAGCAGGGAACTGTTAAAGACTTCCTGCAACTGAAGGATGGTCCACCGGACCTCACTGCATTGTTTACAGTTGTTGCAGAAATCGGGCTTGTTTCCGGTAGGGGTAAAGTTGCAGTTATTGCTGAAGCGTGGCTTATTGTAAACTGTTTTATGGGTGAATTTAGGTTTGGAGGGCCACTGTCTTGATCCCTGATTGAACTGAGGATGTGCCTTTGGTCTGAATTTTCTAAATTTTGGAAGAAAGGAATGGTTTATGGATGGGCAAAGATCCCTATTGCCTGATGCTTATTTGTTTCCTCCCTTTTCCTTGAGAAATGGCATCAAAGACTCCCCAAAAAGGTGACCACCCTTGAAAAGTAACTTCATTAACTCGTTGTCATTCTGCCACAATTTTTATTCTACGTATCTATGCAACTCAGTGGGCTGTTGCCCCAGAGTTGTGTATCAAAAAATTACTGCAGTATCAAAGATACTGTTGTCCAGAGCCATTTTGGAAACAAGTGTCCCCTTCCCCTCCTAGGTTTATGCCTTCACATCTTGGATTCCACCGCTGTAGCAACTGTAATATTTGCATATATGCTAACCAAGGTCATGCTCTTGCTATTCCCACTAACAACTTCAGTTACAATATTCAGCATTTGATCACATGAAGAACAGAGTACGTTGTATATGCCATTTGGTGTACATGCCCAAGATTGTATGTAGGTAGAACAACCAGACCCTTGAAAGATCAGATACAGGAACATGTGGGTTCCATTACAGGTGGGAAAGCAGACACACCACTAGGCCTTCACTAGGCCCGTTCACCTATGCTGCAGCAACAACAAAGTTGGTGGTGTAAACTACAGTGCCAGCAATCCACCAACACCAGCCACCACACTCTGACTGTTTTTATTTTATTTTATTTATTTATTTGGACGTCAGTTTACACCCTTTGAGCCAGAAGCTCATTTCCAAAGGTACCTCATCACAAAGAGGACAAATACATTACAACATTTAGTTACATCATTGCAGTTACAGCTTTGGCAGTCACAAGCAGTTATTTCTTTGTTACATCATTTATGTTACAGGTTTGACATTCACTAGCTTTTACAGTTATTTGGATGCAGAGTGACAGATATTTGTTTGCCATGTGGCAGTAGGAGCAACCTCCATCATGGCAGGCTGTGCCCCCCACACACCCCAGTTATTTATATAACTAACTCCAGGTTACACTGTGGTGGAAAGAAGGATGAACAGCAGAATGGCAACACTGCAGGACAGCAAACAAAATCAAAGTCACACAAGAAGTATGCAACAGTATTCCCTCTGCAACATCACGGCGGC
The DNA here is from genome assembly GCA_016271365.2 of Neoceratodus forsteri. Taxonomy (NCBI): domain Eukaryota; kingdom Metazoa; phylum Chordata; order Ceratodontiformes; family Ceratodontidae; genus Neoceratodus; species Neoceratodus forsteri. The sequence continues at coordinate 1,272,596,125 of CM057449.1, read as the reverse complement.
AATAATCAGTCGACACATTAACGGACTACACGCTGGGCCACATACCATGGTGGGAACCCTCAAACTTTGTGCTTTTTGGAAATTGATCATATTCCTATAAAACTACAGTGAGGAGATAGACTTAAGGATCTTCTCCAAAGAGAGAATTGTCTTATACCCTGGATGTCTTAGCATCAATAGGTCCGAATGACGATTGGGACCTTGTCCCATTCATGTCAAGGTCTAGGGCAGTTACATCTGTTGATTGTTGCTCTGCTTCATTATTGGATCTAAGTTTTTGCATATCAATTATTTGCTAAGTTAGTACATCTAATCGGTGCTATGTGACAAGGGTGACTGCAGAACGGCAACCCACAAAAGCGCCAAAACCACGGGCGACTAAAAACAGTATGTTGTTTAATGCAGGAGCTTTGTCCCTACACCCCATAGAGCTTCACCACACACCCCTCAGGAAAGAGGGAAATCCCAGGTCGCTTACATTGTCGGCACCGTTGTGCCGTCACCTTTATGACCAGTCACTGACATACAGTAGCCCACATCACAGGCTACCAATCTAATCTGTGTTTATCTGAAAAACATTTTTGTGCTGTTTTCACAGATATCCAGTATCAGAATGATCATCTTCCAGATTAACTTTATTATGTCACAATTGTTCCAAAAATTGTTTTGGCAATTTAAATTTGGCACTTGCTTATATATTGTTTCAGAGTTACTATGTTGTTATCTTTAATATCTCTTATTGATTATGTCTCATGTTTCTCTTTCTCTCATTTCTTCTTTCTGCCCCCCACACATACTTTTATCTTCATGTGTTTTCATTTCTATCTGGTCTCTTTCCTTTTTCCTTCGTCCCCATTTCCAAGTCACATTTTTTACTATATGTTATCCCTACCCATTCTGCTAATATATCTCTGCTCATTTTTTGTATTATTTACATGTTTGGGGTAACATTGATTGCGAAACTGTCATAGCTGAGTGGTCTAGTTGATGGTGTTACACTGTGTGGGCTACTGTTTCTTTAAACCCACAGTATTTCACTGTGTCTTGATACCACTGGCTCTGCCCCCTGGGGAAGAACCAGGGAGGTTTGAAACACCAGGGTGTTCTGTTCGCTGTAGTCTCAAGTGTTCCACAACTGAAATAAAGTTTACCTCACCATTTTTTTTTAAATTGCAACGCTGTTTTTCAGCCTCTACACTTGGAGCATGGTTTTGTTTGTTCTTCACAATTTTAGCCATAGTTCTCTTCTGGCCCTATTTGCCAGCACAGTGACTCTGGTTCCAAATTTTAGGGCATCCAAAGAAGCAGAGGTGAGGTATCTAGCTGCTTGCAGGGCACAATATTGTGCATCCTCTAAGTGGGAGCCATATGGTATGTTCTGTGCCATGGCCTCCACCCATCTGAATAGAGCTCTGCTGGTAAACCACATGGCTATGTTGACAGAGAATAGTAAGCCAGTGGCTTCATGAATCTTTTTAAATGCTCTTTGACTTTCTTGTCCATTTGGTCTTTTAAGGCTGTTGCACTCCCCATGGGTATAGTAGTGCACCTCGAGAGACGAGAGACTGGGGGATCAACTTTATGTGCCCTGAACCAGGCATCCCTCCTGACTGTGGAAATTGGATAAGGCTTGCTCATCATATACCTCTGTGATAGCCACATTGGCTCCAGTGTATTGTACTGCCTATAAATGATTGTGTCAATCACGTGACAGGAGGGAAAGTGGAATCTGTCCACTGGCCAGCCTAAGAAAAGGAATGGATCGGAGGATGTAGTGGTGACAGAATTTTCATCCAGTATTCTTAAGATGTCTCTTACCATCCTAATAAGTTCATCAGTGTTTTCCCCTGACAAAGTCTGACAGATCTCCTGTTGTGATCGTCATCCTCAGAGTCTGAAGTGTGAGGAAAAGAGTTTGGGGATCTCCTTGGCTTTTTCGCTGGCAGACCCTGGGTGGTTGAAGGATCCTTGCTTTCTTTTGCCATTGATGGAGGTGTCTTTGATTTTAGCTCCTCAAGAAATTGGAACAATTGTGCTTGCTCTGCATCCGAGGCAAGAGGTGCTGTTGGTGGAGTGGGACATGGGTGTGCAGCAACTGTATTATCTTGTTGGGAGGCATCGATGTCCTGCATGCTGCTACCCTCAGTGATGGCGCACACTGTGCTGATGCACTGTCCCACATGTGCCTCGGGCAGTGAGGTCCCACATTATGGGCATCCAGCCATTGTTATGATGCCTCCTGCAAGCCTGTGAGAGAGAGGCAGAAAAAATTAAATGAGCACAGGAGACTGTTTCCCCTTCCCAGACATGCTCAAAATTATTAGTGAGGTGCAAAATAGCCTACAAAAAGAGAGAGTCCAGGTGGAATGCATAAGTTGCCAGCTAGAATGGCAGCCATGAGTCTGTGGCTGCCACAAGTCTAGATTTGCCTAGAAACCACTGTCTACTTCTAAATTCACCATCAAGAGTTGTCGTCACAACCTTGACCCCTGGGCATTTATCACTAACTTGAGGGATTCTTTGAGATGGCAGGACTTCTACCTAGCAAAATCAATGAATATGGCCTATGACATCTTCCAGGTTATTGTGTTAGGCGCATTGGATAAGCATGTTCCACTGGTTAAAAATTATCTAAGAAAAAATTATGCCAGTGGTTTATGGCAGACCTAAAGGCAGCACTGCATAATACAGATTTGCTTTGGAAAATAGCTCGAAAAACAAAGCTTCCAGCTGACTGGATTTCATTTAGGAAAGCAAGGAATCTTTGTACTAGGATGGTCAGGGAAGCAAAGGCCAACTATTTTCATGCAGAACTTGACTCTTCCTCTAAATGTTCCTCCAAATTCTGAAAAACACTTAAGGACATTGAAGGTCATACATCCATGAATTTCCTACCCACAAGAATTACTATTGGGGCCACTACAGTCTCTGATAGGCTGACAATCCTTGACTCCCTCAATAACCACTTTGCTACCACAGGTTTAGCATTTGATACCTCCCCCGCCAGTAACCTCTGCTCTCAACTCGGTGTACAAGATCAAGAAGCTCCTGTCATTAGCACTGCATTCGCCCTTCAGCCTGCATCCTTGAAAGATGTTGAGGACCTCTAGCTACAACTAGAGACCAGAAAGAGTGCTGGTGCAGATCTCCTTGACCCCTTTTTCCTGAAATTTGGTCATCACATCCTGGCTGCACCAATTACCCACCTCTTTAACTTATCCCTTTATCAGGGTGACCTTCCTCACCTATGGAAAACTGCATCTGTGATTCCCCTTTTCAAATCCAGAGACCCTAGTGACCTTAACTGTTACAGGCCTACCTCTCTACTCCCCATCCTATCTAAACTGTTAGAGAAAATTGTGAGTGCAAAGCTCAGTTATTACCTGGAATCTGCAAACCTGCTTAACCCTTTTCAATCGGGCTTTAGACCATGCCATAGCACCATCTCGGCATTTGCTAAGGTGACTAATGACTGGCAGTGTGACCTGGATGCCAAGAATTTTGTTTGTGCAGTATTTTTAGACCTAAGCAAGGCATTTGACACTGTCGATCATGATCTGCTCCTCGCATCCCTCCAGAACATAGGTCTGGACTCTTTATCATTGAGATGGTTCTCCAACTATCTTTCAGGTGATCTCCAGCAGGTAAAAGCAGACAGGGAATTCTTGCCCCTAAAACCCTTTGCTAAGGGGTGTATTGCAGGGCTCAATATTGGGCCCCCTGCTTTTCGAAATATATATAAACAGAGCTGATAACCTCAGTACTGCAAAAGTACATATATTCGTAGATGATATAGTACTTTACATCGGCAGATCTTTCCCGGAAGGAGCAAGTAGTGATCTTCAGCAGGAGTTTAATCTGCTGTAACTGTAGCTCTTGAACCAGAAACTTCTACTGAATTCTAAGAAAACAAAGGCAATGCTCTTCTTACCCTCTGCACATATAATGAAGTCCACTGCCCAGGGTACCGTTCCTCAGATCTCCACACTCTTAGGCGAACCTTTGGAATATGTAACTAAGTTCAAATACTTGGGGTCTGGATTGATCACAGACTTTCTTATAATGACCATATTGAAGAACTTACAAAAAAAAGCCTAGATAGAGGCTTGGTCTCTTCTATAGAATTGTTCACCTGCTTACTCAGGAGGCCAAGAAGCGATTGGTCCAATCCACCTTCCTAACATTGTTGGACTATGCAGACTTCCTTTCCAGTCAAGGCCCCACCTCTGCACTGGTCAAACTGGACATACTCTATCATAGAGCCTTAAGGTTCATTACCAGCCTCCCTTTTGCCATGCATCACTGCTCCCTATATGCTGCTGTGGGATGGCCATACCTCAAATATAGAAGACAGAGGAATATCGCCTTTTGGACCTTCAGAGCTATTATTAAGAAGTTGCCTCAATATGTCTTGGATTGCTTGCCCCTAAGCTCAGTAGGCAAATATGTTTTGAGGAGTGCCTCCTACATCTCCTTTATTATACCTAAGGTCAGATCGTACTTTGGTAAGACATCCTTAACTTACGCATTGCCCTCACTCTGGAAAAAGCTGCAAAAAACATTGAAATTGGTCTACCCTATCAAACTATCAACATTCAAAACTCTTTACACTCGTTCTTTCAAGGAATCCTGTAATTTTTTTACCTGACCCTGCCTTATTACTTGGATTGAGCCTCCCACTCTCCATCCTCCCCTGACCCTTATTCTTTCTGTTCCCTTATCCCCTCCCTCCCTTTGCCTTTGACCAGCATCCTGGGGCCCATCTTCATTCCATTGGTGGTCTCAGCAGCACTCTGCAATCAGTAGCCATCGTATAGCTACCACTGCCCATTTAGTCTTCTACCCCACCTCCTTTTTAGGCATCTGCCCCTTCCCCCTCACTTTATCGATCTATCCTTCTACTTCATATCTAATCTAAGAGCCCTCTTTCTTGCACCCTGTATATTCCTTGTAACTTGTATTTATTATTCCCTTCATACAGTCCAGAGAATCTCATGTATAGTTTTGTATATATAATTTTTACCAAGAATTAATCATGTTATCCATCTGAATTCTGTACATTTCTCTATGTTCAGTTTATATTGTATTCTGACTTGTATTATGATTCTGTTGTGTGTGTAACCCTTCTGTGCTTGACTATGTATCTATGTCCAGGTCTACCTCGAAAATTAGCTTTGCTCAATGGTGTTCGCCTGGTTAAATAAAGATTTTGATTGATTGATTTATTGATTGCTTGGTGAAATGACCACCCTCCACATGGGAATGGGATTAGAGTGGCAAGTCAGAACCCCAACTAGCATGGCCATTGAAATTTAGATATGAAATATGGCCACCATGCTCGCAAGAGCAGAGGGACCCTGGAGGAATGCAATACATGCCCCTAATATGGCCACCACGATCTCATGACCCCATTATGGCTGCACAAAGATCTTGTGAGATTTTGCCAATCCCAATGGGAGATGTGTGATCTCGTGAGGTTAGGACAACCTAGTGATTGGTTAAGAAGAAATGTTGCAGCCAGAAGAAAAAAACATGAATAGCAGGGTAAATGACACAGGGTGCCAGGCCAGCTGACAGAATTGGGCAGCTGTCAGGATTCTGACATGAGTGAAGGTGGTGTGCAGCACACAAGGAACTCAGGAGGGAGATTTAAATATGAGAACCAGAAAGGGGACTGCATGCAGGTATGTCCCCACTACCATGCCTAACAGCATCTGAGACTTAGGCAGAGAAGAGGTGGCAGCAAGACGGGGGAGGTGGCTTCCTGCCCTCTAGATTATACTAAGCGGGGAAACACCAAGCCTCCGCAGGTTATGGGAACTGAATCAAACTGGTATGGACAAAAGGGGCTAGGTAGTGGTGAATGGAGCTAGGATTAAACACTTTTTCTCAATCTCTCTCTCTCTTTGGCCATATACAAGGTATGGATGCTGCAGGATGGTCCATTCCTTTTCTGAACTGCAAGTCCACAGCAACCTGACTGCAGAAAGGGATGCTACAGGAGGGTCCATTTCAGCAGGTGTACCCCTTTTGTGCTGAGTTATAGAGGCACTGGAAGAGGGTCCAGACCACAGCAAGTCCACATGCTAAAAAAGTTGGACACTGCAGGAGGATCCAGACCTAACCAAGCTCTAGCAAGTTCATGTCTCGAACTCAGGGGGACTAATGTAAGCAGTGGACTGGAAGCTGCAGGAGGTTCCAGACCAATAAATGATGTCAGAGAGTACCAACCATACTTATTGGAAACAATTATGTGAGTAGGCAGGTGATTAGTGAGAAACAACAGGAAAAACCTTACACATTCCCTATGCACTGCAGGTAATCGATGCTTGAGCTAGCAATGGAAAGGACTAAGAAGGAGGAAAGAAAGTAACAACAAAATTAGCTGTCATGAAATACCTGGGAGTTGAGGAGCAGTGTAGAATTGTGACAAACCTTTAGGGATACACAAATCCCACTAGTGATGATTGTGGATTACTATAAAGGGGGCAAGATATAATAAGTAGTCATAATTGTCAATGAATGTTCTAGTAAAAGAGAATCCAGTTATTAGTTGTCACCAAAAGGTCTAAATTTTAAGCCTGGAGGGGCAGTGACATAAATTTCCTGAGTAGTTTGAGTGTACTGAGTGCTTGTTATGCATTGGGGGAGTCACACAGGAGAAAGATTAATAAGGAACTGCTGGTATCTCAGGGAAAATGTTTGCAGTTAAACATAGTTCTGATGATATCTCATTTGAATCTTTAAAGACTGCCATCTCATCCAGCTAAAAACACAGTCATTTCTCCCCCACTGTGAAACCTCTACTGGGAAATCTACCTTTTTCTTCCATCTCCCCCATCGTTGGAAGAATCTACCTATCCCTATCCATTCCCCGCTTTCACTGTCTCCACTAAAGCTACCCTGAGGGTTCATTGCACCCCTTTCTGAACCTGCTTCAGCTTCTTTGTACTCCTCTCTCTCTCTCGCTCTCTCTCTCTCAAACCCTCCCACCTTCTCCCCCTCATCTGGTTGCCTTTCTCCCCTTCCCTTCTGAGCTACATCATACCACTCCTCCTGTTTCTTTTTTCATGATTAATTGTCCCTCTAATTCCCATTGATCTTTTTCTCTGCCAGCTTCTAGCTTCCATTTCACACTGCTATGCTTGCTGTCTAGTATTTTACATACTTTCTAGTGACTGCTGTAGCAAAGTAATGCTGCAATATGCTGTTACTGACATTGTGTTGTTCTATTGCACCATTTTGTGAATTTGTATATATATTTTTTAGCCTATTATCCCATTAAGCTCCTTCCCCCAGGTCACACCTGGAAATGGGCTTCTACTCAGTGTACCTTTCATAGGCAACAAATTTAAATAAATAAATAATTTGTCATGTCAAGATCAAGACTTTGGGAGTCTATCAGATAGTTTAAGTATACAGTACAGCCTTTTTTAGTCCTCTAAAGCCTCTTTATTAGACACCATAAGGGTACATAGGTACCCACAAATAATCTGACTGAGTATAAAAACGGGCAGCCATTTAATTCTTGTGCACTAGGTTAAATTGTAATGTTCAAATGAATTATAATTATAAGATGTGTAATTCTGTGTCTGTGAGGTCATTGTATGCTCTTTAGAAGTTACCACAGTGGATCATATGGCAAAGTAGTGGGCAGGCACACCATGTGTTATAATGGAATGTGAAAACCTCATCACAGCTGGAAAAAAGCTCTGAAGAATAAAAATGGAGTCTTGTTTAATATGATCAATACGGAGGTGATCAAATTGCAAAATAATTGTTATCAGTACAAAGTGCCCCATCCGATCGAAAGGGGGTTGAGCTAGTGTAGAGGAACATAGAAACATAGAAATATAGAAACATAGAATTTGACGGCAGATAAGGACCGCTTGGCCCACCCAGTCTGCCCATTTCTCTACCTAATGGATAAGCTGCTGATCCTAGTTAACCAGCAGCCTACTTCTTCCTACCCCCAACCCCTAGAATTGCCTTATGACTGTCCCATGCATGCTTGAATTCCACCACTGTTTTTGACTCCACAACCTCCTCCAGAAGGCCATTCCATGCATCCGCAACCCTCTCTGTGAAAAAATACTTCCTTGAATTACCTCTGAGCTGCCCCCGCCTAGCTTCAAATTGTGCCCCCTTGTTCTTGCACACCTCTTTTTTTGAAAGATGCTACCCTCTTGGACTTTGTTGATTCCCTTGAGGTACTTGAAAGTTTCTATCATGTCCCCTCCCTCCTTTCCTCAAGGCTATACATGTTAAGCTCCTTAAGTCTCTCTTCATATGTCTTCCGGTGCAGACCCTGCACCATTTTAGTTGCCCTCCTCTGGAAAGCTTCCATCCTGTCTATGTCTTTTGAGATTGGGTCTCCAGAACTGCACGCAGTACTCCAGATGGGGTCTCACCAGCTGTCTGTACAGAGGGATAATAACTTCCTGTTTTCTACTGGTGATGCCTCTCCCTATGCATCCCAGTATCCCCCCAGCCCTCCTTGCTGCCCTCTCACATTGCTTGCCCACCTTTAGGTCATCTGATATGACTACCCCCAGGTCCCTTTCCATTTTTGTTGTTGTTAGTATCTCACCCCCCATTGTGTACTCTTCCCTGGGTTTTTGTTTCCCAGGTGCATTACCTTGCACTTCTTAGCATTGAATCTAAGCTGCCATACATTTGACCATTCCTCTAACCTTGCCAAGTCCCTTCTCATCCTTTCCACCCCACCTTGTGCATCAACTCTGTTGCAGATCTTTGTGTCATCTGCAAAGAGACATACTTTTCCTTCCAGTCCTCTGCAATGTCACTTATAAAGACATTGAAGAGGACCGTCCTAATACTGAACCCTGCAGGTACCCCACTAGTAACCCTTTCTTCAGAGTGGACTCCATTTACTATTACTGTCTGTGTCCTATTCTCCAGCCAATTCTTTACCCAGGCTGTCATCTTGGGACCCACTCCCAGGCTGGCTAACTTGTATATTAATCTTTGTGTGGACTGTGTCAAATGCCTTGCTAAAGTCTAGTTAGGCCATGTCCACAGCCCTCCCTGATCTACTACTTTGGTCACCCAGTCAAAGAAATCAATCAGATTCATCTGGCATGACCTTCCCACTGTGAATCCATGCTGCCTTGGGTCCTGTGCCCTCTGGCCTCTAGATACTCAACAATTCTTTCCTTCAGAAGTGATTCCATCATTTTCCCTATCACTGAGGTTAAACTAACAGGTCTGTAGTTTTCTGCTTCTGCCTTGCTCCCACTTTTGTGAAGGGGAATCACATCTGCCCTCCTCCAGTCCTTGGGTACCACCCCATCCTCCCATGATTTGTTAAAGAGGGTAGTCAGTGGTGTCACTAGTTCTACCCTTAGTTCTTTTAGAATTCTGAGATGAATCCCATCAGGCCCCATTGCTTTGTCCACCTTCAGTTTTAAGAGTTCTTTCAGAACCATTTCTTCTGTAAATGGGCTGGTATCTACTTCTGTATCCAGAGTGTTTCCATTGTTTGTTTTAGGTACCTCCCCCTCTTCATTTGTAAATACTGAGCAAAAATATTTGTTTAGTATCTCTGCCTTTTCACAGTCACCCTTTGCTGTTCTGACTGCCTTCCCGGCTTCCTTTTGTTTTAACTGATACAGTTCTCTGTCCTGCTCCTTCTGTGATTCCTTGTACATCCTGAATGCTTTCTTTTTCTCTTGAACCTTCACTGCCACTTCCTTTGAGAACCATAGTGGTTTCTTACATTGTTTTGTTTTGTTTATTTGCTTCACACAAAGGCTTGTTACCTCTGTGATGGCAGTTTTTATTATTCCCTATTGTTCTTCCACCCCTCCTTCCTGCCCATTTGCTAGTGCATTCCTTAGGCTCTCACCCATTTTGGCAAAGTCAGCCCTCCTAAAGTCCAGTACTTTTGCCTTTGTATGGCTTGACTCTATTGCTGTGTTTATTGTGAACCATACTGTTCGATGGTCGCTAGTTCCCAGATGGCTACCCACTTCCACATCTGTGATCCTCTCTCCATCTCCATTTGAGAGAACCAGGTCTAAGATTGCCCCCTCTCGAGTGGATTCCAATACTAGTTGTCTAAGGCATGCCCCCTGTAGGGCATCTAGAATAACCCCACTCTTTGAAGTGGCTTCTGCAACTGCACTCCAGTTAACATCTGGCATATTCAGAACACCCATCAGCAATATCTCCCCTTTTTCTGCCATTCTAAGTATACTTTCTATCATTTCCTTGTCCATTTCCTCCCCCTGAGAGGGGGTCTGTATACAACCCCTGTGCAGAATGTGGTGCCATTGCCTGTCTCCAAATTGACCCACAGTGCTTCTTCTCCTCCCTGTTTACCCTTTTGTTCTGTTGCTTTGATTCCTTCCCTTATGTAAAGAGCTACTCCTCCTCCTCCTCTTTTACCCTCCCTGTCCCTCCTGTAGATAGTGTATCCTGGTATGTTTACGTCCCAGTCATGGTTTTGTGTGTACCATGTTTCTGTGACTGCCACGATATCCAGATGTTCCTCCTCCATCAAGGCAACTAATTCAGGAAGCTTGTTACCCAGACTATGGGCAGTGGTACTCATTGCTCTCCATTTTTTGATGGCTTTACCTTCTGTTGCAGCATCCCCCACTGACCTTTCTACTTCGGTCTTTTTCTCATTTATTTATTTTATTTATTTATTTATTTAGTTAGTTTTTGTTGACCAGGTAAGTGCACTAGACAAATCCTGCCTATTTTCAGGCACGACCCGGGGGAGGGGGATACAGATGAATGCCAACTGACCTTGAACCAGATTAAGCTGTTGGTGGTATTTTTAGTGAATGCCTGTCAATGGCATTTAGTACCCTGTTTTGTAGGGAGAGGCTGGGATTTTCCTGCTGCTTATCAGGGCCTCCCCCCTTGACTAGTTTAAAAGCTTTCCAATGAAGCATTTAAACTGATTGCTCAAAAGACTTGTTCCCTTCCTGGACAGGTGCAGACCATCCTGCCAGTATAGGCTGGTGTCCCTCCAGGTGGAACCCCAGTCCCCAATGAAGCCAAACCCCTGTGCTCCACACCATTTTTTTAACCATTCATTAAACTGCATGGTGCAAAGTACCCTCGCCTCACCCATGTCATTGACAGGCAGCACCTCTGAGAAGGATACTGTGTGTGCTACTTCTCTTAGGCCCCTCCCCAACTCTACAAAGTCCTCCTGCACTGCTCTAATCTCATGATGAGCCAAGTCATTTGTTCCTAGGTGGACAATGATGTCCAGCTCAGACTCCCGTGCAGCCGTTCTCGTGATCCTGAGGATGCACTTCCTGTCCCTCCAAGCCGTGGCACCAGGCAGGCACCTTACTTCAGTTTTCCCTGCTCCCCCCAGTTCTATCCCCCTAATAATTGAGTCCCCCACCAGGAGCTGCTTCCTTTCCTGTGGTGTCCTCTGCCTCCTTCCTGTGGGCCTCCCTTGTGACAGTTGTCCTCAGCCTCCATAGTCTCCTCTACGGGTGCATCCATAGGGGAGCTATGCTCCCCCAGAATGGTGTATGGATTGTGGAGTGAAACAACTGACTGGGTGTGCCTCTGTTCCACCATCCTCACCCTCCCTGAGCCCACTGTGGTCCAACTGCTGTGCTTTCTTCGCAACCTCTGAGGTAGTGGTGGTGGCTCTGGTGCTCCCTGGATGGGGGAGGTTCCCTTCCTACTGTCCAGTGTGGCCTGGGGGAAGGTTTCCTTACTACTGTCCACTGTGGCCTGAAGATGGGCAACTTCCTCCCTCAGGGCAGAGAGTTGTCTGCAAATAGGGCAGCATCTCAGCCTCCAGAAAGACTCCCAGAAGACTGCTGCCCCACAGCCATTACATTGCACTACTCCCCACATGTTTATCTTTTTTTGGGGGGGGCCTTAAGGCAGGTATACTGAACAGGTATTTTTGTTCATGGTTCGCAAGAGAGGAAGAGGACGGGGGGCCTAAGATGGAGAGTAGAGGATGGAGGTGGGGGGTGAGGGGATGGATACTTCACCCTTCACAGCAGATAGGGTCTTTAGGAAATTAGGCAGACTCCTGTAAATAAGGCCATGGGTCCAGATGGGATACATCCCAGGATCCTGAAACAGCTTAGGATGGAATTAGCAGAACCACTGGCAGAACTGTTCACACTGTTCCTAGAAACAGGTGAGGTTCCAGAGGACTGGATGAGGGCAACTGTGGTACCGTTTCACAAGGGGGGTGACAGGGAGAAGGTGGGAAATTACAGGCCGGTGAGCCTGACATTAGTGGTCGGGAAGATCATGGAGTCATTTCTAAAGAAAGACTGGTGGACTACCTGGAAAGGAAGGGATTGGTTGATCACAGACAGCATGGATTTGTTAGGGGAAGATCCTGTCAGATGAACTTAGTAGGAGTGGTAGACCAGGGAGGGTAGTGGACATGGCCTATGTGGACTTCAGAAAGGCTTTCAACACTGTTTCCCAGAAAAGATTATTAAACAAGATGGAGGGTCTAGGAGTGGGTCTGACCATAATAAAGTGGGTGGGAAACTGGCTCTTGGGTAGAACCCAAAAGGTGATGGTAAATGGGGGTGCTCTCTGAGGAGGGAAGGGTCATGAGCGGGGTGCCACAGGGGTCTATACTAGGTCCAGTCCTTTTCAACATTTTCACTGGGGACATTGCTGCAGGTCTAGAGGGAAGGGTGTGTTTGTCCACCGCTGATACCAAGATATGTAATAGAATAGACACACTGGGGGGGGTGAAAGAATGAGGGAGGGCCTCGTTAGGCTAGAGAGGTGGTCCAAGGTTTGGAGGCTAGGTTTCAATACAGGTAAATGCAAAATTATGCATATGGGGCAGTGAAACTGAGAGTGAGGTATGTGATTAACGGGGAGGAAATAGCAGTTGTGGAACAAGGGAGGGACTTAGGGGTCATCAACTCATCTGACCTGAAGGTGGCTAACCAGTGCTAGGCTGCAGTGGAGAAAGCAAGCAGAATGCTGGGATATATAAGATGAGGCATTGCCAGCAGAAGGAAGGAGGTCATCATACCCTTGTATATGACCCTGGTCAGACCTCATCTAGAGTTGTGTGTTCAATTCTGGAGACTGCACCTGAAGAGTGATATTGAGAGGGTGGAGGTGGTCCAGAGGAGGCTACTTGGATGGTTCAGGGGATGCACAGGAAGGCCTATGAGGAAAGGTTGAGGAGCTGGACATGTACTCCCTGGAGGATAGGAGAGATGGGGCATATGATTGAGATGTTCAAATATCTAAAAAATATTAACAGAATGCAAAGGGGGAGCCTATTTCAAATGAAAGGATGTTCAGCAACTAGGGGCCACAGTATGAAACTGGAAGGTGGACTTTTTAAGGGTGACATGAGGAAGTACTTTTTCATGGAGAGGGTGGTGGATGCTTGGAATGACTTGCTGGAGCAGGTGGTAGAGAAAGAAATGGTATCGAGTTTCAAGCATGCATGGGATAGGCACATGTGAATCCTGGGGGGGAGGGAAAATAGGCAAGAACTGGGGGAGGGGGAGCTCAGTAGCAGGGGTAATGCTGGGCACACTAGGTGGGCCATATAGGTCCTTATCTGCTGACATTATGTATGTATGTATGTATGTATGTACATATGTATCTTATGAATTTGGACTCAAAAAAATGGCAGAGTAGTGTGGCTCACTTTATGAAGTAAAAGAAAGATTAGGATGGTAGTTTAGACATATGATGAAAGTTGCTCATGCTGGATCCCTTCAGAACCATGTTACTATTATTAATGAGAAGTTTCTTGCTGTAACTCAACACTTGCTGGGGCAAGAAAATGTTGATCTTAGAAACTAAGAAGTCACTGGTAGATATTTGCTAACTCTGAATCAAGTAGATACTAACCTTCATAATGTGTAGGGTCAACTCCCTTATCCTTAGGTCACTTCCCAATCTATTCAATATGGGTTTGGCAAGCTCAACTCATCACATTTACAATACAACTTTTTAAAGTTTATAAGGGTGCACCTGGTGTGTGACTAAACAAAGGCATATAATTATGGTACCAGTGTTCTCCACACACACACACACACACACACACATACACACACACACACACTCAGTTGCTTTAAAGCCTGCATTTTTTTTTCAAATAACTCCAGTATTCTTACATGCTTCAAATTGCTGGAGGGGTTCTTAGTTTCATCATCCAGCTGAATTATGATCAAGCCTGATCACCACAAGGTGACCACCTCATCGGTCAGGGAAAAAAGCATCATATTTTATCTTGCCATTCTGAGCTGATGTTCCCCTGCTTTCTCTTTGTCTTATGGGGAACCCACTCTCTGGCTTCATTGCTTATATAGTGTGCTCTGCCCAATAAGAGGCTCACAGGTGATCACTGGGGAGGAGCTCACCAATTAGGAGAAGGCCACAATTCTCCCGCATGCGGTTCAATATAAAAGATTTGGCACGCCCAACCCATCGCATTTACAATACATCTTTTTAAAGTTCATAGGGGTGCACCTGGTGTGTGACCAAACAAAGGCAAGTAATTATGGTACCAATACTCTCTCTCCCACCCCACCACCAACTCAGCTGCTTTAAAGCCTGCATTTTTTTAAAATAACTCCAATATTCTTGCATGCTTTAAATTGCTGGATGGGTTCTTAGTCTCATCATCCAGCTGAATTATGATCAAGTCTGATCACCACAACAAGATGACCACCTCATCAGTCAGAAAAAAGGCAAGATAAAATATGATGCTGTTTCTGTGTGAGGTAAAGTGTGCTGATTTTTTGCGTAGCTTATTTAGTGTATTTGCTTAAGTTAGAGTGTTTTCGTAGTCCTGTAGTTTTCCCTAGTGTTTTCCTGTGGTAATGTTCTGTATTGTAGAGCATTTGAAGTGCTGCATAGTTTTGTCCCTTTAAGGTTTCCATAGTGCAGTGGCTTTGTATATAAGGAAGGCTAGTTCAACCATTTTTTCCTTTAGTGTTTTCCAAGACTACACCATGGAAGGCAGTAGGTGGAATGTTTGATAAGTGATTCAGGAGGCCTGTTTCTACACAGTTAGCAAAATGGAGTACAACTTGCGAAGTGTTTGAAAAGTGATTCAGGAGGCCTGTTTTACATGGCAAAATGGAGCACATCATGTGAAATGTTTGGAAAGTGATTCAGGGGGCCTGTTTAAACAGTTAGCAAAATGGGGCACATCATGTAAAATGTTTGGAAAGTGATTCAGGAGGCCTGTTTAAACAGTTAGCAAAATGGGGCACATCATGTAAAATGTTTGGAAAGTGATTCAAGAGGCCTGTTTAACACAGTTAGCAAGATGAAGCAGAGCATGTGAAATGTTTGAAAAGTGATTCAGGAGGCTTTTGTTTTATACAGTTTAACTTTGATTTCTAAGTGTGGTTGTTAGTTTGGCAAGTAACATGGAGGGGGCAGTAAAAGTGGTTTGTATTGATTTGGGGGGCTGCTTTTTGCAGGGGCTATAGTCAGAGAGGCTATTAGTGCCATAATATGGATGGTCAGTAGGTTGTTACATGTGTTAGTCAGGTAGTTGTTACACATGTTATAGTTCTGTAATAACATGTGAATATTTTGTCCACACTTGTAATAGAGTATTAATTACAATGTTATTGAATGTAGTAATTACTTAACATGTATATAATTTGTCCACACTTGTAATAGAGTGTTAATTACAATGCTATATCATATTGTAATTACTTAATGTTAGTTAATTGCCATCAGTTATGGATGGCGTCGGTGTCATATATGTTAATCAGTTAATTGAGTTTTGGTGTCATATATGCTAATTGGCAGCTATCATATATAGAGAAATAACTGATGTTTTTTTCAATGTGAACAAGGGCCCAACCATGTATTCATTCATTCATTCATTCATTCATTCATTCATTCATTCTATCCATCTATCTATCTATCTATCTATCTATCTATCCATCTGGCTATCTATTTATATGTTATTTTGGTGTATTTGTGTATATATGAGATGTTTTTAGCCAGTGTTTTGGACACTTAGAGACTTGTTCTTAAATTTGTAATGGGTAGAATGAGGAACTTTGCTCAGAAAATTAATCGTGAAGGTGAGAAGAAAGTCCTGTGAATCGAGTGAGTGATTTGGGATCGAGCTGCCAGAGGCTTAGTGTCTTCTAGCAAAAGCACTATAAAGCACTCCCTTACCCAGCGTGTCCCATTGTTGTTGCATCTCAACTTGTGAGTGGAACACTGCAGGAGTGGAACATCTATCTTAAGGTAACTGCAGGTGTCTGCAGTCCACAGGAGGCTCTGCAGGAGGAATACCAGGCCAAGGCAGAAGACAGCACACTACAGTATTCTGGTATACTGAAGCAGTCAGCTTCAGAGTAGGTAGCTACAGGTAGTAAGAGAACATCTAGTAGGTAATGGGTAGTGGGAACCAGCATAAGGTAGGTACAGGTAAGTGGGTTAAAAAGGGAAGGAGGAGATATCCAATCTATGGTAGGGTAACAAATAAGTTTGGGCAAGTGGGTAATGAGTTGTAGATACCCAGAGCAAGATAGGCACAGGTAGGTGGGTAAGAAAAGGAAAACAAGAGACACCCTATTTAGGGAGGGTACCAAATACATTTCAGACAAGCAGAGGGGGAGGTAAGAAATCAGTGGGTGTAGAAAAGAGGGCATAAGGTACAGGGATGTTTCAATAGACTCTAAGGTATAGGAAGGGAAGACCATGGGAGTAGTGCAATGCAATGGGTGTGAAGCTGCGGTCTTTTGGGACACCTTCTGGAGACTGAGGTGCTACCTCATTTTTACTCACTGCTCTGGGATAAGGTCAAAAGTTGCTGGACTCCGGGCTGAACTTGTAAAGATGAAGAGAACCTTCCTCCCCATCCAGCATCCACCATGTCTGCCACTTGCCCCTGACAGAATGTCTAGGCAGAGGCAGAGTGGTTGGACTTTAGTAGGCTCTAGGAGGGTAGAGGAGGCAGGAAGGGTACACACTCGTCAGCCTGTAACACTGCACAATTCTTCACTGTCTTGGCATGATGGGGCAGCCAGGAGGAGACAGCAATAGCAGTGAGAAAGGAGGAAGTGGGAGTCCTCAGAAGGGGAGGTCCCAAGGAGGGAGGGAGGGAGGAAGAGGCCCCATACAAAGGAGGAAGCAGCTACTAGTTGGGGCCTCTATTGACAGAGTGATAGACTAGGGAATGGGGGGTGAAAGGAAGAGGGAAGTGAAGTGCCTCCCTGGTGCTTCAGGTTGGAGGGATGGAGAGAAGATCCAGGGAATCATTAGGGCAGCTGGAGATGGAAGGGAGATAGATATCAGTGTCCACCTGGGCACAAATAACCTGGCAGGAGATAGGGTAGGGGTCCTGCAGGGAAATTTCAGGGAGCTGGGGAAGGGCCTCAAGCAGGTGGCACACATGGTGGCTTTTACTGAAGTGTATCCTCAGAATTCTCCATTTTTTAAAGGGACACCAAGACCCCATCCCAGTAGCTACAGAACACTTTGAATTCTCAAGTGGCAGGTGATAAAAGTGACAAATGGAGCTTTTCAAATCATAACCCATACCTGTATGAAAAACTGGTAGCCCATCCCTGGTGGCACAACAATAGCCCCTGCCACCATCTGTCGCCACCAGCAGACCGTGATGGGTGCCTCATTACTGCCACCTGATCCCCCTACAACACATCAGACCAGTGGGAGCAGATCTCCAGTGAATTACTACTGCCCCCAATCCCACTAAAAGTACATCCTTGGCAGCTCATTACTTCCCCTGTCCCACCACCAGTAAGGTCAGCCTCTGAGAACTTATCCCCATTGTAGCTTTGATGGGGCTCAGACCCCCTCATCCCCTCCTCCACTTAATCAAGCAGGCACTAGGATCCCATTGAATGATCCTTCTCCCTGTTTACTGCAGTTAACACCAACATGTTTCAAGCAGTTATTCAATACACTGAAGAACATCACACCATACACTCATGCAGATTCAGGGGGTCTTTTTACCCTAAAATTGCATTATTCTATTTTTGAGGCATTTTGCTTCAGCATTAACTGATGCTTTAACATAGCTTTTTACAATAAATTTATATTTTTGTATCTTCCTTAATGTATTGATGACCCATTTGTTTGTATTAATGTCATTCTTTGAGTCGTAAAGTGTTCCACTAAATAAAATTTTAATGAAACAAACTTATGATGAGCCTTTCAAGGTCTTGAAAGCTTGTATATTTAAATTATTAGTTAGACAAATAAAGATGTCATAACTGCTTTACAAATTCTTAAATTTCATATCTCACTCTTTCTCTCTCTGTCCCCTGTATTTATATTCTCTAAATTCTTTATTACCACAATACAGTGACCAGTGAGCAGCAGCTCTGTCCCTTTTACTTTAATACCCCTTCAGCGTATCTACATGGGAATGCAAATTAATCATCACTTGTGGTATCATAAGCACTTTCACAGCAACAAATTGTGATGTTATAAGCACTGAACCATGGATTGTAACACCACCTGTAGACAATCAGCTGGAGCGCATGAAGTATAAAGTACATAAAGCAAAGAGAAGTGTGTGACAGGAACAGGACCCTGCCCCACTTTTATAGGAAAAAAAATTACAGAAAACTATTCTTTTCTATCCCATCCTATTCTTTACCTGTCCTGTCTTTTCTGTCTTTTCAAAAATTGTTTGCATAAACATATTCTCGTGGGACCTAGGAACTGGCCAGTTCAGCAGGCCTACAGCCCTTGTCCTTTTGTTGCACCTTCTCCTGTACAGTACTTCCATGTTTTGCTTCTCATGTTCTCATGCTGTCTGTTTTTTTTTCTTCTTTCCTTCTCCACTCTGCCTCTGTACATGATAAACCTCTCATGAAAGCAGATTTATAGGGTTTGTAATCACACCCTTACGAGTTGTTAAAATGAGCATGAGCTTCTTCTGCCAGAAGGTGCCAGGCTGCGAAAAGTGCAGTTTTTTTTTAAACTAGGAGTTTGTAAAAAGTGCAGATTAAGTCCATACGGTCCATAAAAGAAGCAGGTCTGACAATCAGTTCTCCCTGTCACCAAGTTTCAAATTATTTAATAAAAATATCTGCCTGATATGAGCAGGAATACTTGGTGTATAAGACGGAGGGAAGAATTATTTGTTTTTTGAATGGAATTTGTCAAAAAATTCAGTCTTACTGGACAACATGTCTCTTATACATTTCTATTGGCAAATCTGAAGTCTGTTGAGTGATTTCAGACTGGATTTTTTCTGGAGCTGTGAGGGAGGTGACTTTAGGTAATGATAGTTACTCCTACATTTGGATATGTTAATTATCAGACTTAGACAGTTTTTACATGAGTTGATCAGAGCTACCAGGTCTTCACTTCCCCTTTTCCATTTTGTTGATTGTCTACCTTTATTTCTGTTTCTATTTGTAGGTATTATTCAGGCCTATATGGGCTGCATTTATAAACAAATTGAAAGAAGGTGCACCATATTTTGGTACTGTACTCTTCTTTTTTAATTGCAGTTGTTTCATTTTATCCCTATGTATAACATAAAGTTTATATGTATATGCATTATATATCTATATCTATATCTATATATTTATAGAATGGCAATAAAAAATCCAGAAATTTCATTGGCTGAGAGATATCACCTAATCATGCGTTAAATTTCTATTAACACATGGTCAGATGCTCAGTCTCATTTTCTTCCCCCCAAAATCTATACAGTCATTTTATAAGTGTAATATGCCCATCCAGGGTGTGCATCATAGGACTGTGATATATTTCCCAAGTGCATAAGGACACTCAGCCTTTGGCCTCCTACCTTACTACACCCCTATAATAATGCATACCCTGCCATGGCTTATTACTTACATATATATCTATATACTGTGGGCTGGATATTCAAACTGCGCCATTCTGAGGCGCAAGCCCTTGCACTGCTCAAAATAGTTGCGCGTAGGGTGTGGCGAGGTGATATTCAAAGGTTGCGCGTGAGCAACTCGCTGTGAATATCACCCAATCACAACCACTGTGCATGGCGCCAGTGGAACTTGCGCCACTGCAAGTTGTCAGAGTGGAGCATTCAACTTTAAGTAGGTACCATTGCTCTCATAAAATCATGATATTCAAAGGTGACATGCAGATGGGGCCATAATTCATGCAAGGCGCGGGGCCATTTGCATCTGATTATGGCCCCATTTGCATGCCATTAGCATGTAGGTGCGCTGATCCCAGAGGACTTGCGCCTGCGCCCTGCCAGGCAGCAGCCGTCGGGGACCGACGCACCCTGCAGCTCGATAGCAGGCAGCAATGTGGCTCCCCCACCTCCTCCCATACATCTCCCTGGTGGTCCAGTGGACTGAAATGCCCGATCGCGGGTGGTATGTTTAAAAACTCCCCCCCTCCCGTTCACATCCCTGGTGGTCCAGTGGACCGAAATGCCCGATCGCGGGCAGAAAGTAAATGGAACCCCCCCCCGAACATCACCCTTGTGCCCGATCGCGGGCAGAAAGTAAACAACCCCGAACATCCCCCTTGTGCCAGATGCAGGCAGTAAGTACATTGAAACCCCCAGACATCCCTTGTGCCTGATCGGGGCAGTAAATCATTAAACCCCAGACATCCCTTGTGCCGATGCAGGCAGTAAGTAATTGAACCCCATCCACGAACATCTCCTGGTGGTCCAGTGGACCGAAATGCCCGATCCACGGGCAATGCGTAAATTGACCCCCAAAACATCTCCCTGGTGGCTGAGTGTCCCCCACCCCACCCACCATGAAGCCCCACCACCCGCTCCTCGGCGGCGGCGGCGGCAGCATCCCACCCGCCTGCCACCTCACGAGACTGTACGACTGATCGTTCTGCAGGGCTGCACGCCTCATTGGTGCAGAGCAAGAGCCAATGGGCTATGCAGCCCATACCGCATTTGACAGTACAGATTTGTGAATGATTCGGGGTCCATTTACTTTCTGCCCGTGATCGGGCACAAGGGTGATGTTCGGGGGTTCCATTTACTTTCTGCCCGCGATCGGGCATTTCCGTCCACTGGACCACCAGGATGTGAACGAGGGTAAATACTGATGCCCGCGACCGAGCTGGTGGGGAGACACTATGCCCGCGATCGGGCTGCGGGGGGGCACAGGAATTGAGTGTAGCCAGCCACAGGTGGCAGCTGCTGTGTTGCGCCTGCAATACAGCAGCTCACCTGTGGGTGGCCTCGACTTAAGCCTTTTTTTGGCTCAAAGTCCTGCAGGCGCAGGTTGGGGTTGCACTTCCACTCTGCACAGCCCGCTGAATATCGGGTTGTGCAGTTTATGCATGGTTCTCTCCAGTGGAGTATGTATTATTTGCATTGCGCTGTTGCTCAGCCTGTTTTCAGTGGCGCAACTGCCTCCTGCTGAATATCGCAGAATGGCGCACTTAGACTTGAGCATGCGCAACTTTTGAATATCTGGCCCTGTGTGTGTGTATATATATATATATATATATATATATATATATATATACACAGTGCCTTCAGAAAGTATTCACCCTCCTTGGATTTTGTCACATTTTGTCGTGTTACTACCAGAATTTTTAATGCATTGAAATTATTTCCCCCCTTGAGTCACGCAGCATACTCAACAATTTAAAGGGGCAAAAATATTTATATTGTGTAATAAACATTTATGAAACATTAAAAACTGAAATATCTTGTTTACTTAAGTATTCACCCCCGTGTCAATACTTTGTAGAAGTGCCTTTGGCAGCAATTACAGCTTTGAGTCTTCTTGGGTATGTCTGTATCAGCTTTGTACATCTGGATTTGGGGATTTTTGCCCATTCTTCCTTGCAGATTTGCTCAAGCTCTGTCAAGTTGGATGGGGAGCGTCAGTGAACCGCAATCTTCAAGTCTTTCCACAGATTCTCAATGGTATTCAAGTCTGGGCTTTGGCTGGGCCACTCAAGGACATTCACCTTCTTGTTCTGAAGCCACTCCAGTGTTGCTTTGGCTGTATGCTTGGGGTCGTTTTCCTGTTGGAATGTAAATCTTCACCCCAGTCCAAGGTCTACTGCAGACTGATGCAGGTTCTCCTAAAGAATGTGCCTGTATTTGGCTCCATTCATTGTTCTGTCTATCCTGACAAGTACCCCAGTCCCTGCCACTGAAAAGCATCCCCATAACATGATGCTGCCACCACCATGCTTCATGGTAGGGATGGTGTTACACGGGTGATGAGCTGCGTTAGGTTTTCGCCAGGCATAGCACTTTGCATTCAGGCCAAAGAGTTCAATTTTTGTTTCATCAGACCAGAGAATCTTTTGCCACATGGTCTCAGAGTCTGCCACGTGCCTTCTTGCAAACTCCTGTCATGCTATTATGTGGCCTTTTCTCAGAAGTGGCTTCCGTCTAGCCACTCTCCCATAGAGGCTACATCTGTGAAGTGCTGCAGAGATTACAGGTTCTCCCATCTCAGCCATAGAACTCTGTAGTTCTGTCAGGGTGGTCATTGGGTGCTTGGTCACTTCCCTGACCAAGGTCCTTCTTGCCCAGTTGCTCAGTTTGGGAGGACGGCCTGCTCTAGAAAGAGTCTGGGTGGCTCCGTAATCTTTCCATTTCCTAATGATGGACTTGACTGTGCTCCTGGAAACTTTCAACACCCTATAAATGTTTTTATACCCCTCCCCAGATCCATGTCTCCTCACAATTCTACCGCGGAGTTCTACGGACAGCTCCTTGGTCTTCATGGTAGAGTTTCTGCTCTGACATGCACTTTCAACAGTGGGACCTTAAATAGACAGGTGTATTTCCTCTGAAATCATGTCAACCATTTGAACTGACCACAGGTGGACTCCATTCAAGTTTTAGAGTGCTCTCACTAGGAAATTGGATGCACCTCAGCTCAGTTTGGAGTGTCATAGCAAAGGGGGTGAATACTTATCAAATCAAGACATTTCAGGTTTTTATTTTAAATTACATGTACAAAAAATTCCAGAAGTTTCATTCCACTTTGACATTATAGAGTAATTTGTGTAGATACGTGACAAAAAAATCACGTATAAATGTATTTTAATTTGAGTTTGCAACATCATAAAATGTGACAAAATCCAAGCGGGGGTGAATACTTTCTGAAGGCACTGTATATATATATATATATATTAGGGTTGAGTAATCATTTTCATGTTAAACCCCAGTTTTTGTACCTTAATAACTTTGCCACCATTCAACCAATTTATATGAAATGTAGAAAGCTTAGACTTTGTGCCCTTATCTCTAGATTCTGAAAATTTCATGTAGATCAATTCAGTGGGGACAAAGTTACAGGGGTGCAAAAAAATGTAAAACATACCTTTTTAAGACTTTTTTTGCCATCTAATAACTAAAAACAGGAGGCTTTGAAACTTGAAATTTTCAGATTTGACAGAGGTTGCACCAAGGTATGTGCTCTTGTCATTTATAAGTCCAAATGTTTTGTGGTTTTTAAATTATTTAAGAAAAGAGTTCTATTTGTGAGCATGCACAGTTTAAAAACTTAACATTCTATGGAGAGCTGAATTTTTGAGACAACAGCCAGTTGTACTGTACAACACAGTTGTTGTTTACTAGCAAATGACAGCTGTGTCATATAGCAACACCCACTGTGTCATGACTCGCATGTCAGGGACAGGGCTACTGCCATTATAGGCCCACCATCTTGACTGTGCTGTGCTTAAAATAAACTGTGTCTGCACACCGGGGGCCCCAATCCCTGGTGGCAGTGTAGTTATTTATTTATTTACTGTATAATCTGACACCCCCAGTGTCGGATGTCCCCCCAAGCCCATTCTTTTAGTAATAATTGCCAACATCGAGGGACCCAATCCCCACATCGGCATTTACAAGCCGCCCCCCCAGCAGTGTGGAACACTGATGACCCACCACCAGTGTCCTGAGATAATTTATTATTTTCCTTTTTTTCTTGAAAAAGGAAAACCATCCCCCAATGTCTTTTTTTAAACCTGCAATAAAGAAAATGGCCCCTCATCATCCCCGCTGTCCCCCTTCACCATCTCGACCCTCCTACAGAGCACCCCACCCCCCCTTACGCTATACTTACCACCAGAGGTCTAACGCTGACATCTTCTGTGGACCAAGACAAGTCTGCACTCTTTAAAGCTGAACCATGAACTGAGGAATAAAGGTAGGTGCCATATAAGTACAGTATTTCAATGGCGTTTTGAACTTATGTTCATAACCTCTCCATTTTTAGCAACTGTTTCACGAAATTTTCAACATAACCTTTTTTGGACCTGACCTCATGCACACTTTCAGTGTCATTTTGTTAATCAGGCCCAGAAGTAATTTGGCAGTCGCTGGCCAAAATCACCTTTCGGGCCCGATTTACGAAATTTCACCAACAATGTTCATGAGGCGGGGTCCCTTACAGGTTATGTTAAAAATCTGGTGAAAAATCCTTCAAATGCCCAAGTTATGAATGTATGTTGAGATTTTTCTGTGCCTGCATATAACTTTGGTAATTTTTTATCTTTTGACCCAAAATTTTCAACATAGCCCTTTTGTCACACCAACTAATGAACATGATAACTGTCATTTTTCACATGCTGGCCAAAATGTGTTTTCGCACCTGTAGCACAGAATGGCATTTCTGCAGGGATTTGAAAATTTCCACCTAATGGGTTCATGAAGTGGGGTCATAAGAAGACTGTTGAAAGTTTGGGGTCAAAATATTAAAAAACAACGTCATTTACAAGGACATCTGCTGCACCACAGGGGAACACGCTGCCTTACGGTACCCGTGAGCGGAGTTCAGGTGTGAACTCAGTGAGCCAGTTTAATGGATTATGGCTGATGGCAAAGGTGCTGCAGCATGCAGCACCAGCCCCAGCCTGGGTAGGGATGGAGCAGTGTTTTGGCGCAGATGCCACACTCTGTGGTGGGTCAGGGAACCTCACCCACAAGGTATCGACATGTATGCCAGGGCCTACTGGACCCATATACTAGGTCAGGACTGTCTCCAATATTGTATTTATCTCATTTTGCGCAGGTCCCAAAGGGACCTGTGCAAATGAGGATACAATTCCCCTATCAAAAAAAAAAGAAGAGAAATTCATTGCAAAAAATGACATTAATGCAGACATTAGGATTGTAGAATGCAAAGTGCACAAAGAAGGGAAATGAAAAACAGAGATTTGGGTCTCCGGAGTATTGGAGAATCAGTGGTGGGGTCTTAATTGGGGTTGTCAGTCCTATTGTCCTCCCCATCCCCTGATTAGATGAGGTCAAATGTGATGTCTTCATGCAGAGCCAACAGATTATGTTGGCCATACTGTATGATTATGTGGCAATAGGTTGGAGCTGTATCTTGTGCATCAGACAAGAGGCTATGGGCTAGGAGGAGGGGGTGAACATTAAGGTTGACAACCCCAGGTAAGACCCCACCACTGATTCGCCAATATTCCAGAGACCCAAATCCTTAACATTTTTCATTTCCCTTCTTTGTGCGCTTTGCTTTCTACAACCCTAATGTCAGCTATAGTGGAGAATACCAGACCACCACTACTTGCATAGCGTAAAGCATTTGTGAATACAGTGTGGGATTGTGCTGGTTATTAATTTTCGTATTAGTTTATTTGAGTTGGGAGGATTTGCCTCCCATACCCCCTTTTTTCATTTTTTATGGGGATGTCAAATAAACTAATAAAAAAATAACAAAATGTAGTTTTGAGAGAGTAGCTTAACTTGAACTCTACGTTAATAGCATAAGTCTGGCAGTCCAGTATTCTCCACTATCGCCCTAATGGCTGCATTAACATAGTTTTTTTGCAATGAATATATATCTATATATGATACATGCCATACCCCACACAGATATTTCCCATGTGGAATATGGCATATTCCCTTTATGCAATGCTGTTCTCTTTTGTATGCCACCTTTAGTTGTTTTAATTCTTACATGTTCCTTTTTTTTCCCTGTAAATTCAGTTTATGGTTCATTTTCAGATGACCGAGCAGTTGTTCAGGTTAGGATGGAGCGAGTAAGAGCATTGACACACATGACACTTTTATGTGGTGCATCATTGCATCAGTGAGCTCAGGAGTAGCAGTTGTTGTGGTCTGTGCTGGATAATCGATGCAGCATGCTGGATTGCTGGTCTGAGGATGGAGGAGTGTCCATAAGGAGAGCAACTCTTCCTGGAGAGTTCTGTGATGGTGTTGGCCAGGCACAGAGGGGAAGCTTCAGCAGAGAACCTTCAGTGTGAGTAAGGGTTTCACACTGAAAGGTGCAGCACTGAAGTCAACACGCAAGTAAGCTGGATGCTGAGAAAGAAAAAGTCAGCTGCTTGTGCTGCCGGCTCCAACCATTCGGGACCTACAGTGAGAATATTTTTGCTCATGAGGACCTAGAGTGAGATTATTATGATATTTTCACTCTAAATCTGTAGGGAGCAAAAATGCCACTGATTGGTGCCTGAAAATATACTCACAGGCATTACATAACTATATTTATATACATGTAACTGATAATCCACTACAGGGCATGCAATCATGCTCTGATATACTCACACCTTGGTGTGCATTAGGAGGCATGAGACCACAGGCCGATTGTGTACCACCAAGGCATGTGTGTATCAGAGCAAAACCACACACCCCTGTACTGGAGTATCTGTCAAATAAAATGGCCAAAATTGCAAAGTTGTTTGGGGGGAGGTGTAAAGTGAAAAGAGTGCAGGCATGTGGTCACTGTGGCATAATGCATGGTCATGTGATGTGTTTGTCCAATAAGGACACAACATTTTTACTGATTTTTTTTCTCCTTCTGGACAAGTTAAGGGTGGCATGGTTTTCTACTTACTCAGATGAATAGTTCTTCTTGTGCCATGAGGTCAGATCTCAAGTTGTCTGTATTGGTGACACCTTATCCCACCCCTCCATTTGCTCTTATGTTCCCCAAGGATGTGTTCATTGCTCTAATCCATTCTCCATATTCCTGAGCAACCTTCCCACTGTCTATTCCTCTGTGTCCATTCATATGTATACAGATGACACGATCCTCTATGCCTATGAATACTCTACGTCTGACTTCATGGCCTGGCTCCAACTTGACTTCTGGGCTAGTCAACTACCCCTCAGTGCTACGAAAGCTGTTTACATGACTTTTGCCACAAGGCAGAGACTAGCTTGGCTCACCCCCCCCCCCATACCCTTGATGATATTTCCATTGAGAATATTTCTTCCGTTAAATACCTCAGTGCTGGATCATCACTTCAGTTTCTCAGTTGATGTGGATGCCATCCACCAGAAGTCTCACTCCAAACTGGGTGCACTTTACAGGAATAAAATGAGTATCCTGCATCCAGCCCACAGAGACATTGTCTTGAAGATGATTCTCCCTGTCTTTGACTACAGTGACATTGTTTACAGTGCTGCTCCCAAATCCATCCTAACCAGACTGGACCCACTATTTCACTCTTTCTGCTGCTTTGCCATCGATTGCCCCCGCCACCAGAACCCACCACTGTTCCCTTTACTACTCCCTTGCCTTTGTATCTATTGATGCCAGGCACCTTGTTCATTGCACCTCTTTCATCTGCAGAGTCTGGCTTGGGTCCCTTCTCTATTATCTTTCCTCCATCCTCAATTCCCTCCCCACCTCCCCCTCCCTTCATAGATTTGGCACTCACTCTCTTGCACTCCCCTCTGTAAAATCTTCTGCTGGCTGAGCTGCTTTTGACTTGCGCTTCTCCAAACTACTGGGGCTCTCTTACTATTACCATCTGTACTACGCTTTTCTACCACTCTCAAATCTCTCCTTCGTGAATTCACGACTCGCTCCTGCAGTTGTTTCTGATCCTGTGCTGTATTTTGCCACCTTACTATTCACTCCCCCATTGCCCCTACTCCTGCCCTAATTAATTTCCCCCTACCCTCAGACTCTTCCATCTTTCCCTGCTAAAAAAAACCCACCAATGGCGCTTTCATTCAGCCTTCAGATTGCTGCCATCTGCACTTTAATACTGTAACTACAGTAGCAGTACCTTGTTCATACTCAAATTGTGTTCCAGTTCACACTTACATCATATGTTGCTCAGCTGCTCTGCCTCACTCATCCTGTTCATTTTGCTGCTACTTAGTTGTTTAACTCATAGTTTTGATTTGGGTAACCAGCCATAGAAACTTGTTGCTGTACTATCCTCATTCCCCGGGATGCATCCAGAAACAAGCTGTTTCAGGTCAGCATGTCTTTCATGCAAATCTTTGAAATAAGTTAAAGAGCTACTGATGCCTCAAAGAAAACTTTAAAAAGCATAATAATTAGGTAAAATTCTGCCTGTGTTCCACTTATAGTTTTTATATTTCACCTCCTTAATATTTATTACTAAGGAAATGTGCATGTACTGTATATGATCTTTGTTGCTTAGAGTGTCTTTAGAGTCCATCTGTCTCTATAGCTAATTCCCTACTTTAAGTCATAATCCTCTATTGTGACATCACAATCTGTTGCCATGAGAGTAACTGTGATATCACAAGCAGTGCTCTGTGACTTCAGGCAGAGAGAAAGCGGTAGGAATAGACAAACTCTTCCGGAGCAAAGATCCTGTTTTCATATAGCTGACCACAGTAATAAATAATGGGGAAGAAGCATGCAGCACTAATGGGAAATACAAGCTAGACTGTGTCTAAATATTAGGTTTTGTTAAAGTTCTCCTGGACTCGTCACTAGCTCTTTAATAAATTGATGAAAATATGATCATTCTATTTCTACAGTTCTGTACTGTACATGTACTGTATTTCTTATGTGTGAAACTGCCTTCCTTCTGCAGCAATGCCATAAAAAATGTTAGGAAATACTGTATAGGTATGTTGAGGAAGGTGGGACCCACTAATTCTTTTATGACTCTTATCAATATCATGGCATTTGATCTACATTGGGTCCAGTTCAACAAACATAGTAGACAATAACCTGTTAAGGGAGATACATTGCAGACAGGCACCTGGTAGATAGAAGCACTATGTAGGTTTACTGATAAGTACTATAGTTAAACATTGAAAGGGTACAAGAATAACAAACTTAATTTGTAAAACCATCCCATTTGTTTTCCTAAACTGTACAAATAAGATTTGACTACAGCAAACCAAAGCAAGATTCTCACATGCTGGGACCTTTCTTTCCCTTCAGGAAAATAAAGCCCATATAGCACCTTACTGAAAAGTTAAACTCAGGTCCAGTGTTTCAGTTAATTACATTTTGAAAGTTATTTGCTTGTCAAAAAAAATGTAAATACTTATTATGGGAGAAGAGAGTATTTGTCTCCCAAAAGGGAAGGAAAGAAAATTAGCTAACCCTCAGTTCTTGCAGTCATAGAAGTCACAAGTTGTGGATTCTTCTCAAAGGAAGTGTTTTATCAATAATATTTAGGCAGCAAAAGATGACAAATGAGCTTTATTGTATAATAGTAGCACACTTTGGAAAGTTAGGCTTGAGACAAATCAGAGTGCCTGACGTGCCATTATCACACAGTTATGCACAATCTGGACTGCCGTATTGAGATTTTATAATGCCTCCCTATATATGTAACTTTACAGCTAAGTAACAAGGTTCAGAAATAAGCAATAAGAAGGGAAGGAAGGGATGGGGAAGGGGATATTGTCTGTCCAGGAAAGGCACACTAAGCCAGAGCTTGTTTCCAGATGCGACCTGAGAGCACAAGAAAGTTAAGTGACTTGCTCAGGATCCCATAGTAAGTAAGTAAGTGGGAGCTGATGGGATTTAAACCCAGGTCTCCAGATTTGCAACTCAGTGCCCATAACCGCTATGCTACACTGCCTCCTAAGACATGGCAGGGTGGTCATTATGCTGAGATAACTGTCCACCCAGGAGACTAGTGAGGCCCAAAAGCACAGGTGAAGGGTACTGCTGTCCTTGGAAGGGGGTTATCACCACATTTTACCCACCCTGGAATGTTTTATTGCACTTACTGTATCAAATAGGTATTTTTGTTTAAAAAAATAAATAAAAAAAATACCTTTATAGACTTGGAAGCATAGATAATGTTGGTAAAGAAAGACCATCAATCCATCCAGTCTGCCCTTTTTTTACCCTGTCCTACCCCATGACCTAATGCCTGATCAGGGTTACTGCCTCACCTCCCCCTCTTGCCCCCCCGGCCTACTGCTTTCCCTGTGTAACTATTAAGCCTTTTACTTTGTCCCAGCTGTGTGTAAAACCATCAATGATTCATGCATCTACCACCTCTGCCTGTAGACTGTTCCATAGCTCAACAACTCTCTGTAAAACAAAACTTTCTGACCTCTCTCCTTAATCTCACCCCTGCCAGCTTCCACTCATGTCCCCGTGTTCTTGATGTGCCATTCCTGCTAAATATTTCCCTGCAGTCTACTTTGTTCATTCCTTTCAGGAACCTGAAGGTCTCTATCATATCATCCCTTTCCCTTCAGATCTCCAGCGAGTAGATATTCAAGGCCTTAAGCCAGTCCTCACAGGATCCTCCCTTTAGGCCCTGAATCATTTTGGTTACCCTATGCTGCACAATTCTAGGCTGTCTTTGTCTTTCCTTAGGGGCTCCAGAACTGGGCACAGTATTTCAGATGTGGCCTCACTTATCTATAGAAAGGCAATATCATGTTGTGCATTGGAGAAAGTGTAATGTGCTCTGGGATAGCCCCATTTCCAGTTGCCTTGGTGGTGCAGCTGGTAGTGCAACTGGAACAGTATTCAGGGTGGCCTGGGTTCAAGTCTCAGCTGAGGCACTTACTACTTTCTCTCTTCTGTTTGTATGTGTTCCATAAATATGCACACTGCAGTCTTACTACAATGGCTAGATTGTTCTGGGAGATCACTTATGATGACTTCCAGATCTCTTTCATCAGTGGTAGTGACCAACTTAACCCCTCCCATCCATCCAGTATTCAGTCCTGAAGTTCTTGTTCCCCATGTGCATCACTTCGTACTTCCTGCCATTGAATTTCAGTTGTTATCAGGTTTTGCCCCCTTCTCTAACCTTTGCAGGTCCCATTGCAGCTCCTTAATCCCTTCCTCATTGTCAACCCTGCCACATAGCTTACTGTCATATGTGAAGACACAGATTTTGCATTGTGTCCCTTCTTGTATGTCACCGATGAACATGTTGAAAAGGACCCACCCCAGGACTGAACCCTGTGGTACCCTACTTGTGACCTCCCTCTCCCCTGACTTGACTTCAGTAACCAACACCCTCTGCTGTCTCCTCCCAGCCAGCTTCCCACCAATCTAACTATGTCCTTCACTATTCCCACATTCTCTAACTTCTTTGGCAACCTTCTATGCGGCAGAATCGAATGCCTTGCTAAAAGCAAAGAAGAGCCAATTCACTGCTTGTCACTTACCTACTATCCTTGTTACCGTGTCAAAGAACACTGTTAGGTGGATCAGACAAGAAATCCTTGTCACAGACCCATGTAGTTCACTTTTGGTTCTCTTTGACTAGTGTCACTATTAGTTTACCTGCTATGGAGGTAAGATTAATGGGTCTGTAGTTCCCTGGTTGCTCTTTGTATCCTCCCTTGTGGAATGGAACTACAGCCACTACCCTCAAATCTTTCAGAACTACCCCTGACTGTAGGGAACTATTCAATAGCCCTGTCACAGGCTCAGCCCATTCTGATGCCAGTTCTCTGAGCACACTCAGGTGCGTCCCATCTAGCCCTGGAGCCTCATGTATTTTCAGGGCTGATAACCCTTTTCTGTCTCTTTCTCCCATAATTACCACCTTCCCCATTTCTGGAATACCTTTTATAGCTGCTTTTAAGCCACTTTCAGGCAAGGGCTCACTATGCTACACTGCGAATACAGAGCAAAAGTAGTTGTGGAGAATGGTTGTATTATGCTTGCTCTCCTCGATTACCCTGCTCCTCCCAGTCAGCCTAATAATTGCCTCTAATCTTCCTTTTTCCCTAATATAGCTAAAAACCTGTTTCCCCCATTTAACCCCCTCCACAATTTACAGTTCCATGTCTGCTTTCACATCCCTGACTGCCTTCTAGTCCTTCCTCATCCTAAACTGGTAATTACTCCATTTCTTGTCTCCCTGTTTCTCTTTGTAGCTAATAAAGGCCATCTTTGTAGCCTCACTGCCTCTCTGACCTTTTCTCAAGTACCAGATGAGTTTCTTGTGCCTGTTACTTTTGGTAAGTGTTTGCATGCCTGACTTAGTTTCCTCTAGAATGACCCCTTTACTTACTCCCCACCTCTCCTCCACCCCCCTGATTTCATCTGCTTCCTTTAGTGTCTTCTTGACTAGTTCCCTCTAGTCAAAGTCTGCTTTTCTGAAATCCAGAACTACAGTTTCTGAAGAGGGTATAGTGGTATGCAGGACCAGTTTGTACCATATGGCGTTATGGTCACCATGCCCCAGTGGCTCCCCAGTCCTCACTCTGCCTACCATTTCCAAGTTGGTCAGCAGCACATCAAGAATGGTAATTTGCCTTGTGGGTCTTCTGACTAGCTGTACGAGCAGGTGCTAGTAGCTGCAAGAATGTTCCAATCTATGTTTGGTACATTGAGATCCCTCACCAACAACTTTTTCATTTGCTACCCCTTCTAAATCTCTACCCCTAGTTCACCATCTCTCACATCCTATTGTCCCAGCAATCTGTAGACCACACCCATGCATATCTTCTTACCTGATGTAGGCATGAACTGCACCCACAGTGATTCTGTTTCTCCCTTTCCTCCCCAGATGGACCCATCCTCTACCATCTCTGTGCCTTATTTGACATGAAGGGCTACACTACCTGCGTTTTCTCATACACCTATCATGTCTGTACATGGTGTATCATGGTTTTGATAAATCCTAGTCATTTTTCCCTGGTGGCCCATAATTCTGTAAATGGCTATGAGGTCTAATCCTGGATCTGCCAGCATCTCTTAGAGCTCACTGATGTTGTTCCCCAGGCTCCTGACATTTAGGCAGACCACTTTCCAGCATGTGCATATACCCACTGCCATCCTGTTAGCACCTTTCTCTTTGTCCTCCCGTTCCCCCTTAAATTTCTGTGCATTGTTCTGTGTGTTCCTGCCCTCTGACTCTTACTTGTTGAATTATGGACCTCTCTCTGGATGTCTGCATTACCACTGCTTCTAGCCTCTATATCAGGGGGAGTACCAGCTAGGCTCCCCTTTTCTTCTCTTTCCTCTGTGGTTTCCCCCAGCCTCTGTCCCCCAACCCCACCCATTTAGTTAAAATGTTCACCAAAACAGAAATCAAACTTCTGCCCCAACACACTAGCCCTCCCTCTTGCCAGGTGAAGGCTGTCACCTTTGAAGAGTTTTTTGTCCCAAAGGTCCATCCAGTCTCTCACAAAATAATATCCCTACACCCAACACCACTCCTTCAGCCACCTGTTAAGCTCCTCAATCTCCTCCTTCCTCACTCTTCCCTTTTCCTCCCCCCCCACACACAGGGTGGACCTCAGAAAAGGTCAGTGAAGCCAAGTGTGCCTTCAGTCTGTCCCCAAGCCTTTGAAAATTGTGCTTCACCATCTCAATGGGCTTGTTCTTCAGATCATTAATAACCAAGTGTTCCAGCACTCCAAGCTCCCCTCCCCAATGTCTACTATCTTCCCTATCCTATCAATGTCCCAGATGGCAGATGCACCTGGAAGGTATCTGACCACCCCTCCCCTCTCCCATGCTCTCCACCACCTTCTCCACCCCTCTAATCATTGAGTCCCCTATTACTAGAATACTTCTTTCTGCCTTGCTCCTGATCTGATCACTGGGTGCCACCAAGTCATCCTGTTTTTATAATTAGTTCATCTGCTAGTCATCACTAAAGGAGCTATGATGTGCTTGATTACAATGCTGTTTCCCAGTCATCACTGCCTGTCCTGAGGAAAGGGAATGAGTGACAGACTTTGACTGTTTTTTTATTTATTTATTTTTTTAAACACTTCATCCCTTGGTGAGGCTTCCAGCCATTCTTCATTACCATTTCCCAGTCCTTGTTGCCTGCTCTAAGAGCCAGTAGTGAGGTTGTGTGTACTGCAAGTGCTATGTTTCCTAGTTTTCACTGCCTGTTTTGAGGACCAGGAGTGAGGAAGCACTGTTTTGACAGGTTCCTCAAGTTCTGATCAGGCAGAAGGTCAGGTAGGCAAGGTGGAGTGAGCGATGAGCATAGCTGAGCTTTTTTTTCTGCTGGAGCTGGAGGATAGCACTTGAATGGGATCCACAGAAAAAAAAGAGAAGATTCCTGCAAGAAGAAATGTAAGTGAGCAAGGAATTTCTGATTGGGTCAGGTGCTAAGTGAGGGGGGAAATGGCAGACATTTGAAAATTGAAGATTCCAGACTTCAACCAATTGATGTGAATGATATGTTGATAGACTGCCATCAGTATTTTTTCATACCTGGGCATTATGCAGAAGTAAATACCCTGGTGCCAGTCTGGATCAACCAATCAGGAGCCTGGATTTTCTCTACCAGATTTTAAGTTATTGGGGCCTCTGAAGGGTGTCTCTTATGGTACAAGAGACACCAAGCTTGAGGTTTGGGTGAGAGGACTATGAAGCAAAGCTGACTGGTTATGCCTGCCCTAACCTCATGAGATGTGTCTCTTGTGCCATAAAAGACGCCTTTGGAAGCCCTATTAACTTATTATAAAGCACTTGAGTTTAGCTCCAGTTATTTATAAAAGGGTTAAGCCTTTTTTTTATTATTATTTACTTATGCTGTCCTCCCTCAGGTGCTGAAGTGAAATGCTCACCCCTAACACCCCTGCACGAGATCACACTTTAGACAGGATGAGAGGTATAGCTGATCTGCTCACTGTCTGGATGAAATCACCTTACTGATTTATAATCTAAAATTAAGTATTACTGATGTCTGCTTTTGTGTTGGAATAATGTATCGCCATGTGATCACATTTTGACCAATCACATGTCTTGGTTTCTCTTAACCACCTTATCAACTTCCACAAACTGAACTACATTACAATATTGGCCTCCAGTATATGGGACTGGAAAGTATTTTGACTGCCCCCCAAAAAACTGGAAGAACTTCTACACAGGAATCCAGGGTAGTTTTTTCACTTTTACTAAAAAATAATTGCGTTCTTGCTCAGGTTCGCACTTTACCATCCCGCTGCCCTGCCCTGCTCTGCCATGTGAGTTACCATCTGGACAGTGAACAGAAGGCCTGAGGATTGTCTTGACAAGGGAATTATTTTTTTCACATAAACAAAACACCAATCACATTATTGATGGTATATTGGCTGGTAGTATAACCTACAGCAATGAGCAATAAGCTGTGAACAAGCTTGGTACAGTATGCTTTGCAGGCTTGGTTTGTTTCCCACAACCTCTGCTAGCACACTGTGTTACCCTGAGCAAGTCACTTAACCAAAGGAGCTTCAGCTTAGTGAGCCTTTCCTGGCCAACAATTCTCAAATAAATAAATAAATTCATTAATTAAACCTGGAGATCATAGTATAGCTAGTCTAAGCAGGTATACCACCCCGACCTCTACATTACGACAGCATGCAACACTACAGTGATTACAGTGCCATGTTGCTGAAGTGTCTGCGCTGTAACCCAGCACTGTCTTTTGGGGGTCCTGCACCCCCCCCAAATCAGTTCCAACTCAGAGTTAATAATCCTTAGTGGGGGGTTCGGGGGGCAAAGCCCAAGAAGAAAACAGTTTTCTTTGAAACCAGCAGCTGACTGCAAAATGTGGTTGACCTGCTGGTTTTGCTGTCTGGTTGTTAGACAAAATTTTTGGCAACGACCAGTCATGGATCCGTCTAAGCACATGCATATGCAACTTGGTAATCTTCCAAATTTTAAAATGCTTTTGTAGGCAGAAAGCACATGCCTAGTATTGTAAAGCATCACTGGGATGTGCAAAAATTTTAAATTCTGGTTATGTCGCTGGAGACTGTGGACAGAGATTTTTCAGCAAATTTGTTTTAATTTGCAGGCCCAACCCAGTTGCGTATGCAAGTGTGTTGAATGCCTAGCCTCATATCTACATGTAAAGACAGGGGTCAATTTGTACTCAAAATATTCTGTCAGGTCTCAAAACATTAAAACAGAATTTTTTTATTAATACTAATTCAAAAGTTACAGCTACTATGTTATAGATTAATAAATGGCCCTTCGACTCTGTGCATTTCAGAAGCCTTTTACAAGGAAGTAGTTCTACAGTAGGTTCCATATCATTCTCACACTGCAGTCCCAGCATATATTTGAAACAACATGATTTGCTCTCTTTTGTGCCACAAGGTACAATACTTGCTTATTGAAGCTGAGTCATATAAACCATGTCACACTTGCCTGGCTTGTGTGCACAGTAGGTGTCATTAGCTTCCGGAAATTATCTTTGCATATCTATCATTTCACAAAGCAAGAATAACAATATGCAATTTATTCTTCAGTACAATACTACACACACCCTATAGACAAACAGTAGCATAGCTCGAGTCTGCTTTGAGCAGTGGCTAGAGCACAGGAACAGTCCATAAAAAACTCTCTTAACCCTTAGGCTGCCAGCAGATTTTGAACATGCCGCAATTTGGGACAGATCTAGACATGGTAGAGGCAAGTTACCAGTTACAATTCTGCAGCTACATTTTTTGGGGGGATAGAAGCCAATGTGTGTTATTTGTGCATGAGGACGGGTTCTTTTTTTAAGACACTGGCTCATATTATTACCCATCATTCCTATCTAAACAAATGTACTGCTCATTCCTCTCACTTCCATCAGGCCCATCTTTTTAGAGTGGTCTCAAAAACCCAAGTGAACCTAAAGGATGGATGTTTCCAGTAGAATCTCCCCTGGGAAATCTACCTTGCAGAAGTATTGTTAAATATAAGCATCCAGTGAGGCCTCTTCCCTTTATTTACCAAGTACCATTCAATTTGCAGCATGTTTCTATAACTGTACATCCTGGTTGTAAACAGCTTAAATGAAATTTTTTTGTCAATATTTAATCTAGATCTGCATCATGTTGCAAATTAAAAATGTGTATAAACTTTAATAGCAAGCAAACGTCTAGCTTATCTTCCATAGCTGTCACTGATCAATTTTAAGAATGCTGATGGTTTCTGCTACTTCAGTTTTCTGAGGGTTAGAAGAGAGCAAGGGCAAAAACATTGCAACATGGTAGCTTTATCTCCATGGATTCAGTAGCTTTGCTTTGACAGTCCCTACAGGGAGAGAGCACAAGAGGTCATCTAAGCAGGCTACAGAGCTTCATTACTGCAACACCACTGCACTGCATTCTGGCTGTGTGAGATGATGATAGTAATGCCTGATAAAGTCCAAGAGTTTTTAATGCCAATGAAGAATACTAAACGCTTCTCAGCTGGTTCAGCAAAACACATGCTTGCTCTGCTTCCACCAGAACGTGAATACATTTGTCTCAAAAAACACCCTGTGGACATTTTGAGCCTGTTAGTGTCTACATCTAGACACACATGCACCAGGGTTGAACTGTAATGCTGGGAATGCACCAGGAAAGTTGGAACTAAGGACCCCAGTAGAAAATGGTAACTGGGGGTCTAGTGTAATTTATACACTCGTATCAGCATTTCACTTCAGTTTTGTACACTGGCTTTATGCTTGCATTTTGTATTAACTTTGAGAGTTCAGAAAAATCCCATGTAATAAGAAAATAGATGGACGGTGTCTCCAAGGTGGGAAGGGACCCACTTAACAGGGGTCCACCTGGAAATTTCCAGGTATATACAGGTTGGGCAGTCAGACATTTAAACACACAGATGTATCTATGCAAATATAGTATGCATTTTTGGGTCCACAAAGAACCACACCCTGACTACCCCAGCACCTGGCATTTGAGAGCTTCAGCAGGGGGGGGCCCCCTGATGATGCTGTGAAGCACTGGGGTCATCTGAGCATACTGCAGTAGGGTTAGCTGGTGTTGCATCAATGCAATAAAAATAAAATAACTTTGCACTTTACAACTAGTTTGTGTGGTTCTTTGTGGATTCTACTGATGAAGCTGGAGCTGGCTGGTCCTGGAACTGCCCACCCCCGCCCCATCTGATGAAGCACTGACGTACAATGTGAGTATTCTTGCATTTTCGGTCTACTGACATGACATTATGACTTATTAGGTGCAAAACCTGCAAGGAAAGGAATTTGGTTTGTATACACTATATGTGAAAGTGTTTTACAAGCCATGAACATTTAAATTAGCATTAGGCAAGTACTGTACAGGGGTGTTATATGTGAGAAAGAAAGAAAGGAAGGAAGGGAGGGGGGAGGCAGAGAGAAAGAAAGAAAGAAAGAAAGAAAGAAAGAAAGAAAGAAAGAAAGAAAGAAAGAAAGAAAGAAAGAAAGAAAGAAAAAAGAGATGATGTTAGGCAGAGACGCATTATGTGAATTGCTAAAGGTCACAGAAATGGAGTTTAGTGTCACCAGTGATAACCAGCACTTTTGACACCAGCAAAAAGGGTCTAAATGGAATCACTTCGGCATTTCAGCACTTTGACATCATGATGTAACAGTTTTTACGGGGAGTGTACACTGAGCTTGTACAAGTATTGGTAAGCCACATGGCCTGCAGCAGCCAGTCAGTGGCTAATGAGTTTGAGAACTCCTCATGCTGCACATCCCTTAGTACCATGTCCAGCTCTCTCTCTCTCTCTCTCTCTCTCTCCTCTCCCTCACTCTCTCTTTCTTTTACTCTGTCCCTTCCTCTCTCCAGAAAAGCTCATGGCAAGTGACAGCTCTTCATTTCTCTGCCAAAAATGTGATCTGTGTTCAGAAAACATTATAAATAGAGAATTGTACATTATCATTCTAGTTAGCTAGCTAACAAAGTTAACTGTACTGTAGTTTCATGCAGACAGGCCAGTGAAATAGTGTTCTGTTGCAGAGAAGAGGACTGCACAGTGTGTGCTTGTTGCAAAAAATCCAAAGCCATCTGCATTTGAGGAGAAAAGCACAGATTAGCCGGAACACTAGTATGTTCAATTCAATTCAATTTCATTTTTTATACTGGAAAGTATGTGAGCAAAAATGCCCATTTTCACAAATGTCCAGTGGTACATAAATTTGATGATACAGAGAAAAAGGTAAAAACAATATTTGCAATATTTTACAATATTTACAATAGGGAACAGTGTATATGACGGGATCATCTAGATTAAAAAAATACAGAGCACACAACAATAGAGCCTATATACAGATACATATAAACTCCAAGGTAACTCAGAGGTTGGTGGACATTCAGTAGGGTTGCCTACTAGGGCAGGCACAAGTGGTGGATTGGATGAGGTGGTCCGTGAGGGAGGAGGTGAATGAGCCAATTGAACTACAGGCCTGAAGTTCAGGGAGCAGTTTATTGTAAAACTTAGGGCCCTTATACATGATGGAGTTCTGCACATGCTTGGTGTGGTAAAAAGGGGTGTAGAAGATATGACAGGTGGCCCCTCTTGTACTGTGCTTGGGAACCAATAAGGGAAAAAGGGAGTTAACTCTGATCAGCAGTAGGTTACAGTGAACTTTGTGTAGGAAAGAAAGCATTTTAAGTTTGAACCTGCCTTCAAGGGTGAGCCAGTTGAAAGAGGCATAGAGGGTACAGTGATGGTTCATTCAGGGAAGGAAGATCAGTCATGAAGCGTGCAATATTGTTGTTTGTAGTCCTGAGTTTGGAGAAAAGGGGGGATGTGTTAGAGGGGAGTAGACAATAGAGCCATAATCAAGGAGGGGCAGGAGAAGGGAGCTGGCAAGGCATAGTCTAGAGACAGGGATAAGGAACTTTCTGATTCGGTATAAGAGACCTAGCCTCATATGAATTTTCCTGATGAGGTTGGTAATATGGATATTGTAGGTCAGGTAAAGGCCTAAGAACAATCTAAGGTATTTGAATTTGTAGACTTGTTCTATGATGTTACCAAGATTGTTTGAGAGAGATCGTCCCATGACTGGGGCTTTTCTTGGGCCAGAGAAGATCATAAACTTGGACTTCTTGGAGTCGAGAACCATGCCTTTGGCAGAAAACCAAGTGTGTAGCTTGCTGAAGTCATCC
The DNA here is from genome assembly GCA_016271365.2 of Neoceratodus forsteri. Lineage (NCBI taxonomy): Eukaryota > Metazoa > Chordata > Ceratodontiformes > Ceratodontidae > Neoceratodus > Neoceratodus forsteri. The sequence continues at coordinate 1,272,556,143 of CM057449.1, read as the reverse complement.
TGCAAATTACTGAACATTGTGTCCAGGTTAGTGTCACTGGAGCAGAGGGCAGCGTTGTCAGTGTAAAGGACTATTTGGGTGGTTTGGGCGAATGGAAGGGAGGTTATTTATGAAGAGCAAGAACAGGAGCGGACCCAGGATGGAGCCCTGGGGTACCCCGTATTTAATCAGACATTCAGCAGAAAAATGATAGTTGACATTAGTTTTCTGAGATCTGCTGGAGATTTATCTTCTAATCCATTTGTCAATGTTTTCAGATATGTGCAAGCCCTTGAGGGTGTCCAGGAGAAGGTCAGGGTCGACTAGGTCAAACACCTTGGTCAGGTCTACGAAGACAGAGCCTGTGTACTGGCCCTTATCACCTGCCTTGAGGATATCACTGGTGAACCTGACCAGGGCAGTTTTGGTGCTATGTCCAGATCTGAAACCATGCTGGGCAACAGAGAGCAAACTATGGCAGTTGAGGAAGGCGGAGAGCAGAAGATATTTATTGACCAGCACTATTGGTCAAATAATTTACTTATTTATTTAATTTAATTTAATTTTTTATTTATTTATTTCACTTTTTGACTGGGTAAGTGGAGTGGTATAAAACGCCTTTTTCAAGCACAACCTGGGTACTAAAAGAGAAAAATATTGCAATTTAAAAACAAAGACAATTACAAATTCAATTTTTTTAACTTTATTCTTTTTATGCAGTCATTTTTAACAATACAAGAAAAAACAAGAAACAACATATTTACAATAACAACAAGAAACTGTTCATAACATTTAACATAATATAACAATAACAATAAGTAAGAATATATATATATATATATATATGAGATACATGATGGGCAGGAGTGAGATATAGGAAATATTCTCACTCCTGCAGAGTGAGCTCTGTATTCTCACAAGTGCCTAAGGCACAAGTGAGAATGCACAGCTCACTCTGCAGGATGGAGAATATTTCCCATATCTCATGACATGCACATCATGTATGCTGTTTGTACAAATGGCGTGAGACCGTAAGAAGTGTCATGTTTTGCTGTGTCTTTTTCCCTGTATCTATGTGCTTTTTTTTGTTTGAGTTTTAGTCTTTAGTAACTAATTGTTGGTAGGCAGGTGAGTTTTTTTAGGAATACTGAGAAGTTAAGTGATTTGTTCAGATTTACACAGTATGCAAGTGGAGGTTGTGAGAATCAAACCCAGGTCTGGTCTGCATCAAGCTTCTTCAGAGCTCATTACTCAAAGATCTAGACTATACTGAAAGCACTGTTTGTCTGTGGTCTGAGAGTGTGGGAGTGTTTCTGAATGGGTTGGATTGTTAGAAGCACTGTGGAAACACAGCTGATTGTGTTTGGCTGTGCTAATTGTGTTAGTTGCAACTTGCAGTGAGAAAGAGAAACTGCTTTGTAAATGAGTGTCATTTGAATTCAGATTGCTTTTATGCTGAGATTAGCACAAAAATGGGCTAGGAGTATTGAAAACTTTGGAACACAGATAATTGTGTTTTTCTATGCTATTTGTGTTAGTTGCAACTTGCAGTGAGAAAGAAACTGCTTTGTAAATGAGTTTCATTTGAATTCAGGTTTTTTTTAAGCAGAGATTAGCACAGAAATGGGCTAGGAGTTTTGGAAACTTTGGGACACAGGTAAGTGTTTTGCAATGCTAACTGAGTGATTTGCAGGCTTCTATGAGACAGAAACTGATTTTTGAAGCACTTTCATTTAGAATGCTAGCTTGAGTGAGTGAGTGAGTGAGTGATGACATCAGCAGAGTATGGATAAACAATATAATTCACTTCACTGGTGCCATCAGCATTTATCTCACTGCAGTGAGCATTTATCTCACTGCAGTGAGAATATCTCAATTTATTGCACTGGAATAGCTCTCACCCCCATTGTATAAATATATATATATATATATATATATATATATATATATATCAATAGAAGCACTCTGTAGGAGGGTTGACACCAGTCCATTTACAGAAGAAAGAGTCCTGAAAGAACTCCTAAAACTCAAGGTGGACAAAGCAATGGGGCCTGATGGGATTCACCCCAGAATCCTAAAAGAACTAAGGGAGGACTTAGGGACACCACTGACCACACTTTTTAACAAATCACGGGAGGATGGGGTGGTACCTGAGGACTGGAGGAGGGCAGATGTGATTCCCATTCACAAAAGTGAGAGCAAGGCAGAAGCAGGAAACTACAAACCTGTAAGTTTGACCTCAGTGGTAGGAAAAATGATGGAATCACTTCTGAAAGAAAGAATTGTTGAGTACCTAGAGGCACGGGGCACAGGACCCAAAGCAGCATGGATTTACAGCAGGAAGGTCATGTCAGATGAATCTAATAGATTTCTTTGACTGGGTGACCAAAGTAATAAACCAGGGAGGGGCTGTGGATATGGCCTACCTAGGCTTTAGCAAGGCATTTGACACATTCCCGCACAAAAGATTAATAATCAAGTTAGCCAGCCTGGGAGTGGGACCCAGGGTGGTAGCCTGGGTAGCAAACTGGCTGCACAACAGGACACAGAAGGTAATAGTGAATGGAACACATTCTGAAGAAACGGGGGTCACTAGTGGAGTACCCCAGGGCTCAGTACTGGGTCCAGTCCTCTTTAACATCTTTATAGGTGACATTGCAGAGGGTCTGGAGGGAAAGGTATGCCTCTTTGCAGATGACACAAAGATCTGTAACAGAGTTGATACACAAGGGGGGATAGAAAGGATGAGAAAGGACTTGGCAAGGTTGGAGGAATGGTCAGACATATGGCAACTTAGATTCAATGCAAAGAAGTGCAAAGTAATGCACCTGGGAAACAAAAACTCAGGAGAAGAGTACACAATAGCAGGGGAGGTACTAACAACAACAAAAATGGAACGGGACTTGGGAGTAGTCATATCAGATGATCTATAGGTGGGTAAGCAATGTGAGAAGTCAGTCAGGCGAGTCAGGGGGATACTGGGATGCATAGGAAGGGGCATCACAAGTAGAAAAAGGGAAGTGGTTATCCCTCTGTACAGACAGTTGGTGAGACCCCATCTGGAGTACTGTGTGCAGTTTTGGAGACCTCATCTATGCAAGGACATAGACAGGATGGAAGCAGTCCAGAGGAGGGCAACTAAAGTGGTGCAGGGTCTGCATCAGAAATCATATGAAGAGAGACTGAGAGAGCTTGATATGTATACCCTTGATGAAAGGAGGGACAGGGGGGACATGATAGAAATGTTCAAGTACCTCAAGGGAATCAACAAAGTCCAGGAGGGTAGCATCTTTCAGCAAAAGAGATGTGTAAGAACAAGGGGACACAATTTAAAGATAGATGGAGGACGGCTCAGGGGTAATGTAAGGAAATCTTTTTTCACGGAGAGAGTGGTGGATGTGGAACTGCCTTCCTGGGGAGGTTGTTGGGGCTAAAACAGTGGGGGAATTCAAACATGCATGGGACAGACACAAGGCAATTGTAGTGGGGGGTAGCAGGAAGTAGGCTGTTGGTTAACTAGAATCTGCAGCTTATTCAGTAGGTAGAGAAATGGGCAGACTGGGTGGGCCAAGTGGTCCTTATCTGCCGTCAAAGTCTATGTTTCTATGTTTCTATGTTTTTATACACCCCCTAACTCTGCTCACCATCCCCTCCCATCCCATAACTCATTCCTTAAATAAAACCAATCCTAGTATAGGCCTATAAAGACATTGAATTATTATATCTAGATGTTACTTCCACATCATAGGATATTTTTTACTTAATTTCCTCAGAGTCAAAAGTTGGTTAGGAAGAGGGAACAAGATGGTTATGAAATGTATTTATTTATTTATTTCAGATTGAGATTAATACCTTTGAGTCAAGGACTCATTTTCTGAGGTTCCAAGTCAGTAGTAAACAAAAACGTAACACTCAATACATAAATTGAACAGTAACACAAAGTTCCTTACACAGGCATACATTAAATTGAGGTTACATATGAATTATAAGCAGTAATAACAAATGGTTTCAAAAGAGAAAAGAGAGGAGTGCATATGGAATACTAGTGTGTGAGACAGCAATATCCAACAAGGGTTTAATAAAACATCAAAATAAGCAGAAGTATGAGCATATGGCACATAAAATAAATGAACAAGGATCAACAAGGTTCTAGTAAGTCATAAAGTTCACCCCATCTTTGCTGAAATAAAACTGATTTATTATTAAATGTTTGTATAAGTCTGGTGATTTGTAAATTGAACATCAAGTTACAAGTCCATTCCTTGAAAGTTAAATGTGCTTTATCAGTCCAGTGTCTTATAATTAACTGCTTCATTGAAATAGCTATTAAAACCATAATTGATTTGTTGGAGGACTTCTTTACTATGTCTAGATTACCCAGAACACATGACTCAAAATGAAAGACATACTGTAGAGATAGTTTCACACCAATGTTACTTTTCACCATATCCCAAATAAATTGAGCTTTTGAGCAGGTCCACCGAATATGGCTAATCGTACACTCTTCCAATCCACATTTGATGCATAAATTAGAGTTTAATAATCTAAATTTATGTAATATTTGAGGTGACATGTAAGCATTGTGCAAAATCTTGAACTGAATCAATCTTAAATTATCCATTGGGATATCCTTATATGAATTCCTCCAAAGTTTTGACCAGTCTTGTGGAGTTTTTTTATTTTCAGTGTTCCAGTAAGAGGACACTATGAGATCCAAACTGTATTTAGTTAATAATATTAAGGAATATTACAGAATATACAGACCCCCATCTCAGGGGGAAGAAATGGACAAGGACATGATAGACGGCATCCTTAGGATGGCAGAAAAAGGGGAGATATTGTTGATGGGGGACCTGAATATGCCAGATGTTAACTGCAGCACCTTTGCTGCAGCCACATATAAGAGTAGGGTAATTCTTGATGCCCTACAGGGGGCATGCTTCAGACAGCTAGTGTTGGAACCCACTTGGGAGGGAACAATCTTAGACCTGGCACTCTCAAACGGGGATGGAGAGAGGATCTCAGATCTAGAAGTGGGTAGTCATCTGGGAACAAGTGCCCACCAAACAGTGTGGTTTATGATAAACACAGCCACAGAGTCAAGCCATACAAATATGAGGGTACTGGACTTTAGGAGGGATGACTTTATCAAAATAGGAGAGTGCCTCAGAAAATCACTAGCAAACAGACAAGAAGAAGGGGTGGAGGAACAATGGGAAAACATCAAAACTGCCATCACAGAGGTAACAAGGCTTTGTGAGAAGCAAATAAACAAATCAAAATGAAAGAAAAAAACACTATGGTTCTCAAAAGAGATGGCGGGGAAGGTTAGGGAGAAAAAGACAACATTCAGGAAGTAAAAGGAAACACAGAAGGAGCAGGACAAAGAACTGTAATCAAAACATTTTATTGTTCAACTTACAATAAGTCATTACAAGCAAACACATACATTAATAAAACAAAGAAACCACATAAAAATGAGATTCATTACCATATATTTAAAAGGGAAAATGAATAATCCTAGTATGTATCATATTTCCATAAAGCACAATTATTCTTTTAAGAAAAGCTTCTACTATTATACTTAACAATCCATAGAAAAACAAAGTGCAAAGGTATTAAAACTTAGGCTCGGCCACCAAATGACATTGTATTACTCTCAATAGTCCTTATGTATATGTAATTTTTTATATTCTATTACATTCAGTGGGAGGCCACAGGGATCAATATATCCTCTGCCCTGGTTTTCAGGAGGTATGTGACCAAATGTACTGGCTCATATTCTAGTATCCTCAGAATAGTCCCTAATAATTTCTTCCTATAATCATTATATAAGAGGCATAATATAACTAAATGCACTAAATTATCTTGTCCACATCCACATTTACATAATACATCTGTTCTTGAGTTAACCTTTTTATATTGGTTTGTATTACACAGACTTGTGAAGCATTCAACTCTAAAGTGTGTATAAATCTGTCTAAGACTAGGGTTTATTAACAGAGGTAAATATTTCTCCATTCTATGATCTCTTTTAGTATTTCTTAACCAATTGCATACTTTATGTTGTCTACATCTTTCCAGATCTAGCTGTACAAAGCCATCTCTTATTCTGATTTTAATTTCAGTATGTAAATATCCTGGTGGGTATCTGAAACTATCTGTGACATATGCTAGTAAGCCGTATGGTTTGATGTATTTCTCAACCGTCCATATGCTAGGGAACAAACTTTTTTTTATTTATGTATAATATTGCCTCCTTTAGACATAATCTTGGGTATCTACGATTTTCCATGCCAAATACTTTAAGACAGCATAATATTGATCTTTGTATAATTTGACATTCTATAGGAACCTGTCCTAGTTCTGCCCTAACCATAGCTGATGGAGTGCTGGTTGGTAATCCCAGAATTTTTTAATAAAATTTGTTAAGGCATGGTTCGGTCTTCTTTGTAGCATAGCTACCCCATATCTCTGCACCATATAATATGTTTGTTTTTTTTTATTTTAGCATTCATTACATCTATGTTACCCTTTACAGATTTCCCCCATATTTATGGGAGAATTAGTTCATTATTGGGATAAATGTCCTTGTCTTATTCCTAATTTCTATGATTTGTTTTCTTCATGTGCCCTCTCATGTAAATATTATGCCCAAGTAGCAAAACTCCTTAACTACTTCTATTTTGTTTTTGTTTATTATATACTTATATTTCTTATTGTTTCCTCTGAAGATGAGGACTTTAGTTTTCTTATAATTAATTTCTAGCTCTGAGCCTTCACATTCTTGCTGGGATTTTTTTTAACATTCTTTTCATTCCCAGACAGCTGGTTAATAGTAGGGCAATGTCATCTGCATATGCCAAGTATGGGCACATTTTCTTCCCAATCCTGGCATATGAAATTCTGGTTCATATAGTGTGGCTAACACAGTATCAAAAAAATATTGAACAGAATGTGATAATGTACAATCCTGCTTCACTCCAATATTTGACTCGAACCAATTACTAGTTTCTCCCATATCTAACACTAGTGTCATTATTTTGATACAGAATGTTAATTATGTTTAATAGTGAACTTTCCATCCATTTTTGTTCTAATCATTCCCATAATAGCCCTCTATTAACCCGATCAAATGCCAATTTTAAATCAACAAAAGTACAGCATAATTTTTGTCTCTTGACTACCTTATATTTGTGTACTAAGTGTGCAAGTGTGAAACACTGATCGATTGTTCCACAGCCTATTTTGAACCCTGCTTGGGCTTCATCTCATATACCTTCCCTAGTTGTCCATTCTATTATTTTATTGTTAAGGAATTTTGTGAATATTTTGGCTGTGCTGTCAATCAGGCTTATTGGCCTATAGCAGTTGGGGTTATTTATTTCTCCTTTTTTTATAAATTGGTACTATTATGCTGAGTCACCAACTATTAGGTATTTTCCCACTATCCCATGTATAATTAAAATGTTTACATAATACAGGTATCCATAAGGCCCTAGCCTTCCAGATTATATCAACTGGGACTCCATCCGGACCAGGGGATTTATGTCTGTGGAAAGCATTCACTGCTAGTTCCACTTCCTCTACCATTATTTTTATTTCAGGCTTCAGCCATATTTTGCATAGAGGGCTAGATAGTTTTTTTGAGATATTGGTCATCTCCTCTATAGAACAATCTACTAAAATGTCTCATCCATATTTCTGGTTCTATATGGGTTTCTGGTCCAATCCCATTATAACTCATACCTTTATTTACTAATCACCAAAATGTCTTACTATTCTTTGTTCTTACTGCCACTTCCAAATATGTCCATCATTTCTGAATATATTTATTCTTGTTTTCATTTAAGATCTTCCTATACTCTTTTCTTAAGATATTTATTATTCTATTGTTATTTGGGAGGCATGGGTACTGGATGTGGTCCTGGCAGACAGTGACCAGATTGGAGGCCTGGAGGTAAGGGACCCATTGGAGGGGAGTGACCATGCCACGGTCTGGTTCTGCCTGGACCTAGGAGGGGTAGAAGGTTGCACAAAGATGGAGGTAACTGACTTCAGGGGGGCAGATTTTAAGGAAATGGTAAGGATCCTTAAGGAGCATTTGGATGTAATTGGGTCAGACATGGACACTGACAGTAGGTGGGAAATAATCAGGAGAGGGGTGCAGGATGCTACCAGCACCTGTGCCAGAGTAAGACAAAAATGCGGTAGGGCCCGAAAAACCCTCCTGGTGGACCAGGGAAGTCCAGGAGGTGGTGCAGGGAAAGAAGGCAGCCTATAGGCAATTCAAATGCTCAAGGAGTGAAAGGGATGGAGGGGAGTATGAACTGATGGCTAGAAGGGCCACTAGGGTGGTGAGGGGGGCTAAGGCAAGGAAGGAGCAGAACCTGGCCAGGGAAATTAGGAGAGGAACAAGGGTTCTTAGATACATTGGGGAAAATGAAGGGTGAAGGGCAGATTAGCAGGATTAAAACAGGGAGAGATGGGCACAAGACCGGGGAGCAGGCTGAGGTACTAAATGAGTACTTCACCTCAGTTTTCACCAAGGAAAATGGGGTGCTGCATCATACATGGGAGGAGACAGTGATACTGAGGAGGGGACCCTACCAATCAGCAGGTCTGGGGGGGGAGGCATCACTGGCAGGAGGGGAGAAGGCTAAGCAGGGAGAAGAGGTAGCGGAGGTGGAAATCACAGCAGAGAGAGTGAGGGAAGCCCTCAGGTTCCTTAAGGCAGAGAAAGCACCGGAGCCAGATAAATTACATCCGAGAATGCTGAAGGAACTTGCGGATGTCCTGGTGAAACCCCTGGCAGAGCTTCTCACCATCTCTCTGAGGACAGGGTGGGTGCCCCAGGACTGGAAGGAGGTGCATATAGTGCCTATCCACAAGGAGGGATCAAGGGAGGTGGCAGGGAACTACAGGTCTGTCAGCCTGACATCAGTGGTGGGCAAGGTGATGGAGGGCATTGTCAAGGAGAGGCTGGGGGACCTGGAAATGTCAGGGTGCCTGGACAATAGACAGCATGGATTCATCCCAGGGAAATTGTGTCAGGCAAACCTTGTGGAGTTCTATGACTGGGTGATGAGTGCCTTGGACCTGGGTAGACCAGTGGACATCCTCTTTCTAGACTTCAGCAAGGCTTTTGACTCTGTTCCTCATGAGGGCCTGTTGGATAAGCTGGGAGAAATGGGGGTGGGGAAACAGATGATCAGATGGATAGACAATTGGCTCCAGGACCGGACCCAGAGGGTCATAGTTGGCAGGATAGTCTCATCCCCAAGGAGGGTCATTAGTGGGGTCCACTGGGATCAGTCCTTGGGACCCTCCTGTTCAACACCTACATCTCTGACATAAGGAAAGATATCAGGAGTGAGATGAGTCTCTTTGCAGATGACTCAAAACTGGGGGCGGTGGTGGATGGGGAGGAAGGGAGGGTGGCCCTACAGGGGGACCTGGAGGCTCTGGAAGGATGGTCTAGAAAGTGGAAGCTGAGGTTCAATGCAGGGAAATGCAAGGTACTGCACCTGGGGGCCAGAAACCCGGGCCAAGTGTACACCCTGGGAGGGGAAATGCTACAGGTCTTGATGGCTGACAGGGACAAGGGGGTGGTGGTGGATGTCAAGATGAACAACTCAGAGACTTGTAGGAGGGTAGCAGCCAAGGCCAACAGGATGCTGGGATGCATCACTAGGGGGATCACCTCCAGAAGAAGAGAAGTGATACTCCCTCTGTATAACTGCTTGGTGAGGCCACACCTCGAGTACTGCATGCAGTTTTGGAGGCCACACTCAAAGAGGGACATTAAACTCCTGGAAAGGGTCCAGAGGAGGGCAACCAAAATGATTTGGGGCTTGGGGGACAGGATCTATGGGGAGAGGCTCGAAGAGCTAAATATGTATACATTGGAAGAGAAGGGACCGGGGGGAGCATGATAGAGGTCTTCAGGTACATGAAGGGGGTAAATAGGGGAGAAGCAGTCAGGGTGCTTCAAAGGAAGGAGGAGAGGCAACTAGAAGGCATGGGTGGAAGCTTGAGGGGGGAAGATTCAGGGGAGAAAAGAGGAGGTGCAACTTCACTGAGAGGGTGGTGGAGCCATGGAATGTGCTGCCCAGGGGACTGGTGGAAGCAGAGATGGTGGAGGGTTCAAGAGGGGGTGGGACAGGTACAGGGGAAGGGTTCTGGAAGCAAAATCCAGTGCAGCAAGAATATCCAGGACTGGGAAGGGAGAAGCCAGAGAAGGCGAGGGGAGCAGCAAGGTCAGCTCCCAGGGTGGGGGCTGACCAAACGAGCAGACAAGAAAGACCATTAGGCCTATTCTGCTGGCATTTTAGTATTTTAGTATTTGAATTGAGGTTATTTTTCAGTATTCTGAGCTGATTGTTTAAAACTTTTGTAGCCCCTTTGCAAGTCTCATTGTACCATATATACCTTTCTCTATTATATATATTAACCTTTTTACTTATTAACATAGAAACTGGCCCCAATATTGTACCAAATAGTGTTAGCAAGACAGCATCCTCCATTCAATCATGAAACTGTTGTAATTCTTCCAAAATCCCCTTGCTTTCTAGAGTTTGAATAAAACTTTTGCCTTCAGTTATTCCCATCCTATTCAGTTTTTATTCTTAATCTCTTCTAGGGCCATATGCATAACTGTAATTCCTTTTTCTAAAATATTTGTTTTAAGTTCTAGCACTAAATGTTGGCTTTCTGATCTAAGTTGTATATATATCTTCAAACAGAATTGTGCCACTTGAATATTTGTCCAGATCTAGTCAATTATGGAGGACCCATTTCCCCCCATGAATGTGAATTTACTTTCGGTGTCTCCTGTAACCCTACCATTTAACAAAATTAAATTATTGTTTATAAGATTACTGTGTACCTCTAGTTCTTTATTACTCACTTTGTGATCTTTTGAGTTTTTCTCCCATGTTAGGGATATCATGTCCCCCTGATCAATATATGTAATAATATCTTTGGCCGCCCCTGGCAAACTACCGACCCTAATATTCATATCACCAGCAATCAGCATTTTACCTGTTGGGCAGTCCTGTTTTATATTTTCTATCATTGATTCTGTATGTTTTAATCAATCTGTGTCACCAAAGTTGCTAGATTCTGGATGTGCATAAAGATTAATTATAAATAAATTATTATCACTGCCCTAGTAATTTTAATTACCAGGCTACTTTCACTATTGGTCACTGTTTCTTCTGTTTTCAAATTATTGTTCAATTTGCATAATGTAGCCAATCCCCCTATATTTTTACCAAATATTTTCCTTTTCCTTGCACTTTTCCAATATGTTTTGAAAGCATTTAAATAAATAGCCCCTACCGTCCCTGTTTCTTGGATACAAATAATATCTTTTTTTTTTAAAATATTGTTCTATTTCTGGATTTCCCCATTTATCTCCTAGACCAGAGATGTTCCAAGACAGAAACATGGCAAAGCTATCAGGTGGATTAGATATTTCCTGTTTTGGTTCTTGGATGATAGCTTGCCCCTGTTGAGCCTTTGATCCCTGTGGCCTCCCTACTGTTCAATCATGCTTTGATGGTCACAAATCATTATTGGCCAGGACTTCATATTTATTTGAGGTCTCAATAATGCAATCCCATTCTATACTTTTTTCCTTTTCTAATATATATTGTGCTTGATTCCCTACCTGTTCATTCTCTACATATACATATATACCCAATTCATCCCGGTTTTTTTGTTTGGTTTCCAGTATTTCTAACAGTCTTCCTTGTTTCACCCATATCGTTACCTGTCCATCATTTTCCCATCTAATAATCCTATTAATTTCATAGTTGCACGCGTATTTGTTATGGATTGTGTTCAATGTGTCTATTACAATTCCTTTGATTTTTTTGTATTTTCTTTATTTTTGCATTAGTCCAAATATGGACACTGCTACTTCTTTACTTCTTATTTCAGTTTTCTTATTTTTATTGAATTCTGGGAATAGGATATCGTGGGCCAGATATTCAAAACTTTGCCCCAGGGCTAAATTAACACTGCCAGGCATGCAAACTTAGCCCGGAGCACAAAGCAGGTTATATTCAAAAGGAATAGCCCAGGGCAAACAGCTTCTGAATATAGTATGGGAATGAGGCCAGGCAAACTGGGCTGGGAGTGGAAGGCAAACTTAGTCCTGGAATAAGACAGCTCTGAATATAGTAACCAGGAAGTGCAAACCACAACAGCAACACAGTGCAGAGTGACATGAAGGTAGGTAGAGGTGAACTATGTGGCCAATGTGTGTGCCAGCAAATGTGTGAACCCAGTACAGCTGCAGGCAGCAGCGCATGTGAAAGTACAGTGTTCAAAACTGTATAATATTCCCTGAACTGTTTGCGCAGTGCTAACGTGTTTGCACGGGTTTAGCACAGGATGAAACCGTTAGCCTGGTGCAAACACGTTTGCCCGGCGCTAAACTTTGCCGTATTCAAAAGAGACATGCAAATGAGACTACTTAAGTAGTCTCTGGGCAAACATCCAGATTAGCATCTCATTATGCCCTGATATGCATGCAGTTTGCCCAGCATTATTGCAAGGTTCCACAGCTCCAACTGTAGGTCAGTCTGGAAGTACAGGGGCTGGCCAGATCTGACCGCAGCTCCACCTGTAGGTCAGTCTGGCAGTGCATGATGATAGCTGCAGGCTACATGTTAACAGTACAGCATAGCATAGAATATTGTACTCCCAGGGGACAACACAGCATAGGCACAGATGGTGGTGGTGTTGCATGCAACTGTCACACTGTAGGTCATGCTACAGTACACAGCAGACACTACAGTAGCAAGGGGGGCAGTAGTGTGTGGACACAGCACTGCCTATGATGTGTAGGGCAGTGCTGATGACTGCTCTATACACAGTGACAGGCCCAACATGCAGGTGTTTACTGACAGTGGACATTACTGTTACACTGTTGTGTGACCCACAGATGCTGCACCTCTGGCATGGGATGCTCACAGTGACATATACATGTCTGGCTTTGTGTGCTGTGGCAGTTGTACAGCTGTGCGGTATGTGACCGGGGGGGGGGGCATACATTATCAGAAAGGCACACTGGTGTTGGGATATTTCCAATACTGACTCATGTGCACTGCACAATGTATCCCAGCCTTGTGGCCACACCTGGTCTGTGGCACAGCCTGGCCAGCCGTACACTCTCCCCCTCAACATCCTCCATGCCCACAGTGCTGCATGTGTGTGCTGGCAACTGTTGTTGTCCACAGAAGAGTGGTCCACAGGTGTGTGCTGTCTGGAAACACTGCCATGATGTCCACTGGTGGTAGGATCACCACTTACTGCCTGGCATGGCTGGGACTGGTGGCATCATTGTGATGCCATCAGTGAGCAGCATGTTTCCTTTATGTCTGGCTTTCTCTGTGTGTCATATTTATTTGTTAGGGTAGTGCAAAGCCATGCAAAAGCTGCGCAAACACCATGCAAATCCAAAATGTCATGCAAAGCTGAATGCCCAGGGTTAAGACTACCTTTTCCTGGGCAGTAATGTGCACCGCGCTAAGTGTCACGCTCAGTCGCGTAAAACCACTTTTCATGGTGCTTGTCACTGAATATAGCATTGCACCTGTATTCATGTACACACACCCTCAGTTTGCCTGTTACATACATTATGATTTTGTCCGGTGCTAATGCAGTTTGCACACGCTATTTGGTCTTTTGAATATAGCAAACCTGTGTTAATCCATGCTAAACCTGCACAATCAGTTTGCGCTCAGCACAAAGTTTTGAATATCTGGCCCCAAGTATAGTAAGTTCCCAACCCTTCAATCTCAATTTTCTTGTTAAACAATGCTTTTGTTAAAAAGAATTGATCTGTTACCAACAAGACCAATTCAGAATTTAACATCAGTCAAGTAACACTAATATGATCCAGCACGCAAGTGCATCATATTATGGATGTAAATAGTTTCATAATCATTGCCAATAAGCTGTCATTTGTTTCATTGGGGATATGTGTAACCTTAAATAGAGGCAGTACATACTCTGTACTTTTTGTTTTATACATAAATAAACCAAACTCCTCCTATTTTCTTGTCTCATCTGTATTATTATTTTGTTTTACATTTTTTCCTACATTTTTGATTGTGTGCTCTCCCCAATCTTTTTCCTCATGCAATACGTCATGTACTTTTCCCAAACCTGCTCCCTCATCTTTATTATGAATATTTAACTCCCTTTTTTTATTGGTACCCTGTTTCCTTTTGGTCTTCCCCTTTCCCAGCGTCAGCGTGGCTCAGTCAGTAGCACATCCGCCTCTGGACCAGAAGGTCGTGGGTTCTCGTCCCACACCAGGACTGGACTTGCACCTAAAAAATCGCTAGCATCCGAGTGCAGTATTGGGGGCTGCTGTACTGCTGGGGTGTGCCGTCCTTCGGATGAGACGTTAAACCAAGGTCCCTTCTGCCCACCCTGGTGGGTGTCCAGGTGGAAGTAAAAGAACCCACGGCACTCTTCGCAAAGAGTAGGGAACATTCCCGGTGTCCTGGCCAACATTCCCCTTCCCATAAACCAGTTCATGCAATTATCCAGGCTGTGTGTTGGTGATGATGTGCGATATGGCCGCCACCACACATTCAGTCACTTCACTACCAGTCTAGCATTGCTTGTAAAGTGCTTTGGATGTATGAAAAGCGCTATATAAAATGCTGATTCTTCTTCCCTTCCCCCTTTCTTTGTACAATCGCATTTCTTCCCTCTGTTTTTTTTCTTCACTACTCTTGTTCTTCTGAGTTCTTTTTTCTGGGATTATAGTAGCCTCACTTCCTATAACCTTAAGATCAGGAGTATCGTCTTTTGTATCCATATATGTCTCTTTACTGTGTATTATTTTCTTTCCAGTTTTATGACAATCTTCATCCCTTTGTATGTGTCTTTCTTCATCTTCTATTTTAGCGGTGGATTCTTGTGATATACCCTTTTTGTTCTCAATAGACCCTTTGACATTTACTTTTTCCTTTAACTTGTTATTTCTGGGGCACTTTATATTCTTTTCCTTTGAATTTCTTCTCTTTTGGGGGGCTTTATTAAGTGTTTTTCTGAGTTGTTGTTCCTGGGCTAATCCCTTATCCCATAGATCTTCAAAATTCTCCTTCCATTCATTGCAGATACTATTCTGTCTTACCTCAGTGGCTGGGAGCATTACACATTCTAGATCATCCCTCGCAGTACTATTACCAATATCTGAATTGTTAATAGACATTACTTCCTTGCTGATGGTCTCATCAGTTCTATTTATTAGATTACTAGTTGTCTCTCCCATTGGGGTAGCTGTGTGTCCATATAATGATTTAGCTACCTGTTCTTTTGATGCCATTATTGGCTTTTCTTCTGTGTAGCAGTTATCTTTCTCCCAGATGATGGTGTCATAGTTTTCTCTGTCCAATTTTATTATATTTTCACCCAGTGCATCTATTTTTATTTTATTACCTATTGTTATCCCCTTAAGGGAAGCCAGATCATGCTTTATATCTACTAATTGTTGATACATTAGTATTGTTGCTATGAATGGGTCCCTTAGGGTATTTAGTATATCCCTAGTAATCCCTGAGATATTCATGGGTGATTCTACAGGGTCTTGATTTTCTGGACTCACAGTCCAAGAACTATTATCAAATAGTTTATTCAATGTAAGCTCCTGACTTTGACTTGATGATTTTGGAGCGGGTCCTTTTTATCTTCGCTTGAGAGGATACACTCCTCTCCCATCTTAATTGAATCTCTGAGAATTCCAATTTCTTTGTTTACAGCAGAAAGGTTGTCAAAAACAGCAGAAAAGTCTATGTTATTTTTTTTTTCCTTTTCTGGTTCCTGCCAATTGAATTTGCTATTTATTGGCATACTGGGGTCAGTTCTTCCTTCCTGTAACTGTTCATTTGTAATACTGCGGGTCATCCCCCTTGCAGTCTTTATGATTGTAGTCTTAGGAGTTCTAAACATAGAAACATAGAAGTTGACGGCAGATAAGGACCGCAAGGCCCATCCAGTCTGCCCATTTCTTTTTCTACCTTATAAATGTGCCATCGACCTTTGCTCTGTCAGTGGCCTATCTATTCATAGTCATTTGTATTGCTCCCTTATGCCTATCCCATGCCTGTTTGAAGCCCTGCACTGTATTCATAGCCACCACTTCTTGCGGTAAGCCATTCCATGCATCCACCACCCTTTCTGTGCAAAGATTTCCTCACATTCCCCTTAGTCTGCCCCTCTAATCTCATGCTGTGTCCTCTTGTCCTGCTATTTTCTTATATTTAAACATGTTAGACTCTTTCACCTTGTTAATGCCCTTAAGGTGTTTGAATGCCTCAATCATATCACCTCTCTCCCTCCTTTGCCCAAGGGTATACATATTGAGCTCTGTTAATCTGTCCTCATATGTCTTCTGATGCAGTCCCTGCACCATTTTGGTTGCCCTTCTCTGGACTGCCTCAATTTGAGTTAATGTCCTTGTGAAGGTGTGGCCTCCAGTACTGCATGCAGTACTCCAGATGGGCCTAACCAGTGTCTTGTAAAGAGGATTACACTCCCTCTTATGACTTGTGATACCCCTACTAATACACCTAACACCCCCTAGCCTTACCTACTGCTTTAGGGTCTGCTTGGATGATTTCAGGTCATCAGTGATGATGATGCCCAAGTCTCTTTCTTCCTTTATGACTGCTAGCAACTCACCTCCCAGCCTATAGGTGGCTTCAGGGTTTCTCTTCCCTAAGTGCATGATTTTTCACTTCTTTGCATTAAATCCCAGTTGCCACTCTTCTGACCATTTTGCTAGTTTATTCAGATCTCTTCTAATTCTGCCCACACCATCTGGATCATCTACTCTGTTGCAGATCTTGGTGGCATCTGCAAACAGACAAGCCTTTCCTCTAGTCCATCTGCAAGGTCACTAATGAAGATGTTGAAGAGGACTGGCCCCAGGACTGATCCCTGAGGTACCCACTTGTGACTTGCATCTCTTCTGACTGTATACCATTTACCACCACTCTCTGTTTTCTGCCCGTCCAACCAGTTTGCCACCCAGTTGACCAACTCTGACCCACCCCGAGCCTACCCAGCTTATTTATCAATCTTCTATGTGGAACAGTGTCAAAAGCTTTGCTGAAGTCAAGGTAGGTGACATCAACTGCTCCCCCTTGGTCCACGACTCTGGTTACCCAATCAAAGAAATCTATGAGATTAGTTTAACAGGACCTTCATTTTGTAAACCCATGCTGTCTTGGATCCTGTGCCCCTATGGATTCCAGGTGTTGCACTATCCTTTGTCGCCATTTGTTGTTGATGTATTTACAGTTTTTACAATTATATTATCCATAACTCTCTCATTTATCTTATACTTGTGTTTTGCTTTTGTTATTTTATCAGTAATTTTTTTGTTCAGTGCACTCCTAGCTAATTGTTTTAATGAGTTCACCCCTTCCTTATTTTTTCTTTTCTAAATTTAAGTCAAAATTTGACCCCCCCAATTTTACCACTGCTAGTGACTGTGGGCATTTTACCAGGAAGTAGGGAAGGTCTAGTCCAAGACAGTTTAAATTCACTAAACACTAAAACTTCTAGGCTACTTTTTTTTCCAGCATCTCAAAACTTCTCAGGTCTTCTCTAAGAGAACTGTACCAGTTAAAGCAGAAGGAAGTGGGGAAGGTAGTCAGAATAGCAAAGTCCCAAACTGAGGAAAAGATAGCCAACTTGGTTAAGAAGAGGGATAAAACATTTTATAGGTACATTAGGGAGCGAAGAAAGACCAAGGGAGGAATAGTGAGTCTTAATAAAGGAGAGGATGGGTGGGCAGAGAGGGACGGTGAAAAGGCAGAAATACTGAACTAATACTTCTGCTCAGTATTCACAAAAGAAGAGGAGGGGGAAGTACCTAATCCAATCAATAGAAGCACTCTAGATGGGGGGGTTGATACCAGTTCTTTCACAAAAGAAAGGGTTCTGAAAGAATTCCTAAAACTGAAGGTGGACAAAGCAATGGTGCCTGATCAAATTCACCCCAGAATCTAAAAGAATTAAGGGGAGAACTAGTGACACCACTGACTACACTTTTTAACAAATCATGGGAGGATAGTGTAGTACATAAGGACTGGAGGAGGGTGGATGTGATTTCCCCTTCACAAAAGTGGGGGCAAAACAGAGGCAGAGAACTACAGACCTGTTAGCTTGACCTCAGTGGTAGGGACAATGATGGAATCACTTCTGAAAGAAAGAACTGCTGAGTACCCAGAGGCCAATGGGGCACAGGACCTAAGGCAGCATAGATTCACAGTGGGAAGGTCATGTCAAATAAATCTAATAGATTTCTTTGAGTGGATGACCAAAGCAGTAGACCAGGGAGGGGCTGTGGACATGGCCTACCTAGACTTTAGCAAGGCATCTAACACAGTCCCACACAAAAGATTAATAAACAAATTAGCCAGCCTGGGAGTGGGCCCCAGGGTGGAAGCCTGGGTAAAAAAATGGCTGGACAAGAGGACACAGAGGGTAATAGTAAATGGAGTCCACTCTGAAGATGAGGGGCTTACTAGTGGGGTACCACAGGCTTCAGTACTGGGTGTGGTCCTTTATAATGTCTTTATAAGTGACATTGCAGAGGGAGTGGAAGGAAACGTGTGCCTCTTTGCAGATGACACAAAGATCTGCAACAGGGTTGATACACAAGGAGGGGATGGAAAGGATGAGAAGGGACCTGGCAAGGTTGAAGGAATGGTCAAAAGTATGGCAGCTTAGAATCAAAGCAAAGAAGTGCAAAGTGATGCATCTGGGAACCAAAAACCCAGGGGAAGAGTACACAATGGGGGGAGGCATTAACAACAACAAAAATGGAAAGGGGCCTGGGATAGTCATGTCAGATGACCTAAAGGTATGCAAGCAATGTGAGAAGGCAGTAAGGATGGCTGGGGGGATACTGGGATGTATAGGGAGAGGCATCACCAGTAGAAAACAGGAAGTTGTTGTCCCTCTGTACAGACAGTTGGTGAGACCCCATCTGGAGTACTGTATGCAGTTCTGGAGACCCCATCTCCACAAGGACATAGATAGAATGGAGACAGTCCACAGGAGGGCAATTAAAATGGTGCAGGGTCTGCAACAGAAGCCATGCAATGAGAGACTATAGGAGCTTAATATGTATACCCTTGAGGAAAGGAGGGAGAGGGGGGACATGATAGAAACTTTCAAGTACCTCAAGGGAATCAACAAAGTCCAAGAGGGTAGCATCTTTCAGAAAAAGAGATATGCAAGAACAAGGGGACACAATTTGAAGATAGAGGGGGTTGGCTCAGGAGCAATGTGAGGAAGTATTTTTTCACAGAGAGGTTGGTAGATTCATGGAACAGCCTTCCTGATGAGGTCATGGGGTCAAAAACAGTGAAGAATTAAAGAATGCATAGGACAGACATAATACAATTCTGGTGGGGGTAGGAGGAAGTAGGCTATTGGTTAACTAGGAGCTGCAGCTTATTCAATAGGTAGGGAAATGGGCAGACTAGGTGGGCCAAGCGATTGTTATCTGCCGTCAAAGTCTATGTTTCTATGAATAGATGTTAGCAAAAGGGTGTGGTTTAGATCCACAGATTTTCATCCTACTTAAGAATTCTTGAAAATCAAATAACCATGAAGCAGTTCCAAAATGTGATTTCAGAGATATTTTGATTAATAGAATGTTATTCAGGTATTTTTACTTAATTGTAATTTCTCCAAACTAGAATAGAGAAGGATTAACAAGCCATCATGTAAGAAGGCATTGACTGTGAGGTTTGTGTTCTCTAGAAACCACTTGGAAGAAATCATATTACCATTAGTCCTAAAACTGAGATTGCCCAAAATAGGCTATTTAATGTCTAGGCATAAAGGAAAACCCATGAAAGAACAAATGTGGTGATGAATTCTCAGGGATATTCTATCACCAAATTCTTTCGTTTTGTGGGGATATTTCTGAGTTTAGAAAATAAAATAACCTCAGTCTTTCAAGAAATCTCTTTCTAAGTCTAACCAAATAGGTAAATAGTAATTGTGAGATTTTGATGATTGCAGCCATTTAATATACTTATTTATATGAGTTACCATATAATACATTGCGAAACTGGGTAACTTGACCCCTCACTGTGCCTTAGAGCATAACAATTTTTCTGAAGCTATTCTAGGAGTCTTTCCAAACCATACAAATTTATTAATTTCTGAGTGAATTTTTTTAAACCAACTTAAAGGTAAAAAAATGTTTAACATATTAGTTAGATGAAATAATCTAGGGAAGATATTCATTTTTACTATGTTTACCCTACCCCAAAAATGAAACAGGTAGATTTTGCCATCTTCTCATATCCTATTTAAGAACTAAGTTAATCATCTAAGTTAAGCTTAATAAGCTGACTTTGGTCTGGTGATAAATATATACCCAAATATCTGAGTTTGTTAGGTGACCAGGAAAGACCTATTTCTCCAGTTTCATTTTTTAGGAGGAAGTTGTTCAAAGGCAAAACCTCAGATTTCTCTATATTCAGTTTATAATTGGAAAAAGTACTAAATTTCTCAATGGTTTTTAGAGCCGCTTTTGTAGAAATAATAGAATTACAAATGTGTAACAAAATATCATCTGCAAATGCAGATAATTTAAACTGATTTTTACCACGCCTCATACCAGTTATTAGTGGATTATTGTTTAAAAAGAAGATCAACGGTTCTAAATATAAATTAAAAAGGAGTGGAAATAAGGGGCAACCCTGTCGGGTGCCACATTATAACTTAATGGGATTTGAAAATAGGCCATTACAATATGTTTTTGCAGTGTGGGACGAATATAATATTTTTAGCCAATTGATAAAAGTCTTAGGGAAACCAAATTTCTCCAAAGTAGCAAAGAGGGAATTGTGATTAACTCTATTGAATGCCTTTTCCACATGCAGGGAAACAAGCACCATAGGGTTACTGTAGTCCTTGGACACAGAAAAGATGTGGTAACATTTTCTAAGGTGTTCTGAAGCTTGCTTTTGTGAAATAAATCCAACTTGCTCTCTGGAAATTAGAGGATGATAAATCTTTTTGATTCTTTGTGCTAAGATGGTAGTCAGGATCTATATACTATAGTTTATTAAAGAGATGGGACAGTAATTCCCGATCTCATTTTTAGGCTTATTAGGTTTAGGGATTAAGATTAGTAATGCTTCCAAAAGTGAAGAGTCTGTGATTCCCTTTCCTAAGATGTAGTTATAAAATTCTTGTAAAAATGGTGTTATATTTCTTTAAAAGTTTTATAAAAATTTGCTGTGAGACCATCTGGTCCCGGCGATTTATTTTATGGTTAAATTTTCTATTGCCTCATTAATCTCACTTTGTTTTATGAGTGTAGACACATCAAAAGCTTGATCTTTCTTTATTTTTGTACATGTAAACCTTTCTAAATAATCCTGTATCTCCTTGAATGAGGGAAGGTATCATTGGACCATATAATTCAGAGTAAAATCTTTGAAATGTATTCACAGTCTCTTTTGGATTTGCCACACCTTCCTGTAACTCTTCATTAATAATCGATTGTTCTTGATGTTTCAGTCTATTTGCTAACATTTTACTTGGTTTATCACCTAACTCGATGTATTTTGCATTGGTTTTTAAAATAAAAAATTCAACTTTCTCTTTGGCTAATAAGAAAAGTTTATTTTCATATCTCCGTAAATCATGAATTTCTTGTTCAGAGATCAAGTCTTGATTTTTATTCTAAATTGAGTCTATCTTTGAGGAGATTGACTGGATTTTAGCTGAATTTAGTTTCTTTTGCTTGGAGGCAAATCTAGTAAAATTCCCTGGAATATAAGATTTACATGCTGCTCAGATGATATCAATTTTTTCTACTGAGTTAAGATTGTCTTTTAAGAAATTTTTAGTTGTGGGACTAATAAATTTGATAATGTATTTTTGTCTAAGGAGGGCGTTATTTAGTCTCCATATCAATTGTCTGGGATAGGGTAAAAATAGTTTGAGGTGGAGGTCGATCAGGGACTGGTCTGAAAGGGACCTTGCTAATATCTGGAAGCTTAATATACCTGGGACCAAGAATTTTGTAATTAAGAAAAAAATCTATGTGTGAGTAAGATTTATGAACTGTCGAATAAAAGGAAATTTGTTGGACTCTGGGTTTAAAGTTCTCCAAGGGTCAACAAGGTTGCATAAGTTCAATAGGTCCTGTAGTGCATTAATATCTGTTTGTATAGATGAATTAGTGGAGTTAGATTTGTTCAGAGCAGGGTTCAAAAGGAAGATTCCAGTCACCTCCTAATTAAATTGTATGAAATTTATTTATTTAGTTGTTTTAACCAGGTATAGCACACTAAGCTGAAAGCTTTTTTACAGGAGCGACCTGGGAGCACAAGGAGGTTAAGTGACTTGCTCAGGATCACACAGTATGCAAGTGGAAGCTGTGGGATTCAAACCCAGGTCTGGGCTGCTGGATGTCACCAGATTTGCAGCTCAGAGCCTTAGTCCACTGCGCTATACTGCCTCCTAAATAAAATAAAAATGGTGTGAGGACAGTAAGTAGTTGCATTAAAAATATAGATGCTTTTGTGTTTGGGCCATAAATAGAACCTAGAACAACATTCATTCGATTAAGTTTCCCCCACCAAAAATAATATAATATACCTTCCTTCCAGGTCTGAAATCACCTGTGAAGAAGTAAAATCTAAAGAATTATTTAACACCATAGCTATTCCTCCTTTGAAGTATGACACCCAGCTCCATAAACCTAAGTATAACCAAATCTCTTGAGAAGATTAATTTCAGAAGGTAGCAAATGTGTTTCCTGTAAACATACAATATTGTAACCCAGTGAGTAAACATAATTTAAGATTTGCATCCTTTTGACTCTGAGATGTATTCCTTTAATATTCCATGAAGCAGCTTTGATTATGGCTGCCATCTAAGCAGGATTTTAAAATTTAATACCCTTGTGTCAAAAATAGTTAGGTTTAAACACTTTCCTATCTCTATATAGGCTTTCATTATCAGTGAATTGCCCTGTTGAGAAACTATCTCCCTTCCCTTCTTGATACCATAACAAATAAACTATCAAATTCCCCTTAAAAAATAAAATCACTAATATCAACCTCCTTAGTCCCTGAAACTGTACTCTAAAAAATATCTAAACAGTGACAGCCACAATACATGGCGCTCCGCAACTCCTAATCATTTAAGTTGAAGGCTGCATACTGAGTTTAAGTGCATAAATGTTGCTATTTATCTTATTAAATAGATATTGAACTTCTGTTAAACCATATATAGTTGGTAAACAAATGTTATCTGGATATAATTAAACTTCCAGAAATGTATAGCAATGTCAAACATTTGTAAATAATATATCAGAGGACCTCTGTATTTGTCATATCTATGTCAGTAATTCTGACATGAATTCTAATTGAGCTAGATTCTTAGAGGCCACTAAATATTTAATACCTCTGTTTTATCAAATTCAAATAAGTAAAAGAAGCATATGTGCATATATCCTTCATTCAACTCAAATAATCATTAAGTATGAACATGTAAAATTTGTACCTTGGCAAATAACAACCCTGTAGTAGCATGTAGTGTATATATAAAACAGAACAACACATATTTACCAGTTGCATCAGTAAACATACTAATACCTAATATAAAGCAAAATTACTCACGGTTTCTTGTAGTTGAGGTCCTCACTCAAGAGTTTTTGCTTACCCCTAAATCTATTTATCAAATCTAAAAACATATGTAAAAAATGAGTGGAACTATAACTATTGCTAGACCTCTGATAAACACTATGCTTTAAAGGCCCTGGAACTTATAACTTAATTCTTAATAACAGTGAATTCTTAACATCACATCTGTCAGATTACATATCTTAGTCTGTTCTTTATATTTATTCACTACCCTAAATATCTATTTAAACTGTGAGACATAAATACACATAAAGTTAGACTAAAATAAAACCTTCACATCCAAGCCCAAAACAGAACCTTGAAAAAAGAGAAAAAGGGATTGTCTGTGTAATATTCTGTGAAATTACACACCCTTATATAGCTCTAACAAATAATTATTAATCTGTACCCATTTATAATAATAAGAAGCCCACATGCTAATTTCTCTGTGGACTTAGAAAACCTTTAGTTGTAAACTATAAAATTAAATTACTTGATTACTCCTGATCTATGAACAAAGCATATAATTATCCTCATATCAAGAAAACATCTTTAAATGAAACCCTTGCATACAATAGCAAAGAAAATATGCCACAAGTCTGTTATTAGCATATATTTAAATGTAATTCAAATCTCTGGAAACAAAATAATGGTTTCTCTTTACATGGGGTATCCTTTCTCCTCATCAGCAATGATCAAATTTGAGAGCTATTTTAGTCTTTCTAGCTCAAAGGTGGAGACTGTGATCATGGAAATAGCTAAGAAACAAAATGGTTTATCTTTGGCCTCTAGTTTGGAGCCATCCCCACAAATTATATCTCAGTTCCAAAATCAGATTGTTTCCTTGCTCATATGGCCATAGAATAAATGAGAATGTTCAAAAGTTCCAACAGAAAAAAAAGGAACAGCTCATTTAATAGTCACTTTGCTGTATTTCAATTTATCCAGAGTTACTTTTCTATTTTCTCCTCAGAAAAATGTAATAAGTTCCTAAACAAAAGTCATGTCACATGAAGGGAAAAAGAAGACCAGATAACACTCAATTTATGGCTCCCCTGAGTTAACTTAACAGGGTGAACTTATCTTCCAGTGATTGTGCAACCCAGCAATTATTAAATCAGCCTCCGGATTGAATATTAATTTTAGAAGAAGTTCTCTGAAGCATAACAGATAAAATTTGAGTGAACATAGAGGTTGACTAGAAAGTACATTTGCAGACTATCATGTAACCTTATTTAGCCATCCCAAAATATTTTACAGACCTTGCCAAACTGCCTTGCTAGATTCAGTATTTCACCCCAATTTAAATAAATCAGGGAACACCTTTGCCTGTTGACTCTTGGCTTGATCAGTAGAATCAAATGAAAGTGAGCTGCCATCCTTTGTTATAGTCAGATGTGCCAGGTACAGCATTTTAAATGTAATCCCTGCTGCGGTCAATTTACCAACTATCGGTGAAAAGTCTCTCCATCTCTGTCTCACCACTTGAGGCAGATCCTGTGACATATATATTCTTTTCTTGTCCCACATCAATGATTGTGATTTCTTAGCATAGTGAATTACATGTACTCTATCCAAATAGTGAAGAAATTTGAAATGAGAGGTCTGGGAGGCTCCAATTTTAGTGGCATCGGATGTAGCACTCTGTGGCCTCTTTCAATAACATAACTTGGGCTATTAGGTGATTGTCCAGCCACATTTGCACATAATGTTTGTGCGAAGTGTATCATATCAGCTCTCTCCAATGACTCAGGGATTCCATAGACAACAATATTATTGTGTCCTGACTGACCCTCTAAATCTTCTAGTTTTAGCTCCAATTTCAATATCTTCTGATGCAATACTGGGATCTCTAATTCTGTTTTGGGCCCCCAGTCTTCCACTGAAAAAATTCTTGTTTCAGTATCTGAAAGGCATCTATTAATACCTTCTTTTGTGCCCCACATGAGTTTGGATTTTTCTAATAGTTTGAAATTGCTTCTTTTAGTGGGTTAATTTCAGATAAAAATGTCTCTTCCATTAGAACGGGGTGGCCAACCTGTAGCTCGTGAGCCACATGTAACTCTCAAGGCAGTTTGATGTGACTCCTGAGGGGTTTGCTGATTACATGTCAAGTACACATCACAGTCTTTTAAATTTGAGAAAAGTCAAAGTACAGGAGATGAAAAGTGCCCTGATTGCTCAACAAGCTACTTTTACTAAGCCTGCAAGCAAATCTAAAGCTCAAAAGCTGCTTGAATAATTATTTTACAATTTCAACTATTTTTAAAAATACTGTAACTTAATAAAATATGATTATTGACTATTTACTATTACTATGTTATTTTAACTTCTAAATATGGGTATGGTAAGGCTGAACGTTGGGTATGGTATGGGCCACATATTGTTGTGGCCCGCATCTTACTCACAAATGTAAATGTGGCTCAGGACCCTGAAAAGGTTGGACACCCCTGCATTGTTACCAGAAGTCACTGAGGAGTTCTTCCCAGGAACCTGTTTTGAGTACTTTGATCCCCCTGATCTATCTGGTGTTGGTGGTGGTATATGTTTAATTGGAGGGTTTTTTATTTCATAATCCATATGAAAAAGATCCAACTATTTGGCAAGGTAAGCAGTAAACTCTTCACAAGAATAGGCTATAAAGAAGGTATATATTTCTGGTGTTTCCAGCTAAAGAAAGTTAAAATGTAATAGGTAGACTCGGCGCCGCATTTGAGAGTTGCTAACTCAGTTGGGTCATCACCGGAAGTCCACAAATTCAAATATAACCACAAAAAAAGCAGATACATGATCGCAACATAATTAAGCATAACATGCACAAACATTTGCTGGTTGCAGATAATCTGTAAGACTCCTAGAGAACACTTTAGGAGTAGATGCAGCTCTGATGGAAGAGGGGACAGTGTTCCAAAACCTCACAATACGGTAACCAAAAGAATTCTGACCCATCTTTGTTCACATAAATGGAACCTTTAAGTGGTTATTTGAGCTTGAATGAGAATGAGCCAAGTCAACACCATTAATTTTCTCCAGGAGACATTGGGGGTCTTATTGTGCAGAATCCGAAAAGATAGGTTGACTAAATTCCACTGGACTTTATGCTCAGGCTGTAGCCAATTTAAAGTGACCATCACAAAGCAATGGTAAACGTAAGATTTAGATAAGCTTCAAATTTTGTGACTTTAAAATACAAAGCCTTTTTCTTCTCAAGTACTAATTTAGATGCTGCGTCTGTTATGATGGAATCGTAATTCAGCTAGCCTGGCCTATTTTCATGTTTGACTCAGCAGTTAGAAATTTTTGCATCCAGTACAAGGATGCAATTTTTTTATGTAATGCTGCCTTAATATATGTTATATGGCTGATAAAAGTAAGACAGGGGTCCAAATAAATGTCAAACATCTGAAACCATCAAAAGAATTGACTTGGTTACTATCAATAGTCAAAATACAAATATTACAGCATGAGTTCCTAACCCTCTACTCGCTGCTTGGGTCTTTTGGACATTCAGAATAAATCTTTCTTTCAGAAGCTAATTCTGTAGCAGATGAAAATTATGATTAAGAGTAGAACTAATAAAATATCCTTGCTGTGCATAAAGAGTACAGCATCATCTGCATAAAGTGAAGTGTTCCCCGAATCACATATCTTGGGCAACCCATTAATAAAAATGAAAAACAACAAAGGGCCCTGTGGCAAATTGGTCTTCCCAGACTCAGCATGCATCACTATTGCCACTTTTCTCAAACCCTTCAGACACCTGCAAGGGTACACAGTGGCTGCCACCACCCTGCAAAGACACTCTTTTGGGGGTCTCTTCCAGTCTTGATCCCTCAAGAGCCACTGCTCACTAGAGATGTATGAAGTTGGAAAACTTCACTTATGGATTAATTTACAAATAATCTCAATTCACAGAGTTAATCCACTGTGGAAAGTCCAAATTTGTTGAAAACTGATAACTCTGCAAAATGCAAAGTTGGCAACTGCACTGGTGGAGTTTGGCACAGAGGCAAAGTCACAACATGCAAAGTTGGTTATTTTGCCAGTAATGTTTGGTGCAGCTGTTGAAGTATGCAATGTACTATATGATTGGAGGTCACATGTTGCTGAAACAAGCTGTATTGCACAAGGAGGCTGTCTTCAGTGTAGTGTTCTGAAGACAGAGTGGGAGAGAAGTCTGTGTGTGTGTGTGCTTGTGTGAGGAAAACAATGTTCAAAATACATGTGAAAACCAAGATTTTTGCATCAAAATTGCTCATAAATTGTTCTAGAGGGCCTTGTGCTACTAGATTTGTGGACTTTTTGTTTATTTTTGAGGGAGGGTGATTATTTACTTTAAAGCAGTGGTTTCTGTTTTGTAAGTCTGTGAAGCAGTGGGGTAGGGGAGAGTAGGTGTACTCTGTAAGTCAAGGCAGTCCAGAAAGATCAGGAGCCTTTTTGTGTAAGATGTGTGTTATATTTTGGTTTTCTCACTCTCTCTCTCTCTCATTCATCATTTCTGATCTGTAGTGAGTAATTTCTCATTTTCAGGGTTGTGGGTGGAGCCTACAGCCATTTTGGGATTGATTGTACCTTACCTTACAAAATCGGCCACTCGTGGAATCTTCCATTGGACTTTTGGAAGTATCCTTCCAAAAGTCCAATGGAGCTTGAAACCCACCATGATCGGCCACTATGGAATAGCAGCTGCACTATGTTGGCTGTTACTTCTGCATTCCGGGCAAGAACTGCACATGCGTGACTCATGCACATGCACAGTTCTGCTGGCATCATCATGTTGTGAGTAGCAAATTGCCATTCTCCGCAACTATTCATGTGTGCATGCCACACATGCACAGTTGCGTCACTGCCACCAGCACTGGCAGCAAAGAAATCTGCCCCGCACCCTCCCACTGCTTCTGTCATAGAACATAGAAGTTGATGGCAGATAAGGACTGCAAGGCCCATCCATGATACATGATACAACCCCATTTATTATAATAATACAAAAGAAAAATCAAGTGCCATGGATTACTGAAAAATTTAAAAATGGATTAGACTGAAGAATAGACTTTGGAAAATAGCTAGTAAAACTCTGAACTTTGATGACTGTGAAAAATATAAGTGTGCAAGGAATTTATTAAAACAAAAAATAAGACAAGCAGAAAAAGAGTATTATAACAAAAATTATTGGCAGTGGGTGCAGTGTTAATGGACTTGTCAAAAGCTTTTGATACAGTAGACCACCAGATCTTAATGGATAGATTGATGGAAATTGGCATATCAGTTGAGGCTTAAAACTGGTTGAGATCCTACTTGACAGGAAGAACACAAGTTACAGTTGGAGGTGAACTTTCAACCAAAGCCACAGTACTAAGAGGAGTCCCACTGGGATCAATACTAGGTCCAGTACTGTTTGAATATATGTAAACCAATAAACAGATGTAGTGGAGAATTCAAAAATTAAGTTATATGCAGACGATACTGTTGTTGTGGCATCCAGTACAAATAATGACCAAATAAGGGAAAAGCTACAAAATGATTTTGCAAGGCTTTGTACATGGTTCGATGAATCTTAATTGGTATTAAACAGCGAAAAATCAAAAACAATGGTATTCAATAAAAGTCAACCTAAAAAATGAGTTAAGGGATTTGAGACTGAAATTAAAACAAATCATAATGAAACCCTTACACAGGTAATGAAGTATAAGTATCTTGGATTTTGGATGGATCAAAATTTAAAATTTGATTACCACATTACAGAAATAACTAAAAGAATAAGCAGCAGAATTGGTGCTTTTAGATGTACTGGATATTGTTTAAATAAACATATGAGAATAACTATAGTGAATCAACTACTGGTTCCAATATTGGATTATGGTAGCCACATAAATGGATTTTCAAGCCAAACATTATTAAAGAAGGTTCAAGTCTTACATAACTGGTTAGATAGATTTATATTTAAAGGTGTTCATAGAACTCATTACTGTTCATTAAATGAGGAACTCGGTTGGTTGTCTTTGAAAAATAAAAGGAAATTCATTTGGGCTTACCAAATTTACAAAACAATAAATGAATTTAACTGAAAAATTAGAGAAAGGCAAACATAAATATTACCTGAGAAAAAATAGTCTTAGAGACTTCAAATTGCCAATACCATTAAAAAAATTTGGAGAGATGACTTTTCCATTTGTGGTTATGTCAATATGGAGCAAAACAAGTGACTTATTTAAAAACCTTGCCAAAACCTCAAAAATGTTTGTAACAGTTCTGAAACAGAAATTGGCTGTTCTCTGTATGTGTGGTGGATGACACTGTAATTTTAGAAAGGCCTTGCTATGATTATTGATATAAATAAATAAATATATATATATATATATATATATATATATATATATATAAAATGTACCTTGTTTATTTACAAGTATGTGTCATATATGTAATATGTTTATGCCATATTTAATTACAATGTTTTTAAAATCACACACAGGACCACCTTAAAAATAAGACCTTTTGACCCTACTGGTATGATTATACCATTATATATTTTTGAGGCAGTATAGCACAGTGGTTTAAAGCTCTGAGCTACAAACCCGAAGACCTGGGTTTGAATCCCACAGTTCCCCACTTGCATACTGTGTGACCCTGAACAAGTCATTTAACTTCCTTGTGCTCCCAGTTCACACCTGGAAACAAGATTCAGCTTAGTGCATCTCTCCTGGTTAAACAATTTCCCCTTCATATTCCTATATAAAAATATTAGATTTCTACTACTGCTACTAGTTTTTTAGATCACACTGCTGATTCCCGATTCCCTAGGGGGAGGTGTTGTCTCCTGGTACTTATTTATATTGCAAGCTTTTTTCATATTTTGTAATTTTTCATCCCAAATCAAGTTACAATTAGCATATAAAAAAGACTGGAAAGAGATGCTCTACTAAAGGAAGAGGTGCCAGGGAAGCAGCAAAAAAGTGTTCAAAATCTGTGGGATAAAATAGTGCTGCAGTTAAAAAAAAAACGATGTCTGTGGCAGCGTGTTCTGAGGGCTCCAGGCTGGAAGTAGTGAATGAGTAGTTGGTGGCGGTGGCAGCATTAGTGTAGCCAGATTTTTCTCTGCCACATCTGTGGCAGCCATGCTGGTGGGGGATATAGGAGGTGACAAGAGAAGCGGTAGTAAAAAAGTAACAGTGGTCAAGGAGGAGGTTGTTGATGTCCCCATGGCTGGTGGTGGTGGTGGTGCTGAGCCTGATAGTGTGGAGCTTGAGTCAGTGGTTGAGGTGGGAGATCTGGAAAATGTGCATCACACTCAGACTCCTGATGATGAGATGGTCATAGAGCCTAGAGATGGTGATGAGGAGGAGGACAGACCTGTGGAGAAGAAGGACATCAGCAGCTGTGCTGATGATGATTTGCTGGATCCCCTGTGGGAGTCTGAAGAGAAAAACATAAGGGTGGAGCTGCAGATAATGCAGGGGACATTGCTTGCAGTGATCCAACTATGAAGCCTCCCCCCCATCTTACTGAAGTTATGAATTCAGCCCAAAAAACAGATTTCTACCCCTTCCCCTCAGCTGTCCAACTCCCACTGCCTGGATAAATCAAGGGTTATTAAATCTCTAGTTAGGGATTTTTATATATACTTTACCCAGCTGATGAGACAGTCTCTTTCAGCTATGTCAAGCATGAGTTAGTAGGGGGGAAAAAAAGGCAGCCACCAAGGCACCAGTGGGCAACATACACACCTGAACAACAGACACCTGTTACTCTGGCATCAGTACCAGAAGGAAGCCAGTGCAGGGGGTCCCTGTCCCTCATCATCATCATTAGGCAAGGCAAATAGAAGTGACAGGGTAATAGACCAGGCAGATGGAGGGGCTAGTGAGAAGGATAACAGAGAAGAGGAGGAGGATTATGTGAATCTGTGTAGTGGTGGGCATAGCAGCAGTGGTGGGTTCAGTAGTACCACCCAGAGTCAGAAAAGCACAGTAACATCAAAGCAGAAACACCCCCAAATCACTGGTGTAATTCAAACAGCAGCACATATAAATCCTCAGAAGTCAAATACCACCCAATCAACAATGCTGCCATGATGAGCCCAGCTGTTTGGCAGCCCAGCCCCAAAAAAGGTTCAGCCAATGCTTCATAGCATGTTTGAGTCATTCCAAATTCACTTGGGTAAGTTCATGAAAAGTGGTTACCAAAGTGTGACATGAGGGTCAATGTTTCAAATCCACAGTAGATCAATTTTAGTAAGCTTGTCAAGACATTGTGACTGAAGAGTCAAAAAGGAATCAGACTATAAGATAATTCCCTAGCAGGAAATTGAGAAAAATCACCTTCAGTGTTGCACGTGCAACGGGGACACCAAATGGTGCATGTGCAACAGTGGACACAACAGGTATTTAACTTGGGAAAAAAATGTTACTTTTCTTTTTACTTTATTTTATTAAGCATTTCAAGACACTATGGCCCAGATATTCAAACTGCGCCAGGCTGTGGCGCAAGCCTGGGCACAGCTCAACTTTGTTGCGCACGGGTGTGGCCTGGGCGATAGTCAATGGAGCTGTGCTATGGTGCAGCAGCTTTGAATATCGCACCCTGGCCACCCCCACTGTGCATGGTGCAGTGGCACTGTGCCAGCACAAGTTGCCAGAGTGGAGCATGGAGATGCGGTGGCGCAAGTGCCATTGCGCCATGCACAGCACCTGCGATATTCAAATGGGGACATGCAAATGGGGCCATAAGTTATGCAAGGTGCACAGGGGGCCATTTGCATCTCATTATGGCCCCATTTGCATGCATTAGCATGCAGGTGCACCGATCCCCGATGACTTGCGCCTGGTGCCCTGCCAGGCAGCAGCCATTGGGGACCAACGCCCCCTGCAGCCCGATCGCGGGAATTCCTGTAAGATAAAAAAATGTTCAATATCCCTAGTGGTCCAGTGGACCTCTATGTGCCCAGATCGTGGGCATCACTGTATTCCCCCCAAGTCCAATATCCCTGGTGGTCCAGTGGACCTCTATGTGCCCCGATCGTGGGCATCACTGTATCCCCCCATGTCCAATATCCCTGGTGGTCCAGTGGACTGCACTGAGCCCGATCATGGGCATCATTAATAGGACCCCATGTCCAATATCCCTGGTGATCTAGTGTGCCCCCCACCCCACCCACCCACTGGGCCCCACCACCCCACTCCCCGTCAGCTGGCAGGTGGCAGCACCCACCAGCTTGCTGCCCACTGCCTGCCAACTGACAGCTCGGTAGGGATGCACACCCATTGGTTCACAGCATGAGCCAATGGGCGTGCAGCCCACCATCCAGTCCAGATATGTGAATGAAGAGAGAAATAAGGATAGATGAACATTTTTTTATTTTTTATTTTTTTTTATTTTTAGGGTTTAACACAGAGTAAAAGAGAAAAATAAAAGAAAATAAGTGGGTTGGAGTGCTGTGGCCTGTAGACAGAAGGTGCACCATCACTTCTTAGTTCATCCAAACCCCCAACTTGCCAGGACTGCTCCCCTACATCCCTACAAAGCTGTTCTATTTCCACACAGGTGGATGTGGAAGGAGGATTGGAGACTGGTTTCTCAGGTGCCCACTGCTGCAGCACCCAAGTCCAACTGCAGGTCCCTCTCCCAGTCCCCTCCATGTCCCCCTCATGCACCTGTGTAGTACATTTCTTTCTCTTGCCCTTGCCCAGCAGAGAAGAACCAGTTGGGGTGGCACCACCTCCACCCCCTCACCAACTTTCTTTTGCAGATGCTTCTCCTACTCTTTGCAGTGCCTCCCTTTAAGGTGTGTGTTGCCAAATGGGTCCCCCATTTCCCATGCCGAACAAAAGTGTGATATAATTTCCAGGTGACCACAATGTTGTCAGTGGGGTCAATATCAAAGAAGTCCCACATAAGGGACTTTGGCTGCTGCTGATGAAGGGAGGAGCAAGATGGTACAGGCTGCATCTCCTCCTCCTCATGGGGTACAGGTGGTAGTGGTGGTGATGGTGGTGGTGGCACAATAGCTGGCTGCACTGAAGCCTCCAAAGGTATTGGTGATAGTGGTGCACTTGCCTCATCTCATTGCAGGGTGTGCTGCACTGTGGGGGGTTAGGTGCTGCTGCTGTCTCCTCTTCCTGCCATGGCCCAAGTCTTCTTGATCCAAAAAGCATTTCTCCCCTCTCCTCCTGAATATTCCCACTGACTTTAAACCCCCCAAGAAAACAGAGTAGAAACAGTAAAAAAACATTGTAAAAGAGATTAAAAGTAACACAAATAATAGCGTTCAATATAAAGAAAATAACAGGTAAAGAACAACTAAATAAAGACTTGCAAACTCTGCAATAAAAATAAGATGTAGAAGAAGCAAAAGAAAACCGAAAAAAGTTGTTTTTTTTGCTTAAGTTTTAGTATCAAAAAAGCAGATCTGTCCCCTTCTACTCACTAGCTCAGACTGTTAAGTGAAATTAAGGACAAGTTAGTATATATAGAACAGTAGCATGTGACCTGCAGGAGTTCTTTCCATGTGACCTCAAGCACTTGTTTATCACCAGGCAGTAGCCTCATTTTGAATGGACTTCACCTAATTGTCTTAATGGAGAAGTTACCAGTGAATTTAACATACTCTGGCAAGGCAAGGTTTATTTATATGGCGCCCAATCCCTGGGGCTCTGGGCACCTCATATAATATAGGTAGAATTGAAACACAAAAATACAGCTCACATAACAGCATCAAAGATTAAAATAGATACAATTTAAAATTAATAAATACAGACAAAATGCAGATTAATGCTGGTTAGTGCCTGTCTTAATGGCAAAGTTACCATGAGGTCACCAGCAAAGTTACATAGGCAAATTTACAAACTGATAGCAAATATTTATGGATTGCTCAGTGGAGGTGGTGACTTTGCTGGAAATTTGCCAATGATTTAAAACTTGAGCACATCTCTACTGCTCATACAGTACAGTACTCATTGTTCAGGGGCAACTGACCCAACCCTCTATGTCACAGCTGAGAACTCCTTACTTTAGAAACAGAATATTGTAATGTTAGCCTTCTCTTCAGGGGGGGAAACACAGTTTTGTCAATTATAAATCAGTTAGCTGTACTTCAAAGGATTCAGTCACAGAAAGTTGAAGTACATAAAAATATATTTTAATACTTCCAGATATTTACACAGATAATACATGATATTACAGCAACACTATGGGGAACAGTAATTCTACAGAAATGGAAAAGAACATGTTTGAACAGTAGGTTACAAAAAAAATCTCCCTGTCTTTAGCAAGGTAGAAGGGCTTACCACACAAGACACTTTGGTGAATCAGGGCAGACTCGAACCCTTAACTGGTAGCTTGTTGATAGTCTCAGACCTGACTGTCTCTTTCAGGCTCTTCCAGACATTAAGAACCACTAGCTGCCCCCTCCCCATGGCACATCATCCAGTATGTCACTCTGACATCATAGATTCAACATCCTTTGTGTCTGGAGAGCTGGGTCCTCATAAAAAACTGGTCTGATCTGGACTTGGACTTTACATGTACAAAGTATCTGTTTTTTTAGCCAACTGCTGTTTAGCACATCAAGAGTGACTCCTCTATGAAGGAATTCTTTCTGTATTCAGCTATCCTAGTAACCATCCAAAGAGATTGTTATCTCTCACCATAGCCCTCTGACAGGTCTCTTTTAACTCAGCTGAAATGCGTGTAAGAGATCTAACTGCTATTTTTTAACAGATATCCATGCAGAAAGAATGGAATAAAATAAAGAAATACAGTAACAGGTATACATAGTAAATTATTACATCCCCCCACCCCAGAGAAAGAAATAAACTCTTTTAGCCTCCACTAAATGATGTTGGTTTTTCATGTGAGCTGGCTAGCTGGCTCCCACTTAGTAAGCCCCACTTTAGTTTCACCCAGTGTTTTCCCTACAAAGAAACAAGGTAACTAACTGTTGTCTGGCTAGCCCATCTGTGCTGCCGTGCTGCGACCTATTACAGTGCCTAATATCCATATTATCAGACTGCAGCACTGGCTCCAGCATAGCAATTTTTAGTTCTGGACACTGGTTCTATGCAACCATGTAAGGAGGTTGTGAACAGTAACCAGGGTGAATTCTTTTCCATACAGATAAGACTGCAGCTTCTGCAAAGCTCAGACAATCCCTAGACACTCCTTCTCTATTGTGGTGTAGGTCTGTTCTCGGGGCAGCAGCTTCCTGCTCAGGTACCTGGCTGGGTGTTCCTCTCCCAAGTACATAACTGACTCAGCATCGCACCTAGCCCATGATCAGATGCACCTACATGTTATCCATGTATGCCAGAGTGAAGTCTCCTGCCCCATTCAGAATGCGATCCATGAGTCATTGAATGGTGGCTGGTTCTTCATCCTGAATGGCACTACTTTGAACTCCAATAATCCAAATGAGTGGATGAAGGCTGACCTCTCTCTGGCTTTGATGGTCAGGGTACCTGCCAATAGCCTTTTGTCAGGTCTATCTTGGACAGGTACAGGGATCCCCCTAACCTCTCTAGGACCTCGTCCATCCAGGGCTTGAAGTATGTATCTGACTCTGTGCAGCTGTTGACTTTGTAGTAAACACACAATCTCATGGTTCCATCCTTTTTGGGAATCAGTATCACTGGGGAAGGCCCATACACTACTGGACTCCTGGATCACCTGGAGAGCCAGCATCTCCTTGATCTTTCTCCTCTATGGCATGTCTTACACCTTCTGGGGCTCTGTAGGGTGACTGTCTCAGTGGGGGTTGGGACCCTCTATCCACATGGTGCTCTGCCAGCATGGTATACCCCAGTTTCTCCAGGAATATTTCACCAAATGTACACAGCGCCCTGTTCATTTTGGTGGTTTGGGCTGGAGTCAGCAACTCCAAGAGGGTTAGTGTCCACTGAATATTATCCCTTAACTTCTCCCAGGAGATCCACCAGAAGGTCTGCCACTGTTCCCTCTTCTGGATAGCTGCACACAGCCAGGACCATATCATCCCTGTTATAATAGGATTTCATCATGTTTAAGTGGTAATCTCAATGTTTGCACCTCCTGTCTGGTAGCTCCACCATGTAATTAACATCATTCACCCTTATGACCACTACGGAAAGTCCCTACCAAGCCACCTGCAATTTGTTCTGTCAGACAGGGATGAGCATCATCACCAGTTGCCCAACTTCACAATCCCGGGCTCTGGCCCCTCGGTCGTACCATGTCTCCTGCTTTGTTGTGCAGCAGCTAGGTGCTCCTGAACAAACTCTGGGAGCTTCTTGAGCCATGACCTGAAATTCAGGACATACTCCATGACAGATTCCCATTGTGGAGCAAGCTCACCCTCCCATTCATGCCTTACCAAATCAAGGGGGCCCCTTACCCCATGGCCAAACAAGAACTTGAAAGGTAAGAACCCTGTGGACTCTGAGGGACTTCCCAATATGCAAATAGGAGATGGGGTAGGTACTTATCCCACTCTCTCACATACTGGTCAGGAAATGCCCTTAACATGATTTTAAGGGACCCACTGAATCACTTTACCAAACCGTTAGTCTGGGTCAATATGGCAAGGCCCTGAGCTGCCTTAGCCCACACTTCATCCAGTGATTAACCATCAAATCAGACATGAAGTTGGTGCCCTGGTTCAACAGACTCTTCTGGGGGAACCCACCAGGCAAAATATCCCCCGCAGTTCATCAGCCACCTTCTCAGCCTTGATGGAGGACAAGGGCACTGCCTCTGGGTACCCTGTGGCATAATCCATGGCCACCAAAATGTACAGCTTGCTGGTGTGACTTGGGGTGCTCAGTGGCCCCACAGCATCCACAGCAACTTGTCAAAATGGCTCTTGATAACAGGCAGGGGAATCAAAGTTGCCTTAGCCTTGTCCCCAGCCTTTGCCACCCTCTGGTTCTGTGGACAAGCCCAGCAGTAATTTGCCACATCTTTAAAATTACTGGGCTAGTAAAAATTATTAGTCAGCTGCCTTTTTTTATGACTGACACCCAAGTGTCCTTAAAAGGGTATGTCATGGGCTAAGGCCAGAAGCTGTTTCCTATACTCCCTAGGAACCACTATTGGTCAGAGTACACCCTCCTATGGTCCTCCCTTAGGAACCCACTCATGGAAGAGGAGCCTAGTGCCCATTCTTCCAGTACACATCTCTTTTCCCAGAACTTGGAGAGTCACCATCTGCACTGGTGGCTTACTCTCTTAATTTTTGCAGGGATGGGTCAGCTTGCTGAGCTCTCCCTAGCTCTGCATGCCTGACCATTCCCAAAACACACTCCACTCTGGGAGAATTTTCCATGGCTGAACTCTCCTTGGTCTGTAGCTGTGGCTCAGATC
Organism: Neoceratodus forsteri; assembly: GCA_016271365.2. Lineage (NCBI taxonomy): Eukaryota > Metazoa > Chordata > Ceratodontiformes > Ceratodontidae > Neoceratodus > Neoceratodus forsteri. The sequence continues at coordinate 1,272,518,137 of CM057449.1, read as the reverse complement.
TGCTGCTCCCAGCTCATTCTTCAGCCACCACACCTCCTGCTACTGAGGTGGGAGTTACTATCTCATGAACTGCCCCCTCTGTGTCCTTAGAAGCCAGTTCCATTGCCTTGCTACACTTAGTGACACACACAATATTGGCCCTACTATCAAAGTCATTACCCATAATTACATCCACAGGCATGTCTGGTACACACCAGCCTCTCATATGCTCTGGACACCTTGCTAGCTTAGAAAGATCTGGGCCAGTGGCACTGAGACCATAAAACTTGTCACTACTCTATTCCTAGAAAACTGGCCAGGCAAGATCTGTTCCTCTTAAATCAAATCATGCTTTACCAAAGAAATGGAGGCCCCAGTCTTCCTATATCCCTGGGTCACCATCCCATTTACACACATAGGATGCATGTGTGCAGTGGAGTTAGAGGGCACTGCACTCTATGTACAGGCTACTCACTGCAGGGAGCATAATGAGCTACCCCCTCCAGCTGCAATCACGCCTCTTTTTAAATTTTTTGGACAATGTTGTTATTTTATTTATTTATTGAATGTTTTACCAGGAAGAACATACTGAGCAGCAAGTGCTCATTTCCAGATGTATCCTCGGGGGGGGGGGGCGTGGAATGCAAGACCATACAGAATAGCAACATCAATACAGCAGAGATAATATACATTGAATTCAAGTTACAAATAAGTGAAGTCAGAAACTTTAACAAATATTTCAGTGCAAGAACAGGGAGATCACCCAGGAATCAGTGAGTCCAGAGTAGAATATAGCTGGTGGGGAGAGAGCTCATGTGATATTAGAAACAATTATAAGATGAATGCCCCAGTTTCACCTGTCTCTGTGCTTTTGAGGCCAGGTGGCTTCTCTTTTTGTTCAGGCACAGGCTGGCTTCCTTTAGGCTGCCCCTTGGCCCTTAAACCACCTGAATATCCTGCCCCATTACCTTTGTAATGAAAGAATGGTTGGCTTGATATGAACTGATCAGCAATCTCAGCTGGCTCCCTCAGGGAGCTTGGAGTTCTATCCAACAACCATATTCTCACTTCCTCAGGCACAGTTTTTAAGAACTGTTCCAGAAGAAATAAATTTGTTACTTCTTCTACAATGCAAGCTTCTACACCCTCTACCCAGTGTTCTAGTAAGTTACTTAGCTACACACACATTTCAGCATAGCTGTCCCTTGGTGCCTTTCTAAACCCTCTAAATGTATTACCTATAGACCTTGGGGGTTAGCTCAAAACACTTTAGCATAGCATTTTTCACTTTTTCATAATTCATGCAGTCCTCATTGTCCATTTTGAAAAAAACTTCTAATGCCTTGCCTATAAGCAGTGGCAATTTAAGTGAGTTGCCTAAGAAGCCTTGTTAAATTGTCAGTGTCTCAGTAGGTAGCACACTCGCCTCTGAGGCTGGGAGATCAGAAGGCTGTGGGTTCTATCCCCACACCAGGCACTTGGGTTTAATCCCAATACTGACACTGTAGTGCAGCATGAGGTGGGTGTTGTACTCCTGAGGTGCCATCTTTTGGATGAGACATTAAACCAAGGTCCCATCTGCCTGTTCTGGTGGTAGTTCAGGCAGATGTTAAAGACCCCATGGCACTTCTCAAACAGAGCAGGGGAATTTCCCCCATTCACTAAGAATACCACCAACAGCTTAATCTGGTTCAAGGTCAGTTGGCATTCATCTGTATTCCCCCTCCCCCAGGTTGTGCCTGAAAATAGGCAGAATTTGTCTAGTGCACTTACCTGGCCAACAAAGACTAAATAAATAGAAATTCAAATTGCCCTTAGATTCTCTCAAAAGATCTTAAAAACAAATCAAGACACCCCCTCCTGATATCTGGAAAATATTTTACAATTAATTTTGGCTTCCTGGATCAAACTCCTCATGCCATTACTCATAGTTTGTGGTGATGCCCTCTGGTGCAGAATTTCAATCTGACTTTCTTGCTCAAACTTCTGCATCTGCATCTCATGCTGGCACTGTTTTTCCTGCTCCTCACTTAATTGGATCTCATGCTGGAGCTCTTTTGAATGTGTGGCCATGTGTGGGGGTCCAGGAGCAGGGTGCAACATTCTTTTTATTTACTAACCACCGGGGAATGGGAACACTTTCCTGCAGGAAACTACAGACCTCATTGCTAAGTTAATGTTGGAGTCACCCAGATGGTTAATTCTGAGTTGCTTCAATGCCTGGATCAAAAACAAGGGCTCACAGTTTGGTCAGCATTTCCTCCAGTTGATGGATTCAATGGGCCTTGCACAGGTGGTTACCTCTGTGACTCATCACCACTGTCATGCCTTGGACCTTGTGTTCTCACTGGGGCTTGAGGTTAGTAACCTTAAGATAGGTTCTGTTAGTTGGTCGGATCATTCTACAGTGAGCTTCTCTTTCAGGGTCCCCCCTCAACGTCTATCGTTTATGGAGTTGGTTCACTATCACCCTTTATTTTTTTTTATTTTTTTTTTTCAATTGTTTAATCCAGGAGTGGCACACTAAGCTGAAAGCTTGTTTACAGGTGTGAACTGGGAGCACAGGGAAGTTAAATGACTTGCTCAGGGTCACACAGTATGCAAGTGGGGGGCTGTGGGATTCAAACCCAGGTCTCCAGATTTGTAGCTCAGAGCCTTAAACCACTGCACTATACTGCCTCCCTATAAATGGGTTGTCCCCAGAAGGACTCCAGTTGGTGGTGGATCTCTCAAGTGTGTGGGCTGTTTGTGTGACTGGATAAGAGGAGGCGGTGCTTGCCTATAGTCATACAGTCACCTTGTCCTTTGATGCAGTTGAACTGTTCCGTACACAACCCTTGACTGGGTGCCTGAGAGCCCCATGATTTGATGGGATGCTCAGGGAGCCTAAGTTAAATGGTCAGAGGTTGCAGCATTGCTGGAGAAGATTCAGGTTTGATGAGGACAGGTTGGCTTTGAGGACTCACTATGTTGAGTATCAAAAGGTGATTTCCCATAAGAAGGTAGTATTCCTGTCCAAGGAGATTGCTGCAGGGAGGAACCGACAAGTGCAGCTCTTCTGGGTGGTGGATAGACTTTTAATTCTAGTCTGTCTGCAACTAGTAAGAGCTAATTCATCCACTCACTGCAGAGTTTGCTGTTTTTTTCTCTAACAATGTATCCTCGATTCAGTTGGGGATCTCTTCATCTAGATCATCTTAATCCAGCAGTATCAAGCGGGTTAGGGAGGGATGCCATCTGCCAGTCTGGAGTGAGTTTAGACCAGTTTCAATGGAAGAGATTTGTGGGATAGTTGCAGAGCTACAGCCTGCCTATTGTGAACTGGATGTTGACCTGACTCACCTAATAATTGGGTGCTGGGTTTTGGGGTCTGGTGTTTGCCAAACTGATTTTGTGTTCCTTTTTGGAGGGGGGCTTCCCTGGGGTGTTAAAAGTGGCTCTAGTGAAACCTCTGCTAAAAAAACACATTTTTCTTCACTTAACCTATCACCTGTTGCTTTCCTAGCTCCAATTTTTCCAGCTCATCTCCGGAACTATGCCTGTTGATCCCCTGCTCCTGCACCCTCTCCCTCCTCCCTTTACTTGCAACTATTTTGAAGAATTTAGGACCTGAAACTTGTGACAATGCCTGTTCCCAAGGCAGCTGGTTATACCTCTCAAATTTGTTAATTGTGACTTCTTGTAATCAACTACAAAGCTACTGTCTTGTCCAGCTAGTATTCCTATGTTAGATATCTGTATTTCTGTCTATGTGAATTGTACCATTGTAACTGTTGTAACTGTTGTATTGTCTCTTGACTTGGAACCTTTGTAAAAGGCTCATAACTCAAAGGTTAAAGGGACACTTTCAACCCCCTTAGGTCTCAAAGTGTTCCTAGTTTAAAAAACAAATTTTATGATTGCCAATATTTTGTAAGGACTGCTGATGTAGCTGGTAATTTGATTCTAACTTTTTTTCTTTAAAAAAGTGAAAAACAGACTGCCTACCATACTGGTGTTATCACACAAATACAGGTTTGTTTACATTCCTTGATCAGCTCCAACTGCATCTTTGCTGGGCTTGGGAATACCCACAACACAGTCTAGCCCCTCATAATGCAGTGGGAGTTTAGGAGGCTACTGCCTCATGAGTGACTGCACTGTTTGGGTGTGTTTCTAATGCTAAGGAAGTATGCAGTAAGAACAGATCCAGGATTGTAAACAAAACAAGGTTGTTTATAAATATACATTAGCATGCATTTCGGTTCCACTAAACAAGGAGACAGACAAAACAAACAGCAACATCAATGAATTTTAGAGAAGGAAAGCAATCATAAAATGTAGGTTTTAACTAGAAATAATATGATGAAAAACAGGTTCATTCTGAAGTGTTTTAAAAATAAACAAAAAAAATTGTAGACCCATCTCTAACCTCCTCTTTTTGGGCAAGGGTATAGAGATAGTGGTGGCTCTGCACCTTGAGGAGCACCTCACAGCCTTTGACATATATGAACCTCTCCAGTCTGGGTTTAGGTCTAGGCATAATACTGAGATGGCATTGGTCAGAGTGCAGAATGATCTGCTCAGGTCTAGTGATTGAGGAGGAATTGTCATTTCTCATTTTTGTTGATCTCTCTTCAGCTTTTGACACCACTGACCATTGACACCACTGACCATGGATTGTTGGTGGATTGGTTCAAGGAGATCTGTGGACTCACCAGCACCGTGGTCCTCTGCTTCAAGTCCTACTTCAGAGACAGGATGCAGAGGGTGCTGAAGGAGAGTTTCTCCTTACTCCCAATGCCCCTGCTCTGTGGAGTGCCCCATGGATCAATCCTCTCTACCAGATTGTTTTTGGTGTATATGCTGCCCCTGGGTGGGATCATTAGATGATACAGGATGGGTATTCCTGCTATTTGGATATTCAGCTGTAGCCATCATTTGCACCCAGGACGTCAGGTGCCATTGAAGTAATAAGTTCATGTTTGGTTGAGATCCAGGGCTGGATGTCATCAAGCTGGTTGTGATTCAGTCTGGGCAAAATGGAGGTACTAGTAATTGACCTGGTTGGAAAGGAGATGTGGGGACTGCCGATAGGAGGATGGGATTATGACTGGGTTCCTCTGAGTTGGTGGCCTCTGCCAAAGTTAATAATCTGGTCATCATTCTGGATGAAAGGCTGGCTCTTGAGTCTCAAATGTTGGCTATGATCTGGAATGACTTTTATCATCTGAGGAACATCACCTGGATTAGAACCTTGATTCCTCCTGAAGACCTACCCTCACTGGTATATGAAGTCATTACCTCCAGACGTGATTACTGCAACACTAAATACCTTGGAGTGAGTGAAGTTGTCCTTCAGCATCTGCAGCTGGTGCAGAATGAAGCAGCCCAGTTGTTGACAGGTTTTCCAAGGTTATGTCATATAACATCAGTTCTGAGGGAAATGCACTGGGTGACGGTTCAGTGGCATATCACCTTCAAGGTTAGTTTACTGGCCTAGGAAGCCCTATATGGTCTGGGACCTGGTTACCTGTGTGACCTACAGGTTCCTTATTGCACCTCTCATCCCCTCCACTCATCTGAGGTGGGCCTCTTAGTTTTTCCAAGGGTAAGGCTAAAATCTTCGGGTGATAGGGTCTTTTCTTCCACTGGTCCTGAGAGAGGGCCCCCCCACTAGATGCTTTTAAGAGAGGCCTGAAATGCTTTCTCTTTCAGGAGGCATATGGCAATTTGTAATATTCTGAAACTTACCAGGCCTGTCAGAATTTCCCCTACTGGCAAGTTTGTTCTATTATTTTAAATACTTGACTGTTTATTCAATTTCAATTGTGGTTGTTTTATAATTATTGTTTTATTATGTGAAATGGTTTAGTTATTATTTGTTAAGCACTCAGAGCCCCTGGGACTAACACTATATAAATAAAGTTTACTACTACCATTACCACTGCTGCTACTTTTTCACTCCTCAGCCTTTTACCTCTTCACATTAGCCTTTTGTTTCGCCTACTTCTTTCGTTTCTCTTCTTCCAGCTTTATCTTCTGGATCGCAAGTTCTGCCTTCACCTTAACCAGGGCAAGCTCCAGCTCCAACATTTGTACCTGGTCTGCTTCGCAGCTGCCCCAGTCACAGGAGCTGGCTCATCTGCCTTCTCCCAGCCTTTGTATCACAATTTTGGTTAGCAGTGACCCCTTTTGCACAGCTTTCCTGATCACTTTTTTTTAAAAATGGCTATGAGTTCCGCTCATGTTTGGCCTCCTTACAGCCCAGTTCTCTGTTTCAGCACAGCTTCTGCAGGTGTAGTTATTTGCATTCATATGGCCCAGATATAATGGAGTTTGGCCTTTAAGGGGCAGACCAAGTTGTCTTGGTGCACCCCTTTCCCTTTACCTGAGATGGTGTGCTCGGAGTGGGGAGAGGGAAAGGGAAGGGAGGGACAGGGAGACATAACAAGAGGCAGGCAACAGGAAGGGGAAGGGCTAAATTGGGTACATAATGGTCAGCACAGGAGTGGCTCAGCCACTTTTGCTGAAGTTTTGATCCTACACTAAACTACAGCTCGTCGGATTGGCATAGTAATTTGGGAGGTTTGTGCACCAGGATAAATACGTGAAAACAAACAGCTATTATGGTAGGTGATGTTTAAAGGTTTGTTTAAAAAAAAGAAAACAATAAGTGGCTAGCAAAGTTATGAAAAGGCTGTGTAATTCAAGCAGAAGGACAGGATGCAATGTTTAAAAAATGCATTGTTTTATGTTTCATTTGCAATTCACAGCGATAACAAGGCTGGTTTAGTGCAGATGTGAAGCGCTGAAGAAGAGTAGCTGGTGGTGAATTATGCAGCATAGGTTTGGAGGGGAATGAGCTAAATGCAATGGTTTTTACCTGGCGTGGGCCTAGCGAGGGAAGAGGCTGAGGAGCATGATTTTGGTGGGAGAACAAGCGATGGAGGACGGGTGACTGGGCGCATGGTTGAAAGTTTTGGATTAGGGAGAAGATTGGTGTTGTGACCAGCAGTGGGCCTTGTGGGGTAGCAGCTGAAGCATGGATGGAGATTGAGCAAGAGATCGCTGAAAAGCTGGCGTAGGGCTAAAGTATGTTTTCCCCTGGTGTTTTGGGAGAAGGACAAGGTTTTTGCAGCACTGGCGTTGGCTGGTAAGGCCTAGGACTGGGGCCATTTTCACATCGAAAAGAGGATAGGGCATTTATTAAGGACCTGACATGAAGGGATAGCGTGGAGCCGATACGGATGGCCACGTGGCATGATGTCACACGCCGTGGGGAGGCCGTGAGGTGAGCAGTGCCCAAGGGGAATGGTGAGCCAAATAATGGCTCTATGTGGGGGGGACCAGTGGGCCTGCAAGGTCGAAGAAGCAAGGGGAAGAGGCAAGTGCTCGGAGGCCTGGTCGGACGGGCTAGCGCCACGCAACCACGTGGTATGACATCACGCGCTTGGAGGACCATGCAGCCAAACAAAAAGGGACTTGCAAAATGGAGCAGGCCTCAAGAAAGACAGGACAGGGAGATACAAGGCTCATTATAGGGGGCTCCAAGCTGGCAGGGTTGCAACAGAAGGATAGGCATAGTCCAGTGGAATGAGAAAAGGGGTACAGTAGAGGGGACTGCATAGGCCCAGGGTGGCCATGGGAGGGGGACTGAGCACCATTTTTGTTAAGAAGAGTCAGGTACCCAGCGAGAGCTGAGGAGTGGCAGCACAGGCGAAGGAGGCAGAGGGAGTGGGGGGGGCGGGCCTGGTGGTTTAAAAAAAAAGAGAGAAATAGAAGAGAAAACGAGAAGGGCAGCAAAGCCCAAGGGGACAACAGCAGATTGGGAGCGCGACCCCTGGGGGAGCCCCTGCAGATAGGCTGTGAGGAGATGTTGATGGTATAAGCCAGGGCACAAAATGCCACAGAACAGGGGGCCATTTTAGGCCAGAGAAGCTGCAAGGGAATGTCTGAGGCTGCAAGGCTTGAGCAGGAGGCCTAGGCAGCTGCTGGGGGGGTTGTTTTTATAAAAAAAAAAAATCACAAAAAAGAAGGGGTAATATGTAGGGGAATCTGGAGAATATATCGGGGCCAGTCCCTGACTTGCAGGGATAGGAGCTAATGGAGAAAGGGGACCTAACCATGCAAAGGTCTGGTCACAGCAGGTGTTTAGTAAGAGACTTTTTTTAGTTGTCTTTACAGTTTTTCACAAGAAGAAAGGAGACATGGCTCCAAAGAAGAACAGGCCTTCGAAAGAGGATGCCTACAGGGCTATTGTGGAGCTGGCTTATAAAGCCAACAGGATGTGGCAGATGGTGATGGGGGAGGAACCAGGGTGATCTGGGGAGAAGCAGAAAGTGGGGAAGGGAAAAGGGGGCAGAAGGAAATGGCCAGCAGGGAGGCCACACAGCCCAGCTAGGGTGCAGCCACCAATGGTGGTACCTCCCAGGGTGGCTAGTCCAGTACCTTTGCAACCCATTGACCCGTTACCGTTAGTACCTTCCCAGGACCAGGCAGTGGTGCCCCCAGTAGAGCTCAGACTGGATCCCCTTAGTACAGTGGTTCCTCCTTAGCTGCTAGTATTGCAACCAGCCATCTAGCCACAAGGGAATATCCCAGGGCATCAAGAGGACAGCAGGCCACAAGGAACAGACAGGATCACAGGTAATGTACCATGTTCGGTGGATGAAAGCATAAAGGAATATATAAGCCAAATTATTTCGGCACTCGGGACTGGGGGTTTGGGGCAGATGGAGTCAGCGCTGGCAGAAATCAGGTCAGATAAAGAGGTGCCGAAGGAAGGGGATAAGAGGATGGAGAGTGAGGGAAAAGGAACAAGGGAAATAGGTACTCCAGGGATGAGAGTTGGGGAACATGTCCCGCAGGCCACAAAAGAGAAAATATGGAAGTGGGAGTATGTGAACATATTTGCCTTAGTGAGCCTAGAAGTGGCAACAAAATATGACAAAACAGAGAATATAGGAAAGAGTGAAATGGCAGCAGCCATAGTTTTCTTGGGGAAGAAAGAGGAGGATATATTTACAAAAGGGAAGACTTGGGATGGATGGTTTGTAGGTTTTGCCACTTACTCGGCAATAGTGCTGGAGAAGAAGCCAGAGCTGGGCATCCCACTCATCACGTACTCCCTGATAATAAGGCAGCGAAGACAAAGGGAGGGGTGGGATGGATATACTACAATGAATTCTTTAGACAAAGCATGGTGACGTATGGTGATGTAAGATGGGACACAAAACAATTAGATTTGTGGACGGATTATGTAACCGATCAGTCCACGCCAGAAGGAGAGATGGGTAAGAAGGGGACGATACCACAGAGATGTTGTTGGGGTTACACTAGGGCCTTTTGTTCCTGGCTGTAATGCCACTTTCGGCATGCATGCTCAAAATGTGGGGGATCACACCCAGCGAGCAGATGCAGGATGACATGGACCCAAGGAGCCCAAGAGGCAGGGACACAAGGTACAAGCCAACAGTTTTTTCAGGAAGGCAAGGGTATAGGGGACAGGTGTGGAATAAAGGGGGGAGAGGTAGAGGGCATACAGGTAGAGGGGATCAGACTTACTGAATGGCAAGGCCAGCGGAGGGACAAGGTGGGGCTTTCTGGGGGAGAGGGAGGGAAGACGGCCTGGGATCAATTTGAGAATGCAAGAACTCCCATCAGGATAGACACATGGGATGATTGGTTAGAGAGGTACCCAAATAGAAAGGCAGCAGAGAGGATCAAAAAAGGTTTTCAGACAGGTTTTTCATTACAGTGTGGGGGCCTGAGGCAAGTGACAGAGGTGAGCAATCTGAGATCAGGAAAAGCAAAAGAGGACATTTTAAGATGAAAAATAGATAAGGATAAGGCAGCTGGTAGGATAGAAGGGCCATTTGACACCTCCTCACTTCAGAATATGAAAATTTCCCCATTGGACCTAGTCCCCAAAAAACAACAGGGAGAATACAGGGTGATCCATCACCTCTCATTTCCGGAAGGGGACTCAGTGAATGATTTTATCAGTGAGGAACATAGCAAGGTGACATATGCCACATTGGAAGAAGCAGTCCAGCTCATCAGAGCAATGGTAGATGCATGGATGGAAAAAATGGATATAGAGTCCGCTTTCAGATTGCTTCTGGTCAGGAGAGAGAATGGGGACCTTTTGGGTTTTAAAATCAGGGGCAATTCTATTTTGACAAAGCAATGTCTGTGGGATGTTCAATAGTATGTGCTGCATTTGAAGCATTCAGCACCTGCTTACAGTGGATATTTCAGGAAAAAATGGGTTACAAGGTGGTCATTCACTATTTGGATGATTTCCTTCTGACAGGCAGTGGGAAGGAGGAGACAGAACAAATGTTGTCCGGTTTTCAAGACCTGTGCAAAATTAGGGGTTCCTCTGGCACCGGAAAAACAGAAGGTCCCAGCAAGGTCTTAGAATTTTTGGGTATTAATAGATGCCGGAGGGAGATTTTAGGTTGCCATACAAAAAGTGGCTAAATTGAAGGAGCTGATTCAAATACATACAAAGTAGGAGGAGAGTACAGCTAAAGCAGGTGCAGCAGGTCTTGGGGCACCTGAACGTTGCATGCAGGGCAATTAGCCCAGGGAGGGCCTTCACAAAATGGCTAGCAATGGCTACTGCAGGAGTAACCAGACCACACCACTGGGTAGACATGACAAAAGGAGTTAAGGAAGATTTTAGGGTGTGGGAGGAGTTCCTCAGTAGCTATAATGGGTGCTCCTTTTGGCAGGAGGGCTGGGTTTATAACACTGACCTAGACCTCTACTCAGAAGCAGCAGGGGGCCTAGGCATGAGGGGTTATTTGAGGGGCAGAATGGTTCGCAGAATCATGGCCCACAGAATGGGTGAGGGACAGGAAAGTAAAGGACATAACACTGTTGGAGATCATGCCTATTTGGACCTGCACCTTGGTGTGGGGAGAAGGGCTGCGGAATCAGAAGGTGACATTCTGGTGCAACAACAGGGCAGTGGTAGATGTTTTAGACAACAGGGGAGCCAGGTCAGACACGGCAATGCAGGTCCTATGACAGTTGGTGCTAAGGGCCTTGAAATTGAATATGTCATTCAGAGCCACACACATTGAAGGGGTACACAATACCCTGGCTGACAGCCTTTCCCATCTGCAGCTGGATCATTTCCGGAGGCTGGCACCAACAGCAAAGGAACAAAAAACACCCATACCAATGAACATCTGGGACGTTGGCAAGAGGGAGCAGAACTGTTGTTTCGCAGCTCATGGGCACCAAGGACTCTGAGGGCCTGGGAGGGGGCCCGGCAGGTGTTTCAGACATTCAGGCAACAACACATGGAGGTAAGTAGGTCACTATGGAGAACAGTTACGGAAGTTGACAGTGGAGCAATGGGAGAAAGGAACAGCCCACACAACGATGGGAGTCTATTTAGCAGGGATTAGTTTGGTCTGCAGCCTGAAGGGTTGGAAGGACCCGACGAGGTCAGTGTTAATTAGAAGAATGATGCAAGGATGGGGGAGGATAAAACAAAGAACTACAGATAATAGACGACCAATAGGGGAACAATGGCTGGCGAGACTAAGAGGGGTATTACCGGCAATCTGCAGATCGAAAGATGAAGCCCAGCTATTCCATATGATTTATCTGATAATGTTTGAGGGGGCCATGAGAGTGAGTGAGGCAGTGGGTCACGGCAGAAAGGATGAAGAAGGGGGGTTGGAATGGGAGGACATAAGCTGGGGATGAATGAGATTCAAATCATAATCAAGAAATCAAAGATGGATCAAGGTGGACAGGGTTGTACAGTAACCCTGAAGGCTCAAGTAGACAGCACAGTGTGCCCAGTGAAGGCTTTGTGGGCTTATACCACAGAGCATGGGGGTAGGGCAGGGAGGTTATTTGTGCATGGAGATGGAAAAAAGGTCACAGGTTATCAGGTTACGGCCATGCTCAGAAAGGACATGCAGTTCCTGGGGGAGGACCCATGCAATTACTTGTCTCACTCTCTATGAATAGGGGCTGCTTCACAGTGGGCAGCAGCAGGTGAAACAGCGACTAATATGTTGGTGAAGGGATGCTGGCGGTCTGCCAGTTACAAGAGGTACATTCGAGCACTGCAGTATGGAGATTAACGTGTCACTTGTGTTTTCTTTTGCAGACATGGAGCCACCAGGGGGAGGAAGGGGGCATAGAGATGGGGATATGGAAAAGAGCCAATGACCAGATATAAGACTTTTATTTTGCTTAAATCCTATAGGAAGAGGGAGGATAACGGAAGTATGGATCTGTAGCCACTCCTATATTTATTGGGCGGGAAAGAGAGCTGAGAAAAAGGCTGGGGGAAGACAGCTTTACCAGGATGTGAGAAAATGTAGGTTAGTGTGGCGTGGCATCCGAGGGATGAGATGGGTGCAATTGCTTCCTACCCTGAAAGAGATGAAGGAGCAGTGACCAGTTCCAGACTTAATTATTGTACATCTAGGGGGCAACGATATTGGGGGAAGCTGTGGGTGGACACATACATGCAGATTAGGAGGGACTTAGAGAAAATACAGCAGTGGTGGCCATGGGTATGCCTTGCATGGTCAGATATGATCCCAAGGAGGGTATGGAGGTACAAACACAGTCATAGAGCTGTAGATAGGGCTAAAAGGAAAATGAATAGGAGGGTAAGAACACTGATAAGGAACATGGGGGGGCACATAATACTGCGAGGGGTGGAAGAGTGAGTTGAGGATTTCTACAGGTCGAATGTCTCCTAGCTACTCTTGCTTAACAAAATAAAACAAATAAATAAATAAATAAAACTGGCAAAATATGCAGTCCCCTTTTGTATATCATGTTCTATGACTGGACAGATAACCATAATACTGACAAAACCATTTCAGATCCTACCACAGGCACTGTTTTATGACAAATTGGTCTTTCCCAGACTCAGCCTGCCTTGCTGTTACTAGTTTTCTCAAACCCTTCAGACACCCCCACGGGTACTTAATAGCTGCCACCACTCAACATAGACACTCTTTTTGGGTATCTCCAGATCTTGATCTCTCCAGAGCCACTGCTCACACAGTACAGTGCTCCTTGCTCAAGGGCAGCCAACCCACCTCTCCATGTCACAGCTGAGAACTCTTTATTTTAGAAACAGAATATGGTAATGGCAGACTTCTCTTCAGAAGCAGAATTACAGTTTTATCAATTATAAATCAGAGCAGCACCTCAAAGGACTCAGTCACAGATACATGAAGTATATAAAACATCATATTTTATTACTTCCAGACATTTACACAGGTAGTACAGGATATTACAGCAAGACTATGGGGAACACTAATTCTACTGAAATGGGAAAGACAATGTTGAAACAGTAAATTACACACAGAAAAATATGTCTCTCCACCCCCCTTCTTCTCACAAGGTAAATGGCTTACCACACAAGACATTTTGGTGAATCTACACAGGCTCAAACCCTTAGATGAGCACCTTGTTCATAGTTCCAAACCTGACTGCCTCTTTCAGGCCCTGCCAGACCTTAAGACCCTCCAGCTGCCGTCCCCACCTTGATATATAATCCAATATGTCACTATGACATCACAGATTCAACAGTTTTTGTGTCTGGGGAGCTAGGGCCTCATTAAAACCTGGTCTGATCTGGCCCTCATACTTTATATATGCAAAGACATCTGTTTTTTGACCCAAGTTCTGTCTAGCACAGCAGGAGTGACTCTTCTACAAACCATAAAAATGATGCTCTCTGCTTTCATCTATCCCCATAACTGTCCAAAGAGATTGTTATATCTCACCATAGCCCTCTGGTAGCCCATTGGCAGATAACTTTATTTATTTATTTATTTATTTATTAAATTCTCAGATTACAAATACCTTTGAGCAGAAACTGCTCATTTACAAAGGTTCCACGTCAAAGGATGAGGGTCAACATACATACAGAGGTAGTAAAAGAATGCACAATAAACAACCAAAACAACTAAAAGACAAAATAAAGATACTCAGTTATAACATACTTTGAGATAATATTCATATAATGAGCAGCCTGAGTAGGCAGCTGACTGCAGTAACAATAAGAGATAGAGGGCACCATAGGCAGTTAGTATTGCAGGCGTGCAACCGGGAGAGGAAGTTGGCAGGCTAATGGGCCACTGTCCGATGGTGGTGGAAAATGTCTTGTACCAGTGGAAATGCGAAGCAGGAAAGAAGTCACAAGGAAGGCCCGGTGCCAGAGGGAATGAGACTGGGAAAGGGCGGGCTGTGAGACATGAGTGAGCTGGGAGGTGTTTAGAGAGATCTCTGTTCAGAGAAGCAGTCACATTGAGTGGTAGAGGTGAAGTAAAGTTTGAGATTCCTTTTGAAGGGTCCAAGTGTAGTAGAAGAAAATGCTCCTTTATTGAGGGAATTGAACTATTGATTAAACAGTTTAACTCAGCTGAAATGCTTACACTAGTTCCGGCCCCTAATTTCTAACTGATACCCATGCAGAAAGAATTGAATAGAATAAAAATAAAAAATACAGTGGCAGGTATACATCAGAAATTGTTACAGGCTCAAAATTGAGCCTTTAAAGTACTAAATTTAGAAACAGAATTACCAGTCTTCACAAATTGTTGTCTCTTGCTCAGATAGTTTAAGAACCAGGCTATAGTAGGTATACCACGTGCAAGTTCACCTTGGGGGGCAAGCTAGGAGGATCATCTAGAGGTAAGTCCCAGGGGTGAGGTAGGGGACCAGAGAGAGCGGGGGCTGGGCCCCCTAGGCAGTACGCATCATGAAACATTATAATTAAAAATATGTAGTAGGTGTACCAAAACCCAGCCCAGATAACCTGTAAAGGAGTAGATCATTGTCAACTAAGTCAATCACACTGACAGCACACAAAATAACAAATAAACACCATTGGAAACAATGACTTGCTAATAGTGGCTAACACGCAAGGGGTGAGTGGTAGCAGTTTAGGCTGTGTTAGCAAGTCATTTTTATTTATTTTATTTTATCTTTTGTTGACCAGGTAAGTGCACTAGACAAATCCTGCCTATTTTCAGGCACGACCCGGGGGAGGGGGATACAGATGAATGCCAACTGACCTTGAACCAGATTAAGCTGTTGGTGGTATTTTTAGTGAATGAGGGAAATTTGGCCAGGACACCGGGGAAATTCCCCTACTCTTTTTGATAAGTGCCATGGGATCTTTAACATCCACCTGAACTACCACCAATCCAGGGAGATGGGACCTCGGTTTAACGTCTCATCCGAAAGACGGCACCTCAGAAATGCAGCACCCCTCTCATACTGCATTACAGTGTCAGTACTGGGATATTAACCCAAGTGCCAGATGTGGGAACTGAACCCACAGCCCTCTGATCTCCCGGCCTCAGAGGCGAGTGTGCTACCTACTGAGCCACTGACATTGCATCCACTGTCATGTTTGTTTGTTGTTTTGTTTGCTGCCACTATGATTCTTTAACCATCAGGTCTGGTATTAAATATCCCCTGCTCAGCGCACTAGTGTACTGGTTAATCTGTGCTTTCTTCCGTGAGTGCAACTGACTTTGGACTTTATATTTTGGGCTAGCTGTCTTTTCAGTTGCACCAGCCCTGCACTATTTGAGTCACAGTACCAGCCCTAGTGGATGTGCTTGTTGCAGCCCTGCAACCATACCTCTCAACCTTTTGTCACTGAAATGAGGGACTTGGACATTTTTGGACACATAAAATGAAGGACAATGAGGGACACAGACCCTCAGAATGAGGGACACATCCGCAAACATGGAGATATAAGCTCAGAACACTGTGAAAACCAGTCTTTACTTGTACAAAGTTTATTTTGGATTTAGTATTTTAGAATATTAAGAGTTTCTGCTTTAAAATCTGAATTTATAGCACATTCTCTGTGTGTGGGCAGCACCTTTTCCATGAAGGACGGATGAGGGACAGAGCAATTTTAAGGGGCACAATGAGGGATGTCCCTCCCAATGAGGGACACTTGAGAGGTATGCCTACAACAGGGCAAAGACTTTAACAGACGGGGAAAGAACAGAGGGTATTATTAAAGGTTTTGGTTGACAACTAATGTAGTCACTAACTACTGACAGTGGTTTTTTTGCTTGTGTGTGTGAGCCTGCCAATAAGTAAAAAGTGAAGTAGGCTGCTGTGTGAGGCATTAGATCTCTCTGTGTTTCTCAATGAGGTGTTGTGATGGTTTGTCAGTGAGGTGTGGCCAGGTGGGGTTGCTCTCACTCATCTCCCTCAATTCCCTCTCACCTTATGAGTTGAGGAGTAGTGTATGCTTCATGAGGGCATAAAAAAAGTCATTGAATACTACTGTGATTCTTCTGGTAGTGGTGACTGTATCATTATAGTGTCATCATCTAGAGATGTAAAGGTAAACCCTCCACTGTCCATCTCATATGAACAATGCAACAGCTGCCACAGCTACTTGCATAAGGGAGTCAATCCTGAATCATTATACAATGCCCCCAGACTCCAAATCATGCACCAACTTCAGCATGACACAGAAGTCCAGTGCTGCTCATTTAGTGTTCAAGAGGAAGGTGGCACTGAGTCTGGTTCTGATACTGAATTTCCCTTTAGTTGAATGGTTAGAGCTGCTGCCTTTGGGACTTAGGGTCCATGGTTAGACTCCCAGCAAGTGCTGGAGCAGCATCTGCCCAAATAGTAAGGGAACAGACATAATCATTCATAGCATTATCTTCATCTTAACAAACTGACTGCTTGTTTATTTGCAGCTAATAAATAGCAGCCTCTGTGGTAAGTGATTAGAAAAGCAACTATTCTAAAATGTGCCATTCTCAGCACATTGTTCTGTTGACTAATGAATATGCTAAAATATATTTTGTGAAGAAGAACTGCAGCTCTTCTCCATACACAGTGCAATACTTTACTACCGAAAACATTAGGGTAATGGACTCAAGAACACTTACTTTTGATATCCTGACTTTTTTGCACTTTGTCTTTAAATCCTGATGTAAAATATGCTTTTATACAAATTTCCATGATTTTTAAAGATCTTTTCAACCAAAATGACTGGTGTGGCACCTGGTGTCCATTCCTCTTGACAGTATATAATCCCTCCCATGTCTTCCTCTCTCCATCCAGTTTCAAGCACTCCCTGGTACCCACTGGTAGCCCATTCCTGTCCCCATCCCATTCCAAGTATTCAGTGGTGCCCAGTAGGTCTCCTCCCTTTCCCCATCCCCCCATCCCATTTTGAATATTCTCTGATGTTCAATGGCATCCCTACCTCTCCATGTCCCACCCCAAGCAGTTCCTGGTGTAAACTGGCATATAATCCCCCCAGGGCTCCATCTCATGCACTCACAGGTATTCAGTGCACCCCTACCTCTCCCATCCCATGCAGAGCACTCTCTGGTTCCCAGTGGCCCCCATTCTCTCCCAATCTCATTCTGAGCACTCCCCGATGTTCAATAATAATAATAATAATAATAATAGACTTTATTTATTTAGTGCCTTTCATGAACATCAAGGCGCATTACATAAAAATTAGGTAAAAACAGATTAAAACAGGCACACAATAAAACTGATAACCATTAAAACAATACAATTAGGTAGCATATGCATGAAGCCATAAGTATGTTTTTAATGCCTGCTTGAAACCCCCCACGGACGTGCACTCCCATAGCTGATGGGGTAGAGAGTTCCAAAGAGCTAGGGTCGCATGCATGAATGCACGAGCCCCAGAAGATTTTAAAGACATCCTTGGAATCTCTAGCAACCCCTTGTCAGCTGAGTGGAGTGATCACTTGGGGCAGTAGGGAGACAGAAGCTCTTTCAGGTAGTCCAGGCCAAGTCTGTGTAGGGCTTTATAGGTCAAAAGTCTGACCTTGAAGGTGATCCGCCACTGAATCGGCAGCCAGTGCAGTTCATGCAGCACTGGCATGATGTAACATATCCGAGAAGTCCCTGTCAACAGCCGGGCTGCTACATTCTGCATCAGCTGCAGACGACGGCGGATATCAACCCCCAGTAGCCCTAGGTAAAGGGAGTTGCAATAATCAAGGTGCGAGGTCACAAAGGTGTGGACCAATGTAGGAAGGTCGCCGGGTGGAACAAGGTGTTTGACTCTGGTGATGTTACTTAGGTGATAAAAGGATGACTTGATGACTGCTGACACTTGAGATTGCAGTGCCAGCCCATCGTCAAACACCACCCCCAGGTCCCGCACCCATTCAGAGGCAAGAAGCTGGGAGCCCCCCCAGGAAAAGTCCTGTAGGCAGACCATCCCCTGACCCCCCTGTCCGGCAACCAGGGTCTACAACTCTTACCTCAGTCTTTCCCAAGTTCAACTTCAGCCAGCTGGTATTCATCCAACCCTGGATTTCAGCGAGGCAGTTATTAAAGACAGAGAGGTGCACTATCCTGGTCAGGTGCAAAAGACAGGTAGAGCTGGGTATCATCAGCATAGAGGTGAAACCTCAGTCCATACCATCTTACAATGTCTCTGAGGGGCAGCATGTACACTGCGAACAACATGGGGGACAGCACTGAGCCCTGAGGGACCCCACATGACAGAGAGAGAGGGTTGGAGGAATAAATCCCCGACATCAACCTCTGAGTTCTGCCAGTGAGGAAGGACTTAAACCACCTGAGGACTGTTCCAGACAGGCCACAGATGAACATCAGGCACTCAAGCAGCACTCCATGCTCCACAGTGTCAAATGCTGAGGAGAGATCCAGAAGAACCAAGATGGAGCAGCTCTTCCAATCCCTCACCATCAGAAAATCATTGAGCACCCAAACCAGCACAGTCTCGATACTGTGCCTCTTTCGAAAACCAGATTGGAGAGGCTCATAGATGCTATGGATGGTCAAGTGGTTCTCCAACTGTATGGCCATTACCTTCTCAATAACCTTCCCCACAAAGGGGAGGTTACAGATGAGTCTGTAGTTGGCAAGGCATTGTGGGTCCAGAGAAGCTTTCTTCAGGAGGGGTATCACCACCGCCTCCTTCAGGGAGCTGGGAAACTCACTCGACTCAAGGGAGCACCACACTATCTGTGCCAGGCCAATGATGTTGCAACAACCCAAAATCAGGGAAGCTGAACCCAGAGCCAAACTACAGCATGTAGTGTGCATACCGTGGACAATCCACATAACATCCTCGAGCTCCAGCCGGTCAAAGGTACTCCAGGAAAAGAGAGGGAAAATGACCTAGCACTGATCAGTAGCATCCCCCTTAGAGTGTGCTGGTTGGATCTCTGCCCTGATGTCAGCCACCTTATCCGCAAAGAACCAAGCAAGCTCATCACACTCCAGTTGTGAAAAAGCTCTTCAAAACTGCAGACAGGCTGAGTTGCACAGCTTGTCCACAGTTCAAACAAGCTGAGTCAGTCAGTTCTGAGCAGCAGCAGTCTCCCCAGACAGGAACTCTGCCTTCTTACGGGAGATTGTTGATTGATAGACTTGATAATGCTCTAGCAATCAATGGTACACATCCCTCACTCTTTCCCTATCCCATTCCAAACACTCCCTGGTCTATAGTGGCATCCCTTGACATTACATATGCTGCTGTTTCTCTCTATATCCTATTTTATACATCTTATTTTAAAAACTACCTGGTGCCCAGTGCCCCCTCCCTCTCCCTATCCCATTTAAAGCACTGTCTGGTGCTCAGTGGCTCCCCCTAACTCTCCCCATCCCATTCCAAGCACTCTGTGGTGTCTGATGGCTCCTCCTCTTCATCCT
This sequence comes from Neoceratodus forsteri, assembly GCA_016271365.2. Taxonomy (NCBI): domain Eukaryota; kingdom Metazoa; phylum Chordata; order Ceratodontiformes; family Ceratodontidae; genus Neoceratodus; species Neoceratodus forsteri. The sequence goes on along the minus strand of CM057449.1, from coordinate 1,272,498,463 downwards.
ACTCTGTGCACTCCCTAATACTTAATGGCACACCTCCCTCTCCCTTTCCCCATGCAATCTCAAACCACACTGGTGTCTAGTGACATCCACTGCCCTCAAGTACCCTGACCTCGCTCTATCCCATGATAAAAAAACCTTGCTGTACAGTGCCCCTCCCCAAGCAATTTAGTGCACTCCCTGGTGTCCATTGGCACCCCCGCTGTCTTTCTGTCCCATCCCAAACACTCCATGGTGTCCAGTGACACCCCACACTCTCACCATCCTGTGTTCACTTAGGTGCCTAGTGGTGTCCCCTCACTCTCCTTGTCCCATTCCAACCACTCACTGGCACCCTACACTTTCTCTGTCTCTCTCTCTCTCTTTCTCTCTTGCTGTATCTCTTTCGTTCTCTCTTTCCCTCACCATCCTTATATGAAACACTCCCTGGTGTCAAGTGGCAGCCCTCTCCCTCTCCCAATTTCATTCCAAGCTTTCCCTGGTGCCCAGTGACACCCCTCCCCTTACTCTCTCCATCCCATACTGAGTATCCCCTGGTGTTTAGTTACCCCCAAGTCTCAATTTAACCCTATACTGCTGTCCATCTCCTCCTAGCTGGCAATATGCACAGCTCTCCTGTCACCAAATCAGATGGCAATTGTCTGAAGTCAAAAACACAAAACCACAATAGTAATGAAAGGCTCATTTATTAATACTTAGATTTTCATTATTATAGTCGATTAGTGTAATCCCCCCCCCCACTCCACTATGGGATGGTAGGATTGTCACTAAATCTCTGGTCTGCAGATCGTTCTTAAAGTAGTCAGTTAGCAAAGGTAAAACTAGTTAGGCTTCTCAGGTGGAGGAGCTTAGGGGTATAAAAAGAGAGGAGCAGTATTCATTTAAATGGTTGGTTCTCAGGGAGCCTTAGAGAGGGGATTTCCCTGAGGGCCCTGAACTCAAAAATCAGGGACTTGGGTGCTTGTTCCCTTGTGGGAATACCCCAGGAATTGCTGCAGAGAGAGAGAGAGAGAGAGAGATCTGAGACCCGACAGAGGAGTGCACACTTCTGAGTAGAAGTGAGACTTTGGAGTCACAGTGTGACCACCCTGCCTTTGGATCAAGAGAGGTCACGTAGGGTTTCTGTGCTTCCCTGCTACATCATTGTCTGAGAAAGGGTGATTAGCCCATACCATACTTCCAAGCAAGCAGAAAACAATTTGAAGAAGTTATTGGTCCTCAGGGCTTGCATATATGATTCAGGATGAATCACTGATTCAGTATTAGTGCCGTCACACTCCATATGTAATATGATCTGGATCTGATCACTGAGTATGGTGCCATTACACAACCTTGTAACATGAGCAAGTTTCTGATGTTTGGCACAATTCAGCTATGCCTCAAGTCCTCATTTGTCAGCATTAACCTATCCAAGTAGCAGCAGAGAACTCAGTGGAGACACAGGATCTGAAGACAGTCTGGAGACCAGTCAGACAGCAGATAATCCCCTGTGATAACCAGGCAGGGATTCTGTAAGTAATCAAGCTCCCAACCATGTGTGGACCTATGTTGCAGCACAGCACTCAGTAAGTTCCTCTACTCTCAGATTCATTGATACTGAAATACAAATGTTTATGGTGTTCACCCCTCCTTGAGAGCCAATACTATCATTGAAATCCCCCAGAGAAGGGAGGGGGCTTATGCATGAGACCTCATTCAGGATTTGAAAAAGGAGGTTGACTGTCCGTGTGTATGTCCGTGTGTGTGTGTGTGTGTGTGTGTGTGTGTGTGTGTGTGTGTGTGTGTGTGTGTATCACCAAAAGACTGTTTTTGTTAGCTTGAGTTTAAAAAAAAAGGAAAAAGTTGCATTTTACTGTTTAAATGCTGTGACTGAGCCTTAGCAAGATTGTGTCACAACATAGAGTCATCAAGGACGCAACACCAGATTTGTAGGTTTCCCAGAGCATACCTAGTCCTCCTCACATGGGGGAGGGGACAAAGATCCTGTCTCACCTGCATTGGCTACCTTTTTGGCATGGGAGTTGTCTGAGACCAGCAAGAGCAATGCTGAAGGAGGAGTCAGAGGTGGAGTCATCTGTAGCTTCATGGTTCCAATCAAAAATCACAAGTCTTGAGTAGCTATCACATCTCTCCCATGGGACCATGTCCAGATATGAAAAAGTATGGGCTCCATCACTTTTTTCCCCACTCTACATGCCACTGCATAGAGCAACAAGGGTTGGACTAAGACCATATCTCCACCAGGATCCCTGTAGGCCTATAGGAACAGGGGTCCCCAAGTGTACAATTAGGACACTTTCTCAACTGGTTGGGCCAGTCCTTGGGAATGGTTTGCAAAAAATGAAGCAATTCCCAGTAAGTGGATATGCAACCATTAAAAAAATCTCTTGGATACTTTAACCCTGAGCTACACTACTGTACAACTGCAGTGATTTTGGAGGGTCTGCCATTAATATCAGCAATTGCTTTCAATGTAACAAACACATAAATTAATATTATAGAGTCAACAAGAAGCAGTTATTAAAATAAATTAACATTGTAAAGTAGACTGAAAAATTGATCCCCCACCAATCACAGTTTGTAGCATTTTGCAGAATTCATGTTCATTCCATTCATGCTTATACTCCTGGCTAGATTGTATGACTGTTTTCCTGAAAGAAAGAGCTGTCTGACTGTACAGTATATAACAAGGTAGCAAGCACACACCCAGGTCCTGGAGAATGCTGCTAGAAATGGAGCAGTTGTACAAATATGCCACTGATGTAGAGAGTTCAAACTATACTAAACTAATAAACTAAGACACATCATACCAAGTATAGATTTTCTAAAGAAAAAAACAAGGCATTTTTGTTAAACATTAATCCATCGGCATAGGCTGATATCATCTCTAGCTATCATAGATGCAGACAGTGGCAGTTCCAAGATTTTACAATGGGAGGTGCTGGGGTGGTGTGCATGCATGATATGCAATTTTCATAATGTTGTTTTAAGCCTTTATACTGTCTGCTATTATTCTTCTCATTATATTTTTGACAGAAAATACAAATGCAATCTATAGTTTTGAATAAAACTTTAGTATAACTAATAAATCAGACTTCTTCAACAAAGTGAAATGCAGCAGCAGCAAGCAAGTATGTTACAAAGGGGGGACAGCCACACCCTTTGCCACCCTCTAGATCCATCACTGAATGCAGAGCCATCACAGTAAGCTGTATGGCTTGCATAACCTCTTCAGAACAAACTATATTTTGGGTTTAGGAATCCTTAGCCAGACAAGTGTCTTCTGTATAAAATAAGTCATCTGCCATTGAACATATCATTCCTAGTACAACAGATAGTTAATTACCACATTTCTCATTAATGAGGTGGGTCCTTTTATGGACAGGTGTCAACTTAATCACTACTGTTCCTTCTTCTGACATTATCACTGATGCATCAAGTCCCTATGAAAAAGACAGTTGTATAAGACAAACTCAGACATTCATTTGCTAATGCACTGGCTATATAGTCAGCATCCGAGCATAAAATAGAAAGAAACACATTTCTATTAGTGCATGAAATGCATTAAAGATATTGAATATGGTAGTCTACTACACAGTCAGCATTAATGTCTAATGTAGAGTAAAACACCTATTAGAGTAAAGAAAATATTCACAGCCATTAGTCTAATGAGATAGCTAAGAATCTGGGAAAAACTGAAGGAGCGAGATTTGGAGCCATAGAATAAAATGAAATAACACCTCTTTAAGAATCATTTTTGTTTTGGTAATACGATTTCTACAAGATGCCCCTCTAAGGCTCAGAGCTTCTATACAATACATAGCACAAACCAACTTAAAACAGACATAAAAGCAGTCATGTTAAAGAATTACAACCATATGTACAGAAACAAATAAATTAAGTAGTGCAAAGATAAACCAGAAAGCTAGCCAAATGCTAAATGTAGTAGATAACTTTTAATTTATGTTTGAATGATTTTTAAAGAATTTGCAATGCCATTCCCATTAGGAAGAGCATTCCAGAGGGTTGGGGTAACCACTGATAAAGCCCAGTCCCCAGTGGACTTCAATTATGAAGGTGGCACCTGCAGCAATCCTCACCCTCTGTCTCAAAGATTCTTGAAGGGCATCAAACGAGTCAAGAGCTCACAAAGGTACTGGCCCAGCCCACTGAAGGCTTTATATGTTAGTAAAAGTATTGAGAAATTATTGAGCTAGCGCCACCAAACTGGCTGCCAACCCCAGAATCTGAAACAAGGGAGTGAAATGATCTGACCTCCAAAGGTCAGTATTCTCACTGCCGCATTCTGAGCCAGCAGCAGATAATGCAATTGATTTCTTGGTAAGCCTTTGTAGAGTGCACAGCAGTAAGCTGAGGCAAGAAAAAAATTGGGAATTTGGGTGACAAGAGAGGCAGAATCAAGCTGGGGACACAGTCGGGAGATATTCTTCAGGTAATAAAAGCAATTTCTGACTACAGAAGACACTTGAGAAGTAAATGTCAACAGTCTGTCAAGAACTACTCCCATACTGTGACCCTCTTCTGCTGCCTGAAGATACATATGCCACCCAAAGTAAAGAGACTCAGGCTGTCTTGAAAGACTGATACCTGCCTCTCTTTTCCCACCAGTAGCTACAGTACTTGGTCTTGGTGAAATTCAGAGCTCACCTGTTGGAAGCCATCAAAACCCTGATATCCTCCAAACACTGTTCTAATCTCAACACAGGGGATACCTTGTCAGGAGCAAAGGACAGGTATAGCTGGCTTTTATCTGCATTGCAGTGAATCTTCATTTTGTGGCACCTAATGATCCTTCCTCGTTATAGCATGTACACTGAGAACAGCATTGGTGAACTGAACCCTGAGGAACTCTGTAGTCAAGAGCAACCAGCCATGGCTGGCAGGAGCCAAGAACCACCAGCTGCTCTCAATGACTGGAATCATGGCAGAACACATCCATATAACACCCACCAAGCTCCCCAAATCTGTCCAACACACCTACATGATCCACAGTGTCAAAAGCCAAAAATAGGTCCAGAAGCATCACTATAGAGATCTTCCCATGATCCTTCACCAGGAAAAGGTCCATGCATACCCATATCAAGGTTGTCACAATGTTGTGTTTGCTTTGGAAACCAGATTGAAATGACTCAAAGAGGTCATTCACCTACAGATGAGCCACAAGCTGAGTCATGACCATCTTCTCAACAACCTTCACCTTTGGTGAAGGTTAAAGCCAGGGCAATGATTGGTAGGTATGACAAGATCTTGCAACACCTTCTTAAGCAGGGGCATTAACAAATACAAATTTCAAGGGCCAAGGCAACAGAACCACTTGCAATGAGGCATTGATGACAGCCAGCAACACTCGTACCAACACCCCACATCCAGCCTTGAGCTGCTGAGTGAGGGTAAGGTCCAGTATAAATGTGATGCAAAGCAAGATTATGATCACCCAAGGACATCCTCATCATCTAATAGCAAAAACTCCCCCTGACAATTTATGGGGAAACTCAGAGACTCATCTCTATGCCTGCTGCCCATTCCTTGGGTAATGGAGGAGATCTAGTCCTGGATGCCAACAATTTTGACCTTAAAGAACACATTTAACTACTTGTACCTTTCAATGGAAATGTGTTCCCTGTCCTGTAGACAGGATGTGATAAATTGCCTACTACATGAAAAGTGTGGATAGGCAGTTCTCTGCAGCAATCACAGCAGCAAATAAGTTCTTCTTTGCCATTCTGATGGCTCCCTGGTATAGCTGCAAGTGTTCCTCTAGGGCAAGTTTGTCTGTATCCACCAGAGGTTTTCTCCATCTGCACCCCAACTTATCTGAAGTGGGAGTGAGAGTCAGTAGGGCAGTCAGAGAGACAGCAAGCATGAGCAAGAAGCAGAAAGTGAGTCCAAATTATAAGCACTGTGATGGAGAAGCCACTGCCACCAACAGTGATTAATCAAGTCTAGGCTGTTGTAAGAGAAAAACAAAAAGCATGAAGAGGTAGAACAGAAGGAGCGGGGGGGAGGGGGAGGCAGCCTGTTTCATTTAGATATGTGGGTCAGGACCAAGAAAAATTCTAAAAATCATGATTGCAACCGTAACTTAAATCATTGAGCAAATGTGGCAGCTGTGGAAGTCTCTGAGAATGGAAGAGGTTTAGTTTTTAGTTTTTTATTGCATACAAAATCCTGTAGGCAAGAGCCTATTTTCAAAGGATGTAGAGTCATATGTACAAACATGCAATACTTACATAAATAGGTTATATCTTAAAACACAGTACAATGAATTAATGTACAGGTAGTAAGGCATACAAGGTGGTAAAATACATTGTCAGGAATTCATTAGACAGCAGCAGTTACAAGTACTGGAACCAGTAAGCACATTCATTATTTATTTATTTATTTATTGAAATGTTTTACCAGGAAGGCACACTGAACAACAAGTTGCTCATCTCACAGTGCAACCTGGGGGGGGGGTTAAATAAGGATTTGACAACAGAAGATTACAAATAGTGAAGGTAAGAACAGTTACAATAAGAAGTGAAGGGTCAGTATAATACACAATTTTTCAGTACAGACAGATTATAACTCGAGGAGATTGATACAACCAGTGGAAGGGTACAGAAACATGATGACAGTAGACCTGACAGATAATATCACATAATACAATACAATACAATACAATCATAGTGCCATAATGTTCTGAGTGCAAGCTCTAAGGCAGAAGCAAGTGCTGAGGGCAAACAGGGGTGAGAGGGGGTAACAGCAAAGATAGAGTTGTGGGGGATGGAGCTCAGATGTGCTAGAAAGGGGAGGTAGATGGAGCTTAGGTGGGCTGAGGAGGAGGGGAGGGGCAGGAAGGAGGTAGGGAAGGAGGACTGCAGAGTATTTTATTCTCCTCTAGGATGTTGAGAACCCTGCAAGAGAGACAATAGTTGGCAGCAAGGCAGCACAAGGAAAAATAGGGGAGCAGAGGCAGCCACCAAGACCTGTTTCTCCTTCAGGATGCAAGAACCCTGCAAGGGGGTCTGGGTTAGGTGAGCAGAACCAGGATAAGAGGCATTAGGGAGGATTAAAGTGGTGTAGCTGAAGACAGAAAGTTGTTCCCTTCCAGGATGTTGGGAACCCTGAAAGGGGGACAAGAGCTGACAGCAAGGCAGGACAATGAGAAATGGGGGTGCAAGAGGCAGGCTGCCATGACCTGTTACCCCTTCATGGTGCAAGAAACCCTATGAGGGGGTCAGGGTGCAGTGAACAGAACTGGGATAGGAGGCACTTAGGAGGGACTAAAGCAGGTGCAGCTGGAAGAAAGGAAGCTGTGTAGTGAAGTGGTGGAGGAAGAATGACATATTTGTAGGGGAAGGGCGTTCCAGATTTTGGGGAAGTTGTGAGAGAAGCCTGTCTTGCTGGTGAGGGTAGACCAGCGTGGGACCAACAGGGTGCATGTGTCAGTAGCTCTCAGGGAGTTGGGGGGGAGGGGTAGAGATGAAAGATAGGGAGGTAAGGAGGGAGTTCACCAAGCCAGAATTTGGAAGTCAGTTTGGCACAGTGTGAGAGCCAGGAGTTGGACAATGAAGGAAAGGCATGGGCATGGTAGAGGTCACAGTGATGAGTACGCGAAGGGGCGTCAAGGGCAAAGAGACAGAAGGAGTTAAAAAGAGAGTCCAATTTGGTCAGGGAAGATTTGGAAGCAGCACCATAGACATCATCACAGTAGTCAAAAATGGGGAGTATCATCTTTTGGGCAAGTTCGCACCTCGCAGTCAGCGGAATGCAGCTATGGTTCCTGTACAGGACACTAAGCTTGGGGTGCAGTTTCTTCAGAGTTGTGTTGATGTGTACAGAGAAGTTGAGGTGCTGGTCTAGCCAAACCCCAAGATATCTAAATAAGGATGTTTCCTCAAGGATTGTCCCATCTATGGTGTGGAAGAACGGCATGACAGAAAGCCTAGAGAGTATCTGCCTGGTGCTGAAGGTCATGGAGACTGTTTTCTTGGCACTGAGTGAGAGCTGGTATGAGGCAAACTAGAGCTGTACTTGGTTGAAGTCATGCTGTAAAATGGTTTCCACAGCTACAGGGTTACTGCCGGAGCTGTACAAGACAGTATCATTGGAGTACATGTGGATGGATGAGGAGGGGCAGGCTTAAGGAAGGTCATTGATCAAGATGGAGAAGAGTAAGGGACCTAGCACTGAGTCCTGAGGGACTCCAGTGTCGATAGGGAGTTGGAGAGGTAGAATCAGAGATGCGAACCGATTGTGTCCTTCTGGTGAGATATGATTTAAACCAGTTTGTGGCAGATGAGGCCAGGCCTGCTGTAGAGAGGGTACTAAGAAGGAGGAAGTGGGAAACAATGTTGAATGCTTTGGCTAGGTCAACAAAAATGGCTGAGGTGATCAGACCATCATCAATCCCAGTAAGAATGGAGTCAGTGAGCCTGAGGAGGGAGGTAGTGGTAGAATGGTTCTTCTGAAAGCCAGACTGGAATGGGGTGAAAAAGAAGGAGTCAGAGAGAAAGGAGAAAAGTTGGGAGAGAACCAGGTGTTCTTGAAACTTAGAGAGGGTAGGGAGGAGAGAAGTGGGGTGATAGTTTCCAGGAACAGAAGAGTCACCACCCATGGGGACAGCAATAACTACAGCATGTTTCCCGGAGGAGGGGACCTGCACTGACATAAAGGAGGGGTTTAGGATTAAGGAGATAGGGTAGGCAATAAAAGGTGGGGAGAGGTATAGAAGTTTGGGATCTAGGTTATCCGGGGAGTAACCTTTTGATTGGTTCAGGGAGCAGGGTATTTAGAACTTCCATGGGGGAGATATGGGAGAAGGAGAAGGGTGGGCACCAGTCAAGGGATGAGGAGGAGAGGAGGGGGAGTGGGAGAGTGGGTGGGGAGGAGACTGAGAAGCGACTTGGCACAGGAGGTGTAGTAAGCATTAAATTCAGTGGCCACTACAACTAGGTCTGATACCAGGGAATTACTGATTTTGAGAACGGGGGGGGGTGAAGAGGACATGGATCACCCACCAGAATTTGGAGAAGGAGTTGATGTTTGTGTGGAACGAGGATTTGAAATACTCAGACTTTGCCAGTCTAGTAGCTTTGCTACGTGCATTGCAGAGCATTCTTTACTTGCTGTAATCACTGGGGAACTTAGTAGTTTTGTGTATTTTCCAGGCACAGTCACGTTCCCTTAGGCAGGCCAATAATTCAGGGGTAATCCAGGGGAGTTGAATCCCATGAACTCTGGTCCATCTGAAGGGAGTGAAAGTGTCCAAGGAGGAAATGAATTTATCCTTAAAGTAGGCGGTGACATGGTCGACAGAGGGGGCAGAAGACAGAGGGGCCCAGTCAGTGGATGCTAGTTCTGACTGAAGTGAGGCAAGATCTAGGGATTTAAAGGAATGAAACTGAATGATTTTTGGAGCGGGTTGGGATGATGAACCTTGCGAACCAGAAAGATTGGATTGTGGTCACTAAGGGCATCAGGGAGGATACCTGACTTGATAATGCGGTGAGGGTGAGTAGTGAGAGCCCACTCAAGTAGGGTGTTATTTTGAGTTTTAAGATTAGCACATGTGGGCTCAAGGATAAGTTGAGTTAGGTTTAGTGCAGCAATGTCATTCCGAATCTTGCTTGACTTAGGCATCAACCAATTTATGTTCAAATCACCCAAAATGAACAGCTCATCTGATTGCGAGATGGAGGTGCTGAAAGATATAAGTTCAGTTGCAACTGAGAAGTGAGTGCTAGGATGGCAATAGATGCCTGCTATGAAGATTGGGACAGAGAAAGGGAGAGTAATACATGTGACTAGGGCCTCGTAGGTTGCGAGGACTGAAGACGATAGTACATTAGTAGATTATAATGTAGACTGGATCTACAAGGCATCACCCCCACCCTGACCTGTCCTGTCTTGCCTGTAGAGGGAGTATCCAGTAATAGTGATAGAGTTGTCATGGATTTTGCTTGTGAGCCAAGTCTCCATTATAATTAAAATGTTAGGAGAGTAGAAGACCACAAGGGTTTGGATGAGGTCAGTTTTGCGTAGCAGGCTGCAAATGTTCAGGATAATAAGTCTAATCCCATTTGGAATTGCCGAGAAGGCCAGGGGCTGGGTCCAAATGAGTTAGGGGAGGCAGTCAGCAAGGATAAAGATTGTGGGCCAGGGTCAGGGTGGATATTTCATGATGAGAGAAGGAGGAGGGCTATGAAGAGGAAGTGTAATTTAGTACATTTGTATTGTAGTTTGTGAATTTTGGGGGTGATGAGGAAGATGGAGGGGTAGGGGAGCAAGGGATTATGAAGTGAAGATAGGCAAGATAGCTAGAAGGATGAAAGAGAGAGGCAGGGAGTAGGAGTGGGAAGGATGACCAGAGTTCATATGGGGTAGTAGGAGTAATTGCAAAGATGAATGAGGTCACAGGGAGAGAAAGGGATGAGGGAAACCAGAGGGTATTTTAGGGGCATGAGAGATGAGGATCAGGATCAGGAGGGGAAGTAAAAGATGGAGGAGGAGGGAGGGAGGTGGACACCATATTTAAGGAGGGGGCAGGGGACTTAATTGTTCAGTATGGATGATGAACTCCATGCCAGCCAGTAGTACTAATATGAAAGGCAGGCTGGGGTCCAAAAGGAGCAAAAAGAGAGCTTACAAGGTTTAAAGGAGGATATGTAAGGATTAGTTGGCACTGGAGCAGTGCAGTTGCTGGGGTGAAGCTTAGCATGCCAGGGGCTGGCAAAGGGACACAGCAGGAAGCAGAGAGAAGGACAAAAAGAAGGATTTGCAAGACAAAGGTGCAGCTTAAATTAGGGGGCAGGATTCAGAGTGAGAGTGGGGGTAGGAGCAAGACAGAGCGACAACCAAAAGTTGAGCAGACAATTTGGAGCAGTAAAACAGACTTAAAATATGCAAAAACAACTGGGACAGCAGTAAAGCCAAAACTAATATTTTTTCTGTTTTTTAGAAACACAGTTGGCAGAAGTTAAACTAGAAACAGAGCTTGCTGAAGTTGTTAGTTTGACGCAGTGAAACAGACTGTAAGGCAGTTAAACTGGATCAGGTAAAAGAACAGTAATTTAAGCTAGTCTGGCAGGCTAGTAGCTAAAACAAATAATGCTGGCATAGGTTACACAGCAGCCAGAAAAAAAAAAAAACAGTAGCTAAATAGCAGGCTACAGAGACAAATAATTAAGTAAATTGTACAGGTGCAGGAGCCAATGGGAAGCAGGCAATGTAGCACCAGAATTCAAAATTCCAGCTGAACCAAGCCTGCGGGACCACTGAACGAGTGTCCATACCTTACTGGCATGGAGATTCAGGGGCAGGCAGTCAATTTCAGTCTGGGGCCTCTGGTGCCCTTGGGGTGGGCAGCTGGCAGCTGTAAAATTAAAATAAGCCCAGCCGGGGCTGAGAGGCAACTTCCTGGCATGGAGATTTGGAGGCGGGCAGTCAACTTTGGCCCGGGGCATCCGGCACCCTCGGGGTGGGCAGCTGGCACCTTAATTGAGTTTTAAAGGAAGAGACAGAGTCACGTTCACTTATCAAGTCCAAAGAGGCATTCCAGGATTTGGCAAATCTAAATGTAACCCCGCTGTTACCAGGGTTACTAGAATCCCAGTAAGACCTAATGGTAGGCAAGGAAGGCAGCTTCTGAAACTCCAGTTAAATGGATTTCACACTGTATCACTCTGTTCTCAGTCTCAGCTGAGATTGAGGGATGACATAATTATAGAACTTTCGCAGCTGCATAAGCCACAGTGGAATGTTGCAGTTGGAGGTTAGTGTACAACGCTGGGGATTTTGAATTCAGTCTGTGTGCAGTCTGAGTGAGAGACAGTAGTACAGCTGAGTGTGTGCAGGCTTTCAGAGCTTTAAGCTCTGTTTTAGAACTACTTTTGGAAGGTGTGTGTTTCCACCTGAAGAGGAACACAGGAACTGGTAATTGAAGTGGTGGTGACCGCTTTCAATGGTTCAAGAGCCCCATCCCTGAGGGGATGGGGGGAAGGTTTTTGCCTGTTTTCCAGGGGCAACCCCCCTGGGTCCAGCTAAGGGAAAGAAGCTGCCTGTTCAAGTTGTGCTGAGGCACCAGAAGCTCTGACAGAGAAATTCCTGTGGAGAAAATGCCTGTGGGGCACCTGCAACCAAAGTGTGAGGTCGCTCAGAAAAAGGGCCAAGTGTTTTTTCACCTGAACAGAAGGAAACTAAAGGGGCTGTTACTGTGGGGTCAGGAAAAGACAGCCAAGTACAGTTGGAAAGTGGGGACTGGACTACTTAATCTGTGGGAGGTCTAGAGTAATGGACATTGCCACTTAATTCAAATATGTTCAAGTCCAGCACAAAGAGTGAAGGAAATTGAGTATTGGACTGCTTAACTCAGTGGAGGGTCTAGAGTAATGGACAATGCCACTTAAAAGTATGTTCAAGTCCAGCACAAATGGGAAGCAAGACAAGTAGATGGAATGTGAAATACATTTAGCAAGAATCTACATTGCAAAGCTTTACAGGATGAGATGTTTACTGTCCACAGAAATGGCCAGGTATGAATTGTGGGAGTGAGAAGTGGGAGACCCCCCCATCAGTAGTAACCAAATTCACCTCTACGGATTTGCTCTGAGACACCTTTTACTTTCCCTCAGGTACTTGGCCAGTGCCTGAGGAAAGTACCCAGACGTGGGATTGAAAGGAAGAATTCCCTGATGGAGCCGAGGTGCTCTTAGGTGGTTTAGGGAGCCACCAGAAAATGTTTCCATGAAGTATGGAAGGTGTCCAAGTGGCTGGCAAGGGAGCTGAGCCAGGGAAAACCCAGAACAGTGTACAAGTTTGGGCTGTGTAACCCAAAGCAGTGTGCAAGGCTGTGTGCCCAGTGGGTTCAGAGTCTGAGGGCTAAAGTGTTGAGGAATTGTTCTAGTCACTTTTAATCTGCATTACCAGGAGTGTAGCCCCGTGGGGGTCCATCTATGCTTTGTTTATTCTGTTTGGATGTGAATAAAAAGCCACACTTTAGAATCCCACTTCTGGTATTGGACATTACAGTTATTGCTTCCTGTGTTCGGAGTTACTTGGGTGCCCCTGTGCAGAGTAGCCAAACATAGCCTTTGTGCCGAGTGACCTATTCCTCCCCGAACCCAGTCCACCTGGTATTGCTGTCAGATAGCAAACGGCATACTGGCCCTGGGTTACATAAAGGAGAACACATTTGACCCAGGGAAGATTTCCTGCATGGTAATAACAGCAAGGCATGTGCCATGCCTCTTGTAGATTATTAATTATTGAGGAACTTGAAAATGGACTGCAGCCCAAAGGAAAGCAGCCCAAGCAGCATTTTTTTGCCCATGTCTGTGGTATGGAATTGTTCCTGTAAGTGAAAATTGAGCCAGCCCAAGGTGTTTATAGGACACATGTGTGGGTATCCAGCTTGAGGTAAGTGGTATAATGATGTGTTTTGTGTGGATGAGAAGATGGGCAGCCATATTTTTGGAGAACTGGATTTTTAATAGTTTTGACCTGGAATGTTTATAGAAAAGGGAACTGCAGTGATTGAGTCAAGTTGTGACAAAGTTATAGATACAAATTTCAGCTGGGGGGGATCATGGCAGAAGTAACACAGTAAATTTGCTGTTTATTAGAAAAATCCTATTAAACCAAAAAAGTCTCATTTTCATTGGAGACTTATAGTTACCAGCACATTAGTTTCAAGATAGTTACAGTACATTCATACTAGGCCCTTAGCATGAATAGTATCCCGGCCCTACACACCCCTATATGCAGTGCATAGTGCCAGGATATGCACATCCTATCCTGGCTGTTCAAAGGACACCCATGGATGCACAAATGGCCTGCACCTGCTGTACACCCAGCCAAGGGCTGTCCACACCAGATTCCATGCAAATGCATGGATGGTTGGCACAGGCAGGTGTCGGGAAGTGGGTATACCCGTAGAGGGCCAGTGGAGCGCAGCATGCACTATGCTCAATATGCTCTGCTGGGCCAGTGTTGGAAGGGGCTTTCTGTTACACTAGACAGAGGACTACCATAACAGGTGTGCACCCCCCTGACCAACATCCAGATGGCAGCATGGCGCCCTGCAGCCATTGACCCCAGTCTCCCTTCATGTCGCAGAGGGCCAAGGAGGTAGTAGGCAACTGCAGGAACAAGTTAAAAAACTCAAAATTTAAAATGCTGAACTGTAGGAAACATGGCAGTCCATACACAGGCTACCATGTTTCATGATCCCCTGCTCCCACTGGGCAGAGATCCAATTTGGTGCCTGTCAAGGCTTCTGATTGGAAGCCCATAATCTGGCCCACATCCATCCCCCATCAGCACCGCCCCTTGTGCAGATCTATGCAGCCATGCATCAGCGGGGATCATGCATACCAGCACTGTGGATCCCATGGGGGCCAACAATATGGCACACATTTGCACAGCCCTGCACACGCTCCTACCAGCTCCTACCATACCAAATAGTTTATAGTGCCCACTAGGTTTAAGTCTAATAACAATACAATAAAATGTACCATTAATAAACAGTACCTCATACAAGCAACAGAAAGACTCAGAAAATAAGACCATGACAAATTAATGAACAATATGCCACATAACAAAATTTCAGTAGGTTTGAAACATGATAACAAATAACAGTTTACCTAAAAGAACAACACTGCTAAGGTTTAGAAAAAGCACCAAAAGCAATTTATTAGAAAGACTAAAATATCTGTGCTTTTTAGCAGTCAAAGGCAAGCAGGCTGGTACTGCATTCCAATGACTAGCTCCTAGGGGCACAAAGGAATTATATCCAGCTTAGTCCCTTACTACCCCATTAGAGAATTGAATACCACTGGATGACTGTATGCCAACACGCAGACTGGGCTTTAAGAATCCCTTAAAGAACACGTCAATGATATGTACTGATTGGTCTTGTTAGTAACACATTTTTTGTTTTCTTTATTTAGTTATTTAACCAGGTGAGACACACTAAGCTGAAAGCTTTTTTACAGGTGCAACCTGGGAGCACAGGGAAGTTAGGTGACTTGCTCAGGGTCACACAGTATGCAAGTGGAAGCTGTGGGATTCAAACCCAGGTCTGGTCTGCTGGATGTCGCCAGATTTGCAGTTCAGAGCCTTAAACCACTGTGCTATACTGCCTCAAATACTGCCTCATTTAAGCATTAGTGGCACAAAGCGAAGAATAAACCTGTCTTTCAGGGACACGCATTCAATAGCCTGATACAAGTCACAGTGGTGGGACATGAGTATTGGTGGAAAAAAGTTTGAAAAGAAACCTTCCAGATACTGTATTAGACATATGAGATGAAAAGTACAGTTTTGGGCCAAGACTAGCATTCAACTTGAGTTGCAGACAGTGGAGGCAAAAGTGAGGTCAGAGTTAAGGTGGAAGATAAAAGAGGTGGAGTTTTGATTAGCTATGCTCTTTCTGTCCAGGAACAGAATTTCAGCCTTCAAAACATTAAAGGAGAGAGGAAATGATTTTTACATAGTTAACTGCCCTTCCATCTTCCTTTCCATGCCAGTTATGCATTCTGATAAGCTTTGATGATTGTTTGGTATATAAATGATCTAGCTTTGGGGTGTCTTCAGGTCTACATTGAGTTTCACTCTCCACACCGGCTACTGCTCTTGATTTTCATATCTCCAAGACATTCTATGATATCAGAAACTCCCATTCCATATTGAATTATTGTATATGATAATAAATGTTATATTTTTAATTATTTTTTTTACTGTATTTTCTCTTGCTGCATCTAAATAAACAGTTTAAAAAAAAAAGAAACTCCCCTCATCTGAATGGCCTGGAAGGGTGTTTGTGATGTCACAGAATGTTCAGGCAGTATGAAAAGAGAAAGCAGCAACTGCTGAGCAGAGAGGAATTCAGGGTCGCTACAAAGGCAGCAAAATTATATTATTAATTAAACAAAAAAGATCAAAAGCATATCAGAATACTGGGTAGCCAATAAAAGAATAACTGTAGGGCATCTAGAGGTATAAAAACTGTTTCCTATCACCTTTAAGCTGTAGGATGTTTGGCAGAGCTAGGAACTGACCTGATTGAGACATGCGGACAGATTGAGAAGAAATGAGTAACTAAATAAGTCAAAAGATATGTATAGTTAGAGATTATCTGATGAATCAGTTGGAAAGTGTTTCACTTGTTACTGTATATTGTCAGCTAGGAAACCCCTTTAAATTAGCGCATATCTACACAGGATATTTAGCCAAAATTTCTTATGATGCAGAGGGGTGGACATGATTAAGCTAGAGTCCCTCTGATCTTATGTCACTATGTTACCGTGGGTTCATGCCCTGTACCTGTGGCACAGCACACTGGACAAAACTGTCAGGGTAGGTGTCCACCTCAGATGTCTCCTGCTGGAGGGAGAGATAAAGGATCCTGCTGCCACATCACCATCCCCCACCCAGTGGCTGGGGGGTCATACAGACAGGAATACATGTACAAGTGTGCTAGCTGCTAGTGATGCAAAGGCACCTACTTGACACTGATGTGGCGCGCCAGTGTCTTGAGCATGTGCCTGTACCATTTGCCAAGCTCAGAGTGATGGGAATGTCCAAGCTCACCTGTATGATCAGTCACCTCTAATCATGTCCCAGTGGTGTGGAGAGTGTCAGGGAAGGAGAACGTGCACAGGGTTGGTCAAAGGATTCCAGCCTGCCCCTATGCCCAGAAAGAGTCAGCCAAATTCAACTGCCCTTATGCTCCAAAGGTTTCTTCACAGGCCTACCTTTACCACCTGCAGACTCGATTGCTTCCTCAGGGAGTAACCAGCCCAGAGGGGCCTCTCCACTGCAGGTAAGCTGTGTATAAGCCAAGGTGTAGTAGATCAGAGGAAAGAGTAGTGCAGAGGTTGACAGGGTCAGTGGAGATGTATGGTTGCTCATGCAGGAGATACCCGGGGAGGATAGATGGATGCTCAGATCTTAATGGGGGGGGGCAGGGGAGATAAAAGAAAGTACATAAATATATTTATAGTAAGGATTCATCTGTGTATGTATGGTCACTAACACTGAAGGTAAAGATGAGCTCACAAGAGATTGTAGACTGAGTCATGCTGAAGGCAAAGACTTGAGTCTTGAGGTACATAGCAGAGGAGTTGTCTTGGAGCAGAGAAGTAGCCTGTACTAGAGACAAAGAAAGTGCTGTTTGGTACAGTGTTGTGTTCAGTGAGACATTCCTAGAACTCTCTTAAACACTTACTTTTATTTTGTGACTTGTTAAAGTGTATTTTAAGATGCAGTGTGTGTGTGTTGTTTTGTAAGTCATGTTTTAACTTTTGCATCTATAATGTATTGTTGTAGCTCAAGGCATGGCTGACATGGGCTTTTCTCAGTCCGCCTACCAGGTAATTAAATAAATAAATATGTACAGTAAATAGATAAACAAATAACTGAATTACCCTGATAACATTTATTATAGTCCTCCTAGTCATAAGGAGTTATAACACTAGTGATTATTCTTGTTTAAAATGTACCCAGTTGCTAGAGCTAACCATTGTTAATTGGAGTTACCAAGATGTATCAATGACATTTTGTGACATGGCAACATCTACTAATGAGGGTACAAACAGAATCAAGAGAAGAGGGGGCCAAATACATTAGCATAACATCTAGGTCAGTTGAGGAGAGGGGTGTGGTCAACAGTGTCAAAGCAGCATTGAGGGCAAAGAAAACGAAGACTGACAGTCCTAGGTGCAAAAGCGCAACTACTGTGAAGAGAAAGCACCCAATTTGTCTTCCATGTTCAATAAATACTGTAATTAAAGCCAGCCCAGTGGCGCTGAGGGTTGAGGCACTGGACGTCACACCTCGTGCCACGCCGGCAACCCGGGTTTGGGAACGGACACAGGATGCTGGGAGCTGGCAGGGGAAAGAAAGGACTGAGCATCCCAGGACTGCTCTCCTTCCTCTGGGGTGGGTATGGGCTATGTGGCATGCTGCAGTGGTGCCTAGCGGAGGCTGGGCGCACTGTCAGTAGCATGCATTACAAGGGGAGGGAGTGCAGCAGACGTTCACATGCAAAACTGCAGCAGACGTCATTGCACATCCAGCTCCCTAGGGGCAAGTAATGGCAGAAAATTGTGGGGTGACCGCGGCAGCTCATGGCCGTACCCCTAAGCCTCCAGACACGAGAGGCATGGCCACCTGGTTCTTGGTTATGGGATCCTGGGGGGGTCCCATTAATTTCATTGGGGCCTGTGTGTGCCAGTCACAATAGCGTATGCCAGACGGGGTTCAGGTGCCGGCAGTCGTTGGGGCCTGCTCCATAATGAAGGAGGAAAAAATAAATAGTATAAAAAAAAAATTAATAAATACTGTAATTAAGCTCCGCAGCAGATGACAAAATTAAAAAGACTTCAGCAAAGTTTTAGGATTGCCACTGCCCACCAGTCTCACGTACCCCAGAATTGTTTTACACCAATGTGTTTGCTTATTTTGTCTCTCCCTCCCTTATTGTGTTACAGGCAGCAGTCACATGCAGTACCGCAGTCATTCTCACTTTCT
Source organism: Neoceratodus forsteri (assembly GCA_016271365.2). Lineage (NCBI taxonomy): Eukaryota > Metazoa > Chordata > Ceratodontiformes > Ceratodontidae > Neoceratodus > Neoceratodus forsteri. The sequence continues at coordinate 1,272,479,932 of CM057449.1, read as the reverse complement.
CCTCCTCTGCCTCCTCTGCCTCTGCTGCCTCCAAGGCACCAATAGACATTTACATGACACAGTTGAATAAAGTCACAAGAAACAGTCACTTTCTCATCCTCCTTCAAGTCTGCAAATGTACAAATAAATGAAGATGTATGAGATATTTTCTTCTCCTCCTCCAAGGAACCACCAGAAGTTCAGAGAGGTTCAGTTCAATAAGGTCACAAGAGAGAGTTACTTCTCATCCTTCTCTAATACACCACCTGAAGTCCACAAGGTACAGTGGAATAAAGTTGCAAGAAAAAGTTTCTTCTCCTCATCCATGACACCACCAGAAGTCAACAGGAAACAGTTGTATCAGTTTTCAACTTGCAAGTGAGACTTTTCACATTGTACAGAGGCACAGTTGATTAAAGAGGCAGTATCTAGTTAGCCTCACCTTTGCAAGGGTTATTATGGGTACTAAATGTACCAGAAGTGACTCTGCACACAGGATGCCAGGAAACAACAGACCACATCATTTAATGTCTGTTTAAAGCACTTTATTGCAAAAAATACCCAGTCTGTGCTGTAAAACCTACACATAACACCCTCGGCACTTCGCCCATTAGAGCTTCCACAGGAGGCATGGTCATGTGTCGGTAATGATTCTTTAAATAGTTACAAAGCACCAATAGTGTCCCACAATTCAAATGTGAATTAATTACCAATTCTGTCTGATACAATGCAAATTTAAAGAAACAGTGCACAATTATACTTCACATTATAATACTGTTAAAAACAATTGATACCACAAATATCCATGAAAATGGGCTTTATGAAATCTATCAATTAAATACCCCTTAATGAATTTAATGTTTATTATTTTTTATATTCAACTCTCACTTTTCATTAACTTTTAAAAATGTTTTTTTACGTGACAGTGGTGAGACTCAAACCTGCATAGTAAGTGCAATGTTATTTAACATTTTTCATAAATATTCTACTTTCACTTAGCAATAAATTATGAACACATTAAGGGGCAGTTGTGGGATTCTAACCAGCATGGTATAATAATATTTAGTTTGTCGGGGAAGAAAAGGGTGATTATTCCCAACATTTTTCCCATTCTTGCATCTAATAAAGTCTCCACCTTACCAACAATCCCTAATTCATGCAAATTATGGTATTGATGCATTACCAACCAACAAACCAGATGGAACTTAACAAATATATTATCAAAGCAAACTGGGCTTTTGATTTTCAAATTATTTTTGGTATCTCCCAATATTATTGTTATCTCAGATGGAAAGGCTGCCTACCCTAAACTGCAAAGTGCTCACTAAAATAAATCACATTGGCTGACTTAGGCTGATTACTTACCAGTACAATCCCTTAAAAAGGGTTTGAGATCCCATTCATCATTAAACCCAAAAGGTTTAATTGTATTCAGACCCCATATCGACTCCATAACCCGGTCCATCCACCAAAAGCTCGGCCTCCTCTACCATCTGGGGAACTCACTATCCTGCATTGCACATCGAGCAATTGCCAGCTGCAATCTTCTCCCCTCCATTCTATATGGGGCTCCTCTACTGCAGTTCCTCCAAGAGACGGAATTCAATAAACTTACAGTACTCTATAACAGAGTGGATCGCTTCACCACAAACTCCTCTCCTAGGAGGCATCATTGTGAGGCACTTAAGGAACTTAACTGGCCCTCTCTTCGGCACAAACTAGCCTATCCCATCGCCTGCCTTGCCTTCAAGTTCTCTACCCTTGGTTCCCCCCATCTTAGTGGCCTACTCTCCCCCAAAGTGCAATGCCGAACCCTACGATCATCTGCAAATCACCTCCTTGACATCCCTCGGATTCGCTGCAACCAAGGCAAACGCTCCTTCAAATTTGCTGCCTCCCACCTATGGAACTCCTTACCAGCTAGCTTGACTGGCTCATCCACCCTTAGCCAATTCAAGTCTGGGCTCAAAGTATATCTTCTCAATCTCAGCCTCTGTGGCTGCAACCGTTAGCTCCCTAGTCCAGTTCTTAGTTCCGTCACACTGCCTTGAACCTCCCTTCTTCCTGGATGTATCTCCAAAAATATGATGTTTTTTCTGTGTTTGTCTCAATTCCCTACTAAACTGATGTGTAACCTGACGTCATGTACTGCTAATAAGAGCCAGAATGTTAACCTAATTCTACCCCTGTAACCTGTTGCTAATGTATATTTGTGTAATTATTGTAACTACTGTAAAGAATGCTATTATGTGTCTTTTTTCTGTAACTAATTCCGGGTCGCCCCTGAAAAAGGGACCTCTGGTCTCAGTGGGCTTACCGGTTACCAAAATCCAAATAAATAAATGACATAAAGGCAGTATAGCACAGTGGTTTAAGGCTCTGAGCTTAAAACCTGAAGACCTGGGTTTGAATCCCACAGGCCCCACTTGCATAATGTGTGACCATGAGAAAGACACTTAACTTCCTTGTGCTCCCAGGTCGCACTTGTAAACAAGCTTTCAGCTTAGTGTGTCCTGGTTAAAAAAAAAAGTCCACCTACTTTCTTTTTGTAAAAGTATATTAGTTCTGTCACCCCCTCTCCTTAAATAAGGGACCCACTCAGTTCCCAAAAAATGCAAATGTCTTGGATTAGAATTATTCTGCTCTTTAAAATGCACCCCTAATCGAACTGATGGAATCAGGTCTTAACATACTTCTTACATGTTCCTGAATTCCTACTTTCAAGGCTTAATTTGTCATACCTATATAAGCTAAATTACAGCTGTACTACAAAACATAAATGACAAATGTTGTGGTGCAACTGATAAACTGTCTGATGACAGGCCCATACGCTGGGGGGGTTTGGACTAGCACCCACCCCCGCAAGACATCCTGAGTTCTGCTTTGTTGCTTGGTTCCGTTTTTTTTTTTTAAAATATGCAGACTAGTACTGTGTCTTTAAGAGTACTCATCAGTGGGGCACTTCAGCACTGCAGGAATTTAGTGGTCAGGGACACTCAGTGGGATGAACCATCCCACGACATCAGCACGCATGGCCTGACTCAAGTGACGTAGTGAATGTCTGGGACTCCTTGTGCCATTTTAATTGCCGCCATTGATTCAGCAGCCTCTTGCAGTGCCAGACAGAGAAGCCCAAAAATCCATGTTTGAATCTCCCTTGAGCAGTCCATGAGTCAGAGGGTCACGGTGTGGTTGTCTGGACTTGGTGTGCTGCCTGAATTAGTTTGAACCACTAGAGGTAGTCTGTATAATTTAAAAATGGTTTTACAGGGGTGAGTCCACACTGACAGCCCAATGGTGAATATAAGTTTACACCCGTGGCCAAGAATTTTTACCACAGAAACCCAGCTTAAGTGTATGAGAGTTTGTTTTTTTTAATCTGCTTCTTGGCCAGTGTTGGGGCACTTAGAGTTCAAGACTATTAGTTCCAGGTGGGTCGCAGGAAGAAGTGACAGGACGGGGGTTGTCCTGTCATTTCTGAGTTGTTATATGAGAAGCAGAACTTGAGGTAAGCAATAATGACTGCATAATTTTTATAATGTTTTATCGGTATTTCTGAGAACAAACAATACAGTTAGGAACAGAAGAATAACCAACAGCAGCAACACCATTTGATGCTCCATAGTACATAAGTAATTTAAAAATGATGCAGTAAGTTAGCAGGCCCAGTGACGCTGAGGGTTGAGGCGCTGGACACCATGCCTCGCACCGCGCTGGCGACCTGTGTTTGGAAATGGGCACGGATTGCTGGGGATCAGCAAGGAGGAGGAGGAGGAGGATTGAGCACCCCAGGGACAGCTCTCCTCCTCGGGGGAGGGTGGGGGTAAGACTGCTGAGGTGCCAGCTCCTGGTGGTGGCTGGGGACTGTGCAGCTTAGGGGCCAACAGCAAGGGATGGCAATGGCGGCATTTGACATGCAATGTACAGAAGCATGTGTTGCAGCATCATTGATGCCATTGCATGCCAGTGATGAGGGAGGCTACCTATAAGGAAAAAAATCCTTGGCAGCATGATGGCTGCCCCAACAGCAGCGCCATGGTCTTGCCCAAGTCAGCTCTCTCCTAGGCCCACCCTCCAGGACTCCGCAGTGGTGGGGCAAGTGCCCACTGTGATGTGATCTGGGAAGGGCAGCAGCAGGGAGGTGTAGCTCTGGCCTCAACTGGGGCAGTGGCAGTGAAGGCTAGCTGGAAAGGGGGAACCAAAAGCACAACCTCCCCAACCAAGGACAGAAATAAATTAGGGGAAAAAATGATACAGTAAGCTACTGGTGGTTTAGATAAGTCCTGAAGTTGTCTGCCTAGCCCTGAGACTCTCCCAATGGAGGGATGTTTGTTGGATGTAATGCCCTGGTGCTGAAGTCCCATTCACCAAAGCCCCTAGAGCTTACACACCCTTTTATGTGGAGATGCCTGAATGTGTCTGTTTAAACTTTGCTGGAGGTAGTATTGAGCTTTACATTTGTATAAAATGATTTCTCTTATTTAGTAAATAATACAAATGAAAAGCTCAACACTACCTCCAGCAAAGCTTGCAACAGACACATTCATGTTCTGTTTATTAGTCTCTGGTCCTCATGCTAATCTCACATAGTGTTCCAGATGGGCTGGTGTGATTAACAGCTCATTAAGAGCTGCAGTTATCTGGCCGTACAAGAGGGGAATCCCACCAAAGACTCAATGTGAGTCATTAACACTCCAGTGTTAGGACTTTCAGCAAGTATTCAGGCTTTATTCAAGGGAGAGTGCTGCTAAGTCACTAGCTTCTAGTTTTCTGAACTTGTCTTTGATGATTTGTCCCACATTATTAAGATCAGTGACAATGCTCAAATTTCCCTATATTTCAAGTGTCTGTATCCAACATTTTGGTGACAAAATGGTAAGAGGTATACAGGGTATGCCCTACAGATGATGGGTTTTATCCCACCCTCACTACAGCTGATCCCGCTTCCCTCCCCATCTCCAAACTCTGTACTTTCCCTGGATGCCACTGCAAACCAGACTCTGAAATGACCTTCCATAGAATAATAGCTGACATTATTGTCAGGTGTAGGGGTCCCCAGCTCCTCACTATAGACCACAGCAGTCAATGCCATCCATGCAGTCCCACCCTTATTACACACAGCATGTTCTTTAATTCTAAAACCTCTGAGTCTACCTCTCATTCATATGCTCTCACCTGTCAGCAAATCTTGCACTGCCTCGGTGCCTGCATTTCCACTTTTGCCCAAAAAGAACATCCCTCTCCCCATTTTCTGACCACTCTACAGGCCTGAATGATAACTTTCTTGGGCATATCTTCAACAGTTTTTCTTGTTTTGCAATACTGGCACACATTACATCTGCAACATTTAAACATACCATTAGGTCTCATCTCCCACCATTGTTTCTCCCTAGGATCATTAGCAGGTCTAAACTGAGTATGTACTAACATGTCTTTTAAATGCCATCCTTTTCTGAATGTAATTCTGGGGGACTCACCTACAGCTTTAATAAGTTCATTATCCCCATTCGAGATGGACCAATGCTTTCTCACCACTGCACCAATTTTACCTGCTAGTAGGGAATAATCCAACACTAATGTAACAGATTCCTTACAATTACCCCCTCTACACTGAGGTGCAATAGTGTGTTTCTATCCAAACTCCTCACTTTATTTTTTACTTCTCTTAACAATTTTTTTCCTTAACTTCTTTTCACCAGTCCTGAAATAAGTTCTTCTGATTCTGCCTCATAATCTAATACTTCACTGCAGTTCTTCTTATCCTTAGGAACTGTCCATAAGGACTAGAATTAAGTAGAGATTTTGGATGTGCACTATTGTCCATAAGTATACAGTTTGTGGCAGTGGATTTTCTGTAGCATCTAGATGCCACTCTGCCATTTCATCCTCCTTGTAAAGTCACATCTAGAAAATTAAGTTGTATAGGATCTATGGTGCCAGCAAATTTCAAATTCAATTCATCAATATTCAACCACTCAAGAAAATTCCTAGCTTCCTGCTCAGATCCACTCCAAATGCACACCACATCATCAATAAAATGAAATCATTTGACAATGTGATGTGCAACAGATTTACAGTTGCACCGAGTACAATTTCATTCTCCCACAGACCCAAAAATAAATTTGCAAAGGAGAGGCCATTGAGACCCCCACAGCTTTACCACACAACTTTAAATAAAAAGTTCCATTAAACTCAGAACAATTTCTAGTTAATTCAAAATGTAAAGCCTTCAACAGAAATTCTATGGGAAACTCTTCAGCATTAGAATTCAATCTTAAAAAGTACTTAGAGACTTTATTGCCATCCACATACCTTATGGAAGTATATAAAGATTCCACATCAGTTCCAATCCACATGTAATTCTCCCTCCATTCAAAGTCCTTAAATTTATTTAGGACATCAATAGTGTCTCTGACATGGGATCCCAGGCCATTCAAGTAGTCTTTCAGAAAACAATCTATACATTTTGTAAGATGGTCTGTAAAGGATCCCACTACAGAGACAACTGGCCTACCTGGAGGATCTGAGATTTTCTTGTGTACCTTTGGAATAGCATAGAATGTAGGAATAATGGGGTTAACTGGAATCAAAAAATCAAACTCATTTTCTGTAATGGAACCATCTGCCAATGCTTCTTCTAAAAGCTCTAAAAGTTCTAATTTGAACAAATTGGATTAAAATATAACACTTTACAATCATGTTCATTCTGTAACACAATCATGTTCATTCTGTAACACATTTAACACACATCTCTCATAATGAGCCTTATTGAATAATACCAGGTTACCCCACTTACCTGCTTACCTGATGACCACATTATCCATTTTTATTAATTCAATTATAGCAGCATTTTTCTCCCTTGATAAATTATGTCTAACAACAGAGCTATCTTGTAACAAAGTTTTCACCTCCTGCAGACCACATTCTCAAAAGCTTTAATATTTACATCGAAAACTGCAGGGCAAAAGTTGGATTTATTTGTAAACAACATTTTCCATGTCATATTAAATTCTTCAGTCCGATTTGTAGTTGCTTGCAAGGAATTAATTAATCCTAAATTCACTGACCTATGCATCCAGTATAGTGTTATGCTTGTGCAACTGTTGGTTTGGTTTTAGCCGTTTGCACTCTCTATTCCAGAGGAATTACCACCCTGTAGGGGTACAAAAGATAAGGAACCCTCAGAGAGGGTTCCACCCCTAGAGGTGCCACTGGACGATTCCCATGACTAAAGGTACCTTAGGAATACCCCTGAGGAGAGAGTGCTGCCACTGAAGGAGGATGGGAGGATGGTGGGACAAAGAAAAAATGCTTCACAATGAGGCTGAGAGGAACTGCTTATATAGCTCAGGAAGTGGGAGTGGCTGGCTGCTTGGCCACTGAACTCCAGGCAAAGCCTTTCCAATTCACTGACCTACGCAGCCAGTATAGGGTTATGCTTGTGCAACTGTTAGTTTGGTTTTGGCCATTTGCACTCTTTATTCTAGAGGAATTACCACCCTGTAGGGGTACGAAAGGCAAGGAACCCTCAGAGAGGGTTCTACCCCTAGAGGTGCCATGGGACGATTTCCATAACTAAAGGTACCTTAGGAATCCCCAAAAGAAATGCAGTATAATCATCCCCAAAGAAGGAGGCAACACGAAGCATAGGAGCAAGCAGTAACTGTGACATAGTAGTAGAAGCATAGGCAGTTTGATAATGTAATGAGATGCTCAGTTGGATAACGTAATGAATGCCCAGGCCCACATAGCATGATACTGATGGTTTGCATTGAGATTAGGGGATCTCCTAAGGAGAAAGAGAATGGCAGGACATCCTCTACCTCCATCCAACAGCGGAACACAGGGTTTTAAATAATTGATTAGCATTTTTTTTCATTGGGATAATGCTAACTGTACAGAAAGTATTTATATAGGTTTTCTAGAAGTGTTATGTTTGTTAAACACAGTGAGGCAAGTGCTATGCATTTTCACAATGTTTTAGCACTTTTATGAGCAAAACACTAATCAATTTTTGGAGTTAAATAAAACCCTGGAACATAACTAAAGAAACTAGGGGAAACAACTATGCTAAGTGTTATGACCTGAAGCAATGGAAGAGAGAAAAAAATCCTTATGAGGAGGAAATCTCTGGGGATCCAAGGCCTAGGTCACCTTCCCTCCAGGCTTGGGATAGTTTATTTAGGGATGGCTCTGCAGCTGCAATTTGGAAAACCCAATTAAAGGAAGGTGGAAAATATTCCAGTTTGGAGGAAGGCTCTCACTCAAACACTCTTAGCGGGAATGCCGTGGAAGGTTGCGAGAAAACTCTGCAACTTTATGTGCATCCAAGGCACAGGAGGAGAGCAACAACTGCTGAGGCACTCACCTGACCTACCCACCCTAAATCAAACCAGGTGAATCAGAAGCTGTCGTAAGGAGACTGCGGTGAAGGTGCCTTGCTAGAGAAACCACTAAAGTCAATGGCTAACCATTATAGTGGAACACTAGAGCCAAAGAAGGTAATTTTTTCCACCCTTCACCGCTAGTCTTAAATTCTACACCAGGAGCTGCCATCATGTAGCAGGCAGCTAAAGCCAAGCCCAGGTGAGGACATTCCCAGCTATGGGCCAGGTGAGAAGGATTCCGCCCCAAGTTGGACACACAAGAGATGTGGACTAAATGCAGAGTGAGACCATCGACTGCAGGAACTCTGCACCAGAATAGAATGGCTGGCATGCCCCAAAAACATGAAAAGCTGGTGAGCTGAATGAGCACGGCATGCTAAGATCATAATGAGCATTGAGTGCTGAGACATTGCAAGGTCGAATGCAGATTGAGTGCAGCAGAATCCCAGAGAGCTGAGGGGATGGCAGTAGGCATGAAGCAATGGTTTGCACAAGCAAGGAGCAATGGTTGCCTAAGCAAGTGTGGACCTGCACGTAGGTCAGTAAACAGAGTAGTAAGCAATTGTGGACCTGTACATAGGTCAATAAGCAGTAATAGTGATAGGTGGGCCTGCACAGATGTCTGCATAACACACTGTATAGCAATGAAACAGTACTGAATTGGGGGCAAGCCAGCCAGACACGAATAGCCAAATCAAGGTGACCAATACTCTGAGGATTTTGGTGGCAAGGCAAGATTTAATAATAAAGCTATATTAACAGCCTCAGCAGGAGCTTAGTTGGCTGGCCTCAGAGTTGTAACTGCAATAAAACATGGAGACAACACTCTGAAAGCAGGTGTAGCTAGGCAGTGCAATGAAGCTGCAAGTAAAATGAGAGCAGGAATGAGCAGCACAGCTAGGATCAGAGTAAACTGTGTCAGCTGAAAAGAATTGAATATGCAACATGGAGCAGCTATGGTTGAGCTGAAACACACAGATAATGACTGCAGTTGCATTGCAGTAGTTTGAGCATGGTGAGCACAATGTAAAAACACAAGCAGTGGGTACAATAGTAATTGGAATAAACAGTAGCAGTGACTGCAGTTGTAGGTAACTGAAAGCAGTGGCATGAGCTCTGAGTAGCAGTATTCTAGGAGCTTAGAAACAAAGCCCCCCCCCCAAAAAAAAAGACAAACCAAAACACAGCAAAACAGAAAACAGAGAACAAGGCCCAAAAACAAGAGACACAAGGAAGCACACAGCTGGAGGAAAGATACAAACCGGAAGCAGGAAAACAAACACCAAAGTCCAGCAGAGACACACAGAAACAGCAGGCATGGGGGGGTAGGCCCCAGCCAGTTCAGAGGAAAAACCAACAGAGGCTCCAGCTGCAAAAAAAAAAGTTGCTTCACAATGAGGCTGAGAGGAACTGCTTATATAGCTCAGAAAGTGGGATTGGCTGGCTGCTTGCCCACCGAACTCCAGGCAAAGCCTTTCCAATTAATAATAGAAAAATCATCTTCATTTTCCACTGCAATCTGATTATTTAAATCATGATCAGTTCCTAGCTCCTCAGAAACTGCTATCAGATCAGTCAACTTCAAACTTAAATTCATCTCTGCATGAATCCCATCCTCATCAAAATGAACAAAATCTGCATTAGATGACCCTAGAATCTTTGTACCCCCATTGTGGAAGATTGCACACTCAAAGGAGACTGTTTAAAATAACCCCTAAGGTGAATTTTATGAAAAAGATTGTTTTTTTGTTATGGGTACTGTTGACTTAGTCAAGAGGATGGTGCCAATTTCATTCCACGTTACAAAGGCAGGTTTTGTGTACATCAAACAATTGGCTTGTAACTGTAACTAATGGAGTGAGTGGTTTTAATTTGGATTAATCTGAGCCATCCAAACCTTGGGGTACACTAAAGTGGCAAAACAAGATAGACTTTTCTTGCCATATCTCTCCTTGAAGGTTAAAGACTTTTGGGAAGGGACCTGACACTGATCATAACAAAGAAGAATTTTGTAAACAGCTCATAAGTTACATATGGATCTGCTGCTGTGTAATAAGTATGAAGAATTACAAGTTAAATTTCTCCACAGATTGTACTACCCATCCAGAGTGGTTTATGAGTTCAACCCCCTTCTCTTTAATGTGTGGCAGGTGACAGGCTGCATTGGGTACCTGCTTACACTATTTCTGGGAGTGTACCACTCTCCAACCATTCTGGGCAGCAGAGGCACAGGAGCTAACTTGAACTTTTGTCAGGGCCATAGTGTGTTCTCCTTTGTCGCTGCTGTTCAGTGTACATGACACGGGAGAGGAGGGGCATGATCCATATCCTAGAGATATCTGGATGCTCCTCACTTTGGCATGTCAGTGTATGCAAAATGCACAGTTTTCTTGAGTAACTCCTACAGTTGCACAATGGAGAATGCTAGTGATCCAGTTCTTGTTACTAGAGCACCTGACTTATGCACTAAAGGTAATAGAGGAGCTCCTCCTGTGATGTTAGGGCACATTTCTAGACCCACTCCCAGGAGCTGAGGCGATGCTATTTCACCAGGGAATTATATGAGGTAGAGGAGGGTGGAAGATGGGCAAATATGCAGCTTCAAGGAGATGCCTAGCTCAGTAAGGGGCTCATCCCAAGGCAAACTATTCTAGGTAATGAACAGCTATATACCCAGATTTTGTATTTTTAAAAGTGGATCATTGTGTAATGAACGCTGTTGCTTTTACCACATATGTCACCAAGCTGTGAAATCCTAATGTGTTACCTCTGTGTTATATAAAATACTTAATAAAAATATCAAACCAAAAAAAAAATGTAAGGTGGCCTGTGCAGCAAACCTAAGAACCAAGGTGGAATGAAACTGGGTGGGGCAACAAATGTGTAGTCCACAGTACAATGAAGACTGGGGAGGAGAAAAACAAACTAAGAAAAACAAAATACAAATCTTTACCTTTTAAAAAACAATGAAAAGTACTACTACTGTAAAAACTTTGAGGTGCACTACAATTGCAGCCAAAGACATGGCCAGATATTTCCTAAAATTTCTTTTTTTTTTATTCTTTCTATTTTTGCTTCCCTGCAGAGCGGGCCCAAAGAACCCCAGCCATTGGCACCCGCACCCCTGGACCAGGACGCCGTAATTGCTCCATGCGCACAGGGTCAGCCACACCCCAACAAAGGCAGCTCTCATGTCCTGGGGCATGGGCACGGCCACCGACCATCAAGATTACGTCTCCCACTATTTTCTCTTCTGATTTTCTTCCTGGGAGCCAGATGTGCATGGCGCCATGCACGTCCTGCTGATGCCCGCCGCCAGCTCCCCACACCTTGCTGTTTGCAACTGTAGAGCAGCTGGCCTCCACCAGTCACTGCTACAGTGTGATGCAGTGCCCCTCCCCAGAGGAAGGAGAGCAGTCACAGGTTGCTCAATCCTTCCTCTCCGCTACCAGCCCCCGACAGCCCAAGTCCATTCCCGAATGCGGGTCTCCAGTGTGTGGTGCGAGGTGTGGCATCCAGTGCCTCAACCCTCAGCACCACTGGTCCAGCCTGATATTTCCTAAAACTTATGTGATATCTCTAGAGAAATGCTTTGCCTGCCTGCAGTTACCACTGTGGGTCACCAGAGAGAATCTATTTAGATAGATCACAAAATATCTGAAAATATCTGAACATATATATCACTGCAAATGTAATACTGTAATGCAAAGTGAACCAACCCTAAAAGGAAGGAAAGAAGATAGGAGATGGGGTGATCAGGAACTGACAGATTAGATGTGTGCTCTATTGCTCCATGGTACACTGAATATTGCAGAGGAGAAGAAGAAACAGAAACAAAGGTTTATCTTATAAAGAAAACAGAAGTACTACTGCTACTAAAAAACACTTTTCAAGTTAAAAGCAAGTGCACTGCAGTGCAAAGAGGAGAGAAAGAAAGTGGGGGAAGATAATTTTATTTATTTATTGAAAACTTTGGAGATTACCTTTCAGTGCAAGTGCTCATTTACAAAGATTCCACGTTAAACACATAATCACAAAAAAAAATCAATTAATGTACAATAAGCAGTTCCTGAGGAAATGCAACTGAGTCAGGCTCAAATCAATTAAGACAGAACAGTTACATGCAGTTCTGAAAAAAAAATCCATACAAATCTTTGTATAAAAGTCACAGGTTATATGCAGAGAGAAATAAAATAAAACAGTTTGATGGTTACAATTGCAATGAACTACAAAGGTACACTGCAAAGATCTCTTAAACTGATTAAACTTAAGGAGATTCAGCAGTGTTTCAAGCAGTTCATTTAACCAGTTAGCAGCCATGACAGAAAATGAGCTCAGACTTGAGGAATCAATGGAAAACAAATATGCTAAAGAAATGAAATTAAGAAACTGAAAGAGTACAGAATATGTGGTCGAGGCATAGGGTAGGAAGCATAGGCTATACAGTACATAGATACATAGATACATAGACAGTGTCGGCAGATAAGGGCCTATGGCCCACCCAGTCTGCACATTTGAGCTTGTAAGTTCAGTTTGTTTTCCTAGAAGTCTGTTGTACCTTACCCCTGACCTCCAGAATTCCTTTATGTCTATCCCATGCATTCTTAAATCCCGTGATTGTTTCAGCCCCCACCACTTCCTCTGGCAGGGTGTTCCACTTGTCCACCACCCATTCTGTGAAGAAATTCTTTCTCATGTTTCCTCTGAATTGTCCTCCCTCCAACTTCATCCCATGCCTCTAGTCCTGGAACATCTTTTTCGCTTAAAAATAGTGTTTTCCTGCCCTGTTCCTCCCTGTGAGATACTTGTATGTCTCTATCATATCCCTCTCTCCTCCTCTCCTCCAGGGAGTACATGTTCAGTTCCTTCAACCTGTCTTCATAGGACTTGTGATGCAATCCATGCACCATCTTTGTTGCCCTCCTCTGAACCTTCTCTACCCTGTCTATGTCCTTCACGTAGGTATGGTCTCAGAACTATACACTGTACTCCAGGTGAAATCACTAGTGTCTTGTATGGCGGAATTATGACCTCCTTTTCCTGCTGGTAATGCCCCTGCCTATACATCCCAGCATCCTATTTGCTTTACCTGCTACCTTGTCACACTGTTTCCTTACCTTGGGTCATCAGAGATGATAACCCCAAGATCCCTTCCTGCTTGATGCATGCTATATCCTCACCCCCAACTGATATATTGTGCCAGGGTTATTGTGCCCCATATGCATTATCTTGCACTTCTTTGCATTGAATTTCAACTGCAAACCCCTGACCATTCTTCAAGTTTCTGCAGGTCGCTTCTCATTCTGTCTACACCTCTGGTGTGTTTACTTGTTACAGAGCTTTGTGTCATCAGCAAACAGTGAAATTCTGCCTTCTAAGTCCTCGCCATGTCACTGATGAAGATGTTGAATAGAACCGGTCCCAGCACTGATCCCTGTGGTACCCACTGGTCACTCTTCCTCTGTGGAGTGACAGCCATTTATCACCACCTCTGTGTCCTGCCACCCAGCCAGTTACCTACCCACCACACTACTGTCCTGCCCACACCCATATTCCCCAGTTTGTATAATAGTCTTCTAAGTGGCACAGTGTCAAAGGCCTTGCTGAAGTCCAGATAGGCCATGTCCACTGCCCTCCCCTGATCCACCTCCCTAGTCACCCAGTCAAAAAATTCAATGAGGTTGGTCTGACATGACCTCCCCCTGGTGAAACCATGCTGCCTTGGGTCCTGTAGTCCATTGACAACCAGATGTTCCACCAATCTCTCCTTCAGTAGTGCTTCCATGATCTTCCCCACTACTGAGGTGAGAAGAAGTAGAAGTTGTAAAATTCACAGGTAGCATTTTATTATCATTAGCAATAAAATAAAAAAACACAATTGTACAGGATAGTGCTTCACAAAGGCAGTACAAACAAAAAACAAAGTCCTTCATCTGAAAGTCCCTTTTCAATTTAAATTTCAATCCCTCACTCTCTAACTAAACAAAACATTACTCTCTTTTTATCAAATGTTTCTACTTGGCAACTAAATTCTGCATCCTGTTCTCATTAAGCTGTATCTCTTACTTAACACACAATGTAACAAAACATTGTCATTGCCCTTCCTGTGACCACCATGAAGAGTACATCTAGACTTTTTAACAGTAGCCACCAATTAATACATTCAGTCCAGAGCTGGCTTCCTACTGACAACTCTGTCAACAAGCTTGTGAAGGTCAAAAAGTTTCTCAAGATCAAACCCGAGTGTTCCAAATTGTTAACTTTTCTAACAAACCCAAGTAGCTGCCTGCATCCATTTTAACAATATAATTATATACATTTGCAAATGAAGAGATCCCAGTTTCACACAAAGATCCCCATATGTTTTTAACCACAGAGAAGCAGGGGGAGAAAGAAAGAATAGAAAACAGCAAGTTAAGGAAGGGAGATAAAGGGGAGAATTGTGGGACCATTGGAGTGGCCAGTTCCTAGGTGCTACAAGAAAAAATGTTATTGTACAATCAAACAAGCAAGAGATAGACAAGTGACAGAACAGGAGAGGGCAGAATAGCTCCTTGCTTTTAACTCTTCTTCTCTATATATAACAAATGGGACAAGGTCTTATCCCATTCCTGTCCCAGAATAGAATATAGAAGAGTATAGAAAATTAAAAATAGAAAATAAAGAAAAACACCCAAGCTACAACAAACTAATTAGGCAGAAAGTGTGAGTAAGATCAAGAAAGAAAGAAAGAAAAAAAAAAGAAAGAAAGAAAGAGAGAGAGAGAGAAAGAAAGAAAGAAAGAAAGAAAGAAAGAAAGAAAGAAAGAAAGAAAGAAAGAAAGAAAGAAAGAAAGAAAGAGGGAGGGAGGGAGTAAGGAAGGAAGGAAGGATGGATGAATGGAATGAACTGTGGGGCTGGGAGGGAGAATGGAGGAGAAGAAAGATAGTGGTTGAGTGTGGTGCTGCTGACTGAGCAGGCCCCACACAGTCCACTTCAAATCCAGCCACACGCTTCCATTCCAGTGTCTTTTTTATAAGAATGGGATTTAGTTAGGTAGGTTAGTTAGTTAGCTAGTTAGTTAGTTCATTTTTGCTGCAGTAACAGAAATTTAAAAAGCATCCCAGAAGGCAGAGTAAAAACATAAGTGAAAGTGATACCCTGATCTCGCTGCAAACCAAGCACAAAAAGCTAGGGGAAGAGTACACAGTGGGGGGTGAGATACTAACAACAACAACAATGGAAAGGGACTTAGGGGTAGTCATATCAGATGACCTAAAGGTGGGCAAGCAATGTGAGAGTGCAGTAAGGAGGGCTGGGGAGATACTGGGATGCATAGGGAGAGGCATCACCAATAGAAAACAGGAAGTTGTTATCCCTCTGTACAGACAGCTGGTGAGACGCCATCTGGAGTACTGCATGCAGTTCTGGAGACCCAGTCTCTGCAAAGACATAAACAGGGTGGAGGCAGTCCAGAGGAGGGCAACTAAAATGGTGCAGGGTCTGCACCAGAAGACATATGAAGAGAGACTAAAAGAGTTTCTTATGTATAGCCTCAAGGAAAGGAGGGAGGGGAGGCACGATAGAAACTTTCAAGTACCTCAAGGGAATCAACAAAGTCCAAGAGGGTAGCATCTTTCAGAAAAAGAGGTGTGCAAGAACAAGGGGGCACAATTTGAAGATGGAGGGGGCGGCTCAGAGGTAATGTAAAGAAGCATTTTTTCACAGAGAGGGTTGTGGATGCATGGAATGGCCTTCCAGAGGAGGCTGTGGAGTCAAAAACAGTGGTGGAATTCAAGAATGCATGGGACAGTTATAAGGCAATTCTAGGGGGGGTAGGAAGAAGTAAGCTGTTGGCTAACTAGGATCTGCAGCTTATCCATTAGGTAGGGAAATGGTCAAACTGGGTGGGTCAAGTGGTTCTTATCTGCCATCAGATTCTATGTTTCTATGTTTTTATGTTAAGCAGTAATGATCATGAAAAACCTGCTGCATTTTTTTATTTTTAAACTTTTGTTTATTGAATCAAACTATGAAAGTCATTAACTCAGCCCCACAATAAAAGGCATTCTTTCTTATTTTAATTTAGTTAATGCAAACACAAATGCAAACACCACACATACAGCAAGAGTGCCTTAATGTGTGTGTGGAAGGGATTGATATCCAGTCCTGTGGCAGGAGCCTTAGTCAGAGAAAACTTTTTTGAATTATTTTATGTAAAAGAATGAAATACTAATGTGATGGATCCACAGGTTCAGTGCCACTGACAAGAGGCCTTCTGTAAATTTTTTATTTTGCAGATGATTGCAATTAAGGACCCACTCACCCAGAGGATTTTTTTTGGAAAAGATGTTTGTGTTTATTCAGAGTGCAAAGATGATGTGCATGGTCCATGGACATAGACCAGCATTTTGCCACATACATCACTTCCTCATGATGCCATGCTATATAAAGATAATTGATGTGTAATGCTGTGCCTTACACTTAAAAACTATAAAAACAGTTATAAACGACTACCTAACTATAAATTTGTAAATGTTCAACCCTTTCCATTTCAAAAACCAATGAATTCATTAAACAGCTCTAATTCATACCATACTTGTTCTTTTTAATTCAAGAAGACCCATGTAATTTCAATATTATTGTACAGAACCTTGAGATAATCTTTTATCTCTCTTTCATTCTTGATTTCTCTTTTTCCTTTCCCTTATGTCACTCATCAAATAAATATATATACTTGAATGAAGTGACTGCTCCCCTATTTTTGTGAATCCTTATAAAAGCCCATTATTGTGATAATTTTTTTTCCAAAAATTCAGATGAACTCACTCTATATTTTATACTGGCTTTTTTTTTTTTTAAAAGAGCTGCTCCTTTTAGATGAATACAGACTCCTAACAGAGATAAAACATTAGCGGACTATATGCCCCTGATAGGCTGCACCTGAGCTTAGAAGGGACAGCTGCACTAAAGAGCAAACTGGAGGACTTTATAGTCAGGAAGTTACATTTAAACTAATTAGGGGGGGTTAATGAAAAGACCCCTTGTACAGGTAGAAGAGTTGGGAGGATATCAGCCTCCCCCCAAGGACAAAGAGGAAAGGCAGGTAACATGTGACAACAGGGAGGAGTTGGAAGGGGAGGATAGGGAAGAGAGGTCTACAAGGTGGATGGGATTGGTAGCAAATGCCAGGAGCTTGGGAAATAAACTAGGGGAATTGGAGGCTACCGTGGTGTAAGAAGGGCTCGACATAGTAGCAATGAGTGAAACTTAGTGGACTGAGCATCATGCCTGGGAGATAGTCATACCTGGATACTGACTGTTTAGGAAAGACTGGACAGGGAAGAGGGGTAGCATTATACATCAAGGAAGAAATTGGGGCCACGGAGGGTCTGGAAGAGGAAGGGGAATCTGAGATAATGTGGGTCACTTTAGACATAAGAAATGGGAAATCATTGAGGGTGGGGGTCGTTTACAGACATCCTATGCAGGGGGATAAGGGGAACAAACAACTTGTACAGTCGGTGATAAAAATGGCGCAAAAAGGGGAGATACTGCTAGTGGGGGACCTAAACCTCCCTGACATCAACTGGGAGATCCCAACAGCAGTATCAACTAGGAGCAGGAGGGATCTTGGAGGCACTACAAGGAGTTTTTCTGCAACAACAGGTAAGGGAGCCCACTAGGAGAAAATACCTGTTGGACGTAGTCCTCACAAATGGGGACAGTGTGACGGAGGTGGAGGTGGGGGAAGGATTAGGCACAAGTGACCACAGAGCTGTAAGGTTCAGCGTAAAAATGGGGAGGGAAGTAAACAGGACAAAAACTAGGGTAATGGACTTCAGGAAAGCAGACTTTAACACAATGAAGAAGATAGTTGGGAAAGAAATAATAGGAATGGGGAATATAAAGGATGTGGAAGAATTATGGGCAGCTATTAAGGGAAGGGTGCTGAAAGCCACTGAAATCTATATCAAGAAGGTTAGGAAAAACAGAAGAAGGAGGAGACCTCTATGGTTTACAAAGGAGGTGGCAGGGGTGGTCAGAGAGATAAAAAGGGCATTCAGGAGGTATGAGATGTCACAAAGGGACAAGAATAAGGAAGCATATAGAGAGAAGATAAGGGTGGCAGGGCAGAAGATAAGGAGGGCTAAAGAGGTCACTGAAGAGAAAATAGCAAAGCAGGCCAAGAGGGGAGATAAAATCTTTTTCAGGTATGTGGGCGAAAGAAGGAAGGTATGGCAGAGAATAGTGAGATTAAGGGGGGGAGGAATAAAACTGGAGGGGGACTTCAAAAAAGTGGAGCTATTAAATAACTACTTCTGTTCGATCTTCATGAAAGAGGGCGAGGGTAGAGGACCAGCACTGGAGGGGAAGGTAAAGAAATGCAGGGAAATCAATACTAGAATGTTCACAACAGATAGAGTAAGGATAAAACTGGGCAGGCTGAAGGTGGATAAAGCGATGGGGCTGGACAGCTTACACCCAAGGGTACTCTGTGAGCTGAGGGAGGAGCTGACAGCACCTTTGACAAGACTGTTTAACTTGTCCATGGATACTGGGTGGGTGCCTGGGGACTGGAAGAGGGTGGAGGTGGTTGCACTACATAAGGGGAGAAGCAAGGAGGTGGTCGAAAACTACCGGCTTGTCAGTCTCACCTCAGTGGTGGGGAAGGTAATGGAAATGTTACTAAAAGAAAGGGTGGAGGAAGACCTGGTGACCAATGGTATGCAGGATGAAAGGCAGCATGGCTTCACAAAAGGGAGGACATGTCAGACTAACATGATGTAGTTTTTTGATTGGGTGACACAAGTAGTGGACCAGGGAGGGGTGGTGGACGTGGCCTATCTGGACTTCAGTAAGGCCTTCAACACCATCCTGCACAGAAGGCTAGTAAATAAGCTGAAGAGCTTAGGAGTGGTCCCGAAGATTACTAAGTGGGTGGAAATCTGGCTGACAGGAAGGAGCCAAACAGTGGTAGTAAATGGGGTACATTCTAGGGTAAAGGGGATAATGAGTGGGGTGCCTCAGGGGTCAGTACTGGGACCCTACTTTTTAATATCTATGTCAGAGATCTAGCAGATGGACTAGAGGGTAGGGTGTGCCTATTCATGGATGATACAAAGGTCTGCAATAGGGCAGACACCCAAAGAGGAGTGGAGGCCATGAGGCAAGATCTGAAGAAGCTGGAGAAGTGGTCAGAAACCTGGCAACTAAAATTCGTGAAAAAGTGTGCGGTAATGCACCCGGGGCAGAAAAACATTTGAGCAGCTTATACCCTTGGGGGGGAGGAAATCAAAGAAACAGAGCAGTAGAGGGATCTGGGGATTGTTATATCAAGAAATCTTAAGGTGGGGAACCAGTGCAGCCAGGCGGTGGGAAAGGTAAGTGGTATGTTGTCCAGCATTGGAAGGGGCATAACAAGCAGAAGGAGGGAGGTACTAATGCCACTGTACAAAACAATGGTGAGGCCGCACCTGGAGTAAGGGGTACAGTTCTGGAGACCACACCTACGTAGGGACATTGAGGGACTGGAGAGGGTTCAGAGAAGAGCAACCAAGATGGTGTATGGGATATGGGGAAAGACATATGAGCAGAGGTGGAGGGAGCTGAAACTATACCCATTAGAAACTAGAAGGGAGAGGGGGGACATGATTGAAACTTTTAAGTATTTGAAGGGGATAAATAGTGTGATGGTGGCGTGCTTGTTCAAAAAGAAGGAGGGAGCTAAAACGAGGGGGCATAGCCTCAAATTGGAAGGAGGGAAATACAGAGGCAATGTAAGGGGGCAGTTCTTCACAGAGAGGATGGTGGAGGCTTGGAACAGGCTACCAGAGGAGGTGGAGGATCCAAAATGTTGGGGGGATTCAAGAGAGCATGGACAGACATATTGGGTTGGAAGGAGGGGGTTAAGTCCTGAGACTGTAAAATGAGGGGGGGTGGATATAACGACAGACTGAATGGGACGGTGTGGTCCTTTTTTGCCGTCAAATTTATGAGATTCTGTGATGCTTTGCAAAAACTTGTTGCATTCAAGAAGTTGTTTTTTGTTCCTTTAGAAGGAACGGAGTTGCTAAATTCAGAGGCTTACCAGGCCTGTATTTAATACTGCATCATGCGATCATTCAAACTCCAGAAACAAGCATGCCACAGACTTACTAAGCATCAAGAGACATCTTTTTTTACCCTAACTTCAAGTTTCCCTAATTTTATGTTTTGCATTTTGACCCTAACTGGTTCATCAACATAGCTTTTTGCAATAAATTTTTGTTTCAGACAGCAGTCCCTTCTTTGTGATTTGCTTTCACTTGATCATCTCACATCAGTCTACACCAGAGGCATTGTTAAGACTGGGCTTCTGGGGCTTGGGCCCCAACATTTTGTCTTGGGCCCAAAACCTTCTCCTGCAGTACGTTTGCTTAGTTTTTGCATTTAAACAATAAACATTCCCTGCAGGCTGCCACTTCATCACAGATCCCTAGCACAGCAGCAAGAGTAAAGGCAGGTCTATATGTTCTGCCTCCAGCCACAAACAACAACACAGCATCTGTTGTGTCACCACTACTTGTGACATGGTCAGCTACTGCAGCGAGCATGGCACGTGTTTCAAAAAAGGCACTCACAGAATTAGTCATGCTCACTCCCTGTGTTTGTGCATGTTGGTGCCATGTTATTTGAATTGTTGCCAGCGCTTGCTGCAGTTATTGCTAGAGATGGAGGTTTGCTGCTACTACTGATGTTGCCCTGCCAATGTGTTATTCACGTGGTCGGTACTAGGGTGGGCTCTTCAGCACCTACTGTCAGCAACAGCAAACAATTCTGCATGAGAGCTGAAGGAGTCCTTTCCAAGAAAGGGCTTTACAGTCACCAGCATCAACCAGCCACATCCACCTACAGACCAGGTCAGAGAGAGGTGGGGACCATGATGGGTACTAGGTGGGTAAAAAGAGGATAGAGTGAGTAGGAGTGGAGGGACTTGAACCAACTGAGGAGATGGAATGACTGATTCTTTTTATCCTATCTCTGCACCACTGCTGCTACCTGCTGTGCAACTGTGCTTCCAGGCTAGAAAAAAGTAAAATGATTATTAGTCAGTGACAGAAAATCTGTGGTGCTCGTGTGCAAAAAAGGCTCTGACACTTGTGCTATGTTGTGTATGTGGGGAGCAGGTAAATCTGTGTTTGGGGTGGAGAGGGGAGAGAGAGCAGAGGATGATAGCTGGTCATTGTAAGTATGCTGTGGTTAATGTTATTTCCTGCAACCTGCTGTTATGTTTCAGTCACTCCTATAAAGCTCCCTCCCCACATCACACGCCTGTGCATTGTGTGATAGTTTGTAGTTATGCTGCTTAATAATCTACAAAATGAAGTCTTTACCCAACAAGGGAACAAAAAGAGGACACAAAATAAGAGAACAGAAGTGGGGGGGGCAAGAAAAAAGTAACTGAAATGTGTAATTTTGCACCAGAGAACACCAAAATTTCTACAGCTCATGGGGGCTAGATGGCCCCCAGACCCCCAGCTTTTTCTTTTAGGGCCCAGAACTCAGATAATTTCTCATTCTAGCAATGCCTCTGATCCACACATCATTCAGGTAGAACATCCATACAACGGCCACTGCAGTAAGAAAGATAAAGACCTGACACCCACCTCCATTGCCGATGTAAGTGACTGCCAAGAACTTAATACACAGGTAGGTAAACAATAAGTCATCTAGTAGTTCACAGAGGAATGCAACATGGAAAAAAAAGAACTTGAAAAAAAGGATGCCTGACTCGTAATGTAACATGGAAGAATCACTGACAGTACAACCAATGGCCTGCCTCATTACTGATCAAATTACCAAAAAAAGAAGACAAGTGAAAGAAAGAAGATGACAAACCACCATTGACCATGGGCAACTTAAGGGCGGTTGCACAACCACACAAAGATATATTTTGACTTAGTGCCATTTGTTTTTCTTCCCAATGATTACTCGAGTTACTTCAAAAGGGTTGAATATTAAAATGGGAATATCCAACATCAGACATCCAAAATTCAATCTAAGCTCAGACTGAATTTCAGTTAGCATTTGTATTTTATGGCAGTATATGATCCAACCCCTCTTGATCAGACTTTGCCCCATCTGAGCACCGCTAATCTATTCTCCTCTTTTCTCCCACATTTTTCCTTTCTCATCTGGCATTTCTTTAACATTCCTGTGGGTCCTGCATTCCCCGGTTCCCACTGGAAGTACCACATTCAGAGACATGCCCTCTCTGGATCACTCCCATGGCTCTGTTTCTATTCCAGATGGGTGGTCTTGTCTGTCCTCTGGGCACCAGGGAAATAAGAAAGGAAGGAAGGAAGGAAGGAAGGAAGGAAGGAAGGCAGGCAGGCAGGCAGGCAGGCAGGCAGGCTAGGATGTTAGAGGAGGATGTCCCTTTGGGAGTTTGGATTTGATTGAAACAGGCAGGACAGGCAGCTGTCATCGGACAAAGGGCATCCCTTCCTCCTTAATAACCATGCCTATATATTTATACATAATTCCTGAAGACCAAATGATCTTACTTTATTTTCTATTTTCAGTGTGCATGAATTAACTTTGTTTTATTTGTAATGTACATGCTGATACAACACTGTTTTATTTTTGTTTGTTTGTTTGTTTTCTTATCAGTTGAATAGGGCTCCTACGCTGGATCTGCCAACACCAAAGATCATAGGTTCCACTGTGATGCTTTCCATTTCCACCACTGCACATAACACCAGTGGGAGGTACAGCAGATTTCTGCACACTGCTGTATTAATGTACCTCACCAAACCAGAGGAAAGAGATGTAGGTGATCTAGTATCTAACCATTTCCCCTACTTCATATCATATTTATTTGTTGATGTTTTTTTGTTTGTTTATTTGTTGGCCAGGAAGGGAGCTAGGAACTATTTCTGATTTTCAGCCATGCCCCAGGGCCAGGGATGGATAAAGAATGTGCAAGAGCTATTCAAAGTGTATCAAACTGTGAGTGGTAGATTTGTTATATGAGGAAATGTCAGAGATGTTTTCTGTGGAAACTGCCATCTTAGTAACTCACTAGTCTGCATGAGTTGTATTTTATTAAGTATTTAAAGATAATCCTATCTGCCATTAAAGTTTGCGTAGGAGGCACAGGTGTTAATATTGGTAAATTATGGTTTATTTATTTCAATGTAATTTGCAATGCCAACCCTTCAGAAACTAGACCAAAGGAAGCAATAGCCTACAGAAAGCCTTCTTGAAAGATGCAACTATTTCCCTTAGAAATCCATGTTTAATAGTGTTTCAGTGCATTTTGAAGAAAGTAAACAAACTGGTGTGTGTGTGTGTGTGTTATTTCAAAAATTAGTTACACATTGAGCAGATATCAAGCACAGTTTTAGCTGAGAAATGAACCATCACTACTAAAATGAATGGTACTGTAACTCTACAAGTCAGGAAAAATCAGATACTACATCAAATGAATTGTAACTCCACAAGTTAGAAAAAAAAATTAGATACTACATCAAAAAATAACCACAAATGCTATTTCTATCGCAGTTGACATACCCATCGGCAAAAGCTTGCATATCCACGATGTTGCAAGTGCCAGTGGGGGTGTTTATGGTAATGTAGCAGGTGGCAGCATTTTTCAAATGTCATTATTTTGTTCAAAGTATCAGGAGTGGCTTTTTAGATGATAGATGCTGATTCATCACCAATGAAATATCCATACAGCATACAAACTCAGATTTAAAGAGAACCATTGTCAAATGTCATTATTTTGTTCTAAGTATCAGGAGTGGCTATTTAGATGATAGATGCTGATTCATCACCAATGAAATATCCATACAGCATACAAACTCAGATTTAAAGAGAACCATTGTCAAATGTTATCCACTGGATGTGATTGCAAGGACTGGTAGATAACTAGTTAAAAGTAATCAAAACAATGTACTTAAAAAAACTCATTTTTCCAGCACATTAATTAATCAAATAACTTTGGATTTTAGAGGTTAAAAAAAAGACACTGGACAACAGCCCCATAGCTCCTTGTGACCCAAACCGTTGACCCCTTTGCCATGACCTTTGACTCTGCTGCATCTTAACACAAAGGACAGTGGATGCAGTTCTGTTATACAGATCTACAGTAACTGCAATGCATCATAAATCTTTTCACAGTCTTAGGTGCTTAGGTGCCTTAGCCACTATAATAAAGTAGACACTGATAAATCTTAGTGATGTTTATTTTGATAAATTATAAAGGTTCAAACTGCCTTTTCAGCAAGCAAATTATTTAATTTGTACTCATTCAGAAAAAAACGTTAGCAAGGAAGACTCAAGGGGTGAATTATGAGAATTAATACAGTGTTTTGTTATGCATGAATTGTGGAACACTGTAAATTAGTGTAGAATAGCCCCTCTACTTATTTATGTGGCCTGACTAACAAACCCACAACATTTACTCATCAATTTAATGGCTTACTTTACTGCTTATGGGTATATCCTCAGAAATGTTTTTTTTTTCAGTATCTTGAACTTTCATGCTATCTATGAAATATGTAGGTCAGCCATGTCGATACATATATTAGAATGAAGATGTACATAAAGGCTGGCATTTTCTCAAATATTCAAAGAGCTACTGTACTAGCTTATTAAATGAGAGTAATAATTACCTGCAAACAGAGATAGTCATCCTAATTATTACCCTCATCTTTAAAGAGCAGGGAGCTAATAAAGTTAGAGGCTTAGAACTTGTGTATTTACAACAATTATGTTTAACTTTAATGTTTTACAGATTTCATTGCTTACTCGTATTATTGATCTTCTAAAAGAGTTGAGATAAGTAAGCAATAAGGCACAACAAGGCATGGGTCACTGTGGGATTTACCCACAACTCATGTGTGTGTGGCATGAGTCATAGCTACTGTAAGAGCATAAAACGACATGAGACACAGGTAAATTCCATAATGACCCATGTCCTGGAGTGCCTTATTGTGATAAATGAAATGCACCCATCTGTTTTGAAAAGCACTACAACACAAAATAAATACATTTTAATTAAATATCTGTTATTGCAAATTCAATAAATCATGATGTGATGTGATGCAACACAAAACTGCAGCATATCGCAGCAGTTACTGCGGTAAACAAGGCAGTTTCAATGGCAGTTAATCCCTTAATCACATGACAAAACTGGATGGGGAGCTGGAGGGGTAACCCATTATGAGAGTAACTGAAATTGAGTGACTCACATATGAGCATCTCAATTTCAGTGCCTGTAATGTGAGCTACCCTGAAAGGGTAGTGACAAAAGACGAGCAAAGATGCAAGTTAGCGAGGGAAGAAGAGCAACAAGGTAGGATGGCCAGTGGAAGGGGGGGTGAGGAAGACAGTATGTGGAGGGTAGTGCAGCATGGTGTTGCTGAGCTGCCAACATGGTGTGGTGGTGAGAGTGGCTGGCTATGGGGCACTAGGTGCAGGGTTTGGGGCTGGGGAGGGGTAAGCTTTTTGTGCAAGTATTATTATTTTTTTTTAAGACTGTCTCCCAAACATGCACCCCCTGGAGTTGACAAGCTACAGTTAGGGAGGTGTAGGGGGGCAAAGCATTCCCATGAGGGGTTGTGGGGTGCAAAGCCCCCCTACATGAATACAGTTTATGGTTTTTGCCTGGTCCTCGCTGGGAGTGTACATCACTGTTTTTCTTTTTGACAATATATACTGGTTCTAATGTCTATAGTGGTTTGGCAATCACCGTTATGACATGAAGCCACAGGAGGCACTGTTAGGAAAAGGTAAAGCAGTCTTGGGAGTACCACTGTATGGATGGCCTCTACACTCTGCACCAGTGAGACTGGGATCAAATTCCAGCAGTCAAGGTCCTGGGTGAGGAATAGAGTGGCCAGAATATAGTTGGTCTTAAGAAGATGAGGGGTCACTGTTAGGTGGATCATCAGGTATTTTAGACAGGTGCTGTCCCAAGAAAAGGGGGAAGTCAGCCTGTAATTGGGGGAATGGGGAAAATTGATATTGAAGAATTTCTGTTTTTGAAAGGTTTAGCCAATATCACAACAGGGAGCCAAAAGGATATAATAATTTGCAAAGGGGTGGCAGAGAATGTGCAGGGTGGGTTAGATAGATAAGAATATAATCTACATAAAGTGCTAGTTTATGCAGGTGTGGTCCTATTTATATCTTCTGTGTCATTGGTTCGAGACGGATCACCTGCCCTAAAGGTTCTATGAATGAGTAAGACAGAGGAAAGAGGACAGCCTGTCTAGTACTGAGAGAGAGAGAAAGAACACCACTAACCTTTATGTATGCTTGTGGCTGGGCACAGATGTGAGAGAAAAGCTTGTAGACCTTTGTTTCACTGCAGAACAGCACAAAATTGCTTGAACTCAAAAGTAACCAGACTGAGGCTGAACAATTGCAGGTGGCTATTTTGAAAACCTATGGCAGCATATTGAAATGTTTATTGGGATGTTAGCAGCTGGCTGTTAGTCTGAGAGCAAACCCCCATAATAAAAGTTGCAGTTTGTGCAGAAGTGCACAGGCAGAGCTGAGTGCATGCTAATAAAGATTGAATCATTCTGTACATAGCACAGTGGTACCATATATTTATTTATTTATTTGATATATCGGTTTACAACCTTTGAGCCAGAGGCTCATTTCCAAAGGTACCTCGTCACATGTAAGACAGAAGCTAATACAGACAGGGCATAACAACAATTACATAGAGCATGTGCTCCAGACATTTATCACATACATTATTTACAGTATTTACCGTAAGTACAGACTTTATTTACAATATTTGGATGATAATATTTACATCATCACAGCAGAGAGACATTATTAGCTTGAGAAAGTATCTAAACAGAGTAGTCAGTCCTATTCATGGGTTTGGTAGTTCTTGACGTAGGTTGCAATCCATAATGGACTTTGTCAGAGAATTAGAATCAGAGAGGGTGAAAGAGTGAAATATTAGTTGCAGTTACAGGAGCGGATATTGAAGAGGTGGTTGCGAAGAGTGGTTTTGAAGTGGGCGATCTTGGGTGCACTAGTGATGGTGTTTGGGAATGCATTAAACCATGTGGGGGCCCTTGAGTGGAAAGATCTCTAGGCAAGGGAGGTTTTTACCCTGGGCACAACCAGAGGTGCTTTTTTTGAGTTGCGGGCGGACATAATGGGGGCGGCTGGATGAAGAGAGGCAGAGACCCCAGGGGGAGAGAGTCCAAGCAGTATTTTCCTGGACAGTATGCAGGTCTGGTAGCGGAGCCATTTGTCGAGGTTGAGAAGAGTGGCAGAGGTATAGAGGGAGCAGGTGTGAGTGAGCCTTGGTGCGCCAGTTAGGAGCCTGCAGGCCTTGTTTAGGGAGACCTGGATTTTCTGGAGTGCGGAGTTATCTGCTGCCCCATATAAAGGGCCCATAGTCCACTAGGGACAGTATTGATGAGGTGATGGCCAGCCTAAGGGCATGGGGGGAAGGCAGTCCCTGTGTTGGTAAAGGAGTCCAATCCGGGTGTTTGTTGCGGCAGCAAGGGTGTTTATGTGGTCATGGAAAGTAAGGGCCTAGTTGAGGGTAAGTCCAACATATTTGTAGTTGGATACCTGTTCAAGGGGGTGCTGGGTGCTGGGGAGGATGCAGAGAGGTACACTTTTTGCTTTATTTTGGAGGTGAGAGAAGATCATTGATTTAGTCTTTTTTAGGTTTAGGACCAGTCTACAGTCCTTAAACCATGTTTTGGCCTGGGAGAAGGCATGATGGAGGGAGTCGTGAAGGGGCGTAGGTTTATGATGGGAAGCAAAGAGCACTGCATCATCTGCATATAGTAAGATTTTTGTAGAGCAGGCCTTTGGTAAGGAGTTTAGGTAGAGGGAGAAAAGAAGTGGCCCCACGATAGAGCCCTGGGGCACCCCGGAGCGGACGGGTAGTGTGTCAGATAGGGTTCCATTAATTCTGATGCATTGAGACTGGGCAGAAAGGTAACTGGAACACCAGGCTAGGGGGCCTGTGGAGAAACCAAGTTGGTGGAGAGAGTCGAGAAGGAGAGGGTGGCAGACCGTGTCGAAGGCCTTGGCTAGGTCTATGAACACAGCTCCTGTAATGTTACCGGGGTCTAGGGAGGAGTGCAGGAAGTTGGTGAATTCTAGGAGGGCTGTGATTGTGCTGTGGACTGAATGGAAGCCATGCTGCTCTCGGCATAGAATTTCATACTTGGCTAGGTATTCTGTAAGTTGGGTGGCAACCACTTTTTCTAACACTTTAGAAGGGGGGAGAATGGAGATGGGCCGATAGTTATTTGGGGAGGCTTTGTCACTACTTTTATGGATGGGGGTAATGACAGCTGTTTTCCAGGCACTTGGGAATTGCCCTAGGCATAGAGATTTGTTGAGCGGGTCCATTAGGGGGACTAGGACCTCATTGAGGACTAATCGAAGGAGCCTGGCATCTAGGGGGGCATTTATAGGGTTATTGCTGCTTAGCGCTTTTTGTAGGTAAGGACGAACTTCGTGGGTGGATATTTTGCTCAGGAGGAAACAAGGATGCTGCGGGGTTGGGACTGGGGCACAGGGTCAAAGAAACAACTAGGGAGAACACTGCTGAGATCCGAGAAGGTGATATTTAGACAGTTTGCTATGGTGAGTGTGTCTGTGGAGATAGTGCCATTTATGGTGAGCTGGGAGGGAGGTGGGAAGTATGATTTCTCATTGAGTTCTTTGATATTACTCCAGAAGGTTTTCACAGATCCCCACATGGTTGTGAGAGTGGATTGGTAGTGGTCTGCTTTGGCCTTACGGATGGCTTGAGTGCACCTATTGCGAGCAGCATTATAGGATTGTCTGTCTGCCATCCTGCCAGATTCTGTGGCTTTGTGCCAGAGATTATCCCTGTCTCTCAACATTTGGAGCAGGGAGAGGGTTATCCAAGGAGCATGTTGCCTTTTGGTGCGGAGTTTGGTGAGTGGCGCATAGAGATCACAGGCCTTGGTGAAGGCCTGTGTAAACAGGTTGAGTGCAATGTCGATGCTGGTGGCTATATTAATGGGGGACCAATCTATTTGGGTGAGCAGCTGTTTAAGTTTTATTAACCATCCTGGGTGGAGATGCCTTCGGAAGGTTGTTTGGGTGTGGAAGAGGTCCATTGGAATAGGATGGGCGAGTGGTCACTTAGGGAGTCAGGAAGCACTTTTATATCCAGGATTTTGTTGGGGCGGTTAGAAATAATGATATCCAGGAGGGTGTGGGTACCAGTAGATGGGTGAAGTCTAGTGGGTTGGGTAACTAATTGGACCATGTCAAGGGCTGAGAACGAGTCCTTTGTTGACGCGGCCGAGGGGCCAAGCCAGTTGATATTGAGGTCCCTACTAGTGTCTGCTCTGCATTGTGTGGTAGGGTAGAGGTATTCGGTGAGGGATGAGACGGCAGGCTTTTTGGTTCTTAGGGGTATGTAGGTGACTGTGAGATATAGTGGGCCCCTGGAGGGGTCGGGGTGATTTTTAGGGTGAGGGCTTGTGCTCCGTTTGTGAGTTTTGGGGGTGGGAGCATGTGACCAATAATGTTATTATTGATGTAGCATGCACAGCCACCCCACGCTTTCCTACTCTGTCTTCCCGATATAGGGTGTATCCGGGGAGTGAGACAAAGGCATCTGGAGTAGATTTGGAGAGCCAGGTCTCCACTAGGGCGATAATGTCAGGTTGGTGAAGGGTGGCCCAGCATTGAAGCACTGCAGATTTCTTTGTAAGGCTGCGTATATTCAGGGAGGCAATGCAGAGTCCAGAGGGTTTGGTAGGGGTAGTGGTGGGGGCAGGGCCTGGATTAGGGTGGATATTACCAGAGATATTGATAGCCTGGTGAATGCACTAACTGGTCGTTTGAACATCTCTAGTTAACATTTGGCAAAAACATATTTTAACAGCATGCAAATGGCTGCAGACCACAAAAAACACTGTAGTAGTGCACTGTAAAAGTCAGTTATGAAGCAGTGGAGAACCATGGGAACAAAAGAATGTTTATTTCTGCAGTATTGTTGATGGAGGGTGGAGTACTTTGATTTGAAACCTGCGCAGTCATTGGACCTTTATATTATGATATACTGATCTAGTGAACCTTGAACAAGCACATTATAAATGCTATGCTGGTCTCCTTAAACATAGCAAATACATGTATTTCACTTTGGCCAAAGGTGTTCTAGGCTAGGCAAGGCAAGGAAAGACAATGTTATTTATCTGGCGCCCAATCCCTGGGGCTCTGGGCATCTTACAGTCTAAACAAAAGAACCCTGAATATAAACAACAGAACAGAAGAACAACCTCACTTAGCACCTTTATTACATGTTCATCTAGATTGCTGTTTTGTACTATGCATCCCACAGCCTCCATTCACTGTGGGGAGCAACGTATCTTGAAAATGACACGTACAGTAACTGCCAGTTAATACGAACATACGAACATACGAAGAATGCCAGCAGATAGAGGCCTTATGGTCTATCTAGTCTGCTCGAGTGAGCAGCTAGAAGTTTGTTACACTGCAGCTGCTCTCCCCTCTTCTACCTGCATATCTAATTTCATGCCCATGCTAGCTGTTACCCCTCCCCCCAGTGACTCATTGGCGATCTTCCTCCTGACTTTGTCCCATCCCCTTAAAACCGCCCACTGCCTTCAAGGATACCACCTTCTCAGGTAGTGCATTCCATCCTTGCACCGCTCTCTCCATTAAATGGTGCTTTCTCATTTTCCTTCTGAATCTATCACCCTCCAACTTTAGATTGTGCCTCTTAGTGTCCCTCCCTCTCCTTAATCTTAAAATTCACTCTGTACCATCTTTATTTATGCCTTTCATATATTTGAAGGTTTCTATCATGTCCCTTTTATCCCTCTGTTCCTCAAGGGAGTACATGTTGAGCTCCCTCAAGTCTGTCCTACATTGGACCTCCTCCAGCAGTTTTACATCTTTCTTTAAGTAGGGGTGCCAAACTGCATGCGGTACTCCAGGTGTGGCCTCACCAATTACCTTTACAGTGGCAGGATGACCTCCCCTCTCCTAGACGTAATTCTTCTGGCAATACACCCCTTATTAGCCTTAGCAGCCACTTTTCTGCACTGCACTAAATGGTTCATTTGCCATGTTATTATCACCCCAAGATCTTTTTTCCTCTTCTGTAGGGGGATAAGTGTACCCCCCCAAGTTGGTAATGATTTCTTGGGCTTCTTGCTCCCAAGTGCATGACTTTGCACTTCTTTGCATTGAACCCCAGCTGCCATGCTTCTGACCAGTGCTTCAGTCTAGCCAGATCATCCTGTAGCCCCTGCCACCCCTCTGTGTCGTCCACCACTGCACCTAACTTTGTGTCATCCGCAAAACGGCTAATCTTATTCTTAATCCCATGAGAGGTGTCAGCAATGAAAATGCCAAACACACTAGATCCAGTACCAAGCCCTGTGGTACCTCACTAGTTATGGCTCTTGGAGTTGAGAGTTCCCCCTTAGAGTGCTATCTCATTTCCCCTTCTGAATCTACCACCCTCCAACCTTAGATTGTGCTCCATAATGTCCCTTCCTTTCCTTAATCTTAAAATTCACTCTGTACCATCTTTATTTATGCCTTGCATATATCTGAAGGTTTCTATCATGTCCCCTCTATCCCTCCATTCCCCAAGGGAGTACATATTGAGCTCCCTCAGTCTCTCCTGCGTTGGACCCCTTCCAGCAATTTAACATCTTTCTTTAAGTAGGGGTGCCAGAACTGCATGCAGTACTCCAGATGTGGCCTCACCAATGACCTGTACAGTAGCAGGATGACCTCCCCTTTCCTAGACGTGATTCCTCTGGCAATACATCCCAGTATCTTATTAGCCTTAGCAGCCTCTTTTCTGCACTGTGCTGAATGGTTCATTTGCCATGTTATTATCACTCCAAGTTCTTTTTCCTCCTCTGTAGGGGATAACTGTACTCCTCCCCCTGGTCGGTAATGATTCCTTGGGTTTCTTGCTCCCAAGTGCATGACTTTGCACTTTTTTGCACTGAACCCCAGCTGCCATGTTTCTGACCAGAGCTCAAGTCTAGCCTGATCATCCTGTAGCCCCTGCCACCCCTCTGTGTCATCCGCCACTGAACCTAACTTTGTGTCATCCGCAAAAAAGCTGATCTTATTCTTAATCCAATGCGAGATGTTAGCAATGAAAATGCTAAACAACACTGGACCCAGTACCGAGCCCTGTGGTACCCCACTAGTAATGGCTCTTGAGAGTTTCCCCCTTATGACTACCCTCTGTTTCCTGTCATTCAGCCAGTTCCTGATCCACTCCGCCATTTTGTCCCCTACTCCCTAGTATCTCAACTTGCTAATCAGTCTCCCATATGGCACTGAATTAAAGGCCTTGCTGAAGTCTATATACAAGACATCCACCACTTGGCCCCTGCAAAGCATCCTAGTCACCCAGTCATAAATCTCCACCAGGTTGCTCTGACAAGATTTTCCTGAGATAAACCCATGCTGTCTGTTGTTCTGGAGACTTGTCACCTCCAGAAAGGTTGCTAGCCTTTCCTTAGGTATAGTATCCATTAGCTTCCCCACAATGGATATAAGGCTGACTGGTCTATAGTTGCCTGGTTCATCCTTGGGACCACTCTTGTGGAGGAGCAGCATGTGCACCATCCTCCAGTCCTGGGGGGTGTACCCAGTTCCCAGCGAGATATTGAATAAGTCTGCTAGTGGCTCTGCTAGGACCTCTGCCAATTCCTTCAGAACCCTGGGGTGTATGCCATCTGGGCCAGGTGCCTTATCTATCCACAGGGCTTTTGGGCCTTTCATCACCCTGTTCACTGGGATTTCTCCATCTGTTAACCCTGACCCCACCTGTGCCCACCCCCATTCCCTGAGGCATTAGCCCAATCTCCCTGGTAAACATAGAACAGAAGAAGTCATTGAATGCTTCTGCCTGGCCTGCCCCCTTTTCCACCCACCTGTCATCTTTTTTGATTCTAACAGTTTGATCTTTGCAACTCCTCCTCTCCCTAATGTACCTGAAGAAATCCTTTTCTCCTTCTCTGATACCTTGTGCCAGCGTCAGCTCCCTTGATACCTTGGCCGCCCAGACCACTCTGCTCACTTCCCCTGATTTCTTTGTAAACTCCTCCCTGTCTTCCCCCCGTTTGGATCTCATAAATCTTCTGAAGGCTACTCTCTTATCCCTCATCTTTGCTAACACTTCCCCGCTTAACCAGCTCGGCTTCCTGGATCTGGACTTTTTACTTTGGATCTTTGTACATGAGCTAAGACCGAGCTTGATAATTTCCCATTTCTGGTTAGCATCCATGTGTGGTTGGATGCTAGCTTGGTGCTCTTCTACTATGTCCCTCATCCTGCCAAAGCCTGCCCGCCTGAAGTCCAACACCTTTGTCCTGGTACTAGTAGCCTCCTTACCCATACTGAGTGAGAACCACACAGTGTGGTGGTCACTCCCTGCCAGCAGATCCTCCACCCGCAGTTCCCTGACAAGCTCCCCATTTGTCAGCATGAGGTCTAAAATGTTACCTTCCCTGGTTGGCTCCCTTACCATCTGCATCAGGAAGCTGTCATGGAACACCCCCAAGAGGACCCATTCCCTGGCACTTGAGGTGGCTAAGGTGCTCCAATCTACCCCAGGCATATTGAGGTCCCCCACAGTCATGGTGTTACCCTTCCCATTGTTCTTTCTTATCTACTTTGCTAGCTCCCTGTCAATGTCATCATTTTGAGATAGTGGTCTATATACGACGCCCAACCTAACCCTCCTGCCCATCGAGTCTTGGATTTGCACCCCATAATGTCTCCACCTTTCC
Source organism: Neoceratodus forsteri (assembly GCA_016271365.2). Lineage (NCBI taxonomy): Eukaryota > Metazoa > Chordata > Ceratodontiformes > Ceratodontidae > Neoceratodus > Neoceratodus forsteri. Next base: position 1,272,445,773 of record CM057449.1, on the reverse strand, counting down.
CTCCTCCCCTTCCTCCCTGCTATACAGTAGCCCCTCTCTTACATAAATAGCCACATCCCCTTCCCTTTTTCCCTGTCTCTCTGGTACAGCTTGTACCCCGGGATTACCAGGTCCCAGTCCTGGTATTGGGTGGCCAACATTTCAGTGATGGCAGCTATGTCCACCTCCCCCCTCTGCCATCAGAGCCTGAAACTCAGCTGTCTTGTCCCCAGGCTCCAGTATGTGCCCTGACTACCCTTCCCCATCTGATCTCACTTACTGCCAGCCATATTTGTATACTCACTTGATCCTTCCTCACTGGTTTAATGATATCATAAGAAAGGATTAGTGGCTTGCATGATCAGTAGAGTCATTTGCATTTCTTGTACCAATATGGACAGCTGGTGCTCACTTAAGCACCACATTGTCAGCCTCAATGCTCCCCTCAGTTGCCAGTCCCTCCCCAAATGGCCACAGAGTTTGTGTCCTCAACTGTGGTGTGGCCAGGGAGAGGCTGAGCGGGTGAAGTAATAGCAGGCCAGCACTGGCCAGCTCCACTTTCAGGTTGGCCCTTTCTAGAAGGGCTGTGTGTATTGTGAGAGTAAGCTTTGGAAAACAGGGAAGGCTCCAGCCTCCCAAAACTGCAAGATCAGATGAGATAGCCCTGTACAGTAAGGGGGGTTGGCACGTGATGGCATAAGCACCACATAAAACCCCAGCAGTGGGCAGCAGGGAGGATGTAGCCAACAAGAAGCAACCTTGGTCCTCTAGCCAACACTGAGGCAGGGAGGTGATACTTGTCCGGGGGCATTGGCCTGGGATAGGAGGCAGAGGAAGCCTCCCATTTAGGTGACTGTATACCCAGAGGAAGCTTTCTTTTGTTGCAGCACTTGTTCTGGAGAAGAATTTCCACCCTCGCGCCCTACGTTCAGACAAGAAAATGGCAGTGTCATTCCAGGGGCTCCTGAAGGTGAGGGAGAATTGGAGACCGGTTGGGAACAGACAGAGACAGGAGCATGGGTTCAGCAGCCAACTCAAGAAATAAGAACAGACAAAAAAAGACAGCGACCAGGGATACCTTGCTTGTTTCCAGTCAGTTCTTTTTGACAGCAAGTCAGTTCCTACTGCACTTAACTTATAGAAAACAAAAAAATAATAATAATGAAAGGAAAGAAATACCTTAATATATTTAAAAACATCATTCATAGGATGGAACACCCTTTATATTTTTTAATTAGATCACCGGCTCTGAAGAAGGGACCAGGTTGGTTTCTGAAATATTACCAAACTGCAGATTGTACAAGTTGGTGCATGTCATGGATGTTGCCAAAGGAAGTTGATGAAATGCCTTCTTCATGTGGAAATGTGACCCTGTAACAGTTACATGAAAGCTGCAGTATTATGAGACAATAATTTGTGGAAATGACGTTACAAGTGGAAAAATAAATAATAAAAAGGGTTTAGAATCTGAAAATTATTTTTCATTTCATGCCTGGTAAACAGCCAAGCTTGCCTGCCATGCTGATCCCTGTGAGGTGCTGTGAAAGTGTGATAAGTGTGGTCGAAACTGTAGTTTGTGCTTCTACCTAGATATGTGCTTTGCACTGCCATCACAGGGGCTATGTTCAAACTGCAGTTGTGTGAACACAAATTTCTTTGAGCATTTTCAAATATACACATCTCACACCATTGTGCTACTTTGTGCTGTGTTGCGCTGGACCTTCGAATTTGGGGCCCCTAGGATTTTAAATCATGATGTCCAAAAAAGGGCTTTTCTTACATGGCCCTCATGTTCTCTAGAATGATAACTGAAACTGGGAATAAATACATGTAATTTCATACAAATAGCAAGGTTGACACTCGCAGGTATATACTTACCTTGCTATAGCAAACTATGAGAAGTATCACTGCATGACGCACAGGTCTGCAGTCATTTTTTCAATATGCATATCTGATAGGGAGAAAGATGTCTGTGGGATCACTATATTTTTTTTTGATGCAGACTTAAGAAAGACAACTGTCATGAGCAGATTCAACAGTATTTTGGTTCTACCAGGAAACAAAAATTATCGGGTAAACATAAAACACTGATTGTCACCCCTAGGGGTACGATTAGTGATTTAGTGTCCTCTACATACTTATGAAACCCTTTTCAGGTTTTACAAAGAATAAGATCATGGTTAAACTCCAGGACTGCCATCTGCCTGCTTTTTTCTGCCTCAGTCCACAGCTCTTGTACTCTGAGAGAGCTTGCATTGTGATGGTAGGGCAGACTCTATGGACCACAGGACCCCTTCTGCCATCATCTTCTATGTTTCTGAGTACAGTAATGATGTTAATTTATCCAACACCTTTCTGAGATCCATGGCATCTTACAGTGTACATGAAGTGCATATGTAAACAATTAGTGTCTGCTAATTAAAATCTATGTATACACATTATATTCACTGAAGGATGTCCTTACTAGCTCTGTAATTTGACAATGTACTTGCTATTGTATCTGTCTAAAATCATTTGTGAATCCATGCACCTTGTGTATTATGACTTTATTATATTCCTCTAGAACTGATGAAGTGACTGTCTTTGTATGTAACCACATTGGTCTGTCATTGACGTGGAACCTTTGTAAATGAGCACCTATGCTCAAAGGTAAGAAAGAAAGAAAGAAAGAAAACCAACCATTTAATGTGGGTAATTTTCAGCTGGTTTGCATTTGTATCCCCACCCCGAGGATGAAGCTGAAAATAGGCAGCATTGCTAGCCCTCCTTTCCTGATCAACAAAAGCTAAATACATTACAATGTATAATATTACAGAAATGCCTGTTTGAACATAATTGTTTTTAGCCAATTCATAAATCTTTCTACTGTCAGACCCAAACTAGAACAGCTACAATTTTCCAAAATATTCTGCACCTGTGTTGAGTATGCCATGATGTAAGGAGAACTGTGTTAGTTAAGAATGTACTTCCATAGCCAGCCCGGTGGTGCTGAGGGTTGAGGCGCTGGATGTCACACCTCTCACCACATCGGCAACCCGGGTTCAAGAACAAGCTCAAGCCTCTGGGGTTCAGCAGAGGAGGGAGAGGACTGAGTGTCCAATGACAGCTCTCCTCTCCCAGGGGTGGGCAGGTATGTCATCCTGCTCCATGGCTGCCTCCTGGTGGAGGCCCGGGGCAGTGCCAGAGCAGGGGAGACTTGAGGCATGGCATTGTGACACACACATGCATTCATGGCCGTGTTGGGGGAAGGCAACAGAAAAGCAGAAACACAGTGGCTGCAGGCTTCATGAAGTCCCCACCAGCACGCCAGCGCCTCTGCCTTAGGACCACTCATATAGCCTGATCTGGATATGTGTCATGGGAGGGGGGGAGGATGGCCCTCCTGCCCCTTCACGGGGAATAATCTGTGGGGGACCCAGGGCTCGGGGGTACCAGGGGAGTAATGTCCAGGAGTCTGGAGGTGGATTGATTCTCTGCCTGCAGGCTGAGGAGGATAAACAAATAATGAAGAAAAAAAAAAAGAATGTACTGCTATATTTAACCTCGGCATTTTCAAACAATCTCAAAAACCTACAAGCAGTATTTGGTTTCAGTACAGAAAAGCCTGCCCTATCAAAGTTACCAGAACAACAATATCAGATGCTGGATTATCCAAATATTGCAAAGGCAGCAACAAAATGTATAAATCTTCCAAGGATAATGTTGTCCATAGAGTCCCACTAATGGATTTATGCCAGGGGTGCTAGGACCCCACAGGAGTCACAACTTTTCAGGAGAGCTGGCGGCATGAGAGGATCCCATGTGTGCATCACGCCCAGCACCTACTGGAATACAGTGGTGCCAGCCCCCATCTACCTCAGTTCCTTTTTACTTGCTGTTGCTGTCAGGTATGCAGCAGCAGCAGCATTGTTGCCCACTGCACTGGGGCAAGAACGTCAAAGTTTATATCATGACAACATTTAGTTTTTCAGTTTTAGTTTTCAATGCACTAGAGTTTGTTATTTATGTGCATGTTTACTTAGTTTACCGCACAAAAATCTACAGTTTTCTCTCACCCATACCCGGTGTTAATAGTCGACAACCATGGAAGAAGGTAGGAAGCCTGAAAAGGCAATTTCTCTAGCAACAGGGCAGTGTCTGGCCACCAGCGCTTTCTGGGCAGGTGCACTGACAATGGCAGTCTGGCACCCAGGAGAATAGACAGTCCTCCCGGAGTCGCAAGAATAAATGCTCCAGATCCCACACATGCTTATTGTCAGGGTCTCTGCACTGTTCAGCCTCAACTTCTTCCTACAAAAAGCAAAGGAAAAAACTGCACCAGTCCGGGTTGTTGTCTGGTCATACTGCTGTGAGGCACTCGACTTTTGTGAACCCAGGTACCCTACCTTCATCACTGACAATACTGAGGATGCCTGGTCCTGAAAAGTCAAGGACTCTGTCCTGCAGACCCTCTCTAGCCAAAAGAGGGGCATCTGGTGAGCAGTTTGGTCACCGGGCAACTGTTATGGAGTGGTGGGTGTGTCATATAAGTGAAGTGGATCCATTTTTGTGCCTGCTCCTAACCTCTCAGGATTGGTTGAGCTGGCAAAGTCTTCGGTGCTGCTTGACATAGGTGTGCTGCTGACTCTGAACTTCAGCCTCCAGTCTGGGGACACCGTTGTTGCCGCTGACATCTGCCCCATCTGTGGTGTTGCCTCTGTCCCCTCCAGGGATGGGGGGCAGCCATGGTGCCACCGCTGCTTCCTTCAGGGCCATTGGGATAATCAACACCATTAGCAGTGCCACATCTTGTGCTGGGATTGGACTCTTTGAGGTGTATTCTGGTGCCATTGCTACCAAATGTGCCACATGGGCCTTGGGTGCTGGGATTGTTCCCTTCAGGGATGGTCCAGGGCATCTTTGGTACCACCAATGACACCATTCCTGAACTCCATCTGGGGCTAGGTCTGGTGTTGCTGAGACCATGGCATGCACTGTCACCTTTTTGACCTACTCCTCTTTATTACCCTCTAGGTGTGGAGGGAGTAGAGGGAGATGAGTCACATCCTGACCTCATCATCTCTGATGGTGAGGACGAGGACTAATATTACAGTCTAGAGAAGAGGATCTCTCATTTTAGGTTCTAATCAGAAATATGCATTCTGCACTGAATTTTAAGCCAGCAGCCATAAACCAGGCTAGGCACCTCCAACTAGAGTTTCCAAATGTGACTAATATCCCAGACTCTTTCTAGTTCCCCCATACAGCCAGCCCTGGAAACACTCTCTGAGGTGGCTTGCTACTGTGGCAGCTGTTCCCGAGCAGAACAAGAAATATGGGGCACCTAAATCTAAGCCCATGTATTTCACTTAACCAATAGTGGATGCTATTGTTAATCTGGCTGAGAATGGCAAAGCCATAGTGTCCAAGGAGGTCACCGTGCACCCCATAAACAAGAAGTCACATACGTAGATTCCATGATTCCATTAGCAAGCAGGTCAATGTCTCTGCTGCCTTTGGCATGAGGATGGTTAGCTAGCAGGAGCACTTCTGTAAGTACTAGTATGCCTTCTGGTACAAACTTAAGTCTCTGGCAGAAGCCCTGCCAGACACAGAGGAAAAACAAAAGATGTTCATTATTAAAAAGGTTTTGAATGTAACAGTCACCAGACTAAAACCCTCTGTGGATGCCTTTGATGCAGCAGCTCACTCTGCAGGTGTAGGTATTTGCATCAGGAGGCACTCCACGCTGTAGACTGCTGGTTTCATGCAGGATGTTCACCAACAGATCATGAATGTGTCCTGCAATGGCACTTATTTGTTTGGACAGTAGCTGGAGCAGTCTCTTTAAGAGTATAACAAAGCAAGAACAACTCTTAAGACTTACAGGCTGACTGTGTATAACCCGCAAAGGGTAGAGGATGTAGCTCTTTTCAGAACAAGCAGTCCTTTCATAGTAGGGGCAAGGAAGCTCACAATAACAAATCTCAGCCTTCCCAGGCTCAGAAGAAAGAGCAGCCAAAGGCACATGTACCAAAAGCCTCAGTGCCGCCATCTGAAGCTCTGGCTGCAGGTCCATATCAGCTGCCCGAAGTGGACCATTCCTCCCCAGTAGGGAATGCCTAACCCAGTTTTATCATCAGTGGAACTCCATCTCGATGGACAAGTGGGTTATAAGGCTCATCTGAGAAGGGTACCCTTTGGCTTTGTTAGAACCCCCCTGCTTCCCCCCCAACAATCCTCCCCTTGTCAGCTCATATGTCAAAGCTTTTGGAACAGTAGATTGTGGACCTTCTGAGAAACAGGTCAGTGGAAATGACAGAGTCAGACCAGAACACAGGGTTATACTATCACTATGTCCTGGTACCAAAGGAATAGGGGGGCATGCACCCCATTCTCAACCTCAATAATCTGAACAAATACATGGATTGAGAAAAATTTAGAATGATTTCTCTGGGATCCTTGCTACTTTGTCTGAAACATCAGGACTGGCTAGCATCACTAAATATACAGGATGCATACCAACACATACAGGTGTACCCCAACCACCACAAGTACCTCCAGTTCTGCATGGAAGGGCAACACTTCCTGTTCAGAGTCCTACCCTTTGGACATTCCTCAGTGCCACGAGACTTTACAGTGTTTTACAATGTTCACAGTGCACCTCAGAAAGCTAGGCTTCCAAGTCTTCCCGTAGCTGGATGACTGGCTAATTTTAAGCCCATCCAAACAGGAAACAGAGCAGACATGGTCACTGCCTCTCAATTCCTAACATCTATGGGAGTCCTGCTGAACCCCTCAAAATCTCAGATGGAGCCCTACCAGCAACTGCAGTTCATAACCACTGTTCTGGACATGACTTGGGTTTGGCCCTCCTCCCAGACAGCAGACTACAAGCAATCTAGCGAGGCTATACAGTGCCAAAAGCAAGGCTACAAAAAAAAAAAAATTACATAACAACATAAAGTTTCAAAAATGAAAGCTATCAATTAAGAACAACAGATTGGAGCCTGCCCTATGTTCATGTGCACTATAAATATGGTAATAAGATATTGCAGATGAGTGTTTCTAAAGCTTGAAATGAACTGCCCAGTGGCATAAAAGCTAAGAGTTCCCTCAATGAATTTCAGACTGCTCTTAAGAAACTATTGTATTGACCGTGTGAATGATACACATGTTTTAATGCCAAGCCTGTATGAAATTTCCATTAATTGTTAAATGTCTGTTGTACATTAATTGTATTGTTAGTGTATCAGAAGTGTAATATTGTCAGATGCCATACTGTATAGGGCTTGTGTTGTAAACAGGGTGTGTCCCCAATGAACTGCTCCTGTATAAAAATAAAATGTTCTGTATCTATCGATCTACAGAAGACAACTCCATGGGTGCTCAGTGGTCACAGGCATCGCACCCTCAAAACTATCCCCGTCAGGTGAAATAACCCCTAGTGAGGTCCTGATGTGGTGGTTAGTGGAGGACAACCTCCTCCAGGGCTTCCCCTTCTCCCCACTGGAGTCAGAGGTGACTCTCACTACAGATGCCCCCCTGCTGGGGTGAGGAGCACACTGCCAGGGTCTCCAGATGCAAAGTGACTGGGGCCCATCAGGAGGCCTTTAAAAGGAGCATGAAGATCTATTTGTTCAGGGAGGCCTTTGGAATCAGCTAGTTGCCTCCCTTCACTGGCTGCTGTTTTATTTATTTTTATCTATTTCATCATATATTCTGATATTTTAACTGTTTTCTTATGGTATTTATGTATTTATCTTATGTGTTATACTGATATTTTGGTGTTTTCTGTTGTTATGTAAAGCGCTCTGAGCCCCAGGGAATAGGTGCTGAACAAATTTACTACTACTACTACTGCTACTGCATCTCTATGTCAATGTGCTGGAGAGCCATACAGTTTTGTATGGTCTGAATGCACTTGTGGACTCAGTTACCCAAAAGAAAGTTCTCCTCCAGGTGGACAACAAGCCTGTCATGTACTATATCAACAGTCAAGGAGGAGGAGGAGCTCACTTTTACCCTCTGTGCAGCCAAGCAATGAGAATGTGGGAATGGTGTCAGGAGCAGAGGATCCTGCTCCAAGCAATATATCTTCCAAGGGGTCCAGAACACTCTAGCAGACGAATTAAGTTGAACCAAGGCAGATCCTCACAAGTGGTCACTAGCACCAGAGGTTGTGTGAGTGCTATTCGATGAGTGGGGCACCATAGATGTGGACCTTCTGAGTCCCCACTCAAGACCAAACTGTTTTTATTCTGCTCCAGAAATTCTGGATGTGGCATTTCTATCAGAATGCATTCAGACTGCCATGGCAAAATCTGTTTATGCATGCATTCCCTCCAATCCCTCTCTTCCACAGAATATTGTTTAAATTGCAGGCAGAAGGGGGCACCATGATCCTAGTGGCCCTTTACTGGCCTTGGCAGATACGGTTTCCTCTGCTGAATCAACTTTCAGTCTGCAAAACAAGGGTTCTGCCACTCTAGGTGGACTTACTGACCCAGGATCAGCTAGTCCCTCCCGACTTATGTTCCTTTTACCTTAAGGCCTAGCTTAGGAAGAGATACAGGAGAACAGGTTTAAGGTATCTCAGAGAGTCTGTGAAGTAATTTGGCTGAATGTAAACATTCCACCAGGTAGACATACATAGCCAAGTGGAAAAGATTTTCCATTTAGTTTTCTAAAACTACCATGGATCCATTCAGGTGTCCACCTAAAAAGGTTTTGGAGTACTTACTGGACCTTTCTGATGCTGGCTTGCAGTATTCCACACTTAAGGTCCACCTATGTGCTATATCAACATACCACAAACCTGTAGGTACCCTTACTTTGGTGCAGCTGCCCCTGTTTAAGAGGTTCCTTGGGGGGTATTCTGCACACAAGGCCTCCCATCAAAGCTGGTGGCTCCCTGGGATCTCAACCTTGTGCTGGATATGCTCACTTATAGGCCCTTTGAGCCTACTGCAACTTGTGACATGATGTTTCTGACTTGGAAAGCAGCATTTCCTATAGCTGTCACCGCTGCACAAAGACTATCTGAAATCTGTGCTTTGGTCAAAGATCCACTGTATACTGTTTTCCATAAAGATGAGGTAGTTCTCCATACACATCCCAAGTTTCTACCTAAAGTGGTGTCAAACTTTCATCTTAATCAAGCTATAATCCTTCCTACCCACTTTGTCAACTTCCAGAATGAGGGAGAGAGGACTCTCCACTCACCAGATGTTAAGAGAGTCCTTATGTTTTACCTAGATAGGACTAAGGACTACAGACAGACAAAACAGTTTTGTCACTTTTGACCCTAATCAAAAAGAACAGCCTGTCACACTCATGTACATTTCAGCTTGGGTTGGACATTGCCTTTGCCACTGCTATGACATAGCCCAAGTTAAACTAGAGGGCAAGGTACATGTCCACTCCAACAGAGCAGTTGTCACTTCCCTGGCAGAAATACACGCTGTGCCTACTGGAAAAATTTGCAGAGCTGCAATTTGGAACACAGTGCACACAGTGCATACCTTTAATGGAATGTTTCCATCTGCCCTGAAAAGGGTGGTGGTTAAATCTTCTCTAGACTCTAATGTTCTCTCCAATTTCAGGCCTGTCTTGAACATTCCCTTTTTGAGGAAGTTGATTAAGAAGGTGGTAATGGTGTAGCTGGAACAACACCAGGAGAAATATGACATCTATGAGCCTTTCCAGTCCGGTTTCTGGCCTTGCCATAATACAGAGACTTCTCCAGTCAGAGGGCATCATGATCTCCTTCTAGCAAGGAACAGTAGGTGGCATTCCATTCTTGTCCTGCTTGCTGAATCATGAAGTGCTGTTGGCTTGTCTAAGGTACTATGTAGGACTCGCAGGGATGGTGTTATGGTGGTCTGAGACCCACATGTCCAGCAGGGTACAGCAGGATGCACTTGGCTTTTTACATCGAGCAGTGTGGCATTCTGCTGTGGTGTACCTCAGGGTTCAGTTGTAGCACCCATGCCATTCACCATGTGCATTTTGCCATTGGGAGAGATCATTAGATTATATAGCTTGGGTTTTCATTGTTATGCCAGTGATACCAAGCTGTATGTGTCTTGTGCCCCTGACGATGGTGCATTTTGTTTCAGAACTGAGTGAATGCCTTAGGAAAATTCAGGACTGGATGTCAGCCTGCTGGCTTAGATTAAAACCATTGAAGCACTCTCTACCTGGTGGCTTCACTAGCGCACTCTGTCTTTAGAAAATGCACTGCCTTGAGGAAGAATTCACCTGTAAGTGTAATTTTTATTTTATAAATTAATAAAGTGCCTGAAAATAGTTGCTTTATGGCTACGGCACCTACCCAGTTAACAAAAATAAAATAAATAAAGTGTTACTTGATTGTTCATCCCATTGCTCAATGCTGGTTTTTGTTCTGTGCAAGATTACCTAGTTTTTCCAGGCATGAGCATTTTGAGTGGAGCCACAGTTGTGTGTTGCTAAAACCATTGAAGACAGAGGTGTTACTGGTGAAGCCGGGTCTGCTGGACTCAGCAGTGATGAGTAGTAGAGCCATCCTACCTCACTGGATAGCGTGACACTTTGAGCACAGATAGTATGGAGAATCTGGTGGTCACTGTGGACTCCAAGGTGACCTTAGAATATCAGGCGTCAGCTGTTGTCTGCAGTGGCTTCCACAAACTTTGAAACATCACCCAGATCCAGCCCTATCTTGAACCAACTGATCTAGCAAAACTTGGGTGTCTTAGTCACAACAAGGTTGGATTAATGTAGCGCTCTATACTTTCGGTTATCTGCGAGATTGCTGCATCATTTGCAACTAGTCCCAAATGCAGCAGCCCAGCTGGTTATTGGAACCTCAGTTCGAGCATATCATGCCAGTTCTCTACATTCTTCACTGGTTGCCAGTGTAGTGGCACATCAACTTCAAGGTGTTCCTGTTAACTTACAAGGGCCTGCACAGTCTGGGTCCAGGCTACCTGAAAGACATCCTGACACCTTATGCTGCTGGATCCACTCACCAGTTGGTGGAGGAAGACCTTTTCTGTGTTTCAAGATTCCATTTGAAATCCTCTGCTGATACAGCATTCAGAGTGACATCTAAATTCTTTGGAATGCCCTTCCCCTGGAGGTGAGAGGTGCTCCTTCACTAGCCCATATTTAAAACGTGTTTGAAAACTCATCTTTTTACATTGAGTTTTAGACCTGGTGCTGCTATATAAGTTTCCTTGAGATTTTATCTTCTGTATTATTCATTGATTGTATTTAATTTTATTGATCTTGCTGTGTATATTGTGAGGCACCCAGAGCCCCTGGGATTTGACACCATATCAATAAAACTGTCTTGCCTTGCCTTTTACCAAGCACTATGTTCTGGATTTCCATGTCAGGCAGCATGCCACCTTTGGCAGGACAATTCTGAATGGATTGCTATTCTGAAGTGAGCCTTGAGCTCCAGCCTCCCTAGCCTAGGGGACTTTCTCTGAGTTTGAGACTCTGACCCATTGGTGGGAATCTAAGGAGAAGACTGATTCTTGGATGACATGAAAGTTATGTACTTACTGTAACTGTTTATCTTCCTGGATCTCTTCCTCATAGATTACCATGCCCACCCACCATGCCCTAGATTCACTCCAGTATTGTTGTGTCATGGTCTTCTCCCCTTTGTACCTGGCTTGGTCTGTGAAGACCCTATGTTACTGGGTCTGGTGGCAAGGGCAACCAGGGCAATCGTATGGCTTAGGTGAAGTGCATAGGTTTCTTGGTAGGTTCATGCTGCTAACCTCCTCAGTAAAAAAGGTACTGAGGCAGTTAGGGGCTGGCACCATTGCATAAGAGTGGGTGCATGCGGTGATGCATGTTGAGCCTACTTACACCACCAGCCCTCCAGACAAGTTATTGCTCCTACGGGGTCCTAGCACCTCTGGCAGAGACCCATTAGTGGTAATCTATGGAGAAGATATTCAGGAAGATCAGCAGTCACAGAAAGTGTGTAACTTTCATTATTTCATTATAGATGAGTAAAATAATTTTAACCTCTCTACATGCCATTACTGTATTTTCCCCATTTTTTTTTTTTTTTTCATTTTGGTGCAACCTTTAAAAACAGCATGCAGGGTTTGGACAGTAATCTCAGTTCTCGATGGAGTATATCACTTCTCACTTCCCTATGAATCAGTCGTTCAACCATTCATCAGGGTCATGGAGATCATGAGGGCCCAACCTTTCAATAGCATTGAGAGTCTTTTGCAAACTGAGAGCATATTTCCTTAGGGTTTCGTTAACTCCTTGCACCCTGGAGAATTTCATTTTCAGATCTGAGAGCCTGCAAGTATCAAACATTCTGCAGAATCTATTGAAAATCTGTTCCATAAGTGCCTTTTCATGCTCTGTCCAAACACTAACTTCACGGTGAGCTGCACCAGTGAGTTGTCCAATCAAGATTTCTACATGCTGTCATTTTGGAATCTCATAGAGTCAGAGCATGGACTGCATTTTGCTTCTGAACTCTCCAAGTTTGTGGTACTTGATTGCATTGACAAAGTGCCCAGGCTAGTACATGAAATGTTGGCAGCAGGAGGAGTGCCACCATGGTCTCTGTTTTTATCTAATAAATATGTGCTTTTTAGCATCGAATCAAAAGTTTGTGGTAACAGTCTCTGGTGTCAGATGCCTGGCTCTTCTGTTGTTGTTGCAAGTGGTTCTTTGATCTTGCCTGTGTCTCATTGTTGCATTAGCAGTAGTCAGCATGGTGGTGGACTGCCTTTACCCACTAGACTGGCAGCGGGTGGAAATACTGAACACAGTACAATGAATAGCACCCCTCAAATTCTGCAAACTGATAACTTTGTAGATTCCCTTTTTTACAAACAGTGAGATGTTAATCCTTTGCTTAATGATTTAACATTGACTAAAGATGAATCCCCCAATTTAGAAGTCAATACACAACATATACCATATGATATAAAGAAAGCTTCCTCGGTATTGGAGAAAATAGTGCTAAAAAAGTGAAGATTGTACTGGCAAAGTGTCACCTTGCAAACATATTTAAGTGTGAACAGAGTACCACAAGGTTTAAGATTAAGCAGCCCACTTTTGGCACTGAAAGAACTAACATCTTAAAGAATTGGCAGATCCATTTACTGCAGTCATCAGTGGGCCTAATAAGATTAATTTTAAAAGATGCAGAGGAAGTAGAAAGAAAGGTGAATGACATTCTTCTAGAAAAAGAAAAACAAGCACAAGAATTCCTTGCACATGGCCAGTATGATTTTTATAGATAAAGATTAAATGAGACCACCAAGAATTGTGTTGTCAAGATAAGAAAAACAAAAGAGAGAAATCTGAGAGGGATAGGAGAGACCATGCTGAAGGTAAAATTTTTTACTGGAGCTGTAAGACTTATAATGCTCCAAGATCAATTTTAAAAAGACACATTTCAGATCAAATTGATACATATACAATTGGCTCAGAATCAGAAGGGCCATCAGACTCACGTAATATTTTTTTACATCTGAGTGAGGAGATCCGGCAACTACAGAATGTCCCCCCACCCACATTCAAATGCATGTGGAAACACAAAGGTGTCTCAGAGATGTAGCATCATGCATGCATGACTGCTAGGCAGTTAGAGAGCTGCTACATTCCTCTCCATTCAGAGTCATGAGGCAATGACATTTTAGTAGTTTGGTAGCTGTGGTTTCTCAGCATTTACTACTGCAACTGCTAATACAGAGTCGCTGCCACAAGCTTGCATCTGCTAACAGATGAACATTTCTTGTTAAGTAAAAGTTAGCTTGTGAACAGATCTATAAAACTGCATCACTGAGACAATCAGAGCAGATATACAGTATGTAGCAACGATTCTTGATCAGCTTAGGATTGCACAAGGAGAAGCATTTCTCATAGAAACCGTGGGCTCATCCCGACTGTTCGGAATGGAACTAAGAAGCTGACAAGTACTGGTAAAACTCTTTCTCCTTTTTAAATATTGACTCTGGCCTTGACAAATTGAGAATAAGGTAAAGTCATGTTTACAAAAACTAGCTGTTACTATAACAAGTAACGCCATCATGAGTTAAATAAGCTAAACCGACACTGAAACTGAGACATATTTAAAACAAAACAAAGAGTAGCAAACTAAGTGAGCCTGACACCAAGAGACACATGCTGTGAAAATGCATGGCTGAGATCACAGAGGACCCTGTGTTTCTTAGAAAAAACTGTCATCTTACAAAGTTTACTAACAAGTGATTCAATAACTCAATTTCAGTAAATGCAAGATACTTACTAGATGTAAGCACTGAAAAAGGAGATATAAAATAAAACATACTACCATTGCCAAAGTGAGATTTTATGGCTTAATATTTAGTTGCAAGTTCAAATAATTAAATCTTAACCCCCCCATTAGCAATTGCTGAATGAAAAAGAATAAGTTGTGTCAGACATACCTGCATGCATCTGTTTTTCTTATGTTTGAAAATGGTGGAAAACAAAGTTACACAAATATGTGAGCTATAAAAATGTTTAACAAGTAAACATGTAATTAAGTAAAACAATTGTGGGAGGGGGTACATGCAAGAAATAAAAGCAAAGGGGACAAAAGCCAAAAAAAAATTAAACAGTTGATTTCTCTGAATAGAAGCCTTATAGATTAACCAAATAGTTCCACTAATCTATCTGACAAGGCCAAAAAAAGATTGGTTAAATGCTGTCCCAGTGGCACTGAAGATTGAGGTGCTGGAGGCCACACATCACACCACCCCAGCAAAACCCAGGGTCGGGAGCAACCTCGGGTTGCTGGGGATTGGCAGGGGAGGGAGAGGATTGATTATCTGACAGACTGCTCTCCTCTCTCACAGAGGGGAAGGTTGTCATCCCACTCCTTGGCTTCCCCCTAGTGGAGGCCAGAGGGCAGCAACAGAGTCAGGCAGGCATAGGAACATGGGAATGTGGCATGCTCATGCCATGAGGAGGAGGGGTATAGAGAAAATTGGAAAATGTAGGGGGACTGGCAGGCTTTGTGATAATCTGGCTATGTCCCAATCACGACTTGCCCTGACATCTGGATTGTGCTCCAGGGGGGTAGTGTCACGCCTTCCTCTGGCCCTGCCATGGGGGAGTAATCCATGGGGAAACCACCAGGGTGGGGCTAGACTGGGAGGACTGAGCTCAGATGATGAAACCCTCTGAGAGGGGTCCAGAGCCACCTGTCAGCCCAGAGGCACAGAAATTCAAGAAGAAAAAAAAAGGACTGGGTAAATTAATGAAATTTTCAGGATTAAAAAAAAGAGACTTCTTTCAACTTCAATCAGATGTTATAAATGAGACATGTGTAGAACTTGTAAACTTTGTATAATTTCTCAGTCATATGTGTGGAACCCTTGTCATGTACTTGTCGAGTTATCTAATTTTCAATTGTATGTGCTAAACCTTCTTTTTCCCTTTAGGTACTTGTAACTTATCCTGGGTCACCCCTGAAAAAGGGACCATCATGGTCTCAGTGGGCCTACCTGGTTACCAAAAAGCTAAGTAAGTAATAAATAAAGTAATAAAGAATCAGAATCAGACATGAACTGCCCAACTACTTCCAAAGAGAGAGGACAACAATCAATGATATCAAGTGCAACAGATGCCCCAAATTCTACATTATCAAATGATTCTCCACCAAGTTGGGCATGCCAACTTATAGAAAATACAAACAGGATAGAAGAAAATCTAAATAAACTAAAAGATTTACCAGATAATATGCAGAGATTAAATGAAACTATGAAAAAATTAGAAAGTAAGGCAGAGCCTGAAATAAAAAGAACAGATGAACTAGAAAAAAGGCAGTCAACTTTAGAAGGTATCATGACCCCACTGTTGGCAGAAATAAAGCTCTTATAAAAACAACAAGAGGAATGTAAAATAAGACAAGATGATTTAGAAAACAGATCAAGAAAGAACAATATAAGAATTTTTGGGCTTTTGCAAAGCAGGGAGAAAACAACTTCATCATAGAGCTTAATAGAAGAACTTTTTAGGTAACTTCTAAAAATGGATACAGATCCTGTTATTATAGACAGAGCACACTGCTTGAGTAGAAAATATAATTATCTGAATTCTGAGAAGGCATGCCCAGTAATAAACTTATCAAGTCAAATGATGAAATGAGGATTATCAGAGCTATCTCTAAAGTTAAAAAATGCATCTTCAGAGAACAGAACAGTACCCTAAGACAAGACTTTTTAGAAGATCCATGGCTATTAAGCAAACAGTATTTATCTGCACACCAGGTACTATAGAAATCGGGTTTCAAGGCTTTTGTGATGTACCCAAGTAAACTGAAATTTTCAGACATTATTATACAGTCATTTAAAAGAAGCAATTTCGGATCTAAAGATTAGACTTCCAAATATGGCTTGGTACACTTTCTGATTACATCTGATTTATTCATTATCAGTTGTCTTATTACATGATAAGCTCTAAAAAAAATAATTAGTCAATTGTGTGTGGGGGGGGGCATTAGGAAAATAATTCTCCCTCTTTTTTTCCCTGATTCATTTAGAATTATTTAATATACTACTTTGGCATAGAGAAAAAGAAGGTGGTGTATTATCAAAGATAACATCAAATTGATTGAAGTTGTATGAATTATGCAATTAACAAGAGTGGAAGGAAGGGACAGCATAAGTTATTGTGGATCTGCCAAGTTTTGTGGGATGGTGCCAAGTGGGAGCATCTGGCACAGCAAGGATCAGAGGTAGAGGGAGAGGAATACAGAAAAATAAGCAGGGATGATGTTACAATATCCTACTATATTAAAAGAAGACAAGTGGACCTTTAAGGTCATGAATTCATATGTGACATAAGAGTGAGGACTTGCAAAAGATCACGCATGTTTGCTGTATGGTGCACTTTTTGAAGGGAATTACTTGGAACGTTACTGGCATCAGTCCTCCCATCAAGAGATATACATTATTATATAAACTGGGTAAAATAAATGTAGACTTTGCTCTACTTCAAGAAACATTTTTTGAAAAGTGAAGACATTATAAAATAAAAAAAATGGCTAAGGCAGGTATATTTTTTCTGAGTGTATGACAAAAAAGCAAAGGAACAGCAATTCTGATTCATAAGAAATTTTGAGGAAAAGTTGTGACGACTCAGTGCTAGATTTTCTTAGCCCCCAGGGACTAAGTTCCACTTCAAAGCTGATTCTGTAGAACAAAATCTCCACACCTACAGAGATTGGTATTTTCAGTCAGTGCAGCTGCAGGGGATGCTATGTCTGGTCCCATCAAAATATCTTTTCTCCACGGTTGCACCACAAAAGAAGTCTCAAGCTGTTATAAATCATGGAGTCAGTTGTAAATCAGCTCCACCTTTGAAAATACCATGGCTGTGGGAGACACTGCTGCTCCACAAGCAGAAACCCACTTCTGCCAGTTTTTTTCCCGCAGCCACAGACATTTCAGGGGCTTTGAAAATCTATTCCTCAGTCCAATATGGATGGGAGAATTGTGCTGATGAAAATTTTATATGGAGAATGTATAGTAGTAATTGGATCTGTATATGCACCATATCTAGGGATTGAATCATTTTTATCAAACATCATTAGTATTTTAAGCAAATGGGAAGCAGTTCATATTATAACTGGAGGAGACATGAACTTTTTGGCAGATGTGGAACTAGACAGATCAATAAAGGCAATAGGATGGAACAAACGTAAATCCAGGATTCTTAACAACTTTTTGCATACAAATGACCTAATAGACCTCTAAGAAGGATTATATGTACTTCTCACATAGACAAAATAGTGCTACAAGAATTGATTACATTTTTATGACTGAGACCATAATAGCTAATGGTGGGTATTACAGTTCCAATATCAAATCCAAGTCAATTTCGGACCACTATTCTATTTCATTTTCATTAATTGTAAATAACATACTAAGGACTTTTAATTATACATTACTGAATGATAAGTCCTTTGTTTAAAAGGTGAGTGAAGCAATCCATAACTTTGTAAATGGTAATAAGTTATCCGGTGCAAAATATTTATAAGCAGTGGGATGCTTTAAAAGGCACTGTTAGTGGAGTAATTATGTCTGATGCTACATGGAGTAACAAGAAAAGAAAACAGAGCTTGCAGGAGGTAGAAGACAAATTATAATAATTAGAACAGAAATCTAAAACTAGTGACAACACCTGCAAGGATGAATATGATAACCTGAAAAGACTGATCGATGAGACAGAAATATATCCGATTAAAAAACATTGGCTTTGTATGAGTTTTGTTTAGCTTGTTTTTATATTCTCTGTTATCTCATGTAGGGTTAGTAGTTATTCTATTCCTGTTTCTAGTACAAATTGGCCAGCAAGAGGATATATAGCTCTATGCCATGATGGTTTGCTATTTTGTATTCCTTTGTACATATGTATTTACAGCTTGGGGAAGGGGATTGATTGAGAGGTGTTTGGCAAAACTGCTGCACTTTTCTTTCAGAAGGACATTCTGACAAAGCGCTACCTAATGGTGACTCCCCTCATGTTATTTGTTTGCTATTATACTGCTTAGCTTTGTTTTTAGGTGCCACTTTGTATCAAGTTTTGCATAGTTGTTATGTGGGATGGAAGCAGAGGTTATGACAGTATTCATCATGTGAAATTGTTATGTTAGTGCTCGACTGGCCACATGTTGCATTTATATTGTTGTGTGTTTCTGTACATAAGTTCAGTACAATTTAAATTGGAAAAAAAAGTTGGCTTAAAATTAAGAGAAATTGGCAACTCTCCAGTGAAATGGCTGGAAAAGTTTGGGCAAAAAAGATTAAAGAGGCTTCAACCAAGACAACAATTATTTCTGGTTTTGACAATAAGAAGAAGCTTGATACATCAATAAATGAGATTGCAGAGAGCTTCCTGGCTTTTTAAAAGGATCTTTACAGGTCCGAATGTTTGCCATGCAAGGATGATTTAGATTATTATAGGGATTTCTGCCACAATAACAGTTTTACTCCTCAGGAAAGTGACAATTTTTCAAGACCAATAACCAAAGAAGAAATAAAAAATACAATATCAGTGATGTCCAAAGATAAATGTCCTAGAACAGATGGGTATACAATAGAATTTTACTTTCATGGAAGAATTGCTCCCTATTTTAGAAGCTCTTTTCCAAGAAATTCAGAAAGTTAAATGTTCCCGAATCCTTTAACTTAGCATATACAGTGTTGTCCCCCAGGATGAAACCCACTTTTAAAGCACTCTGCAGTATGCTGCAGCAGCCCTACTGAATAAAGCAATGTAATTTCAATGGCAATTAGTCCCTTTTGCCATGCAGGAAACTGTGGCTTTCACTTCATCCTGACAGTGGCACATTTTCCTGAATGACAAAAGGGACTAATTGCCATTGAAATTACATTGCTTTATTCAGTATGTCTGCTATAGCATTCTGCAGAGTGCTGCAAAATGCTGCAGAATTGGGTTTCATCCTAGAGGACACCACTGTATGTCCCTTGTACTCAAACCTAACAAAGAGCCACATAAAGTTGAGAACTACAGACCAATGGCTATATTAAATTCAGATTATAAAATGTATGCAAAAATTCTCAGTAACAGAATATTACCTTATCTTAAAAGAATAATTCATCTAGGCCACTTCGGCTTTATTCTGTCTAGAAATATTCATTCAGCTATAAATAGGATACAACATCTAATCAAATTTATAGAAAAAGAAGGTGGAAGAGAGGCCATAATGCTTTCATTAGATGCACTGAAAGCATTTTATATGTTAGAATGTGATTATTTAATCTATATCCTTTCTGGGTGGGGCTTCAATGATGAATGTATGTCCTACATTAAAGTAAGGTATGTTACTCCTGAATCTAAAATCAGAATCAATGGCATTTTTACTGATAAATTTATGTTAAGTAGAAGGGTTCACCAGTAGTAGTAGAAGTCTTTATTTATATGTTGTGTTCTTCCCTGGAAGCTTAGGGCACCATTTCAAAAAAGTAAAATCACAGGAATCATTAAAATGCATCAGTAAATTAAACAATACCCACTAAAACTGAACAGAAAGTTTGAGAAATCAATAGCAAAATGCATATGTACGGATGGTGGAAGCAAGTTAAACACCAAAACCTGAATAAATAAAAAAGTTCTCAGGCCTCATTTGAATGCCTCCCCCAAGAGGGACTCCCTCAAAGTACTGGGTAAGGAATTCCAGAAGATTAGGACTGCTACTTCAAATGCCCAGTTCCCAGAATATTTCAGTCTCACCCTGGGGACTACCAGGAGGACTCCTTGGCAGAGTGGAGAGGACACACAGGTATGTGAGGATGCAGGAGCTGTAACAGGTAGCATGGGCCCAGCATATGTAGGACCTTATCGGTCAGTAGACCAACTTTAAAGGAGAGATATACCACTTCATAGGCAGCCAGTGCAGATAGCTCAGCACCAGCAAAACATGGCAGGACCTGAGAAGGCCTGTCATCAACTGGGAAGCCATGTTCTGCAGCAGCTGCAGGCATCACAGCATACCTCCATTGACCCCAAGGTACAGAGCATTACAGTAGTTGAGCCACGAAGTCACAAACGCTTATACCAGTGTGGCCAGGTCATCAGTGGGAACAAGGGATTTAATCTGGCTGATATTTCATAAATCATAAAAGTCATTCTGGGCAGCTGCTGGCACCTGAGCCTCCAGTGTCAGCCCGTCATCCAGAATGACTCCCAGATTTGCCTGGGATGCCCCCTTTCTCCTACTCTTTTGGTGATGGCATTGGAGGCCTTACTATTTGAAATTAGGAACAATAAAATTAGAGGTATAAAAGGTTTGCACACAGAGACTAAGTTTAAGGCACATTCTGATGATGTGATTATTATGGTAGAATATCCCAAAGAAAGCATACAAGAATTGTCAATAATTTCTCACTTCTCATGGGTGATAGGTTATACAGTCAATGAAAATAAATCTTAATTGATGGCCTTTAATTACCCAAACATTTCATAAACATTAAACATTTTTAAAGCTAAACTAAATAATGAGGAGCTAAATTACTTAGGGATTAAATTAGCAAATAAAATGAGTAATCTGTATGATATAAATTTTAACCTATTTATTAATAAGCTCAAAGATAAATTACAGGACTGGTCAAAAATACCAGTATCACTATGGGGCAAAATTCAGATTATTAAAATACTAATATGTCTATGGTCCCATTTCTATCATATTTTTTTTTTTTGCATCATATGTTTATTCAGTTTTCCAGATACACAAACAGGCAGACCAAACCAGTCCACCAGGACAAACACAATACATATCAACAGGTACCAACAGTACCAAACTTATATACATAGAGATCCAAGTTCATAATTTCAAAAAGTTCTGTAATGAATACAAAGACCATGCACCTTAAAACTATCATATTTTTTATAAGCTATAACTACCCCCCAATGCATGATAACTGGTTAAAAACATTTATTCCATAATCAGAAATTTCACTTGGAATTATAAACAACCCAGAATCTCTTGGGACATATTATGCTTGGCCAAAGATATGGGAGGTCTGGCTTTTCCAGATGTGAGGAAATATGACACATTTCTGGTAAAACTGGCAGTCCTATGGGTATATAAAGAAGTTGACTTAGAGTTAGAAAATACAGTAGTTATCAAAGACTCAGATCTTAGGATTCAATTAGAGAATCTGAGTTCTGTCCAGTATGCTATAATAAATGTAATAGTGTAATCATTAGGAATATAGCCCAAGATCAGTGGTTACATAAATAAAACTAAAATGTAACACAAGTAAGTTTCTTTCCAATAGAATTTGGAAGAACTCCTTTTTGAAGATCCAAAATAAAACAATATATTTTTCACACTAGGTCAATAAATATTAGGGATGGGTGGCTATCCGACCCGATAAATAAATCCGGTCGGATTTTACATTTTTTGACCTGATCTGACCCGATCAGATACTGCTCTGTATATCGGGTCAGATACTCACTTTCAAGTCCAACAAAGAATTGGGAAGTAGTTAAATTTCTGGACACGTCCATTGCCTCTGTGTGTGTGTGTGTGTGAGCGAGTAAAAGAGACTTTTCTTTTGGCTGGTGAGAAAATACTCAGGGACTAAAAGCTGGCTTGGTGTTTTTATTTCATCTCCAATGGGGCAGATATGATGTTATAGGAAGTACGACAGGGTTGTAATGAAAATGGTTGCCTGGCTCAGGAAAAACGATGTAGCTTCTGAGAATAAATTAGTAAGACAAACAAATGTTGAAATGGAGGCTTTATTACAGTTTGTACATAACGTGTAATATACGCGGGCCAGCAGAGAATTAAACAGTCGCACCAGACTGAGTTGCAATATAAAAATGCTTAACAAACAATTGTGCTTTATCCATATCAAAGCAATGTCTGCCTTAGAAGGGTACTATCAGATGAGAGCAGAGGCAACTGAAATAAATTTGTGCTGTTCCAGTTATTACAGGAGAAACGGAGGCTGTGAGTAGGCTACTTGATTAAAATTGTGCTGTTGTGTGTTGTTCAGATGATTATTGCAGATTTCCCCATCTATGTATCCGACCCGATAAGTATCTGGATCCAGTCGGATAGTAGTCTGGGTAAATCCAGATCCGATACACGGAACATTTTTGATATTCGCCCATCCCTAATAAATATATTTACAGGTGGTCGGATATTAAATCAGACAACAAACTAGTGGATTGGATAAGTGTAAGAGACACATAGGGCCTAAATGGGAATCAATTTTTAAGTACACTCACTTAAAGAATGTCTTTACCAAAGATTTCTGCAGGTGGAAACATGCACCAAATGCTTATGGAACAAAGAAATTATGAAAATGAGCAATAATGACAATAAAGGTTGGCTGACTGGACTTATGGGGGATCATACCATGAAGAGGTATAGGAAAACTTGTGGGAAATTATCTACAGAGCTCAAAATTGAGATTACAGAAAATCGTTGGAAAATTAGTCTACAAGCACTTCAATCTTGTAAAGCCACAAGGGATAGATCTATTCAATTTAAAATATTAAACTGATCATGCTATACTCCTAGAAGGTTTTTCAAAGTGAACCCTCCAGCAGATTGCAACTGTTGGCATTGTCAAGCCAAGGAAGCAGACCTTTAACATACTATGTGGGAATGCCCATTGAGTCAACATGGGTGGCAAGAATCTTTTAAGGTACGTAAGAATATTGTTTTTTCTCCTACAGACGATGATGCTAAAAATATGATCCTGGATTGTACATATGCTAAAATTGTTAACTAAAAAGATATGTTTACACAAAGATCCAATTCTGTTTCAGTCAAAAGATTGATTCCTAAATACTGGAAATAGAAGAAAGTCAATTGAGATTCCCCTTTAAGGAATGGAAACAGCTATTTTAAGCTCTTTATACAACAGCAATTTCTTTGAAGATGACAACCATTTCTAGTCAGTTTATAAAAAAATTAATATGTGGTCTAGAGATATATTTAATTCATTATTGCTTTATTGTTTTACAGACACTATGCAGTAAAATAAGTAGCTCTGTAGCAATTACAGTTAAGAAGATTATTTATATAATTTTCATCTTCTTGCAATGCTTGCATAAATCTGACACCCAATATTGCTTAGTTCTAAGGAAGGCTTTGCTCATTTGGCATTATGTATTTAAGAAATTACCAGAGCGACTGCCTAATGATTTAAATTTTTATAATTATTATCTCTGCAATAAAAACTTTAGTTACAAAAAAAAACACAAGTGGAAACACAAGAGCCATTCCACAGCTGCCAAGTTACCACAGAG
Source organism: Neoceratodus forsteri (assembly GCA_016271365.2). Lineage (NCBI taxonomy): Eukaryota > Metazoa > Chordata > Ceratodontiformes > Ceratodontidae > Neoceratodus > Neoceratodus forsteri. The sequence goes on along the minus strand of CM057449.1, from coordinate 1,272,422,019 downwards.
ACCTGTGCACAGGAGCCCTCAGATCACATGATTCAGAGAAGAAGAACACAAAGATGAAGGGGAATAAGAAATATGTAGGAAGGATATCAGCAATGAGGAGGCAATAAGAACTGTCAGGCACACAGGAATGGATAAAGAGGAGGACAGAGGAGGGGACAGAGCACAGATGAATATTATAATAAATATGTCAGATTATGATTTAACTGAAATAGAAACAAAGGTGCTACAAAGGGGTCTCTCTTTCATGCCAACAAATTGGGATATTGGACTTTTACATCATACATATGCCCGTGATCAAGCTGCAAGCGGTCCACTGGACCACCAGGGATATGAGATGGTTAACTTTAATACTTTAAGCCCGTGATCGGGTGTGAAGTGGTCCACTGGACCACCAGGGATATGGGACAGTTAATTTTAATACTTAAGCTCGTGATTGGGTGTGAAGCGGTCCACTGGACCACCAGGGATATTGGACAATTATTTAAATCTACATATGCCTGCGATAGGGCAGAGGGGTGCATTGCCGCGCTCTGCAGGGGGCGTCGGTCCCTGACGGCTGCTGCCTGGCAGGGTGCCAGGTGCAAGTCGCCAGGAATTGGTGCACCTGCATGCAAATGTGGCCATAATGACATGCAAATGGCCCCATTTGAGCCTTGCATACATTATGGCCCCATTTGCATGTACACTTTTGAATATTGTAGTTGTTGCGCATAGCGCAACGGAACTTGCACTAGCGCATCCTCCTGCTCCACTCAGGCCACTTGTGCTGGCGCAGTGCCACTGCACCATGCACACTGTGGGTGGCCAGGGGTGCGATATTCAATGATGCTGTGCCATGGTGCAGCTCCGTTGAATATCACCCTGTCAACGCCCCTGTGCAGCCAAGTTGCACTGCGTCCAGGCTTGCGCCACAGCCTGGCACAGTCTGAATATCTGGGTCTTCATGTTTAGCTCTAGCTTTTTTTATTGTTGTTTTTACTTTCCTAGTAATATCTCTGAACAGTTGGTAATTATGTTGGGTTTTATTTTTATTATATTTTTTAAACAATCTGTTTTTTTGATTAATCCATTTTTTGATGGAAGAATTCATCCACACTGGCTGTATCCTGTCATTAGACTTATTGCTATTCTGGCCAGGGATATATTTAGTAATAAGTGATTTTAGCTTAGTAAGGAGTGTACCCCACATATCTTCAACTGTCCACTCTGCAGATTCGTTGACCCATGCAAACGGGTCTTTGGCCCATGGACTTTTCCAGATTTTAAATAAATAAAACAAACAAAACAAATGCTTTATAGATTATATTTTTGTCATCTGACAGGGAAGTGTTAATAAATTGAAGAAGTGTGTTTGATTTTCAGAAGGCACAAATAGTCGATTGAGATTTACTGCCAGTATTGACTTGCAGCAAATTAATTGTCTCAACCTGTCAATAAGTTAGGATGGTGTCAGTGGAGTAAGAACTAATTTGTATGGTATGCCAACTGACATAAATTCCATCCCATACTTTACTAGTTGCTGTCCTAGACATACTGTATAGCTGAGAATATACCAGTGAGTTGAGAATATACCAGTGAGCCAGTTGATGCACCTTAGGCAAAATTGTAATACACAAGAGGCCTATGTAATGTTAGAGGTTGGGAAGGACTGAAAATTCATTTTATATTGAGAGGCAATAGACAAAATTGTATAGATAGAGTGGAAAATAGGGTGAATACTATGAGTAGAAATTACTTCTGTGGAGCTGTTTGGGCTCGAGTTAATTACTTCAGGAGGCCCGCACCTGTTGCTGCAAGCGAAGCTCTAATGGACTCTCATCGGAAGCCAATTAGTGGGCGAAGAGGTCTGAGTGCCAAAAATCAAATTCAAGCTGCTCTCTGACTGAAGAGGGCTACAAGCAGCCTTTTTAGCTCCACAAGACCACAGGAGCTAAACCAGGGGTTGGAGGGTGTTGACTGCAATTTTCTTTTACCCTCCCCCTGAAACTCAGGAATTTTAACTTTTCTCTTTTGGGGACTTTTGTGGAGCTGTTTGGGCTTGAGTTAATTACTTCAGGAGACCCACTCCTGTTGCCACAAGCAAAATTTTGGCCCTCCATCCCACCCACCCCCACTGGTCCAATTCATCATATTATCCCAGAGCTTCCTCATCATTGTCAGCACACACTCTGACTGGTGATGTATGCACTGCAATTGCCAAACTGTTATGCTCTCTGACTGTAGTCTGTTAGACTTATCATTATTGAATGCTTGCTGTGTAGAATTGAATTAATTCTTCCTAACAGAATCACTGTAGTAATTACAATAAGCTAAGGAACGCAGGTACATTTTCTCTAATTTATAGTGTTTTGCTGATCTTCTATCTTGTATTCAGCTGTGGCAGAGGTTTCCACTATAACGTTAAGTATACCCATTAGCAAACGTTGATTTACAGTAACTGTCATTGGTGTCTCTAATGAATTTCTGAAGCCAAACAGATCTCCACTGGTTAAATAGCGGTAGGTTCTTAACACTAGACCGAAGGACAATTTTTGGTCAATGACACATAACAGTTAGCTTTGTATCTGTCACAGCAAATCACCTTGAAGAGGGTGCTTGCATTAACATTTGATTTCAAGGATGCTCTAAACTGCTTAATTTGCCTCTTACGGAAGTTGGTGTAACTTATAACCTGTTTGTGATTTCTAAGACAAGTGCAGGAGCCCTATATTAAATTGAATATCAGAACTAGCTGTCAGGAGCTGAGAGTCCTACACTAATATATGAGTGGAGCAGTTCAAACAGCAATGAATCTAAATATTTTGCCCTGCCTTACCTGCTTCTACTAGTGGCTGGCTGTGGCAGAACTCTGGAAAGTTATTGTAGGCTGGCAGGGTAATTATACTCGGTTACTATTTTGATCAAAATATTTGCTGTGCTGGATTGGTATACAAGATGGCAGCTTTTACTGACCAACAAATGTTTACTCGAGGGCTTAACATGAGAAAGTCAGTGTTATACTCATGCTGTGTGATTGAGGGGTTATTAATTGCTATGTTAACCTTGGCAGATCACCTTCAATTTGTACTGGACTTGGAACACAGGCATTACATTCAAGATGAAACCACCTTTCTATATTGAGATCTACTGGTTAGGGTGAACAAGCCCACAAATAGTAATTGGTACCTGAGGAATATCTGTATTGCAAACAATGGGCACTACTTAACCACTCATTCATTCTATGGACCAAGGGGTTATCATTACATGCTAAAGTTCTTTGCTGAGATCTGGTTACACCTCTTATGTCTATCCCTTTCTGGGGATATTGAAACTAACCCTGGTCCTCCTTTTGGGGCCAATCCTTCTACCATCCCACAGTGGTTCTCAACAAAGGGTCTTAAAATTGCCCACAAGAATATACAAAGCCTCATGGCCAGCCTTGCTGAGCTGGAGGCATGGGTGCCTCATTACTCCCTGGACATACTTAGGCTAACGGAACATGGCTAAAGCCAAATATCCTTGATTCAATATGTGCTATAAAGGGCACAATGCTATTCAGAAGGGACCATTCCTTCACGGGGGGGTAGGTTGCCTTTTACTTTAGGCACCATCTTAACCTTACCGCACAACCCATCAAGATGTGCACCTGCAAAGCCCTCCATATGGTACTGGTACTCTGGAACACAAGAAAAATTAATATGGTATGTATATACATCCCACCTAAGAGCAGTCTCATGGGATTAACAAGTATAATTGACTACCTGGCATCTCTAAAAGGAAAGAATGAACTCCTATTATTGGACAATTTCAATCTGGACTGGACAGGGAAAAACTCTGGAATCTACGATGCAGCTCTAAGGAAGCTGCACCTATCACAACTGACCTCGTGCCCAACAAGAATATCTACGTGTAGCAACCACCAGTCCCTATCAGACCGGATCATTACAAATAGAGCTGAATGGATCCAGGTGGCTGGCACACTACCAGACTCCATCAGTGACCACATGCCAGTTTTCTGCATCTGGAGTGCACATACACTGAAGCCTCCCCCCAAGGAAATACAATTTCATGATTTCTCAAAACTAAATGTTGCAGCCCTTCTTGCAGACCTGCACTATACTGACCTGTCCCCACTATATAAAAACAACAGATGTGGAGAATGCTCTTGACTTCCTTACATCCACTCTCCAAACACTACAAGATAAACATGTACCCATCAAAAAGAGGAGAGTAAGAGGCTCAGTTACCAGATGGATGCACAGTAAGCTACTAGCCACCATAAGAGGAGGGGATAAGGCCTGGGCCAAAGCAGGCAGACTGGGATGAGTACAGAAGACAGAGAAATGCCTGTAAAAAAGCCATATGAGCCGTGAAAATGGTCTACTGCAAACAGCTGCTGCAGGTATCTATAACCAATTCTCGAGGCTTCTGGAACTACATAAAATCATTCATGGGACAGGACAGTAACTCAATGATAACAGAGATGATGCTGGATGGAGCAAACTGCAACATTAAAACAATAACAAACACCCTTAACTCTCATTTTTTGACCTCATAGAACACACAAAGCTAACTGGCCAGACCACAACTCCATCATCCTGTACCGAGGAACATATCTCCTAACCATTTAACCTAAGGGCAGTCACCAAAGCTGAAGTGCTACATCTCCTGATGACCATCCCAGCCTACCGATCAGCTGGGTCTGATGGGCTAATACCTAAGTTCTTCAAAACTGCTGCCCCTGTCTTCACGGCACCGGTCACTAGGCTTTTCAATCTATCACTCTGCACAAGGACAGTTCCTATGTTTTGGAAAATTGCACAGGTTGTAACCATCCTTAATAAAGGTGTTACCAAGGACACAAATAATTACCGCCCAACAGCAATTATATCTGTATTGAACAAATGGCTTGAGAAAAATGTGGCCACTCAGGTAACAAAGCACATACAACAGTATAATTTTCTATCCCCGACACAACATGGTTTTAGGGAAGCACACTGTACATCTACGGCACTCATCCAATTTACCAATGATGTAAAGATGACCCTGGACAAGGATTTGCATACAGGGGCAATTTTTGTCAACCTAACAAAGGCGTTTGACCTGGTGGACCACCCCTTGCTGCTATCAAAGCTGTCTACACTTGGTTTCTCTCATGATTGAACTTCCTGGTTTGTCAGCTACCTCACTGGTTGAAAACAATTTGTGTAAATCATAGTATCATAGTATTCACAAAGCAAAAAATTAGACTTTCGTCCTTAAATAGCTTGCTATGCATATTAAATAAAAGGAAAAAACAGAAACCCATTTAATAATCTGTAACCCTAAATTTACTATAAATATCCAATCTTTTTTTAAATATTTCCAAAGAGGGATTATTTACTATCTCTTGAGGAAGGGAGTTCCAGTGAGGAACCACTCGTTGGCTGAACCAGTGTCTTCTTTTTAATCAATTCCACCAGAATTGTTTTAGCTGTTTACAGTGATACCTTATATTGTAGTTTTTTTCACATAATTCAAGTCTCAAGTCCAGTCCAAGGTTACCATCTTGAATTGATCTGTAAACCAAAATCATATCACCCCTCTATCTTCGATATGCGAGTGAATATAGATTTAAGTCCACCAGTCTATCCTCATATGTTTTATTTTTCAACCCCACCACAGATCTTGTCACCCTTCTCTGCACTCTCTCCACTCTATCAATCCCCTCCCCCCTTGTATAAGGACTCCAGACTTGAGAACAATATTCCAACTGGGTTCTCACCATTGACCCATAAAGGGGGATCAACACCTCCCTGCTTCTACTTGATGTGTGTTTCAGAATACAGTTTAAGGCTTTGTTTGCATTTTTTACAGTTTGGTCACATTGGGCATTAAAGGCAAGATTGTTACTTATAATGACACCCAGGTCTCTTTCTTTTGCAGATTATTTTAAATATGTATTGTTTATAGTATAGTTAAATTCCAAATTTTTTCTGCCCATATGCAAGACTATACATTTATCCTCATTTAATTTGAGCTGATGTTCTTTTGTTCATCTCTCAATATATGTGAGGGTTGCCTGGAGTTTAATATTATCCAGATCTGAATTTATTACTGCCCCCACCCTGCAATCATCTGCACACTTAGTCATCCATATGTTATCCAAGTTACACTGTAAAGTTGATATATATAAGTTAGACAGACAGGGTCCCAATACTGACCCCTGTGGGACCCCGCTCATTACATCAAGCCAATCAGACAGTTCTCCCCTTATCATCACTCTCTGTTTTCTCTCCTGTAGCCAATCTGCTATCCAGTTGACAAGATATTTGTTTATATTTATAGAAAAAGGGGATTTAATTAACTCGTCGTGTGGCAATTTATCAAATGCCTTTGAAAAATCCAATTGTACTGCATCAACTGGTTTCCCCAAGTCCAGATGTTTGCTGACTTCCTCATAAAAGTGTAATAAATTGGTCTGACAACATCTTGATTTAGTAAACCCATGTTGACTGTGATTTGACAACTTATTTTCAGTCAAATAAAGATCAATATGTTCTTTAATAATACTTTCCAGTACTTTTCCCATTATTGAAGTTAAGCTCACAGGTCTGTAATTTTCAGGAGAGTCTTTCTTGCCTTTCTTAAAGATTGGAACCACATGGGCTTCATGCCATTTTTTAATCACTTCCCCTTTATCCAATGATTTTGAAAAATAAAGGCTACTGGTTGGGCTATCTCAGCTGCTATTTCTATAATGAGTCTAGGATGGATATTATCCGGTCCGGGAGATTTATTTGTTTTGATCTTCTTTAATCTTTCCAAAACATCCTTAGCATCTATTTTGATTTTGATTTCATCTGATATACTATATTTCAAATCAGTTTTTGATTTATCTTTAGGATTAAATACAGTGCCAAAAAAAGTATTTAATACTTCAGCCATTTTCCTATCATCTAATATATTACCTCCATCGTCCTTAAAGGGGCCTATTATTTTTTCATTTCCCTTTTTAGTGTTAACGTAAGCATAAAGAGCCTTATAGTTGTCTTTACTTCTTATTACCAGACTTTTCTCAAAATTTGCTTTAGCATCTTTGATTAATTTCTTAACCCTTCTTGTATGTTCCTTATATTTAGAAAGGTAATCTGTGTCTAACTTAGATAGTTTGCACATTTTGTGTTTTAGTTTAATGTGTCTTTTTATTTTATAATTTAACCATTTGGGGGTATTACCCTACTTGGAATTTTTAATAGAATATGGTACATACTGATCTGTTATGACTTTTATTTTGTCCACTAGAGTGTCCCACATCCCATCCAGTGTCAATTTAAAAAAGTCTGGTGCCTAGTCCCATGTAAACAATGCCTGTCTAATTTTGTCAAATTTTGCTTTTTTAAAATTTGGAATTTTTATTTTACTTCTGTGTTGGATAGGTAATCCTTTTATTTGAAAAAAGACGGTTTTATGGTCACTATTTGCTATTGGGGGGCCTACTTCAGTATCCATTAATTTGGATCCCATGTTTGTCAGTACTATATCCAGTATATTATTTGCCCTAGTTTATACTCTTACTAACTGATTTAAGCTCAATTGATTAAACTTTTCTAAATAGTCTCTTTCAATACTTCTCACTGCTATCTGGTTTACCCAGTCAGTTCCTGGAAGGTTTAAATATCCTAATATGATGATATTATCTACTGGATTTAAGAGATCCAGGTAGTCCAGGATTTCCTGGTTGCTTTCTCTGTTTGTTGGGGGGGGTGATATAATGCCCTTAAGATGATTTTAGGGGCATTTTGGGACATAATCTTTACAGTTAAGTGTTCAATATCTAGGTCACCATCATATATTTCCATACTGTGAATGGACCCGTGGACATAGATTGCCACACCACCTCCCTTCCTGTGTTTTCTAGATTTACTATACGTTATGTATCCAAGCAGATTTTTGTCCCAATAATCACCTTCCTCCTACCAGGTTTCCGTAAGTATCACAATCTTAATGTTTTCTTTATCCATTAAATATATAAATTCCTCCAATTTATTATCTAAACTCCTTACATTAGTCAGTAAACACTTAACTTACTCCAATTTCCTGTTTTGTGATTTCTGTTTACCAATAGTATTTATCTGGGTGAAATGCCCTCCCCCTGTTTTTCCCAGTTTAAATGGTTTTCAATGATTTTATTAAATGTATTCCCAAAATTCATTCCCCCATTCTATTTAAATGTAATCCATCCTTTTTGTACAATGATACATTTCCAAAGATACAGCCTGTTTCAATAAACCCTATACCTTGATCTAAACACACTTCTCTCAATCTGCAATTAGTAAAAGCAATTTCATGGTTAATTTGTTGAAACCTACCATGTGTAGGTAAAATGCCAGATATAATAATTTCATTTGTATATTTTTTTAAGTCTTGAATCAGTTGAGTATAATCTTCCAAGATGTTTTTTTTATTTGAGGATTGTATATTATTTACTCCTACTTGCAGTATCACCAATGGCTGTTTAGTTTGGCCCATGCATCCATCTAGAATTTGTCTTAGTTCTTGAATTTGTATACCAGGAAACATACTGACCAGTGTGTGTTCATTTCTTTCTTTACATACAATTTTGTCAACTCCTCTTATAGTAGAATCCCCTAATACTATGATTTCTTTAGTTGTTGGATGTATATGTGCTGTTTTTGTTGTTTTTCCTTTTCCTCTCCCATTTTTGTCTTATGTGGCTTAAGTACTGTTTTAGTTCCTGATCTGGTCAAATAGATAATTTCAAATCTGATCTCTCCCCCACCAGTGTTGGTGTCCCTCAAGAATCCATTCTCTGTCCACTGCTTTTCACTCTGTTTATCATCAGATTGCCAAATATGACTGGTTCCTCCTCTATCATACTGTATGTGGACAACATGGTTCTGTACACCAGTGCCAAGGACATTACTACCATCCATTCTAACCTGAAGATGGATTTTGATCTTCTACAAACATGGTTAAAGCATAAAAAACTCCTACTGAACACCAATAAGATGGCTGCCATGCTTTTTGGTTCAGCACCCAGGATAAAGGCCAGTTCATCTGTTCTAGCTATCCCAGGTCCTGACGGGTCTCCCATGGAACTGATTGACTCTTTCAAATATCTCAAAGTAACCCTAGACCCTTCGCTGGATTTTTATTTATTTATTTATTTATTGATTGAAATGTTTCCCCAGGAAGGCACACCGAACAACAAGTTGCTTGTCTCCCGGTGTGACATGGGGGGAAGGGATACAATAGGAATGAGACATTAAACATTCAAGTTACAAGATCAACATTAACTTACAGTTGTAAGGCAGGTGTTACAAACAGTGTTGCAACAGTGTTGCACATAACATGTAGAAAGAGTGGACAATAATAAGTGTTGGGTTAATAAGTAAACAAGTGCTTATGAGAAAGAAAAGGGGGAAGGAGAGGGAAGGGTGAGGGGGAAGAGTCGTGTCCCTGGAGACCCCCTCAGGATGCAAGGAATCCTGCAAGTGGACTGAGGGGACCAAAGAGAAGGAGATTAGGTAGTGTCCCAGAGATAGCCCTTTAGGATGGTGGGGGAAGGGAGTAGATGAGAGATACAAGCCCCTTGGGAGGGGTAGTAGAGGGACCCATGGACAGCATTTGAGGTCCTTTACATTCTGTGCAAGATCAAGGAAGGCCATTAAGGGGGAGCAATTTGGAGGAAGAGAAGGAGGGCTAAAGATTTGGGGGGTGGGTGTGCACAGGGTAAAATGAAGGTGAGGGTAGAAGGATAGCGTTTGTCCAGGGCTTAGAGGAGGGAATTATGGAGGAACATAGCAGGAGCAGCTAGGTGCAAGGTAATTATTGAGGGCAGAGCTGATGAAGTAGGTGCAGGATGAGTGGCAGATTTGAGGGGGGTGGGAATTCCAAATACTTGGGAGGCAGGGAGAGTAACTGGATTGGCCGATTTGGGTGGATCTACGCGGGACAACCAGGGTACAGGAGTTGGTTGATCTAAGGGAATGAGAGGGTGGGGGGGTGATAAGTAGGAGGTGAGGTAGGAAGGGAACTCACTTAACCAGTGCTTGGAGGTGAATTTAGCACAGTGGGAGAGTCGACTATTTGTAAGACAGGGGAAGGATAGGGCATGATAAAGATCACAGTAATGGGTGTGGGGGGGTATCCAGGGCAAAGTGGCAGAAGGAATTGAAGAGGTTGTCCAGACTTAGTGGCAGCACCATAGACTATGCCACAGTAGTTGAAAATTGGCAGTATCATCCTTTGAACAAGTTCACGCCTAGCCATAGAAGGGATGCAACTATGGTTCCTGAACAGGGCACCAAGCTTGGGGCACAGTTTTTTCTGGATGATGTCAATAAGTCCAGAGAAGTTTAATCAACACATGTCAACTATATGTAAGGCAGTAAACGTGAAGTTGGGGCTGGCCTATAAAATCAGGGCTTCTCTTACCACTGCCGCTAGACTAGTCATTGCCCAAGGGATTCTTCGGCCTAGCCTAACCTATGGGCTTATGACATACTTGGATGTCAACAAAGGGGTTCTTCAAAAATGGAACACATGTTACAATAGCATCTGCTATTTTGCCATATCTGTACCCAGATTCACACATCACTACATACTCTACTCGAGCCTTGGCTGGCTCTCCCCAGCTTCCTATCATCAGTACACCACTGGCTGTGCTATAGATAACATCATTAGAACTGGTACACCAGCAACACTGGCAAGCATGTTAAGTCAAGCCACACAGGCCTACCCTTTGAGGTCTGCAGAAAGATCTCTTTTAGACATACCCAGCTCCCAAACTCTGGATGAGACACTTACATTTGTCTTTGGTCTTAGTCTACAGGAGTACTTTATTAAAACAGTCATTCAGGAAAATTGGCACATACTGCACGCAGAACCTAAACTGGGACCTGCCAATATCTATAAGGCACTCCCAGGCACACCAGGCTTTTAAGAAAGAGCTTTGTACCTTCTTCCTGGGCTCTGACAAATGCACATTAAACTAAACTATAGCACTCTTTCTTAACATGTCTCTATTCCACAAATACTAATGCACTTATCTATGACTATCGTATGAATTGCTTTCCGCTGCATTGATGTATGATATTCAGGTTGGATCCGGTGTTTTAGACATCATGCACTGCTGTAACAACTGTAATGATACTCAAGTTTTGGCTAACCTTTGTATGGTGTTTTGTACTTTAGTGTCAGCTGTAATTGCTGTAATCACCTGTAACTGCTGTTCCTCGGTCTTTAACTCTCCCAGGTCGTGCCTGAAAATAGGCAAACATTTTGTCTAGTGCACTTAACTGGTTAACAAAAACTAAATAAATAAAATGTTGGTTATAAACAGAAATAACTCTGTACAGGGGGATGGTATGAATGAGACACTTAAATTTGTTTTGGGTTTTAGTCCACAGGCATACCTTATTAAAACAGTTGTACAGGAAAATTGGCACATACTACACACAGAACCTAAACTGAGTCCTTGAATAGAAGGTGGACCATGTTTTGTGCACAAATGAGGACAGAATTTATCTGATATCTTGGTGCACAGCCTGTGTGAACTGCCAAAAGACAGTAATGTGAGACTGCCTCTTTCAAATGGAACTTTCACTTTTGGATCTTGCACTGCATGTAAATATATATGGGATGGGGACACATTCACAGAACCAAAGAAGGGTGAGTCTGTCAAAATCCAGAATTTTGAGACCTGCAGTATGGACGTAGTAATATAGTATATTTAACCATTTGTAACTGTTCTTCATTTTATGTGGGGAAAACTATGCAAAAATGGAAGGTTCTGATTTTGGATCACATTACATAGAACATAGAAACATAGAATCTGATGGCAGATAACAACCACTTGGTCCACCCAGTCTACCCCTTTTTGTTATCATCATTTTTGCTGCAGACCTTACTTGATCTACTGCTCTTTCTCCCCCTACCTCCTTACCTCTATGATTCCCTTGTGTCTGTCCAGGCATTTTTGAACCCCACTGTTTTCACCCCCACCAGGTCCACTGGAAGGTTGCTCCAGAAATCCACCATTCTTTCTGTAAAGAAGTACTATCTTACATTCTTCTTGAAACTACCCAGCTCCAGCTTCAAAGCTTGTCCTCTAGTTCTAGAGCACCTTTTTTCAGAAAAATACTTCCCTCCTGTACCTTATTTACCCCGAAAGTGATCAATCATCCCCCCTCTTTCTCTTCCCTTCCAGGGTGTACATATTGAGGTCCTTTAGCCTCTCCTCATAGGCTTTTGATGCAGACCCTGCACCATTTTAGTTGCGCTCCTCTGGAATACCTCCACTCTGTCTATGTCCTTCTTGAGATGTGGTTTCCAGAACCAGGCACAGTACTCAGGGTGGGTGGGGGTCTTACCAGCGATCTATACAAGGGCAACACCACCTCCCTCTTTTTGCTGATGATACCCCTTTCTATGCACCTCAACATTCCACAATCCCATTCATCCAGTATGATTACCCCCAGTTGTCTTTCCTGCTTGGTCTTTGTCAATAATACTCCACTCATTTTGTACTCTGCCCCTGGCCTGGGTTTCTGTGCCCCAAATGCATTATTTTGTACTTTTCTGCAGTGAAATCCAGCTGCCATACCCTTGACCACTCCAACAGTTCTCTCAGGTTTCTGTCCATTCCCCCACTGAGTGTCCACCCTGTTGCAGTTCTTGGTGTCATCTGCAAACAGGCAGACCTTCACTTCCAGGTCCTCTGCCATGTCAGTTATAAAGACATTAAAGAGGATTGTTCCCAGCACTGAACCCTGAGATACCCCACTGGTCACCCTTCCTTCCTTGGAGCAAACTTTGTTTACCACTACACTCTGTCTCCTACCCTCTAACCACTTTCTTACCCAGTTTACTAATTTTTTACCCACTCCTAAGCTACACAGCATGCTTACTAGTCTCCTACATGGAATGATGTCAAAAGCCTTACTGAAGTCTAAGTAGGCCATGTCTAACACTCCTCCTTGACCTTCCTCCTTGGTCAGCCAGTCAATAAAATCTGTCAGATTTGTCTGGCATGACCTCCCCCCCTGTGAGTCCATGTTGCCCCAGATCTTGTAATCTACTGGATTCAAGATATTCCACAATCCTTTCCTTTATCAGTGTTTCCATTAATTTCCCCACCACTGATGTCAGTCAGACAGCCCTATAATTGCCAGCCTCTTCTCTGCTGACACTTTTGTGAAATGGGACTACATCTGCCCTCCTCCTCTCTGGTCTATAATGATCTATTAAACAGGACTGTCAGCAGTGTAACCAGTACCTCCCTCAGCACCCTTGAATGCACCCATCTGGCCACATGGCTTTGCCTACTTTCAGGTTTGAAAGTGCTTTCAGAGCTTTCTCCAAAGAAAAGGACTAGTGTCCACTTCCTTCCTATCAAAGCTCCTGCTGCTTTTTTGTTGTCCCTCCCCTTCCCCTTCTACTGTGAATACCAGCAGAAGTACTTGTTTAAGATGGCTGCATTTTCCTTGTCACCCTCTGTACAGTCCCCCGCTCCTCCCTTTTTAATCTTACAATCCCTCCCTTTGTCTTCCTTTTTTTCTCTTGCATACCTAAAAAATTTCTTGTCCCCTTTTGATACTACCTGGGCTATTCTTTCTTCAGTTTGTGTCTTTACACTCCTTACTGCTTTTCCTGCTTCTATTTCCTCTGATACTCCTCCCTATCCTCCTCTCTCTGCGTCTCCTTGTACTGTCTGAATGCAATCATTTTAGCCTTCACCTTTTCTACCACCTCTTTTGAGAACTATAGTGGTCTATTCTTCCTACTGATTTTGCTCACTTGCTTGACACAGAGGTTAATACCCTTTACTATGCCCTCTTTTAGTTTAGCTCACTGTTCCTCCACCCCCCGCCCAGGTAATCCCCCCACCAGGTCATCCCTGAGGCATTCACTCATCATTATAAAATCTGATCTTCTGAAGTCCAGGACCCACAACCATGTGTGGTTTGTTTCTACAGCTGTCCTTATGTTAAATCACACTGTGCAGTGATCACTGGTCCCCAGGTAGCTTCCTACCCAGACATCTTCAACACTGTCCCTATTAGTGAGAACCAGGTCCAGTATTGCCTCATCACAAGTGGGTGCACTGACTAGCTCCCTGACAAAGCACAGAGAAAAGAAATGTGGAAAATGCTTTGGCCACCCATATTGCACAACACAGAACTGGACATTCATTTAAATTTGTTGGGACTAAGTCCAGACTGGGAAAAGGTGTGGAAATTTAGACCAGAAACTATGACAACATGAGACATTTTGGCAGTACAAACATAAGACTCTCACTCCGCCAGGTCTCGATGACTTTTTCCAACTTGCTCCATTTTTATTTCAGGTATTATTGGATTATGTATAAGCTCCAGTTTTAGCGCCTTATATTTTTTCTATGTTTAACTTAAAAAAAAAACATTAAGAACAATATTTATAAAAAAATGTTTTTATATGGTTTACATAGAGGAGTAGTGTTCTGGTTCTCTTTAGGTTGCCTTTCTTATACAGCCTCTAATTTTTCTAGATGTAACGTTGGATATTCATGATTCAAGCATACTACATCATGTGTGCCTGCTGTGTGTATTTTATTTTATTTTTACTCCTCCCCTTGTCTTCATTTCATGTCCTGATGGCTGGCACCCTCCTCTCCCCCAACCCTACTTATATTGGAGGCAGTATAACATAGTTGTTAACGGTGCTGAGTTGCAAACCTGGAGACCTGGGTTTGAATCCCATCAGCTCCCACTTGCATACTGTGTGATCCTGAGTAAGTCACTTAACTTCCTTGTGCTCCCAGGTCATACCTGGAAACAAGTTCAGGCTTAGTGTGCCTTTCCTGGTTAAATAATTTCCCCTTCCTCCCCTTATATGCATTGTATTGTATCCTGTTCTCTTACTTTACTCTCCTTCCCCCCTTCCCTTTTGTTTTTTGTCCCTTTTTGTTATTTTTTCTCCTTTTCCCTCTTTCATGTTATGGCACATTGACACTCTGATATGTGTCCTGCATCTTGGATAAAAAATTGAGGTTTTTTTTATGTTTTTTATTTTATTATTTTGGCAACTGGGTAAGGCCCACTAGGCACAAGTGCCTGTTTTCAGGGGTGACCCTGGGAGCAATGGGGTTGTTAACTTAGTTGCTCAGAGTCACACAATATGCAAGTGGAGTTTGTGGCAATCAGACCCAGGTCTTCTGGCTGTACCAAACTCATTCACAACTCACTGCTCTAACCTCTAGGCTATAGTACCAGCCCCCCATGTGTTTGCATGCCTATAAATTGTTTTTCAAGTTTGTGACTAGCAGGCCATTTATAATATTTGCTGGCCTTGGCTTAGGCAATGTCCAATAATTAATTGGTCTAGTAAGAAATGCTGAAACAATATATATTCATTTTTTAGAATATTTATTATTAGAAAATGACATTTTTACAAGACAGACTTGAAGGCAAAACTTTTTCCAAACTTTTTGAATGAAATTTGGTTTCCTTTTTTACCTCTTGTTAAATATTATAGTCTTTCTAATATTTATGAATCAATTTTTTTAACATTGCTCTATTTAGTATATTTATTGAGATAGCTGGCCCTTTAGTGTTCACATCATTGTGATTTATAATGGTATTAAATGTAGCATTTTAAATCGTTATGAGAACGCATACACGTACACATATGTAAGATATGCTTTTTCAGCGGCTTCAAATCTGCATTTGTATTCTAGTGTATATGTTCATTTTTTTTACATACAATGCATATTTAATAAATATATATATATATATATATATATATATGTATATGTATATGTATATGTATATGTATACCTGTATATCAGTATATCTCTTTCCTAATGGGGTTGCCTCAGTTTGCAGGGAAGGCAAAATTAGTTAATTGAATGTTTATTAGCATGTGGCTTGTTCAGTCTATGTATCTAACTTTTAATTAATTAATTGTGCATTTTTAATTGCTTCTAGTATTTAAAGAGACTGTCTGACTGACAGGCTTGATTGCCTTGACAAAGCACATGGGTTAGTGCATGAAACGGTGGCAATGGAAAGGATGTTACCACAGTCTCTGTTTTTAACTAA
The DNA here is from genome assembly GCA_016271365.2 of Neoceratodus forsteri. Classification (NCBI taxonomy): domain Eukaryota; kingdom Metazoa; phylum Chordata; order Ceratodontiformes; family Ceratodontidae; genus Neoceratodus; species Neoceratodus forsteri. The sequence continues at coordinate 1,272,405,955 of CM057449.1, read as the reverse complement.
TGAATATGTGATTTTTGCATTGAATCGAAAGTTTATGGGAATTTTTCCTGGTGACTGTAGCTGGGCTCTTCTGTAGTTGTTGCAAGTGGTTCTTTGGTCTCGCCTGCGGCTTGTTGCTACCGTGGCAGTATCTCCAGCTGCCTGAGAGTGCTGACTGGACTGATTGACTCCCCTAATTTCCTGCCACACTAGAACCTTTATAGCCCCCTGATGTTCAGGACACTGAGTCATTGGCAATGTGGGGGGCAATCAATGGTCCAGCCTGAGCTGGACATTCAAATCACTGGCACTAGCCCATATCACTCTGGCTGGGGTGGGAAACTGCTGGCAGAGGAGAGAAATAAATATGTTTGAAACTGCAGGCAGCCCCAAGTTACTGTCTGTACCTCCTGCTAGCCACTTGTTTTACACCTTAGGCTATGTGGGGCACCTAACTAGGGTAGTGGGCCACCTGGGCTGTACTGGGAACACTGAAACACAATTCTTTGTGGTGTTACACATTAACACTCACAATCATGTAGTACTTATGGTTTTGTATCATGTACTGATTAAGTTCATTAAGGCCATTGTAAGTACCATGTGATTTTGCATTTAAATCAAGAACTATGCCTTTAAGAACAAGGCAGAGCTAAAACAGCTGCTAATGCATTCATCTGACAAGGGATATAGAACATACAGTACCATACATTCAGTGTATTAGCTTAAAAAGGGAAAATGAGTGTCCTGTACATCTGTTGTTGCAAGGTATGTAAAGAAACCAAATTACATGCTGGTATGAGAAAGAAACTGTTACAAGGATCTGCTTAATACCTACGGATATGTTGTGGAACCATTTGTGGAGCATATGTCCTGATAACAAAAAAAATTAATTGGACATCAAGTTGCAGTCAGTTTATTCGTGCTTCATTTTAATAGTGATCACTTAATAGTACAGTATTTATTTGTTGCTTTCCCACACCTCCGGACCATAGTTTCGTAATACCAGCAGCTCCAGAGCATGACTCACAAACCCATACTGGAAATAAAATAAGGAGAAATGGGACTGGACCACCAGACACTATAAGAAATGTAACTAACACTTGCCATTTGTATATCACAAGAAATGTTATATTGGAACACAAAAAGACAACTACAGTAGCACATGGGGTATATCACTGTTTGATTTTCAACCACTATAACCTGCAAAGTTTACACACAGATTGAGCTACAATTGTTATGTTGTGAGTTACATTTTGCACATTCATATATTTTGGTATAGTCAATCAAGACACTTTTTCTCAAGATTTGCAGTGTGCAGGGGTGAAAGATTATTCCCAGTTACCTTTCTTTAGATTTTTTGATACCATCACAATTGGTACCACAACTGCCATAAAAATCATTTTGGAAACAAATCTCTTTCTAGCTAAATATTCTTACATCCTCATTCCAGACTGTACATATCTAAAGCTGTATCATAGCTACATATAATTTAACAGAAAGAAGGAACAAAATGCGACTAATCTCTAGCCATTTATTTTTTTGTAATTTTTTTCTGTTAAATTATATATAGCTATGATATAGATGTAGGTATGTACAGTGCAGATTGGGGGGGGGTAAAGAATATTTAGGTAGAAAGTGATATTTTCCAGAATGATTATTATGGCATTTGCAGCACAATTGCCATGATGGTATAAAAAAATGTAAAGAAATGTAACTGGGAATAATCTTTCATCCCTTGCACACTGCAAATCCTGAGGCGGTCCATATTGAAATGCTTTTCTTAACTGTACCTATATATGTACAGTACAGTATGTGTGGAATGTAACTCACAACATAATAATTGCAGAGCAATCTATGCAGACACTTTGCAGATTATAATGGTTGAAAATCAAACAGTGATATACGTCATGTCCTGCTGCATTTGCATTTTTATGTGCCAATGTTACTTTTCTTGCTATATAAATGGCAAGTGTTAGTTATATTTTTTATGGTTCCTGGGGATCCAATCCCATTTCCCCTTGTTATATTTGCAGTACAGGTTTGTGAATCACACTCTGGAGCTGCTGGTATTATGAAACTGGGGTCCAGAGGTGTGGGAAGACAACAAGTAGGTAAGGTACTGGTAACTGAACACTATTATAATAAAACATACTGTAAATAAACTGACTGCAACCTGATGTTCAATGAATGTCAATGAATATTCTCTGTTATCAGGACATAAGCTCCATAAATAGTTCAACAATTTATCTGTAGGTGTTAAGAAGACCTTTGTAAAGCTTTATTTTTCATACCAGCAGGTAATTTGGTTTCTTGGGTCAGCAGCAAGAAAATAGTGCGAGGGGGGAGAGAGGAAGAAATCGCAGTCTAGTGAATAGAGAACACGCAGAGAGATGTGCTTCAGCTACACTCCATGTAAGGAGACAGCTGTGGTGTGTTGGGTATCCAGCCATGGCCATGCCTCCAGAGCCCCCTTCTCTGTAATACATCAGTAAAATATCAGCATACCTCTCATTATGCAGCTATAAAAACCAGAAATCAAAGGGCAGGAGGTTGTGTAGTGAAATATTGCTTACCAGAGCTTGAAGTGCTAAAAATGTACTGAATGATTTAGCTTTTACATCCCTTAAAGTCTTGGAAAGTATCGGCCCAGTCTGCATTAGACATTGTGGGGTTCAGTTGCACTTCCCTCAAATTGACAGCTCTTCTGCACACAAATATCTCCCACACTTATAAAAGGGGATCCTGAGTTGTTACTATGGGAATTTCTGAACATAGATCCTATGGAAATCCGTAGATGCCCACCCACTTGACAAACAAGCCTGGGACTAGGGCAGGCTATGCTGTGTTACTGCACCGGCCCATGCTCCCTCCTCACCTGCAACATCAGTGCTACCACACTGCAGTCCAGTTGATGGGACACCTGGGCACTGATGGGCAGGAAGAAATGGGGTGGGGTGGCTGCTGGTATGGCCGTTTTGGCAGGCCTTGCAACAGACATACCATAAACCATGTTGGCTGGCCTGCCAGCTGTCTTCTGGTGTGTACCATGATGGCCCACCTGTCAGCTGTCTCCCTATATGTACCATGCTCAGCCTCTCTCCCCCCCCATCCTGGTGTGTCCCATGAGCTGTGCCTGGCCTGCCATCTCTCCTGAGTCTCAGTCAGTTTTGTGAGCAGTACCCAGTCTGCCTTCTCTCCCATGTCCCAGTGTGTCCCATGATTCATTCCCAGTATGCTCTTTCTAGCAGCTGCAGTGTGTGTGTTCCTGCTGTCAGGATCTAAAGTTCATGACTGATGGGAATCATCTGATCACATCATGATGGTGACTCCCAGGGAACAAGAACTGATGCTGGACAAGGCAGAATGACTTTGGGGTGTTACAGTTGCAGAAGGAGCAGGGTGGCAGAGAGCAAGAGGCTGCAGGCAGCAGTGGTGGAAGAGGGGGGTGAGTGGCCGTGGTGGCTGGGGGCAGTAACAGAAGATGGTGGCTACAGACACCACTGTTCACATTCACCAGGAAGATGCAGAGTGGTAGCATCCAGGACCTGCCAAGAGGGACCACTGCAGCAGCCACACCAAGCAGTAACAGCAGTACCAGCAGCACCAGTAACAGTAGCATCTCACAGGGACTAGAGCCAGAGAACAGCAAGGAGACCAGTGGTACCATAGCATGCAGATTGAAGTGAGCACCCAGATAATCTGTGCCCACAAACCCTCCCCAGATAAGAAACCATGGCCCAGATATTCAAACTGCACCCAAAAAGTGTGCAATAGCAGGAGCAAGCGCAAGTCTATTGCACCCATGCGCAAGATATGGGATATTCAAAAACGGAGCAGGCCAAACTGCGCCTACAGCCGATGATGGAATATCACACCACCTGCACCATAGCGCAACTAGGGAGGGGAAGCTGAGCAGATCTGATGCATCATAGCGCAACAAGGGATGTTCAGCTGAGCAGTCCAGAGGCACCATAGCGCAACCAGGAATGCCCCCCAGCAGCAGAGCAATGCAACTGCACAACCAGGGAGGTAGGAGCCCACCACCCATGCCACAGATGGGCACAGGAATACACAACAGAACAGACATTGTCTCCCCACACCCCATGCACTGCACAACTGGGGGAGGGCTGGAATAACCACTGGCCCATGGAGGCAAGCAAACAACCCACAGCCGGGCCATGGTGCCTCATCACACCTACCGGCAAGCTGTGACTGGCACACAAGGAGGGCTGACCACCCCCGTGCCACACCATCCCCCCCAATGCAGAGCACATTCTGCACCGTGACCCCCAGACACCCCCCCCCGTGAGCAGTGACCACCACTGCAGGAAACCCCATGCATGCCACCACCCCCACTGTGACACTGCAACCCTGTGCACCACAGAACCATGCAAGCCAGCCCCACCACGAGCACCCATCAGTGGGTGGCAGCACACAGCAATGCAACAACGGCAGACACAGTGCCACCATGCACAGTCCCCCCGAGGTACTGCTGAGAGACCAACCATACGCGGCACATGAGGTACCCCACACACGGGACAGGGCATGCCCCAGACACCACCATAAGTGGTACAGCACCCTGCACAGTATTCCAATGACACACCCTGACCCACCACTGGCCACAACAGCCAGCACAGACACCCACAGTGTTGCATGGAAGCATGCACCACACCGGATGCCACACAGTGTATGGACAGACACCCACCCATACCCAAGGGCACAACAACACAGGGACGCAGTGGTGGGGCAACCAAGCCCTCAGTGTGGGCCTATGTAAACTGTGTACACACAACCTGCAGTCCCCCATGGCACTGGAGTGCCAGCCACCCTGCACAGGCACTGTGGACCCGTACACCACCATCATTCACCCGTAGCACAAGTCACAGACAGTGGGGCACATCCCCTGCAACACACATAAGGCACAGCATGGAGGTGGGACAACAACTGTGGAGGCCACAGTGCCACCAGAGGCAGACATGCACCACACCAGTGACAGGAGGCAACCCAGCAATGTGACAGGTACAGTGGCTGCCCTGCAGGGACTGCCACCACTGACATGCCAGCGGACCATGCAGGTCACAGACATGCATGTGTGTCAGCTGCACAGGCCATGGACGGGCCGATAGGTGCACCATGGACACAGAGCATGCACCATGGACCACTATACACAGTCATCCAGTGCACAGGGCACAACACACACACCACAGACACTGACTGATAGCTACCCCCACACCATAGTCACCTCCACATGGACACATACACATACCCATGACCACACCACCCCTGACGTCATGCACACCACTGCAGCTGAGCACCTATAGCCCACTGCAAATCAGAGACCACCACAGTATTTATATCAAAATAACTGTGTATTGAACAAACATATAAAATTCAACTATTTACAATATTATGTACAAACTATATACAAGGTTGGGGGAGCCACAAACAAGGTGGGGGTTGGTAGGGGTCAGGGGTGAACAAATGGGATGGGAAAGGAGGGGTGTGAGGGTGGGTCCAGGGGGCTAGGAGAATACAGGGACTGATGGATCCCTAGCGGGAGCACCTCTCCCCGCTCTGACTCCTCTGAACTCTGTGCCTCCGCAGGACCCCGGTGTTGTCTACCCTTCTGAGGATGTCCAGTGAAGCCCTCACCACTTGGAGTATCTCCCACAGTGCCTCCCTTATTTCCCATAGATGGCGTGTACCTAGGACAAGGGAGCACAGTCAATAAGTGTGAATGCACAACCCCATACAGCCCGCCCACTGTGCATGGCATACGGCCATGGGACATACCTCTGTGATGGTGTGTGACCACCCGCAGTGATCACGTCCACATGACCTGCCCTCCCAGGCGCATACAGCCATGCGGAACACTGCACACACCCACCGGCCAAGTCACGCACAGCAACACTGTGGCCGTTTAGTGACATGGCTATGTGGTGCAAAGGCAGTGGCACAACCATGTGTCTGGTGCACGCATGGACCACCATTGACACACTCCCAGACATGCATTGCCACTGGACAGTGTTGACTGTAACAAGTCACGTGCATGACAGTGGTGTCGATGGATGGTGGCCATGCCCCACTGCCCACCCTGTCACACAGCATGCAATAGTAATCATGGAGGTATGGCACTCACCTTCATCGGGCCGGTCCAGTGGGCAGTGAGGGCCCTCACCCCGCCTTGCTGCACCCTGCTCTTCCTGCCGCCGCTCTTCACAGGCATGGTGGTGTTCCTCCGGGCCTGTGGGGCAAACATGGAGAGAGGAACATCAGTACAATCCTGTAGCAAAGTCCCCCTGCCCCCAGGTGTGTGCCCTCCCACCCAGCCAGACCCACCCACCCCACACCCTGTGAACACCACCACAGCCAACCCTGGACGGTCCCTCCCCCATGTGCTGAACACATACAACACTGTTATCCATATGGAAGATAAAAGTGTGTTGACATAATCCCTACCTGGCTGTGGCACCGTGCCCCTCCTGGCACATTCCCACAGGCATGCTAGTAGCTCCGGCTCCCTCTGCTGCAGGTCCCCGTACCTGTGGCGGCACTGCTCAGTGCTCCTTCCCTGTCCTGTGGCCTCCTCAAGCGCAGTGGCCACCTCCTCCCACACCTGGGTCCTGGACCTGTCCAGGGGTGCCTCCCCAAACAGTGGCCCATGGTGTGGCTCCACAATGGCCACTAGGTTGGCCAGCTCTATTGCAGACCACTGGGCTGCTCTCCTGCGTGCCATTCTCGCTGCTCAATTTGGCAATATGGCACTCTGCAGTGCGGCTTCCCACGTGCAGATGCTGCTTGGTACAGCACTGCCATTCCCTATCGCACTGTCACCGAACAGCGCGATAGAGGTGCACCCATGCCTGCACATGGTGCCTAGGGGGCAAAGGTCAGGCACAGGGTCAAGGTTCTCTGGTGCATGGACATGCACAGTGCCATTGGAACCCAATGCATGTAGCTTGATTGGCTGCCTGTGTGCCACTACCATTAGTGGCCTACCGCGCAGTTGGTCCAGTGCGCCTATGATGGCCCAGTGCCACAGCGCCATGTAGTGACCATCACTATAGCACCACTGGCACAATGGTGGCCATGCCCTGCATTGCCTACCGTGCACAGCACGTCATCAGCGTGGCAGACGCCTGCATCAGCAACCCAAACATGTGCAGTGAGGTGTGTACTACGCATGTCACAGAACTGCGCCATTGGCTCAGCACGTTCAACACAATTGCACAAAGCGCAACAGCGCGATATTCAGCCGTCATATGCAAATCATCTAATCAGCCATTCAATGGCGCAGCACTGCAATTTGCATCTACTTAAAGTTGCGCCTCGCCTCATTTGCATGGGTTGCGCTATAAAAGTGTGACATTGGGCTGCAGTGGCCATAGTCAGTTACTGCAGTCTATTGGTGAGTTGCATGCTGTTTAGGAGTGTGGACTGTGCATTTAGGAACATGCATGGGACTGCACAGTCACAGGTAACAACTGCCATTCTTACAGGTTACATAATGACCGAGCAAGTTGTTGGAGAGGAGGAACACAGTGATGGGAGGAGGAGGAGGCCTAACTTTACCAAGGCCAAAACCGAAGCCCTGTTTGAGGCCTATCTAGATCAGGATCCACTTCTCAGTGGATGTCAGGGAACACCTCAAGCCCGTGCTGCTGCATGGGAGGAGGTGGTACATGCTGTGAACCTGCATGGCAGCCACCAGCGCTCTGTACAGGAGTGTAAGAAAAAGATGGGCACAGACAGGAGGAGGATAAAGGAGAAGGTGGCTGCCATCAGGGCAGCATGAGCTGCAACAGGTGGGGGACAGCCAGAGGTGGTACAGATGACCCCACAGGAGGAGAGGCTTGCTGGAAGCATGCAGCGCAGTGCCATTGAGGGTGTTCTGGGTGGTGGCTTCCAGATGGGTGGTGGCCCATCACTGCATGGTAAGTCATGGTCTGTCTATGGGGGGGCAGGGTAGGTCACATGCAGTAACACGACTTTGCTTTCCCTTACAGATCCTGAGTGTCTGCATGGGTCAGCAGTGATGGGCCTGTCCACTGAGGACAGTCAGCTGGAGATGGAGGAAGGTCCAGCCACCTCCACAGGGATACGTGGATCATTGCGACAGTGGGCTGCCTGGCCGTCCACACTGATGTCATTGTAACAGGTGTGGAGGAAGTGTCGTTTCAGGCCCCAGCCGTCGCATCCACGATGCCAGCATGCTGTGACTGGGGCCGTGCAGAGTCTATCACCGATGATGATGACACTAACGTCATGGGCAGTGACACGTGTGTGCCACAGGATGGCCACACAGCAGGGCACTTCGCGTCCATGGCTGTGGGTGGTGCTGCCGTGGAGGCCTGCGTGTCAGCACAGTCCCAGCCTGTGCCTGTCAGCACCAGTGGGGCAGCACTGGTGTCTGTTCAGGACAGTGGGACTGTTGCGGCCACTGTGGCAGCACCAATGAGCCCTGGGGAGTGGCAGCTGGAGGGGCAGCACCAGCAGTCGGCCAATGACTTGGGGGTACAGGGTTCAGCGGCAGTGTCTGTGCACTGCCTGTGGACATGCCCAGACCTGGTCCTGGTGTGCAGCACCCACCCTCAAGGGGTGCTGATCATCTGGGCCATGCACACCCTGAAGGACAGGATGCTGAGGAGGCAGATGACCTCTTGGATGAGCACACCTGCCTACTGCAAGCATCAGTCCAGCAGCAGATGCAGCTTGCGATGTCAGTGGATGCACTGAATGTGGCTCTGGAGTGGTCAGAGGAGTGTCGCAGCAGGGACACCGCTCTGATCCTGGCAGGGATGGACCGTTTGTGGGAGGATGTGACCGCTGCCATTGACAGGCATGCATAGGCATTCACTGCTGTCTTGGCCATAATAGGCACACAGTCAGGTGCCCATGCATCGTGGACACAACGCAGTGCACTGTTCACCCCCCATTCCCAGCGTCGTGCGACTCCCACCCTGTCAACACCGGGTTCTGCTGTGGGCATCCGAGCACTCCTGGCGCAGGCATGTTCGGTGTACTGCAGACCCCTGCACAAGCATGGTCATGTTCACACAGTGGAACCCCTGGGGGACCATTGGTGCCACCCCATGAGGCCAGTGGTCAGCCTGTCGGTGCTGGTGGGTCTTGGCGGGGCCACCCATGCATCCGTGGTGGCCGGAGCACTGTGTCGCATGACTGATCTGTCTCCCAGTGTGGCTACTGTCTGGTGCTGCCCTGTGTGCATTGTGTGTTTCAGTGGGCAGTGCACGGGTGGGTACCTGGCCCTGCATGCGGACACACAGTCCACCTGCACACCCTCCCGGCTGCTGTCCGCAGTTGCGTGTGCATGATGATGCCTGCATTGCACGGTACACCAATGTGCAATGGTGCTCAGCATCTGACACGCACATGGACAGGCAGTGGGCGTGGTGGCCTGTGGACATGTGTGTGGCTAGGGTTGGCATTCTGGGTCGGTGTGCCTCCTGCCCTCTGTGCACGTTTGGTGCATTGTGTGTGTGCGTGTGTGTGTGTCCGTCCATGTGGCATGTTAATCCTCACCCATCCCTGGTTGTGTGCATGCTTCTGTGCCCTACCACTTCCCTTGATGGCATGCACCCCTGGTGTGTGTCCATGCATGTTTGTGGGTTGTGCCTTAGCCACTGGTGGTTGCACATGGCCCCATGACTTACCTGGGTTAGCCGGAGTGCTCCTCCGTGATGGTGTCCCGGTGCAGCTGTGCCAGCTGGCTCAGTCGGGGGTCCTGTCAGCCAAGGGGGGGCTGCCCATCACCATCGTCATCGGCTTCCTCATCGTCCCCATCGCTGTCCCCCTCTTTGACCTGTATGGCTATCCCACATTCATTGGCCATGTTGTGCAGGATGCAACAGGCCAGGAATAGCCTGCAGACCTTTGAGGGGCTGTACTGTAGGGCACCGCCGGAGGTGTCCAGGCAACGGAATTGTGCCTTCAGCATCCCGAACACCCACTCGATGACATTAAATGTGGTGGCATGTGCCTCACTGTAGCATTGCTGCAATGGGGTCACGGGCCGCCGGTAGTGTGTGAGCAGCCAGGGATGGAGTGGGTATCCACTGTCACCTGTGTGTAGAGGGTGGAGGTTAGTTTGGTGATCAGTATCGCCCTTCCCTAGGCCATGTAGGCCACTACCCATGTCACCTCTGGTCATGCCCCCCCAGGCCCTATGATTGTCCATGTGGTTTGCATACTCACCCACTAGCTGTCCAGTGGGGATGTCCCCACTCTTGAATCTGTGGCACAGTGCTGACTGGTGCCAGATAAAGACATTGTGTGCTCCCCCAGGGTGTGTGGCACAGGCATTGATTATGCACCCCCTGGCATCACACACCACCTGGCAGTTGATGCTGGCATAGCCCTTGTGATTGATGTATGTGGCCCCCTCGGGGCCAGGTGGTGTGAGTATTGCCACATGGGTGCAGTCTATTGCCCCTAGCATGCCAGACATACGTGCTACCCTGTGGAACTCCTGTATGTTTACTGTGCACTCTGCGGTGTGCTGGGGAAATGGATGTACTCCACAGCATGTGCAGCAGTGCACTGAGGAATTGGGTGAGGTGGCATGATGTGGCCAACTGGGTTATGCCTGTGGTGTCCCAGTTGGTCTCTGGAAGGTACCGTGGTGAGCAAGCACATGCAGGCTGTTACTTTAGTCTCCACTGACAGGGCATGGCTCCGTGCGGTGGTGCCTGCATCACATCACTGCACAGCTCACAGAGCCACCCCAGAATTGCCCTATTCAGGTGGTACCAGCCCACAATCTCAGTATCAGTGTACAGCTCGAGCTGGTGCAGGCTCGGTACTGCCTGTTGGGGCATACCGCCGATGGTTTCCTTCCACTGCCATGCCCCTGCCACCCGCCTCTCACCCCCTCATAATGGCCTCCATCTGGAAGGTGGCACTGGCCATGTCCCTGGCTTATGTTCACCCCCCCGGCAGCTGTTACTGTATTCCCCCCGCTGTCCTCCCTGCTACTTCCCCTGCACCAGGAACACCTGCCTGTGATGGCCTCTGTGCTGTGTGGCACTTCCCCCTTCTGCACTGGTTGTGGCTCCCCAAACCTTCTCTGTGCCTGTGTTCAGGGTGCCCTTTCCCTGGCCTGCCCTGTGTGTCTCTCCTGCTCTGTCAGTCTGGCTAGAGTTCTGCCTCATGTGGCTTCCCTGTAGCGTTCTTGCACCTCTCCCTTGCTCCTTTTTATTTTGGCTCATTTCTGCTATGGCGCAACTTCCGCTTTCTCCCCTATTGTACATGGCTCAAGTCGTTGAATATCGCACTGCGCCATTTATGCATGGTTCCTCCCCCTTTGGTTGCGCAGGCCATCATTATCATTGCGCTGTTGCTCAGCATGATTTCGGGGGCCCAACTGCCTCCTGCTGAATATCGCAGAATGACGCATATTCGGACTTGCACAGGCGCAACCCTATTGCGCATGGCTCAACTCTTTTGAATATCTGGGCCCATGTGTGCAGGCTGCTCTGCCAGGGTGGGGTAGTTACATATGAACATACACAAATGCCAGCAGAAACAGGCCTAATGGTCTATTGAGTCTGTTTGATTGTGAAGCTAGCCCCTCAACTTGCAGCTGCCACCCTCCCTCCCACTCCTAATTGTTTAATGCAATGATTTTCAGTGTTGAACAGAAGGCTGAGAGCCAGCTGAGGAGTAGTCCCAGGAATAGATGATGATAATGGACAGTAATGGCAGCTAGTTTATTACTAGACAGTAGCTTGTTGCCACACTGCCACACACATAGGCATCTCACAATAACACAACAAAAGTAGCATTTGTGCAGCAAATTTTGTGAACTGAGATGCATTCTGAACTGGGGCTTAGGCCAGGTGTGGGGGAGGTGTCCACCCATAGGGTACCGGTTCTCCGTGAGTTTGATGGAATGCTGCTTCATGCTGGAGATTGCATTTGGGATTTCTGGTTATATTCATCTGCATCAGCTTGCCTTTGTTGTTTTTTTTTTGTTTTGTTTGTTTGTTTGTTTGTTTGTTTGTTTGTTTAATTTGTTTTATGCCTACATGGCATTTTATTAATTTGCTGTATAATTAATTGTGGTGCAGCCACTCCTATTAGGCTTGACCGGCTGAGCTGCATTTGTTTTCACAGCAGGTTGTTTTCTGTATTTTCAGATCAGTTTCAAGTCCATGTTGAGGGTTTCTATTGTTTTAGGTGATTTTTTTTAATTGGTTCTTTTCTTAGTTTTTTTCTTCTTGCCCCACCATTCCATTCTAAATTTGTAAGCAGGTGCAGGCAACCCCTAATTGTGCCTGGTAACATGCAACTTAACTGTACCTGAATTTTGTCTCAGCTTTTTTTTCCTCTGTCCCTTCTAAATTCACTATTTACAGTATGTTACTGAGGAGTACAGATTTGGGTGTCAGGGCTGGGGAAGATGGTGGAGAGTTTGGCAGCACCACGGCAAGGGAGAATAAACAAAGTTAATTAACCAAAAAAAAAAAAAGAAAGAAAATGGTGTTTACATGAAGCATATTTCTACACAGCAGGCCTGATTCTCAAAATGGGTAGACCAATGTAAGGGACTTCCATCACAAGAGCTTGACACAAGGGGTGACTTGTGTCACAACCTGCGTCAAACACGATTCTGTAAGATGGCCTGCATCAAATCTAACACAGCTGTGCCTAAGCCCCTTGCACCAAACAACCAGGTGCACCAGGTTGCAAGGGCACTTGCACCCTGGTGGGGCTACAACATCCCCTTTTTTGGGATTCCACAATCACCACCAGGGAAGCAGCAAAGGAGGTGGTCTAGGTGGCCTGCACCAGTAGTAGGGGGTGTAACAGTGGGCTACAAGGTGAGGAAGTGGCATGGGAAGTGTCAAGTGGAGAGTTGGATAACAGCAGGGCACTACTGGGACTGATGCTGGCACCCAGCAGGGTCTGTTCGCATGCAACTGTATCTTACTACAGTATACCAGTTGCATCCCTGGTGATCTACTGTAGCAGCCCTACTATCCCCAGAATAATAAAAGAACCACCCTGTTAGTGTAGGGCCCCCAAATCCCTGATGTCCCTGAGAAATAGGATAATGTATTACCAGGTAGTCTAGTGTACCCCCCAATCCCTGATGACCCTGAGAAATACATTAATATATCCCCTAGTAGTGGTACCCCCCCACTCTGATCACCGATGTCCAGAAGCACTTCTTCAGTATTTACCCTGGTAGTCTAGTTGTTCCCCAAAACCATCTTTGTAATGCTCCCTGGTGGAGTAGTAGACCCCAACCCCTAGAGTTAGTGCCCCCCTACTCCCCCATCTCATCATTGCACAGGTGACTAGCACAGCCCTCCTCACTCCACTACAGTTGGCAGTGGACTGAGCTATCAATGAGCACCTACTGTATACGGTATGCACTCATTGACTGACAGCTCACTCTGACCTGTCAATCAATATCAATGAGTGTGTACTGTATACAGTAGGTGCTCATTGATAGTTCAGTTGGCGGCCAACCATGGTGGAGTCAGGAGGGCTGTGTTGGTTGCTGGTGCAATGACAGGGTAGAGGGAGTGGGGGGCACTGCCTGTAGGGGTGAGGTACACTAGACCCCTAGGGAGCATTACAAAGATGGTTTGGGGGGACATTAGGGATCAGGAGGAGGAGGAGGTCCACTAGACTACCAGGGGAAATATTGAACAAGTGCTCGGGGACTTCAGGGATCAGGGAGGTTCACTAGGCTACCAGCAGATATATTAACATATTTCTTGGGTCATCAGGGATCTGGGGGGTCCACTAGACTACCAGGCAATATATTATCCTATTTCTCAGGGACATTGGGGATTGGGGGCCCCTATGCTAACAGGGTGGTTATTTTATTATTTTGGGGGGACACTGGGGATTGGTGACCCCTACGCTAACAGGGTGGTTCTTTTATTATTTTGGGGAGACATCAGGGAATGGGGGACCCTACACAAACAGGGTGGTTCTTTTATTATTTCAGGGGACATCAGGGACCAGGGGGCTGCTAGACCACCATGAATGTGGTATACTGTACTAAGATAAAGTGATATCCTAACACAGCCCGCTGGGTGCCAGCATCAGTCCCTGTGATGCCCAGTAGTCACCCAACTCCCCCATGACACTTCCCATGCTCCTTCAGCTCCTGGCCCCCTCCTGTCCAGCAGATTCCCCCCACCACCACTATCCCAGCCCTGCAACTGTTTAGCACAGCTTGCAACTTGCGGCAAACCCAGGGTGTTTGACGCAGGGCCCTCTTTTTTATAGAATTGGGCTCAGGGTCCCTGCTGCACCTGGAGTTTGCTGCTGCCCTAGATCACCACAAATTATGGTGATTTAAAGGCTCTTTGTGAATCGGGCCCAGCCTCTTTAGCTGCTGTAAAAATAATAACATAAAAACAAATAAAAAAAAAAAACAGCAAAGGTGAGCTGCTGCAGATGAATATAACCAGAAATCCCAAATGCAATCTCCAGCATGAAGCAGCATTACATCACCCTCCCAGAGACCTGGTACCCAACAAGCAGACACCCCACACAATCGGCCTGAGCACCAGTTCAGAACGCATCTCAGTTCACAAAATAGCTTTACAAATGTTACTTTTTATGTTACTGTCTAGTAATAGTGTTGTATTATTGTGATATACCTGTGTGTGCAGCAATGGTAACCAGATACTGTCTAGTAATAAACCAGCTGCCATTACTGTTCATTATCACCTTCTATTACTGGGGCAGATGCCCAGCTAGCTTTCAGCCTCCTGTCTGACACTGGAAACTGGTGCATTAAACCATTACCCCCACCCGGATGTGTAACCTGTGTCCCTGATTCCCTATCTAAGGAGTCTGTTGGCACAGATTATCTGGGCACTCACTGCAGTCTACATGTTATTGTACCTCTTATTCCCATGGTGCTCTCTGGCATCAGTCCCTCTGAGATGCTGCTGCTACGGGTGCCACTGGTACTGCTGCTGGTGCTGCTGGTACTGGTGCTGCTGATTGGCATGGCTGCTGCAGTGATCCTTCTTAGCAGAGCCTGTATGCTGCTGCTCTGAGTCTCTGATGCCTTCCTGGTAAATGCAAACAGCGGTGCTTACAGCCCCCACCTTCCATTACTGTCCCAGCTACCCAATCCACTCACCCTCCTTTGCCTGCCACTACTGCCTGCTGTCTCTCTTTGCTGTCCTGCTCCTCCTGCAGCTGTAGCACCCTGAAGCTCTGCTTCTGCTCCCTGCCGCTCTCTGCCTCAGCCAACATCAGTTTGTGCTCCCCGGGAGCCACCACCATGATGTAATCAAATGACTCCCATCAGTCATGGACTTTATATCCCAATGGCAGGGACACACATGCTGCAGCTGGGACAGAGGGTGGTCCAGGCATGGCTCATGGGACATACTGGGACACAGGAGATAGGATGGGTGGGGCACTGCTCACAGTGCACACTGGGACTTGGGAGAGAGGGTGGGCCAAGCACAGCTCATGGGACACACCAGCAAGGGAGAGAGAGAGAGACCATGCAAGGTACACACAGGGAGACAGCTGACAAGTGAGCTGTCATGGTACACACAGGGAGACAGCTGTCAGACAGGCTGACATGGTTTACGGTACACACATTGCAAGGTAAGCATATCTGTACACAGCCTCTTCAGCTAATGTTATCATTTTTTCAGATTGTGTCTCTGATTTTGGTCATTTGTCCTGATTGCTGGGTCAAGAGCAAGAAAATAGTGCAGCAGGGGGAGAGGTTTCCTCAATGTACTGAATGAACAGCACATGGAGAGAGGTGATCCAACTCCACTCTGTATAAGGACACAGCTGCGTTGCATTTGGAATCCATCCATATCCACACACCCAGACCCCCATTTCTTTGTAATACATCTGCAAGATGTCACCATAGCTCTAGCAATGCAGCCATAATAATGGGTACTTAAACATGGCTGTTCCCCAGTTAGTCCACCCCAATGAAGACCTGTCAGAGTCAAAGTGCCAGGGTAAACTGGAGCAGAAGGAAGTCAGGGGTGCATGCCTTTTGGCATTCAGCCATTTGAATTTTGTCTAAGGTGGTGTATGCCTTTTTGAGCCTGTGAAACCAATGTCTCTGAGAACTGAAGTCTGTTTGTGAAATGTATACTGAACTGTACAGTATGCTGAACATTATATACTGACATGGAGCAAATCTGAATTTTATGGCTTAAACTGTCTTATTAAATACACAGTACTCAGAGTGTGCAGCAACCCATGCTTTGTCTGCTGTCCCATTCTGGACACTGGCCATGCCAGTCTGTGCTGTGCCTGATAGAAAACACCTGGTTCATGACCTTCCATGCACTGTGCCTTTTTTGTTGATTATTGTTTAGTTCAAAATATGGCATTTGATGAGACAACATCAACCATATGTGTTTTTTTTTTGGTTTTTTTTTTTGGTGGGCAACATGTAGTAGGATGGAACAGGTGTGTTCTGGGGGTACTGGTACAGGATTGGGGTTTTCTGGGGTTTGGGTATGGGACATGTGTTTTACAGGGAGTACAGGTACAGGGTGGTTTGTTTGTCTTACTAGCAGATTCTCCACACTGTTCCTCCAGCTAAAAGCTAATGATGATCAGTTCTCCCAGGGTTCTTTCCCTGCTTGTGTTCAATAATTGCAGAGCAAGTCTGGTTTCTAACTCATCAACATAACAGAAGGGACTTCATAGGATAAAGTTACATTGGGGACTGGGGGCCCAACCAGGAGGATATACAGAGGTGATGGCCTGCATCCAACTGGGAAGGGAACTACAGTCTTCAGTAGATGGTTTAAGTGTTACTTCAATGAACAGTTAAGTTAGCCGAGGGGCACTGGCCCGGTGGCACAGAGGGCTGAGGTTCCTTGAGTGTCTAACCACTCCCATGCTGGTGGCCTGGGTTTGGGAATGAGCTCTGGCCACCAGGGACTAGCAGGGGAGGAGGTCTGGGGGAGGACTAAGTGGCCACTTGGCAGCTCTCCCCTCCTGGATTGGGGAGGCAAGTCTTCCAAGCTCTTGGCTGCCACCAAGTGGAGGCTCAGTGGCAGTGTTAAACAAATGGGGGCTGGTGTTAGGCCAGGTGGGTGGAACAGGGTCATCAGTTCTGGTGCATATGTGTGCCTCCACGTGCATGCATGACCATGCCACTAAGGCCCCAGGGAGTTAGGGAGAGAGAAAATTGGAAAACCATGTCCCCCATTGCCATATATTATGGTCCTCAGAGGACTCTCAGGTCCTGCACCATGGAGATCCCTGATGGTGTGATGGCAGGGGGAGTGACAGATGGTACTGGGAGACCCTGAGCCAAGGCTTGAAGGCAGGGCGTAGGTGGCAATGGGTGGGCAAACAGCCCCATGGGAAAAAAAACTAGCCTGGGGGGAAGTGTTAAAAATTGGGAAGGCAGAAACTGGATACTTGTCTGACCTTCTGACACCCGCTACCTCGTTCTGCTCCCTCCATTCTTCCTTCAGAGGCCTCCTTGAGATTTCCAGGATGAGGTTAAAGACCACCAGTGACAGAGCTTTTAGTGTTGCTGGCTCCATCCTGTGAAATGTGCTGCCTCCATCTATAAGGGAGGCCCCTTCAGTTGAAGAGTTCAAGGCCCACCTCAAGACCCTCCAGTTTAGGCAAGCCTTCCCAGACACTGTCTACTAGTTTCTATCTCTGGGATAGCCTTTTAATGACTACTGTTATTATTAACTGTTTTATATTATCTGGCTTATTCATTAGTGTTTTATTTATGTATGTGTTGTATTTTTATGAATAGCTTGTATTTGTATGTATGGCACCCAGAGCCTCTGGTATTGGGTGCCTCGGAAAATAAAATTTGCCTTGCCTTGCCTTGCCACCCCTACACAGGCTAAGATAGAGAGTAGGGAGATCCCAAGAGGAGAGCATCCCCATAAGGTGCAAGTTAATCAAAGAAGCAGGGCGATAGAAAAGAACAGAGGAGGAAAAAGAAGTATTCAAAAGAGAAGGGGGAAGGAGAGGGAGCAAAAAGAAAGGGAGGGAGCAACAAGCAAAGAATTAACAAAATCTGGAAGGCCATCTGTGCTAATACTAGAAGTCTGGGAAATAAGATCCCTGACCTAGAGGCCATCATGGCAGAGGTTGACCTGGATATTGTGGCCATTACCTCATCATGGTGCACTGATGACCATGACTGGGATGTGGCCATTCCAGGCTACATATGCTGTTCAGAAAGGACAGAGTAGGAAGAAAAGGTGGGGGTGTGGTGCTTTATGTGAAGGAAAACATAAGAATGACAGAGATACAGGGAATTTGGGGAGCAGAGGTGTTGTGGGTCACCCTTGAGTCAGGGAATGGAGCCAGTATTCATACAGTCTTTATCTACAGGCCTTCAGCACAAGGAGGGGGGAGAGTTGAATAAGGAAATGTTAGAAGCGATTGGCAAAACAGCTGAAAAGGGGAGCTACTACTAGTGAGGGACTTTAATCTACCAGATATAGACTACAGCCTCCTAACTGCAGCATCAGTTAGAAGCAGAGACAACCTAGACTCCCTGCAGTGGGCATTCTTTAGACAACTAGTCAGTGAACCCACTCATAATGGGACAATACTGGACCTGATCCTTACAAACAAGATATGAGGGTGACCAGCAGGATACCTCGGGGTTCATTGCTGGGACCGGTCCACTTTAGTGCCTTTAGAAGTGACATAGCAGAGGACCTGGAAGTGAAGGTCTGCCTCTTTGTGGATGACACCAAAATCTGCAACAAGATGCACACTCCGGGAGGGTCATGGAACAGATGGGCAGAGATCTGAGAAAACTGAAGGAGTGGTCAAGAGTACGGCAACTGGGTTTTAATGCAAAGAAGTGGAAAATAATGCACTTGTGGCACAGAAACCTGAGGGTAGAGTACAAAATAGGTTAAGTGTAACTGACATCAACCAAGCAGGAAAGAGACCTGGGGGTAATCATATCAGATGATCTAAAGGTGGCCAGGCAGTGTGACAGGCAGTCACAGGGACAGTGGGATGCTAGGGTGCATAGGAAGGGGTACCACCAACATAAAGTAGGAGATGTAGTTGCCCCTATATAGATCACTGGTAAGACCCCACCTTGATGACTATGTCCAGTTCTAGAGATCACATCTCAGGAAGGACATAGACAGAGTGGAGGCAGTTCAATTTCAAGGTTTTCAATTTTATTGATTCGGAAGATATCTTTGAGCACAAGCTCTTTTGCAAAGGTTCCACGTCAGTGAATTAGGCAAGCTGCAAAGTAAAAAGCATAAAAAAAAAAAAAAAACAGTATGGACATGTACACAAAGACATTATGGTTACAGATTAGAACAATTTATTGCATGAGCATGGTTATAAAGGCAGAAAATAGTGCAGCCCCTAGGAGCCTTTTCAACAGATAGGGGAAGGGGATGGTCGAGGGGAATTGCACAGCAATAGGTAGAGGGTTGTGTGAAGTTCAGAGGATGGTAACCACAATGGTGCATGATCTGTATCAACAGCCCTATGAGGAGAGGCTTAAGGAGCTCCATATTGACACCCTGGAAGACAGGAGGGAAAGATGAGATATGATAGAGACCTTTAAATACCTCATGGGGCTAAATACAGTATAGGAGGGGAGTATTTTTCAGAAAAAAAGGTGCTCTAGAATAAGGAGATATGCTATGAAGCTTGGGGGGTTAAATTCAGCTGAGATGGGAGGAAGTCCTTCACAGAAAGAGTGGTGGATTCTGGAGCAACCTTCCAACAGAGGTAGTGGGGCAAAAACAGCAGTGGCAGGGTTAAAAAAATGTTTAGAATAGGTACAAGGGAATAGTAGAGGTAAGGAGGTGAGGAAAGGGGAAGTGAAAGTGCCATAGATCAACCAAGGAGCTGCAACAACAATAAAAGTAAAAGAAATGGGCAGACTGGGTGGGCCAAGTGGCCCTTACCTGCCATCAGATTCTATTTTTGTGTGTTTCTATGTGGTAAAATCACAGTCACAAAATCTTGTCTGCTACACTGCTGGCTTTCAGCACTTTTAAACATGGGAGGATGTTGGCTTGTGACTCAGATAATGTTTTGAGAAGCAAAGCCCCCCCAAACCCCCCTCTCCCATCTCCCCCTCATCCTCCCTGTCCCCCATGCCACCCTACACTACTGCTGTACTACTGTTTCTACTACAACTACTACTAAAATCCTGATAGTGAATCCTGAAACAAACAGTGATGTAAGAGGCATGAGTCAGACCCGTGGTGACATTGGAGCCATGAGTCACAATCTAGAGAGTACCTGTAATTTCTATGCCATTTAGATAGATCCTTGTCACCAGTGCATCATGGATATAGGTATCAGTGCATCATAGATATAGGTATCAACTCACTGTGATATCCCTGTGAACTTCTTCACAATCTGCTATGCTACCATCCACAAGGATCCAGCAATATACTGTGGTGAAGGTTCCTCATAATTACGTAATTGTTTCAGCGTCTTGAAAGCTAACAGTTCTGCAATAGATGACAATGTCCCCCTCACCCCAAAACAATGCTAGGCAGACTGAAAGTTGGGGAGAAAGTGGTAAGCTGGCTATCTAACTGGTTAGAGGATAGGAGGCAGTGCATGGTGGTAAATGGCAGATAGGGCATGGGAGAGTGACTAGCAGTGTGCCACAAGGATTGGTGCTGGAACCTGTCCTTTTCAATGCCTTCATAAATGAAGTAGAAATTTATACAAATTGTCATCATGTTTCTTACGAGTCCTTGGTGCCACACAGAATGCTGTTGAAGAAGCTGGAGGACTTGAAAGCAGTGCAGGACCAAGTAAAATAGGTGGGAAGTTGTCTAATGGGGAGACAGCTGAGAGTGGTGGTTGACAAGGTCAAATTAGGGATGGGTGGACATGAGTGGGGGTCCACTTGGGTCAGTCCCAGGACCTGTCCTTTTCAATATGTTCATCCACAACATAAGGGGAGGTATACAGGGCAAAATGTGTCTCTTTACAGATAACACTAAGCTATGTGACAGGGTAGACAGTGAAGAGGGGGTGAGCGCGTTGCAGAGGGAACTGCAAAAGTTAGAGAGGTGGTCTAAGGTTTGGCAGCTGAGATTCAATGCAAACAAAAATCAACGTGAAGCACAAAGGGAGCAGGAATCCCAGGACAGAATACTAGATGACAGGAGTTAAGCTGGCCACTGCTTTAAAAAAAGGGACATGGGAGTCATCATAAGTGACTCCCTGAAACAAAACTAGTCAATGCAAAAAATCCTTAAGCAAGGCAATAAGAATATTGGGGTTTATTGGAAGAGAGTTCCATAGTAGGAGGAAAGAGGTAATACTGCTTCTATATAGATCACTGGTGAGGCACCATCTGGAGCACTGTGCCCAGTTCTGGATGGGGTTCCCACCTGTGGAAAGACAGAGACAGACTAGAGACAGTGCAGCAAAGTGTAACCAAGATGATTTAGGGCCAACAGGACAGCTCCTATGAGGAATGGCTGAGAGCATTGAAAATGTACTCGTTGGAGGCCAGAAGGTAGGGGGAAACATAATAGAGACCTTTAAGTTCGAAAAAGGAATAGACAAGTTAAATGGTGAGAAACCATTCAACAGGAGTCATGGATTAATAAGGGAGCATGAATAGAAGCTGGTGGGAGAGGATTCAAGAGGGATGTGAGAAAATATTACTTCACTGTGAGAGTAGTTGAGCCATGGAACAGCTTTCCAGCTGAGGTGGTGGGATCAAAGACCATAAATGGGTTTAAGCATAGGTGGGACAGAATAATGTAGCAGATACTGTAGTTACACAGGGGGTAGCGATATGGCAGAGAATAAGGGCAGGGGAGACAAGGGCGAAAACTCCATTTGAACAGTAGGTCACAGGGTATGTTAGGGCAACAAAATAGGTCCGTCTGCATTGACCAATAGTCTTTCTGCTGACAATGTCTATGTTTTTATGGTATAGAATTGCTGAGTTCTGTAAGCAGTGTGCAATTCTCCTAGAATTTGATGCCTGACTCATTGTCTTTGTACTAGCAGAGGCTGTGTCCACTAAATTAAACTGTACTGTATGAGCCCCCACCAACCATTGATTTGAGATGAGGAATACAGTTATCTCAAAGAGAAGTTCTTTAATCATGTTTGTGTCACAGGGCACGTCTAGGATACATAAAAGATGTCAGTAGGGCTACCACATTTGAGTACTTGTACAGTAAATAGGGTGGCTGGAGACCAACAAAGAATGACAGCTGGCATCAGTAGAACCCAGTCGTACTATTCATACTATACCCGCCACCACTGCCACTGAATTGTAATTCTTTCCATTTTTTTTATTACTGAGTGTATTATGTGAAAATAGGATCTTTCCCCTTATAGTTCATTTCCAGCTGAGGCTTATTCAGGAGCTGAAGTAATAATCCCCTGCTTATGATATTACAGCCACTTCCCCAGCAACATACTGTGATGTCTCAAGCAGTGAAATCTGACTTCTGTTCATGAACAAACCTCTGCTGTACCAAACTGTTAGGGGCAAATCTTCAGTTTTCACATAAAAATCCTTACTAATGGATCACGGGATAACTGGAAGGTCAAATTTTTCTTTGGTGGGGTGTTTAAGTCCTCCTGATGCCAACTATGATATTGTTCTTTTGTTGCTAAGAACCTGAGACCCTCTTTCACCAGTTGTACTCTAAGAGAATTTGTAAAATAAGGTGGCGCTGGAAGGTTTGATACCTTTTATTGGACCAACAAGAGTCTTGTACAAAGATGGAATTCTACACAAGCTTTTGGGGCCTCACAGGTCCCTTCATCAGGTGAAAATAAAAAGACAATAAATAAAATAATACATAAAAGTAAAATAAGGAAGCAACTAATGGGAAAGAAGTAGTGTGTGTGTGTGTGTGTTGCTCTCATCTAGGTATTAAGCTAAGTAAAAGACTACAGGACTACAGGATAATAGATGCCCTATGATGTATTATATGGCAGTAACTGCATCAAGGGGTTTTGATGATATTGGTAAACTTTCATAATAGCAAAGCTCAAGTCTTACGAAATGTCACCAAGATCCTAAAATGAAATTACAGGCCTTGTTATATCAATGGATATTTGTTATTTTTCATAATAAAACAGAAAAGGTGGCTACAATACATTTTGAGATTTAAAAATGTGAAATCAGGATATGTTCATTTTATGTCACATAAGGCATCCCTGAATAGATCATGTTAGGGTGCCTACTTAGAACAATGTGTAATCATCTGCAATTATGCTAGTGATAAAAGTCTATTATCAGCAATAATATTAGCAGTGACAGGGAGATTACTGATGGGCAATCTGCTGGATATTATCTTACGCTATGTTATAATGTAATTATTATTTTCTTACCTGGAGAATGGATTTTAGCTACATACTAAAGCCAGTGTGTTAGTACATTAAAATAGAGTAGCTGGAGAAGAAAAACAGGTATCACCATAACTGTGAAATAACAGCGTATAACATTTTTAAGAATATTAAAAGAGAAAAGAGCTAGCACGATTCCTGTAAGTGTGAAGAAATTCACCACTGAAAGCACTGAAGAAGTGAAAAGTAGATGCTAAGAGGATGTACTCAGGTTGCAGCATTTGGTGAAATTATGCACAGTGGTGCACACTGCTGTCTAGTGACTGACTACAATGAAAGTATATTTACAGAGCAGCTAGCATGTATGGGGCAGGGAAGTCAATGCAAGAGGCTGCCTACTCACATTTTTCTAAAAAGGGGATTTCAAATTAATTTAGGAAGCCAGGATTTTATTTTGTATTTCATTTCATTTCATTATGATTTTGTTGACCGGGTAAGCACCATTCCTATGCAGATGATGTGATTTTGTATGCGGAAGGAGCTTAGATTTCAGAAATACAGAAGGTACTCCAAGGAGACTTTGACACTCTGCAGGAATACTACAAATCACGAAATGTAATATTAAATAATAAAAAATCACAAGTTATGCTCTTTAGAAATAAGCAGGTGGCTACCAGAAACACACTTCAAGTTAAAACATCTATAAATCAGACATTAACACAGGTGAAATCCTAAAGATATTTAGGAGTATGGTTGGATGTACAGTTGAAATGGGGCATACACATAGATAATTTGATTAAAAGATTACATGGTAGGTTGGAGGCATTATACAGACTGATACAGTGTATACCATAATGCTAGAAAATATATAATCAATTCTACAATAATTTCACTGTTTGATTATGGTGATGTAGTGTATGTAGGGGCATCAAGATCTGTACTAGAGAGGATGGATACAGCCTTGAATAGATTAGCTAGGTTTGCCCTAGATTCACCTCGGTGTTTCTGACTGATGACAGTATCTGTTTTTAACAGTTTTATATTATTGTTTGTATATTTTGTCTGCACTCAATCTTTTTGGAATGTGCCTTGGTATTTGAAAGGTGCAATATAAATAAAGATTATTATTATTATATTATTATTGACACACCGGTGCACAATGTATAGATCTTTAAACTGGATTAGTTTAACGGAGTATAGAAATTTGCACATATTGCATTTAACTCACCAGCACTTAAAGAAAAAGACTCCTCCTCCTTACTTGGACAACTTGTTTAAGATACACACACCTAGAGTAGGTTTGCAAATAGCACAAAACCTGAAACTGGTAATCCCCAAAATGAAAACAGCAAAGGGGAACTCTGCTTTAAAAGTTAGTGGACCTAAACTCTGGAACGGGTTACCAGATTATTTGAGAACAAAGGTAATTGCCCCATGGCACGAGATTAAAAGTTGGTTATGCCAGAATCCCACACAACCAAAAAATTGTGGTTGTTGTTGACACTCTGCACTTTTTCCATGGTTCCCCTGCCCTAGGGCTATCTTTTCTATGGTCATCTTATAAATGAAGAAAAAAGGGGAATTTGTAAAAACAAGTACTGTGGTTACTGCCTGAACCCTGCACTCTTAAAGGCTAAAACTATTTTTGAGAATGTTTGTGATTATGTAGGTCATTCTTTGTAAGTATAATGTAGTATCCTGTATAATATGTATTTTATATGCAGTAATTAATGTGTATATTTTATGAAAATGTTTTGTATGTAATGGACCCCATTGAAAATGAGCTAACGCTCAATGGGTTACCCTTTTCCTTGAATTTTTATAAGGAATTAACTTTTACAAACAAACAAACAAAGTAATACGTGGTTACATTGGAATATATTATCAAGAGTTTGAGGGAACTTTGTGAAGGAGCTTGCTATATATGATTTTGAAAACACTGCCTGGTCTAGTCCCCAGATATGCAGGTTGCAACTAAATGATGTATGTACCCATATTCTTATCCTGGCCTCAGTAACAAATGAAGAGGAAAAGTATGCAGGAACATCAATCTCTGGTCAGAACCAATATGGCTGCTAATGCATTAGGCTGATAAAGGATGTAGAATAATGTGTGGCTTAGTTAAAATTTAAAATCAGAAAGGAGGAGTGTGCACCAAGTACGGGTGTAGGGACAAGGGACAGAATCAAAATCAAAAAAGTCCAGCACTCACCAACAATAAATAATAGCTGCTCACAGTATAAGGTGTGCAACAGACTTTATCAACAATGCCAATTTCACATGTCTTGACGTGTTTCGGAACTGATTCCTTTATCAAAAGACATGTGATAGTAAAAATGCCACTTCCTTAAATACTAAATAATGACATTATCAGTACATACATCAGATGTGGCATCATCATTCAAGGACAGAGTGCAAGTGCAGATGAATAAAAGCAAGAACAAAACACAACAGCATATACAAATGGCACACCAAAATATATCAAGAAATGTTAAAAAGGCCACATTATGCAAAATCAATGTATATATAAATAACAGTCTAACACAGAGATTATTAAACTAAAGCTGTGTAGATTTTTATTTATTTGCTTGTCCAGACATCCCATACAATCCTGTACTAGGTTCTGCATTATAAAGCTCCCTGTGCAGTCCTATCTGGTCCAATATATCAAGGCAAAATGACCTGTAACAAAGACAAGCCAAATGGTGAAAAAATTTTAATGAGCACAGAAAAACTTTCTAATGCAATTGCTAATTAAATACATATCTTACAGAAATAATGCAGTAACGGCACTCATATCCTTCACTCTAAAATTAATAAACAGTTTATGAAATATTAGAAGTCATAAAATAGATCTGTTTAAATTATTTCCTCATATACTTCACGTATAGTGTTATATCAAATCTGTCATTCTGTCCAGGGTGTCTACAAGCCCTCAATGTATAGATCCAGAAACCCTCCCTCTGAAGGACAACATTTTCAAAGTCTCCACCTTTTCAATGTGTCTGAAAGTAAAAAAATTGTGTGTTTCTGCATCTCCTCATTGCATAACATGCAGGTCTGTAACATGGGTAATATCCTTTTTCTTAATGGCCCTGCAATGTTCACCTACTCTGGATTTAAATTGTCTGCTCATTTTGCGTACATAAAATGCCCCACATGTGCACAATACCATGAATATTACACCTGTTGTGTCACATGTAATCAACTGTCTGACATCATAAGATCTCTGCACATGTGGGCTTGTGAAGTTTTTGATAGTTTTTACTATCACATGTCTTTTGATAAAGGAATCAGTTCCAAAACGCATCAAGACGTGTGAAATTGGCACCGTTAATAAAGTCTATTGCACACCTTATACTGTGAGCAGCTATTATTTGTGGTTGGCGAGTGCGGGACTTAGTTAAAATTTACTTGTTGCATTATTGTGATGAAAAAATACCACATTTTCTGGACAACAAGGAGAAAGTTTATGGGGCCTGGATTCAGCTTACCTCCAGGAATTACTTGGGGGGGGGGGCAAACAGCTGATATGCAATGGTACATATTTCAGTGCAATCTATAGCATTGCATTGCAGCTCTGCTGTGGTTGGCATCTTGCTGGCTTTTTCTCTCAGAGGGGTTAAAACAGCAACGTTCACCTTTTCTAGTGATGGCCATGCCCAGCAAAATGCTAACAAGAAATCTGCTTTCAGGGTTGGAAATGGAAAGGATTCATTGAGGGAATCCATCACGTGTGATCTAGTATCAAACTTATCTGACAGGTGTCTGTGCCCAGGGATATGTTTCTTTATTATATGTTACATTTTTATACTTTGTTTAGTCAGTTTTATGCCATTAGTGTTTTTATTTTATATAGGTTCAGTCCTTCCTTTTACTCCTGGAACAGAGTCATACCTTTCATTTTACTCCTGGAACTGAGTTCTGCCAGGTTCTCTCTTCTTTAACCTTCATTACACAGCCTTATAAATGTGACAGAGGGATAGTGGTGGGGTCTAGTGGCTAGATCACAGGCTTGGGAACCGGCAAGTTCAGGCTCAAATCCCACCAGAACCACTTATTCACTGTTATCCAGGGCAAGTTGCTGTAGCTAAATGTAAGAGTAAGATTCATGAGATATTAGGAATTGGTATGGTGTTTTGCAACAGGTTAAACTGGGGTTTGCTCTGCTTCTTTTAAGAAGCAGGTGCTGAAGTGCACTTTCCCAACAAAACTATTGCTTACACTTTTTTATCCTTTCTTTGACCCTCTCCTACTGCCACTGATTTCTGCAGAATACACTGTGCATAACAATGTGAGCCTAGTTTGATCTACTCTAATGTTAAAGTGTGGCATGTGTGTTAGTCCAGTCTATGAAGTAGAAACATTTTTTTTAGGTGATACCATTTATTGAACTAACATTGTTTTTGGGACTAGCTTTCCAGAGTTAAAAGGCCAATCAAAAGTATCACCCACATGCAACATATTTTTATATATATATATATTTATACTGTATATATATATATATATATATATACACACACACACATACTGTAAGGCAAAACAGCAAAATTACTTGTATTATTATCTTGCATTGGTGCAGTTCCTTGAGCACAGGGATCTCAAATACTGCAATCACAGTTCTTACTGACCAGCCTTAGTTGTAAGTGGTAGAGTTCCTTGGTGATCAACTAGGCAGCAGAAGAATAGTAAAATCAGAACTCAGATTCAGTTTACATTGCCATTCTCTGTATACCTACAGTACTGGTGTCAGCCAGAATAATGACTGACTGCCTTCTCATTCTCTCTCTCCCAAATGTGTCTGCTCTCTCAATGCAGTACATATTATGGAGGAAAAGAAACAATTACTCACCGAAGTAGTATTACTTCTTCCAGGGGATTCTTTAGCATTATTGACAGATGCAGTATGCCAGCTGGGTTCAGCTGCCCTGGAGAGGAGGAGTCAATGCAAATGAAGAAGGCATTGGCCAATCAGGATACAGACAGAGTAGAGTGCTGCTTGCAGTCAGTCTGAGGGACCTCAGAGCGAATTTCAGAGCTGAAAAAGAGCAACAACTGTGCCTGAAAGGGGCAAAAAACTGTAAGCAGTAAACAAAACATCTATTCTTAACCACTATTGTGAAAAAAATATTTTATCACATGATTAGTAAAGTCAGCAAATTTGGCTAAATCCCATGGCAGAGCCTTTTGACCAGGTTTCCAGGGAAGGAAGGGTGGCAGTGTCAATAATGTTAAAGACTCCCCTGGAAGAAGTGATATTACTTCCGTGAGCAATTGTTTCTTCTCACCCCAGGAATTCTTTAGCATCTATTGACAGATGCAGACATCGAAGCAGTGTAGTTGGGAGGAGGGCACAGAAACCTATTTGGGAAAAAGGCTTTGTAGCACTGCCCTGCCAAACTTTGCATCCGACTGAGACTGCACGTCCAAGCAATAGTGCTTGATGAAAGTGTGGACCGATTTCCAAGTAGCTGCTCTACACACTTCCAGCAATGGGATATCACTGGAAGCTGCCACTGAAGCAGCTGTTCCCCTGGTAGAGTGAGCTCTGAGCCCAAGAGTGGGCTGCCCACTCACCTTGTTGTTACAGAACTGAATACAAGAGAAGATCCAGTAAGAGATAGTTCTCTTGGTAGCCGGTTTACCCCTGCCCACATCACCAACGGTGAGAAAAAGCTGGGCTTGTCTGTCTCTGATCCACTTGGTTCAATCTAAGTAGAAAGAAAGTACTCTCTTCACATCCGAGGTGTGCAGCTTGTGTTCACCTGGTGAAGATCTATCTGAAAACAGTACTGGAAGAGAGATGAACTGATTACAGTGGAATTCAAAAACCACTTTGGGAAGGAACTTTCCACTCGTCCTCAGGACAACTTTGTCCTTATGAGAAATGATGTAGTTAGGATCTGTACAAAGGGTCTGCAACTCTGAAATCCATTTGGCAGAGGTAATGGCCACTAGGAAGACAGTCTTCCAAGTTATGTATTTCAAATCGGCTGTAGCCATTGGTTCAAAAGGTGGAATCATAAGCTTGGCTATGCAAAGATTAAGGTCCCATGGGTGGACAGGTTCCCTTAAAGGAGGATGAAGGTGAAGAAGTCCCTTGAAAAACGTCTTGAAAATGGGTTGAGAAATCACTGATTTCTCCTTACCTGTAGAAAGGTAGGCTGAAATGGCCACCAAATGGACTCTAAAGGAAGAAGCCTTTACGCCTTCTGCCTGAAGGTGAACTAAAAAGCCCAACAAAAAAAGGGGAAGAGGCCTGTAAAGGATCTATGCCCTTGTTCTTGCACCAGAAAGAGAAACATTTCCACTTGGAGGTGTAGGTTTTCCTCATACTAGGTTTCTTCACCATCTACAAGATTTTCAGAACTTGCTCAGAATATAAAGAGTCTGGAAATTCTAACTCCTCAAGTACCAATCATTGAGGTGAAGAGACTGGATGTTGGGAAACACCACTCCGGACTGGCGAAGAGACAGAAGGCTGAGGCACGAGGGTGGTCTGATGGGTTTCCTGACCGACAGGAAGAGGAGCAGAGAATACCATGGTTGTCTCACCCAATCAGGAGCCACCAGAATCATGGTGGTTGGTTGCTCCCTTAACTTGAGAAGAACTCTGTACAGTAGTGGAAAAGAGGGGAAAGCATAAAAGAATGTCCCAGTCCAATCCAGAATCAGTGCATCTGCGGGAATGGTCCCCAGCACTGGGGACCTGCAACAGTATAGGGGTAACTGATGGTTCAGACTGGATGCGAACAGATCCACCACCAGGACCCCCCATCTCCTGAACACCGTTTGGAGAACTTGCCTGTTTAGGGTCCACTTGTAGTGTCCCTGACTGATGCAACTTAGGGCATCTACCAAAATGTTGTCTTTACCATAGGAGATGAATGGCTGACAGTGACATGTCCAGGGAATAGGCAAGGGACCGAATCCTCATGGCCTCCTTGTTTGATTGTGTGCCTCCCTGTTTGTTGATATAGAACATGGCAGTCATGTTGTCTGTCCTGACTTGCACAGACTGACCTCTGAACTGAGAAGCAAAGGCCTTGATAGCGAGGAGCACAGCTCTGAGTTCCAGGAGATTGATGTGGAGGGTGGACTCCTTTGGTGTCCAAGACCCATTTAAGGACAAGTCCCCCAGATGGGCACCCCATCCTAGGAGGGAAGCATCGGTAGTCAGAATTTGAGAAGGTTGGGGAGTTAAAAAGGGTACCCTGACCCTGAGATTGTCTGCGTCTTTCCACCAGTCCAGAGTTTGCAAAAACGTCTCTGAAACTGGAACGAGTTTTATAAAGGGATCCCTTCTCTGGGACCAATGAGACCTGAGGTAATACTGGACATCCCGCATCTGAAATCTGGCCCCTAGCACTAACGCGGTCATTGAAGCCATATGACTGAGAAGTTTGAGGAAATGCTGGACTGGCCTTGGTTGGCCTGGGCTGAATGAGTTTAGTAGAGTAAGAAATGGGGTGACCCTGTCTGAGGGAAGGGAGGCTTTTCCCTGCAGGGTGTTGAGCTCTGCCCATATGAACTGAAGAATTTGGACAGGCTGAAAATGTGACTTTTGTTCATTGATGAGAAAGCCCAGGGACTCTAGGGTCTGTGTTGTCTGGATCAGGGCCTGAGAAACTGCCTAGGATGAGTTGGCTACAATTAACCAATCATCCAGGTAAGGGAAGATGGAGATTTCCTGTCTTCTGAGATGAGCTGCTACCACTGCTAGGCACTTGGTGAATACCCTGGGAGCAGAGGTGAGCCCGAAAGGCATGGCTGCAAACTGGTAATGGCCTGAGGGCAGCTGGAATCTGAGGAACTTTCTGTGGGATTTCCTTATTGGTACATGAAAATAGGCATCCTTCAGATCCAGGGAGACTAGCCAGTCCCCTGGTTTTAAAGAGTAAATGACCTGAGTCAAAGTTACCATCTTGAACTTTGGTTTCATCAGACACTTGTTCAGGTACCTTAGGTCCAGAATAGGCCACCATTCACCTGTTTTCTTTAAGGTCAGAAAATATCTGGAGTAAAGACCCTCTTTCCACTGGGAGCACAGAACTCTTTCCACGGCCTTGGCCTTCACGAGGTTCTTGACCTCCACCTCCAGCAACAACCGTTCTGATGGAGAGGAGAGAGTTGGACATAAGGACCCATGGAGAAGGTGAAATCTTTCAAACTGAAGGGATAGGCCCTACTGTACTACCTCCAAGACTCACTTGTCTGAAGTGACTTGATGCCAACTGTGGAGGTAGTGAGAGAGCCTGCCCCCATTGGGGAAGGGGAGGTGACCAACAATGAGTCAGGAAGATTGCTGTCTAAACTGAGTAGAAGTGACAGGAGAGGGAATAGCCCTTCTTTGGCCCCTCCTGCCTCTACTCCTGAAAAACCCTCTTGACTGAGAGAAATTTGTGGGATACTGCATAGGGAAGAATGTCCTAGGAAAGTAACCACTGCCCCTACCCCCTCTGTGGTGAGCTCTTTGAGAGGGAGGGGGCTTCTCTTTAGCTGAATTACTCTTGTACGTATGCTTGAATTCATCCATTCTTTTCATACAGGTTTCAGTATGTTCCCCGAAGAGAGAGTTATTCTCAAAGGGACAATGTAGCACCTGGGTTTGGACATCCTAGGTAAGACTGGTAGTTCTTAACCAAGCAAAGCATCGAAGGGAAATAGTCTGAGCCATGACCCTAGAGGCTGTGCCATTATTATCTATGGCCATGTGAAATTGGTACTTAGTGGCTTCCATGGCCCATTTGACAGTTTCAGAAACATCCCTGAGCATAGTGTCCCACCCCCATGTTGCACTGTGGCCAGAACAGATTTCAGTAGTGCCCTCTGATATCTAGCTGTGTATGCCATGAAGGAAGACATGCACAGCAGGAGAGAGACGGTAGCATAAGCTTTCTTACCCATAATGTCTATTTTCTTAGTCTTTTTCTGGTGGCAGAGCAGAAAGTGGCACATTGGCTTTGTCACAGGCCACTGTCTGAACTACCCCTTTGTGATCCGGATGTGTATAAAGAAAACCAGCAGTAGACATGCCGAGCTGATATTTCTTCTCAATTCTTCTGTCCTCCCCAGGAGAAGTGGAGGGAGTTTCCAGAACCTTAAATGTACTCATTTCAATGAATTGTGTATTGGGAGGATGAGCCTCTTAGAAGGGGAAATGCTCATCATCTACATGTAGTCATCTTCCATCTCCTGATCAGTGTCATCCTGGAGAGGCAAGTCCAGGGTGTCCACCATCTGTTTTAGAAATGTAAAAAGGGAAGAGACTTCTTCATTTATATCATTATCATTTGTACCAGCCCCAGGGTGGCCATCAGGATTAAGAGGGTCCCCATGAGGTAGTTCATCACCTTGATCCTCTCCTTCATCAAAATAAAAACCCCAGTCATAGGGGTCATTGAGGAAGGGATCACTCGGTCCAGCAGGAACCAAGAAAATATCGCCCATAGATTGTAAAGTCTGACATAAATGCCAAGCTTTAGTCAAATCGTCTTCAAAGGGCACATGTTTATCAGCTACTGTCTCTGAAGGTCTTTTGGGAGGAGGGGCAGTAGTGATGTCATCTTTCTTGGTCCTTTTAGCAGGGGCAGGATCAGAAACCTGCTCTGAAGTTCTTTTAGAGGCTTGACAAGAATTTTTACTTCTGCCAGACTTAGTATCACTGGAGTCCCTAGAGAACTTTTCATTAGTTCTGTGTTGACTTGAGGTACCCTCCTCAGCACTTTTAGAGGAGGAGGAGGAGGTAGACTGAGAGGCCATGATAAAGGATTAGGCCAAAAGCTACCAAAATCAAAATTAGCCTGACAGAGATTAAAAGTTTTTTTTTTCCACAACAGTGGAAAAAGACAGAAACCACCTCCACACCTCTTGCCAACAGCCCACTGCACAGTAAAACCAAAGGTCTCTCCCTAGAGAATGAGGGGATTACCCTTCAAATATCATGAAATTTAAAGACCACAGAAAAGAAGTTTCCAGAAATTTGCGCTAGTGCGCAAAGGAAAATGAGTACACGTGGGTGAAAAAACAATTTGATTTTATCGCAAAAGCATTAAAAAAACACTGCAAATTACTGAAACTAGTAAATGAAATAAAAACAATGCAATTTATCATGCACATGGTTGACTTTTATGTCAGAAAAAAAAGCCAAAGTGGGAAAAATACGAAAAAAAACACGATTATGTGGAATCCAGTGCAGAAGCGGTATAAAAAGATAAAATTAAGACATTATATAAAATACATTGAAAGCAGCACTCAAAGGGGAAGAAAAATAGCTCAGGAAGGTCTCTAAACAGGAGAGCTCTGGGGCAGTGTTGCCAGTTCAGCGGAGAAGAAGTTCTGAGGTCCCTCAGGCTGACTGCAGGCAGCACTCTACTCTATCTGTATCCTGATTGGCCAATGCCTTCTTCATTTGCATTGACTCCTCCTCTCTGTGGTAGCTGAACCCAGCTGGCATACTGCATCTATCAATAGATGCTAAAGAATTCCTGGTGAGAAAAAAAACTGTTCCTGCTATGTCAGATCTACACTAGTTGATAATATGATTGTTCTTCAGCCACCGACACTTGCCCTTGCTGTGTTAAGTATTGTTTATGAACTCAGCAGCATTCTTCAGGCTGCAGAGGTGACACAGAAAGCAAAAACAAAGTGCTGCAACCATAGATTTATAGAAACATACATTTTAATGGCAGATAAGGACCACTTGCCCACCCAGTCTGACCATTTTTCCCCACCTACATTATCACTGCAGACCCTACATGATGTACAGCTCTTTCTCCCTCCCCTTTCTTTCCACTATGATCTCCTTGTACCTGTCCAATGCATTCTTGAACAACCTCCCACTGTGTCTGCTCCCTCAACCTCTGTTGGAAGACTGCGCCAAGCATCTGCCACCCTTTCTATGAAGTATTACTTCCTCACATCACTCCTAAATCTACCCCTCCACCTTCATAGTACATCCCGTTGTTCTTCAACACCTTTTTTTCTGAAAAATACCTAATTCTTGTACCTTATTTACCCTCATGAGGTATTTAAGGGTCTCTATCATATCCCTCTCTCCCTCCTCTCTTCCAGGGTGTATATACCGAGGTTCTTTCTTATTGGGCTTTTGATGCAGACTCTGCACCATTTTAGTTGCCCTCCTCTGAACCTCCTTCACTCTGTCTATGCCCTTCCAGAGATGTGATCTCCAGAACTGGACACTCTAGGTAGGGTCTTACGAGCCATCTATACAGAGGCAACACAACCTCCCTCTTTCTGCTAGTGATACCCCTCACTTCTTATGAATAAGGTAGATCTGGATGGAGGAGAGGTAGTGGGATGGGGGCACAGACAGACACAGAAGAGTAGGGGTCTCTTGCAAACCAATGAGGTTATAAAACTCCACTATGGAAGTAGAAGGTAATATTTGTCAGTTCTTGTTGCTGTCTGCCCTGCTCACTCTCCTCTTGTTAGCAACACAGTAATAACTATTGCTATGCAGCCATCTAAAGGGCAACCAATGTATGTGGTGTGCAATGCAGATAAAATCTTAACCAATGTGATCAAACACTTTCACAGCTCTTGATGTCTCCACTTTTGGGGATATTGGTGTGAGATGGCAGCTGCTTGTCATGTCATGGGAAAGTGGTTGGCATTTTGGTAGGATTCAAGGGAAGACTGTACTGGATGTGTATCTTTCCCATGTGGGATATGGATGTCTGTTCTTTTATCAGGGGGCAGTAGCTATTCACTGAGGTGTCATAGCTTCACCCCTTTGGAACAGCTTGGCACAGGAGCAATATAATGTGGCCTACCACTTTAACAGGGCAGTCGCTGAATGGACCATTGGCATCCTGAAGAAGTAGTTGGTGCCTCCCCAAGCAGAATGTGTGGGCGTTCTCTGTGATGCTGACCCATGGAAGATGTGCATGGCATTGGACATATGCTCCACATTCCACAATCTTGTGGTAAGACTCTAACACTGCTGGATGTTTGACAGATCCACAGGAGAAGAGAAGAGGAGGCAGAGCCCTGTGAAAGGGGAGGAAATGGACACCAAAGAGAGCATGTGGTCCACCAGTCAGGGATCACCAGTGTCTAAGGATGAAATGCTAGACCCCAATGATGGGGTTTTCTAGTGATTGTCTCTTGTTACAGGGTGTCTGAGCAATACGGGAGTACACATCTACAAGGATGATTGAAACTGAGCATTGCTGATTGTCTGCAGTCATTTTTGTTTTAGCTTGTGTTGTTCCCCACTTTCTGTTTCAGTGGGGCTCATATTTACTAGCAATTCTGCTACAGTGTTTTTTTTATTGCAAGTGCTATGGTCCAGTTGTCTAGCATTGTTACTTGTTCTCTCTCCTGCTGGAGGTTGTATGGACTCCTGGCATGGTGTCTGTGCATCTTCAAGGATATTCTGGGTGTATTGGGGTACCGGATAGGTGCTAGGCTGGTACATGGTTTATTTTAGTGCCAGGAGTTACACTTGTTTCAGAAAACCAACATTCACAAAAATATCAAATGAGGGAGCTTCATAATAGAGGGCTATTGGTGCCTAAGATCCAAATCAGTTATGGGTATCTGACTGCTATTTTATTCCGGAAATCTGAAACCAATTAATTTGTGACACTCAAAATTTTTTAAAAAATTGAATGATTTTAAAAACACAGCCAATACGGATATGAGATTTGCATGTGTATGGTACTAGATCTGTAACTTGAATGTGATTGACAATACTATTGTGTTATATGTGATTGAGAATGTAATTGTATTATACATCATAACGATACATGTAATTTTATTTATGTATGTCAGCAACTGATGTTTGTAATCTGATGGGAAAACCTTGTAAATAGGGCCTAAGGATCCTAAGCATTTTATCCTGTGTAAAAATTAAGATTTTTACTGCTACTTCTGAATTCAGGTCTGGATAATCCATTTTACTGGAAAGTTAGGGAATGTTTCCTGTTCTCCCCAATGTATTTCCCATGGGCATGTGGTGGGACTTAGATTACTATGAAAGTCCTCTTTATAGATGATTGCCATATGTGAAGGGTATAAGTTAAAGAACACCTGTCCTCCCAGCACCCCCCAAACCACAACCCCCCCCCCCGATTAGGCTTTCAAGCCACAAACAATATTTTTTATTATATCTGTGGTTTAAAGTGTGTTCTGATTTAACCACACTAATGTAAATATCCCCGGAGCTGAGTGGCTCCATTTTACATTCTCAGCGAGTCACCGCAGTGCACACGGTATCACTTTGTGCTGTGAGCGGCACCATTCTAAGAATCTGAAATGGCACTGCACAATTCTGGTGATGTTTGCATTAGTACTGTTAAATCAGAACATATATTAAACCACAGCGATAATTAAAAACTTATTTGGGAGGCATAAAAGCATAATCGGTGAGTTGTGGTTTGTGGGGTGGGCTGCTAGGAGGACAGGTGTTTTCCTTTAAATCAGGAAAGTGCAAACTCCACATGCAATGAACAAAATATATAGACCCACATACACTGTCACTGTCATGTGCTGCCCTTAGGCAAAAATGGCATCTATGACTATGGATAGACATACTGGCCGGGATATTCAGTAGGGTTGTGCAACCCACTGATGCACCCCAGCATAATATTCAAATGAAGATTGAGCCTGGCACAAATCCTGATGTGTCTGAGTGCATCAGTAATGTATGCGGTGCAGTTAGGGGGACGTGCCCATGCATGCTCCGCACATCCTGATATTCAGCCCGGGATGTGCTGAGCCCATGCATGGGCAACCCCTACCTGCGCTGCACACAGGTGAGCCAAAAAAAAAAGGAGCAACAGCTGGCCACCCACAGATGAGCTGCCATATTGCAGGGCACAACACGGCAGCTGCCACCTGTGGGTGGCCATCCAAGCTCCTGCTGCACCTTTGTGGCGGTACCCCCCATGACAGATTGTGGGCATACATGGAAGAAGGATTGTCCTATATCCCTGGTGGTCCAGTGGACCACTTGCAGCCTGACTGTGGGCATATGTCTGTTTAAAACATGTAACACTATCCCTGGTGGTCCAGTAGACCACTTGCAGCCCAATCGCGAGCATATGTTGAGAACTATGAATGTCCCATATCCCTGATGGTCCAGTGGACCGATCACGAGTGTCAGTGATGAATAATGCAACACCAGTCCAACCTTGGTGGTCTAGCAGTACCCCTCCCCACCCGCCCACTGGGCCTACGCCCGCTCCCCCTGCGGTCAGCTGGCTGGAAGCAGCTCCCCACCCGCTTCCGCCTGCTGCCCGCTGACTGACACCGTACAGTAGGGCTGTACGCCCATTGGTCCACAGTGTGAGCCAATGGGCGTGCAGCCCGTACCATACTACACAGTCCAGATATGTGAATGGATCCATTTGATAGTTTGATAGTTTGGTTCTTGAATGGTTTTCTACTTACCTTTCTCAGAATTAACAATTTGTTGCTGTGAATGACTTTCATCTCCTGTATATGCTCTACCTGATTAAGGGACTCAAGGTTCCAGTTTGATTCCTTGTTGTTTGTAAATATATGTTTTAGATTTAGATTTGTTTGTTTGCAACTGACAAAAGAGCAAAAGTTATTAGTCAAGACAGTGTGGTCTAGTGCTTAGCGCACAGGCTTGAAAACTGGAAGATCATAGGTTCAAACCCTGACAGAGCTAAAGATGTACGGTGTTACTGTGAGCAAGCCACTAAAACTCTCAGTGTTCTAAGTTAAGCAGCTGCAGAAATAGGTAACATACAGCAGAAACAGACAGACTGCTGACAGAAAAAGATGATGAATCCAGTCTGCCTTGTTTTACCCTATCCTACCCTGGGACCTAATGTGTAGTCTGGGTTATTGCCCCCACCCCAGTAGAAGGACTAGAAATAATCCTGTGTCGAGACATTTAATAATAAAAGGAGCTGACGTTGTTACAGGCAGAGCAAACAGATACAGTAGATACATTACCAAAGGTCAAAATACAGATGAAATATACACTTTTAATACAAAAGAGAAAAACTTTAAGATGCATCATTAAGTACAGTGTCTGATGAGTAACCCTATTAATACATGTTCAGTGGGCATTTATTGTACTAAATTAAATAATCTGGATATTGTTATACTTATGATATGCAGCTTTCTTTTGATGTTAAAGCCATAGTGCTCTATGTTCTGAACAGGCTACACCAAAGTGTGACAGTGCAAAATTGTCCCAAATTGTATTGTTTTCTGCCTGCTCTTTGCTGGCAGCAGCATGTTAACAATGTACTTTTCTTCCTAGGATGCCCACAGAAGTGAGCTTTCTAATACAGCTACAGGAGTAGCACTAGGGCCACAACATAGCTGTCCACTGGGCTTATAGTCCAAAGCATTTTTTGATGAAAATGTCCATCACAATAATGTAAGGGGCAGGGCTAAGCAAGAGTCACAGTGAATTGAAAGGTTCATAGGTTCATAGATTAGTACGAGTTCAGTAGGTATTTCTACCTTTTATGAACACGCCACCTTGTTGTGGGTGGAAACTATATTTTAAATCACCCATATGGTTGTCTAAATTATTTTTAAATGAAGAAATTGATTTGCTAAGCACCACATTAGTTGGCAAGTTGTTCCATGGATTAACAATCCTTTGAGTGTACCAGTTGTTTCTTTTAATTGTATTGTTTTTAGTACCTTTGAGTTTTAGTGTGTGAGGTCTAGCAGTTTTAATAATCTTATTCTTTTCCAATCCTATAGTTTCAAAAATTACTGTATAACGTTCTGAAATGCTTTGTATGTTACACATAGGTCACCACGAAGTCTCCTATATTCCATTGAATACAGACCTGTTTTTTTTAGTCTAGTTTCATAGTCTAAATTTTGAATAGTGTTTATTTTCTTTGTTGTTTTTCTTCGAATGTTTTCTATTAATTTTCTGTTTTTAATTAAATATGGAGCTGTTACTGAACAGTAATATTCTAGATGTGGTCTAACAAGACCAGTGTATAATGGTAATAGAACTTTTGCATCTCTACTTTTAATATTTCTTAATATACAGTTTAAAATTTTATTGCTTTTTTTAACGGCTGTTATTGTTTGTGTATTAAATGTAAAATCGTCGGTAATAGTTACTCCTTAATCTTTTTCTTGCATAGTTTTTTGCAAGTAAGCATTATTAATAGTATATGTGTAACAAGGATTATGTTTTCCCAAATGCATTACCTTACATTTGGTTTCATTAAATAGAAGACCTTTTTTATAGACCAGTCTACCAAGTGATTTAAATTATTTTGCATTTCTACAGAAGAATTTTGGTCATTAATAATACATCCTATTTTGCAATCATCAGCAAATTTAACCAACCAACAGGAATTATTTAGAGGACACATAGTTGATATAAGGATATTAAAGAGGGTAGGACCCAAAACCGAGCCCTGAGGTACATCACTAGTTACTGAGCCCCAATCTGATAGATAGCCCTTGACTGATACTCGCTGAAATCTATTTAATAACCAAGCATGTATCCATCCTATTATTTTAGAATCAATCTTTAATTTTTCTAGTTCAGCTATTAATATTTGATGTGACACGGAATCAAATGCCTTGGAAAAATCCAAGAAAATTATGTCTACCAATAGTCCTTTATCCAAAGCATAGCTGACTGGTTCTAAGAAATACAGTAGGTTGGTTTGACACGATCTATTGCTAACAAAACCATGCTGGTGGATGTCAATGATATTATTTTCATCTAGATAATTAGTGATTCTGTCCTTTAGTATTCTTTCAAGCAGTTTACATATAACATCCGTTAAACTAATTGGCCTCTAGTTTTGTTCAAGATGTTTGTTACCACCTTTGTGGATAGGTATAACTATAGCTTTGTTCCATGTTGAAGCTGTAAATCCTGTATTCATTGATAAGTTAAATATTAAAGTTAATGGTCCAACCAATTGTTTCTTTAAGTTAACAATAAATAGTGGTGGAATACCATCTGGTCCAGGAGAGCCACTATTTTTTAAATTGTCAATAGCATCTAATACTTCACTCTCAGTTATGGGGGGAAAATGAGGTTTTTTTAGTTTGTTTAATTTTAGAATCTAATTTATTAAATTGAAAAATGTTTATGAAATAGTTGTTCAGTCTATTAGCAATATCAGTTTAATTGGTTATTATCTGGTGTGGTGACTGTAGGGGTACTAGTGAGGGATTGTTATTTCTTAAAGAACCTATGTAATTGTAAAATGATTTTTTGTTAGCTTTAACATTTATTGCTAGTTTTTCTTCAAGATATCTTTTTTGTTTTTTGATCATATTCTTGCTTTTGTTTGATATTTGCTTAGATCTGTCCCAACTTGTACTCTTTTTATTTTTCCTAAATTTCTTATATCGACGTTGTTTTTTAGCCAGAATTTTTTTTTATTTTATGGTTCCACCACAAAACATATTTCTTTCTAGTAGGAACCCAGAGTTTAATACTTGTATTTATTCTCAACATAAGTTTGTTGTAAACTAGACTAATGTTTTTGTCGGTAAGGTCAGAGGCCCAGTTCCATTCCGTAAAATATTGTTTAATTTTTTTATAATTTGCATTTAAGAAATATTTTACTAATGTACAACCCAATGTTTCAGTTGAATAAGTTAGATTCATAGATGTAAGTACCATATTATGATCACTGTTGGCTAGTGGATGATTTGTAGTAACAGTTGCTTCTGCATTTTCTTTATTAGAGAATATTAAATCTAATATGTTATTTCCTCTAGTCGGTAATTTTACTAATTAACTCAAATTATTTATGTTGATTAAATCCAAGAATGAGCTCTCAGTAGGAGTGCTTCCTTTTAAGTGTAACCAATCAATATTTGGGAAATTAAAATCACCCATGAACAAGCAATTTTGGTCAATTTTGGTAAGTTATTTTCCATATTATTTATAAACTTTTGATTCTCCGCTGAATTTAAATTTGGAGCTCTATATCCTAGTCCTACCATAATGGTATGTTCTAGTATGAGATTGATTTTAATCCATATTATTTCACTTGATATATCCTCATTTTGATTAGTTACAGAATAACTTTTAAATTTACTGTTAATATATAAGGCTACTCCACCTCCTCTGGTGTTCATACAATTTTTTTCATATTTAAAATAGCCCAGTATTTCAGTACCCCAATCCTCATCCTTAAACCAAGTCTCAGTTACTCCGCATATGTCAATGTTATTTGTATGTGCATATTCAGATAGCTCATCAATTTTATTTAACAGACTTCTTGCATTTAAAAGCAATATATTTATTTTGGTGTTTTCTAGTTTTGTCATATCATAATCCTTGGAAATACTGTTATTTATAATAGTTTTATTATTTTGCTGATGTGATGTTATAGTATTAAGAGAATCCAAGAAAT
The DNA here is from genome assembly GCA_016271365.2 of Neoceratodus forsteri. Taxonomy (NCBI): domain Eukaryota; kingdom Metazoa; phylum Chordata; order Ceratodontiformes; family Ceratodontidae; genus Neoceratodus; species Neoceratodus forsteri. The sequence goes on along the minus strand of CM057449.1, from coordinate 1,272,364,319 downwards.
TTGGAGTCTCTCCCTCATAGTTTAGTTTAAAGATTTTTGTATGTGAGCTAGTATTTGTTTGCCTAATAGGGCATTCCCTCTCCTACTAGGGAGAAATCCATCATATGAAAATAATTCATCTCTGTGAATAAAATCTTCCCAATGTGTTATGCAACCCAATTCTTGTTTCATACACCATCTTCTCAACCAGTTATTAATCAATTTTATTTTGTTTTGATTATAATCTGAAGCTTTAGGTATAGGTAGAATTTCTGAAAAAGTAATACTACAGTTTAGATCCATTAATTTGTTTGTCATAGAGACAAAATCTTGTTTAATTTTGTTTATTGGTTCTCTTAATATGTTATTAGCTCCTGTGTGAATTATAACTTTAGAATTTTGAGACTTAGGTAGTATATCTTCTAACATTAAAGTGATATCTCCTATTTTTGCACCTCTAAAGGAAGACACCGTTCTGAACTCTTTGTCTGGATTACAAATCTGTCTGTCAAGGAACTTAACCATAGAATCTCCCAAAACAAAAAGCGGACAGGGCAATATTTCTTTTTCAAGAGTTGTTTGGATATGAACTATATTAAATTCAAGATTCATGGGATTTTCAAAATTTTGATGTTCCATAGCGCCATTGGGAAGATTATCAGTAATCATATGTTCTATCTCATTTTCTTTATTTTGGCAGTACTAAAGATAGAGTATTGGTTAGACAGTGGAAGTTCAAAAGCTTTTGCCCTTCCGCCTTTTTTAGCTGCTCTAATGTTGTTAACAGTTACCCAGTCACCATCTAAATTTGTAGAATCATATTCTCTTGATCTTTTTTTTATTAATAATTGATTGATCGACTGGTGGATTAGTGTTTGTCATTTGTATCAGTGGTTCTGAATCTCTACTAGGTTCATTTATCTGAAAGTTAAATAAATCTTTGTTAGTTAAATTTTCTGTTAAATTATTGATATTTCCACTTATATTGTTCAATGGATTTGTTAGATATTCACTAGATACTTGAAATCTGTTTACCATGTTTTTTTGACTTATTTCTAAACACTGTAGCCTCTCTCCAAATGTTGCAATTTTTTGTTGTAGTTCTTCATGTATTATACATTTAATGCATTTATAACTTGGTTGTTGATCTAAGAAATCCGGTGTAAATGAGTACATATTACAGACAGGGCATTTGATAGCAATATCTCCTGATTCTGATTTAATATAGTCAGCCATGCTAAGATATTTATTGCAAATTCAATATTAGTAAATAGAAAAGGCAGTTACCCGACTTAGTTATGGAAAACATCCATGTTACCACGCTCCCACGCCAAACATGCCAAACACGTGCAGACGCAGGTGTCTTTGCATGCATCTTCATGTGCAAACATGCGCTGCCCTGCTCTAACTCGCCCTGCTTGTAGCGGGGCTGTTTTAAGGAGTACGTTGACCTGGAAGCTGGTCCGAAGGGTCACGAATCTTTAGCGTGTTAAAATTCTCAAGTTTAGCCCCAAATCTTTAGTAAGCTTGTACTAGTTTACCAAGTGCCCCAGAAATAGTTTTTAAGTGAAAGAATTTAAAATAAAAGGTTAAGAACTGAGTCTGTAGTTCTCAAGACTACAATAAGAACTACAGGCTCCTCTTCCTGCTTCCTGTGCAGGGCTCAAGCTCAAGGATAGTTTTGTAAAGCACAGTAATGGTTTAGTAATTAAAAACACAAAAGGAACACAGTGCAGCAAATTATATCAGTTTTCAGAATGTTTCATTTAGTCTAGGTGGCTAGCCATGCAGAGATATCACTTAAAAAAAAACATGCTGAGTTAACATTTGGCCTCATTAGGAACTAATTGATGCTGCCCAGATTTTTAAATAACAGTTACACAGATTGATACTTTGGGGCGGGGGAGGGGGAAGATTTTCAAAGCCTTGCATCCATTTTCCAGATTCAAGTGTGCACCTCTGTCACACTAGTCAGACCACAAAAAGTTGTTCTAATTTTTCGTAATGGAAGTGTGCACTTGCATCCAAAAAAGTATGAAAGTATCACAGTTGTGGCCAAAAGTGCTGTAAATTGTGGAAAATGGCACAAATGCATCAGGATACATGAAATAGGATGCACAGTGACAGACAGGCAGGCTATTAGCTTGTGCGTGAAGCTTTCAACAGCCCACAGCAGCCATAGTCATGGCCCTGCCTCTCATTAACATCTGCTCCTGGGGTGCCTTTAAGCTTACATACAAACAACTTTTGCCTGGGCTCAGTGAGGCTTCCAATATGGTAAGTATAGCATAAACTGGTGCGAACCTCACTTTGTGGGGGCAAATCCCATTTGTGCAGCACAAATTATTCCAATACGCTGCCTTTGTTTCCCCCATACTTAACATATACAGAACACTTTTATTGCCCCTGGTGACCCACAGGACTGGGATCTGTTCTCTGCTGAACCTATGCTGGCCAATCCTCCTGGTTTTGGTGTGGCCACTAACTAGTCCTTTGGTGGAAGGGCAAGGAGGTGCAGATACCAGGCTGTTTCTCCATGCAAACTGCATCCACATCCTTCTATGGGTTCCCTCCTGGTGCTGCTACCTAAAGGGCAGATTTCACTGGTTCCTGTGCTCTGCTTAACCTCTCCATCATTTCTGGTGTGTCTGCAGTCCTCCTTCAACAGCTATTTACTGGGAAACAGTGGAGATTTGGGCTGAAAGGGGGAGGAGTGTGTTACATGCAATGCCAGGACAGTGATCAGAGACTAGTGGGACAGTGAACAATGGTGGTGTGGCAGCCCTGGAAGGGACATCAAGCAGAAGCAGCCATGGGAGGTAAGTGGGGCAGAAAAAAGAAAACTTTAAGAAACATAAATCTTGGAGGTAGAAGACTTGGTTTGCTGGCCAAGGCACCTAGCTTCACCTGAGCTCTTTCCTTCTAAGACTGCTTGAAAGGCAGAGTAGAGAAACTTACCAGAGCAAGGGAGAAGGATTAAGACTTAGTTTGGCTAAGCAGATTTACTGTGTGGTGGTGTTTTTATTTTTTACTCACAGGGATTGCTACTGTTTGTTGCTAACATTTCATTGCTTTATTTTTTCTCTGATTCAAATTGTTGTTGCTGGTATACCTTCTTCTGCATTATTACAAGGTGTGCCTACAGGTGTGTGCTAACAGATTACTGCTGTAATCTTCTGATTCAAATTGTCTTTGCAAGGTATATCTTCTGTTACTGCTTTATTTTTTCTGGAGCAAAGTGTTTCTTACAGGGTATATCTTCTCTGAAATTATTACAGGTGGTGCTTTACAGGTTTTACAGTTTTATCTAACATTAGGATAAGCTTTCAGGGTTACTGCATTTGTTGTTGACTGATTGTTTCTGCTCTTACCTCCTTGTTCTTTTGTCCGTGGTTCTTCTTTTAGGCAGGGAAGGGCCCAGCCACCCACCCCATCCCCAACCACCCCACGCACACTCCTTTTATAGGGTACCACAGTTGTGACATTTCCTGTGGCAGAGCAGGAAGGGTGGATCAGTGGGGCCTCCACAAGGTGATCTCATTTACAGGGGCACTAGTAATTTAACTTGTTATAACAAGTTAAACAAAGCACAATTAAACCATTACTTGCATTTTTTCCTTTTTTTCCTTCTAATTACTCTGACTAGGTTACAAACCCAGCAACTTATTTGGAATGGATTTCATTAACTGCAGGTACTGTGGAACAATTTTCAGAAGGACAGTCTTACGGATTTAGGACACTGTCCTACATGCTGGAGCCTTTGGAGATCTTAGGTCTCAGCTCGAGGCAGCATGGCAGAGATTGCACGCCTCAAATTTCATATTGAAGAGAAATACATTATAAGAACCACCGCCATTTCCCCAGCATCCAACAGAAAAACCTCGACCGCAGAGGGTAGTTGGTCCAGGAGGTTGGCAGGTGGTTAGGAGGAGCAAATCAGGTGCCCCATCACTCTCTGCTCTCCAACACATTACCTCCAAAAACCATATAAACACTACAAACAGGTATCTGCCTCTATCTCTGAAATCAAATAAAGAGGCAGAAGACACTGCAGAGCAGGACACTGCAGCACAGGAGCTAGCACAACAATACTCACCCAAATCAGGAACCAAAACTAAACAAGCACAAAGGAGATCCAAAAAACTTCTGATCATAGGAGACTCCATGATTCGGGGAGTTGATACCCATCTCCAGCCAGGGGTGATGGTCAAATGTCTCCCAGGTACATCAGCATGGAGAGACACTGACTGCATTGCTAAAATTGTTCACAAAGCAGGAGAAAACATTGATGTCCTAGTACACATAGGGACTAATGATCTCACCAGACGGTCAGTTGTGGAGACCAAGGAACACCTGACTAAGCTGGGTGACAAACTATCATCTTTTTCGTCCGGCATCTCCTTCTCTGAGATCCTGTCAGTCTGGGAGAAGGGAGCAGATGGACGGAAGGTCAGAGAAGGGGAGATAGGGGAGCTAAACATGTGGCTCAAGGACTGGTGCCAGGAAAAAGGACACAGATTTGTAGGGAACTGGCAACAGTTCTGGGAGCGAAAGTTCTTTAAATTTGATGGACTGCATCTGACTAAAGAGGGAGTCAGTGCATTGGGGCAGAAGTTTGATGTCTTTGCAGAATATTTAAACTAGCAAATGGGGAGAGGGGTGCAGCACCCCATACGTCGAATGGGAAGAACACCCCTCCCCCCTCAGCTAGTGGTCAAATAGGAATTCAGCATGTTTGCCGTTCATTTGCATCACCAGGTAAGAAAAAAGGTTTGTCTCCCCATACGATGCACAGGGGTAATGCCAAACTTCACCCAACAACTAACACACCAAAATCTGGCCAATGGAAAATCATGTACACAAATGCTCACAGCCTGGGAAACAAGATCCCAGACCTGCAGGCAATAATGTCAGAGGCTAAACTGGACATAGTAGCAATTAGTGAGACGTGGTTTACCAGTAACCACACTTGGGAGACTTCAGTACCTGGCTATGTATTGTTCTAGAAGAGACCGAGGTACAAAAAGGGGGGAGGAGGACCCTGTATGTTAATGAAAATATCAAAGCTACAGAAATTCAGAATACACATAGGAGCCAGAAGAACTGTGGGTCACCCTGGAAACAGGAAATGGGACAGCCATAAGAACTGGGGGTTCTACAGGCCCCCAGACCAGAGGGAGGACATAGACACATTACTGTTAGAAGATATACAAAACATGACAGCTAAAGGGGAGGTTCTGATAATGGGAGACTTCAACATGCCAGATACAGATTGGTCAATACCAGCAGGAACATCTGCCAGAACTAGACTCATAGTGGATTCCCTGCAGGGGGAGGGCCTCAAACAACTGGTACAGCAACCCACAAGAGACAGGGCTATCCTAGATCTAGTACTGACTAACAAAGAAGGGATCACAGATCTCCTGGTAGAAGGTCACCTGGGGGCCAGTGACCATCACATGGTATGGTTCAATTTGGCTACTACATCTAAATCATCCCATTCCAAGGCAAAAATATGGGACTTCAGAGGAGCTGACTTTGATAAGATGGCCAACAGAGTTAAGCTAGCCCTTGCAAAAAGAAACACAAGTGAGGAGTTACAGGCAAAGTGGGCAAGCATTAAGGATACAATACTTGAAGCAACATCCCATTGTGTTAGACAGAAAAGGAAGTGCAAAAGAAGAAGGAAACCACTTTGGTTCTCAAATACAGTAGCAGAAAAGGTCAGAGCCAAAAGGCTGGCCTTCCAGGAAATATAAGGGAACACAGCAGGATGAAGATAGGGAGGCATACCAAACTGCCCTAAGGGAAGCAGGTAAGGCAGTAAGGCAGGCAAAGTCCCAAACTGAGGAAACACTAGCACTAACAGTAAAAGAAGGTGACAAGACTTTCTATAGATACATTAGTGAAAGGAGAAAGTCCAGAGGGGTATTGCTAGTTTAATGGAGAAAAGGGGCATGTGAGGAGGAGGACCCTGTAAAGGCATCTATCCTAACAGATACTTTGCTCAGTATTTACTGAAGAGAAGGTAGGGCAGGGCCCACAGCTCAGCATCATGGACACAGGGGAGGGAGGTGAGCACTACTCCCTTCACAAAAGAAAGGGTCCCACAAGAGCTTGCTAAGCTCAGGTGGATAAGGCAATGGGACCTGATGGCATACATCCCAGGGTACTTAAGGAGCTAAAGGAGGAACTAGAGAGCCATTAGCAGAATCTGTTTAGTGAGTCTCTGAGCACAGGAGAGGTCCCAGAAGACTGGAGAAGGGTTTCATGTGATCCCGCCTCCACAAGAGTGGTAGCAGGGAGGAGGCGGGAACTACAGACCAGTCAGTCTTACCTCTGTAGTGGGAAAGATTATGGAGGCACTCCTTAAGGAAAGGATAGTACGACACCTGGAATCCATAGGGGCACAGGATCCAAGACAGCATGGGTTTACAAAAGGAAGGTCCTGTCAAACTAATCTTATAGATTTCTTTGACTGGGTAACCAGAGTGGTGGACCAAAGGGGAGCAGTTGATGTCACCTACCTTGACTTCAGCAAAGCTTTTGACACTGTTCCATATAGAAGATTGATAAATAAGCTAGGTAGGCTTGGGGTGGTATCAAGTTGGTCAACTGGGTGGCAAACTGGTTGACTGGCAGAAAACAGAGAGTGGTGGTAAATGGTATACAGTCAGAAGAGATGCAAGTCACAAGTGGGTACCTTAGGATCAGTCCTGGGGCCAGTCCTATTCAACATCTTCATTAGTGACCCTGCAGATGGACTAGAGGGAAGGCTTGTCTGTTTGCAGATGACACCAAGATCTGCAACAGAGTAGATGATCCAGATGGGGTGGGCAGAATGAGAAGAGATCTGGATAAACTAGCAAAATGGTCAGAAGAGTGGCAACTGGGATTTAATGCAAAGAAGTGCAAAATCATGCACATAGGGAAGAGAAACCCTGAAGCCACTTATAGGCTAGGAGGGAGTTGCTAGCAGTCAAAGGAAGAAAGAGACTTGGGCATCATCATCACTGATGACCTAAAATCATCCAAGCAGACCCCAAAGCAGTAGGTAAGGCTAGGGGGTGTTAGGGTGTATTAGTAGGGGTATCACAAGTCGTAAGAGGGAGGTAATAATCCCTCTGTACAAGACATTGGTTAGGCCCCATCTGGAGTACTGCGTGCAGTATTGGAGGCCACACCTTCACAAGGACATTAACCAAATTGAGGCAGTCCAGAGAAGGGTAACCAAAATGGTGCAGGGACTGCATCAGAAGACATATGAGGACAGATTAACGGAGCTCAATATGTATACCCTTGAGCAAAGGAGGGAGAGAGGTGATATGATTGAGACATTTAAACACCTTAAAGGCATAAACAAGGTGAAAGAGTCTAACATGTTTAAATATAAGAAAAATAGCAGGACAAGAGGACACAGCATGAGATTAGAGGAGGCCGATTAAGGGGAATGTGAGGAAATTCTTTTTCACAGAAAGGGTGGTAGATGCATGGAATAGCTTACCACAAGAAGTGGTGGCTATGAATACAGTGCAGAGCTTCAAACAGGCATGGGATAGGTATAAGGGAGCAATACAGATGACTATGAATAGATAGGTCACTGACAGAGCAAAGGCCGATGGCACATTTATAAGGTAGAAAAAGAAATGGGCAGACTGGATGGGCCTTGCGGTCCTTATCTGCCGTCAACTTCTATGTTTCTATGTTTCTAAACAGGAAAAATAAAAAGAGAATACACTATAATGTTTCATGGGCTTGACATAGAGATCTGTTGTGCAAGGATGTTTATGCAGTTTGAGGGCTCTTTCATGGGATGCAGGTTTTGAACATGGAGCCCTTAGGTTGATATACTACTGCACTGTCTACTTGCCAACATCAAACAGCAGTGGCACAAGGAGCAATGACATTTTAAATTCAGACAAAAAAATTAGCTTATGCAGCTGTAAAGGCACCATATAACTTTGTCTATTGGATGGCTATTGTTCTGTTGAAGCATTGCATGAGGAATCGGCAGGGTAATATTGGGCTCTGATCTGAAGCAGATTTTCTCACTATTGGCAACTCTTCTTATTGTAATCTTCAACTTATTGCTCACTGGTAGCAGAGTGTACCAATAAATGGGGGGCCAGAATTGTATAAGCCAGAAGGTGAAGTGATGCAACACCGCAGCCCAGGTCACAGGGACAAACATTGCCTTTGAATATACTTCAGCCAACCTTCTTGTATAATCCTGAAATGTCCCCAAATATTCAAGAGTAATCAATGGTTTATTTGCAGAAATTTATTCATGAGCATCAAACAAGAACAGGGACATAATGTGCTACTTTTAGAGAGTTTAGCTAAATGGAAGGAAGTGTAAGAAATTATACATTGCAACTCACTCAATAGCAAAACAAAAGGTAAAATATATTTTTTTTTTTCAAAAGTATACTTTCTTTTCACTGGATCTCTCTGCATATTGAGTATAAAAAGTTTAAACGCAGCATTTCTGCTGTCTTCAGAATTTCAACCAGTCTCACATCATTTAAATGATGCAGTTCCACTGACTGAAATGTGGGTTTCAAAGTGCACTGGTTGAGCCTCCAGATAAAATGTGAGGAGTCACCACCAAAGGTGTTGTTCACATATGGCCATGTGATTTGTATTGAATGCAATAATATAAATGCACACTCTTAATATATTCTAGACTTGACTAACATGAGTTTTCATACATTCATACATAAGATACATATGTGCATACATGGCTACCTCTGCTGGACAGTCGGCTTTCAGAGTCCATCTACCAAAACTTTGGAACTCTCTGCCGGCTGTCATCCGGCTCTCTCCCTCCCCTCTGCAACAATTCTGCCTTCTAAAAGGGCAAGTCCCCACTAGCTGCTCATGTCAACCTTGATGTGCATTAGCATGGGCCTTGTCCATTGGTTAGGGCCTACCCCTAAATGCAATCTATGCTACCCACTCAAATGCATAACCACCAAATTTTGCTTGCCACTACCTTCTCTACATATTCTGCCTAACATCATGTTGTGCATTCTCTGCTTCTTGCCTCCTGTACATACTACCTCTAGATTTTTATCACTGCATCAAGTAAAACCTTGTACACACTGTATGTAACTTATGTAAACTTTTGCTGCTCTCTAATTTCTGTATGTCTACTTGTATGTACTTATCCTGTTCCCTCTACCCCCAGGACGCATCTGGAATCGAGCGGTAGTCTGCTCAGTATGTCTTTCCTGGTAAAACTTTTAAATAAATAAATAAATACATATATTACACAGTAAATTAAAATCTCATACAATGTAAAAAAAAAAAATACTGTGTAGTGTCAGACTGATAATGAGGCATAGACCAAGTGAGACCATAGTAACGTTTCAAAACTTAATGTTAACAGCTGTTCCTAAAGAATACCAATTGTGCTCATTTAAAAAATTCCTCAAGCCACCCACCCATAGGTTACCTAAAACAGACTTTAACGGGCCACTTTGCAGAATTCTTCTGTAATTATTTTCTTTAAAGAGGAAGGGATGGTAAATCCTCACTCAGAGGAGCTAGACACCCAATCTCTTCCTCTTTCTGGTGCCAATTTATTGAAGCTCCACTCCCGTGCTCCTCCCACCATGCTCTGACATTTTGCTGTGTAGCAGTTTGTACATTGCAGGGCCACACTCTAACAATATCAATGGGAATAGGGAGTAAAAGACACATTTTTGATATATATATATAATAGAGGGCCACTGAGGCCAAATCAAAACCACAGCATTCAAAAATATTAAAAATGTATTTTAAAGCACATTCCCCTTGATATCAATAGGGCACACCCCCACATTCTACATACTCCTACATCACCAAACACTGGAGCATAGGGGCGGCACAGGGGCAGAGCTTTACAGATTCAGCACCAGGAAGGGGAAAGGATCAGGTGGCCAGCTCTTCTGAGCTTGCATTTACGATTCCTTCCAGTTAAAAAAAATAAGAATACAGTTTGAAGGCCACTGCTGAATGGAATGTGGAGAGTACTACTGGGGGAAAGTATAAATTGTGATTCTTCTGCAGCATTCTGAGTTGAAATAATGTGTTCTGCTTGAATTGTGTGGGGTTGAGTTGTGGGACTAAGGGAGGAGAGAGGAAGGTTGACAGAGGGAGACAGTGGGGGGGGAGTGAACAAAGCAGGAGGATGCTGAGTACCACGTGACTCCAATGGGCCAATGGGGCTGCGGATGGCCATATTTATTACCCAGTGGGCCAATCGACCCCTTGTGTGAGTGACCCCAAAGAGTGAGTGTCATGAAGCAGGAGTGTGGCATCTGACTAGGTTGTGTCTGCAGGGCATCTGCAGGGAGGTCCACAGGCCACAGGCCATGCTGGTGAGGGGATAGAAGGAGTCACAGGTGTAGCTATTTCCAGGGGAAGGATGATTTGATAGCAGCAGTGGGGTGTTCAGAGCAGAACTAATACTGGAAAGGGAAAACAGGGAGGATGGAGGTTCCTAGGGATTGGGGCAGAAAAGAAGCAGTGGGAGGGGCATGGGGATGGAGGGTGTTTGCGAGCAGCAAAGCAGGAGGGGAGGCAGGATGGGTGGTTTGTTGTAATGGTTGTGGAGCAGCCATCTTCTTGGGGGTTGCATGGAGGGCAGGGGGGTGTATGATGTGTAGGCAGATGGGGCAACTTAGAGGGAGGAGCTTGGAAGGTTGAGAAGGAAGCTGAGTAGTAGAGGGGTTTGGGGTTGGGGGGAACACCAGGTGCCATGGGACCTGAGGAGGGCTCCCCCAGATGTTGCAGCAGGTGAACAAAGGGATAAACAGAGAGAGAGGATAAATGGAGCAGCCACTCAGGAGCAGATGAGAACAGGAGCCAATGACTGGAAAGTGGTCAGGTATCAGAGGAAGATGGGAACAGGAGCAGTGCAGGGATGGAAGTCACAGGAAGGAGCAGCAGGGGTAGCATTGAAAATAGCCAGGGAATGAGTATAGGAACAAGTTCTCAATGTTAAATAACCTGGAGGAGTGAGTGAGGGAAGAAAGTTGCAGGGAAGGGAGGGGAGGAGGGTAGTAGGAAGGGCAGGGGAGATAGCAGAGAGGCGGGAGGCAAGATCAGTAGACCAGACAGCAGCAGAGATGGGGGGTGAAGGTAGGAGGTGGAGCAGCAGTTACAGGAGGGTAGGGGGTGGGGCAGGTGGTGAATGGACAGGAGGGTGCAGCAGCCAGTGCAGGCAAGGAAAGTACAGGGGAGATGGGGGGCATAAGGAAGGGGAAAGCATGGATCAGGTGGGACATGGGGAGCCAGTGGCAGGGGGACTTATGGTAGAGGATGGGGTAGTATATACAGGAAGGGAGGAGGAAGAGCAGACAGGGAATGGTAAGATGGAGGAATCAGACAACCTGAGCAGGGGTATTAGAGAGGAGCAGAGGGGGCAAAGGATAGGAGGAAAAGCAAGGTTCAGAGGAGGCACAGGTGATCGTAGGCATGGAAGCAGGGGAAGGGGATTGAGTCAGGGAGCAGAGGAAACACAAGCAACAGGAAAGTGAAAAGGATAAAGGAGGAAGGGTCATCATTCTGGGGGATTCAATACTTAAAGGTGTAAGATGGGGAGGCAGGGGCCAGGAAAAAACACATTTGGGTGGAGTGTATGCCAAGCATGATGGTAGGTAGAGTGGGTCAGTATAGTAACAGGTGTGTGGAGAGGGTTGAGAAAGAAGTCCCACATTGTGGTGCACCTGGGCACGAATGACCTGGAGGGGAGAAGGGTAGAAGACATGCAGGAAAGTTGCAGAGAAGTGGGAAGATTATGCAGTAAAGAGGGAAGATCAGTAGCTTTCTCTGAAATTCGCCCAGTACCAAGAGGTAGTACAGCCAGGAAGCAAAGAATCAGGATTTCAAAAAATGGCTGGGGGAATGGTGTGTGTCCATGGAGTATGGATTGGTGGGGGAGTGGGGCAAGAAGTGGGAGAATAAAGATCTGTACGCACCAGATAGGATGGGCAAACTGGAATAGTGCCATGCAAAATGATAATGTATGCACTGGACAAAGAGAGGATGCATGTACTGTACATGAATACAGGTGCTATGCTATATTCAGTGCATTAGCACTGTGCAGAGTGAGTTTGTGTGACGCATAGCACGGAGCAAGTTACTGCCCAGAAAAAGGTAATCTTAACACTGGGCAAAATAAGAAAGGGGGCATGGACACAGCAGCAACAAGCAACAGGGCTGTATGCAACAACAGCATCATGATACACCTGATGACTGCAGTCATTGGGCAGAAAGAGAGGGCAGAAGGCCACTCTGGGTGCCTACAGATGCCAAGGAAGAGATATGCTGCAAACTGATGGTACCAGCCACAAGTCGTAGCATGGTACCTTGGCAGTGCCCACAACACCTTCATCCGGCACCATACCCAACTCTGCCAGGCAGTTGAGGGTGACCTATTATCCAGTGAACACCCCCCAATCCCTCCATAGGGAGTACACCAACACAATACAGCACACACATGCTACACTGAGGGGAGGGTCTACAGGTGCCCAGGATGCACCACATAGTAGGTGGTGGTACATGGCTGGGGTCACCACACAGTGCACATGTTCTAGTGATGGGAATGCCCATGACATTATTGAGCCTGTATGATCGTATGTGTTCACCCCCCGGCATATACCGCACATATGTACATGCACGCCATCACACACAGCTGGCCATGTGTGTGTTACTGTGAAAATCCCATGTCACTGACACAGCATATGTAGGTCACAGGACAGTATGACAGTGTTGTCCACTGTTGGTGCACACCTGCCAGTTAGGCTTGTCTATGTGTGGATAGCAGCATTCAGTGTTGCCTGACACACAGAATGCAATAATGTGTCCCTCACAATACCAGCTACCCATGGTACTGTAGCATACGATACACACTGTAGCAGAACAACAATATGTCTATGGCACGCAGCGCAACCACCTGTGCATGTAGTGCTTGTCCCCAGGGTAAAATAGTCTGTGCTGCTGTGTACAAACCCAGCCTACAGCTACCGACTTGTTCTAGTCTGACATACAGGTGGCACTGTGTGCACCCTGAACTAGCCCAGGCAATCTGAATATGGTAATGCATGCAAATCAGCCCATAATGACATGCTAATGTGACTGCCCTCTGAATGCCTAAATAGGCTCATTTGCATATCAGTTTTGAATATGGCAAAGTTTGACCCTTGGCAAATGTGTTTGCCAGCAAATGTGTTTCCTGGGCAAACTTGTCTGACCCTAAGCAGGGCTCTACAGTATTTTGCCTGCACCGTTGGTTGCAGTTGTTATGCACCACTTCTTTGCTAGCACCCACAGTGGCCACATAGTTCAACTGTACCTGACTCCACCTCTGTGTACACTGGGCTGCTGTTGCTGTTTGCACTACTTAGTTGCTATATTCAGAGCTGTCTTCTTTGATGGGCTATCTTTGCACTGCACTCATAGCCACATTTGCCCACCTTCGTTTGCATGCTATATTCAGCAGTGTTTGCCCTTGGGTTATTCCTTTGAATATTGCATGCTATTGACTGTGGGCTAATTTTGCCCACCAGGCAGTGCAAATTTTGCCCGCGGGCATAGTTTTGAATATTGGGCACCTGGATCTGAATTGTGAAAAAATAGCAATTAGCATATTATACAGTAATACGTTGAGCGTATCAGTGTAAAATATTAATATGATGGTACTAGGAGTGTCAGGGCAGAATATTAATATTATGTTATGTTAATAATGTTGGCATCAAACATTAAAGAAACTAATGTCTGTCAGGAAAATACAATTTGCTTACATAGTAAAATTTCCAATAATAAATTTAAGATGCTGAAATTAATTTGTAGTGAAATAAATTAAATGCAGTCAGGATGAACTGTGACCACAGCAGATCGAATTAAACTGGGAACCTGCTGCTAATAATCCATAATCAAAATAAACTCAATTAGTTTCAATAATTATAAAATAAATCAGGTCACATGGAAACTTGCAAATTGAGAAGAAAGCAAATCCTTTTAATCAAATTATAGTTTAATCAATTAAAAACACTTGTTCTTATACAACCTGCACAGAGATTATATAGTTCTTGCTGCCTTTGTCTGCTCTAATATAGTAGTTTTCATCTTCCATAGTTTTTAATAAACACAGTTAATTTAGTCAGTTCAATTAGATTGTTTTTGTTTGCTAATATTTAGTCATTATAAATATATTAAAACATTTAAATACATACATAAGATATTCAAACTAATATTACTTGATTTACATTGATTTGTGTATTAAAATCTGTTGTTACTCTTTGTCTGTTTGCACAACATATCTCCAAATATCTTGATACAGTACCTGTCCAACAGTCTGCAGAATATAATCATTAAACATTGTAATTACTAGCTCATCTGAAGGCAAATATAGTTTTCCTAGTATATTTAGTTAAAAGGACACTGTCAACCCCATTAGGCCACAAAGTGTCCCTACCTTAAAAAACACATGTCATGATTGGTCATATTCTATAGAGTCTGCTGATGTACCCGGTAATTGGATTCTGTTTCCTTGTTTTGTTTTAAAAGTGAATAACAGACTGCCAGCCATACTGGTGTTACCCAACCAAAATGTTTTCTTCACATTTCTTGACTAACTCCGACGGCAGATTTCCTGGACTTGAGTATACCCCCAAAGCAGTGTAGACACTTATAATGCAGTGGGAGAACAGAAGACTATTGTATTATGAGTGGCTGCACTGTTTTGGGTTGTTCCTCAAGTTTAGGAAGTCCGCAATAAAAGTAGATCAAGGATTTGAAACAAAACAAGGCTGTGTGTAATTAAACTATTAGCATGCATTTCAGTTCAACTAAGAAAGTATCAATTAATTTTATAGAAGGTTGGTAATCATAAAATGTGGGTTTTCAACCAAAAATAATATGATGCAAAAAGGGTTGACAGTGTCCCTTTAATGTAGCTATTTATACTGATGTATGTAGAATAAAATAAAGTGAGACAGAGTGGTAGCAGTGGGGCTATGAGGTTTTATATATTAGGAATATACTATGAAGGAACTCTGTAATCACAAAAAATATACATAACATACTTCAGCCTTTAATAGAGCTATGGCTCAAGTTTCAGATGTGTAAGATAATCTGATTCTTCAATATAAGTAAGCTTTAATCAAACAAGTCTAGAACAGTAAACACTATAATTCAGTTTAGATTGCCACTACTTTAGGATACTTATATGGAACCATGAATATACACTATGAGACCATACTGTATAGGTCAGTGGCCACCACACAGAACTGTGAACCAGGTAACCCAGGTTTAGCTCTCAACATAACCACTTACTGAGTGATCCTGAGGTACTTAAAGGGTAGGCATCAAAGACAGCATATAGATTTACAGTATACCCATAGCTCAAATAGCAAACCTCTTTTTTTTTAATCAAGTTTTTGACCCCCATCGCCACCTCCCACCTACTTTGGCGACAGGGGTACATGGTAGAGCTGGCAGGTGGCTCTGGCACCCCCCGAGGGACTCAGTCTCAGGACCCCATGTCTCTGCACCCGACCCTCCCAGAAATCCTCCACAGGTTCCTCCCCATCCCCCTTCATGGCAGGGCCAAAGGTAAAGGGCATTAACTCTCCCTCCGACTGGACTCCGGAGGGCTGACGCAGGGCCATCATGGTGCCCGTCAGCTCCATGTTTTACACATTTTTCTCCCTGCCCTTTGACATGGTTGCTTGCATGCCTGTGGAGGCATACAGTGACCCACGGCACCCTCCCAACTCTAGTCACTCCCAACTGCACTACCTCCAGGCCTCCACCCAGGGGCAGCCTTGCTGTGGACATGACTTGGTCCTCACCCAGAAGGAGATAGCTGCCTCACAGCTGTTCAGTCCATCTTCCAGCCTCCCCCCACTGACCCCTGCTGACCCAGACTAATTTCCAAACCCAGGTCACCAGCGTGACGTAAGATGTGGCATCCAGCATCTCAACTCTCAGTGCCACCAGGCCAGACAAATGGCATTAACCTCTTTACCTCCCAACTTGCTGCCATCTTCCACAGACTTGAAGTTTAGTTTGGTAACAATGAACTTGCTATGAATACCGAGAAGACCCAAATCATGTTACTTGGGTCCTCTGACAAGTTAAGAACATGCCCAACCCCCACCATCTCTTGCATTGATGGAATGCCTCTGAAGGCAGTATCCTCCTTCAAGTACCTGAGAGTCACACTGGACCTGCATCTCGATGTCTCCTTCTATGTCATCAATGTGTGCAAGACAGTGCATGTTAAGTTTGGTCTGGCTTACAGAGCCAGCCACTATTTAACACCCAACACCCACCTCCCCCCCCCTTGCCAAGTGAGAGTTACTTCCCTCTTTCAACTACTGACCTATCTCATTCATAAATGCCTCAAAGTCCTCTCTCTCCAAATGGGATGTTGCCTACAACAATATCTGCAGATTTGCTCTCTCACTAAATTGCATAACCCACCACTGTGAGTCTTACAACCACCTTCACCTGTTGTCACCTTCGAATAGTTAGTCCATTGCCCTAGGCTGTTTCACAGACAAAACTATAAGGCTTAGTGCCCTTGCTTCCTTGGTAGCCCTACTTCGGTTCCCCTACCTTTCCTTCCCCCACGATCCAATGAGCAATCACTACTTGTTGTCCCCAAGACCTCCACCAACATGGGTGACCAGGCCTTTAGTGTTACTGCCCCTAAACTCTGGAATTCCCTGCTGCCTTCTATTCATAGATCCTCCTCACACTCAATGTTCAGAAGGTCCCTTTGAGTGCATTTAATGGTTAAGTCTAGTTGTACAAGTGCATAATTATTATTCTTACTGTATATTTGTTGATGCACTTTATTTTTGGCCTGTTATTTGCACCAGTCATTTGCTTGACCTGTGTGACTTCCATTTCATTTTCACATTGAAATTGATTTCTTTCTCTCTGTATTCACATTGTTTATGGTTTATACTGTTCCACGTATTGTATTGTACTGTATCATATCATATTGTATTGTATTGTACTGCATTCCACTGCACCGCACTGCATTGCATTGTATTGTACTGCACTATACTGAATTGTGTTACACTATATTGTATGGTATTGCATTACATTGCACTGCACTGTATTGGGTTGCATTGCATTGCATGGCATTTTATTGTATTGTATTGCATTCCACTGCAGTGCACTGCATTGCATTATATTGCATTGCACTGTATGGTATTGTGTTGCACTGTGTTGTGTTGTACAGTATTGCACTGTACTTTACTGTATTGTATTGTATTTACCTGTCATGTAACCTCCCAGGTTGTACCTGAAAATAGGTGCACTTGGTGTCTAGTGTGCTCACCTGTGCAATAAAAGCTAATAAATAAATGAACATATTTTGCTCGGATGTTGCAGAAAAACGTACCCATCATGAACAAGTATGTTGTCTGAAATGCTAAAAATTGATGCAATGTTACAAAGTAAGAAATTGACAAAGATCTTCAAACAAGGAGTTCTACTGAATCATAGTACTACAAAACACTCTAATGGATACTTTTTAAACTCCACCTTACAGTGCTCCTAACATTAACAGCCATTGTTATTCTAATACCCACAATAACCCACAATAACTAATAACCCACATTGATAAGACAGCGAAAGTGGCAAATCAGCGCATTGGTATCCTGTACCGGAACCGACAGTTCCTCACCCAATCTGCACTAAGGATTGCTATTCAAAGCTCTGTCATCTCAATCATTGACTATGGCTTAATTATTTATGGATCTGCCTCAACCACCTCTCTTAGGCGCAATACAACCTCCCTTAACAAGGCCTGTCGACTGCTCACTGGTGCTCATAGACGCACTCACACATGTGAGCTCTACACTGAAACTGGGTGGTTGCAATTATCAAACTGCTTAAAGTACCTTACCTGCTTGATGGCAAAAAAATCCACCATGGGCCTTACCCCACCGTGTATCCAAGACCTGTTATGTCCGAATCCCAGCATCCATCTCACCAGAGGATTGGAACATCAGTCTGTCCAGGTTCCCCAATGCCGGACTACTCAGGGTTAACGATCATTTGCTTATCGTGCCCCCAGCTGGCTAAATGCCATCAGTACTCTCTTCACCCCCTCCACCCCACTAGGAGTCTTCAAATCTCGGCTTCACTCTCACCTCGCAGCCTCCAGCTCCTGTCACTGCCTCGATTAAATCTTTCTTTTTCTTCTTACAACATTTCTTGACAAAGGCATATGAGAAGCCTCTATTCTCGCTTATTGTCTGCTCCTCTCACCTCCTCTTACCCTTTCCACTAGTACATTTCTCTACCGTCTTTCCCCACAACTATCTTGTTTTTGTTGTATGAAAAGTATTTTGTTTCCCTTGTCTTATACTAAGTTTGTCAATTTAAGGTTATGTGTTATTTCTGGCAATTTGTCACAACTTAACTTATTTGCCTTTCTATGTAACTACACTTGTTTGTACTCAATTGACGTGGAACCTTTGTAAAAGAGCCTTGGCCCAAAGGTAATAATTCCTAGAACAATAAACTAAACTAAACTAATAACTAGAGCTTACTTACTCTAAACTATGTTTGTTTGTTTGCTTGCTTTGTTTGTTTGTTACACTGTAAACTATTCTCGTTGCTCAATTTTTGTTAATATAGTCCTCCAACACTACTGCAAGGTACTAAACTCCTAAGGTTTGTAAGTTCAAACGAGCAGAGCAACAAAACTGGTTCAAATATTTGACCCTACCTGTTTTTCACTATAAAGGACTCCAGACATCTTTTAGTTTTATTTTGTAGTAAAATATTCTATCTCCACTGAAATGTAAATATTTTATAAATTTAGTTTTTTATCAAGAAGAAAAGATGGCCACCACATTTGGTTTAGCAGTAGCACTGTAGACCTAGCTGGGGTTAGGATCAAGAAAATAAAAAAACTCATGTAGCCAGCATAGGAGGTATCTAGAAATATAGATTTTAGTTGGGTCCTGATGAGTGGGCCCTAATCCCAAATGGGCTGAGTGTTGCTTTGCTTGTTATGCAGAAACAATGTGTACAGAATACAGTAGTGGTAGTGTTTTAGTGTTAACAAAATTAAAATTGTTTTTACAATATCAAAACAGCATATTACATAAATTAAGATATATTGACACATTTAAAAGCATTCATCATATAAGAATGGAATTTACAAATAAAAAAATGACAATTTGTGAATACCAGTATTGAACCATTTTCCACAATTTTTTATGCGTTTTTTTACATTGTTACCAATGTGAATTTTTTATACTCAATTATAAAATGGGATAAAAAAATGGGCATGTTTGATTGATCATTACCTCTGCATTAGATCCATCTAATGCACAGGTAAAAACAAGTACAGGGCAGTAGTAGGCAATAAGTCCATGTTGATATAAATGCTCATTTGGAATGTTGGCATTTCAAATAGCAGCCATTTTTTTTCCCTCAGCTGACTTCTGTCATCTCACTAGCCATGAACACCAATCCTGCAGTCAACTTTGATGTAAACTTAACAAAACAAATGGAAAACAGCTTCTCAGCAGAACAAGACTCTGAAAACCAGCCACCAATAGCAGAACTGACTGAAATGACAAACACAGTGAGTAAAAGATATGCAAACCTATCAGCCACAGAAGTATACAGTACACAAGAGGACATAAATGAGAGTAACAATATTAAAACTACAGCCTGGGCTCTCAAAGTGCTCAACAACTGGATATCTGCCAGAAATATAACTCTAGATTGGAAGGCAACCCCTGTAGAAGAGTTAAATAATATTTTTAGACATTTTTATGCTGAGGTCCGCACTTCCACGGGATCAGAATATGCCCTCAGTAGTTTCTCAGGGATCCACGTGGCTTTAAACAGGCACCTAAACTCACTGGCAGTTGGTAGAAATATCAATATTATCAACTACCCTCAGTTTAAGTCAAGTAACACTGTATTTGTGGTAATAATGAAGCATTATCGTAAAAATCGAAAAGACACATCCAAGCACCATGGTGCCATCACTAAAACAGACCTTGACTTTATCAGAAATTCCTCAATCCTGTCACCGAACATCGCTCCTGGCCTGGTCCGCAAAATCTGGCTGGACATCCAGCTCTATATGGCCAGGCGCAGTAGGGAGGGACTGTGAGAAATGAAGGTGGACAGCACAGTAATTAAAAAAGATGAGTCCGGACTCGAGTATGCCACGTTGTCATACAACAAGCATACAAAAAACCACTGCAACCCCAATGAAATAAACAAAGAAACATACTGTGGTTGTATGTATGAAATTCCTGGATCTCCTCTATGCCCTGTCTCCAGCCTCCGAAAATATATAGAAAAACTGCCTCCCGATGCTCCTTCTTTCTATTGCCACCCAAAACATTTGCCCCAACATTTCCTGGATACAACAACCAGCTGGTATTCAAAAGAGCCGATGGGTGTTAATTTCTTATCGACTATGATGGCCCGAATTTGTAGAGAAGCCACACTGCTGAACTGCTAAACAAACCATGGTGTACGAGCTATGGCCGTTCAGTTGATGTCTAATGCGGGTCTCGAAAACAGGGAGATCATGTCCGTTACCGGACATAGAAGTGAGGCTAGTCTCTGATCCTACTGGGCCCCATCAACGGATGACCGAAAACACTGGAGCAGGATACTTGCACCAAGAAGCAAGCAACCGAAAGAAATTCCCACTCCTGTTGTCGGAAATCCAGACATCACAACGCAGCCTGCATTCACAGTGCCACCTTCCGTCCAAGCTTCAGGGAATACACAGGGTGCTTTCAACCTGATGAACTGCACATTCAATGGGACAATAAACTTCATAAACCATGAAGCAAGTAAGTAATTATTAGCACATTACTGCTGGGCTGTTTTCTATGTATTTAAATGGTTTCTAAGTGGTACATTTCTTTCTCTCCTACTGTTGCTATCCATCCCAGTCCTCCAGCACCTATTCAACCCACCGAGAACTCTCCAAGCAGCTCATCCTAATGAACCCTGATGACATTTCCAGGCATCCATCTGCAAAAGACTATTAAAACTAGATAGCTCAACTGTTACCTACTTAAATCTCTAATAATAATTTATTTTTTCCTCTCTCACATGCAGATCTATGAACTACTTTATGCAGTGGAAGGATATTTATTAAATAAAGCTATTTAAATGTATAAAAAATGTATGAGACTATATTTTTACAAAGAGGTAAGTGCAGTTACCCATTTTATAAGTGCAATAAGACACTCTGGGGGTGTGCATTAGCAATCAGGGGCTGAAGGCACTCGGCTTCTGGCCTCATGCCTCACAACGCCCCTGACCGTGCATTAGAAATGTCTAATGCACACCCACTCGTGTCTTATTGCTTACTTATCCTACAGAATTTTGATATTCTTTGTAGGTGAGATGCATTATATGTTTTTAAGTGGTAATTAAGCTGGTATTTTGGTTCCATATCTAATTCTGATAATATTTCTCCTATATATAGGCGCCTTTGGATTTTATACAATGAGCAAAATAAAAGGAGATGCATTGAGGAGTCTTCATCTTTCCCACAAGCACATATTTTGGTCTTACCTATTCCATATAATTTCTTTGAGATATTACTCTCAACAAACCCAAATAGGAATTTTGAATAAGCTTTCCTATTTATAGTTTTTTTTATTAAATACAGATATTGTTACATAAGCAGGAGGCTGGTAAGAACAGAGGTCTGGGTTTATATTCTGTTTTAACTGAAATATTTGAATAGTTTTGTACATGAAATTAGTTCTGTGTGTTAAAAATTACTACTTTGAGTTAGAACTGTTACTTGGGCTGTGATATTGTAACTTTTGGGGCTTGGGAACACTTGATTGACAGTGATAATTAGAGTGAAATTTAAATGTGATGTTTCTTAAATACTGAAAAGCCACTGGGGGTTGGGATTGAAGGGCTGTATATTTCTGTTTGGGACTGAAATTTGAAGCAACAGGAACTGGTGGGCCTGTGACATCATACGGTACCTGATGTCTGCATACACACATTGTTAGTGGGACTGGACACACACTGGACTGTATGTGTTTGTGAGACTTGGGAACTTTATTGGTGGGGTTGAAATTGGGTTTGTAAATAACTGCAGTCAGTATACAGAGTAACTGTATTCCAGGGCGAAGAGACTGAGAAAAGGGGTGTGTGCCATAATAAACAGAGGGGACAAACAGGGTGGCCATATTCCACCATGGCAGGCATCTTTGGAAGGGTTGTAGGCTGCACAGGCTGTGGGATGGCAATAATTCTCAATTGGACCCGGAGAGAGGGAGGCTGCCCACTCTGTAGACAGCTATCTTGTATCAGGAGTGAAACATATTGGTTAAGGAGTAAGCTGGGGGAGTTGGGGGGTGTCAAGGATAAGGGGTGTGGATATGGGCAGCAGAAGGGTGGGACTGAGGGGAGGCTGGGGTAACACTGTGAAATTACAGGACGTTATGTTACAGCAAGCAGGAGGGGGGATATTAGGGACAGAGGACCCTTAGATAGGGATGTTGATGCTAAGGGGAAAGTGTACGGGGTGAACATTCTGAATACAAAGAGAGTGGAGGGGGAAGAGTCAGGAGGGGCTGTTGTGGGGAAGCCTAGTAGAGTAGACATTGAGAAGGGAGGGGCTATTGTGGGGAAGCCTAAAACAGCAGAATGTGGGAAGGGAGCTCCTAAGGAGAACAGAGCAAGAGGGGAGGAAGAGGGGCAGTTTAGAGGTGCAGTCAGGGGAAACTTGGGTTACTTGATGGAGGCTGTCATAGAGTGTCACAATAAATTTGAGCTACTAAGCAACCTAGAGGGGGAGGAAGGGGTTGGTGGAAATGAGGAAACTGATACAGAGGCCGGGGGGAGGAAGTCGGATACCCATAGAGCATCATAGACTGGCAATGGAAAGGATAGAAATAGTCCCAGAGGGAGAAGGGGAAACATAAATGTTAAGTAGCTGGAGGATATGCAACATATTGCAAACATGAGAGAGAAGAGCATGACTGGAGAGAAACTGGGAGACAAGGAGGTGGGGGAGGAGCCCCCCTTCAGCAGGGGGGTTAGTACCAAGGATGGGGCCCTAGCTAAAGGGGACCCACAGAGAGCCTCTGGAGGTAGGGGTACTATTACAAGGGGGAAGAATGGCGGTGTGGGGGAAGGGGAAACTATCAGGGCCAGGACAAATGGTTCGGATAAGAGAGGGTTAAAGGGGACACCTATTCAGAGTGGGTTGGAGTTAAGTGGGCAAAATAACGAGGGAGGCAGAAAGGGGAGGGTGACAAGGGGGTCTTTAATAAGGCAGAAAGACTCCCATGGAATTGAGATCACGAATAAGGGGGGGGATGGAGGGCTGAGAGGGCATAGTGGAGGTAACCATAAGGATAATGGCCGTGTCAAAGTTCTGTTATTGGGACACTTGATGATTAGGGGTATCCAGTGGGAGGGACGGGGGTGGATGCCATAGCCAGGTGAAGGTAGTGAGTATCTCTGGGCTGACAGTGCACAGAGCAAAGTTCATGGTGTATGAACTGGTTAGGGATTGTGGAGGCAAACCGATTTCTGGTATTTTGGAACTAACGATCTAGAGGGAAATAGCATTTTGAAATCCAAGCAAGGTTCAAGAACTTGCCAGAGTATGTCGGGATACTAGATGCAACATTTCTTTTTTGGGAGACATTACAGTACCAAAGGCCTCAGTGGAGAAAAAAATAAGATCACAGAGGTTGATGACTGTGCTAGAAGTGGGGTGAAGAGAGGGTTGGGGGTGTTGGGAAACTGGAAAGGAGTTTGGGAGGATAAGGGACTGTATGCCAAGAACAGGCTTCATTTGCTCCATTAGGAAGCAAAGTCCTAAACAGGGATGGCTGACTATATTCAAGAAAGGTGGGGCTTAAACTTGTGAGGGGGGAAGGATAAGGGAGGGCTGACCAGAAGCCCTCTACTCCAGATGAGGGAGCAGCCTCAAAACCCTAGGGGAGGGGAAACAGACTGGGGGTGGAGGCTCCAGGAGGAGCAGAGGGAGGGTGGAAGCATATGAACCTGGGTGGGGTCTTCACAACAAAGGGGACTGTGACAAGGGGTGGGGGCTGGTGTTAGTAAATGCCAGGAGCTTGGGAATCAAGTTGCCAGAGTTCCAGGCCATGCTGTTCGGGGGGGTGGATGTGGCGGTGGTCACGGAGACGTGGGCCAACAAAAACCATGACTAGGACCTAAACATGCACGTGTACACTATGCTTAGGAAGGATAGAAAGGAGGGCAGAGGGGGTGGAGTGGCTATGTTCATTAGAGAAGACATAGAAACTGCTAGGGTAGAAGAGGCAGAGGGAAATGTGGAGGCCTTATGGGTCACCTTACTATCCTCAGCAGGAGATAAGGTCAAACTGGGTGTAGTATATAGGCCCCTGGGATGGGTGATGTTCTGGAGGATGGTTTGCTGGACAGCATCATTGCCCAGTGTGGACCAAAAGGAAGGAGTGGTGTTGATGGGGACCCTTAATATGCCAGGTACAAGCTGGGAAACCATGTCCTAAGGTGGCCAAGGAGCAGAGGCAGCTGGATGGCTTCCAGGATGTTCTAACACAGCATGTGATGGAGCCTACAAGGGAGAGGCATGTCCTGGACGTGGTTCTGGTGATGGGATCTGGTAAGGGACCTGGTTGAGAGGATCCGCTGACTGGTGGGACCTTTCACAATACTGTCTGGCTTCAAATAAGCATGGGGAGATCTAGAACACTGGCAGTGGACTTCAGGGGCAGACTTGTGGGCATGGGAAATATTCTCAAGGATCACCTGAAGGGATTACATCAATGACAAATGTGGAAAGGAGATGGGAGGTCATAAATGGGGACTTCATGAGGCAGTCAGGACCTGCGCTAAGGTGAAACATTAGGAGCAAGGTCACATAAACCATGCTGGTGGTCCAGTGAGGTTCAGGTAGTGGCTAGACAAAAAGAAGGCGTCTACAAAAATATAAAACATCAAGAGGGGATAGGAGAAGGAAATGTACCATCTTGCATCTAGAAAAGTCACCGGATGGTGAGGGGCAAAGTCCAGTAAAGAGCAGTGGCTGACACAGGGCATATATAGAGGAAAAGGGGTTCTTCTGGTACATTGGGAGCAGAGAAAATAAGGGCTATCTCAGCAGATTTAGATCAGAAGGAGGGTGGGTGAAGAGGCGAGGGACCAGGCAGAGGCATTTAACGCACTTTGCCTCTGTGTTCACTAGGGGGGATGGATATCTACAAAGCAAGGCACAATGGGGGATAGAAGTGGCAGTGAGGGACTGTGGAGCAACAGAAATGGAGCAAGAGGGAGGAGAGGCACTTGTGGGTGTCACATCAGGATAAGGATAAAAAGACCAGTAAGGTGGAGGGACGGATGATGCTATCTCCACCAAAGGGTGTGGTTAGCCCTCAAGGCCCTAAAGAAAGACAACTCTGGGCCAGATGGCATTCATCTGAGAGTACTATGGGAATTGGTGGACATACTGGCTGCACTTCTGGCGGAGCTCTTTTAACAGGTCACTTGAGACAGGGAGGGTACTTAGGATTGGTGAGAGGCACATGTGGTGCCAATCCATAAAGGGGGGTCGAGGGAAGTACCAGGTAACTATAGACCCATCAGTTTGACCTCGGTGGTGGGAAAATTAATGGAGAGTATACTAAAGGAACAATTGGGGGTGTACTTGGAGGAGGTGGGAGGTCTGTATAGGCAGCAACATGGGTTTGTGCCAGGTAGATCATGTCAAACCAATCTTGTGGAGTTCTACGAATGGGTAACATCAGAACTGGACAGGGGAAAGCCTGTGGATGTATTATTCTTGGACTTCAGCAAGGCGTTTGACTCTGACCCCCACAATGGTCTGGTGGAGAAACTGATAGGGCTGGGAGTAGGCCCTTTGATGGTCAGATGAATTGAAAACTGGCTTTCTGGATGCACCCAGAGAGTAGTGGTCTGTGGGGAGCTCTTGAACCCTAGAGAGGTTGGTAGTGGGTACTGCAGGGCTTTGGTCCTGGGTCTGATCCTGTTTAATGCATACATATCAGACATCAGGGAGGGTATAGGTAAAATGAGTCTCTTCGCTGATGACTCCAAGATGGGAGCAGTAGTTGAGGGAGGAGAGGGGAGGTTGGCCCTGCAAGGGGACCTGGACACCCTGGAAAGCTGGGCATGCACATGGAAATTAAATTTCAATATCACCAAGTGCAAGGTGTTACATCCTGGACGGGGAAACCCTAAACACAGGTACACCCTGGGAGGGGAGGCGCTGGAGGCCTCAATAGGGGAAAAAGACCTAGGGGTCATGGTGGATGCATGTATGAATAACTCTGAGCAATGCAGGAGAGTGGCTAGCAAGGCAAACTGGATGTTGGGATGCATCATAAGGGGGATCAGCTCTAGGAGCAAGGAAGTGATTCTGCCGGGCTGTACAATGGACTGGTTAGACACACCTTGAGTACTTGTGTACAGTACTGGAGACCACACTTGAAGAGGGACATAGCTCCTGGAGAGGGTACAGAGAGGCAACCAAGATGACATTTAGGGCTAGGATTTGATGATGAGGACAGACTTGAGGAGCTCTGCCTGGTTTTCATTGAAGGAGAGGAGGAGACTGGGGGACATGGATTGAGGCCTTCAGAGTACCTCAAGGGAATAAATAGAGTAAACATGAAGGGGATCGTTAGACTAAAGCAGAGAGGTATCACCAGAGGGTGTGGTTTGAAGTTGGAAGGTGGAAGGGTGAGGGGGGAAAAGAGGAGAAGGTTTTTCACTGAGAGGGTGATGGACTCTTGGAATGCACTGCCTGGTGAGCTGGTTCAGAGATCCACAGTGGAGGGCTTCAAGAGAGGGTGGGACAGACACAGAAAGTGGATGTATCAGATGATGGCCTGTCCCAGGGGGGTGGGGATGGATGATAGGGGTTTCTGGAACACAAGGGGGGGGGAGGGCCTCGGCACCCAACTAGGGGTCTGAGGTTCGAGCAGACTTGATAGACTGTAAGGCCTAATCTTCTGGCAAATAGTATGTTAGTATGTTATTGTTCCATTCCTAATTAATATTTTATGTTGTCTACTATCCATGCACTGTGTTTGTAGTTTTTTACCAGCACAATTTCTTTCTGCAGATGGATGTCTTTTATGCTGGTTTTTATAGCTACTTTTAAATCTTCCTGCTGAATTCCATAACTTTTAGTTAATAATTCCAAAAGCCCATATGGTTTAATCATTTTTTTCCAAATGCTGCTTGTTGGGAAGGTAGCCATTAGATGTATATAATAGCGTCTTATGTATATATATATATATATATATATATATATATATATATATATATATATATATATATATATATATATATTATAGGCTTTGAACCAACAATTAATTGCTCTAATTTCTGACCACCATTTGATTGGTAATTGACCAAGTTCCAATCTCACTAAGCAAGAAGCCACACTATTTGGTAGTGCCAACAATTGTTTATAACATTTTTTGGCTATTATCTCTAACTGATCTATTTTTCCTAATTCCCAGATCTCCGCCCCATATAAGATCTGGGAATGCACTTTAGCATTTATTAATCTCAATAATCCCCTTACTGATTGGCCTCCAAATTTATAGTTGAATCTTCAAACAAAGGTAAAGCTCTATTCAGTCTAACCGTTACTGAACTAAAATGTTCTTTACAATTAAGGTTATATCTGTATACAATACCAAGATAACAGAATGATGTCACATATTCAATATCCTTATTCCTGCATCTTAGTCTATATATCTTGCTTTTCTTTCAAAACTATTACTAAATATATCTTTGTTTTGCTAAAGTTAATCTCAAGGTCTAGTTTGCCACATTCTATGTAAAATTGATTTTACTTCTGCTTATCCTAAGTAACCCATGGATATCAATACCACTTCGCCGGCATAAGCCAGGTAAGGACAGTCCTAAGGTCAGCTTGAGCAAGTGCAGCTATGGACTCTTCATCCCAAGCAGTGCCTTATTAAGGAACACATTAAACAAGATGGGGGATAATACACAGCCCTGTCGGAGGCCTGTGTTTGATGGAAATGTATTAATGCAATCTCCTTTGGTATTATATCGTACTATAGTGGAGTTATCAGAATGTTTTTATTAATTGTAAAATATCTTGATCTATACCATAATCCTGTAGTACCTCCCACAGTTTCCCCCACTCCTTATCTCAGTCAAAGGCAGCTCTTAAGTCAATAAAAACACTAAATAACTTCTGTTTCTTTATGTTTATATATTTGTGAATCGAGTGAGAAAGGGCAAAGCATTGATCTATTATAGAATGTCCTGGCATGAAGCCGGCCTGTGCCTCATCCAAAATTTTCTCCTGAATTTTCCATCTCAGTATGCTATTAAGTAATATTCTTGTGAATATCTTTTGAGAGTTCTCCAATAGGCTGATTGGTCTGTAGCTACCAGGGTCTATACATTCTCCTTTCTTAAAAATAGGAACAATTATATTCTTCCTCCAAGAATCTAGAATCTTTATGGTATTTATAACAGAGGTAAATATGCCATAAAGAACCAATACCTAGAAGGTCAGGTCATCTATAAAAATATCCATTGGGGACCCATCAGGTCCAGAGGCTTTATGTTTTTTAAGTTCACTAATTCCTCGGAGGATATCGCCTGGGGTGATTTCAAACAAAGGTGAGACCATTCCTTTCCTTTAAGCAAATCATCCCCCTATACATAAAATATGTCTTTGAAGTGTCTTTTCCAGGTTGAAGGGTCTATATGGCCCTCAAGTAGTTCTGATATTCCGTCCCATCCCTTTAGAACCATATGGCAGACTTTCTTGTTATTATTCTCAAAAGTTATTTTTTCAAATTGACTCCACAGTTTAATTCTATATTTTCTTCTTTTTTCATTCAAAATCCTCTTATAGTTTTTTCTTTTTTATTCAATTCTGTTTTATTTTCTTTAATGGAATATTTATATGTTTTTCTAGCACATTTGTTTAGATACTTTTTATAATTCATACATTCTCCATCAAACCATTTGCTCCCTTTCTTTACTTTGATGGTCTTAAATCCCATTATAATGGATGATATTAGTTTCATAATTTCACTAAACTTAGTAATGAATTCCACTGAGGATTTACATTGAATTAAATGTAATAATCCTTCTCTGATTCCAGAGTCTATCAGTAGCTGAACTGATTTGAAATCTGACAGTAAGTCCCATTTAATCCCTTTCCTTACCCTTACTATTCCTGTATCCCCTTTTTCCTGAATTTTTGTATGTGTCCACAAACCTATATTAATTTCTAATGGGCAATGTTCACTTTCTGATTTCATTCTAACCCTAAGGTCCTTCAGAGATGGAATCAGTTCCAAAGAGATCCAACACAGATCCAGTATTGAATAACCTTTGGTTCCAATGTAGGTAAATGCACCTTTTTTTCTCCCCTTGTTCTCCCATTAATCAGGATTAGTGCTTTTTTTTCTAATTGTTGGATCAGTCTCAAACCTCTTTTGCAATGTTTTTGGCCTCTGCTTTTCCTGGTCATGTTGACTGGATTTGATGTGAGCTGTACATACCCAAGCCAGGTCTCTAGGCATTTCTTGGCTATGTCTAATTTGTGCATTGAAATCACCTATTATATACTTGCAGGTAGGGTCTGATATCTGGCAGCATTCTACTACCTCTAATAATTTCTCTAAATCACTTTCTTCAGAGTGCTTAGATCCTTTGGGTGGGAAACAGACATTAATAATTATATAACTTAACGTATTAACTACCATTCTTATGGGCAGAATATGTTCCGAATCTATGCCTATTTCAGTATGAACAACATCATTCAATATTTTGCAGCAAGTACTTAAGCCCCCTGACAGTCTGCCATATTTTTTAGAACTCCTCGCTTGTTTATAAAAGCTTTTATAGCCATTTTAATTCTTTCTTAGACCAAGTTTCCAGGAGACAAATACTGTATATGTAAACTCTGACAAGTATTGTGTTAAAGAGGGATCAGCTAATCTGTTCTTTAGACCTGCTATATTCCATGGTAGCATGTTATAATCCTCAGATTTAATGTGAGTTGTCAGTTCCCTCTAGATCATGTCACTCTTCCAGATCTTGCAATATTTTATAACGGTTTGCTGTCTTGACCACGTTTATCCAATGTTCATTTCCCAAAACTGATTCACCTTTCCTTCCCATTTTTTCATGTTCTCCATGTACTGTAAATAAGTTTCTACTTATCCAAGGTTTCAGACTTAGAGAGAATACATCTGTAATCCTTCTCATTTTTAACCCCTAACAAAATTTGTCCCCCATCCTCATGTCTTTTAACATATTTAACTAGAGAGGATAACTTGCTGTCATTAGTTAAATTCTGTAGAAGATCGATGACCTTCACCCGAAGGTTGTGTTTGGTTTCATATAAGAAACTGTTTAAACCAAAAACTGATATCACCAAGTCCTTCTTTTGATCAGGCCTATTTTTATTACTTTTATAGAATTCTGGAAATAATGCTTTAATTTCAGTCACCTTATCAATCTCCATTCCCAATCCCCTTAATCCAGCTTTTTGGTTTTCTATAGCCTTGAGTACATAGTACGGGTCAGAGAGCAATCAGACCATTTCTGTATCTATTAAGGGCCTAATAATACTAAGTTTGGACATGACAGTGTCATTACCAGTTTTATTTTTTAAGGTAAATCCTATGAGTTGTTTTAAACTTTCATTCAGTTTCTCTTCAGTTGCATGTGGCATGATAGAAACTTTATACAAGGGTAGGACAAAGTCAGATTCCAGGATTCTATATAGGAAACATTCCAAATTCTTCTGTACCTTCAAATCCTTCCATTCCTTCTCAATTTCTGACCAATAATGTTTGTCTTCATTATCTAATTTATCTTTACAAACTGAATGACTACTCTCTTTTTTGGTTAATATTGCAGGCTCTTGTATAAGGGTTCCTTTTGTCTTTTGTTTCCCTTTATTGTTTCCTTTATTGTCCTTTTTTAATGATTTTTTTTTCTTAATCCTCTTTGTTCTAGTCTCCTTCTCTACCTCTGGATTTGCCCCCATTACCTTCTTTCTTTCTTGGGGTGGGATCTTGTTATGTTCTAGTTCTTTTACTGGTAGATTTTCCCTCACTTTAAATTTAATATCATTAAGTGTTCCCCTTTTGCCAATCGGACTCTCATCCCCTATGAAGGATTCTGATATCTCTCCATCTGAGACCACAGAACTCTGTTTTTTAAGCTTCTTGATTTTTCCATTAACTATTGATTCTTTGTGTCCACGTTCTCTTATGCTTTCTCTTTGCTGTATTCCCTTATTCCAGATCACGGGATTCCTTAATCTTAATTCCTTTATAACACTGTTACTTTGGTCAAATCCATCTGGCAGCATTACTAATTCCCTTGTAAAATCATCATCAAAGGTGTTCTCTGAGGATGCCTGTTCTATATTGGCACAAGCTTCGTCCTTCAATCCTACAGCTGGGTCTGGTAATGTGGTGTCTATAATGTCTTTATCTGTTTCTAAACTGCAGTTATCTATCTTATCTATCTTATCTATCTTACTAAGTCTGATATTTTCTTTTTCCCAATCTCTACTACCCAATCTGTCATATAGCCAATCCAATTTACTTTTATTTTCTATGCAAATTCCTTTTACAAATCAAAGGTTTTGAGAGATATTACTCAGTTGTTCATAGATCATGGAATTGGCTAATAATGTGTCTCTAAGTGCCCTCACACATTCCTTAGTGAAACTTTGTAAAGAGGATGTGTCCTCCTTTATAGGGCTCATAAATTGCATCATATCATTTATAGACCATGATATTTCAGGGGATATCTCTTCTTGGAACCCCCACATGTTTTTATTTCTTTACTTATTCTCTCAGGGCACCAGGAGAGGAGAGCTGCAGTTATCTAGTAAAGTCATTTTTAGTCCATTAAATTCCTTGATTTTCTCTTCTAGCTTAGTATTAGCTTGAATGGTTTCTTCTAAATTTACAACCATGTTATTAACTTTGGCCCTTGCCTGTTCAACATATCTAGAGTTTTGTAAGTAGCCAAATTTGGGCACCAGGGGCATCTGAGGTTCCAAGGCATCTCTGCTGCTCTGGTCGGGAGAATTGGTGGCTTCTGCTTGCTCCTGGTAAGGGGATTCTAGAATAGCTTTCTTTCTAGATCTCTGATCCCCTGGTCCTTTCTGATTTCCTGGTTTGTCTTGGATACCCTACCCTTCCAGAGATCCAAAGCAATGGGCTGTACCAATTTAATTTTGTCTGACTTCACCATCTTAATTACCTCATTTGTAAGCACATTGATTTACGCATTTTTGATTAAGTCCACATTGCCTTCATCAGCAGATGAACTGCCATTTTTAACAAATGTGTTACTTACCAAGTGCCCAATATTCCCAGAGCTTTCAAACTCTCTGTCTATTATCTTATTCTTAGTTCCTTTATTCAGATTTTCTGTGTCATCCAAAAAACCTGCCTGTGCCCTTTGTCCCATTATTCTTAATCCCAACCTCTTGTTGCTTTTGGAAACCATACTTTTTCTCCTCAATGATTTTACAGGCAGCTTACTGTTTGCTCTGCCCCTGGTCATTACAGGCATAATGAAACAAAAAAAATAAAATAGCAACAGAGTAACTAACACCTAGAAATATCTATAGATAAACTGTGCACAAACGAGGCAAAGAGTAGCCCTATGTAAACATGGGAAAATGTAACGGCCTACACATCAATTAGAAAAACAGCATCAGTAACACGTAAAAAAAAAAAAAAAGAATTTGTGGACTGTGACATCAGTTCCAGTTAAATCAATATAAAGAGTCCCTTGAGAGTCCAGAAAGAAAAGATCCACCACACTCCTTATTAATTGTTACAATACCTCAAGTTATTTTCAGAAGCTTTTCATAAGGACCTCACTTCTTGATAAAATTCAGGGAATACGCAAGTATAATACTAATACAGTTCCTCTGAGCACCACGGATCCTCAGTCGGTAGTGTCCTTGTTGCACAGTCCCAGAACAGAGCACTTCAGGATTTTACAAGAATTCCAAAAATTTGGATCTGTCCTAAGATATTTTGCCTCTCTGGGATTCAGCACAGGCTTAATGACAACGATCGATATCTTCAGGACCACTATACATGAAAATAAAAATATATGATAATGACAAGATAATGACAGAAAAAAAAGGCCTATATCTCTTTGTATAAGGCAATCGAATAATAATAGCAGAGATGTTGAAACAATGGATATATGCAAGGCTCAGCCTTAGGACCTAAAGTCTTTAACACCTAAGCTTCTAGTGTTTCTAATGCTTCTGATACTTGTTTTGGTTATTTATAAAGTAGATTAGATAAGATTTAAAAGCCAAGCCAAACCGTTATGTCGAGATAACTAAAAACTAAATAAAACGGTCAAAAAAGTTCCACCGTAACAAAAAATGAGAGTACCTAATTTTATCCTCATTAGCCCAATATGAGTTCCCGTTATGTCGAAGGCTCCAAAGAACTCTCCAAGGACAGAGTTAATAATTAATAAATAATTTAAAATACTGACTATTTACTTACTTTTACTACAGTCAGGTTGTTAAAAATCTCTAAAATAAAGTAGCACTCAGGGTAGAAGGCACTTCAGGCAGTTCTAGACTCTTTTATACCTAACAGCCAGCCAGCGGCCAAATCTCTGTAAAATTATTTCAGCCCTGCTCAAAAAAAAGGGGGGAAGGCTCAATGTCAGGCCAAAGTGTTGTAAAAGTCTTCAACCTCGGAGCAAAGCAAAGGAGAAGAAACTGCAGATGGTCTATTGTTGAGCTGCTCTTGCTATTGCTGCCTCTACTGCTGCTGCTGCTGCTGCCAAGAGGAGAGTCGAATGGCAATCTAACTATAGCAAAGGACCTATGGCTTATGTACTAGTTGGTCATGTGCAATTCAGGGCCAATCAGAATTGTGCTCTCACTCCTACTTCTAAAAATACAAACTCAAACTCAGAGAAAGGACTTTTAAAACTATAATCTTAGTTGGTTTTGAGGTTTTACCCCCAAAAAAATACTTCTCACGCATTGTGACAAGCTTTATCGCCTAGGGAAAAAATATACTGAGCAATCGAGAGTGCACCGGAATGTATGGGGCTCACTATTCACTGCAGTACTGTCCCGAGCTCAGCTTATTTCTTTATCCTTTATATTGACACACAGAACGAAATGAATGAGTCTCATTTAAGATAAATGAGCAAACATGAGCGCAAACATACACTTTGGTAAGCTCTTAGGTGTACAAATCATTAGCAATATTTACAAAAGACGTAAAAAAACAACAAAAACACAAAACATAAAAAAAATAATATATCATAGAAATCTCAAAGTTCAATAGATTGCGAGCACTACAGTCGTTATAACAGTAGCAAGGCACTGACTAAAGGCATAGAAAGAGCACTTTAGCACTGCTGGTCTCTCTGTTGAAGAAAACAGGCTGATAGACCCCCACGGGTTTTATTGAATCTTCTCCCCCTCGGGTTCGGCTAGGCTACCGCTCCAATTCCTCCCTCCAATGGAGGCTGTCCAGAGGCCTTCTCTGCATATAGGAGAACCAGCTTTTTACCATTTTTTTTTTCCCTCCGGGCTACCAAAGAAGGTCCAGTAAGGCTGGTAAAAATAATTTCTAGTTAGGCAACAGTAGCACACCTGTTCTAGAAGATTTTGAGGCGTTTACCAACTCCTGCTGCAAACATTCTTCCACAATGAGTTAATGTGTATCCCTTCCTGGTACAAAGCAGTATGTTGGTCTCCTGTGTTACCCCGCAGTGAGGCAATGGAAATCCCTTGTACTGCAGGCTGTCTCCATGGAGCGTCTTACTTATCTTCTCAAGGAAAGGAGGAGTTGTTTAAACACAGTTGGGATAAATATAAACAACACGATCATCTTCTGGAATATAAAATATAGCGAAACAAATGTCAGTCTGCAAGTCGAGCTGCCAAAGCTGATTTTTTTCTTTCAAAAACTGGTTAATGATACATGGATCACTAAAACAACTTGGAACACCCTAAATTGGTAAATGGGTAATACTAAAGTGGCCGAACGCGTCCTTTCACATATCTGGTCCTGTGTAGTACAGTATGGTCTGCATGCCCATTGGTCCACACTGTGGTTCAACAGGCATACAGATCATACTGTACACTGTCATTCAGCGGGTGGCCGGGTGGTACACGGGCAGGGTGCTGCTGCCCACCGATGACGGAGGGTGCTGGGTGTCCGGGGCCTCTGTGGGTGGGTGGGGGTACCACTGGACCACCAGGTTGATTTCTTTATTGCTACAGCCTGCGATTGGGCATAGGAGTACATTCCATTGTACTACAGCCCACAATCAGGCATACGGGGAAGGAGGGGGGTCCACTAGACCACCAGGATTGTGACTATTCTTTATACTGCCCGCGATCAGTCATAGAATCATGTATATATGTACTACTGCCCGTGATTGGGCATAGGATCATGTATATATGTACTACTGCCCATGATCAGGCATACAGATCTATTTATCTTTGCTACTGCCCATGATCAGGCACACTGGAGCGGTGGGGCTGCAATAGCCCACCAGGAAGCCAACCCCTGATGTCAGCAGCTTGGCAGGGTGCCAGGTGCAATTGGTCGAGATGCCCAGCGTGCCGCATGCAAATGGGACCATAATGACATGCAAATGGCCCCATTTGCACCATGCATATATTATGGCCTCATTTGCATGCCCCTGGCTGAATATCGTGGGTGATGTGCCTAGCACAACTGCACTTGTGCTGTCGCATTCCCATGCTCCCTCTCTGTAGCTTATGCTGGTGAAGTGCCACTGCACCATGAGCAGTATGTGCACTGACCATGTCATATTCAACGGTGCTGAGCCATGGCGCAACACCATTGAATATCGCCTGGTTCTGACCCTGACGCAGCCCAGTTGTGCTGCGCCCAGGCTTGCGCCACTGCCAGGCACAGTCTGAATATCCAGCCCTTAGTCTGTGATGTCTTCAAATTTATTTTCGTATTCTTTCTTCAAATGATGTTCTACACTATATAACTAAAATGAACCCAAGACCATGTCTTGGCCCATATCATATTAACTACAGGATACTTAAAAAAAGTTAGTCGCTTAATTGCTTGCTCCCTTTCAAAATTGTTTAATCATTCTCTTTGCCATGGTGTATTTCCAACTAAGTGGAAAAGTGCTATAGTTAAACCAATATACAAATCTAGTTCAAAGACAAACTTGAATAATTATCGTCCCATATCTGTGTTAGCTCCGTTTTCAAAAATTTTGGAAAAAATAGTTTCTGACCAAATAACAGAACATCTTGATAAGTACAAACTTTGGCTGGAGTCTCATCATGGTTTTAAAACCAAACAAAATACTGAAACTGCCTTGGTGAGGTTCACTAGCCAAGGTGCTAAAGCATTTGATGATGGACAATATGTTGCAGCGGCTTTTGCGGACCTCACCAAGGTGTTTGATTTGGTGGATCATGCTGAGCTCTTAAAACTGTTGCCAAAGGTCTATTTTCTGCTGAAGTTATTTTTTGGATTAGAGCTATTTGTATAACTTGAATCAGCAAACTTTAATTGATGGCTTTTTCTCTAAAGATTTGTTTTTAAATTGTGGAGTCCCCCAAGGGTCCATACTAGGACCCCTGTTATTTTCTCTTTTTGTTAATTCACTAGCAGATTTTTTTTACTCACACTGAGCTAATTCTGTATGCAGACAATGCTGTTTCATTCTGCTCAGGGAATAGTATTACAACAGTTAAGAAAACTTCACGATTGGATTTTAGTTTATTACATCATTGGTTTGATTCATATAAACTGGTTCTAAATTCAACTAAAACAAAGTCAATGGTGTTCACTAGTCCAAGGAAAGCACCAATCGCAGACCTTTTACTCTGCAACAATACCAGGAATAATAGCAATCAGGTATTGGTATTTAAATATCTTGATTTAACTCTTGGTTTTCATCTTACTTATGAACAACACATCACAGAACTTACTGGCAGACTTCATAAGAGCTAAGGGGCCAGATATTCAAAACTTTGCATTGGGCGCAAACTGTTTGTGCAGGTTTAGTGCAGAATTAGCATGGATCTGCTATATTCAAAAGGCCAAATAGCATGTGCAAACTGCATTAGCACCAGACAAAATCATAATGTATGCAAGGGGCAAACTGAGGGTGTGTGTACGTGAATACAGGAGCAATGCTATATTCAACAACTAGCGCCATGCAAAGTGGTTTTGCGCGTCTTAGTGCAAAACTTGCATGGTGCAAATTACCACCCAGGAAAAGGTAGTCTTAACCCTGGGCAATCCAGCTTTGGCAACATTGTGGCTTTGCGTGGCTTTGTGTGACCCTAACCAAGAAGTATGACACACATAAAAAGCCAGATATAGAGGAAACATGCTGCTCACTGATGGCATCACAATGATGCCATCATCTGCCACCATGCCAGGCAGTAAGTGATGACCCGGACACCAGTGGACACCATGGCAGTGTGGCCATACAGCACACAGATGCAGACCACCCTTCTATGGACACCAACAGATGCCAGCACACTCATGCAGCCCTGTGGGCATGGAGGGCATTGAGGGGAGGGTGTGTGGATGGCCAGGCTGTGCCACAGACCGGGTGCAGCCACAAGGCTGGGACACATCACGCAGTGCACATGGGCCAGTGCTGGGAATACCCTAACACCAGTGCGCCTGTCTGATCATATGTGCCCCCCAGCCACATGCTGCACAGCTGTACAGACACCACAGCACACACAGCTGCCATGTATATGTCACTGTGCGCAACCCATGCCAGAGATGCAGCAGCTGTGCGTCACACAACAGAATAACAGTAATGTCCACTGTCAGTAAACACCTGCAGGTTGGGCCTGTCACTGTGTACAGTGCAATGGTCATCACTGCCCTACACACCATAGGCACTGCTGTGTCCCCCCCTTGCTACTGTATTGTCTGCTGTGCACTGTAGCATGACCTACAGTGTGACAGTTGCATGGAGCACCACCATCAGCTGTGCCTATGCTGTGTTGTACCAGGACACAATATGCTATGCTGTACTGTATACATGTAGCCTGCAGCTACCATCATGCACTGCCACACTGACCTACAGGTGGAGCTGCGGGCAGACCCGTCCAGCCCCTGTACTTCCAGACTGACCTACAGGTGGAGCTGTGGGACCCTGCAGTAATGCTGGGCAAACTGCATGCAAATCAGGGCATAATGAGATGCTAATCTTGATGTTTGCCAAGAGACTACCAAGAGACTACCTAAGTAGGCTCATTTGCATGTCACTTTTGAATATAGCAAAGTTTAGCCCCGGGCAAATGGCCTAGCTCTGCACTAAACCTGCACAAACATGTTAGCACCGTGCAAACGCTTTGGGGGATATTGTACAGTTTTGCACACTGTACTTTCACATACGCTGTTGCCTGCAGCTGTACTGAGTCCACGCATTTGTTGGAACATACACTGGTCACATATTTTACCACTACCTACCTACAAGTTGCTGCGCACTTGGCTGCTGTTGTGGTGTGCACTTCCTGGCTGCTATACTCAGAGCTGTCTTATTCCCGGGTAAAGTTTGCACTGCACACCAAGCCCAGATTGCCCAGCTTCCTTAGCATGCTATATTCAGCGAGGTTAGCACTGGGGCTATCCCTTTTGAAAATAGCGGGCTATTGGGTCCAGGCTAATTTAGCATGTCGAGCAGTGCTAATTTTGCCCCGGGGCAAAGTTTTGAATATCTGGCCCTGGGTTCATTATACCAAATTAATAAAAACCTCACAGCAGAAATTAGATTAATTCTTATGCACAGTCTGTTGGTATCCATAATAGAATATGATTCTATAATTTATTCTTACTCCGCAGATAGAATGCTTACTAAACTTCGGACTACATTTAATAGTGTTATTTGTTTTGCCACTGGATTATCTAGACAGACTCATCATTGTCATCTTTATAATTCTTTTGACTGTTTATCTTTGGCTGAAATTTTTAATTATAGATCACTGCTCTTTTTGCATAACATTCAGTTGGGTTTATTACCTGATAGCTTAAATAGACTTCCCAAAACATGTTTGTACTGTTTATACCAGAATGCAAAGTAGAATTTTCTTAAAGTCCCCTAATTTCAAGCTGCTTTCACTCAAAACTCACTAAATTTTACAGCTACTAAACTTTACAATAAACTGTCAAGTTCTGTTGTCTGTTGCCCAAAGTTATCTATTTTTGAGAGAACCCTCAAAAATTGCTTGTTGAACAATTCTATTTGTAAGCATTTTAATTGATTTTATAATTTTGTATAGTGTCATTTGATTTGTTTGTTAAATATTGTTTATCTTTGCTAATCTTTCAAAAAAAGAGACATGCAAGAACAAGGGGACACAATTTAAAGATAGAGGGGGCTGGTTCCAGGGCAATGTGATTAAGTATTTTTTCACAGAGAGGGTAGTGGATGCATGGAACAGCCTTCCTGAGGAGGTTGTGGGGTCTTAAACTGTGGGAGAATTCAAGAATGCATGGGACAGACATAAGGCAATTCTTGTGGGGGGTAGGAAGAAATAGGCTGTTGGTTAACTAGGATCTGCAGCCTATCCTGTAGGTAGGGAAATGGACAGACTAGATGGGCCAAGCGGTCCTTATCTGCCATCAAAGTCTATGTTTCTATGTTTATGTATTGTGCTTTCTGTGTGGTATTTATGTATGTTTACAACTGGATATCTGTGAAAATTGGGCATTATTGCCCACAGGACCTTCAGTATGACATGAAATGAAATGAAATACAGTATCAGCTCTCTACCCCCTCAAAGAGGCAGTGGTGCTCAGGGAGGGTCTTTTTTAATCTTAAATCAGATAGGGTTGCCAGCAGACTATTATGTGGAGGATTCTAAATGTTTGGGGGAGGTTCAGAAGGCTGATGGTCCTGCTCAGTGTACATTGGTACAATATAAAAATCTTTTTTTTCTGTTTTTCTTTCTTCCTCTGCTTCTTCTTCTCCTCTTTTCTGTCTCTGGTTTCTCTCTGGCATTCTTGAGGATGGGAATTTTTTTTCTTCTGCCCTCTATTTAGATATGCTTGGATATCACTTCAGTTCATCCTAGGGGTAGAACTGTTTATCAAACCATACTGTGGTGTGACATACTCCAACTCTGTATGTACAGTGTAAGCATTAACTGTTTTCTGGTTTACTGTTAGTGCTAGCTGTTAGTGTTAATACTCCAAGTGTTAATAATCCAAGTTTTACTGTCTTGTGACTGTCATGCTTGTAAGTTTCCCGTTGAAAATCTAATAAAGATTATACAAAAAATAGATTTGTCAGGTATGCCAACATTTTTATTAATTGTAGATAAAACTAGCTTTTTGACAAAACATTTTTGCTGCACTGCTGCTTTAAGGACTGTTTTTATTACTTACTGTATTTTCTTACTAGGGACTGTTTCAAGTTTTGTACTTTGATTATTCGTAACTCAAGAGGCATTGTAGAATTAAGAAATCAGGGATAAGAACCACTGATATGGAGGTACCTCAGGGTTCAGTTCTGGGTCCACTCCTGTTTTCCACATTTATAAATTAACTAGCAAAAGTTTGTGAGAAAGCGTCAGTAAAATGTACGCTGATGACACAGTTCTTCACTGCGCAAGTGAAATAGTAGTGTACCTAGAGGAGAACTTACGACCCCTGTATAATGCACTACAAACATGTTTTTTGAAAATAAGCTATTACTAAATGAAAAGAAACTAAAGTAATGGTGTTTGGTACATGACAAAAACTAAGGGGTACAGGAAATAATAAAAGAGTTAAAAGACTAAATAGTTATAAATGTGAGGAAGTAGCATGTTTTAATTATTAGGGAGTAATGCTAGCTCAAACTATGTCCTACAGTGACCACATAAAAGTTACAAAGAAACATAGAAACATAGCTGTTGACAGAAAAGGACTCCCTGGCCCATCCAGTCAGCCCTAAGAAGGTAAATAATAAACTTGGGTTTCTGTACAGAAATAACGACAGTCTGACAAAAAGAACCATTGCAGAGCAAGTCCTCCTTGCTGCATTAGAATATAATTCCTTACTTTTGTGTAACTTGCCTGAAGCATGTTTTAGGAAATATGAGGTTATATTTAACAGTACAATCCGATTTGTTATGGAGACAGAGAAAAAGAAACATCATTGTGACTTGTATCGGGACTTGGAAATTTTTGCTCCAAGATGTGCAATCTTAAATTCAATCTTAACTTTCATACACAGAATTATTAATACAGGAGCACTGATGGAACTAAACAATAAATTTGTGAAAGTGCAAAATACAAGGTTACTAAGAAAGACATCAACAAAGCAATACAGTGAGACTCTGATTAAATTGAAGATAATTGAGCATTCCTTTCATGTTTTAAACCAATGTTTGTAATTAATTACAGGGAAAAGGGGTTGGACATTAACACTAACCCTAATATTTTTGATAGAAATTTGAGGGAATGTATGAAGACACTGTCAATCTAAAGTTGCTTTGATGTGCCTTGGTTTTGTTGTTATGAAATCAAGTTATATAGTTATTGAAAAATGTATGAAAATTTGTACATATTGTATTGAAGCACCTGCTCCATGGAACCCACAGTTTCCTAAATGGGGTGAGTGTCAGTGGGTGCAGGTTGTGGGGTGCCTGCAGTGGACAGATACATGCAATGGACATCATAACATTCCTTTGGTACACAGCCTCCATGCGTGGCAGCCAGCAGATGCCCGAATACACTGCTGGGGACTGGATTCTGTGGGGCAGGTACTTTATTTATTTATTTTATTTTTTTTTTAGTTTTTGTTGACTAGGTAAGTGCACTAGACAAATACTGCCTATTTTCAGGCATGACCAGGGGAGGGGGATACAGATGAATGCCAGCTGACCTTGAACCAGATTAAGCCGTTGGTGGTATTTTTAGTGAATGAGGGGAAATTTGGCCAGGACACCAGGGAAATTCTCCTACTCTGCTTTGCCTTGCTGGTGGCAGAGGGTGCTGTTTGCAGCCTGTTAGGGGCTGCTCAGTGTGCTTCTGGCTTGTGATGGAGGAGGAGGTTGCAGCTTTAGACTCATCTGAGTCTGTTATGGAGATGCTGGATGAACCGGAGAATTTTTTGAGGGAAACCGAGTTTGAACAATGGAATTTGGAGATGCTTCAGACTGAGTCTCAGTCTGTTCTGGTGACTACTGGCTTGGTTCCAGCTTTGGAGGATGTAGGAGGCTTGGTAGCTTCTTCAGACTTATCCACGGAACAAATGATGCAGCAGTCGGCTGCGGGTCGAGAGGAACAACGATGCCCTATGCCGGAATCAACAGAGGGAACTAAGACTGTGGGACTTCTGGATTCCCGTTCGTCGGATCTTCAGGATATGGAGCCTAAGCATGGCTCTGCAATGATAAGTACTTCACAGGCAGTAAGGCAACAGTTTGGGTTGCCACAGAGAAAACTTTCTTATCCTACGAAGGATTGGTCGGCTGAAGAGGCTCTTAGTGACTCTGGATGGCTCCGACTGCAACGGGACAATGGATCCCTGATCTTGAGTGGAAGGACTTTCCGACAGCTTCTCCTGCTTCACCCTTGCATGCCAACGGTGTTAAAAGTCTGAGCTCAGGTATGGACTGCCGTGAGGGTTCTGGGAATGTTGATATGACTGCGCAGCATTTAGGGGAACGTTCCTTGGCCTTTTCTAGGCCAAGTGCGTTTGTTACCTCTAACGAAAATGTTTCTGGTTTGCAGGAAAGTGTTGCTTCTCATTCCTCTGAGGTAAAGTCAGGTCTGCAAAAATCTAGAGTGCTAATGTCAGACTTGTTTAAAAATAAACTAGAGCAAGCCCCAAGGAGGAATGCGGTTAGACTGTGTTATAGGGGTGGGTTGCAAGTCCACCCTGATAGGTATTATGTTGCCAATGCTCTCTTGAAAGGTTCTATGAATTTTTTTCCAGTCGATATTTTTGCTTTGATACACATTTCTGGAGAAGACTCCTTTGATGTTAGTTTTAAAACATCTCATGGTCTGGAGAAGTTTTGGGACAAGTACTCCACACTGAAATCTACCCCTCTTTGGGTCCCATTTTACGCTCTTCCTCTTACTAAACCTCAAATTAGACACATTACCATCATGTTTCAAAATGAAGGGGTGAATGTTGGCCATATCTATCACTGGTTACAAAAGAGGTGCGATATTTTAGGTCCTCCTGAAGCCATCCTAGATTTAGAGGGGATCTGGACTGGTAGTTGGAGATTTAAGGTAAAACTGTCTCAGGTTAATGGTGAGGTTGTGCATTTACCAAACAGTTTTTTGGGGGGGAACGATAGAGGGGTCTGTTTTTATGGGGGACAACCTCGTGCATGTTATAAATGTGGGGCTAAAACCCATATTAGTAGTTCTTGTGATCTTTTTAAATGCTCTCTTTGTGGGGGATATGGGCATTCGGTGGACAGATGTGAGAATATTTTCCAGTGTAATTTGTGTGACGAGAAAGGGCATGCTTTTCACCAATGCCCTTGGGCTACACATAATAGATCAGGGGGATGGGATCAAGAAGATTTAGTACACAAAGCTCAGGCCAGGAGAGGGGATTGTGCCCCTCCCACGCATGCTGCTGAGGTTGATGCTGGAATGGTAAGGGAGAGTGAGGATGGCTCCCACCCTGCCACAGAGGAGGTGACTCCCTTGGTATCGGCTTCAGTGACCACTGTTCCACTGCCCTCTGTTTCCTCTGGTGTTTTGGATTCAGTTTCTGTTTCACAAAAGGCATCTTCTCCCATGCCTCCACCCTTTGAAACTGCTAAACCTAGAAGGTTCACTAGGGCCTCTCTTAAACATTCGGCAGTTAGTCCTATTTCTGTGGAAAAATTTTTTCTCCCTTACAGAGTGAGGGGAGAAACTCAGATTTGGAATCTGATACCTCTCACTGCTCTGAATTACTTTCGGAAGACGAGGACAGCAAGACTACTGAACTTGCTAAGGAGAAAAAAGGAAAAAAGGTAAAAAGAGGAAGGCGAGTTTTAATCAAAAGAGTGGGACCTGAAGTTAACCTTTTCTATCATGGCTACTCTAAAAATAGTTTCCTTCAATGTGTGTAGTATTAAAAATTTTAAAAAGAGGCTTTCACTCTTTTATTTTTTTTGGTACTTTACAGGTTGATATTCTTCTTCTTCAGGAAACTAGATTGTCCTCTCTTGCTGAAATTGAACAAGCTAAGAAGAGATGGGGTTGGGGGCCTTCTTTTTGGACTTTTGGGCCTAATGTGGCAGATGGGATAGGGATTCTGTTTACCTCCACTTTATTTAGGATTTCTAAATTAGTGGATATTTGCCCTGGTCGTGCTTTACTTTTGGACTTTTGTTGCCAAGATTTTGACTTTCGTCTTGTAAATATCTATGCTCCACAAATCAAGACTGCTCAGATTAAGTTATTTGATGAAATTAAACCTTTTCTTTATACCAGACGGCATATTATTTTGGGGGGGGGACTTTAACTGTGATATTGACTCTAAATTTAAGGGTGACTCTCAGAAGAAAATGTACTGTGACTTTCTAGCTTTGAGGCAGACAGTTAAGGATGCAGGCCTTACTGATGTGTTTAGGACCCTGCATGCTGCTGGAG
The DNA here is from genome assembly GCA_016271365.2 of Neoceratodus forsteri. NCBI lineage: Eukaryota > Metazoa > Chordata > Ceratodontiformes > Ceratodontidae > Neoceratodus > Neoceratodus forsteri. The sequence goes on along the minus strand of CM057449.1, from coordinate 1,272,319,683 downwards.
GTGCTTCTTATCATAAGAATGTTTTCTCTACCCATATTGATCTAATTTTTGTCTCTAAATATTTGACTCCTTTTTTTTCCTCAGGTCAGACTGACAGAGTTTTCGGATCATCATATTTTGACTGGTTATTTGAGCTTAGCTGGGTTACCTCCTAAGGTGTTTTTAGCTGGTCCCAGATGACGCCTGAATGTGTCCCTTTTGGAGGCTGGGGATTGTGTGGACAATTTAGAAGTTTTATTTGCAGCACGTTATTCCACTCTTTGTTTATATGACAACCTTTTTTTGTGGTGGACGAACACTAAATCTGAGATCAGGTCCTTTTTACTTTCTAATGGAAACACTAAGCTAATAATAGATATCTTACCTACTTACAATATCGGAATCAGCTATATAAATTAATGTCTTTTCCCCCTAGTAATAAACTATACTTTCAATCACAGATTACTGAAATTAAGAAACAAATGTCCATTTATCAATATGATAGGGCTAAATCCTTAGACATGGAGTTCAGATACGGGTTACAATCGCAGCCTGCTTCTGATCCTTATAAGGCCTGTAAACAGCGCCTTGACAAAACACTGATGACAGGGTTATTATCTCCTATGGGTACAATGGTGACCTCTGATTTAGAAATGATGACTGTAGTCCAGACTTTTGTCTCTGACTCTTTTAGTGGGGATCCTGGTTCCACTGACACCTTACCAGCTGACTTTTTAGCCCTTCTCCCTGTTATGGATGCCAAGTATCGAAGTATTTTACTACAGCCTATTTCTTCCCTGGAAGTGGAAGGAGTCATAAAAACCCTGAACTCCAAAACATCACCTGGTTTAGATGGTATACCTAAAGAGCTTTATAAGAAATTTCTTCCTGTTATGAGTTTTTTATTTTGTCACTGGTGTTTAATTTTATGTTAACCTCTGACCTAGGCTTTCTGGATTTCAGTATTTCTTTATTAAAATTTATTTATAAAAAAGGAGATTCTTCTTTACTGACAAACTGGAGACCCATTAGTCTCCGTAACAGTGATTATAAGATTCTGGCCAAAATTCTTACCAATAGATTGGCGGTGGTTTCTGATTCCTTTATTCATCCTGCACAAACTTGCGCTATAACTCAATGCAAGATTCAGCATAATCTGTATCTGTTAAGAGAATTATTTGAGAGTAGTAATATGGGGCGGGGATCGGGCTTTATTGTGGCACTAGATCAGGTTAAGGCTTTTGACAAAGTTAGGCACTCTTACTTATTTAATTTGTTACTTTATTATAATATTCCACATCCCTTTGTAAAGTGGATTTCTATGTTGTATTCTGATGCCACAGTACTCCCATTGGTGAATGGTCTCATGGGGTCTGAGATCCCGGTTGATAGACGGGTTCGGCAAAGCTGTTCTTTAAGCCCTCTCTTGTATACGTATGCTTTAGATCCTATAATTCGTTATATTCAAGGACATAGCTGTATTGCGGGGATTGCTCCAGATATTTCACTGCCTGTGGAGAAAATCACTGCATTTGCAGATGATGTGACCCTGTTGATGCAAAATGAGGCTTCCCTTCAAACTGCACTGCAGTGTTTTAAGACTTGGGGTGGTTATTCTGGAGCTGAAATCAATACGACTAAGAGTTTTATTTTTTCTTTACACTGCTCAGGAGTGTCATTTTGACACGATGGGTATTCCTTTTGTAACTACACCTCGTAAAATTTTGGGGGTCTGGTTTGGCCCTGGTGATTTGGCTACTTTCAACTGGGAGCAGCAGTTAGGTATAGGTGAAGGTAAAGTAAATTTATGGAAACAATGGAAATTTGGGAAAAAGAAACCTGTATTCATAGTTAAAAAATTTCTGTTACCTGTTTTTTTATATTTAAGTTATCTCTACCCACCTCCGGTTAACTTAGAAACCAGACTTTATAGTATTTTTTTTTCAAATGATATGGGGTAACAGACTGAATCCTGTACGAAGAGAGATTACCTATCTGCCGCTTAAAAGGGGTGGATTGGCCATGCTTAACCCAATTGTCTTTTACCATTCCATTTATTTATTTAATTCCTTTAGTTATTTATGGGGACCGATAACTTTAACTTGGCAGGTCTGGTCACACTTTGTTTGGGCTCGATTCTTTCAAAAATGGATTGATTTGCCCCCCAAAATCTTAAAGCAGGATCAGTTACCAGTTTATGGGATTTCCACTTTAAAAAAATGCCATCAATGGAAATTGTCATTTCCTACTTTAAAGTTACATTCTAGGAAATCCTTTTATACTTATATAGTTTTTGAAGTTCAGGGTATGATTTTGCTTTTTCTGGAGTGTGTTACGACCAGAATGACTTTTGCCCTCCACAAATTAACTGATTTTAGGCTTCCTGCCTTTGTGTGGGATATAGTATGGATGTCTGTCCAGGAAAGATTAGGGGTGCGTGGCAACCTCAAATATAAACCTTTAATAGACAGAATTTGTCCATTAGACCATTATGTATTAATATAGAAGAAAGTCTTTCTCATTTTTTCATTACTTGTTCCTTTGTTGAAAGTTTTTGGACTGATGCTGCTGTTCATTGGAGGATGCCTTTATTGTCAATTATTACTTATAACACTTTACTCTTAGGGGATTATACTGGGGCCTGGAACTATTATCATCCTAGTACTTTAAATGTTTTTTTTTGCCTTACTTCAATTTTATTTATGGCAAGCACAATGTCAATTTATATTCCAGCAACAGCTTGTTTTATCTTCTACTATAATGTCTCAGGTTGAGGATGGTTTGCTAACTGTTAACTACAAAGATCAGCAGCGATTTACTGAAGTTAAGTTTTGTTCCTTTTGGAATCATTTCTTTTTATGATTTTGATGCCCTCTGTTCACCTTCATATTGCTTTTGTAACCTATTATTGTTAACCTTTTGTATGTTTGCATTGTATTCTGATTTATGGTGATGTTATGTTTTTTTGTTCAATAAACTTCCCATACTCTTTTCGATAAGTGCCATGGGATCATTAACATCCACCTAAACTACCACCAATCCAGGTAGATGGGACCTCAGTTTAATGTCTCATCTGAAAGACGGCACCTCAGAAGTGCAGCACCTCTCTCATGCTGCACTACAGTGTCAGTACTGGGATATTAACCCAAATGCCAGATGTGGGAACTGAACCTACAGCCCTCTGATCTCCCGGCCTCAGAGGTGAGTGTGCTACCTACTGAGCCACTGACACTGTACTTGGGCTGCTTCCACATGGAGTCCATGTCAGGATGTTGTCACCATGCCAACCTGAGCCCCCTCTTGTGACCATGGCAGGGCTTCTGGTACTGCAAAAAAGAAGATGCTGCAGCCCTACCATGGCGCAACCACCCTTGCAACCTGGTGCATGGGCACTTTTGTCACAAGGATGTCACAGGGGGGCTTTGCCGCACTGCATCCTGAGTTTGACACAGCTGGCATTCAAAAATCAAGATAGCCGCAAACTTTGATGCAAGGTGCCACTTGTGTCATACCCCTTTGGAACAGGCACCTTGCATCAAAGTTTTTCTTTTGAAAACTGATCCCCCTGTTTTGCAGTTTAGTAACTGCTTATTTTTTGTAGAATAATATTATTACAATTAAGGTAAACTGTTATTGTGTTGTGTGGGAAGTGGGGTGATTGAGTATTTGGGACCACAGTGGGTGGGTATTGTTTTCTGGGGAGGCAGTACTACAGTAGCTTATCACTTATCCCCACTTTAACTTTCATAGAGGTTGATAGCAGATAAGGACCGCAAGGCCCATCCAGTCTGCCCATTTCTTTTTCTGCCTTATAAATGTGCCATCAGCCTTTGCTCTGTCAATGGCCTATCTAGTCATACTCATCTGTATTGCTCCCTTATGCCTATCCCATGCCTGTTTGAAGCCCTGCACTGTATTCATAGCCACCACTTCCTGAGTTAGGACATTCCATGCATCCACCACTCTTTCTGTGAAAAATAATTTCCTCACATTCCCCCTTAATCGGCCTCCCTCTAATCTCATGCTGTGTCCTCTTGTCCTGCTATTTTTCTTATACTTAAACATGTTAGACTCTTTCACCTTGTTAATGCCCTTAAGGTGTTTGAATGTTTTGATCATATCACCTCTCTCCCTCCTTTGCTCAAGGGTATACATATTGAGCTCCGTTAATCTGTCCTCATATGTCTTCTGATGCAGTCCCTGCACCATTTTGGTTGCCCTTCTCTGGGCTGTCTCAATTTGGTTAATGTCCTTGTGCAGGTGTGGCCTCCAGTACTGCATGCAGTACTCCAGATGGGGCCTAACCAGTGTCTTGTAAAGAGGGATTATTAACTCCCTCTTATGACTTGCGATACCCCTACTAATACACCCCAACATCCCTCCAGCCTTACCTACTGCTTTAGAGGTCTGCTTGGATGATTTCAGGTCATTGGTGGTGATAACGCCCAAGTCTCTCTCTTCCCTTGTGACTGCCAGCAATGCCCCTCCCAACCTATAGGTGGCTTCAGGGTTTCTCTTCCCTATGTGCATGATCTTGCACTTCTCTTTGCATTAAATCCCAGTTGCCACTCTTCTGACCATCTTGCTAGTTTATCCAGATCTCTTCTCATTCTGCCCACACTCATCTGGATAATCTACTCTGTTACAGATCTTGGTGTCATCTGCAAACAGACAAGCCTTACCTTCTAGTCCATCTGCAACATCACTAATGAAGATATTGAAGTAGACTGGCCCCAGGACTGATCCCTGAGGTACCCCACTTGTGACTTGCATTTCTTCTGACTGTATACCATTTACCACCACTCTCTGTTTTCTGACTGTCAACCAGTTTGCTACTCAGTTGATCAACTTCTGACCCTCCCCAAGCCTACCCAGCTTATTTATCAATCTTCTATGTGGAACAGTGTTGAAAGCTTTCCTGAAGTCAAGGTAGGCGACATCAACTGCAGCCCCTTGGTCCACCACTCTATTTACCCAGTCAAAGAAATCTATGAGATTAGTTTGACAGGACCTTCCTTTTGTAAACCCATGCTATCTTGGATCCTGTGCCCCTATGTATTCCAGGTGTTGCACTATCCTTTCCTTAAGGAGTGCCTCCATAATCTTGCCCACTACTGAGGTAAGACCGATTAGTCTGTAGTTCCCTGCCTCCTCGCTGCAACCACTCTTGTGGAGTGGGAACACATGAGCCCTTCTCCAGTCTTGTGGGACCTCTCCTGTGCTCAGAGACTCAATAAACAGTTCTGCTAATGGCTCTGCTAGTTCCACCCTTAGCTCCTTAAGTACCCTGGGATGTATGCCATCAGGTCCCATTGCCTTGTCCACCCTGAGCTTAGCAAGCTCTTGTAGGAACCTTTCTTTTGTGAAGGGAGTAGAGCTCAACTCCCCCCTGTGTCCATGGTGCTGAGCTGTGGGCTCTGCCCTACCTTCTGTTCAGTAAATACTGAGCAAAAGTATCTATTTAGGATAGATGCTTTTACAGGGTCCTCCTCCTCACATGTCCCCTTTTCTCCTTTGAGCTTAGCAATACCCTCTCTGGACTTTCTCCTTTCACTAATGTATCTATAGAAAGTCTTGTCACCTTCTTTTACTATTCGTGCTAGTGTTTCCTCAGTTTGGGACTTTGCCTACCTTACTGCCTTCCATGCTTCCCTTAAGGCAGTTTGGTATGTCTCCCTATCTTCATCCTGCTGTGTTCCCTTATATTTTCTGAAGGCCAGCCTTTTGGCTCTGACATTTTCTGCTACTGTATTTGAGAACCAAAGTGGTTTCTTTCTTCTTTTGCACTTCCTTTTCTGTCTAACACAATAGGATGTTGCTTCAAGTATTGCATCCTTAATGCTTGCCCACTTTGCCTGTACCCCCTCACCTGTGTTTCTTTTTGCCAGGGCTAGCTTAACTCTGTTGGCCATTTTATTAAAGTCAGCTCCTCTGAAGTCCCATATTTTTGCCTTGGAATGGGATGATTAAGATATAGTGGCCAAATTGAACCATACCATGTGATGGTCACTGGGCCCCAGGTGACCTTCTACCTGGAGATCTGTGATCCCTTCCCTGTTGGTCAGTACTAGATCTAGGATAGCTCTGTCTCTTGTGGGTTGTTGTACCAGTTATTTGAGGCCCTCCCCCTGCAGGGAATCCACCATGTGTCTAGTCCTGGAAGATGTTCCTGCTGGTATTGACCAATCTGTATCCGGCATGTTGAAGTCTCCCATTATCAGAATCTCCCCTTTAGCTGTCATGTTTTGTATATCTTCTAACAGTAATGTGTCTATGTCCTCCCCCTGGTCTGGGGGCCTGTAGACAACCCCAGTTCTTATGGCTGTCCCATTTCCTGTTTCCAGGGTGACCCACAGTTCTTCTGGCTCCTTATGTGTATTCTGAATTTCTGTAGCTTTGATATTTTCATTGACATACAGGGCCACTCCACCCCCACCCCCTTTTTGCACCTCGGTCTCTTCTGAACAGTACATAGCCAGGTACTGAAGTCTCCCAAGTGTAGTTACTGGTAAACCACATCTCATTAATTATTACTATGTCCAGTTTAGCCTCTGACATTATTGCCTGCAGGTCTGGGATCTTATTTCCCAGGCTGTGAGCATTAGTGTACATGATTTTCCATTGGCCAGATTTCGGTGTGTTAGTTGTTGGGTGAGGTTTGGCATTTCTCCTATGCGTCATATGGGGAGACGGACCTTTTTTCTTACCTGGTGATGCAAATGAACTGCAAACATGCTGAATCCCTGTTTGACCATTAGCTGAGGGGGGGAGGGGTGTTCTTCCATTCGACGTATGGGGTGCTGCACCCCTCTCCCCATTTGCTAGTTTAAATATTCTGCAAAGATGTCAAACTTCTGCCCCAATGCACTGACTCCCTCCTTAGTCAGATGCAGTCCATAAAATTTAAAGAACTTTCGCTCCCAGAACTGTTGCCAGTTCCCTTCAAATCTGTGTCCCTTTTTCTGACACCAGCCCTTGAGCCACATGTTTAGCTCCGCTATCTCCCCTTCTCTGACCTTCAGTCCATCTGCCCCCCCATCCCAGACTGGCAGGATCTCGGAGAAGGAGAAGTCGGACGAAATGGATGATAGTTTGTCACCCAGCCTGATCAGGTGTTCCTTGGTCTCCACAATTGACTGGTTGGCGAGATCATTAGTCCCTATGTGTACCAGGACATCAATGTTTTCTCCTGCTTTGTGAAAAATTTTAGCAATGCGGTCAGTGTCTCTCCATGCTGATGTACCTGGGAGACATCTGACCATTACCCCTGGCTGGAGATGGGTATCAACTCCCCGAATCATGGAGTCTCCTATGATCAGAAGTTTTTTTGGATTTCCTTTTTGCTTTTTTTGTTTTGGTTCCTGGTTTGGGCAAGTTTTGTTGTGCTAGCTCCTGTGCTGCAGTATCTTGCTCTGCAGAGTCCTCTGCCCCTTTGTTTGATTTCGGAGATAGAGGCAGATACCTGTTTGTAGTGTTTATATGTTTTTTGGAGGTAATATGTTGAAGGCCCTACTCAGTTTATTTCAACTTGTATCACAAACCCCAAAAATAGTTTAATGACACAGGCCCCTCAAACTTTTTGAGCCCTTGAAGCAAGGGAAGTACCAACAGAACTGGTGAACCAGTACACATGCACTGAGAACTACACATGTAAATCATCCCTTTACATTTCATGATCCCAAGCCTCCCCTGGCTGGGCGGCATCAGCAGCTGGTCATACTGCTCATGAAAACCTCTGCTGTGTGACAATTTTGCATTAGACATCTCTGGTACTGTGACTATTTGCAGCCTGCATCTTGCAATGTCATATGTAACACCTAGGCAGTGCTATTCTATGGGCTACTACCCCTGTCTGTATGACTGTACACAGGTTAAGAGGCCAGAGTTCAGTAACAAGGTGCCTCCACCCTGAGAAATGGTATTGGGGTTGCTTACCTGCTCTGGTATAGCCCTCTGGGAAGCTATAACCATCCACCAGCCCCCCTAGTGGCCTAGTATATAACACAGTAGTAAATTCACAATTAATAGGAAGCAGTAATAATGTGCTCACAGCCTTCTCACTTACCACCAGGGCTAGATCTACTGCAGTTTCCCCGGAGACCCACTGTAAAATAAGGTTAGCAATACAGCAGCACAATCTTAATACTGTAACCCAACTAAAAATATGCACACTAGCCAGGTGGAACGTAACACAAGACAATCAGGTTTATTTAGGGTCAGTGAACAAGGGAGAGGCATGCATTTAGTCAAATAATTTGCAAACTGATTTGATTCAGGTCTGGCATGCAGATTTAGTCCCAACCTGACAGTCGCACAACACTGGGTACCCAGGATGGTAGGTCTGGCTAGCCAGACGCGTTGCTCGGGGCGTGGCTAGTGCTGCAGCTGAACTTGGGGCTCTTGATGGAAGGAAAAGCAGTTAACATGCAAAACATCCAAATTATTTGTAATCCAAGCTGGTTGGCTCAGTCCTTTGAAAACCCAATAAATGAAGAAAATTAGATGACACCACAATGATTTAAGCTTTCATTGCAGGGAGCTACCCTGATTTGTGCTCACGCTACCAGGAATCTGCAGTAGAACAGGCGATGTGGAGACCTCGTGGTGATGGCAGGGAAGCTTGGGGGAAACAGGGCTGACACAACACACCTCTGTTTCACAGCCTTTCCTCCAGGTGGCCACAACCTGTGTGTTGTTACTGTTCAGGGGCTGGTTCCCCGAGCTGGTCTCTCGCCATGACAGTCTCTGACGATAAGGTAGCAGCCTAGGCTGAAGTGGCAGGGCCCAGGCAGGATGAGCAGTCTGGTAAGTTTGTGATTTTCTGCTGGTGAAGCCTCCAGCTGGCATAACAGGTTCTTTCGTGGGGAACCAAATCTCAACCCACAAAACACATTCAGCACATTTAGATCAATACCTACTTCTGAAAACAGTTTGGATTCAGTCCGGTTGCAAAGCAACAGGTTTACTGCGCAATCCTTTCGATCCGAGTATATTTCACACACAAGCTGGGCTGATCACTTCAGGAGCAAGTCATTGGTCCAAATCACAAGTTGCACTAACAAACTTCTTCTCTTCTGCCACAGTTCCAGGCTGGAATCGGACAGGTCCAATGTCTGCAATTAGGCAGTTCAATGCAGGAGAAAGTAGCAGGAGGCAAGTTGTGCCTCTTCCCGCCGATTCCCCTACGCTCCCTCTGGGAGCAGCTGCTCGAAAGCTCGAGCTGTTCCCACTTCAACCTCCAACTCTAACTGATCCATTGTCTCTTGGCACACAGGGCAATTACCTTGTAAATCCAAAGGTTCGGTTGGCTGAAGGAGCTGTCAGTCACAGTAAGGGCTCCCCCTCCAGGTCCATTTGGGCCCCAACTGAATAAAACTACAAGACTACAGAATTTCCTTTTCACAAGACCCCTGGGGACAGGATCCATTTTAGGTCCCCAGTGGTTCTATTGGTCCAGTTACTGAAAGTCCAGAACTTAATGTGGTGGCTTCCATCCAAATGATAGAGCTGCAATTAAAGTAGGTTAGACAAACTTCTCAATCTCTAATAATATAAAGCACAAACAGTAAATAAGCACAGTACCTATATAGGCTCCCTCTGTGCAAGTAGCAACTGCAGAATGGAGCAAAACTACACTGACCAGCCGGTCATAAGCCCTAAATCACTCAGACCCAGCACAGACCAATTTCTAAACACAGATTAGCTATTCTCTTAAAGGAACAGGTGCAGAGGCTCAATATGGCACTCTCACACAAAGACACAGAACTACTTAAGACAGGACACCAGCCTGACAGTGGGTATTAACACCTACCGACAGGACAGGCTAACCAAAAGTAGGGTGGTTGCCTTGTCTACATTCGAGAAGACATTAAAGTTCAGACCCTGGACAACAGCCTGCATGCCAATGATGCCCAAATCCTCAATCTAAAACTCTCCATACGGCAACAAAATAAGGTCCTACTGTTTACCACTAAATAAACATGACACCGGCCTCAAGTTATTTGTAAGCAATCGGCAATAGCTGGGCACAAATTGGAAGCAAGTCATTGTTGGAGACTTCAACACCAACTGGCAGTCTCTGAAGGAAACTCAGACCAGAGACCTCATATCCAGTCTGTACCTTACCCAACTGGTCACTCATGCCACCAGGATTAACTACAAAACGGATACCAGTACCCCATCGACTGGCTCATCTCCTCCCACCCTGAGCACATATCTGGAGTATCTGTCTTGCCAGATAGCCTTAGTGACCACTCACCAGTCCAGTTTTGCTGGGCCAATAACTTCTCCAAATGCCCACCCAAGGTATCTAGAAATAGAGGCCTGAGACCAGGGCTACTGGACACCTTCAAGCAATACCTAAAGCAGACTGACTGGTCACCACTCGACAGAGCCACTGATGGTAACCAAGACCTGAACTATCTAGTCATGACTTTCAATCGAGCCTGTGACATATTTGCACCCTTCAAAATCAAAAAAGTGAAAGGAACCATCAACCCATGGCTCTCTAGATCATTAGTTGATCTAATGCGTAACCATGACAATCTGTAGCATAAGGCCAAGTCATCCAAGAAACAAGCCAACATTACTGCATACAGAACAGCTAGAAACTATTGCACCAGGCTCATCCAATCAGCTAAAGCCACATACTTCAAAGACCTTTTTACAAAATGCTGGGGCTCAGGTAAGGACTTCTGGAACTCCATGAAAACTCTCATGGGGAGGGGCCCCCAGAGCCCCACCACACCTGATTACAACCTCCACAGAGACACTCCAGGAACCTGTAGACATAGCCAAAAAGTTCAACTCAGCCTTTACTGATCTCTCAGGTGTACTACCGGCCAATTATCTGAGTCCAACTACTACTCTATCATCTAATCATGCCCATCCCACAACATCAAGAACTGGGACTCCGCTGTTCTACTTTAAACAAATCTCCAGGGCTGATACAATCAAGTACGTGAAGCACGTCTTTGAAAAGACTAGGCTGGGAAGTGACCAAGTCGATATGAAGCTGATCATCCTTGTCCTAAATGAGCTTGCCAACCCACTCACAAAGGCTTTCAATGCCTCACTCAGATCGAGTGTGTTCCCCGATGCCTGGTAGATGGCCTTAGTCACCCCATCCTTAAAACTGGAGATAGAACCAACACCTCCAACTACAGGCTGATATCCATCCCCTCCCCAAAGCTCTGGAGCGGGTGGTCTCTGACCAGCTCACAGAGTACCTGGAGAAGTACAACAAACTGTGCCCCCAACAGCATGGTTTCTGAAAACATAGCTCCACTCTAACGGCCCTAGTAGAACACACCCCCCATGTATATCACGCCTTACACAAAGGGATAGCGGTGGGGTCAATATGCATAGACCTCATGAAGGCTTTTGACTCCATTAACCATCACCTTCTTCATAACAGCCTGCTCTCAACAGGATTATCCCCAGACACAGTGGCATGGTTTAGCAGTTACCTCACTCACCACACTCAGTGTGTCAGAATTGGAGACTCACTATCATCTCCCAGGGAGATAAGCATTGGAGTCCCCCAAGGATCAATCCTAGGGCCTCTCTTCTTCAGTCTCTATGTCAGTACCCTACCCTCAGCCTGCCCGGCTCACATTGTACCCTATGCAGATGATGCCGTAACTTCTGCCTCTGGCAGGGACCAGTCGACCATCACCTCCAAGCTCCTTGACAGTTTCCACAAGCTAGAATCCTGGTTCAGCACCAAAAAACTGTTGCTAAACCACAAAAAAACTAAGAGCATGCTGCTTAATGTCCCACGGAACAAAAAGAAGTTCCATCCTATGCTGATACGTAATCTTATTGGTGATGCCCTAGAGCAAGTCTACTCATTTAAATACCTATGCATTCACGTTCATGACACTCTCAATTTCTCCAGTCATACTGACCATGTTGTCAAAACTGCCAATATGAAACTTGGAGTGCTATACCACCACAGGCACTCTATGACACCTGATGCACTAAAACTAGCCACGAGCAGTTCGGTCCTTGCATCTATTGACTTCAGCCTACCATTATACGGCAGAGTACCGAAACTGCCCTCAATCGAATAAAAACCCCATTAAACAAGGCTTGCTGGCTGACCCTAGGAGCCGATTCTTCAACCCACACCTGTGCCGTCTACTCAGGTACTGGATGACTTCCTCTCCATCTCAGAGCCCAGTACCAGACATGCCTACTTGTCAAGAAAGCCCAATTAAGACTAGTGCCTCCATCTCTATGTGGACTCTTCCAGCAGGCTAGATCATCTAAGCAAACCATGAGTGCAGAGAAAGGCGGGCTCCTGGTACCATTTAAATGCACCACTCTGGCACAGAAATCCATCTCGTACCAAGGACCAAAATGGTATAATGGGCTACCTGCATCACTCATTGAAAGCAATAAGATTCGCTTCTTCAAAACAGGACTTAGGACTCTACTACATCATGAACTGGCCTATGCATGCTTCAACTAGCAAACTACAGGACTCTTTAGACCAAATAACTCACCCCTCCCCCCCCCTCCCACCCCTCTTCTCACCCCATCCCCCTCCTACACCACCATCCCTCCACCTCCCAACCCCCACCCTCTCCTGCCCCTAATATTCCCACCCCAATTTCTCTCCTGCACAACCCCTCCATTACCACACCACCTACCTCCTTGCTGATTATATCCCAACCTCCTTTCACACCTCTTGCCCACTCCAGTACCCTTCCCTTAGTTTTCTCCCCTCACCTGTTCCCCCCACTTGACTCTACTGAGCTCCAGCTTGCACCCCCACCCACACTGCTGGCATCACTGCAGCAACTCACCCCCATCACTCACCCTCCCACAGAACGACAACGCCATCCTTAGGCTGCTCCCCACCCACTCCCTCCCCCTCTGTATAGCTAGTCCCCATCTGTATGGCCAGTACTCCCAGGAGCCTGATGACCCTAAATTGACAGACTAAAGCACTTCCTTTGAAATTATTTCCTTTGTTTGAGCTGTATCCTGAATGTTCCCTCACTGAAATGCTTTATACCCTTCAGATCATGTTCCTCCTATTTTATTTGTAACCTGACTGAAACAAACTGTTCCTTCAATGTATTCTAACTCATATTGTTCAAATGTATGCAACCGATATGCTTTATCTAACTTTTTTTGTAATCTCTGCAACCTGTATGTTTGACTAATTGTTTGGGAAAGACCTGGAACCTTTGTAAACGAGTTCCAGGACTCAAAGGTATTAAACCTAAACAGCAATAAATAAATAAATTAAGGAGCCCAGGAAGACATTATAGTAAACCCCAACTTGTAGGGGGGTTACACATATATGCTCATTTATTTCTGCATAGTGTAGTTGCCCTAATTAGCTCTCTGCTCAGTTACTGCTTTGAAGCATGGTACTTTTCCAAGTTCTGTTTGTATGCTGGTTTTGCTATTATCCCATATATGCTGGGCTCTGTTTCTACTATTTAAGTAGGAATATTATCCTCTCCCAGTACTGATTGACGTACTATGCTGCTGTGATTTAAAAACTGCCTATGTCATTGGATATAGCCAACACCCTATTTAGGGTAGGCCTGTTTTCTATTTAGTTAATGGCATGCATGTTTTCTCCCACTGTTTAGCCTCCTGGCTTGCTTGGTATTTGGTGCTACTTACTTCCTAGCACTATTAGCAGGACTTACTTACCCTTACCTTCTGGGATAGGTTTTTCTCCTACTAATCATACAGGTCATGTTATTGTAACACCCCCGGAATAGGGACATCATTATAGTGCATTGGAACATGCACCAGTTGGGATATGTGGTTGAGATATTTTATCCCAGGACATGTAAGGGTTAATAGTTTCCACCACCCCAGAGGACTGGTGGCAGCACAGGAGTACCTGGGGGTGAGCCAGGTGATGTAAGGAAGGAAAGTGGAGGAGTCAAGGGAGGAGAGAGTGGCGAGGCATGGGTCGAACGGGGCCAGTTGCCTGCTTGAGCAGTGTGGTAACTCTTTCAGGATAGCAGGTAGACAGCATCGTCTTGCTGAGTCATGATGGAAGCCACTTCAAAGGATTCCCTGGTTGGGGGAAATCTGGACAAACCCAATACCCTGCAAGAAGATGGTGGTCACATGTCCTGGATGGCCATAGGAGTGGGGTGCGAGGGAGAGTAGAGTGATCACCAACAAGATAGGGACATGACGTTGTGTTCCATGGAGACAGTCACCCACTTTGAATCATGTGCTCAGAGACAGGATGACAGCCAGTGGCCCCAAAGTGAGAGGCTGCCTGCTAAAAGCATCAGAATTTTGTCAACTGGGAGGAGAGAATGGTAGACCCAAGGTGAGAGGCTAGTGAGCCATGCCGTAAGAATTCTTTTGACCTTTTGGGACAGTGGAGCAGTTGCCCTGAGGTGAGAGGCCAGTCTGAGCTGAGATGGTGGTAATAAGGGGGTATGCGGAACTGTGAGAAGAAGCAGCCCTGCAGCATTTGAACTGAGCTGCTTGAAAATTTGGGTCATCCAGATCACACCCTGTAGAATGGACTTTGATGACAGAACATTGAAGACTCCTGTGATTATGTGACTATAACGGTCCAGTGTGATGTGTTCTTCCTCATGTATAATTAACTGCTCCACTGAGTGGTTTCATGTTCTATTAAACTGGGATCCCCTGTTTTACTTTGAAGAAAGAGTTGTCTTCATTCTTTAACAGACTGTTAATGCTACTAACCTCATTTTTCCTCCCAGTCCAGCATCGGGGGGGGGGGGTCTCATTTTTGAGGATGTGGTAAACGTAAGTCAATCTTGGAAAGTTTCTACTGTGGCCACTCCCTCCCTATGGATGGTGACCATTAACATACCCTAAACACTGGGTAGTGGGTGAGCTACAATGTGGGGGTTCATCCAGGATGTGTTTTGGGGTGCTTGTTGCCTGTCTGGACCACAACAATGGTGTTGGCTGGAGTTGTTCGATGGTTTGGAAGTTTTACATTGAACTGTTGCACAACTAATATAGTGCTGTGAACTGAGAAAATTTGTACCTTTTGGTGAACTGTGGGGTGCCAGAAGGACTGCTGAATGGGGGAGCTAATGCCTGACCCATGTGAGTTTCATGCAAATGGGCCAGGGAGAGACTTATGGATTGGACTGATTAACTTTTGTGTTGTGGAGCTCACATTTCCTGCTGCCACGTGCTTGTATTTTGAAACAGAGGACCACCATGCAAGCTGGTGATCGCAGTGTATTTGGTTAGTTACTGATATCTTGATTTTGCCTTTTGGACTGCATGAGCTGTTTTGGATCAAAATGGCACAAGCGCCCTCAGCATCTGATATCACTGTGCCTTCAAAAATATTCAAATGGATGTGGGAGCTGGTGGGGAAAACAACAGTGCCTGTGACTTGTGCCCTGTGCCACAGTAAGGGCTCTGGAGAGTGGCACTGCTCCCTGTGTGTGAGCTATATGCCAAGGTACCAGCTTGTCCAGTCTTGGACCCAGTCAATCCACCACCTCCTTGACTTCGATTGACATTAGCTTGGGAGATTGGGAGAACCTTGCTGCTCATATGGACCCCACTGGCATCCCTGAGTCTACTGCATCAGGAGGCAAGCAGCAGTCCACCCCCAGGAGAGTCAAGCTTCCAGTAAATCATTGGGCCATGGTCGCAGAAGGGACTGGTCAGTTTCAAGGGATGAGCCCCAGATCAGGTCACTGACCCCAGTGGATATTGACCCAGCTAGGCTGAAGAGTGAAGTGGCCTGAGCTGAGCCTTCAGAGACTGATCTAGCCCCATGACCTGTGCTCACAGGTGAGACCATGGAAGCTGCACCCTCTGACCATCAACCAGCTTGCATCCCTGCAGAGTCCACCAGAGAAACAGGTGAAGAGTGTCCAGCCTGGAGACCAGAGGGCTGGTGGAGTCAAAGGTCAAATGGAGAGTGATGGGGCAGATGAATGGAACTCAGAGAGGGATTCAGCATCCCCCTAGGCAATGGTGGCTATGTTACTCCCTAAGGACCCTGTGAATGATGGTGATCCCCATCCCTGGCCTCGAGATAGTCGGTGGGCTGGCTAAAGAGCATCAGTGGAAGGAGTGAGAACACTGAAATGGAGAGTGGCTCCCCCAAGGAGAGGCCCAGTGAATGACCATTCGCAGCTTGCCAGAGTGGTTGCAGGTTGAGAGGCATGTGCGACTTCTTATTCGTCAGGAGTTCCCTCAGTATGATTATCCCTACCTGCTGGAACATGTCTGGGACATCACAGAGGAGAAGAGGTCAGACTATGTGTTTCATCGCATCTTGGGGAAGCTATGCTGAAAACACAACCTGCATACCAACAGCCCCACGGTTTCTGTACAGGAGGCCCAGTGTATTGCAAAAGGCATCTGTGCTCGAAGACCCTGTTTACAACCTATACCATACTGGACACTGATGTTGCCCGTACAAAGTACTGTTGGGGAGCAATTGGTTTGTATGGTCAACCTTGCACTCAGCCCCACCCCAGTTACTATTACAGCAGGGGGTATGTCATTATTGTGACACCCTGAAGAGCTGTGATGCCTGACACCCCTGGAGTACATTTAATCTTGGGTGAGGCTAACCCTTTTGAGACTTTTTGTTCTAATCTAAACTTTTGTTCTTATTTGAGTTTAAGACTTTGAGGGACCTGTCCACAACAGTTTAATAGTGTATTACTGCTCTTGTTACAAGTTATCAGGCACTGTCCATGCAAACATATGAAGAAATCAGCAGAAGAAGGGCATTTGATCTATCTAGTCTGCTCATATTACAGGGTCCACGGTTTGAGCTACTGTCCCTGCCCCCTTCTGACTTCTGCCATCCTCACTACCCACCATCCTTACTTCCCTCTACGCATAGCCCAGCCTCACTTGAAGCTGCCCACCATCTTCAATGAGACCACTTCTTCTGGCAGTGCATTCCAAGTGCCCACCACCCTTTCCATAAAGGAGTGCTTCCTGAGCTCTCTCCTAACCCACCCCCAGATTAAAACTGCATCCCCTCATGTTATGGTTGCTGCTCAGTTTAAAGAGACCATCCTTATCCTCCTGATTTATCCCTTTCAATTACTTGAAGGTCCCAGTCATGTCCCCCCTCTCTCTCTCCTGTCCTCCAGGGAGTACATGTTCAGTGCCCTGAACCTCTCATAAGAACATAAGAAAATGATGGCAGATGGGGACCACATGATCCATTTAGTCTGCCCGAAAAGACTATCCCCCATGTTGCCTGCAACCTAACCTGTCCGCTATTCCTATCCCATGTAAGTCTGAAATCTCTAATCGTTTTTGATGCTACCAGGTCCTGGGGCAGGCTGTTCCATTGTTCCACCACTCTCTCTTTGAAGAAGTACTTCCTGAGGTTGCTTTTAAACCTACCTCCCACCAACCTCAAATTATGGCCCCTTGTACAGTATGTGCTGTTGTGTTGTGCTGAAATAGATTACCTTCCTGAGTTGTGTTTAGTCCCATCACATGCTTAAATGTTTCGATCATGTCACCTCTGTTTCTTCTTTGTTCAATGGAGTATAGATTTAACTCCCTAAGACGCACCTATTATGTCTCATGGTGTAGACCTTACACCATTTTGGTAGCTCTTCTTTGCATCATCTCCAAACGGTCAATGTCCTTTTCGAGATTAGGGGTCTCCAGAACTGACTGCAGTATTCCAAGTGTGTGTAGAAGCATGGGTATAATAACAGATACACAAGGCAGTAATAAAGTGCATAAAAATTCAGACTTTGAGTTTGTCAATTTATTTTTGACAAAAAAGAAAAAAAAAACAAAATAATAAATATGTACAAAAAGGAAAACGGGTGTTAGTCCTTTACATCACAGCATACAGGATATACTTTCTTTTATGGACTCCTAAATCTTCCTTTTGTAATCCAACAGTTTTGAATCAGTGTGAAAGCTTACACACTCAAGTCCTCCTCTCACGGTGGTCAGTCAACTACTGACCCACCTATCTAAACTTAGCCCCTAGTGGTGAGTTTACATAGTAGAGCTAGAAGTGACTTCACAGTCATGTGATTCCTTATTAACTTATATACTCTTATTACTTGGGTTACACTTTCATTAGACACTCAATAGTCGGGTATATAGTTTTTCTCTCAGAAAACTTTCTTTTGCTTATCACCTCTTACCAGTATATGGGTTACAGGACCAATAAAGACCTTAATTATCAGGCATTCCATAATGAGGATTATAAGCTCCTCCCATCAGGGGTGACCTCATTTCCTAGGCTTCTATAAAGGCAGCCATTTCTTGGGCTGCCAGCCTTATAGAAGGTCCTGACTGCATGCCCAGGTAATTAGCACTCTATACCTTCTGGTACTAAAGTTAATAACATAGGTATTCATGAATTGGTCAAGAGAACAGAAGAATAAGGGCACACTCCTTATTGTCTTTCCCTTGCCAACTTCAGGATACCAGGCAGTATGTAAGATAAAGAAAGAAGAGGTCATCAACAAAGTTTTCTTTATCTTTAATTTCTGTAAGGGTATTACTTCTTTAGCCCTCACCTCCACACCAACATATTAACTTTTAGGTAGGCTCTGAAAATCTCATCAAATCCCTAACAACAGGCAGTATTTACTTTGTAAAGCCGACGGCTGAAATATCAGCCATCTGGCTACAGTAGTAGCGCCAAATTTGTCAAGCAATTTTGTGAGATTCCCTATTTATCCTTCACAAAATGTAGGGAAAAAATCCGCTAAAATTATTTTTGTTATACGTACATACAGAGGCCAGTTTCTATTACAGTACTTAAGTGCCATCTGATAGATTTTCAACTACACTATCAGATGAGACAACCCTCTCTGGGTAGCAGTGAACACACTAACAAACAAAATAAAATCCCTAACTAAAGGTTTCACAGTTCTCAATAGGGATTTTTAAAAATCCTTAAAAATCCTTTGACTAACTTGGTGCTATTACTGTACATTTCATTTGACCCTTATTTCTATCATGCAGCCCCAGTCACAACACTCTGGGGCTGCCTTAATTTACTGGGTACATTCCTTGCTCTGGACACTACAGGACTATGTTTAACATTCTTGCCGTAGTGTCCCATGTTACAATATGTTCAATTGTTTATTTCCCACTGCACTAGCGGTGTTCCTTGTTTGATCGGAGCACCTTGCTGCTCCAATCCTAGATTTACATTGTGCAGCCATTACGCGCACTTCGGAACATAATTCAGCTCCAAAGCTAGATGTAGAGCCAATCTGCTCCGATGCAGGATTCGTTATTCAGAACACTAAGGGGCTTACTTTCTTATTTGCCCATAGTGTCCTCTTATTGAAGCAAGCATATTCCCTTTCTGTCACTTCACGTGGCAAAGCTTGCAATAGAGAACCTTTTACTCAACTCTCCCACTACTTTCAAACCGCAGCATGCAGTACAATTAACACTGAGCATCCTGCTATGATAGAAAGTAACTAATGTTGCATATTGCGACTGGTGCTGCAGACAGCACTCAGTTGTTACAGTCGGTGCCTCAGGAACTGGCACCTCCCAGAGCTAATCTGGGCATTTAGTTTTTTAAAAAACATTTATCGCTCCCTGCAGTATGGGCATATGCATACTTTATTTTCTTAGCATTTGTAGTGATACTATGTGCAGAAAAGGGGGGTTTAAAATAAAGGGAACAGTAAAAGCAAAGAAGGAGTATTGTCAGGTTGGCCACCCTAACAAGAAAGTAAGGACAGTAAGAACATACTCTGGCCAGAGCCAATAGGGCTGCAGGAGAGAGCATCTGGGTTACAAATACTGAACATTATTTTTCTTTTTATATTTTTACACCTAATTTTCAACACAGCCTTGTGATGAACCTGCCTCAAAAAAAAGGGCAGAGAAGATGTTCAACTCCTGGCCTAAAGGTGATATCATGCAGGAACTGCAAAATCAACTTTTGGGCTACAAACACACATTTTGGGCAGGAGTTAAAAAATGACAGCCGTTACATTAATGAGTTGCTCTATCAAAATGGCTATGTTGAAATGTTCTGGTAAAATACTGAATATTATCAAAGTTATGAGCCCACATTTGCAAAATTCAGCATAGCCTCATAACTTAAAGCAGCAGTGCAACAAACTGGAGAAAATTTTGACCTATACTTTTTTATGCCATTTTAGATTGCCACTTACCTCCTGACCGGCATGATACCCTTCTTTCTATAATTTGAGTCTGCTTGAATACTTTTTTTCATGTCTGAAATAATAAAAGGAGCACTCCTTTTAATACACCTAGGACCAGGTTTTCATCAGTATTTGTAGCTGTTTTTGGACAACTATTGTTCTGTAAGGTCAGAGAGCACTGCCTGCTGCATAATAGCTAATTTAAGCTACAACAGAAGTGATATATAAACAAGAGATGGACAAAAACTGCTAAAAATACTGATGAAGACCTGGTCTACACTGCAATAACCCTTAGGCTGCCAAAAGAAATAAATAGAAATGAAAGAACATATAGGAATTTGGGACTAATATATCAGTCCACAGCATAGCAAGGATTAAAAGGAGTGTTGCTTTTATTATTTTAGACATGAAATAAGTACTAAAGCAGACTCAGGCTGTGGAAAGAATGGTATCATACAAGTCAGAAGGTAAGTGGCAATCTAAAATAGCATAAAAAAATTGGTCAAACTTTTAACCAGATTATTGCACTGCTGTTTTAATAGATGAACATACTCAAATCATACAATACAAGAATGTGCAAAGTATATTGTAATACCACCCCATATTAAATTTATTCAAAGTCAGGGAATGCATTGCTATTTTTTTTTTTTGGCATAGAATAAGTTTAACTTGGTCCACATGGAAGAAATTTGGATACAGCTTTACTTAATCAAGCCCTAAACATCACAATATCACAGCAGAAAGGGGGTTAGGGTGCATTAAGATAGAAGTGAGAATAAGGTAAAGAAAATTTAATGTAGTGCTATACTCTATAAAGATCCTGCCAAAAAGAATGCAACACATATGTGAAGCAGGGAAACTCCAGCTTGGCAAATATGCTGAATTCTTTGGTGCTGTCTTACAGTGCAGCAAATTAAATTGGGTCCATATTCAAAAATGTCAGATGGTTGTCAGTTCTTACCCACCCTTTTTCTTCTTTGGTGACAAAACTGCTGCTTTAAGAAAATAGGCTATGTAGACCATTATGATCCATCATAGTTTCAATAATCCTAACCTTTTACACCCTGTGGGTCACTGTCCCACATAGGAAAACTGAGCTGCTCACTCCTCTCTGAGTGTAAACCAAGCCCCCTTTTTGTGTTGACACCCCCCATCTGCCACCCATTTAGTGGCAGTGAATTTATGCAGCATTTTTTTAATTCTGCATAGTTATACAGCCACATAAAATACCAACTGACATCCTTTGTAAGCTTCCCTCTGTCAGTTTCTTCATATTTCCTCCAGTGTTTACATTTACTGTAGCAGTAAAGAGAATGTGTTTAGTACTAAAAATAAAAATACATTTGCTGGTGGGCTTTCTGTTTAGATACCACCATTAAGGGGAAGCTGCATTTTCAAAACAGGAATACCTGGAAGGATCTAACTGATAATATCTACATTTATGTTTACTAGTAGTTGTTACTGTCTTCTCCCTGTGGAACAAAGCAAAATGAATTAGGAGTGGTGGGACAAGTAATATGGTGCTCAGCAATGAAAAAAGTGAAACAAGCAAAAGGATGAGGAGCACCCACATATGCAGAAAGCGCCAGCACTGCAAAAATATTATTCAGAGTTCTTTATTTAACTAAAGTGTATAGTGCACCCACACACAGTCAGCATAAAAAGTAATGGCTTAGCTGCTCTGAAAGTTATGCTTCTCCCAGCCCCTGCCAGGCATCATCAGAGTGAATTACTGTGATGATGTCTGGCAGGGGTCAGGAGAAATGTTAGTTGCAGAAAGGCTCAGCTCCTACTTTTTATGCTCACTAAGTGTGGGTACACCATGCATGGGTACATGATGCACTTTAGCTAAATAAAGGACTTTGAATAATATTGTTGTGTTCCTGGTGCTTTCTGCATTTGTGGGTGCTCCTCATCTTTTTGCTTGTCCCTGTGGAACAGCAGGCTGAGATGGAACATGAGCTCAGTCTTCCCATTCCTAGGGGTGTTGACAGGATTGAACACATAGATATGTTCTCCAGCAGGACACAGGGACATGCTCTGAAGGTCATAGATGGCAAGTTTAGGGGTAACATTAGGAAGCACATTTTGTCCCAAAAGGTGATGGCCTTCTTTTTTTTCTTCTCATCCTCACCCGCACATGTCCAGGGCACTGACGTGCACATGTGAAGGCACACGCTTGTCAGGCACTGCAGAGTGCCCCACCCTACTAGCCACCCCCCACCTACCTGCTTCACCACCGGACCTCCACCCAGTGGTGACAGAACTACAGGGGGGGACAGCATCCACCCCTGGAAAGGAGAGTTGCAAATAGGCAGCTCAATCCTGCTCCTACCCCCCCAGGCTGGCTCCCCAATGACCCGAGGTCATTCCCGAACCCGGGTCACCGGTGTGACATGAGGTAAGGCTAGATGCCTCAACCCTCTGCACCACTGGGCTGGCAGGTTATTATCTTCTAAACTGACCTGCCAATAGAAACTGTGGACATGAAGACAGTAGAGCAGTCCCCAGTGTTGCCCATCCCTTAGCTTTTGCCAGCACTGAGCTGATATGGCTGTGGAGAGCTTTTAGGAGTGGCAAGAGCATTAAAAAGAATATGAGGTGCTCTTGCTGTACCAGAGTCAGATGTAACTGATACTGCTACGATTATAGAACTGTGCATGTGTGATACTCGTGCATGTGCAGTTTGCCCCATAGTCAGCCGTATCATGGCAGCACTGACATGACTACATATGCACCATACTCACATATGCATAGTTTAAGTCAGCAACAGTAAAAGCAAGACCTCACTGAAAATGAGATACTGCATTTTAGCCAGGCTAACGTGCATCAGTACATTGTAGAAGTGGATAAAATTAAGACTCCTCTGAAAATGAGATCCTGCTTTTTATCAAAGCTATCCTGTGTCAGTATATTGCCAAAATGGATAAAAGTATGACCCACTGAATATGACATTCTGCATCTCAGCCAGGCTATCCGGCTGTGTCAGTACATTGTAACAATGCTATAATACCATTAAAAGGTTCTGGAGACATGTGGACATTGAGAGCAAAGCTTGAGAGATTCCAGCATGTTTTCAGAGCCTCTGAGATATCCTGCAGGTGAGTTTTACCATTTAAAATAAATAAAAACAGCCTTAACATTTGTTATAGTGATTTTACTGACAGACATAATGAAGTCAGTTGCTGCCTAGCATTTAAAACTCTTCCTACAAGTATAAAACCATGAGACTTCCAATGCCACTAATTAGGTCCAGAAAGGGTTAACATAAATCAACTCTTCAGAGTAAATGCTGTAAATCATTCACACATTCAAACATTCACACACACAAACACACATACACACACACACACACACACACTGGGAGAGTTGACTAAGACTGTAATTTGACACTACTCTGCAGTTAGATGCTGCTATCTGTTGAAAGTCATGTCAGTAAATTACTAGTCTTCAAAGATAGCAAGTCACATTACAATAAAAAACAGCTGAAAAAATAGTGGTGGAACTGGTCTACTCAACAGCTGTATTGCATTAGCTCTAAAAATTATGTTTACCAAGTTGGATTCAAAAGAAAACATGTGTTTCTTGTATTCACTGAAGCACTACAAGGTTGGGGAGAAGTAATTGTCCAGAGCATTTGTTTCTTAATCCCTAGGCTGCCAAAGGAACTAGAATGAATCTATTTGATTGGGCCCTGGACAGATGTTCAGTCTGCTGTACTGCAAGGGTTAAACTGAAGGGCTGCAAAGATGAGGAAGGATCATTCTAAAACTCCAAAGGAAGTGTTCCATGGACTGAATCCAGTAGCTCATTTTTTAGAGCTGATGCAAGAGGGCTGTAGGCTCCACCTACCTGCAGCCCTAAAAAGTAAGTTGACAGGACAGAGTGAGAGAAATTGGTGGAGGGGGGTTGCACATTATTTACTAAAGGTACATACTGTAATAAACATAACAGGGGCACCCTGTTACAGTGCGGCCTTACCAAGGACCTTTAGAGAGGCATGATCACCTCCCACTTCCTACTAGTAATGACCCTACTAATACAGCCGAGGATGCCATTTGCTTTCTATGCTGCCTTCTCTCACACTGCTTTCCTACCTTTAGGTCATCAGTGATTACTATGCCAAGATCTCGCTCCATCTGTGTTTCTTTGAGTTGATGTCCTCCCAGTGTGTACTTATTTCTTGGGTTCCTCCTACCCAGGTGCATAACCTTATATTTGTTGGCATTACATTTCAGCTGCCAAGCTCTGTACCATTTCTCCAACTTCTCAAGGTCAGCCTTCATGTTGTCTATCCTTTCCTGTGAGTCTACTCTGTTGCAGAGCTTGGTATCATCGCGAACAGGCAAACTTTCCCTTTCAAATCATTCATGAGGGCAGCAAGGAGGGCTGGGGGGATACTGGGATGCATAGGGAGAGGCATCACCAGTAGAAAACAAGAAGTTAATATCCCTCTGTACAGACAGCTGGTGAGACCACATCTGGAGTACTGCGTGCAGTTCTGGAGACCCAATCTCCGCAAAGACATAGACAGGATGGAAGCTGTCCAGAGGAGGGCAACTAAAATGGTGCAGGGTCTGCACCGGAAGACATATAAAGAGAGAGACTTAAGGAGCTTAATATGTATAGCCTCGAGGAAAGGAGGGAGAGGGGGGACATGATAGAAACTTTCAAGTACCTCAAGGGAATCAAAAAAGTCCAAGAGGGTAGCATCTTTCAAAAAAAGAGGTGTGCAAGAACAAGGGCACAATTTGAAGCTAGAAGGGGGCAGCTCAGAGGTAATTTAAGAAGTATTTTTCACAGAGAGGGTTGTGGATGTATGGAACAGCCTTCCAGAGGAGGCTGTGGAGTCAAAAACAGTGGTGGAATTCAAGCATGCATGGGACAGTCATAAGGCAATTCTAGGGGGTGGGGGTAGGAAGAAGTAGGCTGCTGGTTAACTAGGATCTGCAGCTTATCCATCAGGTAGTGAAATGGGCAGACTGGGTGGGCCAAGCGGTCCTTATCTGCCGTCAAATTCTATGTTTCTATGAGGTCTCCTATAAAGATATTGAAGAGGACAGGTCCCAGCACTGATCCCTACAGGATGCCAGTGGTCACCCCACCTTCCCTCAACAGAGATCCATTTACTAGCACTCTCTCATCATATGCCTTACCCTGCTGACCTGCTGTCATCTTTTTAGTCCTCCTCTGGACTTTCTCCAGCAGGTTAATGTCCTTTATGAGGTGTAAGCACCAATACTGAACTCCATACTTTAGATGTGGCCTCACCAGTGACCAGTACAAGGGCAGCATAATCTTATCTCTCCAACTACTGATACCCCTAGCTATGCATCCCAGCATCTTGTTTGCCCTTGCAGCTGCTTTTTTGCACTGTGTGGAGTGCTTCAGGTCACTAGTGATCATCACTCCCAAGTCCTTCTCCTCCTCTGATGCAGATACCTGGACTCCCCCAAAGTAGTACTCCATCCTGGGATTCTTCAGTCCAGTGTGCATAACTTTGCATTTCTTGACATTGAAACCAAGTTGCCAGATCCAAGACCACCTTCCCAGCTTTTCCAGATCATCCTGTAGGTCCTGGATCCCTTCAACTGTGTCCACTCTCCCACAGAGTTTGGTATCATCCATGAATAGGCACATTTTGCCCTTAATGCCATCCCCAATGTCACTGATGAAGACATTGAACAACATGTCAATCATGTTTATGTAGCTGATTGCTAAATGTTATTATCACTGAGCATGCATCAATGTTGCAGTCTTTTACATGTTTAGAGCCATTAGCACCCTGTGAATCTATTCCTTTTCTTATTGGGATGGTAGCTGTTGGGTTTGGTACAGTTTGGAAGGGGGGACCATTTAAGGAAGGAGTCCCTGACAGGCAGTGTGCAGCACTCTGAGTAGTAGTATTTTGGATCTTGACCAGTGTTTAGGGCTGGGATGCCACTCTAGGCTGTAAGCAACCCATCCAAAAGGTCTGGCAGGTGGGTGGCCAGGGAATACTGCTCAGGCGTGTGAGAGAGCTGAGCTAGTTGTAGGGCCCCGGTGCAAATTCATTTGTTCCACCTTCATGGTGAGCAGCCTGAAGCTCTCCAGAGCTTTGGTGGGGGGGGGATTACACATACCTTGCGAGCCTGGTCCACGGTGAGGGTGGTTGGTGGTGCTCCAGAGTTCACCAAGGGTGTTGAGCATTCAACTGGGGAAGAGTTGTAAACTCTACCCCCCCAGGAATACAGTCGTCATTATAGTGCATTGGGACATGCACCATATGGGATAAGTGGTTGGGACATTTCATCCCAGGACCTGTAAGGGTTAATAGTTTTCACCACCCCGGGGGGCTACTGGCAGTACAGGAGTACCTTGGGGGTGGGCCAGGGTGTATAAGGGAGGAGGGTGGAGGAGTCAAGGGAGGAGAGAGTGGATAGGCACAGGTCGAGCAGGGCAGGTTGCCCACTCGAGTGGCATGGTAATTTCTTTTGGGATAGCGGTTAGACAGCAGCACTTTGTTGAGTTATGGTGGCAGCCACTGCAAGGGATTCTCCCATTGGGGGAAATCTGGACAAACCCTGTACCCTGCAGGAAGATGGTAATTGCATGTCTGGAATGGCCATAGGAGTGGGGTGTGAAGGAGAGCAGAAAAAAAATCACCAACAAGATGGGGACATGCTGCCATCTTCCATGGGAACAGTCGCCCACTGCGAATCATGTGCCCAGAAGCAGGATGGAAGACAGCGGCCCTGAATGGAGAGGCCTCTTACTAGTAGCATCAGAATTCTGCCACCTGGGAGGAGGGAATGGTAGCCTTGAGGTGAGAAGCTAGTGTGCCCCACTCTAAGAATTCTTTTGACCTTTTTGGGGCAGTGGAGCAGTGATCCCGAAGTGAGAAGCAAATCTGAGCTAATACGATAGGAACAAGAGGGTATGCAGGACTGTGAGAAGAATCAGACCTGCAGCATTTGGATTTTTGTTTCAAGATGAACTAAGCTGACTGAAAATTCAGGGTCATCCAGATCACACCCCATGGAATGGACTTTGATGAAGGAACATTGAGGACTCCTGTGATTATGTGACTATAACCATCCAGTGTGACACGTTCTTCCCCATGTATAATTAACTGCTCCATGGAGTGGCTTCATGTTCTATTAAACCGGGATCCCCTGCTTTAATTTGAAGAAAGATTAATCTTTGTTCTTTAACAGACTGTTAATGCCACTAAATCTCATTTTTCCTCCCAGCCCAGCACCGGGGAGGCCCAGTAGCATCCTATCTTTGAAGATCTGGCAAACATAAGTCAATTTTGGAAAGTTTCTGCTGTGGCTGCCCTCTCCCCATGGATAGGAATCATAGGCATACCCCTAGACACTGGGGAGGGGGTGGGCAACATTATAGGAACACCTTTGCACAAATTATATTTCTATAACTGCTCCCATAGTAAGTCTGGTGAAATTTTGTGCTCTCTTTTAGGCCATGGGATTGTGCTCTCCATGTTACTTTTCCTTACTGATCATGTAGTCTTATTATAACTTCATCAAATTGAGCCCTCTCCCCATCTGACACATAACTTTCATTTCTTTAACCAACTTACCTCTACCCTTTACCTGCACTTGTTGCCTTCATCCAAAACAATGTTATCTAATTGCAACTTGGCTGTCCATTTTCTCCTGCGAAAGGCCTCTGGTTTGTTGGCTGATTCCAGATCTCTACAAGACTTGGCTCCTGTCATTAAGTATTGCCCTATCTGGAGATGTGGAGCTAAACCCAGGTCCGAATACCAACAACACTGGTCCCCATTCCATCTGCTTACAGTGGTTTGTATAAAGGGGCTTAAGGTTGCACACTTCAACATTCGTAGCCTTATGGCAAACTTAAGGGACCTTGAAACCTGAGTATCATGCTATGGCCCTGATATTCTGTGCCTAACTGAAACATGGCTGAAGCCATTCATCCCTGACTCCCTGTCAGGGTAAAGTTTGCAATGGCAAGATTGCACCATCTCTGAAAAGGATGTGGGTATTCTGGCCTCTTACAGAGATCACTTGCAGCTCACTGCTCTACCAGCTCAACCACAGTTATCTTGTGAAATGTTACATTCCTTGGTAACCCTTCATAATACCAAGAAACTACATATTATAACTATCTATAATCCCCCTTAAAATGGCCTGGCAGGCCTAACAGATATTATCCACTACTTATCTGGTAGAATTGGCAAAACTGAAGTTCTCATATTTGGCGATTTTAATCTAGATTGGCACAACAATAAATCTGGCATCTATGAATCAATACTGCATAAATGTCATCAGGCTCAAATACTTACTTCCCCTACCAGAGTTGCACTCAGGAGGAACTGTCAGACCCTCATTAACTGGATTCTAACTAATAGGGAGGATAGGATCATCACCTCAGGCATTTTACCGGACTCCATTAGTGATCACTCTCCTATTTTCTGGATTTGGAAGGCCTGCACCCCACCCATCCCACCAAAATATCTGCTTTTACATAACTTCTCAAAACTGACCTCATAGCAGATCTGAATCAAATTGACTGGACCCCAATTTATAATTTTACTAGTATGGATGAGAGATTTTCCTATTTCATCTCTCACCTTCAGGTTCTCCAGTACAAGCATAGTCCATTTATAAGGCGTAGGGTCAGGGGTACAGCCACTAAGTGGCTTCACAGTGCCTCCCTTACTGAAATCAAGGCTAGGAATAAGTGCTATGCTAAGGTCAAAGCCACTATCTCTCTATCTGACTAGTATGACTATAGGAAATGAAGAAGTGACTAAAAAAGCCATTCATGCTGCTAAAAGTGCATATTACAAAGAGCTTCTCCAGTCAACCGTGGGTGACCCAAGAAAATTCTGGAGTCATATCAAAGGCTTCATGGGTAACAGTACTAGAGCTCCTGAGTCTGATATGTTAGTTAAAGATACTAACTGTAACAACCCAATAACAATTGCCAAGGCTTCAACTTGCTTTTCTCAGACTTAACCAGATATACCAATAGTAACTGTGCTTTCCTGAACTATCTACTCTAGCCTCACCCCCCTTATTCACCCCAGTTCTATCTTAGATTGATTACTTGCAGAGAAGTTTTGTGCTTGCTCAAGGCCATTTTATCCCATAGTAGTTCTGGAAATCATGGTCTTGAGCCGAGACTGCTGAAAATTGTTGCCCCTCAACTGGCCTGACCTGTTATCCAAATTTTTAGCCTATCTGTTATGACTGGTATGGTTCCCAAACTGTTGAAGGTAGCAAAGATTGTCCCTCTTTTAAAAAAGGAGACCCCAAAAACATGGATAATTATCATCCTATTGCAATTTTACCAGTTCTTAATAAGATCCTTTAAAAACTAGTTGCCCTACAGGTAACTGAATATCTGCAAAAATATAGCCTGTCATCTGAGGTACAACACGGCTTTAGATTGGAGCATAGCACTCTATAGCTTTCATGTATTTCACACATGATATTAAATTAGCTATGGACAAGGGTATGTACACTGGTGCTGTCTTTATTCACTAAACTAAGGCCTTCGTTCCAATACCATTCTCTTGCCTTCTCTAAACTGTCTACCCTTGTTTTTTTTGCCTCCTGTCATAGCTTGATTTACTAGCTATCTTAGTGACTTGCATCAGTTTGTAAAATTTAATAATTTGACTTCTGACCTTGTTGCTACCAGAACTGGTGTTCCACAAGGATCTATCCTGGGCCCTTTGCTATTTACCATTTTTATTAATGACCTCCCTTGAGTCCTCTCTAAGTGTTCGTTATTTTTATATGTAGATACATAGCTATTTATACAATCTCAAAGAACATGGATGTTATTAATTATCTGCTTAAAGCTGATTTTAGCAGAGTTCAGACATTGCTCTTACAAAATAGACTTCTTCTGAATACCAGTAAGACATACTCCATGTGCTTTGGTTCTATTCCAAAATTCAAAGCCTGCCCAATTGATCTAACTGCACTGTGTTCAAATGGGTATCCTCTTACTGAAGTTAAGTCCTATAAGTACCTGGGAATTACATTAGATCCCTCTTTAGACTGTTCTCTTCATATCTCCAATGTATGCACATGAGTGCACTCTAATTAGGACTTGCATGTAGAGTCAGGCATGCCCTCACCCCTTCTGCTAGGCTTGTCATCGCAAGTAAAGTATTATTACTTAGCCTCACCTATGTCTTGGTACCCCTCTCCCAAACTAGCTCCTGTCTGCTCTCTAAATGGACCACAGCTCACAATGGCATTTGTTGCTTTCCCTTATCTGCACACAGATTGGCTCACCAAAGTGCCCTTTACAGAAACCTGCAGTGGCTTTCACCATTGTTTCTTAAATACTATGCACTAGGGTGTTTTATCGACAAGCTTATTTGATCAGGTACTCCTACTGCTCTTAAGAAATCTGAACAAGTGCATCCCCTTTGGTCCATTCACCTGGAGATACTCTAAATACCTAAATGTATCACTTATATGGGTAAACAGGCATTTTCCTACTTCACTCCTTGATGCTGGAACACTTTGCCCCTTGCCATAAGGTTGGCACAATGACATTCTATCTTTAAGGCTAAACTTTGAGAGTACCTTATGTCCCTTCACAATTGTTCATGCTCCAGTTCTTGATACCGTGTGCCGACTAATATATGTATTTTGTTCAGCTGTTCTGTATTGTGGGAAAGTTATTGATATCTGCTGATTACTTCTCTCCCACACTTACTGTAATGTATGCTGAAGTCTACTCAGTCTTGATCTTTCGTGTCTAAGTTACTCGATGCTCTGTGCCAGCTTCAGTTGTGGCTTCCCTTCTGTTCTACTTTACTGAATGCTATCTGGTTATTCTTAATTCTGTTCTTAAGCACTGCTGGTTTGTATACTGATTGTCTGCCTAATCTCGTTGTATTATTGTTGCATTTATTGTTTACTGATGTATGATGTAATTCTCCAAGGTCGTGCCTGAAAGTAGGCATTAATTCGTCTAGTGCACTTAACCTGGTTAACAAAACCTAACTAGCTAACTAAATTAACTGATTAATTACTTAATTAATTAAGTCAATTCCTTCTGAATCTCCTCCACATTGTCACTCTGTCCCCTCTGGAATCCCAGTCACCAGCATGGTGTGCTTAACATCCAGTACTTTCACACCAGTAATGCTTTGGGAGTGCAGTTCGCAGCTGGAATTCACATCTTCCAGTCACTCCCGGCCACTGCCATGGAGCTATTTGTATGGATGGAGGGCAGCCAAGCTCTACTTATACTGTACACCTGCAGTATGGACAATCTCATATAATGGACGATTTCCATGTGCCCAACCCATCTTTTATACTCCACCAGTATTAACAGCCTTGTTTTACTGAACTATATGGGCCTCTTTTACCAGACAGCTGGCAGCATTATGTTGCACATAGAATAGTACTGCACGGCACTGGGTGACCTTTCAACATTGCCACTAGATGTCGGCCAGTTAGGAGGCACATGTGATCCCGTTCTTCCCCCAGTGAATTAAATGCTGTACTCAGTAATGGTATTCTCTACAAGGAACTGATCCAACATGAGTCTAAAAGATTCAGCACTTTCTAGGTGCACTGCTTCTTTTGGATGCTTGTTCTATAAGTTTACCACTCTCTTGCTGACAGATGCTTCTTCAAAGTACCCTTATTCTCTTCCCCCTTATGAGTAAGGTAAGCCCTATAGTTCTACTGCCTTGAACAAGCTGAAAATGTTTAATTAATCCACCCAATCCAACCCCTTTAAACTTCCTATCTCCTCTTAGCCTTCTGTTATCAAGGAAAACATGCCTAGCTTTTCTAGCCATTACTGTTCCTCATAGCTTAACCTCTCCATCCTTTAATTATTTTAGTTGTTCTCTGTTGCACCCTCTTGATTGCTGCAATATATTGTTGGTGCTGCAGTGAACCATCAACCAGAATTGTACACAGTACCCCAAGTGTGGCTTTACCAGGGCACTATGAAGAGACAAAATCACATCACTCTCACAGCACGGCATGCCCCTTTTAATGCAGCCCAGCATTTTTTTTGCCTTACACACTACCACTGCATGTTTAGCTTCACCTTCTCAGTGATTACCTTCTTTTCATTGTTTAGAAACATAGAAACATAGACTTGGATGGCAGATAAGGACCGCTTGGCCCATCTAGTCTGCCCATTTCCCTACCTACAGGATAGGCCGCAGATCCTAGTTAACCAACAGCCTATTTCTTCCTACCCCCCCACAAGAATTGCCTTATGTCTGTCCCATGCATTCTTGAAATCTCCCACAGTTTTAGACCCCACAACGTCCTCAGAAAGGCTGTTCCATGCATCCACTACCCTCTCTGTGAAATAATACTTCCTGACATCCCTTGGTTTGATCCTTTAACTGCACTGCCTTAAAGAGCAGCTTTCCAGGTATATTAGCCAAAGTCATCAGGGACCGCTGCCTGCCACAGAGTCCAAAGATCGTAAAAAATAAATGTTTTTGATTATACAGTTTTCGGGAGGGAAGGGATAGTATTTTGGCTCCATGAAGCTGAATATCTGATCCCTTCCACCTCCCAATATGGAGACCCCAGCTAATGAATATGTGATATAAGAATATAGACAGCGCAAGGGCATGCTCTATAGGAATTAAAAGGCCCATTTTCTTTACTTTTTTTTGAATACTTTAGCGTGCAGATACCAACAAATCAAAGTTACTGCTCAACCAACACAGGCCACAAACATACTGAGTGATCAGGGAAACATCAGGGTCAGTGGTGGACGCGGGTTACTTAGACTTCAGCAAGGCCTTCAACACCATACTACACAAGAGGCTTATAAGGAACCTGAGCAGTTTTGGGGTGGGACTCATAGTAGAAAACTGGGTATAGAACTGATTGATGGATAGATGACAGAGGGTGGCGATAAACGGCTTCATGCTAGAAAGAAGAGTAACCAGCTGGGTATCTCAGGGCTGAGTAATGGGACCAGCCCTTTTCAATGTCTTTATAAGGGACACTGTAGAACAGCTGGAAAGGCACGTATGCATCTTTGCAGAGAACACCAAAATCTGCAATTGAGTAGACAGTCCTGAGGGAATGAACACAATGAGTAGAGATCTGAGAAAACTTGAGGAGTAGTCGAGGTTATGGCAGCTGGATTTTAATGCTAAAAACTGCAAAATTATGCACCTAGGACACAGAAACACAGAGGCAGCATATAACATGACAGTCACTAAACAGGAAAGAGACCTTGGAGTTATATCTGATGACCTCAGGGTGGCAAGGCAGTGCGACATGGCAGTAGGGAGGACCAGCAGGATGCTGGGGTGCATAGGAAAGGGATTCACCACCAGGAGAGAGGTGATTTTACCACTGTGTCAATCACTGGTAACACCCCACCTGGATACTGTGTCTAGTTCTGGAGACCACATCTATGAAAGGACACAAACAGGTAGAGGCTGTCCAGAGGACAGCAACTAAAATGGTTCAGAAAATGCATAATAAACCCTATGAGGAGAGACCAAGGCCCCGTCCACACTACACCACTTACAATCTGCAACGGTTCCAAACCGTTACAGACCAGAAACATTACAGTGTGTCCACACTGCCAGTGAACAGCGTGATAACGGACTGAAAATGGTACAGCCTATTCACACTGTGTGTGATAGTGTGTGTGGTCCCAACCCTGAAGCAGAGCATATCCCATGGTGCACCTGGCGAGGACAGCTTTGATGAGAGGCACCCACCCACAATACCTATGGGGTAGTATGCATCTGTACAAGCCATAATGTGCAACATACAGTATGGCAATGGATCGTGACACACCTAGGGTGGGGAGGCAACAGGGAGATGGCTTTGGGGGCAGTCTGAATGTTGGATTCAGGGAGGTACTGCAATGAGAAGGAGGGAGTGTGTGTGATATGGCAACATGTCCAACAGGGGTAGGGCACCAGGGCATGACAGCCGGTCAGCTACTGTTGCCGAATGGCTGATGGCAGCCCCTCCACTACTGCTGTCAGTGTACCCCACTGCGCCACTGTACACAGTGCCACACATATAGTGGCCACCATATCAGTGTTACATGATGCACCCAGGAGCTCAACCGCTGTATGTGTGCACTACTGGCACCACTCTGCAAGTAGTAATGATACCACAGCACAGATAGGCAGGTGGGGTACTCCCAGCGCCCGTCACAGTGAGAGGCATCATCACGGATAGTATATGGATACCGCAAGAGGCGACTCTCAGGGAGGCATGTGAGGACAGGAGATAGGTCAGAGTGGGACACGGGTGGGCATATTGCTGTAGAGTTGGGTTACCCGTGCTATGGAGGCTGCCAGTACAGCCTATGCTCGTGCCCACTGCCACTGATGCCCTCTAGCTGGTAGCCTCCAGAGCCCCCCTGCATGCATTACAACAGTGCTGCAATGCATGCAGGTATAGTGGAGGACTGGAGGCTACACGGTGGAGCGTTTAGACACACACCGGTAACGTTACAGAACTGCACCCGTTACAGGAACTGTTGTTGAAACCACCTCACAACAGGTTTCTGTCACAGTTCCGAAAACGCCTTCTGTAATGTTACCAGTGTAAACGCAAACCATTACAGTAATGGTTTAAGCCCTGTGTAATGTTACAGAAGGGTTTTAGTGGTGTAGTGTGGACAGGGCCTAAGGGATCTCAATGTGTATACCATGGAAGGGGAGGCATGATAGAGAACTATAAGTGCCTCAAGGGGATGAATAAGGTACAGGAAGGGAATATTTTCTAAAAGAAGGTGCATGAGAACAGGAATGCATGCAATAAAGCTGGAAGAGGGAATTTATTTTTATTTTAGGCATTGATAACTAGGTAAGGCCCACTAATCACAAGTGCCAGTTTTCAGGGGCGACCTGGGAGCACTGGGGAGGTTAAATGCCTTTCTCAGAGTCACACAGTATGCAAGTAGTAGAGGTTGTGGGAATCAAACCCAGGCCTGCTAAATGTACCAAGCTCATTATTCTAACCTCTAGGCTATACTGCCAGCCCCAATTAAGGAGGGATGTGAGGAAATTCTCCTTCACTGAAAGACTCGTGGA
This sequence comes from Neoceratodus forsteri, assembly GCA_016271365.2. Lineage (NCBI taxonomy): Eukaryota > Metazoa > Chordata > Ceratodontiformes > Ceratodontidae > Neoceratodus > Neoceratodus forsteri. The sequence continues at coordinate 1,272,284,526 of CM057449.1, read as the reverse complement.
TACTGTGCTGGGGCCAAAAAATGAAAATGATGTACCTACTGTAATTCTTGATCTTTCTGTATATCTTCACCATTCATCACTGGTGGGTTCTGGCTGAACAGGACCCTGTGGGAGCTTTTTTTTTTTTTGCAAAGAGGCGGAGCCAACGTCAAACAGCACCTCCCTCAAGGCCGACACATTGCATGGTGCTCATGGGTTGGCAACTAACCGACATCTACTCCTCCTCAGACCCAGTTCTGCACACCAGAGAGTAGTTAGAAAAGAAAAAAAAAGAGGGTGGGGAAAGGGAGCCCAAGGGATAAAAAACAGAAAAAGAATATGAAAACCAAGGAAGGAATAATGCCAGATAAGAAGACAGAAGGATAAGAGCCTAGGGGTCTGGGACAGGGGACCCCAACCTTTGGGTGAGGAGGGAGAGATAGAATAAGGGAGGGAGAAAGGTATAACAGGAGAAAAAGAAGAAGCAGCGAGGAGGAAGAGAAAACACCACACTCCACCAGCCAGGGTTGAAAGGACTGTCCGAGGACTACAGAAGGGCAATACTGCTTTAACCATGTCCCTTTACTCCAGAAGGAAAAATCCCTAGAAGGAACCAGAGGACAGCTGGTCTGAAGTCCAGAAGAGGAAGCAGTGCACAGACTCTGAAGAGTCCTCATTGGGGAAGATACACGGCAATCTCTCCCCAAGAATAGGATAAACCAAGAAGGGACAGGACTCATCCTGAATTAGGCAACAAAAATAAGCCCCAACTCTTTCCTTTTTTTTTCAAATGTCTCTCGAAGGAGAGATGAAGAAAGAGGAGACTTATTAACAGAAATTCCAGAGGAAATCCTGCCAAGAAAATCGTATAAAACAGATAAAGAAAGAGGAAAGGATAACCAGGGCCCCGCCATCCCTGCTCTAAGAGAACCCCTAGGGCTTTAGATAAAGCAGGGAAGAGTATCCAAAATGGGTCTGATCAGGAGCATGGTCCCATTAGGATGAAAACAGAACCCTGGTGACCAAGAAGGGTCACCTCCCTGTTTATCCCCCCCCCCAACACTCTCGATACCTTCTAAAGGGACGGAGTGAGAGGTAACAGAATTACCAACAGGACACAGTTTGGAGAGACAAACAGAGAGGAGGCATCGCCCAGAGACTGAGGCATAAGAGGTGAAGGCGGGTGGGAAGCAGTGATGAATGGTGAAGATACAGAGAAAGATCAAGAATTATGGTAGGTACGTAATTTTCACGGTATGTGTGTCAGTCATCACCATTCATCACTGGTGGGTCATTATCAAGCCCCCCAAAGGGGACTTGGTACCTCCCTGAGGAAATGAAGCCCCTCAGCCTCCTGTGGGGGAAGACACCAGAGGAGGGAACCCTTCCAGGCCTAGTTAGGCCCGAGACTGCTCTGGGTGAGGCAGCGTTCTCCTTTGGGTAGGCGAGGGAAGTCGTCCTGAAGTTCCCACCTCACCATGCTGGAGAAAAGGTGGGTTCCCCGGAATGAGGAGGCAGACACCCTACATCGGGCCAGGGGTGATAACCTGGAAAGACGAAGCCATGCTGTCTGCCTCATGCAGATCGCTGTCCACGCTAGCCTGGATGATACCTCACTGGCACCATACGATGCCCTTGCTTGGTACCTTGCAAGCTCCAGGCACCGTGCAGAGAGGGCAATGGCCTGTCTGGTCACCTCCGAAATCAGGCAAGAACACTGGGATTTGTCCTAGTAGAGACCATAAGTGCCTATTTATAGGCAGGATGATGAGCCTGATGTGCCAAAAGAGACAGAGAGACATGCTAAAGAGAACACTCTCCTTCCCCAGAAGTCAAACTTAGCAGAGTCTGTCTCCAGGGGTCAGTCACATCTTGGGTGTCTATGCCCTGAAGGGGTGTCCAGGAGTGTCACGCCTGAAGGAGGGTGAGCCAAGGCTCCTGGAGACCCTAGGGTGTGCAATATCTGCATCAGCAGTCCCTTGGGGCTAGAGAGAGGGTTGAGGGACTTCTCCAGGTGCGGTACAACACCTCCCTGAATGCAGAGGGCCAGGTGGGAGCCACCAGGTTGGCCACACTGAATTTGCCTAAAAAGGCACATGTCGTCCACTCAGGATTGCGACTTCCTAAAGTAGATATGTGGAGCTCGCCGACCAATCCCGAAAGGAAGCACTAATAGCTAGACAAATCAGCCGCTGGGGACAGGTGGATGAAGGAGTCCTCTCCCTTGGAAGAGGAAGATGACGAGTCCAGAGATTCAGACACTGGCTGCACAAGGGAATGGTGGAACACCTCCTCGTCCATGGACCTACATTAGACAGGAAATAGTGCAGCCGTGGACATGAACTGCTACCAAGTGAGAGCTCCCGTAGCACCGACGTGGTCTGGGGAGAGGGAGGTGTTGGCAGAGGTAAGGGAGATAAACACCTCCGAGGAGGAGCATGACATCTGCCAGGGCTAGGGGACCTCAAGGATGAAGAAGATCTGTCAGTTGGAGCAGTCAGGGGCCATTCAACTGAGCTGAAATGGTGAGGACTGAGCCCTAAAAGAGACTCCCCCCTGCGAGGTGACCGGGGCCACAAGAGCCCAGAAAGGCGGGCCCTAGCCTCTAAAGATGAGATTCCTCCAGGGGAGCCTTTGGGGGGAAAAAACAGGAGTGGAGCTGCGACTCCTACCCAAACCACTATGAGCTCCCAGGGACTAGGGAGGGGCACTACCCCCCGATTCTGGCCCCTCAACCCTTCAGACTCAGAGAGGGACCTCTTCCTCAGAGTCAGCCTAGACAGCTCAATCACCATGGTCAACTCCTGAGAGACAGACACCGAGAAAGTACCCTCCCCAGCCTAAGCACCCAAAGAAGAGGGTACACCTCTTAAGGAAAAAAGAGAACCGACTCCAGTATGCACCCAAGTGCCACCCTGAGCACCGGAGAACTGTTCGGGAACACCAACACTGGAGCCGGCAGTAAATGCCAAACCCAAAGGAGGGGACTGAATCGGAGTTGTAGTGCTGGGCAGAGAGGAGTCGTAGGAATTAGTCCGGGTCCACCTCTGAGTCGTCATCCTCACCTGAGGAGGCTCGGACCCAGACCACTCCACGATCTCCTCCAGTTCCAGGACCACAAGTGGCACCACGAACTGGCATGGCACCGGGAGCCGACTGGACCACCAGGGTTAACGTACACATACAGTATGCCCACAATTGGGCATTGGACAGCGGTCCACTGGACCACCAGGGATATTGGAATCATATGCCTGCAATCGGGTGATGGGGATCGGTCCACTGGACCACCAGGGAGTGACTGTACATATGTCCATGATCAGGAAGGGGATAGCGATCCACTGGATCATAAGGGATAGATATAACCTATGCCCACGATTGGACGAAGGAGTACTGTCCACTGGACCACCAGAGCTTACATATACACTTGCCTGCGAATAGGCGTTCGAGTGCTACGCACGCCGAGAGGCAGGGGGCGTTGGTCCCCGATGGCTGCAACCTGGCAGGGCACCAAGCGCAAGTCACCAGGGATTGGCACACTGCATGCAAATGGCTCCATTTGGCCTCACATGCATCATGGACCTCATTTGCATGCCGAGTGCTGAATATCATGGTTGATGTGCTCAGCGCAACATCACTTGCGCATCCCCCAGCTCCCCTGCCAGTTGCACTGGTGCAGTGCCACTGCACCCTCAGTGCCATATTCAACTGTGCTGAGCCATGGCACAGCACTGTTGATTATCGCCTGGTCCCTGCCCTGATGCAGCCCAGATGCGCTGTGCCCAGGCTTGCGCCCCAGGCTACCACAGTCTGAATATCCCACTCCAGGTCTGTCAATCTCCTCTCCAGTAACCTGTCTTCTGTCCCTTCCCACTCCAAATAGACCTACATATTGTTCCCTGCTTGAGGACATCATCCAGTCCCAAAATACATACATACACGCACACACACACACACACACACACACACACACACACACACACACACACACGCACTTACTTTTTGGCTTTTTCTTATGAGCCCCTATCCTACCAATACACACTTACACAACAGGCACATACTGGGAGTTATACTGGGAGGTATAGACATACAAAAGGCAGAGGCCCATATAAGCATGTCTCCAGCCAGGCTGGTATATTCCATATTTATTATAATAATAATGTATCAAGTTTATGTTTAAAACTGACATGATCAACATTTTCTACTAGAGAACTAGGAAGTGAATTCCACAAAGGAATTATCCTTTGTGTATAATAAAATCTCCTTTTATTTGTTTTAGAATATGTAAGGGTCAATTGGTATTTATGACTTCTTAAATTACAGTTATATTTATTGTAGGACATGTCTAGTTGTGTAAGTAAATCATCATCATCATTATGGATCTTGTGCATGAATAAGACATCCCCTCTTTTTCTTCTTTGTTCCAGGGAATACATTCCCAACTCTTCCAGTCTTTTCTCATAACTTTTGTTGGAAATATCACCTACTAATTTAGTTATTCTCCGTTGAACCCCATCCCTTCTATTTATGTCTCACCTGAGATAGGGGCTCCACAGAGGGGAACAATAATCCAGATGTGGTCTCACATAGGCCCTATATAGTGGCATAATACATCTTCTGTCTCAGGAAGCAAAGCTTCTCTTTATACACCCTATAAGCCTACTAGTCTTATTTATAATATTGTTATAATGAACTTCGAAATTTAGGTCAGAGTCTATTATTACACCTAGATCTTTTTGCTGCGTTACAGATCTTAATACGTGGCCCTTTAATGTATATTGATGGTGCAGATTTTTTTTTTTCCAAAATGCATAATAACGCATTTGTCAATGTTAAACGACATTTGTTTTTTATCAGCCCATATTTCACATTTTTTTAAATCACTGGCAAGATTTTGGTAATCTATTAGGGTTTCAACCTGTGCTGTTATTTTAGTGTCATCAGCAAATTTTATAGTGAAACTTTTTAAATCGGATGTCATATCTGACATAAATAGTCACACAAACATACATAGGCGGCTACAAACACCACAGAGATGGGGCCAAAACCAAATCCAAAAGGTACTCACGAACTGTCCAAAATAGGTCGGCACCTCATAACCATCTGCTCTCTGATATAAAGTACACATTCGATGTGTCAGGATAAAAGCCTTTTATTTTCAAAATAGGCAAAATAGTCAGCAAACATACAAGATGTGAACTCGATACACCTTGCTCCTCACCACGGAACCAAATGTTTTCGTGTCACAACTACGCTTTCTCAAGGTCATATCAAGGTCTCAAGGGATATCTGATATAAATATATCAAATAGGATTGGACCCAGGACTGATCCCTGAGGAACTCCACTGGTCACAGATTGTATTCCAGATATACGTCCTCTTATACTTACACGTTGGGTACGGTCATTTAGCCATTCTTCTACCCAATTTATAATTTGATTCTTAATTCCTAAAGATCTCATTTTCTGTGTTAAGAGTCCATGCGGCACTTTATCAAATGCCTTACAAATATTGAGAAATACTATGTCCAATGCTTTATAGTTTTCCAAGCTTTTACTTATGTACTAATAAAAGGCTATGTTACCTGATAAACAAGACCTATTTTTTCTAAAACCATGTTGTGATTTATCCTCCAGTCCCCTATCTTGTAGGTCAGTTTCAATCCTAGTTTTAAGTATTGATTCAAAGATTTTACTCACTATACTAGTTAAACTAATAGGTCTGTAATTTTGTATGTGTGATTGATTACCCTTTTTAAAGACTGGTGTCACGATAGCGGTTTTCCAGTCATTCGGAACATCGCCAGTGTTTAATGACATTTTGAAAAGTTTATATAATGGATTTACAAGCCATTCTTTGATTTCTTTCAATAATCTTGGATGTAACTTATCTGGTCCAAGTGATTTATTTATGTTTAGTTTGTTTAAATTTGTCATAATCACCTCTTTAGTTATCTCACTTACAAAGTCCCTTTCAATTAAGTTATTTATTAACTGTTTTGCGTTTTTTGATTCATTATTAAAAACTGAGCAAAAATATTTATTATATTTCTCTGTGCTTTCCTGAAGTGTTATTTCATTATTATCTATGATTAATGGTCCTACAGTTCTCGAGTTGGATTTTTTATTATTTATATGAGAGTAAAAGCTTTTTCCACCATCTTTAATATAGGCTAGATTTGTTTTAAACCTTATATTTTCATTTTTTATTTTAGTTTTACATTTCTTTAGAGATTATATTGCCATATGTTGTACTGGTATCCTTCTCTTTTCATGGCTCTGAAATATCTCTGTTTTTGTTTAATTTGATAATAGATGGAGTTATCGATGATGGAATTTTACTTTTTTTTATTATACATTGTCCGATTTGGGAAATATTTATTTTCCAACCCTAGAATTTTGTTTTTGATTTTTATCCATAAACCATTACATGCCATTAATTTGTTGTCCCATCTCCAATTAAATAAATCATGTTTTAATTTGGTGAAATTTGCTCTGTTATAATTTTTAACAATTGTTTTACCTACTATAGATTTTGTTTACATAAAACTATTAAAAGTGTTGTTTGCTGCTGTTAGTTGTTTATTGTTTAGGTAGTACCCCTGACTTGAATTCTTTGGGTCTAGCCAAAAACCTTACACTATTCCAAACTGAATGCCATTGTTCACTTGTTGGCCTGCTCCCTCAGTAGACTTAAGTCCCCTTGAAATTGTTTTTCTCTGCATTGGAGTCTATTATCCTCATTAGTTTTGTGTCATCTACAAATATAATTACCTTACTTGAGACCCCTGATTCCAGGTCTTCAATATACATATTGAACAGAAGGGGTCCCAACACAGGCCCCTGGGGAAACTCACTGGTGATTTACTTTTGTTTGATGTTGGCCCATGCGCCACTACTCCCTGTGCCCTACTGTGCAACCAGCTCGCTATTCACTGCTGTATTTTCAAATCATTAGGTTTTTGTGTGTCTCTCCAAACCACATGTATATGGATTCCACGTACTTCTGTTCCTATAAATTGCCTCTTCAGTATGCTCACTCTGAGTATCCAAATTATCAATGACCTAAGGGTTTTGACTTGGTCTTGGCTGAGACAGTGACTACAATACACTAAGGAGCCCCTTCAGGGTGAGACACCTGTCTGTACTCTATCATTCTCAGCCTATACTGGGTCTTCTGTACAAGACTGTTAAAAAACATGATGTCTGTTCTGGTGAAGCCTTATCAGCCTGTCCTTCACAAGGACTTGTATTCCCATGATATCTTACACTGGGACTGAGGTTTTAGACTATGTGTGGTTTACAGATATGCACAAAACCTAAACAATATGGATCCTTATATGGATTTTATCTACTACGTTTCCTGCAAAGGTCTGTCACTTGAAATTCAATGCAAAGAAGTGTAAGGTAATGCACACAGAAGCAGAAAGATCTGAAAACAGAATACAGAATGTGAGGGGAGTAACAGTAGAAAGTACAACCAAGCAGAAGTGAACAAGGGGTAATGATACCAAACGATTTAAAACCATCTCAGTGCAACAGGGCAGTGGATATGACATTGAGTCCAGCATCAGGAGGAACAGGGGTTGAGGAGATGAGCGTCTCTGCCACCATTAGTCCCCATCCCCCTCCAATCACCTCCAGAGGTCCTGCACAGCATTCAGGAGGACCTCAGCCATACCAGCCCCTTCCTCTGCATTGCCACCAATCAAATGATGGGGATTTGAATAAGGGGCAGAACTATAAAGCCTGCTGAAACCCACAGCCATACAAAGACTTTCTTCTCCATCTCCAGCCATCTAGTTCAGCATCAGGAGCCACAGGGGTTGAGAGTGCAAGTGTCTCTGCCACCATTACTCACTCTTCATCCTCCAGTCACCTCCAGGGGTTCTGCCCAGCATTCAGGGGGTCCTCAGCCAGACCAGCCTCTTCTTCTGCATTGCCATCAATCAGACACTGGGAATTTGAATAAAGGGCAAAGCTACAAAGCTCCCCATTCCTTGAGTGAATTTTCATCACCACTAACTTTTAAAACTCAACTTGATGCAGTCATACTGCAGTTCTCAATGCTAAGGGCAACAAGGAAGTCTGCCTGGGAGTTGCAGCACTAAGGGCAACAAGTTAGTCTGACTGGGAGTCAGCATGGGAGGCTGCTGGTGGCCAGATGAACTGGACTCTTACCCACTACTATGGACTTTAGCTACAATACTTTCTATGTGTTGGAACACTGCTTATTGTTCTGTAATGTGTAGTCTGCCATAATGTCTGTATACTTTACTTGGCCCACTGCACTCTATGGATTCCTGATGTATATAACTAGTTATCTGTATAAGCTCCTGTTGTTGCTTGCTATCAGGAACCATTGCTTGCTTTTATCCTAGACTTGTACTTGCTGTAGTTTCTGCCCATGTTACTCCACTTAAAGGAAAAATCCATGTTAAAATCAGAAAAAGATATGTAGTAGTCTTATTTTCTGTGTTCTAACCAGTTCCCAGTGTTTTTTTTTCCCGCTGGCTGTGAGAAATGTTTTTTCTAACTTTCCCTAACTGTTTTATTGCCCTTGCAGGTTGCCATTCTGGTTTCTTTTATTGCCTCTTCTCCCAGACAGTCTTCCCAGAGTGCCCTTTGGTGTGATGTCTAATTGCCCCTGCAGGAAGCCAGTGTCTTGTTACAGGGTCTGTCACAGGTCAGCTACAGAGAAAATACTTCTTCCAGAGAAGACACACTGCTAGATTTTGGGTGAGTGTAATCATTATTTTTTGATATCAGTACCTTGTTCTGGTGTGTGTGTGTGTGTGTGTGTGTGTGTGTGTGTGTGTGAATCATGTCACTGTTTACTCTATTCCTCTCAGTCACTTTCAGTTTTTGCACCAGTACTAAGTAGCAAAAAGTGAACATCACCTTATAGGATGTAACATAGCAGGACAAGGTACTAATATCAAAAAATCATGATTACACTCACCCAAAATCTAGCAGTGTGACTTCTCTGAAAGAAGTATGATCTTTGTGACTGAGCTATGACAGACCCTGCTAAATCTAAGGGCATAGCTACATCACTGTCGCATGAGCCAGGGTTCATCGTAGGAGAAAGAAAGCCAGTAAACCTATTTATGATGGAGATCCCCAGGGGTCATAAAACTACCATACCGCTTGCAGGCTAATTTAGGAAAACTCCTAATAACAGACAGAGGGGAGGACACACTAGGACTTAACATACATATCAAAGCACTCTACATACCATATGTTTTTGCACATTCTGGTTGGACTTCTCCTTTAAGCGTTTATGATTGCTAGCTGTCTGACTTGCTGTTTGGTGTTAGTGAGTACCACCAAAGTATGTCTGTTCATTGTCTGAGGTGCTGTGAGACTCAGTGAGTGCCTAGTACACCCCATCTAGCTCAGATATCCTCAGAAACCACCTGTCCTGTTTCTAGTGAACCTGACTTACACCCTGTCTGGGTATAGTATGTTTGTAGTTCAAGTCCTGCTATTCCAGTGTATTAAGCTTACACCCTTTGCTGGGTGGAGTGTGTTTGGAACTCGTGTCCTGCTTTTAAATCTGTATGTAATTTACACCCTATCTGGGTGGGGGTATGTTTGGATCTAGAGTCCTGTTTTTCTGTTATACCGAACTATCATCCTATCTGTGTGGAATGTGGCTGGAACTCAAGATCCAGTCTGTAATTGTAAGTAACTGACACCCTACCTGGGTAGATCATATCTGGAACTCAAGACCTGTTCTGTAATTGAATCTAACTTACACCCTCTCTGGGTGGGGTGCATTTGCTACTCCCCCCCAATTAGGTAATCTGAGTCTGAATCCCACTGAAAGTTATCTTCCACACTACCTGGATTGAATGGGTTGTTACTCCTAGCCATCCCCAGATAACTTCTGTCCAGAGTGTTAGTTAACCCCCCCAGAGGGAGTGTGCTCATTCGCTGCCCTTGTAGCTACAATCTCTCCTACCTAATAATGGCCCTGGAGGAAATGCTTGTTAAATTGTTGCTGCTATCTACATCCTGGCTGTTCTAGGTTTGGATCAGATCATCCTACATCCAGGAATCCCTTAGCGCATGTATCCATGGATACAGCCCCCCATTGACTCATTACCCTGAATCAGACAAATGTGACCCTCTCTTTCTTGTATTCCATGGACTGTTCAACAACAGAAACTGCTACAAATTGTTCTCCTTACATGAAGCAGTGGAGAGGCCCACATTGCCTAACCCTGGTCTCCTTATAAGGATTCTGCCAATCCTTTTGTTGCTCCTATCAGGAGACATAGAGCCAAATCCAGGCCCTACACCCCTGAATGTCAGTGTCTGTTCCCCCTCAGACACATGCTGGACCAAAGCAAGGGGTCTCCAATTAGTCCATATGAACATCAGTAGCCTTAGGCTCAAGTTCCATGAACTTGAGGGCTGGATAGATCTGTACTCTTCAGACATATTAGCTGTATCTGAGACCTGGCTTAAGCCTCTGTGCTTACCAATGAAGTTGAGCTCTCTGGGTTCACCACCATTAGGAGGACAGGCTGCACAAGAAGTGTGGGGGTGTCCTCCTGTAAGTTAGATCCACACTTACTGCCTCTCTGGTAATTATTTTTGCCCTTGAGATTTCTGAATTTGAGACCTTAATTAACAAGGTACTCCTTGGAGGAACAAAACCACTCTGTGTGGGGTGTATCTATAACCCTCCCTGAGTGAAGTTCACAGCACTTGATAGTCTCACTAAGGCTCTCTCTAACCAACCCCTAAGGGAACTAATACCCTCCCCCAGGGACTTCAGTATTAACTGGACTTCTGATATGGTGGGCGGACCTAAAGCTACCTTATTCAATGCTTAACTAACCCAAATTATTAGCAAGTGTACCAGACTGAACAATAAAACAGTTAACAATACCCTCCTAGACTGAATTCTAGTCTCCATACCTGACAGAATCAGAGCCAAAGGCCTTTTGGCAGACTCTTTCAGTGACCACTCTCCTGTGATTTGCATTTGGAAGAATAACTCTCCCAACCCTTCACCTAGAATCTTCATGGCCAGGGATTTAATGCTGGCTCCTTCCTAGCCACCCTCTCATAAATTCACTGGGCCACAATCCAGGACCTTCCCACACTGACTCTGCATCTGAATTATTTGTAAGTAATTTCCTCTCAGCTGCAGCAAGCATTCCCTGTTTAGGAAGATGGGCAGCTATTTTGCTGCCAATGCCTTTGATAACTTCTTTACTGACCTTGATAGGTTCAAACCTTCTACCTTTGGCTGCACCACATACCCCCCACCCTCCGCAGAACATACCACTGTGAGTCAGTTCCCCTGAATTCCATTTCCGATTGATTACATGGAAGGAGGTACTCCTCCTCCTATGGCAATTAAAAGATGAAGGCTCAGCAGGGTTTGATAAACTTGAGCCAAGCTGGTAAAAACAGCTGCCCCTGTTATTGCCTCCCCTGTTTCTATGTTCTTTAGCTCACAAATCGCAAATCTGAAAGTGGACAAGGTAATGGGGCCAGATAGGGTGCATCTAAGGGCATTGAGGGAGCTCAGAGAGGTGCTGACTGCACCTCTGACAGCCCTGTTCAACCACTCAGTGGAGGCAGAAATGGTTCTGGAGGGTTGAAGGAGGTCAGATGTAGTCCCACTTCACAAAAGTAGTAACAGGGAAGAGTCTGGCAATCACATGGCAGTCAGCCTGACTTCAGTGGTGGGGAAATTAATGGAAGAAGGAAGGGGAAATTGTTTAACCAGGAAGGGCACACTAAGCTGGAGCTTGTTTCCAGGTGCGACCTGGGAGCACAAGGAAGTTAAATGACTTGCTCAGAGTCACACCGTATGCAAGTGGGGGCTGATGGGGTTCAAACCCAGGTCTCCAGGTCTGCAGCTCAGTGCCCTTAACCACTACACTATACTGTCTCTCAAATGGAATCACTATTGAAAGTAAGGATTGTAGAATATCTTGAATCCAGCAGCCTACAGGATCCTAGGCAGCATGGATTCACTAGAGGAAGGTCATGTCAAACAAATCTGATAGATTTCTTTGACTGGGTGACCAGGGAAGTAGATCAGGGAGGAGCTGTGGATGTGGCCTGCTTAGATTTCAGCAAGGCCTTTGATGCAGTTTCACATAGGAGACTAGTAAACAAACTGGGCAGCCAGGGAGTGGGTCCAAAGGTGGTAAACTGGGTAAGGAATTGGTTAGGGGACAGGAGACAGAGGGTGGTGGTAAACAGAGTTCACTCCAAGGAAGGGAGGATGACCAGTGGGGTGCCACAGGGATCAACAGTGGGACTGGTCCTCTTTAATGTCTTTATTAGAAACATTGCAGAGAGGCTAGAAGGAATGGTATGCCTTTTTGTAGATTACACTAAAATCTGTAATAGGGTAGACACTCCGGGGGAGGGAGGTGGAAAAAAATGAATAGAGATCAAAGAAAGCTAAAGCAGTGATCAAGGTTGTGACAGCTAAGTCTCAATGCGAAGAAGTGCAAAATTATGCACTTGGGGCACAGAAAACCAGGGGCAGAGTACAAAATGGGGAGAGTATTATCAACAACCACCAAACAGGAAAGAGACCTGGGGGTAATCATATCTGATGACCTAAAGGTGGCCAGACAGTGTGACAAAGCAGTGGGGAGAGCTAGCCAGATGCTACGGTGCATAGGGAGGGGTATCAGCAGCAGAAAGAGAGAGGCGGTGTTACCGCTGTATAGATTACTGGTGAGACTGCACCTAGAGTACTGTGTCCAGTTCTGGAGACAACTCCAGAACAACAGAGACAGAGTAGAGGCAGTCCAGAGGAGGGCATCTAAAATGGTGCAGGGTATGCATCAAAAGCCAAAAGCCTTATGAGGAGAGACTAAAGGACTTCGACATGTACTCCCTGTAGGAAAGTAAGGAGAGGGGGGGATATGATAGAGACTTTAAAATACATCACAGGTATAAATGAGGTTCAAGAGGGAAGCATTTTTTCAGAAAAAAAGATGCTCAAAAACAAAGGGATATGCTGTGAAGCTGGATGGGGGTAAACTCCTGGAGATATGAGGAAGTGCTTCTTCACAGAAAGAGTGGTGGATGCCTGGAACAGCCTCCCAGTGGAGGTGGTGGGGGCAGAAATGGTTACAGGACTCAAGAATGCATGGGAAAGGCATAAGGGGACCTTAGTGGTTCAGGAAGGGAGGGTTAAGCCGGAGATCAAGTAGGGTCTGCAGTGTTTTAGTAGGTAGGGAAAATGGGCAGACTAGGTGGACCAAGCAGTCCTTATCTGCCATCACATATCATGTCTCTATGTTTCTACAGTATATTAACAAATCACTAATACAGGGGAAAATTCCTGAAAGCTTGAAAGTGGCCCTAGTAGTACTGTAGCTGTGCATAAGAGTGGACAACAAGTGCCAGTGGAAAACCATCACCCATCTCTTTTCTTAGCTCCCCAACCAAAATGCAGGTGAGAGTAGTGAGCAGTATACAACCAGCTACAAGAGTACTTCAAACAGTGGCACCTCCTGACTGATAGATAACGTTGTTTCGGAAAAAAATCATGTGACTGACACTGCCTTAGTAAATCTGACTACTGACATACTGACTGCTATGGACAAAAGGCGGCCGACCAATGTGGTCTTCATAGACCTCACCAAAGCCTTCAGTTTAGTCAGCCATAGCCTACTGTTAGGTAAACTGCAGCTTCTTAGCCTAGAAGGCCTCTCCTGTCAGTGGATCTTGCACTACCTGACAAGCGGGACCCAGCAGGTGAGGTGTAAAGGTTTTCAGTCCACACAAAGACTTATACAAAGACAAGGAAGCTCTAGTGATGCAAACCAAATCATCAGTCAGTGTGCTAGCAATTTCAGGGAACTACCACAGTGCCAATAAGCTGGTCCTGAATGAGAAAAAGACCAAAGTCAATCCTATCTGGCCCCACACACTTGAGTACTGCAAGACAGCACTTGTTAACCCTGACCACGTCCTCTGGGTTTCAACTTGACATAGTTGACGCTCTTAAATAACCTTTTAAATTAATTAATTAATTAATTAAATACTTTGGAGTATACCTGGACCAAGAAGTCACTTTTAAATCTCACATTGATTGTATCACTAAGTCCCTGCACCACAAGTTTGGTCTATGCTACCGTCTGAGTGACTACCTCACCAAGGGTTCACAGCTGGCTATCAACAACAGCATGCTGCTACCCCTCCTTTTGTATTGTGCCCCAGTCCTGCAGACCCTAAGGTGCTCTGAAATAAAAATAAGTGTAAAGTCCTTTATAATTAAATTGGTCCCTTTGCTGCCAGTACCCACTCAGGGAACACCACTGTGATATATTCCAGTTCATAAACTGGTCTTCTCTAGAGAGGAGACTGGAGTACCCTCTCCCCTGCCTTGCCTCTAAACTGGTCAAGATTGCTACACCCCCAAGGCTCTATGGTGTTTTGATAATTAAACCCCCGAGAACACTCCATTCCTCCAATTGTCTTTTTTTATGTTTCCATTTTTATTTAAAAGTTCAGAATTACGGGCTAGTTTCTATGAGATACAAGATCTCATTTGCAGAACATCCAGAGTCAATTAATACAATACAGTACAAAACAAAAAAACAGAATGACATGGACAGAATAATACAATCAAGTTACAAAACACATACAGAACAATTTAATATTTAAATTATTTAGTTTTACTGAATTTTTAAAGGAGGAAAAACTAGAACAGCTGTGGAAATCTGCTGCTAAGCTATTCCAGCCATGGGGGCACCAAAAGAAAAACTTGATCTACCATAAACTGATAAATACTTAGGGAACTCTTAACAGTGATATGTACTTCCCACAAGGTGTACTTGTAGGAAGGAACCACCAAGTAGACAGATAGGTATTGAGCAGTTTGATCAATAACAGCCTTATAAATCAGGGAAAGCCAATGTAGTTCTCGCCTGGAAAAAACATAGAAACATAGAGGTTGACCGCAGATAAGGACCGCAAGGCCCATCCAGTCTGCCCATTTCTTATTCTACCTCATAAATGTGCCATCAGCCTTTGCTCTGTCAGTGGCCTATCTATTCATACTCATCTGTATTGCTCCCTTATGCCTATCCCATGCCTGTTTGAAGCCCTGCACTGTATTCATAGCCACCACTTCCTGAGGTAGGCCGTTCCATGCATCCACCACTCTTTCTGTGAAAAAGAATTTCCTCACATTCCCCCTTAATCGGCCTACCTCTAATCTCATGCTGTGTCCTCTTGTCCTGCTATTTTTCTTATATTTAAACATGTTGGACTCTTTTACCTTGTTAATGCCATTAAGGTGTTTGAATGTTTCAATCATATCACCTCTCTCCCACCTTTGCTCAAGGGTATACATATTGAGCTCTGTTAATCTGTCCTTATATGATTTCTGATGCAGTCCCTGCACCATTTTGGTTGCCCTTCTCTGGACTGCCTCAGTTTGGTTAATGTCCTTGTGAAGGTGTGGCCTCCAGTACTGCACGCAGTACTCCAGATGGAGCCTAACCAGTGTCTTGTAAAGAGGGATTATTACCTCCCTCTTATAACTTGTGATACCCCTACTAATACACCCTAACATCCCCCTAGCCTTACCTACTGCTTTAGAGGTCTGCTTGGATGATTTCAAGTCATCGGTGATGATGATGCCCAAGTCTCTTTCTTCCTTTGTGACTGCCAGCAACTCCCCTCCCAGTCTACAGGTGGCTTCAAGGTTTTTCTTCCCTATGTGCATGATCTTGCACTTCTTTGCATTAAATCCCAGTTGCCATTCTTCTGACCATTTTGCTAGTTTATCCAGATCTCTTCTCATTCTGCCCACACCCATCTGGATAATCTACTCTGTTGCAGATCTTGGTGTCATCTGCAAACAGACAAGCCTTACCCTCCAGTCCATCTGCAATGTCACTAATGAAGATATTGAAGAGGACTGGCCCCAGGACGGATCCCTGAGGTACCCCACTTGTGACTTGCATCTCTTCTGACTGTATACCATTTACCACCACTCTCTGCTTTCTGCCCGTCAACCAGTTTGCCACCCAGTTGACCAACTTCTGACACACCCTGAGCCTACCCAGCTTATTTATCAATCTTCTATTTGGAACAGTGTCGAAAGCTTTGCTGAAGTCAAGGTAGGTGACATCAACTGCTCCCCCTTGGTCCACCACTCTGGTTACCCAGTCAAAGAAATCTATGAGATTAGTTTGACAGGACCTTCCTTTTGTAAACCCATGTTGTCTTGGATCCTGTGCCCCTATGGATTCCAGGTGTTGCACTATCCTTTCCTTAAGGAGTGCCTCCATAATCTTGCCCACTACTGAGGCAAGACTGACTGGTCTGTAGTTCCCTGCCTCCTCCCTGCTACCACTCTTGTGCAGCAGGATCACATGAGCCCTTCTCTAGTTTTCTGGGACCTCTCCTGTGCTCAGAGACTCACTAAACAGTTCTGCTAATGGCTCTGCTAGTTCCACCCTTAGCTCCTTAAGTACCCTGGGATATGCGCCATCAGGTCCCATTGCCTTGTCCACCCTGAGCTTAGCGAGCTCTTGTAGGACCCTTTCTTCTGTGAAGGAGTAGTGCTCACCTCCCTCCCCTGTGTCCATGGTGCTGAGCTGTGGGTCCTGTCCTACCTTCTCTTCAGTAAATATTGAGCAAAAGTATCTATTTAGGATAGATGCTTTACAGGTCCTCCTCCTCACATGCCCCCTTTTCTTCTTTGAGCTTAGCAATACCCCCTCTGGACTTTCTCCTTTCACTAATGTATCTATAGAAAGTCTTGTCACCTTCTTTTACTGTTCGTGCTAGTGTTTCCTCAGTTTGGGACTTTGCCTGCCTTACTGCCTTCCCTGCTTCCCTTAGGGCAGTTTGGCATGCCTCCCTATCTTCATCCCGTTGTGTTCCTTTGTATTTCCTGAAGGCCAGCCTTTTGGCTCTGACATTTGCTGCTACTGCATTTGAGAACCAAAGTGGTTTCCTTCTTCTTTTGCACTTCCTTTTCTGTCTAACACAATGGGATGTTGCTTCAAGTATTGCATCCTTAATGCTTGCCCACTTTGCCTGTACTCCCTCACCTGTGTTTCTTTATGCCAGGGCTAGCTTAACTGTGTTGGCCATCTTATCAAAATCAGCTCCTCTGAAGTCCCATATTTTTGCCTTGGAATGGGATGATTTAGATGTAGTAGCCAAATTGAACCATACCATGTGATGGTCACTGGGCCCCAGGTGACCTTCTACCTGGAGATCTGTGATCCCTTCCCTGTTAGTCAATACTAGATCTACGATAGCCCCGTCTCTTGTGGGTTGTTGTACCAGTTGTTTGAGGCCCTCCCCCTGCAGGGAATCCACCATGTGTTTAGTTCTGGAAGATGTTCCTGCTGGTATTGACCAATCTGTATCCGGCATGTTGAAGTCTCCCATTATCAGAACCTCCCCTTTAGCTGTCATGTTTTGTATATCTTCTAACAGTAATGTGTCTATGTCCTTCCCCTGGTCTGGGGGCCAGTAGACAACCCCAGTTCTTATGGCTGTCCCATTTCCTGTTTCGGGTGACCCAGAGTTCTTCTGGCTCCTTATGTGTATTCTGAATTTCTGTAGCTTTGATATTTTCATTGACATACAGGGCCACTCCACCCCCACTTTCTGCACCTCGGTCTCTTCTAAACAGTACATAGCCAGGTACTGAAGTTTCCCAAGTGTGGTTACTGGTAAACCACGTCTCACTAATTGCTACTATGTCCAGTTTAGCCTCTGACATTATTGCCTGCAGGTCTGGGATCTTATTTCCCAGGCTGTGAGCATGTGTGTACATGATTTTCTATTGGCCAGATTTCGGTGTGTTAGTTGTTGGGTGAGGTTTGGCATTTCCCCTGTCCGTCGTATGGGGAGACGGACCTTTTTTTTTACCTGGTGATGTAAATGAACAGCAAACATCCTAAATCCCTGTTTGACCACTAGCTGAGGGGGGAGGGGAGTTCTTCCCATTCAACGTATGGGGTGCTGCACCCCTCTCCCCATTTGCTAGTTTAAATATTCTGCAAAGACATCAAACTTCTGCCCCAATGCACTGACTCCCTCCTTAGTCAGATGCAGTCCATCAAATTTAAAGAACTTTCGCTCCCAGAACTGTTGCCAGTTCCCTACAAATCTGTGTCCTTTTTCCTGGCACCAGCCCTTGAGCCACATGTTTAGCTCCCCTATCTCCCCTTCTCTGACCTTCCGTCCATCTGCCCCCCCTCTCCCAGACTGGCAGGATCTCAGAGAAGGAGATGTTGGACAAAATGGATGATAGTTTGTCACCCAGCCTGGTCAGGTGTTCCTTGGTCTCCACAACTGACCGGCTGGCAAGATCATTAGTCCCTATGTATACCAGGATGTCAATGTTTTCTCCTGCTTTGTGAACAATTTTAGCAATGCGGTCAGTGTCTCTCCACGCTGATGTACCTGGGAGACATCTGCCCATTACCCCTGGCTGGAGATGGGTATCAACTCCCTGAATCATGGAGTCTCCTATGATCAGAAGTTTTTGGGATTTCCTTTTTGCTTTTTTTGTTTTGGTTCTTGATTTGGGCAAGTTTGTTGTGCTAGCTCCTGTGCTGCAGTGTCCTCTGCCCCTTTGTTTGATTTCAGAGATAGAGGCAGATACCTGTTTGTAGTGTTTATATGGTTTTTGGAGGTAATATGTTGGAGAGCAGATAGTGATGGGGCACCCAATTTGCCCCTCCTAACCACCTGCCAACCTCCTGGACCAACTACCTTCTGCAGTCGAGGTTCTTCTGTTGGATGTTGGAGAAATGGCGGGCGGTTCTTATAATGTATTTCCTCTTGAATATGAAATTTGAGGCACGCAATCTCTGCCCATGCTGCCCGGAGCTGACCCCTAAGATCTCCAATGGCCCAGCATGTAGGACAGTGTCCTAAATCCTGTAAGACTGTCCTTCTGAAAAGTGTTCCGTAGTACCTGCAGTTAATGATATCCATTCCAGATAAGTTGCTGGGTTTATAACCTGGTCAGAGTATTTAGAAGGAAGAAAATGCAAGTAATGGTTTGATTTTGTGTTTTGTTTTCGTATAACTTGTTATAGCAAGTTAAATTACTAGTGCCCCTGTAAATGAGCTCACCTTGTGGATGCCCACTGATCCGCCCCTTCCTGCTTTGCCACAGGAAATGTCACAACTGTGATACCCTATAAAAGAAGTGTAGTGTGGGGTGGTTGGGGAGGGTGGCTGGGCCCTTCCCCTGCCGAAAAAGAAGAACCATGGATGAAAGAACAAGGAGGTAAGAGCAGAAACAATCAGTCAACAACAAATGCAGTAACCCTGAAAGCTTATCCTAATGTTAGATAAAACTGTAAAACCTGTAAAGCACCACCTGTAATAATTTCAGAGAAGATATACCCTGTAAGAAACACTTTGCTACAGAGAAAAATAAAGCAGTAACAGAAGATATACCTTGCAAAAGACAATTTGAATCAGAAGATTACAGCAGTAATCTGTTAGCACACACCTGTAGGCACACCTTGTAATAATGCAGAAGAAAGTATACCAGCAACAACAATTTGAATCAGAGAAAAACAAAGCAATAAAATGTTAGCAACAAACAGTAGCAATCCCTGTGAGTACAAAATAAAAATAACAACATACAGTAAATCTGCTTAGCCAAAAGAAGTCTTAATCCTTTTCCCTTGCTCTGGTAAGGTTCTCTGCTCTGTCCTTTCAAGCAATCTTAGAAGGAAAGAGCTCAGCTGAAGCTAGGTGCCTTGGCCAGCAAACCAAGTCTTCTTGGAAGGGGGAAACCAGTTTAACTTTTTGAAGCAGCAAGCAAAGATGAGTATCCCATATTTCTTTTAAGATAAAATGTAACAATTGATAATATACTATATTTAAAGGGGATAGAACAGCTTCAGAAGTATGATGATAACAGGTATCCCTATAATCTAGAATTGAAAAAATTGCTTAAGCCACTAAATGTTTTCCATCTTCAACAGTTAAGCAATGCCTAGTACATTTTAAATGTCCTAAACATGCTCAAGTTTTGGAAGACTTTATTTCAATGTAGGTTAAAAGTAAGAGAAGATTCAAAATACAGCCCCAAGTACTTAACTTCAGAAAGTCTTTCCAGTTGAAGATTCTTCAATAGTACAAGGACAATCTGGATTAGCCAAGTTGCGTTATGCACCAAAAAACTTTGTTTCAGGTTTTTTTAACCATTTAAAATTTCTGCTCCGTTTGGTCCACTGTTCTCTTCCACTGTTTTCGACTTTCTCTGTCTCTCCCATCCTGACGCTTTTTGCTGTAATAAGTCTTTTTTAATCTGAATGTGATAATACTATTTTCTCCCAGCTGCCTGCCTCTATTAAATACACTTAAGCCCCTCCCTTTCATCTCTCCATTGGCTGTTGCATCTAGCATGATTACTAAAGTTTCAACTGTTTTGTGCCCTGTCCTTCTGCCAACATTCTCCATCCTCCATCTCACTTTTTATTCCTTGCCTGCTAGTACTCCTTTTTTCTTCCTTTTGCCTTCTCTCTCTCTCTCTCTCTCTCTATCCCACCTTTAGCCCTGCTGTCTCTGCTTCTGACACCTCTGTCTCCCTGGCTAGTCTCCTGTGCTCCATTCTTATGGGCCCACTCATGGGTTGCTTAGGTTGGATGGTCCTATCATTTTGCCTTGTTCTGTTCCTCTGGGCTGACCAGTTTATTGCTGTATCTCTATGATACCAGCCTTCTGAAAGTCCCCCCCCATCTCATCTGGCCTGACTCCTCCTGTGTGCTTTTATTCATCTCTTGTCTCCCTAAACGTGACACAGTGCTTCTCAGGCACTGGCTCCGTAAGTGTCTTGGTGTTTTGTTTGATACATCTGCCCTTAACTTGCTCTCTTCCAGTGCCCCATCTTGGTTCAATCTATCCATTATCCTTCTTCTGGCCCATGCCGGGGATATTGAGCTTTTTTTTTTTTACTTAGCTTTTGTTGACCGGGTAAGTGCACTAGACAAATCCTGCCTATTTTCAGGCACGACCCAGGGGAGGGGGATACAGATGAATGGCAACTGACCTTGAACCAGATTAAGCTGTTGGTGGTATTTTTAGTGAATGAGGGAAATTTGGCCAGGACACCAGGGAAATTCCCCTACTCTTTTTGATAAGTGCCATGGGATCTTTAACATCCACCTGAACTACCACCAATCCAGGCAGATGGGACCTCGGTTTAACGTCTCATCCGAAAGACGGAAAGCTTAATCCCAGGCCCCCTTACTGCACTACCCACATGTAAAGGGCTAAAAATTGCCCAAATGAATATTCATAGTCTCCACCCAAAAATGGCAGAACTTGAGGCTTGGACTGCACAGAAGATCCCTGACATCCTATGCACTTCTGAATCCTGGCTCAAACCTGGAATAAAGCAGCATGAGGTGGCTTTACTGGGGTACAATTGCTTCAAAAGGGATAGAGTGGGAAAAAGAGGAGGTGGCGTTCTTATCTACTCTCGGTCTGATCTGAATGTTATTGCATTGACTGTGCCTGACTCTGGCTCCCCCTGGTGGAATCCATATTCATCTCCCTAACCCTTGGAAATATAAAAAAAACTCGTCCTTGGATGTGCTTATCTGACTCCCAGTAAGGGTTCCATAGGACTCCTCCATTTCATAACCTCTCTAGTCAATCTCCCCCCACCATGACCTTATACTTTGTGGTGATTTTAATGTTTACTGGTCTCACCCTGATGCAAACAAAGTACATACAGTGCTCGCTGACTCAAACCTAGTACAGTTAATTCAGAGCCCAACACGTATCAATACCAAGTCAGAAAAGCACACACTGCTGGACTGGATGGTTACTAACTGTCCTCTAAAGATCAAATCCATGAGTGTCCTCTCAGATTATATCGGCAACCATTCCCCTACATATTGTGTATGGAGGAACAATTGTCCTAACCCCCTCCCAAGACCTCCCTGGTTCGAGACATGTCTAAGTTTGTCATAAGTAGTTTTATCTCCTCCATCAACAATACTGACTGGCGCCCTATTAAGACTCTACGTTATATAAACCCCAAGCCTTGGACTTCTTTGTTTCCACCCTCATTCAAATTATCAATATCCATGCCCCTCTGAAAAAATGTAGGTCTAAGGGGATTATGGCTCCCTGGATCACCAAGGAAATCAGGTCACTTATGTCCCTACGAGACAAGGCTTGGTGGACCTATAAGAACAGCAGGTTGCCCTCTGACTGGCAAATATATAGACAATATAGGAATAAGTTCAAACATTATCTCCAGAAAGCAAAGCGTCACCATTATAAATCCCTTCAAACTGAGCACCTCTCAAACCCAAAGGAATTCTGGAAACAGGTTCATTCTCTGATCAAAGGGAAGGCTGCTGAAGCTCTGAGATCCATCTTAGTCAACGGTACAACCTTTGCTGACCCAGCGTCCATCTCATTGGTATTCAATGAATTTTTTACTGACCTTCAAAAATATACCTTGCTCTTCTGTAACTCCTCTTCTCCCCCCTCTACCCCACCACCATCATATAACTCCAAGGCCCAACCTGCCTTCCATTTGAAACTGGCATCCTTTAATGAAGTCCAAAGACTTCTTGCCAACTTAAAAGCTGATAGCTCCCCTGGCCACGACTCCCTTGAACCAAAATTTCTTAAGCGTGGTGCTTCAGCCCTTGCCCACCCTGTCCATGACCTATTCAACCATTCATTTCTAACTGGTACCGTACCCGACAAGTGGAAGGTTGCTGTTGTCATTCCTGTGCATAAGAGGGGAGAGGGCTCAATACTATCGTTGATAACTTTAGACCCATCTCTATGCTCTGCCCCTTGGCCAAAATTCAAGAATGAATCATTTAAAACCACCTGCAGAGCTAGCTGGAACTTTACAACCTTCTCTCTCCACATCAACATAACTTCAGAAGGAATCATAGTACCCTTACTGCCCTTATAAAGATTACCTCTGACATATTCCAGGCTATGGACCTTGGCTCTGTGACTGGAGCCATCTTTGTCAACCTTATGAAAGCTTTTGACCTTGTGAATCATGATCTTCTGCTTCATCAGCTTCATGTCCTGGGTATGGATTCCCTAGCAGTGAACTTGGTCAAAAGCTACTTATCCTTCTGCTCCCAAATGGTCAAATGGGCTGTCTCTGTCTCTGATCTTAAACCCATCACTCATAGTGTTTCTCAGGGCTCCATTTTGAGACCTATCTTGTTCTCTCTCTATTAATGACCTACCTTGCTGCTGTGGTGGGGCCTCTGTGCACCTCTATGTTGATGATGCCGCAATTTATCACTCCTCTCCTAACATTGCTCAGATTAATCATGAACTTGCCTCAGACTTTGTCTCCCTGGAGGGCTAGTTGAGGAGCAAACATCTTGTTCTCAATACAAAAAAAGACTAAAAGTATGCTATTCACTCACCTACCCTCCTCCTTGCGTACCCATTTCCATCTTAGCATTACATCTCTTAGTGGTGACACTCTTGAGACTGTCCAGTCTTTTAAATATCTAGGCATTACATTCGACTCCTTACTCTCCCTCAACATTCATGTCTCCAATGTCACTCGAACCTTGAACCGAAAACTAGGCCTCCTCTATCGTATCCGCCCTTTTCTCTCTGCGGCCTCTTGCCACAAAATTGCCACTTCTTCCCTTCTTCCTCTCCTAACCTACGGGGCTCCCCTTCTGCTCTCTATTAACTCCTCTACCTTGTTTCTCCTCTCCCAGGCTTACTATAGAATTGGCAGGTTTGCCTTGGGGGTTAATGCCGTCATCACCACTGTGATGTACTATCCTCTCTAGGCTGGTTGCCCTATGATGCAAAACTCAAGTATTCTTCCATGATCTTTGTGCATACACTTGTCCATAAATTCACCCCTCCCTGCCTTAGTGAGATCATACGTCTAAGACACGCTCCTCGTGCCTTCAGATCTGCCTCCCTTCCCCTCCTCATAAAGCCACACTTATGTGTAGCTATTGCCCATAAGTCCTTCTCCTTTGCAGCAGTATCTGAGTAGAACTCTCTGCCTATATTCCAGTTGAAATTACATGCTTTCCCCTCTGGCTCTGTTTCTTGCTCTTGCCACCGCTAATGCATTACCCAGTCTCTCCCTGCCCTTCGCCTCTCTCCTCCTGCATTCTACCCTAGAACCCTCTCCCTCTTCTCACTTCTCCTTCTACCCTCCCCTGTCCCCTCCCTTTAACTCTCCCCTCCCTCCTTTTAGCATCTCCCTGCTCCTCTTATTACTTTGCCATTTGCTTACTTCCATGTGCCCATTGTTAATTCCCTCTGCTCCAGGACTGTATCCTGGGACCACAGATGTAGTTGCGTGCACATGTTTTGTACACTGTGTTGATTGTTATTTCTGCTTTTTTTCTTATGCCTAAACATTTAGTGTATATTGTTATTTTTTGCTCCTCTTATTTATTGTTAGTCTTGTATTATATTATTACTGTATTTACTATGCATATCTGCTTTTTTAGTATGTTCTGTATGTTGCCTGTCTCAGTGAACTATTCTGTAATTTCTTGTTTTCCCCCAGGGTTGACCCTGAAAAAGAGACTGTAATTGTCTCAGTGGACTTACCCAGTTACCAAAACTCAAATAAAAATAAATAAATAAATAAAATTAAAACATTTTCTGAAAACTAATTCACCAAATTGTCAAAATCCTGTTGCAACACCTTACATATGGATGGGACTGATTTGTCAGCCAAACACAGAACAATACCTTCTGCATAAAGACAGACTGAACAACTATGAATGACAGAAGGTAAAGGATTTACAAATAAACTAAACAGAATAAGACCAAGAATAAACCCTTGCAGAACCCCAGTAGTAACAGGAAAACAAAGGAAAGACACGCATCCCAAAAAATGATTGAGACCTACTATGTAAATAGGATGAAAACCAATTAACATTAGATGAAAGTATAGAGTGTTTAATCAAATCAAAAGCTTTTGAAAGGTCAGTGAACACAGAACCCGCATAACAACCAGAATCTAAGGCACCTGAAACAGGATCATGAAAATCCACAAAAGCAGTTTGTGTTGAGAATTTACAGAGGAAGTCTGACTGATAAACTGAAGGTACAGTATTTGATACTGTTCTAAATATTCAGGCCCACATAGTCAAAGGAGATGAGGGGGCCTAAAATGGAGATGCGCGGCACATCTCAGAAAATGTGTGGAAGTATGATAGTCGAAAGGGAGAGATGCATTGCACATTTCTGAATGCATGATTATGCAGAAATAATGTATGTGGCGCAAAAAAAGGGAGTATGTACATGAATATGCCTGGCATCCGTATATTCAGCCAAAATGTGTGGCACATCTGCCGTGCATTCCAGAAGTGTGCCACGCACAGATAGGTAGACAAAAGAGTGGCTTAAATCGGCCAGCCACCCACAGGCAGGCTGTGGAACTTCAGGCAGGCCATCCTGAGACAGCCCTTGGAGGTGCACCAGAATGTGCCCCAGGCACCCACACACAGCAGTCATGCCAGGATGGAAGTACCCAAAACCACAGGTGCCGGGACACTACTAGCACTGCCCAGAGCCACCCTCCACATCACACCCAGGATGTAGACACCCAGTAGCCACATGTCAGTGCTGTCGGGTGCACCCCTAGCACACCAGTGGAGCAGACAGCCACAATGAAGCACAAGTACCAGGGGCCATGCCCTGCACCCATGTGGCTTGCAGGGTGCCACCCGGTGGTAGCATGTGCCTATAGGGACATCTGGGGAAATGATGCTCAGGTAGCCTGGTAGCACTAGTGGCAGCATGGCATGGGCCAGGGACTGACCTGTGGCACACACCCATGGAGGTACACCATAGGTGCACACAGCACACCTGTGCCAGGTCCACACAACAGGGAGCTTAAGACATATCACTGATGCTTGCCATGTGGTGTGACACCACCACAGCAGCACTGCAGTGGGTCACTGTGGTGTTTCTGTGGTGGACATAACACAACAGTGGGCAGCGCTGGGCAGGGGTGGAACAACCTGTGTCCTGGGGGTGACATGGGTATGCCTCACAGACACCAAACCCCTCCAGTGTTGGGCATGCGGCCACCATGGACACATACACGGCCAGTGTCAAACTGATCCACCAACTTACCCGGAGTTGTCCAGGTGGGACCTACACACTCGGGTATCTGATTACTTTCTTAACACTGACAATTCTTGCATTTATCACCATGTTTCTATCATAAGGGGGTATGTGGGGCACTGCAGGTGACTGTAAGCTGCAAACAAAGTTAGTGTATCACATTCCTGTCATATATAGATCAGTGAGTCACCCAGTGCCCTCCCATGTTGCTTGTCCAGGTGGGCCCTCTGTACCCCAGTCTGACCCTGTACATGGCCATGGGTAATAGCACTGTACTCAGGCCAATGCATTTCACCCACCCACACACACAAACATTCCATCACACCTGCCTGCTAGGCTGCAGTATCTCCTGTTCACCTTTGTGGAGTGGTGGGGCAGCCCTGCAAAGCTGGGATTGTGCAAACCCTGGGTATGCAAATGGCCTGAATACATTCCAGAAATGAGCTGTGCATGTGGGGAATGGGCTCGGAATGTGCAATGAGGCCATCTGCATATCCCGGCTGAATATCGCAATTTCGTGTGCAGCACATGTGACCATCTATCACTCATTTCCACATGCCCCGCACAGGTCTCAGGGCACCTGCCGTGCAGTGCATCTCCCACTGCATGATTGCATATGTTTGGGATATTCAGCCAGACATGCACAACCGCATCTTATGGTGCATCTTCTGAATATACCATTATTTTGTGCCAGCGCATCTCAGTTGCACAGCAGAGGCACTTGTGTGATGCAGCCTGGGACTTTTGAATATGGGGCCCTCAGTCATCTGTGTAGGTAAATTTTTTTCCAGAACTTAGAAATAATAGGTAAAAGAGAAATTGGGCTGTAATTATCTGCCACTAATTTAGACCTATATGCAATGAAATTACCTTGTAATGTTTCCAAGCAACAGGAAATGACTGAGTGGACAAAGAGAGGTTAAATAAACAAGTCAAGGGGTGACCACAACATTAGTACTCAATTTTAACAAAAAATTGTTCAAGTTATCCAGGCTCTTAGCTGAATCGACTTGTAAAATGATCAGTAGTTTGGTACAGTAGTTTGGTAACTTCACAACATTCAATCTTCTTAAAATAAAACGGAGGAGCCAAACCTGCTTTGGATAACAGGGCCAAGGGAGCCTCGGTGAAGAAGGAATTTAGCAACTTGTTAATGCCATCTTATAGTGTATGATGGAACATTGTTATGGTCTAAAATCTATTGTTTTCTAAAAGCTGTTATGCTGTACTAGAGACGTCAGTTTTATTCTTATGCTGCAGTAGCTACACAGCATAACAGAAAAGAACTGTCCCGCATGCTGTGTCATAGCGCTCGTCCATGCCAAAAACAAATTCTGACAGTTGCCCGCCTGAGAGTGCAAACATTAGCCTAACAGAAAGTAGTTAAATCCCGGGAGTGAAACATGGCAGCCATGGTATTTTCAAAGGATCTAACAGACCGCGAGAGATTTATTATGGCACAAGAGAATCAGCAGACCTGTAAGTAAAAATTCTATTTCTGACACAATCTTTTGACTCTGTGAACTTCTTTGAATATGAATTTTATATTCTGGACATTAGTGGTGCTCATACGCTGTAAAAAACAATGAATACCTTCTTATCAGTAACAAGCTGGTTTGTTCTTCTCAAGATTGCCAGTGGCATCCAAACCTCTCGAGCTTCCAAAGGTCACCATGGCAACCTCTCGATGAACAAACCAGTTTGTTACTGATAAGAAGGTGTTCATTATCCTCTATGTTCTGCCACCTCGGGGTTCTGATTCTCACGGACCTCTTGAGCTTCATTCTCGAGGTCAGAGGGAATCAGAACCTCTCTGTGGAAGAACACACTGGTTGTGCATAGTTGCCCATCCAGTATTCTCTATTTTATGAGAAGTAGTACCCTCACAAGACAAACTGGAAACAGACGATTCAGCGGCCACCTTCCAAACAGAGTCCACTAGATGCCGATAATTTTTTAAGATTCTTCCTTGAGGCACCCAAAATTAAACAAGATGCCTTACATTTATGAATAAATGAGACACAAGAATTGCAAAATTTGCAGAATGTGTCCCAGGATTCAGACATACAGAGTTTTTTTTTTTTTTTTTGCTTTTTGTACAGTTTGTCTCAATGTCTTAATTGAGACACAATCAAAGGAGTGACCCAAGGAACATGCCTCGCTCTTACCCTTTTTTCAATAACGGCAGCAAGTAAATCACATACTTTTGAAGACTGTTTTACAAAGAAATCCCATGCATCAATGACATTTTTACAAGATAAAATGCCCCAAGAAACCTGATTTAGGTTTGTTATAAACATTTCAGAATTGAAATTTCAGAAACAAAATTTTACAGTCTTGGCAGAAAGTTTAGGGGGTAGAAATTTAAAGTACAAAATGTAACTGAATGTTCACTGAAGATGTTACCTAAGCAGTAAGAATGCGATACAGGAACATCAGGAGAAACAAACATGTTGTCAGGGATGGTAGATACCTTGTGAACTGCGTCAATTTGGGTAAATCATTTATAGGTTGAATCAAGCCTAGCAAGGACAAGGCTTATTTTAATTTTGCACTTCTGCTGCCACCCGAGTGGGCATTAAAATCGCCCAAAAGAATACAATCACCAGAATTTATCAAAGTTGTAAGACCTATGAATTTGGCTCTTTTAAACTTTGTTGGACAATATAAACAGCCCGCTAGAAATCACTTCCCTGAAAAATGAAAAAAAAAAAACAGAATTAATTTGGTCCTCTAAAGTGTAGGCCTTGGTAAAGGAGCTGGGAATAAATGAATAAACAAATTAAACTGCCACACTACCTCATCTGTTCCTGTCTGACCTGAAAATGGAATAATCAGGCAAATAAACTTCTGTGTCAGGAATAGAAGGATCTAACCATGACTCTGTTAAAGCACTAACCAATAGCTGAACAGAAGAGGAGCAAGCTATCAGATGATCTTTTTTAGGTGGGTAAAAAAAAACTTTGTTTGCACCACGCTGGCAGCCCAGGTTCGTGAATGGGCCCAAGTCATCAGGGGTCAGTCAGGGGCAAGGAAGATTGAGCATCCCAACAGATGCTCTCCTCCTCCTCTGGAGGGGAGGGACACTCTGGGCAGTGCTAGCACCCGTACTTCTGCCCCCAGTGGAAGCACGGGTGGTGGTGTGGGCACAGCTCTCATGAGTTGGGGAGGGCACTGCTGGGCAATTAATTATGACATGCATCAGCACGTATCAGTCTGGACATATGTCCTTTGCGCCAGCACCCTCTAGGGGTTGGGACCACACAAGAAAAAAGGGTGAGAAAATCAAGAAAGCTCCCTGGCGTTGTGCAACATGATACTGGGATCCCGGTACACCGGGAAGCAGCTGAAATACCAGGGGAAGGTAGAGGTATCCCTGGGGGCCGAAGCCAATGGACAAATATTAAAAAAATAAAAACTTTGCATGTTTGAATGATAAAAACTCAGCTCACTTATAATAGGCCCAAGTTTGCCTAAAAGCTATTAAAAGAAAAAATGAGAACAAAAACATGACTGAAAAAACAGGTTTCTTTAGTCTTTATGAGGGCCAGTATAGCCATCTAGACTGTCTAGTAGCAACTCTAAAAGAAATTATTGCAACCTCAAAAAAAACTGGTATTTTTAAGGCAAAATAGGTGAAGAAATATCTGACCAAGATAAATGGATTGCATTAGCTACATACAGTAATTTGATTTAACAGTAAATAAACACTTAGTAAAACAAGTTACAGAAGTCATTGCATATCATTCTCCTAAGAATCAACACAGGGTACGAAAAACATGGAATCTCTCACAGAGGCTAAAACAGTGATCTCTGCAGGCGCATCAACAACTAGAACATAAGTAACCACACACACGCGCGCACGCGCACACACACACACACACACACACACATCAGCAAAAAACAAGTAAAACTCCCACCAAGAATCCCAAAACCCTATTTACCAAACGTAAAATAAAAATAAAATAATTTCCGAACAAACTTAAAAAGAACCTGGCCCAGCACCAGCTTTCACCAGCTGACTCCAGCAGACTCTGTATTCTGCCATCATACTTGGGTTGTGTACTTTGCCACTACCACCGCTGTGTCTTCTAAATAATCTTTAATTAGCCCTCTCAGCAATCCTTCAGTGGCCCTGCCACAGCAGTTGATTGGGGGTTGGGCAATGGTGAGTAGGTCTAATAGGCACAACAGCTTTACCTGGAGCACCTGAGGGAGATAAATAAAATGACACTGATGTACAAACAGCAGGCAATATAGCAGCAAACAAAATCTGGGCAACAAAGGTTCATTTACACAAGTCAATAGGGACCACTTCGCAAATAAGGCACCTCACGAGCAGCTCAGCAGGCTTACAGCAAGTCCCGATCAGTAACTCTGCAGTTCTCCAACAGTCTTGCAACTTTGTATCTCAGCCAGGCTGTGACACTATCAAATAGCAACAGTCTTCTACTTGCAGTTTTTGCAGCTCAGTAAAACAGGTGATTGTCAGTAGCAGAACAGGGTGCAGAGTCAAAATGTGGTCTCTATATTTGCAGGACAGTCTCCATGCTTGTAGTGCAGGAATCAGCTAAACAAAGGGTGGTGGGGGGGTGCAGGAATGCTTTCCTGGCTTCCTGATGCTACAATTACAGATGGACAGAAGTTGCAGCAGGGACTGCCACTCACCTGCTGTACTCTGCCATCACACTCAGCTGTGTACTCAGCTGCTGCCGCACAGGAGACACTGCCACATCTTCTAGATAATCTTTAAAAAGCCTTTGCAGCCCACCTTCAGCAGCCCTGCCACAGTAGCTGATTGGTGGGTTGGGCAAATGGCAGGAAGGACTAATAGACAGTCTCCATGCTTGTAGTGCAGGAACCAGCTAAACAAGCATTTTTCGATGCTGAATGTTTGCTTGCTGGTATTGGCATTGGTAGTGCAGGAGTTAGAGAGCTACATAATAGGAATGGCAGTGAAGTATTGAACTAACACCAACCACCACCA
This sequence comes from Neoceratodus forsteri, assembly GCA_016271365.2. Taxonomy (NCBI): domain Eukaryota; kingdom Metazoa; phylum Chordata; order Ceratodontiformes; family Ceratodontidae; genus Neoceratodus; species Neoceratodus forsteri. The sequence goes on along the minus strand of CM057449.1, from coordinate 1,272,253,459 downwards.
ACACCCTGCAGAGACTGACAGGCGTTGGGGTGTGCCTTTGGTTTGTCAGGCATAATGCTCAAGCCATTCCACCTCACCCCACCCTGCAGACACCAACAGTGTTGTGGCATGCCTTGGGGTCTTCAGCCCTTATGCTCACCTCATTCCATAAGGAAATAAGCTGAGATGGGTGCAGTATAGGAGAATTGGCTGAATGTTAGAGCTGAAGACCCCAAGGCACACCTCATTGCCTATCTCTGGCTGCAGGGTGGGGGTGGAATGGCATAAACATTATGGCCAACGACCCCAAATCACACCCCGATGCCTGTCGGTCTCTACAGGGTGGGGCATTACGGTTAAAAACCCTAACGCCCAGGGAATTTGTTGGTATTTTTGCTCCAGATTTTCAAAATGGGCTTTTTGGGATCCCACCTCATGAACAGAGGCACTATCATTTTGTTACTCAAGCCCGGAAGGTGATTTTGCATAGTGACTGTGCCATTCGGCGCCACAGGTGCAAAAACACATTTCAGGCAGGATGTGAAAAAATGATAACTGTACTGTTTTTGAGGAGGTGTGAAAAAATGGCAATGTTGAAAATCTGGAGTGAAAATATGAAAAATTGGCGAAGTCACAAGCGTGAGTAGAAACTCTGCAACGCAAGCCCGTAATGCAATCATTTTGTGGAATTGTTTTCACCAAGTTTTCAACATGAGCTTTTTGGGACTCCATCTCATGAACAATGACACTATCATTTTGGTACTCCATCCCAAAAGTTGATTTTGCAAAGTGACTGTGCCATTCTGTGTCACATGTGTGAAAACATGTTTTGGGCAGGATATGAAAAATTACAGCTATACTGTTCATAAGGAGGTTTGAAAAAATGGCAATGTTGAAAATCTGGAGTGAAAATAAAAATTGGCAAAGTTATGAGTGTGTGTAGAAACTGCGCAATGCACACTCGTAACACAGTAATTTTTTTGAATTATTTCACCAAACTTGCAAACTGGGCCTTTTGGGACCCCACCTTATGAACAGTTGCACTTTTGTTTCGTTACCCATCCCGAAAGGTGATTCTGCGCAGCGACCGCAAAATCACCTCTCAGGACTGGGAAACGAAATGACAGTGTCAGTGTTCACAAGGCGGGGCCCCAAGATCCCCATATTTAAAATTTGGGATTAAAACTCCAAATATTGGCTGAAATATCAACCTAAATTGAACCTCCCCCCATTCACTGCCATTATAGGGCTTACTGTCATTTCTTCAGTTCCCGGTTGGTCTTTGAAGAGCGCAGACGTGTCCCCGGTCCACGGAAGATCACTGCTCCCAACCTCCGGAGGTAAGTATGGGTGAGGGGGGTGTGGGGAGGTGGGGTGCACCGAGAGAGAGAGGGTGGGGGTTGGGGAGGGGCAGGCAGGAATGATGAGGGACTGTTTTCTTTTTTTTCAGGTTTAAAAAAAATACTTTGTGGGACTGTTTTCTTCTTAACAGGTGAAATATTACAAAACAGATTTTGGCACACTGGGGTGGGCTCCTAGTGTGCCAGACTAGTGGAGGGGGGGATCAATGCTGACCTGGGGATTGGACACCCCGAGGTCAGCTGAAAAAAAAGGAGGCATGGGGGCCACATCCAACACTGGGAGTGGGCATTCCAGTGTCAGAAAAAATATAAAGAATTACTTTGGCATACAATAGTGGGGGTGAGAGGGGCATGCCGACACAGGGATTGGACACCCTGTTGTCAGCAAAAGATATGTTTGGGCTTTGGGAGGGAGTCATCCGACACAACAGGAGTGAGCATCCTGATGTCAGAAAGTAAAAAAAAAAAAAAGCATTTTCTGGCACACTGGGGTGGGCTCCCAGTGTGCCACAATAGTGGGGTTGGGGGCATGCCGACACGGGGATTCACAATCCCGATGTCGGCATCAGGGGACTATGTGGTGGGTGGCAGGAGCCACCAATCTGCAAAGCCATGGCGCAGCTCATTTATTATGTTTAATTAATTTTATTTATTGATATGCTTCACCATGAAAGGCACACTGAGCAAACAGGTTGCTCATAACTCCAGCCATGTGCATTACTGTACAATGTAATGCGCATGGCTGGAGTCTTCTCTGCTGCTGTGTGCCTGGTTGTTGGGGGGGGGGGGAGTTGCCACTGCAATCGGCGATGATGAAACTGTCCCTGATTGACAGATTTCTTTCTAGTCCAGAGCTCACTCTGAAACTGCCATAATTGGCAGCTTCCCTGTTGATTGATGGCCAAGGTACGCACCCCTGAAAGCATCTGCTGGGTTGGCCAAACACTGCCACACCTCAGCAATGCTCTACAAACCTCAATATGTTTCTTGTGCGTTGTGCGCGCAAGGAAACATAACAAAAAGGGGGGGTACAGAATGCTTTCCTGACTTCTTGGTTTCTTGATGTTAGGAGTTTGTCATCTGCTACAGATGCCCATGGTTTTGCCCAGCTCTGGCAAAAGGTCCTTTGCAATCTCAGTCCCCTATATGTGGAATACTCTCCCTGTAACCCTACAAAATTGCTCTTCATTTGGAGGCTTCAGGAAAGCACTAAAGGTCCTGCTGCTAGAGCATAACCAACGCTCCTGCTATGGCTGAGCTGTGTTAATTAGCCTGAATTTGTTGCTGACCAACCTTTTGACTGTTTCTAATTTGTTTGTCTGCTGCTCGTCATTGTAATTTGCACTTCTGTTCCTATTACTGAACGTTGTAAATACTGTTGTAAATATGTTAATACATTGTACATTTTGTAATTATTGTACTATTGCTACTGCCTCAACTTCTTGTATTTTATGTAATGCCTTTATGCAATTAATTCTAGGTTGTCCCTGAAGAAGCGATTTGTAATCTCAGTGGGCCCACCCGGTCAACAAATTTCAATAAATAAATAAAAGTATAGAAAGAAGGATCAGTAGCCATGAGAGACAGGCGATTCTGCCACTGTACAGGTTCAAGGGTCATGCTCTCCAGGAGTACTATGTGCAGTTCTGGGACACACACTTGAAGAAAGACAAGGATAGGCTGGAGGCAGTGCAGAGGAACCAAAATGATCCAGGCTGTGCAGAAAAAGACCTACATAAAGAGGTGGAAGGATTTCAACATCAGGGGAGTATGGGGGCAGTCGCCTCCGCATTGCAGACCATTGTTTTTTTTTGGTTTTCAGCCCCTGGATCCACCCCCACAGCCCCTTTGACCAGTTGTTGCCCCCTCCCGTTGAAAGCCGAAATGGCCCCCCTGCTCAACATACAAACACTGGAGGCACAAGAGAAAGAGAACATGATGGAGATGTGCAAATACCTCTACAGGGTAAATAGAGAGCAGAGAGCGCTTCACTTTGAGTGGGAACACAAGTACCAGGGGAGACTCATTGAAGTTGGCAGGTGGGAGATTTAAGAGGGATGTTAGAAAGCATTTCTTCATAGGAAGGGCAATAGAGGGGTGGAATAGACTACCACGTGAGCTAGATTGTGCAAAATCAGTAGCAGGGTTCAAACATGGGTTGGGCAGACATATGGGGCTGGTAAAGTCAGTGGCAAATGGGGAGGGCAGTAAGGATAAATGAAGCCACTGGGGTTCTCAAAATCAACATTAGATAGGTAAGGCTGGACGCCTGATGGGCTACAGGGCCTTTTTTTGTTGATCAGTATGTCTCTATGTTTAACTGGATTTCACTTAGTAATCGGCACAGTCTTCACCAACTACTGTTTCTACTTTAAAATGTGCTGGGCATTGCCCCTGTCTATTTGTGCTCCAAGCTGCACAGACAACCTCAGCAATGTAATTTAAGCTCAAAGACTTATCTGGTATTTGATGGTCCCAAGGTCAGGTGGTCATTATATGGTGCCCTGATCTTTAGTCACTACTGTCCCAGAATATGGAACAACCTTGCACAGAATTTTTAATTGCTTTCTTCCAAACTGCCCTCAAAGCATCTACTTATAACATGTTTTTGAATGAATTGTCAAGTTAGCCACCGTGCCTCACAATGCACCTGAGGTGTGCACTAAACCCTTATAACCCCATACCCTGTTGTGGGTTATTGCTTACTTACATGTTATTCCTTTTTGTTTTCAAATTATTGTTGTATTGATTGTTACATACGCTGTACTCTACAATTTTGTGTTTTCTGTATCCATGTACTATTTAGAACTTGTTGATCCATGGCATTATCCTAATAAATTGAATTAAACTAAAATGAAATTGAATTAAAAAGAATAATACTATATACCGGTACTTCATTGCTGGAAATGCATGAAAGGTGGATTCCAGGGTATAGTAGGGTCTATGGCTTGCCATGGCACTATTTATTTAGTTATTTAGAAATTTTGGCCATGAAAAGCACACTCTGCAGGATTTGGTTTTCAGGTCTAACCTGGAGAAAGCAAGCATGGGGCACAAGTTACAGTAATGCAAATTAACCAGATGCACATAAATATACAATCTGGGTACTATACAGCAAACAAAATGGCCAATAACAGCAATAAAAACTGGCCAATAAGCAGGAGGACCATTTAGGTACTATACCTAGAAGGATGGAGCAATTGGGCTATGGAGGAAGATGTGGGCAAGAAGATTCTTAGGGTCCTAGCTGAGATGCTGCTACTGTACTTTTTACACAAAAGATCATTTTAAATTTATTTTTTCTTAAGTATATGAAATCCTTGCTCTGCAAGTCATATTTTCCAAACTGTATCTCCCTAAGTGCACATGCACCCCCAAGATGCGACATTTTCTGAGCAGTACTAAATAGTTGGTTGCTACAGTACACAGGCTAATGAGTGGAACACCCACTCCAGTCGGGTCTCTGGACACATGCTGCAGCAGCCCTATGATTAGCACAGCTTGTTGTCAGATTTCACAGAGGTGCTTTATTGTAGTAGCCCTGTTGATGGCAGGAGCCACAGAGGTAATGGTTGTGACAAGATGGACACTCCTATGAAACTCAGTAGCAATCCTATCATTAGCACAGGGCTCTAATCATCCCCCTCCACTGCACCATCATCAATACCACTATAGTGTATTTTGTTTAAGTCTCAGAAATAAGGACCCCAATGGATTTGTGCTTGCATGGGCTGGTGCCTGGGGTTCCCGCTTAAGATGACCACAGTTAATGTATGCACTGATCCAGCTGAAATGACTTTGATAGACACTGGTAATAAATGGGTCTCTCTCTGTGTCCATGTGTGCAGATCTGGCCCTTTTGAATATTCCAGTGTGTGAGCAATTAGCTGTGCATGCAAAACCTTGAACTGCATATTAAACAGGAGACTGCTCTAATGAATTTTGTGTTTCAGTACTAAATTATAAAAAAGAGCCTGATATGGAAGGTCCTATATAATCCCTGAAAGAAATGTACTTTAATATCTCTCTATCTATGTACAAAAATGTCTATTGGTTCAGCAAAAACTGTAAACAATGCAGAGTGCTCCATGCTTAACCCATAGTATTTATTTACACAGACAGATACAGCCCTAGCTATGCCGTAGCTGCCATCCACCTCCCCTTGGTTTGCCATCTGCTGTTTTATGTATCTGAAGAATTCCCAGAGCATGGCCCAGTTCCCATCACTGTGTAGGCTCTGACAAAGCAGGGGCTCTGATAACGAGATTAAAAAAAGGAGGTGGGAAAGGAAATGCACATCTAAACTACTGAGGAGTGATGATAGGCTTTTCTAACTCACAGCAGATGCAGATCCCATTCAATAAAATCAATAGCGAATGTTCACTGGCTGTAAAATGGTTAAAGAGGTTGTTGGTGAGTGACCATATGATGGATGGCCAGTGGGCAGCAGGACTGTGGAAAGGTCAAAGGTGACTATCACCTTGAGATGTAATCTACATCTGGCTCTCTGCCTACTGGACTCCAATTGTCATTGTAAAAGAAGCTTAGGTCAGCCTTCTGGCACATCTTTAGGAAGTAGTTAGTTGTCCACATTTTTTATATAGCGGCAGCTGCATATACGTTTAGTTGCCTTTCACTGATTTACACTAATTAAAAAACTGCCCAGTAAGAGAAATAACAGCAAATAAATAATAAGGAGAACTGTAATTTAGCCCACATTTTTATTTCTGTTGTTTTCAGTGATAATACATTTGCTAACAAAAGACTGTCAGAATTATTTGCAGCCTACAGTATTTTAGAATTTATTTACCCAGGGTAGCCCGAGAAATAGCAACATCTTGATTCCAGTGGGGTCCTGCTTCTACCAATTTCCACAGCTGGGTGGGCTGAAGCACTGGGAGTTAAACTGACTTGTTCAAGGTCACACAGCGAGAATGTGGCTCTAGTGGGCTTTGAACCTGTGCTCCCCTGGTTCTCAACCCAGTGTTCTAATCATTAGGCCACACTGCCTCCTGTCTTTAACATTTATCCTGGGGGTGGATGCAGTGTTAAAAATAAAATCCAAAAACAGGCAGACATTGGGGGACCACTAATGTAGTACTGTAGCATGATACAGGTTTATATTCAGGAAAAGACCACTGAGCAAAGGCTCATTTTCAGTGGTGTCCTGCACAGCTCAAGTGCATTACACATAACATGTTTGAACAAGCATCTAATAATACAAGGGCAAGTAATATAGATTGAAATATATTAACCATAGTGCATATAAAACAATCAATGTACATTGTTATATGAAACATGTTTAGGGATACGTGCTTGTGCAAAAAACACTGCTTTAGTTTTCCAAATGTAGGCATGCTAATCCATTCTATAGTAGCTTCTATTGACTCCCTTTTCAGTTTGAGGGGTCATCTCCTGAAGATGTTATCTGTATAACTTTTTGGGGGCCTTTCTTATGTTCAATAACAAATGGTATCTTTTTTCACCCCTCAGCACATGTTCCCATATTGTGCCCTAATTCAGCCAATACTGTCTTACTGCCGCCACTCTACTGTTTCACATCCAGCACATTCAGAAGGTTGCCCTTTTACTTCATCCTGGAATCCTTCTTAAGGATCAGGCACACATCCTTATGGCGGCTGCCTCTAGTCTCTTTTTCACATACATATTGTAGTGTAGATGTATATTGCACTATTATATAGAACAAACAGCTACGAGCTGAAAAAACGAATGCAAACCTGTTTCCACTCTATGATTTCCTGTCTGCTAAAATCGCAACAGCCTCGATGCTGTGTTGCATCTTGTGCATGACCATTTACTTTCAGCTCACACCTGCCTTCCTCACTATTAACAATACGGTGAATGCCCAACAGCCAGGATCCAGTTAAAGGTCCTTTTCCCCAATCAATATTTCTCTGTTGCACTGAATAGCTTCATCTTATACATTGGTGCACTACTGGATAACTTTGTCTCCCCATTCATGTGCCTGTTTGTCATTCCATATTCCATTTACTGATAATATTTAACCATTGTGCACAGTTGGGAAGTCCCATAATCACTGTATTTGATTTTAGATTACTGGAGCTGTACTGTGGCACTCAGCAGGGGACACGCAGCAGCTGTCTTGAGAGGTTACTGCAGGGGATTTGCCAGCTGTTTAGTGGAGGGATGAGCAGGGTACTGCAGGGGTTGGAGAAAAAGTTGATTGCTTAAAGTAGGGAAGAAGCAGGATTAATCCAGATTTGATCATTCTGAGGAGGAGCTTTAGTAGTATCAACCAGATATAAAATTGTACATGCGATAGACAGGGGGGAGGCAGGTGATAGTGGGTACTACAGGTAAGGAGCACCTCTTATTTATAGGATATGGTGATGCACCCTATCCTACAAATTAGAGGTGCTCTCCCTGCCTGTACATATGGAGCTGACTGAGGAGGTGTGAGGAGGGCTCTCCCAGTTGCTAATGCACCTGTGGCATCACCAATGAGGATACAGTGAGTGGGGGTTGCCCAGTGCCACAGGGTGGGAACCACTGGATGCCAGGGAGAGGCTGTTTGTACTTCCAAGATGGCAATGAGGGGGGAGGAACCACTATCACCAGGGATATAAACTTTTATGTCGGGCCTTGGATCGGAGGGAGGGAGGGTACCACTACCATCAGGGCATTTATTTCCAATTGCAGGGCTGGGGATTGGAGGGAGGGCACCAATACCACCAGGAAATTTATTTCTACTTATGGGACTACGGATTGGAAGCAGGGAGGGTACCACTACCACCAAGGAATATATTTCTAATTATGGGGCTGGGGATCACAGGGAGGGATGGCACCACTACCACCAGGAAATTTATTTCCAATTATGGGGCTGGGAATCAGAGGTAGGGAGGGCACCAGTACTGCCAGGGGATTTATTTCTACTTACAGAGATGGGGAGTGGAGGGAAGGAGGGCACCACTACCAACAGGGAATTTATTTCTAATTATGGATCTGGGGATCGGGGGGGGACACCACTACCACCAGGCACTTATTTCTAATTATGGGGCTGGGGATCAGAGGGAGGGAGGAGGGGAGAGAGGGCACCACTACCAACAGGGAATTTATTTCTAATTATGGGTCTGGGGATCAAGGTGAGGAGGGCACCACTACCACCAAGGATGTTACTATATACAGTGGGGCTGGTGATTGGGGGAGGGACACCACTAGCACCAGGGATATTATGTTGTACAATGAGGGATGAGGTGCCAGGGACCACAGGGGGTGGTTGTGCTCCCCCAGCAGCCAACCAGCTCAGTGGCTGCATTACCTATGGCATCCACTAGGGTCACCCAGTGTGAAGTCAGGGTTTTGTTGGGCAGTATTGCATCATGCAAAAGGACCACGCAAAACCCTTTTGCACAGTGCAGTGCCACTAAATATGGGGTAACACACATATTCATGGCCATGCCCCTCCTCTTGCCCACACACATACATTATATTTTGTGCGAGCACTAACCCTCTTTGCTTGTGCAACAGCCCCTTTTGAATATAGGGCTCCAGTGCAAATCCCAGTTTGTGCGGGCAAGGACCCGTTATCACCTGTGCAAACTTTTGAATATCAGGCACCAAAAAGAAGTGCTAGAAAATACTTCCTATTTGCAGCCATGACCCTGCAGGAGGGGGATACAGATGCAAACAAAATGATACTGAAGAAGATTCATTTTGGTCAGTGAGGTGGCAACTGGGTTTTAACGCAAAGAAGTGCAAAGTTATGCACTTCAGGGTGAGAAACCTGAGGGGGGGGAATATTGGTTGGGTGGGCTGTGGTTAGGTGTCACTGAGGAGGAGAAGGACCTGGAGGTCATAGTAAAGGTGAGCAAGAACAACTCTGCTCAATGCAGGAGGGCTGCAGCTAGGGCCAATAGGATGTTGGGGTACATTGCACGGGGATTCTCATCCAGGCACAAGGAGGTGATCTTGCCCCTGTACAGGTCCTTGGTCAGGCTGCAGTTGGAGTATTGCATGCAATATTGGCATTCATACCTGAGGAAGGATATCAAGCTGCTTGAGGCAATGCAGCGCAGAGTAATGAAAATTATACAGTGGATGGAAGGCTGAGACATTTGAGTTTGTTAATCTTGGAGTTCAGAAGGGATAGGAGGAACATGACTGAAACTTTCAAATACTTGAGGGGGATCAACAAATCTGGCACAGAGGGGCTGTTTAAGCTGAGGAAGGGAAGGGACATGAGGGGCAAGGGCTAAGATTGGAGGGAGGCAGGTTCAGGAGAGAGATGAAGAGGCATTATTTGACTGACAGGGTAGTGTCAAAATGGAACGCTCTGCCAGAGGAGGTGGTGGCATGCAGGATGGTGGGGAGTTTCAAAGAGCATGGGTCAGGTCAAGGGGGAGCTGGGTAAAGGACACGGAGCAGTTCCAGAAGGTGAATTGGGGGTTGGGGCAGGCCGATAAATATAGGGGTGCTAGCTGCACATACAAGCAGACTTGATAGACCATGAGGCCTCTTTCTGCTGGAAAGTTTTGTATGTTCATATATTCGTATTTTGGTGGTTTTTAGTGAACTGAGGAGATTTGGCCAAGATGCCAGACAGATTCCTTTACTGTTTTGAGACATGCCGTGAGATCTTTAACATCCACCTGAACAACCACCAGAATAAACAGATTGGACCTCAGTTTAAAGGGACACTGTCAACCCCCTTAGCCTTGAAAGTGTCCCTAGTTCAGAAAACACATGTTATGATTGTTCACATTCTGTAGAGACTTCTGATGTAGCTGTTTGATTCTGATTCTTTTCTTTTTACCTTTGTAAATTCCTGTTTATATATTTATGCCTGCACTGTCCCACTTTAAAGTTTGAGTTTGTACGGCGCCCCGCACCTCTGGGATTGGGCGCCAAATAAATAAAAGTTGCCTTGCCTTAAAAAGTGAAAACCAGACTGCCCATCATGCTGGTGTTGCCATGCCATACATTCTTTGATCAGCTCCCACTGCATCTTTCCTGGACTTCAGGACACCCCAACTCAGTCTGGCTGCTCATTGTGCAGTGAGAGTAGAGTAGAGTAGACTATTGCATCATGAGTGGCTGCACTACTTGGGGGTGTTTCTAATGTTCTAGATAATAGATCAAGGATAATAGATCCAGGATCTGAAACAAAACAAGGTTGGTTAAAACTATACATCAGCATGCATTTCAGTCATACTAAGTAAGGAGGCAGATAAAACAACCAACAGCATCAATTTTAGAGAAGGAAACAATCATAAAATGTGGGGGGTTAACTAGAAATAATATCATGCAAAAAATAGGTGATAGTGTCCTTTTAATGTCTTATTCAAAAGATGCCACCCTTAACAGCACGGTGTCCACAAAACACAATGCATCAGTGCAAATACTTTTAAAGAACAACTCTGCACTTCATCATGTACTTTAATAAACATGAAGTTTCAGCTATAACAATTTATTTGAGCATACCTTACGTTTCTTTAGTTTTCAAATTTCCTTTACAGGGCTTATAACACATTTTGATAGTCTATGCAAAAAACCTATGGGAGATCTTAACCTGCAGGATGTGGAGTGGGAATCAACGTCTGTGGCCTCATCCAGAAGCAAAGAAATTATGGACTCTCTCCAGATAGTCCACCTCAGGCAGCTGGTCAAGGAACCAACCAGGGATGGCGTGGTGCTGGATCTGGTGCTTACAAATGAAGACAGGGTAGATGAGGTAACTGTAGGGGATAACCTAGGTAGTAGTGACCACGATACTGTATGATTCACGGTGCGTCCATCAGCCTCGCGCTACCGAACCAAAGTGAAGGCGCTGGATTTTAGACATGCTGATTTGGGTAAGATGAGGGATTATACTCACCAGGCATTAAAAGGGATGGGGGAACTTAGGGGGGGTGGAAAATATATATGGGCCACGATTAAGGGGGCAATCGTGGGGGCCACAGACCACTGTTCGAAGAGGGTAAGGAAGAACAGGAAGAAAAGGAGGCCACTGTGGTTCAATAGGGAAGTGAGGGCCAGTATCAGAGCTAAGAGGTGAGCCTTCAGGCATTACAAAACTACACAGAGTGAGCTAGACCATGTGGTATACCAGAAAAAGCAAAGGGAGGCTGGGAGGGTGGTCAGACAGGCAAAAGCAAGGACAGAAGGGAATATAGCCAAGGGGATCAAGAAGGGGGACAAGAGCTTCTTTAGGTATATTAGTGGGCGGAGAAAAGGTGGGGCTGGGATACCTAGTCTGCTAGCAGAGACAGGGGAAAGGTTAGAGGGGAACCCAGAGAAGGTTGAATTACTGAACAGTTAATTCAGAGCAGTATTCACGAGGGAGGAAGTATGGGTGGAGGACGACACTAGACCAGTGGAAATGGAAGGGGGTAGGGGTGGATGTGGGTCCATTCCGGGAAGAGGAGATTTTGAAAGAGCTTAAGGGCCTGAGGGTGGATAAGGCCATGGGGCCGGATGGGATTCACCCAAGAGTGTTGAGGGAGCTGGGTGAGATGCTAGTGGTCCTCTTGACCTATCTGTTCAATGAGTCCTTATGCTTGGGGGAAATCCCGAAGGACTGGAAGTGTGCAGATGTGCTACCCCTACATAAAGGAGGGTGGAGGCAAGACATGAGCAATTATAGGCCAGTGAGTCTGACTTTGGTGGTCGGCAAACTCATGGAAAAACTGCTCAAGGACAGAATCACTGGCGACCTGGAGGCAAACAGCCTCCTTGACCCAAGGCAGCATGGAAAAGGGCAGATCTTGTCAGACAAATTTGGTCTGTTTTTTTGACAGGGTCACTAGGACAGTGGACTGGGGCGGGGGGTCAGTGGATATAACTTACCTGGATTTCAGGAGGGCTTTTGATATGTTACCGCACAATAGGCTTGTGAACAAAATGGAGTGCCTGAGGCTGGTGGGGGGTGATGATAGGGTGGGTGCACAACTGGTTGGAGGACAGAATGTAGTGGGTGTTAGTAGATGGGGTCCCCTCAGGTGAGTCGGGGGTCACTAGCGGTGTGCTAGGACCCCTGCTGTTCAACATCTTTATAAGTGACATAGCGGAGGGGTCAGAGGGTAGAGTGAACCTGTTTGTGGATAATGTAAAAATCTGCAATAGAGTATACATATGGGATGGAGCTGGGAGGATGCAGAGGGACCTAGGAAAACTAGAGGAGTGGGCCAGGAAGTGGAAATTATTGCTCAACATGGTGAATGCAAAATCATGCACCTGGGCAGAAAGAATGGGAGAATGGAATACAGATTGGGGGACAAGCCACTAGCAGTAACCATGGAAGAGAGAGACCTGGGCATCATGATCTCTCAAGACTTGAAGGTGGCCGGGCAGGGCAATGGAAAAAGCCAGCAGAGTGTTGGGTTGTATTGGGAGGGGGATCACCAGCAGGAAGAAACAGGTCCTGATTCCCCTGTACATCCAGCTGGTCAAGCCTGATCTGGAATATGGGGTCCAGTTCTGGAGGCCTTACCAAAAAAGGATGTGCAGAGGGTGGAGCAGGTACAAAGGAGGACAACCAAGATGGTGAAGGGGTTCAGTTACTTGTCGTATGAGGAGAAACTGGGAGCTCTTGACATGTATTCTCTGGAGCTGAGGAGGGAGAGAGGGGACATGATAGAGACCTTCAAGTACCTAAAAGGGATCAAAAAGTGCCTACAGAGAACCCATTCCAATTGAAGGGGTGTCCCAGAAGAAGGAGTCATAATCTCCAACTCAAGGGGGGTAGGTTTAGGGCAACATCAGGAAGAACTTCTTTACCGAGAGGGTGGTAGACACCTGGAATGGGCTGCCTAGAGAAGTGGTGGGCAAGAATTCAGTGGGGGGGTTCAAGAGGGCTTGGGACAGACATAGAGGGCTGTTAAAAGGAGGGGGGGAATCTGAGTCAAGCCTACGGGATGCTAGGCAAATGGGCAGACTAGGTGGGCCTGGAGGTCCTTTTCTGCTGTCACTTTCAAATATTCCTATGTTCCTAAAAAGAATTAGTTTATTCACTGTTTACCTCATAGTGCCTTTGTTTATGATATCATAATGTTCACCGTGACAACAGATTGTGATTTTACAAACAGCAACCGTGAGATCAGTTGGAGACAGTAAGATGCTTTTTGAAAGACTCAGTGAAATATGTACAGAATTATCAGAAAACTTCAGTATCTCAAGAACAAAATAAAACTAGAAAACACTAAAGTTCAACATAATTGTTGAAAATCTACTAGTTCTGATCTTTTTATTATAGCAGAGAACTGCTCTTTAACCAAGGGGAGAGTGCCCCCTGAACAGCCACTAACACCATCTCCTGCAGTACCTGGTGTTCACTGGAGGTCTCCCATCCTACTACTGACCAGGTCCAACCTTGTTTAGCCCCTGAGATTTTTTTTCCATATTCTATTTCTGCTCCTTGTTCACCCACCGGAGGCCCCCATCTAACTGAACCCCCCATTCCCATTACCCGGCTTCCCCCGGGACTTTCCTTATGCTGACGCCTACAGCAAGGGACTACGGCACATGCCCGGACACCAGTGCAGAGCCTGCAAGGGACTGGTCCATCATTAATTCTCTGGAGGGTGTTTTTCTTCCATTTTCTCCCCTTACAGTCCCCAAAGACCCAGCAGCATGGTCACGCATGCACATGGAGTCATGCATGCACACCAGAACCAGCACTGACCAATATGCACCCACCCCCAGCCTAGCGCCAGGCCCCCCCATTACCCAGCACTACCCTAAGCCTCCACTCAGAGGCAGCCAAGAGTCTGGAAGGCCTATCTCCCTCATCTGGGAGAGGAGAGCTGCCAGACGGCTGCTCGATCCACTCCAAGCCCTTCCCGCACCCACCTCCCGGTAACCCACACTCATCGCCAAACAGGGGTCGCTGGCATGGCAGGAGGTAAGGGGCCTAGCGCCTCAGCCCTCCATGCCACTGGGCCACTAGCCTCTGAGATTTGACAGGATCCAGTTCCAAGGTGGTAAGGTAACAGGCAATAAAGTAGTGTATCATCTTGTAGTGACAAATGAAAACTGAATCGGTTAAAACGTATCCATGACAACTTGGCTATAAGCATCCATTTAAAAACCAAAATTAAGTTTTGAGCCCAAGCAGTTCCAAAGATAGCCATTTCTAAAGGTACATTTTTTTAAATGGCTAACTTTGGAACAATTAGGGCCCTCAGCCCATCACCAATGACAGTATGACCTCAACCTGCACAGAGACCTGGACAATAGGCCAGGACTGAATGACTGCAGTGTCATTTGGGCTGGCCCCCAGCTCCAGCTGCCAAAAAGAACTGCTATCAGGTGGGTCACCTGGAGGTGCAACAGATGTCTAGACTGCCCCCACCTAGTGTGTAATTCAAGCCAACATGGGCCCATGGTGTGACACATTCCAGTAATCAGAACACACATCAAGGCTCATGACATTATCACGCCTTTTCATTGCAGGTTATGCCCCTGTGTGACAAACCCTGGAGGCCTGGAATAACATCCATGTGCCTGATATGCACTTTATTCCAACTAAAAAAAAACCTTATTTTATATTGACATGCTGTTTACTACTCTTTATTTGGAGATGTGCATTGTGTACGGCCTGGATGCAGTGTATGGTGGGACGAGAGATACCTTGGTATACCACCCCCAGGTGATGTTCCATGTGTGTTGTACATGGTGTGTACCATCTGTACTGTACTGTATGTGTGGCTGTGGTTTATGTTTAGGTGTGAATGTGTGTGTACTACACACCATAGTTAGGTGGATGTGCCCTCGTTACTGCAACTCCTCGGTGTGTAGTTTCTCAGCACCCACTCTGCATGACTGAACACCTATCTTGCTCTGTGGTTCTGGTGTCTTTGTGCAACTGATACATGTGTCTAATCATTCCCCAGATGACAGCAAGCATAGGATGTGTGGTTATGTGCACTGTGCACTTCCGTATCAGGTGTACTGTGCATGGAGTACAGTATGCGTGTGCAGTCAAGGGTCACATTTTTGGCATGGATCCCTCTCTGCACTTCAGCTATATGGCTACATAGCATTCCCAGACTCTTTCTAGATTGGGCCCTCAGTCATTATCTGGACCATGGGGGTAAGAACAGGAATTCGGCAACCAAGTGGTTGAGGGGGGTTAATTCATAAAAAATCCATTGGATGCACAGTGGAATGGTATCCATCAATTCCGAGCATCCCTAGTTGTCATTGACTCATAAAATGTGCACACTGTCCTCAGCTGTGTCACTTTTAAAGGTATTACTGTCATCCCACATTAAAAATAATAATTCCCATGCATACTTTAAAGGGCACCTAAACAGCCCATCATGCACATCAAAATGGTAAAATCACAAAACACAAGGCTGTAGGTTAAAATCTTACCTATGTTGTGCTGTGCTCTGTTTTGTGTGAAAATCCTGTTTAATATCATTTTGTCAGGTTTTAAAAATGTAAACAAACTGGGTTATGCATTCAAAGGCCACATTCTGGAATCAGGCAAAAAATGGCAGCAACATCCTTGCGCAGTGAAGTCATCAGAGCGACAGGGCTCTGGAGTGATCATTGAATGTGTATGGGGGCCTGTTAAATATACCTATTTTATTACCTTTAGATTGCATTTAGCAGCAACAACCCTTTACTTTGGATGTGTGAAAGGGTTGTCACACATACACAGTAAGGGATTTTGATGATAAACACAATCTAAAGGTGATAAGTATATTTAACAGGTCCCCATACACAGTCAATGATCACTCCAGAGTGCTGTCATGATGATGATGCCATTACACAAGGACATCATGGCCATTTTAGGATGATTCCAGAGTGCAGTTTTTATAACCTGACAAAATGATATTAAACATTTTTTAAGATTTTTCTAAAAAAATGGAGCACAGCATAACATAAGTACAGTTTTAGTCTGCAGCCCTATGTTTTGAGATTTTGCAATTTTGATTTGCAAAAGATGCCCTGTTTAGGTGTCTTTTAACAGTAATATATACTCCTCCTGCCACACAAGTCACTGCCGCCTCTCCAGTGTTCCTCATTCATTAAAACAAGGTGGTAGGCCACCACGCTATTTCAAACAGTTGCCACTCATTCTTGACAGCAATCGCACTTTAACAAGTTATTGTATCTTAAATTCGCATCTGTCACTTTAAGAAGAAAAAAATGCAAACTGCTCTGAGTGTGTGATCCAGATCAGGCAGGCATCTGGGGGGAGAGTAACTGTGCGCATCACTGCATCAGCGTCAGAGCGTCAGGCAGCAGAACAAGACAGCAGCCCACAGTGGACACATGAAGGAGTCTGAGGTGTCAGCAGGTGTGTGCACAGCAGTAAAGGAGATATAGTCATTGAAATGTTGATTGGGCATCAAGGAGTTGCAGCACAAACCAGAAGGTCAGTGATGGCCTCAGAACACTGACGGACAGCCCAGGAGCCCTGTGGAGTGGAGCAGCATTTGCACTAGTAAGTGCATGTTCCCTTCTGCTGCTTATGGCTGTTGAGCTGTGTGGACTATCAGGACCTGAAATTGCTGTTTCATAAGAATCAGTCTGACTCTGTTTTAAATACTTGCTGAATTTTTTGAGCTTGGGGGGCAAGTATGAACAAGTCTCACACGTAGCTGTGCAGATAGAAGATCAGAGCTCAAATGCAGCAAGCTAATTAAGCTGCCTTGTTAATTAGCTCAAGAAATAATTTTATCTGTGATGTGAGATTTTGGTGGAGGGGAGAGTCAAATCTGCAGTTGGGAGCCAAGGGCTTTTTCTGTGGCTGTGTGGATTTGAGAAAACATTATCACTGTATCTGTATTCTGTTTGCAAACAGTGTTGTGTAAAAAGAAAACACTGCAAAACTGTACCATTAATTAGGTACAACTTTGTTATGGTGGAATGGCCTTAAATGATCATAAAATTCATCAGATTTCACTGCTCCCCATAAACATGTTTTCAAAATGACAGTACCCACTCCCAATACACATACCAGATTAAAAAAAATCAATTGACTAGAGCAACTGACAGCTCAAAGAAAAACACAAATTAAAAAACTAACAGGAAAATGTAAAATGCATTCTGTTAAAAAACAGTAATAATTATAAAGCATAATGACATACAGTAGCTATCATCAAAATAGATCACACAAAACACTTTTTATCTCCATTTTTATTTCATGTATGATTTTTCTACTTAATTCATTAAATAACCATTTATCTGAACTGGGAAGGCATATTACATAAATTCTCCAAACGATTTTGCAGTGTGTGTTATTCAGGGAATGCCCCCGGATAACCGGAGTGCCCCTCAATGTGCTAGAAGTGCCACCCTGCCCTGCCAGAATCCCCCAACCTGCCAGAATGCCTCTCCTAACCTGCTAGAATACCTCTTACTTGCCCATAATATCCCATACGACCTGCTAAAATCCCACAACTGCCAGAATGCCCACTTCCCAAACACCCTGGACCTGTTAGAATGCCCCTATGAGCTTCCTTAACCTAACTGCAAAAATCCCCCCCAGATCCTTTCCACCTGCTGGAAGATGGATCACAGACTGGCCAGAATTGCTGTCCGCCTGACCTGCTAAGATCCTTTGGCCTGCTGCCAAAATGCTCCCCTGACCAGTGGAACAGCTCTGACCTGCTGAAATGCACCCAATCTGCTTAAATACCCTTTAACCTGCGGGAATATCCCTACATGTCCAAATACCCTCTTGATCTACCAGAATTTCAGACCTGTCAGAATATCCCCAGCTTGCCAGAATCTCTACAAATCCCCCTGCCAACACATACACATACACTTGTTGGAATCCTCCACACCAAGCTGGACTCCCCCAACCAGTCAGAATGCACCTCAAAATCCCCCCTACCTGCAGGAATGGTCCTTCCCACATCAGTCAGAATGCCCCCTTGGGCCTCTCTCTATGATGTCTAATGGTTCTCCCACCCCTCTTTCAAAATCCCCATTTCCACCTCAGGTGGTGCCCAGCACATTCCACCTTTCCCCTTCTCATCCGATCACTGTCTAAATGAAGTGGCTCAAACCACACTGCTGCATTCATTCATAGTGCAGTTTGTGCGATTTAGGCCAGACAGCAGCTGTTTTGGGAAGAAGAGATCTGAGGGGGGCACTCTGGCACTGAAGACCAGTTCAGCATTTGACTCTGCTTCTTATCATTCTGGATTGGTGCGCACTCTGGTTCCAGGCATACTGTATGCAAGCTCCAGCTAAATTCAGTTTTCCATCCATTCACAGTTTTCTGCATGGCACACTTAGGTAGCACATCTTATCACTGCACTATCAAGTCAGCTCCTACCTTTTCTTTTTTTCTTCTAAATAACTATACAAATTCCATATAAATGGTTCACTATTATAAGACCCTTTTTCATGTATTTTTATATTCTAGATCATGGGAGCATCTCCTGACCAATTACAGCACTTCCTTCAGTTGTGCATGAGATACTCCCATTTCCATAACAGTGACTCACATGCTGTGCTCTAATAATGGGCTTCTTAGTAGCGCCGCTCGATCTGCAGAAAGACACCAAATACAAATGTTTTTTGGTTTTAAAAGTAAATGCCTAACAATCTGTAATATATTTATATGTCCCCTGTCATCACTCATTGCTGTATAAGAATGGTTTAATCTGCATTCAGCTCGAGTCAGAACAGCTCAGCTTTGCTTTGCTGTTCCTGCTTGAGCCACATGCACGTGAAACCACTCATACACCAACGAATAGCTCTGTAGGACATATTAATATATGAAATATATAAAACATTAACTAAAGACATTCCAGATAATATTTCACTATCCTCCCCCACCCCCACCCCCAAATATGTGTTTATTGTCAGGGAGCAGATTATTTACTTCTTTTCTTTGATATAAGCAGTTTATTATCTTCTGATGCTTTAAGAGGCAAAAGCATAGGAAAACTTGGGGGTCACCCAATGGAGAGATAAAGATTTTATGTAACGCGATTAGATCACTTTGGAAATACTTTGTCATGGCCAGTTTATGCCACTGCTATTTATTTTTCATGTATATGAGGCAAAAATCAGAAAATCTTGAAAACGTAATACAAACTTTTTTTTAAAGCTGCAGCCCATGATAGTGGTGTAAATTTTGACCTATACCACCCATCTCCCAACTTGGATCATACCCTTTTTTCACCTTCCAAAGCTGCTTTACCACTTTTTTATAGCTGAAATAATAAAAGGAGCACTGTGGCTTGGATCCCATTTTCATCAGTAATCTCTGTTATTTTGGAACACCCATTGCTTAGAATCACTTTTCCTGTGACTATAACGAACTAAGATGTAGCAGACACTGTTCGCTTAACTTTTGGGACAGCAGGTGTACAAAAACAGCTGAGAACATTGATGAATACCTGGCTGAAGCCATATTAGAAAGACTGCTCCTTTTATTATTTCGAACGTGAAACAAAAGTGCTAAAGCAGCATCGCACTCGGGGAAAGAATAGTATCATACAAATCAGCAGCTACGATTAAACAAGATTTGGTTGGTGCCAACAAGGCTAGTCTTGTTTGTTTTATGTTGTTATGTTTGTTAATCTTTGTGGCTTTTTTGTTAATATTGTACTGTATATACATATCCTAGTATAGCAGTTATTATGTCACTTTTGCAATTTTATTTTTTAAAGACCATATCCATCCTCACCTTTACAGTTGTACTTTATACAGTACTGCAATGGGGCCCTGCTTGTACATATTTTACTATATATTTACATAGAATACATCAGATGAGATGCAATATCTCATTTTCAATAAGGTTCTGCTTTTATACATTTTTGCAATGTATTTACCCAGGATAGTCCAACAAAGATGCAATATCCCATGTTCAATGGGGTCCTGCTGTGACACATTTTAGACTGTATGTTCCCAGAACAGGACAATGGAGATGCAAAATGTCATTTTCAGTGGGGATCCTGTTTTACACATTTTTTACAATGTACTGTATTTATCCTAGGTAGGCCAGCTGAAAGACAATATCTCATGTTCGGTAGGCTTTGCCATTCTGACCAGCAATTTCCAGCACAGTCTTTTCATGACTTCACGTTATGATCAAGACAGAGATAATTTTTTAAATCTTGTCCAAAAGGTGATTTTGTGGTGCAACCACAAAAACGTGTTTCGGGGGCGGGGTTGAAAAATAGCACGTGTCATGTTTGTGAGGTTAGGAAACACATGGGTTATGTTGAAATCTGGGGCCAAAAGCTGCACAATGAACAAAGTTATGAGTAAACATTGAACAAATTCAACATGTGTTAATATACCTTACTTGATTTTTCACATTTTGAACTCAAATTCTCAATAAAGTCTTTTTATGACCAAACCTTATGATCACAACAGGTGGAATTTTTTAAATCCCATCCAAAAGGTGATTTCATAGAGGAGCTGTGAAAACACATTTCAGGATTGATTTGAAAAGTGGCACCTGTTGTGTTCATGAAGTTGGGAACAAAAAGGGCTATGTTGAATATGTGGGGCCCAAATCTGTACAAATAACAATGCTATGAGAAAACATCGGAAAAACTCGTATTTTGACATTTTAACCAAAAAAGTTCAACATAGTCTTTTCATGACCCCGCCCTATGATCAAGACCGGTGGAATTTTTTAAAATCCTGTCCAAAAGGGGATTTTGTGGTGTGACTGCAAAAAGAGGTTTTGGAGGGGGGATTTGAAAAATGACACCTACCTGGTCCATGTTGTGGGGTAGAAAAAAAAGGACATGCTGAAAATGTGGGTCACAGAAATTAAAACATGACAAAGTTATGAGTAAAAGTTGAAAACACATTGAAAGGTCATAAACTAAACCTACTTTGTTTTCAGCCACTTTGCAGTTTGCCTTGAAAGTAGCAGAACGTTCAAGAGGCAGCACTGGGCCCACCAGATAAGTAAAAGAGGGTGGGGGTGTGCGGAGTGATTGGTGCTTGGAGGGCAACAGAGGTGGGGGTAGGGGGTTGGTGGATGGTGGATGGTGGGGATACAGAAGTAATTGAGGGATCTTTTTCTTTTTTTTTTTTTTGCAGGTTAAAAAAAAAGACTACAAGGGAAAGTGTCCTTTATTTCAGGTACCAACAAGGGGGATTGGGCATAGAAACATAGAATTTGACGGCAGATAAGGACCGCTTGGCCCACCCAGTCTGCCCATTTCCCTACCTAATGGATAAGCTGCAGATCCTAGTTAACCAGCAGCCTGCTTCTTTCTACCCCCAACCCCTAGAATTGCCTTATGACTGTCCCATGCATGCTTGAATTCAACCACTGTTTTTGACTCCACAACCTCCTCAGGAAGGCTGTTCCATGCATCCACAACCCTCTCTGTGAAAAATACTTCCTTACATTACCTCTGAGCCACCACCCCTCTATCTTCAAATTGTGCCCCCTTGTTCTTGCACACCTCTTTTTTTAAAAGATGCTACCCTCTTGGACTTTGTTGATTCCTTTGAGGTACTTGAAAGTTTCTATCATGTCCCCCCATATCAGTGTTAGTTTGTTGGTTGGCAGCATATGGGTAGGCACCGTGGTTTCGCATCCAGTTTTGGGGGGGCAGTACTAAGTGGATTGGGAGGTAGGCACTGTTGTTTGACAGCACCAGGGTTTGGCACCCTAGTGTTGTATCCTAAGATGAAAGGGGGACACTGCTGTTTGGTGGCACCAGTGAGGGGCACCCCGAGTTGCATCTCAAGATGGGATGAGGATGCTAGAGCGAGACAGAGAGAGGGACAGACTAAAGATGTGGGGGGGTCAGGGATTTGGCAGTACAGTAAGCTGCGCATTTCCAAGACAGACACTGCTTACTTTTTTCCAGCTCTTGTGCACTATCTTCCAGCTCTCATACACTTTTCTCTTTGTAGCCAATATGATGTTAGCAATGGTTACAGACAGCTACAATGAGCAATAGCAAGGCACTCACTCACTCACTGTCACAAAAAAGTATAAAATAAATAAGTATATCCAAGTTCCCCAATGCATTTCAATTGGACAGCTGCAAAAAGACTCACCATCCTAGAAGGGCAAGAGTAGCTCTCCGTCCCCCCCTAGCTGCTGGAGGTCTGACTCTCGGCAAGTAAGGAGACTACTGAGAAATATAGGAACTTCTTGTCTTAGAACAGGAAGATCATGAGCTAAAAGGGCACAGAGGCAGTAAGTAAGTAGGGGAAGAAAAAAAAGTAAAAAAAAACAGAGGAAAGAGTAAGTATTCCAAACAACAGTTAGGGGACCAGAAAAAAGACATGATGGGAGTGGTGCAGTGCAGTGGCTGTGGAGCAGCAGTCTTCCAGAAAACGTTCTGGAGGATGCAGTGTTGTCCCATCTGCATGCACCTCTCTGGGCTGAGGAAGGAGGTTGCTCATTTCCAGGCTGAGTTGGCCAGGATTTGTGGGACCTCCTTTCCCACCCAGGGACCACCAGAGTCACAGCCGTTGCCTCAGAGGTTGCCAAGAAAGAGGAGCGGTTGGACCACAGTGAGCTCAGGAAGGGTGAGGGTGGTGGAACAGAGGTGCATCCCTCCAGTTGTACCTCTCCACAATTTCTATGCCATTCTGGAAAAGTGTGGTTCCTCTATGGAGGCACCCACGGTGGAGACCAAGGAGGATGCTGGGAACCTCCGAAAAGGAGACCCACAGGAGGGTGGCATGGCACCCCAGGGAAGCAACTCCTGGTGGGGACTCCATTGTTAGGAAGGTAGAACTGGGGAGGAAGGGAGAGGGAGGTAAGGTGCATGCCTGGCACCATGGCTTGGAGGGACAGGGAGCGAATCCTCAGGATCACAGGAGCAGCTACACAGGGGAGGGAGCTGGATGCCATTGTCCACCTAGGGACAAATGACCTGGCTAAGAAAGGGATCAGAACAGTGCAAGAAGCATTTGTGGAGATTGGGAGGGGCCTTAGACAAATAGCACACACGGTAACCTTCTCAGAGGTGCTGCCTGTCTATGGCATGGATGAGGCTAGGGTGCTCCACACCATGGGATTCAATCAGTGGTTGAAAAACTGGTGCAGAGCTCAGGGATTTGGCTTCATTGGGGACTGGGGTCCACCTGGAGTGATGCAGGCCTATACTGGCATGATGGTCTGCATCTGTCCAGGAGAGGGAACCAGGATCCTAGGTGATAGGTTTAAATACTTCATTGGCAAGCATTTAAACTAGCCAAGGGGGGAGGCACTGGAAAGGAGCAGGGAAATCCTAGTCTCCCCAAAAATCAGGGTACTAAGTGAGGTAGACACCAACATAGAGATGTTAATAGGGAGAAGTGCAGGGGTAAATGGAGAAAGTGACAAATGCAATAAGGACAGGGATGGGGCAAATAGGGGTAAGGCCTTCAAGAAATGGAGGGTAATGAGTACCAATGCCCATAGCCTGGGCAACAAGCTCCCTGAACTGGTGGCCTTGATGGAAGAAGGGATGCCTGGATATCATAGCAGTCACAGAAACATGGTACACAGAGAACCATGACTGGGATGTTAACATACCAGGATACACAACCTACAGGAGAGACAGGGAGGGCAGGGCAGTAGCTCTTATGTAAGGGAAGGATAAAAGCAACTGAACAAAAGAGTAAACAGGGAGGAGAGGAGGCACTGTGGGTCACCTGAGAGACTGGAAATGGCACCACAATCTGCACAGGGGTTGTATACAGACCCCCATGTCAGGGGGAGGGAATGGACAAGGATATGATAGAAGGCATACTTAGGATGGCAGAGAAAGGGGAGATACTGTTGATGGGGGACCTTAATATGCCAGATGTTAACTGGAGCACCTTTGCTGCAGCCACATCCAAAAGCAGAACCATTCTTGATGCCCTTCAGGTGGCATGCCTCAGACAGCTAGTTTTGGGACCAACTCATGAGGGAGCAATCTTAGACCTCATACTCTCAAATGGGGACAGTGAGAGGATCTCAGATCTAGAAGTGGGTAGCCATTTGGGAACAAGTGACCACCAAACAGTGTGTTTCATGATAAACTCAGCTATTGAGTCAAGCCACACAAAAGTGAGGGTTCTGGACTTCAGGAGGGCTGACTTTGGCAAGATGGGAGAGTGCCTTAGAAAAGCACTAGCAAACAGGCTAGAAGAAGGGGTGGAGAAACAATGGGGACATATCAAAACTGCCATCACAGAGGCAACAAGGCTTTGTGTGAAGCAAATAAACAAATCAAAATGAAAGAAAAAGCCACTATGGTTCTCAAAAGAAGTGGCGGTGAAGGTTAGGGAGAAAAAGATAGCATTTAGGAAGTATAAGGAAACACAGAAGGAGCAGGACAGAGAACTGTACCAGTTAAGGCAGAAGGAAGCAGGGAGGGTAGTTAGAATAGCAAAGGCACAAACTGAGGAAAAGATAGCCAGCTCGGTTAAGAAGGGAGATAAAACCTTTTATAGGTATATCAGGGAGCGTAGAAAGACAAAGGGAGGGATAGTGAGGCTGAATAGAATGGATGGTGGGTGGGCAGAGAGTGACAGTGAAAAAGCAGGGATACTGAATGAATACTTCTGTTCAGTATTCACAAAAGAGGAAGTGGGGGAGGTGCCTAATCCAATTAACAGAAGCACTCTGGAGAGGGGGGTCGATCCCAGTCCTTTCATGGAAGAAAGGGTTCTAAAAGAACTCCTAAAATTGAAGGTGGACAAAGCAATGGGGCCAGATGGAATTCACCCTGAATTCTAAAAGAATTAAGCAGAGAACTAGTGACACCACTGACTACCCTTTATAACAAATCATGGGAGGATGCTGTGGTACATGAGGACTGGAAGAAGGCTTATGTGATTCCCCTTCACAAAAGTGGGAGCAAGACAGAGGCAGGAAACTACAGACCTGTCAGTTTGACCTCTGTGGTAGGGAAAGTGATGGAATCACTTCTGAAGGAAAGAATTGTTGAGTACCTAGAGGCCAGTGGGGCACAGGACCCAAGGCAGCATGGGTTCACAGCGGGAAGGTCATGTCAGATGAATCTAATTGATTTCTTTGACTGGGTGACCAAAGTAGTAGACCAGGGAGGGTCTGTGGACATGGCCTACCTAGACTTTAGTAACGCATTTGACACAGTCCCACACAAAAGATTAGTAGTCAAATTAACCAGCCTTGGAGTGGGTCCCAGGGTGGTAGCCTGGGTAAAACATTGGCTGAACAACAGGACACAGAAGGTAATTTTAAATGGAGTCCACTCTGAAGAAAGAGGGGTTACTAGTGGGGTACCGCAGGGTTCAGTACTAGGTAAAGTCCTTTATAATGTCTTTATAAGTGACATTGCAGAGAGACTGGAAGGAAAAGTATGCCTCTTTGCAGATGACAAAAAGATCTGCAACAGGGTTGATACACAAGGGGGCGTGGAAAGGATGAGAAGGGACTTGGCAAGGTTGGAGGAATGGTCAGAAGTATGGCAGCTTAGATTCAATGCAAAGAAGTGCAAAGTAATGCACCTGGGAAACAAAAACCCAAGGGAAGATTACACAATGGGGGGGAGGTAGTAACAACAACAAAAATGGAAAGGGACCTGAGGTAATCATATCAGATGACCTTAAGGTTGGCAAGCAATGTGAGAAGGTGGTAGGGAGGGCTGGGGGGATACTGGGATGTATAGGGAGAGGCATCACCAGCAGAAAACAGAAGTTGTTATCCCCCTGTACAGACAGTTGGTGAGACCCCATCTGGGGTACTGCATCCAGTTCTGGAGACCCCATCTCCGCAAGGACATAGACAGGATGGAGGCAGTTCAGAGGAGGACAACTAAAATGGTGCAGGGTCTGCAAGAGAAGCCATGTGAGGAGAGGCTAAAGGAGCTTAATATGTATACCCTTGAGGAAAGGAGGGAGAGGGGGGACATGATAGAAATGTTTAAGTACCTCACTGGAATCAACAAAGTCCAAGAGGGTAGCATCTTTCAGAAAAAGAGATGTGCAAGAACAAGGGGACACAATTTGAAGATAGAGTGGGGACGGCTCAGGGGCAATGTGAGGAAGTATTTTTTTCACAGAGAGGGTGGTGGATGCGTGGAACAGCCTTCCTGAGGAGGTTGTGGGGTCTAAAACTGTGGGAGAATTCAAGAATGCATGGGACAGACATAAGGCAATTTTTGTGGGGGGTAGGAAGGAATAGGCTGTTGGTTAAATAGGATCTGCAGCTTATCCTCTAGGTAGAGAAATGGGCAGACTAGGTGGGCCAAGCGGTCCTTATCTGCCATCAAAGTTTATGTTTCTATATCTCCCCTCTGTCTTATATACCCCCTCTTCTTCCCCTCATCCTCCTAAGTCCCATAATAGCAAACCCACCATTCTACATATTTTAGTAAAGGTACTAGTCTAGGGTCTAAGCTTTCTCACTCCCGTGCTTATTTGTCAAAGAATCGTAGGCTGTGTTTATCTGTGTTAATTCTGTGTGTTTAGGCCTGAATTATCTTTCACATGTACAATGTTTTGTTTTGTCTACCATATTTTTGACTGTGAACTGTTTGATGTCCAGGACCACCTTGAAAATGAGCTTGCTCAATGGTGTTTATGCCTGGTTAAATAAAGTTTTATTGATTGATTGATTGATATTGAGGTGTCAGCGTGGCTCAGTTGGTAGCACATCCGCCTCTGGACCAGAAGGTCGTGGGTTCTCGTCCCACACCGGGATTGGACTTGCACCTAAAAATCGCTGGCATCCAAGTGCAGTATTGGGGGGTGCTGTACTGCTGGGGTGTGCTGTCCTTCAGATGAGATGTTAAACCGAGGTCCCTTCTGCCCATCCTGGTGTTGTCCTGGTAGGTGTCCAGGTGGAAGTAAAAGAACCCAGGGCACTCTTCGCAAAGAGCAGGGAGCATTCCCGGTGTACTGGCCAACATTTCCCTTCCCATAAATTGGTTCATGCAATTATCCAGGCTGTGTGTGGGTGATGATGTGTGATATGGCCGCCACCACACATTCAGTCACTTCACTACCAGTCTAGCATTGCTTGTAAAGTGCTTTGGGATATTGTGTATGAAAAGCACTATATAAATGCTGATTTTTCTTCTTCTTAATCTCTCCACATAAGTCTTGTGTTGCAAGCCCTGTACCATCTTAGTCGCCCTTCTCTGGACCATCTCCAGTCTGTTAATATCCTTATGAAGGTGTGGCCTCCAGATCTGCACACAGTACTCCTGCGAGGCCTGACCATGGTTTTATGTAATGGCATCATTACCTCCCTCCTTCCGCTGGTGATACCCCTGCCTATGCACCCCAGCATGTCACTGGCCCTTCCAGCTGCCTTAGCACTCTGCTTTGACATGTTCAGGTCATCTGAAATAATAACCCCCAGGTCCCTTTACTCCTTTATGACTGTCAGCAACCCCCTCCCCCCATCCTATAGCTTACCCCAGGGTTTCTGTATCACATGTGCATAATTTTGCACTTTTTTGAATTAAACTTCAGTTGCCAGTCCTCAGATCATTTTTCAAGCTTCCCCAGGTCCCCCCTCATTTTCTCCACTCCCTCTGGGGTATCTACTCTGTTACAGATCTTGGTGTCATCTGCAAACAGGCAGACCTTTCCCTCCAGCTCTTCTGCAATGTTGCTAATGAAGACATTGAACAGGACTGGCCCCAGGACCAATCCTTGTGGCACCCCACTGACTACCCCCTCTCCCCAGACTGCACCCCATTTACCACCAGCCTCTGCCTCCTGTCTGTTAGCCAGTTTCTTACCCAGTTTATCACCCTGTCCCCCATGCCCAGCCTACACAGCTTGTTTATCAGCCTCCTATGTGGGACGGTGTCAAAGGCTTTGCTGAAATCAAGGTAAGGGAAGTCCACTACCCCAACCTGATTTACTTCCTTTGTCACCCATTCGAAGAAATCAACCAGATCTGTCTGACATGACCTCCCCGATGTGAATCTGTGTTGCCTATGGTCCTGGGCTCTGATGCATTGAGCAGGGGGGATGCTGGTGGGCTGGATTAGGAGCTGGTTACAGGATATGAAACAGAGGGTACTGGTTGAGGGAGAGCTATCAGAACCTAGAGGTATCACAAGCGGGGTCCCACCTAGCATTGAATCCCTCTCTCACCCCTCTATCAGGTCCCAGCTGCGACTTTTGCATCCCCCTACTTGCTCTCACATCAGCTTTCAGCACAATTCACTGTAATTTTTATATTGTAGATGTAAATCTGATGTGTAACTGCTGCTCTTTATGCACCTACTTACTTATTTGCTGATACTGCCTTGTAATCCACTACCTCTGTATGATTATTGTTGTATACTGTTTTAGAATACTAGTGGCCCTGCATACTGTGACTTTATTGCTTCCATAACTGTATTGCTTTCTACTATGGCTTTATTGTTCAGAAACTGTTTATGCTTTAGACCCCACTCCCTTATTACCCCTGGTCGCACCTGGAAATGATCCTCGGCTCAGCGTGCCTTTCCCGGCTACTTGAGAGGCTATGCTTATAGTTCAATGGACAAGCAGCCAGACACTCCCCTTCCTAAACTATATAAGCAGTTCCTCCCAGCCTCTTTCTGAAGCACTTTTTCTTTGCAGCTAGAGGCTCTGTCCATCTGTCCTTTGCTGCTGGCTGGGGCCTACTGGTGTCTACCCCCCACCTTGCTGTTTGGATTCTGTTTGTTTCTGCTGGACTTCTGTTGTCTGTTCTGCTTAGTTTGTATATTGCCTCCAGCTGTGTGCTTCTTTGTGTGCTTGTTCCCTGTTCCTCTGCGTTTATGTGTCTTTGTTTTACCTTCTCTTTAGGGGGCTTCTGTTCTAAACTCCTTCTGTATTGCTATCCAGGAGCTCATGTTACTTGCTACCATTTACGCATGTTATTCCTCTTAATTGCTTTCACCTGATTTGGGCCTTCTCTGTAACCTAGTCCATGGAACTTAATGCTGATTCTGAACTAATAACAAGAATATATTGCTGCAAATATTGCTGCTGTTTTCCATGCATTGTTCATGGAACTTAATTGTGCTTCCTTAACTAATACCAAGAAAATCATTGCTGTTGATTCAGTACATTGCTTCTCTCTATAGTTTCTGGGCTCGATATCCAGAAGTGCACCTGGCAATGGTGCATGAGGTGGCACAGCGCAACTCAAGGATATATTCAAAGGAGATGCGCAATGGTGCATCACAGTTGGTTACAAAAGATAATGCACACTGCACAACCACCATGCACTGGCGCATCCCCCCCAGCCAGGGCGGTATAGCAGGACTGGGTACTACACCAGCGCAACAGAGTTATGCTGTGCTCAAATACCAGACATTAAGACGCCTGTACGCAACTGGGGCCATAATGTATGCAGGACGCAAATGGGGACATTTGCATGTCATCATGGTCCCATTTACATGCGTTGTTCAGGGCAGGCTGGCGATTTGCACCTGGTGCCCTGCACAGCATGCGGTGCTGCCGGAGAATGACAAGGGGAACCCCCCCATAGCCGTGATCGCCATAAATTAATGTTTAAATGACTCCCTGGTAGTCTAGTGGCACCATCCCTCTCTCCTGATACTCTGACCGCCGTACTGTGCATAATAACACCCTCCCTGGTAGTCTAGTGGAACCTTCCCTCCCTGAAGAGCATGTGATGCCCGTAACATACTTGTTGTGCGATTCCTGGTAGTTTGTTGACCCCACTTAATATATCTCGATCTGGTGAACTTGTAGTTGGTATTTCCAGAAACCAGTGGTTCACTCGCCAGGTATTTCGCCCACCCAGCCTCGAAGTCTTGATGGCGATCTGTAACCCACCCACATACCAGCTAGTTGCCGACATGTTTACAGTATCAGTTGTAACCTATTGTTCACACTGTGACCATCGGTTACGGTGTAGCTGTACATGTCATTCACAAATATGAATGAAGGTCATTCATTCATATATCGTATGACAGTGGCCAGTATGCACCATAAGCCCATTGGTCCACAGTGTGGACCAATGGGCTTACAGCTGATACTGTAAGCTGTCATTCGGCGGGCAGCCAGGCGGTATGCGGGTGGGTTGCAGCTGCCCACCAATGATGGAGTGTGAGCTGGGTGGGCAGGGGGTCCTGTGAGGGTGGGGGGTGCCACTGGACCACCAGAGAGTTATTTTACTATGGTTCACCAGCGATCAGGGTTACAGGCAGGGTGGG
Organism: Neoceratodus forsteri; assembly: GCA_016271365.2. NCBI lineage: Eukaryota > Metazoa > Chordata > Ceratodontiformes > Ceratodontidae > Neoceratodus > Neoceratodus forsteri. The sequence continues at coordinate 1,272,223,053 of CM057449.1, read as the reverse complement.
GGGTACAGTTAGACTATCAGGGAATTGTAACAAGTACTTTACAGGCATCACAGCTATGGGTAGGGAGTGGGGTGCCACTAGACTACCAGGGAGTCATTTCAGTGGTCTGTAACAGTGATCGTGGCTACGGGCATGGAGGGGGGCACCACTAGGCCACCAGGGATCATATGGGTGCTTGTGAATGGTGGTCTGGGAGGGCGGGTGGCCACCCACAGTTGGCAGCTGCTGTGCTGCACCATGCAGTACAGCAGCCCACATGTGGGTGGCCACCATTTGAGCCATTTCTTTCAGGCTCAACTTTGGGCATTGGTATGTGGCACATCCCAGGGTTGTGCAGGCATATGCACCGCACATCCTGAGCTGGATATCGGGATGCACTGCATATGCATGGGCACGCCCCCTGGGGATGTGCCGTATATATTATCTTTGTGCCCTGAAGCATCAGAACTTGCACTGTGCAAGTCCCTCCATTGAATATTGCCCCGGGCACATTTCTGGGGTTGTGCTAGCACAACTCAGTTGCGCCAGGTGCAACCCCTTTAAATATCTGGCCCTCTATGTTCTTTCAGATTGCTACCCCCTTCAAGCTATACTTAATTGCTGCTAAATGCTGCTCATTACTGGACACTGTTTGCTTACTTTCCATACTGTTTTTTGTACTCTGGAGGTCAGCTGGGCTACTGCCATTGCTGTAAACTAGTTTTAAATGCTGTATGTGGGTTACGGCACTTTACCATTGCTTCCTTGTTTCTCCTACGGTGGAGGACTGGGGGGTGTTACAGAAGAGCCTTGGCCTCATGTAGTCTATTGCCTCATCTTCGAATCTTGCCTCTGCCGCTAAAATCCTCCGAGTGTCATGTCACCTTGTAATTGATTTCCTCAATGGGACTTGGTTGGCTTGCCCCTACTGATCCTGTATTTGCTGCAATAAAGCTTCTGCAAACTGAATAACTTCAGCAAACTAAATAAATAATTTCAGAATACTAAATAAATGAATGAATGAATGAAAAAAAAAAGAAATAAATAAATGAATGTATACATAAGAAATACCTACACGAATATAATAGGCATGCCGACCTTATCCTAAAGTTCCCTGGTGCAGGGCTCGCCCTGAATCGATGGTCTCATTATGCACCCCCTAGTCCACATCTTGAGCATGTGAAGCTTGGGGCAGGGTCCTTCTCACCTGGCCCATAGTTGGAAATGTCCTCACTCTGGGTGGACCTTCAGTCATCAACCATACCGATGGCACCTCAAGTTGTGAATTTAAGACTAGCCATGAAGGATGGTTACAATGGTCTCCTTTGGTTCTAGTGGTCTACTAGCATAGGCACCATCACCACATTCTCCCTATGACCGCCTCTGGTTCACCTGGTTTGTTTTTAGATTGGTAGGCCAGATGAGTGCCTCAGTGGTTGTTACTCTCCTCCTCCCTCCTTGGAGGTGTTTGTTGCATAGCAAACTGGCTTGCAAACCTCCACAGCATTCCTGTTGGAAGGATAGAATGAGGGTTTCCCTCCAAATTGGAATAATTTTCCACCACCCTTATTATTGGGCTTTCCAACTTGCAGTAGTAGAGTCATCACTAACTAAATTATCCCACGCCTGGAGGGAAGGTGACCTAGGCCTTGTATCCCCAGAGATTTCCTTCTCAAAGGGGAGTTTTCTCTCCTGCATGACGAATGTCATAATATCTAATTAGTTTTAGTAGGTACTCCCTAGTTCCCTTAGGTAGGTTCCACTGTTGGATGGAGGTGGATGGTGTCCCTACTTGCTGTTCCCTCTCTCCTTAGGAACCCCCTTCAATCACCAATGTATACAAAGCACCTATACTATCTTGCTAATCTGTGCACCTCATGCTTTATCAAGCTGCGTTGTTGTCATTCTACTTCTGTGCCTCATGGCCTGATTGCTACTGCTCTTTGGTGCTACTACAACATCTTTTTGGGGATTCTTCCTAAGGTACCTTTAGCCAAGGGAACCTTCCCATGGCACCTCTAGGGGTGGAAACCTCTTTCCGGGTTCCTTGCCTTCGGTAACCCTACAGGGTGGTAATTCCTCATGGAACAGAGAGTGCAAATGGCCAAAGTAAAGTGACACAGTTGCACAAGCATAACACTATACTGGTTGCGAAGAACATGGAACTGAAAAGCTATGCCTATAGTTCAATGGATGAGCAGCCTAACACTCCCCCTTCCTGAACTATATAAGCAGTTTCTCCCAGCCTCTTTCTGAAGCACTTTTTCTTTGCTCCTCCATCCTCCCCTCCTCCTCCAGCGGCATCGCCTCTCTCCTTCGGGGATTCTTCCTAAGTTACCTTTAGCCAAGGGAATCTTCCCATGGCACCTCTAAGGGTGGAACCCTCTTCCAGGGTTCCTTGCCTTCCGTACCCCTACAGGGTGGTAGTTCCTCATAGAATAGAGAGTGCAAACGGCCAAAGTAAAGTAACACAGTTGCACAAGCATAACACTATACTGGTTGCAAAGGCCATTGAACAAATGTTCAAATAAATACTTGAGGACCAGGAATCCTGGGAATAGTTACTGGTTGGGAGGGGTGCAGCTATCAACTACAACAGAGGAGGAGGATCTGGGAGTAATGGTAACAGGGGAAATGAACCACTCAGTGCAGTACAGGAAGGCAGCAACAATGGCAAATAAAATGCTTGGGTGCATTGCCAGGAGTATCACATCCAGAAGAGAGGAGGTCATGCTGCCCTTGTATAGATCCCTGGTGAGACTGCATCTGGAGTACTGTGTGCAGAACTGCACCCTTATTTAAAAAGAGACATCAAGCTCCTGGAGGGGGCACAGAGAAGGGCAAGAAAAATGATCCTCAGAGGGAGGAAGCAATCTTAGATCTGGTACTCTCAAACAGGGATGGAGAGAGGATTTTAGATCTAGAAGTGGGTAGCCATCTGGGAACAAGCGACCACCAAACAGTGTGGTTCATGAGAAACACAGCTGCAGAGTCAAGCCATACAAAAGTGAGCGTACTGGACTTTAGGAGGGCTGACTTTGTCAAAATTGGAGAGTGCCTTAGAAAAGCACTAGCAAACAGTCTAGAAGGAGGGGTGGAGGAACAATGGAGAAATATCAAAACTGCCAACACAGAGGCAACAAGCCTTTTTGTGAAGCAAATAAACAAATCAAAATGAAAGAAAAAAACCACAATAGTTCTCAAAAGAGGTGGCAGGGAAGGTTAGGGAGAAAACTATAGCATTCAGGAAGTATAAGGAAACACAAAAGGAGCAGGACAGAGAACTGTACCAGTTAAAGCAGAAGGAAGCTGGGAAGGCAGTCAGAATAGCAAAGACCCAAACCGAGGAAATATAGCCAACTCGGTTAAGAAGGGGGATAAAAACTTTCATAGGTACATTAAGGAGCAAAGCAAGATCAAGGGAGGGATAGTGAGACTTAATAAAGGGGGGAGGGTTGGTGGGCAGAGAGAAGGAAAGTGAAAAATCAGGGTTACTGAATGAATACTTCTGCTCAGTATTCACAAAAGAAGAGGAGGGGGAGGTACCTAATCCAATCAATAGAAGCACTCTGGATAGGGGGATTGATACCAGTCCTTTCACAGAAGATGGGGTTCTGAAAGAACTCCTAAAACTGAAGGTGGACAAAGCAATGGGGCCTGATGGGATTCACCCCAGAATTCTGAAAGAACTAAGGGGAGAGTTAGTTACACCACTGACTACCCTTTTTAACAAATCATGGGAAGATGATGTAGTAGGACTGGAGGAGGGCGGATGTGATTACCCTTTACAAAAGTGGGAGCAAAGCAGAGGCAGGAAGCTACAGACCTGTTAGCTTGACCTCAGTGGTAGGGAAAATGATGGAATCACTTCTGGAAGAAAGAATTGTTGAGTACCTAGAGGCCAGAAGGGCACAGGACCCAAGGCAGCATGGATTCACAGTGGGAAGGTCATGTCAGACGAATCTAATAGATTTCTTTGACTTGGTGACCAAAGTAATAGACCAGGGAAGGGCTGTGGACATGGCCTACCTAGACTTTAGCAAGGCATTTGACACAGTCCCGCACAAAAGATTAACAAACAAATTAGCCAGCCTGGGAGTGGGTCCCAGGGTGGTAGGCTGAGTGAAACACTGGCTGGACAACAGGACACAGAAGGTAATAGTAAATGGAGTCCACGCCAAATAAAGGGGGTTACTAGTGGGGTACCACAGGGTTCAGTATTGGGTCCAGTCCTTTTTAATGTCTTTATAAGGGACATTGCAGAGGGACTGGAAGGAAAAGTATGCCTCTTTGCAGACAACACAAACGTCTGCAGCAGGGTTGATACACAAGTTGGGATGGAAAGGATGAGAAGGGACTTGGCAAGGTTGGAGGAAGGGTCAAAAGTAAGGCAGCTTAGGTTCAATGCAAAAAAGTGCAAAGTAATGCACCTGGGAAACAAAAACCCAGGGGAAGAGTACACAATGGGGTGGGTAGTAACAACAACAAAAATGGAAAGAGACCTGGGGTAGTCATATCAGATGACCTAAAGGTAAGCAAGCAATGTGAGAAGGCAGTAGGGATGGCTGGGGGGATACTGGGATGTATAGGGAGAGGCATCACCAGCAGAAAACAGGAAGTTGTTATCCCTCTGTACAGACATTAGGTGAGACCCCATCTGGAGTACTGCGTCCAGTTCTGGAGACCCCAGCTCCGCAAGGACATAGACAGGATAGAGGCAGTCCCGAGGAGGGCAACTAAAATAGTGCAGGGTCTGCAACAGAAGCCATACAAAGAGAGACTAAAGGAGCTTAATATGTATACCACTGAGGAAAGGAGGGAGAGGGGGGACATGACAGAAACATTTATGTACCTCAAGGGAATCAACAAAGTCCAAGAGGGTAGCATCTTTCAGAAAAAGAGATGTGCAAGAACAAGGGGACACAATTTGAAGACAGAGGGGGACGGTTCAGGGGCAATGTGAGGAAGTATTTTTTCACAGAAAGGGTGGTGGATGCATGGAACAGCCTTCCTGAGGAGGTCATGGGGTCAAAAACAGTGGAGGAATTCAGGAATGCATGGGACAGACATAAGGCAATTCTTGTGGGGGGGTAGGAAGAAGTAGGCTATTGGTTAATTAAGATATGCAGCTTATCCAATAGGTAGGGAAATGGGCAGACTAGGTGGGCCAAGCAGTCCTCACCTGCCTTCAAAGACTATGTTTCTATGTTTCTAGGAATGGGTGGGAAACTGTATGAGGAAAGAGTGAGGGAGTGCAACATGTATCCCTTGGAGGACAGAAGTGAGGGGGGGGGGCATGATAGAGACCATCAAGTACTTAAAGAGCATAAACAGGTTTAGCACTGAGAGCTTGTTCAGGCTAAAAAGGGGTAGAAAAACCAGAGGGCATACTCTGAAGCTGGAGGATGAAAGATTCAGGAGGGAAATGAGGTACTACTTCACAGAGAGAGTAGTTACAGGGTGGAATGCACTGCCAGAGGAGCTGGTGGCATTGAGGACAGTGGATATCTTCAAAAGGGGGTTGGATAGGGTCACGGGGAGGGCCAGGGTGGAGAAGGTGGGGGGGAAGCTGCAGTTTAACTGTGTGCTGCATACTCGATCAGACTAGATAGACCGTAAGGCCTTTTTCTGACAGCTATTTCGTATGTTCGTATGTTTGCATGTTCAAGTGTCAGATTCTTGAGTCCATCTTCTATTTTGTTTTCCAGCTGCAGATCATTTAAATAACTTTCTGCTGTATCTTTTTCCAGTTCCAAATAGTGAACGTGTTCAGGTAGCATACAAAATTTTAATACTTTCTGTGGTTCATTCATGATTCATTTGTATTTCTTTGAAAATATGCCCCATAAGATAGATATAAAGCATAAGTTCACCCTTTAGTATTTCAGAACAAGGTTGAACTGTTACAAGGGAGATCGACTACCCCCTCCCCCCCGAGACACACCTTTCATACATTCAAAGAAGGCTAGCAAGAAATAGGGTTATGATGAAAGGGACTTCAAATGAAAATGCTTCTTCACAAAATGTGAACCTGGCTTGCTGTGCCCATTGGAAAAAAAAGCAGAGATTTGCTGTTAGATGAACACTAATAAAAAAGCAAAGATCAAAATCCTAAACCCTTGTATAGATTTAGAAAGAATGTTTTGAGTCTTCTAAATCCTTGTAATACTAGACTCTGATAGTGCAATATCTCTAATTGGACCAACGTGCAACATATATTGTAGACGGATGTGAAAGTACATGTGTGTTTGTCACACAGAGGCACCTGATGAAGGGACCTGTGTGACTATAAAATCTACAATGTTCCTCATCTACTGTTTGTAGTCCCAAAAAGACATCACACTAAGCAATGCAATTCAAAAACTGACCAAAAACTGTGACTCATGGGTTCTGATAACAGACAGAAGTGTACTTTGAGCCCATATTTAAATAAAATTAATTTAGACACAAAACACGGAATACATCAATATTAGAGGGGCTCAGATAACTCACAGCAGTCAACAGCTGCATCAGTTGGAGTTTATAGCTGGCAAATCAAACACAGAAAGTATCTAGAATTTATTGGATTTGGAATCATTTCATTGGCCTGGATAAACAGTATGTGATTTAAGTTACCTGTTTTCAAGTGAGTAAGTCGACAGCAGGTGAACAGGAAAGTACATATTAGATCTGCCCACACAAGCCAGGGAAGGAGGATGAACAGTGGTAGAAGGGGGAAAGGATGAAGGGGCAGGAGGCTAAGCCTGTGGAACCAGGGCTGGGCACAAGTAATAGGTTCACTTATGACAGAAGGAACCCCAGTCATCAATCACAAGGGAAGATGGGACCAGCATGTCTAACTGGCAGGCACTGTTGTACAGCATGCGGGGGAAGGGTTGCCCCGAAGATGGCAAAATTAAACTACACATAATGGAGGAATCAACAGTAAGGGGCACTGGGAGGGACTTGGGTCTCACACCTGATGGTGTTCTGCTGATTTCCTGAGGCGATAGCAGAGTCAGATATACTCATAGCCAGGGTGGTGGAACTCACAGAAAAGGAGGAGGAAGAGGGGAAAGCCAGAAATAAGTGTGTAAGTGGGCATGAATGATCTGAGCAGTAGGAGCATGGAACAGGTAGTAAAGGCAGACTACCAGCTCTGAGAAAGGTAGCAAAAGAGTAGGAGCTGTAACCTTCTCGGGCATAGTATGCAGCCAAGCTTGAATAAGAGGGAACAGTTCCCTGTGTTCTAATTCAATGCTTGGCTGAAGGGGTGGTTCATGGGGAAAGGATTTTGGTTCCTTAGGGGCTGAGGCCCAACTTAGAGGAACTGAAGGCTGTTTTAAAAAAAGATGGTTTAGCCGGCCCGTTGGCGCAGCGGTGGGATTTCCGCGCAACGCCGGCGACCCGGGAATCGAGACGGATCCGAGGTGGAGTGGGGCTTGAGAGGGAGAGGATCTAGCGTCCGGCGGACGGCTCTTCTACTCCGGGAGGGCGCTGGTAAGCCTCGGCGCATGGGAGACCCCTGGTGGAGACCGGGGGGTTCCGCGCTAGCCGGAGCTCGAGCATGGGGGGGATGGAGGCGGGGCGGACGCTGGCATCATTGCACGTCCCCGCCTCCTCTAGGGGAGAAAACCGGAGGAAAAAGATGGAGGGCAGGACCGCCCGATTGATGAAGCTCCCGGAGAGCCTCACATAGCGCCGCGCTGCAGGACCCGACTAGAATACAGTTCGGGGCCCACGAAGGTGGCCCTGACCCTCGGAGGTAAGCCGGGTGACGGGGTCCTCAGCAGCAATCGGCGATGGCGGAGGTCTCCGGGGGCCGTGACCAGGGTGGACGGCTTTGGTGGTCCTACGTGGGGAAAAGGAAGAAAAAAAAAAAAAAGATGGTTTGCATCATAACAAGGAAGGCAGGAGGGTGCTGAGTGCAAGATGGGCACAGCACATCATAGCTTACTTAAACTCCTGTGGGTAGGATGGAGTCAGCTTGGCAAGGAACACAACATGTGCCACTGCCCAGGTGGGAGGGGGGCTTGCTGGTCTTTCCCACTAAACAATGTACTGAAGGTAACAACATTCAGGGAAACATGAAATGGGAAAGTGGAACCAGTTGCTGGAAGAAGGTGTGCACCAGCAGAAGGAGTCTGGGCAACAAAATGCAGAACTACATGCACCGATCACAGGAGGAAACCTCAGTTTGGGGGCTATCACAGAGAAGTGAGCAATCTTGAACTATGAGTGGAACATGACTGTACCAGGTTACTCACTGTTCAGGAAGGACAAAACAAAGGGTAAGGGTGGGGGATGACACTGTACATAAAGGAGGGAATAGCGGCAATAGAAATGAACAGCCTGGGAGACTTGGATAAGCTGGAAGCCCTGAGACTACTAGCATCAACAGGAAATGCAAAACAAATAAGGGATGGATGGTCTACTGACCGCCAGGCCAGAACCAGGGGGTGGATAGCACACTAGAGAAAATGCTGAGGAGGATGGCCAAACTAGGGGATGTAGTAATAGTTGGGAACTGTAACATGCCAGTTGTGGACTGGAAAGTCCCTGTCATGGCAACTAAAAGGAATCACATCCAGGTGGAAGCATGCCAAGAGGTGTTCCTAGTACAACTGGTCCAACACCTGCCAAGGAAAAGGACTCTGCTGGGTCTGGTACTCACCAACAGTGAGAGGATCCAGAGTTTGTCAGTTTAGGACCCACTAGGATCCAGTGACAACAAGATAGTTAGATTGGAGGTAGGGATCCTCGGAATTGGCTGATTCTGATCTGATTTTTGGATTTAGAAATTTAGGAAACTCCGAAGCGTAATCCAATTTCAGTTCAAATTCTAAACTGACCTCATAATTAGAATCAGATTCAGATTTGAAATCCTAAATCCTAAATTTCTATGTAGAAATAGGTTTTAGGATTCAGTTTAGGAAATAGTATTTTTGGACTGCAGTTCTGAAAATCCTACATCTGGAAATTGGGTTGGAATCTGATGAATCTGATACCATTTAGTGGATTCTGTGCAATCGTAGTTGGAGGTCCAAATGGTTGTCTTCAATGGGCAAGCTCAGTAAAGGTATTGGATTTCAGAAAAGCAGACTTTGACAGGATGTACAGGCTATAGAGGGAAACAGGAAGACGGTAGAGCAGATAAAAGAGGTACAGAAAAATGGGAAGCATTTGGTACCAGTGTACATTTTGGACTTACTTTGATACTGTGTGTTATCCATCCCATTCCCCCTCCACCCAGGTCGCACCGGGAGACAAGCAGCGTGTTGCTCAGTGTGCCTTTCCAGGAGAAACAATTTCAATAAATAAATAAAAATAAAAAATACTGGCCCCTTACATCTGGACTAAGGTCAGCTAAAGGCTTTGAATTTACTGTTCCTAGGGTGAATACCCAAACTGGACAACTGGCTTTGCCATTTAAAGGTACCAAGTAATGGAATGCTCTCCCATGTGTACTACATTCTATACTGATGATTTACCTCATCTGCATTACAACAATGGTTTAAATCTAGTTGCTCAGTACATTGTGACACTTATGAGAACTTGTAAATCTGATGGTGTTATATCAGCTGCTCTGATGATGTTTGAAATGTATTTATATAGTAATGCCACCTTTGTCAGTTATTTTTTTAACTGTAACTAACTTATGATTATTTGTGTACAAACTTTTAATGATGTGCACTCAGGAGGCCATTGAAAATGAACTTTTGCTCAACTGGCCAATTGTCATCTCTCCTTGTTTTACATTAAAAAAACTTGAACTTGAAACCTGAAAGTACCTGAAGGCAGCCAGGGAGACTAGAAGATAAATCAGGAAGGTGAAGGTGGAGGCAGAACTCAAGACAGCAAAAGGGGTGAAGAAGAGAGACAAAGCATTCTTAAGATACATATGGGAGAAGTGCAAGGTTAAGGGGGCATAGTGAGGCTTAAGTGGAGGGGGAGGCCAGAAGGAGCAGGACAAGAGCAAGGCAGAGATACTGAACCAATATTTTTGCTAATTATTTACAAGGAAAAAAATAAACCACTGCCAGTATGTGGGAAAAGGAAGGGTGTGGGTACACATAAAGTATGCCATGGGCAATGTAACAGAAGAAAGTTTGATGGAAAATTGTATTTTTATTTTAGTCTTTGGTAACCGGGTTAGGCCCACTACGCACAAGTGCCTGTTTTCAGGGGTGACCTGGGAGCACTGGGTGGTTAAGTGACTTGCTTAGAGTCATACAGTATGCAAGTGGAGGTTGTGAGAATCAAACTCAGGTCTGGTCTGCTGAATGTATCAAGCTTGTTCATACCTCGTTCCTCTAACCTCTAGGCTATACTGCCAGCCCAAATTTAAAAGTGGTAAAAGTAGACACATCTATGGGACATGACGGATTGCATCCTAGGATGCTCAAGGAGGCTGCAGAGGTAATAGCAACCCCACTTGCAGACATATTTAACAGCTTACTGGCCATTGGGGTGGTCCCAAAGGACTGGAGAATGGAAGATTTGAGCTCTCTGCACAAAAATGGAAGAAAAGACTAGCCAGGAAACTACAGACCAGTCAGACTGACGTCTGTAGTGGGGAAGGTAATAGAGTCCATAATAAGGGAGGAACTGGCGGAATTCCTGGAAGAGAATGGATTTACAGGACACCAGGCAGCATGGGCTCATAAGAGGGAGGTCCTATCAGACAAATCTTATTGATTTCTTCAACTGGGTGATCAGAGCATTATGACAAAGGGAAGGCAGTCAATATAATATACTTTACATATGAGGCAGTAAGGCCTTTAACTCAGTCCCCCACAAGAGACTGGGCAAGTAGCTCAAGGATCTGGGTGTGTAAAGAAAGTTGGGGACTTGAGTAGAAATCTTGCTGAGGGGAAGGGCAGAAAGGGTAATAGTAAATGGGGAGTTCACAGAGGTAAGAGAGGTTATAAGACGAGTACCACAGGGGTTGATGTTGGGCCTTGTCCTTTTTTTTTTTTTCATAAAAGTGTTTATCTTCTGGAGTCAGACCAGCAGCTACTCAGCCACATCCCCAGACACATTGGATGGTCCCTATCCTCCCTCCAGAATGGGGGATAATTCCCCTGCGGAGATGTTGCCCCCCCCCACAGAGCACTAAGTCCAGAATGTCTTACCAGACAGAGTGGAAGGGGTCCAGGTGTCCAGTCGTGGCTTCACAGAGTACATTCTGGTCAGTTTTTTCCACATTTTTTCCACTAGTTCCCATTGCTGCAGTGGCATGGAGGGCACATGCATGTGGAGCCATGCATGCATTCCAGAACCATAGCTCGCTCCACCCATCCCTGATCTATGTCTGCCTCCCATAGGTCAGTGCTGCCACCAGGCCTCCACCTGGTGGCAACCAAGAGCTGGGAAGGCCCACTTCCCCAATATGAGAGGGGAGAAACTGCCAGGCAGTTCCTTGATCCTCTCCTGGCCCTCCCCCCCCCCAACCGCCAACCCCCAGTGATCCTCGCTCATCGTGAGAACTTGGGTCACCTGCATGGTGACAGGTAAGGCACTTGGCAGTGCCTCAGCCCGCTGCACTGCAGGTCCAGAGGCCCTGTCCTTTTCAATGCATTCATATGTGACAGTGCAGAAGGCATAAAGGGGAAAGTTGTAATGTACAGGAGTATGCAAAGGCCCCTGGCCAGCCCAAGTGCCCAGTCTGTGTCCCTAGACTATAGAGGGATAGGTGCTGTGGGCTGTGTGTTTTTAATTTCATCTCCCCATTTCAGACGTATAGAGCAAGAAAAAAATAGAACTTTGTCACATGCTGGGAACCTTTGCTGTGGTTGCCCTGCACATAAGCATTTTTCCCCTCAGCAATTTGGAATGGCTCAGAATGGTATTATAAAGAGAACTTGGAGACTGTATTGAACTAGGTAGAGCAGCCCAAATACAGAAAGGGGCTTCTATTGAACTGTGAGAGACCAGTCAGCAAGGGACATCAGGAGGGACTTAGCTTTGCCATGTGGGGTCCCTCTCTGTGTCCTGGCCAGACCAGTGAGTTGAGTCTGCAGGGATCAGTCCTCAGTAATGCCCCAATAAAAGTGCAGTTGTGCTTCAGTCAGTGGTTCAGCTGCAGTGGTGAGACTCACTGACAACTGGGAGAAACAGCAGCAAATCTGCTGTTTTGCTATAAGTAAAGAACAGCAGCAATTATCTGGGCCAGTCAGTGCCTCAATGAAACAGCACCCAGCTGTGAGGGGGAGTTGATGGCAGCACCAACAGCCAGGTGTCAGCTGCCTTGTTTCATTAATTGCAAACAAAAAAACGTTTCTCCATGCCAGTGGGTGCTCCTGGCAGCAGCCACAGCTGCAGTAGAAGGGCAGTACTTTCAGTGATATCAGCCAGCTCCAATCAGGAGTGGCTGCAGATGGGTGTTTCACCCACAGCTGGTCCTCCTCTGGAAAGGAGAGCTGAACAGGATTTCGACCTGGCCATCAGGGCAGAGCTGGTGTAGACCAGAATTCCTTCAGGAGTGGATTGGGACACAATAGTCCCTAGGACTGGCCCAAATAGAAGTGGGGAAGAATAGCAATGGTACTTTTAATTTATTTAAATTAAACTCTAGTGTGTGGAGCATCTCAACATCTGGTGACAGCCATTGCAAGAAAGGCTGTCTTGGTGCCACAGATCCTCCGAGATCCGAGGGGGCCAGGACCAACAGTATTTAAAAATTTATTGTTGCCCACAGTGAAAAGTTGCAGGGGAAAATAACCATGATATAAAAAAAGCCTAAAGACTGTGTTTCAAAAAAAGTTTTTATTATTTAAAGTGACATTGTCCCTCATATGAACTATTTAAAGCAGCAGTATTTGTTAGCAAAAATTGTCATCATAGAGTTTTCTTTAGCTAAAATGTATTTCTGGCATCCTCAGATTCATCCTCAGTGTATTTTTAATTTTCAAAGGTTTTTTAAAACCCGTTTTAGCAAATTTTGTATTTAATGACTCATGTCATTAAATATGGCCACCATTCGCCATTTGTAAAAATCTCTTCCTTTGACATTATCTGTTAAATATACATACTAGATTCTTACTGAGGATGTATTAGGAAGATGTTGCCACATGTTTTTGATGGTAAACAGCACAGCACTGCGCCAAGATATATAACTTTCTTATGGTGGTCAAGAGGTTTAGGCGGCAACCCAATGCACTTGCTGAGCTCCAAACGTGTAACTTCAAACTTGTAGACAGAAAGTTTGTGCTCAGACACCACAGAGAAGCAAAAATAACACCCCATGCTTGGGTGTCTGATTCAAAAGCCACACTGCACTACCACTGCTAATGCTAAACATTAGCCTTGAGAAAGAGCACAGGAGAAGTGTTCAAAAACGTTTGGTGTTAGCAGTGGTAGTGAAACACCAGTACTTTAAACAATAAAACATGGTATTTGAATCAGACACTCAACCATGACGGGGGGCAAGTTTTGCTTCTCAGTGGTGCCTGAGCACATACATTCTATCTACAACATTCTTATGGTGGGCATGTCCCAGGATCTGGGCTTTTAAAAACTTAAAAATCCCACATCATAGAAACATAGAAACATAGAATTTGACGGTAGATAAGGACCGCTTGGCCCACCCAGTCTGCCCATTTCCCTACCTGATGGATAAGCTGCAGATCCTAGTTAACCAGCAGCCTACTTCTTCCTACCCCACCCCCTAGAATTGTAGAAGGGGCTATTTGGCCAATTATGAAGAGGGCTATTAGGCTCATGGTAAAGGTGGCAATCCAGGCCCATTTTTGTTAGGGCACCAGGCCCAGCTGTAAGAGGGCATTTAGGCCCACAGTCTAGAGGGTGCCAGGCCCATTTCCATTAGGGCATCGGGCCCAGTTTTGAAAGGGCTATTTGGCCCACAATATAGAGGGCACCAAGCCCATTTTGAAGGGCACCAGGCCCAGTTTTAAAAGGGCTAGTAGGCCCACAGCCAAGTGTAGGGCATCAGGCCGAAGGTAAATGTAGGGCATTAGACCCAAGGTAAAGCAGGGTTTCAGGGAGGCCCTGGCCTAGTGTAATAAGGCAAGCCAGCCTACTAGTAGTAAGGGCAGCCCCGGCCTAGTGTATTAGGGCAAGCCAGCCTAGTAGTAGTAAGGGCAGCCCCAGCCTAGTGTATTAGGGCAAGCCAGCCTAGTAGTAGCAAGGGCAGCCCTGGCCTAGTGTATTAGGGTAAGCCAGCCTAGTAGCAGTAAGGGCAGCCCTGGCCTAGTGTATTAGGGCAAGCCAGCCTAGTAGCAGTAAGGGCAGCCCCGGCCTAGTGTATTAGGGCAAGCCAGCCTAGTAGTAGTAAGGGCAGCCCCGGCCTAGTGTATTAGGGCAAGCCAGCCAAGTAGTAGTAAGGCAGCCCTGGCCTAGTGGATTAGGGCAAGCCAGCCCAGTAGTAGTAAGGGCAGCCCCGGCCTAGAGGATTAGGGCAATCCAGCCTAACGACAGTAAGTGAAGCGTATAGGCCCCATAGTAAATAAGGCATTTAGGCCTTTGGTGTTTCCGGTAATTAACCTAGGGCAAGTGGTACCCTCAGGATAGAGATTAGGGCATCCTTAGCAAAACGTTCAGGGGTAGCCAGATCCTATTCGGGAAGACCCTACATTTAGGAAAAAGGGGTCCATCCAAGGGTGTTCAATTCACGAATACTGTAAAGCTCTGTAACAACTGTACTGTTCATACATCTGTTATTGCTGAAGTACTTGAAAGACTGTGAACCTGCTAGGAAGCACCAAGACTGTATTGTATATTGATTGTGGTTATTTGCCCCTGGTTATCAGAACTATTGCCCTAAGCATCTGAAATATTGCCCTAAGCATCCGAACTATTGCTCTAAGCATCTGAACTATTGCCCTAGTCATCCGAACTATTGCTCTAAGCATCTGAACTATTGCTCTAAGCATCTGAACTGTTGCCCTAAGCATTTGAACTATTGCTCCAAGCACCTGAACAATTGCCCCACCTATAATAACTACCCCTCAATTTATAATTTATTGGATCATTCCACAGTCCCCTTGGCATTGCAGGAAGGTACATCTATCAGCTACATTGTTACCAGTGTATGGGGACAGTCTCAATCTTCTACCACACTGCAGTCCCATAGTGTGGTCTGTAATACTTCGTACTCAGAATCAGTCTCTACCCAGAAGAGGATGTCTTCACATCATTCTTCATCCAAGGGGGATCATCCATCAGATCATCTCCTCTGACTGCGTCATCCGCTGAAGTAGAGTCCGTCGCCAGTCATACAAGTCGTGCCCGCCGTTTCATGTTTTCACAGCTCAAAGGTATGTCCGCCGAAGTGCATCACGACAGCCATGCCAGTGTCGTTTCATACGGTTCCTGTTCCAGATGTCCCGAAGTTGGTCACCTTCCGCAGAAGAGTGTGCTCGTCCTGGAGAACCTGGTCTGCGCCCCTGGTTGTTCGCCGAAAATCAAGTCCGTCGAAGCCCAGTAATGGACGCATCTGCTGTTTCTTTGTTTTTGTTCTAGTTTCTGGTGACAAGATTGCAGAATCAACCATCATCTCTACAGATTCTTCTGCTTCCTGGCCCTATTGGAGATCCTTTAGAGTTTAGCTGGCCCTTGGAGTGCTGCAGCATCAGTCAGGTCGTGGTAGTCCTCGATTGGATTCTTCGCCACGCAGGTCCTGATTTCTCCTCATCCTTGGCGACCCTGGAAGTAGGTTTTGGCCAAGGAACCCTTTGTTTTCAGTTTGGAATCCAACAGCCCATTAGTGGGTTATTTCAGGAACCAGTTGCTCTGGTTCTTTTATTCCAGCAGCCTTGGAGAGAGTGGGCTTTTGCTGAAGAATCATATGGTCTGTTTAACAAACTTCTCACCACCCAGTGGCCTTTACAAGGTTCCTGCCAGGAATTGTGTTAGCATCTACTGTTTTGTTTGTTTCCCCTTCATAGCTACCATCGTAGCCCAACGGTGTACATGAAGATGTCAGACCTCTGAACTCCTGTAACATCTGGACTTTGGTAGAAGTGTGTAGTTATAGCTAAACCAAATACTGTTATGGGTAGTGTATGTCATCTGATCTTCACCTAAGCTTATTGATAGGAATAAGAATTGTAGAATAATTATAGAATTAGAGTGGCAGTAGGCTTCAGCATCTATTCTATTCTTGTTGAAATAATTTTAGCAGTCATAGATAAAGTATCTGTCTTATTTACCGCCCTATTGTTTTAGGTGATTTCCCTTCCTCTTGTGACTGTGTCTCCCTACCCACTGGTACAAAATAAATGCCCTGCGGGCACTGAATCTCTAGGACGACTCCTACCTCTCCTTGTCTGGGTAACAGTTATCTTATCCACAATAATTCGGACCTTGGTGTCTCACTCATCTCTTTTCACCATCTTTAGAGCAGAGTACCTCAGAGCATCTCTAGACCATCAAACTGCCAACTACTTAGGAGTCCAGTGTATTTCAGTGGAAAACTAAATATATTTTTTTACCTTTTTCAAAAGCAATAGATACTTCTTTCAGCAACAAACTTTTCCTTTTATATGTTTGCACTATTGTGGTTCATCTGTATAGTAGTACAATTTGTTAAAACAATAATTGGCTTCTCTTTTCTTCTTCCCAGGTAAAATCTGGTTATAAAGAAAAATGTACCTACCTAATTATAACAAAAGATCTCAGGTTATCAAAAAACACATTTCTATTAAATATACAATATTGTGTTAGTAGAAAGTGTTATTTTTCCATAAAAATCTGAACACAGATTTGCAGTTTCCCACTGAAATACACTGCCAGCCTTGCCAGTAAAGAGTTTCTGACTTCGTAATTAATCAGTAACAACCAAGAAGCCGGTTATTTCCAAGGGATTTTTCTTTATTTTCCATTCTTTATTTTCGTTATAGAAAAAAAAGAATACAAGTTCTAACAAATTATAAACTGATACAACTCATATATAGAAAAAGGAAAATGAGCTCAAAAATAAAGTCATGAAGATACTATAATAAACTCAAACTTAATCAACTACCCCACCCCACCCCATTTATAAAGGCCAAAGGTTTGATAAATGTAGCAGATACAAATTTATACCCACTAAAGGAGTAAAGTAGTACAGAAATTAAGAATACTGCTAAACTACTATATATACATATATAGACTGGTCCATCAGCACAGCAGTGGGATTTCCACTTGCGACACTGGCGAGCCGGGTTCGGGAATGGACTCAGGTCACTGGAGGACCGGCCGGGGGGGGAGAAGGATGGAGCATCCCGTGGACTGCTCTCCTTCTCCAGGGAGAGGATTGGGACTCCATCCAGTGCTTGATGGACCCCTGGTGGAGGCTGAGGGTACCGCAGATACTGGGGCATAGTAGAACTCTAGGGGGCCGGGCAGACGCAGGACGTCATTGCACGTCACCGCCCCCCAGAAAAAACAGGAAAAATGGAGGAGCTGCCAGCTGCCCTAGATGATGCTCACTGCAGGCTTCAATTAGCCCCAAGGCCAGCCCTCTGACCAATCCAGAGTCTCATGTGCTAGCTGGTACCACAGCCCCACCCCAGGGGGCAATCCGGGGTATCAGAGGGTCATGCTGTTATGGGGGTGGAAGTCCACAGTCCATGACTGAGCTGAGGTAACTGGTGGCAGGCAGCTCGGGGAGAAAGACAAAATTAAAAAATATATATATATTATAGTGGTGCTGTAGTGACATAATTTGGGTTGAGCAGGGTTTCTATGTTAAACCTTAAATTTTGCACTTTAATACCTTTGCAACTGTTCAATGGATTAGCATGAAATGTTGCAGACGTGGTCTCCTGTGATTGGTCTCTTGACGTGCCAAGTTTCGTTCTGGTCAGATTTGCGGATTTTGAGATCCGGATAGTGCAAAAAACTGAAAATTTGTCACTTTTTGCATTTTTTTTCCTTATTGCACTGTACACAGATGGTGCTGAATTTTGGTCTGTATTTTTATGGAAGACAGATCCGGGGTCACAGAACAGGTCAGTGTTTATTTGGTGAAAAAATATCACTCTGTTCCAAAGTTATATCATTTTTAAGTTCCCATTATTTTCAATGGGATTTTCATTTTTCAGGATAGCTGCACAGTACAAACAAGGATCTTTGTTCGTGAGGCGGCATGCCTTGTTCACCATAAAAAATTCCTTGTTTGTGTGCCACCATCTTGCTTTTTCATTTTGCCCCGAAAAAACAATCATAACTCTGCCCAGGGATGTCTGCTTGAGACATCTAACTATGTTTCTTCCTCATCAGGAGTTGATGAGCTCTTCTTTGTGGTTTGCTGCATTTGTTTGCTCCAATTCTTTATGTTTTGTAACATTTTAAATTCTTGACCATGACTCACTAACTTCCTTGTTCACAAGTCCTTGTTTGTTATGCCGAACAAGGAAATTGGCTCACGAACAAGGGGTTCCCTTTTCCACGACCAGATGGCCAAAACAACAATCCTTGCTCGTGAGCTCATTTCCTTGTTTGCCATGATGAACAAGGACTCGCGAACAAGGAATTTTTTCGTGAACGAGGATGCTGGTTTTGGCCATCTGGTCATGAAAAAATAAATCCTTGCTCATGGTCTGATTTTCTTGTTCACCAGTGATGAACAAGGACTCACAATGAATTTGGCCGGTGAATAAGGATTTAATTTTTGGCTATCTGGTCAGGAAAAAGGATTTAGATACATTAAGCAGAGTCATTTGGTCAGGGAAAGAATACTTTTCCATCAGAGGTAATCCTTTTCACCAGTATAGCATAGGATTGGTGAAAAATATTTTTGTTGTGATGAAAAAGGATAGTTTTATTGTTTTTTAAGGCATGTAGTCAATGTATTACAATGGGGTTGAACTCTTTTATGTATAATTCTGCCATTTTTGGATATTTTGACCCCAGATTTTTGACATGGTGTTTTGGGGACCCCACCTAATGAACAATGATGACAATGGAGTAGTGGGAGTTGTTTAGATACTGCCTGTGCCCCCCACTATAGTGCAACCCCATGTTTTCTGTACTGGGTACATGTGCTGGGGTAATAAGATGGCTATGCTGATGATTTGGTCAGGCATCTATGGAGGGATGGGTGCACAGGGTCCAAAAGACCCTGCGCTCTCACAGTAAAATAAGGAAAATCACGCACTATGGGCCCTGAGCTCCACTTTGACATAAGGACAGTTATGGAGTGTGGGAGCGCAGGGCTTAAAGGGCCCTGCACTCCCACAGGCAAATAAGGATATAAGTGAACTATCTGAAATGTAAGGAAATTCATTGCAAAAAACTTTGTTAATGCATCAGTTAGGGTTGTTACTAAAGCAACAAAAGCAGGGAAATATGGTGTTAGAGTTTCCGAACCTAACACCCCACCCCCACCTTGCAGACATTGACAGCCATCGAGGGTATGTCTTGGGGTCATCAGACCTAATGCTTACCCCATTCCATAAGTAAATAAGCTGAGATGGGTAAAATATAGGAGAATAGGGTGAGCATTAGGGCTGACAACCCTAACACCATATTTCCCTACTTTTGTCGCTTTAGTAAAACTCTAACTGATGCATTAACAACGTTTTTTGTGATGAATATATATGTATAGATAGATAGATAGACAGATAGATAGATATTGCAAAAAACTTTGTTAATGCATCAGTTAGGGTTGAAGCAACAAAAGTATGGAAATGAGGCGTTAGGGGTGAGACCCTAACCCCCAACCCTACCGCCCCACCCACCCTCCACAGACCAACAGGCATCAGGGTGTGCCATGGGTCATCTGCCCTAACGCTTCCCCATTCCAGTTGTAAGGAAGGTGAGATGGTACAGTATAGGAGAATGGGGTGAGAGTTAGTCCCAATGACCCCAAGGCACACCCCGGTGCCTGTTGGTCTATGGAGGGTGGGGGTTGGGTGGTAGGTTTGAGTGAATGGAAGGGTTAGAATCTCAACCCTAATGCCTCATTTTCATACTTTTGTCACTTCAATCTTACCTAATGCATTACCAAAGTTTTTTTGCAATGAATTTACTTACTTTTTGACGTAGTGTAATCTTACTCTTATATGTTCTGGGCCTTGCACTCCCATCAGTCTATAGTGTGTTGTGGTTGCACATGGCCCTCCATCATGTGGGGGCACAGGGCCCTCTGGCCCTGTGCTGCTATGTAACCATAAGTGTATATACATTGTAATCAACCCTCCTCTCCCTGTGGGAGTGCAGGGCCCTCTCTAGGCCCTGTGCTGTGATCATGCTCCCATCACTCCATAATGGTATCCATTTGTGGGAGCACAAGGCAGTATGGGCCCTGCACTCCCATCTATCCATAAGTGTTTAGACATTGTCATGAACTGTCATCTCCCTGTTGGAGCGCAGGGCCCTTTGGGCCCTTACTCCCACTACTTCATAATGGAGGTCCCTGCATGCCCAGTACTGCATAGTAGTATACATATGTGGGAGCATAGGGCTTTCTGGGCCCTGCGCTCATATCTACCTATAATTGTAGAAACGTAGCGCACGCCTACAGACATTCTAAATAACCCCTGTGCTGCAAATAGTGCAATATCTCAGTAATCATAGTAACATGGAGAAAAATTCTGTTGCAGTTGTAATCATGGCCTGACAAACTGCATGCGTGCTTAGTACAGCTGAAGGTGTACTAAGCTGCATTTAGTAAAAAGTCCATATCTCGAACCATTTCCAAAATATATGTGCCGAAAGGTACTGCATATGCCACAAAGTTATCCTATGGGAAATTTCCAAACTTCAAAATGTTATAACTGGGGAAGGAATGTAAATTTTTTCACCAAACCAGCAAAGGTCACATCTGTGGAGCAATCCCTTTCTACCCTGAAAATGTCAGCCCTTAATTCTAAACTGTTTCTTTGCAATGAAGCGGCAAAGAAACAGTAACCTCTAAAACTCCTCTTTCGTGAGCTGTCAAAATCCCTTTTTGCACGCCGAATCCCTTTTTGCACGCTGTCAAAATCCCTTTTCGTGAGGTAGGGCCATCTGATCGTCCCCTCATGGAAAGGGATTTTGACAGCTCACGAAAAGGGGTTTCTCATGAAGAGGGATTTTGACAGCTCACTGTTGAGACAGAGAGAGAGAGAGAGATAGCAGCCACAGCTTCCTTGAATCAAGGAGGTTATTTTCTAGACTACATTGAATTGAATTATTACTTTTTGGACCTGTGTAAGGAACTAGTATTGATTCTGTTTTGGGGGTTGACTGTTCTCAGTTTTAACTTTAATTTGCCAGGGAGGAACCATAGATGGGAGATATTTGCAGCCATTTGTGACTAAACCAGTTACTTAACCTCTGTGAAATAGGTGTCTGAAAGGAAGGAAGGCTCTCCCTGGGGTGGAGGGTCAGAGTTGTAGTTGATTGTGTCTGGATGGCATAGGTTTACTCTCTCCCACCCTTCCCTCACCTCACCCACCCCAAGTGCATAACTTCTTTTATAGCAGGGGTTCTGACATCACTTCCCCAAAACTGTTAACAACATACATCTGTTCATATCCTTAAAGGCACAGCACACTGAAGTAGGGGTAGAGACACTCACAAGCTTACACACACTAAAACGAGACCAAAAAAAAGAAAAGCATCTGCAACAGGAAGGGACACAGACATGTGGGGAGTGGTGCAATGCACTGGCTGTGGAACAGCAATCTTCCAGGAGACATTCTGGAGACTGTATTGCTGCCCTATTTGTAGGCACCTATCTGGTCTGAGGGAGGAGGTTGTTCGTCTCCATGCTGACCTTTCAAGGATTCGGGAAACCTGCTCCCCCACCCAGGGACCAACCAGACCACTACCACTACCTCAGAGGTTGCCATGAAAGAGGAGTGGTTGGACCACGGTGGGCTCAGGGAGGTTGAGGGTGGTGGAACAGAGGTGCATCCCTTCAATTGTGCCTATCCACAATTCATTCACCACTCTGGTGAAGCATGGTTCCTCTATGGAGGCACCGCAGTGGAGACCAAGAAGGATGCTGGGAACCTCCACAATGGAGACCCACAGGAAGGTGGCACAGGACCCCACAGGGGAAGGAAACAACTCCTGGTGGGGGACTCAATTGTTAGGGTGGTAGAACTGGGGAAGGGAGGAGAAAGGGAGGTAAGGTGCCTGCCCACCACCATGGCTTGAATGGACAGGAAATTAATCTTCAGGATGATGGGAGCAGCTGCAAGGGGGAGTGAGCTGGATGTCATTATCCACCTAGGGACAAATGACCTGGCTGAGAATGGGATCAGAGCAGTGCAACAGGAGTTTGTGGAGTTGGGGAGGGGTCTTAGACAAGTAGCACACACAGTAACTTTCTCAGAAGTGCTATCTGTCTATGGCATGGATGAGGCTAGGGTAATCCGTACCATGGGATTCAATGACTGGTTGAAAAACCGGTGCAGATTTCAGGGATTTGGCTTCATTGGGGACTGGGGCTCCACCTGGAGGGATGCAGGCCTATTCAGGTGTAATGGTTTGCATCTATCCAGGAAGAGAACCAGGATCCTAGGTGATAGGTTTAAATGCTTCATTGGCAAGCATTTAAACTAGCCAAGGGGGGGGTCACTAAAAAGGAGAAGGGAAATCCTAGCCCCCCCAAAAAATCGGGGTAGTTAGTGAGGTAAACACCAAGACAGAGCAGTCGATAGGGAGAAGGGCAAGGGTAAATGGAGAAAAAGACAAAGGCAATAAGGACAGGGATGGGGAAAAAAGAAATAAAGCCATATAAAAATGGAGGGTAATGAGTACCAATGCCCATAGTCTGAGTAACAAGCTCCCTGAACTGGTGGCCTTGATGGAAGAGGGATGCTTGGATATTGTGGCAGTCACAGAAACATGATACACAGAGAACCATGATGGGGATGTCAACATACCAGGGTACACAATCTACAGGAGGGACAGGGAGGGAAGAAGAAGAGGAGGAGGAGGAGTAGCTCTCTATATAAGGGAAGGGATCAAAGCAACAGAACTAAAGGGTAAACAGGGAGGAGAGGAGGCACTGTGGGTCACCCTGGAGACTGGAAATGGCTCCACAATCCACACAGGGGTTGCATACAGACCCCCATCTTGGGGGAGGAAATGGACAAGGAAATGACAGAAGGCATCTTTGGGATGACAGAGAAAGTGGAGATATTGTTGATGGGGGACCTGAATATGCCAGATGTTAACTGGAGCACCTTTGCTGCAGCCACATCCAAGAGCAGGGCCATTCTTGATGTCCTACAGGGGGCATGCCTCAAACAGCCAATTTTGGAACCCACTTGGGAGAGAGCAGCAATCTTAGACCTGGTACTCTCAAATGGGGATGGAGAGAGGATCTCTGATCTTTAAGTTGGTAGTAATCTGGGAACAGGCGACCACCAAACAGTCTGGTTCACGATAAACTTAGCTGTAAAGTCAAGCCACACAAAAGTGAAAGTACTGGACTACAGGAGG
This sequence comes from Neoceratodus forsteri, assembly GCA_016271365.2. NCBI lineage: Eukaryota > Metazoa > Chordata > Ceratodontiformes > Ceratodontidae > Neoceratodus > Neoceratodus forsteri. Next base: position 1,272,199,710 of record CM057449.1, on the reverse strand, counting down.
ACTGATTTTGTCAAAATGGGAGAGTGCCTCCAAAAAGCACTAGCAAACAGGCAAGAAGGTGGGGTGGAGCAACAATGGGGAAACATCAAAACTGCCATCACTGAGGCAGCAAGCCATTGTGTGAAGCAAATAAACAAATCAAAATGAAAGAAAAAAACACTATGGTTCTCAAAAGAAGTGGCGAGGAAGGTAAGGGAGAAAAAGGTAGCATTCAGGAGGTATAAGGAAACACAGAAGGAGCAGGACAGAGAACTGTACCAGTTAAAGCAGAAGGAAGGAAGGCAGTCAGAATAGCAAAGGCCTAAACCAAGGAAAAGATAGCCAACTCAGTTAAGAAGGGGTAAACCTTTATGGGTATATTAGGGAGCAGATAGACTAAGGCAGGGATACTGAGGCTGAATAAGGAGGAAGGTGGTTGGGCAGAGAGCAACAATGAAAAAGCAAGGATACTGAATGAATACTTCTGCTCAGTATTCACAATGGAAAAGCAGGGGGAGATACCTAATCCAGTTAATAGAAGCACTCTGGATAGGGGGGGTTGATATTAGTCCTTTCACAAAAGAAAGAGTTCTGAAAGAACTCTTAAAACTGAAGGTGGATAAAGCAATAGAGCCTGATGGGATTCACCCCAGAATTCTAAAATATCTAAGAGAAGAACTAGTAACACCACTGACTACCCTTTTTAATAAATCATGGGAGGATGGTGTCATACTTGAGGACTGGAGGAGGGCGGATGTGATTCCCCTTCACAAAAGTGGGAGCAAGACAGAGGCAGAAAACTACAGACCTGTCAGTTTGACCTCAGTGATAGGGAAAATGATGGCATCACTTCTGAAGGAAAGAATTGTTGAGTACCTAGAGTCCAGTGGGGCACAGGACCCAAGGCAGCATGCATTCACAGCAGGAAGGTCATGTCAGACAAATTTAATTGATTTCTTTGACTGGGTGACCAAAGTAGTAGACTAGGGAGAGGCTGTGGACATGGCCTACCTAGACTTTAGCAAGGCATTTGACACAGTCCGGCACAAAAGATTAATAAACAAATTAACCAGCTTGGGAGTGGGTCCCAGGGTGGTAGTCTGGGTAAAACACCAGCTGGACAACAGGACACAGTGGGTAATAGTAAATGGAGTCCACAGTGAAGAAAGGAGGGTTACTAGTGGAGTACCACAGGGTTCAGTACTGGGGCTGGTCCTTTTTAATGTCTTTATAAGTGACATTGCAGAGGGACTAGAAGGAAAAGTATGTCTCTTTGCAGATGACACAAAGATCTGCAACAGGGTTGATATGCATGGTGGGATGAAAAGGGACTTGGCAAGGTTGGAGGAATGGTCAAATGTATGGCAGCTTAGATTCAACACAAAGAAGTGAAAAGTAATGCACCTGGGAAAAAAAACCCAGGGAAAGAGTACACAATGGGGGGTGAGACACTAACAACAACAAAAATGGAAAGGGATCTGGGGGTAGTCATATCAGATGACCTAAAGGTGGGCCAGCAATGTGAGAAGGCAGTAAGGAGGGCTGGGGGGATACTGGGATGCATAGGGAGAGGCATCACCAGTAGAAAACAGGAAGCTGTTGGCCCTCTGTACAGACAGTTGGTAAGACCACATCTGGAGTACTGTGTACTGTTCTGGAGACCCCATCTCTGTAAAGACATAGAAAGGGTGGAGGCTGTTCAGAGGAGGGCAACCAAAATGGTGCAGGCTGTGCACCAGAAGACATACGAAGAAAGACTAAAGGAGCTTAAGATATATAGCCTCAAGGAAAGGAGGGAGAGGGGGCACATGATAGAAACTTTCAAATACCTCAAGGGAATCAACAAAGTCCAAGAGGGTAACATCTTTCAGAAAAAGAGATGTGCAAGAACAAGGGGGCACAATGTGAAGATAATTGGGGGATGGCTCAGAGGTAATGTGAGGAAGTATTTCTTCACAAAGAGGGTTGTAGATGCATGGAACAGCCTTCCTGTGGAGGTCATAGAGTCAAAAACAGTGGGGGAATTCAAGAATGCATGGGACAGACATAAGGCAATTCTAGAGGAGGGTAGGAGGGAGTAGACTGTTGGTTAACTAGGATCTGCAGCTTATCCGTTAGGTAGGGAAATGGGCAGACTAGGTGGGCCAAGAGGTCATTATCTGTCATCAAATTCTATGTTTTGATGTTTCTATGTTTCTCACGAAGAGGGATTTTGACAGCTAACAAAAAAGGGATTTGAAAAACTAATCCCTTATTGTGAGCTGTCAAAACCCTTCTTCGCAAACCAATCCCTTTTCACAAGGTTGGGCAATCTGGTCATCCCCTCACAAAAGGGATTTTGATAGCTCACAAAAAGGGATTTCTCATGAAGAGGGAGTTTGACAGCTCACGAAGAGGGATTTTGGCAGCTCACAAAAAGGGATTTGAAAAATGAATCCCTTTTCATGAGCTGTCAAAATCCTTCTTCACGAGCCAATCTCTTTTCGTGAGCTGTCAAAATCCCTCTTCGCAAGCTGATCCCTTTTTGCAAGATTGGGCCATCTGGTCATCCCCTCATGAAGAGGGATTTTGACAGTTCTCAAAAAGGGATCGGCTCGTGAAAAGGGATTTTGACAGCTCGCGAAAAGGGATTGGAAGTGAGTCGCGAAAAGGGATTTTAAATTTGAAAATAAACATTATGGGGCTAAAGTAAAGTAAACCAAAGGGGTAGTTTTGTAGAGGAGTTCCACATGATCAAACCCCATGCTTGAGTGTCTTCAGAAGACATCCCTGGGGAAAGTTACAATGTTTTGTTTTTCAGGAAAAATGGAAACATAATGGCAGCTTGTGAAAAGGGAATTTTTTCTCACAAAGAGGGGTTTTATAAATCCCTCTTTGTGAGCTGTCAAAATCTCTGTTCATGAGCACTAAATCCCTTTTCGTACCATGCAGTCATCCAAAAGACTGAAGTGAGCATGCTCAGAACCTGAAATTTCAAAATTGAATAACTTTTGAACTGATTAGTATTTTTTCACAAAACCAATCCTGGCTTGTGCTTTGGGCCAAGCTTTTTCTACCCTGAACATTTCAGACCAAACGTCCAAACAGCGTGGCTGCAGTGCAATGGGGAAAAAATAAAAAAACTGGCAAAAAAAGTGACTTTTACACTTTTTTTTACTATGCACAGCATGAAAACTGCAAACCCAATCAAAAAGAAATTTGGAATGTCAAGAGACCTGCCTCATGGAACAGCGCACACCAAATTTCATGCAAATCTGTTGTATGGTTGCAAAGTTATTAAAGTGCAAAATGTGAGATTTAACATTAAACTGCCTACTGAACCCTAACTATAGTGGCGCTACCGTGCCACTACAACACATATATACAAAGATTGATAAATATATATATATATATATACACACACACACACAATAGGGGTGAGTGGTAAATGAGTGAGATAAAACAGTGTATCATCCACTGCAATGTGATATTTTTATCCTTTGCTCTACTGTGATTATATCAGCCATTTACACACACAGGTCACAAAAGGTCATCACTCTAGGCAGCTTTCCACTCAGCATGCAAGAAACACCTGTGCTATTACCATAGCCACAAATGCAGAACTACTTCAAAGGTCTCACTGCTGCCTACAGCTAACTCAGTGAGCATTACAAAACACACCTACCCCCCCCCCCCACCAACTTCCAGCTCATTACTGTGGCTGCAGCCAGAATTCTAAACAGCACAGCTTCACAGGACAGTCTAAACTACTGCCTACAGCTAACTCAACTACCACTGAAAACAGTATCAGCTGTTCTGACACGCTGCCTCTCAGCTCATTACAATTACTGTGATGCTCTCAGCTTCATTGCAGCCAGACTTCTGAACAATACAGCCTCACAAAAGTATGTTTCTTACTCCTACCTAAAACTAACTCATTTAGCATTGCAAAAAATACTCATGTGTCTCCCAGAGTTTATAACACTGCCAGCCCATTCAGAAAAGCTCACACACAGAATGAGCAAACACATAAATAGGAACAGAACACAGAGGCCCAGATATTCAAACTGCGCCAGGCTGTGGCGAAAGCTTGGGCGCAGCTCAACTTAGCTGCTCAGGGGTGTGGACTGGGCGATATTCAACAGAGCTGCGCCATGGCTCAGCAGTGTTGAATTATCGCACCCTGGCCACCTGCAGTGTGCATGGCTCAGTGGCACTGCACCAGCGCAAGTGACCAGAGTGGAGCATGGGGATGCGCTGGCGCAAGTTCCATTGTGCTATGCACAGCAACCGTAATATTCAAAACTTGACATGCAAATGGGACCATAATGTATGCAAGGCACAAATGGGGCCATTTGCATGTCATTATGGCCCCATTTGCATGCAGGTGCACCGATCCCCGACGACTTGCGCCTGGCACCCTGCCAGGCAGCAGCAGTCGGGGACCGAAGCCCCCTGCAGCCGGCAATGTGCTCCACAGCCCGATCACGGGCATTTGTATACAAAATAGGAACTATGTCCAATATCACTGGTGGTCCAGTGGACCGCTGACTGCCCGATCGCGGACATTTGCATTAAAAAAGTAATAATACCAATATCCTGGTGGTCAAATTGCCCCTCCCCACCCGCCCACTGGCCCCCACCCTGCTCCCCCAGTCAGCCAGCGGGTGGAAGCACCACCCGCCTGCCGCCCGCGCCTGCCGACCGACACCGTCGGTGGGGCTGTACACCTGTGGTCCGCCAGCGTGAGCCAATGGACGGTAGCCCATACTGCATTGTTATTCCAGATATGTGAATGATTCATTCACATATCTGAATATGCAGTATCGGGCTGCATGCCCATTGGCTCATGCTGTGGACCAATGGCGTGACAGCCCCACTGACGGTGTCAGTCGGCGGGCAGGGCAGCAGGCGGGTGGTGTGCCGCCACCGGCTGACCGAGGGGAGGAGCGGGATGGTGGGTCAGTGGTTGGGTGGGGAGGGGGGTACCTAGACCACCAGGGATATTGGTATTATTACTTTTTTTTTAATACAAATGCCTGCGATTGGGCAGTCAGCGGTCCTCTGGACCACCAGGGATATTGGACAGAGGTCTTTTTTTAATACAAATGCCTGCGATCGGGCAGTCAGCGGTCCACTGGACCACCAGGGATATTGGACAGAGGTCTTTATTTTAATACAAATGCACGCGATCGGGCAGTCAGCAGTCCACTGGACCACCAGGAATATTGGACAGAATACTGCTTTTTTTAACAAATGCCCACGAACGGGCATGGGGGGTGTCGCCAGGTGCAGCGGGAGCTCGGGTGGTGACAGCTGCCGTGTTGCACCGTGCAATGCAGCAACTCACCTGTGGGTGGCCATCCATTGTTCCTTTTTTTTCTGGATCAACTTTGTGCTGGCACAGGTAGGGGTTGCGCATGCATGGCTCTGCACATTCCGGGCTCAATATAGGGCTGTGCAGGGTATGCATGGGCACGACCCCCATCTGCGCCTGCATGCGTTACTGATGCGCTCTGGCGCAGCGGGATTTGTGCCATGCAATTTTCCCTTTTGAATATTGCACCTGAGCGCATCAGTGGGTTGCGCATGGTGAAACACTGTTGTGACATGTGCAACCCTTTTGAATATCTGGGCCAGAGAGCATAACAAAACTTCTAAAACTCTTGGCCCTATTATATATATCAAATACATGATGGTCAAATCGTGTACTATGGCAAATATTGTCACTTCTGCATTGTGAGCTCTGGATATCTCACTCATGCCTTCGGCACTCGTGAGATATCCAGAGCTCACTCTGCAGGAGTGACAATATTTGCCATATCACACTCATGCCCATCATGTATCCCCTATATATATATGTACGTGTGTGTGTGTGTGTGTGTGTGTGTGTGTGTGTGTGTGTGTGTGTGTATATGCACAAACCGCTATAGCATGGTATAAAGCCAAACAGTGTAAATAAAGTAACCTACTAACCAACTAAGGTTTAGAGAGGAAAAGGATAAAAACATTACTTTACATCTGAATAAACATATAAATGGTTACATACTCAGAGATTCATATATATAGGAATATGTATGAATGTAAGTATTACAATGTATATGGATGCAAGGACTCGCTCTAAGACTTTATGTTAATGATAATCTATAGAGTTTTCCCCAGAAGCTTTTGGTAATTATGGAGGTTATTATTAAAAGTAGCAATTAGTTTTCCAAGTCACAAATTGTGTAAGATATTTGATGACCATTCAGTAAATGAAGGGGTGTTACTGTCTGACCAGTGTCTCAAGATCATCTGTTTGGTTGATATCGCGATTAAAGCCATCATAGCTTTATCAGATTTATTAGATAAAGAGTTATAACTCACAATGATGCATCCCTTAAGATGAAATGTACTTTGCAGATTTAATTTATCTATAACTCTCACTTTCATATTCTCCCATACAGGTTGAGCTAAAGAACAGTTTCATAAGCTATGGCTCAAAGTACCACAGTCCAACTTACAGCGAGAACATATGTCCGAGTTCAGTATACCACTTCTAGTCAATTTATGGGGTGTCATATTTGCACTGTGTAGAATTTTATTTATTTATTTATTTAAGAGTTTAACCAGGCAGGCAGGCATACTGAGTGGAGAACCACTCATTTCCAGACGTGACCTGGGGGAAATTGGGGTAAAGGGGAACATAGGATGATTATTACATTCTGTACAGGATTTACAATAGTATACAGGATATGCACCCAGAGGGCTGAAGAACAATGACATTGATGGACGGTAGGTTTATACATAATTGTGCATTATCTACAGCATAAAGAACAGAACATCAGTTAAACTTTTAGGATCATACAGTGTAACAGCTGATTATGGCATTACTATCAGGCAGTAGGAACCAGAGGGCATGCGGGCAGTGTTTTTGGTTACCGAGAGCACATGCAAGTAGCGGAGAAGTGTACGTGGAGGAGTGGGTTCAGACGCCTGGGGTTCGTGGCGCACCTGATGTCTGCAGGCAACTCATTCCATAGTTTGGGCATGTGATATTTGAAAGCCGATTGGTCCTTGGAGGTTTGCATGAATGGGACTAGGAGAAGCCTGGAGTCTGTGCTTCTGAGTGAGTAGGCAGGGGAAGGCTGAGCCGATATGGTGGAATCGAGATAAGGGGGAAGGGTTTGAGTCCAGAATCTGGCAATGACTCTGGAGCAGTGGCTCTGTCTGTGGGTCATGAGTGAGGGCAGAGCTATGTCACTGTACAGGTCTCAGTGGTGGGTCAATGGTGGGCAATCCAGGATGAAATGACAGAAGGAGTGGAAAAGTGTCTCCAGGCTGGCCAGGTTAGATAAGGGTGCAGCACCATATACCACGTGGCCTAGTCAAGTAGTGGGAGAATCATTTTCAGAACAATTACCCACCGGACTTGCTTGGGCATGCAATCCTTGTTGTGATATACAGCACCAAGTTTCGGGTGTAGCTTTTTGTGTAATGAATCAATATGGGTGGAGAAATCCAGGTATTGGTCAAGCCAGACTCCCAGGTATCTGAAAGAGGTGCAGGTCTCCAGGGGGGCCCCATCTAAGGTTAGGAATGAGGGGTGTGAGGCTAGCAGGGAGAGCCGAGGTTGTGTCCTGAAAGTAAACAAGACTTTTTTTCGTATTTAGGAATAGCAGGTTGGACTGGAACCATTGCTGTGCAGCACTGAAGTCCTGCTGAAGCACAATGGACACCTCTCCAGTGGAAGGGCCTGAGGCGTACAGTACGGTGTCATCTGCATACATTTGTATAGATGAGAGTATGCAGGCCTTTGGGAGGTCATTCAGGAACACTGAAAAAAGCAGAGGGCCCATAACTGAGCCTTGGGGGACCCCCATAGTGACTGGAAGGGGCGAAGATATGCGAGGGCCTATTTTCACCGATTGGTGTCTGCCTACCAGGCAGGCATGGAACCAGCTAGTGGCATGGCTGGAGAGGCTGGCATCATTTAGTTTGGCTAGTAACTTGGGGTTGGAGATGGTATCGAAGGCCTTGGCCAGGTCTATGAAAATGGCTGAGGTGATATGCCCTTTGTCCATTCCTGAAAGGATGTCATCAGTGATTCTTAATAGGGAGGTGATGGTAGAGTGAGACTTGCGGAACCCAGACTGATGGGGGGTGAAGAAAGAAGATGTGTCTAGGTATTGGGAAAGTTGGGTAAGTGCAAGGTGTTCCTGAATTTTGGCCAGAATTGGGAGAAGGAAGATTTGGCGGTAATTACTTGGCATGGAGGGGTCGCTGCCCTTAGGGAGGGGGATAACAGTTGCTTGCTTTCTTGCAGCTGGGATTTTGGCCATGGAGAAGGAGAGGTTGAGAAGGTCGGCTAGTGGAGCGGCTATGGCTGGGTCAGATAAGTGAAGTAATTTGGCGTCCAGTCCTGATGGGCATTTGCCTTTGTTGGGGTTGAGTGAGCTCAGTGCTTGCAGCACTTCCGCCAGGGTTACTGGATGGAAAGAGAAACTGGTGGTGGGTGTGGAGTTCTGAGATTTCAGTGGGGTACGTGGTGTGCATGGGGTGGGCGCACGACTGGTTAGGAGAGACGCTGCACAGCTAGTGAAGAAGGTACTGAAGGCAGTGGCTACTTCACCAGGGTCAGTGATGGTCGAGCCTAGGATGGATAGGGTCAGGGTTAGTGGTTGGATAGGTGGGGAAAGAAGGGATTTGAGAGTTTTCCAAAAATTGGTGGGATGGTTAAGGTTAGAGTTCAGAGCAGACGTGAAGTAGTTCGTTTTGGCCTGACGAATTAATTTGGTGCAGGAATTACAGAGGGTACAGTATCTTTGTAGGGATTCTTGGGAGCATGTTAATTTATGTTTACTCCATGCCTGATTCCTGGTGCGGCAGCTGCTAATGAGATTGGCGGAGACCCAAGGATGATGGGCGCCCCTTACTCGTGTGCCTCTTAGCAGGGCATGATTATCCCATACTGCAAGAAATCTGGTTTTAAATTGCATTAATCTCAGGTTATCACGAGGGCTATATTTATATATATTGATCCAGATTTCTTTCCGGTCTTGAGAATTATGTTCCGATTCCTGAAGCCAATATGAAGGTTGGATTGGCATATCTGAAGATTTAATAGAGAGTAAAATTTTATAGATATTAGTAATAGGGTGTGGGTTTCTACAAGCTTTTGTGAGACCATCTAAAACATCATGATAGTCTGTGGTCCACGGAAAAGGGCCAAAGTGTGCAGTTAGGGCAATTATTTTATGAAAAAAGATTTATAATGTATCTCTTGCTCATATTTAATTTACCCAGTATTTCACTAAAGGGTAAAAGAAAGCCATCTTTTAATAATGAAGCCACAGTTAAGGCTCTGGCTTCAGGGAACTAGGAGTTTATAAGGACTTTTCCATTCAGTTTAAAATTATGGTTATAAATAAGAGGTTGTTGTATATCTTTAAAGAAATGTTAAATCAAAAAAATTGCCTATTTGGTTGTGTACTTTAGAAGAGATAGCTATAGCCAAATTTTTAAAAGCTGAAGGTAAGCTGGGTGTTTTCATATACAGCATAGCTAAGGGTGAAATCTAACTTGTTTAAGTAGAAATAGCTCAATATCTAGCCAAATTGGTTTATAACTAAGATTTAAATCAGGAGAAATCCATTTAAGATATTTATTAACGTGTGAAGCCATATAATGCAGAATAAAGTTAGGTATTTTAAGGACACCCTGAAATTTGGGCAGTGTTAATTTATTAAAGACAATTCTAATAATTTTTTCCCCATAAGAACTCAATTATTAAACCCTGTAAAGGGGCAAACCATTTTAATGGGAGGAATAAATTTAACATATTTAAGGGGTGAAAAAGTCTAGGAAGGATATTAATTTATAAAATACCTACCCTTCCCACAGTGAAACAGGAAGTAATTTCCAGCTATCTATATCTTGTTGTAATTTATTAATTGGTTATTAAGGTTCAGATTGATTATTTGGGAATATATCATGAAAGATAAATTCCTAAGTATTTAATATGATACGGCGCCAATAATAAACGTAAATTAAAAATTTCCTCTTTAAGAAAACTACCATTTAGGGGCATAACCATAGTTTTGTCTGTTTAATTTATAATTAGAAAATTTACTGAATTCTTGAATCATTTCCAAGGTAGCTAATATTGATTCTTTTTAATTAATAACATGTAAAAGCACATCATCCGCGTATGTAGAAAGTTTTAGGTGAAAGGGGATACCCTAATGCCTTTAATATGAGGATTAATATTCAAGGAATATAAGAGAGGTTCAAGATAGAAATTAAACAAGATAGGGGATAATGGACAACCTTGGCATGTGCCACAATACAGCTGAAATGAAGTTGAAAATAAACCATTGCAACAAATATTGGCTATGGGGTGAGAATATAGAATTTGTAACTACTCTGTAAACAAATTTGGAAAACCAAATATTTTAAGTGTTGCTGTTAGGAAGGCAAAATTAATTGTATCAAAGGCATTCTCTGCATCTAGGGGCACCAGAGCTGCAGAGAATCTGGAGTCCTTAGATGTGGAGAAAATGTAAGATAATTTCCTAATATGATCTGAAACCTGCCTAGAGGACATAAAAGCCACTTGTTCTCTACAGATGAAAGGACTCCAGATATTCTTAATTCTTTGAGCGAAAACAGAAGTCAAGATTTTTATATCATAATTAATGAGTGAAATAGAATGGTAACTGCTGACCTTCTCCCTGGGCTTATCAGGCTTTGGCAATAGTATTATTAGAGCTTCTAGTAATGTATAATCACTGAATCCAGATTTTAAAATGCATGAGAAAAAAAGCTTGCAAAAAGGGACCCAAACGTTCTTTATAAGTTTTATAAAAATTTACCATGAAGCCGTCAGGTCCAGGTGATTCATCAGGTTTAAGATTAATAGCCATGAGAATTTCTTGAGTACTAATAGGTTTATTTAGTTCATGTGCTTGATGGGGTGTCATTTATGGACAATTAAAATTATTTCAATAATTATTTATCTCAATCTGAGAAGAAGAATTAGAAATAGGGTCATATAGGGTTTTGTAAAACCCTTCGAATTCTGAGACAATCTCTCTCAGATCAGTTTTAATTGAACCATCCACCTCTGAAATAAATGAGACAATGTTTTTGGAGGTATCCAGATTTTTAAGTTTATTAGCAAGGTATCTGCCAGGTTTCTCCCTCAACTTAATATATTTTGCTTTTGTTCTCATAAGAAGAAATTCTGCCTTTTTTTTGATAGAGTTTCATATTTGCCTTTACATTCCTTTAGTTCTTTAGCTATAGTATCAGAGGGACAGGTAAATAGATTTTCTAAGTAATCAGTTCTGGTAGGTAAATAATCTAATCCAGCCTGTTTTTGCTTATTTCGTTTCGATGATAATCTAATAAATTCGCCCCAATATAACATTTATATGCTGACCAGATAATATCTATTTTGCCCATTGACATCATATTCACTTCTGTGAAATCAGTAATCAGCAGTTTAATATGCTTAATTATAAATTCGCCCCAAGAAGCTGGTTATTTAAACACCAAATAGATTGTTTGCAAAAATTAGTGACAAAATTATGTTTTATCCAAATCAAAGAGTGGTCAGAAATAATCCTTGCCATTATCTAGGAGCCTACAATGTTCAATAAAAGTGATTTACTAATTAAAAAGTATCAATTCTTGAGAAAGAATTGTGTACTGGTGAGAAAAAAGAAAATTTCTTTAAAGTTGAGTTATTTGTTTTCCAGGGATCTACCAAGTCAAATAACTCCAAGAATTCCTTTAGATCCCTATCCTCCAAATCCTCCCCTACCTTACTGACTATTGATGGTATTACCACCCTTGACCCGCTGGTCATAGCAAACACCTTCAATGCAGCCTTCACAGACCTCAGTAGTGTCCTCCCCCCAGATTTTTTCTTGGAAACTGACTCCCCTGAATCAACTTCCCTCCCTACCCTCTCAAGCCATCCACCTTTCCATTTTAAAAAAAGTCAAAGCAGATGAAGTCCTCAAATACGTTAAAAGGGCTATCTCCAAGTCCAGAGCCAGTGGAGACTCACTGGACCTGAAACTGCTATCCCTCACACTAGAGGAAGTGCTGCATCTGCTTACCAGAATCTTCAACCTCTCACTCAACCTCAGTTAATTCCCAAGCAAATGGAAACCGGGTATTGTCACTCCAGTCTTCAAAAGTGGTGACAAGTCAATCCTGGGAAACTACCGGCCGATCTCTATACTGCCCCCCTTTCCAAGGCCCTCAGGCGCATTGTATAGGACCAGCTTTCAGTCTACTTGGACAAATACAACATCCTATGTCCTCAGCAACATGGTTTCAGGCAAGGGCACAGCACCTCAACAGCCCTCCTGGAGTTCACTGGAGCCCTTCACAACTCTATGGACAAAGGTCATCTAACTGGAGCCGTATTCATTGACTTGACCAAGGCATTCGACACTGTCCACCATGGCCTACTTTCCAGACAGTTGCTGAACGCCAGTCTCTCCCTGGACACTACTGCATGGTTCAATAATTACCTACACCAGCACTCACAAAGAGTAAAAATCTCAGGTCAACACTCTGACTCCAAGCCAGTCCATTCTGTCATCCCCCAGGACTCAATACTGGGCCCCCTACTTTTCAGTCTTTTCCTAAACTCTCTCCCACGATCCTGCCCAGAACAAATTATCCTCTATGCCGATGATGCTGTGCTTTTCACCCCACATAAAGACCCAGCACCATTAACTCACAACCTTCAACTCGCATTCTCCTCCGTTGAAAACTGGTTCTCTTCACATAAGCTGGTTCTAAACCACAAAAAGTCTAAATCAATGCTCTTCTGCAGCTCGCAAAACAAACACAGGTGATACCCCCTTGATATCAAAACAAGTGCTGGTCATACCCTTGAACAAGTGTCATCTTTTAAATACCTTGGAATCACTCTCGACCATGGTCTGTCATATGGGACCCACATCGATAACATCACCAGAGTTGTAAGCGCACGTATTGGAATTCTCTACTGCAACAAGCAACACCTCACCAAAGCAGCATTAAAGATGGCCATCCAGAGCTCTGTTGTCTCCGTTGTAGACTATGACCTCATAAACTATGGCTCTGCCACTACCACTGCCCTTAGGCACATAATGACCTCCCTAAACAAGGCCTGCCGACTGCTCACTGGAGCCCACTGACTCACACATACATGCAAACTCTACGCCCAATCAGGATGGCTTCAACTTGCAAATTGAATTAAGTACCTAACCTGTCTGATGGTGAAAAAAATTATCTTGGGTATTACCCCACCTAATGTCCAAGTCCTCCTGAGTCTAATCACTAATCTACGTAGCACCAGAGGGTCTGAACAACAGCTCCTACAAGTTCCTCAATGCCGCACATCACTGGGTCAAAGATCCTTTGCACACCATGCCCCCACCTGGATGAATGCCCTCAGCACTCATATCACTTCCACCTCTTCACTGGGCATTTTCAAATCAAGACTACATCTTCATCTCACTACCTCCAGTTCCTGTGACTGCCTCTCTTAACTTCCTTCTTCCCCTGTGGCCCACCTCCCCTCTCTTCTGCTCTTTGACAATGCTGTGAATCTGCTCTAGCTTTTCTTCAGCTGCTGCCCCCCAACCCCTCCTTCCCAACTTCTTATAGATCTCTGAACTTATCCAAACCTAAGTGTTTCCTTACATTATTTCTGCGATGCAACATCTCATCCAATGAGTGTTGTTATTTAATCTCTGTTTTTTAATGTTGTTTCTTTTGCCTATGTATAGACCAATGTAGCTTAGCCAAAAATGTCTGTACTCTCTTGACGTGGAACCTTTGTAAAAGAGCCTTGGCTCAAAGGTATTTTTAATCCTAGATTTCAATAAATAAAATAAAATAAATCTGCACTGCTACAGCTAGCTAACCAGTTCAGAATCAGAGCTCTCCCCTCGAAGGATAAAAAAACGTTGTTTTTCCCCACAGTAAACCCAACCATTTCAGCCAGAATGCCTCCAAAAGGGAAAGGGGACTCGAAGCAATTTAAAAATCCACATGAGCGAGGGCAAATGATGATAGATGGCTCCCGATATCACTTGCTGCAGGAAGACCGGGACACGAGCCCCTCGCCAACAGGCCACATACCCCAGGCTGCAATACAATCCCCCCATAGCAGGACAAAGGAAAAGGCACAATTGAACACAACAGTCACTGAAATACTTAAGATGCAGAAAGAGAACAAGGTTGAATTCCAGAAACTGCACCACGAACTAGCGGATATGAAGGTAGCACTCAAAGAGGTAGATACCCGAGTGTCCCATTTAGAATCCAGCACCTCACTCCATACTGACACCCTGGTAACAGTTCTGGACTATGTAGACCAGCTTCAAGCAAAATGTGTAGACTTGGATTCTAGGTCCCGTAAGGACAACCTAAGACTATCAGGGCTGCCTAAGGGGACTGAAGTGGGTAACATGGCCCACTTTATGCAGGATCTTCTGCAAGACATGCTAGCCTTACCAGCCACAATGCAAGTCAAAATTGAGTGGGCCCATAGGACACTCGGGCCTAAACCCACAGACCCATCGGCCAGACCCCACCAGATCCTCATGAAATTTTCGAGTTATGTCACCAAGGAGGAAGTATTATGCCAGGCCTGACAAATGGGAGAAATAAAATATAATGGCAGCCGATTGTATCTAGACCAAGATTACCCACCAGAGATTCAAAAGATGAGGCTACAATACAGACCTACCATGAAAGTACTAGGTTCCAATAAGATTTGATTTCAAACCCCCTATCCAGCAAAAATTAGAGTGTTCTGGGAAGAGAGGACCCACCTATATTCAACCCCCGAGGATGTCACTGAAGCCCTTAAGCAATGAGGAATCACGGTGGAAGATTTTCAGTGGATTACTACATGGGCTGAAGAAAGGAACCTTAGGCGCTTGGGGGATCATCTGCAGAGGGGACCAGACAGAGTGTTGGAGATGCTCGCTACACAAAAAACCCTTGCTCACATTCAAGGCAGGCTACAGCAGGCCCAAGCTAAACAGCTGCAGAGTGAACAACAAGACCTTGGCACTTGATGGCTCTTTAGAGACATAACTGGACTCTACATTATTTTTCATCCTCAGTCCACGCGGCTTCGCTATGACAGCAACGACTGAAAGGGTCGATAAGCCATAAAAAAAAATGGACAAAAGCTGTTCTTGAACTTTCAATATAAATATGCAGCCGAACAGAAACACTGGGACTCGGGAAAATGACTGAAGGGCAAATAATTACCTCCTGATTAGATCTTCCTTTTCGGGCACTAGAAGATATGATATTTCTTTTGTTATTTTGTTCTTTTTGTTTTATTTTTTTTATTTTAATTTTTTTTCCTGAGCTGTAGAAAATGTTGTGAACTTGTGTTTATTTACAATATGGTGGGGTAGCTTCTTGGCGAGGGGGAGCCCATCTGTCAACATCCGGGCCTAAAAGATGGCACCAAGCAGAAAAGAGTTGATATCCCTCACTTGTCAGTCAACCAAGATGAAAGAGTGGCCCTCGGGGGGAGGGGGAGGAATTAAGGCAACCTACGTATTACATCCATACTTGTGGAGATATATATCATTGGGACAGAAAATAGCTGGAATACTACCCACTTGCAACTGCCCCTGTAGTGATTCCCTGCTGTGGGGATAAAAACAACACTAAATCTCTGCAGAGATTCACTTTGCAGAGTTAGGGAACTAAACTGTTCCCCTACCTTGGAAGAATTGTAAAAAGTTATAGTTGGCAGTTTTTTGTTGCAAGGTTTGGCTACTTCCTTAGTTATAATAGTAGCCCAAGTTTGTTGTTCACTGTCCTTAGGTGAGACAGCTAATATAGTTAAAATGATGGTGCACTGAGGATAGGAGGAGTGTAGGGGAGAGATGTTGGTCCACTGTCAGTTAGATCCGCCTCTCTTAAGCAATGGGGATTAGGGTTCTCTCATTTAATGTAAACGGGTTAACAAACCCAATTCGGTGGAAAAAAATAATTACTCATGTTAAGAAATATAAGGCCAACGTTCTTTTAATGCAAGAGACCTAATGAGCACCTAAAGTTAAAAAATTTCGGGTTCACTGATATTTGTTTTTCATCTTTGCGGGGAGGGGGTAGGTGCAGGGGTGTCACAGTATTAATCCCTCATAGCACTCCATTTGAAGTGCTGGATAAGGTTAGTGATAAAGAAGATAGGTTTGCCTTGCTTAAAGGAAACCTAAATGGAAGCAGATTGACAGCGGTATCAATGTATGTTCCCCCGGGCTCCCCATATGAAATGTATAGACAACTATTAACCTTAATTGCATCAAAAGCAGAGGGGACGTTGATTGTTGAGGGGGACTGGAATATGATTCTAGATCAGAAAACAGATACCACTTCTAAAATCCCTAGGACCACCAATAAACCCCAGAAGCAAATTAAGGCCCTTCTTCAGAAATTGGGTTTGCAGGATGCCTGGACTTTTGCTGAAGGTCCCGTGAAGGGCTATTCCCACTACTCAGCAACCTATCATATATATTCACAACTAGACTACTTTTACTTAAACAGGGACGCAGTCTCTATGATGCAGAAATGTGAATTAGGCCCGATTGTTGTTTTGGACCAAGCCCCTTTGTTACTTTATTTGGACCTGCCCCCACCCCCCACACACACACACACACAAATACGTTTTGGTGGCTCAGTCTATATTTATTTTCCTCAACTAATAACCCAGACCTTACAGGATAATGAGAACGGGGACATCAGCAGAAGTATGGTTTGGGATACCCTCAAAGCTGTAATTAGAGGGAAACTAGTGGCTATAGCTTCTGCCAGAAAGAAACCGAGAAAGCAAAAACAACAAACACTAGAACAGAAGATACAAACACTAGAGGCACAACAACAGGAGAAACTTTTGAGAAAAAGAGAAAAAGAACTGACAAAACCTAGAAAGGAACTAAATAGCATTTTAGATGTCAAAGCAGAATTCAGCCTCCAATACCCAAGGCAAAGCTACTATGAGGGAGGTCCAAAGACCCTGAGGTGTCTTGCGATCCACTTAAGGGCCAAGACAGCTAAAGCCCATATAGCCCAAATTCTACATCCCCAAACCAAAATAAAAAGCCCTAAATTAGAACATATCTCAGAAGCATTCCAGACTTATTATAAATAACTGTATGCCCAACCTGACGACCCCTCACAGGAGGAGATACAAAGATTTTTGGGAGGACTATGCCCTCCTCGGGTATCGAAGTCATGGAAGGCCCAACTTCTACGTCCAATATCAGAAACAGAAATTAATAATGTAATAAGAGATGGGAAAACATGGGAATCTCTAGGGGAATAATGGACTTCCCATGGAATTTTATAAGAAATTTTGGACAGCATTGACCCCTATTATGAAAACCACCTACCAGGAAATAATGACGGAGTGCCCCGTCCTTCCCCCTCCTGGAGACAGGCCATTATCTCGGTTATCCCCAAACCCGGCAAGGATCCCACCCTTTGCACATTGTACAGGTCTCTTTCGATCCTAAATGTTGACTACAAAATTCTAACCTCTATTTTGGCAAAAAGATTACAATTCCTAATCCCAACCCTAGTGCATAAAGACCAAACGGGATTTGTCACAGATAGACAGGCAGCTGACAGTGTCCACTGTACAATATATATTATTGACCAGCTTAACCAACAAAAAACACCAGCTATCCTAATGAGTCTTGATGCAGCAAAAGCTTTTGACCGAGTAAGCTGGAACTTTTTATATGGGGCCCTTGCCAGGTTTGCTTTCCCAGATAAATTTATAAACCTAATAAGGCACTTATACACAGAACCACAAGCTTACATACTTACCAACGGTATAATCTCCCAGAAAATTAACCTAAATAGAGGCACCCGACAAGGTTGTCCCTTATCCTCCCCCCCCCCATTCACCTTATATATCAAACCCTTGGTCCAGTGGATTCAAAATGACCCAAAAATAAGAGGTGTTCCTTTAAGACCAAGCACACATTAAGTGGTGTTGTAAGCTAATGATGTGCTGCTCTATTTGACCACTCCAGAGACCTCTCTAACATGGGTTATGGACAAGATTAAAACGTTTTCGACCTTATCGGGCTATTCCCTCAATATTACAAAAACGGAAGTGCTCACATTTAATTACTGCCCATTACATCAACTGAAGACAAAATACAATATAAGATGGGACTTCACTACGTTATAATACTTGGGAGTGACTCTGAGAGCAACTAACACCCACTTATTTTTGGATAATTATAAACCAATAGACCAGCAACTCCAACTAAACATTAGGCGCTGGTCATTGCTCCCCCTCCCCATGTATGCTAAAATTCAGGCCATGAAAATGAATCTCCTCCCAAGACATTTGTACTTATATCAGTGTATCCCAGTTACACGATCTCAGAAGTGGTTTCAAGCGCAGCAGACCAGGATATTCCATTTTATATGGAATAACCGTAGTCTAGACCTCGAGTTCGTAGAACTTTACTTTTCACCACTAAGCAAAAAGGAGGACAAGTGATCCCCAATCTTAGGCCATACTGAGTGACTACACAAGTTAGATGGGTGCTATTCTGGATGCAAGCCCCGGTCAAAGTGCATTGGCAAGAGGCAGAGGAGTCCTTGTGCCCAGATTTTCATATACACACCTGTCTCTTTAGGTTAGATAGGCCACAATATTTAGCTGATTATACTCCCATTCAAGTGGCCATTGGAGCATGGGATATATTCCAAGCCTATCCCAGACCCAAGAGGGATATGTGGAGAGTGAAGTGGTTCATATCTGAAAATAACTTCATTCTGGGACAGAGAGACCCCTGGTATAAGAAACAGGCCACTAGGGGGTTCTGCCCACCGATACAGATACTGCAGGGAGGTACAGTACTCTCCTTCCCAGAATGTATACAAAAATGGGGATGGACCCCTAAAGATAAAATATATTATTTACAGATGTAAGCCTACATACATCAAATGCTCCACTGAAGAAAAGTGGTTACTGTCACAGGGCCTGGACTAACTCTCAGTGATCTTTTTTCTTTAACAAGCTCAAAACAAGCCATCACTAAGATAGATCTGTAATACCCTCACCCCTGTCTTTTTGTAAATGACAAGGTGGTATGTTGTTGAAGCTGACAGCAGTACCAGGTGGGGGACTGGGTTTGGGGAGGACTAGGTTACTTGGCACAAGGGCTAGGTTTGGCTACTCTGCACAGGGGCACCCAAGTAAATCCAAACACAGGAAGCAATAACTGTAATGTCCAGTACCAGGAATGGGATTCTAAAGTGTGGCTTTTATTCACATCCAAACTGAATAAACAAAGCATAGACGGACCCCCCGGGGCTAAATTCCTGGTAATGCAGATAAGAGAAACAGAACACTTCTTCAACACTTCAGCCCTCAGGCTCTGAACCCACCAGGCACACAGCCCGGACTTGCACGCTGCTTTGGGTACACAGCCTGACTTGTACACTATTTGAGTTTTCCCTGGCCCAGCTCCCCTGCCGGCCACTCGAACCCTGTCCATCTGACATGGACACATTTTCCTGGTGGCTCCCTAAACCACCTTAGAGCCTTCGACTCCATAAGGGAAATTTCCTTTCAATCCCATGTCTGGGTACTTCCCTCAGCACTGGCCAAGTGCCTGAGGCAAAGTAAAAGGGCCACAGAGCAAATCCGTAGAGGTGAACCTAGTTACTAATGATGGGGGGTCTCCCACCACTAGCTTCCACAATCCATACCCGGAAATTTCTCTGGACATTAAACAACTCTTCTTGAAAAGCTTGGCAATGTAGATTAAAGGGTAAATACATAGCACATTTCCTCTACATGTCTTGGCTTTCCCCTTGTGCTGGACTTGAACATACTTTTACTTTGGCTTAGCCTATTCCTCTAGGCCTCTCACTGATTAAGCAGTCCAATCCCCACTTTAAAACAGTTCAGGTGAAACATAGGCCCCAGGGAAAGAGCAGAACTCACCCTTTGGTTGCAGATGCCCCACAGGCGAATCTTGACAGCTTCTGGTGCCACAACACAACTTAGAAAAATAAGGTAACTTCTTCCTAGCCAGAACCAGGAGGTTGCCCCTGGAATAACAGGCAAACTTTACCCCCATCCCTCAGGGATGGGGCACAGACTCAGTAACAGTGGTCTCCAACACTTCACTGAACAGCTTACTGTGTTCCTCTTTGGCGGAAACACACACCTTTCCCAAAAGTAGCACTATATCAGAGCTTTAGGCTCCAAGAGCCTGTGCACAGACTGCTGTGCTCCTCTTCAAGACTGCTCACACACAACTGCTGCTGCTCACTGTTCAAAAACTCCCAACATTCTAACCTAACTCCCAACTGCAGATTCCAATGTGGCTCATGCAGCTGTGATAGTTCTATGGTGATATCATCCCTCAGTCTCAGCTGAGACTGAGAACAGAGTGATACCGTGTGAAATCCATTTAACTGGAGTTTCACAAGCTGCCTTCCTTGCCTACCACTAGGTCTTACTGGGATTCTAGTAACCCTGGGAAACAGGGAGGGTTACATATCAATACCTAAATTCGCTCAGAGAGGGAATGGCTCAGACTCTACTGACCAAATGGGAAGAGGAGGCTGGTTTTCACTTACCTGTCTCCCTTTGGGATAAGATATGGGAATCCACATCGAAGGCTACCATGTCCCCCCTCTGGCAGGAATATCTGTGGAAAGTCAGAGTGCATTTTTTTTTAACCTCAGACAGAGTAGCCAAATGGTCTACCACTGGCTCAGCCAGCTGCTGGCGACAATGTGGGGGAGCAGAAATCCACCCCACACACATATTTTATACATGTCCAAATTAGAAGAGTTTAGAAAGGGCGTAGGAGACAAGATTCATAGATTATTTCAGATACCTTCCCCTCTTCTGATACAAAATCTGACTCTGGGTCTTCCTCCTGAAGGGATGAGGGGGACAGATATATTATATTTGTGGTATATATGTGTGTTAGCATACAATAAATCCATTACAAGAAACTGGTTAAAACCCACTCCACCGGCTGTAACTGAGTGGACACAGATCATAAAGGACATACAGCACATGGAAGAACTAACCTACCAGTTAAGAGATGCTCAGGAGAAAGGCCCGAGAAGATGGACTAGATGGGCTCTCCTGAGTTGAATAATGCCATAAGGCAGGAGATATAACTGACTTATAAATATTATGCAGATTAGCTTAATTAGACTTTTGATACAAAAGAATAGGAATGATCTGAGTACTGCAGCCCCCCCCTGAAAGCACACCATCAGAATAAATTGATTGTCTGACAGAGATATTTAATTGAGAATTAGATAAATTAGATTAAGAATTTACTGACCATGTCTAATCACCTAAGTTGTCTTTTTATGTTTCTTTATGTTTAACTAATTAATTTGCTAGCATAATGTGCTACATGTTAGTTTAGCACACAAAAACAGAAAGAGAAAAATATGCTGTATCAAAGCTGTACCATTGATATCTTGTGAATTGACAAAAAAGTACATATAAAAAAAAAGATCCCTATTATCTGCATTCTGTTTCAACCCTGCTACATAGGATTTATCAAGACTGGGGTCCAATGGAATATTCCAATCACCCCCAATATTATCTTAAATGAGGAAAATGGTGCCAGAACTTTTACTAACCTAATTAAAAAGGCTGCAGAGTTAGAATTTGGACCATAGATGGAACTCAAAAGTATATTCATGTTGTAAATTGAGCCAGCCACCAAAATATATCTCCCATCAGGATCTGCTATAATTTGATTTTGAATAAAATTAAACCTCGTATTTCTCAGTATGGCTACTCCCTTTTTCGACGTAGAATTTCTAGCCCCATATATCAAGTGATAGTCACATTTTCTTAACAGGTTAGTCTCTGTTGGTAAAAGATGTCTCTTGATGAAACAAGATATTGCAGTCCAGAGATGATGCATGCTTTAAGACTTGTAGCCTTTTAGTCTTAGAGCAAGACCCTTTCACATTCCAAAAAGCATATTTAAAAATATTACTCATCTTATACAATGAAAATTATAAATGATGAAAATTAGGTCCCTCTCCATAAAAAGGCTAGCTTCATAATTGTGAAATTGAGGTAAAATCTAGGAAACTTGGCTTTCAAAATCCCCAATTCTAATCTAAACAATAAAACCCTTAACAGAAACCCAATCCCCCCTACATTGTCTAGGAGGTAGAGGGACAGATGAATAGACTGAAAAAGAAAACTGATAAGAGAACCCTCAGGCACCTCATCCCCAATCCTGCAGATCAACCTACTCCCTTCTTTTTAAGCATGATGAATCCCTTGCGTTGTTTTCACTATATCTCCAGTCCCAGCCGAATGAAGCTACAAAAAAAAGTAAATACAGATGACTACTTATTACGTCATCTTTTTGATGTGGAAAGAAAAAGTAAAGTCTGTCTTCTTTTTTTTAAAACCTTATGGTTAAATAATATTTAATATGCAACAAAACTCATTGAGTTTTAAAGTGAGAGGGCGCAATTCTAGTGTATCTCAAAATAATTTCTATTACTTCCGTAAGTAAGAGGAGTATATGATGTAATTCTTGAGGAAGCATAATTTTAATATAATGTTACCCCATATAATACCAGTCTCAAAGATTGGCATTTTTAACCTTTTTCTAAAGAAAACAACAAAAAGAATAAAGTATACCAACCCTCTGTGCTGTCAACTAAGGGAGCCCCAGAGACCTCGGAGGAGAGGCGGGGTTCAGCACTCCAGCTCCTCCCCACTCCCCAAAGAGCAGTGGTAGGGGACTTATGCACCTCACCCTGACCCCTCAACCCTTCAGACTCTGAAGCCACCCTCTTCCTCCTACCCAGCGATACGGGGTCCCCCAATTCCACAGGCCCCCCCCTGAGGGAGGCCACAGAAGAGGGGTCCCTGTCCCCACCAGGGGTGTCACGGCCGCACCAGAGATAGTGGCTGCCATGCCCTCCCCAGGAGAACTGATCACACACCATCCCCCCAGGCCACTGTCTCACACAGGCCCCCCAATGCCAGGGCAAAGCATGAGGAGCTGTCAGGACTACGGGCTCCAGGGAGTCCGGGAGAGGAATGCTGGGCCACCTGGTGCCATGTCCCAGAGGGCTCTCTGACTCTGAGGAGTCAGGTTGCCAGTCTGGATCAGCATGTGGGTCATCCTCTTCTGAAGAGGAAGAGACCAGGCAGATCACCAAGCTAGCAACCCCAGGAGAGCCCTTTGTGATGGTGCCGCGAGACACGGCACCACCCAGAGTGCTGACCCGATCACTGGCACCACAAATGGTGCTGGGATCCAGGATGGTGCTGGAAGGTAGCACCGAGGTCCACCAGTGTTGGGCCCAGCAGCTGTGACACTGGGGGAGCCTGCAGCTCCGTGGGGGTGACTACCATGGCACTGCCAACAACCCAGCTCTGCATGGAACCAAGTTGTTCCTCTGGCACCACAGAGGAAATCTCAACAGCAAGGCAGGAATCCAAGGAGACTTCCTCCTCCTCCTCACTGGGCTACATAGACCCAGGAGGGGACCCAAAGGAGGGGTCAAGAGATCTGACCTTGGTGACCCATGAGCGACGCCGTCCTCCAAAAGTTGGTGGAGCAGTGCCAACTTTGAACATGCAGATTTCTAAGACATGGTGGTCCATGGAGAAGCAGGTGTCACAGTTGTCCATATCATGATTGGGCCCCAGGCATAATAGGCAGACATCATGTCAGTCTGAAATGGAAAAATGCCAGCCACAGGGGCCAATGATGCATAGGGGCATGGCCTGCTATGGATTTCTTCTTAGCCCCCAAACCAGACTTGATGTGTGAAAATAACAGCAATTTACAGAAAAAGACTCTGCACCATCTAGTGAAAATAATGGAAAGGTCTTACCATGATAACGGTGCCAAGTGGGCTAGAACTGAGATGGAGAGATGCGGCATCAAAAACAGGCCAGATGGCACAGGTGAAAACTAGTCACTCACACAGCAGGTGCTACCTCAATGGTGGGAGAAACAGAACTGGGATGGAGAAGGAGTCTACGGTGCCTAATGGCCAACCCTCGTGCGCCGCGCAGTGCGTTGGCCATGTGGGCGATGCCATCAGTGCCGACTCCTCCCCCCCAAAAAAAAAGCTCCCGTGACTGGTGCACGGCTCTGGCATTTACCCAGCAGTAGTAATTGGTGAAGATTGACAAGGGAAGATCCAATATTTGCATATGTTGCACATATGTCTGAATTTAAAGTAAATGACTATAGATCACCCACATTCTCTCCCAATCTGTACTGTTAATTAAACAACTGTAAAGAGAATGAACATTACATCTGCTATTTCAATGATAGCAATCATAAGGCATACAAATTAGACATTCTTGGATCGAACAAAACTAGGTCCGGCTTTACAATAAACCAAGTAGTCCAGTTATATCATTTCTGAATTGGAGGTGTATAGCCAATCATATAAACAAAAAGAAAGCCAGAGCAGTCATAAAAGTCATGCAGAAATCTGCTTAACAGCTATCTTGAAGACAGCCTGATCGTCCCAATTTAAATAGTTCAGGGAATAGAAACATCAGCAGTTTTCTAGACTGTTCCGGAGAATCAAAAAAGAAAGTTTTGTTATCTTTACTCACAACAAGTTTGGCAGGGTACATCATTCTGAATGTTATCCCAGGAGCAATACGTTTAGCTACTAACGGAGCAAATTCTCTCCTCTGAAAACTGACTGCCTGTGGGAGATCCTGTGAAACACAATTCTTTTGCCTTCCCAATTTAGATTTTGTGACATTCTAGTTTTCCTTAAAACGTGTTGCCTGTCAAGAAAATTCAAAAATTTCAAAATGAAGGTCTCAGCTGTTCACTTTTATTCGACACAGGTCTTAATGCCCGATGATCTCTTTTAATAATATAACTTTATCCATTAGGTGAAGAGCCTGCTAAATTATCACACAAGACTTGGGCAAAATGAATTGGATTAGAACCTTCAGATGACTCAGGCAGACCAAAAACCAAGCAACAAAAAACGGTCAGCACCCAGTCCAGGTCACTTTATAAATTGCTTTTATTTACAAAGTGCCATAGTGCAATAAAACTGGCTTACATACACCATATGCTGATATGGTGTATGTGCGAGAGTTTTATTGCACTGTGGCACTTTGCAAATAAAAGCTCTTTATAAAGTGACCTGGACTAGGTGCTGACCATTTTTTGTTGCTTGAACTTCCAGTCATTAGCACCAGTCATTTCTCAGTGCAGTTTTTCCCTTTGACTGTTAATCCAAAAACCACTATGTTATTTTGTCAACTTCTTCCTTCAAGTTCCTCCAATTTTAATTCTAATTTAGCCAGTTTGTGTCTCAGTGCTGGAAGGCTGGGTTCAACTCTAACATGCCAGTCTTCCAGTTATGAGATTCTCACTTCAGCATCACCACTCCTTCTACTCAATTCCTCGATTTTTTTTCTCTTAACGCTTTAGTATCTTCTAAAAGCGTGAGTATAGCATCTTTAATCAGACTTAATTCTTGTAAAAACTTTTCTTCAGTTAAACAGTTTGAATTAGCAGTCTGTGTACTTTGCTTTGTTGAGGCCTGTTTTGCTCATTTAGTACCACCCACTCTGTCTGGGGTTGGTAACGGGGTGTGCTTTGCAGGCAAATTTTTCATTTCCACATCCATTTTCTCTGCAAACGTTGAAGTCCCAAAAATCTTCACTGTAGTAATAACAGAACTAGCGACTCCTTTAATTGAATGTAGTCACCTTTACTTATATTTATTAAGGTAAAGGCTGTGTGGACCGGAGCTCTGTGAAAATACTCATAATCCAATCGAGACATCTTGTGTTTCCATTTCCTAGGGATTAATGACTAGTTGGGGGGATAGGTGGCCGAGGCACAGCTGAGGGCTATTTCTAGCCAGCCTGTCATTAAACCAAGGAAATTACTGGTTTCTAGGTTGTTATGGTGATTATAAGTCTAATTGCAGTAACAATGTTCTTTTTTCCCATTTAGTACTGTATTAACTTATTTAACATTTTAAGTAGAGTGGTGCGAGCCCTGTGCGCCACATAGTATCAGTTGGCAGCCTGATTGGTCATTTCTAAGAGGTTAATGACTGATCCAGTATCCACTCAGGAGCCCATTAGACTTATAAAACAAGGATTCCAGTTTTTTTGTTTTTGTTTTTGTTTTTTACTAGCAGTTGGCAAAACACACATAAAATGATGGAAAGGTTAAGTAAAGAAACAAATAAAAGCAAACTGAATGATTTCAGAGATATCTAAAGGCCCAAAACCTTCATTCTTTAAAATATACATCCTTACTAAGCACTTGCTCTTTAAATGGGTGATACAGACTTCAAACGGATCTATTGGGTACAATGAGATTTAAAGCCACATTGCATTACTGTAGGCCAAGTATTTAACAAACTAGCCAATGTGACCGCAAATCAAATGTACTGGACATGTCCAAAATCCTAATGAAATCCTAATAAAGTGACTTAAAGTAATGATATTTTGAAATAAATTGCATGTGCCCCATCACCTAACAAACTATTTAAAGTGACTGCATCAATTATTAAGGCATGCAACCTTTGAACTGAGCCAAATCATCTCTGTACTAAAGTCCATATCAGGTGCAACAGTAACATTCCAAACTTGTCATAGTCCAGACATTCATGTAGATGTAGTGTCCAGCAGTGGGTCTGGCTATATAGTTATCAGAGGGTGATAGTGAGATAGGGTAGGGTATCCACAAAGATGGCCCTAATCTTGTACTCCTGCCAATCTTTAAAGAGAGGCAGAAAGTTCAGAAACTGCCCCGGTTAAACAGAGAAGGATTTTGGTCAAAGGTTGCACTGGGGTTTTTCTTTTCTTACATGTCCAGTGTGTATCTTCAGTCAGAGGAAGAGTTTCCTGGAGTTCTGCAGTAATCCAGATGTCTCACATCCAGAGTGTCTTCAGTCCAGAGGGACAGTTTCCTACAGTTCCACAATGATCCAGACATGCCATGTCCAGAGTATCTTCACTGCAGCATATCTTCAATCAAGAGGGAGAGTTTTCTAGGATTCCACAGAGATACAGATGCTATGAGCCCACTTTACTCCTCACATTTGAACTAGACACTCATCTGCTGTAAACACCTGTGGACTTGATACCCATTCACTATTTGTCATCTGCAGCTCTTGAAAGTCTGTGGACAGACTTGAAATTTTTCTCACACAAACTGAGTCAGGTTTTGATATTGACAGAAGGCATGCACTAACCATGACTAACAAAAGTTACAGTCATGTAAGTCATAGAGTTATAAGCACAAGTTACAGTCATATAAATTGTAGCAGTACACATTACAGTCATTTAAGCTGTAGAGTTATATGCCAGAGTTAAAGTTGTTAAGAATCTTAAACTTTAAGCAAACTGTAAATTACTTGGAGTTCAGACCACTGATCAGTTGATATAGAAGTATGTTATTTAATTTAAAGTTTACTGCCTCTTCCCAAGTTTTGACCGCGATGTTTGTTGTGCTCCTTCCAAACTTTGTACTGCCTTCATCTCATATTAAATGCCCTCATCTTCTTCAGCCTCTCCTTCTGGAGAGCACAACGGTAGCACAGCACACCATCACACACCACCATTCTGCCCCAGCTTACCACAAGGTCTGCCTGTTCACAGACAACATGAAGATCTGCACAAGGGTTGACACAGAGGAGGGAAAAAGGTGATTTAGGGAGAATCTGGGCAGACTGAAGAACTGGTCAAAGATCTGCCAGGAGTGTTTCAATGCAAAGTAATGCACTTCAGGAAAAGGAGCCCATGGGTGCAATGCAAAATTGGGGGGAGGGGTAGATGGAAAGCACGATGGAGGAGAATGAAGGACATAGGGATCATAGTAGAAAACTTAAAATCCACAGCACACTGTAACAGAGCTGTGGGTGAGGTGAACTGGATGTTGGGGTGAATACTGATTGTGCTGTGTGATTCTGTGGAGGGCAGGAATGTGCATTTAGAAAAAACATATATAATACCCCACAAGGGGATATAGCAGGCAGCCCAAGGTGGATTTTCAAATCCCATCATCCCCTGCTCACACAGAACAGGGGACCCACTAGACAGCTAACCTGGACATCTAATTTGAAGCTAGTGTCTGTCCCAGCTCCATCCCTCCGGATTTCCCTCCACCCCCAGAAAAGCTTGAGGGATGGGGTGGAAGGGAATTTGAATGCTGCTTGAGGGCTGGGCTCATGAAGTAGCACTAGAGAACATCTCTGAGCTGGCTAAGGTGGTGGACTCCCTTGAGGATGGGGACAGACTTCAGGAGGAGTTGAACAAGCCTGGTGATTGGTCAGACTACTGGAGTCTCAGATTTAATGCAACCAAATGCAAGGTACTACAATTGAGGAGGAAAAATAGAGGTATTTATTTATTTATTTAGTGACTTAGAAAAGACCTTTGAGCACACAACGGTTCCATGTCATAGATTGCAAAGCAAAGAACTATAGGAGAAAGCAAAGGAACATTACAATGAACGACTCAGCTTGCATTCAGAACTTACAGAATAACTCAAAACATATGTACAAGTTAAAATAACAAGAAAAATACTTTATGAGGGTGGGGGAAATAAGCAGCCACACAGTGCCTTGTCAGTAACTCAGAGGGACAGATATAGCTGGCGGTGGGGTGAAGAAAGGAGGTACGAGAGAGAGGTATATATGAAAGAGAGGTAGGACCTAAACACTGTGTGATTCTCCTCATTCTGCAGCGAAGGAGGAAATGGACCCAGGGTATCATATCAGACATGGAGCTAGAGCACACACAGCATGTGGCCACTGTCAAAAGGGCCAGCAGAATGCTGAGGTGCATTAAAAGGGGGAGAACAAGCTGAGTGGGAGAAGCAATACTGCCTCTTTACAAGGCCCTGGTCTGGCCCCACCTAGAGTACTTTGTGCAGTTCTGGGCTCTTCAATACAAAAAGGATATTAAGGAAGCTGAAAGAGTGCAACACAGGACTGTCAAAATAATCAGGGGCAGGAAGGACTAAAGTTATGAGGAGAGGATGGTGGCCCTTAACATGTTTACCTTGGAAAAAAGAAAGTTGCAGGCCCAGTGGCACTGGAGGTTGAGGTGCTGGACATCACACCTCATGCCATGCTGGTGACCCGGGTTCAGGAATGAGCCTGGGCCGTCGGCAGGGGCGAGAGAGCATTGGACTGCATTCCTCTCTTGGGGAGGGAGGGATTGTTGCACTGCCTGTCGGTTGCCCTCTGGTGGGGGCTGGGGGGTGGCACAGATTGGGACAGCAAGCAGCTGGAGATTGCGGTGTGCGCGTGTCCCCACATACGCATGGAGGGGAGGGGGGCACCAGAAAAAGGAAAATGGCAGCCAGGGGCTTCATGAAGCCTCTTCCCACCCTGTAGGTCCATCGCCATTGCCACCTTCCCAGATTTGAATTGTGCTCTGGGGAGGGGGGAGCTCCCTTCCTGGCCCCACTATGGGGGGCAAGCCGTGTGGGGTCTAGGGGTTGGTTGGTGGTGGTTGGGCTCATGGGAGGGTGGTTTGGGGTGGAGCTCCACCCCCAGTGCACGGGGATTAAAAAATGTAAATGGAAAACAAACAAAAAGAAGGCTGAGATGACACATAATCTCAGTCTTCTGCATACTCAAGGGTATTAACAAGATCAAACAGATAGAGATGTTTGATCAGGTGCCTTCCAGCAGTATACAGGGACATGCTCAAAAGCTCTGAGGTGGCAAATTCAAGGGTACCATTAGGAGGCACTTCTTCTCCCAAGGGAGGTGAACCTGTAGAACAACACACCAGTGGAAACAGTGCATGTCAAGATAGTATAGGCCTTTAAAGCAAGCCTTGCCACATTTCTGCCTTATGAGAGAATAACAGGTGCTTTATAGATGAGATATTCCTGTAACCTAGTGCATGCTTGCAGAGCATACTTGTTCATCCCTGCTTATGAAATGGTGGAGCAGGCATGATGGATCAAGAGTTACTTCCACCCTTAATATGTTATCATGAGGCAGCAATGCGTAAATTGCACATATGCAAGCCCATATCTGGAATTGGCCCTAAGCTTTTATTAATATTCTGCAGGCTCTAAATAAAGCAGCTCTGTGATCCTTTCAAGTAAGATGCAAAAATAAATCTGTCTAAATATTGAAAAAAGGCCACAAATAAGTCACCAAGGATGAGGAGCATTATGAAGTCCTTTTATCTTTTAACTCTGGGTGTTTTTCTGATGAAAAAAATATCACAGTCATAAGCAAACACAAAGTTATTCTGTAGTCAACATTAATGCCAATTACAAAATCAATGACATTGGAAAGAAACAATAGCAAACATTTAATAAACCTTTGAAAGTTAAAATAATATCATCAGTTTATACTTGACACATTCCCTAAATACTTGTTCAAAAGAAAAAAGCAATTTACAGGCATAGTTATAAAAACAAAGAAGGTTCCAACAGTATGACAAAAAGAATTTGCAGTGGACTACAGTGAGCAGCAAATATGTTGATGGCATGTATGTTGTGTATATGTATAAATACTGTGTGCTGTTGTGTGCCCAAATTTAATAAAATAACATCAGAATAACAAGGTCATCAGAGCTCATGACAGATAATTATCCTACACCTGATACTGTTCGTGCATTGTTAGACTATGGGGCTCTAACTGATGTATTGTCAATGCTGTGAAATCTTAAAAATGCATGTAAATTGTCTGTAAACTAAATAGCCCTTACTGCCATGTTTCATTTGCCCTTCCTATGTTGGCAATTATTTCTTTCCTTCATCTTCTGTCACCTGAAGACCATTATGAAGATGGCACGTTTTATCTGACAAGGCTGCCCCAGTGAGCAGAACTTTAATAAATAATAAATAAACCCTTCAGAGTTTGACCTTTCACCTAACCTCTGCATAGCACATCTTGTCAAATGACATTACATGTGTCCATGAAATAAATTATCATAAAAAGATGCGCATACTGTAGGTCAATGCAGAGAAACCTGAGCTCAAATCTGCCTGATGCACATTATGATAATGTGAATGTTTTGAAAGTAGGAAGTCAATGAAATACGCTAGAGGCATATGCAGTGCATTGAGCTGCAGACAAATAGCTTTTTTAATTTTTCAGACATAGCAAAGAGGGCAAAGCAGAAATTAAATCAGATGTTCCATAATTTCCTTTTCTATTAGTTGCCATAAAGTTGTAACTTGGATGAGTCATAACTTCTGGGGTATTATGGCATTACCCAATCAAGGAGAGGCTGACATATTCAAAGCTGTGACATCATCTTGGAACATTTCCTGATCAGTAGTGATTTGTGCAAAATGTGGAATTCTGCCTGCAGAATGGCAATCCTGCTTCAGAAATGCCTTTTGGAAGGTCTGGGGTAATTCTGCAGAATTGCAAAAGCATTCCATAGATTTGCTATTGAAACTGGATTGCTATTCTGCATGATGGCTTGATTCAGCAACTGTGCTTTTGTAAACTGGCGGAAAGAGTTGTCACAGTTAGCTGTTTCCATGGGCTCTGTATCATTACTGCAGATTACTACTCTGCATGCACTTTTATTTGCAATAAAAGTTTATTGAAGAAATGCTGTCATTAAATACAAGTTGACAATACAGAACAATGCTGTTCGAAAGACATTTGACAGTTCATTTCCTAATACTAGACCTGTTGAAAACCATTAACTGCACAGTTCCTGTAAACAGGGTGGGGATGGGGGCTTAGAGGGGAAGATAAAGAGATATGGGAATAGACAAAGACAAGTAACGTACAGTACATGGAGTGACTAGTGCTACATCAAATACAATGACTTCAATTTCCATACCGAGCATATTTCATTAGGGTGGTCCATAAACTGAATAGAAAGCACTATCTTTCTTTTTCTTCTAGTACAAGTTTTTCCTGTGGAAGAGATATTCTGGGTGAAAATTCTAGCAGTTCTTCTGAGATTTACGTATTCAGTCTAATCCTGCCATTCGGTCCAGAACTGACTGGCCTGTTCTATTTTCTAAAAAAATGCATGAAACCCACCGTGCCGTATGCATTTCCACTTTCATTTGTAACCTGGCAGTCAAACCATCCATGTCCTGTGCTTGTTTACAAATTGCAATCCAGCCTTCCAGTGTGGGAGCTGGGTCTGTCAACTATTCGCAGGTAATTGCCTTTGCCTCTTTACTGATCAGTACCTGGTAAAGGTATTCAATGTGTTTGTGTCTCAGACTTGGATGAGTGGGGATGAGGACAAGCATAGGAATTGTGCTTCTTTAGGGATGTCATGAGTGAAAATCTGACTTAAACCTCTGTTACTTCCTTCCAAAAGGGGCTGAGTTTAGGGCAGCTCCAGAATACATGACAATGGTGAGCTCACTGCCCACATTCCCTCCAACATACATCTGTGTAAAATGCCCCCAAAAGACTGGTGATGACAGGTGTTCTGAAAACTTACAGACCACTTTCCATCTGTATTCCTTCCATATATATGGGGCAGACACCTTGGACGTCACCTTTTAAATCTGGGTCCGGTCCACATCTGACCAATGTTGCCCTTGCCTTGGCTTCCCATTTTTCCTGAATAGCCTCTTTGCTAGGGGATCTTTTGGTTTGAGGACTTTGTATAAATTGGAGGCCCAGTGTCCCAAGCCTGGGGCCCCAAAATGCAGTTTGATGGCCTGTTGCAAGGCATCTGTTAGCTTTTCTAGCTGTTCTCTGTGGGTTGAAGCCTGTAGGAAACTCCTGATCAGGAGGTAACTATAAAAGTCCCAGTGAGGTATATTGAAGTCCTATTGCACACTCTGAAAGGGTTTGAAGCTACCCTGCTGCATTAACTTGTCCTCTTTGGCCCAGGCCTCGCTGAGCCCATCTAGCAAATGGTGGGTCTATTCTTCCAGGGAGAAAGTGAACACAAGCTGAAACTGGGGTCAGATGACTAATGCCTCTGTTGCCCTTAGTTAATTCTATGGCTTTGTGCCAAGCTTGTAATGTGGTTTTGACCCACAGGTTAGTTATCTGTTTAACTGTCCCTCCATCTCCAGGATTAAAAGGGCTATTACCTATCCTCCTCATAGCTGGGTTACCCTTCTCCATAGAACCCCATTGGTGTTGGGCTGAGTCTAAAGTATGGGTCAGCATGGGGTGAAGCTAGCAGGCTAGATAATATCTGCAAAAATCTGGGACTGCTGGTCCTCCCTCCCCTTTTGGTGTTCTGAAGAGTTCTCCCCTTAGACAAGTCCTTTTCCCTGCCCATATAAATGTAACTCCATTTTGTTCAGAGCTTTCCAGAAGAGTGAGGGGATGTCAATTGGCAGAGTGCAGAAGAGGTAGCGTAATCTTGGGAGGATGCTCATGTGGGCAACTTCCATTCTAACAACTAGGGATAGTGGCAGATCATTCCACCTGTTAAGATCAACTTGGATTGTTTGAAATAAAGGTTCATAATTACAAAGGGTGTTCAGATCTTTGGGAATCTTTACCCCTAAGTATCACAATGTTTCACAACTCATTTAAAGGGGTACAGCCTGGCCATGGTAGGAGGGAGGGTACCACTAAGAAACATGCCCTCCGTCTTATTCATATGTATCTTGTAGCCTGAAGCTGCACTGTATTCTTTCAGCAGCTGGAGCAAATGGGACAGGGAAGCCTCCAGGTTTCTCAGATATAAAAGGGTGTCATCCACAACAAAGTGACATTTTCACTTCTTCCCCAAAACCCTTAACACCCGTGATGTTTGTATGGGCTCTGAGAGCTGCTGTCAGGGGGTTCTACTTCTACAAATATTCAGTTTTTGGGAAAGAACTCCATTGACCCTCACTTTTATGCATAGGAAGGAGTAAAGTGTCTAAACCCATGAGCAGAAAATGCCTCCCAGTCCCGTTTTTCTCAATTCCGTCTGTAAGAAAACCCAATACAGCCAATCAAATGCCTTTTCTTCATCTATTGTTACAACCATATTGGTTTACCTACTGTCTTTATTGCCCGAGATGACATTAAACAGGCATCTCACATTATCTTGGATGTGGTGGTTTGGGATGAACCCAGTCTGGTCAGAATGAATTAGTGGTTCGAGGATTTTTTGGAGTCTATTACTATGGCCTTTGCAAATATTTTGGCATCCTGATTAAGGAGTGAGGTTGGTTGAAAGGCAGAACATGCTGTGCTGTCTTTGCCAGGCTTTGGCAGACTGTTATCATCGCCTTCAACCACGGATCTGGCATCCTACCTTCTTCATGAATTTTATTAAAAACTTAGATACATAGATACGTAGATACATAGACAGTGTCAGCAGATAAGGGCCTATGGCCCACCGTCTGCCCATTTGAGCTTGTAAGTTCAGTTTATGTTTTCCTAGAAGTCTGTTGCCCATTACCCCTGACCTCCAGAATTCCTTTATGTCTATCCCATGCATTCTTAAATCCCATGATTGTTTCAGCCCCCACCACTTCCTCTGGCAGGTGTTCCACTTGTCCACCACCCATTCTGTGAAGAAATTCTTCCTCACGTTTCCTCTGAATTGTCCTCCTCCAACTTCATCCCATGCCTCTAGTCCTGGAACATCTTTTCACTTGAAAATAGTGTATTCCTGCACCCTGTTCCTCCCTGTAAGATACTTGTATGTCTCTATCATATCCCTCTCTCCTCCTTTCCTCCAGGGAGTACATGTTCAGTTCCTTCAACCTGTCCTCATAGGACTTGTGATGCAATCCATGCACCATCTTTGTTGCCCTCCTCTGAACCTTCTCTACCTGTCTATGTCCTTACATAGGTAAGGTCTCCAGAACTATACACTGTACTCCAGGTGGGGGCCTCACTAGTGTCTTGTATAGTGGAATTATGACCTCCCTTTTCCTGCTGGTGATGTCCCTGCCTATGCATCCCAGCACATCCTATTGCTTTACCTGCTGCCTTGTCACACTGTTTCCCTACCTTGAGGTCATCAGAGATGATAACCCAAGATCCTTTCCTGCTTGGTGCATGCTATATCCTCACCCCCCCAACTGATATATTGTGCCAGGGTTTTTGTGCCCCATATGCATTATCTTGCACTTCTTTGCATTAAATTTCAACTGCCAAACCCCTGACCATTCTTCAAGTTTCTGCAGGTCCCTTCTCATTCTGTCTACACCCCCTGGTGTGTCTACTCTGTTGCAGTGCTTTGTGTCATCGGTGAACAGTGAAATTCTGCCTTCTAGGTCCTGCGCAATGTCACTGATGAAGATGTTGAATAGGACCAGTGCCAGCACTGATCCCTGTGGTACCCCACTGGTCACTCTTCCCTCTGTGGAGTGACAGCCATTTACCACCACCCTCTGTGTCCTGCCGCCCAGCCAGTTACCTACCCACCACACTACTGTCCTGCCCACATGCATATTCCCCAGTTTGTGTAATAGTCTTCTATGTGGCACAGTGTCAAAGGCCTTGCTGAAGTCCAGATAGGCCATGTCCACTGCCCTCCCCTGATCCACCTCCCTAGTCACCCAGTCAAATAATTCAATGAGGTTGGTCTGACATGACCTCTCCTGGTGAAACCATGCTGCCTTGGGTCCTGTAGTCCATTGACACCAGATGTTCCACCAATCTCCCTTCAGTAGTGCTTCCATGATCTTCCCCACTACCGAGGTGAGGGGCTGACTGGTCTGTAGTTCCCCACTTCCTCTTTGTTCCCACTTTTGTATAAGGGGACTACATCTGCTATCCTCCAGTCTTTGGGTACCTCCTGTTTCCAGTGATTGGCTAAACAGGATAGCCAGAGTTCAGCCACCACCTCTCTTAGTTCTTAAGGACCTGGAGTGCACCCCATCTGGCCCCATTGCTTTATCAACTCTTATTATTTCCAGTTCCTTCAGGACCCTTTCTCCTGCAAAGGACTTGTGTCCATTTCTGCACCATTCTCACCCCTTGTACTCCCTTCAGACCCATTACCCTCCTCTTCCTCAGTAAAGACTGAGCAGAAATACCTGTTCAATATGTCAGCTTTACTGTTGTCATCCTCCACGCGGCCTCCATCCTCCCCCTTCAGTCTCACTATCCCTCCCTTTGCCTTTCTTTTTTCACATATGTACCTGTAAAAGGTTTTGTCCCCTCTACCCACTGATTTTGCAATGTGTTCTTCTGTCTGAGCTTTGGCTTCCCTTACTGACCTCCCTGCCTCCCTTTGCTTCTCCTGGTACTTCTCCCTATCCCCTTCTGCCTGTGTCTTTTTGTATTGCCTGAATGCAACCTTTTTGACTTTCATTTTCCTTGCTATCTCTTTGGAAAACCATAATGGTCTCCTCTTCCTTTTTCTCTTGCTAACCTGCTTAATGCATAATTCTGTTGCTCTTGTAATCCCCATTTTAAATACTGCCCACTGTTTCTCAACCCCTGATTCCTGTCCCATTCCCCTTAATGCCTCTTTTAAGTATCTCCCCATTTTCCCAAAGTCTGCCCCCCTAAAATCCAGGATACGTGTTTTTGTGTGGTTTGGTTCTGCTCTTTCTGTGATTTCAAACCACAATGACTGGTGGTCACTGTTCCCCAGGTGCTCCCCCACTGTTACCCCCATTACACTGTCCCTGTTTGTGAGCACAAGATCCAGTATTGCCTTCTGCTGAGTTGGTTCCATGACCAGTTGCTTGAGGAAGGCACCCTGAAGGGAGTCCAGGATAAATCTGCTCCTAGTTGATGCTGCTGCTGCTAGGATGCTCCAGTCCATGTCTGGAATATTGAAGTCTGCAACCAGCACTACCTCATCCTTGTCTGAAATCCTTTGGATGGCTAGCATCAGCTCCCTGTTTGTTTCTTCCTCCTGGGCTGGTGGTCTATAGACCACACCTGTGCAGATGGCTGGCCTCATTTTCCTTTCCAGCTTAACCCACAGTATCTCTCCCCCATTTTGTTCCTCCTGGATCTCTGTGACCCTTATGTCATTTTTCACATACAGTGCCACTCCTCCTCCCTTCCTGCCTGCCCTGTCTCTTCTGAATATGTTGTAGCCAGGTATGGCCATCTCCCAGTCATGGTTATCATAGCACCAGGTTTCAGCGATGGCCACAATGTCCAGGTCTGACTGCACCATGACAGCCTCCAGATCTTCCATCTTGTTGCTAAGGCTCCTGGCATTTGCACACATGGCTTTCCATGATTTGACCTCCCTAGACTGTTTCGCTGTTCTATTCCAGCCCCTTCCTTGGTTGTCCTTTATCCCTGGTTCTCCTTGCTGTCTGCCCTTCTGCTGAATTTTGCCCCTTTTCTGCCTATCCACCTCTTGGGCACTAATCTCCATCTTTTGCACACTGCTTTGTAAAGATAGCCACTCCCCTGGTTCACTGTTTCCACTGCTAGCTGTAGGGGGTGAGCAAGTAGGTACCCTCCTTGCTGGCCTGCCACCCCCCCCCCTTTGCTAGTTTAAATGCTTGTCAATGTAGCAATTAAACTTTTCATCGAGTGCTTGGAATTCTCTCCAGGATGGATGTAGGCCATCAGTCTTGAATAAATCTCCATCCCTCCAGGTGGGTCCCCAGCCACCAATGAATCCAAACCATTCCTCACAGCACCAGTTCTTCAACCATGAGATAAAGTTCCTGGTGCATGTACCCTATGCTCTCCCTTGCCTCTCGCAGGTAGTACTTCTGAGAAAGTGACAGACGTAGCTACTTGCTTGAGACCCCTCTCCAATTTCCTAAACTCTTCCTGAACTTCCTTTGGCTCCCCATTTGCCAGGTCATTAGTACCTAGATGGATAATGACATCCAGCTCACCCTTCCGTCTTGCCTTTCCAGTGATCCCCAGGATCTTCCTTCCATCCCTCCATACCATGGCACATGGTAGGCACCTCACCTCCCTGTTTTCCCCCTCCTGTGTTCCTAGCTGGATCCCTCTTATGATGGAGTCCCCCACCAGGATTCGCTTCCTCCTTCTCTAGGGTCCACTGCTTTCCCCGCTATGGTCACCTCCTTGGCTAACCTCCACATCCTTTCCTTCCACTTCTCTGGGTACCTCTATTTGGTTGTTCCCATTTGTCAGTGTGGCATATGAGTTCTTGAGTGGAATATGATCTGGGGTGTGCCTCTGCCTGACCGCTCTAACCTTCCTTGAGCCCACTGTCATCCAAGTGCTCCTCGTTCTCAGCATCCTTTGAGGCAGTTGCATTGGACTGGGTGGTCTCTGGATAGGGGTGATGGTACTCCTGACCCAGTTTACTTCCACTCTGTGTCTGGCTACCTCATCCCGCAGTCCAGAGAGATGCATGCAGACAGGGAAGCACCTCAGTGTCCAGAAGGTCTGCCTGAATATGGCTGCCTCACAGCCACTGCATTGCACCACTCCCCACATTATACTGCAATTATACTGCTATTCCACTACTTGTCTGTTACTGAAGCTCTCCTAGTTCCCTTTTTATTAATTTACTGTCCTAAAAATCTTGCCACTGATCCTCAGATACTTTTCTTTTTTAAAAAAAGAAAAAAAAAACAAGAAATAAATGAATCAAAACACTTGTCGTGCTGAGGGTGGGCTTCTTCACCCTTATGCCCCTCCTACTCCACATCCCTTACTATACCCTATATTTAACTCCTGTCAATTGGATTTAACAGGGCATATAATTAAGAGTTGGGGAAGGAGGAGGGGGCGAAAATTTGCAGCAATTAAAGACAGCAAAGAAATACACCACCACTATGTTTTAAATTTTCAACAGCCCAAAAACAATTCTAAGTAAAGACAACAAAGAAAGTACAGTGTCACTAAAAGCCCACAATCTAAGTTTAAAAGAAAAATAGCAATTACCAGTTACTGTAAAGCACTGAATTGAATATGTTTCCTTCCTCTTCTGGCTTCTTCTCAAGGATGGATGCTATCTCCTCCTGCAAGGCTTTGTAAAACTGCTACAAATCTATCCAGCCCAGGAGATTTGTTGCTGGGGAGTAATTTAATAATTTCCTCGATTTCCATCACTGTGAAGGGATGCTCTGCAAGTGTTATTGTGAAACCTGTGTTCAGCCTTGGTGAGAAAGGTATTGATTGACCCCTACCCCATTCCAGATTCTCTGCTGTATAATTCTCTACAGAACTGGAAGAATTCCTTTGCTACATCTTTTGGAGATGTGGACCACCCCGAGCCCTGCCCAGTTTTTCATATCTTGCGGATATACCTGTCGGCAGCCTGCTTGTGCAGCTGTACACTAGAAGGCGACTGGGCTTACTTCCATTTCATAATACTGTTGTTTGCTTAATCTAAACTGACTTGTTATTTTACTGGCTAGCATCTCATCTCAGTTTTTTTTTAACTTTTTGCAAGTCTGCCCAGTTTTCTTCTTTCTTGTTTAACTCAGAAGAAATGTTATTGATATTCAGCAAGTTGTAACATATAGACATCAGCAGAATAAGATCATCTGATACAGATATAGTAGTAAATACATAAGGCCACAACTGGAATTGGCAAAACCACAAAGTATCAGAAAGAGAGCACTGAAAAAACAGAAAGGTACAAACTAGAGGCGCCAGACATACCTTATTTTTTGTAGTACTAAGTTTAGGCTGCTGTATCGCCCTGTCTGCACCTGTACTAAATATATATATATATATCTTACTCTTCAAAGAAAGGGAACAATGTTAAAATGTGTACAATCCTAGACATATCTTAGGTGAATTTGCCAACATGGTATCTAAAAAATAAGAACTAAACAAGAAATTTAAAATAAACATAAGCATTCAAACAAAGTGGCGTGCAGAACCCCACCCCCACCCTCACCCAACACAGGCTAAATAAAATCCATAGACCCTCATTGAAAGATCTGTTTGGAGCCTGCCCAGTTTTCTTCTGTTGTGCTTCTAATTGTTCAAGATTCCTCTGCAGGGACTCCTGCTTCTGAGTCTTTTTTTTTGTTTGTTTGTTTGTTTGTTTTTTAAAGTGGCCTAACTAATGAAGTGACCCAGCAGCACAGCTTTTAACCCATCTCATATAAATTTTGTTTTCGAACCCGATCCCAAATTCTGTCTCAAGTATCCCTTAATCTCTCAAGACAGCTGTGAGTAGAGCACCTCATCAGTCAACAATGTGGCGTCCTGTCTCCGCACAGCATTACCTGTCTTAGGGTCTAGAACTAGCTGGAAGGTTATAGGTGCATGGTCAGGGGATGCAAATACCTTATTCCAAATATTCAGCCAAATATTCTATTCAGAGCCTCCAAATATGCAGCATTTGTATTTGTAGTCAAGATTTGGGTTCTATTTATTCAAAAAAAATAAACAAAAACAGTCCCCCTCCTTCCCTAGCCTATATCCTTTAAACCAATTCAGCCCCTGTTCCCCCACCCTCAGCTGGAACTCTATTCTACCCCCTTCCCCAGCACACACATTTTAATAAGTTTAATTATTTTTTTGGTAAAAAAAATACAATGTCTGACTGGCATGACCCTTCCACCTCTATAGTCAGGCAAACCAGCATGACCTTCCCACTTCTACAGCTGGCCACCGACATCTGGGTGCCCTACAACTACTTAATAGACTGTCACAGTCACTCACACACACACATACACACACACACACACCACCCTACCAGCAGTAGTCCAGCACCCAGTTTCATACAGGGGAGAAGAAGGAAGGCGACCGACACAGCCCGCTCTCCTCCACAGCCGGTGGCCTTCTTCTGAATGAAAGTTCTCGAAAGCTTGCACAGTAAAAGCCAGCTGATCAAGTGATCAGTTGGTTTTACCATGCAAGCACTTTCATTCAGAAGAAGGTGGCTGGTCATGTAGGAGGCTAATCCAACAGTATTTTTCCCTCTTCAGCAACCAACATCCCCCCAATGAGCAATTCAGTCTCTCTGTAAACAATAGTCTTGACATGAGACCTATAATACAGCAATGCAAGAGATGGTAGTAAGCAAATAAAAAAGGAAATAAAATGTCTCCAAATGTAGTTGCAGGTATCTCTGTCCTTCAGTGTCCAAATGGGTCTCATCTCTTCCTTTGTGTCCTGCCCTCTGCTGTATTTACAAGTCCCTCTTTGCTGCTTCATGGGGGGGAATGATAGTCAATGCTTAAGTCCTACCAGTGTCAAACACGAGTGGTGGTTTGCTGTCTTTTCAGCACCATGAACATAGTAAGGGCCAATTGGAGATGTACGAGACCTAGTAAGTGGTGGCAATGGTAGTCAAAATGGCTCACTCCTGCTAGAGGTGTCACAGCTCTTAAGAAAAAATTAAAAAGCAGGGAGTCTTCGTGTTTGTTGTTTGGAGGTTTCTCTTGTCCCTCTACTTCCCCTAACTGCATGGTACTCAAAATGGCGGGTAGCTGCACTTTAGCGATACCATTCGGGGGCTTCGGATTAAGCTAGTATTAAGGTGGGCATGGGGAGTTCCCACATGAGCTGAACCAAATCTAGTGGGAATTTTGGCGGGTTCCTGACCAGGGAACCCTCTTTGTGTTTGCTCAATAAAGTGTTGGGGGGAAGAAGTTAAGCAGTGCTTTCAGGAGTAACCATACCAAAAAGACAAGTAACAGCAAGCATAGCCCAGTAAAAAATTACTCCTCTCCTTTCCATACCTTTGATGGAGATGTTGAAAGTCCTGGGCCAGTTACTTTGACGGATCATGCCTCTGACTCCTCTGCTAGCTCTTTGGGCTATTGGCCATTTCCCATACAATCTGTTATAGGTTCCTTTCATGTGCCACAGCAGGCATGCCAGGCATCAGGATCCACAGCTGAAGTAAGGTCTTTTGATCTTGCAGCAATGAGTCATATACCTGCACTCCAGACTCCAGATCAGGACACCTTCAGCAGGTCCTTCATTTGTGCTTGTATTTGTTTCTCTTTTGCTTGTTTGATTACAGACTGCACCGCTTTTCATTTTGCAATAGTTCCCCCCAGGGTAGTCCTGATTGATGTACACCCGCTTTCCATTGAAACTAAGGTACTTCTCCTGCCGTGCCTTTCACAACAGGGCCTCCTTTACAAGATATTTTAGGAATTTAATCACTATGCAGTAGGTGGGTTATCTGCCTTGGGCTGTAGGACCCAGAGCCCTATTTGCCTGCTCTATTTTAAAGTCCCCTTCCAGGCCAAGCTCCATTTGGAATCAGTTCAGGAAAAAGGAGTTTAAATCAGGGCCTTCCACCTCTTCTGGAACCCAAACAGCCTCAGGTTTCTTCTCCATGCCCTTGCCTCTGCATCCCTCTGCTCATTTCCTGAGTTCCCTCTCCCGCTGGCAAAGAATGAGCAGGGCCAGGTTAGTGCACACTGTCTCATCTCTGAGTTCATTCACAGCTTCCTTCCCTTTCTTTGTTCAGCTCTCCAGTTTTTGAAACCCATTTTTATTTCAAAAACATTGGCATCAATGCATTGTAACATGCTCATAATGTTAGAATTTGTTGCTGAGTCTTTTGCTCTGTTGCTTGGCCTGTGATCCTCCTCCTTGGTGCTTGAGCACAAGGTGCCATCTGAGGCCCTGAATGGTGAATTGCATGGGTTTCTCTGCTTTGCGGCCACTCTTACTTACTTGTGCCACGTGGGCAGCACATCTGATTTTGGCTTATTCAGCCCCATTCCCTACCTTCGTCTTTTGGGTTATTCTATGCAGATTCCTCCTTTAATGTGTGGATTCTAAAGGATTGTCTGGGACGAGCTGTTAGAGCTCCAACTCAAGCTGCCTTTCCCATCAGTGACATCACCAAAAGTCAAGAACTATATTTAAATACTTAGTGCACTTTTTAATGACGGAACCTGAAAGCGCTCGAAACATAGAAACTACTGAAAAAAGAAAGCCTTATGGTCTATTCAGTCTACTCTATGAGGAGGTACACACCAGCTAGGGGACCATGACTATCCCCCACCCCACCCGACCTCCTATGTCCCCTGGACCAGCCATTTACAAGATGTCTATCCTAATGGGAGGGCTTTAAGCCCAAGGTTCAATGGGTGGAGCAACAACGTCACTCCCCCATCGAGCTTAAAAGGTCACAACATCCTGGGCCTCAACAGGATACTTTTTCGTTGCAACCAGAGGTCACGCTGGCTGCCAGGTCAGCGGCCCCTTCTACTGCTTCATTCCTAGCTGCATGGCCTCCGGCTGCTCTTGCTCGGCTCCCCAGCTCCTTAGTCTCTTGGGACCCTCCCGTGTTCGCTTATCATGTGGTCTGTTCTCCCTCCACCTTGTTGTTTGTGTAGCAGGAGGGTACGGGACTGCTTCCTCCCTCCTGGTTCTGCCGCTCACTCGGCAGCTGTCCTAGTACCTGTCTCCCTCACCACCCCTTCTGTTTGTAGCCACTGTCACGCAGCTCTCCCTCTTTTTGAGTCCTGCCCCCCCGTGCCTTCTGTTGCTGTCCATAATGTCTCAGTCAGCTTCCTTGGCCATCAAAAGCTCTGAATTTATGGCTTTACCCAGTTTCAAGCTTGTATTTTGATGGGCACTGCTGCCTAAAAGTCATGAACCTGCTGCCGCTCATTGACTTTGTGCCTGTTCTGTCCCCCTGCTCCTAATCTCCCCCACTTGCTTCCCCCGGCTCTGTTTTCTGCAGCCTTGTTTGCCATGCATCGCTATATTACCCTCACCGGCAGCTCCAGCCGGCTCATCCCCAGAGCTTTTGCCCATGTTTTGTCCGTTGCTGCCT
This sequence comes from Neoceratodus forsteri, assembly GCA_016271365.2. Classification (NCBI taxonomy): domain Eukaryota; kingdom Metazoa; phylum Chordata; order Ceratodontiformes; family Ceratodontidae; genus Neoceratodus; species Neoceratodus forsteri. The sequence continues at coordinate 1,272,156,155 of CM057449.1, read as the reverse complement.
GCCCTATGTCTCCTACCTCTTGCCTTGGTTTGTTTGGACCATTTGCCTCATGCCTCTCCACCACTTGTCACTGAACTGAGGGACGTGGACATTTTGGCCACTCTACCTGAGGGTCAATCAGGGACAGGGACCCTTTGACTGGGGGCCACATCCTCAGCCATGTTGATTCAAGCTCCGAACCAGCTGGCAGCAGCTGGGTGATTCGATGGTACGCTACGTCCACACCTTCCTTCATTATCCTACCTACTGGTAAGACATTTATGACTGCCTTTACTGTAGTTCTGCAAGTTACTTTGTGTATGGAGTTTGGTCTGTGACTAGCTTTGGGGCACTCTGCTGTACTATCACTCTTCACTACAGCCGTTCATTTCACCTCCTCTTGGAGCATTTGTCTAGCTGACGGATGTGCCATGGCTTTAGCAGTCTATTGCTGTGTGCAGTTCTCGTACCCTGCTTGATTTCTTTCTTATTCTTCTGACCCTTTCTGAGGACTTGCTAAATGATTTCCCATAACCAAACTATGGGTTGTAACACCGTCCTATATCTTTGGCTCCCATGCATTCCTATTCTTTTCCATTCTAGTTTCCAGGATCTCTGCCATGGACGCCACATATGATGTCATCTGCAAAAAAAAAAAATTTCTCTGTGCTCTCCTGATTTTCCTGCGCACCTTGGTGCCTCTTATCCTAGGTTTGGGCCCTCTGGTTTGCCTCCTCGCCTGCCACACCCCATGTAGTGTTCTGGGGTTTCCCTATCCTACCACTTACTGCAGTTCGCGCAATCAGTCTGCCTGAGCTGACCAATCAGTATACCTGTGGACTCCGTCTGGCCTGCATGACATTTCCTCTGTTTCCGCGCTCAATCTGTATGCGCTAGCTGACCAATCAGCTTGCCTCAGCTGACTCCATCTGGCTCTCATACTCTTGTGCCACCTCATCCAACTCGCCCTACTGCAGTTCTCATCCTGGATTGGCAGGGTCTTATGCTATCCCATTGTCCTCCCTACCATCCTTTGTCCTTTCATACCTCACTTTCCTGTACCAGCCTCCATGGCTTCAGTCCATCTCTGTATCTCCTCCGCTTCCTAAACTTTCCCTTCCTCGTCCTAGCACCTTTTCTAGTATCAGAGGCCCTTTTGCCGCATGTCTCAGGTTCATGACTCAGTATCAGGTTCCTGACTCCGGTCATCATTCACTCCTCCTTCCCTCCTGGTTCCTCTCTGTGCATCACTTATTCTAGCATTTCTATCATTGAATCCTACACCATGCCTTCACCCAAGGCTTCACTACATCTCCATATAGCTCGACCCGTGCTTACCCTCTGGTTCCAGGCACACCTTTCTAGTGCCAGTCATCTGGGATTCACACCACTCATGGCTTCACTCCTCATCCATCTCTGCTACCTCGATTTGACTCTGCCTCCACTCAACAGCCATGCCTTCCTGTCCGTCGCCCTTTGGTACGGGCTGGCTGGAGGCTCTCCACCATCATTCAAGTTCCTTTCGCATTCATTTCCGAATCTACCTCCTTTCGAGGAGCCTACTTAATCACATTGCTCTATTCATTTCCGAATCTACCTCCTTTCGAGGAGTCTACTTAATCACATTGCTCTATCAAGCATATTACCCCTCTAGTTCACATACCCTCTGGTTCCAAACATGCCTTCTTGGCCTCGGAGTATATCTCCTTTCGAGGAGCCTCATTACTTGCATCACTCTATTGAATCCCATAATATCTCATCGCCCACAACATCAGGGTCTAATCATTCACATAGCATGTTCATGCCTTATCGGCCTCAGTGTCTACTTCCTCACCTTGCTCAATCAGGGGTACCTCTCATTTGATCTTATGCTACCTCATCGACTTGCCATCCTCTTGTGGCAATCACCATCAATATTCATCTTTGCCTCCTGTCCCTTCGATCCGTGCGCAGCCTCATGTTCCATATTCAATCCATGCTTTCTTTTTGGGGAGTTTCCCATATTCTGTCATCATCCTCCCCTACTCATGTCCCTTCCATTACTTCTTTCTGCTTATATCCCTCATCTATGAGCCATTCTCTTTACCAACATACGTTCTCAAATTAAACATTGTCAGCCTGGTGGGAAGGTGACCTAGGTCTGGGATCCTCAGAGGTTTCCTCCTCAAAGGGTTTCTTCCTCTCCTCCGTGCCAATGGTCATAATATTAGTTAGAGTTAGTGCTTTCTTTATGTTAGTTAGTTAGGTTCTGCTGTTGGATGGAGGTGGATGGTGTCTCCGGCTTTCCCCTCTCTCCTTAGGAAGTTAGCCCTTCTCTTCACAGAATTCATTCATCCTCCTTGCCTCTTCGAAGCTTGACATCTTTGGGTATTCTTTTTGGGCTTCTTCCTAACCTACCTTTAGCAGACACATTAATTCCCGGCACCAGTAGGGGGGAACCCTCCTCTAGGGTTCCTTACGTCGTACCCGTACAGGGTGGTATATCCCATGGATAGAGAGGTGGAAAGCCACAAAGTAAATCAAGTTACACAAGCATCATATCATATTATCTCATCCAGTTGCATAAGCACATTGAACCTCTCTTAAAACCTTCTACTGTTTTTGCACTGACCAGTGTCTCAGGCAGCTTGTCCCCCCCCTCCACCACCAGCTCCATAAAATAGTCCTTCTTAACATCCTTCTTAAACCTACCCCTCACCAGTTTCTGCTATTCTACTGCTATTGATGTTGTTACTGACCAAACAGCTTGCTTAAGTCCACTTTGTTAGTACCCTGTGTGCATTTAAACATTTCAGTTATGTTACCCCTCTCCCTTCTGGTCTCCAATGAGCACATGTTGAGGTTTTCCAGTCTCTGCTTGTACATAGAAACATAGAATTTATTGTCAGAAAAGGACCACTTGGTCCACACAGTCTGCTTTGGCAGACCCTAACTGGTCTCCAGTGACCCTCCTTCCTCCCTGCCTAATTACTAATAGTCCCCTCTGTCTATCCCATGCATGCTTGAAGCCCCACAATGTTTTCTCCTTCACCATTTCCACTGGCAGTCTGTTCCAGGTGTCCACCACTCTTTCAGTGAATTAGCACTTCCTCACACCCCCCTTAAACTTCCCTCTTCTAGCTTCATTGCATGCCCTCTGGTTCTGGTGCTCTTTCTCATTTGAAAGAGATTCCCCTGTACCTTGTTCACCCGAGTGAGGTACTTGTAGATCTATATCATGTCCCCTCTTACTCTTCTCTCCTCTCTTCTAGGGTGTGCAGTCTCTCCTGAATCTCTCCTCATAGGACTTTTGATGTAATTCCTGCACCATTTTAGTTGCTATCCTCTGGACGACCTTCGCCCTGTCTATGTCCTTTCTGAGGTTGGGCCTCCAAAACTGGACACAATACTCTAGATAGTTCTCACCACTGAGCAATATAGTGGTAACACCACCTCCATCCTCCTGATGGGGATGCCTCTCCCTATGCAACCCTGCAACCCACTGGCCCTGCCCACTGCTTTTGTCATGCTGCCCTGTCATTTTAAGGTCATCAGATATGATAACCCAGGGTCCCTTTTCTGCTTAGTGACTGTCAGTACTTCCACCCATCCTGTACTCAGCTCCTGGGTTCCTATGGCCTAGGTGCATAATTTTGCACTTGTGGGAATTGAACCTCAGCTGCCATGCTCTTGACCACTCCTCAAGTTTCCCAAGTTCCCTGCACATTCTCTCCACCACCTTCTGAATATCCACCCTATTGCAGATTTTGGTTTCATTTTCCCATCCCTTCTGGTTCTTCTGCAATGTCACTTATGAAGATATTAAAGAGGACCTGTCCCAGTACTGAATCCTGCAGCACCCAGCTGGTCACTCTCCCCTCATTAGAGTGAGTGCCATTAACCACCACCCTCGGTGGTCTATCCATTAACTAGTTTGTTGATGAATTTATCACTTTGGATCCCACTCCTAGGCTGCTCTATTTCTGTACCAGTCTTTTTTTTAATTTAAATATTTTTTTTCTGTGTGTGAATTCAGTGCCACAAAAGGTGCTGGACTGACAGCACTGGAACCTGAAGTTCTCAGCTTAGCCACATGACAGGTACAGCATGGGTGATCACAGTGTACGTTTCCCCACACTACCTCATCAATGTGCCTTCATGGGGAGGAGTCAGAGGTGGTGGCAGTCTCCAACCACAGTAAGAGCTTTTCTTTTATTTCCTGTGAATAAACACATATTCAGTTTAAAACTTTATATTTAAATTCGGCAAGTAAAAAGCTCTTGTTTGTAATACTAACCTCTGTGAGTAAGGTGTTCTACAAGGTATTAGGCTTCCATTCTCTGAACTAATATGTCACATAACCAGTGGACGGACTATAAAAGGGATTATGGGAAGCCAGAGAAGAGATAGTCCAGATCAGAAGTGGAAACTGGGAAGAGCAGACGTGCTGCAGTGCTGCAGAGAGAAGACCTAACTCTATCCTTTGAGTTAACCTGAGCTGCAAGTGAACCAGCCGTTTACAGCTTTGAAAGAGGTCTGTCAAAGAACCTGAACAACCTATTTAAAGGCAACATAAACCCTGATGTTTACATATTTAATAGAATTATAAACCTAAATATGTTTGAATTGTGTTTTATAACCCCCAGTGTATTGCTTTATTTGTTCTGAAACAGTCCTATGTTTCCTTCATTTATGCTCCCTTGTTAATGTTGCCTTTTTTCCACCCTATATTAATTTTTATGGCTGTGGGTGGAGCCTGCAGCCATCTTGCTATCTGTAGCTGGAAAATGGAGTATCGTGGAACACATTTTTGGACTTTTCAATGTATCCTTCCACATCTACAAATCACTGTGCCAACTGAAATAAAAGACTCCCTTCTTTCTGTTTAGAATGTTGGAGACATAATTTCAAGCTGCTTATCAGACAGCCATTAGGAAACTGAAACAGTTTGTAAATATTTGTTGCCTATTAAATGGGAGATTTGTTCACACCCTTCAGAATGCAACAACTTGCACATTTAAATACTTAGCATGTAAACATTTTCTTGCTACTACTGTAGTTTCAGTTGGACATGTATTGTCTTTCAAGAAAGATTCATGCCTCATAAATGTCACCCTTTCCCAGCAAATCTATAAAGATTTATACTGTTTTTTTTACCTCTTAAGACACTATCTGATAAGCACTGTCTCAGACATATGCCAGGTCTTCAGAGGACTACCCAAACTAAATATATAGCAATCAGCAAACATTTTAACTATGCTTTTTGGGGAAAAAATATATTGAGCTACAGCAAACACACACAGACACATTCTGTACACACCATCCTCATGGCCACAACATTCAAAACAAGTACTGTATTATAATATGTTATAAAACAATAAAGAAACTGTTTATGTCAGTGAACACAGTGACGTTCAGTTTAGAGTAGATTTCTTTTAAATATTTCTTATCCTGTATTTTGTATCCTGGATAGCGCAGGGGAGATGCTACATCTCATTGTCATAGGGATCTTCATTTACACATTTTTGCACTGTATTCACTCAGGCTGTCCCAGATTAGATGCAATATCTTGTTTTCAGTGAGGTCATGATTTTAACATTTGTATAATGTATTTATTCAGGGTAGCCTAGTCAAGGGCCCCCATATTCAAAGGAGATGTGCGGCACATCCCGACGAAAAAGGGAGATGTGTCACGCAATTCCAGCAATGTACCGCAGCACAATATTCAAATGTGTGGGATGTCCCGGCTGCAAGGGAATGGGCCAGGGTGCACACAGATGGTATGCCACGCAAGTCAAGGGGGCATTCCCATGCATATGCCATGCTGCAGCATATTCAGTGGGAATGCCTCCCTCACAGTCCAGAGCAGTGCAGCTCACAGTTAGGCCATGAATAGCTGGCCTGAGCTGACCAGCCACCCACAGGTGGGTTGTGGAAGAGCACCCAGGTGCACAGCAGCCTGGCAGCCCTGATGAACTAGAGGTACCCCTTCCATCCCTGATCAATCCAACTTGATCCCAGAAGAGCTCCATAGTGTAGGGACCCCCCAGACCCAATCACACCAGAGGAAACCACGGTCCATATCCATAGCATAGAGGACCCCCAACCACCACCCCAGTACACAGACACCCCCACTCCCCCATACCCACCCTGTTGTGGAGACTGGCACTGCCCTCCACACCCTGTAATGGCCAGCCACTGACTGCACTGTACCCAGGCCGGGAACCTGCACTCCAGAATGACCCAAGTGGCTGTACCATGCATTGGGGCATTATGCAAGCTGTGGACCCACCAGTGTATGCGCTGTGTGTATGTCCCTGGCAAACTGTAAGAGGGAATTGACATACCTCCAATGCATGCCTTGTCAATGCTGTATCTTCCTGCTGTCATACACTGCTGCAGGTCCACACTCTCCCATGTTCCTCTGTGTAACATGCCACCCTCTGGACTGCTGAGGTATTCTGGGTGCCATAGGGTGTGGTATCCTGCAATGCCATTTGCAGTGTACACTCCAGGCTATGAAGAGTGCATCCGTGGTTCCCTGATTGTACAAACAAATGGGAGATCAGCTGTAACATGCCTGTTCCCAGATCTGTGTGAGTGGGTACAGCATCAGCCATTGCCCGCACTGAGCAGTGCAATGGCACCGGGAAGATGGATCTGCATGCGAGTGCTTGAGGTGTATGGCCACTGGGCATTATTGTCCACACACAGCTCGTGCCTACATATGACACATTCCAGCATCCTACTGCCAGTGCTCCGCCACCTGAAAATAAGATGCCATTTCTTCTGTGAACTATCCAGGCTAAATATATAGCAATCAGCAGGCATATTCTAGGAAAACCCATTCTAAAAATGTGTAAAAGGAAGACCACATTGAAACTGCCTCTCAGCAGATCTGCATTGCGTGAATTCATTAGAAATAATGGGTAAACACATCCCAAAAGCTCAGAGTTTAATTATGTATAAGTTCTGAAACCCAGGGACATCAGTTCAGCTGAACTTTACAGTGAAGCTTTCCAATCAGGGCTTTCGTTCAACTGACATCACTAAGTTCTGGAACTAAGTAATAAAAAAAAAATGAAAGTTGGGCAGGAAAATGGTTGCCTTAAAAAGGGACCCTAAATAAGGGAAAATAGAGCTTTTCTAATGCAAACACGCAAAGCAGTACTCTACGGATATTAAACAAACTTCATACGTGCACAAATTTGCAATTACATTTAAAAAATGTGAACAACAGTGCCACCTAATGGCCCAGAGGGCAGTGCAACATGTTCCCATGCTGGTGAAACAAATTAGGCGCAGACTCAGGAGTCTACCAGACAGCCGGGGGGGGCTGGGGAAATGGTGCCTTTGCAGCAGCACTCTCAGCCACCAAGGGACAGATATAAGCTCTGTTGTCATAGCAACCCCATCAGACCCATGAAGCTTGCTCCTCCACAGTGGCATGCCAGGTATATGTTTAGGTCTGTTGGGTCTGCCCCTGTCATCAGGTGCGGAGAATGGGTGGGGATAAATCATATAAAATATGCGCACCAGTCTCAAAGACTAATGGCGCTGGTACTCCCGTATCCCACTCCATGTGGATCCCCACTGGCATGAGTACAGAAGAGTGGTAAATTGGATCTGGATACCAGGATCTGGCCTGATGCAGGCATGGCAGTAATCAGGGGCCATACAGCTTTGTGGCAAACAAAATAATAATTTAAACAACAGCATTTATGTACCCTTTAAAGCTTATCATATGCCATCTAGAAGGACTGTGCTATCCTGAACATTAAAGAGTTTTATTATCTTGATTTTAAAGCCATAAGCCATAATTTTGTATCTAGTGAACTGAATTTGCAATAAAACTATGCAGCAGTGTACTGTACCTGAATTGCCCATCTGTGCATTCCATTCCCATCAGCCCCATGTGACAGAAATTATCCCATCCCCGATGATGAGAACAAGGTCAAAAGTGGCCTTAAAGAAAGAAGCATCATGGAACATATATGCAAATCATCATGAAAACCTGCTTTAAGCAGGAATGCATGGTGCCAAAGGGCCTCTCGCACAATCTGAAAAGGCTGAAACACAGATGTGTTTTGTTCTACACAGCACTGATAAGTGTGTCTCATCTGTCTCTCTCCCCAGGGGAAAATCAAATAAGCCCTTATGTAGTCTTACAGGTTTGGGTCACGGTGAGCCCAAAATAAGAAAAGTGAGGTTCTTTGTCTTTTTAGCTAAAACCTAGTACCTAGTACCATGTTCGACATGTTGCTCTATGAAGCACTCCTTAATGGTAGATGGGAATTTTGAATTTGGTCTCTGCCAGACACTAGTTTGTACAGTCCAGCCCAGTTATGACAGACACGGATATAACGGACGCTTGTTTATAATGGACATTTTGCTGAAACAAAAAAAACATTTCCTATGTGTACAATACAAATAATTGCACTTATGCCATTAATTGCAGCCCCTGTATGGCGGACATTTTTCTTGACATTATGGTACTGCCGAGACACTGCTGACACACTGAAGCTAGGTGTTAAATGATTTTCACACATCTAAATTAGCACCTGCTTATCTATATAAAGTGAGTGTGAATCCCAGCAAATCAGATAGCTTTCAAGCATTTGTGAATTGTTCTTACTGCTAGCTGCTGTCTTATTCATGATGTCCTCTAAGCGTTCAGCTCTGACTGTGGCTCGCAAGGTAGAGATCTTGCATGAAATTGACAAAATGCTGAAACTGAGCATTCGCAAACTAGCACTCCACTTCTTCCTGCCAAAGTCTACATTCTCCAATCTCATTTAGAGTAGGGAGAAACTTCTGAGTGGCACCAGAATCTAAACCCGGACCGAAAGCGTAAATGGGAAGGGAAAGAGTCAGACATTGAGGAGGCGCTTCTGTGTTGGCTTGTCAATGCCTGGAGTCGAGAGGCCATGATAAGTGGACCACTGCTTCTGCAGAAAGCAGCACAGATTGCTGCAGCCATGGGAAAACCAGATGTGTCACCTTCAGCTGAAAGGACTAACCACTGATGAATTCCTAGAGATCTGTCATATGGGAGACTATATGCATACACAAAAACTAAGAGCCTTTTGAAAAAATAACAAATAAAAGTTATGTTTTAAAGAGAACACAAGTACTGTACTGTAAAAGCACACGCACTTTAAAGCACTTTAAAACCTCACTTCAATTCCCCTAACGCAAAATGCCGCAGTACAGAGTCACTGTGCTATTCAAACATGTAGGCGACCGTGGCCAGCCATTTTTGTATGGCAAAAACTGGTTTAGAAAAAGTGCCCTTTGTACCCTCATGAGTGCCCTTCCCATCCTCCGCCCCCTCAGCTTTTACTATCTTCCGGCACCCTTGCCATGCAGTCCTAGAGGTCAGATTCATTACTGACTGGGGGATGGGTGACTGAATTAATTAGGTCCACATATAGTCCATGAACCCCTGTGGCTCCCTTTTTCAGGCTCTGCAGCCTGATTAGTTGCTGGTGACTTCCCTGATCCCTGTTGCTATGAAGACGGGGACAGGGTGCTCGAATATGGTGGCATCCCTCTGCTGCTGGGGATCACTGGCCCTTATGTCCTTATTTTAAAAGGGCCTCTGCCCTCAGTCAAATATGTGGTTTCTTGGTTTGTCTTTGCACAGATCATACTGCAATACAGTGTGGTCAGAGGCTAGGGAAGGGAATCCCCACTCTGTCACAGCTGCAATTGTTCATTTCATTGGAAACAGCAGGTGGAGCCTTTGATTATTGGCAGGAGTGCTGGAGCAAATAGCCCCAAAGAATGCTGGCTCCCTCTTTACTCATGCTCCCCCTTGGTAGTCCTGAGGATTAGACAGTAACACAGCCAGAGCATCAGTTCAGCTAGGCTCTGCATAGCTAAAGGTAAGCCCCCACATGCTTAGGGCAGTACACACTCCCCCAGCTAAAGAATTGCCCCCTCATCAATCAACACTGAAAGTCCAAGGTCCGTGACGTAACATTCACAATGTGTACAAGAAAGGACTAGTCTAGACCCCTGATTCCTAGTCTAGGCATGTATCCAACATTTGCTTACTTGGCAAATGATTTCCTGCCTAACACTCATAGCATTAACTCCCATCAAAATTAAATCCCATTTCATCACCCCATCGTACCTGCAAATACTATTTGAAGTATGGACCTGTGTGTGAAGTAGAGTACCCTGTGAACTACACATGTGGTGGTGGTGGGGGGGGGGTTGGTGGAGGCAACAGGTGTGTTGTAAATGCAGCACTGCACAAAAAGGCCATTACACCAATCCCCCTTTGAAGAATCAACCAAGAGTTCTACTCCAGGTATTTCCTAGTATCCAAGAAAACTGGCAGTTTCAAAAATATCCTGGATTCTGGGGTCTCAACAAGCCTACCCAGTTAGAATAGAGCATCCTGAAGAGTGCTGTGTAAACAGCGCTGTCAGGACCATGTACTGCTTGAATAGCGACAGAGAAAGAATAGCGTATAGCAACTACTGCTACCCCTGTAGCTATTCAGGGACTGTTGAGGGTGCACAAGTACAGAAAAAGTGCTCTAGTTGGCTGTGTTGCTCCCAAGGCATAGTAGGTTAAGCCAGCAGTGGCTTGGGCAGCATACAGCGGAAGACCAAGGTTCTGTTCCTGGTCTCCCAACACATGCAGGTACATTCCCTCCCCCCCCGTCTGAGGTGGGTTTTTTTTGTTTTTTTACATCAGCCATGCAATAAAAATCCCCCCCAAGTCTCTCCTTTTCCTCCCTGAGATCCACCCCTCAGAGTTGGTTATAAAAATTACGGGAGGTGTGGAGGGGAGCAGATCCAAAACAAAAGTTAATAATGTGAGTTTTAGCAATGGTAGCGGTCATCAGTGTGGTGATTGGTGCTGTTTTGCAGGACAGAATTGTTACGTGGCGCTGTTCTTGACAGTGCTGTTTACACTGCACTGTTCTTGACAGTGCTGTTTTTGTCGATGCTCTTCGAACCTAGTGCCCTCAACGAGCATGTGGCATACAAAAACATCTATATGCTGTCTCCCTCCTTCCTCTCCTTTGAAAAGGAGAGTGGCTATGCACTCTGGATATGCAGAATTTATACCTGCACATAAAAATCAGATGGTGCCACAGGCATTTCCTCAGAATTTACCTAAAGGAGCATCACTACTAATTCCAGATTTGTAAGGATGTGCCTGTAGTTTGGAAGGGCAACAAGTGACCATGCCATGCCTCCTTCCACACAGATAAAACTGCACATATCCCAGCATCGTTTTGTTGTGCTGCGTGGCTGCTTTGTCTTGTTCTGGTCCCTTCCCACCTTGCAGTCAAGTGGCTTTCCTCTGGACCCCCTCCCAGGCATCCCAGCTGCTCCCTCTGCTGGTTTCTTAATGCACAACTGCTTTCATCTGCCTCCCTAGTGGTTGTCTGGGCTTAGCACTGGGGTGGCCATGTCAGTGCTGTCTGTGCGCTCCCACTCTGCCTAGCACCTCTTCCAGCTTCTGCCCAACAGGTTTCTGCTCATTATAGTTCCTGAACTGTGCCTCCTTCCTCCTCCACCATGCACCCTGCAGGGATGAAATATGTTAAGGGCTGCTGGAATCTCATGCCACTAGCTAGTCTTCTTCTTTCCAGCATTGATGAGGGAAACCCGGTAGGTCCTAAAGTCTAAGCTATGCAACACCTTACGTTCCCCAGCAAGAAACTTTGGCAGTTATCTGGCTGTTTTACCTTCATGTTCTTGCTACACACCTTACTGCTGTGAATCTAATACAGTTCATTGCCTTACACTAATCTTTCATGCTATCCCTGTTACAGTCCTCAGTCTCAGATCCCACAGCATTAGCCTCCAACAGATTCCTTGTCCCTGGGTGGCATGTGTCCATCATGTCTGTCATTTTGTCTCATTTTTTCTTAATCACTACTCGGTCATACTATGCTCACTCTAGCCTGCCTTGTTTTTTCCTTACTCTCATACAGCCATCAGGCTTCACCATTGGACTCTTACTGCAGTTCTGCTCCTACTGGCTATGGACACGTCTTCTACATCTGCTCATAGCTTTCAGGGTTCCCTGACCAGAATTCTCCTGTGAAATCCACATATTGAAGGTGAGTCCTTTGACTCAGGCATTGTCCTTTTCTTTCTACCTTTCAGTGAGAATGTCCAATGCTCTGGGTGAAATTTTAGCCACACAGATCAGCTCGGCGGAACCTCTTGATTTTTAATTTAAGACTTCAGCTACTAGAAGGTGGGGCCTCTACATTCATGGGAATGCTTTAGCTTTGCGTACCACATTGGCAGCCCTTTTGGTGGCTATTCCTTCTATGACTGCCTAAGGTTCACCAGGTCTCCTCCTACTTCCCTTTTCCTGCCCCTCAAGGGTGAGGATCATACAAATATCCAGCTCTCTACCCCTCAAGAGCTCATCTCCATTCCTTTCCCCTCTAGGGTTCAGCTTCCTCCCTGGGCCACTCAGACCTTTTAGCAGTTGTTGCTCTCCTCCTTCCTGCCTTGTGAGTTGGCCTTCTTCATGGGGAACCTCATTTAGCTGAGAGATCAGCTATCAGCACCCTTATGGCATTCTCATTAGAGGAACAGAGCGAGAGACCTTCCTCTAAAATCTTCCTTTGAATTGGGTTTCTAAATTGCATTAGCTAAGCTGTCACTAATTCTGTCCCTAGCCTGGACAGAAGGCAACCAAGTCCTTGGATCCCCAGGTTTCCTACTTTTTAGGGAATTTTATCTCCCCCATGCCAAAGGAAATAAAAGTTAGATAGTCTATGCAGGAGTTGGAAATCTTTGTTGGCTTTCTTGCGTCCAGGTCTCAGTATGGCTACGTCTCTTCTGCTTGAGGAAAACTGATTGTTTGCCTTCCGTTGTGCATTTGGGCCTTCATCCCTAAAGTAGCTTTGGTCCTGGAACCCTGTTCCTGCGACACCTCATGGGGTTGGAATCCTTCACCGGGTTCCATGTCCTTGTGGCACACCAACAGGGTGGTAGTCCCAATAGCAGGTACAGAGCAAGCATAAGCAAAGGTTCAGAGTTGCACAAGCACTACATACTACTCAGTCTCAATTAAACCTAACCTGCTCAAGAACCTGATGACCCTTTGAATTATAAGGCTTTGCCTTTAGTTCAGAGGGGCAGCAGGCAACCATGCCACCCCCCTGCATGGTTAAATCTGCGCATGTCCAAGCATCCTTCGGACACTTGGAATTTTTTTTTCACCTTCCTCCCTTCCTTCTCCTGTGGTGTCTCTCTCCTTGGGGTTGGACCTTCTTTCTAACATGCCTTTGGCCTTGAGACTGTGTCTCTGTAACACCTCAAGTGGTTGGAACCTTTCGTCAGGGTTCTGTGTCCTTGTGACACCCTGACAATGTGGTAGTCCCTGTAACAGGGGCACAGAGAGAGAGCATAAGCCAAAGTGCACAGTTGCACAAGCACTACATACTTCCCAGTCTCAATTAATCCTAACTTACACAAGAGCATGATGACCCTTTGAATTTGTCATTTGGGTTGTCATTGGTGTCATGTCTTTACCAAATGCCTTGCTGTAGTAGCCATGGCACTACACTGGGAGAAGCTCTATGTTTTCTCATATTTGGATGTCTGGCTTCTGAAATGGACATCAGCAGCCAGGGTGGAGTACACTTTGCTTTGCACCAGGCAACTGCTGGACAGCCTGGGGATTTTGGTCAATGTGAAAATCTGGCCTAATTCCTTCTCAAAGTCTCCAGTACCATACATAGAGCTGTCCTGGACTCAGCCAGTGCACAGGCCTTCTTCTCCAATGACAAAGCATCTGCCTTTGTGGCCCAAGCAGCCATGGTGGCATGTAGTGACTGGATTTTGGCCAGCATTATGATGTGCATCCTGGTGCTTATGGCAGCCTCCATATTCAAAGGCTTCTGGCTCACCTATGTATGAGGATCCTTTAATGGTTGTTGCAGGTACAGTGGCGTCAGGCCTCACAGCCACTGGACCACCTGATTTCTGTTTGCTGACCCCTATGAGATGCCCTGCTGTGGTGGCAGAGCAGGGATTGCCTGCTGATGGGTTCTTTTTTTCAGCAACCTCAGCCATAGGTGATCACCACCACAGAGACCTCCAACCCAGGCTGAGGTGCCCACTTGGACCCTCGACAGACCCAGGAATCTAGGTCTCAGATGGAAAAAGGCCTTCACATTAATGTGCTGGAAATATGGGAAGTTCTGTGTGGCCTCCAAGTCCAGACTCTCAGGTTCAAGAGATGTCTTTTCTGGCACAATTAGACAATCACAGTATGGTGTATTAACTTAATAAGCAAGGGACACATGCTCATACCTTCTGTGCTGGAAGACAATGAGGTTATGGGACTGGGCAGCAGCCCAGTGTATCTTGTTCATTTCTGTCACCATCTGAGGCTCACTTAATGTCCAGGTAGACAGCTTCATCTGATTTGTAGTTCAGCCCCATGAGTAGGAACTTAGTCAAGCTGTCACAGACAAGTTGCTCAACACAGGGAAGGCCAGAACTAGACGTTTTTGCATCCACACACAATGGAAGATTGCAGCATTTTTGGTCGCTCTTTCTATGGCAAGGCATTTTTTGGCAAAAACAAAGGGAAATGCCTTAATGCCATTGCACCTCTTCCCCTTATTGCAAAGGTTCTGACTAGGCTCAGGCAGAAACCAGTCTGGATAATCCTAGTGGCAACGTGATGGGTGAGTAAACACCCTGGGGTGGGCACAAATAAAGAAAATACTTAGATGGCACTTTAAAGGCCCCGTGAAGAAACTCTGCTTATAGAGTAAAGCGCTGGGATTGAAGGTGGCAGTCTTATGGGGTAAGGTTGCATTTACGTATTTCTTTGGAGCAGTGTTGGTTGTTATAGCCACTCACCCTTGAGTTTCTGCATATTATGCAGGCACTGCTGTTCTGTAAAATGCACTGTTTTGCACTTTGTTTGGGAAACTGATTTTTTTTAATTATTTGCCTTTAAATCCACTAACAAATGATTGACTGCATTATGGCATGCATCAGCTTTTTATTGTGCTCTACCGTCAGTGATTTTGTAAGTGCCATCTAAATATTTTCTTTATGTGTGCCTACTCCAGTGTGCTTGCTCACCCTCTATGCTTTTATAGCCATGATTATTATGGGAATTAGCTGTTCCTGGAGTGAGCACTGTGCCAGCACTACAAGCACCTATTAGCATCCACAACTACTTGATCCTGGTGGCCCAGGCAGATCTGATCCCCACTAATGTGGAAATTGGTGGAAGAGGTCCCATTTCCACTGCCCCTCCAGCTTGACCTTTTGTCCCAGAACAATGGCACACTGCTGCATCTGGACCTCCAGTCCCTGTGGCTCCATTCTTGGCTTCTGAGGACACAGAGATCTCTCAGTTCAGAGTTTCATCTGACATCTCAACTTCCCTTCTTGCTGCTAGAAAGCCTTCCATTGGGAACACCTACTCTCTGAAATGAAAGAGTTTTGCCATGTGGTGCCAGATAGCGTCCCTGCACCCCTTTACTTGGCCAGTGCAATCAGTGCTGGACTGCCTCCTAACTCTGTTGAAGATTCACCTGTTGACTGTTTCAGTTTTCCATGCCCCTTTCAGGTACTGTACAAGTCAGTGGCCCAGCTAGATGTGGTCTACAGGTTTCTGAGGGGCCTGTTGCACACAGCCTTTCCAGTCTGCAAACCTGTTCTGGTTTTGGACCTGAAACTAGTGCTCAAATCCCTGATGAGAGCTCCTTTTGAACCTGCATGTTCCTGTGACTTGAAGTATCTTTCTTGGAAGATTTTATTCCTTGCACCTTTTACTTCAGTCAGGTAAGTATACACACTATAGGCCTTGGTTCATGAACCACCTTTTCTGATTTTTCACAGAGATAGGGTGGCACTCCAAATTGCTGCCTATGGCGGCGTCAGATTTCACATTGAGTCAGCTCATTGATTTACAAGTGTTCTTCCCTTCCCCGCAAAACCAGAGCAAGGTGCTGTTGCACTCCTTGCATACCCACCAAGCCGTTTGGTACTACCTAGACCATAACAAGGGCTGTATTTAGTCTTCTGAACTCTTTAATGCCTTTGGCAATGGCACCAGAAGTAGGCCTGTCCTGAAACAATGCCTCTCCAAATGGATCTCCTCCTGCATCATGTTCAGCTACTGGCAGGTCCTACAAGGTTCCATTACAGGGCATGCCACACGGGGTATGGCAGCCTCAATGGCCTGTTTTCAGTCTGTTTCTGCCACTGATATTTGCAGCACTGCAACCTGGCACATGATCCGTACTTGTACTAGGCATTACAGTCTGGATCTGATCTCCCATGGGGGGTGGCCTTGCTGTGTTATATGGCCGGCGCTCCTGAGCGGTTGATCTGCTGTTTTCACCAGCCAGACAAATGGGTCTGGTACTGCTTGGTAATTATGCAATGTATCTATGGAGATGTCCTTGAAGAAGATAGATCCATTACTTACCAGCAACATTAGATATCTGAGAGGATCTCCACAGAGCCACGACGTTTCTGCCTACTGTCCCCCTTGTTTGGCAGACCTTTCCTTTCAGCATCTTTGCACAGCACTGCATAATAAGTGAACCATTTTTTATCATGTGCTGCCACATGCTACGTGATTGGTGGTGGCTGCTTCACTCCCCCTGCCTCTCTATGCATGAGTGGTGGGGGTAGCCCCATCCTCCTGTCAGGAACCTGACATAGTTGGGAGCTGTCCACATCATATAGGCAATGCTGTGTCCCAACAGCATGCATACAGGCACATCCAAGAAGGCAACCCTATCTTGCAAAAGACTGCTGCAAGGTCCTGAAGCAGACGGCTTAAAGTCCAATATACAGTGGAGCCTGCCAAGATGAGATGTAATGTCACTGTTTTTTGCATGACAACAGGGATTAACTCTCATTGAAATTGCCTTGTTTCCTGCAGTAACTCTGCTGCAGAATGCTGCAGAATTGGGTTTCATCTTGGCAGGCGTCACTGTATTGTGGTTGTATGGAGATCCTCTCAAAGATTGACCGTTACTAGTAAGGGTACCAGGTCAATATAGAGCTTCTTAAATAGCATGGTGTAAACCACGCTGCAGTAACTGCAGTTACATTGACAGTGACAGGGGTAGAATAGCATTAGTGATTTAGCACTACACCTGTTGCTGTTCAGAGAGAGGAAGAAGGGCTGAAGTAGCTTGGAGCAAGGTGTTAGGCTGAGCTGCTCCTGTGGTGCAGTGGCTAAGGCACTAGCATCTGGAGCAGTAAAGACCTGGGAACCAAGGTTCTGTTCTCCGTCTCCTGATACTGAATTTTTTTTTCCGAAATAAGTCTTCCCCACTCCCGAGATTCTATCTATCTCCGTGACCCCCATGGAGTTGATTATATTAAAGTCGGGAGGTGGGGGGAGCCCCCCACACAAAAAAAGAAAAATCTAAGTTTCTTACCGTAGTGATGTGGTTTCCACAACATTTTGGTAGCAGTCAGTGTTTTCCACAGCAGTAAATTTGTTTGTGTGGTTTTGTCTGAGCAGATGTTGACCATGCTGTTTATGGTTATGGCATATTGACCCCGTGCCACTAGTAAGTAACACACCTTTTCTGATCAAAAGTCATTCTTTTTCATATACAAGGAGCTCCTTCAGTAGCCACTGCTGCTAAAGGTCTTTTCTGGAAGAGAGCTGGAAATGGCACTGAGATGTGTGTAGTGGAAGGAGTTTTTGATCTCCAGAGACACTGATTGATTGCTGCAGGCCACGTGGCTTGCCAACATCCTGGATATGCTCTGTGTGTGCTCCCTGTAAAAATGCTGCATCATTATGTTGAAATACCAAAGGAAACTGACTTTCTTTCAGTCTACTTCACCAGTGTTCAAAATGCAGGATGTTGGCATACTTACAGAATACACTGTCATCTGCTCATCCTTAGCTAGTGCCTTCTGAGATGTTACTAGACATCCTCATTTCTCATTTTCAATCTGACCAATGGCACTGCCACTTGCCACTGTGGTAGAAGCCACGCAGCCCAGAGGTGTCAGGAATTCCTATGCAATACTTATTTAATTTGCCAGGAATGTGAATTTGCACACTGAAACAAAGTTTCTTCCCTTCACAATGGCTAGAAAGCTTTGTCAAGTTTTGCATTCACAGGTAGGCTACCACCACTGACAAGCACTCTGTGAGCACTGGATGCTGTGGTAAGACAAAAAACATTACTTTAAATAGAAACTAAGCATGCCTTACTCTGAACCTCAAATACACATGCTGTAGCAAGGTTTTATTGGGATGTGGAAATATGTATTCCTGAAGACCAGTGACCCCAGTAAATCTTTTCGTTGTAGGAATGGAATCACTGTCTGTAGTTTTGCCATTAGAACTACCTTTTCAAGTGCTTTTTCAGAGTGAGTAAGTACCTGGAGAAGAAACTATTTCTTAGCTGGGAAATGGTAATCAGCCCAACAGCATTTAATGTTTTACTTTCTTACTTTAATACCATTAGGGGTTTTTGCTCTTGTAATTGAGCTGAAAACATTCAGAATTTGCTTAACTTTAGAAAACTTGCCAATTTAAGAGTTAAGCACTTTCTTAATACCCCTAAAACCCACTTGTCTGTGGCAGTCCTTTTCTGTTCTTTGAGGTAGCAAGAGAGGTGCCTTCCAACTGGTATTGTGTATATGGTGACATGGGTAGATTTGTAAGTGTTAAGCTTAGCCTGGGCTGGGGCAGCTGCTGCAGATTTTTGTCTTGCTGTCATTTTGCCTCTGCCTCTCCCTGTGCCCCTCTGAACTTTGTATTCACGGGCGGTAGGCATAGGGTATGATGTAATAAGCTCTTCCCATGCCTCACCCTTTCTATAGCACCCATAAAGCAATGTGGACCTTTTTTTCTTGTCAGATTCTTAAAAGCTGCTTTTTGCTAATCAACCTTTTTTACTTTGTTTTCTCACCAGCTAGAGAGATACCTTCAAAGGGGAAATCAACTGCTCTATTTTGCATATCCTGTAACAAACCAGTTGTTCTAAGCTATGTAAATCTCCTGGCAAACATACAATTTCCTAGAGCCCTGGATGAAATGTCATTCATGTTAACAACAATTTTAAATAGATACTTAGCAGCTTCCAGACCAGCCTTCACTGTACGTGTTAAGTGAAGCATCTCTTGAAAATGCAAGCTCTTGTATGGTGTCAGGACATATTCCACAGTGCCTGCTGGTAATGAGCAGAATAACTTAGGCTGCCTGCTCAACAATAGGGGTAGAAGTAGTGTATGCCTTTTTAACTATTAGGTCAAGTTTCCTGAAATCTTTATCAGGTGGTGCTGCTGAGAAATTAGCCTTTTCTTTCTCCAGAGCAGCTGCCTAAATAACCCCCTCATGGTCAGGATGAGTATAAATGAAATAAGAGCCCTCCATGAATGTCACATATACAGTATTTTCTCAGTCTTCTGATTTACCATATAACCACAGCTGTTAAAGACATAAAGTAGCAAGAATTTTTTTAGTGTCATTTTTTAAAAGCCTTATGGATGGATATGGACATACAGTAGAAAATTGAATCTGGTGGCAGAAGGAGACTAATGACCCATTAGGTCTACCTATAGTTGTTACCACCTTGCCACCCAGCCTAGTTCTGGGTTGGCTTATTCATCCCTGCCCACCCTTCCACTTTCTTTCTCTTCCTGGTCCCTCCAAGTGGAATTATGTGACCCATGGCCTTGTCCCACCCATGTTTGAACCCATTCACAGACAATTCCATGGACATTCTTTGTTGAGGTCAAACCCAACATGTTCATGAATTCTGCCTTCTCTATCTCCACTTTGGATTCAGCAGCAAGAAGATTCCACAGATCAGTCATTCATCTCAGAAATGCAATATAGGATCAATAGTCCTCATTCACCCTGGGTGGGGAACAGATGTCCTCTTCAGCAGCATCCTCTAGGGAAATTGATTTCTGCTCCTCCTCTTCCTCCTCAAATACATCCTTTAGAGGAAAACTAGGAGGGATATTGGAGGCAGGTATTTTAAAAAAGCTGCATTGTTTTGAAAAACTGATACATTTGTTTAATGTCCTCCAAACATGGCACGTTCTTTTTTCCTCTGGCAGCAGTTTCACTATTTGCTTTTCATGCAGAGGGACCTCATGGTGCTTTTCTTTTTGCTTTCGCTTGCCAGCTGTAGTATTTGGCAGAAAGCCCCTTTTTTTTATGTTTGGCTTTTCCTGGCTTTCATTAGAGTTGGACCTGCTGGGAGCCTTGTACTCTACTGGAAGGTTACTTAGCAGTTTTTTATCTCCTTGAGTGTGCAGAGACTGCTCTTTTACAGACATATGCTTTACAGCTTTTTCAGTCTCCTTGGGAGCCAGAGACCGTTGTGAAGGAGAGCCACCTAAAGTAAACTTTCTACCTTCAGTGTTACTTTCCTCCATATTTTTATACATAGATCTTTTTATGGGAGACCACTCTCATGAAGCATTTTATGGAAACTGTACAGACAAAGACGGAAGTTTAGCTGCCCTTTTTTCTTTGCATTAGGGCAGAAAACAAGGCAGAATTCATGATTTTTAAAATCATCATATGGGTCAAAAAACAAATCAAAGCAAATGTTGTGGCTGTCTGCTTTCAGAAGCATAGATTTTGTCGGGAGAAAAGGACCTTTAGGCTCATCCAGTCTTCCCATTGTCTCTGTCTATTCCATCACCACTGACCCTAGCTGGTCATAGATGTCACTCCCTCTCCCCATTCCTTTACCTAATATGCCCCTGTGCCTATTCCACACATACTTGAAGCTCCCCACAGTCTTTACCCCTACTACCTCCTCTGGCAGGCTCTTCCAGTTGCTTTTGGCAACTAACCGATGCTTACAGGCTGTACAAGATTTAAATCCTGTAGGCCCTGGTTTCCACAGTATGTAGGCCTTCCTGCCATGCCAATTTGACAGAAAGCAAAAGAAAAATGTATTTTAAACTGTAAGTGTAAATCAAGTAAAACTTTTAAAAATCAAATCCACTTCGAGCACTTTAGCAATATTTAAAGCAAGATTTAAATATCACTTGTACAAAGTAACAGGATAAGTATGTTTAATTGATGTACTAAATGTTATATTAAATCTGTGTACTTATTGTTAAAGTATGCATTGTGCTATGTTTTATGTCTGGGTCATCCCTGTAAAAGGGGCACATGGTCCAGTGCACCTACACAGTTACCAAATCAATAAAAAAAAAAAAATCAAAAAAATGTGTTTCTTTTTGCTTGGTTTGGAACCAGGGACTGGTAAGATCTATGGTTCTCCTGGTTCCAGGACCACAGTGGAACTTCAAAATGCAGATAATGGGGGGTGCTAGAGAATCATGCACCTGACAGGTTGCACTACACATCTGTTCCAGCAGCAATGGAGAAAGAAAATAAGTTACTCAGCTGCATTCATAGTTCTAGGAGCAGTAAATGGTTCACATGCACATGATGGCAGATCTTCCAGAAGAGCTGACTCATCAGCATGTCTTTAAGCTCAGCTAGTCCCTCCACCAGGGTGGTACATCTGTCAGCCCCACCCCATGATATCAGATCTTGCTTTCTGGAAGCAGAGATCCATGTGCCACTTAATAGTGGAGGTCAAGTGGGTGGTATGGATGTGAACCATATACCACTTCTAAAATTACAGTTACAGGTGAGTAAACAATTTTTCTGGAGGTGTGGGTATGGTTCATTTATTCGCATGATGGCAGACTTTCAACAGTTCTCCGGGAGGAAGGGGCAGGGTGCAAACTTCTACATGGTGAAACGAGATTGGAAAACCAAGTTACAAATGTAGCATCCCAATGAGACTTCAAGTTGATGCTGTAATGGGAGATGAAGGTGTATGCTGACTTCCAGGCAGCAGCCTTGCAGATCTCCTGGATCCCTGAAAGCAGCCACAGAGGGAGAAGTATGTCTGGTGGAATGAGCCCAAGAGCTCTAAGCCCTATGGGAGGTTCTCTACCAGCCAACCTATAGAAGAGGTCGATGCAGCAAGTAATCCACCACCTAACTATTTGTTTAGCTACTGGTATGCCAGGCATAGCTTCAGCGTATGTGACAAAGAGATGGCCATCCTCACCCCGAACTTCAGCCATGAGCTCCACATGACAGGCGAGTGCCCACTGCACATCCAGAGTATGGAGTCTGCAGTTGGCCTTCAGAGATGGGTTTGTAAAGTATACTGGGAAGTTTCTTCAGGAGGTACTTCAGATGGGGGCGAAGGACTACCGCATCCCTATATGGAGACTCAATTGAAAGCGCCTGTAGCTCACTATCCCTTCTGGCTGATGTAATAGCCACCAAGAAGGCCATCTTCTATGACATGTGTGACATGTCACACCAGTGCACAGGCTTCAAAGGCTTGCCCATGAACACTGCCAGTACCAGCAATAAGTCCCAAGGTGGTGGTGGCTCATGCAATGATGGGGACAGGTGATCAAGGCCTTTAAAGAGTGCCCAACTGCCTTCTCTTACACCACCATCAGCATACCAGCATGTACCCAGTCTGCAGAGGTGGTTGCCAGGTGCACCTTTAGAATTGTCAATCGCATTCCCAGCTGGGATAGGGACCAGAGGTACTCAAAGATTTTAGCCACAGGGCAGACAAGGGGATCAAGCCCCTTGCCCTAACATCAAATGGAAGATCATGTCCATTTAAAGGCATAGCACCAGTAAGTCGACTCTTCTCAGGATGCCTCCACAACATGGAGTACATTCTCTGAAATAGCCAAAGACTGGAACTCTAGCCCCTCAGGAACCAGGCTGTGAGGTGCAGGCACTGAAGGTCCGGGTGTAGGACCTCCCCCCTGTTGTCAAGTCAGCAGATCTGGGCGAAGAGGCAACCACTTAAAGGCCTGCTGATCCAGAGCTATCAGGATCATCTGTGCCTTGTCCTTCTGAGCCTTAATTACCACCTTGTGGATCATGGGGAAGGGAGGAAAGGCATACAGGAGGCTAGGATCCAGGGCCTCATAAAGGCATCCCCCACCAGTGTCCCAGACTGTGAGGGGTGGGCACACAACAGCCTCAGTTTTGTGTTCTCCCAGGAGGCAAACAAGCCCACCAGAGGTGTACCACATAGGAAAAACAGGTGGTTCACCACCTCCTGATGCAGGGACCACTCATGCGATGTCCTGCCCAAAAGACTGAGAGCATCTACTATCTGACTGTCTATTCTGGGCACATGGATCACCAAGAGATCTGCACCCATTCTGCACAAGAGGGTCCAGGTGTGGATTTCCTCCCAACATAAGGGAAGGGAGTGCGTGCCACCCTGCCTGTTCAAGTAGAATATGGTTGTGGTATTTTCCATCTGGACTTGTATGACCTGACCCCTGACTAGAGGAGGGAATTCCATCAGAGATAGCGACACTGTACAGTGCTCCATCAGGTTGATGTGGTGACAGGACTCTCTGGGTGACCAGAACCCACTGGGCCCTGTGATCTCCCAAGAGTGCCTCCACCCCACCAGAGATGCATCCGTCATGAGAGAGATGGCCATTTCTGGGTAGACAAATGGGGCTCCTTCCTCCAGATATTTGGGAATCAGCCACCAGTGGATGGCATCCCACATCGGTTGGGTCACTGTAACCAGCTGGTATGATTTGGTTAAGAATGATCACCTGAAACCTGCACTTCTGTATGAACTGGTTTAGATCATGCAGATCCAGCATGGGTCACCAGCCCCCGATCTGTTTCAGGACCATAAAGTACCTGGACATGCACCCCTAACTTGCCAAGGGGTTTGGGACATGGGCAATGGCTCCTCTCGCAAGGAGCAAGGCAACATTCTCCCTGAGGGCAGATGATGTGTCCTGTGACACCGATGATTCCCTCAGAGTGTGGGATCAGTAAGGGAGGAGAGCCACAAAATTGAGAGGCAACCCTCTGTGTACCACCTCAGGAACCCACTTGTCCATAGTAATGATGTACCAGTGAAGCCTGAAGTGGCAAAGCTGGCCCTGATCATGAACTAGACAGGCAAGACATGGATACCTCTACCCCTCACTGGGCAGCCATGGAGGGGGAACTGGCCACTGTGGCCACAGGGGCATCTTTTTCCTCCCCCCACTTATTTTGGCACCAGAGAACTTAGCCTTGGGGTGCAAGACTTGGTATTGCCCCTGCTGAGGCTGCTGCTGCTAATGCTGCTGTGGCTAAAATGAATGAAACTGAACGGCCTTCTTTTTTGGGCCATTAGGTCCTTCTGGGACAAAGCTACAGAGTCCAGGGTGGCACTGGACTTCTCAGTCCAGGTAGGATGACCATCCACCCCTGGGCCAAAGAAGTGGGTGCCCAAGAAAAGGACCTCATCCAACTTATGCTGGGTGTCCACCAAAAAGGTGGAGAGCCTTAGCCAGGCCCTGTGATGCATTGAAGGCTGATTATATGGCATGGGCACAGAAGTACAAGGAACACAAGGGGTGAGGATGACCAGAGATTGTGCAAGGGCTGCGGTGGCACAGTAGGCAGGGAAAATGGGCAGACTGGATGGGCTAAAGGGGTCTTTATCTGCCACCAACTTCAATATTTCTATGTCCAAGGCCATCTGGAGCTGGCGTTTAGTCAGCATTTGACCCTCATCTCTGACCACTTTCACCAACAACTGTTGCTCAGCAGAAAGGTGAGGAAGGACATTATCCAGCACTCCCAGCAGGGAGTGACCAAAGTTGGCCATCATCAAGGCATAACTTGCCTGACAGAGACCAAGTGAGGAAGCAGCACAGACCTTCTTTGCCATGTGGTCAAGCTTTTTCAACTCCTTGTAGGGGGGCTTTTCTATGTCCCCAGTGTTTCCAGATTCTAAGAAGAGTCTAAAACCAGACCCTTGGCAGAGGCATGGTCTGAGAACCCGGCTAGAGAGACGGTAGGGAGTGCATACTTGTGGATTATATGGGTTGAGAGTGCCGAGCAGGATGCTGGATGCTTCCAAAATGCCAAGGCCGGTCCCATAATGGCCTCAGTCTTGGGAAAAGCAACCTCTGGGGAATCATCCCTATCCAGCATGTCAGTAAAGGGGTAATTATCACCTTTTTGAACAGGCTCCAGGACATTCATGGACTTAAACATAAGTCAGAAAACAGCTCCAAATGACTCCGGCCCATGGTCAGTGTTCAATTCCTCGACCGATTCATAGTCAATAGTATGCGTCCTCTACAACTGAATAGAGGACACATCAAATATGGCCCTCAGCCATTTACCACCATGAACCATTCTATAATCATCCAACTGGGTGATCTCCACAGAGAGCTGGCCTGGCAAGTCGGTTAGAGTACAAGAGTCCTTGGTTGGGGCTCCCAAAGGTTATGGAGGAGGCAGTTCCACCAGTAAGGGTGGAGAAACAGGTGTCAGTGACAACTGTCTCAATGGACCAGTGGAGGCTTAACTGGCCAGTCGGTCACAGGGGATGGGGTAGAGCCCTTCCTTGCCCCACCAAGGCCCATTTTTAATAGAGGAGCTCCTTGTAGCACCACTGCATCTGCTGACAGAGTCTCTCATCATCTGAAGATGAAGAGGGCAAGGAACATCAATGGTGATGTTTCCCAGTTGAGCGGGACTGAAAGTGTAAAGAGCGCCTCAACCTTGACCATCAACCCAGGGTCAGTGTTGAGGAGAAGCTGTCAGAGCTGCTATATACATAACGTGCACTGACTTCAGCTAAATTACCTACAGTGAAGGCTGTTCCTGAGTGGTAGTGGCTGGAGACAACAGCCACTCCACATCCTCTAGGGTGAGGACCAGGAAGGCTGGGGTCTTGAAGATCGACTCCTCCTCATTCCCCTCTGAGAACTGGTCAGCTGGGTCAAAAAAACTGTCAAACACCTGGTAAACCAGTGTTAAGATCATCAAGTCCGACAGGGTTACCATGTAGGTAGTAATCTGCCCCTCGATCAGTTTTGGCTTGGCAGAAGCTGGGCGCTCGACAAGCTTTGAGCTGACTGGAAAGTCGAGAGAGTGGGAGGAGCATGATCGCTCCCGGTTCCACAACTGATAGAAGTGCTTTCTGTGCTTTTTACTGTGGTGGGCAGGGCTCTCCCCAAAGGTCTGAAGGGTCCAAAACATCTCTCTAAATTCTCCTGTGAAGGACACTCCAATGCTGGCCACAGCTGGGAGCAGCACCCAGGCTGACAAGGTGCTCACCGTGGTCTTTGCTGCCATTTCTTCCATGGATGCAAGTTGAGTCACAGACCCTGCTAAAGTGGAGGCTGACTTGTGACCACTTTTAGGCCACAGTTTAGGATCTCAATTGGCCAGCTGGAAGAGGAAAAGATGAGTTTTGCGATCATCTAAGGAGGAAGGAAGCATCATCTGACACAGGCCACAACCCAAGACAACGTGTGCCATCCCTAGGCAGAAGAGGCTTGACACATGTGGGTACATTCATAATATCTTTTATCAGCACATAATGCACTGCTTGAAGCTGGCTTCGCTTCTTCGTGTTCCATCTTCCATTGCCGAGAAGTGGAAGAGGACCAAGGAAAGTAACGAAATATCAATTAACTGAAGGAAAAACTAAGTTTGGCAATGCACACTTTAGGCCCTACAATGTACAGGAGAAGACTGAACTCTTCCAGCGGTAAGGAAGATCTGATGTCACAGGGCAGAGCCAAGGGATATATTGCCCAGGTTTTGGGAGAAGCTTAGCTTAAAGACATTCAAATGAACAAGCACTTCTGAAAGATTTGCCATCATGTGGATAAGTGAACCATATCCATGGCCCTAGAAATGCACTTTTACTCTTAACAAAGGCAGTTTTTCATTGCCTGATTTACACCACTGAATTCCTTTCTTTATATGGATCAGTTACATACCAAAATTGATGAGAGGGTGTCCCCGAGGCACGATTAGCAGTCAAGAAAAAATCAGCCACAAGTTCAGCAGGTAACTCAGCAGTAGACCTCTCAGACACCAAGGAGTAGCATAGAAAGTGGCCCAGATGTTCCTGGCACCCCATCACCATGGGAAAGCATACTCAAGATGGTCCAGGATATGGAAAAAAAACACAGAACTCACATTAAACATAATGACTTCACAAGACACCAAAACCAATGCAGCAGTCACTACTGCTAATGAGGTGGATGATCAATCAAAACAAATCAAAGCTGCAGTGAGTAAACAGACTGCGGAAAATACTCACCTTTGGTCCCAGCTTGAGATTCTCGAAAATTCTTCCTGGACTATGAAGATCAGGGTAGTCCACCTTCCAGGAGTGGAGGGGGAGCACTTGGTGTTCTATTTTAGGACATGGACACAGCAGACACTACCAGAGGACCTGGGACTTGAGCCTATGGATATAATCCAGGGCTAGAGAATAAACTCTCAAGGGGCACAACAGAGCAGTAGAGCCCCAAGAGCCAATTTTCTGGTTACTAAAGACACTGAGACCTGGGATCTACTGCTTCAATGGGTGAGACATAACTTCCCTATTAGTATGGATAATATCAATGTAAAAATGTACCCAGGTTGCTTGTTGCCACATGGTCTCGGAGGAAAGCATTCAACTCCATGCAGCACAGCTTCGAAAGCTGAGAGTGGTCCATTCACTTCTGGCCCCAGCAAGACTACGACTCACCTATGGTAAATGTAATTACCAGTTCAATGACTCCAAAGAAGCACAAAGAAGACTGGACAAAATTTCAGAGGAGTTTAACAGAGTACCACAACTGAGCCTGGAGGTGGAATCCTCATCAGAGGAAGAGGAAGAGTAAACACTGATATTATTGTGCAGTACTGATTCTTTTAATCTCCCTCTTACTGTTATGAACTCTTGATTTATTTTTCCTCCACAATTGCTTAGCTCATTGAGTTGAACCTGAGTTGCAGTAAATGTTTTGCACATTTTAATGTACATTGGGACAGAGTGGATGTTCTGATGGTGGAAGTAGTTGGCAGTAATGTATGCAGCTGGGTTTTCTTAATGTATTGCAGCTGAAGTTTTAGTTTCTAGTAGCAAGTCTTATACCATGTGGCAGTCAAGATGGTGGGGGTGCCGTCTTTCTGGTAGAGGGATCCTTGTGCTACCTTGTGCACACGTGCATTCCCTTGCAATTCATTTTACACATGTGTGATAGCCAGATCTCCTCTGACAGGACTTAGTGGTTTCCACAAGGTAAAAGCAGAGGGGAGGGTTAGCTCTTCAGCTCCTAAAATATCAGTGCTGAACATATAAATGATCAGTTTACATTTGGCTTTGCCATGCATTTTAAAAGTTATCAATAAGAAATGGAAATTACGTACCTACCATAATTCTTGATCTTCTTGGACAAAGTCTCCACCACTCATTCACACTAATGGGAGGCACTAGGACCCAGCAGGAGCCAAACTTTTTCAGGAGGGCCAGCACCGAGATGGAGCTCCAAGGGAGCAGCACCACAAGCCAGGCTCGTGCGGTATAGATAATCCCGGCGTTGATCCTCCAACCGCCTCAGTACCTTTTTTCTCTGAGGAGGTGTAGCGTAACTAACCTGCAGAGGACTAACCTAAAAATCGGACATAAGATAGTCCGAATGACCCATGTAAGGAAGATCAAATAACCAAGCCTTCACAGCCCAAAGATTGAAGGAGTGAAGACCAAAAACAGAGAAATGAGCTTGGGGGGTGGCAGGCGGTTGTGTGAATGAGTGGTGGAGACTTGTCCAAGAAGATCGAGAATTACGGTAGGTACGTAATTTCCATATCTTCCTGGACATAAAGTCTCCACCACTCATTCACATTAATGGGAGAGTACCGAGCTAAAATAATCCCCCCTGAGACAGGCGGCATGAGAGAGGAGCTCACTTTTTAGGACAGAAGTCCATTTAGAATTGTCCTGCCAAAAGACTGATGCTGTCTGGCATGGACATCCAAGGCATAGTGCTTAACAAAAGTGTTCATGGAGTTCCAGGTAGCCGCATTGCAAATGTCTGCAATGGGGACACTACGAACTTCTGCCAGAGATGCCACGACTTCTCTAGTAGAGTGAGCTTATACTCTGCCTTCCAGCTTGACCTGTGCCATGGAGTAACAGTGGCGAAAACATGCCACCAACCACACTGAAATGCATCTGATAGCAATGGGCTGACCCAGCTGGGTCATGCTGAAGGAGACAAACAGTTGCTGAGCCTTGCAAATTTCCTTCGTTCTATCCAGATAGAACCACAAGGCTCTTTTTCCATCCAAATAATGAAGGGTATGCTCTCCCTCATGGACGTTAGCAAAGTAGGTAGGAAGGACTAAAGGTTGATTCAAATGAAATTCTGAGACAACTTTAGGAAGGAATTTAGGATGAGTCCTAAGAACTACTTTGTCCTTGTGAAATACAGTATACGGAGGGGTCCATGACCAAGGCATATATTTCTGATACCCTACAAGCAGAAGTATTGGCCACCAGGAAGGTCGTCTTCCAAGTGAGGAATTTCAACTCGCAAGTAGCTAGAGGCTCAAAAGGTTTACGAGTGAGTATGTTTAGCACAAGGTTAATGTCCCAGGCTGCAACTGGATGTCTAATAGGAGGTCTGGTATGCAGAATGCCTTTAAGAAACCTCTTAACTACTGGTAACTGAGCCAGAGATATGGAAAGTACTGGCACGTGATATGCGGAAATTGCACAAAGATGAACTTTGACTGAAGAGTAATGTAGACCTGTGTAACCCCTAGATGGCACTATCCCAAGGGCTACTACCCCTGCCTGATTTGCCACTAACAGGTTGAGGGGCCTGGATCCGATGGCGGGTGCCTCCACCCAGAGGTCAGGGTTTGCAATAGTTAAACTAACTTGGTCACAGCCCTCTGGGACACTGCGACCCCCTTTTCTTCCCACTAGTGGCCCACACAATATATCAGAATTACCTTCACAGTATACACTTACCCCCAGGACTGGTTTGGGCAGTGTGACTCCTGGGACTCCCTGTAAAATAAGATGATACAGTGCAAAAACCACAGTACAATACTTTAACATAGACGAATACCTCAGGCTGTGTAACTTTGCTGAAACAAACAGATCTGATTTATTTAGGGGGATATAACAAGGACAGGGGGAAATCAGGTTAATTAGCTTAAACACATTATTAATCACAGTGCTGTGCACATATTTCAGAATCCCAAATGTCCCTAATGTCACTCTTACTGGGTACCCAGGCAATAAAAGGCTAGCCTATTTGGTGCAGCTGGTTGGGGCCCTGAAGATGGAAAATGCATGCACAATACCCAAATTGTAATCCTGAGCCAGCAGGCTCAGTTCGTGGAGAAAGAAAAGAAAAGAAAAGTAATCAGATGGAACACTTGCAATTAGATGATGGCAGGGGACTACCCTGATTTGTACTCACAAATTCAATGCTGAAACTGAATGGAAGGCAGATTGTCCTGGATTGCCAGGTGGAGCAGACCATGTGGACAAGGTCCTTGTGACTGGACCCCTAGGCAGTTCAGAGCAAATGGATTTAGTCTGGATTAAGCAGGGGTTTACTTGCAGCTTCATGCACTCAATTCACTGTACAGGGGATTTGAAATGTGAGTCCCCACTAGCACTACACACATTTATATGGAAAAAAGAAAGTACTATACCAGGCAGGCTGCTTCTCTATCCCGATGGCAATTACTGCACAGTACCTGGGAGAACACACAGCAGATTCAATTCCCAACAGACCGAGCGCGATTCAGCAATTTCTCTAGTCTTCTACAGGGTGAGCCTGGTTTCCGCTTTTCAGATCTCCTTGATTCTCTTCACAGGTCAGATTCAGTCCAAACAAACCTTTGCACAAGCTGCAGACAGAAACTTAGGGCCTTACACGCGTTTCCTGACTAAAACTGCGCACCGAAGGAGCACAGGGCTCCTTCCCTCTTCACTGCCAGAGCAAAACTGAAACTCCAGTAGACTAAACCGGGCACTTCCTTTGAGTTCCTCCCCGTTCTTGGCTGGATTGGCTGTCACTCACAATAGACTCCCCCTGTTGGTCCAAAAAGGTGCCGAAGTCCAAACTACATTTTCCAGAGTCACTTCCCATACAATCCTCTTGTGGCTGACTCAGATTACGAGTCCAAGATCTGATTCGTCCACAGGCACCATTTTAGAGCTACCTTAACCCACACTGATTGGTCCAGTTCAGCAGTTCAAAACTAGAATGGGGAACTAGGCAAACACAGTTCTGATTGCAAAGAAAAGCAGTTAGACAAACTGTATTTTCATTATTACTCTAAATGATTTCTGACAAACAGTTACATCTTTCAGATAGGTTCCCTTTGCACTCCTAGTGACTGCAAAAAACGGAGTGAATTAGCAGCAGCTCGAGTGGGACTCAAGCAGAGAAACACACAGTCCCCCCCCATACAAACTAATTATGTACAAGCAGACAGCTCTTAAAGAGACAGTACCTGAGGCTCTAAAAACACTCACAGATAAATGGCTTAAACGCCAAACACCATTCGGGCTCGGAGCATTCAAGCAAGCTCCTGGAAGTCTTTTGGGAACCCCCATTTGCAGGGGGGTTACACCCTTCCTGGCCTGGGAAAGCTTGACGTCCGCATCAAGCAAGTACCCCCACAAGTTTTTAATTGCAACCATATACATTTGCATTAGGCTCACACATGTAATCATCAGTCAATATATCACTTTACCAGGAACACATTTCTGAAACTTTGCAGTACGGCACTCTTTATACAGTATTACACACACATTGTACCATAACTCAGGTTATTACCTCTTGTGCATGAAACCTGAAGAGAGGGGGCCCTTCCCTATCAGCTACCTTGGGGCTGGATGGGGCAAGGGCACCATACCTAGAGGGCAACACAAGTAACTTGGAGTTAGCACTGATGCTCAGTTTGGGCAATGAGCTCGGGGACACATACACTCCTTTATGGACAACATTGAGAGGTAAGTCCACAGGCCTCCCAAGTGAATCATAACTGAGGTTCACCACAGGCTTTACAGCTCGACCAGTCTTTCTAGGGGGAACTGTTACAGTCTCTGCACTCTGAGCCTCAGTTTCAGCATTGTCCTCACTTGCCGGGGAGTCTCCATGGGGGTAGAGAGGCTAGAACTTGTGGCACTTTCAGCTCCAGGAGTTATAGTCTCTGAGTCCACAACATTTGGCTCACATGGAGAGCTTTTGGACACTGGCAGTGGACCGTCAGGGCACTCAAAATACTCTTCTTGTTCTGGTGTATCACCAGTCTGTCCCAGTCCATCATTTTCCTCCCCTGAAAGCTCAAACAGTTCTACCATACACAATGATTCCATTTCATCTGACTTGATGCTTTGCACTTCACTTTCTGGGAGCATTGGCTCCAGGGATGAAGCTGGGGACTTAGACAGTCCAGAAGGCCCAGCTTCGTCTCCAGTATTGACTAGGGGATTGCCCCAAAACAATTGACTTAGGTCATAAGAAAGGTAGTATTCAAAGTCACACTCACTTTCTTCTGATATGGACTGACAGTCATGCTCAACTGGGACTTGTGGGGGGGAACACTTTAACTCAGCTTCTGTAGGTGCAGACTTTCTTGATCTTTTCTTAGCAGCAGCTCTAGTCACTGGTCCAGAGGGGGCATCTTCTGGGGGCTCAGACTCAAACAAGATTTGTCCAATGAGCAGTAAATGATTTCTATGCATTGTTTTTACATCTTTTGAATTATTCTCAGGCCTTACTTTGTACACTGGCAGATCATCTAGTTTGCCCACTACAATGTGAAGGAGATGGTGCCATCTGTTAACAATCTTGTGTTTGCCATGCAGTCCCAGATTTCTTAGCAATACCTGATCTCCCTCCTGGAGTTCCTGTGCTTTCACCTTTTTATCATACCTTTCTTTGTTGGCCAGATTTCTTTTGGCAGCCATGGTTTGAGCCAGTTGGTACGCATGAGTAAGCTGGGCCTTTAACTTTTGCACATACTGTAAATAGTTGTCAGCTTGAACCCCATCAGGAGAGACCCCAAAACACACATCTACCGGCAGTCAAGCTTCTCTTCCAAACATCACGCGTTAGGGGGAGAACCCAGTGGCATCACTTTTGGTGCAGTTCTAAGAATGTACCAGGGTGCTAATTTGTTGGCTCCATCTAGGCTTGTCCTTTGGGTGTAGGGTGCCTAGCATATCTAGCAAAGTGCGGTTGAAACGTTCAGGCTGTGTGTCCCCCTGGGGGTGGTAAGGAGTGGTTCTGGACTTTTGCAATCCCCACAAAGAAAGCATCTCTTTGATCAGACGACTCTTAAAGTCTCTCCCTTGATCAGAATGGATTCTTTGTGGAGCCCCATAGTGAACAAAAAAATTTTTTATACAAGTACTTTGGCCACAGTGGTTGCCTTCTGGTCTTTGGTGGGGAAAGCTTGGGCATATCTCTTGAAATGGTTAGTGACCACCAGCACATTACTGATATTTCTTTGATCCGACTCCAAACTCAGAAAATCAATACAGACCAGCTCCATGGGTGCACTGGTGGTGATGTTAACAAGGGGGGCAGCGCTCTGGGGCAAAGCTTTCCTCTGTAAGCAGCGACTACAAGTTTGAATGTGTTGCTCCACATCAGCCCCCATCTTAGGCCAATAGAATCTGGATCTCACCACGTCAAATGTTCTGTC
This sequence comes from Neoceratodus forsteri, assembly GCA_016271365.2. Classification (NCBI taxonomy): domain Eukaryota; kingdom Metazoa; phylum Chordata; order Ceratodontiformes; family Ceratodontidae; genus Neoceratodus; species Neoceratodus forsteri. The sequence continues at coordinate 1,272,122,669 of CM057449.1, read as the reverse complement.
TACACCAAGGTGCCCCATGTGGTTGTGCAAGGACCTCAGTACTGAGTCTCGAAAGGGAGTGGGCAGCACTAGTTGTTGTTTGTCTACTTTCCCCCTCTGTCTACTGTTTCTCTGTATAATAGTTTATTCATCAGTTTCAACTTAGGACCTTCTTTGTATAACAGTGCAGTTCTCAAATCAGTGGAGTGTAATTTGGACACATCTTTTCCTGCATAGAGGGCTTCTAAAGCTGATTTGATCATGGGATCGTGGGATTGAGCCTGCTGAATACTGTCATTGTCCAGCTGAGGCAGTGCACCAATGTCTATTGCAGAAAAGTGGCAATAAGCAGCAGGTATGCAATTCTCAGAGGGTCCCAAGTAATCCACCATGCAGTCCACTGCGTCCGTGGACATTTGTTCCTCCCTGTCAAACTTCTGGCAGAGTGCCTGAATATCAGGTTCTGACAATCTGACACAATCATTCTGGGGAAAAGGCCTCCAGGAGAGAGCATCAGCATCTATGTGGTTCAGGCCTGCTCGGTATTCAACAGCACAGTCATATGTAGATAATGCAGAAAGCCACCTATGGCCAGTGGCATCCAACTTAGCTGAGGTCTGCTCATAGGTCAAAGGATTATTGTCAGTTTTTACTAGTATTTTAGCCCCATACAAGTACTCATGGAATTGGTCAACAATAGCCCACTTCAAAGCTAGGAACTCTAACCATACCTCTCAACTGTACCACATTACGAGGAACGTTCCTCATTTTACTTCATAAAAGCTCCCTGTTCCACATTGTGAGGACTTGTTCCACATTCAAAGTCAATATTTTAAAGCAAACATCCATAGTAAATGATGCAAAAATATATTATTCAATTAATAGCATACTTTCTGAACATAAATGCAACATTTTAACAGTGTTGTGAGCGTCTTAGGTAAAGATTTGATTAAGTGTTCCACATTTTGCCCATTTGTTCCACATTTTGACAGGCAATGTTCCACATTTGGGGGACAAAAGGTTGAGAGGTATGACTCTAACTTATGTACAGGATAGTTCTTTTCGGATGGGGTCAGGCTTCTACTGGCAAAGGCCACTGGTCTCAGGCCATTCTCATGCTCCTGGTACAACACAGTCCCCAACCCTTGCAATCTAGCATCAGTGTGCAGGACATAAGGTTTTCTTGGATTGGCATAGGCCAGCACTGGAGCATGGGTAAGTTGATATATGATCTCATGAAAAGCAGTCTCACAATCAGGAGTCCAGCGGGCCCCAAATACTTCACTTGGATGAAAATACACTCTTTCAGTCTCGAGGGACGCTGACTTTTTGTATTTTTGTGGGTTGGGGATACCCTTGAGTAAGGTTAAGTAAAGGGCGGATCACTCTTGAAAAGTCCTTGATGAAACGCCGATAATAACCACAGAATCCCAGGAATCTTTGCAGTTCTTTTAGATTTTTGGGCTGTGTCCAGGTGGTCAAGGCCTCAACTTTACTTGGGTCAGTCTCTATTCCCTCGGTGGATACTATGTGTCCCACATACTTTACTGATGTTTGAAAGAATTGACACTTATCAATGGACAGTTTAAGGCCAAAGTCTTCCAGTCAATCCAATACTTTAAATAATCTGCTCTCATGTTCCTCCAGTGAGCTGCCAAACACAATAACATCATCTAGGTATACTAGGCACTCTAGTAAGTTCATGTCCCCCACTGCACGCTCCATCAATCATTGAAAAGTGGCTGGGGCACCCGAAATCCCTTGAGGCATCCTCATGAATTCATAGAAGCCAAGCGGACAGATAAAGGCTGTCTTCCCATGGTCCTCTGGGGCCATCGGGATCTGGTAGTACCCACTGTGGAGATCCAGCACAGAGAACCACTTGCTCCCATTTAGGCAGTCCAAAGCATCCTGAATGCGGGGCATTGTGTACTGATCAGGGATAGTCTGCCGGTTTAAGGTGCAATAATCCACGCACATCCTTACTGTCCCATTCTTTTTCCTCACTACCACAATGGGGGAAGCATAGGGGCTTCTGGATTCTTGTATTACACCAGCAGCTAACATCTCTTGCAGATGCCGTCTCACATCATCTATGTCAGCAGGTGCCAGGCGTCGAGACCTCTCACGAAATGGTCTTTCGTCACGCAGCCAGATATGGTGCTCAGCTCCTTGCATGCATCCTACGTCCCATTCCTTTAAAGAAAACACCTGGTCTCTCTGGGCAAGCTTCTCACTGATCCTCACTTTCCATTCAGCTGGCAACGGGGAGTCACCAAAATCAAACAAGTCAGGCGTTACTCTGTCATTCTTCTCCAAACTCTTGCTGCTGGGTAGCACTGCAGTGTCTGCACAATGCACATTAGCCAGGGTGCAACCTCTATTTACTTGAATCTCTCTTTCAGACACATTATGAACTTGAACCATTACCCTTCTGGCATAAGCATGGGCTCTAGCGGGCAAAATACTAGGCTTGACCAGCAGTCCCTCCGGCAATTTTCCATCGCCTGGTGCATCCAACCTTAATATTTTATTCTTAACATCCTTTTTGATACAGACCTCTCCCTGTAAGGTACACTGGGCATTTGGCACCAGGATCAGAGACTCAGGATCCTTCTTCCAGACAATTCCGACTGGTTCCTCTGGTTCTACTTTTTCAGCATCTCTCTGTGCCTCATAGGCCTTCTTAATTAAAGCCAGAATTCTTAAAGCTCTACTAATCCTTGACCCCTGTTTTCATTAACACAACTGTGCCAGCCTTCCAAACATATGAGCATTTGTTCCAATCAACAAAGGGACACCATCATACAGTCCAGTGGGGACATACTAGGCTAGGGTCTCTACTTGTTCGGCCACTCCAGCCACGGAGGTGAGGAAGACAGCCAAATTCAGATATACCCAGAATAGGGGTAGGCCTTCTCACTTAACCCCCATACATGCAGTCCTTCCAATGGTTGTAAGGGTACATCTGACAAATGCTTCTGATACCAATCCTGGAACATAATTGTCACTTGGGAGCCACTGTCTAATACAGCTCTTGTAGACACTCCATTTACCTTAACAGTGGTCTTCATGGAGGGACCCACTTTTCTGGACCAGTCTAGAGAGGCGGTAGCGGGGGCCTGGGCAACTGACCTTGCCACAAAGGGCGTGAGTTAGCATTTTTGGGCCTTCATTGGGATCATTTCGTGCATCTCTTAACCACTGATTTGTTCTCCGAAGCTCTCCTTGTAGCCTATATGCAACTTTGTCAGTGTCTTTTGGGGACCGGCATTCCCTCTTCATGTGCCCATCCTTCCCACAATTATAGCAAAACATACTTTCTGGAGTTTGAGCTGGCCGAGGCGTCACACTGGGAGCCAGGGCAGGGGTAATACTAACTGGAAACCTTGGTGCCATCTCTGTCTGCAGCGTGAAAGCATTTGGAGACATCTCGTCAGTTTCTCCACTTCCATGGTCAAGGAATCGAGTTTGGAGCTGTTATCAGCAGGAGATACATGGGTTGGTACCCCCAACCCCATAGCAGATGCAGTCGGGTATAGGTCGGGGCCCGTACTTGCAGGCATGGCCTTCATAAAGGGACTGTTTTTGAATTCCCGGATCTCTCTCAACAGATCGCCCCATTGTGGCATATCTTTTTCCTTCTCAGAGCACTCATTAACTGCCAACCTCTGCCCCTGAACTTCACTTGATGGGTCACCCTCAGTCACTCAGGTCGTAGCCGCAGCTATTGGTGCAAGTCCCTCCTGAGGTCGCCTTTTCTCAACTCCTTGAATTTCTCTCATTAGCTCATCATAGGAGGGTGGGGATTCCAGTCGATTTGCCAGGTGTAACTGAAGCAACAGCAGTTCTGAGAAGGCGGCAGACTTAAGGATCCTGTCCAGCCTGGTTCGGTCCAGTTCAATCGCTGGCAAACTACCCTTTCTGAGGCATTCTTGCAACAATTTTTCTAGCCGAGATACATACACAGACAACAACTCCCCTTGGTACTGTTGTGCATTTCTTACTCTCCACCATAGGTCCTCATCAGAATCTGGGCTCCCATACACATTCTCCAAGGCCTCAAGATAGGCCTGTGCAGTCGCTTCAGGGTTACTGGCCCGTTTAGCATGGATGGTAGCCAGGGCAGGACCTCGGAGGCTCTCACTAACCCTCTTTCATTTTTTGACTTCCGAGCATTGCCATTCTAGCACTTGGGGGGCAACATAGTCTATCCAGGTCTCCCAGTCATCCTCCTCTTGGGGGTGGGGAGGGTGCCAGAGAAGATCCTCAACCTTCGGTAAGAGTCGTGACTAATGGCAGGTGCAGAAATAGGAGCCTGCATTGGATCAGCCACCATTACGTGGTACTGGAGGCGGAGGGTGTTGGGAGGAACACCCCAGGTGGAAGAATAGTTCTTCAAGTCCTCCACAGTTTTCCCTTCCCAGCAACCATTTAGCAATTTCTCCTCAAAGTTTCAGATAGTGGTGGGGGCTCATCCCCCCCCCGGGTCTTTACTGTCCTTAGTTATCACTCTCCAGGCAGTGAGGTCTCCCGTTGGGGTAATAGTCTGTGGCACTTTGGAGCTATCTGTTGGATCCTTAAACTCAACTAGGGCCAGGAAAGTGTGGGTGAGCAGATTAGCATGCCGACCCACCACCACAGGGTTTTGTAAACCTTCCACCTTGGTAAGTACTCCCTGTACAGTGTCCGTATTGATACCCAGGGGGATGTCCAAGATAAGCATAGCATTTTGGGGGTCGATCTCCTCTTCAGTACACCACTCCACCAGCTGGTGCACAGCTACTTCTGTCGGGCTACCCATTTTTTTTTTTCCTAACAGTGGTTCGTAAATATGGCCACTAGAGGACACACAATCCCAGCCGTGAGCCTCCAAGATGTAACCCCTAGATGGCGCTATCCCAAGGGCTACTACCCTTCCTGATTTGCCACTAACAGGTTGAGGGGCCTGGATCCGATGGCGGGTGCCTCCACCCAGAGGTCAGGGTTTGCAATAGTTAAACTAACTTGGTCACAACCCTCTGGGACACTGTGACCCCCCTTTCTCCCCACTAGTGGCCCACACAATATATCAGAATTACCTTCACAGTATACACTTACCCCCAGGACTGGTTCGGGCAGTGTGACTCCTGGGACTCCCAGTAAAATAAGATGATACAGTGCAAAAACCACAGTACAATATTTTAACATAGACGAATACCTCAGGCAGTGTAACTTTGCTGAAACAAACTGATCTGATTTATTTAGGGGGATATAACAAGGACAGGGGGAAATCAGGTTAATTAGCTTAAACACATTAATAATCACAGTACTGTGCACATATTTCAGAATCCCAAATGTCCCTAATGTCACTCTTACTGGGTACCCAGGCAATAAGAGGCTAGCCTATTTGGTGCAGCTGGTTGGGGCCCTGAAGATGGAAAATGCATGCACAATACCCAAATTGTAATCCTGAGCCGGCAGGCTCAGTTCGTGGAGAAAGAAAGGAAAAGTAATCAGATGGAACACTTGCAATTAGATGATGGCAGGGAGCTATCCTGATTTGTACTCACAAATTCAATGCTGAAACTGAATGGAAGGCAGATTGTCCTGGATTGCCAGGTGGAGCAGACCATGTGGACAAGGTCCTTGTGACTGGACCCCTAGGCAGTTCAGAGCAAATGGATTTAGTCTGGATTAAGCAGGGGTTTACTTGCAGCTTCATGCACTCAATTCGCTGTACAGGGGATTCGAAACACGAGTCCCCACTAGCGCTACACACATTTATATGGAAAAAAGAAAGTATTATACCAGGCAGGCTGCTTCTCTATCCCGATGGCAATTACCGCACAGTACCCGGGAGAACACACAGCAGATTCAGTTCCTGACAGACCGAGCGTGATTCAGCAATTTCTCTAGTCTTCTACAGGGTGAGCCTGGTTTCTGCTTTTCAGATCTCCTTGATTCTCTTCACAGGTCAGATTCAGTCCAAACAAACACTTGCACAAGCTGCAGACCAAAACTTGGGGCCTTACACGCGTTTCCCGACTAAAACTGTGCACCAAAGGAGCACAGGGCTCCTTCCCTCTTCACTGCCAGAGCTAAACTGAAACTCCAGTAGACTAAACCAGGCACTTCCTTTGAGTTCCTCCCAGTTCTTGGTTGGATTGGCTGTCATTCACAATAGACTCCCACTGTTGGTCCAAAAAGACCCCGAAGTCCAAACTACATTTCCCAGAGTCACTGCCCATACAATCCTCTTGTGGCTGACTCAGATTACGAGTCCAAGTTCTGATTCGTCCACAGGCATCATTTAGAGCTACCTTAACCCACACTGATTGGTCCAGTTCAGCAGTTCAAAACTAGAATGGGGAACTAGGCAAACACAGTTCTGATTGCAAAGAAAAGCAGGTTAGACAAACTGTATTTTCATTATTACTCTAAATGATTTCTGGCAAACAGTTACATCTTTCAGATAGGTTCCTTTGCACTCCCAGTGACTGCAAAACAGGTGAATTGGCAGCAGCTCGAGTGGGACTCAAGCAGAGAAACACACAGTCCCCCATACAAACTAATTATGTCTGCAAGCAGACAGCTCTTAAAGAGACAGTACCAGAGGCTCTAAAAACACTCACAGATAAATGGCTTAAACGCCAAACACCATTCAGGCTCGGAGCATTCAAGCAAGCTCCTGGAAGTCTTTTGGGAACCCCCATTTGCAGGGGGGTTACACCTGTGTTCAAGAGGTCTAAGTGATACTCCAAGACTTTATTCGGTGGCCAGGAACAAGGATTCCAAGAGGATTTGGCACACCAGATAGAGAGACACTTCCATTTAGCTGTGTAAATATTTCTGGTAGCTGGCTTGCGTGCAGCTAAAAGAATATCTGAAACTCAATGAGAAACATTAAACCTGTTCACCTCTATCTCATCAGAAGCCAAGCATGGAGGTGAAGAGACCTCGGGTTGGGGTGAACTACCAGGCCCAGGGTCAGAAGGTTCATCTGTAGGGGAAGTGGCTTTGGAAAGGTTTCCAAGAGCCTGTTGATCAGGGAAAACCAAATTTGATGAGGCCAGAATGGGGCAATGAAAATAATTCTGCACCCCCCCCCCGTGCCTCCGATTTGAGCAGTATTCTATGAACTAGGGGAAGAGGAGGAAATGCATAAAGAAAGCATTTTGTCCACTGCAGCCTGAATGCATCCTGAAAAAAAATGCCAGGTTCTGGATTTCTGGAACAGAAGTGAGGCAATTTTGTGTTGTGTGGAGACACAAAAAGGTCCAGGTCCAGAGTTCCCCATTCTTCGAAGAGTGACTGAACGATGGTTAAATTGAGAAACCACTCATGAGGATCTGCCTCCATTCTGCTGAGGCGGTCCACCAGTTCATTTGTACTCCTGACAGATAAACCACCCGAATCAGAGCCTTGTGCTCCAGGTACCATTCCCACACCATCATGGCTTCCCTGCACAATGTATAAGAGTGTTCACTGCCCTGTTTGTTGATGTAATACATCACTGCCTTGTCCATTTGAAGGAGAATGGTCTTGTGACACAGTATGTCCTTCAAAGCCTGGATGCACAGAGGACGGCCCTCATTTCCAGAATGTTTATGTAGAGTTGAGACTCATCCTGAATCCACATGCCCTGGTTGTGGAGATCCTGGCAGTGGGCTCCCCAACCCATCAAGGACACATCCATGGTAATGGAGATGTGATGATCCAGAGGGGTGAAGGGATATAATTCCAGAAGATTGTCCTCCTGAGACCACCAGGTGAGGGACCTCTTCAGAGGTTCTGTCACCTTGATGAGAAAGGACTGAGGGTGAGTAGTTGGGGACCACTGAGTACTGAGTATCCACTGAGTGGTTCTCATGTGGAGATGAGCCAAAGGCACAATGGACACTGAGGATACCATGAGACCCAGCATCCGCTGCACTGAGAGAGCTCAAACTGAGCTGTGTTCTCTAATGAAGCTGGCCATCTGTAGGATATCGCTTCTTCTGTCTTCCAGAAGAAATGCTCTCACACAGGAAGCGTCCAGAAGGATTCATATGAAGAGGAGCTTCTGGGAGGGCTGCAACTGCGACTTTCTGAGGTTCAGCAGGACTCCCATGGACGTGAGGAAGTCTGAGGCCGTGGTCATGGCCTCCAGAGTCTCTTGTCTGGAGGGGCTTGCTAGAAGCCAGTCGTCCAGATATGGGAATACTTGAATTCTGAGTTCCCTTAAATGCACCATGAGAACTGCACAGCACTACGTAAAAACTCAAGGTGCCGAGGATAGCCCAAAGGGTAGGACTCTGAATTGATAATGTTGACCCAACGCCATGAACCTTAGGTATTTGTGATGCTTTGGATGTATGAGAATGTGTTGGTAGGTGTCCTGCATGTCCAGGGAGGCTAGCCAATCGTGTTGATGAATTAAAGTTAGCAGGGTACTGAGTGATACCATCTTGAACTTTTCCTTGTAGAGGAATTTGTTTAACTTTCTGAGATCAAGAATAGGATGCATGCTGCCAGTTTTCTTTGGAATCAGAAAGTAATGGGAGTTGAAACCTGTGTTTCGTTGATCCAGCGAAACTACTTCTACTGCCCTGTTGTTCAGAATGCCTTACACCTCAGAAGCAAGGTCTAACTGCGCAGCAGACAGCCTGGCCACCATTTGGGAGGATAATCCAGAGGGGTTTCTGACAGGTTGAGAAAGTATCCCTTGCAGATTATCCTGAGGATCCATCGGTCTAATGTTATAGACTTCCACTGGTCGTAGAACGCGTCAGATGTTCTCCTACTGCCAGGGAAGAGTTCCCCTCGGACAGCTGAGGTGGGACCTGGACCAGAAACTCAGAAGGTGGCACTGAGTGCTTTTGAGCCCTGTGCTTTCTACTGTGTTTTCTTTTGTGGCTGACGAGTTTGGTTTCTGTTAAAACCTCCTCTGCCTTTACCACAAAAGGACTGATGGTTGTGAAACTGACACTTGTTCCCACCTCCTCGAGAGGGAGCGGGTAGGGGTCTAGCTGTCTTAATGGCAGACCTAGTCTTCTGAGTAGCCTCTAGTGCTTGCTCCACCTGCGGCCCAAACAGATACATACCGTAGAAGGGTAAGGCCATGACTTTTTGTTGGACATCATTCATAAAGCCTGAAGTACGCAGTCAGGAATGGTGATGGGTGCAAATGCCAGCCGCTGCCACTCTGGAAGCAGTATCGAAAGCATCCATTGCAGCTTTAATTTGTTGATTATTGGACTCAATACCTCTAGGTATGGTCTGTAGTAGCTCTGAGTTAACCTCTGACTCGGGCAGAGCTTCTACCATTGCTTTGAGCGAATGCCAAAGAACATGGTCTGGAGAGAAAGAGTGGAATTTAAATTCTTGAGCAGAGGCTTAAAGGAAAGATCATCCACCTCAGGCTCTGCAAGAGAACTGATCTCTTCCCCCAGGGTAGAATTGGTATCAACATCATCACCCAGCCAAAGATCAGGATCAGGCTCAAAATCATCTCCTGACAGTCTGGGGGGGACTGTATAGACAGGAAGAAAAAATTACTCACCTTAGTAATGCTGTTTCTTCTAATGGAGTCTTGCTGTATTCTGACTATTGCAGTTAGGTCCTGCCTTTCAACTGCCCCGGAGAACAAAGAGATAAACTTTCCATGGCCAGCATGGGATGTTCACCGAAAGCTCAGTTGAAGCCCCTGTCTGCTGTTGTTTAAACTCCAACCATCGATCTTTACAAGCAATACTCACTAGAAGTTCTATGTGGAAACTGTAAAACTCACACTAGCCAACTGGCAACTAAATTTATTAAAAAGGTTTTTTTGGTTTCAAAGCAAAGACTCAAGTCAGGAAACCCAAAAAACAAAACACAACACACACCCAAAGTAAAGGAGGGTGAAAAAGGGACACCCCTAGGGTGCCAACACTGCTCCTGCCCACCCACATCCCAAAAAACAGGTTCTGAGAGGGAGGTGGGGGGTCAAGCACTAACAAGACTCCATTAGAAGAAACAACATTACTTAGGTGAGTAATTTTTTTCTTCAAACAACATGAAGTCTTGCTGTATTCTGACTATTGCAGACTACCAAGCATTACCTCCATGGAGGAGGGACAGAACCTACTTTGGGAATCAGCTCTGAAGTACTGCTGTGCCATACCGAGCATCACTCCTAGCCTGGATATCCAGAGAGTAATGCTTGGTGAATGTATGGACTGTTTTCCAGATGGCTGCTTGACAAATTTCTAAGATAGGAATATCCCTGGCAGCAGCCAGAAAAGCAGCTGTACCTCTAGTAGAGTGAGTCCTCAGGCCTGAGGGTGGAGTTCTACCCAGTTTTTCATAGCAGAATTGTATACAAGAGACAATCCACCTGGCAACAGATCTCTTAGTGGCAGGCTTGTCCTTACTGACCTCTCCATATGTGAGAAACAATTGGAGGGACTCAAACCTGTGACCCTTGGTGCACTCTATGTAGTAGCTGAGAGCCCTTTTAACATCCAAGATGTGCAGCCTCCTCTCTCCAGAGGAGGAATGGTCAGTGAAGAAAACAGGGAGAGACACAGACTGATTAAGGTGGAAATCTGAAACCACCTTAGGCAAAAACTTCCTGTTAGTTCTTAGGACCACTTTATCTCTATGGAAAGAGATGAAATCAGGCTCCACTGACAGGGCTTGAAATTCACTGATACACATGGCAGAGGTAATGGCTACCAAAAACACAGTTTTCCAAGTCAAGTACTTAAGCTCTGCAGAGGACAAAGGCTCAAAGGGTGGTTGCATAAGCTGAGCGATGCAAACATTAAGGTCCCAAGCAGGAGCAGGGTCCCTAAAGGGGGATTGATGTGCAGCAATCCCTTGAAGAACTTACAAAACACAGGATGGGCTGACAGAGGAGAGGGCTTGCCTACTGACAAGAAGGCAGAAACAGCTACCAAATTCACTTTAAGTATAGCTGGCCTAAGGCCTAGGCCATTAAGATGGACCATATAATCTAGAACTGTAGGTAACCCTGCAGATTCCGGAGAAATATCCTTACTAGAGCACCAAATAGTGAACCTTTTCCATTTGGAGTTGTAAGTCTTTCTGGTGGAAGGCTTTCGAGACACCTTCAGGATATCCAGAACCCCTTGAGAAAGCTGCAGATCAGCAAACTCTAACTCTTCAAGAGCCATGCCTTGAGATTGAGAGACTTCAGGTTCAGGTACCAAATCCTCCCTTGAGAGGATGTCAACAGGTTGTAATTCCTGGGAAGAGACAGGGGAAGGTGGACTGCTAAGGACAGCAACAGGGGGTACCAGGGCTGTCTGACCCAGTCTGGAGCAATCAGAATCACTTTGCATGGTTGTGACCTTATCTTGACTAACACCTTGAACAGGAGAGGGAAGGGGGGAAGCATACAGAAATTTGCCTTCCCAATTCAGAATCAGAGCATCCAGGTGGACTGAGCCTAAGACTGCAGGTCTGGAGCAAAAGAGAAGAAGTTGGTGATTGTCTGGGACTGCAAAAAGATCTATCTGTGGAGCGCCCCATCTCAAGAAAATCACTTTCAAAACTAGGGGATATAGGGTCCATTCGTGATGGCCCTGGGATATCCTGCTGAGAGCATCTGCTAGGACATTGTCCTTCCCTGGGAGGTGAACTGCTATCAGAGAGGTTTGCAGGGAATAGGCCAGGGACCACAACTTCATTGCTTCTGTGCACAAGGCCGTAGACCGAGTGACTCCTTGCTTGTTGATGTACCACATTGTGGTGGTATTGTCTGTTCTGATCTGGACCACCTTGATCTGTACAGATTTGGAAAAGGCTTGTAGTGCCAGAAACACTGCTCTGAGCTCCAAGAGACTGATGTGAAGCAGAGATTCTTGAGGGGACCACAGCCCTTGCGTGGTAAGATCCCCCAGGTGGGCTCCCCAGCCCAGCAGGGAGGCATCTGTGGTGAGTATCACTGAATGAGACTGAGTGACAAAAGGAACTCCCTGCCTCAAATTGTCCTGATCCTGCCACCATTGCAAAGCCTGGATCAGGGTTTGAGTCTCTGGGACTAGTTTGGTAAAGGAATCCTTTCTTTGGGACCAGAAGGCCCATACGTGGAACTGAATGTCCCTCATCTGAAATCTTGCTCCCTGAACCACTGCTGTAGAGGCTGCCATGTGGCCCAGAAGCTGCAGGAAATGCCTTGCTGGTCGAGACACCTGAAGGGTGAATGAAGAGGCCAGTTCCATAAGGGTCCTTGCCCAGTCCAGATGAAGGAAGGCTCTTGCCCTTATTGTATCCAGCTCTGCCCCATGAAGGTGAGGAGCTGTACTGGCTTGAGTACTGACTTTGGAAGGTTGAGGAGGAATCTTAAGGAAGTGAGCACTTGCTGAGTTATTTGCAGATGTGACTTGACTTGGTCTGGAGACTGACCCACTATGAGCCAGTCATCCAAGTATGGAAAGATGGAGATCTTTTTTCTCCTTAGGAAAGCAACCACTACTGCCAGGCACTTTGTGAACACCCTTGGGGCTGATGTTAGGCCAAAGGGCATTGCTCTGAATTGATAGTGGCCTGAGGGCAACTCAAACCTGAGGTACTTTCTGCGGGAGCACCTGATGAGAATGTAAAAATAGGCATCTTTGAGGTCCAGGGAGGCTAGCCAGTCCCCTGGCCTTAGAGAAGGCAGAATTATTCCCCGAGTCACCATTTTGAACTTTGGTTTTAAAAGGTGCTTGTTCAGATATAGAGGGACAGCTCAGCTGGTTCTGATGGCTTATGTCCTAGTTTATTGGCGGATGCTGCCTCAGTTATAGCACTTCCAGTTAGTATTATTTTCAACTTGTCTTTTGTTACAGGTACTATACCTAATATATGGAAACATACTTTGGTCACTCCTATATTTAAATCTGGTTCACAACATGAGTTTTGTAACTACAGACCTATTTCTATCTTGTCTGCTTTAGCTAAAGTTCAGGAAAGAATAGTTTATAATCAGTTGATTGGGTATGTGGATCGCTTTGGATTATTGTCTCAGAACCAACATGGTTTTAGAAAGGGAAGGAGTACTGAGACTGCCTTGGTCGATTCACAGCAGCGGTGCATTAATGGCATGGAAAGGGTGTCTGACGGTTGCCGTGTTGTAGACTTGACCAAGGCATTCGACTCAGTTGATCACCAATTGTTGATTTCTAGACTTGAGTCATTGGGAGTTGGTGAGTCTTTCTTGGACTGGACGAGGATTATTTAACAAATAGGTTTAAAGGGTTAAATATAGAGGTGCTGTATCAGACTCTGTAATGGTTAAGTGTGGGGTTCCACAAGGTTCTATTTTGGGGCCACTTTTGTTTTCTTTGTTTTTTGATCAACTAGTAAGTGTGATTAATAATGCTTCTCTAACACTTTACGCTGACGATGCAGTAATTTATACATAGGGTTTGTCAGTTGGAGATCTAGGTGTTTCTTTAACAGAGGAAATGTGCAATTTCAGTCTTCACTTATGGCCTGTAAATTACTCTTAAACAAAACTAAGACAAAGGTGATGGTTTTGGTACCCCACCTAGACTGAGATCTGAGGTTGGTACTTTGGAAGTTAAATCTCTTGATGGATTACTGTTTGACTGTGTTGATACATTTCAATATCTTGGGGTATTACTAGATTCTCATCTAAGTTATGAATCTCATTTTTGAGGGTTACCTCAAGAATACATTGTAGATTAGGTTCTTTGTACAGAATCCGTTCATTTCTTATTCCTGAGTCTAGGCTGGTTATTTCAAATTGCTGCTTACTTCCTATTGTGAACTATGCAGCTATGATTACTGACACTGCTTCTCGACAGTGATTTCAAAGAAATCCACTTTACTTCACTTGATAGCTAAGTTTGCTTTAAATTGTTCTAAGTCATCTCATCATTGTGTGATTTTGAAAGAAATGGGCTGGTTACGGTTTCATTAAATTTCCAATACTGTGTGGCCAAGTTCATATATAAAGTTATGGACTCCGAATTCCACATAGTATTTCAAAGTTTTGAGACCATATATTGATGGTCATTATTCTAGACATAGGTCAGACAGTAGGTTTCTCAAGATTCCTTTTATGAAATCTAAAAGTGGACAAAGATCCTTTGCTTATATTGCTCCATTTATTTGGAATGAAATTCCTCAAGATATTAGGTGGTCGTGTTCTGTCAAAAGTTTGCCGATGCATTAAGGATGTATTTCGAATCTCAATTTAATTGTAACTGTTTTTTATGAATTTTTTTTATGAATTTTATACGTAACAAAGACATTTTTGTCTGCAATTTGCTGCATTGTGTATGTATGTTTGATTATGTATTGTCTGTATGCAATATATGTGGGTCGCACCTGTAAAAGGAACTTGTTTCCAGTGTGCTTACCCGTTAAGCGAATAAACAAACAAACAAACAAACAGATATCTTAGGTCCAGGATGGTCCTGCCATTCTCCTGTCTTTTTGGGGGTTAGGAAGTACCTGGAGTACAATCCTTTGCCCTTGTGTAGGGTAGGAACCCTCTCTATGGCTCTGAGAGCCAGGAGGAAAGAAACCTCTGCCTCTAGGGCAAGGGTCTCTGATGGATTTGCAGGTGGAAAGGATCTGGTTCTCATATTGGGAAATTTTTTGAAGCTGAGAACCAATCCCTGGCTTACTACTTCCAGGACCCACTTGTCTGATGTCAGAGACTTCCAGTCCTGGACAAAGTGTGCCCCCTACAGGTATTGGAGAATCAGCCCAGGCAGACTCATCAGGGTGTCTGCTTGGCAGGGGCCTTAGGCTGAGGGGTGGAAGCAGGCCTGCTCATTCCCTGTCTGCCTCTCCCTCTGAAGAACCCCCTCTGAGCATCAGAAGAAGAGGCAGCCTGGGCCTGGTAAAAAGGCCCTTGAAAAGGCCTGCCCCTGCCCCTGGACTACTGCCTCTGAGGAGTGGCTTGCCTTTCTTTGGCCTGAGCACTCCTGTAGGTGGTCCTGTACTCGTCCATCTTTTTCATGTAGTTCTCTGTCTGCTCCCCAAACAGAGAATTACCAATAACAGGGAAATTCATGGCCTTAGCCTGGGCATCCTGTGATAGGCTGGTACATCTGAGCCAAGCCATCCTTCGAAGGGCCACAGATGTAGCCATGACTCTTGATGAAAAATCACTGGAGTCCATGGCAGCATGAAATTGCACCTTGTATGCCTCAATCCCATCTGCAGCCACCTGCTGCAGCTCCTTGGCAAGCTGGTCAGGGGTCTGTTTAGCCAGAGCCAGCACAGTGTCCCATCTGTACTTCTGGTATCTAGCTGTGTAGGCCATACAGTTAGCCTGCCTGAGTCCCAAAGATGCTGCCATGTACTGCTTCTTTGCCATGGCATCAATCCTCCTGGAGTCCTAGTCTGGGGGGTGTGATGCCAAGGGGATATTTGCCTTATCACAGGCAGCAGCCTGCACATCCCCAACATGGCTGCATTGTTGACAAAGGAATTCCGTGTCCGAGCCTGAAAGGGTGTACCTCTTGTCCATTCGTCTATCCTCAGGAGGTATGGAGTTAGAAGTCTTAAGAATTTTATTTGTCTGTTTCCCAAAAGATTTGTGGAGGGGAATAGACAGTCTCCTGGACTCTGGAATGTCCAACATTTTGACAAAATCAGGCTCCTCCTGATCCTCTACTGCATCTTCCATTGGAAGCTGGAGGGTTTCAACCACTTTTTTGTTAAACATAAAGCGGGAAGGGGACTCAGAAAGCCTAGGAGGAGAAACACCTGAAGATCTGTCTGGGGAGATATCCGGGTCAATAGGCACATCCAGACTTTCATAATCACCATAATCATCCTCATACTCTCCCTCCTCCTCCTCCTCCTCCGGTTCATAAAATTCTTCTGAAGTGTAATCCAGAACCGGGGGAACCGACCGAAACGAGCCCCTGCCAGATGGTGTTGGTTTGTCCGGAACCGAAGTTAACGATTGCACTATTCTTATCGCTTTGGCTATCTCATCAGCGATCGGAGTATGAATTTCTGGATCCGAACTGGACGATTTATCTTTTCTCTTCCTTTTAACCAGAACTGAATCCTCAGAATCGTCTCTCCTCTTGCCCCAAGAAGTATCGCCCTGGTCAGAGGGCACTCCTTCTTGTTCGGTCGGAACCAAACTGGGCTGGCCATCCAGGTCAGCGGACTTCTTGGCCTCCCTTTCCCTCAGTCTACCTACTCTCTTATCCAGGGTAGCTTTGGGAAAATTCTTACAAATTTGGCAGTCTGAATCGAGGTGGTCAAACTCCAGACAATAAACACAGGTGGTATGGGGATCAGCTTTATCAAAGGCTTCCCCCCACACACTGCAGTGTTGAAACCCAGTGGGCTCGGTTTTTTTCTTGGATTTCTCAGACATGACCAATCCTATCCAAAACTTACCCTTTTTTCGGCAATCTGCCAGGCAAGACTCCCGTATCAGTTCCTGACCATGTTACGGGTCTTGGAAAAAAACTTAATAAAATCTGGGTTTTTTTAGAACCGATACGGACCGGTTACCACACTCTAAGTAATTCACAAACTTTTTTTAAACTAAGCTGATCGGTTCAGCCGAACAGATCTGAAATTTACAAGTTCCACACAGAAACTAAATGTAAAACCTATCTAGTACTCACAGTACCACAGACAGAGACTTAAACCAACAGATTTTGTAGCAGAAATTCAATAGAAACCGAGCGAAAAACGACACTTTAACTGACTTTTTTGAACCGAGCAAAGAAGAAATCTCCAGAGTGACTGTTCAGTGAGGCGGAGTAAAGAATCTGACGGTTGGAGTTTCAACAACAGCAGACAGGGGCTTCAACTGAGCTAGCGGTGAACATTCTATGCGGGCCATGGAAAGTTTAACTCTTTGTTCTCCGGGGCAGTTGAAATGCAGGACCTAACTGCAATAGTCAGAATACAGCAAGACTTCATGTTGTTTGAAAGGAATGAAAACCAGGCGGAAGAAGAGGAGGAGACAGAATCAGAGTCGAAAACCTCTGGAAACTATGCGGCACCATAAATATCCCTGGCACCATCGAGGAGAGTGGCGCCAAGTACAGAGATGGCATTGACACAGAAAACTACACTACTCCTGGCACTGAGAACAGCACCGACAGGGAGCGCAGCACCACACATGGCGCCGACACCACACCAGATGCCAAGGATGGTGCCGACAGGGCATGTGGCACCACAGATGACACCGACACCACACGTGGCGCCGAAAAGGCCCTCGGCACCAGAGAAGCTGGCACTGCAGGCAGCAGTACCACCGCAGAAGTCTGTGAACTATGATTTGAAGGTAAAGAATGAAAACTGGCAGGAGATAAAGGCATCAGTGTGGACCCCTGTGCGGCAGCCATGTGAGGGGAGTAGACACCAAAGCGCAAATTCAACAGCACTGAAGAAGGCGCTGAGCAACCAGAAAGTTCTAACTGGCCCACCTGGTGATCCGAGACAGACAGGCTCGAAGGCTCCAGAGATGGACTGGCCGGTTTGGGCAGTCGGGACAACCTCTGAGCCCACTGCTCCATAAAAGCGGCCCAATGGTGAAACTGCTCATTGGAAGACCCTCCAGTAGGCAGACAGGGGCTCCGGTGTTGAAGAAGCCAGCTACCAGAGACAGAAACGGGTGACTCCAAAAGAAGTGGAGACTGGCTCCTGACCCCAACAATTGACCATCTACGTGCAGATGTACCAGAGGGTGACCTTGAGTGATGCCATCTCTTCTTTGACTAGTGGGCCAAAGAAGAACTCGAGGCCGAACGGTGCCATGATTGAGACCATTTCTTTTTATGCTTTCGGGGGGACCGCCCATCCCCTGAACACTGGACTGTCTGTTGTCAGACCCCACTCCGGAAAGAGTGGCAGACCAGATCCAGCCCGGCTGACTGAACAGCTTTTATATGAAATCCTCCTACCATCACCTGCCCCACTCATGGTCGACTCTGTCAATGGAGGGCTGAAGACTTCTTTCTTGTACAAGTAAGTAATTCTATTAAAATATAATCAGTACTTTGTGATAAAATACAAAATAATAAAACTGAAAACTAAGCTGCAAGTTTGAAGTTTGACTCCTGGCGGGCGAGCGATGTCATTACTGAAGCGCACTTGATGGCGGCGAAAAAGGAACTGAGATGGTTGGAGGGTCAACACCAAGATAGTCTATACCGCATGAGCATGGTTCATGGTGCCACTCCCTCGTGGCTCCATCTCTGCGCTGGCCCTCCTGAAAAAGTTTGGCTCCTGCTGGGTCCTAGCGCCTCCGGCATACTCCCATTAGTGTGAATGAGTGGTGGAGACTTTACATCGAGGAAGATCAGGCTGTTAATAGTCCATGTTGTATTTTGCTAAGAATGTTCTTGGGCATATGAGAATGTTCCATTATCTTCTAACCACTCTGTATAACAGATGAGGTAGTGCCACATTTACCTTTATACCTGTCCTGATATGCAGAAACAGTATTAGAGTCACTTCTATCTATGTTTTTCGGACTTACCATATTGATGGACTTTTCTGCAAGTCGTAGCATGGTTGGCATATGTGTAAAGATGTAGAGTAGATTAAATTGTCTGATATCCCCTCAAAGTTGTATCAAATTACTTAGATATGATGATAATACTGATGCTAACATGTACTGGTGGAAACACGTATATGACATGTCTGTACTAGTGTCTGTGTATCTAAGATTGCACTTACTATATGATGTGTTTCAATTTTATAATGAATATTACATTAAAAGAGATAAACGTGAAAAGAACTAAGATAAACTAACACAGAGTATTGATTAAACTCAAAAAATTTACAAAATTATAAAATGGTAGTCAAAACTAAGAAAACAGCCACAGTGACTGGAAGAGGAAAATGAGGTGACTGCACCTTTAAGCAGATAAAAAATTTGTCATTGGGAGGCAGGGGAAACATCACCATATGCAGAGTTTGAACTTTAACATTCTAAAATTCTATGTCTGGGGCAGCACCTCAGGGCTGAGATGCTGCAGTTGTTTGACATCACAAATGCACTCTTGTTGCTAGAAGAGCTGTACATCCACCAGACTGCTCACTGAAATATCCCCTACAGGTAGAGGGAGTGGTTGAGATGGAGGCTGCTACACCAGGGACAGCGGTGGTGTGATGGGGCTGAACCCAGAGCCACCCCCAACAGCCCTATCAGAATGTTGATGGTGAGGATAAAGTGCAGAGGAAACATTGCTTTATAAGAGCTGTCCATTGACCAAACTGTTCATTCAAAACATCTATAATAGGCTTTGAGGGGAACAAGGATAGAAGTGCCGACTGCTTGCATGAAGAAGTCCGGTGTTGTGCCATCCCTCATTGCAGACAATGAATAAGGGGATGCTGATACAGTACCTTTCTCACATCTAGTGGAGTCAAAGACCTCATGGCAGAATGGCACAAACAAGACTGGGACCTATATCTTCACTTTTATTTATTGTGCAAAAATGAAGTTGAGGCCAAACAGTAAATGGAACCCAATGCCAGGCGTAAGTGAGGCTGGAACAGTTTTGTTTTTACTTCAAGAGGACCGCCTGTCATTCCAGTCATGAGACTGGCACAGAAAGACTCACCTGAAAATGAGTGGTGGCCTGAGACAGTTTCATTTCAGAAGCAACTTGTCTGTTTAGGTGCCCTAAATGACCAAATGGTTATTGAACGTGTACATTGAACAAGGTAGGGCTTTGAGAAAACTCAAAGAAAATCAACACCAAGACTGTGAAAACAATAAAACTCAGTAATGTAAAGGTAAATAATGCCTTGAACTAGACTAGAACACTATTTGTAAACAAGTTGATGTTCTGATACTGGACAAGGAACATAATGCACTTTGACAATGAGGAAAAAAGGAACTGAGGTGGTTGGGGGGAGCATCACTATATACCCTGTAGGCATGTGCATGATGTTAGGTATCAGTGCTAAGCATTGGCACTGCTCAACTTATAAATTCTAGCTTCCACAGGTCCCTGCAGTTTCAGTTCTAAAACCAAAGCCTGTGGCTCTGTGGAGAAGATTAACTCCAGAAAGATTGCTGTAATTCTCTCTTGCAACTTGCTGTACACTTGTCGCTGCTGCCCTCTGCCTTCTAATACCTTCTTGGAGGGTAGTTCTGGTCCCTAAATGAGGTTATACTGGTGTAGAAACAACCGAATAAAGAAGATAAATAGAATCCACTTATCCAAGACAGCATAACTGGTACGTAGTAGTGGTTTCAGCCACTATTAGGTACTGGGGCACAACAGATGGCAGCCAGGGCACTAATACATTGTTACTTTTGGGAAAGCTCTGCACCATATTGGGCACAGCATTTGTTTACCAGAGAATGTGCCCTGGTGTACAGCGGGGCCCTGTTTCTACCTCAGTTTCGTATCAGAGAAGAAGAAATTATAGGGAGGTTAAATTATGTGCCCCAAGTCACACAGTGACCCAGTGTAGCTGTACTGGGATTTGGACTGATGTCTCCTGGTTCACAGTTCTGTGCTGTAACAAGTGGACCACGTGGCCTCCATGTCTCCTTGCAGTGGATAAAGGGGATGATTTATTTGTTACACAGTTAGCGTCTTCCAACTCCAAAGCAGACACTGTGAAAAAGGAGTAGGCACATCCTCTTAGAGAGACCTTTCCCATTTGGATGGATATGGTCTGATGTCATCTAGAAATCTGGATAGCAGGGGATATTGATTCCCTTTTTCAATTGAATTAGTATGCCCTGTGTGAAATATGAGAGATTTGTTGAGATCAGTCAGCCTCCCATTGACTCTATGGGTGACAGTCAGTTATATACACAACATGACCATTTACCACATTATTCTATTTTTTTGAAGCACTGCCATTATTCCACATGCCCTCTGAGAAATCCCTGGTGGAGTGAAACACTGGGGCTTGTGTGACAGTTGCACTCCCTTCCTTAGTTCAAACTTTGGACACTTTATCCTGGACACAATGCTATATTTCCATTTGTAGCTTCCTATATAGACTATCTTACTCTATTTTATTTTTTATTTTATTTAAAATGTTAACTGCGTGGGAAAAATTAGACCATGTGGCCCTTTTACTGACCTGACCCAGGTATAGAAATAAGAGACTTAAGCAGATGTATAACTATAATAACTCATTTACACAGTTATTGAACGAAACACATGCATCAAAGACAAAGCACAAATAAATTTAGCAAATAGGTACTATATACACACATAACAATAGGTCATAGCAATAAGATCATACTAGAAACAAGTACATATATCTTCTATAAAAATATGTTCTTTGTACTTGAGTTGAAAAAGATCAGTGTTGGCAACTTTTCTAATCCACAAATCAGTATTGTTCCAAAGTTTAGCGGCTGTGTAACAGAATGATTTTAGATTTTTTTGTTGTTTTAAAAAAAGATATCTGAATAGATAAATCATCTGACATCAGGGGTTGTGCGCAAGTTTGAGACAAATAGATCTGTCATTACCTGTTTGCAGTACTTGAAAAAAAAATTTTTACACAGTTCTAGAATCTCTTTACTTTAGAACCATCTGAGCTGCATGATAAATGACTTTATTTTTGCAACTGTGCTTTTACTTCACTTTGCACCTCCACCTGCGATGAAAAAAAGTTAAGGTTTTGCTCAATTAAATCAGTTGAAAGGTTCTAGTCTCATGTGTGAAGAAGAGTTGCACTTGTAAGCTGTAATTTGGTAACATTAGGAGCGCACTTTTTTTTTTTTTTTTTTTGTTACTGTCATTCCTATTACAAACATTTTTACTCAGTTAACAAAGTTTATCTTTCTTCTTATCTTGGCATACAGAAAAACCCAGACTGAAAATTA
Source organism: Neoceratodus forsteri (assembly GCA_016271365.2). Taxonomy (NCBI): domain Eukaryota; kingdom Metazoa; phylum Chordata; order Ceratodontiformes; family Ceratodontidae; genus Neoceratodus; species Neoceratodus forsteri. Next base: position 1,272,100,912 of record CM057449.1, on the reverse strand, counting down.
TCCTCAGTCTGGAAGATAATTTTCAGTCTGAGTCTTTTGAACATCCAAATAAACAGTGCAGATTTTGCAGATAATTTCTCCACTTCCTGACAGAGAGGAGAGTAAGCACCCAGCTGTAACTTAAAGGTACTGTATATATACAGATACATCTATATTTTTTTCTCTCCATATGGAAAGTAGCAGTGTAAGTGGGTAGAAAAAAGTGATTTTTTTATGCAGTGCTTGGGGTACTTGGCTTTAAAACTGTAACAGGTAGCGTTGGAACCTAGCTCAGGAGAAAAATCTTGGGGTTGAATAGATTCAAAAAGACATGTGAATCAGGTGTGTAATTGGGAGGTGGAGCTGCTAGAGGCCTAGTGCCTTCTACCAAGAGCACTATAAAAGACGCTTTTGCCCAGCGTGGTCCACCATGCTCACATCCCAATGTGTGGGTGGAACAGCACAGGAGTGGAACAGGTTAATGGCATCTTAGGCATCAGCAAACATCCACAAGCAGCAGCAGGAATGCAGAGAGCTCTGCTGGCCTGCCAAAGTAAGGTATGATACCTGTTAGCTTACTGTATCTGTAAAGGGAACTGCCTGTGGTGGGTAAGAAGTATCTGTGGCAAAAGTAACAAACAGGTAGCTACTACAGGTGGGAATAGGAGACATACCCTATCTGGGGAAGGTGGAGAAACTGTTCAAGAAGGGCATACAAGAAAGGGTTAATTAGAAAAGAAAGAAGTAAAGAGGCAGAGGTGTACTGGGTGTGATACAGGCAAGCAAGTAAAACAGAAAGCAAGGGGGAAAAGGGGAAAGCAAGAAACACCCTATCTATGGTAGGGTGATAAACACCATTAGAAGGTGTAGGTGAGAAAGAACCAAACACAGGATGGGGGGGACAATAAGGGCAAGGTACAGTTGATAGCAGTAGGTAGCAAAATATAAAGTCAGTTATGAGAATGGTGCAGTGCAATGGGTGGGGAGCTGCAGTTTTCCAGGAGATATTCTGGAGACTGAGGCCCCTATCTGCATTCACCTGTCTGAGTTGATGGAGGAGGTCCCTAGTCTCCAGGCTGAGCTGGCTAGGATCTAGAGATCCTCTTTCCCACCCAGGGGTCACCAAGTCTAGCGACGCTGCCTCAGAGGTTGCCTAGGAGAAGGAGGGCCAGCTGGACCATGGTGCGCACTGTGAGGGTGAGAGTGGCAGGTCAGGGGCATATTTTGCAGCCTGTGCCACTACAGAATTTGTTAGACATTCTGGTAGGATGGGACTGTTGGGAGCAGGCAACCAAAGTAGTGGCAAGGGAGGATGTGGGGATCCTCCATAGGGATGACCCCAAGGTGGGAAGTAGAGGACCCCAGCAGAGAAGGAAGCAGCTTCTGGTGGGAGGACTCAATTGTTAGAGGGATAGATTTGGGAACAGGAATGGGGGTGAGAAGGGAAGTAAAGAGCTTACAAAGTGCCACAGTTCAAAGGGATGGGCAACGGATACTGAGGATTGCTAGAATGGCAGGGCAGGGGCATCTGTATGTCCTTGCCCACCTGGAGACTAATAACCTAGCAAGAGACAGAGCTGGGATTGGTCTCTGGTTCCCACCAGCAGGACCTCACTTTTGGACCAATTAATTTTATGACCAGACAGTTGTCCATACTCCTCGAAAATCCCTTGAACCTCAGGCAAGGCCCTAGCTGGATCCCTAAGAAACAACAGTAAATCATCAGCATACATTGCTAGTTTGTGTTCACGGTCACCGCACACCAATCCTCCCACCTCCGGCCTTGAATGGATGACCGCTGCCAGTGACTCAAGGGACAGAATATGGAGTAATGGGGATAGCGGGCAACCCTGCCGAGTTCCACGCCCCAGTGTAAACTGGGGGGAGAGTACACCAAAAACTGTGACCTGTGCCGAGGGGTTAGTATACAGGGTTCTGATCCAGGAGACAAACTGAGAACCAAACCCCACCTTCCTCAAAGTAGCGAAAAGATACCCCCACTCCACCTGGTCAAAAGCCTTTTCTGCATCTAATGTGACAATGGCTGCACCATGTTTATTAGCTACCCTACCCCATTGGTATAAAACATTCAAGGCTCTCCTTATGTTATTCTTGCCGTACCGACCCTTTACAAAACCAGTCTGATCCGGGTGAATCAGAACCATAGCAAGGGATCCAACCTGGCAGCCAAGACTTTAGCCAATACTTTATAGTCTTCAGACAGTAATGAGATCGGTCTATAAGATGCACACCAGGCTGGATCCTTGCCCAGCTTTGGCAAGACTATAATACCCACAGACCGGGTGGAGGGGGGCAACTCACCATCTGTTATACCCTCCATTAACATATCCTGCAAGGGTTTGAGTAATTCCCTTGAAAAACATTCAATGAAATCAATAGGGATACCATCTCTTGTGGCGCCCTTCCTCCCCTAAGTGTTTTGATTGCGCTACTGATTTCATTGCTGGTCAGTGGAGTTTCCAGCACATCTGCTTGTTCCATTTGTATGCTTTTTACTGAACCCCTATCTAAAAATGCCTGTATTCTCTCCGGTGAGGGTGACACTTCCGATGTATATAATGCATCATAAAATTTGCCAAATGCAGAACTAATCCCCTCCGGGTAATCCACCAGCTCTCCACCTATAGTGTGAATCCAGTATACTGCCCACACACCCTCCTTCCTACGCAACTGCCATGCCAAAAATTCTCCAGCATGGTCCCCATCAAAATATTGGGTGGAGTGTAATAGTAAAATCGCCCTTTCCAATTGAGCACTACTGATGGAGTTGTATTTCCATTTTAATTTCTGTACAATATGGTATAAAGTGGGTGTAGGGTTAGCCCGGTGGGCCTGCTTGTATGCTTCAACCTTAGCTCTTAGTAATTCAACCTCTCTACCTGAAGCTCAAGCCTTATGCGCTGCAAATGGTATAGACTGGCCACAAATATAAGCTTTTAGTGCCTCCCACCTTGTTTTATGGGAGGTATCTCCGTTACGATTAAAGTTCAAGAACTCCTGAATACTAGCCTGCATATGTTTTATATAAGCTTGATCTTTTATTAATAGAGGATCCAACCACCACATTATATGCCCTAGAGTACCCCCTCCCTCCACGTCTAAGCTAATTGAGAGAGCTGCATGATCCGATATCAGTATACCAGAGTAGAACACATCCTGTATTACTGGCAGGAGTGCTGGGCTCACCAAGATGCGGTCTATTCTAGCATAAGACTTGTGTGCATGAGAGTAAAAGCTATTATCTCTGCCAGACAGCTGTAAGTGTCACCAGCCATTCACTAGCCCCACCTCCTCCTCCAGTACCTCTAATGCTTTTGCATTGGTGGATAACTTAGCAGGCCTAGTGCTGGTTCTATCTAATATACCATCCAACACACAATTATAGTCCCTTCCTAGTAGCCACTTACCCGGCCAATTCACCAATTCCAGAGAAAGTTGTTGGAAAAATTCTGGATCCTCAATATTTGGTGCATATACAGATCCAACATTAACCTGCCCCAATCCAGGAAGCTCAACTTTTGCCTAAACAAATCTCCCAGCCTGGTCCACATGACTGTTTAATACTACTGCAGATGATCCGCTGGGGAGCCATATCACTGTACCTCGAGCCTTAGCCAAGAAAGTAGCTGAAATCCATGTAACCCCTAAATTAGCCTCAGTTCTTAAAGCCTCCCCCCTTGACATATGAGTCTCCTGAACCAGAACCATCTGCCATCCAGCTCTTTATACCTCTATGACAAATTTTTACACTTCATTATCGATTTCAGCCCATTGATATTCCATGCTGCAATTGTAAAGGAGCCTGTCATAATACCATAAGAGAAACAAAGCAACAGACTCAAAGCATATTCTAACTCCATGCATATACCCAGCCCTATCCAACAGCACTGCTATTTGTGTCTGCTCCATTCTGCATCTAATTTTAACATTCAAAAGTTGTAAAAGTAAAATCCCACTCTACGAAACCCCATGTATGATGATCGGCTATTATCCCTCGAGGACCCAGCCCACACAGAAAAAACAGACTTGCCCATTGAAGGGGGAGCACCATAAGTCACCCCAAAGTTCCGATAACCATCACACCTTCCCCATCCATCCATCCCCCCCTCCCATCTACATAACAAGAAGTTCCAATACTGAAGAAACCCACCACCAACATTAAGAGTAACACTACCACCCCCTCCCCCTTTTTGGGCCATAACGGTCCAGCCCCAAATCCCCTACAAACCTACAGCAAACCTTTATGTTTAACATTATTCAGCACTCCATTTAAGAACTCGTTAAACCCTAGGGGTGGGATATTCAGACTGCGTCAGGCAGGGGCGCAAACCTGGGTGCAGTGCAACTGGGCTGAGCCAGGGCATGGACCAGGCGATATTCAATGGTACTGCGCCATGGCTCAGCACCATTGAATATGGCACTGAGGGTGCACGCACTGTATACGGTGAAGTGGCACTGCACCAGCGCAAGTGGCAGAACGGGAGCAGGGGCTACGCCAGCACAAGTGTGGTTGCGCTAATCGCAGCAACTGTGATATTCAGCTGTGGGCATGCAAATGAGGCCATTATGCATGCAAGGCACAAATGGGTCCATTTGCATGTCATTATGACCCCATTTGCATGCGGTGCACCAATCCCTGGTGACCAGCACCTGTTGCCCTGCCAGGTTGCAGCCGGTGGGGACCAACACCCTGCTGCCCCTCAGCGGGCTCCGCTCCCGTTCGCCCGATCACAGGCACGTGTAAAATCAATCCCTGGTAGTCCAGTGGACCGATCCCCATTGCCCAATTGTGGGCATGTGTAAAATCAATCCCTGATGGTCTAGTGGACCAATCCCCATTGCCTGATCGCAGGCATAAGTTAAAACTCCCTGGTGGTCCAGTGGACCACTATCCAGTGCCCGATCACAGCCATGAGATGAATAATTCCCTGGTGGTCCAGTGGACCACTATTCAGTGCCTGATTGTGGGCATAAGTTAAATATCCCTGGTGGTCCAGTGGACTGATCCCCATCACCCGATCACGGGCGTAAAATAAAACTCCCTGGTGGTTCAGTGGAACCCCGCCCCCAGCTCCTGATCAGGGGTGGAATGAACAAAGGACACTCTGGTGGTCCAGTGGTGCCCTCCCACCCACTCGAGTCCCCACCACCATGCACCCCCAGTCAGTGGCGGGCAGCAGCATTCCACCTGCAAGCTGCCCATCGACTGATAGTGTACAGTAGGGTCTGTACGAATTGGTCCACTGAGTGGGCCAATGGGCATGCAGACCACACTGTACTACACAGGCCCAAAATGTGAATGAACCAATAGGCGTGCAGACCCTACTGTACACTGTCAGTTGGTGGGTGGCTTGTGGGTGGGGTGCTGCCACCCACCGCTGACTAGGGGGTGCAGGGTGGTGGGGGACTCAGTGAGCGGGTGGGATGGGGGTACCATTGGACCACCAGGGTGTCCTTTGTTCATTCCGCCCGTGATCAGGTGCTGGGGGGGTTTCTACTGGACCACCAGGGAGATTTATTTTACACCCGTGATCAGGTGATGGGGATCGGTCCACTGGACCACCAGGGATATTTAACTTATGCCTGCGATTGGGCACTGGATAGTGGTCCACTGGACCACCAGGGATTTCTATAACATAAGCCTGTGATCGGGCAATAGATAGCGGTCCACTGGACCTCCAGGGCTTACACTTACATATGCCCATGAACGGGTGGGGGGGTACAATGCTCCCTGGACAGGGGGCATGTGGACAGTATCCTGGGTGGGTGGGTGGCCTCCCACAGCAGGCGGCTGCCATGTTGCACCTTGCAATATGGCAGTTCACCTGTGTGTAGCCAGGACTAATCCTGGATTTACCAGGCACATCTTTGTGCCTCCCTGAGCGGCGCAAGGCGTGGTTGTGCCAGCATCTGTGCTGCACATCCCGGGCTGAATATCAGGATGTGCCGCATATGCTTGGGCACTCCCCCCTCCTGCACTTGCGCCACATATATTACCGATGCACCCCAGCGTATCGGGAGTTGAGCTGTACAACATGTCCCTTTGAATATCATGCCAGGGCGCATTGGTGGGTGGCACATGGTGCAACCCAGTTGTGCCATGCACAAACTTTTTGAATATCCCACCCTAGGAGTTCACTGAAAAAACAAATAAAACTTTGTGAAATTTTTCTTCCCTTCTTTTAACACTGTATTATAACATCCTTAAATTCCCACCATCAAGCATGCCAAAAACAACTAATTGAGCTCAGTCTGCTTAATAAAATAAACATCCAAGAATATAATAGTTCAAATGAGCTGTGCTAGGCACTATTCTACGGGTGCAACCGTTGCCTCTCATACATGCCAGTGTGACAGAAATGGGAAGGAAAGCGTTAATGGTTTGGATTCTCTAGCTGGTGTGTTTTAGCAGTTTGGAAAAAAAACACACACACAAGCTAAAATCCACTGTCCAGCAGCATCCAGCTTGTGGAATTCTCAGTCCTCCCTAGCTGCTAGATAAGAGCTGGGTCATAAATCTCGAGTGGACATCTCCACACACACAGACCTGTCCACATACACAGGCCAGTTTGATTGGATTGGTCATTCAAATATAAACTTAAGGTTAAAAGGGAATATAATTGGTCGCTGATAGGTGTTCAGTCCGATTGGGACAATTAAATACATACATGTTAGATGGTTGGTGCATTCAAAGGGGTAATAGGCATTACCTATTCCCAGGAGAATATATGAGAGGCTGAAAGACAATGAAGAGTGTCCTTCTTAATTTGAAGCTGGAGGAAGAATCTATGACTACAGCCTATCCTTCTAGCTATGTCCATGGGAGCTGGCAGTTAGCATAGGGCACAGTGGTCTCTTGAAAGGACAGGGAAGGGTAAGTTTAGTACTAGCATATTTCAGTAATAGCCTTCTTCTTTTGCCATCTGTTATTTAAAACATGTATTTACTTTTCCTGTATGTGTTATTCTCTTGTGTTGTAAATATATATCCTGTAAATGCTCAGTGTACTTTCTGTTAAGTAAAAAGCTATTTATTTGCTCAACAGTTGTGACTGTGATGTCATTTTTCTAAAGTAATATTTGGTTTCCACTGGCTGAAGTAAACTCTGTGTAGCATCCGCTACTCGAGAGAGACACACTACCAGACTTTAACTTGTGCAATTGCACATTTGATTATTCAAATTTGCAGGCTTGAAGAAGGTGCCGGAAGAGAGTCTGGCTGGTAGCAGTGAATACCTGAGGACAGACACCTCTCTAAAAGCTGTTTCAGCCTAGAGGGAGAGGTGGGTTGTCACAGCCAGCAACAACTGTCTAAGCTCAATCTGTATAATAAAATGAACATCCAGGAACTTAATATTTAGTTCAGATGAGCTGAGTCAAGTAATGCTCTGTTGAAGCAATCGTTGTTACCCCGATCCCCAGATCAGGTCGGTGCAGGGCTGATTCAAGCCTCCACAGTGCTTCGACAATAGCGCAGCTGCAGCAAAGCAAAATAAAGTAGACTTTTAGTTCCTGAAAAGAGCTGCTCTTCACTTAAAAGCTCTTCATTTAGAAAAAAAGAAGAAAAAAAAAATAACCAGGATGGCTGGCTCGAGGGTATAGACATCTCGTATACTGTAGTACCCCAAGCCCTGTTCAACTCAAAAATCAAAGCTATAACTCGAATTGCCTATTTAAAGTAAACTGGCATTATTAGAAAAAGCCATCAGGAAGAATAACATTACCCCCACATGGAAGCAATACAAACTGCTTACGCCTCCTGATGTTCCACTTGAGGCCAATGAAGAACATTACCCCCACATGGAAGCAATACAAACTGTTTTTACCTCCTACCATTTCGTTTAAGGTCAATGAGTAATGCTAGCTAGGGCCCTGGCTTTCAACGTTCTTCTGGGTCATGGCCTACTGGTAAGCTCGGGCCATCCTCTTAGCCCACCGCCCCAGGTCTGGAGTTCTCTTCAACCCATTTTAAAGCTTCTCGAGGGCATGAAAAGAAATGAGAGGCTCTCCCAGGCCAATCAATTCTCAGGTTTGCTGGGTAAAGAAAAGCAAAGTACCAGCCCATTCGTTGTAGCTTTGCCTTAACTTTATTGAATTTCTGACAACAATTTTTTAGATCCTTACTGTAGTCCTGGAATACGTAGACCCCCTTGTTTCCAAGCAGAATGGGACCCTTTTATTTTGCCCTTTTCAAAATTGCTTCTTTATTTTGATATCGTAAGTACTTTATCAGACAGTGCCTAGGACGAGCATCAGGTAGGGGTTTAGGTCCCACTCTATGGGCTCACTCAATTTCGCAGTCCTTAAGATCTTCTGGTAAATTTAAGTGCACCACAAGCCAGGAATGAATATTTTTCTCAGGATTAGCCCCTTTGGTACTCTCCAGCAGCCCAACTATTCTTATTTTTGGTCTTATTTGCTGCCATCAAATATAATTCCCAAGCCACTGCCTTTTTAGGCGTTGTAGTTCATGTAAACTCCTTATATTAATAAAAGAGGCTGAGTGCTGAATGGAGCAAGGCTAAACTGTGTCCACCATGTTCAGCTGCAAGCCACGCCCCACATGAAACTACTCTTGTACTGTAGGGTCCGAATAGACCAACGGTAATGTTCTGTTGTCATTCTCTATGTTTCTATGTCGTATAGCAATAAGTAGCTGGGTGATTATATTAACACACATAAAATGGCTTGTTACAGTCTATATGGTAGCCTTACATCAAAATCTCTACAGACAGTGACTTTGGCCCTGTTTTTAATAAAATAAGTTTCCATAAATGAGAGACTCGATGTTTGGTTATGTTTTACAAATTTTTCAATACCTTACTGCTTCAGTCTTTTGAACACTTATCCAACCAGTATAGCCTTCATGGAAATTATTTGATGAATTTTTTACAAGTTCTTTCATTTATTAATCAAACCCACCAACATAATAACATAGCAATTTAAGGCTGGAAGGGACTCTAGGTCAATTGTGTCTGCCCCCACCACCACTTCATAAGAAGGTCTGGAAGAATAAGTAAAAAATAAGATACAGAAAATCTTTGTTTGCCTGGGGTTAATGCATGCCTAGGTGCATTGTGAGACACAAGGCTCTTGCACTGCACCTGGAAGTGCATTAACCCCAGACAACTAATGAACCAGAGTGTCTTACTGCACTTATAAAATAGGTAAACTGAGAAACAGTTTAAACAAGCATTTGTCAATGACAAATGTTGTCTTGCTGGCATTGGCATTGGTAGTGCAGGAGTTAGAGAGATGCATACTAGGAATGGCAGTGAAGTATGGAATGGATGCCAACCCCAACCCCACCCTGCACAGACTGACAGGCATTGAGGTGTACCTTTGGATAACTGGCCATAATGCTCATGCCATTTCACCTCACGCTACCCTGCAGACACCGACAAGTGTTGCGGTGTGCCTTGGGGTCTTCAGGCCTTATGCTCACCCCATTCCATAAGGAAATACACTGAAATGGGTACTGTACAGGAGAATGGGGTGAACTTTGGGGTAGAAGAGTCCAAGGCACACCTCAATGCCTGTCACTGGCTGCAGTGTGGGGGTGGAATGGCGTGAGTATCACAGCCGACAATCCCAAGTCACACCCCTGACGCCTGTTAGTCTCTACAGGGTGAGGTGTTACAGTTGGAAACCCTAATGCCCCGGGCATTTGTTGGTATTTGCACTCAAAATTTTTAACATGGGCTTTTTGTGACCCCACTCCATGAACAGTGGCACTATCAGTTCATTAGCTGAAAGGTGATTTTGCACAGCAACTACGCCATTTGGCACCACAGGTGTGAAAACACATTTTGGACAGGATGTGAAAAAAAGACAATGTTGAAAATCTGGAGTGAAAATATGAAAAATTGGTGAAGTCAAGAGCATGCATAGAAACTGCACAACACACACCCATGATGCAATTAAATGTGGGGGAATTTTTAACAAGAATTTCAACATAAGCATTTTGGGACCTCCACTCATGAACAGCGTCACTGTGATTTTGTTACTCTATCCCAAATGTTGCTTTCCCACAGTGACCATGCCATTGTGCACCACATATGTGAAAACACATTTCAGGCAGGATGTGAAAATGACAGCTATACTGTTCATAAGGAGATGTGAAGAAATGGCAATGTTGAAAATCTGGTGTGAAAATATTAAAAATTGCCAAAGTTACGAGCGTGCGTGGAAACTGTGCAACACACGCTCGTAACAGTCATTTTTTGGAATTTTTTCAACAAATTTGCAACATAGGCTTTCTGGGAGCCCACCTCATGAACAGTGGCACAGTCGTTTTGTTAATTGGTCCCGAAAGGTGATTCCATGCAGTGACCGTGAAATAACCTTTTCTGACTGTATAACGAAATGACAGTGACTGTGTTCTTGAGCTGGGGTCCCAAGAACCCCATGTTGAAAATTTGGGACAAAAACTCCCAAAAATGGCTGAGATAGCCTCTAAATTGACACCCCCCCCCCATTGATTGCCTTTTTAGGGCTTACCATCATTTCTTCAGTTTGCAGTTGGCGTTTGAAGAGTGCAGACGTGTTCCCGGTCCACTAAAGATCGCTGCTCCCAACTTCTGCAGGTAAGTATGGGTGAGGGGGGTGCGGGGAGGTGGGGTGCGCAGAGGGAGGGTGCGAGTTGGGGGAGGGGGCCGGTGGCAATGACGAGGGACTGTTTTCTTATTTTTCATGTGAAATTAAAAAAACAAAGACATTGTGGGTCTGTTTTTTTTTTCCCACAGGGAAACCTGGATGTCGGCACACTGGGGTGGGCTCCTAGTGTGTCACAGTACTTGGGGGATCAATGCCGACCCAGGGATTTGGCACCCCAAGGTTAGAAGATATGTGTGCGGGGGGGGGCACATGCAACACCAGGAGAGAGCATCCTGGTGTCAGAAACACAGCAGCAGGGTTTGGCACACTGGGGTGGGCTCCCAGTGTGCCACATTAAAGAATGTTTGGGGGTCATTAAGTACCCCGATGTCACCAGGCGAGGGGTCCACCAGCATGATCGGGATTGCGCTTACAGTACAAGTGCCTTTGGGCACTTAATATAGTGTAAGCCATTTTACATGGACACCTCTGTGCTTTGATATTTTGTCCACCTAAGGCTATGTCCTTGACTGCCGACAGATGGCGCCACAACAGAATCTGTGTCAAGACACACGATCGCTGCCATCAATAGACACCTAGCTATATACTGTACTGTATAGCTGTATTCAATAAAGCATATTGCTAATACTGTACTGTATAATGCTGTATTGAATCTTATTTTGTGATCTTTTTATACTTTCATACTGTATTTGTGTTGTTGTTTTTCCGTTGTTTGTTTGCTGTGCTTATGTGGTTTTATGCTTTATGCTTCTGCATACTTTACTGTGGCAATGGGAGGGGTAGTGTGGGTTAAAAACGTAAACTGTATTTAATCAAGTGTCTTTAAAAATTTACTTCAGCTTGCTTTATTTAAAGAAGCTATCTATGGTGGTCTGGTGAGTAGCTCTCACTGTGTACAGTCTGAAGCTGCGCTCGACGCTGTGCATTAGACCCCAGTCAGGCTGTATTTCTTCTTGTTGCTCCATGGCTCGCCTGAGCATTAGTAGAGCCTGTGTAACATTGGCTTCAGTTACCGACAGGGGTTCTGGTTCACTGGTCTCGTCTTCAGCCTCAGCTTCCTCCCCCTCTGGTGCAGATCGACTGCTGGTGTGCTGCATCTCATCCAGAACTCTGGCTATGTCATCTGTTGGTGCAGTATCAGATTTGTTATCACCAAGATGTGCGAGAGTGGCAAACTCACTCGCGGAGAGCCCCAGCAGTAGTGGGATCAGATTCTCTACTGAGGTAAGCATCTGAGGTTCATCTGTGATTTGCTTAACACAAAAAAAACCTTTTGCAAAACAATTCACAATGGTCTCCACTGTGACACTATCCCATGCCTCCTTTAATATCCTCACAGTGTCCAATCTATTGATTCTGCACTATCAAACTCTTCCAGCACTCGGGCCCTCATTTCACGCACACAGTGGTGCTTCATGGAATAAATCACTCCCTGATCAAGTGGTTGAATAACTGACGTTGTGTTTGGGGGAAAAAAATTTACATTACGTTGTTAAGATTTTGAATGTCAGGGTGTCCGGTGAGGTTATCAAGGAGTAAAGTGATCTTCCTGCCCCACAGCCTCCGATCTTATGCCCGTACCCAATCAGTGAATATGTCACCCATCATCCAGGCAGTACGGTTGCTGCGATATGTACTGGGAGAATGGCAGCTCCTCTAAAACATCTCAGTATAGCTAATTTCCCCACAACAACCAATTAAAGCTTTTCTGTGCCTGCCATGTTGCAGCACACTAACACAGATAGCCTTTCTTTGGCCTTTTTGTGTCCCTGGAGCAGCTCAATCTTAAAAGTTAGTGTTCCCGGACCAACACACCTATAAAACAGGCCAGTTTCATCAGCATAAAAAATGTTGTAAGCTGGATAACCACTGATAATGTCAGGAAGCATATCATGTACCCAGTCAGTAGCACCAGAGCTGTTAGCATTCTACTTCTCTCCGTGCTCCTGTTTAAAGCATATGTTGTGGCGCACCTTTCATTGCTGTAACCAGCAATCACTTAGATTAAATTCTTCATTGCCCATTGCAGTGGCAATTTGTTTTGCCTTGGCAGCTAGCAATGGCCCACTCACCATAGCCTCCTGTTCCCTGACAGAGGTGAACCACAAATGTAGCACTTCCTCCACCTCTGAGTCCTTGCCCTCCCTCTTTTGTTTTCTCAGAGGGTTTTGGTTCAAATGCCATTCTGACCACAACTGCTTCTTGCTATGCAGCAGGTCAGATAATGTTGACTTCAGAATGGCAAGTCAGGCAGCAAGATCTCTGACACTCATCTTAGGTAAAGCGTCAATCCGCTTAAAGAAGCTCAATTTTCCAGGCCAAAGGTATTCCAGGGCGCTTAGACATTTTACACACCTAGCACACAGACAGCAAAAGAATCTGTTGAATGGCAAGCCACAACACTACTAAAGCAATCATTAATTAACCCCTCGGCATGTAACCTGCAGTGGAATGAGGTGTTAATTACTTAATGTTGTACTGTGAAGCATCATCAGCTGTCTGTGGTTGCTGGCGCACAATGTCCATGTTAAACATGCAGAATAATTAATTCCCCATTCAAGAATACCCTCTGCATGCTTTTACTCACCCAATTTCTAATCAACCCTGTAACTCTTTCTCCCTCCCCCAGGTCACTCAGTGTTTTTACCAACCGTTCATGCGAGTCTGAGTCAAAGACTTTGCTAAAGTCCAGGTACAACATATCCAAGTTGCCACTGAAGCTTTATCAGCTACCATGTGACCCAGCCGAAGAAGTCTATCAGATTTGTTTAACATGACCTTCCCATGGTGAAACCATCTTGCCTTTTCGTCCTGGAGTCCATTTGACGCCTGGAAATCCATTTATGATGGTCTACAGCATTTTACATGCAATATATGTTACTCTTTCCAGTCTATAGTTCCCTGGCTCACCCTTTTTCTTACTTCTGTGCAGTCCTCCAGTCTACCAACCCTAACCCAGATTTCAGCAAACAGTTGAAGAGATCCATCAATGGTGCTGCCAGCTCTTCCTCCATTTCCTTTAGCACTCTAGGGTGTAGACCATCAGGGCCCATGGATTTATCTATTTTTAGAGCTTCTAGACCTTTCAGCATCCTATCTTCAGTTACTGGCTCAATTTGTATCTCAACTCCCCTCTCCCTTCTGACCCAAAGTTTACCATCTGGTAGTGAATCCTTGCCCTCTACCATAAATACTGAGCAGAAATACTCATTCAGTATGTCTGCCTTTGTCTTCTCCCAATCCTCCCATCCTTCTCCCTTCTTCAGTCTGGCAATCCCCTCCTTAGATCTGCATTTTCTCTGCAGTGGGAAAATAACTTGTCCCTATTTTTGTACCTCCTCCACTGTCCTCTCCTCTCCTCTGTCTGACTTTGCCCTTCTCACCTTTTTGTTACTCCCCGTCATACTAATCTGATACACTTCCCAATTCTCTCGTCTGACTTGTCTTGTAGTTTCCGAATGCTCTGTTCTTCTCCCTCACTGCCTCCCCTGCTTCCTCTGTGTACAACAATGGCTTTTTGATCCTATATTTTTATCCATTGTCCTAATAGAGAGAATTGTTGCCTCCAATAAGCTGTTAAATTTGACTACATCTGTGTACCCCCACTGCATTCACTACCCCCACTAGGTTTTCTAGAATTATCTCCCACATCTTGGTAAAACTGATCCTTCTGAAGTCTAAAACATTTATTAGTGACCTCTTCCTTTCCTTCTCCAGCCTTATTTTGAACCACACTGTCTGATGATCACTGGAGCTCACAGGCTCATGAACTGTGACATCCGCTATACTATCCCAGTTTGTGAGGACTAGATGAAGAGTAGAAATGTAAAGTTACATATATCCCCATGATGCAAAGCATCATGTAAAGTATATGCAAATCACCATGAAAGAGTTTAAACTGGTTCCGTTTTAAGCAAGAGTGCATGGTGTCAAAGGCCTCTCATACACACCCAGTGGACCCCTCCCTTGCTGCTACTCTTGCTGTTCTTTCCCTTTAGTCCAATAAGACCAGTGCCCCATGTTCACTGTGGCAACTGGACCTACATTCTGCAGCAGGACTTTATACTTGTTGCGGTCAGACCATGAGCAATTCTGCTGCTATTCTGTGGCAGTTCTGTGATGGACTTTACTTTCTCCAGCAACTCAAATGAGCCCCAAAATAAAATCTAGTTACCCAGAAAGAATGCTCAGAAAAAGGCAGCCAGGGCAGTTTGGCAGATACACAGGCAAGGCAAAGCAATGGTGACATCATGATTTGGATTAAATGTAGGGCATGGGAGAATTGAAGGGTTATTTATTTTATTTTTTTACTGCAGTCTGTTTTATTGTCCCATGACTCCTTCCTACCTTCCCAGTGCTGGTTTACCACAGCTATGCTGCTCAGAATTTCTTCCCCTGCCTGTCCAGTTGCTTGAAGACCAGTACTGCCTGGTTACAAACCAGTGCTGCTCCAATGGCTCCTCCCACCCACTTGCTTGAAGCCTGGTGGTGACAGTTTTGCTGTAATACTGCACTAGTTGCTTCCTCCTGCTTGCGCAGTTCAACATCGTAGGTGTCGTTTGTGTCAATGTCACTTGACTTCCATGTCTTCTGCTCTCCTACTCTGTAAGGATTTACTGTGAGGTTAGAGAGTAGCTGGACCATTTTACATTAGACAAAGGTCCAGAAAACCTCCCTTGTTTGTCTGCAATATTACTAATACTTTTTTCATTCCACAATGCTGCAATTGGCAAATAGAACCACCATTCTTTCTCATGAAACAGACTTCCTGAAGTTCCCTGTCTTTGTAGAAGGCCATGATGGTCATAAGCTTTCAGGGCTGAGTACCAGTGAATTGGAAAGGGGTGGCCCCACTCACTACTGCAACCCAAGGGGGATGGATGGATAATGGAGCTGCCAACAATTCACACTAATGCCATTTTAAACTTGCTCACAATCATTTTAGCCATTTAGTTGATGTTTTCTGTGGTGACAGCCATTTTTAGTGCACCAAAAAATGCTGTTTCTGCAGCAGAAGCTTGTTTTTGTGGTAGGACCATCCTTCTGCGGCAGTTGCATCAATCACAGAATCGCAGAAAATATGGGCCCTGAATGACTCTTCCTATGACTGCATCATGAAGGAGAGTGCCTGTTTGGTTTTCTTCAACTAGTTAAAAAACATAACCTGGTATCTCTCTACTATAGTCTCACCGTTCATTAGTTTAAACTGCCTTCAATAAAGACATCAAGCTTTGTCCCAAGGTACTAATTCTTTCTGGTGAGGGGTGAAGGTCATCCCACTTGTACAGCCTTCTGTCCAACCAGATTTGCCCCCACTTCCCAATGAAGCCAAACCCCATCCTTCTTACACCCCTTCTCCAGCCAGGTGTTGAAGTGAGTGCTTAGGGTAAGCCTGTATTCAACCTAGAACAAAATGACAGGACCTCAGAGGAAGATATTAAAGACTGTTAGTCTGATCCTTTCGACCAGCTACCTAAAGTTATCCTTTGCCTCCTCTAAGGATCTGTGAGCCAGATCATTTATTTGCAGTTGATCAATGACATCTAGGTTCCCCTTCCTCCCTCCCCAATATTCTTTGCTATTCTCTCAACCCTGTACACATCCCTCCCTGCAGAGGCCTCTGGAAGACATCTAACCATCCTTGTTCCCTGCTGCCCTTCCATCCCCCTTACAGTAGAGTTCTGTAATACTAATGCCTGTCTAGTCCTTAAGTTAACCCTTGAGATTATACTTTATTTTTCTTTGCCTCTCTTGAGGCAGACCTGGGTCGCTGTGGGGCAAAAGTTACTGGTCCCTTCAGGGTGTAGACTGACCAGATCAAGTTGCAAACTCATAAATGACTATGGGGATATCTTCGATGCCACCACTAATACAGTAACATAGAAACACAGTACAAAAGATGGCAGAAGGAGACCAAGGGTCAACTTGTCTGCCCATGTGTTCCTTGATCCTTCTCAGATCCCAGGACCTAACCCCCCCCCGCCTAATGCCTCCTACCACTCCTGTTGCTTTTGATTATGCTTTAGCCTTGTCCCACTCCAACTTGAATGACGCCACAGACTTTGATTCCACTACCTCAGCTGTTAGTTTATTCCATGGCTCCATGACTCTTTCTGTAAAATAGTGTTTCTTAAGCTCCCTCTTCCAGCCCCCCTCAACTTCCACTAATGCCCTCTAGTGTTAGAGTAGGAGACTCTGTTGAACAGGTCAGAGGATAGCACCTCATTTATTCCTCTCAGGAACTTGCATGTTTCAATCATATCTTCCCACTCCCTCCTTTTCTCAAGTGAGAACATATTTAATGCTTCCAGACGCTCCTCGTACAAGTGCCCTTGAAGGCCCTGGACCATTTTGGTCACTCTTCTCTGAACAGCCTCCAACCTGATTGTATCCTTTTTCAGATGTGGACTCCAAAACTAGACACAGTACTCCAGATGAGGCCTTACCAGGGACCTGTAGAGTGGCAGTATTACCTCCTTCCTCCTGCTGTCAAATCCCCTCCCTATGCATGCCAGCATTTTGTTGCATTGGCTTGTCTGTTTAAGGGTGCTGTTTATGAAGATGCCTAGGTCCCGTTCTTCCTGCGTGGCACTGAGCTGGACTCCGTTGAGGTGGTACTCTGTCCTTGGGTTCCAGTTACCCAAATGCATCACCTTAAATTTCTTTGCATTGAACCTCAGCTAACAGATGTTGGACCATCTTTCCAGCTTCTGTAGGTCTTTTTGTAGGTCCTTAACCACCTCTGTCAACTCTTTCTCCTAGCTTGGTATCATCCACAAATAGGGCAATTTTGCCCTGAATACCTATGCCAATGTCACTGATAAAGGCATTAAACAGGACTGGGCCCAACACTGAGCCTTGGGGCATACACCACTAGTACCCTCATGAGACCTCTCCCTGTAAACCACCACTCTCTGTTTTTTGTTTGTAAGTCAATTACCTACCCATATGACTGTGCACTTGGCTACACCCAGGTCCTCCAACTTTTTCAGCAGGCAATTGTGTGGCACCGAATCAAAGGTCTTACAGAAATCAAAGTAGAGGAGGTCTACTGGGTGGTCTCTGTCTAGTTCCCTAGTTAGCCAGTCAAAAAAATGTAATTAGGTTCATTTGGCATGACCTTCCTGCCATGAACCTATGTTTGTCTGTTGCACTGCTATGTCCGCTCATGGAGTAAAATGACTTTAAAGCACTGAATTGGTGTACCTGTTGTTTTTTGTAAGTTTGCTGCTGTATGGGTGAGTGCTCTCTGTAAACTACATTGACTATAAATTTTGGACGTTAGCACCACCAGCCCTGTGAATCTCCATTACACATGAAAAGTTTATTTCCTCTATTTGGAGAAGCACGGGTTTGAACCTAAAAACCTACAAATCACGCAACCATCCATGAGTTTAAATTTCAGACATGGAGCAGTTAAATAACGTTGGCAACGACAATGATAACTTGGAAGGAGTGAATTTATATTCCACCTTATTTTCCGAAGAGCCTGGAGAGAACCTTATAATACAATCTGCATCGGACCCAGCCAGAAAAACTAATGGAGGAGAGATTATTGGGACAGGTGAGAATACTATCAGAAATGCTTTCTATACTTTGGAAAAATTAGCGACCCATTGCTGTAGACTCTTTTGGCAGAAACAAGCAATGAATGCTTATCTTCAGGTGCAAAGGGCTCTAAGAGGGCTAGAATTTTACAACGCCCTGCATCGGGAGACACGAGACCGAATTTAGTCACAGAATGGGAAAAAGTAATGCATGATGCCTCACAGGAACTAATTAAGTTGGTTATCATAGATGGTGACGAGTTCATTAATGAATTAAGTATGCCAATTGAACAACAGGAAAGAGTGGTAGCCACCCCTAAAGACCACCCTGATTTTCCGAGGTGTCAGACTAAGTTTAATGAATATCTGAAGAATTATGATGCTAAAATAAAAAATCAAAAACAGAAAAATATTTTACGTGACACAAATGATTATATCAATGGACAAGTGTTTAATTGGAAAAAGAAGATGAATACAGGTGGGGCTCCACAAGAGAATGACTCTCGTAAGAATCCAAGAACTGCAGATACTCTAGATACAAGTGAGAGTATGAATACTGATCCAATGAACACTACAACAATGGAATTGCAGTCAATTCTGAAACGGACTGCATATGTTTCCACTGATTGCAGCACGGGGGAAAGCACTTCAGAAGTGGACAGTGAACCAGAATTGAATCCTTTTTTTAGGATTGGGTCCTCCTGGGCAGTCAATACCCAAGAGGAGCCCACGAGTTACCAGGTTCCAACTACAAGAAGACCAGCTGAACAACGAGCAGGGAAGAGGAAAAAGAATATGCGGCGGGGCAAGAAGAAGAGTCGGAGGCAGAATGAGAGGTCAACAATGGACAAATCATTATTGACTGTTATTAATCTTTCTAAGGCTGAACTTACTGGGACTGAGATAGAAGTTTTGAGTAAAGGTTTGTCTTTTGTTCCTTCTTTTTCTATAACTGAATTTGATGCATTTGTTGATCTGCATAAGTTTACTAGAAAATTAAACTTGAAAATGTTTTTTCTAGTGGTGTACAAGATGAAGTAAATAATCAAGATAGAGATAAAGTTGCTACAGAGTTTAAACCTCCATCAACTTTCTGCCCTCCTTTACATCCATGCATTTCCTCATTTCTTGAATGCTGTGTTAGAGATTTGGAAGAGATTTTTAAACAACAACCAAAGATTACCATTCTGCAATATCTCTTCACAGGAAAGGGAATCTATTAAGTCCCTCTCAGAAAATAAAAGTATAACAATAAAACCTGCTGATAAAGGGGTAGTATTGTTATACAGGATACCTCTGAATATATAAAAGAAATAGTAAGACAGCTACAAGATAGTACATTTTATCAGCTTTTGACCTTTGACCCTACAGATAAAATTAAGAGGGACATAGAATTATTTCTCCTTGAATTGTATTATGATGGTCTGATTAACACTGATGAGTTATTTTATCTCACTGTACAACATCCTATCAAACCAGCACTGTATACGTTACCCAAGATCCATAAAGGTCCTATGACACCAACAGGGTGCTCCATAATATCCGGTATAGGGTGGGTAACTGAACCTTTACCAAAATTTGTCTACAGTGTTTTGACACCCCTGGTACCTCTTTCGAGAAGCTATTTATGGGACACTATGAGTGCTCTTATGTTTCTGAAAGAAATACAAACTGAAATGGACTGGTGGTTGGTTACATTGGATATAGATGCTCTCTATGCCAATATACCACACCAGGATGGTATTTTGGCAATAGAGGAGAGTCTTTTAACATACACTTCACTACCTCAGGCTAAGATTAATATGTTAATCAATATGACAGAAATTGTACTATAAAAGAAAACATTTTTGTTTCAGGAGGAGATCTATAAGCAGATAAAAGGTACAGCAATGGGGGCAACATTAGCCCCTAGTTGGGCCAACTTGTATTTGGCAAGATGGGAAGAAAAAGTGATTTTTGATTCAGATCATAACCCATACTTTGATAAACTGGACTTTTATAAGCGCTTTATTGATGATATTATCATCATTTGGAGGGGAAGTTTGTTGGAACTTAACAATTTTGTGTCATATTTGGAAAATCTGAACTGTAATCTCAATTTTAAGATGTTTGCAGATCAATATGAGATTCATTTTTTAGATCTCATAATAAAAAAAACAGGAAGATGGCACATTATCAACAGATCTATATAAAAAACCTACAGATAGGAACAGTCTGCTGCTGGCTACTAGCTACCATCCAAAGCACGTTATCAAGAATCTCCCGAAGGGTCAGTTCTGTAGGGTAAAAAGGAATTGTAGCCAAGGCCCCTGGAATTCTGCGGTTCTGCGGTTGCAGAATTTGCCACAGAATTTGCATCATGCTGCAGAATATATATAGTGCCACAGAATTCATTGTTTTTGGTGAATTTTCATATAAATATACTGTTTTTCCATAGTGTCAGGCTTTCTTTCCCACCTCGTTTATCCTGAAGCCCCTCCTCTATGCTCAGCATATGATGTCATCGATGACATCACAT
This sequence comes from Neoceratodus forsteri, assembly GCA_016271365.2. Classification (NCBI taxonomy): domain Eukaryota; kingdom Metazoa; phylum Chordata; order Ceratodontiformes; family Ceratodontidae; genus Neoceratodus; species Neoceratodus forsteri. The sequence goes on along the minus strand of CM057449.1, from coordinate 1,272,080,231 downwards.
CATATTTAGCCAATGACAGGACTGCATTCTGCCAGAGAAATGAATAAATCATGCCGCAGAAATCAGAAAATTCTGCCGCAGAAGTCAAGGAGCCCTGCCGTAGAAATCAGAAAATTCTGCCGCAGAACACCAGGGGCCCTGATTGTAGCTCAGAACATGTGTGTCAATCTAGAGTAACAGAACTGACAAGGAGGTTAAGTGAAAGACATTACAGGGATCATGATATAATAAGGGCAAGAGAAATAGTGGATGAGTACTCTAGGGATAGTTTGTTACAAACGAAAGAGAGACCTTGTGATCCAGGGGGACAATTCTCTTTAGTTACCATGTATGGTGGATGGTGCAAAGAATTTGTAGACATGATCAAGAAAAATCTAGAGATCTTGAGGGGTTTAAAACCGCTGACTGGCTTGTTTGAAAAACTGTTAAGAGTTTCCTATAGGAGGGGGAGAAACCTTAAAGACTTTTTAGTCTCCAGTTATCAGCCAAAAGGGGAGACAAAACAGATTACAAGCAAGAAGAGCTCGGGACCATGTGGTTTTTGCAACACATGCCACTTTATGCAAAAAACTGAATATTTTTTTTAACCCCAGGACAGGTAAAGAGGAGAAAATTTGAGATCACATTACTTGGAAAACTAAGGGAGTTATTTATAAATTCACCTGTACCTGTGGTACTTTTTACATTGGTAGAACTAATCGGCACTGTAGACTTAGAATGAATGAGCATATTCTGGCAATTAAAAATGGAAATTTAGATTATGCTATGGCTGCCCATGTTATGAATAACAGAAATAATGGTGTACATAAAGTTATGGCATGTGGCTTAGAACATGTGAAAACCCATGTTAAGGGAGGAGACATGGAAGCAGTTCTGAAAGAGAAAGAACAAAAATGGATATATAAGATGGGAGCTATGCATCCCCCTGGTGTAAATGAGAAATTTGAACTGAAACCTTTTTTAATCAAAAAAAGGAAATAGTTTTCTAGGAAAACTCTTTATATATTATATTTTTGTTTTCCTTTTCCCCCTTCCACCCATTCCCTTTTGTCCCCCCCCCCCCCGTTTTCCTATTTGGGATGAACTCTGTTGGAATTTATTCTGATGGGCCTGTAGTTAAATTGTTATAATTTAATATACATGAAGAAAGAGATTGTGTTGTTAGTGATAAAGATGATTTATACAAAACAAAAATGTTTTTTATAAAGAATCTTTTCTACATTATATATTTTTTTCTTTTTAAGGTTCTTCGTGGATATGAGGTGGTTTCATGAAATATGGGATCAGAACATGATAATATTTTTTGAAAAGTTTGTGCATGTATAATTAACTTTAGATTTCATGTTCGACTCCCACTACTTTGATTGTGTATAAAGCACTTGTTTGATGTAAACATTTAAGACAAATGATAAAGTGATCTGATTGGTTTATATGTGAAGTGACATCACTGGTGGGAGAGTATATATTGTTTGTGAGGAATGTAATTCACTAGCTCTGAAGAAGCCCATATGGACAGGTGAAACATAAGCTACTTTGTCTGTTGCACTGCTATGTCCACTCATGGAGTAAAATGACTTTAAAGCACTGAATTGGTGTACCTGTTGTTTTTTGAAAGTTTGCTACTATAGGGGTGAGTGCTCTCCGTAAACTACATGAACCCATGTTGTCTGTCATCCTGCAGACCATTCTTATCTAGGTAGTCTACCAAGTCTTGTTTTATTAAGGTTTCCATCAGTTTCCCTACTACCAACGAAAGGCTGACTGGTTGGTAGTTGCCTGCTTCCTCCCAACTCGCTCCCTTATGGAGCGGTACTACATCAGCTCTTCACCAGTCTCTTGGAAGTACCCCCATCTGAAGTGATCTGCTGAATAAATGTACTAATGGACCTGCCAATTCACTTGCAAGCTCCTTTAGCACCCTCAGGTGTATTCCATCAGGCCCTGGTGACTTATCTTCCCTGAGTTGATCCAGGGCCTCTCTAACCCTACTATTGGTGATTGATGGTGCTTCCATTTGTGGAACACCTTTGTTGGCAGCCTTGAAGCCACTATCTGGCACTGGGCCTTTGTGTTATTTGGTGAACACTGAGCAAAAAATGTTGTTCAGAACAGTGGCCTTCTGTCTAACCTCCTCCACTACTCTGTCACCATCTCTGAGTCTTACTATTCCTACCCTTTTCTTTCTTTTTTCTTGTATATATCAGAAAAAGTGTTTGTTCCCTTCTTTAGCCCATTCCACAAGCCAAAGCTTTGTTGAGGCCTTTAATGATTTCGCCATACTTTTTGCTTCTTTATTCATCTGAACATAGGCTTCCCATGCACTGTCTTCCTGAGTTCTTTTATAGATCCAGTAGGCCTCCCTTTTGGTTCTGACTGCAGTCCTCACCTGGTTACTGAACCATATTGTTTTTTTGTCTTTGTTCTTTATAGTCACAGTTCTTATGCACATCCTGGTAGCCTCTATAATGGCTAACTAAACCGGCCCCCAATGTTTTTTCCTCATTTAAATGCTCCTGGATCCTTAACAACTTGCTTCTGACTACATCCCTCATTTTATCAAAATGGGCTCCTCTGAAGTTTAAAACCTCTGTCTTAGATTGTGATTTTTCTACCCCTAGGGCTAACTCAAACCACACAGAGTTGTGATCACTGTTGGACAGTGGCTCCCCAACCCCTGTAGCCCTTACTACCTCCAAGTTAGTGAGGATCATATCCAGGATGGTGTCCAGCCTAGTCGGGGCACTAACTGTGTAAGTAAGCAGTCTTGTAGGGCATCAACCACCTTTTGGCTCCTAGTAGAACCTACCACTGGGATGCTTCAGTTAACATTGGGCATATTCATGTCTCCTAACACCACTGCATCCCCTTTTTGTGCTACACCTCTGATCTCCTCCAGGAACTCTTCGTCCCTGCCATGCAGGCCAGTATACCATATCTATGTGGATCCTCTCCCCCACTGCTGAGCTGAGAAGCATCCACAGGGATTCCACACCCTCCTGTTTGATGCTATCTACTGAGATGGCATTTATCCCGTCCTTTACAAATAATTCTGTTTCTCCCCCACCCTCCCTTCTATCCTGTCTGAACAGGGCATAGCCTGGGACCGAAAGGTCCCAGTCATTTTTCTCCAAGGCCCAAGTCTCCGTGATGGCCACCAGGTCCACTTGGGAATCTGCCATCATTGTCTGCAGGTCACTTATTTTGTTTCCCAGGCTTCTGGCATTGTTGCATACCCCTTTCCATAGTATGGTACCCCTGCTGCTATTCGCTGCTGTTGGTTCTGCTCTTGGGCCTGCAGATGCGTGGCCCTGTGTTCAGTTCCTGATAGAAACCATTTTCTACATGTTTTCTTAGGTCATGGGAGAGACATTCCTGCTTGTGGGGGAGTGACGACTAAGTTCTTATCAGAAGTGTATTTTTTGATAGGTTCGCTAGCATTAGACTCCACCTCACCTAGTTTAAATGGTCGAGCTGGACATCAAATTTCTGCCCAAGTGCACGCACTCCTTCCTCTATTAGGTGAAGTACGTCAAACCTGAATAGCTTCCTCTCCCAGAAGCTCCCTCATGAGCCTATGACATGATATCCTTTTCATGACACCATCCATGTAGCCAAGCATTGAATTCCTCGATGTCCTTATTGCTTATTTTGTCTTTACAATCATCTTTGCCCCACACTGAGAGGATCTCTGAGAATGTCAGGGCAGTCATTCTAACTTCCAGCCGTTCCCCCAGCTTAATGAAATTTTGCTTGGTTTCTTCCACTGTTCAAGCATACAGATTATTCATACTGTGATAAATCAGAACATTGGTTCCTTTCTCCTCTTTGTCTACCAACCTGTCAAAGCGTTTGGTGTCACACTGTGCTGAATCTCCAGAGAGGCATTTAACCATTACCTTAGGTTCCATACCTTTACTCAGGTGGGACTCAACTCCCCTGATCATTGAGTCTCCCAGAACAAGAAATTGCTTACTCCTGGATCCATCATGTGTTTCCTTACCGCCTTTGGATGCTGTATCTCCACTACGCATGGTCCCCTTGATGAGCTCAGGGTCACCTCTCACTAAGTCAGGATCCTTCACCTTCTCCAGCGGTAAAAATATGGTTCTTTGTTGCAATGGCATTGGTCCAAACAGATCCTGCGTGGTCCATCCTTGAAATCTTCCCCCTGCCCTGACCAACCACTACTCTGCAGAATTTTCAAAATCCCATCCAAATTCTGCCAAATTTCTCCACAAATGGAATGGTGACATTCCGCAGCAGAAAATAGTTGTGGAATGATTTTCCACAGAAAAAATATATTTTGCGGATCTTAATATTTTCCACAGAAAATATTATGGAACAATTTTCTGCTGAAAAATTGCTTTTCTGTGGAATATTATTCTGCAGATCACAGTAGGTGGAATTCTGCTGAAGAACCAGTGAAATTCTGGTGGAAATTTCACTGGCAGAATGGCCATTCTGCACTAATTCCGTCAGCAGAATTCCGCATTCCACACAGTACTACCCACTACCCTCCAACCCCCAGGGCCAGTGGGTCTCTGGGGAAGAAGAAGTAGTGGTTGGTTTGAACTCCAGATTAGCTGGTGACACAGGCTGGCTATCTCACTGCATGCTGCTTTCAGCTGAGCTCAAAGGTCATTCAGACTCCTGCAGGTAGGACACTGACCCATCCTCCAGAGCAGACTCCTGAAGATGAGTGCCCCACAACCCCTGCAACTTACCACCACATTTTTTATTTAAGAGTGTGTGTGTGTATGAGACAGTGTTAGTGAGAGGTTCCTGCTGTGGACTTTTACTCCCTCTCTTCCTGTTCCTGCCCAGGACCTGCCTGCTGTCAATCACTTTTGTTGTCTACAAAAATAGGACTTCCTCCACCTTGGTGGGTGGGAAGTGTGAGTACTGAGTGTATTGCAGCTGTGCTGTGTGTTGTCGTATAACAGGCTCTGACTCTCTCTTTGTCACCAGTAATTGAAGGTTCCAATTTACCTTGCAGACCCTACACTTCTAATAAAGTGTCTGCTTACCCCCTAGACAAAAATGTTCTAGCAGTAAAGTTCTAGCTCCTTACTCAGCTGCCTCCTTGGTCTTACTCTGATAGCAAGAGTGCGCTCTGCCAAAAGCTAACTACTGGGGACTCTAAATGCAGACACCTGCCTAAGCCCCCCCCCCCAATTTACAGCTCTCATCCTCACCTTGCTAACTGCAAAGATGATAACAGTTCCCTTCCCCCAACTCAGACAAGCACACTAACTCTTACTTTTTTTACCCTAATTGAAGGTCCCAATTTACTTTGCAAACCCTACACTTCTAATAAAGTACTTGCTGACCCCCCTCCATACAGAAGTGTTCTAGTAGTAAATTTCTAGCTGTCATCTATCCAAAGTGGATACTCTGTTTAACTCTCTTTGCTGCTTTATTCTTCACTGCCCTCACTGGACCCACCCCGATCTTCATATGACCAGCTGAAGTGGCCCAAGTTTAACTGCAGCCACTCGCTCACAGCATCTACACATCTGTGGGTTTCAAATACTAGCTCAACAACTCACCAGCTATCTATGTAACCTGCTTACTCTTGCTACTGACTCTGGTTACAATCTTTGTTGCAACATTGAAAACAGGTTCCTCATTCCCAGATGCAAATTGAAGTCGGGTCAGTTGGCCTTCTGTTACAGACTCCCACAATTATGAAACAACCTTGCCTTGGGTGCTTGCCCACCTACCAGTGTTCCCTCCACTAAACGGTCCCTTAGGTTTTGTTCACATCCTTCTGTGACTGAGCTGGATTTATTTGCAAATATCCTTGTATTCATATTACACATTTTTGTATGCTCCTCCTCCTACTGCTGGTTTTGTACCTCTTATTGTAAATACTGTATACTTTTTGCTTGGCATGTATGTTTCACCAGGAAGGCACACTGAGCAACAGGTTGCTCAGCTCCCGGTGAGTCCTGGGGGGAAGGAGTACAATAGGGATGAGACATTTTACATTTAAGTTACAAAGATCAACATAGCATACAATTAATTAAGGCAGTTGTTACAAACAGTGTTGCATACATATGTAATTTGTATGCTTTCTGTATAACATTTTTCTTATTGTATTGTCTATACACTACTCCACTATTCCATATTGTTTCTACCTTGCAATCCCTCCCCATCCCCCTTACCTGACAGTTGCATCTGTAAACAAGATTTTTGCAGCATATCTGTATTTATTATTTATTTGTAATTTTTGACCAGGAAAGGCACTCCAAGCCATTATTATAGCATGTTTCCAGGTGCATCTTGGTGGGTAGGTTGTATGGACCTGTTTTATTGACAAAGGGAATGTTGGTCATGACACTGTAGAAACTCCCCTGCTCTTCTTTGGGAAGAGACAGGGGTGTCCTGATTTATGCAGGACGACCCAAAGCTTGCTATCGCTGTGGATCAACTGGACATTTGAGTAGCCTATGTGCTCATTTAAAATGTACAGTTTGTAATGAACTGGGACATGCTAGCGCTCACTGTAGAAATGAACAGGTCTGTAATCTATGTGATTTAAAGGGGCATACATATCACACTTGTCCCCAAGCAGCACATAACCAATCAGATCAGGCAGATAGTGAAGAGCAACAGCTACCTGTGGCTCTCACCCAAAGGAAGGAAGCTGGGAAAAAAACACCCAATACAGTTCCCGCACCTGCAATTGTACAACCAAATGTAGAGGTGCATGAGGATTTACAAGAGACTGCAGGCCCATCACCGCAGTTACCTAAAACAGTGACCACAGACATAATCTACTATGCAGAGCCCACTATAGCAATGGAAATGGAGGGAAATGCTGTTCCTGAGCAGACAGCAATGCCCCCCGCCCCAATCCCAAACAGTGCATAGTGGCAGGAAACCTTCTAGCAGATGAAGGCAAGAGAGAAGTCAAACACAAATGAAGAAAAAATATCAAAAATCTTTTGATGTCCCTACAGAAAACAGATTTGCAATAATAACAAAAGATGGAGGGGCTTCTGGGAATAAATTGGATGACTTCTCTATTCTGTCTTCCATACCTGATGTAGGTTCCAATGCAAAGAATTCTACCTCAATAAACACAGCATCAACTGCTCCCCCACCACAGAAGGCTAAGGCAAAACAAAAACATTCCTGGGCTACTAGACAACCTCAGAGGAAACCCCCATGATCTAAGTAGTAACATACCATTACTCTTTTCTCACGGAGCCTGCTATCCCACTTTTTTCCAATAATGTGAATAGCATAAAAAAATACCACAAAAAAGATTTCAGTATTTTCAAAACTACATTCCTTGACTGATGGAATATTTATTCTGCAGGATACATGTATTCACACTATCACTGAAGTACAACAGGCTATATGCAACTGGCAAGTAGGCCTTCCTTATTGGTATTTAGGGCAGGACAGATGTTCAGGGGTAGCCATTTTATTCAAAAACATAAATATACATTTAATAAAACTTGTAGATCTGGATCCAGGCAGGACTCTTATATTGGATGTTATAGTACAGGATGTACTGTTCAGATTAATAAATGTGTATGCCACCCAGACTAAAGCAGAAAGAAACTAGCTGTTTCAAACCATCCAACCATATTTGTACTCAGCCCAAAATGTAATACTAGGAGGAGATTTTAATTGTGGGTTAACCTTAAAAGATAGGGGGAAAACACATTCACAAAAAAGGTGTTCTGTGATATGTCCTTTTTTAAAAATATGGCACAGAAAACCAATTTAATAGATGCTTATGTGACAAAAACTGGAAGGTATGATTCAACATTTCATAAGGGCCCATCACCACTCTTCCTCTGTCCGCTCACTATCCTATGCCCTTGCCAACCACTGCTCAGTGAACTGCTCCTGCAGCTAACTCTCCAATCTATTCTACCTCAGACACTCCTATATTTCTTCTCCCAGTAAGCCCAATGGTGCTGCTTCGTTAACCACACCCAACTACTGCACTTGCTCCCAACATTTTGAGACAGCTATCTTGCACTTACCCCCTATCTCATTATATACCACAACCCAATACCTTAGCAGGATTTCCTCATCGTAACTGTTACTCTCAACTATTAGGGTATATGTATTAATCCACACTCACCTATTCCTGTCAAACATATGTAGCTGTATTATCTAATTATATGTTTCCAAAGTATAAAGCATGACTTCCCCATGTAATTGCTACTATACTATAAGTAAGGGTAAATTGTCATCTATACCCAACTATTTCTGTCAAATTTTTTCAACTGTATTGTAATTGTATGTATATATGTCAGGACCTGGACTACCCTTGTCCTCTTCCCCACTATACCCCTCCGCCCAGGTCGCACCAGGAGACGAGCAGTTCTTGCTTAGTGTGCTTTTACTGGTGAAACAATTTCAACAAATAAATAAAATAAATCAGCCACTGGAACTGATTTCTTTTTTATCACATTCACCCTATTTATACAAACAGCCCAGATAATAGTCACTGAATTCTCTGACCATAATATGTTTTGCATTACATTAGGGAATACCAGTACAGCACCTAATGATCCAGGTACTTGGAAATTTAATTCCTCTCATTTGTTAAAACCAGACATTCAGCAAAATATACGATATTTTATTGAGGCAAGAAAATCAGTAATAGAAATGTATGATTCCCTTATCATAGGGTGGGAAGATACTATTTCTGATTTAATAAATCTATTAAAAACAATGAATAGAAAGAAAGAAAGAAATATTATGAGTATTCACAAAACAGGAATCAATTACAAAAACTACTAACCCTCTCACACTCTACAAAACAAAATTTCCAAGTACAAATTCAAAATACAAAACAACGGATGACAACTTTTCACATACCACAAGCCCAAGGATTACAACACCAATTGAAATTTGGCACAAGAGGGGAAAAACGGAACTATCTGCCCGTTTGAAGAATGTAATGATAGAAATAAACAAAAACACTTAGATGGTTTATTACATAACACAAATATTATAAGAACAGATGCACATTCCACATTGCAAATAGTTACACAACACACATCTGAATTATTTAAACTTGTACTAGACAATACAAAACAGCTCAAAACCTTCTTAAACACCTTCCAAGTAGGGTCTAGTATGATATCCCACCACTATTCTGACCGACGTTAAATTTCCCGATTATAACTTCCTGTATACCAGCTTCCCGATCTGCTTATTTTACCGACAAGATTATCCCCCGGCATGCCATTTCCCCGTTTGTCATCAACCCGTAACTTACATTTTTTCCCACAGCACTTCTGCTGCCCATTCTTGCTCTCCCTTTTACTGCTTCCACAGTGCTTTCTTGTATGTTTCTCTGAGCAAGTCAACCTCCTTTGTCATCAATTCATATGTAAGATTGATGACAGCGAGGCTAGCGTGCTCAGAGAAATACAAGCAGATAGGAACGCTTCATTGACAGTGAGTCAGGCCGCTAATGTTACACCTGTAATTTACCAGTCGGGAGGTAAGGGAGCTTTGTTTGCACATGCAAGTGGACATACACAACCATAATACTGTTGTCCGGTTACTGTACCTTCTGTATGCGTGGTATTGGAGTCTGCGTGCCTGTTAAACCTGATCACTGAATTAGTTTACAAGCTGTAACATGAAAGGTGTCAGCATTGGAGGTTACTTTAGGAACCATTGCAGCCTTACATGAAGATAATGCTGAGATGAAGCTGAGAATGTTAGAGCAGGAGTCAGCGTTAATGTTAATGTTAATTTAATTTAGCAGTCGGTAGGTTTGGGAGGTACAGGAGGGTGAGGGCTTCGTTTGTGCATGCAAGTCTGCTGTAACTTATTGCAGTGTTTCCCATTTAGTTTGTCCAGGTGAGATCGCCGCCAAAAGTAGGCAGTGTGAGCTTCATTTACATTTAAACTGAGAAAGCAGTGTTTTCTTGCTGTTATTGCGGCTTCGCCCATTTCCCGTTTCATTTTTCCCGGTGAGATCTCCGCCAAATGTAAGCAGTTTAATTTAAACTAAGCAGTGTTTTATTGAGCGTAACTTAAAATATGCATCCTAGAGACAAGAAGATGTAGCATGTCGGGGGTTTAATTATTGACAGGAAAACAAATGACGGGATTAGTATTGACGGGATGTGGCAGCAGTTGGGAAGTTGGTTGCGGGAAGTCAGTCGTCGGTGTACTATGAGTCGGGAAATCATACGGATCCCTTCCAAGTACCCTCTTTTCCTAAAGAGCTGGCAGCATCCATGATACAAAACATAGCAGCAGAAGTAGAAACAGCTATTACATCCTTAGCTACAGATAAAACCCTGGGGAAGTGATGGACTAACAAGTGAAATATACAAATTTATAGGTACAGAGTTAACTACAGAGTTGGCACAAGTGTTTACTAGTTTATTAGTAACACAGTCCCCATCATTAAGAATAATGAATGGTTTGCTAATTTAGCTATATAAAAAAAGGAAACAGGATATTAATAACTGGAGACATATATGTCTCCTGAACAATGATTTTAAAATATTAGCTAAAATACTGAATTATAGACTATTACTTGTAGCTAAATCACTCATCTCACAAGCTCAAACATGTGCAATACCAGGAAGGAATATCACAGAACATTTGGTTCTGGTCAGGGAACTTTATGAATTAAGTCAGAAGAATAACATTTCTGGGTTCATAATGTCATTAGACCAACACAAAGCATTTGACTCTGTTAAACACACTTTTCTATGGAATATCCTTGCAAAATATGGTATCCCATCACAATTTATCTCTTGGATACAAATCTTGTATAGAACAGCGAAAGTTACACCCCTGGTAAATGGATGGAAGGGCCCCATGATATCAGTTCTTAAAGGGGTAAGACAGGGTTGCCCATTAAGCCCTTTACTTTATTCGTTCTGCATAGACCCCCTGTTACACATTTTAAATTCCACAGTTGGTTTATACCCTATTAGTACCCCAGATAACTCAGACATACAAAGAGAAATAGCCTATGCAGATGATGTGTGCATTATAGTACGAGACAGCCCATTAGTAGAAGAAGCACTCCGACAGTGTCACACATATGGCAAACATGCAGGGGCCAGTTTATATTTGAACAAATGTTCAGGATGCCAATTAGGACATATAGAACAGTGACAGGAGACAGTAGGGGGAATGAAGCTTACAGAGGAGCCCATTACAATTTTAGGCATCATCTTTGGAAATACAGATTCAGATACCCTAAACTGGGAACCAAAACTACAGCAGGGAAAACATTTAGTAACATAATGGAACAAATGGCATCTTAGCAAACAGTAATGTATAGATATGAACGTATACATATAATCAAATCATATCTATTGCCTTTATTTATATACAATAGACATATTTTTCCACCACCACGTAAATTAGAAACCGCACTATATAACATCTTTTTTCAAGCAATTTGGGGCAATAGGCTCCACCCTATTAAGTGGAATATATTGTACTTACCTATCACAGAGGGCGAACTGGGGATGGTGAATCCTTCAGCATTTTATTACAACATATTTATACAAACTAATTTAAAACTTTTACTGCTATGTTCAGGACATGGTTGGACTTCTTTACTTTATAACTCTTGTGTTACATGGATCAGGCAATGGGACACAGGAACATTAGGACCTTTGAGAAGAGCTATTGATGCTCCCCACTACATTAGTGAACTTTTTATTAAAATAAAACAATGGCATGTTACAACTCAGCTGATCCTTACTAAACCAAAGAAAGAGGTGTATCAATGGATTACAGCTCATAATTTCCATGAAAAAATCACTTTTCCAGCATGCCCGCCCACATATACCACATCACAGTTGCACTTACTAAAAGAAAAACAAATTCCTTATAAATTACAGGACTTACATTGGTTAAGCTGTCATAACATAATAAATGTCAAAGAGAAACAGAAAACTTTAGACAAACGAACTTCCGGTGACGTAGCAGGCGGGAATGGCCACTTAACTCTTTGCTCTGGCTCTCCAACAATAAACTGTAGTGAATCCAGTACATTGCGGTGACATCTAGCGTTCCTACTCTGCGTTCAGGACATAGAAAGGGACCCACAAGGGTCCGCACGAAGAAAAGGGGATCTTTGGTTGCTAAACTAGCTACAGTCAACCCGCAAGATAGACCCATGATGGGCCTCAGTCCAGCTCCCTCTCGCTCATCTGTGCTTTTAGCATCGTGGGCCGAGGATTCGTGTTCTGACTCCAGCTCTACCAGCACCAGGGTGGAATCAAGAAAAGTACTAAAGCTTTTACATAAAATAGATGCAAAAGTCTCAGACATCCAGTGGGATTTAAAAAAAATGGAGTCCAGGACAACATCTGTGGAACAGCACCTTGAGGGTCTGCAGGCCGAGCACATGGCCTACGGCTGATCACTGGTTTTCCTGTATGGTAGGGAGAAAGCTTTAACAGCCAAGGCTGAAGATGCAGAGGCGCGTTCCAGGCATAATAACATACGAGTGGTCGGCATACCAGAAGGGGCAGAGCAGGCTGACATGGTGGCCTTCATGGAGTGCTGGCTGAAAAAGGAGCTACAGATGGAGGAGGAAACTCAATTGGAGATTGAAAGGGTGCACAGGGCTCTTGTCCCAAAGCCCAAGCAGTGCGCCCCACCCAGAGCCATCATAATCAAATTATTGAGGTATCCTACTAAAGATAAAGTCCTTCATCTCGCATGGGCAAAGACGGACCTGAACTTTGACGGGACAAAGGTTTTTGTTGACCAGGATTTCTCCCCTGCATTGGCCCAGCATCGGAGGAAGGTGCTTGGCGTTATGAAACAGCTTAAGGAGAGGGGCATGAGGGCCAAACTGCGTTACCCTGCCAGATTGTGGATAGATTCTCCCGAAGGTCCTAAAATATATGAATCATTACTAATGGCCCACAATTTCCTGGTCTCCAAGGACGTTCAAGTTCCAGATATTAAGGAAGAATCGCGGAGAAGGAGATTGAGCAGCTTCTCTGGGCAGTGGCCCCAGGCTCGAGGAGCAACAACTGACCCCACTTCAGAGTGGACTCTGTTTTGCCTCTAAATGCTGACCTATCTAAATGGATCACTAAAGGGAAGCACCTTGAGAAGATTACCTGAACTGCATTAACCATCTTTTCTCCCTTTCTTTTCAGGGGACTGCTTGGTGAACCCAAATCTATCTCAGTTATGTGTATCTTAGGGTGTTGCAGTTTAAGCTAAGCGTTTCAGATGTTTCAGCTAAGCATTTCAGATGGTTACCTTTTTATTTTTCTCCCACTGGCTGCCTCGGCCCTGGGTTGTGGGGAGTTCGAGGGGTCCCTTTCTTGTGGGACGGGGGTTCGCGTTGGTGCTGCAGGGGGGTTGGAGGGCGGTCCCTTCATTTCGGATGCCAGAGTGGATGGGATCTATTTTCGGTGTGGCACCTTCCTGGAGTCTGGCCTTGGCTCCTGTCCCCCTGCCCTCATTGGTTTTTTTTTCCTCCCCTCCTCAAGATGGATGCTGACTCGGTGCAGGGCCTTGCGATGGAAGGCGCTGTCCTCGTGAGCCTTATACCAGATAGTTATAAGAAGGGCAGCCTGCATACTTCAATTTAAGATAAGTGTTTAGATTTTAAATGGGTCATGGGCATTTTGCTTACTCATCCCCTTGAAATATATAACTACAGTTGGTTCTATTCCTCATTTGCCTAAAGGGGGATTGTCTTTTGCTCCTTCGAGGGGATAGCGGAGAGGGGGCAGAACCCCCATGACCTAGGTAGCCAAGTTAGATCGCCAGACAGATTGGAGCTTAAAAATACCTTCCTAGAACTCCAGTGCGCCGGATCTCTGCCCATTCGTTTGAGGTAGAAACATGGAAATACTCCCCATTTTTCTATTTTTATTTTTATCAGGGCATTGTATTGACAGGTCATCTCAGCCAGATTCTTGGGGGTTTTCCTTTTTCCTTAACTGTGGGGGATTTTTAAGACGACGATGAGATAATCCATACAGCAGCCTTCTTTTTTATTTGAGTGAGAGTTCATGTTGGTGTGCCCCCACCATCTGTGGGATGGTCCATACTTTTTCCATGGTAATTCAGAATGCGGGCACAATAATTTTAATTTTCCTTTTTTATGCTCTCTGAGTTGCACTGGATTCCTCACTGACGACGATTTTGGCTAGGTGGTTAATGTTGGAGACCCGAAGGTTTTTTTTTCCTAGCCTTTCCCGGAAGTTTTTTTTAGGGAAACTAACAGAGGGCACGGGTTAGTGACTCCTTAGGTTTCTGGGGAGCCCTTAACCTTTTCACTCCTAGTGGAGTGTTGTTCCCTTTTGGGGGTGTCGTTTTTTCCCCCCTCCTTCATTTTGATGCGCCTGCCGGGCTGATTGTTGTCAACTCGGGTGGATGCTTTGGCTTTTAAGCCACGTAAAAGCAAAGGCTTTATGTCGTCGAGCTCCTTTCTTGGAGCTAGGTTCAGTACTCTATGTGCTATACCTATAGCTATATCTTATTTAATGTGTTTCTGGATTGTTGTACTGTTTTTTGGTCTCTCTCTCTCTCCCCTATTCCTTTTCTTCTCTCTGTCCTTTCTTTCCTTTGAGAGAGCTCCTTTTTCTTGTGACAAGGTGTTACAATTGTACAAGTGGATATAGGGCGCCTAGCAATTCCTGGAGTTTCCCTAGACATAAATCATGGCTGACTTGACAATTTGCTCACTTAATGTAAAAGGAATTAACAATGTAGTTAAACGTGCAAAGGTTTTAGCTGAATTTAAAAGGGAAAAGTGTGACATTGCTTGTTTACAGGAGACCAGGTTGACCCTAGGATAGCACATGAAATTGCTCAGGGACTGGGTGAGTATGGTATGCTCAGACGAGCACCCACAATCCAAAAAGGGGGGAGCAGCCATTTTATTTCGCCGGGGGCTTCCCTTTCAAATTCAATCCATTATTAAGTCAGGCTCCAGACATCAACTGACGGCTTCTGGCATTTACAAGGGTCGAATACTACATTTAATAGGAATTTATGCCCCTACCCCACCCTCTGGAGAGTTTTTTCACTCCCTTTTTACCTCGGTAGCGAAATTACCCCCGGACAAGTAATCCTTATGGGGGACTGGAACTGTGTGGAGGACATTAGCAAAGATAGAAGCTCTACTAAAACTCTGGGATCAAGGACCTGTTCTCGATTACTACTTGCGGAGGCAGGACTAATAGATCCATGGAGACAGTTCAATCCCTCGGTGAAAAATTTTACTTTTTTCTCCCCAGCCTCCAATATGTACTCTAGGTTGGAGAGATTTTACACCCAGAGAAATGCTTTTCACTCATTCAGGGATATTTCCATCCTCCCAATCACGATCTCTGATCATGCCATGGTTAAGGCACAACTCCGTTGGGACACAGTGGTGGGGGGTGGATTCTGGAGATTCAATCCGGGCCTATTAAATGACAAACAGTATAAAGAATCCACTAAAAGGGTTATTCAATGCTACTTGAAAGAAAACACAGAGGCGCTTTCTAAACCTAAGTATCTGTGGGATGCCCTAAAGGCAGTTGTGAGATGGCATACGATAGCATTTGCCTCTCACAGGCATAAATTGCATCAAGCTCATATGCAAGAGGCTCTTGCTTCTATCACCGATTTAGAGGCAACACATAAATGTACAGGGTCCAGTCATACCCTCAAAAAATTGAGGGAGGCCAGGGACTCTTACAATTCTTTACTACAACGATGAGTGGAGAACTCCCTCAGATATGCTGGGCAGCGGTATTATGAGAGAGGAGATAGGGCAGGTAGATTGCTTGCACTAAGACTTAGGAAGCAGGCAGCTGATAGGTATGTGGCCAAGGTTAGTTCAGACCCATCTATTCTCACTCATAGGGTTCTCCCTGGCGAGATAGCACAGGAGTTTGCTGATTTCTATAAGCAACTCTATGCAGCAGAGGAAATACAAGATCATGGTGAGAAAGTCTTAAATTTCTTGCAAGGATTGGAACTCCCTGTCCTGTCTCGCACTCAGAGAGACTCCCTGGAGACTCCCTTCACTGAGGAAGAGGTGGGGGCAGCTATCAAGGCTCTCAGCTCTGGCAAGGCCCTCGGCCCGGATGGGTTCACTTTGGAATTTTATAAAGGGTTCCAAGAGGTGTTAACCCCGTTGCTTACCAGGGTCTGTAATGTGGCGCAGAAGCCGGGGGCCTTGCCAGACACATGGGGGGAAGCCCTTATACCAGTATTGCCCAAACCGGGCAAAGACCATGCCTCATGTGCTGGGTATCAACCAATTTAGCTGCTCAACCAAGATGCAAAAATCTTCGCTAAGGTTATCAGCGAACGACTGCAGAAAGTGGTCCCCGCCCTAGTTCACCCAGATCAAACTGGGTTTATACCCGGCAGGCATATCCAAGACAACATTAGATTGCTGTTAAATGTCATTTCATCGGCCCAGCTCCCCATAGACTCCCCACTTTCGGCAATTTTGTCTTTAGATGCTGAGAAAGCATTTGATCGTCTAAATTGGCATTACTTGGACTTGGTCTTGGGGGGCTTTGGGTTTGGTGATAAATTTCAGTCCTGGATAACCAATTTATATCTCAAACCTAGAGCAAGGGTCCAGGTGAACGGGACGGTTTCCACCCAATTCGGGATTGAGCGAGGCACCAGGCAGGGCTGCCCTCTCTCCCCTCTCTTGTTTGCCCTCAGTTTGGAACCCCTGGCAGCATATAGTCGACAAACTGATATCTTTCAAGGTCTCTGGGTCAGGGGGTGGAGGTCAAGGTCTCTTTATATGCCAATGACACCTTGTTATATATTTCAAATCCAGTAAATGCGGTTCCCAAGATTTTCAACCTTCTTACTGAATTTGGAGCCCTCTCCAGCTATAAGGTTAATCCAGATAAATCTGAGTTATTCCCTCTAGGGGTTACCCTGGGTCAGCCCCTACAAGAGGTGCAGCAAGTTAAGTGGTGTAAGTCCAGGTTTAGATAGCTAGGGATATGGGTCCCCAGGGACTTTAAGGCTATATATTCCATGAATCATCTAAGAGTGCTCCAAGAGATTCAGGAGGACTGCGATAGCTGGAGGGAGCTCCCCCTCTCTGCCTCTGGCAGGGGGGAATCTATCCATATGAATATTCTCCCAAGCCTGTTGTTTATAATGGGTGCCATTCCTTTCAGAGCCCCGAGGAATTTCTGACAAGATCTGAACTCTACTTTTTCCAAATTTATTTGGTCAGGGAAGAGGCCCCGTATAAAATGGAGGACCATGCTGGCTCCTAAAGAAATGGGGGGTTTTGGGATTCCAGATGTCCAGAAATACTTCTGGGCTTCCCAGCTACAACCATTGGTTACTATGGCACAGGATTCCCCTTCTAAGTGGGTTCAAATTGAAAAGGCTGATTCTCCTTTGGGAAACATTTCAGACTTTATATGCCAGGATATTCCCAGATTGCGCCAGCTTGACTTGAGGAATCCCTTTACCAGGGTGATTTCCCAGGTTTGGAGGGACATGTACTCAAAACTAGGTACCCCCTTAAAGCTTAACCAGTCCACGACTATATTAAGCTGCCTAGATTTCGGCCCACTTAAGTGGGACCTGGGTTTTCGCCGGTGGGGGAGAAATGGTTTAATCAATCTGGGCCAGTGTTTCAATGGGAATCAAATAAAATCTTTCCAACAATTAAGGGCCGAATTCAACCTTCAACATACTGATTTTTTTCATTACCTCCAGCTAAGGCATTATGTCCGCTTAAACGAAAGAGAGCTAGAGTTGGGTGTGGAACCACTAACAAACCCAGTACAGTTCATTCTATTCTCTCTGATAAAGTCCCCTCACCAAAAAAAAATTGATTTCGAAGCTAGTACAGGGGATGAATTTTGCTGAGGGTGACTCCCAAACTCAGGTCAAGGACACCTGGCATAGTGACCTTGGGGTGGTCCTATCAGATTTGGATTGGATTTCCATCTGGAAGGCTATCCAGAACACCATGTCGTCCCTTTTTGGGCAAGGATTTCAGTGGAAATTGGCCGTTAGATTTTTTAGAGTCCCAGTTGTGACAAAACACTATGGGCCACATCACTCCAACCTCTGCTGGAGAAACTGTCAGTTGATCGGCACATATGTCCATATATTTTGGGAATGCAATGTTATACGGGAATACTGGAAGGAAGTAAGAGACACTTTGGAGAAGATTTTTGAGATTGTGATGCCAGAGACCCCCCAATATTGGTTATTGGGGTTGCCCCCCTTCTAACCTCCAGATCTTCCCGTTACCTGTATGGAATCTTGGTGGCAGCAGCCCTTAAGACAATTAATTTGTTATGGCTTACTCCAGATAAGCCTACAATCACTTCATGGTATGATATCACCAGGATCTTAGTAACAAGAATACCTGGCGCAAATTGAGGCTATCCTCAGATAAGTTTAGGGGGATATGGTTACCATTTCTGCATTACATGGCCTCTCGTGAGGGGAAACCTATCCTAGAGTTGCTGGCCAGATATGTTTAGTAGGAGTCTCCAGGTTCAGCCAAGACGGTCTGGCTGAAAAAGGTGGATAGGAAGTTTCTCCTCCTTCGAGGCTTATATTTGTCTTGTCACAATTTATAAGGCATACTCTATTTAATATATACATTTAATATAGGTGCATTATTCTGGGGTTTATGTTTGCCTGGGCCCTCGGTACTTGCTGAGGCATCTTTAACTCCTAATTTGCCCTTTCTCCCTCTTTTATAATCTTTAATTTTTTTCCTTTTTACAGTCAATTAATTCTAGGCAGTAACCACAATGCTTGACTGATAGTTGATTTGCTATATAAATATAATTTAAAAATGTTTCCTTGCTTAGCTCCTTTTCTTAAGTTGTGAGGGCACTCTCCCGTCTTACACCTTCTTCTCTCTTTCTCTTTCATTTCCTGCTTCTCTTTCCTGTTCTTCTTCTTTTTCTTTCCTCTGATACTGGTGTTAGTATTGTTTAAGAGGATAGAAGTTGATTCTCTGTTTGTTTGTCAATATATGTATCTTATGGAAAAAAGTTCTCCAATAAATTTCAATTTAAAAAAAAAAATACTTTAGACAAACGAATATGTAGTAGACCACAATGTAGACAGCAACTGGAAACCATTAACCACCTTTTCTTCTCATGAATATATATCCAGGGTTTTTGGGGATCTTTGGCAGCATGCTGGAATGAACCGTGGTTCTCTAATGCAAGATATGAAATGCTCATACTAACATACTAATTGCCAGCAGATTAGGCCTTACGGTCTATCGAGTCTGCTCAAACCTCAGATCCCTAGTTGGGTACCGAGGACCTCCCCCCCTTGTGTTCCAAAAACCCCTATCATCCATCCCCACCCCCCTGGGCCAGGCCATCATCTGATACATCCGCTTTCTGTGTCTGTTCCACCTTCTCTTGAAGCCCTCCACTGTGGATCTCCGAACCAGCTAACCAGGCAGCACGTTCCAAGGATCCACTACCCTCTCAGTGAAAAACCTCCTCTTCTTTTCCCCCCTCACCCTTCCACCTTCCAACTTCAAACCATGCCCT
The DNA here is from genome assembly GCA_016271365.2 of Neoceratodus forsteri. Taxonomy (NCBI): domain Eukaryota; kingdom Metazoa; phylum Chordata; order Ceratodontiformes; family Ceratodontidae; genus Neoceratodus; species Neoceratodus forsteri. Next base: position 1,272,060,723 of record CM057449.1, on the reverse strand, counting down.
CTGGTGATACCGCCCTGCTTTAGTCTAAAGATCCCCTCCATGTTTACCCTATTTATTCCCTTGAAGTACTTGAAGACCTCAATCATGTCCTCCCTGTCTCTCCTCTCCTCCAATGAAAACAGGCAGAGCTCCTCAAGTCTATCCTCATACGTCAAATCCCCTAGTCCTCGTATCATCTTAGTTGCCCTCCTCTGTACCCTCTCCAGGAGCAGTATGTCCCTCTTCAAGTGTGGTCTCCAGTACTGTACACAGTACTCAAGGTGTGGTCTAACCAATCCATTGTACAGCAGCAGAATCACTTCCCTGCTCCTAGAGGTGATACCCCTTACGATGCATCCCAACATCCTGTTTGCTTTGCTAGCCACTCTCCTGCACTGCTCAGAGTTATTCATACATGCATCCACCATGACTCCTAGGTCTTTTTCCCCTGTTGAGGCCTCCAGCGCCTCACCTCCCAGGGTGTACCTGTGTTTAGGGTTTCCCCACCCAAGATGTAACACCTTGCACTTGGTGATATTGAAATTTAATTTCCATGTGTGAGCCCACTTTTCCAGATTGTCCAGGTCCCCTTGCAGGGCCAACCTTCCCTCTTCCCCCTCAACTACTGCTCCCATCTTGGAGTCGTCAGCGAAGAGACTCATTTCACACCCTATACCCTCCCTGATGTCAGACATCAGGGAAGGTATAGGGTGGGGACATTATGCAGGTATTAGGCAGAAATGGAATAAGAGCACACTACACATTATAGTTTTAGTAATTAAATGGTCTATATGGAATGCCAGAAGTTTATTTACCTTTCAACAAAAACATATTGAACATATTGAATTGGTACTTAAAATTACATCAGAGGTACAGGACATATACTACACACAAGCAAAAACACTGACCAGGAATCACCTTAGAGCTCTGTGGTGGAATATGCCCTAGGTAACAAATACAGATGTGCCAATAACATGAATAGTAATTATAGAAATACAAGCCTATGACTGAAATAGGAATACCTATAAAAGGTTATAAACGAGAAATAATCAGGAAAATATGTATGGCCAATATTTGAAATCCTAAATGTTTTTCTGCACATTATTGTTTTGGTTTACTCATCCTCTGTTTCACAGTGCAAAATTGATTTAAGTACTTTGTATTAAGTAATTATGGTTATGGTACTTTTTCTTTGGTGAAGTATGTTTTGTTTGATTTTCTTACCTTAATAAACACCCCTGCTCTTCCTCGATAAGTGCCATAGAATTGTTTCCTTTCAACTGGACAGTGACCAGAGATGGGCAGAAGGGACCTCGGTTTAACATCTCATCTGAGGAATGACACCTCTCTAGCGCCCCCCCTGCACTTCAGTGTCAGTCATGGGTATTACTCCATGTACCTGGTGTAGAGCTAGAATCCATGATCATTTGATCTTCTGGCATGAGACAGACATAATACTGTTAGACTTAGATATGGGGAGGAACAGATGAAATTGCAGAAAGTCTTCATCACTCAGCAGATACTTAAGGAAAGCATGGGATTTCAGGCCACTGAACTTTATGCACTGATTCATTCTTACAGTGAAACTATTTATAATATTAGTTAAAAAAAACAGTCTGACTTAAATGTCTTTGTTCCAAATATCATGAATTAATGCATACCACCCCTCTCTGGGCCCCATTTACTGCCAAACTCAGCAAAACCAGCCTTTAAAACGGTAACCGTTTTGTTCAAAAATGAAGATGTGACTCATGTGAGTACTGTGGATATCTTTTATTGAATGAGACAAAAATGTGAAGTACTAGGGAATTGCGAGTCAGTTCTAGACTCAGAAAATATTTGGACTGGAGGGTGGCACATGAGTGTCTGACTACCGCACACTGAGTCTGGGTTACAACACCTTCCAAAATTGCTTCTTTCTTGGAAGAGATAGGTCATATTTTACCAGGTTCAACCCAAGGCATGCTATCATTATGGTGCACAAACACATCTCAGCAATGCTTGTGACACTGTTTACTGCGACTTGTGCACGGAACTTGGTCACCAGAGTGCACAGTGTTCCAATCACATGAAACGTAATTTGTGTGAGTAGTTTGGACACTTTGGAAACTCCTACAGGACATGCCCTTGGGCTTCCCATAATAAAGAAGACCCCTTAGACGATGCAGAGCAGGAGTTGTATATAAACCGGTACAGCATCGTGGCCCTAGACAGAACTCCTCTGAACTCTCAAGAGCCCCACTGAGTAGGGTTCCAGAGTCTGAACACATGAGTGTTGCTTCATTGGATGGCAAGGACCAAAATCCTCATGCTGTACAAACCCCAGATCCTTGAACACGCAAATCCAGACATCCGGCCCACGGATGAAACAGGGGATGCAGTTCAGTTCAATGCTTTATTGTTTGACAAATTAATGTCTTTACAATTTAAAATAATTTTTTATAAAAAATATTAATGCAACTTTTTTCTACAGTCAATCCATAGACACAGTTATACACAGCTTACATTTCCTATACATAAAATCTAAACTTAAATACAGCCAGACATATAGAACAGTATATTATTTAAAAAGGACTTTTTATAATATTTCCCCTCTCTTACATTTTCATTAATATTGCACCATTTCCCTTGTGTAATAGTTAGCTTTAATATTATAACTTGCTTTAAACTCATTTCCCTTTACATCCACAATCTATTACCACTGCCATCATTCATTAACAATCAAATGTAGCAGAGGAGTGAGGCCACAAGAATCCATTTCCTCCTGTAGTTCTGTCTTTAATAGATATGTCACCATAGCTTTTGGTTCATGACTTAATTTCCTTATTATCTCCCTCAATAGTCCTTTCTTTTTTTTTATAAAGGGGGCACAGTGTCATCATATGTACCAAGTCATCCTGACCTATATTGCATTTGCATATATGCTGTCATAAACTTTGAATTGGAATCTGGTAACACTTTTCCTTTTCTATGTGTTCTTTTATTTTTTTGCCATCCACAAAATTTTTTTGTTTTGCTTACAAAATTGTAAATCCTTCTGCTTTACTATATCTTAAATTCCTGTTTTGATCTCTTTCCCTACTTTATTTATTGGTAATCTGAAAATATACGTAAGGCAGTGCATTATCCATAAGGTTTGGTTCCTCAGAAGTTAAAACGCAAGTTAAATATATCTCAAAAGGGGGTTCTAAGTAGAATTAGCCAATTCTTGCCTCAGTTCCCTAAAACAAGAGAAACCGAGAATAATCTAAAGCAAAACCACAAAATGGTTAAGTAAAAGCTATTTTTATTTGCTTTCAAAGAACAAAAATGGCAGTTTCCTGAAAGTGGGAACGTGCCAAAAATTGCCTTCTCCGGTTCCTGGGAACCAGAGAAAAAATAAAACTTACACAATAAAATAGAGAATAACGTATAGGCCAGTGTGTGTTATGGATTTTTTTATACACTAGAGGTTTATGAAATCATCACACAGCAAGATTGTGTTAAAAAAAAAAAAAAATACAAAAACACACACTTGCCTATCCTTTATTTTTTTATAATTACTGGTGCAGGGAGTGAATGTCAGCATCAATTAAGGCAGTTCTGTCATATTACCAGAGGCACAGACTGTCTCTCACACACACAAAAGCACTTCTGTCATACTGCCAGACACACGTGCACACACACTCTTCTTTTTTTTAATTTTTCTTCAAAAACAGTGCTACTGCTGACCGGGACAAAACTAGTCGCACTTCAGATCACACTCAGTTGGATCGAAGCCCTGACAGAAGCACAACAATGGCAGGATCAACCAGATAGATTTTTTTGTCAGAAAAGGCAGGATCAACCAGATTGTTAAAAAAAAAAAATCAAACTAACATGTGAGACATTGAGGAAGTAGAGTGGCAAATGATTACCTTGGGGGAGCAGCGCTGGTCCTCGGTTACAGGAAATTGCAGCCACCATGTTTTTATGTATTAAGCCCACCCACACACATAGTAACGGCCAATAAGGTGGCACGCTACAAATGAGTGATGCTGGCACACACTGCTAGTGACAGAAAGTTTTGAGAAATGCTTTTGGGTTATTACAGTGTTTGACAGTAGTCATAATCAAGTTGATAAATAGGGTCACCAGTAATTCTTAACAAATAACACCCTAACAGACAGTATCAAATAATTAACTAAAACAGTTTAGCACTATAGAATAACAACATAATAAACCATAAACTGGCTAGAAGTGTGGAGAAGATTTCGGAGTGACTGCTTTCTTCAGTTGGAGAAATAAATTTGATGTTAGACTGCAGGGGTGAGGGTGACCACACAGAAGAGTCTGAATTTCATTCTAAGTTCCATAATTAACATACAATTCTTAAAGCTCTGGGGTAGCTCATTCCAGGGGAGTGGCTGCATTTGTTAAGCATAACTGAGGGATTCCTGGGGTCCAAATGGTCTTTATACTTTTGTTTCCTTTACTTTTTGTGTAATAGTAATGTATTGTTTCTCTCTATTGCATTTGTGGTATCTAGTTGTTATTATTTTGCTTAATAAAAAATTCCCCTGTTCATCTTTGATAAGTGCCATGGGATCTTTTAGTTCCACTTGGACAGTGACCAGAGAAAGGGAGAATGGACTTTGGTTTAATGTCCAGTCCAAAGGATGGCACCTTACTAGTACAGCATCCCCCTTGTACTGCACTATAGTGTCAGTTATGGGTATTGCCCCATGTACCTGGTGTGGGGCTAGAACACATAACCTTCCAATCTTCCAGTATCAGAGGCAAGTGTGCTACCCTCTGAGACACTGACACTGACCAAGAATCTGTTGACTCGCATCATTGGGGCAAGTTGGGTGAAGCTACCTGTTTACACTCTGACAGCACTCCATTTTTGGTGCAATAAAACTGATTTAAACTGAACCATTTCTGCTTCAGTGTGCCTTCTGGCTATGGCTAAGAGTGCAGGATTCCTTCCTGGTCGTGTCAGTTACAGTAGTGTTGGCTACCCTTTTACCTTGCCTTACCCCTACCCAGCACCGCAGAGTTTGCAGACCAATCTCTTCTGACACTATCATCACCTGATGAAAGTATAAAAAAAAAACTGCTATGTAAACTCTGTTAGAAAAAAACAGGAAAGGAAAAATATTACCCCTAAACTGACATGCAAAGCTCTGTTTCCTAATGGTGAGACCATTAAATTGAGTGGTACAGTAGGAAAAGACTGAACATAGTAACATACAGTAGTAATTAATGGTTGAAGAGGGGCTCTAGGTCTCTCGTGTCTGCACCCCCCTTCATAAGCAAGGATAATTAGACATGCTGTACAAACATGAACTAATTTATAGTGATTCCATAACCACTTTACTACCCATGGTACTCTGTGATTCTATTGGTAAGCAGAAATTAGTTTAGGCTGCTGTTAAAGCATGAGCTGTCTTCATGTCACTGTCTCTGTCAGTAGGTTGTAGCATAGTGCTTTCTAATGTTACCCCTTAATTTATCATTTTTAATTTTTATACTGGAAAAGGCATGTGGGCAAAACTTGTCCATTTTCATAAGCATCCAGTTACAGTTACATTACACCAAAGAAATACGTACATTACACCAAAAGGAAATTAAACAACGTAGTTAAACAGAGTTAAAGATGCGAGGGCAAAACAGGCTACATGGTATAATACAATCAAGGTACCCTAAGAATATAAATGGACAATGATCATACAAAAGGATAAGTGCAAGGCAATCATGAGGATAGAAAACAGCAGTTACAGAAAGAGCAGGTGAGACAAAAGGATATGTGGAGGAGACGGGGAGGATAGGAAAGAAGACAGAGAAAGAGACAAACAAAGGAAAAAGAAGAAGCTAAGTACAATTACAGGATAAGTTATCCAAGAGAAATTGCCTAAGGTTGGTTTTGAAGGGGGAAAGAGATGGGCAAAGGGCCAGGCAGGGGTGAAAGCCATTGAAAAGTTTGGTACTCTTGAAGGAAAGGGAGTGTTGACCATGGGAAGTGTGACAGCAAGGAGTGGCAAAGTAAGTGCAAGTGGAGCATCGGGTGGGTCGAGAGATGACTGGTTTCTGGAAGGTGTTGGCAACACTGCTGGGAAGGAGACCCCAGAGGGCTTTGTAGAAAAAAGATAGAATTTTGAAGTTGAACTGATCTTCCAGTGACAGCCAGCTTGCTGCCTGGTAGAGATAACAGTGATGTGTATTCCCGGGAAGGCCAGAGACAAACAGGATTATGTTGTGGTAGGTGGCTCTCAGCCTACCAAGGTTTTTTGGGGAGAGGGAGGGTGTGTATTTCAGGGGTCCATAGTCGAGAACAGGGAGCAGGAAGCTGTTGGTGAGAAGGACCCTGGTGGCTGGGATAAGGTATTGTTTTATCCTGTATAGGGTGCCAAGCCTCTAATGAACTTTCTTAATTAGAAGGTTTGTATGCAGTTAGAATGTCACGTGGCTATCAAGGTTAATGCCAAGGTAGTTAAACTCAGAGACCCTCTTAATTAGGTTACCAAGGTTATCCTTGAGGGGGAAAGCAAAGTCTGTAGCTTTTTTGGGGCCAGAAAAAATCATTGCCTTAGTTTTTTTAGAATTGAGGATGAGGCTGTGGGAGGTGAACCTGGAGTGCAGCCTGCTAAAATCTTCTTGGAGCTTCTCGAGGAGGATGGAAGGACTTCTGTCCATGCAGAAAACAGCAAAATCATCTGCAAAAAGGATGAGCTCAGTGGACTGGCAGATTTCCGGGAGGGCAATGACGGCCAGGGAGAAGAGCAGGGGGCCAAGAATGGAGCCCTGTGGGACTCCATATTTGATGGGGCAGAGGTCAGAGTAGAAACCACAGATGACGGTTTTATGTGAGCAGCCGCTAAGATAGTCCTTATACCATTTGACATCTGCTTAGAAGTTCAAGGAGGAAAGGGATGAGAGAAGGATGTTGTCAACCAGATCAAAGGCCTTTGTGAGGTAGACAAAGATGGCACCTGTATAGAGCCCTTCATCATTTGGCTTAACCACAGCATTAGTAAAACTGACAAGAGCAGTCTCAGTGTTGTGTCTGGCCCAGAACCCATGTTGCGAGTCACTGAACAGATGGTACTTCTCAAGGAAAAGCCTAGTCTGATCAAGAACAATTTTTTCAAGGAGAGTGGGGGAAAGAATAGAAATGGGACGACAGTAAGCAACATTGTTTGTGGGCTAGATTTGTGCAGGGGCTTTATGATGGCATTCTTCCAAATGGCAGGAAAGACACCAGTGTAGAAAGAGAAAATGAATATGTTCATGAGGGGGATGGCAACCGGAGCAGAGGCAAGTTTTAGGATGCAGAAAGCAACTCCATCAGGGCCAAGGCTGGGTCTTGGTTTGTTTTTACAGATATAGGTGGAGACTTCTCTTGCAGAGAGGGGGTGAAAGTAGAATTTTGAGATGGTTGGGGAAGAGCCCAGGGAGAGAAGGAGATGGAGGGGTATGGTCAGTAGGGTGGGGAGACATTGGACTTGTACTGGTCCAGGTCACCAAAGTGGGCATGGAAAAGGTTTGCAATTTCCTGGGGCTCACAGATGAGACTGCCATTCCTAGACAGGGAAATCTGGTCATCTTTCCTGTTCCTGCCTAATAGGTTATTTAAAGTCTGCCTGTGAGTTTCGGGTCGTGGCCACTGCGGTGTTGCCTCTTCCTATTGAAGTTAGTTTTAACAGCACAGACAGACGATTTGCACCTGTTGCAAAGAATTTTAAAGTCTTGAAGGAGGTTGGGTAGTCCAAATTTTTGGTATTTGGCCCAGGCTTTGTTCCTAGTCCTAATATGCATCAGGAGTGAGCCATTCATCTAGGTGCCCTGGCCAAATTCCCCCCATTCACTAAAAATACCACCCACAACTTAATCTGGTTCAAAGTCAGTTGGCATTCATCTGTATCCCCCTCCCCTCAGGGTCGTGCCTGAAAATAGGCAGAATTTGTCTAGTGCACTTACCCGGTCAACAAAAACGAAATAAAATAAATAAATACATTTCTCTGACCCTTGACCCTGAGCTTTTTAAGTGGAATGAAATAGTCACATATAGCAAGGAAAGACATACAGAAAGTGTCAAAAGTGTCATCAATGTTAGTGATGTGTACTGTGAATGACCAATCCACAGTATATAGAGCTTTTGAGAACTCCTCAAGATTAAATTTGTTCAAGTGCCTGGTGAGGATACAACTTTGGATTACGTTTCAGGCCCTTAGCAGACCAATGGCAAAAAACAGCACAGTGGTCACTTAGAGAGTCCGGGAATTTACCAACTCTGAGCTTCAAGGTGTCTCCATGTTCTGATGGACAACACCAGACACAATTAACATTTTTATTTGTACTTATTTGTTTTACAAGAAAAAGCACCACTAAACAGTGTTCATTTATGAGGAGGTCCTGGTAAATGTACCACGCTGATTGGAAAGAAACTGAATTTTCACCTGATTTACAAAGTTTTATAAGGTCTAAAGGCAACTTCAGACAGCTCCAATTAAAGATATAACAGGTGCTACAGTGTACTGCCTCTTATGTATGAGAAATTATCTTCATTGTGACCACCCCTAGATATGTTTAAACCCCAAACATTTTAAATACATAGTGGGGTGGTTTATTTGAGAAATGTTCAGTCATGAGGAAAAACTATTTAAACCTTTTGGGCTATATTGTTAAAGGAAAGCATGCCCCATGATAATTATATACAGAAAAACATTTTTTTTAAAATAAAGTTTTGATACCGCATTGTTTATACATAACAGTGTTAAAACCTGTTTTTATTCTGATAATTTCAGTTGCTAACAAAAATCCCCAAGTCTCAATTTTCAAATGATACATGTGTAAGAAATGATGGCAATGCTCACACGGATGCTGCAGCCTGACAGTGTCTGTCTAAATACTGTAGACAGAGGTGTTATGTGATCACCTACACATGGAGAGATGCATGCTTTCTATAGCCCTTTGAGCTGATACATGAGAACAATACAGTATGTATAGGCCTGTTTAAAAAAAGGGAACCTATCCCACAGTTTGATATTGCATTTGTACTCCTAACAAAGAAAGAATGCATTTTTTCCAAGAATACTACTAAAATAATATGGTAAAATGACAGCTGTCTATTTTACTTTGTAGAACGAGTGGCGATACAAAACTGTTTATTGATTATGTCTGATAAGAACAGAACAACATTGATTTTAGTTTGTCTCTCCGTTAGTGATAGGCTATAAAAAAAAAGACATTTGGGGAGTGACAGTATGTTTGTGTTTCAACATGTTATGCTGAAAACCACAGTATACAAATGTGATCAATATTTTAGTTCAAACCCAGCTTACCAGTGACCGCGCTGCCTGCAGTGTATCTTTATGCGTAAAATGGGCTTCAAAGGAGTTTGACAGTGCTTTAGAAGACTAGTTAAAAAAAATTGAGAGTCAGATTTTAAGTGTTTATCTCTGGCTCAGAACAAGTGAGCTCCATGTTGTCCAAATAAGGGACACGGTTTGTCTGAAGAATTTTTTTGAACATGGGGCCTAAATTACTAAATGGTTACTGCTGCAAAGGTAATCTGTGAATATCTTTGGGCGCACAGCATTTTCACATAGCAACCTAATATCAAAAGAAGTTGTTAGTGCAATATTAGATACTGCTTAGCATTAGAAATGCCATAGTGATCTAACCAGGGACTGAAACCAAGCCCCCTAAATCAGTTCTAAGATGCTCTGACAGCTAAGCCACCAGGCTCACTAGTTAGCCTCACTTTCCCATGGCCACTTACTTTCTCAAACTGTGAATTTTGTGGCTAGGAATATTTATTTTTGTTGCCCAGGAAATGGGGACTATGAAACATTTCCAGGAAGGGTGGGTATTCAAATAATCCAAACTCTGAAGGGTTTTACTGCACTTAGAAATGGGTTGTTTTCATGGCACAAAATATCCGGTTAGTGCTTTAAGTAAGCAAGCACATTGTTCACTGATCTGCATGTTGAAACTTTCACCTTTAAAAGCTGTTATGGAGCCTTGCATTGCTCTAGCTCACTTTATGCTAATATGCAGTTCTGAACAATGGCATAGGTCAGCAGATCATATTAGCATAAAGTGAATATATTATATTGCTCGTGTTAAACAAATGGGCAGATAATGCTATCAGCCAATCACAGGCCAGCATTTCTTTTCTAATGCATTATAACCATATAGGTCTGATAAACTGTCTTTATTTGAGATTTTGGTTCATTCTTTTAAATTTATTTCTCTCTTCATACAGCTGCTACCATTGCCCGCAACCACTCCAAGGAGCTGGTTCTATCCAGGACTTAGGGTACTCGGGGCATTGTGGATAGGAATAGTTATTTATTTTTGTTGCTCAGGAATAGGAAATATTTCCTATTTTAGCCTAATCCCGGGAGAGGATACACTTAATAAAAAATTACTCCCCGTAGTAATGTTGTTTCTTCTTAAGGGATGGCTTACTATGGTTACACTTTATACAGTCATTGCAGCTGATAGTGACACCCCACAGACAGAACCTATGCAAATTTTAGAATTTGGAATGTATGTTCAACCTCTGCCTTTGTAGGAGGCAGTATAGTGCAGTGGGTTAACGCTCTGAGCTGCAGATTTGGAGACCTGGGTTTGAATCCCACAGCCACCTAACTGCATACTGTGTGATCCTGAGCAAGTCACTTAACTTCCATGTGTTCTCAGGTTGCATCTGCCCTTTGCTCAGATCTGTTTACAAGCCAGATTGCAGCAGCAGCTAGTAAAACTAGCTAAAAAGTTACCGAAAAAATTTTCATAACATTTAAAAAAAATACCAAATACACTGAAAGCAGACTTCTGTGTCATATAAACCATAACAATGAACTTAAAATCGTAGGGACTGCAATAGTAGTGCTGAAGCATCCACAGCGGAAAAATAACTTATTCTTGTGTGAACCTATTTTAGGTTCTGGAAGAGGAAGCAAGGTTAGGGAGTATAAACATAGTGAGGGATCCCGTAAGAAGAAACAACATTGTTACAGTACAGTGAGTATTTTTTCCTTCTAACCCGGTATCCCTCACTTAAATGTTTACGCTTCATCCAGACTCAGAAGCAGTACCGTGGGAGGCTGGGTCCAGAACCTAGTTAGGAAAAGGTTCAGCAAGACAGCAGTTCTAAAGCTGGTGTCCTTTTTGGATTGTATGTGCAAACAGCAATGCTTTGTGAAGATGTGTACTGTTTTCCAGGTAGCTGCTTTGCAAATGTCTAACAATGAGATGCCGCCTGAGGATGCCATAGGCAGAGGTACCCCTTGTGGAATGTGCCCTTAAGCCTCTTGGTGCACACACCAGGTACTTGGGTTAAATCCCAATACTGAGACTGTAGTGCAGCATGAGGGGGGTGCTAAACTCCTGAGGTGCCGTCCTTCAGATGAGACATTAAACTGAGTTCCCATCTATCTGCCTGTTCTGGTGGTAGTTCAGGTGGATGTTAAAGATCCCATGGCAACTATCGAAAAGAGTAGGGGAATTTCCCCAGTGCCCTGGTCAAATTTCCCCCCATTCACTAAAAATACCACCAACAGCTTAATCTGGTTCAAGGTCAGATGGCATTCATCTGTATCCCTCGCCCCCGGGTCGTGCCTGAAAATAGGCAGAATTTGTCTAGTGCACTTACCCGGTCAACAAAAACTAAATAAATGAAAATAAATGCTCTAGCTTTTTCAGTAAAACTGAAAGCAAGAGACTATCCAATGAGAGACAGATCTCTGTGTAACTGGTTTACCTTTGCAAACCTCACCATACAGTAGGTAACAAAAAGCTGTGTATTCTGGGACCTGACATCTATTGTCCAGTCCATGTAGAAAGTCAGGATTTGTTTAGGTCCACACTATGCATGCTATTCCTCACATGGACTGGAATGCTCTAGATAGAGTACAGGAAGGGTTACTGACTGAATCGGGCAGAATTAAGATACTACCTTAGAAAGGAATTTTCTGTTGGCTCCGAGAACTGCTTTATTCCTGTGGGGGGGATTATGTAATCTGGCTCTGTGAAGAGGGCTTGCAGTTCACTTACCCTCCTAGCAGAAGTCATTGCAACTAGGAATAAGGTTTTCTATGTGACATATTTCAGGTCAGCAGTTTCCAGGCTCAAAGTGAGCCTCCATAAGCTGGGTAAGGCATACTGTATGTTAATGTTCCAGTGTGGGAGAGGGTCCCTCACTGGTGGGTAACAAGTGGCTGAGGTCTTTAAAAAATCTTTTGAAAATTGGTTGTGAGGACAAAGACTTTTCCTTGCCAGCAGATAGCTAATACTGCTGTTAAGTGTATCTTTGAAGTTCAAGGCCATAGGCCAAATGACTGTAGATGCACTAGGTATTGCAGAATTAGAGGCAACCCTGCCTCTACTGAGTTTGTTTCTGCAGACAAACCAGTAAGAAAACCTTTCCATTTAGAGCAATAAGCTTTCCTGATAGCAGGTTTCCTTGAAACCATAAGCACCTTCAGGAATTCTTCTGAGAGATCCAACCTGGAAAATTATAACTCCTCAAGAACCACGCCCTCAGTCATTGGGTCCTGAGGTTGAGAAATGTTGTTCTGCCACTGGAAAGAGTCAACACATTGTAACTGACTGGCAGACTGGATTCTTGTTGGACAGGACAAGGAGCACTGAGTACCAGGCCTGTCTGGTTCCATCTGGAGCTATCATGGTCATTGTTTCAGTTTCCCTCCTGAGTTTCAGGAGAACTTTTTGAATGAGTGAGAATGGTGGGAAGGCATACAGAAACTTCTCTGTTCAGTCCAGTACCAGGGCATCACCTGGGACTGTTCCTCTGGCTGGAGGTCTGCAACAAAACTGTGGGAGCAAATAGTTTTCCCAAGATACAAACAGTTCTATACCAGGAATGCTCCACCTTCTGAACACTGTGGCCAGAACCTGCTGGTTTAAGGCCCGTTTGTGATTTCCCTGCCTGATCCTGCTTAGAGAATCTGCCAGGACATTGTCTTTGCCTGGCAGAGGCACTGCAAGTATGTTTGCTTCTAAGGAATATGTCAGGTCCCAGATCCTCATTGCCTCTGTATATAGTTTTGAGGCAGTATAGCACAGTGGGTTAAGGCTCTGAGCTGCAGATCTGGAGACCTGGGTTTGAATCCCATAGCCACCTAGGTGCATACTGTGTGATCCTGAGCAAGTCACTTAACTTCCTCGTGCTTCCAGGTTGCATCTGGAAACAAGCTTCGGCTTAGTGTACTACTCCTGGTTAAACAATGATCCGTATTATTCCTCCGTTTGTTTATGTAGTATATTGTTGTGATGTTGTCTGTTCTGATTTGGACAGTGTGACCCTGTAGGTGGCAGGAGGAAGACTGCACTGCTAGCAGTACTGCTTTGAGCTCCAGGAGATTAATGTGTTTTAGTGACTCCTGTGGACTTCATGTGCCACTCACTGTGAGGTCCTGCAGGTGGGCGTCCCAACCCAGGAGTGAGGTATCTGTGGTAAGAATACTTGTTGGTGATTGCTGAAGGAAGAGAATGCTCTCTCTGAGGTTGCTTTCTTCTTTCCATCACTCTAATGATTGCACTAGTGCTTTTGTCACTGGCACTAACTTTGCAACAAATACCACCTTTGAGACCAGCTGTCTCTTAAGTGGTAGTGGGTATGTCTCATTTGGAATCTTGTTCATAGAACCACAGTTGTGGATGTGGTCATGTGACTTAGCAACTGTAGGAAGTCTCTTGCAGGTCTTGGCTGTCCTGCTGTGAAAGACTATGCTATCAATGCTATAATTCGGATCTGCGGGAGGAAACTTTTCCCCTGCAGGGTGATTAGCTTTGCTCCTATGAAGTCCAGTACTGTACTTGAACAAGCTCTAGCTGGGACTTCTGCATGTTTATCAAGTATCCCAGGTTCTCCAAAATGCTTTTTACCAACTGAACTGAGCATGTTGTCTTTTGCTCTGTTTTCCCTGAGACTAGCCAGTCATCCATGTAGAAGAAAACCACAACACCTTTACGTACTGCCACCACAGCCACAGACTGTGTGAAAACCCTTGGAGTGGAGATGAGACCAAATGGAAGAGCTGTGAACTGGTATTAGCAATTCTCCAGCTTGAATCTGAGATATTTTCTGTGAGACTGCCTGTCTGAGATATGAAAATAGGCATCTGTCAGACAGAACAGTTACATACTTACCATAACAGCAGATCTTCAAGAGAATCTCTTTCATCAAGCCACACCTATGGAACAATAAGCAGTTAGGCATTACGACCACAAAGAAACTTTTGATAGCAGTTCACTAGGGGCTGCCAATGGTGACATTTGATGTTGTCATCCCCATAGAAGGGTGGGCAGCCCCATCCCTCCACAGTTCCTCGCCAGAGATTATGCTTGGGGGAACTCCATGTAGGGAACCTGGAGAGAAACCATGGCCTTGACAATCAAACAAGGCAGGAAGCAGTAGACAGGTCCTCATGGAGAATGAAACAGCATTTGTAGAACCCTAAAGTCTCAAGGGGGATGGAGGGCAGGATGGCATGGCCTGATGAAAGAGATTCTCTTGAAGATCTGCTGTTACGGTAAGTACGAAACTCTTCTAACTTCTTCGAGGATATCTCTTTCATCATGCCACACGTGGGGAATGAGTACCAAGCAGTACTGACAAAGAAGCAGTCTGGGTGGATGGAGCCTGCAGGCCTAATAAAATAGGCCTTGAAGCACAGCTAGACCAACATCTTCTCTTTTCCTTGAGGCAATGTTCAAACTGCAATGTGTAGTGAAGTTGTGGACAGTACACCAGGGGGTAGCTGCGCAAGCCTCAGTAGCAGACACCTTTCTGGAACAAGCAACCAAAGTAATAGCCACTAAAAAATAACAAACCTTAGCAGTAGATACCTTTCTGGAAGAGGAAACTGAAGTAATAGCCCCTAAAAAATAATGCTTTCCAAGTCCAAAAGCATGGGCCGCAAGTCACATCTGTCTCAGAAGAAGCCACTGTAAGCTTGTCTAACACCAAATTCAGGGCCCAAGCCAGGACTGAATCGTGGATAGGAGACTTCAAGTACAAAATGTCTCTCAAAAACATACAGATCACTTATAGCTGAGCAATTGCACACCAATCAATAGGCACATGGAAAGCCAAAATAGCAGCCAAGTGTACTCTGCCAGAAGAGTATTGCAGACCTGCATCTGATAAGGTAGTGAGTACTCTTAAATCTGATTTTCCAGACAGGTAAAAGGATCCAGTTGGTGAGAAGCAGCCCACAATGCAAAATGCTGTCATCTCAGAGAATAAGTGGCCCTTATGGCAGGGTTTTCTAGTAGCCACCATTACATCAGCCACCTTTTGTGACACCCCAAAGCTGGCAATGGCTATGTGTTCAGGAGCCATACATAAAGGTGAAGCGACTTGAGATTCGGATGGACCAGGGTACCCTGTTCTTGTGACCATAAGGCCTAACAGAATGGCAAAAGTACTGCAGGTGCCACTGCCAGCTGCTGCAGAAAGGGGCACCAGATCTGACAAGGCCACAGTGGGGCAATGAGTATCAGAGTGGCCCCTGCCAACTGGAGTTTGATTAGTACTTCCTGGATTAGAGGGAAGGGAGGAAAGACATATAGATATCTCCCTTTCCAAGCAAGGGACAGTGCATTACCCCAGAAACTCCAGGCTCTGAAGTGAGTGAGCTGAAAAATGACAGCCCTGTGCTGTGTGGGAATGCAAAAATGTTCCAACTCTGGACAACCCCACTTATTGAACAGGATCTCGAAGACCGAGGTCAGCAGTACCCACTCGTGTACCTTGGACTGTGACTGGTGTAGTTCGTCTGCCATGGAATTTAGGACCTCTGAAGCATGTATTGCTGATAATTCTGGACCTTGTTCCAGAACCCTCTACCATACTCTCATTGCCTCCCCATACAGAGGTTAGGCAGCAGTGCCCTCTTGCTTGTTAATGTAGTGTATCACCCCTAATGTTGTCTGTCTGGATTAGCAGAAAGACCCAGGGACAGGTGAATCTGGGAGGCCTGTGGGCCATACGGAACAGCTCTCATGTCTAGGATGTGTATGTGGGGGTACTCTTCACTTTAGTTCGTACATCCGGTGTCTGACAGGGATCAGGAAGGAAACCCCTGTCAGCACATGGCTGGGTTCTATTCACCACTGAAATACCTTTCTGGCAGGGGAGGGTACTAGAACCTTTTTGTCCTTGGTTGGATGTATGTTGGTCTCCCTAGACTCTGAGTGTCCCTTATGGAATACGCATGTGTAGTCTAGCTGGCAATACTGTGGCAGTGGTCACCACTATCAGGCCTAGGAATCTCAGGAATGTTCTGGCTGCGCTATACCTGCTGTTGTAGACCATCAGGGTCTGCACAATCAGACACTCAGCCCTGCCCTATAGCAGGAAGGCTAGTCTAGGCCTGGGCTGGCATCCAGAACTGCCCCTATGTATGGCATATAGTGGCACATGGTCAGGACTGACCGTGCAACCCAGACAATAACCCCAGGCATCAAACAAGTGTTTGGTGCTGTCTAGGGCATGGGAAAGTTGCTCTGTGGAGTGAACTTGGAGAAGCCAGTCGTCCTGATAGTGGAAGAGATATAGATCCTCCCTGCAGAGGTCTGCTGCCACAAGCACTAAACAGTGGGTAAATATGTGTGGCACAGAGGGCAAGCCAAAGGGCAATACCCTGAACAGGTAGTATTTTCCATAAACAGGAAGCTTAAATAATTCCTGTAAGTA
Organism: Neoceratodus forsteri; assembly: GCA_016271365.2. Classification (NCBI taxonomy): domain Eukaryota; kingdom Metazoa; phylum Chordata; order Ceratodontiformes; family Ceratodontidae; genus Neoceratodus; species Neoceratodus forsteri. Next base: position 1,272,044,051 of record CM057449.1, on the reverse strand, counting down.
CAGTACAGTCCTGTTTATTCAAACCACTCAGGCAATATGTTTCTTTTTCGGATATATGGGAGTTCAGAGAAATGGGATTTATGTGAAGCACACCATGTACGTGCTGAAAACCTTACTGTCACAGTTTATTGAAGGCGCAGAGAAGGTACAGTACTATATTATACTTTGCCCTGCTTTATCTGAATACATCTGCTGTTTCACATATTTATTTTTATATTGTTTTTATTTCACATCCAATGATAAAGCTACAGTACTGTACTCGGATAAGCTCTTTTTTTACTCTTACAAGTCCAGCAGAGCCAGAGCTACTGTGGCCAATCAAAAGTGCCGATGGATGGAGCGGACCAATGAACTCTGTGATCTCATGAATATTCATACTTGGCTCAGTTCATAGAATAGGGATCGTAGAATGCAACAAAAAACTAGAAGACAGGAGAAGACACAAGTGAGGAGAGATGACCATTACTACAATTCCAGAGAATCATAATAGCCCTGTATCAGGGAAGGCAGTCTTTATAGAATCTGGGCCATCCCCCATGTCTCACAGACACAATTACATGCACTGTTTACATTCGAAGGTGGAGCACTTGCATCATGACAGCAGTTCGTACACTACCATGGCTGCCTCCTTTTCCAGACCGCTGGGCTATCCTTATGTCAACTTGGTCAACAGTCACTCATCCTACCCCTACATCATCAGCTACATGCATTTTGCACATGCTTTACAGTGCTGCTGAACAGCTGATGCTTAGCTGCCAAATTATGGGCGACACGATCGTGGTTCGGATAAGAGGGAGTTCCAGTTAACTGGGGTTCTGTTAAATGGAATTGTACTGTAGTGCACAGCACAAATGATGAGCTTGGGGGATCTCCTGAAATGGTGATGGGGCCATGGACATAGAAACCTCAAGATTTATTGTGAGGTTTGTTTGGTACTTAAATGCCAGTGGGTATCATGTCTACCCCATGGGTAAATCTAGTCCCCGGTCTGTGATAGTGGGAACAGGCCTTGCATCACAGGTCTACTGGACTTATGGCATGTGATGCTAAAGCACAGACCTCTGTTCCATTCTGGGACTAGAAGATATGGATAAAAAAAGAATGTCGGTCTCAAGAGACCGGTTCTATAACTGCCTGCCATAGTGAGGCATGAATCTCCTTCAGAAGCACTGGAGGGCAATGAGAAAGTCCTGGAGGATGATCTGGTGGCAGTTCTAAAAGCTCCAGAGCATGACCTCTTGTCATTATGCCTAAGAGCATGTGCAGTTGCTACTCTTCACAAATCAATATGGAAAAGGTACACCCTGCAACCCCACTGGAAGAGTGACTGGGGCTGTAGAAAGAGGCAGGTGGAGTATGTTGCTGCAGTGGCTGCTGCAGTGCAACCTCTGGACATTGGGAAAAAAAAAACCCTGGAGAGAGTGCTTGGGGTAGGCAAGACTTCTGCCACCATAACTGTATCCCAGGATCAAGCTATAGAGTAATAACGAATAGTACTCAGGCAAAAATACACCCTTCAGTTGCCTTGTGGCTGGGGCAACAGGAATAGCACACTGGTTTCAGAGTCTGCCATATACCTCATAGCCATTGCCGGGGGGGGGTTCATCTAGTTCGAAAGAACCCCTCCTTTTGAAACTCCCCCTTTATTTTTCATTATTTGTAAAAAAAAAAGTTTAATCATTTCTGTTTATTTTTTTACTGTTACAGAGTGCTAATGCAGACATGATGAACCCCAGCACTTTCTCTTTGCATACACCCCCTCCCTCTTTCTGCTGCCAATCAGCTCCCTCAGTACCAGTAAGATGACTGGAACTGCTTTGTGAGTCTTTCTCTGCACCCTCCCCTTATAACTGGCTGGCCAATTGGAGCTTACATCAGCATCGTGAATGTGACCTCAATGCAGCACAGCCGCTGCCTACAATTCACACTGTCAGCTACCACTGGAGGAAGATGGAGCATGGTGGCAGGCTCAGAGATGACATCACTAGGAGAGCAAAAAAGAAGTAGAGGACCTCTACTTATAATATTATCAGTCACAGGTAGGTAGAATTTGCTGGCCACTATTGCCAAAGATGTGTCCCTTAATAACTGTATATTATGGGATAGGCTGTACAGTTGGGCAAGAGAGCTTTTCAGGTGGCGAGCTGAAAATGTAGAAATAAATTATTTAAATCCCCCTCTATACAAAAAGCAAAGTTGTCATGTTTCATATGCCTGTTTTAACTTTTCATAAGTAAAGCAAAAGAGATACCACAGTGGAAGGGCAATGCAAGTGTTTGGAAGGGTCTGGCTGGGATCTGCACTGCCACCTCATTAATTGTGCTCTTCAGAGAGGTCTTCACTGTGGTCCCATTTTCATGGACATTCAGTACCACTTTGGTCTGTGTTATCTGTGCCAGGTGCCATTAAATCAAATACGTTGTGATGTGTTTTCCCCAGATGACCATGTGCCAGTAGAATGACATTTGTTGCTACAGTTCACTGTTTTGAACATACCCACTGTACTTTTGGAAGCATGGTGGGGTGGAGTTTGGGGGTGGGGAGGTAGGCATTTAGGAGATGATAACTTTGCGCTGAAAATCCCCGCCACTGTCAAATTACCTTTCCCCTCACTCCCTTTGTCATACCTACCACATTGGACAATGGAGTGGGGGCAACAATTGTAGTACTCAGTATTGAACTAAGACTTATGTTACAGATTTTTTCCAAGCAGGGTGCCTGGAATAGAAACATATAAATATAGACAATGACAGCAGAAAAAGACCAGAGGTCCATCCAGTCTGCCCAAGTTCCCTATAATCCCTGGAACCTACAATTTTTCCAGGGTACTAACCCTCCCTGTCCTCTTTCTGGTCACCTTCTTGGTCCTGTTGCCTCCAGTAACCATTATTCCCTTCATTATGTCCCAGGCCTGCTTGAATTCTTTGACTGTTTTTACACCCACCATTTCAGCTGACAGACTGTTCCAAAGTTCCGCCATCTTTTCCACAAAGTAGTACTTCCTCACATCTCTCCTAAACCTACCTCCTGTTAATTTCCATTAGTGTCCATGTAACCATGAATTGGTACTCAGGCTAAATTTATTTATTAAATAGTACCCCATAGTTCACTTTAATTCATTTCAGGAACTTGAAGATCTCTATCATATCTCCTCTCTCCCTTCTGGTCTCCAATGAGTACATATTTAGTGCCTTGAGGCACTCCTCATAGGATTTGCCCTGCTGCCCCTGAATCATTTTAGTTACTCTGTGCTGCACTGTCTCCAACCTATCCTTATCCTTTCTGCGGTGAGGGCTCCAGAACTGGGCACAGTACTCTAGGTGAGGCCTCACGAGGGATCTGTAGATGGGAAGTACTACCTCCTTTCTTCTGCTATCAATACCCCTACCAATACATCCCAGCATTCTGCTAGCCTTGCTATAGGCCATGTTGCACTGACTCAATTACTTAAATGGTATATTAAGTTGTGGATGGTGGGGGTAACAACAAGGGGTAGAGAGAGTTCAGACATGAGTTACTTAGACTTAAAATAAGCCACAAAAGTGCATCACTGAGCATACCATAACCCATGGTTTCTGGGCCTATCAGACCCAGAGCCCTGCCCTAGTAGCAAGCCAGCACTGCAGTAAGTTAGTAGTGTACAATACCCAGCCAAAACCAGCTGCAGACTCTGTATTGAGGTTCAGTGCATTAGCATTTGCTCTCTCTCTCTCTATATATATATATATATCTATATATCTACCTATGTAATAGATAACCTACTCTAAGGTGTGCAGTCGAGCTCTGATATACGCATGCCTTGGTGTGCGTTGTTAAGCTTGTAGTCCATGGCCAGATGCATCAACCACCCAAAGGCGTGTATATCGAGAGTGTGACTGCACATCTAGAGTGGGTTATCAATCTTATAAAATGGCAAAATTGTTTTGGAGCAGGGTAAAAGTGCAGGTGTGCGGTCGTGCTCTGATATATGCATGGTCATGTGATGTGTTTTATACAATCAGAATGCCGGATTTGTTATTTACTTTGCTTCCCATTTTATAAACACATATACACACACACACGCACACACAATCTGAGCTACCTGGATAGTAATAATTGTCCTTAGAGCAGGAGGTGGAGGGGAGCTCACAGATGAGTTATTCTGGTTTAAAATAATCTACAAAATTAGCCACAGGGTATCTAGTACCCCAAAGCTTCTGGGGCCAAGCAGCCCCAGACCCCTTTCCTACACACCAGTAGATACAGCTGCAGATATTAAAACTCATAACATAATATATCTGAGACAATGTCTTAGGTATATTACATTAACAGTATCTTGCTGCCCTCTGGTACTGAATACATATGTACTCACCCTGCAGCCAGCCAGATAATAATTTTGTTTAGAGCAAGGAGTATAGGAGATCTCAGATATGACTTCTTTAGCTTCAAAACAAGCCACAAAATGCACCACAGAGCAATTCTAGGATTCCATGGCTTCCGGGTACTAGCAGCCCTAAGATCCACAGCTTTTTTAAAAGTTGCAAACTGCATAAAAAATTTATGAAAATCCTGCTTAGCGGCCCTGTACCTCTTAACTAGAGAGGATAAATTGGCACCACCCTGTGTCAGAAATGGGCCTGGAGCCATGCTGTCTTTGCTTCACTCCCAAAGGGCTCTAGAATTGGGAGGCCGGCTTGGTACTGAATAAGCCTCAGGCCAAAGGAAGGTGAGGGCCAAGGTTCTCGTGTGCAAACACATGTAATCCTGAGGGCTGTAAGCAGCTTGCATAGCCTCCTAAAATTGGGGGGGGGGGGGGCACTCAGTATTCAGCAAACCTCATGCCCACTGAATGAGTAGGATTGCCCTTATTCAAGTGAAGGAAGGGGAAGGCCGGCCCACCTAAGGGGAAGTCCATTTAGAAGTAGACAGGTGTACCCTGCTGCAGCCTGATAAACCACCCTGGCTGTCCAGGTGGGTGAAAGCAAGGGCTCCTCAGGAGCCCTATGCCCTGTAGAGCCTAGTGGGAGTGGTAAGTTAGTGATAGAGTTCTCCACTGAAGCTTGCCCCTATACCTTCCTTGGTAGTAAAAAACAGCCACCACCGATGTATTTGACCTAGGAAGGAGCAGCCAGTGATGTCCTCTGCCTGTGCCAGGGCCTAAATACACAGTGTTGTGTCATGCTACGTTGACAGTGGTATTTTTAAAAGGAGCCATCAACGAGGCCATGCAGGAATAGAGCCTTGTCCAAGCAGGATGGGCCAAGGCAAGGCAAGTGAACCACCCGGCATCAATCTCTGCACTGTTGACAGGCAGGAAAAGACAGCCAATGTGGGAGGCAAAGGCACCACCATCAGGAGGAGTCCTCCAGCCATCGTGGTGCAATGGGGAGAGTGTCGACAGGGGAGGTGGAAACACCACCACTGATAAGCCTGGGCCAGGAGGAGAGCTCCAGCTATCATGGTGTGATGGAGAGGGTATCAACAGCGGAGGTGCAACCGTCGACAAATTTGGGCCAGGAGGAGTGCTCCAGCCACTGCGGTGCAATGGTGAGGGTGTCGATGGGAGAGGCGGAGGCACTACCATTGATGAGCCTGGGCCAGAGATTGGTGTAGAAAAATACAGGCATACCCCACCCATGAGGACGGTGGGTGGGGGAGAACAATGAGAGAGGCAAAGATGTCACCATCCAAGAGGTGCCAGTCTTAGCAGGATTACTGAGACCTGCCTCGGAACACCCCTTCCTGGGTGTTGTGGCAGGTGTGGTGGTGGTGGGGGTTGATGTCCTCCAAAGACATGCTGGAAGAAGATGGCCCTGCTAGATCCAAAGGGCAAACTGGAATGCACTTCTTAAAGTGCTACAGTACACTACTTGTGACTTCCATTAGGTGCCATGACCACCTGCGATGAAAATATTTATTCCTGAAGCCTTGCTCCTGGGGTTACGGGCCTGCAAAAGGACTCAGCTGGGCCCATGACACAGCAATTCCTGATGTCTGTGTGAGGACTCATGATGCCACTCCAGTAAGCAACAGTGTGAAAAGGGGTCATCCAGAGAGCAGTATTTTCGATGTTGCCCAACCTCCAGGTGAATCTCCCCGCGCCCAACAAATACTGTCCACTTTCCTGATGTAGGCTGTGCCAAAACATCGGGCACAGGTGTTGTGTAGCAGTTATCGCTGAAGCTGCTCTGCAAGCACTGAAGTTGACGACAGGAGGTCGGCAGCATGAATGAGACTGAAAATAAATAATTAGAAAAGATTAAATAAAATAAGTAGAGTGGCACACCATATGGTGTTTCCACGGTAGTCCGACAAGCACTGGTCGATGTCTGGAAAACAACTGAGAGTGATGGGGTTGCCCAGGCTTATATGGGGAGGATGACGTCAGACGTCATTGTGGGCAGTCCCTAGTGATCTTCTCGCAAAAGTTTCCAGGTGGTCCTGGTGTCTAATGGCTTATTGTTCCATAGGTGTGGCCTGATGAACAAGATATCCTTGAAGAAGATCCAGGGATCCCAGCCAAGGGCCTTCCTGCAAAGATGGTGTCATTGTTCTTAGTGTGACCATCTTGACTTTTTCTTTTTCCAAATGTTTTTTCCTAACCATGAGACCTAAAATGGGTTGCCACTCCCTTGTGGCTCGGGAAGTATTTTGAGAATAAACCTCTGCTCCACTGGGAGACAGGGAATTTTCCATGTCAAATTAACAGTTTTTTTACTCCCAGTCCCAGCAGACATTTTTCTGTGGGAGAGTGTGCTGGAAAATGTCTGTATTTCTGCAGTTTTGGAAAGTGTTTGAACTGCAGATACAACACCCGGCCCCTTACCGCCAGTACCCAAGTGTTTGGGGTAACAATTATATTCTCTCCGACATTCTGAGGTTTGCAACAAAATATGGTAAAATGGCAATAAAGTAGTATCATTCCCACAATGTGGAACACAATGAAAAATTCCCTCAAATTCACTAAACTGGTCAGACGTACTGTCTTCAAATCTCTGACAGAAAAACTATGTAATGCATCTTGTATGTGTAAGGGCACAACATGATTGTTCATTGCTTCTGTATTTAAGGATACCACGAGTTGTAAGCTACATGTATTCTTCAAACTTTTTCTAATACACTCAAGTTGCTTCCCATTGTGTCTTTGTAATGTGTACACACAAATTATTCCATTTTCATATTACATTGTTATAATCTATTCTCAGCTCTGTAACATGGTATAATGTTCTACCTGACTCTCTTCCTCCACTTAGATATATACATTGCTGTATATTGTGGTCTCTTGATTTATATTGTATGCTGTCCTACCCAGGACCTCCTCGTAAATGAGCTTGCTCAATGGAGCGTTAGCCTGGTGAAATAAACTAAACTAATGTTAAGCCATTCCTGGAAGTAGTCTGCCAGCATTCCTCCCACTGGCAATGGTTGGGCGACCTGGACAAAACTGTCAGGGGTTTTGTTTTGGCTGGGGCATAGGCACTGGAGCTGCAGCATTATGCCTGTAAGTCCTTTTCCCCATCCCCTATATTAACCTCTTTGTGACTGGTACTCACAGTGGCATAAGAGACATAGGCTGTGGGGAAGTAACCCCTGACTCTGCCTCCCCTCCTGTAGGACCTTTACTTTTGAAAGTGGTTTCGTATTCATTCACTTTTTTCATGTAGATCTCTATTTTGTCAGCAAATAATGAATTTCACTGAAAGGAGAAATCCATGGCCTTGATTTTAGTATCCTGAGAAAGCATGGTAGTCCTCAGTAAGGAAAACCTTCAGGACACTATGAGTCGAAATTCTAGCAGCTGTGTCATTAATATCCACCGCTGTGTGAAAATGATATTTTGGCATTCAGGGCTGACTTTGCTGTGGCAAGCAGGTCTAGTGCCAATTCACCATCCACTCTTTCTGCCAGATCCCAGAATTGCGTTCCAAAGTGCTTTCTGGTAGTTTCATACATGCAAAATAAGTTGCCTGCCTGATAAGCAGGGAAGCTATAGCATAAACCTCTGGGGCCACAGTATTTTTGGAGTCCTTTTCAGGAGGCTGCAGAGACAGAGATATTATTCTCTCTCACGAGCAGTGGCCTGGACAACTCTGTGATGACCAGGATGGGTATACAGGTATTACACTCTCTGCTTGTCCATCAAATATTTTCTTTCAATTGTCTTATCGATGGCTGCAGCTAAGGTAGGTGCAGACATGATAAGCAGTTTATGTATGGGGTGTAGCTTTCTTCTTCATGGAGCCACTCCCAATATGTCCATAAAATCAGCATACTCGTCATCCCCCTCTATCTCTAGTGGGGGGATGTTGATGGTATTAACCATTTGTCTGATAAATGGGAAAAAGGATGTGTAGTCCTCATTACGCCTTGGAGGAGGCTTCAAATCTTGCTCGACTGCACCCCCTAATTCCATGGGATCACCTTCCTCCATTTGTACATAATATTCTTCTTATTCCTCTGCAGGTGGATAGATTGGAGCCTGAGACTAGGGAGGGGGGTGGCAGGTATCTTATTAAAACTTCCCATGGCCTGGATTGCCTGGAAAAATGGCCACATTTTTGATATGTCCTCTGATAAGGGCATTTTATCTGTACTGTACCACTTGCCTGCTCCTTTCTCCGTTCAAGAAGAGTGGCATTGACATTCTTTTCTTTAAATTTATTTTTGGCAGACACCATTTCCAGTGTCTGCTTTGAGGCTCTTTCATTTATATTTTTGCCATCACTGGATTCAGGGGTCCCCCTGTTTGACACCATGATGTCTAAAATAACAGTTACATAAGAACTTACCATAACAGTAGATCTTTGAGAGAGGTTCCTGCAGTAGGCCATATGCCCCTTGGTGCCAGGACCATTTTTCAAACTTCTAGCTAGCAAGCCATAGCAGGGGACTGCCCCCAGCATCACATGGCGGGATGTCAGTGTGACACTATAAAGGGAGCGGTCCCTATGCCCACCCTCCTGATCTACCACCCGAAGACCCCCAAACGGGAGATGGGAGAAAAGAGAATACTCCTTGAAACTGGAGCTGCTGCAAAAAAACCCTGGTAAAGGAAAGAATAAGCAGAAGCTGAAGCAAGGTGGGAGGGAAAGAGGTGACCTACTGCAGGAACCTCTCTCGAAGATCTACTGTTACAGTAAGTTCTTACGTAACTGTTATATCTTACTACAAGAGTGTTCCTGCAGTATATTATTATGTATAAGACTGAATTCCAAGCAGTCAAGAAGAAACAGTCAGAGACTGAGGTCCAGGAGGTGGAAGAGTCAACCAATTGAGACTCAGGTGAGGACAAGAGGCCAGTCTGAAGCCAGCCCTTGCTTAAGGTGGTGTCCAGAATGTAATGGTTGGTGAAAGTATGGACGGTACTCCAGGTGGCCACAGCACAAATGTCAGAGGCGGACACGTTCCTGAAAAAGGCAGTAGAAGCGGCCATGCCACGGGTCAAGTGCCCCTTTACATACCCCGAAAGTGGATTCTCATATTTTTGGTAAATAAAAGTGATACAGTTAGACAACCACTTAGAGAGGCATTGCTTGGAAACAGCTATGCCCTCATATTTGGGTGCAAAAGAAACTAACAACTTATCGGACCTGCGCACCTTTTTGGTCCATGAAATATAATAATACAAAATCCCGTGCACATTGAGTGTATGCAAAAGGGGTTTCACCCTGTTGGAGTATTCAGGGTAGTAAACCGGCAATTGAATATCCTGGTTTAATGTAAAATCAGATACCACTTTTAGTATAAAAGAAGGGTTAGTTCGCAGAGCCACCCTGTCTCTGTGGAAAATAAATAAGGCTACTTACAAACGAGGGCCTGAAACTAGGAAATCCTTCGAGCTGAGGGAATCACAACTAAAAATAGCACTTTCCAAGACAAGTTGCACATATTGCAGCTTGGTGCCAGCTCAAAAGGGGCAAAGTAAGCTTCTCTAAAATGAAATTCAAATCCCAGGGGGGAACCAGACTATGGACCAGAGGCTTCAAGTGGAGGATCCCCTCAAGGAAGGTTTTGGAGACCTCCAACTGAGCTAAATTTTTGCCATCCATCGGGAGGTGATAGGCAGAGATTGCAGAAAAGTGAACCTTCAATGAGGGATAGCTGAGGCCCAAATCGGAGAAATGCAAGAGGTACTCTAGGACCTGTGGTGCTGGACAAGAAAAAGGGTCCAAACCCCTGGCAGTCGCCCAAATAGTAAACCTCTTCCATTTCATGGCATATGTCATTCTGGTGGAAGGATTTCTGGCTTCCATCAAAACTTGGGCTACTCAGGAGGAAACCACGAAGCGTGATACAGCTATGTCCAGAGGTGCCACATGTGTAAGTGGAGAGATTTGAGGCCCCAGTGCACCAGGCTGCCCTGCTCCTGTGTGATAAGGTTGTGAAGGAGAGGTAAAGAAACTGGAGGTTCCAACGCTAGCTGCTGTAGCAGGGGGAACCAAATCTGCCGAGGCCAGAGAGGAGCAATGAGGATTATGTGTGCTCTCTCCGCTTGAAGCTTCAGCAGAACCTTCTGCAGAATTGGAAAGGGAAGGAAGGCATACAGAAACCTCCCTGTCAAACAAAGAGACAGCGCATCTCGCCAAAAAACACCATGCCTGGGAACGAGCAAGCAAAAATTGGGTAATTCTGCATTGGATGGGGAGGCAAAGAGGTCCAGCTCTGGTCGACCCCACTGGTTGAACAGGCCTTCTATCACCTCTTGCTTCAGTTCCCACTTGTGAGCCTGAGCTGTGGTGCAGCTGAGACTGTCTGCCAGGACATTGTGGACACCCGGGACATGGACTGCTGTCAAGAACAGATCATGATGGACTCCCCAGTACCACACCCGCATCACCTCCCTGCAAAGGGGGTATGATCAGGTGTCTCCTTGTTTTATGTACCATACCGTGGCCGTATTGTCAGTCTGGGCAAGGTGAGTTCCCAGGTATAAGAGGGTCTGAAATGCCTAGAGAGCATAGAGCACAGCTCTCATCTCCAGGACGTTGATGTGCAGATGCAATTCCTGTGGTAACCACTTCCCCAGGGTTTGGTGGTCTCCAAAGTGGGCTCCCCAACCCTGACCCAAGGCACCCATCATGAGGGTCATAGAGGAAGAAGGGGGGTGAAAAGGGGCCCCTGAGGAGAGGCTGAATAACTCCTGCCACCAAAGAAGATCCCTCTTCATGCCATTGGAGACCATGACTCTGTGGTCCAGGTTGTCCAAGTGCTGATACCACTGGACCCTGGGTGTCCACTGGGTTACCCTCATGTGCAGTCTGGCCAGTGGTATGGTGAGAATGGCAGTCACCATTAGACCCAACAGCTGAAGAACAGAGCGAGTTGTGGTCCAACAAGCCGTGAAGGCTTGCTTCTTCAGGGTATCTGCTCTGTCTGGAGGAAGGAATGCCATGCCCTGGACCGTATCCAGCACTGCTCCAATGAATTGGAGGCACTGAGAAGGCGAAAGATGGGACTTTTGGTATATCACCGTGATGCCAAGATGGGAAAAAAGGTCCAGGGTTGAGGAGAGAGACTCCTGCACACTGCCCTGAGATGGGGCTGACAAAAGGCAGATGCCCAGGTAAGGGAACACAAAAATCTCCCTGCAGTGTAAGGCCACCAACACCACCGCTAGGCACTTGGTGAAAACCTGATGTGCTGAGGAGAGGCCAAAGGGGAGAACCTTGAACTGAAAATGGTTCCCCTGGAAAGTGAACCCGAGATAGCAGCAGTGGGCCTGGAGGATAGGGATGTGCAAGTAGGCATCCTGCATATCCAGTGAACAAAGCCACTGATCCTTGAGGAGCAGGGGCAAGAGTCCCTGGAGAGTCAGCATGTGGAACCTCTTGTATTCAACAAAGAGGTTCAGCAGACTGAGATCCAAGATGGGTCTCAGATCTCCCATCTTTTTGGGCACCAGGAAGAAGTGGGAGTAATATCCCCTTCCTTCCTGTGCGGGAGGAACTGGCTCTATGGCTGACTTTGACAGAAGAGCCTGGATTTCCTCTTTTACTAGATCCAGAAACAAATGATTTGATACCTTTTATTGGACCAACATGGATGTTACAGAAAAGAACAAAGTGCTCTAGCTTTTGAACCAACCAGGTCCTTCTTCAGAAGTTTTACGGCCACAAAGCTTCTGAAGAAGGACTTGGTTGGTTCAAAAGCTAGAGCACTTTGTTCTTTTCTGTAACATCCATGTTGGTCCAATAAAAGGTATCAAATCATTTGTTTCTGGATCTGTTCTTAAGGACCAATATGTCACCTACAGCTCTTTTACTAGAGGATGATGACTTGGTGGGTAGTGGGATCAACCCAGAAGATTGTCTGGGGGTCTGCCCAGGAACTCTACTGAGTGACCATTTGCAATTATCTGTAATACCTAAGCATCTGTGGTGATCTCCTCCCACTCTCTGAGGTGGAGGGTGAGCACTCCCCCCACCGGTTCCACCTGAAGATCTGGAGGAGGTGGAGGGGTCCCCCAAAAGTCAGGAGGTGGAGGGGAGGGCCACTTGATGATCTCTAGTGGTTCTCTGGGATTTGGCGGGGGGGTTGGTGTCCCAGAGCCAGTGGCATGACGCTTACCCTGACATCTGGCCAGGGGCTGCATGTTCCACTTCTGCTGTGGGCAATGAAAAGGTTGCTTGGGTTTAAAACCAGAGTGGTACAGGAAGCGGACATCCCGAAGGGACCCGCTGCTATCTTGTAGCTCGGTAATAATGTCCTTTACATCGCCCCCAAACAGGACGGGCCCACAGAAAGGTGCATCCAGGAGGGTGGATTGGACGTCAGGTGCCAGGCCCTCTATACTGAGCCATGCAAGCCTTCTCAGGCAAATGCCTAAGGCAGTGCAGTGGGCCACCAAGTCTACCAAGTCATCGGTGGCTTGTAGGGTGTGGTGACAGGAGGACTTGGTAAGCCTCTCCTTGTGGAGAAGTCTATCCCTGAGGTCTTGGTCTGGAATCGACTGGAGCCATGACTCAAGATCTGCCAGGGAGGATTTCTGGTAAGAAATCATGTGGGCCACATAACTGAGTGACCTTAAAGCGCAAGTGGAGGAGGCATAAACCTTGCGGCCATATTGATCCATCTGCTTGGACTCTTTGTCCGGAGGAGAGGCACTTAGGAGTTTTGGCTTGGCTGATCTATCATGGGCTGCAGTTATCACTATGGAGTCAGCTTTAGGCTGTGTAATGAGATGAGTAACCCCTTCCAGGGGATGATATGTCCTATCGGCCTTCTTAGAGACCGCAGGGATGGAAGCTGGTTGCTGCCAAATGGTGGATGTCAAGTCCTCATGTGGTCCCATCCATGGAAGAATGGGCAGGAGAGCTGCATCTGATATGTCCAAATGCTCTGCAAACCTCTTTCTTTTAGGATCCAGCTCTTAGGAAGCCCAACTGCATGCTGACTGGATAGACTGGAGGAGCTCAGCAAATGAAGAGTCTTCGGAAGGAGATTTGTGGGACTCTTTTGGCTGGGGATCGATAGGCGAACGGGAGCCCGAGCTGGCAGGAGAGTTAAAATCTGACTCTGAGGATACAGGCCTGCTGGGGAAGAGGACTTGTCAGAAATGTCCTCCGTTGCCCTGTTGCCAGGTAGGGCCCTGAGGGGGCACCTGGCAGAATCCCTGTCTGATGACCGGGGGTCGACAGAGTAGAAGCTCCTAGGGACAGCCCTAGGGGTTGGAAAGGGGACTGTGACTGACTGTGGATGACCAAGCTCCTGGAGGAGCTGGGATTTGGCATCCTTCCACCATAAAGGAATGGTCACTTGAGGGTAAGCTTGTGACCAATACAGAGCCCGAGGCTGCTGAAGGGGAGGCGGAGGCAGTGGTGGAGGCTGAAAACCTAGGTATCCAGAGGGAGGGTATGAGGGTTAGCCAGGGGCTGATAGCCAAAGGGGTAACCTTGTGGGTTGTACCCTTGATACAAGTGATCTTGCAGCAGGTACTCGGCGGGGGTATAAGCAGGTGGTGGGTAACCCGTTGACAGACACCTTGGCACTGGGTAATAAGGGTTCGCAGTGGAGGGTAGCCAGGGACCATGCCCAGAAGACCAGCAGGTGGAGAGGCAGATGGTCCTGAGGAGGGCGGGGCTGAGGAACCACTAGGTGCAGATGGGTCCATCGGCAGTTGGATCCTGAGATGGGTTTGGCAGAGGCTCAGGCATTGGAGCATGAGGAGCAGACAGGGTGCCCAAAGAGCTGTCGGATGGCGGGGGGAACCCGGTACACCAGCCATCACCGGATTGGGAAGGGCATCGACCGATGAAGAGCTCCTCAGAGTGGGGTTCTAAATGGGGTCTGACGCTAGGAGATCAGGCATCGGTGACACCAAGGCACCCAATGCCTGGTCCAAAGTATACAAGGGGAATCTAGGAGAAGTGGCTCCCGTTGACAGGCCTGCTGGAGCAGTGGGGGACCCAGCAGTAAACAGACCTGACATTGGGGAAGATACCCCCAGAGAACAGCACTCCCCCCCCCGTTGAGGATCAGATTGTGAGGATTAGAAAAGGCTGGGGCTGGGTGGAGAAGGGGGAGGACCAGGCGGAGGCACTGAATGAGTACTTCTGCTCCATGTTGACTAGGGAGAAATGGGGGCAGAAACCACCTGGGCGAGGTGGAGTAGGTGGGGGGGGAGGTAACTGATATAGGGATTACAGAGGACAGGGTGCTGAAGGAATTGAGGGCTCTGAGGGGGGACAAGGCACCAGGTCCAGATGGCATTCACCCTAGGGTACTTAGGGAACTGGCAGTGGTCCTGGCAGGACCACTGGCTGACCTGTTTAATACATCCTTAGACACTGGATGCATGCCCCAGGATTGGAGGATGGCCAATGTGGTACCCATCCACAGAAGTGAACCTAGGGACAAACCAGGGAACTATAGACCATTAAAGTCTCACATCAATTGTGGGGCGACTCATGGAGACGATCTTAGAAGAGAGGCTGGTGACCTTTTTGGAGATCGAGGGTCTCCAGGACGGTCAGCAGCATGGGTTTGTCTCGGGAAGAACTTGCCAGACAAATCTGATTGAGTATTATGACTGGGTGACAAAGGAACTGGACAAAGGCCATGCGGTGGATGTCCTGTACATCGAATTCAGCAAGGCCTTTGATTCTGTGCCACATGGGAGGCTGGGGGTGAAGTTGGAGTATATAGGGGTGGGATCAAAGATGGTAAGCTGGATCACCAATTGGTTGAAGGGAAGGCAGCAAAGGGTGGTGGTGGGAGGGGAGCTCTCATCACTGAGGGATGTGATGAGCGGGGTGCTGCAGGGATCAGTACTGGGACCAGTGTTGTTCGGAATATTCATAGTGGACATCTCCCACGGGGTTTAGAGTAAGATCCGTCTCTTTGCAGATGACACAAAGATGGGTGCCATGGTTCATGATATTGAAGGATGGAGGGGGCTGCAGGAAGACCTGACCAAATTGTAGGAGTAGTCAGATGTATGGCAGTTGGGGTTTAACGTCAAATAGTGCACGGTCTTGCCCTTCGGGGCTAACAACCAGGGGAGGAGCTATCAGCTGGGGTTGTACAGCTAGAATGCACTGAGGAAGAATGAGATCTAGGGGTGTTTATAATGAGGAGGATGAACAACTCAGCTCAGTGCAGGAGGGCAGCAGCAAAAGCCAACAGGATGCTGGGGTGTATAGCGAGGGGAATCTCCTCCAGAAATAGGGAGGTGATCCTGCCCCTCTACAAGTCACTAGTCAGGCCGCACCTAGAATATTGCGTGCAGTACTGGCACCCATTCTTGAAGGAGGACATCAGATTTTTGGAAGATGTACAGCGGAGGGTGACAAAGATGATCCAGGGGTTAAAGGGGTACTCCTATTAGGAGAGGCTGGGTGAGCTGAATATGTACTCCCTGGAGGAGAGGAGGGACAGGGGGACATGATCGAAACCTTTAAATATTTGAAGGGGATTAACAGAGCTTGTAAAGAAGGGATTTTCCAGATTAGAAGGGGAGGGTCACGAGGGGGCACCAGATGAGATTAGAGGGGGGAAGATTCAGGAGGGAAGTCACTGAGAAGGTGATGGATAAGTGGAATACTCTGCTGGAGGAGGTGCTAGCCTGTAGCATGGTAGATGGTTTAAAAAAGAGGATGGGACAGAGTAAGGGGAGGTTGTGAGGAGGGGAGAGGAGGGGTGGATGGGACAGCTGCAAGATGAGGGGTTAGCTACACAATTGAGCAGACTCGATAGACTGTGAGGCCTATTTCTGCTGGAGTTTTCATATATTCATATGTAAGGGAGAGCGAGGGGGTTGGACTGGGTCAGAGGAAGAGACAAGTCTTGGGAGGGAGAACCCTCGAGGGAAGAATGTGGGTCTGGCAGCTGGCTCTGCCCACTGTCGAGAAGTTCAAGAGTCCAACAGGAGAGCCTTGGCCGAGTGGTCATCAGGCAAGGCAGTAACCGACTGATCGTCTGTGACCGAGCGGGCATCGGAAGAACCAACGTCTGACTTATCAATTAGGGTTGTGCGGATGGCAGACAAACTGGAGTCCAGCTTATCGACCAGGGCTGAGCGCTCTTCAGAGGAACTGGAGGGTGATTTACTGGACAGAGAGCTGACCGCAGGTCCAGAGGAAGAACCCTCCTGCGAGGAGCACCCCTTCTACCATCTGACCATGGTGGGAGGGGGAGCCGGCCACTGATCCACCCGGAGTGGACGGAGACCGGGCAGGAAGGGTGCTTACCGAAGCAGAAGCCCCATTGGAGGCTGCCTTGTCAGTCTGATGATGCTGGACAGAAGGGAACTGGTCCCAGTCCCGGTGCTTCTCTTTCTCCTTGCACTTGGTGGTGGGGGAGGAGGATGAACATTCCCACAGTTCCTGCAGCTCTTTTCCCATCAAAGACAGGTGCTTTTTAAGCAGGTGGACTTCGAGGACTTTCTGGCATCTGACTCATGTGGCCCTGTTGAAGGACTGGCAAACCTCACAGTCTTGGACCCGATGCTTGGGGCCTAGGCAGAGGATGCAGCAGGAGTGTTCATCCCCATGCGGGATCTGGATGCTGCACTTGTCCCACTTCTTCTTCAGACTACGCAACGGAGAAGACATGCAATAAAACAAGTACTACTATAGAAAATGAGAAATAAGAAAATACTCATCCAAAAATGGCAGTCGGCTGGCAGCAGAATTCACTGCAAGGTTCGACTTGCACAGGTCGACGGCGGGAAAGAACTGGAGGGCGGGCATGGTGACCACCCCCTTTATAGTGTCACACCGACGTCCTGTCATGTGATGCTGGAGGCAGTCCCCCGCTATGGATTGCCAGCTAGAAGTTTGCCGTGTGGTCCTGACACCAGGGGAAGCAGTCCTATATGTAAAGACCTAGTGCAGGAACCCTCTTGAAGTAAGATCCATCTTTACCAAGCCTATCTGATGGCTGTGCAGCTTTACCTTTTTTCGTGTCATCTTTAACATTGTTTGCTGCTAAACATGAGGAGATGGATACTTCAGATGCGTGCTTTTCACCAGTTTCTATGCACGCTTGTAACTTCATCAATTTTTAATATTTTCAGTCCAAAATTCCAACATTGACATTTTTTCACACCCCTTTAGGAACAGTACAGCTGTCATTTTTTGAATCCTTCCCAAACTGTGCTTTTGCACCTGTGGTGCAGAATGGCACGGTCACTGTGCAAAATCAACTTTTGGGGCACATTAACAAAATCCCAGTGCCACTGTTCATGAAGAGAGGTCCCAAAAAGGCCTTGTTGAAAATTTGGTGAAAACATTCCAACAAATGACTGTGTTACGAGCATGCATTGCATAGTTCCTATGCACTTGTAACTTCGCCACTTTTTCATATTCTCACTCCAGATTTTAAACATTGCCATTTCATCACACCTCCTCATGAACAGTACAGCTGTCATTTTTCACATCATGCCCAAAATGCGTTTTCGCACCTGTTGCACCTAATGGCACACTCGCTGTGCGACATCACATTTTGGGATCGAGTAACAAATTGATACTGCCACTGTTCATGTGGTGGGGTCCCAAAAAGCCCATGTTGAAAATTTGGAACAAAAATACCAACAAATGCCCGGGACGTTAGGGTAACCAACTGTAACAACCACCCTGTACAGACTGACAGGCATCAGGGGTGTGACTTGGGGTTGTCGGCTGTAGTGCTCACCCCATTCCACCCCCACCCTGCAGCCATTGACAGGCATCGAGGAGTGCCTTGGGGTCTTTATCCCTGATGTTCACCTCATTCTCCTATACTGCACCCATCTCAGCTTATCTCCTTATGGAATGGGGTGAGCGTAAGGGCCGAATACCTCAAGGCACACTGCGACATCTCTCAGTGTCTGTAGGGTGGGGTGAGGTGGAATGGCAGGAGTGTTATGGCCGATGACCCAAAGGCACACCCCCAATGACTGTCAGTCTCTGCAGGGTGGGGGCTGGTATTACTTCAATACTTTACTGCCATTTCTATTATACATCTCTCTAACTCCAACGCTACCAATGCTAATACCAGCAAGCAAGCAAACAGTCAGCATTGACAATTGCTTGTTAAATATTGTAATAGTTTTGTATATCACCAGCTTGTGGAGCTGTGTCACCTAAGAAACCGGAAATGAAGTCCTGGGGGGAAAAGATCCCGGTCCAGATCGTGTTACTTAGCTACCTGGGTGGCCTTTTCTCTGCAAAGCAAAGCTGGCCTGGCTTTTTCTGCTACATGGGTGTTCAGATTTTTATTTTGTTTCCTATTGAAAGAGAAAGAGGTTTGCCTGAGTTGGCTCCTGATCTCACATGCCCACGTAACCTCCCCTCCTTGTTTTGATCTCCTGGCTGCCTGCCCATAGTCCCACTTCTTAACAAAAACATACCAGCTACACAAGCCTTCCCTCCCCATCTACAGCATGTGGCTTTGCTCAGTGTGTCCCTGAGGTATTTAACTGTGTATGTGGCCAGAGAGTTTAACGTGGCTTCTGTGGCAGTGTGCAGTCCTGGATCCTGACAGCAGTGGCTAGATGCTGACTGGTATACAACAAAAGCCACTGCAGTAAATGAGGGTACCACCTCTAGAAACTGAAAGCTGGATTTGTGTAGGGGGTTTGAGAGACGGTCTACTTTCTTGACCACAGGGCCAGACAACAGTGGTGGGGATCTGCATTAACCGTAACTCAGTTGCAGCTAATGATGAAATGTTGTGCAAGCTTATTTGAAACATAGCAAGGTTTCAAGTAAACATGCACAGCATTAATTGACTTGTATGCATAGTTCATTTTTCCAGGAGGATATCCTACGTGTTTCAAATTGGAATCTCTTGTGTTCTCCAATTTAGATCTCCACTAATGCTATCTGGCACCGTGGTCAAGAAAGCAGTTTGTCTCTCAAAGTCGATACACAAATCCTCGTCTCCAGTTTCCTATCCATGCCACTACAGTGAAGAGGAGCGAGAGAGACAACACTGCTTGCAGCTCATTCTGTCAAGAAAGTTGCTTGTCTTTTCAAACCAACTGCTGCCGGTGTTCTTATGACATTGTCGCTACTCTGGTGAAGATAATTTCCCATTACATATTTAGCATTTCGGGCTAGTTAGCACTAACACATTATGGAGACTAGTGAGCAGTGCTGTGCTCACATTAAACAGATGATGCAGAACTAAAATCAGCTTTCATTTGATGCCTTAGTGGGGGTGAAGTTAAATGTGTAGGAGCAGATGTGACCCAATGTGAGGAGGGAAGGGGGTGGGTCACGATCGACCGGACTGTTGGGAGGAGAATGGCATGGACATTTAGTTCCCTGGCCATAAAATGCCTATGCTGTGTACTGGGATTCAAAAATACCAGGCAACTTGCATCTCACTACGTCACTTCCTGTCTACAGGCTAGCACTCCAGACCAACAGTACTTGCTAGAGCCGAGACAAATACTTGCAACTTGGGGGTTGACTCGTGTGTTAGAACTAAAATATCAACAAACAAAAAATTAAATGACACTGAGAACGGAAGTAACTCAGTACTCCAGTAAGCTCAAAGTGGTTAGAAATGCTTGATACACTAAGCTCTTTAAGGTCTCACAGACAGTGAATGAATGAAGGTAGTAGGAAAGAAAAAATGCTCTTCTGGTTCACTTCTCTGTGCTCTAACCACTGCGCTGCCTCTCCCCTTGTGTAAGTAATAACCCAATCAGCACAGAACTGCTGAAGTGTGGCACTCTCTTGCCCCAATCTGTTTGCTTATTTTTTGTATGTTGTCAAACATTAATGAAGAAATAAAGCACTTTACTTTCCATCATAAGTAGTAATGGAGGCATGATTCTTCAAAATGTTTTTTTGCAGCATATGTTATTCATTATTGTAATAATAATTAATTTACTGGAATCAAACCACCCTCACAAAAAAAAAGTTATATTCTGGTGTTTCTGATCTGGGCCACATTTGCAGTTGCTTTCATGTACAGCAGTGCCTTCTAAGACTATTTAGTGTTACTAATTCTGGTACCAGTAGAAATTTCACCTGTCATGGATTTTTGAAGTTGATCCATTTGGTTTCAAGGAAATTATTTTACATTCAGCCAAGTATTCTAAAACTGGCATTTCTGATTGTTGCTGTACTGGTCTGAAGGCTAATTCAGCGTGTAGTTGAGACTAATGAGTGCTTTTTAAGTTCGCTGTGTACACACGCACAGTGAACTTCTTGAAATGAGTTGTTTTTTAGTGCGTGTGACATTGTCTGTCCAATGAGGAGTTCTCTGCAAGGGGCTCGACTGTGCCATGCCAATCATTAGCCAGGCTGATCGTGACTGTGTTTTGTCTGAGTTGGTCTGCACTTGAAAAGAAAAAGGCGCACCAATCATGTGACGGCATTTCCCTTTTATCTGCAGGTCACAGCTCAGCAAACAGCTGTTTGCGTCCCAATCAGCCTGGCTAACGTTCCCTCCACACACACATCAGTCCCTTCCCTCACTGGCTCTGGCCTTTTCCACTCTCGCTGCTGCCTCCTTACTCTGCTTTCACCATCATGTGGGGGGGGGGACAACCAGGACTTTTGTCCTGGGCCCGAGCTCTGAGGGGAACACCCGAGAAGCCTGTGTTTTTTTGTTTTTTTTTTATTCTGGCTGTTTCTTCCACACTGCCTGATACCCCAGCCCCACAAGCCCAGAGGGGGGGCTTTTATTCCTATATTCACAGAATGACCCCCCCACCTGCCTTACCAATGTAGTAACAAATAAGCCAGGGAGGGACTGCAATGAGGAGTCAGCACCCGAGAGTGGAGGGTTGAAGATGCGGGAAGCACAGACAATAGAAAGTTACCTGGGGAATAAATAAGGACCTTGTATTGTTGGTGAGAAATTATGCTACTCAGCTGCATATAAATAAGCCTGCGCTGGGACCTGTAGCCCTCCCCACCTGGTACAATACTAATACATGTACTAATAGTGAACTTTGGCATTGACAAATGCTTGTTTATTATTGTCATGTGACACAGAGGCAGACTGAGAAGGCATGCTTCTTTGAATATTTTTTTTACCCTTTTTAATGAAGTGTTTGGGAAAAAAAATGACAGGACTTATAATTTACAAAGTCACGTTGTGGACCTAGGCACATTAAACAAAGTTGGCAGCAGTCTGTCCTTGCATTATTGACAAGTGCAGTATGCCAACTGGGTTCAGCTGCCCTAGAGAGGAGGAGTCCATGTAGATGAGCAGGAACATTGGCCAATCAGAAGAGAGCAAGAGGAGTCTGCCTGCAGTCAGCCTGAAGGACCTCCAAACTATTTCAGTGCTGAAAAAAAGGGCAAAAACCGTGCCAAGAAGAAAAAACACTGTTAATGTAACAACTGCAAATTCCCAAACCACTATTATGAAACAAGTCAATAAAAGAAAGAACGAAACTAGACAAATTTGGCTAAGACACAACAGCAGAGCCATCCCCAGATAGGTTTCGCAGGGGAGGATGGGTGGGAGTGTCAATAATGCTGAAGAATCCCTTGGAAGAAACATTACTACGATAATTTTTTCGTCTCACTCCAGGAATTCTTTAGCATGTATTGACAGGTGCAGACTACAAAGCAGTACAGTTGGAAGGTGGGCACAGAAACCTACCTAGAGAACAGGTTCTGTAACACCGCTCTGTTAGATTTGGCATCAGATCTGGACTGCACATCCAAACAGTAGTGCTTTATGAATGTGTGTACAGTTCTCCAAGTGGCTGCTTTGCAAACTTCAGGCAAAGGGACATCCCTTGCAGCTGCTATTGTGGCAGCAGTGCCTCTAGTAGATTGGGCCCTGAGGGCGTTGTTTGCCAGCTTTGCTGTAATAGAATTGGATACAAGAGACAATCCACCAAGAAATGGTTCTCTTGGTAGCCGGTGTCCCTCTGCCTACCTCACCACAGGTGAGAAACAGTTGAGTATGGAACTCCCTGAACTGCTTAGTATGCTCTAAGTAGTAGGTCAGATCACTTTTCATGTCCAGACTATGCAGCTTGCGTTCACCTGGGGTGGACTTGTCTGTGAAAAAGACCGGCAGGGTGACAGACTGGTTAATGTGGAACTCGGAAACCACCGTGGGCAGATAATTTCTGTTTGTCCTAAGCACTACTTTGTCCTTGTGGGCAATGATGTAGTCAGGTTCTGTACAAAGGGCCTGCAACTCTGAAATCCTTCTGGTGGAGGTGACAGCCAGTTCTGAGCACACTGTGATTTTTTTTAATATAAAAATGTGTTATGGACTGTCTCTCATGAGATATGCTGAGACAGCATGTGAGGTCACTCACACACACACACACACACACAGGTTTTAGATACAACGTGTTACCTGGAAGGCCAGAAGCTAATTACAGACTAGAACAGGCCTTAATCAAGAATCTCCTGTTATCTAAGTTAAATAGAGCTTTAACTGCTAAGAGGGAAATCAGTATCCCTTTTATGATGCTTTGAGGAGGAAGCCAGGTTTAGCACACTGGTGCGAAATCGTAAATGCTTTGATGTTTGTGTGAGAGGGGATACTGCTCATAGATGAAAGGAAATTTACAGACTTTATTGGGAAGTCACATGGGGAAAGGAGTTTCTGTGGATGTAACCTTAATGAACTCTCCTTCTAAAATGATAAATCCTCCTGAGTGTATGATTTTTAATAAACAGAGGAGGATCTAGGTGACCTTACACAAAGGGGTTGGCAAAGACAGTTTTTTTAAGCAGTATTCTATTTTTCTTCAGAGACACTTTTATCTACACTCTGACAAAGAAACATCTTTGAGCACTTTAAGCGGGTATTTAGAGAGAAAGGCAAATCTAAGTACTGTAGTAGGAATTGCACTGTAAAACCTTGTTCTTTTAAAAGGTTGTATAGTTCTTGTGACATATGGTTCCGTATTTTATGTTTTACATATTTTTTATCTATTTTAGTAAAACTCTGTTTTTAGAGCCTACTTGGTTTGTCTTTGAATTTCTTTTCTTAACAAGTGAAGTATATATGATTAAAGCAGATGCTGTGCATAAGCTTGAATGGTGATATCAAACTGGGAAAAGGTAAGAGTAATCTGAGGTCTTTATTAGAGAGTTCCAGGGTTCATTTTGTACACCTGGTTAGGCACCCGTAGGCAAAGATATCTGGCACCACGAAGACAGAATTATGTGAGCCTGTGCATTGGGTACACTAGTAAGAGGTTCACAGTTTGAATCCCTCCAGAACTGAGACCAAAGGTTGATTCAAACTCACAAAACAGACAGGAGGGTTACCCTGTTTCTGTTAACTGTTCACAAGACTGCACTCGGAGGTTGGCACTTTGGGAGTAGAGGGCTGACCTGCTGAGTGGGTTTGTGACAATGGCAACCAGAAAAACAGTTTTCCAGGTTACATACTTGAGATCAGCTGTAACTATGGACTCAAAAGGAGGCTCCATGAGTTTGGCTATACAGAAGTTCAGGTCCCAAGGAGGGACAGGTTACCTCAGAGGAGGTTGAAGGTGCAGCAGACCTTTGAAAAACTTCTTGGGCTGTGAAATGACAGATACCTCTTCCACTGGAAAATAAGCTGAGATGGCTGCCAGATGCACTTTTAATGATGAAGCTGTAAGGCCTTCTGCCTGCAGGTGAACTAGGTAATCCAGGAGTGTAGGAGGAGTAGCCCACTAGGGCTCTATGTCCTTATCCTTGCCCCACAGAGAGAACCTTTTCCACTTGAAAGCATATGTCTTCTTAAATGCTAGTTTTTTTAGCAATTCACAGAATTTTCAGGACTTGTTCAGAGTACTGGAATTCAGGAAACTCTCAACTCCTCAAGTACCAGACCTTGAGGTGAAGAGGCTGGATGTTGGGGTACGTTACCCCTGTCTAGGGAAGAGTTAGGAGACTGTGGGCTGCTGGCAGTCTGATGGTCTTCCTGACTGACAAAGTGAGGAGAAGTGAATACCAGGGTTGTCTTGTCCAATCTGGGGCCACCAGAATCATGGTGACCGGCTGAGCCCTGAGCTTGAGAAGGACCCTGTAAATCAGAGGAAAGGGAGGAAAAGCATACAGAAACCACCCTTCCCAGTCCAGGGTTAGAGCATCTATTGGGATGATCCCCATCACTGGGGGCCTGCAGCAGTACTGTGGTAGCTGGTGGTTGAGGCTGGATGCAAACAGATCCAGGTCTGGAACCCCCCATCTTCTGAGAACTGTGTGCTTATTTAGGGTCCACTCATGGTGACCCTGATGGATGTGGCTTAGAGCATCTGCCAAAGTGTTGTCATTGCCCAGGAGATGAATGGCAGACAGAGACATGTCCAGGGAGTAAGCCAAGCACCAAATCCTCATTGCCTCTGTGCAGAGTTTGGTTGAACTTGTGCCCCTTTGCTTGTTGATATAGAACATGGCAGTGGTATTGTCTGTTCTTATCTCAACAGCCTGTCCTCTGAGCTTGGGGTGAAAGCCTTGATGGCCAAGAACACTGCTCTGAGTTTGAGGAGGTTGATGTGGTATGTGGACTCTTTGGGTGTCCAGGTGCCATTATGGACTGGTCCCCTAGGTGGGCACCCCAACCTAGGAGGGAGGCATCTCTTGTCAGGATCTGGGAGGGTTGCTGAATCTGCAAAGTAACCCTTACCCTTAGGTTTTCTGTTTCCTTCCACCAGTATAAAGCCTGAAGAAGGGTTCTTGTGACTGGCACTATCTTTGCAAAGGAATGCTTTTTCAGAGACCTGTGAGACCTGAGGTGATACTGAATGTCTCTCATCCGGACTCTGGTGCCTGGGACTACTGTGGTTATAGAGGCCATGTGACCGAGCAGTCTGAGGAAGTGTCTGCCTGGCCTCGGCTGGCCTAGAATAAAGGAATTTAACAGGTTGAGGAAATTCTGAATTCTGTCAGCAGGAAGGAAAGCCTTTCCCTGCAGTGTGTTGAGCTCTGCCCCTATGAATAGCAGCACTTGGGCCAGCTGAAACTGGGATTTGTCTTTGTTGATAATGAAGCCCAGAGACTGCAGGGTGTATTTTATCTGGTTCAGGGTTTCTGCAGCTGCCTGTGAAGAACTGGCCATGATTAGCCAATTGTCCTGGTAGGGAAAAACAGAAATCCCTTGTCCTCTGAGGTGAGCTGCAACCACTGCCAGGCACTTTATGAAAACCCTGGGAGCGGAAGTTAGCCCGAACAGCATAGCTGCAAACTGGTAATGGCCTGAAGGCAGCCTGAATCTGAGGAATTTTCTGTGGGACTGTCTGATTGGGATTTGGAAATAGATGTCCTTCAGATCTAGGGAGACTAGCCAGTCCCCTTGCTTCAGAGAATGAATGGCCTAATTTAAGGTTACCATTTTGAACTTTGGTTTCAGCAGGTGCTTGTTCAGGTACCTTAGGTCCAGAATAGGTCGCCACTCCCCATTTTTCCTCAGAGTATGGAAATACTTGGAATATAGACCTTTTATCCCACTGGGGGAAGGACACTCTTTCTACAGCCTTGACTTCCAAAAGGTTCTTCACCTCTGTCTTCAACAGCAATTTTTCCATTGGGGTTACATGTTTTGAAAGCTTGGGGCCTAGGAGGGGAAGGAATTTTCTGAACTGAAGAGATAGGCCCTGACCCATTACCTCTAATATCCACTTGTCTGTGGTGATGAGATGCCAATGATGGAGGTAGTGGGACAGCCTGCCCCCAACTGGGAGAGGGGAGGCGACCAAAGAGGAGTCAGGAGGATTGTTGTTTGGTTTGAACAGAGGGGACATGAATGGAATTGGCTTTCCTCTGGCCTCTCCTACCTCTTCCCCTGAAAAAAACTTTCATCTGAGAAAGACCCATAGGCATCAGAATAGGACAGAATGCCCTAGGAAAATAACCCCTGCCCCCCAGCCCCCGTTTTGAGGTTTCTGGGAGGTAGAGTGCTTCTCTTTGGCTGAGTTACTCTTATAGGTAGTTTTGTACTCATCCATTCTTTTCATGTAAGCCTCTGTTTGATCCCTGAAAAGGGAATTTTTCTCGCAAGGAAAATCCATAACCTGTAACTGGGTATCCTGAGTGAGAATAGTAGTTCTTAACCAAGCAAACTGCCTGAGAGAAATGGCCTGCGCCATAACCCTCGAGGCTGTGTCATTATTATCTCTGGCCATGTGAAACTGATACTTAGTACCTTCTATGGGCAGTTTTACAGGTTCAGTGACATCTCTGAGCATAGTGTCTCCCCCATGATGCACTATGGCCGGGACAGATTTCATCATAACCCTCGAGGCTGTGTCATTATTATCTCTGGCCATGTGAAACTGATACTTAGTACCATCTATGGGCAGTTTTACAGGTTCAGTGACATCTCTGAGCATAGTGTCTCCCTCATGATGCACTACGGCCGGGACAGATTTCATCAAAGCTCTCAGACGTCTAGCTGCATATGCCATGTAAGTAGACAAGCATGACAGCAAAGAAGCAGTAGTATAGGATTTCTTACCCATGGAATCCAACTTTTTTGACTCTTTTTCTGGAGGCTGGGTAGACAGTGGCACACTAGCTTTGCCACAGGCTACTGCCTGAACCACCCCTTTGTGGTCTGGATATGTATAGAGAAAGTCAGCAGACAGTTTACCAAGCTGATATTTCCTCTCAATCTATCTCTCCACCCCTGAAGCAGATGAAGGGGTTTCCAGAAATTTAAAAGTTGCTCTTTTTAATGTATTATGTATGGGCAAAATCAATTTCTTTGAAGGAATCTGAATCATCATTTCTACGTAGCCTTCCTCCATCTCTTGTCAGTGTCATCCTGAAAGGGAAGTTCCACGGTGCCCACCATATGTTTAACAAAGGTAAAATGGGAAGAAACTTCATTGTTATTATCAGGTAAATCACTATCAGTGCGACCATCTGGGTCTAATGGGTTACCCTGTGCAAACTCATCATCCTCTCCTTCATAATAAAATCCCTGGATGTTTCCAGAGTTATAGAGAGGAGTACTAGACTCTGAAGGAGCCAGGAAAATATTGCCCATAGATTGTAAAGTCTGATATACGTGCCAAGCTTTAGCCATTTCATTTGCAGAGGGCATATCTTTGTCGACCATTGATGTCTCCCTATGCCTTTCAGGGGGAGGGGCAGTGGTGTGCTTATCTTTCTTTGTCTTTTTAGCAGGAGGGAATCAGAACCCCACTTACTTTGTCTTTTGGAGGCTTGGCTACATTTTTTACTTTGTCAGACTTATTTTCATTAGGGTCCATATTTTTGTGTTGATTTGATGTACCTCCCCCAGCACTTCTAGAGGAGGGGGAGGCAGACTGGGTGGCCATGCTAATATGTGTTTGGCCAAAATAATAAGACAATATATGTCCAATTAAAAGAAAGACTTTGTTTTCACAATACTGGTAAGGAATGACAATAACAACCTCCACACCTCTTGCCAACAGAAGCCTACTGCACAACAAAGAGAGGTTTCCCTGAGAGATAATGCAGAGAAACCCTCTAGTTTACTGATAGAATACTTTGAATTATTTGAAAAAATGGCCAGAAAAAGCACGTGCATGCGAGAAAAAAATGCTGCAACAGTGCAATTTAAAACATAAAAAAGTCACGCAAATGCAGGAAAAATAACACTATGCGCTAAAACTATTGAGGAAAACAAGAAAAATGCTTATTTAACGAAAACACAGTAAACTTTTACTTCAGAAACAATGCAGAAGCGGGAAAAACAATAAAAAGTCTGTGGCTACAAAGAATCAAAACACAACCACAGAAAAAATGTGTAAAAATACAATAAGTACCTTATAAATGTAAAGGCAGCACTCAAATGAAGAAAAAACCTCACAGGAAGGTCTCTGAAGGTACAGAAGAGAGAGAGTGTGCTCCGGGGCAGTGTTGCCAGGTCAGCGGAGAAAAGGTTCTGAGGTCCTTCAGGCAACACTCCTCTGTCTCTCTGTGTGTCTGTGTGTGTGTGTGTGTGTGTGTCTCTCTCTCTCTCTCTCTCTGTCTCTCTCTCTCTCTCTCTCTCTCTGCCAATGTTCCTGCTCATTTACATTGACTCTTCCTTTCTGGGGCAGCTGACTCCAGCCGGCATACTGCATCTGTCAATACATGATGAAGAATTCCAGGGGTGAGAAACAATTTTAAAAATTTTTTAATGGTTCACAAGGTCTCTCTGACATGCAAATATGAGACAACCTCAAAAAGTAAAAAAAAAACCAAAAAACAGATTCCTAAATGCTGCAGCACAAAAGTCAAATGGTAAAAAAATGGAAATCACGTACCTAACGTAATTCTTGACCTTCTTGGAAGAAGTCTCCATAACTCATTCACACTAATGGGAGTATACCAGAGGTGCTAGGAGCCAGCAGGAGCACACTTTTTCAGGAGGGCCGGCACCTGAGATGGAGCTGCGAGGAAGCGGCACCATGAGCCCAGTGTGTGCAGTAGTGACTATCTCAGCGTCGACCCTCCAACCACCTCAGTACCTTTTTTCCGAGGAGGTGCTGCATAACTAACCTAGAAAGGACTAACCTAAAAATCAGATATAAGATAGTCTGAATGGCCCATGTAAGAAGGGTCAACAATAAAGTCTTCACATCTCAGTCACTGAAGGAGTGAAGACCATAAACAGAGAAGTGAGCTCAGGGGATGGTGGGTGGGCATGTGAATGAGTGGTGGAGATCAAGAATTACAGTAGGTATGTAATTTCCTTATCTTCCTGGACATAAAGTCTCCACCACTCATTCACACTAATGGGAGAGTACCGAGCTAAATAATCCGCCTAGATGGGGCAGCTGGAGATAAAGAGCTCACGTGCTTAGGACAGAAGTCCGTTAAGAATGGTCCTGCCAAACGACAGATAAATGTACGCACGGAGCTCCAGGTAGCTGCATTGCAAATATCTGCAATGGGCACGTTACTGATTTCCGCCGTGACTGCTCTGGTAGAGTGAGCGTACACTCTGCTTCCAGCTTGACCTGTGCCATAGAAAAACAGTGGCGAAGGCATGCCACCAGCCATGCTGAAATGCACCTGATAGCAACAGGTTGACCCAGTGGGTCTTGCTGAAGGAAACAAACAGTTGTTGAGTTGGAAGTTCGCAAAGTAGGTAGGAAGGACTGGTTTAGGTGAAATTCTGAGAGAACCTTTGGGAGAAACTTAGGATGAGTCCTAAGAACTACTTTTTCCTTGTGAAACACAGTGTATGGGGAGGGTCTGTGACTAGCACATGTATTCTAGAAACTCTACGGGCCAAAGTAATGGCCAGCAGGAAGGCCGTTTTCCAAGTGAGGAACTTCAACTCGCAAGTAGCTAGAGGCTCGAAAGGTTTACAAGTGAGCATGTCTAGCACAATGTTGATGTCCCAGGCTGCAACTGGACATCTAACAGGAGGTCTAGTATGCAGAATACCCCCTAAGAAACCTCATAACTACAGGCAACTGAGCCAGCGGCATGGAAAGTACTAGCTCATGATATGCCGAAATGGCACAAAGATGAACTTTGACTGTGGAGTACTGCAGACCTGTGTTTGAGAGACTTTATTCAGTGGGCAGGAAAAGGGGTTCCAAGAGGATTTTGCACACCAGTTAGAGAAACACTTCCATTTAGCTGTGCAGGTTTTTCTAGTGGCCGGCTTACGCACACCCAAAAGAATACCTGAAACTCTACGAGAAACAATGAATCTGTTCACCTCTATCTCTTTAGGAGCCAAGAATGAAGGTGAGGCGACCTCAGGTTGTGATGGACCACAGGACTCTGTATCAGAAGGTTCATCTGAAGGGGAAGTGGTTTCGGGAGGTTTCTGATTGCCTGTTGAGTAGCAGGAACCATATCTTCTGAGGCCAGAAGGGGCAATGAGAATCATTCTGCTCCCCTGGGACTCCAATTTGAGTAGTATCCTCTGAATTAGGGGAAGAGGAGAAAAAGTGTATAGAAAGCATTTTGTGCACCGTAGCCTGAATGCATCCTGACAAAAGAACGCCAGGTCCTGAATTTCTGGAGCAGAAGAGAGGCAGTTTTGTGTTGAGTGGGGATGCAAAAACGTCCAGGTCTGGGGTTCACCACTCTTTGAAGAGTGACTGAATGGCACTTAAGTCAAGAGACCACTCGTGAGGATCCGCCTCTGTTCTGCTGTGATGGTCTGGCAGCTCGTTTTGTACCCCTGGCAGGTAAACCACCTGAGTCAGAGCCTTGTGCTCCAGACACCATTCCCACACTCTCATTGCTTCCCTGCATAATGGGTAACAGTGTGCACCGCCCTGTTTGTTGATGTAATACATCACTGCCTTGTTGTCAGTTTGAAGGAGAATGTTCTTGTGACAGAGTATGTCCTCCAAAGCTTGGACTGCATAGAAGATGGCTTTCATTTCCAGGATGTTTATGTGAAGTTGAGACCCGTCCTGAGTCCACATACCCTGAGTGTGGAGATCCTGGCAGTGAGCTTCCCAACCCGTCAGAGGTGCATCCATGGTAATGGAGATCTGATGATCCAGAGGGGCAAATGGATATGCTTCCAAAAGGTTGTCCTCCTGAGACCACCAGGTGAGCAGCCTCTTCAGAGATTCCATCACCTTGATGAGAAAGGACTGAGGGTGAGTGGTTGGGGACCACTGTGCACTGAGCATCCACTCAGAGGTCCTCATGTGAAGATGAGCCAAGGGTACAGTGAGCACCGAGGATGCCATGAGACTCAGCATCCGCTGAATCGAGATAGCTCGAACCAAGCTGTGTTCTTTGATGTATTCGGCTATCTGGAAGATATTGCTCCTTCTGTCCTCTGGAAGAAAAGTCTTCACACAGGAGGTGTCCAGAAGGGTTCCTATGAAGAGGAGCTTCTGGGAGGGCTGCAGCTGTGACTTGTTCAGGTTCAGCAGGACTCCCAAGGACGTGAGGAAGTCTGAGGCCATGGCCATGGCCTCCAGAATCTCTTGCCTGGAGGGGCTTGCTAGAAGCCAGTCGTCCAGATATGGGAACACTTGGATTCTGATTTCCCTGAGGTGTGCTGCCAGAATTGCACAACACTTTGTAAAAACTTGAGGTGCTGAGGATAGCCCAAAGGGCAGGACTCTGAACTGATAGTGTTGACCCAATGCCACAAACCTTAGGTTTTTGTGGTGCCTTGAGTGTATGAGAATGTGTTGGTAGGCATCCTGCATGTCCGGAGAGGCTAGCCAATCATGTTGATGAATCAAGGGTAGCAGGGTACCAAGTGGTATCGTCTTGAACTTCTCTTTGTGTAGGAACTTGTTTAACTTTCTGAGATCCAGAATGGGGTGCATGCCGCTGGTTTTCTTAGGGACCAGAAAGTAATGGGAGTAGAAACCCGCATTCTGCTGATCCAGTGGAACTACTTCTACTGCTCTGTTGTTCAGAATGCCTTGTATCTTGGAAGCAAGAAGGTCTGACTCTGTCATCGATAGCCTAGGCTATCATTTGGCAGGATGATCCAGAGGGGTTTCCAAAAGATTGAGAGAGTACCCCTTGCAGATTATCCTGAGGACCCATTTGTCTGATGTTATAGATTTCCACTAGTGGTAGAACTGAGTCAGATGTCCTCCCACTGCTGAGGAGGAGTCCCCATCGGGCAGCTAAGGTGGGACCTGGGCTGAAAACTCAGAAAGTGGCACTGTGTGCTTTTGGGCCTTGCACCTTCTGTTGCAGTTTCTTTTGTGGCTGAGGGCTCTGGTCTCTGTTAAAACCTCCTCTGCCTTTGTCCTGAAAGGACTGATGGTTGTGAAACTGGCGCTTATTCCCACCCCCTCAAGAGGGGCGGGCATAGGTCTGGCAGTCTTAATGGCGCACCTGGTCTTCCAAGTGGCCTCCACTGCTTGCTCCACTTGAGGTCCAAACAGATACATACCATCAAAAGGTAAGGCCATGACTTGCTGTTGGTCATCGTTCTTGAAGCCTGAAGTACACAGCCAAGAGTGATGATGGGTGCAGATGCTAGCTGTCGCCGTCTGAGAGGTGGTATCGAAGGCATCCATTGCAGCCTTAACTTGCTGTTTATTAGACTCGATACCCCTAGTTATAGTCTGGAATAGCTCTGAGTTAACCTCCGATTCGGGCAGCGCTTCTACCATTGCCTTGAGTGAATGCCAAAGAACATACTCATATTGAGAAAAATAGCCCTGGTAGCTGGCAATGCGCATGCTCAGGGTTGAGGCAGCAAAGAGTCATAGAAACATACACTTTGACGGCAGATAAGGACCACTTGGCCCACCCAGTCTGCCCATTTCCCTTCCTATTGGATAAGCTGCAGATTCTAGTTAACCAACAGCCTACTTCCTGCAACCCCCTACTACAATTGCCTTATGTCTGTCCCATGCATGTTTGAATTCCTCCACTGTTTTAGACCCAACAACCTCCCTAGAAAAGCGGTTCCATGCATCCACCACTCTCCCTGAAAAAAAATTTCCTCACATTACCCCTGAGCCATCACCCCTCTATCTTTAAATTGTGCCCCCTTGTTCTTACACATCTCTTTTTCTGAAAGATGCTGCCCTCCTGGACTTTGTTGATTCCCTTGAGGTACTTGAAAGTTTCTACTATGTCCCCCCAGTCCATCCTTTCATCAAGGGTATACATATTAAGCTTTCTCAGTCTCTCTTCATATGGTTTCTGATGCATACCCTGCACCATTTTAGTTGCCCTCCTCTGGACTGCTTCCATCCTGTCTATGTCCTTGCGTAGATGGGGTCTCCAAAACTGCACACAGTATTCCAGATGGGGTCTCACCAACTACCTGTACAGAGGAATAACCACTTCCCTTTTTCTACTTGTGATGCCCCTTCCTATGCATCCCAGTATCCCCCTGGCTCTCCTTACTGACTTCTCACATTGCTTACCCACCTTTAGGTCATCTGATATGACTACCCCAAATTCCCTTTCCATTTTTGTTGTTATTAGTATCTCCCCTGCTATTGTGTACTCTTCTCCTGGGTTTTTGTTTCCCAGGTGCATTACTTTGCACTTCTTTGCACTGAATCTAAGTTGCCATACTTCTGACCATTCCTCCAACCTTGCCAAGTCCCTTCTCATCCTCTCTACCCCCCCTTGTGTATCAACTCTGTTACAGATCTTTGTGTCATCTGCAAAGAGGCATACCTTTCCCTCCAGACCCTCTGCAATGTCACCTATAAAGATATTAAAGAGGAATGGACCCAGTAGTGAGCCCTGAAGTACTCCACTAGTAACCCCCTTTTCTTCGGAATGTGTTCCATTCACTTTTACCTTCTGTGGCCAGTTGTGCAGCCAGTTTGCTACCCAGGCTACCACCCTGGAACCCACCCCCAGGCTGACTAACTTAATTATTAGTCTTTTGTGCGGGACTGTGCCAAATGCCTTGCTAAAGTCTAGGTAGGCCATATCACAGCCCTCCCTGGTCTATTACTTTGGTCATCCAGTCAAAGAAATCAATTAGATTCATATGACATGATGACCTTCCTGCTGTACATTCATGCTGCTTTGGGTCCTGTGCCCCACTGGCCTCTAGGTACTCAACAATTCTTTCTTTCAGAAGTGATTCCATCATTTTCCCTACCACTGAGGTCAAACTTACAGGTCTGTAGTTTCCTGCTCCTGCCTTGCTCCCACTTTTGTGAAGGGGAATCACATCTGCCCTCCTCCAGTCCTCAGGCACCACCCCATCCTCCCATGATTTGTTAAAAAGTGTGGTCAGTGGTGTCACTAGGTTCTCCCTTAGTTCTTTTAGGATTCTGGGGTGAATCCCATCAGGCCCCATTGCTTTGTCCGCCTTGAGTTTTAGGAGTTCTTTCAGGACTCTTTCTTCTGTAAATGGACTGGTGTCAATTAATTCAGTATCTCTGCCTTTTTTATTGTCTCCCTCTGCCCACCTCCCCTCTCCTTTATTAATCTTCTTCACTATTCCTCCCTTAACCTTTCTATGCTCCCTAATGTACCTATAAAAGGTTTTATCCCCCTTCTTAACTGAGTTGGCTATTTTTTTCCTCGCTATGGGCCTTTGCTATTCTGACTGCCTTCCCCACTTCTTTCTGCTTTAATTGATACAGTTCCCTGTTGTGCTCCTTCTGTGATTCCTTGTACTTTTTGAATGCAGACTTTTTCTCCTTAACCTTCCCTGCCACCTCTTTTGAAAACCATAGTGTTTTTTTACTCCGCTTTGTTTTCTTTATTTGTTTCACACAAAGGTTTGTTGCCTCTATGATAGCAGTTTTGATTTTTCTCCATCGTTCTTCTACCCCTCCTTTTTGGCCATTTGCTAGTACATTCCTCAGGTATTCACCCATCTTGCCAAAGTCAGCCCTTCTAAAGTCCAGTATTCTTGTTCTTGTATGGCTTGTCTCCATTGTTGTGCTTATTGTGAAGCATACTGTGCCATGGTCACTTGTTCCCAGATGTCTACTGACTTCTAAATTTGTGATCCTCTCTCCATTTGAGAGTACCAGATCTAGTATTGCTCCCTCCTGAGTGGGTTCCAACACTAGCTGTCTAAGGCCTGCCCCCTGCAGGGCATCGAGAATGACCCTGCTCTTGGATGTGGCTGTAGTACATGTCATCCAGTTAACATCTGGCATATTCAGGTCCCCCATCAACAGTATCTCCCCTTTTTCAGCCATTTTGAGAATGTCCTCTATCATTTTCTTGTCCATTTTCTCCCCTTGAGACAGGGGTCTGTATACAACCCCAGTACGGACTGTGATGCCATTCCCTGTCTCCAAGGTGACCCAGAATGCCTGTCTTCCCCCTTTACTTTTTAGTTCTGTAGCTTTGATCCCTTCCCTTATGTATAGAGCTACTCCACCTCCTCTTTTAACCTCCCTGTCCCTTCTGTAGACTGTGTACCCCGTGTATGTTGACATCCCAGTCATGGTTCTCCGTGTACCATGTTTCTGTGACTGCCACAATATCCAATCGTTCATCTTCTATCAGGGCTATTGGCTCAGGAAGCTTGTTTCCCAGACTACGGGCATTGGTACTCATTGCCCTCCATTTAATGTTGGCTTTATCCTTTTTCCCCCATCCCTGCTCTTATTGTCCTTGTCTATTTTTCCATTTACCCCTGTCCTGCTCTGCCCTCTTTTGAGCTCTGTACCTCAGTGTTTACCTTACTATCTGCCATGTTTTGTGGAGAGAGGCTTGAAATTTCTTGCTTCTTATCAGCACCTCCCCCCTTGGCTAGTTTAAAAGCTTGCCAAGGAAGCATTTAAACCTGTCACTTAGGAGCTAGGTTCCCTTCATGGACAGATGCAGACCATCGTGCCAGTATAGACCTTCATCTCTCAAGGTGTACCCCCAGTCCCCAATGAAGCCAAAGCCCTGTGCTCTGCACAAGTTTTGCAACCATTCATTAAACTGCATGGTGTGCAGTATCCTAGCCTCACCCCTGCCATGGACTGGCAGCACCTCTGAGAAGGTAACCATGCTTGCTACCTGTCTGAGACCCCTCCCCAACTCCACAAATTCATCCTGCACTGCACTGATTCCATGCCTAGCTAGGTCATTTGTCCCAAGGTGGACAATGATATCTAGTTCCCTCTCCTGTGATACTGCTTCTGCAATCCTGAGGATTCGCTTCTTGTCCCTCCAAGCCATGGTACCAGGCAGGCACCTTACTTCCCTCTCCTCTCCCTTCCCCAGTTCCCCCCCTAACAATTGAGTCCTCTATCAGAAGCTGTTTCCTTCCCCTGTGGTGTCTCTTGCCACCCTTTTGTGGGTCTCCCTTGTGGATGTACTCAGCATTCTTCTTGGTCTCCACTGAGTGTCCCATCATAGAGGAACCTTGGTCTGCCAGACTGGTGTATGATTTGTGCAGAGGTACAACTGGGGGCTTCACCTCTGTTCCACCATCTGCACCCTCCCAGAACCCACTGTAGTTCATCTGCTCTTCATACTTGGCAACCTCTGAGGCAGTGGTTATGGCAGTGGTGCTCTTTGAGTGGGGGAGGCCTTCTTAGTCCTTGCCAGTTCAGCCTGGAGGTGGGCAGTCTCCTCCCTCAGAGATGACAGTTGCCTGCAAATAGGACAGCAACGCAGTTTCCAGAATGTCCCCCAGAAAACTGCTGCCCCACAGCCAGTGCATTGCACCACTCCCCAAATGTCCCTCTCCCATATAATATACAATATGTAATATATGTAATTTTTTTTTGGGTGGTGTGTACTTACCCTTTATGCACTGTGATGGGTTATTAAGAATATGACAGTTCTGCCCCAAGACCTGTTGAGAAGTGATGTCAGAACTTTGACTATAAAGGAAATGCCACACCTGGGGGTAGGGGTGGGAAGGGGTAGTCCACAACCACAGGTGACTGGTAGAAACAATCAAATACACCACTGCTCCACCATCCTGGTGAGTACTGCCTTTTATAATAATTTAACTAACCTCCAGTAACTTATTTAAAAATAGTTTAACTATAACAAAATCCTATGCACCAGTAAATTATTTAAAAATAGTTTCTGTCCCAAAATCCTAGTAGTCAATCCAGCTACCCCCAAGGGACAACCAAAATGCAGTGTTCAAACCCTTGTGAAGTTACTTCCAAGATAAGCAGAGTTTGCAAGCTCCTTTTTCAACTCCTCAGTCACCTGTAATTTATTTAAAAATAGTTTAACTGTCAGAAAATCCTAGTAGATAATCTAACTACCTCCAGGGGTCTACCCAAATGCAGCATTTAAATCCTTCTGAAGTTACTCACAAGATAAACAGAGTTTACAAGCCCCTTCTTAGTTAAACACTAAATAAATATGTAAATAAAAAGCAATTACCAAAGGTAGTTAGTTTCACCTCCCACAGAATTGAGCAAAAGTGCACGTTGTTGCAGATATCAAGCGCAATATAGAATTTCCCACACAGCTCACAGCTGAATAAAGAAGTATTGTCCTTCCAGGTCAAGAAGATGTGCTTTGTATCTCTAAATATTGCAGCCAGTAGTAGCTTATAGTAATCTGATCAAGTCTCCACCCAGGGCAATTGGTTGACAATGGTTATGATGCAACCTTTCCTGCTCCAATACAACACTTTGTGGTCTGAAAACAATGAGGGAAAC
The DNA here is from genome assembly GCA_016271365.2 of Neoceratodus forsteri. Classification (NCBI taxonomy): domain Eukaryota; kingdom Metazoa; phylum Chordata; order Ceratodontiformes; family Ceratodontidae; genus Neoceratodus; species Neoceratodus forsteri. Next base: position 1,272,006,682 of record CM057449.1, on the reverse strand, counting down.
AATTTCCTGCACCTGAGGCTGTCTGTGTTTCAATTCACACTGCAGGTTTTGCTATGACAACTTCTTAACCACAGTAACTTATTTAAAAATAGTTTAACTGTCAAAAATCCTACGCACCAGTAAGTTATTTAAAAATAGATTCTGTCCCAAACTCCCAGTAGTCAATCCAGCTACCCCCAAGGGACAACCAAAATGCAGTATTCAAACCCTTGTGAAGTTACTTCCAAGATAAGCAGAGTTTGCAAGCTCCTGTGTCAACTCCTCAGTCACCTGTAATTTATTTAAAACTAGTTTAACTGTCAGAAAATCCTAGTAGACAATCTAGCTACCTCCAGGGGTCTACCCAAATGCAGTATTTAAATCCTTCTGAAGTTACTCACAAGATAAACAGAGTTTGCAAGCCCCTTCTTGGTTAAATGCTAAATAAATATGTAAATAAAAAGCAATTACCAAAGGTAGTTAGTTTCACCTCCCACAGAATTGAGCAAAAGTGCACGTTGTTGCAGATATCAAGTGCAATACAGAATTTCCCACACAGCTCACAGCTGAATAAAGAAGTAGTGTCCTTCCAGGTCAAGAAGATATGCTGTCTTACCTAAGGTGTCTATCTTGCAGACTCTTTGTTTATAGGACTGGCTATTGATTCCTGAGGGAGGACAGACTTTTCATTTTCTGCCAGGACCATTATGGCATCAGCAAAGGCTCGTAAGGCCAAAATGGGACGATCCTTGGGAGGGGCATACTTCCTATCTATGGACTTGGCCATGGAAGGAATAAGAGCCGGATTCTTCTACACCATCTGTGAAAGGGTCTCGAAAGAGGGCTGTATCAGAGGGGTTAAATCCATAGGGATTTCCAGGACATGAAGATATTGGAGATGCAGAAGCTTCCCGGGATCGATTTCTGTGGTCTGAAGAGAAAGAGTAGAATTTAAATTCTTGAGCAGAGACTTAAAGGAAAGGTCCTCAACAACAGGCTCTACAGGAGGATTGATCCCTGTCCCCAGGGCAGTGTAAGCATGAACATTACCACCCAAGTGAAGATCTGGATTGGGCTCAAAATCATCTCCTGACAGTCCAGGGGGACTGTATAGACAGGAATGGAGTGAAAATCAGGAGGAAGAACAGAAGAAAGAAAGAATTGAAGCCCAAACTCCCTGAAGACTAGACGGCACCACACTGATCCCCAGCGCCATCGAGGAAAATGGCACTGAGAACAAAGAAGGAGATTGTCATAGGAAACAGCATTGCACACGGAACTGACGAAGAGTGCGGTATCACCACTAGCCCAGATGCCGAGAACGGCGCTGACAGAGCCCGCGGCACTGCAGACAGGGCCCGTGGCACTACAGACAGTGCTGACAGAGCCCACAGCATCGCAGATGGCATCAACAGACCCTGTGGTACTGCAGATGGCACCGACCGAGCCCCTGGTGCTGCTAGGGACCCCGGTGCCAGAGAAGTCGGCACCGTAGATGACAGCAACATTACAGGAGTCTGAGAACTGCAATTAGAAGTAAAAGAAGGAAAAATGGCAGGAGATAGAGGCATCGGTGTAAACCTCTGTGCCGCAGCCATGTAAGGGGGATAGACACCCGAGCATGGAGTCGACGGCACCGAAGAAGGCGCCACGTGTCTAGAAAGGCCCAACCGCCCCAACCACACTTCTGAAACTGAATGGCCCAAAGGCCCAGGTGTTGGACTGGTCAGTTTGGGCAATCGGACCAACCTCCGAGCCCACTGCTCCATAAGAGCAGCCCAATGGTAAAACTGCTCATCGGAAGCTCCTCCAATAGGAGGAGAGGAGCTCCGGTGTCAAGGAGATTGGCCACCAGAGACAGAAACCAGCGACTCCGACAGAGGTGGAGACCGGTGCCTGGCCCTAATAACTAACTGTCTACATGAAGACGTACCAGAGGGCAACCTCAATTGATGCCATTTCTTCTTTGATCTATGTGTCGAAGAAGAACTCGAGGCCAAACGGTGCCAAGAATGGAACCATTTCCATTTATGCTTTCGGGGAGGCCGCCCATCTCCCTGAGCATTGGACCATCCATTGTCAGACCCACTCTGGGGAAGGCGGCAGACCGGTCCCAGCTCGGCTGACTGAACAGCTTTCATATGAAGTCTCCCTACCATCACTTGACCCACTCATGGTCGTCTCCGTCAATGGAGGGCTGAAGACTTCTCTTGTAAAAGTAGAATTAATAAATATAATCTGTACTTATCGAAGATAATATACAAAATAATAAACTGAAACCAAGCTGCTAATAAAGTTTAACTCCCGGTGGGCGAGCGACGTCATCAGTGAAGTGCACTCGACGGAAGGAAAAAAGTAACTGAGGAGACTGGAGGATCGACGCCAAAATAGCTATTACTGCACGCACCGGGTTTGCCGTGCTGCTTCTCTGTAGCTCCATCTCAGGTGCCGGCCCTCTGGAAAAAGTTTGCACCCGCTGGGTCCTAGTGCCTCCAGCGTACTCCCATTAGTGTGAATGAGTGGTGGAGACTTTATGCAGGCCCAGATTAATGGATGTGGAGGCCCTACTCCAAGTTATATTTTGTGGCTCGGGGAACCCTAAATACTAACATCACACTTTTCCTCGGTGCCATGCCGGCAAGGATACAATAACCAAGGTACTCAAGCAGGATGTCATTTACACTAATGCTATGTGTTATGCCACATAACTTGACAGGTCACATGCCATTATGAACAATACAATTCTCAAACTACATTTTGGCTACCGTTTACAGACAGTATTCATCACTATGCAGCAGCAGGATGTCTAGCAAGAAGAACTAAAACATGACACAACACAAAGAAAATGAAAAGCAGAAAAACCTTAAAGCCCTCTAAACAAGAAACACAGCTTAGCCTTTGTTTGAAAATCAATGTTTGTGCAACCACCTACTGGCCCCTAAATTAACCAGAAGTCACACCTCTCACCAAATGTCTAGGGGAAAAGAAAGGGGTGACGGCTGACGGGTGAGGGTTACATAATTTATTGCCACCATAGGCAAGGTGGGATGTGCCAGATGGAGAAGACTATTATAAATAAATAAACAACCAAGTGCAGCAGCTGTAAGGCACACACCTGGTAGGGACCAATTACAATGGCCAACAACCCATGTCCCTGGGAGAAAATGTTTGCTCAGGCCTATGCTAGGTTTGCAGTCTTGAACAGGGCACCCGATTAACTCCAGACACAAGGAAGCAACAACATTACTATCTAAACCAGGGCTGGGATTCTAGAGTGTGGCTTTTATTCATGTAACAGAGTATGAATAACCACAAAGCAAAGATGGACCCCCATGGGGCTATACATACTGGTAATGCGGATTACTGAGGTACAGTCTGTACAGACATTCCTGATTTCCCATTTAGCATAGGATAAAAACACACACACACACACACACAAACACAACGGAGAACACACTGGTTCCAGCTGGAAAATTGGCACATCTGGCCAGGTACTGGACATTTCCCATATTTCACAGGATTAACTGGTACACACACCACAAAGAGCACATACAGGCTGAGGACTTCTAGAACCCACTATCCTGTGGTAAACTGGAACAAAAATAACCAATATATGGGGTAAACACTGTTCTCAGACATTGGTCAATTGAACTGAATGAGAAGGAAATAGGTGCCGGGTGCTCTTCTGAACCCGAACAAGCAAACTGGTTACTCCAGATTGGGGGGGGGCCCACTTTTTGTTTCCAAGCTTATATTCAGACATTCATCTGGTAGCAAACACCTTAAAACTACAGAAAACTGTATATCTTGTATTAAATGTTTCTCACACTTGACATACTACACACACTACTGGGCCAACTGACATCAAAGTTCCCTCCCCACTGATTTTAATTAAAATGTTTTATTATAGGCTGGTTTTGTGATACAGACATAAGATTTGGTGTGCAACCCATGAAATGTCACAATGGGACCGGTGAGGAGCTAAGCGCATTTCAGAAGTGAGGTGCTATGCTCCAATGCAGTCCATTAGCTTAGCACCCCTCCTACAGTGTGTTCCACAAATTCCTTGAAGCTATCCCTGGTGTCTAATGGCACCCCTCACACCACAATCATCTGTTTTGTATTTCCTTGAACTATTCTTGATGTCTAGTGGCATCCCCCACCCACTGATCACCCGATTCATGAACAGAAAGATATCCATGCTGTCTAGCAGTACCAGCCCCCACCCCCACCCCGGAGGGCTTGATCTCTATGCATGTAAAGCTGTCCCTTCCACCCGATTGCTTGGACACAAAAGTAAAAGGCTCTGAGGTGCAAATCTGGAGACCTGGGTTTGAATCTCACAGCCCCCATTTGCATACTGTGTGACCCTGAGCAAGTCACTTAACTACCAGCTTTCAGCTTAGTGTGTCTCACCTGGTAAAATAATTGGTGAAAAAAAGGAATCAGTAGTGGTCTAGATTCCCCCTCCTGACCCACCCACTCACTTACCACCACCTTGCACCCCTTCCCCCTTACCCAGATTTCCGTCAATCAGGGACGCCTGGTACAGAGACCAGTATAGTCTCTTCAACTCATCTCCTCAGCCAGCTGCTATACGAGCTGACAGAAAAGAATGCACACAGTATTTATACACACACTCACTTACAGCTTGTATCGTGGTCAGCCAAGGAAGTGAGAAGAGGGCTATGCCAGTCACTATAGTAGCAGGGTTCCCTGATCAGTGGACACCCAGTTAAGAGGGTGAGTGTGGGGTGGTAGTATGTGAGCACCTAGGATGGGCGAGGAGGGTCACTGGACCACTATTGATTCCTTTTTGTTTTGTAAATGGGTGATTGGGAGGGGAACCACTGAACACCAAGGATGTCTTTACATTCATAGATCGGGTGCTAATGTTGGGTGGGGGGGAAGGTACTGCTAAACTACAGGGACGTCCCTTCCATTCATTTGTGCATTGGGTGGGGTTACCAACAGACACCAAGAAGGATATTTTATTATAATGGGTGACTGGGTGGGTGGATGACACTAGACACCAGGGATAACTCTATTAAACTGTAATGGCAGGAGTGGGCAACTGCATTACAGTCATCCTGCCTTTTTTTTTTTTTTTTTTACAGAAAGCGTGGTGATCAACAAGCTTGCAGAGGATGGGTGAGACACAAATAGGAAAGGAATAATTAATGCATAAGGGATAGATTCGGGGACAGCATTAACATTAGGGTGGATTAACATTGTCATGGACGGACACACTCTCTCAAAAACACTCTCTCCCACAGTTAGTGTTAGACACTATGGCAAACAACTGGGTGTGGTGGAATACTAGGCCTGTACTAGCCATCGAGTGAATGATCATCCATTCCTGGCTGCCAGAATTAATTGTACCAACCCAGCCCAGATGCCCAGACAGTCTAGTTATTTTAAATGTAATTTTTTTTTTTACATACCTTGTCATTAACCTCCTCTGGCTCTCTCTCTTCTTCAGGCACAAGCTAGACTGAGACTTGGCTGTCCCTCACCCGCAGCGGGCCCAATGAAGAGAGGCCTGGCTCAACTCCACACTGTGTGACATGTAGGGGTCCCAGGAAAAGGAATGACTGGGCTACTGACCCAAAAACATTGCAGCTGCAGCTCTCAGTCTCACTGACGATGATCGGACAGTCAGTCGTCCACTGACCTCGATCAAGGTCACCTCACTGTTTTGTTCTCATCGCATCGACAATCGCGATCAATCGCTGCTGGTGGATAGATGAAGTGGGTCCATTCCTGCCCGCCTGGCTCCTTGTCAAAAACAACTAGAGCGCACACAGCCACAGATGGCCAGCAGCCAAACAGCCCTCGCCCCAGCCCTGACTGACTGTCACCACCTGTTCTGTCTCAGTCTCACCGATGAGTCCAACTCACTCACCGGATGAGATGCAAACACACTCACTGCCAGTGTGACGAGTCTGCTCACAATTCCTGCTTGGGCTCCTCAGTAGCCACACCTCCTTGCCCCACAATTTTGAAGTTGATGATTGGATGTGTGACCATTCCGGACCATCAGTCACATTCCCATTCATTCCGAAAGTTAGCAAAGTAGGTAGGCAGGACTAAAGGTTGGTTTAGATGAAATTCTGAGACAACCTTAGGGAGAAAATTAGAATGAGTCCTAAGAACTACTTTGTCCTTGTGAAATACAGTGTACGGGGGGGGGGGGACTGTGACCAGAGCGTGTATTTCAGGAACTCTATGGGCTGAAGTGATGGCTACCAGGAAGGCATTTTTCCAAGTGAGGAACTTCAACTTGCAGGTAGCTAGAGGCTCGAAAGGTTTCTGAGTGAGCATGTCAAGCACAAGGTTAATATCCCAGACTGCGACTGGGTATCTGATAGGAGGTCTGATATGCAGAATACCCTTAAGAAACCTTTTAACTACTGGTAACTGAGCCAGAAACAAGGACTGTACCAGCACATGATCAGATGAAATAGCACAGAGATGAACCCTGACTGTAGAGTACTGCAGACCTGAATTGGAGAGGTCTAAAAGGTACTCCAAAACTTTATTGGTGGGCAGGAAAAAGGGTTTGAAGAGGATTTTGCACACTAGAGAGAGAAACGTTTCCATTTGGCTATGTAGGTTTTTCTAGTGGCTGGCTTACGTGTGGCCAAGAGAATATCTGAAACTCTGCAGGAAACATTGAACCTATTCACCTTTATCTCTTCAGGAGTCAAGCGTGAAGGTGAAGCGCCTTCAGATTGGGGTGGACCACGGGACCTTGGGTCAGGAGGTTGGTCTTAAGGGTAAGTGCTTTTGAGGAGGTTTCCGACAAACTGTTGAGCAGCGGGAACCATATCTGTCGAGGCCAGAAGGGAGCAATGAGAATCATTTTGTCCCCCTGAGACTCGAATTTGAGATGTACCCTCTGAATTAGGGGAAGCGAAGGAAAGGCGTATAGAAAGCATTTTGTTCCCTGCAGCCTGAACGCATCCTGACAGAAAATGCCAGGTCCTGGATTTCTGGAGCAGAAGAGAGGTAGTTTTGCGTTGAGTGGGGATGCAAAAAGGTCCAGGTCTGGAGTTTCCCACTTTTTGAAGAGTGACTGAGCAATGGTTGATTTGAGAGATCACTCGTGAGGATCTGTCTCCGTTCTGCTGAGACGGTCTGCCAGTTCATTCTGCACTCCTGGCAGGTAAACCATGTGGATTAGAGCCTTGTGCTCCAGGCTCCATTCCCACACTCTCATAGCTTCCCTGCATAATGGGTAAGAGTGTGCACCACCCCGCTTGTTGATGTAATGCATCACTGCTTTGTTGTCCGTTTGAAGAAGTATATTCTTGTGACAGAGTATATCCTTCAAGACTCGGACCAAATAGATGACGGCTCTCATTTCCAGGACATTTATGTGAAGCTGGGACTCGGCCTGAGTCCATGTACCTTGGGTGTGGAGATTCTGGCAGTGAGGTCCCCACCCCATCAGGGACACATCCATGGTAATGGAGATCTGATGATCCAGAGGGGCAAAGGGATATCCTTCCAGAAGATTGTCCTCCTGTGACCACCAGGCGAGCGACCTCTTCAGAGGTTCCATCACCTTGATGGGAAAGAACTAAGGATGAGTGGTTGGGGACCACTGAGTGCTGAGCATCCACTGACAGGTTCTCATGTGGAGATGAGCTAAGGGCACAGTGAACACCGAGGATGCCATGAGGCCCAGCATCCGTTGCATTAAGATAGCTCATACCGAGCTGTGTTCTCTAATGAATCGGGACATCTGTAAGATGTCACTTCTTCTATCCTCTTGGAAAAAAGCCCTCGCACAGGAGGTGTCCAGAAGAGTTCCTATGAAGAGGAGTTTCTGGGAGGGCTGCAACTGTGATTTGTTAAGATTTAGCAGGACTCCCATGGGCGTGAGGATGTCTGACGTTGTGGCCACGGTGTCCAGAGTTTCCTGTCTGGAGGAGCTTGCTAGAAGCCAGTCATCCAGATATGGGAACACTTGAATTTTGATTTTGCTGAGATGTGCTGCGAGAACTGCACACTTTGTAAAAACTTGCGGCATCAAGGATAGCCCAAAGGGCAGGACTCTGAACTGATAATGTTGACCCAACACCACAAACCTTAGGTATTTGTGGTGCTTTGGGTGTATAAGAATGTGTTGGTAGGCATCCTGCATGTCCAGGGAGGCTAGTCAATCATGTTGATGAATCAAAGGTAGAAGGATACCTAGAGATATCATCTTGAACATTTTCTTGTGAAGGAATTTGTTCAACTTTCTTAGATCCAGAATGGGGCGCATGCCGCCAGTTTGCTTCAGAACCAGAAAGTAATGGGAGTAGAATCCTGTGTTTCGTTGGTCCAGCGGAACTACTTCTACTGCCCTGTTGTTCAAAAGGCCTTGTACCTCAGAAGCAAGAAGGTCTGACTGTACTGTCGACACCCTGGGCTGCCATTTGGGGTGGATGATCTGGGGGGGGTTCTGAAAGATTGAGCGAATACCCCTCGTGGATTATCTAGAGGATCCATTTGTCTGATGTTATAGACTTCCCTGATCATAGAACTGAGTCAGATGTCCTCCCATCACTGAGGAAGAGTCCCCCTTTGGCAGCTGAGGTGGGACTTGGGCCAGGAACTCAGAAGGTGGCACTGGACACTTTGGGGCCTTGTGCCTTCTGCTGCATTTTCATTTGTGGCTGAGGGGTGTGATTTTTGTTAAAAGCTCCTCTGCCTTTGCTTGAAAGGACTGATGGTTGTGAAACTGACATTTGTTGGCACCTCCCTGAGGGGGGGTCGGGTGTGGGTCAAGCTGTCTTAATGGCTGACCTAGTCTTCTGTGTGGTCTCCAGAGCTTGTTCCATCTGGGGTCAGAACAGATACATACCATCGAAGGGTAAGGCCATGACCTGTTGCTGGGCATCATTCGTGAAGCCCAAAGTGCATAGCCAAGAGTGGCAAAGGGTACAAATGCCTGCCGCCGCCGCCACTCAAGAAGCAGTATTGAAAGCACCCATTGCAGCTTTAACCTGTTGGTTATTGCACTTCATACCCCTGGTTATGGTCTGAAGCAGCTCTGAATTAGTTTCCAACTCAGGCAGAGCTTCAACCATTTGCTTGAGTGAATGCTAAAGGACATACTCATATTGAGAAAAATAGCCCTGGTAACTGGCAATACGCATACCAAGAGTGGAAACAGCAAAGACTCTCTTACCGAAGGTGTCTATGTTATGATATTCTTTATTTATACTCCGGGCTGTAGATGCCTGAGGAAGGATGGCCTTGTCATTCTCTGCTAAGACTACAATAGGATAGGCCAATATAGGTCGATCCTTGGGAAAAGCATACTTCCTGTCTTTGGACTTAGCCACAGAAGGAATAACAGCAGGGTTGTTCCATACCATCTGAGAGAGGGTCTCAAAAGATGGTTGTACCGGATGAGTTAAATCCATAGCGGACATGTAGGTATTGGAGTCTTAAAAGCTTCCCGGGATTGATCTCTGTAGTCTGTAGAGAAAGAATGGAATTTACATTTTTCAGCAGAGACTTAAAGGAAAGGTCTTTGACCACAAGCTCTGCACCAGGATTGATCCCTGCTCCTTCAACATCATCACCCAGCCGAAGATCTGGGTCAGGTTCAAAATCATCTCCTGACAGTCCGGGGACTGTATGGACAGGAAAGGAGTGAAAATCAGAATGAAAAATAGAGGAGGAAGGAATCGGAGTCAAAAAGCCCTAGAGGCTGGACGGCACCACACCAAGCATTGGCGCCGATGAAGAACACAGCGTCGAAGAAGAGTAAGTCGGCGCCATCGGAAACAGCCCAGCACGTGGCACCGACAGAGGCCACAGCACCAAAAGAGCTCACGTCACCTGGATTGTGCCGACACAGCCCCTGGCACCGACAGACCCACTGACGCCGTGGACGGCACTGAGAGTGTCCCAAGGTTCCGAAAACTGTGATTTAAGGGAAAAGAAGGAAAATTAGCAGGAGATAGAGGCGTCAGTGTGGACCCCTGCACCGCAGCCATGTGAGGGGGAAAAACACCTGAGCACGGAGTCGACGGCACTGAAGCAGGCGCCGCACGACTAGGAAGGTCCAACCACCCAACCTGGTCCCTCGAATGGCCCGAAGGCCTTGGAGTGACCGGGCCAGGTAGCTGGACCAACCTCCGAGACCATTGCTCCATAAGAGCATCCCACTGGTGAAACTGCTCATTGGAAGTCCCTCTAATAGGTGGGGACAAACTCCGATGTCGAAGAGGTCGGCTACCAGAGCCAGAACCCAGCGACTCCGAGAGAGGAGGAGACCGGCGTCTGGCCCCAATGACTGACCTTTGAAGCGCAGACATACCAGAAGGCAACCTCGAGTGATGCCTTCTCTTTCTCGACTTGTGTGCCAAAGAAGAGCTCGAGGCCGAACAGTGCCGAGAATGGGATCGTTTCCTTGTATGCTTTCAGGGGGAACTGCCCATCTCCCTGAGCACTGGACCGTCCATTGTCAGACCCACCCTATGAGGAGGGCGGGTGACTGGACCCAGCCCGGCTGACTGAACAGCTTTCATACGAAGTCTCCCTATCGTCACCTGACCCGCTCATGGTCGACTCCATCAATGGAGGGCTGAAGACTTCTTTATTATAATCAATAAAATTAAATCTAATCGGTACTTGTTTCAAAGATAAATTACAAAACAACAAACTGAAAACTATGCTGCTAGTTTGAAGTTTGACTCCCGGGGGGCGAGTGACATCATCACTGTGGCGCACTCGATGGTGGGAAAAAAAGGAACTGAGGCGGTTGGAGGGCCAACTCCGAGATAGTCTTTACCACAAGAGCCGGGGCTCACGGTGCCGCTTCCTCGTGACTCCATCTCTGGCGCCGGCTCTCTTGGAAAAAAGATTGCTCCCGCTGGGTCCTAGCACCTTTGGCATAGATCCCATTACTCTGAATGAGTGGTGGAGACTTTATGTCCAGGAAGATATAGTAAACCGCTGATATTTTTGAGAAAAAAAATACTAACAGCATTAATGTTTCTTCCAAGGGATCCCTCACTATGCTTAACAACTGCAGTCATTCCCCTGGAATGAGCTGCCTAAGAGCCTAGAATTTTATGCTAATTATGGAATCTTAGAATGAAATTCAAAACTCTGCTGCATGATCATGCTCCCCTCTGCCCACTAACATCAGATTTATTTCTGAAGCTATTGGGAGCAGTGACCACTAACAGAAACATGGAAGTTGACGGCAGAAGGAGACCACTAGGTTCATCTAGTCTGCCCATTTGTTTTAGACCTATTTTGACACTCTAGTTGCCCTTCGTAGTTAGGGCCTTCTTGTGTCTATCCCATACATTATTTAATCCCCCCACAGTCGTGACCCCCACAAACTCTTGGGGCAAGCTGTTCCAGGCATCCAGCACTCTTTCTGTGAAGAAAAACTTCCTGGTGTTGTTAGATAACCTCCCTCCTTGCAGCATGAGGTCATGTCCCCTGGTCCTGGAGCCCTTCTTGAAGTGACAAAGTTCCTGTGCCTGTACCTTGTTAATGCCTTTTATGTACTTGAATGTTTCAATCATGTCCCCTCTCTCTCTCTCTCTCTCTTCTCTGCTCCAGGGAGTACATATTCAGTTCCCTAAGTCATTCCTTGTAGGACATGTACTGCAGACCCATAATAATTTTTGTTGCCTTTCTCTATACTGTTTCCACCCAGTCAATGTCCTTCCTGAAGTGAGACCTCCAGAACTGGACTCTGTGTTCCAGGTGAGGCCTGACCAGCGATCTATACAGTGGCAGTACCACCTCTCCCCTCCTGCTCATGATTCCCCTCACAATGTAGCCCAGCATTCTGTTGGCCTTCAATGTTGCCTTCTCACACTGCTTACTAACCCTTCAAGTCATCTGAGATTATGACTCCCAGATCTCGTTCCTGGTTTGAGGCCACCAGTCTTTCGCCTCCTAGGTAATACTCCTTTCTTGGATTTTTCTTTTGTATGTGCATGACCTTGCACTTTTTGATGTTAAATCTCAGCTGCCACACTCCAGACCATTCTTCTAGTTTCTTAAGGTCAGCTTCCATCTTGCTCACTCCTTCTGAGGTGTCCACCCTGTTACATATCTTGGTGTTGTCTGCGAAAAGACACACCTTCACTTCCAGTACATCAGCGATGTCTGCTATAAAAACACTAAAGAGCAGAGGCCCCAGCACTGAGCACTGGGGCACCTTGCTTGTCACTCTACCTTCCGTTGATTGCGTTCCAGTAACCTGCACCCTCTGGGTTCTGCCTTGTAAGCAGTTCTGTACCCATCTGACTTCTTCTGGACCAAACCCTATGTGGTCAAGCTTCTTTACTAGCCTTCTGTGTGGAACCAAGCCGAAGGCCTTACTAAAGTCTAGGCAGACCACATCTACTGCCTCACCGTCGTCCACTATTTTTGTAGCATAGTCAAAAAACTCTAGCAGATTTGTCATGTTGGCCGCTAGTTTCGAGGAATGCTATGATCCTCTGTTTGGGTAGTGTCTCCATTAGTTTCCCTACTATAGACACAAGACTGTAATTACTAGCCTCTTCACAACTGCCTGATTTGTGAAGTGGAACCACTATTGCTTTTTTCTAGTCTTTGAGTACCACACTACTCTTTAAGGATTTAGTGAATAGAAGTGCCAGAGGGGCTGCTAATTCTGCCCCCAGTTTCTTAAGGATTCTGGGGTGCATCTCGTCTGGTCCCATGGCTTTGTCTTCTTTTAGTTTATTTAGCGACTCCTGTACTTCAACTTCTGCAAAGGGACTCGTGTCTACCACTGGTCCTGGGGTGTTGTGTTTTTTCAGGGCTGAGCCATCCCCTTGGTCTTCTTTGGTAAACACTGAACAAAAGTATTTGTTGAGGATTTCAGCTTTGTCTGGGTCATGTCTGGTGCATTTCCCTTCTTCAGTGGCAATCTTTATTATCCCCCCTTTTGCCTTCCTAATGTATGTTCCCTAATGTATCTAAAAAATTATTTGTCTCCTCTCTTTGCTCTTTTGCTATATTTTCCTCTGTCTAGGCCTTTGTCTTTCTAATTTGTTAGATTCTCATTTTTTCCTTGTACAACTCTCAGTTTTTCTCAGTTTTGGTTTCCTGGTATATGCTGCACGCCTTATTTTTTTCCTTTGCCTGTGGTAGCCACTTCCTTGGAAAACCATAAAGGATTTATTTTTCTTTTTGATTTGCTGACCCATCTGGCACATTGATCTGTGGCAGTCTTTCTTTCTTGAGTCTCCCCCACATAACCTCCACCTCCTCAAGCTCTTATTTCCATTAACTGGCTGCTTATGTTGTTCCTCATTTTTTGGAAGTCAGCCTTTCTGAAATCTAGCACCGTTATCTTTGAGTGGCTGGTGTCCTGTGTTATGTATACCATAAAGCTTACCATGCGATGGTTGCTGTTGTCCATATGGCATCCCACTTTGATGTCCTTGACCCTTTCCAAGTTTGTGAGGACAAGATCAAGAATATCATCTCCCCTTGTTGGAGTTGTAACAAGTCGGCACAGTCCTATGCCTTGTAGTGACAATAAGAAGTCCCTACTTCTTGCTGTTGCTGCCATTATTGTGCTCCAGTTAATATCTGGTAGGTTGAAGTCCCCCACCAGTATTACTTTGCCTTTATCGGACATTTTGTGGATTTCCTCTATTAGGTCTTTGTCTCCTTTATCTCCTTGATTTGGGGGCCTGTACATGACCCAATTCTGAAGGGTGTTCACTTGCCCATGTCTACTGTTAGCCACAGTGACTCGAAGTCCCCAGGTTGCCCTTTTACTTCTGTGGCTTTTATTTCCTCCCAAATGTAAATGTCTATGCCCCCCCCCCTTTTTTTGCCCTGCCTATCTTTCCTGAACAGATTGTAACCGGGAAATGGAAATTACATACCTACCGTAGTTCTTGAACTTCTTGGAAGAAGTCGCCACCACTCATTCACACTGATGGGAGTACGCTGAAGGCACCAGGACCCAGCAGCAGCCAAACCTTTTCAGGAGGGCCAGCACCGAGATGGAGCCGCGAGAAAGCGGCATCACAAGCCAGGCTTGTGTGGTATAGACTATCTCAGTGTCAACACTCCAACCGCCTCAGTACTACCCCCACCTGAGGAGGTGCAGCGTAACTAACCTAGAGAACTAACCTAAAAGTTGGACATAAAATAGTCCAAATCACCCATGTAAGAAGGATCAAAAACAAAGTCTTCACAGTCCAACCATTGAGGGAGTGAAGACCAGAAATGGAAAGGTGAGCTCAGGGGATAGTGGGTGGGGATGTGAATGAGTGGTGGGGACTTGGTCCAAAAAGATCAAGAATTACGGTAGGTACGTAATTTCCATACCTTCCTGGATATAAAGTCTTCACCACTCACTCACACTGATGGGACAGTACCGAGCTAAATAATCCAAGATAGGCAGCAGGAGAGAAAGGAACTCACGTTTTAGGACAGAAGTCCGTTAAGGACTGTCCTGCCAAATGACTGATGTTGTCTGGCATGGACATCCCAAGGCATAGTGCTTAACGAAAGTATGCATGGAGCTCCAGGTAGCCACATTGCAAATATCTGCAATGGGGACACTACGCATTTCTTCCAGAGATGCCACAACTGCTCTGGTAGAGTGAGCGTACACTCTGCCTTCCAGCTTGACCTGTGCAACGGAATAGCAATGGTGAAGGCATGCCACCAGCCATGCTGAAATGCACCTGATAGCAGCAGGTTGACCCAACCGGGTCATGCTGAAGGAAACAAACAGTTGTTGAGCCTTGCAAATTTCCTTCATTCTATCCAGATAGAACCACAAGGCTCTTTTTACGTTTAGGGGAATGAAGGTTATGCTCTCCTTCATTCTGGAAGTTTGCAAAGTAGGTAGGAAGGACTAAAGGTCAATTCAGATGGAATTCTGAGACAGTCTTAAGCAGGAATTTAGGATGAGTTCAAATAAGTATTTTGTCCTTGTGAAATACAGTATACGGGGGGTCTGTGACCAAGTCACGTATTTCAGATGCCCTACGAGCAGAAGTAATGGCCACCAGGAAGGCCGGCTTCCAAGTGAGGAATTTCAACTCACAAGTAGCTAGAGGCTCGAAAGGTTTACGAGTGAGCATGTCTAGCACAAGGTTAATGTCCTAGGCTTCAACTGGACATCTAATAGGATGTCTGGTATGCAGAATCCCCTTAAGAAACCTCTTAACTACAGACAGCTGAGCCACTGACATGGAGAGTACTGGCTCATGATATGCCGAAATTGCACAAAGATGAACTCTGATTGAGGAGTACTGCAGACCTGTGTTTGCGAGGTCTAAGAGATACTCCAAGACTTTATTCGGTGGGCAGGAAAAAGAATTCCAAGAGGATTCTGCACACCAGATAAAGAAACGCTTCCATTTAGCTGTGTAGGTTTTTGTGGTGGCTGGCTTGCGTGCAGTCAAAAGAATATCCAAAACCCTAAGAGAAACATTAGAAACATAGAATTTGATGGTAGATAAGGACTGCTTGGCCCACCTAGTCTGCCTATTTCCCTACCTAACGGATAAGCTGCAGATCCTAGTTAACCAACAGCCTACTTCCTCCTACCCCACACTACAATTACCTTATGTCTGTTCCATGCATTCTTGAATTCCCCCACTGTTTCTGACTCTACGACCTCCTCAGGAAGGCCGTTCCATGCATCTACAACCCTCTCTGTGAAGAAATACTTCCTCACATTACCTCTGAGCGTCCCCCCTCTATCTTCAAATTGTGCCCCCTTGTTCTTGTACATCTCTTTTTCTGAAAGATGCTACCCTCTTGGACTTTGCTGATTCCCTTGAGGTAAAGTTTCAATCATGTCCCCTCCCCTTCTTTCCTCGAGGCTATACATCTTAAGCTCCTTTAGTCTTTCTTCATATGTTTTCTGGTGCAGACCCTGTACCATTTTGGTTGCCCTCCTCTGGACAGCATCCACCCTGTCTATGTCTTTGTGGAGATGGGGTCTCCAGAATTGTACACAGTATTCCAGATGTGGTCTTACCAACTGCCTGTACAGAGGGCAAAAACAACTTCCTGTTTTCTACTGGTGATGCCTCTCCCTATGCATTCCAGTGTCCCCCCAGCCCTCCTTACTGCCTTCTCACATTGTTGGCACACCTTTAGGTTGTCTGAGATGACTACCCCCCCAGGTCCCTTTCCATTTCTGTTGTCAGTATCTCACCCCCCATTGTGTACTCTTCCCCTGAGTTTTTGTTTCCCAGGTACGTTACTTTGCACTTCTTTGCGTTGAATCTAAGCTGCCATACATTTGACCATTCCTCCAACCTTGCCAAGTCCCTTTTCATCCTTTCCACCCCACCTTGTGTATCAACCCTGTTGCAGATCTTTGTGTCATCTGCAAAGAGACATACTTTCCTTCCAGTTCCTCTGCAATGTCACTTATAAAGACATTAAAAAGGACTGGCCAGTACTGAACCCTGTGGTACCCCACTAGTAACCCCCCTTTCTTCATTGTGGACTCAATTTACTATTACCTACTGTGTCCTGTTGTCCAGCCAGTGTTTTACCCAGGCTACCACCCTGGGACCCACTCCCAGGCTGGCTAATTTGTTTATTAATGTTTTCTGCTGGACTATGTCAAATGCCTTGCTAAAGTCTAGGTAGGCCATGTCCACAGCCCCTCCCTGGTCTACTACATTGATTACCCAGTCAAAGAAATCAATTAGATTTGTCTGATATGACCTTCCTGCTGTGAATCCATGCTGACTTGGGTCCTGTGCCCCACTGGACTCTAGGTACTCAGCAGTTCTTTCCTTCAGAAGTGATTCCATCATTTTCCCTACCACTAAGGTCAAACTGACAGGTCTGTAGTTTCTTGCCTTTGTCTTGCTCTCACTTTTGTGAAGGGGAATCACATCCACCCTCCTTCAGTCCTCAGGTACCACACCATCCTCTGATGATTTATTAAAAAGGGTAGTCAGTGGTGTTACTAGTTCTTCCCTTAGTTCTTTTAGAATTCTGGGGTGAATTCCATCAGGCCCCATTGCTTTACCCACCTTCAGTTTTAAGAGTTCTTTCAGAACCCTTTCTTCTATGAAAGGATTAATATCATAACATCAACCCCCTATTCAGAGTGCTTCTATTGACTGGATTAGGTATCTCCCCCTCCTTTTCCATTGTAGATACTGAGCAGAAGTATTAGTTAGTATCCCTGCTTTTTCACTGTCGCTCTCTGCCCAACCACCTTCCTCTTTATTCAGCCTCAGTATCCCTGCCTTAGTCTTTCTTTACTTCCTAATGTACCTAAAGATTTTATCCCCTTTCTTAACCGAGTTGGCTATTTTTCCTTGGTTTGAGGCCTTTGCTATTCTGACTGCCTTCCCCACTTTCTTCTGCTTTAACTGGTAAGTTCTCTGTCCTGCTCCTTCTATTTCCCCATATTTCTGAATGCTATATTTTCTCCATACCTTCCTGCCACTTCTTTTGAGAACCATAGTATTTTTCTTTCGTTTTGATTTATTTGCTTCACACAAAGGCTTGTTGCCTCTGTGATGGCGGTTTTGATGTTTCCCCATTGTTGCTCCACCCCACCTTCTTGCCTGTTTGCTAGTGCTTTTCTGAGGCACTCTCCCATTTTGACAAAATCATCCCTCCTGAAGTCCAGTACCTTCACTTTTGTATGGCTTGACTCTACAGCTAAGTTTATCGTGAACCACACTGTTTGGTGGTCGCGTGTTCCCAGATGGCTACCCATTTCAAGATCGGAGATCCTCTCTCTGTCTCCATTTAAGAGTACCAGGTCTAAGATTGCTCCCTCCCGAGTGGGTTCCAAAACTAGCTGTCTGAGGCATGCCCCCCTGTAGTGCATCGAGAATG
Source organism: Neoceratodus forsteri (assembly GCA_016271365.2). NCBI lineage: Eukaryota > Metazoa > Chordata > Ceratodontiformes > Ceratodontidae > Neoceratodus > Neoceratodus forsteri. Next base: position 1,271,988,874 of record CM057449.1, on the reverse strand, counting down.
GCCCTGTTCTTGGATGTGGCTGCAGCAAAGGTGCTCCAGTTAACATCTGGCATATTCAGGTCCCCCATCAGCAATATCTCCCCTTTCTCTGCCATCCCAAGGATGCCTTCTATCAATTCCTTGCCCATTTCCTCCTCCTAAGATGGGGGTCTGTATACAACCCCTGTGCAGATTGTGGTGCCATTTCCAGTCTCCAGGGTGACATACAGTGCCTCCTCTCCTCCCTGTCTGTCCTTTAGTTCTGTTGCTTTGATCCCTTCCCTTACATAGAGAGCTACTCCTCCTCCTCTTCTTCCCTCCCTGTCCCTCCTGTAGATTGTGTACCCTGGTATGTTGACATCCCAGTCATGGTTCTTTGTGAACTATATTTCTGTGACTGCCATGATATCTAGGCATCCCTCTTACATCAAGGCCACCATTTCCGGGAGCTTTTTACCCAGACTACTGGCATTGGTATTCATTGTCCTCCATTTATTTATGGCTTTATTACTTTTTGCACCATCCCTGTCCTTATTGTCTTTGTCTTTTTCTCCATTTACCCCAGCCCTTCTCCTTATCGACTGCTCTGTCTTGGTGTCTACCTCACTAACTACACTGATTTTTGGTGGGAGGGCTAGGATTTCCCTTCTCCTTTTCAGTGCCTCCTCCCTTGGCTAGTTTAAATGCTTGCCAATGAAGCACTTAAACCTATCACCTAGGATCCTGGTTCCCCTCCTGGATAGATGCAGAGCATCACACCTGTATAGGCCTGCACCCCTCCAGGTGGAGCCGCAGTCCCCAATGAAGCTAAATCCCTGAGCTCTGCACCAGCTTTTCAAACAGTCATTGAATCCCATGGTGTGGAGTACCTTTGCCTCATCCATGCCACAGACAGGTAGCACTTCCAAGAAAGTTACCATGTGTTTCTACTTGTCTAAGGCCCCCTTCCCAACTCCACAAACTCCTGTTGCACTGCTCTGATCCCATTCTAAGCCAGGTCATTTGTCCCTAGGTGGATAAAGACATCCAGGTCACTTCCCCTTGCAGCTGCTCCCATGATCCTGTGGATTTGTTTCCTGTCCCTCCAAGACATAGCGCCGGGCAGGCACCTTACCTCCCTTTCCCCTCCTTCCCCAGTTCTACCCCCTTAACAACTGAGTCCCCCACCAGCAGTTGTTTCCTTCCCCTGTGGGGTCCTGTGGGTCTCCATTGTGGAGGTTCCCAGCATCCTCCTTGGTCTCCGCTGTGGGTGCCGCCATAAAGGAACCATGCTCTGCCAGAGTGGCATATGAACTGTGGACAGGCACAACTGGAGGGATACACCTCTGTTCCATCACCCTCACCCTCAATGAGCCCATCATGGTCCAACCACTCCTCTTTCTTGGCAACCTCTGTGGTAGTGGCGGTGGCCTGGGTGGTCCCTGGGTGGGGGAGCAGGTTTCCCAAATCCTTGCCAGGTCAGCACGGAGACGAACAACCTCCTTCCTCAAAAATGAAACCTATTCCCCTCTATCTCCTCAGGAGCCCTGTGTGGAGGTGATGGGACCTCAGGTTGGGATGGAATACAGGGCCCTGAGTCAGAAGGTTCATCTGAAGGGGAAACGGTTTCGGAGAGGTTTCTGATAGTCTGTTGATTAGGGGAAACTAGATCTGACAAGGCCAGAATGGGGCAATGAGAATCATTCTGTCCCCCTGTACCTCCAGTTTAAGCAGTACCCTCTGAATTAGGTGGAAGAGGAGGAAATGCGTATAGAAAGTGTTTTGTCCACTGCAGCCTGAATGCATCCTGACAAAAAACGCCAGGTCCTGGATTTCTGGAGCAGAAGAGAGGCAGTTTTGCATTGAGTGGAGAGGCAAAAAGGTTCGGGTCCAGAGTTCCCCACTCTTCGAAGAGTGACTGAACGATGGTTAAGTCGAGAGATCACACGTGAGGATCTGTCTCCGTACTGCTGAGATGGTCTGCCAACTTGTTTTGTACTCCTAGCAGGTAAACCACTAGAATCAGAGCCCTCTGCTCTAGGCACCATTCCCACACTCTCATTGCTTCCCTGCATAATGGGTAAGAGTGTGCACCACCCTGTTTGTTGATGTAATACATCACTGCCTTGTTGTCCGTTTAAAGGAGAATGTTCTTGTGACAGAGTATGTCCTTCAAAGCTTGGACTACATAGAGGACAGCTCTCATTTCCATGATGTTTATGTGAAGTCGAGACCAAGTACCCTGGGTGTGAAGATCCTGGCAGTGAGCTCCCCAACCCATCAGGTATGCATCCATAGTAGTGGAGATCTGATGATCCAGAGGGGCGAAGGGATATCCTTCCAGAAGGTTGTCCTCCTGAGACCACCAGGTGAGTGACCTCTTCAGAGGTTCTATCACCTCAATGAGAAAGGACTGAGGGTAAGTGATTGGGGACCACTGTGCACTGAACATCCACTGAGAGGTTCTCATGTGAAGACGAGCCAAGGGTACAGTGAGCACCGAGGATGCCATGAGGCCCAGCATGCGTTGCATTGAGATAGCTCAAACCAAGCTGTGTTTTTGATGTATCGGGCCATCTATAAGATATTGCTCCTTCTGTCTTCCAGAAGAAAAGCTTTTATGCAGGAAGTGCCCAAAAGGGTTCCTATGAAAAGGATCTTCTGGGAGGGCTGCAACTGTGACTTTCTGAGGTTCAGCAGGACTCCCATGGACGTGAGGAAGTCTGAGGCCATGGCCACAGCCTCCAGAGTCTCTTGCCTGGAGGGGCTTGCTAAAAAACAGTCATCCAGTTATGGGAACACTTGGATTCCGATTTTCCTTAGGTGCACCGCGAGAACTGCACAGCACTTTGTAAAAACTCAAGGCGCCGAGGATAGCCCAAAGGGCAGGACTCTGAATTGATAGTGTTGACCCAATGCCACAAACCTTGGGTATTTGTGGTGATCTGGGTGTATGAGAATGTGCTGGAAGGTGTCCTGCATGTCCAGGGAGGCTAGCCAATCGTGTTGATGAATCAAAAGTAGCAAGGTACTGAGTGATATCATCTTGAACTTATCCTTGTGCAGGAATTTGTTTAACTTTCTGAGATTCAGAATAGGGCACGTACTAGGAGTCATATTAGGATACATAGGGTGCAGCAGGCCCACAGACCCATAAAGCCCCATAACTTACATATTGCTTAAGACACTTGTGTTATTTAACAAGTATCTATAAAACCTGCTTTTAAATGTGTTTTTGTTAGTACTGAGGACTATATCTAAAGGTAGTTTATTCCAGGGTTTCACTACCCTTTGTGAAAAATAAAAAGCTCATTTTTTTGTGTTGCATTTTGTTTCACCAATTGAAGTGGATGACCTCTAGTACTGACAAGTAATTGTTCATATTCCAAGCCACAATCAATAATAAGTTGACATCATCAATGATATCCCAAACAAATAACAGGTTACCCAAAGGCGCCTTTGTTATAAAGACATTACATTTAATTTATGTAATCTAGATTCATAGGATATATGTTTATTTAAAAAAAAGGATTTTGTAATTCTTTTTTTGTACCCTTTCTATCCTATTAATGTCTTTACGTAAATAGGGGGACCAAAGTTGAGATGCATAATCCAAATGTGGACGTACATATGGACGAAAGAGAGGAAAAAGAACCTTGGAATTTCTGGATACAATATTTCTTTTAATTGACCACCAAATTTTGTTTGCTTTATTGATACTATTTGTAATTTGAATGTCAAAATTAAAATTGAAGTCTATCGTAACCCCAGGATCTTTTTCATTTGCTTTATTCATAATTGTCTCCTTATACAAGTAATATTGATGTCTGATATTCTTTTTCACAAAATGCAAAACTGAACATTTTGATGTATTGAATCTCAAATTCCAACTTACTGACCATTTTTATGTTTGCTTGCACGCATGTGCAAGAAACATAGTGCCATCATCCGAGTTTCTGGAGGTGTGACACCCTGTCTTCCAATTCCCTCACTGTATTTGAAGGCACAGCCACAGTTCACCAATGAATGTTGCAGCTGTCTATGACAGCAATTGAAAATGCAGTGCAGTACAGTTGAAAGGGGGAGATCCGCTTCAGTGAGCACGATCAGATAAGTGAAGCACTCTCTCCCCGCCCCCCTCCCCCCACTACACTCAATGTTTAAGATGTTTGGACACGCATTCCATTACAATATGTTGAATTCTTAAACAGGATATGCGCTCCGGTATTCTGGTCATTTGATCGGCGTTGAAAAGCCCAGCGCTACACATAGTGATGCAGACACTACAGGTGACCTGCTCCAAGTTTGAGCCACTAGATGCGTTTTAGCAAGCTTTTATTTTCCAGCTGATTCAGTGAAACTTAACAATAACTCTTAAGAGGTGTGCTTCTAGTATCACGGCAAATTGCCAAAAACTTCCACTTCTAAAATACAAAAACAGTACCTGCATGGTTAAGGATCATCTTTGTTAGATCATTGTTCCTTAAAAGTATTCTAAACGCCACCGAACATCGCTATTCCGGGTCCCTATTCCTACTAGGACAGTACCACTTCCAGCAACGGGACAAGAGAGAGTTATAGGTTGTTGAATTTTTGTTTCAGCAACATTACACCTGTAATGTGAATCCCACCTTCTCCGCAAGAAACGTGCACTTACTGTAACTATAACAATCAGACTACTTGGTCCACAAAAAGTGGCCATCCTCTGGCACTTAGGCTGTGCCTCAGTAGTCAGAGTAATGTCACTTGCACTGATGAAGTGGGAGAAAGATGTAAAGGAGTGAGTTACTCACATCTGTGGGCTGTGGCCTCGCCCCCTCCATCAGTTGTAAGGCTAAGATTAGGAGAGCGCCAAGCACCAACTCCACACTCTGCATTATGTAGATGGGAGAGTCAGACAATAGTCAAAAGCAAGCGGTGCAGAATCAGAGCAAATAATTATTCCCCCTACACAGATAACTTCCTAAGCTCAAATATTACTCAGTCCTGCATTTCCCTGCCTTTAAATACAAACAGCTTTCATCATCATGTGATAAGACTAAATGAGAAAGGGCTGCATTCCTATTAGCAACTTGGTCCATCTCCTCATATGCCTATGAGTCACTCGACTTTTTTTCTATCCCAAATACTTCCATGAGCTTGTTTTTAGAACCCAAAAACCCAAATCACCCTGGTTTATGAATTGCAGTGTTTCATCAAGTGATCCTTTGGTATGATGACCACTTGCTATAGCTTACTGCTGGCTCATAGTCACACATGGACTCTACATTTTGCCTAAAAGGTCAGGCTTCAGGGATTGTTTAAACACACTGATTAATAACTGCTGGCAACTTTGCAGCAGTTTTACATTGTAAGACAATATGCCCCCCCCCAAAAAAAAACGCATTCTACTATTTAGCTCCCTTATTATCGTACCTCTCAACTACTCCCGATAATGAGGGGCATTCTTGATGTCATTCTTCAAACTTGCTTTGTCCCTCATCCTTCCTTCATGAAAAAGGTGCTGCTCACACAGACACTGTGTTGCAAATTCAGTCTTTCAGACAATCTAAAATGCTAAATGAAAAATAAACTTTCTACAGGTAAACGTGATAGTTTCCAGTGTTACGAGTTTGTATTTCCACGTTTGACATTGTGTCCCTATTTTGAGTATCTGTGTCCTTTATTTCAGTTATAAAAGGTTGAGAGAAATGCTTATGATTGTATTTGTGCAGAAACATTGAGGCAGCATGTCTAAAGCTGTGCAATAATCAGTCTCTATGTGTGAAAGTGCTTAAAAGCAAAAGGGACAGACATTTGTCAAGGAGGAATGTTTGCTTGCTTAAAGCGATCACGTTTGGGACCCACACAAAATGCATGTATATTGCATAATTGTATAATGCATATTGAAAATTATCAAAGTTATGAGTGAAGGTTGTCAATTTTCAACCTACCTTCATAACTTTAGTGATCTTTAAGATTTATGAATGCAAATGTTCAACATAGTCTTTTTATGACCCACTTCATCAACTTGGTAGGTGAAAGTTTTCAAATTCAGCCCTAAAGGTGAATTCGCAGTGACTGCAAAAGTCACCTTCTGGGTCAGATTTGGAAATCTTCACCTACATTGTCCATGAGGTGGGGTCATGAAAAGACTAAAAATCTGGGATTAAAATATTGAAAATTATCAATATAATATATGGTAGAACGTTATTATATGTTGAAATCTACCTTTTTATAACAATGTTATATCATCGCTGTGAGGTCATGATGTTGTTAACCCATCGATGGTATGTCACATCGATGGGTTAACAATTGGGAATGGTCTGTACATGCATGCTACACAAATTGACGACCTTCCTGAAATGGCCACAGTGGTGAAAGCATGAACCAGAAATACTGGTGGTGACTGAACTAACAGTAGCAGTAATGTTCCTGCTTTATTTTTTTAATTGACTATGTGAACCATACACTATAAAATATAATGTATGGTTCGCTATCAGCAACCAGCTGGTTTAACTGTCTCAAGATTACCATATTTTGGAACTTGTTTGGTCCCCTGCTGCTTCTACAATCTGTGTATTGTCCTACCCATTTTGTATAATGTTGTACACTATATCATGTATTGTGACTGTGTGCCCAGCACTGGCATCGTTCTTTTGAATTAACCTACTCATTCTTATGTTTGCTTGCACGCATGTGTAAGAAACACAGTGCCATCATCCGAGTTTCTGGATGTGTGGCACCCTGTCTTCCAATTCTCTGTGTTTGCAGGCGCGGCCACAGTTCGCCATTGAATGCTGCAGCTGTATATGACAGCAGTTGAAAATGCAGTGCCGTACAGCTGAAAGGGAAAGATCCGCTTCAGTGAGCACGATCAGATAACTGAGCGCTCTCCCACCCCCCAACAGCCTTTCCAGCTGCCACGCTGGGAGTCCACCCCAGCGTGGCAAACATTTTATGGCAACGGGAGTGCCCAATCCCCATCAGCTCCTGGCCCCCCAAACAGCTTTCCAGCTGCCACGCTGGGAGCCCACCCCAGCGTGGCAAATGTCCTGCATTGTCTTCCGAGAAAAACAACCTGTAAACAAAACAACAATCCCTTGGCGGTCTCCCTGCCCTCCCCCACCTCTCCACACCCTGCCTCCCCACACTCCACCTCACCCCATACTGCCTCCAGAGTCTGGCGTGACAATCTTCGTGGACCGGGAACACATCTGCACTCTTCAAAGCCGACCGCGAACTGAGGAAATGCCAGTAAGCTGTATAATGGAATAAATAGGATTTTTTCAACTTTGATGCATATCTCAGGCATTTTTTGGAATTTTGGCACCAAATTTTCAACATGGGGTTTTTGGGACCCCTCCTCATGAATTCTGGAACTGTCATGGCATTAATCAGACCCGAAGGGTGATTTCACGGTCACTGTGTGAAATCACCTTTCAGGACCGAATAACGAAACAACAGTGCCAATGTTCATAAGGTGGGCTCTCAAAAAGCCTATGTTGCAAATTTGGTGAACAAATTCCTAAAAATTACTGTTTTACAAGCATGCGCTCCGCAGTTCTTATGCACGCTCATAAGTTGCGCAGTTTCCATGCACCATCGTAAGTTCATGAAAGTGTAATATTTTCAGTCCAGATTTTCACCACTGGCATTTTTTCACACTTCCTTATGAACAGTACAGCTGTCATTTTTCACAACATAGTGGAAATGTGTTTTCACACTTTCAGCGCAGAAATGCGTGGTTGCTGTGGGAAATCATTGTTCGGGACAGATTAAGAAAATCACAGTGACACTGTTCATGAGCAGAGGTCCCAGAATTCCTGTGTTGACAATCAGCTGTAAAAAAATTCCCAAACTAATTACATTACAGGTGTGTGTTGCACACTTTCTACGCATGCTCGTGACTTCACCAGTTTATTTACTATTTTCACTGCAGATTTTCAACACTGCCATTTGTTACACCTCCCCATGAACAGTAGAGCTGTCATTTTTCACATCCTGTTCGAAATGTGTTTTCGCACCTGTTGTGCCAAATGCCGTAGTTGCTCTGCAAAATCATGTTTCAGCTAACGAACTGATATTGCCACTGTTCATAACGTGGGGGTCACAAAAAAGCCATGTTGAAAATTTGGAGTGAAAATACCAACAAACGCCTGAGGCGATAGGGTTTGCAACCTTAACGCCCCACCCTGTAGAGACTGATAGACATCAGGGGTGTGACTTGGGATTGTCTGTAACGTTCATATCATTCCACCCCCATCCACACCCTGCAGCCAGTGAGAGGCATGGAGGTGTGCCTTGGACTCTTCAGCCTCAAAGTTCACCCCATTCTCCTATACTGCACCCATCTCACTGTATTTCCTGATGGAATGGGGTGAGCATAAGAGCCAAAGATCCCAAGGCACGCGGTGACACTTCTCGGTGTCTGCAGAACAGGGTGTGGTGAAATGGAGTGGCCATTAAGCCTGACGACCCAAAGGCATACCCCAATGCCTGTCACTCTCTGCAAGGTGGTGGTGGGGTTGGCTTCAGTTCAATACATCACTGCCATTCTTATTATGCAGCTCTCTAACTCCTACACTACCAATGCCAATGCCAGCAAGCAAACATTCGGCATTGACAAATGCTTGTTCTAATGTAACCAAGTCTTTTTGAATGACTAAACAATCACTTGAGTGTCTTGCAATGCTTACCATTTTGCAATCCTCAGCATACTTTATGATGTTACTTTCAATATTATAAGATAGGTCTGAAATAAAGTACCGAAAAATAATTGGTGCAAGAACCGATCTCTGGGGACACCACTCAAAACAGGATTCCAAGATGATCTAAAACCATCAATAGATACACACCGTCTTCTATTCTTTAACCAGTCTTTAATCCAATTTACAAATAATGGGTTGATTTTTAATGTTAATCATTTTTGAATCAAAGCCCAATGTGGTACTGAATCAAACGCCTTTTTGAAATTTAATGTTGTTAATTTTTAAATCAAAGCCCAATGTGGTACTGAATCAAACACCTTTTTTCTTTGGAAACAGAAAGTAATGGGAGTATAAAAATGTGTTTCATTGATCCAGCGGAACTACTTCTACTGCCCTGTTGTTCAGAATCCATGAGTACCTCAGAAGCAAGAAGGTCTGACTGTGCCACAAACAGCCTGGGCTGTCCACTTGGGAGGATGATCCGGAAGGGTTTCTGACAGACTGAGAGAGTACCCCTCGTTAATTATCCTGAGGACCTATTTGTCTGATGTTATAGATTTCCACTGGTCATAGAACTGAGTCAGATGTCCTCCCACTGTCGAGGAAGAGTCCCCCTCGGGCAGCTGAGGTGGGACCTGGGCCGGAAACTCAAAAGGTGGTACTGGGCACTTTTGGGCCTTGTGCCTTCTGCTGCATTTTCTTTTGCAGCTGAGGGGTTTGGTTTCTGTTAAAGCCTCCTCTGCCTTTGCCATGAAAGGACTGATGGTTGTGAAACTGACACTTGTTCCCACCTCCTCGAGAGGGAGCGGGCGGAGATCAAGCTGTCTTAATGGCAGACCTAGTCTTCTGTGTGGCCTCTGGTGCTTGTTCTAACTGAGGCCCAAACAGATACATACCGTTGAAAGGTAAGGCCATAACTTTCTGTTGAGCATCATTTGCAAAGCCTGAAGTACGCAGCCAGGAATGGCAATGGGTGCACATGCCAGCCACCGCTGCCCAGAAAGCAGTATCGAAACTGTCTATTGCAGCTTTAATTTGTTGATTCTTGGACTTAGTACCTCTAGTTATGGTCTGTAGTAGCTCTGAGTTAATCTCCAACTCAGGCAGAGCTTCTACCGTTGCTTTGAGCAAATGCCAAAGAACAGTCATATTTAAAAAAATAGCCTTGGTAGCTGGCAATGTGCATGCCCAGGGTTGAGGCAGCAAAGACTCTTTTTTCCCAAGGTGTCTATCTTGCCAGATTCTTTGTTTATAGGATGGGATGCAGATTCCTGAGGGAGGACAGCCTTATCATTCTTTGCCAGGACACTATGACATCAGCAAAGGATCGTGAGGCCAAGATGAGGCGATCCTTGGGAGGGGCATATTTCTTATCTATGGACTTGGCCACAGAAGGAATAAGAGCTGGATTCTTCCACACCATCTGGGAAAGACTCTCAGAAGAGGGCTGTACTGGAGGGGTTAAATCCATAGGGATTTCCGGAACATGTAGATATTGGAGATGCAGAAGCTTCCCAGGGTTGATTTCCGTGGTCTGGAGATAAACAGTTGAATTTAAATTCTTGAGCAGAGACTTAAAGGAAAAGGCTTCAACAACAGACTCTGCAGGAGGACTGATCCCTGCCCCCCAGGGCAGAATCGGCATCAACATCATCACCCAGCCGAAGATCTGGATCGGGCTCAAAATCATCCCCTGACAGTCCTGGGGGGACTGTATAGACAGGAATGGAATGAAAACCAGGAAGAAGAAGAGAAGGAGAAAGAATTGGACTCGAAAACCTCGGGGAAACTAGACTGTGCCATACACATCCTCAGCGCCATCAAGGAGAATGGCGCCGAGTACAGAGATGGCATCGACACAGAAAACGGCATTGCGCATGGCACCGACAGTGAGCGCAACACTGCACACAGTGCCAACACCACCCCTGGTGCCAAAGAGGGCACCGACAGTTAGTGCAGCACTGCACATGGTGTTGACACCAACCCCAGCGCCGAGGATGGTGCTGAGAGGATATGAGGCACCACAAATGGCACCAACACCACCCACAGAACTGAATAGGACCTCGGCACTGGAGAAGTCAGCACCGCAGTTGATGGAACCATCACAGAAGTCTGGGAACTGCGATTTGAAGGTAAAGGATGAAAAATGGCAGGAGATAAAGGCATCAGTGTGGACCCCTGCACCGCAGCCATGTGAGGGGATAGACACTGGAGCCGCAGGTAGATGGCACACCGTGCAATAAAGAATCCTCCACTGCCTGGTGATCTGAAACCTGACAGGCCCTAAGGCCCGGTGATGGACTGGCGCTTTTGGCAGTCGGGACAATCTCCAAGCCCACTGCTCCATAAGAGCGGCCCAATGGTGAAACTGCTCATCAGACGCCCCTCCAATAGGCAGAGAGGAGCTCCGGTGTCGAAGAGGCCAGCTACCGGAGACAGAAACCGGCAACTCTGAAAAAAGCGGAGACCGGCTCCTGACCCTATCAACCGACTGTCTACGCGCAGACGTACCAGATGGTGACCTCAAGTGATGCCATTTCTTCTCCGACCGGTGGGCCAAAGAATAACTCGAGGTATAACAGTGCCGTGAATGGGACCGTTTCCTTTTATGCTTTCAAGGGGATAGCCCACCCCCCCAGCACTGGACTGTCCTTTGTCAGACCCCCCCCCTGAGAGGGCGGTGGACCAGACCCGACCCAGCTGACTGAATAGCTTTCATATGAAGTCTCCCTACCATCACCTGCCCCACTCATGGTCGACTCCATCAATGGAGGGCTGAAAACTTCTTTCTTGTACAATTAAGAAATTATTAAACTATAATCAGTACTTTTCGTGATAAAATATAAAATAATAAAACTGAAAACTGAGTTGCTGTTTGAAGTTTGACTCCCGGCGGGTGAGTGACGTCATCACTGAAGCACACTTGACGGTAGGAAAAAAGGAGCTGGGCGGTTGGAGGGTCGACACCGAGATAGTCTATACCACACGAGCCTGGCTCATAGTGCCACAACCTCGCGGCTCCATCTTGGTGCTGGCCCTCCTGAAAAAGTTTGGCTCCCACCGAGTCCTTCGGGGTACTCCCATCAGTGTAAATGAGTGGTGGAGACTTTATGTCCAGTAAGACCATCCGTATCCCATTCGTGGATTTCCATGAACCACATTTCTGTTACAGCCACCCTGTCCAACCTTTCTGTTTCCAAGATGGCTGTGAGTTCGGGAAGTTTGTTGGTTAGGCTCCTAGTATTTGCAGCCACTGCCTTCCAGGAATGTACATTCCCTTTGGTGCGAGGTTGTACCCTGTTCCTGGACGGCTCCAGTTTGCTCTTTCTGGCTTAGATATTATGGAGGTTGCTGGTTCAGGTGGATGTTGGCTTTGATTTGTTTTCTGAAGATGCATGTGTGTATTTGGCATTTTCGGGGGTGATGACTAGCCTACCGACGGCAGGGGTGGGAGCTGCGTCATACTCCCCTTTATTTAGTTTAAACCACCTGTATAGACATCAAATTTTTGTCCGAGTGCTCACACACCTTCTCTGTTTAGGTGCAATCTGTTGTATTTAAAAAAAAACTATTTTCCAAAAGTTGAGCCAGTTCCCTATGTAGTGGTATCCCTTGTCTTGGCACCAATCATGCAGCCATGAGTTGAATTCACCTACTTCAATCTTTCTGACTCACTTGGTGCTTTTTTCCTTTTCCCACACTGGCAGCACTTCTGAGATGGCTAATTTGGATGGAAGGGAAGAAAGTTTGTTGGCCAAGTCCTTGAAGTGTTTCTTGGCCTCCTGGACTGTGTCATTTGCCAAGTCACTGGTACCAAGATGCATTGTTATATGTGTAATATCCCCTGATTCCCGCACAATTGTCTTTATGCGGTTAGTGTCCCTACTTGCAGAGGCTCCTGGTAGACACTTTACCAATATGTTGCCTTTAACATTTTGTGTTAGGTGGTGTTCCACTGCTCGGATCATGGAATCCCCGATTATGAGAATTTTACGTTTGCTTGTATTTGTGTCATTTTTATTTTGAGTTTTTGTATTTTTGTTTTTATCTTTATCGTAGTTTGTATTGGTGTTAATTGTTGTGTTAACCTTTTTTGGTGGTTTGATTTCTTTACCTTGCATTACCTTGTCTGTGGTTGGCAGCAGTGGAGTGAGCCTGTTTTTGGCTTGGATAACTGGGAAATGCTCCTGTTTTTTGGATTCCTTCTGGGCTTCCTATGACGCCTCTTTGTCCTTACCACCTGCCAGTCTCTGGGCCCTGCCTCGAGTCCTGGCCTCTGGCTGACATGCTAGCACTGGGGGGGGGGGGTTGAGGAGGTGTGCTACAGAGTTCCCTGTATTGGACATCATATATTACAGTCCAAACATCCTGTAGTTGGGCTGCAAGATCTGCTATAGTGCAGCACGCACAGCAGGGTCCTGGTTGCCATTTGTAGATCCTATTGTACAGTGCACCATAGTTTTCACAACTGACAAGATCCATTTTTTTTTGTTTGCTTGTTTTGTTTTAGTTGAGAGGTAGTGCTGATTCCTGTTTCTTGGCAGGAAGTGTGGATGAAAAAGAAAATAGAACAGTGAGGGTTTTTTGTTTTGTACCTTACTACCTCCCATCAGGTTTTGTGGGTGGCACTACATGCCTATAAAGCAAGAGCACTCGGGGAAGGGTGGGATTATGAGGAGAGTGGGTGGGCATATCCGACTGTTCCCTGTATGCTGCAGAAAACAATCAGGTAGCTGTTGAACAGACAAGGTCTAGCTTGTACTCCTGCAAGGTAAGAAGAAATCTGGTTACTAGCTCAGCTGTTCTGCCCTTTGGCTCAGAACAGCTCTGTGGATTCCCCACTGCTTGTAGCAAAAAACCCTGCCTGTGGTCCATGCATCCCAGCTCCCTGCTGCTGTAAGGGAGAGGGTACTGATCCACTGCCTGCAGAACAATACCCGCCCTTCTCAAACACTGGAGTGCCCATGGAATTGCTGCAGCAGAAGCCGCCAAGAGTAGAATCCGCTGAGATGGAACCTGGATGAGGCTATGCTGCTGCGAGTTCTGCTTGTAGCGCTTCACTTGGCAGACCTGCAGGCAAGAGCATGGGAGAATTTAAATATCCTACTTGCACACCCCTCAGGTGGAGTCTGCCGCTTTGTGGGTTCAGGGGATCCTTTTAAACCCCCTCGCTATTGTTGGGGTTCATGCTCTTTTACTCTTTAGCACCTGATTCACTGGGCCACTGAGGCACAGGCTACATCACACTGTGACATTTCTTTTAGCTCCCCAGCTCGAACTTGCGGTAAGTAAATGGCTGCTGACTGATCCCTGCATGCTGCAAAAACAATCAGGTAGCTGTTGAACAGATGAGGTCTAGCTTGCACTCCTGCAAGGTAAGAAGGAATCTGTTTACTAGCTCAGTTGTCCTGCTCTTTGGCTCAGAAATGGAAATTACGTACCTACTGTACCTACCGTAATTCTTGATCTTCTTGGACGAAGTCTCCACCACTCACTCACACTAATGGGAGTTTGTTAGAGGGGCTAGGACCCAGCGGGAGCAAACTTTTTTTAAGAGGGCCAGCGCCAGAGATGAAGCCACGAGGAAGCGGCACCACGAGCCTCGGCTCATGCGGTAAAGATTATCTCAGTGTTGACCCTCCAACCACCTCAATACCTTTTTTCTGAGGAGGTGCAGTGTAACTAACCTAGAAGGACTAACCTAAAAATTGGCCATAGCATACTCTGAATGACCCATGTAAGAAGGGTCAACAATAAAGTTTTCACAGCTCAACCACTGAGGGAGTGAAGACCAAAAACAGAGAAGTGAGCTTGGGGGATGGTGGGTGGGTGGGTGTGTGAATGAGTGGTGGAGATTTCATCCAAGTAAATCAAAAATTATGGTAGGTATGTAATTTCCATATCTTCCTGGACGTGAAGTCTCCACCACTCATTCACACTAATGGAAGAGTACCGAGTTAAATAATCCCCCAAGATGGGCAGTAGGAGATAAGGAGCTCACATACTTAGGACGGAAGTCCGTTAAGAATGGTTCTGCCAACCGACAGATGTCGTCTGGCATGGACATTGAAGGCATAGTGCTTAACGAAAGTATGTACGGAGCTCCAAGTGGCCGCACTACAAATATCTGCAATGGGCATGTTGTGGATTTCCGCCAGAGATGCCATGACTGCTCTGGTAGAGTGAGCGTACACTCTGCCTTCCAGCTTGACCTGTGCCATAGAATAGGAATGGTGAAGGCAAGCCACAAGCCATGCTGAAATACATCTGATAGTGACAGGTTGACCCAGCCGGGTCTCGCTGAAGGAAACAAATAGTTGTTGGGCTTTGCAGATTTCTTTTGTTCTATCTAGACAGAACCACAATGCTCTCTTAACATCCATTGAATGAAGCGAATGCTCCCCTTCATTCTGAAAGTTTGCAAAGTAGGTAGGTAGGTAGGAAGGACTAAAGGTTGGTTTAGATGTAACTCTGAGACAACCTTAGGGAGAAACTTAGGATGAATCCTAAGAACTACTTTGTCCTTGTGACAGTCTGCAAGCTCATTTTGAACTCCTGGCAGGTAAACCGCCTGAATCAAGACACTGTGTTCCAGGCACCACTCCCACACTCGCATCGCTTCTCTACATAAAGAGTAAGAGTGTGCGCCGCCCTGTTTCTTGATGTAGTACCTCACTGCTTTGTTGTCCATTTGAATGAGAATGTTCTTGTGACAGAGCATGTCCTTCAAAACTCAGACTGTATAGAGGATAGCTCTCATTTCCAGTCCGCTTATTTGGAGTTGTGACTCATCTTGAGTCCATGTACCGTGAGTGTGGAGATCCTGGCAGTGGGCTCCCCAAGCCATCAGGGATGCGTCTGTGGTAACTGAGATCCAATGATCCAGAGGGGCAAAGGGATATCATTCCAGAAGACTGTCCTCCTGGGACCACCAGGTGAGCGACCTCTTAAGAGGTTCTGTCACCTTGATGAGAAAGGACTGAGGGTGAGTGGGTGGGGACCACTGAGCATCCACTGGGAGGTTCTCATGTGGAGATGAGCCAAGGGTACAGTGAACACCAAGGATGCCATGAGGCCCAGCATCCGTTGCATTGAGATGGCTCGAACTGAGCTGCATTCTCTGATGTATCGGGTCTGTTGTAGGATATCGCTCCTTCTGTCCTCTGGAAGAAAAGCCTTCACACAGGAGGTGTCCAGCAGAGTTCCTGTGAAGAGGAGCTTCTGGGAGGGCTGCATCTGCAACTTGTTGAGATTCAGCAGGACTCCCATGGACATGAGTAAGTCTGAGGCCGTGGCTACGGCCTCTAGAGTCTGTTGTCTGGAAGGACTTGCTAGGAGCCAGTTGTCCAGATATGGAAACACTTGTATTCCAATTTTCCTGAGGTGCACCGCAAGAATTGCACAGCACTTCGTAAACACTTGAGGCACCGAGGACAGCCCAAAGGGCAGGACTCTGAACTGACAGTGTTGACCCAATGCCACGAACCTTGGGTATTTGTGGTGGCTTGGGTGTATGAGAATAAATTGGTAGGCATCCTGTATGTTCAAGGAGACTAGCCAATCATGTTGATAAAGCAAAGGTAGCAGGGTACCTAGTGAACTCATTTTGAACTTTTCCTTGTGAAGGAATTTGTTTAGTTTTCTGAGATCCAGAATTGAGCGCATGCCACCAGTTTTCTTTGGAACCAGAAAGTAATTGGAGTAGAAACCTGTGTTTCGTTGATCCAGCAGAACTATTTCTACTGCCCTGTTTTTTAGAAGGCCTTGTACCTCGGAAGCAAGAAGGTCTGACTGAACCACCGATAGCCTGGGCTGTTGTTTGGGAGGATGATCCGGAGGGGTTTCTGAAAGATTGAAAGAGTACCCCTCACGGATTATCTGGAGGACACATTTGTCCAATGTTATAGATTTCCACTGATTGTAGAACTGAGTCAGATGTCCTCCCACAGCTGCGGAGGAGTACCCCTCGGACAGCTGAGGTGGGACTTGGGCCAGAAACTCAGAAGGTGGCACTGGGCGCTTTGGGGCATTGTGCCTTCTGTTGCGTTTTCATCTGGGGTTGAGGGTTGGGGTTTTTATTAAAACCTCCTCTGCCTTTGCAACGAAAGGACTGACGGTTGTGAAACTGACGCTTGTTCACACCTCCTCTGGAAGGATCGGGTGTAGGTCTGGCCATCTTGATGGCTGACCTAGTCTTTTGCGTGGCCTCCAGAGCTTGCTCCACCTGAGGCCTGAACAGATACATACCATCAAATGGTAAAGCCATAACTCGCTGCTAGGTGATGTTCATGAAGCCCGAAGTACATAGCCAAGAGTGGCGGCAGGTGCAGATGCCAGCTGCCACCGCCCAGGAGGCAGTATTGAAGGCATCCATTGCAGCTTTAACCTGTTGGTTATTGGATTCAATACCCCTAGTTATGGTGTGAAGCAACTCTGAGCTAGCTTCCGATTTGGGTAAAGCTTCCACTATTTCTTTGAGGGAATACCAAAGTACACACTCATATTGAGAAAAATAGCCCTGGTAGTTGGCAATGCACATGCCCAGGGTTAAGGCAGCAAAGACTCTCTTCCCTAAGGTGTCTGTCTTATGAGATTCTTTGTTTATTGGTCAGGCCGTAGATCCTTGAGGAAGGATGGCCTTATAATTCTCTGCCAAGATCACCATGGCATCAGCAAAGGCTTGTGAGGCCAAAATAGGACGATCCTTGGGAGGAGCATACCATATATACTCGCGTATAAGTTGGATTTTGTGGAGTTGAAATCTACATGTTGTTTAACCGTCCGACTTAAATGCGAGATATAGCGCTGGTTTGTTAGAGACAGCTCTGAACAAAGATCAACATAGTCACTGAGCCATCTTGGGAAGATCTTGCTGACTCATAAGACAGTTACAAAGGCTCAGGACGGGTCTGCCGATCCATGCCGCCATATAAAAAGAAGGGAATCATGGCTCGGTGACCTCCAAAGCGTGGCAAGGAGATTAGCGGCAAATGTATTCAGAAGGGTCTGCTCCCATCACACTGAAATGTCCATGGACCACACTCACCCTGAGAGAGGAAAAGGACAAAGTAAAGGGGGATGAGCCTCAGCCAGATGCAAGGTCTTTAACCAGTTCAGGACATCTGTAGCACTGATCTAGGATAAGGGCTAAATCGCCATTCCCTCACGGAGTCGCAGAAATTAAAACCACCTGATTGCCGCCATAAAGGAAGCTAGGATACATAGTGAAAAACCCACTGCTGCCTTCAGCACAGATATGCGCATCCATGCAGCTCCAAACTGACACTGCAGCTAATACTCTACAGGGCAGTCACCTGCACTGTAAACTCAGTACCCGACTTGTACGCGGGTCAATAACAAAGTTGTAATTACCGCGTTCAAGTCGGGACCCCGACTTATAGGCGAACCGACTTGTATGCAAGTTTTTACGGTACTTCCTATCAATAGACTTAGCCACAGAAGGAATGAGAGCCAGATTCTGCCACACCATCTGAGAGAGAGTCTCGAAAGAGGGCTGTACCACAGGGGTTAAATCCATAGGGATCTCCAGGACATGAAGATAATGGAGTCATAAAAGCTTCCCAGGATCAATCTCTGAAGCTTGGAGAGAAAGGGTAGAGTTTAAATTTTTTAGCAGAGACTTAAAGAATAGGTCTTCCATCACAGGCTCTGCAGAAGGATTGATTCCTGCTCTGAGGGCAGTATCATTAACATCATCACACAGACAAAGATCTGGGTCAGGCTCAAAATCATCTCCTGATAGTCCAGGGGTGACTGCATAGACAGGAAAGGAGTGAAAATTAGGAGGAAGAACAGAAGAGGAAAGAATCGGAGTTGAAGACCACTGAAGACTGGTCGGCGCTGTGCTAGCCTCCGGTGCCAATAAAAAGGAGGGAGGTGCCTGCTGAAGCAGCACCCCACATGGTTCCAACAGTCCACATGGTGCTGAGGATGGCGCCGACAGCCCACACGGCACTGAGGATGGCGCTGACAGTGCGCATGGTGCTGACAGCCTACACGGCACCAAGAATGGTGCCAACAGCACGCATGGTGCCAACAGAGCCCCCGGCACCATGTACGGCACCGACAGAGCTCCCAGCACTGCACTCAGTGGCAACAGAGCACGCAGCACCACACACAGTGCCGAACAAGCCCGTGGCACCGCCGACTGCACCGAGTGTCCCAGAGGTCAAAAATCTGCGATTTGATGAAAAAGAGGGAAAAATGGCAGGAGACAGAGGCATTGGTGTGGACCCCTGCGCCGCAGCCTTGTGAGGGGGATAAACACTGGAGTGTGGAGTCGATGGCACCCAAGAAGGCGCTGCGTGACTAGGAAGGCCCAATCACCCTACCCGTTCCCCCAGAGCCGCGTGGGCCGAAGGCCCCGGGGCCGGAGTGATCGGCTCGGGCAACTGGACCAACCTCCAAGCCCACTGCTCTATAAGAGCAGCCCACTGGTGAAACTGATCATCAGAAGCTCCCCGAAAAGGCAGAGAGGGGTTCTGATATCGAAGACGTCGGCCATCAGAGACAGAGACCGGCGACTCCAACAGAGGTGGAGACCAGTGCCTGGCCCCAACAACCGACCGTCTACACGCAGACATACCAGAGGGCAACCTTGAGTGATGCCTTTTTTTCTTTGACCTATGCGTCAAAGAGGAACTCGAGGCCGAACGGCACCGAGAATGGGACCATTTCCTTTTATGCTTTCAGGGGGACCGCCCATCCCCTGAGCATAGGATCATCCGTTGTCAGACCCCTCCCTTCCAGGGAGGGCCGCGAACTGGACCCAGCCTGACTGAATCAACAGCTTTCATACGAAGTCTCCCTACCATCACCTGACCCACTCATGGTTGACTCCGTCAATTGAGGGCTGAAGACTTCTTGATGTATAATTTAAATATATAGGATATAATTGGTACTTCGAAATAAAACTACAAAATAACAAACTGAACTATTGCTGCTAGTGAAGTTTAACTCCTGGCAGGCGAACGATGGCGTCACTGGTAGCACACTCGACGGTGGAGAAAAATGAACTGAGATGGTTGGAGGGTCAATACCGAGATAGTCTTTACCTCATGAACCGAGGCTCGTGGTGCCGCTTCCTCGAGGCTCCATCTCTGGTGCCAGCCCTCATGAAAAGTTTGCTCCCGCTGGGTCCTAGCACCTCTGGTGAACTCCCATTAGTGTGAATGAGTGGTGAAGACTGTATGTCCAGGAGTCCCCACTGCTTGCGGTAAAAACCTCTGCCTGTGGTCCGTGTGTCCTGGCTCCCTGCTGCTGTGAGGGAGAGGGGACCGATCCATTGGCTACAGGACAATAGCCCCCCTACTCAAACATTGGAGTGCCCATGGAACTGCTGCAGCAGAAGCCATTGACGAGAGTAGAAGTTGCCGATGAGATGGAACCTGGATGAGGCTATGCTGCTGTGAGTTCTGTTTGTAGCGCTTCAGTAGGCAGACCTGCAGGCAAGAGCATGGGAGAATTAAAATCTCCTACTTGCGCTTCCCTCAGGTGAAGATCAGTGAAGCTCAGCAGACAGTAAGGCTAGGGGCTGGACTGCACTTGGCATATGCCTCCTAGGATTTCCCTTTTTGTCTGCGCTGTTCCTTCTGGTTGTTTCTGGTGGAGAGCTTTCTATTAGCTGACCACTATTTCAGTAGTGGGTACAGCAGACAGTAAGGCCAGGGGCTGGACCACTCTTGGCGTATGCTTCCTAGGGGTGTCCTTTGTGTCTGAGCTGTTGCTTCCAGCTGAGAGCTTTCTATTAGTCAACCATAATTTCAGCAGTGGTATAGCAGTACAAATGCTGATTTACATACAGCAAACAGGAATTCTGGGTAAGTGTTCCAACTGCTCCTGATGCTGAGAGAGCAGCTGCTGGCCGGGTCTAAGCAAAGCAATCAAGGGGAGAAGTCGACTCAGCAGATATAGGGACCCAGACTGTGCACTCCAAGGGGGATTCAGCCAGATAGAACTACTATCAAGGAATCCCTGCTTCTGCACCTGTCAGAGTCTGCCTTCCCTCTGTGATTGCTTTCTCTCCCAGTCGGTGAAGATTGAAGTTCAGCAGACAGTAAGTCTAGGGGCTGGACCACACTTGAGACTAAACAAGCTAAATGACAACCAAAAAGTATTCAAATGTTTAGAGTCTTAGGAAACTCCTAAATGTGGTAAAAGGAATTTAAAATGATTAGATAACTGAGCATCAATTGTAAGGTACTGTAACAAGTAATGCTCAAGCAAACTGAAAAGAACTGATTCTTGTGAGAACCTTTTCCAGGTTCTGGAAAAAAAGGTAGGGATGGTATGGGATTGTAAAGTACAGTGACGAATCTCTTGGAGGAAACAACTTTACTACGGTGAGTAATTTTTTTCATCAAACCCCAGAAATCCGTCACCATGCTTAACTCTTTTCACCTAGGTGGCCATTTTTTATCAGGTTAAGCAATGGGTTGTTTGGACTTTAAAAGGAGTTATTTAAAATAATGGATTAACAACTGCAGACTACAAAGTAGTAGCTTGGGAGACTGAGTAACCTATTTATGGAAAAGGTTCTGCAAGATAACAGTGCCAAAGCTGGCACCCCCTTTTGGACTGTAGGTTCAGACAATAGTGCTTTGCGAAAGTGTGTGTTGTTTTCCAGGCAGGTGCTTTACAGATTTCCTATAAAGAAATACCTCTTGATGGTGCCACTGAGGTGCAGGTGCCCCAAGTGGAGTGCACCCTGAGGCCTTCAGGTGGCAGATTGCCAGCTTTGCCACGACAGAACTGTATGCAGGAGACTATCCAATGAGAAATTGTTCTGGATGCTGTATTACCCATACCCACTTCACTATAGGTGACAAACACCTTGATTATTAGTGGACCTTACCTCTTCTGTATGGTCTAAAGTAGCTCAGTTCTCTCTTAACATCCAAACTGTGGAACTTTTGTTGACCTGGACTGGATTTTGCTGTAAAGATAACTGGTAGTATAGTAGACTGGTTCAAAAGAAATTCGGACATCACTTTAGGGAGAACGTTTCTGTTAGTTCTTAATACTACCTTGTCCCTGTGGAAAATAATATAGTTAGCATCTGTTCAGAAGGCTTGTAGCTCATTCACCCTTCTGGTAGATGACACAACCACCAGGAAAACTGCCTTCTAGGTAACATATTTCAAATTTATAGTTGTCATGATCTCGAAAGGAGCATCCATGAAATGGGCAATGCACAGATTCAAGTCACATGGTGAGACTGGATCCCTGACTAGAGAGTACACATAAATAAGACCTTTAAACAGAGATGCGTTGAAGTTAAAAATTGCGGATGAATCTGCCGTAAAACAGCGAAATCGCCTCCTTGAAGCTCTGAAAAGTTTTTGCACATTCAGAAACTTGAAATGATAAAGTTCCACCACAAAGAGTGGAATTTTGCCTCGTCAAATTTTACCCTCAAGTGGCAGAATTTTGGCAAATTCCATGAATTAAGGTGAAATTCCACACTTCAAGGGTAGAATTCTGCATTTCAGGCAGAACATGGTCATGCAGAATTTGTGAAATTCTGTGGAATTCACTGACTAATTTGCAAAGCAAAGATTTCTAACTTTGCCCATCTCTAACTTTTTGAAAATGGGCTGTGAGGCCACTGACCTGTCCTTGCCAGCTGAAGCATATGCTAACACTGCTGTCAGAGCTAAAGGTCTGAGATCCAGGAACTGAAGATGGAGTAGGAAGGTCTGCATGGAAAGGGCTGAACTGTCTAGAGGAACACCACAGGTAAAATATTTTACACATCGAGGTGCAAGTTTTCATTATTCCTGGTTTTCTGAAACTCTTAAGCACTTCTAAAACATTTTCAGAGAGGTCTAGTCCAGAGAACTCTAGCTCTTTAAGTGCCATGCCCTGAGACAAAGTGTTCTTGGGTCTGGAAATGTTATCCTGCCCTGGGTCAAGGTCAGCAGACTACTTTAGGGGGAGGATGACAGGATGCTTGATGGAG
The DNA here is from genome assembly GCA_016271365.2 of Neoceratodus forsteri. Taxonomy (NCBI): domain Eukaryota; kingdom Metazoa; phylum Chordata; order Ceratodontiformes; family Ceratodontidae; genus Neoceratodus; species Neoceratodus forsteri. The sequence goes on along the minus strand of CM057449.1, from coordinate 1,271,966,245 downwards.
AGAGACAGGAGAAGTGAGTACCAAGTCTGCCTGGCCCAATCTGGAGCTATTTGGATCATGGTTGCAGACTTTCCCCTCAGGTTCAGCAGCACCCTTAGCAAGAGTGGGAATGGAGGAAAAGCACAGAGACACTTCCTTGCCCAACTGAGGATTAGGGTGCCCTCTAGGACTGTCCCTGAGGGGGATCTGCAAAAGAAAAAAGGGAGCTGGTAGTTTTCCCAGGATGCGATCAGGTCTATCTCTCATGTACCTCACCTTATGAACACTGCAGTCAACACATCCTTATTCACGGTCCATTTGTAGTGTCCCTGGCTGATTCTACTCGAGGAATCTGCCAATACGCTGTGTTTCCCTCGCAGGTGTACTGCTGATAATTGCACCTCTAGGGAAAAGGTTGCATTCCAAATCTTCATTGCTTCTGTGCACAGCTTTGAAGATCTTGTTCCTCCCTGTTCGTTGATACAGTACATGGTAGTGGTGGTGTCTGTCCTCATCTGGACAGATAAACCTGTAATGTAGGAGAAAACAGCCTACGTTGTCAAGTAAACTGCCATGAGCTCCAGAAGGTTTATGTGCTCCTGAAACTCCAGGAGTCTCCGCACTTCACTTACAGTAAAATAGAAGTTGAACATAGAAGTTGATGGCAGATAAGTACCGCAAGGCCCATCCAGTCTGCCCATTTCTTTTTCTACCTTATAAATGTGCCATCGGCCTTTGCTCTGTCAGTGGCCTATCTATTCATACTCATCTGTATTGCTCCCTTATGCCTATCCCATGCCTGTTTGAAGCCCTGCACTGTATTCATAGCCACCACTTCCTGAGGTAGGCCGTTCCATGCATCCACCGCCCTTTCTGTGAAAAAGAATTTCCTCACATTCCCCCTTAATTGGCCTCCCTCTAATCTCATGCTGTGTCCTCTTGTCCTGCTATTTTTCTTATATTTAAACATGTTAGACTATTTCACCTTCTTAATGCCCTTAAGGTGTTTGAATGTTTCGATCATATCGCCTCTCTCCCTCCTTTGCTCAAGGGTACACATATTGAGCTCCGTTAATCTGTCCTCATATGACTTCTGATATAGTCCCTGCACCATTTTGGTTGCCCTTCTCTGGACTGCCTCAATTTGGTTAATGTCCTTGTGAAGGTATGGCCTCCAGTACTGCACGCAGTACTCCAGATGGGGCATAATCAGTGTCTTGTAAAGAGGGATTATTACCTCCCTCTTATGACTTGTGATACCCCTACTAATACACCCTAACAGCCCCCTAGCCTTACCTACTGCTTTAGAGGTCTGCTTGGATGATTTCAGATCATCTGTGATGATGATGCCCAAGTCTCTTTTGTCCTTTGTGACTGCCAGCAACTCACCTCCCAGCCTATAGGTGGCTTCAAGGTTTCTCTTCCCTATGTGCATGATCTTGCACTTCTTTGCATTAAATCCCAGTTGCCACTCTTCTGACCATTTTGCTAGTTTATCCAGATCTCTTCTCATTCTGCCCACCCACTCCATCTGGATCATCTACTCTATTGCAGATCTTGGTGTCATCTGCAAACAGACAAGCCTTACCCTCTAGTTGATCTGCAATGTCAGTAATGAAGATATTAAAGAGGACTGACTCCAGAACTGATCCCTGAGGTACCCCACTTGTGACTTGCATCTCTTCTGACTGTATACCATTTACCACCACTCTCTGTTTTCTGCCCGTCAACCAGTTTGCCACCCAGTTGACCAACTTCTGGCTCAACCCCGAGCCTACCCAGCTTATTTATCAATCTTCTATATGGAACAGTGTCGGAAGCTTTGCTGAAGTCAAGGTAGGCAACATCAACTGCTCCACCTTGGTCCACCACTTGGTTACCCAGTCAAAGAAATCTATGAGATTGCTTGACAGGACCTTCCTTTGTAAACCCATGCTGTCTTGGATCCTGTGCCCCTCACGGATTCCAGGTGTTGCACTATCCTTTCCTTAAGGAGTGCCTCCATAATCTTGCCCACTACTGAGGTAAGACTGACTGGTCTGTAGTTCTCTGCTTCCTCCCTGCTACCACTCTTGTGGAGCGGGATCACAAGAGCCCTTCTCCAGTCTTCTGGGACCTCTCCTGTGCTCAGAGACTCACTAAACAGTTCTGCTAATGGCTCTGCTAGTTCCATCCTTAGCTCCTTAAGTACCCTGGGATATATGCCATCAGGTCCCATTGCCTTGTCCACCCTGAGCTTAGCGAGCTCTTGTAGGACCCTTTCTTTTGTGAAGGGAATAGTGCTCACCTCTCTCTCCCCCATGTCCATGGTGCTGAGCTGTGGGCCCTGCCCTACCTTCTCTTCAGTAAATATTGAGCAAAAGTATATATTTAGGATAAATGCTTTTACAGGGTCCTCCTCCTCACATGCCCCCTTTTCTCCTTTGAGCTTAGCAATACCCCCTCTGGACTTTCTCCTTTCACTAATGTATCTATAGAAATTCTTGTCACCTTCTTTTACTGTTTGTGCTAGTGTTTCGTCAGTTTGGGACTTTGCCTGCCTTACTGCCTTCCCTGCCTCCAGATGGGCATCCTAGCCCAGGAAAGAGGCATCTATAGACCATGGGTGATTGCTGGAGGAAGGGAACCCATCCTCTAAGGTAGTCTTCTTCCTTCCACCCACTCCAGAGCACTCTGATATGGGCACTAGTTTTGACAGTGGGTCCCACCTTTGGGACCAACAGGACCCCAACTGGTACTGGATAGCCCGCATTTGTAACCTGGCACAAAAGCTGTAGAGGAGGTCATGTACCCCAGCAGCTAAAGGAAGTCTCCTGCAGGTCTGGGTTGCCCTGCCCTGAAAGACATTGCAAGCCCTATCAGATACTCCACTCTTTCTCGAGGGAGGAACGCCTTCCCTTGGTGGGCATCCAAGTCTGCACCTGTGGTATTGGTATGTTTCTTAATAAATTAAGATCTGTTGGCCTCAACCACAAAGCCTTAAAATGGTTTCATGACTATCTGACTGGAAGGCAACAGCAGGTGACATCAAATAATAAATTTAGATCTAAATTTTTTGACCATTAAAACTGAGGTGCCCCAACAGTCTGTATTAGGGCCGATATTTTTTAACCTGTAAACGAATGATGTTGGACACTTACTGAAAGGTGTCCAACATCATCTGTATGCTAATGACACCATGTTATACACTGAGGGTAAGTCTGTTGTTCAGATCCCAGAGAAGAAAAAAATACTCACCTTAGTAATTATGTTTCTTCTAGTGGAGTCTTACTGTATTCTGACCATTGCAGTTAGCCCCAGCCTTTAAACTGCCCTGGAGAACAAAGGGTCAACTTTTCTATGCATGGCATAGAATGTTCATCTCGAGCTCGGTTGAAGCCTCTGCCTGTTTTTATTCGAACTGCAACCGTCAGATCTTTATGAGCAAAACTCACTAGGTGTTCTGTGTAGAAACTGTAAAATTTTTAACTAGCCAACTGGCAGAAAAAATAATGTTTTGGGTTCTCAAAGGAAGACTCAAGTCAGGAAACCCAAAAACAAAAACCAATCAAATGAAATAACATTCCACCCAAAGAAAAAAAAAGGGTGTAAAAGGGGGGCACCTCTAGGGTGCCAACACGGCGCCTGCCCACCCACATCCCAAAAATCTAGGTTCTGAGAGGGGAGGCAGGGGGGAGGTCAGAATACAGCAAGACTCCACTAGAAGAAACATAATTACTAAGATGAGTAATTTTTTCTTCAAACAACATGAAGTCTTGCTGTATTCTGACAATTGCAGACTACCAAGCAGTATCTCCATGGAGGAGGGACAGAACCTACTTTGGAAATAGGCTCTGAAGTACTGCTGTGCCAAACCGAGCATCACTCCTAGTCTGGATATCCAGAGAGTAATGCTTGGTAAAAGTATGGACTGTTTTCCAGGTGGCTGCTTGACAAATTTCTAAAAGAGGGAGGGAAGCAGCTGCACCTCTTGTGGAATGAGCCCTCAGGCCTGATGGTGGAGTTTTTCCCAGTTTTTCATAGCAGAATTGTATACAAGAAACAATTCACCTGGCAATAGATCTCTTGGTGGCAGATTTGCCCTTCCCAACTTCTTCATAAGTGAAGAACAACTGGAGGGAGTCAAACCTGTGACCCCTGGCACGCTCTATGTAGTAGCTAAGGGCTCTTTTAACATCCAGACTGTGTAGCCTCCTCTCTCCCGAGGAAGAATGATCAGTGAAGAAAACAGGGAGAGATATAGACTGATTGAGGTGGAAATCTAAAACCAGTTTAGGCAAGAACTTTCTGTTAGTTCTAAGGACCACTTTATCTCTGTGAAAAGAGATGACATCAGATTCCACTGACAGGGCTTGCAATTCACTGATACGCCTAGCAGAAGTAATGGCTACCAAAAACATAGTTTTCCAAGTCAAGTACTTAAACGCTGCTGAGGACAAAGGCTCAAAAGGGGGTTGCATAAGCTGAGCAATGCAAACATTAAGATCCCAAGCAGGAGCAGGATCCCTAAAGGGGGGGTTGGTGTGAAGCAATTCCTTGAAAAACCTACAGAATACAGGATGGGATGACAGAGAGGAAGACTTGCCTACTGACAGGAAAGCAGAAACAGCTGCCAAGTGTACCTTGAGAGTAGCTGGTCTGAGATCTAGGCCATTGAGATGGACCATATAATCCAGAACCGCAGGCAATTCAGCAGAGTCTGGAGAAATATTCTTCTTAGAACACCAAATGCTGAATCTTTTCCATTTGGAGTTGTAAGTCTTTCTGGTTGAAGGTTTTCAAGAAGCCTTAAAGCTATTCAGAATCCCTTGGGAAAGATGCAGATCTGCAAACTCTAACTCTTCAAGAGCCAAGCCTTGAGATTGAGAGACTGATGTTTGGGGTACCAAATCCTCCCTTGAGAGGATGTTAACAGGTTGTAATTCCTGGGAAGAGACAGGGGAAGATGGACTGCTAGGGACCGCAACAAGGGATACCATGGCTGCCTGGCCCAGTCTGGAGCAATCAGAATCACTTTGCATGGTTGTGACCTTATCTTGACCAGCACTTTGACCAGGAAGGGGGGGGGAGCATACAGAAATTTCCCTTCCCAGTTCAGAATGAGAGCATCCAGGGGGATGAGCCCAAGACTGGGGGTCTGCAACAAAAAAGAGGAAGTTGGTGATTGTCTGGGGCTGCAAAAAGATCTATCTCTGGAGTGCTCCATCTTGAGAAAATCACCTTCAACACCAGAGGATCTAGGGCCCATTCGTGATGGCCCTGGGATATTCTGCTCAGTGCATCTGCTAGAACATTGTCCTTACCTGGAAGGTGAACTGCTATCAGAGAGGTCTACAGGGAATAAGCCAGGGACCGCAACTTCATTGCTTCTGTGCACAAGGCCGTAGCCCGAGTGCCTCCTTGCTTGTTGATGTAACACATGGTGGTGTTGTCCGTTCTGACCTGAACCACCTTGTTCTGTACTGATTTGGAAATAGCTTGCAGTGCCAGAAACACTGCCCTGAGTTCCAAGAGATTGATTATAGAAGAGATTCCTGAGGTGACCACAGTCCCTTGGTGGTAAGTTTCCCCAAATGAGCTAACCAGCCCAGCAGGGACGCATCTATGATGAGGACCACTGAATGAGACTGAGTGGCAAATGGAACCCCTTGCCTCAAATTGTCCTGATCCTGCCACCGTTGCAGGGCTTGGATCAGAGTTCGAGTCACTGGAATTAGTTTGGTAAGGGAATCCTTTCTTTGGGACCAAAAAGCTCTTAAGTGGAACTGAATGTCCCTCATTTGGAATCTTGCACTTTGGACCACTGCTGTAGAAGCTGCCATGTGGCCCAGCAGCTGAAGGAAGTGCCTTGCTGGTCGAGACACCTGAAGGCTGAATGAAGAGGCCAGCTCCATGAGAACCCTTGCCCTGTCCAGGGGAAGAAAGGCTCTTGCTTTTATCGTATCCAGCTCTGCCCCCTATGAAGGAGAGGAGCTGCACTGGTTCGAGAACTGACTTTGGTAGGTTGAGAAGAAATCCTAAAGAAGTGAGCACTTGCTAGGTCACTTGCAGGTGTGACTTGACTTGGTCTGGGGACTGGCCCACTATGAGCCAGTCGTCCAAATATGGAAAAACGGAAATCTTTTGTCTTCTTAGGAAGGCAATGACTACTGCCAGGCACTTTGTGAAGAACCTTGGGGCTGATGTTAGGCCAAAGGACATTGCTCTGAACTGATAGTGGCCTGAGGGTAACTTCAACCTGAGGTATTTTCTGTGGGAGCACCTGATGGGAATGTGAAAGTAGGCATCTTTGAGGTCCAGGGAGGCTAGCCAGTCCCCTAGCCTTAGAGAGGGGAGGATAATTCCCAGAGTTACCATCTTGAACTTTGGCTTTAAAAGATGTTTGTTCAGGTATCTTAGGTCCAGGATGGGTCACCACTCTCCTCTCTTTTTTGGGGGTTAGGAAGTACCTGGAGTACAATCCTTTGCCCCTGTGTAGGGTAGGCACTCTCTCTATAGCTCTTAGAGCTAGAAGAGAAGAAACCTCTGCCTCTAGTGCAAGAGTTTCTGAGAGATTTGCAGGTGGAAAAGATCTGGCTCTCATCTTGGAAAATTTTTTGAAGTCAAGAACCAGTCCCTGGCTTACTACTTCTAGGACCCACTTGTCTGATGTAACAGACATCCAGTCCTGGACAAAGTAAGCCAGCCTGCCCCCTACTGGGATAGGAGAATTGACCCAGGCAGACCCATCAGGGTGTCTGCTTGGCAGGGGCTTTAGGCTGAAGGGTGGATGCAGGCCTGCTCATCCCCCTTCTGCCTCTCCCTCTGAAGAACCCCCTCTGTGAGAAGGAAGAGGAGGCCTGTGCTTGGTAAAAAGGCCTTTGGAAAGGCCTGCCCCTGCCCCTGGACTGCTGCCTTTGAGGAGTTGCTTGCCTTTCCTTGGCCTGAGCACTCAGGTAAGTGGTCCTGTATTCATCCATCTTCCTCATGTAATTCTCTGTCTGCTCTCCAAACAGAGAATTGCCGACTACAGGAAAATCCATGGCCTTAGCCTGGGTATCCTGTGAGAGGCTAGTACATCTGAGCTAAGCCATTCTCTTAAGAGCCACAGATGTAGCTATGACTCTTGATGATACATCACTGGAGTCTACAGCAGCATGAAACTGAACTTTTGATGCCTCAGTCCCATCTGCAGCCACCTCCTCCAGCTCCTTGGCCAGCTGGGGGGAAGCCTGTTTAGCCAGTGCCAGTAGTGTCCCACCTGGACTTCTGGCACTTGGCTGCATAGATCATATAATAAGTCTGCCTGAGTCCCAAGGATGATGCTATGTACCGCTTCTTTGCCATGGCATCAATCTTCCTGGAGCCCTTGTTTGAGGGGTTTGATGCCAAGGGAATGCTTGCCTTATCACAGGCAGCAGCCTGTAGAACCCCAACATGGCTGCATTGCTGATACAGGAACTCCGTATCTGAGCCTGAAAGAGTATACCTCTTGTCCATTCTTCTGTCCACAGGAGGTATGGAATTGGGAGACTTAAGAATTTTTTGTGTCTGTTTCCCAAAAGACTTGTGGAGGGGAACAGACAGTCTCCTGGACTCTAGGATGTCCATCATCTCTACATAGTCAGGCTCTTCCTGATCCTCCACTGCCTCCCCCCTAAGAAGCTGAAGGGTATCAGCCACCTTTCTGTAAAACATGAAGTGTGAAGGGGACTCAGAAAGCCTAGCAGGAGAAACACCTGAAGGTCTGTCTGGGGAGATGTCTGGGTCAATAGGCACATTCAGACTTTCACCATCACCATAATCATCTTCCAACTCTCCTTCCTCCTCAAACTCCGGTTCATAAAATTCTTCCAGGGTATAATGCGGAACCGACCGAACCGAGCCCCTGCCAAAAGGTGCCGGATCAGTCGGAACCGATCGAAGCAATTCCACAATACGAATCACTTAGGCTATTTCATTGGGGGTCAGAACATGAGATTCTGGACCCAAACCAGTCGACTTGTCTTTTCTTTTTCTTTTTGTCGGAACCAACTCCTCGGAATCGGCTCTCCTTTTGCCCGAAGAAGTATCGCCCTAGTCAGAGGGCACTCCTTCTGGTTCGGTCGGAACTGAACTGGGCTGGCCATCTGGGTCAGTGGACTTCTTGGCCTCCCTTTCCCTCAGTCTACCTAATCCCTTTTCCAGGGTAGATTTGGGAACATTTTTGCAAATTTGGCAGTCTGAATTGAGGTGGCTAAACCTCAGACAAACACAGAGTAGTGTGGGATCGCCTTAGCAAAGACCTCCCACACACACTGCAGTGTTGAAACCCAGTGGACCAGTTTTTTTCTTGGGTTTCAGACAAGCACAACCTAACTAAACTTACCCTTTTTCGGCAACCGCCAGGCAAGACTCCCCTATTGGTTCCTGAATATGTAACGGGTCTTGGAAAAAAACATACTAAAAACCCGATTTTTTTAGAACCGATATGGACCGGTAACCACACTCTAAAGTAAAGTACAAATTTTACCTCAAAATGATCGGTTCAGCCAAACCGATCCACACTTTTACAAGTTCCACACAGAAAACAGAACAAACCTATCTAGTACTCACGGTACCACAGACAGAGACTTGAACCGACTATGCGGAAATACAGGTCACTCACCTGTAACGGGAGTTCTAGGAATGGTATGTGTTGTTCATCCACACTTATTGGCAGGTATCCTTGCCGCTTTAAATCTTGCCGGAAGGTCTTCAAGCTTGCTCCTCCCACCCACCTGGGTGGTATAACTCTCGGCTCCGCCCCATGACGCCAGATCTGGCCCGCTGGAAGCTCAGGTTGTGCGTCGAAGCCGGGGAGGTCGGAGAATGGGTGTGGATGAACAACATATACCATTCCTAGAACTCCTGTTACAGGTGAGTAACCTGTATTTCTAAGGGACATGGATATGTTGTTCATCCACACTTATTGGCAGACTCCTAGCAGTTCTCCGGGAGGGGAGGCAAGACGACAACCCCAATACTTACTTGGGAAAGAGAGACTGGAGAACCGAGGCCCCAAAACCAGCATCCCGGGCGTGACTCAAGGTCGATGTGGTAATGGGTAATGAAGGTGTTTGCTGACTTCCAGGTAGCAGCCTGCAGATTTCCTGGATAGGGCGTCCCTGGAAGCAGCCACCGTTGCAGCAGTATGGTGGTGTAGAATGAGCTCTTATCCCTCTGGGAGGCTCCATGCCCGCCAACTTATAGCAGAGATCTATGCAGGAGGTTACCCACCTGCTTATCGTCCGCTTGGCTGCAGGTCTGCCAGATCTGGCTTCAGCGTGGGTGACAAACAGCTGGCGAACCTCTCCCCAATTTCAGCCGTCGCTCCTTATAATAACGAGCGCCCTTCTAGGGTCCAGAGTATGGAGCCTATATTCCGACCTCGAGGTGTGATTGGGGTAGAACACCGGCAGACAACACCTGGTTAAGGTGAAACTCCGACACCACCTTCGGAAGGAATTTCAGGTGAGGCGCAGGACAACCTTGTCCCTGTGGAAGACCAGGTAAGGAGACTGATGGAAAGCGCCTGGAGCTCTCCCATCCTTCTGGCTGACGTGATAGCCACCAAGAAGGCGGTCTTCCACGACAGGTGAGAGAGAGCACACCTGTGCATAGGTTCGAATGGCTTGCCCATGAGCTTTGCCAGTACCAGCAGTAGATCCCACGGAGGTGGGTGTTCCCGCACTGGAGGGGAAATGTGATCAAGGCCTTTGAAAAAGCGCCAGACCACCTTCTCCTGCGCCACCGACTGCTTCCCGGCCCGCGCCCGGTAAGCAGAGATGGCTGCCAGGTGCACCCTTAGGGTCGTCGGCCTAAGCCCTTGACTAGAAAGGAACATAAATAGTCCAAGATGCTTGCCAAGGAACAGGAGGAAGGGTCCAAGCCCTTGTCTGACACCAAATGGAAAACCTTTTCCATTTGAAGGCATAGCATTTTCTGGTCGACTTCACGGGACGCTCAACTACATTGAGGACCTCGTCGGAAAGACCCAAGGCCTGGAACTCCTGCAGCTCAGGAACCAGGCCGTCAGGTGCAGGGATTGAAGGTCCGGATGGAACACCTTCCCTGATTGACTGAGAGCAGGTCCGGGCGAGCTGGAAGCTGCAAGGAGTCCTGGAGCTGAGACTGAGGAGATCTGGTACCAGAACTAGCGAGGCCAGTCTGGGGCTATCAGAATCACCTGCGCCTTGTCCCTCCCTCGCCTAGAAGCACCTTGTGATCAAGGAATTGGGGAAAGGCGTAAAAGAGGCCCGGGGTCCACTGCCTCGAGAAGGCATCCCCCTGCAGCGAGCCCTGCTGAGGGGGGCGGGCATGGAACAGACTCAGCTTCGTGTTCTCCCTGGAGGCAAACAGGTCCACCTGAGGTGTGCCCCAATGGGAGAACAGATGCTGTACTACCTCCGGCAGGAGAGACCACTCGTGGGATGCAGCCCCTATCCGGCTCAGGGCATCGGCCAGGGTGTTGGAGGCTCCTGCCACGTGAATGGCTAGGAGATCCGCCTCCAGGCTGCGCACGAGTGACCAAATGCGGAGAGCTTCCTTGCATAGAAGCATGGAGCGCGTCCCGCCCTGGCGGTTTAGATAGTACATGGTCGTGGTATTGACCATCTGGACGGACCACTTGACCCCGGAGGAACGGAGCAAAGGCGGTGAGAGCTAGGCGGACCGCCGGAGCTCCAGCAGGTTGATGTGGCATCGGGACTCCGCGGGGACCAGGAGGCCATGAGCCCGTGTTCCCCAGATGGGCACCCCAACCCATCAGAGAGGCATCGGTCGATAGAGAGACCGTCGGCTCGGGGCGGACGAACGGGATGTCCTCCTGCAAATGATCTGGAACGGTCCACCACTGGAGAGCGTTCCACATCCCCTGTGTCACCGACACAAGCTGGTCCAAAGGATCGCAGCGTTGTGACCACTGGCTGGCCAGTCCCCACTGAAGGGGACGCATGTTCCAGCGGGCCCAACGGACCACGCTGGTGCAGGCCGCCATGAGACCCAGGAGGCGCAGGAAGTCCCGGGCAGGGCGCAATTGCCCAACCAGAAATGATCGGGCAAAGGAGGAAAGAACCTCGGCCCTGTCCGCCGGGAGCCGCGCTCTGGCTCGAAGAGAGTCGAGCTGCGCCCCGATGAATAGAATCACCTGCTTCGGCTCGAGTTCCGACTTGGCCTCGTTGATAAGGAGGCCCAGTTGAGAGCAGACCTGAGGGCCAGATCTCTGGACCACTCCGCCTCCTTCCTGGAGGAGCTGCTATCAGCCAGTCGTCCAGGTAAGGACACCGGACCCCTCGGCCACGAGAATGCTGTCACCACTGCCATGCATTTGGTGAAGACCTGGGAGCTGGAGACAAGCTGAAGGGCATGGCTTGAACTGAAGAGGATCCTTCCGCCGAAGCGAAGGAATCTCTGGTGAGACGGACGGATAGGGACGTGAAAAAAGCGCGTCCTGCAAGTCCAGAGAGCAGAACCACTGCGCTCCAAGGATGGTATTATCTGAGCCAGAGTGACCATCCTGAAGGTTCGAGACCTTAGGAACTTGTTTAGTCGTAGGTTCGAGAATGGGGCGCCAGCCCCGTCCGCTTCGAACCAGGAAGTACCTGGACCCAAACCCTGGGTCTGAGGAGTCCACCACCTCTTTATCACCTCCTTCTGGAGGAGGAGCGATGTCGGCTCGACGAGCCGCCAGTGAGCTGGGGATCCCGAAGCCCCGAGGCAACGGCTCTGAAGGTGGTGCCTGCTCAATTCCAGAGGCAGGCCTCTTCCCACCACCTCAAGACCCACCTGTCCGTGGAAACAGCGGACCAGGCGGAACGGAAGTGCCGGAGCCGTCCCCATGGGGGACCCAGGGAAAGGTGACGGGAATGGGGCGACACCCTCAGCCCGCCACTGGGCAGGCTTGGAGGAGGGACCGCCGAGGGACCTCCTGGGCCTTTTCCTCCCTGCCTCCTGTTAGAGGAAGCGTGGCTTGGGTTTGGGATGCCAAGGCCGAGCCTGCTGGCCCTGACGCTGCTGGGCGGGCGGCGCTGAGGCACAGAAGGACGAAAGGCTTAGGCTGTGGTTTACGGCCTTTGTCCTTCTGAGCGGAAGAGACCGAGTCAAGGTAGCATTAGACTTCTCGATCCTCTGCAGGTGACCTTCCACCCCAGGGCCAGAGGTCAGTCCCCAAAAGGGAACATCCGCCAACTTGTGCTGGGTATCCAGTAAAGGTGGATATCCTCAGCAAGCCCGCCGACACAGCCACTCACGGCCGCCACCCGATCTGGCACATGAGTCCCCTATATCCAAAGCAGTCTGGAGCTGCTGTTTGGCCACTGCCCTGCCCTGGTCCCGCACCTGCTTAACCGTAGTCTGCAGATCGGGCGGAAGATGAGGATGACCTCATCCAGGAGCCCAACAGGGCATGAAAAAAATGTGCCATGAGGGTCGGCCGAACTGGCCTGACGAAGAGCCGAGAGAAAGACATAGCGTAGACTTTTACGTAACATAGTCCAATTTCTTGGATTCCTTGTCAGGAGGTTTGTCCACATCCCTGGCGTTGCGGCACCGCCATAAAACGCTGTCGGTAACCAACCCTCCACGAGAGGTGTTCGAAAAACGGACAAGGGCGGTGGGGACCGCTCGCCTGGCGGCATCCTGGCCGGGCAGGGCGGGCAGCGGCGCAAGCACCAAAGCTCAGTGCGGACCCACTGTAGCCTCGGCCACGGAAGGCCTCATTCGGAGAATCCCTCGGTCCAAGAATCTCGTGAGGATACCTGGCCCGTTTGGAAGCGGGTTCGAGCTCCATCGGTGGACTCGAGATGAACGAGCAGTCCTAGGAAGGACGGCGGGCTATCGTCCATTGACTGACCTCCTGAAGACTCAAGTCCAGTCGCTTGGAGAAAAGGAGGAATCATCTTCGGACCGGAAGAGTCTCGAAGAGCTGCCTCTGGCCTGGCCACCCTTCACCTGCCGAGGTCGGTCGGGAGTGAGGTAACTGACAGTCGATGGGGGAGACCCTTAGCCAACCGAGAATCCTTGGTCGGAGCCCCAATTGGTGGCTGTGGAGGCGGAGGTTCCACCGGAATCGGTGGAGCAGCTGGTTTGGCGAACAACCGGCCTGGGTATAGGCTCCTCGGATAAGTCGAGGGGTTGTGTCGGCCGCTCGGTGACAGCCACTTAATGGCGGGGAAAGGCGGCGGTAGCTTACTCCCGGTCAGGAGAAGCTGTTGCAACATAAGGTCCTCGTGCCGTCGGCGTAATTTACGCGGCCTCCCTCATCGAGAGGAGGGCGGGAGCGACCCAGCGACGCCCGCTTACTGTGTGCCGAGACCGAGACCGCCTATGACGGTGGGATCGCTGGACGCAAGAGGTCCGAGACCGAGTCCCGGAATTTCCGAGGTCGGTGCGGGAGGTGTCAGCGAACCGGCACTCCCGCCGGCTCGGATGGTCCATCCGAGGGCTCCGGAACCGGAGGCACAGACGAGCCCACAGGATCCTCAACTCCTCCGGGGAACAGGGAGAGGAATCTCGGCTGCTAAAAGGCGACAGCCCGTCAATGGGTCGAGAAAAATCTCGAGCTTCATCGGTGGAGTCTCGGTCAACTGACCTGGCGGGGACACCGTGGAGGCCAGTGGTCGAAGCCGAGCGTCGACCGAAGCCGTGGTCGACGGCCCGGGAGAGGGACCTTTCCGCCTCCCAAGAGCGTCGATGGAGGACTTACCCTGTCCCTCTTTTTGGACCGAGAATAAGGTCCAGCAGGCGCGAGCCCTTCTCCTTTAGTGGAGAGGGACAGACAAAGCTCCTTAAAAGAAGCCGTAGGAAGAACCCAGAGAGGCGGGATAAATGCCGGCCGAGGAAGATACGGCCAGCGCCGCTCCTCTTCGAGGCGACCATCCGCTCGAGCTGATCCGCCCGAGCCATACGCTTGTGGACACCGCCAACCGGGCCTCCTTGACTTCACCCGGAGGGAACGCTCGGACGCCCAGTTGTAATCGGGCAGCACGGTCTTCGAGGACGTAGGCCGAGAAAGATGAGCACAGGTCGCAAGCCTGCGGGTCGTGCTCAAGGCCTAAGCAGTAGACACACGTGGAGTGTGGATCTGTCCGAGACATCTTCTGCCCGCATGGGCATCTCCGAAATCCGGGAGTCGATTTGTCCATCGCAGCCGCGAGGGATAGAAGACTGAAGTCTTTTTGCAAAATTTATTTTAAATCCGCAAACGGAGAAATAGGAACCAGTCTCAAACGCAGAGAGTTAAGGAGGGAACCTGAGCTTCCAAGCGGTAAGGAAGATCTGGCGTCATGGGGCGGAGCCGAGAGTTATACCACCCGGGTGGGTGGGAGGAGCAAGCTTGAAGACCTTCCGGCAAGATTTAAAGCGGCAAGGATACCTGCCAATAAGTGTGGATGAACAACATATCCATGTCCCTAGAAACAACAATTTCGGTAGAAAAAGCAACCGAAAATCGACATGTCAACCGACTTTGAACCAAGCAGCAGAAGAAATCTCCGAAGCGACTGTTCAGTGAGGCGGAATAGAGAATCAGACGGTTGCAGTTCGAATAACAACAGGCACAGGCTTCAACCGAGCTCGAGATGAACATTCTATGCCATGCATAGAAAAGTTAACCCTTTGTTCTTCGGGGCAGTTTAAAGGCTGGGGCTAACTGCAGTTGTCAGAATACAGCAAGACTTCGTGTTGTTTGAAATTGCAAGATGATTTTAACAGGTTACAGTCTTATTTTCATGAACATGGATTAGTATTAAATCCTACAAAATCACGTTGCTTGGTAATAAACAAGGAATCCATAATCAAACCTTGAATATAAAAATGTAAGACAACTGCCCCCTGAACCATGTCAAGTCCTATAAATATCTGGGAATGTGGGTCAATTCTCAATGCAAATGGAATACACGTGTTGAACTTCTAATTGGGAAGTTAAATAAGAAACTGGATGCCTTGTATAAACAGAGAAATTATATTCCATTGCATGCTGGTAGCAACTTGTAAATTCAATGATGATCTCCTTTTTTGATTATGGGGTTACAGTATATGGGGATTCATCCAGAAGTGTGCTGCACAAACTAGATGTGATGTATATAATAGGTCTGTGTGGTACTTTCAGATACACATGGGGTGTGCATTATTGTTCTCTTTAGAGAGCTTTAAACTGGATTGGTTAACAGAGCATCGAAATCTTCATATAATTAATCTGATTCATAAGTGTTACCTTTAAAAAAGTGCCTGATTATCCATTAGATCTGGTGAAGTAAAGAAATGTGAAACAAGGTTTGCATACTGCTGCGGTTATTGAACTCGCAGTACCAGCCATGAAA
Source organism: Neoceratodus forsteri (assembly GCA_016271365.2). Taxonomy (NCBI): domain Eukaryota; kingdom Metazoa; phylum Chordata; order Ceratodontiformes; family Ceratodontidae; genus Neoceratodus; species Neoceratodus forsteri. Next base: position 1,271,950,949 of record CM057449.1, on the reverse strand, counting down.
ACCATCAAAGATAGCGCTATCTTTTTCTGTATGGGCCCCAAACTATGGAACAATCTACAAAGCCATCTAATAAGACCCTTAAAGGAAACTATACCCTGGAGTTGTTTAAAAACTTGGTTTGTAAATAACTGTTGCCAAAAACATGTGAATAGTTTGCATGATGTGGATTTTATCATGTTATTTTTATATTGTTATCCTGTATGTTTGTACTTAAAAATGTGAAACAGTTTTATTTGTACCAGGGACCCCACTGTAACTGAGCCTTGGTTCAATTGGGCTATCCTTTTCTGGAAATACAGAATAAACTGTTTTACTGCTTACTACTACTACATAAAGTCCAGAAGCTGCATAGGTTCTGTCTGGGACATTTGGGCATTTATAAGAAAGCCCAGGTCCTCCAGGACATGCTTGATGAGAAGGACGGAGGACTTGGCATCCTGGTGGGACTTTCCTGAGACTAAACAGTCATCTAGGTAGGGAATGACCACCACCCCTCACCTCCTCAAATGTGCCACCATTCTGGCTAGGCATTTTGTGAATACTCTGCGAGCTGAGGACAGGCCGAAGAGTAGGGCTGTGAATTGGTAGTGGCAGTTACCTACCCTGAATCTGTGATACTTTTTGTGACCGAGTCTGAATGGAATGTGAACAGAGGAATCTTTCAGATCCAGTGACACCAACCAGTCTCCTTGTTGCAGAGATGGAATTAGTGATCCCAGTGTTGCCACCTTAAACGTTTCCTTTTTAGGTGTGTGTTCAGGTATCTCAAGTCTAAAATGGATCAGCACTCTCCATTTTTCTTGTGGGTCAGGAAGTATCTTGAGTAAATTCCCTTCTCCCACTGCGCGGGGGGCAGGCTTCTTCCACTGTATTTGCATTTATCAACTTCTTTACCTCTAATTCCAATAGGAGATTTTCACTGGAGTAGGACGTATGTTGTTTTTGTGTGCCTGTAGTTTTGGAAACTCCTTGAACTACCCATACCCCAACTCACTATTTCCAGGACCCACCTGTCTGTGGTAATTTTTTTCCCATGCCTGGAAACAGTAAATCCACTGGTAATGGTTGGGCAACCTGCACGGACTTGTTAGGTGTTCTGTTTTGCCTGGGCCTTGAGGGCTGGTGTTGCATCCGCATGCCTAGAACCCCTTCTGGCTCTACTCCTGAAGAATCCTCTCTAAGGGACAAAATCATAGGCAAGGTAAGCACAAGGGTAGTAACCCCAACCTCTACCTCCCCTTCCATAAGGCCTGTGGGAAGTGGAGGCCCTTTCCCTTTCAGTATTGTTTATGTAGGTGGCCTTATACTCATCCATCTTCTTCATGTAAGCCTCTGTTTTGTCATCAAAGAATTTACCTCACAAGGGAAATCCATTGCTTTTGTTTGCGTGTCCTGAGAGAGGTTTGTGGTTCTGAGCCATGCAAACCTGCATGTGCCATGATGCTAGAAGACATGTCATTGACATCTACTGCCACATGGAACTGGCATTTGATGGCAACCATGGCAGTTTTTGCTGTGTCTGCCAGATCATGTGCCAAGTCTGCAGTAGTTTTTCCACTCATTGCCAAAACAGGGATTCACAGGACCTTTCGGCATTGAGCTGTGTAGGCTATGCATGCCATCTGCCATAAGAGCAGGGAAGCTGACGTATAGACTTTCATGCCCATATTATCCAGCTTCCTGGAATCCTTATCCGGGGGGGTCTGGGAAGAAAAGGGCACTTTGGCCTTGTCACAGGCAACAGTCTGGACCACTCCCTCATGGTCAGAGTGGGAGGACATGCACTCAAGTGCCCTGCTTGTCCACCAGATTATTTCTTCTCTATTTTCTTGTCAATGCCAGTAGCAGAGGTGGGTGCTTCCAGCACAGGTGGCCTTCTTGATGGATTTGTGAATGGGCAAAAGCAACCTCTTAGTGGGGGGTTCAGCCCATCACGTCCAGAAACTCTACCTCATCCTCGGCAGTCTCCTACAATGAGATGTTGAGGGTACTGACTATTTGCTTCACAAAGAAATAATGTGAGGTGTAATCATCTGAGCGTCGAGGAGGGGAACCAAACTCCTGTTCCAGGGAACCATCAGGCTCTAGAGGTTCTTCTTCCTCCTCCCCCAAAGGCACTAGGATAGGTGCTGGAGCCTGGGGGCCGGGGAGGCAGGCATAAAGGTCCTCATAGCCTGGAAAGCCAGGAGAAATTGCCATGCCTTAGCCATAGCCTCTAAAGAGGGCATCTTATTCTTGTCCACAGGTGTCTCCTGTCCTTCAGGTGGAGGGACAGCAACAAGTTTTTCTTTCAGTCTTTTCTTAGCAGGTACCATTTCCAGTGTCTGCTCAGAAGCTCTCTAATTTTTATTGCTTTCAAGGCTCCCCCGCTCAGACACCCTGACCTCTGAGATGCTTTATCCTTCTGCTTACTTTGAGGGGCTGGACCCTCTTCTAAGCCTTTAGGTGACCTAGAGGCAGACTGAGAAGCTGTAAGGTCTTCTGATTTGTTTAGCCCTTCTCTTGACTATTTTAGAGCAAGACTTGATACAAAGCTTGTCTCAGGCACCTCAAACACAACTCGAGGCAGTCTGCCTTAGCTAGCATTTGGAAACAAATTTTCCAATTTTTAAAGCCTGTAGGTCCCTATAACAAGATGATGCCTGATCCTTCCTGCTGCTGCCACATCTCCACCACCAATCGTAGTGAGGTAGATGTGCCTGCAATATGTACTCTAGGTAGATGCAGCACCTTTACAGAGATTATCAGGGTTGCACCACCAATTGCACCACCAGCAGGTTCTTTGCCTCTCTTTCCACTCACAACCACTAAATAGGTACACACAGGAACCTTTAGAATTACTTCCCCTATTGAGAAGTTGCAGAACCTGTGTAGGAGAGAGAGAGAGAGAGAGAGGCTGCACTGGACTGACTCAGGGGACTACAGGAAATGTGTGACTCAGACAACCTAAAGCACAACTGTGACACAGTTTCAAAGTGAAAATGAAGGTACATTTTACTAACTGCTCTGCAATGTACAGATACAGTTTGCAGGAAATGCATTAGCATTCAACAATAAAACGTAAACTTCAAAATAAGTGAGCTTTGAATAAATTATTTAACATTACTCTTTATTTCTCTTATTCTCCCACAGGCCAGTACCTGCTAACCTTCGCAGACTGTACGCTATTTCACCACCCACCAGCCCTCCAGTTAACCAACAACAGTACACAGCACTAGGCCACACCTTGGACCTCAGTCGCTGCACATTCACATGCCTTAAGGGCATGCAGTGGCTACTAGGCCTATACCCACTTCAGTCAGCCTACTCTCCCCTTAATAACCAGAAACCTTTCCCTGGTATCTAACACTGTAACTGTACCTTAAAATACCTAAATAACTCTAATCATACTTACTGTTACTTTGCATCACATAGCTTTACATATTAATGTTTCAGAATACAGTTTTCCCTCATAGTCTTTAGAAATCGTCATAGTCCTTCAATGGCTGGATGGTGGTCCTTGAAGCTAGAAGGATTCCAACTCAAAACACATAAGAGTGTCCCTCTTGAACTAGTCCCAAGATGACAAATAAATTGTACTGTACCACTTCCCTTTATGGCTGAAGAAAATTATGTCCTGGACCTGATGAGTCAGCAGTCGATTCAACGATGGCAATCGTGGAGACACCTGGAAACTGAAGCAGCTGCAATCTTCTTGGCTGAAGCTGAAAACACTTGTGTGAAAAAAAAGTACTTAAAGCAGCAGGCTAATCTAAACACTGGCCTTGCTCTCATGTACTGCCCTACTACCCCTAACACTGGGACACAGGTGACTCTCTATATCTAGTAACATTAACTGAAGGCTAGTCCCCCAGGCACTTTCAAACTGGTATGCTTCTATAGGCTGGACTGTCTGGTATGGTCTCTTCAGGTTGCTCTCCATGCTGGAACACCCCTCAACTGAACTGTGCAGCTCCTTTTATACCGTTTGAACACTCTGTTTTACCCAAATCCTGGTCTCTGAGTTGACAAAACCCTGTTCCAACCCTCAGCACCAATCACATGCAATGCTAGCTCAGAATTCTGCAGCAGCATAAGCCACAATGGAATCTTGACTTTTAAATCCCAACTGCCTTCCCTGAAAATTCTGAGGCTGCCTTGTCCTGTCAGCCTTGACTAAATATATTATATTCATAACTTTTCACATAAATCATTGTAGCACAAAGTCTGAGCATTTTTAGTTATCTCATGAGAAGGCTCACTTTTTTTAGCTTTCTCATGCATTTTTTCTACAGAAGTTAAGTCACAGGAACCCAGAGTTGCTAAGGCTTGACGTTCACTCACACGTCATATATAACCAGCTTGCAGTAACTTCCCCCCAATGAAAATAATTAAATAATCATTAAAATGAGCCAGTTCGCATTTAAATAACTTCCTGCATTTGTCTGGAACCTTGTCTATTGGAATATTCATCTTTTTATTTCAAACTTCTCCCTGGGGCTGTGCCACAATTCTAGTGACACCTCCTGCCTGAAAACATACACCCTTCTTCTGGCTCCTCTTCCACCCTGCCTTCCTGCAGCACAGTTCCTGATTTTCAGTCGCTCCACCTTCCTAGGTTAGCAACCCACCCCTTTCCTAAATTTGTATCCACTAAAAACTATTTTCCCTGTTAGAGCACATCTTAATCTACACTACTGACAAGTTTATGCAAATCAGACATAAAATGGCTTGGCAGTGCCCCTTAGTAAAAAAGTTGCACTGTTTTGTAGTTTAAGTCGACTGATCCATTTTTCTCTGCATTAGCTGGTTTTAATTCACTCCGTTTTTAAAACAATGCATTTCTGTAGCATAAACTATATACGTCTGTGATCCTTGGACTGAGAACTAGCCCCTCGTGGCTTTTTATTACGATGTTAATCAATATTTATGCATATTTTCATTGAGTGAATCTTAGTGTGTGCTTTTGTTACTGAGCAGCCCTCCTGACGCTCTAAAATGGTGCCTGGCTTGCACTCACTATGTGTACGGGAGCTCTTCCATTCAATATTCTGAGTGCCCCCTTTATATTTAATCATTAAATCAATAGTATCCAGTCCCTACAGAATAATCCTGGTGCTTGTCACCTGCCAACTAATTTATTCTTATGTAAAATATCTGGCCTCCTTGCCAGTGAGAGCAGCGCTCTTACCGTGTCTCTCTCTCACTGAAACCTGCTTCAGCAGGGCTTAGCTTGCTCCGTGACCGCAGTCGCAGTTTTACACAGTCACTCCTGGCTGTTGTGAGGGGATTCCCCTCAGCGTGCTAGCACTTTGCAGTGCAGCCCAACTCAGCTCTCTCACTTTAGTTTGACGCCTCGGCGCTGCACAGCTGCCACTTCTGCATAGGCTTTAAGCAGCAGTCTGTCCACATTAATCGAATTAGGGAGACACAAAGTTATTTTTCATAGAAAAAAAATGCAGTCCTCCACATTACGACCTAGACTGGACCACCAGAGCTCTCACTCACTAGCCAGGGCAACCAATTACTATCCCTTGGCTATTCCTACCATTAAAAAAATATGCACGTATGTTGAATGTGTGCAATAAAGAGGGGCAATCACGCTCTTTCTCACCATTTTAGCATACTCTACACCCTTACCAGTAATAATATGCTCATGGCTTTTTCTTTTTAATTTTTGCAGGATCCACCCTCTTTCTCTACTGGCGGATCCCAACCTCAAACCAACAATTAGGTGACCTTCTATTCGTCAAGGTACCTATTTTGTTTTTTTTTATTTGTACTTTTTGCCTCTTAAGCCCTGGCAGGCATCTACGGCCCTCCAATTCTGGAGGGACTCTCTCTCTCTCTTCGGTCCCGCCACTCCAGTGCTAGATGGCTCACCAGTAGTTTTCCCACAGACTGCACCCCGAGGTGGAGCCAGGAGGAGGTTGCCGTCTTCTCACCCCTCCCAGAGACCTAATCCAGAATCCGGGGGACCACTCCCAGGAGCAGCGGACCATCGTGGAGCCTACCAGGTTCATTTTTCCCATTTTTGCCTGCCCCCCCCCCCACCAACGTGAGGACATCAGCTTTAAACCTCCTCATCCATACTGCCCTGTAGCAATTGCCAGAGGGCACTCAGCGAGAAGGATGACTGATCCCTCTCCCCCAAGAGAGACAGACGCTCAATCCTCTCTCTCCCCCTGCTGACGCCAGGCAGCCCACGCTCATTCCCAAACCCGGTTTGCCATCGTAGCGTGAGGTGTGGCATCCAGCACCTCAATCATCAGCATCACTGGGCTGGCATTAAGGTATCTATTTTAAGCACTGTACTTGCAGAACAGCCGTTCCACGGCTTTGACATTCTGTCCTCTTTTTGGGTTCGTCAGTCATGCGAATCTCTGATGACCTAATAGTACTTTGGTTCCTCAATACCAATTTAAGAGAGCAGTGCTTCGGTTCCTTATTTATAAAGGAAATCATAGAAGAAACCTGATAATGGAGAAAAAAGGCCAAATAGCATCTTGGTTCTACCAGAAAAGGGAAGCGGAAAAAATGATAATTATGTACCTACCGTAATTGTTGATCTTCTCTTGTATCTTCACCATTCATTACTGCTGGGCGTAAGCCGGAGGCACGTACCCACTATGGGAGTTTTTTTTTTGAGGAGGAGTCATGCTGATGGTACCGATGATGAGAGCGACGCACTATGTGGTGAGGTAGGGCGCCTAGAAGACAGACTTCTCCTCCATCCCAGTTCTGTAAGCCGGAGAGGTGAAATAAAAGAATAAAAGAATAAGAGCAAGGCAAGAGACCCGAGGGATAGTAAAATGAAAGGAAACAAACTGAAAAAGGAATAAGCCGAAAGAGGACAGGAAAGAGAAAGATCCTACCCTAAGGGACTGGAGGGCCTCCTTCCTTGGGTGGCTTTGAGGGAGGAACTGAAAAAGGAAAGGAAGAAAGAGGGAAAGGGAAGAAAAAGAAGAGAAGAAGATATTGGGCAGAGGGAAAAATACTGTCACAATCCATAGTGAAACTGGCTTGAAGCTCATCAGCTCGGATCTTGAGCAGGGAGCAAGGATCCCTCAGATAAAACTGTTTGGATGGTTTAACAAACCTTCTAGACATCTTAAAACGAGAGAGGCAGATTTCCCTGCACATCCCACTATCCTATTACCCTTCACTCAAGCTGAGAGCTCACAGAATGCCTAAGGCAAACTTTGTTCCGAAGGAGGAGAGCCCCCAACTAGGCAAAGGGAAAGAGACCCCTGTACCACACAGATATGTGCTAGCGGGGAGCCTTAAGAGAGGGCAACTTCTTGATAGGATGGACAGAGACAGAGAAGGAGCTCCTTCTGACTCCCTTGAGAAGGCAGGGAGAATGGACCAGGCCACCAGACCAAAAGGCTAGGACAGACGAGACTAGTCCTGGTCTGACGTTACCAGAAAATAAAGGGACATCGGATAAGTCCGAAGACTGAGGGTTAGAAGACTGTTTAAGAGGCTAACCCTGATGTTCAGAGATTGAGCTAATCTGGCCCGGAAAGTTCCCGAAGATAAACCTTCCAGGAAATCAGAAAGAGTTCCCTCAAAAGAAAGGATGAAGCTTCACTCACCAACCTCCTACTCAATTCTTCTACATGCTTTTAGAGAAGAACAGAAGATCCCAATGAACCAGAGAATGAAGCCTCCTCCAGAGGGGAACAGGAGGAGGAAGGCAAGCAGGGTGGGGGAGATGCCCAAGAAATGAGGCCCATGAGGGGAAGGTGGGTGGGATTCAGTAATGAATGGTGAAGATACAACAGAAGATATTGCAGTTACGTAAGAACTTACTGTAGCAGTAGAGCTTCGAGAGAGGTTCCTGCAGTAGGTCTTCACATATAGGACTGCACCCTCTGGCGTCCAGTTCCAACGGCAAACTTGTAGATAGCAATCATCAGCGGATACCGCCCCGACGTCAGGCGACGTGACGTCAGCCCGGCTATAAAAGGGGTGGTCCCATGCCCTCCCTCCAGTTCTTTTCCACCGGAGACCTAGAGAAAGGTAAGTAGAAAAGGCGGGAATGAAACACTCCTTGGACCATGCATCCTCTCTAGACCTAAGGGCTAGGCAGGATGAAAAGAAAAGAAACATTGCAACAGTAGGGGGAAGGTGGGTGGGAAACTAGACCTACTGCAGGAACCTCTCTCGAAGATCTACTGTTACAGTAAGTTCTTACATAACTGCAATATCTTACTTCGAGAAGGTTCCTGCTGTAGGTCTTCACATATAGGACTGAATACCAAGCAGTCCCAAAAGAAACCATACGGAGGTACGTCCGGGAGAAGTCGCCAACAGAAAGTTAAGACAGAAGACCTTGTAGAACTGCAAGGCCAAAGCCAGTTTCTGTGCCTAGAGGCAATGTCCAGACTGTAATGCTTAGTGAAAGTGTGAACAGATGACCATGTGGCCGCTGCACAGATTTCTGCAGCAGACACATTCCTGAAAAAGACAGTAGAACTTGCAACACTCCCAGTGGAGTGCCCCTAAACTGCCCCCGGAAGAGACTTCCCGTGTTTTTGGTAAGTGAAGTGGATGCAGTTAGCTAACCACTGAGAAATGGTCTGTTTGGAAATAGCCTTGCCCTGGTACTGGGGAGCAAAGGCTACAAAGAGCTGATTGGATTTACGAACCTCTGTAGTCCGGTTTGTGTAGTACCTCAGAATTCTGTGCACATCAAGAGTGTGCAACAGGTATTCCCCCCAGTTAGAATACTGGGGATAGTAGACAGGCAGTTCTACACTCTGCTTAAGAGTGGTCTCTGAAACTACCTTATAGAGAAATGAAGGGTTAGTCCGAAGAACAACTCTGTCCCTATGAAAAATCAAATATGGTTCCTTACAGACAAATGCCTGAAGTGCGGAAACACTTCTGGCGGAAGTGACTGTGACTAGAAACAAAGTCTTCCAGGAAAGGAATCGCATGTCACAGCTAGATGCTGATTCAAATGGAGGAAAAGTCAGCTTTTCTAGCATAAAATTCAGGTCCCGGGGGGACAAGGATTCCAGATCACAGGTTTTAAGTGGAGGATGCCTTTCAGAAAGGTTTTGGTAACCTCCAGTTGAGCCAAGGTTTTGCTCTCTACCGGGAGGTGGTAGACTGACACCGCAGAGAGATGGACCTTAATAGAGGAGTAGTTAAGGTCTGTCTCTGATAAATGTGCGAGGTACTCTAACACCTGCGCAGCCGAGCATGAAAAGGGATCCCAGCTTCTTGCTAGGGCCCAGATCGAGAATCTTTTCCACTTCATGGCATAAGTGGATTTGGTAGAAGGTTTTCTGGCTTCAACCAAGCTATGTGCAACCTGTGAAGAGACACCATAGCGAGAAGTCGCTATGTCCACAGGTGCCATGCATGAAGGTGAAGAGACTGAAGGCTTGGATGCACCAGGGTGCCCTACTCCTGAGTCAGAAGGTCATGGGATAACGGTAAGGGAACCGAAGGTTCTAGTGCCAGTTGTTGCAAGAGAGGGTACCAAATCTGGTGTGGCCAGAGAGGAGCAATTAGAATCAAATGTGCTCCTTCCTCCTGAAGTTTCATTAGAACCTTCTGAATGAGAGGAAAGGGAGGAAAAGCGTAAATAAACCTCCCTGTCCAGGAGAGAGAGACAGTGCGTTGCACCAAAAAGAACCATGCCCGGGAACGAGTGAGCAAAAGCTGGGTAGTTTTGTGTTGAATGGGGAGGCAAACAGATCTAACTCTGGTCAACCCCCTCGAAGAAAGAGGTCTTTGACCACCTTTAGCTTTAACTCCCACTCATGAGCCCTGGCTACTGATCGGCTTAGACTGTCCGCCAGAACATTGCTTATGCCTGGAACGTGAACTGCTGTTAAGAAAAGGCTGTGCTGAATTGCCCAGTACCAGACCCTCATTGCTACTCTGCAGAGAGGGTACGAGTGAGTTCCTCCCTGTTTGTTGATATACCGGACAGTGGACATGTTGTCCGCCTGGACAAGAAGTGATCCCGGTATCAGAAGTAACTGGAACGCCTGAAGGGTGTACAGAACTGCCCTGGTCTCCAGATTGTTGATGTGGAGCAGAAGCTCCTGATCGGACCAAGAACTCTGTGTCTTGTGCAACCCAGATGGGCTCCCCAGCCCGAATCTGAGGTGTCTGTGGTTAGGATTTGGGTTGGAACAGGGGAATGGAAGGGGGCTCCCCTTGAAAGGTTGGAGAGATCTTGCCATCAGCAAAGATCTTTCTGTAGGCTGTTGGTTCATGTCGTCTGTCCTCTAATCCCACTGGACTTGAAAAAACCATTGGGTGACCCTCAAGTGAAGTCTGGCCAGGGGCACTGTAGAAATGGCTGCTGCCATCAGTCCCAAAAGACAAAGCACGGCATGTGCTGGGATCCACCGAGCCTGGGCCACCAGGGTGGCTTGAGCAACTAGGGTCTTGTCTCAATCCAATGGCAGAAAAGCCTTGCTCTGAACTGTGTCTAGTACTGCTCCAATAAATTAGAGCCGTTGAGATGGTACTAGCTGGGATTTGGGCAAGTTGACCGTGATACCCAGAAGAGTAAACAAGCTCAGAGTGAAAAAGAGAGACTCTTTCAGGCTGTACGGAGAGGGTGCTGCGAGGGGCCAGTCGTCCAGGTACGGGAAAACGTAAATGCCCTGGCAGTGAAGGAAGGCCACAACCACCGCTAAACACTTCGTGAACACCTAAAGGGCCGAGGAAAGGCCAAAGGGGAGTGCTCTGAACTGAAAATGGTTCTCCTGAAAAGTAAAATGGAGAAAGTAGCAGTGGGCCGGGAGGATAGGGATGTGCAGGTAAGCATCCTGCATATCCAGGGAGCACAGCCAAGAATTTGTATGGAGCAGGGGAAGAAGCTCCTGAAGGGTCAACATGCAAAACCTCTTGTACTCAACGAAGAGGTTGAGCATGCTGAGATCCAGGATCAGTCTCAGATCGCCCGTCGTCTTTGGAACTAGGAAGAAGTGTGAGTAAAATCCCCTTCCTAGCTGGTCTTGAGGGACGGGTTCTATGGCCTCTTTTAACAGAAGGGCCTGAATTTCTTGGAAGACTATGGGAATCTGATCCCACGGATAGAAAGACCGTCCCGGAGGGTGAGGAGCAGAAATCTCGGAAAACTCTAGCGAATGACTTCGCTGGATGAGTTGTAACACCCAAGATTCTGCGGTGATGAACCTCTACCCCTCCAGGTGGAGGCCGAACCTCCCTCCCACCGGTTCCTCCTTGACTAGTGGAGGTAACGGAAGGAGGGGAAAGGAGTCAGGACGCGGAGGGGAGCTTTTGCCCCGAAGGCTGGCTTTGGGAACTTGGCCTGGGGGGTTTGGGCTCCTGAACCAGGGGCTCATCGTTTGCCCTGACATTTTCCTTGATTTTTATTCCATCTCCTCTGGTGACAAAAAGGTTGCTTTTTCTGGCCCGTCGAGTACATTGAGTGTACATACTGAAGGAAGTGTTCGCTCTCCTGCAGCCCAGTAATAACATCTTTGGCGTCGCCGCCAAAGAGGATGGAACCCCTAAAAGGGACGTCCAAATGGGAGGACTGGATGTCTTGTGCCACACCTGCTACCCTGAGCCAAGAAAGGTGATGGAGGCAGATCCCCATGGCTGCAGCTCTAGCCATTGAGTCCACCGAGTAATATGTTGCACGCAAAGCATGACGGCAAGAGGACTTACTCATTCTGACCTTGTCCAGTAATTTTTTCCAGAGTGTCTCATCCTGGACCTCCTGAAGGTCCCTCTCCAGCTCAGAGAGAGAGGCCTTCTGGAATGCAAGACATAGTTGAGGGAGCGGATGACACAAGAGGAAGAAGAATAAATCTTCCGGCCAAACTGATCCAACTGCTGAGAGCTCTTGTCAGGTGGCGAGGAACTCAAATGTTTTGGTAGGTTGGGCTGACCGGTCAAGAGTGGCAGTAATAACCATGGAGTCAGCCTTAGGATGTGTGGTGAGATGTTGGATCTCTTCCAGGTGGACAGTAGGTATGATCCGCCTTTCTGGAGACCGCCAGGCTAGACGTTGGCTGTTGCCATACTGTGGATATCTGATCTTCGTGAGGACCCATCCGGCGGGGATGGGTAGAGGATTTGTCGTGGCTAAATCAAGGTGTTCCGCCAGTCTCTTATGCTGGGGATCCACTTCTTTAGAAGGCCAGCCTCCTGCTGCCTGAATGGTACGTAAGAGGTCCCCAAAAGAAGTGTCCTCTGGAGAAGATTTTGGGGGCTACTTAGAAGGTACCTTGACAGGGGACCAAGGGTCCAAAGGATCGGAATCAGAGCTGCTGGGGATGGAAGGGTCTACCCCAGTTGCGCCTACAGGTAGAGCACCCAACGCCTGTCCAGAGGGAGACAGTGGGGGGGGGCCCTAGGCAGGGGAATGTCCCCCACAGACTGCCTAATCTCCGTGAGGAGCTGGGTTCTGGCATCTTGCCACAACGAAGGTGCTGACTCATGATCTGAAACCGGAGGTGGAGGTGGCGGAGGCTGAAAGCCTGGGTACTGTGGGTTTTGCCATGATGGGTACTGGTAACCTGGCAATCCTGGAGTATAATAGGAGTACCCAGGGTATCCCGGCATCGGGTATCCCAGTGTCAGAGGCATGTGGCCTGGTGTCGGGTACAGAGGAGCCAACAGCAGGATGCCCGGTGGTAGAATATGGGGGTCTGGCCCTGGGAAACCGCCTGAAGGTTCTGAACCTACCGGGGGAGGTGCCAAATGGCCACTAGGTGGCGTGGGATCTGGAAGGGCCCCCGAAGGTCCTGAGGGAGGAGGCTCCATTGAGGGATTCCCAGCTGACAATGGACTCCGGTCCGGAGGCGGCAAAAGACCTGGTGAAGGAGGTAGTTCCAGGAGGGACCCCAACAAAAGGTTGATGAGCGATCCTGAACAGAGGGAGAAGACAGGATCGGGTGACGAATCCCTAAGGTGAAGAACCTGGAGGGATGAAGAGTCACTTTGCAGCGCACTCTGTCCGACGTCCGGGGTGAAACTGGAGCCCAACGGGAGAGTGGAAGGGTCTGGGCGGGTGACGGAGGATCCGCCGTCCGACTGATCGGCCCTAACCAGGTTAGAGGAGGTTGGAAGACCGCCACTAGACTTATCGGTGGGAGCTGTGCGCCCGTCGACAGAGGGGTGACTTATCGGCCAGGCTGAGAGGAGACTGAACTGTAACCTCAAGAGAGGTGACCCCCGGCTGCCCACTCACTTTGGCAGGAGGGAGAGAAGGTGCCCGGCCCAAAGAGGCGGACAGGGTACCAGAAGTAGTACTCACAGTTTCTGGAGGCCTCCCACGTGGCGATGGACTCCTGTCCCGGCACTTCTCCTTGCTCTTTTTCCTTGGGGCTGGCAACGATGACCTTTCCCTCAACTCCTGAAGCTCCTTTTCCAGCGACGCCAGTCGTTGGGTAAGGAGGTGGGCCTCGAGGGTTCGCTTGCGTCTGGTCCTAGTGGCTTGGTTGAAGGCCTGGCAGATAGCACACTCTTCGGTGTTATGCTTGGGGCCTAGACACAAGAGGCAGTGGGAATGATTGTCCCCGTGCGGGATTTGGGCTCTGCACTTAGTGCACTTCTTCTTCTTCTTTGTTCCAGTTGACATCAAACATCAAAAATTATGAGAAAAAACTATATAAGTGAAGAAAAACTTTGACTGATGCGTGGGCATTAGATTGCTGTTCTAACGCGTGAGCCGAACAAACTGAGGATGACGGTGGGAAAGAACTTGAGGGCAGGCGCGGGACCGCCCCTTTTATAGCCGGGCTGACGTCATGTCGCCTGATGTCAGGGCGGTCCCCTCTGATGATTGCTATCTACAAGTTTGCCGTTGGAAACTGATGCCAGGGGGCGCAGTCCTATATGTGAAGACCTACTGCAGGAACCCTCTCGAAGTAAGATCAACAATTAAAGTAGGTACATAATTTTCATATCTTCCCTTGTCAATCTTCACCATTCATTACTGCTGGGTGAGTACCAGCCCCCCCCCCAAAAGGGGCCTAAATTTTGGCCCTGAGGGAACAGATCACTCAGCCTCCTACTGGTGGAAGGCAGGAGGGGGGAGACCCGAACCAACAGACTGAGGCAGTCTAAGGTTGCTGAGGGCGAGGAGGTGTTCCCCGTGGCCGAGGGGATGGAGGGTGCCCTTGAAGTATCCTCCTCGCTCTGCGGGAGAACAGGCGGGTTCCCCAGAAAGCAAAGGCAGTCACCCTACACCGGGCAATGGGTGACAGTCTGGACAGACGAAGCCATGCCGTCCACCTAATGCAGATTGCTGCCCCTGCTACTCTGGAAGCCACCTCGTTGGCATCATAAGATGTCCTCACTTGGTGCCTTGCAAGCTCCAGACCCTGTGCAGAGAGGGTAATGGCTTGTCTAGACTGCTCCATATCAAGCTTTGATGCCAGAACCTGAGCTAGCATTGACCACAGATGCCTGTTGTAGGCAGCGTGGTGTGCCTGATGTGAACCTATGCACATCAACACACGACTTGAAGAGAAAACTCTTTGTCCCCACCGATCATACTCAGCAGAATCTGGATCTGGGGTCTGTCATGTGCCAGGCGCTGAAGCCCGGAAGGAATGTCTAGGAACGTCAAGCCTGAAGGCGGGTGAGGTAGAGAACCTAGATATTCATAGGGCACAATACCACCTCCTGGAAGGGGATCAGCCAGGAAGGCACCACGAGGTGGCGAGCGCTGAATTCACTGAGGAATGCACACATCTGCTGCTCGGTATTGTCCCTGCGGATGTAGGAGATACGAAGTTCCGAAACCAGCCTCAAAAGGAACTGCTGATACTCAGTGAAATCAGTGTCGGAGGAGCGGTGGACAAAAGGTTCCTCTTCCTCAGGAGAGGAAGTCGAGGAGGAAGTGGAGCTTGAATGTTCAGAAGACTCTTGCAGCGGGGTGACAGGTGGAAAACCTGTTCATCTATGGCCCTGACGTATGACAGGAAGGTCGCCACAGTAGCTCTGAACGTCTCCCAAGTTAATGGTCCCGTAGGACGCACATGGTCTGGAAGAGGGGGTGGTGGCTGCAGAGGGATGGGGCTAGGGGCACCTAAGGGCATGTGCCTGACCTCTGCCAGGGCTCTGAGATCCAGGGAGTGACACCACCGAGACTGGGGACACTGAGATCACGCCAGCTTGTGAAAAGGTAACATGTGAAGGCAAACTCCGGAACAGCCCAGAAGGGGAATCTCCCCTGTGATGAGACTGAGTTTGCATGTGTCCAGAAGGGCAAACCTCGGTACCGCCACTAGAAGGCGCTCTTGAGACTTCGAGAGTAAGGTGAGGTTCAGTGGTATGACTCCTCCCCGCACACCTGAGGGCAGTGGGGATGTGCTGCCGCTCCACACCCCGACCGCTCAACCCCTCAGACTCTGAAGCAGCCCTCTTCCTCGACATCAGTGTAGGAGGCCCCCGCTGTGCAAGCCTCCAGAGGGAGGCCACAGAAGCAGGGCTCTCTACCCTCTCCCGAAGGGCCTCAGCAGCACCAGAAATGGCAGCTGCCTGGGCCCTCTCAGGAGGAGGCATCCTCTCATGAATCCCGGAAGGATTGGCCACAGAAGATCCCAGGCCTCCCCTAGCCATGGGATCCTCCAGGCGAACCTGCTCCGGGGACTCGGGGAGAGGAACACTGGGCCATCTGACACTGCGGCCTACAGAGAGTTCCGAATCTGAAGACTCAGGCTGCCAGTCTAGGTCCACCTCTGAGTCATCCTCCCCCAAAGAGGAGTCAAGCAGAGTGACCTCCAGAGAGGCAACCCCAGGAACCTCTCCTGCGACAGAACCGGGAGCAGTACCGAAGTAGGCCGCGACGACACCAACGGCGCTGCTTGAGCCCTCCACCCTGCAGATGGTGCCAGGAACCACAATGGCACCTCAAACGGTGCTGCCCAAGACTCCGACGCCGTGAGCGGTGCTGGATCCCAAAGCGACACCGCCCGAGGCCCGGCATCACGGGCGGTGCAGGAACCCAAAACGGCTTCGCTAAGTGGCATCGAGGGTCCACCAGTACCAGGCCCCACAACTGGAGGCCGTGACATTGGGGAAGCCTGCACCTTCGAGGAGGTGACTGCCAGGACGGCGCCAATGATGCAACCCCGGGAGAGATCATACTGTTCCTCTGGCGCCGAAGAAGAAGAAACTTCCTCCTTGGCAATGCTGGAAGTGGAGGAGGTTCCCTCCTTGCCGGGCCATATAGACCAGGGAGGGACCCGTAAGAAGGGTCGAGAGATCTGGCCTGGGAAGCCCTCGGGTGACGTCATCCTCCAAAAGTCGGTGAAGCCCTGCCGACTTTAAATGCGCAGTTTTACAAAACACGGCGGTCCATGGAAAAACAGGCATCGCAGAAGTCCATATCATGGTAGGGTCCCAGGCACTAAAGACAAACATCATGCTGGTCCATGATGGAAAACTGCCGTCCGCAAGGGCACTGACGCATAGGGGCACAGCCCACCTTGGATTTACGTTTGGCCCCCGAATCAGACATGGTGTGAAATTAAATAATAAACAGCAAAGCTCCCGGCGCTGTCGAAATTAAAATAAATGAAATGGTCTTACCGGCTTCAATGGCATCGGGATGAGAACTGGGAAGCAGGAGTCGACTAAACGGCATTGAAATAGAAGTAGGCCTATTGGCGCACTAGAAAAACTTTGTCACTTGCGCAGCAGGTGCAGCCTCGATGGCGGGAGAAACAGAACTGGGATGAGGAGGAGTCTGCGGCGCCTAATGGCCGCCTCTCACACACCATGTTGTGTGTCGCTCTCGTGGACGGCGCTTGTTGGCGCCTTACCCTCCCTCCAACAAAACCCCAGTAATGAGTGCTGAAGATTGACAAGGGAAGATCAAGAACTGCTTAGCAGTATGTGTGTGTGTATATATATATATATATATTGTTTAGAGATCGAAAAATAATGCAGTTCCCTGAAAGTGGGAACCGTGCCACAAGGGCCTTTCTCCAGTTCCGGGGAACTAATGAGGAATTGAAGAAAATATAAATAAAACGAATAAACACTAGAAATTACATCCTGACTAACACAGAGTATTGAAAACTAAAACTAAGGACATTGACTACGAAATAAGAAAAAACTTAACTGTAAGCAACACTGAAAATACTGGACATGTCTTCGTGGCAACTTCTTCCTCAGGAGGAGGAATAAATCTGACATTAACGGGCAGAAGGGAACGGGACCAAATTGCAGAGATTTGAATTTCATCCTAAAATTCCATAGCTGGCATACAATTCTAGGCTCTGGGTCAACTCATTCCTGGGAAATGATTACAGTTGTTAAACATAGTGAGGGATTCCTCGGGTTTGGAGAAAAAGTGGTTTAGTAGTTGATTTAGATAAAAAAATAAAACAGTAGCCAACTGGGATATTCTCCAGTTCTTGAGAATAAGTCACGAATCAGAGAAACCACAAATCACTGTAAAACCTAGTTAAATGCAGAGTAAATTGAAAAACTAAGAAACACTTTATAAATAAAACAGAAAAATAAGAAACTTGACTGGAGAACTGGCCAATACCCGAGTTCACTATGAGATGTCTGTTCTCTTTAGGTGGAGAAACAGATCTGAGCAACTGCCAGAGTTGAGTATGGATGACAAGCTTGAAACTACATTCCAAATTCTAAAGTTTGCATACAGTAGGTTCTATCTCTGGGGTGGCACTCTCAGCTGATAGGACTGCATACAGTGTAAACATTTAAGTGAGGAATTTCTGGGGTTAGAAACGTGGAAAACTAATCCTAATTCACAAACATATTACTGCTGTACTTTCCCCTTGCGGCTTTCACCCATGGTGGGACCCTGCTGTCAAAAACATACAGTAGGGTAGGTGATTCCCTAAATCCAGTCACTAGTCATGAGAAGCAAAGGTGCCTGAGGTTGCCCTTGGGCTGAAGGATGAGAGCACTTACGGATGTGCAGCGGCAGGTAGCGCGCCACCTGCTTAGTCAGCAATCTCCCTTTTTTAAGTAGTTTTCTGTGACTTCTGGCAGTCATGTTCCCTTCTGCAAGACCTTCCAGCCCCACCACCCACCTCCTCTGGGTCTTATCTCCTCCCAGGCACCCCATGACATACCTCTTAAGGTGGGGGCCTTCAGGGTGGGATAGGCCTCCTTACTGATGGAATCCAGTGATGATGTTTGACTGTAGCGGAAAACAGGAAAGCCATAGCTCAAGTAGTAAGGCCAGAATAACAGGAAACAGGGTGTTAGAAAAGCTTAAAAAGACGAAAGTAGATAAATCTCTGGGACCTGGTGGCTTACACTTGAGAATGCTAAGGAAGGTAGCAGAAGTGACAGCAGGATGACTTGCAGACATATTCAACTGCTCGTTGGACACAGTTGGTCCCTAGGGACTGGAGGACAGTGGATCTGGTCCCCCCTGCACAAGAGTAGAAAAAAGGATGAGTAATCACAGACTAATCAGCTTGATGTGTGTAAGTCAGAAAGATTATGGAGTCTATACTAAGGAAGGAACTAGTGGACATCCTGGAGGGAAATGGCTGCAGGACCCCAGACAGCATGGGCTCACAAGAGGAAGGTCTTGCTAGGAAAACAGAGTTGACATCTTCACCTGGGTGACCAGGGCAGCAGATAAGGGACAGGTAGTCAATGCAGTGCTTAGATTTCAACAAGATCTCTGACTCCCCCACAGGAGGCTGGTCAAAAAGTTAAGTGACTAAGGCATGGAGGAAAAAATTGGTGACTTGGGTAGAGAATCGGTTAGGAGGAAGAACACAGAGGGTAGTAGTAAATGGGGAGTTTTCAGAGGTATGGGACATACTAAGCCAAGTACCTCAGGGGTTAGTGTTGGGCCCATTCCTTTTCAATGTAAGGCTATCAATACACATATAGATAGGGCTTCTTTATAGGCATTAAGCATTGCCTGATTCCAGATGCTCTCAGCCTTGCTATTCACAGCTCAGTTGTCTCTCTCGTTGACTATAGGCTAGTAATCTATGGGTCAGCCACAGATACATCCCTGTGACGCATTAAAGTGGCTCTAAACAAAGCCTGCTGCCTCTTAACTGGATTCACATGGCTTACTCATACTTGCAACTTGTATGCCCAGGCTAATTGGCTCCAGTTCAGATCCAGACTGATGTACGAAACCTGCCTGTTAGCAAAAAAAAAAGTAAACATAGGTATGTCACCCCCTGGGGTCCATAACCTTCTCACCCCCTATGACAACCCACACTGCACCAGAAGCTCAAAGTCAGATTTTCCAAATTCCCCACTGTCAAACTACTTTAGGACAAAGACCATTTGCTCACCGAGCTCTGCTCTGGTTCAACTCACTCCATTCTGACATATCCTCTGCACTCACTATGGGCTCTTTTAAATAAAAGCTCAGGCAATAGCGAATTGCAAATGCCAGCTGTGATTGCTTCCAATAACCAATCACTCTGTGAATGATAGCGCTCAACTATGCTGACTAAGAGACTGACCTGGCACCACTGACCTAAACACTTTTCCCTTCTCCCCACTCCCTCCTCCACCCCACACCCTTCCGCCCCTGCTCCTTACCCTACCCCTCCCTGACTGTAGGCCTTCTGGGCTGATCCTTCTCTCCTGCCATCATTTTAGTCTTTACTCTGACTGTACACCCTCTGACTAAGGCCTACTGGCTGCTGTTCTCCTCTCTTGTCTATTTAGTCCACCCTCTGTCCCTGTTAGTTTCCCAATCTTTCTGTATCTGCACCCTTGCAATTTGGCTTGCATTGCACATTTACCTCATGTTTTGTGCTTTGTGTTTTAACCTTTATGAATTGTTGAGATTTTGTGGTTTGCCACCTGCCTGTTATGCAATGTCCTCTGTTTGTTTACTTCACTGACGCGGAACCTATGTAAAGAGCTTGCTGCTCAAAAGTTTTAATTCAGAGATGTAAATAAATAAAAAAATAAAAATGGTTTGTGACATAGGGGAAGGCATGAAGGACAAGACCTACCGCTTCACAGACTAAATGAAGATCTGTGCAACGGCAGACACGGAGGATGGGATAAGGGAACTCGGGGAGGATCTGTGTAGGTTAGAGAGCTGGTCAAAAATATGGCAGCTGGGCTTCAATAATACAAAATGCAAGGTGATGTACATTGGGAAAAGGAATACAAGAATGCAATATGAAAGGGGGGGTACTGGAAAGCGTTTACCTATGCTGAATCGACAACACCATTGTCGAAGTTCGGCATAGCGAGATCCCCAATGTCGACAGGCAAAATTTCGCCTGTCCAACATTGGAGTGTTTCTCTCGAGGGGTGCAAAACGCCTATGCGAGGGGGCTGCGCTCCGCACCCTTCTAAAAATTATCAACTCTGAGTCAGAGTTGATTTGAAAGGGGGCAACACATGGCGAAAGGGCAAAATTTCACCCTCAGGTTCCTCACAGCGACAATTTTGAAACCTGTTGAAATTGTCGCTGTGATGGATTTCGCTGTAAAAGTTTCAATGTTCAGTCGGCACACCACTGGAAAGCACTAAGGAAGAAAAGGACCTAAGGCCATGGTATCAAAAAGCCTGAAAACCACAGCACACTGTAACAGAGCTGAAGGTAAAGCAAACGGGATACTGGGATGCATGGTGAGGATAACCAGCAGATCTGGGAAGTGATCCTCCCATTGTATAGGTCACTGGTGCGGCAACATCTGGAATACTGTACAAGGTATTAGAGTCCACACCTGAGGAAAGGTTGTGACAGGATGAAGGCAGTACAGTGCAGGGCAACCAAGATGGTCCACAGACTAGGAAGAAAAACATATGAGGAGATGCTGCAGGACTTAAACATATACCAATGAGCCCACTTTTGCACCTTCCTGAAAGTGATATTGGTTCATTCCATCCCCCTCACTTTGGTTTAGAAACCTTGCATGCTTAAAGTGATACTTCCATCACCCCAAGTATTTAATTGACCTAACCCATCACATGGTTTGCTGTGGGAATCAAACCCGGTCTGCAGTTCCCTGCCTCATCCACAGCCCGATAGACTACACTGCCAGGAAACATAGTAATACCTCCCACGGCCTCCCCCTCGCTTTAGGCTATACTGCCATCAAGTGTTCTGGCAGAGAACATACTGAACACCCACACCTTTTATCACTGGAACTCTCCACACCTCAAGGCTGAATCTAGCCACACACCCTCTCCCTGCTCTGTACTACTGCCACCTAGCAGATGATCTGGGCAACTTCTCCATTTTAGTCTATCTTCCTTGTAAACATCTCCTCCTCCTCGCATATTCACTCTGCCTTAGCTATAAAGACCCCCACGGGATCTCCTAATGGAATGTTTCTTACTAGGCCTGGAATTACATTCTTTCTGCTGTTCTTGTTACCTGCGTTAAT
The DNA here is from genome assembly GCA_016271365.2 of Neoceratodus forsteri. Classification (NCBI taxonomy): domain Eukaryota; kingdom Metazoa; phylum Chordata; order Ceratodontiformes; family Ceratodontidae; genus Neoceratodus; species Neoceratodus forsteri. The sequence goes on along the minus strand of CM057449.1, from coordinate 1,271,929,638 downwards.
AGGGTTAGATAAACAGATTCAGTCAAGGACCTCTCACCCACCCAAATCACCAAGAATGCCTCACTCTACCTGTAGACCCACAACAGACATCAATAACCAACAGGTTAGTCCTGGGACTGCTAACTCCTCTGCCTACCTAATCCCTATTACCCCACTACTACCATCAATCATACCATCTCATCTATTTCTAACCATTACACCCTCCATGGGCAGGAACAAAATCAGGCGCGCACATGCACTGAAGCTCAAAGCAATTAAGGAGTATTTACTACACTGCACTCTGATGCTTCCGCTACTTTCAGTAAGCATACACCCTAATCCAGGCCCTGCAGGGTTAGCACAAGCGAAGGGCAATGCCAAGGGTCCATTAAAACTGGCCACATTAAATATCTGTAGCCTTCTCCCAAAATTAGACCAGCTCCACGTTTTGGGTTAGCCAACATAACCCGGACGTGCTCACCATAGCAGATATATGGCTCTCCCCTAAAATCCCTGACTCGGCCTTATCACTCAAGGGGCACACTATTTTCAGGCGTGACAGAATGGGCAAAAAAAGGGGGGGCTGTCTCATCTATGTTAAAAACCACCTCCAAGCTCGTGAACTCCCACAAATTGACTTTGGCGGAGATCCAGATCCTAGCTATTAAATAATTACTTGGGGGGGAATAAACAAATCCCTCACTATTGTATCAGTATACATATCTCTTAGAGCTCAAACACTCGGCTTCAACAAATTGATCGACTTTCTTACTGACCTGACACACAAGGAAATAGTACTCCTGGGGGACTTTAACATTAACTGGTTATTGAATGAAGCTGCCCCCTATAAGGATGCCATCTCTAGTCTTGGTATCTCCCAAATGATTGAAGCCCTGACCAGGATTAATTACTGGATGGGGCTAAGACACTGATCGACTGGGTCCTTACAAACTGTCCAGAGCGTATCACAGATATCCTAATCCATGCAGACTCGCTGGGTGATTACTCTGAAGTCACCCGTTTCTGGTCCAACAAAATAACAACGCCCCCCCCCCCCAATACTGCCACAAGTCGTGTTCTTAAAAGAGGGGAACTAAGCTCATTTAAAACACACCTGAAGCAGATTGACTGGTCCTCCCTCTCTGCCCTCCAGGATGTGGACCTGGCCTTAGACCAATTTATCTCAACCTTCAATGCTGTATGTGATACCTATGCACCAGTCAGAAAGTATAAAATAAAGGGCATAAACAACTCTTGGATCACACATGCCCTTCTTGATCTTATGAAGAATAGGGACCACCTTTGGCGAAAAGCAAAAGCCACAGGCTCAATAGCTAATATCCAGAGTTACCGAGCAGAAAGAAATGTCTGTACCCGGGAGATCTGGCTTGGCAAAAGCTAAGCATTTTAAAGACAGACTAAACAGCATCTGCGGGATGGCAAGAAATTCTGCAGCAACATAAAAGAGCTGATGGGGAAGGACAGCAGGTCCTCCTCCTCTATGCTCCTTGTAAACGGGGAGATCACTCAAGATTCAAAAGCAACACCTGATGCATTCAACATTGCACTCTCAGACCTTAGTCACATCCTCCCGCCGGACTTCCTTAACATTGAAAAGGAGAGCTCAGAAGATACGCAGGCTGCACATATTCTGCCCCTCACAGGTATTCCACAATTTCATTTCAAGCAAATCGCCCATGCGGAAGCCAAGAAATATCTCCAACACTCTCTGCAAATCCAAGCACAGCAGCGACTCTCTTGACCTTAGATTAATAGCCCTTGCCCTTAATGAATTAATTAATCCACTCACCTTCATTTTCAATTTATCTCCAAGATATGGGCAATTCCCCAAGAAACGGAAATGCGCAGTTGTCACGCCAGTTCACAGAAGCAGAGATCGGGCGAGTCATGCCAACTATAGGCCCATCTCTATACCCCCCAAAGCCCTTGAACGAGTAGTATCAGACCAACTGGTGGACTTCCTAAACAAATATAACATCCAGTGCCCTCAACAGTATGGCTTCCGGAAGGCCCACAGCACTAACACTGCACTACTGGAATACATGGACTTTATCCATGCAATGCTGGACAGCAGCCAGCTAGTGGGGTTGGTATACATTGACCTCACAGAAGCTTTTGATACTGTCAACCACGGTATCCTAATCAATAAACTTCGAGCTTCTGGGTTATCTTCCGACACAGGTGGTTTAAAAGTGACCTTGGTAACAGATTCCCCAACAAGTGCAAATCAATGGGACCCTCTCAGATAGTAGGCAGCTGACAACCGGTGTCCCACAAGGTTCTATCCCGGGCCTGTTCCTATTCAGCCTGTTCCTTAATTCACTCCCCTCGGCCTGTCCTGATAACATCCTGCTATATGCAGATGACGCGGCTATCTTCTCCAGTAGCCACACCCGCACCTACTAGAATCCAAACTCCAAAATAGCTTTGCAGTATTAGAGAACAGATTTATTCAAAACAAGCTTCTCCTGAGACAGAAAAAAAACTAAGGTTATCTTGTTTGCCAGCAGCCAGAGTAAATACAGATCTAGTCAGTTGACCATCCTGAACAACAAGCAGGAGACAATCGTTCCTATCAATACATTTAAATATTTAGGTATCACACTGGATAGCTCTCTGTCCTTTACCCACCACACAGAAAATGTTGTAAAGACAGCCAGTACCAGAATTGGTCTCCTTTATAGACACAGACACAATATGACCCCTGCAGCCTTGTCTCTGGCTGTCAATAGCGCTATAATCTCTGTTATAGACTATGGGCTAATTGTGTATAGTGCGGCAACACATACAGCCCTAAAAAGGGTCAGAACCACCCTCAACAAGTCTTGTAGGCTTGCTCTGGGAGCACAGAGGCTCACTCACATCTGCGAACTTTACTCCGAGTCTTAAGTGGCTTAATCTTCAGGGAGGATTAAATACCAGACCTGCCTGCTAGGGCAAAAAGGTCTCCTTGGTCTAACTCCTCAATCCATTACAGACCTTCTTGAACCAGCATCTAACTCATGCTGGACCATAAGGAAAAACACAAAATGCTCTACATATCCCTTTCCGTCACATGGCACTTGCATAGCGATCCTACACTTACAAGGCACCCCCTGGCACAATGAACTACCCTCAGAAGTAATAAATGTGCCTAAGCTCAGAACTTTTAAGAAAGCCCACTCAAACACCTGACAGTACTCGACACCTGTAACTGCAGGTTCTACTCTCCCGCCACCCCTCCATCTCTCTACTCCATGACCACTCTGCCCACCCATTCACCTTTCTCTTTTTTCTTCAGTCATTCCCCCCATATCCTCTTACCCCCTCACGTTTCCCTCTCTTTCAACCCTCATCCCCTCTGTCACTACTCACTCCATCCCCCCCTGTAATTGTCTCCTCTCTCACCATCCTCTTCCAACACCTCTTGCTCACCCTCCCCAATAATCACTGACAAGGACACCTCTGTCTGCGCCATGTTTTTCTACCCCTACCCCTTTACCCCTCGTCATAGTCAGCCCTGACTGCTCCACTATCTACCCTTTCCACCTCTCCTCACAGCACTAGTCCTGTGACCCCTGCATCATAGCATATCAAAACTGTCATAAATATTGTCTGTACATGCCAGCCCACTGGTGCAGTGGTTGGATTTCCGCTTGTGACGCCGGTGACCTGGGTTCAGGAACGGACCTGGGTTGTTGGAGGGCCAGGGGGAGAAGGATCGAGTGTCCTTAGACTGCTCTCCTTCTCTGGGGGGAGGGTGGGTGTGACTGTTCGGTGTCGAGCAACACCCAGCGGAGGCTGGGTTGCTGCACGTACACCGACGCCGGTAACCTTCAGGGGCAGGGCAGATGCTGGTTGTCACTGCAAGACCCCACCACTGCTTATGGGGACAAAAAATACAGGGGCCTGGCTCGTCTCCATGATGCCTTGCCCCTGAACCTCTCAAAGCCTCCGATGCCAGCTCCCCAGACTAGATACTGGATTTGCGGTGTTGGGGCCGGCGTCACAACCCCGCCCTCTGGGGGTAAGCCAGGGGTGACTGGGGGGAGCACTGGCTATGATCGGTGGCAGAGGCCCGAGGGTCCATGACCAGGGTGGACAGTACCAATGGCGCCGCCAAAAAGTATAACAAAAAATATATATATATTGTCTGTACTTTATCGTATGAACTAATGTATTTGCTTCTTGTATACAGTGCAGTTTCATTTGGTATAGCTTTTTCCTCTTTGTAAACCTAGGATTTTACCAATGATTGTAAATTATGTGTTGTACTTGACTATGTCTATATCTTATGTTTTTTATTCTGTATGTACCAATTGTTTGAACCTTACCTGACGTGGAACCTTTGTAAAAGAGCTTTTAGCTCAAAGGTGTAACTCCGAGATGACAAATAAATAAATATACAACCTTGAAAAATACAGGGAAAGGAGTGACGTGATCGAACATACAAGTATCTGCCTGAAATAAATAAGCTGGATGCCAAAGTGCTTTTCTCCTTAAACTCAAATACAGGGAACTCACTGAAACTTACATGAGAGTGATTGAAATGGGACATCCTCAAGCACTTTTTCACTGAAAGAGTGGTGGGCAAGTGGAACAAGTTGCAGAAGGAAGTGGTACAAGCCAAATCAGTGAGCAGCTTCAAACAGTGAAGGAACAGGCATGTGGGATTACACAGAAAAGAGATGGCAGAAACAAAGGGGGATGGCCACTAAGGCCAATGCAGAGTCGTTGGGTAGGGTGAGCAGACTGGATGTGCCTCGGGGCTCTTTTCTGTCATAATTATCTATGTATATATGTCCAGTCAATGGTGTGGGGCCTGGAAGAGTTGCATTTCATCCGGTCAACTACCATTTTTTCCTTGCTTTTCCATCCTTCACCTGGACAGCAGCATGAATTTGCTCGAGCGCATGCAATGGACACGCATCCACACTGCCTGCAACACTCAGGGAAACTGAGCCAGTGCTAGCACAGTGGGCTTTGGCAGTGTCCAAACCTGTAAAAGGTGAGCATGTGTAGGAACCCTAAGTCCTCCACTCTCCACTGTCCTTCTCATTTCCAAACCCAGTTCACCCACATCACATGAGGCAATGCTGCTGCGTTGTCAGTCCGGCATGGCAAGCTGACTTTTTCCCTTCTTATTCCCACTTATCCTACCTCTAAGGATGCAGTGACACCTTTATGCAAGCATGCAGGCACGCAGGCATGTGCATCCTCCCCCAGCTTGCTCCTCTGAACTGCACTGCCGCCTATGGTCACCTAGGTACACAGGTGGTGGTACTGCAGTGAGAAGAACACCTCACAGCCCACACACAGCATCTACTACTGGAGCACCATGGAGCTGGCCAAATGATTTTATTAAGTGGCAATTGGCCATGTTTTTTTTTGTTACAGCCTGCAAGGAGAGTACAACACTTTGGTTAAAACTATGCATTAATGTAAATTGATCTCTCTGCTACCTGCATATAACAATGTCAAACTGTTGAAGACACAATGAAATGTATTTTACACTGTTTTGTACTCACTTATCCACAATAAAAATGAGTTTTAAAAAAAGAAAAAAAAAGAAGCCCCATGAAGAAAGCAGCTGGTAAGCACCACAGCAGACTGCTTTCATCTCTGCCGTATAGAGCTGCTCCCATAGCATTTTTTGGTTTATCTCAGTCTCTGTAAACTCACTGCTATTTGTACAGTAAATACAAAGACATAATGTGGTCTGTATCCCTAACTAGAATTTGGTTTACAACACTTAAACTTTTGAATCATCATTTCATTTTTCCATTTGAACTCACTGACACCTTTCTCCCCTCCCAAACTTTCAGTCTGCAGTGGTTTCCCATTAAATACGCTGCATACCCTTCTGGTTAGAACACAAAGCTATGAATATGGAGATCCAAGTTTGAATCCCAGCGCCACCACTTACTCATTGTGTGACCCTGAACAAATTGCTTAACCTCTCTGTGCTCAACCTCCTCTCTTCCTTGCCTTCCTTGAGCTGTCTCTAACCTTCATCATCTCATGCAAACCTGTGCTGTAATGCCGGCTGATGCAACTAATTGTGGCTTGTAAAATGTGCAAGCCAAGACAACAATTTATCTTGTGTTTACAATTTTTCAGCCCATGCACTGGAAGTCCGCTTCAACCTAGTTCTACAGGCGGGACACATGAAGCACACAATGATCACATGAGTTGCTAAAGGTCACAGTGGGTCAATGGGGATTTGAATGTGGGTATCCTGATTCCTATATCCATACTCCAGGATGGGTGTGTGACTGCTTGCAGATGCTGTCAGTGATGCTTCTTGGACTGACTGGCAGCACTTGTGCTGTGATGTGACCAGTATCCCCACCACCAACAGCTATACACACACACACACACACATATATATATATTGAGCCTGTTTTAATCAGCTTTTTATTGAGCTATGCTTCCACTTTTCGGCGATTGTTAGAACCATTTACGCAAGTCTTGAATTATTATTTTTTTCATGATTCTAGCACCAAGGGCAGCAAAATTAAGCAAGAAGTTAAGGTATCTGTATCATACATATAAATCTTACCTCGTTTAGTTCTGAACCACATAGTCTTCATTTTGTAAACAAACAAGGCCATGTCTCAGAACACGTCATCTAATTTCTGAATTCTTTTGGCTTTTCTTTTTGACCTTTGGTATTTGTACTTATTGACTCTCTCTCCAAACCACTGTGCAAGACACCTTGAAGTGTCAAGCTTTAAAAATGAACCCTCTTTTTTCTTTCCATCTCTCCTTTGCTGCTTGGATTATCTTGGCCTTGTCAAAACACATTCTCCAGTTAGAGGCTGGAAATATTTCCCTCCTGACTCCAGATTATTGATTTTTCAACACCCAGCTCTGTCTGTCAACTAAAGAGGTGAAAGGTGAAAGTTCACCCAGCATTGCCCAACTTTACCTTCCTATTAGTGTCATGTCCTTTCCAATTCTGATCAGGCCATGTGGCCACTAATCATTTTTGACTGTTACGGAGTATTTCTATTCAAATTAATAATAAATGATTTAGGAGGACTTGCTACATTCGACTCTTATGATACTGTGTTAGAAATCAGGAGTTGGAATTGATTTTATTGGTGTGTGATTGTAAGGCCTGAGCAACTGCCTTGCTACATAAAAGATGTACAATAAAGAGATCCAGTGTCTACCTACTTACAGTATCTTGTGTTACAAAAAAAAAATAGATATAACTCTACTACCATGTCTTGGGTTTCTCAGCATGGCTGAATGACACAGGCAACTAGAAATGTACACTTTTCACAGGTAGCTAGCCAGGCTAACAACCCAGCAAACTAAGTAATTCATATAATTACATGGTAACATTACCCATGTGCTCTGGATTACAAAAATTCAGAATATAAGTACCAAGTATAAAGAAAATCTTTTTAATTTTTTTTCATCTGTAACAATATGCAACAAGGAGATGAATACTGAATATAACCTCTTTTTATTTAATACAGAGATTAACACACTGCACTTTCTTGTGAGAAATGATTAAATAACTATTTAAGAAATACAGAGCAATATTTTACAACACACAATGACTTCAATCATCCTGATACTATTATGTTACTGTATCATGTCATATATTTTGCTTGCAAACTGCCAATGAAGCCACTTACGGTTCTACATTTACAAGGACAAGTCCAAACACAGTACTAACTAATCAATAACACGCTAAACGCTTACACAGGAGTGACAATACAAATTTCACTGCAGTGCTTAGGGCTTGAAAGAAGGAGGATGCTGAACTGCTGAGTAAGTGTGAAATTATGGCTATAGTAACAAACAGGATAAATACTCTGTGTGAGCATGTGTTGTGTAGTATCTCCACTTTCAAAATAGTAGCCAAGTTTCACCAAATGAACATCAGATGGACTTTAAGGATAATCAAATAAATTCAAATTATCAGAAATGTTAAAGAGCAAGGACTGACCAGTATAATTTTATAAACATACACTACTCAGCACCTGCAATTTACCAGAGGGCACCTTGTTTGACTTCTCATTTTCCCCAGTCTTTGCTAGCTTATCCATGATTATATATATATATATATATATATATATATATATAATACAGCTTTAATCAGGATTTTCTGACATCATAGTGCACTTAAGCAATAAGCCATGAGGGGGTGTGGGTTATCGGGGGATTTACCATGGCTGGAGTGGTTTGCCCATGAGGCGCAGCTGAATGGGTAAATCCGCACCAGCTGTGGTAAATCCCCTGATAACCCAGATCCCGAGTGGCTTATTGTGATTATACCTTGTTTTTTTTATACAAAATAATAAAAGCTTTTTTTTTTTATGTTTTCCATTTGATTTGTCTGTATTTGTTAGACCACTAAAGAAATAATACTCTGTTCAGTGTGTGGCATGTTGTGAGTCATCACTTCTTGCTGTGTTACAGCTTCCGGGTTTCTTTTTGCGTCTTGAGTCGGGAAATTTTTTTCCATCAGGGGAATTTTGTTAATTTTTTTTCTGGTGCGATTCATACAGTGGGGTCATTTTTTTTGGATGTGTGGAGGTGTCCTTTTGTGATGCCCGCTAAGCGGGGAAACAAGATGGCGTTTGGGGTTCCACGATTTCGGGGTCGGATTGTTTTTTTTTTTGTTTTTTTTTTACACATGCAGCTGGCTGGCACCTTTTGTGGTGATTATCAGTAGATTTGCAATGCTGGTAAGGTGCCAGCCTGCCGTTCTGATTGGTTGTTGTCCAAGGTCCATGGTATAATTATTATTATACTATTACATCTACCATGACAGCTGATTGTGACACCACCAACAACAATTGTGAGGTCAGGGGCAGATGTTTTTGACTAGTGAGTGGAATAAGGTAACTGCTCAGTAACATATTTAAATGATGGATAATTGGACAAAGTCAACCCCCTGGAAAACACTTAAGTTACATGGAGGCAATACAGCTTACAGGTTAAAGAAACAAGATTTGAACTTGGAAACCCAGCAGACCTGGGTTTGAATCCCCAAGCTGCCACCTGCATACTGTGTGACCCTAAGCACTTAGCCTCCCTGTGCTATGTTTCACCTGAAAATGAAATTTGGCTGTTTGCCTCCCCCCCAAATTCCAAAAATAATTAAAAAAAATTGCAATTGCCATAACTTAAAGGTTTTAAAAATATTATATTTCTGAGGAGTCCTACAATTAAACAGCTATTTTATAGGAACTTTGTCATTTAAACTTATATAATTTTGCCTTTTTTGTCTTCACATTTGTCAGTCTCACTGGTGGTGAACATGCAGACAACCTCATTACATGTTTCCACAGATAAGCTATTTGAAAACGTTTTTTAAAGGAGAAACAGCTATCAGTCTTCTGCACATGGAATATCATTACTGTTTTGCATGAACAGTTGCCAATAAAAGGATTATTTGATTTTTATTAAACATATTTTGTTTGAGGATGGCAATTTCACATTATAGAGACAAAAACAACAATGATACAGAAACATTAGTAAGGTGTAGCCCCCCCCCCCCAAAGGAATGGGCAAACCATGCACATTAATTCTGTTTCTCAGGTGTACTGTACAGGCTTGAGGCATCACAAAGTCATATTCAAAAGTGTGAACCCCCACACATTTTATATATGTGTAATACATGGGTGGCAGTTTTTTCCAAAGAAACTCAGCTGCTGTCCAAACTCGTAATACCTTCAATCTGGCATCAGGAAGTCATAATACAATTCTTCTGATGTCAGATCAATGTTGTTATGACTTTTTTTTTTTACTTGCCCGGCTCACAGCTTTCAAAGAAGTCTCATTACACCTCATACTCCGTCCACCAGAAGCGATCCCCATAGCTACCTTCTCAGTTTTGTCTGTGCTCAGGGGTTGGGGTGTATCATCCCCCATTTTCTCCCTTGTTCCCCGAGGACATTGGCACATAGGATGTATGTCCAGACAGATGACATGCTGGCCTTGCGCCCGTGTCAGCGCCTGCAGCGTCCTCCCCAAACAGCCGCGGTGCCCGAAAAGCCTGTGCTTCCACCAGCCTAAGCGCTGGTGCTCAGAAGCAACCCTGGTAACTCACCCCTGAAGAACGAGAGCATCTGTTGGGACGCTCAATCCTCCTTCTCCCCGGCCACCCAAGTCCATTTCCAAACCCGGGTCACCAGTGCAGTGCGAGGTGTGGTGTCCAGCACCTCAACCCTCAGTGCCACTGGGCCAGCATTATTATGACTTTGACTCTTTTTTTCAATTCTGTTTGAACGTCTGCATGAAGAAAAAATGACTCACCTTAGTAATTGTGTTTCTTCTAATGCAATCTTGCTGTATTCTGACAATCTGCAATTAGCTCCAGCTTTTAAACTGCCCCGGAGAGTATAGGGTTAATTTTCTATGCAGTGCATAGATCGTTGAGCTCGAGCTCGGTTGAGGTCTCTGTCTGCAGCCCTTTGAAATCCAACCGTCAGATTCTTACGAGCAAAGACTCACTAACTATACTATGTGGAAATTGTAAAGTTTTTAACTAGTCAACTGGCAACAAAAGTTTTGGATTCCCAAAGGAAGACTCAAGTCAGGAAACCCACAACCAAAAACCAATCCAAATAAGGATAACAATAAAAACAAACACCCAAAATAAAAAAGAGGGTGCGCAAGAAGCACCCCTGGGGTGCAGCACTGCACCTGTCCACCCACTTCCCAAAAACCAGGTTCTGAGAGGGGAGGCAGGGAAGGAGGTCAGAATACAGCAAGACTCCATTAGAAGAAACACAATTACTAAGGTGAGTAATTTTTTCTTCAAACAACATGAAGTCTTGCTGTATTCTGACAATCTGCAGACTACCAAGCAGTACCTCCATGGAGGAGGGACAGAACCTACTTTGGGAATAGGCTCTGAAGTACTGATGTGCCAAACTGAGTATCACTCCTAGCCTGGATATCCAGAGAGTAATGCTTGGTAAAGGTATGGACTGTTTTCCAGGTGGCTGCTTGACACATTTCTAAGAGAGGGATATCCCTGGCAGCAGCCAGGAAAGCAGCTGTACCTCTTGTAGAGTGAGCCCTCAGGCCTGAGGGTGGAATCTTTCCCAGTTTCTCACAGCAGAATTGTATACAAGACACAATCCACCTGGCAACAGTTCTCTTGGTGGCAGGTTTGCCCTTTCCCACTTCCCCATAAGTGAGGAACAACTGGAGGGAATCAAACCTGTGACCCTTGGTATGCTCTATGTAGTAGCTAAGGGCTCTTTTAACATCTAAACTGTGTAGCCTCCTCTCTCCTGAGGAAGAATGATCAGTGAAGAAGACAGGAAGAGAGACAGACTGATTCAAGTGGAAGTCTGAAACCACTTTGGGCAAGAACCTCCTATTGGTTCTAATGACCACTTTATCTCTATGAACGGAGATACAATCAGGTTCCACTGACAGGGCTTGCAGTTCACTGATACGTCTGGCAGAGGTAATGGCTACCAAAAACGCAGTTTTCCAAGTCAAGTACTTAAGCTCTGCTGAGGTTGCATAAGTTGAGCAATGCAAACATTTAAGTCCCAGGCAGGGTCAGGATCCCTAAAGGGAGGATTGATATGAAGCAATCCCTTGAAAATTTTACAGAACACAGGATGAGATGATAGTGAGAAAGACTTCCCCACTCACAGAAAAGCAGAAACAGCTGACAAGTGTACCTTGAGAGTAGCTGGTCTGAGGCCTAGGCCATTAAGATGGACCATATAATCCAGAACAGTAGGCAATTCAGCAGTGTCTGAAGAAATATGGTTCTTGGAACACCAAATGCTGAATCTTTTCCATTTGGAGTTATAAGTCTTTCTGGTGGAGGGCTTTCGAGAAGCTTTGAAAATATCCAGAACCCCCTGAGACAGATGCAAATCTGCATACTCTAACTCTTCAAGAGCCATGCCTTGAGATTGAGAGACCGAAGACTGGGGTACCAAATCCTCCCCCGAGAGGAGGTTAACAGGTTGTAATTCCTGGGAAGAGACAGGGGAAGATGGACTGCTAGAGACAGTAACAGGGGGTACTAAGGCTGTCTGGCCCAGTCTGAAGCAATCAGAATCACTTTGCAAGGTTGTGACCTTATCTTGACTAGAACTTTGAACAGTAGGGGAAAAGGAGGGAAGGCATACAGAAATTTCCCTTCTCAGTTCAAAATCAGAGCATCCAGAGGGACTGAGCCCAGGACTGGGGGTCTGCAACAAAACGGAGGAAGCTGATGATTGTCTGAGGCTGCAAAGAGATCTATCTCTGGAGTGCCCCACCTTGAGAAAATTATTTTCACCACTAGGGGGTCCACGGACCATTCGTGATGGCCCTGGCAGATCCTGCTCAGTGCATCTGCTAGCACATTGTCCTTTCCTGGAAGGTAGACTGCTATCAGAGAGGTCTGCAGGGAATAAGCCAGAGACCACAATTTCATGGCCTCTGTGCACAAGGCTGTAGACCAAGTGCCTCCCTGCTTGTTGATGTACCACATGGTGGTGGTGGTGTTGTCTGTTCTGACCTGAACTACCTTGTTCTGCACGGACTGAGAGAAAGCTTGCAGGGCCAGAAAAACTGCCCTGAGTTCCAGGAGATTGATATGAAGAAGGGACTCCTGAGGGGACCACAGTCCCTGGGCTGTGAGATCCCCCAGATGAGCTCCCCACCCCAAAAGGGACCCATCCATGGTAAGGACCACCGAATGAGACTGAGTGACAAATGGGACCCCTTGCCTTAAATTGTCCTGATCCTACCACCATTGAAGAGCTTGGATTAGTGTCCAAGTCACTGGAATCAGCTTCGTAAGAGGATCCTTTTTTTGGAACCAAAAGGCCCTCAGATGGAACTGAATGTCCCTCATCTGGAATCTTGCCCCTTGGACAACTGCTGTAGAAGCTGCCATGTGGCCCAAGAGCTGAAGGAAGTGCCTTGCTGGTCGGGACACCTGAAGGCTGAAGGATTCAGTATATAGGATCAGTTCAGCCGAACCGATTGAACAAACTTACAATTTCAACAAAGTAATGAAAAATAACTATCTAGTACTCACGGTACCGCAGACTGAGCCCGAAACGACAATGTGGAACAAATTTTGAATAATTTTGGCTTAAAACTGACACTTTAACCGACTTTTGAACTGAGCTGAAGGAGAAATCTCTGGAGCGACTGTTCAGTGAGGTGGAATAAAGAATCTGATGGTTGGATTTCAAAGGGCTGCAGACAGAGACCTCAAACGAGCTCAAGCTCAAAGTTCTATGCACTGCATAGAAAATTAACCCTATACTCTCCGGGGCAGTTTAAAGGCTGGAGCTAACTGCAGATTGTCAGAATGCAGCAACACTTCATGTTGTCTGAAACTGTTGTTTCACTCCATGCCAACACTGGCACCTCCCAACTTGCAGAAAAAAAAATTGGCTTTTAAGCCACAAAGACAACTGGGTATCTGGTATGTAATGGCTTCTCATTTGGCTGTGGGCATACGTACAGCAACTATTTAAGTGAAACAGTAACGGGGGGTGTGGAGGTTAGATAGGCTTTTAAGACAAGACAGCAATATTAAGTTGGAATGATTCTGCAACTGTCTTTTTATCTGACAGTTCATTGTTGGGGGGCTCTAACATGAAACAGATGGCAGCTGTTTGGTGTGGGGGGGGGGAGGGGCTTCGTAAAATGGCTTGATGGCTTTGTGGTTTCCCAAGGGCGGCCGCTGCCAATGGTTGAAAGCATAAGTGGCAAGCAAGAAGAGCAAGAGGCTGAAAAGAAAACATAAAAAATGGAGACAAACAGGCTGACCTTTTCTGAACAGACAGGCTGAGGCCCATGTATTACAAAAAACAATACACTGGCCTCTATTAGTTATGGTGCTGTAACCCCATCTGGGGATTCCAGTGACATCATTAGCTGCTTTAGCTTTGCTCTCGAGGTTTATGGGGACACTGGAATCCCTCAATGGTGTTACAGTACTGTAACAGACAGCGGTCCATGTGTTATTGTACTGATACAGGATGCATATACACAATGAAATCCCACATAATGATATCCAGTTAACACACAGAAAAAAAAGCTTTTTTATACCAGGCGAAAATTTCAAATAGGGTTCTGCTGTTTGGACCATAAAGAAACACTTCACTGTGAACTGAAACTCAACTATATCAAAGGTCACTGTAAAAACAAGAACCACACACTGCAAAAGTAATGTACTGTAAAAACAGAACAATTTTAAGATAACTAAGAGTGCACTTCAGTAACACATTTTGACAACAGTGTTATCACATTTAGAATGCTTCTAGTTTATAGAACCTGCCGTAAATTAAAAATACCCACTATACTCAAGTTTGTTTTCCCCATTTATTTACTTTTGGTCTTATAAAGTTACACCTGATAATGGTGGAAGTGTACTTTTCAGGCAGTGACCTCCAGCTGCATCTACTGTAGGTCACTTGAGAACAACCAGCACTAATGATGTTCACTGTTAATTGATTACGCTGCACTTGGCATTTACTGTACTGTGTGTTTTCTCTCCAAGCTTTTTGAAGCGTAAATTAAAAAGCCACAGCCCAGGTAATTTTACAAAGAAGTCCACTGCAAAAAATGATAAACACATACTGCTACAACCTAAAAAGGACATACTGTACTCACTTAATATGCACTGTGAAAATCGTCATATATATTCAATAGCAACAGACTGCAATACATTTTACACTTCCTACTCTCTGGATAGTGATACAGATGGATATGTAAGTAGATAACATTCTGTGCAATGTTGTATTTCGTTGTGTAATGGCCAGATTGTGTATAGAAACTGACCATTACGCCAAAATCTATTAGACCAAAAGGCTAGAATGACCAGTAAACCTATGTACTTCTCCCTATTTGAGTAGCTTTTAAACGCAGCATGAAAGCACAGAAACAAGCAGATATTGCTAACAGTCCTAGGCAAATTTAGTAGACAATATAACTTCTGTGACTCTACCCCCATGACTGTCAATTCTGTGACATTCCAAGGTGTATACCAGGATAGCCAGAATTAGCTAACTGTAGGATACCAGTCTGCAAAATGTATTTTTTCTTATGCCAATGAAAGTTTAAATGGCAGTGATATGTGAGTAAAACAAGATATTTCTGCGAAATCAGCACTGATGTTTTACATGTGAACCTGGATTTCGATACAGGATGACTTAAGTATTCTGCTTTCCATTTTCACATTTTCCAGCATGACACTCCATTTTCCAGTATAACCTTCCTGGTGAAACTTTTGAAATAAAAAACTAACTAAAATGTTGTTATTCAGTTAATTGGACCCACCTGATATCAGCAATGATGTAGTTTATGCTCTTTCAAATCCACGGATTCAGCTTGCGAGGCATAAACTAAAGCACAGCACTGCCCATGTCATGTGATTCCAAAATGCCACTTGCCATTAGAACACATATCAGGGAATCATTTTACTAAAAAGCCAGTAATGACTTAAGAGTAACAGAATGGGAGGCAGTATTTACAAACCATCTTCCACAGAAAATGCTGCCTCCCAGCTGGAATGCAGCTTCTCTTTAATGGAGCTGATCTGTACATGAGCACACTCTGCAATTTACGTTGGTCAAGCAAAAAGAGTTCATGTACTGTACAGTACGATCTTTTCAACTATACTGTCACCCTTAACCCTGGCCAGTTTAGACCTCCTTCGCAGAATACTGGTTAACCCTAAAAGGCCTGCCCTAATTTCTAAAGAAGCCAACTTCCTTAAGTAATCTACATGTAAACAAAGAAATGATGTGTAAACCAAGGGATTCTCAGACAATTTGTACGAAAAACTAAAAGGATCATCATTGGAGTTTATTTTCAGAATTCACAGCACTGTTAGAAGCGTGAACTTCAGACCATAAATCGATGCTCCTTGCCATCATGAGCCATTAGTATAACATTGCGGTTCGATGTCCAGATCAACCGTGCCAGTTTGAGAGCATTCTGTGAACCTGGGGAGGCAGGCTGGACGGGGGGCACTTGGTATGTTTTCATGCAACGCAGCTGGGGGGCTGAGTTCAGCATACCAATGCTTCCTAATAGTGATGTATTCATCTGAAAAATAAAACAGAGACAACTGTGTAAAAATCTGATTGCATAATTTCTGCACTATGTTCTTGTTCAGTAACTTATATTTCAGGTGTAAGAATTAAAAATAAACAAGAGCTCAAATTTAGCTTTTTTTTTTTTTAATGAAAAAAGTTTATGGGCTTTTTGCTCTGCTGCGTTCAAAGATGAAGCTCTTTTACAGAGTTTAGAACCATAATAATCCCTCATTGATGTCCACCCTTGTCCTAGACCAAGGCCAAATCCAGTGATACTTTATAAGCTGAGCCAAAGCCAATTAAGAATGGTGAAAGATAAGCAGTTCCTTTTACTTCTAGTGTGCTCCCAACTCATGCTACATTATAAAAAGGGGTGAGTAAATCCTGCAATTTGATTGGCTTTTATCCATGAATCAAATTCATTCGATGCACGGGTAAAAAACAAGTCCTGAAAAGCAGTACCGCATTTAAACAAAAAAAAAAGAAAAAATCAGTGTGTGGTTAGAACACTTGGTTTTCAAATGCTGCCTTTTTTCTTTATCTTAGCGAGGAAAATGGAACAGCACACAAACCTCACTAAGTACATTTGCCAACTGTTTGTACAGTAAAAAAAAATCACTAAACAGAATGAAGCCCCACAAATAAATTCTGTAATTAATCTACACATAATACAAAATGTTTATAACATTTCTGCTTCTGCGATCCCTCACCCACTTCTAACAGTTAAACAGAGAACGTTTTCTCTCAGGTTGCGCTGACGCACTTTACTTTTTCTATCTCCAGGCTGCTCTGCTTTCACAGTACAACTAAAAGTCTGTGCTTTTTTTTTTTTTTTTTTTATTAGTTAATGATCAATAATGCCACAGAGCTTTTAAAAATGCAGAACCACGCAGCCTGACTCCTTCGCTCTCTCAGTTTGGACAAGTGTCACCCATTCCTGTGCTCCTCGGATGCCATTCTCTGTGTCAGTTGTTTGCAAATCATAGGAAAAAATATATCAATACTGTTTTTTTTATTTAGCTTTCATTATTAGTTCCTGCAGGTGGGTGGTCGGGTGACCGACAGCAGCGCTCCCAGTTCTGTCCGACGGTCATGCAGCTTGGTGTGCGTATGAGTGTTGGGGGGGGGGTGGAAGATATGGCAACTACTTTTGAGCAGAACTATGGACTGTAAAATGATTATAACTATAAAATATGGCACTATTATGAGCAGTACAGCTATGATGGTGACACTGGCAGGTTACAGGTACAGTGTCCACAACAGGTCAAAACTCCGAAGTGCAAAAAAAAAACACAGCAAACTAATGTAGGTGGAGGAACTATTTTACATCAAATTGCGTTAAATATTTTGCAGTTCTATTTAAGCCTACAAGCTAAATTTTTAACAGGCATATAAATTACAAAGGCCCATTTTATAAGTGCAATAAGATACTCTGGGGGTGTGCACTGAACAGATACTACCGCACTTCCATACTCCGCTTGTGGCCTCATGCTTCACTGTGCCCCTGGGCGTGTGGCAATATCTGTTCAATGCACACCCTGTCGTATCTTACTGCTTACATACAAGTAAGTCCACAGAGTTTCAGTACCTTTGTGGACATATATAGCATTTCCCAGGCTCAGTATGGGTTTTGTGACCACAGACGAGTACTCTTCATATTTTTAAATAGAGTTAAAGATGAAGTGCAACATTTCTAATAAATTACTTATTTTGTATATAGATTAGCTTGTATCCCTTAAATCATTACATTTCAGTACACTGAGACCTCCCCTTATTATATTATTTTCTGCAGCTTTCACAGGCTATGCCTGCAAAAGCTGTGGCAGGTACTGGGATCACGAAACATAAAATGAAGATTTTGCAAGTTCTGTCACGCAATTTTAGTACTTTACCAATAGACTACAATTATTAAAATAACTGCAAACTTACAGAGTGGGATTTTAAAAGTCATTGATGCTGCACTTGTGTCCGTATTTTGGCCGCATACTGCATCCATGCAAATGTGTACAAATGCCTGCGCCTTATCCACAGACATTTGGCTGCATCTGCAGTGATTCCTGCAATTTACGGTAATTTCTGCCAGAACTGCAGGAACTGCATTAGTTTCTCAGATGCCACTGTGGGATTCAGTCCTGGGAGTTAGACTAACTTTCCATGGTCTAACTGCAAGAATAGATTCGGCAGCTGTGTTCAAAAATGGACAAGGAGCTTTGAAAATGCCACCCCCAGTATTTACGTGGTCTGAATAGGAACCAAAAATCCTAACATTTTGAAAAAGTTATTCAAAAAACTTTACTTTTTGGGTAAAACTATCATGTTAATTATAAATATTTTTTTCCAACTGAGTTTATCACTCTGGTTCAGGCGGGGGTGTACCCCTCATTCAGCCCTTGGGCTAGCCCACCCGGTATCCTCTCTGAGCTGCCCAGACTGGATGGCCCATGGCTTGCCCTCTGCTGCAGGACTCCCTGCCGGGGAGGAGAGAGCCGAAGATCAACCAAAGGTCCCAGCTGAGTTGGCATCATCCTGCTGCTGTCTGCAAAGATTTAAACTTGCAGGTTCACCAGAGGTGCCCATGCACATCCCACAGACGTCCGCAGTGCCTCTGCCCTGCTGTACACAGTCCTGGCCAGTGTACACCCAGTCTCCACTGGGTGTCACTCATATGCTGGGATCTCATGGCCCCCCAACCGAGAGGTGGAGAGCTGTCCAATGTTTCTGGATCATTCCTCAACCCAGGTCGTCAGCTTCGCAAGCGATAGCGCTACTGCTGTGCCAACAGACTGGCCTTATGTTAAATATATTAATATTTTAAATTACCAGCAAATGCAAATTATATAGACATAATTATGGAATTAGGTTTAATTGAAAAGCGGTGGGGGGCTGCTAAGCAGCCATGCAGGAGAGTAGCGCTTTTTGGTAGCTCCATATATTTTAATAAGATTTTGCTACTAAAAGTACTCTTCGGGAGCTTTTTCCTCAACAAAGCAATTTCCTGAGGTGTTTGACGATGTGTGGCCGGAAACGGGGAAAACTAAAGGCTTTACAGCTGCTCCACCAGATTTTTTCCATCCGAGGAGCAAGAGTGGAGATGGGCCTTCCCAAAGTAGTGCGGCAGGGGCCACGAGTACTGGTGATGCGGAGGAAGTATCCCTTGAAATGGTCAACTCGACTCTCCAGCAGCTGGTTCGGTCGGTCCAGGACCTGGACTGCATGTTTGATTCCCTGACCCCTAGAATGGTGGCTCTAGAGACTATGACGGAACTTACTCGGCAAACAGTGTCCAAGTTGAAGCATAGCTTGGACAGAACAATGGATGTCTCACCCAAGTTGACTGAGGACACTGGTGCGTTGCGCCGCTGCATCGAGTCACTGGAGAACCAGGTGCGGGAGCAAAATGTCTGCATACTAGCACCTTTCTTCCGGACCTGCTTGGCTTAGGGGAGGAGGACTCACCACTTTCTTTGGATCAGGCATTTCGTATTACTCCCCATAGGCCAACTCAAGGACAGAGTGGTCCCTGCGCATTCATGGTGATTTGCTCCAGTGTGGGCAACCGGCATTGTATTTTGGCTGCAGCCAGACATCAGAGGACTTTCAGGCATGAGGATGCTACTTTGCTTATATATCCGGATTTCTTGTATGAAATCCGACAACGCTGCCAGACATTTGACTGTGTCCGCAGTTGCCTATGACAGCTGAAAGTAGCCCAGCAGTTGTTATATCCTGCAAGGCTGCGAGCTGTGTGGAAGGACAGGGTTTATTTATTCAATGACCCACTGGAGGCAGAGAAGGTATTAGTCTGCATGGAGCAGGAGGTGGCCCAAGAACTAAGACCTGAGGGCTCAAAAGGAGAGTGACTATACAATGAAGCCCCTCTGTAGGGTACAGTACTGACGGCATGTAATGGGTCCCCCTTTTTCCTTTCCTTTTTATGTCTATCTTTGTAATTACTTTATGACACAATTACCTATCTCATGCTTGGGAAAACATAATATTTTCAGGATATTAGGGAGGGGGACTGAAGATGATATGGAGCTCAGACTTATAAACTGTGGACCTTAATTCTCCTTCAGCTGTGCCTAAGATTTATGGGACTATCTCGGGGTTCGGGATTGTTTGCCCTGATTTCATTTATTATAGGGGCTAATACACATATCGGTCAGATTGCTGGTTAAATAGATTACAGTTCATATAGGGTAATGTTTCCCATTATGGAGCTGTTGCCTTTTTTTTCTGTTTTGCAGTCTATAGGGGAGATTGTGGGTTGGTAGCACACACACTGGCGGGCTCAGTAGGGGCCGGCTGGTGTCAACTTCCCACCTTTGGAGACCTCCTTGTGCTGTAGGCTTTCAAAATAAATTTCTATCTTAAATCTTTATTGTATATGAGTACTCCCCCCTTCATTGAATATTCAGAGGTGGGCTTGGTAATATGTGGGATTTTATGTCTCAGAGTAGGCTATTTTGTGGTTGTCTGTATATGTGTAACATGCCTGTATATGCACTGCTTTTTGTGAGTGGAACTTGCACCAGAGCTTAATAAAATTATGCAAAAAAGAAAAAAAAAAGGGAAAAACTGGTGGTTCTAGCCCCAATAGTTATAACATTAGCATTTTTAAAGATAATATCTTAGAAAATAGATACAGTAACTTTGGCACTGTTAAGGCTAAAAATATCAATAAACTTTTAAAACGATTGCTAACATTTTAAATAATCTGTAATTGAAAACTGTAATAACAAAGCTTTTATATACTGCTCTAACCTCAAGTTTTCATTTTAAAAAATTACACTTCTAGCTCCAACAGTTCCAAACTTACTGTAACTCTTTCTAAAGACAATTTCTTTGAAAAGGGCCAAGTTTGGAACTGGCAGGGCTAGAATAGTTTTTTTTTTTTTTAATAAAAGCTTGGTGTCAGAGAAACATAGACTAGGTATACTGATAGAGTTTGCAATTATCAATTTTTTAAAATATTATCAAAAACGTTAATTTTGTGATATACTGTATAATTATTTCTAGCCCCAAAGGTTTTAAAGTTCACCCTTTTTAAAGAATTTTTTTTAGAAAGGGCTAATTAACCAGCTCCATGGCACTGAGCAATAAGGAACTGCTCTGCCATGCTGGCATCCAGTGTTGACACCCAAAGCCCAGGATATCAGGAGCGGAGGAAGGCAGACAGAATACAGAGTGTCCTTTGGATACTCGCCACCCGAGTATAAGGGTTGTGCTACATTGTTATGCAGTGACTACTGATAATAGGATTGGAGCTGGTGACCTGGACAACGCGGGTACATCTATACCTTGTAACGCATCGCACTGGGACACTGCAGCATGCATGTGTTGGGCTGGGAATAAAATGGTAAAAGCTGCCCACTGGGCTCATGCCTGACATTGTGGGAGTGTTAGAAGACCTGAGGGAGTTTTGGGACAGAGTCTAGCAGTAGTGCGTGAGTCAGTCAGGTAGTATGATCCAATCCATTAAGAGCCTAAAGGAGTTATTTCTATGTGGACATATGCCTGCCTCAGGCTACCCCTACTGAAAGCAGTCAACTAGGTGCCCCAATCACTGCAACGGACGTCAGGGAAGCTATCCAAGGTGTGGCTAAAGGAAAACCACTGGGTACTTATGGATTCCTAGGGGACTTCTATGTAGCCCTGCAAGATCTTTTGGCAACGTAGTTGGCTGTGGTGCTTAATGAAGCTGATTCTGTGGAACCCTACCCTGGACCTTTTCTCAGGCACTCATCTTACTTATTCCAAAGACAGAGAAGGAATAGCATGTCATGTGGCCACTGCCAGTCTCTTTCCCTCATAAACACAGATGCCAAGGTATTGGCCAAGGTTCTAGCATCAAGACTAAATGCTATTTTGTCCCTCATAATACTTCATGATCAAGTGGGGTTTGTACCAGGGAGGATGGGCTCAGATAACATACAACGCCTTCTAGGGAATCATTTGGAAGGCCATAAAATCCAAGTCACCCATAGCCACCCTGTCACTGGATGCAGAAAAGGCCTTTAATAGGGCGGCATGGCCTTTCCTGTTTGATGTCTTTAGAAGATCTCGGGTAGGTGAGGACTTTACCTAGAGGGTATGGCTCTTCCATGCCCACCAACAGCAGCAGTATTTACTAATAGTGTGCTTCCCCCCAGTTTGCCCTAAATAGGGGCATCCAGCATGACTGCCCTCTTTCCCTGGTGCTTTTTCTGATAGCCATAGAGCCTCTAGTGCTAATTAGAGCAGCCAAAGACCAGCAAAGTGTTAAAATTGGCTCCACCTATTACTGTCTGATTCTGCTTGCTGACCACATTTCTTTACTCATTTCAGAACCTCTGACAACCTGCTGTACCTTGTCTTTCAACCCTGACACATGTCTATGGTGGACAGACAGGGCATGAGTTAAATTCTGATAAATCCCAAAGCTCCCATTATCGAACTTTTGCAATCCAGCCCTTTTTGCATCCTCTCCTTACCAGTGGTGTCCTGCTGGTATTAAAGGTAATGTTGTGAGATTTTGCAGTGCCTTACATTAGTTGGGTGCCTATGTTGATGAAATTATTTTCAGGTGCATTTTATATTTTAATTCCACTCCTGTATAAAAACAGAAGGGATCGTAATTTGGCCCCAGAAAGGTAGCCAGCCGATCCCTTCATCTCCCGGTTGATGAGATCCACCCCTGCGCTCAGGCATGTAATGACGTGTGACTAGGGAGAGCCCCCATTAAACTCAATGTGGGTCACTTTTACGTCTGTTTTTCACATAACAGTGGCAAGTTTGAGATTAATGAAAGGCATCACTCGACTAACAAGGGCTATCTTGCTTGAGCGGTGCCCTTCATTAATCTCAAACTTGCCACTGTTATGTGAAAAAACAGACGTAAAAGTTACCCCCACTGACTTTAATGGGTCATGCCCCCGTGCTCTCCTTGGTCACATGTCATTACAAGTTTGAGCATGGAGGCAGATCTCAGCAACTGGGAAGTGAAGGGATCAGCTGGCTACCTTTCTGGGGCCAAATTATGATCCCTTCTATTTTCATACTGGATTGGAATTAAAATATGAAATGCACCTGAAAAGAATTTTGCCATCATAGGCTTCTAAATAATCTAAGCGTTACTCCAAAATAAGAATCTCACAACATCACTTTAATGCCTGAGGATACAAATTCATAAAACCATACCCACCAATATTAAAGTTAACACAGCACCCTTGCTGTATGTGGCTAAGGAAGCCACAATAAGATGAAGTCATCTGATGATGTCCACCTGGGTTTGAGTAAATGCTCTAAAGCCAATAGCGATGCCCAAAATTCATTATGTCCTGGGCAATCTCTACCTACTATTCCCAGTGGCCTTCTTTAAATCTCTCAATCAGATATTCTCTGCCTGTCTCTGGAAGGGTAAGAGATCCAAACTAAACCTCCGTACCCTTTTTAAGCCACTGGATGTCAGGAGGAATGTACTTTCCAGACATCAGAGGTTTCCATCTTGCCTTTATGACTAAGCAAGCCCTGTCCTATTTGGAAACAATTGGCACCTCTATCCCCCACTGTGGGTTGAATTATGTACACAGGCTTGGCTATCTCACACTCAGGGAATTTTATTCCCAGACTGGGCTCTCCCTTCATGTACTTCACCCTGTATATGATTCACTAGACAAACCTGGCTTCAGAGGACAAAGGTTGACAAATGCTATACTGAATGGCTGAGTACCATGCTATATCCACCTTTGCTTAATCCCTCTTCCTAAGTACCTGCAATAATTAGCATCTAAACTAGCAATAATATCTGTTCAGTTAACTTTATCTGGTCAGATAACCTAATATTCTTCAGGTGAAGCTACCTCTGCCTGGAAGCTGCAACACTGGACTTAGGATTTGCAAGAAAGCGAGCTGTGCTCACAACAGAGGGAGGAGAACCTTACAATTTACTATTGTCTTTGGTTTGAAGCAGATTTCTTAGGAAAGTTAATATTCTTCAGGTGGAGGATACTTCTAACTGAAGGGTGAAATAAGAAACTTAGAATTATCAGAAAAGGCTGTCTCTCAATCAACAGAGGGAAGGTCCACCACCTTGCTTTACTTTTGTTACAATTGTTAAGAGTTTAAACCCACAGGGACTGAATACTGTTTACTGTGTCTGTCCTTGTGCACAGCTGACGTGTTTTGGGGCTGACTGCTTTCAGAGCACAAGTCACCAGGCTGTTTTGGGGCTGGGGAGGTTTACCTGTGTCTGACTTGGATGTCTGGATTTTTCCCTGTTTGATTAGCAGGGTATTTTCTCTGTCAAATTGTCGTGTAGGGCATCTTGCTGACAGGAAGGCACTCATCGCAGCGGTAGGTCAGAGCTTTTAGCTGATTGTTCTGTGAGGCACAGTTTAGGCCCAAACCCTTCCCACCCTCACCCCACCCACCCCTGGAAAGAGTTCCTTTATACCTGGGTTCTGACATCATTTCTCAAGAGGCAAGGTGCATATCACTGTCATATCCTCTCTAGCACACTGCACTGACAATATAAGCATACATTATATAATATATATATTTCTATATAACAAACCAATCACACACACACAAAAAAACTAAACAAGGTAGACAGACATGTGGGGAGTAGTGCAATGTAATGGCTGTGGGGCAGCAGTCTTCCGGGAGTCTTTCTGGAGGCTGAGATGCTGCCCTGTTTGCAGACAATTCTCTGCCGAGGGAGGAAGTTGCCCGTCTTCAGGCCGCACTGGGCAGTAGTAAGGGAACCTCCCCTATCCAGGGAGCACCAGAGCCACCACCACTACCTCAGAGGTTGAGAAGAAAGCACAGCAGTTGGACCACAGTGGGCTCAGGGAGGGTAAGGGTGGTGGAATAGAAGCACACCCAGTCAGTTGTTCCACTCCATAATCCATACACCATTCTGGGGGAGCATAGTTCCCCTATGGATACACCCGCAGAGGAGACTAAGGAGGGTGCAGACAACTGTCACAAGGGAGGCCCTCAGGAAGGAGGCAAAGGGCACCACAGGGAAAGGAAGCAGCTCCTGGTGGGGGACTCAGTTATTAGGGGGATAGAACTGGGGGGAGCAGGGAAAACTGAAGTAAGGTGCCTGCCTGGTGCCATGGCTTGGAGGGACAGGAAGCACATCCTTAGGATCACGAGAACAGTTGCACGGAAGTCTGAGCTGGATGTCATTGTCCACCTAGGAACAAATGACTTGGCTCATCATGAGATTAGAGCAGTGCAGAAGGACTTTGTAGAGTTGGGGAGGGGCCTAAGACTAGTAGCACACACAGTATCCTTCTCAGAGGTGCTGCCTGTCAGTGGCATGGGTGAGGCGAGGGTACTTTGCACCATGCAGTTTAACAAATGGTTGAAAAAATGGTGTGGAGCACAGGGGTTTGGCTTCACTGGGGACTGGGGTTCCACCTGGAGGGACACCAGCCTATACTAGCAGGATGGTCTGCATCTGTCCAGGAAGGGAACAGGTCTTTTGGGCAATCAGTTTAAATGCTTCATTGGCAAGCTTTTAAACTAGTCAAGGGGGAGGCACTGATAAGCAGCAGGAAAATCCCAGCCTCCCCCTACAAAACAGGGTACTAAATGAGAAAAGACCAAGGTAGAAAGGTCAGTGGAGGATGCTCACAGAAGTAAAGCCATCAAAAAATGGAGAGCAATGAGTACCAATGCCCGTAGTCTGGGTAACAAGCTTCCTGAATTAGTGGCCTTGATGGAGGAGGAACATCTGGATATCGTGGCAGTCACAGAAACATGGTACAGACAGAACCATGACTGGGACGTAAACATACCAGGATACACTATCTACAGGAGGGACAGGGGGGTAAAAGAGGAGGAGGAGCAGCTCTCTACGTAAGGGAAGGAATCAAAGCAAAAGGGTAAACAGGAAGGAAAAGAAGCACTGTGGGTCAATTTGGAGTCAGGCAATGGCACCACAATCCGCACAGGGGTTGTATACAGACCCCCCTCTCAGTGGGAGGAAATGGACAAGGAAATGATAGAAAGTATACTTAGAATGGCAGATAAAGGGGAGATATTGCTGATGGGTGATCTGAATATGCCAGATGTTAACTGGAGTGCAGTTGCAGCAGCCACTTCTAAGAGTGGGGTTATTCTAGATGCCCTACAGGGGGCATGCCTTAGACAACTAGTATTGGAACCCACTCGAGAGGGAGCAATCTTAGACCTGGTTCTCGCAAATGGAGATGGAGAGAGGATCACAGATATGAAGTGAGTAGCCTTCTGGAACTAGCGACCATCGAACAGTATGGTTCACAATAAACACAGCAATAGAGTCAAGCCATACAAAGGCAAAAGTACTGGACTTCAGGAGGGCTGACTTTGCCAAAATGGGTGAGTGCCTAAGGAACGCACTAGCAAATGGGCAGGAAAGTGGGGGGGAAGAAAAATGGGGAATAATAAAAACTGCCATCACAGAAGTAACAAGCCTTTGTGTTAAGCAAATAAACAAAACAAAACAATGTAAGAAACCACTATGGTCCTCAAAGGATGTGTCAGTGAAGGTTCAAGAGAAAAAGAAAGCATTCAGAAAGTACAAGGAATCACAGAAGGAGCAGGACAGAGAACTGTATCAGTTAAAGCAAAATGAAGCTGGGAAAGCAGTCGGAACAGCAAAGGCCCGAACCGAGGAAAAGATAGCCAACTCAGTTAAGAAGGGGGATAAAACCTTTTTTAGGTACATCAGGGAGCGAAGGAAGATTAAGGGAGGGATAGTGAGGGTTAATAAAGGGGGGGGTGGGCAGAGGGTGACGGTGAAAAGACAGAGATACTAAACAAATATTTTTGCTCAGTATTTACAAATGAAGAGGGTGAGGTACCTAAAACAAACAATAGAAACACTCTGGATACAGAAGTTGATACCAGCCCATTTACAGAAGAAAGGGTTCTGAAAGAACTCTTAAAACTGAAAGTGGACAAAGCAATGGGGCCTGATGGGATTCATCCCAGAATTCTAAAAGAACTAAGGGTAGAACTAGTGACACCATTGACTACCCTCTTCAACAAATCATGGGAGTATGGGGAGGTACCTGAGGACTGGAGGAGGGCAGATGTGATTCCCCTTCACAAAAGTGGGAACAGGGCAGAAGCAGGAAACTACAGACCTGTTAGTTTAAGCCCAGTGATAGGGAAAATGATGGAATCACTTCTGAAGGAAAGAACTGTCGAGTACCTAGAGGCCAGAGGGGCACAGGACCCAAGGCAGCATGGATTCACAGCGGGAAGGTCATGCCAGATGAATCTAATAGATTTCTTTGACTGGGTGACCAAAGTAGTAGATCAGGGAGGGGCTGTGGACATGGCCTACCTAGACTTTAGCAAGTCATTTGACTCAGTCCCACACAAAAGATTAATATACAAGTTAGCCAGCCTGGAGTGGGTCCCAAGATGATAGCCTGGGTAAAGAATTGGCTGGAGAATAGGACACAGAGGGTACTAGTAAATGGAGTCCACTATGAAGAAAGGGGGGGTTACTAGTGGGGTACTGCAGGGTTCAGTGTTAGGACCGGTCCTCTTCAATGTCTTTATAAGCGACAATGCAGAGGGACTGGAAGGAAAGTATGTCTCTTTGCAGATGACACAAAGATCTGCAACAGAGTTGATGCACAAGGTGGGGTGGAAAGGATGAGAAGGGACTTGGCAAGGTTAGGGGAATGGTCAAATGTATGGCAGCTTAGATTCAATGCTAAGAAGTGCAAGGTAATGGGAAACAAAAACCCAGGGGAAGAGTACACAATGGGGGTGAGATACTAACAACAACAAAAATGGAAAGGGGCCTGGGGGTAGTCATATCAGATGACTTAAAGGTGGGCAAGCAATGTGAGAGCAGTAAGGAGGGCTGGGGGGATACTGGGATGCATAGGGAGAGGCATCACCAGTAGAAAACAGGAAGTTGTTATCCCTCTGTGCAGACAGCTGGTAAGACCCCATCTGGAGTACTGTGTGCAGTTCTGGAGACCCAGTCTCCACAAGGACATAGACAAGATGGAAGCTGTCCAGAAGAGGGCAGCTAAAATGGTGCAGGGACTGCACCAGAAGACATATGAAGAGAGACTAAAGGAGCTTAATATGTATAGCCTCGAGGAAAGGGGGGAGAGGGGGGACGTGATAGAAACTTTCAAGTACCTCCAGGGAATCAACAAGTTCAACAGGCAGCATCTTTCAAAAGAGGTGTGCAAGAACAAGGGGCACAATTTGAAGATAGAGAGGCGGCTCAGAGGTAATGTAAGGAAGTATTTTTCACAGAGAGGGTTGTGGATGCATGGAACGGCCTTCCGGAAGAGGTTGTGGAGTCAAAAGCAGTGGTTGAATTCAAGCATGCATGGGACAGTCATAAGGCAATTCTAGGGGGTTGGGGTAGAAAGAAGTAGGCTGCTGGTTAACTAGGATCTGCAGCTTATCCATTAGGTAAGGAAATGGGCAGACTGGGTGGGCCAAGCGGTCCTTATCTGCCGTCAAATTCTGTGTTTCTGTGTTCACTCATTGGGCTTCTATGACCATCTCATTGTACAAAGAATTCCCCTTTACACATCCCACTTCAGCAGCATGACTGGCCTTTAGCCACCACGGTGTTGTATTCTAGGTCTCTCAGGTAGCAGCAGAATGGTCTGCTGCCTGGGAGGCCAGACACACCACATTAAGATTTCAGTGGTTATGTTCAATGTACAGTGGCATCCCCAGACCTACTGAATAAAGCAACGTAATTTCAATGGCAATTAGTCCCCTTTGTCATGCAGGAAACCGTGGTGTTCACTTCATCCTGGCAGTGTCACATTTTCCTGAATTACAAAAGGGGACTAATTACCATTGAAATTACATGGCTTTATTTAGTATGTCTTCTGCAGCATTCTGCAGAGTGCTACAAAATGCTGCAAAATTATGCAACTTGTAAGCAAGAAGAAACAACAGGTTGTGCATTAGACAGTTCTAATGCACAGCCAGGGGCATAGTAAGGCAGGCCTACAGTCCCTGGCCATGTCTTAGAACTGTCTAATGCACATGTGTCTTATTACGCTTATAAAATGGGCCTCTGTATGCAACATTAACGTAAAACACTGTGTTTTATGTTGATATAGAAATAAATAAATTCTTCCATATATTTTGCTATAAAATAGTTCCTCCACCTACAATACACTGGTGTATTTATTTTTTGACTTTTACAAGTTGAAGATACCTGTCACGGTTACAGACCCCCCCACCCCCAACACACACACTGGTACAGTCTCAATAAATATTAGGGACTTGTTGAATCATTTTTTTCTTTTGTAGTTTGAATTATTTTAGCTGTGTAACAATCAAAAGGTGCGGAAGTGAGCAGGCGGTTGAGAGTAAATGCACAAGGTGATGATCTACAGACCGGTAAGTGGTACCACTGTAGAAATTAAAAGCAACTTCTGTCTATGAGCTGCTTATTTGTAGTTTAAGAGACTGCGTTACAATATCTGAAAAAAAAAAAAAACAACACTGAGGGAACAAGCAGAGGTTAGAAGCAACCAGAGGGCCGAACAGGTGGGAATGTGAAAACAGACTGAGGCAGATTTGCAATGATTTCAGAAAACATAACTGACTCTAAAAGCAGCAAATCTTTTTTTCAGCTTATGTTTTGAGTAATTTTTTTCTGATATCCATGACAGTGTGTATTTTTGTGCCTTTCTTAGGCATAATGAATGCTGTGAGGCTTTATGCTGCACAGTTTAAAAAAAATATATAAATGGAAAGCACAGTATGAACGTTCAAGTTCAATTACAAATCAGAACTTAAGGGCAGTCCCTAACAGGAACCAGTTAAGCCATGAACTGCCTTTAAAACAACATGGTCAGGAGCCGGCACAGAGGCCTGAGGCACTGGGAGCCTTGCCTTTCTCCATGCATGCAACCCGTGTTTGGGAATGAGCATGGGTTGCTGGGGGTCGGCCGGGGGAAGTTCTGGGAGTGGACAGAGTGGTCACCAGGCAGTTCTCCTCTTGTGGATTGGGGAGGAAGGCCTCTCCGGCTCTTGATTGCCACCAAGTAGAGGCTCGTTGGTAATGTCAGAGCCCTGGAGGGGCTGGCATTAGGCTGGGTGGGTGGATCGGGGTGCGCTCAGTGCACGTGCATTCACTGACGTAGATGCCCGAGGACCCAGGGTAGTAAAAGGGTGAAAAGCAGGCAGAAACAGGACCCCCAGAGGTAGGATGAAGACTGATCCCAAGTAGGCTCTGCACTGGTGGCTGGGCATGCATCACAAGTCCTGTGGCAGAGGATGCAGGTGCAAGGTAAGTCCCAGGGCAGCAGGGTGATGGGGCTGGGGGGGGGGGGACTGACAGGGGCAGCCAGAGGAAGGAGAATAAAGAAATAATGAAAAAAAAAAAAAGCAAAACTTGGTCAACCTCCCCTGCTCTTTGAGGCAGTCAAAAGTAAACTCAGAAAAAATTATAAAATCTCTTAGTGCTGAGTGACCAGATAAGGGGAGTCCACTGAAAGCGCCTGGAGCTCCCCTGTCCTTCTAGCAGACGTGATAGCCACCAGGAAGGCCGTCTTCAAAGACAAGTGCGACAAGGCACACTTGTGCATTGGTTCGACTGGCTTGCCCATAAGCATTGCCAGTGCCAGCAGAAGATACCATGGAGGTGGAGGTTCACGTACTGGAGGGGATGTGTGATCCAGGCCTTTGAAAAGACCCGACCACTGTCTCCTGCGCCGACAGCTGACCGGCCCACGCCCGGTAAGCAAAGATGGCTGCCAGGTGCACCCTAAAAGTCGATGATCGCAGACCCCCTTTGGAAAGAGACCAAAGGTAGTCAAGAATGTTAGCCACTGGACAAGACAAAGGGTCCAGACCCTTGCCCTGACACCAAATGGAAAACCTTTTCCATTTGGAGGCATAACATTTCCTGGTTGATTCCTTTCTGGATGCCCCTGCCACGGTGTAAACATCTTCGGAAAGACCCATAGCCTGGAACTCTAGCTGCTCAGGTACCAGGCTGTGAGGTGCAGAGATTGAAGGTCTGGATGGAATACCTTCCCCTGATCGAGTGATATCAGGTGCGGGTGTGATGGGAGCCGCTCAGGGGGCCTGCAGCGGAGGCTGAGGAGATCTGGATACCAGAACTGGCGCGGCCAGTCTGGGGCTACCAGGATCACCTTCGCCTTGTCCCTTCTCACCTTGAGGAGCACCTTGTGGATCAAGGGGAATGGAGGGAAGGCGTACAGGAGGCCTGGAGTCCACGGCTTCGAGAAGACATACCCCTGCAGCGAGCCCTGCTGAGGGAGGGAGGCAGGCATGAAACAGCTTTAGCTTGGTGTTTTCCCTTGAGACAAAGAGATCCACCATCGGTTTGCCCCAGTGGGAGAACAGGCAGTAAGCTACCTCTGGATGGAGAGACCACTTGTGGGATGTCTGGCCTAAGCCACTGACAGCATCCGCCAGATGGTTTAAGGCTCCTCTCACATGGATGGCTAGGAGATCTGCCTCCAATTGGCTCATGAGGGTCCAGATGCGGAGCACCTCCCTGCACAGCGGACGGGAGTGTATACCCCCTGTTTGTTGAGGTAGTACATGGTTGTGGTATTGTCCATCTGGACTTGAACCACTTGACCCCAGAGCTGAGGAGCGAAAGCTGACAGTGCCAGTCTGACTGCTCAGAGCTCCAACAGGTTGATGTGGCATCGGGACTTCTCAGGGGTTCAGAGCTCGTGGGCCCTGCCATGTAACTCAGAAGGCAAGGAAAGTCCTGGGCAGGGCGCAATTGCCCAACCAGAAATGATTGGGAAAAGGACGAGTGAACCTCCGTCCTGTTCGCCGGAAGCTGAGCTCTGTCTTGACAAGAGGCGAGCTCTGCCCCAATGAAGCCCATCACCTCAGAAGGCACAAGTTCCGACTTGGCCTCGTTGATCAGGAGGCCGAGTTGGGAGCAGGTCTGGAGGGCTAGGTCCTTGGACCTCTCCACCTCCTGTTGGGTGGAACCTGCTAGGAGCCAATCAGCGAGGTAAGGATAAATCCTGACCCCCCGCACGCTTGAGATGGTCCGCACCACTGCAATGCATTTGGTGAAGACCTGTGGGGCCTATGACAGGCCGAACAGCATGGCCTGGAATTCGTACAGGGTCCCTTTGACCCTGAAGCAGAGGAACTGCTGATGGGATGGACAGATTGGGACGTGAAAGAATGCATCCTGCAGATCCAGTGAACAGAAATGGAAATTACGTACTTACCATAATTACTGATCTTCTTGGACAGTCTCCTTCACTCATTCACACTAGTAGGATAGCGCCGGAGGCACTAGGACCAAGCGGGAGCCAAAAATTTTCTGAAGGGTCGGCGCCGAGGTAGGACCGCGCATGCGAGACTGACTCGCGCCTGTGTAGGCTATCTCGGTGTCGACCCTCCAACTGCCTCAGTACCTTTTCCACCAAGGAGGTGCAGCATAACTAATGAGAATAACTCATTCTGAGTTTCTGGGCCTGAGAGGGCCCAGATGGCCTTTGTAAGAAAGGTCAAAGAACAATGTCTTCATAGTCCAAACCATAGGCCATGAAGACCAGGAAAAAAAAAAATGAGTGAACCAGGGATGGTAGGGCATGTGAATGAGTGGAGACTGTCCAGAAGACTCAACACTATGGTAAGTTAATTTCCATATCTTCCTGGACTAAGTCTCCATCACTCATTCACATTAGTGGGAGAGTACTGAGCTAAAACCCATAACCCTGAGTAGGGTGATAGGAGATAGGGTTCACCTAGAAAAGACGGCCAAGGACTGTCCTGCTAATAAAAAGAGCCGTCTTGTAAAGAGCATCCAGAATATGATGCTTACAAGATAAGTGCTCAAGTTGCAACTCACCATTTTGCAGACGACTGCAACGGGCACAAAATGAAACTCTGCCAGGAAGCCGCAACCACTCAGAGGGAGTGGCGAAAACCCGGACTCACAATTTGGTATAAGACCAAAACTAATAGTGTCAAAGACATGTACTAATCTAGTGTTAAAGGACCTCAGGAACTGCAAGAGCCGGAGATAAAGTCTACAGGTTCAGGATAGACCGGAGATGGAACCCCACTACCAAGTATGGCTGACCTGCAAACAACAGGTCCAGGAGCACTTGAACCCCTTACTTGGTGAGCAAAAGAAGGTCCAGGTGGGGTTAGCCCATCAAGGAGAATGGTTTTCTCTTAGTCACTGAAACCTTCCTGATGGAAAGCGAAGCACAACTTAGAAGCCTCTTGTGGTGGTCTAGTAGAATCAAATCCTAGTCACTGCATATTCCAAAAGGGAATCATCCTGCCCCATGTGTATAACTGTAGCAGCAGTCTCTGAACTCAGGGAAGAAAGGAAAAAGTGTACAGGAGGACGTGTCCACTGCGGAAAAAAACATTTCGACAGAAAAAAAACGGGCTGGATTTATAAGGCAAATAGAGGCAGATGAGCGTCTAGGAGGGACACAGCAGGACCAAGTTAGGGCTAACCCATTCGTTGAAGTGACCGAATAGTGGCAGAAGCAGCTCAATGCGGTGAGGCACTAGTTACTCCGACCTCCCTGAAGGGAGTAGGAAGGACTCTTGTTTGCTTTGTTGAAAAAAACAAACATCACAGCTCCGTCACGTAGTCAGAGAGGATAGCTTCGAGTGCTACTGGCACGGAACCAGTGCGCAGGAACTGAAGGTGTGAATATTTGAGATGCTATCTCAGAAAAAGACCTACTTGACCTATGGTCAAGAAAGGAGCATGTTGTTTGTTAAGTTGAAGCAAGCATGGAAGTAGGAATCTAAGTTCCGACTCGCTGAAGAGTCACTTCTGTTGCTGCGAGGCTCTGATCAAGAGAAGAAAGCCTGATTAAAAAAAAGGAGGGACTAACAGACTGGTTAGACGCCTAGGTTTTAGAAATATCTCGGAATAAGAGAAATCTCTCTAGAGAAAAGAGGTGAGCTATACCACCGCTGGATCGGACTGCCCCTAGGGGTAGAAGAAATCAGGTACTCTTTACCGAAGTTTAGAGATGACCGCCTCAGGGTTGAGGCGGAACCTGACCAGATCCAAAGTGTGGTATCGGGAAATTCCAACTAGGCCCTGTGCTGTGATAATTCTAACCCCTTTTTTAAATTTTTTTTTATTATCATTAGTCAGAGCCTGACAAGGCTGCAGGCTGCTATTTCGCAAGGATTGCCTGAAACAGAAATGACAAAGATGTCACCCCCGAGGAGCAGGAGAAGCCTGAGGATCCATAACTGAACTCTTGACTGGACTAATAATAATAGCTAGACAGATGTTAACCACCTGTGCCGAAGCAGCCACCAGAGGAGTAGCATCAAACGAGGGCTGTATACCCCTATCAAAGGAGCGAACAGTCTGTGCGGCTCCCGACCACTGAATTAGAATGTTCCACAGAGTGTAATTATCTTGATGACTGAAAGAGTCTATATGCAGAGGTGTATGGTCCACAGATCCAGTCTGAGCACTATGGTGGACCCCATTAATGAGGAACTACTGAAAAGAGCTTCCATCATGGACTCCGATGATAGAGAGGGCATGTCCTTCAGTATATAAAATGAGTAATCCGCTGTATCACTGACCAGAAGGACAGGGAGAGACTCATCTAGATGCCCTTCTACCGCAGAAGGACCCCAAAGAG
The DNA here is from genome assembly GCA_016271365.2 of Neoceratodus forsteri. NCBI lineage: Eukaryota > Metazoa > Chordata > Ceratodontiformes > Ceratodontidae > Neoceratodus > Neoceratodus forsteri. Next base: position 1,271,894,996 of record CM057449.1, on the reverse strand, counting down.
AGGTCTAGGTCAGAGCCACTAAAGACTCCGACACCAGGAAGGGTGTCGAGGAGCTTGGCACAACGTAGGGAGCTGAGAAAGTGCTGAGCGGAATGAGAGATTCCGCTGGCAGTACAGAACAGAAGAGTCTCATCAGTGGAAAACCGCTGGATGACACAAGACCAGATGCAGACCGCCACCCACTAAGATGTGTGGAAAAAATAATCCGCAGAACAGGACTTCATTCTGCGGAAATATCCCGCCACAAGTCCCGTGGAAGAAGAGGTCTGCAAACAGAGATCTTTCCCTAGTTCTGTCAGACAGCACCAACTGGCACCCCGTGGCCCCAGCGTCACTCCAGGCACAGGAGGGCACCAAGCAGTACCTATGCCTACCTGGGCGACACCCAAGGGCACCCATGGCGGAACCCGCAGGTATCCTTGGCACCAATGGCAACAATGGCATGCAAGGGCACCCCTGATGTCCATGGCACCCATGGTACCCAAGAAATCCATGGCAGCAATGGCACCCGAGGGTACCCATGACACCCGTGGGTGCCTGGCGCTGCCCGGCGCAGCCCACAGGTGCCCAGCACAGCCCGTGCTGCCCTCAGCACCCGTGGGTGCCCAGCATCGCCTGCAACACCCGTGGGTGCCCACAACACCCACGAGCATCCGCGGGCATCCGTGGAACCGTGAGACACCCACAGCACCACCAGCGATGCCTGCAGTGAAGGCAACAATGACAGCACCCACGGCACCACACAGAGCCCACTACACTGAGTGCAGTGCCAAGTCATGGTGCCGATCCACGGCGCCGACCCAAACACCAGCAGCGCCACCAACGGCACCAATGCCAAACCAGTGGCCATGGCGCCGGACCTGTGATGCCACCAAGGAATCAGGCACAGCACCAGAAAAAACACCATGGAAAAGCCAATGGAGAAGATGGGGAGAAGGAGAAAAGTGGTGCCAGTGCTGGCTCCAGCATGGAAAACGAAGAGGTGGGTAGGCATGAGGGGTCGACACGATGGCGAAGGCATCAAGAGGGCACCGCACTCATTCTGATCCAATTGACCTGGCTCTGGTCCAACGGCTCCGAGGCCTGGAGGCCCCGAAAACAGGAACACAGCCAGGAAAAAAGGAAAGTCAAACCCCCTGCTCCACAGGAGTGGCCCAGAGGTGAAACTGCTCACCAGAACTCCAATAAGGACAGAGATGGAGTCCGGAGTCGAGAATGCGGCCGTTAGGAGTGGGGCCAAGGAGAACCCACGAAAAGTTGGTTCAGGCCTATCGCCCCTTCCAACAAACAATCCTTGTGCAGATGCACCAATGGGTAACCTCAAGCGGCACCGATTCTTCTTCCCCAAATGAGGAAGAAGAGCTCGAGGCTAAGTGGAGCCGGATCCCCGGCACCACCAGATTCGTGCTTCGGTGGACTGTCACCCCCTCCCCCCCCAAGCACAGGACTGTCCGTAGTCAGACCTCCCAATATTGTTGGTGACAGACGTGGGCACAGCCCATCTGCCATAACAACCTTCAAACGAAGTCTTCCTACCGTCACCGCTACCGTCTAAGGACGACTCCGTTGACGGCAGGAAAGAATTTATTTTTCTTCATAATTTTCTTTTCTTGTTCGTAAAATAAGAAATTACTACTAAATAGTTAAATTAAACAGTTAAATTAAACACTAAAAGCTGTTGTCGTATAGACGAAAACTTTGGACTACGGCAGACGAGTGACATCGACATCCAAACGCACTCTACGGTGGGAGAAAAGGAACTGAGGCAGTTGGAAGGTCGACGCTGAGATCAGTCTCGCGGTGCCACACATGTGCGGTCCTACCTCGGCGTTGACCCTTCAGATAATTTTTGGCTCCCACTTGGTCCTAGCGCTTCCAGTGCTATCCCACTACTGTGAATGAGTGATGGAGACTTAATTCAGGAAGATCCACATGTTTCGCTCCAAGGATATGATATGATCTGGGACAGAGTGACCATCTGAAAGGTGCGTGACCTGAGATATTGATTCAGGTTGTGCAGATCTAGAATGGGGCGCCAGCCCCCCATCTGCTTGGGCACCAGGAAGTACCTGGAGACAAAGCCTGGGTCTGCTGGAGGATCCGCCACTGGAGCTACTGCCTCCTTGAGGAGAAGCTGAGCAATGTTGTCTCGGAGAGCCAACTGAGTCTGAGTGGATACTCTTTCCTCCCGAGGGGCGTCGGCTCAGCTTGGAGGGTACTGCTCGAATTCCAGAGGCAGTCCCTGACCGACCACTTTGAGAACCCACCTGTCCGACGTGACAATGGACCAGATGGAAAGGAAGTGGCGGAGCCAGCCCCCATGGGAGGACCCAGAGCTGAGGTGATGGGAGAGGGGATGACAGCCCCCGGCCCGTCACTGAGCAGGCTTGGAGGAGGAGGAGCCTCCAGGACCTGAACCTTGGCCTTCTTTACAGGTCTGTGGGGGCCTGAGCTTGGGCCAGGGGTGCCAAGTTTGAGCTTGCTGCTCTTGCTGGTGCTGCTGTCCACCTTGAAAGGAGAACTGCTGAGCCACAGGGGAAGAATGCTGAAAAGGCTTCTTCTTTTTCTTCTGCTGGTTCTTGCCCAAAGAACCCTTGGCAGAAGTAGTGTCCAAGGTGGCACTGGACTGCTCTATGCGCTGAAGGTGACCAGCCACTCCTGGGCCGAACAGGTCGGTCTCTAGGAAGGGCATGTCAGCTGTTTGTGCTGGGTATCTGCCGGGAAGGAGGACAGCCTCAGCCAAGCCCTGCGACGAGAGGCAACTGCGGCAGCCATCGAGCGGGCACAAGAATCCCCAATGTCCAGGGCCGTCTGAAGCTGCTGTTTGGCAACAGCTCAGCCCTGATCCCAGACCTGCTTGACCGTGTTCTGCATGTCTGCAGGGAGATGTGGGAGGACTTCATCCAGCGACCCTAGAAGGGCGTGAGAGAAGTTAGCCATGATGACGGCCGAACTTGCCTGACGAAGGCCCAAGGAGGAAGCCGCATAGACCTTCCTGGCTGAATGGGCCAAAAGCTTGGACTCTTTATCAGGAGGTTGGTCACTGTTGGCAGAATTGCCAGTAAGCCTGAACACAGAACCAGGCTCTCAGATGAAGGGTGTTTTGTGGACCTCGCAAGGGACCCCATGGGCACCGCATACTTGCAGGCCATGCGGGCAGACGGAGCTGGACAAGAGGCAGGGCACTCCCAGAGTTCTAGGGCAGGGCCAACAATAACCTCAGCCACAGGAAAGGCCTCTGTCGGGGTATCCCTTCTCTTAAGGATGTCCGTAAGAGAGTACTCCACCTTTTTCTGAATTGGCTCCAGGGGCATCCCTGTGGACTCAGAGATGAGATGAAGAATGCCCTGAAAAGATGAGGGAACTTCCTCCGTCTCTAAGCCAATGGTTGATTCATCACCTCCTGGATGAGAATGCAAGCCGATGATGTCCAAATCAGAGGAATCCGGATATAACAGCCGACCGCCCAGGTCACCTTCAACTCACCGAGGGCGGTCCAGGGGTGACTGTGACTGACAAATGCCGGGGAAGCCCGGTGTCCGGCCTGTCTTCCTTGGAAGGAGCCCCTCCCACAGGCTGCTTGGGTGGTGGTTCCACCACAATCGGTGGAGAGACGGTTTTAGGCCAAACTGGAGGTTTTATCGGCTCTGCGGGCTGGGGAACCGACTTAATCGGCTCCGAAGGAGTCGGCTTCAGCCTAGGAGTCGAAAGCCAAGTAATGGCCGGGGTGGAAATCAGGGTCGGCTTGTGCTGGTCAAAATAAGCTGTTGCCACATGAGGTCCTCATAGTGCCGACATAGTTTCCGCCAGAGCCTCTCCTCATCAAAGGAGGATGAGGACAACCGATGGCGTTGCCTCTTTTTAGAGCGTTTATGGCTCTTCCTCGGCCTTTCAGTTGAGGGAGTCCGAGACCTTGATCGAGATTGGACAGGCCGACTAGGCCACTCAGGAGACACCAGTGGGACCGGTGATTTCCCGGGGTCGGGGACCACTCACTTCCTCGATGGGAGTCCCAGCAGGCTGGGTCTCACCATCTGGGAAGACCAGATTAGGAGTTTGATCGAGGGAATTGTTGACCAGAGTTGTCGATAAGGGATCAATAGGGTTGATGACGATCTCTACGTCGTCGATCGACAGTTTGGTTGACTGACCAGACAGCAAAGTCGAAAAGCCAGCAGCCGAAGAAGCAATCTCGACCGAAGTCGAGACCGCATGTTCCTGGGACCGAGATCTCTCCCACTCCCAAGAACGTCTCTGTCGAGACGAAGATAATCTTGGATCCTTCTCCCGCTCACGGGATCGAGAGGAGTGCATGCCCACAGGCGCCTCCCCCATGGTAGGGAGAGACCGGAACAACTCTTGGAAGGAACCCGAGAAGGTGGAGCCCAGGTTAAGTGAAACGAAGAATCTCCGAGAAGTCTCTGCAGTGTGAGCTGTTTCCTCCTTGAACGCCTGCATGCATTCCAATTGCTCGGCAGATCCCGCAGCTGCGGAAACCGCCCACCAAGCCTCCTTGGATTTCACCAGAGGGTTCCTTTTCTCCAGTCTCCCAAGCTTCTGGTGTACAAGATGGTCATCGAGGACGCTGGGATGAAAGGCGGGACACATATCGCATTGCAAGGTGTCAGTTGACACCGAGACAGTAAACGCATGCGGTGTGGGGATTGGTGCTTGACATTTTCTGGCCGCAAGGGCACCGACAAAATCTGGGGGATGACTTGTCTCCATAATCGAGCGTAACCCGTTAGGGAAATGCTAACGCGAACGAGACGAATTTCGTGAATAACCGAAGGTTTTAGAGCCAGGGCCTACAAAATGCGTGAGCACGAGGGAGGCAACCTGAATCTTCCAGCAGAAAGGAAGATCTGGCATCATGGGACAGAGCCGAGGTATATACCACCCAGGTAGGTGGGAGGAGCCAGCTTGAAGACTTCCGGCTGATCTTAAAGTGGAAGGGGACATGCCAAAGAGTGTGGATGAACAACATATCCACGCTCCTAGAACTGTAAGCTTCATAATTTAAACTGATCTAGTTTTTTGGGTTTTTTTTTCGCAGTCCAATGTAAAAAGAAATGTCTTAATATGGGATGCTCAATAATTTTAGAACTGGCAAAGCTATGTGTACAAAACCTGCCACAAAATTAACACCAAGGACTGGAAAGGTGCACACCAAATTTTGCAGTTATAGGGGCTGAGATCGCCAAAATATAAACTGTCAAAAATCATATTCTTGACACAAACACTAACTCAAACCTAACATACAGGCACTACTATGCCTGTAGAATGAATGAATCTATCTCTCTCTACCTACTTGTATAACATGAATATTTATTGATTCATTGATTTATTGGATTTTGTTGACCGAGTAGGCCCCCTGAGACAATGTCCCTTTTCCCCACTGAAAATGCCGTGATATATTTGTCTCTTTACGATGATAGCCAATTAGTGTATATGGAAAAAAAAACAAAAAAACAATTAACATATATGAAACCAACCAGTTAGTTACACTGTATGAATGGGTTAATAACACCTTAACATCACATTAATAACTAACACTCTATTTCACCAGCAATGACGCAAGTAAAATCACTTTAATAACACATGTAACTGCCCTTTATTAATACATGAAGCAGCTACCTTATTAATACAAGCAACCCCTCCCAAAACCTCTACAGAAAACTACCCTAGCCTACACTAAGCACACACCTAACAGCCTCCCTCTAACCTCACTTATCAAATCACCATGTCCCTCAATGCTGCAGGTTTCTCTCAGTCAGGCCCACCACGCAGCTGCTACTGGTCCTCCCGCCATGCTGTTACGAATACCAACTCTCCTGACTGCACTGTGGCCTCATCTGCCACTCCTGCAGCCACTGACAAAACCTCTCTTGACCAAACGCCATGCTGCTCCTGACCGCACACTATGCTGCCCCCAACTGCATGCTGCTCTCCACCCTGAAGTTTGAAATGGGAAGACCACTGGAACCACACCTCGTTTTATAGGAGGCCACTACACTACAGGAACACTATAGGAACAAAAATATAACATTACAAGCAAAACCCCTGCACTATAGAAAACTGCTACCAAAATAACCACTCCACTACAGATAAATATTACCAAACCAACTGCTAAACTATGGGAAACACCAACACTATGGAAGAACAGTGGACACAGCTATGTCCAACCTAATGTATTACTTTAAATAAATGTAAGCAAAGTTCAGTACACTTGTGAAAGAATACCACTGAGTAGTAAAGCAAGCTCATAAAAGCCACTTGCCCTTTGGGCTCGTGGCTTTATGGCTTGTTTAACCCCTCAGTGGTACTATGTCCCTGTATACCACACTTTGCCATCATTCATTCTCTAACATATAGGTATACAGTATATTTATTTATTTCATTTTTTTGTTGACCGGGTAAGTGCACTAGACAAATCCTGCCTATTTTCAGGCACGACCCGGGAGAGGGGGATACAGATGAATGCCAACTGACCTTGAACCAGATTAAGCTGTTGGTGGTATTTTTTCAGTGAATGAGGGAAATCTGGCCAGGACACAGGGGAATTCCCCTACTCTTTTTCGATAAGTGCTGTGGGATCTTTAACATCCACATGAACTACCACCAATCCAGGCAAATGGGACCTCGGTTTAACGTCTCATCCAAAAGACAGCACCTCAGAAGTGCAGCACCCCTCTCATGCTGCACTACAGTGTAAGTACTGGGATATTAACCCAAGTGCCAGATGTGAGAACTGAACCCACGGCCCTTTGATCCCCAGCCTCAGAGGCGAGTGTGCTACCTACTGAGTCACTGACACTGATATATATGCAGTGTTGTCTTCACTGCTCTGCATTTCTTCTGTCTGAATGTTCCAGCTCATTATTTGATTTTTTTTCCTGAATTTACAGCCACTTTTTTCTGCATATGGACAGAGATGTTGCGAAGTAAAAATGTGCAGAAGTTCTCATGAATTACTGAAAATTTGCACTTTGCCGAGTTTGCAAATCTTCCCCTTCTCTGAGGACCTTTTGGATTCACGCAAATTGCGTGAATTTCACAGCGAAATTTAAATTTCACGCTTTGCAGTGAATTTCCCATGATTTGTACTTCCACAAATTCTGTGAAAGTCACGGATTAATTTGCGGAGCGAATTTTGTGGACTTTGCACACCTCAGCATATGGCCCTCTATTGATAATATGTTTTCTACACTTAGGGTGTAGGATGGAGCTGTTAAATTGTGGCCTGGGTCTTCTTTTCAGCATGATATGAGATGTGAAGGTTGTTGGTTTAACACGAAGAGGTTATTGGACTGTGACAAGCTATTGTTATATCCCAGTACTATGCACAGTCCTGAGAATAGATGTTATCGTGCATGCTTACCTATAACCCACCAAACAAAATCTGTGCTCCTCATAGAATGGCTCACTACTATAAAGAAGTTCAAAAAATGAACTCTGATATAAAATTAGATTTACTGAAAAGGGAACAGAAGTAATCCCAGATGAACTGCCACAACATGACAACACAAAAAGGAGGACAAAGGAAAACAAACCATGAAAAATCAAGAGGGCAAAGAATAAAGCATCCATGGACTCCATATGGATCACTGTGAATGTGACAAGACCATACATATTACTGAGACTAAAACAATAGCTGATTATCATCTCTCAGTTCATCCAATGACTCAAGAGGGATACAGTACGTCATGGCCCACAAACGTATACCCAGAACAGAAAGGAAACAGCTCCTCCCTCCACAGGGATCAAGGTGTATAGTGGCTCAGTTGCATAAGGCATTGTAAGTAGCAGGTCCCTAAACCGACAGAAGCAGACTGGAAGTTCAGTGACTAAGCTGAAAAAAGATTCAAAGTAATGAATTCAAGTGACTGCCATGAAGAGACCCAAAACAACAACAAATAATAATAAAAAAAAAAACAATGGGGACAAGTCAATGGTAAGCACGTAGGGATGTAAGTTTGTCATGGCAGCCATACACGTCATTGATTCCATGACATTTGATCTTTATTCAGGACTTCCATGAACTTTCACTAGTGTCATCAGAATGTAGCAATGATGAGAGTGCCACAACATTTACTACTGTTTACTAATGATTTCATGAACAAACAACGAGTCATTAAAACCTCATCCATGACAAACTTACATCCCTAACCATGGGAGCTATTCAGTGCATGAAGAAATTCCTTTTAAAGACAGTCACATTGTTTTTTTTTAATTTTTTTTTGAAATGGGAGAGATTAAAAACAACATGCACTGATTTGTTTTAACTACATTTGTATTAAACAGTTGGTGTTTGCCTATATTTTAATCAACCAGAAATATTTCCATTAAAGAAAAGGTACAGCAATTTGCACAAATATTAATGCCTCTGAAACGAGAACCCATATTAAGTGCACCTTTAAGGGTACTGCCTCTAAGCATCTGTGATGTTAGGATTTACATATAAATGGAAAATTTTAGTTTGTAATCTTATACTTGACACATGAAACTTACAAATCTGAAGACATCTAAGATGTGTTATAGTCAGTATCATGTGCTGAATTCTAAACAGTGCAAAAAAACTACAGAAGTCATTACTTCTTTCCAACCCTTCTCAGCAGCAGAATGGTGTCAGAGACTGTAAATCATGGCATCTCTAGCAGGGAGCGTGCAAGCACCACTGACATTTTCACAATTTAAATCATCTTGAGTAATAACCCTTTTAAGATGACTAATGTTACTGATTTTCCTGCATTAATAATAGTGCAGAATACAACTCAGAGGAAAAAATCACTAGTGCCCGAGGTCACGTTTTTAAAAGTAAATGGGCTGGACTAGTTAACTATTTCTGACAAGACTGTTTTCCAAAATAAACAGCAACTGACATAACTAATGTACCATTTTGTTGCACTTGTTAATTTTTGAAGATAAAAAACAATAATGACCAAAGATGAAAAAATTATTGAAGTCAAAAATCAATTACAATATTTCTCTAGATGTTTGGAGCAGGAAATCCATAGATATTCTGACTGTTTAATTTCGTTGGCAGTTTCCTCTACTGGCTAAAGAAGACACCTCCTTCTCTAAAGCCCAACTATTTCATTGAATCATTTATTTTCAAGTAGAAATGACCTCCTCTTAAAAAAGAAACAATAAAAGGCCATTAAAATAGGACTTCTATCTTCCTTCTGGCAGACATTTTTCATATTTTACAACATTTTCAAAATAACAATTACAGTGTCATTGTGGCTTAGTGGCAGTCCTCATGCCTCTAAGTCAGTCATAGGTTCAAGTCCCACTCTAAGGACTTAGGCTCTTGATACTGCATTGCAGAATTAAGAATTCTTACCTACTGTAGTTAGCATTCCTTGAGTGACATTAAATTGGTTTTCCTTCTGCCAGTCTGAGGACATAGAAAACCTGTTTGTTGTCTATGAGCATGTAAAAGATCCAGGATTTTTTTTAACTAATTAGAAATATCTCTAGTTTTCTGGCCAACACTCCTCCTCTCTCAATAAGATAGGTGCAGCCTGTGTGGATATTGCTGAGCAGTTAATGGCTATTACGTTTCTGTCAGCACAGTCCCTGCACTACCAGTATCTAACTCATTGGTTTGTAACGTACTTTAATTAAAAAAAAAAAAGTTTAATATAGCATATTTATGAAATATGTTTTGTAAAACATCATCCTAGTGTGTTTTGTTTGGATGCTTCTTACAGAAATTCTAAATTCTGTATCTGATAGAAAGTACCATAAATGTCTGCATATTTACAGGGCTGTGTAAATGAAGGTATGGAATTTCTGCTACTTCTCATCCTACATATTTTTCTTTAAGTAAAACTCTCAAAATAACATAATGCCTGTCAAATTTAACCCCATATGGGATTATTTATAACTGTATTCTCATATTTATATATATTTATGCAACAGGGGTCAAGATAAAACTGTAGAGTAAAACCATTCATCTATGACACTATGGTGATAAATGTATCACCATAGTATCCATTTATCCACATAGTTTCCACATCACCCCCCCCCAGTCAGCACTTCTTCCCTCGTATTTACTTTTACTTTAAAATCACCTGCTCTTTCCCACAGTGTGTCTCCACGTACTGTCCCTTTTTAAATATACCTTGCTTCACTGTGACAAACACCGTCACACACCATATACCTGCCAAACACTTTTTTTTAATTGCTTTCAAGTGCAACAAAATCCTCACATTACCTCCGCGCCTTCTGTCACTGTTCATTTCTGTCAGCGCACAGTGCCGCCAATCCTATCTCACCACATCAACACTCCTCCTATGACAACCGCCAGAACACTTTTTGAAAAAAATAAAATCATCCGTTATCCACCCCTTCCACTTCTACACACACGGATGAATTTAATAATTCCCTTTTCGCCATAATTTACAGAGACACTCGCTCTCGCTTAGCAGATGCGCCATTTTCTTTCAACTTTTTTGACTTGCCACTGCATTGGCCAATCACCAATAAGTCCATGACATTCATTCGATGTCCAAGCACTGCGTCCATAGCAGCCAAGCTCACACAACGATGGCAACTTACACTTCCTTAAAAAAATCTCCCCTAAATTACAAAATAAAAAACAAATTATTTACACCTACCAAAATCAAAACGCTCACACAACATCTAAACCTGTTGCATAGTATGAATATGCAGTGATTCGGTGATGATGATATCTAGGCGCCCAGTGACCTCGTAACGCCACCCGCGAGGTTGCTTTTTGAGGTCACTGGAAACTGTACAAGATAAATGCATTATCACACACTGAACCCCTGCATATGCCATATATATATATATATAGAGAGAGAGAGAGAGAGAGAGAATATGAAGTTATGAACCTTTTTTATCCTTATTTGTAGGAACTGCTGCAGTATCATTATGCTTAAAAATATTCTGCATAATGGTTGTAACTTTGAGTTAACTGCCAGTTTTCTTTATTGCTTTCTTCCATTTTTGAATTTTAAGCATGTTATTTCTATAGTTCATTTTATATATTCTGCTGATTATATTAATGGAAAGAAGAAATTTCTTCACACTTAGCGTAACTTCCTTTTCTGTTAGCTCCCACATTGTCAATGGGTAGCAATTACAACTAGGTATTGTGCACCCCTACTAGGGGAAATGACACATATAAGGCTGTTAACAGAACAGCATGTTGGGCACATGAGGATTCTGGACAGCAGCAACTCTCCAGTCGCTATTATTTATTTATCTAGTTTTTGTTGACTGGGTAAGTGCACTAGACAAATTCTGCCTATTTTCAGGCACGACCCGGGAGAGGGGGACACAGATGAATGCCAACGCAGTGTCCATGCAGTGCCTCTAAATATGGAAATAAATATCATACCGGTTGACTTGACACAAAAAACACACAAATCAGCTGTCTACACAGATAAGACTTTAGCCAGAATAAAATATAGTAAACAGCCAACCTCATCAGATGACAAAAAGTGAGTGATCGAGGCTTGCCTTCCAAATGTCTATGTCTTGGAAGGTCCTGCAGAACTGAATCAACTGAAACAGACTTATTAAATGGAAAAGGACTGCATGCAGTGTAAGCAGTCACCTGCAACAAAGGAGGCACCTTTAGTTAATCTCAAATTAGAACCTGTTAAATCTGTGTGCTAGCAACCAAAATTCTAATGTGGAACAGTTTTTTTTTTTTTTTATATTTATATAAACACAAGCACAGTAGGTAAACTATAGAAGGATCTCCAGATATGCTTACAATCAGAGTTTATAACAGAACGAACATCTTCACGTTGGCATACCGGACAATATTCCCCCGCAAGAGCAAAGCTCTCAAGTGGGACCAATTGACAATATAGAAACTAACGGAAAAGGAAATTATGGTAAGTATGAAGATATTTCTTCTTTCTGTAGCACTCCACATTGTCAATGGGTAGTCATTACAACTGGGTTCTAAGAAGCAGTACCCAAACAAGAAAACTGGGTGGGGGAGAATATTGACCCATGAAACAACCACGTTTTATCGGCTAACTGCCACCTGCAAAACTCTGTGACCAAGGCCACATCAGCAGAGCTTTGAACATCCAATCTGTGGTATTACGTGAATGTGTGGATGGAGGACCCATAGCTGCCTTGCATAACTCTAAAATAGATGCCTCATCTCTCTCCGCCCAGGAAGAGGCCACAGCCCTGGTGAAGTGAGCCTTGATGCACGCAGGAGGCCTCTTCTTTTCTGTGACATAAGCCTTGGCAGTGCAGGCCCTTACGCACCTAGCTAGGGTGGCCTTGGAGGCTTTTTGTCCCTGCTTGGCTGCTCTGAAAAGAAAGAACAACCCATCCAATATCCAGAACTCAGCAGTCCACCTAAGGTATGTCTTAATTTGTGCAACTCCTTCTCCTTTGGGTGATTAGACTGTGGACAGAAGGATGGGAGACAGATTTCCTGGGTCACATGGTAGGCCGTAGGGACCTTCGGAATAAAGATGGGACTGTTCTGAGCACCACCTTGTCCTTATGAATGACAAGATGGTTCTTTGTGAGATAAAGCCTGGAGCTCACCAATCCTCCTGGCTGAGCACACAGCAACTAAGAAACACACCTGGCAAGACAGTATGTCTAACGGTACCGATGAAGGCAGTTTGAAAGGCTCCTTACAAAGAGCATTTTGAACCAGATTCAGGTCCCATGGGGGAAGAGAGGATAGCCTGCAGAAAATGAATAACCTCCCAGTTAGTCCCTAGGGACAAACCCATGGAGGATCCAAAGGCTGACACCCGATCTCTCAGGGTGCTCAAGGCCAAACCTTTTTCCACTCCTTCCTGCAGGAAATAAAAAAATCTGCAGAACTGTGGCTTTATAAGGTTAGATATTTCTTCCTTAGCCCAAGCCACAAAAGTGGTCCATATGCGAGCATAAGCTGCCGACATGGAAATCTTCCTGGCAGTCATTAGGGTGTCCACCACCTTCTTTGATAAACCCTATTTCAGGAGTCTCCTCCTTTCAGCAGTCACGCCATGAGCTGCATTGCTCCTGGATTTGGATGCAGAATGGGACCCTGTGAGAGAAGGTCCTCTTGCACCAGAAGGCGAAATGGTGTACATTGAGCTATGTTCACTAAATCCGAGAACCATGGCCTTCTGGGCCATTCTGGAGCTATTGGAAGAAAGTTTCCTCTTGAGTGCCTTATTTTGCATATGACCTTGGGGAGGAGCAGCAGAGGAGGGAAGGCATATGCTCTGCTGAAATCCCACGCTTGTGACATGGCATCCACTGTCTCCGCCTGTGGACACTGGTAGCAGCTGAAGAACCAATGAACTTGAGCATTGTGGCTGGAGGTGAACAGGTCTATCTGAAGACGACCGAACCTTTGACATAGAAGGTCGAACACCTCTGGGTTCAACATCCACTCCCCTGGATGGACATTTTCGTGGTTTAGCCAATCAGCTTGAATGTTCAACTCCCCTGCCAGGTGAACTGCTGACGGAGAAAGGATGCTCCTCCATCACAGCAGGAGACTGGTGACTTCTTTCAGCATCTCCCTGCTCTTTGTGTCCCCTTGATTGCTTATGTATGCCACTGTAACAGTGTTTTCTGACCTTATTTTCACAGATCTGGACTGCACCTGAGACAGCGAGGTGCACAGCCCTCATCCCCGGAACGTTTATGTCTAGGTGCTGCTCCTGTGCTGACCAAGTCCCCTGAATGGGAATATGGTCTAGGACTGCCCCCCAACCCGACAGGCTGGCATCAGATGCCAGAATCAACTCTGGGGGGACATCAAATAGAGACCCTTTGCTCAGATTGTCCAAACTCACTCACCAACTCAGAGACTGCTGCAGTCATGGTGAAATGAGGGTCCTGGCCTGATAATCCACCAAGGTTGCATCCTACATTGACAGCAACTCGATCTGCAGGGGCCGCATGGGAAGGCAAGCCCACTAAGCTAGTTCTATCGCCACCATCATAAGGCCATGAATTCACAGCGGGCAGTGAGCTAAAGCAGGCAACTGGCTCCTCAGCCACTGAACCTCTCTCAACGGGGTCTCCTTCCGGGCGAGAGGAAGATCTTCCCTTTGTCCACTTGGAACACCACTCCTAGGTTCTGCAAGGTCTGCGATGGCTCAAGAGAGCTCTTTTCCCAGTTCACCATCCAGCAGTGGGACTCCAACACCTCCAGAGTCCTGGTCATTGACTTCTTTGCCAATGGTGCAGATGGTGCTCAAATGAAGAGACTGTCCAGGCAGGGCAGACATGATGTCTCTCTTGTTGGAGTTGAGCCACCAGGACTATGAGCACCTTCGAGAAAACTCTGGGGGCTGTTTCCAGCCCACACAAGAGCGCTCTGTACTCCAAGTGCTGTCCCAGGACCGTGAACCTGTGGACTCTCTGATAAGACTGCCGAATGGGGAAGTGGAGATATGCAACCACTGCTGAATGGGGAAGTGGAGATATGCAACCCTCAGATCTTTGGAAGCTACAGTAGATAATCCCTCAGCTGGACAGCTTAATGACTGAATGCAGGGACTCCATGTTGAAGGTTGTGTGGAGAACAAAGTTGTTTAGATGTTTCAGATCCAGAATAGCACTGAACCTCCCCCCCCCCAAACTTCTTAGGAACGACGAAATAGATTGTGTAGAATCCATGGCCCTGCTTGCTAGGAGGCACGGGAACAATAGCCCCAATTTCAGTGAGGTGGTCCAGGGTCGGTGACACCGCTTGCCTCTTCCCAGGGTCTTTTGGAACCAGGGATGGCAGAAAACGCCCTTTTAAGGGAATTGTTGAAAATTCTATTGCATAACCCAAAACAAGAATTTCCCAAATCCAAGCATCTGATGGTATATGGGTCCATCTTGTGTAAACATTGTGCAGTCTTCCACCAAGGGAAGGGAGGCAGAGATGGGCCCATGTACCTTCATTGTGAGGTGCCCGCTTTTCGACCTGTGCTTCCATTGCAACTTTGGGCAAGGGCACCTCTGCTACTATTGCTCTTGAAACCAGAATAGCTTCCTTTCCTCCTCTGGTTCCCGAAGTTCTGAAAGGGATGAAACCTCTCTCGATCCTTGACCTTCTGGAGTTGAACCAGCCTTTTGCGTTGCTTTGACACTAGAAGGTGGCTGTTTTCATCCTGGATAGCTTTGAAAATATCATCCAGGCCAGAACCAAACAACAACCTCCCTCAAAGGCTAAGTTAAACAGCTTGGTCTTTGAAGCCTGATCAGAGACCCAATGGTCGCATCCACACTCCTCACATAGCGGACACAATGTGGTAAGCAGAGCGAGCCAGCACACACAAATTCTCCACCATGGCATCGTCTAAGAAGGCAGAGGTCAGGGCTACCAACTGAAAAATGCTCATCCCCTCTGAATCCGGGAGAATGAAGTTGCCCAGGGTCGTAACCCACAAGTTTAAAGCTCTGGCAACAATAAAGGAGGCATAGGAGGTGTGGAAGTTTGCGCCATTGGAGGTGAAAGCTCTGCTGCATGAAGCATCCACTTGCTTGTTGTGCGAATCTATTAAGGCCAAGGACCCTTCAACAGGAATAGTGGTGTGTCTGACAGAGTTATGAACCACATTATCTGGCAGAGGAAGGGTTCCCACTTGCGAGTCTTTTCTTCCAAAACAGGGAAATGGTGTACCTTAGGTTTTGGCAGATATGTTCTTTGGTCCGCACTTGCCCATTCCTGTTCAATAATTTGGTCACAGTAAATAAAGTTTGAAAAACACTTTGGAGCAGAGGAGGACACAGACAGAAAAGGATCGACATCTAATGCCTCCATGGATTGCATCTCCTTGAGCTGCAATGTCCTACATGCCTCGGTTATCAGATAGGGGAAAAGGGGGAAATTGCTTAACCAGGAAAGGCACAATAAGTCAGAGCTTTTTTCCAGGTGCGATCTGGGAGCACAAGGAAGTTAAGTGACCTTCTCAGGGTCACACAGATAGGACAAAGACTTGGTATCAAACAGGGGAGGGATAGAAATCCTCCTCTTTGGCTTCGTCCACTCCCCTTCCTCCTCCTCCTCCTCCTCAGAAGGTTCGTCAATCTCATCATCAAGTAGCTTCCTAGGGTCAGGATTTTCCCAAGATCCCTGATATCCTCATCCTGACCCTCTGTATAGTGAGCGTCTGAGTCTGCCTGCATAGCCACATTACGAGCCCTGTCCTGCTGCGGCACACCTGGATGTGCCTATGTTGGCCCTCCTGACCTGAGGGGCTCAGTTTGGAGTCGGGTGTGTCTGACAGGATGTCCTACGGAATATCAGGGCCAAAAAGCTCTCCTAAGAGCAACAAGAAAGATTTACACAATTCTGCTTTGCCAATGCCAGCTGATACACCAGGTGCACCCATACCCCCAGCTCAGAGGTCCGACTGGGGGAACTGTAAGAGACATATTTGCTTGAGTAACACAGTGGGGACAAGGAACCAAGAGGAGAGGGTCGTATTACCCTTTTGCAGGTCTTACATCTTTTAAAAATGAGAGGTCTCCGATAAGCCAAGGTGTCAAGTAAAGTTGCCCTGCAGGTGCCCAATGTTAGAAACCTGAAGTTGTTTCCCCAAAATGAAATATAATGTGCTACTGCCATGATCCCCACCTCCGATTGTGGTGAAAAGGAGAGAAACTTGAAAAAGCACACCTCTCAGTCCCTAAAGCTTACTGCCAGAAAGAAAAAAGGCCGTACAAGCAGAGCCACCACATCTGGCACTGGGGAAGTGCAGGTGTGCATGCGATCTCTGAAAACGTGCATGTGTGGCATCACAGCACTGTGCGTGATGTCAGTACACCATAGAGGACATGCGCTGAGGCTAGAGAAGTCTCTTGGAGAAGAAGCATGTGCCCAATGGTCAGAGAACAGTGGAAAAATGGTGGGAAGCTGCGTAGATCAGCAGAGCCTAGAAATAAAACAGTCAAACCTGCCTGAAGGTTGGAAAACACAGACTATTAACCAATTGAAAAGACTCAGAGTAACCAGGGCCAAAAGGCTTTCACTTCAGAAACCTATTTTTTTTTTTTTTTTTGTGACTGCGGAAAATTAAAGGGGACATGTCCCTGTAAGGCAGGAAGCAAATTAAAAGGAAATGTCCTTCAAAGAGTAGCAAAACACCTGACAAGTATACACAACGAGAGACCCTAAAAAGTGTGTGTGTGGGGGGGACCAACGCCAGAGATGGAGGGAAGCCCTAGTAAACCCTCAAAGAAAAAACAAGTACTTACCTGAGGCATTTTTTTTTGTTTGTTTTTACAAAGAAATCAGAAACCTGTTGAACCTCACCCCCCAAAGTATGTGGCAGACATGGTCCCCAATCCAAGCACAGGCAGTGAAATGGGAAGAGCAGGTCAGCCAATTTGAAAGCCGCAGCTTAACAGGTACAATTTTAATTTAAAGGTGCTCCTCTGTTACAGCACCCTCAACCTGCTATGCAGAATTGCAGCCCCAAAAACTAGAAGCTGATTTTTTCAGAGAAACTTTCGGTCGCTTCTCTTCTGTGGCAATATAAAAGACTGGAGAGTTAGTGGCTGTTCGAATCCTCATATGCCCAAATATTCTGTCCTGTTAATAGCCTTGGTCATGCTTATTTCTAATGGGGGCATACCTCTGTGTTATAGTATTATTTTTATAAAAATAATAAAAACCTTAATTGTGAAACAAAACAAAAAAAATGAAAGAAAAAAAAAAAGTCTCATTACTCCTGACCCTGTTTTCCTGCAGATAGGTACTGTTTTCTGCTCTTGCCATGAACTTAGTACTGCACTGATAATGCTGCTGTTTGACAGCTTTCCTAAACAAAGCTTTAAATCTATAGAAAACAGATGTTATGACTAAAATCCTTCATTACTAACCCACTGCTGCACCTTCTGTACCTTTCTTCTCTGCCTAGAGTGGATAACATGCTACCTCCTGTCAATGATAAACATCTTAAGTAACAACAATTATATCTAATCCTCCACATAACTGTTTTTTCTCAACCCACTCATTCCTTCCTCCCTTCTCTGGCCATGACCTAAAATTATCCTTCTTGAGAAAAAGCACATAATACATGGACCTAAACACCACATCATTCTGTCCTCCTGTCTTGTGACCCTCACCATGTACACGGCAGCTACTGTAAATCACACACTGTACATTACTCAGACATTTTCCCATATGCCCTTAAGGTCACTGCTGTCACCGCTCTTTAATTAGCATCCACTGTCCGCTACCACCTCACCTACAACCTCACTTTTCTAAATTAGATTCCTGAAAAAGACAATATTCAACCAACTCTTCGACCCCATCTTCAGCAATAGTTTCCTTTAATATTTTCAGTGCCACTCTGGACCTAGCCACAGTACAGACTATCCTCCTCTGAGTAACCAATGACCTTTTCCTTTACAGTGTCCAAGGCTGTACTTGTACTTTGTCCTGAATGAGAATTCTTCAGTGCTTTTGTAAGACTCATGTCTGTTGTAGAACAAGTAGATCAAGGACTGAATAACAACCAGCTGGCTGGCATGCAGACCAAGTACAGTGGAGCTGCTGTGCTCAAATCAACAAGTTTTGCAGTTTAATGTATCCTCAAGAGATGTGTCCTGAATGGTGTTCAACTTGAGGCAGGGATGGTTGTTCACAGCTCTGGAGTAGTTCTTGGAATTTCAGCTGGCAGTCTTCATTGGGAACTGCTTTTATCATTTGAAGAATATCTCTAGGTTGCATCCTTTCCTAGAACCTGAAGGCCTGAAAACTCCAGTGTAGGCATTCATCTCATCATATCTCAAATTCTGCAATGTCCTCTGTAAGGGCAGATGAGAGGCCCCTGACAACTGCTCAGAAGTTAGATCATGTTAGTCCAGTGCTGCACAACCTGTCATGGTTGCCTGTTATGCAGAAGGTCAACTACAAGATCTTATCAAGTAAGTACCTTCAAAGCCCTAATCAGACAGGGGGCCCTGACTGCCTCTGCAAACTGCTGCACCAGTACCTCCCCAAGAAAGCAACTCAAAAAGAGCCAAGAGCTGCTATGAGTTTCACCATTTCTCCTTAAATCAGCTGGAGATGGTTCATTTGTAAGGTCTGCTTGACTGTATGGAACATTTTCTCAGGTGGTGACTTGCCTTGCCCTTTCCCTTGCACTTTTCCAGCTGAAAGTACTGCAGTGTTAATTTGTTCACCTTCCCTATGTAGATTGAAACAACTGACTGTTCTTTTTTTTACTTATTTTTTTTATTAACTGTTAAGCGCTCTGTGCCCTTGGAAAGGCACTATAAGAAATAAAATCCCATCCTACTGGAAGCTTCACACCCATCTCCATTCTAATTCTCCTTGACTTTTAAGTACTGCATTCAGCAAGACAGACTATATCACCATCTATGTCTGTCTGTCGATTGTCACTGTTTCTATTGCAGTTCTGTACTTGTATCACTCGTTCCTCTCTAACCATTCCTTTTATATCACTGGTGGTCGCTTCCACCAGACCCCTCCAAGATGGATTCCTCAAGGATATGTTCTTGGTGCTCTCCTTTTACTGTTTATCCCCACATCTCATAAATCAACCTAGGGTATCATTTATTTGCAGAAGAAACCAAGTTCTACAAATTATTTTATGACAGTGCTACAGTATAACATATTCCTTTTCTTTATGGTTGCTAATAACATCTGCATTTATTTTTGCTTTCTCTTAACTTTTCCTGAACTGCAATTCTCCTGGGAGAAGAAAAAGCATCCTTGAATACTATTCTGTCACCTCAGATAACCTCATGAACTCTACCCTCTATGTCTCCTGCAAAATCAGGAACCCAAAAAGTTAGAAACCTTCAAGTTTTCCTCAACCCCAAACTATCCTATGTCTGTAAACCTGCCTATTGCCACCTGTGCAATGGAGTATGCATCTGCCAATGCTTCAGTCTTGCCTCTGCAGAAACCCTGATTTGTACTTTCATATCCTTCTATATAGACTACTCCAACTACCTACCCCATTGTCTACCCAAGTTCCTTATATGTCCAAGTTACAACTTATTCAGACTGTTAGTGCCTCCTTAACACAATCACATTACCATGGCACGGTTCAAAAGCCACTGTGGTATCTCCTATCTTTAAAACCTTCAGTGTGCTCATACATACTGAAACTCAGCAAACCGGGAACGCTTTCTAAAAGTAGAAGGCAGAGTGCTGTTGTAAACTAAACACACAGAAATGGTGCATATGAACTTAAAGTGCAGAAAGTATTTATTGTTGCCTTACCACAAAGCAGTGATCACTCCAAGAGCACGTAATGACATGGTGCTTCGCGTCATAAATGCTTCATCAGTGGGCATGTCAACTGCCACTTTGGTACCACTTAAATAGCCATCATTTAAAGAGATTTTTTATAAATTTAATTCAGATGCATGGTAACTAGACAGTCGACACTAGCTAATCCTTACAGACCTCAAAGGGTTCCTACAGCATCTGCTTCCTCTGGCCCATAGACCAGTGCCAGTGTGGGACCTTAACTTGGTTCTGGAGTCTCTTACGCAGGCTCCTTTCGAACCTGCTGCCACTTGCAATCTGCATTTCCTATTCTGGAAGACACTTTCTCCACTGGTTATTACCTTTGCTTGGAGAGTTTCCAAGCTGCAAGATCTGCTTGTGGATACCCCATACATTGTGTATCACCAAGATTAGGTTTCATAATATACCTGTCCTAGGTTCTTTCCTAAGGTGGTTTCAGAGATCATACTAAACCGAACTATCCACCTTCCTGTATTTTTTTTCTTCCATTCAGAATGATGGCTATCCACGATTATATCAATGTCCACAGGGTTTTACACTTCTATTTGGACCACGCAAAGCAATGTAGAAAGTTCTCATAGCTTGTTTTATTCATCCCCAGGATGGTGGGCACCCCTATCTTAAAGCACTAGCTTTCCAAATGGTTGGTATCCTGCATTTCTTTTTCTTACTTGAAGCACAGTAAAGAGCTTCCTGGTCTTGTTTGTGTGAATGCCACCCATGGCATGGCCAGTTTTGCGGCTTTTCAGTCAGTCTATACACTTTGCCACCACATAGAGTTTTGTTCACACTTTCACTGAAAATGACAGATTAGACCTGTTGTTCTACAGACAGGCTGTTGCTTTGCTGAAAAACAAACATCACAGCTCTGTCATGCACTCGGAGAGGATAGCTTCGTGAGCGAGTGGCATGGAACCAGTGCGCAGGAACCGAAGGTGTGAATATTTGAGAAGCCATCTCAGAAAAAGACCTACTTGACCTACAGCCAAGAAAAGAGCATGTCGTTTGTTAAGCTGAAGCAAGCAAGGAAGTAGGAACCTGAGTTTCGACTCGCTGGAGAGTCACTTATGTTGTTGTGAGGCTCTGATCAAGAGAAGAAAGCCTGTTAATAAAGGGGGACCAACAGACTCGACAGTTGCCTAGGTCTCGGAATAAGAGAAATCTCTCTTGGAGAAAAGAGATGACCCATAACTCCACTGGATCGGACTCCCCCTAGGGGTAGAAGAAGTCAGGTACTCTTTACCACAGTTTAGAGACGACTGTCTCAGGGGCTGAGGCGGAACCTGACCAGATCTAAAAGTGTGGTATCGGGTAATTTCAGCTAGGCCCTGTGCTGTGATAATTTTAACTTTTTTTTTACCATTAGTCCAGGCCTGACAAGGTTCCAGGCTGCTATCTCGCAAGGATTGCCTGATACAAAAATTACGAAGATGTTATCCCTCTGAGGGGCAGGAGAAGCCTGACTGTCCATAACTGAAATTATGACCGGACTAATAATCACAGCTGAAGAGATGTTAACCACCTGTGCCGAAGAAGCCACCGAAGGGGCAGTATCAGAATGGGGCTATATACCCCTATCAAAGGAGCGGAAGAGTCTGTGCGGCTCTCGACCATTGAATTAGAATGTTCCACAGAGTGTAATTGTCTTGACGACTGAAAGAGTCTAGATGCAGAGGTGTATGGTCCATGGATGCAGTCTGAATACTATAGTGGACCCCAACACTGAGGAACTAATGAAAAAATGTTCCATCACGGACTCTGATGATAGAGAGGGCGTGCCCTTCAGTATATAAAATGAGTCATCCGCTGCATCACTGACCAGAAGGATGGGGAGAGACTCGTCCAGATGCACTTCTACCCCAGAAGGACCCCTAAGGGAGGTCTAGGTCAGAGCCACTAGAGACTCCGCCACCAGGAAGGATGTCGAGGAGCTCGGCACCACATAGGGAGCTGAGAAAAGGCTGAGCGGAATGAGAGATTCTACTAGCAGAACAGTACAGAAGAGTTCCATCAGCGGAAAACCGCTGGAGATCACAAGATCCCACACAGACAGCCACTCACTAAGATGTCTGGAAAAATAATCTGCAGAACAGGACTTCATTCTGTGGAAAACATCTTGCCACAAGTTCCGCGGAAGAAGAGGTCTGCAGAAAGAAATCTGTCACTAGTTCTGCCAGACAGCACCAACTGGCACCCCTGTGGCACCAGCATCACTTGTGGCACAGGAGGGCACCAAGCAGTGCCTATGCCAACCTGGGTGAGACCCGAGGGCACCTGCTGTGGTACCCGCAGGTATCCCTGGCACCCACGGCAGCAATGGCACCCCGACACCCATGGCACCCATGACACCTATGGCAGCAATGGCACCTGAGGGCACTTGTGGCACCCTTGATACTCATGGCACCCATGGAACCCATGGAAGCAATGGCACCTGAGGGCACCCGTGGCACCCATGGACTAGTGGCACCCATGATACTCATGACACCCACGGATGCCTGTGGCACCATCTGTAGGTGCTTGGTGCCACCTGTGCCACCCACATATGCCTGGCACTGCCCGTGGTGCTACCCACAGGTGTCCAGCGACACCCACACCACCCGTGTGTCCCCGTGGGCATACACAGCACCGCGAGATACCCGTGACACTGCCAGCAGCACCGGCAACCAACGGCACCAACAACAGCGCCTGCAGCACCACACAGAGCGATGGCGCTGAGCCATGGCGCAGACCACTGTGCCAAGCCATGGTGCTGAGGCACGGCACTGAGCCATGGCACTGACCCAGACACCAGCTGTGCCGCCTACGGCACTAACACCAAAACTACCCGCCACGGCACAGGACCTGCAGCGCCGCCCATGGCATCGGGCATGGCACCAGGACAAACACCACCGTGGTAAATGCCAATGGAGAATCCTGATAAGAAGGGGAGAAGGAAAAAGGTGGTGCCCGTGCCGTCCCCTGCATGGAAAGAGAGAGAGAGAGAGGGGTAGGTACAGGGGGTCGACACGATGGCGAAGGCACCAAGAGGGCACCGCACTCATCCTGATCCAATCAACCCGGCTCCAGTCCAGCGGCTCAGAGGCCTGGAGGCTCCAAAATCAGGAACACTGGCCAGGAAAACTGGATAGAAGTTAAACCCCCTGCTCCACAGGAGCGGTCCAGAGGTGAAAATGCTCACTGAAGCTCCAACGAGGACAGAGAAGGAGTCCAGAGTCGAAGAATGCGGCTGTTAGGAGCGGGGCAAAGGGGAACCCACCAAAGTCGGTTCAGGCCCATCGCCCCTCCCGACAAACAGTCCTTGTGCAAACGTACCAGAGGGCAACCTCGAGCAGCACAGATTCTTCTTCCCCCAATGAGGAAGAAGAGCTCGAGGTTAAGCAGAGCCAGATCCCTGGAACCACTAATTCATGCTTCGGCAGACTGTCCTCCACCGAGCACAGTGTTTGATGCTGGCGTAGACAGCAGCTCCACCAAAAACCCAACAGCAACAACATACTCTGTTCTGTAACTCAGGAGAAACTTACCTCTGCTCTTTTTTCCCTTAAGGAGATACCAAGTAAAGTAATCAGACTTCTTCAGTTTCCACCACGGGCATTGCTAATGTCTGCTTTCGGAATTTTATTTTTCAAGCTGACTGGAGCAAATCGAAAGGTGGGGCCCCAAAGGAAAGGAGAGCCAGTAGTCGGGCTGAAGAGTTCGATGGGGTCTTGTGAGGCGACATACAGTTAAGTCATGGCCCATTTACTGGCTGCTGTTAAAAAATATCCAGACATGATTGTGGTTTAAAAAAGAAATCACGCTTAAACTTTAAAAAAAATGTAGATTTTGGCAACAGCATCGCGAGCAACACTGAAAGGCTTGGTGAGCAACATATTGCTCGCGAGCCACGGGTTGGACAGCCCTGCTCTAGACCATGGTAAGATGGTGAGGGCAACCTTCATCGACCTCACCAAAGCATTTGACACTGTCAACCACGCATTACTGCTTGAACAACTATCCAAAACCGGGCTGTCCGCAGACAGAGTGGGCTGGTTCAGTAGCTATCTTGAGAACAGAGCCCAGCAGGTAAAGATAAATGGAGTCCTCTCAGATAGTCAGCACGTGCACTCTGGGGTCCCCCAAGGATCTATTTTAGGTCCCCTACTTTTCAGCCTATTCCTTAACCACCTCCCACCTGTATGCCAAGACAGAATTCTCCTCTATGTGGATGATGCTGTACTCTTTATAAGCAACCCAAACCCTATACTCCTGGAGAAGCAGCTTCAGCAGAATTTAACCAATGTATAGGCTTGGTTCTTGAAGCAAAAGCTACTCTTGAACTATAAAAAGACCAAAGTAATGATATTCGCAGACCCACGTAACAAGCACAGATCACATCAGCTCACAATCCTTCATAACCTTAATATCCCCCTTGACCTGGTCCACTCGTTCAAATACTTAGTGGTGACCCTAGATAGCACCTTATCCTAAGCAATCATGTTGAACCTGTTGCCAAAGCTGTCAATACTAGAACTGGGCTACTTCACAGACACAAACACTGTAGGACTGCTGAGGTACTCCGGCTAGCAGTAAACAGCTCTGTTATCTCCCTAATAGATTATGGCCTGGAAGTCTGTGACACAGCATCTGACACCACCCTAAACAGGATCACAACAGCCTTAAATGAAGCCTGCAGGCTAATTACAGGAGCCCAACGGCTCATGCCTATACGTGACATATATGCGTAAATTGGGTGGCATCATCTGAAAGGCAGGATGAAGTACCAGACCTGCATGCTTACTTAAAAAACATCTTTGGGCCTAGCCCCCCCAAGCATCCAGAACCTCCTATGCATTTTGACCAGTCCCCAACAAACCAGAGGAACCAACAGTCAGCCATTTAAGGTCCCCTTCTGCCGCACTTCGCAAGGGCAAAGATCATTTGCGTACCATGCCCCCAACTGGCTCATCTCCCTCAACTGTGACATTTTGGCTGAATTGAAGCTTGGCTCTTTCACACGTAAGTTACAGATGCACCTCTCTGCACTCTGTGGCTGCACCTGCCCTACTTAGCAGGAACTGGTAGCACAATCCTTACTGTCCAAATGACGCACTTGGCGGCTTGCCTACCTGCCTCAGATCGCCTTTCCCTCTACCTTCTACTTTCCCACCCCTCCTCATACAACCTCCACACACCTTTCCCCCAGACCCCCTGTCCTCCTCCTCCCATTCACCCTACCATTTGACAAAGCCTCTTTTGGCTGTTCTCATAGTTGACAAGTTTGAACTCATCTGTTCATTCTATTGTTCTTTTGTGTTATTGCTTATTCGCATCCTTTATTTTGTCTGGAACCCTTCCTAAACTGTATGAATTGTATGAATCTGCTATGTATACCATGTACCCACCTGACTTAAATGTATTGTAATGTTTATTGTATTATTACCAATGTGTCATCCTCAATTCATGTATGTATGTACACTGTACTATCTGATGTGGAACCTTTATAAAAGAGCTCCCTGCTCAAAGGTATTTGTAATCCAAGATCTTAATAAATAAATAAAAATAAACAATACACTATTAAACAAAAACCTCATTAATGTAAACGTCACACTGAAAATCTATCAAATGTAAATATATGAACACGAAATGTACATATACTGTATGTACCTAAACCAAGAAGACAGTTGTCAGTTAAAGGCAAGCTGTCCAAAACACTCTTACCAATTATCAGAGCCACAGAAACGCCTGATTAGCACAACCTTTAGGTGACTGCAAGTTTCCAGCTAGCCTGTCATATTAAATTTGCTCCATTTCTGTGCCTTGAGTGTGGTACCGAGTTCTGTGCTGAAGCTGCCATTTGAAAACTGCCACAGCACCGGAAGACCGAACGTGAGCTCTGTTCATTAGTTTTCTTCCTGTGCTCTGCTGGAACGTTCGTTAATGATGAGCTGGGTAAAGTTTTATGAAGGAAAAAGAACTGGCATGCCATGTAGTACTCTTTTAGCTGAACTTGCAGAAGTAAGACCCATTGAAAACGGAGCATGGCAACCTGTTTAATTTTTTATTGAAAGCTGAAGTTCTGAGTTCAGGCATGTGCATTAGCCCAGAAAGGAGACCAGACCACGGTTGGTAGTGAGTTTTTGGTCGACTTGTGAGTGAAGCCCAGGGTTCTAGAGGAGTGCATGGAAGACCCACTGGAGTCAGATGACTCCTCAAACACCACCTTCAGCTGTTTCTTCCCATGGACCACCCTGGACTCATATCAGTGGGTGATCTGAATGGACAACTGGCAGGGAAGTCCAGTAGCAGGGTGAACAGCCTTAGACGGTGCCCCGTGTAAGGGTTGCTTGGCCGGAGGCTCCACCAGGATTGGCGGAGAAGCTGCTGTAGGCTCAACTGGATGGGAAAGGACTGGAGTGTGGGCCGCAACGGGGGAGACTAAGGAGTGCTGGGGTCTGTGGAAGAGTCCTACCCAGGCCAAGGACCCACTGCTGACACATCAGTTCCTCACACAGTCATTGTAACTTGTGGAGGACGTCTCATCGTCTGAGGACGAGGAGGAAGATAAGCACTAACAGCGCTTCCTGGTCAAAGGCCAATCGTGTGAATGCCCAGATTCCCGAGACCATGATCTTGACCAAGACTGGGTAACTGACCTAGACCTCAACTGGCAATGACTGTGTCAACGGTGAGGAGGGGCCATGTACTCGACATGGACCAGGTGCTGCTGCAGAATGCCCAAAAGGTTAATCTCTTGGGAGGAGACCGTCAGGTCCTCTGGCTTCTCCAGCCCCTCCTGAGAGGGGGCCGAAAAGAACTGGAGTCCCAGATAGCGAGTCATCCTCGATCTCTTCTGACAACAGATGGACTAGGTCAAGAAAGATCTCAATTGGCTGACTGGCCTGCATGTTGGCCAACAAGCCCGATGGAGTTACTGTGGAACTAGTGGCCTGCTCTTCCACCTGAGGTAGATCGGCCAAAGGCAAGAGCTCGACAGCTGTCGAATGGGTGAAGGAATCATGGGAGCAGGAAGACTGTGCCCTTTTCTCATCCCACGACCTAAGGCAGCTCCAGTTAGACCTTTTTGACTTATCATGTAGGGAAGGGCCCTTCCCAAGGGTCTGCAGAGACTGGTACATGTCCCTGAATGTGCCCATGAACAAAGCCCCGATGCTGGCACCCACTGCGAGCAATGCGGGTGTTGAAGATGAGACAGCCATGACCTGAGCCGCCACCTCCTCCTTAGCTGCAAGCTGGGAGGCTGAATCTGCCACCTCTGAAACCGCTTTGCGGGTGCCCTTAGAGCAGACAGAGGGATCCCGTTCATCCAGGCAACCCAGGAGTAGGTGAGCATGCTGGTCATGAAAGAGGATGTTAGCAGGAACTTGAAAAGCCTGCCTGCAGGCCTAAGGATCTTGCTCTGCCCCATGGCAGTAGATGCATGAGGAGTGCAAGTCAGTACGCAGCATTTTCTGATTGCATGCAACACATCTTTTAAAACTGGGTCTGGTTCGAGGTTCGCTGCGCTCCATTATAGCGAGCAAATGTTTAATAATGCGGAGAAAATTGCTTGAAAACATATAAAAGAAAACTGGCCTACACTGCATGCAGGGAGGTGCGAAAAAGGAGACCTGACTCTTCCAGTGGAAAGGAAGATCTGTTGTCATGGGGAGGTATAGAGGAGTATACCACCCGGGTGGGTGGGAGGAGCTTAGCTTGAAGACGTTACAGCTGGAATTCAAGGGAAAGGAAGACTGCTCAAATGCGGATAACTGCAGCATGAAAAATATCACTCACCTTACTAATTATATTTCTTCTAATGGAGTCTTGCTGTATTCTGACAATATGCAGTATGCCCCAGCACCAGAACTGCTCCAGAGAACAAAGAGTTAACTCTATGCCAGAGCATAGAATGTTGAGCTCGTGCTCGGTTCAAACACCTATCTGCTGCACTTCAAAGTGCAACTGTCAGATTCTTATGAGCCCAAACTGACTAACTACAGCTGTCATGTGGAAATTGTAAGAAAACACTACAGCCAAAAGGCAATAAACACAAAGGGTCCCCAAAGACTCAAGTCTAAGACCCCAAGACAAAAACCTGGTAGTGAAACACACTTAAAACAGAAAACTTAAAACACTATGACCTCCCCCTCTCCCAACAGAGGAGAGGGTCAATGCACCTCTGGGGTGCCACACTGCACTTGCCAGCCCACATCCCAACAACTAGGTTCTGAGAGGGGAGGCGGGGAGTCAGAATACAGCAAGACTCCATTAGAAAAATACAGTTACTAAGGTGAGCAATTTTTCTTCAACCAACATGAAGTCTTGCTGTATTCTGACAATATGCAGACTACCAAGCAGTACCTCCCAGGAGGAGGGTCCAGAACCTACTTAGGGAATATGCTCTGTAGTACTGCTGCGCCAAACCTAGCATCACTCCTAGCCTGGATATCCAGGGAGTAATGCTTGGTAAAAGTGTGGACTGTTTTCCAGGTAGCTGCTTTGCAAATCCCTAACACAGGTATATCTCTGGCAGCAGCTAGGGAAGCTGCTGTGCCTCTAGTAGAATGAGCCCTCAGGCCTGAGGGAGGGTTCTTTCCTAGCTTTTTGTAGCAGAATTGAATACAGGAGACAATCCACCTGGCAACAGTTTTTTTAGTAGCTGGGCTGCCTTCTCCCACTTCCCCATAAGTGAGGAACAGCTGAGAAGAAACAGACTTAAGGGCCTTAGTATGCTCAATGTAATAGCTAAGGACCCTCTTAACGTCCAGACTGTGTAATCTTCTCTCACCTGAAGAGGAATGGTCAGTGAAGAAGACAGAAAGGATCATGGACTGATTTAAGTGAAAATCCGAGACCATCTTAGATAAAAATCTCCTATTAGTTCTGAGGACCACCTTATCCTTATGGAACGAGATAAAATCAGGCTCCACTGAGACAGCTTGCAACTCACTGATGTGTCTGGCAGAGGTGATAGCTACCAAGAATACAGCCTTCCAAGTCAAGTACTTAAGCTCTGCTGATGCCAAAGGCTCAAAAGGTGGCTGCATAAGTTGAGCAATGCAGATATTAATATCCCAAACAGGAATGGGATCTCTGAAGGAAGGGTTAGTATGGAGGAGCCCCTTGAAAAACTTGCAGAATAGAGGATGAAATGCCAGTGAAGAGGGCTTTCCTATTGAAAGAAATGCAGAAACAGCTGACAGATGAACCTTGAAAGTAGCTGGTCTGAGACCTAAGCTGTTAAGGTGAACCATATAGTCAAGGACTGTAGACAGGTTAGCAGTGCTTGGATAAATGTGCCTATCTGAACACCAAATTCTAAATCTTTTCCATTTGGAGTTGTAAGTTTTCCTAGTAGCAGGTTTCCTAAAGGCCTTAAGAATATCTAGAACCAATTGGGACAAATTCATACCAGCATATTCTAGCTCTTCAAGAGCCAGGCCCTGAGGCTGAGAGACTGAAGATTGGGGTACCAAATTCTCTCCTGAGAGGAAGTTAACAGATTGTGACTCTTGGGGAGAACCAGAGGAGGATGAACTGCCAGTGACAGTAACAGAGGATATCAAGGCTGTCTGGCCCAATCTGGAGCAATCAGTATCACTTTGCAAGATTGTGACCTTATTTTGACCAGAACTTGGAACAACAGGGGAAAGGGGGGAAATGCATACAGAAATTTCCCCTTCCAATCCAAAAGTAGAGCATCCAGGGGAACTGAGCCCAAGATTGGGGGTCTACAATAGAGGAGAGGAAGTTGGTGATTGTCTGGGGCTGCAGAGAGGTCTATCTGAGGAGTGCCCAATTTTGAGAAAATCTTTTTCAAAACTACAGGATCCAGGGACCACTCGTGATGGCCCTGAGAAATCCTGCTCAAGGCATTTGCTATCAGGTTGTCATTCCCTGGAATGTGAACTGCTACTAGAGCTGTCTGTAGGGGAATAAGCCAGAGACCACAATTTCATGGCTTCCGTGCACAAGACCGTAGACCGAGTGCCTCCCTGTTTGTTGATGTACCACATGGTGGTGGTATTGTCCGTTCTGACCTGAACCACTTTGTTCTGAACTGACTCTGAGAAAGCTAGTAGAGCCAGGTACACTGCCCTGAGCTCCAGAAGACGTATGTGAAGCAGGGACTCCTGAGGAGATCACAACCCCTGAACTGTGAGGTCTTCCAGATGAGCACCCCAGCCCAGGACAGAGGCATCTGTGGTCAGAATGACTGAATAAGACTGGGAGATGAAAGGGACTCCCTGCCTGAGGTTGCTTTGATCCAACTACCACTGGAGAGCCTGGATCAGAGTCCGTGTCACTGGAACTAGTTTGGTCAGAGGATCCCTCTTGAGACCAAAAAGCCCTCAAGTGGAACTGAATGTCCCTCATCTGAAATCCGGCACCTTGGACCAATGCAGTGGAAGCTGCATGTGGCCCAAGAGCTGAAGAAAATGCCTTGCTGGCCGAGAAACCAGAGGGTGGAAGGAAGAAGCTAATTCTGTCAGGGCCTTTACCCTTGCTATGGGAAGAAAAGTCTTTGCCTTGACAGTATCCAGATCTGCTCCTATGAAGGTCAGGAGCTGAACTGGTTCGAGAACTGATTTTTGAAGATTGAGAAGAAAGCCTAGAGAGGTGAGCGAGTGCTGAATGACTTGCAGGCTTGACTTGACTTGGTCTGGAGACTGCCCCACCACGAGCCAGTCATCCAGATATGGGAATATGGCAAAGTTCTGCCTTCTGAGAAATGCTACTAATGGTGCTAGGCATTTTGTAAACACCCTTGGAGCTGATGTTAGCCCGAAGGGCATTGCTCTGAACTGGTAGTGAACTGAGGGCAATTCGGACCTGAGGTACTTTCTGTGGGAGCATCTGATGGGAATGTGAAAATAGGCATCCTTGAGATCCAGTGAGGCTAGCCAGTCTCCTCGTCTCAGAGAGGAAAGCATTAGTCCCAGAGTCACCATTTTGAAATTTGGCTTGAGCAGGTGTTTGTTTAGAGACCTTAAGTCTAGGATGGGTCGTCACTCCCCTGTCTTTTTTGGGGTAAGGAAGTACCTGGAGTATAGGCCTTTGCCCTAGTGAATAGGAGGAACTTTCTCTATGGCCTTGAGGGCCAAGAGAGAGGAAACCTCTGCCTCTAGGGCAATGGTTTCTGAGATGTTCGCAGGTGGAAGAGACCTGACCCTCAGTTTTGGAAATTATTTGAAGCTGAGAGCCAGTCCCTGGCTTACTACTTCCAGGACCCACTTGTCTGAGGTAACAGACTTCCAGGCCTGGAAGTAGTAAGCCAGCCTGCCTTCCACAGGAATTGGGGAGTCGACCTGGGCTGACACATCAGGGTGTCTGCTTGGCAGGAGCCTTGAGATGAGAGGAGAATGCAGCCCTGCTCATCCCCCTTCTGCCTCTCCCTCTGAAGAACCCCCTCTGAGGAAAAGTAGAGGAGGCCTGTGCCTGGTAGAAAGGCCTGTGAAAAGGCCTGTCCCTAGAATGCTGCTTCTGAGGAGTAGCCTGCCTTTCCTTGGCCTGTGCACTCCTGTAGGTGGTCCTGTATTCATCCATTTTTTTTCATGTAATTCTCTGTCTGCTCCCTAAACAAAGAATTACATTCTACAGGGAAATCCATAGCCTTAGCCTGGGTATCCTGTGATAGGCTAGTTCATCTGAGCCAAGCCATTCTCTGAAGAGCCACAGATGTAGCCACGACTCTTGATGAAACATCACTGGAGTCCACAGCAGCATGAAATTGGATCTTTGATGCCTCAATCCCATCAGCAGCCACCTCCTTCAGCTCTTTGGCTAGCTGGGAGGAAGATGCTTAGTCAGTTCCAAAACCGTATCCTACCTAGACTTTTGGTATCTGGCTGTATAGGCCATGTAATTCGCCTGCCTGAGTCCCAGGGAAGATGCCAAGTACTGTTTCTTGGCCATGGCATCTATCCTCCTGGAGTCCTTGTCTGGTGGGGTGAAGCCAAAGGAACGCCAGCCTTGTCACAGGCTGCAGCCTGTACTACCCCAACATGGCTGCATTGCTGATAAAGGAACTACGACTCAGAGCCTGACAGCATGTACCTCTTGTCCATTCTTTTGTCCACTGGAGGCAAGGAATTGGGAGTTTTTAACAGTTTGTGTGTCTGTTTCCCAAAAGACTTATGGAGTGGAATAGACAACCTCTTGGACTCTGGGATATCCATCATCTCCACAAAGTCAGGCTTCTCTGACTCCTCTACAGTCTCCCCCAAAGGGATCTGGAGGGTCTCTGCCACCTTTCTGTAAAACACAAAGTGGGATGGGGACTCAGAAAGCCTGGGAGGGGAGACCCCAGAAGGTCTGTCTGGGGAGACGACCGGTTCAATAGGCTCATCCAGACCTTCATCACCGACCTCTTCATCCCCATCTTCAAAATCTTTGTCCCCTCCCAATCTGGTTCATAGTAATCTTCTGGTGAATAATCAGGAACCGGAGGAACCGACTGAACCGAGTGCCAGGTTTGCGGTGCCAGATCAGTCGGAACCGAACAGAGCGACTGAACTATGCTAATCGCTCTGGCTATCTTCTCAGCGGGCGGATGTAACGGTTCTGGATCCGGACTGGCTGACTTATCCTTTCTTTTCCTCTTAGTAGGAACCGACCGCTCGGGATCGTCTCTCCTCTTGCCTGAGGAAGACTGGCCCTGGTCAGAGGGCACTTCCTCTGGTTCGGTAAGAGCTGAACCGGGCTGGCCATCCGGGTTAGCGGATTTTTCAGCCTCCTTTTCCCTCAGCCACCTACCTATTCTATTTTCCAAGGTGGATTTGGGAAAATGTTTACAAATCTGGCAGTCTGAATCGAGGTGGTCAAACCCCAGACAGTAAACACAGGTAGTGTGGGGATCCACCTTGGCAAAGGCCTCCCCACACACACTGCAGTGCTGAAACCCAGTGGGACTTTTTTTTCCTTGGGTTTCTCAGACTGAGTGATTCTAATGGAAAAAACTTGCTCTTTACTCGGCTTCAGGCCAGGCAAGACTCACCGATCAGTTCCTAACCATGTTATGAGTATTGGAAAAAAACTGAAAATACGGTTTGTTTGTTTTTTAGAACTGATCGGTACCAGAACCTCACTGTACTTAGGGAAAGAAAAATTGAAATTATGTACTTATCATAATTATTGATCTTCTTGGACAGTCTCCATCACTCATTCACACTAGTGGGATAGCGCCGGAGGCGCTAGGACCTAGCGGGAGCCTACAGTTTTCTGAAGGGTTGGCGCCAAGAGAGGACCAAGCATGCGTGGCACTGCGAGACTAGCTCGCACCTGTGTATGCTATCTCAGCGTCGACCCTCCAACCGCCTCAGTACCTTTTCGACCAAGGAGGTGCAGCGTAACTAATGAGAATAACTCATCCTGAGTTTCTGGGCCTGAGAGGGCCCAGATGGCCTTTACAAGAAAGGTCAAAGAATAATGTCCTCACAGTCTGAACCATAGGACCGTGAAGACCAGGAAAGAAAACGAGTGAACCCAGGGGATGGTGGGTGGGTGTGTGAATGAGTGATGGAGGCTGTCCAAGAAGATCAATAATTACGGTAAGTATGTAATTTCCATATCTTCCTGGACTAAGTCTCCATCACTCATTCACACTAGTGGGAGAGTACCGAGCTAAAACCAACAACCCTGAGTAGGGTGGTAGGAGATAGGGTTCACTCAGAAAGGACAGCCAAGGACTGTCCCACTAATAAAAAGAGCTGTCTTGTAAGAGCATCTAGAACATCGTGCCTACAAGATAAGCGCTCGAGTTGTAACTCGCCACTTTGCAGACGACTGCAATGGGCACAAGATGAAAGTCTGCCAGGAAGCTGCAACCACTCTAGGAGAGCGGCAAGAACCTGGCCTCATAGTTTGGCATAGGACCAAAATGAATAGTGTCAAAGACATGTACTAATGTAATGTAAAGGGACCTCAGGAACTGAAAGAGTCGGAGGTAAAGTCTACTGGTTCAAGGTAGATCGGAAAATACAGATGGAAACCCCCACTATCAAGCATGGCTGACCTGTAAACAACAGGTCCAAGAGCACTTCAACCCCATACTTGGTGAGCAAGGGGGTCCAGGTGAGGTTAGCCCATCAAGGAGAATGGTCTCCACTTTGTCACAGAAATCTTCCTGCTGGAAGGCCAAGCACAACTTAGAAGCCTCTCGTGGTGGTCTAATAGAACCAGATCCTACCCACTCCATATTCCAGAAGGAATCATCCTGCCTCTGTGTGTACAACTGTAGCAGCAGTCTCTGAACTTAGGAAAGAAAGGAAAAAGTGTACAGGAGGATGTGTCCACTGTGGAAAAAAACACTGCGACAGAAAAAAAAAAAACAGGCTGGATTTCTAAGGTGAATAGAGGCAGATGTGCATCGAGGAGGGACACAGCAGGACCAACTTAGGGCTAACCCATTTGTTGAAGTGACTGAAAAGGGCAGTGACTCAACGCGGTGAGGCACTACCCACTCTAGCTTCGCTGAAGGGAGTAGGAAAGGATTCTAGTCTGTTTGCCGAAAAACAAACATCACAACTCCATCCCGCACTTGAAAAGGATAGATTCGTGAGTGACCGGCATGGACCAGTGTGCAGGAACCGAAGGTGTGAATATTTGAGAAGCTACCTCAGAAAAAGGACCTACTTGACCTTCCGTCAAGAGGGAGAACATCACCTGTTAAATTAAGCAAGCAAGGAAGTAGGAACCGGAGTTCCGACTCAGTGGAGAGTCACTTCTGCTACTGCAAGGTTCTGCTCAAGAGAAGAAAGCCAGAAAAAAGAAAGGGGAATTAACAGACTGGGCAGTTGCCTATGTCTAGGAAATGTCTCTGAATGAGAGAAATCTCTCTTAGAGAAAGAGATGACCCATACCGCCGCCGGATCAGACTCCCCCTGGGGAAGAAGAAATCAGGTACTCTTTACCGTACTCTGGAGACGAGCGCCTCAGGGGCTGAGGCGGAACCTGACCAGATCCAAAAAAAGGGGGGGTATCGGGTAATTTCGGCTAGGCCCTGTGCTGTGATAAAAATTATATTTATATATATATATATATATATACATATTTTATCTTTAGTCCGAGCCTAACAAGGCTTTCAGGCAGCTATTTGCAAGGATTGTGTTGATACAAAAAGACAAAGATGTTCTCCATCTGAGTGCAGAAGGAGCCTGAGCATCCATACTGAAATCATGACTGGACTAACAATCACAGCTGGAGAGATGCTAACCACCTGTGCCGAAGAAGCCACCGAAGAGGCAATATCACAAGGGGGCTATATACCCCTATCAAAGGAGCGGAAGAGTCAGAGCAGCTCCCGACCATTAAATTAGAATGTTCCACAGAGTGTAACGATTGAAAAAGTCCAGACGCAGAAGTGTATGGTCCATGGACGCAGTGTGAAATACTATAGTGGACCCCATTACTGAGGAACTACTGAAAAGATTTTCCATCACGGACTCAGATGATAGAGAGGAAGTGCCCTTCAGTATATAAAATGAGCCGTCCCATGTATTACTGACCAGAAGGACAGTGAAGACCCATCTAGATGCATTTCTACCCCAGGAGGACCTCCAAGAGAGGTCTAGGTCAGAGCCACTAGAGACTTCGCCATCAGGAAGGATGTTGAGGAGCTTGGTACCAAGTGGGTAGTAGAGAAAGTGCTGAGCAGAATGAGATTCCGCTGGCAGAGCAGTACAGCAGAGTACCATCAGCAGAAAACCACTGGATGACACAAGATCCCACATAGAACACCACTCACTAAGATGTGTGGAAAAAATAATCCGCATAACAGGCGTTCATTCTGCAATAAACATCCCGCCACAAGTTCTGTGGAAAAGAAGTCCGAAAGGAAAAGTGTGTCACTAATTCTGCCATACAGCATCCACTAGCACCTGTGTGGCACCAGCACCACTCGTGGCAGAGAAGGGCACCAAGCGGTGCCTATGCCAACCTGGGTGATACCCGAGGGGAGCCACGGCAATATCCGCAGGCATCCCCAACACCCATGTAGCAATGGCACCCGAGGGCACCCCCGACACCCATGGCAAGAATGGCACCTGAGGGCACCAGTGGCACCCATGGGCACCTGCGGTGGCACCCCTGGTATCAATGGCACCAGTGGCACCCATGGAACCCATGGGCGCTCACGGTGCCACCCCGGCACCAAGGGTGCTCCCAGTGCCACCATGGTATCCCTGGCACCCATGGCACCAACTGGCGGTCCCGGCACCACCCAGACACCCATGGCACCACTGACGGTGCCGACAACCAGTGGCAGCAACAAGAGCACCCACGGCACCGCAAGACAGAACGATGGCGCTTGACCTAGGCACCAAGCCATGGCTCGAGGCACGGCACTGACCAAGGCACCGAGCCATGGCTCAGAGGCACAAAGCGCTGACCATGGCACCGAGGCACGGCGCCGACTAATGCACTGAGGCTCAGCGCCA
This sequence comes from Neoceratodus forsteri, assembly GCA_016271365.2. Classification (NCBI taxonomy): domain Eukaryota; kingdom Metazoa; phylum Chordata; order Ceratodontiformes; family Ceratodontidae; genus Neoceratodus; species Neoceratodus forsteri. The sequence continues at coordinate 1,271,858,336 of CM057449.1, read as the reverse complement.
CCAAGGCACGGCACAGCGACTAAGGAACCACCATGGCGCCGAAGGAAAATGCCAATGGAAATCCTGAGAAGGGGAGAAGGAAAAGGTTTGTGCCCATGCAGGCCCCTGAATGGAAAAGGGGAGAGGGGGGTAGGCACAAGGGGTCAACACGATGGCAAAGGCACAAAGAGGGTACTTCGCCATTCATGATCTAATCGACCCGGCTCCGATCCAATGGCTCCGAGGCCCAGAGGTCCCGAAATCAGGAACAGAGCCAGGAAAAACTGGAAAGTCAAACCCCCTGCTCCATAGGAGTGGCCCAGAGGTGAAACTGCCCACCAGAGTGCCAATGAGGACAGTGATGGAGCTCGGAGTTGAGAATGCAGCCGTTAGGAGTGGGGCCAAGAGGAACCCACGAAAGTCGGTTCAGGCCCATCGCCCCTCCCGATGAACACTCCTCATGCAGACATACCAATGGGCAACCTCGAGTGGCACCAACTCTTCTTCCCCCAATGAGGAAGAGGCGGCTCGAGGGTTAAGCAGGCTTGGATCCCGGAACCGCTAGATGGTGCTTTGGAGGACTGTCCTCCCCCACCCGAGCACAGGACTGTCTGTAGTCAGACCCCCGTTAATAAGGCGGACCGGACACAGCCCCTCTGCCATAAAACTTTCAAACGAAGTCCTCCTACCGTCACCGCTACCATCTAAGGATGACTCTGCTGATGGCAGGAAAGAATTTCTTCTTCTTCATAATCTTCTTCTTGTTCGTAAAATAAGAAATTACTACTTAAAATATTAAAAGCTACTGTCGTATAGATGAAAACTTCAACTCCGGCAGACGAGCAACGTCGACATCCAAGTGCACTTGATGGCGGGAGAAAAGGAACTGAGGCAGTTGGAGGGTCGACGCTGAGATAGCCTACACAGGCGTGAGCTAGTCTCGCGGTGCCACGCAATGAGTGGTCCTCTCTCGGCGCCGACCCTTCAGAAAACTTTAGGCTCCCGCTTGGTCCTAGCGCCTCTGGTGCTATCCCACTAGTGTGAATGAGTGATGGAGACTTGGTCCAGGAAGATCAAACAAATAGATTGAATCGGTTAAACTGAACCGACTGAACAAAACCCTACTTTTTTTTTTTTTTTTTTTTTTTTTACAATTTCCACAGATTTCACGATCACAAACTAAATCTGCCTACTTACAGTACAGCAGACAGTGATCTGAACTGAGAAAAACAACAAAATAATAATCGGAATGAACCGACAATTTACTAAACCGAACCGAGCGAAGGAGAAACACTCTGGAGCGACTGTTCAGTCAGGCGGAGTAAAGAATCTGATGGTTGTACTTTGAAGTGCAGCAGATAGGGGTTTGAACCGAGCACGAGCTCAATGTTCTATGCTCTGGCAGAGAGTTAACTCTTTGTTCTCTGGAGCAGTTCTAGTGCTGGGGCATACTGCATATTGTCAGAATACAGCAAGACTTCATGTTGGTTGAAATCCATGCTGTAGAAAACAGTAGTACGAAAGGAGGAAATGGGGCTTGGCTAAAGGAAGAAAGGAAGTGGGGGTTGCAAGCAGGGTGGGAGAAAGATGTGGAAAGCCATGTATGCAAATGTAAGAGTACTTGCATATAAAATTCCAGATCTTGAGGCTATCATGGTGGAGGGAGACCAGGGCATAGTGGTCATCACCGAGTCATGGTGCTTAGCAAACCAAGACTGTGACATGGCTATACCAGATACGCTCAGTTCAGGAAAGATAGGGAGGGGAGAAAAGTGTGTGTGTGTGGGGGGGGGGCATTGTGTTATACGTCAGGGATATATCAAGGCAACAGAAATGCAGGAGGGTAAAGAGGGACCAGAGGTACTGTGGGTTGCCCTATGGCAATGGTGTAGGCAGGCATACTCACTGTACACATTTGAGTACAATTTTTGAGTACCTCTCCCAAGCCATATGCCTCCCCAAGCCATATGCCTTTTTTGTTACTTGTATCATTCTCATCTGGAGTATTTGAGTTAGTATAGGCCACTGATTAGTGTCGGTAGGTATTTAATCTTCTATTGTTTATGACATAGATATGTGTACAATCTGTTTAGTGATTAGATGAGATCTCTGACAAACAATCTGATCTGTTTTGCACTGGGGGTAGCAGCAGTAGTTGGAAAGAGTTCGTACAAAACAGACATTTCTGGTTACACTTCTGCCCTGGAGACAGCCTCCAGAGCCTCAGTTCGCACTGAGATGATTTACAGATGACCTGCACAGTGGGAAGATCTAGAAAAGTAAATGGGGGAAGCCAGTAGCAATATGAAAGATAAGGGGAAGGTACTGATGATCGGGGACTTCCATTTACCAAATACTGATTGGAGCGTCCAGGCCATGGCCTTGGCTAGAAGCAGGGTGATCCTAGACTCGTTGCAGGGGGCATTTCTGAAGCAACTAGTCAAGGAACCCATTCAAGATGGGGCACTAATGGATCTGGTACTTACAAACAGGGACAGTCTTGCAGACGTCAGGGTGTCACCTGGGGACCAGTGATCATCTGACAGTGGATGGCAGTGGAGGCAAACCACACAAGGATGAGGTTCCTGGACTGCAGGAGGGCAGATGTTAAAAAAAGGGGTGAATGCCTTAGAGACACTTTGGTGGGGGGGGGTTGGAGATTATCCTAATGTGGTGGAGGAACACTGGTCATATTAAGGGATGGAACACTGAAAGCAAGAAACAGTAGTTATGTAAGAACTTACCGCAACAGTAGATCTTAGAGTGGATTTCTTGCATCAGGCCACACCTAATGAACTATAGCTGCCAGGCACTAGGACCACACAGATACTTTTCTAGCAAGCAGTCTACAAGGGGCCACACATGACAATGTCAGATGCAGACGTCCTTCCCATATAAACGTGGGCGGCCGCGCGCCCTCCTCAGTTCTTGCTCCACTGGAGACAGAGTAGGTCCTGCTGGGGAACCGAGGGGGCCAGAGTTTCCTGCCAGAAAAACAGATGTAATAGAAGGTGAACTGTCCTGGAGAAAGAGAGACAGACACGGAAAGCCCCAAGGCCAAGGGGATGGGGGGTGGGGTGGGACAGCATGGCCTGATGCAAGAGATCCTCCTGAAGATCTATTGTTATGGTAAGTTCTGACATAACTGTGCTATATTCATTGAGGATATCTCTTGCATCAGGCCACACATAAGGAATGAGTCCCAAGCAATTTCTGACAGAAAACCAGTCTGGGTGGCTGGAGGCCATAGGCCTAATACAGGATGCCATGAAGCACAGCCATGGCAGAAGCCGACTCCTCTCCTAGAGGCAATGCCCAGACTGTAGTGTTTAGTGAAAGTGTGGACAGAACTCCAAACTGCAGCAACACAGATCTCTGCAGCTGAAACATTCCTGAAACAAGCAACTAAAGTGGCCATGCCTCTGGCTGAGTGACAACAATCACCACCACAATGATCCTTACCATACTGCCTATAACAAAAAGTAATACAGTTGGCCAACCATTTGGACAGGCACTGTTTAGAAACTGGTGGGCCATTTTTCTCCAGGGGCGAAAGAAACAAACAGCTGCGAGGATTTCTCACAGTCGCATATACAGTGTGTACAGTAAATTGCAGTTACGCAAGAACTTACCGTAACAGTAGATCTTCGGAAGAGGTTCCTGCAGTAGGTCTTCACATATAGAACTGTGCACCCTGGCGTCAGGTCCGAACGGCAAACTTGTAGATAGCAATCATCAGCGGGGACCTTCCCCGACGTTGGGCGTCACGTCAGCCCGGCTATAAAAGAGCCCGCGCCCGCTGTCCAGTTCTTTTCCACCGGAGACCTAAAGAGAGGTAAATAGTAGCTAGGAGTAGAAAAACTCCTAGGACCCCACTTCCTCTCTAGACCCAAGGGCTAGGTAGGATGGAAAATATAGGAAATAACATCCAGAAACTGGGGGAAGGAGGGTGGGAAACTAGACCTATTGCAGAAACCTCTCTCGAAGATCTACTGTTACGGTAAGTTCTTACGTAACTGCAATATCTTACTTCGAGAGGGTTCCTGCAGTAGGTCTTCACATATAGGACTGAATACCAAGCAGTCCCCAAAATAACTATGCAGAGGTGCATCCGGGAGAAGGAGGAGAAGTCGCCATAGGAAATCACGACAGGAGGCCTTGCAGAACTGCGAGACCAAAACCTGTTAAGCGCCTAGAGGCAATGTCTAGACTGTAATGAATGGTGAAAGTGTGAACAGACGACCAGGTGGCCGCTGCACAAATCTCTGCAGTGAACACATTCTTAAAAAAGGCAGTAGAGATCACCACGCTGTGGGTGGAGTGGCTTTTGACTGCCCCCGGAAGAGACTTCCCATGTTTCGTGTAACAAAAATGGATGCAGTTAGCTAACCATCTAGAGATGGTTTGCTTGGAAATGGCCTTGCCGTAGCACTGGGGAGCAAAGGCTACAAAAAGTTGGTTAGATTTACGAACCTCTTTAGTCTGGTTCATGTAGTACCTCAGAATCCGGTGCACATCTAGGGTGTGCAGAAGGTATTCCCCCCCCCTGTTGGAATGCTGGGGATAGTAAACTGGCAATTCCACGCTCTGATTCAGAGTGGTTTCAGAAACCACTTTGGGAAGGAAAGAAGGGTTAGTCTGCAGGACTACTCTGTCTCTATGAAAAATTAAATAGGGTTCTTTACAAACAAAAGCTTGGAGCTCAGAGACCCTTCTGGCAGAAGTAACTGCGACTAAAAATAAAGTCTTTCAGGAAAGGAAGCGTAAGTCGCAAGAAGAAGCTGGCTCAAACAGGGGTAAGGTCAGCTTCTCGAGCATGAAATTCAGGTCCCAGGGGGGACAGGGATTCCAGACAGGAGGTTTCAAGTGAAGGATGCCTTTCAGAAAGGCCTTGGCAACCTCCAAATGAGCTAAGGTTTTACCCTCCACCGGGAGGTGGTAGGCCGACACCGCAGAGAGATGGACCTTAATGGAGGAGTAGCTAAGGCCCGTCTCAGATAAATGTGCAAGGTACTCTAACACCTGGGCCGCCGAGCATGAAAAGGGATCCCAGCTCCTTGCTAGGGCCCAGATCGAAAATATTTTCCACTTCATGGCATAAGTGGATCTAGCAGAGGGTTTTCTGGCCTCTGCTAAGATATGTGCAACCTGCGAGGAGACACCTTAACGGGAAACCACTATGTCCACTGGTGCCACACAGCCTCACCTCGGTAGTGGGGAAGATCATGGAAGCACTACTGAAGGAGAGATTGGTGGAACATCTGGTTGTCAATGGACTACAGGACCCAAGGCAGCATGGTTTCACCAGGGGGAGGTCATGTCAGACCAACCTCATTGAATTTTTTGACTGGGTGACTAGGGAGGTGGATCAGGGGAGGGCAGTGGACATGGCCTATCTGGACTTCAGCAAGGCCTTTGACACTGTGTCACATAGAAGACTATTACACAAACTGGGGAATATGGGTGTGGGCAGGACAGTAGTGTGGTGGGTAGGTAACTGGCTGGGTGGCAGGACACAGAGGGTGGTGGTAAATGGCTGTCACTCCACAGAGGGAAGAGTGACCAGTGGGGTACCACAGGGATCAGTGCTGGGACCGGTCCTATTCAACATCTTCATCAGTGACATGGCGCAGGACCTAGAAGGCAGAATTTCACTGTTCGCTGATGACACAAAGCTCTGTAACAGAGTAGACACACCAAAGGGTGTAGACAGAATGAGAAGCGACCTGCAGAAACTTGAAGAATGGTCAGGGGTTTGGCAGTTGAAATTCAATGCAAAGAAGTGCAAGATAATGCATATGGGGCACAAAAACCCTGGCACAATATATCAGTTGGGGGGTGAGGATATAGCATGCACCAAGCAGGAAAGGGATCTTGGGGTTATCATCTCTGATGACCTCAAGGTAGGAAACAGTGTGACAAGGCAGCAGGTAAAGCAAATAGGATGCTGGGATGTATAGGCAGGGCATTACCAGCAGGAAAAGGGAGGTCATAATTCCGCTTATACAAGACACTAGTGAGGCCCCACCTGGAGTACAGTGACAGTTCTGGAGACCATACCTACGTGAAGGACATAGACAGGGTAGAGAAGGTTCAGAGGAGGGCAACAAAGATGGTGCATGGATTGCATCACAAGTCCTATGAAGACAGGTTGAAGGAACTGAACATGTACTCCCTGGAGGAGAGGAGAGAGAGGGATATGATAGAGACATACAAGTATCTTATAGGGAGGAACAGGGTGCAGGAAAACACTATTTTAAGCGAAAAAGATGTTCCAGGACTAGAGGGCATGGGATGAAGTTGGAGGAGGACGATTCAGAGGAAACATGAGAAGAATTTCTTCACAGAACGGGTGGTGGACAAGTGGAACACCCTGCCAGAGGAAGTGGTGGGGGCTGAAACAATCACGGGATTTAAGAATGCATGGGATAGACATAAAGGAATTCTGGAGGTCAGGGGTAAGGGGCAACAGACTTCTAGGAAAACAAACTGAACTTACAAGCTCAAATGGGCAGACTGGGTGGGCCGTAGGCCCTTATCTGCCGACACTGTCTATGTATCTATGTATGTATCTATGAAGGTGGAGAGACTGTGGGCTCGGGTGAACCAGGGTGCTTTGCTCCTGTGTCAGAAGGTCGTGGGAAAATGGCAGAGGGACTGAAGGTTCCAGTGCCAGTTGTTGCAAAAAGAGGATACCAAATCTGGCGTGGCCAGAGAGGAGCGATAAGAATCACATGAGCTCCCTCCTGCTGAAGTTTCACCAGAACCTTCTGAATGAGAAGAAAGGGAGGAAATGTGTAAAGAAACCTCCCTGTCCAAGAGAGAGACAGTGCGTCTCGCCAAAAAGCACCATGCCTGGGAACAAGCGGGCAAAAGTTGGGTAGTTTTGCGTTGAATGGGGAGGTGAACAGATCTAAGTCTGAACGGCCCCATCAAAGAAAGAGTTCTTCGACCACCTCTGACTTTAGCTCCCACTCATGGACCCTGGCCACTGATTGACTGAGACTGTCCGCCAGGACATTGCTTTCTCCTGGTATGTGGACTGCTGTCAAGTAAAGGCTGTGCTGGATCGCCCAGTACCAAACCCTCACTGCTTCCCTACAAAGAGGGTACGACCGGATTCCTCCCTGTTTGTTGATGTACCAGACCGTGGACATACTGTCCGTCTGGACCAGAAGAAATTCCGGTACCAGAAGGGACTGAAGCACCTGGAGAGCGTAAAGAACCGCCCTGGTCTCCAGAACGTTGATGTGGAGTATGCGCTCCTGATCGGACCAAGACCCCTGCATCTTGTGATCCCCCAGATGGGCTCCCCAGCCAAGTCCGAGGCATCCGTGGTGAGGATTTGGGTAGGCACAGGGGAATGAAAAGGGGTTCCCCTTGATAGGTTGGAGAGAGCCTGCCACCAGCGAAGATCTCTCTGAAGGTTAGTGGAGATCATGACTTTTTGGTTCATGTGGTCCGTCCTATGATCCTATTGGGCTCAGAGAGACCACTGGGTGACCCTCATGTGAAGTCTGGCCAGAGAGACTGTGGAAATGGCCACTGCCATCAGTCCCAAAAGATGGAGCACAGCATGAGCTGGGATCCATCGAGACTGGGCCACAAGAGTGGCCTGAGCAATCAAAGTCTAGCCCCAATCTGATGGCAGAAAAGCCTTGCTCTGAACTGTATCTAGTACAGCTCCAATGAATTGGAGCCGTTGAGATGGTACTAGCTGGGACTTGGGGAAGTTGACCGTGATCCCCAGAAGGGAGAATGAGTTCAGAGTGAAAGAGAGAGACTTTTTCAGGCTGGTAGGAGAGGGTGCTGCGAGGAGCCAGTCATCCCGGTACGGGAAGACATAAATGCCCTAGCGGCGTAAGAATGCTGCCACCACCACTAGACACTTCATGAACACCCGGGGGCCGAAGTAAGGCCAAAGGGGAGTGCCCGAAACTGGAAGTGATCCTCCATAAAAGTAAACCTGAGGACGCGGCAGTGGGCCAGGAGGATAGGGATGCGTAAGTAGGCATCCTGCATATACAGGGAGCACAGCCAAGAGTTGGGATGGAGCAAGGGAAGGAGCCCCTGAAAGGTAAACATATGAAACTTCTTGTACTCGACGAGGATGTTTAGTGTGCTGAGGTCCAGGATCAGTTTCAGGTCACCCATTTTCTTTGGGACTAGGAAGAAGTGGGAGTAAAATCCCCTTCCTGTCTGGTTTTGATGGACAGGTTCTATGGCCCCCTTTAGGAGGAGAGCCCGAATCTCTTGCGAGACGAGGGAGACCTGATCCTGAGGATAGAAAGACCATCCAGGAGGTAGAGGGGCAGGAATCTTGATGAACTCAATCGAGTGACCTTGCTGGATAAGCTGAAGAACCCAAGACTCTGCGGTGATGAACCTCCAAACTTCCAGGTGAAGGCCGAACCTCCCTCCGACCGGTTCCTCCTGAAGTAAGGGAGGGAGTGGAAGGAGGGGAAAGGAGTCAGGATGCGGAGGGGAAGGGAGCTTTAGCCCCCAAGGCTGGTTTGGAGAATTTAGCCTGTGGGTTTTGGGCTCCGGAGCCAGAGGCACGTCTTTTACCCTGACGTTTGGCCTGGTTCTTGTTCCACCTTCTTTGGTGGCGAAAGGGCTGCTTTTTCTGACCTGTCTTGTACATACAGCGTACTTCTCTTAAGGAGCGTCCACTCTCTTGCAGTACCATGATGATATCTTTTGCATCACCATCAAAGAGGACGGAACTCCTAAAAGGGGCGTCCAAGAGGGAAGTCTGTACATCCTGTGCCAAACCGGCTATCCCAAAGCCAGGAGAGCCGGCGGAGACAGATTCCGGTGGCTGCTGCCCTAGCCACAGAATCCACCGAGTCGTACGTCACTCGCAGTGCGTGACGACATGAGGACTTCCCCATTCTGACCTTGTCCAGGAGCTTCTTCCTAAGGGCTTCATCCTGAACCTCAAGTAGATCCCTTTCCAGCTCTGAAAGAGTAGCTTTTTGGAAAGCAACTACGTGTGAGACATACTTGAGAGATCTAATGCCACAGGAGGAAGAAGAATAAATTTTTTTGCGCGAACTGGTCTAACTGATGAGAGTCCTTATCTGGAGGTGAAGAACTCAGGTGTTTCAGTTGGGCTGACCGGTCATGGGCGGCAGTAATGACCATGGAGTCAGCCTTAGGATGGAAGTTAAGGTGCTGAATCCCTACCGGGGGATAATAGGTCCGATATGCCATCCTGGAGACCGCTGGTATGGAGTACAGTTGCTGCCATATAGAGGTGACCAAGTCCTCATGGGGTCCCATTCACGGGGGTATGGGGATGGGATCCTTAGTAGTAAGGTCCAGGTGCTCTGCTAGTCTTTTGTGTTGTGGATCAACCTCTTTTGTGGGCCAGTCTCCGGCTGCCTGTATGGAGCATAAGAGGTCTCCAAAAGATGGGTCCTCCGGAGGGGACTTAGGAGACTCCTTTGGGGGAACCTCAACTGGAGATCTAGGATGCGAGGGATCAGTGTCAGACTCTGTGTCAGAGGGTTCTGAGCCACTAGGAATGGAAGGGTCCAAACCTGCGGAACCCACAGTAAGAGAACCCGAGGTTTCACTCACAGGAGGCGGTGAAGGGGGGGCCCTGGGTTGGGGGGGGTTCCCTTATCGACTACCTGAGCCCCGACAGCAACTGGGTTCTGGTTTCCTGCCACCAGTGGGGTGCTTTTTCTGGCGCTGGTGGTGGTGAAGGAGGAAGAGGCTGGTATGATGGATAACCAAGGTACTGAGGCCAAGAAGGGTAATGATAACCAGTCTGTGGATAGTAGGAATACCCAGAGTATCCCGTCGTCGGGTATCCCGGTGTTGGAGGCACACAGCCCCATCTTCGAAACTGTGGAGTCGACGGCAGGCTGCCCGGAGGTGGGACAATGGGATCTGAGCCCAGAAACCCGCCCGGAGGATCTGGTCCTGCCGGGGGCACTGCCATGGCACCTCGAGGAGTCGCGGGATCTTGAAGGGCCCCCGAAGGTCCCGAGGGAGGAGGCTCCATCAAGAGATCCCCAGCTGGCGTCGGGCAAAAATCCAGAGATGGTGGAAGGCCTGGCAAGGGGGCTAGGTCCGGAAGGAGCCCCGATGGCAGGTCCGAATGAGATTTCGCTGGTAGAAAAATCAGCGGATTAGGTGGCGAGCCCCAGGGATATAACACCCTAGAGGACGAAGGGTCACTCTGCCCCTCACACTTTGTCAGGGGCCAAACTGGAGCCTGACGGGAGAGTGGAAGGATCCGGGCGGGCAACGTGGAGGAGCTGTCCTCCGACTGATCGGACTGAGCCGGGCTGGTTGCAGTCTGGAGACTGCCGCTAGACTTATCAGCAGAGGCCGTGCGCCCTTCGACGGAGTCGAGGGGTGTCTTATTGGCAGGGCAGGTACTTTACAGAGACCTCTAAAGAGGTGACCCCTGGCTGCCCGCTCACCTTGGCAGGAGGGGGAGAAGGTGCCCAGCCTAAAGAAGCAGATGGGACACCAGCAGAAGTACTCAGTTTCGAAGGGCCTCCCGCGTGGCAAAAGACTCCGTTTCCAGCGCTTTTATTTGCTTTTCTTCTTTTTTGGGCCCGGCAACGATGACCTATCCTGCAGTTCCTGGAGCTCCTTTTCCATCGAAGCCAGTCGTCGGGTCAGGAGATGGGCCTCGATGGTATGCTTACGCCTGGGTTGGGTCACCTGGTTGAAGGCCTGGCAGATGGAGCACTCCTGGGAGTTGTGCTCAAAACCGAGGCAGAGGAGGCAGCGGGAATGGTCGTCCTCGTGTGGGATTTGAGCGCTGCACTTCGAGCATGTCTTCTTCTGTCTAGAAGACATCAAATAGAGTGAAACAATTTAGTTGAAAACTAGTTATGAGGCGAAGAAAACTTCGACAAAATGGCGGACGTCTGAACACTGTTCTATTGCGTGCCGAACGTTACTGAGGCAACGGTGGGAAAGAACTGGAGAGTTATTTCCTTTATTTTCCATCCTACCTAGCCCTTGGGTCTAGAGAGGAAGCAGGGTCCTAGGAGTTTTTCTACTCCTAGCTACTGTTTACCTTTCTTTAGGTCTCCGGTGGAAAAGAACTGGAGAGCGGGCGTGGGTTCTTTTATAACCGGGCTGACGTCACGACGCCCGCCGTTGGGCGAGGTCCCCGCTGATGATTGCTATCTACAAGTTTGCTGTTCGGACCTGATGCCAGGGGGAACAGTCCTATATGTGAAGACCGACTGCAGGAACCCTCTCGAAGTAAGATAGCAAAATTCTATGCACTTCTAAGGTGTGGAGAAAAGCTTCCCCTGGGCTGGCATGCTCTGGGCGGATAGTAGACAAGGAGATGGATGGTTTGATTTAAGGTAAACTCAGACATCACCTGAGGAAGATACTTTGGATTTGCCAACAAAGACACCTGTCTTTGTGGAAAACCAAATTAGGAGGCTCACACATGAGAGCCTGAATCTCTGAAATCCTTCAAGCAGAAGTAACAGCAACTAAAAATAATGCTTACCATAACAGAAAGATGGAAATTACTGTATGTACCCACCATAATTCTTGATCTTCTTAGAGGAAGTCTTCACCATTCATTCACACTATCACAACTACAACAGAGGCGCTAGGACCAAGCGGGAGCCAAAAATCTTCATGAGGGCCGGCGCTGAGGTAGGACCATGGATGTGAGGCACCACAAGATTGGCTTGCGCCTGTGTAGGCTATCTTGGCATCAACCCACCAACTGCCTCAGTTCCTTTTTAACCGAGGAGGTGCAGCGTTAACTAACCTAGTCCGGGCATAAGATAGCGCGGATAACCCATATAAGAAGGGTCAACTAAACAATGTCTTCACAGCCCAAACCAACGAGGAAGTGAAGACCAGAAACAGGATGAGTGAGCTCAGAAGATGGTGGCTGGGTGTGTGAATGAGTGATAAAGACTTCGTCCAAGAAGATAAAGAATTACAATACGTAAATTTCCATATCTTCCAGGACTAAAAGTCTTTACCATTCATTCGCACTATCGGGAGAGTACCAACCTAAGAACCAATTCCCCGAGCAGGGCGGCAGGAGACAGAACTCACTCACGACAACAGTCCATTAAGGACAGTCCTGCCAAAGGAAGCATGCTGTCTGGCATGGACATCCAGAGTGTAGTGCTTCACAAAGGTATGCACCAAGCTCCAATTAGCCACTTTGAAAATGTATGCAACAGGCATGTTACGAATCTCCGCCAGGGAAGCCATGACCGCTCTGGCAGAGTGGGTGTAAACCCGGCCTTCCAATTTGACTTGCGCCATCGAGTAGCAATGGTGAAGGCATGTAGCTAACTATGCAGAAATGCATCCAATGGCAACAGGCGGACCCAGCTGGGCCATGCTGAACGATACAAGAGTTGCTTGGATTTGTGAATCTCTTTTGTTTTGTCAATGTAGAATCACAAAGCCCTCTTGACATCCAGGGAATGAAGGGTGTGTTCCACTTCATTCTGGAATTTGTCAAAATAAGTATGGAGAACTGAGGGCTGATTAAGATGAAATTCTGAAACCACCCTAGGTAGGAATTTAGGGTGAGTACAAAGTACCACCTTGTCCTTGTGAAAGACAGTATATGGAGGGTCTGTGACTAAGGCATGGATTTCAGAAACCCTGCGAGTGTAAGTAATGGCCACTAAGAAGGCAGTCTTCCAGGTCAGAAACTTCAAATCACAGGTGGCTAGAGGCTCAAAAGGTTTACGGGCAAGCTTATCTAGCACAGGGTTAATATCCCATGTGGCCACCGGTTTCCTGACTGAAGGTCTAGTGTGCAAGATACCTTTAAGGAATCTCTAGGCTAGTGGTAACAGAGTCAGCGTCATGTTCTGGACTGGCTCAGGTAGGCCGAGATCGCGCAGAGGTGTACCTTCACCTTTGGTACTGCAGTCCTGCTTTTGACAGGTCTAAGAGGTTCTCCAACACCTTACTCAGTGAGCAACAAAATGGGTCCAGAAAGGATTCTGCACACCAAATAGAGAAGCATTTCCATTTAGCCATGTAAGTCTTTCTAGAGGAAGGCTTACGCACTGCCAAGAGGAATTCCAAGATTCTCTGAGAAATCTTGAACCTACCCACTTGTATCTCCTCAGGAGCCAGGCATGGAGATGAAGGGAGTGCAGGTTGGGATGGACCACAATCCCCTGAGTCAGGAGGTCCGTTCATAGAGGAAGTTGCCTCGGGGGGACTTCCAACAATCTGTTGATCAAGGGAAAGAAAAAATTACTCACCTTAGTAATGTTGTTTCTTCTAATGGAGTCTTGCTATATTATAGACATTAGCAGTTTGTTCCAGCTCTAGAACTGCCCGGAGTGAAATGGTTAAAACCATTCCAAAATAGAATTTTGGCACGAGAGCAGCTCTATCTGTGTCATTCAAACTTGAACTGTCAGATCTTTATGAGCCAAACTCACTAAGGTCTGTGTGGAAGCTGTAACCTACACTAGCCAAATGGCTACCTAAATAATAACAACCATTGATGGTCCCAACACCCAAGACTCAAGTCAGGGGACCAGAAATACTAACACCATTCTAATAATATGAAAATGGAACATAAGTATAATAAAACACACACAGCGTGCACATACACACCCCAAAGTCCCAAAGGGGACAAAATGCTAACAGGACATAAGTAGTGCCCACACTAAAGTTGCCCGCACCCCACCAAGTAGAGGTTCTGAGAGGGGCAGGTTGGGGGGGAGGTCTATAATATAGCAAGACTCCATTAGAAGAAACAACATTACTAAGGTGAGTAATTTTTCCTTCAAACAACATGAAGTCTTGCTATATTATAGACATTAGCAGAATATACAGCAGTACCTCCATGGAGGAGGGGCAGAACCTACTTAGGGAATAGGCTCTGAAGAACAGCTGTACCAAACCGAGCATCTCTCCTGGCCTGGACATCCAGGGAGTAATGCTTGGTAAAAGTGTGTACCGTTTTCCAAGTAGCAGCCTGGCAAATCTCTAATAAAGGGATATCTCTGGCAGCAGCTAGAGACGCAGCTGTACCCCTGGTAGAATGAGCCCTCAAACCGGGGGGCTCTGCCCACTTTCTGATAACAAAATTGGATACAAGAGACAATCCACCTGGCTACTGATCTCTTAGTGGCAGGTTTGCCTTTCCCAACTTCACCATAGGTAAGGAAAAGTTGGAGGGATTCGAACCTGTGACCTTTAGTGCGCTCTATATAATAACTAAGAGCTCTCTTAACATCCAGGCTGTGCAACCTCCTCTCACCCGAAGAGGAGTGATCAGTGAAAATACTGGAAGGGAGATAGATTGATTAAGATGGAAATCTGAAACCACCTTAGGCAAAAACTTCCTATTAGTCCTAAGGACTACCTTATCCCTGTGGAAAGAAATAAAGTCAGTCTCCACTGACAAGGCTTGCAATTCACTTATGCGTCTGGCAGAAGTGATAGCCACTAGAAAAACAGTTTTCCAAGTTAGGTACTTGAGCTCTGCAGAAGACAGAGGTTCAAAAGGGGGTTGCATTAACTGGGCAATGCAAACATTAAGGTCCCAAGCAGGGGCGGTTCGAAAAGGAGGATTAGTATGGAGTAACCCTTAAAAAACTTGGAAAACACAGGATGAGAGGAAAGAGGATGACTTTCCTGCTGACACAAAAGCAGACACAGCTGCCAAATGAACTCTCAGGGTAGCTGGTCTGAGACCCAAGGAATTAAGATGCACCATGTAATCTAACAAAAGGGCAATTCAGCAGATTCTGGGAAATATTTTTCCCAGCACACCAAATGGAAAACCTTTTCCATTTAGAACTATAAGTAGCCCTAGTGGAAGGCTTTCTGGAAGCCTTTAGGATCTCAAGAACACCCTGAGAGGTGTAAATCAGCAAACTCTAACTCCTCAAGAGCCAGGCCTTGAGGTTGAGGATGAGGTCGGATACCAAACCCTTCCCTGGGCACAAGTCAACAGATTGTGATCCTGGGGAGGCACAGGGGAAGATGGACTGTCAGAGACAGAAGGAGTGGGTACCAGGGCTGCCTGGCCCAATCCGGGGCAATCAGAATCACCCTGCAAGGCTGAGATCTGATTTTGACTAGTACTTTGAATAGGAGAGGAAAGGGAAAGCAGAGGAACTTCCCTCCCAATCCAGAAGAAGGGCATCCAGGGGAACTGAGCCCAGCACTGGAGGCCTGCAACAGAACAGAGGAAGTTTGTGATTGTCTGGGGCTGCAAAAAGATCTATCTGAGGGATGCCCCACCTGGCAAAAACTATCCCCAGCACTTGAGGATCCAGGGACCATTCGTGATGGCCCTGGGAAATCCTGATGAGGGCATCCGCTAGGACATTGTCCTTCCCTGGAAGATGAACTGCTATGAGGGAAGTGTTCAGGGAATAGGCCAGAGACCACAACTTCATTGCCTCGGTGCACAAGGCGAAGACCGAGTGCCCCTGTTTGTTGATGTACCACATTGTTGTGGTGTTGTCTGTTCTGACTTGTATCACCTTGTCGTGGACAGATGCAGAAAAGCTTGAAGAGCTAAAAGACAGCTCTGAGTTCCAGCAAATTGATGTGGAGCAGAGATTCCTGGGGGACCAAACTCCCTGAGGGAAAGGTCGCCCATGTGGGCTCCCAACCCAGAAGGGAAGCATCTGTAGTGAGAGTCAAGTCGTGAGAAGGGGAAATGAAGGGACCCCGCTCTTAATTGCTCTGATCCTGCCACCACTGGAGAGCTAGGATCAAGGTTGAGTCACTGGGACCAACTTGGAAAGGGGGTCTCTTCTCTGAGACCAAAAGGTTCTCAAGTGAAACTGAATGTCTCTCATCTGAAATCTGACTCCCTGCACAACAGCTGTGGATGCAGCCATGTGCCCCAGGAGCTGCAGAATGTGTCTTGCTGGTCGAGAGACCTGCAGAGTGAAGGAAGAGGCCAGAGCCACTAAATTCTTTACCCTTTCTGGGGGAAGAAAGGCTCTGGCTAGCTTTGTGTCCAATTCTGCCCCTATAAAGGTGAGTACCTGGACTGGTTCCAGAACCGACTTTGGTAGGTTTAGCAGAAAACCCAGGGAGGTGAGAAGCTGCTGGGTGACCTGCAGGTGAGATTTTACCTGTTCTGGGGACTGGCCTACAATGAGTCAGTCATCTAGATAGGGAAAAACAGCAATCCTCTGCCTCCTTAAGTGGGCCACTGCTAGACACTTTGTGAATACCCTTGGAGCAGAGGTAAGGCCGAAGGGCATTGCTCTGAACTGGTAATGACCTGAGGGCAGTTCGAATCTGAGGTACTTTCGATGGAATCTTCTGATTAGGACATGGAAATAGGCATCCTTGAGGTCCAGGGAGGCTAGCCAGTCCCCTGGCCTTAGGGAAGGTAAAATCATTGCCAGAGTTACCATTTTGAACTTTGGTTTCAAAAGATGCTTGTTCAGATATCTGAGATCTAAAATGGGCCGCCATTCTCCTGTCTTTTTGGGGTAAGGAAGTATCTGGAATACAGACCTCTGCCCTGATGCAGGAGAGGAACCCTTTCTACTGCTCTGAGAGCTAACAGGGATGAGACCTCTGTTTGCAGAGCGAGGGTCTCTGAAGCACTTGCAGGTAGAAAAAGTCTGCTTCTCAACTTGGGAAACTTTTTGAAGCTGAGAACCAGACCCTGGCTTACTACTTCCAGAACCCACTTGTCTGAGGTTAAAGAAGCCCAATTCTGACTGAAGTAAGCCAGCCTGCCCCCCCACTGGTACAGGAGAATCGGCCCTGGGCACCCCATCAGGGTGCCTGTTTCGCAGTAGCTTTAGGCTGGGGGGTGGGAGCAGGTCTGCCCACCCCTCGTCTGCCCCTGCCTCTGAAGAAGCCCCTCTGAGCAAAGGCAGAGGAGGCCTGAGTCTGGTAGAAAGGCCTGTGAAAAGGCCTACCCCTACCCCTGGGGGCATGCCTTTGAGGAGTGGCTTGCTACTCCTTAGCCTGGGCACTCTTGTAAGTAGTCCTATATTCATCCATCTTCTTCATGTAATTCTCTGTCTGCTCTCCAAACAGAGAATTTCCCACCACAGGAAAATCCATAGCCTTAGTCTGGGTATCCTGTGACAAACTAGTACACCTGAGCCAGGCCAACCTCTGAAAGCTACAGATGTGGCCATGACCCTAGAGGAAACATCATTAACATCCACAGCAGCATGAAACTGAACCTTAGAGGCTTCAATGCCATCAGCAGCCACCTATTCTAGTTCACTAGCCAGCTGGCCATGGGCCTGCTTGGCCAATGCATAACAGTATCCCATCTAGATTTTTGATACCTAGCTACATAAGCCATATAATTTGCTTGCCTGAGTCCCAGAGGCTGCCATATACTGTTTTGCCATGGCATCAATCTTCCTGGAATCCTTGTCAGGAGGATGTGAAGCCAAGGGAATATTACCTTTATCACAGGCAGCAGCCTGAACTACCCCAACATGACTGCACTGCTGAGAAAGGAATTCTGTATCAGGGCCTGACAATGTATACCTTCTGTCCATCTTTTTATCTACAGGAGGCACAGAATTAGGAGCTTTTAAAATTTTTTTTGTTTCCTAAAAGACTTATGTAAAGGAATAGACAATCTCCTAGACTCTGGAATATCCATCATTTCTACAAAATCAGGCTCCTCTTGCTCATCCACAGCCTCTTCTAAAGGAAGCTGGAGGTTTCAGCAACTTTTTATAAAACATAAAATGAGATGGGGACTCAGACAGCATAGGGGAGATTCTAAAGGTCTGTCTGGGGAGATGTCCGGTTCAATGGGCACACCCAGACCTTCCCAGCCACATTCATACTGTTCATAATCCTCCTCCCCCTCCTCTGGTTCATAAAATTCCTCAATATCATAATCCTGAACCACTGGGACGGACGAACCGACCTTTTACCAGACAGTGGTGGTTCGGACGGACCCTGAGACAGTGACTGGACAATTTGTATGGCTTTTGCTATCTCTGCAGCAGTTGGAGAAGGAATTTTGGACTCCAGACCTGCTGATTTTCTTGTTTTCTTTACTGGAATTGGTTCCTCAGAACCAGCTTTTCTTTGCCGGGAAGTCTGGCCTGGTCAGAGAGGCACTCCCTCTGGTTCGGCTGGCACCGAACCGGGCTGGCCATCCGGGTCAGCGGACTTTTTGGCCTCTCGTTCCCTGAGCCTGCCCAATCTTTTTTCCAGGGTGGCTGCAGGGAAATTCTTACATACCTGGCAGTCTGACTGGAGGTGGTCAAACCCCAGACAATAAACACATGTGGTGTGTGGGTCAGCCTTGGCAAAGACTTCCCCACAACCATCACAGTGTTGAAACCCAGTGGGTCCGGTTTTTCTTTTGGGTTTCTCAGACATAATGCCAGCCTAACCAAAAACTTGCCCTTTTAACGGCAGTGCCAGGCAAGACACCCTTATCGGTTCCTAACCGTGTCACGGGTATTGGAAAAAACCGTAATAAATCCGTTTTTTTTAGAACCGATAAGAACCGGGAACCACACTCTAAAATAGTAACTTTTAGTTTTAAATGAGTTTTAAACCCACTGATCGGTTCAAAACCGAACCGATAACTTACAAGTTCCACACAGACAAAACCTTCATTTACTTACGGTTACCACAGATAGAGCTTGAACCGAACGGTTTTGCGGTTAAAATAAAACTATTCTCGGTTAAATCCAACCAAGAAAACACTTTTTAAACCGAGAAATGAACCGAGCTGAAGGAGAAATCTCCCAGAGCGACTGTTCACTGAGACGGAGTAAAGAATCTGACAGTTCAAGTTTGAAATGACACAGATAGAGCTGCTCTCTTGCCAAAATTCTATTTTGGAATGGTTTTAACCATTTCACTCCGGGGCAGTTCTAGAGCTGGAACAAACTGCTAATGTCTATAATATAGCAAGACTTCATGTTGTTTGAACCATATTTGCCGAGGCCAGTAAGGGGTGATGAGAATAATCCTGCCCCTGGATTTCTGGAGCAGAACAGAGGCAGTTTTGCATTGAGTGGGGATGCAAAAAGGTCCAGGTCTGGACTGCCCCTCTCGACGAATAGTGACTGCACGACATCTGGAGCGAGTGACCATTCATGTGGATCCTCCTCCGTCCTGCTGAGGTGATCGGCTAGGTCTTTCTGAATTCCTGGCAGGTAGACTGCGTGAATTAACACATCGTTCTCGAGACACCACTCCCACACCCTCATGGTCTCTCTGCACAGAGGGTAGGAGTGCGCTCCATCCTGCTTGATGATGTAATATATCACAGTCTTGTTGTCCGTTTGAAGAAGAATTACTTTGTGACAGAGGACATCCTTCAGGGCTTGGACAGCATATAGGATAGCTCTCATCTCCAAGACATTTATGTGTAGATGAGACTCCTCCTGACTCCACACTCCCTGAATGTGGAGGTCTTGACAGCGAGCTCCCCAACCAACCAGAGATGCATCCATTGTGATGGTGATCTGAGGTTTCAGCGGGGCAAAGGGTAGACCTGGCAGGAGCTTGTCTTCCAGTGTCCACCAAGCAAGTGACCTTGTCAGAGGCTTTGTCACTTTTTTAAGTGGAAAGATTGTGGGTGCGTGGTCGGTGACCACTATATGCTGAACATTCACTGTGTGGTCCTCATGTATAGCCAGGCTAGAGGTACCATGAAGATGGACGATGCCATGAGGCACAATATCTGCTGCATCGAGAAGGTCTAAACTGAACTGTTCTCCCTGATGTAGCAAGCCATCTGGAGAATGTCATTTCTCCTGTCCTTTGGAAGGAAAGCCCTCACCATTGAGGTATCCAAGAGGGCTCCTATGAAGAGTAGCTGCTAGGAGATTTAAAGCTGGGATTTTTCCAGATTCAGAAAATCCCCCATGGAAGTGAGGAACAGAGAAGCTATGGCGATTGCTTCCTGTGTCTCCTGCCTGGATGGGCTCACTAAGAGCCAACTGTCCAGGTAAGGAAAGACTTGAATGCTGAGTTTTCAGAGATGTGCCGCGAGAACTGCAAAGCACTTTGTAAAGATTCGAGGCACCGAGGATAGCGCAAAGGGCAGGACTCTGAACTGGTAGTGTTGACCCAGGGCCACAAAGCGGAGATACCTGTGGTGGCTTGGGTGTACCGGGACATGCTGGTAGGCGTCCTGCATATCCTGGGTTGCCAGCCAGTTGAACTGATGAATCAGTGGTAGTAGCGTTCCCACGGAGATCATTGTGAACTTCTCCCTGAACAGGTACTTGTTTAACTTTCTGAGGCTGAGAATCGAGACCATGCTGCCTGTTTTCTTTGGAACCAGAAAGTAATGGGAATAGAAACCTGTGTTCCGTTCTGCCCGCAGAACAACTTCTACTGCCCTGTTCCTTAGGAGGACCGTATCTTGGAAGTAAGAAGGTCTGACTGAGTGGTGGACAGGCTGTGCTCATCTTTCCTCCGGCTCCTGTGCAGAGTGAACACAGCTGTGTCCGCTAGTTCTTAGGGACCACCACTGTGGCAAGCACGCAGTTGAATATTGCTGCATGTACAGCCGCTATACTTCTCCAGCCTCCTTGAGTGTCCAGGGGTGTAAGCTGTCAAGTGCCATAAATTTATCCACTATTATCCCTTCTAACTTTTCTGTCACCCTTTCCTTTGTTACACGGCTTATGCTGCTAGTGTGCCTTTCCCCTTTCTTTTGCTCTTTTTCCCACATTCCAGCAGTGGATTCTCTTTTTCCCTGGTACATACTGAACAAAAGTATTTGTTCAGCATTTCTGCCTTACTTTGTTCCCCTCTTCCCAACCTTCCTCCCTCTTAAGCCTCACTGTGCCCCTTTGACCTTTCAGTTCTCCGGAATGTATCTGAAGAATGCTTTTTCATTTTACTGCACCCCCTTAGCTAGCCTCAGTTCTGTCTCCACCTTGGTCTCCCTGACTCCCTACTAGCTTTCCTGGTTACTCTTAGGTACGGGTCTTGGAGCCGCTGGGCCATGGCCAAGTCAGCCAGGCCAGGATGTGTGCATGGTGCCCTCTCCAGTGCCATCGATGCTGACTCCACGTGCCTTACCCCCTCACCTTGTTTCCTCGCTGGGGCCGGAACAGGTATCACTTTTCTCTCTTCTTTCTTTCAGGTCTTGCAGAGGCTCACCGGTGATGCTGCGGCCTTCAGCTAGGTGGAGGGCAGCGTCGGGGGTCTCAGTGCCTCGGCCGGCACCAGCTTCATCCTCACTGCCACGTGAGGTGCCAGTGGTGGTGCCAGGATCCTCAACGCTGATCCAGGTTGCGGCATCTCCCATGCTTTCCTGGCTTAGACCTGCCTTTGGAGGCCTTTTCTAGGATAGAAGAGGACCTTGATGAGTCTGACCCTGACCTGCTTTTGTCCACAGACGCAGCGGATAACTCATTTTATGGTCTGGAAAGCAAGCTTTTTGTATCAGCTGAGCCTGTGGTGGAAGACCTTTCTTTCCAGTCTCTCCTTAGGAATATGGGGTCCACCTTAGCCCTACAGACCTCCTCTGAGGACCCAGACAGACTTTTATGTCTTGAGTTCCTACATGTCCCTGATACTCCTGTGGACCTAACTTCGCTGGTGCCCCCCTCCTTTGAGACTCTAGCTCAAGCAGTGTGGGACAGGTCAGCTCTAATCCTTTCTGTGGCCAAGTTTATACATGGGGAAGTATGCGCCCCACCCAAAAGACAGACCTATCCTAGCATCTCAGCCTTTTGCGGATGCTCTTGTGGTGCTTGTGGAGAATGATAAAGCTGTACTCCCACAGGGATCCACAGCATGAGCTATAAATATGGAATCTCACAAGATTTACACTTTTTGGAAACGGGCATTCGCAGCAGCAACCTGGGGTATGTGTACTGCTAGTTACCAGGGCCATTACTCTCAGTACGAGTATACCCTATGGAACACACTCAAATCAATGGTCAAGAACCTCCAGGAATCTGACGCTAACGTGGAGCTGTTTCAGACCATCACTAGGGGCATAGAGTTCAATAATCAGCAACTGGAAACTTCTATGGATGCCTATGACACTGCCTCTATGGCAGCTGTTGCTGGGATTTGTATACGGCGGCACTCCTGACTCAGAACATCAAGTTTCTCAACCGATGCTTAGCAGAAGGTAATGAACGTCCCCCTTTGATGGTGCTTATCTGTTCAGCCCTCAGACTGAGCAAGCACTGGAGGCCGCTCAGAAAGCTAGAGCTAGGACTGCCATTAAGACAGCCAGGCCGACTCCTGCAGCCCCTCAGAGGGGCAGAAACTGTCGTCAATTTCGTAACCAGCAGTCCTTTTGAGGGAGAGGCCAAGGAGCCTTTAAAGAGAACCAAACTCCTCAGCTGCAAAAGAAAATGCAACAAAAGGCACAGGGCCCAAAAGCGCCTAGTGCCATACTTAGATGATCCGGCCCAGGTCCCACCTCAGCTGCCCGAGGTGGACACCGCTACGACAGTGGTGGTGGGGGGGCATCTGACTCAGTTTTACAACCAGTGGAAGTCCATTACAATGGACAATGGGTTCTCAGGATATTCCGGAAGGGATACTCTCCCAATTTCGCAGAGAGTGCCCCAGATCTTCCAACCAAGCAACAGCAGAGCCAGCCCACTGCTCAGTCAGACCTTTTTGCTTCCAAAATACAGTGTGCCAACTGGATGTGCTGATACACCTTCATCTGCCAACAGTGTATATGTATCTACAGTATGTACTGTATCTATGTATGTGCCAAAGTGCTGAATGCCTTGCTGATGACCAGACAGACTACATCTATGGCCCTGCCTCTGCCCACTTACCTGGTCACCTGATCAAAGAAGGTGATAAGCTTGATTTAGTATGATCTGCCCCTCATAAAAACCATGTTAAGAGTGGGCAAAAATCTCCACCTCAAGCAAATGCTCCATTATTTTGTCACAAGGGAATTCTGATTCCAAGTTTTAAATTAGTGAAGGATACTGAGAAAACAGACTTAAAAAGAACAGATATCCTAAATGTACGTATATTACTCAGGACTCCCATCCTCTGTTTTACAAAACTACACATAAAGATATTTTTTTGACTTCTAATATCTGTTAAATTAAAAGATTTGTAAGGGTTTCATGTACACCCGTTGACAATGCCATACTGAGAGGCAAGTGCTGCTTGAACTGTACTAGTGAGGCACGAATCGCACCTTAAAGGGACACTGTCAACCCTATTTGCATTATTTATTTATTTTTATTTATTTTCACTTTGGTAACTGGGTAAGTGCACTGGTACAAAGTGCCTTTTTCAGTCATGACCCAGGTGCAATTGCACAGACATTTGAGGACACACATACAAATATTTGGGTGCTTGTTGCAGAAAATGAAACCTACACACATTGATTGAAAATTACATACTTGATTACGTACTTGCTCCACATGGAAAGCGCAGCGGATTAGTGCAGATACTACACTGAGTGCGGCTGCATACGGGTATGAACAAGGGGTATTCACAAAAAGCAGTCACAGACACTGAGTGATAGATAACATTCTTTCAGATTGCTTGAGAAAGCAAAGACAGTTGATGATTCTCTAATGGGGGAGGGATTGTATTCCATAGTGAGGAGGCATGGTAGCTGAAGGAGCGTTGTCAAGTGTTTGTTCAAAAAAGGGACCTTTTAAGTTATTTTTCGGGGTGGATATTATTATATTATTTTTAGCTGAAAACCCATATTTTATGATTACCATCTCTAAAATTCACTGACGTTGTTGGTTGTTTTATCTGCTTCCTATCTTAGTAAAACTGAAATGCACGGTAATGGTGTAATTATACCCAACACTGTTTTATTTCAAATCCCTGGTCTACACTTAATTGCATATACTTCCTGAACATTAGGAGCATGCTCAAACAGTGCAGCCACTCATAAAGCTATAGTCTCCTCTCCTTCCACTGCATCACAAGTGGCTAGATTGTGTTGATGTTTTCCCAAGTCCGGGAAAGTTGCTGTGGGAGTTGACCAAGGAATGTAAACACACGCTTGTGTGGTAACACTAGTATAGTGGGCAGTGTGTTTTCCACTTACAAAAAAAAAAAAAAAGAATGACACTCAAACTACCAGGTACATCAGAGATCACAACAGAATGTGACCAATAATGAAATATTTTTTAAACTAGAGATACTCTGAGGCCTAAGAGGGTTGGCAGTGTTCCTTTAAGGTAGATGAGATTTTGTGAGGCAATGCTCATGATTTGAGTAGCAAGAGCAGACACAGGATCAGGCACCAACCAAGAAGAAAAGACAAATAACTAAAATTTCTGATTACAATGTAAGAACTGTGATCAAAAATCATTGTGAAAAGACCAGCCAAATGGGATGTCTGTAACAGAAGGTGTGCGGACTTCCACTTCCACCTTCATCTAATGAGGACATGAGGGACTACTGCTCCGTAACCCCTGATATAAAATCTACATTAATCCTCACGATGGACCATCCACTGCCACAAAGCAAAAAAGCCAGCTGTGACTACCAGAGCAATGCCATCAAAAGGCAAGCAAACGGAGACTTCATTAGGATTTTTAAAACCAGTAGCTGCGATGGGGACATGAGACACCAGGGCTGCCAGCCATGTCCATTCTACCTCCACCACATCGGGCCACCAGAGTGACTGCAGTGGCGAGGAAGGAGCTGAATCTTTTACCATTACTTCTCAGTGTGTCTTTCAAGAATTAGGCAAGATTAATAATACAATGATGAAATTGGAGAAAGCGGTCACAGAAACAACAAGGGGACTACAAGAAATCTGAAACAGACAACAGACCTAGAGACAGGCCTCAACGAAACCTCCAAAGCCATGGAACAAGATAAAACAATCTGGTATTTGCTTAAGAGAGAAAGAGAGCTCACAGAAAAGCCTGATGAGAGGGTATGAGCCCCCGTCGATGAAGAAGCTTTAGGATGACGCTCCGTCAACAGAGGATCACCAGAAACAGTGGCCGTCAACAGGTGACATGGCAGGTAATGAGAAGAGGGTTTTTCCCTCTCCTTCTTCTGCCAAAGATGAGAACCAGAGCTGGGGGAGCCTTGGTATGAGCCTCCTGGTTCTCTAACAGAGACATTTTCTGCTCTATTAAAAGATGTTGAATTTCCAGCAACTGTCGTCGACGGGTTGCTTGGTTAAACTCCTGACAGGAGTTGCAGGAATTGGTGTCGTGTGTGGGTCCCAGACACCTTACACAAGCTATGTGGTTGTCAAAGTGGTATATCTTCCTAACGCAATGGCAGGAACAAAATAGAGCCTGTTTGTTTGAAGAATCTTTAGACATTCACTTTGGAAATTCAATTCCTGTTGATGACTGCTAAACATAAGTTGAATTAGCTGCTGTGCGAGCTGAAGACAGCGGGAAAATAAAATGAGGATACCAGGGACCGCCCACACTTATATAGGAAGCAGGAAGATGATGTCATGTGTGGGCGGTCCCTGGTACAAAACTGCTAGAAGAGCTGCCGTGTCACAGTGACCTCTGCTGGAAACTCCCAAAAGTAGTGACCTACTGTAAGAGACCACTCCATGGAAGATCTACTGTTACAGGTGAGTAACTATTTTTTCTAGGAATGTGGATATGTTATTCTAGCCACACTGTCTAGCAGACTCCTAGCAGTTCTCCAGGAGAAGGGAGGCAAGACGCATACCCTCTACTTAGGGAACAGAGATTGGAGAACTGAGGCCCCAAAACCAGCATCCCGGCGTGACTCTAGGTTGATGTGGTAATGGGAAATGAAGGTGTTTGCTGACTTCCAGGTAGCAGCCCTGCAGATATCCTGGATAGGGACATCCCTAGAAGCAGCCAACAACATAGCTGTATTGTGGGTGGAATGAGCCCTTAGCCCTATAGGAGGCTCCTTACCCACCAACCTATAGTAAAAATGAAATCAATGCAAGCTGTAATCCATCTGCCAATCATCCGCTTAGCTGCAGGTCTGCCAGGTGCGGCTTCAGCGTAGGTAACAAACAGCTGGCGAACCTCTCCCCGAACTTCAGCCATACGCTCCTTGTAATAAGAGAGCGCTCATCTCAAGTCCAAAGTATGGAACCTGTACTTGGCCTCCGAGGTGTAACTGGGGTAGTACACCGGCAGAGTCATCACCAGATTCAGGTGAAACTTTGACACAGCCTTCAGAAGGAACTTCTGGTTGTCCCTGTGCAAGACCATGTAAGAAAACTCAACAGAGGGTGCCTGGAACCCCCCAATCCTTCTGGTTGACGTGCTAGCCACCAGGAAGGCGGTCTTCCATGACAGGTGTGACATCTCACTCCTGTGCACTGGTTTGAATGGCTTGCCCATGAGCTTTGCCAATACCAGCAGTAGATCCCACGGTGGTGGTGGTTCACACACCGGAGGGGAAATATGGTCGAGGCCTTTAAAGAAATGCCAGACCACCTTTTCCTGTGCTACCATCTGCTGACCGGCCCACGCTCGGTAAGAAGAGATGGCTGCCAGGTGCACCTTAAGGGTCATAGACCAAAGACCTCCTTTGGAGAGAGCCCAAAGGTAGTCGAGAATGCTAGCCACCGGACGGGACAAAGGGTCCAGGCCCTTGCCCTGACACCAAATGGAGAATCTCTTCCATTTGAAGGCATAGCATTTCCTAGTCGATTCCTTCCCGGATGCCTCCACTACAGTGAGGACATCTTTGGAGAGTCCCAAAGCCTGGAACTCAAGCCACTCAGGTACCAGGCTGTCAGGTGCAGAGATTGAAGATCTCGGTGTAAGATCTTCCCCTGACTGATTGAGAGCAGGTCCGGTGTGCTGGAAGACATCTTGAGATCCTGTTGTTGAGGCTGAGGAGATCAGGGTACCAAAACTGGCGGGGCCAGTCCAGTGCCACCAGGATCACCTGTGCCTTGTCCTTCCTGACCTTGAGGAGCACTTTGTGGACCAAGGGAAGTGGAGGGAAGGCAGAGTCCATGGCCTCAATAAGGCATCCCCCTGTAGTGAACCCTGAAGGGAGCGGTCATGGAACAGCCTCAGCTTTGTGTTCTCCCTGGAGGTGAACAGGTCCACCTAAGGGGTGCCCCACTGGCAGAAAAGGCTGTGTACTACCTCCGGATGGACAGACCACTTGAGGGACGCCTCGCCCACATGGCTGAGGGCATCCAACAGTTGACTTGAGGCTCCTGCCACATGGATGGCTAGGAGATCTGCCTCTAGTTGGCTCATAAGGTTCCAGATGCAGAGCGCTTCCCTACACAGAAGCCGGGAGTCCATGCCGCCCTGCTTATTGAGACAGTACATGGTCGTGGTATTGTTCATCTGGACCGGTACCACTTGACCCCAAAGGAACAGAGCGAATGCAGTCAGAGCCAGCCAAACTGCTTGGAACTCCAGCAGGTTGATGTGACATCGGGACTACTCGGGGGTCCAGAGCCCGTGTACTCTGTGATTCCCCATGTGGGCACCCCAGCCCATGAGAGAGGCGTAATTCGTTAGTATGACTGTCGGCTCGGGGTGGACAAATGGGATCCCCTCTGGCAGATGTGCCAGGACGGTCCACAATTGGAGAGCGTCCCACATCTTTTGGGTCACAGTGACCAGCTGGTCGAAATGACCATGTTACTGAACCCACTGACCAGCCAGCTCCCATTGAAGGGGGCGCATATGCTACTGGGCCCATCGGACCATGGAGGTGTAGGCCACCATGTAACCCAGAAGTCATAGGAAGTTCCAGGCAGGGAGCAAGTGCCCAACCAGAAATGAACTGGCAAAGGAGGAGAGAACCTCTGCCCCATCTGCCAGGAGCCTGGCTCTGGCTTGGCAAGAGTCGAGCTCTGCCCCAATGAAGCAGATCACCTGCAAAGGCATGAGTTCTGACTTGGCCTTGTTGATCAGGAGACCAAGTTTGATGCAGGTCTGAAAGGCCAAATCCCTGGACCTCTCCACCTCCAATCCGGAGGGACCCGCTATGAGCCAATCACCCAGATAGTGGTACACTCTGACCCATTGACGCCGAAGATGAACTGCCACCACTGCAATGCACTTGGTGAAGATCCTGGGGGTCAATGACAGGCTGAATGACATGGCTTGGAACTCGTAAAGGGTTCCCTCTGCTCAGAAGCGGAGGAAACTTCGGTGGGATGAATGGATCGGGATGTGGAAGAATACGTCCTGCAGATCCGGGGAGCAAAACCACATGTTCTGCTTGAGAGAGGGTATGACTTGAGACAGAGTTACCATCCTGAACGTGGGAGACCTGAGAAACTGGTTCAGGTTGTGCAAATCTAGAATAGGGCACCAGCCCCCCATCTGTTTCGGGACCAGAAAGTACCTGGAAATTAACCCTAGGATCGACAGGGGGATCCGCAACTCTGACCAATACCTCCTTCGGAAGAGTTGGGCGATGTCATCTCAGAGAGCCGACTGAGTATGCATGGATGCCATCTCCTCCCATGGAGCGCAGGCTCGGCTTGGTGGGTACTGCCTGAATTCCAGAGGCAGCCCCTGGCTGATCACTTCCAAGACCCACCTGTCCATTGTGACAGTGGAAAGGAAGTGGCGGAGCCGGCCCCCCATGGAAGGACCCAAAGTGAGCGTGACAGGTATGGGGTTGGCAACCCCCATCCTGTCACTGTGCAGGCTTGTAGGAGGGTCTGGTTGAGGGGGCCCCCAGGACCTTTTCCTCCAGGCTTACAGACTGCCAAAGCCCCCTGACTTGGGCAGAGGGTGACAAGATTGAGTCTGCTTGGCTGCTGGGGCAGTAAGCTGAAAGGGCTTTCTTTTCTGCTTTTTGGAATTCTGAGATTCCTTCTGGGCATAAGTAATGGAGTCCAAGGTGGCATCGGACTTCTCGATGCGCTGGAGGTGACAGTCAACTCCTGGACCAAATAAGTCGGTACCCAGAAAGGGAACATCCATCAATTTGTGCTGAGTGTCTGCTGTGAAGGTCAAGACCCTCAGCCAGGCCCTGTGGCACATGGCGACTGCGGCCGCCACTGAGCGGGCGCAAGAATCCCTAATGTCCAGAGCCATCTTGAGTAGCTGTTTGGCAATGGCCCGATCCTGGTCATGGACCTGCTTGACCGTATTCTAAAGGGCTGCGGGAAGATAAGGAATGACCTCTTCCAGACAACCCAAGAAGGCATGAGAAAAATGCGCCACGATGACAGCCGAGCTCGCCTGATGAAGGGCAAGTAAAGAGGCAGCACAGACTTTACTGACAGAATCATCCAGTTTCCTGGACTCTTTGTCCGGTGGTCTATCAGTGTCTCCCGAATTACCCGAGCACCAATACACAGACTCGGTCACCAACCCCTCAGCTGAGGGGTGCTCTGTGAATCCCAAAAGGGAGCCAATGGGAACCGCATACTTGCAGGTCATCTGAGCTGAGGGAGCAGGGCAGGAGGCTGGGTGCAGCCACAGCTTCAAGGCTGGACCAACAATGGTTTCGGCCACAGGAAAGGCCTCTGTTGGGGAAACCCCTCTCTTCAGGTTATCTGTTAGAGGATATTCAGCCTGTTTTGAATGGGTTCCAAGGGCATCCCCGTAGATTCGGAGATGAGACACAGGATGCCCATGAAGGACATGGGACCTTCTTCCATCAAGAGACTCCCAATGGATTCTTCATCCAAGGAATGTGAATGCAAGTTGGAGTCCTCAAACTCCAAGAAAACCAGGTAGATCGGACAGCCATTCAGGTCAATTTCGACCCACCGGGGGTGGCTGGGAGTGAGGGTGACAGACAGTCTGTGCGGAAGGCCCTAGACAGGCTGAGACTCCTTGTTGGGAGTCCTGGAGGGAGGCTGCTTAGGTGGCAGCTCCCCTGGAATTGGTGGAGAGGCCGATTTTGGCCGAGCCGGGAGGGCCTTCACTGGTTCCACAGGTGGAGGGACCGTGATGACCGGCTCCAAAGGAGTCGGCGTCGGCCTGGAGGGCAATAGCCAAGTGACGACTGGTGTGGATGTCAGGGTCGACATCAAACCTGCTATCATCAACTGTTGCCACATTAGATCCTCATAGCATTGGCGCAGTTTGCGTCAAAGCCTCTACTCATCCAAGGAGGATGAGGATGAATGGTGGCAACGCTGCTTTTTAGAATGCCCCGAATGTCATTTATGAGATTTCTTTAGCCTGCTAGTCGAAGGTGTCCAAGGCCTCGACTTCAACCACTGGGGGACTGACAGGGATGCTCAGTAGGATCCAGAGAGAACTGCGGCTCCTCCAGGTCAGGGACAGAGACCGTGAAGAGGTTTCCAGTGGGCTGGGTCTCCTCCTACATAGGTCTGGTCACGACCAGAGTCCTGAAAAAGGAACTGTTGACCTCATCGAGCAACAACGGGTCGACAGGGTCGATAATAATCTCGACCGGGTCGTTGTCCTGCATCTTAGCTGGCTGGCCTGATGGGGTACCATGAAACCAGCATCCGAGGCCGCAAATTCGACTGAAGTCAAAACAGCAGATTCCTGGGACCGTGACCTCTCTCGATCCCAAGAACGTCATTGATGAGATGATTCTTTTCTCAACTCCTTATCCTTTTTCAGGGTGCAGGAGACATGTGCACTCAAAGGGCCCTCCCCCTTGGTCAGGAGAGACTGGCACAACTCAAGAAAGAGCCTGAAAAAGTAGAGTCCAATTTGAGTGGGACAAAGACCGACACAGAAGATGACTGATCAGCAGCCCGAGACGCCTCCTCCTTGAAAGCCTTCATCTGTTTGAGTTGTTCAGCGGACCCCACAGCTGTGGAGGACCACCCAACGGGCATCTTTAGATTTGACCAGCGGGTTCCATTTCTCTGGTCAGCTGAGCTGAAGTCATGTGAGACGATCATCCAGGATCTTGGGATGGAACGCGTGACAGAAGTAACAAGCCTGGGTGTCATGAGCATGGTCCAGGCAGTAGACGCACGAGGCGTGTGGGTCGGTGCAAGATATCTTCTGCCCACAAGGGCACCGGCGGAACCCAGGAAAGGACTTGTCCTCCATTGTAGTCGTGATCGCAAAACAATGCGGAGGAACTCAAACGAGTTTAAGTTTAGGTAAATCCGAGGATTTGTTCATCAGGGTCTACTCAATGCGGGAGCACGATAAGGAGGGAACCTGAATCTTCCAGTGAAAAGGAAGATCTGGTGTTAAGGGATGGAGCCGAGGGATATACCACCAGGGTGGGTGGGAGGAGCCAGCTTTCAGACCATCCGGCAAGATTTAAAGGGGAAAGGGACAAGCCAAAAAGTGTGGATAGAACAACATATCCACATTCCTAGAATGCATCTTTATGCTGATGACTCCCTCTTCTTCCTCACCTCGCCACAAACATCGGTGCCTGCCCTGCTGCAGGAATTGGACAGTTATAGTTGTATACTGGGCTATAAGGTAAATACTGAAAAATCCGAAGCAATTAAACTAAATGGGACCCTCCCCAAAGAATTCCAAACACATTTCCCATTTAAATGGGCTGCCAATAATACAGTATGATATCTAGGAGTTAAGATGACCCCTCATATAAATTCACGTTTTAAGCTTAACTATAATAAACTTTGGGCAGAGGTAAAAACAGATCTGGACAGATTAGAGGTCCTTCCACTCTCTCTTGGGGGGGGAGAGGACAGCTACCTTTAAAATGAACATTATACCAAGATTTCTGTTCCTGTTTCAGGCCTTACCCATCAACATTCCACAGTCATTTTGGAAGCTAATAAATAAAACCATTATGAGTTTTGTCTGGCGGAGGGGCAGACACAAGAGTTACTGGTAAGTTTCTGTCCTTCCTCAGGGAGAAGGGGGGCTTGGCTATGCCTGATTTGGAGTTATACTATTGTGCGGCACAGCTGGCTCCTGTAGTGACCTGGATCAAACAAAGCAGGCAGTCTGGGTGGAGAGATATAGAGATGCAGCAACTTGTGGGTATGCCTTATTTGCCCTTCCTCGCACCCCCCTCTTACATTGGAGGTAAG
Organism: Neoceratodus forsteri; assembly: GCA_016271365.2. Taxonomy (NCBI): domain Eukaryota; kingdom Metazoa; phylum Chordata; order Ceratodontiformes; family Ceratodontidae; genus Neoceratodus; species Neoceratodus forsteri. The sequence goes on along the minus strand of CM057449.1, from coordinate 1,271,826,514 downwards.
CAGGTTGGTCATGAATCCATGGACCAGACACACCTCAAAAATGCATGTTAGAGCTCGTAAACTCACACAAACACCAAATGAGGTGGGCCCTCTCACTGTTATAATTGGGGCTTCAGAGTTTCGCCTTCCCCAGTCTGATGCAGCTTTTTATAGGTGGAATAGGCTCTCCCTGGCCAGATATCATTCCTTGATTCAGAATAAAGTGATTCTATTATTCAGTGATTTACAAACTAAATATGGCCTCCCCCAATCTGACTTTCATCGTTACCTTCAAATCAGACACCACATACAGATGAATCATTTGGTTCACTAAAGTGGACAGAATGTTGATGCCCTTACAGAATTTTCTATATTGGGCAGCTATGATCAGGGGAAAAAGGGATTGACAACAGATGCCTATGGCACTCTCTTGGGCACTAGCAATAAAGTGGTGAACGATCTTAGGGTTAAATGGGAGGAGGATGCGGGTTCCCCTATATCATCAGAGGACTGAAAGAAGGCATGGGAATGGGGTTGGAGGGTGATCATCTCACCAGGATGGAAAAAATTTAAGTGAAAGTGCATGTCCAGGTTTTGCCATACTCAGTCGGTCGCTAGGCACTTCTGGCTGGTAACTCTCCACTCTGTTGTGGCCAACCTGGGTCACTTCATCACATCTTATGGGCATGTCCAGTGATTGTCGATTTCTGGATTAAGGTTCACAAGGAACTATCAAAAAATCTGGGAAACACCTATTCCAGCAGACTTTAAATATTTACTTTTGGGACTACAGGTCCCAGGGCTGGGTAATCCCAAGCAACAAGAGTTTTTAAGGACAATACGTATAGCAGCCCAGAAGGAAATCACAGTGAACTGGCTTAGAGCAACTTCCCCCCTCCTATGACTCATGGGTTAACAGGGTGGAGAACATCATGAGGATGTAGGAACTAATGGCAAAGCTCATACTGAAGTCGGATAAACATCTGGAGCTGTGGGCATGGTGGAAAGCACAAGACACTCAAGGGGACTGACACGGAGGGGAGGAAGGTTGAGGGGCTGAGAGGGGCTGGGATGTTCACTCCAAGGTCTTGGATCATGATGAAAGAACACCCCAGCCATAGCTCAGACAAAGTGAAGAACGTCACCTCTACACAGTAATATTGATATAGTACAGTAATAGTGCTAGGTTATTTTTTCTGGTTACACCATATTAAACATGTTGAGATAAAGTTGGTATGTTAAACCAGCTGGTCAAGGCCACTGCTGGCAAAGGCGGAAGTACAGTACGGATGAGATGGCAGCAACCTTTGAAAGTACAAAAACTGTAACCATATGAACATCAGCAACCACTAAATGTTGTCATCAAGTTGAAAAAGAATGTACGTAATTTACAAGCTGCTGTGAGTCCAATGACCTTTTTATGTACAGTATGTACTACATGAAATTGAAGACATGCATTGCTGTATGTTGGTTAATCTACAATAAAGTGGAGTTTTAAAAAAAGGAGGTATGCTCTTTTCGATTGAAAGATACGATCATGGAAGGGTGCAGACTCAAGAAAAGGGAAGAGTTTCTTGAAGGTTCCAACCAATTGTTTTCTAAGGAGTTTGTATAAGCTTAGTCACTATGAAAATGCGGAAGGAATTCAAGCAGTCAGAATGTTGAATTCAGATAGGTCTGTCCCTTTGCTTGAACTCAACATAAAGTTCAGTAACAATAGGTTTTAAATGCTTTGTTTGCCTACAGTAATTCTTTTACGATTAAGTAAATACAGAAGAAGGTGTACAAACATGTTCCTGTACAGACCGTGCATGTTCATTCTTATTCACCACGACATATTATTTCCTTTATAGATAATATCTATGTACATTATGTAAAAAAGATCTGACTCCTTGTTTTCTGGACTACCAAGGATTTTACAAGTGGCAGGCCTAAAGGCCTAAGGACCTCGACCATGTATATACTTACCTGCCAGAAGCAGATATGACTGTCAGCGTTAGAATATGTTGCAAGGAATCGTCCATCAGGCCCAAAGGACACTGCTGTTATGGGTCCCTTATGACCATGTATGGCCTAAGAAGGAAGAAAATCATTATTTTATTAGTCACATATTTATAATCCGTTTTAATAGAATTCACTGAGATAATATATTCTCATTTCCAAGTACGTTCTAGAACAGAAGAGGGGAGCAACATCAGTGACAGCAAAATAGACGTTTCAAGCCATCCTCAAGCCTACCAAGATAGACAGATAACACCCTTGTTTCAAGTGGCCCTCCAACAATATTTAAAAATGAGCAATGAACCTGGATTAGCAACTGAACTGAGGAGACCACTCCATAGCACTGGGGACCTGTAGTAAAATAAGGCATGGTCCAAAGATTTAAGAAAAGCTGGTACTGTCGAGACATGCTAACTGGCTAATCTTTGTCCCATTCTCTTTTTTGTCTTTTCTAGTCCCAAAGTTTCCCCTCAGGATGTACCCAGCAACCACCAACCACATCAAACACTAATTCATGATGGCCACAATCCCCCCAAAGGTTTCCCTACATGGCAGGGAGGGATGTCCTCCCCACAACCCAGCCAGGATCAAACAGCAGGCAATGAGCTGCATGGCATGGGGCCCATGAATTGGCAGCTGTCATCCAGACGAAGAATGGGATATTTTCATCCACGTCTTCTCCCACAATCCTCCCTCCTCCCCTTGATGTGGTTGCAGCTTCTGTCAACCTCGTACATGCATGGGCCTACCACAGCTGAAGGTGCAAGTTCTCTGGCTCTACAAGAGACTGTTTAGGACGGTACTGTTGCTATCAGGGAACCTCAAGTATGTGTATTTATTTTATAATAATGCATGGGGAGCCCTTATTATGAACTGAAATCAAGCAGATTACAACTTTGTTATGCATTGTTATGACATCACTCTGTTGTTAACCCTTCTTGAGTATGTCATATTAATGTTCTAACAAAACAGAATGCTCACTACAATCAATTGTGATGGTCTTCGGACTAGTAGACCTCGGGGTTCTTCACTTGGAGTGGTGAAGGGAACTGTCTCACTACCAGCAGCGCCAGCGACACCCTCAGCAGGTGGGATGGCAAGGGGCCGCTTAAGGTCCGAATGGGGTTGGGCTGGTGGAATCACCCAAGGAGAGGCAGGAGTCATACACAGACATTGGATGAAGCAAAGACGTTTATTAGACAGGAGGGGACGGAGGACATGGTCATACAGAAACATACCAACCACAAAAAATGAAAATTACGTACCTACCGTAATTATGATTTTTCTGTGTATCTTCACCATTCATCACCTTTGGGTACATGGCCGGAGGTCATGACTCCGCGGGGAGCTTTTTTGTTTTGGTAGGTGCAGCCAACACACCATCGGTGCCGCCCTCGAGGCCGACGCATTGTGTGGCGCTCGCGGATTGGATGTTAGGCGTTGTCAACTCCGCCTGCCTGCCAGTTCTGAGTCACTGGAGAGGTAAGAGGAAGGGAGTGGAGGGTGGGACAACGAAGTCCAAGGGACAGAAAAAAGGAAAAGATATAAAACTAAAATGAGAAATAACAACTGAGAGGTCAGAATCTAAAGGGACTGGGAGGGGCCCCAATCTCTGGAAATAGAGGAGGGAGGTAGGGTGGGACAAAGAATTTAGAAGGTAGGAAGAGAGGGGAGAAGGTTAACACATCCCAGACCCTGGTCCGTCTCCAGATTGTATAGGAACTGCAAGGAGTAGCCAAAGGCTTCTTGCCAGAATTCAAGGCACAGAATGGCTGGCAAAAACTCCACCTGAGCAGAATCGGCTATTCTGGAAGAAGGACAGGGCACAGAGAATTAACACCCTCTCAAGGTAAGATTTTGGTGAAAAAGGAAAAGGATTTTTTTTTTTGTATAATAAAGGATAGTCCTAAGGACAAAGAAAAATAAGATGGATGGGACAAGGGGAGGAGAGAATGGAGGGCAACTACCAACTCCCACCCCATAGGGGTGGAGCAAACGCACTAGAGAAGGAGTGCCCCCCATGCTGACCACTCTACCCAGAACACTGTCCCCCTATGTGCCCCTGTTTACCCCACTCCTAACAAAGAAAGGAGGGGGGCGAGGTTGGGCACAGAGAGGGAGGTGGACCCAGAGACTGAGGCCCCAGGGGGATGGAGGGTGGGGGTTGTGATGAATGGTGAAGATACACAGAAAGATCATAATTATGGTAGGTATGTAATTTTCATATCTTATTTGTGTCAATCTTCACCATTCATCACCTTGTGAGTGCTGAGCCCACCAAGGGGTTTTCTTTACACCTAAGGGACAAAGTCCTTAGCTCTCAGTGGGTGACACACTAAGAGGGAGAACCTTCAGGGCCTGGAGAGGCCTGAGAGTGGGGAGTGTGAGACGGGGACCCCCCCGGAGTGGGAAGGAAGTTGCCCCGACAAACGTTGTCTCACTCTACGGGAGAAGAGATAGGTTCTCTGCTGAGTGGAGTTAATCACCCTACGCCAGGCCAAAGGTGACAACCGGGAAAGATGCAGCCATGCCATCCGCCTAGTGCAGATCGCTGTCCCTACGACCCTGGTAGCTACCTCATTGGCATCATAGGATGCCCTCGCTTGGTGCCTTGCTAGCTCTAGGCCACGCGCAGAGAGTGCAATGGTTTGTCTGGTTTGCTCCGAGTCAGGCAACGAGGCTAGGAGTTGACCTAGCCTGGACCACAAGAACCTGTCATAGGCTACATAGTGGGCCTGATGTGCAGAAATGGAAAGCAACAACCGTGCCGAGTAGAAAGCCCTCCAACCCCAGAAGTCAAAATCTGAGGAATCTTGATCTGGGGGCCGGTCACAGTGAAGGGCGCAAAGCCCATCGGGAGTGTCCAACTGCGTCAATCCGGACTGCAGAGGAGGCATGGAACCTGGAGACTCCGGGGGGGGGGCGCAATACCTCTGGCAGAGATCCCTACTGGCAGGAACTCCAGAGAAGGGTCTCTGCCAGAAGCACGATGCCGCCTTCCGAAAGGGAGCAGGTCAGGGAGGCACCACAAGGGTGGCCTCACTGAAATCGCCTAGAAAGGCATGCGCAGAGTGCTCTGGATTACTTACAGTGGTAGGGGTGAGGTGCAAGTCCTCCAACATCCTCACGAGGAAACGATGATACTCAGCGAGATCAGCGGCTGGAGAGATGTGGACAGAAGGCTCCTCTCACCCAGGAGAAAGGGGATGAAGAGTTGGAGGGCACCGACTGCTCAGAGGGCGGCTGCTCGGGGGGAGGTTGAAAAACCTGTCTGTCCACTGCCCTAACGTAAGCTGGGAACCGAGCAGCCACAGCCCTGAACTGCTCCCAGGAGAGAGGCCCGCTAGGACCAAGGATGCCTGGGAGCACAGGAGAATGTGGCAGAGGGATGGGGACAGAGCCGAGAAGAGATATCGACTGACTTCCGCCTGGGCTAAAGAGTGGACCAAGAGCACCCAAAGAAGAAGGTGCTCCGGAAGACTCCACAGCTGACAGCTGAACAACCATTTCGGTACTGCCTTGGCTGTGCCCAGAAGAATCCCCCCTGTGAGGCAAAAGGGGCCGTATAGGGCCATAAGGACGGTCCCCTACCTTAAAAGAATGGGGCTCTCTCAAAGAGACTGAGGAGGAAGACCGGAGATCCACACTACGGCTTCTTCCAGAGCCCGGGTGGGCCCCAGAAAAAGGTCGCCATGCAGACCCAATGCCCCTCGACCCCTCAGAATCCGAAAGAGCCCTCCTCCTCGAGTTTGGTCAGCCTAGGTAGCCGACAGCCCTGGCCAGCACCCAAAGGAGCTATCCAGGGCACAGTACCCTCCCCTCCCATAAAAGCATTGATTGGCCCCAAAGTTGGGCAATCCAGGCACACCACAGGCGGGGGTACCACTGCTGAGGGGTCAGTGAACCCACTAAGACCAGGTTGCAGAGCAATGGTGGCCTGCACCACTGCCCGCTGGTCAGCACCCCTTACCCTAGTCTCGGCAGCCACTGACCCCACCTCAGAAGGCGGCTGACTCTGGCTTGTCAAGGACACTACAGGGCTGCCCACCCCAACGGTCAACCCCAGGGAGTCAGACTGCTTGTCTGACTCAAAGCCCGACTCCGCCTCCAAAGAGGTAGAGGCCGAGGCCCTTTGCCAAACCGTAAGAGGGCGCCCGGTGCCATCCTTGCGAAATGGGGTGCCAGAAACCGAGACCACTCCCGAGCCAGCGCCAGTGCCCCCCACAGCACTGCGAGTGGTATCCGCGGAGGGCACGGCATGGGCCCGAACAGCAGTCCCACAGTCGGGGCCAGCCACGGCGCCATCCGGCCCTATGGCACCACAAATGGCGCAGAGAGCGGGGACGGCGCTGACGATGGCCCTGATGTTGCCACTGGTGCAGAGAACAGCGCCGCGAATGGCACCAAGGGCAAGGACGGTGTTGGCGACAGTGCCGTTGGCGGAATCCAAAGCCCCCATGGTGCCGAGTCCCGAGTCAGACACGGTGCCGTGCTTAACCTCGGCGCCGTTCACGGTGCCGAGGTGAGAATAAGACAAAAACAGCGCCATAGAAACTCACACGGTGCCGCAAGCAGTATCGGCACCACGAACGACGGTGACAGCAGCGACGGCGCCGAGCAACAAACTGGTGCTGACAACGGCTCTGTCAGGGCCCACGGTGCCATGGCCCGCAATGACGCTGACCGACGGCATTGAGGACGGTGCTGACCCGGGTCTTGCGAACCGCTGGTCCGACACCGGGGTGCCTCTCACCCCAAAGGGCGATTGCCTTACGGCGCCTCCCACCCGCCCGAAAGGAGCAGGACAGGCCTCCTGCACTGCGGAAGGAGCCTCGGCAACGGCCAGTCTACTAGTAGCTGAGGCTCCCTCCTCCTTGGTCCGTGTAGAACCAGGAGGGAACCCAGAGCAAAGGCCGAAAGTACGTGGCTTGGCCCGATGAGTGCGCACCCAACCCCCGAAAGTCAGTGGAGCTCGCCTCACTTTCCACGCGTTTTGTTCGATGATCCAGCGGTCCATGGAGAAACAGGCATCGCACGAATCCATGTCATGAAGCAGGCCAAGACACGCAAGGCAACAGTCGTGCTGGTCAGTGACGGAAAATTTACGTCCGCAAGGGCACCGTCGCATGGGGGGGGCGTCCCATCTTCAGAGTCTTCTTGCCCGCCGACCCAGACATGACCTACAAGGAAAAAAACACCAAAAACAGACTCAACATCGCCAAGAATAAAATAAATGAAAAGATCTTACCAAGCGACGTCGAGTAAGGCAACTAGAACCAGCAGGAAAGGAGCCGACGGACTGCGGCACGGAGGAAAATGGCTGAGACGAAACTGTGTAGGCAGTAGGCCTCAAGCTGGTTCTGTGGTAGCTTCCCATGAGGTGACCACGATGGCGGGAGACAAAAAACTGGCAGGCAGGCAGAGTCGACAGCGCCTAACGGTCAACCCACGAGCACCACGCAATGCATCGGCCTCGAGGGCGGCGCCGATGGTGCATCGGCTCCACCTACCTAAAAAAAAAAAAAAAAAACTCCCGCGGGGTCATGAGCTCCAGCCATGTACCCAAAGGTGATGAATGGTGAAGACTGACACAGATAAGATCAGTAGGGAGTATGGACAGCATTATGGATATCTAAACAGTTACAACGAAACTCTAAAATGTCTAAATTCTATGTTATTCTTCTCTATGGGCGCACCACGGCCTATTGCCACTATACTTCTATAATTATTCAACAGTTCCTGTACTTACAGATGATATGTACTACCCACAACAATATTTGGTTTAGCTATGACCACAGAGTTCTACCGAAGTCCAAATGTCACCCAAGTCCAAAGGTCTGACGTCTTCGTGCACACAGTCATTCTACAATGGTAGCTACAAAGGGGAGCAAACAGAATGGTCGATACTGAACACAATTCCCAGCAGGGACCTTGTAAAGGCCACTGGGTGATGAGAGGTTTGGTAAACAGACCATATGATTCTTCGGCAAAAGTCCACTCTCTCCAAGGCTGCCGGAAAGAAAGAACCAGAGCACCTGGTTCTTGGAATAACCCACTTACAGGCTGTCAGATTCCAGACTGAAGACAAAGGATTCCTCGTCCAAAACCCGCTCTCAGGGCTGCCAAGGACGAGGAAAAAACAGGATCTGCGTGGCGACGAATCCACTCGAGGACTACCATGACCTGAATGATGCTGCAGCACTCCAACGGCCAGCTAGACTCTGAAGGATCTCAGGTGAAGATGGATCTCTGAAAGGACCAGGAACCAGAAGAATCTGTAGAGAGGATGGTTGATTCTGCAATCTTGTCACCAGAACCTAGAACAAAATAAAGAAATGGCAGATGCATCCCGAACTGGGCTCCGACGGACTCGACTTCGTGACGACCAGAGGCGCCAGACCAAGCTCTCCAGGATGTGCACACTCTTCTGTGGAGGGCAACCAACTATAGGACATCCAGATCAGGAACCATACAAAATGACACTGGCACAGCTGTTGTGATGTGCTTCGGTGGATGTAACTTCAGGCTGTAAAAACAAGAAACGGCGGGTACGACTGGCAACGGACTCGACTTCGGCGGACGACACAGACAAAGGAGATGATCTGATGGTCGATCCCACTTGGGTGAAGAATGATGAACAGATGTCCCCTTCTGGGTAGAGACTGATTCTGAGTATGTAGTATTACAGACCACACTATGGGACTGCAGTGTGGTAGAAGATTGAGACTGTCCCCATACGCTGGTAACAATGTAGCCAAAAGATGCGCCTTTCTGCAATGCCAAGAGAACTGCGGAATGATCAAACAATTTGCCTGGGGAAGGGCAAATTATAAATTTTGGGGTAATTATTACAGGCGGGGCAATTGTTCAGATGCCTGGAGCAATAGTTCAGATGCTTAGGGCAATAGTTAAGATGACCAGGGGCAAATAACCACAATCCATATACAATACAGTCATGGTGCTTCTTGGCAAGCTCACAGTCTTTCAGATACTTTAGCAATAAACAGTTACACGAACAGTACAGTTGTTACAGTTACTCTGCAGTATTTGTGAGCTGAGCACCCTTGGATGGACCCTTTTTCCTGACTGTAGGACCTTCCTGAATAGGATCTGGCTACCCCTGAACGTTTTGCTATGGATGCCCTAACCACTATACTGATGGTGCCACCTGCCCTATGCTAATTGCCCGGAACACTAGAGGCCTAAATGCCTTATTTGCTATGGGGCCTATATACCCTACTAACCACCAATAGGCTGGCTTGCCCTAATCCACTAGGCCGGGGCTGCCCTTACTACCACTAGGCTGGCTAGCCCTAATACACTAGGCCGGGGCTGCCCTTACTACCAATAGGCTGGCTTGCCGTAATACACTAGGCCGAGGCTGCCCTTACTACCACTAGGCTGGCTTGCCCTAATACACTAGGCTGGGGCTGCCCTTACTACCACTACGCTGGCTTGCCCTAATACACTAGGCCTGGGGCCACCCTTACTACCGCTAGGCTGGCTTGCCCTAATCGACTAGGCCAGGGCTGCCCTGGAACCCTACTTTACCTAGGGCCTAATGCCCTATTTAGCCGTGGGCCTAATTGCCCTTTTAAAACTGGGCCTGGTTCCCTTTGAAATGGGCCTGGTGCCCTCTTTAATGTGGGCCTAATAGCCCACGCTATTCTGAGCCTGGTGCCCTCTCTTATTCTGGGCCTGACTTGCCCTTGTTACTTTGGGCCTGGTGCCCACTATTTTACATTGGGCCAGGTAGCCCTTCCTTTACTGAGCCTTGGCTTCCACTTTCTGAACTGGCCCTAGTGCCCACTCTTAATTTGGGGCCTGGTACCCACATTACTTTGGGCCTGAAAGCTCTATTCGCTTTGTTTTGGGCCTGACTTGCCCTTTTAACTGCGTGGCCCCTTTAATCCTGCAGCTCTCTGCGAGCTGTCACTCTTTTTGCCTGTTGTCACCTTAATCCCGCCTCCTCATGAATATTTAACAGGCCCTTGCTTGACCTTACTTGTCTCAGCCCCTCCTTGTGGGCGTTTCTCACTCCCAACCCTCCCGCATACTAAATTAGGATCATAGGACCCGATTACACGCGGCGCTCAGCTGCCTTTCTTCAAGCGCCTACTGTGCCTTGTCCAGGGAAAAGAAACAGTCTCTCTCTCTCTTTTTTTTTTTTAAACAGGCGGTCAGCACGCTTCAAGTGCTGCCGCTGACTCACCACTCCTCCGGCTGCTCTAGTGATGGATCGGGAGGCGGGAGATGTTCTAGCAGTGGGAGGGAGCACGCGAGGCAGCAGGCAGAGTGAGGGACGGCTAAGGGGGGCCTCAGTGGGCCAACTGCAAAACGGTCGTGATGCGGCTCTTCTATGCCGCTGACGGGGGACTGGAATTAACTTTAAAACACTAGGGGGGTCAAAACAATAAAACAACAGGGCTCCCAAGCCCAAACCGTGGCAAACGGACAATTGCTTTGTTCTGGTGCCCCGAACGCACCACGGACCGAACGGAGCTTACCAGAGACTTCACCGGCTGAAGCCCAGAGCAGGCACACCACCAAACCCTCAGGGAAACGGATTCAACCAACAGGTAAGCCCACAACAGGTTTCCTCTTAGTTTGTGGTGCCTCTCTTCTCCACAGCCTGGCAGGAACTAACTAAAAAACTGTTTAAACTTTTTAAAACAAAAACTTCTAATTCTAGAATGGCTGGATTGGAATGCTGTGCATGAGCAGCTCAGCACAGCATTCCATCCAAGCCATTGTCAATTGCAGCTGGCTTAAATCTATTTTTTTGACCATATTTCAAGTGCACAAGGCACTTTTCTACTATTATTTTACAGTTTCCCCACTATAGGGAGGGGAAATTCACTTGAGGGGCACCTTTATCATTGTACCCTGCTGTCCACACCTCTGCAGGCACCCTGGGCACCTGTAAACCCCTATTTTATTACTGCTTTTTACTTTTTCTGTGATGCCCCTGTCTTTGACTGGGTGACCAAAGTAGTAGACCAGGGAGGGGCTGTGGACATGGCCTACTTAGACTTTAGCAAGGCATTTGACACAGTCCCACACAAAAGATTAGTAGTCAAATTAACCAGCCTTGGAGTGCGTCCCAGGGTGGTAGCCTGGGTAAAACATTGGCTGAACAACAGGACACAGAAGGTAATTGTAAATGGAGTCCACTCTAGAAGAAAGAGGGGTTACTAGTGGGGTACTGCAGGGTTCAGTTCTGGGTCCAGTCCTTTTAATGTCTTTATAAGTGACATTGCAGAGGGACTGGAAGGAATATGCCTATTTGCAGATGATACAAAGATCTGCAACAGGGCTGATACACAAGGAGGCATGGAAAGGATGAGAAGGGACTTGGCAAGGTTGGAGGAATGGTGAGAAGTATGGCAGCTTGGATTCAATGCAAAGAAGTGCAAGTAATGCACCTGGGAAATAAAACCCAGGAGAAGACTACACAATGGGGAGGTAGTAACTACAACAAAATGGAAAGGGAGCTGGGGTAAACATATCAGATGACCTTAAGGTTGGCAAGCAATGTGAGAAGGCGGTAGGGAGGGCTGGGGGATACTGGGATGTATAGGGAGAGGCATCACCAGCAGAAAACAGGAAGTTGTTATCCCCTGTACAGACAGTTGGTGAGACCCCATCTCTGCAAGGACATAGACAGGATGGAGGCAGTTCAGAGGAGGGCAACTAAAATGGTGCAGGGTCTGCAAGAGAAGCCATATGAGGAGAGGCTAAAGGAGCGTAACATGTATACCCTTGAGGAAAGAAGGGAGAGAGGGGACATGATAGAAATGTTTAAGTACCTCAGTGGAATCAACAAAGTCCAAGAAGGTAGCATCTTTCAGAAAAAGAGATGTGCAAGAAAAAGGGGACACAATTTGAAGATAGAGGGGAGGATGGCTAAGGGGCAGTGTGAGGAAGTATTTTTTTCACAGAGAGGGTGGTGGACGCATGGGACAGCCTTCCTGAGGAGGTTGTGGGCTCTAAAACTGTGGGAGAATTCAAGAATGCATGGGACAGACATAAGGCAATTTTTGCGGTGGGTAGGAAGAAACAGGCTGTTGGTTAAATAGGATCTGCAGCTTATCCTCTAGGTAGGGAAATGGGCAGACTAGGTGGGCCAAGCGGTCCTTATCTGCCGTCAAAGTCTATGTTTCTATGTTGCAGATTCACTCAGCAGGTCAGGCCCTCTACTCCCAAAGTGCCAACCTCTGAGCGCAGTCTTGTGAACAGTGTAACAGACAAGGTAACCCTCTTGTCTGTTTTTGTGAGTTCGGACCAACCTTTGGTCTCAGTTCTGGAGGGATTCAAACTGTTAACCTCTTGCTAGCATACCCAATGCACAGGCTCAGATATATATCTGTCTTCGGTGGGGCCAGATATCTTTGCATACAGTCACCTAACCAGGTATTCGGAGATGAACCCTTTAAAACTTTTATAAAGACCTCAGATTTAAAACTCTTCTCTTTCCAGTTTAATACCAACATACAAGCTATATGTCTACTGAACCATAAATATTTCTTAGCAAAAGAAAGCAATTCAAAGACAGACCAGGTTTTCTCTAAAATTAGAGTTTTTACTAAAATATATAATAATATGTCAAACATACAATACAGAACTCTTGTATCACAGGACATACATACCTTTAAACAAAACAAGGTTTAAAACTGTGCAAATTCCTACAACTATATTTAGATTTATCTAGCTTTCTAAATACCTCTTTCAGTGCTCAGATGTTTTCTTGGTTAGTGTCAGATACAAATGCATATCTGTAGTGAAAGGGAACAATCTTTTCAAGCAGTATTGGCCAACCCCTTTTGGATGAAGTCATCCAGCCCCTCCTCTGGTCAAATATCTAACAAAAATATATTTTTATACAACCACAGGATGTGATTTCAAAGTATTAATTCTGCAAACCTTAGCATAACTCAAGTTTCAATGACACCTCTTTTGATCTCATGCTGTGCCCTCTTCACACAGGCTTCATAGGGTCATTTACAACCTTACACCTCTATGTAACATCCTAGCTTCCCTTATTTTAACATCACAAACCTAGTTTATGATTTCTCTCTTAACAAAATTAACTTAAACAAGTCTGTAATTAGCTCAGAGAAACAGGATCCTTAATAAAAGTCTTCCAGTAACACATTGTCTCTAAAAAACTGAGTGTGTGATACATACTGTCAGCAGTTCTCTTGGCCTCATCTGTCAGCTGAAATCTGGGGCGGGAGGCGGGATGAGAGAGGTCATCCCTAGAGCATTTGAATGTTCAGCAGTGACATTAATACATTTTATATAAAAAAAAATATATAATACAGCACTCAGAACTGGCTGTCTACATCACAGCCCCAACTTTGGGGCATTACACAATGTTCTGTAAAGTAATTCAGTAAAGTAATTTAATCCACGATTACACAATCATGGTAGCCCATACACTATAAAATATAATGCATGGTCTTTGGTTAACAACCGTGTTGAAAACACTTCTCGAGGTTGCCATGACATCTGATAGTGGTATATGATGACATGCGCTCTCGAGGTTTACAATTATATCATGGCAACCTCTCGAAGTGTTTCACAAATGGGGAGCATGTACAGGAAATAATGGCCAGGGAGCCACTGCATGGAAGTGATCATTGCACAGTGTGGTTCTAGTTGGATATGGGCAGGGAAAGCATCCCGACTAAGACCAAAATCTTGGATTTCAGGAGAGCGGACTTCAGGAAAATGGGCGAAGTGCTAAGGAGCCATCTGGTGGGCATCAGAGCAGATATGGGGGTGGACCAAAGGTGGTCCATCATTAAGGAAGGAATACTGGTTGCCACAGATGAGTGCATTAGGCTCAGGGGGAAGAACACAAGGGCCAAAGCACCCAGCTGGTTCAGTTCTGGGGTCGCTCAGGCAGTAAGGGAAAAGAGGTTGACCTATAGAAAATTCAGGAAAACCAAGAGAGAGGTGGATAGGGAAAATTACCTAAGGTTGGCTACTGAGGCAAGTAAGGAAGTCCAGCAAGCAAAAGCACAGAAGGAGCTGCAGATAGTTGAAGGACTTGAGAAGCGGGAGAATGCTTTCTTTCGCTATATAAGTGAGAAAAGGGACAAGAAGGGATTGTTAGGCTTAAGAAAGGGATGGAGTGGATGGAGGATAATGTGGGAAAAGCAGAGATACTAAATAATACTTCTGTTCCGTCTTTGCCAGGGAGGACGGCAGACTGGTGCCTTCAGGAGGGAAAAGAGGAGCGAGGGGGAAGGGAACACAAATGTAGTGATAAAGGAGAATAGAGTGAGGGAGGGGCTGCTGGCACTGAAGGTGAATAAATCACCAGGCTTGGACAGAGTACATCCAAGGGTACTAAAGGAACTGCCTGAGGAGCTGGCAGGGCCACTGGCAGACCTATTTAATAGTTCAGTAGAGTCACATATGGTGCCGCAGGACTGGAGAACAGCACATGTAGTGCCACTCCACAAAAGCAGTCCCAAGGATGACCCAGTGAATTACAGGTCAGTCAGTCTGACCTTCATTGTGGGCAAGCTCATGGAGACCATACTACAGGAAAGGTTGGTGGAATATTTAGAGGAGCATGGTATACAGGATGCGAGGCAGCATGGGTTTATGTTGGGGGGGGGGCATCGTGTCAAATGAATCTGACTGACTTTTTTAACTGTGTCACTAAGACAGTAGACAGAGGCCAAGCGGTAGACATCCTCTATCTTGATTTCAGCAAGGTCTTTGACTCTGCTGTGCCCCACAAAAGGTTGATCAGGAAGTTGGTGGATTTCGGGGTCAGGGAAAAGATGGTGCAATGGGTGGAAAATTGGCTGAGGGACAGAACCCAGAGGATGTTTGTGGGGGAAGAGTTATCTGGCACCAGAAAGGTAACCAGTGGGGTCCCGCAGGGCTCGGTGCTGGGGCCAGTGTTGTTCAATGGCTTCATCAATGACATTGGGGATGGCATTAACGGCAAAATGTGCCTATTTGTGGATGACACCAAGCTCTGTGGGAGAGTGGACACAGCTGAAGGGATACAGGACTTATAGGAAGATCTGAAACAGCTGGGGAGGTGATCCAGAATCTGGCAGCTTGGCTTCAATGCCAAGAAATGCTAAGTTATGCATATTGGAGCCAAGAACCCCAGGACAGAGTACTACCTGGGTGTAGTCCGAGTATCTGCATCAGAGGAGGAGAAGGACCTGGAAATGATCACTAGTGACCTGAAGCACTCCACACAGTGCAAGAAAGCAGTAGCAAAGGCAAACAAGATCTGGGATGTATACTGAGGGGGATCAGTAGCAGAAGAGAGGAGGTTATACTGCCCTCGTACAAGTCACTGGTAAGGCCGCATCTAGAATATGGAATTCTGTACTAATGCCCACATCTCAAAAAGGACATTAACCTGCTGGAGAAGGTCTAGAGGAGGGTTACAAAGATGACAGCGGGTCAGCAGGGTAAGGCATACGAGGAGAGGTTGAGGGCACTGAACATGTTGACATGATTGGGACCTTTGAGTACTTGAAAGGGATAAATAAGGTTGATAAGGAGAGTCTCTTTAAGCCAAGTGGCAACCATAGCACGAGGGGGCACAGTCTTAAGCTGGACTGTGGGAGGTTTAGGAGGGAGGTCGGGAAGCACTTCTTCACAGAGAGGGTAGTGGACACTTGGAATGCGTTGCCGGAAGAGGTAATCTCGTTGAAGACAGTAGGCAGCTTTAAGAGAGGCTGGGATAAACACAGGGGAGAGGGAATGATCATGGGTAGGGAAGATGGGAGGAGTGGGGAGGGAGGGCAGGGACATTAGCTCAAGCTGTGGACCCTGAAATACCAGCAGACTTGACAGATCAAATGGCCTTCCTCTGCTGGCTTCTTCATATGTTCATATGTTTACAGCATGGTTATTAACCAAAGACCATACATTATCCTCTATTTTATTTTTATTTAACATTTGGTAATGGGGTGGGTGCACTGGGTCACGTGGCCCTTTTACAGGACTAATCCAGACATGAGATACAAAGATAGGACAGATTTTTTGTACAGTACATAAAACCTCAATGACAACACTGGTGATTTCTGTAAATCCATCAGTACATCATGCCATTAACAAATATAATGCTGTAGTAGCATCAGCAGATTTAAAACAGCATAAAATATGAGGAGGAAATGGTTAAGAGGTCTACATTGTGCACTTAATAATGTAGTATTGAAGTCTGCAAGCACTGGCAATTTACTGCACTAGACAAGTACTACTTGTAAAGTACCTTGAACTGTGACAGTGTTGTGGCCTGTTTTATCAAGACTGCCTGACATAGTCAGGACAGACTTCTTGTAATTATTATAGCAAGTCTTTCAGAGTCCAGATGAGGCAGATAAAAACAGGTTACTCACCTGTAACAGTAGTTTTAGGAGTGGTATATGAAGTACATCCACACTTCTGGCAGTGTTGCTTTCCCTTAAGATCTGCCAGAAAGTCTTCAAGTTGGCTCCTTCCACCCACCTGTGTGGTAACTCCCTCAGCACTGCCCCGTGATGTCAGATCTTACCCACTGGAAACGCGACTGGTGTGACACTTGCTAGGGGGGGCCAGGTGGGTCAGTGTGGATGTACACCATATACCACTCCTAGAACTACTATTATAGGTGAGGAACATGTTTTTCTGGGGAAGTGGATATGGTGTACTTATCCACACTTCTGGCAGACTCCTAGCAGTTCTCCAGGAGGAGGGGGCAAGGCGCACACACCCCCTATTTAGGGAACAGAGATTAGAGAACTGAGGCCCCAAACCCAACATTCCGGCGTGACTCAGGGTCAATGTGGGAATGGGAAATGAAGGTGTGTGCTGACTTCCAGTTAGCAGCCCTGCAGATTTCCTGGATAGGGACATCCCTGGAAGCAGCCACCAGGGCAGCGGTATGATGGGAGGAATGAGCTCTTAGCCTTATGGGAGGCTCCATACTGGCCAACCAATTGCAGAGGTCGATGCAGGATACAATCCACCTGCCTATCATCTGCTTAGCTGCTGGTCTGCTAGGTGCGGCTTCAGTGTAGGTGACAAATAGCTGGCAAACCTCTCCCATAACGCCAGTAGTGCACTCCTTACAATACGCGAGTGCTCGACGCAGGTAAAATGTATGGAGCCTGTGACTGGCCTCTGAGGTGTGATTGGTGAAGTACACCAGGAGATCTATCACCTGGTTAAAGTGACGCTCGGACACAACCTTCATGAGGAACTTCGGGTTGGGGCGAAGGACAACCTTGTCCCTGTGGAAGACCAGGTAAGGAGACTCCACAAAGAGCACCTGGAGCTCACTTATCCTTCTGGCTGACATGATAGCCACCAAGAAGGCGGTCTCCCACAACAGGTGAGACATATCACACCTGTGCACTGGTTTGAATGGCTTGCCCAAGAGCTTTGCCAACACCAGCAACAAGTCCTAAGGTGGTGGTGGTTCATGCACCGGATAGGAAATGTGGTCAAGGCCCTTGAAAATGTGCCAGACAACCTTCTCCTTTGCCACCAATGGCATGCCAGCCCACACCTGGTATGTCCAGATGGCTGCCAGGTGCTCCTTAAGGGTTGTCAAGTTGTCAACTGAAGGCCCAACTGAAAGAGGGACCAAAGGTAATCTAGAATGTTAGCCACTGGACAAGATAAGAGGTCAAGCCCCCTTACCCTGGCACCAAATGGAGAACCTCTTCCATTTGAAGGCATAGCATTTTCAAGTCGACTCCTTCTGAGATGCCTCGACCACATTGAGGACATCTTCGGAGAGACCCAAAGTCTGGAACTCTAGCCGCTCAGGAACTAGGCTTTCAGGTGCAGAGATTTAAAGTCCGGATGGAGTATCTTCCCCTGACTGCAAGACAGCAGGCCTGCTGTTGAGGTTGAGGAGATCTGAGTAGCAGAACTGGCATGGCCAGTCCGCAGCCACCAGGATCATCTGTGCCTTGTCCCTCCTGGCCTTGATCATCACTTTGTGGATCAGGGGAAATGGAAGGAAGGCACAGAGGAGGCCCAGGGTCCAGGGCCTCCAGAAGGCATCCCCAGCAGCGATCCCTGCTGAGGGGGGGCTTGCACAAAACAGCCTCAGCTTTGCATTCTCCCTAGAGGTGAACAGATTCACCAGAGGGGTGCCCCAGTAGGAGAACAGGCTGCGTACTCCTACCTCCAGATGGAGAGACCACTCGCGAGACACCTTGCCCGCAACACGGCTGAGGGTGTCTGCCAGCTAGTTGGAGATGCCGGCCACATGGATGGCCAGAAGATTAACGTCCAGGCTGAGCACGAAAGTCCAGATGTGGAGAGCTTCCCTGCACAGGGGAAGGGAGTGTGTCCCACCCTATTTTTTGAGGTAGTATATGGTCATGGTGTTATCCATCTGGACCTGAATGACCTGACAAAGAATGTGTGGAACAAAGGCTTTCAGCACCAGCCGAACTGCCCAAAGCTCCAGCAGGTTGATATGGCACTGGGACTCCTAGGGGGGGTCCAGAGTTTGTGGACTCTATGGTCCCCAAGGTGGGAACCCCAGCCCATCAGAGAGGCATTGGTCGTCAAGAAGACCATCAGCTCTGGGCAGACAAATGGGATCCCTTTCTGCAGATGTTCCAGGACTGACCACCACTGGAGGGTGTCCGACATCAGCTGGGTAACAGTGACCAGCTGGTCGAGGTGACCCTGGTGCTGAGACCAGTGGTGGGCAAGCTCCCATTGTAGACAGCGCATTCTCCACTGGATGGACCACACTGTTGCATTCCGCCACGTATCCCAAGAGGCGCAGGAAGTCCCAAGCAGGGTGCAACTGCCCAACCTGAAATGATCAGGCAAAGGAGGAGAGAGTCCCTGCCCAGTCCTCCAGAAGCAGAGTCATGGCTCTGAAAGAGTCAAGCTCTGCCCCAGTGAAGTGTATCACCTGTGAAGGTATGAGTTCTGACTTGGCCTCACTGACCTGGAGGCCAAGGGACTAGCAGATCTGGAGGGCCAGGTCCCTGGACTGCTCCACCTCCTCCCTGGAGGGACCTGCTATAAGCCAGTCATCCAGGTAGGGGTATACCCGGGCACCTCAAGTAGACTGCCATCACTGCAATGCATTTGGTGAAGACCCTGGGAGCTGAGGAGAGGCTGAAGGGCATGGCCTGGTACTCAGAGAGAATCCCCTCCGCATGGAACCGGAGGACCCAGAGGTGGGATGTACGGATTAGGACCTGGAAGAACATGTTCTGAAGCTGTTCTGCTCTAGAGATGGTATTATCTGAGACACAGTGATTGTCCTGAAAATGCACGAACGAAGGAATTTGTTCAGACCTTGCAGATCTGAGATGGGGCACCAGCCCCCGTCCGATTTGGAGCCAGGAAGTACCTGGAGACAAACCCTGGGTGTACTGGAGGGTCTGAGACAGAAGCCATGACCTCCTCCTGGAGGAGCTGGGCAATGTCTTCCCAAAGGGCTGACAGAACGCTGGTGGACACCATGTCCTCCCATGGGGCACAGGCTCAGAAATGTGGGTAAGCCTCGAATTCTAGAGGCAGACCCTGACCGACATCTTGAGGACCCACCTGTGTGTGGTAACAGCAGAACAGGTGGAAAGGAAGTGGTACAGCCGGCTCCACGTGGGAGGACCCAGAGGAGTCAGGATGGGCATGGGGGAGGGACCCCTCATCCTGTCATTGGGCAGGCTTGGAGGCAGAGGAGAGCCTGACTGAGGGACCAGCAGAACCTCAACCTCCTGGTTTCCGGATGACTGAAGCAATCAACTTCGGCCAGGGATGCCAAGCCTGGGCCTGCTGTACAGCTAGACTAGAGGCTGGGACAGCTCGACCCCAAGAACGGAGAGGGGCCAAATGGGCTTTCTTCTTTTGAGACTTAGAGCCCTTGGGATCCCTCTGGGTGGAAGTAATAAGAGTCCAGAGTGGCAATGTACTTCTCAGTACGAGTGAGGTGTCCTTCCACCCTCGGTCTGAACAATTTGGTCCCCTGGAAGGGGACATCCACCAACTTCTGCTGGGTATCTGTTGTGAAGGTCAAAATCCTCAGCCAAACCCTGCAGCGCATGGCCACCATGGTGGCCAAAGACTGGGCGCAGGAGTCGCCAATGTCCATGGCCATCTGGAGCTGCTGCTTAGGCACCGCTCGGCCCTGATCCTGGACCTGCTTGACTGTAGTCTGTAAGTCAGCCGGGAGCTGGGGAAGCACCTCATCAAGGGTGCCCAGGAGAGCAAGAGCAAAGTGGGCCTCTAAAAGGGCTGAACTCACTTGCTGAAGGCCGAGGGAGGAGGCCGTGTACACCTTCTTGGCCATGTGATCCAATTTTCTGGATTCCTTGTCAGGGGGTTTATCCACATCCCCAACACTGCCTGTATGCCGAAAGACCAAGTCGGCCACCAGGCCCTCGGCTGAGGGATGTTCGGTGAAACCCGACAAAGAACCAGTAGGTACCACATACATGCGGGCCATCTGTGCCGAAGGCGCTGGGCAAGAGGCAGGGTGCTGCAAAAGCTCCAGAGTGGGGCCATGAATAGCCTCGGCAACTAGGAAGGCCTCCCCAGAGGAGTCACCTTGGTCTAGAACCTCGGTCAGGGGGGTATTTAGCCCATTTCTGGACAGACTTCATCTGAAGACCAGTAGACTCTGAGATTAAATGGAGCAGGACCGCAGAGGAAGTGGGACCCTGCTCTGTCGACAAATCCTTTCCTGATTCGACATTCAAGGTAGAGGAGTGTAGGAAGGAGCCCTCAGACTCCAAGGATTCATCAAACAAAGGTTGACCGCCAGAGTCCCTGCTGACCCTATGGGGTCTGTCAAGAGTCACAGTGACTGACAGCTGATGAGGCAGCCCTGAAGCAGTGAGTCTATCCTTAGGAGGGGGCCCTCCTTCGACTGCTTAGGCAGTGGCTCCACCTGAATAGGCGCAGAGGCTGGGATAGGCCAAGCCGGGGTAGGCTGAGGCTTGGGAGGTGGGAGCCATATGATAGCCGGGGTGGGGGCCGGCATCGGCTTAACCCTGGTGAACATGAGCTGATGTCACATAAGCTCTTAATAGCACCGACGCATCTTGTGGCAGAGCCTCTCCTCATCCGAGGAGGAGAAGGAAGAAGAGGAGTAGCAGTGATACCGCTTGCCCAAATGCCTAGTGGGAACACCAGTGCTGGCGAGGGCTGCTCCACTCCGGGCTTTGGGATCAGGATTGCGACCTCGACCATCAGGGCCACTGAGGGCAGGTATCAGAGAGAGCCAGCGAAAGCCGAGGATCTTCCAGTATCACTGGATCCCTACAGAGTTGGGCCCGAATCAGCAGGTTGGTCTGACCCACCCTGGGAGGTAACAAGCAGGACCGCAGTCCTCGTGTGGGAGGTTTCACCCTCATCTGGTGACAATGGGTTGACAGGTTCAAGAAAAATCCTGACAGGTTGGTCGATGGGCGTCTCGACCAACTGGCCTGATGGGGGGACCATGGAGCCAATGGCCATGGCTGAAGGATCAACCGTAGTCGAAACCTTCAGAGAAGCATGGGAACCTGAGGCCCGAGAGCACTCACATTCCCATGATCGATGGCGAGACTTCGTTTTAGTCTCTGCTTTTGAGGATTTAGATTTAGTGCCCAAAGAGGGGCCCTGCCCAAAGGTGGGAAGGGACTGGCACAAATCACGAAATGCCCCTAAAAAGGTCTCACCTAAGGAAAGCGGCATAAAGGCCAAAGCAGCATGCTCCATTTCCTGAGCTGCAGCCTCTTCGAAAGCCGCAAGCTGTTCAGCGGACTCTGCAGTTGTGGAGATTGCCCGATGGGCGTCTTTCGATTTAATGGGAGGATCCCATTCTACAGGATGCCCCAGAAGAGGAAGAGCATGCTGGTCTTCCAAAGTTGAAGGATGTAAGGTGCAACAAAGGCCATATGCCTGGGGATCGTGTTCATGGCCTAGGCAGCAGACACACGTGGTGTGCGGGTCTGGCCGAGACATCTTCTGCCCAAATGCACATTTCTTGAATCCGGGTGTCTACTTCGTGTCGTCCATAATGGAGAAGTAGCAGAAATCGCCTGAAGATGAAGAATTCAGTAACTGCTAACTTTTGAAAGGAAAGGGCCTACTCAGCGCGGAGAGTAGAAAGGAGGAAACCTTCTTCTTCCAGGAGAAAGGAAGATCTGACATCATGGGATGGTGCCAAGGGAGTTATCACCCAGGTGTGTGGGAACAGCTAGCTGGAAGACTTTCCGGCAAGCCTTAAAGGAAAAGGAACACTGTCAGAAGTGTGGATAAGTACACCATATCCATGTCCGTAGAACCCATGTTCCTACTGTGATTACAGTGATGTGACCTCACAATAACCACGCTAGCAACATGGATTCATCTGCGGAAAAAGTAGCATCTGCCAACATGGCGTGCCAACCTGACTTTTGCTTTTGTTCATGCCCACAACAAACAAAACTATCGACATTGCACTTTCTCTTTCGTACCCACGCTACATGTCACCCCCATATCCCCCATCCCACACATACTCAAAACAGCTGCGATCGGGGTCTGCTGTACAGTTGTGTAGCTCAGCATCATGTGACAATGACAATGATTCCATAGTTACATAGCTGCAACAACTGGGTGAATGTGCAGAGCCTGAATATAGAGCCAAGAATTCAAACATAGGGGCAACAACCTAGCATGCCTCAGCATATAGCTGCAGCAGAAACTCGAGCACTATGCTGAGTTGAGGCCCCTGAGCTCAGCAACTGCCAGCTGTCCTGGCCTGCCACCAAGACTGTCATCTGCTGTGTATGCCAGGACCCGAGGGCTGCTTCTGGTCTGGAGTAAGGGATATCTCTCCCCCTCTCTGTCTCTCTCACTGATGAAGCCCAAATCAGATGTGAGAGTGAACTGAACTGTGACACTCACAGGAGGAGACAGCGACAGGTCCATTTGGAAAAGTCGAATGAGCAATTCGGCCACAAAAGGTGCAGTCAGGGGGCGTTTGCAGTGATGAAGTTCAGCGCTGCATCATGTGTGAATACGGCAACACATGCTCGCCGTAGCAAAAAGGTCAGCCCCTAGGTAAAAAATGTCTTACCATGATTTTATACAGTCTTTTTTTCTCTTTATTAAATATCACCTCAGTGCAGCAACATTAGGGCATTCTAGAGCAGACATTGAAGTGTAGAGCTTTTCATATATGCACAGTTGATAGTGTGGTCATATACAGGTGGCAAACTTTTTAAATCAAGCTTTTACTTTTTACTTATGCACCCACTAATGAAGTAAACAGTAAAAGTTTGACTTAAAAGGTCTGCTGCCAGTATATGACCAGGCTTAGCAGCTATGCATATATGAAAAGCTCTACACTTCGATATCTGCTCTGGAATGTCCTCATGTTGCTGCACTGAGGTGATATTTAATAAAGAGGAAAAAGACTGCATGCAATCGTGGCAAGAACTCCCCAAGTGCTGACCTTTCCACTATGGCGGGTGTAGTTATTTCATACCAGAATAGGCCTGGTATGTGCACTCGACTGCTTGTTTTTGTTTTGTTTTTTCCAAAAAATGAGAGCTACTACTTTTATGCTAAGATCACGTGAGAATATTCAGCAGCAGTTACAGCAGGGAGTGAAAGAGAGAACTGCAGCCTGCAGGAGACATCCCATTGTTACCCAGCTGCCTCCTCAACACGGTGCAGAAACTCCGGGAGAAACTGAAACTGACATTGAAAAATGCCAGAGTAACTGTTTAAGCAATAAAAAGAGTCAGCTGTAACTATAAGGTAAAAAAAATATATAAAACCATGGTTAAGGTCTGTACTACAGGTAGTAAAAAGTAAAGCTTTTCATTAAAGGGGAACATATGTTAACAGTGTATTATAGCTTGAAAGCCCTTGAAAGTGTGTCTTTAACTGGCTAGAGTGCTTATTTGTAGCTGGCAGTAGTCCAAAGATAATAACGACCACAGGCCTGATCCACAGAAGCTTTTGACACATCCATATGTGTTGGGGACCAGGAAAATCTGCAGAGTACCCATAACGTACAGGATGGGCAATATTGGGGAGCTCTGCAGCATCCACAATAGCGATGTTTGCCCCTCCATTCATGATGATCCCAGACCCATGCACCAGCCTACACATTTTATGGGCATGTGTGGGCCAGGGAGCATGGGTGGCTATGCACACAATCCTGGACAAAAACTCTGCAGTGCAGAAGGCCAGAGGGGGCAGCCACTTCGACTGCCTTGGGGCAGTATTAGTATCTAAACACCCCCCTTTGACCAACCACACACCACAATTACAGGCCCTCTTGGCCCTTTCTCCTCCAGATCCCAGCCTTAGGAGACTCCAAATCACCATCACCAGCTGCTTTTTGTTTCCACATGTTCTGTTTTAGAGTGGGGATACATCGATCCTGAAAGACTACTGTATCCTGTAATGACCTTTCCCCTGTGCAGGCAAGGATCCACTTGTAGAGTGGATGCTCACAGTCTGGACAGACTCTTTCCACCACTGCCTCCCCCTACATCACCAGGTGGCACCACAATAATGGGGTGCAGAGGCTGACGATGCTGTCCAGTGTAGACGGGCACCAGGGGGTGCAGTGCTATGGTCAGGATATGCTTGATTTGAGTGTATCTTGGCCATCTTTGTAGATCGGCCTAGATATCTACCACATATTGATATTACATTGCCACCATCTTTAGACGCAAAAGAGTCTCGGGGGTACTGTGGAAGTATTGTAATGCTCACTTTCTCTTAAAGTCTGATGCTGACCACAATATTGCAACATCACCTCTTACACTGGGTTCCAGGGCAAGACTGAGTATTGCAGGTGACATCCACCTGCTCCTGGCACAGATTAGGTGTGGCCCCAATGAGAGGGTGAGTGGCTTCCTACAAGGCAATAAAACCTGGTGGCTATGAGCAAATGATTCTACATAACTCCTCATGCCAAAGACCTGCCAGCAGCCCACAAGCCCTTGTACCCCTGCTTCCATGGTCTGGATCCTGACGTAAGGCAGGTGTCTCATTGTGTGAAGATAGGAGTCACAGGAGCATCATGAGGGGTGGAGGTAGGAAAAGCTCTAGGGTAACCAGGGCTGTCTTGTGCAGTGTTGGGGTGGGCATTAACTCAGCCTGAAGAATCTGGCAACAGCCGTGAGGGAATATAGTAAATAAAAGAAATTTCAAGGACACAGTCAGGTCTTAAAAAGCAGGGGCTCGCACCAATCCAGTCCACCCATGCCACATTCAGTCTCACTCATGCAGGGGATGAGGGCGTAGTCCATCATCCCAGTGCAAGTAGGCATATTAGTCCATCCAGCCGTGACGGCAGACTATATTTAGACCTCCGTGTAGGAGCCTGTATTAAACAGTAGCAGCTGTAATTCCAGTTCCTTTTTGGGGGCATTACATGCACATACAGTACAAGGCATGTTCTTGCCCCAATCTACTCTGTAGATCAGTGCTAATATAAGTTCTTTATAATCACGTAGGCCCCCAAAAAACAATTAGAAATGTGATAATTTAATATGAAGCAGCAATGCTAGATCTAAATATATCTTAACATATCCCTTTTCTCTCCACATGTTTCTGTCCTGGATATTTTTATACATTCCCTTATTCCCTGAAAGCACTCCGCTCTGTGATCACACTACCCATATCTGCATCTATGCCTGTACCCCACTCACTGGACTGCTGTTTCTTCTGGATTGCCCTCTATTTACCCCTTAACACTTTCTTACTTCCCATCTCTAACTCCCCCCAGTACCTTTGCTTTCCTTGGTCCCCTCCCAAGTTCCTCCATTCATTCTGTATTTATCTTCAATACCTATGCAGCACGTCTTGAGTTCTGCTTCACAGTGTGGTTGGAACCCTGCTACATGAATGTTAGTTTGTACACTGCTTCTCTCTTATGTTTCTTGGTATAGTTCATTTTATGTTGTCGTACTCTTCATTTTCTATATTGATGCAGCCCAGTTCCCTTTCACCCAGGGTGCACCTAGAAACTGGGTATCTAGATGTGTGCTGCACCGTTTTGAATGTGTGATAAAAAAAAGCAGTTTTTAGGCAAGTGCAGTCTCTGATGTGTGGTACTGCACTGGCAGCACTTCTGGCTCTAGCCTGCTGCAACATGTTTCTGCACCTAGAAATGAGCAGTTTCCAGCTCAGTGTGTTCTCCTAGCCAGATATTTTAAATTAAATTATCGGGGGGTACAGTGATTGTGGTGCTAGTGTATGGGTTCTCCATCCTCCATGCACACAGATACCTCGCCCCTACAGCACACCAGCAGGCCTGTGCCCATACTGAACATAGCATGCTAGTCAGGGCCCCACCTCCTCTTCCGCTGTCATGAGTGACTCATCTTGATCACACCAGGGAAGGCAGAGCAACCCACTACCAGTATGGGCTGCTCATACAGCCTGTTTTAGGCAACAGCGACCCCTGCAGTTGCTTTGGGGCCCCTTGCCAGAGCCAGTGTATAACTTTATATATTAATATGTATAGTGAGATGTATTTCTTACCAAATACGAATGTTATCTCATGCTGTTTTGGGCGAGAGGACCGCAAAGCAAAGCTAAGCAGTTCTGTGAGACCAAAATAGCACGTGATAATGTTCTCATCCTGCAAGAGACACACCTCACTAAATATATGAATATACTAAGAAGCAGTATAACTGCCTCCAGCCGAAAAAACACTCTCAGAACACAATTTTTATTGAACCCGTTGAATTTATTTCTCTTCTTGTTGCTGTCCCCTCCACCCTCTGCTTACATCACATTGTGGTACATTCTAACAGACATTACGTACTGACACCGCTTACACGGCATTTAATGGTGATGAGTGGGGTGAAGTGCAGCTGCATCGGTTCCATTGTTTTGTGAAGAAATGCAACTGAGAGCAAATTAATGTTTTCAGCTATAGAAAACATTTAGTAACACATGTCAGACTTCTGCTACCATATTTCAGCTTTTACAATGTCTATGTCTAACTAAGCAAATTTGGAAATGATCAAACTTCTGCTAACATATTATACATCTTAAAAGGGAAACCAACTTCAGAACCCATTAAAGCCTCTCAAATGTGAACTTTGCATTACATCTTTATAAATACTTTCAGTTATCTCAGAAACAAGTGAACAATGCATGTAACTGCTGAACTACTTACTATAACTCTTGGAAGTACTTGTTAATGTACATGGAAATCAATGTTTTTTTTGGGGGGGGCATATGATCACCGCACAAACAGCAGGTAAACAACAGTTCAATAATAAGAGTCTATTTACTTGTCGAAAATGAAGGTACATGAACTGAAATGCGAACCTGCGGTACTGAAGTATCCAGTGCTGTCAGTGGATGTGTTACAAGTTAGGGTGCCTGGAAGTGCAGGCATATGCTGGGATGCAGACTGGTGTGATGGTGGCCAGTTAGGAGGACAAGTTGAAGTACTGGCTGATCCATACTGTCAGGTCTTCCTTGAGTGTCTTGTAGCTTTTCAACTGTCAGGCTGGTTTGAAGGATTCTGTTGAAGTGTTGTTTTTGTGTGTCATCTGACTGGTTGGCACAGTGCTGTAGGCTAAGTTCGGATTTATGTCTAGATGCTGCAGTAATGTGGGGAGATTCTACTCCTGCATCACTCAGTAGTTGGCAGCAAGTAGCCCTGATGCAGTGGTTTGTATACATCCTGGAAAGGCCTGCTTTCCACTGATTTTGCACTGATTTTTTTTCATGAGGCCAGCAATATTCTGTTCTTCCAGAGGGTTCTTTCCTTACCAGACACCCACTAGTTCTTGTGTTTTTCTTGGCAGCTGGAAAAATCTGGGCTGTTCTGGGTGTAGGCTGTTAGTGTTCCGCAGGAAACCGTGCACAGGCAGTTCTCATTGCCAGGCCGCTCATACATGTGAACATCTGTCATTGCTGTGCTGTCATGTAACCCCCCTTGATGATTTTTTGTTTGCAGTGCTGTCGTCAGAGTGATGTCTTTGGCTCCACTGCTCTCTGTCATGAGGGCAAAGTCGCTCTTTAGGAAGTCTGTTGTGTTTTCATTCCCTCTTCTGCAGAAAAAAAACTGGATTTTGAACCACGCTTTGTAGAGTAATGTGAGGGCACCTGCACAGTTTGAAGTGCCACTGCTGTAGTTTTCTCAGGTCATCTCTGGATGTTGGCTGTTTACGAGCTACATGGTTCAGTCCGTGGCATTCTGCGTTTTTGGCTTGTAGATTTAAATTACTTGTTTGCTTGATGAAACTGGAGGTCTTTACTGGTGTCAATATTGTGCTCCCATGGCAGCTGCTGGAGATACCTGTTTAGGCCATGCCTGATATTTGTTAAGTTGCCATTTTTATACAGGCTGCTGTCATGCTGCTGTACTGACAGGAAGAATGCTTTTAGTAGATCTTGCAGTTCGGTTACAGGAAGCAGCTCAAAGTCTGATGATATGCCCTTTTCTATATAAACATCTGTTAAGATTTTGACTGCCCAGTTTTCTTGGTACATGGTATTTTTTTTTTGCTTGTCTGACCAAAAGTAGCTATATCTCCCTTGGTCAGTTGGGAATCTACCTGGGTCAGTGTGCTTTTGTTCAAATGCTTGTGCCTCTATTTGTTTGGTTTCTTGAAGATTCTTTTCAGTGAGAGGAAAAAAGTCTTCCGTTTCCAAGGAAATGTTGAAATGTACTGCCTCCATGTTTCCAGTTCAGTGGTGCTTTAATGGGATATGGAGACAGGCTGCCCATCACTTTGGTGACTAAAGAAACTTTGTGTGCTATGCCCGATTCGTATCACAGCTGATTCCACCGCAGTGATTCTGGCAGGATGAGGGTAACAAGGCAGCGTCACCGCGGCGGAAATCAGCTCTACGGAGCAGCATGAGGCAACAACTGCACACTGTTGAAGATGTACAGTAGTGCTGCCGTTTGGTGAAGGCAGTTACAGTGCTTTATAGTATTTTTTAAAATACGGTCATGTTTAAAGTAAAACGGCAATAAAGGGCATCATTGGGCTCTACGAAGCATTCTGATCTGGCATAATACCATCATGAATTTACTCGCCAAGGCATGGCCCAGCCAATCAGAGGCTGATAGACACAGACTGGATGGGCAGAAGGACATTTCTACTCCCCCAAAAATAATACAAATATGCCGCTGGTTGTTTTAAAAGTGCAATGTGAATAAGGGACAGAGTAAAAGATGCGGTCAGGGTGGGTTGGGTATGGACCATATGACATATCACTGGGAGCCCCAAAACTCTAAATCCAGCCCAATGCACAAGCAAACCCCCATTGTGCTCTCTGCAAATTTGAAATATTAGTCCTTAGATCTCTGCTTTAGTATGTGTTTGCGTAAACGTTAATTTTTTCAGTTACTTTAACATATTGGAAAATATTTTTTTTCAAAACTGTCATTAATTTTCTCACAGTTTCAGTAAGCATTGTCACATGGCAGGGTGTGGATTGTACTGTAATAGCCCACACCCCTGGGGAAGTTGTGAGCTTTGAGGCAAAACTGCATGCTTTCAACCCCATGGGGTATGGGTTATTACAACAAACCAACAACCACGGAGGTTGTGTTGTCGTGCATATACAATGGTAACTTTTACTATGAAAAAATATTAAAAAATGTTAATACATTTTGTTGTGAAAGGCTGAATCTGAGTAAAAAGAAAACATATTACAGGATATGGTTAGCATTTATTCTATATAAAAAGCAGCCTGCTTAAAATCCTTGTTGTGCACATTCCAAAGTTCTGTGTTCATTCCGAACTGCTTACTAACCACCCAGTGCCCAAAGGTGTACCTTCTTACTTGTAAAAGTCTGTAAATTTAATTCTGATCATAAAACAGAACAAAGAAGTGCCCATTTTCTTTTTTTTTTTTATGTGTTTCATGCCTGTGTTGTGATGGCGCCCTTCAGCCCCACCCCACTCATGGATGGCACTTGCCCTCCCCCCAAAGGAATTAGTGTCTTTATGTATTCCTACGGACTCCCCCCCCAATGGCAGGGCCAGGAGGGAGGAGCTGTCCTCCCCCCCCCCTCCTTGAGACCAAGTCCATCAGTGGCCTTGCCTGGGCGACAGTGTGGGTCTAGAGCAGGGTAGGCCTCACACTACATATGCCCGTACTGCTATGTCAGTTGACCAGCTCAGCAGTAGTGTCTCTGTCTCTTCTGTCCCTCCCAGTCACGACTCTTGTCCTGAGCCTCTCACTACCACTGCCACTCTGAGCAGTTCATCTCCTGATTCCTGATGAGCTAAACTAATTGCCAGTCTGCGTGCCATCCATCACTGTGCTCCAGTGTGATCCGGGGCTGGGAGGTGGCCATTGGCCAACTGGAACAAACCCTCAGTAACCCATCTGCCACAAGCTCTGTCCATATGGCATCTGCTCTGGGTTTTGTGCCAGCTGGCCAACTGTACCCAATTCATCAGAGGTCAACTCAGGTCAGGACAGTCATGGGATTACTCTGTGGGACGGAGGGTCATAGGAAGCATGTAAGTGGCTGGTAATGGGGTCTCTCAGAGTCATCAGCAGCAGCCTAGGAGGACAGAAGAAAAGGTCCGAATGGGATGGAAAGCACACTCAGCAGTCGGAGTGGGCACTGGGAAGCAGGCAGAATCCATCCAGGTCCGTCCATGCTCAGCATCAGCTTGGTCTGCATGCCAGCCATCCCTGTCCCCCTTGTGTGACCTGGGGTTGTGAAACCAACTAGAACAAACCCTGGGTAACCCATCTGCCAGAAGTTCTCTGCATATGGTGATTGGTCTCAGTTTTGTTCCAGTTGGCCAGTTGTCTCCAGTTCATCAGAGGTTATCTTGGGTCAGCAAGATCATGGGATTATTCTGTGGGACTGAGGTTCACAGGGAGCACTTAAGTGGCTAGCAATGGGGGCCTCTTGGAGTCATCACTGGCAGCCTGAGAGGGCAGGAGAAGATGTCTGACTGGGATGGACAGCACACTCAGCAGTTAAGGTGGGCAATGGGCAGCAAGCAGCAGGCAGAGTCCATCCAGGTCCGTCAGTGCCGAGCATCAGCTGCAGAAATAAGGGCAGCATTTCACTTACTCTCGCACTCACTGGCAAAGTGGCAACTTGTTTGGGCAACCAGGGCAAGCAAACAACTGATGGTGGCAAGAGAGTACAGGGAAGTGCTCAGTAGCAAACTGATAAACTGGGGGAGTACTCAGCTTAAAAAACCTTGGCTAAGGTTCCAAATACAATACTACTCCACTGTCTATGACAACAGAAGTGAGCAACAGGGTAGTACAGCATTTAATCTAGATATATCTATAAGCAAGCTAGCCCACTCTGTTGTCTGGCCAACAGTAACATATATAAAATTCTGTAAATGCAGACACGAGAAATAGGTTGTTTGCTGTTTGCCTGAGTAAAATTTAATTGAAGTTTAATGTCTGAATCCATCCACTGAAACAGAATTTAACAGTTCATTATATCTGTGTTCTCATAAAGTGCTCCAAAAACATTAACGTGGTTTTGCTCTGCTAGCTGCTGACAATTACAAGTTTGTGCTAGGTTTAATTATCACAAGAAATGCTGTATCTTACCCCAGTCCAATGGCAAAAGAAGTAGTAGCCTTCAGCCTGACATGAGAGTGGGCAGTAGGAAGAACTGGCAGCCTGGCATCTGACTAGGGGCAAAAAGGGAGTGGGCAACAGTCAGTGCTGGTGGCATGGCATGTGGTTGTGGACTGCGGTAGTATCAGTTTCATCCGGGGGGGGGGGTCGTTATCAGTTACTGACTGGTACTGAACTAAGGAACATATATTTTTTTAATTCTCTGTACTGGATTCCTGGGAGAGGCCGCCCTGGCTTCATAGAAACATAGAAGTTGTCAGCACATAAGGACCTCTTGGCCCACCTAGTCTGCCCTATTTTCCCTACCTACAGTGCCACGGCAGACTCTACTCAGTCTCCCCCTTGCCTTACTTCTAAGATCCCCTTGTAACTATCCCATGCTTTATTGAATCCTGCAAACGTTTTAGCCCTCACCACCTCCACTGGGAGGCTATTCAAAGCATCTACCACCCTTTCCATGAAGAAGTACTTCCTCACATTTCCTCTCAGCCTCACTCCCTCCAGCTTCTTAGTGTGACCCCTTGTCCTCGAGCATCTCTTTCTCTGGAAAATGCTCCCTTCCTGTATCTTGTTTATACTTGTGAGGTATTTGAATGTTTCTATCATATCCCCCATTCCCTCCTTTCTTCTAAGGAGTACATATTTAATTCCTTAAGCCTCTCTTCATAGGGCTTCTAATGCAGGCCCTGCACCATTTGGGTTGCCCCCCTTTATACCAGCCTCTACCCTGTCTATGTCCTTTCACAGGTGGGGCCTCCAGAACTGGACACAGTACTCGAGGTGTGGTCTCACTAGTGATCTATACAGGGGTGTTATTACCTCCCTCTTTCTGCTGGTGATACCCCTGCCTATGCATCCAAGTATCCCGCTAGCCTTTCTCACTGACTTGTCACATTGTTAAGCTACCTTCAGGTCTTCCAAAATGATTACCTCCGGGTCCCTTAATTGTTTTGTGACTGCTAGTACTTCATCTCCCAGTTAATATGTTGTCCCTGAGTTTCTATGCCCTAAGTGTATGATTTTGTACTTTTTTGCATTGAAGCCCAGCTGCCAAACACGTGACCGGTCTTCCTGAATTTTTAGATCTTCTCTCATTCTTTCCACACCCCCAGTGTGTCTACTCTGCTGCAGCTTTTTGTGTCATTTGCGAATAGGCACAACTTTCCTTCCAGTCCTTCTGCAATGTCGCTTATAAAGACACTGACGAGGACTGGGCCTAGTACTTAACTCTTGTGGCACTCCACTGGTCACTCTGCCCGCTCCAGAGTGGATGCCATTTACCACCACCCCTGACTCCTATTGTCCAGCCAGCTCTCTACCCATCTTACTACTTTAGGACCCACTCCCAGGCTTCTCATCTTGATCACCAGTCTTCCATGTGAAACAATGTCAGAGGCTTTACTGAAGTCCAGGTAGACTACATCACCGCTCCACCCTGATCCACTTTCTTGGTTACCCAGTCAAAGAACTTGGTCAGGTCTGTCTGGAAAGACCTTCCCCCTGTGAGCACAAGCTGCCTTGGATCCTGAAGACCATTGGAAACAAGGTATTCCCCAATCATTTCCTTTAGTAGTGATTCCATTACTTTGCCCACTACTGAAGTCAGTTTGACAGGCCTGTAGTTTCCAGCTTCCTCTCCATTTCCATTTTTGTGGAGTGGGACTACATCGGCCCTCCTCCAGACTCTCAGAAACTCTCCCGAATCTTTTTTTTTTTTGGCCCAGCCTTCTCCCTGCCCCATTCCGGTCTGAGGCTCAGCCCCTGCCCAGTATGCTGCCTCATCATGCCCAGGTTTACCTCCCCATGGGTGGGACCACCGGGTGGGCACCACCCTCCCAAGGTCAATGGTATCTTGCCCTGGCTTACTCCCCCTCAAGGCAGGACCATGGGAGTGGGTCCCTCCATGGCGGATACTGGTGGCAGTACATACAGCGGTTGGGCAGGGCTTCATATATCGGAGGGATGGATTTTTTGAATGCCGACTGTTCCCCAGAGGCAGGACGTGCAATGACGTCCAGTGTCTGTCCCGCCTCCAACACCATTTTGGCACCTATCGCTGTGGGCCCTAAGCCTCCGCCAGGGGCCGCTAACATGCCGGATGCCCCCCCCCCCCGAGGAGAGCCACCCTCAGGCACTCAAACTTTCTCCTCCCGGCCAGTCCTCTGACTCCCGGGTCTGTTCCCTAACCAGAGATGTTGTCGCATACAGACACCTTGTTACTCCACTGGCAGACTGGCTGACCTCTCCTGTTTTTAGTGACAGGTTGAACAGGGCTATCAGAGGTGCAGGGCGCAGCCAACTCCTCCTTGAGCTCCTTTAGTAACCTGGGGTGCACACCATCTGATCCCATTGCCTTGTCTACTTCTAGCCATGACAATTCCCTTAGGACTCTTTCCACTGTAAAAGGGCTAGTGTCCACCTCCCTTCCCTTAGTGCCTTTGTCTTTTATTATTGGCCTGCCACCTACCCCCTCCTTCATAAAAATTGAACAGAAGTATTTGTTCAATATGTCCACTTTTTGGGGGTCCTCTTCTACACACACCCTTCCTCCCCTTTCAGCCTTACTATCCCTCCCTTAGTCTTTCTCTTTTTGCTTATGTATCTAAGTGTCTTGTCCCCTTTTTTTTTTTTTTTTTTTACTGATTTGGCAATATTCTCCTCTGTTTGTGCTTTTGCGCTCCTAACTGCCTTCCCTGCCTCACTTTGTTTCTCCTAATAAGTCTCCCTATCCTCCTCTTTCTGTGTTTTTTTTTATACTGTCTAAAAGCCAGTTTTTCTGCTCTTATTTTTTTGCTACCTCACTATAGAACAATAGTGGTTTCTTTTTTCTCTTGCCCTTGCTAACCTGCCTGACACAGATATTTGTAGCTTTTTTCAATGCCCTCTTTCATTTTTGCCCACTGGTCCTTGACTCCCCCTAATTTCCCTATCTCTGCCAAGGCATCTCTGAGGCATTCTCCCATTTCCTTAGAATCAGCCCTCCTGCAGTCCATGACCCTTGTCCTAGTGTGGTTCGATTCTAACCCAGTTCTTATATTTAACCATACCGTACGATGGTCACTGGTCCCCAGGTGGTCCCCCACTGTGACATCAGCAATACTGCCCCATTTGTCAATACCAGGTCCAGCAGCGCCCCCTCACGAGTGGGTTTCATTACAAGTTGCCTGAAGAACACCCGCTGGATTGATGGATGGATTGACCCTATTACAGTGCTAAGCCAAACCCACTACTCTTCTTCAGTGAGTCCCAGTCAAGGGAAGGGCGAAAGGCTTTTTTTCCCTATGTAATTTGCTTGCTGGCTGGTGGGGGAAAGTCTGTCTAGAAGTTGGATGCGGAATCGGATATTCTGATCATGACTCCTATTCCAGGGATTCCAATGCCTAACTGGCATATGACTTGGGGTCTGAGCTGGAATATCTGATAATATGATGGATGCACAAAGAATGGATTCCAATTAATCCAAAAGTGTGTGTGTGTGTGTGTGTGTGTGCGTGCACGTAAGTTTTACTGGAATGTACATGAAAAATACATTCTATTTTACTGTAATAAAATGGCTACTTACCAATAATCTGTTTTTTACCACAATTACATCACAGTAATGCAAAAAATAAAACATTCAGTGCCAATGTTTCAGCTGAAAGCCTAAAAACCCAACAGCATTTTGACTATCGTCAGCACTGTATAACTAAATGGACCTTAGCCAACCCTTGCAATTTGATCTGCAGCCTATGGAACAGCTGCTGAATACAGAAAGGCTAATCAAAACACAGTTTGACAAGTGGTAGCTGAACCTTACATACCAAGCTATTGCAAAGGCAGCCACTGTTGGCTTTAGCCAACTCTTGTTTATACTGGTACCTATATAATATTTTGCATTCTTTTCTACTTGCATCCTGGTCTGTAATTGTTACCGCTAAATGACATAGGTCATGCCTGAAAACAAGCAAACTCCAACCAGAGATACAGTACCAGAAGCAGAGTCTCATGCAGATCTGCAGACGTCTCTGCAGACACTGTCCTGCTTCTTGTGGTTTCCACACATGGGTTCGTTCATGTGAGGGAATCGCTTGACCTGTGTAAGTTAAATAATGGACTGCTAGCCGGCCCGGTGGCATGGAGGGCTGAGGCAGCGATGCCTTGCCTCTTGCCACGGTGGTGACCCGTGTTCACTGTGCGAGTGGGTTGTCGGGGGCCGGCTGGGGTGGGAGAGGATCGAGCACCTGGAGGACAGCTCTCCTCTCCTGGGGAGGGTGGGGAACAGAGGCCGACGTTTGCCTGACACCTAGTGGAGGCTGGGTGTTGGCACGCCTGGCCCACTACAGTGGGGCGCAGAGGTGGAGCAGCTGGCAGGCGTGCTGCATTTGGATGCACGCAAGACATGCCCACTGTCGGCATTGCATGCTCCGCCACCGCTGGAAACAGGGAAAATGGCAGCCAGGTCGAGCGGCTTGATGGCTGTCTGACGAACGCACCATCTCTGAGGGCACTGCCTGTACTGGATCTGGTCCTGGTGGGGAGATAGGGGGCTCCCCACCACCCTACCATGGGGGGGGCAAGCCATGAGGGTAGCAAGGCGGTGGCCCGATGTGAAGATGCATGTGAGATGAACGGCGACTGGAGGAAATAGGATGTCCAGAACCAACTGGTACCAAGGAGCCAACTGGTACCAAGAGGAGCATAAAGTAAGTAAAAAATTAAATAATTGACTGCCCAACCTGCCCCTCACCTGCCCAGAACTCCCTCATTCCTTTGGACCTCCCTTAACCCTGGCCTCATACAAAAGATTTGAATATTAGGCTGTTTCTTCAGCAAATTAAAAGTCCATCAACAGCTCTCCCTTCCTTTTACCTCAGTTTACCTCAGCTTGTCCTGTGTGTTATTCTCTCTACTCCAGTTAAAATGAAGGAAACCAGTGAAGCCCTTTTAAACTCTGACTGCCATGAAGGATTTAGCTCTGGAAGAACCTGCCCCCTCATCTGCCCAGAACTTCTTCCTTCCTTTTATCCCCCCTTAACCCCAGTCCCACACACCTCAGTTCAGCTCAGCCTGCCCTGTGCATTATTCTCCATACTCTTTCTACAATGAAGGAAAGAACGGAAGCCCTTTTACACACTGCTTTTGGACCGATTTGCCTCTAGCATAACCAAGCTCTCACCTGCCCAGAATTCCCTTCTTCCATTTGACATCCCTTAACTCCAGTCTCATATAAAAGATTTGAAAAAAAGGTTGTTTCTGCAGTGAATTAAAAGCCCATTAACAACTCTATTCCTCCCCCTTACCTCAATTCAGCTCAGCTTATCTACCCAGTGTGTTACTCTCTTTATTCTGGCTAAAATGAAGAAAATCAATAAAGCCCTTTTTAGCTCTGTGCAAATTTGCACTGCAGATGCACTGGTGAAGAGGGTCCATGTACCAGTCCTGCCTGATCCAGTTGGGAAGTACTAGAATCCAGTCTGGAGAAACTAGAATCAGCCAGGGTCCCTGCTAGCAAATCTTGAGGATGACCCTTTGTAGGAGTGCAAAAGGATGGAAGGTATGCAGTAACCTCCCTTCCAAGGTTAGGAAAAGCTTTCACACATACAGGTCCTCTTTTTCGACAGCCTTCTGTAGAACAGGAAACAGTCAACAACAAACTGCAGAGCTCAACTCAGATTTGATACAATTTTAAACCTTTATTCAAAGGAAACAAAATCAGAAGTGCAATTGTACAGTGGTACAAATCATGCTGGACACTCCAGCTGCTGCCTTAACATTACATGTCTCTCTTCACCCTTGCAGCTGCACGTTTGAACATCTATGAGCGTGCCTGACCTATATGTTTTCTGTATCTGAGGAGTTCCCCGCTTTTCAAAGATGCTGTCCAGGATCTCCTAGTTCAAAGACCACTTGTGATAGATGGGCTTTAGATGGCTAAGATTTTTTGACAGACAGATCAGCTCCCCTGCCAGCTGTACTGCAAGGAAATGAATGCGAGTGAAAAGGCTAGTTTTCATAGGTTC
Source organism: Neoceratodus forsteri (assembly GCA_016271365.2). Taxonomy (NCBI): domain Eukaryota; kingdom Metazoa; phylum Chordata; order Ceratodontiformes; family Ceratodontidae; genus Neoceratodus; species Neoceratodus forsteri. The sequence goes on along the minus strand of CM057449.1, from coordinate 1,271,788,994 downwards.
AGGGCTTTCTGACAAAGTCTGGATGACCTGGTACCTACTTGATTGTTAAGGCAGAAAACAGCGGTGCTATTGTCTGTGTCAGCTGACTTGTCTGGTCCTTCTCCAGAGGGCCACATGCATGAAGGGACAAAAAAATAACCCATGCTCTAGGACTACGATGAGCAGGAAGGATTCCTTCTTGGACCATGTACCACCTCTTGACCATGATGGGCTCTCCATCCTGTCAGTGAGTCATCCGTGGGGGTGTATCATCTGCCACCAAAAAAATGCACCTACCAGCTTTGTAGTCACTGCTACAGTACCTTGCCATCTGTGGAGTCCCTCCTCTGAGAGCATGGTTCCTTGAGGTACTACTGAACCAACCTTATTTGAAGTCAAACAAAAGAGATCACAAATATTGTCAAAGGTACCAGGCCTAGGAGTTGGGAGAACTCTGGCCATGTGAATCTGACCCACATGAAAGACCTTGGTAAATGCTATCAGGACAGGCTTAAACCAGAGGCATAAGAGCCTTGAAAAGTACTGATGAATGTGGTGTTTCAACTATGGGTGAATACAGACTTCTATAGATTCAGTGGGAAAAAATTCTGAAACATATCCACTGTGAGGTCTTGAACTTACCCAAGTGCCTCAGTTAACAGGCTTTGATCAGTCAGTGATTCAGGTGAGGATACTCTGGCATCCCCTGCTTAAAGGGGTAGGCAGCAACCACAAACGGGTATTTGGTGAAAACCCTGGCAGCACAGAAGAGTCCAAATGGCACAACTCTACACTGAACATTCTGTGACTGTGACCATAATAAACCACAGATATTTTTATGGGAAGCACTGATTGGGATGTGAAAATAGACATCCTTCAAATCTAGGGAGCAGAATTTATCTTCCTCTTGGAGGAATGGGATTATTTCCCTCAATTTACGGTAACTTGGAAATATGTTCAAGCCTCAGATATCAAAAATGGTCCGTCACACTCCTGCCTTTTTAGGATCAGGAAGAAATAGAAAAGGAAACCCTTTTCTCTTGTGGGCTTCGGAATCTCCTCCACTGCACCTGTAAGTAGGAGACTGAATGTTCTTCCATAAGCAGTCTACTTTAGGTTGGAAAAGATCAAATAATTCATGGAGTGACCAAAAGGGTAAGGAGACAGAAATTCCACACCTTTTCAGACACTCTTTTGTACCTGTTTGTCTGTGGTGATGAAGAGTCACTAAAACTGGACATGGGAGATCCTATCTCCCACTGGAAGGTTCAAGGGATCCTGAAGGATGGCTAGCAAGGAGTCTGTTTTTCTGCCTTCCTGGCTGACTGGAGGAAGCCACAGTGGCGGTTGGAGGGGCCTTGCCAAGTCTCTTACCCTTGACAGGGTTGCAAGGATAAGGTTTTAAATGATGATGCCTTGGCCCCCAGGGTCAGGGATGGGTAAGAAAAGAAAGCCAACTTCTTCCAGGTGGGAAGAATGGCCTCTTCAGTGAGTCAGTCAGCAACTTGAGTTTTGACTTTCGCTCCTTTGTATTCTGTATGAAGAACTCTACCTGGGGACTGAATGAGGTGAAACCTTCAAAAAGAAAAGTCTGCCACCTTTTGCTGCAGCTCCTGGGACAGACTGGTGCATCTCAACCATGCCTCCTTGCAAACATGCCAATAGCCATGCTGCTTAGGTACCCACAGCCATTTGTAGCTGCTTCTTGGAGGCATCCATATTTGTTAAATAGTATGCAGGAAGCTCTCATTACTTTCTTTGGGCAACTTGTTCACCAGAGACAAAAAGGGGTGACAAAAGAAAGTGCTGGTATTTGGTAGAAATTTCTGAAGACTCTCTGATGTACCATATGACCAGAGCTGTGGAACTAAGAGTTTCACATACCGTAAGTGTCCACCAGTTTGGATAAAGGTTCTGTTAAAGACACTAACGCTAACAGTATGATGGTATGAGTTATGTCATAGAATGATGACACAATCACTGGACGATGTGGGCGGTCTCATCACATAAAAGGACACTCCATCCCTGTGACGACACCCTTGAACAATGCGCCCCCCCCCCCCGTATTCTGGGATGTGAATTGCCACTGTTTTTTCTGTGGGGGCATCACCTGTATTTGCGAGCTGCACCTTTTGTAAGTAAAATAAACATTTTAACTGTACATCAGTGACTCTAAGAGACTTTATCCATGTGACTGTGAGTGCTATTCTCTTGTCGGTGGTTGTTATTTTTGTGTGTGCACCTCACTGGTTTGGGGCGGCTTTCCCTTGTGACATGGACTTAAGAGTCTAGACTTAGAACTGGATACCTTTTGTAAGTAAAATACATTTTTTTAACTGTACATCTGAGACTCTAAATGACTTTATCTATGTGGCTATTTGTGAATGCTATGGCTCTTGTTGGTGGTTATTTTCATGTGTGCACCTTGTTGGTTTGGGGCAGCTTTCCCTTGTCCCATGAACTTAAGAGTCTAGACTCAGAAGTGGACACTGACTTTGGATTCAGTATCTGTTGACCATCTAGCATCAGCAGCTGGTGAAGAATAGTAGCTGGAACCAATATGGTGCACAGAAGCCATCATGCAAAAGAAGGGGCCAAAGAAAGTATAAACTGGAACAAAAATGGAGGAAAACCTTTATAAGAAGTGGGAGCAGTGCCAGAACTGAACTGGGACCAAGTCAAAACAGACCTGATGGTGAAATGATACTGAAACTAATGAAACAAACCCCAAGAAAACCAAAAGCAAATCTGGGTGCGACCAACTTCACTTCTGTCAGAAAAGAAAGATCCAATGGTTAGAGGGAAGCAAGTATGGAACATGGTCTGGGTGTGGGTACTCATTATAGTTTAACTCCAATTGAACAGTTTCTGGGTACCAGCTCCTGAGATGTAATACTGCAGTCTGTGTCTATGGATGTAGTTATGTTGTTAGATGCATTTTTTTTTACAATTCCTTAGACCAGACTGGTTCTACTTACTAAGAAAGATATACAGGTTACTCACCTGTAACAGGAGTTCTAGGAATGGTATATGTTGTTCATCCACACTGTCTGGCAGGTATCCTTGCTGCTTTAAATCTTGCTGGAAGGTCTTCAAGCTGGCTCCTCCCACCCACCCGGGTGGTAAAACTCTCGGCTCCGCCCTATTACGCCAGATCTGGCCCGCTGGAAGCTCAGGTTGTGCGTCCGAGCCGGGAGGTCGGAGGCTGTAGGATGAACAACATATACCATTCCTAGAACTCCTGTTACAGGTGAGTAACCTGTACTTAGGGACATGGATATGTTGTTCATCCACACTGTCTGGCAGACTCCTAGCAGTCCTCCGGAAGGAGGAGGCAAGCGCACACCCCGATACTTACTTGGGAAAGAGAGACTGAGAACCGAGGCCCCAAAACCAGCATCCCGGCATGACTCAAGGTCGATGTGGTAATGGGTGATGAAGGTGTATGCTGACTTCCAGGTAGCAGCCCTGCAGATTTCCTGGATAGGTACGTCCCTGGAAGCAGCCACCGATGCAGCAGAATGGCGGGTAGAATGAGCTCTTATCCCTCTGGGAGGCTCCATGCCCGCCAACTTATAGCAGAGATCTATGCAGGAGGTGACCCACCTGCCTATCGTCCACTTGGCTGCAGGTCTGCCAGATGCGGCTTCAGCGTAGGTGACAAACAGCTGGCGAACCTCTCCCCGAATTTCAGCCGTGCGCTCCTTATAGCAAGTGAGAGCCCTTCTAGGGTCCAAAGAATGGAGCCTATATTCGGCCTCCGAGGTGTGACTGGGGTAGAACACCGGCAGAGTCAACATCTGGTTAAGGTGAAACTCCGACACCACCTTCGGAAGGAATTTCGGGTTGGGGCGCAGGACAACCTTGTCCCTGTGGAAGACCAGGTAAGGAGACTCGATGCAGAGCGCCTGGAGCTCTCCCATCCTTCTGGCTGACGTGATAGCCACCAAGAAGGCGGTCTTCCACGACAGGTGAGAGAGTTCACACCTGTGCATTGGTTCGAATGGCTTGCCTATGAGCTTTGCCAGTACCAGCAGTAGATCCCACGGAGGTGGAGGTTCTCGCACCGGAGGGGAAATGTGATCAAGGCCTTTGAAAAAGCGCCAGACCACCTTCTCCTGCGCCACCGACTGCTTCCCGGCCCGCGCCCGGTAAGCAGAGATGGCTGCCAGGTGCACCTTAAGGGTCATCGACCTAAGCTCTTGCTGAGAAAGGGACCACAGGTAGTCCAATATGCTCGCCAAGGAACAGGAGGAAGGGTCCAGGCCCTTGCCCTGACACCAAATGGAAAACCTTTTCCATTTGAAGGCGTAGCATTTTCTGGTCGACTCCTTACGGGACGCCTCAACTACATTGAGGACCTCGTCGGAAAGACCCAAGGCCTGGAACTCTAGCCGCTCAGGAACCAGGCCGTCAGGTGCAGGGATTGAAGGTCCAGATGGAATACCTTCCCCTGATTGACTGAGAGCAGGTCCGGGCGAGCTGGAAGCTGCCTTGGAAGCCTGGAGCTGAGGAAATCTGGGTACCAGTACTGGCGGAGCCAGTCTGGGGCTATCAGAATCACCTGCGCCTTGTCCCTCCTTGCTTTGAGCAGCACCTTGTGCATCAAGGGGAACGGGGGAAAGGCGCAGAAGAGGCCCGGGGTCTACGGCCTCGAGAAGGCATCCACCTGCAGAGAGCCCTGCTGAGGGGGGCGGGCATGGAACAGCCTCAACTTCACATTCTCCCTGGAGGCAAACAGGTCCACCTGAGGTGTGCCCCAATGGGAGAATAGATCTCGTACTACCTCCGGCAGGAGAGACTATTCGTGGGAGGCAGCCCCTATCCGGCTTAGGGCATCGGCCAGGGTGTTGGAGGCTCCTGCCACATAAATGGCTAGGAGATCCGCCTCCAGGCTGCGTACGAGTGACCAGATGCGGACAGCTTCCTTGCATAGGAGCATGGAGCGTGTCCCGCCCTGGCAGTTTAGATAGTACATGGTCGTGGTATTGTCCGTCTGGACCCGGACCACTTGACCCCGAAGAAACGGAGCAAAGGCGGTGAGAGCTAGGCGGACTGCTCAGAGCTCCAGCAGGTTGATGTGGCATCGGGACTCCCGTGGGGACCAGAGGCCGTGCGCTCGGTGTTCCCCCAGATGGGCACCCCAACCCATCAGAGAGGCATCGGTCGATAGAGAGACCGTCGGCTCGGGGCGGACAAACGGGATGCCCTCCTGCAGATGAACTGGAACGGTCCACCACTGGAGAGCGTTCCACATCCCCTGGGTCACCGTCACTAGCTGGTCCAATGGATGGCAGCGTTGGGACCACTGGCTGGCCAGCCCCCACTGAAGGGGGCGCATGTTCCAGCGGGCCCAATGGACCACGCTGGTACAGGCCGCCATGAGACCCAGGAGGCGCAGGAAGTCCCGGGCAGGGCGCAATTGCCCAACCAGAAATGATTGGGCAAAGGAGGAAAGAACCTCGGCCCTGTCTGCCAGGAGCTGTGCTCTGGCTCGAAGAGAGTCGAGCTCTGCCCCGATGAAAAGAATCACCTGCTTCGGCTCGAGTTCCGACTTGGCCTCGTTGATGAGGAGGCCGACCTGAGAGCAAACCTGGAGGGCCACATCTCTGGACTGCTCCACCTCCTATCTGGAGGGAGCTGCTATCAGCCAATCATCCAGGTAAGGGTAAACCCAGACCCCTCGGCGCCGCAGGAATGCTGTCACCACTACCATGCATTTGGTGAAGACCCTGGGAGCTGGAGATAAGCCAAAGGGCATGGCTTGGAACTCGAAAAGGGAACCTTCAGCTCGAAAACAAAGGAACCTTTGATGGGACGGACGGATAGGGACGTTAAAGAACGCGTCCTGTAGGTCCAGAGAGCAGAACCACATGCCGTGTTCCAAGGATGGGATTATCTGAGCCAGAGTGACCATCCTGAAGGTTCGAGACCTTAGGAACTTGTTCAGGTCGTGTAGGTCGAGAATGGGGCGCCAGCCCCCCGTCCGTTTCGGAACCAGGAAGTACCTGGACACGAACCCCGGGTTTGAGGGAGGGTCCGCCACCTCTCTTATCACCTCCTTCTCGAGGAGGAGAGCGATGTCGGCTCGGCGAGCTGACAGCGAGGCTTCGGACCCCGAGGCCCCTCGAGGTGCGACGGCTCTGAAGGGTGGGGCCTGCTCGAACTCCAGAGGCAGGCCCTTTCCTACCACCTCCAACACCCACCTGTCTGTGGTAATAGCAGACCAGGCGGAAAGGAAGTACTGGAGCCGTCCCCCCACGGGGGGAACCTGGGGTGAGGTGACGAGGTTGGGGGCGACACCCCTCAACCCATCACTGTGCAGGCTTGGAGGAGGGACCGGCCGAGGGACCACCTGGGCCTTTACCTCCCTGCTTCCTGGAGGAGGAAGCCGCAGGCTTGGGTTTGGGATGCCAAGCGCGAGCCTGCTGGCCCTGGTGTTGCTGGGCCGGGCGTGCCGGGGGCGCAGACGGACGAAAGGGCTTGGGTTGAGGTCTGCGGCCCTTGTCCCTCTGAGCAGATGATACCGAGTCCAAGGTGGCATTGGATTTTTCGATCCTCTGGAGGTGGCCTTCCACTCCAGGGCCGAAGAGATCAGTCCCCAAGAAGGGGACATCTGCCAATTTGTGCTGAGTATCCGCTGTGAAGGTGGATATCCTCAGCAATGTCCGACGGCGCATAGCCACTGCAGCCACTACTGACCTGTCGCATGAATCACCGATGTCCAAAGCAGTCTGAAGTTGCTGCTTGGCCACTGCCCTTTCCTGGTCCCGCACCTGCTTAACCGTGGTCTGCAGGTCAGCCGGGAGATGAGGGACCACCTCGTCCAGGGAGCCCAACAGGGCGTGAGAAAAATGTGCCATCAGTACGGCCGAGCTGACCTGACGAAGGCCAAGGGAGGACACAGCGTAGACTTTTCGCCCGGCATAGTCCAATTTCTTGGACTCCTTGTCGGGAGGTTTGTCCACGTCCCTAACGTTTCCGGCACGCCGGAAAATGCTGTCGGTAACTAACCCTCAGCCGAGGATGTTCCAGAAACCGGACAGGGAACCAGGACCGTGATACTTCCTGGCCATCCTGGCCAAGGCGCAGGGCAGGAAGCAGGATGCTGCCAGAGCTCCAAGGCCGGGCCCACAATGGCCTCAGCCACAGGGAAGGCCTCTGAGGGGAATCCCTCGGTCCAATATCTCCGTGAGGGATACTTGGCCCGCTTGGATACGGCTCAAGCTGCATCCCGTGGATTCGAGATGAGTCTGAGCAACCCCAGGAAGGACGAAGGCTGTCGTCCAGCGACTGACCTCCAGAGGACTCCAAGTCCACTCGCTTGGAGAAAAAGGAGGAATCGTCGTCGGACTCGGAAGAGTCCGCAAAGAGCTGCCTTGGGCCTGAGCCACCCTCCACCTGCCGAGGGTGATCGGGAGTGAGGGTGACCAACAGCCTATGGGGCAGACCCTGAGCCGACCGAGAATTCTTGGTCGGAGCCCCAAACTGAGGCTGTGGAGGCGGAGGTTCCACCGGAATCGGTGGAGCAGCTGGTTTTGGCCAAACAACCGGCCCGACAACAGGCTCCTCGGGTAAAACGGGGGGTTGTTTCGGCCGCTCCGGTGACAGCCACTTAATGGCCGGGGAAGGCTACGGCGTCGGCTTATTCCTGGTCAGAAGGAGCTGTTGCCACATGAGGTCCTCGTATCGTCAACGCAACTTGCGTCAAAGCCTCCCCTCATCCGAGGAGGAGGAAGAGAACGAGCGGCGGCGCCGCTTACCGCGGTGCCGAGACCGCCTATGATGGCGGGATCAGCTGGACCGCGAAGAAATCCGAGACCGAGAACCTCGACTTTTCTAAGGACGGTGCAGTGAGGGGACGGGTGGAACCGGCTCCTCCCTCGGCTCAGAGGGAACACCCAAGGGCCCCGGAACCGGAGGCACTGGCAAGCCCACGGGATCCTCAACTCCCACCGGGGGAACCGGGGAGAGGGAATTTCAGTCATTGGTCGACAACCCGTCCAACGGGTCGAAAGATCTCGACCGCGCCGACGGGAGTCTCGGTCAACTGACCTGACGGGACACCGTGGAGACCAGTGGCGGCCGAACGATCGACCGGGTCGATGGCCGACAACTCGGGGAGAAGGACCTTTCCCGCTCCCAAGAGCGTCGACAAAGAGCCTTACCCTTGTCTTTCTTCTTGGACCAAGAAGAAGAAGGTCCAGCAGACGTTGGTCCCTCTCCCCTCGTGGAGAGGAACAGACAAAGCTCCTTAAAGGAAGCTGTGTAAGAGGAACCCAAGGAAAGCGGAATAAAAGCCGCGGTCGAGGAAGATGCGGCCCGCGCCGCCTCCTCTTCGAGGGCGATCATCTGCTCTAGCTGATCTGCCGAGCCCGCCGCCGCAGAAACCGCCGACCGGCCTCTTTGGACTTAACCGGAGGAAACGCTTTCGGGCGCCTAGTTGTAAACGGGCGGCACGGTCTTCGAGGACGTAGGCTGAGAAGGAAGAGCACAGGTCGCAAGCCTGCGGGTCGTGCTCAAGGCCTAAACAGTACACACACGTGGAGTGCGGATCCGTCCGAGTCATCTTCTGCCCGCAAGGGCACCGCCGAAAATCGGGAGTCGATTTGTCCATCGCAGCCGCGAGGGATAGAAGACCGAAGTCCTTTAAGCAAAAAACTTTTAAATTCGGAAAACCGAAGAATTAGGAACCAGTCTTATACGCAGAGAGTTAAGGAGGGAACCTGAGCTTCCAAGCGGTAAGGAAGATCTGGCGTAAGGGGGCGGAGCCGAGAGTTTTACCACCTGGGTGGGTGGGAGGAGCCAGCTTGAAGACCTTCCGGCAAGATTTAAAGCGGCAAGGATACCTGCCAGACAGTGTGGATGAACAACATATCCATGTCCCTAGAAAATAATATTAATGAAGCTTTGGAAATTACTTAGATTTGCACCAATGCATGGCTTAAAGTATGCAGGTACGGGTCCACTCAAATTTGATCTTGTATGCTAGTTCCACTGACTGTCGTTTGTTTACAGCGATATCCCTATCAAAGTTCTAAACTGCTGTGGTGTTCAACATTGCAAATCATTGTGAAAAGTACCTTTGGGTTTGGATTATGGGAGGCAGTGTAGTGTAGTAGTTAAGAGCACTGAGCTGCAAACTGGAGAACTGGGTTTGAATCCCACAGCCACCACTTGCATATTGTGTGAGCAAGAGCAAGTCAGTTAACTTCCCTGTTATCCCAGGATGCAGCTGGAAACAAGCCTCAGCTTAGTGTGTCTTTCCTGGCCAAAAATTGTACATAAAATAAAAATAAATGCGAACCTGCACTTCAAAATAGTCTTCACCCCACATGTTCCAACATTGTTTTGAAGCTGTTCCCATGTAATAAATACACTGCTACACAACCGCTGTTATAAAACAAACTTCTTATGCTCATCACAGCTGGCCTTAAAGGAGAACTGCTCTGAACATGTAAGTCATTTTTTACAATAGAAGCTCTTTTTCTAAAACTGTGGTTCAAATTGTGGTATTGCTTCAACTTTAATAACCTTTTAGCAAACCCAGTCAGAGTTTCTGACTTACACATTAGTGGCGAGTACCATTTTACAACTGCATGATTATGGTTTATATCACTGCCAGCCACAGAGTTCTAAGCAGAATACAGATGAATTGTAACAACAAGAGGGAGAGCTTAACAAGGACATAAATTACATCACAGGTTCAGAAATGGTCCTTACCAGCAATGTGTAAATTAGCAACACTCAGTGAAGTTACTAAAAGGCCAGTAAAGGTCTAATAGTAACAAAACTGGAAACAAGTATTTAAAAAAAAATCCACAGAAAAAAATGACTTGTAAGTTCAACATAGTTCTCCAGTAATGTGATCTTTTCAACAACATGCACAACAGTGATTGTTTGCCTAAATTTTGATAGGGTACAGACATTTGAAATGTGAAAAATGTTGACTGCTTCAAGAAGTTCCTGAAAAGAGCAGTTACGCAAGAACTTACTGTAACAGTAGATCTTTGAGGCGATCTCAGTCATCAGGTCACATCGTAGGAACTTCACCGTTGGTAAAGGGGAATCCACATGGAAGATTTTCAGCAGTAGAACTGGGGCTGCGCATGCCGATGTCGTGTGATGACGTCACCTACTCTATAAAAGTATGACCGGGCCTGCTCCCTCCTCAGTTCTTTCCCCCAGAGACAAAGGGAGCAAAGCCCAGCCATAGGGAACCAAGGAGAGGGAGAGAGAGAGGAGCCCAGGCCTATAAATAAGGCTGGATACACCCAGCAGCCAGTTCCACGAAGAAGCCCCCCTCCCCAAAAAAAGGGGGATGGTGAGAGGGAAATAGACCTGATGACTGAGATCCCCTTAAAGATCTACTGTTACAGTAAGTTCTTATGTAACTGTTCTATTTTCGGGGGTATTTCAGTCATCAGGTCACACCATAGGAATGAGTCCCAAGCAGTTACAGGTGCAAATGAACAGTCTGGGAGGAAGGCCAACCTTAAGCTTAAGACAGGAGGTCCTGTAGCAAAGCCCTGCCAAATCCTGCATGGGCTCTAGATGCAACGTCAAGACTGTAGTGCTTGGTAAAAGTATGGACGGTGCTCCCCTTGGCAGCCGTACAAGTGTCAGCAGCAGAAACTCCTTGGAAACAAGCCACAGAGGTAGCCATGCCTCTAGTGGAGTGAGCTTTGACAGCACCGGGCAATTTTTTGCCATACTCACTGAAGTAGAACACTAGATAATTAGCCAAACATTTGGATAAACATTGCTTAGAAATATATGCGCCTTCTCTACCTGGGGCAAAGGAAACAAACAACTGCTTTGCCTTCCTGCTGTCCTTAGTACAGAGCAGGTAGTACTTCAAAGTTCTGCGCATGTCTAAAGTGTTTAGCAGTGCTTCCCCTGGATTGGCACACTCTGTAAAATAAACAGGACGGTGGATAGACTGGATCAGTGTGAACTCAGATACCACTTTAGGGAGAAACAAGATTAGTGCACAAAAACACCCTGTCTTTGTGAAAAATCTAATACGGCTCCTCGCACCGGAGGGCCTGAAGCTCTGAGATACTTCGAGCAGAAGTAATGGCAACCAAAAGGAACACTTTCCAGGAAAGAAAGTGCAAGTCGGAAGTTGCGAAGGTCTCAAAAGGAGACAGGGTCAACTTCTCAAAAACAAAGTTCAAATCCCAAACTGAGACAGGAGAACAGACTAGAGGTTTCAGATGCAGGATGCCCCTCAGAAAGGTATGGGAGACATCCAGCTGAGCTATAGTATGGTCATCCACGGGCTCGTGGAAAGCAGAAATAGCCAAAAGGTGTACCTTGAGGGAGAAGTACTGGAGACCCGAGTCAGACAGGGAGATCAGGTAGTCCAGAATCTGGTTTACTGGAAAGGTGCAGGGGTCCAGATTATGTTTGGCAGCCCATATGGCAAACCGCTTCCACTTCATGGCATAAGTGGCTTGGGTGGAAGGCTTTCAGGCAGCCACCAGGACATCCACCACTCTGTTGGAAACCCCATATCTGGCGATGGCTACATCCTCAAGAGCCAAGCATGCAGATGAAGGGACCTAATGTTGGGATGGACCAGGGTCCCCTGATCCTGGGTCAGCAGATTCCTGCAGAGGGGGAGAGGGACTGGAGGTTCCTCCACCAACTGCTGTAGAAGAGGAAGCCATATCCTGCAGTTTGATTAGTACCCTCTGAATTAGAGGAAACGGGGGGCATAAAGAAAGCTCCCGCTCCAGGAGATGGACAACGTGTCTCACCCGAAAACTCCAAGCCCTGGATCGAGCAAGCAGAAATTGGGCAGTTTTGCATTAAGTGGGGATGCAAAAAGGTCCAATTCTGGATGACCCCATCTGTCGAACAGATCTTCTGCAACAGATGAGAGAAGCTCCCACTTATGCATGCTGGACTGAGTATGGCTGAGGCTGTCTGCCAGAAGTGTTTAGCAGTCCTGGGATGTAGACCACTGAAAGGGTCAGACCGTTATCCAGAGCCCCATACAACAGTCTCATAGCCTCCCAGCATTGAGGGTACGAATAAGTCTTTCCTTGCTTGTTGATGTAGCACACTACACAGAGGTTGTCTTACTGAATCAGCAACTGCCCTGGCAGAAGGAAATTCTGAAAGGCCTGCATAACATATAGAACTGCCTGCATCTCCAGGACATTTGCAGGGAAAACTCGGTCTGGGACAAAAAGCCCTGAGTCTTAAAGGGGTGCAGATGGCCCCCCCCCAGCCCATCTCAGAAGCATCAGAGGTAAGGATCTGCTGTGGGGATGAAACCTGGAATGAAACCCCTTGCAAAAGGTTCTGGGGGGTTAATCCACCACTGAAGCACCCTGCAAATGGGGGAAGAAACTAAGACTAACTTGTCCAAATAATCAGTCTGTTGATCCCACTGTACCCTGAGGGTCCACTAAAGGGTATGCATGAGGCTTCTGGACAGAAGGACAGTGGGACTGGCAGCCACCATTAGTCCCAGAAGCCGTAAATACAGCCTGACGGGGATATGCCAACTCTAGGCCACCTCTTGGGCCTGGGCCATGAGGCACTTCGCCCTGCTCAGAGGGAGAAAAGTTTCCCCTGCACTGAGTTTAGGACTGCCCGATGTATTGCAGTCTTGAGGACAGAACCAGGATCGACTTGGGCAAACTGACCGTGATGCCCAAGGAATGGAACAGCTGAAGAGTCCTGCTTACGGTCTCCAGAAGCTGGTCCCTGGATGGTGCTTTTAAGAGCCAATCATCCAGATAAGGGAAGACATATATTCCCTCCCTCCTGAGGGCTGCAGCAACTTCTGCTAAGCACTTGGTAAAGACTCACTGCACAGAGGACAAGCCAAGGGGTAACACTTTGAACTGGTAGAGTTCGCCCTGAAAAAGGAACTGAAGAAACTTCCTGTGAGGAAGGACCACAAATACGTGCAGGTAGGCATCCTGCATGTCCAGCGAGCATAGTCAGTTGCTCTACTTCAGCAAGGGCATCAGACCTAGCAAAGTTACCATGCAAAACATTCTGTACTAGGCATACAGACTGAAGTCTTTTAGAGTCAGTACAGGTCTCAAATCTCCAGTCTTTTTGGAAACCAGAAAGAACCTGGAATAAAACCCTTTCTTTCTCTGATGCCTGGGCACTGGCTCTACGGTCTGTTTGCGCAGAGGGGACTGTACTTCCTCCTGAAGAAGTGGTAAGTGGGCTGGAGGATAGTGAGAGGCTGCTAGAGGGGTCTCTGGGGGATACTTCACAAGCTCCAAAGTATGACCCTTTTCTATAAGTTGCAGAATCCAAGTGTTTGATGTTATGGTTCTCCATTGATTTAAATGGAGGGAGAACCGACCTCCGACCCCTACCTCCCAACCTGGAACCAGAGGAGGGTGGTCTAGCAAGGAGTCAAGCTGAGGCAGAGCCGGCCGCAGGAGCTGATCTGTCACTTCTGGGGCACTTGACCATGGCTCCAATATTGGAGGGGACGGAGAGGGCAATCTTTTGCCTTGAGGCTGCTCCCTGTCTGTTAGGTGCCCTTCGGAAAAAAGGGCACTGTCTGCCCTTCTGCTGCTCAGTATGATACAGCAAGTGGACAGACTTACGGGCTCTGTCTGAAGCCTGCAGGTCATTAATGATGTCCTGGACATCAGGGCCAAACAGTTTGGTCCCACTTAAAGGGGCATGCAGCACTTTTTGCTGAATGTCCATGGCAAAGCCGGAAACCTGCAACCAGTAGTGCCTACATAGGCATATTCCTGTGGCAGCAGCCCTGACAACAGTGTCAGCCAAATCAAAAAGTGCCCTCAGAATGTGCTTGCTGACATCCTCGACTGTTTGCAAGCACTAGAGGATCTCCTGTTTCTGCTGAGAGCCCTCTGGAAGAGCCTGAGTGGCAGGCTTGCCCTTCTTCCAGTTGGTGTTCTGGTATTTCACTATACGGGACAGGTAATTTGCAATCCCCAAGCCTAAGGCAGAGGAAGCATAAACCCTCTTACCCCAAAAGTTGATTCTGTGAGATTCCTTGTCTGGGGGGAGGAAGCTAAGGTGCTTTGGTGACTTAGACCTGTCATGAGCAGCCTTAATGACCACTGAGTCTGTCTCAGGCTGAGTTGCATAGTAAGGCAACCCTTTGGGGGGCATTATAGAGTTTATCTGCCCTCCTGGGCATAGCTGGAACCATATCTGGATGGTGCCAACCAGCAGTGGCAGCATTCCTCAAAGCAGGCAAGATGGGAGGAACTATCTTTGCAGGAGACTCGGGGATCTCCAGGAAGTCAACCAGATCTTTACTGGTGACATCCCCATCCTCTGTATGGAACCCCATGGCACAGGACAACTGCTTCATTATAGTAAAGAAGGAAGGGTCCTCTGGAGGAGACCTAGGGGTGTGTTTGGCTGAGTTCTTGCTGACAGAGGAGGCCACGGACTTGTCTAAGGAGAGAAGCTCTTCCTCTTCCCCCTCCTCATCATCAGGCAGAATGAAGTAAGGGTGATACTCTTCTTGGATGTTGACCTCCTGAAGTACTAGGCCCGATGTGCAATGCGCTGACAATGAACCACAGAGATTATCCCTCGGGGGTGCTGACTTCAATGGCGCAGTTGATGTAGGCCTGAAGGCACCAAGCTGGTGCACAGTCACCAAAGTGTACTTGGTAAGGATCTCATTGAGATTGATGAGCGCTGAACCATACGTCAACGGCAGGGGGGTTGGGTGTTGATGGAGTCGGGAGCGAAGGCTCAATGGCAGAGCCCTGAGAGACCAAAGACGTAGTTGCCCTAGTGCCTGGAGATGCATTAGACCGTGTCGGGATGGTTGTCGATGACCGACCACCCTGGGAATCGGAGGGTGGAGCTGTCGGTGTGGGCCTGGTAAATGCAGAGGCCTGGACAGAAGATTTGTGTGTTGACGCTGCAGCCGTCAATGAAGTTCCCCCAGAAGAAGAAGATGAGGAAGCTGTCAGGGAGTGGGACTGCTGCCAGGGGGGAGTGGTCCCAGTCTTGGTCTCTTTTATGACTTTTCCCCGAGGACTTGTCTCGGGCCTTAGAGGTCTGGGAGCTTGATGACCCTGTCATTGATTGAGAGGCTGGGACCCATGAGGGATCCCTGTCCGGAACTGGCTACTTGATGTCCCATTAGGAAATTTTTAAGAGCCTTCTTGCATCACCTTATGGTTGTTTAATTAAACGTCTGGCAGAGCTCATAGTCAGAAATGTCGTGGTCAGGCCCAAGACAGCAGACACATAAATAATACACATCTGCAGAGGCAACTTGTTTCTGCAGCGGCAGCGAAGGAAAAGAGATGCAGAAGGAGTCGTTCTCAATGTAAACAAATCAAAGGAAAAGAGATTCCAAAGTAGGTATAAAAGAAAAAATTCATAGGCAAAGGGGCATGAAACTGCGTCGGAGTTTCCGAGGAGATCTGTGTTGACAGAGTCAACAGTGAGAAAGAACTGAGGAGGGAGCAGGGCCGCTCACACCTTTATAGAGTACGTGACATCATCACATGATGTCAGCGTGGGCGGTCCCAGTTGTACTACTGAAAATTTTCCGTGTGGATTCCCCTTAACCGATGGTGAAGTTCCTAAGGCGTGACCTGATGACTAAGATACCCCCGAAGATCTCTCATTTTTTTTGGGGAGACAAACTAGTTCTAGCACTAAAGTCTTCAGCAGAGGAGAATATATTACCTTAAATCATTTATATTTTATAACCAATGATATGTAAGCATAATTTTGAATATTAAGTAAAAGAAACAGAAAACTTTGGGACCTCAGCAACAGGCAATATATAGAGTAGTAAATGTAATTTCAGAAAGAGCTCAGTGATGCAGGGAATAAAAATAAAATAGTAGCAATTTACTTTAAGTACTTTGCTGCAGTACGTTTACCATCCATAATTCATCTGAATGAGTGCATAGCTCTCCCAATTACTGTACATCACTTATTTTGTGATCTGAAGTGGACTGGGTAATTAACATATTACATTAAGCAGGGTTCCCCATAGCGTTCAGATATAGGATGGTGGATGTGGTAATCAGTGCTGAATGTGTAATATTCCTTGGACCTCCTATATGCACTGTACATGAGCATAAGGGGTTTTAAGTAAGGTTTAGAGTACTGATATCAAAATAAGGGTAGTAGTGTAATAATAGATGGTGGGGTAAAAGTCAGTTTTGGTGGATTTTCTAAAAACAAATTAGGCTGGTGGCTACAAAGGGGGTGGTGGCAAAAAAAAATTTAGGGCAGTGGTAAAAAATATGGGACAGTGGCCCACTACACTAAAATAATGAATGGGGAACAGCATTTAAGTAATGGTAGTTGCTTGTTTTTTTTCAGTGGCGAAACAGGGAAAACATCACTTGGGTAGGAACCGACCACTTCTGGTGTAGGACAAAATAAACTGGTAGGGGGACCTGGTACATGCCCCTCAAACAACCACACATTTTGCAGATTACACTTTACTTTGCTGTAGTCTGTACATGCTGGGGGTACTGTACATGCTCTAGAACATTAAGCATATTTGACGTTCATTTTCAAATCTTTTCCCATTCCCCCTCACACAGCAGAACGCTCCTTGCATTTTTTTTCCTGGAACTTTGTCAGAATTCCATTTTTCACTCCCGGAACTGTACTCCTGTATATTCTTGCCCATTTTAACTTTTTTTTAACTTGCTATGCCTGTTCATGTGTCAGAATAAAGAATAAATGCTGTTCAAATAAATGAAAAGAGAGGCACATTCTAGGAGGCACAGGCTCCAGGTCTATCAAGTATGAGTTATTGCTCGAGTAACACATAACTGCTGATGTAATTTAGCTTTCTACAGTGTATGGTAACAACATAATTATACACAGGTATCTGTTCTGCAAACGTAGACTGGATTTGTATTGTAAAGTAAGCCGCTCTCAAGGATACTCAAACGACAATATACAGAAAGATGTTTACATAGAGAATAGCAGGGCTTTCTATGTGTTCATATGGGAAACTTCCTGACTGCAAACGCACGACTTGGAATGGCAGGCACACACTGGAAGCATGAAGTGACCTTGAGCAGCAGTGTATGAAAATACATTTATCATTGAAACGGCATGCCAGCTGTCAGTCAATATATGCTTCTCATTTGTTAAGAGGTACCCCTGCTGAGATTCCCTCATTGTGATTTGCTTTCACTTCCTGTGCTATCAACAACCAGAAAATGAGGCAGCTTCTTTCTGACCACTTTAATCCTGTAAAAAAAATTAGCCGACAGCTGTGGCTGCCCAAGTGCTACCGTGTATTGTTGAACCATCCCTCATACTAAAGGATGGGATGAGCTCTTAACATTAATCGCACCTCATTCTTAACATAAATAATACAAAAAAATAACCCACTTGGTCTTAAAATGTGTTTTTTTTTTTTTTGTAACTTAAACTGGTACGGTTTTACTTTTTTTTGTAACTTAAACCAGTATTTTTATACCTTAGTTGAAATTAGAACATGTTTTACTCACTGTTAATTTTTTTTAAGTGTGTCAAAAGCACCCAGAATTCCTGTCTGCAATAAGGTTTATACTATTCTGTGCCACTATTCTTTTGGGAGATGGAGAGTTATGTTTTCTGCTTTTTATTGGGGTTCTTTTTTTTTTTTTTACAGTCTGCTCCACAGTTTGTATGATTATAGACAAATGCAATTATTATATATGTGCCACAAAACATAATCCACAGAAAAGTACAGGTGTCAACTGGCAGGGTGGGACTGTCCCACAAAGGCACCGGCAGAAGTGACCAAGAAGGATGTTGGGGTCCTCCACAGTGGAGACCCCAAGGTGGGTGGTAGAGGACCCCAGAGGAGAGGAAGCAACTCCTAGGGGGGGACTCGATTGTTAGGGGGGATAGATTTGGGGACAGGAAGGGAGGGGGGGGGATGGGAGGTTAGGTGCCTACCTGGCACTACTGCTCGGAGGGATGGGGAGCGGATCCTGAGGATCGGTAGCGAAGCTGGATGGGAAGGAGAGTTGGATATCATGGTCCACCTCGGGGACCAATGAGTTGGCTAGGGATGAGGCTAGGATAGTACAGGAAGAGTTCAGGGAGTTGGGGAAGGGTCTTAGGCAGGCAGCACGCTCAGTGGCCTTTTCTGAGGTGCTAAAATGTCTACGACAGAGGGAAGGATAGGGTACTCCATACCAGGTCTTCAACACATGGTTGCGAGAATGGTGCACAGAGAACGGGTTTCAGCTACATTGGGGACTGGGGTCCCACCTAGACGGACAGAGGCCTATATAGGGGAAATGGCCTGCATCAATCAGAAAGGGGAACCACAGTCCTCAATGGACTGCTTAAATGTTACACTGCTGGGCATTTAAACTACCCAAGGGGGTGATGGAAGGAAATAGGGAGACATAAACTGTCCCCGGAAGACAAAAATAGTTCCTGGCACACATTAACCTTAAACAGGGATGCCTGTCTGTGTCAGTCTAATGGTACTATGAATAAATAAGATTTGTAAGTACTACTATTGGTCTGGCGTCCCTGTTTAAGGTTAGTGTGTGCCAGGAACTATTTTTGGTTCCTGACTTGTTTGTTTCTGAGCACCACGGCCTAGTGCACACTCTATGGTTGCCTCATAAACTGTCCCCCAACTCAAACTGAAGTAGGCAGTAGGGAGAGACCGAAGGGGAAGAAATCCCCCAGGGTACCCAACAAAAAATGAAGCAAAGTGGCAGAAGTGAAAAAAGATGGGACTGAGAGCAGAGAGGGTTAAGGAGAGATGGCAATAGGGGACAGTGATGATAACAAACAGGGTACGAGGCAGGGGTAGCGTTAAGGGTGTGCTCTGTGCTCTGAGCGTGGTCAGTGATTATAGGAGCACACTGTCTTTGCAGAAAATTCAGTTATCTGTGCTCCTCTTGTCTTTTAGGAGCACAGTTAGAGACTGGAGTTCCAGGCTGTTGGGAGGGTGCTAGTTGAGTCCAGAAGGGACATTGGGATGCATATCAGGATTTTGTTATTACTTTGGCAGAGTTCAAAGCTAGATCAGCAAAAGTCAGATCGGCAAGCTATTGGACAAGTGGGAAGCTGTCAAGTTAGTAAGTGGGCCAGCAAGTTATTGAGCATTGTGGCATGCTGGCAAGGAACAAGCATGTTGGCAGCCAGCACAGACTAGTATGTACATGGGTAGGCAAAGTATGAGAGCAGCTGGTAGACAAATGCCTAGGCAGGCAGGTAAGGGATGAGCTGGTATGGCTCTGAGGGCTTTTGATGGCAGGTTGGAAACAAGAATGTGGACAAGTGGCACCACAGCAGGCAGGGAACGAGCGTTTTTGCACTCTCTGGCTATGAGAGAACGTGCAGGCAGGTGGGAAACATGTGTTTTATTTCTGGAAGGATGGCAAGGAGGGAATGACAATACTGATTATGGGACAACAGTCAAAGAGCAGCTGACGCCTTCAGCAGAACTTAAGCCAAACTGTTTCATATTAGTTCTGTATTCCTCCTCCCTATTATTTATTACTGGTGTAATCTGCATGAAAACAGGACCTTTGCTCCTGAAGAGTTAATCTGTTCCTGTTGCTTTCTCCCTACCTGAGGTCATAATGCACTGCTTGTGACATCACAGTTACTTCCATGGTAACAGATTGTGATGTTACAACACAGGATTATGACATGAAGTAGGGAGTAAACTAAAGAGGCAGATGAACACCTAGGGATAAAGATCATGTATTCATGCAGAGTTCCTCAGTAATATATAATGGGGAGGAGATGCCATCATGGCAGGGGCTGACCTGGACACTGTCACCATTACCGTGTCATGGTGCAATGAGAACTATGACTGGGATACAGCCATACCAGGCTACACTCTGTTTACAAAAGACAGGGTGGGAAAGAAGGGGGGGGGGTGGCTCTTTATGTGAGGGACAGCATAAAAGCTACTAAGATAAGGGAAATCAGGAAGCGATCGGGGTACTGTGGGTCACTCTAGAAACAGGGAAGGGAGAAGCTATTCGCACTGGTGTGATCTACAGACCTCCAATACGGGGTGGGGGGCGCTGTATAAGGTTCTTGTGGAAGCCATCCAAAAGATGGAAAACAAGGGAGAGGTGCTGCTGGTGGGGGACTTCAATCTCCCAGATGTAGACTGCAGCATCTCAGCTGCAGCTTCAGCTAGGAACAGAGACATCCTGGACTTCCTGCAGGGGGCATTCTTCAGGCAACTAGTAAAAGAGCCCACTTGTGAGGCGGCAGTACAGGACCTTGTACTCACAACGGGGACAGTATTGCAGACATCACTGTGGGTGGCCACCTGGGGACTAGTGATTACCATACCATGTGGTTCAATGTAAGTAATGCAGCAGGATCAAATCACACAAAGGCAAGGGCCCTCAACTTCAGGACAGCCGATTTTAAAAAGATGGGGGAATGCCTCAGGGATGCCCTGGTGGGGGGTGGGGAGGACTTGGGGGAGTGGAGGAACAGTGGGCAAATCTAAAAGGAGGGCTAGAGAAGGCAACAAAACCTCTGCGACAGACAAGTAAGCAAAACCTGGTGGAAAAAGGGCCCACTATGGTTCTCAAAAGAGGCTGCTGGGAAGGTAAGGGCAAATAAGTTAGCATTCAGGAGGTATAAGGAGACACAGAGAGAAGAAGATAGAGAGGTGTATAAGAAGAAACATAGGGAGGCAGGGAAAGCAATTAGAAGCTCAAAGGCGCAGGCGGAGCAGAAAATAGACCAGGCAGTGCAAAAAGTGGACAAGGTATTTTTAAGGTATATAAGCGAAAACAGAAAGACCAGGAGAGGGATCAAAAAGTTACTCACCTTAGTAATTATGTTTCTTCTAATGGAGTCTTGCTGTATTCTGACTATTGCAATTAGCTCCAGCACTTGCACTGCCCCGGAGAGAGAAGGGTCAAAATTCTATGCAAGGCATAGAACGTTGAGCTCGAGCTCAGTTGAAAACTCTGCCTGCAGCACTTTGAAACCCAACCGTAAGATTCTTACGAGCTAAAACTCACTGACTTTAATAATGTGGAGATTGTAAAAATTTCTACTAGCCAACTGCCAACAAAAGTTTTTGATTCCTAAAAGACTCAAGTCAGGAAACCCAAAAACCAAAAACCAGGTAATAAAGCATAAAAATTCTTAACTAATCAAACACAAACCACCCAAAACAACAGAAAGTGGTCTGAAGACACCCCTGGGGTGCAACACTGCACCTGCCCACCCACTTCCCAAAACAGGTTCTGAGAAGGGTGGCAGGGATGGAGGTCAGAATACAGCAAGACTCCATTAGAAGAAACATAATTACTAAGGTGAGTAATTTTTTCTTCAAACAACATGAAGTCTTGCTGTATTCTGACTATTGCAGACTACCAAGCAGTACCTCCAAGGAGGAGGGACAGAACTTACTTTGGGAATAGGCTCTGAAGTACTGCTGTGCCAAACCTAGCATAACTCCTAGCCTGGATATTCAGAGAGTAATGCTTGGTGAAGGTATGAACTGTTTTCCAGGTGGCTGCTTGGCGAATTTCTAAAAAAGGAATATCCCTGGCCGCAGCCAGAGATGCAGCTGCACCTCTAGTGGAATGAGCCCTCAGGCCTGAGGGTGGAATTTTTTCCAGTTTCCCGTAGCAGAATTGGATACAGGACACAATCCACCTGGCAATAGTTCTCTTGGTGGCAGGTATGCCCTTACCTACTTCCCCATAAGTGAGGAACAACTGGAGGGAGTCAAACCTGTGACCCTTTGTACGTTCTATGTAGTAACTAAGGGCTCTTTTAACATCTAAACTGTGCAACCTCTGCTCTCCTGAGGAAGTAAGATCAGTGAAGAACACAGGAAGAGACATAGACTGGTTTAAATGTAAATCAGAAACCACTTTGGATAAGAATCTTCTATTGGTTCTAAGGACCACCTTATCTCTATGGAATGAAATGAAGTCAGGTTCAACTGACAGGGCTTGTAATTCACTGATACGTCTGGCATAGGTAACAGCAACTCCTCTTGCTGGTAAGCTCCCAGGCCGAACTGGGAAGTGCTGAAAGGCTCCCACTGGCTGCTGCCTGTTGCTTCCATCTCCTCTTGTGCTCCGCGTGGCCACTGATTGGCCCTGCAGTCTTGACTGATTCAAACTGTTTTGCTGGGCTCTGCGCCCATAGACTTCAGTGGGTTTCGGAAGAAAATTTTCGCCCACCCCCCCACCTTAATTAAATAGGCCTTAGCTCTACCCACTTCTGCCTAGGGAACCGCCCTTTCGTTTCCTATTGGATACTCTCTCTCTCCTGTACCTCCTCTCTTTACTGCCCATTCTCCCTCCTCCCTGCTCCTCTTCCCCCTCTGCTTATCAACTCAATCCCCTCACTGCCCCGCCTCCCTTCTGTGCCTGACACCCCAGCGGCTTGAGAGGATGCCTCCACTGAGAGGTTGTCCTGGGCGGCATGGACTGGCTGGGGCCCCTATTCAAATTATGGGCTCGATGAACGCTAGACCCTCCCCGAAACCACCCTCCTCCTGGCTATCGGCCAAAGGCTTGAGGCTCGTGCACTTAAACTTGCGCAGCCTTCTACCAAACCTTACTGAGCTAACAGCTTGGGTGGCCCACTATAATCCGGACATTATGGGGATCACTGAGACATGGCTTAATCCACACATATCTGACTCAGTTTGTGACCTTCCAGGCTACAACCTCATTAGGTTGGACAGGCCCCAGAACAAGGGGGGGCTGGGGAATGGAGTACTCATATACTACAAGACGCACTTAAACGTCTCAGTCATAGGACACTTGCAATCTGCATCGCAGCTCTGTGAGTTCCTACACATCCTCCTCCTGCTAGGGAACACCAAAAAGGTGCATGAGATATGTGCCTACAACCCTCCCAAGGGTGGTGTGTCCGGGCTCTCCTACCTCCTAGACAGTCTCAGCCCAAAGGTTGGCTCGAACGAGTTACTAGTCCTGGGGAACTTCAACCTTAACTGGGCAGGTCGTGAGTGCCCAGCAATCTAACCACTGTTGGCTGGACTGGCCCTAAGCCAGCTCATCTCTGAACCCACCAGGCCCTCTCATAGGCGACAAAGGGCTCCGTCATCGACTGGGTACTAAGCAACAGAGCGGAGAAAATTATCTCCTGTGGCATTCTACCTGATGCTATATCGGATCATTCTCCCACCTTCTGCGTGTTGGGGCAGCGCCCTCCCAAAATCCTGCACAAGGTGATTCAAATGAGGATTACTCCAAACTCAATGCTGGAGACTTCCTTGAAGACCTGAGGCATACTGACTGGTCTCAGGTCGCAGCCTATGACCCCTCAATGGCCCTTGACAACTTTCTAAGCGTTCACCCCACTTCAAGACAGGCATGCCCCTCACAAGAAGGAGAGTGAGGGCACTGCAACTAAATGGCTCCATGGAGGCCTGTTACTCTCATGAGGCAAAGGGATAAATGCTGGGCGAGGTATAAGAGCTCACTGTCCAGCACGGATCTCCAGAATTACAGGCAGCTGAAGAACTCATGCAAGAGAGCCATTCGCTCAGCAAAAAGTGAATACTGTCAGTCCATCCTGCTCTCCACAGCCAAAAATTCGAGGACTTTCCGGCAGAGCATTAAGAAAGTGGTGGGTGGGGCCACAAGAGTGCAGGTCACTGACATGCTCATTGACGGGGTTAACTGCAACAACCCCCTCACTACTGCCAATGCCTTTAACGTTCAGTTCACAGACTTGCCTGCTTTACCCAAACTGCCGCACTACCCTGCTGGCCGGGCCTCCTCACCCAGAGGGACAACCCCCCTACTACCCTTTTACCTCAAGGCAGTAACAGACATGGAGGCCCAGAAGCTCCTTGCTGGTCTATCCCCATACACTGGAGCTGGGCATGACTGCCTGGAGCCCAAGCTGCTGAGGCTAAGGGCATCAGTACTAGCCCGGCCCATAGCCCATGTCTTCAACGCATCGCTCACCTCAGGCATAGTCCCGGACATCTGGAAGATGGCCAAGGTGATACCTGTACCCAAGCAAGGGGACACAAAAGACCTCAAGAACTACCGTCCCATTGCAATCCTATCAGCGATCAGCAAGCTCCTGGAAAAGGTAGTCACCTCTCAGGTCACCCACTACCTACAGACCCACAACCTTTTCTCCCCTGCACAACATGGGTTTAGAAAGGGACATAGCACCTCCACGGCCCTAGCAGTTGTTACCTCGGAGATCAGGTCTGCTGCTGACAGAGGTGAACTGACCAGGGCCATCTTTGTTGATCTCTCAAAAGCCTTTGATCGGGTTGACCACACATTACTGTGCTCCTCTCTCCTGTCACTTGGCTTCTCCTTCCCAGCTCTTGCATGGATCAGTAATTACCTCACGGGCAGGTATCAGTACACCAAATTCAACAAGGTCCTGTCTGAGACTGCCCAGGTTAACTGCGGAGTCCCCCAGGGCTCTGTCCTGGGGCCTCTCCTGTTCTCTCTCTTCATAAATGAGCTACCCTTGGCTCCGGCTCTAGGGTCCTCAGTGCTGTATGCAGACGACCTAGTCATCATGGCCAAATCCCAGGACATCGCCACCATTAACACCAAACTAAACTCGGACTTCGACCACATCCAAACTTGGTTGCAGGACCATAAACTTGTTATTAACCTACAGAAGACACAGGCCATGATATTTGGCTCAGCAGCCAAGTTAAAAGCCGCCCCGGATTCACTACAGATCTCTGGGGCTGGTCTACCGCTGACTGTCGCAGGCTCGGTCAAGTACCTGGGGGTGACCCTTGACCCGCAGCTGGATATGAACCTGCACATCCGAAATACATACAAGGCCTCAAACTGCAAGCTGGGTCAGGCTTACAGAGCAAAAAGCTGTCTAACTCCAGCTGCCCATCTTGCTCTAGCCAGGGGAGTCCTCCTACTCACACTTTGCTATGGACTAATCACCTTTGCCCACGTTGCAAAAACTAGTCTAGTAAAGTGGGACTCAGCGTACAAAAACATATGCCATTTTGCGCTCTCAGACCCCCGCCTCACTCACTGCTGTAAGCTTTATACCCGGCTTGAGTGGCTCCCACCGGAAACTCACCGCTCTTATGTCGTGGGCAACTTCATTGACAATATTGTCAGAACTGCCACCCCTCAAAACCTTGTTGAGACCCTTGTTCTTGCTACACCGTCCTACAACCTGCGATCCAGCAGCTCCCATGCCCTCCTGGTACCTAAGACCCGCACACAAATGGGTGACCGAGCCTTCGCTGCGTATGCGCTCAGGGTTTGGAACTCTCTTCCAACTAGCACTCGCTCCTCTCCCTCTCACTAGAGCTTTAAAGCCTCCCTCTGGGGTTTTCTCAAAACAGCTGCCACCTGTTTCTGCACTGGACAAACCCTCTCAGCCTGAGATGCCCCAACTAACTGAGATGCTACCTAAACATTAAGACTTGGGCAGAGCACAACTGTGCTCATACTCCTCCTGTTCTCTCAGCATATGTAAAAATGGACCATTTAGGCCCACCGGCAAAACAGGGTGAGCACTATAACTGTGCACTCCTTTCTCTCGCACTGGGCCCACTCTATCCCAACTGTGACTCCTCCTTATTCTAACTGCTAGCCTTACAACTTGCTGCCTGGGAGCGATGAATTCACACTGCACTTCTTCCTACTGACTGCAATGTTTAATACTGTATTGTAATACCTGTTTTTGGTATTGTTGTCTTACAATGTCCCTGTGTTCTGGTCACTTTATATTAACTCTTCACTACTATTTGCCTGATGAAATCTGATGCTTGTAAAGTCCCTGTTGTGCTAATTCTATGTAATGTAATCCTCCACTTATATTTGCCTGATGTTCATGTATGTACCTTGTAATATACCTTGTAATCTCCAGGGTCGCACCTGAAAATAGGCACTTGGCTGTCTAGTGTGCTTACCCGGTTAACAAAAGCAAATAAAATAAATAACCAAAAACACAGTTTTCCAAGTCAAGTACTTGAGCTCTGCTGAGGACATAGGCTCAAAAGAGGGTTGCATATGCTGAGCAATGCAACCATTCAAATCCCAGGCAGGAACAGGATCCCTAAAGGGGGGGAGGATTGGTATGAAGCAATCCTTTGAAAAATTTACAGAATACAGGGTGAGTTGACAGAGAGGAAGGCTTCCCCATTGACAAGAAAGCAGAAACAGCTGACAAATGTACTCTGACAGTAGCTGGTCTGAGGGCTAGGCCATTAAGGTGAACCATATAATCCAGAACTGTAGACAATTCAGCAGTGTCTGGGGATATATGCTTTTTGGAACACCAAATGCTGAATCTTTTCCATTTGGAGTTGTAAGTTTTTCTGGTAGCAGGCTTTCCAGAAGCTTTGAGAATGTCCAGAATCCCTTGGGACAGATGCAAATGTGCATACTCTAACTCTTCAAGAGCCATGCCTTGAGATTGCGAGACTTCTGTGCACAAGGCCGTAGACCAAGTGCCTTCCTACTTGTTGATATACCACATGGTGGTGGTGTTGTCTGTCCTGACCTGAACTACCTTGTTCTGTATTGACTGAGAGAAAACTTGCAGGGCCAGAAATACTGCCCTGAGCTCCAGGAGGTTGATATGAAGAAGGGATTCCTGAGGGGACCACAGCCCCTGGGCTGTGAGAGCCCCCAGATGGGCTCCCCACCTCAATAGGGAAGCATCCGTGGTAAGGACCACAGAGTGAATCTGAGTGACAAATGGAACTCCCTGCCTCAGATTGTCCAGATTCTGCCACCACTGAAGGGCCTGGATAAGGGTCTGAGTAACCGGGACTAGTTTGGTAAGAGGATCTTTCCTTTTGGACCAAAAAGCCCTCAAAGGAACTGAATATCCCTCATCTGAAACCTGGCCCCTTGGACCACTGCTGTGGAAGCTGCCATGTGGCCCAAAAGCTGAAGGAAATGCCTTGCTGGATGAGAGACCAGAGGGAGGGAGGAAGGAAGAGGCCAGCTGAGAGATGGCTGTTGCACTTTCCAGAGGAAGGAAAGCTCTTGCCTTGACCGTGTCCAGCTCTGCTCCTATAAAAGTGAGAAGCTATACAGGCTCGAGAACTGACTTGGGAAGATTGAGAAGAAACCCCAGGGAAGTGAGAACTTGTTGGGTCACCTGCAGATCTGACTTGACCTGGTCTGGGGACTGGCCCACAAGGAGCCAATCGTCCAGATACGGAAAGATTGAAATCCTTTTTCTTCTTAAAAAGGCCACCACTGCTGCTAGGCACTTTGTGAACACCCTTGGAGCTGAAGTTAGGCCAAAGGGCATTGCTCTGAACTGGTAATGGCCTGAGGGCAATTCGAACCTGAGGTACTTTCTATGGGAGCACCCGATGGGAATGTGAAAATAGGCATCCTTGAGGTCCAGGGAGGCTAGCCAGTCTCCTGGCCTTAGAGAGGGAAGAATTGTTCCCAGAGTCACCATTTTAAATTTTGGCTTTAAAAGAGGCTTGTTCAGGTATCTCAAGTCTAGGATGGGTCGCCACTCCCCTGTCTTTTTTGGGGTAAGGAAGTACCTGGAGTACAGACCTTTGCCCCTTTATGGGGTAGGAACTCTCTCTCTATGGCTCTTATGGGCAGTAGAGATGAAACCTCTGCCTCTAGAGCAAGGATTTCTGATATATTTGCAGGTGGAAAGGATCTGGGTCTCATTTTCGGAAAATCTTTGAAACTGAGAACCAGTCCCTGGCTTACTACTTCCAGGGCCCACTTGTCTGAGGTAACAGACATCCAATCCTGGACAAAGTAAGCCAGTCTGCCTCCTATTGGAATGGGGGAGTCGACCCGGGCTGACATATCAGGGTGTCTGTTTGGCAGGAGCCTCAGGCTGAGGGGTGGATGCAGCCCTGCTCATCCCCCTTCTGCCTCTCCCTTTAAAGAACCCCCTCTGAAAAAAGGGAGAAGAGGCCTGCGCTTGCTAGAAAGGCCTGTGAAAAGGCCTGCCCCTGCCCCTAGCTTGCTGCCTTTGAGGAGTTGCCTGCCTCTCCTTGGCCTGGGCACTCCTATAAGTGGTCCTGTACTCATCCATTTTCTTCATGTAATTCTCTGTCTGCTCCCCAAACAGAGAATTACCCACCACAGGGAAATCCATGGCCTTAGCCTGGGTGTCCTGTGAAAGGCTAGTCCATCTGAGCCAAGCCATTCTCCGAAGAGCCACAGATGTAGCCATGACTCTTGATGACACATCACTGGAGTCGACAGCAGCATGACATTGCAACCTTGATCCCTCAATCCCATCAGCAGCCACCTCCTCCAGCTCCTTGGCTAGCTGGGGGGAAGCCTGCTTAGCCAGTGCTAGTACAGTATCCCACCTGGACTTCTGGTATCTGGCTGTATAGACCATACAGTTAGCCTGCCTGAGTCCCAAAGATGATGCCATGTACTGTTTCTTTGCCATGGCATCTATCTTCCTGGAGTCTTTGTCTGGGGGGTGTGAAGCCAAGGGAATGTTTTTCTTGACACAGGCTGCAGCCTGCACTACCCTAACATGGCTACATTGCTGATAGAAAAACTCTGTATCCGAGCCTGATAAGGTGTACCTCTTGTCCATTCTTCTGTCAACAGGAGGTACAGAGTTAGAAGACCTTAGAATTTTTTGTGTCTGTTTCCCAAAGGACTTATGGAGGGGAACAGACAGTCTCAAACTCTGGGATGTCTATCATCTCAACGAAATCAGGCTCTTCCTGATCCTCCACAGCCTCCTCCATGGGAAGCTGGAGGGTTTCAGCCACCTTTCTGTAAAACAGATAGTGGGGAAGGGACTCAGAAAGCCTAGGAGGAGAAACACCAGAAGATCTGTCTGGGGAGATGTCCGGTTCCACAGGCACATCCAGACTTTCACCATCATCACCATCCTCTTCAAAATCTCCCTCCTCTTCAAACTCCGGTTCGTAAAAGTCTTCAGGGGAATA
The DNA here is from genome assembly GCA_016271365.2 of Neoceratodus forsteri. Classification (NCBI taxonomy): domain Eukaryota; kingdom Metazoa; phylum Chordata; order Ceratodontiformes; family Ceratodontidae; genus Neoceratodus; species Neoceratodus forsteri. The sequence goes on along the minus strand of CM057449.1, from coordinate 1,271,760,148 downwards.
ATCTTGAACCGGGGAAACCGACCGAACCGAGCCCCTGCCAGAGGCGCGGATCGGTTGGAACTGGACAAGCGATTGACAATCCGAATCGTTCTGGCTATCTCCTCGGTGGTCGGAACATGAAAGTCTGGATCCGAACCGGCTGATTTATCTTTGCGCTTTCTTTTAGTAGGAACCAATCCTTCAGGATTGGGTCTCCTCTTGCCCGAAGAAGTATCGCCCTAGTCAGAGGGCACTCCTTCTGGTTCAGTAGGAAATGAACCGGGCTGGCCTTCCGGATCAGCAGATTTCTCAGCCTCCTTATCCCTAAGTCTACCTAACCTTTTTTCCAGGGTAGACTTAGGGAAATCCTTGCAAATTTGGCAGTCTGAATCGAGGTGTTCAAACCCCAGACAGTAAACACAGGTGGCGTGGGGATCGGCCTTAGCAAAGACCTCCCCATACACACTACAGTGTTGAAACCCAGTGGGCCTGTTTTTTTTCTTGGGTTTCTCAGACGTGGCCAACCTAACAAACTTACCTTTTATTCGGCAACCGCCAGGCAAGACTCCCCTATTGGTTTCTCACCGTGTTACGGGTGATGGAAAAAAATGTTCAAATCACGTTTGTTTTTTTTTTAAACCGATACGGACCGGTAACCACACATTAAATTTTTCCACAAAAGATCTACTAAAGGATCGGTTCAGCCGAACTGACCAAAAATACAGTTTTTACAACTTCCACAAAAGAACTACCTAAGTACTTACAGTACCACAGACAGAGTCCTGAACCGACAAAACGGAACCAATTGTGGAATAATTTTGGACTAACTGACAACTTTAATCGACTTTTTGAACCGAGCAAAGGAGAAAATCTCCGAAGCTTCTGTTCTGTGAGGTGGAGTAAAGAATCTGACGGTTGGGTTTCAATGTGCTGCAGACAGAGTTTTCAACCAAGCTTGAGTTCAACGTTCTCTGCCTTGCATAGAATTTTAACCCGTCTCTCTCCGGGGGGAGTTCAAGTGCTGGAGCTAACTGCAATAGTCAGACTACAGCAAGACTTCATGTTGTTTGTGTGGAGGAGACCAGGAAAAATGGACATCTTGAACAATTACTGTTGTTCAGTGTTTACAGAGGAAGTGGAAGGAGGGGAACCACAGATAAGGGCCAGGAGCACAGAAGGAAAAGAGGTAGATACTAGTGCATTTACAGAGGAGAGGGTTCTGAGGTAACTCACAAATCTGAAAGTGGACAAGGCAATGAGGCCAGAGAGGGTGCATCCTAGGATATTAAGGGAGCTCAGGGAGGTGCTGGCTGCACCTCTGACAGTCCTGTTTGATGACTCACTGGAGACGGGAGTGGTTCCGGAGGACTGGAGGAGCACAGATGTAGTTCCACTTTGCAGAAGTGGAAGCACAGAGGAGGCAGGTAACTACAGGCCAGTCAGCCTGACTTCGGTGGTGGGGAAAGTAATGGAATCGCCACTGTAGGAGAGGACTGTGGAATACCTGGAATCCAGTGGTCTTCAGGATCCGAGGCAACATGGATTCACTGGGGGTAGACCATGCCAAACAAATCTGATAGATTTTTCTGACTGGGTGACCAGGGAATTGGGTCAGAGTGGAGCGGTGGATGTGGCCTACCTAGATTTCAGTAAGGCATTCAACACTGTTCCACATAGGAGACTCATATACAAGCAAGGAAGCCTAGGAATAGGTCCTAAGATAGTAAACTGGGTGATAAATTGGTTGGGGGGACAGGAAACAGAGGGTGGTAGTAAATGGAGTTCACTCTGAGGAGGGGTGGGTGAAAAGCGGTGTGCCACAGAGATCAGTACTGGGACCGGTCTTTTTTAATGTCTTTACTAGTGACACTGCAGAGGAGCTAGAAGGGAAGGTATGCCTCTTTGCAGATGACACTAAAATCTGTAATAGGGTGGACACTCTGGGGGGGGGTGGAACAGTGATCAAGGAAAGTTATAGGAGTGGTCAAGGGTGTGGTGGCTAGGTTTCAGTGTGAAGAAGTGCAAAGTCATGCACTTGGGACACAGAAACCCAGAGGTGGAATACAAAATGGGGGGAGGGGGGTAGTATTAACAACTACCAGACAGGAAAGAGACCTGGGAGCAATCATATGCGATGACCTAAAGGTGGCCAGACAGTGTGACAAGGTAGTGGGGAGAGCTAGTAGATTACTAAGGTGTACAGGGAGGGGTAGCACCAGCAGAAAGAGAGAGGGTTGTTACCACTGTACAGGTTACTGGTGAGACCTCACCCAGAGTACTGTGTCCAGTTCTGGAGACCACATCTCTGGAAGGACATAAACAGGGTAGAGGTGGTCCAGAGGAGGGCAACCAAAATAAATGGTGCAGGGTCTGCATCACAAGCCCTGTGAGGAAAGATTGAAGGACCTCAATATGTATACCCTGGAGGAAAGGAGGGAGAAGGGGGTATGATAGAAACATTGACATACCGCACGGGTTCAAGAGGGAAGCATTTTTCAGAAAAAAGAAGATGCTCAAGAACAGAGAGACATGCTAAGAAGCTGGGGGGCTTGGGGAGATGTGAGGAAATATTTCTTCACAGACCGAGTGGTGGATGCCTGGAACCGCATCCCAGTGGAGGTGGTGAGGGCAAAAACCAGTAACAGGCATCAAGAATGCATGGGATAGGCATAAGGGAACCTTAGATGTAGGGAAAAAGGGGGTAAAGCCAGAGATCAAGTAGGGTCTGCGATGTTATAGTACGTAGGGAAAATGGGCAGACTAGGTAGGCCAAGTGGTCCTTTATCTGCCTTCTATATCTATGATTTTATGTCAACCTAGCTCTAGAGCAATATAACTCAAATATGTTGGAATTTTGGCAACTAACAACATAACCCATAATTAGAAGATTACTGCGGAGGGTGTCTTGCAAAACAACCATTTTATATTGAAATATGCACTACTGTCCGAACAGCCAATAACAACTAAGAAAAATGAGCTACTACTGTACGTACAAATGATGCTGCAGAGTTGCACAAGGCCTATGTATGGCAACTAGATTTCTGGAAGGAACTGCAGTTGCAGTTTGCTTGCTACTGATTCTGTAAGCATCTGCCTGTACATGGCTCCATCTCAGTTGCAGAATTCTGTTCATGTTGTTTAAACCTCCATTTTAGGACAGCCATCCTTCTTCTTCTTTATGTACACTAGGAATGCTACATCTTATCTTTGGAGACCTGGGCTCAAGTCTACTTTAAAACATGAGTGGATGTTTTAGTTCAGTCCCTATTGGACAGCTGTCCACATTGCAAAACTGCTTCACAGTTCAACAGTTTGATTCAATTAGCAGACTACAGAAAACAAACAACAGACACAAACAGGCTGTCACTGAACTACCCTCCTGCTCCAAAGAGGGTGGTCGCTGCATGGCAGGACTGCAGGTAACCAATGCTGTGCTGCATCCAGCCTGTTAAGGAAACTGAACTATGATCACCTGTACTGCTAAGCTTGACAAAAAACAAACAAACACAAAAAAGCACAATTATGAAAGTCTATAAAATCTTTAAGAAGAAACAATATCTTTCAGAGGTGTGGTGGCACTGATCTACACTGCTACTGGGAAGACCAGGTCCATGTCAGACTCAAGTTTTTCCCACCTATGGTTAAATAACAATGGAAAAGACATCAACTTGCCTGCCCTTCCTTGCAGTACAGGTGCAGTCAATGCCCTTCCAATGATCCGGCTGAGGGTCACTAGCAAAAATAGTTAGGGAGAACTGCCTGAGGGTAATAGGTAATGTGTTGTCCAGAAGAGGGTGTGCTTCTTTGGTAGGTTCCATCATTGTCACAAGTTTGAATCTCATGACCACAAAGGTACAGCTTGACTGGAACATGGCACAGCATTTTATTAAATTATTATACTAACCTCTGGATCCGAAACCATGGGGGGGGGAGGGATTTTAACTGAAATGGCAACAGGTGTCATATGCCCTTAACTCCTTTCACCACTCTGCCATTGCCCCAACTTTGAAGATGATCCACTGTATGGTGAGCATGAAGTGGTCAGAAAGTAACCTGCCAAGGGCAATCTAATAGTCCAAGTTCTGCAGCAAGTACCATGGGATTCATGTCTCAAAAGGCCACCAAATAACATGCTTCTTTTGTGCCCCTACAATTGTGGCAAGTTTAAAGACCATCTCTCTTACACTTAAAAAGTTTTAGCCAAGAAAGAACAGCCAACAGTTGCTGTTACAGTGCCCCAAATTCTATGCCATTATAGCAGCTCTTCCCCGCCACTCACAATCTGGAATTTCAATTAGGCAGCACAGGAACAAGCCTGCTACTGTGGAAGGCTTCCAGAACCATACCTGATGAATATGTCGCCGGTATTACAGCACATAAAAATCCACGCTGCAAAAACAGTGACTGACATGGCAGCTACAGGGATAGCATAGCGCAAGTCAGCTAACGTAACCCCTAACCCCTGTAGCTCACATCACATGGGAAGAAGAGGAGAACTGGTGAGCTGCGGGGCACTGTGCCGAGCTGCTTCCATGGTGCAGGGGGCTAACACCATGAGCAGCTAGGGTGGCGGAGTGTTCCAGAGACCAGGATTCTGTTCCCGGTCACCCGTTTGTTGTCTCCCCTCCCACAGTTTTTTTTATGAGTTCTCCCCCCCACCCTGCACTGTTGCCCCTACCTCATAGATACAGCCCCCAAAGTTCCTCCCTGCCCCAGAGTTGCACCCCCCAATGGGTTGTTATTTTTTTTAGTTGAGTCGAGGCAAACTCAAAACAATCAATTGACTTGTTTTCTGTTAGCCATGTAGTGGTCTGTGTGTTTCTTGATCGTTACCATTGGCTTTTTCGGTACAGTTGGTGTTTTTGTAGGGTGCTATTTTTTGTAGTGCTGTGTTTCGTATGCGGTTTTTAACTGCACTGTAGTTGTATCAACTCCTTAACGTAGTGCCTTCGAGAACACACTTATGTCCTTCCAAAAATCCTGAATATATGGGCATGTAAAAAAAACAAAAAGTGCTGCATAGTTTCACTCAACTGTCTACAGGTATCTCGGAGACAGTATCTCTCTGTTTCACTCTTGTGTTTATGATTTTCCCTGACCCGTAGCTTATCATGGGTGCAGAGCTATATGACCTCTTTCATTTTTGGGGGATCCTGGGGTCCAGTAGCTGTTTTATAATGGTTGATGGGTAAACCCTGCCTGCTGTGACACACACTGGCTCTAAGAAGAAAGATGTTATGATGTGATCATACAAGGCTTTCCTGGAGCAAGACACCTGATTAAAAGTCAGCTTCCAACTGGGATACAATGAAGGTGCTTGCCTTAAACTCCAGCTGTAGAGGGCTCTCTCTTCTGGTGCAGGGTCTTTCATGGGCAAGCAAACTGGTTTGTTATCTGGGGATCCTCATTTCCTCCAGTTGGTGGGAATGAGTTTCCTTGAACTCTGATCCGCTGCTTGCATCACTGAAAGATAGCGCTGACAAATGGAAAAGCCTCCATTGCTTGCTCTGGGGTAGATCCCAAGTATTGCAGATGATGGTGCTTCCAAGGGTTCTATATCTGCTGCACTATCTCCCCCTTTAAATTCCTGAGTCCATTTGGCGTTCCTTGGACCAATCTGTTACAGCTTTCCTTTGGGAAGGGTGCAAACCTAGGTAGTCCTTAATGAAATTAATTGCTCCCTGGTTCAAGGGGGGATTTCAGATCCCCTGATTCAAAGGGTACTATCTTGAGATAGGGATTACATACTGGATGATGTGGCTGCATGCTGACCATTTTTTATTTATTTATTTAAAAGTTGATAACCGGGAATGGCACCATGAGCAGAAGCTCATTTCCAAGAGCGACCTGGGGAAGGGGGTAGTGGAGTTAGACCGATGCAATTGAAATAACAGGGTGAAAAAAACCAAAACAGACCAGGTAACAATGTACAATCAAATACAAACTAAGAGCTATGTACAAGTAATATACAAAATTAGCAAACTATGTAACTAAATAAAATGAAGAGTGCAAGATATTTTACAATGGTTTACCATAAAAGTGGAAATTGATGGCAAGTTGCGGTACAGATAGACTAGGAGGGAGAGCAGATACAAATGGAGACAGTGGTTGGTCTGAGTAAGTGCTTAAGGGAGGGGAAGGAGGGTGAGACACCGGTTGGGGGAAAGCTATTCCAAAGGGAAGGGAATTTATAAGAGAAAGAGTGTTTGCTGGCTGAGGTACGGACACAAGGGAGGGAAAAGGTGCGAGCACAACTAGGCTGCGAGTTATAGGGCGAGGGAGAAGCAGGAGAGAGGAGGGAGGCAAGATATGATGGAAGAGTCCCAAACCAATACTTAGCTATGAAGGTTAAGGCAGTTAAGGCAGAAGGAAGCAGGGAGAGAAGTCAGAATAGCAAAGGCCCAAACTGAGGAAAAGATAGCCAACTCGGTTAAGAAGGGGGATAAAACCTTTTATAGGTACATCAGCGAGCGTAGAAAGACAAAGGGAGGGATAGTGAGGCTGAATAGAATGAACGGTGGGTGGGCAGAGGGGGACAGTGAAAAAGCAGGGATACTGAACGAATATTTCTGCTTAGTATTCATAAAAGAGGAGGGGGAAGTGCCTAATCCAATTAACAGAAGCACTCTTGATAGGGGAGTCGATCCCAGTCCTTTCACAAAAGAAAGGGTTCTTCAAGAACTCCTAAAACTGAAGGTGGACAAAGCAATGGGGCCTGATGGAATTCACCCCAGAATTCTAAAAGAATTAAGGGGGGGAACTAGTGAAACCACTGGCTACTCTTTTAATAAATCATGGGAGGATGGTGTGGTACCCGAGGACTGGAGGAAGGCGGATGTGATTCCCTTCATAAAAGTGGGACCAAGACAGAGGCGAAACTACAGACCTGTCAGTTTGACCTCTGTGGTAGGGAAAGTGATGGAGTCACTTCTGAAGAAAAGAATTGTTGAGTACCTAGAGGCCAGTGGGGCAGGGACCCAAGGCAGCATGGGTTCACAGCGGGAAGGTCATGTCAGACGATCTAATAGATTTCTTTGACTGGGTGACCAAAGTAGTAGACCAGGAGGGGCTGTGGACATGGCCTACCTAGACTTTAGCAAGGCATTTGACACAGTCCCACACAAAGATTAATAGTCAAATTAACCAGCCTGGGAGTGGGTCCCAGGGTGGTAGCCTGGGTAAAACATTGGCTGGACAACAGGACACAGAAGGTAATTGTAAATGGAGTCCACTCTGAAGAAAGAGGGGTTACTAGTGGGGTCCGCAGGGTTCAGTACTGGGTCCAGTCCTTTTTAATGTTTTCATAAGTGACATTGCAGAGGGACTGGAAGGGAAAGTATGCCTCTTTGCAGATGACACAAAGATCTGCAACAGGGTTGATACACAAGGAGGCGTGGAAAGGATAAGAAGGGAATTGGCAAGGTTGGAGGAATGGTCAGAAGTATGGCAGCTTGGATTCAATGCAAAGAAGTGCAAAATAATGTATCTGGGAAACAAGAACCCAGGGGAAGAATACACAATGGGGGAGAGGTAGTAACAACAACAAAAAGGAAAGGGACCTGGGGGTAATCATATCAGATGACCTTAAGGTTAGCAAGCAATGTGAGAAGGCAGTAGAGAGGGCTGAGGGGTATACTGGGATGCATAGGGAGGCATCACCAGCAGAAAACAGGAAGTTGTTATCCTCTGTACAGACAATTGGTGAGACCCCATCTAGAGTACTCGCCCAGTTCTGGAGACCCCATCTCCACAAGGACATAGACAGGATAGAGCAGTCCAGAGGGGGCAACTAAAATGGTGCAGGGTCTGCAAGAGAAGCCGTCTGAGGAGAGACTAAAGGAGCTTAATATGTATACCCTTGATGAAAGAAGAGAGGGGACATGATAGAAACTTTTAAGTACCTCAGTGGAATCAACAAAGTCCAAGAGGGTAGCATCTTTCAGAAAAAGAGACGATGCAAGAACAAGGGGACACAATTTAAAGATGAGGGGGAGGTTCAGAGGCAATGTGAGGAAGTATTATTTCACAGAGAGGGTAGTGGATGCATGGAACAGCCTTCCTGAGGAAGTTGTGGGGTCTAAAATTGTGGGAGAATTCAAAAATGCATGGGACAGACATAAGGCAATTCTTGTGGGGGGTAGGAAGAAATAGGTTGTTGGTTAACTATGATCTGCGGCCTATCCTGTAGGTAGGGAAATGGGCAGACTAGATGGGCCAAGCGGTCCTTACCTGCCGTCAAAGTCTATGTTTCTATGTTTAAGTTGGAGCAGTGAGAGAAGCGCCTCTGTGCAAGTGATTGAAGAGAGAGGGCAGAGTAGAGGTCACAGTGGTGAGTTAGCGGAGGGAATTTGAGGCGAACCTACCAGAAGTATGGAATCGAATGTCTAGCTTAGCAAGGGAGGTGGCTGGGGCAGCACTGAAAACTATGTCGGTGCAGTGAAAGGCAGGGAGGATCCATTTGACTAGCAGATCACGTCTCACAGGGAGGGAGAGGCTGGCTATGTGATGATAGAGAAGCCCGAGTTTAGGGCGCAGTTTGGTGTGGAGGGCGCTGAAATGGGAGGAGAAATCGAGGAAGGGGTTGAGCCATACATCAAGGTAACTGTAATTGAGGACATTGTCTAGATGGGCATTGGTTGCAGAAAAGAAGATCGGTAGTGAGGGAAGTTTGGCCAGTTTTTGTTTGGAGCCAAATGTCGTGGCAACAGTTTTTTAGTGTTAAGTCTTAGACAGTTGTCGTTAAACTAGGCTGTGACCGCTGAGAGGTCATTTTGAAGGGGGGTTTGGACTGCCTGTGTGGACGGGCCAGGCAGGAAAAGGACGGCATTGTCCGCATACATGTGGATATTTGAGTAGATGCATACAGAGGGAAGGTTATTAATGAAGAGAGAAAAAAGAACTGGCCCAAGAAAAGAGCCCTGGAGCACACCAGCGAGGATGGGGAGGGTGGGAGAAGTGAGATTGTTAATTGAAACTGCCTGATAGTGGCTAGTTAGATAGGAGCTGAACCAGGGCACTGAGGCAGGGGACAGACCAATGGACCATAGTTTAGAGAGTAGAAGGGGGTGAGAGACCGAGTCGAAGGCCTTGGCTAGGTCAATGAATATAGCTGAGGTGATATGGCCTAGATCCATGGCGGTGTGGATGGAGTTGGTAAAGCGAAGTAGGGAAGAGGAGGTTGAATGGGATTTCCTGAAACCTGACTGGAATGGGGAGAGGATATCAGAAGTGGATAGGAAATTGTTGAGCCTGGAGAGGATGAGGGATTCTTGAACTTTAGCAAGGGTCGGGAGGGAGGAGGGAAACAGGGTAGTAGTTACCAGGGGTGGTGGGATCACCACCTTTAAAAAGAGGGAGAACTATGGCAGACTTCCAGGCTGTAGGAACGGTGGCAGTGGAGAGCGTGAGATTTAGGATGTAAGTTAAAGAGGTAATAATTGAGGGTGCAGAGATTCTCAGTAACCTAGGGTGCAGTCCATCGGGGCTAGACTTAGAGGGGTTTAGAGAAGTAATAGCTCTCAGAACCTCTGAAGGCAAAACTGGTGGCAGTAGAAACCCTGAGTGGTGTGGGGAAGATGGAGGGGAGGAAGGGGTTGAAGTCGGGGTCCCAGGTGGAACAGCACAGGATGTGAAGTGCTTATTTAAGGCTTCAGTGACATGGGAAGGATCAAAGATTAGTGAGCCGGCCTCCTGGATTGGGGGGGGGGATTGGATTGGGGGTGCAGGGGCGAGCACAGATCCTGCCAGAAGGAGGATGGCGTACTGTTAGAGGGGTGCAGATGGGATTTAAGGAAGTCTGATTTTGTACGGTGGATGCTAAAGGTGCAGCTGTTGCGGAGGGTGTGAAAGGCTTGGAGGGAGGCTTGGTCGCCTAAAGATTTAAAGTGGTGCCAGGCACGGTCACGAGCTCTGCACTTTGCCAGGATGTCAGGGGTGATCCAGGGATGATGGGCACATTTAACTCTAGATGTTCTTAGTGGGGTGTGGGCATCCCAGATGCTTAAGAAGATGGAAGAGAAATAGGCAAGGGCAGTGTCAACCGAGAGAGAGCAAAGGACTGGGGACCAGTTTGCCAGGGCCAAGTCATGAAGAAGTTTATTTATGTTGAGGGATTTTAGGGGGCGATGCTGGATGTATCTGGGAGGGATAGAAGGAGGACAATGGTCACTGAGCACATTGGATAAAGTGCCAGCAGAGCAGATGTGATGGGGTGGGATGAAAGCACCCAGTCGGGAAGGGAGTGAGACTGACTTCTTGGGTTGGGACAGATGAGTTCCTTCATCAGCTGGGAAAGGTTTAAAGCTTCAATTTTCTGGCATCAGCTTAGTGCAGAGGGGGACAGCCAGTCCAAGTTGAAATCGCCAGGAAGGATTAATTCACCTGAGTTCACTAAGGAGGAGATGGCGGAGATGCAGGAGACAAGAGATGAGGGGGAAGCTTTGGGGAGGCATATAAGACCGCCACGGTAAGGGGAGAAGAAGAAGGAACAATGAGGTTAAGTAGGAGAAGTTCATGGGAGCGTGGAATTGCTTCACAGTGGAGAAGAGTACAGTTTAAGGAATTGCGGAAGTAGGTAAGTAGAGAATGTCAGGGGAGTGTTGAGTGACCCACACTTTCAGGTTGTCAAGTTTGGGAAGAAGGCTGCGTATTTTGCGTACATTAGTGTGAAAGATCCACACGCCTTTGGGGAGGGCTTGCATGGGTGTGGTGGTAGGGCTTGTAGGACCAGGATTAGGTTCAATGTCCCCAGCTAGAAGCAACAAGAGGACCAACAGGTGTAGGGGTGAGGCATGACTTCTACGCTTAACGTGGCATACAGGGTGTGATACATGCAAGGGCGAAGGAGTTGGTGGATAGCTGCTAGGTTTAGGAGAGAGTGGCTGATTAGCCCCATTGTCAGGACGGAGTCTGCTGGATCCACCTGACATGATACAAAGGGAGTACCCCATCCATCGCTATATGTTGGATGTTTGGATGGCAGTGGGTAAAATTCTCCCTGCTTTAAGGCAGCCTCCACTCCAGTACTGGCCTATTTGGCGTAACCCCAAGCTAATGGTAGGGGGTAAATTGGTTAGCTGGCGTGAGTGGGTCAAAGGCAGTACAGCTAGGCTGGCTGATCTCTTTCAGGCAGACTCTAGCCTGTTTAAGGACTTTACAGTCATAAAAGTCCAGGTCTCTCTTCCCTCGAGCCATTTGTGGAGGTATTTTTAGATTCGCAATCTGGTGCCTTCTTATACCAGGGTGCATTTGAGATTGCCGGACAGGGGTATCTGGGAAGATCTTGTGGGTCTGGCAGGGGGAGGTCCTGGTCTTCATTTTCCTTATTGTTTTAGGAAGTTCCATAAAATTGGCCAGCTTTATAAGTTTTTACTCAATGAATATGTCCCTCATCCCATTAAGGTGCAGCTTACATGGGAGAATTTATTAGGTTATCAGCTTTCTGAGGAAGACTGGGCTTCATGCTGGGGTAACATCTATGGGGTAGGCAAGGATTTAGAGGGTCGGCTACTACAACTGAAGACTCTCCATTTTTGGTACAGGACCGCGGTTTTGTTAAAGAGGATGAATCTGGTGGATAACGATATGTGTTGGAGGTGTCTTCAGGTTCCAGGTACCTTGCTACAGATTCTTTGGGAATGTCCCAAGCTGGTAACCTGGTGGGAGCAACATAGGGCCTAAATCCAGCTAGTATTGCAGCACCCCATCCCTCGGGACACCACTCAGTTAATACTGGGTAACACTAACAAGCTCCCGTTGCTCTCTAAACCCCAACGCCTGTGGTTAATGGCAGCGGTGGTTGAAGCAAAGCATTTGGTCTATCAGAAATGGAGAACAACTGATGTCCCAACCATTGATGAGTGGGGAGACAGATTATATGGACTGGTGGGATTGGAAAGGTTGTCTTACCTGGCTGCAGGGAACTGGACACTGTATGATAAGGTGTGTTCTCCATACCTTCTTCTAAGATCAGGATCTAGTTAAGGTATTGGAGGAGGTATTCTGGTCCTTCATTTTGCCTCTTTTTGGGATGGCTGCTTACCTGTTGGGGTGAGATTATAGAGAGGGGCAGTCCCCAACACCCCTTCTCCTGTGCCTAGCTTTGGATGTTGGATGATTTTGTGGGCCCTGAGGCTTGGGTTCACATCTTTTACTAGTATTGCCAGTTCTCCACTGTTTGTTCATTGCTTATCTCTCTTTATTCTTGTTATCTTGTTGATATTCTCCATTTAGGCTATTTCCCTTTGTCTCTGAACCATTATTGCTTCGCCCTTAAGTGCAGGAGCTATTAGTAGGCATTAACATTAGTGGAGGGTTATATATGTTAGATGCCACTTCCAACGGGTTGTATGGGGCAGTTTGGACTTAGGAGTATCACTAACAGTGGGGTGTCACCACAGATTACGGCTCATTTCGTATATATTTTTCTCTTTTTTTACATCCCTGTGGCTGTACTTTATGGTATGTTCAGATTATTGGTGCATCTGATTGGACCATGTTATTGTTACTGTCTTTGATCTGTATTATAATGATATTCTTTCAATAAACTATTATGGTAATTAAAAAAAAGTCAGCTTCCATCATCTAACTTTAAACAAACATGCACTAAGAAAATTTGGGAGTGGTTTACCTCTCTTACCCAAAGCTTTATTGCTCTCTGTGTGCCATGCAGTCAGGAGTGAGGAAACCCATGCTCTTTCCAATGGTACCCATGGCTTGTCTGCCCCCACCAGAACAGGTTTCAAACATTTACAAAGAATAAACAGTGGGAAAAAAACTAGTGGGTTTTAAAATACCTACCCCACCTTCCTTAAAGGAAGTTTACAAAATCTGCATATGGGCTTCACAGCCCATTACCTTATGGCAGAGTTAGTCTTTCTGTGGAAAAAGTAACATTTTTAACGTTATCCTTTTTGGGAAGGAAGGGATTGTAACAGTAGTCGAGCTCACGGCCAGTCGATCCCTTCCACTTCCTGGTTCGCCAGCTCTGCCCCCATGCTCAGACGTTTTGTGATGTCTAACCAGGGAGCACACCTCATACAAGCCTATGGGAACATTTTTCAGTGTCTATTTATGTGTATTTAAGCAACTTTGGAGAAAAAATAAAAGCCACCGCTCAACTAATAGGGCCTTGCTATTTTGTGTGAGTGGTTGCTGGAAAAAAAAAAAACACTAAATGTATTAGGGCAGTGAGCGGTAGTGGTGACTCTGAGGTGAAACAGGTACATGCTAGTGTAACCCTTTTGTTACCCGAGGTTACTAGAATCCCAGTAAGATCTAGTGGTAGGCAGGGAAGGCAGCTTGTGAAACTCCAGTTAAATGGGTTTCACACTGTCTCACTCTGTCCTCAGTCACAGCTGAGACTTGAGAGATGACATCACTATAGAACTGTCGCAGCTGCGTGAGCCACATTGGAATCTACAGCTCAGGGAGTGAGGTTAGAACTTTGGGAAATTCAAAGGCATTCTTCTTCAGTTTGTCCTAAAGCAAACAGGAAGGAAGTCAGTCAGTCTTCAGTTTGTTTCAAAGAAGGAAGTGTTCCTGTGTTTACCTTTTTAAAGTGGTGGAGACCGCTCCCCCGGTCTCAGTGCCCCCCTCCCTCCGGGGGGGAGGAAAAGTTCTCTGTGGGTTCCAGGGGCAATCCCCTTCTCCCACCATGGAAGGAAGCTGCCTGGTTTTATTTAGTCTGTTCTTGTATAACAGCAAAGGTTATAGTACTTCGCCTGTGGGGCACCTGCAACGAATGGGTGAGTGTTTGGCTCCATTTGAAGGGGCAAACAAATTGTTTTCTTCAGTTGGGAAATGAATGTGGACTGCTATTTGGGAGGACTATGTTTACTAGGACAAACAAATGGAGCAGTCACACAGTCTAAAGTTTTAAATGGATTTCAAGTAATGGGGACTGCTATTTGGGAGGACTATGTTTACTAGGACAAACAAATGGAGCAGTCAAACAGTCTAAAGTTTCATTGGATTTCAAGTAATGCTGTAGAGGGAGTGCTTCAGGTCATCCACCGTTCAATCTACATTTTAAAGTTCTAAAGTTTTCTGTGTGTGTGTCCAGAGAAATGGCCGGGTATGGGCTGTGGGAGCTGGAGGTGGGAAAACCCCCCATCTTTAGTAACCAGGTCCACCTCTACGGATTTCTTCTGTGTTTTGCTACTTGCCTCATGCACTTGGCCAGTGATGGGGTGGGTACCCAGACGTGGGTCGCAACTTGAAAATCTCTCTAGGAGTCGCAGACTCTAAGTGGTGTGGGGAGCCACAGGATGAGAAAATTACTCCTTGTTGGATGGGAGTCTCCTTGTTTGATGGGAGTTCGATTGGAAGTAAGAAAACAAATCTCTCTAGGAGTCACAGACTCTAAGTGGTGTGGGGAGCCACAGTTTGGGAGTCTCCTTGTTTGATGGGATGTCTTTCCAAGTAAAGTTTGGGTTCATTCTTCAAGTGGATCACAAACAAGTGGCCGGCAGGGGAGCCAGGCCAGTCGAGCTATGTATCCAAAGCGCATGCAAAGTCCTGGCTGAGTGCCTGGTGGGTCCAAAGCCAGACAACTGTAGTAATGTGTTCATTCTTCAAATGGACCACTTGGTTAACCTCTAATCTGCACATACAGTAACGTAGCCCTTTGGGGGACCATGCAATGCTTAGTTTATGTTCAGTTAGTTAATAAATAAAGCCACACTGAAAAATCCCAATTCTGGTTCTGGACATTACAGTTATTGCTTCCTGTAGTTGGATTTACTTGGGTGCCCCTGTGCAGAGTAGCCAAACCTAGGTCCCTTGTGCCAGGTAACTTCATCCTCCTCGAACCCAGGTAACCCGCCAGGTATTGCTGCCAACGCCAACAGCATGCCACCTGTCGTTTTAGTAAAAAGGCAGGGGTGGGGCCCTTACACTATTTTGTGTGATTGTTTTGCTGGTAAATGTATTAGAGCAGTGGTAACATGAAAACTGTAACATTTGTAGAGCATAGAAACACAGAAATTGATGGCAGATGGGGACCAAAGAGCCATCTAGTCTGCCCTGAGCCCTACCCCCTCCTTTAGGATTTCTGTGAGACAATCTCATGTCTGTCCCAAACTACTTTGAATTCCCCTACTGTTTTGCAGTCAATGACTCCAGCTGGTAGGGCATTCCATGGAACAACCACCCTCTCTGAAGAAAAACCTTTGCATATTGCCCCAAAATCTTCCTTCCCTCAATTTCATCTCATGTCCTCTTGTCCTACTGACCACAAAGAGCTCCTGTGTGGAGACTGTTTATACCCTTCAGAAATGTAAATGTCTCAATCACTGTCCCTTCTATCTCTTTGTTGTTCCAGGGAGTACATGTTGAGTTCCTGTAACCTGCTTTCATATGGCAACTTATGGAGATTGTGTATCATTTTTGTTGCCCTCCTCTGTACTGCCTCCACTCTATCTATATCCTTCCTGAGATGAGGCCTCCAGAACTGGATGCAGTACTCAAGGTGGGGTCTCACCAGGGACCTGTACTGAGGCAGGATCACCTCCTTTCCTCTACTTGTGATGCCCCTTCCTATGCATCCCAGCATCCTCCTGGCCTTCTTTGCTGCCTTTTTGCATTCTTTGCCTACCTTCAAATTGTCTGATATGATAACCCCTAGATCCCTATCCTGATGGGTGGTTGCTAGTTTCTCCCCTCCCAAGTAGTAGTCGGTCTCTGGGTTGCTTCTGTCCAGATGCATAACTTTGCACTTTTTCGCACTGAATTTTAACTGCCACAAGCTGGACCAATGTTCCAGCCTGAGTAGGTCACTTTTAATTTGCTCTACCATGTGCAGTGTCCACCCTGTTGCAAGGGCTTTGTGTCTTTTGCAAACAGGCACACCTTCCCACTCAACTCCTCTGTGATATCTCTGATAAAGATATTATAGAGTAATGGTCAGAGGACGGACTCCTGTAGCACCTCACTTGTCACCTTCCTATCCCTTAACATTGGCCCATTTACTGTCACGGACTGAGTTTTCTGTTCAGGCCAGCTACTCACCCATGCTACCATTTCCTGCCCCACTCCTGTATGGTCGAGTTTGTTTAGCAGCCTTCTGTGTGGTACAGAGTTGAAGGCCTTGCTAAAGTCAAGGTAGATAACATTAACAGCTCCCCCCTGGTCCACAGCCCTAGTAACTGAGTCAAAGAAATCGATCAGGTTAGTCTGGCAGGACCTTCTCATTGTGAAACCATGCTACTTGGCATCCAGTTGTCCAGAGTCCTCCAGGAATGCTAGTATCCTTTATTTCAGCAGCGACTCCATCGTCTTACCCACCACCGAGGTGAGGCTGATCGGGCGGTAGTTTCCTGTCTCCTCGCTGCTACCACTCTTGTGTATGGGGACCACTACTGCTCTTTTCCAGTTCTGGGGAACTGTCCTTTTCTCTCAAGGATCTGCTAAAACAATCCGATAGTGGTGCTGCCAATTCATCACCAAGTTCCCTCAATATGCGTGGGTAGATCCCATCCAGCCCCATAGCTTTATCTACCTTTATTTATTTTTTATTCTGTCCTTACCCTCTCTATTGTGAATGGGCTTGTGTCCATTCCCCCTAGGTGACTTCTGTCCCCCTTTGGGGTGGGTCCATTACCAGGTGCCTCCTTAGTAAAGACTGAGCAGAAGTACTCATTTAAGACTTCTGCCTTTTCACTGTCTTCTTCTACTACCCTTCTCCCAACCCCTGCTTATGAGCCTGACAATGCCTCTTTTTTCCTTTTGTCGCTTATGTACCTAAAGAAGGTCTTATTGCCTCCTTTAACCCCCGTGCTATGTCTTCCTCAGTCTGCGCCTTTGCTTTTCTGATCATCCTTCCTGCCTCCTTCAAGCTGCACTTGTATGTGTCCCTATCTATCTCGCTGTCTGAGCCCTTGTATCTTTGCAATACTAGTCTCTTTTCCCTCACTGCAGCTGCCACCTCCTTTGTGAACCATAGCGGATTTCTTTTTTTCTTTGTCTTACTGACTAGCCTGGAGTATTTTGCAGTAACCTCCGCTAATGCTTCTCTTATGTTTATCCAACATTCCTCTACCCCTCCTTTTGCCTTCCTCTTGAGGATAACCCTAAAGCGTATTCTCATCTGATCGAAGTCTGTTCTTCTGAAGTCTATGACCCGTGTCTTGGTGTGGCTTTTTTCCTTGACCTTTTTGACCCTGAACCAGACAGATTTGTGGTCACTTGACCTCAGATGGCACCCCACCTCCACCTCCTGGACCTTTCTGCTGTTTGTGAGCACCAGGTCCAGGACTGTGTTTTCTCTAGTGGGGGCCGCGACAAGCTGATTAAGTCCAGTCCCTCCCAAGGTGTTTGGGAAATTTCTGCTACTAGTTCTGGATGCTGTGTAAGAGTTCCAGTCCACATCCAGGAGGCTGAAGTCCCCCATCAGCATGACTTCTCCTTTTTTGGCCATCTTTAGTATTTTTTCAAGCATTGCTTTGTCTCCTCCTGTCTCTTGTGAGGGAGGCCTGTATATCACTCCTAGTCTGAGGGCTGAGCATGAGCCTGATTCGAGAGTGACTCAGAGTACCTCAGGTTTGTCTTGGGACCTTCACAGCTTTTTTTCCTCTCTTATATATAACGTAACCCCCCCCCCATCCCACCTCTATGTCCTTTTCTGTCTTTCCTGAATAATTTGTAACCTGGGCTTGCAACATCCCATTCATGGCTCTCATTTAGCCATGTTTCTGTGGCTGCGACCTAGTCCAATCCTGCATCTGCTATTGTGACTGAGAGTTCTGGGATTTTGCTTGTCAGACGCCGGGCATTGGTCATCATCACCTTCCAGAGTCCGGCATCTTTGATCCCTTGTTTCCTTGTACTTTGTTTAACTTGTATGACCTTCATACGCTCCTGTTGTTTAGAGCAGTGTTTCTGAAGCATGCTCCTCTTGTACTATATACAGTAAGGCAGCCCCAACTGTGATGTACAAGCTGGAATGACGCACCTCATTAGTGTGGTGACATCATAAAGGCACTCGAGGTTTACTTTCATGCCTTTATGATGTCACCACACTAACTCGGTGTGGAATATCAGCTTCTACCTTACAGCTGAGGGTACATTATTCTCTATATGTGACACTCACAGGATAATCTGGAAACGAACTGCACAGCTCACTGTGTACTTTCCTTGGTCAAAAATTACAACAAAAATTGGGTTACACTCCCTTGTAACCCAAAATGACAGGACATTGCTAAAAATCTTCTTTCAGTGAAAGGTAATGATAATGAACAGATTTCGGTTGGGGCTTTTCTTTTCACATGGGGGCCTGTGTATCCAAATCCAGCGATGCCACACAAACTTAATGATGTTGTCTGGCTATGTACTGATTTAGACTGCAGTTTGTTGGGTCCTACTTAACTATTGGTTTGGGTGAGCATATTCAGTTATGAACAGAGTGGTTCAAAATAAATAAACTGGTATAGTTTAACAGGTACTTGACAGAGTGGGCATATACAGGTTTGGTTTAAAATACATTAGTTTAAAAATATGTAGTGAGTCCAGTATACAAACATCGGTTTCATAAAAAGGCTGTGGTTGATAAGAATATATTGGTTTTAACAAACATGTATTGGTTTAGATAACTATATGTTGGTTGCAGTAATATGCACTGACGTAAGTAAAGATGTATTAGTTTCTTTGAAAATGTATTGTTTCAATGTGCCTGTATCGCTTTCAATGAAAGTGCATTGGTTTTGGGGAAAATGCATTGGCTTTAGTGTACAGTATATGGATTGGTTTCAGTCTGCATGTACTGCTTACAGTGACAATACATGGTCTTAGTACTATATGAATGTACTGGCAAAATTCACATTAGAGTAGAAATGTAGGTAAATCATGTTATAATACCATGATTCACATACATCTCTATTGTGGGAGGATACAGTGAAAGCACGGATTTCCCTTCTTCCATCAACCAGTCCCACTCCCGCCCAGGTGTTGTACCAACATTAATGTACAGCTTGTATTTTACTAATCTTCCGGCTTCTTTTTTTTATCAAGGTGATAATACTCCCAGTCGAGGCAGAATTGACTCCATTCCCCACTGCCATCCACCAGCGAGCACCTGCCCAGGACTTACCTGTTTCAGTTGATTACCTCAACAGATTCCCCCCCACCCCGAGAGGTGCCAGGAGGAGGACTGCCCATCCCAGAGACTCACATCCAGAGCAGTGCTGAGCCCAGGATCCTGGTGATGGCACAGGTGGAGGGTCCACACGCTGACCTTCATACACGCCTGCCACACCATACTTTTGCCTCCTAGTTTATCACTGCAACCCTAGCTGGGGCGCGCATGTTGATGGTGCATGTGTCCCACAGCTCCCTACATTCCTGCTGCTCTGACCTGCATTGCCACCCAGCCTCCACCAGGTGGCAATCGTTGACAAAAATAACAAGCCCTTCATCTCTGGGAGAGGAGAGCAGTCCATCAGGCGCTCAGTCCTCTCACCCAGCAACTCGAGATTGCTCCCAATCTTGGTCTCCAGCAACTCTACAACTGAGCCACTGGGCTGGCTTCTTCAGGCTTTCTTGTCAATTCCTCTTCTACGCACACTGCTTGGGACAGCAATATTCGTGCACACGTCTGAAATTGCATGTATCCAGAAAATGAACTGCACATTTTTAAAGCCTGCAGGGAGGTAAGTTTATCAGTACAGTAACTAACGGTCTTATTCTTTCCAGACAGGGAAGGTTAATCAAGCAGTTGCACCCATGCTCAATGGACAGCTGAGTTCTGTTTGTTTTCTCATTTGTTTGGCAGGCAGCCTACTGAGCTTACTGAACTCCTCATACCTTTTAGGCAACACCTTCAGCACCATTTAGTACCTAATTTCACCCCAAGTCTGAGCAATTCCACTCTCAGCCAATTCAGAATATCAAGAAAAGAGGCTTAAAAATTGCATACAACTGAAACTTGATATGCATGCAACCTTAAAAAACAGCACTGAATAGGACATTATCTGGGACTGAAGAAAACTGTGCATATATCCAAAAATTGCATACAAATGGAATTGATTTCACAATGTTTAGGTGTGAGATACAGGACTAGAACTCATGAGTGTCAGAGCCACACAAGTGAGTTCTGAAAGTCTCACCTCATCACAAGTGATGATAAACGGCATGTATTGAGTCAGACCATCGCATATTCAATTTAGATATAATCAGTTTACTAGTTATAACTTTTAAATCTGCGGTTTTTGTGAAGTTTTTCAGCTTCACTTTGTTTTCAGCTGTTGGCTGCAGTGCTGCACTATGCAATCATGGTGTCAGTAGCACAGTGAAAGCTCCACTCTGGTTTAGTATTCCATTGTGATAATGCTAACCGTCAAGACTTCAATTATGAGAATACTTAAGAAAATACTACCACACACAGAGGGTAACATCCACGGAATGGATTCCCATTTTAAATAATAACAAGTAGAGGTAAAAAAGAGTTCAAAACTGGACAGACACACTTTGAATGGAGCAGATCTCATGTATTATAAATAAAATACAGGTGCAAATCATGGGCAACTACCTGCTAGTGCTCCTCTGGCCTTAGTACAAACTTTAGTGTGCTTACAGCAATATGTGTTCTATATATTCCTGTTAGTGTTGTTAGCCAAGTTATCACTTTTATCTTGCCATTTTTACCTCCACTCCTGTTCTGTAAATATCTTTATACAACACCAGTAAAGATAAAAATAACCAGATTAAAAGTGATATCTTACACCCAACTCACAAGATATCATGATCATACTTCGAGGGGGCTCTTGCAGTAGGCAACACCATTAGGACATTAGGTCTAAGCCACCAGGTGCCAGGACCTCATGGAAAATTTCTAGCTAGCAGTATAAGACTTGGGATGTCTGTTCCAGTATAAAGGGGCAGTCCCCCACACCCACCTCAGTTCTTTTCCCACAATTGACCTGCGCTTGTCGGACTTCACGGATCAACAATGCTATGGTCAACTGCCATTTTTCTTTATTTGCTAATTCTAACAATTCTAATTATTTTTTTCTCAACCTTATTTCATCGCCAAACTCATCAACGTTCACCCATAAGTCCAAGAGTGCCTGAGGGAAGCAGCTTCCAGAAGAGAAGGACGGCCATTCCGCATGTGTCATCTGCTTAGGCCCGGACAACAACACCGAAGCCTGACAGGCCTGCCAAAAGTTTAACCAGGTCATGTGGACAAGGCGGCAGAAAGTCTTAGATATGCACCTCCTACAGCAGAAATTAGCCACCCTGGAGAAAGAGTTGCAGTCCCGGGCCACAGTCGGGACTTCTGGGGATCCTTCCTCACTGAAAAAGAAGCATAAGAAACATTGGGACTGGGATCAGTCCACCTCGGTTTTACGGTCTCCTCCTGGAGTCGCAACAGAACTGAAGTCTTCCTCCCGTGGGAGGTTGATCTCCTCGTCCATGCCAGCCCTCCTTCCATCAGGGCTGCCAGTGGACCCGCCTCCTGCAGTTCTCACTGTAGCAGATGGCACGCAAGTGGGCTCAGAGGTTCCTTCCTCTGCCCCACCTCCCCTGCTGCTCAGGCCGGTCCTCCTGAAAGGGCCTGATGCAGATGGTCAGGCCAATACTCAAACAATCAAGCAATCAAAATCTTTATTTATCCAGGCGGGCACCATAGAGCAAGGCTCATTTGCAAGGTGGACCTGGTCATGAATACATCAAAGTACAGTACAGAAGCAGGTATACAAAAAACCAATAATATACATGGAAGAAAAAATGTATATAGTATAGTACAAGGTTGAAATAAATAAAATAAAAAAACAGCATTATTTTACAATTGAAGAAGTCAGCAGATGTACAATCAACCATAGGCATACAGGGGTTATAAGCAGAGATCTTCTGAGTGAGGCAGCCGGCAACTACACATATAGGGGAAAGAGGCCATGTATGGGGTGGCAGGTTAGAGAGGTAAAGAAGAGGAGGGATATATTACCGACGACTGGGGGAAAAACTGGGCTAAAACCACAGAAAGTGACGATGGCTGTCATGTACTTGTTTATTATGATAATGACGGAGGAGGGGTAGATAACTGGGACACTGCTATGGTTGGGGTGGGACTTTAGCCAGGCTGGAGCGGACAGGGAAGGGTGGGTGCAGCAGGAAGAGTTAATAGGGAAAGAGTGAGAGCCAGGGGTAGAAACATGGTGAGCGTCAGGATGGAAAGGGGGAGTTGTGGAATTAGTGGGCTAGCGGTGAGGAAAACATTTGCAAGGTGCTTTCATGTAGCAATCGTAGAGCACCTTGAAGATATTCAGGCTAACAGGGCAGCTGAGCTTTAAGTTCCTTTGTAAACCATTCCACAATGTGGGTAAAGAGAAGCTTAGAGCAGCTTTGCCGAAATGAGTGTTGACCCTTGGAACTTGGAGGGCTATTAGGGAATACCTCCTTAGAGCGCAGGTGCCTAACACACTCCGGGGAATACAATCTGAGACATATGAGGGGAGCTTATTGGTCACCGCTCTGAAGGCCCATAGGGCGGTGTTTCTATTCCTCCTATAGTGAAGGGAAACCCAGCCTAACGATGAGTACAGGGAGCAGTGGTGTGTGGAGAATGGAAGGCCAGTAGTAATGAACCTGATAGCTCTGTGGTAGAGGGTGTCCAACTTAGCCAGTGCAGAGGCAGTGCAGTGGCTGTACAGCAGGTCCGCATATTCTATTAAAGATAGGAAGGTAGCTTGAACCAGTTGAATCTTGGCCTCCTTTGTGAGCAGGTGGTTAATTCTGTAGAATACTCCTAATCTTTGCCTTAGTTTCTTCTGTAGTTCTTAGAGATGATCAGCGAAGGAAAGTTTATGATCGAGCCAAACTCCTAGATAATTGAATTTAGCTACATACTCCAGTGTTTCTCCAAGAACAGTGGTAATGTGTGGGGTAGCCCCCCCCCGGGTACGCATGCAAGGAGAGGAGGAAGAGCATGGCTTTTGTATTTTTCGCATTGAGCAAAAGCTTTTTGTTTATGAGCTGGTATTGTAGAAGGTTGAATTCAGCTTGGTGGTCTTCACAGGCTGCCTCCGGCATGGGACGACTCAAGTACAGTACAGTGTCGTCCGCGAATAAGTGGATGTTGGCTTTTTTGATGGGGTCATTGATGTTGTTAGTGTAGACTGCAAAGAGGAGGGGACTAAGGATAGAGCCCTGGGGCACGCCCCTCAGCATATGTTTTAATGGAGAAAGATCACCTTCAGCTTTAACCTGCAGTTTCCGTTCTCTGAGGTAGTGAAGCTGCAGCTGTTTCCACCCTCCCGGCCACAGCGTCTTCACCAGACCCTGGGACGGGGTACGGTGACAGTCTGACAGACCGGCACCCGTTGTCACCCTCCAGGCCACAGCTTTCCTTGGTGGAGCCGCCACCCTTGGGGCTCCAGGCTTCTCAGCCCTTGCTGGGGGTAGCCTCCCAGGCCCCCCCCATCAGTCTCCACCAGGGCCTTCTTCTCCCATGCCTTCCGCCAAGGACCTGACGCCTGATGGTTCCTAGCTGCAATGTTTGCTGATCCTGGACCCGACAGGCCACCTCTGACTTCTCCAGAGCCTGCCGTGATTCACAAGGATCCGGCATCCAGATTAGAATCATTCGGCGCTCTTCCCAATTCCGAACAGCCAGTGTTATCCTCTGGCACATGTTCGGGCAGGGTTGCCAACTCTACCTTTTGGACTTTACCATCTGGGCTAGCAATGAGTTTGTCTGGAGCGATGTCAGGAACAGAGAATGATTTCCTGGTGCACTACTCAGTGATAGGCTTTGCTTTTCAACCAGCGTTACTATCTTGGACATTGGTGGATTCAGAGCCCTGTTGAATGCCTGGTGAGTGTCGGCTCCTAGGCCTAATTTGGTCTCTCCATCCCTGACACTAACTTCTCCCACCAGAAGGGATGCCTAGACTTCAGGAATAGAGGCCTCCCCTCCGGATAGGGGCCCATGATGGGAAGCGGGTCAGGGGGTAACCTCCAGTATTTCTCCTCCGCTACATTCGGCCTTTGGTTTGGAGCAGTCCCTCTATGTGGCCTCCGATTCTTCAGGCCCCTCTCCTCCTCATTCGCCCCCCCATGAACTATGGATTAGGGATATGCCCAAATCCCCCCCAAGAGGATCCTTCATTTCTTGAAATGATGAAGGTGACCCAGACTGCTGAAGGGAGATGCAAGGAGGACCAAGACCCCCAGCGGAGGCACCCTGCACAGCATCTGTAGCTTCCCGGAGGGGATGCGTCATGATACCGCCATTGGTAGTTCCCCACGATGACGTCTCTTCCATAGCGTGGAAGCAGCTGGCGTCTGTCCCAGCCACTCCATGGAAGGCTGATCACCTCTATAATGCCCAGGATGGCAAAGGGCATTTCGCCTTGCATCCTAAAACCAATCCCTCTATGCTTGAGGGATCAGTGGTCACGGGAGAGGGCCCGCGGTTTTGAGATTATCCATCAGACTGAGAATCCAAAGTTTTGGACTCCTTTGGACGCAAGGCCTATGCCTCCTCGACCTTAGCCTTGTAGGCTCAAAATTATATGGCAGACATGCTCTTGCATCAGCAGACCATCTTTGGACAAATTGGGGAACTGCTCCATTCCACTCCGGATTCCCCTACCCAGTCTCAGCTGGAGCACCTCCTTGCCTTGGCGTCTAGTTAAAAATTACTCAGTGCAGTAATCTTCTTTCTTCCAAGGGGTCCTTTAGCATCAGTAACATTAGCAGCAGGAAACAGGACCAACAACAACCCGAGTTAAAATTTCATCAATAAGAAACTCCAAATTTGGTAAGAGATGTGATAAAGAGCCCTTCTCCAACAGGTGAACCGGGGAGGAAGGGTGGGGGCTTACTGATGCTAAAGGACCCCTTGGAAGAAAGAAGATTACTGCGGTGAGTAATTTTTTCTTCTTACCCAGGAGTCCTTTAGTATCAGTAACATTAGCAGACTACCAAGTGGGAGGCGGGCAGAGAACCTACTCAGGAAAGAGGCTCTGCAGAACCACCCTGCCAAATTTGGCATCAGATTTGGCCTGCACATCCAAACTGTAGTGTTTCACAAAGGTATGCACAGATTTCCAGGTAACTGCTTTGCAGACATCCAGGAGAGAAATGTCCCTTGCTGCTGCAAGCGAGGCTGCAGTGCCCCTGGTGGAGAGGGCCCTGAGCCAACTGGAGGTTGGTGACCAGCTTTCTCATAGCAGAATCTAATACAAGAGACCACCTCATGGGAAACAGTTCTCTTGGTAGCTGGTCTTCCTCTGCCTACATCCCTGTAGGTGAGGAACAACTGAGTGGAAGAGCCTCTGGACTGTGTAGTATGCTCTAGCTAGTGAAAAATGGCTCTTTTGACATCCAAGCTGTGGAGCTTTTGCTTGCCAGGAGTAGATTTCTCAGTAAAGAAGACAGACAGAGTAATGGACTGGTTTATGGAACTCTGAAACCACCTTTGGCAGAAATTTCCTATTCGTTCCAAGCTCAACTTTACCATTGTGAGGGATGATGTAACTTGGCTCAGTGTACAGAGCCTGAAGCTCTGAAATCCTCCTGGCAGAGGGAATGGCTACCAGGAAGGCTGTCTTCCAAGTTACAAACTTGATGTGAGCAGTGGACAAAGGCTCGAAGGGTGGTTTCATGAGCCTGTCTATGCAAAGGTTCAGGCTCCAAGGAGGAACTGGCTCCTTAATTGGAGGTTGGAAATGCAAGAGGCCTTTGAAAAACTGTTTAAATATGGTGTGGGAAAAAACAGATTTTTCCTTTCCTACCGGAAGGTAGGCCAAAACTGCCGCCAGGTGTAGCTTCAGGGAGGATGGTTTCAAGCCTGACGCCTGTAAGTGTACCAGGTAATCTAGCAGCTGAGTATCTGAAGCTGAAAGGGATTCGACTTTTTTGCTTTTGCACCAGAGGACAAACCTTTTCCATTTGGCTGCATAAGTCTTCTTAGCGTTTGGTTCTTTTAGCCATCCTCAGAATCTTAAGAACCTGTTCAGAGTACTGTGAGGATGGAAACTCTTAACTCCTCAAGAACCAGGCCTTGAGGTGAAGAGAGTGTATGTCTGGATAATGCACTCCTGTCTGAGGAAGGGTCATCAGAGAGTGAGTTGGTGGCAAGCGAATGGACCTGCTGCAGGATAGTGAGAGAAGGAGAGGGTACCAAGCTTGCCTGGGCCAATCCAGAGCCACCAGAATCATTGATGCAGGCTGTTGTCTAAGTTTCAACAATACCCTGAGCATCAGGGGGAAAGGGAGGGAATACATATAGGAACCTCCCTGACCAGTTCAGGATCAAGGCACTCAGGGAAAGTGTTCCAGGGACTGGGGCCTGCAACAGTACTGAGGAAGCTGGAAGTTGAGGGGAAAGGCAAACTGAACCACTTCCGGTGTGCCCCACTGCCTGAACACTGTGGTTAGTACTTGTTTGTTCAGAGTACATTCACTCTGGCCTTGATTGATGTGATAGAGCATCTGCCAGAGTATTGTGTTTACCTGGGAGGTGAGTAGCTGAAGGGCTGACTCACAGGGAAAAGGTGAGAGGCTTGAGTTATAGAGCCTGCGAACAGAATATTCCTGATCTGGTCCACTCTGCTTCGTTTGTGAAAAACATTGTAGTGGTGTTTGTTCGACATTGTACAGTTTGTCCTTTTATGACAGGAGCAAATGCTTTGGTAGCTAGAAAGATTGCTCTGAGTTCCAAAAGATTTATGTGCAACTGTGACTCTAGGAGAGTTTAGGTGCTGCTTACTGAGGCACTATCCAGATGTGCTCCCCACCCCATGAGGGAGGTGTCTGTGGCACTACTCCATCAGAGGTCTCAGCTTTGAAAAACTGTTGCTTTTGGAGACCAACAAGCTATAAGGAGGCTTGCGGGTGTCATATCCTGTATCTGAACCCTGGGACCACTGCAGGCATTGAAGCCATGTGTCCAAATAGCCTGAGTTACATGACTTGCTCAGGATCGCATTATATACTAAACAAGTGAGAGTTAATGATTTGAACCCAGTCAAGTGCCTGCTGCTGGTTTCACTGTCCCTGCATGAAGGAATTTGCCACTGAGGGACAGCTTGAATTCTCACCTGCGGAAGGAAGGTATAGCATTCCTGGATGTTGGGAGGGTCCCAGGTGAGACTGTTTAGATTTACCAGGGGACCCCGTGACTCGAGAGTGAGCCCTGAAAGGGAAAATTACTCCTTGATCTAACAAGGAGACTTTGGCACTATGAGCCAATCGGCAAATTAGGTGTAGCTAGAGACGCCCAGATTCCTGAGGTGTGCTGCTACCACTGCCAGACACTTTGTAAAGACTCTTGGGGCCGAGGAAGGCCGAAGGGCCACAGTGAGCCCACACCTGAGAAACTGCCTGTGAGACCTCATTAAGGCTATATGGAAAAAAGGAGCCCTTGAGGACCAGGGAGGCTAGCCAGTCTCCCTACTGTAAAGACTGTACGATTAGTAACAGTGATCATCCTGAATTTGGGTTTTAACAGTAAGATAGGTCGCCACTCCCCAGTTGTCTATTTGTGTCAGAAAATACCTGGAGTAGAGGCCCTTTCCCCTTTTTGTGGGCCGGGACCCTCTCCACCATTTGTAAAGCTAGAAGGTTTTTACCTCCCACTCCAACAGTAACACCTGTGTTGGGGATAGAGGCTTAGACACCTGGGTACACATGAGGACCCTAACGTCAGGGTTTAGACTGCGAAGCTGCTGGCTGGGTAGAAGTGGCCACCTTTGGCCCCTTCTGCCCTCCCTTTGAAAGCACCCCTGTACTGAGAGAAGAGGGTAGCTGGGAAAAGAAACTTTGTCCCTACTACCATCGGGAGGAACTTCCATGGGGCAGGAGGCCTTGTTGCAGTCAGATGTTCTGGATCGAACAGTATGATTTGATCACAGGCAAAGTCCATGGCCGTAAACTGGGAGTCTGAGAGTAGACCAGTAGTTCTAAGCCAGACAAAACGCCTCAGAGAGATGGCATGGGCCATGGCTCTGGAGGCGACATCCTTGTTGTCCTCTGCCCTGAGGAATTGGTAATACATAGCTTCCGGGGAAGGTATGCCGGATCCACCGGCTCCTTTGCCATAGACCGCAGTGCTTTTTCTTTTTTTTTTTTGATATTTGGTTGAAAAAGCCGTGTAGGAAAACATTTTGACAAGCATCTGTGATTAGCTATGAAATCTATTTTCTGGAGTCCTTGTCCGGGGGTAAGGAGAACAAGGAGACCCCAGCTTTCTCACAAGCTGCCTGCTACAGTAACTGACATGGCTGGGATGTACAGACAGGCACTCAGCACTGTTGTTAAACAATTGATATATTTAAGTAATTATTTATCATTTCCAGATCGCTTATAAACCTCTGCCACAGAAGTGGGGGTTTGAAGCAGTTTCGAAGTATTTATATTTTTTCATTATAGATAGGCACGACAAGACTTTTAGGAGGTGGAAGACCATTCGTCTCCCAATAATCCTTTTTTATCCTCATCTTCACCTTGGATGGACTCCAGAGAAGGGAGGTCCAAGGTGTCCAATATGTTTTGGACAAATGAAAGCATAGAGGGGAAATCCTCCTGGATAGCCGAGGAAGCTCCAAGGAGAGGGCAGTGGTCACATAAGGTTCTGGGTCCTCCAAAGTCATGTCAGGAGCATAATAAAAATACTCATATCATCTGTATCACCCTCACAGTCTCTGGAGCGAGAACTGTGGAAGAGTGTTAGCAGCCCCTGTAAGCAAGGGCATCATAAAAATATTCATCATCAACTGTATCACCTTCGCAGTCTGCGGGAAAGAGAACTGTGGAAAAATGAATACTAGCCCCCATAAACATAAACCCAATTTTTGTACGGTCTGAAGGACGTGCCATACTTTTGTCAAAATATTTACCTGCGCAGACAGTGCTGAAAATGCTTCCTTTCTTTCTCTATTCTTTAAGATGCTTGTTGCTCGCTGTTGGCTGTCCCAGGAGGAACAGGAGCATTTATCTTGATAGAGTTTCTTTTTAGCCACTTCATAGCAGCTTGATAGAGCTTCCTTTATTCATGTTGTTTATAATTTTGAAATTTGTAAGGAGCTTGGGCAGCCTCTTTGGAAACTACATTTACTGGCTTGGAACTGGAGGCTTCGTCAGCCCCCTGCCTACATATTTACTGTTATTACACTTAAATGGCCCCTAATCGGTAGCCTTTGATATATCCTCAGCCATAATACTTATTAGGTTTCTTTGCTATGTGCCAGTCTAACAAAGAGAACAGAAGATCTGGACCACAAACAACCGAGTGCAGGTTTCTGTGACATGCCACCAGCCAGTTCTGCCCCAGTTAAAACTCTGTCTACTTTAAAATCCCCTTTTATTTATTTATTTTTTTTGTAGTACTGGGATCTATACCAGTGCCACTCTAATAGAAAACCCAGTCATATCAGTCAACTGTGCACAGGTTTCTGTTGTAATGCCACCGGCCAGTCCTGTGACACATGAAGTTAGGGTCCAGTTTTATGTAGTTAAGGGATTTAATCTTGTCAAGCAACTGTCAAATACTTGAATCAAACTGATTGCCTCGTGGTAAAATCTGCGAAGTCTGAGGTAAAAAAGAAGGCAAAAGTACAGAATTTGACAGTTCCTTCACGAATTGCGTTAGAAATATAAAGAACCGTCAAAATTAAGCACCGCGATAAAAATAACATAGAAAATGAACAGTTGCGGTAAAAATAAAAATAAAGAGTGACTTGACTAAATAGCGTGGTTGCGCTTAAAATAGAAAATTAGTGCAGCACTAACAAAAATGTAAAACTTTCACTTGGCACACTATAGAAAATGATTTATGAGGAAAACTTTACCCAGCTAAGCACTAGGAGGCTGTCAACAAGGAAAGTTGAGAGGCACCTCATGGGTAATGTTGCTCAGTCCAGTGGAGAAAAAATTCTGAAGCTTTCAGGCAGCTCTCGCTCAACTCACTCCCTCTCCAGTTTTTTGACTGGCTATTGCCCAAAGCTCATTTAAATAAAATTCTCTTAAAGGCATACGTCTGGGGCAGTTGCAACTAGCCAGCTAACTGCTCATGTTACTGATGCTGAAGGACTCCTGGGGTAAGAATGTAGGGTTCTACGCCTTACGGGCCTCATATGATATGGTGAACACGACCACCCTTAGTACAGCGTCCGCCATATATCTCAGACAGCATGTGTGGCTTTGTCTGACGGATCTTACCCCTGCGGCCCAGGCCTCCATTTTGGATGTCCTTTTCCAAGGCCCTGTCTTGTTCGGAGAGGATGTCCATGCTCTCCTGTCTTCCCTCCAGGAGTTGAGGGTCCCCCTTCGGCCTGTACCTCGGGGGCACCTGTGTGGTTCAAACGAACAGACTGCCAACTTTCAAGGACATCACACCTGACATCCAGACCTGAAGGGCAAATGTAGGGCCCCCTCATCGGCCTCTGCTTCAGCCACTAAGGCCCACAGAATGGCAGGCGCTGTGGTGTCGGCGTAGGTCCCATTGCCCTAGGCTTAGTTGTCTTTCCCTTTCTTTCCATCTTAAGTACAATCAGAGATTCAAGGAGAAGGGGGGGGGGTGTCCTTTCAAATGGTAGGGTTTACCTCCTCCCCTTGCATTTCCTGCAATTCTCCAATTTTTTTCCCACAGGGCTCCTCCTTTACAGGTGTTCTCCTGGGTGGGTACAGATGTCAGACAAGGATCCTCAAGTACAACCTTGTCTGTAGAGAACTAGGATGTTTCCTAGGGCTCCCCGAGTCTTTTGCTTTCTTACTGATGGCCTCTCTCTCTCTCGGGCCTGGAGCTTTGCTTTCTATTAGCGGGCAGACTCTTAGTGACTCCGGCCTCTGATCACCGAAGCTGTTTCAGTTGGCTGATGAGTGATAATCTTCTCTCCCCGGGCCTATGCGTCAAGAAGATTTCTCCCCCTCTTGTAGTGAGTTGAGAGCTGGCGTCGGTTACCCCTTGGGTACTGTGCTGGGCCCAAGCAGCCTTCAGTTCACGGGGCCTATCAGGCTCTCTTCCGTTTTAGGGGAGTTGAGATTCCTCTGCTTATGGGCTCCAAATTATCGGTGATCTTTCCTGTGTCCTGCTGGGAGTTGCAAGCGTCAGTTGGTACCTGGTGTGGGATTATATTTGCCAAAACAAAACCACTTTAAAATAAAGTGATTGCTAAAACTAGGGTGAGAAAAGAAAGAAAATGGAAAGTCAGAAAAACTGAAGGTTGACTGAAGCATCATTTTCTCCATGGTCTGACATGTGAAGGTTGATGGTAGGAAAAGAACTGAGGAGGGTGCAGGGCCACCCATGTTTATATGGGAGGGACATCACCAGTGTCTGACATTATTGTGGGCAGCCCCTTGTAGACTGCTAGCTAGAAAAGTTTCCATGTGGTCCTGGTGTCTGGCGGCTATTGTTCCTTAGGTGTAGCTTGATGCAAGAGACACCCTCGATGAAGATCATGTAATTTCCCCAAAGGAGAACAGCAGGGAAGAATAACAACATATACTATATTCAGTCCTGCTATTCATACCTTCAATAGTATAAATGTAATTATACAATGGCAAGAAAGAATCTTGAACTGTGATTGGTCAGTTTGGGGCTGGACCCATGGTGTTATCCCAGCATAACACCACAGGTCTAGTCTCAGCACTGTGAACCAATTGAGGATTGTGTAGATGACCCTGACCATGACTGTTTGGATCTCTTTTTTTGCATTTCCTCTTAAAAACAAAATGTTTTTTCCACTCTAATAAAAACATTCTTTAAAATTATTTTTTTATTTTATATAGAACAACAAGCCATTGTATAATGGGAATAATGCACTCCTGGGTGTGTGTCGTGCTGGGATAACACCACGCCTGGGGCATTGGACACACTTGGCCTGCAGCCTTGTGCCCAACCCCCCCAGGTGTGGTGTTATCCCAGCACGATACACACCCTGTCATGCATTATTCCTTTAATATAGTTACATAACAGCAGTGGAGGTAAAAATGACAAGAAAACTGAAATCTTGGCTGATAACATCACTAACAGCAAAATACAAAAAACATTTTGTTGTAACTGTTTCAAAGTTGACAGCTTTAAGGTTAGTATAATCACAAAGGAATACTGCATCTATAAGAGAGCAACTTTCACAGTGCTGATAACATTATAGGCAGACAGGAAATCCAACGCACGCCAGCTTAACTGATACTCCTTATGTACTACCTCACGCTGCTAACGTCATCCTTGCTGAAGTGGGCATCTTACAGGTTTAAAGTAGCAGTGGCAACAGAGGGTGAAAGACTATACTGAACAACAAGAAATATATAACACTAAATATCTATCACCAAACAAACAGTGCTAATCTCATTGCAGTGTACAATAACAAACCTAGCAAAGTAAGAAAATGCTGTTTTCAACAACAGGTGTGCAATTAAAAACAAATATAAAAAAAAAAAAAACTTTACAGGTACATTTAGGTTATTCAGAGTTACAGAACAAATGCTCCTTGTACTATACTGCAATCATCACAGGCTAGATAGAGAACTATTAGATAGCAATTCATACAGATTAGAAAGATGGTATCATACTCCTTCATCATCATTGCTCCCTGGTACTGTTTCCAGGCAACAACAGATAGCGATCTCCCTAGTGCAAGCACTTTTTTAAACTCAGCTTTATTCAGAGAAGAAAGCAACTTACAATTAAAAACATCCGGTCCGTACATGTATAACAGGCAATGAATATCTGCTACATCTCTTACATAATGTAGATGTATACTAGTGAAGACACCACTACGAGTGTGCAACAAAGAATATGCATCACAGTAATGCACCTGAGGCGTATTTCATGCCAGAACATAAAAATAAATTATGTCATTGTTTAAAGAAAAGCAACAAGTTGAATAAAAACTTGATAAACCTAATAAAAGTGTGCACTCTGCAGACAATGTCTGGAGGTCTCTTCCTGTGTGTAATGTTCTCTTTCTGTTGCAGATGGGCAAGACTGTCAATTCTTGATAACCTTATAAAAATTTGTTGTGTGTGAGGAATCATGGGGGTGGGGGTTGGGGGCACCAGAGGAAGCAGTTCCAACCCACCTAAAGCTATCTGAAGAGCACTGGTCTAGGGGTACTTATTTACATTATCGTTTGGGCCTACCATTCAGGCAGTCTCCTGGGCAGGAGAACCCTGCCTTTCTTGGTGATCCTCCTCTCACTGAAGCTATCCAAGTGCTTGCCCTCACTAAGTTGTAGCCTAGCCGTTATTGTTTCCATCTCATACACATGCCTCATCCATTTGAGCCATTCTACCATCTGTATCGGCTCTTTCTGAAGCCAGTAGGCCGTAATACACTTTAATGCTACTGCTAAAACTATCAGTGCCATTCTGCGTCTAGTCAGATGCATATGGACCACTGTAAGGAATCCCAGCACCCAGTCAGGGAAGGTATTTAGGATGTCCTGTTGTAAGAATTGCGGGATGTTATGTTGGATGTCTGCCCAGAAACCTCCTAACTTGAGGCAAGCTCAGAAGATATGCTAATGGGAACCTATGCCCCCATAGCCCTGCCAACAATCAGTAGTCTTTGTAAGGTTGAAATGTTACGTCACCGTAGGTGTCCGGAAATATCTGACAAGTACCCTCCAATAAAATTCTGTGCAAGTGCTTCTATCACCACAAGGGCCAACTGCAGCACTGAAGCCAGTAGTTGAAATCAAACAGAAACAGTTAAATCTTCAAACAGAGTTAAAAGTAATAATTACAAAACTGATGTATAAATCGAACATGTAATGGTCTTACTCAAAATACTCAGTTTATCATCACTTGTGAGGAGGCGGAACTTTTTATTAATCACTTGTGACTCTGGCACTTACGAGTTATTATCCTGCCCCTTCACACTTGAAGATATACTGCATATTTTGAGTCAGGCCATTGCATACCCCTTATATATACCACACCAGTGGTGAATAAACAGGGTAAATAAATCATATTATTTTGGGACAATTTTTTTTTTCCATTTACAACACATATTATTATACTTGGAACACAGGTTATTTCCTTTAGAGCATATTTCCATTTAGAATCTGGAAATAGAATGCAAAGAGAAATGGGTAAGACAGAGTTTAGAACAGAAAGAAAGGCAGTTTAGAGATAAGTGAGTTGTAACAGACCTGTGCCCTCACAAGTGATGCTGACTTCAGTGCCGCACAGGGTTACTGTGATGTAACCAGCACTGTGAAAGCTACTCTTTGATTGGTTCAATAGTACATAACCAAGACATCAAATATGACCAGCCTAACAGCAAAGATGTCATGATATCCTGAGGATAGATAGTCATTAACAAAAATACTATATCACTTGTTATCTTGGCATTTTATTCCCCGCTGGTGTGTATGTATATATGTATACGTACATATTCATTGCAAAAAACTCTGTTCATCCATCAGTTAGGGTTGCTATTACAGTGACAAAAGTCAGGAAATTCGGTGTTAGGGTTGCCAGCCCTATTACATCACCCCCACCCTCCCCACACACCAACAGGTGTTGGGGGTTTGCCTTGGGGTCATCAGCTCTAACTCTCACCCCAGTCCATGTGTAAGGAAGCTGAAATGGTACAGTATAGGAGAATGGGGTGAGAGTTAGGACCAACGACCCCAAGGCACACCCTGATGCCTGTTGGTGTGTAGAGGGTGGGGGTGGTGTGCTAGGGTCGGTAACCCTAACACTGAATTTCCAGACTTTTGTCACTGTAACATCAACCCTAAATGATGCATTAATGGAGTTTCTTGCAATGAATTTCCTTACTTTTTGAGACAGTGTAATGTTACCCTTATTTGGTTGAGCTCCCATCAGTCCATAGCATGTTGTGGGAGCACAGGGCCCACATGCATATTGTAAGTATCCCTGATTTTCAAGTGGGAGAGCATGGTATCCATCTGTGGGAGCACAGGGCCTTATGGGCCCTGCGGTCCCATCTATTCCAAAGTGTAGAGACATTGTAATTAACCATCTCCCTGTAGAAGTGCAGGGCACTCTGGGCCCTGAGCTCCCATTACTGCATAATGGAGGGCCCTGCACTCTCATTACTGCATAATGGTTCCATCTACCCATAAGTATAGAGACACAGTGCAGGCCTAGAGACATTCCAAGTAACCCTTGTGCTGCAAATGGCACAATATCTTAGTAATCATAGGAACACTGGAAAACAATTCCACTGCAGTTGTAATCATAGCCTGGCAACCTGCACACGTGCTTAGTATAAGCTGCGTTTAGCGGAAAATCCATTACCTCAAACCGTTTTCCAGATATACGCACCGAAAGGTACTGCGGCCACCACAATGTTATCTAATGGGAACTTCCTAAACTTCAGAACGTTATAACTATGGAACCGATATAAATGTTATCACCAAACCATCAAAAGGCACATCTGTGGAGCAAGCCCTTTCTACCCTGCAAATGTAATCTCAAAAGTCCTAAGCGTTTATTTGCAGTGAAGTGGCAAAGAAACAGCAATTTTTTAAAAGTACTTTCGCAAATTTTGCAAAAATAGGTTTGCAAAACTTTAGCAAATTTGAGAAAGTTTCACAAATGTACTTTTGCAAATTTATGACACTTCCAAAGGAAAAATTGAAAAAACATATTTCCGAGCATTATTTTAAAAACTAATGTCAGGATCATGTTCCTCAGGCCCCGATTAGGTAAACACCACTGTTTATGTTTACCAAGGGGCAGTATTTTTTGAATCACAGTGTTTTTCCCATGTCGCTAACTGACAACAAGATGGCGGATTTGCAATACTACAAAACCCATTTGCGAAAGTAAAAACTGCTTTTGAGACAGTCAAAAGTAGTTTCGAGGTGTACATTATATTTTTTCCCATTGGCTATAATGGGAAACTTTAAACTTGAATAACGTTTGAACAGATTGTTATTTCTTCATCAAACCTTCAAAAGGCACATCAGTGACCCAGACCCCATATACCCTAACAATTTCAGACCAGACCCTCAAACCATTATGGACTTATGCCCGAGCAAAGAATTTGCATAAAAGTGGTAAATTTCACATTTTTTGGCACTCCACAGCTCAGCAACCACATATCATACTAAAATGCCAGCAGAATAGGCCTAACGGTCTTTCATGTCTGCTTGTTTGGTCAGCTCCCACCCTGGGAGCTGACCTTGCTGCCCCCCTCGCCTTCTCTGGCTTCTCCCTTCCCAGTTCCGGATATTCTTGCTGCACTGGATTTTGCTTCCAGAACCCTTCCCCTGTACCTGTCCCACCCCCTCTTGAACCCCTCCACCGTCTCTGCCTCCACCAGCCCATTGGGCAGCGCATTCCATGGCTCTGCCACCCTCTCAGTGAAGTAGCACCTCCTCCTTTCTCCTGAATCTTCCCTCCAGCTTCCACCCATGCCCTCTAGTTGCCCCTCCTCCTTCCTTCAAGCACCCTGACTGCTCCTCCCCATTTACCTTCATGTACCTGAAGACCTCTATCATGTCCCCCGGTCCCTTCTCTCTTCCAATGTGAACATATTTAGCTCTTTGAGCCTCTCCCCATAGGTCCTGTCCCTCAAGCCCCAAATCATTTTGGTTGCCCTCCACTGGACCCTCTCCAGGAATTTAATGTCCCTCTTTCAGTGTGGCCTCCAAAACTGCACACAGTACTCGAGGTGTGGCCTCACCAGGCAGTTATACAGAGGGAGTATCACTTCCCTCCTTCTGGAGGTGATCCCCCTAGCGATGCATCCCAGCATCCTGTTGGCCTTGGCTGCTGCCCTCCTACAAGTCTCCGAGTTGTTCATCTTGACATCCACCACCACCCCCAGGCCCCTCTCAGCCATCGAGACTTATAGCATTCTCCCCCCCAGGGTGTACACTTGGCCCGGGTTTCTGGCCCCCAGGTGCAGTACCTTGCATTTCCCTGCATTGAACCTCAGCTTCCACTTTCTAGACCATCTTTCCAGAGCCTCCAGGTCCCCCTGTAGGGCCACCCTCCCTCCACCCCATCCACCACCGCCCCCAGTTTTCAGTCATCCGCAAAGAGACTCATCTCACTCTTGATACCTGTCCTTATGTCAGAGACGTAGGCGTTGAACAGGAGGGGCCCAAGGACTGATCCCTGTGGGACCCCACTCGGATCCAATCGGAACGAAACTTGCCAGATCCAGAGATCTATGGTACCAGACAGTGCATGCAAAATTGCAGGCAAATCAGACAAACAGTTGCAAAGGTAATAAAGTGCAAAATGTTGGGTTTAACAATGACCATACAACCCTAACTGTAGGGCACTACCGTGCCCTATCATATTACAGTATATTATATATACATACAATAGGGGTGAGACTTCAAAGAGTGTGATAAAAGAAACAAATACTTACCATAGTAATGTTGTTTCTCCCCAGTGATACTCAGGTATTCAGAACTTCTGAGGTGACCCTTTAAGACAGAACTGCCTGGAGAGAATGGCACACATTTAAGTGATGGAACCCTTTGCATGTGACAACTTTTCAAATGCTGCCTTGAACTAACTGCCTTAGTTCTAAACCTCTCAGATTTCCTGGATGCCTGGAAAGGCAGGCCCCCAAGGACTATGTATATTAAAGGATAACAATAATAATAATGATAATTAAACCCACAAACCTCCAAATAAACCCTCCAACTGGAGGGCAAAACCTCAAAACGTACTCTCCAAAATAGCAGAATCACCTGAAAAAAGGGGGAAAACACTATGAACATTGTTAGAAAAAACAGTGCCAGAAAATGGCACTTATACCCCTGAGCACACAGTATTCAGTAGTGCAGAGGCTACTGGTTCTAGAAGGGTAGGCAGGATGGGAAGTTCTGAAAACCTATCACTGGGAAGAAACATTACTATGGTAAGTCATTTTTTCTTCTAACCCCAGTAATACTCAGGTATTCATAACTTCTGCAGACTATGAAGTAGTACCTTTGGAAGTGGGAAAAGAACCTTATTTTGGAAACAGACTCCGGAGGACTGCTGTGCCAAACCTAGCATCACCCCTGGACTGGATGTCCAGACTGTAATGCTTTGTAAAGGTGTGTACCGTTTTACAGGTAGCTGCTTTACATATGTCCACTAGTGGAACATCCCTGGCAGCTGCTATGGTAGCAGCTGTGTCTCTTGTGGAATGGGCCCTCAATCCTGTTGGGGGTTCCTTTCTAGCCTTACATATGTTCACTAGTGGAACATCCCTGGCAGCTGCTATGGTAGCAGCTGTGCCTCTTGTGGAATGGGCCCCTCAATCCTGTTGGGGGTTCCTTTCCAGCCTTAGTGTAACAAAACTGGCTACACTGTACTATCCATCGAGAAATGGACCTTTTCGATGCTGGGTTATCCTTTCCCACATCCCCATAAGTCAAGAAAGTACAGTTACATAAGAACTTACCGTAACAGTATATCTTCAAGATAGGCTCTTACAGTAGGTAATTACAAATAGGACTGAAGCCGGCAGGCGGCAGGACCCCACAGAAACATTTCTAGCCAGCAGTCTGTGGCAGGGGACACTTCAGTCAGGTGACGCAGGCATCATGCAGCCGTCCAGTATAAAGGCGGGGAAGGTATTACCTACTGCAAGAGCCTCTCTCGAAGATCTACTGTTACGGTAAGTTCTTACGTAACTGTACTATCTTACTTTGAGAGGGCTCTTGCAGTAGGTAATTACAAACAGGACTGAGTCCCAAGCAGTCTGGAACAAGAAGAAGCAAATGGGAGGAGGAAACTACCCAAATGTAGACCCTCTGGCTGTGAAGGTCTTAGGAAAGAAGACCTTGTAGGACAGCCAACCCAAAGCCAGCTCTACGGCGAGAGGCAATGTCTAAACTGTAATGTTTCGTAAAGGTATGGACAGAAGTCCAAGTTGAGGCTGCCCAGATGTCTGCCGCTGACCCATTCTTGAAACAAGCAGCAAAGGCAGCAAACTCCCTGGTGGAGTGGCCTCTGACTTGACCCAGCCGGGTCTTTTGGTACATGTCGTAATAGAAAGTAATACAATGAGCCAACCATTTAGATAGACATTGTTTGGAGACAGCAATGCCTTCTCTTTTATGAGCAAAAGAGACAAACAGTTGATCAGTCTTTCTGAGATCCTTCGTCCTGGTGGTGTAATATCTCAGAATTCGGTGAACATCTAAAGTATGCAAGAGGTACTCCCCTTGATTGGAGTGCTGTGCAAAGAAAGCAGGTAGCTCAATGGATTGATTCAGTGTAGATTCCACTACCACCTTAGGAAGAAACTTAGGGTTGGTACGCAGAGCCACATGTTCCTTGTGAAAAATCAAATATGGGATTTTGCACATTAGGGCCTGGAGCTTGGAAATCCTTCGAGCAGAAGTAATGGCCACTAGGAAGAGAGTCTTCCAGGAAAGTAACTTTAGGTCTGCTGAGACTGCCTGCTTGAAAGGAAGTAGGGTAAGCTTCTCAAGAATAAATTCAAATCCCAAGGAGGGGCAGGGGTACAAATAGGGGGTCTCAAGTGGAGAACCCTTCTAAGAAAAGTCTTAGAGACTTCCAACTGCACAAAAGTTCTGTCCCCAAAAGGAACATGGTAACAGGAGATGGCCACCATGTGAACCTGTAGAGAGGAATGACTGAGACCCAGATCAAAGAGATGGCGCATGTAGTCCAAAAACCTCCCAACAGAGCAAGAGAAAGGCTTGAAATCTTTGTAAGAGGCCCAAATAGACAACCGTTTCCATTTCATTGCATAGACAGATCTAGTGGAGGGCTTTCTGGCCTCCACCAGAATCTCAGCCACCAGCGGGGAAACCCCGAATCAGGCTTGAGCTACGTCTGCAGGAGCCACGTGTGCAACTGAAGGGACTTGAGGCTGGGATGGACCAGGGTCCCCTGATCCTGGATCAGCATAAGTTGTGACAGTGGAAGAGAAAGAGGAGGTTCCTCTGAATACTGTTGCAGAAGAGAGAACCAAACTTGCCTGGGCCAGAAAGGAGCGATTAGGATCATGCGAGCTCCTTCTGAGCTGAGTTTCTGTAAGACCCTCGGAATCAAGGGAATCAGGGGGAAGGCACAGATGAATCTGCCCTTCCAGTGAGTGAGCAGAAAACAGAAACAGGTCTACCTGGGGTGTTCCCGAACGTAGAAAGATATGGTCTGCTACCCCCTGATCCAGTTCCCACTTGTGAGCATGGGCAGACGACTGACTGAGGTGGTCTGCCAACGTGTTCTCGACCCCCGGGACGTGAATTGCCATGAGGTGAAGGTTGTGCTGCACTGCCCAATCCCAAACTCATATCACCTCCCTGCAGAGAGGGTAGGAATGAGTTCTTCCCTGTTTGCTGATGTACCAGACTACACACGTTGTCAGTCTGGACAGCCAGATACCCTGGGAGCAGATACAGATGCAGAGCTTGTAGAGCATACAGCATGGCCCGGAGCTCGAGCACATTTATGTGAAGTGTCTGTTCGAGCCTGGACCAGGAGCCCTGGGTCCTGTGAGACCCCAGGTGGGCTCCCCAACCCTTGCCCAAGGCGTCTGTTGTCAGCATCTGGGAGTGGGAGAGAGAGACAGAAGGGAACTCCCAGGCAAAGGTTCTCCTGAACCATCCACCATTGCAAGTCCCGAACCACAGGACTGGAGACCAGAACCTGCAGATCTAGGTCGTCCACCAGCTGATCCCACTGAGACCAAAGCATCCACTGAGAGATTCTCATGTGGAGCCGTGCGTGAGGGACTGTCGGAATAGCAGCTGCCATAAGCCCAAGGAGTTTAAGGAATGACCTGTCACTGACTCGCCTGCGGCTGGACAACAGGCTGACCTGAGCCTGGAGACTGGCCACCCTGTCCAGTGGCAGGAATGCCATGCCGGAGGTCGTGTCCAGGATCGCCCCGATAAACTGGAGCCTCTGGGACAGGATCAGATGGGACTTGGCCTGGTTGATGGTAATATCCAGGCTGGTGAAAACCTGCAGGGTAAGGGAAAGGAAGCGCAGGAGTTCCTCCCTGGATAGGTCCGCCAGGAGTCAGTCGTCCAGGTACGGGAAAACCTGAATCCCCTGGTTACGCAGGTAGGCCACCACCACTGAAAGGCATTTGGCGAATACTCGGGGCGCCGAGGAAAGACCAAATGGGAGGGCCTTGAACTGGTAGTGGTCCCCCTGGAATAAAAAATGAAGGTATTTGCGGTTGGAAGGGCGAATAGGGATATGCAGATAGGCATCCTGCATGTCCAGAGAGCACAGCCACTGTCCCGGCTGAAGGAGGGGCAGAAAACTCTGCAGAGAGTACATTCTGAACCTTTTGTACTCCACGAACAAGTTCAGGGAGCTGGGGTCTAGAATCGGCCTCAAGTCTCCTGACTTCTTCAGAACCAGGAAGAAATGGGAGTAGTAACCCATCCCCTGAAGGTGGGATGGGACAGGCTCTATCACCTCCTTCAGAAGAAGGGAGGATATTTCTTCCTGGGCCAGAAGGAGGTGTTCTGGGGAGTAAGACGACCTGGGGAGGGGAGGGTCGTGGTGGTTTCTGATGAAACTCTATTGAGTGTCCTTCTGTTATCAGCTGGCGCACCCAAGTGTCTGAAGTGATCCTCTCCCAACCTGGTAGATGGAAGGAGAATCTCCCTCCTACTGATTACTCTGGGAGGCCCAGAGGCTGTGGGAGAGGAGAGGAGTCAGGAGGTGTGGGGCAGTGTCGTGGCTGAAGCTTCCGCCACTTTTTTGGGTGGGGGGGGGGCTTGGCAGCCAGAGGGGCCCGATGTTTGTTGGCCCGCTTTCCCTGAGGTTTCGCTTTGGGCCGAGACCATCTGCGAAAGGGACGACGCTGAGCCTGAGGGGGCCTGTACAAGGAGTCAACAGACTTAAGTGCAGTACCATTCTCCTGCAGATCGGTGATGATGTCCTTGACATCGCCGCTGAACAGCACTAAACCCCTGAAGGGCACGTTCTGGATAGCAGACTGCACCTCCGGGACCAAACCTGACACCCGGAGCCAGGCATGATGCCTCAAACCCACGGTGAAAGCCGAGCTCCGACCAGCAGCGTCCACTGCATCGTATGTGGCACGAAGCATGTGCCGACTGGACGAACACGTAGACT
Organism: Neoceratodus forsteri; assembly: GCA_016271365.2. NCBI lineage: Eukaryota > Metazoa > Chordata > Ceratodontiformes > Ceratodontidae > Neoceratodus > Neoceratodus forsteri. The sequence continues at coordinate 1,271,718,169 of CM057449.1, read as the reverse complement.
GGACTAGGTCAGCCACTTCCTGCTTCGTCTGAGGCTCAGGAAGGGATTCCAATTTAGTTTCCATTTTGCTAAGGATCGTCTTCTGGTAATCCATCATGTGAGCAACACAGTTCAGGGCCCTGATTCCCAGAGTGGAAGAAGCATAGACTTTCTTCCTGTACTGGTCCAGAAGGTGGGATTCCTTGTCGGGTGGAGACGAGCTCAATGGGGTTAGCCGAACTGCCGTGAGCGGTGCTAATCATGACCAAATCAGCTCTGGGATGTGAATTCAAGGAATCAACACCCTACGGAGCCTGATAAAGCCTGTCCGACTTCCTTGGAAGGGGGGCTAATGCCGACAGTTGTTTCCAAATAGTGGACACAAGGTCGGCATGAAGCTTGATCCAGGATGGAACCAGAGTAGGAGCAGTCTCGGGCAAATCCAAGTGCACAGTGAGTTTTTTACGCCATGGATCCAGCTCCAAGGATTGCCACTGATGAACAGCCTGGATTTTACACAGCAACTCCAGGAAAGAAGGATCCTCCAGAGGGGACTTTGGAGGAGTCCTTTGCCTGGGCTTGTCTGGAGTGCATGGCACATCGTCCGGATCGCAGCGACAGTCGGAGTCATCCGAGGTGGATGAAGAAGAGGAGGACTCCTGCCGGCGTGGGGCAGGAACGGACCCCTTGGGAAACCCACAGAGAAGAGTATTCTCCCCTGCCTTAGAACCAGAGGGCTCGTCTCTGGTGTCAGGAAGGGGGGAGGGAATCTCTTGCCTCCGACGTCGGGGGTCCGGAACCATGTCTGGCGTCGGAAGATGGCTCTCCACTTCCCTGGTGAGCTGAGCCTTGGCCTCAGCCCACCAGGAAGCCAGAGCCTCCTTCAGATCCACTGGCGGCTGAGGGGGCGGTGGTGGAGGAGGAGGGGAGTACGGATACTGGGGATATCCGTATGGCGCATATCTGTAACCCGACGGCGGGAAGCCCGGCGTCAGGTACTTGGGCACCGTGTACTGCGGCGTCGGTAGGCTGGCGTCGCGTACTGTGGTGCCGGATACTGCGGACCTCGGTATGATGGCTTTGGATACGACGGAGTCAGATACACAGGCACCAGGGGCTCTGAAGGAGCAGAAGGCCCTGGGAATGGCCCAGTGGGCGGGCCCGGAACAGGAGGCCTGGCGGGCGGCGGGCCTGGCATAGGAGCAATGTCCAGCAAGGGGATTTCGCCGGGCGTTGGGTAGGCTGGCGTCGGTGTCCGAGGATCCGACATTGGGTCATCCAGCCCAGCGGGAGGGAGACCTGACGGCAGCGTGACAACATCCTCGGTGTCGCCCGGGGAAGAGAGGCTAACATCCCTGCAGTCCAGCAAGGGAGACACTGGAGCCTCTGAATGCAACAAATGCTGCAGCGAGCACAGGACGACGGATAGGCCTGAAGGGTCCTGCGTTGGCTCTAATGCCGAGCGGCCATCGGAGGGTTCGACGTCTGGCTTACCGGCGGGATCCGGGCAGACATCAGAGGAGCCAGCGTCCGACTTATCAGATCCTACGCTCGATGACGGCCACGATGGAGGGACGGCCTTGGCGGACGCTTTAGAGGCTGTGCGCTGCCATGAAGGGTCGGGCGTCTTTATCAGCCTTACCCGGGTGGGCGTCGGAGGAGCCGATGTCTGGCTTACTGGGGCTGCTCGAACCAGAAGGCCACTCAGTGGTGACCTTACTGGGAGAGCGATTGCCTCCTTTGACCCGGAGGCTCCTGAGGGGCCCGAGCATGAGCCAGATGGGAAGGTCGATGCCGCCTTGGAAGCCTCCAAGATGGCAGTCGTGGAACGGTCCCTCGGAGGGGACGTTACCTGCAGCACTGTGACCCCAGCCGAGGTCACGGCGACTGTAGTAGAGGAGTCCCGGTGCTTCTTCTTGCAATGGCCCTCCGGAGAAGTAGAGGCCTGCCTAAGTTTTTCCAGCTCCTTTTCCATGGAAGTCATTTTAAGTTTAAGAATGTGGGCCTCCAGGGACTGCTGCCTCCGCTTTCGGGTGGCCACGTTAAACTGCTGGCAGAGCTGGCACTTCTCCACGGGGTGGTCGGGGCCTAGGCAAAAAAGGCACTGGGAGTGTCCATCCTTGTGCGGGAGCTGGGCGCCACAGGAATCGCACTTGTTTTTGTGCTCGGAGGGAGTCGGGGACAACATACATGGCAGCTGAGGTAAATGCTGATGAAAATCAGAAGAAATAGCAAAAAGAGACAGTAAAACTACTGACAATAGACTGGCGAAGCAGTGAACTTAACCATGAGGCGCTACACAAGCTAACGGTGGGAAAGAACTGGAAGGCGGGCATGGGAGGCCACCCCCTTTATACTGACGTTGCATGATGTCGGTCACCTGACGTGGGGTGGTCCCCTGCTAGAGACTGCTAGCTAGAAATTTTACCGTGGGGTCCTGACGCCTGCCGGCTTCAGTCCTATTTGCAATTACCTACTGCAAGAGCCCTCTTGAAGTAAGATCAGCGGTTTTCTGTCCTGCCTATGGTCCGTAGTGGCTGTCATATAGTAGCTAAAAGCTCTCTTGACATCCAGAATGTGGAGTTTCCTTTCACCAGAGGTAGAGTGCTCAGTGAAAAAGACAGGTAGGGTAATGGTTTGGTTCAAGTGAAAATCAGAAACCACCTTAGGGAGAAATTTCCTGTTTGTTCTCAGGATCACCTTATCCCTGTGGAATGAGATGTAGTCCTGTTCAATACAGAGAGCCTGGAGCTCACTTATTCTTCTTACAGAAGTCATTGCCACTAGGAAAACTGTTTTCCATGTGACATATTTCAAATGAGTGGAAGATATGGGCTCAGAGGGAGACACCATGAGCTTAGCTATGAACATATTCAGGTCCCATGCTGGCACCAGCTCCCTATGAGGGGAGTGCAAATAGGCCAAGCCCTTAAAGAACCTCTTGAAGACAGAATCTGAAGCCATTGACACATTCTGTCCAGCTGATATGTAAGCAGATGCTGCAGCGAGGTGGGCCGTGAGGGTACTGGACTGCAAGCCCACTGAATGTAAATAAGTGAGGTAGTCAAGAACAGCTGGGACCCCAGCCTGTGCTGGTACCAGTTCCCTGGTTGAACACCAAATAGAAAACCTTTTCCATATTGAGGCGTAGGTTTTCTTAGTGGAGGTCTTCATGTAACCGCTTAAAATGTCCAAAACACTTTCAGAAAGATGCAAGCCTGCATATTCTAGGTCTTCAAGAGCCAAGCCTTGCACTTGAGTGACGTGCGGTTCGGATACAGGAGCCTTCCCTGGTTGGAGGTTAACAGATTGTGCCTCCAAGGAAGGTATATTGGCTCGGCCACAGACATGGAGAGCAGCAGAGAGTACCATGGCTGCCTGGCCCAGTCTGGTGCTATCAAGATCATTGATGCTGACTGGGACCTGAGCTTGAGCAATACCCCGTACACCAGTGGGAAGGGAGGACAAGCATACAGGTGCTTCCCTGACCAATTCAGGGCTAGAGCATCCAGGGGTACTGTTCCCTGATCTGGTGGTCTGCAACAGTATTGTGGCAGGTGGTGGTTCTCTTGGGATGCGAACAAGTCTACTTCTGGGGTGCCCCACCTCCTGAAAATCACTTCCACCACTTGCCTGTTCAAAATCCATTCATGATGGGCCTGACCGATTCGACTCAGAGCATCTGCGAGGGTATTGTCCTTCCCTGGCAGATGGACTGCCTGTAGGGAAACTCCCAAGGAGTATGCCAGGCTCCAGATTTTCATGGCTTTTGTGCAGAGAGGACCCGACCATGTACCTCCCTGCTTGTTTATGTAGTACATTGTGGTGGTACTGTCTGTTCTGACCTGTACCACCTTTCCCTGTACTAGTGTTGTGAAGGCTTTTAGTGCCAGAAACACCGCTCCGAGTTCCAGCAGGTTTATGTGCTGGAGTGATTCAGCACTTGACCAAGTGCCCTGGGTTGTGTGGTCCCCCAATTGGGTGCCCCACCCCAGTAGAGATGCATCTGTTGTGAGAACTGATGGGGACTCTCACTGAAAAGGAACCCCTTCCTTTAGATTTGTTTCTTCTTTCTACCACTGAAGTGCCTGTAACAAGGTTTTTGCTACTGGGATCAGCTATGAGAGAGGATCTCTTCTTTGGCACCAGTGTGCCCTTAGGTGGAACTGGATGCCTCTCATTTGGAACCTGGAACCTAGGACTGTGCCTGTGGCTGCAGCCATGTGGCCCAGGAGCTGTAGGAACTACCTTGCAGTTTTTGGCCTGTGCAGGCTGAATGAGTCTGCAATCAGCTGGATACTTCTCACCCTGTCCAAAGGAAGGTAGGCCCTGCCTTGCAGGGTGTTGATCTCGGCCCCTATGAACTGCAGCACCTGTGCAGGTAGAAGGACCAATTTTTTGTGGTTTATCAGGAACTCCATGGATTCCAGAAGCCTCTGTGTGATCTGCAGGTACTGTCTGACTTGCTGTGGTGATTTTCCTACCACCAGCCATTCCAAATATGGGAACACTGTGACACCTTGCTTTCGAAGGTGTGCCACAACCACTGCCAAGCACTTTGTGAACACTCTTGGAGCTCAAGTGAGGCCAATGGTGGGGCTGAAAACTAGTAGTGACCTGATGGGAGTCTGAACCTGAGGTACTTTCCGTGAGACTCACTTATGGGGATGTAGAAATAAACATCTTTTAGGTCCAGTGATGCCAACCAGTCTTCTTTTTGGAGTGTTGACAGAATCAATGCCAATGTTACCATTTTGAACTTTGGCTTTGTCAAATGCTTGTTTAGTACTCTTAGGTCTAAGATAGGCTGCCACTCCCCATTTTTCTTTGTGGTAAGGAAATACCTTGAGTAAAAGCCCTTTCCTTTCTGCTGCGCTGGAACAGGCTCCACCGCCTTTGACAGTAGCAGGCTTCGAACCTCTTCCTCCAACAGCTTCTTTTCTGCAAGGGAGGATGGTCTGAATACTCTGGTTCTTAGAAGAAGAGATCTGAAACTCAGAGACAATCCCTGACTCACTACCTCTAGGCCCCACTTGTCTGTAGTGATTTCTTGCCAAGCCTGGAGGTAATGAGCCAGCCTGCCTCCGACAGGTAGAGAGGAGGTGGCCTGTGTTTGCTTAGTCTAGGGCTGAGACTGGGGTTGAGATCCCCGCCTGGAGCCCCTTCTGACCCTACCTGTGAAGTACCCTTGCTGGGGATACTGTTGGTACTGGGGTGCAGCCATTGCCTGGAAAAAGGGCCTGTTGTGAAAGGACCTGCCTCTGCCTCCCCTCCCATAGGGCCTGGTGGATGGAGAGGACCTTCTCTTTAGCTGAATTGCTCTTAAAGGTGATTTTGTACTCATCCACCTTCTTCATATAAGCCACTGTTTTGTCTCCAAAAAGGGAATTACCCTCCAAAGGGAAATACATGGCCTTTGTTTGTGTGTCCTGGGTAAGATTTGTGGCTCTTACCCTGGCAAACCTTCTTTGGGCAACAGTACTGGCCATCCACCTAGCTTCTGTATCATTAGTATCAGCAGCCATTTGAAACTGATACTTGGCTGCTTCCAAGCCAAACCTAGCAATTTCTGTGAGGTCAACCGACAAGGATGATGTGGCCTTATCTGCCATAGCCAGGATAGACTGCCACAATGACTTCTGATACTGTGCCAAATTGGCCTGAAAATTAGCCTGCCTGATGGTCAAGGAAGCTAACAAATACCCCTTCTTGGCCATACTATCAATTTTTCTGGACTCATTTTCTGGTGGCCAAGAAGCCAGGGACATCTTAGCCTTGTCACAGGCTGCCGCCTGTACCACACCCTGGTGGTCAGGGTGGGAAAACAGAAATTCTGCACCCTCCCTGTCCAGCTGGTATTTCTTGTCCAGTCTCTTATCAAGAAGGGGGGACAGAGTAAAGGTTTGTAAAATCTCTTCAAATAATCCTTTTTGAAGAATTTATTCACCGGTAGGAGGAGATTTTTAGTGGGGGTTAACCCCATCATTTCAAAGTATTCCACCTCCTCCTCATCTTCAACTTACTCACTTGTGGTGAAGTCCAAGGCATCAGCCATTCTTCTAACAAAAGTGAAGTGTGAGGAATAATCTTCAGTGGTTCTGGGAGGAGAACCAAAGTCCTGCTTGGGAGAAACTTCAGGTTCAATGGGTTCCCCCTTGTCCTCCTCCTCCTCACACTCAGCATAATCCTCCTCTTCAATAAATGAGGATTTAGCTGAAGTGCCAGCCTGTCCGGCTGGGGTCTGCCCAGATGGCTGCTGGCTAGTGGAAAAAAGTCCCAGCAAAGCTTGTACCACCTTGAAAGCCTGTGCTATCTCCTGAGGAGAAGGGAGAGCCAGAGCACCAACAGAAGTCCCCTTTTTTTGTCCAGTAGGGGGTTCTGTGTGCTTCAATTTTTTAGTCTTTTTTAAGGGAACTGGGGAGTCAGCCGGTTCAGCAGGCCTCTTAGTCATTTTATCACCCGTCTCAGGGGTTGAATGTAGCACTGCTGTGGTTTCACCCACAGCAGAAGAAGTTGTCAGCTGGTCAGAGCCTGAGGGACCCTTAGGTGGAGGAAGTTTTTTCTTTAGCCGTTCCAGGAGTTTCTCCACAGTTTTCTCTGGGACAGTTTTACAAATTTCACAGTCTTCTTTTAGATGATTATAACCAAGGCAGGCAACATACAAACCGTGCTTATCTGCTTTAGCAAATACTTTCCCACAATCTGAGCAGTTTTTAAAACAAGGTTCACCGGTTATCTTTTTAGGTTTTTCAGACATTTTATCGGTAACCAATAAAAATTTAAACCGCTAAATAATTTTAAGGTTCTCAGTAAAATTTAGCAGTTGCGGTTGGTTCTGGAAGCGATAATGAACCGGGAATCCGCAGAAAAAAATGAACCGAGGTCATCGGTTCAGTAACCGATAAAGCGCTTACAAAAATAAAGGTTTTAAAATAAAAAGAAACTAAACTAACAGAGATTTTTAGCCAGAAAACTCTAACTTGGTTCCCCAACGGTTATACCGAACTGGGAAGAAATGATAAAAATACCAAAATTAACTCTAAAAATAAGGTTTAGCTAAATTACAATGAGTAAAAGGCAGCAAATGAAAGAAAAAAGATACTCATATGAATTTATAAATTTCTTTACGTCACAGGTAGAAGTTGGGGAGAGGAACTCTGAGTGTCTAGACTTGATAGAGAGTGAAATCTGACAGGTTTAGAACTAAGGCAGTTAGTTCAAGGCAGCATCCGAAAAGCTGTCACCTGCAAAGGGTTCCATCATTTGCATGTGTTCCATTCTCTCCAGGCAAGTCTGTCTTAAAGGGTCACTGCAGAAGTTATGAATACCTGAGTATTACTGGGGTTAGAATCTTGTATCTGTCAGAGTGAGCTAACTTGCAGCTGACGTATGCACTGTGATAATATCAAACCGATATACATATGGTGCCTATGTCAGCACGATATCTCCACAGTGCATACGTCAGCAAACCCCATCTGCATTCAGCCTAAGGTAGAAATTGTGGAATCTGCATTAACAACTTAAATAAAGAACACCTGAACCAGCTGTAAAAGTCCGTGGGCAATTAAAATGGTGCAGGGTCTGCAACAGAAGCCATACAAAGAGCGACAAAGGAGCTTAATATGTATACCCTTGAGGAAAGGAGGGAGAGGGAGGACATGACAGAAACTTTCAAGTACCTCAAGTGAATCAACAAAGTCCAAGTGGGTAGTATCTTTCAGAAAAAGAGATGTGCAAGAACAAGGGGACACAATTTGAAGATGGAGGGGGGGATGGCTCAGGGCAATGTGAGGAAGTATTTTTCCACGGAGAGTGGTGGGCGCATGGAATGGCCTTCCTAGGAGGCTGTGGGGTCAAAAACTGTGGGGGAATTCAAGAATGCGTGGGACAGACATAAGGCAATTCTGGTAGGGGTGGGAGGAAGTAGGCTGTTGGTTAACTAGGATCTGCAGCTTATCCATTAGGTAGGGAAATGGGCAGACTAGGTTGGCCAAGTGGTCTTTATCTGCCATCAAAGTCTACGTTTCTATGCTTAACCAATCAGAACCTACACATCACAATCATTCACATACAGAGAACACCGAATACAGCCACCGCAAACAGTAGTAACTGTTCACCAAAAAAAAATCAGTTAAAAAAAGCACAGTACCAACCAAAAAATCTACTGTATAAATAGAATACATGATGGTTAGGAGTGAGATATAGCACATATCTGCACTCATGAACAGTAACCTCGGAAAGCATCACTTATGGCTTCGCTACACTCAGCCACTTGGGAGGTATCCCGAGGTCACTGTTCACTCATGCAAATATTTGCCATATCACACTCCTGACCATTATGTATCCATTATTTAAACAATAAAATCTTGCATCTGTCACAGAGTGAGATTACTTGCAGTTGATGTATGCACTGTGATAATATTAAACCAATATACATATGGTGCATACGTCAGCACATGATATCACCACAGTGCCATACATCAGCAAACCCTATCTGCATTCAGCCTCAGGTAGAAATCATGGACTCTGCATTAACAACTTAAATAAAGAACACCTGAACCAGCTGTAAATGTCTGTGGAGTACTCACAGAAGCTGTTCGAAAAAGCCACTGAAGTACCTGAATATTTTAAAGTCTCCGGTGAAGTAAACCAGCAGTAAAGAAAGTGAAACCTGTTGTGCCAAAGTCCAGTGGCGGCAACCGGCGAGAATCCAAAAAACAATAAACACATGTTGCACTCAGAACAACACAATCCCCAAAGCAATAAAATAAACTGTGAAAAATAAAAAAATGCACCCAGACGTAACAAGAGTGCCCAACAAAACAGCCAAACTCCACGCCACATGAACCCGGAAATCCCCGCCCCCAAAGTACATACAGACGTATAACAACACTCGCATGCACGCGTGGACATACGAACCAATGAAATCACAGCAATAAAACCCATTCAGTAATTAAACCAATCAGATCCTACACATCACATTCATTCACATACAGAGAATGCCGAATATGGCCAAAGCAAACAGTAGTAACACTTTACCATAATAAATATTAGTTAAAAAACCATAGCACCAATCAAAAAACCTATTGTATCAATAGAATACATGAAAGCACGGTGTCAGATCGACACTGCCACAGCACCACATGCACAGTGATGACTGAAATCCTGACCGTAGCAACACTGCCCCGCCACAGCAGCCGACACCCCCCCCCCCCATAGCATCAGCAGGTGCGCCGGCGGAGACTACAAAGACGACCACCACACCTGCAGACCTGTTTCTCAAAAGCAACGGGGGACATGACCAAATTCATGGACAGTGTCAAGGGGAACAAGCTGCTAGTGGGGGCCGGGTACACCTAACAGCAGGACAGGACCCGCGGTGAGCACACGTACTGGAAATGTTGTGAATACACAGCAGCCAGATGCAAGGGCCATGCACTCACCGTGGCAGGGGGCACTCCATCACTGTCGGGCACACACAACCATGTGCCAGACACTGCTGCGGTTGGTGTTCGCAGGGTGCGAGCCGCAGTCAAGCAGAGGGCAAAGGACACGGAGAGCAGCCAACAAATTGTTGTGGCATGCTGCTTGGGGGTCAGTGTGGCAGTGGGAGGCAGCCTACCATCAGTACCGCTAATGAAGAGGGCAGCACGGAGGGGCATCAGGAGTGCGCCAATGGACCCACACACCTTGTCAGAGCTCACCATCCTGGAGGCTTATTGCAGGACATATTGAGGTGAGCCATTCCTACTATATGACTCTGAGCAGAATGCAGAGGTCAGCATTGGGCACAGGCTCCTGCTGTTCAGTACTAGCAGGAACCTAGAGTTTCTAGCCCGCAGCCCATCCTGGCTAGGGCACGGCACCTTTAAGTGTTGTTTCAGGCTCTTCCAACAATTGTACACACTGCATGGGGTTGACGGGACTCCTGTACTGCCCACCGTGTACGTCTTCATGATGAAGAGGACAGTGGCAGCGTTCATGGCAGTCTTCACAAAGGTGTCTGAGCTGTGCCCTATAAGCAGCCCCCACCAAATGTTAATAGACTTTGAGATGGTTGCCCACAGGGCAGTGCGGAATGTGCTCCCGCAGATGGATGTGCATGGGTGTTTCTTTCCTGTGCCAGTGTGTGGTGGCAGATCCGGCAGTATGTGGAGCTTGAGCATCAGTACAGCACGGATGTGTGCACCATGCATCGCCAAATCCTGCCCGCCTTAACTTTTGTGCCCTTGGAGGACGTGTGCACAACATATGAGGAGCTCCGTAGCTGGGACTACTTTAGGGAGCATGAGGAGGCACTCGCCCCCATCCTCGATCATTTTGAGGATACCTGGCTGGACAGACCTGTACACAGTGGGCACTGCCACAAGCCGCTGTTCCCCATCCCTGTATGGAACTGCCATGCATACATCAGGGAGGGGATGCCGCACATTAACAATGCCATTGAGGGCTGGCACAGGGCATTTAATGCCATGCTGGGTGCAGCATAACCCACCCTGTGGCAGTTCCTTAACATCCTGTGGGGGAACAGCGGCTGACGGAGATCAAGCTGCAGCAAGCTGTGTCAGGCCAGGTCATGGGGCGTTCCCGTCAGCGGAGAAGGGATAGTGCCAGGAGGATCACTGACCTGGTCGCCCGATACAGCACCCGTAGCCGCAGGGACCACCTGATGGGGCTGGCATTAAACATCAGCCTTCGAGTGTGAGCCCCAGGGTGCTTGCGGGGGAAGGGCACACTCTCACTGACTCCTTGCTTGTGTCACCCCCTGTGGCCACTGTACTCTATGCACCAGTCCCTTGGCTAGCACTGTTGTCCCATGGGAGCTGAGTGCACTAGGTGATCCACTTAGTCCTGCTTTGTAGTTGCTGCTACTGCCGCCTAGCCATGAGTGTTGTCCAGTCCTGCATCTGGCTGCATCAGGGGAATCCCCTGTGTGTGTTTGTCCGCATCCCTGCCACCGACTCTGGTGCATCTCCACTGTGCCTACCGGTGACCCTGCCCACATCCCAGCATGTTGATCTGCTGGCCGTCGGGTCATCCGTGGCCGGGGGAGGGGTCATTGTCAAGTCCTTAACCACGGTGTTCGACGGTGGTGGTGCTGCGGCGTTCAATGGCTGTTTGCAACTCTGTACATCAGGGTGTCCATTGTGGCTGCCATGTCAGTTTGCCGGCCATCAGTGTGCACTGCATCGGGGTCATTTGCGGCGGTTTCTCGGAGTCACTGTGAGGGACATTGGGCACTTCGGTGTCGATCACCTGTGGTGTTTCCGAATACATGATGGTCAGGAGTGAGCTATGGCACATATCTGCACTCATGAACAGTGACTCCGCTCCACTATGCTTCGCCACTTGTGAGGTATCACGAGGTCACTTTTCACTTATGCAGATATTTGCCAATATCACACTCCTGACCATCATGTATTCCATATATATATATATATAGAGAGAGAGAGAGAGACAGATATAGCTATATATATTCTTTGCAAAAAACTTTGTTAATGCATCAGTTAAGGCTGCAGCAACAAAAGTTAGGAAATGTGGTGTTAGGGTTTCCAACCCTAATGCTATCACCACCATGCAGCAACAGGCATGGGGGGGTGCCATGGGTTGTCTACCTAATGCTCACCCCATTCCTTGAGTAAATAAACTGAGATGTGTACAGTATGGGAGAATAAGGTGAGCGTTAGGGTTAACAACCCCAAGACACCCCCCATGCCTGCTGCTGCATGCTGGGTGGGGGTGGGTTGTTAGGGTTGGAAACTCTAACACCACATTTCCCAACTTTTGTCACTGCAACCCTAACTGATGCATTAACAAAGTATTTTGCAAAGAATTTCCTTACTTTCTGAGAAACTATAATTGTATCCTTTTTTGCTTGTGGGAGTGCAGGGTCCAGAGGGCCCTGCCCTCCCATCCCTCCATAGATGCATACAGTATATGTTTGTTGTCGTGGAAGCATTTCAGCCAAAACAGCAACTGAACTGTCAGCATAGCCTTATTACCCCACCTCATGAACGATGGGCTGAGAATTTTCAAATCTCTGACAAAACATCATTCCACGTCACCACCACATCATTCCACGCCAGAGGTGAGAAAACACATTTTGGACAGGAATTGAAAACTGACAGCTGTCACGTTCATGAGGTGGTGTTAAGGAATGGCTATGTTGAAAATTTGGGGTGAAAATATTGAAAATTACTAACGTTATGACCGAGCGTGGCAAAATGTCAACAGATGTGCAGAACTTTGCCATTTTAACATATTTTGATCACAAATGTTCAACATACCCTTCTTATGACCCCAGCTCATGAGAAAGTATGGTGAAAATTTTGAAATTCTACCCAAAAGTGATTTTTGCCAACCGACTGTGAAAGCACCTTTCGGGCAATATTTACAGAACAATTTAATTATTTAGTTTTTGTTGACCGGGTAAGTGCACTAGACAAATCCTGCCTATTTTCAGGCATGACCGGGGATACAGATGAATGCCAGTGACCATGAACCAGATTGAGCTGTTGGTGGCATTTTTAGTGAATGAGGGAAATTTGGCCAGGACACTGGGGACATTTCCCTACTCTTTTCGATAAGTGCCATGGGATCTTTAACATCCACCTGAACTACCACCAATCCAGGCAGATGGGACCTCGGTTTAACATCTCATCCGAAAGACAGCACCTCAGAAGTGCAGCACCCCTCTCATGCTGCACTACAGTGTCAGTACTGGGATATTAACCCAAGTGCCAGAAGTGGGAACTGAACCCACAGCCCTCTGATCTCCTGGCCTCCTCTCCTGGATCTCCTGGATCCTACCTACTGAGCCACTGACACTGCAATACGATACCAACACTGTTCATGAGGAGGCGTCTCAAAAAGGGTATGTTGAAAATTTGGTGTGAGAATCTTTAAAAATGACAAAGTTATGCACCCAAGTTGAAAGCCCTATTGAAATACATTGAACCGCATTTACCTTAATTTCTCAGTTCCCTTGTAGTATAGCGGTCCCTCCCCGTCTCTGTTGCCATCCCCGTATGAATATATATATTTCCCTGGTAGTCTAGTGGTCCCTCTCCCCTTCCCCGATGTCCGATCGTTATCCCCGTATACGAAAATATTTATTTCCCTGGTAGCCTAGTAGTCCCACTCCTTCCCCGTTCTCCGATCACAGTCCGGTTAAAATACTGAAATCCTGCTAGCGCAGTGGTCTCCCTCCCTCTAGTCACCATCCTAAATTATTTTTAATTTCCTGTGGTGTAGTGCACCCCACCCTCCTCAGTAGTTACTCACAACCCACTCCCCCATCCCGACTTTCAGCCGGTGACCAGCACTGCCCTCTCTCACCACTACCGTGGTCATGCCGATGAGCTGTGAATGAGTATGTACTTACAGTATGTGCTCATTCACAGCTCAGTCAGCCAGCCATGGTGGTGAGATGAAGGCTGTGCACGCGCTGGCTGGGAGTCAGAATTGGTGGGGGAAGCGGGTGGTGGAGACTATCTCACAGGGTGGGGAATCACCAGGGAAATTAAAAAATAATCCATGGGACAGCGTTTGGGGAGGGACCTTTAGACTACCAGGGATTTCAGTATTTTAACCAGAGACAGTGATAAGAGAATGGGGGAGGGGGGACCACTAGACTACCAGGGATTTCAGTATTTTAACTGGGGACGGTGATCATTCATCGGGGGAGGGACCAGTAGACTACCAAGGAAAAATATATTTTTATATGGGGATGGTGACCACTAGACTACCAGGGAAAGACATTTTTTTTACACAGGGATGGCGATCGGTGAATGGGGTGGGGGAAGGGACCACTAGACTATGAGGCAAATATACAGGTTACTCACCTGTAACAGGAGTTCTAGGAATGGTATATGTTGTTCATCCACACTTATTGGCAGGTTCCTTGCCGCTTTAAATCTTGCTGGAAGGTCTTCAAGCTGGCTCCTCCCACCCACCCGGGTGGTAAAACTCTCGGCTCCGCCCCATGATGCCAGATCTGGCCCGCTGGAAGCTCAGGTTGTGCTGTCAAGCGGGAGGTTGGAGATCTGTGGATGAACAACATATACCATTCCTAGAACTCCTGTTACAGGTGAGTAACCTGTATTTCTAGGGACATGGATATGTTGTTCATCCACACTTATTGGCAGACTCCTAGCAGTTCTCTGGAGGAGGGAGGCAAGGTTCACACCCCCTACTTAGGGAATAAAGACTGGAGAACCGAGGCCCCAAAACCAGCATCCGGCGTGACTCAAGGTCGATGTGGTAATGGGTAATAAAGGTGTGTGCTGACTTCCAGGTAGCAGCCCTGCAGATTTCCTGGATAGGGACGTCCCTGGAAGCAGCCACCGATGCAGCAGTATGACGGGTAGAATGAGCTCTTATCCCTCTGGGAGGCTCCATGCCCGCCAACTTATAGCAGAGATCTATGCAGGAGGTGACCCACCTGCTTATCGTCCGCTTGGCTGCAGGTCTGCCAGGTGCGGCTTCAGCGTAGGTGACAAACAGCTGGCGAACCTCTCCCCGAATTTCAGCCGTGCGCTCCTTATAATAAGTGAGCGCCCTTCTAGGGTCCAAAGTATGGAGCCTGTATTCGGCCTCCGAGGTGTGATTGGGGTAGAACACCGGCAGAGTCAACACCTGGTTAAGGTGAAACTCCGACACCACCTTCGGAAGGAATTTCGGGTGGGGGCGCAGGACAACCTTGTCCCTGTGGAAGACCAGGTAAGGAGACTCAATGCAGAGCGTCTGGAGTTCTCCCATCCTTCTCGCTGACGTGATAGCCACAAGAAGGCGGTCTTCCACGACAGGTGAGAGAGTTCACACCTGTGCATTGGTTCGAATGGCTTGCCCATGAGCTTTGCCAGTACCAGCAGTAAATCCCACAGAGGTGGAGGCTCTCGCAACGGAGGGGAAATGTGATCAAGGCCTTTGAAAAAGCGCCAGACCACCTTCTCCTGCGCCACTGACTGCTCCCCCGGCCCATGCCCGGTAAGCAGAGATGGCTGCCAGGTGCACCTTTAGGGTCGTCGACCTAAGCCCTTGACTAGAAAGGGACCATAAATAGTCCAAAATGCTTGCCAAAGAACAGGAGGAAGGGTCCAAGCCCTTACCTGACACCAAATGGAAAACCTCTTCCATTTGAAGGCATAGCATTTCTGGTCGACTCTTATGGGACGCCCAACAACATTGAGGACTCGTCGAAAGACCCAAGGCCTGGAACTCTAGCGCCAGGAACCAGGCCATCAGGTGCAGGGATTGAAGGTCCAGATGGAACACCTTCCCCTGACTGACTGAGAGCAGGTCCAGGCGAGCTGGAAGCTGCCTTGGGAGCCTGTAGCTGAGGTTGAGGAGATCTGGGTACCAGAACTGGCGGGGCCAGTCTGGGGCTATCAGAATCACCTGCGCCTTGTCCCTCCTTGTCTTGAGAAGCACCTTGTGAATCAAGGGAAATGGGGGACAGGCGTAAAAGAGGCCCGGGGTGAGGTGCCACAGCCTCGAGAAGGCATCCCCCTGCAGCGAGCCATGCTGAGGGGGGCGGGCATGAAACAGCCTCAGCTTCGCATTCTCCCTGGAGGCAAACAGGTCCACCTGAGGTGTGCCCCAGTGGGAGAACAGATCTTGTACTACCTCCGGCAGGAGAGACCACTCATGAGATGCAGCCCCTATCTGGCTCAGGGCATCGGCCAGGGTGTTGGAGGCTCCTGCCACATGAATGGCTAGGAGATCCGCCTCCAGGCTGCGCACGAGTGACCAAATGCGGAGAGCTTCCTTGCATAGAAGCATGGAGCGCGTCCCGCCTGGCGGTTCAGGTAGTACATGGTCGGTATTGTCCGTCCTGACTCGGACCACTTGACCCCGAGAAACCAGCAAAGGCGTGAGAGCTAGCGGACCGCTCGGAGCTCCAGCAGGTTGATGTGACATCGGGACTCCCGCGGGGACCAGACGCCGTGCACTCGGTGTTCCCCCAGATGGGCACCCCAACCCATCAGAGAGGCATCGGTCGATAGAGAGACCGTCGGCTCGGGGCGGACAAACGGGATGCCCTCCTGCAGATGGGATGGAACGGTCCACCACTGGAGAGCGTTCCACATCTCCTGGGTCACTTTCACTAGCTGGTCCAATGGATCGCAGCGTTGTGACCACCGGCTGGCCAGTCCCCACTGAAGGGGGCGCATATGCCAGCGTGCCCAACAGACCACGCTGGTACAGGCCGCCATGAGACCCAGGAGGCGCAGGAAGTCCCGGGCAGGGTGCGATTGCCCAACCAGAAATGACTGGGCAAAGGAGGTAAGAACCTCGGCCCTGTCCGCCGGGAGCCGTGCTCTGGCTCAAGAGAGTCGAGCTCTGCCGATGAACAGGATCACCTGCTCGGCTCGAGTTCCGACTGGCCTCGCTTGATGAGAAGGCCGACTTGAGAGCAAACCTGAGGGCCAGATCTCTGACCGCTCCACCCCCTGTCCTGGAGGGGCTGCTATCAGCCAATCGCCCAGGTAAGGGTACACTCACCCGGCACCGAGGAATGCTGTCACCACTGCCATGCATTTGGTGAAGACCCTGGGAGCTGGAGATAAGCCGAAGGGCATGGCTTGGAACTCGAAGAGGGATCCTTCCGCTCGAAAGCGGAGGAATCTCCGATGTGAAGGATGGATAGGGACGTGAAAGAACGCGTCCTGTAGGTCCAGAGAGCAGAACCACACGCCGTGTTCCAGAGATGGTATTATCTGTGCCAGAGTGACCATTCTGAAGGTCCGAGACCTTAGGAAATTGTTCAGGTCGTGTAGGTCGAGAATGGGGCACCAGCCCCCCATCCGTTTCGGAACCAGGAAATACCTGGACACGAACCCCGGGTCTAAAGGGGGGTCCTCTACCTTCGTGATCACCTCCTTTTGGAGGAGGAGAGCGATGTCGGCTCGACGAGCCGCCGATGAGGCTGCAGACCCCGAGGCCCCCCGAGGTGCAACGGCTCTGAATGGTGGGGCCTGCTCGAATTCTAGAGGTAGGCCTTTTTCCACCACCTCCAGTACCCACCTGTCCGTGGTAACAGCGGACCAGGTGGAAAGGAAGTGTCTGAGCCGTCCCCCCACGGGGGGAACCAGGGGTGAGGTGACAGGGATGGGGGCGACACCCCTCAGCCCGTCACTGGGCAGGCTTGGAGGAGGGACCGGCCGAGGGACCTCCTGGGCCTTTACCTCCCTGCTTCCTGTTGGAGGAAGCCGACGGCTTGGGTTTGGGATACCAAGCTCGAGCCTGCTGACCCTGACGTTGCTGGGCCGGGCGCGCCGCGGGCGCAGAAGGACGAAAGGGCTTAGGCTGTGGCTTGCGGCCTTTGTCCTTCTGAGCGGAAGAGACCGAGTCCAAGGTAGCATTGGACTTCTCGATCCTCTGCAGGTGACCTTCCACCCCAGGGCCGAAAAGGTCAGTCCCCAAAAAGGGAACATCCGCCAACTTGTGCTGGGTATCCGAGGAAAAGGTGGATATCCTCAGCCAAGCCTGACGACGCATGGCCACTGCGGCTGCCACAGACCTGGCACATGAGTCCCCGATGTCTAACGCAGTCTGGAGCTGCTGTTTGGCCACTGCCCTGCCCTGATCCCGCACCTGCCTGACCGTAGTCTGCAGATCTGCGGGAAGATGAGGGACAACCTCATCCAGGGAGCCCAACAGGGTGTGAGAAAAATGTGCCATGAGGACGACCGAACTGGCCTGACGAAGCCAAGAGAGGCGTGCATAGACTTTCGCCCGCATAATCCAATTTCTTGGATTCCTTGTCGGAGGTTTGTTCACATCTCATGCCCCCGCACTGAAAACGCTGTCGGTAACCAACCCTCGGCCAGGGGTGTTCCAAAACGGATAGGAATCAGGGACCGTATACTTCCTGGCCAACCTGGTCAAGGCGCAGGGCAGGAAGCAGGACGCCGCCAAAGTTCCAAGGCCGGACCTCACTCATGGCTTCGCCACCGGAAAGGCCTCCGTGGGAGAATCCCTTGGTCCAGAATCTCCGTGAGGGGATACCTGGCTCTGCTTAGAAACGGGTTCGAGCTTCATCCCGTGACTCCGAGATGAGTCAAGCAACCCTAAGAAGGACGGAAGGGCTATCGCTCCACTGACTGCTCCTCCCGAGACTCCAAGTCCAGGCGCTTGGAGAAGAGGGAGGAACCATCATCGGACTCAGAAGAGTCCTCAAAGAGCTGCCTCAGGCCTGAGCCACCCTCCACCTGCCGAGGTTTATTGGGAGTGAGGGTGACAGACAGCCTATGAGGCAAACCCAAGGCCGACCGAGAATTTTTGGTCGGAGCCCCAACTAATGGCTGTGGAGGCAGAGGGTCCACCAGAATCGGTGGGGCAGCTGGAATTGGCCGAACAACCGGCCTGAGAACAGGCTCCTCGACTACAACGAGGGGTTGTTTCGGCTGCTCCGGTGACAGCCACTTAATGGCCAGGGAAGACGACTGGGTCGGCTTATTCCCAGTCAAAAAGAGCTGTTGCCACAAGAGTTCCTCGTACATCCGACGCAACTTGCGCTGAAGCCTCCTCCGTCGAGGAAGAGGAAGAGCGGCGCGCGCTTGCTGCGGTGCCGAGATCACGGCGGCGGGCGGGGTTGGACCGCGAGGAAGGCAGAGAAGTGTCGGAAATCTGCACTCCCCTCGGCTCGGACGATCCCACCGAAGGCTCCGGAACCGGAGGCACAGACGAGCCGACGGGATCCTCAACTCCCACCGGGGGAACCGGGGAGAGGGGATTCTCAGCTTCTCCAGCCGACAACCCGTCTAACGGGTCGAGAAAAATCTCACCGCGCCGACGGGAGTCTCAGTCAACTGGCCTGGACGGGACACCGTGAAGCCAGTGGCCGAGCTGAGGGTCGACCCAGTGTCGACTGTCGACAAGGGAGGATCTTTCCCGCCCCAAGAGCGCGTGACGGAGAGACTTACTTTTGCTCTTTTGGACCTGGAAAAGGTCCCGAAAGTTGGACCCTCACCTTCGTCGAGAGGGTCAGACAAAGCTCCTTAAAGGAAGCTGTGCACGAGGCACCGAGAGAGAGCGAACAAATGCCGCAGCCGAGGTAGAAGCGGCCCATGCCGCCTCCTTCGAGGGTGATCATCTGCTCGAGCTGATCCTCACGGAAGCCGGGCCATGACACCGCCAATTGGGCCTCTTTAGATTTCACCGTGGAATTCTTTTCTTGGGTGCCCCAGTTGTAATCGGCAGCACGGTCTTCAAGGACGTAGGCCGAAAAGGAAGAGCACAAGTCGCAGGCCTGCGGGTCGTGTTCAAGGCCCAGGCAGTAGACGCACGTGGAGTGCGGATCCGTCCTAGACATCTTCTGCCTGCAAGGGCACCTCCGAAAACGAGAGTCGATTTGTCCATGCGCGGCCCGCGGAGGAAGACCACGAAGTCTTTTAGCAAAAACTTTTGATTCCGAACTTCGAAGAATTAGGAACCAGTCTTAGCAGCCAGCGTTAAGGGAGGAACCTGAGCTTCAAGCGGTAAGGAAGATCTGGCGCATCGGGGCGGAGCCGAGTTTTACCACCGGTGGGTGGGAGGAGCCAGTTTGAAGACCTTCCGGCAAGATTTAAAGCGGCAAGGAACCTGCCAATAAGTGTGGATGAACAACATATCCATGTCCCTAGAAATATATTTTTTATACGGGGATGGTGATCAGACATTGGGGGAGGAACCGCTAGACTACCAGGGAAATATATATTTTTATATGAGGTCGGCAATCGGACATCAGGGAGGGACCACGTGGGCAGTCATTTTTTTTTATACAAATTGTGACAAAGAATCCTTTTCCATGGTTCCTTTTCCGCAATTTGCAGCAAAAGAAAAACCCTTTTTCGCAAATTGCGAAACAGGATCCTCTTCATGATTTCTTTTCTTGCAATTTGCGAAAAAGGATTTCAACATGTTAAAAAAAGAATTTACAGGTGAGTTATAAAAAAAAACTCACAGCAGAATCCGATAGAACGGTCCCGATTAACAGAACACATGAGTTGGTTACTTTAGAACACATCAGTTTTCTGTTTTTTTAACTTTGTTTCCGTCGCTAAGAAAAAATAAGATGTGGCAGCACGAAAAAAGAGTCCCCATTTGTGACACAGAATCCTGTTTCGAGGCTCACATCTAACTTTTCCCACTGAAAATAATGGGACATTTTAGAATTTAATAATCTTTGAATGGATTAATATTTTTTCACCAAATCTTCCAAAGACACATCTGTGACCCAAGACCTTTCTACCCTGAAAATTTCAGACCAAAATTCTAAGCCGTTTTTGTACAGCGGGGTTGACAAAGAAATTTTACCAAAAAAAAAAATTTGTCAAATTTTTCGACACTCCGTATCTTAGCCTTCACATATCTAAACACGACGACACTTGGCACATCAAGAGTTGTTCGGCCCCTGACTGTGCATGCAAAATTAAATGCAAATCGGTTAAACAGTTTCGAAGTTATTAAAGTGCAAATTCTGAGTTTAACATAGAAGTGAAGGTTTAACCATAACTATAGGGGCGCGACTTCACCCCTATAATATATATGTGTATATGGGGTAGGCAATGAACTGAGTCAAAATATGCAATTTATATTTAAAGGGAAGCAGTCATCAGCAGAATCTCCCCACCATCCCAAAGTCTTACCCCCCCCCCGATTAGACATTTCGCAATTAAAACACTTTTTTTTTTACGTGTTCTAACTTTATTTTATTGTTGAAAAGTCCAGGGTTCTGTAACATGGCGGACTAAAGTGAAATTGTGGTACTGCACTGCTCTCTTCAGCTGTACTGAAGCTAGTGGTGTGGTGCTGCAATTTCACTTGAAATGGAACTGTGCAGTGTACATCATAGCCTTTTAAAAAATATAATAAAGTAAGTTAAAACACCTAAAAAAAGGTGTTTTCATTGCAAAACACCTAATTGGGGGTAAGGCTTTGGAGAGAGAGAGATTCTGCTGATGACAACTTTCCTTTAAGTGTAAGGTGTCAGGACAAAAACTCATGAGTGGCAAAGTCATGAGTGAGTTATGAAAATTCCATCTCCTCTGAAGTGATGATAAACTGGGCGTGATTTTCAAAGCGTGGCACAGGGCTTGTGTCCTGCCCTGCACCACGACAATTAGGTTCTGGCGGTGTGCCAAACCCTTTGTCGGACCTCTGCCAGATTTTACAATCTTGGGCATAGGTGTGACAGTTTCCACGATTTACAGCTGCTTGTGCCAAATATCTAGTGCAAGCTCCGTAAAACCGGCCTCAGGATTGCAGCAAGTTAGACTAGAAAAAGTTGGTCTAACTTACGGCAACTGCCACATGGGATAGAAAATTCCGTTAGATTGCCGTAAGCCCCATGTGCCGTATCGTCAGCACACCCAGGGTTTGCGTCGATTTAAGCTTTTGAAAATCCTGCCCATTGTGTTTGCTGACTAAGACAATTATATATTCAATTTATGTAACATCAGTTTATTAGTTATTAATTTTTAAGCTCTGTTTGAAGATGTAACTGTTTTTCTTTGAGTTCAAATGCTGGGTTCAGTGCAGCACTTGGTACTTGTGATGTTATCAGCACAGTGAAAACTGCTCACTTATTTCAAGCAGTAAGACATGACAGGGTGCTTATAGTAGGAGGATAATGGCATACCTCAGGTATGTTGTCAGGCACGTGGCAAAACCACTTCCTCACCATTTACCAAGTGGTTGACTTTATTCTCTGACATAAACCACTAAAATGTTCCTAGCACCAGACTGGTTACCAGACTGGCTACATATGGCAATCTGGCCTTTTGGTCCATGGCCTTTGTCTTTGGAATGGACTACCTTGGGACAACCAGACTTTGGTTGATCCTGAGCTATTTAAAAGCAAAGTAAAAAAACTGTCCTCTAAAAACAAGCTTTTAAGACTCCTTGACTATTTTTGTCTTTTGATTTTATACAGTACTGTACCTTAACATTATACAATATTAAAAAATGGCATTTATTATCATGAAATGGGTCAAGATTTGTTTATTTGGGAGAGTGGTGAAAAAATGCACAAAAATAAAATAATGTTAAACATTTCAATTATTTTTTTTAAGCTCATCTACCCCACCAAAATAGTCCCAGCACATGCAAGCATTGGCATGAGATCTCAGTTTCAAACATTATGCACTGCAAAATAATTTTTTTAATTATTCTTTCCACCCTCTATTTTCCCCAACCCAACCCCATTTATCTGTTTACTTACTTTTTATCCTCCTCCTCCTTTACATTACTTCCCCTCCTTCCCAACCCTGTTTATTTTCTGTCTTTCCTAGAATGAGATGATGGAATGTTTATTGTGGATGGAATACAAGAAATCAAAACTCTGCACAGTTTTACGGGAAAAATGTTCACCCCCACACTTGCAGAACAGAGAGCCGTGGACAAGGCTTTTGTTTTATCCATAGCAGGTTAAACAGCAAAGATTTCCCTGGTAAGCTGGTAAGGATAGGAGAAGGATTTTTCATGATCAGCAAAGAAACACTAGAAATTAAAACTGTAAGTAGTAAGTACTTCTTTTTTTGTGTGTGTGTGTGTGTGTGTGTGTGTCTGTAAGAAGAATATTATGAGCACAAATAGCATTTAATTACTTTTTTTAAATTTAAAGCCATTTTATTTTTTGGGCCTATTTTAAGTTTTTTAGTGCATAATGGTGGCAGCCATGTTTGTGATGGCAATCAGGGCTGTGTGATTAATACTGATTTTATTGTGAAGAGGCTGCTGGATCGTTATCTGATGCTGTTGCGCTGAGATAACAGCATGGGTAAAGATGGCTCTCAGTCAATCAGGTTTCAGGATTTTTGAAACCCATTTTATAATGATGCGTCATAAAATGGGTTTGAAATGTTCTGCTTCCTGATTGGTTAAATATGTTCTGAAACCCATATGTTAACTCCCTAGAAATGCACAGGTTGGTACAAGTTCAGACAATGGGATTTAGAATTTGGGCCAGTCAAATACAGCATTAATAAGACGCTTCACTCTTCCCTGACTGCCATTACAAACATGGCTACCACCTTTACTCACAGAAAACCTTCAACAAAGCCATACAAAGTAAACTTCCTTAAACTTTAAAAAATAAACATTCTTTCCTTTTGTGATACCATCCTTGCACTTATAAAACTTGAAAAATGAAGTATTATGCACAGTTTTAATTCTAGTGTTTCTTTGGTGACCATCAGAAACCTCCTTCTATCCTTACCAGCTTGTAAGGGCGCTCTCCGTTGCTTATATTGGCTCAGAGAGAATTGAGACCTTGGCTACATGTAAGGCCTTCTGCTGTGTGTGAGGGGGTGAACATTCTGCCAGAGAGTTTTGCAACAGTTTGAATTCCTGTATTAACAAACATTCCTTCTGTTAAATGCGTGGAAAGAAACATGACTGACAGGTGGAGAAGGACTACTTTTCACTAGTTACTTTTAACAAAGGAAAACACCTGTTTGAAATTTTTTAAAATTACATATTTTTTTGTTTTTTTAAATTGTTTCTCAGTTTACCGGGTTTAAAAGTGCTGTAAGACACTCCAGATCACTGGCTGTCTGGTGTTAATGCACTTCAACGTGCTAAAGGCAGAAGGTGCTTTTATGCACCCAAGGGTGCATTAACCCCCGACAACCAATGTCCTGTCATGTCTTACTGCTTAGGTATTCCACTATGATTATATTTATCTACAAATTATCAATTATGACAACACTTATAGCAACATATTTTTGATATCCTGCTGTTAGTACTAGCAGCCAGGATTTATGAACATCTGCTTACAGAATATCACTTTTACCCCATTCCATATATATATATATATATATATATATATATATATATATTTATACATAATGTGGGCACGCATCCAATGTCATAAAATGTTATTTCCTCATACGTGTGATAAATATTAGAACCTGGACTTTATCTCACATATGTTGGATAAACACTACAGTGAGATATTCAAAGGGTTGTGCCTAGTGCAACACAGTTTGTGCCGAGCAACCCGCAATCACCCGGCCTGACTGAGGATGCCTTGCGCAAGCGCAGAATCCGATCGCCAGGGCGCGTGCTAATGTATGTGGTGCATCTGAAGTGGGTGTGCCCATGGATATACAGCACATCCTGATATTCAGCCAGGGATGTGCCGTGCATATGCTAGCACAACCCCCAGATGCATCGCATACTGGGGTGCAAGGCTGAGCAAGGAAATCCTGGCTCAAATGCTTATCAGGTGGGCTGCTATATTGCAGGGTGCAACACAGCACCTGCCAGCCATGGGTGGCCACCCGCCTGGCAGGGACACCATCCGCAAGCACCCAAACCACCCCAGTGGTCTAGTGGGACCCCCTCCCTCTCATATGCCCAACTGCGGCATTAGTATTATACAATGTATAACTTGGTGGTCGAGTGGTTCCCCATCTCCCGTGTCGCGATCACGAACTGGTAGGGAGGCGGAATACTCAACCTGGTGGTCAGAGGTGGTGCCCTCCCCTCCCACCCACAGAGCACCCCCAGCCACCCAGCCTTCCCCCAGTCATCGGGCGGGCGGCAGCACCTGCCCACATACCACCACGAATGCCAGCTTACAGTAAGATCTTGCAAGCCTATTGGTCCACAGTGCGACCAATGGTCTTGCAGACCATACTGTACTACATAGGCACACATATGTGAATGAACACAGTGTGAATATCTCGGCCTACATGTCAATCATCCCCCCTCAAAAAAAAAACACGAACCTTTTGTACAAACAGGACATGCAATGGAGACCTAGATGAGACATTATCTACACTTGAGCAGTTTAACATTGAGCACATCACTCGTGACTTACGCCACTCCTGAGGTTACCCGAGGCCAAATTGCTCTTGTGTTTAAGTTCATGAGTCCATTTGGGGGGCCTCTTATGGATATATGGGTGTCACCTTGTGTGTTCTTAGGACCAGAGGATTGCAAATGGAAAGGTAGCAGTTCTGTGGTCCTAAAGACACAAGAGGCAATGCTCTTAGATCCATAAAAGGCCCTCCAAACAGACCCATAAAATTATCATAGATCTCTAACTGTACAAAAAAACATTTTTTTTTTATTTAAAATGCCGATGAGAGCTGGAGAAGCGGGTAGGAGGAGGAGAAAGGGGAGAAGCCCCCAAACTGCTGACAACAGCGAGGGAAGCCCTTAATTCCCTCCTGAGGGAGGAAGCAGGTAAAACATGGTTTTGTTGTCAGAGGAGGGTCTTCGAGTGGGGGAATAAGCCTGGACCTATGCTAGTGAGGTTGATGAAAGGGGGCAGATGCCCATCTCGGATCCTGCGGATTAGGGAAGAGGAGGGGCAGGTCATTACAAGTTCAAAGGACATAGCAGAGCGCTTTGGGAGGTTTTATGAAAAGTTATATAGGGCAGAGCATGTGGGGCAGGTGGAGTGTATAAGGGAGTTTATGAGTGGGGTATTGCTGCAGGGGATCACGGATGAACAGAGGGAGGAGCTGAGTCAGCCCATCTCAAGAGCGGAAATTCTAAGTGCCATACAGAAACTGCAGGAGGGAAAGGCTTGTGGACCAGACGGATTTCCAGTTGAGTATTACAGGATCTTAGGGGGAATGGCGGAGGTGCTGAGAAAGGTATTTGATAGAGGGGAGGAGGGACAGGTCCCAGTGCTTCGTGACTCATGCTACGAAGCCAATATTTGTTTAATACGTAAGGGGGGCCAGGATGAGCTTGAATTTTCAGCTTATAGACCGATCTCCCTTCTTAATGTAGATATGAAAATCTTAGCCAAAATCCTTGCCACGAGACTGGAGAATATCCTACCGGAGGTGATCCACCCAGACCAGACTGGGTTTATTAAGGGGAGGCAGTCCTATCATAATGTTCGTAGATTGTTAATTATCGTGTGGCGGGCTGGACTGGCTGGTGCCAGGACGGGGGTGATCTCCTTAGACGCTGAAAAAGCATTCGACAGGGTAGAATGGGAATAGCTTTTTGAGGTGATGACCCAGTTTGGTCTGGGGGACACATTTATAGGGTGGGTCAGGGCCATGTACCTAAGGCCATGTGCACAGGTGATGGTGAATGGGTGCTTGTCTCGAAAATTTGGGCTAGGTAGGGGGACGAGGCAGGGATGTCCTCTGTCCCCCCTGCTGTTTGCCTTAGCAATCGAACCTCTGGCGGCGATTCAGCTGCACGAGGGCATGGTAGGGGTGGGCAATGGGGAGGGTAGAGAGCATAAGGTGGCGCTTTATGCTGATATGCTACTTTTTTTAGGAGAGATGCGGGACTCAATGAGGCACCTGATGGATATTATTGAAAAGTTTGCAGGTTTCTCCGGGTATAAGATTAATGTTGGGAAATCTGAAGCCATGGGGTTCCCAGACGTGGACCCAGAGGTGCAGCGGAGGGGATTCAGGATCGTAAGGTCAGATTTTAAATATCTGGGTGTACGGATTGGGCGAAGGTGGGAAGAGTTGCATAAGTTGAACTTCCACCCCTTGATCAAACTGTTGCTGGCAGATCTGGAGAGATGGATGCAACTGCCAATATCTTGGATTGGGAGGATAAATCTTATAAAAATGAATATTATCCCCCGCGTCCTCTACCCCATGCAAATGCTGCAGATGAGGCTTACACAAAGGGATGTGAAACGGCTGGAGAAGGGGTTCACAGGCTTCATATGGCAGGGGAAAAAGCCCAGAATAAGCTTGGCAAGGCTCAAGGCAGACAGGAATAGGGGAGGCCTTGGCTTCCCGGACCTGGATGCATATACAGGGCAGTGCAGCTCCAGGGTATGGCAGACTGGGTTCATAGGCCTGCAGTGGCCAGCTGGGTTGGGCTGGAACAAGAGGGTAATCCCGGGAGACTCACAGCATACCTCCATAGTAAGGGGCTGCATGCATTTAGAGACTTGGGTAATGACAATCCGTTAGTCCGGGAGACATTAGAGGCCTGGGACCACCTTTGGCGGAGAAAGGGATTAGTCCAGAGGGAGACTATTTTACTTCCGATTGTGAGGAACCCCTTCTTTGCCCCCGGGATGGAAGATAGGGGGTTCCTAGAATGGGAAAGGGGAGGAGTGGTATGTGCAGGGGTCCTATTGGAGAAAGGGGAGCTGCGTGAGTTTAATGAAGTCAGGCGAGAGCTAGGGTTAGGGACCCCTCATTTATTTCGGTATTTGCAGGTGAAGACATACGTAGGGCGACAGGGCATGGGCAGAAGGGATGGTTTGCTTCCAAGCAGAACTGAGCAGGTGGTATGTCAGGCTAGGAAGGACCAAAAAGGGTTTGTAGGGAAAATAGCTAAACTACAGAAGCAGAGCTTGCCAGACCTGACGGGCCCCACAAAGGCTTGCTGGGAAAGGGATTTAGGGCTGCAGATATCGGAAGGGAACTGGGAGCTGGTGTTAGGTATGCCAGAGGGAATTAGGATTTGCAATAAATTTAAAGAGGCTTTCTATAAGTTTTTGCATAGAATATACTGGCCGCCAGTGGCAGTGCATAGGGTGCACCCCGCTATTTCACCGAACTGCAGAAGGTGTAGTAGAGGGTTGGGTACCTTTTTTCATTGCTTCTGGACATGTTCCGTCTTGGCTAACTTTTGGGGGAGTGCAGTTCAGGAGGTAAATAAAGGGATGGAGGGTCGACTAACCCGTGACCCACTAGTTTGTCTATTTGGGGTGGAAAGAATAGAAGGGGAAGTGGAATGGTAACTATTACCTAGATGGGCAAGGGTGGTGTTTGTGCTGGCTAGGCACTGCATTCAGAACACCAGGGTTGCTGGAAAGGGACCCACGTTAGTCGACTGGAAAAGGTTGGTTCTGTGCTCACTGGCTTTGGAGAGACTCACATGGTTAGTCAGAGATAAGAAGGAGAGATTCTTGAGAGATTGGGCGCCTTTCTTAGCAACCCTGAGTGTGCCCGAAAACCTAATGCTCCGTACGGGGTTGAATATCTAAAGCCTAGAGCGTTTGACAGGGCCTGGGATACACCTCCCATGGCTGTGGGTGGGGGGGAAATTAACAGTTAATCTAGGAGTCAGGGGATGAGGGTAGGCCTGGCCCTCTTGCATAATATAAATGAGCAGTAGTTCAGAGGATTACTCTCTGTGCTTCATATTGTTGATTATCTGGGGGTATCTGAGTATACATAAGTTACTGGGATATGTTTGCACACTCGACTACACTTTTTTAAGTGGAATATATATGATAAATTAATGGTATAACTGGGATTTGTATGTACTTGTGTCTGTATTTGTCTCTTGTTGTATGTAGTATGTATAAGTCTATGTGTTTGAAAACTTTCAATAAACAGAATATTCAAAAAAAAAAAATGCCGATGGTACAAGTGGTCAGCGAGAAGTCCATTACAGTGACTTAGTGCATGAGGTACTCGTATGGTAATAAGAGTAACTCACGTGCAACTGAAGGAGGGCTGTAATTGGTCGGGGATGCTCCTACAATCTATAACAGATAAATAATGTATCACACAGGTCCCCTATATGTCTATATATATATATATATTTATCTCACTCTCTCGCTATAGATATATAGCTAGAGAGAATATACAGGAGGGAGCTGTGTGACACCTGATTCACTGGGTAACCTCATGAGTGGCATAAGCCACGACTGAGGTGCCTGAGGTCAAACAGCACACGTATAGAAAAAACAGGTATCACACAAGCTCCCCTACATGTTTCATTTATGTAATAGGGGCCATTCCCACTAGTGGTGTGAGATTTTCTTTACATTTTTTTTTTTTTTTTAATAAATCTTGAAGAACTTTTTGTTAACCAACTTGTATATATCCACTTTATGGTGAGGTTGCTAGTGGGGCAACTAGGAACACATCAGCATACCAATGCTCTGAATGCTCCCAACACGTGCTGTAATTGGTTGGAAGAAACACAGAAACATAGACTTTGACGGCAGATAAGGACCACTTGGCCCACCCAGCAGTAGCGGCTCTAGCCACAAATGGTTACCAGGGCACAGCTGGGGCACAACAGATAACAGCCAGGGCACTGCTATATTGTTACTATGGGGGAAGCTCTGCACCATATGGGGCACCAACTGGGGCACAGCATTTTTTTACCAGGGCACATGCCCTGGTGGGCCCTGGTGTAGAGCCGCCACTGCCACCCAGTCTGCCCATTTTCCTACCTATTGGATAAGCTGCAGATTCTAGTTAACCAACAGCCTACTTCCTGCAACCCCCCCACTATAATTGCCTTATGTCTGTCCCATGCATGTTTGAATTCCCCCACTGTTTTAGACCCCACAACCTCTCCAGGAAGGCGGTTCCATGTGTCCACCACTCTCTCCATGAAAAAGAATTTCCTCACATTACCCCTGAGCCGTCCCCCCTCTAACTTTAAATTGTGCCCCCTTGTTCTTACACATCTCTTTTTCTGAAAGATGCTACCCTCCTGGACTTTGTTGATTCCCTTGAGGTAATTAAAAGTTTCTATCATGTCCCCTGTCCCTCCTTTCATCAAGGGTATACATATTAAGCTCTCTCAGTCTCTCTTCATATGGTTTCTGATGTAGACCCTGCACCATTTTAGTTGCCCTCCTCTGGACTGCTTCCATCCTGTCTATGTCCTTGCGTAGATGAGGTCTCCAAAACTGCACACAGTACTCCAGATGGGGTCTCACCAACTGTCTGTATAGAGGGATAACCACTTCCCTTTTTCTACTTGTGATGCCCCTCCCTATACATCCCAGTATCCCCCTGGCTCTCCTTACTGACTTCTCACATTGTTTACCCACCTTTAGGTCATCTAATATGACTACACCCAGATCCCTTTCCATTATTGTTGTCGTTAGTACCTCCCCTGTTATTGTGTACTCTTCTCCTGGATTTTTATTTCCCAGGTGCATTACTTTGCACTTCTTTGCATTGAATCTAAGTTGCCATATGTCTGACCATTCCTCCAACCTTGCCAAGTCCCTTCTCATCCTTTCTACTCCCCTTGTGTATCAACTCTGTTACAGATCTTTGTGTCATCTGTAAGAGGCATACCTTCCTTCCAGACCCTCTGCAATGTCACCTATAAAGACGTTAAAGAGGACTGGACCCAGTACTGAGCCCTGAGGTACTCCACTAGTAACCCCGCTTTCTTCAGAATGTGTTCCATTCACTATTACCTTCTGTGTCCTGTTGTGCAGCTAGTTTGCTACCCAGGCTGCCACCCTGGGACCCACTCCCAGGCTGGCTAACTTGATTATTAATCTTTTGTGCGTGACTGTGTCAAATGCCTTGCTAAAGTCTAGGTAGGCCATATCCACAGCCCCTCCCTGGTCTATTACTTTGGTCACCCAGTCAAAGAAATTGATTAGATTCGTCTGACATGACCTTCCTGCTGTGAATCCATGCTGCTTTGGGTCCTGTGCCCCGCTGGCCTCTAGGTACTGAACAATTCTTTCTTTCAGAAGTGATTCCATCATTTTCCCCACCACTGAGGTCAAACTAACAGGTCTGTAGTTTCCTGCTTCTGCCTTGCTCCCACTTTTGTGAAAGGGAATCACATCTGCCCTCCTCCAGTCCCTCAGGTACCACCCCATCTTCCCATGATTTGTTAAAAGTGTGGTTAGTGGTGTCACTAGGTCCTCCTTAGCTCTTTTAGGATTCTAGGGTGAATCCCGCCAGGCCCCATTGCTTTGTCCACCTTGAGTTTTAGAAGTTCTTTCAGGACTCTTTTCTTCTGTAAATGGACTGGCGCAACCCCACTACCCAGAGTGCTTCTACTGTTTGGTTTAGGTAACTCCTCTTCTTCTTTTGTGAATACTGAGCAAAAGTATTCATTCAGTATCTCTGCCTTTTCACTGTCTCCCTCTGCCCACCTCCCCTCTCCTTTATTAATCTTCACTATCCCTCCTTTAACCTTTCTATGCTCCCTAATGTACCTATAAAAGGTTTTATCCCCCTTCTTAACTGAGTTGGCTACCTTTTCCTCGGTTTGGGCCTTTGCTTTTCTGACTGCTTTTCCAGCTTCTTTCTGCTTTAATTGATACAGTTCCCTGTCATGCTCCTTCTGTGATTCCTTAATACTTTTTGAATGCAGCCTTTTTCTCCTTAACCTTCTCTGACACCTCTTTGGAGAACCATAGTGGTTTTTTATTCCACTTTGTTTTCTTTATTTGTTTCACACAAAGGCTTGTTGCCTCCATGATGGCAGTTTTGATTTTTCTCCATTGTTCTTCCACCCCTCCTTTATGGCCATTTGCTAATGCATTCCTCAGGTATTCACCCATTATGCCAAAGTCAGCCCTTCTAAAGTCCAGTATCCTTGTCTTTGTATGGCTTGTCTCCATGGTTGTGTTTATTGTGAAGCACACTGTGCAGTGGTTGCTTGTTCCCAGATGTCTACTGACTTCTAAATTTGTGATCCTCTCTCCATTTGAGAGTACCAGGTCTAATATTGTCCTCCCGAGTGGGTTCCACCACTAGCTGTCTAAGGCATGCCCTGTAGGGCATCAAGAATGACCCTGCTCTTGGATGTGGCTGCAGTCCATGTTGCCCAGTTAACATCTGGCATATTCAGGTCCCCATCACAGTATCTCCCCTTTTCAGCCATTTTGAGAATGCCCTCTATCATTTTCTTGTCCATTTCCTCCCCTTGAGACGGGGGTCTGTATACAACCCCTGTGCGGATTGTGATGCCATTCCCTGTCTCCAAGGTGACCCAGAGTTCCTCTTGTCCTCTCCCTTTACTTTTTAGTTCTGTAGCTTTGATCCCCTTTCCTTATGTAGACAGCTACTCCAGAATATCGCTGTCTGTGTGGTGAGCAGCAGTCACAGCATCATCCCCAGCTAGTGTATAAAAGACGTGTATGGGCACCCATACACAGAAAAAAATCAAGGAGATAATTATGAGTGAAACATGGTGGCGTCTCTTAGCAAAAGGTGAAGTCACCCATGATTTGTGGTTCCAAATTTGTGTGTGAGGAGAGCACAGGTGGATTTCCCCTTTTCTGAGTTGAGAGCAGGTGTAGTTTGCAAATCGCAGATTTTTTTTGTAAATAAAAAAAAAGCAGCTGTAGAGAGTGAGTGGGACTGTCAGCACAATCAGAGGGAGCATGACTGCCAGCATGAGCAGAGGAAGTGGGACTACCAGCATGAGCAAGGGAGCAGGAGTGCAGTCAGTGATTAGTAAAGGTACAGCCTGTTGAAACAGACAGAAAAAAAATGTGAAGTATAGAGGACTGTGTATGGGCATCCATACACAACAAGCCTGTATCCGGCTTATGAGGTTGCCATCGGCAACCAGGCACCTCAAGAGCGCAGCTTGAGAGGTCTCCTGGTTGCCATGATGACCTCGACAGCCAGACGCAGGCTTGTCAGTGTATGACAGTCCACTCCTCCACATGTGTCTGCATAACTAAAGAGAAGCCTGGTGCAGAGATGGGGGTTGCTGGCCCCAACTACTCGTGAAAAGTTCAGGAGAACTCTGCACTCCTCTTGTGCAAATCCAATCCAGTTATCAGTCTCCCTTTTGGACTGATAGCTGGATTGGTGTCTGTCTCTCGTTTGTGCAAGAGAAGTGCAGAGCTCTCCTGGATTTTTGTCTGTGTATGGGTGCCCATACACGTCTTTTATACAGTAGCTGGGGATGATACTGTGACTGCTGCTCCACCACACAGACAGCGATATTCTGTGGATTTAGTGTCTCTCTCTCACCTCTGTGTCCAGTTGTGTTCAGCACTCTCACCACTGCAACTTGTTTTCCATTTAAGAAGAGGACAGGAAAAAAAAGAAACTCATTGCTGACATATTTTTGCCGGCTGATATCTCCAATTGGGGGTGGAGGTAGCAGGGCGCAACTGATTGCATTTCGCACTAAATGAAAAAAAAAGATTATTTTTTCATCAGCACAGAGGGTGTAAGAAATGAGATGCGTGGAATTGTTCCATGTTGTTCTGCTGCAGTAGGAATGTTCTCAAGTCTAGCACAACACTGTGACGTCAATACTGTAGCACAAGCAACTCATTCTACTAGTGGATTTCAGTGTAGAACAACATTCTACCATACACTATAAGGTATTTTAAAACACTATTTGTGAAACAGTTTTCTAGGACTGTAGATTTTGCACGTTAGTATGGGGTAGAATGGGACCCTGGAATGGACAAGCAGGCAGGCAGGCAGGTGGGAGAACGACAAAGTGAAATGTTAGTTTGTGGTCATGGCTATCACACAGCAAGTGTGAATGAGGCAAGAAACTGAGCTGTTTACATTTTTTTTTTTTTTTTTACTCAATCTTTTATCCGCCTACTACTGCCCCCAAACCTTCCTATCTCTCGGATCCCCAGGCTGCCGCTAACCAGTCCACCTATGAGTCTGCCCCTAGAGTGCACGCCACCTCAATTTTTAGTATAGTTTCCTGGTTATCCCCCCAGGCGGGGTAAGGAAAGCTACCCTCTTACCTTCCCTAGACCTCAGGGAGGCATACACACACAGCGGAGTCTGCTCACTGGCGTCATGGGAGCGGAGCGGATGATTGTTGCCAGGACCGTCTGGCGGGGGGGTTTCCTCTGTACTTCCCCCTGACGCTGGTGTGCAATAAGGAACAAGGAGTCGAGCGCATGCCAAGATGTACGGCCGCTCCAGTCCTCTGCCAGCGTCAACCCAATGTAATGGCATTTCCGTGCTGTACCGACATCCCCCGAGTTCCCCAGTGGGCAGCGGTGTTGCGGCCGGGAAAGCATCCCATCCCACCCCAGAGAAGGAGAGCAAGCCATTGGATGCTCGATCCTCCTTCCTCCCTGCCGACCTCGTGGCCCGAGTCCGCTCCTGAACCCGGTCGTCAAGGCAGGTGGTGGCATCCAGCGCCTCAACCCTCAGCACCACTGGGCTGGCCCGCTGTTTATTTTTTAAAAAAAGAAAGGGATAACAGGCTGCAAAAATAAAATGTATTAATTGGGTGTTTCAGTGATGAGTTCTAAGACGAATGACTGTCCTCTTTGGAGCACTTCTCTAAATGAAAGTAAAACAAGAAGTACCAGGCGGCCATTGGGGAAGGGGGATGTCCTAGTGATGACAAGTTTACTACATACATAAATATATAAGATTTTTCATACATATAGTAGTTCAGATAAACAGATTTGTACGACGGGGTTTGTGTTCACATCTATTTATAGTGTAACTACACTGTAGCTGCATTGCAACTGCAATGTAGTTGCATGCAACAAACCCGTAACTACAGTGTGATTACTCTATTGCATGCAATTAATGATTAGCTACATCAAAATAGACACTTACAAGCCCTGTTTACACTGCCGACTTGGCAGTGCATCAACCCATGCGCACAGGTTAATACGCTGCAAAGTCAGCAGTGTAAACACTGTCAGGAGCACATTAACTGCCCATTGGATGATTTTTTTTGATCCGACTCAGTTGTGGGATCAGTAGCAGAGTAAGTACATTAAATGGCAATGTGAACACTTTGCTGTGCTCACTCTGCTATAAATGCTGTTTTTACATCAGCCTCCAGTGAATTCTCAGCTCCTCCTCCGAGCGACCTGCAGCGCTGCGAGGGTGGACTGTGTAAACCCAAATGCAGCCAGCGAATCAGGAAGGGAGCGACGCACATTCCACAGCATTGCCGCCGTGTATACATAGCTAAAGTGTAACCATAATGGTTGCACTTTATTTTAAGTGCTGCTTGAGCAGGCTGTAGAGTACTCTCTGAGGGGAATACTGAGTAGGGTGGTAAATGCCACATTAAGGGGGGACCGGAGAGACAGGTAGAGTGAGTACTGTAACCAACAGATTTCAGGATATCTAGAAAAAAAAACTAAGGTAGTGGGGAAGGAGACTCCTAGGGCAAAACCCGAGACAGGATGACAGGGAAGACAGTGGTGGTTCGTGTAGAGAGCAGCAGGAGGGAGCCAGGTTAGTGAGTGAGGGGGTCAGTTTGATGAGTGGGACGGGGCCAAGTGGGATGCAACATCTGTGGAGCAGCCATCTTCAGAGAGGACACAAAACTGCAAATGAACTGCACCAGATTGTGAAAGTGTGGTGCTGATTCAGGGCTTGCAACCCTAGAAAGACCAAAGACCAATGATAACTGCACTCTGCAGCTGTGATACATTGCTGCTGTATCAAAACCTGCACTTAAGACAGAATGTCAAACCACAAATAGATTTATTTAGGTGCAGAAGAATAGCATAATTTGCTTATACAGAAAATAAGGTAACACCACACTGCAGCAGCCCCTGCGCTTTGCTCTGTGAAGCTTCCTTAATGCATCTAAGTAAGTCTTCAGAGAGGTCCCCTGGAGTCAGTGTTGCTGCTTGTTGTGCAGCAGGATTGCAGCACTGACTATGAAACAGGTGAAGTGAAGGCTAAACTTAGGTAGCTCAAGGGCAGGGCCACGTGAGATCTGTTGCAGGCAAACACTATTCCATTTCTTCAAAAGACACCATGGGTCTGGCATGGGATGTGGACTTTAGTTGGCAGGAAGGAGTGGGGCGGAAGAAGGGTCCACTCAGCAAGGGTGAGGGCCTAGAGGTGATTACAGTGAACTTGTTCACTCCCCTGAGAAACTTGGTATGTCTGGTCTCCCTCTGAGGATACAGGACCTGCTGCACTCCAGGAAATCAGGTTTCTCCCTAAGGTGGCACCTGTAACTGTCTTGGAGTCCATAGGGAATGTTAGGACTAAAAAGGTACCTGTGGTAGGGGACTCTGTTGTTAGGGGGAAAAGAGGCAGTGTCTACAGGGGAACAGGGAAGTAAGATTATGAGATGCCTCCAGGGGCTTTGGCTAGAGAGGATGCACACAGAATAACAGCATTATCAAAGGTATTGGGGGGCGTGTCACTGTGCACCTGTGGAACAATGGCCTGGCTAGTAGAACCTTAGAGAGAAAAGGACAGCTCCAGAGAGCTGGGAGAGAGGCTTTAAAGGGGACAGGAATTGTGTATATGAGCATTTGGAAGGCACTGGGGATGCATTGATGTTACACTTTGCCAGACAATGTATGATACACATCAAAGATATGTATAATAAAAAGTGTAGTACTCTAATGTATCCACCAGTGTATTATGTTCCATTTTCTGTTGTTCAGTGCTTGAAGCAGGAAGTAGTATTCAAATGACGTAACCTCATGGTTCGGTTCTATGATGGCTGTTCCATTGACGGGTGTGCAGTAGCAGGTCAGCACCACAGAAACCAACGGTGGGTTCCTATACATTGTGATATTGGTTGTTAGAATTATTGTACTGTTCGTCTAATGTAATTGCTGTGTTACTCTATTGTACTCCTCTCGCTGCTGTGTGCACTTGTCCCTGAGTGCCGGTGAGGAAATAAAATGTTTCACCAGGTAAAAGATGTGATCCATGGTGCAGCATTACTCGTACTAATACTATCCAACAGCAATGCCCTTTTTCATATTGCACTCTTTCTCAATGCCTCTTGTCCACTCGGTCATGCTGCACTGTGCTGTCTAAATGTCACCCAGTAAACTGGAGGTATGATCAGTCCACACCCCACACATTGAGAACAGCGATGAACGGGAGGCAGACTGATGTGGATCTTTGCTACAGAACTAGTGTGTGTAAGTAACTGACTCCCTGCAGAATGCAGGAAACAGTCAGAAACATACAAACAAATAAGTTTGATGTGGTTCCAGACCATATCCTGCAGACTGCAGGGTGTCAGTTATGTACAGACACTAGTTCTGTAGCATAGACCCACATCAGTCTGCCTCCTGATCATAGCAGTTCTGAATGAGTGGGGCGTGGACTGATTGTACGTCCCGTCTGCTGGGTGGAATATAGACAGCAAAGTGCAGCATGACTGAGTGGGCACTAGGCGAATGTACACGAATATGCAGTGTTATTGTTTGGATGAACCAGGAATGTCATGTAATATGAATGATCCATACTACACTCCACAAGTAGGGTTTGCATTCGTTGACAAGTTCCCACGTGTGTGTTTCCTGACATCATACTTGGTTCATCCTGTGTCCATTTACAAGCTGCAGCCACATTACTGTAAACGTGAGATGTTTGTATTTGTTTCTACCACACGAAATGAGTAGCTGCGTATGTGGTAATTAGTAGTTGAATATAACTACTATTGCTAAACAAAACATTACACATATAAGATATGACAAGCATTTCCCCACACTGAGGATGCGAACCCACAGCCTTGCTAACCAAGGTCCAGTGTTTCTGTTACTACACCATCAGCTCCTTTGGACAACACTGTGTGCAACTGTTCCACATATTACACAACCATCAGAGACTACGTGAACAAGTAGACATCGATTGTGAAAACTGGCACAATTGTATCCGGCAGATACATATGTTGTTTATTTCCATTCATCACTATTCTGTTGACTGGTGTTAGTGCTTGCTGAGTGTGTTTGTTGGATCCACTGCCTGACTCGCATGGTTTATATGTCATATGTTGCAACATGTACTTGTTTGCGCTGTTTACTGTTGTCTCTGTACCCCACCCTCTCACTCCTAAACATGGCATTGTTTCATCTACCTATACCGCAGATCCGTACCATTGTGATAGCACTAAATGAGTTCCTACCACAAGCATTGATGATTACTGTTAGCGCCTGATACCTTGAACAGATATACCAGAGCCCATGCCGATGTAGCAGTTCATCGTGTGATGTACACAGCAGGCATAACATCATCACAATCAGTCCCAACAGATTTGTGGAATTTCCCACATGCAACTCGCAGTACCACACACCTTGCTGTTTACACATTCCAACAGGACTCGGGACTGTCAGACCTCAACAGTGACACTAGGGCATGCAAACCATGACCTGACGTCATGGTAACGGCACGGGGCGACACTCAGTGTACAGCCATATACAGGATGCAGTACAATCAAACCTCTTATGACAGCCATTTTGGAATCCTGCCATGTAAACAGCATCCTGAATAAATCACATGTCTGTAGGTACGAAACAGTTGGTGACAGTGACAACTTGTTAGGGCTGCATTATATACATAGCTCAACGTGCAAGTGTTAGCGATCATACCCACTTCCTGTCTCCTTTAAGTGACAGCATATTTAGTATCCTTTTCTGAGGTCCTTCCAGTTTGGCTTAAGAGTGAGAACAGGCTTTTCTTGATCACTCGCTTTAACTCATGGCTGATGGAGTGGTGCAGGGAACAGGGATTTGGGTCTGTGGGGGGGACTGTTAGCACTCCCAGTAGGGCAGAAGAGTATACAAGTGAGGTGGTCTACACTCTAATGAGGAAGGCATCAAGGTGTTGGGGTTAAGGTTTACAGAGCACATAAGGGAGTTTTAATCTAGCAGAGGGGGAGGCAGTACAGTTGATGACAGGTACTTTTATTTAACTGAAGGGGGCTAAGCCACCCCCCCCCCCAGCGCTAGCAAAAACAGAAATGGAGATGGGGTAAACTAAAATATTGGGAAGGTGGTGACGGTATCGGGGGCAGGAGATCACGATGCAGGCAGGGGAGGTATAAAGAGTCTCAGGGAAGGAAGAAGCAAGTGCCCCGTACAGCTATGTGCGTGAACACTAGAAGCCTGTGGAACAAATGTGACAACAAAAAGACAGTTGTGCAGGGTGGAGAAGTTCAGTATACCACCAAGGTGGGCAGCCTCAAACAAGCAAAAACCAAAAAGGTTAGAGATGCATTCCATAAATGTGATCAAGATGAATCTATTCGTTCAAAATGCTACATCTACTGCAAATCAGATATATCACTTCCTCACAGAGAGAGACAGAGAGACAGAGAGCTAACAGCTACCAGCCCACCTACCCGAGCACTTAGAGGATGCTCTGCCTTGTTATCAGGTAAGATGCTTAACTGCATGATGCTTTTGATTTGCAGTAGCTGCAGCATTTTGAAGGAATAAATTCATTGTGATCACACATTCTACTGCGGGGACTGTAATGTGTAGTTGACCTCACAATTTTGGATTGCACCACTAACTTTTTTGCTTTTTGCCTAAGGAACAAAAGAAAAAATGACTCACCATAGTAATGTTGTTTCTTCTAATGGAGTCTTACTGTATTCAGACATAATGCAGTTAGCCCCAGCACTTGAACTGCCCCGGAGAGGAAAGAGTTAACTCTAAGCAGAAGCATAGAACGTTGAGCTTGAGCTCGATTTTCAAACCTCTGTCTGTGGTACTTCCCAGCGTAACCGTCAGAGTCTTATGAGCAAACTAACTAATGTACTATAATATGGAAATTGTTCAACACATAGCCAAAGGGCAAAAGATTCTTTTTGGGCCCAAAAGACTCAAGTCGAGAACCCAAGAAGGAAGGCAGTGACAATATTTAAGTATAAAACACCAGCAAAAATAACAACAACATCTACCCCACCCAAGAGGGAGGGTACAAGGTACACCCCTGAGGTGCAACACTGTACCTGCCAGCCCACTTCCCAAAACCCAGGTTCTGAGAGGGGAGGTGGGGGGGAGGTCTGAATACAGCAAGACTCCATTAGAAGAAACAACATTACTATGGTGAGTAATTTTTTTTTCAAACAACATGAAGTCTTGCTGTATTCATACATAATGCAGACTACCAAGCAGTTCCCTATGGAGGAGGGAATGCAGAATCTACTTTGGGAAGAGGCTCTGCAGTACTGCTGTGCCAAACCTAGCATCACTCCTAGCCTGGATGTCCAGGGAATAATGCTTGGTGAAAGTATGTACTGTTTTACAGGTGGCTGCTTTACAGATCTCTAACAAAGGTATATCTCTGGCCGCAGCTAGAGAAGCAGCTGTACCCTAGTCGAAGTGAGCCTCAGGCCTGAAGGGGTGTCCTACCCAACTTGTCATAACAAAATTGTATACAAGAAACAATCCACCTGGCAATAGTTCTTTTAGTGGCAGGCTTACCCTTCCCCACTTCACCATAAGTGAGAAACAATTGAAGACAGTCATTTCTATGTGCCTTAGTATACTCAATGTAGTAGCTAAGGGCCCTCTTAACATACAGACTGTGTAACCTTCTTTCACCTGAAGAAGAATGGCTAATGAAAAACACAGGGAAAGATATAGACTGGTTCAGATGAAAATCCGATACCACTTTGGGCAAGAACCTCCTATTGGTTCTTAGGACCACTTTGTCCTTATGGAAGGAGATGAAGTCAGGTTCAACTGACAGAGCCTGTAACTCACTAATCCGCCTGGCAGAAGTAATAGCTACCAGGAACACAGTTTTCCAGGTCAAGTACTTCAATTCGGCCGAAGCCAGAGGTTCAAAGGGTGGCTGCATAAGCTGAGCTATACAGACATTAAGATCCCAAGGTGGAGTGGGCTCCCTAAAGGGAGGGTAATGTGGACCAGACATTTGAAAAACTTTCTGAAAACAGGATGAGATGCCAGGGAAGAGCCCTTCCCTGCTGAGAGGAATGCAGAGACAGCTGCTAGATGAACCTTCAGAGTGGCAGGCCTAAGGCCTAGACCATTCAGATGAACTAGACAGTCTAAGGTTGTGGAAATGTCTGCAGAATCAAGCAGGATGCCTTTCTGAGAGCACCAAATACCGAACCTTTTCCATTTGGAGTTGTACGTTTTTCTAGTGGAAGGTTTCCTGGAGACCTTCAGAATATCCAGAATTCCCTGAGAAAGATATAGTGCTGCATATTCTAACTCTTCATGAGCCAGACCTTGAGATTGAGAGACTGGAGATTGGGGTACCAGATCCACTTCTGGGAGGAGGACAGGAGATTGTATGTCCTGGGCAGAGACAGGGGACATGACACTGACAAGGACAGCAGTAGGGGATACCAAGGCTGTCTGGCCCAATCTGGAGCCACCATTATCACTGTGCAGAGTTGAGTCCTGATCTTGATCAGAACTCTGAACAGCAGAGGGAAGGTAGGTAAGGCATAGAGAAACCTGCCCTTCCAGTCCAGAAAGAGAGCATCCTCGGGAACCGTCCCCAGGACTGGAGGTCTGTAACAAAACAGAGGAAGTTGATGATTGTCTGGTGCTGCAAAGAGATCCATCTCTGGAGTGCCCCACCTGGAGAAGATGACCTTCAGGATGTGAGGATCCAGGGACCATTCGTGATGTCCTTGTGAAATTCTGCTCAGAGCATCTGCTAGTACATTGTCCTTCCCTGGAAGGTGAACTGCTACCAGAGAAGTCTAAAGCGAATAGGCCAGAGACCACAGCTTCATGGCTTCTGTGCACAAGGCCGAGGACAGAGTGCCTACCTGCTTGCTGATGTACCACATTGTGGTGGTGTTGTCCGATGTGACTTGGACCACCTTGCCCTTGACTGAATCTGAGAAGCTCTGCAGGGCTAGGAAAACTGCTCTGAGTTCCAGGAGATTGATATGAAGGAGAGACTCCTGTGGAGACCAGACCCCTTGAGCTGTCAGGGCTCCCAGGTGGGCTCCCCAAACTAAGAGAGAAGCATCCGTTGTTAGAACTACTGATGGGACTTGAGGGATAAATGGAACCCCTTGTCTGAGGTTGTCCTGGTCCAGCCACCACTGGAGAGCTTGGACCAGAGTCTGAGTCACTGAAATCAGTTTGGTAAGTGAATCCTTCTTTTGAGACCAAAAAGACCTTAGATGAAACTGAATGTCCCTCATCTGGAACCTTGCTCCCTGTACCACTGCCGTGGAAGCTGCCATGTGGCCCAGGAGCTGGAGAACTGAGGTCAAAAGGAGGAAGCGAGATCCACTAGGGCCTTCACCCTTGCCAGGGGAAGGAAGGCTTTTGCTTGTACAGTGTCCAACTCTATGCCTATAAAGGTGAGAAGTTGAACTGGTTCAAGGATAGACTTTGGAAGACTGAGAAAAAACCCCAGGTAGCTGAGTAGGTCCTGGGTAGTTTGAAGAGCTGACTTGACCTGTAAAGGTGACTGACCCACTAAGAGCCAGTCGTCCAGATACGGGAAGATGGTGATACCCTGTCTTCTGAGGTAAGCCACCACTACTGCAAGGCACTTTGTGAACACCCTTGGAGCTGATGTTAGGCCGAATGGCATGGCTCTGAATTGGTAATGGCCTGAAGAAAACTCGAACCTGAAGTATTTTCTGTGGGAGCACCTGATAGGAATATGGAAGTAGGCATCCTTGAGGTCCAGAGATGCTAGCTAATCCCCTGGCCTGAGAGAGGGAAGGATTATTCCCAGAGTTACCATTTTGAATTTGGGCTTTGAAATGTATTTGTTCAAATACCTTAGGTCTAGGATGGGTTGCCACTCCCCTGTTTTCTTTGGGGTAAGGAAGTACCTGGAGTACAGTTCTTTTCCCTTGTGCTGAGTAGGAACTTTCTCTATAGCTCTGAGAGCTAGAAGAGACTAAACATCTGCCTCTAAGGCAAGGGCTTCTGAGATTGATGCAGGTGGAAAAGACTTGGCCCTCTTTTTTGGAAATTTTTTGAAGCTGAGGGCCAGACCCTGGCTTACTACTTCCAGGACCCACTTGTCTGAGGTCACAGACTTCCAGGCCTGGAAGTAGTAAGCCAGCCTGCCTACTACTGGAAATGGGGAGTCGACCCGGGCTAACACATCAGGGTGTCTGCTTGGCAGGAGCCTTAGACAGAGGAGGAGGGAGCAGCCCTGCTCATCCTCCTGCCCCTCCTCTGAAGAACCCCTCTGTAGGAAGGAGAGGAGGCCTGGGCATGGTAAAAAGGCCTTTGAAAGGGCCTGCCCCTGCCCCTAGACTGTTGCGTGTGCGGAGTGGCCTGCCTTTCCTTGGCCTGTGCACTCTTGTACGTGGTCCTGTATTCATCCATTTTCTTCATGTAAGCCTCTGTCTGCTCCCCAAACAGAGAGTTACCTACTACAGGAAAATCCATGGCCTTAGTCTGGGTATCCTGTGAAAGGCTAGTAGATTTGAGCCAAGTATGTCTTCTGAGAGAGACAGATGTAGCCATGACTCTAGATGCCACATCATTGGAGTCCACAGCAGCATGAAATTGCATTTTGGATGCCTCATTTCCATCAGCAGCCACCTCCTCCAGCTCCTTGGCCAGCTGGGGAGAGGCCTGCTTAGCCAGTTCTAGAACAGTATCCCATCTGGATTTCTGGTACCCGGCTGTGTAGGCCATATAGGTAGCTTGCCTGAGTCCCAAAGAGGATAACAAATACTGTTTTTTGGCCATGGCATCCACTTTCCTGGAGTCCTTATCCGGGGGGTGTGAACCCAAAGGAATGTTAGCCCTGTCACAGGCTGCAGCCTGCACTACCCCAGCATGGCTGCAATGACTATAAAAGAACTCCGCAGCTCAGCCTGATAACAAATACCTCCTGTCCATTCTCTTATCCACAGGAGGTATTGAATTAGGAGTTTGTAAAATTTTGTGTGTCTTTTTCCCCAAGGACTTATGAAGAGGGATAGATAGCCTTTTGGACTCTGGGATGTCCATCATTTCCACAAAATCAGGCTCTTCGTCCTCCTCTGCAGCTTCAACCAAGGGAAGCTGCAGGGTTTCTGCCACCTTTTTGTAGAACAAAAAATGTGAAGGGGACTCAGAGAGCCTGGGAGGAGAGACACCCGAGGGCCTGTCTGGGGAGATGTCCAGTTCAATGGGCAACTCCAGATCCCCCAGGTCATCGTCATCATCATCACCACCACCACCGGTATAGTCTTCGTCTCCCTCCCACTCCTCATAATAAGCGGCTGGATTATAATCCGGAGGAGACGGATCCGACCAAACAGACTGCCTAACCGGCGGTACCGG
The DNA here is from genome assembly GCA_016271365.2 of Neoceratodus forsteri. Lineage (NCBI taxonomy): Eukaryota > Metazoa > Chordata > Ceratodontiformes > Ceratodontidae > Neoceratodus > Neoceratodus forsteri. The sequence goes on along the minus strand of CM057449.1, from coordinate 1,271,674,569 downwards.
TTCAGACGGAACCGGTCTAAGTGATTGAACAATACTAATTGCTTTGGCTATTTCGTCCGCGGCTGGAGAGTGAGATACAGGATCCGAACGGCGGGACTTACTTTCTTCTTGTGGAACCGACCCCTCGGGTTGGCTCTCCTTTGCCCGAGGAGGTATCACCTAGGTCAGTAGGCAACTCCTCAGGTTTGGCCGTAACCGAACCGGGCTGGCCATCCGGATGTACGGACTTCTCGGCCTCCCTTTCCTTCAGTCTACTCAGTCTTTTATGTAGAGTGGATTTAGGAAAGTTTTTACAGATTTGGCAGTCTGACTTGAGGTGGTCAAACCCCAGACAATAAACACAGATGAGGTGGGGGTCAGCCTTAGCAAAGACCTCCCCACACTCAGTACAGTGTTGAAACCCAGTGGGACCGGTTTTCTTCTTGGGTTTCTCAGACATGGCCAACCTAACAAATTACCCTATTGCAGCTTTCAAGCCAGGTAATATAATAACCGATTGGTTACAAACCGTGTCACGGGCTTTTTAAAAGAACCAGCAAAAGGTCCAGTTCTTTTGAAACTGATCAGTACTGGAACATCACACTAATCCCAGAAAAATAAAATTAAAATTAACAAGGTCGGATCCAAACCGGACCGACCGGAAAGAAACCAAAGAAAAAGAACAATTCCCACTTTTTCACCAAAATAAAACACAGTCACTACCTAGCTACACACTACCTGTACCGTAGACAGAGGCTGGAAATCCGAAAATAACAAAAGAATATGCGGTTTAAAACAAACGCTTTACTTTTACCGAACCGAGCAGAGGAAATCTCTGGAGCGACTTCACTCTTAGGCGGAGTAAAGAATCTGACGGTTACACTGGGAAGTACCACAGACAGAGGTTTGAAAACCGAGCTCGAGCTCAACGTTCTATGCTTCTGCATAGAGTTAACTCTTTCCTCTCTGGGGCAGTTTAAGTGCTGAGGCTAACTGCATTATGTCTGAATACAGCAAGACTTCATGTTGCTTGAACCTGCAACTTGCAACCTGCAGGTAACAGTGACAGAGGCCTAGCTGACTTGGTGGTGGTCACAGAGATGTAGGCATCACAGCACGATGACTGGGACTTGACCACTCCAGGTTGTGCAATGTTTAAGAGGGCTACGGAACAAGGAAGAGGGCAGGTGTGGTGTTATATATAAGGGAGGGTATTAAGGCCATGGATATCAAGTACCTTCAGGGAGCAAGGGCCCCAAAACAGTGTGGGTGCAGGTAATCATGGGTGGAGGAGTTACATCAGGATTGGAGCAGTGTAGAGCCCACCACCGTCTCAGAAAGAGGTAACTGATACAGAACTGGGGGACGAGATGAGCAAGGCAGTGGGAGGGTGCTGCTAACTGGAGACTTCATTATGTCAGATGTGGACTGGAGCATCCCAACTGCAGCAAGTATAAGGGATCAGTTGCTAGTAGAGACATTTCAGGAAGTATTTCTGTTAAAGTTATTAAAGCTTGCAAGGGAAGGAGCAATAATTAACCTTACAATCTTGAGACTTGGCAGGGACAATGAGGAAATTCTCCTACTCTTTCCAGGAAGTGCCACACGATCTTCAACATCCACATGAACCACCAGCAGCAGAGGCAGACATGACCTCAGTTTAACATCTCATCATGACTGAACAGTGTCCCGCTAATACCATGCTTGGAGGATATACTATGGTATCTGAAAACTCAGTATCCTGATGTTCAGGATACAGAGTCCAGATGCCCGAAAATCCCAGACCCGACAGCACCACTTGCCTGACGTAATGTTGGGCAACACGGCAACATATGCCGATTGTTACAATAACATCCACCCGTAACTAAAATAACCAACTCTGAGGGGGAGCAGACCCTGGAGTAAAAAACTATTAGTTATGAGGGGCCAAAGGGTGTGGCCGGACCAGAACCCAGGTCCAACGGCGCACACTGGCTGAGTTGCCTGTGCTTTAGTCCTCCACACCACAGGGGCAGCGCGGCCAGCTTCCGGACTAGACAGTGTTTTCAGGGGTAAGGTACCAACCCATCACATCCGCTACCTTCCACCCTCCCATAACACCGTCGGGCATGTATCTGTTGGGATAATCTGTATCGGGACACTGCACCTCGAGCAACAGTGCCTGGGCAGGTGCATGTCGGGATAGTGAGCCATGGGAATACATAAGGGTACCTGCTGGGACAGCCGCTTGTATGGTTATTTATGGGGGGGAGAGTCCCCGGAACAGCTACCAACACCACTTCCTGCAGCACATGGTGTTTGTTGGAGCTCTTCTATCGGACTGAAGTCCAGACCCTGCTTAGCTTATGAGATCTGCCAGGATCAGGCTACAAGAAAGCAAAGCTGCAGTCAGCATGCTTATCTACTGTACACAACTATGACAAACAAGTTAAAAGCTTGTTGCCAATAAATGTCTTAATACTAGAGGAGGGTACTACAGTTCACTCCTTTTCACAGTGCCACTTCTCTGAGATTGCGAGGGTAACCTGAAAACTGCTGCATCAAGGAACCATGCTTGCCACTGAAAATGACAAAGTACTTTTCAGTCACATGCCACGGTTACAAATTAGCTCCTTGATGCCACTCCCCCCACTAAAACCTGTACAAGAAAACATGCAACATGTCAATACAAAAGTAGAGATTTGAAGAAATGGCTTTTGTTGTTGTGGTCTCAGTTCCTTTTGTCTAAACCAAACAGCAGTAAAATAGTCTGGAAGGAAACACTAATGGGGATGCTGCATACTGTACTTGCATATACCTGGATTTATAGGGTTTCTGAAACCACTATCAGACTTCTAATTAATTTGCTGTATCCCCATGCTACCACGTCAAAATTTAGTTTTGATGTCACTTACAATCTCTTGTGTTAACAGGGTTAATAAGATGTGCTAAAGACACAAGTTTATTTGCTATGCTCTGTGTATGGTAATTACTACATCTTCATCAATATCCCTCTAATCTTCTCCATGTCATGTGCAGTGGGCTCCCACTAGATTACTGTTCAGACCAGATCACTGGAGACCTCCACCTTATTACCGTCTGCAAACAGAGCCTCTGTCCTTCAAGTTTCCAATTACTCGTGTGGGTAGTTATATTATTGTGCAGGTCTTCCTCTGACTAATTTTACCCATTGGGGAGGGGGGGAGAGTGTTCTATCCAGAATGAGGTTTTTAGTTTGGTGTCAAGCCACATAATAATAAAGCAAGCTATAGTTATGAGCTGACTGTTTACTTGTTAAATACGACGAAAATCTGATACTTATGATGTAACTATTTCACATTTTGATATGCTGCTGTTTTAACTACTGTATAATTGCTCAGTTGTGACAGGGTAGTAAACATGCATATTATTTATTTCATTTTGCTGGTCCTTTCAGAAGTACGACTTTGGAACTTTTCTTATAACACATTAAAATACCTGCAACCTAGGACTTTACATGGCCTGAATCTTAGTTCCCAATATCATCAATAATGCAGCATTCTGTTACTAGCATTTTTTGTTATTCATGGCATATGGGGAAAAAAGAGTTGTATAGAAAGAAAATGAACATAAAATCAATAAACCTTCTAGCCCTCCCCAGGTGGAAACTGCTAGTCCCTGGGTCCCCACCTATCCGACCAAGTTAGTTCTCATCATCCAGCCCCCCATGTTGTCCCACACATATTGGGCCCAAGTTAGTTCTCACCATCCAGCCCCCCATGTTGTCCCACACACACTGGGCCCAAGTTAGTTCTCACCATCCAGCCCCCCGTGTTGTTCCACACACACTGGGCCCAAGTTAGTTCTCACCATCCAGCCCCCCATGTTGTTCCACACACACTGGGCCCAAGTTAGTTCTCACCATCCAGCCCCCCCATGTTGTCCCACACACAGTAGGCCCAAGTTAGTTCTCACCATCCAGCCCCCCATGTCGTTCCACACACACTGGGCCCAAGTTAGTTCTCACCACCCAGCCCCCATGTTGTCCCACACATATGGGCCCCAAGTCGTTCCTCACCACCCAGCCCCCATGTTGTCCCACACACACACTGGGCCTAAGTTAGTTCTCACCACCCAGCCCCCATGTTGTCCCACACACACTGGGCCCAAGTTAGTTCTAACCACCCAGCCCCCCATGTTGTCCCACACACATTGGGCCCAAGTTAGTTCTCACCATCCAGCCCCCCACGTTGTTCCACACACACTGGGCCCAAGTTAGTTCTCACCACCCAGCCCCCCATGTTGTCCCACACACACTGGGCCCAAGTTAGTTCTCACCATCCAGCTCCCCATGTTGTCCCACACACACTGGGCCCAAGTTAGTTCTTACCATCCAGCCCCCCATGTTGTTCCACACACACTGGGCCCAAGTTAGTTCTCACCACCCAGCCCCCCATGTTGTCCCACACAAACTGGGCCCAAGTTAGTTCTCACCATCCAGCTCCCCATGTTGTCCCACATACACTGGGCCCAATGTCCCACACACACTGGGCCCAAGTTAGTTCTCACCATCCAGCCCACCATGTTGTTCCACACACACACTGGGCCCAAGTTAGTTCTCACCACCCAGCCCCCCCATGTTGTCCCACACACACTGGGCCCAAGTTAGTTCTCACCATCCAGCTCCCCATGTTGTCCCACACACACTGGGCCCAAGTTGGTTCTCACCATCCAGCCCCCCATGTTGTTCCACACACACTGGGCCCAAGTTAGTTCTCACCATCCAGCTCCCCATGTTGTCCCACATACACTGGGCCCAATGTCCCACACACACTGGGCCCAAGTTAGTTCTCACCATCCAGCCCCCCATGTTGTCCCACACACACTGAGCCCAAATTAGTTCTCACCATCCAGCCCCCCATGTTGTCCCACACACACTGGGCCAAAGTTAATTCTCACCATCCAGCCTCCCATGTTGTCCCACACACACTAGGCCCAAGTTAGTTCTCACCACCCAGCCCCCCCCAATGTTGTCCCACACACAGTGGGCCCAAGTTAGTTCTCACCACCCAGCCCCCCCACCATGTTGTCCCACACAAACTGGTAACACACAAAAAAAAACAAACTGGCTCGTGGCACTATGCCAGGCGCAGATCACATCTTATAATACATGTGCCTTCCCTAACCCTTCCTTGTCCCCGAAATAATTTGAGTGTGGGTCCCCGGGCCCCAGATCCATGATTGGGGGGTGGGTAACAGTCATTCAAATTCCAGCAAACTCAGTTGCCCTCTTCAAACAGCACACCTACTCTATAAAGTAATATATTATGTAATGTGACTGGAGGGAGCAGGTGTGTGACCAGAACTGAGGCAGGGAGGTAGGTGCAGCAGTCTGCACCACTGATCATGCTAGGTACGCTGACTATCAATCTGTCTGGCATCATTAATGATGAAGTCTGCCCTGCCCCATCCCTTCTGGTCACATGCATGCTCGCTCCAGTCACAGTACTGAATATATTACATTATGGAGTGGGCACACTGCAAGAGGGGCAACTGAGTTAGCCAGGATTTGAAAGATAACTGGATTGGAAGTCAGAAGGGAAGGCATTTTTTAAGTAAGGGGGTAGTTGGGAAAGAGAGGGGGGGAGATAACTTAAAAGATATCTTTGGCTCCTGGCATGGTGCCTGGAGCCAGCATTGTTTTAATATCAGCGAGTGCAGAGGACAACAGGGAAGGGGTGGAAGGTGTTCTATTTAAGGCACTAATAACTGTGTATCTGGGGGTGCCAAGTACAAATGCTGGCTGAGTATTTGAAAAAAGGTACTCGCACACCTCAACTGTGACATTTGCAGTTATAAGGAATATCATGGGCATTAGTGAAGCTATGAGCTTTATGTGGAAAATGTTATTAAAAATAACTATTCATACATTCCCCCTTCCTCTGTGGCTGGATCAGATGCATTGTCTCTGGGTGTGTTCATACTATATTGAGTATATTCTTCCAGTGGTGTAATCTTGTGAACAGTGAGCTGAGTAAATACGCACTGCAGCTATTCCCATAAACCAGGCTGCCCTCCCAACTCTGCATGCTATCCATCATTTACTGAAACATCCCTAACTATTGACACATGCCTTGGTAAGGAAGACAGCTCTGATAAAAGGTAGGATAAAACGGTCTGAGCTCCCAAACTGAAATATGAAACAAGAGTAAAGGCAAAAAAAAAAAAAAAAACCCTACTGGTGCAGTCATTTAATTTGTTTACCTATGCAAGTTCCTTGTCAAATCAGCAATATTTACCGTCTATTACTTTGCTAAAATGTTGTGACTGCAAGTTGCTTTTGCTTCATACTAAGGAGGCCCTGGCAGGTGTTTGGGTATCAGTGAAGGGACTCACCTTAAACGAGAGAGAGAGAGAGAGAAGAAGAGGACAATTAGGCGAGTAGTTTTGGATCCTAAAGTGCACCCAGTTCAAATGCTGCTGTCTTTTCAAAAACAAACAACCTTTCCTACTGGCAACACTGCTTTATAAGCATGACATGCTAATATGCAGCCATGGCTTCCAAAGGAACATTTCAGTTAAACTAGTCAAAACAGAATTACAGACAGTGTGCCTGGGTGCTGCTTGTGTTTTGAATATACACTTTTTTTCGTGCCCGAAGCAGTGACCTTGATCTGACCTTTAACCTTGTCTTGGGATCAATTCATTCACCCACAATCCACAATAATTTTAAATGGGAATGTATAACAGCAAAGTCCTACACCTCCACTTTATTCATTTACTGTATATACTAAAAATTGACCAGGATAGGCACTCTGAGCCAGAGATGGTTTCCAAGTGTGATCAGGAGGAAGGGTAATAAGAGGAAGTGAAAACAGCAATAACAAACTCAAACACAATAACAACAGTGCGTGCATAGTAAGGAACAATAAAATGTAATGTATAAATGAATAAATTCATGAATTAAGGAAATATAAAACATGGCATGATCTGGCTGTTGAGCGCGTCATAAGGTAAGAGGCCAAGCAAAGTGCACAAGTTGATTAAACTCATCACAAGATTCAAGGGCACCATTCAGGTGTGGGTAATGTGCAAAAGTGGGAACCAGATAGTATATTACCACTTACACATAAACAACAGAGTTGACTAGTGAGGAGGACATTTTTCGTAATATTATTTCTTTCTACCTCCATATATTGTATTCAGGTGCTAATGTAGCTAAAAGCCATAATACTTCACATAGTGCATAAAACTAGATTTGGTTCCTTTCGTGGGAGATCTTACTTCCAAAACTGGTGGGGTGTATTTTTAGCCTTTACAGCAACGCCTTGTTTCTGGTGTCTATAAATTCTGCACAAAACAAATATTTTGAAATGATTTCCAAGCTTGCTAAGTTATAACCTGTATTTCTCTGAACTATGAATAAGAGAAAGGCTATAGAGAAAGAGAATACCTATGTATACCCCTGGCACTGCGTGATCATACCTAGTTATATAGCAAATTACCTGTTAGAACAATAGGAGAAACATACATGAGGAAGACAAATTTTGTACTGTGGGGGCTTCTATGTTGACTCACAGGCCTCCTTATTATACACAGCAGTCAGCTGCCATGTTTGTGGTTGGTGCACAGCTTAGAAGCCAGTTTTCTGGGAGCTACTTTCCGATTCACTGTGAGCCATTAATTATCTTTATCACATAACAGTATCTCATCTCAGTCCATTATCAAGATGGAGTCTTATTTTAGCTGGACTACGGCCCTATCTGTATATCAAGGTCGGCCGCAGTGCTAGAGAGTGACTGAAAGGCTGTGAAATAATCAATAATAATCATCAAATTGTGGTCGACAGGTTGTGGGGATGGAAGTTTTTGCTGAAACCTCAACCATTTTTGTGCACTGGATAAGGCTTAACCTTCGCAGGCCCTGTTTTTTGTGGTTTTGTAATTCAGTGCTTCACTTGTTCCAAAATCACTGTTTCCAATTCTTAAATTACTGCTATATGGACCTAGTCAAAGATGGCAATGAAAGATTTTCAAGATTCCTACTGGAATGTTTTACAACTGACACAGGTTTCTGTCTGACGCTGTATGATACTCAAATTCTTCATATTTTGCTAATAAAATTGTGTGTTTCTTCCAGGTTAGAGACATAGTAATCCACTTCTCTAAGCACAAATAATGGTCACAATACCCTCAGGAAGGGATGCATGTTTAAGATGGATAAAAAAAGCCTCCAAAGCAGCAGTCCTCCCAATAAAAATGATACCACATGTGTACCATGAAGACTGTGGGATTCAAGGCTGTTTTTCCTTTTATATTTGATATACATGTGATAATGCCCCTCTACAAAGCTATGGTGAGGCCGCAGCTAGAGTATGAGGTTCAGTTCTGGAGACCACACCTCCTCAAGGATATAGATGCTTTGGAGAGGGGTCCGAGAAGGGCAACAAAGATGGTGCAGGGTATGTAAGATAAGGCATACGAGCAGAGGTATAAGGAGCTGAATCTGTACACGCTGAAAATGGGGGAAAAGGAGAGACATGACTGAAACCTTTAAATATGTAAGGGGGATCAACAAAGTTGGAGACGGGGACTACTAAAGAGGAAGGTGGGAGCCAGAACCAGAGGGCACAGCCTCAGATTGCAAGGAAATAGATACAGGGAAAATGTGAGGGGGTGTTTCATCACGGAGAGGGTGGTGGAGCCCTGGAACATACTTCCTGACGGAGTGGTGGGGGCTAAATCGATGGATGAGTTTAAGAGGGCAGGGGACAGGCACATGTGGCTGAGTATTGGGTGGAGGGCGGTGGTAGGTGGGGAGGAGGGTGTGAAAAGGGAGGGTGGGCAGACTGGATGGGCCAGAAAGGTCCTTTTCTGCCATCAAGCTTCTATGATTTATCTGGTTTTAAAAAGTCACGTTTTGGGGTTGGCCGGTGGCGCTGAAGGTTTGGCGCTGGGCGCTACACCCTGCTCGGCTGGCGACCGTGTTGAGAATGAGCCTGGGTTGTTGAGGATCAGCTGGAGGGCGGGGCAGAAGCTGGACTAAGCTGCCACAAGGCAGCTCTCCTCTCCCGGGGAGGGATGTGGGGTTTCCCTGGCTCTTGGCTGCAACCCGGTGGAGGACGGGTGGTAGTGCCATGCCATAGGGAGCCCAGGCAACAGCCAGAGTGGGATGGAAGGGGACGTAACCAGCGCCACAAGGTGCATGCGTTGCCATGTGCCAGGACAGTGGAAGAAAAAGCGAAGAAAATTTGGAAAAAATAATACAGAAAAAAAGCCATATTTCTGAGTTCTGCTGACAAGACTGTTCAGTGTTTATATTTCTTCAACATAGCTTTTAATTAATAATAATTAAAAAAAAATAATGGCAGTTTATTTATTAGTAAGCCCACATCAAACATGACAATTTACTTCAGAATTTATTCCCCAAACCACTTACGAAAATTTAAAATAAATAGCTTTTGGGAGGGGGATAAGTGTCATTTTATATAATTTTGTGAATCACAATGTAATTTAGTCTCACAAGTTTAATTACAAAAACAGAATTGCTAATATTTATCAAGCTGGCATGGTAGAAGCAGGACTGCTTTAACAATATTAAAAAAAAAAGGTTTTGCAGATTGCAGGTACTTTTAGACCTTTAAATCTGGTAGAGTTGGACTCCGTTATTTCCACAAAGGCCTGAGACTGTTCGAAGTCTAAAGATCTCTTCAATTAGTCAAAGCAGTGCCAGGCAGGTCTAGTAGTTTGCAGCTGGCAAAGCGCAGTTCACAGAAACTGATCAAAGTTGGGGCAGATGGCTGTGCAGTCAAGCTCTGCCCCAGTGGCTGTGGAGGCCAGGTGCCCTCTTAACCACAACAGGAGTCAAGAGTTGTCAATAACCACAGCACTTTACACTGAACCTGCAGCAACTCCTTTTGAAAGTGACCTTTCTGTCTAGGTCACTAATTCAGTGTCAACTGGTCATTTTTTACTCCCTTCAAAACACGCCACATGGAGATCCCTGGTTAACAGTCAAGCTTCACTCTTAAAGACCCGGAGAAGTCGTACACGTGACATTAAAAATGCAATTTAGCTCTCCAATAGAATAACAATTCTGAGTTTGGGTACTGCTCTCATTGAAGATTATTGAGGAAACTGCTTAGCTGTCTAATTTCATGTATCTAAATATAGAAACCTATGGAAACAAGAACGAACATGTAGAAACATTAAAAAAAGAAACAGAAGAGGACCTTTGGCTTAGCTGGTTATTTTCTCCAGTCGGCAGTATTTACTCCTTTTCCTCCAGTTACAGTACTTTAACTAGCCTTTAAAACAGGTACCATGGTTATGAAAAAACTAAGGGAAACTCGAGTAAGGCTGAGACATTTCTTTTTAAATAAACAATGTCTGACACATTTCACAATTCTAGCTTTTTATGATATGTGTCTTGGTTGGACACAACATCACGTCCCCTCATGGCCAGTCTCATGACGGCGGTCTGAAGGGGAACACAGTGTATGTTAACTCATGATGCTCGGAGTCAGTCTCTGATCTGTCTCCCTGGGCACATCTGACTCTGAACTTAGTGGCCATTCCCACCAGGTTTTTTAGTGGGATACCACTGAGCAGTCTACGATTGTTTTTCCTCAGTTATCTTATTAAACTGCACATCGGGCATTGTTTTTGCACAACTGTGTTTTGCACTTATGCATGTTGGTGGCCTTTTGCACATGTTGCTAATTTAAATGTATTTTAGTCTACAGATGTATATTTAAACTACGGCACTTTGCCAGTTTTGCACATCATATAACCACACCTCCACTTACCAGTATTTTAAAGAGTGAGAGGAGGGGCAGGCTGTCACTCTGAAAAAGGTGAGATCTCTCACCGAAGTGTAAACATGTTCATTTCCAGGTTCATTGCACTCTCCACGATGTACTAACTGCTGTATGTTCTTTTAATTTGCTTTACTTAAACAAAGTGTACTACGTGCAAAAAGTTGCAGGTTTGAGTGATAAGCCAGCACTGGTCCCAGGGAACAGTTTTAGTGCCACTGCTGTTCAATGTCTGATTTTGTTTTTATTGCCTATTTCTTTTAAAAGGCAGAGTACACTATCATAGTCACAGTAAATCAAAGGCACTATGATGTCAGTAGTTCCTTTTGTGTTACAGAAGTGCAAAGTTATGCACTTAGGGAACAAAAAGCCCTGAACAAAGTATTGTATGGGGGAGGGGCATGTTAAGCTGGACACAACATCAGAAGAAAGGGACCTAGAAGTCACCATCAGGGACGTCCTTAAACAAGCCAATGTAACAGGGCCTTTAATAAGGCTAAAATGATGCTAGGGTGCATCGAGAAAGAGTTCAGCAGCAGATGGCAGGAGGTACTGTTACCACTGTATAGGTTGCTGGTGAGGACACACCTGGAGTCCCCACATAAACAAGAGCACAGACAGGCTAGAAAAGGTAGAGTGTAGGATGACCTGGATGATTCAGGGCCAGGAGGCAGATCCTGTGAAGATTGGCTAAAGGCATTGAACATGTATTCACTCAAAAGCTGACTAGAAAGGGGGGATAAAAGAGAGAGACTTTCAAGTTCCTGAAAGGGATTAACAAGGTGGATAGGACAAGGGGTCATGAGTGGAGATCAAGGTGGGGAGGGATTTAAAAAGTGTGTGATGAAGTATTATTTTACAGACAGAGCGGCTGAGACATGGAACGGTCTGCTGGCAGAGGTGGTGGGTACCGAACCCTAAATGGCATCAAACACAGCTAAGACAGAGTTAAAGGGTATATTCGCTACTCAGCGGGAAGTGGGGTGTGGAAACAAGAATAACAAAAGGGGAATAGTGTAAGTGAAAACCCCACATAGAGATAAGATCCTGGGGTATGATAGGATAATACGGCAGACTGGATGCACCACTGGTCTTTTTCTGCCATCATTGTCAGTTTCTATGTTTTTATGTGTTCAAACTACCACTTACTGTACCTGGGACTCCATTTTAAAAAGACCATCTCACTGTCTGTGACTGACAAAAATACTTCGGTATAATACGGCCCCTGATATCCTTTCTCAATTTTTTTTTTTTTGTCTAAATAAACATTGGTAGTGGTATACTACTGAAAGTCAAAAGACCTGTAACTCACAGCCAGTCCGTAAAATTTTACTGGTGATAGCAGTGCAATGCTCATTACATAAAAACAGCAATAAAGAACATATTACGAATTCTCATTCTGCTCACTGAACTGCACCACTGATTCAGACTAGATTAAGATTTCTATACTCTCAGATCTATAATGAGCTGAAAACTACATTAGTTTGTGTTATAATTTTCTGTTATTCCTAAAGCAACTTCCATTGCTGTACTCTTTAAACCCCTTTTGAGCACTGACATATCTTTTTATTTTAGAACCCTGCTGTGCATTCTCTCTATTTAACAGTTCACTTTAACAGCAGTGTCAGCGCAGGAAGAAAGGGATGGAATCCTCGTTTACATTCAGACCTAATGCCATACAGTGAGGGGAAGGAAAAATCTGAAAACTGTTACAACACTAGACCACAAACACAATTAGTGTTTTCTAGAAACAGTGACTGTTCCAGGGCTACATTCGGTGACTTCCAGCACTGGGTAGCAGTGAGACACTATGTTTTATTATGACTGTCTTGGAGACGGTGTGAAAAATCAAGAGCCACAGGCACTAAGCTGCAACCAGGTCAATAATGCTCGCAGAGACATTGTGTAGATAATCAACAACGAGGCCCTAGGTTTTCTCTGCACAGCAAACAGCTGAAGGGCAAATCAATACAGCCATGGGAAGGACACTGCCCTTGTTCCACTTCCCACAATACACCATTAATATTGCAGAAAACAGCCCCAGCCCCCAAAAAGTCACCATTTTAAACTGTGTGTAGCACTCACATTCTGCTTCAGAATAGTTACTAATGGAGTTTCTACAATACAAAGAGATTTACTGAGTAGCTTGCAATGTCACTGCTAGTTTAAATAATTTGTATTATACTGTTTGTCTTATATGTCATGTATTTGTTTTCCTGTATTAAGTGAATGTAAAAGTTATCGTTTTGTATAACATCTTGTGACTATTTTATAGTCTCGGGTCGCATATGAAAAAGGGCCTTGGCTCATATGTTTACCCGGTTAACAAAAGAAATAAATTTAAAAAAAAAAAAACTATTTATAAAAATGTAATCAGTGACTACCTTAACATTTTGTAAGTTCTTTTTACTACGACTGGCAGGCTTTAATTCACAGTCAAGTAACTAACAAAAAATAATACAGAAAGCATACTGTAGTCTAGCATTGCCTAGAGTTTGCACTCTTCACACTGCTGAAGATTGAAATACTGCTTATGATACATAAAATAGGAGGACAAATTAGAATTTTTTGTAGTGAGATAGGGATAAGCTGTTACAGTTTCTGATGCAAGAGTTCATTAACTTTTTTGCTGAGGTGTCTGGTAGCATACAGTATCTTGTGATGAGAGAGAATGAAGGCACCCCATGCCCTCTGGTAAGGGTTTCATCCACATATAACTGTTCGGTTTGCACTGCTAAAACTGAAGAATATTGTTAAGCTAAAATCTGTGCATGGAAAATACAAAAATGATGGTGAAGTGTTTATTTTTAATTACCCTCTACTAAACTTTGACCCCCAACCCCACTCTTGGGATTTGTCACTGTGCAGACCCAATAATGAATAGTGCTGTCTGTCTTGACTGATTGGAGCTAGAAAACAAAAATCTTACCATGTGACCATAGCTCCACTCTAACAGAAAAATGCAAATTGGAAAAATCAGAAGCTACATTCTATGCGATATACAGCTTTGCCGTGTGCACATTGCTAGGCTGATATTATATAGTCTCTAGAATAAGCAAGCAAAGCTACATCTGCTTTTTATTTTAGAAATTCTTAATAATAGTGTCCCTAGGAGGATAACAAGGTGCATAAAATCTTGAGTAAACTCATGTTTCCAACCTGGCAGCTGATCCAGTTTTCCACACAGCTTACAAATCTGCCTACTATGTGTTTCTATAAAGAAAGCTTCTCTCCGTTAATGCTCAAATATGATGCTACAGTAGTACAGTATATGGACAACAGAGAGCATTTTAATGACACATTTCAATCTTGGCTGTATGTTCTTAAGTGCAGATTAAAGCTGTGCAAGCCATTACCTATCTTTATCTCACTATATGCAAGCCAAACAAAACAATATGGGACTTTTGTTGCTGGGGGAGGGGAAGAGCTGTTTGATTTTGTTACATTTCTTAAATTCCTGAATTAAAGCATTGTCTAGAATGACTCTTGCTGAGAACTGAAGCCGCTGGGCAATACCTGTTTATTTTTGTTTTGGGATCACCCACTTGACTAAGATTTTGGCACCACTACCCCCTTCGAAGTGGCAATGGGCTCTAAAAACTCACCCTGTCTGTTCTGTAGATCCTGTATTCCAGCTCAACTGGTAGTTGAGGATACTGTACGACTGTAAAACCACTGGATGTGGAGGTTCACAGAGCTAACACATTATTTAAGGCACTGGCACAACATGAGTTATCATATGCTATATGCTCCTTTTCCTTTACCATCCAATTCTGTCACACCACCCAAGGCCAAAACACCCTCTATTACAAGGGTGTTAAACTTGTCAACAATCTCCCTCCTTCGCTCATCCAATGTCCCTCAGCTGCCTCATTCAAGTACAAACTAAAGGGTCACCTTTCCAGCTCACTGGCATGTAAATGCCCCAGGCTATAACTGTCCCAGCAATGTTTTTATTCTAAATGTAGCTCCTAATTAGATGCTATGTGTACCGGACCCATATCTCAGCAGTTTGTTTGTATAATGCACCAATTGAAAGCACTTTGTTCCTTGTTATGCTGTTTCCAATGTAATGCACTTTTCTGTATGTATTTACTGTAACTTATGTTTATTTGTCCTTAACTGGACGGTTGTGAAAACGGGCAATTTTGCTCACATGCCTTTCCAGTATAAAAAATAAACAAACTATATGGTATGAAACTTTATTAATCAATATAGGGGAGAAAAGCATTTTTTTAAATTAGTGATTTGTACTGTAACATTCATGGTTTGTAAACATGATAAGATCTGTTTGTATTGTCAATGAATGTTGTATGGTACTTTTGTTGCAGGGGCTGCCGTTTACAAGAAATTCTTGAAAAAGAGATACTTATGCCTCAATGGATGAACTCTACATAAAGATAGGTTTTACAATTAAATGATGTCTTATTGGGCCGGCCCGGTGGCGCTGGACGCCGCACCTCGTGCCATACTGGCGACCCAAGTTCGGAGGCGAGCACAAGTAGCCTAGGGCTGGCAAGGGAGGAGAGGGATCGAGCATCCGATGGACTGCTCTTCCTCTCCGGGGACGGGGGGTCCACAACGGTCGGCGTCCGACTGCCTCCTGGTGAAGGCTGGGGGTCGGGGATGCACGCCGTACACTGGGGAGGAGTCGGGGGGGCAGACGCCTGGATGGGGACACGTGCGCGCTCATGGTCACTGGCGTCATTGCATGCCCTCCAACTCAGGGGAATCAAGAACAGGAAAAAAGTGGCACTCACCACGGCTTGATGGCCATCCGCGAGTGTTCGCTGGGCGCTGGCACCCGAACTGGATCCATATGGGGTGGGGAGATAGGGGGCTCCCTGCCACCCCGCTGCGGGGGACAAGCCACAGGGGTTACTGGGTGCCAGCGGTCCCACTCGAGACGGATGGTGGCCGGATCTCCAATAGCAGGGATGCGAGTCTAAGGGGGAGCAGTAAGGTGGCCACAGGAGGATAAATAAATACTATATAAAAATTATTTTTATTAATTATTCATGAGTTTATGGTGCTCTCCTGTTGGTTACAGTACTGGACATTAATGACTCAGAAATACACCACACAGCTCACAAAACTGCAGTATGCACTGACCTTCCAAAATAAAAACACAGACAAGTAAGCAGAAAAAAATACGGTTAGACTTATAATCGCGCAATAACACCCTTACAAGCTGGCATTTCCTGTGGCTTAATGCCCGGACTGGGGTTAATGGCCATCTGCTTCAGCTTTGCCCATCATCACTTCCAACACCAAGCATTCATCCACAGGAACTGCCTGCTTGTTCGGGCATTACTGAGTAATTGTAAAGCTCACAGAATGGCCCAGAAGTAAGTCCGCTACATGCAAGATCCAAACATTAAGCTAGCTGAATTCGTTAGCATGAGCTTCCGGTTTGCATACATACATTTAGCACTCACTGCATATTTCTATGAAACTACTTGAGTACGTGAACTGATTCTGCTATAACCATTAGATGGATGATCCTGAGACTGCTCAGGAGAAAAGCAGGGTCAGGCAGATTTGAACCAAACTGCACTGTGCTTTACAACTGGACTATGCTTACTGAGCACCTAGAGGCATAAATTATGCATTCACAGCTGGACTTTTTCTTAAATCAGCAGCATGGGAGAGTGTAATGCAGACACCAATATTTACAAAACAATATTTTAGTTCATTTGCTTTTGGATGCTGTTTACTAATTATACAAATTAACACTGCAGCATTTCAGACTTTCTTTTATTCCTGTTATCTATTTTTCCTCCTGGGAGCCCTGGCAGGTGGCTGCGGTCCCTCCCTGCAGAGAGGCTAAGTCTCCAGCTCCATGCGCCCCCGTATCACCTACCCCTGGTTAATCCCCTGCGGATTGCACCCCGCAGTGGGGCCAGAGATGAGGTGCCGCCCCCACCCCCCCAGAAACCCAATCCAGACACCAGAGGTGGCCCCCGGGAACGCAGGAGCCATCACGGAACCTGCCAGGCTCAGTTTTCCACTTTTTCTCTCATTCCCCCCTCTCCTACTGAGGTGATGACGTCAGTGCATGCCTCCCAACCTGTACTGCCCTCCAGCCACCACCAGAGGGCAGTCAACAAGCGGGATGACAGGTCTTCCTCCCCCCGAGAGAGGAGAGCAGTCCTCCGGACACTCGATCCTCTCTTTCCCCTGCTGACCACCGGTGGTCCGAGCTCATTCCTAAACCCAGATCACCAGCGTGGCGTGACATGTAGCGACCAACGCCTCAACCTCCAGTGCCACCAGGCCAGCTCATTTCAGACTTTCTTTAGGCAGTATACACTACCTTGACACACACAATGTATTAGATGTGCCTATATCTAGGACTTTTAAAGCAAACTTAACCAAAACATCTCTGTGGTGAGTAAGTCCATTCACATTATAGCACTGGAAAAACTTGCCCGAGTGGATATTTTGTTTGTATAAAATGTTTACATATCATAAAAACTCAAAGAAGTTTTCTCTTATTTGAACAAGTTATTTATTCAAAGAATCTGAGATACTGCTTTAAGAGAATACAGACAAAACAATAGTGTAACAGCAGTGAAAAAGTAGACAATAATAGAAAAGCTAATAAAACTGAGTCTCAATGATCTAAGAAGGATAAAGAACTCACAAGTACTAACCATTCTTCCCCCCCAATAGCCAGTGGTTATTAAACAGAATGGATTCTGAAAGCACTGGAAAATCAGCAAGATAAGATACTTCAGCATGTCGGCCGAACCAAGGGCAAACCAAGCCAGAGGGAAGATTTTCATTGTAGATTCAACCACACGCATACATGTAGCTGAGAGCACTTAACTGTCCTGTCTATCAACACCTCTGACCTTTGTTAACTTTTTCTGAACTCAATAGTACAAACAAAAATAAAAAAATGGTATTCTACACAACAGTATAATACTGTTATTAGACACATTTTTGTAAATGTTTTAAATTTGTGAACCATAGCCAGAAAAAAAAGAAACTCTAAATGTTCAGCTGAATGACTGGTAGGTCACACATCAAAAGGTACTTAAATTAGAAACTCCTGAACTGGCTTCTGACAGGTCTCCCTACATACAGACCTTTCTTCTTGCATTTTGAACAAAGAATTCTATTTTTTTTTTTCATCTGTGGATGCAACAGATGATCAGATTTTTCCACAGTTTTTTTTTTTTTTCATTTTTATAGATTTTTCTTCCCTGTGTAAGTCTTCTATCCCCATCAAAGTGATTCTTCCGTCAGTTTGAAGTGAAGCCTACTGGGAGAGGTGGAGGTTTGAGCAGCGATGAGGCTTCTCCATGGCTGATGCCTGCCAGTGTTCACTCCTGATTGGCAACCAGCCATGCAGTCAGGCAGCAAAGTATCTGCATTCCTGCTTTCCCCCTCTTCCTGATGGACTCACCTCAGTATCAGGCAGAACAGTCCTCCCTGCCTGCTACAACTGAGGTGCAGGGGTATTCCATATCATTTTCATAGTCCCATTTCACAAGTGCCAGGATTCGAACTTGCATTCATTAGACGCTGAAAGGTTGGTGCATTAATACATTTAGTAACCATGTTTGCATTTACATGAATTCAGTATCTGAAGCTACTGTACCGTACCTGTTCACATTTTTAATACATATGGGGTCTCTTCCCTATAAAGAACTGCCTAAACAAGATGCTCAAATACTCCCCTCTCCAAAAAAAGTTAATTTGATGCAGCAGTATCCTATCCCTCCTGCCAGATTTAAATGCACAAGCTCTCTAGAGCAGTATGCTTTTTTCTTTCAGCATACTGTATTATATTCTGTGTCATGTGCTGGGCTTTCTCATAAGTTGGGGGACAAGAAAATAATGGCTGGCTTAACTAGAAGGACCTCCTTTTCAGATCCCTGCACCATCGACCATGTCTGAATCAGAACTGTAGTCCCTGCAGTTCTGAATCGCAGCATGCCAGACAAGGGGCTCGCTCCCTGCAGAGCAGTTTTTTCTTTGGAAGGGAAGGAGAAACTGAAAGGTGGGTAATTATGAGTGACCCAAGCCCTTTTGAGCTTCAGCTCACACTAGTTGATCCTTGCTAGAACAGGCAAGTTGCTGCTCTGAGGCAGCTGATAGTGGTGTCACAGTCCACTAGCATGAGTGATGGCAGGGAACCTGGAGGATAGGGTAAAAACAAAAAACATGTGAGTTTGTTATGGGAGGGGGGTTTTAAAAATGTATGTTTGTATGTCAGCTGCTGATTAGAAGCAACCAGAGGGTACTATTTTAGCTGTGACAAAGAATACACTTTCTGAACCATACATAAAGCTACCAACAGTCCCTATTTTCCCAGGACAGTCCCTATTTTAGGCAGCCTGTCCCGGTGCCCCCAAAAGTTTTGCAAAATATCACTTTTGCCCCTTTTTTTGCTTTCTTGTCCCAGTTTTGTCCCCTTTTCTTTTTTTTTGCTGACTGTTAATCCATGAGTGACAGTTATTTCAGCACCGCTGTGGCGCTGCTCAGGCTGGACAGCAGTTTACAGCTTCAACCCCTGCACCTGTGTTGCACTGCAAGCATGTCAGTGGGAGCACAGTAAGAAAAAATTACTCACCTTAGTAATTGCTTTTCTTCTCATGGAGTCTTGCTATATTATAACATTAGCAGTCAGCCACTGCAGCTGAACTGCCCCGGAGAGGAAGGAGTTAACTCCAGAGGATCTGGGTTCTACAGCGAGGGCGCTGTGCCTTAAAGCTTCATCTGGCAGTTTCAAATGAAACTGTCAGATCTTTACGGTTAACATCAAAGAACAGAAAGTCTGTGTGAAAAACTACACTAGCCCATGGCTACCTACTAGTAGTAGTACAACAATATAAACAACAAAGAACACCCAGAACCATAATAACAAAAATTGATGGTATTATGGTTCGCTTTACCACCCTTGACAAGCACATTATGAACCCCCTTCCCCAAGACTCAAGTCCAGGAAGGGGCAATATAAATAACCTAAATGAAAGCAACCAGATCCCTAACCCAAAGGAAAGAGGGTAAAGGGATAACTACAATGGCATGACACAGTGCTTGCAATTAATTTGCCACCCTACCCAAGCAGAGGTTCTGAGAGAGGGCAGGAGAGGAGGAAAGAGAATATAAAGATTCCATGAGAAGAAAAGCAATTACTAAGGTGAGTAATTTTTTCTTCAAACACCATGAAGTCTTGCTATATTATAACATTAGCAGATTACACAGCAGTACCTCCATGGAGGAGGGTCAGAACCTACTTAGGAAATAGGCTCTGAAGCACAGCTGTGCCAAACTGAGCATCTCTCCTGGACTGGACATCCAGGGAATAATGCTTGGAAAGGTGTGAATTGTCTCCCAGGTAGCAGCTGACAAATCTCCAGTATCGGAAATGTCCCCAGCACTGCCAGAGACGCAGGCCACCCCCAGGGAGGGCCTCAATCCTGAGGGGGGTACTCTACCTAGTTTCTGATAACAGAATTGGATACAAGAAACAATCCACCTTGCAATTGTTCTCTTTAGTGGCAGGTTTTCCTTTGCCAACCTCGCCATAGGTAAGAAACAGTTGGAGGGATTCAACCTATGACCTCTGGTGCGCCCAAATAGTAGCTAAGGCTCTTTTGACATCCAAGCTGTGCAGTCTCCTCTCACCTGAGGAAGAATGCTCAGTGAAAAATACTGGGAGAGAGATAGATTGATTCAGGTGGAAATCAGAAACCACCTTAGGCAAAACTTTCTATTAGTCCTAAGGACTACCTTATCTCTGTGGAAAGAGATAAAATCTTCTTCCACTGACAGGGCCTGTAACTCACTTATGCGTCTGGCAGAGGTGATAGCTACTAGGAAAACGGTTTTCGTTAAATACTTGAGCTCTGCTGAAGACAGAGGCTCAAAGGGGTTGCATTAACTGCAACGCAAAATATTCAGGTCCCAGGCAGGAGCTGGTTCCGAAAAGGAGGGTTAGTATGAAGTAACCCTTTAAAAACTTGGAGAACACAGGGTGAGAAGAAAGGAGGCAGGCTTCCTGCTGACACAAAAGCAGAGACAGCTGCCAGATGAACCTTCAGGGTAGCTGGTCTAAGGCCTAGGGAATTCAGATGGACCAAATATTCCAGAAGAATGGGAAGATCAGCAGATTCTGGGATAATCTGCCTCTCAGAGCACCAGATGGAAAACCTCTTCCACTTAGAATTATAAGTGGCTCCTAGTGGAAGGCTTCCTAGAAGCCTTTAAAATATCCATGACACCTTGAGAAAGGTGCAAGTCAGCAAATTCTAGCTCCACAAGAGCCAAGCCTTGAGGTGGAGGGATTTGAGGTCCGATACCACACTCCCCTGTGCACAGGCCAGTAAGTCGGGACTCTGGGTAGGCTCAGGGCAGGGTGGACTGCCAAGGACAGAAGCAGAGGGTACCAGGGCTGTCTGCTCAATCTGGAGCAATCAGAATCACTCTGCAAGGTTGAGATCTGATTCTTACTAGTACCCTGAAAAGAAGAGGAAAGGAGGAAAGGCATACAGGAACTTCCCTTCCAGTCCAACAGAAAGGCGCCAGAGGGACTGAGCCCAGTACTGGAGGCCTGCAACAGAAAAGAGGAAGTTGATGGTTGTCTGGGGCTGCAAAAGATCTATCTGAGGAGTGCCCCATCTGGCAAAGACGGACCCCAGCACTTGTGGATTCAGAGCCCATTCGTGATGGCCCTGAGAAATTCTGCTGAGGGCGTCCGCAGGACATTGTCCTTCCCTGGGAGGTGAACCGCCATCAGGAGGTGCTCAGGAGTAGGCCAGAGACCACAACTTCATTGCTTGGGTGCACAAGGCTGAAGACCGAGTGCCCTTGCTTGTTGATGTACCACATTGTGGTGGTATTGTCTGTCCTGACTTGAACCACTTTGTTCTGGACAGAATCTGAAAACACCAAGAGCTAAAAGACAGCTCTGAGTTCCAACAGATTGATGTGGAGCAGAGATTCCTGAGGAGACCACACCCCTGGGTGGCAAGATCGCCTAGGTGAGCCCCCACCCTACCAGGGAGGCATCCATGGTGAGGTGAGGAGTGAAATGGGAATGAAGGAACCCCTGTCTTAAATTGCTCTGGACCTGCCACCAGTGGAGGGCTAGGATCAGAGTTTGAGTAACTGGAACCAACTTGGTAAGGGGTCCTTCCTTTGAGACCAATAGGCCCTCAAATGGAACTGAATGTCCCTCATCTGGAATCTTGCTCCCTGCACGACAGCTGTGGAAGCAGCCATGTGCCCAAGGAGTTGCAGAAAATGCCTTGCTGGTCGAGAGACCATAGAGGTAAAGGAGGATGCCAGGGCGATGAGTCTGTCCACCCTTTCCGAGGAAGAAAAGCCCTGGCTAACCTTGTGTTCAATTCTGCGCCTATGAAAGTTGGGACCTGAACGGTTCCAGAACTGACTTTGGTAAGTTTAGCAGGAATCCCAGGGAAGTGAGAAGCTGCTGGGTGACTTGCAATGGGTTTCACTGACCTGGAGACTGACCCACAATGAGCCAGTCGTCCAGGTAGGGAAACACAGCAACCCTTGCCTTCTTAAGTGAGCCACTACAGCGAGACATTTTGTGAATACCCTTGGCGCAGAGGTCAGGCCAAAGGGCATTGCCTGAACTGGTAGTGGCCTGAGGGCAGTCTCGAACCTGAGGTACTTTCGGTGAGAAGGCCTGATCAGAACATGAAAATAGGGCATCCTTGAGGTCCAGGGAAGCTAGCCAGTCCCCTGGCTTTAGGGAAGGCAATATCATTGCCAGAGTCAACATTTTGAACTTTGGTTTCAAAAGATGCTTGTTCAGGTACCTTAAATCTAGAATGGGCCTCCATTCTCCTGTCTTTTTTGGGGTAAGAAAGTATCTTGAATAAAGCCCCTTGCCCTGATGGCAAGGAGGAACCCTTTCCACTGCTTTGCAGTCCAGAAGAGAAGAAACCTCTGCTTCCAAAGCAAGGGCTTCTGAAGGATTTGCAGGTGGAAAATGTCTGACTCTCATCTTTGGAAAGTGTTTGAAGCTGAGAACCAGACCCTGGCCTATTACCTCCAGAACCCATCTGTCCGTAGTTAGGGACAGCCAGTTCTGGCTGAAATAGGCCAACCTGCCCCCCACTGGTACAGGAGAATCGGCCCTGGGCACCCCATCAGGATGCCTGCTTAGCAGCAGCCTTAGGCTGAGGGGAAGGGGATGGTCTACTTGTGCCTCGTCTACCCCTGCCTCTGAAGAAACCCCTCTGCGAGACAGCAGAGGAGGCTTGAAATTGGAAAAAAGGCCTGGAAAAAGGCCTGCCCCTACCTCTGGGAGCATGCCTTTGTGGCATGGCATGCTTCTCCTTAGCCTGGGCACTTTTGTAGGTAGTTCTGTATTCATCCATCTTTTTCATATAGTTTTCTGTTTGCTTCCCCAAACAGAGAATTTCCCACTACAGGAAAATCCATAGCCTTTGACTGGGTATCTTGGGACAGATTAGTGCATCTGAGCCATGCCAACCTACGAAAGCTACAGAAGTGGCCATGACCCTAGAGGAAACATCATTAACATCAACAGCAGTATGAAATTGAACTTTAGAGGCTTCAATGCCATCAGCAGCCACCTGTTCAACTCACTAGCCAGCTGGCCATGGGCCTGCTTGGCTAACTGCAATACTGTGTCCCACCTAGATTTCTGATATCTAGCCATAAGCCATATAATTTCTGCCTGAGTCCCAAAGAAGCTGCCATATACTGTTTCTTCGCCATGGCATCAATCTTCCTGGAATCCTTATCAGGAGGATGTGAGGCAGAGGAATATTAGCTTGTCACAGGCTGCAGCTTGTACCACACCTACATGACTACACTGTTCAGTAAGGAAGTCTGTATCCGAGCCTGACAAAGTATACCTTCTGTCCATTTTTATCTACAGGAGGGACAGAATGAGGATTTTTAAAATCTTTGTTGTTTGCTTCCTAAATGACTTATGCAAAGGAATAGACAACCTCCTAGACTCTGAATATCCATCATTTCCACATAATCAGGCTCCTCTTGCTCATCCACAGCCTCCTCTAAAGGAAGCTGGAGGTTTCTGCAACCTTTTGTAAAAAATAAAGAAAGAAGGGACTCAGACAGAATAGGAGGAGATTCTAAAGGTCTGTCTGGAGAAATGTCCGTTCAATGGGCACGTCCAGACCCCCAGCCACACATATATTGATCAAATTCCTCCTCCCTCCTGTGGTTCATAAAAATCTCAACTTCAAAATCCTGAACCACTGGGACTGAATGAACCAACCTTTTACCAACTGTTGGTGGTTCTACAGATCCCTGAGACAGTGACTGGACAATCTGAATGGCTTTAGCTATCTCTGCAGCAGTTGGAGACACAATTTTGGACCCCAAACCTACTGATTTCCTTGTCTTTTACTCAGGACTGGTTCCTCTGAACCAGCCTTCCTTTGCCGGAAGTCTCGCCTGGTCAGAGGCACTCCCTCTGGTCCAGTGGGTACTGGACCGGCTGGCCATCCGGGTCAGCGGACTTTTGGCCTCTCGCCCCTGAGCCGCCCAATCTCTTTTCCAGGGTGGCTGCAGGAAATTTTACACACCTGGCAGTCTGACAGGAGGTGGTCAGCCCCAGACAATAAACACAGTGGTGTGTGGGTCAGCCTTGGCAAAGGCCTCCCCACAGACATCACAGTGTTGAAACCCAGTGGGCCGGTTTTTCTTTTGGGTTTCTCAGACATAATGCCAGCCTAACCAAAACTTGCCCTTTTGATGGCAGTGCCAGGCAAGACACCCTTATCGGTTCCTAACCGTGTCACGGGTATTTGAAAAAAACGTTATAATTCTGTTTTTTTTAGAACCCGATAAGAACCGAAGAACCGACTCTAAAACCCACTGTACACTTTTTAAATGTAGAAATAACAAGCATCGGTTCAAAACTGAACCGATAATTAATTTTCCACACAGACTTAAAATTTAGTACTTACGGTTACCAGATAGAGCTTTAAAACCGAAATGCGGTAAAATAATGACTTTTGCCAGTTCAAATGAACGAAAAATACCGCGAACCGAGAAAGAACCCGAGCTGAAGGAGCTGATCTCCGGAGCGACTGTTCAGTGAAATCGGAGTAAAAGAATCTGACAGTTTCATTTGAAACTGCCAGATAAATTGAGCACAGCGCCTCGCTGTAGAACCAGATCCTCTGGAGTTAACTCCTTCCTCTCCGGGGCAGTTCAGCTGCAGTGGCTGACTGCTAATGTTATAATATAGCAAGACTTCATGGTGTTTGAAAGCATGTTCCTTCCTGTTAGCTTAGACTGAGTAGTAATGCAAACAAGCACATGTGGACATCTGCCTGCCACGAGCTGAGAGGGACTCCAGACAGAGAAGAGATCGGCAGCAGGGAACTAAGGTACCCAAACCTGATTAACCCTAGGGAGTGTGTAAAAACAATCTGGTATGGTGGTGAGAGTCACTGAAGCGAAGTTTGTTCAGCAAATGAGGTGAGTGAGAGTGGGTTGGATGGAGGAGCAATACATGCAGCTCAAATGTCTGATCACAATTTAACGCAGGTTTGCTTCTAATGAACTTTTTGTACATCATGAATTTAGAACTTGCTGCTGCAGAATGATATACTGTTTTAATCTGAATGTTTGCTACTGGTGTTACTGTGGGGTGGCATGGCCAGAGCAAGCAGCAAAATGTAATTGATTGTGCGCAGCGTTGTCTGCGGTGGTGCCCATGGAAGAGACACGGTGGGGGTGGGGTCATGGTCTGGATGGACCGCCCCAGTTTTAGGCCTCGAAAAGTTGGTAGCTTTAACCATACATAAAGCATTTCATACATCAGTGGAGTCTTTCTTGGGGTTGTCAGCCCTAAAGCTCACATGCTAATACAAAGTCCCTGTCTATTACATAAATGAAATATACAACAGGGACCTTGTGGAATGAATGATTTATTCCCACTCATGCTGTTTGACCTGGGGCACATCATTTGTGGCTTATGCCACTCATGAGGTTACCCAAAGTCAAACAGCACTAGTGAAAATAAATATTTTATCCCACAGGTCCCTGTTGTGTATCCCTTATCTATAATAATTACAAAAAATGACATTAATACAGATATTAGGATTGAGGAACACAAAGCGCACAAAGTAGGGAAATGAAAAACTTTAGGGTTTTGGGTCTCTGGAGTATTGGCAAATCAGTGGTGGGTTCTTCCTGGGGTTATCAACCATAATGCCCACCCCTTCCTCTGAGGAAACAAGGTCAGATGTGATCCCTTTTCTTCACGTAGGGCCCACAGTGCCCTGCGTGAAGAACGCTATGACAGATTCTGCTGGCAACACATGGCAAGCCATACTTCTTTACCTTTAAACAGTGTAGCAATATGAGGCAGTGGCTTGCAGCTCTACCTTGTGCTTTCGACATGAGGCTATGGGTGGGGGGCGGAGGGAGTGGGCATTAGGGTTGACAACCCCAAGAAAGACCCCACCACTGAGTTACCAATACTCTGGAGACTTAAAAACCTAATGTTTTTCATTTCCCTACTTTGTACATAGAAGCATAGATACTGACGGCAGATAAGGACCGCTTTGGCCCATCTAGTCTGCCCAGTTTCCCCATCTACTGTTAACAACGCAGACCCTACTTGATCTCTGGCTTTACACCCCCCCCTTTCCCTACCTCTAAGGTTCCCTTATGCCTATCCCATGAATTCTTGAAGCCTGTTACCATTTTTGCCCCCACCACCTCCTCCACTGGGAGGTTGTTCCTGGCATCTACCACTCTTTTTGTGAAGAAGTACTTCCTCACATCTCCCGAGTCTCCCTCTCTCTAGCGTCATAGCATGTCCCTTTGTTCTAGAGCATCTTTTTTTTTCTGAAAAATGCTTCCCTCTTGAACTTTATTTATACTCGTGAGGTATTTGAATGTTTCTATCATATCCCCTCTCTCCCTGCTTTCCTCCAAGGTGAACATACCGAGGTCCTTCAGTCTCTCCTCATAGGGATTGTGATGCAGATGTTGCAGCAATTTGGCTGCCCTCCTCTGGACCGCCTCTATCCTGTCTATGTCCTTCTGGAGATGTGGTCTCCAGAACTGGGCATAGTACTCTAGGTGAGGTCTCACCAGTGATCTGTACTGCAGTAATACCACCTCTCTCTTTCTGTTGGTTATACCCCTTCCTATGCACCATAGCATCCCACCAGCTCTCCTCACTGCTTTGTCACACTGTCTAGCCACCTTTAGGTCATCAGATATGATTACTCCCAGGTCTCTTTCCTGTTTGGTGGTGGTTAATACTACCCCACCCCCCATTTTGTACTTTGCCACAGGTTTCTGTGCCCCAAGTGCATGATGTTGCATGTCTTTGCATTGAAACGTAGCTGCCACACCCTTGAGCACTCCCCTAACTTCCCTAGATCACTGGTCATTTTTTCCACACACACCCAGAACACCTACCCTATAACAGAATTTAGTGTCATCTGCAAAAAGACATACCTTCCCTTCTAGCCTCACTGTAATGTTGCTAATAAAGACATTAAAGAGTACTGGTCCCAGTACTGATCTCTGTGGCATTCTGCTTGTCACCCTCTCTTCCTCAGAGTGAACTTTATTTACCACCACCCTCTGTCTCCTGTCCCCCAACCAATTTCTCATGCCCTGCATTCTTCAACCCTAATGCCGTCATTAACGTGGTTTTTTTTTGCAATTAACATATATAAGGGATACACAGCAGGGACCTGTGGAATAAATTATTTATTTTCACTAGTGCTGTTTGACCTTATAAGCCATGAGTAATGTGCCCGAGGACAAACAGCATAAGTGTGAATAAATTAATTATTTTCACTAGTGCTGTTTGACCTTGGGTAACTTCACAAGTGGTATAAGCCATGAGTAATGTGCCCGAGGACAAACAGCACAAGTGTGAATAAATTATTTATTTTCACTAGTGCTGTTTGACCTTGGGTAACTTCACAGTGGTATAAGCCATGAGTAATGTTGAGGACAAACAGCACAAGTGTGAATAAATTATTTATTTTCACTAGTGCTGTTTGACCTTGGGTAACTTCACAAGTGGTATAAGCCATGAGTAATGTGCCCGAGGACAAACAGCACAAGTGTGAATAAATTATTTATTTTCACTAGTGCTGTTTGACCTTGGGTAACTTCACAAGTGGTATAAGCCATGAGTAATGTGCCTGAGGACAAACAGCACAAGTGTGAATAAATTATTTATTCCACAAGGTCCCTGTCCCTGTTGTGTTATGAAATAGACAGGGACCCTGTGTTAGTGTTACACTGGTGACCTGGGTTTTGGAGCAGCGCTGGTTGGTGGTGGTGGTGGGGGGGTCAAGCATCCGATGGGCTGCTTTCCTCTCCTGGGGGAGAGGGGCAACACTGTCTCACTCCTTGGCTGCCACCTGGTGAAGGCTGGGTGGCAGGCCAGAGTTTGAGCAGCGCAGATGAAGGGCCATGGTTATGTAGAGTGTGTGCACCTCCAAATGCACATGCATATGGCCCGGCATGGCAAGGGGAGAAAACTGTGGAAAAAATGGTGGTCATAGGTTACATGAAGCCTTGCCTGCCCTTGCCCTGTACGATCTCCGGCTCGCTGGCCCTTCAAATCTAAACGTAGGATCCCCAGGTTGAGGGGAGGATGCCCTCACCTTCCTGGCCCCATCAAGTGTGGGGGAGGGAATCCATGGAGAATATGGGGCTCAGAGGACTGGAGAGGAAGTTGGTGGGCATGAGAAGCACGGACAAGGCTGAACAGCTGCCTGTGATGCGCCCATTGGATAAAAAACCTATACGTAAAAAAACTAATGGTCTTGTGGGTTTATTTGGTGAAACAGTGCTGCTCCACTTCTGAGAAGCACTGTTCCCATGGATGCCACATCAAGATGCCGGTGATGACATGGTGTCATCGCACTGATTGGTGGAGGAGTGGCTTGCTTGAAAAATGTTTAGCAAAAATGGTGCCTCAGTTTAGTGAGCGGGTCCTTACAGCTTATGTCTGGTGGGTGTATTGCATGTCACTGTCGGTGCTGTAATTGTTTAGTTTTATGCATTTGGGGTTTCATTTTTTAAAAGAATAGGGTTTGAGTCCAATGAGTGAGCAAGGGGAATGTTTGGCTGGCAGGTGGGCTAGAGTACAGTGCTGGTGAGAGATGGACTGAAACACAGGCAGAAGCACTACTGTAAATGGTAAAAGCCTTTAAGAAAGTGAGGGACTACAGTGGCCAGGGTTAAGAGAGAGGTGTCGTCGAATGGCAGAGTTTATTTTTAAGAAAAGGAGCTGCCTTACTGTTGTATTTGTAGTATGCATTTTTGCTGGCTAAGAGGACACTGGAGGAATTGCAAGCTAATGCTGGGAGTGAGCAGGCGGGCGGGGCACAGGTAAAGAAGTCTTGTGCGATTTTCAAAGAAAAGAAAAAAGTTTTGGTTTGAGTTTAGGTGGATGCTGCAAATAAACAGAGAATGACTGGGAGTTGTGTTGGCACTGTGTGTCCTTAGAGGTACTGTAGAATGGCTGTATGGAAAGAATGGAAGTAGTGTTGGCAAGGGGGGACACATCATGATGACGTGTACTACGTTCAAAAATGGTTATGACATGTCTTATTATGTACATAAATTAAATTTAAGTACACAGTAGCTCAAATATCAGCATTTATGTAATGGCTTTTGTGTCCACGCCTATTGCATAATATCACAGGGATCACAGGAAGCCCTTTAGGCAAGTTTGCCCTTACTGGCTCACCATTTCTCAGTGGTAGCAGCCCATTTTCTTACATTTAACACACCACTCATCTGAGAGTTTCCTAAATCCATCCATATCTCTACAGTGCACTATGCTGTTTGGCAATTCATTCGAAGTGCTTACAACCTTTTGTGTACACAACATTCCTATCTTTTTGATTTTGTACACTTCTCCCTTTAGTTGTAATTCATGACATCTAGTCTCATAAACTGGTTCCTTTTGCTTTAGGTCCGAAGTATCCCATACCTCTTTATATGAACATACAAAAATGCCAGCAGATACAGGCCATAGCAGTCTGAGTTTGCTTGAATATGCAGCTCCCAGTCTACTCTACTGCAGCTGCCCCCCGAAAGAAAACACTTGTGTTATCCCAGACCACCTCCTCCTCCCATTTCCCTCAGTTATGACTTCACCTCTGACCCTGTCCCACCCCTCTTAAACTGCCCACACAGTTGCCAGCTAAATCACCCTCCTTTAGCAGTTGGTTCCATTTTATTTATTTACTTAGTTTTTGTTGACCGGGTAAGTGCACTAGACAAATCCTGCCTATTTTCAGGCACGACCCGGGGGAGGGGGATACAGATGAATGCTAACTGACCTTGAAGCAGATTAAGCTGTTGGTGGTATTTTTAGTGAATGAGGGAAATTTGGCCAGGACACCAGGGAAATTCCCCTACTCTTTTCGATAAGTGCCACGGGGTCTTTAGCATCAACCTGAACTACCACCAATCCAGGCAGATGGGACCTCGGTTTAACGGCTCATCCAAAAGACGGCACCTCAGAAGTGCAGCACTATAGTGTCAGTACTGGGATATTAACCAAAGTGCCAGATGTGGGAAGTTGGGAACTGAACCCACAGCCCTCTGATCTCCCAGCCTCAGAGGCGAGTGTGCTACCTACTGAGCCACTGACACTGTCACTACCCTTTCTGTGAAACAGTGCCTCCTCATTTCCCTCTTGAATCTACCCCCTCTCCAATTTCAGACTATACCCTCTTGTATCCCCCCCCCCCCGGTCTAAACATGTCCTCAGAACTTAACCCTATTTATGCCCTTTAAATATTTATAGGTCTCAATCATATCACCTCTCTATCTCCTATCCTCCAGGGAATACATGTTGAGTTCCCTCAATCTTTCCTCATATGACACGTCCCCCAGGTCTAGAATCATTTTTGTCATCCTGTGCTGTACCCCTGCCACTAGACTGATGTATTTCTTTAAGTATGGGTGCCAGAACTGTACACTGTACTCTAAGTGCAGTCTCACCAACAACCTCTACAATGGCAGGATAACTTCCTTCTTTCGAGAGATGATCCCCCTGGCAATGCATCCCAGCATTTTTATTAGCATTAGCTGTTGACCTCCTGCACTGTGCATAATGATTCATGTCCCCTGTAATTAGTACCCCTAGATCTTTCTCCTCCACTGAGGTGGATAACTGCACTCCACCAACCAGCAGTCATACCTAGGGCTTCTGACTCCCAAGTGCATGATCTTGCACTTCTTAGCATTAAATCTTATCTGCCAACTGTCAGACCAGTACTCAAGCTTTGCCAGATAATCTTGCAGGATGTGCCTCCCCACCTCACTGTCCATCACCCCACAAATCTTAGTGTCGTCAGTGAACGGGCTCATTTTACTCTTGATCCCATCTGCTATGTCTCCAATGAAGACGCTGAATAACACTGGCCTGAGTACTGAGCCTTGTGGGATCCCACTGGTGACAGCTCGGGGAGACAAGAGCTCCCCCCCAACACTTACCCACTGTTGCCTATCCTGCAGCCAGCTCCTAACCCATTCTACCAACTTCTCCCCAGCTCCCATGGTCCTCAGTTTACTGATCAACCTCCCATGAGGCACCAAGTCAAAGGCCCTGCTAAAGTCCAAACACAAAACATCCACCACGTGGCCCTCAACAAGTGCCCTCGTCACCCAGTCATAAAAGGCGATCAGACTGGTCTGGCAGGCTCTATCTGTGACAAATCCATGTTGCCTTTCGTCCTGGAGCTCATACTCCTCCATAAAGATCACCAATCTCTCTGTGAGAACAGACTCCA
This sequence comes from Neoceratodus forsteri, assembly GCA_016271365.2. NCBI lineage: Eukaryota > Metazoa > Chordata > Ceratodontiformes > Ceratodontidae > Neoceratodus > Neoceratodus forsteri. Next base: position 1,271,643,036 of record CM057449.1, on the reverse strand, counting down.
TTAGCTTCCCTACAATGGAGGTAAGGCTGGCCGACCTGTAGTTACCTGGCTCGTCCTTGGGCCCACTCTTATGGAGGGGCACCATATGTGCCATCCTTCAGTCCTGAGGTGCACATCCTGTCTCTAGAGAGGTGCTGAACAGGTCTGCCAGGGGCTCCACCAGGACCCCTGCCAACTCCCCCAGGACTCTTGGATGCACACTGTCCGGTCCTGGAGCCTTATCAATCCTCAGGGATTTAAGACCCTCCAGTACCCTATCTATTGGGATTATCCCATCCGCAAACCCCCACCCCTCCGGTACCCACACTACCCTTCCTTTGTGGCACTGGCCCATTTTTATTTTGATGTGCCTTAAAAATAAGACATAAATCCCCTCACCCAAGTCTCCTGTATTCCAGGGGAAACACATCCAAGCTAGTTAATCTTTGCTCAGATGTGAGCTCCTTAATCCCTGCTACCACTTTTGTTGCCCTCCTCTATACACCTTCTATTTTCTTTATACTGCCTTTATTCTGAAGTGCCCAGAACTGGTTACAGTATTCCAAGTGTGGTCTCACAAGAGCTCCATAAAGGGGCATAGCAACTCTTTTTATGCATCCCAGGATTTTGTGGCATTGTTTAGTGACCTAGCTGCAGTGCACATCACAATTCAGATCCTCTGTCACCTTTATTCCTGGGCCATTTCAGACTTTGACTCTCCAATTTCTTGGCCTAATAATGTATATCTTGCTTTCCTCTTTTTATTTCTCATGTGCACCACAGCACATGTTGCTACATTAAACTTGAGTTTCTTTTCTGTAGCCCATTTCTCTACGTTACCAAGTTCATCTCTTCATTTTTTTATTGATCCTTCATTATCTGATTTGTATAATATGCTGTGCTGGATTCCAAATTTGAATGTTTCAAGTAATACTTTAATGTATTTTTATGTACTGGTCGCTGTGAAAAATGGCATTTTTGCTAATCTGCTTACCAGTTGAAATAAAAATGAAATGAAATTATCTACTACTTTTGTGTCATAAGCAAACTGTCAGCCGGATATTCTCACTGCATGTCACTGATGAAACACATATTTTAAATAATGTAGGTCCCAGTAACGACCCCTGTGGCAGCCCGCTTGTAACTGCCCCCCATCTGAACAGATGACCTCTCAAAGCCACAGTTTTTTGTTTTTCTCCTAGCTATGATTCTACCCAGCTTACCAACCTATTATTTAGCCCTATATCCTGCAGCTTCCTAATTAGCTTGAAGTGTGACACACTATCAAAAGCTCTGCTACAGTCCAACTAAATCACATCTACTGGTACCCCCCTCTTCCCACCCCCATCCAAGGCCCTGCATATCTTTTCAAAAAACTGAGCAGATTTGTTTAGCAAGAGCTCCCCTCCTAAAACCGTGCTGAGATTTGTTCAACAGACTGGTATTGCTAGATGTGTTTCAATTTCCTCCTTAATAACTGCTTCCAGTATCTTACCCATCACAAAAGTTAGACCCACCGGTCCATAATTCTTAAGGTCGGAGTTTGCGCCTTTTTTAAACCGCCTCTCTCCAACTTCTGACTACTTGCCTAGTGCCTAGTGATTTCTGGAAAATAGCTGACATTGGTGCAACCAGTTACTCCGCTAATTCTTTTATAACATGAAATACATATGTTCAATAAAATGTTAAACAGTTATCCATGAACATCTGCCAAGCATCCCCCTTCATATCTAGGAGAACAGTGGACATTTTTAAAAGATATGGCACACTGCACCAGTATCTATGAGCCCCTATTAACTCATCTGTGGCAGCCTTTCAGTTCCAGTGAATGAAGACACTATGCTCTACACACTTTGAGTCCTTCATTAAAGTATTGATCTCCTCAACCTTATCCATAAAGTTCCGGCAGCTCAGCACGTCAGTGGGCGTAGAGCTAGTTTCTCTCTCCTTTCAATCACTTTCACACTCTATAGAGAGGAAGTCCCAATGATTTATTTACCTGACATTTTCCAGTCCGGACATCGTACAGGGCCACTGAACCATGGCGGGCTCCAACTGCTATCCTATGACTCCGCTCACAGTAGCTGACCATGAAGAACCTGGAATGAACATTATGACAATGAACAGGTGAAATCTGTTTTGTATTCTTTTACAACATTGGTATGGCATAATGCAATTAAGACACTGACTAGCATGAAAGATGCATTATTTTCATTAAATGAGTTCAGGATTGTAAATATCTGAGGCACAGTTATAATGTGCATACAGTTCCTCTGCATGCAGTATTTACCAGCAGTTAGTCACTGGCTGAAGTTTATTGGTAATGCTGTAACCAGGTTATTTCATGTCACTGTTACATACAGGGTTAAAGGGGAATGTCCATCTCAAAAGCCCCACACCTAATGTGTGGTGCTGCCCCCCTACTGATTTGCATATTAAAAAGCAAAAACTGCCTTTGAACATTTTTACAACTACCATATTGTGCATTTAACCTTTTTGTACGTTGTCTTGTTATTGGTCTACAAAATGTTTCGGATACTATCTTTAAAAATAAGAACCTAACTGCCCCCAACTGCCCTCACAACTGCTATATTTGTGACATCACTGTCTGTTGTCATGGTAAACACTGTGGTGCCATACAAAAGCACTCTGAGTTTAGTAAGAGACAGCCAAAAGATTTTTCTACTGTACAGACATTCTGGATAGTCTACCAAGATGTGTTAGAAACTCTGGAAAGGAAATGTGAAAGAAAAAAAAAGTGTCCTCCAGCTGAACTGCAATAGCTGAAATATTGTGCTTATGAAAGTATGTACTGGAGTTGTTCTTTAATCCCCCCCCCCAAACCTACACCCCCAAATATAAAAATCATTATACTGCTTGCAGAAGATTCTATGACTCTGAAGGGGGATTGTGAGTTTTAATGTCTGATGATCCCATTGTTCTTTGCCACAGGACTGCTGACTGGCGTTCTGGAGCATTAGAAAGCTCCAGGATGCCTCCAAGTAGAGATGGGTGAAGTGCCATTATTTCCTAAGTGCTTTGCCAGTACATGTAGCAGGAACTGAAGTCACTTCGTAATATGCATTGGCCAAGTTCACATAACGGAAACCTCCCCACCTTTGAGGCACCCTTTCCGTCCTCGTAACCCAGCTGTTACAGTACGGAAGAACCACCTTCCAGAAAGTCCACTTAGCATCCCATCCCAACCTCCTCTCCCTCCAGGTAGTGTAAAAGTGAAGTACAAGACAATAACTGAAGTCCTTCTGACTAGTCTAATAGTGTAAAAAAATGCAAATTGAAATTTTTTCACCTCACCCTCATATCACACATCCTATCCTCTTCCCCTGCCACGGTTCAGTTGCCCCCTTTCTCCAAGTCCTTCAGAATACCATCTCTCCCTCCTCCCCCATGCATCCATTTAAAACAGTCAGCACAGTCCTCCTCTCGACACCTCAGCTGGCTGCCGTCTGAATGAGACCACACAAATTATAGTAATTTCAGACATCTGTGTGCTCTTATTCATTCACACGTACACATATACGTTCATTTATCCAGTCATTCATGCATGCATTCAGATGAAGGTGGGCAAAGGGTAAGAGAACATGGTTGTCCTGGTCACTGACCACTGGGGCATTTTTAACTGGGTGCATGGGTAGAGGAGAGTAGGATGAGGAGCTAGAGAGCTATGGGTAAGGGCAGTAGCTGTACTGTGGTGGTGGTGGGAGGTCAAGTCACATCTTACAACTATTATACTAGTCTGAGAAAGCCTTCAGTAAGTGTCTTGTTATTGTTTTTACACTTGCTGGGGAGGAGGGGTGCTTCTGTATTGTGGAAGGAGAAGATAAGGGTGCTGTGAGGGTAAGGGAACAAATATACAACATTACCAACCTCTGACACAAAATGCAGAAGCTGTAAGACCGCATGGAGGACCAGGAAGGAAGGAGCCATCATAACAACCTGGTGATTGTGGGTCTTCCAGCATGGGCAGACAGGCCTGATACAGTGATTTTTATTCAAAAGCTGCACGATAAGACTACAGGGCAGTCACCTAACAGACCCACAGTATATCATGAAATGCGTCCAATGCACTCTAGGGCCCATGTCAAACTGGTTGATAGCCCATGTCCCATCATATTTCAGCTGCTTAATTTCCTGGACAAGATGGACATCCAGGCTAAAGTAAGGGAAACTAAGGAAATTTGGTGGAAAGGACAACACCTACATATTTTCAGTGACTTCAGCCCCGGAGTACAATCCCAACAAGTGGAATACAAAGAAATTAAAAACTAACTTTACACCGCTGGCATAAAATAAATAATGGCGTACCCAGAGAAGTTACTTGTCTCCAGACTCGATGACCAGAAACAATTTGCCACTGCCACAAAGGTCTGGAGAGATCTGCCAAAAATCTTCCTTATTCTGTTTTCAGCCTGGTGCAGCCCAGTGTGCTGAATACAGGGGGCAGCTATCGATGTTTTAACCACTGCTGACTACAGAACTGCCTCACTCATCCAAAGTATGGTTTTCTATTGATGAGTAAAGGTACTCATTACAATTTATCTTAACTTACTCTTTCTGTTATTTGCAGACTGTTTATAAAACTTTTTGTGAACACACTGACTTTCTGGTGAGCCACTACCCACCCCCCTGCCAAATTTGTTTTATGAAGGCTGCATCTTGCTTGACTAACAAATGGGGGTTTTGCTGCATTAACCACCCCACTGGATTGCTAACTTTGCTCAGTACTGTGCTGTTAGGCCAGGATTGCCTGGCAACATTCCATGAAGTGCCGTTACTCTGAGTGAAACACTGTCAACTGGAATGCTCGGCCACACCTCATTTCGCAGTCTCTTCCAGACTTTTGTCAGAGGGTACAAAAGTGGTCCGTTCTTGGACACCCACTGTTCAAATGTAAGACTCTAAAGACTTGTGTGATCCTGACTGCTTGGCACTTTATTACAGTTTGCTGGTTAGAGCTTACTGTGTATGGAATTCAGTGGCTCTCAAAAAACTGTTGTAGGAAAGTTCAAGGGTCACGGAAAGTTGTAGTAACAATACAACAACTTTTCATGAACTTTGAACTGTCTGCCTAATTCATTATAGTTAGGAAAACTGTTCTGAGGTGCACAAGTTGCAGTAATAGCACCTCCCTCCACCTACTCATCTCCATTAATGCCCAGAAAGATAGCTAAATGTTTTTTTTCTCTTTTATTAGTAGCATGAGTGTGCCTGAGCTGAGTGGGCTGGCAGCAGCTTGTGTGTGACAGTAAGGAACTGCTATGGAAAGACGCACCATGGCTGTCTGTCAACAAGCGAACATCCTGTCACTTTGGGTAAGGAAAGATTTTACAAACTGTATTTCACTTTACCAGCAGGTGGACAAGTAAGTGAACCGGTGAGCGAGGGGAGATGAATGAATGGACGGGTGATAGAGGAGTTGGCAGCCGGATGTGTCTACAATATTTTGAACCATGAGCTATATAAAATAATATACAGTCAACCATACACAAACAAGGGCTATCTATGTTTACATCTCGATGTTGAGATGACATCGGGACCTCTCACGCTTTGCTCTCAAAGTCCCTATGATGTCATCTAAACCCCTCAATGGAAACACAACCTTGGATGGCATACCTCAATTTTTCTGGCATTGTTTTTACTGTTTATTCTGAGGTTTATCCATAGTAAATGTAACAGTATGCCTTGTATTTCATTTGCCTTGGTGGCAGTGGGAAGCGTTAAACCGGGTGCCATTAAATATTCTGCTGTAAGTTTTCTGGCCCTTAGCCTATTCTTGAAAGGAGAATGAAGGAACAAAGGAGTTTATCTTCTCCTCAGCTCAGCAAAGACCTATCGCTTGGGGTGCAGTTACCAGGAGTAGGATAACAAGCAAACTGTGGCCTACACGTGTGTTTGCAGATAACTAACCCAACAAGGGCAATGTTCTCTGTTTACCATTTTTATTATGGTGCTTGTTCAGTCTTTGTTTCTCTGCTGGGCAGAGAAGAGAGGGGTGTTGTATCAATGACAGTGCCACTATTCAGTCATTCTGGAGAAGGGGCAGTGATGGTGGCTCTGTGCCTGGTCAGACGGATACACTTATGATATAATGGGTAGCAACATACACTATATTGCCTGGAATGTTTGGTGTGCTAGATCCCAAACTACGAGATATCAAATCCTTAAACATCTCTGAAAGTCTGCTGTTCATATAGTAATGCTGTGGGAGTTCCAGCTGCTGGACACTGAAAGTATTCTCTTTTGGTGGTATTGGGTATGTCAAGCCTATGGGGCAGGGGACTGCATCAGGCAGAGGGGGTTCATCAGTTTGTTTGCCAGAAGTATTCATTTTCAGCTGACACATTACTGCAGACCCTGAGGGCAGATGCCTATTTTTAGTGGGGTTACTAGACACACTGAAGTTCTTATCGGCAATGTCTATGGGCCAAACACAGACAGCCCTGTTTTTTTCACATTGCTGCTCACAGTGCTTGCATCTCATGGCAGTCTCCACATTCTGATTGCGGGAGACTGGAATCTAGTTCTTAGTAACAAACTTGATAAGTCTGGCAGCAGGTGAAGTGGGCTTCCCCCACCCAGAGGGCAGTATGAGATCTCATTTACACTTTAGGGATGGTCAACCCTTGGAGGATCCTAATCCCAGATCTCTGGGACTTCTATTCCCTTCCCCACTATTCCTTCTTCAGCTTGCACCACTTCCTCATCAGCCAGCAGTTACTGTATGGTGTGCACCAATGCCAAACTGTCTCAAGTAATCTCAGATCACTTGCCAGTCCTCTTGAAGCACTTCCACCCAAGGGTCGGATAAGAACTCAGCCTGGAAACTTAGTAATCATCTCCTTAAAGACCACAGCTTTATTGAAAAGATATATCAGGCTATTAATAATGTCCTGGATGAAAATGAGGGTACTAAAGACAAGTTAGATTTTCTATGGGCTAACCTTAAGAGAACCATAAAGGGAGGGATTATAGGTTGGCGTCTATTCGTAAAAAGATTAGGGGACATGACTGCTGATTTATGAAAATATATTAGACAACCAGAATGGAAGCTGAGCCCTACCATTCCTGAGGCCACCTAGCTCACTCCACATTCCTAAAGGGCCCAGTATGTGCACCTGTTAAGGGAACAGACTGAGCATGCCATCTTTTGCACAAACAGTAAAAACACACATCAAGGCAAGAAGGCTGGAAAGCTCATGGCATTACGCCTTAAAAAACAGGAGGCCTCCAGGATTATTAAAACTGTCAGACCTGAGTCAGATAATGCGACTCAGAAAACACTGCGAGCTATGGCCAAGGAATTCTCTAACTTTTACCAATCCTCATATCAAACTACCGACAGCCCCCTCACAACCAGCTATTACACAGAACTCAGACTCTCTCCCTTTGCCAGTTCTTATACAGAAACAGCAGGAGGTGCTATCCTAGCCCATGTTCGCTGCAGAGAGCTCCAAGGCAATGAAATATCTCCTTCTGGATAGGGTCTCTGACCCAATGGCTTTACTGCCAATTTCTACAAATGTTTTGAATCAGAAATTATCCCCAATTTTAACATGCATTTTTGCATGCTTCCACGCACATGGAATGGCTGGCCCAACCCTCCCAGAAGTTATGATCACTTTTCTGCCCAAATGAGGGAAAGCTCCTAAGAGTTAGCTAGTTATTGCCCCATTTCACAGACTGGGTGTACAAGGTGTGGGGATACATGATCGGTCCAGTGCAAGTGGGCTTTGTGCCCTACCAGGTCTCATCAGATCATCTAAGGAAGTTGGCATACATCTTCTCTGCGTACCAAGAGCCAGACACCCCTGTGGTTTGGTTTCCCAGAACACAGAAAAGGCTTTTGATTGTGTGTCTTGGCCATTTCCCTTTGCTGTCTTTGCCAAGTATGGGTTCCCAGACACCTTCACTCAATGGAACAGGATATGCATTCAATGCCTCAGGCAATGGTCTTTTGTAACGGGGTATTTTCTGACAAAGTGATTCTTCACAGAGGAACCAGGCAGGGATGTCCCTTCCTGTCGCTTCTTTTCAATCTGCATTTAGAACCTCTGACCCTTAAGCTTAAATATTTCACTGTGATATGCAGGGTATCCCAATAGGTCAGGTAACCCACAAACTATTTATTCAAACAATCTCATTCAGCACATAATTAACCCCCATGATGTCCCTGCCTGCTGCCCTGGAAGTTAAAGCTGGATTTGGTAAAACTTTAGATTAAAAGCTCAATATAAGCAAGACTCAGATGATGCCCCTTAAATGCTGCAAATAAGAAACAAATGATACAGTACAAATGGGGCTTACCTGGGTGCATAAACAACAAAAATTGCTGGGTATTGGACTATCAAAAGACAGACTGCTATGAAAAAATGTAACCTGGATGATCCTGTCACAGTCATACAGCAAGACCTTATCAGATGTATACCATTAACCCTTTGGGATCGTATTAATACCATCAAGATGAATATTTTGCCCAGGTTATTATACTCCGCTCGGTAAGATGAATATCCACCTGCCCATGACCTGGTTCACCAAGATCCACGCCATAGTATACAAGTTTATCTGATGCAATAAAGGATGCCAGGAAGTATACGTAAGGAATAAGACACAATGAGCTATGGTTTATGGCCTAAGAGTATGTGGTGCGTAATGATTAACACCTGGGAAGTGCTCTTATCAGGCCATTAACTACACCTTGGAGTGTCTTAGTCTGCTTATAAAAATAGGTTCCCCAGTAAAGAAGCTAATTAAGAAATGCACAAGAAAGAATAGATTAAAACAGTAAAAAAAATATGATAATATTAGTAGAAAACAGTAGTCCTTGTTATTGTCTTGGAATGCAGCTGTTTTATTAAAAGTTGTCTATCTGTGTCTCTACTCACCACCCACCCACATGCAGAAACAGACAAAACCACGTTTATTTTGGTAAACATTTCTGAGTTTGCCTGCCCAGTTTCAGAGCCAGCGGGAGCGAGTGTGTCCAATATTGGGTCATGTACTGTATTTAGTTTGATGATTCTTGGCCCCCTATACAGAAATGATTTTTTTGTCTCTAACATACTATTTGCCAGCAGATTAGGCCTTACAGTCTATCGAGTCTGCTCGAACCTCAGATCCCTAGTTGGGTGCCGAGGCCCTCCCCTCCCTTGTGTTCCAGAAACCCCTATCATCCATCCCCACCCCCCTGGGACAGGCCATCATCTGATACATCCACTTTCTGTGTCTGTCCCACCCTCTCTTGAAGCCCTCCACTGTGGATCTCTGAACCAGCTCGCCAGGCAGTGCATTCCAAGGGTCCACCACCCTCAGTGAAAAACCTCCTCCTCTTTCCCCTCACCCTTCCTCCTTCCAACTTCAAACCATGCCCTCTGGTAATACCTCCCTGCTTTAGTCTAAGATCCCTCCATGTTTACCCTATTTATTCCCTTGAGGTACTTGAAGACCTCAATCATGTCCCCCTGTCTCCTCTCCCTCTCCTCCAATGAAAACAGGCAGAGCTCCCTCAAGTCTGTCCTCATATGTCAAATCCCCTAGCCCTCGTATCATCTTAGTTGCCCTCCTCTGTACCCTCTCCAGGAGCTGTATGTCCCTCTTCAAGTGTGGTCTCCAGTACTGCACACAGTACTCAAGGTGTGGTCTAACCAGTCCATTGTACAGCGGCAAAAATCACTTCCTTGCTCCTAGAGGTGATCCCCCTTACGATGCATCCCAACATCCTGTTTGCCTTGCTAGCCGCTCTCCTGCACTGCTCAGAGTTATTCATACATGCATCCACCATGACCCCTAGGTCTTTTTCCCCTATTGAGGCCTCCAGCGCCTCCACTCCCAGGGTGTACCTGTGTTTAGGGTTTCCCCGCCCAAGATGCAACACCTTGCACTTGGTGATATTGAAATTTAATTTCCATGTGTGAGCCCAGCTTTCCAGGGTGTCCAGGTCCCCTTACAGGGCCAACTTCCCCTCTTCTCCCTCAACTACTGTTCCCATCTTGGAGTCATCAGTGAAGAGACTCATTTCACACCCTATACCCTCCCTGATGTCAGATATGTATGCATTTTAAACAGGACTGGACCCAGGACCGAGCCCTGTGGTATCCCACTACCAACCTCTCTAGGGTTCGAGAGCTCCCCACAGACCACTACTCTCTGGGTGCATCCAGCTAGCCAGTTTTCAATCCATCTGACCGTCAAAGGACCTACTCCTAACCCCATCAGTTTCTCAACCAGACCATTGTGGGGGACAGAGTCAAACGCCTTGCTGAAGTCCAAGAATAATACATCCACAGGCTTTTCCCTGTCCAGTTCTGATGTTACCCATTTGTAGAACTCCACAAGATTGGTTTGACATGATCTACCTGGCACAAACCCATGCTGCCGACTATCCAGACCTCCCACCTCCTCCAAGTACACCCCCAATCGTTCCTTTAGTATACCTCTATTAATTTTCCCACCACCGAGGTCAAACTGATGGGTCTATAGTTACCTGGTACTTCCCTCGACCCCCTTTGTGGATTGGCACCACATGTGCCTCTCGCCAATCCCTAGGTACCCTCCCTGTCTCAAGTGACCTGTTGAAGAGCTCGCCAGGGTGCAGCCAGTATGTCCGCCAATTCCCATAGTACTCGTTGAATGCCATCCGCCCAGAGATTTGTCTTCTTTAGGGCCTTGAGGGCTAACCATGGCCTTTACGGAGATAGCATCATCCGTCCCTCCACCTACTGGCCTTTTTTATCCTTGTCCAGATGTGACAGCCCTGGGGTACCTCTCCTCCCTCTTGCTCCATTTCTGTTGCTCCCTGATCCCACTCACTGCTGCTTTATCCCCATCGTGTGCCTTGCTTTGTAGATATCCCATCCCTCCCTAGTGAACACAGAGGCAAAGTACTCAAGTAACACCTCTGCCTGGTCCCTCGCCTCTTCCACCCACCCTCCTTCTGATCTCAATCTGCTGAGATGGCCTTAGATTTTCTCCTCGCCCCAATGTACCGGAAGAACCCTTTTCCCTCCATGTATCCCTGTGCCAGCCGCTGCTCTTACTGACTTTGCTCCCCCACCATCCGTGACTTTTCTAGATGCAAGATGGACATCTTATCCCTATCCCCACTTGTTGTTTTATATATTTTGTAGGCCCTTCTTTTCTCTGACCGCTACCTGTACCTCACTGGACCACCAGCATAGTTTATGTGACCTTGCTCCCTTACGTTTCAACTTAGCGCAGATCCTGACTGCCCATGAAGTCCCCGTTTTATGACCTCCCATCTCCCTTCTACACTTGTCATTGATGTAATCCCCTTCAAGTGATCCTTGAGAATATTTCCCATGCCCACAAAGTCTGCCCCCAAAGTCCACTGCCAGTGTCCTAGATCTCCCCTCCCCCACGCTTATTTGAAACCAGACAGTATTGTGGTCGCTCCCAGTCAGGGGGTCCTCTACAACCAGGTCCCTTACCAGATCCCCATCTGCCAGAACCACGTCCAGGACATGCCCCTCCCTTGTGGGCTCCATCACATGCTGTGTTAAGAACACATCCTGGAAGCCATCCAGCAGCCACTGCTCCTTGGCCACCTTAGAGGACAGTACCTGGCATATTAAAGTCCCCCATCAACACCATTCCTTCCCCTTTTGGTCCACACTGGGCAATGATGTTGTCCAGCAAACCATCCTCTAGAACATCACTCATCCCGGGGGGCCTATATACTACACCCAGCTTGACCTTATCTCCTGCTGGGGATTGTAAGGTGACCCATAAGGCCTCCACGTTTCTCTCTGCCTCTTCTACCTACCCATTCTTATGTCATCTCTAATGAACATAGCCACTCCACCCCCCGCCTCCTTTCTATCCTTCCTAAGCATAGTGTACCCCGCATGTTTAGGTCCCAGTCATGGTTTTTGTTGTCCCACGTCTCCGTGACCGCCGCCACATCCACCCCCCTCGAACAGCATGGCCTGGAACTCTGGCAACTTGTTTCCCAAGCTCCTGGCATTTACTAACACCAACCCCCGCCCCTTATCCCTGATCCCCTTTGTCGAACCCCACCCAGGTTCCTTATACTTCCATCCTCCCTCTGCTCCTCCTGAAACCTCCACCCCCAGAACCCAGGTCTGGTCTGCTGGATGTCACCAGATTTGCAACTCAGAGCCTTAAACCACTGCGCTATACTGCCTCCCTCAAAGCTTGCTCTCCTTAATTCAGTTTATCACTTTGTTTTTCATTAAACAGGTGGCTTGACTAGGAGCAAGCGTATCCCTTACTGGCCACCGTAGACAGTGGTTTCTGGGTTTGCAGTTTTTAATCGTAACTTTCAGTGAAGAGAAAGAAACTCTTCCTTTTTAACTTTTCCAGGGACAATAATGGGTTGCACTCTTGGACAGAAATTTCTAACTTGCTGCAGTTTGCATCTGAAGGAGAGGAGGGAGTTGGGAAGAATCACGTCCGGAGATGGCAGAAACATTCAGTATGTGGTGGGCAGGTTTTTGAGCAACAGGACCAACAACTGGACCTGCTATGAGCAGAGCCTCAGTGAGTAAAAGAAAAGAAGCATTCAGAGCATTAACACTTTAGTGGTCATGCAGGAAGGGGGACATTGAATACACTGATTGCTACTGTTCTGCTTTCTCTGTGTGTGGTGTGTCTTGCTCGACACAATTCATGCCAGTTGCAGGATTATGTCTTGATAAGGACATGGCTGAAAACCTGTTTCAGCCAATCAGAAATCAGGGAGCTTTTTGCCCATTTTATAACATTAATTAGCTAAGCCCAAAATTCAGGGTAGCCTTCAACTACCATATTTCAATAAAGGAATAATGCATGACAGGGTGTGTGTCGTGCTGGGATAACGTCCGCCTGGGGTGATTGGGCGAGGCCACAGGCGAGTGCGACTAATCACCCCAGAAGTGACGTTATCCCAGCACGACACACACCCTGGAGTGCATTATTCTATTATATAATGGTTCTTTATTTATTTTTTAAAAGGAAATGGGAAAAAATATGTTTAAATACTTTTTTTAAAATTATTTTTCTAAGGGGAGGTATACCTATTGAAAAATGAGTCCGTACTTTCTCTGTTGTCCTGAAGGTGGCAGTGCAGTTGCATGACTGTTCTGTAGCATGCTAGTGCTGCTACTATGCTCCGTTCCTCCCTGATATGTGTTTGTCTCTCACGCTGTGCGTCCGCCCCCCCCCCATGTATGAGTGTTCACATTTCTTCAGTATAGTGTAAGGAAGTGTTGGGGTTTACTGTGACTAAGCGTATCGACGTTAAGGTTGGATCGCTGCTTTTGTATGTGGAGTGTACAGCCTGCTGGATGGTTGTAAGCAAAGGTGGGGTTTGTTACTCCTTAACGTTTCTAGTTCAGGTTTACGTGTTTGTATTTTTTGGGGGGGGGTCCTTTCATTCTTTAACCATCGAAATGCGGCCGTTGTTTCCAGAAGCTGGGCAGCATGAGGACCGAGCACAGCGCTTTTGAACTCTGCACGTGCTCGCGTTATCATGCTGCCGACCGGGAAGAGCTGATTTCAATTACAGCTTTTAAAAGTTTATTTTACATTTTTGACTTCGAATATCAGGAGCAGTGATGTGTAGATGAAACTGTGTTTTACGTGGAGTGAGTAGGTACCGCTAATTTCAAAACACATCGAGGGCTGATGAATTTGGTCATAATGGAGAGCTGTGGAATGATCATTGTAAGGTTTCATGTGGTCAGTTAGTGGACTGGGACTAGAGCCATGATGTTATGCCAGGATGACATCACGGCTCCAGTGCCAGCTTGACCAATCAGAGGACAAGATTTTTCTTTGCCATTGTATAATGTTTATTATCTTGCAGCACAAGATGCCAAGTATCTTAAATTACATTGTGAAGATCCACAAGCTGAGGCACAAGGCTGCCTCGCACAGTGGTTAACAACTGAAAAAGAATTATGCTTTATGGCTACCTCTACTCATTCCCTTATCTACACTGCACCGGAAAAGCTCTGCTGCTTTCTGAACATACCACCCACCAAAAATGAAACACAGCCTAGTTTAATTAATGCCAATTTTAAGATTTGTGGGTCACCAAGTAAAGAGTCCTTTTGATCTGGCTTAAACATTTCTTTCGTGGATCACCTGCTTCTTGGTGGTAACTTACTATCTTTTAAAACTCAACAACAGAGCAGTTTCTAAACTTCTGCAGCTATATCATGCCCTTACGTATCATTTCAGACTTCTACCATGGTGAAGCAATATTATCCCCCTGATACAAGCAGCCATGCAACCCCACGCTATTTTTGTCTTGCATAACCTTGTTTCTGACAACTGCACTCGTAGGGCCTAACGATACTTGTCCCCACATTGGCAGATGGAATTCCCACAACTCCAGCCCTAATGGTAGCGGATCTGGAAAGATGTTTATGTGCTTACTAAATATGACAATCTCAGGCAAATCCAGTTTAATATTCGCAATAACCTTTATTCTACTCCTATTAAGCTTTTTAAAATAGGCATCTACAGATTGACATCTGTTCCTGGTGTAACAAAGTCATGGGGTCACTAATACATATTTTCTGAGAATGTGAACTGGTCCAAGGTCCGTTTAAGAATAAAATGCAACACAAAAACATATGATCTGTTGACAGAAAAGTACTGGTTGGCTCATCAAGTCTGCCCAGTTTGCCCCTGCCTATAATATCGCCGCAGGACCTGATCTTCGGCTACCCCCCACACAATTTTCTGCTAAGATTCCTATGTGCCTTTCCCCATGCGCACCACTGTTTTTACTCCCACCACCTAGACTGGAAGACTGTTCCAGGCATTCATCAGTCTTAGAAGAAGTGCTTCCTAACATACCTCCTAAACTTGGCATTAAGGGTAAAATGTGCCTATATATGGATGACACCAAGCTCTGTGGAAGGCTGGACACAGTAGAAGGGATACAGGACCTGCAGGAAGACCTGAGAAACTTGACAGGTGGTCTGGGATTTGGCAGCTCGGCTTCAATGCCAAGAAATGCAAAGTTATGGAAACTGGAGACAGGAATCCAAGAATGGAGTACTACCTAGGAGGATCTGGATAGCAAAAGAGGAGGAAAAGAATCTAGGATTGATGATCATGAGTGACCTGAAACACTCCACACAGTGCAAAAAAGCAGCAGCAAGGGAAAACAAGATGCTGGGTTGTACAGCCAGAGGAAATCAGCAGTAGGCGAAAGGAGGTTATACTGCCGTTGTACAGGTCGCTGGTGAGGCCACATCTAGAGTATGGAGTAAAAAAGACATCAACCTGATGAAGACGGTCCAGAGGAGGGCAACAAGGATGACTGCGGGTTAGCAGGGTAAACATATGAAATGAGGTTGGGGGCCCTGAATATGTACTCACTGGAGGACAGGAGGGAGAGAGGGGGCATGGTAGAGACCTCAAAATACTTGAAAGGAATAAATAGGGTGGATAAGGCGGGTATCTTTAAGCTAAGTGGCAGCTGAAACATGAGGGGACATAGTCTAAAACTGGGGGTGGGGAATATTTAGGAGGGAGGTTAGGAAACACCTCTTCATGGAGAGGGTGGTGGCCAGTTGGAATGCACTGCCAGAAGAAGTGGTCTCAATGAAGTTGGTGGGCAGCTTCAGGAGTGGCTGAGATAGGCATAAGGGGAAAGTAGGGGCAGACGGAAAAGATGGGAGGACTGGGGGCAGGGGTGGTAGCATAAGTTGAGGACTCTGAATATGAGCAGACTAGACAGACCAAATGGCCTTATTATACTGGCTTCTTTCTATGTTTGTAACTCTCCCCTTCCAGCTTCAATGCATGCCCTCTTGTCCTGGTGCACCTTCTCCTCTGAAAAATACTCATCTCCTGTACCCTGTTGACACCCGTGAGGTACTTATAGGTCTCTATCATGTCCCCCCCCCTTTCTAGGTTGTACATATTAAGATCCCCCAGTCTCTCTTCATTGGGCTTCTGATGCAACCCCTGCACCACTTTAATTGTCCTCCTTTGGATAGCCTCTACCCTATCTGTGTATCTTCCTGAGATGTGGTCTCCAGAACTAGACTCAGAACTCCAGATGGGTTCTCATCAACAACAATGGAAACAGTGGCAACAGCACCTCTCTCTTGCTGATGAGTCCCCTCCCTATGCACCCCAACATACCACTGAACCTGCCTACTCCCTTGTCACACTGCCCTGCCACCTCAAGGTCCTTGGATATGAACCCCCCATGGTCTCTTTCCTGCTTTGTGACAGTCAATTCCCCCCCACACACACAATTGTATACACTGCCAGTGGGTTTCTATGTCCTTGGTGCATTATTTTCCATGTTTCTGCATTGTGACCCAACTGCCATATCCTCGACCACTCCTCGAGTTTTCTCAGGTCTCTACTCATTCTCTCCACCCCCTCCAGAGTATCTACCTCATTGCAGATTTTTTGCCATTGACAAAAAAGCACACTTTCCTTTCAAGCTCTTCTGCAATGTCACTTATGAAGACATTGAAGAGGACTGGTCCCAGCACTAAACTCTGAGGTACCCCACTGGTCACTCTCCCCTCATTAGACTGAGCCATTTACCAAAACCCTCTGTGGCCTATCCATCAACCCATTCCTTACCCAGTTTACCACCTTCAGCTCCACCCCTAAACTGCCCAGTTTCTTATAAGCCTCCTATGCAGTACATTGTTGAAGGTCTTGCTGAAGTTTAAATGGGCCACATTGACTGCCCTACCCTGATCTATTTCCCTGGTCATCCAGTCGAAGAAATCGATCAGGTTTGTCTGACATGATCTCTGCCCCTGTGAATCCATGCTGCCTTGGTTCCTGTAACCTACTAGATTCAAGATACTGTACTAGTCTTTTTTTTAGCAATGCTTCCATTATCATCCCCACTACTCATGTTAGACTGACCGGCCTGTAGTTGCCAACCTCGTCCCTGCTGCTGCTCTTATGGAGCAGGTCTTCATCTGCCCTTTTCCATTCCTCTGGAACCACTCCTGTTTCCAGTGAGTTGTTGAACAGGACTGTCAGATTTGCATCCAGTACTTTCCTGAGCTCTCTCAGTACCCTTGGATGTATCCAATCTGGCCCCATAGCCTTGTTCACTTTCAGATTTGCAAGTCCTATGAGGACTCTTTCCTTTGTGAATGGATTTGTGTCCAGCTCACTCCCAATGTTTCTGCTGCTTCTATGTGGTCCACCCCCCACCAACCTCTACTGTGAAGATTGAGCAGAAAGAATAAATGTCTTCATATTTAACCATAATTTCCTTTTCTGTTAGCTCCTACACTGTCAAAGGGTAGTCATTACAGATGGGTAATGTGCACCCCTACTGGGAGAAATGGCACAGCCCAAAGGCTGAATCAGCCTAGAAGGTTGGTCACGTAAGCATTCCAGACAGCAGCAGCTCTCCAGTCACTGTTGTTCACGCAGTGCCTCCAAATATGGAAAAAATGTCATACTGATCGACTTGACATGACAACACACAAATCAGCTGTCTACACAAATAGGACTTTAGCCAGAATAAGAAAATAGTTAACAGTTGCCTATCTCATCAGATGGCAGAGGTAAGTGATCGAGGCTCGTCTTCCAACTCTTTAAAGCCTTGGAAGGTCATGCAGCATTGAATCAACTAGAACAGACTTATTAAAGAGATAAAAGTAAACAGACAACACAGGAAAAAAAGACTGTATGAAGTGTAAACACTCACCTGCGACAAAGGAGGCACCCTTGGTTAACACTAAATTCGAACCTGTTAAATCTGCATGCTAGCAACCAACACTGTAATATGGAACTGCTCTCTCCCTTTTTTTTTTTTTTGGATATCTATATAAATACAAGTGTAGCAGGTAAACTACAGAGGGATGTCCAGACAGACTTACAATCAGAGTTTATAACAGAACAATGGACATCCCCATGCTGGCATACCGGACAATATTCTCCCACAGGAGCGAGGCTCCCAGATGGGCCCCATTGGCAATGTAGGAGCTAAAGTAAAGAAAATTATGGTAAGTATGAAAAAAATGTTTCTTCCTGTAGTGCTCCACATTGTCAATGGGTAGTCATTACAGATAGGTTCTAAGCAGTACCCATGAAAAAAATGGGTGAGGAAGAATGTTGTCCCATACATCAACCACATACAGGAAAGGAATTTACCAGCTAACTGCTGTCTGCAAAACTCTGCAACCAAAGGCCACATCAGCAGAACTTTGAACATCCAATTTGTAGTGCTTGGTGAATGTGTGGATGGAGGACCATGTAGCTGCCTTGCACAATTCTAAAAACAGATGCCTCACCTCTCTCTGCCTAGGAGGTGGCCATAGCCCTGGTGGAGTGAGCCCTGATGAGAGCCAAAGGCCTCTTCTTTTCTGTGACATACTGTAAGCCTTGGCAATGCAGGCCCTCACCCACCTAGCTAGGGTGGCACTGGAGGCTTTTTGCCCCTGCTTGGCCATTCCAAAAAAGAACGAACAACCTATCTGATTTCCAGAACTCAGCAGTCCATCTAAGGTATGTCCTAATAGTCTGTTGCAAATCTAACTTGTGCAGCTCCTTCTCCTTTGGCTGATTAGGTTGCAGACAGAAAGATGGGAGACAGACTTTCTGGCTCACAATGAAGGCCATGGTGACCCTTGGAATTAAAGAAGGGACTGTTCTTAGCACCATCTTGTTCTAATGCATGACAAGATAGGGTTCTTTGTGGGACAAAGCCTGGAGCTCACCAATCCTCCGTGCTGAGCACACAGCAACTAAGAAACACACCCTGTAAGACAGTACGTCCAATGATACTGATGAAAGTGATTCGAAAGGCTCCGTACAAAGAGCATTCAGAACCAGATTCAAGTCCCATGGAGGAACAAGGGATCAGAACAGAGGCCAATTCCTGCTGATAGCCCGCAGAAAACAAATAACCTTCTGGTTAGTCCCTATGAACGACCCTAAGGAGGCTCCAAAGGTCGACACATGACCTCTCAAGGTGCTCAAGATCAAACCTTTCTCCACTCCTTCCTGCAGGAAATTGAAAATCTGTGGAACCATGGCTTTAGAAGGCCGGGTATTTTTTTTTCCCTGGCCCAAGCTGAAAAGGTGGTCCATACGCAAGCATAAGCTGCCGACATGGAAATCTTCCTGGCAGCCATTGGGATGTCCACCACCTTCTTAGAAAATAAACATGTTTTAGGAGTCCCCTACTTTCAGGAGTCAGTCCTGCTCCTGGATTTGGATGTAGAATGGGGCCTTGTGACAGAAGGCCCCCTCTGCCCCAAAACACCGGAAGGCAAAATGGTGCGTGTTGAGCTAGGTTCACTAAGTCCAAGAATCATGGTCTTCTGGGCCGCTCCGGAGCAATTGGAAGAAAGCTTCCTCTTGAGTGCCTTATTTTGCATATGACCCTGGGGAGGAGTGGCAGAGGAGGGAAGGCATACGCTCTGCCGAAAATCCAAGTTTGTGACAGGGCATCCACTGCCTCCTCCTGTGGACATCGGCAGCAGCTGTAAAAGTGTTGAACTTGAGCATTCTAGCTGGAGGTGAACAAGTTAATCTGAGGATAACTGAACCTTTGACACAGAAGGTCGAACACCTACGGGTTCAACATCCATGCCCCTGGATGGACATTTTCACAGCTTAGCCAGTTGGCATGAATGTTCAATTCCCCCACCAAGTGAACTGCTGACAGACAGAGAGAGAGAGAGAAGATTCTCCTCTGCCCACAGCAAGATATCAGTGGCTTCTTTCAGCATCTTCCTGCTCTTTGTGCCCCCTTGATTGTTTATGTACGCCACCAAGACAGCATTATCTGACCTTATTGTCACGGCTTTTGACTGCACCCAACTTAGATAATGAAGGACAGTAAGGAGCAGAGCCCTCATCTCCAGAACATTTATGGGTAGGTGCTGTTCCTGCACTGACAAAGTCCCCTGAATGGGAATATGGTCCAAGAACCCCCCAACCTGACAGGCTGGCATCGGAAGTCAGAATCAACTGTGGGGGGACTTCCAAGGGAGACCCCTTGCTCAGATTCTCCAAACTCACCCACCAACTCAGAGACTACTGCAGGAGTGGTGAGATTAGGATCCTGGCCTGATAATCCTCCGAGGTCATATCCCAGGCTGGCATTAACTCAATCTGTAGGGGCAGCACGTGAAGGTGAGCCCATTGAACCTCTCTAAACAGGATCTCCTTCCTGGCTGGTGAGAGGAAGACCTTCCCTTCGTCCACCCAGAACAACGCTCCTAAGTGCTCCAGGGTCTGTTATGGCTCAAGAGAGCTCTTCTCCTGATTCCCCACCCAGCCATGGGACTCCAACACCTCCAGAGTCCTGGTCACTGACTTCCTTGCCAATCGTGCAGACAGCACTTGAATGAGCAGATCATCCAGGTAGGGGGTAGGGACAGATACGATGTTCCTCCTGTTGGAGTTGAGCCACCAGGACTACGAGCACTGTCAAGAAAACCCTGGGGGCTTTTGCCAGCCCAAATGGGAGTGCCTTGTACTGGAAGTGCTGTCCCAGAACCTTGAACCTGAGGAACCTCTGATGAGACTGCCAGATGGGGATGTGGAGATAGGCATCCCACAGATCTATGGAAGCTAGATAATCTCCCAGCTGGACAGCTCAGATGATTGACTGTAGGGACATTATCTTGAAGGTCATGTGGCGAACAAACTTGTTTAGGTGTTTTAAGATTCAGAATAGGTCTGACACCCCCGACTTCTTGGAAACTACAAAAGAGATTGAGTAGAATACCAGACCTAATTCACTGGGAGGCACTGGAATAATCACCCCAATTTGAATGAGGTGTTCCTGGGTCTGTGACACTGCTTGTCTCTTCACTGGGTCCTTTGGAACCGGGAATGGCAAAAAAATGCCTCTTTGAGGGAATTGTTGAAAATTCTATTGCATAACCTAAAGTCAGAATTTCCAAAACTCAAGCATCTGATGTTATCTGGGCCCATTTTTTTTTTTTAAATTGTGCAGTCTACCACCAAGGGAAGGGAGGCAGAGATGGGCCCATGTACTCTCATTGTAAGGTGCCCACTTTTCACCCTGGGCCTCCATTGCATCTTTGGGCAAGAGTTCCTCTGATACTATTGTTCTTGAAACCAGAAGAGGCTCCTTTATTCCTCTGTTTCCCGAAGTCCTGAAAGGGATGAAAAACCCCTCGATGCTGCCTCCGACAGCCACTTCCTTCATCTTTTGGAGTTGAACCAGCCTTTTGCTTATGCTTTGACACTGGAAGATGGACCTTTTTATCCTGGATATCGTTCAAAATACCATCCAGGCCAGAACCAAACAAGCCTCCCTCGAAGGCTAAGTTAAACACCTTGGTCTTCAAAGCCTGATTAGCGACCCAATGTCGACGTCACACTCCTCACATAGCTGACACAATGTGGTAAGTGGAGCGAGCCAACATGCATGAATTCTCCACTGTGGCATCCCCTAAGAAGGTGGAGGCCATAGATACTAATTGCAAATTGCTTGCCCACTCTGAATCCGGGAGAACGAAACTGCCCAGGGATGTAACCCAGATGTTTAAGGCTCTGGCACCAATAAAGGAGGTGCAGAGGTATGTGCCATTGGATGCAAAGGCTTTTCTGCATGAAGCATCCACTGGCTTGTAGTGTGAATCTATTAAGGCCAAGGACCCTTCAATAGGAATAGTGGTGTATCTGATGGAATTGAGAACTGCCTTATCTGCCAAAGGAGGGATTTCCCACTTGCGGGTATTTTCTTCCAAAAAAGGGAAACACCATGCCTTAGGTTTTGGCACATATTTTCTTTGGTCCACACCTACCCACTTCTGTTCAATAATCTGGTCACAGTAATTAAAGTTTGGAAAACACTTTGGAGTGGAGAAGGACGTGGACAGGATAGGGCTGACATCTAATGCCTCTACGAATTGCACCTCCTTCAACTGTAATGTCCTACAAGCCTCTGTTGTCAGATAGGACAAATATTTTGTATCACAGAGTGGTGGGATAGGGATCCTCCTCTTCAGCTCCAAGCACTCCCTTTACTCCTCCTCCTCAGTAGGTTCATCCTCCTCATCATCAAGTAGCTTCCTGAAGTCAGGATTTCCCCCAAGATCCCCATCCTGACCCTCTGTATGGTCAGGGTCAGGGTCTGCCTGCAGATCCATATTAGCAGCCCTGTCCTGCTGAAGTGCATCTGGATGTGCCTATGTGGGCCCCCCAACCTTAGGGGCCTAGTCTATGGTTGAGTGTCTCTGATGGGATGTCCAGTGGAACATCGGGGCCCAAAACTCCCCTAAGAGCAACAAGAAAGATTTACACAATTTGCTTTGCCACTGCCAGCTGGCACACCAGATACGCCCCCCCCCCCCAGCTTGGAGGATCGACTGTGGAGAACTGTAAGAGACATATTAGCTTGAGTAACACAATTGGGGCAATATGAATCCTAGCGGAGAGGGTCGCATTACCCTTTTGCATGTCTTACATCTTTTGAAGATTAGAGGTCTCCAATAAGCCATGGTGCCAAGTAAATCGCCCTGCAGGTGCCCAAGGTTAAAGAACTGAATGTTTCCCTAATAGGAAATATATAGGACTACTGCCGCAATCCCCACCTGTTATTGTGGGGAAAAAAGTAGAGCAGCAAGAAACACTACTGTCAGTCGAGCAAGCTGACAGGAAACTGAAAACGAACAGCAGTCGGGCTGAAAATATCTATAAAACAGCTGCTGCATCCAGCAGTTGAAATAATGCAGGCACGCATGCTCTAACGTGCACGTGTGTGACATCATCACACTGTGCACGACATCAGCACATCGGGGGGCATGCACACAACACAAGCAGGCACACAAAACTCACTGAGACTAAAAACCTCTGAGGAAAAAGGAATCACATGCACCCAAGGGACGAGAGAGTAAAAACAACAGGAAGCCACGTGGCTCAATGGAGCTGAATAAAAACTGCCACACAGCCTGTGGGAAGGAAAATCCCACTGAAAATGAAGAGACTGTGGTCCTTTGCAGAGTGTAAAAGGCACCATCCTGTCAGACTTGTTTCTTGGTACTCTCAACTACAGAGAAGAATTAAGAGGGCAATGTCCCTTCAACAAGACGGGACCAAATAAAGTAGAAATGTCCCCAAAACAAGTATAAAAATACACCTGCCAGGGAACATACAAGTCACCCTATGAGATGGGGGGGGGGGTGTTACTGACACCAGAAAGTCAGCGGGAAGCCTCGGAGAACACCCTAATTCCAGAAACCAGAGAAAGAAACAGGTACTTACCTGAGGCACCATTTTTTTATGTTAGAAAAATAGAGATCTGCTAACCTATACACCCTTGATATGTGTGTCAGATGTGGCCCCCAATGCAAGCACAGGCAGTGGAAATGGGAAGAGAGCAGGTTAGCCAATTTGAAAGCTGCAGCTTAACAGGCATGATTTTAAATTTAGGGCTGCTCCCTGTCACCAGGTAGCCCCACAACCTACTATGCAGAACTGCAGCGTCAAAGGCAGAAATTGATTTCTTCTTCAGAGAGGCTCTTAAGTTGTTTCCTCATCGATGGCATAGCAAAGACTGGAGAGTTGCTGCTATCTGGAATGCTCATGTGCCCAACCTTTGGACTGTGCTATTTTCCCTAGTAGAGGTGCACATCATCCATCTGTAATAACCATCCGGCCATTGACAATGTGGAGTGCTACAGAAATACCTGTTCAGGATATCTTCTTTCTCCTGATCCTACTCTGCACAATCTCCTCCTGCCCTTCTTATCCTCACAATTTATCTCTTGTCAATCTCTTTTTGCTTATGTATCTAAAGAAAGTATTTTCCTAGTTAGCTACCACTCTGGCTATTCTTTCCTGTTTGTGCCTTTACTCCCCCCATTGCCTTCCTTGCTTACCTCTGCTTTTGCTGGTACACCTCCCTATCCTCTTCCACTGCATCTCTTTGTATTTCCTGAATGCCATCCCTTTTGCCTTAACCTTCTCTGTAATTTCCCTCGAGAACTATAGTGGTCTCTTTTTCCTCCTGTTTTTGCTCACTTCCTTAGCGCAGAGGTTTGTTGCCTTTACTATGCCTTCTCTTAATTTACCCCACTGTTCCTCTGCCCAATCCTGGCAATTCCCACCCCTTGTCTCTGGGGCATTCACCCATTCTTTTAAAATCCACCCTCCTGAAGTCTAGGACCCTCATCCTTGTGTGTTTTGTTTCTGCCACCATCTTTATGGCAAACCATACTGTACAGTGATTGCAGGTCCCCATGTCACACCCAACCTTGATGTCTGTAACGCTGTCCTTGTTTGTGAACACCAGGTCCAGTACTGCCTCGTCCTGAGTGGGCTTCCCGATTAGCTGCCTGTGACACACTCCCTGCAGGGAGTCTAGGATGGCCCAGCTTCTGTAGTCAAGGCTGCGGCTATCAGGCTCCAATCTACATCTGGCAGACTGAAGTCCCCAACCAGCAGCAACTTCCCGGTTTTTGCCATCCTGCTGACAGCTTCTCTTAGTTCCTTATCCAATTCATCCCCCTGTGCTGGAGGCCTGTATATCATCTCAGTGCGAACAGTGGCTCTGGCTCCTGTCTCCAGATGATCCATAGCACCTCCAACCCATCCTTAACCCCTCCTGTAGGTTCCCTTGCACTTTCATCACTCTGCTACCCTCGCTCACATACAGCACCACCCCTCCACCCCTCCCTTTCTCTTCTGAACTGAGAGTAGCCTGGTATGGTCATGTCCCAGATTGGCACACATGGCTCTCCAAACCTTGCTCTGAACCTGCCTGCAACTCCCCATCCCTGCTTTTGCTGCCTCTCGAAACTTTCCTCACCCCTCACTACTTTCTCTGTGCCTTGCCACCTCAAGACCTCTCTTTCTACATCTTCCGTTCTTGACCCTTGTCTGACCTATACTATGCCTTCTTCAACTGGCATCATGGGGGAGCGTCCTATCCCCGGGCCCTCCTTTACTGTTGATTCAATCTGTGTGGGAGGGTGCAGTTTATGTCTCCCCTGGTAATACTGCCTTCACCCTCAGCTAGTTTAAATGTTTATCAAAGTAACATTTAAACCTCCCACTGAGGACTGCGGTCTCCTTCCCAGAAGGATGCAGGCCATCACTTCTGCATAGATCCATGTCCTTCTAGGCTGGTCCCAGTCCCCAATGAGCTGAACCCCCTCCTCCCTGCACCATTCCTTCAGACAACTGTTGAAGCCCCTGGTGCAATGTACCTTATCCTCCCCTTGACCGTAGACCTCTGCGAATGCCACAGATCATGCTACATGCCTTAGACCCCTCTCCAGTTTCCTGAACTCTCAATGTACTACCTATCTCTTTCCAGGTAATTTAGTCCCCAGGTGGACAATGACACCCAACTCTGCCTCATGCCCTGGTGCCCTAGTGATCCTTGGGATCAGCTGTTCAGCTGTCCAAGCTAAGGCATCAGGTAGGCACCTAATCTTCCTCTCCCCAACCCTTCCTGCTCCCATATCTATCCCCCTCACAACTGAGTCTCCCACCCCCCCAAGAAGCTGCTTTCTCCTCTGCTGGGGTCCTCTACTTCCCACCTTGGGGCCTCCCCTTCAATCGACGCCCACATCCTCCCTTACCACCACTTAGGGCACTTCCTCTCAGCAGTCCCATCCCAACAGGATGGCAGAAGAATTCTACAGTGGCACAGCCTGAGGAATGTGAACCTGACCTGCCACACCAACCTCCCGGAGCCCAACAAGGTCCAGCCAGCCCTCATCTGCCTAGACAACCTCTGAGGCAATGGTGGAAGATTCACTCGCCCCTGAGTAGGGCAAGAGGCCCTCTGGTTGCTAGCCAGCTCAGCATGGAGACCAGTGACATCAGCCCTCAACTCAGAGACAAGCATGCAGATGGGGCAGCACCTCAGTCTCCGGAATATTATGGCTCTACAACTATTGCACTGCACCACTCTCATAATCTGAACTCACTCCCTTCTGCTTCTAAAAGTAGATTGCCCCTACTGCCCCTTACCTTTACCTGCTCCTTTCCACTTACACTCTCTGTCTGGACTTTCTTTAACACCATACCCTAGACAGGGTGTTACCTGCTTTCCCTTTTAACAGTAGTTAATTCTAGTCACAGCTCTTCCTGTAGCCTCCTGCCTCTTTACTCCTCCCTTTTAAGTAATTATTCCCTTTTGCTCTTCCTGAACTGCTACGTCACCCTACCCCAGAGAGAATATCTCCCGATTTCCCACATGTAGTTTCGAACAGTCTCCTTTTTTCCAGCAATTACCCTCTACCACACCACCTGTAGTTACCTATACAGCTACAACAGTAAGCGTATTCAGTATTCAGGGGAACCTTACCTTGTCCTGTCAGTCCATCAGAGTCCCCTTCCCCTGCTTGGCTGTGGATACCTGCCAATGCCAAAATGCCAGTTACCTGTTCCACTCCTGCTGTGGGACATGAGCATGGTGGGACATGCTGGGAAGGAGTCAATTTATTTAGGGCAAGCAGAATCAAAATGGATCTGGGGAGTACTGGACACTGATTTCACAGGTCAGAGGTCCCGCCCCTTTAGCTGCCTCAGGTGCAAAGTGAAAGGGGGCTTTAGCTGGTTCCACCCCTCTGCCCTCCCTAATGCACTGCTTCTGAAAGTGTAATAAAAATCGATCTGAGAAATACATGAGACTGCCTTCACAAGCAGCAGATCCCTCCCCTTTAGCTACCTCAGGTACAAAGTGAAAGGGGGGAAGGGAAGCTTTAGCTGGCTCTACCCCTCTGTCTTCCTAACGCCGTTTCTGAAAGCAGAATCAAAATGGATCTGGGGAAACTGGGCACTGCTTTCACAGGACACAGGTCCCACCCTTTTAGCTGCTTCAGGTGTAAATGGAAAGGAAGGAGAGGGAGCTTTAGCTGGCCCTACCCCTCTGTCTTCCTAATGCCGTTTCTGAAAGCAGACTCAAAATAGATCTGGGGAATACTAAAAATAACGTCTTCCGTGCAAAAAAGCATAAGCCACCACTCACGGCTGGCTTGGCTCAAAAGTAGCCAAAGTAAGCTTCTAAAGCACAAAATTAAATTCCCACGGGGGACCGGATTGCGCATGGGAGGTTACATACATAGATACATAGACTGTGTCGGCAGATAAGAGCCTATGGCCCACCCAGTCTGCCCATTTGAGCTTGTAAGTTCAGTTTATGTTTTCCAAGAAGTCTGTTGCCCCTTACCCCTGACCTCCAGAATTCCTTTATGTCTATCCCATGCATTCTTAAATCCTGTGATTGTTTCAGCCCCCACCACTTCCTCTGGCAGGGTGTTCCACTTGTCCACCACCCATTCTGTGAAGAAATTTTTCCTCACGCTTCCTCTGAATCGTCCCTCCTCCAACTTCATCCCATGCCCTCTAGTACTGGAACATCTTTTTCACTTAAAAATAGTGTATTCATGCACCCTGTTCCTCCCTGTAAGATACTTGTATGTCTCTATCATATCCCCTCTCTCCCTCCTCTCCTCCAGGAAGTACATGTTCAGTTCCTTCAACCTGTCCTCATAGGACTTGTGATGCAATCCATGCACCATCTTTGTTGCCCCCCTCTGAACCTTCTCTACCCAGTCTATGTCCTTATGTAGGTAAGGTCTCCAGAACTGCAGTGTGTACTCCACGTGGGGCCTCACTAGTGTCTTGTATAGTGGAATTATGACCTCCCTTTCCTGCTGGTGATACCCCTGCCTATGCATCCCAGCATCCTATTTGCTTTACCTGCTGCCTTGTCACACTGTTTCCCTGCCTTGAAGTCATCAGAGATGATAACCCCAAGATCCCTTTCCTGCTTGGTGCATGCTATATCCTCGCCGCCCGACTGATATATTGTGCCAGGGTTTTTGTGCCCCATATGCATTATCTTGCACTTCCTTGCATTGAATTTCAACTGCCAAACTCCTGACCATTCTTCAAGTTTCTGCAGGTCCCTTCTCATTCTGTCTACACCCTCTGGTGTGTCTACTCTGTTACAGAGCTTTGTGTCATCAGCGAACAGTGAAATTCTGCCTTCTAGGTCCTGCGCAATGTCACTGATGAAGATATTGAATAGGACCGTCCGCACTGATCCCTGTGGAATTCCCACTGGTCACTCTTCCTCCTGTGGAGTGACAGCCATTTACCACCACCCTCTGTGTCCTGCCGCCAGCCAGTTACCTACCCACCACACTACTGACCTGCCCACACCCATATTCCCCAGTTTGTGCAATAGTCTTCTATGTGGCACAGTGTCAAAGGCCTTGCTGAAGTCCAGATAGGCCATGTCCACTGCCCTCCCCTGATCCACCTCCACAGTCACCCAGTCAAAAATTCAATGAGGTTGGTCTGACATGACTTCCCCGTGAAACCATGCTGCCTTGGGTCCTGTAGTCCATTGACAACCAGATGTTCCACCAATCTCTCCTTCAGTAGTGCTTCCATGATCTTCCCCTACCGAGGTGGAGGCTGACTGGTCTGTAGTTCCCCGCCTCCTCTTTGTTCCCACTTTGTATAAGGGACTACATCTGCTATCCTCCAGTCTTTGGGTACCTCCCCTGTTTCCAGTGATCGGCTAAACAGGATAGCAAGAGGTTCAGCCACCACCTTTCTTAGTTCTTTAAGGACCCTGGGGTGCACCCCATCTGGCCCCATTGCTTTATCAACTCTTATTACTTCCAGTTCCTTCAGGACCCTTTCTCATGTAAAGGGACTTGTGTCCATTTCTGCACCATTCTCATACATGTGTAGAAAGCCTCTCAAAAAGGTACAGTAGGCCTCTAATTGAGCTACTGTGCACTCATCAACAGGAGCATGGAAAGCTGATATAGCTGCCAGATGCACCTTCTGTGAGGAATACTGCAGACTGGAGTCTGACAGTGACAGCACGTATTCCAACACCACATTAACCAGACAGGTGAATAGGTCCAAATGTTTAGAAGTGGCCCACAGAGTGACACGCTTCCACTTCAAGGAGTATGTATGACTGGTGGAAGATGTTCTGGCTGCAAGCAGCACATCAACTACTTTCGGTGATGCCCCAAACCTTGCAATGGCTACATTTTCAGGTGCCAGGCATGCAGGAGCAAGGACTACAGGTCTGGATGAACCAGAGTCCCTCTGTCCTGTGACAACAGTCCTCTGCACATGGGGCAAGGGTACTAGAGGCTGCACTGCTAGTTGCTGGAGCAGTGGATGTCAAATTTGTCAAGGCCACAAAGGTGCAATGGGGATGATGGTTGCACCCTCCACCTATAGTTACAGTAACACTTTCTGTAGTAACAAAATGGGAAGGAATGTGTACAGAAACCTCCCCTTTCTGCAGAGGGACAACACATTGCGCCAAGAAACTCCACGCCATGAAGCAGGCAAGAAGAAATGTGGCAGTTTTGCTGTGTGTGGGGACGCAAAAAGGTCCAACTCTGGTTGACCCCACCTTCAGAGCTCTCAGTGCCACTGTGGTATCCACATAGGTAAGTGAGCCAGAGGCACAGTCACGATGGCTGCTGCCACGAATCCCAGTAGGCACAGGAATGTCCTAGCTCAGACATGATGACTGCTGTACACCAGCTGAACTTCAGCCATGAACCCTTCTGCCCTGTGCTCTGTCCAGGACTGCCCCTATATACTGCCGCATCTGGCACAGGGAGAGTACTGACTTTGGTACATTCACTGTAATCTCCAGATCTTCGAAAAATTGCCTTGTGTGGGATAGGGTGTGTTCAAGCTGGCTCCTGGATCTGTCTTTCAACAGCCAATCATCCAAGTACTGGAAGACATACAGACCTTTACTGTGAAGCACTGCAGCTAAGCATTTGGTAAAGATCTGAGGTGCAGAAGACAAGCCAAAGGCCAATACTCTGAACTGGAAGTGCTCCATTTCCAGGACAAATCTCAAGTACTTTCTGTGATTCTGTCTGCATTAGATATGAAGGTATGCATCCTTCATGTCCAGGGAGTAAATTCAGTCCCCTTTTGCAATGTGGGAATCAGATTCTGCAGGAAGACCATGCAAAACGTCTGGTATTTTATGCAGAAGTTTAGGTCTCCCAGGTCTAGCACAGGCTTTAGATCTCTTGTCCATCTGGGGACCAGGAAGTATCTGGAATAAAACTCTTTGCTTTTCTGATGTGAAAGCACAGGTTCTATGGCATGTTTGGTCAGTAAGGCTTGCACTTCATCTTTCAGTAGGGACAGATATTCCAAGGGATAAGTTGGAACAGACAGATGGTGCTCTGGAGGAGTGTCTAGTAACTACAGAGCATGTCCCTTTGCAATTGTTTGTCCAGGATCCATTTGTCTGTCGTACTCTCATTCCACTGTTTTAGATAAATGGGAGAAGCAACCCCATACCACCACCACCTCCTGTCCCGGAAGTGGTTTGGGGGAAGTCCTGCACGAGACATGCTGAGCCAGAGGGCAAGGTGCCACCTGCTCTGAAGGCTTTAGAATGGTCTTCTGGGGTAGGGGGAGGTGGTAAGGCTCCACCACCCTTTCCTTGGCCTTGCTAACAGTAAGCCTGATGGGCACCTTTGGCAGCAGGCTGTCAAAAGGATCCTCTACCTCTATGAGATGCAGGGTAAAGGGACTTAACTGAACTCAGAGTCATCCTTGAGGTCTGTATGCCTCTCAAAGCCTCTTTTACATGATAGCCAGTTTGGTGCCTCTAAAGGGTGCATTCAAGACTGTTTGTTGCTTATCAGTTGTAAACCTAGCCACTCTGAGCCAAAAATACCACCTTTTTTTTTTTTTTTTTTAAGTTGTATTGAAGGTCATTAGTTAACCATAAGTACATCATTTGATCATGCATAAGGTATAGTTAATTATACAGTAAATGTTTCATTTATCATATTTTCTTTACAGGTCAGTGGAAGGAACAGCATATAAGAGTCAGGTTTGAAGAGAAAAGTCGATGTCCTTGTAGCTGTTATTCCCTCCTATTTGATCTGTATAATGCTACTGTACCAAGCTGTGAATGTTGTTTGTAGCACTCTCTGCCAGCATTACGATCTTCAACACTGAAAGCTGTATGTAGTTCTTAATAAACAAACAAGTCAATATTGCATTGCATAGTTTTAACAGTACAAACATTTAACCAAAAGGAACCGTAACCTTCGACCCTTTACCGTCAGAGATCCTTATGTTGCTTCTTTTTTTCCCCTGCAAATAAAGTTTTGTATCCATATGATGAGTGTGTGTGTGTAATTGTGTAATTGTCAATATAGATTCTGCCACCTTTTACCACCTTAATAAGCTTCCCCTATGCGGAGGGTCAATGAAAGGGTTGTTTAAGTGACGCGGGGCCCAGTCGACTCACCCCAAGACTGCTGATGCCAAGGGGCCCAAACCTCAAAGAATTTGTCCAGCTTCAGTCTGAGGTTTGCTATGATTCTCTCCATACATTCGAGCTGGTCCATGTTCTGTCACCATTGCTGCAGAATAGGGGGGTTATGAGATAACCAGTTCTGAGTTATAGATTTCAGTACGGCTAGCCTCATTACATGGAAAAGCTTGTTTCCCCGTCTAAATCTGAAGCTAATGTGTTTCTCTGTTAGGCCCAAGACTAAGTTCTGGAAGGATACCATAATTTGCATCTTTAGAATAGTTTGTATCTGCCCGTGGACCTGTGCCCAGAAGGTCGCCACCCCTGGGCAGTCCCAAAAAATGTGGGAGTGTGTGCCTGTTTGCCCACATCCCCTCGAGCACAGGTCGTTGTGGGTTAGATGAAAATGTTTTGTTAGGTTTGGGGTTCTAAAGTACCTCACCAGAATTTTCCACATGAATTTGCCCCGTGAGGGGGAAGATGTAATTTTCCAGCTTACTTTAAGTAAGTCAATCCACTCTGCCTCTGGAATTGGTTGAGGTAACTCCTGGCTCCATTTAGCCCTGAATCTGCCTTTAGGAGACTTGGAGGGGGTGACCAACAGTTGGTACATCTGAGGTATGGGCCTCATCTTGCCCTTCAAGATGGCTCACACATGCAGTAATTCCTCTAATCCGGTTTGGGGCCTTAATAATTGTTGGATATTACCCTGTAATAATACAACGTGCTGCACCTGTAGAAAGTGGAAATGGTCTTCCTTCCTTAACTTGAATTTCTTTTGTAGCTTTCTAAATATGGTGCAAGTTCCCCTATCTAGTATCTATCTGAACCTAGTGAGGCCATGGGCTTCCCAGAGTAGATATCCCTTATCTAGTGCTGGTGGTTTGAAGACCTCATGGTGCCTAATTAGGGAGAGGGGGCCTAGTTCATTGGGGGTGGAAGTAAGTTTACGTAATTGTAATGACTGTACTGCATGCCTGGTTCATGGATTTTAAATATCTTTTAGTTGATGGGGTGTGATCTGATTAGTAATCAGGGCCCATAGTTTTTGTGTGGACAGTTGATTTTGTTCCATTTTAACCCAACCTGTTGTTTCTTTTTTTATAATAACTGTTTTCCCATAGGGAAACCGTAGCATAATTTGCCACCATGAGGGAGTGTTCATTATGGCAAACACGCACACAGTTTCCCTCACTGTGCGTATGCGCCCGCCTCACTTCACCACTGGGGTCTGCTCGCCGAACCACTAAGGGACAGCAAATCGCCACCTGAACTACGCGGTAAGTAGTAAAAAAAAAAAAAAAAAAAAATGAAAATCTGCCAAAAGTTTTAAAATTAACCCTCAGGGCTGCGCACAAGATAAAAAAAAACATTTAAATAAGTAAACAAACTGCCGACTGCGGCCACGCACTTCAACTCAACCGGACCGCTGTTGCACAGTAACATTTTATTTTATACAATTGCTGAGGCAAAAAAATGAAAATATACCCAGTAATTATATCGTGAATCAATGAGTGTAACTGTTTACACACCCTGGGGTTACATAATATGGAACCCTTGAGCTTGCTCTCAGGGTTTATGTAGCATCTAACCCCGTGTGTGTAAACGCCTGCTACACACCCCGACCCATACTTTATTCTCTGTTTAATCCATGTATATATCCAGGCGCTCTGGGCTGCCAGATAGCATTTATGCAAATCCGGTAGGCCTAGCTCTCCCAGTTTCTTTGGGATGCACTATAAAGATCTTGAGATCCTGGGTCTCTTTTTTTTCCAGACAAATCTGAATAAAACCTGATATAGTTCCTTCCAGTATGGGGGGGAGATAGTAATCGGGAGGGTCTGGAAAAGGAACATGAATCTGGGCAGAATATTCATTTTGATGGCCTGCACTCTGCCATGTAGAGATAAAGGGAGAGTCTGCCAGCATGCCAGATCCTGTTTTATTGCTTTTAAGAATGGCTGATAGTTGTGGGCAAATAACCTAGAGTAGTCTGCTGTTACCTGTATACCCAAGTAGCGAAACCTATTCTGTGCTGCCCAAGCAAAGGGGAAATCATCCCTGAAACCTGAAGGGGAAGTGCCACTAAGAATCATTGCCTCTGATTTGGTAGAGTTTATCTTATATCCTGCTATTTTCCTAAACTCCTCTAGTGTCTCAAGTTAGGGTTGTATTGATCGTTCTGGGTTCCTCAGGAATAGTAAAGTATCATCCGCATATAATGCTATTTTTTGTTCTTGTCCCCTTACTGTGGTCCCTCTAATATCTGAGTGATCAGAATGCGTATGGCCAGAGGTTCTAGGGAGAGGGAAAATAAAAGGAGGGAAAGGGGGCAACCTTGTCTTGTGCCACAGTTTAAAGGGAACCTATCTGATTGATAGCCATTTGTTTTTATGATGGCCTCTGGCCCAGAGTAAAGTGCTTTCACCGCATTGACAAATTTGTCTCCTAGATTAAATTTTAACAATGTTTGTGTTAAAAAATTCCAATCCACTCTGTCAAATGCTTTTTCATCATCGACAGACAACGCTAGTTGGAATCTGACCTGGCCTTTTTGAGCTGTGATTATGTTAAGGAATCGTCTTATGTATTCCTGCAGTAGTCTAGCCTTAATAAACCCTGTTTGGTTGTGATGTACTAAATCCTGGATTACTGCCTGCAGTCTATTTGCTAGGATCCCTGTGAACAGCTTCAGATCCGTGTTTAGTAGTGAAATGGATCGGTAGGATCGACAGTCAGTCGGATCCTTGCCTGGTTTTAAAATAACTGACATTTGTGCTAAACGCCACGATGGAGGGATAGTACTATCTTGTTGCATAACAGAATTAAAGGCTTTTAACAACACAGGAGAAAGCTCTTTCTGGAAAATTTTATATATTTCAGCCAGGTAGCTATCAGGCCCGGGAGTTCTGGAGTTTTTTTAGTAATTTTGTTTCCCAAGTTCTTGTAGGGTTATTGGTTGCCCTAACATATCAGAATGATCTTGAGAGAGGGAGGGGGGTTGAATTTTCTCTAGGCAGGATCAGACGTTTTCTTCATGATGTGCTCTTTCAGCAGAATATAGTTGAGCACAGAACATGACAAACTTGTGAAATCTCCTTTGGGGTTGTTAATATATTGCTGCTATTAGATTGTTTAATCTTTAGGACTGCTTTATTAGCCATTTCTTTCCTCAGTTGCGTGACAAGGACCCTGCCAGCTCTATTACCCTGTTCAAAGAATCTTTGTCTAGCATGCCTTGCCGTGCCTTCCACTTTAAAATTTAACAGCTGAGAGAGGTCCCTTCTGGTTAGTATTAGCTGCTGTTTGATAGTATCTAGATTGTTGGCTTTATATTGGCTTTCTAGTGTTAAGATCTTCTGTTCTAGTGCTCTCTGTTTAGCTAGCCTTCCTTTTTGTTCATTGGCTACATATGCTATTAGCCTTCCCCTAAGGTAAGCTTTTAGGGCATCCCAGTATATGGCTGGGGTTCCATCATCAGGGGGGTTTAACTGTTGGTAGGTTTTTATTTCATCCCTTATCAGTGCTTTACAATTTTCCTGACTAAGTAGCCCAAAGTTTAAGCACCACGTGGTGCTCCTAGATACTTGGTCTACGACCAATTTTAAGGTGACTGTAGCGTGGTCTGAAAGGCCTATATTTCCGATCTGGCCGAGACAGCTGCCCATGCCCAGTTCGCTGGGATGAGGAAACAGTCTAATCTCGAATAGAGATTGTCTGGGTGAAAAATATGAGTAATCTCTTGTGGTGGGGTTAAGGTGCCTCCAAACATCTAGTAGCCTGTGCTCGAGTGTTCTTCTTGATAGGGCTATAGATGCTCGTGATTTCTTATTTGCCCTGTTTCCTGATTTGTCTAGAGTAGGGGACAGGGTAGTGTTAAAGCCTCCCCCTACAATAAGAAGACTAGATGGGTCCATTGGTGCTTTTGAAATAATGTTCGTTAGGAAGGGAATTCTGAGTTGCTCCCAAGTACTGGGATGATGTGTGGAGCAGCACTCTGTCTGGGGGAGAAAAAATTGTCAGTTCTGTTCCTCCCACTACATCAACACTGATACCACACTGACTATGACATCACTAGTAACCAATGAAAACCATTTCTGACTGCCAGGTTTCACTTTCACATGAAGCAACAGGGACTGGCTCTCCCTGGTTACTAGTGATGTCACAATTTCCTGCATTTTGATTGGTAGTTTGTGAGAGTCACTGCTCAGGCTGCAAGGATTTTGGTGCTGCAAGATGTTTGGTCTAATTTCTGATGATGTAGTGGGAGGAACAAAACTGACTTTTTTTTTTTCTCCAGACAGAATGCTGCTCCACACATCACCCCAGTACTGCCAGGTGGAAAAGCTTCTAATTAACAAAGAGAAAAGAAAAAAATACTTGAGATATAAGAAGTGATAGCTGACTGCATCTGAAAATTACTATTAATCCCAAGCAGTACACTAGCTCTTTAATACACCCTCCCATCAGAGGCACAGTGGGCATCCAGAATGGGTGCTAGAGAAACCTCATGGGAATCTCTTTTTCTGACCAGCGAAACAGAGTTGCGGTCAGCGGGAGGTATAGTCAGCTAGGTGTTCTTCATGCTCCTAATAACTGAGTAGCCTGTCCCTCTGTAAGATAGTCTTGTCTACCTCAAAGACAGGAGAACGCACCACCACCAACCTTTTTTTTTAACTTTCTCTTCTCCCCCTACCCGCAGCACCCCCACTCTTCAGGAGACACACATATGGCTTTATCAGTCCCCGCCCTCTTACCTGGAGCCTAGTGCGGCTCATCCCCCATGTAGCCTTGGCTATACCCCCCAGGTGGGGCACTTACACCCCGAGGTCCTTCCTGTTTTCGTCGGGATGCCGTCACCTAGGGCAGGTAGGGGCACTGGGGATCGGGGCTGTTGTGCTCCATCTACCGGCAGTGCTGCAGGATGTTTTCCCCATTTCTTGGTGTGCTGTGTGCCCTGATGTCAAGGCGCTAAGCGCCGATGTCCAGCACGCCACCCTTCTCACTGGCTTGGGCTTGCTGACTGGGTCTCCACCAAGGTCAGACATGCACTGAGCCCTGGATCCCCTCCCCTGGAGAAGGCGAGGCTGCCGCCTAGGTCGCTCATGCCTCCTCCCGGCTTGGCCCTCCAGCTCCCGGTTCATTCCTGAACCCAGGTCGCTGGCATCGTAAGCGAAACCAACCGCTTCTGGGGTCAGCCCACCACCAACCTTTATTACAAAAATGCCCAGCAGTGTGTTTAGAAAAATTGAGCCTGCCTAGGTTTCTGTTATTTTGATATAGTAGTTGGTGTGGGGGGGGGAGTGAATGTACAAGTCTTGATCTAACCCCCGACCTCCTTCGTTGCTGTCAGGTGGCTAAACCCTGAGTAAGGGAGGAGAGGGAGAGGGCATGTTTGGGGTGGTATTGTCTCAAGTTGTGCTCCCATCCACCTGCTCACCATCGCTATTATTTCTACAGATTAGCTAGGTAAGGTTCCCGTCTGGACATTGCAGTGATTATTTACTGAGGCAACAGAGTAGAGTTACCGGGTGACTGCTCCAGAACTGGGGCTTTCACTATGCCGCTAGCAGTAGGCGAGCAATTTTAATATGTAATTAGTTAAATTCAATGTTACCCTCCCAAACTGGTAGCTTAAATCATGAACTTCTACATTAAATTGCTGAGCATTAACTGCCACAATGTAAATATCCCCACAAAAGAGGGACTGGATTTTTACCCAGAGTCCCTCCTACAGTTTAGCTGGGCTCTTGCTCATTGTTGTCCCTTGGTGAAGCAGCCCATCTAACAGGGCCGATATTCAGTTCTATGCATCAGGGAGAACTTTAGAGGCCTGCCTGGGTTCATGCCAGACCTCGGGGTTCTTCTTGTTTCTCGAATGGGAATTTGGGTGAGGTTGCCAGGCTGCAAGCTGGAGATCTTGTTCCAGAAATCGAGCATTAACCTCAATGAGTTGAATACTGTGGGTCATCAGGAAATCTTGAGCCTCCGCAAGCTCTTCAAAGCGCTCGGTTCCGTGCGTGGAGACTACTCTGAGCCGAGTAGGATACTCTAAGAATGCTTTAAGGCCCTTCTGCCTCAGCTGCTTAATGACGAAGAGCACCTTTCTGCAGGGAGCCATGGTGGAGGGAGTGAAGTCATGTTCAAAGTATAGCCTCTTGTCACCGAAGATTACCTCCTTTTTAGCCCATGCAGTGTGCAGCACTCTCTCTTTGGTTCGTAAGTCTTCAAATGCAAGGATGATCAATCTGGGATGAGCGTTGGTGTCTTTTGGAGGTGGAATCAGTGCTCAGTGGGCTCTAATAATGTCGAGAGGTAAGTCCGCAGGCCAGTCCAGTAGTTCTTTTAAGAGGCCCTCTATATATGTGATCATGTTCCTCTCTTCAGCCTTTTTGGGCAGGCTATGTAGGCGGATGTTATTCTATTAGTGCCTATTTTCCAGTTTTTCCACCTGCTGTGCTAGGCTTTGTTCACATTGATGGAGGTCCAGGAGTGCCCCCTTGTGCATGTCTGTGAGCTGCACATACTCGGACAGGCATGATTCCACAACACAGGTACATTTATCTACCACCCTGATATCTCTCTTGGTGTCTGCCACTGCAGTTTCTAAACGCTGCATTGTGTCACAGATTTTTTGCAGTTGCTCAATTAGTTGTTTAGATGTGATGGCAAAATCGCGCTCATTATAGGAGTTTGAGTTGGTTGACTCTACTTGAGGTTGATCTTGGTCTGTCGGGCCATGGTCTAAGCGCTGCCACTGCAGTGTTCCTTGTTATAAGCCTTTCTCATTGGGTATAGAGGCAAATTCTTTTAACTTTTGTCTGGTGGACATGGTGAGAATTGCTCTCTTGTGTTTTTTTCCATGGGGATGTTTTTTTGGGGCCAGGATGGCTCTTGATGTTGGTCAGTGGCTGCGGAGCTCCAGACTAGGCAGCCATACCACCGCTGACGTCACTGAGGTCCCAAAAATACCTTCTCATACAAATGCAAGTGGCAGCTGCCCTGCCAGAGGCATCTGAGATGTCATACGCTGAGTGTAGTAAGTGTTTTCCTATATCAGCACCTGCATTTAGATTTTTCAGCAATTAATTCTTAACTGTGCCTTCTGGAAGTGCCTGAGCTGCACTGTTGGCAGCCTTCCAAAAGCTGTTTTGATATCTGATCATTTGAGATTTATAGTTGGCAATATGCAGGCCTAGTGAGGCCGAGGTGTAGGTTAGCCTGCTTATCACATCTAGCCTCCTGAATTCCTTATCAGGTGGCAGGGTACTCATATGCCATGCAGCCCTAGATCTATCATGGGCAGCCATGATGACCACAGGGTCTGTTTCTGGCTGGTTGGCATAATAAGGCTTGGCAGCAGGAGCAGGGTACTGCTTGGCAGCCTTTCTAGGGACTGCTGATATAGTATTTGGCTTACACCAGGCAGAACAAGTGATGTCCTCTAAGGCAGGATAAACTGGAGGGACAATGATGGAGGGGGTGCAGGGCACCTCCAGAAACTACACTAAATTATTTTTGGAAGAATCCACTTCTTCTACTGCAAACCCCATATCAAACTGCAGTTTTTTTTTAATTTGTAGTTTATTAAAATTTTTCCAAGGAACCATTTCATTCACTTATACATTGATAATAAAAGTGCAGACAGAGTACTGAAGTGATATGTACTACCTCTCTTCCTGGATTTAATTTTTCAACGAGTGGTCCCTTCCCAGTCTCCCTTTTTCTGTCCATCAATATTCCCTCTAATATCCTCCATTACGGTATAATATCCAGTCTGTGGTTCATTATCCCCATCAGCCACTTGTTCCAGAACTCCCTACATTTGTTTTCTTTCATATTCAAACCCGCTGTTAATTTTGCCATAGTATAGATTTGCTGAACTATGTCTTCCCAATCTCCCTGTTTTGGTGAATCCATACTCAAACATTTTCTGGGAACTGACTTTTTAGCTGCTAGTATCAATATTCCTAGCATTTTCTTAGAATGTTTATTTTGAAATTGATTGGGATAGTGATGCAGCAATATCACAGCTGGGGTTAGTTCCCCTATTTCTGGGAACAGCTCTACCACGATCTGTTCCACAGCCTTCCAATATGGTCTAATCACTGAGCATTCCCAAAAAATATGAATGTGGCCTGCAGATAACTCCCCACAGTTTCACCAACACTTTGAACCTTGTATTAGATCATAGTTCCCTATAATCTGGGGAGCTCTGAAGTACTTGACCACACATTTTCATCCATATTCTTTCCATATATAAGAAGAACCTAGTTTACGTTGCATTAAATACTCACTTACTTGGGCCCTCCTTTTTCCCCCCTCTGCTGTTCTGGCCTGCCAAGCCACTGCCTTCCATGCACGTTGTACCTTGCACATCTTCTAGGTATCAACTGCTTCAACCCCGCCCTTGTATCCTTATGCATTTGCTCCCCCCTCTCATTCCCCCCTCTTACTTTGCTCCTCCTGTCCTGTTGTCACTTGATATTCTTCACTACCACACTAATCTTACCTCTGCCCTCCCTTCTCTGCTCCTCCCCTGCCCTTCTTTCGCCCGGCTGCCTATAACCAAGATAGTCCCCACCCCTGCACTTACAATCCCCTCACTCACCCTCCCCCCACCCCTTTGTTCCCTTTCACAATGCCAACCCCGGCTGCCTCATCTGTTCCTTATCTCTAGGTTGTCCAGCACTCTGCACCCCATGTTTCCTTTAACAATGCCTACTCTGGTTGCCTCTTCCAGTCCTTACTTCTTTGTTTGTCCTGCACTTTGCACAGTACCTGATTGAAGGATGTACAAGAATTACAACTCTGCCCTCAGGAATTATGTTAACTGTAAATGTATACCTGTACTCTCTGTGTTGTTCGCCTGTATTGTAAACTATATTTTGTTATGTAACCTGTTTTGATGTGGAACCTTTGAAAAAGAGCTGGTCTGCTCAAAGGTCTTTTCTGAACCACGAAATAAATAAATCCCCTCTCATTGTTTATCAGAAATCTGTATTTCTAAATCTTCCTGCCATCTTTATTGCATCTTCTCTACAGCTTGTACTGTCTCCTTCCTGATAGTTTTAGTAATGAAATTATGTGTTCCAGTATGGGATTATCTAGTGCGTTTCCTATGATTTGGACTAGTTGGGTGTTGCCCTGGCCAGATAGTTCCTTATTTGTAGGTATCTGAAGAAGTCTTGTTGTTTCAACTAATATGTATCCTTTAACTTCTGGAAGGAGCAAAACGAGCCATCAGCATAGGACTAGTGATTGTGAATTAGGCCCTTTTTCTGACATAACTTAAATGTATGATCCATCTTAGCTGGCCCAAAATTTGGATCTTCTGCCAGGATTTCCACATATCTAGATGTATTTTTTTTTTACTTCTGGGGCACTAAGTCTTGTTCTCCATATCTGTATACTTTGTTTTGTGTATCTAGAAGTAATGTCAGCTAACTTGTCTGCCTTATTAGTCAGGTGCAGAAATAATGCTGGATGAATATGACTATACTCCCCACTCCCTCCATCTCCTTCCAGTGTGGATCTGACTGGGCCATAAGTCAGTGTAGGGCATGAGATATCTGTGCTGCATGGCAATACCCTTCTAAATTCGGTAAGACCAACCCCCCCCTTTCCTTGGGTAGTTGCAACCATGTGTTGTACACTTTTCGTGGCCTCCCCCTGCCCACAGAACGTTTGAAATCATTTTATCCCACTTTTTAAATTCTGTCTTATGATGTGTTAGCAAGATGTTCTGAAATAAAAATAGAAATCTTGGCAGGATGTTCATCCAAATCATCTCTACTCTCTGAATAAGGGACAGGGGCATGCTGCCTCTGTCAAGGGGTGATAGTCTGAATCGTAGAGATTCTTCTGTTCTCTGGTGAGAATGATCCCTAGGTATCTGAGTTGCTTGCATTGCCATCTGAAGGGAAACGTGGACTGGATATCCTGTTGTGGGCTACAGCCACAACACAGCACTTCCGTTTTATCCATGTTTAATTTATAGCCTGAGAGCCTCTCAATAGTATCTAATAATTTGAACAACTCCGGAAGGGAAGTTTCCAGGTTTGTCATGTAAAGCAGTAAATCATCAGCATAAAATGCTACCTTATGCTTTGCAGTTTGATACTATACTCCCCCATGTTTTGGTTTTCTCTAATTGCTTGAGCTATGAGTTCTGCATAAAGTGCAAAGAGAAGGGGGAAGAGAGGACATCCCTGTCTTGTTCCCCTATATGGGGGAAACGGTCTGAGTAGGAGCAGTTCACTTTTATTACTGCTTGGGGGGAGGTGTATATGGTCCGGGTCAAATTTCTAAATTCTAAAGGGAAACTGAATTTTTCCAATGTGTATTGTAAAAAAGTCCATGATACATGGTCAAATGCCTTTTGCGGATCCATATTGAGGAGTAAGACTGGGGTGCCTTATAATAATAATAATAATAATAAAATTTATTTAGTTAAGCGGCTTTCAAATATTTCAAGGCGCTGTACAAAGCATCATAGCATCAACACATCAATACATATACTGACAATACAGCCAATAAAATATTAAAATAAACAATTACAATACAACAGGAAATGCCTGATTCCATAAAAATGACTTTAAAGCCTTCTTAAAACTATCCACCGTTGTACTTTCTCGGAGCCTTCCCTTTGTATTTTTTCAATTAGATACATTGTTCTTTTTATATTATCTGATGTGTGCCTACCATGTATGTATCCCGCCTGGTCTTTATGAATTATGTTTGGCAGTATCTCTTCTAATCTTCTGGATAAAGCAGCTGAGTCTCGAAAGGGTCTGCTTATCAGAGGGAGTAATTCCTTCTGAAATCTTTTATAAAATCCTGCTGTAAAACCATCTGGTCCTGAACTCTTTCCCAGTTTTGAAAACTTTATATTCTGAATCACCTCTACGGTGGTAATAGGTTGGAGAAGCAGGTCTCTATGTTCAGTTGTTATTTGTGGTAGATTAAGAGAGCGAAAAACTGTCCTATGATGTTCTTTCACTGGCTCAATTCCCTGAGTGTATAGGGCTTCATAACAGTCCTTAAATCCTTTTAAGATTTCTTCAGTTTTAACTAAGATATTGAGTGTTATGGAGTGTTTCAATTTGGTTATCATTGATGCCCTCTGCTGCTTCCGCAGCCTATAAGCTAAAATTTTTGAAGCTCTGGCTCCCCCCTTGTAATACCATTGCTTTAAATAGATAAGTACCTGTTCCGTTTTATATGTTAACAGGGTCTGGAGGCAGGCTTTCACCCTTCCATCTGTGGTAATAGGGAGTTATCTCCCTGCATATGAGCCTGCTGGAGAAAGGCTAGTTCCTGTTCTGTTTTTGTTCTTTAGCTTGCTGTATCTTTTTATTTGAGGTATAACTAATTAATTCCCTCTTTAGAATAGCCTTCACTGTATCCCACAGTATCCCTGAGATTATATCGGGGGATGAATTTTCCAGGATCATTTGTGGGATCTTCTGTTTAAGGGTCTTAAGTAACTGAGGGTCTCTCAGTATGCCATTGTCTAGATGCCACTGCCTCACTTTTGTTTCTTGCAGTGTTTAATTCCACTACAATGAGAGAATGATCTGATACCAGTTTTGGATTGATCTGCACATTATGGACTAA
This sequence comes from Neoceratodus forsteri, assembly GCA_016271365.2. Classification (NCBI taxonomy): domain Eukaryota; kingdom Metazoa; phylum Chordata; order Ceratodontiformes; family Ceratodontidae; genus Neoceratodus; species Neoceratodus forsteri. The sequence continues at coordinate 1,271,600,177 of CM057449.1, read as the reverse complement.
ATCTGCATGTTTCCCGGTTATAAAAAAAAATAGTCAAGGCAGGAGTAGGAATGATGTACTCCGGAGAAAAAAGTGTACTGTCGGGTCGTGGGATTTAAGCATCTCCAGGCATCTATAAGGTCTAGTTCCCTAAGGAGCCTTCTACCATGCCTCTGTCCCATAGTGGCTCTCATATCAAACTGCATTTGCTGCAATCACTGTTTGAAAAGGGGGGTCTTCAGAAGGAGACCTGGGTGTGTACACCACATAATCCTCACTGCAAAAGGACAGAGTCGAGCTGGAATGTGGAGCATAGTTTTCTTCTTCATATATCTCCTCCTCTATTGTGAGGTCAGGATTATATTCCTCCTCCTCAGCAACCTCTCAATCAGTGATGGGAATGGAGGACCTTGCTGGGGATGAGGCAGACTTTTGTTCAGTATGTGACTGTTGAGTACCAGCTGATGGAGTCGACGGGGCCTGTGACACAGTATTTCCCATTGATGGCAGTGTAAGCTGCAAATGCAAGCCCGGCAATATGCACTGTATCACATCTGAGAACAATGCCAGCACTGCCTGCGCTCAATGATGACTTGGCCAGGGATTGCAACTGCTGGTGTCACCGATGGGCCTGCCCCCACTGAAGATGGTGATGTATTGTCCACAATAGGTATGGTAGTGCCAAAGCCAAGCCCCAACCTTAGTTTCTGATCCATAGTCAAGAGGGCTGATGCCACCGCTGCTGGGGCATTCAATGACAACACAGGTTGAGTGGGTACAGGCTGCTGCAGCGACCTGGACTGTGCCAGAAATGTTGAATTATCTTCATCTGTATGTTTATGCTTATATCCTGATCATTACCACTTTTTTTGTGGTCTTTGGATTTCGATGACTGCGACTCAGTTGATGGGGCTGGTGACGCTACATTCTGACCCTGTTTTTTTTTGCATAGCCACTAGAGTTTTCTCTAACAAAAACTTCTCAAGTGTCTTTTTTCTATGTCACCTTGTTGCTTGACTGAAGCCCTGGCAAATCTCACAAGTCCTGAAATTGTGAGAGAGGCCTAAACAGCAGATTTACACAGATTGTGGGTGTCTTTCTTATATATTTTTCAACTGCAGTCACAGACCAGAACAACGTTGTTGGTTCTGGCGGCATACAGTAGTCGATGGTATCACTAAAATAGTGATTATTTTGTAGAAAGTAATAAATGACAACGGCTAGGCATATCTGTTTCCTCAGCAGATCTGATAAGTATGGTCAACGGTGAGAAAAGAACTGAGGAGTGCTAGGACTGTGCATTTTTGTATAGGTGCTGACGTGTGGCGTTGTTGTGGGTGGCCCCTGCCAACAAAAGTTTCCGTGGTGGACCTATTGTCATTGACGCAGAGGTATAGTTCCAAAGGTGTGGCCTAAGGGAAGAGACATCCTCGAAGAAGATTACACTGTTCTCTGCAGCATACTGGAGCATTTTGTGATATACTGAAGCATTATTGCGTTGCATCTTGGCTGGTGTCATTGCATATCACAGAAACCGCCTTACACAAGAAGCAGAAAACTATATAAAAAAGAAGCATACAGACAAAACTAATAACAGGTGCAGCTAAGAACTGATTATATTAAGACACAGTATTAGCTGGTGTTATTGCTTCTTATCCTTCTTCAACACGTAGCCAACTGATATCTCTAACCATATATTTAATATCTTGGGGCAAGCTGCCTATCTGCTCCAACTTGAGGGTGCCCTTAATTTATTCCAGATAACCAAAAAAGGGAAAAGCAATAGGATTTGATCTTTTCCGCTGTTAATTTTAACTTGGCAGTGAGTCACTGCATTTGTACTATCTGTTTACAGCTTGTCAGCTACTCCTGTACCAAGGTGAGTGTGGGTTTTGTAACCACCTATGAGTGATAGTTTCTGAGGTGGCAGAGACCAAAATATTACATAAGTATGATGTCTCCTTTGATTTAATGCCAGAAAGGTGTGTGAAGAAATGCACACCACTGTTCTCCAAGGTGCCACAGTCAAAGACAGTAGACGCACTTGCAAAAGAAAAACTGTAAAAACACCAGAATGTCCAGTTTGCAAAATGGGTTTATCAGGAACCTAGTTCAGATAAAGATGGTGTGCTACACTGGACCAAAAAGCAGCAGCTCCAGGAGTGATCAGGTCACAGACCAAATACAAATATCCCACAAAAGTCTGCACTGTACCACACCATCCACTGATAAAGTGCATGCTCCCACGTGAAATGTTTACATTTTCCACTACTGCTGTCCTGTGAGTATCGCCGATGCTGAATTTGCTGAATAAATTGATTTTTGCACTTTAAACCTTTTATGGCTATTTGTGTATTAGCGGTGTGGCATACTGTGAGCCCATGCTGAGCTAACACCCCTATGGATCAGCACAAACAGGTAGCTTCATCAGAGGGTCCCCCCATTGCACAAATATGAAATTGCTTCCCCCCCTGACGAAGCCTTAGTGGCAAAGCCCTGGGGTACCTTAACCTCAATCTAGTGACTGGCAGCAGTTTTACATTTGTATGAGTTGACAATAAATAATGTTGCATGGAAATACAATGCATCTGCGAGACCGGGTCTCCTTTTGAAGTGCAGCTATACTTTTTGTTTGCACCCTCTTTAGAATATCCTGAGTCATTCTCTCAGCCCCCCACTGTATAATTTCCAGTAGTCTCTCTCAAACACAGATGCTACATCTCTGAATTGATAACACAAATATCTAGGGGGAGTTTTTGAGAAAGGATCCATGGAGATCTGCAAAAGCGTCAAGCGTACCAAGAACCATGAATGGTGTGGTGTTCTTCTCAGATGTGCAATAAATAAATAAGTTATTACCTGGTGGCCTCCATGATTTACTATGCTGGTGAGTGCCCAGTCTCCAAGTGACAGATGCTATGTCTCTAAATTGATAACACAAATCCCTAGGGAGAGGGCCCTTACACAGTTCAGTTTTGGAATATGTCTAGCTGCCTCTTTTTTCTTAACCAGAAAGCAAGCAGGTGATTAGTTCTAGTGCCAAACTCAAAATATTTTTGGTTTAAAAACTACAGTTGCACATCTACCTTGCATTGCAGAAGTGCAGTGAGTCCTGCTCGTAACCCTTTTAACTGCTTCAACACCTCAGGAGCCCCTGCAGCATTCTGCTTGCCTTCCAACTTTCATAGCTATTCCATAAGGTTTTGCTGGCAAGGAGGCAGATGGGGTGGGGGTGGGGGGAGTAAGGTATGGAGAGCCATGTGTGCTAATGTAAGAAGTCTGGGAAATAAAATTCCAGACCTGAAGGCCATCATGGAGGAGGCTAGCCTAGATATGGTGGCCATTACGGAGTCATGGTGCACTGACAGCCATGAGTGGGATGTGGCCATACTGTTCACGAGATATAGGGAAGGCAGGAGATGAGAAGGGGAGGAGAGCTGTACTATATGTGAGGGAGGGAATCAAGTCTAAGGAACTGCAGGGGCACCAGGAGGAAAAGGAAGGACTAGAGGTGCTGTGGGCAGGGCTCCAGACAAAGTGCATACAGGGCTTAATTATGCAGCCAAAAACAGCATATACACGCCATTTCTCATTTCTATAGCGTACCACATATGCTAATCAGGCTGGCTCCTGAGATACTGATTAGGACCCCAAGGAAAGCCTGAACATCAACACAGACATGTGGTCTACAGTGTATGGTAGAGGCTCTACAGGATCCAGAGGAATCGCTGATGTGAGTGGAGGCTCTACAGGACCCAGGGGAAACCCGAACATGGTCAGTGTGTGCACGCAGTTAGCAACGCGCACTAGAGGGTTTAAAGGAAGCATGAATGTGGTTTGCATGAGCACAAAGTTGGCAATGTACAGAGGAAGCAACTGAGCCAGTGTCAGTGTCCCAGTTGCATGCTCAACTTGCTGTGATGGAAGCAACAAAAGTGGCATGCAAAAGACAGACATGCTTCAAACCCCAGTGCTTCAAAACAGAAATGGTTTCTTCGTTGAGGGCCCTAAGAGTAACTGGCATGAGAGACTATCCTGGGTGGATCTTAAATGAGAGTGGCCTGACAATGTGGCAACAGCAGGGTGTCATGCTCATTTGAAAAGGTTGGGTAGCAGTATATGGCGTGGCTGAGTGAACAGGTAGGCCAGACCTCGAATTAACTCACAAGTTGTAAAGAGGTGAGTGAAACCAATTTTGAATGAGTACATTATGATTACAAAAACACAGTAGTAAAAAAATTACATAGCCTAAGGATTTTGAAATTTGTAAACATCCAAATTTGCTTCTACTTACCTCACGTTAAAAATGGTGAGTACAACACTCATTCAGTAAAATCTTCTTTGAAGCCCTGGCTGTAGATCATCCTGGATCTAGTCAGTGGCAACAACCATCAACATGGAAGAAGAGCACCCCAAACTGCCCTTCCTGGCAAGCTGTAACTCGTCCAACAGCCTTGATTTTGAAACCTTATTACCTGAGGTCGCCAGTCGATCTTGGGTTAGGAGTCTTTCAAGTTTTGCTTTATTGGCAAATTATTGGTGAAGTGCCAAACTTTGCACTACCAATACCTATGAGAAGTTTGGTACTTTACCAACAATTTACTGTGTAAAGTCTCTTGTTTAAGAAAGCGATTTTACACATTAAAAAGTATGTTCACATCCCCCTGTCCTCTCATAATATCCCTTCCCCAGCCCCTTCCCAGTAGCAATCCATGAGCCACATATTAGCCCAAGCCACTCAGTGGCATCCACTCCCACCCTCATGTCCTTCAACCCCTGCATACACATCAATAAAACAGCCCTACCCCCCCACCTGTTGTGCAGCACTCAATACCCCCTCCTCTCCCTGAAGCAAGGCAAAAAAGACAGACACCCTATTCTCCAACACCACTACACAGCACACACACACACTCCAGTCCCCCAATGCAGCCCAGGAAAGGATACTGCAGCAGGGGAGAGAGGACTTTGACCGGTGCTGACTCTCCTCTGGCCACTTGGTCTGGTTGCCATCTGAAAGAATGGGAGTGCACACTGATGGTAAAAGCAGTTAATTACTATATATCCATGCTCTCATTTATTCAGATTGGCAGTTGGCTCAAGTAGTGTGGGGAGAGTCACCACTGGTTGCCATCCCCTCTCTGTGCTGCAGTATTGTTTTGCTGGCTGACACTGGGGAGTGGAGGGTGTGTTGAGTACTGAGTTGGTGGAGAGAAGCGGGTCTCTGTCATTTTTTGCCAAAGCTTGGGGTGGAGGAGGGTATCTGGTGCTGATGGCTGAGTGGGTGGGGAAGGGTGATTTTGCTGATTATTTTACTGGGGAAGGTGGTGGGACTGCGCGCTGCTGAGTTGGTGGGGGAGAAAGGGATAGGATGCCATGAGAGGGTGTGGAATGAAATACACTTTTTACACTATAAAAACTCCGTGAAGTGCCACTTTGCTATTCGTTACCTGACAGAGTGGGCATTTTGCTGCAGACGTTGCCACATTAAAGCACAAGGGCTAATTGCACTAAGTGTAGCAAATTTCTTTCACTTCACATGTACCTAGCCAAGGCCTTACTGGTGGCAACATAGTCCTTTTTGTATTTTTCTACTTCCTGAGAAATGACTATAAAGACTTCCACCTTCGTCTCCTCATGGTCTGATTAAACCCCTGGCAAATGGGCCAATGGTTGGAACTACGGTCGACCCTGAGGCAGTAATCGAATTATCATATTTGTCCTTGAGGTAGAGTTTGTTGCCACAATGATGCTCATGAAAAAGTATTGTGTTAGATGGCGATGGCGGGCTCAACAGCATACAACTGCAAGAAAATGGTAGATGGAGATCCTGCAGAATGACGTCACCAAAAGGCAGAGGAAAAACATTCCAACCTGACATCAGAAAGGAACATTAACGATGACAGAATGATGAAAAAGGGAAGTCTCCACAGATCTGATGGCAAGCAAAGACAAACTATAGTGTATGGGAGCAGCTCACATTATTAACGCCGAGGTGTCTGATGTCATATTTGAGGATGTCAATGCGTCCGGCTCCAGCTATGGAAAGTTTAATTCGAGGTCCTGATACTGTCAGCTTACAGTGCAATGTGTGGGGCACTATGAAGGAGATATCCTGGAAAATCATGTGGTAGTAACCTCACATGGTTGTGGGGTGGAGCATACAGGTGGACCATGGGTAGTGGAGACACAGAATGGGAAAAGGAAGGTTTAGGGGGCTGGGGAAAGAAAGGGAGATGACAGAAGAAGAAGAAAGGATGAGAAGAAAAGGGTGAGTGGTGAGGGGGAATTCAGTAGCAGGTGCAGACATGAGTGGTGTGTTCATGTAGGAGAGATTTCAGGGCAGAAGAGGAGGAGAAGGAGGAGTGGGCCGGGGGCACTGGACCAGAGATAAGAGAGTCAGTATTAAACAGTGCCCTGACCTACAGATATTAACAGGCCATGGAGTAAAAGGACAAGGATTCTGAACTAACCTCTCACTGCATGGTAGTCCCTCTATGACAGGGTTGTAGCACATTGGTAAAGCAAAGTAGGGAAGCCTGTACTGTGGTCACCCATCCTGTACCTGCCATGTGGATAAGCAAAGGGCTAAAGTCTCCACTGTTTTTTTTCTCAAATTTACAGTTTTATTGAGACAAATCCACAAAAGATACATTGACAACCGGCATGTACATAATTCAGTGGTGAAGATTACATAATAAAATACATAGAAGTCTGGCATTATTTCTACCAAAACCACAACAACAAAAACAAAACATTCAACAATTTTGTATTGATGCTCCCTCCAGAATGAAAGCGCCCCCAGACTACTAGGACTCTGTGGTTCTTTAACCTCCCTAAAGTGTATGTCCTCAGGGATGCTATGGAAGAAATGATTCATCTACTGAGGGCATACAGAATACCCAAGGGCACCATTTAATCTTGAATTGAGTAGTACGACCTTGTAAGGAGGCTGTAAGCCATTACATAGTATAAATTTCCTTCAAGATTTGTCACCTGGTCTCCACTATGGGGAGGTTTCTGCTTTCTCCATGATCAAGTAAGAGCCTTTTTGGCTGCTAGTAGATATAAGTGTACCACAGAATGTGGGTTAATCAATTTGCCTGGCAGAGGGATACAGAGTATTTTTATTTAAAAGCTATAGGTTGGCTGCCCCGGTGGCACTGAGGGTTGAGGCACCGGACGCCACACCTCATGGCACGCCGGCAACCTAGGTTCAGGAACGGACCCAGGTCGGTGGGGGTCGGCAGGGGAGAGGAAGAATAGAGTGTCCCACGACAGCTCTCCTTCCTCTGGGTGGTAGGGGACTGCATCGCTCCAGAGGCACCTCGCGGACGCCAGGCACCGCGGGGCAGGCACAGTCATGGGTTGAGCAATGGCGGGCGCTGGCACGCTAGTGCGCTTGATGCTACTGCACAACTGGGTTCTGGGAAAAAAACATAGCGGAAAAATTGCAGGGGCGATCATGGCGCGATGGTCATGCCTTGCGCCTCGACACGAGAGGTGTCCTCCCAAGTCCCAGGTTTCTGTCCCTGAAAGGGGGGCCCCAGTGCCAGGCTTGTGTGGGGAAAGTGTGTCGCGGGCCAGACCTGGTCCGGGGGTGTGGGTGCAGGTGGCCGGACGACTTGCCACCCACTCCACAGTGGAGGAGAGGATAAATAATAATATGTTAAAAAAAATAAAAGTTATAGGTTTACAGGATAAGTTCTATGAGTGCAGGTCTCATTTGCAGAAAGTCCCAAGTCAATAAAGACATGTCATACAAAATTAACAAATACAACAACAACATAAATGTTATACATTATTGATCCAAAGTAAACTATACTGTAGAACTAGTTTATACCACTGTAAAACAAACATCGCTATTAACGCGCTATCCCTTTAATGCGCAATGTTTGTTTGACAGAGGTGTTTGGTAGAAGTGTCATAAACAATGGCCGACATTGACGTCTTTCGTGTGTGTGACTGTAAGTGCAAGAAAGTACTGTGACTGGTAAGTAATCACAACAACAACAAAGTAGTAAATGTTGCTGTGACATCAAACTTTGTTAGTGCCCAAAATAATTAAAAATAAGCTGGTTCTCAGTCCAATGCCGAATGTCTTCTGTGCTCCACAATGCAGCTGTGGCTGTGGCTAAGATGAAGCAGAGTCTGGGGGGGGAGGTGGAGGCATAATCACAACAAATTTGAGCAAACTAGAAAAAAATGTTATAAGGAACAGTAGCAAAAACAATACCTACCATCAATGCTACTGTAAATGTCATTGAGGCATTCCTTATGTGCCTGATGTATGCCCGCCTTCTCAAACCCACTTTTACAGTCATTGGTGCGGGTTTCCAAGGTGGAGAAACTGTTAACCAACCACTGGGCATGTTTACTTTTCAGGGTGGTTGTTCACAGGTCAGTTGAGATACTGGCACTACAGCTATCAGCCTTGATTTGCTGTGAAATTTGGGTGGCATACCAATCTGAGAACTGTTTCTTAAGCTCATCCTTGAACAGTTTATTGATCGAGATGTCCAGGGGCTGCAGCAGGTCCGTGCATGAGGCAGGAACAAAAATGGGAACACAATGTGATTTTTTTCAAAATGTTCGATCACAGCCTCTGTGGTATGACCCCTAAACAAATCTTGCACTAGCAGTGTTCTCTGGCAATTAAGTAGTTGTTTTGATTTCTTGATGCCGTTTATGTATGGCATCAATACATTGTCTGTGAACCTGACTGTGGTTTCAGAATTGGCACAGTGGTTTTTGGTGTGGGTTATGTCCCACCCATCAGGGAAGCTGAAATTAGGGTGACACTGAGTGGTCTTTCCTCCGTAGATTACTTGAGGTGGAAGATAGTGGCAAGACAGAGAGCATGCCAACAACACTGTCACCTGACGTTTGTCCCCAAGTTCAGAGACCTCCACCTGCTTTTTTCCTACTGTCTCCATGGTCCACTCAGAGCAGGGAATGAGGTTAACCCCGTCTCATCAAGATCTAGCACCAGGTCACTTGATATAAATTCCTGACCATAAGCTTTGCTAATGCTGCTCAAGAACTTTGCACGCAAATCAGGGAAGTCGACTGGGGTTTTTCTTGCGACCTTGGTTCCCTTCCGCTTGGTAAACCCCATTCAGTTTAGAAATAACCAGGACCACTGTCTGGAGAAGGAGAGGGTGCCACCATTCTCTGCAAACATTTCTGGGTGGCTTGCTTTTACAATGCCAGCTGCGACTGCAGAAAGCACTCTGCCATTTACCACTGCCCCCTCAGCTCACAGTGATTTAACGATGGAATTAATCTCATTTTCCATGTCTTCCATCAGAAAAAGACAACGTCCACAGGGTTTGATGGGCAGTGTCTTCGGCATGGTTTGTGGATTTGGGTTACTTTCCAATTTGGCCAGATAGTCATGCTTAAACCACCACACAGTGCTTTCATTAATTTTGTTCTTGTATTTGGACTCAGAAACACACCGCTTGCATGACCACATGTTGACAGGAATACTGCCCAATCTCAAATGCACCTCGGGTGCATAAACACGGTGCTCAATTTTTTTCCTTTTTGCTGATGGTGAAGTGGCTAACGAGGCAAGCTCTTATGTTACAAATTCCGCCATAAGCTGTAAGATACCAGCGGTCACACTGAGCACCTTGGAATCTACGGCAGCAATTTACAGGGCATGGAAGTCTCTTTTTACAGCTTTTCTGGGAGGGGTTGCCAACCATTGAACCAGAGACATTTTGAATGCAGCAGGTATCAGCAGGTACAGTATTAGTGAGATGCTGCATAGCTGTTGCTGTATTTGACAGGATTTGATAAACAGCTGATCGGTCAGCAGCCAGTCATGGAGCGTGATATTACATTGGCACGGGAGTGTTCTGAGTCGGGGGACCGCGACACAAAGTTGACTAAGTCATTTATAGTTCTACAGTACATCAACAGTTAAAATGTTTTGTTCATGAAAAACAATTACAAATGGATTGTTCCTGTAAAGCCTTTTTCTTGAGATTATGTTTGAAAATGTATACTGTACAAGAATGTTGTAGCTTAGGTTTCAGGTAGCACCTGGAGATGAGGCTTGGCTCAGTGTGCCTTTCCCAGTCACCAAATGTTTAAATAAATTAAATAAAATAAAATAAAAGGTGAGAGTTTGTTCCAACAAAAGGGTGCATCAAAGGAAACACAATTTCATCCAAAGTGATTCTGATATCTTGGTAAAAGTAAACCCCGGTTAGAAACTTCTCTAAGGTTATGGCTATGGGTGGAAACTGATAATCTGTTCAAAAGATAAGGAGGGGTTTGGTGGTTTACTGTTTTATAAATTAAAGTAAGCCAATTAAGTGAGCCTCTAGATGACGGGGTGTTAATAACCAATTTAGCTGACTGAGCACAATGATGTTCATTTTTGGGACTACTTAAAATATAACATAATGACTGAAGGTAAACAGCATCAACTAAAGAGAGATGCGTAGTGTTGGAATTACAGTATATGGTATCACCGTAATCCAAGATTGAAAGTGTAGACTGAGCCACAATGGTTTTCCTGTCCTGCAATGTCAAACAATGTCTGGCCCTCTTCAATCGACTCTGACATTGTCGACTTTTTACAGTAGTGATATAAATGTGTGACTTAAAAGATATGGTAGAGTCAAGCGTCAGTCCCAAATATTTAAATTCTTGGACAAGCTGTAAAGGGACATTGTTAAATGTAATAGAAAAGGAAGTATGATCAATATTAATAAGAGACTGTGAAACAAACAACACTGTTTTTTTTTTTGCCATTTAAAAGTAATAAATTAGAAGAAACCAGTCAGCAACTTTATCAAATCAGTTTGAAGAGTAGAAGTTAGACATTTTAGGTCTTTATGGGCACAAAAAGAGTAGCATTGTCAGCATAGAGTCTAATCATACAATTGTTAACTAACGAAGATAAAGGATTGACAAACGGATTAAAAAGAATAGGACCCAAAATAGAACCCTGGGGTACCCCTGTGTTTGTGGAAAGAAAAGAAGATAAACACCCATTCCAAGAAACTAACTGGCTTCAGCCATGTACATAGGATGAGAACCAGGATACAACATTTGTGGAAAAACCATGGGAAAGTACGCGTTCTAAAAGCGGGTGGTGATTTATTACATCAAAATCTTTGGACAGGTCTATAAAAAGTGTCCCAACATATTGACCCTTGTCCAAAGCTCTTGAAATGAAATCATGAAAATTGATTAAAGCTGTTTGGGTAGAATAGTGAAGACGAAAACCAGACTGGGCAGATGAAAGCACTTGATAGTTAAGTAAAGATTGAGAAATTTGCTGATGAACTATCCTTTCCAAAGATTTTGAGTATAGGTAATAAAGAAATTGGGTGGTAATTATCAGCTAAGGATTTGTCCCTGCTCTTATGTAAAGGGACAACAACGAATTGCTTCCAAGCAGAGGGAAACATGTGGGTAACAAAAGACAAGTTAAATATGTGGGTTAATAAAGGGGTAATAATATCAACACTAGATTTTAATAAAAAAATTATCCAAATTATCAGTGCTTTTAGCAAAATCTACTTTTAGAGATGACAGAATATCAAAAACCTGCTTGTGACTAATACGTTTGAAATAAAATCCAGGTCTAGAGGAGGGCCATAAATCTTGATTTCTAGGAGGTATGCTCGAGGAGGACAACCCAGCCTTCTCTGATAACAGATCGGGGGCTTCTACAAAAAATTTGTGAAAGAGACCGCTGATATTTTCCTTAGAATAGGCAGTATGCCCATTGTAAGGCAAATTAGAAATGTTTGAAGCAAATGAGACTTTCCACATTGAGACAACTGCCAAACGTTTTTTGGGTTAGTCCTTGATTCTAACAGATCAACTTTATAGTAAGAAGATTTAGATTTCCTTACTAAAGTGACACATTAATTCTGATATTTTCGAAAACACTGCCAGGCTTCAGCGGTGTCTAATCTCCTAGCCTTCTGCTACAATTTGTCACATATCTTCAATAGTGAAATAATGAAAGGAGTTACCCAGGGAGCATGTCGAGACCTGATGCTTTTCTCTAAAAAGGGGGCATGATAGTTTGAAATTAAACTAAAATAATAATAAAAGTAGTCCCAAGCCTTATCAACATTAATAAGTAACAATAACTGTCCCCAATCAACATTAAGTAAACTAGAACCATGGTAGGAGAAATCAGTTCCCTATCAATGGAGAGGTAGTCCATCTGTTCCAATATGGCTAGCCAAAAAAGATGACAATACTGGGCAGGACCAAAATACGTGGGTGTGATTCACTTGCAGCTGTCCACAGTTCCTCCAGCAATGACCATATGATGCCGGTAACAATCTGGATAAAACAGCCGGAGTTCAGAAGTACTGATTTGGTACTTCCAGGCAAAGTCTCTCCAGTAAGGGGCAGCTATGGCTTTTAGTGAGGGAAGGGTATATTTTAACTGGCAGCCATACGATATATGTGGTCAGTTCATTATTCCATGCATCTAATATACACTGTGTAGAGTCTCCAAGAAATTCCTGAAGGCTTTGATATAAATTACTAAGTAAATGGGACCAGGATGTCTCTGGATGGCATCCATAAACAGTTAAAGAAGCACGGGGGTGGAGTTTTATTTTTATTTTATTTTATTCTTTGGTAACCGGGTAAGGCCCACTAGGCACAGATGCCTGTTTTCAGGGGCGATCTGGGAGCACTGGAGAGGTTAAGTGACTTGTTCAGAGTCACAAATTATGCAAACTGGAGATTGTGGGGAATCAAACCCCAGTCTACTGGATGCACCAAACTCATTCACAGCTCATTACTCTAACCTCTAGGCTATACTGCCAGATTTAGAAGGTGCGTTTTGGTTTTGTCTTTATATAGTAGAAATGTTCAGATTTGTATGTATCGGAAGTGTTCTCTTCCTGTTAGACTGTAAGTGGTTTGTAGGTATTCAAAGAGAACAACTCCATGTTGGTCCAAAAAGTCTCCATTGTTGATAATCTAGTATTCTTTACAGACAACTTAAATTCACTACCAAAAATTTAAAAAAGTAGTAAAAGGTGAAGTACAGCAAATGTACCTTTCTGCCAAGAAACTGCTACCCAAAAAACCCTCCAGGTTTAAAAAAAAAAAAAAAACATCAAAGGAATGGGTTTGGGGAAATATAGGCAAGCAATAATACATGACAGGGTTGGCAGTATTGGGCTATACCTGCCTGCCCAGGGGCGTAATGACACCTGACGCAGCAAGCCCATACTGCCCACCCTGGAGTGTATAATGGCACTTAGAAAATGGGTTATTGCAGGATTTTTAATAAAAGTTTAATAAGATATAAAAATGAGAAATCACTCACAAATTAGTAAAAATGAATAGAAATTAGTTTTCTTGTAAAGTAGTTCCTCTACTCTGCTGGTACACTTGCCAGTATTGCACACTGTTGTTTTGGAGAAACTGTCTTTTTTCAGAGCCACTTTCCTTTTCCAGTGTCTCGGAACACCGACTACCGCCCGCCCACTGGTGAGAAGTAATGTTCTGTAAGAAGCACTGATCAGGAATGGTGCAGGTCATTATTTAATAGTAGGTTTCAATTTAACTGGATTTGAAATAACATGTGCGGTTGATTGCAAGTGAGTGCAGCAGGCCAGAGAGCACTGAGCATGGTTGGTCTGTACAGAAAGAAAGGTAAGATCGCAATTCTGTGCAGCCGCTGGTAACAGCAGGGGAGTGCTTGCAGTGGGGGTGGGGGGGCAGAAAGAGAACAAGCAATAATTAAACAGAACAGTACAGGTAGTTGTGAATTGAAGGTGGGGGGTAATTGCTTGCTATGCAAGAACAAAAAATTAACTGCCACTTAAATTTCTACTGGAGTCAGTGATTTATTTTGTTAAAGGGCAAGCAGGAACAAGGACTAGTTATTTGTTGGTCTCTGTTGCCTGATACTTCCCCAGGTGGTGGGTGCTCACAGCCAGTCAGGAAGCTGGGTTTCTACAACCCATGTGGATGCATAGAGTAAGTACTGGATGTGTTTAACTCAAGGTGGGGCAAATTGGACAGCCAGTGGCCACTAAAAAAACATTGGTTTGGGAACCAGCTTTTGAAAGTCTCCAGCCAGCTGGCTACCTGTGCAGCAAGTAATCTTTGAGCCCTTGAAAAGGTATGACAACTAAAAATATTGATTTGGTGATCAGATTTGGAAAGCTAGTAGCCAAACTGACCACCAGCTCACAAACTGATTTGTTCCACCCTGGTTTAGCTATGCACAATGATAATGTTGCACAATTACAGTATATACTTTGTAGCCAGAAATAGGAATTTCCTGATGTGCTGCAGTTCACAGAGATGTATTCTAGAAGAGGTGATGCCACAGAATATGGACCAGAAAAATGAAGTATGAAAGAATTCAAGTCCTGAACATAATGGAATTACACTGCCCCGGAGTTCTAAGTTATGCATTTTTGTAAAAAAGTAACAGGGCTCTATTTTCAAAGCTTGGCGCAGGGCATACACAAGCCCTGCGCTGACAGCTCAGTTGCCCCGAACACTTTGGTGCACCCGATTCTCATAGGTTGAGTGCTTTTGTGACACTACACCCTCTTTATGGTGGCTTGCGCCAAGTACCTGGTGAAAGCTCCGTAAAAAGGCCGGCGATGGTAGACCATTGACAGCTGGGCTAACTCACCATGTTAGGCACATGGAGAGCTAGGAGTTTGAGAATCACGATCGCAGCCCATGGATTGCCCAAGCCCACTGTGCCATATGTTGGACGCACTGGGGGCTTGTGGCAATCTAAATCCTTTGAGAATAGAGCCCTCAATGTCTACCAGCAGATTCTGATTAATTGGTCTGTGGGCTGTAGCTGCTTCTAAATATAAAATTGTTTTGATGTTTTATGTAAGAAAACATTTTTGATGCAGAGACTTGCATTTTACTATGGGTCTTCAGTATTATCACTCTTCTGTACTGTATGTGTTTTTTACTGTACAACTGTGGATTGTTCCTTTGAATTGAATCTAGTTAATTAATTATGTAAATAGGACCATTATTTAAACAAATGCTGTGATAGCACTTGTTAACTATTCTATGAGTGAGTGTGAAACATCGCCACCTCGCTTTTTGGCATATACTGCTACCTTTAAGTGCCCTTGCACTGGTTTAACAGTATAATTTGTGTAATAAATGAACTTGTTAATATAAACCAAGTTTGGTCTCTCTGTAGTGAGGTGGTGGAGCTGGGCATTTTTTTTTGTGCTTTTCCAGTTGTAATTGCCAGATGCTTTAGCCATACCTGAAGCCACCACTATCTGTGCAGCATGGTTACCCCTACTTCCAACCCATCTGCACAGAGGTCACAGCAGGCTTGAAATTGTCAAATTCCCTGCTGCAAAAGAAAGAGTGGTCAAGTCACAGTCTCCTAAAGGCTGCCCATTGTCTGAAACCATCTCCTACCACACATCTCCAGCCCCTCCGCAAAACACATTTCCAATGTAACCCCCCCCACTACAGACAGTATTGGAATTACGGGGGAGGCTTGGTTCTATAGCTCTTAGCGAGACCCAGTAGCTCACACATCACTGCCATTGACTTATAATGGGAAGGGGGGCTCAATTAAAAGATAGAGCCCATATGGGCCGCTCAAGCTGCCAAAGCTCATAAAGTGTAATTTCAACCCTGGTTACAGGTGGCAAATTTCCATACCATGATTGCTCATAAAACAGCTACCCATGTACATCTAGCTACCCTTAAAGCTCTATTATATTTTGCTCTGTTATGATTACTCATTTGTATTTATGTTGAAACCTGTACTCTCTTGTTCTGCTCAGTTTTTGTTGCTTAATGTCTGCCTTTTTCTTGCTTATGCATCCTTGCACATCCTCTCACACAGGTTGCAGCTGAAAGTGAGACTGTGCATCGATTCTCTGCTTGCCTGCCATAAAGAAATAAATCATTAAATAAAAGTCATGAATTTTGAGCATTTAACTGGTTTTGTTTTAAAAAACAGAATACTAGCCAGCCTAATGGAGCACCGGTAGTTCTACCCTTGAAGGTGCCGATGACCCGGGTTTAGTAATGAGCCTGAGTCGCCACAGTGTTGGCCAGGGAGAAGGACTGAGTGCCACATGGACAGCTCTCCTCCTCCTAAAGGTAGGGGTTCATTCACTTAGCACATGACTGCCATCTACAGCAGAGTAAATGGTAGCATACCTTGGCCTCATTTGTTTGGGGGGGTGGGGTAGTGCTGTAAATGCCAGCGTGTTGCATGCAGAAGTGCATGCAGACATGCCTAGGCATCACTGCTCCAGCAGCTCTAGGTGGAGGTAAGTGGGGAACATGGTAGCCGACTGAGCAGAAGAAGCCTCACTCTGCCACCACAAATCCACTAGTGAGCCTCAAACACCAGGACCCTAGGACAGCTCTGGACTTCACCTCTGCCGTGGACAGACTGGACTGTGTAACGGTGGCAAAGCTGAGGACCTGAAGGCAATCCTGTTCCAGAAGCGTGGGGGGGTCAACTCAGTGGAGTTTTGCAGGTGATCCAGAGTTTCAGGAAAGCCTTGGTGGATGGGATGGTGGTGCTGTTGATGACCGAATGAGGTTACGACCGGTGTGCAGGGGGAAATAAACAGAGGTAACAAAAAAAAAAAAAGAAAACCGCAAACTACTAAGTAAAGGCATTTTTGTACAACAAGCCATCCTACATATACTGGCAGTGCTGTTACAGTAGCATCTCGTTTAATGTACTTACTCTATTTTCTAACATAGAGATTTAAAAACTTCCAATCTGTTTGACTACTAAAGTCTTTTGTTAGTGCCAAGTTCTCCGAAAGACAGTCTGCCATGTAGTGACATGACTTTTAAATAGATTTCCTATCATTTACTGCTCTAGAAATAGCAAAGACAGCTGGCAAAAGGACATTATGACAATATTCTTATGAAGATGTTTTGAAATTCTGCTCTTTGTTGCATACGGATGGAGCCAATTGGGAATACAAGAATAGCACAAAATGTTCTTGCCACTGCTGCATACCTTAAAATGTTAGTGCCCTCTAGGCTGTACCTTACTGCTCAGACAGCAATCTTTCTTATCTATACTCTTTCACTAAGGTTCTGTTGTGCTTCTTATATTACTAGTAAATCCTTTGAGGACAAGCATACATGAACTGGTTTACGGGTAATTCTACCACATGACATAGCTGTTACTTTTGATCCTTCCAGGTACAGTAATAGTTGAAATGCCAGTCTCCAAGGCTATATTTAGTGAACTGGGTTGGGGGAAGGGAATTACCTTAGTTAGTCCAGCTTAAACTCCCAATCCCATATAGTAGTTTAGACAGTGGGAGTTTCTGGGAGCCTGTTTCAGGTCGAGCACATCTGAAACTATGAGATACTGGTCCTTCTGAAAGCAGTGTGCTTGACACAAAACAAAATGGTAATAATTTTCTGTCAGGAGGTAGAGCAATATGCACAAATTTGCCATGGCTAACCAGGTCTACCATGACGGGGGGAAATACTTTTGGAGCGACTGTTCGTTCTTAGGGCAGCTATGCAATTCAAAACTGTGAAATTCTAATTTCTCAGTTTTGCATACCAGTTAGAACAAACAAATATATAATCACATTCAATCATCTTTCGCTTTCAATAATTTTCAGGAAAAGAGCTAAGTTTTATTTTTTTTAATTCCTGCTCTTTTGTTAGGCACAACTGACAGACCTATGAAAGTGGGCATGACTTTATTTGGTGCAAGCTGCCAACAATAGCAGAAAATGTGGCAAAGAATGTAGGACCCTTTAAAAATAAGGATCCTGAATTTTTATGCAATCAGGTAGACACAGACAGAAAATGCATTTGTCTCTTCATCCACCCCTTTTGAAAATTCCCCCCACAGTGTATGTGCCAAAATATGGAAAGCTACATTTCCCAAACACACAAACACACAATGTACAGTACATGCAAAACTTCGGAAAGCATGCTTTCACAAATAGTTCGTTACTTTCAGAAATAGGGAACCATTCAGCATTTTCATCATTGTCACAACACACAAGTACAACTAATAAGAACCCTACCAAACTGCAGACACACCTTGCTTCCCTTCCCTGTACATACATAAAAATATATTAATCAGTTCATTAACTAATTAAAGTATCAGCTAGAGCTGAAGGTTCACGCTACTAAATGAAGGAAAAGCGATGTTGGGGTAAAACAATGTCCACTGACCCTTGTTGTCTCGGTTGTGTGGTGTTTTGGGGGGTTTGAATGACCATATGATGCATCTCTGGCAATGCCCCAAACACAGGCATCCTCTCTCCATTGGCGTGCAAGTATTTTTCTGTGCCTGGAAACACAGTGAGAAAGGTAAGACAATGCCAACACTGTGCTGCACGATCAGTCAAACCCCAAGAAACACTACAACACAGAGTCACCAAGGGTTAAGGCACTTTTTTTTTTTTTTACCCTAAAATTGCCTTTCTTTTTCCAACCATTCTTTCTGCAGTCTTAAACTTCAATCCTAACTGATGCTTTAACATACTTTTTTTGCAATGAAGATATAATGCACAGTGTAACACACACACTTGTGTATATTTGACAGAAGTTTATTTTTTATAAGAACAAATTATGGCAAGGATATAATTTACTATTGGCCTGCCTGTAATACACAGAAACTGGGTATATCCATACTTAGTCAAACTAAAGTTCTTATTGCAATATGCCCTACTGTACATAGACACCTCTTTCCTGAACTGATTTCTGTTATCATGAAATTATTATGTTATTGGATATATATTGTTACAGATGTCCAATTTTTCCTCTGGCCCCTCATTCTGAGTTATTAGAATAGCTGGATCTACTAAGTTAATACGGAATTGAATAAATGGATATGCTAGTATTGGGTAAAAAATTAAAATAAATAACAGACTAAGCTTTTACGATTTATTTGACATTAGTCTTCATAATCGAGACAGGCCCTGCTGATCAACCTGGGCTTTAACTCATACATCCATATCAGTGATAGAGGGGAATTGATACTCGAAAAAGTCCACAGCATTAGTCATCCATCTCCTTCTTTACCACAACAAAGAAATTTTTATTTTTTTTATTTTAGTTGTTTAACCAGGAGTAGCACACTAAGCTGAAAGCTGTTTTACAGGTGCAACCTGGGAGCACAGGGAAGTTAAGTGACTTGCTCAGGATCACACAGTATGCAAGTGGAAGCTGTGGGATTCAAACCCAGGTCTGGTTTGCTGGATATCACCAAATTTGCAGCTCAGCACCTTAAACCACTGTGCTATACTGCCTCCCTATTATTTGGGCAGGATTTTCAAGATTTGTCCAGGATACGCAATGCAGTGTCACAGATCACTGCATGACAAAAGGGAATAACTGCCATTTAAATTGCACTGTTTCCTGCAGAGTTTTGCAATAATCTGCATTCTGGCAGTCTTCACTATTGCTGCCAATAGTGTCAGTGGCTCAGTAGGCAACTTGCTTGCCTCTGGGGTCAGAAGGCCGTGGGTTCTAACCCCACACCAGATACTTGGGGTAATGCCACTGACACAATAGTACAGTATAAGAGGGGTGCTGCACTGGTGAGGTGCTGTCCTTCAGATGAGACATAAAATTGAGGTCCCTTATGCCCATCTCTGTTCACTGTTCAGGTGGAAGTTAAAGAGATCCTATGGCACTCATCGAAGAAGAGCGCGTTGGCTCCCTCTCCATCTCCCCATCATCTGCCTGAACATCTGCAGCTTACTATCTAAACTGGATCAACTACAAGCCTTCGCAAATACCCGCCAGCCCGATATTCTGGCGGTGGTAGAAACCTGGCTCACCGCCTCGGTTCCTGATCAAGCAATCTCCCTCCCTGGCTACAAAATCTTTAGGCTTGACCGAAAATCAAAAAGAGGAGGAGGCTGCGCCCTATACCTAAAGGACAACCTGATGGGGCATAATGCCCACACTAACCTACCAACACCAAATGCCCAGCTACTGCACATCAAAATCCTGCTTGGAGCTCAGAACAAAGCCCACTCGGTCATCACCGTATATATCCCTCCGAAAGAACAGGGACCGGGCCTCCACACAGTACTGGAGTATATCAAATCACTCCCACCTGACTCCGGAATCATCACACTTGGTGATTTCAACATTAACTGGTTGGGACCTGAGTCTGGCAATGCCAGAGACATGGTCACATCGGCAAACCTCACCCAGATACTGTACTCCACCACCAGAAGGAACTACAAAACTGGCACCAGCACTCTACTGGACTGGATCCTGACTACTTGCCCCTCCCGGATCTCTAGCTACGCCATACTGCCCGACTCTCTCAGTGACCATTCCCCCGTCAGCTGCACCTGGTCAAATAAATTCTAGAAATCTCCTCCTAAGGTCATCCTCAGCAGAGTTCTACCCTGTGGGAAGCTAATCCACCTAAAATCACACCTACTAAATCAAGACTGGTCCCCCATCGACCTGGCTACAGACACGAACACAGCCCTTGACCAATTCATACGCATCTTCAATGAAGCATGTAACATCTTTGGCCCGCTAAAAAGCGCAAAATTAAAGCCTCTGCAACCCCTGGCTCACAGTTTCCCTCTTAAAGAAGCTAAAACACAGGGACCACCTCTGGGAACTGGCCAGAACAACTGGAAACCAGGCTGACACCCAAAACTACAAAAGTGCAAGGAATGATTGCACCAAATCCATACGCCAACAGAAATCTGAATACTACAAGACTGCACTCACTGACACATGGGGAAATGCAAGAGCATTCTGGAATAACATAAAAGATGTTACCGGGAAGGAGTCCAAATCACCCCCAACTGCTATCACAATAAATGGAAATACCACTCTGGACCTAAAAGTCATAGCCAATACCTTTAACGATGCCTTCACTGACCTCAGCAGCATCCTCCCCCCCCTCCGACTTTTTCAACGACAGCGACACTCCTCTTCCCACCCATCAGTCTACACCAAACAAATGCCCCCTTTCTACTTCAGAGCAGTAAACAAAAATACCATCAGGAAATACATTTCCAAAGCCATCAAAGACACCAGAGCTAGTGTTGACACACTGGACCTCAAACTTCTGTCCCTCACTCTAGAAGAAGTTCTGGGGCCTCTCACCAGGATTTTTAATCTCTCAGTCAGTTCTCTGACAAATGGAAGTCAGCAACAGTCACACCAATCCATAAAAGTGGTGACCGGACCACCCATGGGAACTACCGACCTATCTCTATCCTCCCACCCCCCTCTAAGACCTTGGAACAGATAGTAGCGGACCAGCTCACCGATCATCTGGGCAAATACAACATCCTTTGCCGGCAGCAACATAGTTTTAGAAAAGGACACAGCACTGCCACGGCCCTTCTTGAGTTTACGGGAGCCATACACAACTCCCTTGACCATGGTCTCCTAACCGGAGCTATATTCATAGACCTGTCAAAGGCTTTTGACACTATCCACCATCGCCTCCTGCTTCATCAGCTACTGAACACTGGCCTCTCTATGGAATCGGTGGCATGGTTCAATAGCTATCTTGACAACAGGACCCAATGTGTAAAAATAGCGGGCATGTTCTCCGACACTAAAGAAGTACACTCTGGTGTCCCCCAAGGCTCCATCCTGGGCCCACTGCTTTTCAGCCTATTCCTCAACTCTCTTCCCGACTCCACCCCTCAGCAAGTTATACTCTATGCAGATGATGCTGTGATTCTTGCCTCCCATCATGACCCAAGCCACCTGCAACAAACCCTTCAACATGGTTTCACTTCAGTCAAAAAGTGGTTCAAAGAACATAAGTTAATCCTTAACCAGAAAAAAAACCAAGACCATGATTATCACCAGCCACAAACATCTCCAACTCACCTTATATACCTGCCTTGGCAACTCCCTGGAACAGGTTGACTCCTTCAAATACCTAGGAATCACCTTAGATCCCCACCTGTCCTTTGGAACCCACATAACCAATGTCGCAAAAACAGTGAACACCAGACTGGGTTTACTCTTCCGGCTATGATGGTACCTGACAAAAAGAGGCCCTCAATGCCACTATTCAAAGCTCCATCATCTCCCAGATTGACTATGGTCTTGTCATCTATGGCACTGCCACTACCTCAACACTCAAGGATAACCACCACCCTTAACAAGGCCTGTCGACTCATCACTGGGGCCGAGCGGCTCACACACACCTGTGACCTCTACTCACAAGAAAACTGGCTTCAACTTGAAAATAGAATCCAGTCCAAACCTGTGTGGTTGCAAAGAACATCCAGTTGGGCACTGCCCCTCCAGGAGTCTGTTCACTCCTTCAAACAAAAACTAGCTCCAGAATCACCAGGGGATCAAAGCCACAACTGTTTCAGCATCCCCGCTGCTGCTGACCCATGGCCAGCGATCATTCGCTTACAGGGCACCCACTTGGTTTACGGTCTTGTCTGCTCATGATACTATCACCACCACCAGGCTAGGGGCTTTCAAATCCAGGTTCCGAAACACCCTTGTCGCTTCCAGCACCTGCGACTGCCATGGATAATCTATGCAACACCGCTTCTCTGCTGCTCTCCCCTACCTAGCTCCTTCGCCCAATGCACTTGCCCTAGTAGGCCTCTGCCCCTCCCACACTTCTGAATCTGACAATGCCACCAGTCTGGCTGCCTCTTACCCACCATTCCCCCCCTGTCCATATACCTACCCTTCCCTCTCCTCTCCTCGACCTCCTATATTCTGCCCCTCCCATCATCCTACCACCCAACTCCTTTTTTCTTTTTCTTACCCACACCCTGTCTGTTCCATGCAACATGCTGTCCTTGTAACCTATTATGTGAAACAAATGTATTATTTTATGTGATATCAATGTTTTGACGTGGAACCTTTGTAAAAGAGCCCTGGGCTCAAAGGTAACTTGTAATCCTAGAGTTGAAATAAATAAAAAATAAATAAATACATAAAGAGTAAAGGAGTTTCCCAGCTGTCATGGCCAACATTTCCCCTGTCAATAAAACAGGTCCATGTTACCCACCTCCAGGATGTACCTGGAGACAAGCTATCACAGCTCAGTGTGCCTTTCCTGGCCAAAAATTATAAATAAACATAAATAAATAAATATTTTAAACTGCAGACATGCATCTACCTGAAAATGTTAGATCTTCTCTCAGATGGTGTAACATTTTCCTCCATCCACCTTAATCTGCATCAAAAATGTGACACAAATAGAATTTGAGACAATTATTAAATACAAATTGCAACTTGTCACAAATAGACGCATCATTTGGAAATGAGATGCAATTTGGGATGCAAATAATGATACAAATTTAGAAGTGAGTGCATACACAAATGCAGCCACTGTTGCATCCACAACAAGTCCTTCTTATCATCTGGCCATCGATTTTTAACAATCCTAAAACCTGTCTTTATCAACGGTTTATGATCAAGCGGTGGTACCACAAAAATTGAAAATACTCATATTTATTTATTTAGTTTTTGTTTACCGGGTAAGTGCCATTAGCCAAAACATGACTATTTTCAGGCGCGACCCGGGAGATTTACAATAAGTAGGATGTACAGGGGATACAGTTCGATTTAGGGTAGAGACGTAGTACATACAAAGCTAAACCAAGGTTTAACAATGACATAATTAGGTAACAATAAACGTTCAATAGTTTATATTCAATTGAAAGACTCAGTGAGAAAAATCACATACTGCTGACAGCTTAAAAGGTTGAGGGTAGCTAAAGCACAAACAAAAAAGAGACAATAAGTGCCTAAAATAATAAACTAGATGGTCAGGATAAGAGGAGATCAGTTTACAGCAGCTGGGGTAGTGGGTTTAAGTAGGGGTTTGAAACAGGCACAGGAGATTTGGCTGAGGAGGAAAGAACGATACTTGTTTTTGAACTGAACATGGCTGGGCACTGAGCGTACATCAAGAGGCACAGAGTTCCAGAGTTTAGGCACTGAATGAGAGAAAGCAAGGGTTCCTTTGTTAGATTTACATCTAGGTATTTGCAGCAGCGACTTATCAGCTGATCGCAGGCCATGAGAGGAGGTCAGTGGAGTTAGTAGAGAGGCCAGCGAGATTGGGATGCCCACTCTAATGATATTATCAGCCAGGAAGCCAAGGGCAAGAGTTTGAGCCGAAGCTGGGGGTAGCCAATTCAGATCGGCATAAAGTTTGCAATGGTGTTTTGACCACGAAGAGGCCGGTGCATAGCTGCATATGCTGTTATAGGTAGCGTCCCACTCCCTAAGGAGAGTTTTGGATGCACTGAGATAGGTAGCTATCCCGTAGGATAGTGATGGGAACAGAATCCCATGGGCTACAGCTAATCTAGCTGACTGTGTGAAGACACAGCTGGTTTTGTAGGCTACTCCTATTTTGGCATTAACCAATTTACAGGTGGATGTTATATGCTGACCAAAATTAAGATTCTCGTTGAGGAGTACACCTAGATACTTGAAGGAGCGAACTGGTTCTAGGACCTTCCCGTCATGACCAGAGACTACAAAGGTGTCACGGTTTTTACTTAATTTGACTGCAGAACCAAACAGCATAGAATGTGTTTTATCAGCATTCAGGATTAGCTTATGGTGGAGGAGGCAGGATTGGGTGGACTTAAACGCGGTAGTAAGGGTTTGGTTTAAATGCTGAATACTCTGATCACTACAGTACAAGACCAGGTCATCCGCTTAAAGGATAGCCGAGCAGCCGGGGATACTCGGAGAGATACTGTTAATGAAAATAGAGAAGAGAAGGGGTCCTAATATTGATCCCTGGGGAGCACCTAGATTAATAGCCCTAGGGCTGGATATCACATAGCTGAACCTAACAAGCTGAGTCCTATTTGATGGATAGCTTTTTAACCAGGCAGTTGCGTTACGAGAGAAACCAAGGGCTAGGAGACTGTCAAGCAGAATAGGATGATCAACAAGGTCAAAGGCCTTTGTTAAGTCAATAAAAACTGCTCCTGTGAGGTGTCCTTTGTAAGGTGAAGCAGGGCTGTAGAGGTGCTATGACCCTTTCGAAAGCCATACTGAACTGGCGAGAGAAGGTTATGTTTAGTCAAAAATTCGATGACTTGTCTTGATACTAACTTTTCCAGGATTTTACACAGGACTGATAGTATAACTACTGGTTGATAATTGGTCATATCTCTTTTATCACCTTTCTTACGGACTGGAGTGAGTCGAGCCATTTTCCAGACGTCAGGAACAACACCATTGCAGAGAGAAAGGGTAAAAATCCTTGACAGAGGCTGGGGCAAAATAGCCGTGGGCATGGCAGCACTGAAGCCATCAAATGAAATCAAAGGGAAACAGTTAAATGTTCATACAAGCAGAAAATGTAAAAGCTATAAGTAAGAATTTTTTTTACATTTTTTTCCCCAATATATATACCTGTAAAACAATTGTATATAAAAGGTGTGGAAATGCCTCAGTATAAAATTTATATTTTTGGATCCACTTTACAAGGTATTATGAAATCATGCATTTTGGGATGTCACAGCTGATATTTGGCAAAACTGAATATATCACAACTGAATTCTGATTATATTAGTGAACAGCTTCCAAAATGCTGGTGACATCAAAATAGCCATGGGCATGGCAGCACCGAAGCCATCAAATGAAATCAAAGGGAAACAGTTAAATGTTCATACAAACAGAAAATGTAAAAGCTATAACAAGTAAGAATTTTTTTAACATTTTTTTTTTCAGTTTGGCAAGCAAAACTTACTATTTGATATAACTCACTCATGGGTCTGCCATTCGTGACTTGTAGTCTTGCCCCCTCGCTTGTAAAGATAAACTGAATCTTTCTAGTCAGTCTATTACATATCCTTTATATTTACTTTCAGGGTAATTAAAAAGTATTTAAGCCTTATAGAGTCCCTGACGCTACTGGAGAAACTTTCAATAAGGTATGATTTAAACACATTTCAAGTTATATTTCATCTTTTTTCTGCAATTCTTTCCCCATTTTCTTTATTACAGAGGATAGCTGCATGAAAACTAGATCATTGTCCAGTAGGCATTATCTGGTTTGGCAGCTTGTCTACATATGACATCATAATCCCCAGTTTATAACATCATTATCATCTCCCTGACAGCAGACTATGATGTCAAACAGAACTGTGATGTCAGGTGTAAAGAAGCTGCCAGAGCAGATAGTGTAAAGATTCATCTTTCATGTAAATGTTCCTAGTAATAAAGAAATAAGATTGACAGTTCCGGAAAAAAAACAAAATGAAATATAAGCTGAACTGTGTCTAAATATTACATTTCTTCAAAGTCCCACCAGTGTCAGTGGCTCTTTAAGAAGCTGAAGATACTTGCATATGGTGTAGATCTGACCTATATTGTTATCGGTTTCATAATGCCATACTGATCTGCAGAGCCTGTCTGGATTATTAAGACTAATGCTGAGTAAGTCATGAAAGCTTAGGGGCATCAAGTGTAGTGCAGTTTTACGTATTTTCTTAAATGCAAATAAAATACAAATTTAAAACATTAACTGTCAGGACTTCGAAGCACTGGCAACAGAGGGCAACAGTATACTGCTGCATCACTGAGATCCCCCCCAGTACATTACTGAACAATAAAGGAAGGACGGAAAGAAGCATAAGACATTGCGAATTGAAACAGTATACCATATGCTGCATTTTAGAATTAAAACAAATGAAGCCAAATCAAAGCAGCCAATGATATGCCACAGTCCAGTACAAACTTCATTTAAGGACGTTTCTTCAACAATACCTGCTATTTATCTTTGGATAAATCTTTATACTGCACTCTGGGCTATAGAGTATTGTTTCTGCTTAAGTATCACGAAGATTTTTCTTGCTAGACAGTCAATCTTGTGTACAAATATAAATGATACATCAGTAGCGGCTTATAGATACAGTGCATACTGTATGCTGAACAGTAAAATGTCAACAGCTGTGTACTTGAATGGCTCAAAAATGCTAAAGTGCCCTTTCCTGTTTTTTAATTTATTCATGATTTTTTAATATAATTCTTTTAGCTTAAGTGCTTCTATTATTTTGGGCCATGTGAGTCAATTTTGAATTAATAATGAACTACTTTCATTTTAAACCATCTTCCTTCCGTCCTTTAAATATTATAAGCTTCCTTAAATGTGTCTGAATAGATCCCAATAATCAGGGTTAGTAGCAAACAAAAGCCTGGCTACAGTGATCATGTTTAAGACCATAAAGCAAATGTTTTTTTTAACCAGTGAACCTTATACTGTGATACACTTGGCGTTAGATAGTATGAAAAGTGGCTCCATATATTTGGAACAACAGCTTGTGAAAAACATTAAAAAGGGTCTCTAGTGGTCACCAACAAAAAAGTCAAGTTTACATTAGTAGACCTCTGTCACACAGCATTCAAAAATAAATATGATTTCCAAGCTGTTCCACTGTTTATTATGAGGGGCATCTGCATGAACACAGGGCATTTTCCCCTTAGACCTCAGCTGCTTCTGTTGATTATTCCTCAGTATAAGTCATAATCCCCTGCTTATGAAATGCTACCCTGCTAGTGTGTGATACTATGATTTGTTACTGTGGAAATTACGGTGATACTGCACGCTGATGGTTATGGCCTCAGTTAGAGAATGAACATTAGGAGCATACGCACTGTCAGAAAATGAAAATTACGTACCTACCGTAATTCTTGATCTTCTCTTGTATCTTCACCATTCATTACTGCTTGGGTTAGTGCCAGAGGCGCGCACCCGCTACGGGAATTTTTTGTTTTTGAGTCGGCTTCAGGCGCGCCTCGAGCCGCCGACGTACTGCGTCATGGCGAGGGGCGGCCGTTAGGTGCCGTAGACTTCTCCTCTCAGTTCTGGTAGCCAGAGAGGCAAAAATAAAGGGTAAGAAAAAAGGAAAGCGAGGCAAAAGAGCCGAGGGACAGAAAAAGGAAAGGATATAAACTGAAAAAGGAATAAGCCGGTAGAGAATAGACAGAGGAGAGAGAATTCCTACCCTAAGGGACCTCAGGGCCTCCTTTCCGGGGCGGTTCTAGGGAAGGAACAGAGAGAAGGAAGAGAAAGTAGAAGAAGAAGAAGAGGCATGTTGAGAGGGAGAACAGTGCCCATCGAGCATTGGCTGAGGCGCTTATAGGCTCGAAACTAACAAGGGAGCAAGAATCTCAGTTTCTAGGACTGAGGGGAGGTTCAACCGAACCACCTGAACAGATCCAAATGAGGGCAGACTCTCTGAACTCTCAACATGCCAAGTCCCTTCATCCTAGCTGAGGGCTCCTAGACTGCCCGGGCAGAACCTGTTCCGGGTAGAGCGCCCACCCAGGAAGGGGACCAAGCCCCTTAGCACCTTGTCAAGTGCTAACACAGTAGTGTATGGGAAAGACTATGCCTTCTCGAAGGCAGTTTTGTATGAAAGATAGAGTGGAACTCAATCAGACTCCCTAAGGCAAGGCAAGTGGACGCTCAGAGCTGACAAGTTCAATCAGCAGCTAGAAGAGCTCAAAATAATACCTGCCAGGAGGATTCTAGACTTTGCTGAGGCCAAGACAGAGCATGGCCTCTTGGGCTGTGAAACTGCATAACCTGAAGAAAGTATTTAGGAATCGCACCCTAAGGGCGGTCAGAAAGAGTTCCCTCAGAATTTAGAGAAAAGTACAACCGTGTTCGTTCCTCTTTACCTTGAGGAAAAAAGGAACCATTCATTAAGAATGGAAAACAAAGTTTTTTTGGCATAAAGGCCAAGGGAAGGAAGAGGAATGAGATGGAAGGGGGAGACGCCACAGAAGGAGGCCACTGAGGGGAAGGTGGGTAGGTATCAGTAATGAATGGTGAAGATACAAGAGAAGATCGGTAGGTACGTAATTTTCATATCTTCCCTTGTCAATCTTCACCATTCATTACTGCTTGGGTGAGTACCAAGCCCCCTCCCTTAGAAAAAGGGGGGGTAGAACCCTGAGGGAACAAGACCCCCAGCCTCCTGCTGGTGAGAAACAGAAGGGGAAGACCCTGGGCTAATCAAAAGAGAAGCATATGGGGGAGAAAAGCTAGGAGGTGCCCCCCAAGGATGGGGAGACGGAGGAAGCCCCTGCAGTAATCTCCTAGCTCTGGAGGAAAAGAGACGGGTTCCCCGGAAAGCGGAGCGAATCACCCTACGCTGGGCCAGGGGTGACAACCTTGATAGACGAAGCCATGCTGTCCGCCTAACGCAGATCGCTGTCCCCGCAAGCCTGGAAATCACCTCATTGGCGTCATAAGATGCCCTTGCTTGGTGTCTTGCCAGCTCCAGGCCTATAGCAGAGAGGGCAATAGCCTGTCTGGTTTGCTCCATATCAGGCATTGATGCTAAGAGCTGAGAGAGCATCGATCACAAATGCCTACTGTAGGCAGCGTGATGAGCCTGATGTGATGCAATGCAAGCCATCGCACGAGAGGAAGAGAACACTCTTCGCCCCCACCGGTCGAATTGTAGGGAATCCGAATCCGGTGGACGGTCGTGCGGCAGGCGGCGGCACCTGGAGGGAGTCTCCAGGTATACCAAACTCGAGGGCAGGTTGGGGAGAGTACCCAGGGATTCCGAAGGCGCACAATACCTTCGTCGACAGTCTGCCGGGGCTGGAGAAGGGGTGGCTGGCGACTGCCAGGAATGGATAGACGCCTCCTGGAAGGGGACAGGCCAGGAAGGTACCACCAGGTGCTGGGCACTGAATTCTCCAAGGAATTCACACGTCTCCCATTCGGTATTGTCTCGCCTAACGTAGGAGATTCGAAGATCACTCACCATCCTCGAAAGGAATCGCTGATATTCAGTGAAATCAGCATCGGAGGAGATATGAGCAGAGGGTTCCTCTCCCTCAGAGGAGGGAGACGAGGATGATAGAGAGCTCGAGTGTCCAGAAGATTCTTGCGGTGGTGGGGATAGGCGAAAGACCCGCTCATTCATACACCTGACATATGACGAGAAGGCCACCGCAGAACCTCTGAACTGCTCCCAGAATAACGGGCCCGTAGGACCGACATGGCCTGGAAGAGCGGGGGTGGCTGCAGAGGAACGGGAGATGGGCACCTACGAAGAGGCAACTGTCCTCTGCTAGGGCTCTGAAATCCAGAGAACGGAGCCCGAGCTGGCGGGATTCCGGACAACAGACCAGGTCGCAAAACGGAACCCTGGGAAAGCGAAACCTGGAAGAGCCCAGAAGGGGATCCTCCCCTGTGATGAACCTGGGACTGCATGGATCCAGAGGGGCAATCCGCAGCAACGCCACCGGAGGGGACCCTGGGGTTCAAGAGGGAAAGGCGGGGCCCAGCGCTACGGCTCCTAGCCACCCCCTGAGGAGTGGCCGGCAGAGACCGAGACGACTGCACCCCACCCCTCGACCCCTCGGACTCCGAGAGCGCCCTCCTCCTCAACCCCAGCATTCTCCCACCCCGAGTGGCTGCAACAGCACCAGGGAGGGAAGCTGTCACGAGCCCTGCAGGAGGGAAGAGCCCCTTCCTCTGCCTCCACCCATCACCCCCAGGGACCCAGAACCACCCCTAGCACGAGGGCCCTCAGGGAAGGACAGCAGCGAGGACAGCGGGAGAGGCCCGCTGTGCTGCCTAGCACTACGTGCCACCGGGGACCCCGACTCCAAAGAGTCAGGTTGCCAGGACAGGTCCACGTCTGAGTCATCGACCTCCGAAGAAGAAGAGACCAGCTGGACCACAATACTAGCAACCCCGGGGGTCCCCGGAGAAACAGCGCCACGAACAGCGCCAGTGCCAGAGGTGGCGCTGGACGATCTTGGCCCACCTGCACCCGCTAGTCCCCCTGGCCCCAGCTCCCAGCGCGCCGGCTAGGGCCTATGGCACCACCCCTGGCGCGGAACCCAACCCGCACCACCGAGGAGCAAACCAGGCGCCGGGCGCCGAAGGCCAGAGCGGCGCCGCCAACGGCACCGTCTCAATCACCGGCACCGCAAGCAGCGCCGGGATCCAAAACGGTGCCGGAGGGCGGCGTTGAGGGTCCACTGGTGCCGGGCCCAGCAGGCACGGGCCTCGACACTGGGGGAGCCTGCACCTCCGAGGAGGTGACTGCCGAGGCGGTGTCCCCACCGCGGCCCCAGGAGGGACCACGACGTTCCTCCGACACCACAAAAGAAGCTTCCTCTTCGGCAAGAGAAGAGGAGGAGGCCTCCTCCTCCACGGACCGTATAGGCCTGAGAGGGGACCCGGAGGAAGGGCCTAGAGACCTTACCTGGGAATCCCTGGAGCGACGCCGTCCCCCGAAGGTCGGCGGGGCCTTGCCGATCTTGAATGCGCGGACTTCGAGGACACAACGGTCCATGGAGAAACAGGCGTTGCACACGTCCATATCGTGGTTGGGTCCCAGGCAACGGAGACAGACATCATGCCGGTCCGAGATGGAGAAATGCCGGCCACAGGAGCACCGACGCATAGGGGCACGGCCCGCCTTCGACTTACATTTTGCCCCCGAACCTGACATGATGTGAACTAAATAAGGCAAAAAACAGCAATAAAGTACTCGGCGCTGTCGACAGAAAATAAAGGAACGGTCTTACCGGGAGACGGCGTCGAGCGAGAGTCACTGGAGAAAAATGAGGAGTCTTGACGCAGAAACAGTTGAACTACCGCGCAGGTGCAGCCTCGACGGTGGGAGAAACAGAGCTGAGATAGAGGAGGTCTCACGGCACCCAACGGCCGCCTCGCATGATGCAGTCGCGACTGAGGCGGCGCGCTGGAGCCGACTCAAAAAAAAAAACCAAAACCTCCCGTAGCGGGTGCGCGCCTCCGGCACTAACCCAAGCAGTAATGAATAGTGAAGATTGACAAGGGAAGATCAATAATCTTGCTTTAACTCTGATGTAGTTCCCTTTCTTTTGCAATGTTCTGTAATTTAGTTGTGCTAATGCCAGTTGGTATTTGTGTCTGCTGGTGGCCAGAGCTTCTCTTTGAAGCACAACTGTCTATATTGTAAACTCTCCTCCCCCACCCCCAAAGCCATAACCCCCAACTAAGCCATCTGCAGTAAATACAGGTTACTCACCTGTAACAGGAGTTCTAGGAGTGGTATATGTTGTTCATCCACACTTACTGGCAGGTTCCTTGCCGCTTTAAATCTTGCCGGAAGGTCTTCAAGCTGGCTCCTCCCACCCACCCGGGTGGTAAAACCTCGGCTCCGCCCCATGATGCACAGATCTATCCGCTGGAAGCCAGGTTGCGTGTGGCCGGGAGGTCGGTGGGTTATGTGGATGAACATATACCATTCCTAGAACTCCGTTACAGGTGAGTAACCTGTATTTCTAGGACATGGATATGTTGTTCAATCCACACTACTGGCAGACTCCTAGCAGTTCTCCGGGAGGAGGGAGGCAAAGGCGCACCCCCTACTTGGGAAATAAGGACTGGAGAACCGAGGTCCCAAAAC
This sequence comes from Neoceratodus forsteri, assembly GCA_016271365.2. Lineage (NCBI taxonomy): Eukaryota > Metazoa > Chordata > Ceratodontiformes > Ceratodontidae > Neoceratodus > Neoceratodus forsteri. The sequence continues at coordinate 1,271,567,814 of CM057449.1, read as the reverse complement.
CAGCATCCCGGCGTGACTCAAGGTCAATGTGGTAGTGGGTAATGAAGGTGTGTGCTGACTTCCAGGTAGCAGCCCTGCAGATTTCCTGGATAGGGACGTCCCTGGAAGCAGCCACCGATGCAGCGGTATGGTGGGTAGAATGAGCTCTTATCCCTTTGGGAGGCTCCATGCCCGCCATCCTGTAGCAGAGATCTATGCAGGAGGTGACCCACCTGCCTATCGTCCACTTGGCTGTAGGTCTGCCAGGTGTGGCTTCAGCGTAGGTCACAAATAGCTGGAGAACCTCTACCCGAACTTCAGCCATCCGCTCCTTGTAATAAGAGAGCACTCTTCTAGGGTCCAAAGTATGAAGCCTATATTTGGCCTCCGAGGTGTGATTGGGGTAGAACACCGGCAGAGTCAACAGCTGGTTAAGGTGAAACTCCGACACCACCTTCGGAAGGAATTTCGGGGGGGGGCGCAGGACAACCTTGTCCCTGAGGAAGACCAGATAAGGAGACTCGATGGAAAGTGCCTGGAGTTCTTCCATCCTTCTGGCTGACGTGATAGCCACCAAGAAGGAGGTCTTCCACGACAGGTGAGAAATATCACAGCTGTGCATCGGTTCGAATGGCTTGCCCATGAGCTTAGCCAGTACCAGCAGTAGATACCACGGAGGTGGAGGTTCTTGCACAGGAGGGAATATGTGATCAAGGCCTTTGAAAAAGCACCCGACCACCTTCTCCTGTGACACCGACTGCTTCCCGGCCCGTGCCCGGTAAGCAGAGATGGCTGCCAGGTGCACTTTAAAGGTTGTCGACCGAAGCCCTAGCTGAGAAAGGGACCACAGGTAGTCGAGAATGCTAGCCAAGGAACAGGAGGAAGGGTCCAACCCCTTATCCTGACACCAAATGGAGAATCTCTTCCATTTGAAGGCATAGCATTTTCTGGTCGACTCCTTACGGGAAGCCTCAACAACGTTGAGGACCTCGTCGGAAAGACCCAAGGCCTGGAACGCTAGCCGCTCAGGAACCAGGCCATCAGGTGCAGGGATTGAAGGTCCGGGTGGAGTACCTTCCCCATGTTGACTGAGATCAGGTCCAGGCAGGCTGGAAGCCCGGAGCCTGGAGCTGAGGCTGAGGAGATCTGGAAACCAGAACTGGTGGGGCCAGACTGGGGCTACCAGAATCACCTGCGCCTTCTCCCTCCTCACCTTGACAAGCACCTTGTGGATCAAGGGAAATGGGGGAAAGGCGTAGAAGAGGCCCGGGGTCCATGACCTCGAGAAGGCATCCCCCTGCAGTGAGCCCTGCTGAGGGGGGGGAAGGCATGAAACAGCCTCAGCTTCACATTCTCCCTGGAGACAAACAGGTCCACCTGAGGTGTGCTCCAGTGGGGGAACAGATTTTGTACTACCTCTGGCAGGAGACGCCACTCATGAGATGCAGCACCTATCTGGCTTAGGGCATTGGTCAAAGTGTTGTAGGCTCCTGCCACATGGATGGCTAGGAGATCCGCCTCCAGTCTGCTCACGGGAGACCAAGTGCGGAGAGCTTCCTTGTACAGAGGCAAGGAGCGCGTCCCACCCTGGCGGTTTAGGTAGTACATGGTCGTGGTGTTGTCTGTCTGGACCTGGACCACTTGACCCTGTACAAATGGAGCAAAGGCGGCGAGGGCTAGTCGGACTGCTCGAAGCTCCAGCAGGTCGATGTGACATCGAGACTCCTGAGGGGACCAGAGGTCGTGCGCTCTGAGCTCCACCAGATGGGCACCCCAACCCATCAGAGAGGTGTCGGTCATTAGAGTGACCGTCGGCTCTGGGCGGACAAACGGGATACCCTCCGGCAGATGAGCTGGAACGAGCCACCACTGGAGAGCGTTCCACATCTCCTGGGTCACTATCACTGGCTGGTCCAGAGGACCGGAGTGTTGTGACCATTGGCGGGCCAGCCCCCATTGAAGGGGACGCATGTGTCATCGGCCCAACAGACCACATTGGTGCAGGCCGCCATGAGGCCCAGGCGGCGCAGGAAGTCCCAGGCAGGGTGCAATTGCCCAACCAGAAATGATTTGGAAAAGGAGGAAAGAACCTCGGCCCTGTCCACCGGGAGCCGTGCTCTGGTTTGAAAAGAGTCGAGCTCTGCCCTGATGAACTGAATCACCTGCGTTGGCATGAGTTCCGATTTGGCCTCGTTGATGAGGAGGCCAATCTGAGAGCAGACCTGGAGGGTCATATCCCTGGACCGCTCCACCTCCGGCTTGGAGGAGGCTGCAATCAGCCAGTCGTCCAGGTAAGGGTACACCCAGACCCTTCGGTGCCGCAGGTATGCTGTCACCACTGCCATGCATTTGGTGAAGACCCTGGGAGCTAGAGAGAGGCTGAAGGACATGGCCCGGAACTTGTAAAGGGATCCCTCCTCTCTGAAGCGGAGGAATCATTGGTGGGACGGGCAGATTGGGACGTGAAAGAACGCGTACTGAAGGTCCAGAGAACAGAACCACATGCCTCGTTCCAAGGATGGGATGATCTGAGCCAGAGTGACCATCCTGAAGGTTCGAGACCTTAGGAACTTGTTCAGGTCGTGTAGGTCTAGAATGGGGCACCAGCCCCCTGTCCGTTTTGGGACCAGAAAGTACCTGGACACAAACCCTGGGTCTGATGGAGGATTCGCCACCTCCCTGATCACCTCCTTCTGAAGGAGCAGGGCAATGTCAGTTTGATGAGCCAACAGAGAGGCTGCGGACCCTGTAGCCCCCCGTGGGGTGACAGCTCGATAGGGTGGGGACTGCTCGAAATCCAGAGGCAGACCCTTTCCTACCACTTCCAACATCCAGCAGTCCATGGTGATATCGGACCAGGTGGAAAGGAAGTGGCGGAGCCATCCCCCATTGGGGGAACCCAGGGAGGAGTGACGAGGTTGGGGGCGACACCCCTCAACCCGTCATTGGGCAGGCTTGGAGGAAGGACCGGCTGAGGAGCCTCCTGAACCTTTCCTTCCCGGCTTCCTGTTTGAGGAAGCAGCAGGCTTGGCTTTGGGGTGCCAAGTGCGTGCCTGCTGGCCCTGATGCTGGTGTTGCTGGGCCGGACGTGCTGCGGGGGCTGAAGGCCAAAAGGGCTTATGCTGCTGCTGGCCGCCTTTGTCCTTCTGGACAGACGTGACCGAGTCCAAAGTGGCATTGGACTTCTCGATCCTCTGCAGATGACCCTCCACCCCCGGACCGAACAAGTCGGTACCCAAGAAGGGAATGTATGCCAGCTTGTGCTGGGTATCTGCCGTAAAGGTAGAGATCCGCAGCCAAGCTCTGCGGCACATGGCCACTGCGGCCGCTACTGACTGGGTACACGAGTCAGCGATGTCCAGGGAAGTCTGGAGCTGCTGTTTGGCCACCGCCCTTCCCTGATCCCACACCTGCTTGACCATCGTCTGAAGGTCAGCTGGGAGATGAGGAATCACCTCACCTCAGTGTGCCATTAGAACGGCCGAGCTGGCCTGACAAAGGCCTAGCGAGGAAGACGCATAGACTTTCCGCTCGAAATAGTTCAGTTTCTTGGACTCCTTATCGGGTGGCTTGTCCACATACCGAGCATTCCCGGAACGCCGGAAAATGCTGTCGGTCACTAGCCCCTCTGCGGAGGGGTGCTCCGAGAAACAGGAGAGTGAGCCAGTGGGAACAGCATACTTTTGAGCCATCCTGGCCGAAGGTGCTAGACAAGAAGCTGGCCACTGCCATAGCTCCAGGGCCGGGCCAACAATGGCTTCGGCCACCGGGAAGTCCTCCGTGGGGGAATCCTCTCGGTCCAGTATCTTTGTGAGGGGATACTTGGCCCATTTTGAAACGGATTCGAACTTCATCCCAGTGGACTCTGAGATAAGTCGAAGCATTCCAAGGAACGAGGATGGGCTCTTGTCCAACAACTGACCCCCGGTGGACTCCAGGTCAAGCGGCCTGGAGAACAAGGAGGAGTCGTTGTCAGACTCCGAGGAGTCTGCAAACAGCTGCTGAGGGCCTGAGCTACCCTCCACCTGCCGAGGTTGATTGGGAGTGAGGGTGACCGACAACCGATGGGGCAAGCCCTGACCCGACCGAGAATCCTTGGTCGGGGCCCCAATTTTATGTTGTGGAGGTGGGGGTTACACCACAATGGGTGGCGCAGTTGGTTTCGGCAAACAACCAGTGCCGGCTTCGGCTCCTCGACTACAATGAGGAGTTGTTTCGGCCACTCCGGTGACAGCCACTTAATGGCCAGGGAAGGCAATGGAGCCGGCTTATTCCCAGTCAAAAGGAGCTGCTGCCACATTAGATCCTCATAGCGCTGACGCAATTTGCGCCGAAGCCTAACCTCCAAAGAGGACGAAGACAAAGATGAGCGGTGCCGAGACCGCCGATGTCGGCGGGATCGGCTGGACCTGGAAGAGGTGCGAGACCTTTGGTGTTTCCGAGGGTGGGTCTGAGAGGGGGGGGGCAAACCCGCTCCTCCCTCGGTTCAGGGACCTTAACCAGGGACTCCGGCACAGGAGGCACAGGCAAGTTCTCGGTTTCCCCGGGGAACCGAGAGAAGAAGGGTTGTCGGCTTCTCCAGTTGACAGCCCGTCCGACGGGTCGAGAAAAATCTCGACTGCTTCGACGGGTGTCTCAGCCGGCTGACCTGACAGGGACACCGTGAAACCAGCGGCCTTAGCCGCAACCTCAACTGAAGTCGAGTGTCGACTGTCCGAGGAAGGAGACCTCTCCCACTCCCACGAACGTCGACGGTGGGACTTGCCCTTAGAGTCCTTCTTTTTGGAATGAGAGGAATGTCCCGAAAGCCCCTCTCCCTTGGTGTAGAGGGATTGACAAAGCTCCTTGAACGAAGCTGTGTAGGAGGAGCCCAAGGAGAGCGGGATAAATGCCGCAACCAATGAAGATGATGCTGCGGCCTGGGCCGCTTCCTCCTCGAGGGCGATCATTTGCTCGAGCTGTTCAGCCGAGCCCGCAGCCATGGACACCGCCCAACGGGCCTCCTTGAACTTGACCAGAGAATAACATTTCTCGGGGTGCCCAAGTTGCAGTCTGGCAGCGCGATCCTCTAAGACCGTGGCCGGAAAGGACTTGCACAAGTCGCAGGCCTGCGAATCGTGTTCAAGCCCCAGGCAGTAAGCGCCCGCGTGGAGTGCGGATCGATCAGGACATCTTCTGCCCACAGGGGCACCGGCGAAATCCGGTGATCAATTTGTCCGCCATGCGCCGAGGAAGATAAAGACCAAGTCTTGTAAATTTTAAAATTAGTTTGGAGTTAACCGAAGAGTTTGGATCCAGGCCTAAAAAGCAGAAGCGCAAAGAGGAACCTGAGCTTCCAAGCGGTAAGGAAGATCTGGCGTCATGGGGCAGAGCCAAGAGTTTTACCACCCGGGTGGGTGGGAGGAGCCAGCTTGAAGACCTTCTGGCAAGATTTAAAGCGGCAAGGAACCTGCTAGTAAGTGTGGACTGAACAACATATCCATGTCCCTAGAAAAAATAATTTTTCTAAGTGTTCCTACTCATTACGTTTTATTTTCAAAGCCCTATAGTCTAACATGGGGGATGCTCTGCAGCATCATCTCCTCTTGCAGTGCAGCTCTGCACCTCTCACTTGTACTGAAAAGCTTATAAGCAAGTGGTGCGGAGTTAAACATAGACTTTGATGGCAGATAAGGACCGCTTGGCCCACCTAGTCGGCCCATTTCCTACCTATTGGATAAGCTGCAGATTCCAGTTACCCAACACCCTACTTCCTCCTACCCCTCACTAAGATTGCCTTATGTCTGTCCCATGCATTCTTGAATTTCCCCACTGTTTTTGACCCCACAACCTCCTCATGAAGGCGGTTCCATGCATCCACCACCCTCTCTGTGAAAAAGTACTTCCTCACGTTGCCCCTGAGCCATCCCCCTCTATCTTCAGATTGTGCCCCCTTGTTCTTGTGCATCTCTTTTTCTTAAAGATGCTCCCGTCTTGGACTTTGCCGATTCCCTTGAGGTACTTGAAAGTTTCCATCATGTCCCCCTCTCACTCCTTGCACCACGCAGAAGCTATCATAGTGTCAAATCAACAGGCTTAGAAGATAAAAATATGTAAGTAAAAACACTGTGAAAAGCTTAACTGGCAGTTAAGGCTTTAGAAGGGTTGGGAAGTTTACAATATAAACAGTTTACCTTTGAAATACAGAATGCTTTATAAAAAATGTGGCTGCATGGTGATCGTGTTTCTTACAGAAAACAGATGGAAAAGCAGTTATTTTTATCAAAAGAACTATAAATCGGTATTCATTATTTGCAGAATACAACATTATCATAACATGTGACCGACGAAGAGAAAAGTTAGGAAAAAAGTAAATGCTTTAGTTTTAACTTTTCTTACAAAAGACTATGACATGAAATGACTTAAAATAAAGACGTGTGAAAAGCCCCACCAGAAGACAGACTGAGCATTTAGAACTATGCAAATAACATTTCAAAGCAGCAATAGAGCAACTTAAATTTCCAGATTAAAGTGTAGTTATGTTTTATTTATTTATTTACAATTCCTGGACACCAGGATATATCCTCATTTAGGCTACCAACCTTGCTTTGACAAGAGCCCGGGGTTGGCAATTACAGAGACTAGTTGACACAGCACAGCAGACAATAGTGGAATATAAATATAAAGTAGTGGAACTGCCTCTGCCAATCAGAATGCAGCATTACTGTACCTCTTATTGAGCATACAGTTGCTGCTGCCTCACGCTGCTCCATACAGCTTATTCTCACAGTGGTGACTCTCGTTTCTCACAATGTTCCTGTCAGAGTCACTGCGGTGAAATCAGCTGTAAGAGGAATCTTGCTTAAAAAAAAATCTCTTTATTGAAGCACAAAACTTCCCAACACACTACCACTGTGGTATTAGAAAAGATCACTCCCTCAGCCACATGACTGATCTGGAAGTGTAACGAAATAAAAAGTCAATCCATTTAGTGAGAAAACTTTCTGAGAGAGCCAGACAGCAGTTTGTAAAATGATATATATATATATAGAGAGAGAGAGAGAGAGAGAGAGAAAGAGAGTCCCTGGCAGTTTGATATTTCTACCTGCAGTAAAAACTCCTCTTCTGTTAAAGCTGGCACCAAACCTCAAACATGTTAGCAAAATGTAAGAAAAAAAAACAACTTTAATCCACGCTTCCTCCCTGTAGCTAAAGACCACTCATGGAATGTACCTCGATAACAACAAACAGCAGGGGAGACCAGCAAAATGGGCAGAAATAAAGCAAACATTCCCAACAAAATTTAAAGTCTTTTGGGCTAGAGGCAGTTCCACTACTTTATAATATATTATGCTAAGGACCACACTAAGGAAGAGGAATGAGCAAAATGCCAAAAAGGCCCATGAGGCTCCTATCCTATCAGAATCAATAATATGACAATGGCCGACTAGATTTAAGGTAGTTATCCAATCTAGCTTTGAACTGATCTTTGTTTTTACTAATAACAGATAAGGGTAAACTATTCCAAGGTTTAATTATTCTTAAAGTATAAAAATATTTATGTTTATTATTATTAAAAGATTTGCTTACTAGTTGAAGTGGGTGACCTCTAATATTGTACAAAAAATCTTTAAAGACCAAACCTAAATCAACCATCAGATGAGGATCCTGTACAACATCATATAAGAACAGAAGGTCTCCCCATAATCTTCGAGTTTTAAAGGAGTACAAACCAAGCTTAGCCAGTCTATCCTCATATGATAGTTGGTACAGTCCTACAAGGTTTTTTGTGAACCTACGCTGCACCCTCTCCAACTGAGCAACATTAGCCATTTTATAAGGACACCAAAGTTGGGAAACATACTCCAAGTGAGGTCTCACATATGCATTAAATAATGGTAATAACACATTGGGATGTTTAGAGGTAATGTTTCGTTTTATGGTCCAAATAACTTTATTAGCTTTTTTTACAACTTCATTAATATGATGTGAAAAGTCCAAATTATTTGAAATAATAATACCAAGATCTTTCTCATCTTTAGTCTCACTAAGGAGATGATGTCCTAACATATATGAGTTTTTTGGGTCTGAAGTACCCAAATGCATAACTTTACATTTTGAATAGTTTAACTGCAAACCCCAATGAATAACCCAATCATTTATATGATTTAAATCCTGCTGAATAGTTTTAAAGTCCTCCACATTAGTGCAAGGATCTCCGGTCTTAATATCATCCGAGTATTTAACAGCTGATGATAAACAGCAGGAAGTTACATCCGATACAAAAATTTGAAAAAGGCACGGACCCAGCACAGAACTTCAGAGAAACATCCATTTAAACACACCCATTGAGAGCGCTCGGATAACCAATTTTTAATCCATAAGGTAATGTAATGATTTATTTTTAAAGTATGTAATTTAACCACAAGAGCCCAATGAGGCATTACATCAAATGCCCTACTAAAATCCAAAAAAATAACATCACAAGGTATGTGACGGTCATTAAGGAAACTAATGTTCTCATAAAAGCACATCAGGTTAGAATGGCAACCTCTAGGGTGTCTCTTAGGAGATAAGGAGGTCATCTCGTGCTGTTTTAGGCTGACAGAACCGCTCAGTTTTGCTTCTCGTTCCTGTCACCCAAAACAGCACGAGATAACCTTTTCATCCCATAAGAGACACCCTAAGGCTACTTATTAATATATAATACAGTAAGCTCATACTTACAGAGATAAGAGTTGTTTTAATGTAAACACATGCAAAGAAAGAGGTAACATTTGGGGATTAAATGTATAAAAACTCAAGGCCTTACTTGCATATAGCTGGAAAACATTCTTGTAGTCCTTTCTTTTTGATCAAGGATCCCTCAAGGCAGTACATAATGATGTCCATAACCTTGAGAAAAAAGTGAACTCATTAATAAGAAGTTAAGGTACTTGTCAGAAATGTTTCCAAAATGAATAAGTACAGTAGCAAAAATCTAGAACTCATTTTATTCTTGCAGTTTTCTGTTATTGTACGAAGTTTATAATATATACATAGGTATGTTATAGTGGAGCATTTATCATCATAGTTTTGACGCCTGAGAAAAGTCTTTTAAATGAGGTACTGGGCTCATCTGTAGCTGGAAGCAGTACAGATATATCAGTGACTAAGTCTGCCCTATACTGGTATGGTTGCCACCATTTGTTGAGCCACGTGATGTCACTTAGGGAGAAGCTATGTCTAATCACAAAATATCTTGAATAGAACTCATGGTTCATAGAATATGTCGGCAGAAAAGGACCGCTTGGCCCACCCCATCTGCTTAGATGTTCACTGTCTAGACTTCTCTGCAGACCCTAACTGGTCTCCAGTGGCCCTCCCTCCTCCCTGTCTATTTACTAATATTCCCCTATGTCTATCCTATGCATGCTTGAAGCCTTCCACTGTACTGCCTCCTTTCCAGTATGGGGGAAAGTAGGCAGTACATACAGGATACACAAGGATCAAATAGAGGAACTTAACACTTGGCTCCAGGGCTGGTGCCAAGACAGGGGGCACTTCTTCATGGGGAACTGGCAGGACTTCTGGGACAGGAGTCTCTTCAAATATGATGTTCTACACCTGACTAAGGAAGGTATGCGAGCTCTAGGGCTGAAACTGGATGTATACGTTGAATGTTTAAACTAGACAGTAGGGAGGGGACAGCAGTGACAAAAGGATCTGCCATCGCTCCCTCAAAACACCACCAAATCAGGGTTACAAGCAATAACAAAACAACTCACCAAATGAGTGAGGGAACTGATACAAATAATAATAAGAGGATTCAACAGTTGGGTGAAGGGACTGATAACAGGAAAAATCAGTCACAAATAAGGCAGGATACAAGAAAAAGTAGTGCAAAAGTTTGGAAAGCTATGTTCACTAACACACGGAACCTATCAAATAAAATAGCTGACCTCACAGCCATCATTGCCGAAGCTGATCTGAACTGGGTCGCCATCAATGACTATCCCAGGATGCTATCTCTTCCGGAAGGGCAGAACTGGGCAAAAAAGGGGAAGGGCTATCTACATAAAGGAAGGCATAAAAGCAACTATAACCCAAAATGACAACACAGAAACTGAGTCACTTTGGGTCACTCTACAGGCTGGAAATGGAGCAATAACTTGAGTAAGAGTATATTCCTGACCACCGACAAAGGTTTGGAGGGGGACAAAGAAATTTTGGAAACCATTCAAAACATGAGTGATGGCACCTGGGGGCCAGAAACCCGGGCCAAGTGTACACCCTGGGGGGGAAATGCTACAAGTCTCAATGGCTGAGAGGGACCTGGGGGTGGTGGTGGATGTCAAGATGAACAACTCGGAGACTTGTAGGAGGGCAGCAGCCAAGGCCAACAGGATGCTGGGATGCATCGCTAGGGGGATCACCTCCAGAAGGAGGGAAGTGATACTCCCGCTGTATAACTGCTTGGTGAGGCCGCACATCGAGTACTGCATTCAGTTTTGGAGGCCACACTTAAAGAAGGACATTAAACTCCTGGAGAGGGTCCAGAGGAGGGCAATCAAAATGATTTGGGGCTTGGGGGACAGGACCTATGAGGAGAGGCTCGAAGAGCTAAATATGTACACACTGGAAGAGAGAGGGGACCGGGGGGGACATGATGAGGTCTTCAGGTACATGAAGAGGGGTAAATAGGGGGAGGAACAGTCAAGGTGCTTGAAGGAAGGAGGAGGGGCCACTAGAGGGCATGGGTGGAAGCTGGAGGGGGGAAGATTCAGGGGAGAAAGGAGGAGGTGCTACTTCACTGAGAGGGTGGTGGAGCCATGGAATGAGCTGTCTAGGGGGCTGGTGGAGGCAGAGATGGTGGAAGGGTTCAAGAGGGGGTGGGACAGGTACAGGGGAAGGGTTCTGGAAGCAAAATCCAGTGCAGCGAGAATATCCGGAACTGGGAAGGGAGAAGCCAGAGAAGGCGAGGGGGGCAGCAAGGTCAGCTCCCAGGGTGGGGGCTGACCAAATAAGCAGACACGAAAGACTGTTAGATCTATTCTGCTGGCATTTTAGTGTGTTAGTACGTTAGTAAAGGGGAAGTAATAGTGCTGGAGGACTTCAAGTTACCCAATGTAAATTGGGGTACTCATACAGCAAGTTCAACCAGAAGCAAAGACTTTCTGGAGGCTCTGCGCTTATCAGGCCTGAAACAACTTGTAAAGTCCTCAACAAATGGGGAATCCAGTCCTTGACCTGCTACTAACAAACAGGGACAATATTGCAGAGGTAGAGGTGGGAAGCCACCTAGGGTCCAGTGATCACTGCATGGTGCGATTTCATGTCAGGACAAAAACAGAAACCAAGCACTCTAAAACTAAAGTCATGGACTTTAGACAAGCAGATTTAATGGCAATGAAGGAAGGACTTACAGGAAGATTTGCAAATATAGTTTGGGGGAGGGATGTTGAAGAGTACTGGGCACATCTCAAGGAAACTATACTACAGACTGCAAACCACTGCATAAAGAGGTTGAAGAAAATCAGCACTTAGTTAGCGTGATAAGCATAGCTTATCGTAATGATAAATACTCAGCTCACATATCTGAGCGATTTCAACCGGCTTCGTGCTGCGATGAAACCGTTGGGAAATCATCTAGTTGGCGCCTGGTTTTATGTGAGGCTTGGTGTTTATCTGTTACATTAAACTTATGCCTGTGTCAACGCTTAACTACAGAGTGCTGAGTTTTGCCTTTTTGAATTTCACGTTTCAACTCGAGCACCTGTTTATACGGAGGAGCTGTTTTTGCTGTGTATTTATAAAGAGGTTGAGCAAAGCACAAAAGAAAAGAAAACCACTCTGGTTTTCTAAGGAAGTAGCTACAAGGGTTAGGGAGAAAAGGGCTGCTTTCAGGAAGTACAAAAAAAACAGACTCCGAAAAGGACCAAGAAGACTACAAAAAAAAACAAAGGGTAGCAAGCAAGGAAATCAGAACAGCAAAGGCAACAACAGAGGAGAGGATAGCCAGAGAAGTCAAAAAGGGAGACAAAACACAGATAAATGTGCTGTTCTGCACCTTGGCAGGCATAACCCCTTACAGACTTATACCCTTAACAATACACCTCTGAAAGTATCCCTCAGTGAAAGTGACCTGGATGTGATGGTCAATAATACACTTTCCACTACAGACCAGTGTATAAAAGAGGCCAAGTTATCTAATATACTGCTCATGTGCATCAAATGCACATTCATTTCTAGGACAAAGGAATGCATTATTCTTCTACACAGGACACACATCAGACCCTACTCTGACTACGGGTCTCCTTTTGGAGCCCGTATCTAGTAAAGGATATAGGCAGGATTGAGCAAATTCAGAGAAGAGCAACTAAACTGGTGCCCCACCTGGCATCCAAAACTTATCAGGAGAGACTCAAGGTTACAGGGCTTCATTCCGTACAAACCAGAAGGAGTAGAGGTGATCTCCTCTTCTTATTTAAAATTCAACAGTCACCAGAACTGATGCAGCAATGCGGACTTAACTTTTCACAGAGAAGAGTTGTCTCTATACTCCATCACAAACAAATTAATGTAAGCAAAACTAAAACAAATAAGAGGTTACGTTTTTACACTATCAGAGCCCTTAGAGTATGGAATCGGCTTCCACAAGACCTTGTGGACCTTGATTCCTTCTCTGCCTTTAAAAAAAGTTTTGGACAAATGGTTGGAAAACAACTAAATTTAGGTTCAATGACCCACAACGTTGTGGGAGGACAATCTCGATGGGCTGCGGCCTTCATTTTTCCTAAACTACCAAGTAAACCATGTAAAACCTTCTATAGATATATTAGTGAAAAAATAAAAGACAACAGGGGGTATTGTCAGATTCACGAAGGAAGATGGAGAGACCACTGAGGATGACAAGGACAAAGCAGATATCTTAAACAAATATTTCTGCTCCGTATTCACCAAGGAGCAGGATGGCTGCGGACCCACCATTACAGAAGACAACAAAGGCGGCAACAGAGTATACTCAGGACCCTTTACAAAGGAAGCAGTCCTAAAGGAACTGGAGAAATTCAATACAAACAAAGCCATGGGACCAGATGAAATGCACCCTAGACTACTGAGAGAACTAAGAGAAGAACTAGCAGCTCCACTAGCTGATGTTTTTAACTTATCATTTCAACTGGACGAGGTTCCACATGATTGGAAAATGGTCACAGTTATCCCTCTACACAAAAGCAGGAGCAGAGTGAGTGCAGGTAACTACAGACTGTTAAGCATCACATCAATTGTAGGTAAAACAATGGAAACCCTTCTCAAGGAGAGGACAGCCTTTCTCAAGGACAATAACAAATAAGACACTAAGCAGCATGGCTTTACCACAGGGATGTCATGTCAAACCAATTTACTTGACTTCTTTACCTGGCTAACAAAAATGGTAGACTAGGGAGGTGCAGTAGATGTAGTGTACCTGGATTTCAGCAAAGCCTTCAACTCAGTCCCACACAGAAGGCTGCTAAACAACTTAGACAGAATGGGAGCAGGACATCAGGTGGTAAACTGGGTAAGGAGTTGGCTTACTGGAAGGACCCAGAGGGTATTAGTGAACAGTTCACTCTCAGATGAAAGAGACGTAGCTAGTGGAGTACCACAGGGTTCAGTGCTTGGACCAATCCTATTCAATATCTTCATTAGTGACATTTCTGATGAACTGGAGGGCAAGTGAGTTTGTTCGCAGATGACACAAAGATATGAAATAGGGTGGACACCCCAGGAGGACTGAAGAAGATGAAAGCTGACCCAGCATCTCTAGAAAAGTGGTCAAGAATGTGGCAACAAAAAGAACAATACTGAAAAATGCAAAATCATGCACCTTGGAAGGACTAACCCAGGAGTGGATTACTACCTAGGGGGAGAAAAAACTGGAACCCTCTAAACAGGAAAGAGATCTGGGAATAATTATAACAGATGACCTAAAAATGTCCAAGCAATGTGAGAAAGCAGCACTGTGAGCAAATGGTAGGTTGGGATGCATAAGCAGGGGGATTACCAGCAGAAAAAAGGAGGTCATCCTGCCACTCTATAGATCGCTGGTGAGGCCACACTTGGAGGACAGTGTACAACTCTGGAGACCACACCTTAAAAAGGATATTACCAGACTGGAAACAGTGCAGAGGAGAGCTACTAAAATGATTCATGGACTGCATGACAAATCATACAGATCCACACTTGTCTTGGCAAATCACTGAAATATGTTACTAAATTCAAATACCTGGGGGTGTGGATAGACCAGAAGCTTTCCTTTTGTGATCACATTGAGGATCTCTTAAAGAAGTTTAGGTAGACGCTTGGCCTCTTCTATAGGATCAAACATTTTCTAACACTGGATGCCAGGAAGAGACTGGTCCAAACCACATTCCTTACCTTACTGGACTACACAGATTTTCTTTACAGTCAAGGCCCCGTGTCTGCCCTGGCTAAATTAGACAAACTCTACCATCGGGCCTTGAAGTTCATAACTGGTCTCCCATACTCCACACATCACTGCTCCCTTTACGCCGCAGTAGGTCGATCATCCCTTAACTACAGAAGACAGAGGAATGCAGCTCTCTGGACATTTAGGGCCATCACAAAGATGTTGCCTCAGTACATCTTGGATTGTCTTCCTCTAGGTGTGATAGGTAAATACGCCTTAAGGAGTTCCTCCATTATCTCCCCTGCAGTACTGAAGTTCAAGTCGTGCTTCGGCATGTCTGCCATATCTTCCGCTTTACCCTCTCTCTGGAACAACTTGCAAAAAACCCTGAAGTTGACCTACTCAATCAAACTATCAGCCTTTGAAGCACTTTATTCTCGCTCTATCAAGGAATTCTGTAACTGCTTTCCCTGATGTCACCTTCCACTAGCCTCAGCTCCATCTGCTCCAGGGCATCCCTTTACTGGTATGTCTTTCCCATCCCTCTTGGGCAATGTTAGAGCCTATAAGAACTTACCTGACTGCTCCTTCTATTACGACCCTGTGTTTTTTTCCATATCGTTAGCTCCTTTTCCATGTCCCCCTGGTTCCCACCTACACTCCTTGCTAACCCCCCTTGTCTTGGTGTTTTGTGTTCCACTCCCTAACTGTTGCCACTCTCCCCTGCAATCACTACATGCACCAGGTACCTCTCCTTACTCACCCTCTGCGCCCCCTCCCACCCTCCCATGCCCCTCCAAGCTCCTTCAATCAATGATTGTGTTCAAAGATGCTTTAAATACATGCTGTAATTATAGTTGCGTAGGTTTAACCTGTATCTACTCTACTACAGTTACTATACTTTTTTGCTGCATGCTCTTCATGGTCTTAGCTTAATGGCTCTTTTTAATACTCTATTTCATGTGTATTATAAACCTCCTGTGTATAATTACTGCTCTATGTAAATACTATGTAAGTGTGAATTTATTTTGTATATGTTGTTTACCCAATTATGATGTAACTGAGTTTTCCTTTGTATGTATTGTTAACCTCTCCTTTCCAGGTCCATCTCAAAAATGAGCTAGCTCAACAATGTTCGCCTGATTAAATAAAGATTTTGATTGACTGATTGATTGATATGAGGAGCGGCTGCATGAATTAAACATGTACTCCCTGGAGCAGCGGAGGGAGAGAGTATACATGATCAAGACTTTCAAATTCCAAAAGGAATAAACAAGTTGCAGGTCCAGGATCTGTTCTGTATCAAATATCACTCAAGAACCAGAGGGCACAACATGAAGCTAGAGGGGGGCAGATTCAGAGGCAATACACGCAAGTTCTTCCTCACAGAGAGAGTGGCTAATCCATGGAATTGTCTTTCACAGGAGGCAGTGGAGGCAAAAACGGTGGGGACTTTCAAGAAAGCATGGGATAGATACAAGGGCATCATAACACTGAAAAGCAGTTAAGGGAAGGGGTAGGCTTATGGGCAGACTAGATGGGTCGCATGGCCCCCTTCTGCTGTCACTTTCGATGTTTCTGTGTTTCACCACTTCTGCTAGCAGTCTGTTCCTGGCATCTACTATCCTTCCAGTGAAGTAGTACTTCCCTACATCCCTCAAACTTCCCTTCCCCTCTCCTCAAGCTTCACTGCATGTCCCTTGGTTCTGGTGCTCTTTCTGATTTGAAAGAGACTCCCCTCCGGCACCTTGCTCACTCCTATTAGGTACCTGAAGGTCTCTTTCATGCCCCCCCCCACTCTCCTCTCTTCCAGGGTGTACATGTTGAGATCCCCAAGTCTCTCCTCTAGGGCTTTTGGTGCAACCCCTGCACAATTGTAGCTGCCCTCCTCTGGACTGCTTTTACCCTGTCTATGTTCTTGCTGAGGGTGCGGCCTCTGGAACTGGACACCATACTCTAGGTGGAGTCTCACCAGCAAGTGATGCAGTGGCAACACAACCTCCCTCCTTCTGCTGGAGATACCCCTTCTTATGAATCTGAGTGCACCATTAGAGCTACCCACTGCTTTGTAACACTGCCCTGCCACTTTGAGGTCATCAGTTATAATAATTCCAAGGTTCTGTTCCTGTTTAATGACTGTCAGTACCTCCTGCCCCATCATACACTCAGCTCCTGGGTTTCTATGCCCTAGCTGCATGATTTTGCACGTTTTGGTACTGAACCCAAACTGCCATGATCTTGACCACACCTCTAGTTTCCCAAGATCCTTGCACATTCTCTCCACCACTCATGAGTGTCCACCCTATTACAGATTTTGGTATCATCTGTAAAAAGTTCCAGTTCTTTTGCAATGTCACTAATGAAAACACTGAAGAGAACCGGTCCCGGTACTGAGCATTGCAGCACTCTGCTCGTCACTCTCCCATCATTAAAGTGACTGCTGTTGACCACCACCCTCTCACACTTAGCAGTTAAGCCATTTCATTTCAAATCCAATTCACCACTCTGGATCTCATCCATGGGCTACTTAATTTTTATATCAGTCTCCTGTGTTGCATGGCGTTGAAGGCCTTGCTAAAGTCCAGATAAGCCATGTCTACTGCCCTCTCCTGATCTATTTTCCTGGTCACTCAGATGATGAAATCAATCAGATTCATATGGCATGACCCCCCCAATCCATGAATTCATGCTGCCTGTGGCCTTTCAGCCAAGTAGATTCAAGCTATTCTACCAACCTTTCCTTTAGCAGGGTTTCCATCAATTTCCTACCAGTGAAGTATAGCCTAGAGTGGCAGTATAGCCTAGGGGTCTAGTGTAACAAGTTGTGAATGAGTTTGGTACATCCAGCAGACCTGGGTTTTACTTCCCACAGCCTCCACTTGCATACTGTGTGACTCTAAGTAAGTCACTTAACTTCTCCAGTGCTCCTGGGTCGCTCCTGAAAACCAGCATGAGCCTAGTGGACCTTGCCTTGTTAACAAAGAATTAAAAAAAGAAAGTGAGACTGACCCACCTGTAGTTGGTAGCCTCTTCCCTGTTTCCACTCTTATGTAGAGGGACCATGTCTGCTCTCCTTCAGTCCTCCAAAAATGAAAATTACGTACCTACCGTAATTATGATCTTTCTGTGCATCTTCGCCATTCATCACATTTGGGTTATTGGCCGGAGGTCATGACCCTGCGGGAGCTTCTTTTTTTTTTTTTTGGATGGGGGGAGTCGACGCAGCATCAGGGCCGCCCTCAAGGCCGACGCACTGCGTGGCACTCATGGGTTCACCGTTATGTGCTGTCGACTCCGCCCTTCCACCAGTTCTGAGTCACCGGAGAGGTGAGGAAAAGGGATGGGAGGCTGGGACAAGGAAGTCCAAGGGACAGACAAAGGAAAAGATATATAAAAAAAAGGAGAAATAAATGACGAAGAAGAAGAAGAAGAAGGAAACTAAGGGGATTGGGTAGGGGCCCCAATCTCTGGAAACAGGCAATAGAAGAGAGGAATTTAGGGTAAGCTTGGGGGGGGGGTAGCAACCATACCCTGGACCTTGACCTGTCTCCGGGATTGTAAAGGAACTGCCAGGAGTAGCCAAAGGCTTAATGACAGAATTCAAGGCACAGAATTACTGGCAATACTCCAAAAGGCAGAAGCGGTTATTCAGGAAGAAAGACAGGACACAGGGATTCTCCACCCCCCAGGAAAGGATGTTTGGTGTAAGAAAAATTTGTTTCTGTTGTTGTTTTTTTTAAATATGGAAGGATATGTCCAACGGGCAAAGAAAATTAAGGATTGACGGGAACAAAGGACGAGCAGAGGATGGAGGGCAACTGTAACTCCCACCCACCCACAGGGGTGGAGCCATAGCACTGGAGAAGGAGTGCCACCCATGCTGACCACTCTCCCCTAGAAATAACATCCCCCTATGTGCCCCTATTTATCCCACTCCTGAAAAAAAAGGAGGAGGGCAAGGGAGGGCACAGAGAGGGAGGGGGGACCCAGAGACTGAGGCCCCAGGGGGATGGCGGGCGGGATTGTGATGAATGGTGAAGATACAAAGAAAGATAATAATTATGGTAGGTACGTAATTTTCATATCTTATCTGTTTCAATCTTCATCATTCATCACATTTGGATGAGTGCCGAGCCCCCCCCCCGAAGGGGGTTTAAACCCTAAAGGACAGTCCCTTAGCTCTCAGTGGGTAACACACTAAGAGGGAGAACCTTCAGGGTCTGGGGAGGCCAGAGTGTGGGGAGAGTGAGATGGGGACCCCCCGGAGGGGGAAGGAAGTTGCCCTGACAAACGCCGTCTCGCTCTACGGGAGAAGAGATAGGTTCTCTGGTGAGCAGAGTTAATCACCCAAGGGTGACAACTGGGAAAGCCATATCCATGCCGCCCGCCTAGTGCAGATCGCTGTCCCTAACGACCCTGGTAGCTACCTTGTTGGCATCATACGATGCCCTCACTTGGTGCCTTGCTAGCTCCAGGCCACATGCAGAGAGTGCGATGGCTTGTCTGGTTTGCTCCATGTCAGGCAAAGAGGCTAGGAGCTGACCTAGCCTGGACCATAAGAACCTGTCCTAGGATGCACAGTGGGCCTGATGTGCTGTGATGGAGAGCAGCAACTGTGCCGAGTAGAATGCCCTCCTCCCCCAAAAGTCAAAATCCAAGGAGTCTTGATCTGGGGGCGGTCACGGTGGAGGGCGTGAAATCCATCAGGATTGTCCAGCTGCGTCAATCCTGACTGAGAATGAGGCACGGAACCTGGAGACTCTGAGGGGGGGCGCAATACCGCTGGCAGAAATCCCTAGGGGTGGGAACTCTGGAGAAAGGTCTCTGCCAGGAACGCAACAATGCCTCTCGAAAGGGAGCAGGCCGGGGGGGCACTGCAAGGGTATCCTCGCTGAAGTCGCCTAGAAAGGCGTGCGCCGAGAGCTCCGGATTGCTTTGAGTGGGAGGGGAGATGTGCAGGTCCTCCAACATCCTCACAAGGAATCGCTGATACTTCACAAGATCAGCAGCTGGGGAGATATGGACAGAAGGCTCCTCTCCCCCAGAAGAGGGGGATGAGAAGTTAG
The DNA here is from genome assembly GCA_016271365.2 of Neoceratodus forsteri. Classification (NCBI taxonomy): domain Eukaryota; kingdom Metazoa; phylum Chordata; order Ceratodontiformes; family Ceratodontidae; genus Neoceratodus; species Neoceratodus forsteri. The sequence goes on along the minus strand of CM057449.1, from coordinate 1,271,548,398 downwards.
AGGACCTCAACTGTTCAGAGGGTGGCTGCTCGGGGGGAGGTTGAAAAACCTGACTGCCCATTGCCCTGACATAAGCGGGAAATCGAGCAGCCATGGCCCTGAACTGCTCCCAGAAGAGAAGCCCACTAGGACCAAGCGCCGGAGAATGTGGCAGAGGAATAGGGGAAGAGCCGAGAAATTAGCTGACCTCCGCCTGGGCTAGGGAGTGCACCAGGAGCACTGGCAGAAGAAGGTGCTCCAGAAGACCCCACAGCCGACAGCTGAACAACCATTTTTTAACTGCCTTGGCTGCGCCTGGAAGAATCCCCCCCTGTGAGGTGACCGGGGCCGTGTAGGTCCAGAAGTACGGTCCCCTACCTCCAAAGTACGGGGCCCTCTCAAAGAAACAGAAGGGGAAGAGTGGAGATCTGTGCTACGACTTCTCCCAGAGCCCGGGAGGACTCCAGAAAAAGGTCACCGCAGACAGACCATGCCCCTCGACCCCTTGGAATCCAAAAGCGCCTTCCTCTTCGAGAGGGCCAGCCTAGGCAACTGACAGCTCTGGTTGGTCCCCGAAGGAGCTATCCAGGGCGCAGCACCCTCCCGTGGGTGCTCTGATCAGCCCTAAAAGACACATGAAGAGAGACTAAAGGAGCTTAGTATGTATAGCCTCGAGGAAAGGAGGGAGAGGGGGGACATGATAGAAACTTTCAAGTACCTCAAGGGAATCAACAAAGTCCAAGAGGGTAGCATCTTTCAAAAAAAGAGGTGTACAAGAACAAGTGCACAATTAGAAGATAGAGGGAGGCTCAGAGGTAATGTAAGGAAGTTTTTTTTCACAGAGAGGGTTGTGGATGCATGGAACGACCTCCCGGAGGTTGTGGAGTCAAAAACAGTGGTTGAATTCAAGCATGCATGGGACAGTCATAAGGCAATTCTAGAGGGTGGGGTAGAAAGAAGTAGGCTGCTGGTTAACTAGGATCTGCAGCTTATCCATTAGGTAGGGAAATGGGCAGACTGGGTGGGCAAGCGGTCCTTATCTGACATCAAATTCTATGTTTCTATGTTTAAAGTTGGGCGATCTAAGCACACCACCTGAGGGGGTAACACTGCTGAGGGATCAGAGAACCCTCCGAGGCCGGGCTGCAGCGCAATGGTGGCCTGCACCACTGCCTGCTTGTCAGAATCCCTGACCCCAGCCCCGGCAGACTCTGCCCACTCCTCAGAGGGGGGCTGACTCCGGCCTGTCGAGGACACTACGAGGGTGCCCACACCAGCAGCTAACTCCAAAGAGCCAGACTACCCGTCTGACTCAGAGTCCGACTCCTCCTCCAAAGAAGTGGAGATCGAAGCCCTGTGCCTAACAGTTGGTGGGCACCAGCTGCCATCTCAACCAAATAGGGCACCAGAAACAGAGACCGTACCTGAGTCGGTATCAACGTCCTCCACAGCACCGTGAACGGTGGCAGAAGAAGACATGTCTCCAACCAGGGCAGCAGTCTCTGAGCCAGAAGACAACATGGCGCCGTCCCGCCCCACGGCACCATGGACGGTGCCGAGGACAGAGACGGCTCTGACAGAGCTCTCAGTGCTGTGAACGGCACAGAGGCCTGAAATTACCGCGGCGCCGTCTCGCTTCTCATGGCGCCGCGAGCAGCGCTGAGGACAGAGACGGCGCCAACGACAGTTCGGCAGCGCCCGCGCTGAGATCCAAAACCTCACACGGCACTGTACCCATGCCCGAAACTGCGAACGGTTCCAGAACTGGACACAGCGCCGTGCTCAACCTCGGCATCGCGGATGGCGCCAAGGCAAGAAACGGTCAAAGACGGCACTGTAGAACCTCCCACGGTGCCACTAGCACCATCAGCTCCGCGAATGGCACCAACAGAAGCCACGGTGCCGAGTGACCGACCGGCACCGATGACGACTCCGTCAGGGCCCAAAACGGCGCTGACAGATGGTGTCGAGGATGGCGCCGACCCAGGCCTTCTGAGCCATGGGTCCGACACCGGGGGAGCCTTCACCCCCGAAGGTGCGATTGCCAAAATGGTGCCTCCTGTCTGTCTCCCGGAGGAAATGGACTGGGCCTCCTGCAACGTGGGAGAAGACTCAGCCACAGCCAGGCTACAAGAGTCCAAGGCTCCCTCCTCCTCGGTCTGTATAGAACCGGGAGCAGACCCGGAGGAAAGGCCAAGAGAATGCGGCTTAGCCCAAGTGCGCACCCGACCCCTGAAAGTCAGCAGAGCTCGCCCCACTTTCCACGCGCGTTGCTCGATGATCCGGCAGTCCATGGAGAATCAGGCATCGCACGAATCCATGTCATGAAGTGGGCCAAGACACGTAAGGCAATGGTTGTGCTGGTCAGTGACAGAGTATTTTCGGCTGGATGGGCACCGTTGCATGGGGGGCCATCTCGTCTTTGAAGATTTCTTACCCTCCAACTGAGACATGACCTACAGAGAGAAAAAAACACCAAACAAGGCTCGACATTGCAAAATAACAAAGAAATGGAAAGATCTTACCTGGCGATGTCGAGTGTGGTGAACAGAACCGGCAGGAGGTAGCCAATGGACTGCAGCACGGAGAAATATGACACGGGGTCGACAAGTAACTGCAAAGCAGGTAGGCCTCAGATTCTTTTTTGAAAGCTCTCATGAAGTGACTTTGACAGCGGGAGACGAAGAACTGGTGGGAAGGCGGAGTCAACAGCACATAACGGCCAACCCATGAGCGCCACGCAGTATGTCGGCCTCGAGGGCGGTGCCGATGCTGCGTCGACTCCGCCCATCCAAAAAAAATAAACAAAAGTCTCCGGGTCATGACCACTGACCAATAACCCAAATGTGATGAATGGTGAAGACTGACACAGATAAGATCCACATCTGTTTCCAGTGAACTGTTGAATAAGGCTGTAAGGGGGCATCTAGCACCTCCCCCGAGTTCCTTCAGTACCCTTGGGTGTATCCTGTCCAGCCCAATAGCCTTGCTCACCTTCAGAGTTCCAAGTCCCTTCAGGACTCTTTCCTCTGTAAATGGACTTGCATCTACTGCCAACCCTTGTTCCTGATGCTCCCTGGTGGTCTGTCATCCCCCCCCCCCCCGACTGTAAAGATGGAACAGAGGTACCTGTTCAGGATGGCTGCTTTTTCTTGGTCCTTTTCTGCGCTGTCTCTCCCTGCCAAACTCCTTATCCTCACTACCCCTCCTCTTGTTTTCCTCTTCTCACTTATGTACCTGTATAAAGTCTTTTCCCCTTTAGCTACCAATTTGGCTATTCTTTCCTCTGTCTGCGCCTATGCTCCCCTCACCACCTTTCCCACTTATCTTCATTTTGGCCAGGGGTATAAGCTGAATAGCCCTTTTGTTCATGACAGTACAGATTTCAGTCAACTGGACTGATAAATGCTCCAAAGAGTAGTGGCAAGGGCTGGTAGGATGCACTGGATGGGGTGCTATTATAGTTCTAGAGCATGACCCTTCCAAATAATATCGAGGAGCCACCCGTTTGATGCAATGTCATGCCATTTTGTCAGAAACAGGAAGAGTCTATCCCCACCTGAATTCCCGGCATGTGTGCAAGGGGTGGAGAGGACAGTGGGGGAACCACCAGCAGGACCTTTAGGGCTCAAAATTGGTACCTGAGGACTGGGACTTGGGGGTGGAGACCCACTGGCAAACTGACCAGGGTCCCATACATGGCAGAAGCAGGAGCTTGTGTGAAAAGTAATACCACCATGCCCAAGTGAGGGTGGGGGAGCAAAGGATTTCAAGGAGTGAAGAGTCATTTTATAAAAACTGTAATGCCTTCAATGTGAGCATTACGTCATGCACACATTTACTCATTCATTCATTTAGTTACTGAAAACGTCAGAGATTACTTTTGTGCAGAAATGCTCATTTACAAAGGTTCCACCCCAAACACAGTCACAAAAAAACTTTACAAGTACAATATGCAGTTCCAGAGGAAATGCAGCTGAGTCAGGTTCAAAGCACTTAAGATAGAACAATTACATACGGTTTTACAAAAACGCATACAGATCATTGTAGAAGCAGTCATAGGTTATATACAGAGAGAAACTAAATAAAACAGTTTAATGGTTACAACTGCTTTGGACTGGAAAGGCAGACTGTAAAGATCTCTTAAACTAATTAAACTTGGGGAAATTCAGCAGTGTATCAGGCAGTTTGTTTAACCAGTTAGCTATGTTAGCCAAATAATGTCTGGCCGTGAAAAGGTGGGTTAAGGACTGATTGTTGAATAGCAAAATAAGCAACATGAAGCAGCGAATATGGCTAAGGCAGATGTAGTTGCATAAGCAGAAGCATTAGGGGCATCATTTGTGCAAGTCAGTAAATACTTACCAACCTCCAATTTCATGCACAATAGGCTCCAGTCTTAGCAGTGCCTCTGGGCAATTTATCCATTATAGTAAAGACTTCCCTAGGCTATTCTGATATTTAATCATGAAAGCCTGGCAACTGGCAAGACAAGCGCCTAGTGAGATGGATGCACATGTCTGTTTGCCCATGATGTCCAACTTTCTGAATTCTGTGTCACGGGACAAAGAGTTCATGTTACTGGGAGCTCGGAACCTATCATGACTGGCCTATAGTGACCACAATGAGTCAGATTCAAATTAGGTGGTTTAGAAAAATTTGGTAGAGAGGGATGAGTGATACGGTTTATCCACCTTGTATGGGACAGCTAGTAATATACTTGGTTTATGCCAGGCAGCATGGGTAACATCCTCCAAAGCAGGGTAAACAGTAGGAATGATCACTGAAGGAAATGTGGAGACATCCAGGAACTCATAGATTCCTCTAAGTGTAGTCTTCTTCCTCAGCAACAAAGCCTAGCTTGTCCTGCATGAAGTGAAGAAAAATCTGAAATGAGGCATCCTCAGAGGGGGAGACCAGGGTGGATAGACCACAGTGTCTTCACTTCAGGAGGACACTGAGGAACTGGAGTCAAACTCATACACAGGTTGTTCTTCCTCAGCATCCCCTTCTTCCACATCAGCAAGGTCAGGATAATATTCATCCTCCTGCTCCTTTGGCAGAAGAAGAGTAGAATGAAACACAGGAGTCACACGATGCTTAAGCAGTGACTGGGGTGGCACATGGTAAGGGACCACAGTCCCAGAATTACCTGCAGCTGATGTCATTGGAAGCTCTGGGAACAGCAGAGCTGAAAGAGTAATAATTAACAGCAGGGATGGCAAAAGTCACTGAGACGACTCAGAGACAGTACCCACAACAGCAGCGCTAGCACTGATGATGCCAACTGACACAGTCAACAAAGAAATCAACAATGGGACAGTGCCCATTAACGGTGCCTTGGGAATGGGCTGGATGTCACTGATAGCAAGAGAGCCAGAGAATATGCCCAACCTTGATGGCTGGACTAGCTAGTGACAGAGGCTAATCAAGCAGCCTGAGACTTACCCTCATAGGGATTAAGTGGTGACCAGGATTGGGAGGATGATTTGGAAGGTTTGCAATAATGCATTGTAAAGTTCTTTTTTGATTTCTCCTTCGACTAATGCCATATTTCCAGTGAAAGTGACAGCGTCACCGCCCAATGAGGAGACCTGCAGGGTTCCCCAGCAGCAGATCCAGTAGTATGAGCTGAAGACACTGGGGTAGATGCTGACAATTTGGCACCTTCCATTTTTCTCCAGTAAATTTCCTAAAGCCTTATGACAGCATCTCCTAATGGCCTGGTTGATGCCTTGATAAATGGTGCTGTTTTCACATCACATACAAGGCCCAAGCAGCAAACACAAACCAAGAGAGTGTTGTCTCTAAATAGATTCACACCACAGACAGAAGCAAAAAAGTGGAGGCTTCTTAGAGGAAAAAATGACAGTATGCAATAACAATTAAAGAAAACCGAACTTCAATCAACCGAAATCGACAAAGGCATTTTCCACAATCTGATGAGCAGTTGACTAGGGGAGAAAAGTATTTGAGGTATGTAAGGCTCCAGACAATCTGAAAGATTGCCTTTGTAAAAATACTTACAGGAAGTCAAATAAAATGTACTGGCACTAGCTTTCGTTTCTGGATCTATCCCTTCAGTAACATGGCAACAACCACCAACTCTTTATCATGTTGACAGAGAAAGAGTTATTCAACATTTAAAAACATGGCCTAGACACTAACTTGGTATTCAAAAGTATACTTTTACCAATTGTCCAGGCAGAGAGTACCCCTGCTTTCCAACTACTTGAGTCGGTCAATACAACACAGTTTATACTTAGTTCTTTAGCAGCTGAGGGACATTTCCTTGTTTAAATCCTCTATGGATGTAAATAAATGTAACTTCCTAGGTAAAAGCAGTTCAATATCACAGAAATTACAATAAACAGTAATAATTTGATGTCAGATGTCTGTAGTACAGATATTCAAAAGTTTGTTTACCTCCACAATCAGGTCCGCAACATCCATTGGCATTTTCTCAACAAGAATCTCAATCACTCGCAAAATCTCTCCCTTGGCTCGTGCCAGGGTGGTGGTATGAACATTCTGCTGAGACTGAGTATTGGCTGCCAGAGCTGTATGTCTGTGAACCTACAAAACAAATTAAATAGTATTGTTTTCATATATGATGCAAAGTTCATTGCAGTGTCCTTAATTCACTTAGTTACTAAATGATGCTTGAATTTCAGTAACTGTGGGTGTGGAGCTGCCCTTAGGTTCCCCTAAAAATGAAGAGGCTTGTTCTCCTAAGTGTTCTTGTATCCTAAACAGTGAATTTTCAGGTTAATTATTTATCTGAAGTGACAGTTATATAACGACGGGGCTGGCCAGTTGGTACAGCTGCAACATTGCTGCTCAGGGCACTGGCCACCCAGGTTCAAGAAAGTGCCTGGGTCACTGGAGGGCTGCTGGAAGGAGGAGGATTGAGCATCTTAAAAACACCCTCCTACTCAGGGAAGCATGGGTTGGTGCATTTGATGCAATGCTACCACCTGGATGACAGGGAAGGCAGAGGATTAGGGTGGACATTGGCCAGGATTGGAGATAGTACATCGCCATGTGCGTGTCCACCCTGATGAAGCTCTCAGCATGCCATGTCTAAGGGGCATGGAGAAAACAGGGAAAAACCAGTGCAGCTGAGGTGGGACAATGCAACATTCCTCACAGGGCACACACAGTCAACTACAGCAACAGTGCTCCAAGGCTGGCTAATGATTACTTAAGAAGCTTAGCCTGCCAGTGCTGAAGAAGGAGCCCCACCATTGGGGGAAAGACTGAGGATGGTTAAGTCCTAGAGATGATGAGTGTCGGGGCTGGGGAAGCAGGCAGAAGGGGGCCAACTGGATGATAAGGGGGCATAAAAAATAAGTGAGGGCTTCAGTGGGATAGAGACTGCTTGGCAAAATTGCTGAGGAAAAACTTGCACTTCCCCTGTGTAAACTAATAAACATTGCTCTGTACATAGTTTCCAAAATATAGAAGCAAGCAACTGTTGCTCCTGTTTATAAAATTGGGAGCAAGGTGCAACTCGATAATTATCATTCCATCTCTCTGCTATTCTCTTTATTGAAACTGCTTGAGAGAGTTGTTGTTGATCAGTTATCATTCATACTGAATTAAATGTAATATCTTGTCATCCAGGCAGTACGGTTTTCAACCCAATCACAGTATACATTTTGCCTTACTAACTCTAATTATCCTCATCAAGCTTTAGATTCTGGTGAATGCTGCTGTCATTTTCATCGGCTTGACCAAAGATTTTGATTTGTCTATCATACATTTCAACTTGTCCCGGCACCCAATAACGTTGGATGGCTTACTAATTACTTATTGTAGAGCGAGCAAAGAATGATAGTCAACAATAGTTTTTCTTCCCTTAGACCAGTTAAATTAAGGGCCCCTCGGGGCTCCATACTGGGTCCTTTGCTGTTCAACCTTTTTGATAATGAACTCCCACAGAAATGTTACTATATGCAAATGGAGTGCTCTTTGCAAAAAACAATCTATATTCCACAAACTTCTATTTTACAAAAAGAGTTCAATAATCTTCAGTGTTGGCTTTTAGACAATCACTTAATCCTCAATAGTATAAAAAAAGCTACAATCAATTATTTTGTTTACAGGTCTAAGAGATGCTCCCCCCCTCTCTGAACACTGTCACACTTGATAATCCCTGCAATGAAACCCTGCACTGCATTAAGTAACTGGGCTTGACCCTAGACAGCAACATTACCATACTGCACTCATATTGACAACCTTAGCAACTCTGCTCATCAGTGACCAGCCTGATACATCACAACAGACATTCTCGAAATTATGAAGTTAACTGTTTAAGCTTTTATCCTTCCGTTAACTGGCTATGGAATCTGAAGCTGTTCCAGACTCTGAAGTGATAAGTGCTGGAAGTGCCCTATAACATAGTTTGTGGATTTGTTCTTGCTGCAAAATCATACACCCATCACTGCGATTTATATCCTGCTCTACCTTGGTTGCCTTTTGTGTTCCAATGGTAATACTATATGAGAACGATGACACCCAATGTGACTCTTGGCAAGGTTCTCATCTAGATCTCACAGATGCGTTCCACATTCAAGGCTTCTTACAGTACTCGAGCTACAGTTAAATGCAGTTTTGCATTGCCTTAAAAAAAACGGTTCATGCTCAATGAACCTTTTCCTTCTTGCTACTAAGTCTTGGAATTCCCTTCCATAGAACCTTCTGGAGAGTAACTTTCAATGGAACTTTAAGTATTTGCTTAAGCTCCATTCAATTGCTAAGTCCAAGTGCCAATGTTGCTGTGTTTCCTGATGTTTTTTCAACATACTTACATTTACTTACTGTGCAATGTACTTCACCGTACTTGTATTATATTGTACTTGTGTATTATTGTGACTGCCTTTTATTCTAATTTTGCTGTCCCGAGTCATACTTGTAATTGGGCACTGGTTGCTGAAGGAACCACCCAATTAACAAATAAATCAGTACACAAATCTGAATCAGAAACCCAAAAAGTTAGTTACAGTATATATGAAAGAAACAATAAAACAAAATCTGAATAGGTTGTAAATACTTACACAAGCTGGATACAGTGCAGAGGCAGGTGAACAAAATGGTTCAGGGGCAACAGGGGAGGATATACAGTATGAACAAAGATTAGAGTGCCTCAAGATGTACTCGTTGGAGGCCAGAAGAGAAACAGGGTACATGACTGAATGTTTTAATACATATACTGTATTAACAAAGTGGACTCTAGAGGGCTGTTCACAACCTGTGGCAATACAAATATCAGGTGGAATAGGAAGAAAAGAACAGTTATGTACTTACCATAACAGTAGATCTTCAAGAGAATCTCTTTCATCAGGCCACACCTATGGGACACTAAGCCAGCAGGCACTAGGACCATATGGAAACTATTGTTAGCAGTTCACTAGGGGCCACCCACAATGACGTCTGATGTCAATTATCCCATATAAGCGTGGGCGGCAACATTCCTCCTCAGTTCCCCACTGGAGAGCATGCTCAGAGGACCTCCCTGTAAGGAACCAGGAGACAGACCATTGTTCTGCCCATCAGACTAGGCAGAAAACAGCAGATAAGCCCTTATGAAGAACAAAAGACAGAACTGGTAGCTATAATGTCCCGAGAGGAATCATGCTCATAGGCCTTCCTCTAGGAAACCAAGAGAGAGCGAAGGGTTCCAACAACCAGGTATGACTGAAACAGCAGGTAGACCATACTGGAGAAAGCGCCAAACAAAAACAGCAAGAGTTAAAAAGGCTCTATTAACAAGGGGGATGGAGGGTGAGATGGCATGGTCTGAAGAAACAGATCTCTCGAAAAGCTGCTGTTATGGTAAGTACATAACTGTTCTATTTTCTCCGAGGACATCTCTTGCATCAGGCCACCCCTATGGAATGAGTACCGAGCAGTACTGACCACAAAGCAGTCTGGGGGGCTGGAGCTGACAGGCCTGCAGAAGTAGGCCTTGAAGTACAGCTAGGACAAAGCCTGTCCTAGTCCTTGAGGCAATGTCCAGACTGTAAGGTTTAGGGAAGGTGTGGACAGTACTCTAGAGGGCAGCTGCATAAGCCTCAGCAGCAGACACATTCCTGAAACCAGCAACTGAAGTAGCAATACCATAAGTAGAGTGGCCACAGGCTACCCTGGGAAGCTCCATATTGTACTTTCTGTAACAGAAAGTAAAACAGTTGTCCAGCCATTTGAACAAACAATGGTTTGAAACTGGAATGCCTTCTTTCCCAGGGGCGAAGGAAACAAAAGGCTGTGAGGATTTCCGGCAGTCCTTCATACAGTGAATATAATATCTGAGCATGTCATGGACATGTAAAGTGTGGAGCAATGCTTCCCCTGCACTGGCATGCTCAGGAAATAAACTGACAGGTAGACAGCTTAATTTAGGGTAAACTCAGACACCACTTTTGGCGAGATCTTCGGATTGGTACACAAAGGAACCCTGTCTTTGTGGAAGGATAAGTAAGGAGGCATGCACATAACAGCCAGAAGCTTGGAAATCATCAAGCAGATAAAAAGGCAACAACAAATAAAGCTTTCCATGACAGAAAGCGTAGCTCGTAAGTCGTGGCTGCCTCAAACAGAATCCAAGACTGCCCTTATATACTGCAGCTGATGGCAAGGGGTCATGACTGACTTAGACTTATAGATCAGGATCCCCAGGGCACTGAACAAATGTCTAGTGCACTCTACGGCATGCAACAGCTGCGCCTTGGAAGGGCTTTTGAGAAGTCAGTCATCTGGCTATGGAAGGGCGTACAGGCCTTTGTTGTGGAGGGCTGCTGCCACCTCTGTTAAAAATTTGGCAAATACCAAATAGTTCCTGCGAGTAGTGCAAAGCGTATATTGTGAAGCTATGGGAAGTCCCTGAAATGGTGAGGAGGCCTCACACACAGAACCTCAGGGGTTCTTGCAAGCTTTATGATGTTTACATACCTGCTGGTAGCATGCTTAATGCATGGAGAAATCTAGTCCCCTATCTGTGATAGTGGGATACCAGTTTAAGGCACAGAGAGACCAGTTCTGTAACTGCCTCCCATAGCAAGGGATACACCCTCTCCAAAAATTACTGGATATTGGTCTGAAGGGTAATGGGAAGTCCTGGAGGAAGATCTGGAAGCAGTCTTAAAGGCTCCAGAGTATGACTTCATACCCTTGTGCCTAAGAGCATTTGCAGTTTGTACTGTCTCCCCGTCAACATGGAGATGGTACTCCCTGCAAGCCTGCTGGGAACAGGGGCTGAGGTTGTAGGCAGATATAGGCAGAGTCTCTTGGTGCCGTTGCCACTGAAATGCCCCTCAGGGTATTGAGAAAGGGCCTGGAGAGAGTTCTTGGGGTAGGCAAGACGTTTGCTACCCTATCCATATCCTGGGGTAGAGTAATGGCGGGCCACTATATACCGCTTAGGCCAGTTAGTGGATAAGTTGCTACCACCCTGCCGCAAAACTGGATCCCAGACATGCTACAGAAATTGCTGCCTGGGTAGAAGTGGCCAAGAGGTGCCTATGCCACATTCCCCTAGTAGCTGTTAAAAGGCGAAAGACGTCTTGGTATTCAGCAAGCCCCCAAAGCCAAGAAAGGTAAGAGTCAAGGTTCAGGTGCCCTAAAACCTGTAATCCCCCAGATTATAGTCAGTCTGTAGAGCCACCTAAGACTGGGAGAACTCAAGGTGCAGCAAGCCTCATGTCCAGAGAAGGTGTAGGATTGCCCTAAATCAGATGAAGAAAAGGGAAGGCTGGTCCACTTGAGGAGAAGCACAGGAGAAAGAAGGCTGGTGTGCCCCTGTAGTAACCAGGCAAACCACACTGGCTGTGCTCCAAGTGGAAAAGAAATAGAGGCCTTTCAGAGCCCATCAGGAGACACAGAATGATGATAAAGCTCCCCACTGTGGTGTTGTGGCACGGTACATCAATGGTGGAATGCAAAAGGGAGCATAGATGAAGTTGTGCAGGGATGGAGCCTAGACCGATGAAGATGGAGCAAGCCAAGTAATTTGCCCTGCATCAACGTCTACACCATCGACGGGCCAGACGTGAGAGCTGACGGGGGAGGCAGAGGTGCCAACATCAGCACAAGTGCATTACGTCGACAGTGGGTGGCCAGGAGAGGAATCGATGAGGCTCTGCAAGAATGGAGCCTGGTCTGAACAGGAAGGACTAAGGCAAGTCAGCTGCTCAGTGTCGTTGCCTGTGCCACTGATGGGCATGAGATGACAGCTGATAGGAGAGGCAAGAGGTGCCACCGTCAGTGCAACTGGGAGGGATGCATTGATGGGGGAGGCATGGGGTGCTGCCATTCATGAACCTGGGCCAGCTGTGACTGGTCAAGGAAAGAACCATCCGTACCCCATCCAATAGGGCAACAGGAGGTGGAAGGGACGGGAGAGGATAAGGTGTCACCATCCCAAGAGTGCCAGCCACAGCTGGAATGCTGAGACCCAGCCCAAAGCCCTCTGCCTGGGTGTCTTGTTGGTGGGGGTGGGGAGGGGGGTGTTGCCCAAAAGGCTTTTTTTTTTTTTTTTTGCTGGAAGGAGAGGGCCCTGAGAAATTCAGAGGGCCAATTGGAAAATACCCTGGAATGGGTGTGTGTTTGGTTATGCTCGCAGCTCCCACGAGGTGCCATGTCTGCTAGCAGAGACAAGACCCCAAGACCCGCCAACCAGCTGGGGGCTCAGCCTAGCCAAGCACTACATCGCAGCTTCAAGTCCAGTGGTGGTCGGGGCCAGAGTCATGGGCAGTGGTGGCATGGGAGTCAGTGCTGTAGATCCTCACACTCCATTCGAAAGAAACTGCTGAAAGCGGAATTTCCAAGTGGTCAAACGAGTCTTGGTCGATGGCAGGAAAAGAGCCGAGATGGAATGGGGCCACCCATGCTTATATGGGGAAGTCAATGTCAGACATCGTCATGCACGGCACCCAGTGAACTGCTAGTAAAAGTTTCTGTGTGGTCCTAGTGCCTGACTGCTTAATGTTCCATAGGTGTGGCCTGATGAAAGAGATATCATCGAAGAAGATCAGATGGGGAAAGATTCAGAAGGGATGTGAGGAAGTGCTTCTTCACAGAGACAGTGGTGGAACAAATTAGTCCAAGCACTGGTCAGTGCAAAAATGACTGAGAGCTTTAAAGAGCACCTTTTGTGGTGCTCACTCCAGAAACTATGAAGGACACTTACCTCTCCCCAAATTGATTATTGCATAAAGCAGTGCTTTCTGTTGCCTCTGTTGAGAAAGGGAAGGGAATGTATTTTGGCTCCATGAGCAGAGCCGCCAATCACTTCCACATCCTTGTCCTGAGCACCCCCCATGCTAGCATATTTTGTGATGTAATAATATGGAGAGAGTGGGTGTGTGCTCCATAGAGAATAATGGAGCTGTTTTTTGTAGCTTAGTATTTTATATAGTGTATGGTGGAACGCTGTTACCAATGGAATCCACTGCTGCAATTTCCTTATTGTGCTGCAGTAGCTACATCAACATGCTGTTGCGCTGCACCGAGGACGTCACTACTGCTGCACACCAAAATCGAATGTCTTCGCACATGCGCGATGAAGCAGCCGCAGCAATGAGAGCAGGTCCAGGAACTGAGTGGCACAGGAAAAAAAAGGAACAGCTGGCGGTAAAGTAAGGTACTTCAAGCACTGGGAGACCTTTTTTGGGGAAACTGGATGGAAATAATAGTTGCCCATACACTTTAAAAGATTGTGTTTAAGCAACCATACACAGACAACACTTTTTTTCCCCACTCACAAGGTTTCCGTGGTAACGAGACCTCTCGAGCTGAGCTCACGAGGCCTCTTGTTACCACCAAAACCTCTTGATGGAAAAATAGCATTGTTGTGTATGATTGATCTTACACAATCCCCTATATTGCTGATGCCCATTCAGAACAAATCAAGCCAAAAAATCCAGGACAGGTGCCCTTTAAGAAGGAGTGGGACAGGCATAAAGAGCAACATAAGGGACAGAGGGGCAGAAGAGGGGTAAAGGTTGGTTCTGATGGTCCAGCCAATGTAACAAGGCAACCAGGATGTTGGGGTGTATTAAGAGGGGTTTTAACAGCAACAGTAAGGAGGTAATACCACCTCTCTATAGAGCACTAGTGAGACCCTATCTGGAATACTGTGCTCAGTTCTGGAATCCTCAGTTAAAGAGGACCTTCCCCAGTCACTTTGACTTTCATGTATTAATTACCCCTTCTTGCACTGATTCTGGAACTCTATTTCATTAATGTATGCTGCAGTTAGTTTTTGCATTCTGAGCTGCTAAAAACTGCAGGGTGTACCAGAGCTTCTATAGCAAGCCTGGTGTTGCTGTGGACCCAGGGTTGTACTGCTGACATAATTGTAGGGCACAGTCAATTTCAAAAAAAAAAACATAACAGACAAGGCATTTAGATTTTGGCACAGTGCACTGCTAACAGGGTGTCTTGGGGAAGGGGGAACACAGTATGTACGTGGAGTACTGGTAGATTTCCCTTGCAACATTGTTGCAACTGCATGGTACTGAACAGTGTGAGTCACTTCTTCTCCTGCAGTGATGTCACCATGAGCTAGCAGCCCAGCAAGCTGAACAGCAAACGCAAGTGCAGCAGAACTCAAAAACAAATCCAAATTATGGAAGGCAGAGTAAACCTTGGCCAGAAATAGCAAATGCATACACCTTTTCAGGTCTAGTACTGCATATAATGACTACAAGCTGTAACTTTTTGGACAATCAGGGAAGGTCCTCTTTAAGGCACGACAAAGACAGGCTGGAGATAGTGCAGCATAAGGTAACCAAATTGATTCATGGCAAACAGCATACATCCATTGAGGATCAGACTAGGGACCTGAACATGTACTCGCTGGAGGCTAGAAGGAGAGGAGAGATATGCTAGAGACTTTCAAGTTCCTAAAAGGAATGAACAATCTCAGGAAGGAACAATCACACCAATCCGGATATGATCCAGATCCTCTCACTTGAGATCCACTTGTCTGATGGGGATCTCAAGGAGATGAAGATCAAGAGTCGGAAGTTGGAGCATTGCTGGCGGAAGACCTGCTCGGAGAGGGAAAAACTGGCCTTGCTTGCTCATTACCATGAGTGCCAAGAGGCAATCAACCATAAGAAGGCAGAGTTCCTGTCCAGGGAGATTGCCGAAGTGAACAACAGACCATCTCATCTCTTTTGGACTGTGGACAGATTGTTACACCCTGTCTGTCTACAGCCAAAAAACAGCTTTTTCAACCATGTTGTGTGAGGAGTTTGCTCTGTTTTTCTCTGACAGGGCTGTCCTCCATCTTGGTGGGGATTCCATCAGTGAGACAAGCTTTGTCTTGCACTGATTGGCTTGGAAGAAACAGAGGCACTCCATCAGTCTGAGATGAACTTAAACCGGTGGAGGTGGCCGAGGTCACTGCGGTAATCTTGAAGCTAAAGCGCACTTATTGTGAACTGGATACAGCCCCGACTCGTTTCTTGATGAGATGTGTTGGGACTGTTGGCCCGTTGTTCGCTGGGACTATCCAGTACTCGATGTCAGAGTGAATCTTTCAGAACATCTTGAAAGAAGCTCTGGTGAGACCCCTCCTGAAAAAGACATCTCTCGACTCAGACGTCCTGGTGAATTACCATCCAATCTCCAAAATGCCGTTCCTGGGTAAGGCTGTTGAGAAACTAGTAGCGCAACAGCTCGAAGAACACCTTGTGTCCTTTGACATCTATGAGCCATTCCAGTTGGGTTTCAGGGCTAGGCATAGCACGAAACAGCATTAGTCAGGGTACATAATGACCTTCTTAGGGCTAGAGATAGAGGAGACAGGTCAATTCTTGTTCTCCTCGATCTCTCATCAGCCTTTGATACTGTGGCTCTCATCGTCTTTCTTGATCGCCTTTGAGAGTATTGTGGACTTCGCCGATACTGTCATCAACTGGATTGAGTCCTAGCTCTCTGGCAGGGAGCAGCAGCTGGTGATGGATAATTTCTCCTCCTCCCCGAAGCCCCTGTCATGTGGTGTACCTCAGGGTTTGATCTTGTTGCCGATGTTATTCGTGGTATATATGCTGCCCCTGGGAGAGCTCATTAGACAGTGTGGGGTTTCATTGTTATGCAGATGATACCCAGCTGTATTTGTCTTTTGCTCTGGGAACACACAATGCCGTGGAAGTGATTAACAACTACCTGGCAGAGATCAATGACTGGATGTCATCCAGCTGGTTGTGACTGAACCCGGATAAGACTGAGGTACTGGTGACTGAGCTGGGTCATGGGCTGGGAGTGCCTCTGGAGTGGGTACAGGATTATTTCTGGGATCCACACCATTGATGGTCTCCCCTAGGCTGCAGGATCTTGGCACTGTTCTGGACAGCAGATTGACACTTGAAGCTCAGTTGTCATCTGTGGTCAGAAGTGTTTTTTACCACTTGAGGAATCTTGCCAGTATTAAGCTCCTAGTTCTGCTGTCACTGGTGCATTCCTTTATGACTTTGAGGCTGGATTACTGCTATGCTCTGTACTTTGGAATCACTGGAGGGACCTTCTGCCAACTACAGCTGGTGCAGAATGCAGCGGCTAGGTTGCTGACGGGCCTGGCAAGGTCCAGTCATGTGATCCCGGTCCTGTGGGCTCTGTACTGGCTGCCTGTCAGGTGGAGGATCCTCTTCAAGGTGGGCTTGCTCACCTACAAGGTCCTCTATGGGCAGGGCCCTGGTTATGTGGCTGATCTCCTAACACCTGTCTCCTCGACCCGTTCCCTCTGCTCCTCAACCCGGGGCCTCCTTGATGTTCCCAGGATCAGGGTAAAAACATCAGGCGACTGTGCTTTCAGTGTCGCTGGGCCGACCCTGTGGAACACTTTGCCAGCTGTTATCTGGGAGGCCCCAACAGTCGAGCTGTTTAAAAAGGGGCTAAAGGCCTAACCTTATCTGTTTGGCCTTCCCTGACAATGATGACCGACCTGTATTAATTTTATGAAACTATTTAGTTATGCTGCGATTTATTTTTTTAAACTTTTACTGTGTGTTGTGTTGTATTGACCCTACCTTTTACTGTAAGGTGCCCAACGCCTCAGAGATTGGGTGCAGGATAAATACAATTTGCCTTGCCAACAAGGTAAACTGTGAGGAACTATTCAGTAGGACTAGCAAGTTAAAAACACAGGGACATGAGTGGAACCTGGTGGGGGGGGAGGTTCAGGAGGGATGTGAGAAAGTATTATTTACAGAGAGTTGCTGAGACATGGAACAGCCTACTGGCAGAGGTGGTGGGTGCCAAATCCATTAATGATTTCAAGTATGGCTAGGAAAGAGTTAAGGGCTAAATAATTACTCAGGGTAGCAGCAGTAATGCATCGGGAAGGGTGAGTGGTAAAAAACAAAACTGTCTAGATGGCAGGTTTCTGGGTAGGATAGGGCATAAGAGGGCAAAGTAGATGGACTGATGGTCTTTTTCTGCTGACATTGTCTATGCTTCTATGAACCCCTGAGGAGTATGTACAACCTCACAGGACAAACTGGATAGACCACAAGACCTTCTTCTGCTAGCAGTTTTCAATGTTTCTCACACTGATGTAGGTTCCCCACTCTCACCACCCGAAAGACCCTGTCACTTGCCCACCTTGTTAGGGCTTCTTTGGTGTACAGGCAGATCCAGATAGGGAAAAAAAATAACCAGGTGTTTGTCAGGGAGCCTGAAAAACATTTCACCCACGTGCGATGTCAGTATCAAGGGGAAGGGCATGGGAAAAGGTTAAATGGGAACGTATGCTGCATATAACATCCTCCTCTCTGGACCAATGGGGAAACACAGAAAGGTGTTGTAGACCAACAGCGGATGAAGCACTTATCTCCTACGTACTGTGCTTGGCATCCAGAGGCCCTGACTGAGATATCACACTTGGGATGTGAACCTGAGCCGCCCTGCACAGTAAGACAATGTGCTTACTTCTAGGCCATTAGGCTGGCCTTCGCCTAGATATACGAGTAAACAGACTGCTGATCATGCCCAGTCTTAAAGCTCTGTCAGTTTACTCAAGAAGATATTTGTGACAATAATTATCAACAGGGAACAACCAAAATTAATATGGCTGCACAATGATTATTACATAGAGTACTATCCAACAATACTGTATGTGCCCATTTCTTTGTCGGACACAGGCATGCAGAAGGACAGGGAGCATGCCGCTAGATAGATGCTGGTTTTGTTGAAACAATAAAGGTTTTATTCAGGAAGAGTGGCCAGTAGAACCAATCTAGTGCAACACTGCACAAGTGCTTAATCTCAGACACTCCTTATATGTGAAACATTTCTTGATTTTGTGAAGAAATCCTGATTTGATACTCCAATGATCTGGTAGGCAGCATAGCCTAGCGGTAAAGCACAGAACTGTAAACCAGAAGACCCAGGTTTAAATCCCACCATAGTCAAGCCACTGACCTACTGAATAGCCTTGTGTAAGGCCCTGTTCAGATTACAGCACAGTAACAGAAAACGTTTTTAAAATCAGACTAAGGCTTACTGTGCTGTTGCGTCCGAAGTAGTGTCACCATGTTCATGTCCGTTTTCAATAACGGACCAGAGCACCTGCACTTGGAGCCAAATATTGTGTTGATGTAGCACAGCTGCCATGTTTGTTTGGAAGCTGCTTACCGTCATGCATTGTGTGGTAGCCATGCATCTCAGCCTGGAAAAATGCTGAACCATGAGGAGAGACCCATGAGTGTCTGCACTACCGGTAAATCTGGTTTAACTCCTGAAACATTTTAAAAACCATGTTTAAGCCTAGGTCTTATCAGAGTTTAAGCACGTTTTTTAAAAATGGACTACAAGGTGTGTTAGGTGCGGATGTGAACCATGCTACGGTGCTTTAAAATGGTTTAAGCTCCTTAAACTTTTTTAAACACCCTAGTCTGAACAAGGCCGAAGTCATTTAACCTCCGTGTGCTCTGGTCCGCTCAGCCGTAAAACTGAGAAGTAAAACCTCACTGTAAATGAAATGCTGCATCTTAGCTGGGCTATCATGAGTAAATAAACTGTAATACATTGTAACAAAAAAGAAACTAGATTTGAAATTAACCTTACTAGAGGCCTAAACATGTCTACATGACATCTTAAAATAAAGTCCTGTCTGCTAGAACAGTTTCAATGAAGAATCTTTTGAAAACATTCCACAAGCTCTTAAAGAACTGCAGTGTTTGAGCAGGGTTTTTTCGGTTTTAGTTAGGTGACCTTTGGCCAATAGTTTGGATGAGCTGTGTGTCAAATCAGACATTCTGACATGCATGGGCTGCAGTGGGCTGTAGTAGATCAGACTTGATTGACTAGTAGGAATGCCCAAGATGAGATACTGCCACGCACCAGAGCAGCATTTAGTGATCCTTCATACTTCACTGGACATTTTGAGTTTTCAGGAAGCCTGGCAGGGTCCAAACGCTGTTAGCAAGGTCTGTCTACCCAGGCAGAGGTTCTGTTGCCCACTACATCCAAGACAGTTAAGAAAGGCAAGCAACTGACTTTTTTTCCCAGGAAAACTAGAGACATTTCTTAAAGCATTTAAATTTCCTAGCTTTTAACATGTGATGCTTCACTTGATTATTTCATATTAAAGGAATTCTACCCTTTTAAAGATCTGCAATTCTAATTGTTTTACTGAAAGACAAGCACATTCCTTACACACACACTGCTGGACACACATCCTGTTTAAGTAATATCCTTCAGAAACACTGTTAATGGAATGCTGTAGGGTTCTCTCACCTCCTTAGCAATAGTTGTTATGAAGGCTGGTGGTCTGGCTGTGGCAATGAGCGAGAGAGCATGCCGAGCAGAGCGGGCGGAGTCAGCTGCCGGGCTGAGAGGTAGTCCCATTGTGATGCTAAACAGGGGTTGGACAAAGAAAGGAAGCATTAGAAATATAGAGTGAAAAGATTAGACACAGCTTATAATGTCAGTTCAAGGTCAATGGGATCACTCAGACAGTTAGAATATAATAGACTCCCAACAATGCGCAGTGATTAGGAGTCAGGGTGTTCTAGCATCAACTACAAAATCAAATAATTAACCATGAAGATTGAAAATAGCATGTGCATCTGTCCAAAGTGTTAAAAAGACCTTGTTAACAAATGATCCAGGCCTTGTGCTGAATACTTGTCACAAAGCGCAGTCTGTTACAGTTACAGGACTCGGACAAAGATTATTATTCATGGACCACATTCCCTTTTATAAACTGCCAGTAAATGGTTACAAAAGTTTATTTATGAAATAATAATGCAGACAAATTGTGAGCATATATTTGTGTGTGTGTGTGTGTGTCATTATTTGTGGGTAATATGACACAGTTTTGAACCAGTGAAGCTGATAATCATTTTATTGTAGTTAAGTCTATGATATGATCATGCCTGCAGTAATTTTTTATTACTAGTGAATCACATTATGTAAAATAATCACCGTTTTAGGACACGTGCATATGCAGTGCAACATGCAGCTGTTTTAGAGTTTGTATCATCAGGTAAAGTACTAGGTTTTTCTTAAAATATGCACAAGGACCTGGATTTAAAACTTCATTATAATAGAACATTTGACTATTTTTAGTTATATCCTTATGCTGCCTCTATACAAAGTCATTTCTCCTTGCATGGTAATACAGGAATTACTGTTCAAAATCCTACAAACAACAGGTGACTTGAACATAAATCCTGTTTACCTATTTTAATATAATTGTTAATTTGGGCATGCTTGTAGTCCGTTTAATTAGCCCAATGTATTGTTTTGTGTATTTGTTCTGAAACAGCCCTATTTTTCCCCATGTTTAGGGTCCCATATTAATGTAGCCTTTTTTTCCACCTAATATTCATTTTTTTTTAATTACTTAGCAGTTCTGGAAACTACTGGCATTAGTTGAGCTAAACACTACAATGAAGCAGAACCCAGTGACACCAGCTGAACTGATGTCGCTTGGTTCCGCTTCATAACAGTCTTTAGCTCAGCCGATGCCACTGGGTTCCGGAACTGCCAAGTAATTAAAAAATTAATATTGGGTAAGGGAAAAGCAGACTCAATAGACCTAGATAAGAAAAAAAACAAAACAAGAAAAAATAGGACTGTTTCAAAACAAACACACAAGACAATGAACAGGGCTTATTATACAGACACCTCACATGCCCAAATTAACGATTATGTTAACAAGCATAAACAACAGGGTATATGTTCCCTTTAAAGCAGATAATTTGATTGAGGTGGAGGTTACATTCAAAGACTGTACAAACAGAATTATTAATCACTGCTGCTGCTACTGATGTAGTTTACATTCACCTGCACAGCCAAATGTATATGGAGTTTCATGGGAACACTCAAGTCTTAATTTTAGTCCACAGCATTCTTACTATAAATAGCATACCAGTTCTACCAGTCATACTAATGCGTTGAAACCGAACATTTTAAAAACAAAATGGACTCAATGTACAAAGTAACCATGGCCCTACATGCCACAATATACAGTGCGTAGGTCCAGTGTCAGGGGGACTAAGGTTATGCCAGCCAGGGTCTGTTGTGCAGACCCTTGGAAGAAATTCTGAGGTGATGATTAGGCCTCGCTGCTACAGATTCCAACACTATATCCATGTTTTTTTTTTTTTGTTAAATTAAAAACAGCGTCCTTGTATGGGGGGATACAGTAGTCTGCACACTCATGTTCCCCTGCTCTAGCGTGGCAGGGGATCCTCTATGGTACCAAACTGGGCTTGGGTAGGGTATACACTATTTGCTTGCCCTTTTAATGCTTTTAACTCACTGCACTGCCTTTGAACCCTTCTGTAGCTATTTATTTTAGCAGTATTTTATTTATCTTGAAATGGTCCCATGCAAGCAACATTTTATGATATAAACAAGTTACGAGTACATAAAGAGGTGTTCTCCTGACACTGGTAACACACAGGAAAAAGGCAGAAAGATGCTTTTTAAGAATAATTCTTCTCATCAATAATGGTCCTCATATTTTTATATACTGTAGTATTCTCAGGATGGAAGAGGCTTGGGTTCCATCTTGTTCATTCTGCAGCACAGCAGTGACTATACCCAGTTTGAGAATGGACACATATTCAACTCATCAGCTCAACTGTTATCCCTTCTAATGGTGTGTAACACTGAATGCCATTTTCCCTATGGAATCTGCCTTAAGACAGATGTAAAGATGCTTCACAAAAAAAAATTACACCATACTAATACTGTTTCTTCCAAGGAATCCCTCACTATGCTTACTAGTGCATAATCAGCCTGTATGTCTGAGCTGCCCCGGAGGATGGAATTTATGCAAATTATGAAATGTAATTCAAATCTCTGCTGCGTGGTAGCATTCTAACATGCTCTCTAACATCAGATTTATTTCGACAGCCAGGTGGTAGAGACCACTAACCTCACTAAACTAACCCTAAAGAAAAACATAAATAGAAAAAGCAAAAACTCTAAAAGAATGGTCCCATAGGACAAACTATGGCATGGTAACAAACAACAAAAACTGATTGTAGTGAAGCTACAGTTTGAATGGACTGGACCCATTTGTATAGTGTTATGAAGATTCCTTTTGTCTGAATGTCTTGTTTGTACTGTATTAAATAATTGAAAAGTTAATAAATATATTATGCAAAAAAACAGATTGTAGGCAATGCAGTAAGTAATGCTCAAGTCAAAAAATAAGAACAAGAACAATAAATAAATCTTGTAGAACCTTTTCCAGGTCCTGGGAGGGGAGAGAGGGTTGGAATGTTAAGCACAGTGAGGGATCCCTTGGAAGAAACATTACTATGGTACGTAATTTTTTCTTCAAGCCCCAGGAATCCATCACTATGCTTACAAGTGCAGACTACAAAGCAGCACCTTGGAAGGCTGGGTACAGAACTTATTTGGGAAAAGTTTCTGGAAGACAGCAGTGCCAAACCTGGCATCCCTTCTGGACTGCACATCTAGGCAACAGTGTTTTGTAAAGGTGTGTACTGTTTTCCAGGCAGTTGCTTTACAAATTTCTAGCAAAGGGACATCTCTTGTAGCTGCCACAGAGGCAGAGGTGCCTTGCGAGGTGTGTGCCCTGAGTTCTTGCGGAGGTAGGTTAGCAGCTTTGCTGTAACAGGATTGAATGCAGGAGACTATCCAGTAAGCAATAGTTCTCTTTGAGGCTGGCCTACCCTTCCCCACTTCGCCATATGTAAGGAACAGCTGTGAGTAGGATGATCTTAGTTCCTTAGTATGGTTCAGGTAGTAACTAAGTGCTCTCTTGACATGTAGGCTGTAGAGTCTCTGCTCTCCAGAGTTGGGTTTTGCTGTAATGAACACTGGAAGAGTGATGGACTGGTTCAGGTGAAACTCAGACACCACCTCAGGACTACCTTGTCACTGTGGAAGATTATGTAATTTGGGTCAGTGTATAAAAACTGCAGCTTGCACACCCTACTGGCAGAAGTTATGGCCACCAGGAACACTATTTTCCAAGTGACATATTTCAAATCAGCAGTAGCCATGGGCTCAAAGTGAGGTTCCATGAGCTTTGCTATGCACAGGTTCAAATCCCAGGGAAGGACTGGGTCCCTAATCAGGGGATGCAGGTGTGGGAGCCCTTTGAAGAATTTTCTGAAAAAGGGATGTGAGGCCACCATTTCCTCCTTACCTGCTGAGACATAGGCAGATATGACAGCCAGGTGTATCTTCAGGGTAGAGGGCCTGAGGCCCAAGGCTTGCAGGTGGACCAAGTAATCTAAAAGTGTAGTAAGGTCTGCCTTTAGAGGATTGAGCTGTTTAGGGGCACATCACAGACAAAATATTTTCCATTTGGAAGAATAAGTTTTCCTAGTGGCTGACTTCCTAGAGACTAAGGACTTTCATGACCTCTTCAGATAGGTGGAAATCAGAAAATGTTAGCTCTTCAAGAACTATGCCTTGAGGTGAAGAGACCTGAGGTTCAGAAAGGTGATTCTGCCCTGTGACATGGTCACCAGGTTGTGCATCAGTATGAGATGGATGGGTTGCTTGATGGAGAGGGCCAGAAGAACGGAACATCAGACCTGTCAGGCCCAATCTGGGGCCACCAGTATCATGGTGGCAGACTGGCTCCTTGGTTTCAACAACACTCTCAGCAAGAGAGGGGAGGGGAAAATTACAGGAACCTTCCTGACCAGTACAGAGTCAGGGCATCCACTAGGACTGAGCCCACTGCTGGAGGCCTGCAACAAAAAAGAGGGAGCTAGTGATTCTTCCTGGAAGCAAAGAAGATTTATCTCTGGTATGCCCCATCTTCTGAACACTGTATCAAGGTCCATTCGTGATGTCCCTGGCTGATTCTGCTGAGGGAATCTGCTAGAACATTGTCCTTCCCTGGCAGGTGAACTGCTGAGAGCTACACTTCCAAGAAATAAGCCAGATTCCAGATCTTCATTGCTTCTGTACACAGCTTTGAAGATTGTGTGCCCCCTTGCTTATTGATGTAATACATGGTGGTGGTGTTCTGTTCTGACTTGGACTGACTGACCTTAGATCTGGGGAGAAAAAAAGACTATCGAGCCAGGAGGACTGCCCTAAGCTCCAGGCGTTTAAATGCTCTTGAGATTCCTGTGGAGACCAAACTCTATTTATAGTTAAGTTGCTCATGTGAGCACCCCAACCTACGAGGGAGGCATCTGTTGTTAGAATAACCGTGGGGAAATGAACATACGTACCTACCATAATTCTTGATCTTCTCTTGTATCTTCACCATTCATTACTGCTTGGGTTAGTGCGAGGGCTTTCCCTTCTGGAGATTTTTTTTTGGAGTCGGCTCCAACGCGCCGCCCTGAGAGCGACGCACTGCGTCATGCGCAAGGGGCAGCCGTTACGTGCCGCAAACCCCTCCTCCATCTCAGTTCTGGTAGCCGGAGAAGTGAAATAAAGGGTAAAGGAAAAAAAAGGAGAACGAGGCAAGAGAGCCGAGGGACAGAAAAAGGAAAGGATATAAACTGAAAAAGGAATAGGCCGGTAGAGGACAGATAGAAGAGAGAGAGTACCTACCCTAAGGGACTGCAGGGCCTCCCTTCTGGGGCGGCGCCAAGGGAGGAACAGATAAAGAAAAAAGGAAGAAGAAGAAGAAAGGGAAGAAAAGAAGGGATGCTGAGAGGGGAGAACAATGCCCATAGATACACTGGTTGAGAGGGTTATAAGCTCAGAACCAAAAACAAGGGAGCAAGAATCCCTCCTGATAGGACTGAGAAAAGGTTCAACTGAACTGTTTGTATAGATTGGACACAAAGGGGAGATTCTCTTAACTTCTCATCATTCCAACCCCTTACACTCTGAGAGCTCACAGACTGCCCAGGCAGAAAATCTGTTCCGGAAGGACAGCGCCCAACTATGAGGGGGGATAAGCACCTTGTTAAGTGCTAACACCGAAGTGTGTGGGTAGGGGTTAAGCCCTACAAAAGGCAGCTTTGTATGAAGGATAGAGTGGGAACTCAATCAGACTCCCTGAAGGCAAGGCAAGAACAACAGCTCAAGGTTAAAGAAGTGCAGAAGCACGAACCAGAAGAAGTTGACAATATTAATTAATGCCTGCCAGAGGGAACCTGAAAACTGGGGCCAAACCATAGAGGGACGGTCTCTTCAGCTGTGAACTGAACAACGTGGCTAAGAAGCCAAGAGGTCACCCTTAGGGGCAATCAGAAAGAGTTCCCTCAGGATAGAGTAAGTCCTACTCGTTCCCCTTTACCTTGAGGAAAAAGGATCCGTCCAGAGAAGAACGGAAATCAGAAGTTTTTTTTTTTTTTTTGGCATAAAGGCCAAAAAGAAAGGGACAGGAATGAGAAGGGAGGGGGAGACGCCGCAGTAGGAGACCACTGAGAGGAAGGTGGGTGGGTATCAGTAATGAATGGTGAAGATACAAGAGAAGATCAAGAATTACGGTAGGTATGTAATTTTCATATCTTCCCTTGTCAATCTTCACCATTCATTACTGCTTGGGTGAGTAACAAGCTCCCCCCCCCCAAGGTGGGGGAAATGATAGAAACCCTGAGGGAATAAGACACCCAGCCTCCTGCTGGTGGGGAACAGGAAGGGAAGACCTTGGGCTAATCAGATGAGAAGCCTATGGTGGAGGAGAGCTAGGAGGTGTCCCCTGGGGATGGAGAGATGGAGGAAGCCCCTGCAGAAGTCTCCTAGTCCTGGAGGAAAAAAGACAGGTCCCCAGAAAGCAGAGCAAATCACCCTACGCCGGGCCAGGGGTGACAACCTTGACAGACGAAGCCATGCCGTCCATCTAATACAGATCGCTGTCCCTGCAAGCCTGGAAGCCACCTAATTGGCGTCGTAAGATGCCCTTGCTTGGTGTCTTGCCAGCTGCAGGCCTATAGCAGAGAGGGCAATAGCTTGTCTGGATTGCTCCGTATCAGGCATTGTTGCTAAGACTTGGGAGAGCATTGACCATAAATGCCTACTGTAGGCAGCATGGTGAGCCTGATGTGATGCAATGCATAACATCGCATACGGAGAAGAGAACACTCTTGGCACTACAGGTCAAACTGTAGGAATCTGAGTCCATGGATGAAGCGCCAGGCGGCGAAATTGGAGGGGAGTTTCTAGGGTATGCTGTCCTCAAGGCGGGTTGGGAAGAGTACCTAGACACTCCAATGGGGCACAATACCTTCTTCTGCAGTCTGCCGGGGCTGGAGAAGGGGTGGTTGGCGACTGCCAGGAACAGACAGACGCCTCCTGGAAGGGAATAGGCCAGGATAGTATCACCACAAGCTGGGCAGTGAATTCACCGAGGAATTCACGTGTCTCCTGTTCGGTATTGTCTCGCTTAACAAAAGAGATGCGAAGAGCCCTCACCATCCCCGAAAGGAATTCTGATATTCAGTGACATCAGCATCGGAGGACAGATGAGCAGTGGGTTCCTCTCCCTCCGAGAAGGAGGGAGACGAGGATGATGGAGAGCTCGAATGTCCAGAGGACTCCAGCGGTGGTGGGGATAGGCGAAACACCCGCTCATGCATATATTTAACGTATGAGGGGAAGGCCGCCGCAGAGCCTCTGAATGTCTCCCAGGATAATGGGCCCGTAGGACCAACATGGCCAGGAAGAAAGGGGGGTGGCTGCAGAGGAATGGAAGAGGGACACCTACAGCGAGGCAAGTGTCCTCTGCTGAGGCTCTGAAATCCGGAAAACGGAGCCCGAGCTGGCGGGACCCCAGACAACAAACCAGGTCGCAGAACGGAACCCTGGGGATGTGAAGCCTGGGAGAGCCTAGCAGGGGATCCTCCCCATGATGAACCTGGGGCTGCATGGGTCCAGAAGGGCAGCCCACAGCAACGCCACCAGAGGGGTCCCTGGAGCTCGAGAGGGAAAGACGGGGCCCAGCGCTATGGCTCCTGCCCGCACCCCGAGCGGTGGCAGGTGAAGACTGAGGTGCCTCAACCCAGCCTCTCAACCCCCCGGACTCTGAGAACACCCTCCTCCTTGACCCCAGTGACACCCCAGCCCGAGGAGGTGCTGCAGTACCGGGATCGGCAGCTACCGCAACCCCCTCAGGAGGATGAGCCCCTCCCTCCGCTTCTACGCCATCCCCCTCCAGGGACCCCAGACCACTCCTAGCCTGGGAGGCCTCAGGAGAGGACAGCAGAGGAGACAGAGGAATAGGCGCGCTGTGCCGCCTAGCACCTCATCTCACTAGAGACCTCGACTCCGAAGAGTCAGGGTGCCAGGACGGGTCCACATCCGAATCATCCTCCTCTGAGGAGGAAGAGACCAGCTGGACCTCAATACTGGCCACCCCAGGAGTCTCCAGCGAAATGGCACCACGAACGACACCAGTCCCAGCAGTGGCGCCGGACGATCTCGGACCACCCACAATGGCCAAACCCAGCCCTGACTCCCCAATGGCACTGGTCAGACCCGCGGTGCCGCCCTCGGCGCCCGGACCAGACTCTGCACCACTAGGAGAGCCGACCAGGCCGCAGTATCGCGGGTGGTGCGAGCCAACATGGCACCGCCTCGATCACCAGCACCGCAAGCGGCACCAGGATCCGAAGCAGCGCTGGAAGGTGGCGTCGAGGGTCCACCGATGCCGGGCCCAGCAGAACTGGGCCTCGACACTGGGGGAGCCTGCACTTCTGAACAGGTGACTGCCGAGGCAGTGTCTCCACCGCGGCCCCGGGAGGGACCCCGGTGTTCCTCCAACACCACGAAAGAGGCCTCCTTTTCGGCAAGAGAAGATGAGGAGGCCTCCTCCTCTCCAGACCGTATAGGCCTGAGAGGGGACCCAGAGAAAGGGTCTAGAGACCTTACCTGGGAATCCCTGGAGCAGTGCCGTCCCCAAATGTCAGTGGAGCCTTGCCAATCTTGAACGCGTAGACTTCCAGGATGCGAAGGTCCATCGAGAAACAGGCGTCGCATGCATCCATATTATGGTTGGGTCCCAGGCAGCGAAGGCAAACATCATGCCGGTCCGTGATGGAAAAATGCCAGCCACAGGAGCACCAACGCACAGGGGCATGGCCCGCCTTAGACTTGCAATTTGCCCCCGAGCCTGACATGATGTGAAACAATTAAGGCAAAAAACAGAACAGCTCTCAGAGAAAAAATCAGGATGAAGGAGAAGTCTGTGAAGACGGCGTCGACAATGACAGCTAGGCCTAGTGACGTACTAACTCTTCCGTGCAGCAGGTGTAGCCTCGACAGCGGGAGAAACAGAACTGAGATGGAGGAGGAGTCTGCGGCACCTAATGGCTGCCCCTTGTGCATGATGCAGCACGTCGCTTTCGGGGGCAGCGCCGTTTGAGCCAACTCCAAAAAAAAAAATCTCCCATAGCGGGTGTGCACCTCCGGCACTAATCCAAGCAGTAATGAATGGTGAAGAGTGACAAGGGAAGATCTTCTGCTTGATGGGCGTTTCTTCCCTGAGGCTGCCTTCTTCCTTCCTCCAGTCCAAGGCTCTTAAGGGACTTTTTTTTACAGGTACCAGCCTTGAAAGTTGGTCTCATTTTTGGGATCAGTGGGCCCTTAAGTGGTACTTGATATCTCCCATCTGGAATCTGGCCCCTGCCACCAGAGCTGTGGAGGAGCCCATATGACCTAACGGCTGGAGGAAGTGTCTTGCTGGCCTAGGCTGGCCCAAGATGAAGGACTTCACCAAATTTATTAGATTTTCTACCCTATCCTAAGGCAGGAAGACCCTTCTTTGGAGGGAATCCAACTCTGTTCCTATGAAGTCCAGCACTTGAAATGGCTCTGTCTGGGACTTCTGGGAATTTATGAGGAAGACCAGACCTTCCAGGGTGTTCTGGGTCAAAAGGAGAGAGTCCTGCTGATGTGACTTTCCTGTGACAAGCCAGTTGTTCAGGTAGGGGAAAAAATGCACTCCCTGTCTTCTAAGGTGTGCTGCCACCACAGTCAAGCACTTTGTGAACACCCTGGGAGTTAAGGAAAGCCGAAAGGGAAGGGCTGAGAACTGATAGTGACCAGTTCCTACTCTGAACCTTAAATACTTCCTGTGGCTGATGCATCTTTCAGATTCAGAGAGCCCAGCCAGTCCTCTTGTTAAAGAGATGGAATCACTGCAGCCAGGGTTACCATCTTGAACTTCTCTCTTTTTAAGTGTTTGTTCAGATACCTGAGATCCAGTCTAGACTCTCTTCTGCCTCTGTCCCTGCCCCTGAAGAAACCTCTCATTTGAGAGAAATCATAAGGGAGGAAACCACAGGGAAAGTAACCCCTACCTCCTCCTTCATGAGGCCTATAGGAAGTGGAGGTCTTCTCCATCTCGGTGTTACTTTAATAGGTGGCTTTATACACCTCCACCTTTTTCATACATGCCTCTGTTTTGTCACCAAATAAGGAGTTACCTTCACAGGGAAAGTCCATGTCCTTCGTTTGAGTGTCATGGGACAGGTTTGTAGTCCTGAGCCAGGCAAACCTTCTTAGGGACATAGCGTGGGCCATGATCCTGGAAGCAGTGCCACTGGTATCCACTGCCACATGGAACTTATATTTAGTTGCATCCAGGGCTGATTTTGCAGTATCTGCCAAATCCTATGCCAGATCCCCAGAGGCTTTGTCGCTCATGGGCAGGATAGAACTCCAGAGAGCTTTCTGGTACTGGGCAGTATAAGCCATATAGGCAGCCTGCTTCAGCAGTAAGGAGGCAGAAGTGTAAACCTTCTTTCCCATACTATCCAGCTTTCTGTAGTCTTTGTCCAAGAACTGCCTAGAGAGGAGGGGAACCTTAGCGTTATCACAGGTTGAAGCCTGCACTACCCCCTCATTGTCAGGGTGGCAACAGAGGTACTCAGCATCTTGCCAGTCAAGCTGCTACTTCTTTTCAATTTTCTTGGTAATGCCCGGGGTGGAGGTGGGAGTCTGTAATAATTTACAGATTGCCTTTTTAAGGGGCTTAAGCACTGGAAGGAGAAACCTTTCAGTTTGGGTTAGCCCCATGATGTCTAAAAACTCAACCTCTTCCTCCACAGTGTCTTGGATGGAGAGGCTGAGGGTCTTGACCATCTGCCTCACAAAGGCATAGTGTGAGGAAAAATCTTCCTGGTCCTGGGGAGGGGGATCTGAACTCCTGTTCAGGTGAGCCATCGGGCTCTATGGGCTCTCCTTAATCTTTCTCTTCATCATAATAAAACTCGGCCACTGGGTCCTCTGGAACTGGGGAAGGACCTGGAACTGGAGGAGCAACCAACATGCCTGTAAGCGATCCCATGGCTTGAAAACCCTAGAAAAATTGCCAAGCCTTAGCCATGTCCTCCATAGGGGACATTTTAGGTCTGACGGCTCCTTTCCTTCTTCAGGAGGCGGGGCAGCGACATGTTTTTCTTTTGTTTTTTCTTAGCAGGAACCATTTCTGGAATCTGCTCTGAGGGCCTTTTATGTTTGCTTACATCGGGAGTCCCTGTTTCAGGAGCTCTAGACTCCAGAGTATCTTTGGCAGGCCTTTCTTTTTGTTTGCTGTGGGATGAGGGACCCTCATCAGTGTGCTTAGGTGACGAAAAGGCAGACTGGGAAGCCATTATCATTTTTAATTTCTTAGCCCTATTCTTGACAGTTTTACGGCAAGACTTACTGCAGCATTCACAATCAGAAAAAGTGTGCTCAGGACCCAAGCACCTTAAACACAAATCGTGGCAGTCTTCCTCAGCCAATAAATGAAAGCACTTCAGACAGTTTTTGAAACCAGTAGGTTCTCTTTTCTTTCTGGGCTTGTCAGACATGCCAAACATGACAGACCCCAAGAAAAATGGTTTCCAACAGTCAACAACAAAAGTTTGAGGTTCAGTTCCAAAATAAAAGTAAACTGCTAACAAAATGGTCTCTTTCTTTTGTGTGTAAGTTTTGAAAATTAATAATAATGCACCTTGGTTCCTGGAAAATGGGGAACCAGGGCAAAAAATAGAATAAAAAGGCTTAAATATATAGCACAAGGAGCAAGAATAACTTTGTGTAGTAGAAAAAGAAGGGAAACAACCGCATCTAAAATAATTTTTTTTCCGGTTCCTGGGAACCGCTATGGAACCAGAGAAAGAAACTAAAGTAATACAGAAAAAACAAAAACTATGCTAACCTACCTAAAATAGCAGTGAAATAAAAAAAAAAAATACTTGCAAAATAGCAAAATAAAACTACTCAACTTCGTGTAAGACAAAAAGAGCTCTTCGGAGTGACCTCTTTTTCAGGCAGAGAAATAAATCTGACATTGGAGAGCAGGTCAGAATGCCACCACGCGGTACAGTTTTGAATTACATTCCATAATTTGCATAAATTCCACTCTCCGGGGCAGGTCAGACCTACAGGCTGATTATGCACTAGCACTAGTGAGCACAGTGAGGAATTCCCTGGGTCTGAAGGAAAAATTCTGATTCAAAGTAATAGATCAACAAAGGTTTTTATTATTTTACAATATATTTACTCAAGAGAGTCCAGCTCAGTAGGTATAGAAGTAGTAGTTATTTATTTATACAGTGCTCTTCCTTGGTTCAGAGTACTGAAAATTACATAAATTCAGAAAGAGAAGGGAGAATAGAATATAAAGCAAATTAAAGATCGAGGGTGCACTCCCCACCAATCACAGCTCTTCTTTCCTCTGAAAGCGTGACACTCCTATTCTGTGAAGAGTGTCTCATTTGTAGCTGCCCTAGAAATGGGAATATTTGGGAATTTTTCCTTTTTTATTTTAGTATATTATTGATTAATCTCAATCAATAATATATTAATTCTGACACCGAGACCACTCTTATGGTTGTAAGAGTGGTGTCACTTACATCCTTAGAGTATCCCTTCTGTTTGTGGTTCTCATACTATAAGAATGTGCATGAAACTCCTCTTGCACATATTAAGACAATCTTAGTGTCAATTTGAAAATATACAAGATATATGATAAAATGCAAAACAGTTGTGCAAA
Source organism: Neoceratodus forsteri (assembly GCA_016271365.2). NCBI lineage: Eukaryota > Metazoa > Chordata > Ceratodontiformes > Ceratodontidae > Neoceratodus > Neoceratodus forsteri. The sequence continues at coordinate 1,271,516,021 of CM057449.1, read as the reverse complement.
ATATGCAAAACATAGTTCAACAGTATATGTACTATCCTGGGAAAACACAATTTATTAATAAGTTTTCCATACAAACTGATCCTATAAAAGGCCTGGGAAGGCCAGGTTCAGTCAATACTTCTTCATTCTAAATTTGAAAATTTCTTCTGAGGTGGACAAGCAGATGTCAGATGGAAGCGAGTCCCACAGGCCAAGGGTGGCAATTGCAGAAGCTTGGTGCATCATGAATTTTACAGGGGAAGTAGTGACTCATAGATGCCCCTGTCCCATGGGCCTGGTTACTCTTAAAAGGGTATAAGGGATGAGAAGCTTGCAAAGGTATTGAGGGCCTAGATTGTTGAGTATGCTGCTTAACTGGCAGCCAGCACAGAATGTGTAGTTATGGTGTAATATGTCTGGAGGTCAGAAGTCTTGATGCCGTATTCTGGGCCAGCTACAGGCAATAGATTTTACCATCATGAAACCCCTTGTGGAGCACATTGTAGTAATCCTACTTGGAGGATAAGAAGGTCTATACCAGCGTGTACAGATCTACAGGGATTAAAAAAGTGGCACAGCCTAGCAATATTTTTTGAAATGATAAAAACAGTCCTGACTACAAATGACATCAGAGTCTCAAATGACAGACCTTCCCCAAGGACATAACCCAGGCTGCAAAATTTCTAACAATTTCAAACTGTTCCAAGTCAAGAATGGGGAGCTTGAGGCCACACCTCAGTGCTGATAACTGCTAACTAACTGCCAAGATCAAGTGGAGGTGGTACAGAAGAGGGCAACCAAAATGGTGCAGGCCCCACATCAAAAGCCCTATGAGGAAAGACTCAAGGAAATTAAATATGTACTCTCTAGAGGAAAGGAGGGAAAGGGGGACATGATAGAAATGTTCAAATTCCTCACAGGTATTACTGTAATAAGGTACAGGCGGGCAGCATTTTACACAGAAAAAGATACTAGAGGATGCCAGACCATCGGCGCAGTGGTTGGATTTGCACTTGCAATGCTGTTGACCTGGGTTCAGGAATGGATCTGGGGTTCTGGAGGGCCTGCCTGGGGGAGAAGGTTTGAGCGTTTGACAACTGCTCGCCTTCTTGGGGGTAGGGTGGGGTAATGACCTGGAGCTTGCTGACTCCTGGTGGAGGCCGAGGGCATGGCAACGTGATGGGCCCATTGACTAATGGGGCATGGTGAACATTGGCATACGCCTTGACATTAGTGGCACGCCACGCCCCCGGGAAGCAAATGGGAAAACAGTGCTCCATGGCAGACAGGATGACGGTCGCCAGCGCCCGTTGCCAATGAAGCCCCGAGAGGCAGCACATGACTACCTCAACAGCACCCGGGCCAAGAAAAAAGGAGTGTGCTGGCCAACCCCCACTGGCGCTTATTTCCCTCGGAGGAGGGAGACCCATCCGGCGAAGGGTTACGTCAGGTTAGCCGGGGGGCTGTGATGTGGGGTGGTGGTGGCTGGTCTTGGAGAGCAGGTTGCCAGTGGGGCCTTGGCAGCCTGAAGAACTGGCCGACCTAGAGCCAGGGAGGTGCAAAAAAAAAAAAAAAAGATGCTTGAGGACAAGGGATCATTCTATGAAGCTGGGGGGGGAGACTCGGGGACTCAGAGGGGAAGTGAGGAAATACTTCTTCACGGAAAGGGTGGCGGATGCCTGGGACAGCCTCCCAGAGGAGGTGGTGGGTGCAAAAATGGTAATAGAATTCAAGCATACATGGGATAGACACAAGGGGACCTTAGAAATAAGGGAAAAGACCAGTGATCGAGTAGGGTCTGCGGTGGCACAGTAGGTAGGGAAAACAGGGCAGACTAGGTGGCCAAGAAATCCTTATCTGCCGACAAGTTCTGTTTCTATGTTTCTATCTGAACTCAACAGAAGCAACCGTTTTACCCAGGTTAAGCATCACCAGGTGAAAGGTCATCCAACTGAGATGCAGCACCTTGTTTTCAGTGGGGTTCTGCATCTATCCAATTTTACAGTAGGAAAGGCTGAAGCAATGAGAAACTAAGGAACTTACTCGAAGTCATACAGAGAGTAAGTGATATGATTCGAGCATGCTAGTTTCCAAGCCTATGTTATAATCCCTATACCACACTTCCTTGATGAATTCAAATTTTTGTATAAGTGATCTATATTAAATATTTTTCCAGGTTTAAAAACATTTCTTGTTACTGTGGTGCTATCAATAAACACTGTAAAATGTATTCAAAAATCATTGTCCGAACTCATCAGGGGTTGGGGGGAAGCAGCTGGTCAGAAGTAGGGGTTGTGGCTCTGCCATCTTTCAGAGGCTGCTCTGGGAGGCTGGTGAATGCCCAGTTTGCAGGAGGCACATGACCCTCCTTGTGGCATCAGCAGCGCTTAGGGCAGAAGTTCAGTATCTGAGGAGCAACTAAGCATGGGAATCACTGGGACTGTAATCCCATTACTTGAAGGTGCATCACACATCTGCACTGGAGGACTGCAGCTGGGGGGAGGAGTGGAACTAGCACAGATTGGGCCCCAGGGGTGATAACCCCAAATTAAGTCACACCACTAGTAGAATCAGTTCAGGATAACTGCTCCGAAAAGGAAGCACTAGCTGTAACCTTAGAGAGTATGGTTTAATTCAGCAAGGATGCACCAAACAGGAAGGGAGCAGGGAGTACCAGATGGTGAATGAAGCAGATCTTAGTCACAGAGGACTCCATAGTTAGAGGGAAAGAAAGGCTGGTAGGCAGCTCCAACCAGAAGGAGAAATTTGTTCTCTGTTTCTCAGGGTTGACTGCAGGAAAGGTACAGTAATACTCCGCTTGGATATGTGCTGAGAGCGGGTAGGAGCCAGGCAATATGATATAGTACTTAGGTACTGCAGTACAGAAAAGGTTAAGGGCATGCTTAAGGTAGAAAAGATGGGCAGACTGGATGAGCCTTGAGGTCCTTATCTGCTGTCAACTTCTATGTTTCTGTTTCTATCTATGCTTAGGGAACTAGGTAGTAAGCTGAGATCTGTTGCAGGAACAGTAGCTATCTTAGACGTGTTGCCAGTATCACATGCAGGACAGTGTAGGAAAGGTTAAACATGGTAAAAGGGTTAGAGGAATTAAGAGAATTTCCACTTTTTGAGAGAGTGGGGACCCTTCTGGGACAACAGTGTGCTGCCACAAAGAAAAAAAAAGGTAGGAATACTGTATCAGATGAATGGCAGTATGTCATGAAGCACTTGGGTAATGGTGCATTCTGGTTGCTAGGCAGAACAAACTACTTTGTTTATTACTTTTTGCATCAGTGTTTTTTTTTTTTCCTCAATTCTGTTTCTGCACCAACCATCAGGGGCATCTCTCGGGTGGGCTTGCTTGGCTTCACTTCCACCGCCTGCCTGAACCCGTCCCCCAACCAAGAAATCGGGTACAGTCCCCCCACCAGCCCTACAGGAGAAGGCGGGGACCTAGAAGGGTCAAGTTGGGTTCTCGGCTGGCACTGGGTGTGTGGGCTTGGCCACTGAAGCAACGACAGCACGCCTCACCTGGCTGCTGGGAGTTTCTTCACCCACCACCCCTTGTGCAGGACATGCATTGCCAACCAGTGTCTGGAGTCAGCGTCGGGGGGGGGGGGGGAGACAGAAGGGAACTCCCCGGCAAAGGTTCTCCTGAACCATCCACCACTGCAAGTCCCGAGCCATAGGAGTGGAAACCAGAACGAGCTGATCTAGGTCGTCCACCAACTGATCCCACTGAGACCGAAGCATCCACTGAGAGATCCTCATGTGGAGCCGAGCACGAGGGACTGTCGGGATCACAGCCGCCATGAGGCCAAGGAGGCGAAGGACCGACCTGGCGCTGATCCACCAGCGGCTGGACAACAGGCTGACCTGTGCCTGGAGTGTGGCTGCCCTGTCCGGTGGCAGGAAGGCCTCACCAGGGGTCATGTTCAGGATCGCCCTGATGAAATGGAGCCTCTGGGATGGGATCAAGTGGGACTTGGAGTGGCTGATGGTAATACTCAGGTGGGTAAAAACCCCTTGGGTAAGGGAAAGGAAGCGCAGGAGTTCCTCTCTGGATGGGGCCGCCAGGAGCCAATCGTCTAGGTACAGGAAAACCTGTACCCCTGTACACAAGTAGGCCGCTACCACTGAAAGGCATTTGGTGAACACTCGGGGCACCGAGGAAAGACCAAATGGGAGGGCCTTGAACTGGTAGTGGTCCCCCTGGTACGCAAAACGTAGGTATCTGCGGTGGAAAGGGCAGATAGGGATGTGCAGGTAAGCATCCTGCATATCCAGAGTGCACAGCCACTGTCCCAGGCAAAGAAGGGGCAGGGGCCCTGAAGGGAGAGCATCCTGAACCTCTTGTACTCCATGAACAAGTTCAGGGAATTGAGGTCGAGAATCGGCCTTACATCCCCTGACTTCTTCGGGACCAGTAAGAAGTGAGAATAGTAACCTGTTCCCTGAAGAGGAAGGGGAACAGGCTCTATCGCCTCCTTCAGCAGAAGTGCCGAAATTTCTCCCTGAACCAGAAGAAGATGCTCCTGAGAGTACGACTACCTTGGTGGGGGTTTTCGAGGGGGTTTCCGATGAAACTCTACTGAGTGTCCTTCTACAATCAGCTGGAGCACCCAGGAATCTGAAGTTATCCTTTCCCAACCCGGGATGTGGAGGGAAAACCTCCCTCCTACTGGTTCCACTGGAGACCCCAGAGGCTGTGGGAGAGGAAAGGAGTCAGGTGGTGTGGAGCAGTGCTGCAGCTGAAGTCCCCGCTGCTTTTTTGGGCAGTAGAGGCTTGGCAGCCAGAGGGGCCTGGCGTTTATTGGCCCGCTTTCCCTAGGGTTTCGTTTTCTGCCGATTCCGCCTGTGAAAGGGACAACGCTGTGTTTGAGGGGGATTGTACATGGAGTCCACAGACTTTAGTGCAGTCCCCTTCTCCTGCAGATCGGTGATAATGTCCTTGACATCACCATCGAACAGCGCCAAACCCAGGAAGGGCGCTTCCTGAATAGCGGACTGCACTTCCGGGACCAACCCTGACACACGGAGCCAGGCATGACACCTTAAACCTACGGCAAAAGCCGAGCTCCTACCAGCCACGTCCACTGCATCGTAAGTGGCACGAAGCATATGCCGACTGGCCGAACGTGCAGAGCAGACGATGTCAGCCCCTTCCTGTTTAACCTGAGAGTCAGGAAGGGAGTCCAGTTTAGATTCCACCTCACTAAGAATCGCCTTCTGGTAATCCCCCATGTGACTGACATAGTTCAGGGCCCTAACACTCAGAGTGGAAGAAGCAAAGATCTTCTTGCCATACTGATCCAGAAGACCGGATTCTTTGTCAGGTGGAGATGAGCTCAGATGCTTCGGGTTAGCTGACCGGCCGTGAGCAGCGCTAATCACGACCGAGTCTGCTCAAGGGTGAGAATCAAGAAAGTCAACGCCCTCGGGAGCCTGATATAACCTGTTCGACTTCCAAGTAAGAGGGGCTAAAGCCGACGGCTGTTTCCAAATAGTGGAAACAAGATCGGCATGAGGCTCAATCCAGGGTGGCACCAAGGTCAGAGCGGTCTCGGGCAGAGCCAGGTGCTCAGCGAGCTTTTTACGCTGTGGATCCGGCTCCAAGGAATGCCACTTATGAACCTCCTGGATTTTGCGCAGCAACTCCGTGAATGAAGGATCCTCCGGAGGAGTCCTAGGCCTGGGCTTAGTCGGACAGCGTGGCTCGTTTTTCGGGTCGGAGCAACCATAGGAGTTGTCCGAGATGTCACAGGAGGAAGAAGAGGAGGAAGACGACTCCCTCTCCCGGCGTAGGGGAGGAACGGACCCCTTGGGAAACCCTCGGGGAAGCGTGTCCTGCCCTGCCATGGAAACAGAGGGCTCACCCCTGGTATCCGGAGGTGGGGAGGGAGTCTGTCATCTAGGACATATGGGAACTGGAACCGGCACCATCGTCGGGAGACAACTCTCCACCTCTCTGGTGAGCTGAGCTTTGGCCTTAGCCCACCAGGAGGCCAGCGTCTCCTTCAAATCCACCAGCAGCAGAGGGGGCAGTGGAGGAGGAAGAGGAGGGGAATATGGATACTGAGTGTACCCGTAAGACACGTATCCATACCCTGATGGCGGGTAACCTGGCGTCGGGTAGTGAGGCACCGTGTATTGTGGCATCGGATAGGTCAGTGTCGGGTACTGGGGCATCGGATACTGCGGATCCGGGTAAGACGGCGTTGGATACCCAGAAACCGGGGGGTCTGACGGAGCAGACGGCCCGGCCGGAGGCTCAACGGGTGGGCCTGGAACAGAAGGCCCAGTGGGCGGAGGGCCCGGCACTGGAGCGGCATCTGGGAGGGGGATGTCGCCCAGCATCGGCATGACCGGTATCTGTGCCTGCGACCGGGGAACCGATGTCAGGCCGTCCGGCCCAGCGGGAGGAAGGCCTGACGCGGGCACAGAAGGAACCATGGCATCGCCCGGGGATGGAGGGGAAAAATTCCCGGGGTCAGGCTGTGGAGACCCAGGGTCCCCGGAAGGCAGCGAAGGCTGCAGGGAGCCGGGAAAGGTGGATGTAAGAGGGTCCGGCGTCAGTTCAGCTTCTGCGCAGGCATCGGGCAAGCCGACGTCCAACTTATCAGCGGAGTCCCAGCGAACGTCGGAGGAGCCGACGTCCGACTAAGCAGACCCATCGCCCGAGGCAGGTCATGAAGGAGGAGCTGCCTGGTCGGATGGGAGAGTGGGCCGGGCGCCGCCCCAAAGGGTCGAGCGACTTATCGACCATGTCCGTGCGGGCATCAGAGGAGCTGATGTCTGGCTTACCAGAGCTGCTCGAACCAGTAGACCGCATGGCGACGGCCTTACTGGGAGCGGAGGCCTCCAAAAGCCTGGAGGTGCCAGAGGGCGAGCCAGATGGGCAGGCCGCCGCCGCCTTGGAAGCCTCCAAGATGGCCATCGCGGAGTGGTCACCCAGAGGGGATGTTACCTGGAGCACAGCGACTCCAGCCGAAGTCACGGTGGATGAGGAGCCCCGGTCCCGGTGCTTCTCCTTGTCCTTCTTCTTACGATGGCCTTCGGGGGAAGTGGACGCCTGCCGAGGCTTTTTCAACTCCTTCTCCATGGAGGACATTTTCTTCTTGAGAATGTGGGCCTCCAGGACTGCTGCCTCTGTCTGCGGGTGGCGGCGTTGAATTTAAGGCAGTGCTGACACTTCTCCACCTGATGGTCCAGGCCGAGACAGAAGAGGCACTGGGAATGGCCATCCTTGTGCGTGAGTTGGGCACCGCATGAGTCGCACTTATTTTTGTGCTTGGAGGGTGTGGGGGACGACATACACCAACGAAAACCTGACAATTTGGTTAAAACTACCGACGACACAGCTGACGAGCGTTGAACTTTACCACGAGGCGCTGACAAGAGCTAACGGCGGAAAAGAATTGGAAGGCAGGCTTGGAGGTCACATGATGGTCACCTGACATGGGGGCGGTTCCCTGCCAGAGTCTGCTGGCTAGAAATGTTTCCGTGGGGTCCTGACGCCCACTGGCATCAGTCCTATATGTAATTACCTACTGCAAGAGCCCTCTCGAAGTAAGATCTTGTATTACAACAACCGAAGTCACACAGACCCATAGGAAAGGATGCATGGTGGTGCATAAAAGCAAACATGTTTGCTGGTAGGGAACTATCATGTAAGAAAAGCAGGTAGGGAAGGCATGGACAGCCACTAGCTGAGGGAAACCAAACCCCAGGCCATACAGTATGAGGCTAGAAAGGGCAAGGCAGAACCAAAAGCCAGACTATGGCAGTAAACCCAGGGATGGGCAACCAGGAACACGAGGGAGCAGAACCTGGAAACCACAGCGAGATAAAAAACATCCAATGTGATAAACAGCAGTCACATAGGAAATGTTTAGTAGCTGCCAAGCCACAGACAATCCACAGACAAAATAATGTCATGTGCAAGGCAGAAGGCATGGGAGACCCATCAGGCAAGCCGACTACAAGAAGAGTCAGAGACAGAAACTACCACCAGTGACCATGAATGACTGAAATGTAAGTCGGGGAAAAAATAGCTGTACGTAAGCCTAGGATAGCCCTATGGCAGCAAAGCGTGAGAGGGTGCAGTGCACAAAAACAGAAAATATCAGCAGAAAAAAAGACCACAGACAATCCAGTCTGCCGTGTTATGCAAGGTTATATAATGTTTCTTTTTTTTTTTTATTCAGATTTTTTTCAGAGCTGGCAGACAGGGCTCCAGTGCCCCCCTCGGGGGGTGCATCCGTCCATGGCCTGCGTCCCAATCGCCATTGCAGCTGGGATGATCATGGAGCCTGCCAGCTCCATTTTCATTTTCTCCCCTCCTCTTGTTGCGTGTGCATGCTGTGGTCCCACAACACCCTCCCTTCATGCCGCCCTTCACCCTGCACTGCCCCCAGGCCTCCATCTGGTGGCACTCATACGGGAGCAGCAACAACGTTCCTCCCTGGGAGAGCTGCCTCGTGGCTGCTCAACCCTGCTCCTGCCCCCCCCAACCGACGTAGGCTCATTCTCGAACCCAGGTTGCTGGCATGGCATGAGGTGTGGCATCCAGCGCCTCAACCCTCAGAGCCACAAGGCCAGCCTGGTTATATAACGTTTCTATGTTTTTGTGGCAACAATCCATCGCCTACAGAGCCAGCCATAGGAAGAGAGTAGGGGGGTTAAAAAACACTGCAGTAGCAGGTCCCCCAAAAAACAGTTGGACTACAGCCAGGCCTACAGATATTAGGAGAAGCAACCTACAAGGTCCAGCCAGACACAACTAGAAGATTAGGAGCCAAATCCCAGCCGTAGTATCAGGAGTGAAGGAACAACATCCCATGTCAAATGGGAAAGAATGGCCAAAACCCTAGACAGAGGTGAAATTGGCATTTGGACCCGAGTCACAAACCATGTACAGTATCGCAATTGAAACCGGAGTCCCTGGATCTAAGCAAGTGTTAGATATTTAAAAAAGGAAGGAAAACTTCAAAGACAGAATTCGACAAAGGCGTTTTTTTCAGTCCAGTATGAAGTCGGTGGGAGAAATAAAAAGTGAGGAGTCCACTATTACATAGGCAGCACCAAAATAAATCAACGTGTGATCCCTGTTAGGCAACCTTTTCCAACTGGTCCTGATGGTGGTGGCTTACAGCTGTAAAGGTGTGGCTCTATGGAGGGAGATTTCCACAAAGAAGATCTCACCAGAGACACCAGGCTAACAGGCAGACCATCGACAGCAAAGATAATGTAATTATCTGCCCCCATTATACTTTAGCAGGCAAACAGGTAGAACACCCACATGCCCAAAAGGAGTTGAGGTTCAAGGCAGAAAACAATTTAGTAAATAAATAACAGGCACATAACAAACAGGATTATCTTCCAAGAGCTACCACAGTAGAAAAAGCAAGGGTTTATGAGCAGATTGGATGGATCAGTGGTCTTTTTCTGCTATAATTGTCTATGTTTCAATGTAAGTTACTAAGTACACTTTAAGCAGAATAGTCTTCTGGCTTTACTGCTAGTCCTCTGGAAACACCGAACAACCATGTGTTCCAAGATAACTGTCACTGTGAAGGGAGGGGGGAGTCAGAGTTCCATGGTGATGTCACTGCTTTGGGGAGTTTGTCAGTCCCTGTTAGGGATGCATGAGTGACCCAGTAGCAAATGAATAGCCCAGTGACAATGAGGAGCAACAGAAATGTCACTTCTTGGTCAGTTGGCGAGGGGTATGGATCCCAGATGGTCTGTGGCCCACCCTCCACGGGCCTCACCTCCTTGGTTCCCCAGCCCTCTACTGGCCTTGCTGTATCTCAGAGTTCCCTCAGGAAGTATTTTCAATAAAAAAATATATTTTCAACTTAGTGTAAAGTACTGTAAGCAAAAATACTTAAGTTATAAAATTGGGGGATCAGGTACAAGGCTGTGTACATCTTTTTTCTACACTGACTAAACACTGAGGCTAAGTCATGAAGAGTACAGTATGCTTCTCATAAGAATACCAGCCCCCCCCCCCAAAAAAAAAAAATTACTATTATGTTAGACAAACTTTTGAAAGAAATGAGAGGAAAAAAAAATACATCAGTACTGTCAACATGAAACTAACCAACAATTCAGAATTGAATGGATACAAAGCTATGTGGTATATGGTAGGGTACTGGTAAGGTAAAGTGATACTTAACTGCTTGTTGCGTTCAGCTTATTTTGATTTAGCTAAATAATCTAGCAAAAGTAATTTCAAAATTGGCATATTAATGAACACAGTAATACCTTATTGACTTTTCATTTCACGAATGAAATATAACAGTAAGTCAGAGTCCCATGCCTTGAACAACAATAACCACTGCTAAAGGCTGGGCTATTACAACAAATTTCCTATAACAATAATGGCCTGCAACTACTGATACATCTCCAGAAGCAAGGGAATAGAGAGACACATGCTATCTCTCAACTCTGAGTTCCCACCCTTAGCAGGGCAGTGTTCTTGATAGCAAAGCTCACACCATAAAAAGTGTACTTGGTGGGTGCATATAATGTTGACCACAGAAACACAGGACCTTGTCCACGTAACTCATGGTGCTCAAGCTACCATATGGGAGCAAATACTGAAGCTGCGAACCTATTCCTTTATTCATCAGATCTGTTCCCCATGACTACTTCCCATTCCCTGCTTTCAAAGCTCTACAAAGCGGAAAGGATCAGCAGATTAAACAACTGCACAGCTTGGATCCAAAGACTTCATCTCCCATCAGAAAGTTACCAGAGCATTGGCAGAAGTGTATAGGCAAGATGGGTGACCAAGTAAGCTAAAAGGAGCCTGTCTATGGGCTAGTGCACACTCCTGTTATGAATTATGCCTCACTCTGCCCTAACTTAAATCCAAAGCAAGAGTAAGAGCATTTTAATTCCCACTGTATGGCCCCAAAACATAAAACACAGACCATTAGCAGTTTATCACTGGAACTGTTCTGTAATCTAAGACTAAGGGTATCACCTGTATTTGTAGCTCTTGCCCTGGCTTCCTTCCCAGGTCATAGCAGCAAACAGATAACTCAACCTAAACTACCTACCTACTGTACCTGGATAACCAAATAAAATTAACCAAACAGAAGAACCTAGGTAAGTCATTTGCCTTCTGTAATGACTTTTTAATACTGTATATGCAGAAGTTGGCAACAATATCTTGGCTCACCCTTGATTTTGTGTATCGTAGTGACGTGGCATGTTCAGATCTGCTTTATACCACCAGGTGGCTGATGTGAAGTACTGGAGTCAAATAAAAGGGGAATGGTTTGTTCGATTTTTTTTTTATATGTTATTGTTCTTATCGTTGTGTTGCATGCTTGGTCTCTGGGTCTTTATTGTAGTGTTAATGATGTTGTAACATTGCTCTTGAAAACAATAAAAATCATTACATTAAAAAAAAAAAAAAACTTTAAATCTTTACTCACTGAATTCAGTTGCACCAGAACAGACCAGAAACAGAGATTCCATGCTGAGTTGCAGGATTACAACCTTTACTGTAGTACAGCAACAGCTTTGATTCTTGACATAGCATCTGCAAAGGCAGGAGAAGGAGCAACTCGGAGGTGGCTGAGGAGTGTCAGAGCCATCTGCTGCACTACAAAGTTTGTAATGCTGCAACTCAGCGTGGAATTTCTGCCTTCTGGTCTGTTCTGGTGCAGCCCAATTCAGTGAGTAAAAATGTTCAAATCTGCCACTGAGCGGTGGGTGCAGCAATGCTTGCCTCCGCTGCCTTGTCAGCCAATTAAGTAAAACAATACCCAAACGAAAGTTTTTTTTTCATTTGGGTAATGGTATGCTAACTGGGCTGTGATGAAGCGTGATGAAATCTTCCAGGATCCAGTATGCGGCACATTTAAACAAAACTGTGTAACAGGAATTAGCATTTATGTAGGGCTTGTCATATACACACTGCATCCCAAAGCACTTTACAAGCAATGAGAGACTGGTACTGAAGTGTCTGTAAATGGGTAGTGGCAGCCATTTTGCGCATCAACACCCTCAGATAGCCTAGGACAATTGCATGGACCAGTATTATAGGAAGGGGAATTTTGGCCAAAACACCAGGGAAAATCCCTTATTCTTTTGAAAAGTGCCTGGGATTCTTTTACTTCTGTATAATGCCATATGCTGTTTTAAAATACCAGTTAAACTTTCATATGCAAAGTTATTTACTATCAAGGTATCACAAAGCAATCATGGTTCCAAAAAGCTGCCAAAGCAGGTCCAAAAATAGGCTGGTGGTTCAAATGCCATTTTAACAAATGCATTCCTACTGTGTACTAGAACGTGGCAAGGACTCCTTGGATAAGTTATACAATATACCTCTGAATGCCTGTTCATATTGGTAATATCCTGAGAGTTCTACAGAGTTCAACAGGATGCTGTATATGGGTACAAATAAAACCAATCAGCATTTGTTTTGTAATGATGTCAATGTAAAAAGAAATCACAAAAACAACAGCCAATATATTTTATATAATTTTTTTTCAAAAGAATTTTATTCAAGATTTTTCCAACATGTTGCACATCTGACAGCACAAAAGGAAAACAGACTACAAAAACTGGGAGAGGTAATATATAAAAGCTTAGTGGAACAAGAGACTAAACTGACCTCTAACATAAAAAGGAACTACCTATCGTGCTTCAAATAAAGTCTTGTCTGCAATTCATTCACCTTTTGTATTATTACAGCTCAGTTCATATGTTCCCAAATTGCTGTCTCCCCCCTACCTTGCATCATTCATTTTCCTCAGGAAGTTACTGCATCCATAGGGCACCTGCCCCTCTCCACTGGCTTCAAGGCAGATTTGCCATTTGACCCAGTATTGTTTGTAGTAAGATTATTATAAGCCATATTCTGATACACAGCCTTTATCTGCAGCAAGAAGCAAATACATGTTGTTTAACAACATTGTTTAACACCAAGTACTGTATGTCAGATTTACAATAATAAGATGATTCAGTAATTGTTAAATACAGGGAAAGATAAATATGCTAGATAAATTTATTAACTAAAAGTCATGCTTCCTGCACATTTGACCCATACATATGATACAACATACAATTTTACAGAAGGAAGAAGTTTATTTGCCAACTGAACTATTTTCACCACCAGTTAAGTATCATCCCATTTTCTTCAAAATGCCTATCAAGTCTGAGTTTAAAGGTAGATAAAGTATCAGCTGCCTTGTATTTCTTTAGTGGACAAATATTATAATAGAGTTTTTATAATCCTAATCCACAGTTTCATTTTTGTGATCTGATTTAGTTTTTTTTTTTTTTTTTTAATTTAGTATAAAAGTTTATAATTATGTACCATCTCTCTCTCCCTGTCCTTTGGGAATATAACTACATTTGTATACCTGTGTAAGCTGACTTTTTACATACTGTTTGCTACAACCGCCAAATAATTTCCTCATCTTATTTTGTCAATGCCCAGTTATGAACAAATGTTGAGTATGATATTGTTTGTTACTGAAATCTTTAACTTAGTAAGCTACCCTTTATTTAAAAATAATTCGGCAGTTTTTTTTCTTAACACACATTTGTATACCTCTTACGGGTATGGCAGTTAATCACACTGTATATATACTGTAAGACTAGCTCATCAGTTGTTCTGTTACTGCCTTCATTGCACAAAGTTGCCAAGCAGTAGCAATGCCCAGCATGAAGTTACTTTGTAAGAAATTCATTATTGTATACATTTCCATAACTACGGCAATACACAATGCATCTTTAAAATTATGTTTTAGATTTTGAAACAAATCAATGAAATACAGTAACTTCAGTGTTTGAAGATTATTCTTTTAAAGCCTAGCACAAAAAAGCAATTACTTATTATGGATTTTAGGTTTCTAAATCTATGCTATACAATAGATCTATACTGTGAAATATGCATATGATGGCTTGATCTGATCTCGGATTTTAAATGTTATAACATTTGCAGCATTTTGTCTGTTCTACAGATTTAGATGTGTTTTCTTGGGCATATATTTTGATTACATAATGTTTTATCATGTGACTGGTATAAGACTGAGCAACATGGATTTCAGAAAATGCTAACTAAGATGGTTATGTTTTAAAAGGCAGTCATACACATTGGTGTAGTCTATAAAAAGGAAAGGAAACAACTCAAGTGATTTCATTTTCTTCTTTTGTATTTTTTTCCTGATTAAATTTGTTTCTGGCTTCAAATTTAATCAGCGAGTTGGGTTTACTGACATTCTAAATGCAGTTTTTAATATTCAGGACCAAGATTCAGTGTTTCTACATGAACCATTCTATAATTAACTAATTTTCAGGTTCTGTGATTGATTATTGGTTTTGGTACGATTTCAAGATGCCTTTGTTTTACTGGGTAAAACACTGAAAGCAGTGATACTACATTTCCAGAGCTTTGATTGCTCCCTCCCCTTTGGTGTTCTGATAATGTCTTGTGGATCCAATAAAAGGGTTCCAATCTCCTGCTTAGTTAATCTATTTGTACAATGACCAATATGGCTACAAATCAGTCTCTGCTACTGCACTGGTAACATGAGTCATAAATGAGTGCACACAAAAAATACATTTATTTAAAAGTTAATAATCACCAGTTTCTTGGTTTACACATGTCCACTATTTCTTTCTTGACATTTAAATCTCTAGCACCCACATAACTGCTTGTATGTTATTCTTAGCCAAGAATATGGATATTGCTATGTCTTTTTTCCCCAGTCAGGTCCACCATCCTTCACTGATGTATACTTAAATAATTTTGGAATGACAATGCTTGATTAAGCTTTAGAAACAGATGAATTGGTAGAGAGAGAGAAAAGAAAAAAAAGGTTTCTTTTGCAAAAGGAAAAAAAGAATAAAATAAACATCCTTATAGTTTTACAGATTTAAGGAAAAAAATTAATTGATGCAAGCATGCAGGTAGCTTCTCCAGCATGTCTTATAAACTATGTTATTTTTTAGAAGGGTGGGGGGTACAGTGGTGGTACTGGTAAAAGGAGAGCAATCTAAAATACTGCAGCAGGCCTTGACTCTTAAATTCGTTTCACTCCATGCAAAGAAGCTGATAAACACAGCCTGCTGTTTTTTCAGTCAATAAATGTGAATTGAAATAAATAAATAGAACAGGCACAAGCTTGACATAAAAGCTCTCTCACAAAGCATGCTTAACATCATGGACAGAAGCAAGACAGCTGTGCACTGCTATATTGTAGTGTGCATGGCAAATCAAGCACAAAAAGGGGCAGCTCAGCAGGGCACAGGGAGGGTAAGTTGCATGCTTCACCCCCTGCCCATGTTCTTGGTTCATATCTTTCTTCCTCTGTAGTCAGTATGGTACCTGTCATGGATGTAACAGGCCATTTTCAATCTACATCTTGTTATGGATTAATAAGCAAACACTTTCTTGCTTATTATACAATTTATCATCATGAAAATTGCATTGGGATCCTCAAGGCTACATGCTGATACATTCATTTATACTGTAGTCTGCACACAACACAACTATTTACTAATGTTGAAGATGGCGAAGAATGTATCAGAATGGTTTTAACAGCCCTTCAAAAACATGTATTTTTTGTACAAATTCAAAAGGAAACATATAAGTGTTAGTTATGTGTGATAACATTTGGGTTTTTAACAGAAGACATACTGTAATTTAAAAGCCCATAATCAGATTTGTGTAGTATTTGTGTTTTGCTAAATTACAAAAAAAAAAACTGAATTCAGATAAATTCAGTATTTTATCATTCTGCACACATCATGCTTCCTTGCTAAAGAAATGCTTGTGAGCTAAATTCACTCCAATGCAAAACTACATTACAGGACATTTTTAATGTAATACTGTATATTATTGCTTTGCATTGTGGTTATGTTCAAAATCCAAGTTATAAAGTAACATTTATATTATAGTGTATTGTTTACATCAGATCACATACTTTGTTAACCAACTGTAAGCCAACATCACTATATAACCCAACATTTTAGCATGCTTTATGGAACATATACTGTATTATTCCCTAAGACAAAATTGGCATTTCTTATTAGGGGCTATGACAACAGCACCCTACAGTCTTTGCATACTGAAAGTACACTGATTTAGTTCAGAAATCACTGATACAATGGGATTATACAAAATATGGTGTGCAGACATTTTTTAAATACTGTACTATACCATTAACCAGTTAGAGGGGCTTAAAGTATATGCATTTCTCAAGGATACAAATTCAGTAATTGGTAACCTAAAAAGAAAAAGTATTTTCATATTTAAAAAGCTTAATTTAGAACCTACAGGCTTCTTCTGAAGGTAATATATCAATATATTTGTAATACTATCAAAGAAATAAAATTATGAAAACTTCTCTGTGGCCTTCGATCTCCTAAAATGCCATGTTTCTACTATTTTTAAAATATAATGTGTGCAATATATTTATTATATTATTAATAAATGCTGTGTCTTATAACGAAAAACAAATAGTAAAAAATATGAATTGTGATTAGCAGAAATAATTATTAAAAAATGTGTAAATATTTTAAGGGAGAATATAGCTCTATTTAAATTTGCATAACAATAATATAAAATGAATATATCAATATTATTTTAAAACACTTGAGTACTAAATACATTATCCAACATTTTTAATAGATTGAATAAAGTCAACCTGCTCATCATAGCTGCTGCATAATAAAAAAATAATGTAATACAGCAAATATCATAGCATTATTGCTAATGTTTGTTTCAGCAACTGTGTTGATTAGTATAGCAGGTAGGCTTATTGTTTTTAATCCCAGCTGATCAGTTTTTGCTTAAGAATACCATATTTACAAACCTACTATTAATATCCTATTAAAACTAAAAATACTAAAATATTCTGAAACCCAAATCTGCCTCCAGTTATAGTGTAGCATCTCACATTCACTGGGCAGGTAATACAGCAAAATATAGAGGCAGTATAGTGCAGTGGTTTAAGACTCTGAGCTGCAAACCTGGAGACCTGGGTTTGAATCCCACAGCTCCCACTTGCACACTGTGTGACCTTAAGCAAGTCACTTAACTTCCTTGTGCTCCCAGGTCACACCTGTAAACAAGCTTCCAGCTTAGTGTGTCTCTCCTGGTAAAAAAATAAAAAATAAAATGCTAGACACTAAAAGCAAAACAAACACATTCACCAAACTGTATGGCATCCATGTCATATTGGTCTGGTTATCTCAGTATCACCTTTCTTTCAGGTAACATCAGAGAAGGCAAAGAAAGTTTAAATATTTTGGCCATGAAATGGTTGTATACCCGAATAACAGGGTACTTTGACCCTACTATTTTATCTCCTACCGATTTTTCTGATAACTATTCATTTTTTTTTGGTAACATGAATATATAACGATGCACTTTACTAATAAGAACAAAATCTGAAAACATAAGGTACTACAGGCAACCTAACCACAGCTATATTTGAAGTCATAAAATTATAAAATACAGTGTGTATATCCTTTTTGTAGCACACTAAATTGAAACTGACTTTTGGAAATATTCATCAACAACTCCTACTCTAAGCTTGAGAAAAGCTATAATACTTAATACACATCACGGAGTCTTTTTTTGTTACTATGAATCAGCTAAATGAAACACAAAAAATGAAAAATATGCCCAGTGTGCTTAAATCTTTCACAGTGTGCAAGTAATTTACAATGTACACTGAATATAATGTAAAACAGTATGATGAGAAAATCTTACCCCAATTTACAGGTAATTTATAAAACATCAAACTATTGTTAACATTTTACTTTAAAACAGTATGATTAGTTCAACAGCAAAATAAACATAAATAAGTGAATTACCATTTCTGCAGTATAAAACTTAAGCCACCTCTGCCAGCTGTACATTAGCATATAGCACACATGTGGTGATATTAACTGCATGAAAGAATGTCTAAAGCAAGCTACTAACCTAATCTTCACATTCAAGAGGTCTTCCAGAACATTGTTTTACTAAACTTCACTGCTATTACTGATCTCACATCAACAAAATACTGATGGTAATGATCAACAGACATGTGAAAATGAAAGCAGGCTATCATTCTACAGGACTTAAACGTATTGTAGCGTTCCTATTATCCACATTTTAAAATGGATCTAAACAGTGCAGTGCAATGTAATGAGCTTCAAACAAGAAAGCGATGCAACACAGCAGCTCTTTAAGAAACAAGATATATCGAACCATCATGTTTCTCTTCAGACAAATACTGATTTTCTAGATCACCGCCTCCCCTCCTTGATCTGCTTCAATTTGTGCACATTGTTTGTTGGACGTCATTACAAAATCTGCTGAAGGGATACTAACAAAAAGTATTATTTATAATATGCACCGTTTTGTTAGCTGTGTTACAAGGTAAATATATATTAATGTTGTGCTACAGAGCTATAGTAGGTGTATTACAATAATAGTTTCAATCTAACATAACACAAGTGTACAAATAACTGTTACAAAGATATACTGAATATGTTATTATTATATTCTGTATAGTACATGGATGCTTTCAGTCACAAGAGGAGTCTACATCTTCTGATACTGACTGAAACCGAACTCGATATCTGATAAATATTCACCCTCAATTTTAATTATTTATTGATTATTAATTTATTTTTGTATGTAGCTAGGAAATACATACTGAGCTGGTAACAGTTCATTTCCATATGTGCCCTGGGGTGGGGGCAGTGAAAGGAAGAAACAGAGGCTCACTAAGAACAAGAAATACAAATACAATTTATAAATAGGTACGTAAGCATTATAAATAACATCAGAGGTTAATACCAGCATAAATACTCACTTCTGATCATGGGAACAGATGTGAGTAGTAAAGGAATATTTACTTCCATTTTTGCAAGATTTACTCTCATTTTCTTATTTTAAGAATTAGTTTCCCACCATGCTCATTTAAAATTATGTTTGGTACCCCATGCATAGAACTGGCAATACCATGTGATGCTAGTAGACATGGAACCAGAGTGGAAGCAGTGGTGTAGGGACAGAAAAGAGCAACAGTATCAATTGTGTACTCTCAATACAGAAGACAGTGTCCAGAGTTGCTCATTGGCTGGCCGTAAGGGTTGTTTTGATACAACCTGGCAAAGAGAGTCAGTAGCTGGCTTCAGGGTCCAAGTGCCCTATAGGTTTGAAACTTGTGGGGGTGGATGCCAAACTGGTCTGTGGATGGAATTGCTATCATTTAGATGAAAATAGTATCACGAAGAAAAAGCAAACTAAATACTTCACAGTCTTAAAAATTATCTGGAACCTTGCTTCTAATGTCAAGTGAGTGTGTTCGGTATGCAGTGTAATACAAACTGATACACCTTTAGAGTGTTCTCCATAAGAGAGAGAGAGAAAATTCAGTTGCAAACCACTCATCTCTAGTGACCACAGCCAAGGTTTAGTTTATTTTTATTTTATGTTTTATTTGAAAGTTTGTGACTGGGAGAGGCACACTGAGCCACGGCTCATTTCCAGGTATGACCCAGGGACAAGGGAAAGGGAATATTTGTACAGATGTAAACTGACTTACAGAACCAGATTAAGCTGTTGGTGGTATTTTCAGTGAATGCCATGATCAGGGCCCCGATTTTTCTGCGGCACATTTGAGCAAAGTTCTGTAAGAGAATTCCATTTGCCTAGAACTTCTGGGCGGCACTCAACACCAATTTCTGCGGCAATTCTGCGGCACATTTTTACCCTTAATTTTTTTCCTTTTTTGTTTTTGCCATATCTGACACAATGCACGCTCGTAACACAGTCATTTTATGGGTGTTTGTCACCAAATTTTCAACATAGCCAGTTTAAGACCTCTGCTCATGAACAGTATCACTGTGATTTTATTAATCTGCCCAGAACATTGATTTCGCACACCGACTGCGCCATTCTGCGCTACAAGGGTGGAAACACATTTTGAGGTGAGATGTGAAAAATGACAGCTGTACTACTCATAAGACAGTGTGGTGGAAATGGCAATGTTGAAACTCTGGAGTGAAAATATTGAAATTTTAACTTACGAGCCCGCGAGGAACTGGCGAACGCACGCTGTTAAACAGTCATTTTTGGAATTTTTTCACCAAATTTTCAACATAGCCATTTCAAGACCTCTGCTCATGAACAGTGTCACTGTGATTTTCTTAATTTGTCCCATACATTGATTTCGCACACCGACTGCGCCATTCTGCGCTACAAGTGTGGAAACACATTTTGGGTGAGATGTGAAAAATGACAGCTGTACTGCTCATAAGACAGTGTGGTGAAATGGCAATGTTGAAACTCTGGAGTGAAAATATTGAAATTTCGTGAACTTACGAGCCTGCGTAGGAACTGCGTAACACACGCTCGTTAAACAGTCATTTTTTGGAATTTTGGCACCAAATTTTCAACATGGGGGTTTTGGGCCCCCTTCTCATGAATGATGTCACTGTCATGGCGGTATTCGGTCCCGAAGGGTGATTTCGCAGTCACTGCGCGAAATCACCCTTCGAGCCAGATACGCCATGACAGTGACATCATTCATGAAGAAGTCCCAAAACCCCATATTGAAGTGATAAATCCCAAAAATACCTGAGATATGCAATAAAGTTGAACCCCTCCTATCTAGCCCATTATACAGCTTACCGGCATTTCCTCAGTTCTGGTCGCCTTTGAAGAGTGCAGACGTGTTCCCGGTCCACTGAAGATCGTCGCGCCGGAGTCCGGAGGTAAGTATGGGGTTGGGGGTGTGGGGAGGCTGGGTGCACAGTGGGTGGGTGCGGGATGTGGGAGGGGCTCGGGAGGCAGCGCCGTGGGACAGTTTTTGTTTTACAGGGGAAAAAAAAGAGCGTCGCGGGACCGCTTGCCACGCTGGGGTGGGCTCCCAGCGGGCAAACGACTTTGGGGCGCTCAGCCGACGGGGACTAGGCACCCCTGCCGCAAAAAAAATATTGGCATTTGCCACGCTGGGGTGGGCTCCCAGCTTGGCACAAGGACAACAGGGGGGCATTCAGCCGATGGGGATTGGGCACTCGGCAAAATCATTGATTGCTCGCTGGGGTGGGCTCCCAGCGTGGCATATGCTTTGATGGGAGGGACAGTGAAGCCGGCGGGGATTGGGCACCTGTCCGACAAATGAAGCGGACGTTTGTTCCGGCCGCCGCAATTCCGCGGGTGATGGCAAATTCCACGGATATTTCCACTGTTTGCCGATCCGCGAATCGCGCGGAAAACCCGGGGCCCTGGCCGTGATAGACTGAGCACCTTTTTTCACTACGAAGTTCTTATGCTGTATTATCACAAACACACAAGCAAACTCACACTTATATACAGCGTGCAAAAAAGCTACGTTACTGCATTTGTTAGGCTTGAAGCACAAAACATAAAAAGTAGGGAAATATAAAGTGTGGGGGAAAAGTCCCTCAAGCCTTGCTGAATCTGGGGTGTGTTCTTTCTTGGGGTTTGAGTGATCACACAGCACAGAGCTGCTTTGACTGACTTCGGTAGCCTCTATCCAAGCATTAATGTTTCAATATTTTACTTTGTCTGACAAGACAGTGGCAAAGTTAGGATAACATCATTGCAGCATCACGTGATCATTCAGTTCCAGAGGAACAGCACACCACAGATTTACCAAGGCTCAAGGGACTTTTCCCTTTAACTTTTTATTTCCCTATTATGAATGCTGTAAATACAGATTACTCACTTGTAACAGGAGTTCTAGGAGTGGTATATGTTGTTCATCCACACTTGTTGGCAGGTACCTTGCCAGTTTAAGATGGGCTGGATGGTCTTCAAGCTGGCTCCTCCTACCCACCCAGGTGGTAAAATCCTCGGCTCCATCCCATGACACCAGATCTAGCCCACTGGAAGCCAGGTTTTGTGCATCCACAGCTGGGGAGGTCGGGTGGGTCCGTGTGGATAAACAACAAATACCACTCCTAGAAAGTGCAGTTACACAAAGACTTTTGCTATAACAGTAGATCTTCTAGGAATGTCTCTTGCAGTAAGTCATTACTTCTGGGAGTTCCCGATAGGTGGCGCTCCAGCACGGAAGTTTCTTCCAGCAGTCTCCACACCAGGGACCACCCACACGACCTCACTTCCTGGGTTGTACCTATAAAAGTGGGTGGTCCCTGGTAAGCTCCGTTCCCCGCTGGTTTTAGCTTGGGAAAGCGAGGGACTGAGGGAAACCAAGGTACAAAAGCTTCCTAACCCTACATCGTTTTTCCTATTACAAAATGGCAGGGGGTTGGAGGGAAGGAGGGAAACTACTTACTGCTAAAGACATTCCTAGAAGATCTACTGTTACAGCAAAAGTCTTTGTGTAACTGCACTATCTTCCACGGAATGGTCTCTTGCAGTAAGCCATTACTTCTGGGAGATTCCCAAGCAGTTATATGGCAGTGGGGTGGCCAAATATGGCATTCTGCCATAAGGATAACGTGGCCATAGGACCAATAAATGTTATGAATAGCATATCAGCATATAGAATAATTTTTGTATTCTATTTGTAAGTTGTCATTATCTTGTCTGTTATAGGGTTATGGCTAAGATATAAGCCAGACCTGCTATTATCAGGTGTTTATCAGATGTATTAAGAGAAATGGTAACCCGATTAGGGTGAAACATGATAATCATATCAATAAATTATAAGTAATGCCACTATATCATGGAGTGAATAGTTGCGCTCATAAATCTGCAGTGAAAAAAACAGTCCGAGCCAAAGGCTACTGATGTCCCAAGTTGTAACAGTATTTTAAATAATATAATGTTAGTCCTTAGAAGTGCAACAATGTTGCATGTTAAGAATCTTACCACATCAGTCAAGACGGTAGAAAAATATCAATTTGGCAAACATAGGACACAAAAGTAGCAGATACTGTTGCAAAATGAAACAATGTATCTGTGACAGGAAGAAAGTCAGTGATTCTTACTAGCTGTATTCAATTATGCATTTGGTTTTACGCAACATGTGAAGTACATGTTGACATCTCCATCTTGTATTAGCAATCTTACTTACAAGGGGGTCCCAGGTATGTCAGGGCCTGCAACCTTGTTCAGCATGAATCTGAAATGTTCATAACGTAAGTCCATTATGTGTACTGATTGGAAAAACAGACGCTAAAGTAATAATGAACAATATAATCGAAATCATAAGGCAGTGGATTTCGTCCTTGAAATTAATGAAACACATATGTGTAAGAAAAATATATATATATTTTTTTCCCCAAGCAAAAGAGACATGCAGAGTTTAATATATACAATCTCTGTATAGGTACTCACCCTCGTACATGTAAGTATCTAGCATGATCAGGTGAAAATTGCTTATAGTCATAGAAGGTCGAAATATAATCCATACCAGGATATATTGGGTGTGTCTCAGCATGTGAGTAGCAGTAGGTGGACCCACACATGGGAGGGACATGGAGTCTGACGCACAATAGGCCAAGAGGCATCCCTATGGAATGGCCGTAATGGTCTGTAAGAGTGATACCTCAGGAAAGTGGCTAGATGTATAGAGCCCATTGTAAAAGGCCTTAGTCTTTTGGTTGAAGCCCCAAGAGGTCTCCGAGGCCTAGAAGAAGAGACCGGGGTGGAGTGAGAGTTTTTTAGTGAGAGGAAGAGGCGCCGGGCGGCCATGGGTCCACTTCGTTGTGTTCCTTGTCACTTGTTCTCTGCCTTTAAAGGTTTCTCGTTGAGTATAATTAGATCCAGTTCCGTATGAATAATTATACTGAGGGCGTGGTTTGGAGTACATGTATTGTACTGTCTTTAGTTGCTTGCCTGAGGCTTGTAGATCATCCAGAACCATTTGAGCCCCTGGGCCAAAAAGATGGTCACCTGAAAAGGGGGCATTCGTCACTTTCTGTTGAACATCAGGTGCTAGCCCTGGGAGTCAGAGCCATGCCTGGCCGCGTATAAGAACACCGACTGCAGAGGCTCTGGCTGAAGCATCGACAATATCGTATCTTGATCTTAATAAGTGTCAAGAAAGGGAAGTGAAGGTTTTTATTATTGATGTGAGTTGCTTTTTTTCAGGGGATGCAGGTGGTCTGTTTATAATGTCCCCAGCAGAGGTGCTCACTGTAAGCTGGTATTTCAGCATGTGTCCCATGTAATTAAGTATTCTGACATTTAGTGTGTTTAGAGCAAACACTTTCTTCCCCACGTAATCAAAACATCTAGAGTCTCTCTCTGGAGGTATTGTAATTGCAAGTTTAGGTTTGCCAGTGTGGTTGTGAGCAGCTGCAATAAACACAGAGTCCGCAGTGGGCGTATTCCTTAAATATTGATAATCAAGAGGAGCCTGATATAGTCTGTGTGCTTTTCTAGGTACCTCCTGTGGTGCTACGGGTTGGCTCCATGCTTCAGTAATCGCATTTCTGAACATTAGTATAAAAGGAGGGACTGCCTGGATCAGTTCTTCCGGAAGGTCTAGATATTCTGCCATACCTTTACTTAATCTGGCTTGTTCTGTTTTGGTAAACCCCATTGTTTTTTGTATTTGAAACATCATTTCGGGGAATGAGGGGTCATCCGGTGGAGAAATGACCTTTAGTGGTTGTAGCAGACCTTCGTCCCAGTAAGATGGAACATCATAAGGGAACATACAACGTGTTATACTGGATGAATCATCATAATGTGTGCAAAGTTGCGAATTTGTATGATAATCTGGAAAATATTCTTCTGAATATTCATGAGGAGGCATTACTGGTGAGCGGTCTAGCTCTGTGCGTGCCTGTTTTGATGGAGGCGGAGAAAAAGTTTGTGATTGGGGCTTATGTCTCGGAGTGTTGGAATGGTTGAAGCCCCTAGAATCTAACACTCTATTCACTATTTCTTCAATATTTAGAACTTGTGAGGATGGAATTGCCATGTAAGCAGGCTCCGAGTCCAGTGTACGTGGTGATGGGGCATCAATTTGTGCCTCCCGGTAAAGTGATCCAGTACTTTTTTGGTGTCTTTGTTCACTAGTGACTGGTGTGTGGGTACCGTGCACGAGTGCAAATGAGGCTGGTTTGCTTCTGTGCTCTGTAGTATATAATTCTTTATTTTGTGTTAATGCAGCCCCATAAGTATCTTTTGATACAAGTTTCTGGGAATATCCATGGCACATCATGATAGACTTTCTATAAGGATCTTCCACTGTTGTATTATATGCATGTAAAGGCGCTGTTCTGTGATGCAGGGGCTGCTCCGTCGATGGTGGTATCAGCTTAGTCAACGTAAGAGGAAGAAAAGCATGCCTCATCGACAATGTACTATGTCTTATAGATGAAGGGTAAGTAAAGGCATGCTCTGTCAATGGTGGAATACACTCCGTCGACGATGAGGAAGGCAATACATGCTCCGTTGACGGTGGAATGCCCTCTGTCGACGATGGGCTAGTGAGTGCATGCTCCGTCGACGATGGGAAGGTCAGAGCATGCTCCGTCAACGATGGTGCATAGGGAGCACGTCCTGTCGATGGGGGAGGCAGCCCCGTCGATGAAGAAGTATGCAGTGTACGCTCTGTCGATGGTGGTGTTTTCATTGATGGGGATATCTTATGGAGCCCTCTCATCGATGGGGGAGTATGCCCCGTCGACAGGGAGGGCAGCAGGACCTCTGTCGTCGACGGTGCATGTGGCCTCATCAACGGGGGAACTGAGGAATGACGATCTGTCGATAAGAAACGTTCCTTGCTGTGAGAAGTTGTACCTCTGTGTTCTTTTGATGAAGTAGTGCCTGCTGTTGAGTGGGATGTAGCTCCCGTCGATGATGAATGCCTTCTTGATGATCCAAGTTTTTGAGGTATGACCATTGTAAGACGGTTAGGCAGGACTGTAGGTGAAGGTGTTTCCTTCCCTATTTTATTTTTTGAAGAGGACTCTGAGTTTTTTGAGCCTTTTGGTTGAGAACCCTGTGTATATGACAGGGGAGCATCCACTGTAGCATTCTTATAGAGTACAGAAATCTGGTGCCGTATATGAAGCCCAGGTACCTCAGGTTATGAGTTCAATCCACGTTGTATACTGCCGTAGAAGAGATGCTAACAGAGCTGAAGCCGGCAGGAAAATGAACGGAGCTTACCAGGGACCACCCACTTTTATAGGTACAACCCAGGAAGCAAGGTTGTGTGGATGGTCCCTGGTGTGGAGACTGCTGGAATAAACTTCCGAGCTGGAGCTTCACCTATTGGGAACTCCCAGAAATAATGACTTACTGCAAGAGACCATTTTGTGGAAGATCTGTTACAGGTGAGTAACCTGTATTTCTAGGGATGTGGATATGTTGTTCAATCCACACTTGCTGGCAGACCCCTAGCAGTTCTCCGGGAGGAGGGAGGCAAGGCGCACACCCCCACTTAGGAAAGAGGGACTGGAGAACTGAGGCCCCAAAACCAGCATCCCGGCATGACTCGAGGTCGATGTGGTAATGGGAAATGAAGGTGTGTGCTGACTTCCAGGTAGCAGCCCTGCAGATTTCTTGGATAGGGACATCCCTAGAAGCAGCCACCGACGCAGCAGTATGGCGGGTAGAATGAGCTCTTATCCCTCTGGGAGGCTCCTTGCCCGCCAACCTATGGCAGAGATCAATGCAGGAAGTGATCTACCTGCCAATCGTCCACTTGGCTGCAGGTCTGCCAGATGCGGCTTCAGCATAGGTGACAAACAGCTGGCAAACCTCTCCCCGAACTTCCACCATATGCTCTTTATAGTAGGCGAGTGCTCTTCTCAGTTCCAAAGTATGGAGCCTGTACTCGGCCTCTGAGGTGTGATTCAGGTAGAACACTGGTGGAGTAAACACCTGATTCAGGTGGAACTCTGACACCACCTTCGGATGAAATTTTGGGTGGGGGCGCAGGACAACCTTGTCCCTCTGGAAGACTAGGTAAGAGGATTCAATGGAAAGCTCCTGAAGCTCCCCGATCCTTCTGGCTGACATGATTGCCACCAAGAAGGCGGTCTTCCACGACAGGTGGGAGATATCACACCTGTGCATCGGTTCACATGGCTTGACCATGAGCTTTGCCAGTACCAGCAGTAGATCCCATGGAGGTGGAGGTTCACGCACCGGAAGGGATATGTGATCTAGGCCTTTGAAAAAGAGCCAGACCACCTTCTTCTGCACCACTGACTGCTTACCGGCCCGTGCCCGGTAAACAGAGATGGCTGCCAGGTGCACCTTAAGGGTCGTTGACTGAAGTCCTTGCTAAGAAAGGGACCACAGGTAGTCCAAAAATGCTAGCCAACAGGTAGAATGAGGGGTCCAACCCCTTGCCCTGACACCAAATGGAGAATCTTTTCCATTTAAAGGCATAACATTTTCCAGTGGACTAGTTACGGGACACCTCAATGACGTTGAAGACCTCGTCAGAAAGACCCAAGGCCTGGAACTCTAGCTGCTCAGGAACCAGGCCATCAGGTGCAGAGATTGAAGGTCCGGATGGAGTACCTTCCCCTTGCTGATGGAGAGCAGGTCCGGGTGTGCTGGAAGCCACCTCGAGAGCCTGGAGCTGAGGCTGAGGAGATCAGGATACCAGAACTGGTGAGGCCAATCTGGGCTACCAGAATCACCTGCGCCTTGTACCTCCTCACCTTAAGAAGCACTTTGTGAATCAAGGGAAATGGAGGGAATACGTAGAAGAGGCCTGGGGTCCATGGCCTCGAGAAGGCTTCCCCTGCAGCGAGCCCTGCTGAGGGGGGAGGGTGTGGAACAGCCTCAGCATCGCATTCTCCCTGGAGGCAAAGAGGTCCACCTGAGGCATGCCCCAGGGGGAGAACAGGTCTTGCACTACCACCGGCAGGAGAGACTTGCACTACCACCGGCAGGAGAGACCACTCGTGAGATGCATCACCTATCCGGCTGAGGGCACTGGACAGACTGTTCGAGGCTCCTGCCACATGGATGGCTAGGAGATCTGCCTCCAGGCTGAGCACGAGACACCATATGGCGAAGAGCCTCCTTGCACAGAGGCAAGGAGTGCATCCTGCCCTGTTGGTTGAAATAGTACATGATCATGGTGTTGTCCATCTGGATCTGGACCACTTAACCCTGAACAAATGGAGCAAAGGCGGTTAGGACTAGCCAGACCGCTCGGAGCTCCAGCAGGTTGATGTGGCATCAGGACTCCTGAGGGGACCAGAGACCGTGGGCCCTGTGCTCTCCCAGATGGGCACTCCAACCCATCAGAGAGGCGTCAGTCGTCAAGATGACCGTCGGCTCGAGGTGGACAAATGGGATACCCTCCTGCAGATGAGCTGGGATGAGCCACCACTGCAGGCCATCCCACATCTCCTGGGTCACGGAGACTGGCTGGTCTAGAAGACCTGAGCATTGAGACCACTAGCGGGTCAACCCCCACTGCAGGGGGCGCATATGCCAGCGGGCCCAACGGACCACGCTGGTGCAGGCCGCCATGAGACCCAGAAGGCACAGGAAGTCCCAGGCAGCACGCTATTGCCCAACCAGAAATGATCAGGCAAAGGAGGAAAGGACCTCGGCCCTGTCCGTTGAAGCCGGTTTCTGGCTCGAAGAGAGAGTCTAGCTCCACCCCGATGAACTGGATCACCTGCGAAGGCACGAGTACCAACTTGGCCTCATTGATAAGGAGGCCTGGTTAAGAGAAAACCCGGAGGGCCAGATCCCTGGGCCGCTCTACCTCCAACCTGGAGGGGGCTGCTATCAGCCAATCATCCAGGTAAGGGTAGAACCAAACCCCTCATCACCGCAGGAATGCTGCCACCACTACCATGCATTTGGTGAAGACCCTGAGAGCTGAAGAAAGGCCAAAGGGCATGGCCCAGAACTCGAAGAGGTTCCCTTCTGCTCGAAAGTGGAGGAACCGCTGATGAGACGGATGGATTGGGAAGTGAAAGAACACATCCTGAAGATCCAGGAAGCAGAACCACATGCCAAGTTCCAGGGATGGTATGACCGAGCCAGAGTGACCATCCGGAAGGTACGCAGCCTTAAGAACTTGTTCAGGTCATGTAGGTCGAGAATGGGGCACCAGCCGCCCTGTCCGTTTTGGAACCAGGAAGTACCTGGGCAAGGAGGAGGATCTGCCACCTTGCTGACTACCCACTTGTGGAGGAGCAGAACTATGTCATCTCGGAGAGCCGACAGCGAGGCTACAGATTCGGTAGCCCCCCCGTGGGGCGCGGGTTCGAAAGGGAGGGTCCTGCTCAAATTCCAGAGGCAGGCCCCAGCCGACCACCTCCAGCACCCAGCAGTCCATGGTGATAGCAGACCAGGCGGAAAGGAAGTGGCTGAGCCGGCCCCCCCAACGGGGGGGGGACTCAGGGGAATTGTGACGGGGTTGGGGGCGGCACCCTGCAACCCGTCACTGGGCAAGCTTAGAAGAGGAGGAACTGGCCAAGGGGCCGCCTGGACCCTTCCCCCCTGGCTTCCTGACCGAGGAAGTGGTGGACTTGGCTTTGGGGCACCAAGAATGAGCCTGCTGGCCCTGTTGCTGGTGCTGCTGGGCAGGTTTTGCCACAGAGGTAGAGGGACGAAAGGGCTTATGCTGCTGTTGGTGACCTTTGCCCCTCTGAGCAGATGTGACCAAGTCTAAGGTGGCATTAGGCTTCTCGATGCGCTAGAGGTTACCCTCCACCCCTGGGACAAACAGGTCAGTCCCTAGAAAGGGGACATCTGTTAGCTTGTGTTGGGTATCTGCCATGAAGGTCGAGATCCACAACCAAGTCCTGCGGCGTATGGCCACTGCGGCTGCAACTGACCGGCACAGGAGTCTCTGATGTCCGGAGCTGTTTGTAGCTGCTGTCTAGCCACAGATCTTCCCTGATCCTGAACCTGTTTGACCGTGGTCTGAAGGTCAGCTGAGAGATCAGGGAGCCCAACAGGGCATGAGAAAAGTGTGCCATCAGGACAGCCGAGCTAGCCTGACAAAGGCCTAAGGAGGCAGCACTGTATACCTTCCTTCCAGAGTAGTCCAGCTTTTTGGACTCCTTGTCTGGGGGCTTGTCCACATCCCTAGTGTTACCAGAGCGCCGGAAGACACTGTCAGCCACCCACCTCTCGGCCGAGGGGTGCTTCGAGAAACTGAAGAGGGAGCCAGTAGGGACTGCATACTTGAGGGTTATCCTGGCCAAAGGTGCAGGACAAGAGGCCGGGCGCTGCCAGAGCTCTAGAGCTGGACCCACGATGGCCTCGGCCATGGGGAAGGCCTCCGAGAGGGAATCCCCTTTGTCCAGAATATTCGTGAGGGGATATCTGGCCCGCTTCTGCACAGGTTTGAGCGGCATCCTGGTGGATTCCGAGATGAGTCGAAGAATACCCACGAAGGAGGAGGGGCCCCTCATCCATGGACAGACTCCCCAAGGATTCCAAGTCTACTGCAAGGGAATGCAAAGAGGAGTCTTTGGACTCCGAAGAGTCGGCATAGAGCTGCTGACCGCCTAAGCCATCCTCCACTCGCCAAGGTCTATCGGGGGTGAGGATGACTGATAACCGATGGGGCAGTCCTTGAGCCGACCGAGAATCCTTGGTCAGAGCCCCAAAAATCGGTTGTGGAGGAGGTGGTTCCACCACAATGGGTGGGGCAGCCGGTCTAGGCCGATCGGTCGGAGACGGAACCGTGTCCTCGACTGAGGAACTGGGGGTTGGAGACTGCTTCGGCCGTTCTGGCGACAGTCACATAAACGCCAGTGAGGGAGCCGGAGTCGGCTTGCTGCCGGCTAAAAGAAGTTGCTGCCACATAAGATCCTCACAGCGCTGACGCAACTTGCGCCGGAGCCTCTCCTTGGCTGAGGAGGATGAGCGGCGGTGCTGCTTTCTGCAGTGTCGGGACCGGGACCGCTGACGTTGGCGGGACTTACCTGAAGTGGAAGAGGACCAAGACCGAGACTTCTGGTGGCACCGATGGCGGGCCGAGGAAGGAGTGGGGTAAACCTGTAGCTCCTCCGGTTCAGGGTCCTTGACTGGGGACGTCAGCTCTGGAAACCGAGACAAGTCCTCGGAGGGCACCGGGGGGGAACTGGTGTCTGAGAGCTGTCGGCCTCCTTGGTCGACAACCTGTCGGTTGGGTCAAGAAAAATTTTGGCCTCGTCGACAGGAGTCTTGGCCAGCTGGTCTGTCGGGGACTCTGAGAAACCAGCGGCCCGGGCCGCAACCTCTACCGAAGTCGAGAGACGACGATCCGGGGAGTGAATCCTCTCTCACGAACCTCAATGCTGGGACTTACCTTTGTGGTCCTTCTTCTTAGATGGAGAAGTATGAGACCCAGAAGGACCCTTTAACATGGTAGAGAGGGACTAACAAAGCTCCCGAAAGGAAGCTGTGTAGGAGGAGCCCAGGGAGAGTGGGATAAAGGCCGATGCAGAGGAGGATGAAGCCGCGGCCTTAGCCGCCTCCTCCTCGAGGACCGTAAGCTGTTCCAGCTGCTCCGCGGAGCCCGCCGCCACGGACACTGCCCAACTGACCTCTTTCAATTTAACCATTTCCCTGGTCACCCTAGTTGGAGTTGGGCAGCGCGGTCCTCGAGCACTGAAGAGGAGAAGGACAGACAGAGGCCCCAAGCTTGCAGGTCGTGGTCGAGTCCAAGGCAATAAACACACGTGGCATGAGGATCGATGCGAGACATCTTCTGCCCGCAAGGGCACTGACAGAACCAGGGAACGGATTTAACATCCGTCGCAGCCACGAGGGAGTAGAGCAAAGACCGAACTTTAGTGAACTTGAGTACAAGTTTGGGAAAATACGAAGATTTAGGATCCAGGTCTACAAAATGCAGAAGCGTTAAGGAGGGAACCTGAGCTTCCAAGTGGTAAGGAAGATCTGGCGTCATGGGGCAGAGCCGAGGATTTTACCACCCGGGTGGGTGGGAGGAGCCAGCTTGAAGACCTTCCAGCCCATCTTAAAGCGGCAAGGTACCTGCCAACAAGTGTGGACTGAACAACATATCCACGTCCCTAGAACTACTTTTTCACTACCTGTGCCCTCTCCCTTTTTCCCTCCACCTCTCCCTAACCCTCTGCCCTTTTGCCTCATCCCATTCCTCCCTCCTCCAACCCTTCTCCTTCTCCCTACCATTACCACTATGATCTTCAATGCCCTTCTAGCTCTTAAGCCACATAACGAAGGGAGTCCCGATGGCCTTGACCCCAAACTTTTGTCTCTCTCCATCCCAGCCACTGCTCTTCCCATCACACACCTCTTACATTAATCCTTGTCAATTGACTCAGTCCCTGACAAATGGAAACAGGCAACAGTCATCCCCATTCCCAAAGAGGGGGACCTCTCCCTCCCTTGTAACTACCACCCCATCTCCCTCGTCCCTATTCTAGCTAAACTTTAGGAACAACTTATCCTTTCCCAACTTTCCCCTTTTGTTGACAACTCCTACTTCTTCACTCCCTACCAGTATAGCTTCAAGAAATCCCACTCCAGCACCATTTCCCTCTTTAGGCTCTCTGACTCTATCCATTTTGGTATGGCCCAGGGGCTGGTCACCTCTGCTGTCTCTGTTGACCTGGCCAAACTCTTCGACACTGTTGCCCACCCTATCCTCTTGGACAAGCTGAAAGCAGCTAGACTCAGAGGAATTTGAAAAATAAATGAATACCTCAAAGACAAATGATGATAGCACATACCCCAGATTTCAGGAATAAAATTATTGAACCATAGGACCCAGAGTGGGTAACCTCAACAATATCCTTTTACAAAGAGAAGCATTTTGGCAATATACATAGAAACATAGATAGAAACAGAATTTGACGGCAGATAAAGGACCACTTGGCCCACCAAGTCTGCCCATTTCCCTACCTAATGGATAAGCTGCAGATCCTAGTTAACCAACAGCCTACTTCCTCCTACCCCCCCACTAGAATTGCCTTATGTCTGTCCCACGCATTCTTGAATTCCCCCACTGTCCTTGACTCCACTACCTCCTCAGGAAGGCTGTTCCATGTATCCACAACCCTCTCCATGAAAAAATACTTCCTCACATTGCCTCTGAGCCACCCCCTCTATCTTCAAATTGTGCCCCCTTGTTCTTGTACATCTCTTCTGAAAGATGCTACCCTCTTGGACTTTGCTGATTCCCTTGAGGTACTTCAAAGTTTCTATCATATCCCCCTCTCCCTCCTCTCCCTCCTCTCCTCAATGGTATACATATTAAGCTCCTTTAATCTCTCTTCGTATGCCTTTTGGTGCAGACCCTGCACCATTTTAGTTGCCCTCCTCTGGACTGCCTACATTCTATGTCTTTGCGGAGATGGGGTCTCCAGAACTGCATGCAGTACTGCAGATGGGGTCTCACCAACTGTCTCTACAGAGGGATAACAACTTCCTGTTTTCTACTGGTGATGCCTCTCCCTATGCATCCCAGTATCCCACCAGCTCTCCCTATTGCCTTCTCACATTGTTTGCCCGCCTTAAGGTCATCTGATATGACTACCCCCAGATCCCTTTCCATTTTTGCTGTTGTTAGAATTTACTAATATAGTTGATAATATAATCTGAAGGCTTTCGAGTTGCCTAGACTCAATGACAGTTTCCAGGTGGCACTGTTAATGAGTGTACTGTTGTACCAGATTATTATTTCTGATGTTATTCAGTTTTGTTAAGTAATTTACCTGAGGTTTGAAAATTCTGATCCCTGAAATTTGGGGGTAATATCAAGTATGTACCATTGTTTCAGTATTTAGCATCTTGTATTCAACATCTGTTTATCACTGATATTGCTACCAGTTATATTTACTAAGTACTGGGGCATTTGTTTATTTTTCTAATTCCTCTGATGTTACAAATTGTAATGTTTACTGTTTTTAACAATATCATGCTCTTTTCACTGCACCCCTCTCCCCCACCTCCTCCCTCCCTGTTTTGTTTTTGTATAGTGACTCCTTCCAGTACTGCATATAAATTTGCTGCACTTTGCACTGTTAGTGCTGTCATTCTGTGTATATATCCTTGATGTTGGTATTTATTATCTGGGCTTATTTTAATTATACATTCGAACTATGATGTATTTCGTCTTTTTAGAGGGAACAGCAATGGGGACACTTAGTGATGATGGTTTGCCTTGATAAAATATTCAAGTCAGGCGTGAAATGTGGTGGTGTGGTGATCCTTGCTACTGCTGTGCTATGTGATTTATCTAATAAAGGTTTTTGGTTTTTTTGTTAACCATTACCAATATTTGGTTACTAGTGGTCTTTACCAGTTAGCCCTGCTTCCTGCATTGATTGGGTATGGTGCTAGTGCTAAGATCTCTGGATCCTCTAAATTTTGTTCCAATCAGTCCTTTTCTGAGCATGCTTCATATAATTTTTCTGATAAATGGATTTTGATGAAAGCATATTGTGACAGTTTCATTTGGCAAGACCATCACAACATGCTTTCATAAAGTCAGGCAGCATGGTGTGCTAAAGCTTTTATTTAGCGGACCATGCTGGTATTCTCAGCCTGCTTCAGACAGCCTTCTAAGTACAAAGCAGTGGCAGGTTCAGACTATATCCTGCCGCTGGTACAAGTCATATCTCCAGCTGGTCTTTTCTTATAATTGTTTTTTCCTTAAATATGAACTAGCGCAGCAGGTGCCCAATCCTGCTGCCAGTATTCCCCTCTCCCCCCATGCACACTGTGCTTTCATGAATCGTATAACACGATACAGTACCTGCAAGGATGCTCTGTTCTGCCACTTGTTTTGTGTTACGTACAAACACTGGGGTGCCCGAACCCAACTGCCAGTGAAAGTACTGTCTGTGACCTTTCCCCAGTGCCCACCCCCAGTACCACTCATTTTTTCCTTGCTGTCCCCCCAACTCCTTTCCATATGTAATGCCTAACCCTACCCATAGCGTATGACACCAGGGTGCCCACTACTGGTGTTGCTTAACATACTGCCAACACTGGGGTGCCCAATTTCCAGTATCGGTACCTGTAAGGGAAAAGAGCCCATCATAGACCTTTTTTTTTTTTTTTAGTCACCTAAAATGAAGAAAACCCATCCACTGATTTATTTTCATTGCGGGCTCCCTCCCCCACCACCTCTCACCCACTCAGCACCCACCATCCCACAATTCCCCCATACCCCTCACTCACCTAAGATGGTCCAACAAATACGTACTCCTGATTGCCAAACATCCTGCTGCTCTGGAGCCCAACCGGCATGTGAGTGACTACAAGGTAAGTCTCGTTAATGTATTTTCATGGCGTTTCAGCTTTTAGCCCATGGTCCATAAAAGGGGGTGGATTACAGGAAAAGATCTGCCCAGGGGACTGGGACAGGGGCTGCTATGAGGTGGGCAGGATAACCTTGTCCCATGTCTGGCGTGAGTATGCATGGAAAAGTACAGTTACATAAATGCATGGAAAAGTACAGTTACATAAGAACTTAACATAACAGTAGATCTTCAAGAGGAGCTCTTGCAGCAGGAAACACCGGTAGGACTAAGCCACTAGGCACTAGGACCACACAGAAAACTTCTAGCTAGTAGTCTACAGCGGGGGATCGCCACCGATGTCTGCCTATGGTACAAAAGAAAAAATTATTCACCTTAGTAATGTTGTTTCTTCTAATGGAGTCTTGCTATATTATGACAATTGCAGTTTGTCCCACCATTAGAACTGCTCCGGAGGTGAAAGAGTTAACTCCCATTCAAAGAATGGAACTTGGAGCGCGAGCTCGGTTAGAGAAGTTCTGTCTGGGTTATTTCAAACCTAAACTGTCAGATCTTTACGAGCAAAACTCACTAAGGTCTGTGTGGACGCTGTAACCTACACTAGCCAACTGGCTACCTGACTATTAAGACATACTCCTGGTCCCAACACAAAGACTCAAGTCAGGGGACCAGAAGTAATAATATAATATAAGTAATAATATGACATAAAATAAAAACATCACACCCAAAACCCCAAGAAGGGGTGGAAAACATATAATGGGCATAACTAGCGCCCACACTAGGCTGCCCACCCCATACCCAAGTAGAAGTTCTGAGAGGGGCAGGCTGGAGGAGGTCATAATATAGCAAGACTCCATTAGAAGAAACAACATTACTAAGGTGAGTAATTTTTTTCTTCAAACAACATGAAGTCTTGCTATATTCTGACAATTGCAGAATACACAGCAGTACCTCCATGGAGGAGGGACAGAACCTACTTAGGAATAGGCTCTGAAGCACAGCTGTGCTAAACCGAGCATCCCTCCTGGCCTGACATCCAGGAGTAATGCTTTGGCAAAGTATGTACCATTTTCCAGGTAGCTGCTTGACATATCTCTAAGATAGGGATGTCTCTGGCAGCAGCTAGAGACGAGCTGTACCTCTGGTAGAATGAGCCCTCAGGCCTGAAGGGGAACTTTCCCAGTTTTTGATAAAATTGGATACAAGAGACAATCCACCTGGCAATGGATCTCTTAGTGGCAGGTTTCCCTTTCCCGACCTCACCATAAGTGAGAAAAAGTTGGAGGGATTCGAACCTGTGACCCTTGGTACGCTCTATATAATAACTTAGGGCCCTCTTAACATCTAAACTGTGCAATCTCCTCTCACCAGAGGAAGAATGGTCAGTGAAAAACACTGGAAGGGAGATAGATTGATTAAGATGGAAATCTGAAACCACCTTAGGCAAAAACTTCCTGTTAGTCCTGAGGGCTACCTTATCCCTGTGGAAAGAAATAAAGTCAGTTTCTACTGACAGGGCTTGCAACTCACTTATGCACCTGGCAGAAGTGATAGCCACTAGGAAAACAGTTTTCCAAGTTAAGTACTTAAGCTCTGCAAAAGACAGAGGTTCAAAAGGAGGTTGCATTAACTGGGCAATGCAAACATTAAGGTCCCAGGCAGGGGCCGGATCCCTAAAAGGTGGATTAGAATGAAGTAATCCTTTAAAAAACTTGGAAAATACAGGGTGAGCGGAAAGAGAGGAGGGCTTTCCTGCTGAAACAAAAGCAGAGACAGCTGCCAAATGTACTTTCAGGTTAGCTGGTCTCAGTCCCAAGGAATTAAGGTGGACCATATAGTCCAAAACAATGGGCAAATCAGCAGATTCCGGGAAATATGTTTTCCCAGAACACCAAATGGAAAACCTTTTCTACTTAGAATTGTAAGTAGCCTAGTGGAAGGCTTCCTAGAAGCCTTTGGTATCAAGAACACCCTGAGAAAGGTGCAGGTCAGCAAATTTAACTCCCTCAAGAGCCAGGCCTTGAGGTTGAGGGATTTGAGGTTCGGATACCAAACTCTCCCCTGTGCACAGGTTAACAGGTTGTGATTTCTGGGGAGGCACAGGGGAAGATGGACTGCTAGTGACAGAAGGAGTGGGTACCAGGGCTGCCTGGCCCAATCTGGGGCAATCAGAATCATCCTGCAAGGCTGGGATCTGATTTTGACTGGCACCTTGAATAGGAGAGGGAAGGGGGGAAAGGCATAAAGAAACTTCTCTTCCCAATCTAGGAGAAAGGCATCCAGGGGGATTGAGCCCAACACTGGGGGCCTGCAACAGAACAGTGGAAGTTGGTGATTGTCTGGGGCTGAAGAAAGATCTATCTGAGGGGTGCCCCATCTGGCAAAAACTATCCCCAGTACTTGAGGATCCAGAGACCATTATGCAGATGGCCCTGGGAAATCCTGCTGAGAGCATCTGCCAAGACATTGTCCTTTCCTGGAAGGTGAACTGCTATGAGGGAAGTGTTCAGGAATAGGCCAGAGACCACAACTTCATTGCCTTGGTGCACAAGGCCGAAGACCAGAGTGCCCCCTGCTTGTTGATGTACCACATTGTTGTGGTGTTGTCTGTTCTGACTTGCACCACTTTGTTCTGAACAG
Source organism: Neoceratodus forsteri (assembly GCA_016271365.2). Classification (NCBI taxonomy): domain Eukaryota; kingdom Metazoa; phylum Chordata; order Ceratodontiformes; family Ceratodontidae; genus Neoceratodus; species Neoceratodus forsteri. Next base: position 1,271,478,248 of record CM057449.1, on the reverse strand, counting down.
ACACAGAAAACACTTGAAGTGCTAAAGACAGCTCTGAGTTCCAGCAAATTGATGTGGAGCAGAGATTCCTGAGGGGACCACACTCCCTGAGTGGAGAGGTCGCCCATGTGGGCTCCCCACCCCAGGAGGGAAGCATCCGTAGTGAGGGTCAAGGAGTGAGACAGAGGAATGAAGGGACCCCAGTCTTAAATTGCTCTGATCCTGCCACCACTGGAGGGCCTGGATCAGGGTTCGGGTCACTGGGACCAACTTGGAAAGGGGGTCTCTTCTCTGAGACCAAAAGGCTCTCAAGTGAAACTGAATGTCCCTCATCTGAAATCTTGCTCCTTGCACTATGGCTGTGGACGCAGCCATGTGCCCCAGGAGCTGCAAAAAGTGTCTTGCTGGTCGAGAGACCTGCAGAGTGAAGGAGGAGGCCAGAGCCACCAAGTTCCTTACCCTCTCTCAGGGTAGGAAGGTTCTGGCCTGCTTTGTGTCCAATTCTGCACCTATGAAGGTGAGCACCTGAACTGGTTCCAGAACTGATTTTGGAAGATTGAGCAAGAAGCCCAGGGAGGAGGCAGCTGCTGGGTAACTTGCAGGTGAGATCTTACCTGTTCTGGGACTGGCCTACAATGAGCCAGTCGTCCAGATAGGGAAAGACAGCAATCCTTTGTCTTCTTAAATGAGCCACTGCTACTGCCAGACATTTGTGAATACCCTTGGGGCTGAGGTGAGGCCGAAGGGCATTGCTCTGAACTGGTAGTGACCTGAGGGCAGTTCGAATCTGAGGTACGTTCGGTGGGAGCTTCTGATTAGGACGTGAAAATAGGCATCCTTGAGGTCCACGGAGGCTAGCCAGTTCCCTGGCCTTAGAGAGGGTAAAATCATTGCCAGAGTTACCATTTTGAACTTTGGTTTCAAAAGGTGTTTGTTCAGATATCTCAGGTCTAAAATGGGCCGCCATTCTCCTGTCTTTTTTGGGGTAAGGAAATATCTGGAGTACAGACCCTTGCCCTGGTGTAGGGGAGAAACCCTTTCTACAGCTCTGAGAGCCAGGAGGGTTGAGATCTCTGTTTCTAAAGTAAAGATCTCTAAAGAGTTTGCAGGTGGGAAAGACCTGATTCTCATCTTTGGGAACTTTTTGAAGCTGAGAACCAGACCCTGGCTTACTACTTCCAGGACCCACTGGTCTGAAGTTAGAGACACCCAGTTCTGAACGGCAAGCCAACCTGCCCCCTACAGGTAAAGGAGAATCGGCCTGGGCACCCCATCAGGGTGTCTGTTTGGCAGGTGCTTTAGGCTGAGGGGTGGGAGCAGGCCTGCCCACATCCCGCCTGCCTCTCCTCTGAAGAACCCCTCTGAGCATAAGCAGAGGAGGCCTGGGTTTGGTAAAAGGCCTGTGAAAAGGCCTACCCTATCCCTGGGGCCTGCCCCTGAGGAGTGGCTTGCCTCCTTAGCCTGAGCACCTTATAGGTAGTCCTATATTCATCCATTTTCTTCATATAATTCTCTGTCTGCTCCCCAAACAGAGAATTTCTAACCACAGGAAAATCCATAGTCTTAGTCTGGGTATCCTGTGACAAGCTAGTACACCTGAGCCAGGCCAACCTGCAAAGCTACAGACGTAGCCATGACTCTAGAGGATACATCATTAAAATCCACAGCAGCATGAAACTGCACCTTAGATGCCTCAATGCCATCAGCAGCCACCTGTTCCAGCCTCACTAGCAAGCTGGCCAGAGGCCTGTTTGGCCAAGGCCATGACAGTGTCTCATCTAGATTTCTGATACCTTGCTACATAAGCCATGTAATTTGCTTGCCTGAGTCCCAAGGACGCTGCCATGTATTGTTTTTTAGCCATGGCATCAATCTTCCTGGAATCCTTGTCAGGAGGATGTGAAGCCTAAGGAATATTAGCTTTATCACAGGCTGCAGCCTGAAGCACACCAACGTGGCTGCATTGCTATGAAAGGAATTCTGTATCAGGACCTGACAGAGTGTACCTCCTGTCCATCTTTTGTCCACAGGAGGCACAGAATTAGGAGTTTTAAAATCTTTATTGTCTGTTTCCAAATGATTTATGCAAGGGAATAGACAATCTCCTAGACTCTGGAATATCCATCATTTCTACAAAATCAGGTTCCTCTTGTTCATCCACAGCTTCCTCCAATGGAAGCTGGAGGGTTTCAGCAACTTTTTGTAAAACATAAAGTGAGAGGGGACTCAGAAAGCAAGGGGAGATTCTAAAGGTCTGTCTGTGGAGATGTCCGTTCAATGGGCACACCCAGACCCTCAAGTCACATTCATACTGTTCATAATCATCCTCCCCTCCTCTGGTTCATAAAATTCTTCAACAACATATTCCTGAACCGGTAGAACCGACCGAACCGACCTTTTATCAGACAGTGGCGGTTCGGACGGAACCGGAGAAAGTGACTGGACAATCTGAATAGCTCTTGCTATCTCTGCAGCAGTTGGAGAAGGAATTTTAGGCTCCACACCTGCTGATTTTCTTGTTTTCTTTACTGGAACTGGCTCCTCTGAGCCAGCTTTACGTTTGGCCGAGGAAGTCTCGCCCTGGTCAGAGGGCACTCCCTCCGGTTCGGTTGGCACCGAACCGGGCTGGCCATCCGGGTCAGCGGACTTTTTGGCCTCTCGTTCCCTAAGCCTGCCAACTCTCTTATCCAGGGTGGCTGCAGGGAAATTCTTACAAATCTGGCAGTCTGAATTGAGGTGGTCAAACCCCAGACAATATACACATGTGGTGTGTGGGTCAGCCTTGGCAAAAGACTTAGACATCACAGTGTTGAAACCCAGTGGCCCGGTTTTTCTTTTGGTTTTTCAGACATAATGCCAGCCTAACCAAAAAACTTGCTCTTTAAACGGGGTAGCCAAGCAAGACATCCTTATCGGTTCCTAACCGTGTCACAGGTCTTGGAAAAAAACGTAATGAAATCCGGTTTTTTTAGAACCGATAAGAACCGGGAACCGCACTCTAAAACCTTCAATTCAAATTTTAAAACAAGCTGATCGGTTCAAAACCGAACCGATAACATTTACAAGTTCCACACAGAAAATAAACTTAAATTACTTACGATACCACAGACAGAGCTTGAACCGAACGGTTTTGCGGTTAAAATAATAATATTCTCGGTTGATTTGAACCAAGAAAACGCTGTTTAAACCGAGAAATGAACTGAGCAGTAGGAGAAATCTCCGGAGCGACTGTTCAGTGAGGCGGAGTAAAGAATCTGACAGTTTAGGTTTGAAATAACCCAGACAGAGCTTCTCTAACCGAGCTCATGCTCCAAGTTCCATTCTTTGAATGGGAGTTAACTCTTTCACCTCCGGAGCAGTTCTAATGGTGGGACAAACTGCAATTGTCATAATATAGCAAGACTTCATGTTGTTTGAAGGGGCGGTCCCCCAGCCCAACCTCAGTTCTCCCACCAGAGACCCCAGCATGCCCAGAAAAAGAGAACCGAGGCGGTTCCTCAAAGATGAGAAAAGGCAGAGTAGCCAAGAAGGAGAAACATTAATCAGGGAGTAGGAGGGAGGGAAAGCAGTCCTTGCTGCAAGAGCTCCTCTCAAAGATCTACTGTTACGGTAAGTTCTAATGTAACTGTACCATCTTATTTCGAGGGGGCACTTGCAGCAGGCAACACCGGTAGAACTGAGTCCCAAGCAGTATCAGAACTGACCCGGACAGCAGGGAGGAGGAAAAGGCAGGCACCGGGCCCTTAGGAAAGAAGGTCTTGAAGGACTGCGAATCTGAACGTGGCCCTACACCTAGAGGCAATGTCCAAACTGTAATGCCTGATGATGGTATGGACAGAATTTCAAGTGGCAGCTGCGTAAATGTCAGCAGCAGACACATTCTTGAAAGAGGCAACAGAGGCAGCCATGCCTCTTGTAGAATGGCCTTTAGCTTGTCCCAGTAAAGGTTTGTCGCACTTGAGACAGCAGTAAACAATACAATTTGTTAATCATTTAGACAAACACTGTTTGGAAACAACAGCTCCCTCTCTTCTAGGAGCAAATGAAATAAACAACTGAGACAACTTTCGGATAGCGTGGGTGCGGTCGAGATAATACCTGAGCACCCAGTGTACATCCGGAGTATGATGTAAGGCCTCCCCCAATTAGAATACTCAGGAAAATAAACAGTCAGGTGGATGGATTGATTCAATATAAACTCAGACACCACCTAGGGAAGAAACTTAGGATTTGTCTGCAAAGACACTCTGTCTTTGTGAAAACCAAAGAAGGCTCTTTACACATCACAGCCTACAGCTCGGAAATCCTCTGAGCAGAAGTAATGGCAACTAAAAATAATGCTTTCCATGAAAGGACGCATAGCTCGCAGCTGGCTCAAAGGGAGGTAAAGTAAGCTTCTCCAAAATAAACAAAAGGTCCCATGGGGAGATGGGGTCCCTAATAGGAGGTTTCAAATGAAGCATAACCCACAAGAAAGTGCGTGAAAGATCCAACTGGGCAATAGCCTTGTCCTCAACAGGTGCATAATATGCAGAGATGGTGGAAAGGTGCACCTTAAGTGAGGAGTAACCCAGACCTGAGTCCGATACGGATAACAGGTACTCCAGAATGAGGCTCGCCTGACAGGTGAAGGGATCCAAGTGCTGAGCAGTGGCCCAAATGGAGAATCGCTTCCACTTCATGGCATAAGTGGCTCTGGTGGAAGGCTTCCTGGCAGCCACTAAGACAACTGCCACCCGGGAGGAAACTCTGAAGTGGGCAATAGCTAAGTCTGCAGGAGCCATGCATGAAGTTGCAGTGACTTGAGGTCCGGATAGACCGGAGTGCCCTGCTCCTGGGAGAGCACGTCGGAGCACAGGGGCAAGGGGAGTGAAGGTTCCACTGCCAGTTGCTGCAGAAGTGGAAACCATATCTGATGCGGCCATTAAGGAGCTATGAGGATCATCTCCACACCCACTGACGTAGCTTGAGGAGAACACTCTGCAGGAGTGAAGGGGGAGGTGTACAGAAACCTCCCTCTCCAAGAGAGGGACAACGCGTTCCACCAGAAAACACCATACTCATGACCGAGCAAGCAAAAATTGGGCAGTTTTGCATTGAATGGGGACGCAAAAAGGTCCAGCTCTGGACAGCCCCATCTGCCGAAGAGGTCCTCAACTACGGAGGACAAAATTTCCCATTTGTGAGCTTTCGACCTGGACCTGCTTAGGTTGTCATCCAGGACATTTTGGACACCTGGAACATGTACGGCAGTGAGTTCCAGGTTGTGCTGTATGGCCCAGTACCAGACTCTCATGGCTTCTCTGCAAAGGAGGTAAGAATAAGTGCCACCTTGCTTACTGATATAGAAGACTACAGACATGTTGTCTATCTGTATCAAGAGAAGGCCTGGAAGGGGGTGAGTCTGAAAGGCCTGCAGAGCATGAAGGACTGCCCGCATTTCCAAAACATTGATGTAGAGATGCTGTTGGTATTCTGACCAAATACCCCCGAGTCTGACGATTAACCGGATGGGCATCCCAGACAAGGCCCAAAGCATCTGTTGTAAGATTCTGTAGAGGGCATTCTGCCTTGAAAGGAACCCTCATGAGGATATTGGAAGGGGTTCTGCCACCATCCCAGAGTCTGCCACACCAGTTTGGAGACCAAAATCTGCTGATCTATGTCGTCGGTACGTTGGTCCCATTGGACTCAAAGCTTCCATTGAGGCACTCTCAATGTGCTGGCCAGTGAGGGAGACCATGGCTATGGCCGCCACCATGTGCCCCAGGAGCTGGTGGAAAGACCTGGCTGGAACCTGACGGGAGGAGGAAACCAGCTCGGCCTGCATTATCAAACGTTCTGCTCTTTCCGGGGGCAGGAAGGCTTAGACCAATGACGAGTCCAGGACTGCTCTTATGTACTTGAGGCACCGGCTAGGCAGGAGACAAGACTTGGGTAGGTTCAGAGTAACTCCCAGAGTCTGGAACAACCAAAAGGTGGCATCCAGGGTCCAAATCAACTGGACCCTGGAGGGGGCAGTCAACAGCCAGTCGTCTAAATAAGGGAAGATATAATGCCCCTGTCTCTGCAGGGCCACAGCCACTACTGCCAGGCACTTAGTAAAGACTCGGGGAACTGAGGAAAGGCCAAAGGGGAGGGCCTGAAACTGGAAATGGTCCCCCTGAAAACAGAAACGGAGGAACTGACGGTGGGGTTGGAAAGCCAGGATATGGAGGTAGGCATCCTACGTGTCCAGGGAAGAGAGCCAGTCCCCTGGTAAAGGAGGGGCAGCAACCCTTGGAGGCTGACCATCCTGAAATGCGTGTACTCTATGTACAGATTTAGGCGGCTGAGATCCAAGATTGGTCTCAGATCCCCTGTCTTCTTGGAGACTAGAAAGAAGTGGGAGTAAAATCCCTTCATTCCCTCTTTGGGCCGAGGGGACAGGCTCTATGGCCTTTTTGCGCAGTAGCACCTGAATCTCCTCCTGGATGAGGGTGACATGGGCCTGAGGGTAATGGGAGTGCAAGGGAAGGCTGTCTCGAGGAACCTCCAGGAATTTCAGTGTGACCCCTTTTCACAATCTGAAGGACCCACTGGTTTGAAGTTACAGTGTGCCACCCTTTGAGGTATAGGGAAAAGCAACCCACCATCGCTTCCCCCAAGGTCTCTGCCGGAGGAGGAGGGTCGAGTAAGGAGTCATGCGGTGGTACTGGGGGTAGGAAGAGCAGCTGGGGATGCTCTACAGGCCCTAGGGGCGGAAGCTCCAGTCAGTTGGGTAGAAGCCTTGTGCCTGAAGGTGCCTCTGGGATGCTGGCCCTTGGGCTGCTGCCATGGTTCTGAGGAAAGGACTGGCATTGTTGGACCTGGGCCGAGAGCGGTACATGGATTGTACAAATCTCAAAGCTTTGCCCAACTCTTGGAGATGAGAAATTATGTCCTGGGCATCTCCGCTGAAAAGGACAGAGCCCCTGAAGGGGGCATCCAGAATTTTTGCATGCACTTTGGGTGCAAAAGCTGACACCCTGAGCCAGTAGTGATAGCGGATGCAGACTCCTGTCACTGTAGCTCATCCAGCTGCATCCACTGTGTCATAAGCAGCCCTAAGAACATGGGTGCCCATGTCCAAGCCTGTCTTCAGGAGCTGGACCAACTGGGTTTTCGTAGGGTCCTCGAGAAGGGCCTGCATGAGGTGTAAGGCCTTGTCCCATATGGCGCTTTGATACTGCACCATATGTGCCAGGTAATTCTGAGTCCTAATGGCAAGAGTGGCCGAAGCATAAACTCGCTTGCCGAACTGGTCGACCTGGCGAGACTCCTTAAAAGGAGGGTGGATGCTGAGGTGCCTCAGTTTCTTGGTGTGGTCATGAGATGCATTCATGACAACCGAGTCTGCCTCCGGCTGCTCCTCCAAATAGGGTTTACAGATGGGAGCATGATAAAGGCGGTCAGCTTTCTTAGCTAAGGTTGGAGTAGAGGTGGGATGGGTCCAGGTGGCCTTGATGACATCCTTGTAGGAGTTGATGAGTGGTGGCACCACTAGTGGGAAGGTCTCCTTTCTGCGAAGACAGATCACCAGATGGCGATGTTCGGGGTCTAGTTCTTCCATCTCCCATCCCATAAGGGATTAAGTATGCCTCGTGACATCCATAAACATAGGATCATCAGGAGGGGATCTGGGAGTTTTCTTAGGGGTTTCAGGCTCATCTGAGGGCCCCCTAGAATAGTCAAAGTCCTCTGAAGAGAAAGCAGAGGAATCCCTGCCTAACAGATCACTTTCTGGGACGGGCATTGGTGGGCGGTGCTCCTCCTTGCGTTAGTCCGTGTGACCAGGCGAGGGTCCTGGAGGCTGGAGGTGACTAGGACCCATGCGGCCAGTGTCCCAAGGAGGAGGGTCCCAAAAAGGTGGAGTAGGGGGCCTCCTGGAGGTATCTTTGTCTTTCATGAAAGCCCACCAGGCTGAGAACAGCGTGTTGTAATCCACCGGTGGAGGTGGATTATAAGGTGGGTATGGATACTGTGGTGGTGGTGCTGGGTACCTGGCCATCGGATAATCTGGCACCGGTCCTCGGGGTGTCAGGTACCCTGGCCTGTGAGGTGCCAGGTAACCTGACCCTGAGGTGTCGGGTACCCTGGTGTCGGTCACTGAGGCGGCAGGAATCTGGGTGCTGGTCCCCCAGGCGTTGGCTGGGGGTTGCCCAGAGGGCCAGCCAGCACTGGCCAAAGTGACGACAGCTGGGGCGTCATCTGTGTCGATACTGGGGGAACCAGCAGTGGCTGGACAGGCAAAGGCTGATGCTGGTCCAGCGAGACAGGTGCCACCAGCCCCGAAGGGGAAGCAGGCAGAACTGCAGTGAGCCCTGAGATATGCATACCCATATAACCTGGGAATGCGCTGGCTTGGTATACTTTCTGGCAGACCTGGAGGGGGCTGTCACCAAGGTCCTTCTTTCACCAATAAATTAACTCCAGAGATGCACCTGTTTTACATGTACCCTGAGGGGATGAAGGACAGAACTACAAAAGTCTCCTGGGAATCCTGCTTCTTGCGGCTAAGGAGTGTATCACTAGATGGTGGCTCACCTCTCAAAAGGTTCAAATCGACCACGGGAGGGGCACCATGAATGATATACAGAATGGAAAAGATCATTTTTGGTTTGGATCACCTCTAAATGGACTATGTGGGTAATACTGTATATATAATGTTATATGACCCCTTTATTTGTCCCCTAGACTAATGGAACCTGCTGTGAGGAAAGCAATCCTCTGACAGAGCCTGGTTAATGTTTGACTGCGGGCTCCTCCTCTACAGTTGATACAAAGGTCCCCCTGAAGAGAACTGAAATGTACTTTGTCATGCAGGGAATTTTCATCTTACTGTTACCCGCCATCCCCCCCACCAAAACCGCTGTACCAGGGGGGCAAAGGTCCTGTGAATGTTTTAACTGTAACAACTTCTTTTATCACATAACCTGATTAGAATTGCAAACCTCTCTGTATTCCTGTGTAAGCCTCCCCTTCCTGGTGTCCAGGGGTATTAACAGATGGTAATATTCGTGGGGAAGGTGGCGCTCACAGCCATTGAGAAGACAGTCACATAAGTTGCCTCATTTACCTGGTTCAGTTTGTTGTGTCCATGGGGGTGGCACAGTCTCACAGCCTCAGGGTGCAGGCAGGGGCAAACTTAAGAGCAATTCACAGTGCAACATTTCATTGATACCAAGTTCCACACTTATATAAAAAGTTTAAACAGGCTTTAATGTCCAATCAATGGAAAAAAACTTTCACTCCATGGAGCGTTGGGGTTTCAGTAGGTACAATTAATTTCCAAGGCAAAAGACCAAGACCATAGTGGCTCAAATGACCGAATAAGATCTCCTCCACCTTACTTCATCCCTCCAGAGCCGAATAAGGTTCTTGGAATAATGGCAGCAGCATTAATCTGGGCTGAATAAGGCCTCCAAAGAACCAGCAGCTCTTTTACTCTCTCCTGCACACAAACTTGGATTTTTCTGCATCGAGCCTCTCAACCTCACTCCAGCCTGCCTATTCGAGCATCTCTCAACCCCTGCTTTAGGTAGAAGTGGGCTTCCAACAGGCTTGAACCTGCTGCAGTGCTGAGACCTTAGTGGGTTTGGTACTACTGCATACTCTCACTGTCTCTTCAAATCACAGTGGCACTATGAGCCGGACATCAAAATGAGTGCTCCAGACAGGGGCCAAGAACTGCCCAGCAAGGGGGCCACTCTAAGAGGCTTACACCCTGGACTCCTTACAACCTCCTGAACTGTCCCCACCCACTCCAGCTCGGATCTTACAGGCACCAGTTTCAGTCTCAAACTGACCACATGGTAGGCTCTCACCTCTGCCCTGCCACGACAAAGGTTCACACCACTGGGCTGCGCACCTTCTCTCAATGTGGCACGGAGTGTCAAAGCTTTGCAGCACCCTCAGATGATTTGAGATATTCTCCCCCCCCAAGCGAACTGCTCTACTTCAGAACTGATGCTGCCACTACAGCGGGATACTGGGGGCCTTGATCCCTCTCCATGTAACCAAGTCAGACTTCCTCTCTCTCTCACCGGACCGATCTCTCTCCTTTTTGGTGCCAAACCTCTCTTTTAATACCATTGAACACCCCGGCCCCGCCTGCCAGCAGGCAGTCCCAGAGAACTACCAGGGCAAAAACCTGTGGGCAATAAGAAAAAATTACTCACCTTAGTAATGTTGTTTCTTCTAATGGAGTCTTGCTATATTATGACATATGCAGTGAGTCCCAACCTTCGAACTGCTCCGGAGGTGAAAGAGTTAACTTTCCATGCCAGGCATGGAACCTTGAGCGCGAGCTCGGTTGAAAACTCTGTCTGTTGTTCTTCAGACTCAAACTGTCAGATCTTTACGAGCAAAACTCACTAAGGTTCTGTGTGGAAGCCGTAAACCTACACTAGCCCATTGGCTACTAACTACAATAACACATTTTTCTTGTTCCCAAAATGAAGACTCAAGTCAGGGAATTCAAGAAAGAAAATTAAAAACATAACACCCAAACACCCTAAAAAGACAGGGTGAAAAATAAGGTGGGCATCTACTAAGTGCCAACACTGCACTGCCCACCCACAACCCAAAAGTAGAGGTTCTGAGAGGGGCAGGCAGGGGGGGAGGTCATAATATAGCAAGACTCCATTAGAAGAAACAACATTACTAAGGTGAGTAATTTTTTCTTCAAACAACATGAAGTCTTGCTATATTATGACATATGCAGATTACACAGCAGTATCTCCATGGAGGAGGGACAGAACCTACTTAGGAAAAAGGCTCTGAAGCACAGCTGTGCCAAACTGAGCATCACTCCTAGCCTAGATGTCCAGGGAGTAATGCTTAGTAAAAGTGTGAACTGTTTTCCAGGTAGCTGCTTGACATATCTCTAGGATAGGGATGTCCCTGGCAGCAGCCAGAGACGCAGCTATACCTCTGGTAGAGTGAGCCCTCAGGCCTGAGGGAGGAACCTTGCCCAGTTTTTCATAGCAAAATTGGATACAAGAGACAATCCACCTTGCAATGGATCTTTTAGTGGCAGGTTTTCCTTTACCAACCTCATCATAAGTGAGGAACAATTGGAGGGAGTCAAACCTGTGACCCTTGGTACGTTCTATGTAGTAACCAAGGGCTCTTTTGACATCTAAACTGTGCAGTCTCCTCTCGCCAGAGGAGGAATGGTCAGTGAAGTACACAGGAAGAGATATGGATTGATTAAGGTGGAAGTCTGAAACCACCTTAGGCAAAAACTTTCTGTTAGTCCTGAGGACCACCTTATCTCTATGAAAGGAGATAAAATCAGGCTCCACTGACAATGCTTGAAATTCACTTATGTGCCTGGCAGACGTGATGGCTACCAAAAACACAGTTTTCCAAGTCAAGTACTTAAGCTCTGCTGAAGACAAGGGCTCAAAAGGGGGTTGCATAAGCTGGGCAATGCAAATATTAAGATCCCAAGCAGGGGCAGGGTCCCTGAATGGAGGGTTGGTGTGAAGCAACCCCTTGAAAAACTTGGAGAATACAGGATGAGCTGAAAGAGAAGAAGGTTTACCTGCTGATAAGAAAGCAGACACGGCTGCCAGGTGCACTTTTAGGGTAGCTGGTCTCAGCCCCAAAGTATACAAATGCACCATATAATCCAGGATTGTGGGCAAGTCAGCAGATTCTGGGGGAATATGCTTGCCAGAGCACCATATGGAAAATCTCTTCCATTTGGAATTATAAGTAGCCCTGGTGGAAGGCTTCCTAGAAGCCTTCAAGATATCCACTACACCTTGGGAGAGGTGTAGGTCAGCAAACTCTAACTCTTCAAGAGCCAAGCCTTGAGATTGAGAGATTTGAGGTTTGGGGTACCAAACTCTCCCCTGGGCACAGGTTAACAGGTTGTGATTCCTGGGAAGACACAGGGGAAGGTGGAGTGCTAAGGACATAAGGAGTGGGTACCAGGGCTGTCTGGCCCAATCTGGAGCAATCAGGACCATCTTGCAAGGTTGAGATCTGATTTTGACTAGCACCTTGAACAGAAGAGGGAAGGGGGGAAAGCATAGAGAAACTTCCCTTCCCAACTGAGAAGGAAGGCATCCAGAGGGACTGAGCCCAACACTGGGGGCCTGCAGCAAAAAAGGGGAAGTTGGTGATTGTCTGGGGCTGCAAAAAGATCTATCTGCGGGGTGCCCCATCTGGCAAATACTACCTCCAGTACTAGGGGATCCAGTGACCATTCGTGATGGCCCTGGGAAATCCTGCTGAGAGCATCTGCCAGGACATTGTCCTTGCCTGGGAGGTGAACTGCTGTAAGGGAGGCGTTCAGGGAATAAGCCAGAGACCACAACTTCATTGCTTCGGTGCACAAAGCCGTAGACCAAGTGCCTCCTTGCTTGTTGATGTACCACATTGTAGTGGTGTTGTCTGTTCTGACCTGTACAACTTTGTTCTGAACAGATGTGGAAAAAACTTGAAGTGCTAGAAAAACTGCTCTGAGTTCCAACAGATTGATTGTGGAGCAGAGATTCCTGTGGGGACCACAATCCCTGGGTAGTGAGGTCGCCCATGTGAGCTCCCCACCCCAAGAGGGATGCATCTGTAGTAAGGATTAAGGAGTGAGACTGAGGGGTGAAGGGGACCCCCTGTCTCAGATTGCTCTGGTCCTGCCACCACTGAAGGGCCTGGATCACGGTTCGAGTCACTGGGATCAATTTGGAGACCAAAAAGCTCTCAAATGGACCTGGATGTCCCTCATCTGAAATTTTGCTCCCTGCACTACTGCTGTAGAAGCAGCCATGTGCCCCAGGAGCTGCAGAAAATGCCTTGCTGGTCGAGAGACCTGCAGGGTGAAAGAGGAGGCCAGAGAGACCAGGGTCCTTGCTCTTTCCAGAGGAAGGAAGGCTCTGGCTTCTTTTGTGTTCAGTTCTGCGCCTATGAAGGTGAGAAGCTGGACAGGCTCTAGAACTGACTTTGGAAGATTGAGAAGAAACCTAGAGATGTGGCAGTTGCTGGGTTACCTGAAGGTGTGGTTTGACTTGGTCTGGAGTTGCCTACTATGAGCCAGTCATCCAGGTAAGGAAAGATGGCAATCTTTTGCCTTCTTAAGTGGGCAACTGCTACTACCAGGCATTTGTGAATACCCTCGGCCGTAGTGAGACCGAAGGGCATTGCTTCTGAACTGGTAATGGCCTGAGGGCAGTTCGAATCTGAGGTACTTTCGATGGGGAGCTTCTGATGAGAACATGGAAGTAGGCATCCTTGAGGTCCAGGGACGCTAGCCAGTCCCCTGGCCTTAGAGAGGGTAAAATAATTCCCAGCGTCACCATTCGAATTTTGGTTTTAAAAGGTGCTTGTTTAGGTATCTGAGATCCAGGATAGGGCGCCATTCTCCTGTCTTTTTTGGGGTAAGGAAGTACCTGGAGTACAGTCCTTTGCCCTGGTGTAGGGTGGAACCCTTTCACAGCTCTGAGAGCCAGGAGGGTAGAAACTTCTGTTTCTAGGGCAAGTGCCTCTGATGGATTTGCAGGTGGAAAGGACCTGGCTCTCATTTTGGAAATTTTTGAAGCTGAGAACCAGTCCCTGGCTTACTACTTCCAGGACCCACTTGTCTGATGTTAAAGACTTCCAGTCCTGGACAAAGTAAAGCCAGCCTGCTCCTACGGTAGTGGAAATCGGCCCTGGCCACCCCATCAAGGGAGCCTGCTTGGCAGGGGCTTTGGGCTGAGGGTGGAAGCTGCTTCTTGTACCCGTCTGCCTCTCCCTCTGGAGAACCCCTCTGGGCATAAGCAGAAGAGGAGGCCTGGGCTTGGTAAAAAGGCCTATGAAAAGGCCTGCCCCTGCCCCTGAGATGCTGCCTTTGAGGAGTAGCTTGCCTTTCTTTGGCCTGTGCACTCCTATAGGTGGCCCTATATTCATCCATTTTCTTCATATAATTCTCTGTCTGCTCCCCAAACAGAGAATTGCCCACAACAGGAAAATCCATGGCCTTAGACTGGGTATCCTGTGACAGGGTAGTACATCTGAGCCAAGCCATTCTGCGAAGTGCCACAGATGTAGCCAAGACCCTTGATGACACATCATTAGAGTCTACTGCAGCATGAAATTGCACCTTGGATGCCTTAATACCATCCGCAGCCACCTGTTCCAGCTCCCTGGCAAGCTGGTCAGGGACCTGTTTTGCTAGGGCCAGTACAGTATCCCATCTGGATTTCTGGTACCTAGCAGCATAAGCCATATAATTTGCCTGTCTGAGGCCTCAAGGATGCTGCCATGTACTGTTTCTTTGCCATGGCATCTATCCTCCTGGAGTCCTTTCAGGAGGGTGCGAGGCTAGAGAATATTTGCCTTGTCACAGGCTGCAGCCTGCACTACCCCACATGGCTGCATTGCTGTGTGAGGAACTCCGTATCAGTGCCTGATAATGTATACCTCTTGTCCATCCTTTTATCAACAGGAAGTATAGAGTGAGGAGTTTTAGAATTTTACTGTCTGTTTCCTAAAAGATTTATGCAGGGAATAGACAGTCTCTAGACTATGGAATATCCATCATTTCTACATAATCAGGCTCCTCTTGGTCATCAACAGCTTCCTCAACAGGGAGCTGGAGAGTTTCAGCAACTTTCTTATAGAACATAAAATGAGAAGGGGACTCAGATAGCCTGGGGGGAGAAACCCCTAACGGTCTGTCTGGAGAGATGTCCGGTTCAATGGGCACATCCAGACCTTCAAAACCACATTCACTCTCCTCATACTCCTCCTCCCCTTCCTCCGGTTCATAAAAATCCTCAAAATTGTAATCCTGAACCGGTGGAACCGGCCGAACTGAGCGCTTCCCTGATGGTGTCGGTTCGGACGGAACCGGGGAAAGTGACTGGACAATTTGAATTGCTTTAGCTATTTCCTCAGCGGTTGGAGAAAGAACTTTTGGCTCCATACTAGCTGACTTTCTAGCCCTTTTAGTTGGAACCAGCTCCTCAGAGCTGGCTCTTCATTGTCCAAGGAAGTATCGCCCTGGTCAGAGGGCACTCCCTCCGGTTCGGTTGGAACCGAACCAGGCTGGCCATCCGGTCAGTGGACTTTTGGCCTCCTTTCCTGAGCCTACCAACTCTCTTTTCCATGGTGGCAGCAGGAAAATTCTTACAAATCTGGCAGTCTGCACTGAGGTGGTCAAACCCCAGACAATATACACAGGTGGTGTGTGGGTCAGCCTTAGCAAAGGCTTCCCCACAAACACCACAGTGCTGAAACCCAGTGGGCCCGGTTTTTCTTTTGGGTTTCTCAGACATAGTGCCAGCCTAACCAAACTTGCCCGTTAATGGCAATCCACCAAGCAAGACTCTCTTATCGGTTCCCAACCGTGTCACGGGTCGTGGAAAAAACGTAATGAAATCCGTTTTTAGAACCGTTAAGAACCGGGAACCGCACTCTAAATAAGGACTAGAAAGTTTTAAAACAACCTGATCGGTTCAAACCGAACCGAAAACACGTTTACAAGTTCCACACAGAATAAAATAAATGTAAGCCTATCTATTACTTACAATACCACAGACAGAGCTTGAACCGACCGGTTGCGTTTTAATTTCGGTCAAGAAACTGAAAAATAATACTTTTTTAACTGATAAATGAACCGAGCAGAAGGAGAAATCTCCGGAGCGACTGTTCAGTGAGGCGGAGTAAAGAATCAGACAGTTTGAGTTTGAAGAACAACAGACAGAGTTTTCAACCGAGCTCGCACTCAAGGTTCCATGCCTGGCGTGGAAAGTTAACTCTTTCACCTCCGGAGCAGTTCGAAGGTTGGGACTCACTGCATATGTCATAATATAGCAAGACTTCATGTTGTTTGAATAGGACGCTCCCATAGGGGTCTTACACCTGTATTGACCAGCATATAAAATGTTTATGACAAAAATATATTTACAAATAATAAAGTAAAATGAAAAGCCCATGTTGAAAAAGTTGGCTCAAAATATCTTAAAAAAAACCAAAAAGTTATGACAAAACATTGTCCACAGGCTGCCAGTTACCCCACTGGGTAGTGCATTACGATCCCATGCTGGTGAACTGAGTTTGAGGGTGAACTCAGAGAACCAACTGTATGGGCTGAGGCTGGGGGGATGGCACAGCCGTGTGGCACCTGTCCAAGCTTGAGAAGGGATGGTGCAATAGACTCTGCATCACTGGCTGCATGGAAGTGCAGGGCCTTGAACTTCTGCCTCCAGATGGGCTCTTGGCTCTACATGTTGCCTTCTGTAGCCACATGGAAGTGCAGGACACAGAGGGTCCTGCATTTCTGCAGCCCCATAAATCTCTTGCATCCCTAGCCACATGTACCTGCACAGCCTGGAGGGACCTGCGCTTTTGCAGCCAGATGGACTGTCCCCTTGGTGGAGGGCACAGACAGCCCTGCAAATCTGCAACTGTTCACAGAGGTCCTGAAGGGACCTGCTTGAATGAGGATACGATTTTGCTATCACAAAACGAAAGGAAATTTATTGCAAAAAAACAAAGTTAATGCAGACATTAGGGTTGAAGAATACAAAGTAAGGAACTGAAAAACATTAGGGTATGGAGTCTCGGGAATCTTGGCTAATCAGTGGCATGATGTTACTTGGGTTGTCAACCATAGTGTTCATCCCCTCCCATGAACAAACAAGGTTATACATGATCTCTTGCTTCACACAGGGCCCTTAAGGCCCTGTGTGAAGAAAGAACAGCTTACTCACCTGTAACAGTAGTTCTAGGAGTGGTATATGTTGTTCATCCACACTCTTTGGCATGTCCCTTTCCCTTTAAATCTCACCAGAAAGTCTGCAAGCTCCTCCGACCCATCTGGGTGGTAAATACCTCGGCTCCTCCCCATGACGCCAGATCTTAGCCCACTGGAAGCAAGGTGATGCGCCTAAAGCCGGGGAGGTCGGGTGGGTGCATGTGGATGAACAACATATACCACTCCTAGAACTACTGTTACAGGTGAGTAACCTGTTCTTCTAGGAGCGTGGATATGTTGTTCATCCACACTCTTTGGCAGACTCCAAGCAGTTCTCCGGGAGGAGGGAGGCAAGGCGACACCCCTACTTAGGAAACAGAGATTGGAGAACTGAGGCCCCAAAACCAGCATCCCGGCATGACTCAAGGTCGATGTGGTAGTGGGAAATAAAGGTATTTGCTGACTTCCAGGTAGCAGCCCAACAGATTTCCTGGATAGGGATGTCCCTGGAAACAGCCACCGATACAGCAGTATGGCAGGTAGAAGGAGCTCTTAACCCTCTGAGAGGCTCCTTGTCCGCCATCTCATAGCACAGACCTATGCATGATGTGATCCATCTTGCAATGGTCCGTTTGGCTGCAGGTCTGCCAGATGCGGCTTCAGCGTGGGTGACAAACAGCTGGTGAACCTCTCCAAGAATTTCCGCCATTCTTTCCTTATAATAGGAGAGAGCACATCTCAGGACCAGAGTATGGAGCCTGTACTCGGCATCCGAGGTGTAGTTAGGGTAGGGTACTGGCAGAGTCAACACCTGATTAAGGTGAAACTCTGAGACCACCTTCGGAAGGAATTTCGGGTGAGGTGCAGGACAATTTTGTCCCTGTGAAAGACCAGATAAGGGGAGTCCATGGAAAGTGCCTGGAGCTCCCCTGTCCTTCTGGCTGATGTGATAGCCACCAGGAAGGCCGTCTTCCATGACAAGTGTGACAGCTCACACTTGTGCATTGGTTCGAATGGCTTGCCCATGAGCTTTGCCAAAACAAGCAAGAGATCCCACAGAGGTGGAGGTTCACGCACCAGAGGGGATATGTGATCCAGGCCTATGAAGAAGCACCCGACCACTGTCACCTGTGCCAATGTCGGTTGACCGGCCCACACCCGGTAAGCAGAAATTGCTGCCAGGTGCACCCTAAGGGTCGATGACTGCAGACCCCCTTTGGAGAGAGACCAAAGGTAGTCTAGAAAGTTAGCCACAGAGCAGGATAAGGGGTACAGAATCTTACCCTGACACCAAATAGAAAACCTTTTCCATTTGAAGGTGTAACATTTCCTGGTCGATTCCTTGCGAGATGCCTCCACCACAGTGCAGACATCCTCGAAAAGACCCAGAGCCTAGAAATGAAAATTGAGTACCTACCGTAGTTCTTGATCTTCTTGGACGAGTCTCCACCACTCATTCACACTATTGGGATCTGCGCCGGAGGCACTAGGACCCATCGGAAGCAAACTTTTTGCTGGGGAGTCGATGCCAGAGATGGCGCCGCGAGGAACAGCGCTGTGAGCCCCAGCTCGCGTGGCAATGACTATCTCGGCGTCGACTCCCCAACCACCTCAGTACCTTTTTTACCAAGGAGGTGCAGCGTAACTAACCTAGAAGGGTAGCCTAACCTAAAAGACGGACATAAGATAGTCTGGACGACCCGTGTAAGAAGGGTCAACAAAGAAGTCTTCAAGGCCTAAAGATTTGAGGGAGTGAAGACCAACAAGAAGGTGAGCTCGGGGATGGAGGGTGGGTGTGTGAATGAGTGGTGGAGACTCGTCCAAGAAGATCAAGAATTACAGTGGAGTGCAATGTTTCATATCTTCCTGGACATAAGTCTCCACCACTCATTCACACTATTGGGAGAGTACCGAGCAATAATCCCTGGAGGCGGGCAGGAGAAACCAAGAGCTCATGCTTCTAAGACAGAAGTCCATTAAGGATGGCTCTGCCAAAGGAAGAATGTCGTCTGCATGGACATCGAAAGTGCATAATGCTTAACGAAAGTATGCACTGAGCTCCAGGTGGCTGCATTGCAGATGTCTGCAATGGGCACGCTGCGGATTTCCGCTAGGGATGTCGCTACCGCTCTGGTAGAGTGAGCGTAAACTCTACCCTCCAACTTAACCTGTGCCATGGAATAGCAGTGACGAAGGCACGCCACTAGCCATGCTGAGATGCATCTAATAGCGACAGGTTGACCCAGCCGGGCCTCACTGAAGGAAACAAACAGTTGCTGGGCTTTACGAAAATCCTTGGTTCTATCTAAGTAGAAACGCAAGGCCCTCTTAACATCCAGAGAATGAAGAGAGCATTCCCCTTCATTTTGGAAGTCCGCAAAATAAGAGGGAAGGACCAAAGGTTGGTTAAGATGAAATTCTGACACAACCTTAGGAAGAAATTTAGGATGAGTATGAAGGACTACTTTGTCCTTATGGAACACAGTATACGGAGGGTCTGTGACCAGGGCATGTATCTTAGAGACCCTACAGGCTGAGGTAATGGCCACTAGGAAGGCAGTCTTCCAGGTGAGGAACTTTAGTTCACAGGTAGCTAGAGGCTCAAAAGGTTTCCGGGTGAGCATGTCTAGCACAAGATTAATGTCCCAGGCTGCAACCGGATGTCTTGTAGGGGGTCTGGTGTGCAGAATGTCCTTAAGAAATCTCTTAACCATAGGTAACTGAGCCAGTGAAAGACAAAAAATCGGCTCATGATACACTGAAATGGCACTAAGGTGAACCTTAACTGTAGAGTACTGGAGACCTGAATTTGAGAGGTCCAAAAGGTACTCTAAAACTTTATCTGGAGGGCAGGAAAAGGGATTCAAAGGGGACTTTGCACACCAGAGGGAAAAACGCTTCCACTTATCTGTGTAAGTTTTCCTAGTGGCTGGCTTCTGCGCAGCCAGAAGGATATCAGAAATTCTTCGAGAGACATTGAACCGATTTACTTCTACCTCTTCAGGAGCCAAGCGTGAAGGTGAAGAGATCTCAGATTGGGATGGACCACCGGTCCCTGAGTTAAAAGGTTCATCTGCAGGGGAAGTGGTCTCGGAGGAACTGCCAACATACTGTTGAGAAGTGGAAACCACAGTTGTCGAGGCCAAAAAGGAGCAATGAGAATCATCTTGTCTCCCTGAGACTCGAACTTGAGGAGTACTCTCTGAATTAGAGGAAGAGGCGGAAAGGCGTAAAGAAAGCGTTTTGTCCACCGCAGCCTGAACGCATCCTGACAAAAAATGCCAGGCCCTGGACTTCTGGAGCAGAAGAGAGGCAGTTTTGTGTTGAGTGGGGACGCAAAAAGGTCCAGGTCCGGAGTTCCCCACTCTTCGAATAGTGACTGAACTATGGTTGAGTCGAGAGACCACTGTGAGGATCTGTCTCTGTTCTGTTGAGACGGTCTGTACAATGGCAGGTAGATTGCTTGAATTAGAGCCTTGCACTCCAAGCACCATTCCCAGACCCTCATCACTTCTCTGCATAAGGGGTAAGAATGAGCACCGCCCTGCTTGTTGATGTAATACATCACTGCTTTGTTGTCCGTTTGGAGGAGAATATTCTTGTGACAGAGAATGTCCTTCAAAGCTCGGACCACATAAAGGACGGCTCTCATGTCTAGGACATTTATGTGAAGCTGGGACTTGAGTTGAGTCCACACACCCTGAGTGTGGAGAGCCTGACAGTGGGCTCCCCAACCCATTAGTGAGGCGTCTGTGGTAATGGAGATCTGATGGTCCAGAGGGGCAAAGGGTATCCTTGCAGGAGACTGTCCTCTTGAGACCACCAGGTGAGAGACTCCATAGGGTTCTGTCACCTTGATGAGATAGGATCATGGGTGAGTGGTTGAGACCACTGAGTACTGAGCATCCACTGGGTGGTTCTCATGTGCAGACGGGCCAGAGGTACAGTGAACACTGAGGATGCCATGAGGCCCAGCATCTGTTGCATCGAGAGCTGTAACTGACCTGTTCTCTCCGATGTAATGGGCCATCTGAAGGATATCGTTCCTTCTGTCCTCTGGGAGAAAAGCCTTCGCACAGGATGTGTCCAGAAGGGTCCCTATGAAAAGGAGCCTCTGGGAGGGCTGCAGCTGCGATTTCTTGAGGTTTAGCAGGACTCCTATGGACATAAGGAGGCGAGAGGTCGTCTCTACGGCATCCAGAGTCCCTTGCCTGGAAGGACTTGCCAGCAGCCAATCGTCCAGATAAGGGAACACCTGTATTCCGAGTTTTCTGAGGTGCGCTGCGAGAACTGCACAACACTTTGTAAAAACTCGCGGCGCCGAGGATAGCCCAAAAGGCAGGACTCTGAACTGATAATGTTGTCCCAGAGCCACAAACCTCAGGAATCTGTGATGCCTCGGGTGAATGGGAATGTGCTGGTAAGCATCCTGCATGTCTAGGGAGGCTAACCAGTCATGCTGATGAAGCAAGGGTAACAGGGTTCCTAGAGAAATCATTTTGAATTTCTCCTTGGGGAGAAATTTGTTTAGCTTTCTGAGATCTAGAATGGGGCGCATTCCCCCAGACTTCTTTGGAACCAGAAAGTAATGAGAGTAGAACCCCGTGTTTCGTTGATGCAGCGGCACAAGTTCTACTGCCCTGTTGTTTAGAAGACCCTGAATCTCGGTGGTGAGAAGGTCTGACTGAAGGGCAGACAGCCTGGGCTGTCATTTGGGAGGACAATCCAGAGGAGTTTCCACAAAATTGAGAGAGTACCCCTCGCGGATTATCCAAAGGACCCATTTGTCTGAGGTTATGGACTTCCACTGGCTGTAGAAGTGCATCAGCCGACCTCCCACCGGAGAGGAAAAGTCCACCCGGGCAGCTGAGGTGGGACTTGGGCCAGCAATTCATAAAGTAGCGCTGGCGCCTTGGGCCCTTGCGCTTTCTGCGCTTCTCTTTGAGGTTGGGCAGGTTGGTTCTTATGGAAACTTCTCTGCCTCTGCCTCGAAAGGACTGATGGTTATGAAACTGACGTTTACTGGCATGCCCTCGAGAGGGGGCAGGAGGGGGTCTAGCCAACTTAATGGCTGTTCTAGTCTTTTGTGTAGCTTCTACAGCTTGCTTGACCTGAGGACCAAAAAGATATGCACCATCAAAGGGCAATGCCATTACCTGTTGTTGCGCATCATTGGTGAAGCCTGAAGTGCGCAGCCAGGAATGGCGGCGGGTGCAAATACCAGCAGCTGCTGAACGGGAAGTGGAGGCGAAAGCGTCCATGGCTGCTTTAACCTGTTGGTTGAAGGTATTGGAGTCTTAACAATTTCCCAGGATCGATGTCTGTAGTCTGGAGAGAAAGTGTGGAAATCATATTCTTCAGCAGAGACTTAAAAGACAGGTCCTCGACCACAGGCTCTGCGGCAGTAAAAGATCCTGCTTCGTCCACCTCATCGCCCAGCCGAAGGTCTGGGTCAGGCTCAACATCATCTCCTGACAGTCCAGGAGGGACTGTATGGACAGGAAAGGGATGAAAGCCAGAAGAGGAAGGAGGAAAAGAGACAAAAGGGAAGTCCCCGAGAGCCCCCGGTGCCGAGGAGGCACACGGCGCCGAAAATGACGCCAAGGAACCACGCGGCACCGAAAATGGTGCCGGTGAAGCCGCGACAGCGCGGCGGGAGGGCGCTGACCTGCTCGATGTCACGCGGTGTCACAGGGGCAACACCAGAAAGTTCAAGGCCGACATCTTGGGCGACGCCGAGGACGGGCGCCATGAGGCCACACGGGCGCCAAGGTACTCCCAGAGACCAAAACAGGTTTTGAAGGAAAAAGAGCAGGAGATAAGGGCATCGGTGTGGCCCCCTGCGCCGAAGCCATGTGGGGGATACCTAAGCACGGAGTCGACGGCACCGAAGAAGGTGCCGCACGACCAGGAAAGTCCAACCGCCCTACCTGGTCGCCCAGAGAGCCCGAAGGCCCACGAGTGACCGAGCCAGGTAGCCGAACCACCCTCCGAGCCCATTGCTCATAAGAGCGGCCCACTGATGAAACTGCTCATCTGAAGACCTAACTGCAGGCGGGGTAGGACTCCGATGTCGAAGACGTCGGCTACCAGAAGCCGCTGTTGGCGACTCCGAGGGAGGAGGCCGGCAACTAGCCCCGATAACCGAACGTCTACGCGCAGACGTATCAGAGGGTGACCTCGAGTGATGCCTTCTCGTTTTAGACCTGCGGGCCGAAGAAGAGCTCGAGGCTGAACGGTGCCGAGAATGCAACCGTTTGGCTTTATGCTTCCGCGGGGACCGCCCATCCCCCCGGGCATTGGACTGACCGTTGTCAGACCCCCCTTCCGGAGAAGGCGGCGGGCCGGACCCAGCCCGACTGACTGAACAGCTTTCAAACGAAATCTCCCTACCGTCACCTGACCTGCTCATGGTCAACTCCGTCAGTGTAGGCTGAGACTTCTTTATCGCTTTTATTTAAAAATAAGAATAACTTAAGCGATACTGAATCGAGATAAAACTACAAAATGATAAAAACTGAAAACTATGCTGCTAGTTTGAAGTTTGACTCCCGACAGGCGAGCGACGTCGTCACTGAAGCGCACTCGACGGCGGGAAAAAAGGAACTGAGTCGGTTGGGGAGTCGACGCCGAGATAGTCATTGCCGCACGAGCTGGGGCTCGCGGCGCCATTCCTGGCGGCGCCATCTCTGGCATCGACTCCCCAGAAAAAAGTTTGCTCCCGATGGGTCCTAGTGCCTCCGGCGCAGATCCCAATAGTCTGAATGAGTGGTGGAGACTTATGTCCAGGAAGATCTCTAGCTGCTCAGGTACCAGGCTGTGATGCGCAGGGATTGAAGGTCCGGATGGAAGACCTTCCCCTGGTTTAATGGTATGAGGTCCGGGCGTGTACAAAGCCGCTCTGGTGGCCTGCAGCTGAGGCTGAGGAGATCTGGGTACCAGAATTGGCGCAGCCAATCTGGGGCTACCAGAATCACCTTTGCCTTGTCCCTCCTCACCTTGAGTAACACCTTGTGGATCAAGGAAAATGGAGGGAAGGTGTAAAGGAGGCCTGGGGTCCACGGCCTGGAAAAGGCATCCCCCTGCAGCGAGCCCTGCTGAGGGGGGCGGGCATGGTACAGACTCAGCTTGGCATTCTCCCTGGATGCAAACAGTTCCACCAATGGTTTTCCCCATTAGGAGAACAGACTGTAAGCTACCTTTGGATGGAGGGACCACTCGTGGGATGTCTGGCCTAGGCGGCTGAGAGCATTCGCCAGATGGTTCGAGACTCCTGCCACATGGATGGCTAGGAGATCCGCCTCCAACCAGCTGACGAGGGTCCAGATGCGGAGCGCCTCCTTGCACAGCAGACGGGAGTGCGTGCCGCCCTGTTTGTTGAGGTAGTACATGGTCGTGGTATTGTCCGTCTGGACTTGGACCACTTGACTCCAGAGCTGAGGAGCGAATGCTGACAGTGCCAGTCTGACTGCTCTGAGCTCCAACAGGTTGATGTGGCATCGGGACACCTCGGGGTCCAGAACCCATGGGCTCTGTCGTCCCGCATGTGGGCTCCCCAGCCCATGAGAGAGGCATCGGTCATGAGGATGACCGTCGGCTCGAGGCGGACAAACGGGATCCCTTCCTGCAACCGTTCTGGGATGGTCCACCATTGGAGAGCGTCCCTCATCTTCTGGATTACCGTGATCAGCTAGTCGAATTGACCATGGCGCTGAGTCCACTGGGCGGTCAGCTCCCATTTGAGGGGGCGCATGTGCCACCTGGCCCAACGGACCACTGAGGTGCACGCCGCCATGTAACCCAGAAGGCGCAGAAAGTCCCAGGCAGGGTACAAGAGCCCAACCAGAAATGATCGGGCAAAGGAGGAAAGAACCTCCGCCCTGTCTGCTGGGAGCCAGGCTCTGGCTTGACAAGAGTCAAGCTCTGCCCCGATGAAGCCCATCACCTGAGACAGCACGAGTTCCAACTTGGCCTAGTTGATCAGGAGGCCAAGCTGAGAGCAGGCTATGAGAGCCAGATCCCTGGATCTCTCCACCTCCTGAAGGGAGGAACCCGCCAGAAGCCAGTCGTCGAGATAAAGGTAGATTCGAACTCCTCGATGCCGAAGATGGGCTGCCACCACTGCAATGCACTTGGTGAAGACCTGCGGGGCCGATGACAGGCCGAACGGCATGGCTCGGAACTCGTACAGTGTCCTCTCGACCCTGAAGCGGAGGAACCGCTGGTGGGACAGATGGATTGGGACATGAAAGAACGTGTCCTGTAGATCCAGTGAACAAAAACACATGTTTCGCGCCAGGGATGGCATGATCTGGTTCAGAGTTACCATCTGGAAGGTGCGAGACCTGAGATACTGATTCAGGTCATGGAGATCTAGGATGGGGCGCCAACCCCCCCGTCCGCTTGAGCACCAGGAAGTACCTGGATACAAAGCCTGGGTCTACAGGTGGATCCAGCACTGGAGCTACCGTCTCCTTGCGGAGGAGCTGAGCTATGTTGTCTTGAAGAGCCGACTGCATGCGAGCGGAGAGCCTTTCCTCCCGAGGGGCTTGGCTTGGCTGGGCAGGTACTGCTCGAATTCCAGAGGCAGTCCCTGCTCGACCACTTCTAGAACCCACCTGTCCGAGGTGATATTGGACCAGATGGAAAGAAAGTGGCGGAGCCGACCTCCACCACGGGAGGAACCAAGGCAGGCGTGACGGGTGTAGGGGTGGCAACCCCTAACCCATCACTGAGCAGGCTTAGAGGAGGAGGAGGAGGAGGAGGAAGCTCCTGGACCAGCACCTCGGCCTCCTTTACGGGGCTGTTGAGGGCCTTGCTTGGGCCTAGGGCGCCAAGCTTGAGCCTGCTGCTGCTGTTGGTGCTGCTGACCTCCTTGATAGGAGGGATGCCTGACCGCAGGGGAGGACTGCCGAAAAGGCTTCCTCTTCCTCTTCTGCTGGTTCTTGCCCGAGGAACCCTTAGCAGAAATGGCATCCAAGGTGGCATTGGACTGCTCAATATGCTGAAGGTGTCCTGCCACTCCTGGGCCGAACAAGTCGGTACCAAGGAAAGGCACATCAGCTAACTTGTGTTGGGTATCCGCTGGAAAGGAGGATAACCTCAGCCAAGCCCTGCGGCGTGTGGCCACTGCGGCTGCTAAAGAGCAGGCGCAAGAATCCCCGATGTCTAGGGCCATCTGGAGCTGCTGTTTGGCGACAGCACGGCCCTGATCACGGACTTGCTGGACTGTGGTCTGCATGTCCACGGGGAGATGAGGAAGTACTTCATCCAGTGACCCTACGAGGGCGTGGGAGAAGTGTTCCATGATCACAGCTGAACTGGCCTGACGAAGGCCCAAGGAAGAGGCCGTGTAAACCTTATGGGCAGAGTGGTCCATGTCCTTGGACTCCTTGTCCGGAGGTCGGTCGGTGTCGGCCGAGCTACCATTACATCTAAAGACGGAAGCAGTCACCAGGCTCTCAGCCGAGGGATGTTCCATGAATCCCGGTTGGGATCCCATAAGCACCACGTACTTATGGGCCATATGGGAAGATGGTGCTGGGCAGGAGGCTGGATGCTGCCAAAGCTCAAGGGCTGGACCAGTAATGGCTTCAGTCACTGGGAAGGCCTCCGTCGGGGTATCCCCCCCTCTTAAGGATATCCGTAAGGGGGTACTCCGCCTTTTTCTAGATAGACTCCAAGGGCATTCCAGTGGAATTGGAAATGAGGTGGAGGATGCCCTGAAAGGAGGAAGGACCTTCCTCCAGGCTTGCCAAGAGTGACTCCTCATCACCCGGATGGGAGTTCAAACCGGTGGCATCCGAATCCGAAGAGTCGGGGTACAGTGGTCTCCCGCCTATGTCCCTCTCAAAACACCAAGGGCGGTCAGGGGTAACCATGATGGACAGGCGTCGGGGAAGCCCGGTGTCTGGACGCTCCCCTTTCAAGGGAGCCCCAGAGGGAGGCTGCTTAGGCAGTGGTTCCACCCAATCGGTGGTGAGACCGGTATGGGCTTATCTGGAACAATGGCCGGCCCCACAGGAGGAGGAACCAAAGATTTCGGGTCCGAAGGGGTTGGCGTCAGCCCTTGAGGCGCAGGCCAAGTAATGGCTGGGGTGGACAGCGTAGCCAGCTTCTGTCCGGCCAAAATCAGCTGTTGCCACATAAGCTCCTCATAGTGTCGACGGAGTTTCCGTGGAAGCCTCTCCTCATCCGAGGAGGATGATGACCTGTGGCGGCACCTCTTTTTTGAAAGCCGGTGGCCTTTCTTCAGTTTTCCTGCTGAAGAAGGCGACCATGTCCTCGATCGAGACCAATGGCATCGGCCAGAATAAGAAGAAACCGGGCTCGGGGAAAAACGAGGCTCCGGATCAATTCCCTTGATGGGGACACCCGAAGGAAGTGTCTCGTCATCGGGGAAAGAAAGGACCGGGGTTCTCTCTAAAGAATCGTCGACCGGAGTCAGTGAAATCGGCTCGATCGGCTTGAGAACAATCTCGGCCAGATCAGCAGATTCCTCGGTCTCTGCCTGGCCAGATGGAAGATCGGTGAAGCCGGTGGCCGAGGAAGCAATCTCGACCGAAGTCAAGGTCGCAGTGTCCTGGGACTCGAACCTCTCTTGGTCCCAGGAACGTCTCCTTTTAGAAGACGTTGGATCCTTGTCCCTCTTTCGAGGGCGGGAGGAGTGCAAGCCAGAGGGCACCTCACCCTTGGTGGGGAGAGACTGGCACAACTCCCTGAAAGAACCTGTGAAGGAAGAACCGAGATTGAGAGGCACAAAGAAACTTCTGCTGGCCGAAGCTTGGGCAGCTTCTTCTTCGAAGGCCTTCATCTGCTCTAGCTGCTCAGTAGATCCCGCAGCTGTGGAAACCACCCACCTCACTTCTTTTGATTTAATGGGTGGGTTCCTTTTCTCCGGTCTCCCCAGCTTAAGGCGCGCCATGCAGTCATCAAGGACACTGGGATGGAATGCCAGGCAAATGGTACAGGTGGTGGTGTCATGACCGACACCTAGGCAGTACACGCAAGTAAGGTGGGGATCGGTGCGCAAAATCTTCTGGCCGCATGAACACCAGTGAAATCTGGAGGATGACTTGTCCTCCATGTCCGATACGCTATTATCGGAATCGAAAACTTTGACGAGTTTGAGAGATAAATTCGGTAAAAACCGACGATGCGAATCCAGGGCCTACGATGGCTAGAGTTAGCATGAGGGAACCTGATTCTTCCAGCGGAAAGGAAGATCTGGTGTCATGGGGCGGAGCCGAGGTATTTACCACCCGGGTTGGTGGGAGAAGCCAGTTTGAAGACTTTCCAGCGAGATTTAAAGGGAAAGGGACATGCCAAAGAGTGTGGATGAACAACATATACACGCTACTAGAAGATATGTTAGATTCTGTTGGCCACATGTGAAGAGAAGTACTTCTCTACCTCCAAAGAGTATATGCTTATGAGGCACTGGCTTGGAGCTATACCTTGGGCTTCTGACAGGAAGCTACTGGATGAGACGGGGTGGCCATTAAGGTTGACAACCCCAAATAACACGACACCACCAATTCACCAAGACTCCTGAGACTCCAAAGACTAATGTTTCTCATTTCCTTACTTTGTCCGCTTTGTGGACTTCAACTCTATTGTCTGCATTAACATACATATTTTTTTTGTCTTATTTATTTATGCTTCTCTGAGCCCTCGGCTGGGCACTCCTCCGGGCTGCCTAGACCTACTGCCACCACGTCCCTTTGCCATCTGCCACCCCCGTCAGTGCTGTAATCCAGGTAACCCAATGTATCCCTTCGTCAAGAGGGCCCCTCCCCCATTGGGGGCAACCAGGAGAGGAGAGTCACCCATAGGTATTCTGCATATCCCGAGCACGGACACATCTGGACTACTGTGACAAGCGGGGACTGACTGCCGTCATCTGGTTGGCCACGTGGCTAATTTTCCAGTCTTCTCCAGACCTATCCACCACCATTGTAGTGATCCAGCTGCAGCAGCATCCTGGGGGCAGGGGCATTCAGCGGCGAGTTGAGGCCACACGCTGCCAAGAATGTCAACCACTAGCCACCACCAGGAGGCAAGCCTCAGACAACTAGTTTTGGAACCCACTCGGGAGGGAGCAATCTTTAGACCTGGTACTCTCAAATGGGGACGGAGAGAGGATCTCTGATCTTGAAGTGGGCAGCCATCTGGGAACAAGCGACCACCAAACAGTGCGGTTCATGATAAACTTAGCCGTAGAGTCAAGTCACACAAAAGTGAAGGTACTGGACTTCAGGAGGGCTGATTTTGTCAAAATGGGAGAGTGCCTCAGAGAAGCACTAGCAAACAGGCAAAAAGGTGGGGTGGAGCATCAATGGGGAAACATCAAAACCGCCATGACAGAGTCAACAAGCCTCAGTGTGAAGCAAATAAACAAATCAAAATGAAAGAAAAAACCACTATGGTTCTCAAAAGAAGTGGCGGGGAAGGTAAGGGAGAAGAAAAAACTCCTCACCTTAGTAATTGTTTCTTCTAATGGAGTCTTGCTGTATTCTGACTATTGCAGTTACCTCCAGCCTTTAAACTGCCCCAGAGAACAAAGGGTTAACTTTCTATGCAGTGCATAGAATGCTGAGCTCGAGCTCGGTTGAGGTCTCTATCTGCAGCCCTTTGAAACCCAACCGTCAGATTCTTACGAACAAAAACTCACTAACTATCCTATGTGGAAATTGCAACATTTTTACTAGCCAACTGGCAACAAAGAGTTTTGGATTCCAAAAAAAGACTGAAGTCAGGAAACCCAAAACCAAAACCCAATCCAAATAAGGATAACAATAACAACAAAACACCCAAACAAAAGGGGGAGGGTGTGTAAGAATCACCTCTGGGGTGCAACACTGTACCTGCCCACCCACTTCCCTAAACAGGTTCTGAGAGGGGAGGCAGGGAAGGAGGTCAGAATACAGCAAGACTCCATTAGAAGAAACATAATTACTAAGGTGAGTAATTTTTTCTTCAAACAACATGAAGTCTTGCTGTACTCTGACTATTGCAGACTACCAAGCACTACCTCCATGGAGGAGGGACAGAACCTACTTTGGAAATAGGCTCTGAAGTACTGTTGTGCCAAACCGAGCATCGCTCCTAGCCTGGATATCCAGAGAGTAATGCTTGGTGAATGTATGGACTGTTTTCCAGGTGGCTGCTTGACAAATTTCTAAGAGAGGAATATCCCTGGCAGCAGTCAGGGAAGCAGCTGTACCTCTAGTAGAGTGAGTCCTCAGGCATGAGGGTGGGGTTCTACCCAGTTTTTCATAGCAGAATTGCATACAAGAGACAATCCACCTGGCAATAGTTCTCTTGGTGGCAGGTTTGCCCTTTCCCACTTCCCCACAAGTGAGGAATAACTGGAGGGAGTCAAACCTGTGACCCTTGGTACGCTCTATGTAGTAGCTAAGGGCTCTCTTAACATCCACACTGTGTAGCCTCCTCTCTCCTGAGGAAGAATGATCAGTGAAGAAGACAGGGAGAGACATGGACTGGTTCAAGTGGAAGTCTGAAACCACTTTGGGCAAGAACCTCCTATTGCTTCTAAGGACCACTTTCTCTCTATGAAAAGAGATAAAATCAGGTTCCACTGACAGGGCTTGCAGTTCACTGATACGTCTGGCAGAGGTAATGGCTACCAAAAACACAGTTTTCCAAGTCAAGTACTTAAGCTCTGCTCTGGACATAGGCTCAAAAGGAGGTTGCATAAGTTGAGCAATGCAAACATTTAAGTCCCAGGCAGGGGCAGGATCCCTAAAGGGAGGATTGGTATGAAGCAATCCCTTGAAAAATTTACAGAACACAGGATGAGATGATAGTGAGGAAAACTTCCCCACTGACAAAAAGGCAGAAACAGCTGACAAGTGTACCTTGACAGTAGCTGGTCTGAGGCCTAGGCCATTAAGACGGACCGTATAATCCAGAACTGTAGACAATTCAGCAGTGTCTGGAGGAATATGCTTCTTGGAACACCAAATGCTGAATCTTTTCCATTTGGAGTTACAAGTCTTTCTTGTGGAGGGCTTTCGAGAAGCTTTGAGAATATCCAGAACCCCCTAAGACAGATGCAAATCTGCATACCCTAACTCTTCAAGAGCCATGCCTTGAGATTGAGAGACCGAAGATTGGGGTACCAAATCCTCCCCTGAGAGGAGGTTAACAGGTTGTAATTCCTGGGAAGAGACAGGGGAAGATGGACTGCTAGAGACAGCAACAGGGGGTATCAAGGCTGTCTGGCCCAGTCCAGACCAATCAAAATCACTTTGCAAGGTTGTGACCTTATCTTGACTAGGACTTTGAACAGTAGAGGAAAAGGAGGGAAGACATACAGAAATTTCCCTTCCAGTTCAAAATCAGAGCATCCAGAGGGACTGAACCCAAGACTGGGGGTCTGCAACAAAACAGAGGAAGTTGGTGATTGTCTGGGCTGCAAAGAGTGCCCCACCTTGAATAAATCACTTTCAAAACCAAAGGGTCCAGGGACCATTCGTGATGGCCCTGGGAGATCCTACTCAGTGCATCTGCCAGCACATTGTCCTTTCCTGGAAGGTGAACTGCCATCAGAGAGATCTGCAGGGAATAAGCCAGGGACCACAATTTCATGGCTTCTGTGCACAAGGCCGTAGACCGAGTGCCTCCCTGCTTGTTGATGTACCACATGGTGGTGGTGTTGTCTGTTCTGACCTGAACCACCTTGTTCTGCACCAACTGAGAGAAGGCTTGCAGGGCCAGAAAAACTGCCCTGAGTTCCAGGAGATTGCTATGAAGAAGGGACTCCTGAGGGGACCACAGTCCTTGGGCTGTGAGATCCCCCAGATGAGCTCCCCAATCCAAAAGAGAAGCATCCATGGTAAGGACCACCGAATGAGACTGAGTGACAAATGGGACCCCTTGCCTTAAATTGTCCTGATCCTGCCACCACTGAAGAGCTAGGATCAGTGTCCAAGTCACTGGAATCAATTTGGAAAGAGGGTCCTTCCTTTGGGACCAAAAGGCTCTCAGATGGAACTGAATGTCCCTCATCTGAAATCTTGCCCCTTAGACCACTGCTGTAGAAGCTGTCATGTGGCCCAAGAGCTGATGGAAGTGCCTTGCTGGTCGGGATACCTGACGGCTGAAGGAAGAAGCCAGTTCTATAAGAACTCTTGCCCTGTCCAGGGGAAGAAAAGCTCTTGCTTTGACCGTATCCATCTCTGCCCCTATAAAGGTAAGAAGCTGGACAGGCTTGAGAACTGACTTGGGAAGGCTGAGAAGAAATCCTAGAGAAGTGAGCACTTGCTGGTTCACTTGCAGGTCTGACTTGACTTGGTCTGGAGACTAACCCACTATTAGCCAGTCATCCAGGTATGGAAAAATGGAAATATTTTGCCTCCTTAAAAAGGCAACTACTACGAAGTTAGGCCAAAGGGCATTGCTTTGAACTGATAGTGGCTTGAGGGCAACTCGAACCTGAGGTACTTTCTGTGGGAGCACCTGATGAGAATGTGAAAATAGGCATCTTTGTGGTCCAGGGAGGCTAGCCAGTCCCCTGGCCTTAGAGAGGGAAGGATTATTCCCAGAGTTACCATCTTGAACTTTGGTTTTAAAAGATGTTTGTTTAGGTATCTTAGGTCTAGGATGGTCCGCCTCCCTGTCTTTTTTGGGGTAAGGAAGTACCTGGAGTATAGACCTTTGCCCCAGTGTAGGGTAGGTACTCTCTCTATGGCTCTCAAAGCCAGCAGAGATGAAACCTCTGCCTCTAGGGCAAGAGTTCCTGAGAGACCTGCAGGTGGGAAAGATCTGGCTCACATCTTTGGAAATTTTTTGAAGCTGAGAACCAGTCCCTGGCTTACTACATCCAGGACCCACTCGTCTGATGTAATAGACATCCAGTCCTGGACGAAGTAAGTCAGCCTACCCCCTACTGGTATAGGAGAGTCAACCCGGGCAGGCCCATCAGGGTGTCTGCCTGGCAGGGGCCTTAGGCTGAGGAGTGGATGTAGCCCTACTCATCCTCCTTCTGCCTCTCCCTCTGAAGAACTCCCTCTGTGGTGAAGGGAGAGCCTGTGCTTGGTAAAAGGCCTGCCCCTGCCCCTAGACTGCTGCCTTTGAGGAGTTGCCTGCCTTTCTTTGGCTTGAGCACTCCTGTAAGTGGTCCTGTACTCATCCATTTTCTTCATGTAATTCTCTGTCTGCTCCCCAAACAGAGAATTACCCACCACAGGAAAATCCATGGCCTTAGCCTGGGTATCCTGTGAGAGGCTAGTACATCTGAGCCAGCCATTCTCCCAAGAGCCATGATGTAGCCATGACTCTTGATGACACATCACTGGAGTCCACAGCAGCATGCAACTGAACTTTTGATGCCTCTAATCCCATCTTAGCCACCTCCTCCAGCCTGGCTAGCTGGGGAAGCCTGTTTAGCCAGTGCCAGTACAGTGTCCCACCTGACTTCTGGTACCTGGCTGTATAGGCCATATAATTCGCCTGCCTGAGTCCCAGGGAAGATGCCATGTACTGTTTTTTTGCCATGGATCATTCTTCCTGGAGTCTTTGTCTGGGGGGGTGTGAAGCCAAGGGAATGTTTGCCTTATCACAGGCAGCAGCCTGCACAACCCCAACATGGCTGCATTGCTGATATAAAAACTCTGTATCTGAGCCTGAAAGTGGGGGTATAATCGTGAACTGGGGGAACCGACTGAACCGAGCCCCTGCCAAAAGGTGCCGGATCGGTTGGAACCAGGCGAAGCGATTCCACAATCTGAATCGCTCTGGCTATTTCCTCGACGGTCGGAACATGGACCTCTGGATCTGAACCGGACGATTTTTCTTTGCGTTTTCTTTCTGTCGGAACCGAACTCTCGGGATCGGCTCTCCTTTTGCCTGAAGAAGTATCGCCCTGGTCAGAGGTCACTCCTTCTGGTTCGGTCGGAACCGAACCGGGCTGGCCATCCAGGTCAGCAGACTTCTCGGCCTCCTTTTCCCTCAGTCTACCTAATCTCTTCTCAAGGGTAGATTTGGGAAAGTTTTTACAAATTTGGCAATCTGAATCGAGGTATTCAAACCCCAGACAATAAATACAGGTGGTGTGAGGATCGGCCTTAGCAAAGACCTCCCCACACTCACTGCAGTGTTGAAACCCAGTGGGCCCGTTTTTTTTCTTGGGTTTCTCAGACATGGCCAACCTAACCAACTTACCCTTTTTTCGGCAACCGCCAGGCAAGACTCCCTTATCGGTTCCTAACCATGTCACGAGTGTTGGAAAAAACCATATCAAACTTTTTTTTTTTAGAACTGATAAGGACCGGTAACCACACACTAAAGTAAGATACAAGATTTAACAACTGATCGGTTCAGCCGAACCGCTTCACACTTTTACAAGTTCCACACAGAAAAACAGTACAAAACCCATCTAGTACTCACGGTACCACAGACAGAGACTGAACCGACTATGCGGAAAATAAATTTCGATTAAAAACAGACAGTAAACCGACACTTCAATTGACTTTCGAACCGAGCTGCAGGAGAAATCTCCAGAGCGACTGTTCAGTGAGGCTGAGTAAAGAATTTGATGGTTACATTTCAAAGGGAAACTGACAGAGACATCAGTCGAGCTCAGCATTCTATGCTCTGCACAGAAAGTTAACCCTTTGTTCTACAGGGCAGTTTAAATGCTGGGGCTAACAGCATTAGTCAGAATACAGCAAGACTTCATGTTGTTTGAAACATATTTGTGTCATGTTAAATGACAAAAGACTTTCACACAAGCATTGGGATACTGTATGGTTATGTGCTCAGGGGAAACTGAATTTCAAAAATTATTTAAAACAAAGAATTATTAGAGCGATATTGCCCATGGCCAGGATGTGATACCAGTTTGGAAACGATACAACATTTATTTTTTGATTGTCCATATGTTGTTGATCTTTGGCACATTGTATGTATCAAGTTGACTACATTACCATTTCAGTATTTGAATTACGATACTTTTGTTTTAGGCCTCTTATCGGAGCACTGGAGTTTACTTAATCTCCGCAGTGTCATTATTTTTGCCTTTTTTAAATTTTGGATTTGGAATAGTAGAGTATGTTTTTCACTACAACAGCAAAATATTTCTCAAATGCAGTTGTTTTGTTTTATTCAAGATGCCTTGCAGAAATTTATCTCGCTTGAAGCTGGTACCACACGACCTGCAGTCCACTCTAAAAATTGGGCCTTCTTCCCGTATTTGTGATGTTTTTCTTTCTTATAATTTTTTGATGAAGGGGGGATAGATGGGTTTTGGGGTTCTATGTTTGTCACGGTTGCTTTGCTGACTTTCCTGTATGATGAAATACTTATTCATGTTTTATTTTTATTTTTGCTTTATGATTTAATGTGCTTCAATGCTATTTTGCTTCTATTTTTCTTCCTTTTCTTCTGAAAAAAAAAAAACAACTTTTTGTTGTGAATTGTATAATGACATATTGTTCACATCTTTTTGTTTCAAAACTTCCCCTACTCTTTTGGGGGGTGAGGGTGTTTTTCAGCATTTCTAATAAGTTTTGTGACTATAACAATGACATTTTATATTGGGGGCCAGATATTCAAAAGGGTTGCGCATGCTCAAGTCCTAAATTGCGCCATTCTGCGATATTCAGCAGGAGGCAGTTGCGCCACTGAAAACAGGCTGAGCAACAGCGCAATGCAAATGAATGCATGCTCAACTGGAGGGGGAGGAACCATGCGTAAACTGCACAGCCCGATATTCCAGCTGGCTGCAGAGTTGTTCAGCGCACCCCAACCTGCACCTGCAGGACTTTGAGCCAAAAAAAGGGTTAAGTCGAGGCCACCCACAGGTGAGCTGCTGTATTGCAGGGCGCAACACAGCAGCTTGCCACCTGTGGCTGGCCCCAACTCAGTACCTGTGCCTCGCGGCCCGATCACGGGCATAGTGTACTCCCCCCACCAGCCCAATCGCGGGCATCACTGGCCCCTCCCATTCCATCCTCGGTGGTTCAGTGGATCGAATGCCGATCGGGCAGGCGCTGAACTGAGTCTCCTGCGGCTGTGTCCCTGATTGCGGTCTCACTCACCACGGTTCTCATTCACCCGCCTCCCACCCTCGCAGTCGGCAGTCCCATTTCGCCTGCCGCCCCATCGACCGATCAAGCTCGAGCAACGCCATTGGTAGCAAGAGCCATGGGCGTGAAGTTTCAGTCAAGATATGATGAGTCCAGATTTGTGAATCATTCTACAAATCTGGACTGTCATACGGGTATAGGGCTGCACGCCCATTGGCTCTTGCCTGCACCACTGGCGTGCAGCCCTACCGGTAGTCAGTCGGCGGGCGGCAGGCGAGTGATGCTGCCGCCCACCGCCGCCCGGGGAGCGAGGTGGTGGTGGGTGGGTGGTGGGTGGACTAGCCACCAGGGAGATGTTTGGTGGGGTCTAATTTACTTACCGCCCGCGATCGGGCATTTCGTCCACTGGACCACCAGGGAGATGTTTGGGGTGGGGGTTTCACTTACTTTCTGCCCGTGATCGGGCATTTCGTCCACTGGACCACCAGGGATATGTCTACGGGAGGAGGTGGGGAGCCACATTGCTGCCGCGATCGGGCTGCAGGGTGCTTTCGTCCTCGACGGCTGCTGCCTGGCAGGCGCCAGGCACAAGTCCTCGGAATCGGGCGCATCTATACAAGCACGAGATGCAAATGGGGCTATAATCAGATGCAAATGCCCCCGCGCCCTGCATGAATTATGGCCCCATTTGCATGTCACCTTTTGAATATCGTGATTTTGCGCATGGAGCAATGGTACTTCAAGGTATTTCTGCTCAGTCTTTACTAAGGAAAAGGGGGGTAATGGGTCTGAAGGGAGTACAAGGGGTGAGAATGGTGCAGAAATGGACACAAGTCCCTTTACACGAGAAAGGGTCCTGAAGGAACTGGAAGTAATAAGAGCTGATAAAGCAATGGGGCCAGATGGGGTGCACCCCAGGGTCCTTAAGAACTAAGAGAGGGTGGCTGAACCTCTGGCTATCCTGTTCAGCCAATCACTGGAAACAGGGAGGTACCCAAAGACTGGAGGACAGCAGATGTAGTCCCTTTATACAAAAGTGGGAACAAAGAGGAAGCAGGGAACTACAGACCAGTCAGCCTCACCTCGGTAGTGGGAAAGATCATGGAAGCACTACTGAAGGAGAGATTGGTGGAACATCTGGTTGTCAATGGACTACAGGACCCAAGGCAGCATGGTTTCACCAGGGGAGTCATGTCAGACCAACCTCATTGAATTTTTGACTGGGTGACTAGGGAGGTGGATCAGGGGAGGCAGTGGACATGGCCTATCTGGACTTCAGACAAGGCCTTTGACACTGTGCACATAGAAGACTATTACACAAACTGGGGAATATGGGTGTGGGCAGGACAGTAGTGTGGTGGGTAGGTAACTGGCTGGGTGGCAGGACACAGAGGGTGGTGGTAACGGCTGTCACTCCACAGAGGAAGAGTGACCAGTGGGGTACCACAGGATCAGTGCTGGGACCGGTCCTATTCAACATCTTCATCAGTGACATTGCACAGGATCTAGAAGGCAGAATTTCACTGTTAAGCTGATGACACAAAGCTCTGTAACAGAGTAGACACACCAGAGGGTGTAGACAGAATGAGAAGGACCTGCAGAAACTTGAAGAATGGTCAAGGGTTTGGCAGTTGAAATTCAATGCAAAGAAATGCAAGATAATGCATATGGGGCACAAAAACCCTGGCACAATATATCAGTTGGGGGTGAGGATATAGCATGCACCAAGCAGGAAAGGGATCTTGGGGTTGTCATCTCTGATGACCTCAAGGTAGGAAACAGTGTGACAAGGCATCAGGTAAAGCAAATAGGATGCTGGGATGTATAGGCAGGGGCATCACCAGCAGGAAAAGGGAGGTCATAATTCCAGCTGCTACAAGACACTAGTGAGGCCCCACCTGGAGTACAGTGTACAGTTCTGGAGACCATACCTACGTGGGACATAGACAGGGTAGAGAAGGTTCAGAGGAGGGCAGCAAAGATTGTGCATGGGTTGCATCACAAGTCCTATGAAGACAGGTTGAAGGAACTGAACATGTACTCCCTGGAGGAGAGGAGGGAGAGAGGGATATGATAGAGACATAAGTATCTTACAGGGAGGAACAGGGTGCAGGAAAACACTATTTTTAGCGAAAAGATGTTTCAGGACTAGAGGCATGGGATGAAGTTGGAGGGAGGGACGATTCAGAGGAAACATGAGAAAGAATTTCTTCACAGAGCGGGTGGTGGACAAGTGGAACACCCTGCCAGAGGAAGTGGTGGGAGCTGAAACAATCAGGATTTAAGAATGCATGGGATAGACATAAAGGAATTCTAGAGGTCAGGGTAAGGGAAATAGACTTCTAGGAAAACAAACTGAACTTACAAGCTCAAATGGGCAGACTAGGTGGGCCATAGGCCCTTATCTGCGACACTGTCCCTATGTATCTATGTATCTACTTGCATACCGTAAGTTGAATGCTCCACTCTGACAACTTGCGGTGGCCCAAGTTCCACTCATCATGCACAGTGGCTGTGGCTACAGGGGTGATATTCAAAGGAGTTGCTCAATAGCGCAACTCCTTTGAATATGCCCGCCATACCTCATAACTATTTTGTGCAGCGTGGCAAGGCTTGCGCTCAGAATGGGCGCAGTTTGAATATCCAGCCCTGAATGTATGATGAAATTCTTATTTATGTTTACTTTTCTTTTTTTGCATTATGGTTTTGTGTGAAATAACACTATTTTTATATGTATTTTACTTTCAAGTTTTAATAAAGAAAATTCCCCCGATTCTTTTCAAGAAGTGCCATGGGATCTTTAACGTCCACCTTAACAACCACCAAACCAGGCAGACGGGACCTCAGTTTAACATATCATCTGAATGATGGCACCTTAGAATTGCAGCACCTCCCTCATGCTACACTACAGTTTCAGTATTGGGATTTTGACGCATGTTCCTGGTGTGGGGCTAGAACCCACAACCATCTGATCTTCTGGCATCAGAGCTGAGTGTGCAACTTGCTGAACCACTGACAGTGATCTAATTTTTTTGTTTGTTTTTATTCTTTCTGGTGCCTGGATCCCCGATGGCTCAGCCGCGCTCCATGGTCTCCCACTCACCCCCAGGACTTGTTTTGGGTGATGATCCTCCAAGACTTACCCCTCAGGGTGAGGCCACCGAGTAGGCATGCCCCTGACAGAGCCTGAACTTGTTTCCTGGTAGACCCTCCGGCTACCAGTGTTCCTCCCTGGCTTGCCCCCCAGGGCAGGGCCACAGGGTTGGGTCATTTCCGAAGGTAGACTGATGCTTGATCACCAGCTGAGTGCCATGGGCAGATGAAGCAGGACTAGAGAAGCAGGGCATAATTTTTGCTTGTTTCATTCCCCACAGGAGGCATGGCGTGCTATGACGTAATCGCAGAAGCGCAGACATCCAGCACGCCTCCCCATAACCGGCACAAGCCTTGACTATAAAACTCACCCCAAACCCCTCTAGAGCCTCTGTTACTATAACTGTGGCTTACATCCCCCCCCCCCCCCAAGAAATCAAATCCAAGCTATTCAATCCCTGGCCAGCTATATCACCAGTTCCTCCCCAAAACCGAACACATCATCCTAGGGGACTTTAATGTGAACTGGCTATCCGGGTCAGCCTCCCCCATGAAAGACACCTTTGTCGCGCTTGACCTAGCCCGGTT
The DNA here is from genome assembly GCA_016271365.2 of Neoceratodus forsteri. Lineage (NCBI taxonomy): Eukaryota > Metazoa > Chordata > Ceratodontiformes > Ceratodontidae > Neoceratodus > Neoceratodus forsteri. The sequence goes on along the minus strand of CM057449.1, from coordinate 1,271,438,828 downwards.
AGTTACTCAGCCAACTAGGTTAAATTCAAGGAATGGATCCAGCACCCTGTTCGACCTACTACTCACCAATTGATCAAACAGAATCTCGAACATCGCGGTACTCCCAGACTCCCTAAGCGATCACTTCCCCATCCTCTTCACCTGGTCGTGTCAGCAGCAAGCACCCCAGTGAAACAGTTTTATTCAACGCTATTTTCAACCTGGTGGCATCGCCAAGCTAAGGAGGCACTTAACCCAGTGTGACTGGTCCCCAATAAGCAACACCCCTACTATAGATGAAGTCCTTGACTACTTCACTCACACATTCAACAAGACATGTGATAGCTTTGCCCCTCTCTCTAAGGTTCAAGCCAAAAAGCGTAATGCCCCATGGGTCACACCAGCACTAGTCCAGCAACTAAAGGCTCAAGATGATCTATGGCACAAAGCTCTTGCCTTGGGTGCTCAGTCAGACAGGCAGGCCTACATGGCGCACGCAACAGGTGCACCTGGGCCATTAGGATGGCCAAATTTAACCACTATAAGGCCACCCTCGCTTCCGTATGGGGGAATGCATGGTTGTTCTGGGACAACTTAAAGGAGCTGAATGGAAAAACCCAGTTACCACCCCCCTCACAAATAACTGTCAACAATGACATGATTTTGGACCCACTTACCATCGCCAACTGCCTTAACTCTGCATTCTCTGACCTAAGTGCAATTCTCTCAAACAACTTCTTTGATTCTCCCCGGACACCCAAGTCAAACCAATTCACACACACCCTTCCATCTCAAGGTCATCTCAATGAGTGAAGCGAGGCCATAGCTTGTAAATGCCCTCCGGGGATCAAGCTACTGCAAAGACTCGTGCGACATGAAAATCCTCAATACGGTACTAGATTCTGTGCTCTCCCCTCTAACTGATCTAATTAACCACTCCCTATGTCTAGGGCAGTTTCCAACCACCTGGAAGATGGCCACTATCATCCCAATACTGAATAGTGGGGACCCCACATTCGCCCGCAATTACCAGCCCATCTCCATTCTCCCTCCCCTCTCAAAAGCGCTGGAAAAAAATCGCTGCCACCCAACTCACCGACTACCTACTACAGCATAACATACTATGTAGGGAACAACATGGCTTTAGAGCTGGACACAGCACAACTACCTCCCTCACAGAGTTCTCTAACTTCCTTCACAGTCACAACTTCCTTCTCCTACCCTATACTAACTATATACTGTTCACCCTGAAACTTGTCTGAAGCTGGCTTATGTTGTCGCTCTCCATTTTTGGCTGTATAATAAATGCTTAGACATCTTTGTATTTTTAGGACTGTAACCATTGTTGACCTTTGTATGTATGTTGCCCTACATCCTTTGACGTGGAACCTTTGTAAATGAGCAGTTGCTGCTTAAAGGTATTTGTAATCCTAGAGTTTAATAAAATAAAAAATAAAAATACAGTGCTCTAGATAAAAAGCACCTAGCAGGAGCTGTTTTCATAGACCTGTCTAAATCTTTCGACACGGTCTCTCACCCCCTGCTCCAACATGCCCTCTGCCTCACCGGTCTGTCCCCTGGACCCTTCACTTGGTTTACAAGTTACCTCTCTGATAGGTCCCAATGTGTCAAGATAAACAGCACTCTCTCATCTACCCTACCAGTCCGCTCTGGGGTCCCCCAGGGCACTATCCTCGGCCCCTTATTGTTTAGCATCTACCTGAACACACTACCTCAATCCTGCCCAAGTACTCTGCTGCTCTATGCAGACGACACGGTATTTTCTGCCCCCACCCTGATCCCACAGTCCTACAGTCCTCCCTGCAACTAGCCTTCAACCAGAATGAAAACTGATTCACTGACCGCAGACTGGTGGTCAATGTAAAAAAAGACTAAGTCAATGCTCTTTTTTATTTTATTCATTTATCAAGTCTAGGATTACAGATACCTTTGAGCCAAGGCTCTTTTACAAAGGTTCCACGTCAGAGAAATACAAATTATGGGGAACATCAAGACAGACATTACAACAATGTGGACATTGTAAATAGATTACAGATTAATACAATTCAAGGGTAACATTGTAAGCAAAGGCAGCCAGCGGCATTTGTCAGAGAAAACAGACAAGAGGTAAGAAGTGCCAGAGCTTCATGGGGGGGACTAGGAATGTAGGTAGGGTGGGGAGAGGGTGAAAAGTGCAGCATTGGGTATACCACGATGTGAGGGTAGAATCCAGTGAGGAGGGTGGGGGGGACCACTACAGCAGGCAAGTAAGTGGAGAAACAAGGTTAAGTTGGGCAGTCACAGGAGCTGTTGGTAGTGAGATAGTCCTGGAGCCTAGTTTTAAACATGCCAATTGTCTGGGCGGAAGAGATGGTGGGGTTGAGGCCACTGAACCAGAGTGGCGCTCGATAAGCAAAGCAGCATTGTCCCTGTGAAGTGCGACAGTGGGGAACTTTCAGTAGCTGTAGCGTGGATCTCTGAAGGCACCGTTTGTTGGTTCGGTGTTGAAACAGAGTTGAGACCCCAGAAGGTGCAAGGCCAAGGTAGATTTTTTTCGCCATGGAGCAGGTGAGAAACTTTATGTGGGTTTGATAGCTGGAGACAGCCAGTCTGGGTGTACAGGTCACATGTGTGGATGAGACGGTGAGCACCAGTGATGAGCCGACATGCCTTATTTAAGGCAGTTGAGAGGTGTCTAAGGCGTCTTTGCCCACCAACAGAGCAAGGACAGTGCGGCCAAGCTAACAATCTTCTCCAAAGCCCATCTCCTACTGGAACAGGTCCATACCTATAAATACCTGGGCCTAACATTCGATCCCTGCCTCTCATTCCACCCCAATATCAATAACCTCTCCTTAGCCATAAATATTCGCATAGGACTGTTGTATCGACATAGAGATTGCCTACCACCAGAGGGCCTTAACCTCGCTGTTACCTCTTCTGTCTTCTCACTAGTGGATTATGGACTCACCATTTACTCCGCCGCTGACTACACTGCTCTCAACAAAATCCACCTGGCTATTAATAAGGCATGTAGACTCCTCACAGGCGTAGACAGGCGCACCCACAGCTGCACCTTGTATGCCCTGTCAAATATCCTCACTCTAGATGAAAGAGTACACTATCAGATGCGTCTTCTCTCTAAAAAGCTTCACCTAGGACTTACCCCACTCAGAGTATCGGCCTCCCTCTGCTCTGCTTATGCCTCCGCAAACACCCACTCAGCAAATAAGCTGGTGTGGTCTATACCCAGGGTCAGGACCTCCCTAGCACAAAGGTCATTTTCCTACAGAGCACCACTATGGTACAATGAACTCCCCCTGGCCATTTCCTCTGTCTCCAGCCTAGGCCCCTTCAAAAAAGCCCTAAAAGACCACTTACTCTCCACCTGTAGCTGCCAGTGCAATGGCTAGTTATGTCCTACGGTCAGCCCCCCATCTTTCACGGTCCTTGGGACCAGGCTGGGCCTGCCCATATACTGTAATGAAACACTTAGTACAACCAGTACTACTCTGAGTGACAGTATGTTCTAGTGCTCTTACCTACTGTTCCAGGAGCAAGTACTGTTCATGTATACTCCTCTAAGCATACTACTGACTATGTAACTGTTTAATATTCCTCGATATGTAAACTTCACTCATTATGTAAATTTCACTCTTGCACTAGTAATGAATATGTCTATGACAATGTCAGTTCTGACTGCTTGCAATAATGACAATTACAGGCTCTATAGTTGGGCCTGAGTAACTACCTAATTGTATAGGCCTCTTTCTCCTTAAAGATTGTACTACTTATACACTGTGTCGTTGTTGTCTGCTGTATCTGTATTGTTCTCTGACAAGGAGCCTTTGTAAATGAGTCTATGATTCAAAGGTTGTAAATCCGATATCTTCAATAAATAAATAAATACCTAAGCTCCGGCAGCTATTTCACCAGCCTCCACCAAGGTTGGTCACATGCCGAATGTTCACTCACCTTCTACCCCCCCCCCCCCGGAGGAGCACAATCCATAGGACGCCAATCCTCCTCCCCTGGCCAGCCCTCCAACTCCTTAGGTGTGATCTAAATTTTAAACTGGTTTAATGCTCTGTCCCTGTATGTGCCCCCACCTTACACACATAAAAACTATAAAAATGAATTACTGCTCAGATTAATTTTTTGGGAGCTTCCCTTCTGGCAATGAATCCCCACATCCTATCCTCACCTGCCTACTGGGGAGATCTTTGCTCCTTACCCTGAAAAAAGATAAAAATTAATCCCTGGCTTTACTGAGGCCTTCTACTATGTGTGCTTGCATGGGGAAAAGTGAACATTCAGCCAATAGGATTCTGCATAACTTTGGATTCCTGCATTCCACGATAAACAAACATTCCATCTACTGGATGTGTAGAAAGAGAGATGCCTGACAGCTGGAGAGGGACTACATAAGCAATAAGACACAACGGGGTGTGTGCTAGACACTTCTAGTGCATGGCCAGGGGCGTAGTAAGACACAAGTTCGCAGGTCGACTGCTTTCAGCTCCTGGCCGTGCACTAGAAGTGTCTAGCGCACACACCCGGAATGTCTTATTGCGCTTATGAAGAGTGAACCTTAGCTATTCATGTATGTGAACATTAAAATTCAAAGGATTAAGTACAAAATGTTATATTTTGTCTTTATTTAAAATAAAATAGTTCCTCTGCTACATCTGTGTACTTCAAATTTTTTTGAGTTGTGGACTTTGTCCTACTGTGACATCCATAGTTGCAGGTTTCCTGAACTGGTTGCTATGGCACTACCTCATCTGCCACCCCCACCCCCCCCCCCACACACACACACACAGAGACAGACAAACACGCACAAGTGTTTTTGGTCACATTTGAAAATCCAGTAGTTTGGAGATGGCACTAAATGTGCCTGATTTTTTTTTGTGTAATTTCTGTTGTACTTTTGTAGTGGGCAGCACGAGTGAGGAGTTACCGCTGATGTGTGCAGCACTCAGGGAGGAGATACAGAACTACAGGAGCACTCTCAGCACAGCACTTAATGGGTGACTAAGAGAGAGAGTGACGGAACCTGCAAAGAAAATAAAACAGGTTAGTGCCTGTGATGAAGCAGTGAGTGGGAGGGAGCAGACGGTGGGTTGGACGACGACTGAGCGGGCAGAGGGTGGTGGGCATATCATACAAGAAAAAGAGGGTGAAATTAGATCAGAGAAATGCATCTTTTTCAAACATGCAATGAATTCCATGTTATGGAAGGATTTTCTCAGGAATCGTAATCCATTTAGCTATTCAAATTTCCATTTTTTTTTTTAAGTCCTTGGGTGTTACTGTGAGCTGTTTACTGGACTTGATGTAAGTGTTGCCACTAAAATTTGCCATCATTTTTAATGTAGAAACAAATGCCTAGGAAAGAGTTAAAAACAAAAATTAGTGACTGAGCCGAAGCAGTGAGCGAGAGGGAGCCAGGGAGCAACCGGCAGGATGGATGATGAGTGAGCGGGTGGGGATTGACGGACATATCGCAAAAGAAAAAAAAGTTCAGAGAAATACATATTTTTTTAAACATGTAATGAATTATGTTGTTTTTGAAGGGGAAATGGCACTGTAAGGCACCATTTGTGATTGTTTTCGTGATGCACTCGAAAGGGATTAAAGAAACAAAATGGGGGTCCTTAACTTTTTAAACCTTTTACAACATTCCAAATGGGCATTAATATGTTTTTTTCTGGTACTGCGTCAAGTCTGCCAGTACTTGATTTTAGCCATGTGCTAGACACTTTCAGTGCATGACTAATAACCAATCAGAGGGCTGGAAATCTGAAGCCAATTTCATAATTTCTCCTAGTTATTAGATTAACAAGAGAAAATACCTGTTTTGAATTTAAAAAAAAGTTGGTATTTTGTTTTGTTGGTTTTTAACATATCCTCTGTTTAACCATTTAATAAGTACAGGAAGACACTCAGATGGTGTGCATTACACTGGTCAACCACACGTTCAGAGACTGAAGGCGTTCTGCCTGTGGTGTCATGCCTCACTATACCCCTCGGCAATTAGAGCAGCATAATGCATGCACCATCATGTCTTATTGCTTACATAACCCAAATGTTACGACTTCCCACTGCCAATAAGGAGTGACAAAAAGCTATGAAACAGGAGATCCCAGGTTGAAATCCCAACACAGCTACAACGGGTGACCTGGAAACAAATCATTTGACCTTCAGGTGCTTCAATCCATCCAGTTGTAAAATTAGGAATAAAAAGTTTCAGCTATAAACAATATGTTACACCTCAGTTGGGCTAGTCTGTGTAAATTGTGCAAAAAATTCCCAAAGACTGTTTTCCAAACCTACTGTAAATCTCTGGTAAAGAGCTGGTGTACAAACTAGAAAAGTTAGGTTGATAGGTACAGTACCTACTTAATTACTAAACAGTTACATTTTTATTTACAGAGCTTGAAAATGCCCCCCAGCGAGCTGCACAATCCAGAGAAATATATGCAAGTTCTGCCCTCTCTCATGAGGTTTCAGGGAAGTAGAAATGCTGCATATTCTGTGTAACAGGCCATCTAACCTCATTTTGGCAACTAATGAAAATAAACACACACACACACACACACACACACACACACACACACACACAGTATTATGGTCTCCCTAACACAGTATGGTCAAGTAGCAAGCTCTTGTACAGTGAGATTTATAAGCAGTTACCATTAACTAACAAAAGCTCAGTTATGGTGGCTACAAAATATTTTTATCAATAATCTCAGGTCACCAACTGCAATAAACCATAATCTCAACTGTATGGCACACCCATGTTTTCACAGACTGACAAGTCTAAAAATATATAAAAAAAAATTGCCATGAGCGTGCTGTTGGGCAAATGAAGGGATCTTGCTGGCAAATCTAATTTCTGACCATCATGAACATCACAACGACATTTCTCACTGTACTAAGCATATGCTGTTGCCTAGCATTGGATACTCTCTAATAAACTTTGACAAATTACCCCTTCAATTTAACTGTGTTACAAGAGGTCAAGGCAAGTTAACACTATTCTCTGAATACATCAAAGCATAGATTTGGTGATTTAATGTTGTATTCTTTCTTTGTCTTTGAGGGGCTGGCTGATGATGACAATAAACTGACACAATCCTGCTAATGCGGGTAGAAACAGCTAAATACAAATATGACACCTTGTTATGAACACTAGCATCAGTATGCGCACTCGAACCAGCATTCTTTTTGTTTTAGCTCAGAAAAGTAAAAACCACTGTACGTGAAATCAGTACCTATTTTAAGGGCCCAAATTCTCTCAGGCAGTGTTAGGCTATTTTCTCTAACACCATGCCTTTATGTCCCTTCCATGACCAAGCCCTGCTGATTAAATAAAATGCAATTCCTTTACTTTAGAAGAAGAAAGCTGTTAACTGCCTTTATTTACTTTCATGCTGATGCTCATATTATCACTTTGTGCTTTTCCAAAATGTTAGCTCTTTCGATGCCAAAGTTTGCAACTAGGTCAAAGGAAGAGCAAAACAATTAATAAGGATGTTTATTGATTTTATTTTTATTTATTTTATTTATTAATTGGGTAAGTACACTGGTCCAAGGGACCTTTTCCAGGAACAACTTGGGCTCAGGTAGGAAAAGAAAGGATAGAGATAAGAGATAAACATAGCTATAAACAGGTTGAGAAATACATTTCACAGTGACTAGAAGTACAGATAAAAACAAAGAAAAAAATTAAAAATTAATGGATACAATTTCAATAAAATGCCACAAAAATACATGAGTTAAGAAATTAGTTTTGTTAAGAATGCAATACTGGTGTTGCTACAGCAGAGTGAGAGTGCAAGTAGTGTTAACATAGCACATATAAACTTTAGATATGAACAAGGCTCTTGAAACTCTGTGGTTTTGCAGCCGTGAAATGTTCCACAGAACTTCCCCCATGCCACAAAATACATGGAGTGCCACAGAATTCACTGCTCTGGGGGATTTTTCATTCAAATATCATTTTCCTATAGTGCCTGGCTCTCTTCCCCTCCTCATTTATCCTATAATACCCTTTCTATACTGAGCATGTGATGTCACTGTTGACAGCATTTCAAATGGTGAAAACCCTGTTGATGCCTGTGGCACTTCTCTGTAAGCAAAAAGTAGGTATGGCAAGTATTGGTCCCAATCTTTCCCTTCCCTTTTTACAAACCTTTTAACAAGCGCTTTAGGAAATGCTCAACAAGACTGTCTGTCTGAGGGTGATAGGGAAAGGTTCTTATGGCAGTGATACCTAGTAGTCTGTACAGCTCCTTAAGTAATGCAGCACCAAAATTACTACCCTGATCAGCAATAATTTCTTTAGGTATGCCCACTCTGCTGAAAATTTTTGCAAGCTCTGCTGCCACTTTTGAAGCTGTGACAGTATGCACTGGAATTGCTTCTGGGTATTGAGTAGCATAGTCGCATACTACCAGGATAAATCTATTACCCTTTTTACTTTTGTCTAAAGGGCCAACCACATCCATTGCAATTCTCTCAAAATGCACATCTATCAAGAGTAGGGGCACTAGGGGCACCTTGTCTTTTCTAGTGACTGGGGCTACTTTCTGACACACAGCACAGAAATTACAAAAAGTAGCAACATCTTCGTGAAATCCAGGCCAGTAAAATCTATACAGCAATTTGGCAAGGGTGCGATCCCTCCCTGAGTGACCAGCCATAGGGCTATCATGTGCTATCTGTAACAACTCTGTTCTATACTTCTGTGGTATAACCAATTGTTCTGTCTGTTCCCATGTCCGAGGTTTAACCCAAACTCTGTACAGTTACCCATTACTTTTTTTAAACATAGGTTCACCCTGTTTTGGTTTTACCCCTAGCTGCTTAAAATAACCCTGGAGAGAAACATCATTAGCTTGTTCTGAAAGAAAATCACAATCAGTGATCAGTTTAGTTTCAGCATTTTTATATGTTAACCCCTTATGTCCATCAGTCATTTGTTGCCACAGTTTCTTCAGGCATCATCTTTCTTTCCTGGATTTCCGGATCTTGGAGCTGTGCTCAAACAAGTCTGAATCAAAATCACTGAAAGAAAGAGTCCCCACCATTTGAGATTTTCTTTGCCTGAGCTCTTGTTACCACTGCTGCTGAAACTGCAGGGTTCAGTTCCTCCGAGATTAACTCAGTAAATCCTGGACAGTCATTTCCAATAATCACGGGTACAGGTAACTTAGGTACTACCCCACTTTCATTTGATGTGACACACCCTTAATGGTCAGTCACTTGGGTCGTGGGACAGTATCGAGTGTACCCGTGGATGCAGATGACACCAGTACCTGGTCCTTTTGCACAGTGTTTTCCCAGCACTTCAGCATGCACAAGGGTCTGTCTGCTTCCCGAATCAATGAGTCCCCTTTACAGTCTTATCCCCCACCTTCACATCTGTTAAGTACTTGCCCCAATTTGCCTAGGACAAATCTGCTCCAGTGCCACTCTCCTTACTACGACAGTTTCTTGCAATATGGCCTGGCTCATTACAGTCATAACAAATAATGTCTTTGGGTACAGATTTGTTACCACCACCAGAGTTCTTATCAGACTTGGAGTTTAAATAAGAAAAAGAGTGTCTTATTGGTGCTTGGCTGTAACCTTGCTGCTGTGGCGTCTGTCTGGCCATTTGGTAGTCCTTGGCCAAAAAAACAGCCTTTTCCCCACTTTCTGGTCGGTGTTCCTTTACCCAAAGCTGCACATCTGTAGGCAGCATGTTGATGAATTGCTCCATTGCAAATGTGTTAATGATCTGTGGAACTATTTTGCCCTCTGGTTGGAGCCATTTTATCAGGAGTTCTCTGAGTCGGGTGAAGGCTTCTCGAGGATTGTCGACCGAGTTGTATCTGAGATCAAAATCTCTGCCTGTTTGTCTCTCCGGATATTGTCATACCTTTTCATGATTTCGCTTTTCACCAGGTCATAGTTTTCTGACTGCACAGTGTCCATATTGCTGTAGGGAAGTTGGGCTTTCCCTGTCAGGTAGGGTACCAGTCTGATTGTCCATTGCTGCTTTGGCCATTGGCAGGCTGTGGCAACTCTTTCAAAAGTTGTCAGGTATGCCTCGATATCATCCGAGGGACACAACTCTAAGTTTAATGGCTTTTAAGTTGCTTGTGTTTTGTTGCTCGTCTGGATCTGTGCCAGATCCTCTGCCTTTGATAGCTTGCAAGGCATCCAGCCATCGCTGCTCCTGTCTCTGCATCTCTTCCCTCCTCTGCTGCTCCTGTCACTGCATCTCTTCTCTCCACTGTTTCTCTGTCTCTTTTTGTTGTATAGCTCACCATCTGAAAAGTCCACCAGGCTTTCAGGTTCTGTCACTACCTGTTCTTTTTCCATAACTTGTGCTGGCTGTACAATCTCAGCTTGGACTTCTGTCCCTGCTAGTTTGGCTGCCGTTCTCCTGGTAACCACTCCTGGACTTGCTGTTGCAGAATCCATACCTTTCTCTATGCTTCCCTGGTACTAAGTCCAGTACCCATACACAAAACTCCTGGCTTAGTGTATGCACGGCATAAAGCCCACTTAGGCTGACACCATCTGTCATCAAGGCACAGATCAGGAAGCACAGGGAAACTAGAAGCAGTTGCAGAATTCGCAAAAAGTATTTATTTGTACTAGCAGTAACATAAAAAAATAAACTTGTTCTGTATAACTATTTACAAAGGCAGAATAAATAGAGAAGATCCATCTGAGTTTTCCTTCAGTCCCCGTGCCTCCCAAAACATTGCAGATCTCTCTCTAAGTCTTTGCACCCCCCCCCCTTAATAAGCATCCTGTTTTTTGTTTTTTTTTAATGTTCTTGTATGTTTCCGGCAGGTGCTGGTTGAACACAATGTCCCAGAACTGAGGCCCTATTCCACAGCTTCTGCAAAAGGCTTAAAATTGCTCTCAGGTAACCCCTTGAGTTCCCAATAGCTTTTTGCAATCATCTCAAACTATAAGTATATACATTTTAACAGTAACACTATATAATTTCTAAACAAAGGGATCCCAATATCAGTTACATTTCCACATAATGATTTGCATACATGTTTATACCAGCAGATATGCAAGGGAGACAAAAACAGAACAGCAAGTGAAGACTGAGAGACAGTGAGAGGTAGAGAATTGCGAGACTGTTGGGGTGATCAAATCCTAGGTCTCACAGGAAAATTTGGTTGCACAACCAAACAGACAAGAGACACAAAAGGAAAGAACAGAACAGATCCCGGCATTCAAACTCTCATAACAACTGGGACAGGGTCCCATTCTACCCTGTCACAGTGAGACTACACAGTGAGCAGGTGTGAGCCAACCTGTCACTGCCCTTGACAAGGCGGCATGCTTTATTCAGGGATACTCTGATTCTGTGGAGGGCAGTGTTATCAGCCTGAGTCTAACCAGAGTTTCTGCATGCCCCCCCTTTTATTAGATAATGGGTAGCTGACACCAGCACTTAATACACTCTTACCATCTTTGCAACAGCATAATCAGGACACAGGGCACTCACTCTCAAACAAGCTTCAAAAACAAGAATGTATTTATACTAACATGTGCATAGCTGCATCTATGGCGAACTCTTTCAGATGGCATACTTTTTAGCAACCTTCCCAACTGGGCCCCAGATGACTTGGGTACAAAGTGCCCGAAAGCAGTGGGATCATGGCCAAAACAACAGTATATACAAAATACAATCCCCCATGCAGCCGCAAGAGGAAACAGAGGTGGATAAACCTATGAAACCAGGAAGAATACCTGACATATCTACATCAGTTCTCAGACATTACACAGTAATTTTAAGTGACAAACCCTCCTTTTATATCTGCATGGTTACTGTTTTGTGCACAAAAAATGAAAGGGGATTTAGTGAATGCTACATCTTGCCCCAATTTAGGCCTCGATGTCTTTACATCTCCCCACATAAACCTTGTTTGCAGGTTATATGAGTGCATGCCACTATGAGAACATTCTTCCTCAGGACCTTTCTTCCTTTCTTTGACTCTGACAGAGCCTACTGGTGAATGCAGCAGGCTGCACTCTTGATGGAGATATATGATGCCTGGACCTGTGTGGGCAACCCTGAAGCTTGCATTCCCTGGCTGGGGGGTGTCGCTTAACTGCACCATCCCCCCACCCTCACCCCATCCAGCTGGGTCACTGAGCATGGCCCCAAACTCAGCTCACCAGGAAAGGACACCAACACATACCCACAGAGGTCAAGACTGGCACTACATACAAAGTTTTCTAATAATTATAATTATTTGTTTTAATTCTGACCCCACATTTTCAAGATAGTTGTTCCATAGCTCCCCTTATAAACATGACATGACATGTGGCATTTACAGTATATTGGCCAAAATGTTATTTCACTACAGAAGTGTGAAAACACATCTAGTCCAGGATTTAAAAAATGAGACCTGTCACATTCATGAGGGGTTATGAAAAAATGGTTATGTTGAAAGCTTGGAGTCAAAATATTGAAAATTATCGAAGTTATGATGGAATGTTGAAATACTGCAACATTCACTCATAACTTGGTCATTTTACCATATCTGTACACCATATTTTCAGTGTAGCCTTCCTATAACCCCACCTCATGAACCTATGGTGAAAAGTTTTAAATCCCCACCAAAACATCAATCTGCGCCACAGGTGCGTGCACACATTTTGGTCAGGACTCTAAAAACAACAGCTGCCACATTCATGAGGTGGTGTAAAATAATGGCATTGTGGAAAATGTAGGATCAAAATACTGAAAATTACCTAAGTTATGAGCGACTGTAGAAAGATTTCAACAGACGGTCATGATTTTGTTGTTTTTTAATATTTTGACCCAAAATTTTCAACATAGCTTGCTTATGACCCTACCTCATGAAAAAGGGCACCGAACATTTTTAAATCATACCCAAAAAGTGATTTCATGAAGTGACCACAACATTGCCTTTTGGGCCAGATTTGCATAATTCCATCAAGCTTGGTCATGAGGTGGGGTCCCAAACAGGCCATGTTCAAACTGTGGTATAAAAATATTAAAAAATGACAACATTATGAAGAAAAGTTCAAACCTCACTGAAATACGTTAAACTGGACTTAACTTATTTTCTCATATCGCAGTCATCAGTTCTAGCAGCAGGATGCGTCTTCAATCACAGAGTGGATCTAAGCCATCGGACATGTTCAGGTAAGTGAAGGTGCATGGGTGGTGGGGGGTGGTGTGTGTTGGGGTCAGATCGGTGAGTGACCAATTTCTTTTTTACAGGAAAAAGAAAACAACAACAATAATGAGGGACGGTTTTCTTGATTGCAGGGGATATTCCGATACTGAGGACTGGACACCTAAGTGTCAGTTGAGCTAGTGTTCAATGGCACCGGGGATGGGCAACCCAGTGCTGTCAGACATATAAAGGGAAGGGGGTGGGTGACCTGGAGGGGAGAGGGCTGAAGAGACACTGTTATTGGGGGTAGGCCCCCTGTCCACTTATAAAATCTGTAAATTAAATATGGGAAACGGGGGTATCAAACTGAAGGGGAAGGTGAAAATGAAGCAGTACCAGGGGTGGGCACCAGGGTCTGCTAATGTTTTAGACAGATATATTAGATTAGATAGATACATAAAGACAGGGAGAGCAGAGGATCACTGGCTCACTGCTTCAACTGAAGTCAGCAGCATGACTTCAGTTGCAGCTTCTGAATTCAATAAAATTCCACCATTCTCACAGTGAGAACGTAAGTGAACGGGTCCTCTCACTACGCTAGGCAGCCAGGATTTTTGGGTGCCTAGAAAAACATTTTGGGACATGTTCAGATGAGTGAGGGTGTGTGGGAAGTGTGGAGTGGTAGGTTAGGGTGGGGTGGATGGGGTGTGCGTGGGGGGGTCAGATCAGTAAGAGACTGTTTTCTTTTTTACAAGTTTAAAAAAAAAAAAGAGGGTGGTTTTCTTTATTGCAGGGGGACATTCCGACACTGGGGATTGGACACCCCAGTGTCAGGCTAGTGTTCAGCAGCACCAGGGGTGGGCAAGCTGCTGCTGCCATGCATATAATGGGAAGGGGGTTGGCAACCTGGAGGGAAGTGGGGTGAAGAGAAGCAGTACTGGGGGTGGGCATCCTGGTTCACTTATGAAAATGATACTGGAGCGGGGGGGTGAAGGAAGCTGTACCTGGGGTGGGCAGCCCAGTCTGCTAGGTAGGTAGAGAGACAGACAGACAGACAGATAGATAAAAGAGAGAGGGGGGGGACGGAGACAGAGACAGAGAGAGCAGGTCATTGATGGCTCACTGCTTAAACTGAAGCCAGCAGCATGCATCCAGCTGCAGCTTTAGAATTCAAGAAAGTCCAAAATGGCTCCTATCACTAAGCTGGACACCCAAGATTTTCAGATGCCCAGAAACATCATTTCCAGGTCAATTTTCACAAAACAAACATCAGAATCTAGCTAGACAGGTCCCATTTACCTAGGTTCAGGTGTTTATTTTTTGAAAATACATCACTTTTATGTAGTTTCAATGTTTTTGTGTAAAAAAAAAAAATAATAAAATGGCAAGCACCACCATGTTTTGTTCCTCACAAGTGTATCATGAAAACAAACACTTTAAAAAAATTTTTTTACCATTCGCATTTGTCAGTTATCCGAACAATCCTTATAACTCTGGAACTATATAGTATTTTCCATGAAACCATTGAAAGACATGGCCTTGGCAAAAGCCCTTCAACCCTGAAAATTTCACGAAAAAATTTCATACTGCCTAGGCTGTACGTGAGAGCCCAAAAAAAAAAAAAAAAAAAAAGGGTTTCTAGGTTTTTTCCATTTTTTGGTACTCGGTATCTCGAAAACCGAACAAGATGCTGTAATGAAACTTTTCATGTCTTGAGACTCTGACAGCCTGACCACACATGCCAAATGTTGTGCTATTTCATCAAACGATGCCAAAATTATTACGATACAAAAATTGGGGTTTAACATTAAACAGCCTACTCAACCCTAACTGTATTATAATGAAACCACACAGATAAATGATTTATTTCTCTGGCCTGAAGATCTAAAATGATGTTATAAAATGGCAGTGAACAATGGAGTACTCTGATTGGTTATTTGTAGGACTATAATGCACTATAAATAACTAGTCCCAGTAAAACAGCCGGAGCACAGAATCTGATGGCTCAATGATTAATTTTTTTAGGCATTCTAATTTGAATCTTACAGTAGTTTTAAGTTAGCATTTTGTTTTAGCCCATTAAAGTTTTCACTCCATCACTTTGAATTGTTCTGTGCCTATTTATTCACCCCCCCCCCCCATTGTGGCAAAACTAAATCAACTTTTAAAACGTTGGTGAAACACAACTTCCTACAGTAGCCGTTACACTCCTGCTTACAGTGGACAGCGTCTCTCATGCTGATTGCACTGAGCGGCATCTCAGCAATAATGCCATCTGTTTCCTTGCCTAGCTGCAATCGCCCTCATTCCCAGTCTCACCGAACAGTGCCACACAAAAATAAAAACTCCCAATGAAGCAGTTACACTCCCACATTATTTTTTTTCATTTCATTTGCAGCCAGCAGCTCACTTGACTCGTAATGACTGTGTCCCTCAGTAGCCATCGAATAGTGCTGCTACAAATGAACAGCTGCGTGTCAAGCTCTCTCGATCATTTCCACTCACTCTCCCCCCGACTTTTAGAGACAGGAAACTTTGGAGCTTTACTTCCTACTTCTTTAGACTTTTGTTTTACTAAATACTTTTGTTTGCTTACTTGTACCAGTGCTGGTGTGGAGAAAGTGAGACATGGAAGGCAGACAGAACACAACCCAGAAGTCAGTAGGTAGGCTAGATTGGATTGCTATACATCAAACACTCATGTCTGCTTGCCCTAACTGTGGCACTTCTCCCTGACCGTATAATCACCATGATTGTCCTGGCAGTCTAATACAGAAATTATTATTTTCTATGTTGTCACTTTATCAAGGTAAAACTGGAGGAAGTAGTGCTGGTGGGAGAGAGAGAATGACTGACAGTGAGGGTAGGTGGAAGGACTGTATTAGGGTAAATACACATGCTCATTTACATTTTTACATGTTTAAAAATGTGTATCCAAATAAAAAAAAAATGCTTTTAAAGGAAAACTGTCCTTTGCAGGGGCTCACACCCCTGCAAAGCTTAACCTCAAGTTTAGCTTTTGTAAGAAAAGTGGCTTTTTTCTCATGCCACAAAGTAGTTTAATTATGAAATGTCACGCTACCTGGAACTTACAGCGGATGCTGGGTGGCTCCTTTAACTGTAAGGTGTGGCACACACCATGCGCTCAATGCATTTGTATCAAGCGTACGGTGGTGGTGCCGCACCTTCAGTAATGGAGCGCCTCTAGCGCCCACCATACCTCCAGGTAGCGGACTTTTCATAATTATATTAAACTACTTTGCGGAGCGAGAAAAAAAAACACTTTTCTTACAAAAGCTAAACCGGAGGATAAATGCAAAGGACAGTTTTCCTTTAAAAATAAAGGACCATTTTATAAGCACAACAAGACACTCAGGGGTGTGCACTGTACTGAGATACCTGCACTTCCAAGGTCTGAAGGTACTCAGCCACCCTTGGGCCTGCAGTTATCTCAGCACAATACATACCCCATTGTGTCTTATTGCTTACATAAACCACTTGTTATCATTCCAGGCAGGTCATCACCATTTATCATCACTTTAGGCTGGTCACAAAGGAGCTCTTAACCAGTGGGCGAACAGCTTAAACAATGCCTGATGACATCACAATGACCTCTGCTGCACTCAAGAAAGAGCAGTGAAATCAAAAAGAAACAGTTTATTATTAATTAAAAGGACTAATATGAAAGCTCTACAATTTAAAATACACTATATAAATGAGACACAATGACCTTACTCAGAATATGACATTGATCATCACTTGTGAGGGGAAAGGACTTTCATAACTCGCTTGTGGCTTTGCAACTTGGGAGTTGTGGTCATGCCAAGGCTAGTAAAGCCTCCCCATGGCTGGATGTGCACAGTTACAGTAACAACTAAACAGGCACATCCACCACCACATAAATAGCTCACGTATAACAGATGATTAGCACAGAAAAAATATCAGGAACGTTAGCAGAAGTTCATCAACAAACCCTCTGACTGGTTTCCTGCTCAGGAGTCATCAGGAGTGAGCCCTGAGCAAAACCAGTGAGAGGTTTTGTTGCTGAGGAGCTCCTGCTGGCGTTCCTATGAGAGGTATTTGGCCTACAGACCTTTACTAAATCTATTTATGCACTATATTTTGGTGTGAGCCTGTTTTAATAGTGTGTTGGTGGATGGTGCTACATTTTTTTGTTTGAGTTCTGGTCCTGCCCCTTCACTCATGATGATAAATTACATATTCTGAATCTAGCCATTGTGTTACCCATATTCATACGACACATGTGTACTGATAAATACAACAAGATAAAAAGTGTGATTCAACATAACAAGATATTATCCTGCAAAGCAGGGTATGTCACAACGACCCAACATTGCAAAGTACGGTAAATGAATACTGAACTGATTAGAGTGTATTTTCACAATGCTGAAGACATCACAATAGCCATGTGCGGCACTAAAGTCAGCAGTTAAAATCAAACAGAAATGCTTATATCTTCATACAAAGAGCACATTTACAAGCTGTAACTAGTAAACTGATGTTGTACAAATCGAATATACAATGGTCTGACTCAATATTCAGTTTATCATCACTTGTATAGAGGCAGGATTTTGGTCCTGACCCCTCACATGTGAAGATAAATTGCGTATTTTGAGTCAGCCTAGTGCATATGTATTCACTGTAAAAACTGTGTTAATTCACCAGTCAGGGTTCAGATTAAACTAACAAAAGTAAAGAAATGTGATGTTAGGGTTTCCAATCCTAACTCCCTCCACCATCCCCCAAGCAGCAAAAGGGAAAAAAACATGGGGTTTTAGCTGTGTTGAGTCTTGCTTAATCACTGGTGGGGTTTTACTTGGGGTTCTCAACCATAATAAGGAGGCAGTATAGTACAGTGGGTTAAGGCTCCAAGCTGCAGATCTGGAGACCTGGGTTTGAATCCCCCAGCCGCCTAGGTGCATACTGTGTGATCCTGAGCAAGTCACTTAACTTCCTTGTGTTCCCAGGTCGCATCTGGAAACAAGCTTTGACTTAGTGTGCTACTCCTGGTTAAACAATGTTCCCTTTCCCTAATGCTCATCCCTTGCCATGAGCAAACGTGATCATATGTGATCTGTTTTTTCAGGCAGGGCCCACAGGTTGTTGGCAACATGTGGGGAGCCATAGTTCTGTACATCTGAAATGTATATCAGTATGAGGCACCAGCTTGGATGTCTACGTTGTGCTTCGGACAGGAGGCTACGGGCTGGGGGCAAGCTGGGGACTCAGAACCAAACTAGACCTGCTTCCTCCTTATGTTTTGTGCAATGCTGCTGTTAATTTCTGTGTTGGTAGGTTTGGTAGAACGAATGCCTGACAGCATCTTATTCCACTCCAGCAAAACCGTGAATCGTGGGGCTATGAATCTGCAGGCCGCAAACTTTACAGCCCCAAGCTACAGCTACTGCCTTAAGCAACGTTCTGCACCCAGCATTATTACAGGACAGCAGGTAGACATCAGACAGAGATATTATTATGAAAGTATGAAAGTGACATTAGAAATAGTTGGCTGGAGACCTGGAGAGGAGGGGGATAGGCAAGCAGTGCTGGAGGTGGGCACCTCGGTCCACTATAATTAATCACTGGATCAGGAAGAATGAGGGAGGGCTGACTGAGCTGGTAGGGGGACGGAATAAATAATTAATGACAGACAGACAGACAAATACGAGAGAGAGAAAGAGAGATTGATTGAGATCACTGGCTCACTGCTGGCACACAAGCTGGCAGCACATCTTCATCTACAACTGCAGATGTCAAGAAAGTCCTGCTGTTCTTATACAGATAATGTGGGCGAATGGCTCCTCTTGCAAAGCTGAGAACCCTGGATTTTGGGGCGCCCAGAAGAGACATTTCTGTTTTTTTGTAAAACAAACACCAGAATCTAGCTAAATGGATCCCGTTTATCTAGGTTCAAGTGTTTTCTCGTGACACATAAGAAAAAATTACTTACCTTAATAATCTTGTTTCTTCCAAGGTATTCTTCAATATTCTTAACTCTTGCAGTCAGCCTGAATAGTAGAATTGCCCCGAGAATGGAACGTATCTAAATGATGGAACCCATCATTGGCTCATGCCACTTATTCAAATGCTGCCCTTATCACCTGCTGCATTCTAAAACACTCAAATTCATTGGAGCCTGCAAGGAAAGGCCCATCCTAAGTTAACCTATTAAATAATGTGCTAACAAATGTTAGATAATAAAGGTACAATGATGGAACTATTTCTAATAATAACCAAAAAATAATAACAAACTTCTTGTTAGAGGTACCCCTCAGAACTGTCAGATTTGACTTGAAGAGGGAAGAACAACACCCAACAGGGTTCAAAATATGACACACAACAAGGGTGGATCACCCCTTTCAGTCAGATACCCAACCTGAAGTGCAGAGGCCACTGGTTCTGGAAGGGGAGGCAGGGTGGGAGAGTTAAGAATATTGAAGAATACCTTGCAAGAAACAAGATTACTAAGGTGAGTAATATTTTCTTCAAACCCCAGGAATTCTTCAATATTCTTAACTCTTGCAGACTACCAAGCAGTACCTTTGGAGGTGGGAACAGAACCTATTTTGGAAATAGACTCTGCAGAACTGCTGTGCCAAATCTGGCATCACTCCTGAACCGAGTGTCTAGGCAGTAGTGTTTTGTGAAAGTATGCACTGTTCTCAATGTTGCTGCTTTGCAGATTTCCAATAGTGGGATATCCCTGGCAGCTATGGTAGCAGCTGTACCCTTTGTGGAATGGGCCCTGAGGCCTACTGGGGGATCCTTACCCACTTTTGAGTAGCAGAATTGGATACATTGAACTATCGAGGGAAAGATCATTCTTTTAGATGCTGGTTTACCTTTTCCTACATCCCCATAAATCAGGAACAGCTGTTATCTGTCCTGCCTGTGGTCCTTGGTGTGAGTCATGTAGTAGCTCAAAGCTCTCTTGACATCCAAACTGTGAAGCCTAGCAGTAGGATTTCCACTTGCAACACTGGCGACCTGGGTTCGGGAACGGACCCGGGTCGCTGGCTGAGAGAAGGACTGAGCATCCCTAGGACAGCTCTCCTTCTCTGGGAGGACAGGGCAGCGTCATGCGATGAGCTGCACCCCATGAGGCTGGGTAGCCGCACCACGTCAACACTCAAGAGAACGTTAGGACAGGGCAGACGCAGGTCATCATGGCACGTCCCTGTCCTGCTTAAAGGGATAAAAAAACTCATGAACCTCACGGTCTATATGACGCTCTGTCCCCATGCACCTCAATTAGCCTCCAGAGCCAATCCCCCGACCAGATATATGTACCGTGACCCCGATATAGGGGATTGGTGCCGTGGTGCCACTCTCTGGGGGGAAGCCAGGGATAACTGGGGGATGCAGGCATAACCGAAGGTGGAGGCGAAGGAGGTCCGTGACCAGAGCAGAACCCGATGGGAATAGTAGGGGCAAAAAGAAGAAAAAACAAACAAACTGTGAAGCCTACATTCATCTGAGCTATAATGCACAGTGAAAAAGACCGGCAAAGTGATGGACTGATTCAAGTGGAAGTCAGAAACTACTTTAGGAATGAACTTCCTATTAGTTCTAAGCACCACCTTGTCCCTATGGAAGGAAATATAGCTCTGCTCAATGGACAAGACATGAAGCTCACTAATCCTTCTGGCCGAAGTGATGGTTACCAAAAACAGTTTTCAGGTAACATATTTCAGGCGAGCTGAGACCTAAGGCTCAAATGGGGTTTCCATGAGCTCGGCAATGAATACATTAAGATCCCATGCAGGCACCAGTTCCCTGTGAGGAGGGTGCAGATGAGCGAAACCTTTTAAAAACTTCTTGAAAATAGGATTGAATGCTATGACGACACCCTTGCCAGCTGAAATATAAGCTGAAACTGAAGCCAGATGCACCTTCAGAGTAGTGGTTTGCAACCCTAAGGAATGAAAATTGGTAAGGCAGTCCAGCAAGGCTGGTACCCCTGCTTGTTAAGGTACTACATCATTAGCAGAACACCATATAGAGAACCTCTTCCACTTAGAAGCACAAGTCTTCTTAGTACAGGGTTTCCTGGACCCCCTCAGAACATTTAGAATACTCTCTGAGAGCTACAAGCCTGCATACTCTAGGTCCTCAAGAGCCATGCCTTGAGTCTGAGGGATTGGAGGTTTGGGTACAGGATCCTCCCGAGAGAAGGTTAGCAGGTTGTGCCTCTGTGGGAGGTGTACTAGTGGAGCCACAGACATGGAGAGCAGCAGCGAGTACCATGGCTATCTGGCCAAGTCTGAAGCAATCAAAATGACTGATGCTGGCTGGGATCTGAGTTTAATTAGGGCCCTGAGAAGCAAGGGGAAATGGCAGGAAGCCTTACAGCTTTTTCCCTGACCAGTTCAATGCCAAAGCATCCAGAGGTATTGTGCCCCTGCCTGGTGGTCTGCAACCAAACTGTGGCAGCTGGTGGTTTTCGTGGGATGCAAAGAGATCAACCTCTGGAGTGCCCCAACTCTTGAACACCACCTCCAGCACCTGCCTGTTGAGAGTCTATTCGTGATGCTCCTGGTTGATTCGATTCAAGGTACCTGCCAGGGTGTTGCCCTTCCCTGGCAGATGAATGGCTATCAGTAAAGCCTGAAGTGAGTAGACCAGACTTCACACCTTCATTGCTTCTGTACACAGGAGGTTGGGACCTTGTTCCTCCCGCTTGTTTAAGTAGTACATCATGGTAGTATTGTCTATCCTGACCTGTACCACCTTGCCTGGAATCATGGATGCAAAGGCCTGCAGGGCCAGAAACACTGTTCTGAGTTCTAGAAAGTTTATGTGCTGGCGAGACTCTGCACTTGACCAAGTGCCATGAATCGTATCAGTGCCCAAGTGAGCTCCCCAATCCAGAAGGGATGCGTCTGTTGTGAGTACTACTGATGGGGACTCCTTCTGGAAGGGAACTCCATCCCATAGGTTTTCCCTTACCTGCCACCATTGGAGGGATGCAGTAATGTCCCTAGCATGGGAACCAGTTTTGAGAGTCAGTCTCTTCTTTGGCACCAATGTGCCCGGAGGTGAAACTGTGTATCTCTCGTCTGGAACCTGGGCCCTATGACTGTACCTGTTGCTGCAGCCATATGTCCTAGGAGCTGTAGAAACTGTCTTGCTGGTTTTGGTCTGTTCAGCCTGAAAGACCCAGCAATCTGGAGGAAGTTGCTTACCCTGTCCTGAGGTAGGTAAGCCATTCCCCTCACTGTGTTCAGCTCTGCTCCTATGAAATGCAATACCTGCACTGGTTATAGG
Organism: Neoceratodus forsteri; assembly: GCA_016271365.2. Taxonomy (NCBI): domain Eukaryota; kingdom Metazoa; phylum Chordata; order Ceratodontiformes; family Ceratodontidae; genus Neoceratodus; species Neoceratodus forsteri. The sequence continues at coordinate 1,271,416,389 of CM057449.1, read as the reverse complement.
ATGGATTTCTTCAGATTCAGTAGGAACCCCAAGGACTCCAGAAGGTCCTGGGTTGCCTTTAGGTAATCTCTTATCTGTTATGGGGACTTCCCCACCACTAACCAGTAGTCCAAGTAAGGGAACACTGTGATCCCCTGCCTTCTTAGATGTGCCACTACTACTGCCAAGCACTTTGTGAACACTCTTGGAGTTGAAGTGAGGCTGAATGGTTGTGCTGAGAACTGGTAATGGCCTGATGGGAGTCTGACCCTGAGGTATTTTCTGTGAGACTCTCTTATGGGGATGTGGAAGTAAGCATCTTTTAGATCCAAGGATGCCAGCCAGTCTCCTTTCTGAAGGGTTGGCAGAACCATGGCTGAAATTACCATTTTGAATTTAAGCTTTGCCAAATGTCTGTTCAGCAACCTTAGGTCGACGATAGGTTGCCACCCCCCATTTTTCTTTGTGGTCAGAAGGTACCTTGAGTAAAAACCTTTTCCCCTATCCTGTGGAGGGTCTGGTTCTACTACCCTTGACTGTAACAGATTTGCCAATTCCTCCTCTAACAGCTTCCTCTCTGAGTTTGAAGCTGGTCTGAATGCTCTTGTTCTTAAAAATGGAAAGGATTTGAAACTGAGGGACAAACCCTGACTCACTACGTCCAGGACCCACTTGCCTGTGGTAATGCTTTTCTAAGCCTGGAAGTAGTGAGCCAGCCTGCCCCCTGCTGGAACAGGGGAGGTGACCTTGGCTACCATGTCAGGCATTCTGCTTAGGCTGGGGATGGGCCTGACCAGCCTGGGCCCCATGCCTAGTTCCCCTTCTTCCCCTACCTCTAAAGTATCCTGTTTGCTGGGTATACTGTTGGTACTGTTGTATGGCTTGAACTTCAAAGAAAGGTCTACTGTAGGAAGACCTACCCCATGCCCCTGCCCCCCCCCCCCATAAGGCCTGTAGGAAGCTGGGGGCTTTTCCTTGGCCGAGTTGCTCTTGTAGGTGGTTTTGCATTCATCCACCTTTTTTATCTAAGCCTCTGTTTTGTCTCCAAACAGAGAGTTATTCTCACATGGAAAATCTACGGCCTTTATCTGAGTATCCTGTGACAAGTTAGTGGCTCTGAGCCAAGCAAATCTGAGAGCCACTCTATTGGCCATCCACCTAGCAGCAGTGTTGTCATCTGCTGCCATCTGAAACTGGTACTTAGAGGCTTCCAGACCAAACCTTGCAGTCTCTGCCAGGTCAGCAGCCAGACCAGAGGGAATCTCATCTGCCATTGCCAAAACCAAATGCCACAGAGACTTCTGGTACTGGGCAGCACAGGCCATGTAATTAGCCTGCCTAACAAAGGGAAGCTGACAGGCAGCCGTTTTAGGCCATGCTATCAATCTTCCTTGAATCCTTTTCTGGAGGGTGAGATGCCAAAGGCACTTTTGCCCTGTCGTAGGCTTCACTCTGCACTACACCCTCATGATCAGGGTGGAAGAATAAACATTCTGTCCCTGTTCTGTCTAACTGGTAGTTTCTATCAGCCCTTTTGTCCAAGGGAGGTACAGAATTTGGTGTATGGAGTATCGTTAAAACATGTTTCTTAAACTTATTTATAGGTAACAAAAGTTTCTTGGTTGGGGTCAGCCCCATGAGGTTGAGGTATCCCACCTATTTTTCTTCTTCCACCACCTCGCTGGTAGTCATGTCCAAAGCATCCACCATCTTCTTCAAAAAAGTGAAGTGTGAGGGAAAATCCTCAGGCAATCTGGGTGGAGACTCAAATTCCTGGTCTGGGGAAACCTCAGGCTCTATGGGTTTCCCATCATCATTGTCCTCATATTCCTCGTATTCCAGAGTCTCAGGAACTGAGGATGCAACCGGGGTTACTGGTTGCTGAACCGGAGGACTGACAGGTACCTGTGGAACCGGAAACAATCCTTGCAATGCCTTAATCACTTGAGTGCCCGGGAAATAGACTCTGGGGAAGGCAACTCAGTCTTTTCTTCAGAAGTCCCCTCAGGCTTTCCAGCAGGGGGTTCTAAATGTTTAGTTGTCTTCAACTTTTTAGCCAGTTCTGGCTTCTCAACCGGTTCGCTGATTTGCTTTGGCTTAGAAGGTTCAACCTTATCCAGGTTAGATGGCTCTGGTTCAATGGTTTCACCCATATTTTTTAAAGGAGTAGGCTGGTCAGAGCCATTATCTCCAGTTTCTTTAGCTGGAGCCATCTTCTTCTTCTTTAGCCTCTCCATCCTTTTTTCTATGGTTTTAGCTGGAAAGGTTTTACAGATTTCACAGTCAGTTGTAAGGTGGGATTCACCAAGACAAAAAACACATTCATCATGTGTGTGTCTGCCTTGGCAAAAACCTCTCCACACTGAGCACAGTTTTTGAACCTGGTAGGGCCAGTTTTCTTTTTCAGTCTATCTGACATTTTATTTAAATGGCAAAAATCAAAAGTAAACCACAATAAAAATTTTTTTATTTTTTTTGCAGTTATAAAGCAGTTTCAGGAACCGCAGTACGGTTCTGTGAGGAACCAAGATATCCAGAAAAAAAGAAACCAAAGTATCAGTTCTTGCCACAAAATAGAAATAAATACTAAAACTATACTAAACTGAAGAAAAAAAAATAGAAAACCCTGACAGAGGCATTGGTTCCTCGATGGTTACAAGGAACCGAGAGGAACCACTAAATAAAAATATCAAAACTAAACTAATTTAGCGTTAACTAATTTAAACAGAAAATAAAGGCAACAGATGAAAAAACGTAAAAATGTTACTTGTTTTCTGAAGTAAACAATGTAAGCAAAGATGAAAAATCACGACTGTGAGGAGAGTTCTCGGAGGCATTTTGACTTGGCAGGCGGAGAATTAAATCTGAGCATTTTAGAAAGCAGCAGTTGATAAGGGCAGCATTTGATAAGTGGCATGAGCCAATGATGGGTTCCATCATTTACATACATTCCATTCTCTGGGCAGTTCTACTCTGAAGGCTGACTGCAAGAGTTAAGAATACTAAAGAATCCCTGGGGTTAGAATGGGCAGACTGAGTGGGCCAAACAGTCCCTGTCTGCCGACAAATTCTTTGTTTCTATGTTATACTTGTGGCCTGTTAGCCTGCCCTATATTAGGTAATTTCTAGATATTCCAACTGCTGTATATATTATTGTAATTATTGCAAGTACACCCTTACTGCTTACCTTGATAACTTTCCCCAAGGTACATATTGCCCGCTCAATTTTTTTACTGCACATGTTGTCTATAACCTCCCACTATATACAGTGCTCACCGGTTGTTCATATTGGTAGCACATTATTATTGTCTTTGTTTACTGTACTTTACCACTAAATGTACTGACTTCCAGGACTTGACCCCCTTGGTCACGCCTGAAAATGAGCCTTGGCTCTGTGTGACTTTCCTGGTTAACAGTTTTCAATAAATAAACAGGGGATATGCAATAGGTTGACTCAAAATATGCAAGTTATGTTTCACGTAAGAGGAAGCAGAACCATTACTCATGAGTGGCAAAGCCACGAGTGAGAAATGAAAGTTCTGTCCCTTCACAAGTGATGATAAAGTGCATATTTTGAGTCAGAACATTGCATATTTGATTTATACAATATCAGTACTAAATATAGGACCCACGCATATAGGCGGGTACATGCAGTATGCACGCATTCGCAAGTGGAGCCTCGCGTCACTGACAGGTGCAGGTGTCCATTCACTACCACGAACATCCGCAGAGCACCTGTCCATGGCCTCACACGCCCCCAGTGCACAGCTGCATGGGGGTGGACTGTGGCTGCGTGGAGAGGGATTGCAGAGCACAGGCAGGCATCCAATGGGATGCCTGTTCTGGGTCCCACAGTGGATCCCCTGCTGCATGTGTGTAGAGGATCCTGGGACAGTGTGGGACTCAAATTTCCAACACCATCAGTGTGTGCCTGACTGGCTGCCCGCAACCCTCTCTGTCAGCTTAGTGGGCTAGGACAGCAATGTGGAGGGGGCTCCTGATCCACTGCAGCTAGAGGGTTTACACTGGGGGGGCCCTGTAGCAGTTATGACATGGTCCACCCTCAAATAACTTGAGCCCCCCTCACTTGGCACTCCATCCCAACTCCACACCATAGTGCATGGTGCAGAGTGTGGGCTTGTCCCCTAGCACGCCCCTAGACTGCCCATGTCACATAGCTGTGTGAGCAGCCACGGGACTGAGTGCACACTGGGCTCGTGCACCAACAGTGAGTGCCGGCGGGGGAGGGGGGCGCACTGGACACCGCTGCATAGCAGTCTCACTAAGGGTTGCCTACACATCTCAGATACGCAGCATGTAGGCAATACGTACTGCTGTGCATAAGCCCCATAGCTTTTACATCTGCTGTATGTATCAAAATGTTACTGTTTTACTCTGATTTCAACTGCTGGTTGCAGTGCTGTACATGTCTATTGTGATATCATCAGCATAATGAACACTGCTCTCTGATTGGTTCATTATGCACTGTGATGTACTGAACTTTACCACATATAGAGGATTGTGTACTGTATGAGAAGTCATATAGAACAAGGATATTCTTGTATCCAGAGGTCTCCTTGGTAACAGATGACCTCGAGAGCGCAGCTCAAGAGGTGCTCGGTTACCATGGAAACCTCAAGGTACAAGAATATCCTTGTTTGTGTATGACTGCTCATACACAATCTTTTATAGTGTCAGTCACAGCAAAGAAAATCACACAAAAAACAGGTAGTGAAGACAACAGAGAATAGATTTTTTTCAGTAAAAATGTTTTTCACTAAACCACAAGTGAAGAATGATCGGACACAACAACACATAGCATCTGTCAGATGGCACAAACTTTTAAAAACGTTTTGGCAACATTCCAAGTTGTTCTGCTGCAGTAGTGACATCACTACTGCAGCAGAACAACATAATGATGTCACTATTGCAGCAGAACAAGCATATTCCAGGCATGAAATTCCATGCATAACACCATTCCACCATACACTATAATATTATCTTACCATGCTGGAAATATAAGGAATAATGTATTAGTGCCCATACACAACGAGCCTGTGTCTACATAGAGGGGTTGAGATACCAGTGTATGGACCTCTAGGGCAAAACTCGCGAGATCCATGCTGGTAGCGCAACCCTGCGAAAGAAATACAAGGCGAGTTGTGTATGGTAACTTGTATTTTACTTGTTATAGTATATGTTTAAAAAAAAAAAAACTGTGGTTGACATGTCTTTTTTTTTTTTTTTTTAACCCCAGTTATGATAACGCTGCACACTGCATAATAATGGCTGTATTTCTGATAGTTCTATTTAACAGCTCACTGGAAACAGGAGTGGCTCCAGAGGACTGGAAAAAGGCAGATGTAGTCCCACTACACAAAACTGGTAGCAGGGAGGAGGCTGGCAGTTATAGGACAGTCAGCCAGACACTGGTGGTGGGCAAGTTAATGGAATCACTGCTCAAGGAGAGGATTGTGGAATATCTTGAATCTAGTGGGTTACAAGACCCAAGGCAGCATGGTTTCACAGGGGGAGATCACATCAAATGAATCTGATAGATTTGTTTGACTGGGTGACCAAGGAACTAGATCACGATGGAGCGGTCGACGGGCCTACCTAGATTTCTGTAAGGCATTCGGCACCGTTCCACATAGCAGACTAGTAAGCAAGCTGGGTAGTTTAGGAGTGGGTCAAAAGGTGGCAAACTATATAAAAAATTGGTTAGGGGATAGATGACAAAGGATGGTGGTAAATGGAGTTCACTCCAAGGAAGGCAGTGTGACTAGCGGGGTGCCTCAGGGATCAGTGCTGGGACCAGTCCTCTTTAATGTCTTTACAAGTGACACTGCAGAGGAGCTGGAAGTGAAGGTCTGCCTCTTTGTGGATGACATCAAAATCTGCAACAGGGTGGACACTCCAGAGGGGGTGGGAAGGATGAGCAGAGACCTGAGAAAACTAGAGGAGTGGTCAAGGCTATGGCAGCTGGGTTTCAATGTAAAAAAGTGCAAAAAAAAAAATGCTTTTAGGGCATGGAAACCCAGGGGCAGAGTACAAAATGAGTGAAGAGGTACTGACCACCACCAAGCAGGAAAGAGACCTGGGGTAATCATATCGGATGATCTAAAGGTGGCCAGGCAGTGCAACGAGGCAGTAGGGAAGGCAAGTGAGATGCTGGGGTGCACATGGAGGGGTATCACTAGCAGAAAAAAAGAGGTGGTGTTGCCTCTGTATAGATCACTGGTAAGACCCCACCAAGAGTATTGTGTCCAGTTTTGGAGACCACATCTCTGGAAGGACACAGACAGAGTGGAGACAGTCCAGAGGAGGGCAACTAAAATGGTGCAGGGTCTGCCTCAAAAGCCCTATGAGGAGAGAGACTAAAGGACCGCAATATGTACACCCTGGAACAGAAGAGGGAGAGGGGAGCTAGGAGGGAGAGCTTTAAATACCTCACAGGGGTAAATAAGGTACAGGAGGGGAGTATTTTTCAGAAGAAAAGATGCTCAAGAACAAGGGGGCATGCTATGAAGCTGGAGGGGGTAGATTCAGGAAAGACGTGAGGAAGTAATTCTTCATAGAAAGTGGTAGATTCCTGGAAGAGCCTTCCAGTGGAGGTGGTGGGGTTCAAGAATGTATGGGATAAACACAAGGGAATCATAATGCAAAGGAACGGGGAAGGGACAAGGAGCTGTAGATCGGGCACGGTCTGCGGTAATAGTGTAGGTAGGGAGAAATGGGCAGACTGGATGGGCCAAGCGGTCCTTATCTGCCATCAAATTCTATGTTTCTATGTAATGCTGAAGTACAGTGAGCAAAGAAAGTGAAACCAGGCAGCGGGAGTCAGCGCCAGGGAATCACAGCTTCAGTTAATAATAGAACATGTACAATAAGGTTTTTAGAATGTGCACAACAACTTTAGACTTCCATGGGAATCAGAACCCCGAGGTGACAGAACACACAGGTTGTGCATAAAGTTGCTCATCCTGTATTTTTTATAGTGAATAGTAGTACTATGTGAAATGTGTGCTTTGTGGTTTTTTTTTTATCTCTTTTTCATAATGAAACTGACTTGAAAAGTCTCTAGAGGTTCTAGAATACTGTCACCACAGAATTAAATAGAGGAAAGCAACAATGTGCCAGGATTCCAAGTGGTTTTGCTGCAGTAGTGACATCACTACTGCAGCAGAACAACACAATGACATCACTACTGCAGCAGAACAAGCATATACCAGGCATGGAATTTCATGTATAACAGCATTGCACTATACACTATATAGAGGATTGTGTATGATCGGTCATACACAACAAGGGTATTTTTCACTTGAGATGTTTCCATGGTAACTGGAGACCTCAAGAGGTCTCGTTACCATGGAAACCTCCAGAGTTGAAAAATACCCTAGTTGTGTAAGAGCAATCATACACAGTCTTTTATAGTGTATGGTCGCTCGTAAAAAGTCTGCCCTTACTTTTCTTCAGATTCCAGTATGGTTTTCTGTTCTTCCAGCCCATTTCACCGCCGCGTTTTTAGCGCATCGCCGGTTGCCCAATCACGCATGTGCACCCCGCTTCCACGCATGCACACCCACCTTCTCGGTGTTATGCTGCACTAGCTACATAGCTAGTGCAGCACAACAGTTACAGTGACATAGCTAGTGCAGCACAACAATGCTGTTGGGAGCATGGATTTCCATGCTCAACAGCGTTCTACCATACACTATAAGGTTTTTGAGCCGCTTGAATTCCATGCAAAATAAGCCCTAAACATACACTGTAACACTTTATCTTGCTATTTATCAGTGCAGAGCTGTTGCATAACTAAATCTCTACCACAGCTTTGATAAGTTGAGTTGAGGCAGGGTCCAACTACCCATGCTGCCAAGCAACAGGACCATCTCTTTTTCATCTACCCAAGAGAACTCAGTCCATGGAATCGGAGATTTTAAACTGGTCATGGCAGTTCTACCATTGCACATAAACCAAGCCATGGAGGAGATGCACTCCTGAATGCTAACAACTTTGACCATGCTGAACAAATTAAAACTTTCATACTTCCTCAAGGAAAAAATCCCTATTTTGCAGGCAGACTGGATGAAGGAGACTGTCCATAGAATGGAAAAGTGCTGCTGGCCTTTGCAGAAGCAACAAGACTGTAGAAATATTTTGCTCTCCCCATATGCATTGCTTTTTGATAGTCTTTGAAGCAGGCTATTAGAATAAGCATATTGGCATATACCTGCCACCTCTGCCATCTATGCTCTGATCTATGACCTAGAACTTTCAGCAGTCAGGGCAACGAGTGATAAAAATGCAATGAAGTTTGTACAAGTAATCATTATTGTTTTAAAGTAATGAGTATTCTGTTATAAATGCACCTTGGCAGTGAAAATAACACTCTGGACCTCCACTCAGAGTGGGCCTCAAGCACAGCACAGCCTGGTGCGCTACACTTGCGACAGCGCACAGCCAGATCTGAGTGATATTAAGCCAGTTAGTGAATACAGACAGGGCGCACTAACCTAAAGGAAAACTCCATGTTAAAATCAGAAAAAGATATGTTGTAGTCTTTTTTTCTGTGTTCTAACCAGTTCCCAGTGTTTTCTTTTCCTCTGGCTGTGAGACATGTTTTTTCTAATTTTCCCTAACTGTTTTATTGCCCTTGGAGGCTGCCATTCTGATTTCTTTTATGGCCTCTTGTTCCAAATAGTCTTCCCAGAGTGCTCTTTGGTGTGATGTCTAATTGCCCCTGCAGGAAGCCAGTGTCTTGTTACAGGGTCTGTCACAGCTCAGCCACAGAGAAAATACTTCTTCCAGAGAAGACACACTGTAAGATTTTGGGTGAGTGTAATCATTATTTTTTGATATCAGTACCTTGTCCTGCTATGTTCTGGTGTGTGTGTGTGTGTTTGAATCATGTCACTGTTTACTCTACTTCTCTCAGCATACCTCTCAACTGTACCACATTATGAGGAACGTTCCTCGTTGTACTTCACAAAAGCTCCCTGTTCCACATTGTGAGGACTTGTTCCTCATTCAGTAGTAACATTTTAAAGCAAAAATCTATAGTAAATGATGCAAAAAATATATTATTCAATTAATAACAGACTTTCTGAACATAGCTGCAAACCTTTTAACAGTGTTCTGAGCCTCCTAGGTAAAGAGTTGATTAGGTGTTCCACATTTAGCTAATTTGGTCCACATTTTGAGAGGCAATGTTCCACATTTGGGGGACAAAAGGTTGAGAGGTATGTCTCTCAGTCACTTTCAGTTTTTGCACCAGTACTAAGTAGCAAAAATTGAACATCACCTTATAGGTTGTAACATAGTGGGACAAGGTACTAATATCAAACAATAATAATGATTACACTCACCCAAAATCTAGCAGTGTGACTTCTCTGAAAGAAGTATTATCTTTGTGGCTGAGCTGTGACAGACCCTGCTAAATCTAAGGGCATAGCTACAGCACTGTCATATGAGTCAAGGTGCATAGGAGAAAGAAAGAAAGCCAATTAACCTGTTTGTGATGGAGATCCCCAGGGGTCGTAAGACTACCATACAGCTAGCAGGCTAATTTAGGAAAAACTCCTAATAGCAGATAGAGGGAAGGACACACTAGGACTTAATATACATATCAAAACACTCTACATAACATATGTTTTTGCACATTCTGGGTGGACTTCTCCTTTAAGGAATATCAGGCCATGTCAGTGCAGCACAAAGTGGATCTGCACTGTGCTGACATGGACCAAGGCTCTATATGGTCCACAGGAGAGGGTGCTGCCTGAAAAGGGACAGCACCAGGGCTCCTGTGGGCCACATTCAGGACGAGCATGCAAATGAGTTCATTGGGCATGCAAGGCACTATGCTTGTTCTGCATACTCATTATGAGAAAATTTGCATGGGCCTAGCGGACCCCTAGTGCCTTTGCAGGGTGGTGACAGTAACACTGTCCTGGTAGTCAAATGGTCCACCTGTCCCCCCGATCACTCATCTGTCATTCCATAGCTTGATCCCTGGGTGTCTGGTGGTTCCCCCACTAGCCCACTTGCTGACAACCCCCTCCCGCAATCACCCTCATCCCAATTGCCACTCACTGTACACTTGGGGTAGCATGGTGGCCGATACAATCCTCTACTCACCTCCTCCTGTCTGACAGTCACAGAGCGTGAGCCTGAACTTGGGGGATTGCTAGAGCCTTTAAGAGGTAAAGCCTCCTGCACTACAGCCTGCCTGTTGTGTAGCTCTTCCCACCCGCCCCAACCACCCTCCCACCCAGGGGCGGCGCTTCATTTATTGCTGCTGGCAGGTCACGTGTCACATCACATGACCTACCCATCATTTTACTAAGTGTCCACTTTCCCATTTGCAGCTTATGCACTCCGACCACTAGGAGTTGCTGCACTTTCCACTCTGGCACCACCAACCACTCTCCACTCCTTCCTAGCAACTATTGCAATCCCTGTCCACTGGAGGTCTTTGCAGTTCCCTCCTAATCCTTTCTGCTGTCTTCTTTCCTCACTCCTTCCCTTCAGCCCACCACTAGACCCCTTGCAAGCCTCAAACCTTGTACCCCTTACTCCAAAGTCTGTAGCCCAACCACCAAGCCAATGAACCAGGCCAATATCTACTTCTAATTTCAAGGTTTTAACCCTTTCTTCTTCCTTCTTAGAAACAAAAATACCTATCCTCTGTCCTGCTGCTGTTCTCAAACCCAGTACCCTTGCCATCAGAGTCGGCAGCTCTACCTCTTAACCATTGTATCTGGCTATCTTATCCTTACTTTCTAAGACTTTCATAGTCTCTGACCCCCCTAGTCTGCCAAAATATTTCACCATTTCTCTCTTGCTGCCACTGCAGGCATTGAACCCTGCACTCTTGCTATTTCACTCAGCAGCTCCACCACTCAGCTATCACATCAGACTATTGTTTGTGATAGGTTTTAAGACTCTAAAAGCCTCTAACCCTCATAGTCTGCTAAAATATTTTCAGAGTACTACTGCAGGCTTTGAACCCTGCACCCTGCTGCTGCAGCTACTATCCTGGGACCTTTTCTGTCACCCTAGGCAAGCCTTGAACCTGGTGCTCTGTGCACTTGAGGCAGGGGCTCTACCACTGTACCAAGGTGACAACTACACTTATGGGTAGACCTTTCACCTTCTTCTACCCATCTCATTACTGCTATCTGCAGACCCATCCGAAGATGGCTGACCACCTTCTCTTGTCATGCCTCTCCCTCCTCCTTCTTCTCACATGGCCTCTATCTAACCCAGGTGTCCCCATGGCTCCACAGGTCCCCTACTCTGGGGCCCCAGAGTCGCCTGCCTCCTTCTCTACTATCTCCTTGCTCCCCAACCTATCACACCCTCCCCCAAGTCCCCACCTACCTTCCCCCCTTTGCACCTACGGGCAACTTATTGTACTAGCCTGCCCATCCTGTACCTCTTTGCCCACCCCTTGTCTCTAAGCTCTACCACTCCTACTATCTCGCTCGACGCAAAAATGCCTTCCACACCCCCCTGATCAGGGCTGTACTTCTCCTACTCTTGTCAGGAACATTCATCCCAACCCTGGCCAACCCACAATATCTCCTTGACTAGATCCCTGGGCTTCTTATTGCTTCTATGAATATCTGCAGTCTCCTGAAGAAATTTGACTCGCTCCAATGTTGGGTCACTGTCCACAAACCTGACATCATCTCCTAGTCGAAACCTGGCTATCTGACTCTCCCGACTCACTTGTCTCACTCCTGGCTACTCCTCTTTCGAAGACCATGTAGGAGGCGAGGTGGAAGCTGTGCTATTTATAACAAAGACTCCTTCCTGGTGTAGCCATCCCAGCCCCTGTCTCTAACCTTAGGGCCCAGGCCTACTCCTAAAGCTTACCCCCAACCTCTAAAGGTCCCTCTTCTAACCTCCGCCTATATTCCCCAAAAATCAAACTCAGGCCCTGGTCCTCTAATAGAGTATCTCACCTCTCTACCACATTCCCTGAGCATATTCTCCGGTGATCTAAACATCAACTTGACTTAGCCCCGCATCCTCCTCCACCTGTGACTCCTTTACTGCTATTGACCTAACGCAACTTGTTACCCAACCAACAAGAGTGAACCCCACAACGGGGTCGAGCTCTCTTCTGGATGTAGTCCTCACCAACTAACCTAACCAAGTTTGCAATCTACAAGTCCATCCGGATGGAATCAGTGACCACTCCCCTATTCTTTTCCATTGGATTACGTCCCTAACCAAACCCACTTCACAGGCCACCCTACGGCGGCGGTTGCGACTAGGTGGGCTGAGAGGCCTGAAGCAACTTCTAGCCCAAGTTGACTGGTCTCCCATTGAGACTGCCCTAACCTTGATTCGGCCCTGGCCTTCTTCACCTTAATGTTTAACAAAGCTTGTGATATCTTCGCACCTAACCAAACTCCGCTCCAAGGTACACCATACCCCTGGGCCACTCCTTCCCTACTCCAATTCCTTAGGCACAGGGATAACCTGTGGCACCTAGCCACTGAAACTGGCCGCCCTGCCGACAGACAGGCATATGCTGCTGCCCAAAATAAATGCACCTGGGCCATACGCAATGCAAAGGCCGATCATTATCGGGCCTCACTCACCTCGTCCTGGGGGAATGCTAGAACCTTCTGGGATAACATCAAACAAATAAATGTTGGTACACACTCTCCTCCGCCTTCCCAAATCAATATTGAGGGTATTATCTCTACTGAGCCTACCCTCATTGCTAACCATCTCAATAAATCCTTTACTGACCTTAGCTCTGTACTCCCTAGCAACTTTTTTGACCCCCCTCCTCCTCACTCTCCTGACCCTGCTCTCTCACATGCATCTTTCCACTTCCACCGGGTTACTGTCAATGAAGTCAGACCATATCTGACCAAGGCCCTAAGAAGCAACACCACTGGCAGTGACTCCCTGGACCCCAGACTCCTCAGCCTGGCATTGAACCAGGTCATCGCCCCAATCACTTGCCTTTTCAACAAATCACTCTGTCTAGGGCAATTTCCATCAGCCTGGAAAATTGCCACTGGCACTCCCATGCCATAAGGGTGAGATAGGGCCCTTCTGGTACTATTATCGTCCCATCTCAATCCTCTCACCACCTCAAAAGCCTTAGAGAAAGTAGTATCCTCCCAAATATCTGAGTTTCTTACCAAATACAGTATCCTCTGCCCTGAACAACACGGCTTCCGTGCTGGGCACAGCACCAATACTGCCCTCATCGAGTTTTCTAACTTCCTCCATTCCTCCCTGGACTCGGGCTCTCTTGCTGGTGCAGTGTTCATCGATCTGTCAAAAGCCTTTGACACCGTATCCCATCCCCTCCTGCTAGATGCACTCAGCCACGCTGGCTTTGCTGCAGGACCTGTCTCATGGTGCTCCAGCTATCTGTCTGCCCAGTCCCAGCGTGTAAAAATCAATGGCACCCTCTCTGACCTCTGCCCTATCCGATCTGGGGTTCCCCAGGGCTCTATTCTTGGGCCCCTGCTCTTTTTCCTTTATCTCAACACCCTGCCAGGTGCCTGTACTGGTAAACCTCCTTTATGCAGATGACGCTGTTATCTTCGCTTCTGACCGTAACCCCACCACCCTCCAAGATTCCCTGCAATTATCCTATAAAGACGTGGAAGCCTGGTTTAAAGAACATAGACTGGTTATCAATCTTAAAAAGACCAAATCTATGATCTTCTCCCACCCCCAAAACAAAGCTAGTAATTTCCAACTTCAAGTCTTCGCCAGCTCTATGTTCCCACCGAACAAGTTTACACAGACAAATACCTTGGGATAACCTTTGACCCTGCCCTCACGTTCCATTCCCATATCTCCGCCTTAGCCTCCACCACCAATATTAGGTTGGGAATCCTTTACCGCCACAAACACTGTCCCCCTCCCCCCCCCCGGCTCGCAGTTATGTCCTCCATTCTGTCACTTGTTGACTATGGCTTACCAGACTACGGGGCTGCTGACCAGACCTCGCTAAACAAAATCCGCCTCACCTTAAATAAGGCCTGTCGACTAATCTTAGGTGTTCCTAGACTTACACATACCTGCCATCTTTACTCCCAGGCTAATCTGCTCAATCTTGATGAACGTCTTAGGTATCAAACCTGCATCCTTACAAAAAAAACTCTCCTTGGGCTCTCTCCTCCTGGTTTGACTGCCGTTATCCACTGGTTAACTCCATAGCTTCAACATGGTCCTCCTGTAAAACCAAGTTGAAGGTACCTAGGGCAAGGACCTCTCATGGACAACGGGCTTTCCACTAGCGTGCCCCATCTTGGTACAATTCCCTCCCTGCCAGTATCTCAGACACCCCCACAATCTCTTGCTTTAAAATTACCCTCCGGAACCACCTTTTCACCACTCGCAGCTGTTGCTGTTTCTAAGCTATCTTGCTCATTCTCTGACAAAGCCCCCTGTTGGCTGCTCAAATCCTCTACCCTTGGTTCCTGTTACCTCCCAGTTTACTCAGCTAAAACACACTGTATTGATATCCTATGTTTTTCTGATGTTCTAGTTATTTCCCTGAACAATGTTAACTTCACCAACCCTGTATGTGGTAAACTGTTGATCTCATTTGTCCTCCTGTATCCTCAAAAAAAAAAAAAAAAAAACTGTACACTGTTTCTCTGTACTAAGTTGTTATCACTGTATTGTCTTCTCTGTGACGAGGTACCTTTGTAAACGAGCCTCTGGCTCAAAGGTTGTAAACTGATGCTTAATAAATAAATGTATATGATTGCGCTCTGTGACTGTCAGCAACTGGCCAAGGAGGTGAATGGAGGGCTGTGCTGCGCCATTAACATTTAAAATCTTAACACAAAAAATAAATCTGATTGCTTTGAAAACAATAATGTACATACTTGGCGAGCTGTTTTTCTGCATCAGCGCAGAGTTCCAGAAGCCCCATCAGTACAGCTGACACATCCATGTAGGGCTCCCATACAGTAAAACCTCGTCCAATCAGATCAATTGCTGTTCTGCGGATAGTGCTATGTGCAGGAAGTTTGGGGCTTGGTGGTTGCAGCAGAAGGAATGTCAGAGCCTTGCCTAAGATAAAAAAAAAGGATAATAATGCAGTCAATACCTTATTTTATAAACCGAGCATCCAAAAGCCTGCATACTACCATGCAAGATGTCTAAATGCACATATTTATTTATTCCACAGACTTAAAACATTTTTTCCATTTAAAAGCATATTTTTTTAAATTTGCTATAATACATAATGTATGTTGTTTGATGTAGTGTGGAACCTGGAGAGTCGAATCTCCTTCCCATGAGTCATTACAGCCCCACAGACATGCTGTCACTGTGGTCCCCCAATCAACCAACAACAAAGGAAACCTCTGTGATTACACGGCATGTACAGACACAGCCACACGCACACATATTCTTACACTTGTAGTGCCTGTTTTAAACTGTTAAGATGTCTAAAGGCTGTTTATAGTGTATTTGCCTACTCTTTTTAAACCTACATACAATTACTATTTCTTTATTATAATAATGTAACCAATTCCTTCTAAGAGACTTTAATATTTAGTTTGTATACACAATATCATTTCATATCACTACCTGATTATCAAACAAAGCAAACTAGCATATCATTTGTAAAGAACATACATTTTAGTTAACACAAAGTTACATGGGAGACGCACAGATGGCCTTTGCTATGCTATGCTATTAATGCTTCTGTCTGTCTTATTATCCTTCCTGCACTAGGGATCCAAGGCTTTTAGGTCAGCTACTGCAGCCATTTTACATGAAGAACCCCCTCCAGAGGTCAGCTTAGTCAGTGAGAGAAGTCTCAGAAGAATGTCTGGGCAGATTGTGTTGGCATTTAAAGAAACGCTTTAAGGTCAATCAGAAAAGGAAATCCTTGACTTCCTTTAAAATGAGGTTCAGTTTCATAATTAGGAGTGTGGGGGCCTAGCAGTTTTATACTAAGCTAAAAATAAAGAATGGAACAATCTGCTATATGTGACTTCAAGTCTAAAAGGGAGTCTATATTTTTCTGGACTGTCATTTTGCACAACATAAACGAACAAGATTTTTAAGATACATATACAAGCTGTACTCAGTAAGGCAGGTCAGTTTATTAAGGTACAGGGTGTAACACAGTTTGTGCCTTGTATATTTCAATATTAGAAATCCAGCAGATATGTTTACTACAAAGAACAAATCAAATCACACAATCAGATGTACCAGGTTTTTGCTAGTTTTCTTACAGGCGTGTCATCCTTTGTTTTAGATGCCCCTGCATTCATTTTACTTGAATCTTTTTTCCATTTAGGTTGCACTTGTAACTTGGTGCAATAAGTGAACACGTAGAGATGCCGGTACAAAAACTGAAAAACACAATCACTAACTAGTATATGGTTACACCTGGTTGTGTATGGATTGCCATCAAAATTAAAAAGTTGTTGTACTGAAGCTAAAAGGCCATGGAATGCCATTCTACCCTTCAGTGGTACAGCAGCCTTTTTAATTAGAATGGACACTCATGCCACTTGCTGTTTTACTTTCATTTGCTACACACACACAGAACCCAGACCCTCCCTTAATACAAAATCCTTTGTTTCATCATTCTATAAAACAGAAATCTACTCTTCACCTAGATGGGTTTCTGTTTCTTTTTGTTAAATAATAAAAAATTGGTAGAAAAAAACTTTTTTTTTTTTTTATTTTCATCTTTATCCCTCCTTACTGCCTCCGGTGCCCCCTCCTTCCGTCCGCTCATGTCCCCCGGTACCTACCTTAGGGATCTGCCCCTAGAGTGCCCATCCTCCTCTCCTCGCACATTGGGGTCTGTCCTGTAGGTGGTCCGGGTGGACTTAGGGCGGACTTCATCTAGGGCTGCCGGAGGGTATTTCCGGTTTTTCTCCCCTGACGTCCCCACTCCCCCAGGACGCCTTGCGCTAGGGACGTACGTCCCCGAGTGGTAGCGTGCTTACGCACACAGACCCTCATGCGCCGAGGCGTCCCCCCTCCGGCTCCCGACAGGCGGCCGCTCCACCTTCCCTCTGCCGGTGCTTCCACCGGCTATGGAAGGAATGCAGAGCGCAATGCGCTCTTGGTAACCTACCCTGAGGGAGGACAGCATCCATTGGGACGCCGATCCTCCTCCCCCGCCGACCGCCACCCGAGTCCGCCTCGAACCCGGTCGCCAGCGAGCGCGAGGTGTGGCGTCTAGCGCCTCAACCCTCAGCGCCACCGGGCCGGCTAAAACTATTTTTTTTTAAACTTTATTTGACAGTCAGCAATCATACAATGAAGTTAAGATTTTACAGAACACCTTACATTAGAGTTACAGAACCAGGTAGCTGAAGTCATACTGGTATGCTTACAAACATAAAAATGAGAGATAAATAAGAAGTACTGCGCTCAAGGCATGACATAAAACTGCATCCCCCAGCCACTTCTTGGTTCATGTTAAATTTCAAATATCTCTGGGAATGTCAACGGAAAATCCAAGACTCCCAAAGTTTCCAGTCCAGATCCTCCTTACTTGAATGTGTTTAGAATACAGGAAACCAGGAAACCAACAAAAATGGAAAGGGACCTGGGGGTAGTCATATCAGATGACCTTAAGGTGGGCAAGCAATGTGAGAAGGCAGTAAGGAGGGTTGGGGGGGTACTGGGATGTATAGGGAGAGGCATCACCAGTAGAAAAGAGGAAGTTGTCATCCCTCCGTACAGACATGCTTGGCAGAAGACACCAGGAGAAAGGACTGCTGTGTGACTGGACTTCTCTGCTGGGACTATATTGCCCTCCTTCCCTCCCCACCCAAAGTTAGTTCTATTTTTATAGGCACAGGATTTGACTGACAACAGGAACTTCCTGTTGAGGGGCAGGAAGTGAGTGATCACAGAACCACCAAGGACCCACCATCCTAGAACGGCAAGAGTAGCTCTCCGCCCCTCAGTTGCTCGAGGTCTGCCTCTGAGCAAGTAAGTGGTCTACTGAGAAATATAGGATATTCTTGTCTCAGAACAGGACAATCAGGAGCTTAAAGGGCACACAGGCAGAAAGTAAGGAGAGAGAGAAAAACAGAGGAAAGAGTAAGGATTGCAAACAGTTAAGGGGCCAGAAATAAGACATGATTGGAGTGGTGCAGTGCAGTGGCTGTGGAGCAGCAGTCTTCCGGGAGATGTTCTGGAGGATGCAGTGTTGTCCCATCTGCAGGCACCTCTGGGCTGAGGGAGGAGGTTGCTCATCTCCAGGCTGAGTTGGTCAGGATTTGTGGGACCTCTCTTCCATCCAGGGACCACCAGTGCCACTGCCGCTTGCCTCAGAGGTTGCCAAGAAAGAGGAGCGTTGGACCACAGTGGGCTCAGGGAGGGTGAGGGTGGTGGAACAGAGGCGCATCCCTCCAGTTGTACCTCTCCACAATTCCTGTGCCATTCTGGCTAAGTGTGGTTCCTCTATGGAGGCACACACAGTGGAGACCAAGGAGGATGCTGGGAACCTCCACAAAGGAGACCCACAGGTGGGTGGCAGGGGACCCTGCAGGGGAAGGAAACAACTCCTGGTTGGGGACTCCATTGTTAGGAAGGTAGAACTGGGGGAGGAAGGGGAGAGGGAGGTAAGGTGCCTGCCTGGCGCCATGGCTTGAGGGACAGGGACAATCCTCAGGATTGCCAGAGCAGCTGCACAGGAGGGAGCTGGATGTCATTGTCCACCTAGGGACAAATGACCTGGCTAAGAAAGGGATTAGAGAAGTGCAGGAAGAGTTTGTGGAATTGGGGAGGGCCTTAGTCAAGTAGCATGCATGGTAACCTTCTCGGAGGTGCTACCGATCTATGGCACAGGAGAGGGTTAGGTGTTCCGCACATGGGATCAATCAGTGGCTGAAAACTGGTGGAGCCCAGGGATTTGGTCATTGGGACTGGGGGTCCACTCTGGAGTGATGCAAGCCTATACTGGCATGATGGGCTGCATCTGTCCGGGAGGGGAACCAGGATCCTAGGTGATAGGTTTAAATGCTTCATTGGCAAGCTTTTAAACCAGCCAAGGGGAGGCACTGGAAAGGAGCAGGAAAATCCTAGCCCCAAATAATCACGGTAGTAAGTGCGGCAAACACCAACATAGAGGTGTCGATAGGGAGAAGGGCAGGGGTAAATGGAGAAAGTGACAAAGGCAAGAAGGACAGGGATGGGGCAAAAGGGAGTAAGGCCATCAGGAAATGGAGGGTAATGAGTACCAATGCCCGTAGTCTGGGCAACAAGCTCCCTGAGCTGATGGCCTTAATGGAAGAAGGATGCCTGGATATCATAGCAGTCACAGAAACATGGTATGGTACACAGAGAACCATGACTGGGATGTTAACATACCAGGGTACATAACCTACAGGAGAGACAGGCAGGGGAGAAGAGGGGGAGGAGTAGCTCTCTATGTAAAGGAAGGGATAAAAGCAACTGAACAAAAGAGTAAACAGGGAGGAGAGGAGGCACAGTGGGTCACCTTGGAGACTGGAAAGGGCACCACAATCCGCACAGGGGTTGTGTACAGACCCCCATGTCAGGGGAATGAATGGACAAGGATATGATAGAAGGCATTCTTGAATGGCAGAGAAAGGGAGATACTGTTGATGGGAGACCTGAATATGCCAGATGTTAACTGGAGCACATTTGCTGAAGCCACATCCAAGAGCAGGGCCATTCTTGATGCCCTACAGGTGGCAGGCATTAGACAGCTAGTTTCGAACCCACTGTGAGGGAGCAATTCTTAGACCTTGTACTCTCAAATGGGGCAGGAGAGGATCTCAGATCTAGAAGTGGGTTGCCATCTGGGGACAAGTGACCATCAAACAGTGTGGTTCACATTAAACTCAGCTACAGAGTCAAGCCATACAAAAGTGAGGGTACTGGACTTTAGGAGGGCTGACTTTGGCAAGATGGGAGAGTGCCTCAGAAAAGCACTAGCAAACAGGCTAGAAGGAGGTGTGAGCAACAATGGGAATCATCAAAACTGCATCACAGAGGCAACAAGCCTTTGTGTGAAGCAAATAAACAAATCAAATGAAAGAAAAGCCACTATGGTTCTCAAAAGAGGTGGCTGTGAAAGTCAGGAAGAAAAAGACAGCATTCCGGAAGTATAAGGAAACACAGAAGGAGCAGGACAGAGAGCTGTACCAGTTAAGGCAGAAGGAAGCAGGGAGGGAAGTCAGAATAGCAAAGGCCCAAACTGAGGAAAAGATAGCCAACTCAGTTAAGAAGGGGGATAAAACCTTTTATAGGTACATCAGCGAGCGTAGAAAGACAAAGGGAGGGATAGTGAGGCTGAATAGAATGAACAGTGGGTGGGCAGAGGGGGACAGTGAAAAAGCAGGAATACTGAATGAATATTTCTGCCCAGTATGACAAAAGAGGAGGGGAAGTGCTTAATCCAATTAACAGAAGCGCTCTTGATAGGGGGTCAATCCCAGTCCTTTCACAGAAGAAAGGGTTCTGCAAGAACTCCTAAAACTTAAGGTGGACAAAGCAATGGGTCCTGATGGAATTCACCCCAGAATTCTAAAAAGAATTAAGGAGGAACTAGTGAAACCACTGGCTACTCTTTTAATAAATCATGGGAGGATGGTGTGGTACCCGAGGACTGGAGGAAGGCGGATGTGATTCCCTTCACAAAGTGGGACCAAGACAGAGGCAGGAAACTACAGACCGGTCAGTCTGACCTCTGTAGGGAAAGTGATGGAGTCACTTCTGAAGGAAAGAACAGTTGAGTACCTAGAGGCCAGTGGAGCACAGGACCCAAGGCAGCATGGGTTCACAGCGGGAAGGTCATGTCAGACGAATCTAATAGATTTCTTTGACTGGGTGACCAAAGTAGTAGACCAGGGAGTGGCTGTGGACATGGCCTACCTAGACTTTAGCAAGGCATTTGACACAGTCCCACACAAAAGATTAATAGTCAAATTAACCAGCCTGAGAGTGGGATCCAGGGTGGTAGCTTGGGTAAAACATTGGCTGGACAACAGGACACAGAAGGTAATTGTAAATGGAGTCCACTCTGAAGAAAGAGGGGTTACTAGTGGGGTACCGCAGGGTTCAGTATTGGGTCCAGTCCTTTTTAATGTCTTCATCAGTGACATTGCAGAGGGACTGGAAGGAAAAGTATGCCTTTTTGCAGATGACACAAAGATCTGCAGCAGGGTTGATACACAAGGAGGCATGGAAAGGATGAAAAGGGACTTGGCAAGGTTGGAGGAATGGTCAGAAGTATGGCAGCTAGGATTCAATGCAAAGAAGTGCAAATGATGCACCTGGGAAACAAGAACCCAGGGGAAGAATACACAATGGGGGAGGTAGTAACAACAACAAAAAAGGAAAGGGACCTGGGGGTAATCATATCAGATGACCTTAAGGTTAGCAAGCAATGTGAGAAGGCAGTAGGGAGGGCTGGGGGTATACTGGGATGTATAGGGAAAGGCATCATCAGCAGAAAACAGGAAGTTGTTATCCCTCTGTACAGACAGTTGGTGAGACCCCATCTGGAGTACTGTGTCCAGTTCTGGAGACCCCATCTCCTCAAGGACATAGACAGGATAGAGGCAGTCCAGAGGAGGGCAACTAAAATGGTGCAGGGTCTGCAAGAGAAGCCGTATGAGGAGAGACTAAAGGAGCTTAATATGTATACCCTTGAGGAAAGAAGGGAGGGGGGGACATGATAGAAACTTTTAAGTACCTCAGTGGAATCAACAAAGTCCAAGAGGGTAGCATCTTTCAGAAAGAGAGACTTGCAAGAACAAGGGGACACAATTTAAAGATAGAAGGAGGGCGGTTCAGGGGCAATGTGAGGAAGTATTATTTCACAGAGAGGGTAGTGGATGCATGGAACAGCCTTCCTGAGGAGGTTGTGGGGTCTAAAACTGTGGGAGAATTCAAGAATGCATGGGACAGACATAAGGCAATTCTTGTGGGGGGTAGGAAGAAATAGGCTGTTGGTTAACTAGGATCTGCGGCCTATCCTGTAGGTAGGGAAATGGACAGACTAGATGGGCCTAGCGGTCCTTATCTGCCGTCAAAGTCTATGTTTCTATGACAGTTGGCGAGACCTCATCTGGAGTACTGCATGCAGTTCTGGAGACCTCCATCTCCACAAGGACATAGACAGGATGGAGGCTGTCCAGAGGAGGGCTACTAAAATGGTGCAGGGTCTGCACGAGAAGACATATGAAGAGAGACTAAAGGAGCTTAATATGTATACCCTTGAGGAGGGAGGGGGGACATGATAGAAACGTTCAAGTACCTCAAGGGAATCAACAAAGTCCAAGAGGGTAGCATCTTTCAGAAAAAAAGATGTAAAAGAACAAGGGGGCACAATCTGAAGATAGAGGGGTATGGCTCAGAGGTAATGTGAAGAAGTATTTTTTCACGGAGAGGGTTGTGGATACATGGAACAGCCTTCCTGAGGAGGTAATGGAGTCAAAAACATTGGGGAAATTCAAGAATGCATGGGACAGACATAAGGGAAATCGAGTGGGGGGTAGGAGGAAGTTGGCTGTTGGTTAACTAGGATCTGCAGCTTATCCATTAGGTAGCAAAATGGGCAGACTAGGTGGGCCAAGCGGTCCTTATCTGCCGTCAAATTCTATGTTTCTGTGTTTCCTATGTTCCCATAGCCTCCTCGAGGGGATCCCAAATTTGATGGTATTTAGAGGCCTAAAACAGTATTTTTTTAAATGTTATGTTTAAAATCATCTACTATACAAAATAAAACATGGGCAACCATGCACAACTCGACTGTGTTTCCATCTCGGGGTTCTGACGGCATCAGGGACCTTTTCAGCGTCGCTGTCGAGGTCCCTATGATGTCAGAACCTTAAGATGGAAACGTGGCCTTGTTGTGCGTGGTTGCCCATGCATTATCCTCTATATAACAACTGGTGACCCCCTTTAATGGCTGGAAAAACTTTCCTGATAAAATGCTGTAAGAACCCACAGAATTCCATAATAACTCGCTAGTGGGTTAAATAACTCGGTAGTGGGTTGTTATACCATTTTCCTCCTTGAGCTCTCACTTCACTATATTTGTGCAAGTACAGCGGCAGCTCAAGGACACACTTATTCACACAAATACAGCTTAGTTTCTCTCACTCTTGAAACCTTGCACCAGTTATTTTAAAAAATAATTCCTGTGCAAAGTTTGTTTTATGAGGATTTTTCACACAAATCTCATAAACCCCTTGAGCGTTTATGGATTATAACTAGGGTTGGCAGTTTTCAATTTTTTTTTTTTTTATAATTTCAATGGAAAATATTGATTTTTATTTTTACCACCCCCCAAGTTTTATCGATTTAAATTATCACAGTTGCACAAAAATATGGGTTTTACGCATTTATTTCAATTTGTATCGATTTCATTTTCACAGCTGCAGTTAATGCTGAGGATTTACAAACTGATAAAAACACAAATTGTTATCTTCACATGTCAAAATAGCAATACTTTTCCTATCTGTAAATTTAGATTATCGATGGAAATATTTTTTCGTCAGTTTGTGTGCGTGCAGTAAAATCGACATTCACTGACATTTACCGATTTAAGTCTAATACTGTCAAGCCTAATTATCCCCCTCCCCGGGTCGTGCCTGAAAATAGGCAAGATTTGTCTCATGCACTTATCCGGTCAACAAAAACTAAAAAAAAAAATAACAAAATAATACACCTCAGGTGTGTGAAAAATCCTCTCATAAAATGGGCTAAATATTTCACAGTCCTGATTGGCTAAAACCTAGTTTTAGCCATGTCCTTATCAGCATGTGTTGTGCCAACCGGCACGAATTCTGCCAAAATCAGCCAAAACACACAAAAATATCACTGTGCTCAACACCATCCTCTCAAAAAGGGAACCTACAGCTCCGTCCCAGAGCTCTGTGCCAACCTAAGCAGATGTCCAACCAGGACAGCAGTGCCACCAACAAAAAAGAAATAGCCATATATACATCCCCCAGTTTCTAAATGCAAAAATTATTTTTCTACTTTGTACCTGTTACTTATTTATTTTTTTTCACTGCCCGTCTGCCCCTCGCCACCAGTGTAGAGCTCCTAATCCCAGGATTCCAAGTGGCGCCAAGAAAGCCGTCACTGAACATACCGAACCGTGAGGCCACTATAAAAAAATCCAGAAAAATATCCTCCTTTAGCCACCGGCGAAAGACGCATCACATTTAAATAAATAAAAAACATACTCGGTCCTCCAACGCGACGACAGTACACAAACTGCGGTTTCAGAATAGCGAAACAAAAACAAAAAAAACGCAGATTACGGCCGCCGCCAACAGACATACTCACTCACAAACAAGCATGCTAAAAAAGAAACTTCAAACAAAGCAAGAACAAAGCACATAGAAAAAATAAAACTCTTCAAACTCTGACTTCTCTGCAAAATCAAACTCAGCAAAGCATAATCAGGCTCTTTTAAATTTCGGCAATTATCCACCAACGTCCTCCATTCGCAATCCACTAAACGGCATGCTCGCTCCCTAAAAACCCAGGCGGCATCCACACAACAACATATGATGCTCTCATTCATTAAAAAATGATTGACTACACTAACAATTTCACAAAAACAAACCTCATATCAAATTAAATAGCCTACCTGTGCCACTGCTACTGAGCACAGGGGTCTAAAATGGGACTATTTTTTCAATCTTTCCCCTATTCATTCCATATATATATATGGGGTTTTTGTACACATTTTTTTCTTGCAATAATTACTCAACAGCCCATTTTATAAGCACAACACCACACTCTGAGGTGTGGGTTACGTGCTGATAAGAGCAGGCCCAGGGACATATAGTACACCCCTGGGCCTGCTCTTATCAGCATGTAACCCACACCTCCATACCTCTCAACCTTTTATCGCCCAAATGTGTGACAACTTGACAAAATGCGTGACACATCATCAAACATGACACTGCAAGCTCAGAATATTGTGGAAATAATTGCACTAATATTTATAATGTTTGCTGATAACCTAGCATCTTATGTTATTATACATTTCTGCTTAAAAGTCTCAGTGGTCAGTGTGGAATGTCACCTTCTCAATGTGGGACAGAGGGTTTCTGAGGGATAAAATGAGTGACGTACATCGTAATGTGTGACAGTTGAGAGGTCTGCACACCTCGTCATGTGTTATTGCTTGCATAAAACACACTTGCACAGTCATTATTCTCTATGTAGCTCTCATGACTTCTGTGAAACCTACAATTCCCCTAAAATAAGGTTAGCTTTTCATATGCAAGTAGGTATTTTATGGATTTTCCTACCAAAATACTGTACAAATTCCAACTACAGGTTATTTCTCATGTGGAGATAATTCTACAGTAGTCAGACTGGTATAACGGACTTTACAATGTCTAGTGTCTAGCCTACTGAGATTTATATAAAGCATTTTTTATACTGTTAAAGGGATACTGTCAACCTTTTTTGCATCATATTATTTTTAATTAAAACCCCACATTTTATGAGTGCTGACCTACTCTAAAATCCATTGATGCTGTTGTTTTTTGTATCTGCCTTTTTGCTTAGTAGGACTGCAATGCATGCTAATGTATGGTTATTTATTTTATTTATTTGAAATTGTGTTGACCAGGTAAGACCACTGAGACAGATACAGTCCCTTTTTCAGGATCGACGCGGGGTCACATGTTACACAACAGTACAACAAATATCACAGAGCAGTACAGTATACAGACAGGTATAATGCATGTTATCAGTAAAACATCATCAATTCCATGTACAATTGGAATACAGCCATACAGAGCTATGCATGGGCATATATGCTACACAGAGTCAGTTCTGTGACAAGTGGATACGAGCATAGTGCTATAAGTGCATTAAGGAATAGAGATTGGGGGGAAGGGGAGAGGAGAAGGATGGGGGTAGGGGCTGGGAAGAAGAGGCATCAGCGAGGGAGGAGCAGGAGATGCGGGAAGCAAGGGAGGCATGTAGGCTGGTCTTAAAGAGAGGTGCTGTTCAGGACATGTGGAGGAAGAGAGTTCCAGCTAGAAATAGCAGCAAAAGAGAAGGACCTCCTAGTGGTGGTCAGGCGTAGTTTGGGTGTTTCAAGGAGGGGTAGGGATGTTGAGCGGAGAGTGCGAGGAGTTTGTCTAATGCAAATTATATTCCATAGACGGGGGTGGTGGTGTGAAAGAGTGGACTAATTTGTAGATAAGGCACATGGTGAAATACTTCAATTTAGACTCGTAGGTTAACCAGCCCAGAGAGGAGAGGACTTCGAAGCGGTGCATACGGGAGTTGGTTCCTAGGGCGAACCTCCTGATCCTATGGTAGGCCTGGTAAAGGAGAGAGAGAGGAGGGAGAAGTAGTCAGTAGCAAAGGGGCTCCATAGGTCAGGAGGGGAGTGGGGGATGCAGAGGCAATTCTTAGGCTGGAGGCAGAGGTGAGAAAACAACTTTGTTTTGAATCCTGCATCTATTTTTATTGCATATTTCCTGAACAATAGAAACACCCCAAGCAGTGCAGCCACTCATGATACAATAGTCTCCTCTACTCCCACTGCATAATGAGTGGCCAGACTGTGTTGGGGTGTTCCTAGGTCCAGCAGCAATGCAGTGGGAGTTGATCAAGGAATGTAAACAAACATGTTTTTGTGTGGTAACACCAGTATGGTGGGCAGTCTGTTTTTCATTGTTTAAAAGTAAAAAAAGAATCAGACTCAAACAATTGGCTACATCAGCAGTCTCTACAGAATGTGAACTGTCATAAGATGTGTTTTTTAAACTAGGGTCACTCCGAGGCATAAGGGGTTGACAGTGTTCCTTCAACATAGAAGGTACTGAATTCTGACAATGGCCAATAGTATTAGTATGCCAGACTGTTAAAATACAGTACTTGTGGAGCAGGGTACAACAGCAGCAGTAGTTTTAACTTTATATCCAAGTCCAAAAATAACAGGGCCTTTGTGTCGATGTACAAACACAAGAATAGATGTTCGGCATGTAGTAAAGTCTGGATCGATCCTTCTACATTTACCCAACTCAAACAAGTACCATTTCTGCTTGCAAATAAATGGCCAGGGGAAGCATATTTGAAAGTGGGACATCCAGGTGCAAAGCAGGGTTATACTGGTACTGGGCTGGGCCCACTCCATTGCTAAGGTTGCACTACAAATGTGTTAATCCAGCTGTGTGGGTGCTAACTCGGAGTTAAAACTCGTACAGTACATGTGATTGACTATGGACCCTACTATGGTCAATGGGCCAGTAGCACAAATGCTAATTTCATGGATTCAGCAGTTCCATATACGTAATAGATAAACCACTCTGAGGTGTGCTCTGATATACGCACGCCTTGGTGTGCGTCAACCACCCAAGGCATACGTATATCAGAGTGCGACCACACACGTCAGAGTGGTTTATCTATTTTATAAAATGTCAAAATTGTTTTGGAGGGGGAGTAAAAGTGCAGGTGTGCGGTCACCCTCTGATATACGCACGGTCACGTGATGCTGTTCAGCTAATAATATTGCTGCAATTTCCCTACCCATTTTATAAATATCTTTATAAAATGGCAAGAAAAAAATCTAGAAATCTCACTGGCCAAGAGACATCAGATGACTGTACATTAAATTTCTATATACGAACAGTCATTCTGGTCCTAAACCACGTTACACAATGAGTAAATCAGTCCTCCTACAACCAGAACTATCTTCCATCAGTCCCCCTGCAACCAGAAATGATCTTCCATCACAAACATGGCTGCTACCTTTACACTGTAAAAACCTTCAACTGGGACATAAAAATAAAGCTACCTTATATATAAAAAATAAAACAAATTAATTAATTGTTGTTTCCCTGATAATCACACTCAAACAAATTACAAACTGTAAGTATTGTTTACAGTTTTCATTACAACTGTTTCTTTACTAACAGTGAAAAAAAATCCTTCTGTCTTTACCTGCTCATCAGGGAAATCTTTTCTGCTTGCCCTGACAGTGAGATAAGTGAGTCTCTAGCTCTAAAACAGGCCTTTGTTGAGTGTGTGTACAGTATGTTAGGAGAGTAACATTCTACCAGTGGAACTGAGCAGAATTTTGAATTCCTGTATTTCATGGTAAACATTCTGTCTTAAATGAGGGGAAAACAGAAAAAAAACCAAGATGAAGAAAGTAGGCAATACAGTAATACTTTAAACAAAGAGAAAAGGTGGGAAAACATAGTTACAAAGGCAGAGGCAGACCCAAACTGCTCAAATACATTGATGATGTTTATAAAAGCATGTACATTTGAATCATATATAGGTGTTTTCAGGTAAAGTCTACCCCCCCCCAAAAAAAAGGCAATCTGGTAGCTTTAAAGTTTTTTTTCTTACTAATCTTTCACCTTGATCCTATAGCAGTTTTCCTTTTATGTACTAGACCACAACACATAAGTAAAAAACAAAAATAAAAAGGTTGCCTTCAATTAATCTATATAACTACAGTGTAATGAAACTTAAGTTTTTTAAACACTGCTTATGTTTTACACATTTACAGATGTTACAGTGCATTTATATAACATTTACATGTTACGGAGAAAATACAGTACTTATTTTCAACCAACTCTATTAATAAATACTTTTACTGCAAAGTACTGTAATAGTTAACCTATTGCTGATATATACTATTTTATGCATTAATAGGGACTATTTTTTCAGTTTTTAGATGTTTTAGAGGTAATGTATTATATTCTTTTGAAAATAGTAAATAAGTTTTAATCCCTATCAGAGTAAATCAAACTAATTCTTTAATGATGGTTGCCCATTTTATAAGTGTGATAAGCCACTCCAGGGTGTGCATTAAAGGATTTCAATGCACTTCCCAGGGGCATAAGGATACTTGACCTGTGGCTTAGTGCCTTAGCATGCCCCTGGGACGTGCATTAAAATCCTTTAATGCACACCCTGGAATGGTTTATTACTTACATATTCACAGCCCAACATGCTTCAGGACCTATACATTGGGCCCCCAGCCCCTGAAGTCAAAAAATGGGAACTATGCCCAACCCACTATTCACAGACCCCTTTATCTTGAATGTTCTCTTGCCTTCTGTGTAAAAGAAAGATTGAAAAGGTCAAATTAGTTGGGGTCGAGAGGTGGAAGACCAGGCTTTGCTGACAGAGTGGAGTGAAAGCACCTAGCTTTACCATAAAGGTATATTAGTATTTATTTATAGTTCTCCTCCTTTTGAAAGTAGCAGGATAAGTGGGGAGAAAAGAAGAGATCTGTAAGCAGTGTTCGGGGCACTTTGAAACTTGGTAGGCAGCATCTGGGGTATCTTGAAACTTGGGTTTTAAACTGTAACAGGTGTGTGGGGAAACTAGCTCAGGAGCTTAATCTTGGGGTGAGAAGATTCAAGAAGCCCTGTGAATCAGGTGTGTAATTGGAGGGTGGAGCTGACAGAGTCTTAGTGCCTTCTTACTAGAGCACTGTAAAAGTACTTCCAACTCTAACATGTCCAGCACGTCTGTATGAGTGGAACAGCAAAGGACTGGAACAGATGACTAGCATCGTAGGCGTCAGCAGAAGGAAGTAGAGAAGCGGAGGACTAGTGGTCGACTAAGGCACCTATTCACTACTGTGTAACAGTCACTGCTGGAAAGGGTCGAAGATCAAGGGTAGGCCAAATCGGGGAACAGATGCAACACCCTATCTAGGATAGGAGTATCAAGAGGTTTAAAAGATTGAAAGGATTTAAAAGGGTTTTAAAAGAAAACAGGCAGAGTAGAGGGAAAGTATGATGGGAATGGTGCAATGGCTGTGGAGTGGTAGTTTTCAGGGAGACCTTTTGGAGACTGCGGTGATGCCCCATCTGCGTGCACCTTTCTGGGTTGAGGAGTGAGGTTGCTAGGCTCCAGGACGAGTTGGCTATGATTTGAGGAACCTCCTCCCCCACCCAGGGACCACCAAGTGTGCTGCTGTTAACTCAAAGGATGTCTAGGAGGAGGAGCAGCTGGACTACGGTGGGTTTGAGGAGGGTGACGGCAGAGGAACAGAGGCACATCCCCCAGCTGGTAACACTAGGCAACTCCTATGCTGATCTGGCGGGGCGGGACTGTCCCATGGAAGCACCCGAGGTAGTGACCAGGGAGGATGTGGGGGTCTTCCATTGTGGAGACCCCAAGTAGGGTGTCAGAGGACCCAAGTGGAGAAGGAAGCAACTCCTTTTGGGGGACTCCATCATGAGAGAGATAAATTTGGGGGCAGGAAGGGAAGGGGAGAGGGAGGTTAGGTGCCTACCCAGTTCCACAATTTGGAGGGATGAAAAGTGGATCCTGGGAATTGCTACAGCATCAGGATGGGATGGGGAGCTAGATGTGACTGTCCACCTGGGGACAAATGATCTGGCTACTGATGGGGAGAGGACAGTTCAGGAGGAGTTCAGGGAGTGGGGGAGGGGTCTTAGGCAGGCAGCAAGCTCAGTGGCCTTTTCTGAAGTGCTACCTGTCTATGACGGGGGGGGGGGATATGAAGGAATGGTGCAGACAGGAGGGGTTTGGCTACATTGGGGACTGGGGTCACACCTGGAAGGATAAAGGCCTGTACAGGGGAGATTGATTTATTTATTGAAATCTCAGATTACAACCTTTGAGCTGGAAGCTGGTTTACAAAGGTTCCAGGTCATAACAAAACAGGGATACAGTAGGTAAATTATACAAGTCAAAACAGTGTTCACAAAGAAAACAAACCGGCAATTCAGATACAGATGTTTAATATGTAGGATTATAAAAGTACAGATATTATGGTACAGTATATGGTGAAACATAAGTGCACTAATAATGAAAGGCAGGAGAAGGAGAGAGGACCATGGATGGGAAGGGACTGGTAGCAGGTGGGGAGGAGAGGGATAGTGAAGGAAGAACTAAGAAAGTGGATGAGGGGAGGACTGGGGCAGCCAAGTAGGCCTTGTCAAAATGGCATGCATCCATCCAGAAGGGGAACCGCAGTCCTCCGTGAACAGTTTAAATGGTACACTGGTGAACATTTAAAC
This sequence comes from Neoceratodus forsteri, assembly GCA_016271365.2. NCBI lineage: Eukaryota > Metazoa > Chordata > Ceratodontiformes > Ceratodontidae > Neoceratodus > Neoceratodus forsteri. The sequence goes on along the minus strand of CM057449.1, from coordinate 1,271,385,403 downwards.
TAGCCAGGGGTGGTGGAAGGAAACAGGGAGACATGAACTGTCCTCCCCCCACACAAACTGGTGTAGTCAGCAGAGAGAACCCTAAGGGAGACAAGTCCCCAAGGGTACCCGATAAAAAGAAGAAAAAGTTAGTCTGAACAGAGGTTGTAGGGAGAGAGGGCAAAGGGAAAATGGGGGTCTGTCGAGCAGGATGGCACTAGAAGTTTGAAGGTCATGTGTGCCAACGCTCAAAGTCTGGGAAATAAAATTCTGGACTTAGAGACCATTATGGCAGAGGCTGACCTGGACATTGTCGCCATTACAGAAACATGGTGCACTGAGAACCATGGCTGGGATACAGCCATACCAGGCTATACTCTTCAGGAAGGACAGGGTGGGGAAAAAAGGGCGAGGAGTTGCTCTTTATGTGAGAGATAGCATAAAAACCACAGAGGTACAGGGACTACAGGGAGAGGCGGAGGGACTGTGTGTCATCCTAGAGATGTGGAATGGAGCCACTTTTCACTCTGACATGATCTACAGACCTCCAGCACAGGGAGGGGAGTTTGATATGGTTGTGAGGGAAGCCATCCGAAAGATGTCAAATAAGGGGGACACGCTGCTGGTGGGAGACTTCAATCTGACGGATGCAGACTGGAGTATCCCAGCTGCAGCTACAGCTAGGACCAGGGGCATCCTGTATTCCCTGCACAGAGAGTTCATCAGCCAACAAGTTAGGCAGCCTATTCGTGAGGGGGCAATACTGGACTTTGTACTAACTAATGGAGTCAGTGCTGCAGACGTCATGGTGGGTGTCCATCTAGGGACCAGAGATCACCGTACTCTGTGGTTCAATATAAGGACTGAGGCAGAATCGAGCCACACAAGGATGAGGGTCCTGGACTTCAGGAGGGCTGATTTTAAAAAAAGATGGGGAATGCCTCAGGCAAGTAAGCAAACCCAAGAGGAAAAAGAGACTGCTATGATTTTCTAAAGAGGTGGCTGGGAAGGTAAGAGCAAAAAAGTAAGCATTCAGGATATTGCTCTTTATGTAAGAGATAGCATAAAAGCAACAGAGGTACAGGGAAAGGCGGAGGGACTGTGGGTCACCCTAGAGCCAGGGAATGGAGCCACTATTTGCACTGGTGTGATCTATAGACCTCCAGCATAGGGAGGGGAGGGTGGAGCAGCAGCAATGTAACGGTGCTAGCTGCACATTTCAGCAGACTTAATGGACCATGAGGCCTGTTTCTGCTGGCAGATTCATATGTTCGTATAAGAAACAGAAAGAAGATGATGAGGAGCTGTATCTGGAGAAACAGAGGAAGGCAGGGAAATCATTTAGGAGTGCAAAGCACAAACAAAAGAGACAGCAGCCCAGGAAGTAAAGAAAGGGGACAAGACATTTTTTAGGTACGTAAGCGAAAAGAGAAAGACCAAGGGAGGGATTGTAAGACTAAGAAGGGAAGGGGGGGATTTTGTGGAGGAGGAACAACAAAAAGCAGACATCTTGAACAAATACTTTTGTTCAGTGTTCACAGAAGGAGGGGGAAGGAGATGGGCCACAGGAAAGTGACACGAGCATTGAAGGAAAGGAGGTGGACACTAGTCCATTCAGAGAGGAGACAGTCCTGATGGAACTCACAAATCTGAAAGTGGATAAGGCAGTGGGGCCAGATGGGGTCTATCCAAGGATACTGAGGGAACTCAGGAAGGTGCTGGCTACACCTCTGACAGTCCTGTTCAACCTTGCATAGAAAACAGGAGCAGTTCCGGGGATTGGAGGAGGGCAGATGTAATCCCACTTCACAATAGTGGGAGTAGAGAGGAGGTCGGCAACTACAGGCCAGTCAGACTGACTCTGGTGGTAGGAAAATTATTGGAATCACTACTGAAGGAAAGAATAGCGGAATATCTTGAATCCAGTGGCTTACAGGACACGAGACAGTATGGATTCTATGGGGGGGAAGGGGTCCTGTCTAATGAATCTAATAGAATTCTTTGGCTGGGTGACCAGGGAATTGGATCAGGGAGGAGAGAAGGATGTGAACTACCTGGATTTCAGCAAGGCCTTCAACACCGTCCCACATAGGAGATTGGTAAGCAAGCTGGGTAGCCTAAGAGTGGGACCAAAGGTGGTAAACTGGGTAAGAAATTGGCTAAGGGATAAGAGACAGAGGGTGGTGGTAAACGAAGCTCACTCCGAGGAAGGGAGGGTGACCAGTGAGGTATCTTAGGGATCTGTACTGGGACAGGTCCTCTTTAATGTCTTTATTAGCGACACTACAGAGGGGCTGGATGGAAAGGTCTACTTGTCTGCAGATGACACTAAAATCTGCAACAGGGTAGATGATGGGGGGGGGGATGAGAGGGGATCAGAAAAGGTTAGAGGAGTGGCCAAGGGTATGGCAACTGGGTTTCAATGCAAAAAAGTGCAAAATCATGCACTTGGGGCACAGAAACCCAGGGCAGGAGTACAAAATGGGAGAAGAGTTATTGATGACTACCTAACAGGAAAGAGACCTGGGAGTTATCATATTTGATGATCTAAAGATGGTTAGGCAGTGTGACAAGGCAATTGGGAGAGCTAGTGGGATGTTGGGGCACACAGGGATGGGTATCACCAGTAGAAAGAGGGAGGTGGTGTTACCCCTGTATAGATCACTGATGAAACCTTACCTGGAGTACTGTGTCCAGTTCTGGAGACCTCATCTCTGGAAGGACACAGAAAGAGTGGAGGCGGTCCAGAGGAGGGCAACCAAAATGGTGCAAGGGCTGCATCAAAAGCCCTATAAGGACAGAGTGAAGAACCTTAATATGTATACACTGGAGGAATGGGGGGTGGGTTATGATGGATACTTTCAAATACCTCACAGGTATAAATAAGAATCAAGAGGGAAGCATCTTTCAGAAAAAAAGATGCTCAAGGACAAAGAGTCATGCTATGAAGCTGGAGGGGGGTAGACTCAGGGGAGATGTGAGAAACTACTTCTTCACGGAGAGGGTGGTGGATGTCTGGAACAGCCTTCCAGTGGATGTGGTGGGAGTAAAAACTGTAATGGGGTTCAAGAAACCATGGGATAGGCAAAGGGAATTTTGGGGGGGGGGAGATAAGCCAGAGATAAAGTAGGGTCTGCGGTAATACAGTAGGTAGGGAAAAATGGGCAGACTAGGTGGGCCAAGTGGTCCTTATCTGCCATCAAATTCTCTATGTTTTTCTTGGTCATCCCTGCCCTGTGATGACAAGGCAGCAGGTCATTGCAATACAAAAGAAAAACATGGGCACTCAAAATGAGTAAATAAGCAAGGAGTACTGCTGATGCAGATTTTATTGGAGTCCTTCGGGAAACACGCAGACTGGCTGATAGCTGAGTGGTCTCGGGAGAGGGGTGCTGAATGTGCATGCTGAAATGGACTCTAGGCATGTTCTTGTGTGGATCGGCACAGTCTATGGAGCAGAACAGAATGTGCCACCTGAGCAGACCTCCAGATAAGCTGGACTGTGGAAATGTGCATGCTGAGCCTGGCAAGTGAATTTGCTGGTTCTTCTGGCTATTGAGACTTGCTTGGGGAAGGTGGTGTATAGGGAGGATTACAGCACAGGTGTAGAAGGTGCTATTGTGAACTGTTTGGGGAGTGCGAAGGTTACTGTCTGGTGGGGGGTACATGCGACCTGCTTGGGAGAGGGGGCTGTGTGTGGTCGGGAAGGGTTACTGTGCAGGTGTGGGTGCTAATGGGGCTGCCAGTCAGTGTGTTTCCAGAAGGACTCCAATAAAATCAACATCAGTAACACTCCTTTGGTTGTTTACTCACTTCAAGTGCCCGTGTTTTTGTTTTGTCTTCCTATTAAGCTTGTTATCTACGAGGCACCAATGGCTCGAGGTTCAGAATGCACTTACTCTTTTCTTGTTAGCAGGTCACTGCAATGCCTGCATGTGCTACATGTGAAGGCTAGCCTACCCCGTGCACTTGTGTGGAGCTTACGCCATGGCTGATGCTTAACACTTATCAAAGCCATTGAATACGCATCGGCTGATAATAGTTAGTGGGCACCAAACAAACAGGGTTCAGTTACATTTAACGGATGTTAACTCTACAAATGTGGGGTCCTGAATTCATTTTGTTCATTAACTGTCTCTCCCCCCCTGTCCCCACCTCTGCATCCTCCAACACCAAAGCTTCACGCTACCAGTTTCTCCAGACTTCCCTCTGGCACTGCAACTGACCAGAGGGGACACCAATCAACCCTGAATGTTAGTACCCCACACACACACACATATATTAGGGCTTCTGTCCTGGCTGCAACTCCCAGCACAGCTGGAACATTCATCCAGTGGCCAAAGTGAGAGGAAGCTCCTGAGGGTGGCTAAAGGCTACAAGGTGGATGGGCAGGCTGCAGCACTAATGTGTACAAGGTAGACATTTTTCCCTATGTTTGGCCTCCCACTGCTCCTGATTGGAAGTCTTCTACAATGTCACTCCTGTGGGCAAGAGGATGGCTGCGGTCATGTGGTCACCACTGGCATCATTGCCATCCCGGCTCCTACCATAAAAGGCACCAGCAGAGAAGGTGAACCAGTTAATTTCCCTGGAATCTTAGTGTGCTGTCTCTGTAGAACCCTCTACATTCCACCAGCTTGGGACTGAGAGTTAGGATCATAACACAAACCCATGTCTTATGCATGATAAAACAACACGCTACTGCAGGTACCTTGAGGTCAGGCAGGGGCCACACATTTTCAAAATAAGCCATAGTGTGGGTCCCTAGTACAGAAAGCTAGAAGACTAACTCACACTCTTCTGCAGCTCTGTTCTGCTGGCCAGCAATCCAGAACAGAAAACGCAACCCAGAAGAGCTGCAGAAGGCCCTTGTAGCTGGATACGCAAGAGCAAGGACTGAGTTTCAGTCCAAAGTGAAACACCTGACCAGATTAAATTCAGTAAACTTGACTGTGGCTTCTGAAATGTGATGACTTATCTACTACAGTATTGTCTTCAACATTCAAACTAGCCCTGGCAACACCTTTTGCAGATCTGTCATCCCGTACATCTCCCTGGACTATACCAACACCATGAGCCCCAACCCCTCCCCCCTTATTTTCACCAGACCCATGTGTATTCCACCCTTTGTTAAACTCAGCTTTATTGAGATTGTAAAAAAACAAACATGCAGTACACTTCAGCAAGTTCTTGTGACATTGAGCAAAGTAATCCATTTATCGTGTAAACGCATACTATACAATTACAGATCTGGGAATGCTACTGTGTCAAAGACAAAGCATCTAGTACAACTCATAACAGATTCAAGTTTATTAAACAATGGACAATAAACTCATTAAACAAATAAAACTGGAGTGCACATTATTGTTGCATGTATCTGATTAGTCTGTATCAAGGAGTCCAATGTTGGAGTCCCTGAGTGGTAAGCTGAAGCAAAATAAAATACCCTGATTCATGGAGGCATAGGTCAGGAAGCATAGGCAAAACAGGAGCATTTATAAAATTTGCAAGCAGCATTTTATTATTATTAATAACAACAACATTGTACAGGATAGTGCTTCATGAAGGCAATACAACAAAAACAAAGTCCTTCATCTGAGAGTCTCTTTTCAATTTAAATTTCAATCTCTTTCTCTAAACAAAACACTGCTCTCTGGTTATTAGTTGTTTTTCCCTGGCAATTAAAGTCTGCATTCTGTTCTCATTATGCTATATCTCCTGTTTTCACACAATGTGCACGATATATGAATCTTTATATGAAACTGAGTATCCCCTTAGTTTGCAAATGTACATAATTAAATTGTTGAAATGAATACAGACAGCTACTTGGGTTTGTTAGAAAAGTTAGCAATTTGGAACACAGGAGGTTAACCTTGACAAACCTTTTGACCCTCACAAGCTTCTTGAAGAGAGAGTTGCCAGCAGGAAGCTAGCTCTGTATGGTTCACTATAAACACAGCAGTAGAGTCAAGCCATACAAAGGCAAAGGTACTGGACTTTAGGAGGGCTGACTTTGCCAAAATGGGTGAGTGCCTAAGGAATGCACTAGCAAATGGGCAGGAAAGAGGGGTGGAAGAACAATGGGGAATAATAAAAACTGCGATCACAGAGGCAACAAGCCTTTGTGTGAAGCAAATAAACAAAACAAAGTAAAAAACCACTATGGTTCTTAAAGGAGGTGGCAGGGAAGGTTAGGGAGACAAAGATAGCATTTAGGAAGTACAAGGAATCACAGAAGAAGCAGGACAGAGAACTGTATCAGTTAGAGCAGAAGAAAGCAGAGAAGGCAGTCAGAATAGAAAAGGCCCAAACTGAGGAAAAGATAGCCAACTCAGTTAAGAAGGGGGATAAGAGCCGCCCGGTGGTGCTGAGGGTTGAGATACTGGACGCCACACTTCACGCTATGCTGGCAACCCTAGTTCAGACATGAGCTCAGCGCCAGGGGCCGGCAGGGGAGGGAAGAGGATTGAGTGCCTGCAGGTGGCTCTCCTCTCGAGGCGGGTGGGTGAGGATAACCCAGCGCACCAGCGGCGCCCAGTGGAGGTCAGGAGCGCTGCAGTGTGCAGGCTGCACACTACACAGCGTGGCTGATGCAGACAGGCTACGCCACTGCACTGTGCTCACGCTGGGGGCCCCAGAACAGGGAAAACACCGGCCCCGAGGAACAGGCGACGGCACCTGTCCCCCCTGCCCTCTGCTGGGCTCACCTAGACTGGCCTTCCAGTTCCTCCTGCCGGCACTCGCCTGCAGCCAGAGACTGCCTTAGAAGAGCGCCCAAGAGGAGGATGTGACCCACCCCAGATGGGTTAAACCGAGTGCTGGCTGTGGGGAGTGGGGGAGAGAGAAGGCTCAATTCTAAGGAGTCTCAGGTGGGCAGTAAATGAGCAGAATGCCTGAGAAAAGGTTCCTTGGGCCGCGACTGGAGTGAAATAAAGTAAGAAAAAAAGAAGGGGGATAAAACCTTTTATAGGTACATCAGGGAGCGAAGAAAGACCAAGGGAGAGATAGCGAGGCTTAATAAAGGGGAAGGGAGGAGGGCAGAGAGTGACTGTGAAAAGGCAGAGATACTGAACGAATACTTTTGCTCAGTATTCACAAAAGAAGAGGGGGAGGTACCTATACCAAACAATAGAAGCACTCTGGATAGGGGGGTCGATACCAGTCCATTCACAGAAGAAAGGGTCTTGAAAGAACTCCTAAAACTCAAGGTGGACAAAGCAATGTAGCCTGATGGGATTCACTCCAGAATTCTAAAAGAACTAAGGAGAGACCTAGTGACACCACTGACTACCCTTTTTAACAAATCATGGGAGGATGGTATGGTACCTGAGGACTGAATGAGGGCAGATGTGATTCCTCTTCACAAATTTGGGAGCAAGGCAGAGGCAGGAAACTACAGACCTGTTAGCTTAATCTCAGTGGTAGGGAAAATGAGGGAATCACTTCTGTAAGTAAGAACTGTTGAAGAGGCCAGCTGGGCACAGGACTCAAGGCAGCATGGATTCACAGCAGGAAAGTCATGTCAGACAAATCTAATAGATTTCTTTGACTGGGCACCCAAAGTAGTAGAGCAGGTAGGAGCTGTGGATATGGCCTACCTAGACTTTAGCAAGGCACATGATACAGTCCCACACAAAAGATTAATAAACATATTAGCCAGCCTGGGAGAGGGTCCTTGGGTGGTAGCCTGGGTAACAAGTTGGCTGTACAACAGGACCCAGAGGGTAATAGTAAATGGAGTACACTCTGAAGAAAGGGGGGTTACTAGTGGGGTACCACAGGGTTCAGTATGGAGACCGGTCCTCTTTAATGTCTTTATAGGAGACACTGCAGAGGGTCTGGAAGGAAAAGTATGCCTCTTTGCAGACGACATAAAGATCTGCAACAGGGCTGATACACAAGTGGGGGTGCAAAGGATGAGGAGGGACTTGGTAAGATTGGAGGAATGGTCAAAAATACAGCAGCTTAGATTCAATGCAAAAAAGTGCAAAGTAATGCACTTGGGAAACAAAAAACCCAGGGTAAGAGTACACAATGGGGGGGAGGTACTAACAACAACACAAATGGAAAGGGACCTGGGGGTAGTCATACCAGATTACCTTAAGGCAGGTAAACAATGTGAGAAGGCAGTAAGGATGGCTGGGGGGGATACTAGGCTGTATAGGGAGAGGCATCACCAGTAGAAAACAGTAAGTTGTAATCCCTCTGTACAGACAGCTGGTGGGACCCCATCTGGAGTTCTGCGTCAGTTCTGGAGACCCCATCTCCGCAAGGACATAGGACGGAGGCAGTCCAGAGGAGGGCAACTAAAATGGTGCAGGGTCTGCAACAGAAGTCATATGAAGAGAGACTAAAAGTGCTTAATATGTATATCTTTGAGGAAAGGAAGGAGAGGGTGGACATGATAGAAACTTTCAAGTATCTCAAGGGAATCAACAAAGTCCAAGACAGGAGCATCTTTCAGAAAAAGAGATGTACAAGAACAAGGGGGCACAATTTGAAGATAAAAGGGGGATGGCTCAGGGGCAACGTGAGGAAGTTTTTCACGGAGATGGTGCTGGACGCACAGAACCACCTTCCTGAGGAGGTCTTGAGGTCAAAAATAGTGGAGGAATTCAAGAATGCATGGGACAGACATAAGGCAATTGTAGTGAAGGGTAGGAGGAAATAGGCTGTTGGGTAACTAGAATCTGCAGCTTATCCAATACAGGGCTAGAAATTCATATTAAAAAGCGGTGTTCCCCATGGAATACCATTTCCCAAGATCCGGTATTCCGTGTTGAAAATTGGTATGCCAACCTTTTTTTTTGTATACCACTATATACTGCTTGCCCCAGTTGTGTTTGGAATGAATCACTTTCTAATTTAATGAAAGTGCTTTACCAAAAGAAAAAAAAAAATAATCACTTCAACTCTTGATTTTTGAATGCCCTCCTGGCAGATTTTTATGAAGAGGCTATCTTGCTACATTGAAAAAGGAGAATAATTTGATTTAACTACTGAGAAGCTATGATATTCTTTTCTTGTCCCGTGTGCTGTATATGAAAAATGAGACTGGGTACAGCTAACAGTTGATTGTGCTGTGATTGGTCTAATCTTTAAATGACTAAACATTAAACAGTGCACCCACACTTAGACACACAACTGGCAGTTGTACCCAGTCTCACTTTGTTTTCATGTATAGCACACAGGACAGGGGGAAGGAAAATCAGAACCTCTGTAGTTAAATCAACTGAATTCCCTTTTTCACTGTAGAAAGATAACCTATACTACTGCGAATAGATCAGGGAAAATAAAAAGTTGCATATTAAATCAGATCACTTTCCCTTTGTTTTACACCATACTAGAGAAGAAAATCATTGCCCAAACTGCAAAATTCTGCCTATTTTTGTACCTTTTCACTTTTGTGGAAATCCTGCACTGTCAGTTCAAATTAAAACATTCAGACTTCCGTCGGATCAGGCTCACCTCGTAATATGTGCTTCAGTGACATCCTCCACGAAAATGGGAAAATATGCACCCATATTTAACATTACCAGCCTCCAGCTGGTTTTTCGGTTTCAAATGCCACTGAACAGAAATATTGTAACGGCAGCAGTGATGACTGGTGGAACGGTGATCACCATGTGGAGGTCCTGAGAAGTCCTTCCTGCTTGAAGGTGCTTGGCGCAGTAACATTCAAGTTCTGTGGCACCAAATAAGACGGTGCAGCGCATACGGCACTGATCGAGCCCAAGACTGAGCTCACATTTTGTGCCAGCGTTATTTCCAATGCAGTCTTCGGGGAGAATGCACTGTAAATGGTGCAAAAATTGGCTGCGGAAGCCAGAGAAAAAAACTCTGTAGACCACTTGGCTTGAAACAGCTGGGCGCAAAGTGATATACAGTGCGTAGTACCGGCTGACAGTATTTGGTGTTCCGTGCATGATTTTGGGTGTGCCCGAAACACTAAATAGGGAGAAATTTCGAGCCCTGCAATAGGTAGGGAAATGGGCAGGAGGTGGGCCAAGTGGTCCTTTTCTGCCATGAAATTCTATGTTTCTCTGTTTCTATGTAACAAAACGTTGTCATTGCCCTTCCTGTGACCAGCCTGAAGAGTACATCTAGCATTCTTAAGAAGTGACACCAATTAATAGGTTCTGTTCAGAGCTGGCTTCCTGCTGCCAACTCTCTTCAAGAAGCTTGTGAAGGTTAAAAGGTTTCTCAAGGTTAACCCCGTGTTCCAAATTGCTAACTTTTTTAACACACCCAAGTAGCTGTCAGCATTCATTTCAACAATATAATTATATACATTTGTAAACTAAGGGGATACTCAGTTTCACATACAGATTGGGGATATGACACGGCCTGACTGAAGATATCATATTTATCTTCACGAGAGGCCAATGATATCATGATATCTCACGAGTGGCGAGTGTTACTGTAGTAACACTCGCTCGCGCTTACTTTCACTTCTCTGAAGCTGCCGACATGCCGAGTTCCTCGCTCTCTGTTCGTTTTTTTTTTTGGTTTATCTCTTTATACTCCCTCCTTGCCCCTGATGTCCCCCTCCTTCCGACTGCACAATCCCCCGACCCCCCCATCGGGATCTGCCTCTAGAGTGCTCTCTTACCTCTCCTTTTCTCCTCCATAGCTGCTGAGGTCTGTCCTTAGGTGGGCTCGAGATGGGGCAGTCTTCATCTAGGGACACCGAGGCGGCCTTTTTCCGCTGTTCTCCCTTCCCCCTGCCCCTGGACGCCCGGCACACACAGGGCGTACGTCCTAGAGGGCGACGTGCTGGCGCCGCCTCCCTCAAGCACCTATCAACGTTCCCCTCCCCAGACTCCTGGTTGCGGAGCCGACCCCCCAGCGCCCGGTGCTCCCACCGACATTCTGGGGTTGGAAATCCCCACTGAGGGAGGAGGCATCCGTTGGGCGCTCAATCCTCCCTCCCCGGCCCGACCCCCGACAACGCGAGTCCGTTCCCGAACCCGGGTCACTGGCGTGGCGCGAGGTGTGGCGTCCAGCGCCTCAACCCTCAGCGCCACCGGGCCAGCCTCTGTTCGGTTTTAACCGCAGCCTGTTTCTTACTTAGCAAGCCCAGGAAAATTAATAAAAAGGGACTGCATTTGTACCATTTTGAAGAGACAGTCCTTTGTTTTAGATGTGTAAGAGGTACTCACAGTAATGTACTGAAGCCGCTCGGTCATACTACAAATAAAGGACATCGGAAATTAAACTGTTTTGGTGAGACTAGGGCAAAATGGCAGGATCAACCAGATAAGTTTTTTTTTTAATTAAACATGGTTTTAAACTGATGGCAGGGTCAACCAGATGTAAGAGTCGCGTTGGTAGGGGAACAGGGGTCAGGTCATTAAGAGACAGAGCCTTATAACAGCGGAGTTTCTTGAGGGGGCCAATAGAATTTGTTACAGATTACGTATAGGAGTTTAAAAGATAACAGGATGACGTACAAGAGTGTAAAGATATCATGATGACGTATAGGAACATGAAGATAACAGTATTATCTTCACTGGCTTCTACAGATATTACTTTTTATACTGGAATGTATCCCAGCACATAAGCTGTATAAATATATATATATACACACACACATATGTATATATATATATATATATAATGGGATACACGAAGGGCAGGAGTGTGAGATGGAAAATATTTTCACTCCTGCAGAGTGACCTCTGGATACTCACATGTGCCGAAAGCATAAGTGAGAGTATCCAGAGGTCACGATGCAGTTCTGAAAATATTTTCCATAGCACGACTGCACATCATGTGTCCGATTTATACAATAGGGGTTTCCAGAACTTTTTGTTTGTTTATTTCACTTTATCTTGTGGAATAAACAAAGACAACACAGGACAAAAAAAGGAAACTTCTGCTAAAACAAGCTGAAACACTAATTTGCCATTTGGGATTAAGCAGGCTGTATTTATTGGTTATTGAGGTATTCGTGGATGTGGAAGGCTTTACTTTTTTTTGGCTTCTTGTCAATATGAAACTGGCTGCTGTTAGCTTGCTTTGGTTCTCTGCAGGAACACAATGTGCTTTTCTAGGGCTAACAGGTGAGTTGCAGGTGGAACTGATATAGTGATTAGTTTCCTAAGCTACTGAGGGTTTGGTGGAGTTCCTTACTGCTGTGTTAGGGAAACCTGCCTAGAGTGATGATATCTACATCAGCAGAGTCCAGCTGAGTTGATTGGTCAGGATGTCATTAAGAGATCAGGATAGTGATTGTATCAGGCTGTGAGGTAAGCACAATATGTATAAATGTAAAATATCACACTGTGATTTTTTTTACCAGGAATATTATTACACTGTGATTTTTTTACCAGGATTTATATCACTGTGTGTAAGATACATGGATTTATCCACTACTCATTTGTCTCACCCCTACTGTGTGTGTGTGTGTGTGTGTATATATATATATATATATACTGTGTATATATAAAGTATGGGTCAGTGTGTGTAAGGAGAAGTTTACACACACACCGAGGTTAGATGCTACATAAACCCCAAGAGTGAAGCTGAGGGTTTATTAAATACATCTAACCCGAGGTAATGTGCTCTGGGTGGGATATTCAAAGGGTTAGCATGATGCTTCTAGTGCGATATTCAAAGGGGCTGTTGCACCACAGATCCCAATACCGGGCGCATCAGTATATTATGCGGTGGAATGCGCGGGGCTTATTTTATGCATATCTCACACATCCCGGCATATTCAACCTGGGATGTGGGCGGGCGATATGCTGGTGCAACCCCTACTTGCGCTGCACACTGGTGCTCAAAGTTGAGCCTAAAAGAAATATGAGCAAGGGCTGGCCACCCACAGGTGAGCTGCCATATTGCAGGGCACAACACAGCAGCCACCAGCTGTGGGTGGCCACTCAAGCTCCAGAGCCAGGGTCTGTCGGTGTCGTGCCCCCCCATGCCCGATCGCGGGCATTGTAATGGAATCGATATCCCTGGAGGTTCAGTGGACCGCCTCCAGCCCACTCGCAGGCATAAGTATAAATAAACATTTTAGAATATCCCTGGTGGTCCAGCGGTAGCCCCCCTCCCCACCTGCCCACTGAACTCCGCCACCCTGCTCTCCCCCCCCATCAGCAGCGGGCAGCAGCTCCACATCTGCAAGCCACCCGCCCACCTGCTGACTGACTGCATACAGGTACAGCTGTCGTCCATTGGTCCACAAGCGTGGGCCAATGGTCCTGAACGTCTCCGTGCTACACAATCCTGATATGTAGAATCACATATCTGGACTGTATAGTATGGTTTGGTCTGCATGCCCATTGTACGCTGTGGACCAATGATACAGCAATACTATGCGCCAGTCAGTCAGTGGTGGCTTGTGGATGGTGAGGTGCCACCTGCCGCTGACCGGGGGAGCGGGCATGGGGCTCAGTGGCGGGTGGGGAGGAGGGTACCGCTGGACCACCAGGGATATTCTAAAATGTTTATTTACAATTATGCCCGTGATTGGGCTGGCAGCAGTCCACTGGACCACCAGGGATATGGGACATGTAGTTTTTTACACTTATGCCCGCGATCAGGCTGGAAGCGGTCCACTGGACCACCAGGGATATGGGGCGTGTATATATGTATACTTATGCCCACGATCGGGCATTGGGGCACTTTGCCGCACTGTGCAGGGGCGTCGGTCCCCGACGGCTGCAGCCTGGCAGGTCGCCAGGCACAGGTCGCCGGGGATCGGCGCACCTGCATGCAAATGGGGCCATAATGACATGCTAGTGGCCCCAGTTGCGCCTTGCATGCACTATGGCCCCATTTGCATATCCACCACTGAATATCATGATTCCTGTGCCTAGCGCAACCACACTTGCGCTGGCGCATCCCCCTGCTCCTTCCTTGCCACTTGCACTGGCGCAGTGCAACTGCACTATGCACAATGCGTGAGGCCACGTTGCCATATTCAACAGTGCTGAGCCATAGCGCAGCACCGCTGAATATCACCCAGCACACTCCCTGGAGCATCCCAGTTGCGCTGCGCTCAGGCTTGCACCCCTGCCTGGCGCACACTGAATATCCCACCCTCTGAGTTTACACACACCGACCCATATTTTATTTTATATAATTGCTGGGTTTGCCTTTTTTGCCACAGCAATTATATAAAATGAATGGAGGTTCCTGTGCGGTCCCGGCTCAGTTAGATTTCAGCATGTGGTCCTTGACTAGCGGTGCCTTTTTCTATTTACTTAAAACCTTTTTTCCCCCAATAAGCAGTAAAAAAATGTTCTTTCCCCTTGTAGATTTTCTGTTTAAAAATTGCACTTACCACCGAGTCTGAGTGGCAGTTCAGTCTTCCGGGGGAAAAACCATGTGACCAGCGGTCTGAAGGGAAAAGCTGCAGCGGTGCATGTGCACAGTGAGGGAAACCGTGAGTGTTTGTTGTTATAAACACTCCTTTAGAATGGCAAATTACGCAATGGTTTCCTTATGGGAAAAAGGCAAAGCCAGTTATTACATATATATATATATAAAACACACACACACTGTATATATTAACCACAAAGAAGCAAAGGAAGAAAGAAAAAAACAGAAGGGTGATAACAGAGGAAAACTGTGGGACCATCGGAGTGGTCACTTCCTAACTACCACAAGGAAAACTGTGCAATCAGATAGGCAAGAGATAGACAAGTGACAGAATTTGTCGACCTCGCAAAAGCATTTGACTCGGTCTCCCACAATCTCCTACTTCATAAATTATCCTCAAGACTCTCCCCATCCTACACAGATTGGTTTTGGTCATATCTCTTGGACAGATACCAATACGTCCGACTAGGCCCTTCTGTACTCACCACTGCTCCCTTTACTCTGCCCTGTTCCTTCCCTCCTCTCTCTTGAAAATCAATGCCTGACTCTCTGTGCTGCCTTCGTTGGCAAGTTCTGGTTCAAAGCCCTCCCCTCATATCTCTCAAACCTTCTATCCCTCCCCCCCTCATCTTTAGGCTACCACCTCAGAACCCATGACTCACACACCTTCTCTCTCCCTCAACCCTGTGTAAACTTTGGAAAGGTAGCTTTCTCTTTCAGATTTTCCGACCTCTGGAATCATCTCCCTTACTCGATCCACCATGCACCCACCCTTGTAATGCTCAAAGCACAATTAAAACACCATCCCCCACCAAACTGCAACTGCCCTACCTCTGCCACTCCGTTTTCCTCCTATTTGCCAATGTTAAGTTAGAATGTTCATGTATATTATCTTTTAAAATGCAATTGTCTATATTGTCTATGCTACCTAATACTGCTCGTCGCACTTTGCAACTGTTAATCAATGCTATGCCAGACAGCGCAACTGTATATTTCAATGCTACACCAAATATTGTAACTGTATATACTTACTGTGATATATAAAAATATTGTAACTGTATTATACAGTACTTACTGTGATATATAATGTCAAACCTGTTCATGCATACTGTTGCTGTTCTTACCAATTGTCTACTGTTATTCCCTTTACCCTATCCCTCGGGTCACACCTGGAAATGAGCATCAGCTCAGTGTGCCTTTCCCAGTTATTAAATTTTAAATAAAAATAAATAGAGGCTAGACTAGATCCTTGATTTTAACTCTTACCGCTTACAAATGGGACAATGTCTTACCCAATCCTGTCACGTCCTGAAGGGTAAAGAAGGGAAATTAAAGTAGAGAGCAAAAAGTGGTAAATGTACAGCCACACTTTGGAGGGAAGGTGGGGGGGGGGGCACACAGCACCTGGGGCTCCCTGCAGGAAGGGGCTGCAATTCCCACCTCAGGTCATATGGAAGACGAAGGAGTGGTTGTAGTGTTCACTGGTCACCAACACCAGGGACCTCTACTATCAAGAGAAATTCTGGGATCTAACTGTTGCCAGGACTGCCATCTAGTAAAATGTTTCTCTTTTCTAAGATGTGTAATTTGGCTGTAAGAAGTTCCATATCATGTATGACACACACTCTAGCACTTCATTCCTCCTTAGTGGGGGGTTCCTCCTGTAAGTGGTGGGACGTGATACATTTAAGTGTGGTTGCACTGAAAATAAGGGCCACCAGTCAGTAGTCAGTTTTACCATGGTGGGGAGACCAAGTACCTGGTCTGTGAAGGTGTTAGGTAAAGTTTTGTTCAAAATTTGTGAGATCGTAGCCTGTACCTCCCCTCCAAAAAGGCTAGAGTTTAGGACAACTACAAAAATCTGCCATTGTGACCTCACCCCCCCCCCCCAAAAAAAAATTTTCTCCAGCAATCCGCAGTGTATGTTGCGTGGAAGTGTTTGGAGATTGTGGGAGTTCGGAAGTAGTGGATTAACACCTTACAAACTCAAGCCAACTTCTCTCTATCCTCCTCTGAAGTTGTACAGGCTGCATCCACCTCCCAGGCAGTCTTTACATTGTCCAACAAGTCCTCCTTAGCAGACTGAAGCAATTCATATATGACAGAAATACACCTCTGCTTTATTATTAAGGTGACCACCCCAAAGACATAGTCTTCCCATACTGACACTGATCTAGTTAGAGTGGTTTTATCTGTACATGAATTTATGAAATGCCTCACTTGCAAATACACAAGAAAATCTCTGTGTTCTAGGTTGAACCTATGTTTCAGAGCCTTAAATGACATACAGGATCCATTTTCAAGCATCTGAGAAATGCGCTCTGCTCCCATCTAACACACCTTCTGTCAATCCTAGGTGGGGAAAACTTTGGATAATATCTGATTAAAGAAGTAGGTCCCAGTGAGTCATCTGATTTTAAAAGCTTCCTCACCTTATGTAACATGGCTAGGATGTGCTTTACTCATTCATCTGGAATTGTGCTAGCATAATCCGGTGAAACTGGGGCAAGAGCCAAAGTGAACAATGGCTGTTGTCCTGCTTCTGCACTTTCAATGTTGTACCATCCTGAAGCCAAATGTTGCTTGGTCCATGAGCACACTGCTGTCATCTGCTCAGCAAAATAATATTGCCTCAGGTCAGGCAAGGATAGTCCTCCCTGTTCCCTGGGCAGAGTCAATACCTGAATAGTCATGTGAGTCCTCCCCAAATAAACTTTTTCATGCCTTTGGTCAGGAGGGTCCAGTATGACATCAGCATAGCCAAGGGTAAGGAACTGAACAAAAACGGAAACCAAGGCAACATTTTCATTTTGATGGTGTCCAGTCTACCCACCACTGACAAGGGCAAAAGTGACCACCTAGCCAGAGTCTGCTGGACCTCTCCTATAACTTTCGATAATCAACAGCAAACAATTTGGAGGTACTGACATTAATACAAACACCCAGGTACTGGATTTGGTTGGTTTTGTTCCAAGCAAATGGGAAATTTGCCCGGAATCCCCTGGGACAAGTCCTACCAATGAGAAGGTCCTCTGACTTTTCATATTTAATTTTTATAACCTGAGACTTGAGTGAAAGTTTCTAACAAGTGAATGAGGCAGGATACCAAATCCTGTGGTTGGCTAACAAAAACAAAAAAAAAGGAGTTTTTGTCTCACACACACACACACATACACACACTCTGTCACTCCCTCGATATGGATGGAATATCCTGCCTCACCACTGCCACAAGTGGTTCAAGGCATTGATATGAATGACCTGCCTCACCATGTTCGAGGCACAGAACAAACAACAGAGGGCATCCCTGTCTGGTTGCTTTGGAGAGAGGAAAGTAGACAGAGTTTATACCATTAACGTGCACCATCACCTGTGGTTTTGTATACAGGCTAGAGAGAGCATTTAATATTTTAGGGCCAAATACGAGTAACATTAGGAGGCACTCCTTGGGATGAAACTGGTTTAAGGTAGGACCTCAGGGCAGACTCTATGGATTTAAAGTCTTCGTCTGTCCTTACTTCCTATGTTTCTAATTCTCTCAGAGCATGGTAAACCTATGGAATTGCCTACCAGAGAAGACTGTTCTTACTAGATCTATAAGCGTTCAAGCCCCCCTTTGAATCACAGACTGCATATGGCCACAGGAGCCGTAGCGCTCACATCCTATCCCTGTGGTCTACTGGTATGATGGACATGGCAAATAGTGATAACATCTAGTACTGGACTAAATACGTGGTAGAGGTCATTTCACCTGTGCCCAGTACTTTGCTCATACCCCTCCACAGCATGCCACGGCTCAGCTGGCCACAGCCCCGATGCAAGCACCCATGGGATTGTGGTATTAGTACCCAGCAGGCTACCGGCACCTAGCTCCCTCCTAGCATAGACTCACCAGCCCATTCATTCAAGAACTGGTCAAGGGTGACGTCATGCCCCGGGTTGTAGCCTGAACTAGAGGGCTCCGTCGCGATCCACCAGAAAAACCTCCTAATTACTGCCAATTTAAGTAAAAACCAGAGGAAAGTACAGAGGGAGGTTCAATATGGGGATAAAAAAACGATCGAGTGAAAACTAAAGCTTCAGACCTGCCAGATGCGGAGCGATTACAGGAGGATGGTTCCAGAGGCGAGGATCGCAGACCTCGTTTGGCAGCTCTTCACAGAGATACTATAGAGCACTCAAATCCCCTTACGATATTGCAGAGGCAAATGACACAAATGTTAACGAGTTACGAGACTTTAGAAAGGAGATCAGACTGACAACAGCAGCCCTCCATGCGGACATGGGAAAGCTTGAGAAGCGGCAAGAAGAGGTGGAATCACAGGCCCTTGAGACAGATCACGCGTTACTGAGACTGAAAAGCCATAGTACAACCACAACACAATTACGGCCCACAAAATAGAGCAGAGGGCGCCGAGAGTAGGAGCAGAAGAAATAATATCACGTATCTTGGAATACCAGAAGAACTGAAGGAACTGAGATGAGGAGCTTCATTCAGAAAACTTTAAAGGGCTGTTGTCAATTCCATCCTCAGGTATCACTCGAAATTGATAGAGCACATCGAATATTGGGCCGAGGCCTCCGGTGTGCCCGGCCCAGAACAATTTTGATGCGCTTCCTGAGATTCCAGGATAAAGAGATGGTGCGGTACAGCATGGAAAGCCCAGTAGTGATGCTATCGGGCAGTAGGCTCTATTTTGAAAATGACTACTCCCAGAAATAATGGCCAAGCGTAAAGCCTTTATCCCGCTGATAAGGAACTCTTAAAGCGAAGGAATCGTTTAGGACTCCATATCTAGCGAGCTCGGTGGTACTCTTTGAGGATGGCCCACTGACGCTCGAGAACCGGCTCAGCGGCCCAAGAATCATAACCCGAGAATCGACTCTCCTCTGCCCGCACTTTCAATCTCGAGCATCCATTGCATCCAGGCTGTCCCAAAAAATGTGGCAGGGACAACATGAGTCCAGATGGCGTCAAGGAGCTGAGGCGATTAAAAACATAGTGGAGGCCATGAACAAGCAAGCTATCTCAGGAGTGAGCGGTTCGGAACAACGAGGTTCGGAGGGATGAAAACCGCAAGTAGAATCTCATTTGCTGACTATTAATCAAGCCACATATGTGGGGAGAGACATTTGGCTGCTGGACTACCTGGGTGAACTTTGAAAGCTCTCGATAAGAGAGAATAGGGAGGAGGGACAGACATTAAGCAAGCCATGTTATAATAATATTCTAACTGTTTTAGTAGGGGAAGGAGGGGATGAGAGTGGAATTGAGTGGGGGAGCTGGGGGGCAGGATGTATCATCCACAAGCCATAATAATCAGGGAGACTGGGGAAGGAGGGAGGACTGTAACAGCAACTCCCAGACAATATGGGCTGAGCAGTTTGGGAAAGAGGAAAGGGGGCCACCAGTCAGTCGCACAACCAACGCTTGGAGTTGACTGCACGACGGAGGGAGGTGGAATGCATTTTTGGGAGGTTACTGGCTTGTCTCACTGCCAGAGCTTTGGCCTCGGAGGGGCAAGGAGGGGATTGTCCCAGTCTAGGCAACCAATCTACGCAGAGAGGGAACAGATGAACCCGGGAAGGGGTTCTGGGGGGTTACTGCTGAGAAAGGAGGGGGCTGGTCAGTTGATCCGAACTCTGGACAGCTCTCTGAATGGGCCAAGTATACTGCTAGAGTGGATAACAGGTAGGGAGGGATAGAGCTCGAGGGGAGGGCGGAAAGGCATGGGAGAGGTCTGAATGAACTCATTAACCAGATAAACTCTCTCCCAGGATATTAATCGGTAGGGGACACAGGAACTGAAAGGGGGAGAGAGAATATAATTTAGGAGGTAGCTGGTAAGAAGTTGGGGACCACCGCTCGCTCCTCATAGTGGGCCAGATGGAACTGGCTCTTTTTCACACACTGAAATAAAGGTGGGGAATTGGTTTTAAGAAGCGCCTGTAAATGGTCCGCCTGTTTCGATCAACTACAATATCGCTCACTGTGACTCGCTGGGATGTCTGTAACCGGAAGTCGCTTGCAGGCATTCCCGCAGGAGACCGGAACAGTGCAGGGGACCGGAAGGACAGGAGGCGACTGACTGGTGAAATGGTTGGCGGGGAAGCATATACTGGATACTAACCCGCACGTGCGCGGGGGCTGGTGGGTTGCACCCCTGGAGAGGGGCTGCCGCCTGGGACTCGCTTCAGGCGTGGTACCCCAATCGGAGGATATTGGTTGCGCTCCTGGGGTAATCACCAGATTAGGTAGGAGGATGGGCCACATAAAGCCGACCATTACTACCCACGGGCAGGACATTCCAGGGGTTGGTTAAAGACAGCAAGGGCCACATCTGGCCCCCATGGGAGCTCTAGGAGAGGGATCGGGAGGCGGTGGGTGAGTTTGATGGCGTGCCCAATGGAAGTGCAGTGGGGGCTGTGTGGGCATACCGATGGAAAGGGGGTTACGCTCACAGGAGACATTACACTCGACTCGTGGAGACTGCTGACCTTAGGTCCGTGGAGAAACTGCTGAAATATAGAACATTAAAGGATCATGCTGTTACAGCATCCTACAGTGCTCAGAGTTAGGGAAGGTCTGTGAACAGCCAAAGGGGGGAGCCAGTGGAGGACAACTGGGAGGGGCAAATTAGGGGAATGAGGGTAATGATAATGTTTCAGATATTTTACCAGGAACAGCGGTCTGGGAAGTGTAAGCAACAACACCCCAGGGGTGCAACCCGGACATATACAAAGGCGATAGGAGTGTGTAGGGAGGGGAAGGGGGTGGGGGAACCCTAGTGTTAAACTGGAATTACTGAGGCAGGAGTTGGCTTCAAGGGATGTACGCTATATTAGGAATATGGAGGGGCACAGCCCCAACTACGACTCAACAGGAGGAGCCATAAGGACATTGGATTAAAAATCCATAGCGGATGCCGGGTTCCACTGGTCTAGTGGGGTGAGACGCAGATGGGGGGGTAAGTTTCAGAGAGACCCCACCCTGGAATACCAAAGTAAAGACCACACACATGTGGGGTCATCCCCGGTCTCCCTCGCTGGACCCAGGGAGCTGAGGGGTCTGACAGGGACGGGGGGGGGCTGTAGAACAGAGCGGAGGTCAACTCACGCAGGGCCATAAGCATACAATAAAAATAACATGGAAGATCCTCACACGCACTCCATTGAGGAGGAAGACTTCAGAGGCACAGTGGGGGGAGGGGGAAGAAAGGGGAAGGGGGAAAGAGGGTGGGCGGGCAGGCATGCCGGACAGTATAAAATATCACACTCTACGATTAGGTCACTGAATAAGAGGTGGATCAGACGCAACTATGTGGAGGATTCGCCACCTTCCTTCTATCCTTTTCTTAACAGACACTTAGTGTGTCAGAGGACATCACTTTGAGTGATGAAGCCTCGAGTAAGGATTTTTCCTTGCCATAGGAACCGACGTAGATTCCTATAGTTGGAAGTACCAGTTATGTAAGTTGTTGGCCAGTTTATGCAGTTATTTGTATGTTATATGTTTACATGTTTGTTGATGGATATGAGTTGGAAATGACAGGTACAGGATTGGCAGTAGTTAGCACTGTGCGATTGGATGAAGGAGAGAGTACCCTCCCAGCCAAGCGGGCACACCTTAGTTAAAATGGCTCATTCTCCAGTTAGGTTGCTGTCCTTGAATATAAATGGTATAACTTCACCAGTTAAGAGGTCCCAGGTCCTAACTTATCTCCGTAGGAGCAAGGCGGATCTGATATATCTACAGGAGACGCACCTGGGCCCTGGGGAACACCTCAAGCTGGCCAAGCTTAGTAGGGGAACTTTGTATAGTTCTTCTGCTAAATCGGGTAGACGGAGGGGAGTGGCAATAATTATTCCGGCATGTACTCCATTTCAACATCAGAGTACCATCACTGACTCAGAGGGTAGGTTGGTAATGGTGCAGGGCACACTAAATGGGATACAGGTTACTTTGGCGAGTGCTTACTTTCCCCCTGCAACACCAGTTCCGCAGCTGAAAAAGCTTTTAGACAAGATCCTGCAGAACCTGGAAGGGTATGCTTCTTCGCAGGGGACTTTAACTTGACACAACACCCCACATTGGACACTACCAACCTGAGAATCCATAGACAGACCCGGCTCAAAAGTTTTTCAGAAGATTTACTAAAGAGGTGGGCTGGGTTGATGTATGGAGGCACTTGCATCCACGACCAGAAACTACACTCATTACTCAGCGACCCACGGACCTACACGGCGTGTCGACCATACCTATACCCAGGCTGAATATCTGGGTCAACTGGGAGATGCTCAGATAAGCGACATTTCACTGTCAGATCCATGCCGTGAGCTCAACGTGGAATTAGGGATGTGTACAAAAAACACAAGGTGGAGGCTCAATCCCTATTACTTACATTCAGAGAAGTTTAGGGAATATATCTCAGATAAACTAGCTGAAATACTGGCATTCAACCCTCCTGCGGATACCACACCTGCAATACACTGGGATACTATAAAGACGGTCCTTCGAGGACACATTATACAATACACAACAGCACTGAACCGGAAAAGAAGGGAGTATAGGAACACACTGGAGAACTTACACTTCCTCAAATGGTACATAAGATGGGAGATGTGACGGTGCTCCCCAGGCTTCAGGAGGTTAAGGCAGAGATGGAAGCCGTTTGGCACTACAACAGACAGAGATAGCATTAACATTTTGAGACAGAAATACTACGAAATTGGGATACCGAGCTTCGACTGCTGGCGCACCAGATCGCCGACAAAAGAAGGTATCAACGATCACCTCACTTAGACACCCAACGGGGCCAACCTTAACTAAACTACACGACATTACAGAGGCATTTGCGAATACTATTCCAACCTTTACTCCCAGAAAGCTCACCTACTGAACATCAGATCATGGAATACTTAAATGGGATAACGATGCCCTGCCTTGCAGCCAAAGTGAAGCCCTGAGTGCTGGCATAACCGAGGGAAATAATGGAGCGCTCTCCACAACAAAAACTTTAAAATCCCAGGTCCCGGCCAGTGCAGGAGCAAATTTTATAAAGCCCTGAGGCAACAGTTATCAAAACACCTTTTGCCCTGTACAACTCTATCCTAGAGGGGAAGCACCACCCCATCATGGTCATTCGCAACTATTTCTGTAATCCCGAAACCTGGAAAATCCCCAGCTCTGTAGTGCATACAGGCCCATTTCGGTGCTTAACTGTGATTACAAGATGTTTATGCATATACTAGCACAACGCTCAGACAAGATAATGCCTGAATTAATAGAACAAGACCAGACGGGCTTTGTCAGACAACGCTCTACAACAGATAATATCAAGCGTACCCTACATATTTCCCATAAGATGCGAGCAGGCGACACCCCATCGGTCCTCATAAGCCTTGACGCCGAAAAGGCGTTTGATAGAGTATCATGGCTTTTCCTTTATAAGGTCTTGGCCAAACTGGGAATACCCAGAACCCTTATAGGGGTCCTACAAAACATCTACTCTTCCCCACAAGCATGTGTCAAGGTGGGAGGCCATCACTCAAGATATTTCCATCTGAAACGGGGGACTAGGCAGGGATGTCCGTTATCGCCTCTGCTGTTCGCGGCATTCATTGAACCACTAGCTCAATCTGTAAGAGAGGCAGGAAACATCACGGGTGTGAATATGGAGGTGCAGACATCGAATTGCTGTATCTGGATGATGTTCTATTGTATCTCACAAACCCTGAACAGTCTATTCCGACCATTCAGACACTACTGGATCAATTTAGTCAAGTTTCGGCTATAAGCTGAACCTAACAAAACAGAAATACTTACATTTCATTACACTCCTTCTTAGTATATTACCTCTGTCCTCCATGTAAGTGGAATCTCACAAAACTAAAATACCTGGGTGTATATGTCTCTCAAAAATATGAAGAGTTCTTTAAAAATAACTATGATCCTTTTACAGCACAACTTAAAACAGACCTAGGATCATGGGCCACACTACCCCTCACTCTGAGCTGCAGAATTGAGTTAATAAGAATGGTCACCCTTCCCCGGGCACTGCACCTATTCCGGAATATCCCAATTTTTATAACAAAGAGAATCTTTGGGGAATGGAACCGACTTATCTCCAGGTTTGTCTGGCTGGGCGGGAAACCCTGAGTCAAGATGAGGATTCTGACTCTCACGTAGTGAAGGGGACTAGCACTACGACTTGAAGCTATATTATCACGCAGCAATGCTGACACACACAATGGCGAGGCAGATTGGGGTAGGTCAGCCACACTGGTTGCAGATAGAACAAGATCTTTGGCCAGATGAGGAGTATTTTCAACACATTTATTATATGGGACAGAGGACGGGACCTCGTCTCAAAAGAGCCCTGGCTGATTGCTCGCTGTAGGGCATGGCAGCAAATTAAAAGAAACCAGGCCTTAGACCCTTTTCTGAGCCTACTATGTCCAATAACGAATCTAAGTGATTTTCCTAATGGTTAGATCATGGATTTGGATTTGGGAGAGATGGGTTGAGATACCTTCCTCAAATCATGACTCAAGGTGAGATGTGGCCTTTTAGTGAAATACAGAAGCAATTTAATATTCAGAATAGGGATTTTTATCGGTTCCTACAGCTCCGGCACTACGTTCAGGGCTTCGGAGGTAGTCAGTTGTCCTGAGAGATACCCTAAGCATTAGGAGTCCAGCTTCAATTAAATAAAGGTGGGATGGGAACCCGATTGCTTTCCTTTATTATAAGGCCCAAAACACGGGGAGAAATTTACATGGAGAATATCCACCAAAGTGGCAAGGGAACTGGGAACCCTTTCATGCAGGAAGACTGGCGGAAGCTTGCCAAGTCGCACTTGAGTCACTTGTTCCCATCAGTGGTGGGAATTTGCATGGAAGAATCTAATAAGATTCTTCAGAACACCAGTTATAACCAGTCATTACCCGGGCGGCCTCGGAGTGCTGGAGACAATGCGGTGAAACTAAAGTCACACACACCCACATCATGTGGTCGGTGAGGCCCTCAAACCATTTAGGGACCTTTACAGGATCATCTGAGAGATATTTCATCCTCAGCTCCAATTGACTAGGAGATGTTTCTTTTCTAGACACCCTGGGAGTTAAGGAACCGAATAGTAGATATCTCCTACACTTACTGTTAACTGCAGCCAAAAGACTATTACTAAGCTGTGGCTGACAGATAAAAACCTACAATACCTGAATGGTGGGTATAACTAAACAGATCTATCGCAGAACAAATAACACATAGACTGAATGAAAAGAAGGAGAAATTTGTGAAAGGTGGTCCGCTGGCTAATATACTATATGCTTCAGGGCGACTCCTTTGTACCATGAGAGGGGCTGCCAGTGAGCAGGGATAGTCTACAAACCATTAGGAGCCAGGCCCACTCACGAGGTCAGAAGTGGACTTATTGGTAAGGGGACTGGGCCTAAAATATGCCTGGAACCCAAGTGGGTCAAGGTAAGAAGGATATAGTCCTACCTCTTGAATCTCCGAATTCAATGGGAACGATAATTACACCTTGGACTATTAGCAAGAGAGACAGACTAATCGCACTAATTAGGCCCACTAAACTTAACAATAGAACAATGCAGGCCAGGTGGCTTAGCGGGATACTCCTCATCTGATGGTTTTAGGGGGCATATACTTCTGACCTGGAGGAGCCCCACATGAAAGAATGGACAGGTAATAGGGTAGAAATATAAAAGCTTATATATACTTGACAAATGGTATTGCATGATCAAGTTTGTCTACCACATAAGGCTCAAATCAGACAGTCGCACCTTTGTAACTCTGCCAAAGTTCAAATACAGATATGTCTTTATAACTTATGAAGGATGGTGGGAATCCACAGGTTCCATACTGAGTCGGAGGTGCTCCCAGGATCGGGGAAGAGTGTCCTGCTGGGAAAGGGCCTAGGATCTCATGGGTACCAATCGGACCAAAACAGCTTAGAAAGTCGCCTTGTCCTCATGGCCTTGGGAAACCTATGATAAAAGTGGGCTCCTGGGAACCACTGTACAAGAGGGGATTAACCACATCAAGATATACTAAAATTATCCATAGTCCCAATAGCAGATTGATGGGGCCAAAATATAACCAGGCCTCCGGATGTGCTTGGGAAGGTATCCTAGGCTCAGTGGCCCCCTAGAGTAGAAAGGGTATTTGAATGGAAGAGGGCTTAAACCTTCATGGGAACTAACTTGGTTAAAATTGCTTAGAAACACCCTCTTACATTTGGACCCTGGGAAGTCCAGGGTAACAATAATCTCCCTAGAGGCGATTGTCATCAGATGGGGATTGACTATACTAAAATTGTCAGTTAATCCCAATAACAAGCAGTTAAAGACCAACAAAGTACAGCGGATGCCTTTCGCATACGGAGAGCAATGCTTCTGACTCAGGGGACCCTAAAATAATAAAAAAGCATTGAAAACTTGCACTGATGAAATTTTCCTAGGCTATGCACCTCATTGTATCTAGCCACCTACCGAGTTGTATTTGATTAATTAACCTACTTACTTTGTAAGATTCCAATCAATTAACTGTATTTATGTACACCTGTCATTGTTGTAATTGTTGTATTTGTGGTATGTACCTGTATGTTGGAAAAAATCCTTTTCTTTTTAATAAAAAAGAGATTTATAAAAAAAAGAACTGGTCAAGAAAAGCTGCATCACTTACACCTGCCTGCCTAACAGCATCACCGGGGACTAGCCTATCCTTTTTCTATGACAATCACAGTATTATGATCCATTTCTGTATATCTCAGGTCTGCCTACTCCATCTGCTTACTGGTTAATGCCTATTGTATCACTGGTATTGCTATGTGTGTATGTCTTTGATACACGCTGTACTGTTTGTATGCTTCTTGTTTTGCACTTCCACTATGTCTTTATCTCCTCTGTAAATACTGATGTTGATGTTTGATGTTTGCTTTGTAATATAATCTGGACTTGGGTCCATCTTGCAAATGAGCTTGCTCAACGATGTTTCGCCTGGATAAATAACGATTTTGATTGATTGACTGTGACTTTGAAGACAGGACAAGAATTCAAAGTAATACTGGGCAGATTTGTGATAATTAAGAGGTACACAGGGTACCTAGTAGGGAAGGTGGGGAAATCCCTAAAAATGTGTATGTTTACACAGCATACTTTTTAATCCCTGCATTTTATTTACTGATTTATTTATTTATTTATTTAAAAATCTAACCAGGAAATATATACTGAGTTTATAACAGCTCGTTTCCAGATGTATCCTGGGAAGAGGGTAGAAGGAGATAGCTAAACAATGTAATTATTAAATATACAAAAAGTCAAATACAATGACACAGTATTACAAGCAGAAGTATAAATATTAGAGCCAATTTAGTAAAGAATGCAATTAGAAAATATAATACTCTTATTTGTAAAGAAGGGAAAAAAATAGTGAAACAGCCTAAACAGGGCAAAACTAGAGAGGAGGATTATGAAGAGGGAGGGGTGATAGACCAAGAGTCCCATCCAACCTTGCAGTACTTTTTTACTATGCAGTTAAAGTTTTGGAAATCTGGCAACAAATATTTCTACAGGAGTCATAACTCCAGTGGCATACTACTCCACTGTCAATCACCTTCTATTAAACTCTTAAGTTACTTGAATATTACTGAACAGTAAAAATGAAACTTAAAACTATAAATAGAACATTTCAGGCAGGTAGAAACATGACTCATTACTGATTAATACTGATATCAGATCACCTTTTTTAAACAAACAATCACATCCTAAAGAGAAATAATACACCTTTCAATGCATTATTTTTGTCATTAAGAAGGGGCTGCCACTGGATTGTTCTGATTGTCAGCATTTATCATTTCCATCACGTATTACCTCATCTGCATTATAAAATTGCTAAGATAAACTAAAAGTTATGATTGGTAGAATATAATTACAGAACCGTGTGTTATTGCATCTCAACTGTCCAGGTAAGAAATACCTAAATCTCAAAACCTCAGATCTGAAGATGAGAGAAGCCATCCCTCACAGGACCTCTCTAGAGAGCACAAGCAGAACAGCTAAAGCTTCCTGTTTCTGAGAAAACAAACAGATTCACTCATGTGGTTCCCCACTCCCTAAAAACCATAGATACCACCTGTGGATGCAGAGGTGTCTTGTGGAACACCTCCCACAAAAGGCTGTGACTGACTTGGACTTGACTGTTCAAGCCCTCTGTGGACTACTGCCATGCCTCCCTGAAGCGAGTGTGCCAGCGCTCATATCCTCTGGGCTTCCGGACACAGTCTGAAGGAGTGAGTTCTCTCCCTTTGCTGATATAGAACATTGGTGTTGTCCATAGGGTTACCACCTTTTAAAAAGCTCAAAGTGGGACATTTCTTACTGAAACATGATTTTTCGCAGGACAATATGTAGTCTTGACCAATGCAACAGATTTGTTTTCGCTAAATAATCAGAATTAAGACTAAGTGTTGACGTTTTTTACCTGTTTTAGTGTGTCTTAACATTTTAAAGTATTTTAGTTAAGGTATTATATTGTTTTGCAGCATTTAGAGGAAAGTCAGAAAATATTTTTTTCTGCTATAATGTCAGGACATTTAGTATTTTTCATGTTTTTTCACAGGACACAGCTGCCCAAATAGGAAAATTACTTACCTACCGTAATTCTTGATCTTCTTGGACGAGTCTCCACCACTCATTCACACTAGTGGGATTGGCGCCGGAGGCACTAAGACCCATCGGAGCAAACTTTTGCTGGAGGGTCGGGCGCGAGAGACTGCGCCGAGACACGAAAGCCGTGAAAGGCTCGAGCGGTGGCTGACTATCTCGGCATGCACCTCCAACCGCCTCTGTACTCTTTTACCAAGGAGGTGCAGCTAACTCAACGAAAAGGGTAAACCCAATGATTAAAAAACGGACATAAGATAGTCCGTATGACCCGTGGTAGAAGGGTCAGCAAAGAAGTCCTCACGGCCTAAAGATTTGAGGGAGGAAGACCAATACAGCGTGAGCTCGGGATGGAGAGGGAGGTAGGACGAGTGGTGGAGACTGGCCCAAGAAGATCAAGAATTACGGTAGGTAACAGTAATTTCCTATCTTCCTGGACATAAGTCTCCACCACTCATTCACACTAGTGGGAGAGTACCAAGCTGATAATCCCAAAAGGGCGGCAGGAAAGCCAGAGCTCAACGCCTAAGATAGAAGCCTATTAAGGATAGTTCTGCCGAATACGGAATGTCGCCTGGCATGAATATCCAGTGCATAGTGCTTAACTAAAGTATGCACTGAGCTCCAGGTAGCGGCGCTGTATATATCTGCAATAGGAACATTATGCACTTCCGCTTAGGGATGTCATGATCGCCTCTAGTAGAGTGAGAGTCGTACACTCACCCTTCTAATTTAACTTGAGCCATGGAATAGCAATGACGAGGCATGCTACTAACCATGAAGAGATACATCTAATAGCGACAGGTTGACCCAGCCGGGTGTGCGCTGAAAGAAACAACAGTTGCTGAGTTCTATGAACATCCTTGGTTCTATCTAAATAGAACCGCAAGGCTCTCTTAACATCCAAGGAATGAAGAGCTCGCTCCCCTTCATTTTGGAAATTAGCTAAGTAAGCGGAGTACCAGAGGTTGGTTCAGATGGAATTGACACAACCTTGGGAAGAAATTTAGGATGAGTACGGAGAACTACCTTGTCCTTATGGAATACAGTATACGGAGGGTCCGTAACCAGTGCATGTATCTCAGAGACCTATGGCTGAGGTAATGGCCACCAGGAAGGCAGTCTTCCAGGTAAGAAATTTTAGCTCACAGGTAGCTAAGGGTTCGAAGGCTTCGAGTGAGCATGTCCAGCACCAGGTTAATGTCCCAGGCTGCAACTGGACGCTTAACAGGGGGTCTGGTATGGAGAATCCCCTTAAGAAATCTCTTCACCATAGGTAACTGAGCCAGAGTTAAGGAAGAAACCGGCTCATGGAACGCTGAGATGGCACTAAGGTGAACTTTAACTGTGGAGTATTGAAGACCTAAGTTTGATAGGTCCAAAAGATACTCCAGAACCTTGCCAGGAGGACAGGAAAAAGGATTCCAAGAGGATTTTGCACACCAGAGAGAAAAACGTTTCCATTTGGAAGCGTACGTTTCTCGGTGGCTGGCTTCCGAGCAGCCAGAAGGATGTCTGAGACTCTACGAGACGTTGGAACCGATCTACTTCTATCTCTTCAGGAGCCAAGCATGAAGGTGAAGTGATTTCAGGTTGGGATGGACCAACTAACCCTGAGTCAGAAGACTGATCTGCAAAGGAAGTGGTCTCGGAGAGGCTGCTAACATACTGTTGAGTAGAGGAAACCATAGTTGCCGAGGCCAGGAAGGAGCAATGAGAATCATCTTGGTCCCCTGAGACTCGAACTTGAGGAGTACTCTGGATTAGAGGAAGTGGTGAAAGGCGTGAAGAAAGCGCTTTGTCCACCGAGCCTGAACGCATCCTGACAGAAAATGCCAGGCCCTGGATTTCTGGAGCAGAAGAGAGGCAGTTTTATGCTGAGTGGATGCAAAAGGTCCAGGTCTGAGTCCCCACTCTTTGAACAGGGACCGAGCTACGGCTGGATCGAGACCACTCGTGAGGGTCTGCCTCCTGCTCTGCTGAGGTGATCTGCTAGGGTCGCTTTGTATACCTGGCAGATAAACCCTTTGAATCAGAGACTTGTGCTCCAAGCACCACTCCCACACCCTCATTGCTTCCTGCAAAGGGGATAAGAATGAGCACCGCTTGCTTGTTGATGTAATACATCACTGCTTTGTTGTCCGCTTGAAGGAGAAATGTTCTGTGACAAAGGACATCCTTCAGAGCTCGGATTGCATAGAGGACCGCCTCATCTCCAGGACATTTATGTGGAGATGAGTTTCTAACTGAGTCCATACACCTTGAGTGTGGAGGAGAGACAGTGAGCTCCCATCCCATTAGCGATGCATCTGTGGTGATGGAGATCTGATGATCCGGGGAGCAAAGGGAATCCTTCCAGGAGATTGCTCTCTTGAGACCACCAGGTGAGAGACCTTCAAGGGGCTCCGCTACCTTGATGGGATAAGACTGGGGTGAGAGGTCGGGACCACTGAGTGGAGAGCATCCACTGGGTGGTTCTCATGTGCAGTCGGGCCAGAGGGACAGTGAAGACCGAGGACGCCATGAGACTCCAACATGCGCTGCATCGAGAGCTGTAACCGATTGGTTCTCCTGGATGTAACGGGCCATAACGGGATGTCGAGTCTTCTGTCCTCTGAAGGAAAGCCTTCGCTGAAGAGGTGTCTAGAAGCGCCCCATGAAAAGGAGCCTCTGGGAGGGTTGCAGTTGAGATTTCTTCAAATTCAGCAGAACTCCCATGGACGCGAGAAGACGAGAAGTCGTTTGCACGGCTTCCAAAGTCCCT
This sequence comes from Neoceratodus forsteri, assembly GCA_016271365.2. NCBI lineage: Eukaryota > Metazoa > Chordata > Ceratodontiformes > Ceratodontidae > Neoceratodus > Neoceratodus forsteri. The sequence goes on along the minus strand of CM057449.1, from coordinate 1,271,353,641 downwards.
TGGCCGGAAGGGCTTGCTAGAAGCCAATCGTCCAGGTAGGGAAACACTCGGAGTCCGACTTTCCTGAGATGCGCCGCGAGAACTGCACAACACTTTGTAAAAACTCTCGGCGCCGAGGATAGCCCAAAGGGCAGGACTCTGAACTGATAATGCTGACCCAAAGCTACAAACCTGAGGAATTTGGGTGGGTCGGTGGACGGGATATGCTAGTAAGCATCCTGCATATCCAGAGGCCAGCCAGTCGTGTGATGCAGCAAGGGTAACAGGGTACCTAGGGAAATCATCTTGAATTCTCCCTGGGAGGAATTTGTTTAACTTTCTGAGGTCTAGAATGGGGCGATCCCCCAGATTTCTTTGGAACCAGAAAGTAATGGAGAGAACCTCTGTGTTGCGAGATGCGGGGCACCAGTTCTATTGCCCTGTTGTTCAGGAGGCCCTGGATCTCGATGTGAGATCTGATTGAGAGGCCGACAACCTGGGTTGTCGATGGGAGGACACTGGGGTTCCAAGAAATTGAGAGAGTAACCTCGCGAATTATCCAAGAACCCATTTGTCTGAGGTTATGGACTCACTGGTTGTAGAAGTACATCAGACGACCTCCCCACTGGAGGAGAAAGTTCCACCTCGGCAGAGTGGATGGAACTGGGCCAACGATTATAAGGTAGCGCTGGGAGCTTTAGGTCCCCGCGCTTTCTGGTGCGCCTTTCTTTGAGGTTGGGCAGGTTGGCTTTATGGAAGCTTCCCCTGCCTCTGCCTCGAAAGGACTGACGACTATGAAACTGACGCCTGTTCACATGCCCCCGAGAGGGGCAGGCGGAGGTCTGGCCAACTTAATGGCCGATCTAGTCTCTCTGAGTGGCCTCAAGGCTTGCTCCACCTGAGGGCCAAAAAGAAAGGAGCCATCAAAGGCGCCATCACCTGCTGCTGAGCATCATTCGTGAAGCCAGAAGCACGCAGCCAGGAATGGCCGAGTACAACTCGCCGGGCTGCTGAGCGAGAAGCAGTGATCAAAGCGCCCATGGCAGCTTTGACCTGTTGGTTATTGACTCAATAATTTAATAACGGTCAGAAGAAGCTCTGACTTGAACCGAATCTGGAAGAGCTTCAACCATTCTTTTCATAGAGTGCCACAGGATATACTCATACTGAGAAAATAGCCTTGATAACTGGCAACACGCATACTTAGAGTGGAGGCAGCAAAGACTCTCTTACCTAATGTATCAATCTTACGAGACTCTTGTTAATAGGTCGAGCTGTAGTAGTTTGAGGAAGAATGACCTTGTCATTCTCTGCCAGGACTACAATAGGATCCGCAGGCCTGGGATGCCAAAATGGGACGATCCTTGGGAGCTGAATACTTTATCAATGGATTTAGCCACTGAGGGAGTAAGAGCAGGGTTATTCCATACCATTTGAGACAGCGCCTCAAGGAAGGCTGAATCGGAGGAGTCAAACTGAGGGATCTCAGCACGAAGATACTGGAGTCTTAATATCTTCCCAGGATCGACGTCTGTAGTCTGAGAGAAAGAGTGGATCCCAGGTTCTTCAACAGAGACTTAAAGGACAGGTCCTCGACCACAGGCTCTGTAGCAAAGAAAGATCCTGTTTCTCCACTTCATTACCCAACCGGGTCTGGGTCAGGCTCAACATCATCTCCTGATGGCCCAGAAAGGACTGTTTGGACAGGAAAGGAGGAAAATTAGAGAGGAGGAAATGGCAGGAAAACAAGGAGAGTCCTGGCGGGTGCCGGGCGCCGAGGACGAAAACGGGCTGGAAGACGGTGACCGGTAGGCGTGACGGCGCCAAGAGGCACGCGCCCCTGAACGCCCGCGGCGCCGCTGACGACGCTGGCACGGGCGCCGCTAACGGCGCTACGACGATGCCGCTGAACGGTATCGGAGGCTACGCCGCGAACGGGCGCCGCTGCGCATCAACGGCACCACCGGGCGCGCCATGTGACAACGCGGGCCACCAACGGCGCCGAGAGCACGCGGCGCCAACGCGCCAAGAAGCCCGGGCGGCTCAAAACGGCGCCGACACGGGCCACAGACCCTGCAGAAGGCGCCGGAAAGCCCCGGAACCTGGAAAACAAGAGAAGGAAAATACCAGGAGATAAGGGCATCGGTGAGGCCCCGCGCCGCAGCCATGTGAGGGGGAAACACTGCTAACGGAGTCGCTAGCATCGAAGAAGGCGCCGCGCGACCAGGAAGGTCCAACCGCCTCTACCTGATCGCCGGAGGAGCCCGAGGTCCTGAGGTAACCGAGCCAGGCAGAAGAACCAACCTCCGAGCCCATCGCCCATAAGAGCGCCCACTGATGAAACTGCTCATCTGGAGCCCTACCTATAGGCGGGAGGGGCTCGATGTCGGGACGACGATTATCGAAGTTGGCACCCCAAGAAGGAGACGCAACCAGCAACGATAACCGAATCACGACGCGCAGAGATTACCAGAGGGCTCCCGAGTGATGCCTTCTTTGACCTGTGGGTCAAGAAGAGTCAGAGGCTTAACGGGCGCTGAGAATGCGACTGTTTATTTTATGCCGGCGGGGACCGCTTATCCCCCGGCATCGGACTGACCGTAGTCGGAACCCCGCTGAGGAGAAGGAGGCTGACCGGACTCAGCCCGCTGACTGAACAGCTTACACGAAGTCTCCCTACCGCCACCTGACCTGCTCATGGTCGGATCGTTCCAGTAGGCCGAGACTTCTGTAAGTTAAATTTAAAATATTAGAAAATTTTACGAAAAATAGAATAAAACTAAGCGATACTACTATCGCGATAATGTTACAAAAAAACAAACTGAAAACTATGCGCTAGTTTGAAGTTTGACTCCCGACAGGCGAGCGACGTCGTCACTGAAGCGCACTCGACGGCGGGAAAAAAGGAACTGAGGCGGTTGGAGGGTCGTCGCCGAGATGGTCATTACCGCTCGAGCCGCTGCTCGCGGCGCTGCGTCTCGCTGGGCGCTCATTTCCTTTCGCTACCACCCTCCAGCAAAAAGTTTGCTCCCGATGGGTCTTAGTGCCTCCGGCGCCAATCCCACTAGTGTGAATGAGTGGTGGAGACTTATGTCCAGGAAGATCAGGACTGTCCTGCGAAAATAAGGACAGGTGGTAATCCTAGTTGTCCATGTTTCCTTGGACAACCTGACCCTAGACCACAGAAGCAAACTCAATCAATGCCAAATGAACCGCCTGCAATTCAAACAGGCTGATGTGCAGAAGATCTGTGGTACGAGACTATATGCCATGCACCCTGCTGTCTAGCAGAATTGCTCCTTCTGTTGAGCTGACGGATATCATATAACCCAGAAGCTAAATGAAATCCCTGGGCAGCTGTGTTTACCCAGCTTGAAATGACAGGGCATACAATATGATATTCTTTGCCCTGTAGTTCAGCAGATAAGCTCTGTCATGGAGCAAGTCCATTTCAACACTGATGAAAAATATAACCTGCTTGGGGACAGGTTCTGACTTTGCCATATTAAGAAGACATTCCAGGGCCTGGAATGTGTAGACAGCTAGATCAAAGGACCTTTCTACTGCTTTAATTATCCATTTTGTTATATGCCAGTCACTGAGGTAAGGAAACGCCTTCACCCTTGTAGTATATACATGGATATATATATATATATATATATATATATATATACACACACACACACACACACACACACATACACGTACACACACACATATATATATATATACAGTATATGGCAGGAAGTCTAAAAAACACCATTAGGGTTGTAGTTTATGCATATGGATATTTGTAGTCTTATCTAAGGTACAAGTTCCTGTCATGCCCAGTATGTTTTTCTTTGTGTATGTGCACTGATGTGTGTCCACAATCTCCAAGAAGAATAAAGATGGCCACTTAACATACAAGCTGTAACTGAATCTCTCTGTGAGGGCACCAAGATTTATTACAACACTCCTGCAAGGAAAAAGGGCTACCACCGCTGAGCCAGGTTTGGTGAACACTCACAGGGCAGAGGCCAGGCCGAAGGCCATTATACAGAACTAATAGAGGCTGCTGTCATACAAGAACCAGAGGAATTGCCAGTAAGACTGCCAAAGTGATATAAGGAAACAGACATCCTGAAATGTCTAAGGAAAAGAACCATGCTGCCTGCTCCAGGGGCAGGATGATTTGATTCACTATAAAAGAATGAAGCGATTCAGGATTTGCAGATCCAGTCTGGGGCGACACCCTTCTACTCATCTGCATGAGTACTGGAAAGTACCTGGAGGCAAAGCCCTGCGGAATTTGACAGTCTGGAACATGCTCTAAAACATGCAAGGAGAGACATTTCCAGACCAGATGCAGCACAAGTGAATATTCAAATACAGACAATGATGGCAGAAAAAAAACCACAATGGTCCATCCAGCTTGCCCATAACATACCCCAAGACTTTTTGTCAATACGGGTTTTTTGTCTACACTATCCACCCCCTTGCCGCCTGTCATAATATTTTTATGAATTATTATATTTGGAGACACTTAGTATTGATTTCCAACACTGCTCCTAGGTTGTTTTCTAAATTAATGTATGAAACAGTTGTAAAATAGCAACAAATATTTAAAAACAATATTAATTGTAAGTAACACACACAGATGTGATTTTAGGAAAAACTAATTTATAAGGCAGTTGTTTAATTGTTATTGTAAATTTATTATTAGGTTAAAGGCAAATCTCTTGAAGAAGCCTGTTATAATTAAGGCAAAATGTTGAAGATGTATGCTTAAATGATGTATGTAATAAAAGTCTGTAACAAGTATCAATTGGAAGTTGCAGCTGCCTTATTGAAAGTGAGTGCCCCCTCAGACACACACACACTTGGTTAATTAATTAATTAATTTAGTTTTTGTTTACCGGGTAGGGTGTGCTAGGCAGTAACATGCCTATTTTTAAGCACAACCCGGGAGAATACAACAAGAGGATTATACAAGGTTACAGAAACAACCGGCAGGATATTACAGGTTACCTGATGACAATGTGAGTAGGTACATTCAGTTGTAGGAAGAAACAGTAGTGCAATTTTAGAAGTGCATAGCTGAGCATACAATGGACAATGTGTTAAGAATTGTGCAAGAGATTACATAGTACCAAGAAGGAGTACAATCAAGTTGGTCATTTACATTGGTGAGATAACAAGGAAGAAAAAATTACTCACCTTAGTAATGTTGTTTCTTCTAATGGAGTCTTGCTATATTATGACAATTGCAGTTTGTCCCAGCCATAGAACTGCTCCGGAGGTGAAAGAGTTAACTTCCATGCCATGCATGGAACTTAGAGCGCGAGCTCGGTTAGAAAAGCTCTGTCTGGATGATTTCAAACTGAAACTGTCAGATCTTTACGAGCAAAACTCACTAAGGTTCTGTGTGGAAGCTGTAACCTACACTAGCCAACTGGCTACTTAAGTATTAACACATTTTCCTGGTCCCAACACCAAGACTCAAGTCAGGGGACCAGAAAATAAGATAAGATAAGATAAAATAAAACACAACACCCAAACACCCCGAAAAGAAGGGGTGGAAAACACAAGATGAGCATCAAAAAGTGCCAACCACTGGACTGCCCACCCCATCCCTAAAGTAGAAGTTCTGAGAGGGGCAGTGGGGGAGGTCATAATATAGCAAGACTCCATTAGAAGAAACAACATTACTAAGGTGAGTAATTTTTCTTCAAACAACATGAAGTCTTGCTATATTATGACAATTGCAGACTACACAGCAGTACCTCCATGGAGGAGGGACAGAACCCACTTTAGGAAATAGGCTCTGAAGCACAGTTGTGTTAAATCGGTAGCATCCCTCCTGGCCTGAATGTCCAAGGAGTAATGCTTAGTGAAAGTATGTACTGTTTTCCAAGTAGCTGCTTGACATATCTCTAAGACAGGGATGTCCCTGGCGCAGCTAGGACGAGCTGTACCTCTGGTAGAGTGAGCCCTCAGGGCCTGAAGGAGGAACCTTACCCAGTTTTTGATAGCAAAATTGATACAAGAGACAATCCACCTGGCAATGGATCTCTTAGTGGCAGGCCTTTCCCAACCTTACAATAAGTGAGAAAGAGTTGGAGGGAGTCAAACCTGTGACCCTTGGTACACTCTATGTAGTAACTAAGGGCCCTCTTAACATCTAGTTGTGCAGCCTCCTCTCACCAGAGGAGGAATGGTCAGTGAAGAACACTGGAAGAGAAATAGATTGATTAAGGTGGAAATCTGAAACCACCTTAGGCAAAAACTTCCTGTTAGTCCTGAGGACTACCTTATCCCTGTGAAACGAAATAAAGTCAGTCTCCACTGACAAAGCTTGCAACTCATATATGCGCCTGGCAGAAGTGATGGCTACTAGAAACACAGTTTTCCAAGTCAAGTACTTAAGCTCTGCCGAAGACAGAGGTTCAAAGGGGGGTTGCATCAGCTGAGCAATGCAAACATTAAGATCCCAGGCAGGGGCAGGGTCCCTGGATGGTGGATTGGTATGAAGCAATCCCCTGAAAAACTTGGAACATACAGGGTGAGCAGAGAGAGAAGAGGGCTTCCCTGTTGAAATAAAAGCAGAGACAGCTGCCAAATGCACTTTCAGGGTAGCTGGTCTCAGTCCCAAAGAATTAAGATGGACCATATAGTCCAAAACAGTGGGCAAATCAGCAGATTCCGGGAAATATGCTTCCCAGAGCACCATATGGAAAACCTTTTCCATTTAGAGTTATAAGTAGCCCTAGTGGAAGGCTTTCAGAAGCTTTCAATATTTCGAGAACACCTTGAGAAAGGTGTAGGTCAGCAACTCTAACTCCTCAAGAGCCAGGCCTTGAGGTTGAGGGATTTGAGATCTGGATACCCAACTCTCCCTGGGCACAGGTTAACAAATTGTGGTTCCTGGGAGACACGGGAAGATGGACTGCTAAGGACAGAAGGAGAGGGTACCAGGGCTGTCTGGCTCAATCTGGAGCAATCAGAATCATCTTGCAGGGCTGAGATCTGATTTTGACTAGCACCTTGAACAGGAGAGGGAAGGGGGGGAAGGCATAGAGAAACTTCCTTCCCAATCGAGGAGGAAGGCATCCAGGGGACTGAGCCCAACACTGGGGCCTGCAACAAAAGTGGAAGTTGATGATTGTCTGGGGCTGCAAAGATCTATCTGAGGGTGCCCCACCTGGCAAAAACTATCCCCAGTACTCGAGGATCCAATGACCATCCGTGATGGCCCTGGGAAATCCTGCTGAGAGCATCTGCCAGGACATTGTTCTTGCCTGGGAGGTGAACTGCTATGAGAGGTGTTCAGGGAATAAGCCAGAGACCACAACTTCATTGCCTCGGTGCATAAGGTCAAGACCGAATGCCCCTTGTTTGTTGATGTACCCCATTGTAGTGGTGTTGTCTGTTCTGATTCTGTACCACTTTTTCTGAACAGATGCAGAAAAACCTTGAAGTGCTAGAAAAACAGCTCTGAGTTCCAACAGATTGATGTGGGAGCAGAGATTCCTGAGGGGACCACAATCCCTGGGTGGAGAGGTCGCCCATGTGAGCTCCCCATCCCAAAAGGGACGATCTGTAGTAAGGGTCAAGGAGTGAGATAGAGGGATGAAAGGAACCCTTGTCTCAGATTGCTCTGATCCTGCCACCACTGAAGGGCCTGGATCAGGTTCGAGTTACTGGGATCAACTTGGATAGGGGATCTCTTCTTTGAGACCAAAAGGCTCTCAAATGGAACTGAATGTCCCTCATCTGAAATCTTGCTCCTTGCACTATGGCTGTGGAAGCAGCCATGTGTCCCAGGAGCTGTAGAAAATGCCTTGCTGGTCGAGAGACCTGCAGGGTGAAGGAGGAGGCCAGGCCCACCAGGGTCCTTACCCTTTCTAGGGGAAGGAAGGCTCTGGCCTGCCTTGTGTCCAGTTCTGCGCCTATGAAGGTGAGTACCTGGACAGGTTCCAGAACTGACTTTGGAAGATTGAAAAGAAAGCCCAGAGAGGTAAGCAGCTGCTGGGTAACCTGCAGGTGTGATTTGACCTGGTCTGGAGACTGACCCACAATGAGTCAGTCATCTAGGTAGGGAAAGATGGCAATCTTTTGCCTTCTTAAATGAGCAACTGCTACCGCCAGGCATTTTGTGAATACCCTTGGGGCAGAGGTAAGGCCAAAGGGCATTGCTCTGAACTGATAATGGCCTGAGGGCAGTTCGAATCTGAGGTACTTTCGGTGGGAGCTTCTGATAAGAACATGGAAGTAGGCATCCTTGAGGTCCAGGGAAGCTAGCCAGTCCCCTGGCCGTAGGGAGGGAGGGTAAAATCATTCCCAGAGTCACCATTTTGAATTTTGGTTTTAAAAGGTGCTTGTTCAGATATCTTAGGTCCAGGATGGGCCGCCATTCTCCTGTCTTTTTTGGGGTAAGGAAGTACCTGGAGTACAGTCCCTTGCCCTGGTGTAGGGGAGAAATCCTTTCTACTGCTCTGAGAGCCAGGAGGGTTGAGACTTCTGTTTCCAAAGCAAGAGTCTCTGGAGGATTTGCAGGTGGAAAAGATCTGATTCTCATCTTTGGAAATTTTTTGAAGCTGAGAACCAGACCCTGGCTTACTACTTCCAGGACCCACTTGTCTGAAGTTAAAGACTCCCAGTCCTGGACGAAGTAAGCCAGCCTGCCCCCTACAGGTAATGGAAAATTGGCCCTGGGCATCCCATCAGGGTGCCTGTTTGGCAGGGGCTTTAGGCTGACGGGTGGGAGCAGGCCTGCTCATACCCCGTCTGCCTCTCCCTCTGAAGAACCTCCCTCTGAACGTAAGCTGAAGAGGAGGCCTGGGTTTGGTAAAAAGGTCTGTGAAAAGGCCTGCCTCTACCCCTGGGGGGGGCTGCCTCTGAGGAGTGGCTTGCCGTTCCTTGGCTTGTGCACTCCTATAAGTGGTTCTATATTCATCCATTTTCTTCATATAATTCTCTGTCTGCTCCCCAAACAGAGAATTTCCCACCACAGGAAAATCCATGGCCTTAGACTGGGTATCCTGTGACAGACTAGTACACCTGAGACAAGCCAATCTACGAAAAGCCACAGATGTAGCCATGACTCTAGAGGATACATCATTAGAATCCACTGCAGCATGGAATTGCACCTTAGATGCCTCAATACCATCAGCAGCCACCTGTTCCAGCTCCTTGGCAAGCTGGCCAGGGCCTGTTTGCTAAGGCCATGACAGTATCCCATCTAGATTTCTGGTATCTTGCAACATAGGCCATATAATTTGCCTGTCTGAGTCCCAAGGATGCTGCCATGTATTGTTTTTTAGCCATGGCATCAATCTTCCTGGAGTCCTTGTCAGGAGGATGTGAAGCCAGGGGAATATTAGCTTTATCACAGGCTGCAGCCTGAACTACCCCAACATGGCTGCATTGCTGTGAAATAAATTCTGTATCAGGACCTGACAAGGTGTACCTCCTGTCCATCTTTTTATCCACAGGAGGCACAGAATTAGGAGCTTTTAAAATTTTTATTGTTTGGTTCCTGAAGGATTTATGTAAAGGAATAGACAATCTCCTGGACTCTGGGATATCCATCATCTCCACAAAGTCAGGCTCCTCTTGCTCATCCACAGCTTCCTCCAATGGAAGCTGGAGGGTTTCAGCAACTTTTTTATAAAACAGAAATGAGAAGGGGACTCAGAAAGCCTAGGGGGAGACTCTCCTAAAGGTCTGTCTGGGAAGATGTCCGTTCAATGGGCACATCCAGACTTTCAAAATCACATTCACACTGTTCATAATCATCCTCCCTCCTCTGGTTCATAAAACTCCTCTATATCATATTCTTGAACAGGTGGAACCGGCCGAACCGACTCTTTTGCCAGATAGTGGCGGTTCGACGGAACCGGGGAAAGCGACTGGACAATTTGGATCGCTTTGGCTATTTAGAAAAAGTTTTAAAACAACCTGATCGGTTCAAACCGAACCGATAAACATTTACAAGTTCCACACAGAAATAAACCTGTCTATTATTTTTTTAATTTTTATTTTTATTTAAACAGCAGTTTGGAAAACCTTTGAGCCATAGGCTCATTTACAAAGGTACCTTGTCACATTTACAAAGGTACCTTGTCACAAGTGGTATGGTATTACTTACAATACCATAGACAGAGCTTGAACCGATCGGTTTGCGGTTAAAATAACTATAATCGCGGTTGAATTCAACCGAGAAAAACACTTTTAAACCGAGAAATGAACTGAGCAGTAGGAGGAATCTCCGGAGCGACTGTTCAGTGAGGCGGAGTAAAGAATCTGTCAGTTTCAGTTTGAAATCATCCAGACAGAGCTTTTCTAACCGAGCTCGCGCTCTAAGTTCCATGCATGGCATGGAAGTTAACTCTTTCACCTCCGGAGCAGTTCTAAGGCTGGGACAAACTGCAATTGTCATAATATAGCAAGACTTCATGTTGTTTGAATACATATAGTAGCAGTTACTAACAGTTTGTCACTAGTCACAAGAGATAGGCTATAGAACAATGCCTTGAGTCTTATAGTAAGAGCAGTAAGTGCGTCTATGTGCAGGAGGCTAATTACAGGGTGAGTTGTCTGGGTGAGTAGTTATGGACAGGTACATAGGGAGCTTTGCAGTATATGGGCTCAAAGGAGACTTCGGAAGGAGCTAATTCTATGTTCTAGTCGCACATTGGGAGGTACTTTGTTCCAAAGTATGGGGCCGATGAAGAGAGGGATATCTTGCTGTACCTAATGTGTGATCTGGGGATCTTTAATTGGTCAGTGCCAGAGGATCTAAGGGTGCAGCTACTGGTATTAGGTTCAAGGCAAGAGGCAAGGGAGAGTGGGATTTGGCTGTGTAGCACTCTGTGGACAATCTTCCAGAGTGTAAGATCCATAAGAGCACCGCACAAGCATCGGGGAGGCAGCAAGTTGATATCAGTATCATTTCCAGTGGATTTCCTGGGACTTCACAGGACCTTTGCTTCTCCTGGTTCACAAGCCTGTGCTTAGGCCCTTGTCAGGGGTAGCATAGCTACAACCCCTGTTAGTGCAAGTGGTAATACCCACCAAGTGTGGTACCACTGCCAGTGTAAAGAGACATCACCTGGCCAGCTGAGTAGTGCCACGGACTTCCAAGAAAGGAATAGCATTGTACAACTGTCATGTTCTTACAAGAGCCCTGAACTGAAGATGAAGAACTGATCCTTTAGAGCTTTGGCACCATCTGCACTATTTTAGCACTTTATTTTTAGGACCTGCAATTCCCCCTCAGGAAGTCTCGCTAGCCCAGGAGCCTGCCCTGAGCCCAGTAGATGGTTTGGGGTCTGTAGAGGGCCGTCCGTGATAACCTGCTACAGCCGGTGGGATTTTCACGTTTTCTCCCCGTCATTCCATGGAGCAGGTGGCATGATGCTGCATGCAGTGAGTGCTGAGATCTTCAGCAGGGAGCGTCCTTACCACCCCTTAGCTGCTCCACTCGCACCACCCCTTATGGTCACCTAGCCACAGTGCTGCAATGGAGCATTCTGCCCACTCTCCTCGGAGCAGAAGAACGTCTTCTGGGATGCTTGATCCTCCTCCCCCTCCCCCGGGCCAGCCCCAACAACTCAGGCTTACTACTGGATGCTCTTTGCTATGTGGAGCCTCTTGCCTTTTGCCAGATGCACAGAATAGGAGAAACCCTTTTGAAAATAGGTCCCAGAGCACTTATATGGTAAGTCAGCTGCACAGAGTTTTCAGCTCACGAGTTACACTTACAAAGGAAAACAGAAATACTGGACAGAAAATGCATAAAGATCCTTTCTTTCAACAAAGTGGGGCTTTACTAATAATGTACTGATCATAGTTTCTAGGTACTGTACATCAGAAATTAGCTCATCTAATCAACTAACTTCCATTTACTGCCATTATACCAACTGTTGCCTCCTGTGGTGGGCTTTAGCATAAAGCATTTTGGATATTTTCACTACAACATACTTCTTACCAACTCATACATAAACCTGAGTGAGCACTATCAAAGTCCCTTCTTTGTATGTATGCCTATGACTCAAAATCGACAGCTCTGCTTTCGCCTTATTTTCTTGAAAGAAACTGATATTGCTATACAGTGCAAATCTTTTTTTTTTAGCCAATTTATTTATCCAGGATAGCCTAGCAGAGATGCAATATCTTGTTTCAAGTGGGGTCTTGCTTCTACTCATTTCTGCAGCTGTGTGGACTGGTACACGTAAAGGCTAAGTGATCTGCTCAAATCTTTAAATCAATCAATCAATCTTTATTCAACCAGGAGAAGCAACATTGAGATAAAGTACAGTTACGTAAGAACTTACTGTAACAGTAGATCTTCAAGAGAGGCTCTTGCAGTAGGTAATTACATACAGGACTGACGCCAGCAGGTGGCAGGACCCCCCAAAAAATTTCTAGCTAGCAGTCCCTGGCGAGGGACCGCCCCCACGTCAGGTGACCGGCGTCAAGAGACGTTGATATAAAGGGGCGGTCCCGGACGCCCGCCTTCCAGTTCTTTCCTGCCACAGGCCAAAAGAGGCCGGACGAGAGAGAAGCGGATATTTCCCTCAACGGAAAAGGAGCTGAAAAACCTAGGGGGATGGAGGGTGGGAAGGTATTACCTACTGCAAGAGCCTCTCTCGAAGATCTACTGTTACGGTAAGTTCTTACGTAACTGTACTATCTTACTTCGAGAGGGCTCTTGCAGTAGGTAATTACATATAGGACTGAATCCCAAGCAGTCTGGAACAAAGAGAGGTACCGGGAGGAGGAAAACTACTTGAAAAGGTAGTTCTGGTTGTGCAAGTCTCAAGATAGGAGACCTTGCAAAACAGCCAGCCCGAAGCCTGCTCTACGGCGAGAGGCAACATCCAAACTGTAGTGTTTAGTAAAGGAATGCCTGAAGTCCAGGTGGCGGCAGCGCAAATGTCTGCCGCAGACACATTCTTTGAAACAAGCAGCAGAGGCAGCTACTCCTCTAGTGGAGTGGCCTCTGACTTGACCCAGGAGGGTCTTGTTGTATTTGTCATAACAGAAAGTGATGCAATGAGCCAACCACTTAGACAGGCATTGCTTGGAAACAGCATTGCCTTCCCTTTTGTGAGCAAAAGAGACGAACAACTGATCAGTTTTCGAGATCTTTCATCCTGTTGGTGTAGTATCTCAGAACCGTGAACATCCGTCGATGGAGCAAATACTCCCTTGATTAGAGTACTGCGTGAAAAAGGCAGGTATCCTATGGACTGATTTAGGCAGACTCAGCTACTACTTTAGTTAGGAACTCATGCTCAGAGTGGAGGAGGCAGTGTGTCTTAGAACAAAAATCAAGTCCCAAGGGGAGCAGGAGTATGGATGGGGACCTGATGGAGGACCCTCTGAGAAAGGTCTTGAGACCTCCAGTTGAGCAAAGTTTTGTCTTAAGGGAACATGATAGGTCGAAATGGCCGCCATGTGTACCTTTCAGAGAGGAGAACGTGGAGACCCAGGTCAAACAGATGACGTGAGGTACTCCAGCAGAAGCCTCGCTGAACAGGAGAAAGGTTCCACGCTCTGGAAGGCCCAAATAGTGAATCTTTTCCACTTCATGGCATAGTGGATCTGGTGGAGGGTTTTCCCTCCACTAAAATCTCTGCCACTTTGGGAGACACTCAAAATGGATTGGGCTAGGTCTGCAGGAGCCATGCATGCAGTTAAAGGGATTTGAGGCCTGGATGGACCAGGGTCCCTGATCCTGGGTCAACAAACTCGAGATAGAGGAAGAGGAAGAGGAGGATCCTCTGAATATTGTTGTAGAAGAGAGAACCAGATTTGCTCGGGCCAGAAAGGAGCGATCAGAATCATTCTTGCTCCTTCTGAAGCTAGTTCTCAAGACTGTGGATAAGTGAAATTGGGGAAAGGTACAGACGAATCTAGAGACACAGCGTCATTCCAAAAAGCGCCTCGCTCTGAAATGAGCGAGCAGAAGATGGGAAGTTTTGCATTTAGGGGGGATGCGAACAGGTTGACCTGTGGTGTTCCCCAAAGTTGGAAGATATTGTCTAGGACCCCTTGGTCCAGTTCCCACTCGTGAGTCAGAGCAGAAGAGCTAATTAGTTTGTCTGCCAGTGTGTTGTCGACTCCCGGAATGTGAATTGCCGTGAGGTGAAGGTCGTGTTGTGTTGCCCAATCCCAAACCCTCATTGCCTCCCTGCACAGAGGGTAGGACCGAGTCCCTCCCTGCTTGTTGATGTACCACACCACGCACATGTTGTCCATCTGGACGGCTAGGTGGCTGGGAAGGATGTATAGGTGAAGGGCTTGGAGAGCATACAACACTGCCCGAAGCTCAAGCACACTGATATGAAGAGCTTGTTCTAGCTTGGACCAGGAGCCCTGGGTCCGAGTAAGGCCTACATGGGCTCCCCAACCTTCACCTGAGGTGTCTGTGGTTAGAGTCTGGGAGAGGGGAGGATGAAAGAAAGGAACTCCCCGGAACAGGTTCTCTCGAACCATCCACCATTGTAAGTCTCGCATCATCGGCGAGGAGATCAGAACTGAGTGATCTAGGTCGTCCACTAGCTGATCCCATTGAGAGCGTAGGGTCCACTGTAAGATCCTCATGTGGAGTCGAGCGCGAGGTACCATCGGGATAGCAGCTACCATGAGCCTGAGAAGGCGAAGGACCGACCTCGCAGAGACCATCCTGTGGTCGGACAACAGACTTATTTGGGTCTGAATGGTGGACGCCCTGTCCGGAGGCAGGAAGGCCTTGCCCATGGTCGTATCGAGGATCGCCCCAATAAACTGTAGCCTCTGGGATGGGATCAGATGAGACTTGGAATGGTTGATGGTAATACCCAGGCAGGCAAAAACCAGCTGGGTAAGGGAGAGGAAACGTAAGAGTTCCTCCCTAGACAAGGCCGCCAGGAGCCAGTCGTCCAGGTACGGGAAAACCTGCACTCCCTTTGTACGCAGGTGGGCCGCCACCACTGCCAGGCATTTGGTAAATACTCAGGGGGCCGAGGATAGACCAAACGGGAGAGCCTTGAACTGGTAGTGTTCCCCCTGGAACGCAAAACGAAGGCATTTGCGATGAGATGGGCGAATGGGAATGTGCAGATAAGCATCCTGCATATCCACAGCACAAAGCCATTGACCCGGCCGGAGGAGGGGCAGAAGGCTCTGCAAAGAGAGCATCCTGAACCTTTTGTACTCTACGTAAAGATTCAGGGAACTGAGATCCAAAATTGGTCTGAGATCTCCTGTCTTCTTTGGGACCAGGAAGAAACAGGAATAGTAACCCGTCCCTTGCAGGTGAAGGGGGACAGGCTCTATCGCTTGCTTCAGCAGAAGAGCCGAGATTTCCTCCTGGACCAAGAGAAGATGTTCCCGTGAATACGATGACTTCAGAGGGGGGTGGCGGGGTGGTTTCTGAAGAAACTCATGGAGTGTCCTTCCTATGAGCTGAGCACTCAAGAATCTGTGGTTATCCTCTCCCATCCCGAAGGTGGAGGGAAACCTCACCTACCGTTCCTCCGGGAGTCCGGAGGCGGTGGGAGGAAAGGAGTCAGGTGGTGGGCAGTCAGCAGCTGAAGCACCCGCTGCTTTTTAGGTGGGGGACTTGGCAGCTGTGGGGCCATGCCAGGCCCACCTTCCTGGGGTTTGCCTTTGGCCGAATCCGCTCATGAAAGGATGGCGCTGCTGCTGATGGGGACGGTACATGGAATCAACTGACTTCAGAGCCGTCCCCTTCTCTTGCAAATCGGTGATGATGTCCTTGACATCACCCCCGAAAAGCACCGACCCCCGGAAGGGTGTTTCCTGGATAGCAGATTGCACCTCCGGGACCAAACCTGACACACAGAGCCAAGCATGACGCCGTAGGCTTACAGCGAAAGCTGAGCTCTGCCCAGCAGTGTCCACTGCATTGTATGTCACATGCAGCATGCGTCGACTGGCCGAACGAGCAGAGCGGACGAGATCAGCCAACTCCTGCTTGACTTGGGAGTCAGGCAAGGAGTCCAGTTTGGCTTCCGCCTGAGTCAGGATGGCCTTCTGGTTGTCCCCCATATGGCCGACATAGTTCAGGGCCCTGATCCCCAGTGTGGAGGAAGCGTGAATCTTTCTCCCATACTGGTCCAGAAGGCGTGATTCCTTATTAGGAGGTGATGAGCTAAGGTGTTTAAAGTTCACTGAGTGGCGCTAATCACAACTGAGTCGGCGCGAGGGTGAGAATCCAGGAAATCAACACCCTCGGGAGCCTGATATAGCCGGTTCGACTTCCTAGGAAGTGGGGCTAAGGCCGACGGTTGCTTCCATATTGTGGTAACAAGGTCGGCGTGAGGCTCTATCCAGGGTGGCACCAAGGTAGGAGCTGTCACGGGCAGATTCACATGTTCAGCAAGTTTCAGACGCTGAGGATCTGGTTCCAGGGAGTGCCACTGATGAACCTCCTGGATTTTCCTAAGCAACTCCGTAAAAGAAGGATCCTCCGGAAGAGACTTCGGAGGAGTCCTTGGCCTGGGCTTCGACGGAGAGCGAGGCTCGTCGTCTCTCTCGGAGCAACCGTCGGAAGAGTCCGAGGGTGAAGAGGAGGATGAAGAAGAGAAAGACTCCCTTTCCTGACCCGTGGGAGGAACGGGCCCCTTGGGAAGTCCCCGGGGAAGCGTATCCTGCCCCTCTCTGGATCCAGAGGGAAGAACCCTGGAGACCGGAGGTGGTGAGGGAGTGTGCTGCCTCAGACGTACGGGAGCCTGGGATGGCACTGTCGCTGGACGGCGGCTCTCGACCTCTTTGGTGAGCTGAGCCTTGGCCTCAGCCCACCAGGAGGCCAGAGTCTCCTGCAGGTCCACCGGCAGGCGCGAGGGCAGTGGAGGAGGAGGAGGAGGTGGGGGATAAGGATACGGTTATAACCAGTATGGAGCGTATCCAAAACCCGGCTGCAGGTAGCCCAGCATTGGGTATTTGGCGCCGAGTACTGCGGCGTCGGGAAGCCCGGCGTCGGGTACTATGGCGCCGGATACTGTAGTCCCGGGTACACCGGCATCGAATAGGATGAAGGATACCTGGGAACTGGAGGGGCTGCCGGAGCAGACAACTTGGCCGGAGGCCTCACGGGCAGGTCCATAGTGGAGAGCCTGGAGGGCGGAGGGCCTGAAGGGAGCAGAATGTCTCCCGGAGTCGGTAAGTCCGACGTCAGGGCCGACGGCGGAGGTCCTGGTGCCGGAGGTACCGACGTCGGAGGGGCCGGCGTCCGAGCTGGCGTCCGGGGAGCCAACGTCAGGTCCGGCGCTCCAGGTAGCGGAAGGACTGACGGAGGCAAAAGATCCCCAGCTTCGCCTGAGGACAGAGGGGAAAAGTCCCCGGTCGGGTTGGGGAGAGACTGGTTCCCAGACTGCAGCGAAGGCTGCGGGAACCGAAAACACGGATGTGGGGGGTCCGCCGGTTCCTTCATCACTGGCCAGATGTCGGACGAGCCAACGGAGGCTTAGTGGTGAGCTCTCGGTGGACACCAGAGGAGCCGACATCCGACTTATGATAGCCATCACCGGAGGCAGGACGAGTACAGTGATCAGTCTGGTCCGGTGGGGTGGAGGCCGCGCGTCGCCCTGGAGGGTCGGACGTCTTACCGGCCCTCTCCGGGCGGATGTCAGAGGAGCCGACGCCCGGCTTACCGGAGTTGCCCACAGTGGTAGACCGCGAGCCTGCGGCCGAACCAGGGGCGGAGGCCTCCAACTGCCCGGAGACGCCTGCAAGGCCCGAGCACGAGCCAGACAGGCGGGCCGATGCCCCCTCGGAAACCTCCGAGGCGGCTCGTCGAGGAGCCATCTCAGAGGGATGTTACTCATGCCCCAGTGACCCGGGAGGAGATGCGGTGGAGGAGCCCTCGTCCCGTGCCTCTCCTTCTTCTTCTTCCGATGGCCTTCGGGAAGTGGATGCCTGCCTCAGTTTTTTGTGCCCTTCTCCATAGAACTCATTTTCTTCTTTAGAATATGGGCTTCCAGGATTGCTGCCGCTTTTCCGGGAAGCCCATGAAACTGAGGCAGCTGGCACTTTCACCGGGTGATTGGGGCCTAGGGCAGAACAGGCACAGGGAGTGGCCACCTTGTGTGTGGTGGAGCTAAGACTAATCGTGACTTATCCTTGTGCTCGGAGGGTGTAGGGGACGCATATACACCGACGCTAGTACTGATGTTAGTCTAAAAATAAAGATTTTCGTGAAAACAGACAAAGGTAGGGCTGACGAGCATGAACTTTTCGCGAGGCGCTGCACGAGCTAACGGAGGGAAAGAACTGGAAGGCGGGCGTCCAGGACCGCCTTTATACCGAAGTCCTCGACGCCGGTCACCTGACGTGGAGCGGTCCTCAGGACCTGCTGGCTAGAAATTTTTCTCTCAGGTCCTGCTGCCTGCCGGCATCAGTCCTATATGTAATTACCTACTGCAAGAGCCCTCTTGAAGTAAGATACTCATTTACAAAGTGGTCCTGGGTTGACAAAGCACATAAAATTGACACTCAAAGAACAAACTCAGGAAAATAACATACAACAAATAGATACAAGAAAGTCAGAATACAACATATAAAATATACAATAAACGATACGTAACATGAGATATTCAATAAACAATATGTACAATATATACAGCCTAGAGTGGCAGAAAAACAGGGGAAAGAAAGTATGGGGCAACAATTTAACAGGGGAGGAGAAAGAAGGAGAGGAGGCAGATGAAGACACCAAGCGAGTAAGTGGTGCTTGGGAAAGGGGAAGCCAGGAGGGGAAGGGAGGGGTGAGGTAGGGGGAAGGAGGCAAGGAAGGTGTAAGACTAAGTGAGAGCCACTGGGAACTCAAGTCCTACCTAGGAGGACAAGAGGAGATAAAGCTCACGAAGGACTCCAGTCTAACCTAGAAGGATAGGGAGGTGGATGAGCTTAACCAATGAGCATGCTACAGTTCTATGGCTTGCAGAAACAGTTGCAAGTTTCTTTTAACAGATGGCAAAGCAGTGTTTTGAAGGTAGACATACTAACAATTTGTGGGAGTTTTAGGGATTTTGGATACTATTCCAGATGGAAGGAAGCTAATAATTTAAAGAAGAGATCAAGAAACCAGCATGGAAGACAGTGGCTGAGGAAAGAACTTCTAAGCATCATTTCCCATTAATATGTACTACAATCACTGGGAAAGACTACTGGGTCTCTTGGTTTCATGGCTGTGGATGAACCACTGGAGTTGCCAGAGGGCCCAGGACCAAAAGACTCTGGAGACAAAGACAGGGAGGAGTGGCTGCAGAATCAGTGGAAAAGGGTAAGGACTGAATTGGTGGGGTAGGGTTGACAGAAGCATAAGGCAACTTAACTGGGTGGGTGGGGGGCACTTTAAAAATGTTCATAAGGCTTGTTAAAGTTGACCAAGATCCTTTGATAAGGGGACCTGTAAAACAGATTCCTTCTTGTGGTTTTTTGCTTCAGATCTCTTTTCTGCTTTGGTTCCAGATAAGAATGGTTGGATTTTTTTTTTACACAGCAGACACAGTCATAATTCCAAAATGGATCAGCATCTGTGATTTCTCCACTGTGTCTGACAACCCCCCCAGATGCACTGGAGCATCAGGATTTTTAAATGCTCGATTTTTCTGCAAAAAAAATTGATGCAATTTATGGTGATATGCATCTAATTTTAGAAGCACATTCCATCTGGCTGTCATAAGCAGGTAGCACACTCTCCTCTGAGGCCGGGTGATCAGTAGGCTGTGGGTTCTATCTCCACACGAGGCACTTGGTTAATATCCCAATACTGACACTGTAGTGCAGCATGGGGGGGCGTTGCTGCACTCCTGAGTTGCCGTCTTTCGGATGAGATGTTAAACCGAGGTCCCATCTGCCTGTTCTGGTGGTAATTCAGGTGGATGTTAAAGATCCCATGGCACTTCTCGAAAAGAGAAGGGGAATTTCCCCAGTGCAATGGCCAAATTTCCTCCATTCACGAAAAATACCACCAACAGCTTAATCTGGTTCAAGGTCAGTTGGCATTCATCTATATCCCCTCCCCCGGGTCGTGCCTGAAAATAGGCAGGATTTGTCTAGTGCACTTACCCGGTCAACAAAAACTAAATAAATAAATGTTTAGCCATGTAAAATGTGGTCTAGCACTACTGAGACTGGATGTGGGTGTCCAAAATCGGACGCAGGTGGTATTTTCAATTGCTTCCACATTTCCTCCCCACACTGGCTAAACTCCAGTAACACCTTGTTCTCTCCCAGCTCTCTCCTTTTCTTGACTCAACCTCCTCCTTCACCCCTTTCCAGTCTAGCTTTAGAAAAATCACACTGCTCCTCCACCTCCAGCTCACTGATACTATCCTATCTAGTATTGATCAAGGCCTTATCACCTCTGCCATTTCTGTGGACCTAGCCAAAGCTTTCGACAGAGCTGCTCA
The DNA here is from genome assembly GCA_016271365.2 of Neoceratodus forsteri. NCBI lineage: Eukaryota > Metazoa > Chordata > Ceratodontiformes > Ceratodontidae > Neoceratodus > Neoceratodus forsteri. The sequence goes on along the minus strand of CM057449.1, from coordinate 1,271,333,251 downwards.
CCCCATCCTCCTGGACAAGCATAAGGCAGCTGGACTCGCTACTCCTCGGCTGAGTGGTTCAACTCCTACCTTGAGGGCAGGTTGCAAGCTTTCCATTTTGCTGACTTACTCTCCCCTCTACTCCCAATCAACTCAGGCGTTCCCCAAGAGTCTGTCCTGGGCCCAATCCTTTTCTACATTTTCTGAATTACCTCCCTACTGCTTGCTCTTTTGAGTCCAGTCATATGTACGCAGATGATACGGTACTCTTTACCTCTGTCTCCTCTACTACTGATCTCACAAACTGTCCCAAGCTGGACTTTAACAACATTCAACTCTGGTTCTGAGAAAATCAGTTATCCCTCAATGCTAAGAAAATGGTTTCTATGACATTTCACACCAGGCAGAGACTTGCTAGAGTTTCCTCCTTTCCTTCTTTTCAAATCCTCAATGGTGACACTATTGAGGATGTCTCCATGGCTGGCCCGATGGCACTGAGGGTCGAGGTGCTGGACGCCACACCTTGAGCCACGCTGGTGACCCAAGTTCGGGAATGGATTTGGGTTGCTCGGGGGTCGGCAGGGTGAGGAAGGACTGAGCATCCATAGCCAGCTCTTCCTCAAGGGGTGGGGGAGGGAGATTGTGGAGGATTGTAGTCTGACACCTAGTAGTGGCTGGGTGTTAGCACAGGTGCACCACCAAGAACAGGGAGGGCCCACATCCAGGGCGTTAGGCTATCTCTGCGGAGGGGGAGCCAGCCACTCCACCCATTGCACAGTCGTGGGCCTGGGGGCAAAACAGCAAAATTGGGAGCTGACAGGGTCCATGATGATCTGACTATCGGATCGGAAAGGGACCGGAGCACCCTGTCGGTTTCCTAAAAAAAAAAAAAGATGTCTCCTGCTTCAAGTAGTATGGGGTCTGGCCAGATTGCCACCTTGATTTTTCTGTTCATGTGGATGTATCCCATTTCCTGTACGGACAAAAATCCTCATGAAAATGATTCTCCCAATTTTCGACCATGGAGACATTGTTTAAAGTGCTGCTCCTAAGTCCACTGTAGCTAGACTGGATCCCCTCTTTCACTCCAGTTGATTTGCCTTTGACAAACTCCTGCATACTCATCACTGTTCTTTGTATGCCTCCCTCTCCCTACCCCCTCTTGGTGCCAGGTACCTTCTTGCCTCCAAATTTTGGTTTAGTTCCCTTCCCTTGTATTCAACTTATCTTCTCTGTTTTTCACCCTTCTATCCCTTACTCCCTTCGCAATGATTGCTTTCCCTCTCTTACTCTCCCACCAAGGAAATCTACTGCTGACCAAGATATGTACCAACAATACAGCTCCTCTACACTAGTAGGGTGCGTGAAGTAAAGTAATAACACATAAGTAATGACATCATTAAATTAAAACTTTATTATTTGATGTCACAGAGTCAATATGAAAGAACCCGCTCACTGGAAACCAGTTGGGATTTCAGTGAGGCGGGTTTAACCATATTGCTTTCTGGCGGCATGTTTTAAATTAATAAAAGTTTCTGTTTGCAGCTGAGGAGTGCGGTAGTTTGCTTGTGTGCTGAGCAAGATGCTTTCTCATTCTGCTTCCCTAAACTATGGGACTCTCTCAACCTTCCATTCAGTCTGCTCCTCCTTTTAACACTCTGAAATCTCTCCTCCAGGATTTTTCGATTCACTCCTGTGGTTGCTTCTGATTGAGGTGGACTCCTGTCACCTGCCTTCCACCACACACTGACATTTGTGCTCCCCTCTTCCCCCAGCTCAATTCATCAGTCACTAGTCATGGCTCCTCGTACTACTGCTGTTGTTTACTGTTTTATGTTCTTTTGCCTGTTTTGCAATTTACTCTAAGGTAGTTTACTGTATAGCCATTTTATTCTTAAGTGTTCTTGTAATTGTATATTTAGTTACTTTTATTTTCATATTATTGTTATATTTTTGTACATTGTACAGTGTATTTGTTCTGTTCTCTTCTATTCCCTCCCCAAGATGCATCAGAAACGAGCCAATACCAGCTCAATATGACTTTCCTGATAAAACTTTTGAAATACATACATAACACACATACATAAATGTGGACATCACTGAAAATACCAGCAAATGTAACATAGATGGAAGACTCTGAAAATTCTGTGCAAAATAACTATGATTCTTTTGTGATATATGGGATCCAGAACCATGGTACCAGGTTTTGCAGCTTTTGTTTGGCTTCCTTCTTGTATCTTAACATAGGGGACAGAATGAGAGAGAGGGTGCATAGCCAGGGACCCCTTCCTGAGACCAAAGGTTAAGGATCTAAGCCAAGGCCTTGTTTAGAATGTCTGCATTTTGCTGAGGCCTAGCAATGTCCTGATCGAACTAGAGAGAAACCAGTTAACAGCCAAAGTAGATCTACAGTAACTGGTTCTTCTTAGGAGACCATTTGTACACATTTTGACAAATACTGCAGGCCTTGGTTACTATGTTTGCATTGTTTACCATGACACTTCTGCAAAAGGCAAGCCTCTGGTCAAAAGTGAACTTGGTTATTAAATGCAAAAAAAAAAAATACATAAACATTTCATAAACGTTGTACCTTCCAGCAAATGTTACAAGCTCAATATGTTTATTTTACATAGTATAAGGGACAGCCTTCAGCCTGAGGAAAAAATCAAACTCTTTGTAAGGTTTCTTTTGAAGCTCAGTATCACAGCAACCAGGGTTAAAAATTCCTGTATTTTCTGTCTGTAGAGACACTTAAGAAACAGAAACATAATCTGATGGTAGAAAAAGGCCTGTAGGCCCATTGTGCCTGTCTATCCCTACCTATCTAACGTTGCATGAGAGAGCTCTAGTGGCTCTCCATCCCCCCCCAACCCCCACCCTGTCCCATTCTGACAGTCTTTCTCGTGCCTTTTATCAGTCCCAGTCACGTGATAAATCCCCACTAATTTTGCAAGACCCCCACAGTGCTCCAGATGAGATTTTTTTGAAACGAGTACTGTACTCCTCATTTTGAAAGTGAGGTGAATAAAACCAAATTCAGATGCAAACAGATGACTTGATGGCATGGAGTGAGGAATACTTATTTTAAAACAATGTTTTTACTATACGATATTGTACATTTCACACTGGCATTTTAATATACTGTGACTGACTGGCACTATCTGCAGACAGTACGTTATATTTTAATTTATATTATTCTTTGATTCCTTACAGTCACAACAACATAGCCATGGAGCCTATTAGCCTTGTGGTGGTATTTTAAACTGAGTGGTGTGTGCGAGTGTGAGACTGTATGAGTGGTTTCATCACGCTTAGTCAAACTCGAAAAACTCACTCTAAAATGTGTCTTCTGAAAATGTTTTGCAAAATTATACAGGCACCATCACACACAGTCCCATACAAAGAATAAACATCATCGTCATCATCATTTTATTTGATAAAGCGCTCTTTTTCATTTTGACTCAAGGTGCTGTACAAGTGAGCAGAATTATATAACAGTTAAAATACACAGTATACAATAAAATACAATTCTAATTGGGTTTACTTAGCACAGCTAACTCAGCTAGGAGGGAAAGCCTGTCTAAATAAAACTGTCGCTCCCCTTTAAAGGTATCCAGTGAAGAAATTTCTCTCAGAGAACGAGAGGAGTTCCACAGGGTTGGTGCCATAAAAGAAAAAGCATGGGCACCTGCTGATTTTAAACACACCCTGGGAATTACCGGAAGTCCTTCATCTGCCGAACGGAGGGGAGGGGAGGGGATGGGTGGCACAGCCATAGGAGGTCTTGCAGGTAGCTGGGCCCCAGTCCATGCTGGGCCTTATAGGTCAGCAAACCGACCCTGAAGGTGATCCGCCACCTAACAGGCAGCCAGTGCAGAGAGCTCAGCACAGGTGTAATGTGACATGATCTCGACAGACCAGTCAGCAACCTGGCTGCCGCATTCTGCACTAGCTGCAGGCGGCAGAGATCAGCCCCCGATAGCCCCAGGTTAAGGGCATTGCAGTAATCGAGCCATGATATCATGAAGGCATGGACCAGTGATGGCAGATCACCTGGAGGTATCAGGTGTTTAATCCTGGCAATGTTTCTAAAATGGTAAAAGGGGCCGGAGTGCATTTTACCTTCCTAGAAATATCACCAGGATTAAACAGGAGGGTACTTTCCTATATTCTAAAGGAAAACCAGTCAGTACATGTTGCTAGCTGTAGCTTGCAGCCTACAAATTAAACTATTCTCTTCCATTACAAATTTCAATCAGTTCAACACACAGCATAAAAAAGTGAAAAAAGAGACTTCTCTAAAATGGTAACCACATCCTGCCACACTTGTCTGATGTTCCTCCCACAGACTGAGCATGTAATGTTCAATCCTTTCTCAGAAGAAATCTAACATAACAGAAATTGTTAAAAAGGGGGGGGGGGCTTAAGCACACAGTAGTAGTTTAGATAATCACTCATTCAATCATTCACTCACTAGGATCACTCCTATCACACAGACCACTCTGCTCCTCTGAGTGTGGCCTGCCAGAACACTCAGAGAGGCATTCAAGGCAGAACAGGGCAACAGCAGACAGACCCAACAAGCGGCTGGTCTGTCTGCTGTTGCCCTGCTCTGCTTTGAACTGGTGGCATGAGCACACACATTTTTTTCACAGTGTGTTTAGCCTTAGCCTTCAGCTCATTCAGGAAGGAGCAGGATATTAGCAAGCAGACTGGCATGAGACAGCACACTTATTTGTGGCATTCGTGATAACCTTCAGCCAGTACTGAGCACAGAAATGCTTTTTTACAGGTTTACCAGGCCATTCAATCAATTCAGGAGGGAGTGGGATAGCAAAGCAGCAATGAAAGTAAGAGCGGAGGGCAGATGCCTTTTTTGTTTGTTTAAAGGCTGAGAAAGCAGGAATAGGTTTGGCAGAACTGTAAAAGCAGAGGTCGTTGTCGTCGAGGCACAGGTCAGGAAGCATAGGAAAACCAGGAGCAGTTGTAAAATTCACAAGAGTTTTATTATTAATGTGTTCAGTATAACTATTTACAAAGGCAGTACAGAGAAAACAGTCCTCCTTCTGAGTGTTTCTTCTCAGTTTCCAATTTCAGTCTCTCTCTTTTGCTAAATATTGCAGCTCCTTTTTATATGTCTGTGCAGGAGCTCGTTAAGAAAATAGCATGCTTCTCACACAGTGTTCTTGTAAGTTTTCAATGTTCTTGTCAGTTTCAGCAGGTGCAGCAAAAACAACATTGTGACCCAGAACTGACCCCTTGTTTACATCTTCTGCAAAAGGCATAAAAATTGCATCTCAGGTTAACCCCTTGAGTTCCAAATAGCTTTGCAATAATTTCGACTGTATAACTGTGTACAGTTTTAAACAAAGGAATCCCAGTATCAATTACATTTCCACAAAATGATTCACATATATTTTTTATACCAGCAGATATGCAAGGGGGGGGAGAAGAAAAAAATTACTCACCATAGTAATGTTGTTTCCTCTAATGGAGTCTTGCTGCATTCTGACTATCTTCCTACCTACTGTGTGAGACTCTGCTCTGCACAGTAAACTGCATGTCATTTGTTTTCTTTTAGCAAACTCTAGTGTGTTGCAATATTTTTACTTGAGCCCTGTTCTATGAATGGGAAGAGGGACGCTACAGTACAAATTATTTTAGAAGTATTCAGTGCTTCAGCACTTTTAAGGTGCTTTGCACCTTTATTGCAGAAATAGCTCTGTGGTGCTTGTAATTAACTTAGCAGTTTAAAAGAGCTTGAATTTCAGCAAGCAGCTGATAACACATACAGGTGGGGCTGCTATATAAATCCACACTCCAGCGAGCAGAAAGCTTTACTATCTTCCTACCTACTGTGTAAGACTCTGCTCTGTACAGTAAACTGCAAGTCATTTGTTTTCTTTTAGCAAACTCTAGTGTGTTGCAATATTTTTACTTGAGCCCTGTTCTATGAACGGGAAGAGGGACGCTACAGTCCAATTTATTTCAGAAGTATTTAGTGCTTCTGCACTTTTAAGGCACTTTGCACCTTTACTGCCGGAATAGCTCTGCGGTGCTTGTAATTAATGCTGCAGTTTAAAAGAGCTTGAATTTCAGTGAGCAGCTGATAACACTTATGGGTGGGGCTGCTATATAAATCCACACTCCAGAGAGCAGAAAGCTTTACTATCTTCCTACCTACTGTGCGAGACTCTTCTCTGCACAGTAAACTGCAAGTCATTTGTTTTCTTTTAGCAAACTCTGGTGTGTTGCAATATTTTTACTTGAGCCCTGTTCTATGAACGGGAAGAGGGATGTTACAGTCCAATTTATTTCAGAAGTATTCAGTGCTTCTGCACTTTTAAGGCACTTTGCACCTTTACTGCAGGAATAGCTCTACGGTGCTTGTAATTAACTCTGCAGTTTAAAAGAACTTGAATTTCAGCGAGCAGCTGACAACACTTATGGGTTGGGCTGCTATATAAATCCACACTCCAGTGAGCAGGGCGAGCTCAGGCAGGGCATGCTCAATGCGCGTGTTCTGCGTGTTTAGCGTGTTAGAGTGAAAGAGCTGGTGTAGTGGAATATATCCTAAGTTACAGAAAGCATCTACCTTGTTCCCCTGTGATATAGCATCTGCTGACAGGTAATAACCCTGTACCCTTCACTGCAGTGTTAGCTTCTTTAAACAGAGAAGCCTTAGTCTGAACGATTAGCAGTGTTTGCACCTCAGAAATAGGGAGCAACATCTGTTATTGGGGCGTAGAATTTCTGTATTTATAGAACTATAACTTGTTGCTTTTTTTTTTTTTCCTTCTGTAATAAGTACATCATATAAGGTCGTGGACACATTTATTCAGATAGTGAATGGAGGAAAAGCCATACCCTGTAGGACATGTAATATGTACATGATTGTTTCAGAATTACCATTAAACAACTCATTGACATGTGCCAAATGTATTATAATAAAGATATGTCAGCATTATTGGTCCAGTGTAATAATAGGCTCAGTGAAATTGAGCAAAGGCAGATGGATATGGCTGACCCTTTTCAAGTTCGATTACAAACTAATACAAAAACACCAGATCTTACAAATTGCACTGAAGTCCTTGTCCCTGTGAATAACACCCCAATAAACAAAAAAGGGTAAGGGAAGAAGATGAAAACACTGACCCAGAGGATGTCTGGTACAAAGTTCAACATCTAAAACACCCCCCAAAAAAGAGGAAGGAAAGCCAAGCATTTTAATCTCGAAATCACTAATTAATTTGACCCCTTAAAACTTAGATATCCCCCAAGAAGAGACAATGGGTACATCTGTTTCTCCAAATGAAGACATTACCTCAGATACACCTACTTTTATAAATGTTGAATCTCAACCAATGGGCATAGAACAGAGTTTAAAACCCAGATCAACCCTTAATAACATTTGATATAACTTCTATTGCTTCACAGCAGTTTGACCAAAATATGGAACTCGAGGTTACCCTGCCTAGAGAAACTGAAATATATATACGCGGTGATTCTATTATTAAGAGACTAGACCGAGCAATTTGTGACAGGGATAAAGCACATAGAACACTTTCATGCTTTAAGGATGCCAAAATATCGGACATTTCAAAAATGATTAATAATATAGTATGTCAAAACAATACTAGGAAATTAGTGATTATTCATGCAGGAGCCAATAATATATTCCATCAAAATGCACATCAAATTAAGCAGGAATTTGTCAATGTAACGAATAAACTTGCAGATCTTGACTGTGATATCTTTTTTCCGAGATACTCCCAATCCCTAGAGCAACTTACAGACAAAACTGTACACTAAAGGAAGTAAATAATTGGCTAAGACAATGGTGTCTAAAGCAAAACATCAATTGTATAACACACTGGGAAGATTACAGTGATAATCATGAAATGTTCAGTCCAGATGGATTGCACCTCAATAAAATAGGATCACAATTTCTTAGTCAACAGTTTAATGATTCAATAGATGCAGCTTTAAACTAAGAGATGGGGGGGAAGGTGATATTATTATAAATAAAGTATCATCAGTTAAAAAACAAAACTATCCAAGTTATGAGTGGAACATGAATCATAATACTAGATCCCATGAAACTTTAAAACTTAAAAAGACAAAAAGGAAGAGGAATTCAAAATCTGGTTCAATAAATCAAAAATCTCTGGTTACACAAAATTTTTAAAAAACAGAGAGAGTGCCAAGGGTGGGGGTTTAGCAATCTATATATCTAACAAATTTAACTGTCATGAAATAGCAAATGATGATTCTACAGTTGAGACACTCTGGGCTAAAACCGAACTATGTTATGAAACCTTAACTGTAGCCTTTGTTACAGATCACATAGCCTGAATCTTGATGAAAATTTAGTCTTTTTGAAGCAGTTAGATAATACTGAGGTAGATGGTGATTTAATAACTCTTGGTGATTTTAACTTCCCCCATATAAATTGGGAAACATTCAAAACTAACAGTACTGTAATACTGAACGACAGTTTCTTGAAACCACCCTCAAACATGGTTTGGACCAACTAGTGACTATTCCTACTAGGAATAATAATATACTTGACCTCATTTTCACAAATAATGCTGACCTTCTTACGTCTCCTATCATTTTGCCACCTTTGGGCAATAGTGATCATAACATGATCACATGTGATATCATAAAACATGTAAATGGCAACAAAGGGATAAGTAAGTTCAAAAATTACTACAATGCAGACTACAATAATATAAAAAAAAATGTTTACTTCATGGAATTGGTCAAATGACCTAAGTAACCTTGAGACTGAGTATGTGTGGGAAAAAATAAAAGCTAAAATAGATCACTGTCTAAACACTTGGGTACCTGATAGAAAAAAAAATAACAAAAATAATAAACAAAGAATACTCTTGTGGTGGACTAAAGATTTAAAGCGTATCATAAAAAAGAAACATCGTGCCTATAACAAATACAGTAAGTCCAAAAACCTCTGATTGGTGTAAGTTTAAAAAACTTGCTAGGAAAACTAAACAATCAAAAAATCAAAACAAAATTTAGAGGTTAATTAAGCAAAAAATATTAACGACAGTAAGAAAAAGGTTTTTAATTATATCGGTTCAATAAAACAAACTCATACTGGAATAGGACCCTTAAAATTAGATGATAAGATAATTACTAGTGAAAAAGAAATGGCTATAGAATTCAATCAACATCTTACAAGTATATTTAAACAATCAGATGCAATACTTCCTGACACACAATATACATCAGAAATCATATTTTTTTTAGAACAAGACACAGTAGAAGCTATTAACAAAATCAAATGTAATACTTCTCCTGGTCCTGACTGTAGTCATCCCAAATTTGTGAAAGAAGTATCAAAAGAACTCTCTGGACCACTAACTTATTTATATAATATGACTATAAATCAAGGAAGGGTTCCTCGATCTTGGAAAGTGGCGAACATCACGTCCCTTTTTAAAGGTGGTAATAGACAGACAATAACTAATTATAGGCCTATCAGTTTAACTTCACTTATCAGTAAGATTATGGAAAGATTAATTAATTCTAAAATTTCTGAACATATTAAAAGTTCTGGTTGCACAGATATTTCTCAGCATGGTTTCTCTACTGGTAGGTCATGTTTAACAAACCTTCTAAGCTTCTTTGAGCCAGTTAGCGATGCACTAGATAATGGCCTTCCGGTGGATGTTATATTTTTGGATTTTGAAAAGGCATTTGATACTGTTTCACATAAAATTCTGATTGAACATCTTCACAACATAAACCTGGATACGCATTTTATTAATTGGATCTCATTATGGTTACATAACAGATATCAAAAGGTGGTTGTTCGTGGTCACGAATCCAATTGGAGTTTAATAACTAGTGGAGTACCACAAGGCTCTGTCCTTGGACCTCTACTTTTCAATATAATGATAACTAGTATGCAAACATCTAAAGACGTCTGGATAAACAAATACGCAGACGACTGTAAAACAGGTTGTATTGTGAACACTTTATCAGCAAATATATTACAAGATAATTGAAATAACTTAAATTGGGCAGTAAAAAACAATATGAAATTCAATCCTGCAAAATGTAAAGTTACGCACATGGGGAATAATAATAAAAAGTACACACATTCAATGCAAAATGTAAACTTAATTACCACTACAGAAGAAAAGGATTTGAGTATAACAATTACAGATCATTTAAAATTCAATTTCCATACCAACAAAACTGTTAAAAGATGTCACATGATTATAGATAATATTTTGAGACATATCAAAAGTAGGAAACCATCAGTTATTTTACCCTTATACACAAGTTTGGTTCGACCTCACTTAGATTACTGTGCTTCATTTTGTGCCCCAACCTCTATTGGCAATCAGCAAATGACAGAACGAGAACAGCGTAGAGTAACTAAAAGGATTGAAAAAATGTCTGAAGTAGATTATGGTACCAGACTAAAAACATTACAACTATACTCTTTGAAGTATAGAATTTTAAGAGGTGATCTAATTTCTACTTATGAAGCATACTAAAATGACTATTTGTTAAACTCTATTGGATTAGAAAAATATTTTGTAAATAATTTTACTAGATCTCATAATTTGAGTTAAAATCAACCATATGTAAAACTAACAAAAGGTCGACATTTTTTACACAGAGAATTCCTCCAACTGGGAATACGCTACCATCTGATATTATAAATAGTGAAACTATAGAACAGTTTAAAAAAAGACTTGATGAATATATGGGTGATAAGAAATTTTACTTCCACCACTGACACAGCAGGTGGCGAGTTCAGTAATGAGCATCTCGCCTTTTGAACTTGTACCTATCTATGAATCTATATGCAGTTATCCCCAGCACTTGAACTGCTCCGGAGAGTAAAGAGTTAACTCTATGCAAAGTCATAGAAAAATTGAGCTCCAGCTCGGTTTTCAGACCTCTGTCTGTGGTACTCTGAAGTGTAACTGTCAGAATCTTACGAGCCCTAACTAACTAAAGAAAGAAATTGTTTCAACATTTGGCAAAAACAGAGTTTTAGGGTCAAAGACTCAAGTCGAAAAACCCAAAAAGAACACAACAGGTAGTGATTCACCAAAAAAAAAAAAAAAAACAGATGGAGGAGGCATGTCCAGAGCACCTCTGGGGTTCAGCACTGTGCCTGCCCCAACACATACCAAAAACTACTAAGTTCCAGGAGGGGAGGCAGAGAGAGGTCAGAATACAGCAAGACTCCATTAGAAGAAACAACATTACTATGGTGAGTAATTTTTTCTTCAAATAACATGAAATCTTCCTGTATTCTGACTATATGCAGACTACCAAGCAGTACTCCATTGGAGGAGGGAGTTACATAACCTATTTTGGGAACAGGCTCTGCAGCACAGCTGTGCCAAACCTAGCATCATTTCATGACTGAATGTCCAAAGAGTAATGCTTGGTGAAGGTGTGAACAGATTTCCAGGTAGCTGCTTTACATACAGTATGTCCACTAAAGGTATTATCTCTAGCTGCTGCGACTGAAGCGGCTGTACCTCTGGTAGAATGAGCCGTCAGGCCTGAGGGAGGCTCCTTCCCAAGTTAAGCGTAGCAGAATTGAATACAAGAAACAATCCATCTGGCAATAAACCGCTTGGTAGCAGGCTTGCCCTTTCCCACCTCACCATAAGTGAGAAACAACTGAGAACAGTCCTTCCTATGGGCCTTAGTATGCTCAATGTAGTAACTAAGAGCCCTCTTCATGTCCAGACTATGTAGCCTCCTCTCTCCAGAGGAAGAATGATCAATGAAAAAGACAAGCAGAGACATAGTCTGGTTCAGATGAAAGTCTGACACTACCTTGGGAAGGAACGTTCTATTGGTGCGGAGGACCACCTTATCCCTACCAAAGGAAATTAAATCAGTTTCCACTGATAAGGCCTGCAGTTCACTGATCCTCCTGGCAGAGGTAATGGCCACCAGGAATACAGTTTTCCAAGTCATGTATTTCAGCTCAGCTGAAGACAAAGGTTCAAAAGGGGGCTGCATAAGCTGTGCAATACAGATGTTCAGATCCCAGGAAGGAGTAGGCTCCCGAAAGGGAGGACTGACATGAACTAAGCCTTTGAAGAATTTCTTGAAAACTGGATGAGAAGCTATGGAAGAGTCCTTACCAGACGAAGGAAAAGCAGACACAGCTGCCAAATGCACTTTAAGGATAGTAGGCCGGAGGCCTAAATTGTTAAGATGTACCAAATAGTCCAAAACAGTGGCAATGTCAGCCAGCTCTGGCTTAATACGTCTACTGGAACACCAAAACCTGAACCTTCTCCATTTGGAATTGTAAGTCTACCTAGTAGCAGGCTTCCTGCTAACTTTTAAAATATCCAAAACTGACTGGGAAAGGTGCAAACTTATATATTCTAGCTCTTCAAGAGCCAGGCTTTGACTCTGAGAGTCTGAAGGTTGGGGTACAGAATCCTCCCTTGAGAGGAGGTGAGAAGACTGTACTGCCTGGGAAGACACACGGGCAATGTTACTGAAAGTGGCAACAGAAGAGGATATCAAGGCTGTCTGGCCCAGTCTGGAGCCACCAGAATCACCTTGCAAGGCTGAGACCTGATTTTTATCAGGACCCTGAATATCAGAGGAAAAGGAGGAAATGCATACAGAAACCTGCTTGTCCAATTTAGTAGAAGAGCATCCTGGGGAACAGGACCCAGAAGGGGTGGTCTGCAACAATAAAGAGGGAGTGGATGATTGTCCAGGGCTGTAAAGAGATCTATCTCTGGGGTGCCCCATCTCCTGAAGAATGACAGGGCTCAGGGTCCATTCGTGATGACCCTGGCAAATCCTGCTGAGAGCATCTGCTAGGATGTTGTCCTTGCCTGGGAGATGCACCGCCACCAGAGAAGCCTGAAGGGAATAAGCCAGAGACCAAATTTTCATGGCTTCTGTGCACAAGGCAGAGGACCGAGTGCCTCCTGCTTGTTGATATACCGCATTGTTGTGGTATTGTCTGTTCTGATCTGCAGCACTTTCCCTTGGACGACCGCTGAGAATGTGTGGAGAGCCAGGAAGAGAGCTCTCAATTCAAGAAGGTTTATGTGCAGAAGGGACTCCTGGTGTGACCAAGTTCCCTGAGCTGTGAGCTGATCTAGGTGGGCCCCCCACCCCAATAGGGTGGCATCTGTGGTGAGAATCACAGAATGGACCTGACTGATGAAGGGGAACCCTTGTCGAAGATTGTCTTCCTCCAACCACCACTGAAGAGCCTGGACCAAGGTGTTGGAGACTGGAACCAATTTGGAGAGAGGGTCCTTTTTCTGAGACCAGAAAGATCCGAGATGAAACTGAATATCCCTCATCTGAAATCTTGCTCCCTGAACTACTGCTGTGGAAGCTGCCATGTGGCCCAGCAACTGTAGAAAGTGTCTGGCTGGTCGAGACACTAGAGGACGAAAAGAGGAGGCAAAAGTGACCAGTGACTGAACCCTTGAGAGAGGAAGAAATGCTCTTGCCTGAACTGTATCTATTTCTACCCCTATGAAAGTGAGAAACTGGGCTGGTTCTAGAACAAACTTCTCTAAATTTAGAATGAAGCCCAAGGATTCTAGAAGTCTTTGGATGACCTCTAAGGCTGACTTGACTTGGTCTGAGGACTGGCCCACTAGAAGCCAGTCATCTAGGTATGGGAACAGATGGATGCCCTGCCTCCTGAGGAATGCCACCACCACTGCAAGACACTTGGTGAACACCCTTGGGGCAGATGTGAGGCCTAAGGGCATGGCCCTGAATTGGTAATGGCCTGAGGACAACTCGAACCGGAGGTACTTTCTGTGGGAATGTCTGATAGGTATGTGGAAGTAGGCATCCTTGAAGTCCAGGGAGGCTAGCCAGTCTCCTGATCTCAGAGAAGGAAGAATTACTCCTAGAGTCACCATTTTGAACTTTGGTTTTGTCAAATGTTTGTTCGGGTACCTTAAATCCAATATGGGTTGCCACTCCCCTATCTTTTTGGGGGTAAGGAAGTATCTTGAATACAGTCCTTTTCCCCTGTGACAAAGAGGTACCTTCTCCTACTGCTTGCAAAAGGAGAAGAGAGGAGACTTCTGCCTCTAAGGCCTTTGTCTCCAAGGGGGAGGGAGGACTGAACGACTTTGTTCTCATTCTTGAGAACCTTTTGAAACTGAGAGCAAGTCCCTGGCTCACTACTTCCAGAACTAAGTTTTCTGAAGTAATAGACTCCCAGGCCTGGGAGTAGTAAGCCAGCCTGCCCCCTACTGGGATTGGGGAGGTGACCCTGACTGACACCTCAGGGTGTCTGCTTGAGAGGGGGCTTGGACTGAGTAGCTGATGGAGTCCTAGTTACCCCACGTCTACCTCTTCCCCTAAAGAACCCCCTCTGCTGAAAAGAAGAGGAGGGGGCCTGAGCTTGGTCAAAAGGCCTGCCCCTGCCCCTAGACTGCTGCCTCTGAGGAGTGGTCTGCTTTTCTTTGGCTGCAGCACTCCTATAGGTGGTCCTGTATTCATCCATCTTCTTCATGTAATTCTCTGTTTGTTCCCCAAAGAGAGAATTACCAGTTACAGGAAAATCCATGGCCTTAGCCTGGGTATCCTGAGAGAGGTTGGTACACCTAAGCCAAACAAATCTCCTCATGGAGATAGATATAGTCATGACCCTGGAATGAACATCGTTGGAATCAACCACAGCATGGAACTGCACTTTAGATGCCTCTATACCATTTGCAGCCACCTGCTCCAGTTCCATGGCTAGCTGGGGAGGGGCATCCTTAGCCAGTGCCAGAGCCGTATCCCACACGGATTTCTGGTACCTGGCTGTGTATGCCATGTAATTCGATTGCCTGAGTCCCAAAGAGGATGCCAAGTACTGTTTTTTTGCCACGGCATCCACTTTCCTGGAATCCTTATCTGGGGGGTGAGATGCCAGGGGAATATTAGCCTTGTCACAGGCTGCAGCTTGTACTACCCCAACATGGCTGCTATAATTTGAAAGGAATTCCGTACCTGGATCAGACAAAGCATACCTCCTGTCCATTCTTTTTTCCACAGGAGGAATGGATGTAGGAAACTAAAATTTTTTGTGTCTGCTTCCCCAAGGATTTACAAAAGGGGATAGACACCCTCTTTGACTCTGGGACATCCATCATTTCTAGGTAGTCAGGTTCTTCCTGATCCTGTTCAGCCTCTTCCATAGGAAGCTGAAGAGTCTCAGCCACTTTCTTGTAAAACAAGAAATGGGAAGGGGACTCAGAAAGCCTAGGAGGAGAAGCCAGAGAAGGCCTGTCTGGGGAGATGTCAGGCTCTACTGGCTCATCTAGGCCCTAATCTTCTTCATAGTCTTCATCCTCCTCCCAATCGCCCTCATAGTATGCTTCAGGATCTATAGCTGAAGTCAATACTTCCAAACGAACTGATCGGAACTGAACCGAAACCGGTTCGGTTGGAACTGGGCAAAGCGATTGAACTATAAAAATCGCTTTTGCTACCTCATCAGCGGTCGGACCATGGGAAGCAGTATCCAAACTGGCCAATTTCCTCTTTTTTTTGCTCGGAACCGATTCTGCAGAATCAGTTCTCCGTTTGCCCGAAGAGGTATCGCCCAGATCAGTGGGCACCTCTTCAGGTTTGGCCGCAACTGAACCGGGCTGGCCATCCGGGTCAGCGAACTTCTCGGCCTCCTCAAACGTTTATCGAGAGTGGCTTTGGGAAAGTTCTTACATATTTGGCAGTCTTCCTTGAGGTGGTCAAACCCCAGACAATACACACAGACGAGGTGGGGGTCGGCCTTAGCAAAAGCCTCCTTACACTCGGCACAGTGCTGAAACCCAGTAGGTCCGGTTTTCTTCTTGGGTTTCTCAGACATGCCTAAAACCAGTAAAAATCACCTTATACAGCAGTTAAGCCAGGCTATCACAAACCCAATGGTTCCAACTGTGTCACGGGTCGGTTAAAAAAATCCTAAAATATCTGATTTTTTTTAGGAACCGATGGGTACCGGAAAAACCACTCAAACAGTAATAATAAATAATTAATATAAAGATAAGCTTCGGTTCTCAACCGGACCGACCGACACAGAACTGAAATAAAACAATTTCTTAATAAACAACACAGAAAATAACCACTACCTATAGCTACCACTTACTGTACCAAGACAAAGTTAAGAATACTGAAATGCAGAAAATCACAGTTTGAAAAAACCCAACCGATTTGAACTAGACCGAACCGAAGCGCAGGAGGAATCTCTGGAGCTACTTCACAGTAAGGCGGAGTAAAGAATCTGACAGTTACACTTCAGAATACCACAGACAGAGGTTTGAAAACCGAGCTCGAGCTCAACGTTCTATGCCTCTGCATAGAGTTAACCCTTTACTCTCCAGAGCAATTCAAGTGCTGGGGATAACTGCATATAGTCAGAATACAGCGAGACTTCATGTTGTTTGAATAGAAGAGTAGCTGAGGCCCATCTTGGTCGGAGAGGCCAAGTAGTCCAAAACTTTGGTTAAAGGACATGAAAATGGATTCAGAGAACAGGAAGCAGCTCATATGGAAAAACATTTCCATTTAGCGTTATATGTTTCCCTGGTGGATGGTTTTTGTGAGGCCAAGAGAATACTGATCACAGGGGAGGAGATGTGAAGACAGGCTATGAAAGTGTCCTCAGGGGCCAAGCGTGAAGGTTTAGAGACTTCAGGTTGGGGCGAAGGAGGGTGTCCCACTACTGAGTTAGGCGATCTGGTCTGATTGGCAACGGAATGGGGTCTGCTACGGAAAGTTGTTGGGAGCAAGGGGAACCAGACCTGCCTGGGCCACAAGGGGGCTTTGAGGATCATCGTGGCAGGTTTGAGTTGTAGTTTCAGCAGGGTCCGTTGCAGGAGCGGGATGGGGAGGCGGGGGAAGCATATAAGAGGAGTACTGTCCATGGTCGGGACAGGGCATCTGTAGACAGTCCGCTTGTGTTTGGGATAATGGAAAAGTATTTGGGGAGTCAGTGATTGTCAGGGGATTCAAACAGATCCAGTTAAGGGTGTCCTCCACAACTGAAAGGTCGTCTGAAGAACTTCGTGATGAAGAGTCCACTCGTGCATGGAGGACTGGTGACTAAGAACGTTTGCAAGGGTATTGTGGCATCCTGGTAGATAGACGGCTATCAGTATTAGTTGTTGGGAAATGGCTTCTTGCCAGATTCAGAGCACTTCCCTGCAGAGACAGCAAGATCTGGTGCCTCCCTGTTTGTTCAGATAGAACACCACTGAGGTGTTGTCTGATTGGATCAGTAGAGATCCCGGGCAAAGGCGAGGGTGAAAAGCAAGAAGGGCAAGGCGAACCGCCCTCATCTTCAACAGATTTATGTGAGGCAATACTAGGAATTGAGGCCATTTGTCAACCACTCCATAGGGTCCCAGGTGAGCGCCCGGAAGGATCTGTGGTTAACGCTTGCTGTGGGGAGGGAAATGGAATGGCATGCCCTGTGATAAGTTGTCCTGATGTGTCCACCATTCCAGGGAGGAACGGAGGGAAGGAGTGACTTTGATGTTGTTCTCAAAGTCACCCAACCATTGGCGCCATTGATTCTGAAGCACCCACTGTACTGGCCTCATATGGAGATGAGCGAATGTCACCATGGGGATGGCAGCTGCCATATGCCCCAGAAGGCATAGAAAACTTCTGGCTGTTATGAATTGCTGGGTTTGGATTTGAGAAGCCAGAGAAAGGAGTTTGTCTTGCCTGTCAGAAGAGAGAAACGCCCTGGTGGAGACGGTGTCCAGAATTGCTCCTATGTACTGGAGTGACTGGGTAGGAGTCAGGTTGGACATGGGCCAATTGATGGTAATGCCCAGAGAGATGGGAAGAGGGTAAGGGTAGCCTGTAGGGCTAGAAGCAGAGCAGCTTCGGAGCTTGCCTTTATAAGCCAATTGTCAAGGTATGGGAAGACGAAATGTCCGTCCCTTCTCAGAGCCACTGCCACTACAGTAAGGCACTTGGTGAAAACTCTCAGAGCAGATGAGAGGCCGAAAGGAAGTCCTCGAAATTGGTAGTGGTGCCCTAGCAGGTGAAAGCATAGGAACTGGTAGTGGGCGGGTGGATAGGGATGTGCAGATATGCGTCTTTCATGTCCAGGGCGCACAACCAATCCCCTTGCTTTAAAATTGGTAAAATGGATGTTAAGGTGACCATGCAGAATCTCTTGTACTGAATGTGTAAATTCAGTTGCCTGAGGTCTAGTATAGACCTGAGGTCTCCCATATGTTTGGGGACCAGGCAAAAATGGGAATAAAACCCCTGAAGGTACTCCAAAGGAGGAACAGGGTAGATGGCATGTTTGTTTAAAAGTGCCTGAAGTTCCTCTTGGAGAATGGCGATATGGTCGGGTAGATAACAGACATAGTGGGGAGGATGCAGGGGTGAAGATGTAAGCTCCAGAGTGTGCCCCGTACGTATGATTTGGAGTACCCACTCGCCAATGTAATGGCTTTCCAGGCCTCTAAGTGAAGGGCAAAGTGGCCCCTGACAGCTTCCGAAGCCTGGACGAGGAAGCCAGGGGCAAGCACTAATGGGTCACTGGGCAGGGGGTTGGCTGGTCTCATCCTGGGGGTGGACGTGGGAGCCCTTTGAGGCCAGGGTGGTGGTCTGAGAGGAGGATTGGGAATGTCCCCGGGAGCTACCTCTATAGGCGCCTCTATTTTTGCCTTTCCATTTGGATTGAAAAGTTTGAGAACGGTACTGGTGTAAGTGCTGAGGTGTGTGGTACATATCATGCACAGTATGGAGGGTAAGGCTGGAAGCTTGGAGATCATCCAACTGCATCTGAGTACCTGGGCTGAAAAGCTTAGAGCCATTAAATGTGGCATTGACCAGTTTATGTTGTATATCCAGCTGTAAACCTGATACGCGCAGCCAGGCATGGCGGCGTAGGGTGACCCCCGTAGCCATTGCTCGAGCTGAGGTATCCACTGCATCATATCCTGAGTGGAGGAGATGCCTAGAAATGGAATTCCCTGTAGAAATCGTGGCCAACAACTGATCCTTCTCCTGAGATGGAGGGAGTTTATTGACTACATCAATCGCTGAGGACCAAAGGGTACGTTGGTAATTTACCATGTGTCCCATATAATTTAGAATTCTCAGGTTCATCATGCCCACTTGAAAGACCTTCTTTCCCAGACAGTCTAAGCAGCGGGATTCCTTGTCCGGAGGCAAGGAGCTCATGTGCTGTGAGCATTTGGTGTTATCATGAGCAACAGTAATGACCACCGAATCTGCCTTGGGATTAGATGAAAAAAAAGGGTGGTCAGAGGGAGCCTGATAAAGGTGATCTGCTTTCCGAAGTAGAGCCGGAACAGCCAAGGGTTGGTTCCAGGCTACTAACACAGCATTTTGGTAGGTTCAGATAAGTGGGGGTACCACTACTACAGGGTCATCTGGCAGTTTGAGGTAGTCTGCCATGTCTTTTCTCTGCTTATCATGTTTGGTGGTCGAGAAACCCATGATTTTTTCCATCTGGACCATCAGTACGTGAAACGATAGGTCATCGGGGGCGAGGCCACTGCATGGTGGGAAGGGTCCTCGTGCAGAGATGAAACAGTCAAGAGGGAGAACAGAGGACGTGACTCCAAATCTTGAAGTTCAATATATACTAGGTCATTTAGAATGCCTTCTGGAAAATCTAGATCCTTAGAATAGTATTCTTCCACATAATCAGATGGGAGAGCAAGTGGAGAAATTGTTCCCTCACCAAAAAAGCATTTCGGTGAGGGCGTGGGAGACCTGGATGGGTGACTACCATCACCAGGAGTGGGAGGTTGTGAATGCCTCATTACATCCAGGATCTGCTAGACCACTGTGTCTACGTCCATTTATGTAGTAGAGGGAGGGGAAGGATGTTTCTGTGAAACCAATTGGACAATAGAGGAAAGTGGACGTAAGGTATAAGCTGGTCTGGAACCAGGGTGATAAATCCTGGGATCACAGTCCCAATCAGGCTGACCCATATGACCAGAAGACCTTGAGGGAGGAGGGGCAGCCAAAAAAGTGAAATCCATAGCGTTTCCTAAAGGATCCTGGTTCTTCGTCAAGGAGGCAGGAAGAGAGAAAGATTTTGAATGTTTAGCTGCCATTGCCGTCAATGAGAGAGGGAGTCACCAATGGCAGTAGCACAGAGTTCCGTAGAGACTGCGGATAAAATGCTAGAAAGCGCCGTTGACAAGAGGGAGTAAACTCCTGTTGACAAAGAGGCAGTTCTCAAGGGTGTCATCGATGAGGAGTGACCAGAAGTGGTTGTCGTTGACGAACGCTTAGGGCAGGATGCCGAGGTAGAAGCATCCTTATCCCATCTATGCTTCTTACGTGAGGCAGTAGGAGGGGGGTCCTTGGGATGGGCCCCTTGCTTCTCCAAAAGAGCGGCTTTTTGGTCCGTAAAATCAGCCTAAATATTAAGCAACCATCATTGAATTACTTGATTAAACTCCTGACAAAGCTGCAAGAGGATGAGTCGTGTGTGGGTCCCAGACAACGGGCACAGACTGCATGGTTGTCGTAATGGTAGATTTTTCTACCGCAATGACATGGACAAAATAATGGTGATTTGCTTGAAGATCCTTCTGACATAAGTCAATGAAGGAGTAGGAACAGAGAAAAAAACATTCCCTTAGCTCAGTTTCTCATCAATGACTGCTTACACTGTGCACTAGCTGCTGCGTGCGAGCTGAAGACGGCGGGAAAATGAACTGAGGATACCAGGGACTGCCCACTCTGATATAGGCAGCAGACTGATGATGTCATGTGTGGGTGGCCCCTGGCATAAGACTGTTAGATGAGCTGCATGCACCACAGCAACCTCTCGCGACAACCCAAGTGTATTACCTGCTGCAAGAGAACACCCCATGGAAGATCTACTGTTACAGGCGAGTACCGTTTTTCTAGGGACATGGATATGTTGTACTTATCCACATTTCTGGCAGACTCCTAGCAGTTCTCTGTGAGAAGGGGGAAGGTGCATGCCCCCTATTTAGGAAA
The DNA here is from genome assembly GCA_016271365.2 of Neoceratodus forsteri. Classification (NCBI taxonomy): domain Eukaryota; kingdom Metazoa; phylum Chordata; order Ceratodontiformes; family Ceratodontidae; genus Neoceratodus; species Neoceratodus forsteri. Next base: position 1,271,312,257 of record CM057449.1, on the reverse strand, counting down.
AAGAGACTGCAGAACTGAGACCCCAAAACCATCATCCCAGCATGGTTCAAGGTCAATGTGGTAATGGGAAATGAAGAGGTATGTGCTGACTTACAGGTAGCAGCCCTGCAGATTTCCTGGATAGGGATGTCCCTGGAAGCAGCAGTATGTCTGGTGGAATGAGCCCTAAGCCCAACAGGAGGCTCCCTACCAGCCAACCTATAGCAAAGGTTGATGCAGGAGACTAGCCATCTACTAATTGTCTGCCTAGCTGCCGGTCTGCCAGGTGCAGCTTCTACGTAGGTGACAAAGAGCTGGCTAGCATCACCGTGAACTCCAGCCATATGCTCCTTATATTAAGCGAGCATTCACCTCAGTTCCAACTATGGAGTTTATGCTCGGCTTCTGAGATTGGGCTGGTACAGTATACCAGGAGATGCATCACCTGGCTAAGGTGAAACTCCGAAACAACCTTTGGGAGGAACTTCGGGTTGGGGTGGAGGACACCTCTGTCCTTGTGTAAAACCAAATAAGAAGACTCCAAAGAGAGTGCCTGGAGCTCACTGATCCTTCTGGCAGAGGTGATGGCCACCAAGAAGGTGTTTTTTCCTGACAGGTGGGAGATGCGACATCTGTGCATAGGCTCAAATGGCTTGCCCATAAGCACAGCCAAAATCAGCAACAAGTCCCAGGGTGGTGGTGGTGGTTCACGCACTGGTGGGGACAAATGATCAAGGCCTTTAAAGAAGCACCTGACAACCTTCTTCTACGCCACTGTTGGCATACCAGCCCATGCCCCGTATGCAGAAATGACTGTGAGGTACACCTTGAGGGTTGTCGACCAGAGGCCCAACACAGAGAGGGATCAAAGATAATCCAGAATGCTCTTCACCAGGCAGGACAAGGGGTCTAGCTCCTTGCCCTGACACAGATGGAAAACCTCTTCTATTTGAAGGTTTCTGAGAGGCCTCCACTACATGGTAGACTTCATCGGACAGACCCAAATCCTGGAACTCCAGCTGCTCAGAACTAGGCTGTCAGGTGAAGGGACTGAAGATCTGGGTGACGGACCTTCCCCTGAGAGTAATAGAGCAGGTCCAGACAAAGCGGCATTCACCATAGAAGCCTGCTGCTGAGGCTGTGGAAATCTGGGTATCAGAACTGGTGTGGCCAGTCCGGAGCTACCAGTATCATCCACGTCTTGTCCTACTGAACCATGATCAGAACTTTGTGGATCGGGGAAAGGGAGGGAAGGCATACAGGAGGCCTGGGATCCATGGCCTCACAAAGGCATCCCTCAGAAGTGTCCTGCACAGAAGGGAGCAGGCACAAAACAGACTCAGCTTCATGTTCTCTGGGGAGGCAAACAGGTTGACCTGTGGAGTGCCCCACTTGGAGAACAGGTGATTGACTATCTCTCGGTGAAAGGACCACTCATGAGATGCCTCACCCACTCGGATGAAGGTTTCCACCACCTGGTTGGATACACTGGCCACATGAATTGCCAGAAGGTTGGTGTCCTGACTTTGAACAAGGGTCCAGGTGCAGGGAGCTTCCTGGCACAATGAGAGGGAATGTATCCCTTCCTGCTTGTTGAGGTAGTACATGGTTGTCATGTTGTCCGTCTGGACCTGGACTGCCAGACTCTGCACTACAGGAGCAAAGGCCATCATGGTAAGATGCACTGCATGGATATCCAGCAGGCTAATGTGACATCAAGACTCCTTGGGCCCAGACAGGCTCCCAATTCCGTCAGAGAGGCATTGGTCATGAGAGTGACCGTCGGCCCGGGGTGGACATATGGGACACCTTCCTGCAGATGTTCCGGAATGAGCCACCACTGAATGGCATCCCACATCAATTGTGTCACTGTGACTGGCTGGTCCAGGTGACCGAGGCACTGAGACCGCTGATGGGCCAGGTCCCACTACAGGGGGCGCATCCACCAGTAGGGCCTCCAGACCACGCTGGTGCAAGCCGCCATGTACCGTAGAAGGCACAGGAAGTCCTGGGCAGGGTGTGATTGCCCAATCTGAAATAAGCAGGCAAAGGAAATAAGATCCTCCGCCCTGTCCATTGGGAGATGGGCCTTGGCCCGAAGGGAGTCAAGCTCAGCCCCAATAAACTGAATCACCTGAGAGGAAAAGAGTTCCAACTTGGCTGTGTTGACTAGGAGGCCCAAGGCCAAGCAGGTCTGAAGGGCCAGATCTCTCAACTGCTGCACTTCCAATCTGGAGGAACTGGTGATCAGCCAATCGTCCAGGTAAGGGTGCACCCGGACACCTCGGTGCCGCAGGGAAGCTGCCACCACTCATGTATGCACTTGTGAAGACCTAAATGGTGAGGAAAGGCCGAATGGCATGGCCTGGAACTCGTACAGGATCCCTTCTGAGCAGAACCCCGAGAACCACCGGTTGGACGGGCGGATTGGGATGTGGAAGAAGGCATCCTGAAGATCTAGGGAGCAAAACCCCATGTTCTGCTCCAGGGGCAGGATGATCTGATTCCAAGTGACCATTCTGAACTTGCACGGCCTCAGGTACTGGTTGAGGTTGTGAAGACCCAGTATGGGGTGCCCCCTGTCTCCTTTGGAGCCAGAAAGTATCTGGAAATGAATCATGGACCGGTCGTGGAGTCCCAGATGTGGGCCACAGCTTCCTTCTGGAGGAGCTGGGCAATCTCCTCCCGAAGGCTGGACAACATGCCCACAGATACCATGCCTTCCTGTAAGGTACGGACTTGGCTTGGCGAGGAAGCCTCGAATTTCAGAGACAACCCTCGACTCACCACTTCCAGCACCTATCTGTCTGTGGTGATGACAGACCAAGCAGAAGCAAAGTGGTGGAGCTGGCCCCCCATGGGGGGGGTCCTCGACTGAGCAGGGCAGACGGGGAGGGACAACCCCTAACCTGTCACTGAGCAGGCTTGGAGGCAGCTCCGGGCCAGCTGAGTGCAGGGTGGCTCCTTGGCCCCTGAGTTTTCTAGCGTCAGAGAAAGAATGCTTAGGCTTTGGTTGCCATGGCTGCTGCTGCTGCCTGGCTTGGGGCTGCAGTGGTCTTGCCTGAGGTGTGGAGTAGGGCTGAAAATGAAAGGCCTTCTTCCATTGTTTCTGGCCCTTAATGTCCTTCTGGGAGGATGAGATGGAGTCCAAGGAGGTGTTGGACTTCTCTATGCGAGTGAGATGTCCCTCAACGCCGGGTCCAAACAGGTTGGTACCCAAGAAAGGATCATCCGTCAGCCTGTGCTGAGTGTTGGCCATAAAGGTTGAGGTTTTCAGCCACACCCTGTGATGCATAGCCACTGCTGGGCTACAGATCTGGCACAGGAATCCCCAATGTCCAGAGCCATCCGGAGCTGCTGAGCAGCTACTGCGCACACCTGGTCACAGACCAGCTTAACCGGCAGTTGTAGATCAGCCAGGAGGCTAGGAATGACCTGGTTCAACATTCCCAAAAGGGCATGGAAAAATTAGCCATCATAACTGCCAAACTGGCCTGCTGAAAGTCGAGGGATGAGGCGGCACAGACCTTTTTGGCCCCATGGTCCAGTTTCTTGGACTCCTTGTGTGGGGGCTTGTTGATGTCGCCGACATGGCCCATACACCGAAACACTGAGTCCGCAACCAACTGTTCGGCCGAAAGGTGTTCGGTAAACCCAGGCAAGAACCCAGTAGGCAACGCATACTTGCAAATCTGGGGGGCGGATGGCGTTCGACAGGAGTCAAGGCAGGGTGCTGCCACAGCTTCAGATCAGGACCAAGGTTGGCCTTCGCAACAGGGAAAGTGACTCTTTCCAAGATCTCTGTCAATGGGTGTTTGGCCCTCTTTTGGACTGGTTGCAGAATGCCCACTGATTCCAAGATCAGGCAGAGCAGAGCCCCGAAGGAGGTCAGCCCGTGATCAACTAGGAGTTCCTCAGCAGATTCCTGGTCGAAGCCTGGGGTTCGCAAGGAATGCATAGAAGAGATCTCCAAATCAGAGGACTCCTTGACCACCACCTTGTTAAGCTCCCCAAGGACCACACGAGGCTTGTCAGAGTAAGTGTGAATTTGTACCGACAGCCTACCGGGAAACTGGAGGGCAGAGCGCACAGTCTTAGATGAGGGTCCATGCAAGGGCTGCAGAGGCGGAGGTTCCACCCTAAAGGGGGGGTGAGGCAGGCATCGGCCTGGCCAGGGAGACCAGAACAGGCTGTGACACTGGCATTCAAGGGAGTGCAGGTACTGACTGTGGAGCTTGGCCTTAGCTGAGAATCCACTGCTGACAAACAAGCTCCTCGTATCAGCACCTCAGTTTGCGGCAGAGCCATTCTTCAGAAGATGAGCAAGAGGAGTGTCAATGGTGGGTTTTGGCCAATGGGTGAGAGTGGGGCGTACAAGAGCATCAAGAGTCCCGGAACTTCGACCAGGAAGTGGATTTCGACTGAGATCCTGAATGACATCTAATTTGTCGGGTGGGGGAGGGAATGGGTAGGTATGGGATGTCGAGGAACCCCTGAAGGTTGAATTAGTTAAGAAGAGCCAGCTGGCGTGGCTCGCTGATCCAGCCCCTCATGCCAGAGAGCCATTAGGATGGGAGTCCTGGACAAGGAATCCTCCCCACCACCCTCCGACAACAGTTTGACAGGGTTGAGATATATCTCAACCGGCAAGCCTGACAGGGACACCAAGAGGCAAGTGGCCTGGACCTGGGTTAAAGTGTTGTCAGCCAAAGCTGATGGCTCGATGGCCGTAGAGCCAGCAGAAGCATGGGAATGAGATGAGCGAGTGTGCTCTCATTCCCATGACATGCAACAGGCCTTTCTCGATTTAGAGTCCTGTTTGGATCCTCAGGAAGGGCCCTTCCCGAGAGCAGATGGGGACTGGCACAAGTCCCTGAACACCCCCGTGAATGAGGCACTCGTGTCGCCTGTACCAAGGCTGACGAAGTAGCACCTGAGGCAATCTGGGCCACAGCCTCCTCAAAAGCAGTGAGCTGCTCAGCCAAACCAGCTGCAGGAGAGATGGCTTTGCAGACATCCTTCGACTTAATGGGAGGGTTACATTAGTCTGGATGACCCAAAATGAGTCAGGCATAGTGGTCCTCCAAAGCAGAGGGTTGGAGGGTCTGGCACAAACCGCAGGCCTGCAGGTCGCAGTGAACCCAAAGAGGAATGCACAGAAGAGATCTCCAAATCAGAGGACTCCTTGACCACCACCTTGTTAAGCTTCCCGAGGACCACAAGTGGCTTGTCAGAGTAAGTGTGAATTTGTACCGACAGCCTACCGGGAAACCTGAGGGCAGAGTGTGCAATCTTGGATGAGGGTCCATGCAAAGGCTGCAGAGGTGGAGGTTCCACCCACAAGAGACAGGGCTATCCTAGATCTAGTACTGACTAACAAAGAAGGGATCACAGATCTCCAGGTAGAAGGTCACCTGGGGGCCAGTGACCATCACATGGTATGGTTCAATTTGACTACTACATCTAAATCATCCCATTCCAAGGCAAAAATATGGGACTTCAGAGGAGCGGACTTTGATAAGATGGCCAACAGAGTTAAGCTAGCTCTGGCAAAAGAAACACAGGGAGGGGGTACAGGCAAAGTGGCAAGCATTAAGAATGCAATACTTGAAGCAACATCCCATTGTGTTAGACAGAAAAGGAAGTGCAAAAGAAGAAGGAAACCACTTTGGTTCTCAAATACAGTAGCAGAAAAGGTCAGAGCCAAAAGGCTGGCCTTCAGGAAATATAAGGGAACACAGCGGGATGAAGATAGGGAGGCATACCAAACTGCCCTAAGGGAAGCAGGTAAGGCAGGCAAAGTCCCAAACTGAGGAAACACTAGCACAAACAGTAAAAGAAGGTGACAAGACTTCTATAGATACATTAGTGAAAGGAGAAAGTCCAGAGGGGGTATTGCTAAGCTTAATGGAGAAAAGGGAGCATGTGAGGAGGAGGACCCTGTAAAGGCATCTATCCTAAATAGATACTTTTGCTCAGTATTTACTGAAGAGAAGGTAGGGCAGGGCCCACAGCTCAGCATCATGGACACAGGGGGAGGGAGGTAAGCACTACTCCCTTCACAAAAGAAAGGGTCCTACAAGAGCTTGCTAAGCTCAGGGTGGATAAGGCAATGGGACCTGATGGCATACATCCCAGGGTACTTAAGGAGCTAAAGGAGGAACTAGCAGAGCCATTACCAGAATTGTTTAGTGAGTCTCTGAGCACAGAGAGGTCCCAGAAGACTGGAGAAGGGTTTATGTGATCCCGCCCACAAGAGTGGTAGCAGGGAGGAGGCGGGAACTACAGACCGGTCAGTCTTACCTCAGTAGTGGGCAAGATTATGGAGGCACTTAAGGAAAGGATAGTAAACACCTGGAATCCATAGGGCACAGGATCCAAGACAGCATGGGTTTAAAAAGGAAGGTCCTGTCAAACTAATCTCATAGATTTCTTTGACTGGGTAACCAGAGTGGTGGACCAAGGGGAGCAGTTGATGTCGCCTACCTTGACTTCAGCAAAGCTTTTGACACTGTTCCACACAGAAGATTGATAAACAAGCTGGTAGGCTCGGGTGGGTCAGAAGTTGGTCAACTGGGTGGCAAACTGGTTGACGGGCAGAAAACAGAGAGTGGTGTAAATGGTATACAGTCAGAAGAGATGCAAGTCATAAGTGGGTACTCAGGGATCAGTCCTGGGGCCAGTCCTTTTCAACATCTTCCTAGTGACCTTGCAGATGGACTAGAGGGTAAGGCTTGTCTGTTTGCAGATGACACCAAGATCTGCAACAGAGTAGATGATCCAGATGGAGTGGGCAGAATGAGAAGAGATCTGATAAACTAGCAGAATGGTCAGAAGAGTGGCAACTGGGATTTAATGCAAAGAAGTGCAAAATCATGCACATAGGGAAGAGAAACCTGAAGCCACCTATAGGCTGGGAGGAGTTGCTAGCAGTCACAAAGGAAGAAAGAGACTTGGGCATCATCAACTGATGACCCAAAATCATCCAAGCAGACCTCTAAAGCAGTAGGTAAGGCTAGGGGTGTTGGTATTAGTAGGGGTATCACAAGTCGAAGAGGGAGGTAATAATCCCTCTTTACAAGACACTGGTTAGGCCCCATCTGGAGTACTGCGTGCAGTATTGGAGGCCACACTTTCACAAGGATATTAACCAAATTGAGGCAGTCCAGAGAAGGGCAACCAAAATGGTGCAGGGACTGCATCAGAAGACATATGAGGACAGATTAACAGAGCTCAATATGTATACCCTTGAGCAAAGGAGGGAGAGAGGTGATATGATCGAGGCATTCAAACACCTTAAGGGCATAAACAAGGTGAAAGAGTCTAACATGTTTAAATATAAGAAAATAGCAGGACAAGAGGACACAGCATGAGATTAGAGGGAGGCCGATTAAGGGGAATGTGAGGAAATCTTTTTCACAGAAAGGGTGGTGGATGGCTGAATGGCTTACCACAAGAAGTGGTGGATATGAATACAGTGCAGGGCTTCAAACAGGCATGGGATAGGCATAAGGGAGAAATACAAATGACTATGAATAGATAGGCCACTGACAGAGCAAAGGCCGATGGCACATTTATAAGGTAGAAAAAGAAATGGGCAGACTGGATGGGCCTTGCGGTCCTTATCTGCCGTCAACTTCTATGTTTCTATGTAAAGGGGGATGAGGCAGGCATCAGCCTGGACAGGGAGAACAGAACAGGCTATGACACTGGCGACCAAGGGAGCGCAGGTACTGATTGTGGAGCTTGGCCGAGAAGCCACTGCTGCCAAACAAGCTCCTCATATCAGCACCTCAGTTTGCGGCAGGGCCATTCTTCACCAGAAGACGAGCAAGAGGAGTGTCAAGGGTGCTTTCTGGCCAATGGGCGAGAGCGGGACCTACGATAGCGTTGAGAGTCCCTGGACTTCAACAGAGAAGTGGATTTCGATTGAGATCTTGAACGACATCTAATTTGTCGGGGGGGGGTGCCGGGGTAGGTGTGGGATGTCGAGGAACCCCCGAAGGTTGAAGTAGTTGAGGACAGCCAGCTGGCGTAGCTTGCTGATCCAGCCCCTGATGCCAGAGGGCCATCAGGACCGGAGTCCTGGACAAGTAATCCTCCCCACCACCCTCTGACAACGGTTTGACAGGGTTAAGATATATCTTGACCGGCAAACCTGACAGGGACATCAAGAGGCAAGTGGCCTGGACCTGGGTTGAAGTGTAGTCAGCTGAAGCTGATGGCTCGATTAGCTGTCGAGCCAGCAGAAGCATGGGAATGAGAGGAGTGAGTGTGCCCTCATTCCCACAACATGCAACAGGCCTTTTTCGATTTAGAGTCCAGTTTGGACCCTCAGAAAGGGTCATCCCCAAGAGTAGATGGGGACTGGCACAAGTCCCTGAACACCCCTGTGAATGAGGTACCCATGTCGCCTGTACCAAGACTGTCGAAGCAGCACCTGAAGCAACCTGGGCCGCAGCCTCCTTGAAAGCAGTGAGCTGCTCAGCCAAACCAGCCGCCGCAGAGATGGTTTTGCAAACATCCTTCAACTTAATGGGAGGGTTCCATTAGTCTGGACAACCCAAAATGAGTCAGGCATAGTGGTCCTCCAAAGCAGAGGGTTAGAGGGTCTGGCACAAGCCACATGCCTGCGTGTCGTACTGAACCCTAAGTAGTAAACACGCGTGGAGTGTGGGTTGTTACACAACATCTTTGTGTGCAGGAAATGCACTGTTTGAAGCAGGGACCGGGTTTGGAATGGTCTTGATCCATAACTGGTAACAGTTTTTTCAAAGTTTTGCAAAAGCTCTAAGACCAAAGGTTTTTCGAAGTTAGGGCCCTACAATGGGGGGAACCTGAGATGCTTCCAGAGGAAAGGAAGATCTGACGTCATGGGGCGATGCCGAGGAGGATACCACCCGGGTGGGTGGGAGGAGCTAGCTTGAAGACCTTCTAGTCAGATTCTTAAAAGGAAAGGAGCATTGCCAGAAATGTGGATAGCATTCCAGAAATAATAGGGAAATGTGTTATAATTTCCCCCACCTTGGAAGTCTATGTTACTGATGTCTATAACTTAGATGTTACTAGTTGGTTAGTTATTAGGATGTTTACTGTTAATGGTTTTAAGTTAGCCCAGTTTGCAACTTCTTTTATATATTCCATTTTATATCAGATAAGACACACTACAGGTATGCAGAGAGTAGCAGCGGCGGTAAGTGATAGAATTAGACTTTGGAGAGATCTGAAGATGAAAGTTTTATCATTTAATAGACAGAAACCTCTGCACGAGGAGAGGGAGTTGTGGCTTTATCTACCAATGAGAGGGAGAAGGATGAGACGGGAAGGTTCCACAGGATGCTTAGGTAACCGCCTCTTGCCCTTATGCCTAGACAAGCTGCGATACTCTCTTTTAATGTAAATGGCATACATAACCCAGTTAAAAGGCAAAGGTTATTTAATTTCTTTAAAAAAGAGAAACCAGATGTGATTTTGGTACAAGAAACGCATCTCTCACAGACGGAACATTCCAAATTTAAATCTTGGGGTTTTCGGGAGGTGGTTGCATCTTCGCATGTATCTGGCAGGCGACGAGGCACTGCAGTCCTGATACCTCGAGGTACCCAATTCCAACTTGAGCAGGAAATTACTGAAGAAGAGGGAAGGTACACTATAGCAGTGGGGAAGCTATATGGTACCCAGGTTACCCTATCTTTAGTATATCTACCTCCGAGTTCAAAGGTCCAAGTAACAGATTATAGGATGATCTTTTGCCACAGATAAAAGGTATATGTATTATTGGTGGTGACCTAAATGTTACACTTAACCCAACAGTAGATACCACTTGCCCACTACAACACAGATTTACAGGACCCGGAATTTATTAAATTAATGAAGACACTCACCCCGAGAATTATGACAGAAAATAATTCTGGAGATACATCACCGGGTATAAGGTGGGATACCCTTAAGACTGTATTAAGGGGGGAGATTATCTGGTATTCGACCCATAGAAAAAAAGCTAGGGAGAAACTGCAAGGGGAACTATATAGCGAACTACAAGACCTACAACAGAAACAGTATCGGGGGACTACACAGTCAGAGAACAAATAAATAAAGTTAAGCAGCAAATACAAAAATTATCAGATCAACAAATAGAGCAACAACTGCTCTACTTGAAAATTTGCTGCCAAGAAGGAGGACCAAGGGGAGCCAGAAACCTGGCTAGGTGCTTAAGAGGCATGAGAGTCCACGCAATGATTACAAAATTGAAGGAACCTGAGTCTGGACATGTGCTATTATTACCGCAAGAAATATGGCAGGCGATGGCCAAATATTATCAGAAACTATATATGGAGGAAATTTACCCCACCCCCCAACAATTACGCGAATACTTATAACACTCTCCTCTGCCCAAAATCTCACAAATGCAAGCAGCAGAGTTACTCTGTTCCATTACATCTATGGAAATTTGGGAAACTCTCAAAACAACTAAGTATCAAAAAGCACCTGGCCCAGATGGGTACCCTATGGAATTTTATTGAACATTTCATAAAATATTGATACCTCCCCTTTCATAGGCCTTTCTGAGCATCCAAGATGGACAATCCCATGCCTCCCTCATGGAAATACACTGAAATAGTGGCCATTCCTAAGCCTAGGAAAGATTCCTTGCTGATGGCCTCATATAGGCCTATTTCGAAACAACTGTGACTATAAATTATTTGCGTCCATACTGGCACATAGGATGGCTAAACTGCTACCTACCTTAATCGATGGAGATCAGGTGGGTTTTGTTATGAAGAGACAGGCACACAATGCCGTTAGAAGGGTTCTATTACTTACGGAATACTCCACACAAAGACAGATTCCCTTTGTCCTTCTCGGCCTTGATGCCGAAAAGGCATTTGACAGGGTTTCCTGGCTCTATATGAAAAAATTACTCACCTTAGTAATTGTGTTTCTTCTAATGGAGTCTTGCTGTATTCTGACAAACTGATTTTATCTCCTTCCATAGGGATAAAGTGGTCCTTAGAACCAATAGGAGGTTCTTGCAGAAAGTGGTCTCAGGCTTCCACTTGAATCAGTCTATGTCTCTTCCTGTCTTCTTCACTGATCATTCCTCCTCAGGAGAGAGGATGCTACACAGTTTAGTTGTTAAAAGAGCCCTTAGCTACTACACAGAGTGTACCAAGGGTCATAGGTTTGATTCCCTCCAGTTGTTCCTCACTTATGGGGAAGTGGGAAAGGGCAAACCTGCCACCAAGAGAACTATTGCCAGGTGGATTGTGTCTTGTATACAATTCTGCTATGAGAAACTGGGAAAGATTCCAACCTCAGGCCTGAGGGTTCACTCTACAAGAGGTACAGCTGCTTCCCTGGCTGCAGCCAGGGATATCCCTTTGTTAGAAATTTGTCAAGCAGCCACCTGGAAAATAGTCCATACCTTTACCAAGCATTACTCTCTGGATATCCAGGCTAGGACTGATGCTCGGCTTGGCACAGCAGTATTTCAGAGCCTATTCCCAAAGTAGGTTCTCTCCCTCCTCCATGGAGGTACTGCTTGGTAGTCTGCAGTTTGTCAGAATACAGCAAGACTTCATGTTGTTTGAAGAAAAAATTACTCACCTTAGTAATTATATTTCTTTTAATGGAGTGTTGCTGTATTCTGACCTCCCTCCCTGCCTCCCCTCTCAGAACCTGTTTTTCGGGGAAGTGGGTGGGCAGGTGCAGTGCTGCATCCCAGAGGTGCTTCTTGCACACCCTCCTTTTTACTTGGGTGTTTGGTTGTATTGTTATCCTTATTTTGGATTGGTTTTGGTTTTCCTGACTTGAGTCTTCCTTGGGAATCCAAAACTCTCTGTTGCCAGTTGGCTAGTTTAAAATTTTACAATTTCCACATAGTATAGTTAGTGAGTTTTTACTCGTAAGAATCTGATGGTTGGGTTTCAAAGGGCTGCAGACAGAGACCTCAACCAAGCTCGAGCTCAATGTTCTATGCACTGCATAGAAATTTAACCCTATGTTCTCCGGGGCAGTTTAAAGGCTGGAGCTAACTGCAGTTTGTCAGAATACAGCAATACTTCATGTTCTTTGAAATGGGCTACCTTAGAGAGATTTGCTTTTCCAGACAGATTTATAACACAACTCAAAACTATGTATCAAGACCCCACGGCCTATCTAAAATTGGATGGTATGCTTTTCTCTCCTTTTCCTTTAAGTAGAGGTACGAGGCAAGGTTGCCCACTTTCCCCATTATTATTTGCCCTCTAATTGGAGCAGTTAGCTGCCCATATTAGGGCGTAAACTAATATTGAAGGAATTCCGGTGGGAGGGAGGTCACATAAGATGACAATGCTTGCAGATGATATTCTGCTGACCCTCACCTCTATGGAGACCTCAATCCCAGAGGTGTGGGAACAATTGGACATATTCAGTAAATTAGCAGGGTACAAAATTAATGATACTAAAACAGAAGTACTGACATGTTAATTTCGGCCCAAGGGGACTCTTAAAACAGATTTTCCATTTAAATGAAATAGAGTAGAGATGCAATATCTGGGAATCAAAATACCATACAAGTTGATTCATCTGGAATTGATGAATTTCAAGCCCATTACCCAGCAAATTACTGCAGATTTGTCCCAATGGACTTCACTTCATTTGGGAATTGTATCTAGAGTAGAAACTCTACAACAAAATGTACTACCTCGCCTGCTCTTCTTTATACAAACCCTCCCCATAATACCATCAAAGGCATATTTTCAAACATGGGATAAGTTGTTTTCTAGATTTATATGGGGGGGGGGTAAGCCTCCTAGGATAAAATATTCTACTCTACAACTCTCTAGCGTGGAGGGTGGCCTTAGCTTAGGACAATGTATATATGAACCCCACATCTGTATTCTCTAAACAAATGTTTATAGGAAAGCCTTGGCTTCCCAAAATGTTCTGCTTATTGTATATATTCCATGTATTGTTACTGGGTCTTGGCCCCCAGGTCGCATCTGGAATCAACCTTTTAGCTCAGTATGCTTTCCAGGTAAATCTCATAAATAAATAAATAAATATGCCCAAGCGGCTCAAGTTCGTATAGCATTACTTCATTGTGCTGCTCAGTATAAGACATACTGGAAAGAAATAGAGGTCACGCTCAATGGGTTAGAAACATTCCCCTCCCTTATTTTAAAGGATTCTCCAGGAAACATCCCCTATGCATGGTTTATGAAATATACGTCACAATTCCTAAAGGCTTGGCAACAAATGTGGCGATATGTTCTATTCCCCTCAGAACGTAGATATCTTTCTAGGATATCAGACCAGCACTGAGAGAACTATGGTCTTCAATGCACCTTTCAATTAGTAGGCCCTATAGGCCTATATTCCTTTAATTCCTTACAATCAACATATAAAATACCCCAAAACCAATATGGACCTTATCTGAAAATCAAACAAAACTTGATGCCGTTTGAAGAAGCCCTTTCGTGCACAGCAGAGTCACCTTCCCCTTTAATCCAAATAGTGATCTATCACCAAAAAGGACAGGTACAAGAACATATTATTGGGACCCTATACTCAGCTATTTGATTATATAATAATGATTCCTCTGAATATCTTAGAGTCAGGTGGTCTAGGGATCTGGGCCTAGATTTAGAAGAAAGTCGATGGCAAAGCTCCACGAGATTATATGCAAAGATAACTTCCAATTTATATTGGAGGGAATATGCATGGAAAGTTAGAATAAGATTCTTCCGAACACCTGATATAATTGCACACTTTTGGGGAGAGTCGTGTGGTTCATGCTGGAGGAATTGTGGGTAGGAAAAGGCTGGGTTGAGTCATATTATATGGTCGTGCCCTTATATAACAGAATACTGGCGGGAAATCATACAAGAATTAAATGCAATATACGAGCGACCAGAGATTTTAAATCAGACTTTTATATTAAATACAGTCCCTCTAGATGGAACATACCCACAGGAAATGCTCCATAGAATATTAGCACTACTAATCTTGATAGCCAAAAAAATAATTACAAGGCTGTGGCTCTCCACACGGTTGCCAACTAAAGAGTCCTGGAGAAGGTTATCATATGAAGTGTAAGGTCTGGAGAGAATGTCAGCCAGAATAAATAACAGGACTCGTAGTTTTGAAAACCGTTGGAGGAAATGGACAATGTATCAACTGGCACATTACCCAGACTTTGTCCCATGAATCCACAACAGAGATACCTGAACTCTGTGAGATGTATTGGGGGGGAGAAGAAGAAGGAGGGAAGGGGGAGAAGAAGAAGACAAAGAGAAGGGCAAGAGGTGGCAAGATAAAGAACAATATCTATCAAGAAAATTGGTTTAAACTCATTATATATAAAATGTATAATGACAAAGTCAACTTGTATGGAGATATACTGTAGTACTTTTCTCATTTATAAAGGATCTCTCAGGTAAAATCTGTCATAGCATAATATTCTTAACTTCATACCTGCTGTGGAATATGTATTTAGCAAATATTACTGCTCTACCTTACCTATCTTATCAATATGTATACCAGTGTATGATTTCATGTTTTTAAAATTAATAAAAAAAAATAAAAAAAGAAAAAGAAATGTGGATAGCACACCATGTTCACATTCCTAAGAATTAACTTATGCTGTGAATAAATACATAACATTTATTTATTGAAATGTTTCACCAGGAAGGAACACTGAGCAACAGGTTGCTCATCTCCCGGTGCGACCTGGAGGGAAAGGGTACAACAAGGATGAGACATTTTATATTCAAGTTACAAAGATCAACATAGCATACAATTAATTAAGGCAGTTGTTACAAACAGTGTTGTATACATATGTCATTTACGAGAACAATTAATGAGTGCAATGGTAATAAGTGAACAAGTGCTATCATGAAATAAGGGGAGAGTGGATGAGATGAACAGATAGTGCAATCGTATCCCCGAGAAACCCCTTCAGGATGTGGGAAATCCTGTAAGAGGAGAGGGGACTGGAGTGGGGATTAGAGAGGGAGAGAGAGGGAGTAAGTGTGATTAACACATAGGAGGGGAAATAAGGTCTGACCCATAAAGAGAACCCTTGAGGGTGCAATGAACCCTCCAAGGGGGCAGGGAATTCAGGTGATTGTAAACCCTCCTGCTGTTAGACGTTGTAATTACAGAGGGATAGTGAGAGGGAGGAAATGAGAAGTAACACCTGGGAGGGGATGAGGCCTGATCCAAGGAACCCTCCAGAATGCTGGGGACCCTACAAGGGGACCAGGAAGGCCAAGGTAGATGGGAGAAGAAAAGGTGGCAAGCCTAGGCACTATAGGACCGCACTTCAGGATGCTGAGAACCCTGCAAGGGGAGTGTGAAAGCTAGAGAAAAAGGGGGAGAGGTAGGGGAAGGGAGAAAAGTATGAGAACTAGCACCTAGGAGGGGCTAGGATCATTAGAGGCAGTAGAGTTGATAGAGGCATTGGGTAAATTCCAAAAAGGGATGAACTGTAAGGAGCAAGACGAAGGAAATTAAGGTGGGTCATGACAGGAACAGTTAGGAGCAAGATAGTTGGAGAGGGCAGTGTTGATGGAACAGAGGGAGGAGGAGTGTTGAATTTGGGGAGGTAGAGAGTTCCATATTTTAGGGAAGCGGTGAGAGTACCGAGACTTGCCGGAGAGGGTGTAGTGGTGGGAGACAGTTAGTGTGTGAGTGTCTGTAGATCTGAGAGAGTGGGAAGGAGGAGGGGGTGTTATAAATGAGGGGGGGAGGTAGGAAGGGAGTTCACCCAGCTAATGTTTAGCGGTGAATTTAGCACAGTGTGAGAGGCGTCTATTTGTAAGGGAGGGGAACGAAAGGGCTCGATAGAGGTCACATTGGTGGGTGCGAAAGGGAGCATCAAAGGCAAAGCAGCAGACGGAGTTGAAGAGAGTGTCCAATCTGGTCAGGGAGGACTTGGGAGCAGCACCATAGACTACGCTGCAGTAATAAAAAATGGGGAGGATCACCTTCTGGACAAGCTCATGCCTAGTCAAGAGGAGAAATGCAATCAAGGAACCCTGAACAAGGCACCAAGCTTGGGGTGCAATTTTTTCTGGATGGTGTCAATGTGTCCAGAGAAGTTGAGGTGTTGGTCTAACCAAACCCCAAGGTATTTGAAGGACGAGGTGTCCTCACGTGAAGTCCCATCAAGAGTGCGGAAAGTGGGTAGGGAGGGAGGGAAGCCTAGAGAGTCTCTGCCTTGTGCCAAAGGTCATGGAGACTGTTTTCTTGGCATTACACAGAATTTGACAGCTGATAAGGACCGCATGGCCCACCTAATGGGCCATTTCTACCTGATGGATAAGCTACAGGTTTCCATCAACCAACAACAGCCACTTCCTCCTACCCCCCACTAGAATTGCTTTACAGTATGTCTGTCCCATGCATTCTTGAATTCTCCCACTGTTCTTGACTCCACAACCTCCTCAGGAAGGCTGTTCCACGCATCCACAACCCTCTCTGTGATAAAATACTTTCTAACATTACCTCTAAGCTATCCCCCTCTATCTTCAAATTGTGCCCCCTTGTTCTTGCACATCTCTTTTTCTGAAAGATGCTACCTTCTTACATTCTGTTAATTCCCTTGAGGTACTTGAAAGTTTCTATCATGTACCCCTCAGATGCATACAGGACAGTATCAGCGTACATGTGTATGGGGGAGGAGGGGGGGCAAACAGATGGCAGGTTGTTAAGGAAGATGGAGAATAGAAAGGGACCAAGCATGGAGCCCTGAGGGACGTCAGTGCAGATCGGAAAGGGTGGCGAGAATGGATCTGTGATCTTAACTGACTGGGTTTACCAGTAAGGTAGGCCTTAAACCAGTTAGTGGCAGAAGGGGTTAGACCAGCAGATGAGAGGGAACCAAGGAGAAGGGAGTGGGAAACAGTGTCAAAAGCCTTGGCAAGGTCGACAAATATGACTGAGGTGATTCTGCCATTGTCCCTCCCGGAGAGGATGGAGTCAGTGAGACGAAGTAGGGAGGTGGTGATAGTGGTTTTTCCTGAAATCAGATTGGGACAGGGTGAAGGAGGAGGAGGTATCAGACAGAAAGGAGGTGTGTTGAGAGAGGACTAGATGTTCTTGTAGTTTGACTAGGGTGGGGAGTAGCGAGATGGGGTGATAGTTGCCAGGGCATAAGGGGTCTCCACCTTTAGGCAGGGGAGGACCACTGCGTGCTTCCATGTGGTAGGGACATCGGAGGTTGAGAAGGAGAGATTTAAGATCAAGAAGAGGGGGTAGGCAATGGCCGGGCCTGAGACAGAGGAGTTTAGGATCAAAGTCATCTGGGGAAGATACATAGATACCACAGACAGTGTCGGCAGATAAGAGCCTATGGCCCACCCAGTCTGCCCATTTGAGCTTGTAAGTTCATGTTATGTTTTCCTAGAAGCCTGTTGCCCCTCACCCCTGACCTCCAGAATTCCTTTATGTCTATCCCATGTATTCTTAAATCCTGTGATTGTTTCAGCCCCCACCACTTCCTCTGGCAGGGTGTTCCACTTGTCCACAACCCGTTCTGTGAAGAAATTCTTCCTCATGTGTCCTCTGAATTGTCCTCCCTCCAACTTCATCCCATGCCCTCTAGTCCTGGAACATCTTTTTCGCTTAAAAATAGTGTATTCCCGCACCCTGTTCCTCCCTGTAAGATACTTGTATATCTCTATCATATCCCCTCTCTCCCTCCTCTCCTCCAGGAAGTACATATTCAAGTCCTTCAACCTGTCCTCATAGGACTTGTGATGCAATCCATGTACCATATTTGTTGCCCTCCTCTGAATCTTCTCTAACCTGTTTATGTCCCTACATAGGTAAGGTCTCCAGAACTGTACACTGTACTCCAGGTGGGGCCTCACTAGTGTCTTGTATAGTGGAATTATGACCTCCCTTTTCCTGCTGGTGATGCCCCTGCCTATACATCCCAGCATCCTATTTGCTTTACCTGCTGCCTTGTCACACTGTTTCCCTACCTTGAGGTCATCAGAGATGATAACCCCAAGATCCCTTTCCTGCTTGGTTCATGCTATATCCTCACCCCCCCAACTGATATATTGTGCCAGGGTTTTTGTGTCCCATAAGCATTATCTTGCCCTTCTGAGGGGTTGACGGCAAGGAGGGCATTTAGAGTATTGGTGGGAGGCTGAAAAGAATGAGAAGGAGGGGTGTGGGGAAATAGAAAGTGGAGCATTTTTTTGGGGGGGGACAGAGGGGCAGCCATGACATTTGAGGGGGGAGGGGTAATTGGGGAGGGACTTCAGCAGTTCGGTTGCACAGGAGGTGTAATAGGAGTTAAAATTCCACAGCTACAGCATGAGAGTCAGTTACAAGATTGCCATTTACCTTTAACACTGGGGAAGGGGGTTGGACTGAGGGGTAAAGAGGGCATGAACCACCTTACAGAGCTGGAAAGGGTAATTTATGTTAGTGAGGAAAGCATTTTTGAAGTAATCGGACTTGGCTAGCCTTGTTGCCCTGGTACAGGCATTTCGGAGCTTACCGTAGTCTGTGAGGTCACTAGGAAGCTGGGTGGATTTGTGACGCTTCCAGGCACAATCTCTGGCCCTAAAGCAGGCTAAAAGTATTGGAGTAATCCACGGTAGGTGGTTACCCCTAACCCTGGTTTGTTTGAGAGAAGCAAAGGTGTTCCAATTTGGAAGGAATATTTCTTTGAAGTAGGCTAGAGCTTTATCAACTGAGAGGGAGGAGGCTAAGGGAGACCAGTCAGAGAGAGATAGGTTGTGCAGGAGAGGTTCAAGGTCTAGGGATCTGAAGGAGTGAAATTGCAAGGTTTTATGCAGAGATTTTGGTCTGTGGATTTTCCAGACAAGGAATATGGGGTTGTGGTCGCTGAGAGCATCTGGAAGGATGCCAGAGCTAATTACTCTGTGAGAGTGGGTGGTAAGAGTCCAGTTGATCAGGGAGTGATTTTGTGTCTTATGGTTAGGGTGGGTGGGTTCCAAGATCAATTGAGAGAGATTCAGGGCTCCAAGGTCATTACATATTTTGGATGTCTTGGGACATTGTCCCCTTGTAGATCAGAACTAGATTAGAATTAAAAAAACATGTTTAAGCTTCAACTACCTTGGTCAGGAATCACTTTTCAATAAAGAAGTAAAGACACATCCCTGGTAACAAGTGGTGAGGTTCATGGTTCACCCTTAAATTATCTGGCGCTTGGACACATTTATTAACTGACACAATAGGTAGAGTTCTTAGATACATTGAAGGGAATTCAGTACTGGCACCAGTCTCTCAGACCAGGGATCTTTATATGGTACTGCAGTAGCCCAAGGCAGAAAGAATGAGTCACAGCTAGACGGCACTACAAATCGGAGACCTTAAATGTATCTGTAGGGATGTTTGCAGCCAAAAATTGGATGATGGAGAGTTAAATGTAACCAACAGACTGTAGGTGGAAGAACCTCTCTTTCAAACAAACAATGCCAAGGCTTACTGAAGAACTTGTCATTGCAGTAATACAGTCCAAAAATTGAAAACTGTGGCATCAATACAATACGTGCTGGTATGGTGCTTATGAAACTTCAGTGTTCAACAATGAAATCTAAAAGAGGTTTATCAGTAGTTGCCACAGACTGCTGACTTGGCAGTCACATAATTGTTTACCTGCACTGCTTTTGTTCCTACAATTGCTTTTATAAAAAAAAAAAATCAATGTAACATGTGCCTGTTATTACACTTACTCTATAGGTGTTGGGGGAGTTTTTGCATCAGCTGATTTAATACATTTCATTCTTCTGAGTTTCAAGTCATCCTCCGATTATTCAAAATATGTTTTATCTTTGTTTACATGCTGCTAATGCTTTACTGGCTCCTTTATTAACCTGAAACAGCTACTCTGTACAAAGGACTGGCTAGATACAGGTAATGGCAGCCACATTTTTGGTTCCTCATGTCTTAATAGAATTCATGTAAGATATTTAGAGTATAGAGTAATTAACCTCTAACCATGAAGAACAGGGATGTTAGGGCATCAAGGGGTTCTTGTAATTCCACAGAACCACGAGAGCGAAGCTCAAGTGGTCTTATGTCACTAGAACCTCATGGTATTCTAGCAACCCTGTTGTTTACAGTTAGAGTTTTCTTTCCTTTTTTTTTTTTTTTTTAATCTTAGAGTTTCCCATTTTGTGATGAAAAAACCTAATCTATATGTAAACTAATTGTTCTGGCAATTTTTCCACTACACCAGCCTGATACTACATACTCACGTTTCCCTGTGCTCCCAACTCCCCTCCCCGCCTCAGTCAGTACTGCTCTTGAAAAGTTTATTTTTAAAAATAGCTGTTCATTTTGAAACTGATTCTGCGGTACCTCTGCAATTCCATTCTGCACATTCCAAGTTGTGCAGCATGGTTCTAAGTTATGAAACATCACTCTGCACAGTTCTACAAGAATAACAGCTTTTAGAAATCAGTAGCAAAACGGGCTAATCATATAGGGGTGTGTGTGTGTGTATATATATATATATATATATATTTTTTCTATGCAGAAAACTTCGTTAATACATCATTTAGGGTTAAAACACAAAAAGTCAGGAAATGAAATGTTTAGGGTTGCCCCCCCCAGTGGATCTGCCCACCATCCCGAGATTGACAGCTGATGGGTGTGTCATTGGCGTTGAGAGGCCTAAATGTCACCCATTCCATGTGTAATCATATTCACAAGCCACAGTAAATAAAAATTGGGTGACATGTAGGCCTCACAACTTCAATGACACACCCCATCAGCTGCCAATCTCGGGATGATAGGCGGGTCCACGGGGGGGAAGGGGCAACCCTAAACATTTCATTTCCTGACTTTTTGTGTTTTAACCCTAAATGATGCATTAACAAAGTTTATTGCATAGTATTTCCTTACTTTTTGAGAAAGAATAGAAAAGTAGAAAGTCGTGAGAGGTGGAGGGAGCGCAGGCCCTTCGGGCCCCACGCTCCCACCAACTTGCAAATTTCTACAGAATTCTGCACCTGCTTACATGTTAGACACCTAACAACTGAAAAGTACATCCATGGCAGTAAGGGTAGCCATCATATAAATTTCAAGCCAGTACCAGAATGGAAAACGCTGGCTGCAAAACAAACTGCACCACGCAATATCGACACAAAAAATGTGTTGTCCAACACATAAATGCCATAATTCACATCTACAAGACATCCCGTCAACACCCTCCAGATTTCAAGTTAAAAGACCAAACCATTTCGAGATACTTAATTTTTAAAAATTTTAAAATTGGGCTATTTGGACCCTCCAAATCTGGCCCTCTAGTCTAGTCCCTCCCTCGTAATCAAAGATCACGATCAAAGAATAAAAAATAGTAAAACTACATTTTTAGGCAAAAATACATAAAACCACAGCCATGCTTCAATAGAACGAAGCCCCCTAAGCAAAACCCACCCTCATTTGGCTTAATAAGTCACTCCTGAGTTGAGAAAATAGATTTTTTCAAGTGGCCATCTAGTCGTGCTCTGGCAATCAAAGATCGCGGTCAAAGAATCTCACAATCAAAGAATTTGCAGGCTTGCAATCAAAGATTGTTAGCGAGCCGCGATCAAAGAATAAAAAGTTCAAAACTATTTTTTGACCATCTTGAAAGAAACCACAGCCATTGCTTGATAGAGTGAAGCCCCCCGAGCAAAACCCATCCAAGTTTTACTTCAGGAGTCACCCCTGAGCCGAGATATTTGAAGGTTTCCGACCGCAAAAATAAAACAAGATGGCGGCCGTCGCGATCAAAGAATTCCTCGTGATCAAAAATTCTTTGATCGTGAGCCTGCAAATTCTTTGATCGTGAGGAGGGACTGGATGGCCAAAGCCCCATTCTTCTTTCGCAAAATAACCATATAAATTTTCCCATTGACTTATAATGGGAATTTAAAAGTTTAATAACTTTTGAATAGATTAATATTTTTTCACCAAACAAAAAGCAGCATGTTCCTTGACCCAAGCTCTTTCAGAAGAGCCAAGTTGCAGAGTGGCAAGCCACACAACATCCGAGCAGCGCTATGGACAAAATCCAAAAAACTGCCCACATAACTGGTGAAAAGTGCATTTTTCAATGTTCTGGTGCGCAAAAACTGTAAGGCCGACCAAAACAAAATTTGGCAGATGAAGAGATCTACCATGCCCCACCACTCATATCAAATTTCATGCACATCCGTTGAACGGGTCCAAAGTTATTAACACGCAAAATCTTGAGTTTAACATAGAAGTGCCTACTCAACCCTAAATATAGGGGCACAACCGCTCCCCTATAATATATATTATGGTAGCACGGTAGTGCTACCATAGTTAGGGTTGAGGAGCCATTTACATGTTAAACCCCAAATTTTGCACCTTAATAACTTTGCAACCGTTTGACGGATTTGCCTGAAATTTGGAATACACGATCAAGACCCATACGCCTTGGGATCTGCCAAGTTTCTTACTGGTCGGATACACAGCTGCGGAGTTATTAAGCGTGAGCTGCGCGTGCATTTACACTTTTTCTGGAATTCTACGGTCATACTTTACAGGTCGCACGGTTTGCTGAATGTCCGAATCTTCTTCAGGGAACGTGCGGCCAGGGTCCCGATGTGCCTTCAAGATTTCGGAAAAATATTAAACGGTTCAAAAGTTATTCAAAAACAATTTCCATTATAAGTCAATGGAAAAGTTAAAAGTTCACAGTGTCGAAATGCATTTTACTTTGCAAATGGCCCTCTTACTTCGCAAATCTGCCATTTTGTTTTCAGTTAGTGATCAGAAAATGCTTGGCATTTAAAATTGAGACCCTCTAGCAACCTAATTCTTTTTGTATTCACCTAGTCGGAGCCTGAGGATGCTAGCCATGTCTTTATTTTGGGGTAAAACACCCCAGAAATAATGTTTTTCTAATTTCTGGAAATAGTACATTCGCAAAGCACTTTTGTGCTCATGAAAGTGTTGCAAATTTTTGCGAAAGCTTTCGCAAATTGCGACAGTACTTTTCTAGGCTGTGGGGAAATGACAGCAATTCTTTGGCACCCCGCTGCAAAAGAACGGTTTGGGCTTTTGGGCTGAAATTTGCAGGGGATACAGCCAACATCCCACAGATGTGCCTTTCAGTGGCTTGGTGAAAAAATATTATAGGAGGCAAAGTTATGGCACTCCGAACTTCTGTTTTTTCCCCATAGGATAACATTACGGCGTTCGCCGCGCCTTTGAGGGCCCTATCTCGAAAACGGTGCGAGATACGGAGTTTTTGTCGAAAAACTCCTAGGGCTAAGTACAAAACTAGCCAGGAAAGTGATAATACATATGACTTTTAAATTGTTTTTCTATGTCGTACGGTTACTGAGATATAAGCAATTTACTATTCCAACTCCTGATTTTTGTGTTCCGAGAGTCATTATTTTGCACACATTCTTTCTACTCACTGTCTTTCTCTATACAGCTTTTGGGGAAAACCAGCCTGTGCGCTTACATTACTGTTACCATTACCATTTCTGCTTGCGGTTCCGTACTCGTTTCACTTACCATTCACGCTACGCCACCATGTGCTACCTTTATGCTTTCCTATGGCCCATTTCCGTTGTTTTAACATTTCTGTCTACAGTACTGTTTCTCTTCTGTTTCGCTTGCGCCACCATGCGATTACGATTTGCATTTGCGGGCACAATGTTACTATGTGACAAGACATCATGTGGAGGGATCAAGGGTCCAGAGGGCCCTGCGCCCGCTGCCACATTACATTCACTATTTCTCATTATCATTCTCAAAAGGGAAAATTAGAGGCAAAAACTCTGTTTAATGCATCAGTTAGGGTTGTTCCACAGCGACAAAAGCGAGGAAATTCGATGTTAGGTTGAAACCCCCTTGCACCTCCAGCCCACCCCCAACTGGAATTGGGGTGCGCGAGAGTCATCGGTCCTAACTGTCACCCCATTCTCCTATTCCTCAGCTTCTTTCCACATGTGATGGGGTGACAGGGCCGATGACTCTAATGCGCACCTCTATTCCAGTTGGGGGTGGGCTGAGGGTAAAAGGGGTTTCAACCCTAACATAGAATTTCCTTACTTTTGTCGCTGTGGAACAACCTTAACTGATGCATTAAACAGAGTTTTTGCCTCAATATATATATATATATATATATATATGGATATGCAGCGATTCAGTGTGTGATAATGCATTTATCTTGTACAGTTTCCAGTGACCTCAAGTAACCTCATGAGTGCTGAAGGCACGAGTGAGAGTTATGAGAGGTCACTGGAAACTGTACAAGATAAGTGCATTATCACACACTGAACCGCTGCATATTCCATTTATGCAACAGGTTTAGATGTTGTGTGAACATTTTGATTTTGGTAGGTGTAAATAATTTGTCAAAAAAGAGAAAAGAAAACTGAATTTTATGCTGTTTTTTGCTAATTATATAAAAAAAAATGATATCTATAAATAAAACACCACTCATTTTGTAGATATTTTTGAGCTGAACATTTTTCGTGCTCACAGTACCATGCTATCATTTTTTGTTTTAAAGTTATTCATATTTGTTTGTCAAAAAAGTGAACAAAAAATTACATTTTCTTCTGTTTTCTTGCTAATCATATACAATATACAGGGTTTATATAAATGAAACATCATTCATTTTATAGATAATTTTGTGCTGAACAATTTTCGTGCTCACAGTACCATGTTATCTTTTTTCGTTTTTAAGTTATTCACATTTAAATATGGTTAGTACTGCTTCTGAGGCCGAACATTCTAAATGAATTCTCAAGAGAACTGTGTAGATAAATGAGCTACTGATGTAGTTACTGTGTGGATAAATGGGCGATGATGTAGTTACTATGTGGATAAATAAATTTATCCACATAGTAGCACAGATAAATTGATTTATCAGTGCAGATTTATTCAGACACCTGTTGCATAAATATATATATATATAAACACATATATATATATATATATATATATATATATATACATATGTATCCCGAGGGCGAAGCCTGAGGGGTTTATTAAAGCATCCCACACCAAGGGTGTGCATTAAATTCTCACGTGAACATGTCCCTATCTTTTATTTTATATAATATAGTGGTGGGCAATTTTTTCCAGCCCTAATGCTGTGACCCTGTCTATCAAACACACACACACACACACACACACACACACACACACACACACCTTGTCTCCATTCTTCCTCAGGCTGAGGATTTATTTTTTTTTCTTACTGTGATCTGATATTTGGGATCGTCTGGTACAATACAGCTGCTAGATGGTGCAGATGTGCCGTTCCTGCTCGCAATGTCACCGAAGGCAGGATCAACCAGATAAAGCTTTTTTTGTATGTTTATTTAAAAAAGAAATGTAAAAGCAGGATTGAGCAGATAGATAATTTTATGATTCTGGGATGGGTGACAGCTCCCTTGCTAGTGGAGATACGGAACCACCATGATTTCGAAACCATTCAGCACACCCAAACACAGGAGCAGAGCCAATGGTGGGGTGCTCAAGTTAGAGTGACAGAGCACGTGTTCGCCATAATAGCCCGTGGGTTATTATGGCAAATATCAACTGACTAAGCACATTGAAAAAAATTGCTCGCCAGTTATTATACATATAATAACTTGCACTCCCCACATAATGGCTGGAAAAGCATTTCAGATAAAACACTGTAATAACAGTTTTTCACTGGACACATTAGCTCAGTGGATTTGATAGGTAGCATGTTAAAGTGCCTTTTACCTGTAGGTCACAGATTCAGCTCTGGCCCAGGTCGGATATTCTGATGGTTGTTATGTGGTCTGAGTGAAATGTACTGTAGACATCTCAGTCCATTTCAGTTTAGCTCTCATGGTTTGTAATCTCATCACAATGCCCCGTAGGAATCACAGTTCTCTTGTGCTCGTTTTCCTATCCACTGCTGAATGGCAATAAGACATAACAGGGAGTGTAATTATGCTGAGATAATCACATACCTCACGTGAAAATATCTTAACATAACTATACACCCAAGAGTGTCTTACTGCACTAAAAAAATAAAAAAATATAAAAATGAATACATTTCACTGAAATATGCCTCTATTTCAACAATGAAGATGAAAAAGCCCCGATGCAGGTAAATAAGGGGAGAGATAAAAACAATAAAAGATAAAAATGCTGTGTGGCACTTAATTTTTTTGTAACAAATAACACATTAGTTACTTAATTGGCATTTCAAACCAATCTAGGTATTTTTAATGGCAAGGATAACACGTTTAAACACTGCTGAGTTAGAGTGTGTGTGTGTGTGTGTGTGTGTGTGTGTGTATATGTGCATGTGCGCGTGCGCAGTGTTGGATAGTAACTAGTTACTTGTAACCAGTTACTGTAATCGGATTACTTTTCTAGGTAACTAGTAACAGTAATTGATTACTTTTAAAATAAAGTAATGAGTAACTGTAATGACATTACTTTTCCCTAACAGTAACTAGTTACTGTAATATAAATAAAATAACAGATGGTATCCATCTTTTATGGTTGTTGTAATCCATCAAGGGGTTCTTGTGACTTCAGAAACCTCAAGAGTGAAGCGCAAGAGGTTTATGACATCACAGAATTCCAAAGATTGTGCAGGTGTCTTTTGATATTCAGGTTTAGTGTAAACAAAGGCTGCTCAGCTGACTGCATGCTCAATACAGCATCAAGCTAAAAAAAAAAAACTGCCTTCTGACAAGCACTGCGTGAGCACCAAGCATCTTCACCTCGCACACTGAATGCAAGTTGGCTACGATTTTTTGCCTTTTTTCACAATAAAAAGTTTGGCACCATTTCATGGCTGTGAGGTGGCATTTTTTTGTAGCCTTGCTGATATTCAGGTTTGAATAGTCACAGTGTCTAGGTTTTATTAGCTGCCAGAGGCACAGGGTGGTGTAAACCTGCGGCACAGCTACTGGAGCAAAGACATGTAGCTTTGCAACACTAAGCCTAGGAATTCTGACCCAATAGTGGTTTGCCCTACGAGATCTTTGCTCTAACACAGTGGCTATGACTACAAGGTAGCCTTATTTATCACACCACTGCTTTCTACATGGTTACAGTCTCACTGCCATTGGGTGTTGGAGTTATTTTTGCCAGTTGTCTCATTACAGAAAATACTGTTATGTTGAATGGCTCTAGTGAGGTGTCATTGTGCTGGGTGCCCTTGTACCAACTGTCACATATCTGATGTAAATCACAAGCCCCTCCAGTTTGAGTATTTCTTTCATCTGTAGAAAAAGAAAATGGGTGTACACACATAGCTTTCACCTTTCAGCCTTTTTACTAGGTCCTGTTAGTTAGTCCCCACTTAAGGACTCCCCAGCCCATTCATTTCTACTCTGCCTTTTCATACCCATCATTACCTTTTTCATTTTCCAGATTCTATTCTTACCTATTATCACTTTATAATAACTGGCTAGCGTTTTTTCCCCCAAGGGAAACTGGGTTATAATTTAACATTATAACCCGTGGGGTGGGTTATAACTGTGAACACATGCCGTTTTTTTCTTGATCAAAACACACACACCAACCACAGCTCTTCTCTCCCTCTCTGCCTTTCTGTAGCACCGCACGCCTGCACACTTCACTGCAACTGGCACTCAGCGGTTAAGTTAACTGAAAAAAAAGGAAATAACTGGTCTATGTCTACTATTATGTTTAAGCTGTAAACAAACAATGAAAATAGGGGGAAAGAAAACGTTTCAGAAGCAAAGCTCAGATAGCGGACCACGCTGAAACCCTGGGATAGCGGCTGCATGGGGATGTGGCTTTATTCTATATAACTGCTGTGGTGAAAAATGCTCCCCAGCAAATAAAACATGGGGTGGTGTGTTTTAACTCCAGATTTTACACACTCCCTCGATGCTGGATGCTTCAAAAAAAACCTCAAGCTTCATTTTCGGGATTTATGTGGCATCCAACACCTCAGATATATGTAAAATCTTGTTAAACATACCACCCAGTTACTATTCTATATTTCTCCAACAGCAACCCCCTATTTTCTTTCCTCACAAATATGTCTCTTATTTCCCTTACTGCTTTTTTCTCTTTTAGATAATCCCTGAAGAAGACCTATGGTTGAAACATTGATTCTAACTCTGTTTTCAGCATGCACTTAATACTACCATTTTGCTCTATATCTGTAATGTGCTGTGGAAATACTAGTCAGAAAACAACATTTCAATTGTCAGTTTATTATTAAAATATATAATTCTGCAACATTTGATATACAAATTATACTACTTGTGATCCACTACATAGTATAGCTAAGAATCGCTGTAAGAATTGATGAAATTTGTTAAGAGGGCAACAGAGTGGCCAGTTGATGTGCAATTTATAGATAGCTGGCTACACCCCTGCATGTTGTCAGTCATGGCCTTCTATGGTTTCTATTGTGAATCCTGAGGGAATAGGGGCCAGCATAGCTTTTGTAGGGAAAAAGGCAAGTAGTCCATCTGCAGACAGGGCTCAGGGCCCATTTCCATCAACACCACATGTGCCTAGCTGCCACAGCAGGTAGCTTGATTGTCCATCCACCCACCCTGCGAGGTCCATCACCATCACCCGTCCCATCTTAAAGAAAATCCTCATCAAAGGGGTATGTACTTGCAACAACTGTTTTAGTGTTGTGTGATAATTTGATTGTTGTAAATGACACTGTCTAACTTCAGTTGTGGCATACTGGCAGTAGCATAATAGTCATGGCAGATTTAGTTATAATTATAACTTTCTCAGTGGCAAGTCAAGGTTCAGCTGTGGGAAGGAGTTTAAACTTTGTTGGGGTAAGCAGGTGTGTGGTGGTGGAATTTACTGTATGTGATGTGGGGTGGATCTGTAGCTGGCAATGGCAAAGCTAGGATTCTGGCTGTTGTGGGGAAATGGGAAAAGATCACCAAGGCAAGGAAGCACAGTAGATCTGCAGGGTGCATGTGTGTGAGTGTAGGGGGCTGTGTGAGGCTGGGATTTTATTATATAAATGTACTCATTTTTAATTTTTTATTTATTCAGGTATCAGAATTACACACTTTTGAGTCACAGACTCATTTCCAAAGGCCCCACATCAGTTACATAGTACAAGACATTAAGGCAGTTACAGAGTGTACATTTAGCCTTAGGGGGACGTGGCCTATACAAACAGTTAGCCAAGCAGGGTGGGGGAGCATAGTTACATAGATACAAATATATTAGTAACTCGGGAAGATGCAGCCTATACAAATAGTTAGCTAAGCATGGTCCCTGTTACAAGGGACTAGTCATTTAACAGGAGGGAAACAGTGCAGTCAGGAGAGATCAGACTTTGTCGAATCAATATTCACAGGTAGTATGTACGACTACAGGCTCAGGCTATCAGGTAGCAGAAAAGTACAGCTAAGGGCAGTTGCAGGAGCGGGAAGTGAGAACGCTGTTTCTAAGGGCTGTCTTGAAGGAACCCAGTTTGGTGAGACTGGTGAAAGATGGGGGAGGGCACTGTAGAAGGTGGAGGCCCTGACCATAAAAGATCTCTGTGCCAGGGTTGTCTTGACCCTGGGGATTAGCATGGAGGCAGTGCTAGAGCTGCCAGTGTTTACTGGGTGTTCTTTGGTAGAAAAGGATGCTGATACTCTGGTGGTGTTAGTCCAAGAAGAGCTTTCTTGACTGTGAGACATGCTTGATACTGGAGCCTCTCATCAAAGTTGAGGATCTGTATTAGAGAGTAGAGGGTTCAAGTGTGCGTAGTCCATGCCGCATCTGCCAGCAGTCTACAAGCTTTGTTTAGGGCTACTTTAACTTTGTCGAGAGCCGTTGCATCTGCCGTGCTGCAGATTAGCAGACCGTAGTCTATTAGTGACATGACTGATGAGGTGATGGCTAGCTTTAGTGCTTCCGGGGGTAGGCAGTCCTTGTGTCGATATAGGAGGCCAATGCGGGTGTTCACTGCAGATGTGAGTGTGTGAATGTGGACATGGAAGGTGAGGACAGGATCAAAGGTAACCTACAGGTATTTGTAGGAGCAGACATGATCTAGGGGGTAGAGTGAGCAGGAGATGATGTGCAGGGGTGAGGTCTTTAGCTTGCTCTGATGGTGTGCAAATAGCAGGACCTTAGTTTTCTTCAAGTTTATAACCAGCCTGTTTTCACTGAATCACTGTTCAGCCCGGCTAAAGGAGTGCTGGAGTGAGGCCTGCAGGCTGGTTGGGTTTGCATGGGTGGCACAGAGGACAGCGTCAT
This sequence comes from Neoceratodus forsteri, assembly GCA_016271365.2. Taxonomy (NCBI): domain Eukaryota; kingdom Metazoa; phylum Chordata; order Ceratodontiformes; family Ceratodontidae; genus Neoceratodus; species Neoceratodus forsteri. The sequence continues at coordinate 1,271,282,071 of CM057449.1, read as the reverse complement.
CTGCGTAAATAATTTTTCCAGGGCAGAGCGTGGGGAGGGCGTTGAGAAAGAGACTAAAGAGTAGTGGCCCCAGGATGGAGCCCTGTGGGACTCCAGAGTGAACTGGGCAGGACAGGGATAGTGTGGTATTAATATTGACACACTGTGTCCCTGACCATTTTAATTTCCATAACACCCACACTCACCCTGGAGTTGGGGTAAGGGTGGGATGTAAAGGAGTAGTTGTGGCTGGCACTGTCAGGATGTACAGCTGTATGGCAAACATCACCAAGAGCACCAGCATTAGATGCAGGGTGAGTGTGGGTGTTATGGAAATAAAAAATGTCAGGGACAGGAGTGGCTGGCAAAACCAGGATTCAGCTGTGCGGGGAAAATATTGCAGAAGGCAGCAGTAGATGCAAGGTGTGTGAGTGTTTTTGGTTTTTTTAATAGAGCTCTTATTTATGGAAATGTAAAGGGATTGTTGTGACTGGCAATGTCAGATGGGTACTGTATTATAAATTAACATATTCATTGTCTTTAGAATCTGTTTTATTTCTTTTATACACTTCTTGGGGCTTCATGAGCACGTAGCAATGTTCAGTGAGTAAATACAACCATGTTAACAAAAGTAATACAAAGTAAAATGAAAAGTAAAAACAGGTTACTCACCTGTAACAGTAGTTCTAGGAGTGGTATATGTTGTTCATCCACACTCTTTGGCATGTCCCTTTCCCCTTTAAATCTTGCCGGAAGTCTTCAAGTTGGCTCCTCCCACCCACCCGGGTGGTATATACATCAGCTCCGCCCCATGATGTCAGATCTTAGCCCGCTGGAAGCAAGGTGAAGCGCCTAAAGCCGGGGAGGTCGGGTGGGTGCATGTGGATGAACAACATATACCACTCCTAGAACTACTGTAACAGGTGAGTAATCTGTTTTTCTAGAAGTGTGAATATGCTGTTCATCCACACTCTTTGGCAGACTCCTAGCAGTTCTCTGGGAGGAGGGAGGCAAGGGGCACACCCCCTACTTAGGAAACAGAGATTGGAGAACCGAGGCCCCAAAACCAGCATCCCGACGTGAATCAAGGTCGATGTGGTAATGGGTAATGAAGGTGTTTGCTGACTTCCAGGTAGCAGCCCGACAGATTTCTTGGATAGGGACGTCCCTGGAAGCAGCCACCGATGCAGCAGTATGGCGGGCAGAATGAGCTCTTATCCCTCTGGGAGGCTTCTTGCCCGCCAACTCATAGCACAGACCTATGCATGATATAATCCATCTTGCAATGGTCCATTTGGCTGCAGGTCTGCCAGAAGCGGCTTCAGCGTAGGCAGGTGACAAACAGCTGGTGAACCTCTCCCCGGATTTCCGCAGTCCTCTCCTTGTAGTAGGAGACAGCACGTCTAAGGTCCAGGGTATGGAGCCTGTACTCAACATCTGAGGTGTAGTTAGGGTACACTGGCAGAGTCAACACCTGGTTAAGGTGAAACTCTGACACCACCTTCGGAGGGAATTTTCGGGTGGGGGCACAGGACAACTTTGTCCCTGTGAAAGACCAGATAAGGGGAGTCCACCGAAAGCGTCTGGAGCTCCCCTGTCCTTCTGGCTGACGTGACAGCCACCAGGAAGGCAGTCTTCCATGACAAGTGTGAAAGCTCACACTTGTGCATGGGTTCGAATGGCTTGCCCATGAGCTTTGCCAAAACCAGAAGATCCCACGGAGGTGGAGGTTCATACACCAGAGGGGATATGTGATCCAGGCCTTTGAAAAAGCACACGAACACTGTCTCCTGTGCAAATGTCGACTGACTGGCCCGCGCCCGGTAAGCAGAGATGGCTGCCAGGTGTACCGTAAGGGTCGATGACCGAAGACCCCCTTTGGAGAGAGAGACTAAAGGTAGTCTAAAATGTTAGCCACAGAGCAGAATAAGGGTCCAGACTTATTTCTGACACCAAATGGAAACCTTTTCCATTTGAAGGCATAACATTTCCTGGTCGATTCCTTACGAGATACCTCCACCACGGTGTAGACATCCTCGGAAAGACCCACAGCCTGGAACTCTAGCCTCTCAGGTACCAGGCTGTGAGGTGCAGGGATTGAAGGTCTGGGTGGAATACCTTCCCCTGGTTCAATGATATCAGATCCAGGTGTGTACAAAGCCGCTCCGAGGCCCTGCAGCTGAGGCTGAGGAGATCTGGATACCAGAACTGGCGGGGCCAATCTGGGGCTACCAGGATCTCCTTCGCCTTGTCCCTCCTCACCTTGGGTAACCCCTTGTGGATGAAGGGAAGGCATAGAGGATGCCTGGGGTCCATGGCCTGGAAAAGGCATCCCCTGCAGCGAGCCCTGCTGAGGGGGGGCCGGCATGGTACAGCCTCAGCTTGGTGTTCTCCCTGGAGGCAAACAGGTCCACCAACGGTTTGCCCCAATGGGAGAACAGATTGTAAGCTACCTCTGGATGGAGAGACCACTCGTGAGATGTCTGGCCTAGGTGGCTGAGAGCATCCGCCAGTTGGTTCGAGACTCCTACCACATGGATGGCAAGGGGATCTGCCTCCAACTGGCTGATGAACGTCCAGATCCGGAGTGCCTCCTTGCACAGCAGATGGGAGTGCGTGCCGCCCTGTTTGTTGAGGTAGTACATGGTCGTGGTATTGTCTGTCTGGACTTGAACCACTTGACCCCGGAGCTGAGGAGTGAAAGCTGACAGGGCCAGTCTGACTGCTCTGAGCTCTCGGAGGTTGATGTGGCAACGGGACTCCTCGGGGGTCCAGAACCCATGGGCTCTGTGGTCCCCCATGTGGGCTCCCTAGCCCATGAGAGAGACATATCGGTCGTGAGGACGACCGTCGGCTTGAGGCAGACAAACGGGATCCCTTCCTGCAGACGACTTGGGACAGTCCACCATTGGACAGCATCCCACATCTTCTGGGTGACAGTGACCAGCTGGTCGAAAAGACCCTGATGCTGAGTCCACTGAGCAGCCAGCTCCCACTAGAGGGGGCGCATGTGCAATCTGGCCCAACGGACCACTGAGGTGCATGCCGCCATGTAACCCAGAAGGCGCATGAAGTCCCGGGCAGGGCACAAGTGCCCAATCAGAAATGATTGGGCAAAGGAGGAAAGAACCTACATCCTGTCCACCGGAAGCCGAGCTCTGACTTGACGAGAGTCGAGCTCTGCCCCAATAAAGCCCATCACCTGAGAGGGCACGAGTTCTGACTTGGCCTCGTTGATCAGGAGGCCTAATTGGGAACAGGTTCGGAGGGCCATGTCCCTGGACCTCGCCACCTCCTGCAGGGAGGAACCTGCCAGGAGCCAGTCATTGAGGCAGAGGTATATCCGAACCCCTTGACGCTGTAAATGGGCTGCCACCACTGCAATGCATTTGGTGAAGACTTGAGGGGCCGATGACAGGCCAAAGGGCATGGCTCGGAACTCGTACAGGGTTCCTTCAACCCTAAAGCGGAGGAACCACTGGTGGGACGGACGGATTGGGACATGAAAGAACACGTCCTGTAGATCCAGTGAACAGAACCACATGTTTCGCTCTAGAGATGGTATGATCTGGTTCAGAGTTACCATCCGGAAGGTGCGAGACATGAGATATTGACTCAGGTTGTGAAGATCTAGGATGGGGCGCCAACCCCCCTCCGCTTGGGCACCAGGAAGTACCTGGACACGAAGCCTGGGTCAGTAGGAGGATCCGGCACTGAAGCTACCGCCTCCTTGCGGAGGAGATGAGCAATGTTGTCCCGAGGGCCCGACTGAGTGCCAATTGAGATCCTTTCCTCCCGTGGAGCACGGGCTCGGCAAGGAGGGTACTGCTCGAACTCTAGAGGCAGTCCCCGACCGACCACTTCCAGGACCCACCTGTCCGAAGTGATACCGGACCAGGTGGAAAGAAAGTGGGGGAGCCGGCCCCCCACGGGAGGACCCAGAACTGGCATGACGGGAGTAGGGGTGGCCACCCCGACCCGTCACTGCGCAGGCTCAGAGGAGGAGGAGGAGGATCCTGGACGGGCACCTCGGCCTCCTTTGTGGGGCTGTTGGGGACCCTGCTTGGGCCTAGAGCCTGCTGATGCTGCTGACCTCCCTGGAAGGGGGGGTTGTCTAACCGCAGGAGAAGAGTGCCAAAAAGGCTTCTTCTTGCGCTTCTGCTGGTTCTTGCCCAAAGAACCCTTTGCAGATGTGGCATCGGACTGCTCTATGCGCTGGAGATGACCTGCTACTCCCGGACCGAAGAGGTCGGTGCCAAGGAAGGGCACGTCAGCTAACTTGTGCTGAGTATCTGCCGGAAAAGAGGATAATCTCAGCCAGGCCCTGTGGCAAGTGGCCACTGCAACTGCTAGTGAACGGGCACAGGAATCTCCAATGTTCAAAGCCGTCTGGAGCTGCTGTTTTGCAACAGCACAGCCCTGGTCACGGACTTGCTTAACTGTGGTCTGCATGTCTGCTCAGAGATGAGGGAGGACTTCATCTAGCAACCCCAAGAGGGCGTGAGAGAAGTGTGCCATGATCACTGCCGAGCTGGTCTGATGAAGACCCAAGGATGAGGCCGCATATACCTTCCGGGCAGAATGGTCCATATTTTTGGACTCCTTGTCCAGAGGGCGGTCAGTATCCACTGAGCTACCTGTGCGTCTAAACACTGAGGCAGTCACAAGGCTCTCGGCCGAGGGATGCTCAGTGAAGCCCGCCAAGGACCCCATGGGTACAGTGTACTTGGGAGCCATGCAGGCAGATGGAGCTGGGCAAGAGGCAGGGCGCCGCCATAGCTCAAGGGCCGGGCCAACAATGGCTTCAGCCACTGGGAAGGCCTCCATCGGGGTATCCCCCCTCTTAAGGATATCCGTGAGAGGATATTCTGCCTTCTTTTGGATAGGCTCCAAGGGCATACCGGTGGACTCTGAAATAAGTCGAAGGATGCCCTGGAAAGAGGAAGGACCTTCCTCCAGGCCTGTCACTGACAACTCATCATCAGGGTGTGAGTGAAGACTAGTGGTATCCGAGTCCGAGGAGTTGGGATACAGGGGTCTCCCGCCTATGTCCCCTTCAATATGCCGAGGGCGATCGGGGACAATAGTGATGGACAGACGACGGGGCAGACCCATTCTGTCTAATCCTCCGAGGGGAACCCTCCCTGAGGCTGCTTAGGTGGTGGCTCCACCAAAATTGGTGGGGAGACCGGAACAGGCCAAACAGGAATGCGTGCCGGTCCTACCGGAGGGAGAACCGGAGTCTTCTGTTCCACAGGAGTCGGCGTCGGCCTAAGAGGCTGGGGCCAGGTAATGGCTGGTGGAGCTTTTGACCGGTCAGAATTCGCTGTTGCCACGAGGTCCTCATAACGTCGACGGAGCTTCCGTCGAAGTCTCTCTTCGTCCATGGAGTATGAGGGTCGGTGGCGGTGCCTCTTCCAGGAGTGTTTGTGACCATTTTTCGGTTTTTCAACTGACGGGGTCCTAGTCCTCAATTGAGACCGACGGTGTCGGCTCTGTCGATCGGGAGAGGCCAGATTCGGTGAAAACTGAGGTTCTGGCTCCTGTCCCTCGATCGGGATACCCGAAGGATGGGTCTCCTCGTCAGAAAAAGAAAGGATGGGTGTTCTCTCCAAGGAATCGTCAACCGGGGTCGGTGACAACGGCTCGATCGGGTCGAGAGAAATCTTGGCCAGATCTGCTATATCCTTGGCCTCGCCTTGGCCCGACGGAAGGTCTGAGAAGCTGGCGGCTGAGGAAGCGATCTCGACCGAGGTCGAGACTACCAGGTCCTGAGAATCGGACTGCTTTCGGTCTCAGGAACATCATCTTCAGGCAGAAGAAGATTTAGGGTCCTTGTTCCTTTTCTAAGGGCGGGAAGAGTGCGAGCCCGAGGGCGCCTCACCCTTGGTAGGAAGAGACTGGCACAGCTCTTGAAAGGACCCAGTCAAAGTGGAGCCCAGGTTAAGCAGCACAAAAAAACTTCGGCTGGCCAAAAGCTTGAGCAGCTTCCTCTTCGAAAGCCGCCATCTGTTCGAGCTGATCGGCGGATCCCGTGGCCGCGGAAACCACCCACCTGGCCTCCTTCAATTTCACCAGTGGACTGCGAAGCTCCAGTCTCCCAAGCTTTAGGCACGCCTTGCGGTCATCCAGGATGTTGGGATGGAAGGCCAGACAAATGGTGCAAGAGGTGGTGTCATGCACGACACCCAAGCAATAAACGCACGAGAGGTGGGGATCGGTGCACAACATTTTCTGTCCGCAAGGACACCGGCAAAACCCGTGGGATGACTTGTCCTCCATGTCCGATGCACTCGGATCAGAAGCGTAAACTCTTACGAGTTTCAAAGAAAGCAAATGCGGCAAAAACCGCTGATTAGAATCCAGGGCCTACAGTACTGCAGAAGTAGCAGGAGGGAACCTGAATCTTCCAGCGGAAAGGAAGTCTGCTGTACTGGGGCGGAGCTGAGGTATATACCACCTGGATGGGTGGGAGGAGCCAGCTTGAAGACTTCCGGCAAGATTTAAAGGGGAAAGAGACATGCTCCTAGAATATGCATTACAGTTACAGTTACTAATTCAGGAGTCAGAAAGTAGGGTGGGTGCTGGGAAGGTGGCTGTGGACACTTGAGGAGCTCTGGCAGAGGCTTGCAGAAGGGGCTGTCGCCGTTTTGTGTGTGCCCTGACCTTTGGAGGGAGGGCAGGCCTGTCTGCAGGAGGAATGGCGAAAGGGTGGCATCTGACCAGACTTAGACTGGGTATGGTACAGTGAGTGAATGGACTGGAGGGCCCAGCCTGACTCCTGAAGGGAGGAAATTAGATCCTGGACATCCCCCCGAAAAGGACAGAACACCGAAAGGGGGTGTCCACAACACTGGATTGCATATCAAAGACAAAGCCAGACACCCAGAGCCAAGAGTTGCACCGGAGACAGAAGCCGGCGGCTGCTCCTCTGCCCGAGGCATCAGCAGCATCACAGAAGGCCCAAAGGACATGGGTCACCATGTCTGAGCCCGCCTTAAGAACCTGGGTGAGCTGTTTCTTGGACAAGTTATAGGGCAAAGCCTGAACCGGTTCCCTGGCCTAATCCCAGAGTACATTCTGGTACTGGACCACGTGGGCCAAATAGTTAATGGCCTGGATGGCCAGGGTGGAGGATGCAAAGTTGCGCTTGCCCAGGTAGTCCAGCTGTCTCGATTCTTTATTGGGGGAAGAGAGCTGAGGTGCTTGGGTTTCTTAGTGCAGTCATGCGCTGTGTTGATGACCACTGAGTCAGCTTTAGGGTATCCCCCTATAAAAAGGGCTTACAAGCTGGAGCATCATAGAGCCTATTGGCTTTCTTAAGCACTGCTGGGGCCAGAGAGGAGTGATTCCAAGCCGCCCTGGTGACATCTTTATAAGAGTCAATAAAGGGAGGCACCACCAAAGGGAGACCATTGGGCTGCCACAAATAAATGACCAGCTGATACCACTCTGGATCTTGTTCCTCAGTGTCCCAGCCCATGGTAGTTTGGATGTGCCTAATGATGTCCACAAAGGAAGGATCATCAGGAAGGAACCACCTTAGCGGGTTCTTCACCCTCAGACTAGTACCCTGGAATGGAGTAAAACTTAGAATATTCGGAGTCATCTTCATTCTCCTCATCTGACTCACTATCAACCAGCGGACACCTGTTCTGGTGACCATTGAAACCGGCGTCAGGTCTAGGCCCCAGTGTATGTGAAGCACTGGGACCCTGCCAAACCCTGTCTGGGGGTGGAAGATCCCCAGCGGGGCACTAAAGTGATGCTGGAGGTGGGCCCAGAGAGATGGGGGTCTGCTTCTGCACGAAAGACCACCATGCAATAAAGACAGCACTGCAGTCCATCAGCGCAGGGTAGTTACAGACTGGTGGAGAGGTGTAGGCCAGCACCGGCTAAGGAAAAGGGGGTGCCAGGCCCAACAGGGCCGGCATAGGGTACCCTGGAGGAGAACTAGCAGGCACAGGCTGCAGAGCTGGGGCTGAGCCCACCAGCTGCAGCAGAGGCAAAACTGGTGCTGGTTCAGCAGGCGCTGGCTGAGGAAGCTGGGAGTGGAATCCACCAGCACCGGAGGAGGAGAGACAGGTGCCAGGGAAGAAGGAGACCTCCCTGGCAAAGGCAGAGGCAACACAGGACTTGGAAAGATGCCGGCAGCCTGCTGTGGGCGCTGACAAGAAGGAATGGCAATGGCCCCCCATGGAGGGGACTGATGTAGTCAGCAGAGGGGCCGGAGGAGTGACGGCAGGGGAGTCTACACCAGTTGCACCTGCACTGGCTGAGCCTCCTGGCTCAGAGCCTGTGAAAGCTAGGGTCTGAGCGTCAGGGGCTGGGGACAGAGTCTCCTGCCCTGAGGAGCCGCTAACCATGACTGAGATAAGGACAGGAAGCGGGGCCACCAGTGGCCCTACAGGAGTAAGTGCAGAAGGGCCGCAGAGGCCGACCCCCCAGGACAGGAAGACCCAGACACGGTCGATGGTTTATGAGGAGACCGCGAGTGGGAAGCAGACCGGGCATGGGCATAGTGCTTGTCCTGGTGTTTATGCTTCCTGGCAGATTTTTTTACAGGACTGAGAGGAGGAGGAAGTCCCGGAGGATCGGGCTGGTGAAGATGAAGAGCTCCTAACCTGCAGCTCCTTTTCCATCACAACAAGCTTCTGCTTGATTGGAAGTCTCGCCAGGACTTTTAGGCAACATCTCTGAGTGGCCTGGTTAAATTTCTGGCAGGCTTTGGTGTCGTGGCTAGGGCCTAGGCACAGATGCAAGCAGAGTGAACAAAGAAATTTGTTTGCTGCAGGCACATTTTGTGGAGCAGTCGGAAGACGAGGCAGGTGGAGAATACATAAATCTGTTGTCAGTAACACCGAAAACTCAATGTTTAACTAAATAAAATGGTAAAAATAAAGCTCTGCAAGCACAGGTAATAGAGTTGACTGTAGCTGCTGAGCCTTCAGTGGTCCGATGTCACAGGTCGACATCGAGGAAGAACTGAGGAGGGTGTGGGGAACCGCCTGCTTTTTTAGGAGCAGCTGATGTCAGAGGGTGATGTCTGAGGTGGGTGGGCTCCCATGGTAGACTGCTACTGTAGCTAGAAAGTTTCTGTGTGGTCCTGGCACCTAGCAGCTAAGTCCTACCAGTGCTGGCCTGCTGCAAGAGCTTCCTAGAATTAAGATTTAAAATTAAATACTTACCACAATTCTTGGTCTTCCACAATATCTTCACCATTGATTCATACTAGAGGAGGGTCTTCACAGGAGGTGCTAGGACCCAGCAGAAGCCAGAACTTTTCAGAGGACTTATGACGCAATGCACTGTCATGTGATGATGCACATGCCTGCTGGTATACAATGGCATCAGCCCCCAACTGTCTCAGTATCTTTTTTTTTTTTTTGAGGGCAGCAGCATAACCTAACATGAACCTATACATTTAGCCAAAGGACATACGATAGAAAGGCCACCGAATCTAGTAACACTATGGGCCTGATTCACAAAGGACAATGAAGGGCTTGCACCAAGCCGTGCATCAACTGTGGTGGCCAGTACAGCTGCGCTAAGCTGGTTGCTGCAAACTGCACCCAATTCAAGAAGATGGGGTGCATCTGAGACACTTTTTCCACTTTACGGCAGCTTGTACCCAATATTTGGTGCAAGTCCTGTAAAATGGATACCCCAGATTGTTGCATGCTAGACCAGAAAAAGCTGGTCTAATTTGTGGCAATCAGTGTACGGGACTGAGAATCCTAATCGCCAGCCGAGGAATGCCTCAAGCCCCATGCGCCAGATGTTTGGTGCACACGGAGCTTGCAGTATTTCCGACACATCTGTAAATCAACTTGTGTTTTCACAACACAAATCAAGTATAAGGGGTGAAGACCAACACAACCATACTGGAGTAAGTGGGGGGATGGTGGGCAGCCTGTGAATCAATGGCGAAGATATCCTGGAAGATCAAGAATTATGGTAACTACATAATTTTAATATCTTTCAAGAATCAATCTTCACCACTGATTCCCACTAGTGGGTCAGAGTATCAAGCTTAGAAAATGTCCCCAGACCAGGGTGACTGGAGTTGAGGGCTCACTCAGAGAGGTAATCCAGTCAGGATATTCTGCAAAAGGTGGCATGCTGCCTTACATTAAAATCCGGGCATAGTGCTTAGTTAAAGTATGCACTGTGTTCCAAGTTGCAGCTCTACAAATGTCTCTGACAGGAACAGAATGTATATCTGACAGAAACATGGCAAACACTCTGGTGGACTGGGCATGTTCACTGCCCTCCAAGTTAACCTGAGCCACATCATAGCAGAAGTGAAGGCTATTTGCAGTCCAGGCAGAAATTCACTTGATTGTTACAGGCTGTCCCATCTGAATAGGACTGAAGGAGACCTAAACCTGTTTGGATTGTCTGAAGTCCTTGGTTCTGTCCAGATAAAACCGAAGGACCTTTTTAACATCTAGTGAAAGGAGAGTCCTCTCTCCCTCATTCTGGAAGTCAGCAAAGTAGATAGGTAGGACTAAGGCCTGGTTAAGATGGAACTCTGTGACACCAGTTTTGGAACAAACTTGGGGTGTGTAGGGAGAACTACCTTGTCTCTATGGAAAACAGTCTGCTTTCTGTGACCAAAGCATGGATTTCAGACACTGAGTGGCAGAGGTGATAGCCAAGACCCTGATTTTTCTGCAGCATCTTGGGACGAAAGTCTGTGGCAGGGTTACCATTTGCTGCAGAACTTCTGGGGTGGTGGTTTGCAATTTTGGCGGCAGTTCTGCAGCAACAACGAACCACCACATGGCAACATCAACTCGTCATCTGGATACCACGTCCATGGCAATGGCTATGGCAACCAGGATTGAGGGATGTGCAAAGCCACTAGTTCACCAAATAAACCCACAAACCTTTGTAAACAATATTTTTCTTAAAAAAGCTAAAAAGGAAGGGATGTAGATTTAGCTTACAGAGCTCCGACCCTGGGACTTTTAAAATCTCAACTCATCCATAGCGGTCCAGCTGCACATCGCTTCCCAGACCACTCCTGGAAATTTCTAATGGATAAAGGAAGGGCACCGCCAAAGACTTGGCCCAAAGAAATGCTTCTGGAATACTTAAAACCGCCAGCACCGATGGAACTAGGGCCAACAGCGAAAGTTGGACGACCTCCAGAGCAGGATCGATCAGTGGCAACAGCAATGAGAAACCTGAAAAAAGCTTTATAATCACCTCCAAAAGGCTGTTTCATGAGCTGGGGAAAAATAAATAAGACTAGATAAAATAGGAAAAACGGTGGCAGAGACAAGCAAGGGCCTGGCGGACGTGATAACAGACCTTGAGCAAGGGCTCACTGAAACAGCAGCATCGGTAGAAAAACAAGACACAGCAATCCGCTACCTCATCAGAAGGGAGAAAGAGCGGACAGAGAAGCTCGATGAGCTAGAGCTTAGGTCACGCAGAGATAACCTCCGAATTTATGGTCTGCCCAAGAATACAGAAACAGGAAGTATGGTAGTTTTCCTGAAGTCACTCTTAAAGGAGATCCTCGGCCTTCCAACAGATGACCCGCTGAATATAGTATAGGCCCACTGCTCCCTTGCTAAGAACCCTAGTGACCCGAAAGCACTGCCCCATTCAATTGTATTCAAGCTACTGGATTTCACGATGAAAATGGAGATCTTGCAAGCCACCTGGCCCAAAAAAGAAGTTACATTTGGGGACCAGAGAATAAATTTCGACCATGGCTATACCCCGGCAACTCAACAGAAACAAAGAGCCCTGCTGGAAATAAAGAAACACTTAGCCACCAAAAATATAAAATGCACCTAATCGCCCCAGCACAGCTAAAAATGTTTCTGAATGAGGGCCCAACATTCTTTCGCACCTTTGCAGACACAAGAGAGACACCATCGAAGCTGGGGGTTCCTGTGGCCCTGCTTTCCTGCCCAAACTCTGCAGCACTGGATTACCTTATTTTAGAGGAGCCATGGTCAGGGGTATTACAATCTAGGAAATGAGGCAGAGCAGAGGTGTCATCCACAAGACGTCAGGAGAGTAGTCTACACACCACAGAAGCGGAGCCTTCACAAACCAAACAGCGACCAGAACCTGAAGATGAAGCAGATACTTGAAAGAACCTTCCCTGTCCAGGCACAGGCACACACTGCGAACTTTGTGATAGTGGGCTGAAAATGGCACCATGACGACTGAGATGAGCAGTGGAAGATGGGAATTCCCAAGATGCTCATACTGATCATCAACAATGATCAATATCTTTTGCAATATGTTAATGATTGAACATACCTGTTTATTTAATGATTTGCTGAGTCAGGGGGAGGGGTTAGCCGGATCATGGAATTACTGTACAGTGCTGGGGGGAACCTTAGATAGCCCTTAGAGTGAATTAAGAATACCTATGACCTCCCTGGTGATTGCCTTTTCTTTTTGTGTTTGCTTCCCCCTCACAGTTTGGCTTTTTTACTGTCCCATCTCTGCTGGTAAGAGGCTTACGAGGGCAACCCAATGATGCGGCCAGACAGAAGATGCACTGCTTCAAACCCAGAGTGAATCCGAGGGCCTAGCAATGGTAAGCAGCCTGGCGACAACCTTCCTCTTCTCCCTGGAGGTGGCGGTGATGGCTGAAGACTCCATGGTGCTCCCGACGGGCCTGGAAAAATTAATAGTGAGTGAACGACTCACACATAAGCCCCATGCAACAAAGCATTAGAGTAGTGGAGGGGAAATGGGTCAGATGCTGGAACACCCTCTGGATTAAAACATATGGCTGACTGCCTTGGGTTTGGAGGCTCAGACACCCTATGGGGCGGGCCTTGCATGCCCAGAGTAGATGACAGGTTTAGCGTGGGGGAGAGAGGGAGTAGGGTGGCAGGGTAGCACTCGAGGGATGAAGAGGATAACAGAAAGAAATCAAGACCAAAGCAGAAGGTTGCTGGGGAGAAGCAGATCAGGGAACACCTGGCTCGGGGACCTGGCTGAGCCTGTTTGGCAGAACACTCCCCTAATAGATCCCAAAACTGTGCATAGAATGTCTTGGGGCTGTGGCTTCTCAGGCAGGAGGGAGGATACTGTACTCTGAACAGATACACAGGACAGTGGGAAACCAGGCTCAGGGAGTGGGTTGGCATCTCATCTGGAGACACAGCATTGCCATAATAAAGCCTCCTTGGGGTTCCTAAAGGTTTGATCTAAGGGGGACTAATGTACCAAAGAAGAGATGGGGGGTGTCCCGGGTGAGAACATGTGAATAGGGGGAAGAGGACTAGGAAGCACAGCTGCAGAGAAGGTCATCACTAAAAGCAGTAGCTTGAGCCCGAGCCGCACCAGGAGCGGACAGGTGAAGGGAGATGGGAGAGACCACACTTAGTACTCCTTGGCTGGTCTGAGGAATACAGTATTGGCATTACCTTGCATTCTTGCCAGGAGCAGGCGGAGGAGGGGGGAGTAACAAAGAATAAGGGCACACAAGTGGGAGGGGTTGAAGGGTCGAGGTCTCTGGGTGTAAGTGCATATTTTGCGCAAGGCGCTATTCTAAGCGACCTAATCCTGTCAAAGCTGAGCCACCAGTAAATATGGCAGGGGGTAAGGTAAACCTTGGAAGCAATGTTTAATTGTATATAGTTATCTGTTACTGTTATTTAACTTTATGAATATTGTTCGAGAGTAGAGTTCTGCTACAAAAAAGGTCTAGAAAAAGGTTGCAGAGCAGGAAAGATGGCCGCAGGTACGTTTTATAACCTATAATGTTAGGGGCCTTAACAGCCCCATTAAACAGAAGAGGGTCTTGCAGGATCTCAGGAGTCAGAAGGTGGAAATAGCATTTTTGCAGGAATCACACCTCACCCCTGTGGAAAGTGACAAACGGAAGAGAGAGTGGGTAGGACAACTACACAATGCCTCTTACTTAGAACACCCACACAGACAAGGAGTAGCTATCCTGGTCCATAAAGACTGCCCCTGGGAACTCGCACAACTTGAGCAAGATAGGTAAGGCAGACATATGCTAGCAAGAGGCAAATACAGATCCATACCTTCTACCTTGCTGAACACATATGCCCCAAACCACGAGAAGAATACTGACTTCCTAAGAGGTATTATGCTTAAGGTGCCCCCCCCAATAAGAGAATTATTTATAGTAGGCAGGGATTTCAACACCATACTGGACCCTGCACTTGATAAGTCAGTGGTAGGAAGGGGACAGCCAAACATAACAGCCAGGGGTCTAAGTAGAATAGCCCAGGAACTGAGTATGACAGAGGTCTGGCAGTACTATAACCCTAAGGTAGGAGACTATTTTATTTATTTATTGAAATTTGTTGACCGGGTTAGCCCATTGAGACAACAGGGTCCCTTTTTCAGGGACGACCCGGAATTAATTACAGATGAATGACACATTAGCATACAAGAGGCAAAGGCAGGACAATTAATCGTTTAGGTTCATACATAAGGAGCATACAGTAGACAAAAGAAAACAGGTAGCAGTGGAGGAAGCCAGATGTACAGGGTAGGTGTACAGGTGGCCTGCCACTAGTCCAAATGTAATGGCAAATAGAAACAGGACAATACAGGACAAAACTCAGGAATGTAAGGGCACCAACAATTAAGTGCAACAGCACTGGTTTACTACCAGTAAGTGAGGATTTTAGGCCATTTTTAAATGAGTACCGAGTAGAGCAGTTAGTCACAGCTGTGGGTAGACTGTTCCAGAGTGGGGGGCAGAGCTGGCAAAGGACCTGTCACCAGCTCTGGTTCGAGTCCTAGGGACTTCCAGGATGGGGTGGGCAGTAGACCTCAGGTCACGTTTAGCTGTTTTGAATAGGAGAAGTCCATTAAGGCTAGGGGGAGCCGGAGGTTTGGCTGTTTTGAACACCAGACAGAGTGTAGAGTATGCAAGCCTGGCCTCAAGTGATGGCCAGCTCAGAGAGGTGAGAACATTGCAGTGATGATCACGGGGGTGGGCAGAAGCTACAAAGTGGGCAATTTTGTGATAAAGGACTCTGAGTTTGAGTTCAGGGCCCCAAAGAGATTGTAATAAGGGAGCACCATAAAGAAACACTGGAAGAATGGTACCAGTGGTGACTGCCATACGGGCTTCCCTGGAGAGGAATCCGCCAAGTCTGTATAAAAGGCCAATTTTTTGATGGAGGATTTCGGTTGCGGCCTCAATGTGCAGGCTCAGGGTTAGCTCCTGATCCAGGTGCACTCCAAGATATTTTGTGGATGCACATACCTCAAGTGTAGTCCCATTGGACAAGGAGATCTGTAGGAGGTTCAATGTACTGGCTCCCAGTCGTTTGGTACTGAAAAGCATGGCCTTTGATTTATTGAGGTTCAGGACTAGTTTCATATCCACTAGCCACTTTTACAACTCTCTGAAGTCCATATTGAGGTTCTGGTTTAGTTGAATTAAGTCCTTCGAGCTCCTATAGATAATGGCATCGTCTGCATACAATTGGATGTTGGCCCCTCTGCAATGCTTTGGCATGCTATTGAAGAAGATAGTAAATAGCAGGGGTCCAAGGATGGATCTTTGGGGGACTCCTTGGTGCACTGGCCTAATTATGGAGGTCGAACCCTTCCATTTTACCAGCTGCTTTCTTCCACAGAGGTAATACTGAAACCAGGAGGAGGCAAGTGGATCGAGTTTGAGGTTCTGAAGACAAGTAACAAGGAGATCATGGTTCACCAAATTGAAGGCTTTTGTAAGATCCAGGAATAGAGCACCAGTGGCGAGACCTTGATCCATAGCCCCTAGTACATCTGAGGTGAACTTGACAAGGTCTGTGTCTGTGCCGTGGTTTTTCCTGAAACCATGTTGCACCTCTGTAAGTAGATTATGGGTTTCAAGGTAATCAAGAATCTGTCTATGCACCAGTTTCTCCAGCATTTTCGCAAGCACACTGAATATGGATACTGGTCGGTAGTTTTCAATTAGGCTCTTGTCACCACCTTTATGAATAGGGACAACGGCGGCCATTTTCCATTTGGTGGGGAATTGCCAGAGAAGGAGGGATTTGTTAAACAGATCCCTTAGTGAGGCAGCGATAATTGGGGCAGCCATTTTCAGAAACTTAGGCTCCAGACTGTCGAACCCAGGCGTGCCGTCCGGTTTGATGGTGTTTAGTAGAGTCAGGACTTCCTTCTGCGTAACAAGGTGGAAGTGGAAGTTGAGGCCAGTGAGGGTGGCAAGAGGAGAGAAGTTAGCGTTGCTAGGTGAGGGATCAATGTATCTATCCAGGTCCATGAAGATGCTGTTGAAAGCATTAGCTAACTCATCCGGATCAGACATCAGGTTGCCTTCGACTGTGATGTTCTGGGGGGCTTCAGCTGAGCGCCCCTTCAGGAGACAATTTATTTGAGACCAGAACTTTTTTGGGTTTGCCAGGTTTGATGTTTGGAGTCATCTAATGTAGACACTTTTAGCATGCTTAAGCTCTTTCTTACAGCTATTCCTCAGGGTCCTGTATAATAGACAATCGGCGTGAACTCCTGAGCATTTGACCTTTCCCCATGCCTTATCTCTGAACTTCATTTGTTTTCTTCTTTCCTGATCCAGCCAGTATGCACATTTGCCACTGACTCTCCGTTGTTTAAGTTGGGGCATGCTTATTAAGTACACTTAAGAAATTATGGGCAAAGCAATCGAGAGCAACGTCAATGTTAACAAGATTCTTAAGGTCTGCCCAGTATATCACTCTCAGATCCTGGAGAAAATCATTGGGAACAAAACTAGATAGGTCCCGGGCAAGTATGATCCTAGAGGGAACATTCGGTGAGTTATTCCTCCGGATGTAAAAGACGGGAGCATGATCGCTGAGAGAGTCAGGCATCAGGCCAGCTGCTCTACATCTGTCTGGATGGTTAACCAGTATCCAGTCTAGAAGAGTATGATTTCCAGTCTTGGTGTTAGGCCTCATGTGTTCACTGATTACCTGCATGAGGGTCACATCGGATAGCGAGGATTTGCTAACTGTATTGCTTAGCCAGTTCAAGTTAAAGTCACCCATGAGAATAAGTTCCCCCACAGGTTTACTGGCAAACTGCTTGATTAGGAACTCCAGTTCACATTTCGCCGCCTTGGGTGGGTTGTAGGGGCATCCAATGGTTATAGATTTGGTTCCACCTAGGGTGAGCTTAATTAGGAGACATTCTGAATCCCAATTATCCAACCAGGATGGACAGATATTAAAGGCATTAAGGGAGTTCTGTACATAAATTACTACTACTCCTCCTTTTCTGTTTATTCTGTCCTTCCGGAAAACAGTGTATCCTGAGACATCTATCTCATGGGTAAGTATGTAGGGTTTGAGCCATGTTTCTGTGATGCCAATGACATCAGGGGAGTAGAGATCAACCCATGCCTCAAGTTCATGCAATTTGGGTCGTAGACTACAGATGTTCATTTGAACTAACTTCAACCCTTTGGTTAGGTTCCACGTGGGGTCCGAAGGGGAGGAGACTGTGCAACTGAGAGGTCCCGGGTTCAATTCAATATCTCCTGCTAGGTGGAGGACATGCTTACTTAGGTGCCAGGGCAGGTAGGGTGTGGGCCATTTTGGCCTTACTGGTGCACCCATGAAGTAGTAAACGAGTTTTTAGCAGTTCCCCTTAGCCCTACGCCCGAGGAGTGTAATCAACCCAAGAGAATACGTGTATGCCAAATAAAATGAGGTGGATAATGGTCTGCACACTTTTAGTTTGCT
This sequence comes from Neoceratodus forsteri, assembly GCA_016271365.2. Classification (NCBI taxonomy): domain Eukaryota; kingdom Metazoa; phylum Chordata; order Ceratodontiformes; family Ceratodontidae; genus Neoceratodus; species Neoceratodus forsteri. The sequence goes on along the minus strand of CM057449.1, from coordinate 1,271,264,387 downwards.
ATAGTCAGGAGCAGGACAGAGGGAGAGGCTCCAGTCCAGGATGACAAGGGAGAGTAAGAGGCTGGCAGGGGCCACCAGGCTATATGAGGGCATGATTAGAAATAAGGTTCTGGGGTTATACAGGCAAGACCAGGGGCATTAGTTATAGTACCAGACAAATATTTAGCCCACAGTGCTCTCTAGTACCAGCTCTGGGTAGCATGCAAGTAAAATTGGTTTCTCAGGATGGGGAAAAATAATCTAGTAAGCCAACAGTAATGCACCCCATACATTAGCACTGCTTCCACTAGTATAACATCAGGGAAAACTGATCTGGCAAGTCACCACAGGCTAAACCCAAAGTAGAAGCATGAGTACACAGCCAGTAACACCCTAGTAATACAGGGAAGAAGCATAGGTATAGACAGGGATTAGAACAGCAGTGCGGCAGGATGCAGGCTACTACATGGACATGTCCTAGAATATGTAAATTCTGGGCTTAGGCATGCAGGACCACTAACACTTAGGAACATATCAAGTTCAACCCCCGGAGCGGGGCATAAGTCTATATAATATGCACACGGGTAGGGGGCTGGACTATACTTGATGGTCAGCTCCCCACAATGCATATTCCAGGATAGACATGATATTTATCTCCTCAGAGTGGTTACACAAAGTGAAGATGGTAACTATCAGGCCAAGGACACTGTCGGACCATAGTGTGGTGGTCATGCAGCTTCATGCCACACCCTGGGGACTATACTCCTCATGGAGATTAAACACATCCCTTCTGAATAAAGAGGAGTATAAGGAACTGGTTAGGGAGTACCTGAGAGTGTACGAAAACTTTAACTCTCTACAAGACACTAATGGGGCAATCTGACTGGACAGCTTAAAAGCAGTGCTCACAGGTAAATCAATCAGCTATGCAGCAGGTCTTAAGAAAGCTAAGCAAAAAGCACAGGAAGAGCTGCAGAGGAGCCTTCTGACCTCCAGGTAGAACATAAAATAGCACAGAATGAAGAGGTAAGAACACGCTTAGAGTATGCAGAGCTAGGTTAAATAAACTCTTAGATGAGTGGATAGAGGGGAAGCTAGGATACTTGTGCCAGAAATACTATGAGGCACAAATCAAGCAGGTAAGTTTCTAATGTGGCAGCTCTGCATCGAGGCTGCAGGGAGAATGATTCTACATCTTAAAAGTCAGGGTAATAGGCCAAACCTAATCACAGATCCCCCTAACATTACTGACGAATTTTGTAAATTTTACAAAAAATTATATAAACAAGAAACGTCCAAGGGGCACAGGGAAAAGATAGTGTAATTTTTCCAGAGGATACAGGCAGAAAAACTATCCCAAGAGGAAGCGAGTCACAGAACCTACCCCCAACTCTAGAGGAAATAACCTCCATGATAGCCAATCTGAAATCAAGGAAGGCCCTGGGACCTGACGGCCTGCCAGGAGTTTTATAAAAATTTTCAAGGATGACTTCTCAGCCCATCTGGGGCAGGTCTTCAAGGGGATCTTGGAGGGAAAGGAAGCAACACCATCTTGGCAGTACACCCAGATAACAGTAATACATAAACCTGGGAAGGACTCTGCAATGTGGCTCTTACAGGCCCAGCTCCCTACTGAGTGTAGAACAGAAGATCTTTACTTCAGCAATGGCTAAGAGACTGCAGGAATGGGTAGGGAGGATAGTCCACCAGGATCAAACAGGGTTCATTAATGGACAAATAATCCATGATAACATCAGGTGACTCCTCAACTTAATCACATACCAACAGAAGGTGAAGGTTCCTTCTCTAGCAGTTTTTATGGATGCCGAAAAGGCGTTTGATCAGGTGGACTGGCACTTCCTACATAGGACCCCGGAGGAGATGGGGTTTGGCCCAGGGGTCAAAAATAGCATAAACACCCTATATGCATCCCCACAAGCCACAGTTAAAGTAAATGGCATCACATCCAGCAGATTCCACCAGACCAGCGGAACCAGACAAGGATGCCCCCTTTCTCCCTTACTGCTCGCCATATGTATTGAACTACTGGCTGTGGCAATTCAGGTTAACAACAAAATACAGGGAATTGAAGTGGGGGGCTGTTCCCATAAAATCTCACTCTACAATGACGACATCCTGTTCTTCCTGACATCTCCGCAGACTTCCCTGCCGGAACTCCTCCTGGAGCTAGAGAGATACGGACAGGTGTCAGGAAACAAAATCAACCAGGACAAATCCGAGGCCATTAGGTTTGGAGGCCCCTTCCGAAAGGGAGCCCTTGATAACTTTCGCTTTAAACGGGCCCACAATAACACAGTCAGACACCTGGGTGTAAAAATTTCCCAATTATGACAAACCTCTTTAAGTTCAACCATGAACAGCTATGTGCAGAGATCAAGAAAGACCTGCTGAGATGGGAAATACTTCCTCTGTCATTAGGGGGAAAAACTGGCACTATTAAAATGAACGTCCTGCCCCAATTCCTATTCCTCTTCCAGGCCCTCCCAGTTAATATACCCGAATGAATTTGGAAAACAGTAACCAAGACCATTCTGTGTGGGATAAAGGTAAGAGAAGGGTCTGCAAAGCAACACTCTCCCAGCCCTGTGAGCAAGGAGGCCTGGCTCTTCCAGACCTCAGGAATGCGGCTGAGACAGCCCCGATAGTCACCTGGACCAAACAGAGGAATGACACTGGGTGGGAAGAGATAGAATCAAGCCAATCAAAAATTATTCCACTCTTTACTACTCCACATGCACCATTAACCCCTCAGATCTGGAGGGACTTAGACAATCCCTAGTCCAGACATGTACTGAGAATGTGGTCCAAGGCCCGAAGGCTCACTCAGACACCAGAGGAGATCAGCCCCGTAACTGCCATAATAGGTGACCCTAACTTTAGCCCGGCAACAGCTGACCCAAGATATGCTAGATGGAATAACCTCTCCCTGGCAATTTATAGATCTCTCATAGCAAACAATATCCTCTCCTTTACTGAACTTCAAAGGAAGTATGCTCTACCAAGATCGTATTTTCATAGGTACCTCCAGATCAGACACTACTTGATTACAAACCAGCTGGTGGCAAAAATCAACAGGGATCTGACCTACTAGAAAATTTCTAGTTCATATATTGGGCCACGAAGCTGTCAGAGAGAGGGAATACCTGAATACTGGCTCTGATTTGTACTACAAGTCCAGTTAACATTGTAAAAATAACTTTTAAAACTACGCTCCATAGGCTTGAATGGAGCACGTCCCCATGCTAGTCCTATAAAGACATCACAACACAAGGAAGCACGGGGATGGCGGCAATCAGGAAGTGGAAGGGAACAAGCGGCTAGCGCCCTCAAGGGCAAAATATGATCCCTTCCGTTCCTTTGGGGGCTCAAGAAAACATTTTTACAACTACTATGGAGGAACTCCCATTCAGATAAACGAGCCTCCTGATGTGTTTGCATTGCACCGAGAAAGGTGCTCTTTAAGATTCTGACCCCAAATGTTCAATATAGACTTTTTATGACCCCACTTTGAGAACCTCGTAGGTGACATTTTTTAAATCCTGCCTGAAAGGTGATTTTGCAGAGCAAATGCACAATCTCCTTTTAGGTCAGATTTGAAAAAATTCACCTACCATGTTCACAAGGTGGGGTACAAAAATGGCTATGTTGAAAATGTGGGGTCAAAATATTTGAAATCACTAAAGTTAATGAGTGAACGTTGAACATTTTCAATGTACCTTCATAATTTGGGCATTTTTTTAAGATTTTGACCACACATTTTTAACACAGTCTTCTTATCACCCCGCTTCATGAGGTTACATTTTTCAAATCCTGTCCAAAAGGTGATTTTACGGAGTGACTGTAAAATCACCTTTTTCGGTCAGATTTCTTTTTTTTTTTTTTTTTTTTTTTTATTCGCCTACCTTGTTCATGAGGTGGGGTCCAAAAAAGGCTAAGTTGAACATCTGGTGCAAAAATATGAAAATACAGACAAAGCTATGAGTAAAAGTTCAAAATACACTGAAAATGCATTGATCACACCTACATTGTTTCTTCAGTTCCCGGTCAGCATGGAAGAAGGTGGACATGTTTTCCTTGTAGAGTGGATTTTTGGCACTGGACGTCTTTAAGATGAGTAGGGGGTGAGGGGTGGGGGATGTAAGTAGGGGGTCGCATGGGGTGGTCCAGAATGTCGCCAAAGACATGGATGGTTTTCTGCTTTGCGGGGTTTAAATTCAAATAAAAGGCAAAGAATGAGGGTCAAAGGGTGACACCGAGGACTGGGAGTCCCAGTGTCACACTGTAGGGGCGAGAATAATTTCAGGATTTGGGAGGATCTCAGCAGGGTTTTGGTCACAAAAGACACTGATGGACAGCCTTCTGAAGGGTTAAATTAAAAAAAGAAACAAAAAAAAAAAAACACAAGGGGAAAAAGGTGACACTGGGGACTGAGCATCTCACTGCGACATTGCGTGGGAGAGAAGAATTTGGGGATCCCCCATCCCCAAATTCTTCTCTCCCACACAATGTCGCAGTCCCCATCCCAGGGTGTCTCAGCACTAGATGGGCTTTTTTTAATTTAATATTCCCACTCGTAGTGGGTCTCTGATGTGTTCATCTGCGAGTTCCATGGGCTGGGCAGTAAATTCCACTGTACATCTATAAGTTCCATGGTTGGTCCCTAATTCAGTGGTTGGCAGCAAATTCAGCGGTTAATTCTGAGGTTGGTCACGGCCATGAAACTGCAGAAAAGTCAGGCCCTTGGTGACAGTTATCAGAAATGCTGCTTTCCAAGTGAGGAACTTCAAGTCACACGTCGCAACAGGCTCAAAGCATTTGCGAGTAAGCATGTCGAACACATAGCTGATGTCCTGGGGATCAACTGGCTTCCTCATGGAAGGCCTTGTGTCTAAAGTGCCCTTGAGGAACCCTCTAAGCAGTGGTAACTGCACCAGGCAAAGGGCACCAATGGTATGTAGAAATAGCACACAGGTGGACCTTTACTGTGGAATACAGCAGGCCTACATCAGAAAGGTCCAGTAAGAACTTTGTCGGGTGGACATTGAAAGGGGTCCATGTGGGTTTTAGAGCATAAAATGGAAAATAATTTCCATTTGGCTTTGTAAATCTTCCTAGTGGAGTATTTATGTGCAGCAAAAGTATTTAAAAGACCCTTTGAGATATCTTGTACCTGTCCATTTCTTTCTCTTCAGGAGCCAAGCCTGAAGGTGAAGGGAGTGCAGGTTGGGTTGAACCAGCTGATCCTATGTCAGTAAGTCCATACCAAGAGGTAAAGTCCTTGGTTCGCTGAAGTCTGCTCGACAGAGGAAACCAAATCTGCCATGGACAGCAGGAAATCACCAGTAAAACCAGGCCCCTGTGTGCCTGCAGTTTGAGTAACACTCTCTGGATGAAAGGGATTGGAGGGAATGCATACAGAAACACATTTTTCCATGGTAGTCTGAAAGCATCCTGACAGAAAGCACCTTTTCTTGGATTTCTGAAGCAGAATTGAGGCAGTTTGTCGTTGAGTGGGGACGCAAAAAGGTCCACATCTAGGGTACCCACTGGGAGGGTTCGCAACACTTTGACGCACAACATCAGACCCAATACTGGGTCATGCCCCGAGGCCCACAAACGCAGCACCAGACGTGACACCGGACATAGTATCAACAACTCAGACAGCACTGGAGTGACTGGCAGCAGCATTGTGGCTGTCCCTGTCTCCTGACAGGATGGAGGTGACACGCAAGTGGAACACACATCGCCAGTGCCACTCATGGCAAGGACCCAGGGGCCATTGCCACAGGTGAATACATTACCGGGCCCAGCTGCATCACCAGCAATACCACACAGCCGACCCCGAGGGGTCCAGGGGCCTGCACCACAAGTAGTGCCACGTGGCCCAGATGCTGCACTCACTGTTACATAAGATCTGCCCACTAGTGCCTCCTTAGAAGACAGGGGAAGCCGGAGACAGTGACCTCATAGGCCTAGATGTCTCCAGTGTTGTTAATGAGGATGGTGGGAACCTCCAAGCCGCTTAAGTCGAGTGTCTCACGACAGACTGCACAAAAGTCGACCCTGACCAGTACCATTTCTTTCCCTTCCTACGAGAAGAGAAAGATGCTGAGGTTGAGTGGTGGCTGGATCCCAATGTAGTGTGAGTGCAGGATCAGTATCGCTTCTTTTTGTACTTACAAGAGACTGTCTTCCTTCCCGAGTTCTGGGTTGCCCTTCATCTGAACCCCTCTCCAGAGAAGGAGGTGGACCAGACACAGCCTCACTGCTGGAGTAGCTTGCCTCTTCAGGCTACCATGCACCAGCCCTCTGAAAAGTTCTGGCTCCCTCTGGATCCTAGCGCATCCATCTAAGACCCAGCAGTGGGAATCAATAGTGAAGATTGATTCTTGGAAGATCTTCTCACACATAAAAGGATGCAGCCATACCTATCACAGTGCAGTTGGATCCTTTCATGAGTGTCATCAGCCAGCGTATCCACCGTCTGCTAGACTCAGCTTTTCAAGAACACCAACAGCGAGTGCTCAACCCCACCACCACCTGTAGCCCCCCCTCCAACCTGACCCAGCTATCACCCCCTCAGACACACATTGCAGAGGGGTGCCCATCCCTGCTGCTGTTTAACATCCCTAAGAGGACGCGACAGCGGGGTGCCCACCCCCAGTGCTGTGAAACAAAGTACAGACACTGGGGTGCCCAATCCTTGGTGTCCGTCCCCAAAATAAGGAAAACTGACCCACACCGTCCTCTTTGTTTCACTGATTCTTCCTCGGGGGGTGGTCTGATTATATCCCTGACCGTGAGAGAGAAGCTCAAGAGGTCAGTAACATAATCAGACCCCTAAACGGGCTTGTTGTGCCAATGGTCACTCATCAACTATTTTTAGTGTATAGTAGTTGTTTTTTTTTTTATATTTTGAAAGTGAAAGTAGTTGTAGCAGCAGTCGGTAACCGTGGCATTAGGGAAGGTGCAGTTCATGAGAAGCAGTTGGACAATGACAGCAGCAGCATAAAAAGTAAGGAAATAAGTTGGTCAAATTCACATGTTAATAACACTGTGTGGTGACTTATCATGAGGTGGTTCTCGGGTCTTCAGTGGCAGTCTGTTCTGCACTCTGTCGCAGTCATCTTTTCAGTTCAGAAGCTGAACTAATTGTTGTGCCTACAGCAGCCCTGTGGGCAAAAAAAAGGTGCCACAAGGATTTCTGATCAGTTGGAATGCTGCCATATCACAGAAGATGATGTCCAATGGCCTTTGAACCATGGTACAACATTTTAGCTGAGGTGCAAATCCATGAAGAACATGGGCCAACTGTACACTATATTTTCCTTTTACCCTTTATTGTTCTTGTTATTCTATCATTTTTCTCTAGTACAATGAATGAAATTGAGTTTTTAGTCATCAGTCAGTAGGGTGAAAGACTAAAAAAATCTACTGGCCCATAGACATTTCCACCTGACAAAGTGGTGCATTTATAGAAAAGTTACCTCACCCAATAAAACCTGGCAGGGATAGTTATAGAAACGTACACCTGGCTCAATACAAAGTCTATTAGCATCTGGATGGCGGGCTGGTGCAAATGTCTAACCTTGTTACTATTTATCCACCCTCCCAACAAACAATTCCCACCTTATCTAAACAAACCAGTTAAATTATTTTGAAACAATGCAACTAATATGAATTCAGGTTCTCAGTTCAGAATACTGTTACACCTGATAAAAGGAACTGTGTAGCCCTGAAAGATTGTTTACCATAACATCTTTGTACAGAACATATGCCCGTGCAATAAAAGGGGGCATCCCCAAGTGTGTCTGTGTAGGGCATGATCATATCTAAAAGCAGCCCTGTGGGGAACAGATGCCCACAGCAGGTAGTACCAGTCAATACTGTAGCTACCTTTAAACTTGGACTTGATAGGTACTTTGAAGAAAACTGGGAGATAGGGCATTCCCACTAAGTTGGTGATGCAAAGAACTCGCTGGGCCAATGGTCTTATTTCTGTCCTAAAATATGTTTGTATGTATCAAACTATCCAGCGACTCCAGTTTTTACCCTTAAAAGGCCCCTGCTCTCTTTCTTCTTCGGCACTGCTTCCCTGTCCCCCTGTACTTTTCGTACAGGGGCATCCTCAAGCAGTAGCCTCTACCTACTCCCCAAGGCAAAGGCTCCACTGGAAGGTCAGTATAATGGGAGACAAGCTTACTGTAGTCACAGAGAGGCATCTGATGGTAGGCCTTGTGTATGGCATCAGCACAAAGGGTTAGATCTAATTCAGCTTTCCCTTAAAAAAGCAAGTGATTTTTTTTAATGATTTTGCAGACAGATCCTTATGGTATGTAGTCCCAGTCATTTGTTATCCTTTACTGCAAGGAAAAGCACTAGACATTTGTAATTATTGCTTGTTATAGATACCATTACACACACACACACACACAGTCAATGCTCTCATTGACTAAAATCATGCATGGGGAGAGTCAGGTGATCACAGTACTGACTCAAGTGATGGCAAAAGTCGGAAGCCCAATACCTGTCAATGTCTGACATGTCATTTTATTCAGTGTTCTGTATTCTTAAAAAAAAACATACTGTTGGTACATATATTTGAGATCATAAAGCAGTTATAAGATATAAGTTAATATTTATTAGAACTAGTCTAACATTTATATAAATATACATTTATTGAATACAGTTTTTGGTCAGTATAGTTATTTATTGTCTCTAGAGGTAAATACTGACTTTGGTTATGCCTCAGTCGATATTTTCTTCTAATGTCAATAAATCTTGATATTGACTTCACCACAAGCCAATATCTGGTATGTACTTGATGGCTTATTTTTCTGCAGACTGCTGCCAAGAAAAGAAATACCACCCATTCTTTGATGTCACTTAAGGTAATAATACCCTTTTCACTGTTACACGGGAAGTGATAATAACCTTTCACTGATGTCAGTAAAAGTAATCATACCCTCAATTTAAAAATCAGCACAAAGGCTGGGTTTTGTCCACAAAACTGGTCACAGGATTATTTTAGAGATGGTTCCTCCCTAATCCATGCATAAATAATTGCAAAAAAAAAAAAAAAATTAGGCACGAGTTAGGGTTACAACATAATGATACGAAAGTTGGGAAATGCATTAAGAAGGTACACAATTCTAGGGAATCTTGGTGAATGCGAAGAAGTGCAAAGTGATTCACACAGGGAGAAAGAACCCATGTACAGAGTACTTGATGCAGGGGTGGCAGACGGACCACAACAACTGAGGAAAGGGTCTGAGAATCAGCATCACTGACCCCCTCCAACAATCCAGTTAGTGCAATAAAGACTACATACAGCAAGGCAATAAGGATGCTGGTATGCACTGGGAGAGGATTTGACTGTAGGAAGTAGGTGACATTGCCCCTGTACAGGTCTCTGGTGAGGCCTCACCTGGATTACTATGCCCAGCTCTGAAGTCCGCACCTATCAAAGGAGAGGGGTTAGCTAGAGTAAGTGCAGTGCAGGACCAGCAGGACACATCTTACAAGGAATGTCTGACGGCGTCTACCATGTACTCGCAGGAGGCCAGAAGGGAAGGGGCGACATCATAGAGACATACAAGTTCCTGCGGGGAATTAATAGAGTGAACAGCAAAGAATTATTCAAAGGAATCATATTGCAGTCACGAGGGGACAGAAATGGAGGCTAGTCAGTGAAAACTTGTGAGGAAGTTCTACTTCACTAACAGGGTGGTAGAGCCGTGGAACACATTACTAGCCAAAGTGGGAGGGCATGGACTATAAATGGATTCAAGCATTGCTAGGACAGATTTAGAGAGCTGATAGTTCCATGAGGAGCAGATAGGGATGGGAGTAGGTGAAGGGTTTGAGGCAGAAACCACTTCAAGACAGTAAGTGAGGGGGGCAGGTAGGAATCTCTTTTTGGGCAGACTATCGGGACCTTTGATCCTTACCTGCCGGCAACATCTACAATTTTATGTTTCTACAAATGTACTGCATGGTGTAGTGTGGTGTTCCCAGAATGTGAATAATTACTTTAAGCAGGTTTTCTTTTTTTAATTATTATTATTGTCTTTGTAACACTTTTCACTATTCTCCCAGCAACTCCCACCCCAGACTCTCCAGGCTTACCTGCCCAAGTTGGTAATGTATGATGGCAAGCCAATCCCTCTGATCTGGAGTTTGTGATGTCTTGGTACAGTGATGGCAGGCTCTGTGACCAAACAGAACAGAATACAGACCACTGACCAGACATGCCAGTCCCTCCTCGCACTACGATTATTGTCAGCAGGGTTAAATGGGGAGTAGCAAGGAGGCAATGAGAAGCCTGCTTGAGTGAAGTTCAAGTGGTATCATTACTGCCTAGGAACACCTTGTGGAGCAAAGGAATATCTGCACTCAGAAAGAATGTGTGAAAAAATTAGGCTCCCTGATGAAGCCTTACAATAAAGCGCTGAGGTAGTGTCCTCCACCAGTTATAGCAAGTAAAGTATGTGTCTTTAGCATAGAAAGAGGCTGTTACTGCTGAGTTTTCTACTTTTGTGCCAAAGGCAGTAAAGGATTTTTGCAGCCGACTTCTGTGCACTGCTAATTTTTTCACACACTCCTCTTAAGTTCAGTTATGCATCTGGATTGCTAATTGAACATTCTCTTGGGCTAGCACATCCCTTTTCAGCTACACCGGCTACTGGCGGTGAGCACAGTTCTTTCTCAGACTCTGTTTTTGTAACACCTTGTAGAGGCTGCCATAACTGCTCAAGCTATTAGGACAGGGCCTGATGTTGATGCCTGTGCATCCTCGCACCCAATGACCTCAACTTCCACATAGAGGCGGAACACCAGGGGGAAGCCGTGCTGGTGGGATTACAGGACTCCCACCCTAAGCAGTGATCATGCCTCAGAAGAAGAGATGTGCAAGACAAGGGGACACAACTTGAAGATAGAGGGGGGACGGCTCAGAGGTAATGTTAGAAAGTATTTTTTCACAGAGAGAGTTGTGGGTGCATGGAACAGCCTTCCTGAGGAGGTTGTGGAGTCAGGAACAGTGGGAGAATTCAAGAATGCATGGGACAGGCATAAGGCAATTCTAGTGGGGGGCAGAAGGAAGTAAGCTGTTGATTAACTAGAATCTGCAGCTTATCCATCAGGTAGGGAAATGAGCAGACTGGGTGGGCCAAGCGGTCCTTATCTGCTGTAAAATCCTATGTTTCTATGCCAGTTGGACAACTTCACCAGCCCTTGGTACTCCTGATTTGTGACTGCATGGCTCAGAACAAAACCTGCTGTCCCCAAGTGAATGGTGAGTGCCATCACTTTAACCAGTGTTGGTTTAACCATAACTTTAGCACAGTCTTAAGGAAATTTACTCACATAAATACTTTTGCTACGCCTTAAGAGAGGGTGACAAAGTTGTTCAAACTCTTGGAACACCACACAACGCATTTACAGTACATAGATTTAGGATAACTTTTTCCACTAATGATGAGGTTCCCTATTTTTGTGCTAAATAGCTGCTAACTAAATGTAGTTTTTTTGCAGTTCACTTTCATCATTTGTTAAAAGGATATTTAAGGACAGATGCACAGTAATTTGTATTGAGTCAGCACTGTCAACATGTTTTGTGCCAAGCAATCCCTCATGTCCTGTAACACTCGTATCCCTCACTTTCTCTCATGCCAAACAGTCCCTAGTGTCCGGTAGCACGTTCTGCTCTTACCTCCCCTCCCATTCCATGTACTCCCTTGTGTGTAATGGCTTTCTCCTACCACACCCCGTGCCATGCTAAGCAATTCATGGTACCTACTTGCACCCTCTCCCTCTTCCTCTCCCCATCCCATGCCAAGCAGTCTCTGGTGACCAGCTGCACCCCTTCCATTACCCTGTCCCAAGTGCTCTCTGCTGTCCAGTTGCACCCCTCCTCTCCCCATCCCATTCCAAGCACTCCCTGGTGTAAAGTGATACTCCTCACTCATGTACTATTCCCGTGCCAAGTGCTGTCTTCTGTCCAGTGGTATCCACTCCCAATCCCTGTTAATGCCAAGTACTCCCTGCTGCCAGTTTTAGCCCTTACCTCTCCCAATTTCATGCCAAGTGGATCCTGAGGTTCAGTGGCTCCTCCCTTAATCCATCCCCATGCTAAATAGCCTCTGGTGTTTAGAGGCACCCCCCCGTCACCTCACCTCTGCGCAATGCCTCCCTTTGCCCTTCTAGAAGGCAACCATCACAGCCCTTTCTTACCTCCTCAGTTGCCCGCCATTTGATTAAAATTAGTGCTAAACTGCTACCAAATTAACTGCAGTTTAGCACTACTTTTAATAAGATGGCAGTTGGTTGAAGAGGCGAGGGAAGGGCTTTGCCAGCTGCCGGCAGGAGTGGGAGATTGGAAAGGGAATGTGGCAGCATCAGGGATGGGCTTCTGGTGCTGCATAACAGGTTTGGGAAAGTAACTGCCAGCATCAGAGATGGGCTTCTGCACTGGACTTTAATTCTGAGGGTGGTTCAATTTTTGTTTTATTGCTTGCCAGCCCTAGGGATGGGCACAAGTGCCAAACTTCAAGTTCAGGGAGGGGGTGGTGTTTGCTAGCATTCACTGCTGGATCTTAAGGTAGTGGGGTGTGTGTGTGTGCGCGTGTGTGCTGCTGCTGCAATGGTCAAGTGCCCATAATGTTATATCACTATGATGAATTGTGGAACGTGATTATGAGCACGTGTAAACACCTTATGAAAAACTACAGCATTTTAGCAGCCTGCATAACTTTTAAAGGGACACTGTCAATCTTTTTTGCATAGTATTACTTCTAGGTAAATACCCACATATTGTGGTTGCTTACCTTCTCTAAAATTCATGGATACTGCTGGTTGCTTTAGCTGCCTCTTTGTTTGGAACAGAAATGCATGGTAATGTATAATTATATCCAGCCTTGTTTTGCTTCAAATCCATGAACTATTCTTACTGCATACTTCTGGAACATTAGAAACACCCTCAAACAGTGCAGCCACTCATGATACAATAGTCTCCCTCTATTCCTTCTGCATAATGAGTGGCTAGACTGTGTTGGGGTGTTCCTAAGTCCAGGGAAGATGCAGTGGGAGTCAGTCAAGAAACGTAAACACACATGTTTTTTGTGTGGCAACACCAACTGGGTGGGCAATCAGTTTTTCACTTTTTTTTTTTTAAAGAAAAAATGAATCAGAATCAAACTACCATCAGCATCAGAAGTCTCTACAGAATGTGAACAATAATAAAAAAAAAATTGGGGGTTGGCAGTGTCTTTTTAACAGTTGCAACTTTATTATTTTATATTTTTTTGTTCCAAAAACTACAAAAGCACAACCTTTGTGACACACGATTTGACAAATCAGAAAGCTTCAGCTTTAAAATCATTGCTATCCTCCAGAGCATCTTAAAACTGATTATGTTTGTATTACACACAACCTAAAACTTTTAAGCTAGCTGACCATTTTCACCAGTTTTAAAGGGTTTACAGATCCTGCCATAAGTGTGTACATGCCAATATTAAGATCGCAAGCTCAAAAAAATGACTGAGTTAACACTGACTGAAAATTAAGATTTAACATACTGTAGAAGCCTACTCAACCCTAAAAACAGTGGTGTATAAAAATACATTATATAATGAGTAAGATAAACCAAGACCTGTAATTGGTCAGATGTGATCACATGACATACGTTATTCCAGCACAAGAGCACAGGTCAAAAATACTTAATGTTCTGACCCTCATTCCCCAGTTTTTAAAATATAAATAAGTAGAATCATTTTATAATCGCAATAAGGCACTTCAGGGTGTGCTTTATTGTGAGTTACTGGCACTTCTTGGGTGCGCACGGTGTTTGGCATTGCCTTGTGCTCACCTCCAGAGGCATACTCTTAACCCACAATAATGCCCACCCTGTCATGCCACATTGCTTAAATAGAAGATGGCTCTCGGGATGACTACTTAAGGTTGTTGTGACTTGTGCACTGCTGTTCCGCAGAGCTCAAAACCCAATCTGATTCTGCACACTGTTGAATCCTCCACTCCCAGGTGCCTAAATGAAGGAGAACAGAGGTTCGTGTGGGCACTGGGGATGCCCTGTGACCACTTATCATCACAAGTGACTTTGCGTCCATGTCGAGCAATGCCTAATTGGGGTTGCACTCATGTCCCAAATGGTCATAAATGACACTGCATCCATGCAGTAAGGGGAGACGCCATTCACAAAAGCATGGCACCTCATTGACTCCTGTGACCAACCCTAGCTTTACTGCCTATTACAACCAAGCAGTAAATGGGGCTGCAGTGCTGTGATCAGGCAAGGCAGCAAATGGAAGGGGCAGGGGAGATCAACTCTATAAATAGGCAAGGAGACTGGGGCTAGGGAAATGGGTTATATCTGACACCAGGGAGAGGACACAGGCTGGAGAGCATGTAAGAGGCAATCAGATTGTCCAGAGTGGCTCAGCAGCCAAATACCTGGGCAAACACCACCAAAGCAACCTGCTCACAGTATGGTACTGCTCTGTGACTGGGGCAATGCCATGTTGTAACTTGGCTGCAGTAAAAATCCAGCATGGTAGTGGATGTAAACGCTATCTGAAGCATCAAACATTTGTATCCATGATTTGCAATGAGCCTCTGTTACGGGGTGGGGGGCACGCCCCCCATCCCCCTAACATACTCCTTCATCTGAGTATTGCACTAGCAGGTGGTAGCATCATTGGATGACCCCTTTTCCCCCGTTTGAGCTGCTACCCTTACTTGCTCAGAATGGGGCCCCAAATGTCCAATAACTCACTGCCCTACTTCTGCATTTTCTTACCAATCTTTGGATGATGGCACTGTTAAGAAATAGGACTGTGCATTTCAATGCAATAAAAGGACGGAGATCTAAAACATCTGTACATACAATTGGATTGCTCATGCAAATTTTAAACCTTGTCTTTTGAAAAACAAATGGCTGTCCAGATTTACTAGTAACATCACCTGAATTCGCAATGGCTATAGAGTCTGGTGATGTTTTCAGAAACTTACGCAGGTGTTTTTATGCTAAAATATTTTTGTTCATTTTAATGGGTCGACAAATTGCACGTATAAACATTCTTAAAAATGTGGCCTAAAGTTGTTGTTTTTTTCTGTTCATCTTGGGCGGTAGCAAAATATGTTAACTACTACAATGAACAGCTTGGGTTCCTCAGAACAGTTCTTTTTACAAAAGTACTATTGTTAATGCAAAGAAGAGCTGCCGATTAAAAAAAAAATACTTTTTAGAGCAAAAAGCAAATTTAGAATTCCCATTCTGCCTATTCTGCCAAGTCAATATTTCTTTCACAGTAGTGGTCTTGTATCAACACCTGCTTTCTATTAAGTTTTTAAAACTAATTTAAATTGTGCTTTACACAAGTATTTTTCACTGTGCTATTTATAGCCTTAAGCAGTACTCAAAGCGACATTAAACTTTACCTCTACACTAGTCCTGTGATCTGTTTATTGTTGAATAGAATAACTGATACAACCTTAAGGCAAGGAAAAGGGCAAAGTACCTTAGAAGACCTACCTTTTACATAAGCCTCTTGCTTTGCTACTTTTGTAAAAACAGTTGGTACCTGCATCTTTATTAAAACGAAGCACCACGTTATTCTCCTCTGTCTTATATTTTTGAAACTCAGGGCCTAAGGTTACTTCTGTGGCTTTCTTTTCTAATACTGAAATCTATGGGTGCTGCTGTATTATTAGACATCAGTCCCTTCAAGGGAAGACCTATAAAATCATCTTGCTGCCTAAAATGTTCATGCTTACCGTGGCCAACAGAAAACAATGCACCAAACAAAAGTCACAGTGCTGCCCGTTTCTCAGACAAGACATCTTTGTTTAAGCTTTGACTCTGCTTAAATGAACGAATTAATATTGACAAAACATCAACTAAGCTAATGAGTTGTTAGTTAAGGCAATAAACATGTCACATTAGAGTCAGTGCAGTAAAGAGGTAATTAGCCATGGAAAAGCTCCGCTGATTGGAGCTGTTGAGATCTTTTGCTCTTAACCTTTGAGTCCATTATCTAGTGCAGGACAAGCAGCAGCTATGCTAATGTGAATTCACCAATCGACATCAGCATTGCTACAGGAGCCAAAGAATGCATTAGCAGCTATGTGCTGGAGTGCAACTGCTTAAAACATATGTCTGTCAACAAGCTATGCACACAGCAGTTCCATGAATGATGCAACATTAACACCATTCCAGATGATCTGATGCAAATCGCAAGGAAAGGAAAACATTACAACATTTTAACTGAGGTCTGCACATTTTTAAAGGTGCATCATCCAACAGCCAGCCACAAGAAAGATTTCTCTCGCCATAATCAAAATGTTATTAATCCATCCCTGGTGATTTAACAATATAAGAATAATTGTTTAGTCCCTGGGTTTCTGTATCATAGTTTTTTAGTTTAAAGAGCAGCTACCTACTAAGCAAAATGGTTTAACCTATTATACTGACAACTATTTTTTTTTTTTTTTTACTTCTAATGGTTTCTAGATTTTTTTTTAAACATTCCCTTATTGCTGTCTGCTAAATAGGTATGCAGGTAGGTTATTTGTGCTCTTACAAATTGCTCATAGTACTGTACACTTTTAAACATACATTCACAAGATGAATGTAATACTGTACATATTAGATGAACAAATAGAACCAACAAGCAATGGAGAACTACTTCAGATATTGCTGTATGTATTTTACTGTGTTTTTCATAAAGCATTCGACTTTCCCCGACTGATCTCATAACTGCTGCATCTGTCTGTTATCATGGTGAGCACTATGATGTCATAAACCACTGCACTATGAGGTCAGTTGAGAACAGTCAAATGCTTTTAACAAAGACCTTCTGGAAAGGCAATGATGTGTTAAAAAAGCATTTAAAGGAAAACTGAAAATTAAAAAAAAAAATACATTCTCTAGTAAATTGTAACTGTACGTAGTTAGGACCTGCTGTGAATGGACTTCTACATATTTAAGCATACTGTTGTACCACAGTACAAAAGCTGTTATGCTTTAACAGTGATGTCAAAAAAATGTTGTACCACAGTAATGATATCGAGACTATGATGTAAACACTTTTTTTTGCGCCTCCCTGGCCCCTTGACCAGCCACTCCTTTGGGCCACAAAGGGACACCCTCACCCACCGAGGCATCCCCGTCCCTGCCATTCCCGCTGTCCCCCATACTGCCATGTCCCGGCCAACCTAGCGTATCCTTTCACCGGAGCGGCCCCCTCCCTGGGGTGCTACAGGAGGGGAGATGGGTTTCAAATCTGTGTCGGGCACATGGCGGGGGATCGGCACTGAAGGCTGCTCTCCAGAGCTGTGTGGTGCAAGGGGACCCGAGCAACCGTCATCCGGTTGGCTGAGCGGGCGATTTTCCCCGTTATCATCCCACCCACCCCCCACTGTGTGGCCACCCACGTGCGGTATCCTAGGGATAATGAACAGCTGCGTCTGGTCACCCATGCTGCCAAGTGCGCTTCCAAAGGGGAATGCCAGGAGCCACTCTCAAAGTGGGCAGGTTTGTGCCCTCCCTCCCTCCCAGGACGGAGAGCATCCAAGTGGATACTCCTAACCCTCCCCGCTGGTCTCCACTCCTGTCATCCTCAGCTTGGGCATGAACCCGGGTCACCAGCATGCCAAGCGATGCCCTATCACTCGGCGCCACAGAGCCGGCTGTAAACACTTTTCTATTGTTTAACGTATAGCCTTGTGCCTTTTCATAACATGCAGCCAAAAACAACGTGTCTTGGCAACAAAACCACCCCCTACCCCCGAAACAGAATCTTGGTGTTCTTTTTTTGTTATATTTAAAAAAAGATTATCCCACACCCAGCTCCTGAGTATGCACCCACAAAATGTCAGAAATTGAAGTCGTTTTTTTTAATAAGATCGTATTTAACATAACTGTCTGAAAACGTTTAGCATCATGCAACAATACTCACTCTATAACTGCCGCAGAATGACTGAGCATTTAGTGAAATGGAAGCAGTACTAGAATGAGACTCACTGCCTGGTGCTGGACATTTTCATACAGTTATGTGAAATACAGTCTTACTAAGAATAACAAGTACTGTTTCTGGCACATCATAGGTGGGTACAAAGCTGCTATGTCTGTGTTTTATAAAATATCAAATCGCAGCAATTTTCTGTTTGGAGGGTGTGGAGAAGCAGCACTTGAACACATCTTTCTGTTTGAAAAACAAAACAAACAAAAAAAAAAAAAGAATGGGGCACCATGGACAGACAAGGCAGTGTTTTAGTCTTGGGTTTTTGATGACAAGATAGTGATGTCATCAGAAACCATAGATGGCAACACAGCCCTGTACATTTTTATCCATACATTATTCTTTATATACAGTAACATTTTCTATGCATGTACATACTAAAATGCACAGCTGCTCTTTAATTAGGATGACTCCTTTAATAAATGGGCACCGAGAGTTTTTCCAGATACCGGTAGGAAGCCTACCTCCTCTTAATTTCAATATTTCGAAAACAGTCAGCATCACCCCAAATCCTTATGATGAATAAAGTTCATTTTCTGGTGTTTAAGGTGCCACTGTCACATTGCTATTTCCTCAAGATTTCAGTAGTCAAATGAACAATTACATAGTTTAAATCTATGATAAGCTTCTGTTGCTTGACAAGCACTTTTTTTTTTTACTTATATGTATTGACTAAGAGCGCTGAGATGTGGTTAGTCAAAATGCTATAGAATTTTTAATTCCTGATGAAACCCAATAGTTTTGAAGGTTGGGAATTCCATGTCCTATGTTAAGAATGTTATTTTAAAATGGGGCTGAACCAGCTCTTTAACATAAGAAAGGAAAATCTCTTATGCTTAATGGAGGCAAGACAAATTTAATAAACAAAAGTGCCATAGAGAGTGTTAAGACTGGACTGTCTGTGTTCTGTAATCTGCTGTACACTGGGATTTAAAATTCTGTGGAAGGTGAAGAAAAGGTCAGTTCTGGACCTGGGGGAGAGAAGATAGTGTCCCCTTAAAGAGAATATAATTACAGCTCACCTATTGCTAAGCTAGTTAGTATCAATTAAAAATCCATAGTGCTTCTGGGGGTTAAAGGGCCACTGTCATCTCTTTCGAGACTTAAAATGTTTTGTTAACCAGAACAAAGATTAAACCATCAATTAAGAAAAGGAAGATAATTTTTTATATGCCTTTTCATAGAAGCTGTATCCTAAAGCACTTCAGAAATCGGGTAAGGAAGGGATGAGAAGATTGCTGCCGGGCACATGGAGATTCAAACCACTCAGAGATGAATTGCAGAGAGGCTGCACGGAGACCGAGTACAGACAGTTTAAATGACTTGCTCATTTTTAAACATAAAATTTACTTTTGTTTAAGAAAGTCACTTTCTAGTTTAAGATATTAATTATAAATGGTGATCCAGCTTTGTTTACAGACCATTTTTTGAATAAGAATAAATGATAGTTTTTATCTATAAATCTTTAAATGAAAATAATCTTTTAAGAAAACAACAACAGTAAAGGTTCCCAGGCACTGTATAAAAGACGGTGGGCAAGTCATTATGTGTGCATGCTTCCCGTGCTCCTTTGCCCTCATTTTCTATTTTCAAATGTGGACATACATCTCACAGGAGATGCTCCACATCCGATGTCACTGATGCAAATATAAACGCTTACGTTGCCCTCAAACCAGATTTATGTTTAAAAGAAAAAATCATGGCCCCACTGAACTTTCTTGTGTTGCAGTCAACCCAGCTGCAGAAATGTTTAGAAGCAGGACCCTGCTGGAAACGAGATGTTGCATTGTCTGCGTTATTCTGAGTAAAAAAAACGTAAAATAAAGCAACAGGAAGCCAACTGGACTGTCAAAAATGGGCAAATTTTGAATTTAACAAATATTATTTGCTGAGGATAAACAGAATTTCTCTATTGTGATTTATGAAATGGATTATAAATCAAGAAGACATCATTCTTAGCCAATCAAGATAGTTTATTTTCAAACATTCCAGGTACTCTTATAACCAAAATATGGTTTCTCGTGCAAGTATTTCTAAACTTCAGAAGTTCTAAGTTTAGTTGGCATAGTCCCTTTCCCACGCAGATGTTTCAAGCAAAGCAAAAACTTCTGATTTTAAATTCAAGTTCAATTTATTTAAAATACAGAAATCTTCAACATAATTTATATTTATATGTATAATTCATGTCAATTATGTATTAAGAGTTTCTTCTCATGTCCACTGTGTGCCAGACCTGCTCAGCTCTCCTCAATTCTCTTGCCCAAAGAACTCAAGAATGTACTCCTAACTGTAAGAGAAACAGTAACTGTACATATAATCATACAGTAAGGACAATAAAAGATGTGAAGCAAAACTGAGATAAAGAGCCATAACGTTTGCTTCTTTTCCTTTCAACAAAGACCCCCTTACGAAGAGGCTGTCTTTGGCCTTAAAATGCCAGGATTCCTTCTCCTAGTTTTGCTAGCCCTGGGTGTAACAGGGTTACCTCACTTAAGGTCCCCTCCCTATATACTTAACTTGACTCACCTACCCTTCCCCTGTCCCCATCCCCGCATCTTACCAGAACTACACCCCCATGCATTGATCTCTACTTACCTGACTACCTTCCTCTCCACCTCCTCCCCGTTACTCACAGCGGACTCCTCCTTCTTTTCTCTCCTATAATCCCATACCATCATTTCCAGGTTTTCTCATCGCAACTTTTATCATTAGATGTTTTAATTACTGCCTACTGCTAACAGTGCCATCTACCTGACTGTTTATGCCTGACTGTGTACCACAATGTCTTAACCTTGTAAATCACCCTGATCCATGTATATATTTTCCCTTGTGAAGCTGTATGCCTGACTGTTGCGCCACAATGTCTTAACCTTGTAAATGATCCTACTCCATGTATATATTTCCCTTAGAAAACCGTATGTTAATGTATATTGCTCCGTGTATTCCTGTTATATGTTTGGCCTTGGCTTACGGTACGTGCATTGCACATTACTTGTCTCTCAGGACCTCCTTGTAAATAAGCTTGCTCAATGGAGTTTCTTTCCTGCCAATAAACTTTGACTTGACCCAATACATTTAATGGCATAATAATAAAAAACTGATACAAACTTCGTGGCCTTCGAGTGCTTTTGCTAATGTTATCTGTTCAGGTTTGAACTTTATTTGGTAAGGCACTGGGATTCACCAATGTATGGCCTCCCACCCCCTTGGTAAAATGACACAATGTAACTGTAAGAGTTACTGGAGCATTGATGCAGACAAGGTTCTGTGGGGCACTCTACACCACTAATGCTGAACACCAACAGTACAGTGGTCAGATAAGAAAAAATTACTTATCGTAGTAACAGTTTCTTCCAACGGATCCCTCACTATGCTTACTTGTGTATTCAACCCGAAGGGTTGAGCTGCCCCGGAAAGAGTGTAATTATGGAACTCAGAATGCATTATCAAATCTCTGCCTCAAGGTGGCGCTGCATTCTGCTCTCCAACATCAGATTTATTTCCTGGGCCGGGCCAGCAGGACAATAGCCTCGAATCTCTTACTTATCCCTAACTATACCTTATGGAAACAAGCATTTATCAATGCCGAATGTTTGCTTGCTTGCATTGGCATTGATAGTGTTGGAGTTATTGAGATGCATAATAGGAATGGCAGTGAAAGTATTGAACTGAAGATAACCCCATCACTACCCTGCAGAGACTGACAGGCATTGGGGTGTGCCTTTGGGTCGTCAGGCATAACGGCCATGCCATTTCACCACACCCTATCCTGCAGACACCGACAAGTGTCACAGTGTGCCTTGGAGTCTTTGAGCCTTATGCTCACCCCATTCCATAAGAAATATGGTGAGATGGGTGCAGAATAGGAGAATGGGGTAAACTTTGGGGCCAAAGAGTCCAAGGCACACCTCGATGCCTGTCACTGGCTGCAGGGTGTGGGTGGGGCTGGAATGGCAGGAGTATTACAGGCAATAATCCCAGGTCACACCCCTGATGCCTGTCAGTCTCTACAGGGTGGGACCCTAACGTCTCAAGCGTTCCTTGGTATTTTCATTCCAAATTTTAAACATGGGTTTTTTTGTGACCCCCACCTCATGAACAGTGGCAATATCAGTTCATTAGTGGAAAGATGATTTTGCACAGCGACTATGCCATTTGGCACCATTGGTGCGAAAATACATTTCAAACAGGACATGAAAAATGACAGCTCTACTGTTCATGGAAAGGTGTAAAAAATGGCAATGTTGAAAATCTGGAGTGAAAATATAAAAAAAAAATGGCGAAGTCACGAGCATGCGTAGAAACTGCGCAACGCACACCCGTAATGTAATTAGTTTGGGGATTTTTTATAGCAGATTGTCAACACAGGCATTTTGGGACCTCCACTCATGAACAGTATCACTGTGATTTTCTTAATCTGTCCTGAACACCGATTTCCCACAGCGACCACGTATTTCTGCGCCAGAAGAACGAAAACACATTTCAGACGGGTGTGAAAAATGACAGCTGTACTGTTCATAAGGAGATGTGGAAAAATGCCAGTGTTGAAAATCTGGACTGAAAATATTACAAATTTGTGAACTCATGAGGGTGCGTGAAAACAGCGCAATGCACGCTCGTAGCAGTGTCATTTTATGGACTTCTGTCACCAAATTTTCAACATAGCCATTTTAAGACCTCTGCTCATGAACAGTGTCACTGTGATTTTCTTAATCTGTCCCGAACATTGATTTTGCACACCGACTGCGCCATTGTGTGCCACATGCGCGAAAATACATTTTGGGAGAGATGTGAAAATGACAGCTGTACTGCTCATAAGGAGGTGTGTAAAATGGCAATGTTGAAAATCTAGATGAAAACAATGAAAATACGGAGATTCTGGCGTCGCGTGAGAACTGCACAACATGCCGCTCATACAACAGTAATTTGGAATTTTTCACAAATTTTCAACCTCTGATTTTGGCGCTTACCTCATGAACTGTGACACTGTTGTTTCGTTACTCGGTCCCGAAAGGTGGTTCCGCACAGTGACCGTGATATCACCTTTCGGGACCGAATAACAAAATGCCAGTGACTGAGTTCATGAGGTGGGGCCCCAAAAACCCCATGTTGAAAATTTGGTGAAAAAATTCTCAAAAATGGCCGAGATATGCACCAAAGTTGAAAAAAAAAAAAAAAAACACATTTATGCATTATACAGCTTACCAGCATTTCTTCAGTTTGCAGTCAGCTTTGAAGAGTACAGACGTATTCCCGGTCCACCGAAGATCATCATGCTGGGCTCCGGAGGTAAGTATGGGGTGAGGTGGGGTTGTGGGGAGGTGGGTACACAGAGGGTAGGCGCGGATTGGGGGAGGGGGGCAAGCTACTCAACGAGGGACTGTTTTTTGTTTATAGTTTTTTTTTTTAAACAAGACGACGCAGGACTTTTGCCATGCTGGGGTGGGTTCCCAGCATGGCACCTGAAGTGTCTGGGGGCAGCAGCCGGATGTTTGTCACACTGGGGTGGGCTCCCAGCGTGGCACCTGGAGGTGTGTTGGCGGGGGCAGCCCAGGCCGGCGGGGATTGGGCACCCCCGTCGGCCATACAATGGGGAGGCGCATGGAGCATGCTGGGGTGGGCGCCCAGCATGCACATGTCTTCGTGCGGGGGAGGAACTGTCTATGACAGTTCAGATGCAGTGCCGACGTAGGCAACTTGCATACTGCCGATGGCAGTATGCAAATTGCCTGCGGCAGTGTTTTCCTTACAACTGTATGCCACTGCATCTGAACGGCTGTCACAGACAGTTTGGAAATTCATTGGCGCAGTGCAGCCGCGCCTTCTAAAGGGAGCAGGGCACTGGAAGTGAGGGAGGCACAACTACGAAAACTCATATGGTGGCACTATGTTTCTTGCACGTGCATGCAAGTAAACATAACAACTACCAAAAACAATTAAAGATTGGTCTCCCAGGCCAGGCTATGGCAGACAAAAAAAAAAAACACTAAACCTGACTGAGCATCAAACAAGAAGTAATGCTTAAGCAACTAGATATCAACAGCATTTAATCCAGGTTCTGGACAATGAGGCAGGGTTGGAAATTAAAGCAAAGTGAGGGATCCCTTGGAAGAAACAATATTACTATGGCAAGTAAAAACAGGTTACTCATCTGTAACAGTAGTTCTAGGAGTGGTATATGTTGTTCATCCACACTTCTTGGCATGTCCCTTTCCCCTTTAAGAATCACCAGAAGTCTTCAAGCTAGCACCTCTCACCCACCCGGGTGGTATAACCCTCGGCTCTACCCCATGACGCCTGATCTTAGCCCATTGGAAACCAGGTTTGTGCATCCGCAGCTGGGGAGGTTGGATGGGTCCGTGAGGATGAACAACATATACCACTCCTAGAACTACTGTTACAGGTGAGTAACATGTTTTTCTAGGATCGTGGGTATGTTGTTCATCCACACTTCTTGGCAGGCTCCTAGAAGTTCTCCAGGAGGAGGGAGGCAAGGTGCACACCCCCACTGATACTCACTTGGGAAATAGATATTGGAGAACCGGGGCCCCAAAACCAGCATCCCGGCGTGACTCAAGGTCGATGTGGTAATGCGTAATGAGGTGTTTGCTGACTTCCAGGTAGCAGCCTGACAGATTTCCTGGATAGGGATGTCCCTGGAAGCAGCCACTGATACAGCGGTATGGCGGGTAGAATGAGCTCTTATCCCTCTGGGAGGTTCCATGCCCGCCAACTCATAACACAGACTTATGCAAGATGTATTCCACCTTGCAATAGTCAGTTTTGCTGCAGGTCTGCCAGAAGCGGCTTCAGCGTAGGTGACAAACAGCTGCTGAACCTCTCCCCGGATTTCTGCCGTCCTCTCCTTATAATAGGAGAGGGCTCATCTCAGGTCCAGGGTATGGAGCATGTATTCGGCCTCCAAGGCGTAATTAGGGTAGTATACAGGCAGCGTTAACACCTGGTTAAGGTGAAACTCTGACACCACCTTCAGAAGGAATTTTGGGTGGTGGTGTAGGACAACCTTGTCCCTGTGGAAGACACGATAAGGGGAGTCCACCGAAAGTGCCTGGAGCTCTCTTGTCCTTCTGGCAGATGTGATAGCCACCAGGAAGGCCGTCTTCCACAAAAAGTGTGACAATGCACACTTGCTCACTGGTTTGAATGGCTTGCCCATGAGCTTTGCCAGTACCAGCAGTAGATCCCATGGAGGGGAAGGTTCACACACCGGAGGGGATATGTGATCCAGGCCTTTGAAAAAACACCTGACCACTATCTCCTGCACCAACGTCAGCTAACCGGCCCATACCCGGTAAGCAGAGATGACTGCCAGGTGCACCCTAAGGGTCGATGACCGAAGACCCTCTTTGGACAGAGACCAAAGGTAGTTGAGAATGTTATCCACTGGACAGAACAGAGGGTCCAGGCCCTTGTTCTGACACCAAATGGAAAACCTTTTCCATTTGAAGGCATAACATTTCCTGGTCAATTCCTTTCTGGATGCTTCCACCATGGTGAGGACATCCTCGGAAAGACCCAATGCCTGGAACTCTAGCCACTCAGGTACCATGTTGTCAGGCGCAGGGACTGAAGGTCTGGATTGTATTCCTTCCCCTGATTGAGAGAGATCACGTCCGGGAGTGCTGGGAGCCACTTCGGGGGCCTGCAGCTGAGGCTGAGGAGATCTGGATACCAGAACTGGCACGGCCAGTCTGGGGCTACCAAAATCACCTTTGCCTTGTCCCTCCTCACTTTGAGGAGCACCTTGTGGATCAAGGGAAATGGAAGGAAGGAAGGCATGGAAGATGCCTGGGGTCCACGGCCTCAACAGGGCATCCCCCTGCAGTGAGCCCTGCTGATAGGGGGCAGGCATGAAAAAGCCTCAGCTTGGTGTTTTTCCTGGAGGAAAACAGGTCCACCATAGGTTTGCCCCAGTGGGAGAACAGGCTGTAAGCTACCTCCAGATGGAGAAATCACTCGCCGGATGTCTTGCCTAAGCGGCTGAGAGCATCTGCCAGATGGTTTGAGGCACCTACCACAGAATGGCTAGGAGATCTGCCTCCAGACGGCTGACAAGGGTCCAGATGTGGAGCGCCTCTCTGCAAAGCAGATGGGAGTGTGTGTCCCCTGTTTATTGAGGTAGTACATAGTCGTGGTATTGTCCGTCTGGACTTCAACCACTTGACCCTGGAGCTGAGTAGCGAAAGCTGACAGTGCCAGTCTGACTGCTCTGCACTCCAAAAGGTTGCTGTGGTATCGGGACTCCTTAGGGATCCAGAACCCATGGGCCCTTTTGTCCCCCATGTGGGCTCCCCAGCCCATGAGAGAGGCATCGATCATGAGGACGTCCGTCGGCTCTGGGCGGACAAATGGGATCCCTTCCTGCAACCGGTCTGGGGCCGTCCACCACTGGAGAGCATCCCACATCTTCTGGGTTACAGTGATCAGCTGGTCAAAATGACCGTGGTGCTGAGTCCACTGGGAGGCCAGCTCCCATTGGAGGGGGCGCATGAGCCACAGGGCCCAAGGGACCATGCAGGTGCATGCCGCCATGTAACCCAGAAGGTGCAGAAAGTCCCGGGCAGGGCGCAATTGCCCAACCAGAAATGATTGGGCAAAGGAGGAGAGAACCTCCGCCCTGTCTGCCGGTAGCCGAGCTCTGGCTTTACGAGAGTCGAGGTCTGCCCCGATGAAGCACATCACCTGAGAAGGCACTTGGCCTTGTTGATCAAGAGGCCGAGTTGGGAGCAGGTCTGGAGGGCCAGGTCCCTGGACCTCTCCATCTCTTGCTGGGTGGGATGTGCTAAGAGCCAATCGTCGAGGTAAGGGTAAATTCTGACGCCCCCATGCCTGAAATGGGCTTCCACCACTGTGATGCATTTGGTGAAGACCCGTGGGGCTGACAATAGGCCGAACGGCATGGCTCGGAACTCATATAGGGTTCCTTCAACTTTGAAGCGGAGGAACCGCCAATGAGATGAATGGATTGGAACGTGAAAGAACACATCCTGCAGATCCAGTGAACACCACATATTTTGCTCCAAGGATGGTATGATCTGGGACAGAGTGACTATCCAAAAGGTGCATGACCTGAGATACTGATTCAGGTCATGCAGATCTAGAATGGGGCACCAGCCCCCCCAACCACTTGGGCACCAGGAAGTATCTGGAGACAAAGCCTGGGTCTGCTGGAGAATGTGCCACTGGAGCTACTGCCTCCTTGAGGAGGAGCTGAATGATGTCATCTCGGAGAGCCGACTGAGTATGGACAGAGGGTGCTGCTCAAATTCGAGAGGCAGTCCCTGACCGACCACTTCCAAAACCTACCTGTCGTGGAAATAATGGTCTAGGCACAAAGAAAGTGGCGGAGCCGGCCCCCCACGGGAGGACCAAGAGCTGACGTGATGGGAGAGGAGGGGCAGCCCCCGGCCCGTCACTGAGCAGGCTTGGAGGAGGAGGATCCAGGACACGAACCTCGGCCTCCTTTACAGGCCTGGGAGGGCCCAGGCTTGGGTCAGGGCGCCAAGCTTGAGCCTGCTGCTGCTGCCCTCCTTGAAAGGTGGGTTGCTGTGCCGCAGGGGAAGAGTGCTGAAAAGGCTTCTTTTTCTTCTTCTGCTGTTTCTTGCTCGAAGAACTTTTAGCAGAAGTATCATCCAAGGTGGCATTGGACTGCTTAATAGGCTGAAGGTGACTAGCCACACCTGGGCCGAAAAGGTCAGTGCCCAGGAAAGGCACATCAGCTAGTTTGTGCTGAGTATCTGCCAGGAAAAAGGAGAGTCTCAGCCAAGCCCTGCGATGAGAGGCAACTGCAGCTGCCATCGAGCGGGCACAAGAATCCCCAATATCCAGGGCTGTCTGAAGCTGCTGTTTGGCAACAGCCTGGCCCTGATCCTGGACCTGCTTGACCGTGGGGAGGTGTGGGAGGACTTCATCCAAAGACCCCAAGAGGGCATGGGAGAAGTGTGCCATGACGACGTACGAACTTGCCTGATGAAGGCCTAAAGATGAGGCTGCACAGACCTTTTGAGCTGAATGATCCAAGAGTTTGGATTCTTTTTTGGGAGGTCAGTCCGTGTCGGCAGAACTGCCAGTATGCCTGAACACAGAGGCGGTCACCAGACTCTCGGCCGAAGGATGCTCTGTGAACCCAGCAAGGAACCTCATGGGTACAGCATACTTGTGGGCCACGTGGGCAGACGAAGCTGGACAGGAGGCAGGGCGCTGCCAAAGTTCTAAGGCCAGGCCAGTTATGGCCTCGGCCACAGGAAAGACCTCCATCGGGGTATCCCCTCTCTTGAGGATGTGCGTGAGAGGGTACTCTGCCTTTTTCTGGATAGGTTCCAGGGGCATCCCTGTAGACTCAGAGATGAGGTGAAGAATGCCCTGAAAGGACGAAGGACCTTGCTCTGTCTCTATCCCACCAGCTGATTCGTCATCCCTGGGATGAGAATGTAGGCCAGTCTCATCCGAATCCAAGGAATCCGGATACAACGGTCAACCGCCCAGGTCACCTTTGACGTGCTGAGGGCAGTCCGGGGTGACAGTGACTGAAAGATGCCGGCGAAGCCCAGTGTCTGGCCTATCTTCCTTAGAAGAAGCCTCTCCCACAGGCTGCTTGGGCGGTGGTTCCACCACAATCGGTGGAGAGACCAGTTTAGGCTGAACCGGAGGTTTCACTGGCTATGCGGGTGGGGGAGTTGGCTTTGGCTTGGTAGGCTAAAGTCAAGTAATGGCCAGGGTAGAAGCCGGGTCAGCTTGTGCCCGGGCAAAATCAGCTGTTGCCACATGAGGTCCTTGTAGCGCCAATGGAGTTTCCGCCAGAGCCTCTCCTCATCCAAGGAGGATGAGGATGACCAATGGCATTGCCTCTTTTTTGAGCACTTGTGGCTCTTCCTCGGCCTGTCAGTCGAGGGGTCCTAGACCTTGATTGAGATGGGACGGGACGATTCAGTCGCTCGGGAGACACCGGCGGAACCGGTGACTTCCCAGGGTCAGGGACCACTTCCTTGATGGGATTCCTAGCGGGCTGGGTCTCCTCATCGGGGAAAGAAAGGACCGGAGTCGGTGACAATGGGTCGATCGGGTCAATGATTATTTTAACCTCGACGATCGACACTTCGGTTGACTGGCCAGATGGCAAAGCCAAGAAGACAGTGGCCAAAGAGGCAATTTCGACTGAAGTCGAGAGTGCCGTTTCCTGGGACCGAGATCTCTCCCGATCCCAAGAATGTCTTCACTGAGACAAAGACGATCCTGGGTCCTTTTCCCGCTTACGGGATCGAGAGGAGTGTGTGCCCGCTGGACCCTCTTCCTTAGTCAGGAGAGACTGGTACAACTCTCAGAAGGAACCTGAGAAGGTGGAGCCCAGGTTGAGTGGAACGAGGAAGCTCAGAGAGGAAGATTCCTCGGCACGAGCCATTTCCTCCGCGAAGACTTGCATGCGTTCCAATTGCTCGGCGGATCCCCCGGCCGCAGAAACCACCCACTGAGCCTCCTTTGATTTCACCAGAGGGTTATGTTTTTCTGGCCTCCCCAACTTCAGGCGTGCGAGATGGTCGTCAAGGATGTTAGGGTGTAATGCAAGACAAAAATCGCACTTCGAGGTGTCATGGTCGACACCCAAGCAACAGACGCATGTGGTGTGTGGATCGGTGTGCAACATTTTCTGGCTGCACGAACACCGGCGAAATCTGGGGGAAAACTTGTCTTCCATAATCGAAGATAAGCAGCCGCGATCGCTAATGCGAACTAGACGAATTTTCAGAATAACCGAAGGTTTTGAAGCCAGGGCCTACATAATGTGGGAGCACGAAGGAGGCAACCTGAGCGGAAAGGAAGATCTGGCGTCATGGGGCGGAGCCGAGGGTTAAACCACCCGAGTGGGTGGGAGGAGCTAGCTTGAAGACTTCCGGTGATCCTTACATATCCACGATCCTAGAATTTTTTCTTCAAACCCCAGGAATCCTTCACTGTGCTTACTTATGCAGACTACAAAGCAGTACCTTGGGAGACTGGGTAACAGAACCTATTTAGGAAAAAGGTTCTGCAAGATAGCAGTGCCAAACCTGGCATCCCTTCCAGACTGCGCATCCAGGCAATAGTGTTTTGTAAAGGTATGTACGGTTTTCCAGGTAGCTGCTTTACGTATTTCTAACAAGAAGATATCCCTTGCAGCTGCCACAGAGGCAGCAGTGCCTCGGGTGGAGTGTGCTCTGAGGCCTCGTGGTGGCTGCTTGCCAGCTTTATTGTAGCAGAATTGGATGAAGGAGACTGTCCAGTGAGCAACAGTCCTCTTAGATGCCGGTCTACCCTTGCCCACTTCACCATATGTAAGAAACAGCTGTGCGTGGGGAGATCTGAAGTCTTTAGTGTAGTCCAGATAGGAGATGAGTGCCCTGTTAACATCCAGGCTATGGAGTCTCTGCTCACCAGAACTGGACTTTGCTGTTAAGAACACTGGAAGAGTGATGGACTGGTTCAAATGGAACTTGGACACAACCTTGGGAAGGAATCTCCTGTTGCTCTGAAGGGCTACCTTGTCTCTGAAAAGATAATGTAGATGTGGTCAGTGCAGAGGGCCTGCAGCTCACATACCCTTCTGGCAGAGTTATGACCACCAAGAAGACTGACTTCTGGGGGAAATACTTCAGATCCACAGTGCCAATAGGCTCAAAGGGAGGTTCCATGAGCTTGACTACACACAGGTTCAAATCCCAGGGAGGGACTGGTTCCCTAACCGGCGGATACAGATGCAGCAGGCCCTTAAAGAATTTCTTCAAAATGGGGTGTGAAGCTACCATTTTCTTATTACATGCTGAAATATAAGATTTCCAGAGGGACCTGCCCTCCAATGAAGCTAAGAAAAAAAGCAACACTCACATCTCAGTCACCATGAAAGTGCTTTAATAGTAATCCAGTGAGTGAGCACAGACCATACCACTGCCATAATGCCCTGTCAATTTGGGCCCACACACCCTTCATCAGGTGGTGTGGATGTGAGCAGAACACTTTACATTTATATACCTGTACCCAATTAACAAATAAACAGACAATAATTAATTAATTGATTAGCAAGTTATGCCTAAAATGAAAACATTAGAAAAAAACTGTATTTACAATAATGGGTGCCCATTCACAGTCTAAGTAACATCAGCTAATTCATTTTATGCTTCATTGTATTGTATTGTAAGCATAATGTTTAAAGACTGAAAATAAAGGGTTACTGAGGTAGAAGTCAGAGGGATCTTGATTTTTTGCGATCATGCAATGAGCGCTACGATCAGTGGTATCTCAAAAGCCTCCAAAGTAGAAGAAAATGATAAAGAGGGGTGAAAAGTCATCTGTGAAGAAGAAACAAAAAATATAAAATTCACTTGTATAATCTTGTTAAAGAGGCTTAGATCAGCATTATTAGGTTACAAATTGTACCATTTTTAAAAATTTTACATCAATTTCAGCATCGTTATTTTTAATGTTTATGTTACCGAGACTGTCAATATCATTCTACGCTATATACAAAGTCTCAAATTCTGAAAGAAAATAAAAAATAAATAAAAAGATAAGTATCTTAATATAAGGGAGACCACTGGGAAGCATTCAATGAATCCAAAGGGTGGTAATTGCCACTATTATGCTTTAGACTATAAAAATTCATAATACTTTTTCACATTGTTATGCCTATATACAAACTGTTTAGTTCAACATAAAAAATGACAAGGATTACAGGGGCAAAAAAGGAGGGGAGTTATTTTATAGTTCATTCCAAAAAATAAGGTTTAATATCTCAGTGTTCATTAAGACCTGCTAGTCTCACACCTGTTAGGGCAATGATCCAAAAACTTTCCTGCTTGTCAAGTATATTGTTTCTATTGCCACCTTTCCTCTGTGCAGGAATGTGTTCAATTCCCATGAAGTTAAGAGCATTTGATTTTGAATTATGCACTGTGGAGAAATGAACACCAACAGGTGTATCCTCCCTACCATTTTCTATGGATTTTATGTACTCTTGTATTCTTTGCTTCAAGGCCTTGTAGTACATCCTACATATATCTTACTACAGGTGCACCACAATACACAAATAACTAAAGGAGTGTCACATTTGATACATTGGTGGATTTTAACAATATTCTCAGAGTTGACAGGATGTATGAAGGTGTTCCCTTGAACTGCAAACGTGCAGATATTGCAATGTTTACTCTTGTGGAATCCCATTAGACCGTCCAGGTGGATTATCTTGCCAAAAGTCCACAAAAATCTTGAAAACCTGCCTGGACATCCCATTGTTTCAGCCAGTGGTTCTATTACGGAGAATCTTGGCCACTTCATTGACTATCTTCTACAAGACTATGTCATAGAATTGCCTTTGTGTATAAAAGATTCTAGGGATATACTAAGGAAATTTGAAAATGTTGCCTGCCATGAGAATTATGTCTGGGTAGGGACAGATATAGAGTCCCTATATACCTCTATCCGACATGACTTGGGGGTGACAGCTTGCAGAATTTTTCTCGAAAATAATAAGAGGGATTTAACTACAGACTTCATTATTGAAGCCCTGGAATTTATTCTAATGCATGATGCATTTGAATTTAATAACAACCATTTTCTCCAGGTTTGTGGTACGGCTATGGGTGCCAGCATGGCACCCAGTTATGCCAATTTGTTTCCACGGATGTTCGAGATGTTAAAAATCTATGATAAAAATGTTAATCCAATTTATGAAAACAAAGATGTGGCATCATTTTATTGATGACTATCTGTGCATTTGGGAAGGGGGGAAAAAAGTGACATCCCTAAACTCATAAACTGGCTGAACAATAATGACCGGAACCTGAAGTTCACATTTACATCTGATGGGAGCAAACTTGAATTTTTGAATACTTAATTCACAAGTGACCAAGGCACTGTAGTCAATACCAGGAATTTTCGTAAGAAAACTGCAACTAATTCACTATTGAGGGCAGACAGTGCACGCCTCCACCCCAAACTAAAAACT
This sequence comes from Neoceratodus forsteri, assembly GCA_016271365.2. Lineage (NCBI taxonomy): Eukaryota > Metazoa > Chordata > Ceratodontiformes > Ceratodontidae > Neoceratodus > Neoceratodus forsteri. Next base: position 1,271,231,354 of record CM057449.1, on the reverse strand, counting down.
CTATCCCCTATGGACAAATGCTACAAATCCGCGGCAGGTGGAATCGCAGTGATGAGGAATTTCAGAGACAAGCTACTGAAGTGCAGATCAGATTTCTGTCCAGGGGATACAGCATGGAGGACATCAGGAATGCTAGATTAAGAGCAGAGACATTAAATGGCAGGGATTTTTTAGAGGATAACAAAACTCACAACATAGGAGAGACTAAAGTGGAAGAAGTCACCATTACCTTTGTCACTGAATTTAACCATATAGCAGGACAATTGGGAAATGTGATACAGAGGAACTGGCCTATCCTCAGAAGGGATAGTGCAGTTAGGATAATGCAGTGAGTCAAGCTATTAAAGAAAAACCCAGAGTTTCATTCAAGAGAGGGACAAATATTGGCGACAGGACAGTAAGTAGACTAAAGACTACCAGTAATGTGGACAGGGGGAATGGTTGCCCAATGGTTTTCCACAAGTGAAAACACTGCAATATTTGCACATTTGCAGTTCAAGGGAAAACCTTCACACATCCTGTCAACTCTGAGAATATTGTTAAAATCCACCAATGTATCACATGTGACACTCCTTTAGTTATTTGTGTATTGTGGTGCACCTGTAGTAAGATATATGTAGGATGTACTACAAGGCCTTGAAGCAAAGAATACAAAAGCACGTAAGATCCATAGAAAATGGTAGTGATGCTACATCTGTTGGTATTCATTTCTCCACAGTGCAGAATTCAAAATCAGATGTTCTTAACTTCATGGGAATCAAACACATTCCTGCACAGATGAAAGGGGGCAACAGAACCAATATACTTGACAAAAAGGAAAGTTTTTGGATCTTTAACCTAATAGGTGTGAGACCAGCAGGTCTTGATGAACACTGGGATATTAAACCCTATTTACTGGAATGAACTATAAAATAATCCCCCCCTTTTTTTCTATAATTCTTGTCATTTTTCTTGTTGAACTAAACAATTTGTATACAGGCATAACAAAGTGAAAAAGTATTATGAAGTTTCATAGTCTAAAGCATAATAGAGGCAATTACCACCCTTTGGATTCATTGAATGCTTCCCAATGGTTTCCCTTATATTAAGATACTTATCTTTTTAATTTTTATTTTCCTTCAGAATTTGAGACATTGTATATAGTGTAGAACAATACTGACAGTCTCAGTAACATAAACATTGAGAATTATGCTGAAATTGATGTAAAATGTTTAAAAATGGTACAATATGTAACCTAAATCGTGCTGATCTAAGTCTCCTTAAACAAGGTTATACAAGTGAATTTTATATTTGTTGTTCTTCACAGATGACTGTTCACCCCTCTCTATCATCTTCTTCTACTTTGGAGGCTTTTGAGATACCGCTGATCGCAGTGCTCATTGCTTGATCACAGAAAATCAAGATTCCCTCTGACTTCTACCGCAGTAAAACTTTATTTTCAGTCTTTAAACATTATGCTTACAATATAATACAATGAAGCATAAAATGAATTAGCTGATGTTACTTAGACTGTGAATGGGCATCCATTATTGTAAATACAGTTCTTTTCTAATGTTTTCGTTTTAGGCATAGCTTGTTAATCAATTAATTAATTATTGTCTGTTTGTTTGTTAATTGTGTGCAGGCAGATAAATGTAAAGTGTTCTGCTCACATCCACGCCACCTGACGAAGGGTTTGTGGACACGAATCGCTGGGGCATTACGGCAGTGGTACGGTCTGTGCACACTCACTGGATTGCTATTGAAGCACTTTCATGGTGACTGAGTTGTGAGTGTTGCCTTTTTCCTTAACTTTACTGAAGGGCAGGTCCATCTGGGAAGTTTTGTAATATGGGCTGGTTGCTCTTACCTGTAACCCTCCCAACCTGGGCTGTTTGCATTTTTTTTTCCCCTTTGGTCTGCTGAAATATAGGAAGAAACAGCTGCAAGGTGTACTTTATAGGTTGAGGGCCTGAGGCCCAAAGCCTGGAAGTGAACCAAGTAGTCCAAATGTATATACAGATCTGCCTGCAAGGGACTGAGCTGCTTAGGTGCACAGCACAGAGAAAATCTTTTCCATTTGGAAGCATATGTCTTTCTAGTAGCAGGCTTCCTGGAATCCCTGAGGACCTCCTCTGAAAAACAAAAATTACATACCTACCGTAATTCTTGATCTTCTTTTGTATCTTCACCATTCATTACTGCTGGGTGTAAGCCAGAGTCACGCACCTGCATGGGAGGTTTTTTTTTTTGGGGGGGGGAGAGTCGGCAGCTGGCCCACCATGGGCGATGCACTGCATGGAGGGCGAGGGTTGGCCGTTAGGCACTGCAGACTCCTCCTCCACCCCAGTTCTGTTTTGCCGGAGAGGATGAAACAAAGGGGGATAGAGAAATCCAAAGAAGAGGCAAGAGAGCCAAGGGATAGGAAAAAGAAAGGATATAAACTGAAAAAGGAATGAGTCAAACAGAGGGAACTTAACTTCTCTAAATGGCCTTAGGGCCCCAGCCCCTGGGCGGCGGCATAGGAAAGAAAGCGTGAAAGAGAGAAGAGAGCGAGAAAGGAAGAAGAAAGAATATATAAAAGCCGGAAGACCATTATCTGACTCTTAGCCTCAAAAACCTGCAAGGTATGAAAACACAGGTGCAAGGATCCCGACAACTTCGGGAACCACTGGACATAGGTCCAGAAAGAGAATTTGAGATGGTTTTGGATAATACAAAGCATGGCAGGATCTGATCCCCTTCCCCACCCTTAACCCACATTCAGGATGAAAGTCCTGAAGCATGGCCCTCTCTATCTTACCACCTGAGGGTTTAGTCAAGGGGGAAAAAAACCTCAAACAGGAGAGGACTCTGTCCAGGATGACCCCAATAAGCAAAGGGACAGCGAGAAAGAAGAAACGGGGGAGAGGAGACCCTAAGGGTACCCCCATGGAATGGACTGACGAAGTCCCCACCCTTAACAGGTTGACAACGGACCAACAGATCTGTGCCAAGACATGGATGGACCCTACAGTGCACCCCACTGAGAATCCCAGGGAGTTCCCTTCAAGGCCAGGGCGAAAATCCTACTCACCACCCTCCTAGGTTGGGTGCTCTGTGACTTTAGAGAAAGAAACAAGAGGGCCATGAGGTACCGGGGGACACTGGCCCCAACTGGCCTCAAAGAGGAGAAGGGCGAGCAGGGTGGAGGCAGCACACAAGAGCTAAGGCCCAAGAGGGGAAGGTGGGTGGGAATCAGTAATGAATGGTGATGATACAAGAGAAGATCAAGAATTACGGTAGGTATATAATTTTCATATCTTGCCTTCTCAATCTTTAACATTCATTACTGCTGGGTGAGTACCAAGCCCCACGGAGGGGACCCAGCACTGCCCTGAGGGAACAGACTCCATAAGCGTCCTGCGGGAGATACGCAGGAGGGAGAGACCCTATAGCCATACTAGACCAACACGGCCTAAGGCTGGTCGGGATGAGGAGGTGTACCCCATGGCCGGGGGGACAGCAGACACCCCTGCAAATTCCTTCTTGCCCTGCGGGAGAAAAGGTGGGTCCCCCATAAGGCAGAAGAAATCATCCTACACCGGGCAATGGGTGACGATCTAGACAGGTGAAGCCATGCCGTCTGCCTGATGCAGATCACTGTCCCTGCCAGTCTGGAAGCCACCTCATTGGCATCATACGATGCCCTTGCTTGGTACCTTGCAAGCTCCAGACCCTGTGCAGAGAGGGCAATGGCTTGCCTAGATTCCACCGAATCAGGCAAAGATGCTAAAACCTGTGCCATCATCGACCACTGGTGCCTGTTGTAGGCCATGTGGCGAACCTGATGTGAGCTGATGCAGAGTAAACACATGAGCTGAAGAGAAAACGCTTCTACCCCACCAGTTGAACGCAGCAGAATCCATATCTCATGGCTGGTCGTGTGCCAGGTGTTGAAGACCGCAAGGAATATCTAAAGCTGTCAGCCCCAAGGGAGGGTGAGGCTTGGAACCAAGAGACTCCTTGGGAGTGCAATACCTCCTCCTGCAGTCTACTAGGGCTGGGGATGAGGTGGCTGGTGACTGCCAGGTGCAGACTGATGCTTCCTGGAAGGGAATGGGCCAGGAAGGTACCACCAGGTGGTTGTCACTAAACTAGCTCAAAAAGGAGCGCGTCTCCCACTCGGTATTGTGTCTTACCACATGGGAAATGTGGAGCTCCTGAACTAGCCTCAAGAGGAATCGCTGATATTTGGTAAAATCAGCATCACAGGAGAGGTGGATGGAACATTCCTCTTCCTCAGATGAGGAAGTAGAGGAGCTCAGATGCTCAGAGTCCCCCTGAGGCAGTGGAGACAGGCGAAAGACCTGCTTGTCCATGGCTCCAACATACCTAGGGATGGCCGCTGCAGTGGCCCTGAATGTCTCCCAGGTTAAGGGTCCCGTAGGGCCCACATGGCCTAGGAGACAGAGAGGTGTCTGCAGAGGGATTGGGGAAGGACACCTAACCGAGAGTGTCTGGCCTCTGCCAGGACTCTGAGACCCCGCAGAAGATCCTCCCACAGGGAAGGACCCGGGGATCGATCCAGTCAGCGGACGCTGTAAATGTGAAAACAAAACCTGGCTGAGCCCTGAGGGAGAATCTCCCCTGTGGTGTGAACAGAGCTGCATGGATCCAGAAGGGAAACTCCCAGCGCCACCCACTAGGGGTGCCCCTGAAGTCTCAGAGGAGGAGGAGAAACCGGGCTCGGCATGTGGAAGAAGGCCCACTGCACTTCACCCCAGTCTCTCAACCCCTTGGACTCCGAGGACGCCCTCTTCCTTGAACCTGGTGTGAAGGGGTCCCCTGATCCAGCAGACCCCCCCGAGGGAAGTCACAGAAAAGGGGGTCCCCGTCCCAACCATGGTAGCCAGGACAGCACCAGAGGTGGCAGCTGTCCCAACCCCCGAGGTAGAGACTGTCATCCCAGGCACCCCAGTACCACTATCCACCATGGGGGCCCCAAACACTAGGGTTGACGTGGGGACTCACAGAGACCGTGGACTCTGGGGAGCCCGGGAGATGAACACTGGGCCACCTGGTGTCACATCCAAGAGGGCTCCCTGACTCCGAGGAGTTGGGACGCCAGTCTAGATCAGCCAGCGAATCCTCCTCCTCCGAAGAGGAGGGGACCACACATACCGCCAAACTAACGACCCCGGGAGCTCCACTGCCAATGGTGCAGAAAACGGCACCACCATAAGACATGACACCGCCTGCGGTGCCACTCTGAGCATTGGCACTGCAAATGGTGCCGGGATCCGAAATAGCACTGGCAGGTGGCAACAAGGGTCCACTGGTGCCGGGCCCAGCAGCCATGGGCTGCAACACTGGGGGAGCCTGCACCTCCAAGGAGGTGACTGCCGTAGTGGTGCTGCCAACCTGGCTCCCCAGGGAACCAAGCTGTTCCTCTGGCACCACAGAAGAAACCTCATAAATGACAAGGAAGGAATCAGAAGAGGAGGTTTCCTCTTCACCGGGCAGTATACACCCGGGAGAAGACCCAGAGGCAAGGGTTCTCGCCATGGCATCCCTAGAACAACACCATCCTCCAAAAGTCAGCAGGGCCCTGCTGATTTTAAATGCGTGGAACTTGAGAATGCAGTGGTCCATGGAGAAACAGGCATCACAGTTGTCCATATCATGGTTGGGACCCAGGTAGCGAAGGCAGATGACATGCCGGTCCATAACAGAAAAAAGCCGGCAACAGGGGCACCGATGCATGGGGGCAAAACCCGTTTTGGATTTCTTCTTAGCCCTTGAACCAGACATGACACGAAAATAATTTAACAACATTACAGGAAAAGACCCAACACTATCGGTAAGGAAAATAAAAGGAACGAGCTTACCAGAGTCAACGGTGTCAGGCGGTACTCAGAACCAGGATGGAGACGGAGATGCAGGAATGTGGCATTGAATTTTAGCCTAGGCCTAGTGACGCAGCAAAAACTCGTGCAGCAGGTGCGACCTCGACGGTGAGAGGAACAGAACTGGGGTGGAGTCGTCGTCTGCGGCGCCTAATGGCCAACCCTCATGTGCCACGCAGTGCATTGGCTGCATGGGCAGCACCATCAGTGCAGACTCCCCCCCCTCCAAAAAAAAGCTCCTGTGCAGGTGTGTGCCTCCGGATTACACTGAGCAGTAATGAATGGTGAAGACTGACAATCGAAGATAAAAGTACTCTAACTCCTCAAGAACCAAGCCTTGAGGTGCAGTGACTCGAGGTTCAGAAAGGTTACTCTGCCCTGAGACATGGTCAGTAGCTTGTGTCTCTGTGGTAGACTAATGGGCTGTTTCATGGAGAGGGCCAGGAGCAGGGAGTACCAGAGATGTCTGGCCCAGTCTGGGGCCACTAATACTAATACCATGGTTGCAGGCTGGCTCAATTTCAGAAGAACTCAAAGTAAAAGAGGGAATGGAAGAAAGACATACAGGAACTTCCCCAACCAGTCCAGGCTCAGGGCATCCATGGGAACTGAACCTACTGCTGGAGGCCTCTAACAAAAGAGAGGGAGCTGGTAATTCTCTTTAGAAGCAAAGAGGTCTATTTCTGGTGTGCCCCATCTCCTGAAGATTGTGGCCAGCACCTGCTTGTTCAGAGACAATTCGTGATGCCCCTGGTTGATCCTGCTGAAGGAATCCACCAGGACATTGTCTTTCCTTGGAAGATGGACTGCTGAAAGCTGTACCTCCATGGTGTAAGCCAGGTTCCATATCTTCATAGCTTCTCTGCACAGCTTTGAGGATCTTTTTTAGTTGTTTTATTTAGTTGTTTTTAACCAGGTATAGTACACTAAGCTGAAAGCGTTTTTACAGGAGTGACCTGGGAGCACAAGGAGGTTAATACATGGTGGTGGTGTTGTCTGCCCTGATTTGGACTGACTGGCTCTCTACCCGGGAAGTAAATGATTGGAGGGCAAGAAAAACAGCCATTAGTTTCAGGTTTATTTGCTCCCTGGATTCCACAGGGGACCACACTCCACTTACTGTTTGGTTGCCCAGGTGGGCTCCCCAGCCTAGGAGGGAGACATCTGTTGTCAGGACAATTGTGGGGAACTGCTGCTGGAAAGGCATTCCCTTCCTGAGGTTGTCCCTTTCTTTCCACCAATCCAGAGCTTGCAAAGGGGTTTTTATCACAGGTACCAGCCTTATAAGAGGATGATACTTTTGGGACCACAGGGCCCTTAAGTGATACTGGATGTCTATCATCTGAAATCTGGCTCCTGGTACCACAGCTGTGGTGGATCCATATGACCCAGGAGCTGAAGAAATGGAAATGATGTACCTACCATAATTCTTGATCTTCTTGGACAAAGTCTCCACCACTCATTCACACTAATGGGAACTACGCCGGAGGCGCTAGGACCCAGCGGGAGCAAACTTTTCAAGAGGGTCAGCGCCAGAGATGGAGCCACGAGGTAGCGGGCCCAATGAGCCATGGCTCATGCAGTAAAGACTACCTTGGCGTCGACCCTCCAACCGCCTCAGTACCTATTTTCTGAGGAGGTGCAGCGTAACTAACCTAGAGGTCTAACCTACCAAAATCGGACATAAGATAGTCCGAATGACCCTTATAAGAAGGGTCAACAACAGTCTCTTCACAGCCCAACCACTGAGGGAATGAAGACCAAAAAGAGAGACGTGAGCTTGTAGGATGGCGGGTGGGCATGTGAATGAGTGCGGGAAACTTCGTCCAAGAAGATCATGTAGGTACATAATTTCCATATCTTCCTGGACATAAAGTCTCCACCACTCATTCACACTAATGGGAGAGTACCGAGCTAACAAACCCCCGAGATGGGCGGCAGGAGAAACTAAGAGCTCACGTACTGAGGACAGAAGTCCGTTAAGAATAGTCCTACCAAATGACAGATGTCATCTGGCATGGACATCTAAAGCATAATGCTTAATGAAAGTACGCACTGAGCTCCATGTAGCCGCAATGCAAATGTCTGCAATGGGCATGTTGCGGATTTCCGCCAGAGATGCCGCAACTGCTCTAGTAGAGTGAGCATACACTCTGCCTTCTAGTTTAACCTGAGCCATAGAATAGCAGTGGTGGAGGCGTGCTACCAGCCACACTGAAATGCACCTAACAGCGACAGGTTGACCCAGCCGGGTCTCGCTGAAGGAAACAAACAGTTGTTGAGCCTTGCGAATTTCTTTTGTTCTATTCAGATAGAACTGCAGTGCTCTCTTAATATCCAAAGAATGCAGGGTATGTTCCCTTTCATTCTGGAAGTTTGCAAAGTAGGTAGGTAGGTAGGACCAAAGGTTGATTTAAATGAAATTCTGAGACAACCTTGGGAAGAAACTTAGGGTGAGTCCTAAGAACTACTTTGTCCTTGTGAAGTACAGTGTATGGGGGTTCTGTGACCAGAGCATGTATTTCAGAAATTCTACGGGCCAAAGTGATGGCCACCAGGAAGGCCGTTTTCCAAGTGAGGAACTTCAACTCGCAGGTAGCTAGAGGCTCGAAAGGTTTCTGTGTGAGCATGTCTAGCACAAGGTTAATGTCCCAGGCTGTGATTGGACATCTGATAGGAGGTCTGGTATGCAGAATGCCCTTAAGAAACCTCTTAAGTACAGGCAACTGAGCCAGAGACAAGGAATGTACCGGCTCATGATAAGCTGAAATGGTACAGAGATGAACTTTGACAGTAGAGTACTGCAGACCTGAAATTGAGAGGTCTAAAAGGTACGCCAAGACTTTATTTGGTGGGCAGAAAAAAGGGTTCGAAGAGGATTTTGCACACCAGAGAGAGAAACGCTTCCATTTGGCTGTGTCGGTTTTTCTAGTGGCTGGTTTACGCACAGCCAAGAGAATATCTGAAACCCTACAGGAAACATTGAATCTATTCACCTCTATCTCTTCAGGAGCCAAGCATGAAGGTGAAGTGCCTTCAGATTGGGATGGGCCACAGGCCCCTGAGTCAGAAGGTTCGTCTTAAGGGGAAGTGCCCTCGGGAAGGTTGCCGACAGACTGTTGAGTAGCGGGAACCATATCTGTCGAGGCCAGAAGGGAGCAATGAGAATCATCCTGTCTCCCTGAGTCTCGAATTTGCTAAGCACATTCTGAATTAGAGGAAGAGGAGGAAAGGCATATAGAAAGTGTTTTGTCCACCGCAGCCTGAACACATCTTGACAGAAAATGCCAGGTCCTGGATATCTGGAGCAGAAGAGAGGCAGTTTTGCTTAAATGGGGATGCAAAAAGGTCCGGGTCTGGAGTCCCCTACTCTTTGAAGAGTGACTGAGCAACAGTTGAGTCAAGAGACCACTCGTGAGGATCTGTCTCCGTTCTGCTGAGACGGTCTGCCAGTTCGTTCTGCACACCTGGTAGGTAAACCACGTGGATTAGAGCCTTGTGCTCCAATCACCATTCCCACACTCTCATAGCTTCCCTGCATAATGGGTAAGAGTGTGCAGCACCCTGTCTGTTTGTTGTAATACATCACTGCTTTGTTGTCCTTTGAAGGAGAATGTTCTTGTGACAGAGTATGTCCTTCAAGGACTGGACTGCATAGAGGATGGCTCTCATTTCCAGGATGTTTATGTGGAGTCGGGACTCATCCTGAGTCCACGTACCTTGGGTGTGGAAATTCTGGCAGTGAGCTCCCTACCCCATCAGGGACACGTCAGTGGTAATGGAGATCTGATGATCTAGAGAAGCAAAGGGATACCTTTCCAGAAGGTTGTTCTCCTGCGACCACCAGGTGAGTGACCTCTTTAGAGGTTCTGTAACCTTGATGGGAAAGGACTGAGGGTGAGTGTTTGGGGACCACTGAGTAGTGAGCATCCACTGAGAGGTTCTCATGTGGAGATGCGCTAGAGGTACAGTGAACACCGAGGATGCCATGAGACCCAGCATCCGTTGCATCGAGATAGCTCGAACCGAACTGTCTTTCTCTGATGTATCAGGCCATCTGTAGTAAATCGCTCCTTCTGTCCTCTGAAAGAAAGGCTTTCGCACAGGAGGTATCCAGAAGAGTGCCTATGAAAAGGAGTTTCTGGGAGGGCTGCAACTGCGATTTGTTGTGATTTAGCAGGACCCCCATGGACGTGAGGAAGTATGAAGCTTTGGCTACGGCGTCCAGAGTTCCCTGCCTGGAAGAGCTTGCTAGAAGCCAGTAATTCAGATATGGAAACACTTGAATTCCGATTTTTCTGAGATGTGCTGTGAGAATTGCACAACACTTTGTAAAAACTCACGGCGTCGAGGATAGCCCAAAGGGCAGGACTCTGAACTGATAATGTTGACCCAACACCACAAACCTCAGGTATTTGTGGTGCTTTGGGTGTACAAGAATGTGTTCGTAGGCATCCTGCATGTCCAGGGAGGCTAGCCAATTATGTTGATGAATCAAAGGTAGAAAGGTACCTAGAGATATCATCTTGAACTTTTCCTTGTGAAGGAATTTGTTTAACTTTCTGAGATCTAGAATGGGGTGCATGCCTCCAGTTTTCTTTGGAACTAGAAAGTAATGGGAGTAGAAACCTGTGTTTTATTGGTCTGTCAGAACTACTTCTACTGCCCTGTTTTTCAGAAGGCCTAGCATCTCAGAAGCAAGACGGTCTGACTGTACTGCCGACAACCTGGGCTATCGCTTGGGGATGATCCGGGGGTTCTGAAAGATTGAGCTAATACCCCCCATGGATTATCCGAAGGACCCATTTGTGTGATGTTATAGACTTCCACCGGTCGTAGAACTGAGTTAGACATCCTCCCACTGCTGAGGAAGAGTCCCCCTCGGGCAACTGAGGTGGGACCTGGGCCGAGAACTCAGAAGGTGGCACTGGGCGCTTTGGGGCCTTGTGCCTTCTGTTGCACTTTCTTTTGTCACTGCGGGGTGTGGCTTTTGTTAAAGCGCCTCCTGGCCTTTGCTCCGAAAGGACTGACTGTTGTGAAATTGCCGCTTATTGGCAGCCCCCCCCCCACCGAGAGGGGGTGGGTGTGGGTCAAGCTATCTTGATGGCTGACCTAGTCTTCTGTGTGGCTTCCAGAGTTTGTTCCACCTGGGGTCCTAACAGATACATACCGACGAAGGGTAAGGCCATGACCTGCTGCTGGGCATCATTCGTGAAGCCCGAAGTACATAGCCAAGAGTGGTGACGGGTACAAATGCAAGCCGCCACTGCCCGAGAAGCAGTATCGAAAGCGTCCATTGCAGCTTTAACCTGTCGGTTATTGGACTTGATGCCCCTGGTTATGGTGTGAAGTAGCTCTGAATTAGTTTCCGACTCAGGCAGAGCTTCTGCCATTTGCTTGAGTGAATGCCAAAGGACATACTCATATTGAGAAAAATAGCCCTGGTAGCTGGCAATATTCATACCCAGGGTGGAGGCAGCAAAGACTCTGTTACCTAAGGTGTCTATCTTACGAGATTCTTTATTGATAGGCCGGGCTGAGGATGCCTGAGGGAGGATGGTCTTGTCATTCTCTGCTCAGACTACAATGGGATCAGCAAAAGCTTGTGAAGCCAATATGGGTCGATCCTTGGGAGCAGCACACTTCCTATCAATGGACTTAGCTACGGAAGGGATGAGAGCAGGATTGTTCCATACCATCTGAGAAAGGGTCTCAAAAGATGGTTGTACCAGAGGAGTTAAATCCATAGGGCTCTCCGGGACATGTAGGTATTGGAGTCTTAAAAGCTTCCCAGGATCGATTTCTGTAGTCTGGAGAGAAAGAGTGGAATTAAAATTTTTCAGCAGAGACTTAAAGGAAAGGTCTTCGACCACAGGCTCTGCAGCAGAATTAACTCCTGCTCCTTCAACATCATCACCCAGACGAAGATCTGGGTCAGGCTCAAAATCATCTCCTGACAGTCCAGGGGGGACTGTATGGACAGGAAAGGAGTGAAAATCAGAATGGAAATTAGAAGAGGAAAGAACAGGAGTCAAAAAGCCCTGGAGGCTGGACGGCGCCGCACCAAGCATCGGCGCCAATGAAGAACACGGCGCCAAACCCAAGGAAGTCAACGCCATTGGAAACAGCTCAGCACACGGCGCCAACAAAGGCTATGGTGCCGACAGAGCCCCCGATGCCGTGGATGGCGCCAACAGAGCCCTCGCCCGGCTCCGAGAGTGTCCCAAAGTTCCAAAAACTGCGATTTGAAGGAAAAGGAGGAGAATTAACAGGAGATAGAGGCATCGGTGTGGACCCTTGCGCCACAGCCATGTTGGGGGGGACATCTGAGCACAGAGTCGACGGCACCAAAGAAGGCGCCGCATGACTAGGAAGGTCCAACTGCCCTACCCGGTCCCTCGAGCCGCCCGAAGGCCCAGGAAAGACCAGGCCAGGCAGCTAGACCTACCTCAGAGTCCACTGCTCCACAAGAGCAGCCCACTGGTGAAACTGCTCATCGGAAGCCTGTCCAATAGGCAGGGCCGGGCTCCGATGTCGAAGAGGTCAGGCACCGGAGCCAGAAACCGGCGACTCCGAGAGGGGAGGAGACCAGTGCCTAGCCCCAATTACTAACTGTCAATGCGCAGACATACCAGAAGACGACCTCGAGTGATGCCTTCTCTTTCTCGACTTGTGCACCGAAGAACAACTCGAGGCCGAATGGTGCCATGAATGGGACCGCTTCCTTTATGCTTCTAGGGGACCCCATCTCCCTGAGCATTGGACCGTCTGTTGTCAGACCCACCCTCCGTGGAGGGCGGTGGACCGGACCCAACCTGGCTGACTGAACAGCTTTCATACGAAGTCTCCCTACCATCACCTGACCCTCTCATGGTCGAGGCTGAAGACTTCTTTATTAATCAATAAATTTAATTAAAATCTACTCTGTACTTTCGAAGATAAATTACAAAACAATAAACTGAAAACTATGCTGCTAGTTTGAAGTTTGACTCCCAGCGGGTGAGCGATGTCACTGAAGCGCACTTGATGGTGGGAAAAAAGGAACTGAGGCGGCTGGAGGGTCGATGCCGAGGTAGTCTTTACTGCACGAGCCATGGCTCGAGGTGCCGCTTCCTCACGGCTCCATCTCCAGCGCCAACCCTCTAGAAAAGTTTGCTCCTGCTGGGTCCTATCGCCTCCGGCATAGTTCCCATTACTGTGAATGAGTGGTGGAGACTTTATGTCCAGGAAAATCATGCCTTCCTGGTTTGTGCTGGCCGAGGACGAAGGAGTCTGCCAGACTTAGAAGGCTTTCCATTCTTTCTTGAGGTAGGAATGCCCTGCCCTGTATGTCATCTAGCTTTGTTCCTATGAATTCCAGAAACTGAGGTTCAGTTTGGGACTTTTGAGTATTTATGAGAAATTCCAGTGTCTCCAAGGTGCTCTGAGTTAGCTGTAGAGAGTCCTTTACTTGCTGGTGGGACTTTTCTACGACCAGCCCGTCATCCAGGTAGGGAAAAACCAGCACTCCTTTCCTTCTGAGATGTGCTGCCACCATGGTCAGCCACTTTGAGAACACCCTGGGAGCAGATGAGAGACCGAAGGTAAGGGCTGTGAACTGATAATGACCAGAAGGCAGCCTGAACCTTAGGTATTTCCTGTACCTGGGCCTGAAGCAGATGGAGTATTGGGAGAGGAGATAAGTTAGAAATGGATGGTTAACAAGGGCATATCATCTTCCTCCATCCTACAGCGGTAGTATGACCCTTCAGTAAGTTAGCAAAATGACAAAACAATTACAAGTGGTCACTGCATTTCCAAACTCACTTTATGCTGTGAGTGTCATTTCAGCAGAATCATAGGGGTTACAGAGCTCCTCCACCAACCACATTTTATATAAATGAATTCTAGAGAAACCTTGTTTTAGGGGATTCTAGGGGTTGCAAAAAATCATAAAGGTCTTGACAGCAACCCCTGGCTACCCCTAAATTATACCCATGATAATTAAAGTTAATTTACATACAGTTAACTGTATATCGTAAGGCTACACAATGCATTTATCTAAGTTTCAACACATCTACTGTATGCTAATTAAAGATTTTTGCCCACATTTGTGCTCTCGGGAGACGGATTATATTAATTCCTTTTGATTAAGATAATAAAATGCACGGAAGGTGAATCACCCCCAGGCAGACACTAATTGTCCAGATGCCGAACGACCTTGCTGAAAAAAAATGTTTCTTCTTTTTTAATTAATGTAATTTATTGATTAAGAAATCAGAAAGAAACCATAGGATGCCATTTTCTGCTGTAAATCTATGTTCCTATTAAAGGGACACTATTAAAAGGACACTGTCAATTTCCCCATCGCTGTACTGCCCAAGTCTTTCACAGCAAGTTGAGGAACATAACCTCTATGAAACACAGAGCTTATTAGTATTTCTTTTTTAATTATATTTTCACAACACAATAAATACATCACTGTGTTACGGTCTTTCTCAGCAGAATCAGAAACCACACAACAACTCGTACATATTAAACTCACTGTCATTTACCCAGGTAAACATCACTGAAATAGATATTAAAACTATATTCATAGATAAATCATGTACTGTACAAAGACAGATCATCATTCTAATTCTCAGTGCACAATACTGTGTCTCCCAAATCCTGCACCGATTCAAAAGTCATTTAAAGACTTGAGGAGCTGAGTGTTTTTTTACACTTACTGAATTTTCAAAATAAAAAACTAAACTCTGAATTCTGTTAATCTGCCTTCACCATCAAACAAAGAAAATTATAATGCCAAAGCCTTCGACACTGTCAATCACTCTCTCCTCCTGACTCAACTACAGAACCTGGGGGTTGCAACCACTGCTGTCTGCTGGTTCAAGGGCTACCTAACACACAGAGGCCAACGTGTAAAAATTGGGCACACAGTATCTAGCTCCAACGAGGTATCTTTAGGGGTCCCACAGGGGTCAATACTGCGGCTCTTACTATTCAGCCTCTTCCTAAATAATCTTCCTGAAGCCTGTGACACTAAACTGATACTTTACGCAGACGACGCTGTACTTCTCACCAGCAGTTCATCAACAGTCGCCCTCCACTCCGAGCTGCAGGCATCCTTCTACAAGCTGGAAGACTGGTTCTATAGCCATAACTTCTATTAAACTACAAAAAGACCAAGGTGATGCTCACAGCCAGCACACAGCACAAAAAGAAGCTCCCTCCCCTCACCATCTCCAATAAAGTCAGTGAGCCGCTAGAACAAGTTCACTCCTTCAAGTACCTGGGGGTCACCATTGTTGACTCCCTCACCTTTACCCAACACACTGACACAGTGGTAAAGGCAGTGAACACCAAGCTGGGTGTACTCTATAGGCATAAAAAGTATCTCACTCCAGAGGCCCTCCGTCTCTCAGTCTCCAGCTCCATCCATTCTACCATCGACTATGGATTGGTGGTCTATGGCGCAGCAACAGATACTGCACTAAAAAGGATTCACATTGCCCTCAACAAGGCATGTAGGCTCACAATGGCTGCAGATCGAAATACCCACACCTGCTCCTTATATGAGGAGACCAATTGGCTGTCACTAAAGAACAGGATTATATTCCAAACATGTCTCCTTGGAAAAAAGGCACTAATAGGTAAAACCGCCCCATGCATTTCTAGCATCCTAACACCAAGTGCTACCAGCTATACCACCAGAGGCAGGATGAGGGGGGCCTTATCAACACCTTTCCTTCGAACTGTGCAGGGACAGTGTGCTTTCAGCTATAGGGCCCCCCAATGGCTCAATGAAATCCCAGTGCACATTCTAAACTCCCAGTGCATCTCGCAATTCAAAAATGGCCTAAGGCAACACCTTCTTACTAGGACAGTTTGTGACTGCCACTAGGACTCTAACACCCATAATGCCCACTCACCCACACTCTCCTTCCCCTTCCTTTTACCCCCACTCTTCCACCTTGCCCTATCCCTCAGTCTTCCTCTCCCACTGTACCTTTTCCCCCACTGGATCAACCTTAAAACCAACCTACTACCTCTACCTCCCAACCTCCTAGACAAAGCCACTGCTGTTGGCCACCCACTCCCTCCTCCTCCCCTCACCTTGACTCCTCCTCGGACTCTCACACTAGGTGTCACACCTCTTTATCTCCTTTGCTACATATAAACACTGTCCTTTACCCTAGTTGAATGCTCTTGATGCTGTACTATCACCATTGGTACTATGAATGACATTGTAACCTTATTGTATACTAGCTACCTACTATTCGAGTATTGTATATAAACTGTTTGTTATTGTTGTCATTGTCACTGTTTGACGTGGAACCTTTGTAAAAGAGCTCTGAGCTCAAAGGTAAGATCCAAATCCCTAATAAATAAATAATGCACAGCTAAGGCTAACACAATGATCACAACCTACTAGTGCATTTACCATACTCCCTCGACAGAACAGAAAATTCAAGTACGATAATCTTAGTACAATGCTAAATTACACAAGTGAATCCTGTCTGTTTTGCCACCCTTAAATGAAAACTGTGCAGAATCTGTAATACTTGTATTTTTCCTGTAGAAGCTGTGTTTCAAATACTGCACTGTTTCATATTCTGTTATTGTTCCATCTTTACTAGCCTTTTAGGTAAATGTACTGGCTGTTTCTGATGTACACGCTAGGAGTAAAAACTATTTCAAAACTGCATGATGTTTATGTTATTACTAAGCTCTTGCATTGTTGTCACAATGCTTCCATGTCCTACTATAGAACTCTCCAGTTGAAAGGAACATAAACTATATCTTACAGCTCTAAAATGGTACTCACCACCAGGATAATAATCAAAAAACCCGAATGAGTTTAATAAAAGGTCAGAAAAGATGGAACAATCACAGAGTGCCAACCAGTATTTAAAAAGCACCCATTACATAACCAAAAAACAGTACATTTCTCCTTTTACAACTCATTGAGTGGTATTCTGTTACAGTATGGTAGGTTCTTGATTATGCACAGCCTCAAATACTGGCAGACGGGAAAAAACCACACTGGCAACAAACATACAGATTTCCACTGAATGCATTTACAGTCTCCGTGAATGAGAGAAACGGTGTGCTGGGATGGAAGGGCTAATAGCCCCCTCCATCATCTTCACAATTGGTTACAATTTTCATTTCGCACAAACAGATAATCAGATTTCAGTGGGGGAAGGGGAGGGGGGTGTACATTGCTCATCAGAAGGGACAGAATGAATCCCATAACATCCTTGTTTGCCAGCAGAATAATTTGTGCCCTGAGGCTTGTCTATGGCAATTATGACATGTCAGTTACTTATCACAGCAAAATAGGATCACTATAATACAACATAGCTACAGTGTAGGCTTTTGCCTCAGACACCCAACAAGGGGGGCAACAAAGGTCTGTTTGAAAGGAATACATTTTTATTAATAAATGTTCTGCCTAATTTCATCTACAAAATTGTGTATTCTTATATCATCATTTTGAGCAGTGACCCTTTCAAGCTTATCAGAATGGAATGAGCATTATGGGCTTAAAATGTCTCCAGTAACATACCTAAAACAGCTTTGATCTAAGGCCAAGCTGGATGCTTGATATTTTTTGAAGGTTAAAGCCAAGATGAATGCCACGGTAATGGTTAATGCAGAAGCTACAATCCTAAAATACATTCTTAATCTAATAAACCTTTTCTGCTTTTCAATAATGCTAAAAAGTAATTGTCTTTCTATGCTAAACGAGCAAAGGGCAAGGTTTAATGTCAGTGCTCCGGGTGCCATCACTACAAAAAGCAGACAGTTCAGTATGGACCAGTTTCATAATAAATGCAAGTAAATATGTTTTGGGCCCATTTCTGCATATTGGGTTACTCTTGTATCTATTTTCAAAGTCTAATATGCATGGATTTAATACATGATTAATTATTACTGACTTTTAGAAACAAAAACATTATGGATATGTTTAAGTACTATCTTTGAATAAGAAAAGGACATGTACATAACAGGCAGTGCTGACAGATAACTAAATTAAGTCCCAAACAATACCTTATAATGTTTCTGTATACTGAGGAATGCTACATTGCTAGGATTCCCTAGGTATGTCAGCTTTGAAGAGTTTTTCAGAAATATTCAGTCTCAGTCTTCTGCATACTCAAGAGTATTGACAAGACTGAACAGATGCGAGATGTTTGATCTGGTGCACTGTATCAGGGTGCAGGGAAACGGGAGAAAACTGGAATCTCAGAGGGAGTAAATACAGGGTTAATATTAGGAGGCACTTCTTCTCCAAGGGGGCCAAGAGCTTTGCAGGCCTTCATGGTATGCCTGAAAAAAATTTATGACTGCCAAGGGAATTACAGGGTACCCTGGGTAGTAGAGAGGATATGGTATCCCTATAAATCAGTATACGTTTGCAAAGCCTACTTATTAATCCCTGTTTAGGATGCAGAAGGGGTGAACCAGATGGACCTAGTGTCCTTTAGTACTTTAACTTGCTTTCTTACTGCATATGACATTTTGTAGGGGTGAGGTGGGAGGTTGCCAGGTTATTTCACATGCTCTACATAATTCAAATAATACACAATTTTACCTGAGTTACTTAAAATATTATGAACTGTGTATACACATTCAATGCATCAGTAAGCATGATACTATATATATTTGCCTGTAGTGACTCCTTTCTCGTAAGGGGCTGGAAATGGAGTAGCTGTTAATATTTCCCCAGAGGTAATGACTATGAATTCTCGTTTCAGGGTCAGAAGCAAAAGCCCAGCTTTTAGAGACTGAATCTGCTCGAGTTCATTACCCTCATCCCACACTGTAGTCCATCACCTAACTAACGATACTTTTCATATTTGACATGATCCACAAACTCACTGCAACTGGATATGTATTCAGATCCCAACCCTGCTGACAATGGCTGAATCTGAATGGACAGCCACAAAAAACATGCCAATACCTCTGCCTCTCAGCATTAAAATGCATAGTATTGGTCCTTAAAATGCAGAGCAAATGGCTAGAATGTATAGCACATCCATATTTTAAAGAATTATAAGCTTACAGACAATGACGGCAGAAAAAAAACACTAGTCAGTCTGATCTGCCAGGAGTTCCCTACCTTCCCCAGGACCTATTGTCCATGCAGGGTTTTATCCCTCCCACTTCAGCCCCCTGCTCCCCTCCCTATTGCTACCGACTTGAGCAATCTCCAAACTCTTCATTCTGTCTTAGCTGTGCTTGAAACCATTTATGGTCCTGGCACCCACCACCTCCACTTGCAGGCTGTTGCAGGGCTCCACCACCCTTTCCATAAAACAGAACTTCCTCACATCCCTCTTAAACCTTTTCCCTGCTAGTTTCCACTTGTAACCTCGGGGTTCTTCTTTACTCTGTAATCATGTTATATAGTTCCCGGCAGTTCACCTTGTTTATTCCCTTTAGGAACTAGAAGGTCTGTATCATATCCCCCCATTCTCTTCTGGTTCCCAGCAAGTACATGTTCAGTGCCTTGAGATGATCTTTGTAAGATCTGTCCTGCTGACCCTGAATCATCTTGATCACCCTGCGCTGTACCGTCTCCAGCCTCTCCCTGTCCTTCCTTAGGTAAGGACTCCAGAACTGAGAACAGTATTCCAGGTGCGGCTTCCCCAGTGACCTTTTTCTTGCTGTCAATACCCCTTCCAATGCACCCCAGCATCCTATTAGCTTCAGTATAGGCCTTGTTACACTGGATTTTTGGAGTTCCAGGCACAGCCGGTAGCAACAAGGGAAGAGATATCCCTGATGTGTCACCAGCTGAGCTGAAGTCCACAAGCACAACTCCATATCTCACCCTCCCTCCCTAGAGGACCACTGTCCGTGGGGGGAAGGAAGGTGATTGGGGCAGTCACAAGAGAAACAGGTTATTCACCTGTAACAGTAGTTCTAGGAGTGGTATATGTTGTTCATCCACACTTCTTGGCATGTCCCTTTCCCCTTTAATTCTTGCTGGAAGGTCTTCAAGCTGGCTCCTCCAACCTACCCAGGTGGTATAACCCTCGGCTCTGCCCCATAACACCAGATCTTAGCCCGTTGGAAGCCAGGTTTGTGCATCACAGCCAGGGAGGTCAGGCGGGTCAGTGTGGATGAACAACATACAGTATACCACTCCTAGAACTACTGCTACAGGTGACTAACCTGTTTTTCTAGGGATGTGGATATGTTGTTCATCCACACTTCTTGCAGACTCCAAGCAGTTCTCCGGGAAGAGGAAGGCAAGGAGCACACCCCCTACTTACAGAACAGAACTGGAGAACTGAGGCCCCAAAACCAGTATCCCGGCGTGACTCAAGGTTGATGTGGTAATGGGTGATGAAGGTGTTTGCTGTCTTCCAGGTAGCAGCCCTGCAGATTTCTTGGATAGCGATGTCCCTGGAAGCAGCCACTGACCCAGCAGTATGGCAGGTGGAATGAGTTCTTATCCCTATGGGAGGCTCCTTGCCCGCCAACCTATAGCAGAGATCAATGCAGGACGTAATCCATCTGCCAATCATCTGCTTTGCTGCAGGCCTGCCAGGTGCAACTTCAGCATAGGTGACAAAAAGCTTGCTAACCTCTCCCTGAACTTCCGCCATCCTCTCCTTACAGTAGGAGACAGCACGTCTCAGGTCCTGAGTATGGAGCCTGTACTCGGCATCCAAGGTGTAGTTCGGGTAGAACACAGACAGAGTCAACACCTGATTACAGTGAAACTCTGACACCACCTTCAGGAGGAATTTCGGGTGGGGGCACAGGACAACCTTGTCCCTGTGGAAGACCAGATAAGGAGACTCCACCAAGAGCACCTGGAGCTCCCCAGTCCTTCTAGCGGATATGATAGCCACCAGAAAGGCTGTCTTCCACAAGTGTGACATCTCACACTTGTGCATTGCTTCAAATGGCTTGCCCATGAGCTTTACCAAGACCAACAGTAAATCCCACGGATGTGGAGGTTCATGCACCGGAGGGGATATGTGATTGAGGCCTTTAATAAAGTGTCAGACCACCTTCTCTTGTGTCACTGTCTGCTGACTGGCCCGCGCCTGGTAAGCAGAGATGGCAGCCAGGTGCACCTTAAGGGTCAAAGACTGGAGACCCCCTTTGGACAGAGACCAAAGGTACTCTAGGATGCTAGCCACTGGACAGAACAGAGGGTCCAAGCCTTTACCCTGACACCAAATGGAAAATCTCTTCCATCTGAAGGCATAGCACTGCCTGGTCAACTCCTTCCTGGATACTTCCACTACAGTGAGTACATCCTCAGAGAGACCCAACGCCTGGAACTCTAGTCACTCAGGAACCAGGCTGTTAGGTGCAGGGATTGAATGTCTGGATGGAATACCTTTCTCTGATTGACTGATATCAGGTCTGGGCGTGCTGAAAGATGCCTCAGGAGCCTGCAGCTGAGACTAAGATCTGGATACCAGAATTGGCAGGGCCAGTCGGGGGCTACCAGGATCACCTGCGCCTTGTCCCTCCTCACCTTGAGGAGCACCCTGTGGATCAAAGGAAATGGAGGGAAGGCGTAGAAGAGGCATCCCGCTACAGTGATCCCCAATGGGGGAGGGGTGGGCATGAAACAGCCTCAGCTTGGTGTTTTCCCTGGAGGCAAAAAGGTCCACCATCGGTTTGCCCCAGTGGGAGAACAAGCTGTGAGCTACCTCTGGATGGAGAGAC
The DNA here is from genome assembly GCA_016271365.2 of Neoceratodus forsteri. Lineage (NCBI taxonomy): Eukaryota > Metazoa > Chordata > Ceratodontiformes > Ceratodontidae > Neoceratodus > Neoceratodus forsteri. The sequence goes on along the minus strand of CM057449.1, from coordinate 1,271,209,803 downwards.
CGCTTGTAGGATGTCTCGCTTATACATCTGAGAGCATCCGCCAGTTGATTCGAGGCTCCTGCCACATGGATGGCTAGGAGATCTGCCTCCAGTAGGCTCATGAGTGTCCAGATGACAAGCGCGCTTCCCTGCACAACAGCCAGGAGTGCGTGCCGCCCTGCTTGTTGAGATAGTACATGGTCATGGTATTGCCCATCTGGACTTGAACCACTCGACCCCGAAGCTGCTGAGCGAATGCTGACAACGCCAGTCTGACCACTCTGAGCTCCAACAGGTTGATATGGTATCGGGATTCCTTGCTGGTCCAGAACCCATGGGCCCTGTTGTTCCCCATGTGGGCTCCCCAGCCCATAAGAGAGGCATTGGTCGTGAAGAGGACCGTCGGGTCGCGGTGGACAAATGCGATCCCTTCCTGCAACCAGTCTAGGATGGTCCACCACTGGAGAGCATCCCACATCTTCTGGGTCACAGTGATCAGCTGGTTGAAATAACCTAGGCACTGAGTCCACTGGGTGGCCAGCTCCCACTGAAGGGGGCACATATGCCACCGGGCCCAACGGACCATGGTGGTGCAGGCCGCCATGTAACCCAGAAGGTGCAGAAAGTCCCGGGCAAGGTGCAGGTGCCCAACCAGAAGTGACTGGGCAAAGGAGGAGAGAACCTCCGCCCTGTCTGCAGGGAGCTGTGCTCTGGCTTGGCAAGAGTCGAGCTCTGCCCTGATGAAGCATATCATCTGAGATGGCATGAGCTCCAACTTGGCCTCATTGATCAGGAGGCCAAGTTGAGAGCAGGTCTGGAGGGCCAGGTCCCTGGACCTCTCCACCTCTTGCTGGGTGGGACCTGCCAAGAGCCAATCAGAGAGGTAAAGGTACACTCTGACCCCTCCATGCCTGAGATGGGCTGTCACCACTGCAATGCATTTGGTGAAGATCTGTGGGGCCGATGACAGGCCAAATGGCATGGCTCGGAACTCATATAGGGTTCCCTCTGCTCTGAAGTGGAGGAACCACTGGTGGGACGAATGGATTGGGACGTGAAAGAACGTCTCCTGGATATCCAGTGAGCAGAACCACATGTTTTGCTCCAGGGATGGTATGATCTGGGACAGAGTTACCATTCTGAAGGTGAATGGCCTGAGATACTGATTCAGGTCATGCAGATCAAGAATGGGGTGCAAGCCCTCCCGTCCACTTCGGGACCAGAAAATACCTGGAAACGAACCTTGGGTTGACTGGACGATCTGCCACTCGAACCACTGCCTCCCTGAGGAGGAGCTGGGCTATGTTGTCTCTCAGAGCAGACTGAGTGAGTGCTGATACTCTCTCCGCCTGTGGGGTGCGGGCTCAGCAAGGAGGGTACTGCTCAAGTTCCAGAGGCAGACACTGTTCGACCACTTCTAAGACCCACCTGTCTGTGGTAACAGCAGACCAGGCAGAAAGAAAGTGGTGGAGTTCACACCCCATGGGAGGACCCAGAGCTGGCGTGACAGGGATAGGGGTGGCAACCCCTATCCCGTCACTGAGCAGGCTTGAAGGAAGAGGGTCCAGGGCCTGAACTCCAATCTCCTTGTCTGCAGGCCGCTGGAGGCCTCGACTTGGGCTGAGGGCACCAAGCCTGTGCCTGCTGTTGCTGCCCACTGTGAAAGGAGGGCTGCTGGGGTAGGGTGCCGAAAAGGCTTTTTCCTTTTCTGCTGCTTCTTGGCACCAAGAACGCTTTGAGCAGAAGTGGCAGACTCCAAGGTGGCACTGGACTGCTTGATTTGCTGAAGGTGACCATCCACACCTGGGCCGAAGAGATCGGTACCCAGGAAAGGAACATCAGTGAGTTTGTGCTGGGTATACACCATAAAGGTGGAAAGCTTCAGCCAAGCCCTGTGGTGTGAGGCAACCGTGGCTGCCACCAAACAGGCGCAAGAGTCCCCAAGGTCCAAGGCCACCTGAAGCTGCTGCTTAGCAACAGCACAGCCCTGGTCCCGGACCTGCTTGACCGTAGACTAAAGGTCCACGAGGAGGTGCAGGAGAACTTCATTCAAGGACCCCAGAAGGGCATGGGAGAAGTGTGCCATGATGACAGCCGAGCTAGCCTGACAGAGGCCTAGAGAGGAGGCTGCATAGACCTTCCTGGCAGAGTGGTCCAGCTTTTTGGACTCATTGTCTGGAGGTCTATCTGTGTCGGCAGAGCTGCCTGTACATCTGAACACAGAAGCCGTCACTAACTCCTCAGCCAAGGGATGTTCCATGAACCCCGAGAGGGACCCGATGGGCACCACATACTTGAGGGCCATCTGGGCAGATGGCACTGGGCAGGAGGCAAGATGCTGCCAGAGCTCCAAGACTGGGCCAACAATGGCCTCAGCCACTGGAAAGGCCTCTGTATGGGTAGCCTCTCTTTTAAGAATATCTGTAAGAGGGTACTACACCTGTTTTTGGACAGGTTTCAAGGGCATCCCCGTGGATTCAGAGATAAGGCGGAGAATTCCCATAAAAGACAAAGGGTCCTCCTCCGTCGACAAACTACTGACCAACTCATCATCCAGCGGGTGAGAGTGGAGGTCGGTGTCATCAGAATCAGAGGTATCCGGATAAACTGGTTAGCCACCAAGGTCCCCCGAACGCGCCTGGGATGGTCAGGCATAAGGGTGACCAATAACCTGCAAGGAAGGCCTAGGACCATTCAGGAATCCTTCATAGGAGCCCCTCTCGGGGGCTGTTTTGGTGGTGGCTCCACCACTATCAGTGGAGAGACTGGTTTAGGCCAAACTGGGGCAGGTTTTACTGGCTCCGCAGGCAGAGGAACTGTTTTTATCAGTCCCAAGGGAGTCTGCTTCGGCCTGGGAGGCGAAAGCCATGTAATGGCCAGGATGGAAACTGAGGAAGGCTTCTGCCCAGACAAAATGAGCTGTTGCCACATCAAATCTTTGTAGTGTCGGAGTTTCCACCGAAGCCTCTCCTCATTCGAGGAGGACGAAGATGAACGGTGACGTCGCCTCTTTTTGGCGCACTTATGTGCCTTCCATGGCCTGTCACCTGTCAGTCGAGGGAGTCCAAGATCTCTATCTGACTGGCCAACTGGTTCGCTCAGGAGACACCGTCAGAAATGGTGATTTTCCCAAGTCAGGGACTAGTTCCTCTATGGGATTGCCAGCAGGCTGGGTCTCCTCACTGGAGATAAACAAGACTGGAGTCTTGTTAAGAGAGTCATCGACTTCCTCGGCCGACAACTGATTGACAGAGTCGAGAGTTATCTCAACCGCATCATCGATCGAGATTTCTGCCTGCTGACCAGATGGTGGAACCGAAAAGCCGGTGGCCGAAGGCGCAATCTCAACCGGGGTCGAGACTGGAGATTCCTGGGACCACGATCGCTCTCGATACCAAAAACGTCTTCACTGAGATGAAGAATCTCTTGGTTCCTTGTCCTTTTTACGGGACTGGGAGGTATGCGAGCCTGAAGGTCCCTCGTCCTTAGTGGGGAGAAAAAGGCACATCTCCCAAAACAAGCCCAAGAATGTAGAGCCCAGGTTGAGTGGAACGAAAATCGGCTGAGAGGAACGCTCTGCAGCACGCAACGCCTCTTTCTCAAAGGCCTGCATCTGTTCTAACTGCTCAGCGGACCCCGCAGCCGCGGAGACCGCCCACCGGGCCTCTTTGGATTTCACCGGTGGATTCAGATTCTCGGGCCTACCCAGCTTCAAGCATGTGAGATGATCATCAAGGACATTTGGTTGGAACGCGAGGCAAAACCCAAAAAGTGAAGTGAGGGGCTGTGCGTGACATTTTCTGGCCATACAGGCACTGGTGAAACCTGGGGGAAGATTTATTTTCCATTATCAAGAAGCAAAAGCTACAATCGCTAGCTCAGACGAGCGTAATCTTCAGTAGATCTGAAGGTTTTAGAGTAGGGCCTACAACACGCGGTAGCAGAGAGAAGGCAACCTGTATCTTCCAGCGGAAAGGAACAGCTGACATCATGGGGCACAGCCAAGGGTTATACCACCTGGGTGGGTGGAAGAAGCCAGCCTGATGACCTTCCAGCAAGAATTAAAGGGGAAAGGGACATGCCAAGAAGTGTGGATGAACAACATATCCACATTCCTAGAATGCTGTTTAGGCTCCATCAGTTTTGACTGCTGACTGCAAATTCCTTTGTACCACTTAAGGAAGTGCAGGTATCTGACTCCCTCAGCGGGACTGTAAGCCAGGATATGAGCAGGTTGGGAAGGAAGAGCAGAATGACAAGGTGACACCCCATGGAGGAACCAGGAGGGGAAGGATAGGGCAAGGAAGGAGTAGGCTGAGGCTTTAAATGGGTGGTTGGAGAGATGGTGTCAGGAGGAGGGATACGGTGGGGGAAGGAGAAGGTTCTTCAAGGGTGATGATCTTTGCCTGAAAAGAGATAGGACCAGTGCACGTAGGCAAAAGCTAGATAGCAAGATAGTGAAATTTAAAATGAGAGGTGAGGAGACTCAGGCTGGGGGAAACCACAGAGAATAGTGGGGGAAGAGGAACCTAGCTAGTACTCATTCAGAAATGGGAGCTAGGAGCAATGAGAGTGAAAGTAGCATAGAAGGGGCCTGGAATACTGTGGGTTACAAAAAAAGTTCCAAGAACTGGGGATCAAAAGGTTAAAAAGGATTAGAAAGACCAGGAAGTTAAGGAGTGTGGATGGAAGGAAAAAAAAAAAAAGAGGTGCTGACACGAAGGGGAACGATAAGTGCACAAGCTGGAAGGCAGTCTGCCTAAAATGCCAGGATCCTAGGAAATAACATTAGAGCACCCCAAATGACAGTGGTAGATGCAGAATTGACTTTGTGGTCATTACAGAGACTTGGGCCACTGGGAATAATAACTGGGATCTGGCATTATCAGAGTATATCATGTATAGGAGGGATACAGGTAAGGGCAAAGAGGGTGGGGTAACCCTTTATGTCAGGACATAACAGGCTGTAGAAGACAGGTCCATTGAAGATAAGGAGACAGAATCACTGTGGGTATGGCTCACAATGACATCAGAGAAAAGATTATGCATGGGGGTGGTCTATAGCCCAGGGCTAGAAAGGAGTGGAGGACAGAGCCAGGGACAGAAGTTGAGAATGGAGCTGCAAAATTAGAAGTGTTTGTTGTGAGGATTTCAATCTACCAGAAATGGATTGGAACAATCCAGCCGCTAGTAGCACTACAAGTCAGGTGCCGCAAAATACACTGCAGGACTGCCTGTTGGTGCATCTGGTCAGGGAACCTGCAAGGCAGGCCACCATTCTTGATGTGGTTCTCACCAACTCGGAAATGGTGGAGAGAATGTAGGTTGGGGAACCTCTGGGGTCCAGCGAGCATAACAATCACCATACTGTTTGAACTGGCCCTGAGTAAAGGTAAATCCTCATCAAAGGCAGTGGTTCTCACTTTCAGACAATCAGATGTTGAATAGATGAGGTAATCGATATGGGGAAGCTGGTAGGAATGGACATAGAAACATAGACTTTGACGGCAGATAAGGACCGCTAGGCCCATCTAGTCTGCCCATTTCCCTACCTACAGGATAGGCCGCAGATCCTAGTTAACCAACAGCCTTTATCTTCCTGCCCCCCACAAGAATTGCCTTATGTCTGTCCCATGCATTCTTGAATTCTCCCACAGTTTTAGACCCCACAACTTCCTCAGGAAGGCTGTTCCATGCATCCACTACCTCTCTGTGAAATAATACTTCCTCACATTGCCCCTGAACGCCCTCCTTCTATCTTTAAATTGTGTCCCCTTGTTCTTGCAAGTCTCTTTTCTGAAAGATGCTACCCTCTTGGACTTTGTTGATTCCTTGAGATACTTGAAAGTTTCTATCATGTCCCCCTCACCCTTCTTTCCTCAAGGGTATACATATTAAGCTCCTTTAGTCTCTCCCCATACAGCTTCTCTTGCAGACCCTGCACTATTTTAGTTGCCCTCCTTTGGACTGCCTCTATCCTGTCTATGTCCTTGTGGAGATGGGGTCTCCAGAACTGGACACAGTATTCCAGATGGGGTCTCACCAACTGTCTGTACAGAGGGATAACAACTTCCTGTTTTCTGCTGCTGATGCCTATCCTATACATCCCAGTATACCCCGGCCCTCCCTCCCTGCTGCCTTCTCACATTGCTTGCTAACCTTAAGGTCATCTGATATGATTACCCCAGGTCCCTTTCCTGTTTTGTTGTTGTTACCTCCCCACCCATTGTGTATTCTTCCCTGGGTTCTTATTTCCCAGGTGCATTATTTTGCACATTTTGCATTGAATCCTAGCTGCCATATGTCTGACCATTCCTCCAACCTTGCCAAGTCCCTTTTCATCCTTTCCCGCCTCGTGTATCAACCCTGTTGCAGATCTTTGTGTCATCTGCAAAAGGCATACTTTTCCTTCAGTCCCTCTGCAATGTCACTGATGAAGACATTAAAAAGGACTGGACCCAATACTGAACCCTGCGGTACCCCACTAGTAACCGCCCTTTCTTCAGAGTGGACTCCATTTACAGTTACCTTCTGTGTCCTGTTGTCCAGCCAATGTTTTACCCAGGCTACCACCCTGGGACCCACTCCCAGGCTGGTTAATTTGACTATCAATCTTTTGTGTGGGACTGTGTCAGATGCCTCTCTCCTTACTGTTTTGGCATGCCCTAGCATTGCTTTGGGCATTGTATATAGTTAGTGCATTATTCGAAGTTTTGCAGGATGCAACACAAATTTTTCCCCTTCTGCGAGTATCTCCACCTGAATTCGAACAGGGTGAGAGGTACATGCCCCTTGGACTCCCCCATCACTCTGGTAGTACTAAGGAACCTATATGGTACAGGCTGAGTATGAGGTTCCTTGGGTCCCAGGATTGTTCTAGGGACTGGAGGAGCCCACGGGGTAGTTTAGCTAGTATAGAGTTATCTTTGTTTAAAGTTGGTGTAGATACAATAAACACAGTTAAGCCCACAGGGTTATTTTGTGGGCTTTTGTTATGATACATTATGGTCATTATATGTAACAGAGAAGAATAAGTTTCAAAAGGAAATAGACAGTCACGACTTATTGGCAAATACATCAGAGATAATAGTATTTCACCAGGAGAATTTAAGGCAATGTACAGAGGTAGAGATTTTCTGGAAAGATACACGGCTCATAAGCATTTAAAAGTATACTCTCTGAATGTAAATGGTCTGAGCAGTCCGGTCAAGAGATCTAGAATGATAACGTTAGCTAGGAAGTCAAATGCTGATATAGTTTATTTGCAGAAAACCCACTTAACCTCAGAGGAGCATGGGAAGCTCCGAGGCAGGGGCTATACACAGGCCTTTGCCTTGGCTATGCCAGGGGGAAGGAAAAGAGGAGTTGCTATACTGGTTACCTCACTTCTTCCATTTCGGAAAATTAAAGAATGGATCGATCCGGCCAGTAGACTAATAATAGTCCAAGGAATTTTATACGAGCAAGAATTAACCCTGGCCAACATCTACCTCCCTCCGGCCTCGAACTCTCCTACGATCCATCTCTTGCTGGATAAAGTGATGGAGATGACAAGGGGACCTTGATCTTGGCGGGTGATTTTAATATTGCTCCAAATCCGGCTTTGGACACTACCAGGACCCGGCTCAGTGTGCAACAGGCTTCACATAAATTTTTTAAGCGATTTGTAGAGGGAGTGGGGTGGCTAAATACGTGGCAGACTTTACACCCTAGAGACAGGGGCTATTCGTTTTATTCTGCAGTCCATGGGACGTGTACAAGAATTGACCATTATTACACTCAGAAGGAGCCGCTCGACTCTCTGGTCGAGGCCACATTGGGCCCTATAGCCCACTCGGATCATGAGCCACTCATCACTCAGTGGAACCTGGGCTTAGAGAGGCATAATACTGGGTGGAGATTTACTCCTGTACATCTTAAAAATGAACAGTTCAAAGAGTTCCTTAGTGATAAGATTGCAGAAATTATACGGGATAACTCTACCCAGGAGACTCCATCAACCATTCAGTGGGACACTTTAAAAGCAGTTCTGAGATATTTAGGTATTGAGTTCTGACATATTTAGGGAAGTGGAGGATAGGTTGGGATAAATTAAAGGAACCATTCTCCAAGCAACTGACGGTCACCAAACAGGAAAAGGATCTGGGGGTAATTATATCTGATGACCTAAAGGTGGCCAAACAATGTGCCAAGGCTGTGGAGAGCACCAGTGGGATGCTGGAGTAAGTATCACCAGCAGAAGGAAAGAGGTGGTGATGCCACTGTACAGATCACTGGTGAGGCCTCATTTGTAGTACTGTGTCCAGTTCTAGAGGCCGCATCTCCAAAAGGACATATACAGAGTGGAGGCAGTTCAAAGAAGGGTAACTAAGATGATGCAGGGCTTGCATCAAAAGTCATATCAGGAGAGACTGTAAGACCTTAATATGTATACCCAGGAGAAGAGGAGAGACGGGGAGATATGACAGAAACCTACAAATATCTAAAGGGCATAAATAGGGTACCGGAGAGTAGCATCTTTCAGAAAAGGAGATTTTCAGAAATGAGGTGGTATGACATGAGGTTGGAAGGGGGTAACTTAGGGGTAATGTAAGGAATTATTTATTCACAGAAAGGGTGGTGGATGCATGGAATAGACTCCCAGCGGAGGTGGTGGGGGCAAACACAATAGGGGAATTCAAAAATGCATGGGACAGGCATATGGGAACCCTAGCAACAGAAACGAGGAGGTAAAGCCACAGATCAAGTAGGGTCTGAAGCTTTTGCAGTAAGTAGGGAAAATGGGCAGACTGGATGGGCTTAGTGGTCCTTATCTGCTGTCAATTTCTATGTTTCTATGTTTCATGCTTGAGAACAGTCATCAAGGGTAGCAGACACAAGAGACCAATCTAGTTCTCCAAGAAGGTAAGGCAGGCAGTAAGAGCCAAAAAGGGCTTCATTAACTACAAAATAAACCAGAAGACAAGGATACAGTGAGTATCGGGTCAAGATGAAGGAGTCCAAGAAGGTGGTCAGGGATGCAAAGGCAGAAACAGAGCTGCGAACTGTGGAGGGTGTCAAAGAAGGGGAAAAAGAGCTCTGATGGCATAGTAAGGAAAAAAAAGGAAGACAAGAGGGGGAACTGTAAGGCTGGGGCGGGGGAAGTAATAAAGAATGATAAGTAAAATGGTAGCCATTTTCAACAACAACTACTGCTCAGTATTCACAGTGGAGGGCAGTGGGCCTCTGGCAGAAAGTAGCATAAGAGCACAGCAAGAGGCGTTCAAAAAATGAGACTGATGCTTATAACTGTAGAAGGAGTATGAAAAGGACCTGCTGCCCTGAAAATAGATAAGGAACTGTAATCAGGTGGGACTGGGACCCTTGGCTGGGTTATTTAATAGATCACTGCAGTCAGGAGTGACTATGAGAGACTGGGATGTAGCAGACAGGGTTCTACTCCACATGGGTGGGAATTGGGGAGGGGGCTGTCAGTCTTATCTCCATTGTGGATAAACTGATGGAGACACTAGTCAAAGAGGACCTGGTGAACAATCTGAAAAGCAGTGGGCTCAAGGATAGTAAACTGCATGGGTTTGTGGTTGGAAAATCTTTTCAGACAAACTTGATCGTATTCTTTAACTGGGTTACAAGGGTGGTGGATAGGGGACAAGTAGTAGTTACTGTATGCTCCAGCTTCAGCAAGGCATTTGACTCTGTGCCACACAGAATGTGGCTGAATAAGTTAAAGGACCTGGAAGCAGCTAAGGAGCTTGTTAAATGGGTGGGAAGTTATCTGAGGGGAAACAGCAGAGGGTGGTAGTGAAAGGGGTCAAACAGGGGGAGAAGGAGGTCCCAAGTGGAGGGCCACAAGGTTAAGTTTTGGGGCTTGCCCTTCTTAACATGTTCTCTGGCAACATAGGCGGTGGTATGCAGGGCAAGATGTCTCTTTGCAGATGATACTATGCTCTGTGGTAGGACAGACACCAACGAGGGCATCAGAGAGTTGCAGAGTGATCTACAAAGGTTAGAGAAATGGTCTAAGGTTTGGCAGTTAAGATTCAATGTCAAAACATCCACGGTGATGTACATAGGAGGTAGAAATCTTAAAACAGAATACCGAATGGGAGGGATTATATAGTTTGCTACTTCAGAAGAAGGGGACCACGGAGTCATCATACTCGACTCTTTCAAACAAACTAGACAGTGGAATAAGGCCTACAGCAAATCAACTAGAATGCTGGGATGTATTGGAAAGGGTTTTAATAGTCTGAAGAAAGAGGTAATACTGCCTCTGCATAAATCACTAGTGAGCCCCGATTTGGAATACTGTGCTCAGTTCTAGAGTCCTCACCTGAGGAAGGACAGAGATGGACCAGAGACGGTACAAGGAAGGGTAGCCAAGATGATTCAGGGCTAAGAGGGCAGATCCAAAGAGGAACAGCTAAAGACAGTGAATATGTACTCACTGGAGGCCACAAAAGAGAGGGGCAACATGATAGAGACCTTCAAGTTTTTGAAAGGAACAAACAAGGTAAACTGTGAAGAAAATACAAAATCACACATGCCCCCACAATGCAAAGCATCATGGGCTACATATGCAAATCACCACAGAATGTTATGCTGGTCCAACTTTAAGCAGAATTGCATGGTGCCGAAAGGCCTCTCACACAGTTTGTAAAGGGTGCTAACAGAAGACATAGACACGTGTTTCATCCTACCATGACTCATCACTATGCCTCGTCTGTTTGACACCCCAGTGGAATGGACCAGCTACCCCTAAGGCAGTGTGCCTGGGATATATTGTGGTGAACCCATTAAAATAAAAAACTATTTAAAAGACAAAGAACCTCTGTGCGTAAGTCCTGGTAGGACGAAACACATGTCTATGTCTTCTGTTAGCACCCTTTGCAAACTGTGTGAGAGGCCTTTTGGCACCATGCAATTCTGCTTAAAGTTGGACCAGCATAACATTCTGTGGTGATTTGCATATGTAACCCATGATGCTTTGCATTGTGAGGCATGTGTGATTTGTATTTTCTTGAAACTTGGCTTCCCAGCCAAATGCCCTTTGGGTAACCCTTGCCTCAGTGTTTACGCACAGAGGTTCTTTGTCTTTAAATAGTTTTTATTTTAATGGGTTCACTACAATATATCCCAGGCACACTGCCTTAGGGGTAGCTGGTCCATTCCACTGGGGTGTCAAACAGACGAGGCATACTGATGAGTCCTGGTAGGACGAAATACGTGTCTATGTCTTCTGTTAGCACCCTTTGCAAACTGTGTGAGAGGCCTTTCAGCACCATGCAATTCTGCTTAAAGCTGGACCAGCATAACATTCTGTGGTGATCTGCATATGTAGCCCATGATGCTTTGCATTGTGGGGGCATGTGTGATTTTGTATTTTCTTGAAACTTGGCTTCCCAGCCAAATGCCCTTTGGGGTAACCCTTGCCTCAGTGTTTACGCACAGAGGTTTTTTGTCTTTTAAACTGTGAAGGGCTAATTCAATAGGAATAGCTAGCCAATAACAATTGGACATGACTAGACGCTGTTGGTGGTGGTGGGAAATTCAGAAGGGATGTGAGAAAATTCAATTTCACAGAGAGAGTGGATGAGCCATGCAAGGCCAATGAGTTTCCATTTTCAATAGAAAACACCAGTAAAAACGAAATTTGCCATTTTTAAATCAGTACTTGGAAGTAAATTTTTCATTAAAAAACTGTATTAGCACCACATTATCATACAAACAACTGTGCTTTCCACCAGCTTTTTATGTAACCCCCATGTTGAGCAAAAAGTTTGAACAAAACATGATTATTTGCCCTCAGTTTTGGGAGAAAAACAGAAAAAATGGATTTTAAGAGTTTGTCAAATGGAATTGCCATTTTTAAAACAGAAAGTTATTAGCCCTAGTTGTGGAACAGCCTTTCGACTGAGGTGGTGAGAGCAAAAGCCATACCATACCTCTCAACCTTTTGTCCCCCAAATGTGGAACATTGCCTGTCACAATGTGGAACAAATGGGCAAAATGTGGAACACTTCATAAAATCTTTACCTAAGAAGCTCAAAACACTATTAAAATGTTGCATTTATGTTGAGAATGTCTGTTATTAATTGAATAAGTTATTTTTTCCATCATTTACTGTGGATATTTGCTTTAAAATGTTGACTCTGAATGTGGAACAAGTCCTCACAATGTGGAACAGGGACCTTTTCTGAAGTAAAATGAGGAACGTTCCTCGTAATGTGGTACAGTTGAGAGGTATGAGCCATACTGTAAAAGGGTTCAAGCATATCTGAGACACAGTAAGGAGTCTGGTAGTCATGCAAGAGGGTAACAGTACGACATAAAATACACAGAGTTATGCAAATATAGTTTAGAGGTATGACTGCTCCACAGTACTGAACTTATCAAACATAACTTCATAAACACTTAAGCAAGAAGACACGACAAGGTGTTGATTCTACTAGGTATACCACATGCCCATGGGTGTAGTAAGGGCCAACTGCCTTCAGAGTGTGGTAATCCCAGTACAACCAACCTTCTCGGAGTGTCTTATGGCTTATATAAAATGGGTTTCATCAGAAAATTTAAAACCATAGTTTAAAAATTTTTTAAAAACAGTATGTGTGTAAAATTAATGTACACTAGTTCCTCGCCCACTTCAGGACATGTATTTCTTGAGAATTAATGCACTTAAGGCACTCAGTCGTTGGCCTCGTGCCTTCCAGTTCACCTGGGGCATTCATTAATCTCTAGAAATGAACACCCTGTCATTGGTTATTGCTTACATGCTGCATACTTTTAAATTCTTGTCACTCACTAATCAATTGTGACATCATCAATAATTTATGAAATCACCAACTGGCAACATTTTTAATTTTCTAACCTCAGACTCAAAACCATAGTTTCATTAAAAAAAAAAAGGCTTCACAGCAGTTTGAGTGCAACCCCTTCCCCCAAAGCACATTTTCATGTTTAGAAAAAACAGACTTTTCACTAAAAAAAAGTGTTTCTCAACAGTTTGGATCCCCCTTTTTTATTGTTAACAGTAACAGAATTTCATAAATAAATGGTTTCACAACAGTTTGAGTAATCTTCCCCCATGCACATTTTCATACTTTAAACAACAGGGATTAAAAAAAAAAAGTATTTCTCAACAGTTCCTCTCACCACCACCCAGAAGCAGACTGGCTGGGTCACAGGCCAGCATACTACCAGAGGAGGACAGGCCATGTCCACCTGAGCCAGCTGGCACTTGTCTACATTAAACGTACTTTGTGCCATGCCATTACCCCACAACAGCCCAGCTGAATGTAGCTCAGCAAAAATATGTTTTTAAAAAATACATATTTTAAAAAAAAGAAACATTTCATAATTGCAGTAAGGCACTCTAATGTGTGCGTTATGTTGGGATAACGGCCCTTCTTGGGTGGTTAAAGCACTCAGGTTCATTTCATGCTTCAAAGTTCAAACCACCCAAGGTGGTCTGTTAAGTAAGCAATAAGACACGATAGGGTTACGATAGGGTGTTGGCTGTTCTCTGATAACCGCATACCTAGGTGCATAGTAAGACCCGAGGCCGTAGGCAGAGCATCCTTCCGCACCTAAGCGTGCGATTATCTGAGAACAACCAACACCCTGGAGTGTCTTACTGCGCTTATAAAATGGGTTATGGTTAAGAAAAAATGACACCAACAAGTAATTTGCATTTATAAAATGTTGTAATATTTATTTAAATAAAGACTAGGGATGTCTTAAAAAAGGGAGAAAAACAGTCCCTAACTACACTGTTTGGGATGGTCAGAATAATATAATTGATTAGAACCGCGTGATGTACTACTTTTTTGGGTGCAGTCAAAATAACAAAAGGAAAAAAAAAACTCCCCACAATGTGGAAAATGTTAGGTTTACTTGTTGAAATTGATGACTTGCACCTTGCAATGGAATACAGGGTTTATGAGCTTAAAAGGCATGTTTTCCAGCTCTGTATTCCCTCTTGATGATGTTTCATGCTCATTGTTGGCAAAGTCATTTTCAGGCAAGCTAGCTTCTGATCTGTGCCCCATGACTGCCATAATTTCCCATGCTTACAGTCTGGCAGTAGATAGCAGATGCACAGCTGTGGCTCTAATTGAGTGGTTTGTGTGCCTTTGGCTGAGGTTACACTCCTTGCTGAACAGGCTGATTATCTGTTCCCTGTTGGAACAAATTAATATTTTTTCACCAAACCAGCAAAAGTCACATCTGCGGGACAAGTCCATTTGACCCTGAAAATTTCAGAGCAAAATTCCAAACCATCTGGGCACTAAACTATGACCAAAAAAAAAAAAAAAAAAAGCAAAAATGGCAATTTGTAAACTTTTTACACTATCCAGATCTTGGAAGCTGCACATTCGACTGAACCAAAACTTGGTAAGTCAAGAGATCTACCCCCTGACACCACGAATCCGAAATTTCGTGCAAATCTGTTAAATGGTTGCAAAGACGTTAAAGTGCAAAGTATCCAAGAAGGCAATTTAAGATACTTGTTTTGGGTTTGAATTCAAAAGATGGAATGTTTACTACAGTGCAGCCTGCTTATAAGCACATGCCATTTTCCAAGACAAAATGTTCTTATAAGTGGGCTGTTACTATAAGTGTCAGTGGCTCAGTAGGTAGTACACTCGCCTCTGAGGAGATCAGGAGATCAGAGGGCTGTGTGTTCAATTCCCAAATCTGGCACTTGGATTAATATCCCAGTACTGACACTGTAGTGCAGCAAGAGAGGGGTGCTGCACTTCTGAGGTGCCATCTTTCGGATGAGACGTTAAACCGAGGTCCCATCTGCCTGGATTGGTGGCAGTTCATTTGAATGTTAAAGATCCCATGGCACTTATCGAAAAGAGTAGGGGAATTTCCCCGGTGTCCTGGCCAAATTTCCCTTTTTCACTAAAAAAATACCACCAACAGCTTAATCTGGTTCAAGGTCAGTTGGCATTCATCTGTATTCCCCTTCCCCAGGTCGTGCCTGAAAATAGGCAGGATTTGTCTAGTACACTTACCCAGTCAACAAAAACTAAATAAATAAGCGGGCCGCCATTGAGTTCAGTTATACCAGTACCCAGAAGGTAGCACTACGATCCCCCACAGCCCCTCACTTAGCACGAAACACCAGGCTCACAAAGTTTAAGCGTTAAAAAAGTTCACTGTGTCATATAAACAAATAAATAATGTACAATACTGTATCATACAAAATCACGCTCAAACATTTAAAAACAGTACTTCATTACTGATGTTTTGTAAAGTAATCAGTTATTTTTTGCTGCTTGTAGCTGGACAGTGATAACTTATCTAAAAAAGCATCAAACTGATGAAATGAAGTTAGCTCACAGTTTTTGCTTAGGACAAAAAGGCGTATTCTGTCCATGCACGACTTTACCTCCCGAACAGACGGTGGTTCAAGTTGCTGCGGTTCTTCATCCTCGTCACTGCTTTCCTCCATTTGTTTTACCTCCCGGCAGATGTCATCTTCTGTAGTAGCCCCAGAGCACTCTAGTCCCTCTTCTATGGCCACATATTGTTCGAAGTCGGCAGTTGTCATGATGCCAATAGGAGCGATGACCTTGGGAATTGATTGGTCGCTGGCACCACCATCTGAACTGGCATCTTCCTGTAGGTTTGCCGACAAATGGAACCCGCCCTTTTTAAAGCAGTTTCTAATGGTTTCAGCTGTTACTTGTCGCCACGCAGCATCTAGCATCATGACTGAATCCAGGATGCTTATCTCTTTGGTGAGTTCGCTAGCTTTTGCTGCTCGACCAGCACCAATGGAGATTAATAATTTGACACAATTTTCTTTCGGTACATCAGTTTCAAATTCCTTATGACCCCCTGATCCATGGGCTGGATCAGGGAGGTCGTGTTAGGGGGGAGAAAAACAAGGCATATGTGACTGAGTGTCAGAGATGGGTGAGCACTACAGTTGTCCAGAATAAGGCATACCTTCTTTCTTTTTCAGCGTTGCTTCACATTCCATTTTGTTGCCCACTCGCTAAAAATCTGGCTTGTCATCCACAAATTGCTGTTGGCAAAGTATTCAACAGGCAGGGATTCTACACTAATGCCTCTGAAGCAATGTGGCTTTTTAGATTTGCCAATGATGAGTAAGGGCATTTTGTCAGTTCCAGTCATGTTAGCGCACACAAGTGCCGATATGCGTTCTTTTGCCTTTTTGCCACCTGATGCTGCGTCCCCCCCTAAAAGCGAGTGGCCCATCAAGAATTGCATGAAAATAAATCCCTGTCTCATCACAATTATAGATTCAGTCCGGCAAGAAATCAGACAGCAGGACAGGGAGGACAGTCTCTGACCACTCCCCAGCACCTACAAAATCAGCATCCTATTTTTCTCCATGACAGCGCTTGAAGTGGATGTTGTGCCGTTCCTCCCAGCTGCATAGCCAGCCGTTGGTTGCTATTAATGGAACACCTAGTCCATCGGCAAGTTGCTGGGCTTTTGTCAGAAGGATCGGGCCACTTATAGCAGCATCAGCACTTCTACATGCACTAAACCAACGAAGCAAGGCTGTTTCCACAACTTCGTCCTTCCCTGTCCGTTTTTGTTTAATGTCATGGTTAAACCCCCTTTGATAGTCAGCATACAGTCTCTCTTTGTTAGACAGAATTTTGGAAATTGTGCATACACTAATGTTGAAATCTCTAGCTACCTCAGAACATTTACAGCCAGGATCACTAAGACGCTCGATAATCTGAATTTTCTGCGCAAGCATCAGTGCTGTCCGCTTGCTTTTCTCCATTTCAGCTGGGATAACGCTTTGCTAACAGAGACAGCTTTTTGTAAACCAGCCCATGAAGGAATGTCTCTGTAATTTTAGAAGCAATTAAGAAATAAATTAGCTTAATCGCCATTCAGTGTTCCTTAATGACGTGTTAAATAGGCGAAATAGGGAAGACATTAAAGATCAAAGAAGACGTGCACACAGAAAGAGCTATTGCAGCGCTTTTGAGCTAATGAGCTGCGATTGTGACTGTCAAGCGTAAAATGCTCTTCATTCTCCTGCTCTGCTGTGGAAAAACATGTCTCAGATAACAAAAAAAATAGCAATTATAACCGATCTACCTGTTCTTATAAACGGGTTTTCATGCCATTTAAAACAATGGGACAAGATCGTGACACAGGCAAAATGTGATTATACCCGGGATGTTCTTGTATCCGATGTTCTTATAAGTGGGCTTGACTGTATTTATAAAATGGGAACAAAAATGGTTAGGTTTGATTGGTTGTTACCTGCGCATTAGATCCATCTAATGCATAGGTAAAAACAAGTACAGGCTAGCAGTGGGCAATGAGTCCCTGTTGATATAAATGCCTATTTGGAATGTTGGTATTTCAAATAGCAGCCATTTTTTCCCCCTCAGCTGACTTGTGTCATTTAGTTGTCAACTGTATTTCAGCAGCCATGAACACCAATCCTGTATTCAACTTTGACGTTAATTTCACAAAACAAATGGAAAACAGCTTTTCAACAGAACAAGACTTGAAAACCAGCCACCAATGGCAGAACAGACTAAAATAACAAACACGGTGAGTAAAATACATGCCAATGTATCAGCCACAGAAACAGACAGCATAGAAGAGGGCATAAATGAGAGCAACACTATTAAAACTACAGCCTGGGCTCTCAAAGTTTTCAACGACTGGATATGTGTCAGAAACATAACACTGGATTGGAAGACAACCCCTGTAGAAGAGCTAAATTCTGTTTTTAGACGTTTTTATGCGGAGGTCCGCACTTCCAGTGGGTCAGAATATGCCCTCAGTAGCTTTTCAGGACTGCACGCGGCTTTAAACAGGCACCTCAACTCACTGGGAGAAATGTTGGGAGTTGGGAGAAATGTAAATGTTATCAGTGACCCTCTGTTTAAGTCAAGCAACATTGTTTTTGTCTCAATAATGAAGCAGTATCGTAAAAACCAGAAAGACAGATCAAAACACCATGGTGCCATCACAAAAACAGACCTTGAGCTTATAAGAAATTCCTCAGTCCTGTTGCTGAACACCACGCCTGGCCTGGTCCGCAAAGTCTGGCTGGATATCCAACTCTATATGGCTAGGCGTGGTAGGGAGGGACTACGAGAAATGAAGGTGGACAGCATTGTTATAAAAAAAGATGAGTCCAGACTTGAGTATGCCACGCTTTGTCCTACAACGAGCATACAAAAAAAATCACTGCAACCCCAATGAAATAAACAAATATACAGTGGCTGTATGTACAAAATTCCCGGGTCTCCTATGTGCCCTCTCTCCAGCCTACGGAAATATATTTTGAAACTGCCTCCTGATGCTCCTTCTTTCTATTGCCACCCAAAATGGCTGCCCCAACATTTCCTGGACACAACAACCTGGTACTCTAAAGAGCCAATGGGAGTTAATTTTTTATCGACTATGATGGCCTGAATCCGTAGAGAAGCTGCACTGTCAAACCGCTATACAAATCATAGTGATCGGGCTACGGCAGTTCAATTGATGTCTGATGCAGGGCTCAAAAACAGGGATTAGAAGTGAGGCTAGTCTCAGATCCTACTGGGCCCCATCAACGGACGACCAAAAATGATACTTGCAGCAAAAAGCAAGCAACCGAAAGATAGTCCGTGTCCTGTTGCCGGAAATGCTGAGCTCATAATGCAGCCTACATTCACAGTGCCATCTGCCGTTCAAACTACAGGAAATGCACAGGGTGCTTTCAACCTAGCGAACCGCACATTCAACGACACCATAAACTTTATCAACCATGAAGCAAGTAAGCGATTCTTAGTACATTAGTGGTGGGCTGTTTCTATTTATTTTAAGTGGTTCTAAATGGCACATTTTTTTCTGTCCTCCTGTAGCTATTCATCCCAGTCCTCCAGCACCTGTTCATCCCAGTGAGGAAACTCTCTCCAACTAAGCCAGCCAGCTCATCCTAATAAACCCCAATAAAACAGACTTTTACTGTCATTCATCTGCAAAAGAATAATTATTAAAACAGTAATTAATTTATGAAAAGTGTTTGGAACTACTGGAAACTAGATAGCTCAACAGTTCATAAAAAAGATTTTTACTGTTCTCTTCAACTGTTTATAAAAAATGATTTTTACTGTTCACTGCATCTGAATTGTAACTGTTACTGATCCACCACAGCTGAATGAATCTAATTAAGAACAGTATACTTATGTAAACATCTTACAATAATTTTTTTTTCCTTTCTCACATGCAGATTTATGAACTACTTTATCTAGTGGAAGGATATTTATTAAATAAATCTATTTAAATGTATAGAAAAAATGCATGAGGCTATTTTTTAACATAATTTTATAAGCGCAATAAAACACTCTGGGGGCCTCGTGCCTCACCACGCCCCTGACCATGCGTTAGAAATGTCTAATGCACAGCCCCTCATGTCTTATTGCTTACATATGGCACACAATAATTCAAATATCTGTTCAGTTCTACTGGCACTATTTTCACCCCCACTATCATGCAACAGAAGGCTTCAGATGGAACCAGGGCTTTGTTTTATCTGTAGCAGATTAAATAGCACAAATTTCCCCAGTAAGCAGGTGAGGCTGGGGAGGGGGGGTTTCATGGTCAGCAAAGAAACACCATAAATTAAAATTGTAAATAATGTGGTACTTCATTTTTAATGGGGTGTGTGTGTGTGTAAGAAGAGGTTCATGAGGGCAAATAACATTTAATTATTATGTTTTAAAATTTAAGGCAGTTTTAGGGCCTAGTTGAAGGTGAGTAAAGGTGACAGCCATATTTGTGATGGCAGTCAGGGATGTGTGGTAGTACTGATTTTATTGTGAAGTGGTTGCTGGAGCTTCTTCCAGTGCAGTTGTACTGGGATATCAGCACTGGGTTCCGAGCTTCTCAACCAATCAGGTTTCTGGATTTTTTATATACCCATTTTATAACTCAACATTAATCACACCCTGTCATGCCTTACTGCTTAACTAACAGAACGCATAGGATGGTTTGAAGCACAAAATGAAGCAGAGTGCCCCCACCACCCCAGAAGAGCTATTACACCACCATAACACACCCATTGTAGTGCCTTACTGCAATAATTAAATGGATACTTTTTAGTAAATTATGTGCTTTTTTTAAACATGTTTGTTGCTCTACTTTCAGGCAGGCTGTTGCGCTGGGATAGCAGCCCAGGCCTAGTTGAAAGTACCTCTTGTCCAATCAGCAGCCAGCATTCTTTCTATCTATTTCATAATCTTTGATTAACATTCATGCAGAGCCTAATCATATGGTGACCAAGGTTTAACACTACTTAAAAGCATTTTATTATAAAAGTAATAAGGTATGAATAGGTGTTATGTTAATGGTCAGTTAATAACCCTGTAGGGGCTTGTAGCGCGCTGCTGTGCCTTGTGCCTCAGTACACCCCAGAGGGTGATTAACAGACCATTAACATAACCTTTGGTCATGCCTTACTGCTTAAATAGTGCCAGCCGACAGGGTCCATATTCAAAGTTCCATGGTTCACCGCAATGACCAGACAATGCAACATATACTGCCGTGCACATGCATATGAGGTATCCTCCGGGAACAATGGCACAGCTGTATATTCAGGCTGCCAATGACCCCACTAGAGCTGATGCCACACAGCTGCAAGGGAACCAACTCTCCCTGAAGCAGCTGGCCCATCCCTACTACCCAACTCTCTACTTGTTGCTCTCAAGTTCTTGCCCAGAGAGAGACCACCATAGGCACTGACCTGCCCTAAGTGCTCGCAGTTAGGCCACCCCCTCTTCCCATTCTGTATCTCTCCCTCCCCTCTCTCTCTCTCTCTCTCCTATACCTCTATCCCCTGCCCACTCTAACCAATGATCCCAGCCTGCAGTTCACTCCCCCAAATCCCAGTTTATGTCTAAAGATCCCAAACATGAATTTCACTGACCCATATACCCACCAAATAGCCGACACCTCCAAATCTAAGCTTGCTCTCCCAGATTCCCACCTCACAGCCCCAGATCCACAGTACACTGCTCAGTCACTGACACAGATTGTACTTCCCAGTACATACAGTGGAGCCACTAGAATGCAAATTAATATAGCAGAATTCTGCAGCAGAGTTACTGCTGGAAACAAGGCAATTCCAATGGCAGTTAATCCATTCTGTCATGCAGAAGTCTGTGACACTACATTGTATCCTGGTGGGCTCCACAGTAACTCACTGCCTCAAATCCCCAGCACATAGCTCATTCCCCCAGATCCCAGTTCACAGGTTCCCCTCAAAAAAAAAAAATCCCACTGCACATCGCATTCCTGCAGATACCAGCTCACTCCCCAGATCCCAAGACACAGCTCATTCTGGCAGATCCCCAGCACACAGCTAATTCCCTCATATCCCAGGTCACAGCTCATCTCTTAAAAAAACCCAAGCACATAGCTCAGTCAATATCCCAGCTCACTTCCAAGATCCTCAGCACACAGTTCAATGCCAAAGACATTGAGTTCCAGCACACGGCTCACTACCCCTGGTTGCCTTACACTAGAATCCCAGATTAAAGCACCCCAAGATCCAGCTCAGCCCCATTCATTCTGTTTTAATGCTCTGCAGAGCAGACACATTTTCTTCAGCCAGGTAAAAGACTATAGTAGTAGTACTATCCAGGAAGCTAAGCCTCTCCTCAGCAGCTGCTGCTGACTTCCAATAACAGTACTGCAACTCATTACTGCAGGGAGTCACTACACTTCCTCCTGCAGCAGCAGAGCTGGACTGAAGACAATTAGCCAATTTACTCGGGTAAAGGAGATTATTCACAGTAAGCGAACACCTGCAACACTTACTTCCACAGTGCCTGTGCCTGCACCACAACCCAAGAGTAGGAGTAAAAGTGGGAGTGGACTAACTTTCACTGCACAGAGGGGGTAGGAACAGTAGCTGTAGCTGGGACTGAAGTAGTCAGTGTACAAAGAGAGAAAACCAGAGGTACCATCCTTAATACCGTATTTCTGAATGTACTACCAATCTGAATTAAAAGGATCCGTTAGTCAACCTGGAAAGCCTGTCAAACAAACTTATGTGAGTGACTTAAGAGGTGGGGTTTCACTCACTCACTGACTGTGACTCCAGTGGCAGTATCAGTGTCTTCTGCACAGGTCTGCGCCACCCACCCGACTTGTTGATTAATCTTAAGCCGCTCGGCCGCTCTTCAACTGCCCGCTGGCCAGCCACCTCCCTCGCTCTGACTTAGTGGCTCTTGGCTGCTTGTAGTCGTGTCTGTGAGCATGAGTCTGTCTGTCTGCTGCTGTCGCACTTGATTTGGGTGCACTATGGCAGGGACAAGGGTTGGAGCACTTGCATTCAAACAACAGTATTCCACAACCACCGCAACAAGTAATGTTACACTGTACAATGCTGTTGCAGCTTAGCAGCGGACTGTGACTGCTGAAAATGGTGCTTGGCACCATTTCAGACTGGGCACCACACCCTTATGATGTAATGGCTGGTGTGTGCTGTAGCTGGCTGGTTGGGGCCAGGGAGGAGGAAAGTCTGATGCTGCGTGACAGCTCAGCTCATAAGAGCTAGCACTACTGATGAGATCACCAATCCATCCGATCCTTCTCGCCTCATTTTTTGCTTTGTGAGGGAAAGGGCTCCCATTTAAATGACCTGACCCAGACCTACCCCATGCAAAAAAAAAAAAAAAAAAACTCACTGGGTTGTGGCAGGGAGGAAGCTTAACAAAAAAAAACAAAAAAAAAAAAAAAAAAGAAGCAACACACAGAGCCAGTAACACAGGCCATACTGCCGATGGGCTAGGGTGCAATTAGCACCCCAGGCACCCCTGCCTCCACCCCCTCCGACACAGGCATAGGACAAAATCAACAGACTATAATAACAGTTTATTAATTCAATGCAGTTTAAATTTAAATACATTATTTCAAAACAGAAACCAACAAAATCAATGAAGAGGCTATGATTACAAGCAGTACCAAGGGATGAGGGAGAAGACAAATGACCATAGTAATCTTGTTTCTTCTAAGGGAATCTTACTCTATTCTGACTTGTGCAGTATGGTCTCACCATAGGACTGCCCCAGAGCTGAAATGGTTAATAGAACCTATGCAAATTATGGAATGCTAGGCTCGAGCTTGGTTTTCACATCACACTGTCCCTAGTAAACAACTCTAAACCGACAGATTCTTACGAAGCACGCACTAAGCAGTTTCCAATTAATCTAATTATAACAATAATAATAACTCTCCTTAATAAACAGTAAGGTATAAATAAGGGAGTTACCCTTTCTTTGAAAACTTCTAAAGTGGCATCACTAAGACTCAAGTCACAGATGCCCCAAAAAACAGAACATAATATACCCCCAGGTTTGCAACATCTCTACCACAGCTGTAGTGCAGTGATCATATGTTTCGAGTAGGGGAGGAAGGGAGGGAGCTCAGAATACAGTAACATTCCCTTAGAACAATAGTTCTTAGACTTTGTCACAGTGAGCCTCCCCAAATCCATGGAAAGGATTTTGAGCCTCCCCAAAAATTGAAATAATCTTGGGCCTCCCCAAAGAAAAATACTGTACTTTACGCAGTACACCATGAATAAATTGAAACCCCTTTGAGTACTTGGATCACATTCAGTTCTTTGTCTTATACTAATGTGGAACCTTTGAAAAAGAGCTCCTATGCTCAAAGGTGTAATCCGAATAACATGTAACCCCTAGATGGCGCTATCCCAGGGGCTACTACCCCTGCCTGATTTGCCACTAACAGGTTGAGGGGCCTGGATCCAATGGCGGGTGCCTCCACCCAGAGGTCAGGGTTTGCAATAGTTAAACTTACTTGGTCACAGCCCTCTGGGACACTGCAACCCCCCTTTCTTCCCACTAGTGGCTCACACAATATATCAAATTACCTTCACAGTATACACACTTACCCCAGGGCTGGTTCAGGCCCTGGGACCTCCTGTAAAATAAGATACAGTGCAACAATCACAGTACAATACTTTAACATAGACAAATACCTCAGGCAGTATAACTTTGCTGAAACAAGCAGCTCTGATTTATTTAGGGGGAATATAACGAGGACAGGGGGAAATCAGGTTAATTAGCTTATACTTTACTCATCTACCTATGGCTCTGTGCACAGGCCTATCCCTACCAGTTACTGTCCCTGGGTACCCAAGCCCTAGTGGCTAGTCCAAACCGTGGCAGCTGGTAGGGGCCTTTTCACACAGAGAAAAGAAAAATTAGTTAAACAGTCAGCAGTACAGTAATTCTATTTGGATTCAATGTGGCAATTCAACAGGAAGCGACCCTGAATTAGTACTCACGACCTCCAAACAAGATAGGGTCCTTCAATGTCAGCAGGGCTAATCTTGAGCTCCATGAGACTCCTCACACATTTATATGGCAAACTGCAACAGGCAAAAAGTCCTTTAATGGCAGCAGGATTCCCTTGAGTACACAAGCCTCTTCACACATTTATATGGTAAAACAGAAAGTACTATACCAGGCAGGCTGCTTCTCTATCCGATCGCAATTACTGCACAATACCGGGAGAACACACAGCAGATTCAGTTCCTGACAGACCGAGTGCAATTCAGCAATTTCTCCAGTCTTCTACAGGGTGAGCCTGGTTTCTACTCTTCAAATATCCTTTGATTCTCTTCACAGGACGGATTCAGTCCTAACAAGCAGTTACACAAGCTGCAGACTGGAACTCTGGGCCTTACACACGTTTCCCGACTAAAACTGCACACTGAAAAAGCACAGGGCTCCTTCCTTCTTCACTGCCAGAGCTCAAACAAACTCCAACAGACAAAACCGGGAACTTCCTTTGAGTTCCTCCCAGTTCTTGACTGGATTGGCTGTCACTCACAATAGACTGCTCCTGTTGGTCCAAAAAGGCGCCGAAGTCTAAACTACATCTCCCAGAGTCACTGCCCATACAATCCTCTTGTGGCTGGCTCAGATTATGAGTCCAAGTTTTGATTCGTCCAAGGCACCATTTTAGAGCTAGCTTACCCCACACTGATTTGTCCAGTTCAGCAGTTCAAAACCAGAATGGGGAACTAGGCAGACACAGTTCTGACTGCAAAGAAAGCAGGTTAGACAAACTGTAATTTCATTATTACTCTAAATGATTTCTGGCAAACAGTTACATCTTTCAGATAGGTTCCCTTTGTACTCCTAGTGACTGCAAAAATGGAGTGAATTGGCAGCAGCTCGAGTGGTACTCAAAGAAACACACAGTCCCCCATACAAAAACTAATTATGTCTGCAAGCAGACAGCTCTTAAAGAGACAGTACCAGAGGTTCTAAAAACACTCACTGATAAATGGCTTAAACGCCAAACACCATTCAGGCTTGGAGCATTCAAGCAAGCTCCTGGAAGGCTTTTGGGAACCCCCGTTTGCAGGGGAGTTACAAACAAATAAATAAAATAAATATTATTAATCAGTTTATTATAACCCCCAACCCCCCACAGGTGAGACTACTTGCTCCACTATTTTCATTCATGAATCATTGTTACCTCTTGTTACAGTAGCTTCATGGGTCAGACTACTTTCTCGGTTTCCTCTTTATATGAAATAACTTCCCTACATACTTTGCCTCTCCAGCTCCTTCGCTGCTCCTAAACAACTTCTCTGGGATTATTTTGCTCCTTTCTGCTATTGCTCTTAGTACTTCTATGCTCAACCCTTGTCTTTGTGCTGTTCTACCATCAGTCTACAAATTGATCAATTACCACCACTCATTATTAGTTTATTGTTCATATTTATTTGCACTATTGTTCACTGTGTATTTCTTAATTGTTTTACAGTAATCTTTTGAAATGTATTCACTACCTACACTTCCCTGGGTACACCTGAAATGAGCCTTGCCTCATTCACCTTCTCTTGTCACCTAATAGTAAATAAATACATAACATTCACCTACTATTATCCTCTTTCAGTTTGCTTCATCTCTTCACACAAAATATATAAAAATCAACATTTAAGTACAGTACTTTACAGACTTGCTTGAGCCTCCCCTGGAACTGGTTGGGGCCTCCCCAGGGAGGCTGGCCTCACCATTTGAGAACCCCTGCCTTAGAAGAAACAAGATTACTATGGTGAGTAATTTTTCTTCAAACCCCAGGAAATCTTACTGTATTCTGATTTATGCAGGTTACCAAGCAGTGCCTTTGGAGGTGGGCCTATAACCTATTTAGGAAACAGGATCTGCAAGACTGCTGTGCCAAACCTGGAATCACCTCTGGCCTGGACATCGAAAACAATAATGCTTGGTGAATGTGTGGACTTTTTTCAAGCTGTAGCCTTGCAAATGTCCACTAGGGGGATATCTCTAGCAGCTGCTAGAGAAGCTACATTACCCCTAGTTGAATGGGCCCAGAGGCCTGCATGTGGTTGCTTGCCCACCTTGCTATAGCAAAACTGAATACAGGCTACAATCCATCGTGCAATGTATCATTTTGTGGCAGGTTTTCCTTTTCCCCATCTCTCCATAAGTGAGGAAAAACTGGGTTTGATCCTGTCTGTGACCTTTTGCGTGGTCAAGATAGTAGCCAACTACCCTTTTCACATCCAGGCTGTGCAGCCTGCGCTCACTTGAAGTGGAATGGTCTGTGAAGAAGACTGGCAAAGTAACAGACCAGTTGAGCTGGAACTCTGGTACCACCTTGGGCAAAGATTTCCTGTTAGTTCTCAGAACTATTTTGTCTATATGGACAGCAATATAACCAGGCTCTGTGGACAGTGCCTGGAGCTCATAGAACCTTCTAGCTGAGGTAATGGCTACCAGGAATAGTGTTTTCCAAATCACATATTTGAGGTCTGCAGTAGACATGGGCTCAAAACGGGGCTGCATAAGCTGGGCAATACAAACATTTAGATCCCACATGGGAGTAGGCTCCCTGTGTGGTGGGTGCAAATGCAGTAATCCCTTAACAAACTTCTTGAATACTGGCCTCGAAGCCAAAGAAGATGTCTTACCTGCTGATAAATAAGCTGAAACAACTGCCAGATGCACTCTCAAGATGGAAATACTTAAACCTGTGGAATGCAAATGGGCCAT
The DNA here is from genome assembly GCA_016271365.2 of Neoceratodus forsteri. Lineage (NCBI taxonomy): Eukaryota > Metazoa > Chordata > Ceratodontiformes > Ceratodontidae > Neoceratodus > Neoceratodus forsteri. The sequence goes on along the minus strand of CM057449.1, from coordinate 1,271,182,753 downwards.
ATAGTCCAGAACTATAGACAGACTGGCCTGGGCATGGTCTAACCCCTTGCCCTAACACCAAACTGAAAACCTTTTCCATTTAGAAGCATAGGTTTTCTTGGTAGAAGGCTTCCTGGAGACTAAGTACGTCCATGACTCCATCTGAGAGATGCAGGTCTGCATACTCTAAGTCCTCAAGAGCCATGCTTTGAGTCTGAGGATAGATTGGGATACATGATTCTGCCCTGCGAGGATGACAAGAGGCTGTACCTCCTGGGAAGACTGATTGGCTTGGCTACTGACAATGACAGGATCATGGAGTACCAAGGCTGTCTTGGCCCAGTCTGGAGCAATGAGGATCACTGAAGCTGGTTGAACCATGAGTTTGTTCAACACTTTCAGTAATAGAGGAAAAAGAGGGAAAGCATACAGGAACCTCCCTGTCCAGTCTGGCAGAAGTGCATCCAGAAGGACTGTGCCCTTGCTGGGAGGCCTGCAGCAATACTGTGGGAGCTGGTGATTGTCTGGGGCTGCAAACAGATCCACCTCTGGGGTGCCTCATCTCCTGAAAATGGTCCCCAAGACCTGTTTGTTCAGTGACCACTCGTGGTGGTTCTGATTTATTCTGTTGAGGACATCCGCCAAGACATTGTCCTTTCCTGGAAGGTGGACAGCTGAGAGGGACACATTTAGGGAATATGCAAAGGCCCAAATTCTCATTGCCTCTGTGCAAAGAGGAGTTGACCTTGTGCCCCCTTGTTTGTTTATGTAGTACATGGTGGTCGTGTTGTCTGTTCTGACCTGAACCACCTTTCTTCTTATCTGATTGACAAATGACCGAAGAGCTAGAAGAACTGCTCTGAGTTCTAATAGGTTGATATGCAGGAGAGATTCCTGCTTTTCCCATGTGCCATGTGGTCCCCCAGATATGCTCCCCACCCTAGGAGGGATGCATCTGTCATAAGTGCCAGAGATGGAACATGCTGCAGGAAGGGCACTCCTTGCCTGAGATTGCTCATTTCCTGCCACCACAGTAGAGCTTGGAGAAAAGTGACTATGACTGAAACTAACTTTGAGAGAGAGTCCCTTCTCTGGAGCCAGTGATCTCTTAAGTGAAACTGAATGTCTCTCATCTGGAACTTGGCCCTGACACAGTTGCTGTGGAAGATGCCACATGGCCTAGCAGTTGCAGAAAGTGACTTGCTGGCCTGGAAATGTGAAGTTTGAAGGAACTGGCCACCTGGATAAGGTTCTCCACCCTGTCCCGAGGCAGGTAAGCCATCCCTTTTTTTGTATCCAGTTCTGTCCCTATGAATCTGAGCAGCTGAACTGGTTCCAAAACAGACTTTTTGTGGTTCACCAAGAACCCCAGAGAGTAGAGTGTCTTGTGTTATTGATAGAGCCTCCCTTACTTGCTGGTATGACTGGCCTACTATGAGCCAGTCATCTAGGTAGGGGAACACTGACACCCCCTGTCCCCTCAGGTGTGCTACTACTACAGCTAGACATTTTGTGAACACCCTTACAGCAGATGTCAGTCCAAAAGGTATTGCCCTGAATTGGTTATGACCTGATGGCAACCTGAACCTGAGGTACTTTCTGTGTAAACTTCTGATTGGGATATGAAAATAGGTGTCCTTCAGATCCAGGGATGCTGGCCAGTCTCCCTGTCTTAGGGTGGGTAGTATGGTAGCCAGAGCAGCCATCTTGAATTTTGGTTTTGACATATGCTTATTTAAGTATTTGAGATCCAGAATGGGTCGCCACATCCCTGTTTTCTTTATTGTGAGGAAGTACCTTGAATACAGGCCCTTTCCTATCTGGTTGGAAGGGACTGTTCCACTGCTCCTTGCAGCAGAAGGCCTGAAACTTCCTTTTTCAACTGGGTTGTTTCTGATGGGGAAGAGAGATTGAAAGCTCTTGACCTCAGCTTTGGCATCGCCTTGAAGTTGAGGACAAGTCCCTGGCCCACTACCTCCAGGACCCACTTGTCTGTGGTGATATTTTCCCACTCCTGGAAGTAGTGGGCCAGCCTGCCCCTCACTGGAATTGGGGAGGTGACTTGAACAGTCCTCTCAGGGTGTCTGTTTGAACTGTGCTGCTGGCTGGACAATAGGGCTAGTGCACCACTGCCCCATTCTGCCCCTGAAATATCCCCTAGGCTGACACTGGGGGAAAACTTGAGGCTGGAAAATAGCATGTAAGGTGGTCTGCCTCTGCCACCCCTAGTGTGATGCTTCTGAGGGTTGGCAGCTCTTTCTTTAGCTGCTGCACTTTTGTAAGCAGCCTTGTATTCATCCATTTTCTTCATGCATGCCTCTGTTTGCTCCCCAAACAAAGACACAGGGTTGCATGGAAAATCCATGGCTTTATTCTGAGTACCTTGTGTCAGACTGGTGGTTCTAAGCCAAGCAAACCTCCTCAGTGACACAGAAGATACCATTTGTCTGGATGCAGTGTCATTAGAGTCCTCTGCCATCCTGAACTGCATTTTAGCAGTCTCAACGCCCCTTTTTGCAGCTTCCTCCAGGTCAGCAGCCATGGGAGGGGGAGCTGCCTTGGCAATTTGCAGCACCGTGGACCACATGTTCTTCTGATACCTGGCTATGTAGGCCACATACGATGCCTGCCTAATAGCCAGTGAGGATCCTAAATACACTTTCTTTGCTATATAATCCACCCTCCTAGAATTCTTTTCTGGAAGGTTGGAGGCCCGAGGGATACCAGCTTTGTCACAAGCTGTAGCATGCACCACACCTTCATGGTTGGTGTGTCCAAAAAGAAATTCAGCCTCAGACTTAGCTACCCAGTACTTCTTGTCTGCCTTCCTATCTGTGGGTGGGACAGAAGTGGTAGTCTGCAGCACTTTCATAGTCTGTCTTCTTAAAGATTTGTGTACAAATGGGGGTTCCCAAAAAGTCTCCCTTGAGCTTGCTTAAATGCTCACTGCCAGGCTGGTGTCCTGCATTTTAGCAGTTTAAATATATTGCCAGAGAGTGCCTGTATAGCCTCTGTGTACTGTCTCTTTAAGAGCTGCCTGGATTGCAGTCATAATTAATCTGAGAGGGAGCTCTGTTAGAAGATGTACTTGTTTGCTGATCATTTGTTAGAGTAGTAATAATATTGCAGTTTGTTCTAACCTGCCTTCTTTGCAGCATGGATAGTTCTGTTTGTTTCCATCATCCTGGCCCTGGACTGCAGAATGGACCAATCAGTACATTTGGGACTCTACAATGGAGCTTGCCTACAGGGGCTTGGAGCGGCCAAAACTTGTAGGAATTGTAGTTTTGGGCTTTTGGTGCCTAAAATAACCTGAAGGGGGAGCCCTTGTGAAGGACAGACAGATCAGACAAACGAACCTTCTGGATCTTGGGGAAAGTCCCACACTGCTTGCAGTTTCAGTTAGATCTGAGTTGGGAAGTGAAGAAGTAACAGCTCGAGATAGTTCGAGCAGCAATCCATAGTGGATTCTCATGGGGGAGCTGTGGAAAGGCCTGAGTTTGGCCTGCATGCCTGCCTGCTGTTCCTGAGAGGGAACTTGTGCTTTTTTCAGACTAAATCCGAATTTGGAGAGCGAATTAAGCCATTGAATTGTGACCAGGCTTTAACCTGAAGAAGACCGAAGATTTGCTGAATGTGACTGGCCTGTCAGGACTTCCAGCTACCTCTGAACTCCCAGATTGTGCAGAGACTCTGTAATTGCGACCGGAGAGCCATTTGCCTGGTACAATGGAATTTCCTTACATGTGAATGTGCTGTGTGCTTATAGTGGGTCGTGATTTGGTTCCTCACTGTGTATCTGAACTGTGTTTTGCTTGCTGGAGGCTGTAGCCAGCTGCACAGACTGAATCCATATCCATTTCTGTTTGCCTGAGCCCTGCTACACTGGCCCAGCCAGAATACCTGCTATGCAGAGAAAGCCATCGACGAGAGACTGGCCTGGGGATCAGCCCCCTGCTCAATGCCTTGAACTGGAACAATGCCTCGGTGATTCGTGTGGGCCCTGCTTCTCCGGGCACTCCAGCTCAACAGCCTGCAGTCTCAATTTCGTCCTGCCTGTGTCCAGTATTGGGTATCATGAGTAAACATCAGGGTAGGTCCCTGCAACAACAACTAAATCTAAAAGTGTTGTCATCTGATTGTCTTGTTGCCTTTTCTTTCACAAACTCAGCCCTCTGGCTTTGGATTATAAATAGTGTGTGTTGTGCATGTTGCTTTCTTCCATCACAGGGCCCCAACAGCTGCAACGTTCCTGGCTAGCCCACCGTTTTCCTACCTGGGTACCCAGAGTGTGTAACTGTGTAGGGACTCTGAACTGCATGCATAACTGTCTGATTAATATAGCTTTTAAGCAAATCAACCTGATCATGCCCCTCCCTTGTTCAAGTTCTCTGAATAAATCAGATTCAACGTTGTTTGCATTTAACCTGACTGTGGTTCCAGTTTGTGCCAAAAGTATTGTACTGTTGCTATTTGCTGTGCTTAACCTTGTTTTACAGGGAGTCCCCAGGGTCAAGCTAGAGGTACCAGCCCTGGTGGTAAGTGCAAACAGTGTGGATAATTGCCTGGTGAACAAGGACCATTGTGAAAGTAATTACTGTATATTGTTCAAGCCACTAGAAAGGAAAGAGGGGGTTACAGTGTCCCGGAGGGCTGTGCTCAGGTTAGCTTGACCACTAACAACCCTGACCTCCAGGTAGAGGCACCTGTTTCATTACCTAGGCCCCTTAACCTGCTACTAGCCAAGCAGGCTGGGGCAGTAGCCCATGGGATAGCGCCACCTAGGGGTTACATTTGTGAAGGGGAAGGAGCAACCTTTTTGATAGTGGAACATCCATCATTGCTTTACAATCCTTTTTCTCCACATCCTCTACAGATTCCTGGGATGGGAAGTCGAGGGACTGAGCCACTTGCTTCATAAAAGCAAAATATGAGGTAAAATCCTCTGTCCCCTTGTCAAGGGAATCTTGTCTATGAGGATCAGGGGAAATGTCTAGGTCAATGGGATCCCCATAATCCTCATCCTCATCTTTATCATCAGGCTTATCTCCAAAATTATTATCCCCAAAAGGCTCCCCACTTTTGTCTATTAAACCGGAGATTGCCTGTGAACCGGGAGTCTGAGAAACTGGTTGCTTACCAACCGGAACTGGGGACTGAAGAGACTGAATTATCCTGATTGCATTAACGATCTCTTCAGCAGATGGAACCGCGGTTTGTTTTGGTAGCGGTTCCTGGTGCTTTTCCTTTTCTTAACCACGATGGCCAGTTCAGCAGCCTTATCCGCGGTCCGTTTTTTTAGAAGAGCTATCGCCCCTTTCAGATGGCAGCCCCTCCGGTTGATGCACGGCTGGGTTAGTAGCCTTTTCAGCCATCCTTTCCTTCAGCCTTTTTAACCGTCTATCTATAGTAGACTGAGGAAAGTTAGCACAAATCTTACAGTCTGTCTGTAAGTGGTCAGACCCCAGACAGAACAAGCAAATAAGGTGTGGATCTGCTTTTGCAAAAAGTTCCCCGCACTCAGTACAGTGCTGGAAACCTCTGGATCCTGTTCTCTTTTTGGTTTTCTATGACATAACCCAGACCACCACACAAGAAGTACATCTATTATTTTTTTTCAGTTGCAGAAACTGGACACAAAACCAGGAATTACCCCAGTAAATTCAAATAATAACAAGCCCAGGAGTTACCTCGGTTGAATTTGACCCATGAACCAGGAGTTACCCCCGTTAAATTCAAAAACAGACTAACCGGCTATACCGAGTTGAAACACAGAATTTACACTGTAAACTATAAATAAAAACTAATAGGGAGACTGTCGGTTTCCTCTCGGTTAAAGAACTAGGAGGAAAATGACTACTTACCCCTCTTGACTAAAAATCTAAACAATTACTGCCTGAAAATCAAGGACAGTGAAAGGATTATCAATAAAATAAAGTTTACTGGTGAATAAACCAAGAAAAATAACGTTTCTTCAAGCGATGAAGGAGAGCTCTCCAGAGACGTCCTACTGAGGCAAGCGGAGTAAAGAATCTGACAGTTTAGAGTGGTTTACCAGGGACAGTGATTTGAAAACCGAGCTTGAGCCTAGCATTACATCCTTTGCATAAGTTCTATTAACCATTTCGGCTCCGGAGCAGTCCTATGGTGAGAACATACTGCATAAATGAGAATACAGTAAGATTTCCTGGGGTTTGAAAGAATAAATTCTAACAGACTTACCATAATTTGTTTTTCTGTTCGATCCAAAGTTGTCACTGGGCTATACAGGTCTATTATGCATACCTAATAGGAAATGCCCACAAAAATAAAAAGCTGTGACATCATCACTGAACAGTGACACCTCATCCTTCCAGTGACAGTTCACTTTGGAACAATCAGCTGTAATTGTTTCCGAGCTGCTGGGCATCCAATCATCAAATATTAACAAATAATATTCTTTAAAGAGGTAGTTTAGTGCCTAAAACTAATATTACTTTTAAAAAGCAGTCTACCATTACCTTTATACCTGAGGTACTTTCTCTTTTTCCTTTGATTATTAGATGATTTTTTTTTACTGTGTTATTTTATTTTATTTCAGTTCTCAAATTACAAATACCTTTTTGTCAGAGGCTCATTTACAAAGGTTCCACGTCAGGAATGGTATTATTAAGTACATATAACAGAGGTAACAGATAAAATATGAGCTGGGTTTTACACAGTACACAACTCAGTACACAATTACAAGTGTAAGAACAAATATGAAGGCAAGCATGTTAGAAAAACAGTTCTTGTCAAAGTACAAAATCAACTGAATTAACTCAGTGGTCATTCACGGAAGTGCTACTGTAGATTACAGACACTGAGACACAAGGTCAAAGATGGAATGTAATAGGTGCAAAGTAGTGCGGCAAGTGGTGATAGCTAGGAGATAGACAGTGGAGTCAGACACAGAGGGAGTAAAGTAATGTGATGTAGGGAGAGAAGAAGAGACAAGGAAGAGAACCCCTTGCTCAGGGTTTGATGTGAGTATCGGAGGGTGGCAAAGAGTAGGGAGGGTGAGGGGGTGGGTGGAGGAGGATGAGGTTGAACAACAGGGAGGGGCAGTAGACTTGGGTAAGAGACTGTTGGTAGAGAGACTAGGGGTGATGGTGGGACCACAGTAAGGGGACTAGAGAAGCATGGGGTATAGAGTGGTAGTGCAAGATCTAACCACAAGTAAGGAAGGGGTAGTAGTGTGAGAGGTGGGATTAGAGTCCACAGTCGCACTTTCTGGACAAAGCTTGGGAGGCTCGAAGTCTAGAACTTGAAGGGCCAAGTTTGATTCAATCTTGGAGTCATCTTTAGCCGAGTTTACAAGAGCCCTTGGTACTCATAAGATCATTGGCCTAAGGCTGTTCACGGAATGGTATTTTTAATTGACTGAAAGTAGAACTCCTGGTGTACTTGATGTTGTTGTTTGTGTTGAGGAGATTTTTCACCCGGGGGGGGGGGGGGTTAATCCAACTGCAGATTTCTTAGCAGGGAGGCAGGCATGAAACTGAATTCTGCAATCAAGGTTTTGCCAACCTGATAGAGAATATAGCTCACATATGTGCATAAGGGGGTGCGCACCAAGAACAAGTCTACAGGCCTTATTTAGTATGGTGTAAACCCCCTACAAATGGGGGTTCCTATAATGTCTTCCTGGCCTTGCCTTATGCCCATTGCCAGGCTGGTGTTCTGTGTCCTAGCATTTTGAAAGTGTTGCGCATGTGAGTGCCTAGCTAACCTCCGTGCCTGTCTCATTAAGAGGCATCATTTTGTGGTGTATAATTAATCCGGGTAGGGGCCGAGTGTTTCCAGACTTGAGTCCCACTTGAGCTGCAGTAATATTGCTCCATTCTGCCATCACTAATTATGCAGAGGGAGCCCTATTAGAACTTGTAATCGTTTACTGATTAGCTGCTCTAATAATAATGATGATATAGTTTGTCTACCCTGCCTTTCTTTGCAGCATGGACATTTCTGTATTGTACCAATCAGTACCTTTTGGGGACGTTAAAATGGAGTCTGTCCCCAGGGGTCTTATGGGAGTGAATTTCTGTAGGAAAGTACAGTTACATAAGAACTTACCGTAACAGTAGATCTTCGATAACAGCTCTTGCAGCAGGTTACACCACTAGGACTGAAGCAGGCAGGCGCCAGGACCCCACGGAAATTTTCTAGTTAGCAGTATTCATCGGGGACCGCCTCCGACGTCGGTCCCATCCCCGATGTCAGACACAGTACATAAGGAGCCGGTCCCCCAGAATCCCCAGTTCTCCCGTCAGAGACTCCCAGCCACAGGATGACATCAGAAGAGGAGACTGAGGATCCGCCATCAAATAGCAATCAGAGGGATGCTGAAAATCCCTGATCTTAGGAGAAGGATATTGGAACTGGAATCTACCTCCAGCAGGGATGGTGGGAGGGAAAGTACCTGCTGCAAGAGCTGTTCTCGAAGATCTACTGTTACGATAAGTTCTTACGTAACTGTACTATCTTACTTCGAGAAACCACTCTTGCAGCAGGTTACACCATTAGGACTGATTCCGAAGCAATAATGGAAATCCCACACCATTGGGAGGAGGGAAGGTAGAAATCCTTAATGGAACCAAAGCCTAGGACAGAAGTCTGAGGACTGCTAGACCAAAACCTGCTCTTCGCCTCGATGCAATATCCAGGCTATAATGCCTGATGAAAGTGTGAACGGAGCTCCAAGTAGCTGCAGCACAGATGGCCAAGGTGGACACATTCTTTAGGGCCACAAAGGAGGTAGCCACCCCCCCTTGTGGAATGACCCTTGACCGCACCCGCTAATGGTTTGTTGCGCTTCTGGTAACAGAACGTAATGCACTGAATGAGCCACCTGGATAGCGACTGCTTGGAGGCAGGGGTTCCCATCATCCTGCTGGCAAAGGAGACCAAAAGCTGGTCCGATTTCCGGTGGTGTTTGGTTATGGTCAGGTAGTATCGGAGACACCTATGCACATCTAGGGTGTGCAACAGGGCCTCTCCTCGATTCAAATAGTTGGGAAAGTACACTGGTAGATCGATGTCCTGATTAAGGGTGAGAGCTGAGACCACCTTAGGCAGAAATTTGGGATTAATCCGTATGGATACCCTGCCTTGGTGAAAAACCAAATAAGGCTCTTTGCACATGAGTGCATGGAGCTCAGAAATTCTTCTGGCCGAGGTGACTGCAACTAAAAACAACGTCTTCCAAGTGAGAAGACGTAGCTCGCAATCCACCGCTGGTTCAAAGGGTGGCAGCGTGAGCTGCTCCAGGACAAAGGGTAGATCCCATGGCGAATTGGATCCTTAATCGAGGTCTAAGGTGGAGAATACCTCTCAGGAAGGCTCATGCCATGTCCAACTGAGATATGGTGCGTTGGCCTATAGGACAATGATAGGCTGATATGGCACAGAGGTGTACTTTGATTGAGGATGAGTTAAGCCTGTCTGAAAAAAGAGACGGAGGTAGTCCAAGACCGACCTTTCTGGACAGTCTAAGTGAAACCCCGCGCGTAGCCCACAGTAGCAAACGGCGCCATTTCATGGCGTAAGTAGAAGGAGTGGCCAGTTTTCTCTTGCCCACCAGAACGTCAGTTACCTCTTGCGAGACCCCGTGTTGCAAAATGGCTATGTCTCTAGGAGCCAAGCATGCAGGCTCAGCGAACGAAGGTCTGGATGGACCAAGGAGCCCTCCTCCTGAGACAGCAAGTGAGAGCTGATTGGGAGAGGCACCGGAGGTTCCCGGGACAGCTGATGTAGTAGAGGGAACCAGATCTGTCTGGGCCAGAACAGCGCGATAAGTATCAGTGTCGCTTGCTCTCTGGGAAGTTTCAGAAGAACCCTCTGGATCAATGGAAAGGGGGGAAGGCATTGAGGAATCTGCCCGCCCAGGAGAGGGACAACGCGTCTCGCCAGAAAACACCAGGCTCTGGATCTAGCGAGCAAAAATTGAGCAGTTTTGCGTTGGATGGGGACACGAAACGGTCTCATTCTAGTATACCCCATCTGTGAAACAGATGCTCTACTACCTCCTGGGGTAGTTCCCACTCGTGGACTCTGGCCTGAGAGCGGCTCAGGCCGTCTGCAATGACGTTCTCCACTCCTGGGACATGAACAGCAATGAGGTTTGTGCCGTGTTGCAAAACCCAATCCCACACTCTCATGGCCTCCCTGAAAAGCGGGTAGGAATGGGTGCCTCCTTGTTTGTTGAGGTAATACATCACCACAGAATTGTCTGTCTGTAACAGAAGAGTACCCGGTGGAATCTCCGACTGGAAGGCCTGCAGAGCGTAAAGGACTGCTCTCATTTCCAGGATATTTATGTGGAGATGAGTCTCTTGGTCTGTCCACAGGCCCTGAGACCGGACACCATCGAGGTGTGCACCCCGTCTGAGCCCTGAGGCGTCTGTGGAGAGTGTCACAATCGGAGACGGCGCAATGAAGGGGACTCCCGCCGATAGAGTCTATGGATCTAGCCACCATTGCCAATCCCGGATTATGGCCTTCGTGATCTGGATTGGGAGCTGAAGATGGTCTTGCTTTTGATCCCATTGGACCCGTAACATCCACTGGGTCACCCGCATGTGGAGATGGCTAGTGGGACTGTTGCAATGGCCGCAGCCATGTGTCCGAGCAGGCAAAGGACCAATCTGGCAGGAACGGTCTTCTTCGCCAAAATGTCCCCGATGAGGGATCTGATGTGTTCTGCTCTGTCCTGGAGAAGAAAAGCTTTCTCCTGGATGGTGTCCAGAACTGTGCCTATGAACTGCAGAGTCTGTGATGGAACCAGGCGTGACTTCTCTTGACTGATCATGATGCCCAACGTCTTGAATAGAGACTGAGTACAATGAATGGCGGATATCAAGGCCTCCTGAGAGGGTGCCATGAGAAGCCAGTCGTCCAGGTAGGGGAACACGTAGTGGCCTTGTCTCCTCAGAGTCACCGCTACGACCGCCATACACTTCGTGAATACCCGAGGTGCCGATGACAGTCTGAAGGGAAGGGCTCAGAACTGATAATGGTGGCCCTGAAACTCGAAGTGCAGAAACTTCCTGTGCACTTGAGCAATGGGTATATGCAGGTAAGCGTCCTGCATGTCCAAGGACGCCAGAAAGGCGCCCTGCTTGAGCATGGAAATCAGACCTGGAAGGGTCACCATGCAGAAGCGTTTGTACAGGACTGACTCGTTGAGGTTGCTGAGGTCCAGTATCAGACGGAGGTCCCCTGTTTTCTTGGGAACAAGAAAGAAGTGAGAATAATACCCTGCACTCCTCTGGTTCTGTGGTATGTGCTCTATCGCTTCTCTTCCCAGAAACGCGAGCACCTCCTGCTGTATGAGCAGGGTGTGCTGACCCGAATAACAGGAAAGCGGGGGAGGTCTTGCCAGTGGGTGGTCGAGAAATTCTATGAAGTGATCTTTCTTGACCAACTGGAGAACCCACCGGTCGGTGGTAATCAACTGTCACCCTAAAAAGTGGCGAGCGATGCGATCCCCGACCTTTTGTGCCCATTGATCCAGAGGAGGGGTGGGGGCCGGGAAGGAGTCATGCTGTGGCAGCACTAGTCCCTACAGGCTGGGCCAGTTTAGTGTAGCGTTGGGCTCTGCCTGGGGCGACTTAGCATGGACTTTCGCTGAAAGGTGCCCCTTGTTGCTGGCTGGAATGTGGCTGCTGCCTTGTTGCCGGCTCGCGAAAACAGTTCTGGTTCCTACGAAAGGAACCGGGCCTGGATCTGTACATGGCCTGTACAGACCGGACTGCCTTCCCAGTGTCCTGGAGTTTGGTGATAACCTTCTCTGAGGGTTCACCAAAGAGTACTTCACCGTTGTAGGGGACATCAAGAATGTTCTTCTGTACGTCCGGGGTGAAGCCGGAGACACGGAGCCAAGAGTGTTGCCAAAGACAGACGCCTGAAGCTGCAGCTCTGGCGGACAAGTCCGCAGAATCGTATGCGACTCGTAGTACTTGGGTACCCACATCAGACCCTGTGTGGAGAAGGTTTAGGAGCTCTGTCTTCTGCTCGCCATCTGGAAGTTTATCGACCAGGTCCTGGCCCTGTTCCCATAGGGCGGTCTGAAACTGTACCATGTGAGTTAGGTAGTTCAGGGACCTGATGGAGCATGTAGCAGCCGCATACATGCGTTTCCCCAGGGCATCCAATTGTTTGGATTCCTGGTCCGGTGGCTGTGTGCTCATGTGTTTCAGTCTTTGGGACCGGTCATGTGAGGCTGTAATGAACAGGGAGTCTGCCAGAGGCTGTTGGGCCAAGTCCTGGTCTTCTCTTGGGGCCTTGTACAGGCAGTCATCTTTCTTCGGCACCGCAGGAGCGGAGTGCAGACGCTTCCATGCAACTTTGGTGACGTCCGCAAAGGTGTCCACCAAGGGTGGCACTACCACAGGCTCTGGGTCTTTCTGCCAAAGATAACGGGCAAGACGCTGTCTTTCCGGGTTGAGGTCTTCAGCATCCCACCCCATGTTGTCCTGGATGTGCCTCATGATCTCGGAGAAGGAGGGATCATCCGGAGGAGACCTGGGAAGGTCATGTGGGTCAGGTGATGGAATGCTGAGTGGAGAAGGAGATTTGGAATAGTCCGAGGTATCTGATCTGGAGTCCTCCCCTGACAGAGTATACCGACGACGTCTGGATCGCTTGGGGCTGGGAGACCCTGATGGAGATCTTGAGGGAGGCCTTTTCCGATCCTTGGCTCTACCCCGGGAGGTGCAGTCTGCTCCTTAGGGGTTGGTGGTCGTCCTGCTGGCCCCTGTGGTGGAGGAGGGGTGTAAGAGGTGAAGGAGTAGGAGGAGGATGAGGTTTTACAGGGACCACATCCTTTCGGATGGTGTCCCACCAGAAAGTAAAGAGGTCCTTTACTTCTTGCAGGTTCATGCCCGATGATGGGCCTGGCGCCGATGGTCTGTCGCCAGGGTTGGGCGTCGAGTCCGCGGGTGTCTCCGGGGTTGGCGAAGGTTCCCTCGGAAGCCCAGCATCCTCAGTGCCGCCCACCTGGTCTTCAGGTAGCATCGTGTCCTCCTCCATTAAATCCCTGTGACTGGTGTCCACTGGTAACTGGGGGGCCGTCTTCGGCTCTGGTGAATGTGAGGCCGACGTCGGTTGCTTGGCCGACGTCTTCAGGTCCGGCGAATGCCCAGCTGGCGTCTGGTGCCTGGCTGGTGTCCGCAGCTCCGGCGAACGCCTGGCCAACATCGGGTGCTTGGTCAACGTCGGGTCCAGCATCCACTTTAGGGACGTCAGGTCTTTAGTCTTCCTGGGTGGTGGATCCGGACCTCTGGGAGGCTGGGAGACCAACCTGGAGTCGGGATCCTGACGTTGGGTCGATGAGGAAGACTTACAGCATTTTGAAGACTTGGAAGAGGCCCGAGAGGGAGTGGAGGAATCCGAGGGCCTTTAAGTCTTGACAGGCTGGAGAGTCGAAGAGCCACCTGAGGCTCAGACTTTTACCTGAGGGGGCTGAGAACGAGCCCTGGAGGGAGAGTGGTCCGACCTGGTGGAGCCTGAGCTACAGGAGTCCGAGGCCCAGTTCGGGGATCTGGACCTTGCCTTCTCCCAGTGTTTGTCCTGGTGTTTATGGGACTTGGAAGAAGAATCGCCCCTGGAGGAAGGTTCTTGGTCCAGCCAACTAAGCCTTTCTTCCAGTAGATAAGCCTGAAGTGCCTTCTGACGGCGGATCCTGGTGCGGCTGTTGAACCCTTGGCAGAAAGTGCAGGCCTTGGTGTCATGGTCCGGGCCTAAGCACCGCACACAGGAGGAATGAGGATCCTTAAAAGGGATCTGTTTTCCGCAGGCACACTTGGAAAGGTGTCCCTCAAGTGAAGGAGTTGGAGAGGACATTAGTTTAGAGAAACTTGAAGTTCTAAGTCGTCGTGCGCTAGGTAGAGACTGAGAGGCCGATGCTGGCGAGTCGACGGCGGGAAAAGAACTGGGGATTCTGGAGGACCGCCTCCTTTTGTACTGCGTCTGATGTCGGGGACGGGACCAACGTCGGAGGCGGTCCCCGCTGAATACTGCTAGCTAGAAAATTGTCGGCTTCAGTCCTAATGGTGTAACCTGCTGTAAGAGCTGTTTCTCGAAGTAAGATTTGTAGTATTTACATGTTGACGCCTAAATGGACCAGGAAGGGGAGCCCTTGCTTTGACAGATAGATGAATCAACCAATCGAACCCTTTTTGGATGAGAAGGAAGTCCCGGTGCTGCCTGCAGCAGAAGTCAGTCTGAGAGTGGAATTGAGAGAGTGAACAGCTAGAGATATTTGAGCAGCTGCTCCTGCGTAGTAGAGCGGGAAACTGGTGGGAAGGCTGTGTTTGGCCTGCCTTCCTCATCTTCCTTGGTGGGAGAAATCTTAAATTAAAATATCTGGGACTATATCCAAAGGGTATTGCGACCAGATCTACTGAATTGCGACTGCCTATTTGCCTAAAGAGGACCGAAGATTTGTTTCCACGTGATCGGCCTGTCAGGATGTCTGAAACAAGCGCTGAGTGTACAGTTTTGCACAGAGACACTGTAATTACATCGGACCGTCATCCGAAATGTGGTATTGCTGTATCTTTACTGTAGGTGTGCTGAATGCTGTTAGTGGGTCGCGATTTGGTTCCCCACTGTCTGATTGCATCACGCTTGCTAGAAGCTGTATCCAGCACTACCAGACTGCCATCCAAATTGTTTCCCCCGTCTGGGCCCTGCCAACGTGGCCCAGCCAGCTGCTCACGCCACAGAGAAAGCCATCAACAAGAGACCAGCCTGGGGATCAGCCCCCTGCTCAACATCATGAACAGGAACGACATCACAGTGATTCGTGTGGGCCCCGCTTCTCCTGGCAAGCCAGCAAGTCATCCTGAAGTCTCCATTTCATCAATCCTGTGGGTGGTGTGAGTAAACATCAGGGAAGCTCCCAGCAACAACAGCTCAATCAAAGTGTGTCATCCAATTTAATTGTTTTGTTTGATTATCACGAACTGAGCCACCTGGCTCAGGATTACAAATTGTGGGTTACTGTGCATGACTTTTTCTTTCCACCATTAGGGCCCCGACCAACTGCAACGCCAGCCTACCTCGGGCGACATGTCAGGCTAGCCTACCTCACGACTGGGTACTCGGAGTGTGTGTGACTGTGTTGTGGGACTCTGAAGTGCATGCATTGTAGCCTGATTAAATCAGTTGCTAGACCAATCAGTCAGATTATGCCCCTCCCTTGTTCATTCCCTCTGAATAAATCAGATCTGAATCTTTTTGCACTTAACCTGTCTGTGGTGCACTTCTGTACAAACAGCACTGTATCATTATTGCTTGCTGTGTCTAACCTTACTTTACAGGGGGTCTCCAGGGCTAAACTGGTGGAACCAGCCCTGATGGTAAGTTCAACCAGTGTGGGGATATATCTGCAGTTTGGGGGTTATTGCACCTGTGTGCTCTGTACATTGTCTAGGCCACTAGAGGGGAAAGAGGGGGGTTCACACTGTCCCAGAGAGCTGTACCCAGGTCAGCTACGCTACCACTAACCCTGTCCTCTGGGTGGAGGCACCCATTTTCAGTATCTAGGCCCCTTAACCTGCACCAGGTCACACAGGCGAGGGTAGTAGCCCTTGGGATAGCGCCACCTAGGGGTTACAGTAGTTTTTAAATGTTTGAGGGCTGAGTTTGTTGCAGTCCCATAGACCACGAGTCTGTAATCGATAACGGACAGTACTGAGCTGGTTACAGCTAGCTTAAAGCATCATTAGTGAGACACTGTCTGTTTCGATATAGGTGACCCAGTTTTGCATTTGCGGATTTGGCTACATGGTCGATATGTTGAACAAATGAGAGGAGCTGTCTAGTGTAACCCCCCAGGTATTTAAAATTCTAGACCATTTCAAGGGGTGAATTTAAGCTGTTAAGAATATTTAGTGGGTAGGATCTATGTTTACAATGTGTGGAGGCAAAGATCATGGTTTTAGTTTTTTTGTAGTTCATAAGTAATTTAGAGCGTAGGAACCAATTTTCAACTTCAGTAATGTCAGCCTGCATCTGATTTTCTAAAGCTGCGGGGTCCAAGTGGCATTAGTAGAGAATCGCGTCATCCGCATACGGAAGGATCTTATCTTGGGTTGGGTGGTGTTAGTAAGTATGATGTGTGGAACAGCACTCTGCCTGGCAGACAGCATATCTAGTTCTGTTTCTCCCATTACATCTTCAGCATTGTGACCTCACAACTGCTCAGGAAGAGTCACTTAGAAGCCATCAGTTCGGTCACTTGTGATGTCACTGAGGCCACAGTGCTGATGATGTAGTAGGAGGAATAGAAATGAAAATGACATGCTCAAGGTAATTCTTGATCTTCCGGAATATTCTTCCCCAATCAGTCACACTGATGGGTCTAAGCTAGAGGCGCTAGTACCCAGAGGAAGCAAAGTCTTTTGCAGCCTAGGAGGGGACCGACATCAGTGGTGGTGCCACCCACAAGGCAGACGTAGTGATGTCAAGCTCGTGAGCTGGCCAGTAACTGACACCAGGCACCTCCCTTCCTCAGTTCTGTTTACTAGGAGAGAGAAAAGGAAGGGAGTATAGACTCCTAGCACAAAGGGACAGGAAGAAGATACAGGATATAAAATAATAAAACCAGACTACCAAGTAGCAGAGCTAAAGGTTGGGCTAAAGTAGCACAGGAGTAAGTGGTGTAAGCCAGAGCCTAACTCCGTCATCTGAACAGGAAGGTGGAGAGGAAAGGCAGCAGCCCTGGCATAGAGTTCTAGCTAGAGCAAGAGGCCCAGAGAACCTCAGTGTATTTAGGAAGGCAGAAGCCAATTTAACCTTATATCTTGTACTCAGCAGAGGACAAGAATTTAAGAGACAACTAAAAGAGCTCCAGAGGCACAGAGGCAATATAAAAACAAAACCAGGCACAAGACAGTCAGTCTTCTTGCCACTCCAAGGAGAGCTGAAAGCACTGAAAAGCATGTAACCCAGATAAGGGTGCAGGGAAAAGCTCTTGGCTCACAGGCTGAGAAAAACAGAAAATTACCCCCACTGCATCAGTCTGTCCCTAGCTTGGAAATAGATGCTGCACACCTGTGCACGGTCTTGATACTGCCACACGGCAGAGGTTCAGAGCACATGCAATGAGAAAAGGTTGCCAGCAGCCAGGGGATCAGTGTGGGAGATATTCCCCTCGGAGAGAGATAGAGAGAAAGCAGTCAAGGGAAAAGGGAATAAAGCAGAATGAGGGTAGGGGTCCATTTTTTCTTTCAAAATCCCCCCCCCCCAAAAAAAAACAAAGAGCCAAGGGGAAGGCACCCATCCCAAGGTAAAGTATTAGAGTTAAACCTCAAGGGAGATGAGGGAGTGGCAAGAAGTGCCAGAGCACTATCGTAACAGGGTGAGCTGCCCAGAGGCCCTGACTCTCATCAAAGCAGGGGCTGGGTGGTGAAGATATTCTGGAATATCAAAAATCATGGTAAGTATTTAATTTTTTATCTTCCAAGAATCAGTCTTCACCGTTTAGTCACACTAATGGGTCAGAGTACCAAGCTTTCCCCAAAACGGGAAGAAGTTGGCTCACCCTGAGGGAAAAAATATTCCTCAGCCTTTGTTCGGGGAGAACTATTGGAGGGCAGAGTCTCCTTACAGGTCCAGCAGGACCCCAAGACTGGTATGGGGCAGGTGGAGGCTCTCATGGCCTGACTGTAGGAGGGCACCCCAACAACTCATGCCTGGCCCTATGGGAGAAAAAGTGAGTTCTCTTGTAATCTGAGTGAAGTACCGTATGCCACGCCAGGGGTGCCAACTGGGAAAGGTGAAGCCATGCCATCCTCCAAATAAAGACCACTGTCCCCACCATCCTGGAAGCTATGTCACTGGTGTTATACCATGCCCTCGCTTGGTGCCTTGTCAGCTACAGGCTCTGAGTACAAAGGCAAATGGCCTGCCTAGCTAACTTGCCAGATGGCATGGATGCTAATAGCTGACTCTGTCAATCACAGGTGGTGGTTGTAAGCTGCCTGATGTACTTCATGTGCAGAAACGCACATCACAGTGTGAGCCACCACAAAAACCTTTCTGCCCCAGGCATCAATCTCTGTGGATTTGGGGTTGGGGAGGCGGTCATGTATTAGGCGCTTAGGCCCAGAGTAGATTGGCAGCACCAGAATCCCCAAGGAGGGGTGAAGGATAACACCTGGAGACCCTGTGGGAATGCAACATCTGCGCTACATGTCCTCAGTGGCAGGAGTGGGGGTAAAAGAATGGAGCCAGACAATCCTGGATGCCATTGTAAAGGGCCGGGGCCACACAGAGATGACAGAAGTGTCACCACTGAAATCTATAAGGAATCTCAGCACAAGGGTACAGCATTGTTACCTACAGATGACACTATATTCAGTTCCAGCAGCATCTCTGTCAGGAACTGCCAGTTCTGAGAGTACCCACCTCTTTCTAATGACAAAGAAGAGAATGTCAATAATCCAAATTTGCTGGATGGTGATAAGGAGGATGAGGAAGCTCCCTTCTACCATGGCTTAGATTCCAGTTCCAGTCTCCTCTGGTGGTGAGGACACTATGGTTTACATTTCCAGGTCTCTACCTGAGGATGCCTCATTCCAAGACCTACTACACCCCAAGCAAACAAAGCTTCAGTTCTCTGCTGAGGAAAATTACTTCACTAAAAAGCATGTACCTGTATATGAATTCTTGGAAGCTCCTGCAGTTGCAGCTGTGGTAATTCGTCCAATATTTCCTGCCTTGGAGGGTATTACTATTGCAGTCTGGCACAGACCCTGTAGCCTATCAGCAGTCCCAAGGAAGGCAGACAGGCAATATCCTGTCCCTCCCGCCTAGCTTTATTACACAAAAAGGCACCTAGTCATATGGGCACAAGGCCTCTTTTGACAAAGAATCCAGGGTATTAAGACACCATGAGCAACTGGACTTTCACCTCTGCCAATTTTAGCCCCCACACTGGCAAGTAAGTATCAAAACAGTCTGTGGAAGACTATGCCAATCTTGGTGGATAACATGCCTGAGAGCTCCTCTAAAACAGAATCCCACTACTGTTTTGACCACAACTTGCAGGCTGGCAAGCATTTACTGTGTTCTGCTTATGATGCCTCTGATGTGTCTCCCTCCTCTGCTCAGATCCGTGAGCAAATAAGGTCAGATGTGATCTGTTTTCTTCACGCAGTGCCCACAGGTCGTTGGCAACATGTGTGGAGACACAGTTCTGTACGTTAAAACACTATATCAGAATGGAATGAGCATTAGGGTTGAAAACCCCAAGGAAGACCACTGATTCACCAAGACTCATGATAGCAAAAACCTTTTGCTGCCTGGGGGGTGGGGAGTTAGGGCTGGAAACCCTAACATCACATTTCCCTACTTTTGTGGCATTAAGTTACCCTAACTGTTGCATTAACAAAGTTTTTTGCAAAGAATATATATAGGGGACAATGATGTATGTTACTGTTGATGGTCCCAGTGAACCAAATGTTTCTGAGTGGTCCTGATGCCAACGGCTTATAGTTCAACATGTGTGGCTCAATGAGGGAGATTCTTGAAGATCTACTGCAACAGGTAAGTAACTTTCTCATCCCTTGTTATAGGTACACGGTGGGTATTTTATGCCTTTTCCTGTTTTACAAAAGTTATTCTAAAAGTTTTTTTAATATGAAGCTTTTTGCTCGCTTCCTAGATAAAAATGTTACTGAAGCAATTGGATCTGACACCGCTTTATATTAAATATTTTTGTCCAAGATCTCCAAATACAAGGTGGAAATAAGATGATAAAATTTGTGGATGACATCATTTTGGGGGTGGGGGGGGGGCCAGGTAAGCTGCTGTCAAGGCAGAATAAGCATGACCAAAGATTTGAAGTATATTGTGGACTGGGCAGACAACAATATGATGCAGTTTAGTCTAGAAAAGTGCATTGTCATGCACTGTGGTAAAAATAATCCAAAACAGGAATATTTTATTATACATGAGTGTAAGTTTTTGGTAGTGGAAACAGTTAAAGACCTGGGGGTATTAGTAAGCAACAACGTGAAAAGTAGCAATCATTGCAGTGAAAGTGGTAAAAAAAGTTAACCACCTAACAAACTGCATAAGGAGATCCTTTTTTAACAAAAGCAAATCGGTAATGTTACCATTGTACAGGTCGTACACCAGGCCTCATCTTGATTACTGCTCCCAATTCTGGCATCCAGGATTAGCAAAAGGACATAGATAAGCTCGAAAGAGCTCAACGCTGACATACCAAACTAATCCCTAGCATTAGATCAGAACCATACAATGCTAGACCTAGGGAACTAGATCTTTGACCTCTGAGCCATAGAAGGCTGAGGGGGGGGACTTGCCGTGTCTCCATAAAATTTTAGGAGATCTTGATTTATCGTCAGAATTGGTGTTACAATATAAAGAACATCAGCACAATTTTGAAAACTCATAATAGGCAACTTGTAAATTACCTACTTAGAACAAATCTGAGAAAAATATACCTTTTTACCAAGGACAATAAGACTATGGAATCAACTACCAGCCGACATTGTACAAGAATATATATTCGTCGATTTTAAAACAAAGTTGGATGCCCACATAAATGAGTGCAGCCCTTCAGGTTGCATTCACTGAGTAGTGGGGACAGTAAACATGAGCATTAGCCTTCTGCTGTCCTAAACCCACAGTATAAACCACAGTATATGCTGTGGGTGCATACACTGCACCATTTATCAGTGCTGTCACTGACACCAAATGGTCTGGTTCCCATGTAGTACTAGTGCCTACAACCCTTAGACCAAAATGAGTGACTCTATGGAGGAGATACTCTAGAAGATTAAGGGTTACGGTAAGTAGATTTGCCTACTGTATGACTAGGCCATGTACTGCTTCGGTACAGGAACAAGGAATACCTCAGTGTAAGTTCACAGCAGAATGGTGGCAACAAAGGTGTGGTATCTTAAACTGCTGGTAGTAGGTGAGGGGACCAGTCTCTCTGCACAAGGAAACCTTCTAACCCTCCTTGAATACTGCTCTCCCATCTGTTTCCTCATATCCCCAGCTCTGCGCTCTAGACTGAACTCAGTCTACAATAGTATCTGTCACTTTGTCCTCCATGCCCCCTATTCTGCCCATCATTGTGTATTGCACCAGTTACTTGGCTGGCTCCCACTGCAAGGGCAGCTCGACTATGCCCTTGGCTGCTTAGTTGACAATACTCTGAGAGGCAGCCACCTGTCCACCTAGTCATCCCTCCTCATGGGCAGAGTGGCAGCTAGGAGCCTCTGTGAATCATCCATCCCCTCTCTGGTAGTTCCACGAATCTCCTCTACCATGGGCACTAAAGTCTTTTCCGTCTCTGCACCCTCCCTATGGAACAAATTCCCCACATCGCTCTGCTCATCTGCCTCCCATCTCTTTCAAAAACAATTTCAGAGACTGGCTACTGTCTGAAACCAAATGACACTGCTCTCCCGAGTAATCTCTGGCATCCCCTTCCACCCCCACCTATCAGTGGGGTCTCGTCCTTGCTACACTCACCACTTTCGCACCTATCCTCTTCCCCCACCTTTCAGGGCTGCTACTGTCACCTCCCTACTCTAAGTCCCAGTGCTATTTGCTAAGAGGAAATGTACTCGATTTCCGAGTTCCAATCTGATTGTTGATCTGTGCACTTTAGGTATCATATCTGAGAATTATGTTTGGCCTCTGTGTTTTGTGAGTTGTATTTCAGCCTGTTGCCTGGCCTGTAACTATGTATTTTTGACCTGTATGCTGGCCTTTTACGGCACCTTACATCTTATGTAACTGCACTTTATGTAATGACCCCTTATTCTGTAATTCCCTGCACCTCATGTTGAGGCCTGTATTTACTGTTGTTCGTCACACCTGTATTGCTTAATGTGCCATGATGTTGCTCAGGTTGTGCCTGAAAATGCTCATTTGGATCACTGCACACACCCATTATTAAAGACATAAATACATTAATTAACTAGCACTGTTTGGTCAAAAGCAGCAAATGGGCTCTCATACATATTGAAATTTAGTTCCAATGACTACTGCCTTTGAAAGTGATAGTTTTATCCAGGCATTACATATTTCAGCAAAACTGTAGATATGCAAAATTTTACTGATCATTCGGTGTTATTCCTGGCTTATGTGTCTAGATCCATATCTGAAAAACTGAGTATCCCCAGAAAAAGATAGCAGGGTGCCTCATACAAAATATATATCTTGCCCATTAGTATACACCTCAGCAGAGCCAAGTCGGTCTCCAGAGTAGATATTCTGCTTCACGTCTGAGCATAGATCAGTTTGATTAGACTGTTGCTGGGGTTCTGATTACCATACTGCACAGAAATTCTTTACGAATGAAATCAGTGTTTTTCAGAAACTGTAAAGCACTGAACTGTGTAATATGTATTTCTGATCCTTTGGGATTCAGCTTTATCAACAGTGTAAGGCCCTATCTTTCTGGGTGGGTGGAAAATTTTGAACAAAAAGTGAAACAAAAACAAAAAAAAAAACCTAGCATTTTCTTGTACATATCCACAGCACAAATTCCAAAAGTAATTGTTTAATGGATGTCAAATTCTGTAACAGGATCATGCTTAAACTAAGAAACTTAATAGCAAAGATCATCATTTGCTTTTCAAAAAGCAATTTTACACTTGGAGGACAAGACAGAGAAAATGTAAATGTGTAATGCCCATACAAATCAGCACTAGCTTCATTTTTCCTTATGCACCTGGATAAATTTTATTTACTGTCATCCACTGCTGATTTCAGCAGATAGTACTGTATATAACATAGTAATATAACTAAGGTCAGAAGGAACTCTAGGTCCATCATGCATGCTCCCCCACCCCAACACTTCACAAGGAAGGACAAAATAATTGAAATTAGTACGCAGTGCAAACTACCAATTTATAGGGATTCTCTACCCACTGTAGTAGCCAGGGCACCCACAGATTCCCCTTATAAGCAGATAATTTTCCAGGCTTATCAAGGTTGATACTGTCCACAGGTCCACTGTCTCCACAGATCCACAGGTATAACAACCCTCTGAGAGAAAACATGTCTCTAAATGTTACCCACAAATGTATCATCCCGGAGCTTCAGGGCATGTCCCCGTGTTCTGCTGCAGGACACCAGATCAAACATCTAGGACTGTTTGATCTTGCTGAGACCCCGCCCTGAATATAAGACACTGAGATCATGTCTCCTCTCGGCCTCCTCTTCTCCAAGGCCGAGCGTGTTAAGGGACTTCAGCCTCCTCTTGTAGCCTTTGTTCTCTATACAGCTGATCATTTTGCCGGCCCTGTGTTGCACCCTTGACAACCTCAATGCCCTTTTGTATAGAAGAGACCAAAAAAGCATTCACCCCAGGTGGGGCCTTGTACAGTGGCATTCCCCAATTCTCACAGCTTGCCAGCACAGGGGACAGGAGTGCAATCTGCACTGCTTGTTGAGGTATAACGCAACACATCTGCTGTCTGTGGGGAATTGTACTACTTTGTCTTGGACTGTGTTTGACAGTGCTAGCAGATTGTATAGGACTGCCCTCGTGTTCAACACACTGATGTGCAGATGCACAAACTGACCAGGTACCCTGCGTTTGGAGACCCTGAAAAGTGTACTCCCCAACCCACATAGGAAACATCTGCTGTCACTGTCAATTAGGGTTCTTGAGGAGATACAGGAATCCTTTGAGGAGGTTCCTTTTGTTGATCTACTACAGAAGGGATTGAATCAAAGGCTTGTCTAAGGAAGGACAGGAATACATTAGAGACAGAGCAGCAAAGAGTCACAAAGATGGTCCATGGATAGCAGAGCAAGACATACAAGGAGAGGGTGAGAAGTCTTAAAATGTACTTACTGAAGGAGAGAACTGAGAGGGGAACATGACAGAGACTTTCAAGTTTATGAAAGAGTTCAGCAGAGTGGACGTAATAAGATTATTTAATCTGAGAAAAAGTGCATCCACATGGGCAATGCATTTAAGACAGAAGGGGTAGGGTCAAAAGACATCAGAAGTACAGTACTACTTCACAGAAAGGGTGGTCAATGGATTAAACAAAGACAATACCAGGGTTAAAAACGAAACAAAACTGGGATGCATTTAAAGGAGTTATCATACAAGATAATATGGGGTGGGGGTAGAAGAGGCTGGGAAGGAAGAAATAATTACTGTAATAATTATATTTCTTCTAGAGGATGTATTTGTGAGTCACACAGGTACAGTATTGTAGCAACATCTCAGTCCAGAGGTGTCGCCCCCAGAGACAGAGTTTGTGTGGTCACACTTGCCCTGGCATTCTAATGACAGATTTGTGGTTGAAGAGCAGACCAGAGCACTGACCACTCAACTAACCTGTGTTATGCATTGAAAAAAATGTAAATACAGTAAGAAATAAAGTCACACTATGACAAACTGTAAAAACTGCAAAGTTTGAATTTGCAAAATGCTCAAGAAAGAACATTTAAAAAACATTTGATCTGACTTGTGCTAACGGACAATTTAGGTCTAGAAGGAGTAGGGAGAGCTTGTATGCCTCACAAAGTCACCCTCTAGAAAGAGATATTGTTACTACAGTGAGGTTTTTTTTTTTTTTAGCAACAACAGTGTATTCATAATGTTATACAACTACCAGACTACAAACTGTACCTTGGGAAGCTGGTTCTAGAACCTATTTACAGAAAAGGTTCAGAAGAACAAAACCACCAAATCTAGTATCCCTTTTAATTTGGATGTCCAGACAGAAGTGGGTAGTGAAGGTATGCATAGTAGACCGAGTAGCTGCCTTGCTCGCTTCTAGTAGGGGTATACCCCTTAACAGTGTTACAGTGGCAGATATAGCTCTAGTATAATGTGGCCTTAAACCCCTTGGTGGATCTTTGCCAGCCTTTTCATAGGAGAACTTAATACAAGGGAAAATCAAATGAGAAACTGTCTTGGTCACCGCAGGTTTACCTTTTTCTACCTCACCATAAGTGACAAATAACTGTTTGTTTTTAGTTCTGTTCTGAAGTAATATGTGTTAGTAGATACTACATGGGTAAAATATATAATATTTTGTTCATAATGAATAATATATAATCATTTTTACAGATAAAGTGAGTGTTAATGAAACGGAGTACATATATTCAGTACAGGTCTTGCAACTACAATGATGTCACTCTTTGTGTTTGATTTTGCAGTAGCTATATCCTAGACTGGCCATCCAGTTGCTCTAAATGTATAAAGCTAAACTACCCGTATTTCATCATTTTGTAGCCCCCCATAAAAATAAACTCATCAATTGAAGCCACCCCCGTTTTTAAGCCGAAAAGCGTCACCTCGTATTAACACCAGACTCACTCAAATTAGAAACCCCCACCCCAAGTATGATTCAGAGTCAGACTTTGTTTAAAATGTAACTTTTACTAGCTTGATTTAAAATAAGATAAGCGAAGTACTTCAATACAAATTTCAGAGAAACAATTCATTTCGGACACACGACATACCATATGTTATTAATCTAGTTCACCATCACTGTCTGGTTCTGCATAATCTGAACCTCAGTCACTTTCGTTTGCAAACGTGTTACATTGGGTACCAGTATCTATACCTTCAGCAAAGTCTCGTAACCTACTACACAGCTCTTCCACATGTTCTCTTGCAACGCCGTCAGCTTTAAAACAATTTATTTTGTCTGGATCAGTTGAGGTAATTCCGCAAACATCAAACAACTTAATCACTTCCCTTGAAACCGCAGCCCAGGACAGCTTCACCCATTCAGCAATTAGCGGATGTGAAGGTGCGCGAGGGTTACCTGCCTTTGTCAACACTCTATTTCCATTCGCCCAGCCACTCATCATCACGCTCCCGATATCTGGATTTAAGGGCGTTCCACGATACGCCGGCTGGTTGGAGCAACTTGGTACACCCCCCTGGAATAGCTGCCATTATCATATTTTTTTTTCTGCAACCCGCTTTTATCTCTGGGCAAATGTGACAGCGGAAAGTATCCCAAATGAGCAACCTTTTCCCGAAAGATATTCCTCCCCACACTGTTTTCAGCCACATGTCTGTAACTTCAGTGTTCATCCATCCGTTTATGGACATTGCCACAGCTACACCTGTAACTCCTGCAATGTCCTTGGGATCCTCTTCCCCTTTAGCACAAGTAGAGGGGGCAATTTTCTTCTGTCCGCTACTGCTTCTCGTGGCCAGTGGTGAGTAGTGGGACTGATTTAGCACCAATTTGGTCAATGGTTCAATCACCAGGCATGTTGGCCCATACGGTTGTTTCATCCATATTTCCAGCACTAGATGTAGGTAGATTGTGCTGCTGTATTTGTCTGGCACAGAATGAAATAAAGTCTATCACCTTTGGAACATAATCTTTAGGCAACTTCTGACCTACAGTGGTCTTTTGGCGTATAGTGAAGCCCCATCTTGAAAGAAATCGATCTACCCAGCCTCTGCTTGCCTGGAAACCTGGGTTTGTTATCAGTGATGAGGCTTTAAGGGCAACTGTCTTTCTGGTTACATGAAGATGCTCTTCTCTCTGCTGTGCTACCCAGGTAGCAAGGTTCGACTCCTCAACCAGGAAAGCTGCACGTCTGCCAGCTCCATCCAGATGCCGATGCTTGTGGTTATTGCTGGTACACCCCTCCTCATGGAGCTTTTCTTCCAGCTTGCCGATACTCTTCCTCCATTCCCAAATCTGTTTTTCATTGGCACGGAGTGCCAGTGCCACAGGCCGGTTCCCCTCTATTTCAGCACGCTTAGCAATATGCAATTTAAATTCTAAATTGTACGACTTTCATTTCGGCATATCGGCCGTGTGTTCTTTCTCTGAGTTTCAAAACAAAGCAATCTACTGACCCAGAATAGCTGTTTGAATTTATAGCCCCATCATTTAGATGCCGCCCGTGAATTAAAGCCTATGGCTAATTAAAATAATACAATTGAAGCTGTTGCTACAAAACGATGAAATACGGTATTGTATATTTTTACTGATATAAGATTATTTATTGAATTCTCAGATTACAACCTTTGAGCTACAAGCTCATTTACAAAGGTTCCACATCAGGAAAAATGGCAGACATACAGCAGGTGTCACAGAAAAGCAAAGAATAATACTTTCAACAACGGCAAAACACAGTAAAGATCATTGGGAAGGGGTAAAGACTTAGTAGACAGACAAGGATAGATCAGCAGGAGCAGTAGCTGGGGAGAGTTGGGGGAGGGAGGAGGGTGGGAAGGATTAAAGGGTGAGGAGGTGGTAGACGACAAGGAGTAGCCCCAGGATAGGGGGACACCGCGTCTAGGAGAGGGGTAGGGGAGGGCTGCAAGCGTGGAGAGGCGTGAAGCCCGGGGACAGGAGGCGTGATCCAGGAAGGGCAGGGGTCTGATGGCCAGGAACAGGGAGAGAGGTGGGGGGGGGCAAGTTAGGATCTCATGAGTGCGAGTAGATACTAGTGCATTGAAGAAGCTGGGTATGCCTGGCAGAACACTGGCATTTCAAAACAGGTCTGAAAATTTGACTCCTGAATAAATATAAAGAATGTGTAGTTTTTTTTTCAGATTTTAATTCAATCTTCTGGCCAAGCATGGCCTCTAGCAAATGTATGTCTCGCTCCTCTCCCTTCTCTTGGTAGACTGAGTAGCCAATACTCTTACCTCACATATTGGCTTTAAAGGCCTTCCATACCATACCAGCATCTACCCCCACCATGTCATTAACGTCAAAGAATGTCTTTTCCACTTTAACTGACCATGTAGGAAATGCCTTATCTTGCAGTCACACCAAATCCAATCACCAGGAAGAAGATGAGGTTCCAGAAGTCTTCGTTCACTGGAGCATGATTTGATAGCACAGCAGTGCCAATATTCACATCCACTGCCATGTGCATGGCCTTGGAAGAGGACAGGAAGAAATCTACTCTGCTATAGTACATGTGAGGCATGAAGAAGGTATAGTTCTCGTCTGATGGATGGAGGAGATGCCATGTATCAGTTAGGTGGTGGTCTGTCATAAACTGCTAGAATACTATCTAGGCTCAAGAATAGGCTTCTGGACAGTCAAAGTTGTGGCCAAGGGTACAGTTCTGGACCAAGCTAAAATCCCTACCGACTAGCAGGGGTTGACTTTTAGGGTTAATATCACTGATGGCTTGCTATAAAAAAGGTGAAGAAAGACAGGGTATCTGTACTGGATCCATATACGTTACCCAACATCAGAGATCCCTCAGGGGTGTGGACCTTGGTCAACATGCAACTACCCTCCAGGTCCTACTCGGTGTCCAGAATAGGCCACTTTAGCCATAAATTACTGTATATACCACAGATATACCTAATTTCTTAGAAAGTTATGTGCTGCTCACCTCTACACCCACTCCATTTTCAACTACTCTACCTCCTTGTCTATCAGGTGGGTCTCTTGAAGAAACATAACCTTGGCCACTAGATGCCTGAGGTAAGCTAGAATCTTTTTCTGCTTCACTTCACTAGATTTAGGCTTTTGACATTCTAATTCCCCACTGTGAGCCTAGGGCTAGCCACAAAGGCTGCTGTGGTGTGCTGTGAACACACATGGTACATAGATACATAGACAGTGTCGGCAGATAAGGGCCTATGACTCACCCAGTCTGCCCATTTGAGCTTGTAAGTTCAGTTTGTTTTCCTAGAAGTCTGTTGCCCCTTACCCCTGACCTCCAGAATTCCTTTATGTCTATCCCATGCATTCTTAAATCCCGTGATTGTTTCGGCCATTTACACTTCCTCTGGCAGGGTGTTCCCTTATCCACCACCACGTTCTGTGAAGAAATTCTTTCTCATGTTTCTCTGAATCATCCTCCTCCAACTTCATCCCATGCCCTCTAGTCCTGGAACATCTTTTCGCTTAAAAATAGTGTTTTCCTGCACCTGTTCCTCCCTGTAAGATACTTGTATGTCTCTATCATATCCCTCTCTCCTCCTCTCCTCCAGGGAGTACATGTTCAGTTCCTTCAATCTGTCTTCATAGGACTTGTGATGCAATCCATGCATCATCTTTGTTGCCCTCCTCTGAACCTTCTCTACCCTGTCTATGTCCTTACGTGAGTATGGTCTCCAGAACTGTACACTGTACTCCAGGTGGGGCCTCACTAGTGTCTTGTATGGCGGAATTACGACCTCCCTTTTCCTGCTGGTGATGCCCCTGCCTATACATCCCAGCATCCTATTTGCTTTACCTGCTGCCTTGTCACACTGTTTCCCTACATTGAGGTCATCAGAGATGACAACCCCAAGATCCTTTCCTGCTTGGTGCATGCTATATCCTCACCCCCAACTGATATATTGTGCCAGGGTTTTGTGCCCCATATGCATTATCTTGCACTTCTTTGCATTGAATTTCAACTGCCAAACCCCTGACCATTCTTCAAGTTTCTGCAGGTGCGTCTCATTCTGTCTACACCTCTGGTGTGTCTACTCTGTTACAGAGCTTTTTGTCATCAGCGAACAGTGAAATTCTGCCTTCTAGGTCCGCGCAATGTCACTGATGAAGATGTTGAATAGGACCGGTCCCAGCACTGATCCCTGTGGTACCCCACTGGTCACTCTTCCCTCTGTGGAGTGACGCCATTTACCACCACCCTCTGTGTCCTGCCACCCAGCCAGTTACCTACCCACCACACTACTGTCCTGCCCACACCCATATTCCCAGTTTGTGTAATAGTCTTCTAAGTGGCACAGTGCCAAAGGCCTTGCTGAAGTCCAGATAGGCCATGTCCACTGCCCTCCCTGATCCACCTCCCTAGTCACCCAGTCAAAAATTCAACGAGGTTGGTCTGACATGACCTCCCCTGGTGAAACCATGCTGCCTTGGGTCCTGTAGTCCATTGACAACCAGATGTTCCACCAATCTCTCCTTCAGTAGTGCTTCCCGCAGTCTTCCCCACTACCGGTGAGGCTGACTGGTCTGTAGTTCCTACTTCCTCTTTGTTCCACTTTTGTATAAAGGGACTACATCTGCTGTCCTCCAGCCTTTGGGTACCTCCCTGTTTCCAGGATCGGCTAAACAGGATAGCCAGAGGTTCAGCCACCACCTCTCTTAGTTCTTAAGGACCCGGTGCACCCCATCTGGCCCCATTGCTTTATCAACTCTTATTACTTCCAGTTCCTTCAGGACCCTTTCTCATGTAAAGGGACTTGTGTCCATTTCACCATTCTCACCCCTTGTACTCCCTTCAGACCCATTACCCTCCTCTTCCTCAGTAAAGACTGAGCAGAAATACCTGTTCAATATGTCAGCTTTACTGTTGTCATCCTCCACGGCCCCCATCCTCCCCTTCAGTCTCACTATCCCTCCCTTTGTCTTTCTTTTTCCTTATGTACCTGTAAAGGTTTGTCCCCTCTACCCACTGATTTTGCAATGTGTTCTTCCGTCTGAGCTTTGGCTTCCCTTACTGACCTCCCTGCCTCCTTTGCTTCTCTGGTACTTCTCCCTATCCCTTCTGCCTGTGTCTTTTGTACTGCCTGAATGCAATCTTTTGGCTTTCACTTTCTTTGCTACCTCTTTGGAAAACCATAATGGTCTCCTCTTCCTTTTCCTCTTGCTAACCTGCTTAATGCATAATTCTGTTGTTCTTGTAATCCCCATTTAAATACTGCCCACTGTTCCTCAACCCCTGATTCCTGTCCCATTCCCCTTAATGCCTCTTTCAAGTATCTCCCCATTTCCCAAAGTCTGCACCCTAAAATCCAGGATCGTGTTTTTGTGTGGTTTGGTTCTGCTCTTTCTGTGATTTCAAACCACAATGACTGGTGGTCACTGTTTCCCAGGTGCTCCCCACTGTTACCCCATCACACTGTCCCTGTTTGTGAGCACAAGGTCCAGTATTGCCTTCTGCCGAGTTGGTTCCATGACCAGTTGCTAGAGGAAGGCACCCTGAGAGTCCAGGATAAATCTGCTCCTAGTTGATGCTGCTGCTGGGATGCTCCAGTCCACGTCTGAATATTGAAGTCTCCAACCAGTACTACCTCACCCTTGTCTGCCATCCTTTGGATGGCTAGCATCAACTCCCTATCTGTTTCTTCCTCCTGGGCTGGTGGTCTATAGACCACACCTGTGCGAGATAGCTGTCCCCATTTTCCTTTCCAGCTTGACCCACAGTATCTCTTCCCATTTTGTTCCTCCTGGATCTCTGTGGCCCTTATGTCATTTTTCACATACAGTGCCACGCCTCCTCCCTTCCTGCCTGCTCTGTCTCTTCTGAATATGTTGCTTGTGGGTATGGCCATCTCCCAGTCGTGGTTATCATTACACCAGGTTTCAGTGATGGCCACAATGTCCAGGTCTGACTGTACCATGACAGCCTCCAGATCTTCCATCTTGTTGCTAAGGCTCCTGCCATTTGCACACATGGCTTTCCATGATTTGACCTCCCTAGACTGTTTCACTGTTCTACTCCAGCCCCTTCCTTGGTTGTCATTTATCCCTGGTTCTCCTTGCTGTCTGCCCTTCTGCTGAATTTTGCCCCTTTTCTGCTTATCCACCTCTTGGGCACTAATCTCCATCTTTTGCACACTGCTTTGCAGAGATAGCCACTCCTCTGGTTCACGGTTCCACTGTTAGCTGTGGGGGTGATCAAGTAGGTACCCTCCTTGCAGGCCTGCCACCCCCTTTGCTAGTTTAAATGCTTGTCAATGTAGCATTTAAACTTATCACTGAGTGCTTGGATTCCCCTCCAGGATGGATGCAGGCCGTCAGGCTTGAACAAACCTCCATCCCTCCAGGTGGGTCCCCAGTCACCAATGAATCCAAACCCTTCCTCACAGCACCAGTTCTTCAACCATGAGTTAAAGTTCCTGGTGCATGCACTCCTATGCTCTCCTTGCCTCTCACAGGTAGTACTTCTGAGAAAGTGACAGAAGTAGCTACTTGAGACCCTCCCAGTTTCCTAAACTCTTCCTGAACTTCCTTTGGCTCCCCATTTGCCAGGTCATTAGTACCTAGGTGGATAATGACATCCAGCTCACCTCCGTCTTGCCTTCCCAGTGATCCCCAGGATCTTCCTTCCATCCCTCCATGCCGTAGCACCTGGTAGGCACCTCACCTCCTGTCCTCCCCTCCTGTGTTCCTAGCTGGATCCCTCTTATGATGGAGTCCCCACCAGGATTCGCTTCCTCCTCCTCTGGGGTCCACTGCTTTCCCGCTGAGGTCACCTCCTTGGCTAACCTCCACATCCTTTCCTTCCACTTCTCTGGGTACCTCTATTTGGTTGTCCTCATTTGCCAGTGTGGCATATGAGTTCTTAGTGGAATAGGATCTGGGATGTGCCTCTGCCTGACTGCTCTAACCCTCCCTGAGCCCACTGTCATCCAAGTGCTCCTCGTTCTCGGCATCCTTTGAGGCAGTTGCATTGGACTGGGTGGTCCCTGGATAGGGGTGATGGTACTCCTGACCCAGTTTACTTCCGCTCTGAGTCTGGCTACCTCGTCCCGCAGTCCAGAGAGATGCATGCAGATAGGGCAGCACCTCAGTGTCCAGAAGGTCTGCCTGACTATGGCTGCCCCACAGCCACTGCATTGCACCACTCCCCACATTATACTGCAATTCCACTACTTGTCTGCTACTGAAGCTCTCCTAGTTCCCTTTTCATTAATTTACTGTACTAAAAATCCTGCCACTGATCCTCAGATATTTTTTTTTTTTAAAGAAAAAGAAACCAATAAATAAATAAATGAGTCAATTGTCGTGCTGAGGGTGGACTTCTTCCCCCTTATGCCCCTCCTACTTCACACCCCTTACTATACCCTGTGTTTAGCTCTTGTCAATCAGATTTAACAGGGCATATAATTAAGAGTTGGGGGAAGGTGAGGGACAAACATTTGCAGCAATTAAAGACAGCACAGAATTACACCACCACTATGATTTAAATTTGCAACAGCCCAAAAACAATTATAAGTAAAGACAACAAAGAAAGTATAGCGTCACTAAAAGCCCACAATCTAAGTTTAAAAGAAAAATAGTAATTACCAATTACTCTAAAGCACTGAATTGAATATGTTTCCTTCCTTCCCCTTCTGGCTTCTTCCCTTACCCATACATGGGTGTTGGCATCATTTTCAATGATCACAAAAGTTCTGGTTTCCACAGGGTCCTAAATCTACAAGTAGGGGTTCTAGGGAGGAACCTCTCAAAAGATTCCTGTGCACTTCCAACACTCTGCATTCTGCTTCTGTACTTGAAACGCCTCACATTGATAGACAGTTGAGGTGGGACCAGAACTAGTAGCCCACCAGAGAAAGAGGCACTCAGGGCTTGCACCTGCTGCTGTTGCTTTTGCTGGAATAGCCTCGACTTGCCCTGCTGCTGAAAGCTACCTTGGTTGGGCTTGCCACAAAAAGATTGCTGAAGCTGAGGGAATACATGCCCTTTGGACTGGGTCTGCCACAAATGGGCCACTGCAGCTAACAGAAGAATTCATGCCCTTGTCATTTTTAGAATTAGCAAGGATGTTCTTGTCTTTCGGGTTGACGTCTTGCCATTGAACTCTTTTAGGACTTTTTATATCTTTTGCCCAAAGAAGCATGTCCCATTGAAAGGCACATTCATGACTCTTTGCTGAATATCATTCACAAAACCAGCTGGTCTAATCCAAGTATGTCTTCTGAAACAGATTACTGTGGTAGCATGGGCCACTTCATCATAAATGCCGACTGCAGCTCTAATCTGGTGGTTATTTGACTTAAAGCCTTGAGCAATATCTGCCAGCAATTCTTGTCTTAACGTTGACTCTGGCAACCATTCCCTTATTCCACAGTGAGTAGCCATATTAAGTCATATGGGACAGGTAATTTGTTACAGTACTCAGAGTCTACGTGTGGCTGAAGTGAAAATTATTTTTCCCCTTGTATCCATCTTGTGGTCACAAGCAGCTGGGCTATGCAGACACTTCCTTGGGAGCATTACACTTATCTGTAGCCATAATCACCATAGCATCTGCTATAGACTTTGTATAATAAATAACCACATTTTAGAGTCAAGTACTTTTTATCTGACAAAGGAAGTACTGCTGGAACTGAAGCAGGCCTATTCCAAACTGCCACTGTAGCATTCTCGAGTGCAGGATGTAACACAAGGACTGCCGGAACACTGAATTATTACAACTCAATCTTTATAGTCTCTTCTGGGGCTCCTGTCTTTATTGCAGAGCCTTGTGCTTGTGCATATTCTTCAGCAGCAACTAAAATGTGGGTGCACAAACCAGCAGTGCTGTCCCCTGAATGGGGGCTGGTTTCTCATACAGAAAACCCTTTTCCTCTTTCCCACCTCTACATCTATGAGGTCAAGACTGTATTCAGACTTGTCATACAACATAGGGGGTCAAAGTCCGCATTTGCAGAACTAATGGTACAGGTACCGGAACTGAGGATGGCACTGATGTTAGCACTGAAGATGGTGACAAAGTTGGCACAGGTTGCCGCAATGGAATGATTCACAAAAGCCATTATTCCACCAGAGTTGTAAATTGCTCATCCAAAATCTGCTCTCTGGGAAGCAGGGAGTTGGAGACAGAAGCAATGGATAAGATAAGGTAGTAGGCATCGAGGTCAGCACAATCTCTGTAATAAAGGCTGAAGGGGGTCGTGTTACGGGGATGATGGCACCTCTGCTATCTCTACAGATGAAAATGAGACCCATGACCTTTTCTTTTCTTATAAGAAGACAAGAAGGCCAAAGGATCCCTTTAAGAGGTTGACACGAAGTGTGACAGAGGACATGATCACTATTTTCCTTATGGCTCCTCTCAGAGGACCTCATACGAGCAAGTTTAATCTTATGGGCCCAGCCTGACACTGATAAACAGCTAGAACAATGTCAGACATTATGTTTAGCACAAGAAACTTCAGACAAGAGGAAAGTGCTTCTGAGTCAAAATCTTGTTGCAGCAGTGATGAGATTTAAAAGGATCCTAGCTGACCATAATCATCATCATAGCACCAGTCCAAAAATGATGCTGACAGTAATTTGAAAATGTAGTGAAAAAATTACGCCAAATTTATAGAAAACAATAAACAGAAATTAGAAATACATGGCACATCAGACAGAAACATAATCTGAGAGAATGCTGGAGTTCTGTTCTCTGAAGACAAGAAAAAAAGGAACTGAGGTGGTTGGGGCTGGCACTGTTTTATATGCCTTCTGCACATGCAACAGAACCATATGCTGGTGCCATGCCAGGAAATCCAGGATAAATTCAGCAACATGGCAGATGCTGTGTGGTTCCATTTCATGTGTGGTGCCACGCCGCTCACTTTGATACACTTGTATTGAAGCGAGTGATGCGGCGTTGCACTTTCGCATTAAATGGAGCTGCGTGGTGGTTGCCATGTTGCTGAATCATGGACTTTACAACAATAAAATAAAGTAAGTTAGAACAAGTAAAAAAAAAGTGTTTCCCTTGCAAAAAGCCTGTAATGCTTTTTTTTTTTTTTTTGGGGGGGGGTGTCAGGAATTTAAGATTATGACAATTTTCCTTTAAAAAAAAATTTTAAAACAGATGGAACTTTGGAGGGGATACACACTTGACACATTTCTTATTCTTAATTTCAGCAAAGTCTAGAACTGAAGAAATCCTAGCCCCCCCAGTCCTATTTTAATTCTTTTTGTGCGAGTCACTTGGGCACCAATTGGACATCTCCCAGACCATAACAGAGTTAAAGGAGTTCTATGGGGTGAGGTGAAGCCCAGACCGCTGCACAGATCGGGGATTCACCTCTCCAATCACCCCTGCAAGCGCCATCATACGTAAACAGATTAAATACCATGAGACGATGATGTGGCACTGCCCTTGCCATTGTACTGCCCTTAGTATGGAAAGAAAAATTACTCACCGTAGTAATCTTCTTTCTTCCAAGGTGTCCATTAACATCAGTAAGCTCCAGGGCAGTACT
This sequence comes from Neoceratodus forsteri, assembly GCA_016271365.2. Lineage (NCBI taxonomy): Eukaryota > Metazoa > Chordata > Ceratodontiformes > Ceratodontidae > Neoceratodus > Neoceratodus forsteri. The sequence goes on along the minus strand of CM057449.1, from coordinate 1,271,146,845 downwards.
TAGTCAGCTAGCTGCTTTACGTTACTGATGCTAAAGGACCCTGGGGTAAGAATAAAAGTATATGAATATCTCAGATGCCCAGTGCCATTTTTACTGAATTTGCCTAAATCCCATGGGTATGCCTATCATACCCATGGAATTTTAACAAATTCAATAAAATAACACTGAAACATCAAACTATACATATACTTTTATTTCCGTACATAAGGACAGTATAATGGCAGGCAGTGCCATGCCATCATCTCACAGTACTACCCACAGATCCCGGGTGTGGATGAGCGCCACTGTTAAATGCCGCTTCACTGGAGCTGATATGGATTTTACGAGCTATCAGATATTTAATCTGTCTATTTCTGATGGCGCTTGCGGGGTGATCGGAGAGGTGAAGCCCTGATCTGCGCAGCAGTCAGGGCTTCACCTCTCCCAGAAGTTCTCCTATAAAAAGTTCCAAGAATCTAAACTTTAGTTTTCCTTTATTTATGTATTAATTACTTTCTTTATTCAAAAGACAATATTTGTTTCTATTTGTAATAATTCTGAGCACGTTTTTAAAGTCATTGTTTCAAATTTCTACAGTGGTGAACAAAAGCTGAACTAGAGTTTGGCCACCATTTCAGTAGCCATGTAGAACACTGCTACTGTGTGTTTGTATTTAGGGTGTGGTAATATAACTCACATCTTGCAAGGATACAGGGGAAAAAAAAAACTTCAAGGGCCATACCAGTTTTATTGAACTAATGCAACGTGCACACACTTGTTTCTGTTTCGTTTCTACTGTACGATCCTGGGTATTTTCATAAATGTTTTGTCCACATTGTGTGTCTGTGACAAACTGTGTTAAATACTTTAAATAAACTGTGTCTCTGGGTACTAAGTTTGCATTTTTTTTATTGTAGCTGTATTTCCGACTTAATATATAAATGGTGCAGGTCAAAAATGGCTAACACTTATGACCAGATTACATACTATGAAAATAAATGCTTGTTTTTTAGCCCTCCCATGTTCCTGACTTCACGTGGCATTGAGACCCATTTCTCTCCCTTTCAGCTGGGGACCATCATCAGTCACCCTGTTAATCTGCCTGAATTCCCAGCTGGATTGCTCAACATCAGTGAGAGGGGCTCTGTGCAGCTCCATGTTCCTTCTGCCACCAAAACAGGCAAGGCTACAAATCATCTCACACATCCGCAGTAACACTGCATGGCCAGTTATTTGTGATGCATGCCAGCTCTTGCATTTATTGACTGTACTGATAACTGGAAAAATATAGACAGACTAAAAGTTCTGTTTACAGCCATGTTGGATGTCTGATCCCTTCTGTTGTTCTTGCTCCCTAAACTTGACAACTGGGCAATCACAACAGATGGGTAGCAGGGACTTCGGTTTAATGTCTAATCTAAATGACAGCACCGTCAACACTGGGTACCCAACAAGTACTGCACTGCAGGATAAACACTGGGTGTGAGCCCAGATAACTGGTGCAGGACCTCAACTCATGACCCCGTCTCAGAGGCAAAAGTGCTACCTCAAAGTTATATTGACACTAGTTTACCTATAAAGGAATGAAAAACTAAGCAAGTCAAACATACTATCTAATTAGTAAAACTAAACAGTTCTGGGTAATTTGTAGGACAAGATAGCCATTGTGATTCATCAGTCCATTAACTCTGTAAACACAGTACGAGTTACAGTTTAGATGTAATGTGGTGAATCTGTAATGAGAAATTCTATGGGTAGCACTTAATAATTAAATATATCACAAACCATTTGTAAGGTCAACAAAGATTAATACTAGAAGATAGGCAAGGTCAGCAGGTGATTTCAAAAAACTGCATCTGTCCACAGGAGTGCAAAAGGGAGCACAGAATTTCACACACAGTTTTTACATGTAAATTTGGAAACGAAGACCTAAGGCCATTATGGGATTGATGTAAAGCAACTGCAACAAAGGAGTCAATGGATGTCAAATTATTTAAAAAGTGACTTAGCTACCAGTCAGAAATTATGCATATTATAATACTTCTTTTCTGAATGTTAAGAAAATGTTTCCCCTTCAATGTGAACTATGAGGAAGATTGTTTAATCATGGATAGTGTCTGCTTTATATCTTTACAGCAGAACAATGAATTTATGTAGTCAAAGAAAAAGAAACTACTACTTCTGGACACAGTAAAGGCCAGGCAAAATCCAAATAGTAATCTTGAAAGGATGGCAACTGTTTAAAGTATATGGCCTGCTTCCTAATAAAGAGTGCAAGTGGGTGCTGGGGTAGATATTCACTTGACACATTAAGGAACATTTCAACTAGGCTGAATAGGGGGGGCAGCTCAGTTAGGATCACGGACACAAACATGACTCAATGAGACCATACTGGCCACCCCAATTAAAAAAGGAAATGATAACTGGAGAGGAAACAAAATGGGCAAACAGGAAGAAAGTGTTGGCGGTATTCTGTGTAAAAGCCAGAAGTCTGGGTAGCAAACTCCCAGAGCTCCAGATGTTGGTGACAGAAGCATAGCTGGATACAGAGGGCTACAATGAATCATGACTGGGACATGATCATAAGTGTTATTCAGGAGGGACAGAGAGAAGGGGAGCGGAAAGGGAGTGACACTGTATATAAATGAGGGCTTAGAGGCCACAGAAATGAATAACTTTGGGGGAAATAAGAGATTGGAATCCTTTGAGCCCCAGCAACCATGGGTAACAAAAAGTGTATCAAAATAGTATCAAAAAATGTGGGGCCTCACTGGAAATAAGCTTGTCTCAGTCGAGTTGTACCTTTTCTCTGATATGTATCTCAGATGAATAACATTTTTCCTTACTATAGTGGTGTACAGATCACCATCTCAGAACCAGGAGGCAGACAAAGAATTAGGGGAGGTTGCAAAGAATTAGGGGAGGTTATCAGAAGGTCAGCAGAATCTGGAGAGGGGCATTGTGGTAAGCAGCATTGCCTGTATCCACATTTATTTTGTTCTGGCTAATAAAAGCACAGTTTGGCATTCAGCAAAAGAATGCGTGAGCGTCTTCCATGAGTGTCGAGTTTTGTTAGACTTGAGAATTTGGAGAGGTGTTGGTGTTTGGAGATTTTATTTAGCTGGAAATGGGCTGGAGTGTTCCAGTGGCAGCAAGCACAAGGAATTGACTCCTGGTGGAGGCAAGACAGGAAGCTTTCTTTCTGTAATATAAGTTTTTATTGGTTTGTATTTTAACAACTACACACACAGAAAGGCACAGCAATGGTAGACAGACAGCAAAACCTAGTCGGGTGGGTTCCCCCATGGAGATACAACACTAATTAGCAATTACAGCACCTAAGAATACATATGGGTTCAACCAAAATCATACTCAAAATGCAACCTCGACTGCACCTGTAAATAACTACGCTGAGTGTTTAGCAACCTTGTGGGGCTTGGGGGGAGGGAGCTCAGATGGGCCTGTATGGGGGGAGACCTCTACCCCCCTGATTAAAATAAGGATGTTGTAGTGTAGGATGGTGCTCTGTTCGCTAGTGCCTCCTCATGAGGCAGTGATTCTGAGGGTCTGCGTAGTACCGTGGAAATAATTTGAATAGGAGAGTCTGCCAGGTCTGTGTCGGAAAGCTACATATGTGGCCTTAGGAAGCTCAAGAGGAAATGTCCCACTGGGACTTTGCAGAAGTTGGAGTGCAGCTATCTCACCAGGCGGCCAGGAAGAAAAAATTACTTACCATAGTAATCTTGTTTCTTCTAGGGGATACTCCAATATTCATAACTTTTATGCAGTCTGCCTTTAAGCTAGATCTGCCCGGATATGGAACGTTATGCTAATGATGGAATCATTAGCTCATGCGCATTTTTCAAATGCTTCCACCTATCAACTGCCTACATTCAAACCCTCAGATTTCGTGGACATCTGACAAGACAGGGCCCAAGAGGAATTTAATAATTAACTCTAATTGTAGGAAGTTTGAGATGTACTCAAAAGCATACGGTGTCATTAAAAGTGGAGGATAGACTGATACAGGAGGAAAATGAAATAACCAATACATTTAATGAGTATTTCCTGGAAGCCTTTAAGAGTCAAGAAACCTTTAAGGGTCAAGATTTAACAAAAAGTCAGGAAGAGAGGAGAATAACAGAACATACAACGAAGAAATACATCAGGGGGATGTATATGAGAAATTGAAAAAACTAAACAAACATAAATCCTGTGGTCCTGATGGGATTCACCCCTTTTTTCTATTTTTTTTTTTTTTTATGACACACTTTATCTTCCTCTGTGGAACGGGCCTCAGCAACTGCCAGTTGCCGGCACCTGCACACCCAGACCAGGTCTGGTGTACGCAACTGTACCTGACTCACACGGGTCCCAATCAGAAGCAGGACACCCTCCCCTCTAGGGGCCTGTACAAGGATACCGGTGGCCATGACTCTCATGTCTGGGGGTGCAGGGCTCGGCCATGAGTCGCCGCGGTCACCCCACGATTTTTCCACCATCTTTACAGCCCCACTGAGGGAGCTGGACGTGCAATGACATTGGATGCACCTGCATGCAGATGCCTGCCATGCTCCCTCCCCCTTAGCATGCCCGCAACTGGCAGAGCACCTAGCCTCTGCTAGGTGCCGCTGCAGCACGGTGCATATCCCGCACCCACCACAGAGGAAGGAGAGCAGTCATGAGACGCTCAATCCTTCCTCTCCCCTGCCAGACCCAAGCAGCCAGAGTCCATTCTTGAACCTGGGTCGCTGGCATGGCACATGGTGTGGTGTCCAGCGCCTCAACCCTCAGTGCCAATGGGCCGGCTCACCCCTTTTTTCTAAACGTGAATCGCAGAAGAATTGGCTGGGCCTTTGGCTCTGTTGTTTAACCAATCCTTAGAAAAAGGTGAGGTTCTGAAGGAGTGGCGATTAACATATATCACCCCACTACGAACAGGGGGTGCTAAAACGGAGGTGCAGAATTACCACCCCATAAGTATAACATCTCTTGTGGGTAAAATAATGGAGGCTTTTGTAAAGGATTTCATAGAAAAAGACAGAAGAATACTGTGGGGTGGATATTACACAATATGGTTTTGTGCAGCGTAGGTCGTGTATGACATATCTAATGGACTTATTTGAGCCTGTGAGTCTGGCACTCAATAACAGCACGCCTGTTGATGTGATATATTTAGATTACACAAAGGCTTTTGATTCTGTGTGTCATGTTCGTCTAATAAACACCTTGAAAGACACAGAGTTGGATGCAGATTTATTTGCATGGATAAGGGACTGGTTGACGGCTAGGAGTCAGAGAGTGACCAGCAGGGGACACTTGTCAGAATGGGGTGCAGTGACAAGTGGTGTCCCCCAGGGATCAATCCTGTGTCACATCTTATTTAAGATCTTTGTTTCATCCACGCAGGTTAACGATGGGGTGTGGCTCTGTAAATATGCAGACGACACAAAAGTGGGAGCAATAGTAAATAATCAGGACTCGATAAATAGATTTCAAAAACAACTTAATGAACTGGAAATATGGGAAACTGAACATAAATTACTTTTCAATATTCCCAAGTGTAAAGTGATGCACTTTGGTGTTAATAACCCTGGGCTGTATATTTAATCAAAAATAAGCCTATAAATAGTGTCACAAATGAAAAAGATCTGGGGATATGGATAACTGATACCCTGAGCTTTGATAAACTATCTTTACTAGCCAGCACAGCCCGGACATCCTAGCAGTTGTTGAAACCTGGCTCTCCCCATCATTCCCTGACCAGGCTATCACCCTTCATGGGTACAATGTTTTTAGGCTTGATCAGACGACTAAAAGAGGTGGCGGTTGTGCCCTATACCTTAAAGAAACTATCTTGGGACACCAAATCAACACTCCTCCCCTGATGACTACGGCATAGATTCTTCCCATCAGAATCCTCCTTGGTGCTCACAACAAAGCCCTCACAGTCGTCACGGTCTACATACCATCTAAAGAGCAAGGTAATGGACTTTCTGCAGTTCTGGACTTTGTCAGGTCACTCCCAACGGATACTGAATCTATCCTGCTAAGTAACTTTAATATAAACTGGCCCTCTGCCGAGGCAGAGGCACATAGGGACTCCACTGCAGCGTCCAACCTCAACCAGATGGTAGACTCACCAACCAGAAAAAACTACAAAACTGGCACCAGTACCCTTCTGAACTGGATCCTTACCAGCCACCCCACCAGGATTTCAAACACCACTGTCCTCCCAGACTCACTCAGTGACCACTCCCCTGTCAGCTACTTCTGGCCTAACAAATTCAATAACCCTCCCCCAAAAACAGTCACCAGTAGAGTTCTACCCCGTGGCCAATTAATTCATCTCAAATCTCACCTCCTCCAACAGGACTGGTCACCAATCTTCATAGCAACTAATGTGAACACTGCCCTGCACCACTTCATCACAATCTTTAACGAGGCCTGCAACAAATTTGCCCCACTTAAAAGGCGAAAAGTAAAAGCCCTCTGTAACCCCTGGCTCTCATGAGACCTCCTAAGTTAGCTAAAGGCAAGAGACCACCTCTGGGCTCGCTAGAACCACTGGGAAGCAAACTGACATCACTAACTACAAGCGTGCGGAATAGCTGCACCAAATCTAGCCGACAAATGAAAATCAGCCAATTTCAAGAACACCCTAACTCCTGGGGCGACGGAAGAGATTTCTGGAACAACATAAAAGAAGTCACTAGGAAGCAGTCAAAAATCCACCCCATCGGTGCTCAGCATAAATGGAGATATTACACTCGACCCGAAAATCATTGCGGACACTTCAATACTGCCTTTACTGATCTTAGTACTGTACGTCCCCCTGATTTTTTCAAAGAAGTGGACAATTCTATGTCCCCAGGTTCTACTGCTCTCACTAGTCACCCCCCCCTTCTACTTTACAGCGGTCAAGATGTACCAGGTTCGCAATTATGTTACCAAAGCCATTAGCAAGTCCAGAACCAGCAATGATTCACTAGACCTCAAACTTCTATCCTTCACCCTTGAAGAAGTACTCAGGCTATTAACCAGGATTTTTAACCTCTCCCTCAGCCTCAGCCAGTTCCCTGACAAATGGAAATCTGCCACTGTAACCCCTATACACAAAAGTGGTGTCAAAACTGCCCATGAGAATTTCCGTTCAATATCCATTCTATCTCCCCTCTCAAAGGCACTGGAACGTATTGTCACAGACCAGCTGACTGACTTCTTTGACAAGCACAACATACTGTGCAGGCAACAACACGGTTTTAGAAAGAATCATAGCACCTCCACAGCACTACTTGAACTCACCGGCACCATCCACCACTCACTGGATAATGGGCAGCAAACTGGTTCTACCTTCATCGATTTAACAACGGCCTTTGATATCGTCCACCACAGCCTCCTGCATGTCCAGCTCCGGAAAGCGGGTCTCTCACCCAGCTCTGTAAACTGGTTCAAAAGCTACCTAGACGACCGGTCTCAAGGAGTAAGACTTGCTGACGCGCTCTCAGACGCCAGACCGTCCCGCTCTGGTGTCCTCCAGGGCTCAATCCTGGGCCCCCTTCTCTTTAGCCTGTTCCTGAACCCACTACCAGATTCCTGTCCAGAGCAAATCATACTCTATGCAGATGATGCTGTAATCCTAGCCTCCCACAATAATCCAAAACAACTGCAAGAAAACTTCCAGCGTGGATTCACATCAGTCGAAAACGTTTTTTTTTTTTAAACTTTCTTTCTTTATTGTTTTATATCCAAATAGACAAAAAATATAAGTACTACATTCATCCTTCCAACATAAATAGTTACAAACAAGTTTCTATAGGCAATTTCATATACTTAGGTACTTGTCTAACAGTCGCTTAAGCAATACTAGATATCCATGTATTTCATTATACTAATGTCATGTACAAATCACTTTGTTTTCAGAAATACATCTTATACATTTCTTTTAGAGTTTTAGGTTAAACACCCTATAGAGGGCCTGAGACCATCATACCCTAGTTCCAGCCCACTTTCCCTAAAGATCAGGTTTCCCACAAAGGTAATTGTTCCATACCTCAGATAATTCAGCTTGTTAAGGGATGAAGTCAGGTCTTTCCTCTGCCATATATAAGACCCAACGTCTCCACAGGATTTCAAGCTGTGGTAGTCTTTTGTTCAAGGAAGCTGACACTGACTCCATCCTATATATATATATATATATATATATATATATATATATCATAATCTCCTGCCATTTACTTAATGTGATAGAATTATTGGTCATCCAATTTTTAGTTACAACCTTCTGGGAAGCCAAGAAAGTTATTTTCAAAAACTTAATTGTAAGCCGATCTCTATGTTCCTTCGGAGACTCTGCAAAGAAATAACAGGTGGGGGACACTATCAGGTTTGGGTCAATTATTTTCCTTAGGGCTTGCTGTAAGTCCGACATAAAGGTGGAAAGTGCCGGACAGCTCCACAACACATGCACATGTGTTGCCTGTTTCTGGCCACAGTTCCTCCAGCAGTCTGCGGAGTTATTTCTCAAGATCTTCCCCATGGTTGTTGGAGAGCGAAAATACCGGATAAAAATCTTCCAAGAAAAATCCTGCCAGCTAATGGCTGATAAGAAAAAATTACTGACCATAGTAATGTTGTTTCTTCTAATGGAGTCTTGCTATATTATGACATATGCAGTGAGTCCCAACCTTCGAACTGCTCCGGAGGTGAAAGAGTTAACTTTCCATGCCAGGCATGGAACTTTGAGCATGAGCTCAGTTGAGAACTCTGTCTGTTGTTCTTCAAACTCAAACTGTCAGATCTTTACGAGCAAAACTCACTAAGGTTCTGTGTGGAAGCTGTAAACCTACACTAGCCAACTGGCTACTAAATATAAGAACATATTTTGGTCCCAAAACAAAGACTCAAGTCAGGGGATCCAAAAATGAAAAACAAACACCAAACACCCCAAAAGGAGGATGAAAAAAACAAAGCGGGCATCTACTAAGTACCAACACTGCACTGCCACCACATCCCAAAAGCAGAGGTTCTGAGAGGGGCAGGCGGGGAGGTCATAATATAGCAAGACTCCATGAAGAAACAACATTACTAAGGTGAGTAATTTTTCTTCAAACAACATTGAAGTCTTGCTATATTATGACATACTGAGACTACACAGCAGTACCTCCATGGAGAGGGACAGAACCTACTTAGGAAATAGGCTCTGAAGCACAGCTGTGCCAAACCAAGCATCACTCCTAGCCTGGATGTCCAGAGAGTAATGCTTGGTAAAGTGTGAACTGTTTCCAGGTAGCTGCTTGACATATCTCTAGGATAGGGATGTCCCTAGCAGCAGCCAGAGGCGCCAGCTGTACCTCTGGTGGAGTGAGCCCTCAGGCCTGAGGAGGAACCTTACCCAGTTTTCATAGCAAAATTGGATACAAGAGACAATCCACCTGGCAATGGATCTTTTAGTGGCAGGTTTCCTTTACCAACCTCACCATAAGTGAGGAACAGTTGGAGGGAGTCAAACCTGTGACCCTTGGTACGTTCTATGTAGTAACTAAGGGCTCTTTTGACATCTAAACTGTGCAGTCTCCTCTCGCCAGAGGAGGAATGGTCAGTGAAGTACACAGGGAGAGACATAGATTGATTAAGGTGGAAGTCTGAAACCACCTTAGGCAAGAACTTTCTGTTAGTCCTGAGGACCACCTTATCTCTATGAAAGGAGATAAAAATCAGGCTCCACTGACAATGCTTGTAATTCACTTATGCGCCTGGCAGAAGTGATGGCTACCAAAAACACAGTTTTCCAAGTCAAGTACTTAAGCTCTGCTGAAGACAAGGGCTCAAAAGGGGGTTGCATAAGCTGGGAAAGGCAAATATTAAGATCCCAGGCAGGGGCAGGGTCCCTGAATGGAGGGTTGGTGTGAAGCAAACCCTTGAAAAACTTGGAGAATACAGGATGAGCTGAAAGAGAAGAGGGTTTACCTGCTGATAAGAAAGCAGACATGGCTGCCAGGTGCACTTTTAGGGTAGTTGGTCTCAGCCCCAAAGTATTCAAATGCACCATATAATCCAGGACTGTGGGTAAGTCAGCAGATTCTGGGGAAATATGCTTGCCAGAGCACCATATGGAAAATCTCTTCCATTTGGAATTATAAGTAGCCCTGGTGGAAGGCTTCCTAGAAGCCTTGAAGATATTCAATACACCTTGGGAGAGGTGTAGGTCAGCAAACTCTAACTCTTCAAGAGCCAGGCCTTGAGATTGAGAGATTTGAGATTCGGGTACCAAACTCTCCCCTGAGCACAGATTAACAGGTTGTGATTCCTGGGAAGACACAAGGGAAGGTGGACTGCTAAGGACATAAGGAGTGGGTACCAGGGCTGTCTGGCCCAATATGGAGCAATCAGGATCATCTTGCAGGGTTGAGATCTGATTTTGACTAGCACCTTGAACAGAAGAGGGAAGGGGAAGGCAAGAAACTTCCCTTTCAACTGAGAGGAAGGCATCCAGAGGGACTGAGCCCAACACTGGGGCCTGCAGCAAAAAGGGAAGTTGGTGATTGTCTGGGGCTGCAAAAAGATCTATCTGCGGGGTGCCCCATCTGGCAAATACTACCTCCAGTACTAGGGGATCCAGTGACCATTCGTGATGGCCCTAGGAAATCCTGCTGAGTGCATCTGCCAGGACATTGTCCTTGCCTGGGAGGTGAACTGCCGTGAGGGAGGTGTTCAGGAATAAGCCAGAGACCACAACTTCATTGCTTGATTGCACAAGGCCGTGGGCAGTGCCTCCTTGCTTGTTGATGTACCACATTGTAGTGGTGTTGTCTGTTCTGATCTGTACCACTTTGTTCTGAACAGATGTGGAAAAACTTGAAGTGCTAGAAAAACTGCTCTGAGTTCCAACAGATTGATGTGGAGCAGAGATTCCTGAGGACCACAATCCCTGGATAGTGAAGTCGCCCATGTAGCTCCCACCCAAGAGGATGCATCTGTAGTAAGGATTAAGGAGTGAGACTGAGGGGTGAAGGGACCCCGTCTCAGATTGCTCTGGTCCTGCCACCACTGAAGGGCTTGGATCAGGGTTCAAGTCACTGGGATCAATTTGGATAGAGGGTCTCTCCTTTGAGACCAAAAGGTTCTCAAATGGAACTGGATGTCCCTCATCTGAAATCTTGCTCCCTGCACTACTGCTGTAGAAGCAGCCATGTGCCCCAGGAGCTGCAGAAAATGCCTTGCTGGTCGAGAGACCTGCAGGGTGAAAGAAAGCCAGAGACCAGGGTCCTTGCTCTTTCCAGAGGAAGGAAGGCTCTGGCCTCTTTGTGTTCAGTTCTGCACCTATGAAGGTGAGAAGCTGGACAGGCTCTAGAACTGACTTTGGAAGACTGAGAAGGAAACCTAGAGATGTGAGCAGTTGCTGAGTTACCTGAAGGTGTAGTTTGACTTGGTCTGGAGACTGGCCTACTATGAGCCAATCGTCCAGGTAAGGAAAGATGGCAATCTTTTGCCTTCTTAAGTGGGCAACTGCTACTGCCAGGCATTTTGTGAATACCCTCGGGGCAGAGGTGAGGCCGAAGGGCATTGCTCTGAACTGGTAATGGCCTGAGGGCAGTTCGAATCTGAGGTACTTTTGATAGAAGCTTCTGATAAGAACATGGAAGTAGGCATCCTTGAGGTCAAGGGACGCTATCCAGTCCCCTGGCCTTAGAGAGGGTAAAATAATTCCCAGAGTCACCATTCTGAATTCTGGTTTTAAAAGGTGCTTGTTTAGGTATCTGAGATCCAGGATGGGCCGCCATTCTCCTGTCTTTTTTGGGGTAAGCAAGTACCTGGAGTACAACCCTTTGCCCTGGTGTAGGGGTGGAACCCTTTCCATAGCTCTGAGAGCCAGGAGGGTAGAAACTTCTGTTTCTAGGGCAAGTGCCTCTGATGGATTTGCAGGTGGAAAGGACCTGGTTCTCATCTTTGGAAATTTTTTGAAGCTGAGAACCAGTCCCTGGCTTACTACTTCCAGGACCCACTTGTCTGATGTTAGAGACTTCCAGTCCTGGACAAAGTAAGCCAGCCTGCCCCCTGCAGGTAGTGGAGAATCAGTCCTGGCCACCCCATCAGGGTGCCTGCTTGGCAGGGGCTTTAGGCTGAGGGGTGGAAGCAAGTCTGCTTGTACCCAGTCTGCCTCTCCCTCTAAAGAACCCCCTCTGGGCATAAGCTGAAGAGGAGGCCTGGGCTTGGTAAAAAGGCCTATGAAAAGGTCTGCCCCTGCCCCTGGAAGGCTGCCTTTGAGGAGTGGCCTGCCTTTCCTTGGCCTGTGCACTCCTATAGGTGGTCCTATACTCATCCATTTTCTTCATGTAATTCTCTGTCTGCTCCCCAAACAGAGAATTACCCACAACAGGAAAATCCACGGCCTTAGTCTGGGTATCCTGTGACAGGCTAGTACATCTGAGCCAAGCCATTCTGCGAAGTGCCACAGATGTAGCCATGACTCTTGATGACACATCATTAGAGTCCACTGCAGAATGGAACTGCACCTTGGATGCCTCAATACCATCAGCAGCCACCTGCTCCAGCTCCTTGGCAAGCAGGCCAGGGACCTGTTTTGCTAGACCATAACAGTATCCCAACTGGATTTCTGATATCTAGCCATATAATTTACCTGTCTGAGTCCCAAGGATGCTGCCATGTACTGTTTCTTTGCCATGGCATCAATCCTCCTGGAGTCCTTGTCAGGGGGGTGTGAAGCCAAAGGAATATTTGCCTTTTCACAGGCTACAGCCTGCACTACCCCAACATGGCTGCATTGTTGTGTAAGGAACTCCGTATCAGAGACCAACAATGTGTACCTCTTGTCCATTCTTTTATCCACAGGAGGTATAGTGTGAGGAGTTTTTAGAATTTTTACTGTCTGTTTCCCAAAAGATTTATGCAAAGGAATAGACAGTCTCCTAGACTCTGGGATATCCATCATTTCTACACAGTCAGGCTCCTCTTGATCATCCACAGCTTCCTCCATAGGGAGCTGGAGGGTTTCAGCCACTTTTTTATAAAACATAAAATGAGAGAGGACTCAGAAAGCCTAGGGGGAGACACTCCTGAAGGTCTGTCTGGGGAGATGTCCAGTTCAATGGACACATCCAGACTTTCAAATCCACATTCACTCTCCTCATACTCCTCTTCCCCCTCCTCCAGTTCATAAAATTCCTCTAAATCATATTCTTGAACCGGTGGAACCGGCCGAACCGTACACTTACCTGATGGTGCCGGTTCGGTCGGAACCGGGGAAAGCGACTGGACAATTTTAATCGCTTTGGCTATTCTTCAGCGGTTGGAGATGGAAATTTTGGCTCCACACCTGCTGATTTTCTAGTCCTTTTTGCTGGAACCGACTCCTCCAAGTCGGCTCTCCTTTTGGCCGAGAAGTCTCGCCCTGGTCAGAGGGCACTCCCTCCAGTTCGGTTACAACCGAACCGGGCTGGCCATCCGGGTCAGCGGACTTCTTGGCCTCTCTTTCCCTGAGCCTACCAACTCTCTTATCCAGGGTAGCTGCAGGAAAATTTTTGCAAATCTGGCAGTCTGCATTGAGGTGGTCAAACCCCAGACAATAAACACAGGTGGTGTGGGGGTCAGCCTTGGCAAAGGCTTCCTCACAAACTCTGCAGTGTTGAAACCCAGTAGGCCCGGTTTTTCTTTTGGGTTTCTCAGACATAGTGCCAGCCTAACCAAATCTTGCCCGTTTATGGCAATCCACCAAGCAAGACTCACTTATCAGTTCCCAACCGTGTCACGGGTCGTGGAAAAAAAGGTAATGAAATCCGTTTTTTTTAGAACCGATAAGAACCGGGAACTGCACTCTAAAAGACAGATTTATTGTATTTACAACAACCTGATCAGTTCAAACCGAACCGATAATACTGTTTACAAGTTACACACAGAAAATAAATGTAAAACCTATCTAGTACTTACGATACCACAGACAGAGCTTGAACTGACCGGTTGCGGTTTAAATTCGGTTAAAAAACCGAAAAATTAATACTTTAACCGACAAAATGAACCGAGCAGAAGGAGATATCTCCGGAGCGACTGTTCAGTGAGGCGGAGTAAAGAATCTAACAGTTTGAGTTTGAAGAACAACAGACAGAGTTCTCAACCAAGCTCGTGCTCAAAGTTCCATGCCTGGCATGGAAAGTTAACTCTTTCACCTCCGGAGCACTTCGAAGGTTGGGACTCACTGCATATGTCATAATATAGCAAGACTTCATGTTGTTTGAAGCCCCACTGTATTTTAGTTTGAGCCCTTGTCCACATTTCCTCTGAAATCTGACTTCCCAAAACTTTTTCCCAGGCCCTCCTTATGGATTCTGTGGTATCCCCCTTCCATAGTAATAGGTCTTGGTAAAGTTTGGAAATAATATGCTCTCTGATGGGTGCCCCTTCTATCGCTTTTTTGAAAATGTGGGCAATCAGGGGGGTGACGAGGCTGCCCATCCAGACTCCGTGATAAGACTTCTCACAAAGTTTCTGGTTTGATAGTATCTGAATCTGTCCCTCCAGGGGACTTCAAATCTGTTAACCAGAGTTTCAAAGGACACAACCTCCCCATCCTCCACGAAGTGCCACACCAAATGCAGACCCATTGCCTCCCATCTCCTAAACCCGCTGTCCCATGCCCCAGGAAAAAAAGCATCCAAGTGTGGAATAGATAACAACAGGGATTAGCTTGGCAGAAGACACCAGGAGAAAGGACTGCTGTGTGACTGAACTTCTCTGCTGGGACTAAAGTAGAAGAACTTTTGTATTTGGACCTTTAATTTAGGGTAAAAAAACTAACATACAAAACAAACAAAAAAAGTGTGTGTTTGGGTTAACTGAACTGAATGGGTAACTGAAAAGTCATCTAGGTGTAAATCTCAGGTGACTGAAAGGACTTAACTGCTGTGAGGTTTAAATTACTTGTAGAAAGATCTGGTAAGTAGGGGGAGTGGCTTAGCTAGAAGGAAGCTACATTTAAAGACTGCCTTAGAAAGATTCTGCTAATAGCTTGGCAGAAGACACCAGGAGAAAGGACTGCTGTGTGACTGAACTTCTCTACTGGGACTATATTGCCCTCCTTCCCCACCCAAAGCTAGTTCTATTTTTATAGGCACAGGATTTGACTGACAACAGGAACTTCCAGTTTAGGGGCAGGAAGTGAGTGATCACAGAACCACCAAGGACCCACCATCCTAGAAGGGCAAGAGTAGCTCTCCGGCCCCCTCTAGCTGCTGGAGGTCTGCCTCTGAACAAGTAAGTGGTCTACTGAGAAATATAGGATATTATTTTCTCAGAACAGGACAATCAGGAGCTTAAAGGGCACACAGGCAGAAAGTAAGGAGAGAGAGAGAAAAAACAGAGGAAAGAGTAAGGATTGCAAACAGTTAAGGGGCCAGAAATAAGACATGATTGGAGTGGTGCAGTGGCTGTGGGCAGCAGTCTTCGGGAGATGTTCTGGAGGATGCGGTGTTGTCCCATCTGCAGGCACATCTCTGGGCTGAGGGAGGAGGTTGCTCATCTACAGGCTGAGTTGGCCAGGATTTGTGGGACCTCCTCTTCCATCCAGGGACCACCAGTGCCACTGCCGTTGCCTCAGAGGTTGCCAAGAAAGAGGAGCGGTTGGACCACAGTGGGCTCAGGGAGGGTGAGGGTGGTGGAACAGAGGCACATCCCTCCAGTTGTACCTCTCCATAATTCCTCGCCATTCTGGCAAAGAATGGTTCCTCTATGGAGGCATCTACAGTGGAGACCAAGGAGGATGCTGGGAACTTCCAAGGGCCCACAGGAGGGTGGCAGGGGACCCTGCAGAAGGAAACAACTCTGGTGGGGACTCCATTGTTAGGAAGGTAGAACTGGGGGAGGAAGGGAGAGGGAGGTAAGGTGCCTGCCTGGCGCCATGGCTTGGAGGGACAGGGAGCGAATCCTCAGGATTGCCGGAGCAGCTGCACAGGGGAGGGAGCTGGATGTCATTGTCCACCTAAGTACAAATGACCTGGCTAAGAAAGGGATTAGAGAAGTGCAGGAAGAGTTTGTGGAATTGGGGAGGGGCCTTAGTCAAGTAGCATGCACGGTAACCTTCTCGGAGGTGCTGCCCATCTATGGCATAGGAGAGGCTAGGGTGTTCCGCACCATGGGATTCAATCAGTGGTTGAAAAACTGTGTGGAGCTCAGGGATTTGGCTTCATTGGGGACTGGGGTCCACCTGGAGTGATGCAAGCCTATACTGGCATGATGGGCTGCATCTGTCCGGAGGGAACCAGGATCCTAGGTGATAGGTTTAAATGCTTCATTGGCAAGCTTTAAACTAGCCAAGGGGAGGCACTGGAAAGGGCAGGAAAATCCTAGCCCCCAAAAAATAATAATCACGTAGAAGCGGCAAACACCAACATAGAGGTGTCAATAAGGAGAAGGGCAGGGGTAAATGGAGAAAGTTACAAAGGCAAGAAGGGCAGGGATGGGGCAAGGGAGTAAGGCCATTAGAAATGGAGGTAATGAGTACCAATGCCATAGTCTGGGCAACAAGCTCCTGAGCTGATGGCCTTAATGGAAGAGGATGCCTGGATATAGTAGCAGTCACAGAAACATGGTACACAGAGAACCATGACTGGGATGTTAACATACCAGGGTACATAACCTACAGGAGAGACAGGCGGGAGAAGAGGGGAGGAGTAGCTCTCTATGTAAAGGAAGGATAAAAGCAACTGAACAAAAGAGTAAACAGGGAGGAGAGGAGGCACTGTGGGTCACCTTGGAGACTGGAAGAGGACCACAATCCACACAGGGTTGTGTACAGACCCCATGTCAGGGGAAGGAATGGACAAGGATATGATAGAAGGCATTCTTAGAATGGCAGAGAAAGGGAGATACTGTTGATGGGAGACCTGAATATGCCAGATGTTAACTGGAGACATTTGCTGCAGCCACATCCAAGAGCAGGGCCATTCTTGATGCCCTACAGGTGGCAGGCATTAGACAGCTAGTTTGGAACCCACTCGTGAGGGAGCAATCTTAGACCTCGTACTCTCAAGCGGGGGCAGTGAGAGGATCTCAGATCTAGAAGTGGGTTGCCATCTGGGGACAAGTGACCATCAAACAGTGTGGTTCACGTTAAACTCAGCTACTGAGTCAAGCCATACAAAAGTGAGGGTACTGGACTTTAGGAGGGCTGACTTTGCAAGATGGGAGAGTGCCTCAGAAAAGCACTAGCAAACAGGCTAGAAGGAGTGTGCAGCAACAATGGGGAATTATCAAAACTGCCATCACAGAGGCAACAAGCCTTTGTGTGAAGCAAATAAACAAATCAAAGCGAAAAAAAACCACTATGGTTCTCAAAAGAGGTGGCTGTGAAAGTCAGGAAGAAAAGATAGCATTCCGGAAGTATAAGGAAACACAGAAGGAGCAGGACAGAGAGCTGTACCAGTTAAGGAAGAAGGAAGCAGGGAGGAAGTTAGAATAGCAAGGCCCAAACTGAGGAAAGATAGCCAACTCAGTTAAGAAGGGGATAAAACCTTTTACAGGTACATCAGCGAGCTAGAAAGACAAAGGGAGGGATAGTGAGGCTGAATAGAAAGAACGGTGGGTGGGCAGAGGGACAGTGAAAAGCAGGAATACTGAACGAATATTTCTGCTCAGTATTCACAAAAGAGGAGGGGAAGTGCCTAATCCAATTAAGAAGCACTTTGATAAGGGGTCGATCCCAGTCCTTCACAGAAGAAAGGGTTCTGCAAGAACTCCTAAAACTGAAGGTGGACAAAGCAATGGGTCCTGATGGAATTCACCCCAGAATTCTAAAAGAATTAAGGGAGGAACTAGTGAAACCACTGGCTACTCTTTTTAATAAATCATGGGAGGATGGTGTGGTACCCGAGGACTGGAGGAAGGCGGATATGATTCCCCTTCACAAAAGTGGGACCAAGACAGAGGCAGGAAACTACAGACCTGTCAGTCTGACCTCTGTGGTAGGGAAAGTGATGGAGTCAATTCTGAAGGAAAGAATAGTTGAGTACCTAGAGGCCAGTGGAGCACAGGACCCAAGGCAGCATGGGTTCACAGCGGAAGATCATGTCAGACCTAATCTAATAGATTTCTTTGACTGGGTGACCAAAGTAGTAGACCAGGAGGGGCTGTGGACATGGCCTACCTAGACTTTAGCAAGGCATTTGACACATTCCCACACAAAAGATTAATAGTCAAATTAACCAGCCTGGGAGTGGGACCCAGGGTGGTAGCCTGGTAAAACAATGGCTGGACAACAGGACACAGAAGGTAATTGTAAATGGAGTCCACTCTGAAGAAAGGGGTTACTAGTGGGGTACTGCAGGGTTCAGTATTGGTCAGTCCTTTAATGTCTTCATCAGTGACACTGCAGAGGGACTGGAAGGAAAGTATGCCTTTTGCAGATGACACAAGATCTGCAACAGGGTTGATACACAAGGAGGCGTGGAAAGGATGAAAAGGGACTTGGCAAGGTTGGAGGAATGGTCAGACATATGGCAGCTAGGATTCAATGCAAAGAAGTGCAAAATAATGCACCTGGGAAACAAGAACCCAGGGAAGAATACACAATGGGTGGGGAGGTAGTAACAACAACAAGGACCGGGACCTGGGGTAATCATATCAGATGACCTTAAGGTTAGGAAGCAATGTGAGAAGGCAGTAGGGAGGGCTGGGGTATACTGGGATGTATAGGGAGAGGCATCATCAGCAGAAAACAGGAAGTTGTTATCCCTCTGTACAGACAGTTGGTGAGACCCCATCTGAGTACTGTGTCCAGTTCTGGAGACCCCATCTCCTAAGGACATAGACAGGATAGAGGCAGTCCAGAGGAGGGCAACTAAATGGTGCAGGGTCTGCAAGAGAAGCCGTATGAGGAGAGACTAAAGGAGCTTAATATGTATACCCTTGAGGAAAGAAGGAGGAGGGGACATGATAGAAACTTTAAGTACCTCAGTGGAATTAACAAAGTCCAAGAGGGTAGCATCTTTCAGAAAAAGACTTGCAAGAACAAGGGACACAATTTAAAGATAGAAGGAGGGCGGTTCAGGGCAATGTGAGGAAGTATTATTTCACAGAGAGGGTAGTGGATGCATGGAACAGCCTTCCTGAAGAGGTTGTGGGGTCTAAAACTGTGGGAGAATTCAAGAATGCATGGGACAGACATAAGGCAATTCTTGTGGGGGGTAGGAAGAAATAGGCTGTTGGTTAACTAGGATCTGCGGCCTATCCTGTGGGTAGGGAAATGGGCAGACTAGATGGGCCTAGCGGTCCTTATCTCCCGGCAAACTCTATTTTTCTATGTTTCTATCCTGGGTTTGTCTATCTGGAATAAATCCTGTTTGATCATAATTAATTAGTTTGGATAAAATCTCCTCCAGTCGTTTTGCTAATATCGAGGTATATAGTTTATAATCAATGTTCAATACAGAAATAGGGCGGTAAGATCCACATTGAGTAGTATCCTTCCCTGGTTTGGGGATACCTGAAATAACCGCATAGTTCCATGTGTCTGGTAAATCTTCCCCTGACTGGGCTAATCTGCAGGCCCTCATCAGTGGACTATTTATCTCTTTCCTAAAGAATTCCGGAGTGTATCCATCTGGGCCAGGTGATTTCTTAGTTTTGAGTCTCTTAATATCAGATGCTAGTTCTGCTTGGGATATAGGGGTATCTAGGGTTTCTCTAATCTCTTGTGTCAGTACTGGTAGTCTTAGTTTGTTTAAGAAAGACTTAATCCGCTCTCTGTCTGGGGAGTGGTCTGCCCTATAAAGGCTTGTGTAAAACTCCCTAAAACTCAAGAGGATTTTCTCGGAGGGCTTTACTATTATTCCAGTCTTAGGATCCCTAATCTGTGTAATCGTGTTCCCCGTCTAAGTCTGTGTGCCAGGAGGCGAGAAGCCCGATGTCCGGACTTGTAGTACCTCTGTCTTAACCGCTGTAATGCCTGTTCTGTTCTAATATCAATAATTTTGAGGATCTGTTGTTTAACTTTATGAATTTCCAGTTGTGTCGAGGTCTTTCCTGCTGCTGCTTGGTTCAACAAGGTCTGTAGTTGACCTTGTAGCTGTTCTAAGTGTTTATTTTGTTGTCTCTTAACATGCATGGCTAATTTAATACAGTCCCCCCTAAATACCGCTTTAATAGTATCCCACAGCACAGTATCTGGTATTTCCCTGGACTCATTGTCTTGCTGAATTTGTATTAGTCTATTCTTGGCCATATCTGTGAACTCCTTCAGATTTAAGAGATAATTATTAAATTTCCAGAGGGACTGACCTCTTTTGGTCTTCCAGCTCATGGTCAATGCCACCTGTGCATGATCCGAAAGGACTGATGGGATGTGCCTGCATTCCAACACTTGACCTTGATGCTCTCCTGAAACTAAAATGTAGTCGATCCTGGCATATGAGCCATGGGGGTATGAATAATGAGTATACTCTTTTTTATTAGCGTTTTGATTTCTCCATGCATCTATCCAAAAAGCTCCTTTCAGGTGTCTCCTAATTATTTTACTAGCTGGGGTCTGTCTAAAAGCCTTCACTCTTGATGTGTCTTTTTGATCCCAAATCTGATTCAAATCCCCAGCAACCACTAACATCCCACTATGGTACTCTGAAATCCTGTTGAGTAAAGAGCAGATTACTTCTTTTGTGGAGCCCGGTGGTGCATACAATGAAGCCAGGGTGATAGGTGCACCCTCCAAGTTGCCCACAAGTATAGCCAAATGGCCCTCTGGGTCTATGTAGCTATTCGTTTTTTGGAATTGAGTCCCCTTTGCCACCAACACTGCAGCCCCCCTCCTCCTTCCCCTCCCAAAGGAGGCTGCCACTATCTGATCAAAACCAAACTTCCCCAGTTTCTGATGCTCCGATCTATTAAGGTGTGTTTCTTGTAGAAGGATGAAGGAGAGGCTCTTTCTTTTCAAGGTCGACATAATTTTATGTTGTTTTACAGGACTGCGTAACCCATTAACATTGTGCAAACTGATTTTAATCTTTTTACTATCCCCCATTTATGTATTGAGAATTTTTACCCTTCAAGTATGTGAGAATTAACTCCCTTCGATCCAATGTTTTCTTTGACGTTTTAACCCTCCTGCTGATCTCCATATTAGGTCTCAGGTCCTCCATTGGACACAGCTTGCCCTTTCTTTCTTCTTGGCAGTCGTACATTTTTTGCCTATGTAACTGTATATTTATCACTAAAACATACAGTCAAACATCAACACAAACATAACAATTGGATTCATACAACCTAGAAGGCACTCCTAACTGAGCAACTTTTGCCTCCTGATAAACTCTATTTACAACGTGACTCCCAAGGTAGGGGAGCAGAATATTCTGTTCCCTGAGAAATCGAGTAAACCATACTCGATTGGGAGGAAAAGGAGTCATAACTAATGCTCGTTCCTCCTGGACCCGAGGGTAATCGGGTCCTTGCCAGATGACATAGCATATCATCATCAGCAATGCTTCTACTGAGAGAGATAAAGTGGATGGTTTCAATCTACCATGCCGCCTTCGCCTGATTTCTGGCTTACCCATCTACTCTCTTACCCCCCCCCCCCCGAGAATCATATCTTATCATGTTAGTTATGGATTGGAGACCCATACTAACTGGTATCCCACTCCACTTGTTATGGATCTTAGAGTCTCTAATTTTAAAGGACTAGTGCAATTCCGCTTTTCCAACAACAGGTATCAGGGAACAGCTTTATATATCTCTGGGCTGCAAGTATGGCCGAACATGTGAAGTTGATTCGCCCAGCAAGGATTCAAAATATGTTTTTTATAAAAAGAAACAAATGATGGGGGGGGGCCCAGCTGCAACCATCTAGGAGGCCTCATTCCCCTCTCTCCTAATATCCATCGGGCTGTCAATAAGGTCCTAAACGATTCCCCAAGTGTTCCTCGATTCAGCATCTTCGATTTACATTTGGATGTTCCACCCCTTCCACCATGGTCCCCCTCCGCCAAGGGGTCTACACGGGGCCAGCAACCTCCCCAAGGGATAAGAGAACCAAGGCAGGGGCTAGAAACAAGAGCTCTCCCTCCACATTCCCTGCAAACATTTTAAATCTTCCCTCTTGCGTCATGAGATCACGTCCCAAAACTACCCCATCTGCCCGCTAAGAGTATGATCTATATCACAGGGAGTCCGTAATTTCACCATCCATCCTGGAACTATCATTTATTTCGGATCAATCCTGAAGTCAGACCCCCCGATATGCTTTGGTTGCAGCCATGGGCGCCCATCTCCCCATGTCAAATGGTGAAAAAAAAAAAACCCTGTCCGCTTCTCCTCTGCCGTCTATATGAAGTATCTCAAATACCTCTTTATTGGTGTGATATGCCCTGTTCTACCTATTTTGCCCTTAGAGTAGGCATAGTGATACTCTACGTTCTCTAGCACTCGCTTCCTTATTTCCCCATTGTTTACTTTATTATTCCAAGGGTGAGCATCTAGAAAAGCTCCTCATGTTAGGTCCTAAAAGGGATGTCTCCTCTTCGATGGGGTATATATCAAGTCCGGGTTCAAATGCGCAGTCTATCATTAGCTAAATTCATAACTTCCTCCAGTGGTTGATCGGCCCCGAGCCCCTGAGATCCCCCCCGTCCAAAGCTCCATCTCATGACCTTCGGGCTTTTAATCATTATACCCAATGTCTGCATGCTTATTCTGTTGTTAAATGTAATTAGCCTATACAGAATCCCTTACCGAAGTGTAATTCTCAGTCACAGAAGGACCCTCATCTTCTTTTGAGGGACCACGATAAGAAATCACTCCCCGGTTGCTGACTAAACCCATACCTCCTACCTGTGGTGTCCCTGCTGCTGTCATTGGTCTTGGGTGCCCGAGCTCTGCATTTCACCATTGTCTGAAAAGGTCTGATGCAAGAGAGAGCTCCGACCCCTGCCATTCTCACGTCCTATACGCAACCCCTGTCAGCAGCTCGTCTCCTCACCCTAAGCGATAGCCACTTCTGAGCATCTCATATCCATCCCATCTCTAAGCTGCCCTACCAGACCCACCCTTTTTTAATCGGACTTTTTTATATCTACCCTTTTCAACAGCATCCCCTAGGTTAGGGAGGATCCACGAGGAAGCTTTCTTCCCAGCCTTTCATTTCCCCACATGAACACCCCCCTCCCACTCCTCCCCCAGAGACATTTCCCAAGTCAACAAACCAATTATTCAAAATGTCATTGTTCACAAATCTTATTTTTTTTTCCTGAGAACTACCAGAAATGATAATGAGTCATTTAACTTGTAGATTGTCTCTATGGAGAAAGAGAAACTGGCAGAGAGGCCTACAAAAATGTGTTATCAAAGACCTCACCGAGAGGACCAGTCCTTCAGGTATTCGACTGGTTGTTCAGCTGTGGGTCCTCGGGATTCTGGACATGAGTTAAGTGGAATAACATTGTTTTAATGTCCTTCAGGGTGGTATTTGCCATTTTCTTCCCCTCTCTATTTCTGTTTCGGGAGCC
This sequence comes from Neoceratodus forsteri, assembly GCA_016271365.2. Lineage (NCBI taxonomy): Eukaryota > Metazoa > Chordata > Ceratodontiformes > Ceratodontidae > Neoceratodus > Neoceratodus forsteri. Next base: position 1,271,123,365 of record CM057449.1, on the reverse strand, counting down.
GCTCATTTGCCATGGATTCTGTAGCACGGATGGCAAGTCTCTACGCCTGGGGGCCAGCAGCACCTCATGTTCTCGCTCTCTGAATGCCTGAAGGGGTTCTTCAGCTGAATGGTAAATCTCGGTTCCAGATTCCCAGCTCACACGAAGTCACGATGGATAGGGTGTCTGAAATTTTACCTTGATTTCTTTAAGCTTCCTTATTAAGGGTGCATATGCCTGCTGTTGTTGTTGAATCAGCTGGGGATAACCTTGGTCAAATAGAAGTCGAGCCCCGTTGTATTCCACTTGGCCTTGTTTCCATGCTGCTCTTAAAATCTTCTCTTTATCTCGGTAACTTGAGAACTTTACTATATCGAACGGGGCCTGGCTGTAGTAGAGGCTGGCTTGGGCACAAGTGCCCGGTGTGCTCTTTCAATCTTAAAGGTAAAAGCCTGTGGCAGTTCCAAAACATGGGGCAGTAGGTCCTCGATGAAGTCACTCATTTCCCCAACTTCGGCGGACTCTGGTAGGCCATATATTCTTAAATTGTCTCTCCGAGATCGTGCCTCCAGGTCAAGACACTTGGCTAAAATGTTCTCATTTTGCTGAACTAAATAATTGCTCTAGAGATTTGCCGTAGATCATCCTCGGCAGTCGACACCCGATCCGCTGTCCCAGAGACCCTGTTTTCTAATTTAGTTAGGTCGGAGTGTAGCTTGCTAAACTCAAGTTTCGTTTCACTTCTGAATTGCTTTATCTCTGCCAGAAGCGTTTCGAATCTCGATCTGGAAAGGCTATCCATTTCAGTTTCTGTGTCGCCTCCCGCCATGCTCAATGGGGACTCTCTTCCACTCGCAACGGAGCTTGCAGGGCTCAATCCTGGGTAATCCTGCTTCTCTTTTACATTTTTGGACCGGGATCTCTTTCTTGGTGTATTTCCACGAGTTGTTTTAAGCATTTTTGCCGAAATTTCAGATTTTTAACTGTGTGGAAATATTTTTTATGAGTCTCGAGAGGGAGAGCTCTGTAGCTGGGCTTCCATGTTGCCGATGACATCACTGGAAGTCCCGAAAACTGGTCCTTAAAGCACAAACTGATCCTAAACCAGAAAAAAACAAAGACCATGATCTTCAGCAGCTATCACAACAAAAATAAGCAGTATCACCTCTCCATCAAAACCAAGCAAGGAGTCACTCTTGAACAAGTCCAATCCTTCAAATACCTTGGCATCACCCTTGACTCCCACCTCTCCTATGCCGCCCACATTAATACTGTGTCAAAAGCTGCTAACATCAGACTGGCCTACTGTTCAGTCACAGGAAACCTTTAACCCCTGAAGCATTATCAGTTGCCATCCAGAGCTCCATTGTTAGCATCACTGACTACGAACTCATCATTTATGGCTCCGCCACTGCTTCCTCTCTCAAACGTGTTTCTACCTCCTTCAATAAAGCCTGTAGACTCATCAGCGGATCTCACCGTCTCACCCATACCTGCGACCTCAACTCTCTAACTCGGCGGCTGCAACTCAACAGCGAAATAAAATATCAAACCTGCATCACAGCAAAGAAAATAATGATGGGCAGTGCCCCTCCTGGCATCTGCTCTCTCCTTAAACTCAGAAACAACAATTGCAACACCACGAGGTCTAAACCTCAACTCCTGCAAATCCCCCGATGTCGCACATCCCAAGGCCAAAGGTCCTTTGCATATACGGCACCCAGCTGGCTAAATAGTCTCAGTAGTGACATTTCTGCCTCACTCACGCTGGGTGCATTCAAGTCCAAGCTTCGCCTCGCTCTTCTTGCCTCCAGCACTTGTGACTGCAATGACTAATCAGTACTCCCACCTAGCTGCTCTTTGTTTTCTGCTGCCTGTTGTTGCCCCTCCACCTAATACTTGCCTCTACCACAGTCCATCTGATGCACTTACCACTGTCTGTCCTTGACAAAGTCCCCTAGGCTGCTATACCCCTGCCCCTGTCTCACCCCCCACCCTCTCCTTTCCCCACCTCTCATTTCTCCTTTTTCCCTGTTTGTGTACCCTTCCCTGTGTTTCATGTAGTAATCCTTGTAATAACATGTTACTACCATCAGTGTTACTGATTGTTCTATACTGTACTTGAAACTGTATGCCTGTACTCACTGATGTGGAACCTTTGTAAAACAGCCCCGGCTCAAAGGTACTTTGTAATCCTAGACTCAAATAAAATAAATAAATAAACACAATAGTGAATGTGTTGAAAAAGGAACTTGGAGTTTGGGAAACATATTGAGAAATATAAAGAGTAGAAGGGAGGATGTGCTGTTGCCCCTTTATCGATCCCTTGTAAGACCTGTGTTAGAATATAGTGCCCCAGGCTGCTCATCCTAAAGTGTAGGTAGTACAATTGCAGTCAAAAGTGTGCAGAGAAAGTAGACCAGGTCAGTAAAGAGAGTTAAAAACATGGCATATGAGGACAGATTAAGGGAGTTCCTGCCTAAAAAGCCTTGGGCATTTTTACACCCATTATTGCTCCACGGTCATAGGCTAACCATTACATATTGCACGTTGGTCACTTGGTAGAAACTTGTACTACCAAGTGTTTCTGTTTCTGTCTAACATGTGCATATTTAGAAAAATGTGATGAGCTGTATATACCTGTCCGCGATCCAACTAGCCTAGGGGCTGTATACGACAATGTTATAAGTTATATTATGACCCATCCAGTCCTTAAGCTATGCTCCACTCCTATGTATGATGACCTGCATATATCTGTCAGTTGAACTAGCTAGTCTAGAGTGTATAATCTGAAATGTGCTTACTACTATATGTTTTCCCTAGCGTCAAATGATGTATTTCCCACATGTTTGTTTACTGTGACAAAAAACTGTACTCTCTTTGCCATGTCTCCTTGACTGTTGTTCCTCATGTTGTACTCTCCCGGGTCGTTCCTGAAAATAGGCATAATACTTGTCTAGTGTACTTACCCGGTAAACAACAGTTAAATAAGTAAATAAATAAATGTTTAAAGGGCTTTCCATGATGAGGTGTTTTGGGAAATATCTGGTCTTATCAGGAAGGTGACCTTAAATAGAGCCACGAGACTGCACGACTGTCAGTTGAGAGGGGATTTTATATAAAACTACAAGAAGATGCAAGTGGTTTAGCCAGAGGGTGGTTACGGCATGGAATGTCTTGCCAGAAACAATAGTGGAGGCTACTAGTATGAGAGCCTTTAAAAATCAATTGGCTACATACATGGGGGACAAAAAAATTAGAATACATCCACTGTTAGTGGCAAGTCTTTTATGGCTTATTTAGCTATCTTAACTTGTAATTTCCACCTATGAGCTATAATACACCCAAAAACCTCCAACAGGAGGGAAAAAAAATCTACCAACCCCCCCCCCCCATGGTCAGAATCACCTGAACAGGGTAAAAACCAATGGAGAGACAGTTCCAAATACAAAAACCATAGTGTGGCACACATACCCCTGGTAATACAGCATGGCGTGCAGAGGCCACTGGTTCTAGTAGGGGAGGCAGAGTGAGAGAGTTATGAATATTGGAGTATCCCCTGGAAGAAACAGGATTGCTATGGTAAGTAATTTTTTTCTTCTCACCCCAGGAATACTCCCATATTCCTAACTCTTATGCAGACTAAGAAGCAGTACCTTTGGAGGAGGGAACAGAACCTACTTTGGAAATAGACTCTGCAGGACAGTTGTGCCAAACCTGGCATCACCCCTAGACTGTGTGTCCAGGCTGTTATGCTTAGTGAAGGTGTGCACTGTTCTCCAGGAAGCTGCTTTACAGATGTCCACCACTGGAACAACCCTGGAATCTGCTACAGTAGCAGTGGTACCCCTTGTGGAATGGACTCTCAGCCCTGTTGGGGGCTCCTTCCTAGCCTTTGAATAGCAAAACTGAATACACTGAACTATCAGGCGAGAAATGGACCTTTTAGATGTGGGATTTCCTTGTCCTACATCCCCATAAGTTAGGAAAAGTTGTTTCCTGTCACGTCTATGGGCCTTGGTGACTGTCATGTAGTAGCTAAGAACTATCTTGTCATCAAGACTGTGCGGGCTACGGTCCCCAGAGCTTGAATGCTCAGTAGAGAAAACAGGTAAGGTGATGGACTGGTTCAAATGAAAGTCCAAAACCACCTTTGGAAGACATTTTCTGTTAGTTCACAGGACCACTTTGTCCCTGTGGAATGAGATGTAGTCCTGTTCAATGCAGAGAGACTGGAGCTCACTGATCCTTCTAGCCAAAGTGATTGCTACTAGGAAGACTGTTTTCCATGTGACATATTTCAAAGGAGCTGAAGACATGGGATCAACAGGGGGACCCATGAGCTTTGCAGTACACACATTTAGATCCCAGGCTGGCACCGGTACCCTGTTTTGGGTGTGGGGGGGTGCAAATGGGTTAGACCCTTAAAGAACCTTTTCAAAATAGGGTTTGATGTCATAGAGGCATTCTTCCCAAGTGTAACCAGACACTGAAGCTAAGTGAACATTTAAAGCAGTGGGCTGCAGGCCCAATGAATGTAAATAGGTAAGATAGTCCAATATAGCTGGAACCCATGCCTGAGCTGACACCATATCTCTGGTGGAGCACCAGATGGAAAACCTTTTCCATTTAGAGGCATAGATTTTCTTGGTGGAAGGTTTCCTGTACCCCCCTTAAAATATCTAGAACACTTTCAGAGAGATGCAGGCCTGCATGCTCTAGGTCCTCAAGAGCCATGCTTTGAATCTGAGAGACTTGAGGTTTGGGTACAGGAGTCTCCTCTGACTGGAGGTTAGCTGGTTGTGCTTCCGAAGAAGGTGTATTGGTTCAGCCACAGACATGGATAGCAGCAGAGAGTACCATGGCTGCTTGGCCCAGTCTGGAGCTATCAAGAGCACTGAAGCTGGCTGGGACCTGCGCTTGAGTAGTACTCTGTACACCAGAGGGAATGCATACATGTACTTCCCTGACCAGTCCAGAATCAGAGCATCCAGGGGTATTGTTCCCCGAGCTGGGGGTCTGCAACAATACTGTGGCAGGTGGTGACTTTCGTGGGATGCAAAGAGATCTATCTATGGGGTGCCCCACCTTCTGAAAATCATTTCCACCACCTGTCTGTTCAAAGGTCCATTCGTGATGGGCCTGGTTGATCTGACTCAGAGCATCTGCTAGGGTATTGTCCTTGCCTGGAAGATGAATGGCCTGAAAAGAAACTCCTAGGGAGTAGGCCAGAGTCCAAATTCTCATAGCTTCTGTGCAGAGAAGAACCGACCTTGTTCCTCCCTGCTTGTTTATGTAATACACTGTGATGGTATTGTCTGTTCTGACCTGTACCACTTTTCCTTGAACTAGTGGTGTGAAGGCTTGGAGTGCCAGGAACACCACCTTTAGCTCCAGCAGGCTTATGTGCTGGAGTGACTCTGCACTGGACCAAGTGCCATGAGTAATGTGGTCCCCTAGGTGGGCGTCCCACTCTAGTAGTGATGCATTTGGTGTAAGAATCACTGAGGTTGGTGTCCTCTTTCCACCACTGAAGGGTTAGGAATAACGGTTTGTTACTGGGACTAGCTTTGAGAGAGAATCCTTTCTTTGACACTAATGAGCTCTTAGGTGGAACTGGATGTCTCTCATCTGGAACCTGGAACTGTGCCAGTGGTAGCTGCCATGTGGCCCAGTAAATAGCAGTTACGTAAGAACTTATCATAACAGAAGCTCTTTGAGAGAGGTTCCTGCAGTAGGTCTTCCTATATGGGGCTGCGTCCCCTGGCATCAGGACTGCATGGCAAACTTGTAGCTAGCAATCATCGGTGGGGACCGCCCCCAGCATCAGGTGACGTACGTCAGCATGACTATAAAAGGGGGCAGTCCCCTGCCTGCCCTCCAGTTCTTCCGCTGGAAACCTCTAGAGAGGAAGCTGAAAAAGGGAGTGAAAAACTCCTGAGACCATGTGCCCTGGATGAGACAAAGTCCTGGGAAGGGACTAAAGAGATAAAATACAGGAGCTGGTGGAAAGGTGGGTGGGAAATCTAAACCTACTGCAGGAACCTCTCTTGAAGATCTATTTTAAGTTCTTATGTAACTGCTATATCTTACTTCGAGAGGATTCCTGCAGTAGGTCTTCACATATAGGACTGAATACCAAGCAGTCTAACAAAAAGGAGAAGTCAAGAGATGAGATTCTGGGAGGGGGAAAATGTCTGCCAACTGAAGGTCTGTTCAAGACAGGAGGCCTTGCATGACTGCAAGGCTGAAGCCAGCCCTACGCCTAGAGGCAATGTCCAGACTGTAATGCCTAGTGAAGGTGTGGACAGATGACCAAGTGGCCACTTCACAGATGTCCACAGTGGACACATTCTTGAAAAAGGCAGTGGAAGTGGCCACACTCTTAGTAGAGTGACCCTTAACTGTACCCGAAAGGGGCGTCTCATACTTCTTGTAAATGTAGTGAATACAATTTGCCAGCCACCGTGACAGAGTCTGTTTCGTGATGGCCTTGCCCTGGCACTTGGGAGCAAAGGCTACAAAGAGCTGGCTCGATTTATGAACCTCCTTAGTCCTTGAGATGCAATATCTCAAAATCCTGTGCACATCAAGGGTGTGCAAGAGATACTCCCCCCCCGTTGGAGTGTTCTGGGAAGAATAACGTCAGTTCAACATTCTGATTAAGGGTCAATTCCGATACTACTTTTGAAATAAAGGACGGATTAGTCCGCAGAGCCACCCAGTCTCTGTGGAAAATTAAATAAGGATCTCTACAAACTAGATCATGAAGCTCTGAAACTCTTCAAGTTGAAGTGACAGCAACTAAAAAGAGCATTTTCCACGCTAAAAAATGCATATCACAGCTTACTGCTGGTTCAAAAGGAGGCAAAGTAAGCTTCTCTAACATAAAATTAGGATCCCAAGGGAGAACAGAATTGCAGACTGGAGGTTTGATGTAAAGGATCCCCTTAAGAAAGGTTCTGGAAACCTCTGCCTGAGCTAGGGTTTTGCCCTCCACCAGAAGGTGGTAGGCCGAAACCGCAGAGAGAGAGAGAGAGAGAGAGAGATGGACCTTCAGGAAGGAATAACTGAGGCCCAACTCTGAAAGATGCAAGAGGTATTCTAAAACCTGGGAGGTCGAGCAGGAAAAGGGGTCTAGGCCTTTTGCAGATGCTCAGATGGAAAATCTCTTCCACTTCATAGCATAGGTGGATCTGGTGGAGGGTTTTCTGGCCTCCACTATGACCTGAGTGACTCCAGAAGAGACGCCATAGCAGAGATCGCCAAGTCCATAGGTGCCATGCATGAAGATGAAGAGACTTGAGGCTTGGATGTACCAGGGTGCCCTACTCCTGAGACAGAAGATCATGAGATAGAGGAAGAGGTACTCGGTGTTCCCGTGCCAACTGCTATAGCAACGGGAACCAAATCTGCTGAGGCCAGAGGGGGGCAATTAGAATCATGTGTGCCCCCTCTGCCTAAAGCTTCAACAGAACCCTCTGAAGAATAGGAAAGGGAGGGAATGCATATAGAAATCTCCCTGTCCAGGAAAGAGACAGTGCGTCTCGCCAAAAAGTACCACGCCCGGAAACGTGTGAGCAAAAGCTGGGTAGTTTTGCATTGGATGGGGAGGCAAAGAGATCTAAGTCTGGCCAGCCCCATTAAAGAAACAGATCTTCTACTACAGCATGCTTTAGTTCCCACCCGTAAGCCCTGGCAACTGATCAGCTGAGACTGTCCACTAGAATGTTATCTCCTGACATGTGGACTGCTGTCAGGAATAGGCCATGCTGTACTGCCCAGTACCACACCCGCATCGCTTCCCTGCATAGAGGGTATGACTGGGTGCCTCCTTGTTTGTTTAAGTACCAGACAGTTGCCATGTTGTCTGTCTGGATGAGAAGTGTTCCTGGAGTCAGAAGCGACTGGAAGGCCTGGAGAGCACAGAGCACCACTCTCATCTCCAGAATGTTGATGTGAAGGTTCACCTCCATGGAAGACCAAGAGCCTTGGGTCCAATGGTCTCCCAGATGCGCTCTCCATCCCAAGTATGAGGCATCTGAGGTGAGAATCATGGAGGTAGACAGAGGGTGGAAAGGGCCCCCCACCGAAAGGTTGGCTGGGTCCTGCCACCAAAGGAGATCCTTTTGCAGGCTATTGGAGACTAGAACTTTCTGGTCCATGTCGTCCAGGTGTTGGTCCCACTGGACTCGAAGAGACTATTGGGTAACCCTCATCTGCACTCTGGCCAAAGGGACTGTGGGTACGGTGGCCACCATTAACCCTAGCAGCCGTAGGACCGACCGTGCCATGGTCCACCGGGATGAAGCCACATGTACCACTTGAGAGATTAAGGTCTCTGCTCAGTCGGTTGGAAGAAAGGCCTTGCTCTGTACCATGTCCAGCACTTCTCCAATAAATTAGAGGTGCTGGGAGGGTATCAGCTGGGACTTAGGGAAGTTGACTGAAATGCCCAGGCTGGAGAAAAGGTCCAGGGCGAAGGAAAGGGATTCCTTCAGACTGTCTAGAGAAGGGACTGAGAAAAGCCCGTTGTCCAGATCTAGGAACACATAAACGCCCCTGTGGCATAGGAATGCCGCTACCACCGCTAGACACTTGGTGAAGACCCGAGGTGAGGAGAAGAGGCCAAATGGTAGGGATCTGAACTGGAAATGATGCTCCAGAAAAGAGAACCCCAGGAAGTGGCGGTGGGCTGGTAGAATGGGGATATGGAGGTAGGCATCCTGCATATCCAGAGAGCACAGCCAAGTGTTGGGTAGGAGCAGGGGTAACAGTCCCTGCAGAGTCAGCATGCAAAACCTCTTATATTCTATGAGGAGAGTGAGCATGCTGAGATTTAGGATAGGTCTTAGATCCCCCATCTTTTTCAGAACCAGGAAGAAGTGGGAGTAAAATCCCTTTCCTGATTGTTCCAGTGGTACTCGCTCTATGGCTGCTTTTTGCAGTAGAGATTGAATCTCTTGGAAGACAAGAAGTGGTTGGCCTGACAGGTAGTATGACTTTCCTGGAGGGTTGGAGGGAGGTCTCTCCAGGAACTCTATTGAGTGACCTCTTTCTATGAGTTGAAGAACCCATGCATCTGCGGTGACGACCTTCCACATGTCCAGCTGGAGGCTGCATCTTCCCCCACCGGTTCCTCCATGGGAATAGGAGGGAGGGGGAGTAGGGAGTCAGGATGCAGAGGGGAAGGGCACTTTACCTCCACTGGCAGTTTTGGGAAACTTGGCCTGGGGGGGTTTGAGTGCCAGAACCCTGGATATGAAGCTTGGTCTGTCGTCTGCCCTGATTCTGCTTATTCCATTTCTGCTGGTGGCGAAAGGGCTGCTGCCGATGTTTTTGTCTCGAACGGTACATGGAACGGACATCCTTCAAGGATTTGCCGCTCTCTTGCAGCTCTGTGATAATACCTTTGGCATTGCTGCCGAACAGAACTGGGGCCCTGAATGGAGCATCCAGAAGAGAACTTGGTACATCTTGAGCCAACCCCACCAGGCGAAGACAGGCTAGGCGTCTAAGGCAGATATTGGTAGCCGCACCTTGTGCCACCGAGTCCATAGATTCATAGGTGGCGCAGAGGGCATGGTGGCAAGATGACTTGTTTATCCTAACCTTCTCCAGGAGTTTGTTCCTGAGCTGCTAATTGGGAATCTCCTGGAAATCCTTTTCCAGATCTGATAAGGAGGATTTTTGGAAAGCCACCATATAGGCCACATAATTTAAGGAACAAATGGCACAAGTGGAAGAGGCGAAGATCTTACGCCTGTACTGGTCCATCTGCTTCGACTCCTTATCTGGAGGGGAAGCACTGAGACGTTTGGGCTGGGACGATCTGACATGAGCAGCCGTGATTATAACAGAGTCAGCCTTAGGCTGGACAGTCAGGTGGGAAACCCCTTCCGGGGGGTGGTAGGTCCTATCGGCCTTCTTTGAAATGGCCAGTATGGACGACAGTTGCTGCCAGATTGTGGACATGAGATCTTCATGCTGCCTCATCTAAGGAGGGAGGGGGTCTGCACTGACCAAGTCCAGGTGCTCTGCCAACCTTCTGCACTTGGAATCCAGTTCTTGAGAGGCCCATCCGCAGGATTTCTGGATAGTCCAGAGGAGCTCTGCCAAGGAAGGGTCCTCTGGAGGAGATTTTGGAGATTCTTTGGGCTGAGGCTCAATAGGAGAGTGAGGCTCTGACTGGTCCTGCACATCAGATTCCTCATTTGATTCAGATGATTCAGGCCAGCTGGGCAAGGAGGCCTCTGGTACTGGGATCAGGAGCCTATGTTCAATAATGCCAGAGGGCAGAACACCAGAGTCTCTGTCCGAGACTAGACTAGAAGGTACCGGGCTACCAGGTAACACTCTGTGAGGTGGGGTGGCCCTGACCACTATTTGAGGTTGGCCCAACTCTTGGAGTAGTTGGGACTTAACATCCTTCCACCATGCAGGGATGGCCTCCTGATCCGGCTGAAGTGGTGCAGGAGGTGGAGGTGGCGGATCATCTGTGTACCCTGCAGGATAAGAGGGGTAGCCAGGCACCTGGTATCAGTATGGGTACTGGTAACCCTGATAATGAATCGCCTGACCCGGCATCGGGTAACCCAGTGTCAGAGTAGGGTATCCCAGTGATGGACCCCCTGGCATCGGCTACTGCGGATATTGTGGTGTATACCCAGAATAGTACCCAGTCGGGCCTGACGGAGGAACATGGGGCCCCACCGGAGGCAGCACCGAAGGACCGCTAGGTGGTGGGTCCGACAGTGGGGTAATCCCCGAAGGTCCCAAGGAAGTAGGGTGAATACTACCCCCAAAACTGTCCAGCGAGGTATCCGGCATCAGGTGAGTATCCATCAGCAGAAGAGAACCCAGCGAAGGTGGGAGTTCAGGAAAAGTCCCTATCGACAGGTCCTGTAAGGTATCTGACGGGAGAGGGTCCTGCTAATCAGGCCCAAACAGGTCAGAGAAGGACAGCGACTCCCTTGAGGGTGAGCCCTGGTGGAAGGAAGAGGGACCTGCGAGGGTGCCGGGTGGTCTGGCATCCGACTTAGAGGTGACGGCCTGGCGATCTGCAGAGGAGCTGTCGACCGACTTACTGGTCGCAGCTGGGCTGAGAGAAGCTGGAATGCTAGAGTAAGGCTGATCGGTCTGGGCCGGGTGCTTGGCGGTAGAGTCAGAGGGTGACAGCGGCAGGGCTCGAAGCAGGAACCTTAGCTGGATCCTACAAAGAGGATACCCCCGACTGCCCACTGACCTCGGCAGGAGGGGAGAGGGCGTCCGGTCCACCGGAGCAGATGAAGGCCCTGGAGGTGGGGTAGTCACAGAGGTGGAGGGCCCACCCGAGATGTCGTTGGCTGTCTGGCTGGATTTCCCCTGTGGAGAGTGGCTCTGCTCCACACGTTTCTCCTTGTCCTTTTTTCTTCTGTTTCTCTGGGGCCGCCGCCGCTGATCTTTCCCTCAGCTCTTGGAGCTCTTTTTCCATCGATGCCAGTCTTTGAGTCAGTAAATGGGCATCAAGGGTCCTCTTGCGACAGGTGCACGTGGCCTGTTTGAAGCCCCAGCAGATTGAACACTCCGTAGAGTTGTGCTTAGGCCCCAGGCAGAGGACACACTGGGAATGGTCGTCCCCATGCGGAATCTGCACGCCGCATTTGGAGCACTACTTCTTGGCCAACGAGATGACATATACCGCTATGCTGTTTAAGGAGAATCGGGGAAAAACATTTTTAGAAAACGTTATGAAAATGGCGGGCAACTGAAGCTGTTTTACCGCGTTAGGTCAGATGATATAGGTCAGTGGTGGGAAAGAACTGGAGGGCGGGCAGGGGACCGTCCCCTTTTATAGTCGCGCTGGGGGCAGTCCCTGCCGATGATTGCTAGCTACAAGTTTGCCATCAGGTCCTGACGCAAGGGGGCGCAGTCCTATATGTGAAGACCTTCTGCAGGAACCCTTTCCAAGAAAGAGCTGTAGGAACTGTCTTGCAGTTTTTGATTTGTTTAAGCTGAAGGAGCCTGCCATCTGCAGGATACTTTTTACCCTGTCCAGAGGAAGGCAAGCCCTGCCCTCCTGGGTATTTAGTTCTGCTCCTATGAACTGCAGCACTTGCACAGGGAGAAGAACTGACTTTTTGAGATTTACCAGGCATCCCAGAGACTCCAAGAGTCTATGGGTTAGCTGCAGGTGTTCCTCTACTGTATCTGTTGAGGGGATTTTCCCACCACCAGCCAGTTTTCTGGATAGGGGAACATTGTGACACCTCGCCTTTGCAGGTGTGCCACGACTGCTACCAGGCACTTTGTGAACACTTTTGGAGCTGAAGTGAGACTGAAAGGCAGGGTTGAAAACTGGTAATGTTCTGAGGGGAGTCTGAACCCGAAGTACGTTCTGTGAGACTCCCTTATGGGGATGTGGAAATAAGCATCTTTTAGGTCCAGGGATGCCAGCCAATCTCCTTTTTGGAGAGCTGGCAGAATCAGTGACAAGTTTACCATTTTGAACCTTGGCTTTAGTAAGTGCCTGTTCAGTACCCCTAAGTCTAGGATAGACCACCACTCCCCATTTTTCTTTGTTGTGAGGAAGTATCGAGTAAAAAACCTTTCCCTTTGGCTGTGGAGGCACAGGCTCCACTGCTTTTGCCAACAATAGGTTTTGGACCTCCTTTTCCAAAGCTTGCTTTCCGCATTGGAAGCTGGTTTAAACACTCTGGTTCTTAGAGAGGGAAGGCATTTGAAGCTTAGGGACAAAACCTGACTCAATACTTCCAGGACCCACTTGTCTGTGGTGATCTGTTTCCAAGCCTGGAAATAGTAAGTCAGTCTGCCCCCTACTGGAAGTGGGGAGGCAGCCTGAGAGAACAAGTCAGGGATCCTGTTTTGCCTGGGGCTGAGAGTGGCAACCATGCCTGGAACCCCTTCTGCCCCTGCCCCTGAAGTACCCTTGTTGAGGGTACTGTTGCATTTGGGGTACAGCCATGGCCTGATAAAAATGCCTGGAATGAAACTGTCTGATCCTGCCTCCTCTTCCGTAAGGTCTAGTGGACGGGGAAACCTTTTCCTTGGCCGTGTTGCTTCTATAAGTGGCCTTGTACTCATCCACTTTTTTCATATAGGCTTCTGTGTGTGTTCCAAAGAGGGAATTATCCTCAACTGGGAAATCCAGAGCCTTATTTTGAGTGTCCCGAGTAAGGTTTGTGGCTCTTAACCAGGCAAACCTTCTCTGGGCAATTATGTTGACCATCCACCTAGCAGCAGTACTGTTGGTGTCTGCTGCTATCTGAAATTGGTATTTGGCAACTTCTAAGCCAAATCTGGCAGTCTCAGCAAGGTCTGTTGAAAGACTGGAAGAAGCTTTATCTGCCATTGCCATAACAGATTGCCAAAGGGATTTTTGATATTGGGCTGCATAAGCCTGGAAATTTGCTTGTCTTATGGCTAAAGAAGCTGATAAATAGCCCTTTTTAGCAATACTGTCCATCTTTCTAGAACACTTCTCTGGTGGATGAGAAGCCAGAGGGAACTGTTGCCTTGTCGCAGGCTGCAGCTTGTACCAACCCCTGGTGGTCAGGATGGGAGAATAAAAATTCAGCCCCTTCCCTATCTAGCTGGTACTTCTTGTTCAACCTTTTATCCAAAGGAGGGACAAACCCAGGTGTCTGGAGGAGTTTAATGACATCTTTTTTAGGAAAAAATTACTCATCTTAGTAATGTTGTTTCTTCTAATGGAGTCTTGCTATATTATGACATATGCAGTATAACCCCAGGTTAGAACTGCTCCGGAGGTGAAAGAGTTAACTTCCATGCAGAGCATGGAATCTTGAGCGCAAGCTCGGATGAACACTCTGTCTGTTGAAGCTCAAACTTAAACTGTCAGATCTTTGCGAGCAAAAACTCACTAAGGTTCTGTGTGGAAGCCGAAAACCTACACTAGCCGTTGGCTACTAACTACAAAAACACCTTTTTGATCTTGATCCCAAAACAAAGACTCAAGTCGGGGGATTCAAGAAGAAACTTAAGCATAACACCTAAGCACCCAAGGAGGGTGAAATAAAGTGGGCATCAAAGAAGTGCCAACATTGCATTGCCCACCTACCTCCCAAAAACAGAGGTTCTGAGAGGGGCAGGCTGGGGAGGTCATAATATAGCAAGACTCCATTAGAAGAAACAACATTACTAAGGTGAGTAATTTTTTCTTCAAACAACATGAAGTCTTGCTATATTATGACATATGCAGACTACACAGCAGTACCTCCATGGAGGAGGGACAGAACCTACTTGGGAAACAGGCTCTGAAGCACAGCTGTGCCAAATCGAGCATCACTCCTAGCCTGGACAATCCACCTGGCAATGGATCTTTTAGTGGCAGGTTTCCCTTTACCAACCTCACCATAAGTGAGGAACAATTGGAAGGATTCGAACCTGTGACCCTTGGTACATTCTATATAGTAACTAAGGGCTCTTTTGACATCTAAACTGTGCAATCTCCTCTCACCAGAGGAGGAATGGTCAGTGAAGTACACAGGAAGAGACATGGATTGATTAAGGTGAAAGTCTGAAACCACCTTAGGCAAAACTTCCTATTAGTCCTGAGGACTACCTTATCTCTATGAAAGGAGATAAAATCAGGCTCCACTGACAAGGCTTGTAGCTCACTTATGCGCCTGGCAGAGGTGATGGCTACCAGAAACACGGTTTTCCAAGTCAAGTACTTCAGCTCTGCTGAAGACAATGGCTCAAGGGGTTGCATAAGCTGAGCGATGCAAATATTAAGATCCCAAGCAGGGCAGGATCCCTGAACGGGGATTGTGTGAAGCAACCCTTTAAAAAACTTGGAGAACACAGGTGAGCTGATAAAGAAGAGGGCTTACCTGCTGACAAGAAGACAGACACAGCTGCCAAGTGCACCTTTAGGGTAGCTGGCCTCAGCCCCAAGGAATTCAAATGCACCAAATAATCCAGGATCGTGGGCACACCAGCAGATTCTGGGGAAATATGTTTACCAGCACCATATGGAAAATCTCTTCATTTTGAATTATAGGTAGCCCTGGTGGAAGGCTTCCTAGAGGCCTTCAAGATATCCAATACACCTTGAGAAAGGTGTAGGTCAGCAAACTCTAACTCTAACTCTTCAAGAGCTAAGCCTTGAGATTGAGAGATTTGAGGTTCGGATACCAAACTCTCCCCTGGGCACAGGTTAACAGGTTGTGATTCCTGGGAAGGCATAGGGGAGGGTGGACTGCTAAGGACATGAGGAGCGGGTACCAGGGCTGCCTGGCCCAATCTGGAGCGATCAGGATCATCTTGCAGGATTGAGATCTGATTCTGACTAGCACTTTGAAAAGAAGGGGGAAGGGGGGAAAAGCATAGAGAAACTTCCTTCCCAACTGAGAAGGAAGGCATCCAGAGGACTGAGCCCAACACTGGGGCCTGCAACAAAAAAGGGAAGTTTGTGATTGTCTGGGCTGCAAAGAGATCTATTTATGGAGTGCCCCATCTGGCAAATATTACCTCCAGTACTAGGGGATCCAGTGCCCATTGCGTGATGGCCCTGGGAAATCCTGCTGAGAGCATCCGCTAGGACATTGTCCTTGCCTGGGAGGTAAACTGCCATAAGGGATGCTCAAAGAATATGCCAGAGACCACAACTTCATTGCTTCGTGCACAAGGCCGAGACCGAGTGCCCTTGTTTGTTGATGTACCACATTGTAGTGGTATTGTCTGTTCTGACCTGAACTACCTTGTTCTGGACAGCTGTGGAGAAACCTGAAGTGCTAGAAAACTGCTCTGAGCTCCCGCAAATTGATGTGGAGCAGAGATTCCTGAGGGGACCACAGCCCATGGGTGGAAGGGTCCCATGGAGCTCCCCACCCCAAGAGGGATGCATCTGTAGTAAGGGTCAAGGAATGAGACTGGGGAGTGAAGGAACCCCTGTCTCAGATTGTTCTGATCCTGCCACCACTGAGGGCCTGGATCAGGGTTGAGTCACTGGAATCAATTTGGTTAGGGGATCCGTCCTTTGAGACCAAAAGGCTCTCAAATGGAACTGAATGTTCCTCATCTGAAATCTCGCCCTGCACTACTGCTGTAGAAGCAGCCATGTGCCCCAGGAGCTGTAGAAAATGCCTTGCTGGTCGAGAGACCTGCAGGGTGAAAGAGGAGGCCAGAGACACCAGGGTCCTTGCTCTCTCCAGAGGAAGGAAGGAAGGCTCTGGCTTCCTTTGTGTTCAGTTCTGCGCCTATAAAGGTGAGAAGCTGGACAGGCTCCAGAACTGACTTTGGAAGATTGAGAAGGAAACCTAGAGATGTAAGCAGGTGCTGGGTTACTTGTAAATGAAGTTTGACCTGTTCTGGAGACTGGCCTACAATGAGCCAGTCGTCCAGATAAGGAAAGATGGCAATCTTTTGCCTTCTTAAATGAGCAACTGCTACTGCCAGGCACTTTGTGAACACTCTTGGAGCCGAGGAGAGGCCGAAGAGCATTGCTCTGAACTGGTAATGGCCTGAGGGCAGTTCGAATCTGAGGCACTTTCGATGGGAGCTTCTGATGAGAACATGGAAGTAGGCATCCTTGAGGTCCAGGGAGGCTAGCCAGTCCCCTGGCCTTAGAGAGAGGTAAAATAATCCCCAGGGTCACCATTTTGAACTTTGGTTTTAAAAGGTGCTTGTTTAGATACCTGAGATCCAGAATGGGCCGCCATTCTCCTGTCTTTTTGGGGTAAGGAAGTACCTGAGTACAACCTTTGCCCTGGTGTATGGGTAGAACCTTTCCACGGCTCTGAGAGCCAGGAGGGCAGAAACTTCTGCTTCCAGGGCAAGAGCCTCTGATGGGTTTGCAGGTGGAAAGATCTGGCCTCATCTTCAGAAATTTTTAAGCTGAGAATTCAGTCCCTGGCTTACTACTTCCAGGACCCACTTGTCTGATGCTAAAGACTTCCAGTCCTGGACAAAGTAAGCCAGCCTCCTACCGGTAGTGGAGAATCGGCCCTGCTACCCATCAGGAGCCTGTTTTGCAGGGGCTTTGGGTTGAGGGGTAGAAGCAGGCTTACTAGAGCCCCTTCTGCCCCTTCCTCTAAAGAACCCCCTCTGGGCATAAGCAGAAGAGGAGGCCTGGGCTTGGTAAAATGGCCTATGAAAAGGCCTGCCCCTGCCATGCTGCCTTTGAGGAGTGACTTGCCTTTCTTTGGCCTGTGCACTCCTATAGGTGGTCCTATACTCATCCATTTTCTTTATATAATTCTTTGTCTGCTCTCCAAACAGAGAATTTCCCACAACAGGAAAATCCATAGCCTTAGACTGGGTATCCTGTGACAGGGCAGTACATCTGAACCAGGCCATTCTGCGAAGAGACACAGATGTAGCCATAACTCTAGATGAAACATCATTAGAGTCTACAGCAGCATGAAACTGCACCTTGATGCCTCAATACCGGCCCTGCAGCCACCTGCTCCAGCTCCCGGCAAGCTGTTCAGGGCCTGTTTTGCTAGGGCCAGGACAGTATCCCACCTGGATTTCTGGTACCTAGCTGCGTAAGCCGTATAATTTGCCTGTCTGAGTCCCAAAGATGCTGCCATGTACTGCTTTTTTGCCATGGCATCCATCCTCCTGGAATCCTTTTCAGGAGGGTGAGAGGTTAGAGGAATATTAGCCTTGTCACAGGCTGCAGCCTGCACTACCCCACATGGCTGCACTGCTGAAATAGGAACTCTGTATCAGAGCCTGATAAAGCATACCTCTTGTCCATCCTTTTATCCACAGGAGGATAGAATGAGGAGTTTCAGAATTTTACTGTCTGTTTCCTAAAAGATTTATGCAAGGGAATAGACAGTCTCCTAGACTCTGGAATATCCATCATTTCCACAAAATCAGGCTCTTCTTGATCATCAACAGCTTCCTCAACAGGGAGTTGCAGAGTGTCAGCAACTTTCTTGTAAAACAAAAAATGAGAAGGGGACTCAGATAGCCTGGGAGGGGATACTCCTGAGGGTCTGTCTGGAGAGATGTCCGGTTCAATGGGCACATCCAGACTGTCAAAATCACACTCACTCTCCTCGTACCCCTCCTCCCCTTCCCCTGGTTCATAAAAATCTTCAAAAACATAATCTTGAACCGAGGGAACCAACCGAACCGGGCGCTTGCCCAATGGTGCCGGTACGGACGGAACTGGGGAAAGAGACTGGACAATTTGGATAGCTTTGGCTATTTCCTCAGCGGTTGGAGAAAGAACTTTTGGCCCCAAACTAGCTGACCTTCTAGCCCTTTTAGTTGGAACCGGCTCCTCAGAGCTGGCTCTTCGCTTGGCCGAGGAAGCATCGCCCTGGTCAGAGGGCACTCCCTCAGGTTCGGTTGGAACCGAACCGGCTGGCCATCCGGTCAGCGGACTTTTGGCCTCCCTCTCCTGAGCCTACCAACTCTTTTTTCCACGGTGGCAGCAGGAAAATTCTTACAAATCTGGCAGTCTGCATTGAGGTGGTCAAACCCCAGACAATATACAAAATGGTGTGTGGGTCAGCCTTGGCAAAGGCTTCCCCACAGAGGCCACAGTGCTGAAACCCAGTGGGTCCGGTTTTTCTTTTGGGTTTCTCAGACATAGTGCCAGCCTAACCAAAACTTGCCCATTAATGGCAATCCACCAAGCAAGACTCTCTTATCAGTTCCCAACCGTGTCACGGGTCGTGGAAAAAGTAATAAAATCCGTGTTTTTTAGAACCGATAAGAACCGGGAACCGCACTCTAAAGGGCTAGAAAGTAATTTTAAACCCTCTGATCGGTTCAAACCGAACTGAAAAAGACGTTTACAAGTTCCACACAGAAGAAAAAATAATAAATAAGCCTATCTATTACTTACAATACCACAGACAGAGCTTGAACCGATGATTGCGGTTAAATTTCGGCAAAATAAACCGAGAATTACACTTTAAAACCGACAAACAAACCGAGCAGCAGGAGGAATCTCCGGAGCAACTGTTCAGTGAGGCAGAGTAAAGAATCTGACAGTTTAAGTTTGAGCTTCAACAGACAGTGTGTTCATCCGAGCTTGAGCTCAAGATTCCATGCTCTGCATGGAAGTTAACTCTTTCACCTCCGTAGCAGTTCTAACCTGGGGTTATACTGCATATGTCATAATATAGCAAGACTTCATGTTGTTTGAAAGAATGCATTTATGGGAAGCAGTAACTTTTCTGTGGGTGTTAACCTCATCATTTCCAGATATTCTGCTTCCTCCTCATATTCTATCAACTCAGTGGTAGAGATGTCCAGAGCATCCACCCTTTTTCAGACAAAAGTAAAATGGGATGAATAATCCTCTGATGCTCTGGGAGGTGAGCCAAACTCTTGCTCAGGAGAGACTTCAGGCTCTGTAGGCTCACCTTCATCCTCCTCTTCATATTCCCCATAATCATCATCATGCAGGGAGGACTGGGTTGATTCAACAGGGGTCTGTGCTGTTGACTGCTGTTCAGCAGGCAGCATCCCCTGTAAGACCTTAAAAGCCTGTGTAATCTCCAGTGGAGTAGACATGTTTACAGTCACACCAGAAGTCCCCAGGCACTGATTAGCAGGGGGGTTCTGTGTGCTTAGTTTTCTTTATCTTTTTCAAAGGAACCAGAGAGCTAGCTGGTTCAGCAGGCCTTTTTGTGATGGCCTTTGCACCCATATCAGGTGGAAGTTGTGGTTTCACCCACAGCCACTGAGGGTGTCGGCTGGTCAGAGCCAGAGGGACCCCTAGATGGAGGCACTTTCTTTTTAAGCATTTCCAAACGTTTATCATGTGTTTTTTCAGGAAAGGTCTTGCAAATATCACGATCAGTTTTTAAATGATCATAGCCAAGGCAGGCACCACAAGAAGTGTGTTTATCTGCCTTGGCAAACACTTCTCCACACTCAGTACAGTTTTTGACACTGGGTTCACCGGTCTTTTTCTTAGGTTTTTCAGACATTTTAAGAAAAACAATCTAAAAACTGCAACCGCAAATAAATTGAACTATTTTAAAATAATACTATCTGTTGCAGTTGGTTCAGGAACTGATCAGAACCAGGAACCAAGGAAGAAAGGAACCTGGATTAGCGGCTTAGTAACCAATGCTAGCAGTTACAAAGAACAGTTTTAATTTACTTTAAAATAAAGCAATTTTAGTCAGAATAAACTCCGCTAAGACTAAAAATTCCCGGTTGCCCACGGGTTACCCCGAACTGGGAGAAACCGAGAAAAAATACAGGTTACTCACCTGTAACAGGAGTTCTAGGAATCGTATATGTTGTTCATCCGCACTGTCTGGCAGGTTTCTTGGTGCTTTAAATCTTGCCGGAAGTTCTTCAAGCTGGCTCCTCCCACCCACCCGGGTGGTAAAACTCTCGGCTCCACCCCATGACGCCAGATCTAGCCCGCCAGCCAGGTTGTGCATCGGGCCGAGGCCGGTGGAGTTGATGAACAATATATACCATTCCTAGAACTCCTGTTACAGGTGAGTAAACTGTTATTTCTAGGGACATGGATATGTTGTTCATCCACACTGTCTGGCAGACTCCTAACAGTTCTCCGGGAGGAGGGAGGCAAGGCACACACCCCCTACTTGGGAAATAAAGACTGGAGAACCGAGGCCCCAAAACCAGCATGACTCAAGGTCGATGTGGTAGTGGGTGATGAAGGTGTGTTCTGACTTCCAGGTAGCAGCCCTGCAGATTTCCTGGATAGGGACATCCCTGGAAGCAGCCACCGATGCAGTGGTATGGCGGGTAGAATGAGCGCTTATCCCTCTGGGAGGCTCCATGCCCGCCAACCTATAGCAGAGATCTATGCAGGAGGTGACCCACCTGCCTATCATCCGCTTAGCTGCAGGTCTACCAGGTGCAGCTTCAGCGTAGGTGACAAACAGCTGGCGAACCTCTCCCCGAAATTCAGCCATCCGCTCCTTATAATAAGCGAGCACTCTTCTAGGGTCCAAAGTATGGAGCCTATATTCAGCCTCCAAGGTGTGACTGGGGTAGAACACCGGCAGAGTCAACACCTGGTTAAGGTGAAACTCCGACACCACCTTCAGAAGGAATTTCGGGTGGGGAGCAGGACAACCTTCTCCCTGTGGAAGACCAAATAAGGAGACTCGATGGAAAGCGCCTGGAGCTCTCCCATCCTTCTGGCTGACGTGATAGCCACCAAGAAGGCGGTCTTCCACGACAGGTGAGAGATGTCACACCTGTGCATCGGTTCGAATGGCTTGCCCATGAGCTTAGCCAATACCAGCAGTAGATCCCACGGAGGTGGAGGTTCTCGCACCAGAGGGGGATATGTGATCAAGGCCTTTGAAAAAGCGCCCGACCACCTTCTCCTGCGCCACTGACTGCTTCCCAGCCCACGCCCGGTAAGCAGAGATGGCTGCCAGGTACACCTTAAGGGTCGTCGACTGAAGCCCTTGCTGAGAAAGGGACCACAGGTAGTTCAGAATACTTGCCCAGGAACAGGAGGAAGGGTCCAGGCCCTTGCCCTGACACCAAATGCAGAATCTCTTCCATTTGAAGGCATAGCATTTTCTGTTCCGACTCCTTATGGGATGCCTCAACGATGTTGAGGACCTCGTCGGAAAGACCCAAAGCCTGGAACTCTAGCCGCTCAGGAACCAGGCCATCAGGTGCAGGGATTGAAGGTCCGGATGGAAAACCTTCCCCTGACTGACCGAGATCAGATCCAGGCGGGCTGGAAGCCGCCTCAGGAGCCTGGAGCTGAGACTGAGGAGATCTGGATACCAGAATCACCTGCGCCTTGTCCCTCCTCGCCTTGAGAAGCACCTTGTGGATCAAGGGAAATGGGGGAAAGGCGTAGAAGAGGCCCAGGGTCCACGGCCTCGAGAATGCATCCCCCTGCAGCTAGCCCTGCTGAGGGGGGCCGGCATGAAACAGTCTCAGCTTTGCATTCTCCCTGGAGGCAAACAGGGCCGCCTGAGGCATGCCCCAGTGGGAGAAGAGATCTTGTACTACCTCCGGCAGGAGAGACCACTCGTGAGACGCAGCCCCTATCCGGCTTAGGGCATCGGCCAGGGTGCTGGAGGCTCCTGCCACATGAATGGTGAGGAGATCCGCCTCCAGACTGCGCACGAGTGACGAAATGCGGAGAGCTTCCCTGTACAGAGGCATGGAGCGCATCCCGCCCTGGCGGTTTAGGTAGTACATGGTCGTGGTACTGTCCGCCTGGACCTGAACCACTTGACCTCGTAGAAATGGAGCGAAGGCAGTGAGGGCTAGATGAACCGCTCGAAGCTCCAGCAGGTTGATATGGCATCGGGACTCCCGAGGGAACCAGAGGCCGTGCGCTCTGTTCTCCCCCAGATGGGCACCCCAACCCATCAGAGAGGCATCGGTCAATAGAGAGACCATTGGCTTGGGGCGGACAAACGGGATGCCCTTCTGCAGATGTGCTGGAACGGTCCACCACTGGAGAGCGTTCCACATCCCCTGGGTCACTGTCACTAACTGATCCAGCGGATCGAGGTGCTGTGACCATTGGCTGGCCAGTCCCCATTGAAAGAGATGCATGTACCAGCGGGCCCAGTGGCCACACTGGTGCAGGCCACCATGAGGCCCAGGAGGCGCAGGAAGTCCCGGGCAGGGCGCGATTGCCCAATCTGAAATGATTGGGCAAAAGAGGAAAGAACCTCGGCCCTGTCCGCCGGGAGCCATGCTCGAAGAGAGTCGAGCTCTGCCCCGATGAAGAGTATCACCTGCTTTGGCAAGAGTTCCGACTTGGCCTCATTGATGAGGACGCCAATCTGAGAGCAAACCTGGAGGGCCAGATCTCTGGACCGCTCCACCTCCGCTCTGGAGGGGGCTGCAATCAGCCAGTCGCCAGGTAGGGGTACACCCGGACCCTTCCGCGCCGCAGGAATGCTGTCACCACTGCCATGCATTTGGTGAAGACCCTGGGAGCTAGAGAAAGGCCGAAGGTCATGGCCCGGAACTCGTAAAGGGATCCCTCTGCTCTGAAGTGGAGAAATCTCTGGTGAGACGGACGGATTGGGACATGAAAGAACGCGTCCTGAAGGTCCAGAGAACAGAACCACATGCCTCGTTCCAAGGATGGGATTATCTGAGCCAGAGTGACCATCCTGAAGGTCCGAGACCTTAGGAACCTGTTCAGGTCGTGCAGGTCGAGAATGGGGCGCCAGCCCCCCATCCGTTTTGGGACCAGGAAGTACCTGGGCACAAACCCCGGTCTGGAGGAGGATCCGCCACCTTCCTGATCACCTCTTCGAGGAGCAGGCAATATCGCTCCGTGAGCCGACAAAGAGGCTGCGGACCCGTAGCCCCCCGAGGGGCGACGGCTCAGAAGGGTGGGGTCTGCTCGAACTCCAGGGGCAGGCCCTTTCCTACCACCTCCAAAACCCAATGGTCCATGGTGATAACAGACCAAGCGGAAAGGAAGTGGTGCAGCTGTCCCCCCACGGGGGGAACCCAGGGGGGAGTGACGAGGCTGGGGGCGACACTCCTCAACCCGTCACTGGGCAGGCTTAGAGGAGGGGCCGGCCGAGGGACCTCCTGGGCCTTTACCTCCCTGCTTCCTGTTGGAGGAAGCCGCGGGCTTGGGTTTGGGATGCCAAGCGCGAGCCTGCTGGCCCTGGTGCTGGTGCTGTTGGGCCGGACGTCCCGCAGGTGCAGAAGGATGAAAGGACTTGTGCTGCTGCTGTCGGCGGCCTTTGTCCTTCTGGGCAGAGGTGACTGAGTCCAGAGTGGCACTGGACTTTTCGATCCGCTGGAGGTGACTTTCCACTCCAGGGCCGAAGAGGTCGGTCCCCAAGAAGGGGACATCCGCCAGTTTGTGCTGGGTATCCGCCATGAAGGTGGATATCCTCAGCCATGCTCTGTGGTGCATGGCCACCGCAGCTGCAACCGATCTGGCACAGGAGTCTCCAATGTCCAGAGCCGTTTGCAGCTGCTGCTTAGCCACTGCCCTACCCTGGTCCCGTACCTGCCCGACCGTGGTCTGCAGGTCAGCTGGGAGATGGGGGATCACCTCATCCAGGGAGCCCATGACGGCATGGGAGAAGTGTGCCATCAGCACGGCCGAGCTGGCCTGGCGGAGGCCAAGGGAGGACACAGCGCACACCTTGCACCCAGCATAGTCCAGCTTTTGACTCCTTGTCGGGGCTTGTCACATCCCTAGCTGCTCGCAGAACGCCAGAAAACGCTGTTCAGACCAACCCCGGGCAGAGGGGTGTTCCAAACCCATGCAAAGAGCCGGAGGGACCGCATACTTCCTGGCCATCCTGCCCAAAGGCGCAGGACAGGAAGCAGGCCACTGCCAGAGTTCCAAAGCTGGGCCAACAATGACTTCAGCCACCAGAAAGGCCTCTGTGGGTGAATCCCCTCGGTCCAGTATCTCCGTCAGGGGATACTTGGCCCGCTTGGATACGGGTTCGAGCTGCATCCCGGTGGACTCCGAGATGAGCCGAAGCAAACCCATGAAGGACGATGGGCTTTCATCCATCGACTGGCCCCTGGAGGACTCCAGATCGATGGGCCTGGAGAACAGGGAGGAGTCGTCGTCGGACTCGGAGGAGTCCGCGAAGAGCTGCCTGGGGCCTGAGCCACCCTCCACCTGCCGAGGATGGTCGGAAGTGAGGGTGACCGACAACCTGTGGGGCAGACCTTGACCCGACCGAGAGTCCTTGGTCGGCACCCCCGATTTCGGTTGTGGAGGCGGAGGTTCCACCACAATCAGTGGGGCAGCTGGCTTCGGCCAAACAACCGGCCCAAGCCTGGGCATCTTGGCTACAGCGAGGGTTGTTTCGGCCGCTTTGGCTACAGCCACTTGATGGCCGGGGAAGGCGATGGCGTCGGCTTGTTCCCGGACAGAAATAACTGCTGCCACATGAAGTTCTCGTAGCATCGACGCAATTTGTGCCGAAGCCACTCCTCTTCCGAGGAGGAAGACGAGGACGAGTGGCAGCACCGCTTACCTCGGTGACAAGACGCTGATGTCGGCGGGATCGGCTGGACCAAGACGATGTTCGAGACTGAAACCGAGATACTCGACGTTTCCGAGGACGGGTCTGGGAAGGGGCAGGGGACACCCGCTCTTCCCTCGGCTCGGAAACCTTAACCGGGGACTGCGGCACCGGAGGCGCAGGCAAGTCCTCGGTCTCCACCGGGGGGACCGGTGAAGAAGGGTTGTCGGCTTCACCAGTCGACAGCCCGTCCGATGGGTCGAGAAAAATCTCGACCGCGTCGACGGGTGTCTCGGCCAGCTGGCCTGACGGGGACGCCCTGACGCCCAGCGTCTTTAGCTGCAACCTCAACCGTAGTCGAGTGTCGACTGTCCGGGGAAGGGGACCTCTCCCATTCCCACGGATGCCGATGATGGGACTTACCCTTAGAGTCCTTCTTTTTGGACCAAGAGGAATGTCCCGATGGCCCCTCTCCCTTCGTGGAAAGGGACTGGCAAAGCTCCTTGAAAGAAGCTGAATATGAGGTACCCAGAGAGAGCGGGACAAATGCCGCGACCGAGGAAGATGCGGCCCGTGCCGCCTCCTCCTCGAGGGCGATCATCTGCTCAAGTTGCTCAGCCGAGCCAGCAGCCGCGGTAACCGCCCAATAGGCCTCCTTCGACTTAACCGGTGGGTAGCGCTTCTCGGGGCGCCCAAGCTGTAAAAGGGCAGCGCGGTCTTCCAGGACGTTGGCCGGAAACCAACGGCATAACTCCCAGGCCTGCGGGTCGTGTTCTAGGCTGAGGCAGTAGACGCACGTGGAGTGCGGGTCCATCCTGGACATCTTCTGCCCACAAGGGCACCACGAAATCAGAGTCGATTGTCCATCATGAGCCATGAGGGAGAAACTTTACCGAAGTCTTGAGAATTTTAAAACAAGTTTCGGGCTAACCGAAGAATTAGGATCCAGTCTACACACAGAGCATTAAGGAGGGAACCTGAGCTTACAAGCGGTAAGGAAGATCTGGCATCATGGGGAAGAGCCGAGAGTTTTACCACCTGGGTGGGTGGGAGGAGCCAGCTTGAAGACATTCCGGCAAGATTTATAGTGGCAAGGAACCTGCCAGACAGTGTGGATGAACAACATATCCATGTCCCTAGAATCTGCAATTTAACTAAAATAAAGCTACCGGTTTACTACAAACAAAAGATAAGGGCAGCAAATGAAACATAAAATACTTTAAATGTATTTTAAAAGTTTCACAGCGAGATGATGAGGACAGGATCTATGAGCATCTAGTCTTACAGGCAGAGAGAGAAATCTGAGGGTTAGAATGTAGGCAGTAGATAGGTGGTAGCATTTGAAAAAGTGGCACGAGCCAATGATGCCACCATTAGCATAACGTTCCATCTACAGGCAGATCTGGTTTAAAGGCATACTGCTTAAGAGTTAGGAATACTGGAGTTTTCCTGGGGTGAGAATTCCTCTTCTTTTCCTCTTGTGCACTGCTAGATACATAGATGTTGACGGTAGATAAGGGCCTACGGCCCACCTAGTCTGCCCATTTGTGCATGTAACTTTGCTTCTTCAAGCTTCTGTATAACTACGTTGTCCCCTTCCCCTGACTGCCAGTGTCCCCTGATGCCTATCCCATGCATTTTTAAATCCTGTAATTGTTTCAGTGCCCACTACCTCCTCCAGCAGGGCATTCCATTTGTCCACAACCCTCTCCGTAAAGAAATACTTCCTCACATTCCCACTGAACCTCCCTTCCTCCAGTTTCATCCCGTGTCCCTAGTCCTGGAACATCTTTTTCTATGAAAAATTGTGTTTTTCTGCACCTTTTTCCTCCTTGTAAGGTACTTCTATATCTCCATCATATCCCCCTCTCCCTCCTCTCCTCCAGGGAGTAAATATTTAAGTCTTTCAGCCTGTCCTCATAGATTTTGTGATGTAATCCTTGCACCATCTTGGTTGCCCTCCTCTGAACCGCCTCCACCCTATGTCTTTACATAGATAAGGCATCTAGAACTGGACACTGTACTCAAGGTGTGGCCTCACTAATGTCTTGTATAGTGGAATTATGAACTCCCTTTTCCTGCTGGTGATACCCCTGCCTATGTATCCCAGCTTCCTGTTTGTTTTTCCTGCCGCCTTGTCGCACCGACTCCCCACCTTGAGGTCATCAGAGATGATAACCCCTAGGCCCCTTTCCTGCTTGAAGCATTCTATATCCTCCCACCCCAGCTGATATGTTGTTCCTGGGTTTTTGTGCCCCATGTCCATTATTTTGCATTTCTTTGTGTTAAATCTCAACTGCCAGTCCTCAAGCTTCTGCAGCTCTCTCCTCATTCTATCCACACCCTCCGGTGTGTCCACCCTGTTCCAGACCTTTGTGTCATCAGCAAACAGGCAAATTCTCCATTCCAGGTCTTCTGTAATATCACTGATGAAGATGCTGAAAAGTACTGGACCCAGCACTGATCCCTGTGGCATCCCACTGGTCACCCTTTCCTCTGCGGAGTGACAGCTGTATCCTTTCACAACTAGATATTTTTTCCAGCTCAGCTAGCCACTCATTAGTGTCAGGGCCATTCTCTCCAATGATTAAGGATGACCCTCTTAGCTGTGATGAGAGCTCCTGCAACCCATTGGCTTATCAGTCCTCTGGGGGAGCAAGTGTCTCCCATGCAGTGGAGGGGTTGTAGCCCAACATAACTAATGTAGGTGCACGTGTGAATGTTGTCGCTGGTCTTTGACCTACATACTGTCTGAATAGTGTTCCAGAAGTGTTTGCGCTTAGGGCAGGCCCAAATAATGTGTGTGAGGGTTCCAGGGTGCGCATGACATCTCCAGCACTTGTTTGTTGGGAAGATGCCCCACATGTGCAGTTCTGACAACATTCTGCACCTCCACTGCAGTATCTTCAGGACAGTGAAGTGATTCTTTG
This sequence comes from Neoceratodus forsteri, assembly GCA_016271365.2. NCBI lineage: Eukaryota > Metazoa > Chordata > Ceratodontiformes > Ceratodontidae > Neoceratodus > Neoceratodus forsteri. The sequence goes on along the minus strand of CM057449.1, from coordinate 1,271,095,536 downwards.
AGTCTCTGACTGCCTTTGCAAGGCTGCTCCAGCATCTGTCCCAGTCCTGCAGGAGATTTCACAAGACAGCTCCTGACTCCACTGAGAATGGACTGGGGTAGATGTGTCCAGGGAGAGCTTGAGGAGGCATTTTTATATGTACCCTAGTCTAGACTGGGAGAGTGGATGCCGTAGGGAGTCCAGAGGTGATGGGGCACTCCCTTAAAGAGAAGGCCTGGGAGGGACACTAGAGCATACACGAACTGGAGATATCTCCAGTGGTGCTGTTTTGCTATGTCAAACTGCTCCCACAGGTGGTGGAAGGACATAGCACTCTACTGGAACTGCCTCTTAGGTGATGGAGTGTACTAATTCCCCTGTCATCCCAGTATTTCCAATTTGGGGTGCCCAGCGATGCGCATGCAATCACTGGATCATAAGGGCTGGTGGGAAGAGCTGGAGGGAGACCGTTCTGTGATCTTGGCAGCTTGCTTCCAGGATTTGCAGGAATGTTTGATTGCAGGGTGGGTTCTCAGCTCATGTGGAATTTCTCCAGAACATATCGCATTGGTACAGGGCCTTCCTAGGATGACCACCTCACAGGTTACCCATTTAGAAGAGGGGTGTTAGTGTCTTTATATGCAGCTTCTGAGGCTAGTTGGTATATTGCTTGTACCAGCTCTTGCAAATTCCTGTGCCAGATTCTCATGGCTTAGCCTTTGTGGGCCTACTTTCCAGAAGGACAGCATGTCTTTACGCAGCCTGATTATAACCTTGTGGTCTAAAAGAGTTGGGATATTGTCCAGTAGATATTAGTCCTTTGGGGCTACCATCATCTTGTATATATGGGCCACCCCCCCCAGTGGAAAAGGTTTAGTTGTTTCCACCTGGCTATGTCCCTCTCCAGAGCTGTATGGACGGAGTCCAGATTTTTTTCCCTCATTTGTTGGATTGCCCATTCGAAGTTTATTCAAAACAATTGTTTCGGGGGGGGTAATTGAGAGGAGTTAAACCTCCACTTTATCATCCTAAGGGTAAGGAGACTGAACTATGGTTTGGCTTTTGTGCCATCTTCTACCCATTCCTCAGGATTTGGCTATGGGTCTATTCTAAAGGAGGCATTGTGTGGGATAGAAAAGGAGGAGTAGTCACTCCCTTGAGGGGGGGCTAGTCTCCCAATGTCTGTAATGACTGGTTTTGTTGCTAGTGTCTGCTGAGCGACTGAGGCCTGTGGTCTGGACCCGGGGGGGGGGGGGTCTGCTGCTGTCCATCACAGTATTCCTGTCCCCCATAATCAGTATATAATTCATGGCATTATTAACTGAAATCATGCAGATTACAACTTTGTCATGCCATCCACATGACACCACTCTGCTGTTAACCCTTCTTGAGTATGTCATATCAATGGTATAACAAAACGGAATGCTCACAACAATCAATGTTCCGTAAAAGTAATTCAGTCTGTGATTACACAATCTTGGCAGCCCATACACTACAGAATACAATATATGGTCTTTGATTAACAACCACGCTGGAAACACTTCTCCAGGTTGCCATGACATCTGAAAACCTCTCGAGATGCGCTCTCGAGGTTTACAATGATGTCACAGCAACCTCTCAAATTGTTTACAGCGTGGTTACTAACCTAAAACCATACATTATCCTCTGTGTTTCCTTTTCCTGTTTTAGCTAGAGTTCGGGCAAGAGAAGTACAGAATGAGACATCTGGGAGGTTGGGCCCATAAATGCAGCACAGAGTGGCGCCCTTACCTCAAAGGCAGCCTGTGATAATGAAAAAGCTCCTCCAGGGTTCACGTGTGTAGAGGAAGCCTGTAAGTATACATCTTGAGTATGGACAGACTGGATGGGCCTTGAGGTCCTTAACTGCCATCAACTTCTATGTTTCCATCTTGGTGGACCACGATAGTAACCCCCTACTTTTTGCGTTACAGGCACTATTGTACACCTACAGTAACTGTCCTACCCATGCTTCAGTTTATCAGCTTCAGGTTTTAGAAGGTGAGTCTCCTGCAAAAAGGCAACCCCATTTCCCATCCTGCGGAAGAGGTTGAGGATCATCCTCCTCTTTATGAGGGAATTAATGCCTTTTACGTCCCATGTTATGAATTTGGTGGAGTTGTTAGCCATGAGCTTGGTTTTATGGGTGTGTAGAGGCTTTGCCAAGGTGTAAGTTGGTGGGGGGGGGGTCCTAGGTAAGCCAGATTGAGGGCAACAGCGCAGACCTTCTATTTGGGGCTTGTGGGGTAACAGTTCCAATTCACAATGGGACCCTTTCTTCAGTCTAGTGGGCCACTTGGTGTGTCTGGTGGGACATCTGAATGTGGAGGTTGTAGCTGAAGAAGTCCTTGTTCCAATGAAGGAATCATATTTATTTATTTATTTAGCTTTTGTTGACCGGGTAAGTGCACTAGACAAATCCTGCCTATTTTCAGGCACGACCCGGGGGAGGGGGATACAGATGAATGCCAACTGACCTTGAACCAGATTAAGCTGTTGGTGGTATTTTTAGTGAATGAGGGAAATTTGGCCAGGACACCGGGGAAATTCCCCTACTCTTTTCGATAAGTGCCATGGGATCTTTAACATCCACCTGAACTACCACCAATCCAGGCAGATGGGACCTCGGTTTAACGTCTCATCTGAAAGACGGCACCTCAGAAATGCAGCACCCCTCTCATGCTGCATTACAGTGTCAGTACTGGGATATTAACCCAAGTGCCAGATGTGGGAACTGAACCCACAGCCCTCTGATCTCCCGGCCTCAGAGGCGAGTGTGCTACCTACTGAGCCACTGACACTGCTATATATAACAAACAGAAGTGCCATACCAGCAGATAAACCTCTCTTTGATAAGGAGAAACAACTATACAGCGTCACTATGGTATAAACAAAGAAAGTTAGTAACCACTGATGCACCATCGTTTAGAAATAAAACATCTGTGGTCCCTGGGAGAAGTCATCCGGCAGGGCATCGAAAGTGAGACTACCTCAAGTGAGACCTCAATCGTGACCTTGTCGTTGAGGCACAGGTTAGGAAGCATAGGAAAAACCAGGAGCAGCTGTAAAATTCGCAACAAGTTTTATTATGAATAACAATAAAATCAAAAAATAAAATTTTTCAGAATACTGTTACAAAGACAGTATAAATAAAGAAGATCCATCTGAGTTTTCCTTCAATCTCTGTCTCTTCCAAGAAATTGCAGTTTTGGGCTGTGGCAACTCTTTCAAAAATTGTCAGGTATGCCTCAGTATCATCACAAGGACACAACTCTGTAAGTTTAATGGCGTTTAAGTTGCTTGTTTTTTGTTGCTCGCCTGGATCTGTGCCAGATCCTCTGCCTTTGATAGCCTGCAAGGCATCCAGCCATCGCTACTCCTGTCGCTGCATCTCTTCTCTCAACTGCTGCTTCATTTCTCTCCTCTGTTTCTCCATCTCTTTTTTGTTGTATAGCCCACCATTTGAAAAAGGCAGTCAGGCTTTCAGGTTTTGATACTGTCTGTTCTTTTTCCAGAACTTGTGTTGGCTGTACAATCTCAGCTTGGACTTCTGTCTCTGCTAGTTTGGCTGCCATTCTCCTGGTAATCACTCCTGGACTTGCTGCTGTAAAATCCATACCTTTCTCTATGCTTCACTGGTATTAGATCCAGTACCCATGCACAAAACTCCTGACTAAAGAGTATGCAAGGCGTAAATACCACTTCTATAACCATCTGTCATCAAGGCACAGGTCAGGAAGCATAGGAAGAATCAGGAGCAGTTGTAAAATTCGCAACAAGAGTTTAATTATGAATAACAATAAAATGAAATAAAAGATTGCTCAGGACACTATTTACAAAAACCGTATAAATAGAGAAGATCCATCGAAGTTTTCCTTCAATCCCTGTGTATCTTGCAAGCAAATGCAGCTCTGTTTTTATAAGTCCTTGCAAACCCCCCCTTCTTAACAAGCATCCTGTTTTTTTCTAAAATGTTCTTGTATATTTCAGGCAGGTGCAGGCAGGAACACAATGTCCCAGAACTGAGGCCCCTATTCCACAGCTTCTGCAAAAGGCTTAAAAATTACATTTCAGGTTAACCTCTTGAGTTTCCAATAGCTTTTTGCAATCATCTTAAACTATAATTATACATTTCAACAGCAACGCGATAAAATTTCTAAACAAAGGGATCCCAATATCAGTTACATTTCCATCTAATGATATGCATATATTTTTATACCAGCAGATATGCAAGAGAGGAAAAGACAGAACAGCAAGGGAAGACTGAGAGGCAGTGAGAGGCAAAGAACTACGAGACTGTCAGGGTGATCAAATCCTAGGTCTCACAGTAAAATGTGGTTGTGCAACCAGACAGACAAGAGACAGAAAAGAACAGAACAGATCCCTGCATTCAAACTCTCCATAACAACTGGGACAGGGTTCAAGTCAACCCTGTCACAGACCTTGACTGTTGACCAGATGATCGACAATGAGGAGAGCCTTCTGGCTGGTTATGGTACATCACATGCTTGCCTGCATTATGTCGAGAGGCTGTTCCTGCTGTGGACCAGATGGGGACACCAATCAAGCCATGTCTTGCTGCGTGAAGACCAGGGGCACTGGGTCTGTGAAATCGACTCAACTTTGTTCAACAAGCAGTCAACAGGCTTCAGAAAGATTTCCACGTCCTGCTTGACTGGAGTTGAACTTGACAGGCTCGACAGGGGTGCCGAAGAGCCCTCTACAAGCCCGACCTGTCATTCAACCTAAGGGCACTAGACTGCCGTTGAGTGGTCAGGTGAGTCGAGGGACCAGGAGGACCTCAATCGCTCCTGGTCTCATTACAGGTGCCGGTGGTGATTCTGCTTAGAGCCACAGTGGCCAGGCCTCTTCCCCAAAGTCTGGAAGGCCAAACACATCCCAGAAGCCTCTGGCGAATGACCCTCCGACACTGGCAAAACAGCACTGAGACTTCTGCTTCAAGGGCTGCAAGCTGCCATGCCAGCCAGCCATCTTGCAGCCCCTAGGACGGTCCTTCGAATTCCATTCCAAAAGCTGACCTAGAGTTAGCCACAGCTTCCCATCCTTGAGGGATTCAGGAAGCATAGACATAGGCCACACCTGGCTATGTCATGCTACCTGCCCAGGCAGCACAAGCACAGGTCATGTGGATCGGTGATCAGCATCTTCTGTCGGCAAAGCTCACAAAATTACAACCACGGTTTCCATTGCTCCATCGATGGTCAGTGAGTGGAGTCAGAGAGATCAAGGAAATAAAGTTTGTAGAAGTAGAAAACTTCAAAGGAAAGTCTGCCTATGGCGCACTAGGACACAAGTGGGAGTCACAAAGGAAGTGAGCTGTTGGTCCAGCAGAAAGAAAGATCCGACATGTGTTGGAGTTGGAGGATTATACCACCCAGATGGTGGAAGAAACTAGGCTTAAAGATATCTGGCAAATCAGACTGATCCAGTGGAACTGACAGAGTGTGGATAGTGAACTACAGTATATCCACACCCCTAGAATGGATTCTTGTCTGAACCTTTTACCAGGTTCTGGAAGGGGAGACGGGGATTAGGGATTGTGAACACAGTGAGGGATCATTTTAGAAGAAACATTACTATGGTCAGTAATTTTTCTTCAAGCCCCAGGAATCCCTCACTTATGTTTAACAACAGCAAACTCCACAGCAGTACCTTGAGAGGCTGGGCACAGAACCAATTTAGGGAAAGGGTTCTACAAGACAGCAGTGCCGAAGTGGACATCTATTCTGGACTGTATGTCCAGACAGTAGTGCTTCATTATAGTGTGTACTGTTTTCCAGGTAGCAGCTTTACAAATTTCTTGTAGGTAGATATCCCTTGATTCTGCTACAGAGGTAGAGGTGCCTCTAGTACAGTGTGCCGTGAGACCAATGGGTGGCAATTTACCAGCTGTTCCATAACAGAATATGGAGACTATCCAGCCAGTGTTGGTTCTCCTGGTTGATGGTTTGCCTTTCCCCACTTCACCGTGACAGACAGCTGAGTGCTAGTAGACATGACATCCTTTGTGACCTTCAAGGTCGAATAACTGACATACAAGGCCCTAAATGGACAGGGATCATGGTACCTGCAAGAGCTCCTTTGTCCCTACCTCCCCCTTCACCCTCTCTGCTTCGACGACAAGGGATTGCTGGGGATTCCCAGGGTCTGTCTGACAACTTCGGGGGCTAGATTGCTTGCTTTTGCTGCTCCGACCCTGTGCAATTCTCTGCCTCGTCAGGTATGGGAATACCCTTCCATTGAGACCTTCAAATTGGCTTTGAAAACGTATTTATTTGAACTTACTTTTGCTGATAATTAAATTCCTGCTTTGATGATTTTAGAAGTGAGGTTGTGTTTTAAACTGTTTTATTGTATAATGTAAAATGCTATGATCTATTCTGGAATAGCATTTCATAAATAAAGTTAGGTTTGGTTTGTGTGGTGGCCCAAGTAGTTGCTCAGTACCTTTTTTACATCCAGACTGTGGGAGCTTTTGCACCCCATAGCTGGATTTTTCTGTAAAGAAAACAGGAAGGGCAACTGACTGATTCAGATGAAATTCAGACACTAGGGAGGAATTTCCTATTTGTTTTTAGGACTACCTTATACCTATGGAAAATTATGTAGTTAGGATCTGTGATGAAGGCATGTAGCTCACTCAATCTCCTTGCAAATAGCAATGTCACCAGGAAAACTGCTTTCCAGATGACATACTTCAGTGTGGCAGTGACCATGGGCTCATAAGAAGCACCCATCAGCTGGGGTAATGCACACATTCAAGTCCCAGGAGGGAAAGGATCCCTCACTGGAGGGTACACAGACAGTGTCTGCAGATAAGGGCCTATGGCCCACCTAGTCTGCCCATTTGAGTTTGTAACTTCAGTTTATGTTTTCCTAGAACTCTGTTGCCCCTTACCCCTGAACTCCAGAATTCCTTTATGTCTATCCCATGCATTCTTAAATCCCGTGATTGTTTCAGCCCCCACCACTTCCTCAGGCAGGGTGTTCCACTTGTTCACCACCCGCTCTGTGAAGAAATTCTTCCTCACATTTCCTCTGAATCGCCCTCCCTCCAACTTCATCCCATGCCCTCTAGTCCTGGAACATCTTTTTGCTTAAAATAGTGTATTCTTGCACCCTGTTTCTCCCTGTAAGATACTTGTATGTCTCTATCATGTCCCTCTCCCTCCTCTCCGCCAGGAGTACATATTCAGTTCCTTCAACCTGTCCTCATAGGACTTGTGATGCAATCCATGTACCATCTTTGTTGCCCTCCTCTGAACCTTCTCTACCCTGTCTATGTCCTTACGTAGGTAAGGTCTCCAGAACTGTACACTGTACTCCAGGTGGGGCCTCACTAGTGTCGTGTATAGTGGAATCAAGACTGGTGATGCCCCTGCCTATGAATCCCAGCATCCTATTTGCTTTATCTGCTGCCTTGTCACACTATTTCCCTACCTTGAAGTCATCAGAAATGATAACCCCAAGATCCCTTTCCCGCTTGGTGCATGCTATATCCTCACCCCCAACTGATATATTGTGCCAGGGTCTGTGTGTCCCATATGCATTATCCTGCACTTCTTTGCATTGAATTTCAACTGCCAAACCCCTGACCATTCTTCAAGTTTCTGCAGGTCCCTTCTCATTCTGTCTACACCCTCTGGTGTGTCCACTCTGTTACAGAGCTTTGTGTTATCAGTGAACAGTGAAATTCTGCCTTCTAGGTCCTGCACAATGTCACTGATGAAGATGTTGAATAGGACCAGTCCCAGCACTGATCCCTGTGGTACCCACTGGTCACTCTTCCCTCTGTGGAGTGACAGCCATTTACCACCACCCTCTGTGTCCTGTCGCCCAGCCAGTTACCTACCCACCACACATTGTCCTGTCCACAGCCATATTCCCTAGTTTGTGTAATAGTCTTCTATGTAGCACAGTGTCAAAGGCCTTGCTGAAGTCCAGATAGGCCATGTCCACTGCCCTCCCCTGATCCACCTCCCTAGTCACCCAGTCAAAAAATTCAACGAGGTTGGTCTGACATGACCTCCCCCTGGTGAAACCATGCTGCCTTGGATCCTGCAGTCCACTGACAACCAGATGTTCCACCAATCTCTCCTTCAGTAGTGCTTCCATGAGCTTCCAAACTACCGAGGTGAGGCTGACTGGTTGGTAGTTCCCCGCTTCCTCTTTGTTCCCACTTTTGTATAAGTGGGCTACCATCTGCTGTCCTCCAGTCTTTGGGTACCTCTCCTGTTTCCAGTGATCGGCTAAACAGGATAACCAGAGGTTCAGTAACCACTTGAGTTTTTTAAGGACCCTGAGGTGCACCCCATCTGGCCCCATTGCTTTATCAGCCCTTATTACTTCCAGTTCCTCCAGGACCCTTTCTCGTGTAAAGGGACTTGTGTCCATTTCTGCACCATTCTTACCCCTTGTACTCCCTTAAGACCCATTACCCTCCTTTTCCTCAGTAAAGACTGAGCAGAAATACCTGTTCAGTATGTCAGCTTTACTGTTGTCATCCTCCACGCGGCCCCCATCCTCCCCTTCAGTCTCACTATCCTCCCTTTGCCTTTCTTTTTCACTTATGTACCTGTAAAAGGTTTTGGCCCTCTACCCACTGATTTTGCAATGTGCTCTTCTGTCTGAGCTTTGGCTTCCCTTACTGACTTCCCTGCCTCCCTTTGCTTCTCCTGGTACTTCTCCCTATCCCCTTCTGCCTGTGTCTTTTTGTATTGCCTGAATGCAATCTTTTCGGCTTTCACTTTCTTTGCTACCTCTTTGGAAAACCATAATGGCCTCCTCTTCCTTTTCCTCTTGTTAACCTGCTTAATGTAGAATTCCGTTGCTCTTGTAATCCCCGTTTTAAATACTGCCCACTGTTCCTCATCCCCTGATTCCTGCCCCATTCCCCTTAATGCCTCTTTCAAGTATCCCCCCATTTTCCCAAAGTCTGCCCCCCTAAAATCCAGGATACGTGTTTTTGTGTGGTTTGGTTCTGTTCCTTCTGTGATTTCAAATCACAATGACTGGTGGTCACTGTTCCCCAGGTGCTCCCCCACTGTTATCCCCATCACACTGTCCCTGTTTGTGAGCACACGGTCCAGTATTGCCTTCTGCCGAGTTGGTTCCATGACCAGTTGCTTGAGGAAGGCACCTGAAGGAGTCCAGGATAAATTTGCTCCTAGTTGATGCTGATGCTGGGATGCTCCAGTCCACGCCTGGAATATTGAAGTCTCCAACCAGTACTACTCATTTTGTCTGCCATCCTTTGGATGGCTAGCATCAGCTCCCTATCTGTTTCTTCCTCCTGGGCTGGTGGTCTATAGACCACACCTGTGCGGATGGCTGGTCCCATTTTCCTTTCCAGCTTAACCCACAGTATCTCTCCCTCATTTTGTTCCTCCTGGATCTCTGTGGCCCTTATGTCATTTTTCACATACGGTGCCGCTCCTCCTCCCTTCCTACCTGCCCGGTCTCTTCTGAATATGTTGTAGCCAGGAATGGCCATCTCCCAGTCATGGTCATCATTACACCAGGTTTCTGTGATGGCCACAATGTCCAGGTCTGACTGCACCATGACAGCCTCCAGATCTTCCATCTTGTTGCTAAGGCTCCTGGCATTGACAAACATGGCGTTCCATGATTTGACCTCCCTAGACTGTTTAGCTGTTCTACTCCAGCCCCTGCCCTGGTTGTCCTTTATCCCTGGTTCTCCTTGCTGTCTGCCCTTCTGCTGATTTTTGCTCCTTTTCTGCCTATCCACCTCTTGGGTGCTAATGTCCATCTTTTGCACACTGCTTTGTTCAGATATCCACTCCTCTGGTTCACTGGTTCCACTGCTAGCTGTGGGGGGGTGAGCAAGTAGGTACCCTCCTTGCTGGCCTGCCACCCCCCTTGGCTAGTTTAAATGCTTGTCAATGTAGCATTTAAACTTATCATTGAGTGCTTAGAGCGCCCTCCAGGATGGATGCAGGCCATCAGGCTTGAACAAACCTCCATCTCTCCAGGTGGGTCCCCAGTCACCAATGAATCCAAACCCTTCCTCACAGCACCAGTTCTTCAACCATGAGTTAAAGTTCCTGGTGCATGCACCCCTATGCTCTCCCATGCCTCTCGCAGGTAGTACTTCTGAGAAGGTGACAGAAGTAGCTACTTGCTTGAGACCCCTCCCCAATTTCCTAAACTCTTCCTGAACTTCCTTTGGCTCCCCATTTGCCAGGTCATTAGTACCTAGGTGGATGACGACATCCAGCTCACCCTCCCGTCTTGCCTTCCCAGCGATCCCCAGGATCTTCCTTCCATCCCTCCATGCCGTGGCACCTGGTAGGCACCTCACCTCCCTGTCCTCTCCCTCTCCCTCCTGTGTTCCTAGCTGAATCCCTCTTATGATGGAGTCCCCCACCAGGATTCATTTCCTCCTCTTCCTCTGGGGTCCACTGCTTTTCCCGCTGAGGTCACCTCCTTGGCTAACCTCCACATCCTTTCCTTCCACTTCTCTGGGTACCTCTATTTGGTTGCCCCCATTTGCCAGTGTGGCATATGAGTTCTTGAGTGGAACAGGATCTGGGATGTGCCTCTGCCTGACCGTCTTAACCTGCCCTGAGCCCACTGTCATCTAAGTGCTCCTCGTTCTCGGCATCCTTTGAGGCAGCGGCATTGGACTGGGTGGTCTCTAGATAGGGGTGATAGTACTCCTGAAGCAGTTTACTTCCGCTCTGAGTCTGGCTACCTCATCCCGCAGTCCAGAGAGATGCATGCAGACAGGGCAGCACCTCAGTGTCCAGAAGGTCTACCTGAATATGGCTGCCCCTTCAGCTACTGCATTGCACCACTCCCCACATTATACTGCTATTCCACTACTTGTCTGTTACTGAAGATCTCCTAGTTCCCTTTTTATTAATTTACTGTCCTAAAAATCCTGCCACTGATCCTCAGATACTTTTCTTTTAAAAAAAGAAAATAAATAAATGAATAGATGAGTCAAAACACTTGTCGTGCTGAGGGTGGGCTTCTTCCCCTTATGCCCCTCCTACTCCACACCCCCTACTAATCCCTGTGTTTAGCTCCTGTCAATCAGATTTAACAGGGCATATAATTAAGAGTTGGGGGAAGGGAGGTCGAAAATTTGCAGCAATTAAAGACAGCAAAGAAATACTCCACCACATTTAAAATTTCAGCAGCCCAAAAACAATTCTAAGTAAAGACAGCAAAAAAATTACAGTGTCACTAAAAGCCCACAATCTAAGTTTAACCCTTGCAGGGCTGCGGACTGATATATCAGTCCAGAATTCCTATACGTTCTAATGTTGTCGGCAGCCTAAAGGTTAATAACAAAAATAGCAATTACCAGTTACTGTAAGGCACTGAAATGAATGTGTTTCCTTCCCCTTCTGGCTTCTTCTGAGAAAACAAAAACCACTTGCTACCTCAACTCTGACTAAGCCCCACCTCCAGTTATCACGAAGCTGAGGTCAGAGGCCAGACAATTAGCATCCTTCACCCAGACTACAGGGCAAGTCAGACAAGTACATTTTGATTAAGGCCTTTTAAGTAGTAGTTTTATTTATTTATGGAGCCCTTCCCCAGAGGCTCAGGGTGCCAGTACAAAGAGTAAATACCAGACAATTAAATCAAATATATAATTATAAAACAAGCAATAAAAATATAACTTACAACCCTACACCCAAAAAATGAATAAGCCAGCAACCGGACTGCACAATAAATACGTTTCTCATAAATAACATAGTTCAAACACCAAAAGCCTGAACAAAAAGAAAGGTTTTGAGACCCTTTTTTAAAAGACTTCCACCAAGGGGACTTCCCTCAGGGCCCTCGGTAGCGAATTCCATAATAGCGGTCCAACTACCCTGTCCCTGGGAATTTTAACTCTGGTCCTGGGGATAGCCAGGAGACCCTCCTTGGTGGAATGGAAGGAACAAGCATGCAGGTAAGGATGAAAGAGCTTGCACACATTGCCCATACCCAGACCGTGTAGGGCCTTACAGGTTAGCAAGCCAGCCTTATAGTAGATACAACACTTAACTGGCAGGCAGTGCAATTCCAGCAGCACCGGGGAAATATGACTCATCCTTGAGAGGATGGTCAGCAACCTCGCAACTACATTCTGTACCAGCTGCAAGCACTGCAGCATACCTCCACTGACCCCAAGGTACAGAGCATTACCTACCTGCCCAGAGTGGGACAAGCTGTCTAGGAGCACACCAGAAGGAAAGAACAGTTACGTACGCATCGTAACAGTAGATCTTCGAGAGGATCTCTTTCATCAGGCCACACCTATGGAACTATAGCCGTCAGGCACTAGGACCACATGGAAACTTTTTTGCAGGCAGTCCACTATGGGTCACCCACAACAACATCCTACATCAGGATTTCCCATATAAATGTGGGCGGCCCCTTCCCTCCTCAGTTCCCTGCCAGAGATCAAGCTTGAAGGACCTCCCTATAGGGAACCGGGAGAGAGTCAGTGGCTCTGCCTACCACGTGAGGCAGGAAGCAGAAGGTAGACCTTTCTGGAGTAAGAGCCAGGAGCTCGAGAGCTCTAAACTACAAGGGGGATGGAGGGTGGGATGGCATAGCCTGATGAAAGAGATTCTCTCGAAGATCTACCATTAAGGTAGGTACATAACTGTTCAATCTTCTTTGAGGATATCTCTTTCAACAGGCCACACTTATGGGATGAGTACCAAGCAGTACTGATATAGAAATAGTCTGCATGGCTAGAGTCCACAAGCCTAAGAAAAGATGCCTTGAAGGGCCGCTAGGAAAAAGCCTGCTCTTTTTCGTGAGGCAATGTCCAGACTGTAGTGTTTAGTGAAGGCGTGGACAGTACTCCAGGTGGCAGCGGCACAAATTTCAGCAGCAGACAAATTCCTGACACAGGTAACAGAAGTGGTCATACCTCTAGTTGAATGGCTATGAACAACTCCAGGAAAATCCTTACCATAATTCCTATAACAGAAAGTAATACAGTTGGCTAACGATTTGAACAAGCACCGTTTAGAATCTGGAATGTCCTCTTTCCCAGGGGCAAAGAAAACAAAACGCTGCAAGGACTTCCTGCAATCCTCTGTACAGTGTATACAGTACCTGATGATTCTGTGTACGTCTAAAGTATGCAATGACGCTTCTCCTGGATTGGCATGCTCTGGAAAATAAACTGGAAGGTGGATGGTTTGATTTAAAGCAAACTCAGCCACCACCTTTGGTAGAAACTTAGGAATGGTATGTAAAAACACCCTGTCTTTATGAAAAATCAAATAAAGAGGCTAAAGGGCAATACCCTAAACTGGCAGTGCTATCCCTGAAACAGGAATCTTAGATATTTTCTGCGGGAGATGCAGATCTTGATGTGCAGGTAAGCATCTTGCATATCCAGAGAGCAAATCCAGTCCCCTGGGTGCAGCAGTGGAAGCAAGCCTTGCAGTGTGACCATTCTGAACTTCTTGTACTCTATAAAGAAATTCAAGTCCCTGAGGTGTAGAATGGGTCTCAGATCTCCTGTCCATTCTGGAACCAGGAAGTACAGCGAGTAGAAGCCTGTGTTCCTTTGTTCCATGGAGACAGGTTCTATTGCCCTTTTCTGAAGCATGATGTGAATTTCCTCCAAGAGCAATGGGATATGATCTGGAGGATAATGTGTAGGCACTGGGAGATGGGCTGAAGGCAGTTTCGGAAGCTCCAGAGCATGACCTTGTGCAGTTATTTGTAGGACCCAACCATCTTAAAGAGCTAGTGTACTGCTTGGGAGTAATAGTAATTTTCAGATGCAGTCAGCTATCACTTCTTATACCTCAAGCATTTTTTCTTTTCTGTTTGCTAATTAGAAGATTTTCCACCTGGTAGTACTTGGGTAATATGTGGAGCAGCACTCTGTCTGGAGGAAAAAAAAAAGTCATTTCTGTTCCTCCCACTACATCGTTACAAATGAGACCAAACACCTTGAGGCACCACAATCCTTGCAGCCTGAGCAGTGACTCTCACAAGCTACCAATCAAAATGCAGGAATTTGTGACATCACTAGTAACCAGGGAGAGCCAGTCCCTGCTGCTTCATGTGAAAGTGAAACCTGGCAGTGAGAAATGGTTTCTTATTGGTTACTAGTGATTTCATAGTCAGTGCGGTCTCAGTGTTGATGCAGTGGGAGGAACAGAACCAACTTTTTCCCCCTCCAGACAGAGTGATGCTCCACACATCACCCCAGTACTGCCAGGTAGAAAATATTCTAATTAGCACACAGAAAAGAAAAAATACTTGAGATATAAGAAGTGATAGCTGACTACATCTGAAAGTTACAATTAATTGCAGGCAGTTTTGAGGCAGTACACTAGCTCTTTAAGTTACCTTCCTACACAGGTTCAGGTGGAGAGAAAGGCGACGGACGACCACCATCCCTGGAGGCAGAGTAGGTGAGGTGGGAGGGGTGTTCAAAGTAGTCAGGTAGCACCTATTGCTGCAGCTGCTTCAGTGCCACCTGTAGGGGTTTTTGAGTGGGCATCTGGGATGGAGCTTGGTGGGGGTTAGGGTGCTGCTGCCCTACCCTTGCCTTGCTGTCTAGTGGCAGATCTATGTCTGGTAGTGGCTAGACGAAAGGCACCCTCTGCCTAATCCTAGGTTGGGTATGGTACATGGAATGCACTGATTTTAGGGTTCTACCTGAAGCCTGTAAGTTGGAGAGAATGCCCTGAACATCTGCTCCAAACAGCCTATGTCCCCTGAATGGGGCACTGAGGATGGGCTGCTAGAGATCACTGGCAAATCCGTACACTCTTAGCCAGGAGTGTCTTCTGAGACATATGGCAGAGGCTGCAGCCTGGCAGAGGCATCAGAAATGTCATAGGTGGAACGCAGTATGTATTTACCTACATTGTCACCACCCATAACAGCACGCAATAGCTCCTGCTTGGTAGTACCCTCTGGTAGGGCCTGGGCAGCTGCCTTGGCCTTTCTCCAAAGGGGTGTTTTGCTATTTTGCCTTGTGGGCCTCATAGTTTGCAATCCTTAGGCCCAAAAAGGCAGAAGCAAAAGTCCTTTTGCCCAAGACATCAAGCCTCCTTGACTATCAGGAGGGAGGGAACTAAGGTGCTCTGGTGCCTTAGATCTGTCATGAGCTGCATTTCTGACCACAGAGGCAGCCTCAGGTTGTCCTGCAAAGTAAGGTTTACCTTAGGGGGGCTTGGTATAACTTATCTGCCTTCCATGGAATGGCAGGTGTCATACTGGGCCTATGCCAGGAAGCCATTGTAGCATCCTCCAATGCTGTGAGGATGGGAAAAATAACAATGGGGGGGGGGGGTCAGATAGTTCTAAGAGGTCCACTAGGTTCTTCTTAGTTATATCCTGCTCTTCTAGGTCAAATCCCATTGCTGACTGAAGCTCCTGCATCACAGTAATGAATGAGTAGGTCTTCAGGGGGAGACCTAGGTGTGTAAACCACAAAATTGTCACTGGAAATAGAGACTATGGAGCTAGTGCTTTCAAAGAGGTCTCAATATTCTTTACATTCCTTTTCCTCCTCCTCGATGATGAGCTCTGAGTTGTACTCCTGGTCCTTGCTGACGTAGTCAGGAGAACACAAGGAGGGGAAGGAGAAGCCATCGACAGCCTAGAGGATGTCTGGCACATCTACCTGGCTGGCTGGTGTTGATGTTGGGGTTGGCTGTACTAGCCCCAATGAAAAAGTCCCATGTATAGGAGAGGGAGGCTGCAGGCATTTAAGAAAGTCTGTAAACGACGAAAGAACAGCCTGCAAGTCAGTGCCTGGAGAATCGACAGGACTGCCGGTGGGTGTCGACATGGGAAGTGTTGCCCCAGATGTCAACGGTGACTCAACAGCTGTAATAGACTTTGTGGCACTTGCAGCTTGTGCGGCCCATGAGTGAGTGTTGACAGCTGTTGTAGTGGGTGGTATTGCCACAGCAGCAGTCAACTGCACTGAGATGGTCATGCTGAAATGGATAGGTGACTGAAATCATACCAGGGAGGCCATTTCTTTGCTCCTTTCCCTATCAGGGTGTTTGTGTCAGAAGACTTTTCCCTACTTCGGTGAGTGGGAGCTGGAGGACTGGGCCAGCAACATGGCAGAGCTATTCTCCCTGAGCTTTTGCTCCATCCTGGCCACCTGCTGCTTCAAAAGGTGAGTTTCCAGGTCTTTGTCTTGGTGTTGCCGGGTAGCATTGTTGAATTTCCTGCCAGTCGTACACTCAAAATACTTAACATTTCGATACCTCTTTAGACAACATACATTGCATCAAAATTTACTTTTAAAAAGTGAGTACACCTAGTGTGAGAAAATGAGAAAGTTGATTGTAATAACGATGTTTCTGAGAAGGGTCCGATGAGTTATGATCGACAATGGGAAAAGAACGGAGGAGGGAAGGGGCCTCCAACATTTATATGGAAAGTGCCAGAGTAGGATGTCATCACGGGTGGCCCCTAGCAGACTGCTTGCGAACATTTTCTGTGAGGTCCTAGAGCCTGACAGGTATAGTTCCATTGGTGTGGCCTGATAAAAGAGACATCCTCAAAGAAGATATATGTTTTCCACCTTGAAACACAAGTTTTCCTTGAAACCTTCAGCACTTTTATTACTGTTTCAGAAAGGTTTAGCCCAGATAACTCTAGCCCTACAAGAACCATGCTCTGAGGCACAGAGTTCTCAGATCTGGGAATGCTGGAGTCTGCCAGTACATTGTCTTTCCTAGGCAGGTATACTACACATAGTTGAACTTCGAGGGAGTAGGCTAGGTTCCAGATCTTCATGACTTCTGTGCAAAACTTTAAAGATGCAATAAAAAAAAAAATAAATAAAAAAAAAAATTCGGGCTTACCAAACAAAGTGACAGCTGAACTTCTGAGTTAAGTTCCGTTCATACAAAATTTATTTATAAATATTTAAAAAGCTGTAGCGAATTGCTCCCATACCACCACCAATGTTTCACATCTTGTCCAATGCTTTTTCAAGGATCTTGAAAAAGCATCAGACAAAATATGAGAGGAGATAGCCTGTATTGTCAGGTACACTGCCCTGAGTTCCAGATTTACGTGCGCTAAAGTCTCCTGAGTACTCCAGGTGCCAACTCAAAGTAAGGTACTCTAGGTGGGTGCCTCATCCTAGGAGGGAGGGATTTGTTATGAGTATAACTGTGGGAGATTGCTACAGGAAAATAATTCTTTATTTGAGGATGTCTTCCTCCTTCCAGCATTCCAGCACCTTCAACAAAGTTTTTATAACAGGCAACAGTTTAGATAAAGGATCCCACCACTGAGACCAATGGTCTCCTAGGTGACAATGAATATCCCTCATTTGGAACCTGGCCCCTGGCACTACTGCAGTAGTCAAGGTCATGTGACCTAGTAACCATAGTGGGACTAAAGGTTCCTCCACCAGCTGCTGTAGTAGAGGAAACCAAATCGGGCACGGCCAGAATGGGGCTACCAGTATCATGCTGGCCCCCCTCCATCTGCAGCCTGATGAGTACCCTCTGAATCAGAGGAAACAGAGGGAAGGCGTAAAGAAACCTCCCACTCAAGAGGGACAACGCATCTCGCCCCAGAAAACTCCAGGCCCTGGATTGAGCGAGCAAAAATGGGACAGTTTTGCATTGAGTGGGGACGCAAAAAAGTCCAACTCTGGATGACCCCATCTGTCGAACAGATCTTCTGTGATGGATGACTGAATCTCCCACTCGTGCACACTGGACTGAGTCCACCTGAGGCTGTCCTCCAGTTTTAGCACTCCTGGGACGTGGACCGCTGAGAGGATCAGGCCATGGTCTAGTGCTCAACACCACACTCTCACTGCCTCCCTGAACAGGGGGAATGAGTACATCCACCCCCCCCGCCACGCTTGTTAATACAGTACACCACACTAAAGTTGTCTGACTGAATCAGCAACTGCCCTGGAAGAAAAAAATTACTCACCTTAGTAATGCTGTTTCTTCTAATGGAGTCTTGCTATATTATGACATATACAGTGAGTCCCAACCTTCGAACTGCTCCGGAGGTGAAAGAGTTAACTTTCCATGCCAGGCATGGAACTTTGAGCACGAGCTCGGTTGAAAACTCTGTCTGTTGTTCTTCAAACTCAAACTGTCAGATCTTTACGAGCAAAACTCACTAAGATTCTGTGTGGAAGCTATAAACCTACACTAGCCAACTGTCTACTAAATATAAGAACACATTTTTTGGTCCCAAAACAAAGACTCAAGTCAGGGGATCCAAAAAATGAAAAATACAACACCCAAACACCCCAAAAAGGAGGGGTGAAAAAACAAGGTGGGCATCTACTAAGTGCCAACACTGCACTGCCCACCCACATCCCAAAAACAGAGGTTCTGAGAGGGGCAGGCAGGGAGGGGGGAGGTCATAATATAGCAAGACTCCATTAGAAGAAATAACATTACTAAGGTGAGTAATTTTTTCTTCAAACAACATGAAGTCTTGCTATATTATGACATATGCAGACTACACAGCAGTACCTCCATGGAGGAGGGACAGAACCTACTTGGGAAACAGGCTCTGAAGCACAGCTGTGCCAAACCGAGCATCACTCCTAGCCTGGATGTCCAGGGAGTAATGCTTGGTAAAAGTGTGAATTGTTTTCCAGGTAGCTGCCTGACATATCTCTAGGATAGGGATGTCCCTGGCAGCAGCCAGAGATGCAGCTGTACCTCTGGTAGAGTGAGCCCTCAGGCCTGAGGGAGGAACCTTACCCAGTTTTTCGTAGCAAAACTGGATACAAGAGACAATCCACCTGGCAATGGATCTTTAGTGGCAGGTTTCCTTACCAACCTCACCATAAGTGAGGAACAGTTGAAGGGAGTCAAACCTGTGACCTTTGGTACGTTTCTATGTAGTAACTCAGGGCTCTTTGACATCTAAACAGTGCAGTCTCCTCTCGCCAGAGGAGGAATGGTCAGTGAAGTACACAGGAGAGACACAGATTGATTAAGGTGGAAGTCTGAAACCACCTTAGGCAAGAACTTTTTGTTAGTCCTGAGGACCACCTTATCTCTATGAAAGGAGATAAAATCAGGCTCCACTGACAATGCTTGTAATTCACTTATGCACCTGGCAGAAGTGATGGCTATCAAAAACACAGTTTTCCAAGTCAAGTACTTAAGCTCTGCTGAAGACAAGGGCTCAAAAGGGGGTTGCATAAGCTGGGCAATGCAAATATTACGATCCCAGGCAGGGGCAGGGTCCCTGAATGGAGGGTTGGTGTGAAGCAACCCCTTGGAAAACTTGGAGAATACAGGATGAGCT
This sequence comes from Neoceratodus forsteri, assembly GCA_016271365.2. NCBI lineage: Eukaryota > Metazoa > Chordata > Ceratodontiformes > Ceratodontidae > Neoceratodus > Neoceratodus forsteri. The sequence continues at coordinate 1,271,076,249 of CM057449.1, read as the reverse complement.
GAAAGAGAAGAGGGTTTACCTGCTGATAAGAAAGCAGACACGGCTGCCGGTGCACTTTTAGGGTAGCTGGTCTCAGCCCCAAAGTATTCAAATGCACCATATAATCCAGGACTGTGGGTAAGTCAGCAGATTCTGGGGAAATATGCTTGCCAGAGCACCATATGGAAAATCTCTTCCATTTGGAATTATAAGTAGCCCTGGTGGAAGGCTTCCTAGAAGCCTTCAAGATATCCAATACACCTTGGGAGAGGTGTAGGTCAGCAAACTCTAACTCTTCAAGAGCCAGGCCTTGAGATTGAGAGATTTGAGATTCGGGTACCAAACTCTTCCCTAGGCACAGGTTAACAGGCTGTGATTCCTGGGAAGACACAGGGGAAGGTGGACTGCTAATGATATAAGGAGTGGGTACTAGGGCTGTCTGGCCCAATCTGGAGCAATCAGGATCATCTTGCAGGGTTGAGATCTGATTTTGACTAGCACCTTGAACAGAAGAGGGAAGGGGGGAAAGGCATAGAGAAACTTCCTTTCCCAACTGAGAAGGAAGGCATCCAGAGGGACTGAGCCCAACACTGGGGGCCTGCAGCAAAAAAGGGGAAGTTGGTGATTGTCTGGGGCTGCAAAAAGATCTATCTGCTGGGTGCCCCATCTGGCAAATACTACCTCCAGTACTAGGGGATCCAGTGACCATTCGTGATGGCCCTGGGAAATCCTGCTGAGAGCATCTGCCAGGACATTGTCCTTGCCTGGGAGGTGAACTGCCGTAAGGGAGGTGTTCAGGGAATTAGCCAGAGACCACAACTTCATTGCTTCGGTGCACAAGGCCATAGACCGAGTGCCTCCTTGCTGGTTGATGTACCACATTGTAGTGGTGTTGTCTGTTCTGACCTGTACCACTTTGTTCTGAACAGATGTGGAAAAAACTTGAAGTGCTAGAAAAACTGCTCTGAGTTCCAACAGATTGATGTGGAGCAGAGATTCCTGAGGGGACCACAATCCCTGGGTAGTGAGGTTGCCCATGTGAGCTCCCCACCCCAAGAGGGATGCATCTGTAGTAAGGATTAAGGAGTGAGACTGAGGGGTGAAGGGGAACCCCGTCTCAGATTGCTCTGGTCCTGCCACCACTGAAGGGCTTGGATCAGGGTTCGAGTCACTGGGATCAGTTTGGTTAGAGGGTGTCTCCTTTGAGACCAAAAGGTTCTCAAATGGAACTGGATGTCCCTCATCTGAAATCTTGCTCCCTGCACTACTGCTGTAGAAGCAGCCATGTGCCCCAGGAGCTGCAGAAAATGCCTTGCTGGTTGAGAGACCTGCAGGGTGAAAAAGGAGGCCAGAGAGACCAGGGTCCTTGCTCTTTCCAGAGGAAGGAAGGCTCTGGCCTCTTTTGTGTTCAGTTCTGCACCTATGAAGGTGAGAAGCTGGACAGGCTCTAGAACTGACTTTGGAAGATTGAGAAGGAAACCTAGAGATGTAAGCAGTTGCTGAGTTACCTGAAGGTGTAGTTTGACTTGGTCTGGAGACTGGCCTACTATGAGCCAGTCATCCAGGTAAGGAAAGATGGCAATCTTTGCCTTCTTAAGTGGGCAACTGCTACTGCCAGGCATTTTGTGAATACCCTCGGGCAGAGGTGAGGTCAAGGGCATTGCTCTGAACTGGTAATGGCCTGAGGGCAGTTCGAATCTGAGGTACTTTCATGGGAGCTCTGATAAGAACATGGAAGTAGGCATCCTTGAGGTCCAGGGACGCTAGCCAGTCCCCTGGTCTTAGAGAGGGTGAAATAATTCCCAGAGTCACCATTTTGAATTTTGGTTTTAAAAGGTGCTTGTTTAGGTATCTGAGATCCAGGACGGGCCGCCATTCTCCTGTCTTTTTTGGGGTAAGGAAGTACCTGGAGTACAACCCTTTGCCCTGGTGTAGGGGTGGAACCCTTTCCACAGCTCTGAGAGCCAGGAGGATAGAAACTTCTGTTTCTAGGGCAAGTGCCTCTGATGGATTTGCAGGTGGAAAGGACCTGGTTCTCATCTTTGGAAATTTTTTGAAGCTGAGAACCAGTCCCTGGCTTACTACTTCCAGGACCCACTTGTCTGATGTTAAAGACTTCCAGTCCTGGACAAAGTAAGCCAGCCTGCCCCCTAGAGGTAGTGGAGAATCGGCCCTGGCCACCCCATCAGGGTGCCTGCTTGGCAGGGGCTTTAGGCCAAGGGGTGGAAGCAGGTCTGCTTGTACCCCGTCTGCCTCTCCCTCTAAAGAACCCCCTCTGGGCATAAGCTGAAGGGGAGGCCTGGGCTTGGTAAAAAGGCCTATGAAAAGGTCTGCCCCTGCCCCTGGAAGGCTGCCTTTGAGGAGTGGCCTGCCTTTCCTTGGCCTGTGCACTCCTATAGGTGGTCCTATACTCATCCATTTTTCATGTAATTCTCTGTCTGCTCCCAAACAGAGAATTACCCACAACAGGAAAATCCATGGCCTTAGTCTGAGTATCCTGTGACAGGCTAGTACATCTGAGCCAAGCCATTCCATAAGTGCCACAGATGTAGCCATGACTCTTGATGACACATCATTAGAGTCCACTGCAGCATGGAATTGCACCTTGATGCCTCAATACCATCAGCAGCCACCTGCTCCAGCTCCTGGCAAGCAGGCCAGGGACCTGTTTTGCTAGAGCCATAACAGTATCCCATCTGGATTTCTGATATCTAGCAACATAAGCCATATAATTTGCTTGTCTGAGTCCCAAGGATGCTGCCATGTACTGTTTCTTTGCCATGGCATCAATCCTCCTGGAGTCCTTGTCAGGGGGGTGTGAAGCCAAGGGAATATTTGCCTTGTCACAGGCTGCAGCCTGCACTACCCCAACATGGCTGCATTGTTGTGTAAGGAACTCCGTATCAGAGCCTGACAATGTGTACCTCTTGTTCATTCTTTTATCCACAGGATGTATAGTGTGAGGAGTTTTTAGAATTTTTACTGTCTGTTTCCCAAAAGATTTATGCAAAGGAATAGACAGTCTCCTAGACTGGGATATCCATCATTTCTACATAGTCAGGCTCCTCTTGATCATCCACAGCTTCCTCCATAGGGAGCTGGAGGGTTTCATCCACTTTTTTATAAAACATAAAATGAGAGGGGGACTCAGAAAGCCTAGGGGGATATGCTCCTGAAGGTCTGTCTGGGGAGATGTCCGGTTCAGTGGGCACATCCAGACTTTCAAATCCACGTTCACTCTCCTCATACTCCTCTTCCCCCTCCTCTGGTTCATAAAATTCCTCTAAATCATATTCTTGAACCGGTGGAACAACCGAACGACGCTTACCTGATGGTGCCGGTTCGGTCGGAACTGGGAAAGCGATCACACAATTTTAATCGCTGGCTATTTCTTCAGCGGTTGGAGATGGAAATTTTGGCTCCACATCTGCTGATTTTCTAGTCCTTTTTGCTGGAACAGACTCCTCCGAGTTGGCTCTCCTTTTGCCCGAGAAAGTCTCGCCCTGGTCAGAGGGCACTCCCTCCGGTTCGGTTACAACTGAATCGGGCTGGCCATCCGGATCAGCGGACTTCTTGGCCTCTCTTTCCCTGAGCCTACCAAATCTCTTATCCAGGGTAGCTGCAGGAACATTTTTGCAAATCTGGAAGTCTGCATTGAGGTGGTCAAACCCCAGACAATAAACACAGGTGGTGTGGGGGTCAGCCTTGGCAAAGGCTTCCCCACAAACACTGCAGTGTTGAAACCCAGTGGGCCCGGTTTTTCTTTTGGGTTTCTCAGACATAGTGCCAGCCTAACCACAACTTGCCCGTTTATGGCAATCCGCCAAGCAAGACTCTCTTATCGGTTCCCAACCGTGTCACGGGTCGTGGAAAAAAACGTAATGAAATCTGTTTTTTTTAGAACCGATAAGAACCGGGAACCGCACTCTAAACGACAGATTTAATGTATTTACAACAACCTGATCGGTTCAAACCGAACCGATAATACCGCTACAAGTTCCACACAGAAAATAAATGTAAAACCTATCTAGTACTTATGATACCACAGACAGAGCTTGAACCGACCGGTTGCGGTTTAAATTCGGTTAAAAAACCGAAAAATTAATACTTTAACCGACAAAATGAAGCAAGCAGAAGGAGAAATCTCCGGAGCGACTGTTCAGTGAGGCGGAGTAAAGAATCTGACAGTTTGAGTTTGAAGAACAACAGACAGAGTTTTCAACCGAGCTCGTGCTCAAAGTTTCATGCCTGGCATGGAAAGTTAACTCTTTCACCTCTGGAGCAGTTCGAAGGTTGGGACTTACTGCATATGTCATAATATAGCAAGACTTCATGTTGTTTGAAGAAGACAATTCTGAAAGGCCTGCATGGCATACAGAACCACCCACATCTCCAGGATGTTGATATGCAGAGAGGATTCGATCTGGGACCAAGAGCCGTGGGTTTGAAAAGGACGATGATGATGAACAGATGGGCTCCCCAGCCCAAACCGGAGGCATTAGTGGTGAGGATCTGCTGTGGAGAGGAGATCTGGAATGGAACTCCTTTCAATAGGTTCATGGGATCCATTCACCACTGGAGCACCTTGAGGACTGGGGAGGAGACCAGCACCAACTGATCTAGTTCATCCATTCGTTGGTCCCACTGTACTCAGAGAGTCCATTGGAGAATGCACATGTGCATCCTGGCCAGTGGAATGGTGGGAATGGCAGTTGCCATCAGACCCAACAGCCTCAGGTACACCCTGGACAGAATATAACGGCTCTGGGCCACCTCCTGAGCCTGGGCAATAAGGTACTCCGCCCTGTTTTGAGGAAAGAAGGACTTCCCCTGCGCCGAGTGTATGAACACCCCTATATATTGCAGTCTTTGGGATGAAGCCAGGACTGACTTGGGTAGGTTGACGTTAATGCCCAGGGAGAGGAACAATTAAAGAGTTCTGTCCAAAATTCCCAGGAGCTGTTCCCTGGATGGGACCTTTAGAAGCCAATCGTCCAGATAAGGGAAAAATAAATTACTCACCATAGTAATGGTGTTTCTTCTAATGGAGTCTTGCTGTATTCTGACAATATGCATTTAGCTCCAGGACTTGAACTGCCCCGGAGAGGAAAGAGTTAACTTTATGCAGAAGCATAGAATGTTGAGCTTGAGCTCTGTTTTCAAACCTCTGTCTCTGGTACTTACCAGTGTAATAGTCAGATTCTTACGAGCAAGCTAACTAAGTACTAAACTATGGAACTTGTTTATTATGTAGCCAAAGGGCAACAATTTGGGTCCCAAAAGGCTCAAGTCGAGAACCCAAGAAAAAAAAGATAGTGACAATATAATATACATATTAAACATAACAATAATGATAAACATAGAAACTTAGAATTTGATGGCAGATAAGGACCGCTTGGCCCACCCAGTCTGCCCATTTCCCTACCTAATGGATAAGCTGCAGATCCTAGTTAACCAGCAGTCTACTTCTTTCTACCCCCAACCCCTAGAATTGCCTTATGGCTGTCCCATGCATGCTTGAATTCAACCACTGTTTTTGACTGCACAACCTCCTCCGGAAGGCTGTTCCACGCATCCACAACCCGCTCTGTGAAAAAATACTTCCTTACATTACCTCTGAGCCGCCCCATCTTCAAATTGTGCCCCTTGTTCTTGCACACCTCTTTTTGAAAGATGCTACCCTCTTGGACTTTTTGATTCCCTTGAGGTACTTGAAAGTTTCTATCATGTCCCCCCTCTCCCTCCTTTCCTCGAGGCTATACATATTAAGCTCCTTTAGTCTTTCTTCATATGTCTTCCAGTGCAGACCCTGCACCATTTTAGTTGCCCTCCTCTGGACAGCTTCCATCTTGTCTATGTCCTTGCGGAGACTGGGTCTCCAGAACTGCACACAGTACTCCAGCTGGGGTCTCACCAGCTGTCTGTACAGAGGGATAACAACTTACTGTTTTCTACTGGTGATGCCTCTCCCTATGCATCCCAGTATCCCCCCAGCCCTCCTTACTGCCCTCTCACATTGCTTACCCACCTTTAAATCATCTGACATGACTACCCCCAGGTCCCTTTCCATTTTTGTTGTTGTTAGTATCTCACCCCCCAGTGTGTACTCTTCCCCTGGGTTTTTGTTTCCAAGGTGCATTACCTTGCACTTCTTAGCATTAAATCTAAGCTGCCATACATTTGACCATTCCTCTAACCTTGCGAAGTCCCTTCTCATCCTTTCCACCCCACCTTGTGCATCAACTCTGTTGCAGGTCTTTGTGTCATCTGCAAAGAGACATACTTTTCCTTCCAGTCCCTCTGCAATGTCGCTTATAAAGACACTGAAGAGGACCGGTCCTAATACTGAACCCTGCAGCACCCCACTAGTAACCCCACTTTCTTCAGAGTGGACTCCATTTACTGTTACCCTCTGTGTCCTATTCTCCAGCCAATTCTTTACCCAGGCTATCATCTTGTGACCCACTCCCAGGCTGGCTAACTTGTATATTAATCTTTTGTGTGGGACTGAGTCAAATGCCTTGCTAAAGTCTAGGTAGGCCATGTCCACAGCCCCTCCCTGATCTACTACTTTGGTCACCCAGTCAAAGAAATCTATTAGATTCGTCTGGCATGACCTTCCCATTGTGAATCCATGCTGCCTTGGGTCTTGTGCCCTCTGGCGCCTAGGTACTCGACAATTCTTTCCTTCAGAAGCGATTCCTTCCATTTTCCCTATCACTGAGGTTAAACTAACAGGTCTGTAGTTTCCTGCTTCTGCCCTGCTCCCACTTTTGTGAAGGGGAATCACATCTGCCCTCCTCCAGTCCTCAGGTACCACCCCATCCTCCCATGATTTGTTTAAGAGGGTAGTCAGTGGTGTCACTAGTTCTACCCTTAGTTCTTTTAGAATTCTGGGATGAATCCTATCAGGCCCCATTGCTTTGTCCACCTTCAGTTTTAAGAGTTCTTTCAGAACCCTTTCTTCTGTAAATGGGCTGGTATCAACTTCTGTATCCAAAGTGTTTCTATTGTTTGTTTTAGGTACCGCCCCCTCTTCATTTGTAAATACTGAGCAAAAATATTTGTTTAGTATCTCTGCCTTTCCACAGTCACCCTCTGCCCATCCCCCCTTCCCTTTATTAAGCCTCACTATCCCTCGCTTAGTCTTCATTTGCTTCCTGATGTACCTAAAAAAGGTTTTATCCCCCTTCTTAACTGAGTTGGCTATCTTTTCCTCAGTTCGGGCCTTTGCTGTTCTGACTGCCTTCTCAGCTTCCTTTTGCTTTAACTGATACAATTCTCTGTCCTGCTCCTTCTGTGATTCCTTGTACTTTCTGAATGCTTTCTTTTTCTCTTGAACCTTCACTGCCACCTCCTTTGAGAACCATACCTAGGGTTGCCACCTATCTGGTTTTTGACCGGATAATCCGGTTTTTAGGGTCCTTATCCGGTCATCTGGTTTTGGTTACATGCAGTCCGGTTTTTGGGCTATTCTGAGTGCTCATTATACTCTTAAAACTGATGTATCAAATCATTTACTGTTTCGGCTGCATTACATGTCCAGGTTACAAAGAAATTCTGCTGTCAGTGTCATTCAGACCTGCCTTTGTTTGTAAAACCAGACTGTATGAGAGGTGTAAAGTATGGCCATTAAGATCATTAGCAGCAAATTAACCTAAACTTTTCCACTCTGAATTTTAAGCATGGTCTTTTACTGCTACGACAGGAAACAGCTTTTACACCTTTATGTGCTCTCATGCGTTTCATTTTGTTTGTTCTGTATTATGGTAAGTTTTAGACCCATTTTTGTTACATTAATAATCTATCTTTTATTGCTTTTATCATTACATTTGCTCTAATTTTTTGCATTACCTGAACATTCCATGATATTAGCTACACTTTGACAGGTCATTCAGATAAACAGCATGGAATGGTGTATCTGAAATTGTGGAATGTCTTAGAAATATGAAAAGAAACAGCAGTTGCTGCTGAGGTAAAGGGGAACACAATGCATTATTAAGGGTACCACAAGCAATGATAATTAAGTTATCAAAAATTGATCAAAGAATCAGACTACATGACTGACATGGAAAGGAAAATGGGAGAGTGTTTAACAGAGAGCTGAGCAATAAGCTGTGGCTGAGCTTGACACATCCAACAGACCTGAGTTTGATTCTCACAACCTCCACTTAAATACAGTGTGACCCTGAGCAAGTCACTTAACCTTCCTGTGCTCCTGGGTCACTCCTGTAAAATGGGCTATGTGGCCTATGGGAGGTAACCTTGTTGCCAAAGAATAAAAATTAACAACTGAATAAATAAATCAAATAAATAACAGTATAAAAATCATTTCCTATCACTAGTAATGTCTACTCCAACATTACAAATGGCTTTGGAGGAGGAGTGATACACTTGCCAGTCATAAAAAAGGGGTGGAGCCAGAGGTGGAGTTTGGGGAGTGGTTTTGGATCCGGTTTTTACCTCATCCAAAGGTGGTGACCCTAACCATAGTGGTTTTTTACATCATTTTGTTTTGTTTATTTGCTTCACACAAAGGCTTGTTACCTCTGTGATGGCAGTTTTTATTATTCCCCATTGTTCTTCCACCCCTCCTTCCTGCCCATTTGCTAGTGCATTCCTTAGGCACTCACCCCATTTTGGCAAAGTCAGCCCTCCTGAGGTCCAGTACTTTTGCCTTTGTATGGCTTGACTCTATTGCTGTGTTTATTGTGAACCATACTGTTCCATGGTCGCTAGTTCCCAGATGGCTACCCACTTCTACATCTGTGATCCTCTCTCCATCTCCATTTGAGAGGACCAGGTCTAAGATTGCTCCCTCTCGAGTGGGTTCCAATACTAGTTGTCTAAGGCATGCCCTCCTGTAGGGCATCTAGAATAACTGATAATACAACTACCCCACTCCTAAGAGGAAGGGTACAAGGTACACCCCTGAGGTGTAACACTGTACCTGCCAGCCCACTTCCCAAAAACTAGGTTCTGAGAGGGGAGGGAGGTCAGAATACAGCAAGACTCCATTAGAAGAAACATCATTACTATGGTGAGTAAATTTTTCTTCAATCAACATAAAGTCTTGCTGTATTCTGACAATACGCAGACTACCAAGCAGTTCCCCCAGGAGGAGGGAATGCAGAACCTGCTTTGGGAACAGGCTCTGCAGTACTGCTGTACCAAACCTAGCATCACTTCAAGCCTGGATGTCCAGAGAGTAATGCTTGGTGAATATATGGACTGTTTTCCAGGTGGCTGCTTTACAGATTTCTAGCAAGGGTATATCTCTGGCAGCAGCCAGAGTAGCAGCTGTACCCCTAGTCGAGTGAGCCCTCAGGCCTGGAGGGTGTGTTTTGCCCAGTTTGTCATAGCAGAATTGTATACAAGAGACAATCCACCTGGCAATAGTCCTTTTAGTAGCAGGCTAACCTTCCCCCACTTCACCATAAGTGAGAAACAATTGAAGACAGTCACGCCTGTGTGCCTTAGTATGCTCTATGTAGTAGCTAAGAGCCCTTTTAACATCCAAACTGTGTAATCTTCTTTCTCCAGAAGAAGAATGGTCAGTGAAAAACACAGGAAGAGACATAGACTGGTTCAGATGAAAGTCTGATACCACTTTGGGTAAGAACCTCCTATGGGTTCTTAGAACCACCTCATCCCTGTGGAAGGAGATAAAGTCAGGTTCGACTGACAGGGCCTGTAATTCACTAATCTGCCTGGCGGAAGTAATAGATACCAGGAACACAGTTTTCCAGGTCAAGTACTTCAGCTTGGCCGAAGCCAGAGGTTCAAAGTGTGGCTGCATAAGCTGGGCAATGCAGACATTAAGATCCCAAGCTCTCGAAAGGGAGGGTTAATATGAACCAGACCCTTGAAAAACCTACTGAAAACAGGATGAGATGCCAGGGAAGAGCCCTTCCCTACTGAAAGGAATGCAGAGACAGCTGCTAGGTGAACATTCAGAGTAGCAGGCCTAAGGCCTAGACCATTAAGATGAACCAGATAATCTAAGGTTGTAGCAATGTCTGCAGAATGAGGCACAATACCCTTCTGAGAACATCAAATGCTGCACCTCTTCCACTTGGAATTATAAGTTTTTCTAGTGGAAGATTTCCTGGAAACCTTCAAAATATCCAGAACTCCCTGAGAGAGATGCAGGCCTGCATATTCTAACTCTTCAAGAGCCAGGCCTTGAGGTTGAGAGATTGGAGATTGGGGTACCAGATCCTCCCCTGAGAGGAGGTTAGGAGATTGTATCTCTTGGGAAGAGACAGGGGACGTGACACTGCCAGAGACAGCAGCAGAGGATGCCAAGGCTGTCTGGCCCAATCTGGAGCCACCAGTATCACTGTGCAGGGATCTGATTTTGATCAGGACTCTGAAAAACAGAGGGAAGGGAGGGAAGGCATAGAGAAACCTGCCCTTCCAATCCAGAATGAGAGCATCCAGGGGAACAGTCCCCAGGACTGGAGGTCTGCAACAAAACAGAGGAAGCTGGTGATTGTCCGGGGCTGCAAAGAGATCTATCTCTGGAGTGCCCCATCTGGAGAAGATGACATGTAGTATGGGAGGATCCAGGGACTATTTGTGATGCCCCTGGAAGATTCTGCTCAGGGCTTCTGCTAGTACACTGCCTTTCCCTGGAAGTTGAACTGCCATCAGGGAAGTCTGAAGAGAATAGGCTAGAGATGACAGTTTCATGGCTTCTATGCACTAGGCCACGGACAGAGTGCCCCGTTGCTTGTTGATGTACCACATTGTGGTGGTGGTGTCTGTCCTGACTTGGACCACCTTGCCCTTCACTGACTCTGAGAAGACCTGAAGGGCTAGAAAAACTGCCCTAAGTTCCAGCAGATTGATATGAAGGAGAGACTCTTGTGGAGACCAGCCCCCTTGAGCCATAAGGGCTCCCAAGTGAGCTCCCCAAACTAGGAGAGAAGTAGTTTATAGTTTGGACTACTGAGGGGACTTAAGACAGAAATGGAATTCCTTGTCTGAGGTTGTCCTGGTCCAGCCACCACTGGAGAGCTTGGCTTAGAGTCTGAGTTACTGGAATCAACTTGGTGACAGAGTCTCTTTTCTGAGACCAAAAGGACCTTAGGTGAAACTGAATGTCCCTCTTCTGAAATCTGGCTCCTTGCACCACTGCAGTGGAAGCTGCCATGTGGCCCAGGAGTTGAAGAAACTGCCTTGCTGGACTAGAGACCAGAGGTCGAAAAGAGGAAACAAGATCTGTTAGGGCCTTTACCCTTGTCAGGGGAAGGAAGGCCTTTGCTTGGATAGTATCCAGTTCTATCTCTATGAAAGTAAGAAGTTGTACTGGTTCGAGAACAGACTTTAGGAGACTGAGAAGAAACCTCAGAGAACTGAGCAAGTCTTGAGTGAGTTGTAGAGCTGACTTGACCTGGACGGATGACTAACCTACAATTAGCCAGTCGTCCAGATATGGGAAAATGGAAATACCCTGCCTTCTGAGGAAGGCAACTACTACTGCAAGGCACTTTGTGAACACCCTTGAAGCTGATGTTAGGCCGGATGGCACGGCTCTGAACCGATAGTGGCCTGAAGGCAACTCGAACCTGAGGTACTTTCTGTGGGAGCACCTAACAGGAATATGGAAGTAGGCATCCTTGAGGTCCATGGATGCAAGCCAATCCCCTGGCCTTAGAGAGGGAAGAATTATTCCCAGAGTCACCATTTTGAATTTTGGTTTTGAGATGTGTTTGTTCAAATACCTTGGGTCTAGGATGGGTCGCCACTCCCTGTCTTTTTTGGGATAAGGAAGTACCTAGAGTACAGGCCTTTGCCCCTGGGCTGGGTAGGAACTTTCTCTATGGCTCTGAGAGCCAGAAGAGACAAAACCTCTGCCTCTAAGGCAAGGGTCTCTGATATGGATGCAGGTGGAAAAGACCTGGCCCTCAGTTTTGGAAACCTTTTGAAGCTGAGGGCCAGTCCCTGGCTTACTACCTCCAGGACCCACTTGTCTGAGGTAACAGACTTCCAGGCCTGGAAGTAGTAAGCCAGCCTGCCTCCTACTGGAATGGGGGAGTCAACCTGGGCTGACATATGAGACATATCTGTTTGGCAGGAGCCTTGGAAAGAAAGAGGATGCAGCCCTGCTCATCCCCCTCTTGCCCCTCCCTCAAAAGAACCCCCTCTGTGGGAAGGAAGAGGAAGCCTGAGCTTGGTAGAAAGGCCTGTGGAAAGGCCTGCCCCTAGACTGCTGCTTCTGAGGAGTGGCTTGCCTCTCTTTGGCCTATGTACTCCTGCAGGTGGTCCAGTACTCGTCCATTTTCTTCATGTAAGCCTCTGTCTGCTCCCCAAACAGAGAGTTACCCACTACAGGGGAAATCCATAGCCTTGGCCTGGGTATCCTGCGAAAGGCTAGTACACCTGAGCCAAGCTTGTCTTCTGAGAGACACAGATGTAGCCATGACTCTTGATACCACATCACTGGAGTCCACAGCAGCATGAAATTGCATTTTGGATGCCTCAATTCCAGCAGCAGCCACCTCCTCCAGCTCTCTGGCTAGCTGGGGAGAGGCCTGTTTAGCCAGTTTCAGAACTGTATCCCACCTGGACTTCTGGTACCTGGCTGTGTAGGCCATATAATTAGCCTGCCTGAGTCCCAAAGAAGATGCCAAATACTGTTTTTTTGGCCATAGCATCGACCTTCCTGGAGTCTTTGTCTGGGGTGTGTGAAGCCAAAGTAATATTAGCCCTGTCAAAGGCTGAAGCCTGCACTACCCCAACATGGCTGCAATGACTAAATAAAATCTCCGTACTTGTCTATTCTCTTATCCACAGAAGGTAAGGAGTTAGGTGTTTGTAAAATCTTTTTAATCTGTTTCCCCAAGGACTTATGAAGAGGGATAGACAATCTTTTGAACTCTGGGATGTCCATCATCTCTACAAAATCAGGCTCTTCCTCCTCCTCAACCATTGGAAGCTGGAGGATTTCAGCCACCTTCTTGTAAAACAAGAAGTATGAAGGGGACTCAGAAAGCCTGGGAGGGGAGACATTGGAGGGTCTGTCTGGGGAGATGTCCGGTTCAATGGGCTCATCCAGACCTTCAAAGTCGGTACCTTCGTCTTCACCATCGGGATATTCTTCGTCTCCCTTCCACTCCTGATAGAAAGCATCTGGATCACAATCCGATGTAGTCGGATCTGACCAAACCAACCGCCTGACTGTCGGTACCGGTTCAGATGGAACCGGGTGAAGTGATTGAACTATACTAATTGCTTTGGCTATCTTGTCAGTGGTTGGAGTATGCGGTGCTGGATCCAAACCGGCTGACTTACGCTTCCTTTTCGACTGACCCACCCCTTGAGTCGGACCTCCTTTGCCCAAGGAGGTATCACCTAGGGTCAGTAGGCACCTCAGGTTCGCCGCAACTGATCCGGCTGGCCATCCGATCTATGGACTTTTCGCCTCCCTTTCCTTCAGCCTGCTCAACCTTTTTCTAGAGTGGTTTTAGGAAGTTTTTACAAATCTGGCAGTCTGTTTTGAGGTGGTCAAACCCCAGACAATAAACACAGATGGGGGGCCTGGCAAAGGCCTCCTCACACCTGTAGAACAGTGTTGAACCCAGTAAGACTGTTTTTTCCCTTGGGTTTCTCAGACATGGCCAACGTAACCAATTACCCTTAAAAGCTTTCAAGACAGGTAATACACAAACAATCGGTTACAAATCATGTTACGGGTTCTGTAAAAGAACCAGAAAAAAGTCTGGTTCTTATGAAACCGATCGGCACCGGAACAGCACACTAAATTCCAGAATAAAGTAAAATAAACAATCAGGTCGGTTCCTAACCAGAACGACCGGTGAGAAACCAAGAAGGAACAATTTCCACAGAAGTTAATGAAAATAAAAGTCACTACTTCGCTACCACATTACCTGTACTGTAGAAAGAGGCTGGAAAATCCCAACTGAACGCTGATTCAACTCTACTGAACCGAGCAAAGAAAAAATCTCCAGAGTGACTTCACTGTTAGGTGGAGTAAAGAATCTGACGGTTACAGTGGTAAGTACCAGAGACAGAGGTTTGAAAACCGAGCTCGAGCTCAACGTTCTATGCTTCTGCATTCCTCTCCGGAGCAGTTCAAGTGCTGGAGCTAACTGCATATTATGAGAATACAGCAAGACTTCATATTGTTTGAACATACATTCCCTCCCTTCTGAGGGCCACAGCTCTGCTAAGCACTTGGTAAAGACCCGTGCAGAGCACAAGCCAAAGGGTAGCAGTTTGAATTGGTAATGCTCACCCTGGAAAAGAAATCAGAGGAACCTTCGGTTGGGAGGAAACACAGAGATGCACAGGGAAGCGTCCTGTATGTCCAGAAAATGCAGCCAGTCTCCTTTCTTCAGAAGGTGCATTAGGGCTGGCAAAATTAACATTCAGAAGTTTCTGTACTGGACATACAGATTGAGGTCCTTTAGGTCTAAGATGGGCCTCGGATCTCCAGTCTTTTTGGGGACCAGGAAGAGCCTGGAATAGAACCCCTTGTTACTCTTGCACCTGGGTACCTGTTCAATGGCCTGTTTGTAACAAAAGGGACTGCACTTCCTCCCAGAGAACAGACAAGTGGCCGGGGTTAGTTGGAGGGCAGAGGAGAAGTCTCTGGAGGTGGCTTTGTGAGCTCCAGAGTGTGACCTCGTTCTATGATTTGAAGAATCCAGGCATGTATGTTTGCTCTTACCACTAACAATACTCTATTGCTGCGGCACTTAGCCTCACTGTGAGCTCTAACCCTCTTACTACACTAGTATCTATTCCCCTGCCAAGATGCAGGTGTATCTTGTACAATGTGTTTTCTATCAACCATGTAATGTACCACATCATGTAATGTTTGTCTGATTACTGTCTATCCAAATTTCCCCCTTCCCCAGAATGCATCTTGAATCGAGCGCTGCACCGCTCAGTTTGCCTTCCTGGTAAAACTTTTAAATAAATAAATAAATCTGATGTTATGCTTCTCCATTAATTGAGATGGACAGAGAACCGACCTCCAACCACCACCTCTTGATCGGGGAAGGACCAGAAGAGGAGGGCTTAGCAAGGAGTTAAGCAGAGGCAGATCCAACTGTCAGGGCTGGTTCATCAGTTCTGGGACGCTTCGTTGCAGCTCCAGTATCAGAGGGGGTGGGCAGGGCAGCGGAGGCTCTTCTTTAGCCCTGGGGCTGAGAGGCTGCTGCCGGCCTATTGGATGATTTACAAAAAGGAAGGCACTGCTTACCCTTAGGTAGCATGTGATTAATGGAGTGGACAGACGTAACAGCCCTGCCAGATGCCTGTAAGTCATTAATGATATCCTGGACATCTGGAACAAAAAGCTTAGTGCCACAGAAGGAGGCATTAAGCACCTTCTGCTGTACATCAGCAGCAAAGCCAGAGATCCTCAGTCAGGAGTGCCAATGAAGACAAATGCCAGTGGCAGCAGCCCTGGCAATAGTGTCCAAGATATCATAGAGGGCCCGCAGGAGGTGTTTGCCAACATCTTCAGCAGTCTGAAAGCACTGAAGCACCTCCTGCTTCTGCATACCTTCTGGGAGGGTCTAGGTAGTGGCTTTGCCATTCTTCCAATTGGTATTCTGGTACTTACCCATATGGGTCACGTAGTTGGCAATCCTCAGCCCAAGGGTGGAGGAGGCATAAACACTCTTGCCCCAAAGATCAACTCTGCGTGACTCTTTCTCCGGGGGGAGAGAGCTAAGGTGCTTGGGCGCCTTAGTGCCATGGGCTAAATTTATCACCACTGAATCTGTTTCAGGCTGGGCAGCATAGTAATAAAACCCCCGAGGGGCATGGTAAAGTTCATCTACACTGTGGGGAATAGCTGGCACCATTTCAGGTCTGTACCAGACATCAGTGGTAGCATTCCTCAAAGCAGGCAAAATAGGAGGGATGATGTTAGGAGGAGACTCTGGGACCTTCAGGAAATCCACCAGATCTTTCCTGGTGACATCTTTCTCCTTTGTATGGAACCCCACAGCTGAGGACAACTGCTTCATCACATTAAAGAAGGTGGGGTCCTCTGGGGGAGACCTAGGGGTGTGCTTGACAGAGTCCTCTCTGACTTAGGAAGCCATGGACCTGTCGGACGTGAGGGGGTTCTTCCTCCTCTTCTTCCTCATCAGGAAGGATAAGATCTGGGGGATACTCCTCTTCAGTGTTGACCTCTTCCAGATCAAGGTCCAATGTCTGGGGGAGCAGCCTGTGGCCACTGAAGGGGAGTTGATGATGAAGCTGCCATTGATGGCGCAGGTGATGTGGGCCTATATGCATCCAACTGGTGAACAATCGCTGAAGTAAATTTAGTTAAAATCTCGCCGAGGTCAACGAGCGTCGAAGACTGCATCAATGGAAGGGGAAGTCGATAGTGCAGGGAGCGACAACCTGCCAGAAGGACCCTGAAGAGCCTAAAGGCTGTGGGCCTGGGGAAGAATCAGGCATTGACAGGAGGACTGTCGATGATGATCCCATCAATGCTGAAGGGGCCGACAACCAACAACCCTGTGAGTCGGACGGAGGTGCTGTCGGTAAGGGTCTGGTGGGCACAGAGACCTGGAAAGCAGTTTAATGCATCAGTGCAGCTGCAGCCAACAATGAACCCCCGAAGGAGGAAGGAAAGGCTGTTGGGGAATGGGACCGCTGTCGGGGAAAGTGGTCCTGATCACTGTTCTTTTTTATGACCCCCCCCCCACCTCCACCGAGGACTTGTCCCATGCCTTAGAGGCCTGGAGTTTAACGACCTTGCCGGCAACTGGCAGGCTGGGTCACCAGAGGACCCCTGCCCGGAACTGGCTACCTGTTGTTCCGTTAGGAAATTTTTAAGAGCCTTCTTGCATTGCCTGAGGGTTGTTTAATTAAACTTCTGACAGAGCTCACAGTCAGAGATTTTGTGGTCAGGCCCAAGACAGCAGACACAGAGAGAGTGTTCGTCTGTGGGAGGCAATCTTCTTTCCGCAGCAGCAGCGACAGAAGACAGAAGTCGAAAGATTAACTTTCGACATAAACAAAATAAAGGAATCTCTTTAAAAAAAAAAAAAAAAAAAGGTTCTAAAGTAATAGAATTCCACAGAATTCAGCCCTTGATTGGGCTCCCATCTTCTGCCTGGTGACTGTGGCTCTCTTCCAAGAGCCACCAGCTGCACTCTGCCTCTGCCCATCACCGTTAACAGAATTCAGCCCTTGATAGGGCTCACACCTTCTGTCTGGCAATCATAGCTCTCTTCTAGGAGCCACTAGCAGTGCTCTGCCTGCCACCATTAACAGAATTCATCTCTTGATCGGGCTCACACCTTCCGTCTGGCAACCATGGCTCTCTTCCAGGAGCCGCTGACTGCGCTCTGCCTCTGCCCACCACCGTTAACAGAATTCAGCCCTTGATCGGGCTCGCACCTTCTGCCTGGCGACCGTGGCTCTCTTCCAGGAGCCGCTGGCCGCTCTGCCTCTGCTCACCACTGTTAACAGGTACGACTGCTGCTTCTCCTCTTAACCATGGCTCCTAATCTGTGCTCCTATCTGGACATTCTTTCTCCTACTATCAGAAGGCAGACATTGGCTCGGGTGATTTTCTCAAGGCTCACCACTGGTCCTTCTGCCCTGCACTATTCTGTGCCTACACTGCTGATCTGCATCTTTCAGCAATGGCTTCCCTCAGCTCGATTTTAGCTGCGGCTGCATTCTGCAGTAGTTTGATTTGAAATTTGCAGTACTGATTAATCTGATTATTACTTGCTTTAGCATTTTGCTGTTTTAAATACTGTTTAGCTGACAATAAATATTTTCATACTGTCCAACTGATTATTTTATTTATTGTTAATTTTTACTAACTAATTTGGTTTACTCCTTTTGTTCAAGATAGATTGGGTTAATCGATGAAGGCACAAACTGTTACTGGATCCGATCATGTGCTAGTGTAGAGGGCTGTAACAGTGATTTTTATTACAGATCTATTACAGTGATTTCATCTGTGAACTATTACAGTGATTTACATGAACCCACACCCTTTTCTTTTCACTCTGCATACCCTATTTCTCCCAACCTAAAAGCCTCCCAAAACTTTCCAACTTTATCTTACCCCTCCTATCCACTTCCATTTAACTTATTCTCCCCCCCCCATCACTCACACTTTGAATATTCTCTCCCCCTCCTCCTCCCTAGCTCAACTAAAGCTGTTTTCTTCTATCTTTCTGGTGGGGTCTGGCGCCTATGCAAAGACTCCACCGATTTAACCTCCCTATTGCCAGAAATCACGCCCTCCTCTCTCTCTGCAACCTTTGTCCCACCTACTGATTTAGAAGGAGACCGTTCCTGCAGCTAATACATGCAGTTAATTTTCTCTTCCATTCCCTCCACAGAATTCAGCCCTTGATCGTGCTCACACCTTCTGCCTGCTGACCATGGCTCTCTTCCAGGAGCCGCCGGCCATGCTCTGCCGCTGCTAACAGGTACAACTGCTGCTTCTCCTCTCTACCGTGGCTCCTAAGCTGTGCTCCTAATTGGACACTCTTTCTCCTACTGCCAGAAGGCAGATATTGGCTTGGGTGATTTTCTCAAGGCTCGCCATTGGTCCTTCTGCCCTGCGCTATTCTGTGCTTACACTGCTGATCTGCGGCTTTCAGCTGTGGCTTCCCTCAGCTTGATTTTAGTTGCGGCAGCATTCAGCAGTAGTTTGATTTGAATTTTCTCCCGCCCCCCCCCGGCACTCTTTTAATGCTCCTGCTAATCTCTGAACCCCACCCTCCAATTCAGTTTCAAACACTCATTGTGTGTGCAGGTACTGAGTGTTCCTTTACTCCCATCACTGCTTTTATTGCCTTGCCCTCCCTATAACTCAAAGCCTGTGTCTGCACTTGCTCTACCTCTTGATCACTGCTGCTGTTTGATCTCAGCCACAAGACTGCCACTCTTCACTCCCAAAACCCTCGATTCTTTCATTCAAACCAATTTAGTTTCTCTTACTCTATTCTCTCTACATAGCTCCTTACTCCCAGTTTTAACCATGCTTATTCTAACTCTCCCTCTCCTTCTCCTCCTACTCTTCTTCCCCTCCCCTCTCTCTCCTCTCCCAGCTCAAGGCCAACTACCACCACTATGCAGTACCTAATTGCTCCTATCTCTCACACTTACAATCATGCCATCTCCTATGTTCCTTTTCTCAAACTCAAGCCATTTCTATCTTCCCCCTGACACCTCACTTTTATCTGTACCGTCCTCACTTGCTTCTCTCAAGCTCTTACTAGATGCCGCCTTAACCCCAACCTCCTTACCCACTAAACATAAAACTTATAGGCCCAAACAATTCTTTAAAAATACTAAATTGCACTAATTCTAACCCCATGTATTCTTCTCATATTCTTCACTCTCTGCAGATAGCCTGCTCAGTAGAATTGCCCAGAGAATGGAACTATATGCTAATGATGGAATCATTGGCACGTGACAATTATTCAAACTGCTGCCCTCATCTGCTGCACATTCCATCAACGTCTCAGATTTCTTACTCCGTCTCACAAGTCTAGACGCCCAGGAGATCCCTCAGGTCGTTGTTGGCTTACTGTGAAGTATAATTGTTTAATTATACATAATTTTCTTTCTGTTGCCTTCATTTATTGTTAGTTTGTATTCTAATGTCTAGTTTATTTAAGTTTAGTTAGATTTAGTGCTTATTTCTTGGTTATTCACGGTTCGGAATAACCGTTGGGGAACCGAGTAGTTTTTTATTAGTTGCGGATTTTCTTCCACTTTATTTTTTGTATTTTCTGTTAACATTTCATTGTGTAAAGTATATATTTGACTTGTTGAAGCCACTAACCCAGTTTCCTTTCTAACCGCTAACCCGGTTACTGTGAACTGTTGAATCGGTTCCGAGAACCGCTGACCCGGTTCCTACTTTAAAAATTCATCGGTTCTTTTGGGGCCTAATCGGTTCCTGAACTGATCGCAAAAAAAAATTAAAAATCTTTTGTGGTTAAGGTTTTTCTCCTGAAAATGGAGCATACTGAAAAACCTAAGAAAAAGACTGGTTCCCCAGGTTTTAAAAACTGTGTCCAGTGTGGGGAAGTGTTCGACACAGCAGACAAGCATGACAGCCATGTGTTTTGCATGGGAACCGAACATTTAAATTCTGACTGTGAAATCTGCAAATCATTTCCACTGAACACTGTGTAAAAAAGGATGGAGAGGTTGAATAAAAATTAGGAGGTGCTTCAGGCACTAACCAGCCAACACCTTCAAAATCAGCGGGTGAAACCGTAGTTTCTTCCTTTACCACTCCTGATAACTCCACTTTAAAAAGACTGAGTGGGCCGGCTGACTCTCTGGTCCCCACCAAAAAGTCAAAGAAGACCATGTCGTTCATCCACACTTATTGGCAGGTTCCTTTCCGCTTTAAATCTTGCCGGAAGGTCTTCAAGATGGCTCCTCCCACCCACCCAGGTAGTAAAACTCTCGGCTCCGCCCCATGATGCCAGATCTAGCCCACTGGAAGCCAGGTTGTGCGTCGAAGCCGGGAGGTCGGAGTTAGGTGTGGATGAACAACATATACCATTCCTAGAACTCCTGTTACAGGTGAGTAACCTGTATTTCTAGGGACATGGATATGTTGTTCATCCACACTTATTGGCAGACTCCTAGCAGTTCTCCAGGAGGGAGGCAAAGGCGCACACTCCCTACTTAGGTAGAAGACTGGAGAACTAAGGGCCCGGCCAGCATCGCGGCGTGACCCAAGGTCGATGTGGAAGGAACTGTAAAGCCTGCTTCCAGGTAAAGCCCTGTGGATATCCCTGGACAGGAGTATCATGAAGCAGCCACCGACAGCCGGAAGGGCGGGTAAAATGAGCACTTATCCTCTGGGAGGCTCCATGCCCGCCCACCTATAGAGGAGACCTATGCAGTAGGTGACCCACCGGCTCGTCGTTCCGCTTGGCTGCAGGTCTGCCAGGTGTGGCTTCAGCGTAGATGACAAACAGCTGGCGAACCTCTCCCGAACTTCAGCCCTATGCTCCCTGGGTAGGTGCGCATTAAATAGGGTCCCATGGATCCTATACACGGCCTCTGAGGCGTGAATGGGGATGGACCCGTGCAGAGACAATACCCGGTTAGGGAAGACTCCGCCACCACCTACGGTAGGAACTTCGGGTGGGGCGCAGGACAACCTTGGCCCTGTGGAAGACCAGATAGGGAGATTCAAAGGAGCGCCGGGAACTCTCCCCTCCTTCTGGATGGCAGAGTAGCCCGAAGAAGGTGTTCTTCCACAACAGGTGGGGAAACTCGCACCTGTGCAAAGGTTCGAACGGCTTGCCCGTGAGCTAAGCCCAAACCAGCGAAGATCCCACAGAAATGGGGATACTCTCCCCCAAAGGAGGGGTGTGATCAAGGCCTAGAAAAGTGCCAGACCACCTGTTCTGCGCCACTGACTGCCTTCCGGCCCACACCCGGAAGACAGGGGTGACCAACAGAAGCACCTAGAGGGTCGTCGGCTGAAGCCCTAGTTCAAAGAACGGACCGTAGATGGTCCGGAATGCTCACCCGGGGATGGGAGAGGGACCAGGCCCTATCCCATCATCAAATGGAGAACTCTTCCAATTGAAGGCGAGCATATCTGGCCGACTTCTAGCAGGATGCCTCGAAAACGTCGAGGACCTTGCCGAAGGACCCAAGGCCAGGCCCCTAGCCACACAGGGACCAAGCCTTCAGGTGCAGAGATTGAAGGTCCAGATGGAAAACCTTCCCGAAAACAGAGATCAGGACCGGGCGGACTGGAAGCCGCCTCGGGAGCCTGGGGCTGAGACTGAGGAGAGCTGGATACCAGAGCTGGAAATCCAGTCTGGGGCTACCAGCATCACCTGCGCCTAGTCCCTCCTCGCCTTGCCAGTGTGTCAAGGGAAATGGGGAAGAGGCCCGGGGTCCACAGCCTCGACGGCATCCCCTACAGCAAACCTTGCTGAGGGGGCGGGCATGAAACAGTCTTGGCCTCGTATTCTCCCTGGAGGGAAGGAGGGAGAAGATCCTGTGCTACCTCCGGCAGGGAAGACCACTCATGAGGCGCAGCCCATGTCCAGCTTAGGGCATCAGCCAGGGTGCTGGAGGCTCCTGCCATCAAATGGCTGGAAAACCACCTCCAGCTGCGCGAAAACCCAATGCAGGGAACCTCCTTACGCCGAGGTAAGGGGCTCGACCGAACCTGGCGGGTAGGCACATGGTCGGTGGATGTCCGCTTGGACTTGGAAACCACTCAGATCCCGCACAAACGGAGCGAGCGGTGCAAGCTAAATGGACCGCCTGGAGCTCCAGCGGGTAGGAACACATCGGGACTCCCGAGAGGACCAGAGGTGGAGCACTCTGTATTCCCCTAGATGGGCACCCCCACCCATCCGAGAAGCATCGGTCGGAGAAGACCGTCGACTCAGGGCGGACGAACAGGATGATCTCCTGCAAGAGCTGGAACGGTCCGAGGGGAAGCGTTCCCCTAACTCCTGGGCTATAGTCACGAACTGGTCAGAGGAACGCAGCACTGTGACCGCTGGCTGGCCAGTCCCCACTAGGGAACGCATGAACCAGCGGGTCCAACAGACAACGCTGGAGTCGGCCGCCGCGAGGCCCAGAAGGTCCCGGCAGGGTGCAATTGCCCAGTCAGACCTGACTAGGTAAGGGAGGAAAAACCTCAGCCCTTTCCACCAGGAGCCGAGCTCGGACTCAAGAGTCGAGCCTCGTCCCAAAGAAGGATCACCCGCTAAGACACGAG
This sequence comes from Neoceratodus forsteri, assembly GCA_016271365.2. Classification (NCBI taxonomy): domain Eukaryota; kingdom Metazoa; phylum Chordata; order Ceratodontiformes; family Ceratodontidae; genus Neoceratodus; species Neoceratodus forsteri. The sequence continues at coordinate 1,271,053,523 of CM057449.1, read as the reverse complement.
TTCCAACATGGCTCTGGTAAAGGGAGACCAGTCAGAGAGACAGAACACTGGATCGTCCCCTTCCGTCTGGAAGGGTTGCAATCAGGCCGCCATCCGGGTGAGGTGACGCCCGGAACCCTCAATGCCGCAGAAAGCTGCTGAGCAGAGAACGAAGGGCCTGGCCAGGAACTCGTAAGGAGATCCCCCGCTAAGAAAGGGAGGAGTCTCCCAAGAACGGACGGAACGAGGAGTAAGTACGTCCTGGAGGCCCAGGAAAGAAGCCACACGCCTTGCTCTGAGGATGGGATATCTGAGGCAAAGAGACCATCCAGGCATGCAGAAGAATGGGGCACAAGCCCCCCGTCCGTTTGAGACCAGGAATACCTGGACACAAACCCAGGGTCAGAAGCAACCTTCCTGATCACCTCTAATTAGAGGACCAGGCAAGTCGGCTCAGCAGGCCGACGAAGAGGGTGTGGACCCCAAGATCCCCGTGGGGTAACGGCTCAAAAGGGGGAACCTGCTCGCAACCCGCGACAGGACCTACCCTTAGCACCACCGACCCCTAGAGGTCCGGGAAGCGGACCAAGAGGAAGAGGTGCGGAGCCGTCCCCCCACGGGGAAACCCGGGCAGGGATGACAGGGCCGGGGACAGCGCCCCTTAGCCCATCACAGAGCAGGTTTGGGGGAGGACGAGGCGGAGGGGGCTCTCGGATCTTTACCTCCCTGCTTCCTTTTGGAGGAAAACGCTGGTCTGGCATCAGGCCGAGCGCATGCCTGCTGGCCCTCATGTTGGGCCGGTCGAGCCGCAAGGGCCGGGAGGCAAAGGGGCTTACGCAAAGGCTGCCGGCTGCCCTTGACCCTCCGGGAGGGAGTGACCAAGTCCAGAGTGGCATCGGACTTCTCGGACCCCTGGAGGTGTCCCTCCACTCCAGGGCCAAACAGGTCGGTCCCCAAGAAGGGAATGTCCGCCCAACCTGCTGGGTTTCCAAAGAGAAGGAGGATAACCCCAGCCACGCCCTGCATGCATGGCCACCGCGCCACCGATCTGGCACACAGGAGTCGCCTGATCCAGAGCCATCTGAGCTGCTGTTTCTCAGCACCGCCCCTACTCCTGGTCCCGCACCCGTCGGACCGTGGTCGGCTGGGAGATGAGTGAGGACCTCATCCAGGGAGCCCAAGAGGGCGTGGGAGAAATGTGCCATCAGTGCCGCCGAGCTGGCCTGACGGAGGCCTAGGGAGGACGCAGCGTTAACCTTGCGCCCGACATAATCCATCCTTTTGGACTCCTTGTCAGGGGGCCTATCCACATCCCTAGCATTTCCAGAACATTGGAAAACATTGTCGGTGACTACCCCCTCAGCCGAGGGGTGTTCTGAGAAACTGGGCAGAGAACCGATAGGGACAGGGTACTTCCTGGCCACCCTGGCCAAAGACGCAGGGCAGGAAGTAGGCTGCCACCACAGCTCCAAGGCTGGGCCCATGATTGCCTCAGCCACCGGGAAGGCCTCCGAGGGTGAACCCTCTCGGTCTAGAATCTCTGTAAGGGGGTAAGAGGCCCGTTTGGGAACGGGCTCGAGTTGCATCCCGGTGAATTCCGAGATGAGCTGGAGCAGACCCATAAAGGACGATGGGCTGTCGTCCACAGAATGTTCCAGAGAAGACCACGGGTCCTCCCTGCTAGGAAACATAGAGGAGTCGATTTTGGGCTCCAAGGGGTCTGCAAAAAGCTGCCGCAGGCCTGAGTCACTCTTCATCTGCCGAGGGCAGGTGGGATTGAGGGGAACAGATAACCTGCGGGACAGGTCGTGGCCTCGTTGGTTCCACCGAGGACGGGGCAGCAGGGATCGGACGGTAACCGCCCCGGAGAGGGCACCTCGACTGCCTCGAGCGGCTGCATCGGCCGACCAGGCGGCAGCTGCTTACTAGCCAGAGAATGAATCAGGGTCGATTGATTCCCGGACAACAACAGCTGCTGCCACATAAACTCCTCGTAACGTTGACGCCAACGGCATCAAAGCCACTCCTCATCCGAGGAGGGGCATGAGGAAGAACAGCAATGCCACTTGACTCGGTGCCCCGACCGAGAACGCCGAGGTCGGCGTGAGCAGCTAGACCGAGAGGAGGACCGAGACCGAGACCCGAATCCTCGGGGGAACCGAGGGCGGGCCTGGGAAGGAGCAGGGCGTGCCCGCTCCTCCATCAGCTCAGAAGAAAGGGCCGAGGACTGTCGACCCGAAGGTACAGGCAGAACCTCGGCCTCCGCCGGAGGAACCGGCGACGGGATGGCGGCACCAGGAGAAGGCAGCCCAGATGATGGGTCGAGAGACTCGACAACGTCGACGGGAGTCCTGGCCGGCTGACCTGATGGGGATACCGTGAGGCCAGCGGCCGAAGCCACATCCTCGACCGACGTCGAACGTCGGCCGGCAGGGGAGGGGGAACTCTCCCGCTCCCTCCGGAGCCGATGAAGGGACTTAGCCTGCGACTCCTTGGACTTGGGCCAAGAGGCAGGTCCCAAAGGTCCCTCTCCCTTCGAGGAAAAGGGACTGTCAAAGCTCTTTGAACGAAGCTGCATGAGGAGAACTCAAGGAGAGCGGGATAAGCGGCGCGACCGAGGAAGAGGGAGGGGAAGCCGCCCCCTCCCCGGAGGAAAGAAGATCAAGCTACTCAGCCGAGACAGCCGATGCGGACACTGCCCGACGAGTCTCCAAGGAATTTTCCGAGGCGGGAAAAATTACCAGTCGCCCGGGCCCCGAACAGGCCACGCGATCCTCCAGAGAGCTGGACGAAAGGGCACAACAAAAATCGCAAAGTTGAGGATCGTGATCCAAGTCAAGGCAGTAAATGCACGTGGAGTGCGGATCTCTCCTGGAGGAATTAACAGGGCGCCTCCTGGAGCCGGAAAACGAAAGGGCCATCGCCACAGCGAAGAAGAAAAGATCGAAGTTTCAGAAAACTTCCAATTGATTTCGAAGACCGAAATTTCTAGGAACCAGTCGAAAACGCAGAGTGCTAAGGAGGGAAATGAAAATTACGTACCTACCGTAATTCTTGATCTTCTCTTGTATCTTCACCATTCATTACTGCTTGGGTTAAGCCAGAGGCGCGCACCCGCTACGGGAGTTTTTTTTTTTTTTTTTGAGTCGGCTCCAACGGCGCCGCCCTCGAGCGCGACGTACTGCGTCCATGCGCGAGGAGCGGCCATTAGGTGCCGCAGACTCCTCCTCTATCTCAGTTCTGGTAGCTGGAGAGGCGAAAATAAAGGTTAAGAAAAAAGGAAAGCAAGGCAAGAGAGCCGAGGGATAGAAAAAGGAAAGGGTGTAAACTGAAAAAGGAATAAGCCAGTAGAGAAATAGACAGAGGAGAGAGAATTCCTACCCTAAGGGACCGCAGGGCCTCCTTTCCGGGGCGGCTCTAGGGGAGGAACAGAGAGAAGGAAAGGGAAAGTAAAAGAAAAAGAAGAGTAAGAGACATGTTGAGAGGGAGAACAGTGCCCATCGAGCACTGGTTGAGAGGTTTACAGGCTCGAGAATAACAAGGGAGCAAGAATCCCAGTTGCTAGGACTGAGAGGAGGTTCAACAACCACCTGAACAGATTCGAATGATGGCAACATCTCTGAGCTCTCAACATGCCAAGTCCCTACATCCTAGCTGAGGGCTCCTGGACTGCCCAGGCAGAACCTGTTCCGGGATGAGTGCCCACCCAGGAAGGGGACTAAGTCCCTTAGCACCTTGTTAAGTGCTAACATAGTAGTGTATGGAAAGACTATGCCTTCACGAAGGCAGTTTGTATAAAAAAATAGAGTGGAACTCAATCAGACTCCCTAAGGCAAGGCAAGCAGACGCTCAGAGCTGATAAGTTCAACCAGCAGCTGGAGAGCTCAAAATAATACCTGCCAGGGGGATTCTAAATTTTGCCGAGGCCGCGTCAGAACATGGCCTCTTAGCTGGAAAACTGCATAACCTAAGAAGGTACTTAGGAATCGCACCCTAAGGGCGGTCAGAAAGAGTTCCCTCAGAATTAGAGAAAACCCTTTTTTTTTTTTTGGCATACAGGCCAAAGGAAGGAAGAGGAACGAGACAGGAGGGGGAGACGCCACAGAAGGAGGCCACTGAGGGGGAGGTAGGGGTGTCAGTAATGAATGGTGATGATACAAGAGAAGATCAAGAATTACGGTAGGTACGTAATTTTCATATCTTCCCTTGTCAATCTTCACCATTCATTACTGCTTGAGTGAGTACCAAGCCCCCCCCCAAAAGAGGGGGGGTAGAACCCTGAGGGAACAAGACCCCCAGCCTCCTGCTGGTGATAAACAGAAGGGGAAGACCCTGGGCTAATCCAGAGAAAAGCCTATGTGGGAGAAGAGCTAGGAGGTGTCCCCCGAGGACAAGGAGACGGAGGAAGCCCCTGCAGAAGTGTCCTAGCTCTGGAGGAAAAGAGACGGGTCCCCCGGAAGGCGGAGCTAATCACCCTATGCTGGGCCAGGGGTGACAACCTTGGTAGACGAAGCCATGCTGTCCGCCTAATGCATATCGTTGTCCTCGCAAGCCACCTCATTGGCGTCATATGATGCCCTTGCTTGGTGTCTTGCCAGCTCCAGGCCTATAGCGGAGAGGGCAATAGCCTGTCTGGTTTGCTCCGTATCAGGCATTGATGCTAAGAGCTGAGAGAGCATCGACCACAGATGCCTACTGTAGGCAGCGTGGTGAGCCTGATGTGATGCAATGCAAGCCATCGCACGAGAGGAAGAGTACACTCTTCTTCCCCCACCGGTCGAATTGCAGGGAATCCGAATCTGGTGGACGGTCGTGCACCAGGCGGTGGTGCCCGGAAGGAGTCTCTAGGTATACCAAACCCGAGAACGGGTTGGGAAGGGTACCCAGGGATTCCGAAGGGGCACAATACCTTCGGACAGTCTGCCGGGGCTGGAGAAGGGGCGGCTGGCGACTGCCAGGAACGGATAGACGCCTCCTGGAAGGGGATAGGCCAGGAAGGTACCACCAGGTGCTGGGCACTGAATTCTCCAAGGAATTCCCGCTGCCTCCGTTCGGTATTGTCTCGCCTAACATAGGAGATTCGAAGATCCCTCACCATCCTCGAAAGGAATCGCTGATATTCAGTGAAATCAGCATCGGAGGATATATGAGCAAGGGGTTCCTCTCCCTCAGAGGAGGGAGACGAGGATGATGGAGAGCTCGAGTGTCCAGAAGATTCCTGCGGCGGTGGGGAGAGGCGAAAAACCCGCTCATGCATATATCTAACATATGAGAGGAAGGCCGCCGCAGAACTTCTGAACTGCTCCCAGGATAACGGACCCGTAGGACCGACATGACCTGGAAGAGCGGGGGGAGGCTGCAGAGGTACTGGAGATGGGCACCTACGAAGAGGCAACTTACCTCTGCTAGGGCTCTGGAATCCGGAGAACGGAGCCCGAGCTGATGGGATTCCGGACGACAGACCAGGTCGCAAAATGGAACCCTGGGAATGCGAAACCTGGAAGAGCCCAGGAGGAGAACCTCCCCTGTGACGAACCTGGGACTGCATGGATCCAGAAGGGCAGTCCGCAGCAACGCCACCGGAGGGCCCAAGAGGGGAAGGCGGGGCTCAGCGCTATGACTCCTAGCCACCCCACGAGGGGTGGCCATCAGAGACCGCAACGACCGTCCCCTGCCCCTCGACCCCTCGGACTCAGAGAGCACCCTCCTCCTCGACTCCAGCATTCTCCCACCCCGAGAGGCAGTAACAGCGCCCGGAAGGGTAGCTGTCACGGGCCCCAGGAGGGAGAGCTCCTCCGCCCCACTCCATCGCCTCGGGCCACGCCTAGCCCTGAGGGCCCCTCAGGGAGGACGGGAGCGGACAGCGGAGGCCCGCCAGCTTAGCACCACTGCACACCGGGGACCCTGACCAAGAGTCAGGGTGCCAGGATGGATCCACGCCCGAGTCATCAACCTCCGAAGAGGAAGAGACCAGCTGGACCTCGATGCTGGCAACCCCGGGGTCCCCCGAGAAACGGCGCCCGGGTGCCAGAGACAGCTACCGGACGACTTCTGGCCCACCAAGAACCGCGCCAGGCCTGGCCTCGCCCCTGGCGGTGTGTTAGCCTCCGGCGTTGAACCCAACCCGCACCGCCGAGAGTGCAAACCGGCTCACGGCACGCCAACGGGCGCCGTCTCATCACCGCACTCGCAAGCGGGCGGCGGGATCCGAAAATGGTGCCGGAGGGTGGCGCCGAGGTCCACCGGTGCCGCCCAGCAGGCGCGGGCCTCGACACTGGGGAGCCTGCACCTCCAAGGAGGTGACTGCCGAGGCGGTGTCCCCGTCGTGACCCCGGGAGGGACCACGACGTTCCTCCAACACCGCGAGAGAAGCTTCCTCTTCGGCAAGAGAAGTGGAGGAAGCCTCCTCCTCCACGGACCGTATAGGCCCAGGAGGGGACCCGGAGGAAGGGCCTAGAGACCTTACCTGGGAATCCCTGAGCGACGCCTTCCCCTGAAGGTCGGCGGGGCCTTGCCGATCTTGAACGCGCAGACTTCGAGGACACGACGGTCCATGTAGAAACAAGCGTCGCACATGTCCATGTCGTGGTTGGGTCCCAGGCAACGGAGACAGACATCATGCCGATCTGAGATGGAGAAATGCCGGCCACAGGAGCACCGACGCATAGGAGCACGGCCCGCCTTCGACTTACGCTTTGCTCCCAAACCTGACATGATGCGAACTAAACAAGGCAAAAAACAGTAATAGAGCACTCGGCACCGTAGATAGAAAAAAAGAATGGTCTTACCGGTATGCAGCGTCGAGCGAGTACACTGAGGAAAAACGAGGAGTCTTGAAGGATCACGAGGAACCATTAAACTATTTCGCTATCAAGACAGCAGGCGCAGCCTCGACGGCAGGAGAAACAGAACTGAGATAGGAGGAGGAGTCTCGGCACCAATGGCCGCCAGACATGACGCAGCACGTCACGGCCGAGGCGGCGGGCCGTTGCAGCGGACACCAAAAGAAAAACTCCCAGAAGGGTGCGCGCCGCCCGCTGAACCCAAGCAGTAATGAATGGTGAAGATTGACAAGGGAAGATCCTGAGCTTCCAAGCGGTAAGGAAGATCTGGCGTCATGGGGCGGAGCCGAGAGTTTTACCACCCAGGTGGGTGGGAGGAGCCAGCTTGAAGACCTTCCGGCAAGATTTAAAGCATCAAGGAACTTGCCAATAAGTGTGGATGAACAACATATCCATGTCCCTAGAAAAGGGTATTTAGCTGCCTCTTTGGGGGTCAGACAAGTTAATTACCAGGCCTACGCTGCACAGTATCAAAAGACACTGTGGCAGTCTATTTTGGCCATGTCAGAGAAGGTTCCCTCTCCTATCTCTAGTGACCTAGCAGAAACAGCCAGGTTTGGACCGGAAGCATCCAAAATACCAGTTCCAGATGCCAGTGACAACTCTGCTAGGATTATGGCTCTGCTTGTAGCCTTGATAAGGTTTACTTGGCTAAGGGCTAAAAATTTAACACAGGACACCCAGGTTAAGGCCATGGACTTTCCTGTACAAGATCATTCCCTCTTTGGCAAACAGACCGAAGAATATACGAAAAAAGTGGATGAATACAAAACCACCTATAAGAGTAATTCATCCAAAGACAGGCCTTCTACTTCTTATAGGCCTTATGGAAGGGGTGGTAGAGGAAGGTCCTATGGTAAGCCCTTCTATCAGCCTCAAGCTGTTTCAAAGCTGCAGCCATATCCACAGCAGACTGGGTATTATAGGGCCAGAGGTAGGAGGAGATCCAGGAGGGGTTCCCAATCCCCCCAGGCTCAGGCCCCACAGAAACAAAATCCCTGACTCCTTTGCCAAGGCCACCTCCCTAATACCAGAAGGGGCAGACTGGCTCACGTCTTTCAGGCCTGGCAGGCCATAACCACAGACAAGAGGGTATTGGAATTAGTGAGCCAGGAACTCTCTCTGAGTTTCAAATCCTTCCCTCCTCTGAAGTCAAGGCTATTCAAACCAGCCTCCCTTCTCGAAGAACAGTTCCTGGAAAAGGAGGTTCAAACTCTGCTCAACATAAAAGCAGTGGAGCATGAGACAACCCTTCAGAGGAGCAGAGGGCTTTACTCCCAGTATCTTCTTACCAAAAGAAAAGGGGAGTGGCTGCCTATTCTGGACCTAAGGCATTTGAACAAATACCTGGCAAACCAAAGTTCAGGATGGTGACCCTATCTATAATTTTACCTGTCATCCAGCAGGGAGACTGGCTGGCATCACTAGATTTAAAAGATGCCTATTTCCTCATCCCTATAAGGGAGTCTCACAAAAAATATCTCAGGTTCAGACTCCTTTCAGGTCATTACCAGTTCTCAGCCCTGCCCTTTGGTCTCACCTCAGCATCAAGGGTATTAACAAAATGCCTGGCAGTGGTAGTAGCATTCCTACGAAAACTACTAATTGCAGTTTTTCCCTATCTCGATGACTGGCTAATAGTGGGAAAGTCATTTCGGCAGGTGCAAGCACACCTGGAAATAACAAAAATCTGTTACATTCTCTGGGCTTCCTGCTAAACCAGGAAACGTCCATTCTCACACCGGTTCAGGTCCTGCATTTCATTGGAGTAGAACTGAATACTTTAAAAGGAAGAGCTTTTCTTTCAGAGGACAGAGTTCAGTCTATACTGCAACTGATTGCCTCATTCGAGTTGGGAAAGCCATGTCCTACAAGAAGATACTTGCAAAAACTGGGACACATGGCTGCAGCAACAGGCGTGGTCTTGGGAGCAAGACTTCGAATGAGAGATATACAGTTTCATCTACAGAGACACTGGTGTCAAAGAAAAAAAAGTGCCAAAATTGATTCCTGTAACAAAGTCTGTGATCCAGTCCCTACAGTGGTGGACAGATATCCACAATCTAAGGGCAGGAGTTCCCTTTCAGAGGGGAAAATCCCTAAGTCATTCTTACAACAGATGCTTCTCTGTTAGGATGGGGTGCTCACATAGGAGAGTACACTACCCATGGCACTTGGTCAAGTGTGGAGTCTCTCCTCCACATAAATCTGCTAGAGCTCCGAGCAGTATTTCTGGCTCTAAAAAGTTTTTCCCAGTTAATACAGGGCAAGGTGGTGCAGGACAGGACAGAACAGACAACACCACTACAATATTTTAAATAAACAAGCTAGGGGGAACAAGGTCAGATCCCCTGTGCACACAGGCCATGAAAATCTGTGAACTGGCTTACTCTCTAAAAGCTTCCTTGCAAGCCATTCATGTACCAGGCAAGGACAATACCCTGGCAGATGATTTAAGCAGGATCAACCAGGCAGATCACGAATGGTCTCTGAACAGACAGATACTGGACTCAGTGTTCAGATGATGGGTCACTCCAGAGGTAGATCTCTTTGCCTCGCACGAGAATCACATGCTGCCCCTATTTTGTTGCAGGCCACCAGTCAGGGGCACAATTCCCCTGGATGCCCTGGTCCTGGACTCGTCAGGAAAGCATCTATATGCCTTCCCTCCCATTTTCAGGGTGCTACACAAACTCAGGTCACAGACTGTGTCCATGATACCGACAGCACCAGATTGGGCCAGACAGCCATGGTACCCCTTTCTGCTGTCAATGTCAGTGTTCACACCAATCCTCTTACCCAGGAGGCACAATCTTTTGACTTCCCACCAAGGGAAGATCCTGTATCAAAACCTCAGGTCTCTCAGGCTCAAGGCCTGGCTCTTGAGGACTTAAGAGTTTGCAAACTTACAACTTCCACAAGCTGTTCTGGATATCCTAAAAGGATATAGAAAACCATCTACTAAGAAAACCTGTAATGTAAAATGGAAAAGGTTTTTTATTTGGTGTGATGCCAAACATATTTCTCCCTCCCAGGCAGAAATCCTAGTGCTGTTAGAATATCTTACTGATCTGCACTCACAAGGTTTGAAACATACATCTCTGAAGGTGCATTTCGCATCAATTTCAGCTTTTATTTCTGCAGGGAAAACTGTTTCCCTTGCTTCTAATCCTATTTTCAAAAAGTTATTTAAAGGGCTATGTCACTTGTACCCTCCTATTAAGAAACCAGTTCCAGTATGGGATCTGAACATTTGCATTGCTCAGCTCATGAAACCTCCATTTGAGCCAATGTCTTCTGCACACTTACCGTATATCACATGGAAAACAGTGTTTTTGGTAGCAATCACTTCTGCTAGGAGAATAAGTGAATTGTAAGCATTATGTGTAGAAAATTATTATTTATCTTTCCATAATGATAAAGTAGTACTTCAAACTAACAGAAGGTTTCTCCATAAGGTAGTTTCTGATTTCCACTTGACTCAGTCCATGACGCTGCCAGTTTTCTTCACAGAACATGCCAGTTCAGGAGAGCACAGACCCCATAGTCTGGATGTGAAAAGGGCATTGAGTTACTATCTGACCCACACCAAGGATCACAGAGGTGATGAACAACTTTTTCTCACTTACAGGGATGTGGGAAAGGGCACCCCAGCCTCCAAGAGATCAATCTCTCGCTGGATAGTACACTGCATTCAGTTTTGTTACACAAAAAATGGAAAGCAGGCCTCAGGGCCCACTCTACTAGGGGCACAGCTGCTTCTATAGCAGCTTCTAGAGATATCCCCTTAGTGGAGATCTGTAAAGCAGCTACCTGGAGAACATTACACACCTTTACTAAACATTATAGTTTGGACTTGCAGTCCAGAAGTGATGCCAGGTTTGACACAGCAGTTCTGCAGAGCCTCTTTCCTAAACAGGTTCTCTGCCCACTTCCAAAGGTACTGCTTTGAAGTCTGCAGAGAGTTGTGAATATGAGAAGAATACATGGGGTTAGAAGAAAAAAATTACTCACCTAAGTAATCTTGTTTCTTCCAATGTATTCTTCCATATTCAGATCTCTCCCTCCCAACCTCCCCTTCCAGAAACAGAGCCTCTGAATGGTCTTCTTACCTGACAGTGCCAAACAGAGGCACACTTACCTTAATCCTGTGGGTTTATTATTTTACCTTTCTTTTTCCCAGGTGATTCTGGTCTTTTTTGAGGTAGGTCTGATACCATGATCATTAGTATCAGCTGTAGTGCGTAGGTATAGACTATAGTCGTTTGTATCAAGCAAGAGTGTTTGCTTGAGTACTTTAATAGGTTGCCTTGTGGGTTTCCTCGAAATCTGAGATGTTGATAGAATGTGCAGCAGATAAGGGCAACAGTTTGAATAATTGTCATGTGCCAATGATTCCATCATTAGCATATAGTTCCATTCTCCGGGCAGTTCTACTGAGCAGGCTAACTGCAGAGAGTTATGAATATGGAGGAATACATTAGAAGAAACAAGATTATTAAGGTGAGTAATTTTTTCTTATTGCTCTCCTGCTCCTTTCCTCAGGAAATATCCACCCCAATCCAGGACCTGCTGCTGACACACTACCTGGATCTTCCCATAATAATTCCACCCTTGGCCCCCCTAATTCGTTAACACTACCAAGAGGTCTCAAGCTATTCCACCTAAATATATGGAGCTTGCTGACCAAACTCGACCTCCTTCAAGCCTCGGTCGCCTCACTATCCCCCAACATCCTAATCCTCTCTGAAACTTGGCTTAGCGATAAGATACCTCTTCATGCCGTCTCACTCCCTGGTCAGTCCTTAGTTAGACAAGACAGAACTAGCTGAGGAGGGGGTGTAGCAATGTACATCTCCTCCTCCCTACATTACACCATCACCCTTTCTACTACTTTTCCGTAAAATTATGAAGCTCTTGTCATACGGGTACCCCTGCCCCTCTTGCTACCTCTCTTTGTCGCAGGTATCTAGTGTCACCCCAACCTTCCTTACTCAGTGGCCACTGACCTCACTACTACCATTATCTCACACTCGCATTCTGGGGAACTGTTCATCGTGCGTGATTTCAACTTAAACTGGCTGTCACCAACTCAAACTGCAACACGTAATGGCATTGCCTCCCAAAATTTAACCCACCTTATCTGAAAGCCCACCCGCCTGAACACCAAAACCCCAAATCATACCTTGCTAGACTGGGCTCTCACCTCTTACCCGCATCGTGTCATCAAATCAGGTATACTGCCAGATGCCATAAGTGACTATCACTTGATCTATTTGGTACATAAGGTCCATAGGCCCAAACCTCTTCATAAAATACTACTGTCCTGCTCTTATAAATCCCTCGACATAGCCCCCCTCCTCCACGACTTAACAAATACTGACTGGGCTCTGATTAACACCGCTCCCCACATGAATGCTGCCCCTGCCTACTTCAAAGAAAAATTCCTCACCATATGGAATCACCATGCGCCATTCAAGTGCACCAGAGTATGAGGCAACCATGTCCCATGGGTCATTCCTGAATTGCTGGCCTGTCTCAGAGCACATGACAAAGCCTGGAGGAAACACAAAACTACAAAGCACCCAAGTGACTATAACACATACTGTCAACCCCACACTTTGTGCACCAAAGCTAACAGGCTAGCTAAAACAGAGTATATCAACTCCACTTTTCACACTAAGTTAAATTCTCCTTCCAAATTTTGGAAAGTCATCCACGCCCTCCTCTCCCCCCCATCCCCAGTACTTAATATAAACAACTCCCTTATTGCTGCTTATCACTCAGTGACTGAGAAATTCTATGCCTGCTTCATATTCTGTGCTTCATTTCCTCTAGTCTCTCTCCCCCTACCCAATTATAGCCCCTCCCTCCAACAGCAATAGCCAAGACCCCTGCCAAGCTCTAGACTATCATTCCTTCTCATTCTCTTTGGTCTCAGCTGCTGACACCCTCACTGCCCTGCAGTCCCTAAACCCTGCTAAAGGCTGCTCTCCAGTTGATCTTGACCCCAAATTCCTCTATGTCTCTGCTTCAGCTATTGCTTACCCCCTTTCAGAAATTTTAAACCTCTCCTTCACAACATCAGAGGTCCTTGAAAGCATGCTGTCATCCTTCCCTTACCCAAGGGTGGCGTCTCTACCTCTGCAGGCAACTACCACCCTATTTCCCTACTTCCTACCCTTGCCAAGCTCCAGGAAATGCTATTTCTCTCGCGCAAATCTCCTCCTATCTCTCTGACTCTAACTTCTTCAACCCTTTCCAATCTAAATTTAGGAAAAAGACATTCTACCACCACCTCCCTACTCTGGCTAACTGATTCAGTCCTTACCGGAATGGATAATGGCCTGATTACCTCTGCCATATTTGTTGACCTTGCTAAGGCTTTCGACACAGTTTCTCATACCCTGCTTCTTCAATCCCTCTCCTCAGCCGGACCCTCCCTTTCTGCTACAAACTGGTTTAGGGCTTCTCTAACTGGGCTGTCACAATCAGTATAAGTAGCTGAGTGCATCTCTTCCCCTCGCCAAACCCTTAATGGAGTGCCTCAGGGTTCAGTGCTGGGCTCCCTCCTCTCCTCCATCCTTCTAAATGATTTACCATCAGTCTGCTCCTCCTCATCCAGTCACATTTATGTAGACGATACTGTCTTGTACACCTCTGGCCAAACTCCCTCCAATGTGGAAGCCAGTCTTTAGCTCGACGTCAACAAGATCCAGCACTGGCTTGCCTCCCATCAACTCTTTCTAAATGCCAAGAAAACAGTCTCCATGACCTTCAGTACTAGGCAGAGACTAGCTAGGCTTCCTGTTCTGCCCACCTTCCACACCCTGGAAGGGACACTGTTAGAGGACACCTCCTGTTTAAGGTAACTGGGGGTTTGGCTGGACCAACACCTCAACTTCTCTGGTCACATTGATGCCATCCTGAAACAACTGTGCCCCCAAACTTGGCACCTTACACAGGAACCGTAACTGCATTCCTCTTACAGCTAGATGTGAGACTGTCCAAAAGATGATTCTCCCTATCTTCGATTACTGCAATGTAGTCTATAGTGCCGCTTCCAAATCCACCTTATCCAGATTGGTCCCCCTCAATTCTTTCTGTCGCTTTGCTCTGGATTCTCCTATTTGCACTCACCACTGCGGCCTCTGTCACTCTGTCATTCCCTTCCCTTACCAACTGGCGAGGCTCCCTACCACCATACTTAACCTCCTCTCTCTCTCGACCCCCCAAAGATCTTCCGTCCGACACACACACTTTTATGATTCCCCGTTGCAGCACACTTGCTGGCCAGTCTGCTTTTAAACATCGGCTCCCTAAAATCTGGAATGCCCTTCCCCATCAAATTCATCACTACTCCTCCCTATACTCCCTTTCATCTGCCCTTCATAACTTCATCTTACTGTATCTGCTCTTCACACACCTAACTCTGAAAACCTCTCCTGCTTACTCCCTCCCTCCCTCATCAGGGTCAGATACACAACAATTCAATAGCACTTACATTCTAAGAATTTGCACTTCTATTTGTCTCAATTTGTACCATCCTTACCAGCTGCATTTTGTAATCTGTTTTATCGCCATTACCATACCCTCTTGTATCTGAACGTATGTACTTCCTACTCAAAATGAAATGTTTATTCTGTATTTGTTCTGTAATTGTTTTATGCATCCCCCCCTTGTTCCCCTCCCCCCAGGTCACACAGGGAGATGAGCAACTTGTTGTTCAGTGTGCCTTCCTGGTGAAACATTTCAATAAATAAATAAAAAACAAAATAAAAATATGTTAAAAAAAGCTGTAGGCGAGAAATGGCACAATACTGCATCAGAGCTTCCGCGGAGACCCATGCATACAAGTCGACAATGGGAAAGAACTGAGGGGGGAGTGGGGCCGCTCATGCCTTTATAGGGTTGATGACGCTGGCACATGCTGATGGCGTGGGCGGCCCCAGTTGTATTGCTGAAATCTTCTGTGTGCATCCTGATTCACCAATGGTGAAGTTCCTACAGTGTGACCTGACTGAGGTACATTCCGAAACAGATCTCTAGATGCAGTGTAATTTGTGTCCACTGCCATGTGGAACTGGTACTTTGTATCATCTACGGCTGATCTTGGTGTGTTAGCCATATCCTGTAGAAAATACAGAAAAGTATCTAACAGGCACTAGTGTGTATCAAAAAAATTACAAATCCATAGCTTGATCTGTATTTAAAAATGTTTTATTCCATAAAATCACACATCACTCACCTCACCAGTGTCTGACAAAGTTTCACCCACCTGACTGTGGGTTTTGTCAAGGCCTTTATGGAATAAAACATTTTTTTTTTGTTTATGCTCCCCCCAGTCCGGCCACTCCTTTGGGCCTCCTAGGCACCCACCTTGACACCCTACCCCCCAGTCCCCACCTCATGCTGTAGCCAACTCCCCAGGGTAACCTGGCGTAACCCTTTGCCGGATGGGTCCCTCTCCTCCAAGGGGGAAGAACCAGTGGGGTGGCCAACGCATTCTTCAATTGGCCCTGGGTGTTGCTGCTGAGGCGGGTATGGCTGGCAACAGGGCTTCTGTGTTGGTAGGGGCTGGAAGCCTTCATCTGGTCAGCCCAGGAGCTTTTTCCTCCCCTTTCTTCCCCAGGAGTGTGGCGTGCCACAGACATCTAGGTGCATGCCGCCACCCGCCACACCCCCCCCGTCAATGAGCCCAGCATGCTGCCGTGCTCCCGGCCTCTGCCAGGAGTCAGCAGGTGCCGGGCTCCATCCCCACCCTCCACCGGAGAAGGCGAGCAGTATTCGACACCGGCCTTCTCTCGGCCGCCCTGGGTCCATTCCCAAACCCTGGTCGCCGGCGTCATAAGCAGAAATCCAACCACTGCGCCGATGGGCTGACACATAAAATGTTTTTAACTACAGACCAAGCAATGGGCTTTAAATTTTTGATATACACTAGTACCTGTAAGCCGCTTTTCTTCATTGTCTGCATTTTGCAATTGTGAGCATAGGTGCCGGAACAGGGGGGCCACTATGGCCATGGCCCTACCACTTTCATAAGTGGTCCCATCAGTTTTTGCAATTTACTATGGGAGAATTACCCCTTACATCCTTAGCCCTACCACTTTTCAGACCATTCTGGCACCAATGATTGTGAGTGAGTGTCAGATGTGGATTCCCTTAGCTGCCCTGTACCCTGGTGTTGTGGTAGCCATATCCTGTGCCAAGTCACCAGTAGCTTTCTCACTTAGTGCCAGTATGGAATTCCATACTGCTTTCTGGTTCTAAACCGTGTAAACCGTAAACTGCCTGCAACAGGAGCAGGGAAGCTGATGTGTAGGCCTTCTTTGCCATACTGTCCAGTTTCCTAGAGTCCTTCTCAGACAGCTGGGAAGAAAGAGGCACTCTGACCTTACCACAGGTGGCAGTCTGGACAGCTCTCTCGTGGTCAGGGTGGGAGTACAAGTACTCATTGCCCTGTCTATCCATTTGATGCTTTTTCTCAATTTTCTTGTCAATGTCAACAGCTGAGGTGGGTGCTAACATGCCTTTGTGGCTTTCTTGACAGATTTACGAATGGGCAGCAACAACCTCCTTGTGGGAGCTAAGCCCATCATGTCAATGAATTCTACTTTCTCATATGCCTTACAAAGGTGTAATAGGAGGTATAGCCCTCTGAAGGCCTAAAAGAAGAACCAAATTCCTGCTCAGGAGAACTGTCTGGTTTTATGGATTCTCTCCTCATCACAGTACATTTCAATCTCTTCCTCCGCAGGCATGAGGAATGGAACTGGAGCCAGTGGGGGGCACACAGATTTATGAAATTCCCCATAGCTTGGAATGCCTGGAGAAATTGCCATGCCTTTGTCATCTCATCTACTGAAGACATTTGTCCCATGCCCACTGCAGCTCCTTTCCTTCTTCAGAAAGAGGGACAGTGACATATTTTTCTTTTTGTTTTTTCTTGGCATGCACCATTTCCTGATTCTGCTCAGAGGCGCTCTTATTTTTTCTGGATTCAGGGTTCCTCCTTTCGGACACTCCGAGCTCTGTAACATCCTTAGAAGCTTTATGTTTCTTTTCTGTCCCCTTTCACAGGGACTGCTGCTTACTCTGACAGAGGGGCTGGACCCTCACCTGAGCCTTTTGGTGATGTTGAGACAGACTGAGAAGCCATAAAGACCTCTAATTGTTTAGCCCTTTTGTGTTTTAGGGCAAAACATTTTACAGAGATCACAATCTGAAAATATTCTGAAGAACTTTGCTGGTCCAAAAGCTAAAGCACTTTGTTCTTTTTTGTAGCATCTATGTTGGTCCAATAAAAGGTATCAAGTCATCTGCTTGTGGATCTGTTCTTACAAGGATCAATACGGCAACTAAACAGTTTGTTTGTGGTCTGCACCAGGAACCCTAAACAAAGCTTGTGGCAGATACCTTTGTCAGGAGCTGAATAAAGTACAGTTACGTAAGAACTTACCGTAAATACAGGTTACTCACCTGTAACAGGAGTTCTAGGAATGGTATATGTTGTTCATCCACACTGTCTGGCAGGTATCCTTGCTGCTTTAAATCTTGCCGGAAGGTCTTCAAGCTGGCTCCTCCCACCCACCCGGGTGGTAAAACTCTCGGCTCCGCCCCATGACGCCAGATCTGGCCCGCTGGAAGCTCAGGTAGTGCGTCGAAGCCAGGGAAGTCGGGTGGGTCGTGTGGATGAACAACATATACCATTCCTAGAACTCCTGTTACAGGTGAGTAACCTGTATTTCTAGGGACATGGATATGTTGTTCAACCACACTGTCTGGCAGACTCCTAGCAGTTCTCCGGGAGGAGGAAGGCAAGGCGCACACCCCCGATACTTACTTGGGAAAGAGAGAATGGAGAACCGAGGCCCCAAAACCAGCATCCCGGCGTGACTCAAGGTCGATGTGGTAATGGGTGATGAAGGTGTGTGCTGACTTCCAGGTAGCAGCCCTGCAGATTTCCTGGATAGGGACGTCCCTGGAAGCAGCCACCGATGCATGCATGGTGGGTAGAATGAGCTCTTATCCCTCTGGGAGGCTCCATGCCCCCAACTTATAGCAGAGATCTATGCAGGAGGTGACCCACCTGCCTATCGTCCACTTGGCTGCAGGTCTGCCAGATGCGGCTTCAGCGTAGGTGACAAACAGCTGGCGAACCTCTCCCCGGATTTCAGCCGTGCGCTCCTTATAGTAAGCGAGCGCCCTTTTAGGGTCCAAAGTATGGAGCCTATATTCGGCCTCCGAGGTGTGATTGGGGTAGAACACCAGCAGAGTCAACACCTGGTTAAGGTGAAACTCCGACACCACCTTCAGAAGGAATTTCAGGTGGGGGCGCAGGACAACCTTGTCCCTGTGGAAGACCAGGTAAGGAGACTCGATGCAGAGCGCCTGGAGCTCTCCCATCCTTCTGGCTGACGTGATAGCCACCAAGAAGGCGGTCTTCCACGACAGGTGACAGAGTTCACACCTGTGCATTGGTTCGAATGGCTTGCCCATGAGCTTTGCCAGTACCAGCAGTAGATCCCACGGAGGTGGAGGTTCTCGCACCGGAGGGGAAATGTGATCAAGGCCTTTGGAAAAGTGCCAGACCACCTTCTCCTGCGCCACCGACTGCTTCCCGGCCCGCGCCCGGTAAGCAGAGATGGCTGCCAGGTGCACCTCTTAGGGTCGTTGACCTAAGCCCTTGACTAGAAAGGGGACATAAACAGTCCAAGATGCTTGCCAAGGAACAGGAGGAAGGGTCCAAGCCCTTGCCCTGACACCAAATGGAAAAACTCTTCCATTTGAAGGCATAGCATTTCCTGGTCGACTCCTTATGAGACGCCTCAACAACATTGAGGACCTCGTCGGAAAGACCCAAGGCCTGGAACTCTAGCCGCTCAGGAACCAGGCCGTCAGGTGCAGGGATTGAAGGTCCGGATGGAGCATCTTCCCCTGATTGACTGAGAGCAGGTCCGGGCGAGCTGGAAGCTGCCTCGGGAGCCTGGAGCTGAGGCTGAGGAGATCTGGATACCAGCATTGGCGGGGCCAGTCTGGGGCTACTAGAATCACCTGCGCCTTGTCCTCCTTGCCTTGAGAAGCACCTTGTGGATCAAGGGAAATGGGAAAGGCGCTGAAGAGGCCCGGGTCCACGGCCTCGAGAAGGCATCCCTGCAGCGGCCCTGCTGAGGGGGCGGGCATGAACAGCTCAGCTTCATGCTCTCCCTGAGGCAAACAGGTCCACCTGAGGGGTGCCCCAATGGGAGAACAGATCTTGTACTACCTCCGGCAGGAGAGACCACTGTGGAAACAGCCCTATCCGTCTTAGGGCATCGGCCAGGGTGTTGGAGGCTCCTGCCACATGAATGGCTAGGAGATCCACCTCCAGGCTGCATGACAGTGACCAGATGCGAGAGCTTCCTTGCATAGAAGCATGGAGCGCGTCCCGCCCTGGCGGTTTAGATAGTACATGGTCGTGGTATTGTCCGTCTGGACCCGGACCACTTGACCCCGGAGAAACGGAGCAAAGGCGGTGAGAGCTAGGCGGACCACTTGGAGCTCCAGCAGGTTGATGTGGCATCGGGACTCCCGCGGGGACCAGAGGCCGTGCGCTCGGTGTTCCCCCAGATGGGCACCCCAACCCATCAGAGAGGCATCGGTCGATAGAGAGACCGTCGGCTCGGGGTGGACAAACGGGATGCCCTCCTGCAGATGAACTGGAACGGTCCACCACTGGAGAGCGTTCCACATCCCCTGGGTCACCGCCACTAGCTGGTCCAATGGATCGCAGCGCCAGGACCACTGGCTGGCCAGTCCCCACTGAAGAGGGACGATGTGCCAGCGGGCCCAACGGACCATGCTGGTGCAGGCCGCCATAAGACCCAGAAGGCGCAGGAAGTCCCGGGCAGGGCGCGATTGCCCAACCAGAAATGACTGGGCAAAGGAGGAAAGAACCTCGGCTCTGTCCGCTGGGAGCCGTGCTCTGGCTCGAAGAGAGTTGAGCTCTGCCCCAATAAAAAGAATCACCTGCTTCTGCTCGAGTTCCGACTTGGCCTCGTTGATGAGAAGGCCTACTTGAGAGCAAACCTGGAGGGCCAGATCTCTGACCGCTCCACCTCCTGTCTGAGGGGCGGCCATCAGCCAGTTGTCCAGGTAAGGTACACCCGACCCCTGACGTCAAGAGGGAATGCTGTCACCACTGCAATGCATTTGGTGAAGACCCCGAGCTGGAGACAGGCCAAAGGGCATGGCTCGGAACTCGAAAAGGGATCCCTCCGCTCGAAAGCGAAGGAATCTCTGATGAGACGGACGGATAGGGACGTGAAAGAACGCGTTCTGCAGGTCCAGAGAGCAGAACCACACGCCGAGTTCCAAGGATGGTATTATCTGAGCCAGAGTGACCATCCTGAAGGTTCGAGACCTTAGGAACTTGTTTAGGTCATGTAGGTCGAGAATAGGGCGCCAGCCCCCCGGCTGTTTCGGAACCAGGAAGTACCTGGACACAAACCCCAGTTCTGAGGTGGGGTCCGCCACCTCCCTGATCACCTCCTTCTGGAGGAGGAGAGCGATGTCGGCTCGGCGAGCCAACAGTGAGGCTGCGGACCCCGATGCCCCCCGAGGTGCGACGGCTCTGAAGGGCAGGGCCTGCTCGAATTCCAAGGGCAGGCCTTTTCCCACCACCTCCAACACCCACCTTTTCGTTGTAATAATGGACCAGGCGGAAAGGAAGTGACGGAGCCATCCCCCCACGGGGGGAACCTGGGGTGAGGTGACGGGGTTGGGGGCGACACCCCTCAACCCGTCACTGGGCAGGCTTGGAGGAGGGACCGGCCGAGGGACCTCCTGGGCCTTTACCTCCCTGCTTCCTGTTGGAGGAAGTCCCGGGCTTGGGTTTGGAATGCCAAGCTCGAGCCTGCTGGCCCTGACGTTGCTGGGCCAGACGGCATGGGCGCAGAGGGACGAAAGGGCTTAGGCTGTGGTTTGTGGCCTTTGTCCTTCTGAGCAGATGAGACCGAGTCCAAGGTAGCATTGGACTTCTCGATCCTCTGAAGGTGACCTTCCACCCCAGGGCCGAAGAGGTCGGTCCCCAAGAAGAGGACATCCGCCAACTTGTGCTGGGTATCCGAAGTGAAGGTGGATATCCTCAGCCAAACCTGACGACGCATAGCCACTGTGGCCGCTACAGACCTGGCACATGAGTCCCCGATGTCCAGAGCAGTCTGAAGCTGCTGTTTGGCCACTGCCCTGCCCTGGTCCCGCACCTGCCTAACCGTGGTCTGCAGGTCCGCGGGAAGATGAGGGACAACCTCGTCCAGGGAGCCCAACAGGGCATGAGAGAAATGTGCCATGAGGACGGCCGAACTGGCCTGGTGAAGGCCGAGGGAGGACGCAGCGTAGACTTTTCGCCCGGCATAGTCCAATTTCTTGGACTCCTTGTCGGAGGTTTGTCCATCGCCCCTTAGTGTTCCGCGCTACGAAAACTCTGTCGGTAACTAACCCCCGGCCGAGGGGTGTTCCAAAACCGACAAGGAACCGGGTAGGGATCAGATACTTCCTGGCCATCCTGGCCGAAGGCGCAGGGCAGGAAGCAGGGCGCTGCCAGAGCTCCAAGGCCGGGCCCACTATGGCCTCGGCCACCAGAAAGGCCTCCGTAGGGGAATCCCCTCGGTCCAGAATCTCCGTGAGGGGATACCTGGCCTGTTTAGAGACAGGTTCGAGCTTCATCCCGGTGGACTCCGAGATGAGCCAAAGCAATCCTAGGTAGGACGAAGGGCTATCGTCCACCGACTGTCCTCCCGAGGACTCCAAGTCCATACGCCTGGAGAAAAGGGAGGAATCGCCTTTGACTCGGAAGAGTCCTCGAAGAGCTGCCTCGGGCCTGAGCCACCCTCCACCTGCCGAGGTCGATCGGGAGTGAGGGTGACAGACAGCCTATGGGGCAGACCCTGAGCCGACCGAGAATTCTTGGTCGGAGCCCCAAATAACGGCTGTGGAGGCGGAGGTTCCACCAGGATCGGTGGAGCAGCTGGTTTTGGCCGAACAACCGCCTGGGAACAGGCTCCTCGGTAAATCGAGGGTTGTTTCGCCGCCCGTGACAGCCACCTAATGGTTGGGGAAGGCGACGGCGTCGGCTTGGTCCCAGTCAGAAGGAGCTGTTGCCACATGAAGTCCTTGTATTGTCGGCATAACTCACGCCGAAAGCCTCCTCGCCCGAGGACGAGACGATCGGCGACGCCGCTTGCCGCGGTGCCGAGACCAAGACCGCCTATGACGGCGGGATCGGCTGGACCGCGAAGAAGTCCAAGACCGAGACCGAGAACCTCGGCTTTCCCGAGGACGGTGCGGAGAGGTGTAGTGGGGAACCGGTACTCCCCTCGGTTTGGAGGGTTCACCCGAAGGCTCCGGAACCAGAGGCACTGACAAGCCGACGGGGTCCTCAACTCCCACCGGGGGAACCGGGGAGAGAGGATTCTTGGCTTCTCCTGTCGACAAGCCGTCCAACGGGTCGAGAAAAATCTCAACCGTGTCGACGGTAGTCTCGGTCAACTGGCCTGACGGGGACACCATGAGACCAGCGGCCGACCGAAGTCGACGGCTGACAACTCGCGGAGAGGGATCTTTCCCGCTTTCAAGAGCGTTGACGGAGGGACTTACCCTTGTCTCTCTTTTTGGACCAAGAAAAAGGTCCAGCAGAAGCTGGTCCCTCTCCTTTAGTACAGAGGGTTAGACAAAGCTCCTTAAAGGAAGCCGAGTAAGAGGCACCCAGAGAGAGCGGGACAAATGCCGCGGCCGAGGTAGAAGCGGCCCGCGCCGCCTGCTCTTCGGGGGCGATCATCTGCTCGAGCTGATCCGCCGAGCCCGCCACCGCGGAAACCGCCGACCGGGCCTCTTTTGACTTCACCGGAGGAAAACGATTCTCAGGACGCCCCAGTTGTAAACGGGCAGTGCGGTCTTCGAGGACGTAGGCCGAGAAAGAAGAGCACAGGTCGCAATCCTGCGGGTCATGCTCAAGGCCTAGACAGTAGACGCACGTGGAGTGCGGATCCGTCCGAGACATCTTCTGCATCTCCGGAAACCGGGAGTCGATTTGTCCATCGCAGCCGTGAGGGATAGAAGACCGAAGTCTATTTTAGTGAAAAACTTTTGAATTCGCAAAACCGAAGAGTTAGGAACCAGTCTTATACGCAGAGCGTTAAGGAGGGAACCTGAGCTTCCAAGCGGTAAGGAAGATCTGGTGTCATGGGGCGGAGCCAAGAGTTTTACCACCCGGGTGGGTGGGAGGAGCCAGCTTGAAGACCTTCCGGCAAGATTTAAAGCGGCAAGGATACCTGCCAGACAGTGTGGATGAACAACATATCCATGTCCCTAGAACAGTAGATTTTCGAGAGAGGTTCCTACAGTAGGTAATAACATATAGGACTACGCCCCCTGGCGTCAGAACTGCACAACAAACTTTTCCTAGCAATGTCTGGCGGGGGACCTCCCACCCGACATCACGTGACGGACGTCAGAATAACCCTATATAGTGGGCAGTCCCCACGCCCGCCTTCCAGTTCTCCCACCGGAGACCCAAAAGTGTATGACAGGAGAAAGGATGGAAATCCTGGAGCCCCATCCTGAACTGCCTGTAAAAAAGACAGAAAGCTGGGGGAAGGAGAGAGGGAAAGTGTGACCTACTGCAGGAACCTCTCACGAAGATCTACTGTTACGGTAAGTTCTTACATAACTGTACTATCTTACTTCGAGAGGGTTCCTGCAGTAAGTCATAACATATAGGACTGAATCCCAAGCAGTCACCAACAGTGAGACCCACTGAAACAAGGGAAGAAGAAGGATAAATGGCTGACCAGAGTAGGTCTAAGGCAGCAGACCCTGCAGAACGGCTAGGCCAAATCCGTCCCTACGCCTTCAGGCAATATCCAAACTGTAATGCTTCGTGAAGGTGTGGACTGAACTCCAGATTGCTGCAGCGCTAATTTCAGCTGCCGAAACATTTTTTAGGAAGGCTGCGGAAGTAGCCATCCCCCTAGTGGAGTGACCTCTGACCTCCCCCGGAAGAGGTTTTTCGTACTTCTGGTAACAGAAACGGATGCAGTTAGACAGCCATTTGGATAAACACTGCTTAGAAAATGCCAACCCCAGGGTTCTGGGGGCAAAGGAGACAAACAACATATCTGCTTTGCGGACATCTTTAGTCCTGTAGACGCAGTAACGCAAAATCCTATGTACATCCAATGTATGAAGAAGAGCTTCACCCTTATTTGAATGAACAGAGTAGTACACTGGCAGCTTAACAGTCTGGTTCAAGGTGAACTCAGAAACCACCTTGGGAAGAAACTTAGGACTGGTTAGCCGGATCGCCCGGTCCCTGTGAAAAATCAAATAAGGCTCCTTACACATCAGGGCCTGAAGCTCAGAAATCCTTCAAGCAGAAGTGACAGCGACCAAAAAGAGCACTTTCCAAGACAGATAGCTTATGTCACAGCTTACTGCCGGCTCAAAAGGAGGCAATGTAAGCTTTTCTAAAATAAAATTCAAATCCCAAGGTGGGGTAGGGTTGCTGATAGGGGGCTTCAAGTGAAGGATCCCTTTCAAAAAGGTTTTGGAGATCTCCAGTTGAGCAACAGTTTTCCCATCTACCAAAGTATGATAGGCTAAAACAGTAGACAGGTGGACTTTGAGAGAGGATGTATACTTCTACAAAATGGCGATCAACTGGAGCAACGTCCTCTGTGAGGTCCTTGCGCAGGTTGACGGCGGGAAAGAACTGGAAGGTGGGTGTGGGGACCGCCCACTATATAGGGTCATGCTGGCATCCATCACGTGATGTCGGGTGGGCGGTCCCTCGCCAGACACTGCTACAAAAGTTTGCCATGCGGTCCTGATGCCAGGGGGTGCAGTTCTATATGTTATGAACTAATGCAAGAATCCTCTCAAAATAAGATCTACAATTTTTAAAGTCTGAAGGTCCTGTCTTCTTTTTAGGTCTGTCAATCATATCAAACACTTGCGAGCTTGCAAGACATTTCTGGTTACTAATAAAAGATACTAAAAGTGCAAAAAAGTCCAAATAATGCCAAAATGGGTTTTAAGTAATAAATGTGGTTCGGTTACGAATATATGAACATAACAGCAGATACAAGCCTTATGGTCTATCTAGTCTGCTCGAATGTGCTACTCCCTATGTATTTAAAAAGCGAATTGCCCCTTCCCCACATCTCTTTTGACTTCTCACTACTTCGCATTCCTCTCCCTTCTACCCACAATTTTCCCCTTCACCCTGTCTCAACCTCTCTTGAAGTTGTCCACCAGCTTTAGACATACAACCTCCTCTGGCTGCTGATTCTAGTTGACCACCACTCTCTTGGTGACAAAGTGCTTCCTCATCTCCCTCCTGAACCTTCCCCCCCCCCAGCTTTAGGCTGTGCCCCCTAGTGGCCTTGTTCCCGCTAGGGCTGAAGAAGCCCTCAATGCTCACCCTGTTAATACCTGTAAGGTACTTGAAGGTCTCGATCGTGTCTCTCTCTCTCCCTTCTTTCCTCAAGACAGTACATGTTAAGCTCCTTAAATCTCTCCTCATAGGTGTCGCCCTGCTGGCCCTAGATCATCCTGGTTACCCTTCTCGGATCGTCTCCAGAAAGCTGATATCCCACTTAAGATATGGGTAACAAAGCTGCACACTGTACTCCAGGTGTGGTTTTACTAGTCACATGCACAGAGGCTGCATGACCTTCCTAGTGGTAATTCCCCTTGGCTATGCAGCCCAGTATCCAATTTTCTTTGGCTACTGCTCTCTTGCAGTGTGCAGTGTGTTTCTGGTCACTTGTGACTACTGCTCCCAGGTCATTCTCTTCTTCTGATCTGGTTACCTGCACTCTACCCAACCAGTATTTGGCCCCTCGATTCTTCTCCCCAAGTGCACAACTTTGCACTTTTTAGCACTGAAACCCAGCTGCTAAATTCCAGACCACTTTTCAAGTCTAGCCAGGTCCAAAGTTCTTGTCTTTCCTCCTCTGTGTCCACCCTCCCACACAGCTTCGTGTCATCCATGAACAGGCAGATTTTGCCCTTGATTCCATCTGTGATGTCACTTATGAAGATGTTAAATAACATCAGGCACAGCACAGAGTCCTGTGGGACCCCCAATGGTCAGAGGTCTTGCTTTAGAGAATTCTTCCCCAACTACCACCTTTTGGCTTCTATCCTACAACCTGCTTCTGAACCCTACCACAAGATTAGCCCCCACCCCAGGTCCTCTATCTTCCTGACCAGTCTTCTATAAGGCACTGAGTCAAAGGCCTAGCTGAAGTCTAGACATCGGACATCAACTGTCCTAGTGACCAATTATGTTAGTTTGGCAGGACCTCCACAACACAAACTCATGATGCCTCTCATCCTCGAGCCCATTCTCTTCCAGAAAGCCAGTCAGTCTTTCTTTCAGGATGGTCTCCATCAGCTTACCCACTGCTGAGGTCAGGCTGACTGGTCTGTAGTTCCCTGGCTCGTCTCTTGGACCACTCTTATGCAGAGGCACCACACATGACATTCTCCAGTCCCGAGGCACATTTCCTGACTCCAGAGAGCTGTTAAACAGGTCTGCCAGGGGACCCACTAGAAATGAAAATTACATACCTACCGTAATTCTTGATCTTCTTGGACGGGTCTCCACCACTCATTCACACTAATGGGATCTGTGCCGGAGGCACTAGGACCCAGCGGGAGCAAACTTTTTGCTGGAGGGCTGGCGCCAGAGATGGGGCCGCGAGGAGCAGCACCACGAGCCTCAGCTCGTGCAGTAATGACTATCTCGGTGTCGACCCTCCAACCGCCTCAGTACCTTTTTTTCCGAGGAGGTGCAGCGTAACTAACCTAGAAGGACAGCCTAACCAAAAACCAGACATGATAGTCCGGACGACCCGTATAAGAAGGGTCAACAAAGAAGTCTTCACAGCCTAAAGGTTTGAGGGAGTGAAGACCAACAACAGAGGTGAGCTCGGGGGATGGAGGGTGGGCATGTGAAAGAGTGGTGGAGACCCGTCCAAGAAGATCAAGAATTATGGTAGGTACGTAATTTTCATATCTTCCTGGACATAAGTCTCCACCACTCATTCACACTAATGGGAGAGTACCGAGCTAATAATCCCCTGAGAGGGCGGCAGGAGAGACCAAGAGCTCACAGTTTTAGGACAGAAGTCCATTAAGGATGGTTCTGCCAAAGGAAAGATGTCGTCTGGCATGGACATCCAGGGCATAGTGTTTAACGAAAGTATGCACTGAGCTCCAGGTAGCCGCGTTACAAATATCTGCAATGGGCAAGTTGCGGATTTCCGCCAGAGATGCTGCCACCGCCTAGTAGAGTGAGCAATCCTGCCCTCCAGCTTAACCTGCGCCATGGAATAGCATGTAAGGCATGCCACTAGCCATGCTGAGATACATCTGATAGCGACAGGTTGACCCAGCCGGTCTCGCTGAAGGAAACAAACAGTTGTTGAGCTTTACGAAAGTCTTTTGTTCTATCTAGATAGAAACGCAAAGCTCTCTTGACGTCCAAGGAATGAAGAGAACGTTCTCCTTCATTTTGGAAGTCCGCAAAGTAAGAGGGAAGGACCAAAGGTTGGTTTAGGTGGAATTCCGAAACAACCTTAGGAAGAAATTTAGGATGGGTTCTAAGGACTACTTTGTCTTTATGGAACACAGTATATGGAGGGTCTGTGACCAAGGCATGTATCTCAGAGACCCTGCGGGCTGAGGTAATGGCTACAAGGAAGGCCGTTTTCCAGGTGAGAAATTTTAGCTCACAGGTAGCCAGAGGTTTGAAAGGTTTCCGAGTGAGCATGTCTAGCACAAGATTAATGTCCCAGGCTGCGAGTGGACGTCTTGTAGGAGGTCTGGTATGCAGAATTCCCTTAAGAAACCTCTTAACCATAGGTAACTGAGCCAGTGACAAGGAAGGTACCGGCTCATGATAAGCTGAAATGGCACAAAGGTGAACTTTGACTGTAGAGTACTGCAGACCTGAATTTGAGAGGTCTAAGAGGTACTCCAAAATTTTACCTGGTGGGCAGGAAAAAGGATTCAAAAAGGATTTTGCACACCAGAGCGAAAAACGCTTCCATTTGGCTGTGTAAGTTTTCCTAGTGGCTGGCTTCCATGCAGCCAGAAGAATATCTGAAACCCTGCGAGAGACATTGAACCTGTTCACTTCTACCTCTTCAGGAGTCAAGCGTGAAGGTGAGGTGACCTCAGGTTGGGATGAACAACAGGCCCCTGAGTCAAGAGGTTCGTCTGAAGGGGGGAGTGGTTTCAGCGGAGCTGCAGACATATTGTTGAGTAGTGGAAACCACATCTGTCGAGGCCAGAAGGGAGCAACGAGGATCATTTTGTCTCCCTGGGATTCAAACTTGAGAAGTACCCTCTGAATTAGAGGAAGAGGTGGAAAGGCGTATAGAAAGAGTTTTGTCCACTGCAGCCTGAACGCATCCTGACAGAAAATACCAGGCCCTGGATTTCTGGAGCAGAAGAGAGACAGTTTTGTGTTGAGTGGGGATGCAAAAAGGTCCGGGTTTGGAGTTCCCCACTCTGCGAATATTGACTGAACTACGGCTGAGTCGAGAGACCATTCGTGAGGATCTGCCTCTGTTCTGCTGAGGTGATCTGCCAGTTCGTTCTGCACAACTGGCAGGTAGACCACTTGAATTAGACACTTGTGCTGCAAGCACCATTCCCACACTCTCATCGCTTCTCTGCATAAGGGGTAAGAGTGAGCACCGCCCTGTTTGTTGATGTAATACATCACTGCTTTGTTGTCTGTTTGAAGGAGAATGTTCTTGTTTTTTTGAAATTCAAGTTTATTGATTTTAACATAGCAAATACAAGCAGGTCATTGCATATTAGTGTCAAATATCCATTCATGGTACAAATAAGGTGAGAAAAAAAAAAATATTATAATACCCACCCTCCACCCTACTAAAGCCCTTATAGAGTGTGCTAAGTAGTTGTATGTCTAGTTCTATCAACAAAGCCACAGCGGAGTCATATCTTGGTCATGTAGTGAGAATGTTCTTGTAACAGAGAATGTCCTTCAACGCCCGGACCGCATAAAGGATGGCTCTCATTTCTAAGACATTTATGTGAAGCTGGGACTCGACCTGAGTCCACGTACCTTGACTGTGGAGAGCCTGACAGTGAGCTCCCCACCCCATCAGGGACGCATCTGTGGTAATGGAAATCTGATGATCCAGAGGAGCAAAGGGATACCCTTCTAGGAGATTGTTCTCTTGCGACCACCAGGTGAGCGACCTCTTTAGGGGTTCTGTCACCTTGATGTGAAAGGACTGAGGGTGAGTGGTTGGGGACCACTGAGTACTGAGCATCCACTGAGAAGTTCTCATGTGAAGGCGTGCTAGGGGTACAGTGAACACCGAGGATGCCATGAGACCAAGCATCCGTTGCATCGAGAGAGCTGGAACAGAGTCGCTCTCCCCGATGTGATGGGCCATCTGAAGGATATCGCTCCTCCTGTCCTCAAGAAGAAAAGCATTCGCACAGGAGGTGTCCAGAAGAGTTCCTATAAAAAGGAGCCTCTGGGAGGGCTGCAACTGCGATTTTTTGAGGTTTAGCAGGACTCCCATGGACGTGAGAAAGCGCGAAGCCATGTCTACAGTGTCCAGAGTTCCCTGCCTGGAAGGACTTGCCAGAAGCCAATCGTCCAGATAAGGGAACACCTGTATTCCGATCTTTCTGAGCTGCGCTGCGAGAACTGCACAACACTTTGTAAAAACTCGTGGCGCCGAGGATAGCCCAAAGGGCAGGACTCTGAACTGATAATGCTGTCCCAGAGCCACAAACCTTAGGAATTTGTGATGCTTTGAGTGAATAGAAATGTGCTGGTAAGCATCCTGCATGTCTAGGGAGGCTAACCAGTCGTGTTGATGAAGCAAAGGTAACAAGGTTCCTAGTGAAATCATTTTGAATTTCTCCTTGGGCAGAAATTTGTTTAGTTTTCTGAGGTCCAAAATGGGGCGCATGCCCCCGGTTTTCTTTGGAACCAGAAAGTAATGGGAGTAGAGCCCCGTGTTCTGTTGATGCAGCGGCACTACTTCTACTGCCCTGTTGTTCAGAAGGCCCTGAATCTCGGCGGCGAGAAGGTCTGACTGAAGGGTTGACAGCTTGGACTGTCGTTTGGGAGGACGATCCGGAAGGGCCTACACAAGATTGAGTGAATACCCCTCGCGGATTATCCGGAGAACCCATCTGTCTGAGGTTATGGACTTCCATTGATTGTAGAAGTGCGACAGATGACCTCCCACTGCTGAAGAAGAGTCCACCTCGGGCAGCTGAGGTTGGACTTGGGCCAACGGCTCAGAAGGCGGCGCTGGGCGCTTTGGGTCCTTGCGCCTTCTGCTGCGTTTGCTTTTGAGGCTGGGGAGCTTGATTCTTATGAAAACTTCCTCTGCCTTTGCCTCGAAAGGACTGATGGTTATGGAACTGGCGTTTATTAACATCCCCTCGAGATGGGACAGGAGGAGGTCGAGCCAACTTAATGGCTGACCTAGTCTTTTGTGTAGCTTCTAGAGCCTGTTCTACTTGACGGCCGAAGAGATACACACCATCAAAAGGCAACGCCATTACCTGCTGCTGTGCGTCATTCGTGAAACCTGAAGTGCGCAGCCAGGAATGACGGCGGGTACAAATACCAGCTGCCGCTGCTCGGGAAGCAGTATCGAAAGCATCCATAGCCGCTTTAACCTGCTGGTTGTTAGATTCGATACCCCTGGTAATGGTTTGAAGTAGCTCTGACTTTATGTCCGATTCCGGTAGAGCTTCAACCATCTGTTTGAGTGAGTGTCAAAGAATATACTCATATTGAGAGAAGTAGCCTTGGTAGCTGGCAATACGCATACCCAGGGTGGAGGCAGCAAAGACTCTCTTACCTAAAGTGTCTGTCTTACGAGATTCTTTGTTAATACGTTGAGCTGTAGTAGTCTGAGGGAGGACGACCTTATCATTCTCTGTCAAAACTACAATAGGATCCGCAAAGGCTTGGGACGCCAAAAATGGGTCGAGGAGGAGGAGTCCTGAAAGGTGGATGACGCCCTAAGAACCCCCGGCACCGCAGAAACGCATGGCACCGATGAAGCGCACGGCACCAAGGATGGCGCCGACGAAGCACACGGCACCGAGGATGGCGCCGAGAAGCCACACGGCGCCGAAGATGGTGCCGAGAGGCCAGACGGCGCCACAAAGCCACGCGGCACCGATGACGCACACGGCGCCGACAGACGCATCGGCGCCAAAGACGGCACCGAGCGTGCCATCGACGCCGAGGGCACCGAAAACACCCCAAGACTCCGAAAGACAGGATTTGAGGAGAAGGGAGGAAGAAGAGCAGGAGATAGAGGCATCGGTGTGGCCCCCTGCGCCGCAGCCATATGAGGGGGAAAACCGGCGCGGAGTCGACGGCACCAAAGACGGTGCCGCGCGACCAGGGAGGCTCAACCGCCCTACCTGGTCTCCCAAGAAGCCCGAAGGCCCCTGAGTGACCAGGCCAGGCAGCTGGACCAACCTCCGAGCCCATTGCTCCATAAGAGCGGCCCACTAATGAAACTGCTCATCTGAAGACCTACCAGAGGGCGGGGTAGGGCTCCGATATTGAAGACGTTGGCTACCAGAAACAGAAGAAGGAGACTCCGAAGGAGGAGACCGGCAACTAGCCTCAATAACTGACTGTCTACGCCAGAGATAATCAGAGGGCGACTCGAAAGTGGATGCCTTCTCTTTGACCTGTGGGTCAAGAAGAGTTTCAAGGCCGAACGGTGCCGGAAATGCAACGCTTATTTTTATGCTTGAGACCGCCTGCCCCGAGCACTGGACTGCCCGTTGTCAGACCCCCGGAGAACGCGGCGGACCGGACCCAGCCTGACTGACTGAACAGCTTTCATACGAAGTCGCCCTACCGTCACCTGACCTGCTCATGGTTGACTCCGTCAAAGTAGGCTGAGACTTCTTTGTAAATAAGAATAAACTTAAGTGATACTTATTCGAGATATTACTACAAAATAACAAAACTGAAAACTATGCTGCTAGTTTGAAGTTTGACTCCCGGAGGGCGAGCGACGTCGTCACTGAAGCGCACTCGACGGCGGGAAAAAAGGAACTGAGGCGGTTGGAGGGTCGACACTGAGATAGTCATTACCGCACGAGCTGAGGCTCGCGGTGCCACTCCTCGCGGCCCCATCTCTGGTGCCGGCCCTCCAGCAAAATGTTTGCTCCCGCTGGGTCCTAGTGCCTCTAGCGCAGATCCCATTAGTGTGAATGAGTGGTGGAGACTTATGTTCAGGAAGATCCTCCTTCAGTTCTCTAAGGACCTTCAGATGCTTGTCATCTGGTCCTGGTGATTTGTCCATCTTTAGGGGCCCTTAGGCCCTTGAGTACCCTTATTGACTTGAATTTCACCATTTGTAACTTCTCTCTCCCCAGTCCCCACTCCACTACTCCCTTGTGGTCACTGGTCCATAATTCTCTCGAGTGAAGACTTGAAAGATAGTGCCTGTTAAGCACCTCCACCTTTTCCTCCCTACCCTCTGCCCAACCCCGCTCCATTTTTAGCTTTATAATCTCATCCTTTATGTTTCTTTTCTCCTTTACAGACCTGAAAATATACGTGAAAAAGGCCTTCTCACCCGCTTTTATCCCCTGAGCTAGCTGTACCTCTTTCATGGCTGTTGCCTCCCTTACCACCCTACTCACGTTTCTTGACTTAGCAGCGTTCAGGTTTATGTAGGGATCTTAAACTAAAGATAAATAAAGAAAAAAGTAAAAGGATCATATTTGGAAATAAGGCTAAGAATCCTCCTTCACTCTGGGCAAACATGGATAAACTGGAGACAGTCACATTTTATGATTACTTGAGGGTAAGGTTTGCTCAGGATATCACTTGGAGAAAACACAAAACCTTAGTAAAAAAATTAAATGAAAACAGCACCAGGCGCCTTTCGGTCTTTTAATGCGAGGTTAGGGAAGACCTCGATAACAGGCGTTCTTAAAGTATTGAATGCTAAAATCAAAACATGTGCCCTATATGCCACTGAGGTTTGGGACATTGAATGTATGAGGAATATAGAAACTCCTATTAACAAGTTATACAGACATCTTCTAATGGTCCCCCACTCGGTACCTGTAGCTGTATTACAGCTTGAATTGGGTCCATTTTCTTTGGAGTCCTTGGCCTTGGAAAGAAGAGTTTTATTTGTGTTAAAGCTCTTTCTCCTTTCAGACTTATGACTTCCTTGCTGGTGCATTGAGGAGGAGTTAGAATACTTAGAGAAATGCTTCGTCTCCCCCTCCTTGCATCTGATAAGAAAGAATGTTTTCCCTCTAGGCCTTGGAAATCGTTTAACTGATATATACATTCAACATTGGGAAGAAGTTAAAAACAAGGAGAGTACAAGAATCAGGGACACAGACATAGCAAAAAATTATTCTAGATTAGATGAATTGAAATGCTTCAGGTGGTATAAACAAATGAAATCCACACATCATCTCGAACTCTACTTGCGTATATTGACTAAACCAGATGACAGACACTTGATTTCCAGATTTAGGATGGAATTATATAAAGCAAATTATGTTTTCTATCTTCAAAGAAGAGCTGAGGTTACTTCACCATTCTGTAAGTGCGGGAGACAACAGGAAGATGATTTAAAACATGTGGTCTTGCTCTGCCCTCTTTTTAACCAAAATAAGGATAGATGGTTGGGGGAAATACTTGGCAATCTGAATTTACCATCTAATTGAATAATACAATACCTTTTCACATCAAATAATATTATAAAATTACGTGGTTTAGCTGGGTTTCTTGGTTCAATTCATCTTTAACTGATGGGAGTTGTACAACAAGACCCTGAATACACTTTGCACTTTTGATCGTTGCACTAAAATGTATGAAACTTCTAACACTTGCCTGACTTATTATGTATAATACTGTATTTTATTTAACTGACTTCTGTTTTTATTGTGATGCAGTTTTTAAATGTTCATGTTTATAGTGGTATTTTTACCAATCAATAAAATTAAAGTGAAACGACTTAGCAGCGTAGTCCACCCTATCCTCCTCCATCTCAGTTCTCAAAAAAATTAAACTGCAAGTTAAAATGTTGTAAAGCAGGAGAGGAGGACTGCACAGGGAAGCAAGCAGTGCTCGGTTTCAGGAAAAGTCAGAAAAAAGCAAACGGGGAACCGGCACCTGCTTTAAAACACATAAAGCTCTATTAGCTCTGTTATAGCTCTCATTTGAAGGACTGCAAGCCGAGAGTGCTAATATGGTACAAATGATTTTAACGCTTTCTGGACTTAAGGAACTTTATGGTTTTATGGACTTCAGCCATAGATGAACTCCTTTTGTTGTCTTGTGCCATTTAAGTGAGTTTTTAAAGCATTAAAATCATTTGTACCATATTAGCACTCTCGGCTTGCAGTCCTTCAAATGAGAGCTATAACAGAGCTAATAGAGCTTTATGTGTTTTAAAGCAAGTTAAAATGTTACCTCAAAAGAGGTTCTTTAATCAAAATATGACAAAAGTTCATCTCAGTTCCTAGAACTACTCACCCCATCTTACCCTTTCATATGTCCGGATCATTTTCCTCCCACCAAACACAGTCTCCTTGATCCAACCAATGGATCAAAGGATTATTAGAAATCTCAAAAGCCTTTACAGACACTGCATGCTCAATACACTAATCACAGCTTTTGATGATGGGCAGCCAGGGCAGGCAGTCATGGTCCCGGACTCAGCCCGTAAACTGTTGGTGCATGATGCACCCACTGCACATGCTACACCAAGCATGGTCCAAAGTAAAGACACAGATTAGAGCTTTTATACTCTTTTAACTTCCTGTTACATATTGATTTCTTACAGCACACATTCTAACTAATTACACATTAATTTAATATAGTCAGTAACTCCCTTGATTGGATAAAGTTGCCAAAATGATGCCATATACTATCAAAAATGTAGTGTACTTTCTCAATTTTATAAGTATCTATTATCAGGTTTAACCATATTTTATACTCTGGAGGGAGAGAGTTCTTCCAATTCATTAAAATGCCTTTACATGTGTTTATTAGCTGTATTCGCAACAGTTGTTTCTGGGCTATTGTATGCTTTCTAAGACCTTACCCATTCATTAACAGCATATGTTCAATTGTTTTTTTTAGTTTTATTGTAGTGGTTTTGTGTACTGTATTCAAGATTTTTTTCCAGTAGTCCCCTAATTTATTACAAAATATTAATATATGTTCCAGTGTAGCATCAGCTGAGTTACATCTTGGACATAAATTAGGTACAGTATATTAGGATTCATCAGATTTAGTTTATCTGGAGTATAATAGACTGTGCAAAACATTGAAATATATTTGTATGAGTTTGGATGATAACATTCCTATTTGAGTTAAATCTATAATTAAGTTCCAATTGTTTTCTAATATTGTATTACCAATTTTTGATTCCCATTTCATTTTCAGATGTAGTAGTTCCAAACTGCTGTTTTCTTTAATTATACCAAAAAATTATGGAAATAAGTTTTTTATTGGTTGGTGACAAAAGAGCTTTTTCTAACTCACTAAGAGAAGGTGAAATTCTAATATTTCCCCCTTTTCTTACGTAGTCTCTAATTTTAAGTATCTGTAAAAGTGACTATTATTTAAAGTAAATTTATTTTTAATTGTATCAAAATCAAGGAGTATTCCTCTTTAAAAGTTGATTAATTTCTGTATTATACCAATATTTACATGCTCCGGGGTGGCAAGGTGGCATCCAGAATGGCTGCTTAGTTCTGGAGCTCTGAGCCTAAACCGTCAGAAATCTCCCTTTCCCCCGCTACCCTGGGACGCACTGAAGAAAATAAAGTGGGACTTGGTAGGGAAGAAAAAATTACTCACCTTAGTAATGTTGTTTTTTCTATTGCAGTCTTGCTATATTATGACATATGCAGTGAGTCCCAACCTTCGAACTGCTCCGGAGGTGAAAGAGTTAACTTTCCATGCCAGGCATGGAACGCTGAGCTCGAGCTCAGTTGAAACTCTGTCTGTTGTTCTTCAAACTCAAACCGTCAGATCTTTACGAGCTAAACTCACTGAGGTCCTATGTGGAAGCTGTAAACTCACACTAGCCAAATGGCTACTAAACTATAAGAACACATTTTTGGTCCCAAAATAAAGACTCAAGTCAGGAGACCCAAAAAATGAAAAACACAACACCAAGTCACCCCCAAAAAGGAGGAGTGAAAAACAACAAGGTGGGCACCTACTAAGTGCCAACACTGCACTGCCCATCCACATCCCAAAAACAGAGGTTCTGAGAGGGGCAGGCAGGGGGGAGGTCATAATGTAGCAAGACTCCAATAGAAGAGACAACATTACTAAGGTGAGTAATTTTTTCTTCAAACAACATGAAGTCTTGCTATATTATGACATATGCAGACTACACAGCAGTACCTCCATGGAGGAGGGACAGAACCTACTTAGGAAATAGGCTCTGAAGCACAGCTGTGCCAAAACGAGTATCACTCCTAGCCTGGATATCCAGGGAGTAATGCTTGGTAAAAGTATGAACTGTTTTACAGGTAGCTGCTTGACATATCTCTAGAATAGGGATGTCCCTGGCAGCAGCCAGGGAAGCAGCTGTACCTCTGGTAGAGTGAGCCCTCAGGCCTGAGGGAGGAACCTTACCCAGTTTTTCATAGCAAAATTGGATACAAGAGACAATCCACCTGGCAATGGATCTTTTAGTGGCAGGTTTCCCTTTACCAACCTCACCATAAGTGAGGAACAGTTGGAGGGAGTCACACCTGTGACCCTTGGTACGCTCTATGTAGTAACTAAGGGCTCTCTACACATCTAAGCTGTGCAGCCTCCTCTCGCCAGAGGAGGAATGGTCAGTGAAGTACACTGAAAGATATATAGATTAAGGTGGAAATCTGAAACCACCTTAGGCAAGAACTTCCTGTTAGTCC
This sequence comes from Neoceratodus forsteri, assembly GCA_016271365.2. Taxonomy (NCBI): domain Eukaryota; kingdom Metazoa; phylum Chordata; order Ceratodontiformes; family Ceratodontidae; genus Neoceratodus; species Neoceratodus forsteri. Next base: position 1,271,016,705 of record CM057449.1, on the reverse strand, counting down.
TGAGGACCACCTTATCTCTATGAAAGGAGATAAAATCAGGCTCCACTGATAAAGCTTGTAATTCACTTATGCGTCTGGCAGAAGTGATGGCTACCAGAAACACAGACTTCCAAGTCAAGTACTTAAGCTCTGCTGAAGACAAAGGCTCAAAGGGAGGTTGCATAAGCTGATCAATGCAAACATTAAGGTCCCATGCAGGGGCAGGGTCCCTGAATGCAGGGTTGGTGTGACGCAATCCCTTGAAAAACTTGGAGAATACAGGGTGAGCTGAAAGAGAAGAGGGTTTACCTGCTGAAATAAAAGCAGACACAGCTGCCAGATGCACTTTTAGGGTAGCTGGTCTCAGCCCCAAGGTATTTAAGTGGACCATATAATCCAGGACTGTGGGTAAATCAGCAGATTCTGGGGAAATATGCTTTCCAGAGCACCATATGGAAAACCTCTTCCATTTGGAATTATAAGTAGCCCTGGTGAAAGGTTTTCTAGAAGCCTTCAGGATATCCATTACACCTTGGGAGAGGTGTAAACCAGCAAACTCTAATTCTTCAAGAGCCAGGCCTTGAGATTGAGAGATTTGAGGTTCGGGTACCAAACCCTCCCCTGAGCACAGGTTAACAGGTTGTGATTCCTGGGAAGAAACAGGGGAAGATGGACTGCTAAGGACAGTAGAAGTGGATACCAGGGTTGTCTGGGCCAATCTGGAGCAATCAGGATCATCTTGCAGGGTTGAGATCTGATTTTGACTAGCACTTTGAACAGAAGAGGGAAGGGGGTAAAGCATAGAGAAACTTCCCTTCCCAATTGAGAACTAAGGCATCCAGAGGGACTGAGCCCAACACTGGGGGTCTGCAGCAAAAAAGGGGAAGTTGGTGATTGTCTGGGGCTGCAAAAAGATCTATCTGTGGTGCCCCATCTGGCAAATACCACCTCCAAGACCAGGGGGTCCAGTGACCATTCGTGATGGCCCTGGGAAATCCTGCTGAGAGCATTTGCCAGGACATTGTCCTTGCCTGGGAGGTGAACTGCCGCAAGGGAGGTGTTCAGGGAATAAGCCAGAGACCACAACTTCATTGCTTCAGTGCACAAGGCCGTAGACAGAGTGCCCCCTTGCTTGCTGATGTACCACATTGTGGTGGTGGTGTCTGTTCTGACCTGTACAACTTTGTTCTGAATAGATTTGGAAAAAACTTGAAGTGCTAGAAAAACTGCTCTGAGTTCCAACAGATTGATGTGGAGCAGAGATTCCTGAGGGGACCACAACCCCTGGGTGGTGAGGTTGCCCATGTGAGCTCCCCACCCCAAGAGGGATGCATCTATAGTAAGGATTAAGGAGTGAGACTGAGTGACAAAAGGAACCCCTTGTCTGAGATTTCTCTGATTCTGCCACCATTGTAGGGCCTGGATCAGGGTTCGAGTCACTGGGATCAATTTGGTTAGAGGGTCCTTCCTTTGAGACCAAAAGGCTCTCTAATGGAACTGAATGTCCCTCACCTGAAATCTGGCTCCCTGCACTACTGCTGTAGAAGCAACCATGTGCCCCAGGAGCTGAAGAAAATGCCTTGCTGGTCGAGACACCTGCAGGGTGAATGAGGAGGCCAGAGACACTAGGGTCCTTGCCCTGTCCAAAGGAAGAAAGGCTCTGGCTTTCTCTGTGTTCAGTTTTGCGCCTATGAAGGTGAGGAGCTGGACAGGCTCTAGAACTGACTTTGAAAGATTCAGGAGGAAACCGAGAGAGGTGAGCGGTTGCTGAGTTATCTGTAGGTGTAACTTGACTTGGTCTGGGGACTGGCCCACTATGAGCCAGTCGTCCAGGTAAGGGAAGATGGCAATTCTTTGTCTTCTTAAAGAAGCAACTACTACTGCCAGGCATTTTGTGAATACCCTTGGAGCAGAGGTGAGGCCAAAGGGCATTGCTCTGAACTGGTAATGGCCTGAGGACAGCTCGAACCTGAGGTACTTTCAATGGAAGCTTCTGATGAGAATATGGAAGTAGGCATCCTTGAGGTCCAGGGATGCTAGCCAGTCCCCTGGCCTTAGAGAGGGTAGAATAATTCCCAGAGTCACCATTTTGAATTTTGGTTTTAAAAGGTGCTTGTTTAAGTATCTGAGATCCAGGATGGGCCGCCATTCTCCTGTCTTTTATGGGGTAAGGAAGTACCTGGAGTACAACCCTTTGCCCTGGTGTAGGGTGGAACCCTTTCCACAGCTCTGAGAGCCAGGAGGAAGAGACCTCTGCCTCTAGGGCAAGTGCCTCTGGTGGATTTGCAGGTGGAAAGGATCTGGTTCTCATCTTTGAAACTTTTGAAGCTGAGAACCAGTCCCTGGCTTACTACTTCCAGGACCCACTTGTCTGATGTCAGAGACTCCCAGTCCTGGACAAAGTAAGCCAGCCTGCCCCCTACAGGTAGTTGAGAATCGGCCCTGGCAACCCCATCAGGGTGCCTGCTTGGCAGGGGCTTTGGACTGAGGGGTGGAAACAGGCCTGCTGGCACCCCTTCTGCCTCTCCCTCTAAAGAATCCCCTCTGGGCATAAGCAGAAGAGGAGGCCTGGGCTTGGTAAAAAGGCCTATGAAGAGGTCTGCCCCGCTTCTGGGATGCTGCCTCTGAGGAGTGGCCTGCCTTTCCTTGGCCTGTGCACTCCTACAGGTGGTCCTATACTCATCCATTTTCTTCATGTAATTCTCTGTCTGCTCCCCAAACAGGGAATTACCCACAACAGGAAAATCCATGGCCTTAGTCTGGGTATCCTGTGACAGGCTAGTACATCTGAGCCAAGCCATTCTGCCAAGTGCCACAGATGTAGCCATGACTCTTGATGACAAATCATTTGAGTCCACTGCAGCATGGAATTGCAGCTTGGATGCCTCAATACCATTGGCAGCCACTTGCTCCAGCTCCTTGGCAAGCTGGCCAGGCACCTGTTTTGCTAGAGCCGTAACAGTATCCCATCTGGATTTCTGATATCTAGCAACATAAGCCATATAATTTGCCTGTCCGAGTCCCAAGGATGCTGCCATGTACTGTTTTTTAGCCATGGCATCAATCCTCCTAGAGTCCTTGTCCGGGGGGTGTGAGGCCAAGGGGATATTTGCCTTGTCACAGGCTGCAGCCTGCACTACCGCAACATGGCTGCATTGTTGCGAAAGGAACTCCGTATCAGAGCCTGACAATGTGTACCTCTTGTCCATTCTCTTATCCACAGGAGGTATAGTGTGAGGAGTTTTTAGAATTTTAAAAGTCTGTCTCCCAAAAGATTTATGCAAGGGAATAGACAGTCTCCTAGACTCTGGTATATCCATCATTTCCACATAGTCAGGCTCCTCTTGATCATCCACAGCTTCCTCCATAGGGAGCTGGAGGGTTTCAGCCACTTTCTTATAAAACATAAAATAAGAAGGGGGACTCAGAAAGCCTAGAAGGAGACACTCCTGAAGGTCTGTCTGGGGAGATGTCCAGGTCAATGGGCACATCCAGACTTTCAAATACACATTCACTCTCTTCATATTCCTCTTCCCCCTTCTCTGGTTCATAATATTCCTCTAAATCATACTCTTGAACCAGTGGAACCGGCCGAACCGGGCGCTTACCTGAGGGTGCCGGTTCGGTCGGAACCGAGGAAAGCGACTGGACAATTTGAATCGCTTTGACTATCTCTTCAGTGGTTGGAGAGGAAAGTTTTGGCTCCACACCAGCTGATTTCGAAAGTCCTTTTTGCTGGAACCGACCCTTCAGAGTCAGTTCTCCTTTTGCCCCAGGAAGTCTTGCCCTGGTCAGAGGGCACTCCCTCTGGGTCGGTTGGAACCGAACCGGGCTGGCCATCTGGTTCAGCGGACTTTTTGGCCTCCCTTTCCCTGAGCCTACCAACTCTCTTTTCCAGGGTAGCTGCATGAAAGTTTTTACAAATCTGGCAGTCTGCATTGAGGTGGTCAAACCCCAGACAATAAACAGGTGGTGTGGGGGTCAGCCTTGGCAAAGACTTCCCCACACACACTGCAGTGCTGAAACCCAGTGGGCCCAGTTTTTCTTTTGGGTTTCTCAGACATAGTGCCAGTCCTAACAAAACTTACCCATTTATGGCAATCTGCCAGGCAAGACCCTCTTATCGGTTCACAACCGTGTCATGGGTCGTGGAAGAAAACGTAATAAAATCCGTTTTTTTAAGAACCGATAAGAACCGGTAACCACAATCTAAATGACAGATTAAGGTATTTTAAACAACCTGATCGGTTCAAACCGAACCGATAAACAGTTTACAATTTCCACACAGAAGAGAATTAATGTAAACCTATCTAGTACTCACGAATACCACAGACAGAGCCTGAACCGACCGGTTGCGGTTTAAATTCGGTTGAAAACCGAGAAAAACAATACTTTAACCAACAAAATGAACCGAGCAGAAGGAGAAATCTCCGGAGCGACTGTTCAGTGAGGTGGAGAAAAGAATCTGACGGTCTGAGTTTGAAGAACAACAGACAGAGTTTCAACCGAGCTCGAGCTCAGCGTTCCACGCCTGGCATGGAAAGTTAACGCTTTCACCTCCGGAGCAGTTTGAAGGTTGGGACTCACTGCATATGTCATAATATAGCAAGACTTCATGTTGTTTGAGAACAGTTATGCCACCAAAGTTGTCGAAAAAACAGGAGCAACTTCCACTTAAAAGCGCCAACAACGGGTTTAAAGATCTGGGTCTGGGAGGCTCTGCCACCACAAGGAGAAAACGCTGGTAATAGGGCTGCTATAACCTCAGCAGGGACTGTGGAAGACAACGTGTACAGACCTCAGTTTCTGGTACTGGAAAAATTATTTAATGACCTAAAATACGACTTGACAAGTAAAATGAATGCTGGGTTTGAAAATGTATCTGCACAGTTGGCCCTTCTGCAAACAACAGTAAACAACTTGGGGGAGACATTGGAACAACACTCGGTTCGACTAACGGAGGTGGAAGAAAGGGTTAGTGCGCAAGAAGACCAATATAATCAGTGGAGCCCCCAATTGCAAGCGGCAATGGCTGAAACAGAGAAGTTAAAAACAATACTAGACGACCATGAAAATAGGGAGAGACGAACAAATGTGAGAATAGTGGGCATGGCTGAAGGAGTGGAAGGCAGTGACCGTGTAACTTTTTTTGCCAGACATGGTTAAGAGCAAAGCTAGACCTGCCAGCAGAATGCTCCTTGGAGATACAGCAGGCACACAGAACTCCCGGTCGACGACCACCTCCAAATGAAAGGCCTCGCCACATTACTGTAAAATTCTTGAGATATCAGGACAGAATGGCAGTACTGAATGTAGCACGAAAGGCGGGTCCCATTAGAGAAGGCTCTCAAACTGTTAGCATATTTCAAGACTTTTCACGGTCGGTACAAACAGATCGGAATGCATTTATGCCTGTGAAAAGGAGGTTGCATCAACTGGAGTGGCCTTTGGCACTTGTTTACTCTGCATGACTGATCATAAGGAGAAAAGGCGCTACACCGAAGGTGTTTACAAACCCGGACGTGACAATGTAGTATATCGAACATGAATCGAGGCAACAAGAAAATGCAGATGAGTGAACTTTACTTTGGACTTGGGCTAAATCATTAGTACTTTTATCCGTGTCGTCCAATGTTACATAGGATGTGAATAGAGGGAGTGAGGTTGGGTGGGGGAGTGAGATCTTCTTCTGGGTTCGTTCGAAACTCCTAGGAGCCCTATCAGGCTGGAGCGGGCGGCCTTCCCATTCCCCCGCCTAGCTACGGACAGGACATTTTGTTTCCTTTCCTATATGGAGGGGATCTAGAGTGACAGTACAGAGATTTAAGTGATGCATATTGACTCTATATTATACGCTGAGATAAATCTTTAGTTCAGTTATTTATACTTTCGTAGCACCACGTTACATTAATGGTCTGATTAGCAGAATGTGGTCAACGGAGAGTTGAAAAACTGTCCTGCCTATCTCTGCATTTGGATTGCGCAGTGGGTTGACCTACATATGAACAGGGCAGCATTAAGGTGGGATGTGGGTACGGGGGGGGTGTTGGGGGGGGGGGAGCATTTGCTCAGTCTGTTCCGAAACTCTTAGGAGGCCTATAATGGCTGGAGCGGGCGGCCTTCCCCACCTCCCCTGACGCCAGCCCTGGGGGCCTAGAGTGGCTCTACAGTGCTCCACCTGTAGCTACCGAATATTACTTTGTTTTGCTATACTTGGGTCCCAGAGGCTGCTTCTTTTTTTTCTTTTATTTTTCTTGTTTTATCTGCATTAGAATACATAATCAAGGTCATGTTTAATCAAATTAAGAAAGAGAAGGAAACCTATCCTCTTGCTTTGTTTCTGTCTGCAGGGAGATGAGAATGTGTGCCTGATTTTAACTAGTGAAATGGTTTTCCCTAATTATATGGATACAACATATGTCCCGGGGTGGGGAGAGAGGGATTCAGTTGGTTTTATTTTTGTATGAGTTCCAGGTGGGGTGGGTGCGGGCCAGCGCAGAAGACCAGTTTTATGCTGGTCACCCCTTCCTAATGAGGCAGGGGGTTATCTTCACACGACCCAGAGATTAAAAGTGGGATGGAACACTTGGAGATTGACAGGACGTATGAGCAATAAAAAGGCTGTATGTGAAATTATGAGTGGGGGCCTGCCCACTTCTAATGGGCTCCTCATTCCGGAGGTTCCCTGTGGGGGGATGGACCCCTAAGTGTTCTCGATTATCCCAGACTTACACATCTACTTGTTCTGGACAGTTGGGTTGTGTGAAATTAAATTGTATGTTTAGCAGTTTGGGGGGGGGTCCTGGGCGGGGGCCGCTGGCACCGCCACACCTGGCTATATGGGTAAGATAATGATGGTTTGGCCAGCAGACTAATCCACGATAGTAAAGGGGGTTTTAATTAGAGGTATTTTTGAGGGGGAAGGGGGAAGATAGGTGGTGAATAAAAGTTGGATACCACCTTGTTAGATTCCTGACACAAAGGGCTTAGTCTTTTTTTTTTCTTTTTTTTTATAGTTTAGATAAGCGCCGTTGCGCATGTTTTTACTTCTTTCTTCTCCTTTTCTTTTTTTTTCTTTCATCTTTTCTGTGTTTTTTCTGTGGGGATCCTCTGAAATGATCCAGGAAAGAGGGGTGGGGGGTAAGTTGATTGGGAGAAAAATAAAAAGGTCAAGAGTCGGATGGTGCGAGGGGCTCGGGAAGTTGCAATGCAATGCGCTTGGAGGTCCAGATCTAGGAATATATCTGATGCCACGAATGGCTAGTTTAAAATGTTATCCTGGAATGGCATAAAACTACAGTGAAACAAAAAACGTGTATGGGCATATATTAAGAAAAAGAATGCAGATATTGTGATGCTACAAGAATTGCATTTAACATGTGATGAGATTAAGCGAATAGAAAAAAAATGGGGGTGGGGAACGATGATAGCATCTTACTTCACATCCAAGGCCAGAGGAACACGTGTGTGGTTCAGACCGGGGGTCAGGGTTCAAATTCATGCAACCCAAAGAGACAGTCAGGGAAGATATGTTATAGTGAAGGCTACGGTGGAGGAGGAATTACTAGTTCTGGGATCCTTGTATGGACCTACATTTGATTGTCCAGAATTTTTTGAGCACCTGGCTATTATGTTAGCAGTGTTCCCAGATAAAATGATCATAGGGGGTGATTACAATACCTATTGGGACCCCCTTCTTGACCATTCTAAATCCAGATTTAGGCTTTCCCCCAGGAGTGTGGGGGCCCTTCGGAGACTGGCGGAGAAAAGGGCCTTGCAGGAATTGTGGATATTTAAACACCTGGATACAGAGGAATTATCTTTCTACCCCTGTGCCCATAAGGTCTACACAAGACTAGACTATTTTCTGGCCTCTCCTGCCTTTTTGGGCCTAATAAGGAGATAGAATATGGCCCTATAATAGTATCAGATCATGCTCCACTGTATTTAGAGATGGAGAGAGAGACAGATGAGGGAGGGATGAGACAATGGAGAATGGACCCCACATTATTGTTAGATCCACAATATGTGCAACAAATGTCCAAGAAACTAAAGGAGTTCCTTGAAAATAATAAGGTGGAAGACACCTCAGCAAGAACTACATGGGAGGCCTTGAAAGCTTTCGTAAGGGGGAGACTATCTCATACGCAGCCTTTAAAGGCAAAAAAGAAAAACGGAGGGAGAGTGAACTAGAAGCTAATAAACTGAGGTTAGAAAAACAGATTATGGGTAGCCAGTCACCTGAGGATCTGGTGAAATTGAAGAGTATGAAGGGGAAATACAACCAGTTGTGTTGTAAGCGTATAGAAAGGGATATTCTAATGTCCAAAGCGGGACAGTATTTTGAGGGGGACAAGTCGGGGAGATGGATGACCTGGCTAATTAAAAAACAAAGAGCAGGAAGAACAATCTTAACAATAGAAAATGAGAATAGGGAATGTATTTCTTCTGCCCGAGAGATAAATACAATATTCAAATCCTTCTATGAAAAGCTGTATACATCCGAATTCCCACAAGGGACAAATCTAGATAGTTTCCTGGAGAATATTCCCTTTCTTGAGATACCTGTTCAGATAAATGAGACGTTGGGACAAGAACTTAAAGTGCAGGAGATTAAGGAGGCAATCTGGGCATCTAGGTCGGGGAGAGCCCCGGGGCCTGATGGTCTGCCCATGGAATTCTACAAGGAATTTTGGGACGATTTGGGCCAGCTTTTCCAGTATATGGTGAGGGAAGTACTGGGGGAAGGGGGGGCTGATGCCATCTCAGCAGTTAGCTATTATAACAATTTTACCCAAACCGGGCAAGGACCCCAAAAAATGTGGCTCATATCATCCAATCTCTCTACTAAACGCTGACTACAAGATCATAGCGAAAATATTGGCAAGGAGGTTGGAGGGGATTCTACCACAGATTATTCATCACGGTCAGGGGGGCTTTGTTAAGGGGAGGCAAGCAAGGCATAATTTAAGACGGGTAATGAATATTATTTGGCAAGGGTCCAGAGGAAGGAAAGCTTATGGAGGCCTCCTCGCTTTAGATGCAGAAAAGGCCTTTGACAGGGTCGAATGGCCGTTTATGTTTGCAGTGCTAAGAAAGTTTGGTTTGCAACCGGTCTTTAGACAGTGGGTGAGTGGCTATATCAACCTCGTGGGCCAAATTCTTACACATAATACTTTATCACCCCCCTTTCGACTCCACAGAGGGATGAGACAGGGGTGCCCCCTTTCGCCATTGATATATGTGCTGACCATTGAGGTCTTGGCGTCAGCCATTAGGCATCATCAAGAAATAGAAGGTTACAGGGTGAATGGAGAGGAGCACATTATCTCTCTCTTTTTGTGGATGATGTGCTTCTATTCCTGGCTGATCCAGTAAGAGCAATGCCTGCCTTGTCTTCCCTTTTCAGGGAATATGGTCCCATTTCAGGGCATAAGATCAACTGGAACAAGAGCGAATGGCTCCCTCTGGCGGAAGGTGGCGAGTCCATACATATAAGTGGGATAGACATTACTCCAAGAACAGTAATTAAATATCTGGAAATACTGCTACCACAAAGAATAGCGGATGTGGGGTATATAAATTACAGCCCATTAACAACAAAAATTAAGGAACAATGTAGTAGATGGAAATCACTCCCCTTGTCTTTATTGGGGAGAGTAAACGTAGTAAAAATGCAAATTCTACCTCAGTGCCTTTACCTTTTTCAGACCCTTCCTGTTATGCCTCCATCGGTTTGCCTTAAGTCCCTTGAGAGATCTATTACTTCCTCAATTTGGGCCAATCGGAGACCTAGGATCAGGAAGGAGGTGTTGTGGCAGCCATTTCATAGAGGGGGCCTGACATTCCCCAATTTGAAGTTATATGCTTTAGCGGCCCAATTAACATACTGTATATTATGGATTGCCAGGAAATAGGAGGAAGAGCGACAGCTTGGGTCACTATGGAGTCACAATCTAGAGTGTGCTCCCCCTATGCCTTATGTCTCCTCCCATCAGGATTGAGGGAAGGAGAGGGTGAGAAGCCTAAGAAGCCATTCACCAAATGCATGCTTAAAGCCTGGGGGAGGGCTTCACTGTTGATGGGGGACAAGGGAGGTATGTCACCAGAAGGGTACATCTTGTTTAGTCTGTGGAGGGATGGAGGAGCTCCCCCCTCGATTAAACAGGCTCTGAGGCAGTGGGAGGGGAAGGGTCTCTTTCTCCTGGCTCACTTATTCAATGGTGGGACTTTCTCTAGCTTTTCCGAGTTGAGACAAACATTGGACATTCATCCATCACACTACCTTACTTATGTGGTAATAAGATCCAGGCTGTTTATATTAACTGAGATGGGGGACCTTCCTTGAGCAGAACATCTCTGGAGGAAATTTTTCAACATTGTAAGAAACATGTGGGAGTGAAACCACTGTCCGGACTATACAAAGCTTTGCTGGGAGCTCAGCCAGACAAGCTGCAAAAGCTAAAAAACAGCTGGGAGAGAGATTTGGGGGTGGTCGGGTTAACAGGAGGGGACTGGAATCTGGCCCTGCGGAGTAGCAAGGCGGTTTTCGTAAATAACAGGTTGCGAATAATTAATTATAACATTGTGCATAGAATCTACCATACCGCTGTCTTGGCACATAAGATCAATCCTCAAGTTTCAGACCAATGTCCTAAATGTTATGCTCAGAGATGTACTTTTTACCATATGGTGTGGGCATGCCCAAAAGTGGGAACATGCTGGAATGAGATAAATTATATCTTAAATAAGGTTTTAGAAAGTGAAATTCAATTAGACCCTGTGGATATCTTACACGGAATACCAAGAAATGGAGGGGGTCAGTCAGTAGCTTCACATCCCTTGAGAAGACTGGCAATAGTAGTGGGCAAACAGATTTTAGCTCAAAATTGGATGGCCCAGGCCATGCCTACCATCGCTCAGTGGGCAACGGCCCTCCTAAGCAACATGAAGCTAGAACATATCCAATATAAAGTTCTGGAACGATTAGACAAATATAAGATTTGGTCCCCCCTTGAAAGGGCCTTTGGGAAAGAATGGTTCCCACTCTTTCAGGTAACTACATGTAATGAAGGCATTGTTTACAGGGGGTGGAAGTGAGTTCCTCTGGCGCTGGACTGGGCAGGGGTTTATAATAAAGGGGGGGATTGTATTAATATCCTCATATAAAAATGGGGGAATTCCAGGAATAGAAGGTAGTGGCAAGAACACAATGACTACAGATGATTAGTTTCACTGTATAAAAAAAGGTGTTCCGTTATATGGATCATAGATTGTACCCAAGCTATGTTTACATGTATTATATTGTAACTGAATGAGATGTCACTGACTATCTGATTATGTAGAGCTCTCCTCGATCCGATGGCTCTTCTATAAATAAAGTTTAAAAAAAATATATATTTACATGCTCCATCTATACTTGATGGTTTAAAATATCTATTCAAGTATAATGGTTCTAATGGGGAGATTTCTTGTTGAGTATGAACATTTTTCTTAGTCTGTACCAGTTCTCACATATTGTTTTCATGGTCATACATACTGTAGATTTTCCATTTCAAACCGTTGGTAATCAGCAAATAATGCAAGTTTCAAGGAGTGCAATGGAAGAAAACTTACCATAGCAATCTTGTTTCTTCCAAGGTATTCTCCAATATTCATAACTCTTGCAGTGTCCCTTTAAGACAGAACTGCCTGGAGATAGAATGCATGCTAATGATGGAATTCTCATTAGCTCATGTACTAATCCAAATGCTGCCCATACCAACTGCTGCATTCTAATCACCTCAGATTTCGAGGAGAGCCTGCAGGAACTGCCCAACCAGAAGCAAATCAACTGAACAATAGTAATAACCCAACAGCAAGGAATCCAGAGTTTCTGCAGGGATTGAAAGATCAGGGACTGGCAATGTGGGAAGAGAGGAGTATACGATGCATAGGAGACCTATACAAGAAGGAGGGGGATGTTCCCATTTGGAGTAGTACAAGAGAGCTTAAGGATACCTACTTCACACTTTTACAGATACAGGTGAGAAGCTATGGAGAACACCAGCGGATAACTTCCCAGTGGTTCCCACAGACAAGGAAATCCCTGGAGCTAAAAGAAGAGAGAAAGGACTTATAGTTAGGGCAGCAGAGAGTGACAGGGCCAGGTTCCCTGACACCACAGGAAACACCAGAGCAAAATGGGATGTGGACATGGGCTTAACTATTACAGAGGACAATTGGGGAATGATTCTCATGTCACACATGGGGCTACTACTTTGCAATAGATTTAAAAGAAACACAGTTTAAATTCCTGCACTGTCTCTTCTACCCCCCGAGCATGGTCCACAGGCAGGGGGTTTCCCCAATGTGCGAGAGGTGTTCAATGGGGAGGGGTACATACTTCCACTATTTTGGGGAGTGCAACATCCTTAAGAGCGATTGGAAAGAAATATCAATGGAGGTATCAAATATATGAAGTAGGACAGTGAGGGTGTTGCCCCATCCCCCCTTTTTGGGGCAGAGGAGGATGAGAAGGGGGACTGGTGCCTCTATCCCAGGTGGATAAGGGTGATGCTGGTTGTAGCCAGACAGATCATATTTAATACATGGGTGTCATGTGCCAAACCCATGGTAGCAATGTGGAAAAACTTACTACTGGCCACCCTTTCCAAAGACAGGTTGACATATGCCCTAAAGGGAAGGGAGGAATTATTTCTGATGGAGTGGGGAGGGCTAATGAACTTGCTGTCTCCGATGGAAACTTTGATACTGAGAGAAGGAGTGGGTTGAGGGCCCCCCAGTGGATATGGAGGGCCAACGAAGGAAGGAGGTTCATACCTGGGGATAAAAGGTGGTGAGGGGGTACTAAGGAGAGACAAGAATAGAAGACTAACCAGAGGCAACAATGAATGGATGTATAAATGTTAAGGGGTAAAAGTGTGAAATTGTTTTTCTTATTATTTCTACTTTCTGATCTTTTTCTGTCAATATTCATTAACACTAATGCAGGTATGAAAGTCAGGTAGAAGTAGGAAACTAGACTGGGGCATTAAACGTATTCTTCGTATGATCATACTATCATGCTAGGCAAATAGGTTATGACTTTAAGTAATACACTCAAGATTTTGCCAGTAACGAGTGAATGAAGAAAAGAAAATAGGAGGACCAGGGGAAGAATGTACAATGGACTATGAAGGATTGCGTGAACTGGTTTCCTGATACCTCCATAGAATGCTGCATAACTGGCGCTTGTAATGTACTTAGTACAAAGTGATTGCTAACTGAATAAGTATGTATGTCATACTCTGTACTTGCTCTAATTAACTGAAAAATCAATAGAAAGATAATACAAAAAAACAAAACAATAGTAATAAACTAACACCTATAAGTCCCAACAGGGGCTAAAAAGTTTTAAGACAAACCGCGCCCCCCCCCCGAATGTCACACTCACCTGAAGAAGGGGAAACCAGTGCTCCAAGGGTCAAAAAAGGATATGCCAGTGTGTGGCACTCTCACACACAGTTGCTTAGCTTGGAGTGCAGAGGCCACTGGTTGTAGTAGAGGCAGGGTGGGAGAGTTATGAATATTGGAGAATACCTTAGAAGAAACAAGATTACTATGGTACATTTTTCTTCTCACCCCAGGAATTCTCCAATATTCCTAACTCTTGCAGACTATCAAGCAATACCTTTGGAGGTGGGCACAAAACCTACTTTGGGCACATACTCTGCAGGACAGCTGTGCCAAACCTGGCATCACTTCTGGACAAGGTGTCCAGGCTATAATGCTTTGTAAAGGTGTGTACTGTCCTCCAGGTAGCTGCTTTACAGATTTCCCACAAAGGAACAACCCTGGCAGCTACCACAGTGGCAGCTGTACCCCTTGTGGAATGAATCCTAAACCCTGCTGAGGGCTCTTTTCCAACTTTCAAATAGCAAAACTGGATGCACTGAGCTATCCATTGACAAATGGTCCTCTTGGACTCTGGAGTTTCTTTGCCCTCATCCCCCTAAGTCAGGAACAGCTGCTGTCTGTGGTCCTTAGTGTGAGTTATGTAGTAACTCAGAGCTCTTGTTACACCAGACTATGCTAGTCTGTGTTCCCCTGAGCTAGAGCGCTTTGTGAAAAAGACTGGCAGAGCAATAGACTGGTCCAAATGGAAGTCAGACACAACTTTGAGGTGGAACTTCCTATTTGTTTTGAGCACCACATTGTCCCTGTGGGAAGAGATGTGATCCTTTTTAATGCACAAGGCCCGCAGCTCACTAATCCTTCTGGCAGAGGTGATGGCTACCAGGAGCACTGCCTTCTACGCAACATACTTCAAATCTGCGGAAACCATGAGCTCAAATGGGGGAAGCATGAGCTGGGCAATGCCAATATTCAAGTCAAAGACTGGCACCAGTTCCCTGGGAGGGGGTGCAGATGGGCTAAACCCTTGACAAAACTTTTTGAAGACTGGGTTTGATGCCAAAGAGACATCCTTTCCCAATGAAATGTACGTAAATACTGAAGCCAGATGGACTTTCAAAGTTGTGGGCTGTTGGCCCAAAGAGGGTAAATGGGTAAGGTAATCCAACAGGGCTGGAATCCCTGCCTGTGTTGGTACCACTGCATTGGTAGAACACCAAATAGAAAACCTTTTCCATTTTGATGCATAGGTTTTCTTGGTAGAAGGCTTCCTGTACCTCTTTAACACCTCCAGGACACTCCCTGAAAGTTGCAAGCCTGCATTTCCTAAGTCATCTAGAGCCATGCCTCGAGACTGAGGGATCTGAGGTTTGGGTACATGATGCTCCCATGGTTGGAGGTCAAACAGGTTGTGCTTCCGAGGGAGGTGTATTTGCCTGGCCACAGAGCAGCAGAGAGTACCATGGCTGCCTGGCCCAGTCTGGTGCCATTAAAATCATTGATGCTGGTTGGGATCCGAGTTTGATCAAAACCCTGAAGATTACAGGAAAGGGAGGAAGGAGTACAACTGTCTTCCTGAGCAGTCCAGAGTTAAGAGCATCCAAGGAGTACTGTACTCCCGGCTGGTGGTCTGCAACAGTACTGAGGCAGGTGGTGATTTTTGTGGGATGCAAAGAGATCTATGTCTGGTGTGCCCCACCTTCGGAAAGTCACCTCTGACACCAGCCTGTTCAGTGCCCACTCATGATGGGCATGGTTGAAGTGGCTGAGAGCATCTGCTAGGGTGTTGTCTTTTCTTGGCAAATGGATAGCTTGCAGTGAGGCATTGAGAGAGAGTAAGCCAGACTCCATATCCTCATTGTCACTGTACACAGGGGGTTGGACTGTGTCCCTCCCTGCTTGTCTGTGTAATACATTGTGGTGGTATTATCTGTTCTGATCTGTACCACCTTTCCCTGGACCAGTGGTGCAAAGGTTTGAAGGGCTAGCAGTACTGCCCTCAATTACAGCAGGTTTATGCGCTGGAGTGACTCTGCACTTGAATAGGTACCATGAGTGGTGTGCTCCCCTAAGTGGACAACCCACCCCAGCAGTGATGCATCTGTTGTCAGAGTAACTGATGGAACCTCCTGCTGGAAGGGGATCCCTTCCCTTAGATGTCTTCCATCTTTCCACCACTGGAGTGCTTGCAGTAACGTCTCTGTTACTGGAATCAGCTTTGAGAGTGGGTCCCTCCTTTGGCATCAGTGTGCTCCGAGGTGGAACTGAATGTCTCTCATTTGGAACCTGTAGCCCAGAACTGTACCTGCTGCTACAGCCATATGCCCCAGTAGCTGTAGGAACTGCCTGGCTGTTTTTTGGCATGTTCAGCCTGAAAGAGCCAGCATTTTGCAGGATGCTGCGTACCCTTTCCTGAGGTAAGTAAGCTCTTCCCACTACAGTGTTCAGTTCTGCTCCTAGGAATTGCAGCACCTGCACAGGTAGCAGGACTGACTTATTGACATTTATTAGAAACCCTAGGGACTCCGGAAGGTCCTGGGTTACCTATAAGTACTCTCTTACCTGTTATGGGGAGTTTCCCATGCCTAGCCACTCGTCCAGGTAAGGAAACACAGTGACACCTAGCCTTCCTAGGTGAGCCACCACCACTGCCAGGCACTTTGTGAACTGCTGAGGTGAGGCAAAAGGGGAGTGTTGAGAACTGGTGGTGACCTGAAGGGAATCTGAATCTGAAATATTTTCTATGAGACTCCATCATAGGGATGTGAACGTAAGTGTCTTTTAGATCCAGGGAGGCCAGCCAGTCTCTCCTTTGTAGGGCTGGCAAAATCATTGCCAGTGTCACCATTTTGAACCTGAGCTTTACCAGGTGTCTGTTTAATAGCCTGAGACCTAGAATAGGCTGCCACTCCCCCATTTTGCTTTGTAGTGAGGGGTATCTTGAGCAGAAATCCTTCTCTTTTGATGTGAGGTACAGGTTCTATTGCTCTGGACAAAACAGAACTTGCACTCCCAGCAGCTTTCTTTCTGAGAGTGAAGCTGGTCTGAACACTCTTATTTCTGAAGTAATGTTTTTCCAAGCCTGGAGGTAATGAGTTGGCATGAGAAATGCAGTCGGGTTCTATTTCGCCTGTGGATCGGCCTGCCCAGCCTGGGTACCTCGCCTAGAACCCCTTCTGTCCCTGCCCCTGAAATACCAGGTTGACAGAGGGTATTGCTGGGGAACAGCCTGGACCTGGTAAAAAGGTCTGCTATAGGTAGGCCTGCCCCTGCCTCCCCTTCCATAGGGCCTAGAAGAGGGAGAAGGCTTTTCTTTTGCTGAATTGCTCCTGTAGGTGGCTTTATATTAGTCTACCTTCTTCATGCAGGTCTCCGTTTGTTCCCCAAATAAAGAAGAATTATTCACTACTGGAAAATCCATGGTTTTCACCTGGGTATCCGGAGTGTGGTTCGTGGCCGTAAGCCAGGCAAACCTCCTAAGAGCCACTGTGTCAGCCATCCACCTGGTAGCAGTGTCCTGAGTATCTACTGCCCTTTGGAACTGGTATTCAGAGGCCTCCTGCCCCAATCTAGCAGTTTCAACTAAGTAAAAAGAAATGCTGGATGGGTCCTTTTCCACCATTGCCAGTACTGACTGCCACAGTGCTTTCTGGCACTGGGCTGCATAGGCTTGGTAATTAGCTTGCCTTATGGCCAAACAGGTAGCCCTTTTTTGTCATACTGTCAATTTTTCTTGCGTTCTTCTCAGGAGGGTGTAGGTGGATTATTCCCTGGTGGTCAGGGTGAGTGAAAAGAAACTCAGCACCTGCCCTGTCCAGTTGATACTTTCTGTCAATAGGAGAGGCAGAATTGGGCACTTGGAGGATAGCTATAATGTCTTTTTTAAAGAACTTGTAAAGGAGGAGTAACAACTTCCTAGTGGGAGTTAACCCCATCATCTCCACGTACTCCTCATCCTGCACTGCCTCAGTGGTGACAAGATCCATAGTCTGTACAATTTTTCTGACAAAGGAAAAATGTGAGGAATAATCCTCAGTAGGTCTAGAGTGTGAACCAAACTCCTGTTCAGGGGAGACTTCAGGTCCAGTAGGTTCACCCTCTTTCTCTTCAGACTATTCATGTTCCTCATACTCCAATTGATCCAGGAGTGGAGGGGGAACAGAGGTAGTGGTTTGCCTTGTCAGGGCTTGAGCAGGTGGTTGAGGGACTGGGATTAAGCCCTGCAACATGCAACACCTGAATAACTTTAAGAGCCTAAGCAATATTATCAGGCGATGGCATACTGGCAGTACAGCAGGAACCCCTTGTTGCATTCCAGCAGGGGGCTCAGTGTGTTTTATCATTTTTAATTTCTTGGCAAGAACCGGGGAGTCAGTCAGTTCACTGCTTCTTTGCCAGAGCCAGAACTTTCACCTTTATCAGGGGTGGTATGAGAAGTCTTGGTGGTTTCACCTGCAGTTTTTGAGGGTGTAAACTGGTCAGAACCCGAGACACCCTTTTCCAACTTTTTTTGCAGTCTTGCCCTGGACATTTGTCAAGCATCTTCTGAGGAAAAGACTTGCAAGTTTCATAATCAGTTGTGAGATCTTGCTGTCCAAAACAGAAAACACACAAATCACATTTATCTGCCTTGGCAAACACCTCACTACATTTAATACAATTTTTAAACCTTGGGGGTCCTGTTTTCTTCTTAGGTTTATCTTACATTTTTGTGATAAATCTAAGAAAACAGGAACCACAAACTGTAAAATACAACAATAAAGTTATAGGCTGCGGTCGGTTCCAGAACCGAGAAAACAACAAAATTTCTCGGTTGCGGTTGATTTCTGCAACCGGAGAGAGGAAACAGATAGCTTGGTTCAAAATACCCAGATTTTAAATAAAAATAACCAAAATAAACAAGAGCTTTAAATAAAAAGTTCCAGAAAAACTAACTGGGTCTCGGTTCCCCTCCAGTCTCTGAGAAACCGAGTAAAACAGTAAAACTGACAACAAATAATTGGTTTAAGTTTAAAAACAGAAAGTAAAGGCAGCAAATGAAAAAATGTGAAGAAATACTTATATATTTTCAGTAGATACACATCAAGAATGACTTGAGAGAAAGAGGGAGAGAGAGATCTCCAGGGCGTCTTGACTTGCAGGCGGAGAAAGGAATCTGAGCTGTTTAGGATGCAGCAGTTGGTTAGGGCAGCATTTGAATTAGTGCATAAGCTAATGAGAGTTCAATCATTAGCATGCATTCCATCTCTGGGCAGTTCTGTCTTGAAGGGACACAGCAAGAGTTAGGAATATCAGAGAATTCCTGGAGTGAGAACGTAATTATTTTCAATTTGACATGCATATTCATTTAAATTCCGGTGGAACCATTCATAAGCTGTGGCTCCATTAGCCGACATGTAGTACCATAAGAAGTTAGGCAGGCATACCTCTCAACCTTCTGCCTCATAAATCAGGGACAAGGCTTAAAAAAATCAGGGACAAGGCTTAAAAAAATCAGGGACAAAGGACCAAAATCAGGGACACATCTTCAAAATTTGAGATATCTACCCAGAAAGCTGGTAGAATATGGGGCTTAGTGCAAAATGCATTTTCTAAAGAAGAACAAGTCTGTAACTCTAATGCTTGACGTTGTTTTGTGCTTATAGTCCCCACTGTTTAGCCACAAAAACACAAATTTTACGAGGGACAGAGTAAAATTTTGAGGCAAAATCAGGGACATCCCTGAAAATCAGGGACACTTGAGAGGTATGTAGGCAGGGCAAGCCCCCCTTGTTCTTTAGATAAATAGTTTTTCGATCTTTAGCCTGGGCTTTTTAATTTTCCACAAAAAAAACAAAAAACTCTTTTTTTCCTTTTTTTTTTTTAATTATTATTTATTATAATGGGAATGGACTGAAATAAAAAGAGAAATTTAGGTAGCGTATTCATTTTTATTACATTTACACGCCCAATCAATGTCAGGGGTAATGATTCCCAATGGTCCAGTTCTTCTCCAGTTTTTTTTTTTATTAGGAGTTCCATATTATTAATATAGACCTTTGTTTTGCTAAATGTTTTAATGAGGCATTTCCTCAAGTCATACTGCCATAATCTAATAATGGCAACAGACTAGTTTGTGTGATAGGTTTTCTAGTTTCATCTGTCAAAAGGTCCTTCAACACATACAAACTCCCAAGCCTTTTACGCAACTGTGATGTTACGTAATTTACATAAAATAACTGAGCTCTGCTCTTTCTCATAAGGAAACCCAGTTATAATTTGCCATTATAAGCAGCTGGTTATAATGGTATTCATGTATTGGGTTTCCCAAATAGCCCTCACGCACACTTACTGCTGCAACCTACACGATTCAAAAATGAAAGTGCCAGCTGCCACTTTCAACTCCCAGCCCGTACAGAGCTCAGGCTCTGTGGGTGGAGAGGCGGCTTGTGGTGATAAAATGGAGCCCAGCAAATATATAAAACAAAGTCTGGGATACTGTGTAAAACTCAAATTGTACACACCCTCAGTGTGGGGGATGCTACTATAAACCCCTTGAGTTCTGCTCTCTGGGTTTATGTAGCATCTCACACTTTGAGTGTGTATAAAATTTGCATTACACATAATTCCCCAGGCATTAGTCTATATGTAATTCATATAATAAATTAATGTTCATCCATACCCCTAGATATTTAAAACTCTCAACTACATCTAAACATTCTTATTTAAAAAGATTTTAAAACTCTCAATGCTGTTTTTATATTTCTGTGGAGTACAAAAATGCATAGATTTAGTTTTTTTTTATTTAGTACCAATCTACTTGTTTGAAACCATTAGGCCATACATTTTTTAATTCATGCTCAAGTGTATTATTCAGTAACTTTATGTTCTTATTTGCAGAATAAATGACAGTGTCATCTGCATATAATATTTTTTAGGGTACCTCACTGAGATAAAACAATAAAGAAAAAGAGACCGAAGGAGAAAAGAAACAGTATAAAGACTCTCAGAAAGAAATGGGGAGAAAAATTAAAGAACAGTAAAAGGGGAGGAACAACAGGTTACTGACCTGTAACAATGCTATGCTTACTGCCACTTTCTCACCCCCAACCCTTACATCTGCACCTCTCACATGTACCTCCCCTTCCTAGCTGCACCTCATACCCCCTGTCACCCCCGGAACACTAATCCTCAGCACTCTTCCCCCTCTCCCCCACACCCATCTCTGCCTTATCCTCTACTCCCCATATCTCCTCACATGATTTCCACACCCTCTCCAACACAGATTTCCTGCCTCATGATGCCTGCCCCAGTCTTTTGCTGTTCCCTATTTTTCGCTCTCTCTCCCCCCCCGAATCCCTTTGGTTCGTTGTTCTCAACAAGATCCCCTAACTGACTGCTACTGTTATTGGGTGAAAATTAAAACAAAATAACTGTAACCCTGTAACTCATGTTACTTATACTGCACTTAATATACACATTTTGTACTTCGTTTTGTTTACTCTCTCAGCCTTTGTACAACGTTTACCTTTCTACTTGTATCAATGTTTCTTCCTTTTGATGTGGAGCCTTTGTAAACGAGCTCAAAGGTTTTGTAATTCTGAGGCTTCAATAAATGAATAAGTAAAACAATAGTTCTAGGAGTGGAATACAGTATGTTTATCCACAATGTCTGGCAGTTGCCTTTCCATTTAAGAGCGCACTGGAATGTCTTCAAGTTGGCTCCTCCCACTCACCAGGGTGGTAACTCCCTCGGCTCTGCCCCATGATGCCAGATCTTGCTTGCTGGAAGCAGAAGGGTGCGCAACACCCAGGGGAGATGGAGTAGGTTTGTGAGGATAAACATCATATACCACTCCTAGAAAGTACAGTTACATAAGAACTTACCATAACAGTAGATCTTTGAGGGGTGTCTCTTGCAGCAGGTGATACACTTGGGTCATCGTCAGAGGTCGCTGTGATGCACAGCAGTTCTTCTAGCAGTCTTTTGCCAGGGGCCGCCCACACATGACATCATCAGTCTGCTGCCTATGTAAGAGTGGGCGGTCCCTGGTATCCTCAGTTCCCCGCTGGATTCAGCTTGCAAAGCGAGAACCGAGGGGATCCGAGGTACCATAGGTGTCCCATCCCACGTGCCAAGTGGAGCAAAAATCGTTCTCTTAGAGAAGGAGGGGAAAGAGAGATGGAACATAGCTGCTGCAAGAGATACCCCTCAAAGATCTACTGTTATGGTAAGTTCTTACGTAAAATGTACCATCTTCCATGGGGTGGTCTCTTGCAGCAGGTAATACACTTGTGATGATTCCCAAGCAGTGTATCCAAAGTGGGTGGAATTAGGATAGGAGACCCTGTAGGACAGCTCAGCCAAAGACTGTCCTATGGCAAGACGCAATATCCAGATTGCAATGCTTCGTGAAAGCATGTATTGCGGACCATGTGGCTGCATTGCAGATATCAGTGATTGAAGCCCCTTTGAAGCAGGCCGCTGTGACGGCCATAGCTCTAGTGGAATGGTCTTGAACAGTCCTTGGTAAGGGTTTGTTGTACTTCGTATAACAGAGCATGATGCAATTTGCTAACAGGCTGGAAATGGTTTTCTTACCAACCAGAGAACCTTCCCTCGTCGAGGCGAAGGTGACAGATAATTGAGAGGTCTTTCTCAGAGATTTGGTACAGTTTATATAGTACCTCAGGATACGATGAGCATCTAAGGTGTGTAGGAGATGTTCCCCTGGATTAGAATGCTTGGGGTAGTAGATGGGCAATTCCATGCTCTGATTTAAGGTGTGTTCTGAAACCACTTTGGGTAGAAAGTAAGGATTGGTACAGAGAACCACTCTGTCCTTGTGGAAGATTAAGTAAGGCTCTCGACACATCAGGGCATGAAGCTCAGAAATTCAGTAAGCTGAAGTGACAGGCACCAAAACACCATTTTCGGGGAAAGGAAGCGGAGATCGGCCATAGCTGCTGGCTTGAAGGGAGCGAGGGTGAGTTTTTCCAATATAAAATTGAGATCCCAAGGAGGGGTGGGCCACTTGATGGGAGGTTTGATATGTAACATGCCTCTTAAGAACGTCTTGGCAAGATGATGTTGGTACAGTAGTTTGCCTTCACATGGTACCTGAAAGACCAAAATGGAGGCCAGATGAAGTTTAATAGAAGAATAGCTGAGGCCCATCTTGGCCAGAGGCCAAGTAGTCCAAAACTTTGGCTAAAGGACATGAAAATGGATTTAGGGAACAGGAAGTAGCCCATATGGAAAAACGTTTCCATTGATTGTTATATGTTTCCCTGGTGGATACTTTATGTGAGGCCATGAGAATATTAGCCACAGAGGAGGAGACATGAGGACGGGCCATGAAAGCATCTACAGGAGCCAAGTGTGAAGGTGTAGAGACTTCAGGCTGGGGTGCAGGAGGGTGCCCCACTCCTGAGTTAGGAGATCTGGTCTGACTGGCAACGGAATGGGATCCGCTACGGCAAGTTGTTGAATTAGAGGAAACCACACCTGCCTCTGCCACAAGGGGGCTATGAGGATCATCGTGGTAGGTTCGAGTTGTAGTTTCAGCAGAGTCCATTGCAGGAGTGGGACAGGGGGAAGCATATAAGAAGAGTCCTGTACACAGTTGGGACAGGGCATCTGTAGACAGTCCCCTTTTGTTCAGGATAATGGAAAAGTATTTGGGGAGTCGATGATTGACGGGGAATGCAAACAGATCCAGTTGCGGGGTTCCCCACAACCGAAAGATCGTCTGAAGAACTTTGTGATGAAGAATCCACTCGTGTATGAAGGACTGGCAACTGAGAATGTCTCCCAGGGCAGTGTGGCATCCTGGTAGATGGACGGCAATCAGTGTCAGTTGTTGGGAAATCGCTTCTTGCCAGACCAGCAGCACTTCCCTGCACAGAGTGTGAGATCTGGTGCCTCCCTGTTTGTTCAGACGGAACACCACGGAGGCATTGTCCGATTGGATCAGTAAAGGTCCTGGGCAAAGGCGGGGGCGAAAGGCCCGAAGAGCAAGGCAAACCGCCCTTATCGCCAACAAATTTATGTGAGGCAATACAGAGAACTGAGGCCATCTGTCCTGCATACCATATGGTCCCAGGCGAGCCTCCAACCCTCCAGGGAAGCATCCGTGGTTAACGTTTGCTGTGGGGGAGGAGAACTGAAAGGCATACCCTGTGTTCGGTTGTTCCAATGTGTCCACCATTCCAAGGTGGAATGGAGGGAGGGGGTGACCTTGATGTTGTCCTCGAAGTCGCCCGACAGTTGGCATCATTGGTTCTGAAGCGGCCATTGTACTGGTCTCATATCAAGATGGGCAAAAGGCACCATGGGGATGGCAGCCGCCATATGCCCCAGAAGGCACAGAAAACTTCTGGTTGTTATGTATTGCTGGGTTTGGATGTGAAAAGCCAGAGAAAGGAGTTTGTCTTGTCTGTTGACAGGGAGGTACGCCCTGGCAGAGATCGTGTCCAGAACTGCTCCTATGTACTGTAAGATTGGATAGGAGTCAGATTGGACTTTGATCAATTGATGGTAATGCCCAGAGACTGGAAGAGGGTAAGTGTGGCCTGTAGGGACAGTAGCAGAGCGGCTTCGGAGCTTGCTTTTATAAGCCAATCGCCTAGGTATGAGAAGACGAAATGTCCATCCCTTCTCAGGGTTGCTGCTACTACGGTAAGACACTTGGAGTGGATGAGAGGCCAAAAGGAAGTGCTCGAAATTGGTAGTGCTGCCCTAGCAGGTGAAAGCGTAGTAACCGGTGGTGGGTGGGGTGGATAGGGATGGGCAGATATGTGACTTTCATGTCCACAGCGCATAACCAATCCCCCCATTTTAACATTGGTAAAATGGAAGTTAAAGTGACCATCTGGAATGTCTTGTACTGAATGTGTATATTCAGTTGCCTGAGGTTTAGTATAGGCCTGAGGTCTCCCGTACGTTTGGGGACCAGAAAGAAATGGGAGTAAAACCCCTGATGGTACTCCAGAGGAGGAACAGGATAGATGGCTTGTTTGTTTAAAAGTGCCTGAAGTTTCTCTTGGAGGATGGGGATATGGTCGGGTAGATAATGGACTAAGCAGGGAGGATGCCAGGGGGAGTGGAGACATAAGCTCCAGAGTGTGCCCCATATGTATGATTTGCAGTACCCACTCATCCAATGTAATGACTTTCCAGGCCTCTATATGAAGGGCAAAATGGCCCCCAACAGCTTCCGAGGCCTGAACGAGGAAGCCGGGGGTAAGCACTAACGGGTCACTGGGTAGGAGTGTGGCTGGCCTCACCCTGGGGTGGGGGTCCTTTGAGGCCGGGGTCGTGGCCTGGGAGGAGGTTTGGGAACATCCCCAGGAGCCACCTCTATAAGCTCCTCTGTTCTTGCCTTTCCGTTTGAACTGAAAAGTTTGAGAACGGTACTGGTATGATGGCTGTGGTGCTGGTACATACCATGCACAGTACGGAGGGTACAGTCTGAAGTTTGGAGATCATTCAATAGCGTCTCAGTACCTGGGCCAAAAAGCTTAGAACCATTAAATGGGGCATTGACCAGTTTATGTTGTATGTCAGGTTGAAAACCTGATACGCGCAGCCAGGCATGGCAGTGAAGGGTGACCCCTGTAGCCACAGTCCGGGCTGAGGTATCCACCGCATCATATCCCGAGCAGAGGAGATGCCTAGAAAAGGAATTTCCTGTGAAAATCATGGCCAACAACTGATCCTTCTTCTGAGAAGGAGGGAATGTGACTACATCAATCGCTGAGGACCAAAGGGTACGTTGGTATTTCACCATGTGCCCAATATAATTTAAAATTCTTAGGTTCATCGTGTCTGCCTGAAAAACCTTCTTTCTCAGATAGTCCAAGCGGCGGGATTCCCTGTCTGGAGGTTAGGGGCTTATGTGCCATGGGTGTTTGGTGCAATCACGAGCAGTAGCAATGGCCACTGAATCTGCCTCGGGATTAGATGTGAAAAAGGTTGGTCAGAGGGAGCCTGATAAAGGCCATCCGCCTTCAGAGGGAGAGCTGGAACAGCCGAGGGTTCGTTCCAGGCAGACAACACAGCATTTCGATAGGTTTGGAAAAGTGTGGATACCACTACTACAGGTTCCTCCAGCAGTTTGAGACAGTCTGCCATGTCTTTTCTCTGCTTATCGTGCTCGGTGGCTGAGAAACCCATGATTTTTTGTATCTGGACCATCAGTTCGTGAAACGATGGGTCATCAGGAGGCGAGGCCACTGCATGGCGGGAAGGCTCCCCGTGCAGAGATGAAATGGTCGAGATGGAGGATGGAGGACGTGACTCCAGATCTTGAAGATCAATATCCTCCAGATCTTGTGGAATGCCTGCTAGAAATTCTAGATCCTCACAATAGCTGGTTCATTCTACTGGGGTGTCACACAGATGAGGCACACTGATGAGTCGTGGTAGGACGAAACACATGTCTGTGTCTTCTGTTGGCATCCTTTGCAGACTGTGTGAGAGGCCTTTCAGTACCATGCATTCCTGCTTAAAGTTGAACCAGCATAACATTTTGTGGTGATTTGCATATACTGCCCATGATGCCTTGCATTTTGGGGGTATATGTGATTTTGTATTTCTTTTAAATTTGGCTTCCCGGTCACTGCCCTTTGGGATAACCCTTGCCTCAGTGCTCACACACTAAGGTTCTCTGTCTTTTAGCTTGTTTTTTGTTTTTATTGGGCTCACCACAACCTAAACCCGAAAGACCAACTTAGGGTAGCTGGTCCATTCCACTGGGGTGTCATACAGATGAGGCACACTGATGAATCCTGGTGGGATGAAATGTGTATGTCTTTTGGCGGCATCCTTTACAGACTGTGTGAGAGGCCTTTTGGCACCATGCAGTCCTGCTTAAAGTTGAACCAGCATAACATTTTGTGGTGATTTGCAAATACAGCCCATGATGCCTTGCATTTTAAGGGTATGTGTGATTTTGTATTCCTGAGAATAGTATTCTTCCTCATAATCAGATGGGAACCCAGGTGGAGAAAGAGGCACCTCGCCAAAAAATCATTTCGGCAGGGGCGTAGGAGACCGGGATGGGTGACCCCCCCCTCACCAACAGTGGAGGTTGTGAATGCCTCATTATGTCCAGGACCTGCTGTACCACTGTGGCCACGTCCATTGACGTAGTGGAGGGAGGGGGAGGTGTTTTCTGTGAAACCAAGGGGACAATAGAGGAACGTGGATGTGGGGTATAAGCTGGCCTGGAACCTGGGTGATAAAGCCCAGGGTCCCGGTGCCAATCAGGCTGACCCCTGTGAATGAAGGGCCTCGAGGGAGGAGGGGTAGCAGAAAAAGTGAGATCCATGGGGTGTTCCAAAGGATCCTGGCTCGTCGTCAACGAGGCAGAAAAGGAGGAAGATTTTAAATGTGTAATAGCCATTGCCGTCGACGACAGACGAGGCACCATCGATGAGGCACCAATGGCAGTAGCATAGGGTTCAGTAGAAACTGCCGATAAAGCGCTAGAAAGTGCCATCGACGAGAGGGAGTAAACTCCCGTTGATGAGGTGGCAGTTTTCAAGAGCGTCATCGACGAGGAATGACCTGAAATGGTTGTCGTCGACAGGCGCTTAGGGCAGGATGCTGAAATAGAAGCAACCTTGTCCCGCTTGTGCTTCTTATGTGAAATAGCAGGAAGGAGGTCCTTGGGATGGGTCCCTTGCTTCTCTAAAAGGGCGGCTTTTTGTTCCATAAAGTAAGCCTGTATGTCAAGCAACTGTCAACGACGAATTGCTTGATTAAACTCCGGAGAAAAGTTGCAGGAGAATGAGTCACGTGTAGAAGCCAGACAATGGGTACAGACTGTGTGGTTGCCGTAACGGTAGATTTTTATACCGCAACGACAGGAATGAAATAATGGTGATTTGCTTGGAGATCCTTCTGACATCCGTCGATGAAGGGGTGGAACGGAGAAAAAAACGTTCCTGTAGCTCACTTTCTCATCAATGACCGCTTACACTGTGCACTAGCTGATGCATGCAAGCTGAGGATGGCGGGAAAATGAACTGAGGATACCAGGGACCGCCCACTCATATAGGCAGCAGACTGATGATGTCATGTGTGGGCGGCCCCTGGCAAAAGACTGCTAGAAGAGCTGTCATGCACCACGGTGACCACTGGCGACGACCCAAGTGCATTACCTGCTGCAAGAGACCACCCCATGGAAGATCTACTGTTACAGGTGAGTAACCTGTTTTTCTAGGGACATGAATATGGTGTTCTAGCCACACTGTCTGGCAGACTCCTAGCAGTTGTCTGGGAGAAGGGGGAAAGGCGCACACCCCCTACTTTGGAAACAGTGATTGGAGAATTAAGGCCCCAAAACCAGCATCCCGGCATGACTCAGTGTTGATGTGGTAATGGGAAATGAAGATATCTGCTGACCTCCAGGTAGCAGCCCTGTAGACTTCCTGGATAGGGACATCCCTGGAAGCAGCCACCGAAGTAGCAGTATGATGGGTGGAATGAGCCCTAAGCCCAATAGGAGGCTCCTTACCCGACAACCAATAGCACAGGTCGATGCAGGATTCAATCCACATGCCAATCATCCGCTTAGATGCCAGTCTGCCAGATGCTGCTTCAATGTAGATGACAAACAGCTGGTGAACCTCTCCCTGAACTTCTGCTGTGCGTTCCTTGTAATAGGTGAGCGCCCGCCGCAAGTCCAAAGCATGGAGCCTGTGCTTGGCCTCCGAGATGTGGTTGGTGAAGTACACCAGGAGATGGGGGCGAATGACAACCCTGTCCCTGTGGAAGATAAAGTATGGAGACTCCACCGAAAGTACCTAGAGCTCGCTGATCCTTCTGGCTGATGTGACAGCCACCAGAAAGGTGGTCTTCCACGACAGGTGAGACATTTCACACCTGTGTATCATTTCGAATGGCTTGCCCATGAGCTTAGCCAACACCAGCAACAAGTCTCAAGGTGGTGGTGGTTCACGCACCGGAGAGGAAATGTGGTTGAGGCCTTTAAAGAAGAGCCAGACCACCACCTCCTGTGCCACCAACTGCCGATCGGACCTCGCCCAGTAAGCAGAGATGGCTGCCAGGTGCATCTTGAGGTTTGTCGACCAAAGTCCTGACTGAGAGAGGGACCACAGGTAGTTAAGAATGCTAGCCACTGGACAGGACTGAGGGTTCCACCCCATGCTCTGACACCAAATGGAGAATCTCTTCCATTTGAAGGCATAGCATTTACTGGCTGACTCCGAGAGGCCTCAACATCATTGAGGACATCTGCGGAGAGACCCAAAGCCTGGAACTCTAACCACTCAGGAACCAGGCTGTCAGGTGCAAGGACTGAAGGTCTGGATGGAAAACCTTCCTCTGATGGATGGAAAGCAGGTCCAAGCACAGAGGAAGACACCTCAGGAGCCTGCTGCAGAGGCTGATGAGATCAGGGTACCAGAACTGACATGGTCAGTCCAGAGCCACCAGGATTACCTGTGCCTTGTCCCTCCTCACCTTGAGCAAGACTTTGTGGATCAAAGGAAATGGAGGGAAGGCACAGAGGAGGCCTCGGGTCCAGGGCATCGAGAAGGAATCCCCCTGCAGCGTTCCCTGCTGAGGGGGTGGGCACAATACAGCCTCAGCTTTGCATTCTCCCGGGATGCAAACAGGTCTACCAGAGGTGTGCCCCACTGGGAGAACAGACTGTGTACTACCTCTGGATGGAGAGAGCACTCATTAGACGTATCGCCCACATGGCTGAGAGCTTCTGCCAGTTGGTCGGAGGCACCGGCCACATGA
The DNA here is from genome assembly GCA_016271365.2 of Neoceratodus forsteri. Taxonomy (NCBI): domain Eukaryota; kingdom Metazoa; phylum Chordata; order Ceratodontiformes; family Ceratodontidae; genus Neoceratodus; species Neoceratodus forsteri. Next base: position 1,270,987,574 of record CM057449.1, on the reverse strand, counting down.
ATGGCCAGGAGATCGGCCTCCAGGCTGCGCACAAGGGTCCATACACAGAGAACTTCCTTGCACAGAGGCAGGAAGTGTGTTCTGCTCTGCTTGTTGAGGTAGTACATGGTCGTGATGTCGTCCGTCTGGTCCTGGACCACCTGACCCCAGAAGTGAGGAGAAAAGGCAGTACGCACCACCCAAACTGCTCGGAGCTTCAGCAGGTCGATGTGGCACCAGGAATCCTCAGGGGTTCAGAGGCCATGGACTCTGTGTTCCTCCAGGTGGGCACTCCAGCCCACTAGAGAGGCATCAGTTGTTAGGATAACCACCTGCACCAGGTGGACAAACGGGATTCATTCCTGCAGATGTTCTGGGACTAGCCACTACTGGAGGGCGTCCCACATTCGCTGGGTGTCAATGACCAGCTGGTTAAAGTGACCCCTGCGCAGAGACCATTGGCTGGCCAGCTCCCACTGCAGAGAATGTATTCCTCAGCAGGCCCATCAGACCACACTGGTGCAGGCTGCCATGTAACCCAGGAGGCGTAGAAAGTCCCAGGCAGGGTGTAATTGTCCAACCAGAAATGATCAGGCAAAGGAGGAGAGAGTCTCCGCCCTGTCCACTGGGAGCAAAGCCCTTGCTCTGCAAGAGTTAAGCTCTGCCCCAATGAAGCTGATCACCTGCAAGAGCACGAGTTCTGACTTGGTCTCATTGAACAGGAGGCCAAGAAAGACACATGTCTAGAGGGCCAGGTCCCTGGGCCGCTCTACCTCCTGCCTGGAGGGTGCCGCAATCATCCTGGTAGGGGTAGATCCACACCCCTCGGCACCTCAGGTAAGCTGCCACCAATGCAATGCACTTGGTGAAGACCCTGGGGGCTGAGGAGAGGCTGAATGGCATGACATGGAACTCACAGAGGGTTCCCTCTGCTTGGAAGTGGAGGAATCAACTGTGAGATGGATGGACTGGGACATGAAAGAACGCATCCTGTAGTTCCAGGTAGCAGAACATGTTTTGCTCTAATAATGGTATGATCTGAGACAAAGTTACCATCCTGAAGATGTGGAACCTGATGAACTTGTTCAGGTCGTGTGGATCGAAGATAGGGCGCCAGCTCCCCATCCATTTTGGCACCAGAAAGTACCTGGAGGAAACTTCTGGGTCTGCTAGAGTGTCAATGACAGGAACCATGACCTCCTTGCGGAGGAGCTGGGCAATGTCGTGCCGAAGGGTTGACAGCATGTCTGCGGATATCATGTCCGCCCGTGGGGCACGGGCTCAGCAAGGCGGGTACTGCTCGAATTTCAGAGGCAAACCCTGATCGACCACTTCGAGAACCCACCTGTCCATGGTGACAGCAGACCTGGCGGAAAGGAAGTAGCAGAGTCAACCACCCACAGGAGGACCTACGGGTGAAGTGCATGAGGGAGGCACCCATCATCCTGTCACTGGGCAGGCTCAGAGGTAGACGAGGGACCAGCTGAGGAGCTGCTGGGCCTCTTCCTCCAGGCTTATGGACAACTGACGCCACTGACTTTGGCCGAGGTTGCCAGGCTAGAGCCTACTGCCCAGCCTAGGGCTGGGTGGGTTTGGCCACAGGAGTAGAAGTGGACTAAAAGGGCTTCTTTTTCTGCTGCTTGGAGCCCTTGGGGTTCCTCTGGGTGGATGTCACAAAGTCCAAAGTGGCACTGGACTTTTCAATGCGAGTGAGGTGCCCTTCAACCCCAGGCCCAAACATGTCGGTGCCTGTGGGGGACATCCCAACATGTGTCACTAAGGCTGCCAATGAAGGCTGAGATCCGCAGCCAAGCCCTCACAGGCACATGGCCACTGTGGCTGCCACAGAACAGGTACAGGAGTCCCCAATGTCCATAGTTGTCTGAAGCTACTGCTTAGCCACAGCCCGACCCTGGCACTGAACCTGCTTAACCATGGTCTGGAGGTCTGCTGGCAGATGAGGGAGCACCTCATTCAGAGTACTCAACAGTGCATGAGAGAAGTGGGCCAGCAGGAGGGCCGAGCTCACCTGACGAAGGCCAAGTGAAAAGGCAGCGTAGACTTTTTTCGCCAATGTCTCCTACTTTGTCGGAGCACTGAAACACAGAATCAGCCAGCAAACCCTTGGCCGAGGGGTGTTCTGTGAACCCCGAAAGGGAACTGGTGGGAACCGCATACTTGCGGGCCATCCATCCAATGGTGCTGGGCAGGAGACAAGGTGCTGCCAATGCTCCAAAGCAGGGCCAAGGATGGCCTCTGCTACTGGGAAGGCTTCCTCAGGGTTGTCACCCTGGTCCAAGATCTCAGTATGCAGGTACTGACCATTTTCTGAATGGGCTCCATCTTAAGACCCGTTCATTCTGAGATAAGACGGAGAAGGCTCATGAAGGAGGTAGGACCTTCATCCATCGAGAGACCCCCAGCTGACTCCATGCCCAGCAGATGGGAGTGTAAGGAGGAACCCTCAGACTCTAAGGAGTCATTGAAGAGGGGTTGACCACCCGAATCCCCGCTGACCCTCCACAGACGTTCCAGGGTGACTGTGACCGGCAGCTGATGGGGAAGACCAGAAGCCGGATGAGACTCCTTGGTCAGAGTGCATGATTTCAGCTGTTTTGGTGGCGGCTCCACCTGGATCGGTGGAGACACCAGGAGAGGCCGAGCTGGGACCATCTGAGGGGGTCGGCTCCTGCCGAGGCGGAGAAGGCATCGGCCTCTGTGGTGAAAGCCAGGTAAAGGCTGGGGTAGAAGTGGAGACTTCCTTCATCTCAGTGAATACCAGCTGTTGCCACATCAGATTCTTGTAGCACTGACGCAACTTGTGCCAAAGCCTCTCCTCACCTGAGGAATACGAGGATGAAGAGTAGTGGCGGTGCTGCTTCTCCGAGCATTGGGAGTGGAAGTGCTGATGACGGCACGAGACGCTCGACCCCCAGGAGCAAGACCTCGACTGCCTGGAGGACCGGCGACGGGCCTCGGAGGGTGCCAGCGAGAGTCGAGGCACCTCCGGGTCCCGATCAATAATGAGAGGTGGACGGTCAGCGGACTGATCCGTCCCTCTATGGATCTGAGTCAGGACTGGAGTCAAAGAAAAGGAAGTATTGGCCTCTTTGGGCAACAACTGGATGACCAGTTCAACAAAGATCTCAGCCGGAAGATCGACCTGCGTCTCGGCCAACTGGCCCCGATGGGGATAATGTGGAGCCAGCGGCCTGGGCTGAAGATTCAACCAAAGTCAGATCTGGAGAGCAAAGGAATCGGAAGCCCATGGGTGAGAGCGTTTCCGATCCCACAAACAATGGCAAGACCATTTTTGGCCTCCTTTTTTGACTTGGATTTGTGTGCCAATGAGGGGCCCTGGCCATGAGTCAGGAGAGCCTGGCACAAATCCTTAAATGCCCCCATAAAGGAGGCACCCAAATAGCATAGCAAAAAGTCTGAAGACGAGGACGTCTGAGCTGCAGCCTGGGCCACCGCCTCCTCCATAGCCGCTAGCTGGTTGGCGGACCCCACAGCCGTAGAGACCACTTGACAGGTATCCAAGTGGTCCTGATGGAAGAGGAACGCCTGGATATTGTAGCAGTCACAGAAACACAGTACACAGAGAACCATGACTGGGATGTCAACATACCAGATTACACAGTCTACAGGAGGGACAGGGAGGGTAGAAGAGGAGGAGGAGGAGGAACTCTCTATGTAAGGGAAGGGATCAAAGCAACAGAACTAAAGGGTAAACAGGGAGGACAGGAGGCACTGTGGGTCACCCTGGAGGCAGAAAATGGCATCACAATCCACATGGGTGTTGTATACAGACCCCGGTCTCAGGGGGAGGAAATGGACAAGGAAATGATAGAAGGCATCCTTAGGATGGCAGAAAAAGGGGAGATATTGTTGTTGGTGGACCCGAATATGCCAGATGTTAACTGGAGCACCTTTGCTGCAGCCACATCCAAGAGTAGGTTCATTCTTGATGCCCTACAGGGGGCATGCCTCAGCTAGTGTTGAAACCCACTCAGGAGGAAGCAATCTTAGACCTGGTACTCTCAAACGGGGATGGAGAAAAGATCTAAAATTAAGAAATGGGTAGCCATCTATGAACAAATGATCACCAAACAGTGCAGTTCACAATAAATACAGCCGTAGAGTCAAGTCATACAAAAGTGAGGGTACTGGACTTTAGGAGGGCTGACTTTGTCAAAATGGGAGAATGTCTCAGAAAAGAACTAGCAAACAGGCAAAAAGGAGGGGTGGAGGAACAATGGGGAAACATCAAAACTGCCATCACAGAGGCAACAAGCCTTTGTGTGATGCAAATAAACAAATCAAAATGAAGGAAAAAAACACTGTGGTTCTCAAAAGAGGTGGCGGGGAAGGTTAGGGAGAAAAAGATAGCATTCAGGAAGTATAAGGAAAAACAGAAGGAGCAGGACAGAGAACTATACCAGTTAAATCAGAAGGAAGGCAGTCAGAATAGCAAAGGCCCAAACCAAGGAAAAGTTAGCCAGCTTGGTTAAGAAGAGGGATAAAATCTTTCATAGGTACATTAGGGAGTGAAGAAAGACCAAGGGAGGCATAGTGAGGCTTAATAAAGGGAGGGAGGGTGGAGGGCAGAGGATGACAGTGAAAAAGCAGGGATACTGAATGAATACTTCTGCTCAGTATTAACAAAAAAAGAAGAGGGGGAGGTACCTAATCCATTAATAGAAACACTCTGGATAGGGGGTCGATACCAGTCCATTCTTAGAAGAAAGGGTTCTGAAAGACCTCCTAAAACTCAAGGTGGACAAAGCAATGGGCCTTGACGGGATTCACCCCAGAATATATAAGAACTAAGGGGAGAACTAGTGACACCATTGACTACCCTTTTTAACAAATCATGGGAGGATGGTGTAGTACCTAAGGACTGTAGGAGGGCAGATGTGATTCCCCTTCACAAAAGTGGAAGCAAAGCAGAGGCAGAAAAAGTACAGTTACGTAAGAACTTACCGTAACAGTAGATCTTCGAGAGGAGCTCTTGCAGCAGGCTATTACAATCAGGACTATGCCACAGGCACTAGGACCCCTCGGTGAAACTCTGCCAGCAATACACAGCAGGGACGCCCCGATGCTGGCCCGCCCGGCGCGGTCAGGGTACAAGAGGGGCGGACCCAGCTCCACCTCAGTTCTCCGCCAAGACCCAGCAGAAGGCCTGACAAGAGAAGGAGACGAGCCTACCATGAAGAGAGTTGGAGAAGAAAAATGAAAATGGATCTGCACACCTCGAGGGGGAAAGCGGGTGGGAAGTAGCGCCTGCTGCAAGAGCTCCTCTCGAAGATCTACTGTTACGGTAAGTTCTTACGTAACTGTACTATCTTACTTCGAGTGGGAGCTCTTGCAGCAGGCTATTACAATCAGGACTGAGTCCCAAGCAGTCCCACAACTAGGAGGCAGACGACCCCGGGAGGTGGAATATGCTGACTCCAGAGGCCTTAGGACAAAAGCCCTTGTAAAACGGCTAGGCCGAAGCCAGCTCGGCGTCTGGAGACGATATCCAAGCTGTAATGCTTGATAAAAGTATGCACCGAGTTCCAGGTTGTGGCCGCACAAATGTCCTGTATGGCGACATTCCGCAGGGCGGCGAAAGAAGCTGACACTCCTCTGGTGGAGTGACCCCTAACTGGGCCCGGCAGGGGTTTATTGTGATGCTCGTAACAAAACGAGACACAGCAAACTATCCATTTAGAGATAGTTTGCTTGTACACCGGTTGACCCAAGCAATGTGGTGCAAAGGCCACAAATAGCTGCTCTGATTTACGGTGCTGAACTGTCCTTTTCAGGTAATACCTCAGAGTCCTGTGGACATCCAATGTGTGGAGAAGAGCCTCCCCTCTATTGGAAGGGGAAGGAAAATAAACAGGAAGATCAACCGACTGGTTGAGGGTCAATTCTGAGACCACTTTCGGAAGAAACTTAGGATTTGTTCTGAGGGAAACCCTTTCCCTGTGGAAAACCAAATAGGGCTCTTTACACATCAGAGCCTGAAGCTCGGAAACCTTTCGAGCTGAAGTAACAGCAACCAAAAAGCAAACCTTCCAAGAAAGGTAACGCAGCTCATAATCCGCTGCTGGCTCAAAAGGAGGGAGGGTGAGTTTCTCCAACACAAAAAGGAGGTCCCAGGGTGGGACAGGGTCCCAAATGGGAGGTCTCATATGTAGAATTCCCCTAAGAAAGGTGCGGGCCACATCCAATTGTGCTAATGCTCTCTCTCCCACGAGAGCATGATAGGCGGAGACTGCCCACATGTGCACCTTGATAGAGGAGTAACTCAGGCCCTTATCATACAAGAAGAGGAGATACTGTAAAGCTGAGTTCACAGGGCAGGTGACGGGATCCAAACGCTGCGGCAATGCCCAAAGACAGAAACGCTTCCACTTCATAGCGTAGGTGGAGCGAGTAGAGGGCTTTCTTGCTGACACTAAGACCGCCGCCACTTCCGGGGAAACCCCGTATCTATGTTGAGCTACGTCTGAAGGAACCAAGCATGTAGGTGTAAGGATCGAAGATCCGGATGGACCAGCGACCCTTGGTCCTGGGACAGTAACTGTGAGCATATGGGCTGCGGAACTGGAGGTTCCATGGATAACCGCTGCAGTAGTGGGAACCAAATCTGCCAAGGCCATTTGGGGGCCACTAGGATCATCCAGGCCCCTTCTGCCTGTAACTTGAGCAGTACTCTCTGAATGAGAGGGAAGGGCGGAAAGGCATAGAGAAACCTCCCTGCCCAGCAAAGGGATAACGCGTCTGGCCCAAAAACTCCAGGCGCGTGCTCTTACGAGCAGAACACTGGCAGTTTGGCATTGCGTGGTGACACAAAGAGGTCCAGCTCTGGAAGACCCCACCTGTTGAAGAGCTGGTCCACTATGGATTGTAGTAGCTCCCACTCGTGCGCTCTGGCATGTGACCTGCTGAGGCTGTCGGCCAGATCGTTTAGGACACCTGGAACGTGCATCGCGGACAGCAGGATGCCCTGCTCCAGCGCCCAGTACCAGACTCTCATCGCCTTCCTGCAAGGAGGGTACGAATGAGTGCCTCCTTGTTTGTTGATGTAAAAGACGACCGCCATGTTGTCTGTCTGAACTAGAAGAGAGCCAGGCACCAGATCCTCTCGAAAAGCCTGGAGGGCGTACAGGACCGCTCGCATTTCCAGTACATTGATGTGGAGGGACTGCTCCTCGGGTGACCAAACCCCTTTGTTCGGTGTGCGCCCAGGTGCGCCCCCACCCCAGGTCCGATGCATCTGTTGTCAGAGTCTGACCTGGTGGCTCCAGACAAGAGCTGACCCCTTTCTCCAGATTGTTGGGGTCCATCCACCAAAGCAGAGTTCTCCTGACTGGCTCCGAGATCTTGACCAGGGAGTCTAGATCATCGTAGCTTTGGTCCCACTGCACCCTGAGCATCCATTGCGGGACTCTCATGTGGAGGCGAGCCAAAGGAGTGACAGGAATGGCTGCCGCCATGTGCCCCAGTAAACTGAGGAAGTTCCGAGCCGGAACTCAAGAAGTTATGGAGATCCGTTCTGCCATCTCTCGCAAGTGAACTCCCCTGTCCTGTGGGAGGAAATCCATGCCCTGGATGGAATCCAGGATCGCTCCTATGAAGGCGAGCTTTTGGCTGGGCTCCGGGGATGATTTTTGTAAGTTCAGGGTGATCCCCAGCTCTCGGAACTGAGTATAAGTGTCTTCGAGAGCTCGTAAGAGGCCTACTCTTGACGGGCCCGTAAGTAGCCAATCGTCGAGGTATGGGAACACATAGTGTCCCATCCGCCTTAGAGCCGCAGCCACCACTGCTAGGCATTTTGTGAAGACTCGTGTTGCGGAAGAGAGACCGAACGGAAGCACTTGAAACTGAAAATGCTCCCCTTGGAAGTGGAACCTCAGAAATTTCCTGTGGGGAGGATAGACCCCGATATGCATATATGCATCCTGCATGTCGAGAGAACATAGCCAGTCCCCTTGGTGCAGCAAGGGAAGGAGTCCTTGAAGAGTCACCATCCTGAACCTTTTGTACTCGATAAAGAGGTTTAGAGGGCCGAGATCCAGAATGGGATGAAGGTCCCCAGTCTTTTTTGGGACCAGAAAGAAGTGGGAATAGAACCCTTGACCTTGCTGCTGCAAGGGGACCCTCTCTATTGCTCTCTTCTGCAGGAGGGCCTGTATCTCTCCTTCTATCAGTGAGATGTGAGAAGGAAGATAGCAGGAGAGCTTTGGAGGAGTGTGTGGAGGAAACTCTGTGAACTCTAGCGTGTGTCCTCTCCATACAATATCCAAGACCCACTGGTCTGCGGTAATAGACTTCCACCCTTCTAAATGAAGGGAGAAGCGGCCCCCAACCGGCTCCCCTGGGTCTTCTGGCGGAAGGGGGGGGCAGAAGGGAGTCATTGGGCAGAGCCAGGAGTGGGAAGAGACGTCTGGGAGGACTTTGGCCCACGGGCGGGAGGTCAACCAGAATGCTGGCTCCCGGATCTCCTGCGGAAGCCTCCTCTCTGCCCCTGTTGGTTGCCACAGGCTGAACCTTGACTGCCTGAGGACTTACGAAAGGGCAGTCTACGGCGCTGATGTTGCCGGTCACCACGGTACATCTGGCGGACCAACCAGATCGACTTGCCCGACTCTTGGAGGCGGGAGATCAAAGCCTCCATCTCCTGCCCAAACAGTACGGTACCCTGGAAGGGCAGATCCCGTATACCGGCCTGCAGATCCTGTTGAAAGCCGGAGACCCTCAACCAGGCATGGCGCTGGAGGCACACCCCGGAGGCGGCTGCCCTAGCTGCCGTGTCTGCAGTGTCATACGAGGCCCTCAGTACATGGGAGCCTACGTCTGAGCCCGACTGAAGGAGGGCCAGGAGCTCTGTCTTTTTGTCAGAGTCTGGCATAGCCTGTGCCAGCTCCAGTCCCCTTTCCCACAGCGCATTCTGGTACTGTACCATATGCGTCAGGGAATTGAGGGAACGGATGGAACAGGTGGAGGCTGCATATACTTTCTTGCCCACCTGGTCCAGGTAGCGGGACTCCGGGTCAGGAGGCTGGGAGCTGAGGTGCTTCGGTTGCTGAGACTTGTCATGGGCAGCCGTGATCACCAAAGAGTCGGCCTGAGGGTGTTCTGCTAGAAAGGGTTCCATCCTTGGGGCCTTATACAGCCTGTCCGACTTTTTGGGAACTGCCGGGATCGAGGCTGGATGCATCCAGGTGGTTCTAGTAAGATCCTGAAATGTATCCACCAAAGGAGGGATAACCAGAGGCTTTGGCTCCTTCTGCCTCAGGTACTTGGCCAGCCTCCGGTGTTCCGGATCCAGGTCCTCCGTGTCCCACTCGTTGGAAGCCTGGATGTGCCTCATGACATCCATAAAAGTAGGATAGTCCGGAGGCAAGCGAGGCTGGTCCTTCTCTCCTGGGGAGCGCCTGAGGTTGAGAGAGGACAAAGAGGTCGACAATGAAAAGGAGGATCAACTATCCGACTTGGAATAGTCTGACCCCGTCCTACGACCATGCCTTCGCTGGTGCCGGTAACTGGGGGACCGACATCGGTCCGAAGACTGACTCCGGTCCCTGGACCGGCGACGGAGCAATGACCGACGTCGGTCAGAGGACTGACATTGGGAGGGTTCTCGCCTGGAGCAAGAAGGACTCCTGGAGTGTGACCTAGACCGACGGTCACCAGAGTCCCTGGAGCGACGTCGGTGGTCCTCGGACCTGGAGCAGGAACGAGGCCTGGAGGAGGGTGGAGGCTGGCGCTCCGGTGACTTCTGCATGGAAAACTCACCCCCCGGCTGTGGTTCTCCCGCAGGGTCCGGTACCAGTGTCTGGGCCAGCGACGTGGAGGACCGCTTGTGGACCTGCCCCCACCAAAAGGAGAAAAGATCCTTGAGCTCATCCTTGGTGAAAATTTCAGCCGCTCATTTCGGGAAGGAAGTCTCCGGAACGTCGGGGCGTGAAGGAGATCTCTCCTGAGGGCCCAGGGGGGAGGAGGGCTTGGGCGACGGGGGCGTCGGTATCTCCCTTGACCAACCCCGCGTCCCAGCCGCCCTCGACCAGTGTCGGTGTGAGACGGCGGCAGCGGTGATGCCAGGGGGCGCTGGAGAGTCTTTGGTCTTCTGAGGCGCACCTTTAGCAGACGGCGTCAGTGCCTTAGCAGGTGGGGCTGAAGCAGGCACCTCTATGGACTTAGCGATGACCCTTAGCGGAGTCACCTTCGGCTTGGCCGGCTTCTCCCCCGACGGGCTGGCTTTAGCCTGAGGAGTCTTCGGAGGTTCTCCAGAACCCATGGGACAGGCCTTTTTGGGAGAAGGCCATGAATGCGAGCACGACCGAGACCGGGACCGGTGACGGGACTAACTACGGTCCTTGCTGTGGCACTTCTTCTCCTTTCTCTTCCCCTCCAGGGAGTGTAGATCCATCTTCTGCTCCAGCAGGTAGGCCTTAAGGGCCTTTAGGCGGCGGATGCGGGTCTGGCTGGTAAAGGCCTGTCAATCTGCGCAGTTGGCGGTGTCATGGTCGGGGCCCAGGCAGAAAACACACCGCCGATGGCCATCCTTAGCAGGGATCTGCCTCCCGCAGTCACACCTGTTTAAGTGTTCTGGTGATGCCGATGCCCGAGAAGACATTGAACCCGGCCGGGTAAGATAATGGCTGACTTCGGTATTGGAAGGCGGCAAGAGCAAGGAAAACAACGCTCTAAAGTGGAAAAAAGGAAGCGAGAGACAGCAGCAGACTGACGTCGGTACCTGAAATGGTAAAAACCGTAGAAAAAGGCAGGAAAATCTTGAAAGTCTTGATAGAAGATATTCTTTTTGCTGGAATCGCAGGCAGAAGCAATTTCTTTCGGCTTCACGTGCGGGTACGCGGTCCCTGCTGTGTATTGCTGGCAGAAGTTTCACCGGAGGGTCCTAGTGCTTGCGGCATAGTCCTGATTGTAATAGCCTGCTGCAAGAGGTCCCACTCGAAGTAAGATCTGCAGACCTGTTAGTTTGACCTCAGTTGTAGGGAAAATGATGGAATCACTTCTGAAAGAAAGAATTGTTGAGTACCTAGAGGGCAGCGGTGCACAGGACCCATGGCAGCATGGAGTCACAGTAGGAAGGTCATGTCAGACGAATCTAATAGATTTCTTTGACTGGGTGACCAAAGTAGTAGACCAGGGAGGGGCTGTGGACATGGCCTACCTAGACTTTAGCAAGGCATTTAACACAGTTCCACACAAAAGATTAATAAACAAATTAGCCAGCCTGGGAGTGTGTCCCAAGGAGGTGGCCTGGGTAAACAAACATTTGTCAATGCCGAATATTGTCTTGCTGGCATTGGTAGTGCAGGAGTTAGAGAGATGCATAATAGCAATGGCAGTGAATACTGAACTGACACCAACCCCACTCCCACCCTGCAAAGACTGACAGGCATTGGGGTGTGCCTTTGGGTCTTCAGCCATAATGCTCATGCCATTTCATCTCACACTACCCTGCAGACACCGACGTGTCGTGGTGTGCCTTGGAGTCTTCGGGCCTTACGCTCACCCCATTCCATAAGGAAATACACTGAGATGGGTGCAGTATAGGACAATGGGGTGAACTTTAGGGCCAAAGAGTCCAAGGCACACCTCGATGCCTGTCACTGGCTGCAGGGTGGGGGTGGGGTGGAATGGCGTGAGCATTACAGCCAACAAATCTCAAGTCACACCCCTGACGCCTGTCAGTCTCTACAGGGTGGGGCATTATGGTCGGAAACCCTAACGCCCCGGGCGTTTGCTGGTATTTTCACTTCAAATTTTCAACATGGGCTTTTTGTGACCACCTCATGAACAGTGGCACTATCAGTTCGTTAGCCGAAAGGTGCTTTTGCACAGCGACTGCGCCATTTGGTGCCACAGGTGCAAAAACACATTTCAGGCAGGATGTGAAAAATGACAGCTGTACTGTTCATGAGGAGGTGTAAAAAAAAATTGGAATGTTGAAAATCTGGAGTGAAAATATAAAAAACTGGTGAAGTCACAAGCGTGTGTAGAAACTACGCAATGCAATTATTTTCTGGGGATTTATTTAACCAGATTTTCAACATAGGCATTTTGCAACCTCCACTCATGAAGTGGCACTGTGATTTTCTTAATCTGTCCCGAAAGTTGATTTCCCACAGCGACCGCGCCATTGTGCGCCACATGTGCATAAACACATTTCAGGCAGGATATGAAAAATGACAGCTGTACTGTTCACAAGGAGGTGTGAAAAAATGGCAACGTTTAAAATCTGGAGTGAAAATATTCAAAATTGTCAAAGTTATGAGCATGCGTGGAAACTGCGCAATGCACGCTTGTAACACAGTCATTTTTTTTTAGAATTTTTCCACCAAATTTGCAACATAGGCTTTTTGGAACCCCACCTCATGAACAGTGGCACTGTTGTTTGGTTAATCGGTCCTGAAAGGTGATTTCGCACAGTGACCGCGAAATCACCTTTTGGGACCGAATTACGAGATGACAATGCATGTGTTCATGAGGTAGGTTCCCAAGAACCCCAGGTTGAAAATTTGGAGCCAAAATTCAAAAAAATGGCTGAGATATCCACCTAAGTTGACCCCCCCCCACACTGCTGCCATTATACAGCTTACAGGCATTTCTTCATTTTGCAGTTCAGCTTTGAAGAGTCAATATGTGTTCCCGCTGCACTGAAGAACGCAGTGCCGGCCCTCCAGAGGTAAGTATGGGGTGAGGGTGTGTGTGAGGAGGTGGGGTGCGCAGAAGGGTGGTGCGGGTTAGGAGGTGGTCGGACAATGAGGGACCATTTTTTCAGGTTAAAAAAAAAGGACATCGTGACATCAGTTTGTTAGGCACACTGGGATGGCTCCCAATGTGCCACATAATGGGGTGGTGGGGAAACATGCCAACACGGTCGCTCTGTAGTGGCGGCACTGGGGTGGGCCCAGTGTGCTACAATGTGAACAAAGGACATCGTGAGACAGTTTGTTAGGCACACTGGGGTGGCCCCACTGTGCTACAATGGGGGTGGGGAAACATGCCGACACAGTCAGCTTTTGTGTGAGCGGCAGCACATTGGAGTGGGCTCTCAGTGTGCCACATAATGTGGGGAGATGGAGGACATGCCAACACAGGGATTGCACCCTCGATGTCGGCTTTGTTTGGGGACTGTGTGATGTTTATTAAAGTGTTTCACCAAGAAAGGCACGTATGGGAGGTTTGTCGTCTCTGCCGCTGCATGATGAGCTTGTCTCTGACTGCAGTGGCACATTTCTTTCAAGTTGGTGGCACATTATATGAATTTTGCATCAGCACTAGCATGCTGGCTAATTGGGGAATGAGGGACACACCTACTAAAGTATGCCCTGCATTCGCCAACACTGACACACCTCTCACTGTGCTATAACTACCAGAAGATGTTGCTTGAGCACTTGCAACACAACATAAAAATTGGCTGGACAACAGTACACCAAGGGTAATAATAAACTAGAGTCCACTCCAAAGAAAGGAGGGTTACTAGCGGGGTACTGCCTGGTTCAGTACTGGGTCCAGTCCTTTCTAATGTTTTTATAAGTGACATTGCAGAGGGACTGGAAGGAAAAGTATGCCTCTTTGCAGATGACACAAAGATCTGCAACAAGGTTGATACACAAGGGGGGGGGGAGGAAAGGATGAGAAAGGACTTGGCAAGGTTAGAGGAATGGTCAAAAGTATGGCAGCTTAGATTCAACGCAAATAAGTGCAAAGTAATGCACCTGGAAAACAAAAACCTAGGGGAAGAGTACACAATGGAGGGGGGGAGGTACTAACAACAACAAAAATGGAAAGGGACCTGGAAGTAGTCATATCAGATGACCTAAAGGTAAGCAAGCAATATGAGAAGGCAGGTAAGGAGAGCTGGGGGGATACTGGAATGTATAGGAAGAGGCATCACCAGTACAGACAATTGATGAGACCCCATTTGGAGTACTGCTATGCAGTTCTGGAGACCTCATCTCTGCAAGGATATAGACAGGATGGAGGCAATCCAGAGGAGGGCAACTAAAATGGTGCAGGGTCTGCACCAGAAGCCATATGAAAAGAGACTATAGAAGCTTAATATGTATACCCTCGAGGAGAGGGGGGACATGACAGAAACTGTCAAGTACCTCAAGGGAATCAACAAAGTTCAGGAGAGTAGCATCTTTCAGAAAAAGAGATGTGCAAGAACAAGGGGATACAATTTGAAGATAGAGGGGGGACGGCTCAGGGGCAACGTGAGGAAGTATTTTTTCACAGAGAGGGTGGGGGACGCATGGAACGTCCTTCCTGAGGAGGTCGTGGGGTCAAAAATAGTGAGGGAATTCAAGAATGTATGGGACAGACATAAGGCATTCTGGGGGTAGGAAGAAATAGCCTGTTGGTTAACTAGGATCTGCAGCATATCCAATAGGTAGGGATATGGGCAGACTCGGTGGGCCAAGCGGTCCTTATCTGCCATCAAAGTTTATGTTTCTATATTTCTATGTCCTTCAACTTGACCAGTGGGTGTCGTTCACTCAGACAGCCCAAAAGCAAGAGGGCATGACGATCCTAGAGGATGGATGGGTGGAAGGTATGACAGATGTCGCAGGCCAGGGTATCGTACTCGTGGCCCAGGCAATACACGCACGCGGTGTGCGAATCGATCCAGGACATCTTCTGTCCACAAAGACATTTCCACAATCCCAGAACTGATTTGTCGTCATCCATGCTGGTCGACGTGAGGAACGAGCCTGAAGATACAAGTTTTTTAATGATTCGGAAGCAAATCTGAACATTTTAACAGCAAAGGGTCTACTCAGCATTATACCGATAAGGAGGGAACCTGCTTCTTCCAGCAGAAAGGAAGATCTGGTGTCATGGTGCGGAGCCAAGGGAGTTACCACCCGGGTGGGTGGGAGGAGACAGCTTGATGACGGTCCGGTGAGCTCTTAAAGGGAAAGGCAACTGCCAGACAGTGTGGATAGAAAATCGTATCTACCACCTCAGAATCAATCACTCCAATGTTGCTTGACAAATGACCCCCTCACATCCACCTTTTCTGGGTGGAAGCACATTTCCAGATGTGGAATAATGTCCAGTTTTCAAAAGAAACCAGATGGTTTCTGGGTTGAAACATACTGTATGCCAGTTTGCACACAGCACATCTGCATCCAACACACAAAACAGTGTAGTGAATACGTATAACAAAGGGGCACTTCATGAGCAAAGCCCTATACCTCTGAAAAGGGGCAGCAATGTGATGTTCTTACTTGACAACTAGGCCTTTACTTACTGGTGCCTTAGTTTAGACTTAAGAAGACTATAGGTATATCAGTGGACACGGGAAAAATCCAGAATTGAGAGTTTGTGATACGGCTACTTACAGGTGTGTCTGGCAAGTGAGTAGTTGGATCCTCCAGTGGTGAGGCCGAACCCCTCAGGGGCTTGGCTGGAACTGCGAGCTCTTGATGGAAGTTTGGGTGGCTCAATCTCAGCACCAAATTCTGCTCCAATCACACCCAGAAGCACAATGGCTGTAGCCTGTTTGCATCGTTCCTCATAGGATGCAGACACCTTCTTCATTTGAAAACCAGGCAGACAACCTAAAATACACAACACATTTTTGATGGGTTATCCTTTTTTAGACAGTCTATGTGCAGTTCTCCATCCAACTAGTATCTCCTTGCATCACAGCCAGTGCCTACTGTCCAACCGTGGAGTCTCTGCCCTCCCCTCCCGAGACTCAGGCCAGTTCATGCACCCATAACTTGACCCTTGGGGTGGGGCCCCAGCCATTAGCCCCCTTGGATAGGGGTCCTGCCAATTCCAGTGCAGCAACAGGTGGTATGGAATAACCAGACAGAAACTCATTCTATCTGGGAGCCCTGGGAAAGCTTTCTGGGAGGTGGGGGCATAACAGCAGCAGAGATCATGGGAGTGAGCACGACTTCATCCATCCAGTTGGAAGACCACATTCCTACTTGGCCAGCGGCACCGGGATACTCAAGCTGCCGCAACATCTGTACTCACTCCTCATCTGCATGCGCTGAGTGCCCCCACTGCACCTCCACCTGTGTTCAGCCAGGTGGCAGTGCAACAGTTGATGCTGCAACCCTCCCTCCCTGAAGAAAGACAGCAACCTCTGGGATGCTCTAGCCTCCTCCCCCCTGCCCATCTGACAACAGGGGTTATCTTTACCTTAGCAGTTGTAAGCAGTGTAACAAAAGGGACAGTAAAGTAAAATATACTACGGTAAGCCAGAGTTAAAATAATACAGAATAACAGTAACAGTATATTTGTCATCCGAGGCAGCTGAAATATTTATTTGAAATGAGATTTTTTTTTTTTTTATTTAGAGAGATTCTGGAACCACAGGGACAATGCTGAAAAAATATACACACTACAGCTACTATCAAATAATTTATTTCATTGCATACCATATTACTTATGATATTTTTATGAAAACAGAATCTCTGTCCCTTGGTCTTCGTCTGCTCTAGCTTATGTTTAAAAGGGACATACTATAATAATCCTGTTTGTGACATCACAACTGATAATGTCACAGGCAGAGGACTGTGATGTCACATGTAGACGTGCAGCCAGAGCAGATAAAAACCAAGGGACAGAGTTCCTGTTTTCATGCAAATGTCCTCTCAATAAAGAACATTTCTTTGCAACACAAAGACCCAGCACACGTACTTCAAACATAAGTAGAAACATATAATCTGACGGCTGATAAGAACCACTTGGCCCACCTAGTCTGCCCATTTTCCCTACCAACTGTAACACTGCAGACCCTTCTTGACCTCCGACTTTACCCCCCCCCCTCGTTATCAGTAAGGTTCCCTTATGCCTATCCTATGCATTCTTGAATCCTGTTACAGTTTTTGGTCCCGCCACCTCCACGGGGAGGCTGTTCCAGGCATCTACCAACCCTTCTGTGAAGTACTTCTTCACAACTCCCAAGTCTACCCCTCCAGCTTCATAGCATGACCCCTTGTTCTTGTGCATCTTTTTTTTCCTGAAAAATGCTTCTCTCTTGAACCTTATTTATACCCATGAGTATCTGAAAATCTCTATCATATCCCTCCTTCCTGTCCTCAAGGGTGTACAAGCGGAGTTCCCTCGGTCTCTCCTCACAGGGCTTCTGATGCAGACCCTGCATCATTTTAGTTGTCCTCCTCTGGACCACCTCTACTCTATGTCCTTTCAGAGATGTGGTCTCCAGAACTGGACACTAACTCTAGGTGTGATCTTACCAGTGATCTATATATATGACCGTCCAGGAGTTTAAAACTGCTCTCAAAACCTATTTATTTGAATCAGCATTTGGAGGTTCTAATTGATAGTATTTTAACTGTGAGTGTTTTTAAAATATAGGATTCTACTGATTATTTCTGGAATTATTTACTGTATTTGTTGTGCTATTGTACAAGCGCCTTGGTTGTGGAAAGGTGCTTTTTACAAGTAAATTATTATTGACTGATTGATACACAGCAATATCACCACCTCCCTCTTTCTGCTGGTGATCCCTGTGCACCCAGTATACCATTAGCTCTCCCCACAGCCTTGTCACACTGTTTGGCCACCTTTAGGTCATCAGATATGATTACCCCCAGGTATCTTTTCTGATTGGTGGTTGGCAGTACCACTCCCCCCTATTTTGCACTCCACGTGCATGATTCTGCACTTCTTTGCACTGACACTTAGTTGCCACACTCTTAACCACTCCTCAAGCTTTTTTAGATCACTATTCATTTCTTCCACATGTCCTCTGAGTGTCTACCCTATTGCAGATCTTAGTGTCCTTGGCAAAAAGGCATACCACCTTTCCTTCTAGCCCCTCTGCAATGTCCTTAATAAAGACATTGAAGAGGACTGGTCCCAGTACTGATCCTTGTGGCACTCGCTGATCACCCTGCCTTCCTCGGAGTGAACTCAGTTTTATTTATTTTTTCTTTTATTTAATATTCGGAATACAATAATTTGGACACAATCCCCTACTGCATGCATTATTATTAACCCTTAGTTATCATGAATATGTTGATGCTTCTCCTACTGCTTCTTTCTCTCTCACCTATAATATATCTTGAGGATGATACCTTTCCAGTCCATGCCCTTTTGAATAATGCGGCTTGCCAGAGTGATCTCCCTCTCTCACTTCCAGTGGATGCCTATCATTTTCTCAACTATTCACTACTGTTGCTCCATTGTAATCCATGGGTAGCCCTCAAAAGGTTCACAACCATTCATGTATCTCTTACGCCCCATGCCCATATCTTGGCTATATAGTGCCCCTTGTACCTGTCCATCAAGCTGGTACTCTATGAAAAGTTACTAAGCCTTAACCCATCCTGGACCGTCTCTAAAGATTGGACCTCAAGCAAGAAGAAAACCTCTTTTGGTCCCTTACGCTATCTCTGAAGCCCTTATTAAACTATTATTTTTCTTGCTGATCTGCATTGGCAATGTTGAAATCAATCCAGGACCCCCAGAAGGATTTTACCGCCCATCAGATTTAGCCTCCATTAAAGGTTTAAGCTTCCTTCACATCAACACATGCAGCCTCCTAAAAGATCTCTTTGATCCAGGCCTGGGTCGCCCACACTTTGCCAGACTTTCTGGTAATTCTGAGACATGGCTCAAACCTGCTACACATGACAGGGAAATAAATCTACCCAACTACCAGCTATTCAGATCGGACCGCCTGACAAGGGGTGGAGTGGCTGTCTATGTTAAATCAAATATTTCTGCATCTTGTCTTAGTGTAACATCAGTACCCAAAGAATTTGAATGTTTATCCCTTAAAATAGCTCTCCCAATATGACAGCTTTTCAACTGGTTGGCTGCTATAGGCCCCCTCTGCCGGCCTTCAACTCCTTAATCATTTGGGAAACATAATAAAATTGGGCCCCGAGGATACCATTATTTTAGGTGACCTGAACTTAAACTGGCTCTCCAATGCATCTGCTCCCCTAGTATCTTTTTGTGACACATATGGATTCACTCAATTAATAAATGAACCGACAAGAATTAACTCAAAAAACAAAAGTAACAGCACCCTACTTGACATTATGTTGGTAAACAAACCGCACCTGTTTTCACATGCTTGAGTGTTATTCAGTGATATAAGTGATCACTGCCTTATTGCAGGGATAAGATCATCAGTCAGCTATCTAACCCTGCAAAATTCCACACAAGAAGAAATAAAAAACCTTAACATCGAAGGATATCTCACGATCTATATCATTCTATACGCTGGCAAGAATTCTATCATACAGCTTCTGTGGAAACAGCACTCAAGGTGCTAAATGACATTATCATAGGCGCCTCAATATTCATGCACCTTTCACTAGCGTTAGAATAAAAACAAATCCTGCCGCTGGTTTTCTGCTGATCTTAAATCTGTACTGCTTGCCAGAGATAAACTCTGGAAAAGGGCTAGAAAGACCAAGGATCCGTTTGACTGGCTTCAGTTCAGAAAAGCCAGAAACAGCTGCACCAAAAAAGTGAGAGAGGCCAAGGCTGCCTTCTATACAGCCGAGCTTGATGCCTCCTACCTTAACCCAGCCAGATTCTGGGGCACCATCAAGGGGATTCTAGGGCAGGACTCCTGTACTTCCTTGCCATCCCAAGTACACCATAATAATGCTGTTATCACTGACAAGTGTGAAATTTTAGATGCATTCAATGATCATTTCAGTACAGCTGGCCTAGCTTTTGACTCCTCCCCAGCAAATCTACTACGGTCACAACTTAAATTCCAGTCGAGTGATGGTCAGAAGACTGCCTCTTCATTTTCCTTCAAGCCCATTTTATTAAAACAAGTGGAAGACCTATTGCTATATCTAGACACCAAGAAAAGTGCTGGTGCAGACTCTGGACCCCTACTTTTAAAAATTGCTCTTCATGCCATTGCAGTTCCCTAACCCATCTTTTTAATCTGTCCTTATCCACTGGTTCTGTTCCTACATTGTGGAAAACAGCACAAGTGTTTCCCCTCCTCAAATCAGGGGACCCCATGGATCTCAACAATTACAGACCTATTTCCATCCTACCGGTACTGTCTAAAATGTTAGAAAAACTGGTAAGTATCCAACTAAGAGACTACCTCGATGCTAATAATCTCCTTAACTCTGCTCAATCTGGGTTTGGGACCAGACACAGTACCATTTCTGCATTAGCAAAAGTAACAAATGATTGGCAAACTGAGTTAGACAAAAAAAGCAACATCTGTGCTGTATTTCTTGACCTAAGTAAAGCCTTTGATACAGTGGATCATGAGCTTCTGATTTCCTCACTGCATTCCTTAGGCCTGGATCCAACCTCTTGGATGGTTCAGATGCTACCTCACTGATAGACTACAGCAAGTGAAAATGAAGGTGTCCTATCCTCCTCAAAACCACTTCTAAGGGGAGTACCGCAAGGATCCATCCTGGGCCCTATCCTTTTGCTATATATATCAATAACATTGATTCCAACCTCACTGTTGCCAATGTTCATCTTTTGCTGATGATACTGTCTTGTATGTCAGTAATCCTCGCCATCAAAGGCCTGTGAGTTATTACAATCAGAATTCTCCCTGTTGCAACATCAACTACTTGAAAAGAAACTACTTTTAAATGCCAAGAAGACAAAGGCTATGTTCTTTTCCACCAATATATACTCCTCCTCTCTCTCAACAAACACTCTTCCCCAACTATCCACCATCCTTGAGAAAATCTTGATTATGTGGTTAAATTCAAACATTTAGGGGTATGGATTGATAACAAACTTGATTACACTCATCATGTTGAGGAGCTCCTGAAAAACTCAGACAGAGGCTCGGCCTATTCTTCAGAATCAAACATTACCTAACCAAAGAGTCTAAACAGAGACTAATTCAGGCTTCATTTTATCTCTCATCGATTATGCAGATTTCTATATGGCCATTGCACTATGTCCTATTTAAGTAAATTGGATACCTTGTACCATAGAGCTCTAAGATTCATCACAGATCTTCCTTTCAACACTCATCACTGCTTCCTCTATAATGCTGTTGGCTGGACATCCTTACATCTCAGGAGGAAAAAATGCTGCATTATGGATTTACAAAGCTCTGTCTAACAAACTTCCACCTTATATTTCTAGTTGCTTTACTCTGGCTACACCGAGATCATATGCCCTAGAAGCAATAACCTTATCACCTTGAAGCTACCTAAAGTCTGTACCCGCATGGGAGGTCTGCAATCAGCTATTTTTAGCATCTACCTGGAATTCTCTACAGAAGACCCTAAAGCTGAACACCTTCATCCCTATAGCATCCTTCAAAAACTCTTCA
The DNA here is from genome assembly GCA_016271365.2 of Neoceratodus forsteri. Lineage (NCBI taxonomy): Eukaryota > Metazoa > Chordata > Ceratodontiformes > Ceratodontidae > Neoceratodus > Neoceratodus forsteri. The sequence continues at coordinate 1,270,966,276 of CM057449.1, read as the reverse complement.
CAAATCTCTTTCCTGAGATATGCAACTGCTTCCACTAAGCCTAGTCCCTTCTTACCCTTTACCCCCTTTTTTTCTCTATCTCTGTTTATATACTTTTAAACTTAGCTACATTATACCCTGCAATCCATTGCCATTCCCTTCTTTATTCCCCATATCTACTTCCTTAAGTTTCTATCCAATTATAACACTCCTAACCACTTTCAAATCCCAACACCTCACAGTTATTTGTGTCAAACCTGTCTGATTTATTGTTTAGTTGTACAAAACCATTAGCTACCTTGCTTGTATATACGTTCTTTATTACTGTACCTATTTATTTATATAAAAATCTTTGCCTCTTCTCTGTATTTGTTTATGTATTATACTGTACTTTATTTTGATCTTGACCTATCAGGTCCATCTTGTAAATGAGCATTGCTCAATGATGTTCGCCTGAATAAATAAAGATTTTGATTGATTGATTGATTGACATCTTTGAGCTAAGAGCTCCTTTACAAAGGTTCCACATCAACATCAATCACATAGTGTTGGGGAATTACAAACAGGATTGCGGAAGGTGGACAAATGAAGCTAGTACTAGCATCGTCAGTATACATTCATAGGTCAGCAGAAACACAGTTATTCATCGAACACACTTCAATAGGCAGAGGAGGTATGATGGAAGGGCCAGGGTGGAAAGGCGGAGGGGGGGGGAGATAGAGTGCACGTTGGACAGAGTGCAAGTACCAGTGAGATGGTGTGTATCCCCTGAGAACAGAAACAGTAAAGGAGCCGGTTTACCACCACCGTCTGTTGACTATCCCCCAACCAATTCCTTACCCAGTCTACCACCTCTGGACCCACTCCTAGGCTGCCCATCTTGTTAACTAGTCTCCTATGTGGAATGGTGTTGAAGAACTTACTGAAATCTAGGTAGGCTACATCCACTGCTCCACCCTGATGTAATTCTCTGGTCACTCAGTCAAAGAAATCTATCAGATTTGTTTGACATTACCTCCCCCAGGTGAATCCATTCTGCCTCGGATCTTGTAAGCCACTGGATTCAAGATATTCCATAATCCTTTCCTTAAGTAGCAATTCCATTAATTTCCCCTCCACAGAGGTCAGGCTGACTATCATGTAATTGCCAACCTCCTCCCTGTTACCACTTTTGTGAAGTGCCGCAATATAAGCAGCCAATATCCAAAATGTCTTTATTAGTCATGTGAAGAGCTCAGCAAAAGTCAAAAAACAAATCCCCCAAAAGAGCTCCAACGTTTCACACCCCCACGCTCACTGAGTCTTTTGTGTAGCAGTGCAGTGGTTTGATTCAATATTAAAAATCACTCGGGTGGTATCAGCCAATCAGCGCACAGAGCCACTGTACATTCTATCCTGTATACAGTGGTCTCTCATGCAGGAGCATCAGAAGTGGAGAACTCCACTTCAGAGCTGGGGGGGGGGGGGTGTACAGCTGCAGAAACACTTGAAATGTAAAAAGAAAAATGACTTACAACTTTCTGTAAATCACTCCAGCTAACTTACATGAGTTTAAAATATGTTAACAGGGCCTCTGAGAGGAGTCTCCTATGGTATAAGAGACTAGTTTAACCAATATGGTCCGACAAGCACAGAAGTGACGACCACCGCAGGGCAACCATTAGGGAGACAAGCAACAGCACGACACACCCGGCAACTGACAGAGCAAAGAGCGGCAATCACAAGCAAAGGAGCAGCAACGTAAGTAACAGGCAGGAAGGCAGTGAACAAACCATGCAACACAACTACTAAGTTTTGCGGGGGGCACTGCCCCCTACACTCCCCACAGATAAATACAACAAACTCTATGTTGTACAATATGTTGAGACATGGTAAAAACCCTGGTGTGTGGCACATTCTGTGACTGTAAGCTGGACAAGGGAAGAGGCACAGTGAGTGAATGCAGACTTGTTATTATGGTACTACATCACACAGACGCAGTGTATAGTTCACCCAGCAAAACCTATGTCCCCAACAATACATCCAGTGCACCGTGCCAACACATGGGAAATCACCCACAGAAACAACAAACAGCATTACTCCACTGCAGAGAACACCTGTGTCACAGCCTCAACACGTCTAGGAAACCCGTAACTCCTCTGCAACCCAAAGAACACGTTGTTGCAGTAGCTGTCGCTTATATACCCAATTCAGCACAAAACTAGTCGCTCTGCTTCAGTCGCTCCACAGATACCGCCGTAACTGAGTCACCCTCATAACGGGTTACTGAGACTCCTCCGATGAGGTCTGGACAGACAGAACCACTCAGCTTCAGGGTCCTCTAGCCCACTCCTTAAGTTAAGGAGTTCCTTACAGCATATGAGACACCCCTCAGATGTCCTATTTACACTTTCCTTCCACTTTAAATATGTCAGTGTTTAGTTCCAGCAGATGGCTCAGCAGTAGCAAACTGCACTACTGTGCTGGGACCCAGGTTTGACAGAAAGCACGGTGGCAAACTGCACTACCATGCTTGGACCCAGGTTCAACAGAAAGCATGGTGACAAACTGCACTACCATGTTGGGGCCCAGGTTCGACAGAAGGCATGGTGCAAACTGGCCTTTGTGGTCAAGGAGTGCTGCTGGCAGCAGCGCATACTTAACCAGGAGGGAAGTGTCACACTTCTGTGGCATCAGCAATCCATGTTAGGGCCCTGCAGAATTCACGCTCCAACCACAGGGGAAGCTGTATGTCAGTGAGCGCCCCTACCTGCTGAGTGCAAAGCTGCAGTGGGAAGGAGACAGTCCCCAGGGAGAAAACCAGGGAAAAAACCATGGCACCTTCTCATTGCCAGCAATCTTGGGCCCTGCACCACTAGTACCATAGCTCAGGAGTAAACTGTCGGTACTGGGAGGTTGCAAGGGACATAAAATTGAGAACTGACAGGACCAGTGCAGGATAATTAAAAGCCTCTGAGTGTGTTGGTCCATGGTAAGTAAGCATGTGTAACCCAGCAGTAAATGAATGCAAACTAGTGAGAGGTAAATTCAGGAGGGACGCTAGGAAGCACTATTTTATGGAAAGGGGTAATAGGGGTCAGACAAGCTTCTGAGGATGCCGGTCAGTATAAAAACAGTGGAGAGTTTTAAGGGAGGGTGAGACAGGCACAAGGGCCTGGTGAGGGGGGGGTGGATGGACATGAATCTCTAGAGGGCATGCACCACCACATAGGGCAGGGTATTAAGGCAATAAGGCCTTCTTCTGACAAAACAGTTCTGAGGTTCTATGACTGCCCAGTGACAACATGGAATAACAGAAAATTTCAATGTATCAAATTATGTTATACATGTCAGCACTGTTGTCTAAGTCTTTTAAATACAGTACATACTGTAGTGGTATTTTATTTTAAACATATTTTATTCTCCTCCATGCCACATGTTGGGTCCTCCTTCAGCTTCTCACCAATGCATTCAATGCAATGCATTGAGACCTACTACAGGAACCTCTCTAGAAGATCTACTGTTACGGTAAGTTTTTACATAACTGTAATATCTTATTTCGAGAGGGTTCCTGCAGTAGGTCTCCACAAGTAGGACTGAATACCAAGCAGTTAACTAAACAGAAGGAGTCGGAGACTAGGTTCTGGGAAGAGGAAAATGTCTGCAAACAACATATCTGCTCATGAAAGGAGTTCTAGCAGGACTGCTAGACCAAAGCCAGCCCTGCACCTAGAAGCGATGTCCAGGCTGTAATGTTTCGTGAAGCTGTGGACAGAGGACCAAGTGGACGCTGCACAAATGTCCGCAGTGGACACGATTCTAAGAAAGGCAGTGGAAGCGGCCACTCCTCTAGTCGTGTGGCCCTTGACTGCCCCCAGAAGGGGCTTTTCGTAATTCTGCTAAATGTAATAAATACATTTAGCCAGCCACCTTGACAAAGTCTGTTTGGAAATGGCCTTGCCCAGAAACTTAGGAGCGAAGGCAATGAACAGTTGATCCGACTTTCGAACCTCCTTAGTCCTTGAGATGTAATATCTCAAAATTCTGTGCATATCAAGGGTGTGCAGTAGATACTCCCCCTATTGTAGTACTCTGGGTAATACAACAGCAGTTCGACATTCTGATTTAAGGTAAATTCTGAAACGACGTTCGGAAGAAAGGAAAGATTAGTCCACAGAGCCACCTGGTCTCTGTGGAAAATTAAATAAGGCTCCTTACAAACCAGGGCCTGAAGCTCCGAAACTCTTCATGCTGAAGTAATGGCAACTAAAAAAAGCGTTTTCTATGAGAGGCAGCACATATCACTATTTTCTGCTGGCTCAAAAGGGGACAAAGTAAGTTTTTCTAAAATAAAATTAAGATCCCGGGGAAGGGGGACAGGATTCCAGACCGGAGGTTTGAGGTGAAGGATCCCCCTTCAGAAAGGTTTTAGAAAACTCTAGCTGGGCTAGGGTTTTGTCCTCCACTGGAAGGTGATAGGCTGAAACCTCAGAAAGCTGGACCTTCAGAGAGGAATAACTGAGGCCCGAATCTGACAGGTGCAAGAGGTACTTGAGGACCTGGGAGGCTGAGCAGGAAAAAAGGTCTAGGCCTTTGGCTGTGGCCCAGATCAAAAATCTCTTCCACTTCATAGCATGCGTGGATCTAGTGGAAGGTTTTCTGGCCTCCACTAGGACCTGAGAGACTCTGGAAGAGACGCTATAGCGTGAAACAGCTAAGTCCAAAGGTGCCAGGCATGTAAGTGGAGTGACTTGAGGCTCGGATGTATCAGGGTGCCCTGCTCCTGGGACAGAAGGGCGTGAGAGAGAGGTAGAGGTACCAAGGGTTCCATCACCATCTGTTGAAGCAGAAGGAACCATATCTGGCCAGGCCACAGAGGAGCTATGAGGATCGTGAGCACCCCCTCTGCCTGGAGCTTCAACAGAACCATCTGCAGAATAGAAAAGGGAGGGAAAGCATACAGAAATCTCCCTGTCCAAGATAGAGACAGCGCGTCTCACCAAAAAACACCATGCCTGGGAATGAGCAAGCAAAAGCTGGGTAGTTTAGTGTTGGATGTGGAGGCAAAGAGGTCTATTTCTGGCTAACCCCACTGGAGGAAGTGATCTTCCACTACCTCCTGCCTTAGTTCCCAGTCGTGAGCTCGAGTGGCTGAGACTGTCCACCAGGATGTTGTGAACGCCTGGAATACAGACCGCTGTCAATGATAGGCTGTGCTGAACATCCCAGTACCACACCCGCATTGCCTCCCTGCATTGGGGGTACAACCGGATGCCTCCCCGTTTGCTGATGTACCAGACCATTGCCATGTTGTCAGTCTGGATAAGAAGTGTTCCCAGAATTAAGAGGGACTGAAATGCTTGGAGAGCACAGAGCACTGCTCTCATCTCCATGATGCTGATGTGTAGATTCTCCTCCAGGGAAGACCATGTCCCCTGGGTCCGATGGTCTCCCAGGTGGGCTCCCCAACCGTGATTCGAGGGATCCGTCGTAACAGTCATGGAGGGTGAAGGGAGTGGAAAGGAACTCCCAAAGAGAGGATGGATGGGTTCTGCCACCAGAGGAGATCCCTTTTCAGACTGTTGGGAGACTAAAACCTTGTGGTCCATGTCATCCAATCGTTGATCCCATTGGACACTGAGGGACCATTGGGTCTCCTTCATATACAGTCTGGCCAATGGGACTGTGGCTATGGCGGCCGCCATGAGACCCAACAGTCGAAGGATGGAACGTCCTGTGGTCCAATGAGAGGAGGCCACCTGTGCTGCTTGTAGGATAAGGGTCTCCGTCCTGTCTGTAGGAAGGAAGGCCCTGCCCTGGACCCTGTCCAGCACCGGTCCTAAGAATTGGAGGTGCTGGGAGGATGAAAGCTGAGACCTGGGATAATTGACCATAATGCCAAACCTGGAGAACAGGTCCAGGGTGAAGGAAAGGGAATCCTTCAGACTGTCCTGGGATGGAGCTGAAATCAGCCAGGTATGGGAACACGTAAATGCCCTTCTGACGCAAGGTCACCGCCAGTACCACCAGGCACTTGGTGAAAACTCAAGGTGCCGAGGAAAGGCCAAAAGGAAGGGCCTTGAACTGACAGTGCTCCTCCTGGAAGTAGAATCTCAGAAAGCGGCGGTCGGCCAACAGGATTGGGATATGCAGGTATGCATCCTGCATATCCAGGGAACACAGCCAATTGTTTAGTTGGAGCAGGGGCAAGAGTCCCTGAAGGATTAACATGCAGAACCTCTTGTATTCTATGAAGAGGTTGAGCATGCTGAGATCTAGGATGGGCCTGAGATCTCCCGTCTTTTGGGGCACTTTGAAGAAGTGGGAGTAAAGTCCCCTTCCTATTTGCTGTGGAGGAACCTGCTCTATGGCCGATTTTTGCAGTAGAGCTTGGATTTCCTTTAGGACAAGGCTGTGGTGTCCTGACGGGTAACAAGACCTGCCCAGTGGATTGTCCAGGGGTCTGTCCAGAAACTGTATATGGCGTGACCTCTTGCGGCCAGTTGAAGAACCCACACATCTGCGGTTACAGCTTTCCACCCTTCCAGGTGGAGGCCGAAACTTCCCCCCACTGGTTTTAAGTCCCCTTTTGAAGGTCTCAAGCAATGGAAAACTCCTCAGATATACCAGCAAAGCATTCTTGACTGGGGGACCACCACCGAGACTACACTTTCTCTGGAAAGCTTCAAACGCTCCTTTGGAACCACCACGAGAAAACCGTTGGAGCAGCGGAGCAGATGATCAGGACCATACCAAGCTATGAGATCTTTTAGCTACAAAACCACAGAAATAGGCCTCGATTTAGATTTAAGGCTATTACATGTAGGCAAGTAAAAAAAACTCATCTGTAAATTAAAGGTTAAAAAAGCATGTGGACAAGATGGGGTAGAATGTAGATTTTTGAAAGATGCAAAATAAATTATTTCCCAATTCTTGCAAAAACATTTAACTGGAGCTTATATGAAAATAGGTTCCCAGAAAGCTGGAAACATGTTAAAATTATTCCAGTTTATAAAGGGGGAACAAAGACAGATCCAGCAAATTAGCGTCCTATTGTTCTATTGCCCATGATCTCAAAAATATTAGAGGGGGTGGTTCAAGAACAACTGGTAGATTATTTGGAACAAAGTTCCATCTTGTCAGTTTCACTCAGGGTTTAGACGGGGACACTCCACGGACATTGCACTCACCGACCTGGTAGACTTAATTTCAACACCTTTGAATGAAAGCAGGGAGATGAGTGAGGTATTCATGGATCTATCAAAAGCATTCAATACAGTGAACCACGAGATCATGGGCAAGGGACTGCTGGATATAGGGGTGTACCTGAAACCTGCCAATGGGTTGCATCGTATTTAAGGAATAGGACCCAGCAAGTCCAGACAGGCAATACCATATCTAATGAGACTTTAAACAGGAGTGGGGTACCCCAGGGATCACTTTTGGGACCCACACTAGTTTTAATTTATGTTAATTCAGTTACACAGTTTATATATAGAGAAAACTCAGATTTGTATATATGCAGATGATACAGTGCTTATAGCCTCAGGTAAAGATAAAAAAGGGATGGAAACCAATCTACAGGAGGACTTTATAACTCTCTGGTCATAGCTTTCAAACTCTAGATTAGTATTAAATAAAAAAAAAGTCCCAAACTATGATTTTTGGATCTAAACAATTAAGCTCACAAAAAGGGCAAGTAAATATGTATTAAAACTGCTATGGTGAGATTCTTGAACAAGTACCTGAATACAAGTTTTAGGCATTTGGTTAGATCAAAGTTTGGACTTTGACTCACACATAGGGAAGACAGTAGAAAGAATAAGCACAAGAATGGGAGCCTTTAGACGTTCAAGGTATTGTCTAAATTATAAAAATGAGAGAATCTGTGGTAAATTAATTATTTATGTCCAAAGCTGACTACGGAACCCATATTTATGGACTAGCAAACAAAACTTCTTTGAATAAAATCGATAAATTATACAACAGAATGGTGCGATTTGTATTAAAATGTGGCCCCTTTACAGATCATTGTGACGTACACCAGATTAGGTTGGAAAGATTTTGAGACCAAGAAAAATAGGAAACGGACTCGCCAAGTATACAAAACTCTACATCTTGGCACTCCAGAATATTTAATGGGTAAACTACAGCTAAATGTCCATGAATATGGACTCAGAACAAGTAGAGTAAACAAATCTGTAAATCCTAAAGTAAAAAATAAATATGACAAAATGACCTTTCCCTTTCAGTCTTATAAAGTTTGGAGCTGCATGGATCCTAAGGACAAGGAATTGACTGAAGTCCCCAAACTTTTTGCCCAACAAATAAATAAATAACCATGGAAGGGATGTCAGTGTATACAGAGGTTCCACATCATGAAAATTGGTACAAATAGTAATACAAGGATCAAAATACAGTACATTAAAGACATACACTACTTAGTTACTTTACACAAAATTGAAAGGCAAGTCTTGAAACAAGAACAGATAGTGGTTCAAGGGTCAGTTCTTTACAGCACACTCAAGTCATTCAGTGAAAGGTTGAAAGTTACATACACAAAATTAGAAGGCATAGCATGGAATTAGCAGTTATTTGACATAAATGCAAGTTGGTAAATAGTAATGGTTAAAGCAATGTTGATCTTAGAATAAGTGCACACCTTAGAAGTAGTAAGGATACAAGAGGTGGGAGAAGTAGGAGCAGGTAGAGTTGAGGAAATAGGGATGAGGAACAGTGGATGGTGTGGAAGAGTGTGTAGAGGAATTAGCATATGGGTGTGGGGAGGAGCAGCGGGAAAATAATAAATACAAGAAAAGGTACAGAACCAGAGTCAAATTAAGTGAACTTAAACAAGGGGTAGGGAGACCAGAGAAAGTTTATGGAGGAGCATGGCTAGGAGGGAGGGAGGAGTGAAGGGGGGGTACTAGTGGGAGAATAAGAATGGGGAGTAAGAGATACAGAGAACTGAACCTGACTAACAAATTTAAGTCAAAGGGAATTGGGTACCAAGGGTGTTTAAGGGGGAGAAGAGCTAGGAATAGGGGAAAAGGGGGGGGGGGGAACGGAAATGCTGAGGGAAGTGGTGAATGTAAGTAGTGGGCTGAGACAGAACGTTAGACTAGAGATGATATTTGATGGAGTAAGAGCTGAAGACGATGATAAGGTTAGAAAAGAGTTTACGGGTAGGTGATGGGGGAAGGCGAGTTAAGATGAGATTTGTCACTGGGGGAGGAATGCTAGTACTAGCAGAGGGGAAATGTATTAGTGCTAGCAGTCACAACTGCTGGAGGAGGCTAGATAGGCTCGTAGTTTCTCTTTAAATGGGCCTAGTTTGAGTTCTTTATGTATATCTTTAAGGACAGAGAGTTTAGCCAGAGTGGTGCACGGTACTCATAAGAGTGTTGGCCTAAAGAAGTCCTAGGGAAAGGAACTTTTAGGGAGTGGTTGTTTGTTCCCCTGGTGGGTATCAGGGAATAAAAGTAAACTGGGAGGCCCCCCCTCTTTTATTAATACTGAATTTTTACCTATGTTACTTATAATGACACAGTATATCTGGGACTGATTTAGACAACTTAATATAGTTTACTTAATAAGTAAACATTAGCCTTAAGTCTACTGTATATTTATATTTGTATGTTCAACATGTGTTTTATATAACTGAGTAAGAAGTAACTGTATAGCAGGATCATCTTGAAAACTGGCCCTTTGGATCTAATGATGTTGTATGTCAACTTCCTGTATAAAAATAAAGATTTTACTACTACTACTACTTTTAGGTACTCAGGCTCCAAATCGTGTAGGGCTTTGTACGTTAAAGCAATTTTGAAGGTGGTGCGCCAAATACAGTAATGGGGAGCCACTGCAGCTGCCTCAGCACAGGCGTGATATGTTCCCTATATGATATACCCCATTATCAGCCTGGCCGCAGCATTCTGCATTAACTGCAGGTGGCGCACCAACTTCCCAGACAGCCCTAGGTTAAGAACAATATAGTAGTCCGGTCTCGAGGTCACAAAGACCTGGACTAGGGTAGCCCGGCACTCCTGCACTAGACAGAGTTTAATCCCAGAGCTACTCCTAAACTGAAAAAATCCACTGCGAGCCACAGCCAACACATGGCGTTCAAGGGTCTGCCCAGAGTCCACAGTGACTCCCAGATTTTTCACCCTATCCACAGCAGCCACAGGTTTGCCATTTCAACAAGGCAACACCATGGCATTACATTTGGCTGCTGACCTACAAGAACCTGGTTCCCACAATAACTTTGTCTCATCTGAATTAAGACTCAGCCAACTCAAGGCCAGCCATTCCACAATCTCATGGAGGCACTGCTCCAGTACCGAGACCGCTACCTGCCCATCAAGTGTAAAGGAAAAGTACAGTCGAGTGTCATCTGCATAGCAGTGACTGTCGAATGACCCATCCAAATGGTAGTATTAAAACACTGACATCTACAGTATGCAATGGAAGACAATATCTATGAAACTATAAATGCTAGTAGCTTAAGTTACTGTAAACACTGTTGGAAAGGTGAGACACTTTCAACAGTGTTTAGCTTGAGCCTCTGGCATATAAGGTTGCAGAAATATCGACCACAAAATTGCATAAGTATTGTCAAAGTGTTTTAAATACATTAAGGTGTTTGAAATGTGTTGCTGTATTCCAAATATGTTAATGTTGCTGCTGAGTTTTAAACATACTGAAAAAACTGTAAAAAATGTTTAAAATGCTCTGACTTTTGGTGCACACAGAGGGACAATAAATAAAAATGCTACAACTATTTTCCATTAAAAATGTGTTTCCAAAAGATTTAATTGTATTGCAAAAAATGCAAAACTCTTCATTTCATCATAATAATGCCATACCTTCCTTGCTTTCACGTTATACCTGTGAATGCTTCAGAAGATGATGAATGAAAACAAAATGTTATATTCCCAAAAGCTAAAGAAATGTGTTGACTGATGAGAAAGAAACACGTAACATTTACAGTACGTGAAGGCGTAGTTCTTTTTTTTTAAAGTGATACTCCACTAGCAGAAAACAATCCTGGACATCAGTAGATTTCACAAAATGTTTCCCAGCAGTCTGAGTTTCAAGCCATTCCATTCCTTAGTACGAGCAGTATTTGTTTGAAAACAGGGTCTGTATCCCAAGAGTTCATTTGCACCTGATAGCTATTCTCTTACTGAAGCCAGGCCCACAGCCTGCAGTTTTTGACATATAAATCACTTCCATAGCGATGTTGCAAGCAGAAGATCATGACGTTAGCTCGAGAATATGCATCAGGAGCACATTAACAGTAACGGACAAAGATTACAGGCAGCGTACTGGAACAGAGCACAAACTTGGGCACAAAGAACTGCTTCATGCGCAAATGTGTGTGCAAGCCCATCAACAGGTTTAAAGGACGTTGTGCACTATTAGGGTTCCAAGATTTAACAGGAGTCCAATACATGCCCTGTGAGAGTACAGCAAAGCAGAGTACAAGCCAGTGTACCACAGTTGTGGCCACACTCACAAACTACCTGACAGGGATCTTCACTGTGAGGGTGCTGGGCAGTTTCTGAGGTACAAGTCCATTCGTGATACAGCGCAGAAGTGCAATACTGGTGAGTAAAATGCTAATGATGCTACTAAACATGCAAGGCCCTAACGCCTGTCTCCTTACCATTATGTATCATTACCATCCATTTCCTTATCAAGACACATTACTCCTCACAATGAATGGAGGCCACTGGCTACACAGTACAATAAACCAATTGTGAAAGCTGAGACGAGAAGATGCAGCACATGTTTATGTACCATTGCACAAAATGTGCTGGTGTGTTCACCTGTCAGATAGGTACAGTTTATGCCCCCGTCATTACTCCAGCATGGGCCTTACCTCTGGAATACCCAAGGTACCAGTCCAAGTCCCCAACACCCCTTCTTACCCACTGGTTTCTGTCCTCCATGGAGCCCTGGCTTGCCCCCCCCAGACAGGGACTGAAGTAGAAGGTGATGTACCCCAGTTTCCTGAATGTCACCAGGAGATGCCACTGGTGGTGCAGGGGGCCCATTTTCTTGTGTTTCTGCTCCCCGCCCTCAAGATGTTGGCACACATGAGTCTTAAATGGAAATGCACATGGTGGGGTGCAGACCATGAGAACACATGAAGTTTGAGAGATCTGCAGCTTCTTTACCTAAACTTGCAGCTCTAGTAGAGAGGTTCTTTTTCTGGATGTGTGTCTTTCTCTGTAAATGTATATAAGTGTACGTGTATGCGTGCACATACTGCATACATTCGACAGTCTACCTGCATGCGTATAAGTGCATGTCTGGGTATATGGCACCATGTCCTTGCCTATGTGTAAGTGGGAATGAATTAATGCATGCCTACATCAGAGAGAGAGTGTGTGTGTGTGTGTGTGTGTGTGTGTGTGTGATTATGCTTGTAAGTATGCAGGTAGATACAAATGTATGTCTTCATGCACATTTAGGTGTATGTGTTTATAAATATATATAAATAAGGGATTTGCAGACGGGACTTGTGTGATACATGATTTATTAATACAAGTGCTGTTAGACTCGAGTAACCTCATCAGTTGTGTAAGCAATGAGTAAGGTGTCCGAGGTCAAACAGTACAAGTATAGATAAACCGTGTATCACACAAGGTCCCCTCTGCATATTCAATTTATACAATAGGCTGGGACCCTGTGCACATAATTATTTATTTGCAGTAGCTTTTTATAATTTTAAAAAGTGAGAAACTTTTTTTTTTGTTATGGTTTGGTATTCTGCAGTGGTTGCTGTGGCAGTTGCTAAGGATGCCGACGTGAACACTGATGTGCTGATGCACAAGGAGCAGTTTTGAAAATGTTATACATAATGATGGCGCCACAGTTTAGCAAGGATGCCTGACTGAGTTGGAATGCGTGAAGCTGTTTTGTAAACGTAAAAGTGCGTTATTAAATAAATGTTAACTGTAGACGTATTTTTGGTTGGTTGCTTTATGGTATAAAGTGGTGACAGACATCTGTTGCTTGGATCGTTGAGCATGGGAAGTGCGAGCGGTCCTGTGCAGCTGAGGAAAAAAGGACACTTTTTTGGGGTGGTCTACATAGCTCTTGCAGTTCACTGTGCAGAGAAACTGAGATTATCTGGAAGTGGTGGGATCATCTATGGCATGTGGACTTGAAGAGATACTGGGCAGCAGGCATTACTGTTTGTGGGTGGGTGGCCGTGTGGGTGGGGGAAGCGGAGCATGGTGCAGAAAGGGGACATGAAGAATTTACAGAACAGCCATCGAAAAGAAAGTGAAAGTGTTTTAAAAATGAGTTTTATAGTGTGGCACAGTGTTTAAAATAGGTATATGTGTTACAGTTGAATTTTGTATAATACCAGGGGTCAGTCAGACTAAAGTATAGTGAAATCGGTAGAGGTAGTGCTGACAGGACGGGGGGCATGGGGAAGGCGATGACTGGTTTACTGTGTGTGTAAATGTGATGACAAAGTTTGCTATCTGTATAAATCTAAGCTTGTAGATTTATACAGATAGTAACCCAGATAAACACATTTGTCGCAGAGTTTTTGTGTCCTGTCTATAGCATTAATATACATAATAGAGAACAGATGATAGCAAAGTGTGGTATACAAGGAAATGTATTTGTTTATTTAAAATGTTTAACCAGGAAATACATACTGAGCTTCTAACAGCTTGTTGCCAGATGTCTCCTGTGAGGGGAGAGGAGATAATCAAAATAATAAAGTACAGCGTCAAATAAAATGATACAGACAAACATGCATAATCACAAATATTGGAGGCAATTTAGGACTTAATGCAATAAAAAATATAACAATCATATGAGAAAAAGGGAAAAGTAGTGAAGCAGCAAGAAACAGAGGAAAACTAAAGAGGGAGAGAAGGAGGACAACAGTAACAAGTACGGAGGGAGTATAAAAGGAAAAGGGTCAGGTACAGTTGCAAGAAGGATAACAACTGACATAAAGAAGAGACCTTAGAGAAGAAGAAGAAGAGGCAGAATGAATAGAAAGGGGAAGAAAGAACCAAAGCTTAGGAAAATAGTAGGAAAAGACAGACTGACCAACAGTAGATTTTCTAGAGGGGGAAGCGAGAGAGAGAGAGAGGGAAGTGGCATTGTGGAGAGGATAGGAGGAAGGAGGCGGAGGAGATAGGAGAGATCTGAGGTAAGAGGGAAGGGAGCCAAACCGGAATTTGGATAAAAAAGAGACACAATGGGAAGAGTGCCTAGCTTCAAGAGAGGGGAGAGAAAGGGCTGAGTAAAGAGAGCAGTGGTGAGTACGAGGTGAGCAAACTAAAGCAAAGTGACAGAAAGAATGAAAAAGGGGGGCCAGTCTGGCAAGGACAGATTTAGGGGCACTACTGTAGACTAAGTCATCATAGTCAAAGATTGGAAGGATAATTTTTAGTACAATTTGTCGGCGGGCAGGGAGCAGGATACATGCTTTATTCCTGTACGAAGCCCCTAGCTTACGGTGAAGCTTACAGTGAATTGCATCAATATGCACTGAGAAATCAACACGACGGTCAAGGCAGACCCCGAGGTACTTAAAGAAGAAAGTATCTTCAATCTTTGCACCGTCAAGGGCATAAAATAGAGGACAGAAGTATGTTTGGCTAGCCTCTGACAAGTGCCAAAAGTCACTGAGACTGTTTTTGGTATTAAGGGACAAAAGGTTAGACTTGAACTAATGCTGCATGTTGTCAAAATCTAACTGTAGCCGCGAGGTAAGGTCAAGGGGAGAGGAGCCAGAAGCTAAATGAACTGTGTCGTCAGCATACATATAAATGGATGCAGAAGAACAGACAGGGTAGGTCATTTAGGAATATAGAAAAGAGACTAGGACCCAGGACAGACTCTTGAGAGACTCCTGAGCCAATGGGGAGTGTGGATGAAATGGATTTACCTCTCCAGACAGCTTGGGACCTGCCTTCAATTTAAGAAGCAAACCAACTTACAGAAGACTCAGAGAGGCCCGCAGCTTTAAGTCTGTACAGAAGGAGGGAATGTGCCACAGTGTCAAAAGCTTTAGCGAGATCAACAAAGATGGCAGAATTAATCAGACCTTGATCCATACCTGTAAGTATGGAATCAATGAGCCGAAGGAGGGAAGTGGAGTGGGATTTCCTAAAACTAGACTGGAAGGGAGTGAAGGAGGAGGAGGAATCAAAAAAAAAGAAGTGAGCTGAGATAGAACAATGCGTTTCTGTAACTTAGGAAGGAAGGACAGATATTGGACGATAGTTACCTGGAGAAGTGGGATCACCACCTTTGTGAATAGGTATAACGACAGCCTGTTTCCAAACTTCAGGAACAGTAGCAAAGGAAGGGAGATTTAAAAGTAAGGAAATGGGAAGAGCAATGGTAGGTGCCGAGAAGAGGAGAAGAAGTTTAGGGTCAAGGCCATCAGGACTACCTCCCTTACATGGACTGAGGGCAAGTAGAGCCCTTAGAGAAACAGGGGGAGTAGTAGGAGAGAAATAACATGAAAGAGGAGAGAAGGAAGGACGTGGGGATGGGGAGGAATGGATGAGTGATAGGGCACCGGTAATAAAGTAGGAGTTAAAAGAATGAGTAACAGCAGAAAGGTCAGAGATAAGGGAGTGGACAACCTTGAAAGTTGGAGGGGGAGACTGGGTCTGAGGAGTGAAAAAGTGAATGAATAACCTTCCAGAATTCAGAACGGTTATTAATGTTGTTTTGTAAAGTGGAACCAAAATACTCAGACTTCACACGTCTGATGGCTTTGGTACAGGTGTTGCGAAGGTGTCTATAGTTAGCCAAGGAAGATTGGGAGCCAGTGACTTTAAAAGTATGCCAGGCCAGGTCTCGGGAGTGGAGACAAGTAAGTACCTCAGTCGATTTCAGGAAAGACGAAAACCCCGGACTGGAGGGGTGCATGACGATCCCATACAGCTAAGAATTTAGACTTAAAGTATTGTAGGGCAGAATTATATTGCAGGCTGTAGAGATCAGGGACCAATCAATGGACCATAGATCAGTTAGGAGAGAAACCAAGTCAAATGACTTAAAAGACTTGAGAAATATGAATTTAGGGGGGCTTTGGGACAGAGTAACACTACCACCGAGAGGTCGAACATGTCATAAAGCAACGAGTGCAAATGGCGAGTGGCCTTTATGAGATTGTTCAGCCTCTAGATGCTATTATTTCACAACCATGTCAGACTTTACCATTTTGGTTTATATAATGCATTAGGCTGGACACTTTTTGCTGTGTCCTATGTTTTACCACAGCGTTCGGGAGGGGGCAGGGTGGTTATTACATGTGTTATTAAGGGGCCTGTTTCTTGTGTTATTAAGGAGTGTGTTACGTGTTACTAGGGTGGTTTGTAGTGTGTTAGGTAGTAATGTGTTATTAAGGTGTTAATAACACATTAATATAGTGGCAGTTTAAATGTTTGGGCCCTTGTCCCATAGCAAATTCTATCATATATTTCCATGTATACTACTGTAGTCAATTAGGGTATAACAAAAATAAAAAATTAGCACATATGAAACCAACCAGCAAGTTACACAATATTAACACCTTAATAATAAATTAATACCTACCAAACTACAAACCACCCTATTACACCTATATGACACATATAACATTCACCTTAACACACGCAACAAGCATCTTAACATATATACTACCCACTTAATAACCCCTACAAATACAGCTCACAGGCTGGTAGAAAATGCCCCTAATCCACCAAGGAATACACCACTGCTCTCCCACATCACTCCCCACACAGCAAGTCCCTTGACTCCAGTACTCAGCTTAGACACCAAGCACTCCATGCTCCTGCCGACTCCAGCATGCTGCTCCTGGATGACTGCCCACTCTTGCACCACAGTGATCTCACTATGATTGCCGCTCCCACTCCTGGCCTCACTGCCACTCCCAACTGCAGAGGTGTGCCAATGACCACCAACACAAAAATAAATCCTGCCGTCAGCTGCTTAGCTGCCATCCTGAAACTCCCACCAGCCAGTCACACGCCATTCTGAGACTCCTGCTGGCCACTCAACTGCCATCCCAAAAGGAAATCTGGCTGAAACAACTCCCCCATTTATAGGGGGAGTGCTAGAACAGGCATGCTCATGCAAAAACATGCATCTCCATTATACACTACACAAACAACCTGACAAAACAGTACTAGATCCCAATACACTACAGAAAAACACTACACTATGGAAAAAGATTAACCACTAAATGCAAAAAACAGAAAACAACAACGAAAAAAAAAAACAATCACAAACCGCGAACACACGCAAAAGTGACCAAACCTATGCATTATATAAAAGAAATGATGGCAAAGTCAGGCATACTCATGAAATAATACCATCTCAGGATTCCTTGTACACTACACTTTACCACCACTTATTCTCTCTCTCGCTCCACTTCCCTCTATAGATATAGCTATATACATATTGCTTGTTAGGTATTAAGGTTTTAATAACATATTAATAAAGTGTAATAGCTAACTGGCATCATAATCCGCTAATTGGCTATCATCATATCTGGGGAAATATAGGATGGCTTTTTGTCAGCCCAACCACGCAAAAAAAAAAAAATCTACTTTTTTTTAACTTATGGGATATGCAATGTGCTGAGGCAGGACCAGAAATCACGAATGGCAGTATCAAGAGTGAGTTATTAAAGTCCTGGCCACTTACAAGTGATGATAAATTTTCTATTTTGAGTTAGGCCATTGTGTATTTTGATATATACTTAACAGTAACAGGTACCCTTCACCACTGGTGTGGCTCAACTAAGTGGGCTACACAACCTGAGTGACAACTGGCCATGCAGGGACAATGGGAGGCAGCAATCCACTCCACTAGTTCTCTCTTTTGTCTCCCACCGATGCATTTGCTTGGAGGCCTGCACCTTGCCTGGACTATACCTGATGCAGTTGGGATCACCACCACAGGTATTCACTGTCCCCTCTGAACACTGGCCAGCCATGGACTACACCTAGCACTACTTTATGGCCACTGAGGGGGAACTTGATCCCTCACAGAAGAAACTAATCCAAGGCTGGATCCTGTATGGATTAGAATATTGTGAAACTGCTTAAATTGAGTTGATTACCTGCTGTGTCTGAACACACTTAGCCCCCTTCCAGTGTGGCAGGCCAGGACCTAGCTAGCAGTTTGCCACATCCTGGTGGACACCACAGCCCATCACACACACAGCGTAGCTGGTTACTCAGCCATTTCTGGCCTTTCACTTCGGAAATAGGAGAATCTGCGAGGGCTTCCTCTTCCTGCACCTTTTCACCCCACCACATCTTTTACTTATCGCAGGGCTAAATAACCCTGCCAATCTCAACTGCTCCTTGGACCCAAGGAGTGGTGGTCCCCTCCTTCCACCCCAGTTCCCATAACACAGGAATGGGGGCACAGTTGAATGCTGTCCCCTATCCTATTTTACTATGAGTAGCCAACCCCTGACTCCAGCACTCCAAGTTTCTGTCTGCTTTCATACTACCTTTTGCATCACCACCCCACCCCCACGCATACAGAACACCACTATCTACCTACTCCAGTCTGGAACGGAGCCATGATGTCCTCACCACAGCCCTTCCTCTAGCTATTACATCCGGAGACCCCTCATTAGAGGCCTAACCTCCAGACTCTGCTAACGCCCTATCATCTGGGTCTCAATATAGACCCAAATAAATGGAAGCCCACTGTTCCTAAAGTTGGCCTGATCGTGCTCAGTTGGTACCTTTAGGTCCAAGTTCTGGTTATGTATCAGATTTCAACTTCTCCCATATCTGGCCTAGGTTACAGACCATTCCCAGCCATTTTTTCTCAATGTTTGTAGTTCACCTGCTCTTACAGGGGTCGAAATAACCGCCTGTCTGCCTGTCCCAGATACCCAGTTTTCCCCAGGGACAACTGGTTTAATTTCTCTGCCTGTCCCTGGGACAGGCACCAAGTGAAAAAGCATTAGTGCCACGTCCCTGGAGATGCTGCTAGCTGTAAGGTTTGACTATGGACACTCCAACATCATGGTGTCACATGTTGAAAGATGTCATTCAACCCAATGCCCAGGATGGGCTCTTCTATGCAGTCAGTAGTTTTGTCAAGCAACAGAAATGAAAACCAAGTTGCAGTAAGAAGAGACTGCATACAGTATGTGTTCCTTGTCATTGTGCATGTGCAGTTACCTGTCTTCCTTTTGCTTTCTGCACTGCACATCGCATGTCTCTGTGTGCTGTATTTGTAGCAGCAGCCCAAGATGAGCTCTTGTTCATAGGCAGCAGAGTTTTGGGAATGCAAATTACAAACCCTTTTCAGGGCTGTCTGTTAACCAAGAGGAGCCAGGTAAGGCTAATTAAAAGCCATTGTAAGGGCTAGAAAACCATATTTGAAAGCCCTTTTCAGGGCAGACAGCCAAAGCAGAAAGAAGGGAGACTTAGTACAGTATTTAGAGATTAGGAGAGGAACGTAAATGCCTGAGAAAACCACTTAAAAACCCATTAGGGCAGTAAAGGCTCCAGAAACAAGAGATGGTGAGGCTGGTTAAAAGTCCTTTTCAGAGTTACTAAGTAGGGGGAAACTTTTAGTGTCTACCCTACACACAGGAGCAAACGAAGCTTACTGGCTTGTCAGGGCAGAGTAGAAGGGAGTTAAAGGCCCTTACCAGGGCTACTACTGAGCAGGAAGGTGAAATAAATTAAAACCCTTATCAGGGCAGAGCACTGTGGGCACATTTGTGAAGTCATTTCCAGGGCTATATACCAGCCAACATGTAATATTTAGTAGCCCTTTGTGGGCATCATCAATTATTAAGCCCTTTTCCAGGCACTGTACCAGGCAGGGGGCATGCGTAAACATTACGCCACGACACAGCATGGTTCTACTGGGAATTAATCCATGCCGGGAGTGTCTCCTACCACCCAGGCATGGATTAATTCTCCAGTAGAACCATGCTGTGGAGAGGACTGATGCGCTTGTAACATGGCAAACACTAGAAAGTTAAAGACACACATTAAACTTTAAATGTCAATTACTATATTGCAATAGTAGACATTGTGCTTAATGGCAGATTTGCAACTGACATGTCGTGGGTATAAGCATGTAATATTGTAATACACTCACTTTGGACAGCATCATTTAATAATTGCCAGACATGTTTTTAATATCTTTACCTGATTTACATGCACTTACTTAGGCTGCTCGATGCATCTTGCTGCATGATTCTGGTAACTGGCATAGTGTATTGTGGGAAGGAAAATGTCATGTATACATTTGCATACACCAAAATCAACCACAAGACATTTTTTTAACTGTGCCATGTAAGATTCTGAACAAGGTTTACTAAATATGGTGAGGAAGCTAGAAATCTGCTGATGTGACAGTGCCTGATGGGGAGGGACCTAGTGCTGTAACTTGCACGGAACACGGGTAGGGAACCAGGAAATAGTGATAAACATTGAGGAAACCACTGCTGTAGCTTGCCGTTTAGTAAACATGGTGCACAAGCTAGAAATCTGCAGGTCTGAACACCAGAGTACTGTGGCACCACTCTTGATCAGTGCTGTCTTGTGTGTCTGTGTGTGTGTGTCTCTCTCTCTCCCCCGCTTGATCTCCCTGCACTATGTTGCTGACTCATTTCACTCACTCACAGCGATGTGTCTGCTCATATTACCGTTCTTAATATTTCACATATTCACCTTAGCTAACATTTCAGGGATTAATTGCTGCCGGGGACACTGAGTGCTCAGTCCCCGGAAGTCCGTGGGATGGGCAGGTGTGAAGGGACAGAGCTACGACGGTAAGTAATTACACTGCATTACAGAAAGGCACTGCTGCAAAAGCTGGGAGGAGGATTAATTCATGGTTGGAACACTGAGCGTTTGGTCTCTGGAGGTCTGCAGGGTGGGTGGGTGGAAGGCGAGAGGGATGAGGGAAATAGTTACACTCTGCTATTGCAAACATTACCAAACATAGCTAAGTAAAAGACACCCTCACAAAACAATGGCTGGTATCGGTACTACAGCAGCAACCACTGATTACTTGAGAATTAACCCATGGTAAGCTGCTGTCTTTGCACCAATCATGGAGTACCCTTTCACTTAGCCATGTTACAATAGTTATTATTAGCTCGTATTTGAAAACAGAAATGTAAGATTAGTAAACAAAAGTCAACAGGACAGCTACAAATTCTGTGGGACAGTCAACAAGAATATTGCACCTGTCCCTTGAACAGCCATCCACAAAAAAAAATATTTCTAGCCCTGTGCTCTTACCTGAAATGTATCTGCATGTACATGTAAACCCGACGGTGTGCAATTAGGCAAAGGGGGACTAGGAAGGGCAGGCCACAACTCTTTACCCTAAACCACCATGACTGGCACCAGCATACAGTTATTCTCACTAAATGTTAATGGGCTCTCCAACCCTATCAAAAGGTCAAGAACTATGTCCTGTCTCAAAAAATCAAAATCAGACCTCATCTACATGCAGGAGACACACCTGTTTGCCATGGAACACTTGAAACTGGCCAAGTCTGGCTTTGCATCAGTATTCTTCTCCTCATTCAGAGGCAACAGTAAGAGGGGAACGGCAGTCCTTATCCCCCCACACCCAGTTCTAGCCCACCCTAACATGGGAGGACTGAGAGAGACACTTGATTATTGTACAGAGCCCCCTCAACAACGTCGAGGTTGCCCTCACCAACATTACATTTTTTACTGGGAACCTCCTCAACGTCATGGTCACTCCCACCAGCCTACACCTTCCCCCGGGGACCAATCCACAGTTAAAACATCTCATAGAAAAAACCCTGGCAATGACGAAAGAATTATCCTGCTTGCAGGAGATTTTTACATTGCTCTGACCGCCCAGTTGGGACTCCAACCCTCCCTCCCATAAATTTTTCAAACGTTTCACACAGGAGGTGGGATGCTCAGACAACTGGCATTTCTTATGTCCTCGTACATGAAACTACACCCACTACTTCTCGATGCATGGCACATACTCCAGAATAGACCACTGACATACACAGGTGGAAAATCTCTCCAACTTACTAGAATGTAAATTGACAGATATTGCCCACTCAGAGCATGCCCCAGTGATTAGCTGATGGGATCTAGAGCTGGAGTGGCACAATACATGCTGGCGTCTCCAAAATCTAACAATTACCTACAAAACAAATCCAAGGAAATCCTTCAGAACAATGCCACAATAGATGTCTCACACACGATCCTCAGGGCCACCCTCAGAACCGTCCTACGGGGGCACATTATACAATACACCTCTGCCCAGACGAAACTGAGATATGAACAGCAACAACAATGGTAGCATACCTCTTTACCACACTTTTCTGGTCACTTGGGGACAATTACAAAATACCAATAATAAATCTAATAATTACTGGATATGTTCAATGTACAAAAAGTATTCTTTTATTAAACATATAAAAACATATATTTAAAATTTAATTTACACTGACAAAATAGCACACAGATTGTGTATCAGAAACAGGGACATAAAGACCCAAATATGAGCACAGAGATAGGTAAACTAATGGCAACCTTCCGCTTCACCTCATAAAAGAAGCTTCATCAGGGATAAGTTGCCAAGAATGCAGTAATCCTTAAATACTTTTGATTGCATGATTTTCTCATGCACACAGAATACAAATCCAGTAACTACAATCATGTAATGAACAGTCTATATGAATAAAAAATCGTGAACTACAATAGCAGTTGGAGGACACGGCAGTTTTTGTAGATGGCCTACGAACGGGACATCTCGGCAGAACGGCAACTCAAACAAGTCAAGGCAGGTCTGGGTGCCCTTTGTTTTGTTTGCACCAGCGTGAAATAGTCCTCACATTTCTGCACCAGTGCTGTTCTGAGGTGAAAACCAGAGCCTCGAGCCTGCTGGTGTACCAATAACTACTCTAGGCCTCCCAAGTACTGGTGCTTGCTAACAAAACTGCATGACATCACTCGAGTATTCTATTCCTACCATCAGTCACTATACATCCTGGAGCAGACTGTGTCCCATAAGTCCAAAGACTGTTTCTTGGACAACCTGACCCTGCTCAAGCTCTTCAAAGCCCAGAGGTCCCATCTTATAGACTCAACCTCAGCTGAGGAAGTGGCCGCAGTCATCAGATGCTCCAAGACCAGGAAGGCCCCTGGGCCAGAATTCTACAAGGCTGTCAAAGAACAAATCCTATCCCCATTCCTCCAGCTGATTAACAAAACTTTTGAAGAGGGCCCTTCTCCACTGACCTGGGCATGGGAACATTGTTTAACCAGGAGTAGCACTCTAAGCCAAAGCTTGTTTCCAGATGCGACCTGAGAGCACAAGGAAGTTAAGTGACTTGCTCAAAATCGCACAGTATGCACCCTAGGCGGCTGTGGGATTCAAACCCAGGTCTCCAGATCTGCAGCTCAGAGCCTTAACCCACTGTGCTATACTGCCTCCTTTAACTACTCTAGGCCTCCCAAGTACTGGTGCTTGCTAACAAAACTGCATGACATCACCAGAGTATTCTATTCCTACCATCAGTCACTATAAATCCTGGAATCCTGTGAATTTGGTACACCAGCACATGCAGCAATTTCCACGATCCCAAAGCCAGACTCCCCCCCCCCCCCAAAAAAAAATGCGATGTGGCTCATACGGACTGGTATTGAATCTTTATGGCCACTATGACCCATAGGCTACATAGGGTCCTCCTTACCCTGGTGGGACTTTATCAGACCAGGTTTACCTGCTGCAGGATAGCAGCTAATATCACATTATGGGTCATGCACTTTATACACAAGATGCAGACACCAGCGCCCCTCCCCAGCCTTGATGCTTAGAAGGCTTTTGACCAGGTGTTTTGATCTTTCCTCTGTTCGGTTTTGGGCAGGCTGGGATTCCCGGTCTTTCTAATCCAACTTCTTTAGAGCATTTACAAGGCTCCCTAGTCCTGTGTGAAGGTATCAGGACACCGCTCAGATTTCTTCACTCTCCTTCGAGGAACCAGACGGGGGTGCCCCCTCTCTTCCCTACTGCTTGTGGTCTATATCAGGCCCTTGGCCCAGGCTATTCAGAAGTCCACAAATATTTCTGGCATACCGCTGGGAGGAGAGGACCACAGGGTGGTGTCATACGCCAGTGATGTGCTTTTCTATCTTGAAGACTTTGAGAAGTCCCTTCTGGCATTTTTGTCAAATCCTAGTGCATATAACACCACATCTGGGTATACATTCAATACGGCTACAACCGAATGCCTAACTTTCCACTATCACTCATCCCCGCAGGTCAGGCAACAATATCCTTTCTGCTGGGACTTGGAAAAATTAAAATATTTAGGAATATTCCTCTCCAGAACTCCAACCACTGCCAATCACAACAACTACACCTCCTTCTCTGTGCAGCTAACACAGAACCTCACACACTGGAACACATTACCCCTGAGCTTCTCCAGGGTGGTAGAGGTGATTTGTCTGGTCACCCTCCGCTGGGTGCTGTACCTGTTTAAGAAAGAACAATTATGCATGTATTGTAACAGCAGATCTTCAACAGAATCTCTCATCAGGCCATGCCTATAGAACTGTAAGTCATCAGGCACTAGGACCACATGGAAACTTTTCTGTAGCAGTCTACTAGGGGCCACCCATGCCGATGTCCCTGTGTATGTAACCGTGGATGGCTCTGCTCCCTCCTCTGTTCCTGGTTGGAGACCATACTCGCCAGGTCCTCCTCTAGGGATCCGAGGAGAGAGTTGAGATGCCCAGCTACCTTGAGAGGCTGGAGTAACAGGTGTTCCATCCTGGAGAGAAAGACAGAAGCAAAGAAGACTCTGAGATCAAGGGGGATGGAGGGCAGGTTGGAATGGCCCGATGAGAGAGATTTTCTCAAAGATCTGCTGTTACGGTAAGTATGTAACTGTTCTATCTTCTTCGAAGGATATCTTGTTCATCAGGCCGCACCTATAGGACAAGTCCCAGGAAGTACTGACATCAAAACAGCCTGGGTGGCAGGAGGCCTAAGAAAAAAGGCCTTGAAGCACAGTGAGGCCAAAGCCTGCCTTTCTTCTTGAGGCATGGAAGACGGTGACCAGCCAAGGTGGAGAGAGGTCTTTGTTGGTAGCCCACCATGGGACTGGTTTCCAAGTATGTACCGGGGTGGCCATTAGGGGGAGGTGGCATGGGTAGCAAGATGTCACAGTGGTAGGGCAATTTAAATAAAAGAAATCGGCTGGATGAAGGTGAGTGGGAGGGAATAGTTGCACAGTGGGTGGGAAGGGATCATTTTTAATGAAATGGGAACCTGGTGGACGTACAAATTAAAAAATGTTAAAAATCTCCTGGTTCAACCTGGGGAGGGGGGTACAATTGGATGAAGAATTACACATACAGTTTAACATTTACCATATCTGAGAAATTAAACATTCAATTACATTTGTAACAAGACATACAGTTAAAAAATATCATAAATAATCATACAGTTGCATTTGTGACATAACATACAATTAAATATATCATACCTGTGGAATATGCATTTAATTACAAGTGGCATATCTGAGGAACATAGTACAGAAATTTAATGTAGCCTTGGAGCCAACTCCTTGCAGGAATGGATCACAGTTAATAGGTAGATTATTTAGCAATTATTGAATGAATGAGGTCCAGTGGGGGGACATCAAGGAGAGTAGAGGGGTAGACAGGGGAAACCAGCTGGGGGAAAGAGAGGATAAAGATGGGGGGGGGGGTACATTACTGGAGAAAAGTGAGCAAAAAAACAAACATGGGGAGGGGGATCCAACATCTTCCCACAGCCCATCTGCGAGCTTCCCAAGCTGCTCCTGTGGCCCTGGCACTCTCTGACCAGGCCGCAGATAACAGACCACCCGACTGAACCCAGGACAGATTCAGACAGCCCATCTGCGGGCTTCCCAAGCTGTTCCTGTGGCCCTGACTCTCTCCAAACAGGCCACAGCTAACAGACCACCCGACTGACCCCATGACAGATTCAGACAGCACATCTGTGGGCTTCCCAAGCTGCTCCTGTAGCCCTGGCTCTCTCTGAGCTGGCTGCAGCTAACAGACCACCCGACTGACCCCCAGACAGATTCAGGTATGCACCGGACCTCCGAAACTCGTCGTTTTGAATGCTGCTGTTTTGACTGGATGCCCAGTGGAGGAGCCAAGCACTGATTGGCAGCTTTGCTCCTTGGCTAATTTTCCAATCCCTGGCGCGTCCTGATCTCAGGAAAACCTCTTTCTGTGCTGTGTTCTGGACTGAATTTTTGTTAATGTAATTTACATATGTTATGCGTCAATTGGTATTACTTTACCTGCCAGCTTAGCTAGTCTATTACAAGCCACTAGTCTAGTCTCTTGGTGTTACTTAGTGCTGTGCAATCTAGTGCTGGACAAACTGTATTGTACAGAAGCTGATATATGACTGCTTGACCTAGCTACTGAGCAGGACTGCTGCAGCTTTCCATTTCTGCCCTGCTGACAAACCCTGCCCCTTCCCCACACTGGTCACTCTGCTAATTATTAATTTCTCTGCCCCACTTGTAATGCTGTCTCTCTAAACACTTTACTTTCTTCTCTGCCTTACCTACAAACCCTTCCCTTACACCCCCCTGCTGCTGCTGTCCTCCTCAGACATCCCGGTGCCAAAGCACAGACCCCCACCCATTAACTCCTCTTCTAGCTCTAAATAACTGCCCTGCATTTACCACCTCTTTATCTCATGCTTTGTCCTTCCCCATTGCCTGCCCCCCACTGAGCCTGCTATTGTACTCTAACTGTATTTAATCCTCTGTATTTCCCTCCTTGTTCCACAGACAGCCCATATGCGGGCTTCCCAAGCTGCGCCTGTGGCCCTAGCTCTCTCCGAGCAGGCCACAGCTAACAGACCACCCGACTGACCCCCGGACAGATTCACACACCGGACCTCTGAAACTCGTGGTTTTGAATGCTGCTGTTTTGACTGGACGCCCAGTGGAGGAGCCAGGCACTGATTGTCAGCTTTTCTCCTTGGTTGATTTTCCAGCGCCTGGCGCTGTCTGATCTCAGGGAAATCTCTTTCTGTGCTGTGTTCTGGACTGAATTTTTTCACCCACCCCCCTCCTCCACCTCTTCACAATATTAAATAGACCCTAACTCTGCCCCTTTCCTCAGCCTAGCAGCTGATTGGTCACTCCACTGCTGCACATTTTTATGCTATTGGCGTCCCTGTCTTCAATACCTGACCTGACCCACTTTCTCACCGCCCCTTTTTAAAGTAGTCTCACCCACAGGATCACACATTTGCTCTCAACTTTTTCTCCAACCACTTCCATCTAACTCCTCTCAATTACTGCTCTAACCTGCCCTATTGTTAGGGACCTCACCCAAATTCGACTATATACCCTTTCAACTACAAACCAGCCGTCAGTTAAGCAGGCCAGCAACACCAAACAAACTACCAAGGGGTGCAACCACCTACTACTACTACTACTCCTCACTCTCTTTGGCATTGCTGGTACCATATACAAATTAGGACCCCTACCTGCCACTCTGAATCACTCACTGGAGTGCAAGCTGGAAGAAAAGCATACATGGCCACTCACTTCCATTAGCGATAGGCTCTTTATCCTCCCGACCTCCTAAGGCTACACAGTTATCGCCAGGTTAACCTCCCAAACTGTATCCTTAACGGTTAGCTTTCCCCAATCACACAGTATAGACACCTCCCACACCTGAAGCGCAGGCGACGGAAAACACGAGGGAAGATAAACATCACCATATCTGCCAGAAAGGTTATCTTTCTGCTACTGCTACTCTCTGGCAATGTTCACCTAAACCCTGGACCAACAACCCTGAGGAGCAGGGAGTTCCATACAGTGAACGGCATAAAGATAGCATCGCTAAACATCTGCAGCCTAACTGCCAAATTCGACCAGCTCCAGGCTTGGATGACCATCCATGCACCTGACATACTCTGCCTAACTGAAACCTGGCTGTCGGGTAGGATCAAAGATGGTGAGGTGGCCATCGAAGGATTCCAAGTAGTTCGACTTGATAGATTAGGCAGGAAAGGTGGCGCAGCTCCTATATGCCAGAAACTCACTGAGTTGCTCCGGCCTCCTATCTCCAAAGTTGTGGAGGATTATGAGCTATTAGTCGAAAATACAAGTCGGGCCTAAAGGCAAGACTTTACCATCGCCACAACCTACCTGCCCCCCCAAAAAAGCCAAGGAAGGCCTTCCTCTTGTTATGGAAGAAATTAGCGCACTCAGAAAGGGCTCAGAACTCATCTTGACCGGTGACTTTAATATTAACTGGTTATGTAAGGAGGTGACGCCCTCCAGAGACCTAATCACCTCCCACAATCTCATGTAACTCGTAACTCACACCACCAGGTAGAACTACAAGGCTGGTACCAGCACCCTCATTGATTGGGTCTTAGCTAGCTCACTGACTCGATTCTCCGAACTCAGGGTTCTCCCGGATGTGCTGAGTGACCACTCACCAATCTCCTTTATATGGACCACTAAACTTGCCAAAATCCCACCCCGCCTCATCAAGAGCAGGGTTCTTCAGAAAGGCAAACTTGGATCCCTCAAATTGGCCCTGTCTGCCTACAACTGGTCCCCCATCAACAAGGCACCTATACTGGACCAGGCCCTTAGTTTATTCACTGAGGGCTTCAATTCCATCTGTGATATCCATGCACCACGCACAAAATGGAA
This sequence comes from Neoceratodus forsteri, assembly GCA_016271365.2. Classification (NCBI taxonomy): domain Eukaryota; kingdom Metazoa; phylum Chordata; order Ceratodontiformes; family Ceratodontidae; genus Neoceratodus; species Neoceratodus forsteri. Next base: position 1,270,937,574 of record CM057449.1, on the reverse strand, counting down.
AATTCAGGGGGAGGTTAACGGCTGGATTGATGGCAAGCTCCTCTCCCTCCTAAATGAGAGGGACTGCCTCTGGGAAAAAGCCTCAAACTCAGGCAGCAAGCATGACCTACAGTGCTACAAAATGGCTAGAAATCGGTGCACCAAACTTATCAGGCTCGCAAAAGCCAATTTCCATAAGACCCAGCTTAACAATTCATGGGGAGCTGGAAAGAGGTTTTGGGACAACATCAAGAACATCCTTGGTAAAGATCAAAAGCAGCACCCTAATATGCTCAACATTAATAACTCATCCTCCTCAGATCTGCTAGCCACTGCTGATGCCTTTAACCAGGCCTTTACAGACCTGCCCTCAGTGCTGCCTCCAGACTACCTTCTGCCTGTGGAGGACTAAGGTTGCGCCAACCTGCTCATAACTAACCACCCAGCCTTCTACTTCAAGAAGGTGACAGTGATGGAGGCCTTAATGATGGTCAGGAAAGTCCTAGGCAAAACCAGATTGGGGAGTGACGGACTAGACATGAAGTTACTATCTCTCACCCTTGATGATCTTATCATGCCCATAACAATGCTATTTAATAAATCCTTGACCCTAGCTCAATTTACGGAGGTATGGAAGCAAGCCCTGGTAACTCCAGTGCATAAGAATGGTAACAAGGCGCTGGTGTCAAACTACAGGCCAATATCTATCCTCTCCCCACTATCCAAAGCTTTGGAAAAAATTGTGGCAAGTCAACTCACAGAACACCTCAATAAGTATGATCTGCTCTACCCAAACCAACATGATTTCAGGCAAAAACACAGTACCACCACGGCACTGCTGGAATACACTGACTATGCGCACAAGGCCCTGGATGAAGGCAAATTGGTGGGGTCCATCTTCAATGACCTCACCAAAGCCTTCAACACTGTCAACCACCTTCTACTAGTACTCCAGCTCCAAAGATTGGGTGTGGCACCTAACGCCATGAATTGGTTCAATGACTACCTAACTCACAGGAGCCAGAGTGTCAAAATCAGGCAGACGTTATCCAGCTCCAGAGATGTACTCCTAGGAGTCCCTCAAGGATCAATTCTAGGGCCCCTGCTTTTCAGCCTCTTTGTAAATGACCTAGCCACAGCCTGTGACACCAAACTTATTCTGTATGCAGACGATGCTGTGCTGCTGAGCAGTACCACCTCTCAGGTTGCCCTACAAACAGAACTACAGAACTCTTTCAATAATCACGAGGACTGGTTCAGTAGGCAAAAGCTGCTACTAAATTACAAGAAAACCAAGCCCATGCTACAATCCAGCCCCTACAACAAACACAAGCATGCTCTCCTCATAATCACCAATAAGAGTGGTGAGTAGATTGAGCAGGTGCACTTGTTCAAGTACCTTTTAGTCACCACTGATGACTCTCTCACTTATGCACACCACATAGACTCCCTTGTCAGAGTGGTAAACACAAAGATCGGGGTCCTCTATAGGCATAAGAAATCCCTCACCCTGGAAGTACTCCGAATCTCAGTCTCCAGCTCCATACTCTCCATGATAGACTACGGGCTGGTGGTCTATGGAGCTGCTACTGATAAAGTGCTCAAAAGGGTCCAAATTGCACTCAATAAGGCATGCCGCCCCCTACCCTGTATATGTGATCACTACACTCATATACTTGCACCCTGTTAGGTGGCCAAACCTGGCCAACCTGAGAGACAGGATCACTATATCAAACTTGCCTCCTGGGAAGAAGGCATTCCTCAGAAAAACCCCACCCTGTATAGGAAACCTGCCTGAGACTCTCTCAACACACATCATCAAGCGGAGGAAGAATGGAGCACTGTCCATATCCATTCTGAACCTCACTAGGGTGTACAGCTTTCTCCTATCGGGCCCCCCTCTGGATAAATGAACTCCGTTGAAATTACAAACAAACAGCCTGTCTCAGTTCAAAGCAGGCCTCAAACAGCTTTCTAATGTCTATACTCAAAATGCACCTGCTTCTCAGTTTCTCCACTTGATAGACATGTGCCTTAACCTTAAGTGGTAGCAGTCTGCAGGGCTGCCTAGAGAACTCTGCCTTCATTCCAGCCAGCCAAGGGCTTAAGTAAGCTATCAGTCCTCTTTTAAACGTGACTTGGTTCTGCCTCCCAAACACCCCCTCCCCACACACACACACACATCATACTCGACAAAGCCCCCTGGAGCTGCTCCTCCCCATTAAAGTCTCCCTCTGTTTCAATTATTCCCCACCTCTCATTCGTCATGGTAGGTTTAAACCCAATCTCCCTTTTTTCACTATTGGCCTCTGCATGCATCTGGAATGGCGTTAAACCCTATGCAGTTACTCTGCCATAGTCTATCAATGGATTTGGAGGTTTCCAGGGGTGTAATACTTAGGGCAACCACTTAGAAATAGCTAGTATTCATTACAACTGCTCTGTTTTTTCTCCTATTTGTCTAATTGTCACGTAATCACTCTTTAATGCCTAACGATCAGGCCTCTGTAACCACTGAACATGTGTATTGTCTTATTGTCCACCCTGACGTGGAACCTTTGTAAAAGAGTACACGCTCAAAGGTCTTTCCGAAATACTAATTGAATAAATAAATCAAAATAAATAAAACCAAGTGTAACCCCCCTGCAAATGGGGGTTCCCAAAAGACTTCCAGGAGCTTGCTTGAATGCTCCAAGCCTGAATAGTGTTTGGCATTTAAGCCATTTATCAGTGAGTGTTTTTAGAACCTCTGGTACTGTCTCTTTAAGAGCTGTCTGCTTGCAGACATAATTAGTTTGTATGGGGGACTGTGTGTTTCTTTGATTGAGTACCACTCGAGCTGCTGCCAATTCTCTTCATTTTGCAGTCACTAGGAGTGCAAAGGAACCTAACTGAAAGATGTAACTGTTTGCCAGAAATTATTTAGAGTAATCAATGAAATTACAGTTTGTCTAACCTGCTTTCTTTGCAGTCAGAACTGTTTGCTAGTTCCACATTCTAGTTTTGAACTGCTGAACTGGACCAATCAGTGTGGGGTAGCTAGCTCTAAAATGGTCCCTAGACGAATCAGAACTTGGACTCATAATCTGAGCCAGCCACAAGAGGATTGTATGAGCAGTGACTCTGGGAGATGTAGTTTAGACTTCAGCATCTTTGGACCAACAGCAGCAGTCTATTGTGTGACAGCCAATCCAGTCAAGAACTGGGAGGAACTCAAAGGAAGTGCCGGTTTTGTCGGTTGGAGCTTGAGTTGAGCTTTGGCAGTGAAGAAGGAAGGAGCCCAAAGCTTTCAGTGTGCAGTTTTAGTCAAAAAACGTGGTAAGGCCCAGAGTTCGGTCTGCAGCTTGTTAGGACTGAATCAGCCCTGTGAAAAGAATCAAAGGATCTCTGAAGAGTAGAAACCAGGCTCACCCTGTAGAAGACTGGAGGAATTGCTGAAAATTACACTGGTCTGTCAGGAACTGAATCTGCTGTGTGTTCTCCTGGTATTGTGCAGTAATTGCATCGATACAGATGCAGCCTGCCTGGTATAGTGCTTTCTATATGGATGTGTGAAGAGGTTTGTGTACCTCAAGTGAGCCCCTGCTGACATTGAAGGACCCTATCTTATTTGGAGGTCGTGAGTACTAATTCAGGGTCGCCCTGTTGAATTGCCACATTAAATCCAAATGGAATTACTGTACTGCTGACTGTTTAATTCTCCTTTCTCTGTGTGAAAGGGCCCTACCAGCTGCCACGGTTTGACTAGCCACTAGGGCTTGGGCACCCAGGGACAGTAACTGATAGGGATAGCGTCTGCACAGAGCCATAGGTAGATTATTAGAGTGATAAGCTAATTAACCTGATTTCCCCTGTCCTTGTTATATCCCCTAAATAAATCAGAGCTGCTTGTTTCAGCAAAGTTATACTGCCTGAGTGTATTTGTCTATGTTAAAGTACTGTACTGTGATTGTTGCACTGTATCTCATTTCACAGGAGGTCCCAGTGCGGAACCAGTCCTGGGGTAAGTGTATACCGAAGGTAATTCTGATATATGTGTGGGCCACTAGTGGGAAGAAAGGGGTTGCGTGTCCCAGAGGGCTGTGACCAAGTTAGTTTAACTATTGCAAACCCTGACCTCTGGGTGGAGGCACCCGCCATTGGATCCAGGCCTCAACCTGTTAGTGGCAAATCAGGCAGGGTAGTAGCCCTGGGAGATAGCGCCATCTAGGGTTACATCTTGGAGGCTCACCGCTGGGATTGTGTGTCCTCTAGTGGCCATATTACTGAACCACTGTTAAGAAAAAATGGGTACCCGACAGAAGTGGCTGTGCAATGGCTGGTGGAGTGGTGTACTGGGGAGGAGATCACCCCCAAATGCTATGCTTATCCTGGACATCCCCCTGGGTATCAATACGGACACTGTGCAGGGAGTACTTTCCAAGGTGGAAGGTTTACAAAACCCTGTGGTGGTGGGTCGGCATGCTAATCTGCTCACCCACACTCTCCTGGCCCTAGTAGAGTTTAAGGATCCCATAGATAGCTCCAAAGTGCCTCAGACCATTACCCCAGAGGGAGCCCTCACTGCTTGGAGAGTGATAACTAAGGACAGTAAAGACCCGGGAGGGAATCAGCCCCCACCACTATCTGAAACTTTTGAGGAGAAATTTGCTGAATGGTTGCTGGGAGAGGGGAAAACTGTGGAGGACTTGAAGAAACTATTCTTGCCACCTGGGGTGTTCCTCCCCCAACACCCTCTCCTGCTCCAGTGCCCGTAATGGTGGCTGAACCAATGCAGACTCCTATTTCTGCACCTGCCATTAGTCACGACTCTTACCGAGGTTGAGGATCTTCTCTGGCACCCTCCCACCCCCCAAGGGAGGATGACTGGAGACCTGGATAGACTATGTTGCCCCCAAGTGCTAGAATGGTAAATGCTCGGAAGGCTAAAAAGTTTCTAAAGAGGGTTAGTGAGAGCCTCCCGAGGTCCCGCCCTGGCTACCATCCGTCTAAACGGGCCAGTAACCCTGGAAGCGACTGCACAGGCCTATCTTGAGGCCTTGGAGAATGTGTATGGGAGCCCAGATTCTGATGAGGACTTATGGTGGAGAGTAAGAGATGCACAACAGTACCAAGGGGAGTTGTTGTCTGTGTATGTATCTCGGCTGGAAAAATTGTTGCAAGAATGCCTCAGAAAAGGTAGTTTGCCAGCGATTGAACTGGACCGAACCAGGCTGGACAGGATCCTTAAGTCTGCCCCCCTCTCAGAACTGCTGTTGCTTCAGTTACGCCTGGCAGATCGAGCTGGAATCCCCACCCTCCTATGATGAGTTAATGAGAGAAATTGAGGAGTTGAGAAAAGACGACCTCGAGGACCTGCACCAATAGCTGCGGTGCGACACCGAAGTGACTGAGGGTGACCCATCAGTGAAGTTCAGGGCAGAGGTTGGCAGTCAATGAGTGCTCTGACAAGGAAAAGATATGCCACAATGGGGCTGAACTGTTGAGAGAGATCCGGGAATTCAAAAACAGTCCTTTATGAAGGCCACGCCTGCAAGTACGGGCATAACTGACCTAGTATCCCACTGCATCTGCTATGGGGTGGGGGGTACCCACCCATGTATCTCCTGCTGATAACAGCTTCGAACTCGATTCCTTGACCATGGAAGTGGAGAAACTGACGAGATGTCTCCAAATGCTTATCACGCAGACAGAGATGGCACCAAGGTTTCCAGTTAGTAATACCCCCCCTGGCTCCCAGTGTGGCGCCTCGGCCAGCCCAAACTCCAGAAAGTATGTTTTGCTATAATTGTGGGAAAGATGGGCACATGAAAAGGAATGCCAGTCCCCAAAAGACACTGACAAAGTTGCATATAGGCTACAAGGAGAGCTTGGAGAAGAAATCAGTGGTTAAGAGGTGCACACATGATCCCAGTGAGGGCACCAAAATGCTACACCACGCCCTTTTGTGGCAAGGTCAGTTGCCCAGGCCCCACTACCGCCTCTCCAGACTGGTCCAGAATAGTGGGTCCCTCCATGGAGACCACTGTAAAGGTGAATGGAGTGTCTACAAGAGCTGTATTAGACAGTGGCTCCCAGTGACAATTATGTTCCAGGATTGGTATGAAGCATTTGTCAGACGTGACTCTTACAACCATTAGAAGGACTGCATGTATGGGGGTTAAGTGAGAAGGCCTACCCTATTCGGTATATCCGAATTTGTTGTCTTTCCCCACCTCCGTGGCTGGAGTGGCCGAACAAGTAGAGACCCTAGCCTTAGTGTGTCCCCCACTGGACTGTATGATGGTGTCCTTTGTTGATTGGAACAAATGCTCATATGTTCGGAAGGCTGGCACAGTTGTGTTATGAAAACAGGGGTCAAAGACTAGTAGAGCTTTAAGAGTTCCGCTTAATTAAGAAGGCCTATGAGGCACAGAGAGATGCTGAAAAACAGAACCAGAGGAACCGGTCGGAATTGTATGGAAGAAGGATCCTGAGTCTCTGATCCTGGCGCCAAATGCCCAGTGTACCTTACAGGGAGAGGTCCGTGATCAGAAAGGATGTTAAGAATAAAATATTAATGTTGGATGCACCAGGCGATGGAAAATTGCCAGAGGGACTGCTGGTCAAGCTTAGTATTTTGCCCGCTAGAGCCCATGCTTATGCCAGAAGGGTAATGGTCCAAGTTCATAATGTGTCTGAAAGAGACATTCGAGTAAACAGAGGTTGCATCCTGGCTAATGTGCATTGTGCAGACACTGCAGTGCTACCCAGCAGCAAGAGTTCAAGGAAGAATGACAGAGTAACGCCTGACTTGTTTGATTTCGGCGACTCCGCTGCCAGCTGAATGGAAAGTGAGGATCAGTGAGAAGCTTGCCCAGAGAGACCAGGTGATTTCTTTAAAGGAATGGGATGTAGGATGCTGCAAGGAGCTGAGCACAATATCCGCTGCATGACGAAGACCATTTCATGAGAGGTCTCGACGCCTGGCACCTGCTGACATAGATGATGTGAGACGGCATCTGCAAGAGATGTTAGCTGGTGTAATACAAGATCCAGAAGCCCTTATGCTTCCCCATTGTGGTAGTGAGGAAAAAGAATGGAACAGTAAGGATGTGTGTGGATTATCGCACCTTAAACCGGGCGGACTATCCCTGATCAGTACACAATGCCCCGCATTCAGGATGCTTGGACTGCCTAAACGGGAGCAAGTGGTTCTCTGTGCTGGATCTCCGCAGTGGGTACTACCAGATCCCGATGGCCCCAGAGGACCGTGGAGAAGACGGCCTTTATCTGTCCGCTATTTCTATGAATTCACGAGGATGCCCTCAAGGATTTCAGGTGCCCCGCCACTTTCAACGATTGATGGAGCGTGCAGTGGGACATGAACTTACTAGAGTGCCTGGTACCTAGATGATGTTATTGTATTTGGCAGCTCACTGGAGGAACATGAGAGCAGATTATTTAAGGTATTGGACCGACTGGAGGACTTTGGCCTTAAACTGTCCATTGATAAGTGTCAATTCTTTCAAACATCAGTAAAGTATGTGGGACACATAGTATCCACCGAGGGAATAGAGACCGACCTGCAAAGTTGAGGCCTTGACTCACCTGGCCACAGCCCAAAAATCTAAAAGAACTGCAAAGATTCCTTGGATTCTGTGGTATTATCGGCGCCTCATCAAGGACTATTCAAGAGTGATCCGCTTTACTTAACCTTACTCAAGGGTATCCCCAACCCACAAAAATACCAAAGTCAGCCTCTCAAGACTGAAAGAGTGTATTTTCATCCAGGTGAAGTATTTGGGGCCGCTGGACTCCTGATTGTGAGACTGCTTTCATGAGATCATATATCAACTTACCCATGCTCCAGTGCTGGCCTATGCCGATCCAAGAAAACCTTACGTCCCTGCACACTGATGCTAGCTTGCAAGGGTTGGGGCTGTGTTGTACCAAGAGCACAAGAATGGCCTGAGACCAGTGGCCTTTGCCAGTAGAAGCCTGACCCCATCCGAAAAGAACTATCCTGTACATAAGTTAGAGTTCCTAGCTTTGAAGTGGGCTATTGTTGACCAATTCCATGAGTACTTGTATGGGGCTAAATACTAGTAAAACTGACAATAATCCTTTGACCTATGTGCAGACCTCAGCTAAGTTGGATGCCACTGGCCATAGGTGGCTTTCTGCATTATCTACATATGACTATGTTCTCGATACCGAGCAGGTCTGAACCACATAGATGCTGATGCTCTCTCCCGGAGGCCTGTTCCCAGAATGATTGGGTCCGATTGGCAGAACCTGACATTCGGGCACTCTGCCGGAAGTTTGACAGGGAGGAACAAATGTCCACGGACGCAGTGGACTGCATGGTGGATTGCTTGGGAGCCTCTGAGAATTGCATACCTGCTGCTTATTGCCACTTTTCTGCAATAGACATTGGTGCACCGCTCAGCTGACAATGACAGTATCTCGCGGCTCAATCCCGCGATCCCATGATCAAAGCAGCTTTAGAAGCCCTCTATGCAGGAAAGATGATGTCCAAATTACGCCCTTGATTTGAGAACTGCACTGTTATACAAAGAAGGTCCTAAGTTGAAACTGATCAATAAACTGTTATACAGAGAAACAGTAGACAGAGGGGACAAGTAGACAAACAACAACTAGTGCTGCCCACTGCCTTTCGAGACTCAATACTGAGGTCCTTGCACAACCACATGGGGCACCTTGGTATAGACAGAACACTTGACTTGGTGAGATCCAGATTCTATTGGCCTAAGATGGGGCTGATGTGGAGCAACACATTCGAACTTGTAGTCGCTAGCTTACAGAGGAAAGCTTTGCCCCAGAGGGCTGCCCCTGTTAACATCACCACCAGTGCACCCATGGAGCTGGTCTGTATTGATTTTCTGAGTTTGGAGTCAGATCAAAGAAATATCAGTAATGTGCTGGTGGTCACTGACCATTTCACGAGATATGCCCAAGCTTTCCCCACCAAAGACCAGAAAGCATCCACTGTGGCCAAAGTACTTGTAGAAAATTTTTTGTTCACTATGGGCTCCACAAAGAATCCATTCTGATCAAGGGAGAGACTTTGAGAGTCGCCTGATCAAAGAGATGCTTCTCTGTGGGGAGTGCGAAAGTCCAGAACCACTCCTTACCACTTCGGGACCCACAGCCTGAACGCTTTCAACCGCACTTTGCTAGATATGCTAGGCACCCTGCACCCAAAGGACAAGCCTAGATGGAGCCAACAAATTAGCACCCTGGTACATGCTTATAACTGCACCAAAAGTGATGCCACTGGATTCTCCCTACCGCCTGATGTTTGGAGAGAAGCTCGACTACCAGTAGATGTGTGTTTTGGGGTCTCTCCTGATGGGGTTCAAGCTGACAACTATTTACAGTATGTGCAAAAGTTAAAGGCCCAGCTAACTCATGCGCACCAACTGGCTCAAACCATGGCTGCCAAAAGAAATCTGGCCAACAAAGAAAGGTATGATAAAAGGTGAAAGCACAGGAACTCCAGGAGGGAGATCGGGTATTGCTAAGAAATCTGGACTGCATGGCAAGCACAAGATTGCTGACAGATGGCACCATCTCCTCACATTGTAGTGGGCAAACTAGATGATCTGCCAGTGTACAAAGTAAGGCCTGAGAATAATTCAAAAGATGTAAAAACAATGCATAGAAATCATTTACTGCCCATTGGACAAATCTTAATTGAGTCTGAGCCCTAGAAGATGCCCCTCTGACCAGTGGACTAGAGCTGCTGCTAAGAAAAGATCAAGAAAGTCTGCACCTCACAGAAGCAAAGTTAAAGTGTTCCTCTCACAAGTCCCAGTTGAGCATGACTGTCAGTCCATATCGGAAGAAAGTGAGAGTGACTTTGAATACCATCCTTCTACGAACTGAGTCAATTGTCTGGGCAATCCCTAGTCAATACTGGAGATGAAGCTGGCCTCTGGACTGTCTAGCCCCAGCTTCATCCCTGGAGCCAATGCTCCCAGAAAGTGAAGTGCAAAGCATCAGATCAGATGAAATGGAATCATTGTGCATGGTTGAACTGTTTGAGCTTCAGGGGGAAAAATGATAGATTGGGGCAGACTGGTGATACACCCTAACAAGAAGAGTATTTTGAGTGCCCTGACAGTCCACTGCCAGTGTCCGAAAGCTCTCCATGCTGAGCCAAATGTTGTGGACTCAGAAACTGTAACTCCTGGAGCTGAAAGTGCCCCAAGTTCTAGCCCTCTACCCCCATGGAGACTCCCTGACAAGTGAGGACAATGCTGAAAATGAGGCTCAGAGTGCAGAGACTATAACAGTTCCCCTAGAAAGACTGGTCGAGCTGTGAGCCTGTGGTGCACCTCAGTTATGATTCACTTGGGAGGCCTGTGGACTTGCCTCTCAATGTTGTCCATAAAGGAGTGTATGTGTCCCGAGCTCATTGCCCAAACTGAGCATCAGTGCTAACTCCAAGTTACTTGTGTTGCCCTTTCATATGGTGCCCTTGCCCCATCCAGTCTCAAGGTAACTGATAGGAAGGCCCCTCTTCAGGTTTCATGTACAAGAGGTAATAACTTGAGTTATGGTACAATGTGTATGTAATACTGTAAAGAGTGACGATCGCAATGTTTCAGAAATGTGTTCTTGGTAAAATGATATACTGACTGATGATTACACGCGCAGCCTAATGCAAATGTATATGGTTGCAGTTGAAACTTATGGGTACTTGCTTGACGCGAGTCAAGCTTTCCCAGGCTAGAAGGGGTGTAACCCCTGCAAATGGGGTTCCCAAAAGACTTCCAGGAGCTTGCTTGAATGCTCCAAGCCTGAATAGTGTTTGGCATTTAAGCCATTTATCAGTGAGTGTTTTAGAACCTCTGGTACTGTCTCTTAAGAGCTGTCTGCTTGCAGACATAATTAGTTTGTATGGGGACTGTGTGTTTCTTTGATTGAGTACCACTCGAGCTGCTGCCAATTCTCTTCATTTTGCAGCAGTCTAGGGTGCAAAGGAACCTAACTGAAAGATGTAACTGTTTGCCAGAAATTATTTAGAGTAATAATGAAATTACAGTTTGTCTAACCTGCTTTCTTTGCAGTCAGAACTGTGTCTGCTAGTTCCCCATTCTAGTTTTGAACTGCTGAACTGGACCAATCAGTGTGGGGTAAGCTAGCTCTAAAATGGTCCCTTGAGGCAATCAGAACTTGGACTCATAATCTGAGCCAGCCACAGAGGATTGTATGAGCAGTGACTCTGGGAGATGTAGTTTAGACTTCAGCACCTTTTGGACCAACAGCAGCAGTCTATTGTGAGTGACAGCCAATCCAGTCAGAACTGGGAGGAACTCAAAGGAAGTGCCGGTTTTGTCGGTTGGAGCTTGAGTTGAGCTTTGGCAGTGAAGAAGGAAGGAGCCCTGTGCTTTTTGCGTGCAGTTTTAGTCAAAACGTGTGTAAGGCCCAGAGTTCCGGTCTGCAGCTTGTTAGGACTGAATCCGGTCCTGTGAAAAGAATCAAAGGATCTCTGAAGAGTAGAAACCAGGCTCACCCTGTAGAAGACTGGAGGAATTGCTGAAATTACACTCGGGTCTGTCAGGAACTGAATCTGCTGTGTGTCTCCCTGGTATTGTGCAGTAATTGGCGCATCGGGATACAGATGCAGCCTGCCTGGTATAGTGCTTTCTTTTATATGGATGTGTGAAGAGGTTTGTGTACCTCAAGTGAGCTCTGCTGACATTGAAGGACCCTATCTTATTTGGAGGTCGGAGTACTAATTCAGGGTCGCTCCCTGTTGAATTGCCACATTAAATCCAAATGGAATTACTGTACTGCTGACTGTTTAATTCTCCTTTCTCTGTGTGAAAGGGCCCCTACCAGCTGCCACGGGTTGGACTAGCCACTAGGGCTTGGTCAAACGAGGGACAGTAACTCAAGTAGGGATAGGCCTGTGCACAGAGCCACAGGTAGATTATTAGAGTGATAAGCTAATTAACCTGATTTCCCCGTCCTTGTTATATCCCCCCAAATAAATCAGAGCTGCTTTGTTTCAGCAAAGTTATACTGCCTGAGGTATTTGTCTATGTTAAAGTACTGTACTGTGATTGTTGCACTGTATCTCATTTCACAGGAGGTCCCAGTGCGGAACCAGTCCTGGGGTAAGTGTATACTGTGAAGGTAATTTGATATATTGTGTGGGCCACTGTGGGAAGAAAGGGGGGTTGCAGTGTCCCAGAGGGCTGTGACCAAGTTAGTTTAACTATTGCAAACCCTGACCTCTGGGTGGAGGCACCCGCCATTGGATCCAGGCCCCTCAACCTGTTAGTGGCAAATCAGACAGGGGTAGTAGCCCCTGGGATAGCGCCATCTAGGGGTTACACAAGCATCCAATGTTGGAACATGCGGGGGGAAGGGCAGCCCTGAGTTGGAAAAGCACAAGCCTTTTTTACATTCATTAGCTTCCTGTTTTGTCAATCACAGATCCAAAAAAGGGTTGTATTTTTTCATATTTTTATTTTTTTATTGTCATTTATTTTCTCCATTTGAGCACATGCCCACTCTGTGACCTATAAACCAATATAACTTTTTAATTTGGCCTTTCTTTTGTCATAAAACCAATGAAAGGCCCTATTCTGGGCCAATATCTAATGAACCTGAAAGTTTCTGGGTTTTAAATTAGTGTATTCTTTCATTATTTATATCTTAGTGTGGGATATTTTTATGTACATTTTTATTTTATTTATTTTTTTATTGAATTCTCAGATGACAACCTTTGAGTTGCAAGCTCATTTACAAAGGTTCCATGTCAGGAAGTGAGAAAAAAAAAAAGAACAATAGTATCACATACAATTACTGGAGCAGCAATAGAGACAATGACCGGGAGAAAATTACATAGTATAGACATGTTACTGAACTGAGCTATGCTGGTGCTAGCATAGGTCATTGGGGAACAGAGAGAGCAGGAGGTGGGCCAGAGCAAAGGGTTGGAAGAGAGCTGGGTTGGGGAGGGGTTTGAGGTGAGAGCTAGCAGTAACCACAGGCTTGAGGTCACCTTGTCGGGTGGAGGAGAATGTGATAGGGACAGAGGTAGGGTTGGCAATGGGTGGGCAATGAATCTTGAAGGAGTAAGGAAGGGATGGGGGAAGTGGATGGGGGGGGAGTGGGAATTGACAAGTTGGTGGTGAAGTAGCAGGTTGGGCAGTTTAGAAGTGTTTAAGTTGAAGATGACCAATATCTGATTACAGGAGGAGGTGGTTAGGGGTAGCAGGAGCATATAACTTGGCTAGACAGGTGTGATCTGAGTGCAGATTTGAAAGGGCCGATTTTACTGATCGAGGCTAATTCAGGTGGGAGTGAGCTAAGCCAAAGGGGGACTCAGTATTCAAAGGATCTCTGTCCTTGAGAGGTTCGCTGGAAGGGTACCTTGATGCAGAGATTGTTTGATGCCCTTGTAGTCCTTGCTGGTATAGCCTGATACAGGAGATAACAAGTACCAGGAGGCAGTAGGCCCAGGACTGCTTTTTTGGTAATAAGACAGACTCGATAATGGGCCCTGTCACTCAGATCTCAATAACCCAAAAACTAGTAAGTAAGTAAGATTTTATTAATGAAGCGCTCTATCCCTGAGGCTCAGGGCACTGTGCAATGTACAGACAGGCCTTTAGTTTTAAAATAAATACACATCCAAAAAAGGAAAAAATACCTACCATAGTAATATTGTTTCTTCCAGGGGATCCCTCAGTATTCTTGACTCATGCAGTATTGCCAGCTGGGTTCCACTGCCCTGGAGATGGTGCCTATGCTAATGATGACAGGGAATTAGTCAATCAGAAAACGCTGTAAGTGCTGCTGCTTGTCAGTCAGATTCATTTCGAAGCCTATGGGGCAAAAGGCCCCAATCCCTAACCTTACTCCAGAGTAATGGAAAAAAATATGGAAAAAAGAAAACAAAAGGAAAAAACAAACTGCCTAAGGCAAACTATGTACAATATGTTTAACTGTGAAACATCATACCAAATATGCCCCTCAGTAAGAATTTGGCCTATAATGACTGCAGAACTGCCAATAAGCAGGTTATGTGAGGGGAGGATAGGTGGGGAGGTCAAGCATACTGAGGAATGCCCTGGAAGAAACAATATTAATATGGTAAGAAATTTTTCCAGCTCACCCCAGGAATCCCTCAGTATGCTTGACTTATGCAGACTGCAAAGCGGTGTAGTTGGGAGGAGGGAACAGAACCTACTTTGGAATCAGGTTCTGCAGGACTGCAGTGCCAAATTTGGCGTCAGAGCTAGACTTTACATCCAGGCAGTAGTGCTTTGTGAAGGTATGTACTGTCTTCCAAGTAGCTGCTTTGCAGGTATCCAGTAAAGGTATGTCTGTCTCTCTGTGCTGCCTCCAAGGCTGCAGCACCCCTGGTGGAATGGATCCTGAGGCCTTAGGGTGGCTGTCTGCAGCCTTACTGTAACAGAATTAGACACAAGAGACTATCCATCAAGAGACAGTTCTCTTAGAAGCTGGCCTGCCCTTGCCCATCTCGCCATAGGCGAGGAACAGCTTGGTATGAATGAGAGGCCCTGAGCTGCTTAGTATGCTCCAGGTAGGACAGTGCCCTTTTTACACCCAGACAGTAGAGCCTGCGCTTGCCACGAGTGGATCTGTCTGTGAAAAAGACAAGTAGAGCTGTGGATTGGTTGAGGTGAAATTCAGACACCACTTTGGGAAGGAATTTTCTATTAGTTCTAAGAACTACTTTATCCCTGTGGAAGATGATGTAGTTAGGTTTAGTGCAGAGATCTTGCAGCTCTGAAATCCCCCTGGCAGAAGGGATGGCCACTAGGAATACTGTTTTCCAAGTGACATACTTTAGGTCTGCTGATGCCATAGGTTCAAATGGAGCCTCCATCAGCTTGGCTATACAGAGGTTCAAGTCCCGGGGGGTGAGAGGTTCCCTAAGTGGCGGTTGAAGGTGCAGCAGGCCCTTAAAGAATTTCTTGAACATGGGATGAGAAATTATAGATTTCTCTGCCTGCAGAAATGTGGGCTGAAATGGCTGCCAGGTGGACTTTCAGGGATGAGGCCCTAATGCCTGAGGCCTGCAGGTGAACCAAGTAGTACAGTATGGAGGTCAGATTAGACTGAAAGGGGTCAATCTGCCTGTCTTTACACCAGAAACAGAACCTCTTCCATTTGGAAGCGTAAGTCTTTTTGGTACTTGTTTTTTTAGCTAGTCTAGGATTCTGAGGACCTGTTCTGAATAATGAGAGTCAGGGCACTTTAATTCTTCAAGTACCAAGCTTTGAGGCAAAGGGATTCTATATTGGGGTATGTTACCCCTGTCTGAGGCAAGGTCAGGAGACTATGGCTCGGAGACAGGTGAATGGGCTGTTTGGCTGACAGAGCGAGGAGCAGAGTACCATGGCTGCCTTGCCCAGTCTGGAGCCACCAGGATCATAGTTGCCAGCTGTCTCCTGAGCTTGAGAAACACTCTGAGAAATCAGGGAAAAAGGCAGAAAAGCATAGAGGAACCTTACTGTCCAGCTGACGGACAGGGCATCCACTGGCATTGTGCCTAGTGTCGGAGGCCTGCAGCAGTACGGGGGATCTGGTGATTGTGTCTAGAGGTGAAGATATCTATTTCTGGAGTGCCCCACCTCATGAAGACTGTGGCCAGTACTTGTCTGTTTAGGGTCCACTTGTTCTGGCCCTGGCTGATGCAGCTCAGAGAGTCTGCCAGCATACTGTTCTTGCCAGGCAGTGGTATACCATCAATACAGCGCAGGAACAAGGGCGCCATAATGTGGGCGCACCAAATGTGGGCATCCAGGACTTGTGGGCAACCTGCTGTCAGGGCATCATGCTGCCTCCTGCTCTCTGATGTGCTCCGCTGTGGAGTTGGTTACATTAACTTTGGGGGGCATGGAATTCTGCATGGTGCTGTACTTTTCGTGGTCAGTCTTCTGGCAGCATTGAGCAATATCGCCCTTTTTACCCATCGCCTTTCTGACGGGCAGTCTTTTGATTGCGCCCTTTTTACCTGCATTCCTCTTCTTTTTGTCCAGATTATATAGAACGTCTGGAAGGGGATGGCAGATTGTTGCATGTCCAGTGGGTAAGCCAGCAGCCAGATCTTCATGGCTTGTGTGCAGAACTTTGAGGATCTTGTGCCCTTTGCTTGTTGATGTAAAACATGGTGATGGTGTTGTCTGTCCTAACTTGGACAGACTGGCCCTTGAGCTGGGGGGCAAAGACTTTTATTGCTAGATACACAGCTCTGAATTTGAGATGGTTTATATGACATCTGGACTCCCTGGGAGATCATACCCCACTTATTGACTGGTCTGTCATGTGTGCTCCACATCCCAGAAGGGAGGCATCTGTAGCGAGCACCCTGTCGTATTCCTTCTGCTGGAAGGGAATTCCTTCTCTGAGACTTTGACCGTCTTTCTACCAGTCCAAGGCTTGAAGGAGAGTCTTGGTGACTGGAATCAGCTTTGTCAGTGAATCTTTTCTGAGATCAGTGAGCAGATGGTACTGGATGTCCCTCATTTGGAACCTGGCACCTGGGACTACTATTGTAGTGGAGGCCATGTGGCCTAGGAGCCTGAGAAAGTGCCTGGCTGGCCGAGGACAAACGAGTTTGCCAGGGTCTGGAGGTTTTCAACTCTGTCTAGAGGAAGTAGGGCTTTCCCTTGCTGGGTGTTCAGCTCCGCTCCTATACATTCCAGAAGCTGGACTGGCTCCATGTGAGACTTTTCTGTGTTAATCAGAAACCCCAGTGATTCTTGGGTGAGCTGAGTGAGTCGCAGAGTCTCTGAGACTTGTCTACAATGAGCCAGTCATCTAGATAAGAAAAAACAGAGACCTCCAGTCCTTCTTAAGTGGGCTGCAACCACTGCAAGGAACTTTGTGAAGACTCCTGGGGCTGAAGACAGGCCGAATGGAAGTACTCCAAATTGGTATATGGTCTGAGGGCAGTCTAAATCTGAGATACCTTCTGTGAGAAGGCCCGATTGGGATGTGAAAGTAGGTGTCTCTGAGGTCTAGTTAGGCTAGCCAGTCTCCCTGTTGTAAGAAGGGGATCACCACTGACAAGAACTTGAACTGGAATTTAGCAATTGCTTGTTTAAGTACCTGAGGCCTAACGTGGGTCACCAGTCGCCATTTTTCTTTTGGAATGAAAATATCTTGAATAGAGGCCTTTTCCCCACTGGGAAGGAGGTACTCTTTCTATTGAATTTGCTGACAGGAGAGACTTGACCTCTAACTCCAACAGAATCTTTTCTGTGAGGGTTAGAGGCTTGAAACTCCTGCTTTGCTGCTGTGTAGGGAATTTCTTTAACTGCAGGTTGAGCCCCTGACCCACCACCTCCTGCACCCACTTGTCTGTGGTGATGAGCTGCCATTGGTGGAGGCAGTGGGTCAGTCTTCCTCCTACTGGGAGAGGGGAGGCGGCCTGGTAATCCCCCACTGAGGATTTTGTTTGAACTGGGCCTTAGGCAAGGGGGCAGGGTCAGTACGGTTTTGGGCCTTCTCTACCTCTAAAGAAGCCTCTCATTTGGGAGTAGTCCATGGGCATGGGATAGAAGTCTCTGGGGTAGTAACCCCTGCCTCTGCCTCCTCTTCTTTGGGGCTTGTAAGAAGTGGAAGCCTTCTCTTTAGCTGCATTGCTCTTGTAGGTGGTTTTCTATTCCTCCAACTTTTTTATGTATGCCTCTGTTTTGTCCTCAAAGAGAGAACTGAGCTCACAGGGGAAATCCATAGCTTTAGTTTGAATATCCTGAGAAAGGTTAGTAGTTCTTAACCAGGCAAACCTTCTGAGGGAAATGGCTTGTGCCATAGATCTGGAGGCAGTGTCACTGGCATTTACTGCCATATGGAACTGGTATTTTGTAGCCTTCAAGGCAGTTTTGACAGTTTCCTCCAGGTCCTCAGCAATGTTGCCAGGAGCTTCTGGACAACAGCCAGGACTGAATTCTACAAAGCCTTTTGGTACTGTGCTGTATATGCCATGTATGTAGAGAGGCGTGACAGTAGAGCGGATGTGGTGTAAGATTTTTTGCCCATGGTGTACAGTTTTCTGGACTATTTATCAGGAGGCTGAGAGGAAAGAGGCACCTTAGCCTTGTCACAGGCTACAGCCTGTACCACTCCTTCATGGTCAGGATGAGTGTAGAGGTATTCGGCATTAATTTTCTCTAACTGGTACTTCTCTATTTTTTTATCCACCCCAGGAATGGAGGTGGGATTCTGAAGTAATTTAAAGGTTGCCCTGCGAAAGGACTTGTGAACTGGGAGTAGCAGCTTTTTGGGAGGAAGGAGACCAATAATTATCTAGAAAGTTTGCCGCCTTGGCCTCCTCAGTAGTCTCCTGTATGGAGTGGTCTAGGGTGCCCACCATGTGCTGGACAAATGTGTAATGGAAGGAGGAAAAATCCTCCTGACCATGTGAAGGAGAGCCAAATTCCTGGTCAGGGGACACATCAGGTTCTGAGCCTTCCTCCTCTTCATCATTATCTTCCTCAAAATAAAAACCCTGGCCTTGGTCAGGGTCTGTGGGAACAGGCGAGAAAGGACCACCTAGGGCACCAATTAAATTGCTCACAGCTTGAAAAGTTTGGTAAAGTTGCCAAGGCTTTGCCAACTCCTCAGAAGTTATATTTTGTTGCGTCACTGGCATCTCTCTTTGCTCTTCAGTGGGAGAGGCAGCAATATGTTTTTCCTTTTGTTTATTTTTGGCAGGCACTAAATCAGAAACCTGCTCACAATGTCCCTTTTGTTTGGCTTGGTCTGAATTATTTTTGTAAAGACTTATTTTCTAGGGGGTCCTTAGATGACCTATCTTTAGGTTTATGTTGAAAGGAGGACCCCTCTTCAAAAGGCTTATTAGAGGGGGAGGCAGAATGAGAAGCCATCATTTCTAATATTTTTGTTCTTTTTTTTAACTGTTGTAGAACAAAATTTAGTGCAAAGTTCACAGTCATGCTCTGGACCTAAACAACTTAAAGATCATGGTAGTCTGCCTTGGCCAAGATTTTAAAACACTTAATGCAATTTTTAAAACCTGCAGGTCCAGTTCCCTTTTAAGGTAAATTTGACATAACAAAAGTGTCAGAATAGAAAATATTTGGTTCCCAATAGGGAAAATATATAAAATCGTGGTCGGTTCCCAAGCACGATAGAACTGTGAGAAACAGTTCCAAAATAACACAAAATAAAAGAAAAAGTAATGTAAAACACGGTCCCCTCAAAAAGAAGGGAACCAATGTAAAATTGAGGTTGAAACATGAAAAAAATTAAAATGACATACCTACCGTAATTCTTGCTCTTCCAGTGTATCTTCACAATTTATCACTGGTGGGTGTTAGCCATGAGTGCAGCACCCTGCAGGAGCTCCCAAGGTGGAGGAGCCAGTGTCGCCCATGAGGCTGATGCACGGCGTGACACTCGTGGACTGGCCAGATACAGCCACTGGCTCCTCCTCCGCCTCAGTTCTGCATGCTGGAGAGACAGAAGAAAAGAGAATAGAGAAAAACTGAGGTCGAGGAAAGGGAGCCCGGTGACAGCAAAAGGAAAAGATATAAACTGAAAAAGGAATAGGCCGGCCAGAGGACAGAGGAGGAGGAGAATCAGGAGGGCATGGACCAAAAGGTCCCAATCCCTGGATGGCCAGAGAGAGAACAGGAAAGGAGAGAAGAGGAGAGAAGAAAGGAAAATGAAGAGAAAAGGGAGACAGGGGGGACCCGACAAGACCCGATCAATCAGCCCGGGAGACATAAAGAACTTCCAGAGATAAGCAAGCTTAAGAATAGTTGCATAGAGTGCAACTAGCAGCTCTAACTCCTTTAGCTAGAAGGGTGATCGGAAGGCCCCCGTTTGAACCAGGGAGGATTTGCCCTCGACAGGACACCCGCCCAAGCTCACAGATGGGAACCCACAGGGTTCAGGAGGGGAAGTGAGATCTCCACCCCTTCAACATCTCCCTCCCCCAGGTAGAGGGAAATTGAAGGGGTAGAAGAGATAGAGAGGGAAGTGTAAAAAGGGAGGTGTCCTGCTGGCCCTCCTCAACCCCGCCCTCAATCCAAGGGGGCTTCCTAAGGAGCTGGAACACCGAGAGGGAGGTAGACTGGTCCTGGAGGTTCCCTTGAAGGCAGAGGGAAAAGGGCCCACCAGAAGCCCCCCCCAAAGAAAAGACCCCACTAGTTCTCCTCCCAAAAGAGATCCCTTCCCCAATTATGCTAGAAACAGGTCTTAGGGCTGCTGAAGGCAAGAGGTCACCCCATTGGACCTAGGGAGGAGAGCCAGCAGGGTGGAGGACTGCCCAGGGACTGAGGCCTTCTGAGGGGAAGGTGGGCAGGATTCAGTGATAAATGATGAAAATACATTCGAAGATTAAGAATTACGATACATACGTATGTAATTTTCATATCTTCCCAATCTTAACCATTCATCACTGGTGGGTGAGTAGCGAGCCCATCAAAGGGGGTCCACCACTTCCCTGAGGAACAGATGTCCCTCAGCCTCCCATGGGGGAAAACACGGGAGGAGGAGGAGACCCATTATAGACCGGCTAGGCCTGAGACTGGTCAGAATGAGGCGGGGTCCCCGTTCCCTGTGGGAAGGAAGGTGCCCTGAAGTTCCTGCCTCACTCTGTGGGAGAAAAGGCAGGTCCCCCAGGATGTGGAGGCAATCACCCTACACCGAGCCAGGGGTGATAACCAAGACAGGTGAAGCTATGCCGTCCATCTGATGTAGATCGCTGTCACCGCAAGCCTTGAAGTGACCTCATTGGCATCATAAGATGCCCTTGTCTGGTGCTTTGCTAACTCCAGACCTACAGCAGAGAGGGCTGTGGCCTGCCTGGCTGCCTCCGAATCGGACAGCAATGCCAGTACTTGACCCAGCATCACCCACAAGTGTCTGTTATAGGCAGCGTGGTGCGCCTGATGTGATACAATGCAAAGAAGCATCCACACTGAGGAAAAGACTCTCTGCCCCAGGTGGTCAAACTCCACATAGTCCGGATCCAGGGGCCGATCGCGGACCAGATGTCTATGCCCGGTAGGGGTGTCCAGTCCAGTCAGTCCCAAAGGGGGATGCCGCAAAGAACCTAGAGACCTCTGGGGTGCGCAGTACCGATTCTGGCAGTCCAATGGGGCTGGAGTTTGGGCAGATGGAAGCTGCCAAACGCTGTACTATGCCTCCTGGAAAGGAACAGGCCAGGACAGGGCCAAGTGATCTGTGCTGTACTCGCCTAAGAAGGCTCAAGTTGTACGCTCGGTATTGCGTCGAGCAGTATAGGAAATGTGCAGGTCCTTGACCAGCCTCGCGAGGAAGCACTGATACTATGTCTGATCAGCGTCAGAGGACAGGTGGACAGAGGTCTCCTCTTCCTCGATAGAGGACGACAAGGAGGCCGAGGAACCTGATGATTCAGACTCTGGCTGCGGTGGGGGAAGACACGCGAAAGACCTACTCATTCATAGCCCTCACATAGTGGGGGAAATCCACAGCCTGGAATCTGAACTGTTCCCATGTCAAAGGTCCCAAAGGACCCACATAGCCTGGGAGAAGAGGGACTGGATGTAAAGGCAAAGGAGAAAAACTTGTCACAGCAAGTGAAGCGTCTCTGCCAGGGCTAGGAGACCTAGCAAGCAATTCTGGATGACCACGGGATCTGTAGGTCTGCTCTGTCAATGGCCACTGAAGCAGCCCAGAGCAGTCCGGACTGAGCCCTGTAGGGGAAGCATCCCTATGAGGGGACCAGGGACCCATGAGTCCAAAAGGGCGGTCCCCAGCCCCACCCAATGAGGACTCCCTTGAAGGGGACGAAGGAGAGAACTTGGGCTCAGTGCTGTGGCTCCTCCCCTAGCCCCAAAGGACTACAGAGGAGTGCCTCAGCCCCTCACCCCATTCCCCTCAACCCCGTAGACTCCGAGGACCTCTTCCTTGCACCCTGTGCCATGGACCCCCCCAATTTCACAGGCCCTCCCAAGGGGGGCTGCAGAGGAGGGGGTCCCAGTCCCAGAATCAGGAAGGGGGACGGCACCGGGGATGGCAGCTGACCCCTCCCCCAACGTCTGGACCACCACACCCTCAGCCCCGGGACCACTATCCTGCACCAAGCTCCCAGAGCCGTTGTCAGCAGGGGAGTCGGTGCCGACCATAGTCTCCAGAGCCACGAAAGGGGGCACCTGGGAAGGCTCAAGGGTCCTGGGCTCTGAAGAGTCCAACGACTCTGAGGAGTCGGGTCGCCAGTCTGGATTGGCCTCTCGATCATCCGGTTCCGGAGAGGAGGAGATCCAAAAGGCCTCCAGTCTGACGACCTTGGGGGCTCTCCTGCACACGGCACTTCGTGCAGAAAAATACTGGTGGGCCTGCATTTACCACGGCCACATCTCGTTTTTACCAGAGCCATGAATGGCTCCAGGATCTGAGATGGCATCGGCAGGTGGTGCCGAGGAACACCCCACCTTGGGCCCAGCAACCATGGGCCCCGACAACAGGGGAGCTTGCACCTCCAAGGAGGTGACTGCCAGGGCGGTGCTCCTGGCCCGGCCCCGGGTGGGACCAGACCGGTCCTCCAGCACAGCAGTAGAGGCCTCCTCCCTGGCAAGGCTGGAAGAAGAGGATGCCTCCTCCTCCTCACGAAACCATATAGGCCCAGGAGGGGACCCAGAGGAAGGGTGAAAAGACCTATGCTTGAACTGACGAGAGCAACGCCACCCCCAAAAGTCGGCAGAGCCCTGCCAACTCTGAACGCTCAGTACTCGAGAATACGGCAGTCCATCGAGAAGCAGGCCTCACAGTGATCTATGTTGTGCTGGGGTCCAAGGCAAGTAAGGCAGACATCATGCCAGTCTGTAAAGGAAAAATGCCGGCTGCAGGGACAACAATGCATGGCAGGTCGGACCGCCTTAGAAGAGAACTTTTTGTCCCCTGAACCGGGCATGATGCGAGCGGAAAACTAAAATTACAAACACAGTGCAGACTCGATGCCATTCAGGTAAAAAAACAGGAAAGACCTTACCAGGATTGCAGAGATGGTGTCTAGTAACTTGGATGGCGGATCCGAGGCGAAGCAGAGGGGAATGGCGTTGAGAAACATGGCTCCAAACTCGAGGTGCGGTGCCGCGCCAAGACTAGGCCGCTGACACAGAGGAAATAGCAAGAAGCAGTTGCGAGGTGCTGTCTTGAACGGCAGGGGAAGCAGAACTGAGGAGGATCCAACAGGCGTTTGGCCAGCCCATGAGCGTCATGCCATGCATCGGCCTCGTGGGTGACGATGGCTCCTCTACCTTGGGAGGGGGGGGAAGCTCCCACGGGGTGCTGCGCTCACGGCTAATACCCACCAGTGATGAATTGTGAAGATTGACACTGAGAAGATCAGCAATTTTTTTTACCACAGAAAAGTGATTTTCCAGTCAAGAGGAAAGCGCAGGAAACGCGGTGAAAACTTCTGTCAGTGTAAGATTTCTCAGTTCCTGGAAACCAAGAAAAAACCAAAAAATAGTAAAAAAAAAAACCCACTAAACAATGAATAAAGGCAGCAGAAACTACAGAAATAAAACGACTTTACTGAAAATAAATTTCTTCAAGCAATGAGAAATGGAGAGCACTCCAGGGCCATCTTGTTCCAGAGGCAGAGAAATGAATCTGACTCCCAAGCAGCAGCACCTACAGGCAGCAGTCTCCTAGCACTTTCTTTTTTTTTTTTTTTTTTAAATTTAGATTTTCATCCCCCATTTTTCTCCCTGCTGTCCTGGGTCCCCAGCACACAGCAGTGCATGCATATAGAGGTGCACACACTCCGTGGGCGCCAAGCTCCAGCCCCCTTCCGCCCCCACCGTGACAATCGCCAGGCTCCCTCATGGCCTGGCACTACCATCCATCCTCCACCAGGTGGCAGCCAAGGGCCAGAGAACCACACATCCCTACCCAGGAGAGAAAGAGCTGCCTTGCGGCAGCTCAGTCCTACTCCTCCCTCCCACCCCACCGACCCGACAACCAAGGCTCGTTCAGAGCTCAGGTTGCAGTTTGGCATCCAGCGTCTCAACCATCAAAGCCACCTGGCCGGCTCCTAGCACTTTCTGATTGGCTAATGATCTGCCATCATTAGCATAGGCACCACCTCCGGAGCAGCTCAACACAGCTGGCAATACTGCATACGTCAGGCATACTACGGGATTCCTGGGGTGAGAACATAAGTAATCAAATTAAGAGCAGCATATTTAGAGGAAATGAGACAGCAGCCAGGTGATCCAAGCAAAGATCAATATTAAAACTTAGTCCCAAAGGCTTCCCTTAAAAGATATGCTTTCAGTCCCCACCTAAAGGCCTCCAGCAAGGGGGCCTCCCCTCAAGAACCTTAAAAGTGAATTCCACAGGGCTGGCGCAGCCACCACAACTGCACAAACACCAGATGTTTTTAACCAGGCCCTGGGAATTGCTAGGAGACCTTCCTCAGAGGAGCGAAGAGAGCACTGGGAGTGGTGGGGAGTTGGGGGTCACACAGACAGCTAGGACCCAGACTGTATAGGGCATTGTAGGTGAGGAGACCCAAGCTGAAGGTGATTCTCCACCTACTGAACCAATTGTTTTGAACAGTAACATGCACTTAGCCTCCAAGATTCAGAGAGTGCATACTAGTTTTAAACCCCTGCGTCCTGAGATGGCCAAGTTATAAGCTGTCAAATATAGGAGTTTTGACATAAATACTAACTCAGTCCTTATATACTGTATACACACGTACATTCATGCATATACATGACACGAATGGACCCACTTCCTCATATAAAAAGCCATAAGATATTTTCACATATCTGATGGTACTTGATTTATATAACCAACCAATGCACAACTACACTTAACTACCAAGCTACGAACACCTTAATAGCAAGGTCCCTGGAATTCTGCGGTTGCAGAATTTTCTGCAGAATTGGCATCATGCCACAGAATTCATTGTTTTTGACGAATTTTCATTCAAATATATAGTTTTTCCATAGTGCCAGGCTCCCGTACCCATCTTGTTTACCCTGAAGCCCCTCCTCTATGTGTGGCATGTGATGTTATCAATGCCATCACATCATATTTTAGCCAATGGAAGGACTGCATTCTGCCACAGAAAGTAACACATTATGCCACAGAAAACAGAAAATTATGCCGCAGAAGCCTAGGAGCCCTGCCACAGAAATCAGAAAATGCTGCCGTAGAGCACTAGGGGCCCTGCTTAATAGTAAGATAATGCCTGGCAACACTATAAAGCACCAGATTACAACCTTATTAACACAGGAACAACCACAGTATTACAGTCTGATTAAAACATGAATCAACCACCTTATTAACACATTGATAACACATATAAAACATCCCTAATTCACATATTAAAAAACAGCCACTTTTTTTGTAAATATAATTTTTATTAAGACAAAATTTACATGTCGGTATCATCTTTCAGCAGACAAAGTAAAGCAGTAAATAATACATTCAGTGTGGTTTCGAGTCATCATTACAATTCACTCCACAGATGTACATTTTCCATTTATGATTCCTCCGCCCCTTAAGGCACAGCACGGGAGGAGGAATTTTAAAGCGTAACACAAATACTGAAACAGTGTACAACCATCCATAAAAAATTATGGTTATCATATTAAAATGACCCTATGTGGTGGCGGAGAGCAGGCCAAGTGGGGCCCCAGCTCCACTACCCCAACGGGGTAGGAGAGTATTATGGGGGGGGGGGGGCATGACCAGTTTCCCAAACCATAGAATGTATTTAATAGGGCTGTATTCTAAACCAGTGGGATTACCAGGCACAAATAAGGTAATGTTGGGGGTATCAACATACCACCCTTATGGGACACAATCTCTGTCTTTACTCATCTTGTGCAAGAGCCAACCAGTCCAAAGTGAAGCGTAAAGCACAGTCCTGTCATTCAGGGAGTGTGTAATTTTTTTCCATTGTATAAACCTGGTTTACAACTGCTCTCCATTCTAGGATATCTGGACGGTGAGGGGTCAAGCAACGTCTTGTGATGTTGGCTGCTGTGATCAGGATACCAAAAAGGTATCTCGTGTTGGGATCACGATGGTTATGGAGGAATAAGTTAAGTAAAAACAGTTCAGCTATTAGAGTAAGAGACCTCCCCAATAGCACCCCCAACTCAGACTACAGTGTTAGAAAGAAAGGGTCTAAGATAGAGCTGATCCACAGAACAAGTGTGTGGTGATGTGCATGCGTTTCTCCACATCACCACCAACAGGAGGTGTCCTGTGTGGGTAAGTAACGAGCTATAACAACTGGGGTACGGAAATATTGCACTACATGTTTCCATGCATATTCCCTCCACTGATGTGAGCTAGTGACTTTAGCAGACAGTCAACACATCCTCTTCCAATTCTCCTTGGTGACTGGAGTCCCCATCTCCTCCTGCCTGCTCCAAAGTATGCCATGTGTGGTGTCTCCAGTGGAGTCAGTCAAGGCAGTATATAATCGAGAGATCAGGTAGTCTGCAGAACCTGACCTTATATGGTCAAGAAAAGAATATATAATAGCAGGGTGAGCCTCCGAATTCCACGCCCCGATCAGAAGGGAAAGAAAGTTTCTTAACTGCCAATATCTACAGAAGTCAGTTGGCCTCAGACCGAACTTCACTTGGACCTTGGCAAAAAACTTCAGCACATTCTCCAACATGAGTTGATGAAGATATTGCAGAAACCCTTAATCAATATTAGCAGGGTGGAAGAGCCTCAGGAGTGGGATGGGGCACAATAATGGTAAACAGGGTAACAGAGGTAGAGCCGTGTGAATTACTTGCCAAACTCTGAGTTGGTGCCTGGATTCAGACTGCCCATACTCTTGGGTGGCAATTCCATGTGGTAGGAGGTGGTAATGAATTCCCTAATGGGGAGAAGGGAGTACTTAATCTGATGCTAAAGTGGTCATGGTTCCCCTATATGACGGATCAATATAAATCTGATATGCATCGCCCAATGATAACGCCTTAAGTGTGGGAGTGAGATATCCCCTCTCTCTAGACAGCATCAGGGTCTGCATTTTCACCTGGGGTCTCTTCCTGGCCCATATAAAACATGATATCTCTTTATTCCAGTTATGAAAAGTGGACAGGGGTAAAAAGATCGGGACATTTTTAAATGGGTATAGTATTCTAGGTAAATTAACCATACAGATAGCATCAATCCATCTGAAGAGACTCGGCGTAAAGCATTCCAGCAGACCAAGTCTAGGGAGAGCTGTGTTGAGATTGGCTCATAATTATTCCGACAGAAATTGCCCATGTCTCGAAACAGAAATATCCCCAAGAACAGTAATTTTTTAAACCCCCTCCAAAAAAAATGAACAAAAGCAAAACTAAAATAAACCATAAAGTCCTCCACAGATCCAACCTAAAACACTCACTCCCATTTATACTTAAACACACAGCACCTCACATTATAAAAACACTGACCGCACAGACCTGACAGAACCCAAACAGTAGTCAGAAATTCCGGACTTTTGATAAGTACTGGGACGACTCAGAGTATGATTTTTTCAGTAGGACCTAAACCTAAGAATGAAATAACTGACTTCAATATTAGTTTTTTGGATGGGAATAAAGTACAAGGGGTTAATATTTATAAATATTTGGGAGTTTTGATTGATTATCGCTTTTCTTTTTCAGATCATATTTTGTCACAAATAAAAAAAGTCAATCAAAGACTGGGGGCATTAAGAAGAGTGTCAGGATGTTTGACTAGGGATGTTAAGATCAGATTAGTAAAACAATTGTTGTTGCCTGTACTAGACTATGGTTTATCATTATATATTCACTCTTATAAAATATTTACACAAATTGGACCAGACTTATTATAGATTGGAAATATATCTTAAATAATGGACCTCGAGTCCATCATTGTGTAATTTATCGGAACTTGGCTGGTTA
The DNA here is from genome assembly GCA_016271365.2 of Neoceratodus forsteri. NCBI lineage: Eukaryota > Metazoa > Chordata > Ceratodontiformes > Ceratodontidae > Neoceratodus > Neoceratodus forsteri. Next base: position 1,270,909,681 of record CM057449.1, on the reverse strand, counting down.
GATCCAATAGCACAAAGGGAATATATTTGGCTTACTATATGTCACGGTTTGATATATTTAAAAGTGCATCTTTTACGAAATTTGATATGTCATAATTCTGATTCCATATATTCAGACATTCTTAGGAGGACTACTAAAAGTTGCCTATGATACAAATATATATGAATCGTATGGGGTATGGTGTTACAGAACAGTTTAGCGGGGATATGGAACAAGTTACCTCGACATATGACTGAAATTTCTGATCTGCATATTTTTAAACTGGAATTGTATTCTTACTTAAATGTTTGTTGTAATTGTTTTTAGGTAAATGTGATTTTGTATTTTGTTTTATTTTGTATTATCTGTCTATTGTAAATGCCACAGGTATCTGTTGTAAATGGGGATTTTCCCCAATCAGATTAACCTGTATAAAAATAAAATTTTAAACAAAATTTTAAACATACCCTTCACAACAAAGCAGTAAGAAATATGAAAACCTAAAACAAAAAAAAAAGTTAAAACCCTGAAAAAAAAAAAAAAAAAAAAAACAGCATGGCAACACTTATCAACCCAAACTCTCAATGGGCTGCTCACATATTGCTGGCGACAAGTAAAACACCCACTCAAAAGGACCGCCCATGACTCCTCCTGCTCCTTGTATGCCTATACCTCTGATGACTCCTTAGTGCTGGTGCGACTGACAGCATGTATGCGCACATGCAGGTGAGCACATACATGATCGCAGGCACTGAAGCACGCTCTGACACCAGCATACCTGCGCCACAATGTTGTGCATTTACACAGTGCAAAAAATGGCATGTAGCCGGCCCGGTGGCGTAGAGGGTTGAGGCGCTGGCACCTTACCTCGACCCACGCCGGTGACCCGGGTTCGGGAACAGACTCAGGTCATTGGCAGGGGGAGGATAGGATTGAGCGTCCGATGGACTGCTCTCCTATCCTGGGGTGGGTTAGGGACCGTCTTCACTCACGTAGCGGCTCCCAATGGAGATTGGAGGCACTGCATGAAGCAACGCAAAGGGGAAACAAGAAAAACGGAAAAAGCGCTCCAGAAGTTAGCCGGATGATGGCTGCCAGCTCCAGGCACCTCCGAAGACTCCTTGAGAGCCACAGAATACCTCAGCAGCTCCCGGGACTGAGAGAAACAGTGTGCTGGTTCCTCCTGCCGGTGCCTTCCCCCTCGGAGTGCGGACCCATCCGGTGAAGGGTTACACCGGGCTACCCCATGAAAGGCTGCAGATGTGAGGTAGGTGGTCGGAAGGGGGATAGTAGAGGGAATATCTGTGACCATGGCAACCTGAAGGAGAGGCAGCTCTGGGGCATGTAGGGGGATAAACAAATAACGCAAAAAAAAAAATGGCATGTAGCAGCCTGCAGTAAAAAATCATCCAAACGCAACATATAGAAAATATGCAATGGGGTTAGTTTAAACAAATGATTTATTCTGATGGACTGTTGTGACCTCTGTGACCTCATGAATGGCAGACTGAAGCACAGCCATGAGCGAAGCCACAGAGAGAGAACCCAAAGAAACCGGCACAAATCAGTTATTTAAAGGAAAGCTGTCCTAAACAGTGGGGGCAATCACCAGGGCTGCAAAAACGCCCGATTAAAACAACATACGTGGTTTAAAATAATTGCAGCTAACCTTTCTGGAGTTATTAAGCTTTTTAATGTTGCTCCTGGATGCGCCATGTCAAAAGTGCCGCTGCACCGGAAGATGGAGTGTGCCCCTGGCATCCTGTCCTGTGCCGGAAAGGCTCGCAAAAATGACGAGTGAGGCGAATCTACGTGGGATTAAAAGAAACATTGAGGCATGTAGAGGTATGTTAACTGAACCTCTACATCCAATTCCCGGTGAAAACAGAGCCATGTAATGTACTTAAAATCGTTATTGAAGCTGTAGCTCCGAGTTCGGTCATGCGCAGTAGCAACCGGTGAATAGAGGTTAGGAAATGAGCAGGGCGATAGTGTTGGAGATGAGAAGGAGGGGAAAGAGTGGGAACACAGAAGAGGCAGCCTAGCTGGGGCAGTCGCTATTGCTGAGACTAGTGAAGTGCTGGCGTTTGAAGGGTGCAAGTCTAGTTTCTGACCAGACCTCAGGAGGAAGACCATTTACTAGAGAAGGGGCCCTGGCAAAAAAAGAAGCATTGAGTGTGCGTGGTGCGACAAAAGGGGATCTGATAAGAGGGTTTGTCAGCATTGCGAGTGCAGTGCAAGTAGGTGGCTGGTGGCATCAGGTCACATGTGGCAGGAAGGGTGTTGCCAAGGCAGATTATTTTGGCCAGGAGGCCGGTCAGGTAGGCTATTTTCTTCCTTGAAAATGGAGCCATGACGCTTGTTTATAGAGCTCAGAGGTATGGGTTCTTTTACCAGCACCTGTCACAAGACAACAGCACTTGTTAAGAGCCATTTTGATTCTTCTTAGCATGGTTTCAGTAGCAGCTCCTTAGAAGATCAGTCCATAATCAATAATCAGGTTTCTGAGCTGGAAACAGTTACTCGCATAGCCTCTTGGATGAGACAGTTACGATGGCGGTAGAGCATGCCTATTCTAGAGTTGATAGCTCTGGAGATAAGTTTTACATGGGCAGCATAGGAGAGTGGACTGTCAAGTGTAACACTGAGGTACTTAAACTCATGGACTTGATCTAGAAGAAGGTGATGGTTATTCCAGATATGTAGGTTAGCACTTTTGTATTTGCTGTGGGTGTTGACAAACAACATGGACTTGGTATTTTTGTAGTTCATCAACAGGTTTTTTTTTCTTTTTTTTTTTCCTTTTACCACCTACCTCCTCGGCTGGGGTGTTCCCTATAGTGCCCCATGTCGGGTCCGTTCTTGGCTCCTGCACTGAGCATGTGCCGATTACACCTCCTCTTCTTCACCCTCTCTCTAGAGCCACTTTGCATCCCCAATCGCAGAAGACCAAGGGATCAGGGCCAAAGGGAGCTCCAAGGGAGCGACCGGTGCAGCGCCGCGGCCAAGCCTTCATGAGCTGGAGGATTCAGCTGAGTTTTCACCCTAGATTCCCCTTACAGCATGGACGTGCAATGACACCAGTGACACAGCAGGATGCACTCCCGCAAACCGCGTGCCCGACGTCTGCCATGCAAACCCATTACTTGTTCTGCGACTCATCCTAGCCCCCAGCCACCGCTAGGACCCAGCACATGCATGGGTATCCCTCCCAGAGGCAGACAGCAGTCCCTGGGATGCTCACTCCACCTCCCCCCCCCCGCCAACCCCTGACGACCCGAGCCCGTTACCGAACCTGAGTCACCGACGTGGTGCAAGGTATGGCATCCAGTGCCTCAACCCTCAGCACCACTGGGCCAACATCAACAGTTTATGTTGATCAAACCACTCTTCAAACTAAAATTTAACTGCAGGTCAGAGGATAGTATGTCAGGGTTAGCATGTGTAGAGAAGAGGACGGCATCATCTGTGTATGGATCACATTGGTGTTACATACAATAGGAAGATTGTTTAAAAATAGGCTAAAAAGAAGTGGTCCAAGGATGGAACCTTGGGGCACACCAGAGCGTACTGAGAGGCAGTCAGAGGGCGCGCTCCAATTCTGGCTTGTTGGTGCCTGCCTAGCAGGTTACTTTCAAACCAGCCTGAAACTTCTGTGGATAGACCTACAGCAGAGAGCAAGAGTAATAGGAGTTGGTGATTAACGGTGTCGAAGGCCTTTGTCAAATCCACGTACACTGCCCCAAGCAGCTGTCCAGGGCCTTAAGAATGTGCGTTGTAAAATCAAGTAAGGCAGTGGTCGTACTATGAGCTTTCCTAAAGCTGTGTTGTTGAGGGGACAGGATATTATACTTGTCCAGGTATTCAGTGACTTGATCAGCAACTATGCGCTCTAGGGCTTTAGTAAGCGGCGGGGGGGGGGGGATTGAGATCGGGTGGTAGTTAAGAGTGTTGGGTACGGTCACCACATTTGTGCACAGGCACTACAGTGGCAGATTTCCAAGACTAGGGGAACCGCCCGAGAGAGTGTGAGAGGTTTAGGAGTTTGGTGAGAGGGGGTTAGACAGCATCCAGAATGAGGCAGAGGAGCTTCAGGTCAAGGGAGTCACTGCTTGATCTGGTTTTTCCTAGTACTTTAAGCATGTATCTTCAAGCTTTGGAGAGGGATATCTTCCTGAAGTAAAAGGTGGGGTATTAGGGAGAGGTGTAGATTTTGCAGTTGGAAGGCAGGGTGGGGCTAGTAAAGAGGTCTGGGAGGAGGACCGCATTGAGATCGGTGAAGGCGGTATTAAGGGAGTCAGCAATTAATTGGGGGTCTTCAGTTAGAGTGACATTTACCTCCAACATGGTGGGGGGATGTACTAGGTTTACCTGTTAGAATTCTGGTAAGGACATCTTTGTATGGTTCAGCTTCAGGGGCAATCCAGTTTACGTTAAAGTCCCCTAGAACCACATTCTCAGTACGATGCATGTGATTATAAAGGTATTCAGTAATCATTTGAAAACCGGATGCCTGGTCACGTGGGGGGATATAGACAGATATAATGGTGAGGGCTTTTTTGTGTTGGCCAAGGATAATTTTTGACTGCAAGCATTTGGGATTTGCTGTCAGGTGTTGTTGAGAGGAAATGGCCCTTGAGGGTGTCCGCTAGATAAATGGCACAGCCACCACCATGCTTGCCAATACAGTCTAGTCTGAAGAGGACATATCCAGGGATTAATAACGCATTGTCAGGGACCTTGGGGGATAGCCAGGTTTCACTGAGGGCTAGGATGTCTGGTTTGAGCAGTGAGACCCAGACTTGGAGTTCGACAATCTTAGGAAGCAGGCTCCGAATATTGATAGAGGCTAAGGTGAGAGAACTTGGGGAGTTATGAGGAGGATTAGGTGTTATTTGGGGACCAGAGCTGGGATGGACATTTCCTGAGAGAGGTAGTAAGAGCAAGGCAATCTTAAGAAGATACTGGGCAAGGAGTTTACTGACCTTGAGTTGTTGCCACCTGGAGAGTTTACAGGGATGGGTGTTTCAGACAGGGGAGAGTAAGAGGTTGGAGTATTCAATGGGGCAGATTCTTATATGCACCGAGACTGGGGAGGTGGCGGTGACTATCAAGGAAGGGTAGACGTTAAGGTATAATGTGCAGGATGGAATGACTTTAAGGGGTGTAATGCACACCTGAAGTAGAGTGAGGGAGGCCACTGTAAAGGTTGGGGGGAAAGTAATGAGGAATAATAGCAGAGATTTGGCGAATAGGTAGGACATAGTTGCAGCAGTAGGTGTTACTGGTTGTTAAAGAGGAGGAGGGGAAATAAGTTATTATGCAAATGATGTAAGTGGAGGGAACCAGGACATGCAACAGCTAGCAAAATACAGACAGTTAAGACAAAATGAGCCAAAAATATAAGGGCAGTTAAGAGAGAGTTAAGACAGATGTGCCAGAAATATAAGGGCAGCCAGAGAGGTCGGTTCAAAGGGGGTAGTGGTAGGATTTATGAGCAACAGAGACCAGACAAAGGGTAGGAAAGTGGAGAGGCAGATTGTAAAAAGTGAGAAAATAGGTAGTGAGAAAAGCAGAGTAGATAGTAGGGGCGAGTGCAAAAGATCGAGATGGGTCGCTTTAAGGGGAGAAGAGAAATAAGAGACCGTTGGAGGAGAGGAGCTGAGGCGGTGCCCTGTGGGAGGTGCTATTTAATAGTGGTTGGGGGTGGGGTTGGGGGTGGGGTGAGGCGGGGGCAGGACAAAATATTCTCCTGAGACCTAAACAAGATTATTTCAAAATCAAGCGCCAGAGAAAGCTGGCAAGCAGAGATGGAGGGAATCCAATCAGCCAGGAGCAGAGTTTGTTTCCAGCCAATGGAGAGCCATTGGGCAGCCTGTGGATGTCTCGGTTGGAAGCCGAGCTGGTTGGACCCTCTAGCAGCATACCTGGTTCAAGCGGGCAGGCAGGCAGCATGGAGAAGAGTCGGCTGGCTCAGTTCAGCGCCGGCCAAGCCGCAAAGCGCCCGTGGGGGCAGATTCCTGAAAGGAAAAGACAGAGAGAAGATGGGTTAGCTAAGGACAGCGAGAGCAGTACAGCTAAAGCGGGGGGGTTGGACTAGAGAGAAAAACAAAAGGGATGGGATAGGAGGATACAACAATAAGGACAGAATGTTGGGGGGTGCCTCAGGTTACTCTTACTATCCCTCCTTCTCCTAGCCGGTGACGTTGAATGCAACCCTAGCCCACTAAATTCCCACACTGACCCTTCCTGCAACATCTGGGCTGATGCTCCAGGGCTGAAAACAGTGCATCAATGCGTGCAGTCTTCCATCTAAGTTCCCCGACCTGGAGGCATGGGTTGTACTATACGAGCCCCACGTTCTGGAACTTTCCAAAACCTGGCTAAAGCCCCACTATGCTGACACCACTTACCAGCTACCTGGATACTTCTCCCTGTGGCATGATAGGCTGGGCAGGAAAAAGGGTGGTGGTGTTGCACTACTCCTTAGGGAACCCCTCTCAGCCAATGTTGTCCTCTGTTCAGATCCAACCTCACCTAGCGAATGGCTCCTATATGAAATTATCATGGGAGCCTGTAAGAAATTCTACATAGGCTGCTGCTACAACCCTCCCTCTGCTGGAACTGTGGGCCTAGACAGCTCCCTCTCGGGCTTGAGCTCTTTATCCTCCCACAGAGATGCAATTCTCCTTGGTGATATTAACTTAAACTTGTTGAGCACCCACCAGTCTGACTATGTGTCCCTCCTAAAACAACACAACCTGGTCCAAACTATTACCCTTCCCACCAGGCAAAACCCACTTACAGGCACTCAGTCCCTTCTGGACTGGATCATTACCAATAGGGATGATTATGTACTGCATGCTGGTACCATGGCAGACTCCATCAGTGACCACTCCCTTGCGTATCTCCTCTGGTCATTTAACTTTAAATGTCTCCCTCCCAAATACTTGTCCTTTTGCAATTTCAGTAGCCTCAACAACCCCAAGCTCCTCGAAGAGGTTCAGTCCTTGGACTGGTCTGTTCTTACTCACTCTCTGATGTGACACAGGCAGTAACCCTCCTCACACAGACCCTTTTGACCCTGCAGGACCGGCACTTCCTGGTCACCACAAGAAGGGCCAGAGGTGGCTGCTCACGCTGGGTCACAAAAGACCGCCTTATAATTATGAAGAACAGGGATCGTGCTTGGTCCACATACAAAGCATCCCTCTCCCCGCCCTATGGGATGCCTACAGGCGCCGGAGGAATCTATGCAAACATCTGGCGAAATCCCTCAAGCAGACCCACTTCCATAATCTCCAACAGGCTAACCTTGGAGACCATAGGAAATTCTAGGCATCCATCGGCTCCCTAATTAACGCCCACTCCAACAAGGCTGCCCTGCACCTTAACTCCCCGAATGTCTTTATTACGGATCCCATGGAAGTGGCTAGGGCCTTTAACAAGTTCTATGACCTATCCATGTATCAAAGTAAACTACTTAAGGACCAACCAAATAACTTGGTCCAGCATCCGACCCCCCCAACCCCGATTCCCACTTTCTTCTACAAATCTCTCTTGAGAGCAGACTGAGCTAAGCTACTCAAAAGCCTTCCACACCACGGCTCCCCTGGTGCTGATGGTCTATCCCAGGTCTTCCTTAGACTCATCTCCCCAGCCATCACTGAACCACTCACTTGTATCTTTAATCTCGCCCTCTCCTCCTCCTCCTCCATGCCTAATCCCACGAAGACCGCAAAGGTGATTCCCATTTTTAAAGTTGGGCACCCTCTATCTATGGACAACTATCGTCCGATCTCCATCCTCCCCCACCTAAGTAAACTACTTGAGAAAGCTGTCCACCATCAACTTGCTGACTACATAGGCAAACACAACCTCCTGTGCAGCCAACAGCACGGCTTTCAAAAAAACCACTCCGGTGCCTCTGCCCTCACTCTTCTGACCAACCACATCCTCATTAATATGGGCCATGATAATGCTACCGGAGCAGTCTTCGTTGACCTCTCCAAGGCTTTCGACATGGTAAACTATGCCCTTCTCCTCACCAAACTACGTAGCCCTGGCTGCTCTCAAGAGGTTACTACCTGGTTCAAGAGCTACCTCACCGACCGCTCCCAATTTGTGTGTATTGGTCCTGCCCACTCCCCCACCCTGCCCGTCTCTACAGGTGTCCCCCAGGGCTCCATACTGGGCTCCCTATTTTCTTTATTTATAAACACCCTCCCCATCTAATTGTCTCAGTTGTCACTCTCTCCTCTATGCTGAGGACCTCGTGCTCTTCCACAGTGATAAATCCCCAGACAATATTTCCTCAGTTCTCTCCCGAAACTATACTGTGGCCCATAACTGGTTCACAAATAACCTCCTTCTGGTTAATGCCAAAAAAACAAAGTCTATGCTGTTCAGCTCAAAGCCCTTCCTAGCTATATACAAAACTCACCCCCCTCTCAACATCGTGTACCCCGATGGCCAAGCCCTTGAAGACATGTGTACTTTCAAATACCTAGGAGCTATACTCAACCCCTTCCTCTCGTAATCCGAACTCATCTATTTCAGTAGTTCAAAGTTTTCACCAAAAATTATGTGCTGCCTACAGATGCCAGCAATACTTCTCTCTGGAAGCCTGACTTGCCATCGTACAGGGAAATCTACTCTGCATCCTGGACTACTGCTCTGCTATCTATGTCAGGACGTCCACCACTCTCATGGCCAAGCTCTCCTCTGCCTATAACAGTGCCTGTCATTTTGCCTTGCTGATCCTTTTTACCACACACCACTGTGTCCTCTACAACTCACTAGGATGGCTCCCACTGCAAGGCCGTTTCGGCCTAGCCCTGTGCTGCATGGTGGATTCCACCATTCGTATTGGCCAAGTATCTCCCCTTGCTTCCTTCCTTCCTTGCTGTACAAAACTAGCACCGTAGCCTCTGCTCAAACAGCATCCCCCCAGAATATCCCCAGGGTATCTACTAACATGGGCGGAAGAGCCTTGCCTGTGACAGTCCCTACAGTGTGGAATAAACTGCCTGCTGCGCTCCGCTCCCTCAGTACCCACTGCCAGTTCAAACCCGCCTTAAAGACTGGCTCCTGACAACTTCCTGCTGCCACTGCTTCCATGGGTAGTTAACTCACTTTCCCAACTGCACCCCACCAAGGAATGTGTATGTATATTAGGTCAAGCGGGAATCAATTAAGCTGGCCTGCTTGTACACTTGAGCTTTAGTACCTACAGTATGTTTGTTAATCCTGACTTCAACCACTCCACCCCTTCCCCTCCCCGCCCCTATACTTTGCTACGCCTTATCCCTCTTTCTACTTATATTTAGACTCCCTTGTTTGTCTCCTATTGTAACTGCTGCTGATAGAACTGTACGTTTATGCATACCCTTACTTATTGTAATGCCTAACTGACGTATGGTTTATGGAATCCTGTATTTTTTGTTACACTTCTATTTGCGATTCCCATGCACTATTGTAACCTTTATTTTTTTTTGTTTTGTTTTTGTCATCTGTTCCATGCTTTGTTTGTTTGTTACATTAGTTCCTGTGCCACAGTATATGACCCGGGTCGTGCCTGAAAACGGTACTGGGATCAGCACACCTACCTGGTTGCCAAAGTCATAAATAAAAATAAATAAATAATTGAACTTTAGGTAAAATATAAAACTAATATGATTAACTGGTAGAAAACTCGTGTAACGGCTAAGTAATGAATAAAACAGATACAGGGCTCACAAGAGCTACATTACAATCTAAAAGAATCAATTTCTCAGACAAAACAAGTTACGCTTACAGTTCAGCTGAAAGACAGAAAAGGATGCACTACCGAAGCCCAGGACAGCAGAGTAGTCGGCCAAATGGCAGACTCATGGCTGACTCCAGGCAGACTCCATGATGCCCTTATGCTACAGCCCTTAAGCATTTGGACCACGGATGAGGACCGTGAGGAAATGACCCTGAAATACTAAATGCAAGCCATGTCCCCACAGGCAGAGGTTGCACCTGATTGGCGTACCAGCCCCACAGGCAGTTCAGCTGGGCTGACAATGAGCCGTATGGACAGTCAAGAGACCAAAGTCCAGGAACAACAGAGAGGGGTTAGTAAAGCAAATCCACACTGGCCCAAGTGGCCAGAAATAGACTCCTCTCACCAAGTTCACAGCTGAATAGAACTGTTTGAATGGAGCGCTAGTCAAAAAACGCTCCATTAAGCCACACCCCTAAAGACAGAGGTTGCACACGATTGGCTCACCAGCCCCACAGGCAGTTCAGTGGGGCTGACAATGAGACACATGGACAAAGGAAACCAAAGTCCAGGAATAACTGAGATCAGTCAAGTAAATCCACATTGGCCCGACTGGCCAGAAACAGACTCCTCTCACCAAGTCCACAGCTGCATAGAAGAGTTCGAATGGAGCACTGTTTCTTGGTCTTTATTATTAACAACAACAAACAAAAACTTCCTCTGCCTTCCTCAGCTCTCCCAATACCCAGAATCCACAACAACATCGCTGCAGATGGTGGGGAGCATTCACAAGGGACCAAAAGTGCATACAGCATCTCATCTCATCTCAGCTCATCACCCCCACAGTAGCTCAGAGAAAAAAAATTGATCTACTTCCAACAACTCTGGAACTTGTCTCCACTAATCCACTGGGAATGGACCGACAACTCAGATGTATGTATAAACAGGCTTTTATACTCCCTGTGCTTCAGTGCTCCTGACTGTAAAACTGGGTAAAGCAGTGCCCTACTGGGCTAACCTGGGTAACTAAACTGTAAAAAGAATATGGTAACGGTATAAAGAAAACAACTAAAACCTATAAAGCAAACAATCTGATGGCTAGTGCTCATCAGTCTGACATATAATGTAGTACCTGCAACTTTTACATCAATTGAAATAAACTTGCCCCCTTCCCATTTCGACATAAGGTTTTGATGCCAAACAATATTTTGACTGCAAACTCTGATACTGCACAAATACAGAAATAATCTTCAAGTACAAAATAGAGGTACGTCCTTTTTAAAATACATTTACTCTATTTTCAGCACAAACATAAAAAATATGATTTGGCTTAGAATGGCATGTGGATGGACAGGATGTACTGAGCATATCTTACTGTTTGTCTCGTTTGGCCTATTCTGGAAATTCAAATAGATTACATTTTTTATCTTCATGATTCGTAGTTATTTCATACTTAAAAAGAATGCTTAGTGGAAAAAGGTCTCTAGACAGCTGTTGGCACACATGTAGGAAGCAACTTCCAGCCCACCCCCAACCCCCACTTCCCAGCACGGAGCATGCTTCGTAACAACAGTTCAAAGCAAAGCTCTATTCTGCACTTGCACTGATTGTTCTGTCAGCTGACCTCTGCAGAAGGGAATTGCTAACCGCTGCCATGCTCCTTAGCTGACAAATGAATGATCCAAACTCCATCTATTTTCACTACGGCTGCCTCTAGCCCAGGTGCTCAGACAGAGAGCCCGGTGTGACATCTTAGATCAAGATGAATTGGCGCAAACTCCCGAACCAAGATTGTTTTATAGCATTTAATTTAGTTTCTTCCCCTGCTTGGATGAGCACAGCTCTGGTTATGGATTTCTATTCTAATGTACTGGAGCAGGCACTGAAAGGAGCCAATGAAGCAGATGCTGGAGTAGGGGACTGCAGGGATACTGATCAATAGGCGAGGCCCTGACCTCAGCCGCTCAGGCTCAGCAATGGCCACTGTTTAAAAAAAAAAAAAACACCATGTGTGCAGTTTCCAGTAGGAAACCAAACACCAGGGACACTTACTGAACATTTTCATTTTTTTCTTTCATTCTCCCTTTTCTTTCTTTAGTGCAGCCCTTTCTTTAACCCTTCTCTGATGGTGGCACAGGACAACTGCGGGGAATGTAATCCTTGCTTAGAAATAAGGAACAGATGATGATAACTTGATAAATAGGAACCTTAGCTGGTAATGAGTAAATTAGAGTTAAGGAAGTACAAGCTAGCTTGCTGGGTTTGCCACAAACTGTTGCCTGAATTTTTAATAATGAAATATCCTGACTCCCAGGTGGAGGTTTTGACTTTAATCCTTTCTAGCCAAAATGTAATAAACAAATATAATGAAAGGTTATTAGCTACAGTACAGCAATGTTACATACCAATTCACATATACCTAGGGCTCCCAGATCAGTTTGGCATTTTACTTGCATCTCTAGTATGGTTTTCCTATATTTTCCTGTAAGTTACACTGCGTCATACAGAATATGGATTGCTGTTGTTTTCCCATGTAACCAGTGTAAGTCTATGGGAATGATTTCCCAGTAAACAGCTCTATTTCACTCTAAAATAAAAGACTCCTTGTATATCTGGGAGTCCTGCAATATGTGACTGCTGTTTTTGATTTTAAAACAATTACCTATTTCTTTAAATGACCATTTGCTAAGAAATAGCTATCTGGTTTCTTTATTTCATCCTCTGACACACGGACAGCAATATAGACTGCCTTTTTTATTACATGTGATCTGACAATCACATGTGGAATTTTAAGCACAGAATTATGCTCATGAAATAACTCCTCTGTGCAATTTCATTTGTCTGATGAAAATGTGGTATTTTCGCCCAGCAACAAGGCTCCATTTAATCACGCTAAAGTGTGACACAGAGATCCATTTTCTTGACAAGACAGTTGATCACCCTACCACAGTGAGAAAATTAATACCCTCAAATAACCCTAACTGGGGAAAAAAGAAGAACAGGTTTCATGTTGCATTAGTAAAATATTTAACGCAACCACCAAAGTCATGTCTCTGAAGAGATTTTGGATCACTTCATTCGTTGGTTGTGCTGATTAAGACATGAGCACCTGTGCATGAGTTACACAAAATAGCCAGGGACAACCAGAATCAACACAGCACTCCTTTACATTCTAATGAGGCCAATCAGAGCTTCCGAGCCGTTAGAACCAACACCTTAAATAAAAATGTTATTGCAAAGTAGGAAAAACTACTTAAGAAGTTAATGCCATTAAAAAGGCAGTAAAATATTGATTACTCCATTTAAAATGTAGTCAGGGAGTGTGACCACAAGGTCAGGATAAATTCAACAGTTTAGAGCACTTTACTAAATAACTTAAGAGATTGTGTTAATTGGCTTTGTGCAGTTTTAGGTTAAAATTAATTTTATCCTGGCTTTAAATAAATGGATTAGAAGACGTATTAAGTTCTTCAGATTTAACTGGAATTGGCATCAATGGAGCTGGATTAAAAGCAAAGGATATTTTATGTGGTACAGACCAATGGTACACACTTTAGGCCAGATTACTGACAGCAGGGATTCCCTAAAGCATTTACGCATGGGGTGCCCCGAGCCTTTCATACTGAGCCCCTATCCCTTAGCAACATCCCCATGTTTCCCCTAGGTTTAACTCAGAGCCCACTTGTTTTCAGCCTTATTACAATTACCACATTCAGGGAAATTTACAACAGAAAAAGGAAAGGCGACCTAGAGCAACAAAGAAACCTGTAGAATGAAAATGAAAAGGACTCCGAGAAGAAATGGGGCAGAAAGCTCAAATGCCAGAGATGGGGACCATATTGTGTTGCTTGACAAATGCCCCCACTTTTCAATTTTTTTTTGGGGGGGGGGGGCTGGACAGTTACTGCCAGTGTTGGATGTCATCATATTCACTATTAAAACATAAAGACTATCATTCTATATCCCTCATGCAAGCAGTAAAACAAGACAGGGTGTTAGCTGTAGTAGGTTTATTGCACATCAGGGGGTATAGGCTGCGTGCCATTACGCCTCTGGAGTGTCTTATTGCACTTATAAAATGGCCATCTACAGTAGGTTAACTTAAAAAAAATCTTTGTAAAGCTTTATAAAACATACAAAAAATAAATTTTAACCGTTTTAAAATGTTATGCTAAAATACTTCACAAATGGTTGTCACTTGGGAACTGGTACTGTATTGATGTAAATGCTGTGTAGTCCCTACATATACACACAGTGGTTCTTTTTTAATAAACCTGTTTATTAGCAAGGTTTGGCTCAGGTTTTTTATTTTTTTTTATTTTTTTGCAATTACAGGAACTGAGATGTTAGGATGGTGGACTTCCAGTGATATCACACAGATGAGCAGCAGCTGGCACCGTAGCTTTCATTGTGATAATCCATCAAACTCCCCTAACAAGTTTTTTTTGCACTAATTTGTTTCAAAATGCCTGGGGTGAGTTCTAAAGATGATCCTACATCATATCCCAGTCTCGACAGCTTACTTTGCCACAGGATGGGAACAGATTTAGTCAGTGTAGCACAGAAGGCAGCTGCAGCCCTTCAGCCGTCAGCTATCAGGGACGGGATTATGACACGGATACTGAAGCAGAAAAACTGACCCGAAGTTGTTTTGAAATCTTGAAGCCAATCAGAGATCTAGAGAAGACAACAAAAGGAGTTCAAGCAGTTCTGGAGACCCAGTCTCCGCAAAGACATAGGCAGGATGGAAGCTGTCCAGAGGAGGGCTGTGTCAATCCTGACTTGAGGATGAGGGCATGGAACCTGGAGAATCTGGAGGGAGGCACAATACCGCTGGCAGAGATCCCTAGGGGCTGGGACTCCGGAAGAGAGTCTCAGCCAGAAACACAACGACGCCTCCCGAAAGGGAGCAGGCCAGGGGGGCACCACAAGGGTGTCCACACTGAAATCGCCTAGAAAGGCACACGTCGAGTGTTCTGGATTGTGCTGTGTGGGTGGGGCGATGTGCAGGTCCTCCAACATCCTCACAAGGAATCACTGATACTCTGCGGGATCAGCAGCTGGGGAGATGTGGACAGTCAGTTCCTCTCCCCCAGAAGAGGGGGATGAGGAGTCAGGGGACCTCAAGAGTTCAGAAGCTGGCTGCTCAGGGGGAGGTTGAAAAACCTGTCTGTCCACAGCTCTGACATAAGCAGGAAATTGAGCAGCCACAGCACTAAACTGTTCCCAGGAGAGAGGACCGCTAGGACCAAAAATACCTGGGAACACAGGGGAATTAACGCGGGTTCTGGTTATCAGATGGCTGCGACTTCTGCCTATAAAGCTGCTGTTCTGGTCCCATATGCTATGACTTTTGAAGTTTTGGGCCATTAGGAGGGCGGATTTTAAAGAAAGGAGAGACTGCCTCAGAAACTGCCTTGTGGAGGTGGATTGCCAGGGGGTGGTAGAGGTACAGTGGGTAACATCGGGGGTGGGGTGGGGGCATAATTAAGGCAACCAGCCTCTGGGTGAAGGAAGCGAGTAAAAGCAAAAGGAAAAAAAGGAGACCGTTATGGTTCTGTAGGGAAGTGGCCATGGTGGTGCAGGAAAAAGGGAGGCATTCAGGAGGTATAAGGAAATTCAGAGGGAGGAGGACAGGAAGGTACACCAAGTAAAGCAGAGGGAGCAGGCAAGATGGTGACGGGGGGGGGAGGCACAAACCAAGGAAAGGATAGCCAAAGGGGATAAAACTTTCTACAGATACGTAAGTGAGAAGAAGAATGCAAGGGACAAGATAGTGAGGATTAGGAGGGCTGCAGGAGAGACTGCGCAAAAGAGAACCAAGAAAAAGCTGCCATCCTGAACAGGTGCTTCTGCTCAGTCTTCAAAGGAAGGGAGGGGCAGACAACCAGGGAGTAGCATGAACAAAGGGGGGGGGGGGCGCACAAGATGGACACAAGTCCATTTTTAGAGAAAAAAGTCCTGAAGGGAAATGCAGCTCTACAGGTGTATATGGCTGTGGGACCAGACGGGATGCACCCAAGGGTACAAAAGGAACTCAGGGAGGTGCTAGCTGCCCCACTGATGGCCTTATTCAACAGTTCACTAGAAACAGGCATGGTTCCGGAGGACTGGAGAAGAACAGACGTGGTCCCACTACATAAGCAACAGCAGGGAGGAGGCTAGCAATAATAGGCTGGTCAGCCTCAATTCAGTGGTGGGGAAATACTAGGTGACGTGACCCGGGAAACAGAAAAGGGGAGGCCAATGGAGGTGGCCTATCTAGACAATTACAAGGCCTTCGACACCGTGCTGCACAGGAGACTGAGTAAGAAACTGAATGGCCTAGAGTTGGGATCCAAAGTGGAGAACTGGGTTAGAAATTGGTTACAGATATGCAACAGAAATTGGTGGTTAATGGCACTCACTCTAATGATGGGAGAGTGACCAATGGGGGTGCCACAGGGCTCAGTACTGGGACCGGTCCTCTTCAGTGTCTTCATCCATGACACTGCAGAAGAACTGGAAGGGAAGGTACTGTATGCCTTTTTGCAGATGATCCCAAAACCTGATATAGGGTGAACACTCGGGAAGAGGTGGATAAAATGTGTAGGGACCTTGGGAAACTTGAGGAGTGGACAGGAGCATGGCAGTTGGGTTTCAGTGCAAGAAAGTGCAAAATCATGCACCTAGGGCATAGGAACCCAGAAGTGAGAGTATAGGATGGGGGAAGGAAGTAACAGTCACTACGCAGGAAAGGGACCTTAGAGTTATCATAAAGGACAACATCAAAGTGGCAGAGCAGTATGACAAAACAGTGGGAAGGGATACTGGGATGCTGGGGTGCATATGGAGGGATATCTCCAGTAGGAGGAGGGAGGTAGCTGAGACCCCACTTTAAGTACTATGTACAATTTTGGAGGCCACACCTCAGAAAGGACACAGACAAGGTGAAGACAGTCCACAGAAGGCAGCTAAAATGGTGCAGGGGCTGCATGAGAAGCCCTACAAGTAGAGACTACGGGATCTCAACATGTACACCCCGGAAGAGAGAAGAGCAAGAGGGGACATGATAGAGACCTACAAGTACTTCACACGAGTAGACAGGGTGCAGGAAGGAAGTCTTTCTCAAATGAGAAAGAGCACCAAGATCTGGAGGCATGAGATGAAGCTGAAGGAGAGGGGTTTAAGTGGGATGTAAGGAAGTACTAGTCATTGAAAGGGTGGCAGACACCTAGAACAGACTGCCAGCAAAAATGTTGGAGGTGGAAACAGTGGGGGACTTCTAGCATGCATAAGGCAGACATAGGGCAATACTAGTAAATAGGTAGGGAGGGTCGTCAGAGACCAATTAAGAGTCTGTGGAGACCGATTAGGCAGGAAACACCTGGGCAGACTGGGCGGGCCAAGCAGCCCTTTTCTGTCGACAAATTCTGTGGTTCTATGTTTCAGAACACCTTGTTGATAACAACTATCTTGCTTTGCCAAAAGTGATTACAGCAGACTAAAAATGATGAGCACTATGGCCTCTTCCTTTTTATGTTAGAATACAAGCTGTTAAAATGAATGCCTTGCCCAGATACTTGTATTTGTTTCAATGCGTTCCTTATGTAAATTCTCATACATTGCTCTTTGAGAGGCAGAAGCAGAGTCAGGCATTCAAAGGAAGGAAGGAAGGCAAGGCCCAGGCTATGCCAGACCCTAAGCTTCAGGGGGATGGGCGGTTCCGTCATTAGTAGGTTACTTGACAGCAGCGCATATGCGTACTGCACTACTTTGGAGCCAACAATCCTATTAGGCTCACTGGAAAGATACTGATGTAGCAAAGGATCTGGAAGTGCCTCTGGAGTGGAGTCTTGGCAGCCACAATGCCCAGCTTAGAACTTAGGGCATACGCACAGCACTGAAGGGCTAGAATAAGGGCATAAAGACCACTTGTTTTAAGCAGGTACAGTACTTTGGGGCTAGAAATGGTTGACATGGGATGCTTCCTTTGTCCCAGCTAGGATAGACCCTTGGTTCAGACAACAGGCATGCCTGGGCATACGTACGCCTCGGCAGCTGCTGACAGGTACAGTAGTTAGCTCTTTCAAGGAATGCTAACAGTTATTTGGTTGGAGACAGACAGATTTTGTTACTTCCAGATCAAGGACTACCTCCAGAAACAGCAGAGCTTACATTCTAAGGAAGAAGATGAGATCACCCCACCCCTTGTGGACTTTAAAACTTTCTGGGACTTCTCAACGATTAAGGGTGCTATTTCACATCTCTATCATGCTGATTTGGACGGTTTGGGCAATTCTACTAACTATCTCAGACTAAAATGTGAGGAAGAGCTTCAAGTTCCTATTCCTGAGAAGGCATGGCTTAAGCTGTGGGAAGATGTGCTGCATACTTAATCTTCCCCACAGTGGAGAGATTTTGTTGGAAGGTGAGGGTTCGCTTCTTTCTGGTCCCTTGGTTCCAAAGTAAAGGGGACCTCAAATGTCCCTCTGTTTGCTGGAGACAATCTGGTGAATTGACAGCTTCACATGAGCAAACCTTCTGGACTTATCCGAAACTGGCCAGTTACTGAGACGAGAAAAGCATAGCATACCTCTACTTAGAGGTGCTTTGACTAGCACTCAGTGTTAAGCGTAAAACTCCCAAAGCTGAAGGGGGCAGAGTTTTTTTTTTTTTTACTATGGAATACTCTCACAACAGCAGTTGCAAAAGCAATTACTAAACGTTGGATCCAAATAAATACCCCAAATTTAGAAGACTGGATAGACATTCTCTCCCAGGTACAACGATGGAGATGGTAATGTTTCTTGTTCATTCCTGTCTGTCAGCCTTTTGCGCTGGCCTGACCAGGAGCAGAAGCCTCTACAGCTTGCCATTGCCAGGAGTAAGGTCTGAGTGAGGTGTACTGGGAGCAGCTGAGCAGCTGTTCTGGTTGGGAAATAAGCAAGGGAGTAGTTGGGTGGCTTGTGGCTGGGATAGAAATGTTTTGTTTCCTGGTCTGAAGCGGACAGTCAGCACTGCCAGTAGGTGACTGCAAGGCTTGTATTTGCTGGGAGTTAGGAGTAAGTGATGGTGACTGGAAGCAGCTGACCAAGTGTTCTGGCAGGGTTGTGAGCGATGGAGCTGTTAGACAGCACTGATTAGTAGACAGTTTCAAATGCTTGATAAGAGCACTGCTGGTTTGCTTCAAATCATGGTTTCTGCCCCCCCCCCCGACGATTGTGTCAGAGTAAAAAAATATGGTGGCTATTTTGAAGATTTGAAAACTTGGCATACTAATTTCTTCAATGTACTGCATCCTGACTGCATGCACTTTTTGTTCTCTCTGAATTGTGGCATTTCGCTGCATTGCTGGCAGCCAGTCAGGGCACAGCAATTTTCTTACCCATTATTTAATAGATTTCATATACCTCTGTAACCTTCCCCATAAAAGTAGGGATTGCTATGTAGTCCCCAATTTCTGCCTGAAGTTTGCACTAAAGGGTTAACTGTTCTAGCCCATGACATAACTGTAAATAAAGTACCAGACAAAATAGAGCGCACTCCACACCAAAAGAAAGCCCAGGGCATCAAGTATTATAAATCCAAATAGATATTTCCTCAGGACTCTCCCTGCTCTAACCACACTCCTGAGGAAGACTCGGCAAGGAGTCAAAGCGCTGGGTGGTAGCAGGAGTGCGCTGTGATGGTATAGCTCAAGAGCTGAAATAAAATATCTATTTAGAGTTGTAATACTTAATGCTCTGGGTTTCCGTTTGGTGTGGAGTGCGCTCTATTTTGTCTGGTACTTTATTAACATTTACGAGCTGGCTGCTCGTTTGGGTGCACCAATTACAAAGGTCGCTCGTGGTTTTTTGCTTTTGAATTGTTCATAACTGCAAATACTTGCTTCCTGTTACTGCATTTTTCTGCCCCAGCAACAGGGAGTTCTTGTCAAGATGTACTCATTGGCTCACCAATGCTGGGTTCTTCTGCTTGCTCACTCAGGGCACGTAAATGGGGCCCCAGTCTCACGAAAATAAGTTTTTTTTAAGGTTTAAGTTCCAATTCTATATGGCTCTGTCATCTGTAGGATGCATGATCTGGCTGCGACTGACTGGAGGGGGCTCATGGGCCTGGGATGATAGAAGGGTCCTAGATCTGGTGTGACACTGGCTCCCTCCAGTTAGGTCTCTGGAGGCTCAGATCCCCACAGGGGTCTGAGTCTGGGGCTAGCAAAGGCCTTACGGTGGTCCACCCTCAAAAAAGGCTGCTGGCGGCGATCGTCACCATACATCCTGTGTATCTGAAGGTAATCAGTCATTTCCCTGACATGATCCTGGCTCCAGAAGGGGGATCACAACTCAAATTGAATTAAAGAGGTGATGCTGCAACATTGAGACCCAAGGAGTAAGATGCGGTGAACCCTGTTAAGCCTCAAAGTTGTACCAATCTGGCGCTGTGACATTGAGACCCATCATTTATAACACCCCCTCCTCCTTCCCACTCCCTCAGATCTACCAACACTCGCACGCTGTCACCCGCTGCTACACCCTCTCCAGCTAGTCTGGGTACTCTCACCATTTCTCTAAAATATGGAACTCTCTACCTCCCCAAATCCGACACTCCTCCTCCCTCTATTCCATCAACACTGCCCTCTCCAACAATCTTGCACCTAACTGTTCCTGTCATGACTTGCCTTAATTTCCTTCATCTTGCTCCTTACAGTTCACCCCCCTTTGGAATTTACCCAATGCCTCTACCGACCCTGGCCCCTCCAAGGTACTAGTTCTCATACCCTTTTTCCTTCCCCTACTCTCTCCCCCTTTTTCCCTAGCTTTCACACTCCCCCTTGCAGAGTTCTCAGCATCCTGAAGGGGTCCTATAGTGCCAAGGCTTGCCATGTTTTCTTCCCCATCTACTTATCCTTGACTTTCCAGGTCCCCTTGCAGGGTCCCCAGCACCCTGGAGGGTTCCTTGGATCAGGCCTCATCCCCTCCCAGCTGTTATTTCCCATTCCCTCCCTCTCACTATCCCTCTATAATTACAGCACCTAACCGCATGAGGGTTTACAATCCCCTGAACTTCCTTGCCCCCGTGCAGGCTTCATCGCATCCTGAAGTATTCTCTTTCTGGGTGAAGCCTTATTTTCCCTCCTAGATGTTAATCACTCTTTCTCCCTCTCTAATTCCTACTGAGCAGGGCTAGCCTACGCTCAGCTCCCGGACTCCAGCTCACCGGCATTTCAGTAGCCGACTGCCGCAGCACGAAAACCGGATCCCTCCTGCACTAAGCTACTGCCCTGCGCAGGGCTAGCCTACGCTCAGCTCCCGGACTCCAGCTCACCGTCATGATGACATTTCAGTAACCGACGGCCACAGCAGGAAATCCAGATCCCTCCTGCACTAAGCTGCTGCCCTGAGCAGGGCTAGCCTACACTCAGCTCCCAGACTCCAGCTCACCAGCCCAATGGCATTTAAGTAGCCGACGGCTGCAGCATGAAAACCGGATCCCTCCTGCACTAAGCTGCTGCCCTGAGCAGGGCTAGCCTACGTTCAGCTCCTGGACTCCAGCTCACCGGCCCAACGGCATTTCAGTAGCCGACGGCTGCAGCATGAAAATCGGATCCCTCCTGCACTAAGGTACGGCCCCAAGCCAGCCAACCGGATCACGGGCGCCTTCCCGAAGCAAGCCCTGATTGGTCCAGACCTCTCCTGCTTTACCCTTGCCGCTTGGCGCTGTATTTGAACCCTTTTCTGCTAGTTTTTCGTCCCACCCCCACCAGCCCCTCCCAGGCCTCCTTTAAATACATCTTAGCCACACCTTGCTTGGCCTTCTGTCATCCAATAGGTCCACGATTAGAATCAAGACCATACCACTTTCTTCCCTGTATTCATTCTGTCTTATTCTCCACCCACTCCCAAACTATTCTTTCTTAGAGCCATGGCCTTTTTAATTATTGCCTTTTTGCTGCTAATAAGTAATGCTCCTAATGCAGACTTTCCTAATAAAACTCAATACTCGAGCTCTGTCCTGGAACCCTTCACTTACATTGCCTCAAATCACTATATTACTCTCCTCTCTACATGCCCTCCATTCTTTATTTATACATCACCTTCTTCCCCCTCACTCTCACTACTAACTTCCCCTATGGCACTTAAAGCTCTCCTCCTCTTAACCCAAAATTGTCATGCAAGTCTGTCCCTAACTAACTCAACTGCCAGCCTCCTTTTCACCTACAAACCACCCATGAAGGAAAAAAGCACTCAAAGCACATTTAAATTTCCTAAAGAAACTGTTACTCCTGCTTCTCTTTTGCTCAGGCAATGTTGAGCTAAACCCCGGCCCTCCATTGCTGCTCACCTCTCCTTCGGAATTTGCAGCAGCGTCCGGATTAAAAATAATGTTGGTCAACATTCTGAGCCTGTCTAAAAAATTAACCCAATTACAAGCATGGGCCAGCCGCACCGAATCAGATCTCATTGTCATCACTGAAACCTGGTTAAGAAAAGCCACCAGACCAACAAATTAATCTAGCGGCTATAATCTGTATAGGGCAGACAGGGACTCGGGGGGCGGGCGGTGGAGTAGTCATCTATGCCAAATCCCAAATTCTCAATTAGTGACATCTATTGCAATTCAAAGCAGAAGGAATGTGAGATTGTTTCTCTGAAGCTCCGCCTTCCTTCTACAGAAAGCGTCACTATTATTGGTGGCTATAGGCTCCCCTGCTGAAGAGATAGATGTCCTTAACATCCTTAAATCTCTTGCCATCAATGCTAATACAGAAACAATAATCATTGGTGACTTCAACCTGGATTGTCTGTCCCCCAAATCGCTTGGCTTGAAATCCCTATGTGACGATCTAGGCCTTGTTCAGCTAATTAGTGAACCAACTAGGATTAATACTTCAAAAATAGCTCAATCCTAGATGTGGTACTAACCACTCACCCACATAAAATTTCACATGCAGCAGTCTTCCATAATGACATGAGAGACTATAGCATTGTAGTCTGCACAAGGTCGCAAGCCAAAGTACAATATCAGCCCAATTTCTTTATTAAATGGTCCTTTCGAAAGTTCAATATCTTAAACTACCTGGAAGACCTAAGCAAGATCAGATGGCAAAATCTCTTTCTAGCAAAATCAGTTGATGATGCCATTACTGTCCTTAATGATAACCTTACTATCTTGGCTAATAGACATGCACCTCTGATCAAGGTCTGGAGGCATAAAATCCCTCACACCTGGTTCACTCCGGAACTTAAGCTTGCATTGACAAACCGTGATAAACTATGGGCCCAGTCCAGGAGAACCAAGAACCCTGTAGACTGGCAGGCCTTTAGAGCAGTTAGGAAGGCCTGTGTTAAATGTATTCGTACCACCAAAGCAAACTTTTACATTTCCACCCTGGAACAGGCTAAGGGAACCCCCATAAAATTTGGAGAACCCTAAAATCCATTGAGGGTCGGTTGACTGCCCCCTCTGTTCCAACCAAGATCCACAGTAAAGGCATGGTTGTGGATACTAATCAACAAATACTGGAAGAATTTAATTCACACTTCACCACTGCTGGCCTAGCCTTTGCTTCTTCGCCGTATGCTACTTGTGTTAAGATTCAAGACAGCTCAGACTCAATGCTGCCTTCCTCGGCCTGTTCATTCCAGCTGCTCCCATTGACCTTCAAAGAAGTTGAAGACTCCCTTATTAATTTAGATACCAAAAAAAGCCTAGGGGAAGATGGACTGGATCCACTCTTCCTAAAACTTGGTTTCTCATACCTTACTGACCCTATCCTCCATATTCTTAACCTTTCTATCTCCTCCGCCACAGTTCCCTCTTGCTGGAAATCTGCTCACGTTCTCCCTCTATTTAAATCAGGTGACCCATGTGACCTAAATAACTACAGGCCCATTTCAATTCTGCCCATCCTCTCAGAAGTTCTCGAAAAATTGATCTACACACAACTAAAAAAACATATTGAATCCCATTCTGTTCTAAACCCTGCACAATCCGGTTTTCGCCCTAATCACAGCACCATCACAGCTCTGCCCAAAGTTACTAATGATTGGTTCGCTGCAATGGATTCTAAGAAAATAACGGGAGCAGCATTCTTAGATCTCAATAAAGCTTTCGATACAGTAGATCATAACTTAGTAGTGAATAGCCTTATTAAAATCGGTTCCACCCCTTCCACTACCCAGTGATTCCATAGTTACTTATCCGGAAGGACCCAGAAAGTTAAAGCATGAGGTTAGTTCTCATCCTCCCTGCCTATCACCAGGGGAGTTCCACAAGGCTCCATCCTAGGTCCCATTCTTTTCTCTCTATATAACAACAATCTTGACCACCAGATAGCCAAGTCAAACCTGCATTTCTCTGCAGATGACACAGTGCTATATACCTCTGGTCCCACATTATCTGGAGTCAGAGACCGCCTCCAAACTCTAACTCCCAACCCTAACTTACTGTGCTCCTATTCTGACTACTGCCCATAAATCAGCACTACAGAAATGGGACGTCACCTATAATAATGTCTGTCGTTATGCATCTAAGGCCCCTCGGCTTAAGCATCATTGTCAGCTGTATAGTGACCTAGGCTGGCTCTCCCCCTCTGCAACCAGACTATACCATCTCGGCTGTCTATGTGACTCCATTATTAGGCTGGAAACCCCAGCATCACTGGCTGAGTTACTACGTCCCATCACCTCAAACCATGGTCTGAGGTCAAGAGACAAATCACTAATAAGGATACCCTGGTGTCACACCACCAAAGGCACCGAGGCCTTCGGGTATGCTGCCCCCCAGATGTGGAACATGCTGCCACTGGACCTCAGGCAATTTTCATTTCACTACCACTTTAAACGTGGGCTACGACATTACCTAGCTACTACTGAACAGTGTACCTGTTTCGACCCTACCTGACCGTGCCAATGAAACCCTGCCCCACACCTATCTCCTCCCTACTAACCAATTTGTCCTGGTACCACATCCCTACCCCCCCTTCCCTTCCTCTAGCATCTTCCTAAACTCACTTACTTGCTTATTGCCTTCTCTCTCCTGCTTGTTGTACTTTATGTCTACCTGTAGAACATGGAATAACCCTGCTTCTGAAACTGTAACTACTCTGCTTGTTATATACTGTACTGAACAATACTGTTTTTCTGTACTGAACATTGCTGTTTTACTTCTATCCGTGCCTTCACTGCTATTTTAGCCACACTGCCTCATGGCATGTACTTTGCTTTACTGTCTAAACACTTTATTTTTTTATTTTTTTTATTTAGTTGTTTAACCAGGTATAGCACACTAAGCTGATAGCTTTTTTACAGGAGCGACCTGGGAGCACAAGGAGGTTAAGTGACTTGCTCAGGGTCACACAGTATGCAAGTGGAAGCTGTGGGATTCAAACCCAGGTCTGGTCTGCTGGATGTCACCAGATTTGCAGCTCAGAGCCTTAGACCACTGCGCTATATTGCCTTACAAACTGTATTGTCTATGTAAATACCCACTATATGTATTGTCTTGTACTCTCCCGGGTAGTGCCTGAAAATAGTCACCTACTGGCTAGTGCACTTACCCGGTAAACAAAAACTAAAATAAATAAAATAAACTGACTTTACGCAGCTAGAAACTAACCTAATTAATGCCAAGCTGCTACTAAATGCCAAGAAAACTAAAGCCATGTTTTTCTCTCCATATACCTCCCGCACTACTACTCCTGACACATCTAAAGACCTTATTGTCACCTCTTTAGGAGAACCACTGGAAATTATATCTAAATTCAAATATCTTGGCATCTGGCTTGATAACAAACTCTACTTTAATAACCACGAAGACCTGTCCAAGAGATTAAATGTCAGGCTAGGTTTCTTTTTCCGTAATAGGTCTTTCTTTCCTTTGGAGACCAGGCTCAGACTTATACAAGCCACTTTCCTCCCCCTTCCAGACTACGGGGACATAATTTATAACACTTCAGCAATTACCAACCTCCATAAATTAGACACCCTCTTCCACCGTGCCCTGCGTTTTATCTCCAACTCCCCGTACTGAACTCATCATTGTGATTTGTACCTAGCAGTTGGGTGGACCTCGCTAACCATTAGGCGTGCACTCCATGCCGGCACCTGGACCTCAAACCTTCTTCTGAATAAACTCCTGAGCTACCTAACTTCTCTTGTCCATATTTCCTACAGTGTCTACTCACTCAGAAAGTCTGACTTTATTCTTCTAGATGTACCCAGGACTCGGACCTCCTTTGGTAAACGCGCTATCTCATGTTCCTGTCCAACCATTTGGAATCGCTCACAATCCTCGCTGAAATTATCCAGTACTGTCCCTGTTAACTTCTTCAAAATGATAGTGATCAACAAATTAAAAGATATATGTAACTGCTTCTAATCTCCTCCTCCATCCTAGTATTCCTCATTTAGCCATCACCTACCCTCCCCCCTTTTTTTTCTTCTCTTATTTGCCATGTACTCCCTATCCCTCCTGCTCCTTACGCCTCCCCATAGGCTCATGCTGATTGTTTTTAAGAATGTTACTTTATGACCTGAACATAATGTACTACACTGAATCTTACTGTTTATTACTGCTATGTCATTCTATATATACATTGTGTACTTGCCTGTAAACCTGTAATCAGGACCTCCTTGTGAATGAGCTTGCTCAATGGAGTTTTCCTGCAATAAACTTGAACTTGAACTACTCCAGTCCCCTGTCCCCTTGCAGGGTTCCCGCATCCTGAAGGGGTCTCTCTAGAACATGACTCTGTCATCTCGTCCTCTCTCTTTCCTTCACCCCTTATTTCATGATAGCACTTGTTCACTTATTAATTGTTCTCATAAATTACTTATGTATGCAACACTGTTTGGAACAACTGCCTTAATTAACTGCATGCTATGTTGATCTTTGTAACTTGAATGTAAAATGACTCATCCCTATTGTACCCCTTCCCCTAGGCTGCACTGGGAGACGAGCAACCTGTTGCTCAGTGTGCCTTCCTGGTGAAACATTTCAATAAATAAATAAAATAAATAAATAAAAAGGGGTTAAGATGCAGCGAGCCTGTTTACTACCTCACATTTGTTGGTGCCCATGCCTGTGTAAGTTGCTAGCTAGGAGGGTATACCCATGAATCTTTTAATAGTAGAGTTTGTATGGTGTAACAACAGTTCGCTGTGCCTTTAAGGGAGCAGGTATATCCCATGGCTTGGTCCTCCCATAGCTGCAAGTGGACAAGTAAGAACTGAAAATACAATACGTTTAAATAAGTAAAAATGCTGCTAACTGTGGTTCCTGCTGCTCATGGGCTCGGGATCTGTAAATACTGATTTCTATCGGCCCACAATGGGTTTGCCACCAGGGCTCCAGTTGTGTAATTCCCTGTTTCTCTCTAGTACTGTGCACAGTGCAATATGTAAATAAAATTGTTGGTGTCTGCAAGCAAGTTATGCCTCAGATATGCTGTCCTTTGTCATATCTGTAAATAAATGGGAAAACAGAAGGGGACCATAGTTTCAACTGAACACCAGTTTGCTTGAAACCAAGTTCACAGCAATCCTAAATATTGTAGTTACCCGAGTTGCCTTGCCAGGAGCTATATATAATGTAGTGCAGATGAAATCTCTACTTTCTGACCACACCACGGGGGTTCCAAGGAGTCATTACCCCTGATGGGCCTTGGTAGGAGGGGAGGTCGCCAGGACTAGCACCACTGGCTCCACCCTGTGGGTGGTGATGGAGCCAATTATCAGATTCATTCTACTTGGATGGGGCATGGTCGGACAAAGACAGAGAGCAGCTCCACTGGGATGATGCAGTGATCCTTATAGGTGGCGCAATGGTGGTCATGTGATGTGACACGAGCCCTCCGAGACACCCTAGCAACTTTTGTATTAGCATGAATTAACAGATGTTATGTATAGGTTCACTTACATGAAAATAATCACTAGCTGAAAGAGTTAGCATGTAAAATGTTTTCTATTTTTTAATTCATGTTTTAGACTTCTGATAATGCACAGAGAATACAGACCCAAACTGTTGCCCAAACATTTTTTTTCGTATACTACAACATCACTGATGATAAAAATGGCAAGCTAACAAGTGATATCTTCGCTGACAATGGGTGGCTCCTGGCGAGACGTTACCATCACGGTACTTCTAGATATGGGAGTCGCCCCTGGGCTATGCCCCCCCCCCCAAACCACGGTATAGGCAAAGGGGTGGGGGGAGTTTGTCACATTCAATTTTAATCAGGTTACTTAACCATATAGTTTTGCATCATTTTATCAGATTTTGTACTAACAGCAGGATATTTTTGTTATGTATTAATTGATATCCTACAGGTTAGTATAATCACAAAGTACTGTTGTACAGAACCTATATGAGTACAACTTTCAGAATGTTGATTACATTACTATAGTCCTACACAGCACTGAAGTTAGAACTTAATACAAAAAAAAAAAATTATATTTTCACATAAATAACACATTAAAAAGTTTTAATTAGTAAACCGATGCATACATTGAAGATGCATTGGTCTAACTAAAACTACACAATTTATCATCATCTGGAAGGGGCAAGACTTCAAAAACTTACTTACGGTCCCAGAGGATATAAACTGTATATTTCAAGTTAGGTCACAGCATATTCCACATATACATTTTTTTGATTATTGTTACCATAGCAACAAAAGTTCATATACTGTAGCAGTCTTCATGTATTACGTATAATATCAATTGACCTAATACATTGTCATTAAATCTACACATAAATCCAGAGGTGACTCAGACAGATGAATTTATGTTATCTGAGAATGCTACTCAGTGATAAGCTAACAAATTAACAGACTCCCAGAGAGCTGATAAGAAAATGCTATGGTAGCTAACAGATACTTAGTTTAACACAGGACAGCACCAGGTGGCACCTGGTTCTGTTATCTGTGAACTAGAAACAGAGACACCAGAAGAGGTTAAAAAAACTGTTTAAACAACAGTGCAAGCAAAAGTCACTACAGAAATGAAGGTAACTGCTGTAAATCTACTGAACATTTCTGCTATTACTGTATAGTACGCAACCCCCTGACTTCCATGTTTATTATATTATTATAAAATGGGTATAAAAAAAAATCCAGAAATCTGATCAGACCAAGTGCTGATATCGCAGCACAACAGCACTGGAAAAAAATCTGTGACCTCACTGACCTATTTCCATTAAGCAGGCACAGCTGTATCAATACACCTCAGTTCACTTATTTGTATTTTAAAAATGAAGTGTCTACCATCTACTGGCCAAGCAGCAAAATTACAATGATTAAACAGGGCTACTTTTTTTTTTCTTCTAATTTTTACTTTCAATTAAAAAAATAAACTGCTTTAAAAATGATTTCTTGACTTATACTAATGGACTCATTTCATAATCACAATATGTCACGTCTCGGGCAGTGGAAGCACTCAGTCTTTGGCCTCGTACTTCAATATACCCACGTCATGTTGTCCCAGCACAACGCACACCCTGTCATGTATTTTTGCTAAGTGTGTGACAGAGCTCTGCCACTGATGTGGAGATGTGCCAAAAAAATGTTACTCACCAGCAACTGTAGTTCTAGGAGTGGCATATGGTTCACATCCAAACATTGGCAGTTCTTCCGTAAGAGCTTATTTACCCGAAACGCCTTTAAACAAAGCTCTCCCACCATCTGAGCAATATATCCCTCAGCTCTACCCTGTGACATCAGATTTTGCACACTGGAAGCAGGGATCCGTGTGCCACTTGCCAGGGGAGACTGGGTGGGTGGTGTGAATGGGAACCATAAACCACTCCTAGAATTATAGTTACTGATGAATAACCTATTTTTCCAGGGGCGTGGATATGGTTCACATACACATTTTGGCAGACTTCCAGCTGTCCTCTGAAACGACGGGGCAAGGAGTGTACCGCTACTTGACAAATAGAGATTGGAGAACCGAGGCCCCAAAAGCAGCATCCCGGTGAGACTCCAGGCCGATGCTGTTGTGGGAGATGAAGGAGTGTGCTGACTTCCAGGTAGCAGCCCTGCATGTCTCCTGAATGGGGATGTACCTGAAAGCAGTCACCGAGGCAGTGGTACGTCTGGTGGAATGAGCCCTGAGCTCTATGGGTGGCTCCTTAACAGTCAACCTATAACAGAGGTCAATGCAGAAAGTGATCTGCCTGCCAACTGTCCGCTTAGCTGCCGGTCTGCCAGATGTGACTTTAGTGTAGGTATCAAAGAGCTGGTGAGGCTCACACTGAACTCCAGCCGTGCACTCCACACAGAAGAAAAGCGCCAGCCGCAGGACTAGAGAATGGAGCTTGCATTCAGCCTCCCAAGATGGGCTGGTAAAGTAAACCTCAAGGTTCATCACCTGGTTATGGTGGAACTCTGAGACAAACTTCAGGAGGAACTTCGGATGGGGACTCGAAGGGCTACCTTGTCCCTGTGGGAGACTAGATAAGGAGGCTCCATCGAGAGTGCCTGGAGCTGATAAATCCTCTGTGGAAGGCCATCTTCCACAAGAGGTGTGACATCTCACACCTGTGCGTAGGCTTGAAAGGCTTGCCCATGAGCATTGTGAGTGCCAGCAGTAAGTTCCAAGGTGCTGGTGGCTCACTCACCGGGGGGGAGAGGACAAGCAATCAAGACCCTTAAAGAAGTTGATGACCACCTTCTCCTGTGCCACTGTCGGCATACCAGCCTGTGCCCAGTATGCAGAGATGGCTGCCAGGTGCATCTTAAGAGTCGTTAAATGCAGTCCCAGCTAGGACAAGTGCCAGACGTATTCTAAGATGCTAGCCACAGGTCAGGTCAGGGGATCAAGCTCCTGGCTCTGACACCCAATGGAGAACCACTTCCATTTGAAGGCATAGCACTGGCGAGCTGACTCTTTTTGAGAAGCCTCCACAATGTGGAGAACATTCTCTGAAAGACACAGAGCTTGGAATTCTAGCTAAATGGGAACCAGGCTGTGAGGTACAGGGACTGATGGTTCAGATGCAGGACCTTCCCCTGTTGTCTGGTCAGCAGATCAGGGCGAAGAGCCAACCGCCACAGAGGCTTGCTGCTGAGACTGAGGAAATCTGGTTACTAGAACTGGTGAGGCCAGTCAGGAGCTATGAGGCTAATCCATGCTTTGTCCCTCTGCACCTTGACAACAACTTGGGAATCAGGAGAAAGAGAGGAAAGGCATACAGGAGGCCTGGGGTCCAGGGCCTCGCAAATGCATTCCACCACCATTGTCCTGGACTACGGGGGGCAAAACAGTCTCAGTTTTTTGTTCTCCTTGGAAGCAAACAGATCCACCAGAGTGGTGCCCCACAGGCAGAACAGGTGGGTCACCACCTCTTTATGTAAGGACCACTCATGTGATGTCTTGTAAATCTGGCTGAGAGCATCTGCCAGCTGACTGCTCTTGTGACATGAACTGACATGAGACTTGCACCCAGGTGGTGCATGAGGGTCAGGTATGGAGGGCCTCCCGACACAACGGAAGGAAGTGCATTGCACCCTGCCTGTTCAGGTAGAACATGGTTGTGGTGTTTTCCATCTGGACTTGCACTAACCCCTGACTAGGGGAGCAAATTACATCACAGTTAGCCGCACTGCACAGAGATCCAGCAGGTTGCTGTGGTGACAGGACTCCCTGGGTGACCATAAGCCATGGCTCACATGGTTTCACAGGTGCACTCCCCATCTCATCAGAGGTGCATCCACCATGAGGGTGACTGTCGACTCTGGGCACACAAATGGGACTCCATCCTCCAAATGTTCTGGGATCAGACACCACTAGATGGCATCCCACATCGGCTGGGTCACTGTGACTGGCTGGTCCAAGTGGCCTCGGCACTGGGACCACTGATGGTCCAACTCCTACTGCAGGTGCTGTGTCTGCCAGTAAGCCCACTGGACCACACTGGTGCAAGATGCCATACACCCCAGCAGCCTCAGGAAGTCCTGGGCAGGGCGCAAGCACCCAATCTGAAATGATCATGCAAAGAAGGTAAGATCTGATGCCTGGTGTACTGGGAGGAAGGCTGTGGCCCATAGGAAGTCTAGCTCTACCCAATGAAGAGAATCACCTGCAAGGAGAGCAGTACGGACTTGGCCGGGTTGACCAAGTGTCCATTAAGGACTGCCCTGGCAAAAGAGGCATGCTGCCTGGCACGGACATCCAAGGCACAATGCATAATGAAAGTGTGTACTGTGCTCCAGGTAGCAGCTCTGCAAATGTCAGCGATAGGCACAGAGCAAATCTCTGCCAAGGATGTAGCAACTGCTCTCTGGTGGAGTGGGCACAAGCTTAGCCTTCTAGTCTGACCTACACCATGGAATAGCACTGGTGGAGACAAGCCACTATCTAGGCAGAAATGCATTTGATCATAACTGGCTAATCCAGCCAGTTGGGGTTGAAGGAGATGAAGAGCTGCTTGGACTGCTGGAAGTCCTTAGTTCTATCGAGGTAGAACCTGAGGGCTCTTTCAGCAACCAGCGAGTGGAGGGTGCACTCTCCCTCATTCTGAAAGTTGAAACAGTAGGTGGGCAGCATCAGGTTTAGTAATGTACTGTTATGAATTGTTTGTAATACTGTATTGTATTTGTTGTAATTTTTGTACTATACTTATTATTATAATTGTAATACCTGGGCATATCGTCCCAGGTCATGTCTGAAAAAGGGCCTTGGCTCATGACACTTACCCAGTAAACAAAAGCTGAAATAAAAATAAATAAAGGCTGGTTCAGATGGAACTCAAACCACCTGGGGCAGAAACTTGGGGTGTGTGCGGAGAACCACCTTGTCTTTATGGAAGACAGTATACCGAGGGATATGTGACTAAAGCTCATACCTCAGAGAACCTGTGGGTAGAGGTGATGGCCACCTGTAACAGTAGTTCTAAGAGTGGTATATAATGTTCATCCACACATCTGGCAGTGTATCTTTCTCTTTTAAAGTCTTCAAGCTGGCTCCTCTCACCCACCCGGGTGGTAACTTCCCAAGCACCACCCCGTGATGCCAGCTCTTGCCTGATGGAAGCAAAACCAGTGTGCCACTTGCCAGGGGAGGTTGGGTGGGTCACTGTAGATGAACATCAAATACCACTCCTAGAAGGTACAGCTATGTACTCACCGTAACGGTAGATCTTCAAGAGTTATCTACTGCAGCAGGTAATACACTTGGGTCCTCACCAGAGGGCGCTCTTCTGCATGGCAGCTTTCTTCTAGCAGTCTTTGCCTAGGGGCCGCCCACACACGACATCATCATCCTGCACCTATATAAGTATGGGCGGCCCCAGACATCCTCAGTTCCCCACCAGATTCAGCTCGCTAAGTGAGAATCGAGAAAGAGCCGAGGTACCTTAGGTGCCCCCTCATTCATATATATTTGGATCAGAAGTTGTTCTCTTAGAGAAGGAGGGGGATGGAGGGAGGGATCGTACCTGCTGCAAGAGATACCTCTCAAAGATTTACCATTATGGTGAGTATGCAACTGCACTATCTTCCATGAGGGTAATCTCTTGCAGCAGGTAATACACTTGGGATGACTCCCAAGCAGTAAACTCAGGAAGGCTGGAAAACATTATGATAGAAGGCACTGTACGACAGTGTGGCCAAAGGCCGTCCTACAGCAAGAAGCAATGTCTAAATTGTAGTGCTTCGTGAAGGTATGTATTGTGGACCATGTGGATGCATTTTAGATGTCCGTGATAGATGCCCCTTTGAAGCAGGCTGCGGTAGTGGCTATGGCTCAGGTAGAGTGGGCTTGAACAGGTCCTGGTAATGGTTTGTTATATTTCTTACAATAAAAGGTTATACAATGTGCCAACCAGTTGGAGAAGGTCTGCTTAGTGACCGGGAAGCCTTCCCTGGTTGGGGCAAAGGAAACAAAAAGCGGAGGAGTCTTCCTGAAATATTTGGTATGATTTATATAATATCTCAAAATGCGATGAACATCTAAAGTGTGTAGGAGGTATTCTCCTGAATTAGAATGCTCATGGAAGTAGACTGGCCGCTCTATTGACTGATTTAAGGTGTGCTCTGAGACCACCTTGGGTAAAAAGGAGGGATTGGTATGGGGGGACACTCTTGTCTTTATGGAAGATTAAGTAAGGTTCCCTACACATTAGGGCATGAAGTTCAGAAACACGTCGAGCTGAAGTGACAGCTACTAAAAATAAGGGCTTCCAGGCTAGGAAGCAGAGGTTGCAAGTAGACGCAGGCTCAAAGGAGTCTAGTGTCAGTTTTTCCGACAGGAAATTCAAGTCCCATGGACGGGTGGGCCACCTAATAGGAGGTTTGAGATATAACATACCTCTTAGAAACAACTTGGCAAGGTGGTGTTGATAAAGCAGTCTCCCTTCTAAAGGTTCATGAAAGACCGAGATAGCAGCCAGATGGACTTTATAGAGGAGTAGCTCAAGCCTGTCAAGGCGAGCAAAGCCAAGTAGTCCAACACCTTAGTCATTGGACATGAATAAGAGTCCAAACACCAGGAAGCGGTCCGTAGGGTGACGCATTTCCATTTGGCATTATAGGTTTGCCTGGTGGATGGTTTACGGGACGCCAAAAGAATGTTGGCCAATGTTGAGAAGACTTGAAGGCGGGCTATGAAAGCGTCCTCAGGAGCCAAACATGAAGGTGTAATGACTTCAGGTTGGGATGAAGGAGGGCTCCCCAATCCTGTGTCAACAGGTCTGGCCTGATGGGTAACAGGATTGGGTCTGCTACTGATAACTGTTGAAGTAGGGGAAACCACACCTGCCAAGGACACACAGGGGCTATAAGAAGCATAGTGGCAGGTTCAAGCTGTAACTTCAACAGAGTCCATTGCAGGAGTGTGACAGGGGGGAAGTATATAAGAAAAGTCCTGCCCATGGTTGGGACAGGGCATCAATAGACGGTCCCTTTCTGTCCAGGATAATGGAATAGTATCTGAGGAGATGGTGATTGTCGGGGGAGGCAAAGAGATCGAGGTGCGGGGTCCCCCACAACCAAAAGACCATCTGAAGAACTTTGTGATGAAGTGCCCAATCGTGTGCATGGAGGTCTGGCAACTGAGAATGTCGGCCAAGGTATTGTGGCATCCCAGTAGATGGACAGCAGTCAACGTTAGATGTTGAGATATGGCTTCTTGCCAAACCGCCATCGCCTCCCTGCAGAGAGCGTGGGATTTGGTACCTCCTTGTTTGTTCAGTTAATACACCACTGAGGTGTTGTCTGATTGGATCAGGAGAAGCCCTGGAGTGAGGTGAGGTCAAAAAGTCTGAAGGGCAAGGCAGACCGCTCTCATTTCCAGTAGATTTATATGAGGAGGGATGGAGTACAGGGGCCACCTGCCTTGTGTCCTGTAAGGATCCAGGTGCGCCCCCAGCCATCGGAGGAAGCATCCATGGTCAATGTCTGCTGGGGAGGGGGGACTGGAAGGGCATGTCCTGAGATAGGATGGCACGATGGGTCCACCAGTCGAGGGCTGAGCGTAAAGCGGGAGTGATTCAGATTCTGTCTTCGAAATCCCCTGTTTTTTGCCTCTACTGACTTTGAAGAGTCCACTGGATTGGGCTCATGTGTAGACGGGCAAATGCCACAGTAGGGATGGCTACGGCCAAATGTCCCAAAAGGCATAACAGGCATCTGGCTGTGATAGATTATTGCTTTTGTATCTGGGAGGCCAGAGACAGAAGTCTGTCTTGCCTGTCGGCAGGGAGGTAAGCCCTGGCAGAGGTGGTGTCCAGAATGGCTCTGATGTACTGAAGCTGCTGGGTACGAGTTGGGTTGGATTTGGACCAGTTGACCATAATTCCCAGGGATTGGAACAGAGTGAGGGACACCAGGAGGGACAGAAGCAGAGAAGTTTTGGAGTTGGCTTTTATGAGTCAGTCGTCTAAGTAAGGGAAGACGAAATGTCCATCCCATCGGAGGGCTGCCGCCACCACGGCTAGAAACTTGGTAAAGACCCTCGGGATGGATTAGAGGCCGAACAGGACGGCCCGAAATTGGCAGCGATGTAGAAAGAAAGGAACTGGTGGTGGGCGAGGTGGATGGGGATATGCAGGTAGGCATCTTTCGTGTCTAATGCGCAAAGTCGATCCCCTTGCTTTAACATTGGCGTAATAAATGTTTAAAATGACCATTTGGAACCTCTTGTATTGAATATGTAGGTTCAGTTGTCTGAGGTCTAGTATAAGTCTGAGATCCCCATTGCATCTGGGTATCACAAAAAAATGGGAGCAGAATCCCTGATGGCACTCCAAAGGAGGAAAAGGATAGACGGCGTTCCTGTGAAGTGCCTGGAGTTCCTCCTGAAGGATGGGGATATGGTCGGGTGGGTAAGAGACAGAGTGGGGAGGATGAGGAGGAGGTAAGAAGGTAAGCTCCAGCAAATGCTCCATTTCGATGATCTGAAGCACCCACTCATCTGATGTTATCGCTTGCCAGGCCTCTAAATGGAGGGCAAAGTGACCGCCCATAGCTTCCAAGGCCAGGTCGAGGAAGCCTGGGAAAAGCCCTTACTGGTCACTGGAAAGTGGGCTGACCAGCCCCTCCTGTGGGATGGGAGTGGGAGCCCTTGGAGGTAGGAGCGGTGGTCCTGCATGTTGGTTGAGAACGACCATGGAATCCACCTCTATAGGTACCTCTGTGTTAGCCACCTCTCTTCAATTTAAAGTAGGATTGTGAGTGTTACTGGTAAGATGGCTGTGTGGAATGATACATGCCATGTACCATACGTAAAGTCCACCTGAAGTCTGGAGATCATCCAGGAGCGTCTGGGTGCCAGGGCCAGAAGGTTTGGACCCATTAAAGGGAGTATTTACCACTTTGTGCTGCACGTCTGGTGTAAAACCTGACACGCATATCCAGACATGCCGTCTAAGGGTAACACCTGTGGGCGATATACGGGCAGAGGTATCCACTGCATCGTAACCCGAATGGAGCAGATGTCGAGAGATGGAGTTGCCAGCTGAAACTGTTGCCAATAATTGGTCCTTCTCCTGAGAAGAAGGGAGGAAGTTTATTGACTAGTTCTACAGCAGAGGACCAGAGGGTACGTTGGTATTTAACCATGTGTTCCATATAGTTTAAGATTCTGAGGTTCATGGTACCCACCTGGAATACCTTCTTCCGGAGGTAATCAATATGGTGGGGTTCCTTATCGGGGGATAAGGAGCTCATGTGCTTTGGATGTTTGGTGCGATCATGAGCCACTGTGATTACTACTGGATCAGCTTCAGGGGTAGTAGAAAGGAAAGGATGGTCGAGAAGAGCCTGATAAAGGTGATCCACCTTTCCAGGAATTGCCAGAACAGTTGAGGGCTGATTCCAAGGGGCTAGCACTGCATTTTGATAAGGTTGTGTAAGTGGGGTACCACTACAACAGGTTCCTCAGGGAGTTCAAGGTAGTCTGCTATATCCTTTCTTTGTTTATCATGTTCCGTAGTTGAAAAACCCATGATTTTTTGAATTTGGACCATCATCTCATGGAAAGATGGGTCATCAGGAGGAGAGGCAACCAACTGATGGGAAGCATCCTCATGTAAAGAGGAAGAGAGTAGAGATAGAGGACGTGAGTCCAAGTCCTGGGGCTCAAAATCCTCAAGATCTCCTGGAAAACCTTCAAGAAATTCTGCCTCTTCTGAGAAATATTCTTCCTCATAGAATTGGGGGATCAAGCAGGAGAAGGATCTCTATCACCTTGAAAGCATTTAGATGGAGGAGTGGGAGAATGGGAAGGGCGACCCATCTCTCTTGGAGTGGAAGGTTGAGATCCCTTCATGACTTCCAAGACTATTTACACCATGGCTGCCACATCCACTGAAGTAGTGGTGGAGGGTGAAGCAGGCTGCCTCTGGGAAACCAGAGTAATAGTGGCGGTAACTGGATGTGATGTCTAAACAGGTCTGGCCCTGGAGTGATAAATACCAGGGTCTCGGTCCCTATCTGGTTGCTCCCTGTGAGAGAGTGGCTGTGAAGGAGGAGGGGCCATGGCCATGGAAAATCCTGTAGGTCTCCCCATGAATACCTGACCTGTCATCGACAGGGCAGTGAAGGGGAGGTAGTAGAGTGCTTAAAAGCAGTTGTCATCGATGGTAAGTGAACCACTGTCGATGGGGAGTTACCAGAACTGACATAAGATTCTGTAGAAAGTGCTGAAAGGGCGCCGGAAAGCACAGTCAACGAGAAAGCATTAACTCCCATCAACGAGGTAGCAGTTCTGGAGGGCATCTTCGACGGTGGAGCACCAGTAACAGTGGCCATCAACGAGTGTCTGCCTGAAGAGGATGAGGATGATTTTTCCTTATCTCGTCTATGCCTCTTGTGTGAAGCTGCAGTCGAGGTCTCCTTGGGATGGCCCTCTTTCTCTGAGAGAGACAATTTCTGCTCCATTAGATGAGATTCAATTTCCTGCAATCATCATCGACATGTTGCCTGGTTGAATTCCTGGCAATGTCTGCAGGAGATGGTGTCGTGTGTGGGACCCAGACACCTAACACAAACGGTATGATTGTTGTATCGATAGATTTTTCTACCGCAATGACAGGACCAAAAAGGTGATGACTTGCTTGTAGATTCTTTGGACATTCGTCAATGAAGATCGGAAAAAAAAAAAAACATTCCCGGCTCAAGTTTTCGTCGATGACTGCTTCACAAGTGCTGAGCCACAGAGTGTGAGCTGAAGACGGTAGGAAAATGAACTGAGGATGCCTGGGGCCGCCCACACTTATACAGCTGTAGGATGATGATGCCATGTGTGGGCGGCCCCTAGGCAAAGACTGCTAGAAGAAAGTTGCCGAGCAGAAGACTGCCCTCTGGTGAGGACCCAAGTGTATTACCTGCTGCAAGAGATTACCCTCATGGAAGATCTACTGTTACAGGTGAGTAACCTGTATTTCTAGGGATGTGGATATGATGTTCCATCCACAATTCTGGCAGGCTCCTAGCAGTTCTCCGGGAGGAGGGAAGCAAGGTGCACACCCCCTATTTAGGGAAGAGATCAGAGAACTGAGGCCCCAAAACCAGCATCCTGGCGTGACTCAAGGTCAATGTGGTAGTGGGATAAAAGAGACTCCAGGCAGCAGTTCGACAGATTTTGGATGGGACATCCTGAAGCGGCCACCGAGGCAGCAGTATGACGGGTAGAATAAGCCCTTAGCCTATGGGAGGCTCCTCACCAACCCATAGCAGAGGCTGATGCAGTATACAATCCACCTGCCAATCGTGCGCATAGCTGCCTGTCTGCCAGGTGCTGCTTCAGCGTCAGTGACAAACAGTTGGTGAACCTCTCCCCGAATTCCAGTCGTGCACTCCTTATAACAGGCTAGAGATCGCCACAGGTCCAACGTATGGAGCCTGTGCTTGGCCTCTGAGGTATGGCTGGTGAAGTACACTGGAAGATTAATCACGTGATTCAGGTGAAAATCCGACACAACCTTCGGGAGGCACTTCAGGCTGGGGCACAGGACAACCTTCTCCTTGTGGAAGACCAGGTATGGAGACTCCACCGAGAGTGCCTGGAGCTCAGTGATCCTTCTGGCTGACATGATAGCTACCAAGAAGGTGGTCTTCCATGACAGGCCTGACATCTTACATCTGGGCATCAGTTCAAATGGCTTGCCGATAACCATTGCCAAAACCAGCAACAAGTCCCATGGTGTTGGTGGTTCACGCACCAGAGGGGAAATATGGTCAAGGCCTTTGAAAAAGCACCAGACCACCTTCTCCTGTGCCACCAACTGCTGACCAGTCCATGCCCGGTAAGTCGAGATGGCTGCCGGATGCACCTTAAGGATCGTTGACAGAAGGCCCAACTTAGAGAGGGACCATAGGTAGTTGAGAATGCTAGACACCGGACTGGCTAAGGGGTCCAACCTATTGCCCTGACACCAAATGGAGAACCTTTTCTATCGAAGGCATAACATTTTTGGATCGACTCCTTCTGAGAAGCCTCAACTACATTGAGCACATCATCAGACAGACCCAAAGCCTGGAACTCTAGCCTCTCAGGAACCAGGCTGTTAGGTGCAAGGATTGAAGGTCCAGGTGGAGAACCTTCCCCTGAGGAATGGAGAGCAGGTCCAGGCATAGAGTGAGACACCTCGGGAGCCTGCTGCTGAGGAGATCAGGGTACCAGAACTGGCATGGCCCGTCTGGAGCCACCAGGATCATCCATGCCTTGTTCTTCCTCGCCTTGAGGAGCACCTTGTGGATCAAGGGAAATGGAGGAAAGGCACAGAGAAGGCCTGGGGTCCAGGGCCTTGAGAAGGCATCCCCCTGCAGTGTTCCTGGCTGGGGGGAGCAAGCACAGTACAGCCTCAGCTTTGTGTTCTCTCTGGAGGCAAACAGGTCCACTAGAGAGGTGCCACACTGGGAGAACAGACTGTGGACTACCTCTGGGAGGAGAGACCACTCGTGAGATTCCTCGACTACACGGCTGAGAGCATCCGCCATTCACCTGGAGACACTGGCCACATGGATGACCAGGAGATCACCCTCCAAGGGTCCAAAAGCTTCCTTGCACAAGGGCAGGAACTGTGTTCTGCCCTGCTTTTTGAGGTAGTAGATGGTTGTGGTGTTGTCCAACTGGACCTGAACCACCTGACCCCAGATGTGCAGAGCGAACGCAGTCAGCACCAATCGAACTACCCTTAGCTCCAGCAAGTTGATGTGACACTGGGACTCCTCCAGGGTCCAGAGTCCGTGGACTCTGTGGTCCCCCAGGTGGGCACCCCAGCTCATGAGGGAGGCATCGATCATCAGGATGACCGTCGGCTCTGGGCAAACAAACAGGATTTTTTCCTGCAGATGTTCCAGGATCAACAACCACTGGAGGGCACTGCACATCTGCTGGGTCACAGTGAACAACTGGTCAAAGTGACCCCTACGCTGATACCACTGGCTGGCCAGTTCCCACTGCAGAGAGTGAATTCTCCAGCAGGCCCCCCAGACCATGCTGGTGCAGGTCACCCTGTATCCCATAAGGCACAGGAAGTCCCGAGCAGGACGCAACTGCCCAACCCGAAATGATCGAGCAAAGGAGGAGAGAACCTCTGCTCTGTCCACCGGGAGCAGAGCCCGGGCTCTGCAAGAGTCAAGCTCCGCCCCGATGAAGGAGATCATCTGCAATGGCACGAGTTCTAACTCGGCCTGGCTGACCAAAAGGCCAAGAGAGGGGCAGGTCTGGAGGGCCAGATCCCTGGACCAGTCCACCTCTTGCCTGGAGGGACCCTCGATGAGCCAGTCGTCCAGGTAGGGGTAAACCTGGACTACTCGGAGCTTCATGTAAGCTGCCACCACTGCTACGCACTTGGTGAAGATCCTGGGGGCAGAGGACAGGCCAAATGGCATGGCCTGGAACTCGTAGAGGGTTCCCTCTGCTCGGAACTGGAGGAACCTGTGGTGAGACAGACAGATTGAGATGTGAAAGAACGTGTCCTGTAGATCCAGTGAGCAGAACCAGATGTTCTGTTTGATGGATGGTATGATCTCTACTTGACTGGGTCCTTATCTCCCACCACCACAGAGCCATCATCTCTGGTATCCTTACTGACATGCTCGGTGAGCACAATCCAGTATTCGTAGTCAGGAAAGTTCACAGACCCAAATTCCCGCATAAAACCTTGCAACTACACTCTTTTAAATCCTTAGAATTATAATCACTCCTGCGCAACCTAGCCCTCACCAACTGGTCTCTCCCAGCTTCCATCCCATCGGTTGATAAGGCCCTTGCGTATTTTAAAGATATATTCCTAGAGAACTGGAACACCTTTGCAACGTTCAAGCAAACCATGGTTGGGGAAACCACCTACCTTGGATTATTCCAGAACTTTTGGCCTGTCTCACAGCTAGAGATCGCGCCTGAAAGCGTCATAAAGCAACCCAGCTTCCTAGCGATCTCATGACTTATCACAAGCTCCGAAATGCCTGTACTAAAGCTACAAGGCTAGCCAAGTCTGAATACTTTAAAACTGCCTTCCTCACAACATAAATTCCCCTTCCAAGTTCTAGGAGGTGGTCCATGTCCTCTTTACCCCTCCGTCCCACCCACTCTCCCCTGTGCTTAAAATAAATGACACCATTGTGGCCAACCCGGGTGCCGTAGCGGCCGAATTTAACTCCTATTATACCACCTGTGCCACTGAGCTACTGAAATCTCTCCCTATCTACCCTTCCTCCTCTCCACCCTCCAACGGTACCACTCTTCTTCCCTCCCTCACCCCACCTTCTCCTTCACCACAGTCTCCCCAAATGACACTCTAAGAGCCCTCCTCACTATCAACCCTTCAAAAAGGCTCCTCCCCTGGTGGCCTGGACCGTAAACTCCGCTCTCTTTCTTCCCCACGGCCATTGCCTACCCCTCTCTCCAATTCTAAACCTCTCATATTCAACTGCCTCACTTTCTACCTCTTGAAAAACATGCTGTGGTCCTCCCTCTTCCCAAAGGTGGAGACCCATCTTCCCCTGGCAATCACCCCAACTCTCTCCTCCCTACCCTAGCTAAACTACAAAAACACCTTGTTCTCTCTCAGCTTACCTCATTTCTTACTGACACCTCCTACTTCACCCCGTTCCAATCTGGTTTCAGGAAAAATCACTCCACCACCACCTCCCTACTTTGGCTTACTGACTCTATCCTTACCAGGAGGGACAATAGCCAAATCACCTGAGCCATCTTTGTCGACCTTGTCAAGGCTTTCAACACTGTTTCCCACTACCTTCTCCTTGACTCCCTTTCATCAGCAGGTCTATTTTCTTCAGCCACTAGCTGGTTCAAGGCCTACCTCACTGGTAGAACCCAATCAGTCAAGATCTCTGACGTCATTTCCCCTTCCCTCCTGATTAGTACTGGTGTCCCTCAGGGCTCAGTGCTAGGGCCCCTATTATTCTCCATCTTTCTTAGCGACCTTCCATCCATCTGCTCCCTCTTCTCCGCCATACACATGTACGCTGATGATACGGTCCTGTATACATCTGGCTCATGCCCGATTGAGGTTGCATCCAACTTGCAGCAAGACTTCGACAAGGTTTAGCTCTGGTTTGCTAACCATCAACTTTTGTTCAACGCCAAGAAGACCGTCTCCATGACCTTTGGCACAAGACAGAGACTCTGTGCTCTCCTCCTTGCCCACTTTCCAAACCCTCAATGGGACTTTACTTGAGGACACATCCTCCTTCAGGTACCTAGGTGTTTGGCTGGACCAACACCTCAACTTCTCCGGACATATTGACACCATCCAGAAAAAAATTGCGCCCCAAGCTTGGTGCCCTATTCAGGAACTGTAGCTGCATCCCTCCTATGGCTAGGCGTGAACTGGTCCAGAAGAGTATCCTGCCCATTTTCGACTACTGTGACATAGTCTACGGTGCTGCTCCCAAGTCCTCCCTGGCCAGACTGGATACCCTCTTCAATTCCTTCTTCCGCTTTGCCCTCGATGCTCCTTCTCACACCCACCACTGTGATCTTTATCATGCCCTATCCTTCCCCTCCCTTACAAACAGGTGACTCTCCCACTTCGCTAAATTCACCTCAAAGCACTGGCTGGGGTAACTCCCTTCTTACCTCGCCTCCTCATTTATAACACCCCCCCCCACTCCCTTGGATCAACTGACTCC
The DNA here is from genome assembly GCA_016271365.2 of Neoceratodus forsteri. Taxonomy (NCBI): domain Eukaryota; kingdom Metazoa; phylum Chordata; order Ceratodontiformes; family Ceratodontidae; genus Neoceratodus; species Neoceratodus forsteri. Next base: position 1,270,866,371 of record CM057449.1, on the reverse strand, counting down.
CAGACTCTGGCGATCCCCCGCAGATCCACCCTCTTTGACCAATCTGGTTACTCTCACCACCTCCCAAAAATGTGGAATTCCCCCCCTCAAGTTTGTCACTCATCCTCCTACTACTCCATCAGCTCTGCCCTCAAAAACGACCTTGCTTCTAGCTGTTCCTGCTATGAACCTCCCTGATTCCCCCCTCTAAGCCCCAAACAAACCTTACCCTCTTTCAGTACTCACTCACTGTCCCTTTTGTACCTCCACCTCCCTCCCACTAAATACCAGTACTCCTCCCCTTCCCCCATTCCCTCCCCTACTGGCCTCCCCTTGCTCTCTTAACGTGATTCTCAATCATCCAAAGTTGCACCAAGTGCTTGTCCCTACCCACTCCATACACCCCCAACAATTCTCCTGCCATCCTAATGTAACCCCCAGGTGGTGCTATCCCAAGGGCTACTACCCCTGCCTGCTTGACTACTGACAGGTTGAGGGGCCTAGGTTCTATGGCGGGTGCCTCCACCCAGAGGTCAGGGTTTGTAATGGTTGGTCTAGTTTGGTCACAGCCCTCTGGGACACTGAGACCCCCTTCTAATCCCTCTAATGGCCCACGATGCACAGGATTACAGTACCAATACCCCACATGTACACACTGTTCATTCATAAGGTACCACTTACCCTCGAGACTGATTTGCAGGTTCGTCTCTGAGGGCCCCCTGAAAAATAAGGTTAAGCAGCATACACAAACCAATACAGTGCTTGGCATGAAGGTACTGACACTTCAGACAGTTTAAAGTTTAACAACAACAAATTTGATTTATTTAGGGAACAGTAACATGGGAGGGGGAATCGACTTAATTAGTGGCATTAAATCACAGTACTGTGCTCACATACAGGGTCTGAAAAGTCACACTCTGGGTACCCAGGTTGGGGGGGGCTAGCCAGGTCCGTTGCCCGGGGTTGGCCGGCAGGTGCAGATGGATAGGGCCCTGTAGAAGAAAATATATGCACAACACCCAATTGTAATCCGGAGCCAGAGGGCTCAGTCCATGAAACAGTGAAACAACAAGAATTAGGTTACACACTTGTGATTGAAAACGAGCTGCAGGGGAATACCCTGATTTGTACTCACAACACCCAAGCTGAGGATTGGATGGAGAATGTCTCTGGATTGCCAGAAGAGCAGGACATGAGGACAAGGTCCTTGTGACTGGACCCCACTGCAGTTGATAGCAAACGGATCTAGTTCAAATTAAGCTGGGGGTTTACTTCCAGCTTCAGCAGACAATTCACTGTACAGGAGATTTGAAACAGCGATTCCCCACAAGCACTACATACATTTATATGTAAAAGGAAAGTACTATACCAGGCAGGCTGCCCCTTGATCCCGATCGCAATTACTGCAAAATACCTGGGAGCACACACAGCAGCTTCAGTTCCTGACAGACCGAGCGCGATTCAGAAATTTCTCCAGTCTTCTACAGGGTGAGCCTGGTTACCACACTTCTAGTGCTTCTTTCTCCTCACAAATCAGATTCAGTCCAAAGTGGCACTCACAAAGGCTGCAGACCGAAACTCAGGGCCTCACACGCACTTCCTGCATGAAACTATACACTGCAGAAGCACACAGCTCCTTCTCTCTTCACTGCCACAACTGATCTGATCTTTCCAGTCACAGAGCAGTGCATTTCCTTTAGCTCCACACTATTCTGTTGGCTGATTCAGCTGTCACTCACAATAAGACTCCCTCTGTTGGTAGAAAAAGGCGCCATGGCCAAAACTACATTTCCCAGAGTCACTGCCCATACAATCCCCTTGTGGCTGGCTCAAAATTAAGAGTCCAAGTTCTGATTCGTCCACAGGCTCCATTTTAGGGAACTCTTAACCCAACTGGCCCAGCACAGTAGTTTAGGTCCAAAATGGAGGGGTAACACACACAGAGTCCCAGCTGCAAGAAAGGCAGGTTAGATAAACTGCATTTTACTTAACACTCTAACTGGTTTCAGGCAAACAGTTACATCTTTAATTTAGGCTCCCTCTGTGCTCTTAGCGACTGCAGAAATGGAGTGATTTCTCCGCAGCTCGGGTGGGATTCAAGCATTAAATACACAGTCCCACCATATAAACTAATTAAGTCTTAAAGAGATAGTATGCGGAGGCTCAAATAGCACTCACTTGGAACCACATTTAAACAGCTCGGACGTCTAACACTGCCCAGACTTGGAGCATTCAGGCAAGCTCCTGGAAGACTTTTGGGAACCCCCATTTATTTATTTATTTATCAAGTCTAGGATTACAAATACCTTTGAGCCATGGCTTTTTTACAAAGGTTCCACGTCGGAGAAATACAAATTATGGGGAACATCAAGACAGGCATTACAACAATGTGGACATTGCAAACAGAGTACAGATTAATACAGTACAAGGGTAGCATTGTAACAAGGCAGCCAGCGGCATTTGTCAGAGAAAACAGACAACAGATAAGAAGTGCCAGAGTCATAGGGAGAGGGAAGAGGGTGGGGAGAAGGAATGTAGGAAGGGTGGCAAGAGGGTGAAAAGTGCAGCATTGGGTATACCAAGATGTGAGGGTAGAATCCAGTGGGGGCGGGGGGACAACTAGAGCAGAAAGGGAAGTGGAGAAACAAGGTTAAGTTGGGCAGTCACAGGAGCTGTTGGTAGTGAGATAGTCCCGGAGCCTAGTTTTAAACATACCAATAGTTGGGGCAGAGGAGATGGTTGGGCTGAGGCCATTGAACCAGAGTGGTGCTCAATAAGCAAAAGAACGTTGTCCCTGTGAAGTGTGACAGTGGGGGACTTTCAGTAGCTGTAGCGTGGATCTCCTAAGGCACCATTTGTTAATTCGGTGTTGTAACAGAGTTGAGACCCCAGAAGGTGCAAGGCCAAGGTAGATTTTTTTTGACCATGGAGCAGGTGAGAAACTTTATGCGGTTTGATAGTTGGAGCCAGCCGGTCTGAGTGTACAGGTCACAAGTGTGGGTGAGATGGTGAGCACCAGTGATGAGCTGACATGCCTTATTTAAGGCAGTTGAGAGGCGTCTAAGGATTGTGGTTGTGGCCGAGCCATAAATGATGAGACCATAGTCTATTACAGAGATCACAGAGCTCAGGACTGCAACCTTCAAAGCTTCTGGCATGAGGTGTGGTCTGTGTTTGCAGAGGAGACCAAGCCGTGTATTAGCAGCTCTAGCTACATTATCTACATGAAGTCCATAGGAGAGATTAGGGTCAAGCTATATCCCTAAATATTTGAAGGACACCACCTGATCTAGAGTGTTCCCCTGGGTGGTGGAGATAGCCAAGTGGTGTAGCTTGTGTAGGTTATGAGAGCTGCAGAAGAGCATAGATTTGGTTTTCTTGTCATTGAAGACCAGTTTATGATTAAGAAACCATGTCTCTACAGAACTGAAACCAAGTTGAAGGTTGTGTTGAAGAGTTGCAGGATCTTTGTGAGTGGAGAATACAACAGCATCATCGGCATATAGTATGATCTGCTCAGAGCAGTGGTAAGGGAAGGAGTTTAAGAAAAGGCTAAAAAGGAGAGGTCCCAGTATGGATCCCTGTGGGACACCCGAGCGAACAGGCAGGGTGTTAGAAAGCGCATCCGCAATTTTTATTCTCTGTGACCAGTTTTCTAAGTAGCTTTTAAACCAGAGAGAAGACTCAGGTGATAGCCCGGCATTCAGTAGTTGGTGTATTAGTAGTCCATGGTGTACTGTATCGAAGGCCTTGGAGAGGTCGACGACAACGGCCCCTGTGAGAAGGCTGTTGTCAAGGGATTTGTGCAAAGCTCCAGTGAACTCAAGAAGGGCTGTGGTGGTGCTGTGACCTTTCCGGAAGCTGTGTTGTTGTGGACAAGGTATATTGTATTTATCCAAGTGGTCGGTAAGTTGATCAGCCACAATGCGCTCAAGTGCCTTAGAGAGTGGGGGCAGTATGGAGATAGGGCGGTAATTTGAGTGAATCGTCTTGTCCCCACTTTTATGGACGGGTGTCATGGTGGCTGTTTTCCATAGGTCCGGGAATTTTCCACAGCTGAGAGAGAGGTTTAGGATTTTTGTTAATGGATGAATTAACTCATCGAGAGTGAGCAACAGAAGCTTAAGGTCCAGGGTGTCGCTACTTGATCTAGATTTAGAGATGGCTGCAGTAATATAGTGGCGAGCTTCATTCAGCCTTACCTTCCTGAAGTAGAAGAGGGGATGGTTAGATTGGGGGGCTGAGGTATTTGGGGAGTAGGCCCTGTTTTCGAAAAAGTCATGGGGTAGAACAGCACTAAGGTATGAAAAAGCTGTGTTAAAGATGTTTGCGATCACCTTGGGGTCAAGGGTTGAGGATCCACCAACCATTAACATGGCCGGAGAGGTTTTTGGCTGCTTCCCTGTGACATCCTTGATATTGTCCCAGAAAGCACGACCATTTCCCCATGTATTGGTGAGAACGTCTTTGTAATAGGTGGATTTCATTAGCCGTATGGCTTTTGTACAGGCATTTCATGCTTGTTTGTAATTTTGGATGTCCAGTTGTTTGCCAGTGGCCTGGCAACTGCCCAGAGGTGATCCCTTAGTTTCAGCTGTGAGAGAAGAGCTGCGGTGACCCATGGGTTAGAGAGAGATTTTGTTTTGCGCCTTTTAGCAGGGGCAAAGAGGTCGCAGGCTTTGTTGCAAATTGAGATGAAGTGATCAAGAGCCAAGTTAACATCTGTTGCGTCATAGATGGGTAGCCAGTCTTGTAGAAGCAAGAGTTGTTTGAGATGTGGAAGTTTTCCACGAGGAAGGACTCTGCTAGCGATAATTTTGGGAGGGGGCTTAAGGAATTTGTTAGACCATGCACACATGACTGGGGAGTGGTCACTGAGTGAGTCTGGGAGAATGGTCGTACGAGAAATCCTTGTGGGGTGAGTAGTGAGTGGCGAGGACCCAATCCAAGAGGGTACTGGTGCCAGTCTCAGAGTTAATCCTAGTAGGGGAGTTCACCATTTGCGTGAGGTTAGCAGCTGAGATGGAGTCTTTATAGGCACTGGCACTTGATGCTAACCAGTTTATGTTGAAATCCCCTAGGAGAATAAGTTCAGCTTCGGGAGGATGAGAGTTGATAAAGTTTAGGACGTCGTTGAATCCATGTTTAGGGTCCCTGGGCAGGATGTATACGGAGACAATAGTCAGGGCTTTATGGTTGGGACCTAGGACGACTTTTATTGGCAGAATCTGGGCTGAGGCAGAAAGTGATGGAGTTGCTACAGGGTGCCAAGACAGAGAGTCTTTGACAGGGAGTCCACATTTGCAGGGGGGTTACACCAGTCCCCTTGCAGGGTTCCTATTCCATCCTTAAGGGTTGGGACTTGGCCTCTCTTCTCTCTCACCTTCTCTTCTAGCCTTCCTAAAGCCTACTTTCCCTCTCACTGCCTACAACCTGCTTCCCTCCTGATGTGCTTTACCTCTGCCTTGTGCAGGCAGGGTTCTCAGCATACTGGAGGGGTCAGGCCCTGGCAGTCCCCTCTGCTCCTGCCCCTTCCATCCACCCCGTCCTCTGCCTACCTACATATATGCCGCTCATCCCCCTTTTCCTCCCCCCTCCATTACTTAGCCCTTGATATGGCTAACCCTAATCTCCATTGCACTTGTTGACAATTTGCACTTCTGATATACCTTAGCTAACTTTTACTGTCTGTGTTACTCTTCACTAACATGCCCTAGATCAAACTACTAGAATTATATTCAGCCATTTTCTAGCTACTCGGTTTGTGTCACTTAGTGTTTGCATTTAAATGTTATTTTGTACTATTGTACCTATCTGGTTCTAAACTGCTAGCATTGTATCTATCTAGTTCAAAATGGTTAGCATTCCACTATTTCTTTGCTTTTGTACAGTCTACACGCTTGTATTTGAATGTAATGAATTGTAACTCTTATGTTGTGTACCAAATCTCTGTATACTATCCTCATGTTCCCCTACTCCCCAGGTCACACCGGAAGACAAGCAACCTGTTGCTCAGCGTGCCTTCCTGTTGAAACATTTCAATAAATAAAATAAAAAAATCTGAGACAGAGTGACCATCCTGAAGGTGCGTGGCTTGAGAAACTTGTTCAGGTCATGCAGATCTAAGATGGGGCGCCAGCCCCCTGTCTGTTTGGGCACCAGGAAGCAGCTGGAGACAAATCCTGGGCTGTCTGAAGGACCCGCGACAGGAGCCACTACCTCACTGTGGAGGAGCTGGTGATGTCGTTTCGAAGGGCTGATTGAACGTTGACGGACCCTATGTCTTCCCGTGGAGCGCGAGCTCAGTAAGGTGGGTAAACCTCAAATTCTAGAGGCAGACCCTGACTGACCACATGCAGGACTCACCTGTCTGTGGTAACAGTGGACCAGGTGGAAAGAAAGTGGTGGAGACGGCCCCCCACGGGAGGACCCAGGGGGTTCAGGACGGGAATGGGAAGGCACCCTCCATCCCGTCACTGGGCAGGCTTGGAAGCAGAGGAGAAGCCGGCAGGGGGCACTCTGGAAACCAGCCTCCCGACTTCCTGATGACCGAGGCCACTGATTTTGGTGAGGCACGCCAAGCCTGTTGCTGACTTGCTGGAGACTGAGTAGGCTTCGCCGCAGGAGCTGAAAGGGCTTACTCTTTTTAGACTGTGAGCCCTAGGGATCATTCTGGGCAGAAGTCACAGAGTCCAAGGTGGCACTGGACTTCTCAATCCTGGTGAGGTGTCCCTCCACACTGGGACCGAACAGGTGAATCCCCAAGAAAGGAGCATCTGCCAACCTGTGCTCCGTGTTGGCCGTGAAAGTGAAGACACACAGCCAAGCCCTGCAGTGCATGGCAACTGCACGGCCATGGACCAAGCACAGGAATCGCTAATGTCCACGGCTGTCTGGAACTGTTGTTTTGTAATGGCACAGCCCTGGTCCCTGACCTGCTTGACTGTAGTCTGCAGATCAGCGGGTAGGTGCGGGAGCACCTCATCCAGGGAGCCCAAGAGGGTGTGCGAGAAATGGGCCATAAGAAGGGCCAAACTCACTTGTCGGAGGCCGAACAAAGAGGCAGTGTACACCCTTTTCGCCATATGGTCCAACTTTTTGAACTCCTTGTCGAGGGGCTTGTCAATGTCCCCATCGTTTCTAGTGCGCAGAAAAAATGAGTCAACCACAAGTCCCTCAGCCAAGGGGTGCTCCATAAACCCTGACAGGGAGTTGGCAGGGACCTCACAGTTGCAGGCCATCTGGCCCAATGGCGCAGGGCAAGAGGCCGGGTGCTGCCACAGTTCCAGGACAGTAACAAGGACAGCATACCGAATTGGGAAGGCCTTCACTGAAGTGTCACCCTGTTCAAGAATCTTGGTTCTGGGGTACCGCTACCGCTTCTGAACAGGCTCCAACTGGAGACTCGTGGACTCAGAAATAAGACAGAGAAGACCAATGAAAGGTGCGAGTCCCTGATCTGTCTTAAGGTCCTCGGTGGACTCTGCGTTCAAAGGTCAGGAATTTAAGAAGGACCCTTCAGATTCGGAGGAATCATGCAATAGAAGTCTACCGGCCAAGTCCCACCTCACCCAGCGAGGGTGATCCGGGGTGACGGTGATCAACAGCTGGTGGGGTAACCACTTTGCCAGCAAGGCGTCCTTGGTTGGAGCGCTGTTTAGGTGGTGGCTCCACCAAAATCGGTGGAGAGGCCGGCAGGGGCAGAGTCGGGACCGAAGTGCTCAGCTGCTGCCAAGGCTGGTCTGGCTCTGGCTGAGATGGCAGCCAAGGAAGAGCTGGGGAAGAAGCTTATATCGGCTTAACCCAGGTGAACCAAAGCTGTTGCCGCATAAGTTCCTCGTAGCGCTGACACAGCTTGTGCCAGTGCCTCTCCTCTTCCGAGGAGGAAGGGGAGTAGCAGCGGCGCCACTTGCCTGAGCACTTAGAGCGTGAACACCAAGAATGGCGCAGGCTGCCTTACCGGGCTTCGAGAGTGGGACCTTGACCACCAGGAGGACTGATGGCAGATCTCGGAGGGGTCCAGCGAAGACCAGACCATCTCTCAGCCCTGGCGCTCTAGGTCAGGCAGGGCCCCCCCCCCCCGGAAAGCTGAAGGACCAGAGTCCTGGAGCATGGACGAATCACCTTCTTCAGTAAACAGCGGGTGAACTGGCTCGAGAAAGATCACAGCTGCATCGAACCGAGATCCGGTCAACTTGACAATGAGAATACTGTGTGACCCTGAGAAAGTCATCTAACCTCTCCAGGGCTCCCAGTCACCCCTGAAAACAGGCATTGTATCTAGTGGGCCTTACCCAGTCGCCGCAAAAAAAAAAAAAAAAAAAAAAGGAAGAATGCAAGTTCTGAAGCAGCACCAAAAAAAAAAAAAAATCAAAAAGTTGATGGCAAAATAAAATCTGATTGGCACTAGGCTACATCTGTAATAATTTTCCACAGTTTTTCCCCCTCACTCAGACTACTGAGTGGCTGCTGGGTTGGTATAGTTAAATGCTCAGTTCTTATTTCTGGCAAATACTATATGTTCTATTACCCACCCCCAATCAGTAGTTTGAGGACTTTTCATATGCTCAGCTGCATACGTATGTATTTTTTTGGTTTCTTATTGCATCTTTACATGACTTATTAATGAAGCCCAACAGAGTGGCAATGGGGTATATTTACCCTGCCTTTCAGGTGTGAAAATATTGAAAGTTGTAGTTCTCTAACTAGAACGTGTTTGTGTTAAAGGAGAACTATGGGCTTACCATAAGAGAGGTTTATTGTAAGGAAAGTTGCTGCCCTGCTGAGCTGTTTGAATAAGCATATCAACTAAAAAATGGGTAGAATGTCAACTATATTGTTTACTGTATTACTGACATTTGTGCTTACACTTGGCAAACGTAGTGAAGGAGGGAAGGAAACAGTGGAGGGGGGCATGATATATTTTAGGATAAAACCTCCATAGGAAGTGTCACTTTACAAGTGGCATATCTGTGGCGACATCACACTCTTGAGGGTTTGACACTCTTGCTCGGGAGACTAGGAGCAGCTGGCAGCAGACTTGAAATATCCTAATGTTGTCTGTAAACTGAGCCAGGGGCCACTATGTATTTTCTGCAGACATAAATTCATAACATCTGAGCAAAGAAATAATGAACAATAGAATTAACAGTGATTCCACACTTGAAAGGCTTTAATAAATAGCTGTTAACGTGACATGTGACCCACATTATTCTCTGAACATGCAAACTGTATGCTAATTAAGTGTCCCTGATTTTAGTCATTTGTCCCGGAGTTTCAGGGTCTCTGTCTCTGATTCACTCATCAATGGATTGAGAAGTATAAATGCCACAAACATATCCCTGCTTATTGAGCACGGAGGGAGAGGACATGATGGACCTAGTGTCCATTCTGACCTTAAAGCAGCAGTGCAACAAAATTGGGCAAAATTTTGACCCTACCTTTTTTTCACTACAAAAAATTCCAGGCATCTTCCAGTTTTATTTGGTGGTACAATTTTATAATTCCACCAAGTTCTGTACATTTTATTAATGTTTTAATTTAGTTTTTTCTCAAGAAAAAAAGATGAGCATCACATTTTGCATTGTAATAGCATTGTAGACCTGGCAAGGGTTAGGATCAAAAAAATATAAAAAGACTCAAGGTGCGTATCACAGGAGATACCTAGACAAGTACATTTGACAGGTATGCTAATATTTTCCGTAAGTGTAGCTGAAGCTAGCTTTTTTTTGGAAAAACATTTTTCACTGCACTGCTGTTGTAAGTTACTATGTTAAATATTTGCTGTCCCCTCACAGCAACTGCCCACTAATCATAAAACAGAAGCCGCCTTCTGAAATCCAGGTCATAGAGTATTTTCTCACCTTCGCTAGCATGCAGTAACGAGAATGTCAAAGGCAATGTCAAGGATTGGTTCATGTGGAACTCAAAAACCAACTTAGGCAAGAACTTAGAACTGATGCGTAGCATAATCATGGCCTTTTGTATATCAGATAGGAAGGGTCAACAGCGTGTTTGTAGCCCATTGACCCATTTGGCTGATAATGGTCACCAAAAAGCCCACATTTTTGGACAAGAAACTGAGGCTACACATGAAGAAACTCAGGCAGCGTTTACAAGAGCTTGGTGAAGACCAGGATGAGGCCCCTTAATCAAAAGCCATTGACCACTTTCTCTGAAGCAACAGGTCAAAAACCTGCTTTAACTCTGCAGGCCTACACAGAACCTTCAGAGAGACAGACTTGAGGCCAAGGACTGCAAAGCAGTTCAGGATCTTGGAACAGTTGTAAGAAATGTGTGACAGACTATGCTCCTGGAACTGAAGTGAGAATCTTTTACACTTAAGCACATGTCTGAGTATGTAGGACATTCTAAGAGGCTTACAAAGTCTTAAGAACCTCATTTAGAAGGTCCAAAGATTGAAACTGTATCCACTCAGAAGCGATGCCATGAGATTCAGGAATACTGCTTCAGGTACTATACTGCCCTCTTGCAAACCATGAGGTTTGTTAACAGAAGCATAATAAATGATTGGATATTAAGTCTGAGAAGGTCTGACATGAATGAAGACAAGGTCAGCTGGAGCAATTAGTATTAACAGAGCTCGTTCACTGTAGGACTTCAGTTTGACTGTGTGCACAAAGAAAAGGGAACAAAGGCATACAGGAACTTTTTTTAAATAGTAAACTTTACTGAGCTTTCATAACTGGAACATAAAACAGTAGCAAACATACAAAAAAGGTGAATACATGAATTTCTCCAGCAGACAACCAGAAAGAATGAGATATAGAAATTGTTAGCAGACTGAAAAACACTTCCCCAAAATGTTTTTTCAGCAAATCCCGGTCGGTTAGGGTTGCCACCTTTAGATGGGGCAAAAACCGGATCCTAAGCTCCGCCCCTAGCCCCACCCCTTTTCATAACTCATCATGCATTGTTCCTTCTAGAACTCCATTTGCTATATCAATAAAAGACAACACTTAAAACAGCAGTTCAACAAAAATGTTAAGATACCGTACTGTACCTGTTAAAGTTACTGTCCTAGGTTCTTCCTAGTCATCCATTTACTTACTCATTTATTTATTGACATTGGTTTACCAAATAAACATACAGAGATAAAAGAAATATAATTTACAGATATGATCTGGGGGGAGACAAGGGAAATACTGTAAATAGCACACAACAGTATACATGGTATATAATAATACATAAGAAATTGTTTCCTGTAATGTGTATCTTATATCTTTTTCTGGCTCCATTCCAGTTCATGTTCACAGTACTATTTCAAAGCTAAAGAAGTGACCATACTTTTTTCTTGAGGAAAAATCAATTTAAAACATTTAAAAATGCCTAAATTGTGTTAGAGATGAAAATGTTTACCAGCAAATGAAAGCAGAAGACAACTGGCTCTGTTACTGTTAGAAAAGGTGGGGGCAGCTGTGCTGCTATGCTACTTTAAGATGTAGGGGAAAAGATTAGGTAAATAAGTGCTAATGGTGTAAATGGCCATACTTTACACCTCCCAGGCCGACTGCTTTCAAAAACAAAGGGCTATATGGACAGCAGAACTTGTTTGTAAGCTGGACATGCAGCTGAAACAATGGATAATATGACAACATTTGTTTCGAAAGTATATGAGCACTCAAAATGGCTCAAAAACCTGACCAGCACAGAGCAAAACTGGATTACCTGATAGGGACCCTGAAAACCTGATCACCAGGTAAAACACCTGACAGGTGGCAACCCTACGGTCGGTTCCTTATGTTAAAAGGGAACCGCGATTTAGAACAGATTTCTTATTTTATACAAAACGCGACTGGTTCCTAAAGAGAAATGGGAACCAATTGCAAACCAACTTAATAATAAAATGTGTTTTTAAAACCCAAAACCACGATCAGTTCCTTGCTAAACACAGGAACTGATTGCAAGTATAAACAGAGTTGTTTAAATCTGTAATTAAATAAAAAACTTTAAACAAAGCGCTAGCGGTAAGAACCACTACAAACTTAAACCCGGTTCCTGGGAATTGCGAGGGAACTGCTAACACAACTAAACAATATCCCAGTAATCTAAACTTTAGTTAAAAAAAACCAAAAAACTACTAGAAGCAGAATATGAACAAAATAGTAAAGAAATACCACTTTTAAAGTAAAATAAAGAGTCTTGCAGCGAACTTGCTGTGAAGCTCTTGGGGAGAAAGTTATGCTGTCTGAACTGAAAAACTGAACCTGGCAGTTAAATGCCACAGAGGCAGAAGTTTTGAATGATGCATTCCAAATTCTCTAATTTGCAGATGTACCCCCCCCCCCCACAAAAGGGTGTTCCTGAAAAGTCTTCCATGAGCTTGCTTAAATGCTCACTGCCAGGCTGGTGTCCTGTGTTTCGCAGTTAATCGTTATTGCCAAAGAGTGCCTGTGTAGCCTCTATGTACTGTCGCTTCAACAGCTGCCTAGTTTGCAGTAATATTTAATCTGGGAGGGGGCTGAGTGTTGTCACACTCGAGTCCCGCCCAGGCTGCCAGGTAATCACTCCGTTTCTGCCATTGCTAATTGCACAGAGGGGAGCCCTATTAATAGACGTAACTGTTTGCTGATCATTCATTACAGTTATAATAATGATGTAGTTTGTCTAACCTGCCTTCTTTGCAGCAAGGACTGTTTTGTTTATCCTCACCATTTTGGCCCGGAACTGCCAAATTGGACCAATCAGTCTGGTGGGACCTAAAATGGAGCCGGACTACAGGAGGTGTCTGGAGTCAAAATCTGTAGGAATTGTAGTTTTGGGCTTTTGGTGCCTTTTTGCACCTGAAGGGGGAGCCTTTGTTGTGACTGACAGACAGATCCGCCAACCGAAACTTTTGGATCTGAGGGAAATCCCCAAGCTGCCTGCTGTTTCAGTCAGTTCTGAGCTGGGAAGTGAAATGAGAACAGCTCAAGTGATTTGCGCAGTAGTTCTGTGTAGTTTTTTGTATGGGAAATCTTTGAAAGGGCTGGGTTTTGGCCTGCATGTCTGCCTGCTGCCCCTGAGAGGGAGAGAAGAGAATTATTTTGGACTAAATCCAAGTTTGTGAGAACGAAGTAAGCCACTGATTTTTTATCAGGTTCATACCTGAAGAAGACCAAAGATTTTGCTGAATGCGATCGGCTCATCAGGATTTCCAGCTGCTTTTGAATCCCCAGTTTGTGTACAGGCTTTGCGATCGTGACCGGAGAGCGGTTTGCCTGGTACAGTAGAATTTCCTTACATGTAAAGGTGCTGTGTATTGAAAGTGGATTGTGATTTGGTCCCCCACTGTGTCAACTGTGTTCTGCTTGCTGGAAGCTGCATCCAGCCCAAAATGGACTGTATCCAAATGTGTCTCCATTTGGCCTGGGCCTTGCCACACTGGTCCAGCCAGACTACCCGCTGCACAGAGAAAGCCATCGACGAGAGACCTGCCTGGGGATCAGGCCCCTGCTCCACGCTTGAACAGGAACAATGCCTCGGTGATTCGTGTGGGCCCTGCTTCTACTGGCACTCCAGATTAACCACCTGCTGTCTCGATTTTCGTCCAGCCTGTATCCAGTCTTGCATATCATGAGAAATCATCAGGGTAGCTCCCTGCAACAACAGCCTAATCTAAAAGTGTGTCATCTGATTGTCTTGTTTTCTTTTCACGAACTGAGCCCTCCGGCTCCGGATTACAAATAGTGTGTGTTGTGAATGTTGTTTTCTTCCATCACAGGGCCCTAACCAGCTGCAACGTTCCTGTCTAGCCCACCATTCTCCATCTGGGTACCCAGAGTGTGTGACTGTTTATGGACCCTGAAGTGCATGCATAACTGTTTGACTGATATAGCCTTTAAGCAAATTAACCTGATTCGCCCTCCCTTGTTCAAGTCCCTTAAATAAATCAGATCTAACACTTTTTGCTCTTACCTGACTGTGGTTCCAGTTTGTGCAAGAGTACTGTACTGCTGTTGCTGTGTATAACCTTGTTTTACAGGGGGTCCCCAGGGCCAGGCCAGAGGAAAGCCCTGGTGGTAAGTGCAAACAGTGTGGGTACTTGTGTGGTGTATCAGGGGTATTGTGAAAGTGATTACTGTGTATTGTTCTGGCCCCTAGTAAGGAAAGGGGGGGTTACAGTGTCCCGGAGGGCTGTGCCCAGGTTAGCAGGTTAGTTGCAGTGTCAGTGGCTCAGTAGGTAGCACACTCGCCTCTGAGGCCGGGAGATCAGAGGGCTGTGGGTTCAGTTCCCACATCTGGCACTTGGGTTAATATCCCAGTACTGACACTGTAATGCAGCATGAGAGGGGTGCTGCATTTCTGAGGTGCCGTCTTTCGGATGAGACGTTAAACCGAGGTCCCATCTGCCTCGATTGGTGGTAGTTCAGGTGGATGTTAAGATCCCATGGCACTTATCTCGAAAGAGTAGAGGAATTTCCCGGTGTCCTGGCAAATTCCCACATTCACTAAATACCACCAACAGCTTAATCTGGTTCAAGGTCAGTTGGCATTCATCTGTATCCCCTTCCCCCGGGTCGTGCCTGAAAATAGGCAGGATTTGTCTAGTGCACTTACCCGGTCAACAAAAGCTAAAATAAAAAAAAAAAAATAAATAAAATAGCTTGACCACTACCAACCCTGACCTCCGGGTGGAGGCACCCGTTTCAGAACTCAGGGCCCTTAACCTGCTACTAGCCAAGCAGGTAGGTGTAGTAGCTCTTGGCATAGTGTCACTTAGGGGTTACAGATATATTCTAAATAAAAGTTTCGTGGGCAGTCAGAAGCTCTGGATTGACTGCTAACTGTTTAATACTATTAGAAGATTCCTGGGGTTTGAATAATGGCGCATTTAGTACAATAACCTTATGGATACAAAGTAAATATTCCTACACTTTACCATTTTGTAAAAGCACATGAAAAGTAGCTGAAATGCACCTAACTGATAAGCAGAAGGGTTTCAAGAGTGTCCCGCCTACGATGGAACTGCTGCATGCAGTTACTAAGGAAGCAAATAATTTTTTTTCTATTTTGAGGGCCTCTAGTATGGCCGTGTGCCACTCCTGGTATGTAGGCACTGTTTCATCAAGCCAATGGGTGCTCACTGGTCCCCAGGTAGCATCCCACCTTGACAACTGCAGCACTGGCCTTGTTAGTGAGCACCAGGTCCAGTATTACCCCATCATGTGTGGGCTCTCTGACTAGCTGTCTGACAGACACCCCCTGCAGGGTGTCCTGGGTGTCCCTGCTTCTAGCTGAGGCTGTGGCTGGAAGGCTCCAATCTACATCCAGCAAACTGAAGTCTCTCACTAGCAGCACCTCCTCTTTTTCTGCCACTGTGCTAATGGCTTTTCCAGTGCACTATCTAGTCCTTCTTCCTGTGATGGAGGGCTGTAGATCACCCCAGTGCAAACAGAGGCCTTGGCCCTCCTCCCTAGGGCGACCCACAGTATCTTCAACCCCCCCCCCGATTTTCCTCCATTTCTGTCACTCTGACATGCTCCCTTACATACAACACCACCACAACCCCCTTCTTCCCCACCCCATCCTTCCTGAATAGAGTATAGCCTGGTATGGCCATATTCCAGTCATGGTTCCCTGCGAACCACGACTCAGTACTTGCCTTAACATCCAGGTCAGCCTCCGCCATTATGGCCTCCGGGTCTGGAATTTTTTTTCCAAGACTTCTTGCGTCTACACACATGGCCTTCCACACCTTTTTTACATTTCACCTGCAGACCCCCCTTTCCCTTTTGCCCTGCCTCCTTTTCCCATCCCCTTTGTCTACTGTCACTGTGCTGTTTTCTTTGTCCTGTGCCCTTGGGGATTCTCCTCCTCTTGGGTTCTCCCTTCTTTCTGTTTTTGTCTGTGGGGGAAGGAAATTTCTGCTTCCTGTTTTTGTCTGTTGGGGGGAGGCAGTTTCTGCTTCCCTTTTTACTTCTATCTCCCCCTTCAGCTAGTTTAAATGTTCATCAAAGTAACATTTATACCATCCACTGAGAGCTGTAGTTCCCTTCCCAGATGGATGCAAGCCATCACCTCTGTATACGCCCACATCCTTCCAGGTTGGCCCCAGTCCCCAGTGTAGCAGAACCACTCTCTTTACATTACTCCTTCAACCATTAGCTGAAGCTCCTGGGCAGAGAACCCTATCCATCCTGGTTGTAGGCAGACAGCATGTCAGCGAAAGCCAAAGTGCATGCCATCTGCCTAAAACCCCTCCTTTCTTCCCTGAAATACCCCTGCACAATCCCAGCCTCATCCTTACCCAAGTCATTAGTCTCCATGTGAACAATGACATTCAGCTCCACTCCCGCCCCGCTGTCCTAGCGATCCTTAGAATCCATCTTCCATCCCTCCGAGCAAAGGTGCCAGGTAGGAACCTTACTTCCCTCCTACTCTCCCTTTCTTTTCCCAAATTTAGTCCCCCTAACAATCACCTCCCCCCGCCCCAAGATGATATTTCCTCCTCTGATGGGGTCCTCTACCTGTCACCTTGGGGCTTCCCTACAGAGCACCCCCAGATCCTCCCTTGCCACTATCATGGGTGCCTCTTCCAGGCAGTCCCATCCTGCTAGATTAGTGAATGAGCTATGCAGTGGCACAGGATGAGGAGTGCGTCCCTGACCTACCACCCCTACCCTCCTGATGCCCATCACAGTCCAGCTGGCCCTCCTTCTAGGCACCCTCTGGGGCAAAGGTGGTAGACACAGCAGCTCCTTGGTGAGAGAAGAGGTCCTCCGGATCCTATTCAGCTCTGCTCAGAGTTCAACGACCTTTCCCTCAATCCAGAGTGGTATGTACAGATGAGGCAGGACCTCAGTCTCCGGAAAGACATTTTTGATGTCATACAAAGTGCAAACTCCATGTGGTGCTTGGAAGGCAGGATCTAGACCCATTCAGGAAAAACGTTTCTGAAGCACAGAAATACAAAAGCTGGCATCCCTTCTCACCTGGATGACCAGATGGCAGTGAGAAGTGAAGCTGTGTACTATAGACCATGAGACTGCCTTGCACACCTCTACCAGGGGTATACTCCTTAATGTCTCCACAGTGGTAGATGTAGCACTGGTGCAATGCAGCCTTAACCCTTTTTTTTTTTTTTTTACACTTGTGGTGCTTATACACCACTTTATCCGCCTGCACTACCCTCCCTGTCCACTCCTTCAGACCACTGATCAACCCCCCGGTACACCAACTTGGAGTCTGCCCCTAGACTGCTCTTGTTCTCCCCTGTACTACCTTGATTCCCAGCAATTCCCCCTTGGTGGGGTAAGGATGAGCCTTCCTCAACTTTACTAGGGGAGAACTGGCATGGCGAGGTCTGCCCGTAAGTCGGTGGATCCTGGGAGGCACTGATCGGTCTTCATCTAGGACCAAGAGGGCTTTTTTCCAGATTTCCTGTTTCCCCTCCACCCAACCCCCAGAGGCCCCGGAGTGAGGACTAACGTCCAGAGAGTGACGTGCTGATGCACGTCTCCCTTCCAAGCGCCTAGCAGCGTCTCCCCTCCCCAACTCCGCTGTACAGAGCCGCCAAAGCCCTTTGAGAGCCCGTGCTTCCACCGACTCTCTCGGGACATCAGGTACCCCCTGGTACCCCTGGTATCCCTCCCCGAGGAAGGCGAGCATCCGCTGGGACGCTCATTCCTCCCTCTCCCTGCCGACCCCTGTCGCCCCGAGTCCGTTCTCAAACCCGGGTCACCGGCGCAGCGCTAGGTGTGACGTCCAGCGCCTCCACCCTCAGCGCCACCGGGCCGGCAGCCTTAAACCCTTTTGTGTCTCCTTACCAGTCTTACCGTAGCAGAATTAAACACAAGAGATATTTCAATTTTTCCCTATAAAAATCATGAAATTAGAGTCTGATAAGTGTCTGCAACTCACTAACCCTTATTGCTGAAGTAATAGCTATTAATACCATACAGATCTTCTAAGAATCTTATTCATGGAGTCCCACTCTTTGGACTTAGCCCCAGAGGTGACTGGACCCCGCAGGAACCAGAACATTTGGGGTTGGTGGCATCAGTGCATAGCATCGACACATGGTGTCTTCTGCAAACTGACAGTATTAGATAGCAGCACTGGCCCAACCCACCTTAGTTGCTTTTTCCTACTGTCGAAATACAGTACCTTCCTCAATGGCAATCAAAATACCAGTTTGCATATTATTGTCGTTTTAGTCTAGTGTGTCATATTTCTGTCACTGTATTAAGCTACGAACTTTTGTTGTTTTATATCAGTTTTTAGTAGTTTAAATCATCTAGTTTTCTCACAGCCCTACCTCATTTTACAATGTTCAGAAACAATTATGGCAGGCAGGGTGTCTGAAAAGGCTAGTTACACTGACAATGAGGTTGTGTCTGATCACTACTCCTCTGTGGGTAGTGTTCTGGTACTAGCAATATTGCAACCGAGAGGACAGGAAGTCCCCGTGTCACAAACAGAAATGGTAGTGACTCGGTATTGGGTTCCAGGAACTGTTTCACCTGCACCTTGTCTTTGTATAAAGAGCAAAGAAAAGCCATGACACATGTCTAGGTCTGGTTCACACCACTCCGTCCAGAGGCCGCCATCTCCCTTGGGTGTTAAAGTCCCAGCGCCCCTTCCTCTGTCACCACTGACAAGGAATGATATCACACCTTGACTTCTTCACGTCTTTGTGACTGACACCTCCATCTGCATTCTGGGGATGTACTGGGTGAGCAGTTTGGTCAACGGACTGCTCTTATGGAGCAGTAGAGACTCTGCTCCCATTTGTTTTTTTCCCCACGTCCTGCCTCTGCCCCACACACAAAAACACACACACACACACACACACACACACACACACTTTTCTTTGAATGTGCTGGATGCATGCCTGGATAATTTTTCTAAAATAATAAGCCAATCAGGTTTAAAATAACTAGTTAGTGAATGATGAGACAAGCTGTTTGAATCTGTACGGTGAAGGTGTTCCTGATGTATGGGAAGCGGTCTGTACGGTCGTGGTTTTAAAAAGCAGAGAGATTGGAAGGTTGTCAAGAACAGTTGGTAGGTTAAAAAAACACAAAAAGTGAAACAAACCACAACTGATGTGTTAAACATTTAATTTATGTTAACAATTAGCCTCACATCAGAGAATTTGGGGTTTGGAAAGGGTGTTGTGGGTGGAGTTTTTGCCACATGTATGACATCAACCTAGGTGCACTCATATTTGAGGATGCAAGATTTAAGGTCTTCATGGGTAGTACATTTAAAAAAAGACCATCAGTTGATATTTTCAACTTTTATTTTGAAAGCAGCAAAACTGTGCTGAGAGAGGGAGTGGTTTTTGTATGAAAATCTGTTGAAAAACACTTTAAAAAAATTACTGCAACTGAGGATGACAGGCACATACAGCATGCTATACCAAGGGGGAAAGTACCACTGCCTGACATGACACTACCCGACACAAATTATGCCGACATTTTTATCCCAACTCATAACATTGCCTGACTTTACACTTCCCGACATCATTATCCCTGCAATTATTTTGCCCAAAATCTGACATCATACTCACAGTCATAATGTAATTAGATAGCAATGATTTATCACTTACCATCTCCATGTTCGGGCTTTGTTCGTATCACAGTTCAACATCTCCACATACTCTCGTTTGGGTTACAGGTCAACACCACCACATCATCACGTTTTGAACGCAGGTTGATAGGTCAAATTACAGTTGTCAGTATCATGCTCCAGTAAACTCCCAGTTAAAATAAATACAGTTCTTTATTTATGAACTTTAAAACATCGATGCTTGCTATTGGCATAAAATACGGACTTCAAAATAATGACACGGCACCATATTGTGCGCTATTCCACAAATGAAGTCTTTTGTGGGTCTTGCATCAATGTCTCCTACAACATTGCTAATCTTTTCCTCCCTTTTGGCGTACTGTTTCTTCAGAGGAGATTTTGGCAGTCCCTGATTTATTTTCTCATACTTGAGGTTCAACAACGGACGATGAGGATTTTGCCATTGTGTTTTGCTATGGGAAAAAATCAGACTGTCTTTTATGCACCACGCAATTAAGCTTACCTGCCTATCAGCCTATGAGCTGATCCAATGATCAGCTGAGCAATTAACTCTGCAACGACACCTGGCACACTGACAGCGTTATCAGCTGATCGGCCTATCAGCTGATAAGATGAACGGCTGAACAATTAATTCTGCAATGGCACCTGGCACACTGTATGCAAGCTGACATGTCTTGTCAAAGTGACGGGAAAGCATAGTCGGTAAAATGCAATGAATGGGAAATGTGTAATCAGGAAAAAATAAATCGGGCTTGTGCACTTCGGTAAAGATCAATGTCGGGCGATCGTACTAGACCCATACCAAGATGGCTGCCGCAGTTTTTTTTAAAAGCACTTCAAACGGTTTTTGCTCTCTGAGCATGCTGCATCCTGGTGCTGGAAGTAGTGCAAAGCCATGGGTTTCTTTGTCTAAACCACACGGCTTCAGAATCTTCTCATCTAATCAGAGCAAAAGGAAATTCCTTACCCATTTCACAAGGAGGGAATTACACATGGGTCTCAGAACTTATTTAGCCAATCAGGAAAGAGGACATTTCCAACCCTTTTTTTTTTTTTTTAAGAATCATTGGAATGCTACCTAAGACACCAAGAGTAATAACACAGACCCTCTTTGGGCATAGATTTGATTCAGTGGGTAACTTGGCTTCTGGGGTTCATAAAACTTGATTTTTTGCTGTGCTTCATGACATTTTTCCCTTAGTATGGCTGGCACCATCGAGTAAATAAAATAAGGCATTGCTTTATCCCATTTATTATTGTGTACATTAGACCAATTACTCCTAAGAAAAAATCCATTTTGTAGTAATGCGATACTGTTATCAAACGTGCCATTGGATATTTTATTTCCACCTGATGCAAATAAAGCAAGATTGTAAGCAATGAAAACTGTGGACAGTGCAAGAGACATTATAGGGATAAAAATGAAAATGTAGGCACTCTTCCAAGCAGATCAAAAGGCCAAGCTGCAAACCTATCAATAAAAATGCACTGTGAAACACAGAGAATCCTGTCAGAGCAGTATTTCACAGAGATCAATGGCACTGCTATTCACCTGCTATTATTGATGTTTCTGGGAAGGCAGTGCAGTTTAGTGGTTACAGCACAAAACTGTGAACATAGAGTCCCAGGTGTGAGCCCATCACCACCACTTCCTCACGCTGTCACCTTGAGTGAGTCAGGTAATCTTCTTCTGCTGCCCCCTCTTTCTTTGTACTCCCCCACCTTGAAGTGTCCTTAACCTCCCTCATTCTCTACTTATCGTCCCTATTTATACCTAAAGGCCACTGCAACAGCATGGCGTGTAATGTGCTTTGGATACAAAGTGTTGGAAATGCACTATATGAAACCAAAGTCATATCCTTTCTGCATCAGTGGGCTGCAGATCACATGGACACAATTTCAATTGTTGCTTTTAACACTGACGGAGTGTAAAACCTTTTCCTCATATGAAGTGTTAGTGAAGCAACATGAGTGGTTTGGAATGATTTAACTGTTGAGTATCAGTGGTTTTATTTACTTATCGATTTGTTTTTGATATCAGATTAGATATACTAGACATACACACACCTATTTTCAGGCAAGGCCTGGCAGAATTACAGACTTAAATCATCAAGCAGTAACATAGTAAAACCAACAGTGGGGGAGAAGCATGATACAATAGTGCACAAAAGACAGTAGCAGGAACATCACTGTTACACACACTAGAAACATAGAAACTGAGACTTTGACAGCAGATAAGGACCACTTGGCCCACCCAGTCTGCCCATTTCCCTACCTATTGGATAAGCTGCAGAGCCTAGTTAACCAACAGCCTACTTCCTCCTACCCCTCACTCTAATTGCTCTATGTCTGTCCCATGCATTCTTGAATTCCCCCACTGTTTTTGACCCCACAACCTCCTTAGGAAGGCCATTCCATGCGTCCACCACCCTCTCTGTGAAAAATACTTCCTCATGTTGCCCCTGAGCCATCCCCCATCTTCAAACTGTGCCCCTTGTTCTTGCACATTTCTGGAAGATGATACCCTCTTGGACTTTGTTGATTCCCCTGCGGTACTTGAAAGTTTTTATCATGTCCCCCCTCTCCCTCCTTTCCTCGAGGGTATACATATTAAGCTTGTTTAGTCTCTCTTCATATGGTTTCTGGTGCAGACCCTGTACCATTTTAGTTGCCCTCCTCTTGCCTGCCTCCATCCTGTCTGTGTCCTTGCAGAGATGGGGTCGCCAGAACTGCAAGCAGTACTCCAGATGGTGTCTCACCAACTGTCTGTACAGAGGGATGACAACTTCCTTTTTTCTACTGGTGATGCCTCACCATATGCATCCCAGTATCCCCAGCCCTCCTTACTGCCTTCTCACATTGCCTGCCTACCTTTAGGTCATCAGATATGACTACTCCCAGATCCCTTTCCATTTTTGTTGTTGTTAGTCCCCCCCCCCTCCCCAACGTCTCCTGGTTTTTTTTCCCAGATGCATTACTTTGCACTTCTTTGCATTGAATCTAAGCTGCCATACTTTTGACCATTCCTCCAACCTTGCCAAGCCCCTTCTCATCCTTTTCACCCCCCTTGTGTATCAACCCTGTTGCAGACCTTTGTGTCATCTGCAAAGAGGCATACTTTTCCTTCCAGTCCCTCTGCAATGTCACTTATAAAGACATTAAAGAGGACCGGCCCCAATTCTGAACCATGCAGTACCCCACTAGTAACCCCTCTTTCTTCGGAATGGACTCCATTTACTATTACCCTCTGCGTCCTGTTGTCCAGCCAATTTTTAACCCAGACTACCACCCTGGGACCCACTCCCAGGCTGGCTAACTTGTTTATTAATCTTTTGTGTGGGACTATGTCAAATGCCTTGCTAAAGTCTAGGTAGGCCATGTCCACAGCCCTTCCCTGATCACCCAGTCAAAGAAATGTATTAGAGTTGTCTGACATGACCTTCCCGCTGTGAATAGATGCTGTCTTGGGTCCTGAGCCACGCTGGCCTCTAGGTACTCAATAATTCTTTCTTTCAGAAGTGACTCCATACTTTTCCCTACCACTGAGGTCAAACTAACAAGTCTATAGTTTCCTGCCTCTGCCTTGCTCCTGCCTTCCTCCAGTTCTCAGGTACCACAACATCCTCCCATGATTTGTTAAAAAGGGTAGTCAGTGGTGTCACTAGTTCTCCCTTTAGTTCTTTCAGAATTCTGGAGTGAATCCCGTCAGGCCCCATTGCCTTGTCCACCTTGAGTTTTAGGAGTTCTTGCAGGGCCCTTTATTCTGTGAACGGACTGGTATCGACCCCCTATGCAGAGTGCTTCTATTGTCTGGTTTAGGTACATCGTCCTCCTCTTTTTTTGTGAATACTGAACAAAAGTATTCGTTCAGTATCACTGCCTTTTCACTGACACCCTCTGCTCACCCCCCCCCCTCCCTTTTATAAAGCCTCACTATCCCTCCCTTGGTCTTTCTTCACTCACTAATGTACCTATAAAAGGTTTTATCCTCCTTCTCAACTGAGTTGGCTATCTTTTCCTTGGTTTGGGCCTTTGTTATTCTGACTGCCTTCCCCGCTTCCTTCTGCTTTAACTGATAGAGCTCTCTTTACTGCTCCTTCTGTGATTCCTTATACTTTCTGAATGCTACCTTTTTCTCCCTAACCTTCCCTGCCACCTCTTTTGAAAACCATAATGTTTTTTTTCCTTTGTTTTGTTTTATTTGCTTCACACACAGGCTTGTTGCCTCTGTGATGGCAGTTTTGATTTTGCCCCATTGTTCCTCCACCCCTCCTTCCTTACCTTTTGCTAGTGCATTCCTTAGGCACTCTCCCATTCTGCCAAAGTCAGCCCTCCGAAAGTCCAGTACCCTTGCCTTTGTATGGCTTGACAGTATGGCTGTGTTTGTGAACCACACTGTCTGGTGGTCACCTGTTCCCAGTTGGCAACCCACTTCTAAATCCGAGATCCTCTCACCATCCCCGTTTGAGAGTACCAGGTCTAAGACTGTTCCCTCCTGAGTGGGTTCCAACACTAGCTGCCTGAGGAATGCCCCCTGTATGGCACTGAGAGTGCTTCTGCTCTTGGATGTGGCTGCAGCAAATGAGCTCCAGTTAACATCTGGCATATTCCAGTCCCCCATCAACAATATCGCCCCTTTTTCTGCCATTCTAAGGATGCCTCCTATCATTTCCTTGTCCATGTCCTCCCCTGAGATAAGGGTCTATATACATAGAATAAGTAACACAAACATTACAGTATTGCTATATACACTGTGCAGTAAAGTGACAAACATAATAATATCTGACTGTGTTGATTGCTTGTCACACAATATAAAATTAGCTTTATAAGACCTGTGGAGGCAAGTAATCTGAATAAATTATTATCAACTTTAACAAGACTTTAATGGGAAAAGTGCACACTGCTTGGATAAGCTAGGCTGTATTAGCTAGCCACCGTCAGGGACAAGAAAAAGGACCTGCCAGGCACACAGCGTAATTTAGCACTTTGCAGAATATCAAGTGACTGGAAGACCAATGCAATTATGGGGAAGGGAGTTTCAGAAAGTTGGGATATAGACTGCAAAGGCCAGTTTGCCAAGGCCCATGGAACATCTGCACTCAAGGAGAGGTTGAGAGTCCACTGATCTCAGTGAATTGGTAGGAGATGGGCACTGCAGGTAGGTGACTAGGGAAAATGGGGAGCCTAACCTCAAGAGTTTGTGAACCGAACGACCCACAGCAAATGAATGTTGGCCAGTAAGGGAGTGCCAGCCCAGGCTGGTAAAAAGGAGGTAGTGGTACATGAGCCTAGGGGTGGCGATGGCAAAGTGACATACATTGTTATATGTTACATCCCATTTAGAAAGGCCAGTTTTTTATTAGTGTCCAAGAGTGCCAGAAGGCTGCAGGTAAGTCCAAGTAAGAGTATCTCTTGAGCTATGGACAGGCAGGCAGCAGGGGATAAGTAGAGTTTCACCTTACTGGCCAAGCCCAGCTCAGTATTTACTAATTTGCACACTAAGGAGACACAGGGAGAGATGTCAAGAGAGGTCTAGTAAAACATCCAGGTACTTGAGACTGCTCTCTTCTTCTGGCAGAGATCTGCCAATACAAATAAGGGAGAGTTTGGACAGTCACAGTGAGTTTTGGCTTGGAACTAAAGGCCATGGTCTTTGTCTTTTTGTTGTCCAGAATTATCTTGCTAGTTGAGAGCAAAAACTAAATAACAGCAAAAGAGCCAAAAAGGGTTTGTCTGATATCATGAATGGCAACTGCACTGTAGTTGAGGACAAGGTCACCTGCATACAGCAGGGAGCTGTAACATCTGGGAAACTGCTTACAGATAGGAAAGAAACAGGCCTAGGATTGATCCTTGGGAAATATCAACAGTAACGTCTGCAAGACTGGAGGTAGCAGAATTAGGTCTAACTTGCTGTCTTCTACCGGGTAGGCATTAGTGAATCAGAAAATGGCAGGGGGAGACACCAAGGGAGGTCAGTTTGTGGCAGAGGAGCAAATGACTGACCCGGTTGAATGTCTTTGTGAGGTCAATAAACACTGCACCAGTTAGGAGGCCATTATCCCTAGCTGGGTGAAGTCATTACTTAGCTTGTTTGGCCAAAGCTGTGGAGTTGCCATGTTTTTTTCCAAACCCATGTTGGACAGGGGACAAAAGAATGTGTTTGGAAATGGACTCAATGAGCTGGGATGCTATTATCCTTTCAAGGATCTCAGAGAGGACTGAAAGTATGGGTATGGGGTGATAGTTTTCTATAAATTTGGGGTCACCCAATTTAAAATTGGTATCCCCAGCTACCTTCCAGAAATCAAAGACAATAACAGACGAGAGAGAGAGAGAGAGATTTAGAATTTTGGTGATAAGGAGCGCCTGGAAGGGGCCACCAACTTCTGCAGCCTGGGTTTGAGACCATCATCCCCAGAATTATTATCAGCTGTAACAGAGAGCAGAAGTTTCTTGACCTCAGCCACCCTTACTGATGGAGGTAGAAGGGAGGGCAGTGGTCATGGAGGTTGCAGTTTGTACTAAGGCTCCAGGGCTAGTGACATTAACTGCCATGAAAGCCGGAGACCAGAGCTAGAATTCTGGTGATAAGGAGTGCCTGGAGGGGGCCACCAACTTCTGCAGCCTGGGTTTATAACCATCATCCCCAGAATTATTATCAGCTGTAACAGAGAGTAGAAGTTTCTTGACCTCAGCCACCCTTACTGACGGAGCTAGAAGGGAGGGCAGTGGTCAGGGAGGTTGCAGTTTGTACGAAGGCCCCAGGGCTAGTGACATTATTTGCCATGAAAGCCGAGTGGTCAGAAAATTTGGTATTAAAGGCATATGCAATTGTGGCCCAATCATTACAATGCTTGCCATCAATGAGAATATTGGACATGAAGCATTTGGATTTAGTACCCAGGAATCCTTTGTTACCATCCCAGAATTTACAAGAGTCACCAGCAAGGACCACAGATTTATTTTTTTACAGTAGGAACTCTTACTTGATCTAACTCCAGAACTGTAGATATTTCACCATCTGCGATATGAAGCATAGTCAGATGTCAGACCAGACTGTCTGTATTTATACCAAAGTTTCTCCCTTTTCTGTCTCAGCAAGAAAGACCCTGGAGAGCCAATTTATAACTGTGCCCCACATCCTCCATTTGGTGATGGGGCATGCTTCTGCTGAACTGCAATGAAAATGGCAATGAACTTGAGCAAATGGGTCACTGACACAAGACAAGGACATTAGGTGAGACCAGTCTATATTTTCTAGATCACACATTAAGTCCTGCATGTTTAGATTTGAAAAGCCATGACAATGAAGCAGCTGGAGCGAGAGTTTCGGGGTGAGGGGGGCATGACTGCCAGACCACAAAAATGGTGTAGTGGTCTGAGGTGACATCAGGCAAGGTGCCAGACAGGATTTTATCACTCCTGTTTATGAGGAACCAGTCCAATACATAATGCTTGGAACTACTGGGAGAGAGGTTGGTAGTGGTAGTAATGAGCTGGGGAAGGGTAACTTTTTAGTAATACTCTCAAAAGATTTTGATTTCACACCAAACCAATTGAAGTTTAAGTCCCCAAAGAATATTATTTCCTTAGAGCCAGAGAAAAAGATAAGACAGCCCATCAGGGTGGTAAGACCCGACAGACTGTTTCATGGGGGACTGTATATATACACACACATACACAGACAAGGTGAGGTTTCCCTGCCTTCCCTTGCATGAGCACCACATGTAGGCATTAACATTTTATACAGGAATAGAGCAGGCTGGGTCATGTATGGAGGATTGGGGTATTTGTTCTCTACGTGAAGTTTTTTGAGCTTTCTGAAGCTGTGCTGTGCTTTCTGTGTTTCGTCATGGAGGATTTCCCCCAGGTCTCAGTAAGATCCAGTATGCCAGAAAAGCACGGGCTCACCCAGGCTTCCAGTCTTGGGTAATCAGCCAAGATATTTCTTCTAGTCGTGTAAGCTAGTTTAAGGCCTTTAGCAGGAATCTGGTTTGAAAAAGGGACAGAAGGGTATGTCATCTATACTAAGGCAAGAGTAACAAGAGAGTAAATTGATCGGAGTGGTACCCGAGGAGGGGGACGCAAAAAAAAAAACAAAAAAACACTGCAATAGGAGGTGGAGACAAGGTAGAGGAAATTATTTTTAACTATGAATTGGTCTGTGGTGTCAGGCAAGACACAGATGGGAACTACTGAGTTTGAAAGAGAGTAGGTTACTTGAGTGCAATGTGTCTTTTCCCAAGGTGGAATAGCTAGCAGAGGGAAGAAGTCACACAACCATAGAATACTGAGTAGGGTTGGTCCGAGGGGTATGGTGGTGGGAAAGGAGCCATGTTTAGTATCAGGGACTAGCCTTGGCTGCAAACCCCAGCAGAATTAATGCACCAGCAGTCTTAGGGAGAAACCCCTGGAGGCAGCAGAGATACAAACTAAGATCCACTACCAGGTGAGCAGATGACAAATGAGGAATGCCAGAGTGGGAATGACATATATACTTGCACATTTGTTCCTGCTAGAGATACAGTTAAGGGTCCAGTACCAACAATACTTGTAGATGAGCTTGGAGAGCTGTAGTTAACTATCTTATATTTCTGCAGTACTCAGATAGGGAGTGAGCCTAAAGCAGGAAGTCAGGGGAGCAGCTGCTGGCTAGTTTGCTCTTAGGCTGCACCCAGATAGTGACTGAGCCTGTGCAGGGGGTCAGAGGCGCAGCTCTTGACTAGCCCACACTTAGGCAGTACCCAGATAGGGAGCGAGCCTTGGGAGGGGTCAGGGGAGCAACAGTTATCTAGCACACACTAAGGCAGTACTCATTCAGGGAGTGAGCCTACAGGAAGGAGTATGGGTAACTGCTGTTGACTAGCTTGCACCTGGGCACAGCCTTAGCCTAAAGGAGAGAATCAGGGGAGCCACTGCTGGGAAGCTTGCACTTAACCAGTACCCAGACAGGGAGTGAGCCCAAAGGAGGGAGTCAGGGGTGTCGCTGTTGGCTAGATTGCATATAGCCACTACCCAGATAGGGAGTGAGCCTAAATGAGGGAGTCAGGAGAGCTAATGTTGGCTAGCTCACACTTAGGTGGTACCCAGATAGTGACTGAGCCTAAAGGAGGGAGTCAGGAGTCATTGTTGGCTAGCTTGCACTTAGTCAATACCCAGATAGGAAGTGAGCCTAAGGAGGAAGTCAGGGGAGCCACTGTTGGCTAGCATGCACTTAAGCAGTAAACAGCTAGGAAAAACAGAAAGCTAGATTAGCAATGCAACCAAAGCACATCATGAAAATATTCTCCTGGGCTGTTGGTAGGATTTTTAATTTGGTGGTCCTGGACTTTCTGGGAAAAATTGGGGTCCTCAGGTAAAGGCTGGGGGTCCCCTTGACATTGTTGAGAGTCCCCAGCAAAATGAATACAAGGTTGACTGCAAAGCTAGCTCCAGCCCCCTCCTTTCCTGTGTTCTTTGACTTGGCAAGTGGGTCCCGTGCCTGCCGCTGTAAGAAACAGCATGCCATGAAACTGGCCCTAGCAGCAGCTCTGTATGTGCTTTGCGAGGAGGGGAGGTGTTTTGGAGCTCCACAGCGAGTCATTTACAGAGCTGAAGTCAGAGTGGAGAAGAAGAGAGAGGGGGCGTGAAGTACGCAAATTACATACTTAGTGCCCCTTCTCCCCTTCTCTTCTGCTCTCGTTGCCATTTCAGCTCTGTGGATCAGTTGCTGTGGAGCTCCGACACGCTCCTCCTTCAAGCACTGCATGCACAGAGCTGCTGCTAGTGCTGATTTCATGGCATGCTGTTTCTAAAAGCAGCAGTGCAGGATTCCTGGGGTCTTTAATGCCAGTGTCTCTGTGACTTGCTGCTGAAATTTCAGAGTGTCCCAATGCCCAAAATGTGCGTAAAGGATGTGGGTACCTGTGTTCCCAGAAGTCTTGATTTTCTCGGACTAGATACGTAATTTATAACTAGCAAACAGTAGGTGTACCAATGTGCAGATGGAATGCAACATATAAGGATCCACAAGCAACCTATGGTTATATGTTTTATTTATCTTATTTTATTTTTTATTTATTTATCAAGTCTAGGATTACAAATACCTTTGAGCCATGGCTCTTTTACAAAGGTTCCACGTCAGAGAAATACAAATTATGGGGAACATCAAGACAGGCATTACAACAAAGTGGACATTGCAAACAGAGTACAGATTAATACAGTTAAATACAGTTCAAGGGTAGCATTGTAACAAGGCAGCCAGCGGCATTTGTCAGAGAAAACAGACAACAGATAAGAAGTGCCAGAGTCATAGGGAGAGGGAAGAGGGTAGGGGGGCAGAAGGAATGTAGGAACGGTGTCAAGAGGGTGAAAAGTGCAGCATTGGGTATACCAAGATGTGAGGGTAGAATCCAGTGAGGAGGGGAGGAGAGGGGGACAACTAGAGCAGAAAGGGAAGTGGAGAACAAGGTTAAGTTGGGCAGTCACAGGAGCTGTTGGTAGTGAGATAGTCCCAGAGCCTAGTTTTAAACATACCAATAGTTGGGGCAGAGGAGATGGTTGGGCTGAGGCCATTGAACCAGAGTGGTGCTCGATAAGCAAAAGAGCGTTGTCCCTGTGAAGTGTGACAGTGGGGGACTTTCAGTAGCTGTAGTGTGGATCTTCTAAGGCACCGTTTGTTAATTCGGTGTTGTAACAGAGTTGAGACCCCAGAAGGTGCAAGGCCAAGGTAGATTTTTTTGACCATGGAGCAGGTGAGAAACTTTATGCGGTTTGATAGTTGGAACCAGCCGTCTGAGTGTACAGGTCACATGTGTGGGTGAGACGGTGAGCACCAGTGATGAGCCGACATGTTATATTTAAGGCAGTTGAGAGGCGTCTAAGGGTTGTGGTTGTGGCCGAGCCATAAATGATGAGACCATAGTCTATTACAGAGATCACAGAGCTCAGCACTGCAACCTTCAAAGCTTCTGGCGTGAGGTGTGGTCTGTGTCTGTAGAGGAGACCAAGCCGTGTATTAGCAGCTCTAGCTACATTATCTACATGAAGTCCATAGGAGAGATTAGGGTCAAGCTGAATCCCTAAGTATTTGAAGGACACCACCTGATCTAGAGTGTTGCCCTGGGTGGTGGAGATAGCCAAGTGGTGTAGCTTGTGTGGGTTATGAGAGCTGCAGAAGAGCATAGATTTGGTTTTCTTGTCATTGAGGACCAGTTTATGATTAAGAAACCATGACTCTACAGAACTGAAACCAAGTTGAAGGTTGTGTTGAAGAGTTGCAGGATCTTTGTGAGTGGAGAATACAACAGCATCATCGGCATATAGTATGATCTTCTCAGAGCAGTGGTAAGGAGGAGTTTAGAAAAGGCTAAAGGAGGGTCCCAGTATGGATCCTGTGGGACACTCGAGCGAACAGGCAGGGTGTTAGAAAAGCGTCCTAATTTTACTCTCTGTGACCGGTTTTCTAAGTAGCTTTTAAACCAGAGAGAAGAGTCAGGTGATAGCCCGGCATTCAGTAGTTGGTGTATTGGTAGTCTATGGTGTACTGTATCGAAGGCCTTGGAGAGGTCGACTAAAACGGCCCCTGTGAGAAGGCCGTTGTCAAGGGATTTGTGCAAAGCTCCAGTGAACTCAAGAAGGGCTGTGGTGGTGCTGTGACCTTTCCGGAAGCCTTGTTGTTGTAGACAAGGTATATTGTATTTATCCAAGTGGTCGGTAAGTTGATCAGCTACGATGCGCTCAAGTGCCTTAGACAGTGGGGGCAGTATGGAGATAGGCGATAATTTGAGTGAATCGTCTTGTCCCCACTTTTATGGACAGGTGTCACGGTGGCTGTTTTCCATAGGTCTGGGAATTTCCACAGCTGAGAGAGAGGGTTTAGGTTTTTGTTAATGGATGAATTACCTCATCGAGGGTGAGCAACAGAAGCTTAAGGTCCAGGGTGTCACTACTAGATCTAGATTTAGAGATAGCTGCAGTAATATAGCGGCGAGCTTCATTCAGCCATACCTTCCTGAAGTAGAAGAGTGGATGGTTAGACTGAGGGGCTGAGGAATTTGGGGAGTAGGCCCTATTTTCGAAAAAGTCATGGGGTAGGACAGCACTAAGGTATGAAAAAGCCGTGTTAAAGATGTTTGCGATCACCTTGGGGTCAAGGGTTGAGGATCCATCAACCATTAACATGGCCGGAGAGGTTTTTGGCTGCTTCCCTGTGACATCCTTGATATTGTCCCAGAAAGCACGACCATTTCCCCATGTATTGGTGAGAGCGTCTTTGTAATAGGTGGATTTCATTAGCTGTATGGCTTTTGTGCAGGCATTTCGTGCTTGTTTGTAATTTTGGATGTCCAGTTGTTTGCCAGTGGCCCTGGCAACTGCCCAGAGGTGATCCCTTAGTTTCAGCTGTGAGAGAAGAGCCGCGGTGACCCATGGGTTAGAGAGAGATTTTGTTTTGCGCCTTTTGCAGGGGCAAAGAGGTCCATGAGCTTTGTTGAAAATTGAGATGAAGTGATCAAGAGCCAAGTTAACATCTGTTCGTCATTAATTGGTAGCCAGTCTTGTAGAAGCAGGTGTTGTTTGAGATGTGGAAGTTTTCCACGAGAAGGACTCTGCTAGTGATAATTTTGGGAGGGGGCTTAAGGAATTTGTTAGACCATGCACACATGACTGGGGAGTGGTCACTGAGTGAGTCTGGGAGAATGGTCGTACGAGAAATCCTTGTGGGGTGAGTGGTGAGGACCCAATCCAAGAGAGTACTGGAGCCAGTCTTGTAGTTAATCCTAGTACGGGAGTTCACCATTTGCATGAGGTCAGCAGCTGAGATGGAGTCTTTATAGGCACTGGCACTCGATGCCAACCAGTTTATGTTGAAATCCCCTAGTAGAATAAGTTCAGCTTCGGAAGGATGAGAGTTGATAAAGTTTAGGACGTCATTGAATCCATGTTTAGGGTCCCTGGGTGGGATGTATACAGAGACAATAGTCAGGGCTTTATGGTTGGGACCTAGGACGATTTTTATTGGCAGAATCTGGGCTGAGGCAGAAAGTGATGGAGTTGCTACAGGGTGCCAAGACAGGGAGTCTTTGATATAGATTGCGCAACCACCGCCTTTTTTGGATATCCGGTCCAGCCTGTGGACATTGTAGCCCTATATTGTTACTGCTGAGTCAGGAACTTTAGGTGTCAGCCAAGTTTCCACCACTGCAAGGATGTCAGGGTTGTGTTGGCACATGAAGACTTGGAGTGCATCCAGCTTTGGTAGTAGGCTGCAGATATTAATAGTTGCAAGGATAAGGGCACCTGGAGTTTGTGTGTGGCCTGAGCTTCTAGGGCCAGGATTGGGATGGATGCTGCCTGAGATGAGGAGGAGGAGGAGGAATAGAAGTTTTAAGAGCAGAATGTAGCTCTTTGAGAGATAGTTTGGTTGTTTTTCCTGGAGTAGAGGTTGCAAGGTTCCAGGCGGTGTCCCATATGGACCGCAGGTGGTACAGTGTAGAGAGGTGGCCACACACTTATTGACAGTAGTGGCGGGTTAAGTAACCAGGAATATCCAATGGGTGCACCAAGCACAACACTTTCGAGTGAAGTGGAGAGTTCCCTTGGAGTAGCAGTGGAAACCAGAGTAGAGGGTGGCGGGGAGGTGGGGGTGGCTAGGACCAGGAGAGAAGAGGGGGGCCAGAGCAAGGAGGAGGAGGAGAGGCAAGAGAAAGGCAGAGAGAGCCCACATGGCTTATGTACTAGATAAAGAGATAGAGATATAGCCCTCTAGTGGTGAGAGGATATAATCTGCTAATGGAAAAGTCAACAGCTCTAAATTCACTTCTAATATCACCTCAGAACTTAAAATGACTGTAAGGATTAAACACATTATTAAACACTAGCACATAAATTCAAATAGAGACACAGAGGGAGATACAGTAGTTAGAGATGTGTTCAGCAGGAGATAGTGGGGCCACTTGGAAATCAGCTTCCACTGGTACCAAATCCAAAGTCAGGGCTAGTACCTTGCAGTACAGAGGATTTCTGAAAAACTGTTTAGGTTCCAGAAATTGAGGGGTCCAGAGCCTGGTCAAGGCACGCTGGATCCCTTGCAGTACAGAGGATTTCTGAAAAACTATTTAGGTTCCAGAAATTGAGGGGTCCGGAGCCTGGTCAAGGCACGCTGGATCCCTTGCAGTACAGAGGATTTCTGAAAAACTGTTTAGGTTCCAGAAATTGAGGGGTCCGGAGCCTGGTCAAGGCACGCTGGATCCCTTGCAGTACAGAGGATTTCTGAAAAACTGTTTAGATTCCAGAAATTGAGGGATCCAGAGCCTGGTCAAGGCACGCTACTAGTATGTGAAACCTAGTATCCATGTATATAATATTGGCAAAGGTATACTGTGGATGCAGTCCCGAATCATAGAATGTGACAGCAGAGAAAGACCAAGGGAAAGGTTTATCCGATCTGCCCGTTTTTGTACTACTTATACCCTGGACTTACCATCCATTACAGTCTGTGTCAATGAGACCTTTTTCCCTGTCCCATTTGTCCTTGAACCCACTCTCAGTCCTTGCCACCCCACAACATCTGCCGACAGTCTGTTCCAAGGCTCAGCCATTCATTTCACAAAGAAATACTTCCTCACATCTCTTCTGAATCTTCCCCGTACCAGTTTCCAGTCATGTCCTCTAGTCATGGTGCTGAGGTTCCTAGTGAACAGCTCCTCACAATTTATTTTGTTAATGCCCCTCAGGAATTTGAATATCTCAATTTTATCACCCCACTCCTTTCTAGACTCCAGAGAGTACATGTTCAGGGTCCTGCGTCCCTCCTTATAAGAACTGCCTTGCTGACCCTGAATCATTTTGGCTGCTCTCCTTTGGATTGTCTCCAGTTTGTTTTTATCCTTACTCAAGTGGGGGTTCCAGAGCTGGTCCCAGTACTCCAGGTGTGGCCTTACCAAGGACCTGTAGAGGGGCAATATCATCTCCTTCATCCTGCTGTCAATGCCACTTCCTATGCACCCCAAAATCCTAGCCGTCTTACTGTAGGCCCTGTCACACTGACTGGATTGTTTGAGGGAGTCAATAATGGGCACTCCCAGGTCTCTTTTTTCTGATGAGACTACTAGTCTGATGTCCGCCAACCAGTAATCTGTTCTGAGTTTCTCTCTTCCCAGGGAGGCTCCTGCAAGGTGTTGACCAAGCAGTAGAAGGGCATGTAGGACAGTAGCTTTTAATCATGTTGTCAGCTTTATTATACAACATCTTAGTAACTTAAATATAGTTTTGTTTTTTTTAGTAACTCTGTAAATGTTAGAAGTTCTTGATTTTATACTATCTTTGTTATGGATTGATAAGACAGTGTACTTTTAGAACTTTATAATGTTTTGTAATTGGTGGTAAGCTAAGTCGACGACTCAAACTGGGAAAACTGGTACTTGTTATAAAACAGTCTTTCCTAATTAATGAAAGAGCAGCACAAGAACCCCATCCCAGGTGCCAAACCTCCCTGAAGCAGACACATAGCACTGAGAACCTATCCCTAGTGAAGCTCAAGGAGGACTCCTGGGCAGGTCCCACTGTGCACGCGCTCACACACACACACACACACACACACACTGACTGTAGCTAGCAGTTTCCAAAGCCAGTTTCTGTTATCTCATTTGTTTTTTGGTGTGCTGGTGGGACTAGTGGTTGTAGAGAATTTTTAATTTTCTCTGGGCTGCTGGTCAGGCAGACGACTGCACTGCACAAACCTTGACTGGCTGCCTAGGTGTAATGTATAGACTTGGGAGTGCAGGGATCACAGTGTGAGGCTGAGGCATGGCATGCACACTAGTCACACTGCCGCTCACCCCCACTGTCTTGCCGTGTTTGTTCTATGTGCAGTATGCGTATGTGCAACCACGCTGCCAAGATGTGCTTCCTAGTCTCCACTGACTGAGACGGTAAAAATGCCTCAGGCCTGCTTCTCATACAGCTCTAGGATCACACTCCATCAAACAGTGTTGCGCCATCATCGAATGAGCCAACTCTGCAGCTTTCAGTCAGCCGTCCTCCACCCCACCCCCAGCCTACTTCCATGGCTGCATGCCCCTGTAGCCACCTGCAGTTTAAACTTCCACTGACTGGCTACCATGGTTACAAATGCCCTCAGGCCCAATTTGCCCAAACCATCCAATCAGACCCCCCAACCCCGTGTGCCAGCTTGCATCGGCATCCAACCCAGACTCTAGCAGACCAGCAACACAACTAAGGTAGTGCAGCATCACATATTCTCAGCTAAAATGTGCAGCCTGCCGAAAGACAATTTACAAATGAAATGAATTATGTCACATGAAGCGAAAGAACATGGTTAAAGACAGTAATGGTGTGTGCGTGTTTGTTCTCGCTCTGGCTGACCTAGATTGTGTGTGGGCCCCTTGCCTACTAGAGGACTACATGTAGTCTGTAAAGGAGGCTCTAGTACAGTGCTAGCTAGAGACAATACCTGTGGTCAGGACAAGCACTGAGGATTTTTTTCTTACAAAGGAAACTGTACACAATTATACGGACTCTGCCTCTGACCCATAACCCTTCAATTAGCGCTTTTGTAAGTAAATGAAAATGTTTTTCCTACTGCACCTAAGATATTCATAGTTTATTTTAAGTTTGAAAATGTACTAACAAACTTCTGCAAATAAGGCTGTGTGCTGCCATCTTGCAGGCAGCCGCAAGCTCTCCGGGAATGTAGTATAATTATATAGTATATAGCAAGTGAGGAAAGTGCTCAGTATCCTTGAGATGGCAGTGGGCAGCTTTTTGATCAGAAGCCTGTGAGTACATTTTCTTTTTTTGCAAATATCTGTTTATTAAAAAGTTTTTGCGCATACCAATTCAGCCGGTCAAACAGGTACAAGAATTTCCAAATCAGTAGGCATGTTTGGGTTTCTACATAAACTGTAGTGACATAGCTAGCCCTGTGGCGCTGAAGGTTGAGGTGCTGGTCGCTACACCATGCACCATGCCGGCAACCCAGGTTTGGGAATGAGCCTGGGCCGTTGGGGGGAGACAAGATTGAGCGTCCATAGGACTGCTCTCGTCTTTCGGGGGGAGGGTGCCATGTCGTCCCACCCACTGATTGCCCTCTGTTGGTGGCTGGAGGGCGATATGGGTTGGGAGGCACACTCTGACGTAATTACGTTGGTGGGGAGGGGAGACGGGAGAAAAAGAGGAAAAAGGAACCTGGCAGGGCTCCATGACGGTCCGCCGCACCTGAGGGCCAACCCCGACTTCTGGATTGGGTCTCTAGAGGTGGGGTGCCACCTCCCCAGCCCCACCATGGGGGGCAAGCCATGGGGGAATCATCGGAGTTGGTGAGTGTGGGAGTGGCGGAACCCAACAGAGTCCTCCTTCAGAGGGGCTGAAGCTCCTGCCAGGGCTCGGGGGAGAAAAACGTGAATGGAAAAAAAATAATAATAATAAACTGTAGTGACATATGCCTCCCAACACAGCAAAGGGAACATCACAACATTGAAACAATAATTTACATTCCTAAATATCAAATGTGTAAGAAGAATTGCAAGTAACATCCCTGACCGGGGGGAGGGGGACAAGCAATGCTCCACAACCACAGAGGAGAGGACAAAGACAACATCAGAGGGTCCAGCGTAAAAGTTGCCAAGCATCCCCAGATTTCCCAAGCTTGCTATGGAGCTATTTTTCCCATATTATCCCGGGAGATCCCCAGCCGCTGGAGAGCACACATATCAGATAAACCAGGGCAGAAAGTTGGGAGGGCATCTAAGGGAAAAAGGGACAAAAGTATGATCATGATGCACGATATATAACATCCATGCAGTCCACCTGAAGGCGAAGACCTATGTGCATTCATTAAGACTAAACGTGATGATTTCCATTTAATAAATGTCACTGATCGTTGTTCTCCACTGTGCTAAGGTAATCTGTTGTGAGGTTAACCACTTTCTAGTTATACACTTCTTAGCCGCTACCAACATGATCCCAAAGAGGTATTTAACAAGCCTATCCCTCAATCCCCTGGGATAAATATGTAATAGGTACATTTAAGGTGTTTGCTAGACTGAAGCATGAAGCACCTCTGTAACAGCCCCCTCCAGCTCCAAGAGAAAGGTTCTGAGCCCTGAGCGTGACCACATCACATGCATATGGGTCACAAGGGTGACTCCACAGGCCCTCTAACATGCAGCGCTCTGGTTCCTTAAGTACCTGGCAGGAGTTTTAAAGACACGGATGAGATGTTTCCAGGCATACTCCTGACAGACAAGTGAGGAAGTAACCGCCCCCATCTCGTAGTACCTTTTTCCCCACTCCTCCTCTCCACTGGCTGGCCCAGCTCCTCCACCCATCCAGTGGCTACATATGTAGTGTCATTCAAGTAGGCTGCTTGTAGGGCCTTATAGATAAAAGAGATGAATGGGCAGTGGTCTGCAGCCTGATATGTTGTGCTAGACCACTCAAGAGGGCCACACATTTAGCAGGGTCTCAGGCTTCAACTGGTAGTGTGGCATGATAATGCCATACCTGAAGGTAGCAGAAGAAATCCAGTCAACCCAGACTGAACTACTGCTGCAGTTCCTGGAATGATTTAACTCTGCTGCTGTACATAACGGACTTGAGTACGTTCCACCTTCACCAGTCCTTGTAAGTAGCATCTATTCATACCAGTGTAAAAGTTCAGCAAGGGACAGACCCATGCTAATTGTAGCTCTAGCCCCATGTCTGCCACAACCTGTCGCCATACCTCTCTGACACGAACCAGCCAGAGGTTTGTTATAGCTCAAGCCCTTCACTAAATATGTATTTTATCATGTTCTGGAAAGGTAGCAAGTTTTTCTCTACGTCTGACCACTGCAGTTCTGGTCCCTGTGTGTACCAATAAAATAAGATGCGGAGCTGGGCTGCCATGTAATACAGATAGAGGTCAGGGAAGCCAAGGCCTCCGTTGTTCTTGGGGAGCATGAGTGCTGATATAGGCGAAGGCCTCCGTTGTTCTTGGGGAGCATGAGTGCTGATATAGGCCAAGGCCTCCGTTGTTCTTGGGCAGCATGAGTGCTGATATAGGCCAAGGCCTCCGACGTTCTTGGGGAGCATGAGTGTTAATAAAGGCCAATGCCTCCATTGTTCTTGGGAAGCATGAGTGTTGATATAGGCCAAGGCCTCCGATGTTCTTGGGAAGCATGAGTGCTGATATAGGCCAGGGCCTCCGTTGTTCTTGGGGAGCATGAGTGTTGATATAGGCCAAGGCCTCCGTTGTTCTTGGGGAGCATGAGTGCTGATATAGGCCAAGGCCTCCGTTGTTCTTGGGGAGCATGAGTGCTGAAATAGGCCAAGGCCTACGTTGTTCTTGGGGAGCATGAGTGCCGATATAGGCCAAGGCCTCCGTTGTTCTTGGGGAGCATGAGTGTTGATATAGGCCAAGGCCTCCATTGTTCTTGGGGAGCATGAGTGCTGATATAGGCCAAGGCCTCCGTTGTTCTTGGGGAGCGTGAGTGCTGATATAGGCCAAGGCCTCCGATGTTCTTGGGGAGCATAAGTGCTGATATAGGCCAAGGCCTCCGTTGTTCTTGGGGAGCATGAGTGCTGATACAGGCCAATGCCTCCGATGTTCTTGGGGGCATGAGTGTTGATATTCAGATTTGGATTTGATGTCACCCCAGATATGTTGTGACTTTGGGTGGGCAAGAGTGTATATATATATATATATATAGGTTTTTTCACTTGCAATGTATTTACTCTGTATATTACAAACAGTGTTACTGAGGCTGTCTAATGGCCCTCTGGCGAGTATTTATACTCAGTATGTGGAAAAGATGGGATCAATAAGATACTGTGCAGCCCTCAGAGGGCACACAATGGCTCAAACAAGGTGGGTGTGTGTGTGTGTGGGGTGGGGTCTGCCTGCTAACCATGACAACCCACAGTGGCCCAGGACAATGAGGACAGTCCACTCCTGATGCTGGAACATGAGGCATCTGACAGAAGGCTGTCTGTGCAGCCTTGTGTCCAGCCCCACTGAGATTCTGCAAGTAAGGGGCAGAGCATCGACCTACACACAAGGTACGGGTGCTGGAGAAACCTGCATCAGGCAGAGTTCCTCTAAAGTACTAGCCTGTAGATGGGGTCCTGATTGGTACTACTAGAAGTGTGCAGGCAACAGTGGAGGATAGACAAGGGAGAAAATTGAGTGGGAAAACAGAGGAACTAAAAAAAAGTAAACTAAACTTTTTAAAGTTTAATAATTCCAGTATACATACTAATTTTCAAAATGCTAACGGCAAAGACCCCGACTTCTTATAAAGTCAAAACCTACATCGCTGTTCCTAAATCCTTTAAGAAAAACAAATGTGTGTTGTGTAATACAGTTCATGGGGCTCCATGAAATATAATACATGCTGTGCTGGAATTCTAGTTGTGATTTTGAGAACACATTAAATCTTAAAGTATTGGTTATCCAGGACAGTGCATGGCAAGTGCAACATTTCAGAAACACAGGACTGTCGACAATGACAGCAGAAAAAGTCCTCACGACCAGCCCCAGTGAGATGCTATGTGTTTACGTTAGGCAAAACAATAAAACATTTTTAATTAGGTAAAACTCACAAAATATAAACAACCCCATCTAATGATGTTTTAGGTATCCAACATATTTCAAGATTAACAAGCCCCTATCAATAATGCAGATGTTGAGACACAGTCTAGTTTTCAACCAAAATATATCAAAACGTACAAGTGGACAGAACAGAGTTAATGCAATCTGTTTGTGCGGCCTGGATGGTGCTATTCTAAGCCAACAGCATGTTTAAATCCACACCAATAAAATCAATATGGCACTGTTCCATTCAAGGTGAGACCAAATAAACCTGTCTGGGTCTATGAAAAATAGGCTTTGCAGTAAACTGTGAGTGCTAAGTGCTCTTCAGTCTAGAGATCTGTCATTAAATAATCATTAACCATCATTCATTCTTCCCAAAAAGCTTAACATCTATACTTGTCTAACATCCACTAAAATATTAGGATAGAGTACCTAATACTCATTAACAAGAAGAGACCCTAATACCAGCTCCATTTAACAACTGACCAATCAGTACACATAATTCAATGTCCCCCTTTGACTTCCAAGTTATTTACCATCCACAAAGGTCTAACGTCCACTTTGACTGGAATAAACTGCACAGCGCCTACCTATAAGAAATGAAAATCATCCTTCACTTGAAACAAACCAAACATAAAAGAAAATTATTAACTGCCACCAAATAATGTGCCCCGGTTGTACAGCCTGTTTGCAACAGTTCATACCCAACAATCTTCCTGAGATAAATAATTTGGCCATTTCTTCCACACATGTAAAACAGTTTTTAACTTCAACTTCCCAAGCCTCCCGCTTCCTAGTTTCTATAGCCAATAGAGCAGATTCTAATTCCTAAAAAAGCAGCTTCATCTACTTTGCTTATCTGGCTAGTTACAAGCAGCACTAAAATATCAGTTGATGAGGTTATATTTCCTCTCCGGTCAGGTAGAAAGACAAAATAATTGACTACCTTTCTTTCTAAAGATCATTTATTTTTTTTTTTATTTTATTTTAAAACAAAATATTTACCTGCTTTCACTGTATAGTTCTGATGCGACAGTATATTTTTCTACATTTTCTTTCTGCCCCCTTCCAGTGCTACCTACATCAACCTCTGCAAGGTAACCTCCAGGCATGGTCTAGCATTATCTCTGGTGCTTAGCTCCTTATTTCCCACAGCCTACCCCTTGCAGCGGGCCCAATGGAGTCAGTATTTTCCACAGAAGTTTAGTATCTGTGGGGATGGTCAGTGGGTGCAGCAGGGCCTTAGAATGCCTGGCCTCATGCTGCCTCATATTTGGGTCCTTTTTCCTATGGTTTTTCTCCCTTACATTCTGGGATGCCACATTGGGATCCTTGTCTGCTTACGCTGCACATGCCAGTGTGAAGCGTGCCGGTATGTTCCCTCCACAGCCACTGC
Organism: Neoceratodus forsteri; assembly: GCA_016271365.2. NCBI lineage: Eukaryota > Metazoa > Chordata > Ceratodontiformes > Ceratodontidae > Neoceratodus > Neoceratodus forsteri. Next base: position 1,270,824,882 of record CM057449.1, on the reverse strand, counting down.
ACTGGCTCCTGTGGGTGGCAGTATAGAGGTAGCAACAGCCAGCCACCCTCCGTGGAGGAGGTAAGCATCCCTGGAATGCTCTCGGATCACCTCCCCCGACTCCTCCAACAGTATTTGCTTGCTCCTCAACCTGAATCACCAATGCTGTAAGCAGAAATGTTGCTGCTGCACCAACTGGCCTGCTGCAACAGTACATTTCCTTTGATCCGGTCTCTCATGACATCATTTACTCCGTTCCAGCAGCAGAGATAGACAAAGGAAATGGATATTACGTACCTACCGTAATTCGTGATCTTCTTGGACGAGGTCTCCACCACTCATTCACACGGATGGGATTACGCCAGAGGCGCTAGGACCCAGCAGGAGCAAACATTTTCAGGAGGGCCGGCGAAGGGATGGAGCCGTGAGGAAGCGGCACCATGAGCCAGGCACTTGCAGTATAGACTATCTCGGCGGCGACCTCCAACAGCCTCAGTACCTTATTTTCCCGAGAGGCAGGTATAACTAACCTAGAGAGGACTAACCTAAAAAACGGACATAAGATAGTCCAAATGACCTGTGTAAGAAAGGTCAACTACAAAACCTTCACTGCTCAGCCATTGAGGGAGTGAAGACCAGAAACAGAGAAGTGAGCTCGGGGAATGGTGGGTGGGTGTGGGAGACCTCGTCCAAGAAGATCAAGAATTACAGTAGGTACATAATTTCCATATCTTCCTGCACATGAAGTCTCCACCACTCATTCACACTGATGGGAGAGTGCCGAGCTAAATAATCCCCCAAGATGGGCGGCAGGAGAGAAAGGAACTCACTTTCTTAGGACAGAAGTCCATTAAGAATTGTCCTGCCAAATGACTGATGTCTTCTGGCACGGACATGCAAGGCATACTGCTTAACAAACATATGCATAGAGCTCCAGGTAGCCGCATTGCAAATATCTGCAATGGGGACATTACGGATTTCCGCCAGAGATGCCGTGACTGCTCTGGTAGAGTGAGCATACACTCTGCCTTCCAGCTTGACCTGTACCATAGAATTGCAGTGGCGAAGTCATGCCACCGGCCATGCTGAAATGCACCTGACAGCAACAGGTTGACCCCCGCTGGGTCATGCTGAAGCAAACAGTTGTTGAGCCTTGCGAATTTCCTTTGTTCTACTGAAATAGAACCGCTATGCTCTTTTTAGGTCCAGGGAATGAAGGGTAAGCTCCCCTTCATTCTGGAAGTTTGCAAAGTAGATAGGAAGGACTAAAGGTTGATTCAGATGGAATTCTGAGACAACCTAAGGTAGGAACTTAGGATGAGTCCTAAGAACTACTTTGTCCTTGTGAAATACAGTATACGGGTGGGTGGGGGAGTCTGTGACCAAGGGGTGTATTTCAGAAACCCTACAAGCAGAAATAATGACCACCAGGAAGGCAGTTTTCCAACTGAGGAATTTCAACTCGCAAGTAGCTAGAGGCTCGAAAGGTTTACAAGTGAGCATGTCTAGCACAAGGTTAATGTCCCAGGCTGCAACTGGATGTTTAATAGGAGGTCTAGTATGTAGAATCTCTTTAAGAAACCTCTTAACTGAGGGCAGCTGAGCTAGCGACATGGAGAGTACCAATATGCCAAAATGGCACAAAGATGAACTTTGACTGAGGAGTATTGCAGACCTGTGTTTGAGAGGTCTAAGAGATACTCCAAGACTTTATTCAGTGGGCAGTAAAAAGGATTCCAAGAGTATTCTGCACACCAGATAGAGAAAAGCTTCCATTTAGCTGTGTAGGTTTTTCTGGTGGCCGGCTTGCGCGCGGCCAAAAGAATATCTGAAACTCTACTAGAAATATTAAACCTATTCACCTCTATCTCCTCAGGAGCCAAGCGTGAAGGTGAAGCGACCTCAGGTTGGGATGGACCACAGGACCCTGGATCAGAAGGTTCATCTGAAGGGGAAGCGGTTTCAGGGAGGTTTCCGATAGTCTGTTGATTAGAGGGAACCAGATCTGATGAGGCCAGAACGAGGCAATAAGAATCATTCTGTCCCCGAGTCTCCAGTTTCAGCAGTACGCTCAGAATCAGGGGAAGAGGAGGAAATGCGCATAGAAAGCATTTTGTCCACTGCAGCCTGAATGCATCCTGACAAAAAATGCCAGGTCCTGGATTTCTGGAGCAGAAGAGAGGCAGTTTTGCATTGAGTAAACAGAACTAAAGAGTAAACAGGGAGCAGATGAGACACTCTGGGTCACCCTGGAGACAGGAAATGGCACCACAATCCGCACGGGTGTTGTATACAGAACCCCATCTCTGGGGGAGGGAATGGACAAGGAAATGATAGAAGGCTTCCTTAGAATGGCAGAAAAAGGGGAGATATTGTTGATGGGGGACCTGAATATGCCAGATGTTAACTGGAGCACCTTTGCTGCAGGCACATCCAAGAGCAGGGTCATTCTTGATGCCCTACAGGGGGCATGCCTCAGACAGGTAGTATTGGAACCCACTCAGGAGGGAGCAATCTTAGACCTGGTACTCTCAAATGGGGACAGAGAAAGAATATCAGATTTAGAAGTGGGTAGCCATCTGGGAACAAGCGACCACCAAACAGTGTGGTTCATGATAAACACAGCCATACAATCAAGCCATACAAAAGCAAGAGTATTGGACTTTAGGAGGGCTGACTTTGGGAAAATGAGAGAGTGCCTCAGAAAAGCACTTGCAAACAGGCAAGAAGGAGGGGTGGAGGAACAATGGAGAGTAATCAAAACAGCCATCACAGAGGCAACAAGCCTATGTGTGAAGCAAATCAACAAAACACAACGAAGGAAAAAAACGCTATGGTTCTCAAAAGAGATGACAGGGAAAGTTAAGGAGAAAAAGATAGCATTCAGGAAATATAAGGAAACACAGAAGGAGAAGGACAGAGAACTTTATCAGTTAAAGCAGAAAGAGGCTGGGAAGGCAGTCAGAATAGCAAAGGCCCAAACTGAGGAAAGGATAGCCAACTCTGTTAAGAAGGGGGGTAAGACCTTTTATAGGTACATTAGGGAGCGAAGAAAGACCAAATGAGGGATACTGAGGCTTAATAAAGGGGAGGGAATGTGGGTAGAAGGTGACAATGAAAAAGCAAGGATACTGAATGAATATTTCTGCTCAGTATTCACAAAGAAAGAGGAGGGGGAGGTACCTAAACCAAACAAGAGAAACACTCTGAAGACGAGGGTCGATACCAGTCCATTTACAGAAGAAAGGGTTCTGAAAGAACTAATAAAATTGAAGGTGGACAAAGCAATGGGGCCGGATGGGATTCACCCAAGAATTCTAAAAGAACTAAGGGTAGAACTAATGACACAGCTGACTACTCTAACAAATCATGAGAGGATGGGGTGGTACCTGAGGACTGGAGGAGGGCGGATGTGATTCCTCTTCACAAAAGTGGGAGCAGGACAGAGGCAGGAAACTACAGACCAGTTAGTTTGACCTCAGTAGTAGGTAAAATGATGGAATCACTTCTGAAGGAAAGAACTGTTGAGTACCTACAGGCCAGTGGAGCACAGGACCCAAGGCAGCATGGATTCATAATGGGAAGGTCGTGTCAGACAAATCTAATAGATTTCTTTGACTGGGTGACCAAAGTAGTAGACCAGGGAGGGGCTGTTGACATGGCTTACCTAGATTTTAGCAAGGCATTTGATACAGTCCCACACAAAAGATTAATACACAAGTTAGCCAGCTTTGGAGTGGGTCCCAAGGTGGAAGCCTGGATAAAAAATTGGCTAGACAACAGGATGCAAAGGGTAGTAGTAAATGGAGTCCACAGTGAAGAAAGGAGGGTTACTAGCGGGGTACCACAGGGTTCAGTACTGGGACCGGTCCTTTTTTTTTTATACTTTATTTTTTTGATTTATCTTATATCATCATACAGACAATATTACCATATTTAGGACATACCCAAAGCATTGATACAAGTCGTAGAGAAAGAATAACCTCTCTCATTAATCTTAGGATTAGTGGTTCCCAAATATTTTGATACCACATAGGAGGGATTACTAAACATTTCACTAACAAATACATGAGTATATTAAAGCTGCATTTACAAGCCCATGAGCAGTGTGACTATTTCGTTCACTAAAAACTAGGATTTTAATGTCCATCCAATAAAGCATCCCTGATCTGGGACTATTGATGTCACACTATATAACTACAAGTCCAATTACAATAAGACGATAAAGGCAGCATCCACCCCAGCCTCCTCCAATCTTTTAACTGCTACACCCCTTAAAAAAAAAAAAACAGGCGGACAAAGGCACTATTACAAACAGCATTGATTATACTGTGTAAAGTAATTATTACAACCCTATAACGCTTGAATAGGCTGTATAAAATTAAATGATTCTCCCCATCAAATATAGTTATTATAAAGGCAATCGTGAGCCTTGCGTTTCTAATAGTCAATTCCAAGGCTTAAACAAGATGGGCCATTGGAAGGGTTATTTATTGAAAAAAAATCATACAAGTATAAAATGTCTTATAAAATAAATTCGAATTCTGGCCTGTCCATGCTTGCCTCAGCCATCCTCATGGTCTTCTGACTCGCTGGATTCCTCTCCATGATCTCTTCGTCGGTTCCAGCTGGATTCAGCGAAGCGTGCGGCCCACTTGCCAGCCTCAGTAGGGTCTGAAAACACCCACACTTTCCCACTGTATACTATTCTTAACCAAGCTGGAAATACCATCGAATGGTTAATATTCGCTTGCTTAAGCCGTTTTCTGATTCCATCAAACCTTTTCCGTCTGATGTGAGTGGCATAGCTGATATCTGGGAATAAATAGATAGTTCGGCTGTCTTGTAAAATGGGACCTGCTTGGCGGGCATATCGGAGGATTTTATCTCTTGTGCCTATACCATCTGTTACAATTAACAGAGTACGAGGTGTTTCAGTGTTTTCTCGATATCCTCGAGGGGTAATTCTATATGCTTTTTGTAGGTCGAAAGAGGTTTCTTGACCTTCTGGGACTAGTTTTTTTACCAGCCATTCCTTTATGAACATCAAAGGGTGGTCCCCCTCGATACCCTCTGGCAAGCCTAGTACTCGAATGTGCGAAGAGCGGGCCTGATTTTCCAGAGTCTCAAGCCTGGCCCTCAAATGCGTATTTTCCTTCACCAGCAACGGCGCGTTTACCACGCTGCTTCCGCTGCTTCTTAATATCCCCAACTTTGATCTGCATTTCCTCCACGGTCTTTTCAATAACTGTAACTCTCGTACCAAAAGAGTCTATCTTGTTATTCAGATCGGATACTGATGTAATCAGTCTATTCAATTTAAGGCCTATGGAAGCCATTGTTTCTTCCGACTCCTGATGTGGCGTGGCCTGTACCTTGGTAAGATTTCTCACTTGCTGAGATGAACCGGCTGTTTTGGCACCTGTGCCTCCGCCTCTATCCTTACGAGGATTGCCCATTTTTATATTTAGAGGGATCCTCTTTTGGATGGTGCTGTTTGTTAGGGTCGATTTCTGATGGTTAGAGGGTTTTTTTTTGTTAATTTTAGAATTGAGTTCAGGAGCTGTTGCAAAATGCTGCCGTTCTGCTCGGGCTCCACAGCCCAGGACCGGTCCTTTTTAATGTCTTTATAAGTGACATTGCAGAGGAACTGGAAGGAAAAGTATGTCTCTTTGCAGATGACACAAAGATCTGCAACAGGGTTGATACACCAGATGGAGTGGAAAGGATGAGAAGGGACTTGGCAAGGTTGGAGGAATGGTCAAATGTATGGCAGCTCAGATTCAATGCAAAGAAGTGCAAGGTAATGCACCTGGGAAACAAAACCCAGGGCAAGAGTACACAATGGGGGTGAGATACTGACAACAGTAAAATGGAAAGTGACCTGGGGTAATTATATATCAGATGACCTAAAGGTGGGCAAGCAATGTGAGAAGGCAGTAAGGAAGGCTGGGGGGATACTGGGATGCATAGGGAGAGGCATCAATAGTAGAAAACAGGAAGTTGTTATCCCTCTGTACAGACAGTTGGTGAGACCCCATCTGAGTACTGTGTGCAGTTCTGGAGACCCCATCTCTGCAAAGACATAGACAGAGTGGAGGCTGTCCAGAGGAGGGCAACCAAAATGGTGCAGGACTGCACCAGAAGACACTGACAAGAAAGACTAAAGGAGCTTAATATGTATACCCTTGAGGAAAGGAGGAGAGAGGGACATGATAGAAACTTTCAAGTACCTCAAGGGAATCAACAAAGTCCAAGAGGGTGGCATCTTTCAGAAAAAGAGATGTGCAAGAACAAGGGGGCACAATTTGAAGATAGAGGGGGGACAGCTCAGAAGTAATGTGAGGAAGTATTTTTTCACAGAGAGGGTTGTGGATGCATAGAACAGCCTCCCTGAGGAGGTCATGGAGTCAAGAACAGTGGGGAATTCAAGAATGCATGGGACAGACATAAGGCAGTCCTAGTGGGGGTAGGAGGAAGTAAGCTGTTGGTTAATTAGGATCTGCAGCTTATCTGTTAGGTAGGAAAATGGGCAGACTGGGTGGGCCAAGCGGTCCTTATCTGCCATCAAATTCTATGTTTCTATATTTCTATGAGTGGAAACGCAAAAAGGTCCAGGTCTGGAGTTCCCCACTCTTTGAAGAGTGACTGAATGACGGCTGATTTGAGAGACCACTCATTGTGAGCGGGCACAGGTCTCTTTGTGGACTAACTGGTAGCGTGACACAGTTGCAGTTGTAAATGAATGAAATTTATTCAGTTCTATCTCAAAATTTCTTCATAGCACGACAAATATAACATCAGCGGACTGGTACGACAACAGAACAAAATAATCAGAATGGCAAAAAAACTTTATCCCATGACTTTTACATGGCGTGAAAGGTGTTCTTCTCCTAACACCTGCTGCAACAATTCACGGAGCTCCCTGGAGTTCACCTCCAGACCCACAAGCAAATCTGATTACCAAACTCAAAGTTCAGCATTTATAGGGCTGGCCCGCCGGCACAGCGGTAGGGTTACCGCCCGTGGCGCCAGCGACCCGGGTTCGGGAACGGACTCGGGCAGCTGGAGGACCGGCCGGGAGGAGGAGGAGGATTGAGCGCCCAGAAGCTACTCTCCTCCTCCTCCGGGTTGGGTGGGATGTGGGTCCCACTGCGATACCGCCACTTGGGTGACCACGGATGGAGGTGCAGGGAGGACCCATGTAGCAGGGAGGAGGATGTCTCCGGGAGGCGGAGGGCGTTAACGCGGTGTGGCGTGCGTCGCTCCTGGCTCTCACGTGCAGGCAGCCCATGGGATGGGCGAAAAGGAAAATACCCTCTGGTGCTCCCTGTGAGCCAGGCTTCAGGCCCCGATCCCAGGGCCCCTACCGGCATGTGGCCAGATCCCAGCCAAATTACAGGCGCCGGGCGGTGGAAAGGTGGGCCCGCCTCGTCACCTGCCTGGGGGTCAAACCAAGGCAGCATGGGGATGACTGCACCGATGCGATCAGGCGAGCAGGGACGCTCAAGGCCGTTGAAGACTCCTGAAGGTGAGGAAGTACCGGGGTGAGAAGGGGGCGTAAAAAGAAAATACAAAAAAAAAAAAAGGTTCAGCATTTATACACTGCAGGGGTCAGGTGACATCTTAACCCTACCCCTATACCTTATTTTAAATATTATCTCTTTATTTACAACATTTATATTTTATATAGTATGTCTAAACATTTTCTATTTAACATAATAACTCACTCTCATATACAGAAGTGAAATACAGTCTTTCTGTGAAATTTGTAATTCAGTCTCTAATCCCAGAAAGCACCTCCCCTTGTTATTCAGTATAAAGGCAGTCAGAAAACGTCCAGCTGACTCCTACGGAAACTACTGCAGCTGAGAAAGAGTCCACTCGGGGCTCTGAAACACCAAAAGAAAAACAACAAAAACCTTCACCTTCCAGAAGTCCCAACTGCAGCACCAAACCTCTTTATTCTACCTTCAGGAGGTTTGTAGAACTCAAAACATTATATATTATTTAGTAAATTTCATTTTAGGGGGAACCCAAAAGTGAAATGCCTTTGCGATAGTGCAAATCCTGTATTTCAGCAAAGCTCTTTAAAAGACAGGCATAACAGGGTCAAATTAAGGACCCAGCAAGTTCTTTCATTTAATATCCTGATAAGTGTAACAGGTATTTACAGGCTTAAAAAGCCATACTAGTACATTATAAAACAGCGCCCTGTGTTTACAAAACTGAGTGTTTTCTTAAGGGAATATACCCAGGCTACGAGTAAGTATTTTATTAAGGAAAGCAGGAGAGAACCAACAGGTTCTCACTATTATTTATAAACTCAGCCAAGTCCTCAAAAGCACAGCAAGGACAAATAGGGCTGCAACAGACTTGGCACAAATAGGGCTGCAACAGACTTAGCAGCGTCTTGCAATACGGAGGGCTATTTCCTCAAAAAAGAGAAACCCTCACTACTATACCAGCAGCTAGCCTGCACTATAGGAAACAACTTTTAATACAGGACAAACCGGGAGATTCTGTTCATTACTAACTAACCTAAAATACCAAAACAGATTAATTTCCCTGACGGCTAACATATCAGCCCATCAATATTTATAGCATTTAAAACCTCACAGTATTTTTATTTACTTCCTTCCCATATCATTTCTGTTTCTTTATATTACTTTAAAATGCACCACCTAAACACTAACTTCTTTTCTAAGCACTGACTTCCTATTTTTATAAAGCAGAGAAATGGGGGATTATTCTACATTACGGCAAACCATTAAGAAATGCCATTCTATACCCACAGCTCTTTCAATCATTATTTTTAATTATTATTTTTTTTTAAACACTAACTTATAAAGTTAGAACACGTTTAAGGCTCAGCTGCTAGGTTCCCTTATTTTATCATTTCAAAGGACGCCCCATAGAACAGTAGTTGCCTTACAACTAAACAAATATGAGCACATAAATCCAGCAACCCAAAGACGTACATCAGGCTGAACTAAACAGCCTGCCTGTGCAACGATGCGCACTATCGTAGCACCTTTAGGGCAGTAAACAGCCGGACCTTCAGGTATCCAGCATTTTTACAATTATTATTTCGAGGCCCTCAACCCTTCATAGGGGCACCCTGTGACACTCATGAGGAACTGTCTCCATTCTGCTGAGACGGTCTGCCAGCTCATTTTGTACTCCTGGCAGGTAGACTGCCTGAATCAGAGCCTTGTGCTCCAGGCACCATTCCCACACTCTCATTGCTTCCCTGCATAATGGGTAACAGTGTGCACCACCCTGATGTTGATGTAGTACATCACTGCCTTGCACATTTGAAGGAGAATGTTCTTGTGACAGAGTATGTCCTTCAAAGCTCAGACTGCATAGAGGACGGCTCACATTTCCAGGATGTTTATGTGAAGTTCACGTACCCTGGGTGTGAGCTCACCAACCCATCAGGGACGCATTTGTGGTAATGGAGATCTGATGATCAGAGAGGCAAAGGGATATCCTTCCAGAAGGCTGTCCTCCTGAGACCACCAGGTGAGCGACCTCTTCAGAGGTTAGAAACATAGACTTTGACGGCAGATAAGGACCACTTGGCCCACCAAGTCTGCCTATTTCCCTACCTATTGGATAAGCTGCAGATTCTAGTTAACTAACAGCCTACTTCCTGCAACCCTCCACTATAACTGCCTTATGTCTGTCCCATGCATGTTTGAATTCCCCCACTGTTTTAGACCCCATAACCTCTCCAGGAAGACGGTTCCATGTGTCCACCACTCTCTCCCAGAAAAAACAATTCCTCACATTACCCCTGAGCCGTCCCCCCTCTATCTTTAAATTGTGCCCCCTTGTTCTTGCACATCTCTTTTTCTGAAAGATGCTACCCTCCTGGACTTTGTTGATTCCCTTGAGGTACTTAAAAGTTTCTATCATGTCCCCCTGTCCCTCCTTTCATCAAGGGTATACATATTAAGCTCTCTCAGTCTCTCTTCATATGGTTTCTGATGTAGACCTTGCACCATTTTAGTTGCCCTCCTCTAGACTGCTTCCATCCTGTCTATGTCCTTGTGGAGATGAGATCTCCAAAACTGCACACAGTACTCCAGATGGAGTCTCACCAACTGTCTGTACAGAGAGATAACCACTTCCCCTTTTCTACTTGTGATGCCCCTCCCTATGCATCCCAGTATCCCCCTGGCTCTCCTTACCGACTTTTCACATTGTTTACCCACCTTTAGGTCATCTGATATGACTACCCCCAGGTCTCTTTCCATTACTGTTGTCGTTAGTACCTCCCCTGCTATTGTGTACTCTTCTCCTGGATTTTATTTCCCAGGTGCATTACTTATTCTTTGCATTGATTAAGTTGCCATATGTCTGACCATTCCTCCAACCTTGCCAAGTCCCTTCTCATCCTTTCTACCTCCCCTTTTGTATAACTCTGTTACAGATCTTTGTGTCATCTGCAAAGAGGCATACCTTTCCTTCCAGACCCTCTGCAATGTCACCTATAAAGACGTTAAAGAGGACTGGACCCAGTACTGAGCCCTGAGGTACTCCACTAGTAACCACCCTCTCTTCAAAATGTATTCCATTCACTATTACCCTCTGTGTCCTGTTGTGCAGCCAGTTTGCCACCCAGGCCACCACCCTGGACCCACTCCCAGGCTGGCTAACTTGATTATTAATCTTTTGTGTGGGACTGTGCCAAATGCCTTGCTAAAGTCTAGGTAGGCCATATCCACAGCCCCTCCCTGGTCTATTACTCTGGTCACCCGGTCAAAGAAATCGCTTAGATTCGTCTAACATGACCTTCCTGCTGTGAATCCATGCTTCTTTGGGTCCTGTGCCCTGCTGGCCTCTAGGTACTCAACAATTCTTTCTTTCAGAAGTGATTTCATCATTTCCTCCACCACTGAGGTCAAACTAACAGGTCTGTAGTTTCCTGCTTCTGCCTTGCTCCCACTTTTGTGAAGGGGAATCACATCTGCCCTCCTCCAGTCCTCAGGTACCACCCCATCCCTCCCATGGTTTGTTAAAAAGTGTGGTCAGTGGTGTCACTAGGTCCTCCCTTAGTTCTTTTAGGATTCTAGGGTGAATCCCGTCAGGCCCCATTGCTTTGTCCACCTTGAGTTTTAGGAGTTCTTTCAGGACTCTTTCTTCCGTAAATGGACCGGCGTCAACCCCACTATCCAGAGTGCTTCTACTGTTTGGTTTAGGTAACTCCTCCTCTTCTTCTTTTGTGAATACTGAGCAAAAGTATTCATTCAGTATCTCTACCTTTTCACTGTCTCCCTCTGCCCACCTCCCTCTCCTTTATTAATCTTCACTCCCTTAACCTTTCTATGCTCCCTAATGTACCTATAAAATGTTTTATCCCCCTTCTTAACTGAGTTGGCTATCTTTTCCTCGGTTTGGGCCTTTGCTTTTCTGACTGACATCCCCACTTCTTTCTACATTAATTGATACAGTTCCCTGTCGTGCTCCTTCTGTGATTCCTTACACTTTTTGAATGCAGCCTTTTTCTCCTTAACCTTCCCTGACACCTCTTTTGAAAACCATAGTGTTTTTTTATTCCGCTTTGTTTTCTTTATTTGTTTCACACAAAGGCTTGTTGCCTCCATGAAGGCAGTTTTGATTTTTCTCCATTATTCTTCCACCCCTTCTTTCTGGCCATTTGCTAATGCATTCCTCAGGTATTCACCCATTATGCCAAAGTCAGCCCTTCTAAAGTCCAGTATCCTTGTCTTTGTATGGCTTGTCTCCGTGGTTGTGTTTATTGTGAAGCACACTGTGCAGTGGTCGCTTGTTCCCAGATGTCTACTGACTTCTAAATTTGTGATCCTCTCTCCATTTGAGAGTACCAGGTCTAATATTGCTCCCTCCCGAGTGGGTTCCACCACTAGCTGTCTAAGGCATGCCCCCTGTAGGGCATCAAGAATGACCCTGCTCTTGGATGTGGCTGCAGTCCATGTCATCTAGTTAACAGTGTCAGTGGCTCAGTAGGTAGCACACTCACCTCTGAGGCTAGGAGATCAGAGGGCTGTGGGTTCAGTTCCCACATCTGGCACTTGGGTTAATATCCCAGTACTGACACTGTAGTGCAGCATGAGAGGGGTGCTGCACTTCTCTGAGGTGCTATCTTTTGGATGAGACGTTAAACCGAGGTCCCATCTGCCTGGATTGGTGGTAGTTCAGGTGGATGTTAAAGATCCCATGGCACTTATCGAAAAGAGTAGGGGAATTTCCCCAGTGTCCTGGCCAAATTTCCCTCATTCACTAAAAATACCACCAACAGCTTAATCTGGTTCAAGGACAGTTGGCATTCATCTGTATCCCCCTCCCCCGGGTTGTGCCTGAAAACAGGCAGGATTTGTCTAGTGCACTTACTCGGTCAACAAAAAATAAATAAATAAAATAAAAAACATCTGGGATATTCAGGTCCCCCATCAATAGTAGCTCCCCTTTTTCAGCCATTTTGAGAATGTCCTCTATCATTTTCTTGTCCATTTCCTCCCCTTGAGACAGGGGTCTGTATACAACCCCTGTGCGGATTGTGATGCCATTCCCTGTCTCCAAGGTGACCCAGAGTGCCTCTTGTCCTCCCCCTTTACTTTTTAGTTCTGTAGCTTTGATCCCTTCCCTTATGTAGAGAGCTACTCCACCTCCTCTTTTACCCTCCCTGTCCCTTCTGTAGATTGTGTACCCTGGTATGTTGACATCCCAGTTATGGTTCTCCGTGTACCATGTTTCTGTGACTGCCACAATATCCAAGTGTTCCTCTTCCATCAGGGCTACTAGCTCAGGAAGCTTGTTTCCCAGACTACAGGCATTGGTACTCATTGCCCTCCATTTAATGTTGGCTTTATCCTTTTTTACCCTATCCCTGCTCTTCCTGCCCTATGTCAAGCTCTGTACCTGAGTGTTTACCCTACTACCTGCCATGTTTTGTTGGGGGAGGCTTGAACTTTCCTGCTTCCTATAAGCACCTCCCCCCTTGGCTAGTTTAAAAGCTCGCCAAGGAAGCATTTAAACCTGTCACCAAGGGGCTTGTTTCCCTTCCTGGACAGATGCAGACCATCATGCCGGTATAGATCTTCATCTCTCCAGGTTCCGTCACCTTGATGAGAAAGGACTGAGGGTGAGTGGTTGGGGATCACTGAGTACTGAGCATCTACTGAGAGGTTCTCATGTGAAGACAAGACAAGGTTACAGTGAACACCGAGGATGCCATGAGGCCCAGCATACACTGCATCGATAAAGCTTGAACCGAGCCGTGTTCTCTGATGAATTGGGCCATCTGTAAGACATTGCTCCTTCTGTTTTCTGGAAGAAAAGGTTTCACACAGGAAGTGTCCAGAAGAGTTCCTATGAAGAGGAGCTGCTGGGAGGGCTGCAACTGTGACTTCTTGAGGTTCAGTAGGATTCCCATGGATGTGAGGAAGTCTGAGGCCGTGGCCACGGCCTCCAGAGTCCCTTGCCTGGAGAGACTTGCTAGAAGCCAGTCGTCCAGATACAGGAATAGTTGGATTCCAATTTTTCTTAGATGCACCGTGAGAACTGCACAACACTTTGTAAAAACTCAAGGCGCCAAGGATAGCCTAAAGGGCCGGACTCGGAATTGATAGCGTTGACCCAACGCCACGAACCTTAGGTATTTGTGGTGATTTGGGGGTATGAGAATGTGCTGGCAGGCGTCCTGCATGTCCAGGGAGGCTAGCCAATCGTATTGATTAATCAAGGGCAGCAGGGTACTGGCTGACATCATCTTGAATTTTTTCTTGTGCAGGAATTTATTTAACTTTCTGAGATCCAGAATAGGTCGCATGCTGCCGGTTTTCTTTGGGACCAGAAAGTAATGAGTAGAAATCTGTGTTTCATTGATCCAGCGGAACTAGTTCTACTGCCCTGTTGTTCAGAAGGCCTTGTACTTCGGAAGCAAGAAGATCTAATTCTGCCGTAGGCAGCCTGGGCTGTCGCTTGGGAGGATGATCCAGAGGGGCTTCCGACAGATTGAGACAGTACCCCTCGAGGATTATCCTGAGGACCCATTTGTCTGATGTTATAGATTTCCACTGGTCGTAGAACTGAGTCAGATGTCCTCCCACTGTCAAGGAAGAGTCCCCCTCGGGAAGCTGAGGTGGGACTTTGGCCAGAAACTCAGAAGGTGGCACTGGGCGCTTTTGGGCCTTGTGCCTTTTTGATGAGTTTTCTTTTGCGGCTGAGGGGTCTGGTTTCTGCTAAAACCTCTTCTGCCTCTGCCATGAAAGGACTGATGGCTGTGAAACTGATGCTTGTTCCCACCCCATCGAGAGGGAGAGGGCAGAGGTCTGGCTATCTTAATGGCAGATCTAATCTTCCGTGTGGCCTCTAGTGCTTGTTCCACCTGAGGCCCAAACAGATACATACGGTTGAAAGGTATGGCCATGACTTGCTGTTGGGCATCATTCGTGAAGCCCAAAGTACGCAGCCAAGAGTGGCGACAGGTGCAAATGGCAGCCGCCGCCACACGGGAAGCAGTATCAAAAACGTCCATTGCAGCTTTAACTTGTTGGTTATTGGACTCGATACCCCTAGTTATGGCCTGTAGTAGCTCTGAGTTAACCTCCGATTCAGGCAGAGCTTCTACCATTGCTTTGAGTGAATGCCAAAAAACATACTCATACTGTGAAAAATAGCCCTGGTAGCTGGCAATGCGCATGCCCAGGGTTGAGACAGCAAAGACTCTCTTTCCTAAGGTGTCTATCTTGCGAGATTCTTTGTTTATAGGATGGGCTGTAGATTCCTGAGGGAGGACAGTCTTATCAGTCTCTGCCAGGACCACAATGGCATCAGCAAAGACTTGTGAGGCCAATATGGGGTAATCCTTGGGTGGGGCATATTTCCTGTCTATGGACTTGGCCACAGAAGGAATAAGCACTGGACTCTTCCACACCATCTGTGAAAGAGTCTCAAAAGAGGGCTGTACTGGAGGGGTTAAATCCATAGGGATTTCTGGAACATGTAGATATTGTAGACGCAAAAACTGCCCAGGATATATTTCCATGGGCTGGAGAGAAAGAATAGAATTCAAATTCTAGAGCAGAGACTTAAAGGAAAGGTCTTCAACAATAGGTTCTGCAGGTCAGAATTGGCACCAACATCGTCACCCAGCCGAAGATCCGGATCGGGCTTAAAATCACCTTCTGACAGTCCAGGGGGGACTGTATAGACAGGAATGGGATGAAAGCCAGAAGGAAGAAGAGAAGGAGAAAGAATTGGAGTCGAAAACCTCTGAAAACTACACAGCACCGTACACATCCCCAGTGCCGCAGAGGAGAGCGGCGCTGAGAACAGAGAGGGCACTGACACAGAAAATGGCGTTGTGCATGGTGCCGACAGGGAGCGCGACACCGCACACGGTGCCGACGCCACCCTCGGCACCAGAGGCACCGACCAATAGCATGGCACCACACGCAGTGCCGACGCCAGCCTCGGTGCCAAAGATGGTGCCAACAGAATATGCGGCACCACAGATGGTGCCTAGACCACCCTTGGCTCCGCAAAGGACCTTGGCACCGGAGAAGCCGGCACCGCAGTCGACAGCACCATCAAGAAGTCTGAGAACTGTGATTTGAAGTTAAAAGGATGAAAAATGGCAGGAGATAAAGACATCAGCGTGGACCCCTGTGCCGCAGCCATGTGAGGGGGACAGACATCAGAGCGTGGAGTCGACGGCACCGAAGAAGGCGCCACGCAACTAGGAAGTCCTAACCACCCTGCCTGCCATTCTGAAACCGACAGGCCCGAAGGCCCTGGTGACAGACTGGCTGGTTTGGGCAGTCGGGACAACCTCAGAACCCACTGCTCCATAAGAACGGCCCAGTGGTGAAACTGCTCATCAGAAGCCCCTCCAATAGGCGAAGAGGAGCTCCGGTGTTGAAGAGGCCGGCTACCAGAGACAGAAACTGGTGACTCCGAAAAAAGTGGAGAACGGCTCCTGACCCTAGCAACCGACCGTCTATGTGCAGACATACCAGAGGGCAACTTCGAGTGATGCCATTTCTTCTTCGACTAGTGGGCCGAAGAAGAACTCAAGGTCAAATGGTGCCGAGAATGGGACCGTTTCTTTTTATGCTTTTGGGGAGACTGCCCATCTTCCCAAGCACTGGACCGTCCATTGTCATCCCCCCCCCCAAGAAAGGGCGCTGGACCAGACCCGGCCCAGCTGACAAAACAGCTTTCATACGAAGTCTCCCTACCATCACCTGCCCCACCCATGGTTGACTCCGTCAATGGAGGGCCGAACACTTCTCTCTTGTACAAGTAAGAATTTTATTAAAATATAATTGGTACTTATTGTTGATAAAATACAAAATAATAAAACTGAAAACTAAGCTGCTAGTTTGAAGTTTGACTCCCGGCAGGCAAGCAACATCGTCACTGAAGTGCACTCGACAGTGGGGAAAAAAGTAACTGAAGCGGTTAGAAGGTCGATGCTGAGATAGTCTATACTGCACACACCTGGCTCGCGGTGCTGCTTCCTCGCGGCTCCATCTCGGTGCCAGACCTCCTGAAAAAGTTTGCTCCCACTGGGTCCTAGTGCCTCCGGCGTACTCCCATCAGTGTCAATAAGTGGTGGAGACTTTATTTATTTATGAGTTTTACCAGGAAGGCATACTGAGCAGTGATGCTCGATTCCAGATGCGACCTGGGGGCCAAGACCCAATACAATACACAGTACTTGAGACAAAGACATTCAACAGTGAGAAGTATGGCTTTATGTCCAGGAAGATCAACATCCATGTATTTTATAAAAGCAAAAGAAGAAATTAACTTCTTATTTACCGTACATTCCCTTTCTGTTAGCTCCAATATTGTCAATGGGTAACCAAAACAACTGGGTATAAAGCACCCCTTCCAGGAGAATGCACAGCCCAAGCTTTAGAATGTTGGGCACATGAAGATTCCATGCAGCAGCAACTGCCCAGTCACTACTGACCTTGCAGTGCTATAATAGCTACACATTTGCATATATCATAACCAACTACCTGCATACACATTCATTAACATTGTAAATAAATGCTGTCTTACCTTCCTAGCAAGCATTCGAGGAAGGAATTGTTCTCCATGGACCCAAGATTTGGATTATTTGGTCCTTCTTGCAGGGAAGACAATCAGATTGTAAACAGGCTTTGTACCAGTCACAGATTCTTGAAACTGAAGCGTACACCCAATGAGGCATATCTTTTTTTTTTTTTTTTTAAAAAACACTGAGTGCAGTGAAAACTACCTGCAACAGGAAAACACCGTAAGAAAGAATAATGAAACCTTTTAATCTGCGGTCACAGACTAACTGACAAAACTTAGGCTTTTAAATATATATCAGAGTACAGCACAGCAGAATAGAGAGATCCAAAAGTAGGGGATTATTTTTTACGAAACCGGACTGCTTTCCTGGCATACTGGATAAGACTCTCACTCAGAAGCCAGGCTCCTGGGTGGGCCCCAGGGTGAAGATTATTATCCCATACGCCAGAAAAATCAGAAATTACTTGTGAACTGCTGCCTGCAACATTCTGCGACCAAAAACTGCATCAGCAGAACTCTGAACATCCAATTTGTAATATCTTGTGAAAGTGTGGACTAAAGACCACTTAGCTGGCTTGCATAGCTCTGAAATTGAGGCTTCACCTCTCTCCACCCAGGAAGTGGTCATTGCCCTGGTGGAGTAAGCTTTGATTAGAGCCGGAGGCCTCTTCTTTCTTACAACATAGGCCTTAGCAACAAAGGCACGCACCCACCTAGCTAGAGTGGGCTTGGAGGTTTTTTGACCCTGCTTGGCTGCTCCAAAAAGAACAAACAGACCATCTGACTTTCGAAACTCAGCTGTTCGTTTAAGGTAGATCCCAACTGCCCACTGCAAATCCAGCTTGTGCAATTCCTTCTCCTTGGGGTGAGAAGGTTGCTGACAAAAGGATGGAAGGCATATTTCCTGGTTCATGTGGAAGGCTGTGGGCACTTTAGGGATGAAAGACGAAACCGTCCTGAGTACCACTTTGTCTTTTTGCATAAGGTATTGCTCCTTGTGAGACAAGGCCTGGAGTTCACCCACTCTCCTGGCTGAACACATGGCCACTATGAAGCAGACCTTGTAGGACAACAAATACAACAATACGGATGATAGCGACTCGAAAGGCTCTTTACAGAGAGCATTCAAAACCAAATTAAGATCCCATATAGGCAACGGGAATCAAAACACCGGTCGGCTCCTGCCAACTGCATGCAAGAAATGAATACCCTCTCTGCTAGTTCCTAGGGAGAACCCCAAAAAAGCTCAGAGAGCGGAATCCTGGTCTCTCAGCACTGTGGCTGGACACGAACAGATCTATCTTCAGTTGACTGAGCCGATTGCTCAGGAGTTCAGACACTTCCAGGTTCAAATGCCACTCTCCAGGGTGAACATTTTCATGACTTAGCCAGTCCGCCTGAATGTTCAACTCCCCTTCCAGATGTACTGCCAAGAGAGAGAGAAGATTCCAGTCTGCCCAGCTTAGGAGTTTGGAGGCATCCCGAAGCATCTCTCTGCTTTTTGTGCCTCCTTGGTTCTTTATGTACGCCACTGTGACAGCATTGTCTGACCGCACCTTTACTGTGTTGTTTTTCAGTATGGTCTGAAATTGAAGTAGAGTTAAGTGAACCGCCCACATCTCCAGGTCATTTATGTGGAGAAGCTGTTCCTGCACTGACCAAGTCCCCCTGAGTGGGAAGTTGGTCCAGGACTACCCCCCACCCCCAACCGATGCATACTGGCATCTGTTGTGAGAATTACCTCTGGATGAAGTTCCAGCGGAATCCCATTGCAGAGATTCTGCACATTCACCCACCAACTCAGGGAGTAACGAAGCTGAAGGGTGAGAGGAATCCTGACTTGATAGTTCTCTGATGATGGGTCCCACGCTGTCAGCATCCCCGTCTGAAGGGGCCGCATATGGAAGCAAGCTCATGGGACTAAGTATATCGCTGCTGACATGAGGCCGAGAATTCGCAGTAGAATGTGGGCAGAGGCCAATGACTGATTTCTGAGCCACCGAACCTCCGACAATAAGGTCTCTTTCCGGGAGGGTGACAGAAAAACCCTTCCTAGTTTCATGTCGAAGACTGCCCCTAGATGCTCCAAGGTCTGAGATGGCTCAAGAGAACTCTTCTCCCTGTTCACTATTCAGCCATGTGATTCCAGGATCTCCAGAGTCTTGAGTACTGATCTCCTTGCTAGAGGCAACATCGGTGCTTGAATGAGCAGGTCATCCAGATAAGGGTAGAAATGATGCCCTTCCTGTCGCAGCTGAGCCACCAGAACTATCAACAATTTCAAGAAAACTCAAGGGGCAGTTGCAAGACTGAAAATGTTGGCACAGTATTGAGAATCTGAGGTACTTCTGGTGGGACCAATGGATGGGGATGTGAAGGTAAGCATCTGTCAGATCTATTGAGACTAAGAAGTCCCCCAGCTGGACGACCCAGATTATCAACCTCAGAGATTCAATCCTGAATGTGTTGTGGTGAACAAACTTGTTCAGATGCTTCAGATCCAGAATGGGTCTGAAATCCCCAGACTTCTTGGGAACTATGAAATAGACTGAATAGAATCCCTGACCTTGCTCATTTGGGGGGGACCAGTACAATGGCCCCGATTTGGATGAGGTGGGTCAGAGTGTCTGACACTGCCCAGCGTTTTGCCACTTGCTTTGAAACCAGGGACGGTAGAAAGCGTGCCCTTGAAAGAACCGTTAAGAATTCTATGGCATAGCCCAGGTGAAGGATTTCCAGAACCCAGGCGTCTGACATTGATTGGGCCCATCTTGAAAAAAACTCCTGAAGTCTTCCACCGAGGAAAGGTGGGCAGTGATAGGCCTGCATACCTTTATTGTGAGGTACCAGGCTTTTGTGCTGGTCCTCCTCGGCGCCTGAAACAGAAACATAGAATCTGATGGCAGATAAGGACTGCTTGGCCCACCCAGTCTGCCCATTTCTCTACCTAATGGATAAGCTGCAGATCCTAACTAACCATCAGCCTACTTCCTCCTACCCCCAACCCCTAGAATTGCCTTATGTCTGTCCCATGCATTCTTGAATTCCCACACTGTTTTTGACTTCACAACCTCCTCAGGAAGGCTGTTCCATGCACCCACAACCCTCTCCATGAAAAAATACTTCCTCACATTGCCTCTGAGCCGTGCCCCTTCTATCTTCAAATTGTGCCCCCTTGTTCTTACACACCTCTTTTCTGAAAGATGCTAACCTCTTGGACTTTGTTGATTCCCTTTAGGTACTTGAAAGTTTCTATCATATCCCCCCTGTCCCTCCTTTCCTCGAGTGTATACATATTAAGCTCCTTAAGTCTCTCTTCACATGTCTTCTGATGTAGACCTTGCACCATTTTAGTTACCCTCCTCTGGACTGCCTCCATCCTGTCTATGTCCTTGCGGAGACTGGGTCTCCAGAACTGCACACAGTACTCCAGATGCGGTCTCACCTGCTGTCTGTACAGGGGGATAACAACTTCCTGTTTTCTACTGGTAATGCCTCTCCCTATACATCCCAGTATCCCCCAGCCCTCCTTATTGCCCTCTCACATTGCTTGCCCACCTTTAGGTCATCTGATATGACTAACCCCAGGTCCTTTTCCATTTTTGTTGTTGTTAGTATCTCACCCCCCAATAGTGTATTCTTCCCCTGGGTTTTTCTTTCCCAGGTGCATTACTTTGCACTTCTTAGCATTGAACCCAAGCTGACATACATTTGACCATTCCTCCAACCTTGCCAAGCCCCTTCTCATCCTTTCCACTCCATCTTGTTTATCAACCCTGCTGCAGATCTTTGTGTCATCTGCAAAGAGACATACTTTTCCTTCCGGTTCCTCTGCAATGTCACTTACAAAGACATTGACGAGGACCGGTCCTAGTACTGAACCCTGCAATACCCCCACTAGTAACCCCCTTTCTTCAGAGAGGACTCTGTTTACTATTACCCTCTTTGTCCTGTTCTCCAGCCAATTGTTTACCCAGGCTACCATCTTGGGACCCACTCCCAGGCTGGCTAACTTGCATATTAATCTTTTGTGTGGGACTGTGTCAAATACCTTGCTAAAGTCTAGGTAGACCATGTCCACAGCCCCTTCCTGATCTACTACTTTGGTCACCCAGTCAAAGAAATCTATTAGATTCGTCGGACATGACCTTCCTACTGTGAATCCATGCTGCCTTGGGTCCTGTGCTCCTCTGGCCTCTAGGTACTCAACAATTCTTTCCTTCAGAAGTGATTCCATCATTTTCCCTATCACTGATGTCAAACTAACAGGTCTGTAGTTTCCTGCCTCTGCCCAGCTCCCACTTTTGTGAAGTGGAATAACATCTGCCCTCCTCCAGTCCTCAGGTAGCACCGCATCCTCCCAAGATTTGTTAAAGAGGGTAGTCAGTGGTGTCACTAGTTCTACCCTTAGTTCTTTTAGAATTCTGAGATGAATCCCATCAGGCCCCATTGCTCTGTCCACCTTCAGTTTTAAGAGTTCTTTCAGAACTCTTTCTTCTGTGAATGGGCTGGTATCAGCCCCCCTATCCAGAGTGTTTCTGTTTGGATTAGGTACCTCCCCTTCTTCACTTGTGAATACTGAGCAAAACTATTTGTTTAGTATCTCTGCCTTTTCAGTCACCCTCTGCCCACCCCCTCCCCTTTATTAAGCCTCACTATCCCTCCCTTGGTCTTCCTTCGCTCCCTGATGTCCCTATAAAAGCTGTTATCCCCCTTCTTAACTGAGTTAGCTATCTTTTCCTCAGTTTGGGCCTTTGCTGTTCTGACTGCCTTCCCTGCTTTCTTCTGCTTTAACTGATACAGTTCCCTGTCTTGCTCCTTCTGAGATTCCTTGTACTTCCAGAATGCTATATTTTTCTTCCTAACCCTCCCTGCCACCTCCTTTGAGAACCACAGTGTTTTTTTACATAATTCTGTTTTATTTTCTTCACACAAAGGCTTGTTGCCCTAGTGATGGCAGTTTTGATTATTCCTCATTGTTCTTCCACTCCTCCTTCCTGCCCATTTGCTAGTGCATTCCTTAGGCATTCACCCATTTTGGCAAAGTCAGCCCTCCTAAAGTCCAGGACCTTTGCCTGGCAAAGGCTCCTCTATTACAGTTACCCTTGTTGCCTGAGTAGGCACCTCTATTTCTCTGGCTACCAAAATTCCAAAAGGGATGAAACCCCCCTCGGGACTGCCTGCACCAGCCATTGCCTTGACCCCTTTGGGGTGCTGTGGTTTTACGCTGTTTAGACACTGGGAGGTGGTCCTTCTTGTCCTGAATATCGTTCAAAATAGAATCCAGGCTGGAACCAAACAAAAAATATTCCCTCAAAAGGAAGTTTAAATAGTTTTGCTGTTGAAGACTGATCAGCAGATCAATGTCTAAGCAACATGCCCCTCATGGCCAACGTAATGTGGTAGGCCAAACAGGCTGACATGCAAAGTGCTTCACTGTAGAGTCACCAAGAAAGGTGGAGGCCATGGCCACCAACTGCAAAATGCTTGCACCTTCTGAATCAGGTGGAATGAAGCTGACCAGAGTAGTGACCCAGATATTTAAGGCTCTGGTGACAATAAATGAAACATAAGATGTAAGAAGGCCAGCAGAGTAAGGCATACGAAGAGAGGTTGAGGGAACTGAGCATGTACTCCCTGGAAGACAGTAGAGAGAGAGAGAGGACATGATTGGGACCTTTAAGTACTTGAAAAGGATAAATAAGGTTGATAAGGAGAGTCTCTTTAAGCTGAGTGGCAACCATAACACCAGGGGGCACAATCTTAAGCTGGAGGGTGGGAGGTTTAGGAGGGAGGTCAGGAAGCACTTCTTCACAGAGAGGGTGGTGGACACTTGGAATGCGCTGCCAGAAGAGGAAATCTCGTTGAAGACAGTGGGCAGCTTTAAGAGAGGCTGGGACAGGCAAAGGGGGAAGGTAAGGGTCATGGGTAGGGAGGATGGGAGGAGTGGGGAGGGAGGGCAGGAACATTAGCTCAAGCTATGGACTCTGCAATACAAGCAGACTTGACAGACCAAATGGCTTTCTTCTGCTGGCTTCTTTGTATGTATGTATGTATGTGCCATTAGAGGCAAAAGCCCTCCTGCATGCAGTGTCCACCTGCTTGTCATGAGAATCCACTCGGGCCAGAGTGCCTTCAATAGGGATGGTGGTGTTTTATTGAATTATAAACTGCCTTGTCTGCCACAGGAGGAGCTTCCCACCTGTGAGATCTTTCCCCTAAAAAAGCGAAATTCTATGTTTTTGGTTTGAGAAGATTTTTTCTCTGATTCACACCTGCTCATTCTTGCTCAATAATTTGATAACCCTGAATGAAACCTGGGAAACATTGTGGAGCAGAGGAGGACACAAGTAGTATTCGATTGACATCCATGATCTCCACGGACTGCTCCTTCTTAAGCTGTAAGGATCTACAAGCTTCAGCTATCAAAAAGGACAAGGACTTATTGTCAAACGGCGAGGGGTATCAAGATCCTTGACTGGGGTTCCGTCCACTCTCCTTCCTCTTCCTCCTCCTCCTCAGAGGGGACACACTCCTCATCAGAGAGCAATTTTTTTTAGGTCAGGAGCTTCCCCAAGATCCCTGAAATCCTCATCCTAGCCTTCTATGAAGTCAGGGTCGGGGTCTGCCTGCACATCTGATTCTGCAGCCTTCTCTTGCTGCGATGCACCTGGACATGCCTGGATGCCCCCCCCGAACTGAGGGGCCTGGTTTGGGGTCAGGTGCATCTGTCCTGTCCTGTGGAACATTGGGGCTCAAAAGCTCATCAAGAAGCAACAAAAAAGATTTCACAATTCTGCTTTGCCACTGCCAATAAACGAGCCAGGTGCTCTCTTCCCAACTCGGAGAACCGGCTGGGAGGAACTGAGAGAGAACTACTATGCTGAGCAACACAATGAGGGTAATAGGAATCCATGGGGGAGGGCCTCATCACTCTTTTGCAGGTCTTACATCATTTCACGATTAATGGTCTCCGATAAATCAGTCATGGTGCCAATAATTGAAGTTACCACAGAGAAAACTCAGGTTAAACTATATAAAAACAATAATTATTAGCCCTATAGCTTGTTGGGCTAAAATTCACTAAAGGAGCTGTGAAACTCTATTAGCCTGCCAAAAAAACACTAGAATGGGTGTGCGCGCTCCCTAACGGGTGCACGCAAGGCGTTAATGCACTAGCGCAGGCGTGCATGCACTCATGAGTGTTAACACTAACACAAGCGCCAATGTGTATGTAATAGGGATTGCATTGCGTAAACAGTTTTAGTGCTGTGCAAGTGTGCGCACCACAGGCACGCACTTTTGACAATGGCAGGAAGCCTGCCTGAAGAAGAAGCATGCGCCCAGCCCTAATGGTGGCTGCACAGATGTAAAAATGCAGGTCTGTGGTGGAATATCACCAAAATACCACGAAAAAGTACCCAAATCGCACATTAGCTGTAAAATAGTGATAAGCACAAAACCTGAAGCTTGGGGGAGGGGTGGGAAAAAAAAAAGCCAACGTCAAAGCCAAAGGACCCCCCAAAGACCCTATACCCCCAACAAATAAAGCTGTACCAACCTGTGACACTTTTTTTTTAAATGAAGACCATTAAAACACCCTAGCAAGGAAGAAGGAGCTCTCAATCCACACAAGGAATGAGAAAAAATGCAAGTTACTCAATTTGAAAGCCGCAGCTTAACAGACACAATTTTAATTTGGGGTACTCCCTGAAACAGGCAGCCCCAACCTGCTGTGCAGAACTGCAGCTCCACAAGAAGTCTTGGAATCTTGAAACTCAAAATTCTTGAGAGAAAATAAAAGCAGCTGTCCACTTCAAATGGCACAGCTTAAAGGGACATTGTCAGCTTTGCCCCTCACTCTTCTGTCAAATGTTACGAGTGTACCTCTAGGCACATACATGTGAAACAATGATTATGGAATGCCCCAGTATATATAAAAAAATTATCTGTTTACCTATTTTCTTAATATTTTCATTATTTTCTTTCTGTGCGGTTTGCACTTAAATCCGCCACCCAACGGAAACATATCCACAGGGAGAACGCGAGTCTCCTTGGAAGTGCTGTCCTGAAGTGCACTTTTTTACATGCCCATTGCAAAAAGCTATTAATCCAGTACATTTTGTTATGCTGCAGCGTCCCTTGCATCTTTATTCAAAATCCGAGCAGTGGCAGTGCCACAAAATACATTTTAAAACTGGTGCCGAAATTGCGTGCCGCCCTTGCGCATGCGTGGGATTTTGTCAACAGCTCTTCCACATGCGTGCGATTTCGGCACCAGTTTTAAATGTGTTTTGCGGCACTGCCACTGCTCGGTTTTTGAATAAAGATGCAAGGGACGCTTCAGTATAACAAAATGTACTGGATTAATAGCTTTTTGTGATGGGCATGTAAATAAATGCACTTCGGGACAGTGCTCCCAAGCAGACGTATGTTCTCCCTGTGGATGTGCTTCTGGTGGGTGGCAGATTTAAGTGCAGACAGCTCAGAAAGAAAATAATGAAAATATTAAGAAAAATTGGTAAACAGACTATTTTGTTGATATACAGGGGCATTCCATAGTCATTGTTTCACATGTATGTGCCTAGAGGCACACTGATATCGTCTGGCAGAAAAATGAGGGGCAAAGCTGACAGTGCCCCTTTAATTGGAGAGTTGCTGCTGCATTGAATCCTCATATGCCAAACATTCTAAAATTTGGGCTGTGCCATTCCCCTGGTAGGGGTGCACTATACTCAGTTATTTTGATTGCCCATTGACAATGTGGAGGGCTACAGAAATCCATGTTTAAAATGAAGAAAAAGAATAAGCAGGCACTCTAATGGAGAATTTGAAAAAAGTATCGATTTAATTTATTTAAAATGCTGCTTGGACAACTGCTTCCCATTTGGGTCACACAGTATGTGACTAGCAACTAAGATGACTGTCTAATGTTCTGTCAATGTAGAAACTAAGGATCCTTCTGACATCTAAAGCCTCAGATTCCCAGGCTCAGAGAAGAAAGCTAGCAACACCAAGGATTGATTAATATGGAACTCAGAGATGACCTTTGGAAGGTATTTGAGGTGAGACTTCAATACCACTTTGTCCTTGTGAAATGCCATGTACAGTGGTCAGCTACAACTGCCTGCAGTTCCAAAATCCTGCAGGCTGAGATGATGGCCCCCCGAGATGGCCATCCTCAATGAAAGGAGTTTCAGATCAAAATAGTTGCTGGCTCGAAGGTGTCCTGGTCAGCATACTCGGAACCATGTTCAGATCACATGGACCGACTCATCAGGGGTTCTGCTTGGGCAGAGCCTTCGGTGGGGGAGCTGGGTCAGCCCATGTGGAACCTCTTCTGCCCCTGCCCCTGAAGAAGCTCTCATCTAAGAAAAATCATACGGCAGGAAGGCACGGGGAAAATAACCTCTACCCCACCTCTCCTTCCAAGAGGCCTCTAGGAAGTGGAGGCCTTTTCCTGCTCAGTATTGCATTTATAGGTGGCTTAGTACTCTTCCACCTTTTTCATGTATGCCTGTGTCTTGTCACCAAATAAAGAATTATTCTCACATGGGAAATCAATGGCTTTTCCCTGGGTGTCTTGGGACAGGTTAGTGGTCCTGAGCCAGGCAAATCTCCTTAAAAACATGGCATGGGCCACAACCCTGGAAGCATTGTCACTGGTATCCACTGCCACATGAAACTGGTATGTGGTTGCATCGAGAGCAGGTTTGGCTGTATGTGCCAAATCTTGTGCGAGATCCCCCAAGGCCTAATCACTCATGGCCAGTGCAGAGTTTCTAAACAAATGCCTGACGAAAACAGCACCAGGAGCTAGAGTGGCACCAGGCCATGACACTGAGGTGTCCTCCGGGGAACACTGAGCGTGCAGCATAGATTCTACTACAGGGGGATGAGGACAGACATCACGGCTGATGCCATACTCCTCACAAGTGCCTTAAATGGTGCCAGGCTGCGATACCGAGATGTCCACTGGAGAAGACAGAGTGTACAGCATTGGCCTCACCACTGGGGATATCTGCCGTGCAGAACAGATGGCCTGGGGGTTGGTTGCTGCTGACAGCCCAGAAGAAACAGTCTGTCCACCAGAACCACCCAAGGGCCTTCGATGCCTGGACAAGGAGGATCCTGTGGTTCTTTGATATTACACATGTTGGGAAGGGACCCAGGGGAAAGGCCCAGAGACCATACCTTGGCCTGAGCCAAGGCAGGTTTTGCAAAGTTGACGCCAGTCCTTCACATGAGTGGAGACTGCCAGACTTTTTTCATTTTCTCAGCCCTCTTATATTCTTTCAGGTTTCAGCATCACTGAGACAAAAAATAAAACTTAGCAGTGACTCAGTTTAAAACACAGCAACAGTCTACGAACTGAGGTGCTGTCACTCCCACAATGTTCACTCAATAGCGGAGAACAACAAAACTGAGATGCGGCGTGAGAGAGTTGACTGCAATTATTGCCAAGCATGCACAACACCAAGTGAGCTGCAAGAGGTATGTGGGTGATGCCAGTAGCTGATGCTGGCTCCCTCCCTGTAGAAAAGAGCTCCCATAGGGTCCTAGTACCTCCAGTTCTAGACTCATAAGTATGAATCAACGGTGAAGACTGATTTTTAGACATTTCACTCTATACTTATATTTTTTTGTTACCTAAGATGCTCTTGTGAGATCACGGGATCTTAAATGTCAACAAAGCAGAAGGCATGTTGGTTACATTTCATGCATAAGGGGCCTGTCCAACAGCGAGCACTTCTTTAACACTGTGCCAGACTATTGGTAAATGGATTTTCCTAGGCAGAATTTGAATGTGTAACCTTCTGCAAGGAAGCAGCAGTGCTTCTGTCCAAGTCACAAATGCCACTTGTTATTAAAGGAAATCAGTTTTTATTTTCAGCATAAAGGTACGTGAGGCAATTTCTAAAATTATACTGAAAGTTATTAATCTACTATGGTGTATAAAGAAATCTATTATAATGATATTTCTACCTGCCTTCTGCTAGTTGTAGCACTGTACTGTTTTCTCGTAATCCATTTCTAAGGAAAAATGCAGAAACACCGCTACAGAACAAATGCCCTGATTACAAGTAAGATAATTAAAACAAAACAGAGAAGTGAAGTCTTTCTACAAACAAGTTTTGTAATGGAAAGGACAGGAATTGAAAGAGCAATTAGTAAATTGGCTGTATTTATTAATCTGGATCTTCACTGTCATTTATAGAATTCTTTGAATACTGAAATGCAATCATGGCATAAAGTGAAAACATAGTAACTTAAGGATGGAAGGGACTCTAGGTCTATAGTGCCCACCCCCCTCCCCCAGCCACCTGCTTTACATGCAAGTGGGAGGGGGAAGGGGAGGCCACGGGAAGAGAAGTCACACCAACTTATGCCCCATGATAGACACAAGGGATTAGGGGCAGGTACTACAGAGGATGCTACAAGGGGAAGGAAGGAGGGGATAGAGGGGAAGGTAAGGAGGTGGAAGGTGGTCACATTAAATGCTAGAAGCCTGGGAAACAAAACTGTGGAGCTGTATGTGAGGGAAGGAATAAAGTGCGTACAGGAGGAGAGGGAGGAGGGTAGTAGCGAATCACTATGGGTGCAAATCCAGGACTCAAGGAATAGGATGGTCAGGATGGGAGTGGTTTACAGGCCAATCTCCCAGACCGAAGAATTAGGGAATTAGCGGGACAGATCAGGAGGGCCCGCGGAAAGGGGAGTGTGGTGATAGTGGGGCACTTCAACCTACTGGGAGTGGAACGGAGTACACCAGCCACAAATAATAGTAGGGAGCAGGTAGTGCTAGATGCCTTCCACGACAACTTCCTGGTGCAGATGGTCAGCGAACCAACCAGGAAAGGAAACACCCTTGACCTAGTCAAATGGGCAGTTTGTGAGG
The DNA here is from genome assembly GCA_016271365.2 of Neoceratodus forsteri. Lineage (NCBI taxonomy): Eukaryota > Metazoa > Chordata > Ceratodontiformes > Ceratodontidae > Neoceratodus > Neoceratodus forsteri. The sequence goes on along the minus strand of CM057449.1, from coordinate 1,270,795,943 downwards.
GAACAAGTGGTGGATGAGCCACTGGCAGGGAGCGACCAACACTCGGTATGGTTCATGTTGGATGTGGGTAAGGAAGGAGTGGTGTCTGACACTAGGGTGTTGGATTTCAGAAGGGCCAACTTTGGGAGGATGGGGAAATAGTGAAGGAGTATGTGGCCAAACTTGACACTAGTATGGACACTAACCAGAGGTTGGAGATCATAAAGCTGGGGGTAGTGGAGGCAATGAAGACCTGCATCAAGGCTAGAAGTAAGATGGCGAGGGCAAAGAAACCTAGCTGGGTGACCAACGGAATCATGGAAAAGATAAGGAAGAAAAGAGCCGCCTTTAGGAGGTACAAGAAGACGGGGAGGGGGTGGAGCACAGGGAGGAATACCTGAAGGAAGCAAAGGAGGTGACAAGGACAGTAAGGGTGGCAAAGGCGGCAAGGGAGCTCAGGTTGGCGCAGGGCATTAGGGAGGGAGGGAGAGAAGGAATTCTTCAGGTACATCAGAGAAAAGGGGCTGTAAGGATTAAAAGTGAGGGGGGATGGGTGGAAGCGAGGGGAGAAATGGCAGAAGTGCTGAACGACTACTTATGCTTGGTATTTACTAAGGAAAAAGGGATAGATACCCATGGGGGGACTGAAGGCAGGTAAGGAGAGAGAGAATGTGACAGGGAAATCACAGAGGTCAGGGTGCTGGAGGGATTGAGGGCACTGAGGATGGACAAGGCACCAGGGCCAGATGGCATTCATCCCATGGTACTGGAGGAACTGACAGAGGTACTTGCAGGACCTTTGGCAGACCTATTCAACACCTCACTAGATTCGGGGTGTGTACCTCAGGACTGGAGGACGGCTTATGTGGTACCTCTGCGCAAGAGTGGCCCCAAGGATGAACCGGGGAACTACAGACTAGTGAGCCTCACATTCATCATGGGAAAGCTGATGGAGACAATCCTGAAGAAGAGGCTAGTGACCTTTCTGTAGGCCAATGGGCTACAGGACAGTAAACAGCATGGCTTTGTCACTGGCAGATCATGTCAGACCAACCTGGTGGAGTACTATGATTGGGTAACTAGACAACTGGACAAGGGCCATGCAGTGGATGTCCTGTACCTGGACTTCAGTAAGGCATTCGACTTGGTGCCGCATGAGCGACTATAAAGTAAGCTACGGGGGTGGGAGCAAAGATGGTGGGCTGGGTAGGGAACTGGCCGCAGGGGAGGCAATAGAGAATGGTGGTGGGGGGTGCTATCATCCACAAGGGCAGTGATGAGTGGAGTTCCACAAGGCTCAGTGTTGGGACCAGTGCTGTTTGGGATATTTATTGCAGACATTTTGTGGGAATCAAGAGCAGAATCAGTCTGTTTGCTGATGACACCAAGATGGGAGTGGTGGTAGATGACCCAAGGGGCTGGCAGGGGCTGCAGGAGGATCTGTCAAAGCTGGAGTCCTGGTCGGACACCTGGCAGCTGGGATTCAATTCCAAAAAATGCAAGGTGCTGCATTTTGGGGATAAAAACCAGAGGAGGAGCTACCATCTGGGAGGCTGCAGCTGGCGATGACTGAGGAGGAGGAGAAGGATCTGGGGGTGCTCATTACGGGGACAATGAACAACTCAGCACAGTGTAGAAGGGTGGCTGCAAAGACCAACAGGATGCTGGGTTGTATTGCTAGGGGTATATCCTCAAGGAGGTGGGGGGGTGATTCTGCCATTGTATAGATCGCTGGTTAGGTCTCACCTGGAGTACAGCGTGCAGTTCTGGCACCCATACCTAAAGAGGGATATTAAGCTACTGGAGGGGGTGCAACACAGGGTGACAAAGATGACCGAAGGACTGGGGGACTCACCATATGAGAGCAGACTGAGGGAAGTGAACATGTACTCACTGGAAGAGAGGAGGGAGAAGGGAGATGTGACTGAAACCTTCAAGTACATGACAGGGATAAACAAGTCGTGTACGGAGGGGCTTTTCAAGCTAGGGGAGAAGAGGGACACCAGAGGCTGTGATATGAGGCTGAAGGTGGAGAAGGTTCAGGAGGGAGATGAGGAGACACTTTTATGGACAGGGTGGTGGACAGGTGGAACGTACTGCTGGCAGAGGTGGTATCCAGTAGAACAGAGGGGCACTTCAAGAGGGGATGGGACAGAGCGAGGGAGGCAAGGGAGGGGCAGCTGCAAAATAGGGAATGCTAGCTGCATAATTGAGCAGACTTGGTAGACTGCAAGGCCTTTTTCTGCTGTTGATTTTTGCATATTCGTATGCAGTGATGATCAAGTATGCTGTGCAAGGTTCCAGTTTAAAAGGGTTCACTTATCTATAAGACAGAGGTATTCACTAAGTTTTCATGTGAATCCCAAATTCCAGGGATGTTCCTCCATAACTGACTGCGACAAGAAGCCAGTATTTTTTTCGGGGGTGTGTTTTCTGTTTGGTTTAATTACATTTTGTACCCATTTCTATCTGCTTCTGTGTTCTTTCCATCTCACCTTCAATCTTTATTTATTTATTTAGATTTTGTTTACCGGGTAAGCCCACTGAGACCAATGGTCCCTTTTTCAGGGGCGACCCAGAGTTAGTTACAGAAAAGGACATTTAGGAAGTTGTATACAGTAGTTACATTTGTTACACCGTATTACAATGGCAACATTTATACAAGGGTAGCAGTCGGGTTCACATTCAGACTCACATATTATATACAGTATGTATAGAACTCATACATTATATACAGTATGTACATAAGTTCCATCAGTGTACATTGAAAGCAGTAATTAGTGGTGGTAATCAGATTAAACAAATTGGTCCATATTAGTACTTCATGACAAATCGGAAGGAGAGTTCAGAGCAGTGCAACGGCCAAGGGAACTGATCTAGGGAGCTAGCGGTTACAGCCACAGAGACTAAGATTGAGAAGATATAGTTTAAGTCCATTTTTTTTTTTTTTTTTTTACCCTTTTTCCTGGCAGGACCACCAGCTACATCCTCCGCCCTGGTCACGGCCCCCAGAGACCTCTACCACCGCCTATAGCTGCAGAGGACCCTCGGTCACCCCCGGCTTGCCCCAGAGGTGGGGCCGTGGAGCCTGCCATGACCCAGACTGTGACTGGTTGGGGTTCCATAGCGGGCGGTGGTGATCACGAGGCTCTCCAGGGAGGGCTTCATCCATCGGTGGTCCTGCCCGCCATCTTTTCCTCCTTATTTTCTCCCAGAGGAGGTGGGGCGTGCAATGGCCTAGCGTCTGCCCGCCCCCATGTCAAGCTTGACTCGTGAGAACTCCCGGCCTCAGCCAGAAGTCCCCAGCGCACCAGTGCCCACACCTCCCGGAGAAGAGCTGTCCAGCGGACGCTTGATCCTACCCCCTGCCTCTCCGACGACCCGGATCCGCTTCCTCAACCCGGTCACAAGGCCGCAAGCGGAAATCCCACAGCTGCGTCGACGGGACGGGCTCTTTAAGTCCATTTTTGAGCTGGGTGAGTTAGTCAAGCTAGGTGGTAGGGAGTTCCATAGGTGAGGGGCAGCAAATTTGAAGGAACGTTTGCCATGGTTGGAGCGCATCCTAGGGATGTCGAGAGGGTGATTTGCAGTTGATCGCAGGGTTCGGGTTTGTTTTTTGGGGGAGAGTAGTCCTCTAAGATGGGGAAGGGGACCTAGGTTAGTAAACTTGAAAGCTAGGCAGGCAACGGGATTGGCTAGTTTGTGCCGGAGAGTGGCCAGTTTAGTTCCTTTAGAGCCTCGCAGTGATGTCTCCTAGGAGAGTTGCGGCGGAGCGGCCACTCGGTTATAGAGTACGGAAAGTTTATTGTATTCCGTCTCACGGAGGAACTGCAGAAGTGGAGCCCCATATAGGATGGATAGGAGGAGATTGCAGCAGGCAATTGCATGACATGCAATAGAGGATAGAGAGTTCCCCAGGCGGAAAAGGAGGCCAAGCTTTTGATGGGTGGACCTGGTTATGAAGTCGATATGGAATTGGTAGGTCATTTCTTATACATACATAGATACATAGACAGTGTCGGCAGATAAGGGCCTATGGCCCACCCAGTCTGCCCATTTAAGTTTGTAAGTTCAGTTTATGTTTTCCAGGAAGTCTGTTGCCCCTTACCCCTGACCTCCAGAATTCCTTTATGTCTATCCCATGCATTCTTAAATCCCGTGATTGTTTCAGCCCCCACCACTTCCTCTGGCAGGGTGTTCCACTTTTTCGTTTAAAATAGTGCATTCCTGCACCCTGTTCCTCCCTGTAAGATACTTGTATGTCTCTATCATATCCCTCTCCCTCCTCTCCTCCAGGGAGTACATGTTCAGTGCTTTCAACCTGTCCTCATAGGACTTGTGATGCAATCCATGCACCATCTTTGTTGCCCTCCTCTGAACCTTCTCTACCCTGTCTATGTCCTTACATAGGTAAGGTCTCCAGAACTGCACAGTGTACTCCAGGTGCGGCCTCACTAGTGTCTTGTATAGTGGAATTATGACCTCCCTTTTCCTGCTGGTGATGCCCCTGCCTATGCATCCCAGCATCCTATTTGCTTTACCTGCTGCCTTGTCACACTGTTTCCCTGCCTTGAGGTCATCAGAGATGATAACTCCAAGATCCCTTTCCTGCTTGGTGCATGCTATATCCTCACCCCCCCAACTGATATATTGTGCCAGGGTTTTTGTGCCCCATATGCATTATCTTGCACTTCCTTGCATTGAATTTCAACTGCCAAACCCCTGACCATTCTTCAAGTTTCTGCAGATCCCTTCTCATTCTGTCTACACCCTCTGGTGTGTCTACTCTGTTACAGTGCTTTGTGTCATTAGCGAACAGTGAAATTCTGCCTTCTAGGTCCTGCGCAATGTCACTGATGAAGATATTGAATAGTACCGGTCCCAGCACTGATCCCTGTGGTACCCCACTGGTCACTCTTCCCTCTGTGGAGTCTAGATGTAGATGTTTATGTTCTTGGTCTAGATGTTTATCTCTCTCGTTTTTTTTGCATCTGTGCCCTTTGTTTGTTTTTTTTTTGGTAGACTTTCTTTATGCTCCGACTCACCCCAGACTCTCTCCAGCATGGACTCACACTGCAGCTTTCTCCAGTTTGCCTGAAGCCTCTAGCTCTCTTGCCAATCCGGTTGGGCCCACCTCCTCTCCACCTCTCCTGGCCACACGACCCCCCGGCTCTGACAGCCGGCGGAACAGCCGAACTCCTCTTGGCGCTCTATCTACAATCTAGTAGACCAACCAGAGAATTGGAAGGAGGACCAGAAACCTGGGGCTGGAAGTCCCAGCATTGGGCATGGGGGCTGACCACTGGTCCCACCTTTGCCTACCAGGATTTAGGGATTTTCTTAGGTTACTCGCCCTCATGACATGGTCGTGCAATGGCGACAGCGCATGAAGGGTGCGCTCCCGCCCCCTCCCGCCAACACCATCCCATTAGCTGCCCTCGTATGGTTTGTGGTGCCCCCATCTGCCACTAGGAGCCACCACCATATGGGGGAATCCCCAGAACCCATCCCAGGAGAGGAGAGCAGTCCTCTGGACGTGCGATCCTCTCCTCCCCCTGCCGACCCCGATGGCCAGAGTCCACTCCAGAACCCAGGTTGCTGGCGTGGCGTGAAGTGTGGCATCCAGCACCTCAACCCTCAGCACCACAGGGCCGGCTCCTTTGTTTTTAAATGCCTCTGATTAAGTCCTCAACTTCCTGCCAAAAGGGCAAAAGTACTCTGAAATTAGCCAATCAGTTTAAGAATACAGACAGTTCAAGCGAAAAGCATCAGCATATCATGTCTAGGAGCAGGCTGAGAGCCACAGGAAAAGACCTGAAGACCCACGTGTGGCCACCAGCCCATATTTTGAGTACCAGTGCAATATGATATGATATGGTATACCTAGTTAAACTACCTCTCTAATCATATGATGCTAATCAAGTTTCAACCACTGTTTATACATCACCAGTAGTGATAAATTTTACCTGATAAATTTGTTCATCTCTTGATTACAAATAAACAATAGATTAATAAATGTTTATCTGGAGATAAGACAGTGAGATAAATTTATCAGGGAAAATTTATCACTACTGGTGATGTATAAAAATGAACGCACAAGACCACAAATGTACTTCTCTGGCAGCAAACGCCTCGACCCGAGCACTCCAAGTAAAACTAAACATGGAGTGGAAGAGGGCACATATAGTCCCTCTTCACAAATGTGGGAGTACGGAGGAGGCTGGAAACTATAGATCAGTCCGCCTCACTTCAATTGTGGGGAAAATTATGGAATCACTACTTAAAGAAAGGATTGTGGAACACCTTGAATCCAGCAGAGCACAGGATCCCAGACAGCATAGGTTCACAGAGGGAAGGTCATGTCAAACAAATCAAATTGATTTCTTTGACTGGGTGACTAGGGAAGTGGATCAGGTGGGAGAAGTGGATGTGGTCTACCTGGATTTCAGTAAGGCCTTCGATACCGTTCCACCTAGAAGACTTGTGAACAAGATGGGCAGCCTGGGAGTGGGTTACAGGGTGGTAAACTGGGTTAGGAACTGGTTAAGTGATAGAAGACAGAGGGTGGTGGTAAATGGAGCTCAATCTGAGGAAAGGAGGGTGACCAGCGGGGTGCCACAGGGATCAGTTCTGGGGCCAGTCCTGTTTAATGTCTCCTCAAGTGACACTGCAGAGGGGCTGGAAGGGAAGGTGTGCCTCTTTGCAAATGACACTAAGATCTGCAACAGGGTGGACACTCTGGGAGGGGTGGAAAAAATGAGGAGGAACAGAGGTAAACTGCAGGAATGGTCTGGAGTGTGGCAGCTGAGATTCAATGAGAAAAAGTGCAAAATTGTGCATTTGGGGCGCAAGAACCCAGGGGAGGATGACATGATTTTTTTTTGGGGGGGGATACTGACAGTCATTGAGCAGGAAAGGGATTTGAGGGTAATCATATCTGATGACCTAAAGGCCGGTAAACAATGTGCCAAGGCTGTGGGGAGAGCCAGTGGGATGCTGGGGTGCATATGGACAGGTATTACCAGCAGAAGAAAAGAGGTGGTAATGCCACTGTACAGATCATTGTTGAGGCCTCATTTGGAGTACTGTGTCCAGTTCTGGAGGCCGCATCTCCGTAAGGACATAGGGAGGAGGCAGTTCAAAGAAGGGCAACAAGGATGGTGCAGGGCCTGCACCAAAACAAAAGTTGTATGAGGAGATATTGGGAGACCTCAATATGCATACCCTGGAGGAGAGGAGAGACAAGGAAGATATGACAGAAACCTAGAAATATCTAAAGGGCATAAACGGCTGCCTCCTGTTTGTCCTCCTCTATTACCCTGCCTATTCTGTTAGACTAACAATTTCCCCTCTCATCTTTATTTTCACCTAATGTATCTGAAAAACTGTTTTACTTCTCCCTTGATCCCCTCCGCAATACCCACCTGTGTGTCTGTTCTATCACTGCTTTACTGGCATCCTTCATCTTTACTTGGTATTTACTCCATTTTTCATCCCCATTTCCCTTTATATCTGATGAAGGCCCTTTTCTGGCCCTCACTGCCCCCCTGACCTTCTTAGAGAACCAGACTGGTCTCTCTACCTGTTTCTACCGGTAACTATTCTTAAGCATGACTAAGATGCTTCTAGAATGGCCCCTTTAACTGGACTAATTCCCTCATTGTGTCAAAGTCTGTTTGTCTGAAATCCAGAACCTCAGCCTCTGATGAGGGTAAATTAGTACTCAAGACCAGTCTGAATCGTACGGCATTATGGTCACTGGACCCAAGTGGCTCACCAACCTGCACTCTATTTACCATTTCTGAGCTGTTAAGCACCAGGTCGGGAATGCCAGCCTGTCTTGAGAGTTCCTTGACTAGCTGCACCAGCAGCAGGGCTTGAATTTAATGGTATTCCACCCTGTTTTGCATACCAGTTTTGGTAGCAGAATACCATTCATATCATTCTGGTATTCCAAAGGGAGTACTACTCCACCATGACACTGCTCTGCAATTCAATCTGAAGCACTGCTATTCTGAACAAACGAAATACCGGAACCAGAGGCGGAATACCAAAATTACACTGCTGGTATTCCACCTCCCGCAATAGATTATTTTCAAAATTTCTAACCCTGAGCATGCAGTTCTACATTATCACCTTGATTTATCAGTTCATGTGGACACCATCCACTACAAGAGCCACCCTAAACTAGGTGCATTTTACAGGAATAAAGAGAGTATTCCTCTTTCTGCCCGTGGAGAGAGGATTCTCTTGAAGATGAAGCTACCAATCATTTGACTATGGTGATATCGTTTACAGTGCTGCTCCCAAGCGCACCTTAGCTAGACTGGACAAGCTATTTCACTCCTTCTGATGCCATGTCCTGGACTGCCCCCCAACAGCCCATCACTGTTCACTTAATTCCTCCTCTCCTTTCCTTCCTTAATGCCAGGCACCTTGCTCACTGCAGCACTTCCATCTTCGAATTCTGGCTTGGTTCCTTCCCTTGTACCTTTCTTCTATCCTCACTTCTCCTCCTCCTCCCTCCTCCTACTACACCCCTCACAACACCCTCACAACTCCCCAGTAAAAGCCTCTGCTTATCAAGCTGCTGTCTCTTTCTGTTGCCCCCAACTCTGGGGGCTTTCTCCCACCTACTATTCATACTGTCCCTTCCTCCCTCGCAATAAAAACTCTCCTTCATAATTCACTACTCACCCCTGCAGTTGCCCCAGATCCTGGGTTCGGGTTTAACCTGCTGCCCTCCAAACATGTCTCTCCCCTCATGCCCCAATTCAGTTCCCCCAGGCCCCCTGTCAATTCCACTCTTCCATGCTGTACACAGAAATGCCTTACTCACACTGCATGTTGTATTGCTGCAATCTTTGTTGACTGTTGACTAGGAAAGGAGGACGAGACAATTCTGCCTATTTTCAGCTTTGTCCTGGGGGAGGTGGATACAGATGGATGCCAACTGACACTGAACCAGATTAAGCTGTTAGTGGTATCTTTAGTGAATGTGGGAAATTTGGCCAGGACACCGGGGAAATTCCCCTACTCGAATTAAAAGATCCAGTAGGTCAAAAACATGAGTCTTAACCAAATGAAAATGATTGTTCAAGAGCACATGAACGAGAAATTTCAGAAAAGAAACAAAAGTAAGATTGTAAAGTTTTTAAGAAAATAGAAATACCAGGAATATCTGACATTGATAAACATATTACAAGAACAAATTAAAGAAATAGAAATTAGAGAGGCCATACATGCCCTATCAAGTAACACAGCTCCAGGTATAGACAGAATTCCTAATGAATTCTATAAAAAGAATACGAGGATGATCTAATACCAATGTTAAAAGAAGTATATAATTATGCACCTGATATAGGAGAAATGGGTACTGGCATGAAACAAGAAATAACTGGGGTTTTTTTTTATTTAAAAAGGGGGACAAAGCAGACATAAAAAACTGGAGACGATAACCTTGTTAACTTCAGATTATAAGATCTTGGCTAAAATTATTACAAAAAGATTGGCAATGGCAGTTCAGAATCTAGTGTTAGATACTCAAACTTGTGCTGTCCCAGATAGGGATATTAAACAGAATCTAATTTACATCAGGGGGTAATGGAAATGGGACACACAAGTAATTTAGAAGATTATGTATATGCATTAGACCAAGAAACTGCTTTCGATGCAGTTAAACATGACTATATATGAGCAGTACTACATGAATATGGTTTACCTAGGAAATCGTTGACATTATGCAAGGCCTTATATGAGGAAGCCCAAATAATACCTATGGTTTACAACAGTATTGGGATCCCTATGTTTATACATTATGGGGTAAGGCAAGGGTGCCCTTTAAGCCCTCTTTTTTTTTTTATATGTGCTATGTTTAGACCCTATAATGAAGAAAATGGAGATAAACAAAAACATAGACTCTATGGTAACCAAAAATGGAATTCGCGAATTCATAAAACAAGTGCTTTTGCAGACAATTGTGTTTTGTTTATGAAAAATATGCAATCGGGAGATAAGGCAGTCCAGATTTTTGAAGAGAATACATGTTACACCGGAATAATGATAAATAAGAAGAAAAGCACGATTATTCCAGAAGGGCAAGTTTCAACAGAAAGCTCAGGAATAATACCCACAGTAAAAGGAAATGTGAAAATTTTAGGAATAAAATTTGGTAACCAGGGTGCTATAGAGGAAAATTGGGAAGACAATATTGTTACAGCAGGGAAAAAAGTGCAACAATGGAAGAAATGGAATACGTCAAAAGAATATACTTAATACAAAATCACATGATCCCTATCTTTTTATATTTAGCTTATATTTTCCCTATCCCTTATAATCTCCAGACAAAATTTTTTTTGAATTATTGTGGGGGAGCAGGTTGAACCCAGTCAAAAGAAATCATACATATCGACCAGTCAAAGAAGGGGGCTTGAATATTGTCCGGCCAATTTTTTTTTTTCTTAAACAATTTTTTTCTATACCAATATTAGACCATTGATAGGCAAGGAAGAGAACATATGGACACCTCTGGTAAAAACATGGAGGAGTGAGTTACAAGAATCATGGGGTACTATAAAGAAATGTAAAAATGTAGAATTTCCAGAATATACTGAGATAAGTAGGAAGCAGGTGAAACAATGGAAACTAAAAAAGGAAACATTGGGTAATCTGACGAGAAAACAAATATACAAGGAAATAGTGGAACAGAATTATTATGAAAACCCAGTTTTTAAGAGTACAGCCACACATAAAGGAGGAAACAATTCTAGAAGTTACTTTGAAAAACAGAATTCCCCCAAAAATGAAAGAAACTGTGGTTATGTAGCCATCATAAACTAAATGTGCGAAATAACCATAAGCCTAAAACGACGGAAGAAAGAATGTGTTTGAACAAAGATTGTACAGCAAAATTAGAAACAACGGAACACCTTTTTTATTGTTCTTTTATTAGCTGTTTACAGGGGCTACTAGCTAGAATGTGGAATGAGAGTCCTTTCAGGGATATGGCATACGATTAATTGCTTTATGGACAACTGTCAAAGGAATGGGGGAAATGGGACAGGAAAACTGTATATGTGATCTTTGATCGTATGAAATGGTCAATATGGCAAGCACAATGCTAAAGATTTCTACACGGACAGGAACTAACAGTGGAAGATGTGATTTTCAAATTGCAGGCAGAATTAGATGCTATTTATAATTATGAACTTGAGACGTACGGGGAAATACAGGGGAAAAATATACATTGGGTAGGATAAGGGAGTAGTTAGAAGAAAGAAAGAAACTGATATGAATTTTCAGTTCTGCGTTGGTCTTCATGATTACATTTTAATTTTTTTTATAGAGAAAAAGTGAAATACTAAGGAAATATATATGGAATCATAGCACATAAATGCTAAGTTTGTTTTTGGTTTTAAATAAAAAATTCCCCATCTCTTTTCATTAGTACATTAGGAGTTTTGTTTGCTTGTTTAAAATTGTATTTACGGCAAGCCAGAAGTAGATATGTGGTTCAACAGCAAAGTACAACATATTTAGCACTAAGGAATTTATGTGAATCAGCATTCAGAGAAGTATAGGAAAAAGATGTGCAAAGGTTCTCAAGACAAAAAGCTATTACAAAGTGGAGAGGTTTAAAGGGGTACTTGGGGAAAAAAAGAGAGAAGTAGGAGCAACAGGGGAGATGAGGAGAGAACATAGGAGGTAATAGAATGTTACTGAAAAGAAAGCCAATATAGAAAGAAATTGTCGATGGTAGTAAGGATGTTTAGATAGTGAAGGCACAAATGGGCGACATACTTGGAATGTAATAGGGATTGAGGTGAAATGGGGTGTGTGAATTTGTTCCGGATTATTTTTGTATTTGGTTTTGGACTTGTATTGAAGTTGTTTTTAATAAAAATGCTCCTACTCTTTTCAAGAAGTGCCATGGGATCTTTAACATCCACCTGAACTACCATCAGAAAAGGCAGATGGGACCTCAGTTTAATGTCTCATCCGAAAGACGGCACCTCAGAAGTGCAGCACCCCCCTCATGCTGCACTACAGTGCCAGTATTGGGATTTAACCCAAGTGCCTTGTGTGGTGATAGAACCCACAGCCTTCTGATCTTCTGGCCTCAGAAGCGAGTGTGCAACCTGCTGAGCCACTGACACTGACTGCACTTTACTACTTAGTTACGCTTCTGATGCTGTATTCTGCACAACTTGCTCATTATGTTACTTATTAATTGCATACCTTGTATTTTTATGTTTATAACCCAATTGCTGTAACTTATTGCTGCAGTCTCCTCATCATCCCTCTCTCCCCAAGGCACATCTGAAAAAATAGGTTATTCACCTACAACCGTAGTTCGAAGAATGGTACTGTATATACTGTAGTTCACATCCACTAACTGGCAGTTCCACTGGAAGTGCTGATTCATCGGAATGTCTTTAAGCTAAGCTCCTCCCACTACCTGGGCACAATATCCTCTGTCTCCATCCCGTGATGCCAGATCTTGTATGATGGAAGGAGGGATCTGTGTGCCACTTGCCAGGGGAGGCTGGGTGTGTGGTGATATGAACTATATACCACTCCTCGAACCATGGTTACAGGTGGGTAACCTATTTTTCTAGAGGTGTATCCATACAGTTCACTATCTACACATTGGAAGATTTCCAGCAATTCTCCAGGAGAAGGGGACAAGGTGTGCACCTCTACTTGACAAAGATTGGAGAACCAAGGTCCTAAATGCAGCATCCTGACAAGATTTTAAGTCACTGGTATAATGGAAGATGAAAGTGTGTGCTGACTTCCAGGTGGCAGCCCTGTAGATCTCCTGGATAGGAATGTCCTTGGCAGCCACCAAGGCAGCGATGTCTGGTGGAATGAGCCCTAAGACCTACGGGAGGCTCCATACCTGCCAACCTATAGACGTCAATGCAGGATGCTATCCACCTACCAACTGTCTGCTTTGCTACTGATCTGCCAGGCACAGCTCCAACATGTGTTACAAACAGCTGGTGAGCCTCACCCTGAACTCCAACAGTGTGCTCCTTATAATAAGAGAACACCCTCCACAGGTCCAGGGTACAGAGCCTGCGGTCAGCCTCTGAAGATGGGCTGCCAAAATATACCGGAAGGGTCATCACCTGGTTAATGCTGAACTCTGATGCAACCTTTGAGAGAAACTTCAGGTGGGGGTAAAGGATGACCCTGACCCTGTGGAAGACCAGCTATGGAGACTCCATTGAGAGCGCCTGGAGTTCACTGATCCTTCTGGCTGATGTGATGGTCACCAAGAAGGCTATCTTCCACAATGGGTGTGACATCTTACACTTGTGCATTGGAATAAATGTCTTGAACAAAAGCACAGCCAGCACCAGCAGCAGTTCCTATGGTGATGATGGTTCACGAACTAGAAGGGACAGATGGTCCAGGCCCTTGAAAATGCACCTAACCACCTCCTGGGCCATCGTCGGCATACCAGCCTGGACCCAGTATACAGAGATTGCTGCCAGGTGCATCTCAAGGGTTGTCACTTGCAGCCACAGCTCAGAGACAGCCCAGAGGCACTCTAGGATACTAGCCAAAGTGCAGGCAAAGGGATCAAGCTCCTTGCCTTGGCACCAAGTGAAAAAACTTTTCCATTTAAAGGTACAGCACTGGTGAGTCGACACTTTTTGGGAGGCCTCCACAACAACGAGCACATCCTTCAAAAGACCCAAACCCTGGAACTGTAGACACTCATGAACCAGGCTGTGAGGTGCAGGGACTGAAGGCCCAGGTACAGGACCATACCCTGTTGTCTGGTCAGCAGGTCCGGGTGAAAAGGCAACTGACACAGTGGACTACTACTGAGGCAATTCAAGTACCAGGGCTGCCATGGGCAGTCTGGAGCTATCAGGATCATCCACACCTTTTCCTTCTAGGCCTTGACTCTCACTCTGTGGATCAGGGGAAGGGAGAAAGACGTACACAATGCCGGGGTCCATGGCCTCATGAAGGTATCTCTCGTTAGTTCCTCAGACCGGGGGCAAGAAAACAGTTTCAGTTTTGTGTTCTCCCAAGTGGCCAAAAGTCCAGTAGAGGGATGCCCCACAGGGAGAACACGTGGCTCACTACCTCCTGATGCAGGAACCACCACTCATACAACACCGACTGAGTGTCTGCCAGTTAATTGTCTGCTGTGGTGACATGAATCACCAGGAGCTCTGTATCCAGGTTGTGCACGCAAGTCCAGGTGTGGAGGGCCTCCCAACACAAGGGAAGGGAGTGAGTGTCACCCTGCCTGCTTAGGTAGAACATGGCCTGGTGTTGTCCATCTGGACTTGCACAACCTGATCCCTTACTGAAGGAGCAAATTCTGTCAGAGCTAGCCGCACTACATGGAGCTCAAGCAGGCTGATTTGGAGATGGGACTTCCTTGGTGACCAGAACCCGTGAGCACCGTGGTTCCCAGGTGCAGCCCCATCACACCAGAGATGTGTCCATTGTAAGAGCAACAGTCTGTTCTGGGCAGACAAACAGGACTCCTTCCTACAGATGTTCTGGGATCAGACACCATTGGATAGCATTCCACATCAGCTGGGTCACTGTGACTGACTGGTCCAAGTGTCCCAAGCACTGGGATCACTGGCAGCCGAACTCCAACTGCAGGTGCCACATCTGACCGTGGACCCATCAGACCATGCTGGTGCAGAACACCATGTATATCAGCAGCCACAGGAAGTCCTGGGCAGGACACGAGCATCCAACCTGAAATGATCAAGCAAAGAAAGTAAGATCCAGTGCCCAGTCCTCAAAGAAGAGGGCTTTGACCCACAGGGAGTCTAGCTCTGTCCCGATTAAGTGAATCACCTATAAGGGGATCAATTTGGACTTGGTGGGGTTGACCAAGAGGCCCAAATTGCTGCAGGTCTGGAGGGCTAGATCCTTGTGCTACTCCATGGCCTCCTAGGACAGCCCAGCAATCAGCCAATCATCAAGGTAGGGGTAAACCGTGATGCCCTTGCACTGCAGAAAGGCTGGCACCACTTGGTGAAAACACTGGGCATGGACAAGAGGCTGAAAGGCATGACCTGGAACTGATATAGAACCCCTTCTGCGTGAAACCGGAGGTATCTTCAGTGGTACAGACAGACTGAGATGTGGAAGAACACATCCTGGAAGTACGCAGGGCAGAACCACATGCCCCGCTCTAGCGATGGTATGATCTGCTTCAGAGTTGCCATCTGAAACTTGCGCTTCTGCATGTACTGATTGAGATTACGCAGATCCAATATGAGGCACCAGCCCCCCTCCTCCCTCCCACACGTCTGGGACATGGGCTATAGCCCCTTTCGTAAGGACATGAGTGACATCTTCCCAAAGAGCAGACACTGTGTTCTGTGACACCAAGGACTCCCACAGAGTGTGGGATCAGCAAGGCAGGAAAGCCTTGAAGTTTAGAGGCAGCTCTCTGCCTACCAGCTCAAGACTTTATCTGACAATGTTTTATTGCTGTACTTGCTGCTATGTGTAAATATGATACAATTTATATGTTGATTGTATATCCTTCGCTATCCTAGTTTTGAATGTTTAGACTCCTTTATATGCTGTATCTGTTCAAACCTTGTATTAATACATGTATTGCATCCCTACTGTACTCTCCCAGGTCGTACCTGAAAACAGGCAGTTTCTGTCTAGTGTACCTACCTGGTCAACAAAAATTAAATAAACCCACTTGTCCATAGTAATAATGTGCCAATGTGGACAGAAGTGGTGAAGCCAACCCCCTTCCCACAGGGAGCTGGGTCAGAGACTGGACAGGTGGGAGGTAAACACCCCCTTACCTGCCACTGGGCAGCTTTGGAGGGAGGACTGGCCACTGGAGCTGGAAGGGCACCACTTCCCCTACCCCTGTCTCATCTCAGCCCCTGGGCAGAGAAATAGGCCTTGGGGTGCCAAGCTTGGTATTGCCCCTCCTGGGGCTGCTGCTGCCAAGGCTGCTGTGGCTGAAAGGACTGAATCTGAAAGGCCTTTTTTTGTTTTGTTTCCAAGCCTTCGAGTCCTACTGGGGCAAAGTCACAGAATGCAGACTGGCGTTGGACTTCTCAATTCTGGTGAGATGACCTTCCACCCTTGGGTTAAAGAGGTCGGTGCCCAAAAAGGGAACACTGGTCAGCTTATACAGCAGAAACCCCATGAGGGGCAATATCAAGCTTGGCACTCCAAGGCCAAGCTTGTGCTGAGTGTCTGTCATAAAGGTGTAGAGCCTCAACCAGGCCTTGCACTGCCACGGCATGGATGCAGGAGTTGCCCATGGTCTCTGACTAACTTCACTGGCAGCTGTTTGTCAGCAGGTTGATGAGAGAGGACATTATCAAGCACTCCCAGCAGGAAATGACCACTGATATCCACCATCATGGCGTTGCTCGCCTAATGAAGACTGAGCGAAGAGGCAGCACAGACTTTCTTGGCTGCATGGTCAAGCTTTTTTGACTCTGTCTGGGGGTGTCCACATCACCTTGCTTTCTAGACTTCCGCAGAGCTGTGTCCAAGACCAGAGGGGTGGTTCGAGAACCCAGAAAGAGACCCAGTAGGGAGCATGTAATTGCAGATAATATGGGAAGAGGGTGCTGGGCAGGATGTTGTCAAAGCTCCATGGCCAGTCTGAAAATGGCCTCAGCCATGGGAAAGGCAAACCAAGGGGAGTCATCCCTACTGAGGATGTCTGTAAAAGGGTATTTGGTGCTTTTGTTTTTTTACTTACTTTTTCCTCCCCGTGGCTCCCGGTTGGCTCCTTTCTTCAAGGCATCCCCTCTTTCTCAGGGCACCATCCATCCACACCCATCTCCCTTTCAGGCCACCACCTAGCTACCCCCATGGATTACGCCTTGTGGTGGGGTGGCATGGAGCCCTCGACTCCCCACGAGGACCAGATCCAGTACAGATGGCACCCAAGGAAAAGGTGCGTGAGGTGGATAGCCATCAAGCTGCTTGTCCTGAGTGTCGTTTCCTTTTCCCTTTATGTTGGCAGGCGTGCAATGCCGACAGTGGGCGTGCCATGCGTCCGTTCACCCATAGCGTGCCCGCCAGCTGCTCTGCCTCCGTGCCCCACTGTATTAGCCAGGCATGCCAACATCTAGCCTCTGCTATGTGTCAGGCAAATGCTGGCCACTTTTCCCCACCCTCTCCAGGAGAGGATAGCAGTCCCCCGAACATTCGATCCTCTCCCACCCCAGATGACCCCCCGATGACCCACTTGCACAGCGAACACAGGTCGCCGGCATCGCAGGAGGTAAGGCATTGCTGCCTCAGCCCTCCATGCCACCGGGCCGGCCTATTTGGGCCTTGTCTGACAAGACTCCAAAGGGAAAGGTATGAACTCCATGATTAGTTTGAGTACAACCCTGAATGACACCAGTCCATGGTCAGTAGTAAACTCCTTGACTGATACACAGTCGAAGGTATGTGTCCTCAGTGACTCTATGGATAACCTATCTGAGGACTCCTCAAAAATGGTCCTCAATCATTTGCTGCCGTGGACCACCCAAGGGTCATCCGACTGGGTGATTTCTACTGACAGCCAGCCTGATTAAACCAACTGCAGTGCGGAGTCCTTGGTGGGAGGCTCCCACCAAGGCTTCTGCGATGAGGTGGCTTCACCGCAATGGTGGGGAGACAAGTGTTAAGGTCATTTGTTCACGATGGACCAGCATAGGCTGGACTGGCGCCCGCCAGCTGACCACAGGGGTCAGGTGTAGAGCCCTAACCTGCCCTGCCAAGGCCCACTGCTGCCAGAGTAGTTCCTCATAGCACCACTGCATGTGGTGACAGAGCCTCTCCTTGTCCAAGGTTGAGGAGGGCGAGGAACATTGATGGTGAAACCTTCTGGTCGAGCAAGAGCGTGAGTTGTGCCCTGACCTAGATTCTGGCTGCCAACATGAGGACTGACACCGAGGAGAAGCTACCGGTGGTGCTGTGTCAATAACATGCACCAGCTTTGGTGGAACGACCTCTGGTGGAAGCTGTTCCCGAGTGGAGCCATTTAAGCACACTAACTAGGTCACATCCTCCTGAGTGAGGACTGGGAACACTGGGGTTTTGGAGATCGATATCCTCCAACACTGGTGGAAGGGGTCAAGAAAAATCTTGATCACCTGATCCACTGCTGTTGAGGTCAGCATGCCCGACAGGGAACTGTGGAGCTTGCGACTTGGTCCTCGAACAAGGAGAGCTTGACCAAAGTTGAGCACTCAACCTGTGTCGAGTGATCGGCAGAGCTGAGGGAGTGGGAAGACCACAATCTCACCCAGTCCCATGATGGGCACTGGCACCGCTTTTGTTTCTTACCGTGGTGCACAGGGCTCTCCCTGAAGGTCTGGGCCGCCCCTGACACGTCTCCCAGATTTCACTGGTGAAGGGTGCTCTGATGATGGCCCCAGCCAGGAGCAACACCAAGGATGATGAAGTGCCATCTGCACCAATGGATGCCTCCTCTTCCATGGCCGCAAGCAACGCTGCAGTCCCTGCTGCAGCAGTGGCCTTCTAGCGGCCCTTCAGACGGAGTTTCAGGTCCCAATCAGCTGGCCAACTGAGGAGAAGCCGGGTCACATGCTCCTCCAGGGAAGAAGGGACCATTGTCTGGAACAGGCCACAGCCTGAAACATTGTGTGCAGTCCTCAAACAACAGAGGCAACACTTCTTCTGGTGGCATGTGACGCAGAATCTGAAGAGCAGGCTTCGCTTCCTCAAGGTCCATCTTCCATCGCTAAGGCTAGAGCAGAAAGAGAAAATAGCAATTACAAAAGAAACTCTTCAAAAAAGCAAAAAAATTGCCAGTAGCACATTTTAGGTACCCTACAACATGCACAGCTGCAAAGAAGAAGCCCAAACTCTTCCAGCAGAAAGGAAGATCTGACATCAAGGGGCGGATTCGTTAGAGATACTATCAGGGTGGTGAGAGGAACTGAGCTTAAAGATGTTCTGACGAATCAGCACTTCCAGTGGAATTACCAATGCATGGATAATGAACTACTGTATATCCAAGCCCCTAGAATGAACTTTTATAGCTCAGTATGTCTTTCATGGAAAAACGTTTGAAAAAAAATCTAGCAGTGCCTGACTTCTGGTGTTTCTAGCTTCTGGAATGTCCCAATCTATATCTGACAGGTTGAGGTCCAGCACCACCATTACATCCCCCCATCTGCAGCCCCCTGTGTTTCTGCCCCTAATTCCCTATCACCCTTGTCCCCCTGTTCTGGGGGTCTTTAGACCATCCCCGTGAGCAGCTTCTTACCTGATACTGTTGTGAGCTGTATGCAAAGTGATTGTTTCTCCACTCCCTCCCCTGACGGACCTGTCCTCTATTGCCTCTATGCCTTTCTTGACATAGAGGGCTATTCTCTACTCCTTTTCCTTCTTCTATTCCACCTATTCATGCTGTACCCAGTACTACCATGTCTCAGTTTTTATTCCAAATGGCTTATGTTTCTGTAAAGGATATCAAGTCTAACCCTGCATCTGCCCACATTGCCTGGCACTCACTAATTTTGTTTCCCAGGTTCCTGACAATAAGACACACTGCCTTCCAGCTAGTACCTATACCCTTCCCCTTTAAGTTCCACACCCTTCATTCTCTCCCTCCCTCCTTAATTTCCTAATGTTCCTACTCCTGGTCATCTTTGTGAGTCCCCCTCCCTGGCACCATTTATTAATTTATTAGTAATCACTGCCTTGCTGTTTTCATTTCCAATGCTCCTAGCCCCCATTTCTGGGGAGTCCTAGTTAGGCTCCCCTTTTGCTCTCCTCCCTCTGTGGCTCCCACAGACTCAGTCCCCCCCCCCCAAATAAATGCCCACCAATGGAGACATAAAACTTCTGCCCAAGTGCACTAACCTCTTCTTGTTAGGTGAAAGCCCTCACCCTTGAAGAGCCTCCTGTCACAGAAGCCCCCAGTCTTGCAAAAAGTGGTATCCCACCTCCTGACACCATCCCTTCATCCACCCATTAAACTCCTCAATCTCCTCCTTCTTCACTCTGTCCTTCCTCCACAGTAGGCAAGTGTGCATTCAGTCTATCCCCAACCTTCGAAGGTTGTGCTTCATTGTCTTAGTAGGCAGGTTCTCCAGATTTTTGATACCTAAATGTACCAGCATCCCAGGCATCCCTTCTTCATTCTCTATCATCCTCCCAATCCTGTCCATGCCCGAGATTGTTGATGGAGCAAGAATGCATCTACCATCCCTTCCCTCACCTCTCCTCCCACCACCTTCTCCACCCCTCTAATCACAGTCCTTTATGATTAGGATACTGTTCTCTCCACCAAATGCCACCAAGCCATTCTGTTCACTCTTCTCCACTAGCCCAGAGCCCCCACCAACGGAATCGGGTACCTCTGCCTCCTCCAGTGGTGCAAAGTGAATTGCTGTCGGGATTTGGTAATCTTAGACAACTTCCCTGAGAGTGCCACTCCCACTCCTGCCCCTCACCACCACCCTCCAGTCTCCCAGGCCATTGGGCCTTTGGGGGAGAGAGTGTGTGTGTGTGTGTGTGTGTGTGTGTGTGTGTGTGAGGGGGGTGCCTGTAAGTACCAGCTCAGTTTGTGCCGCAACTGGGGTATCTCCTCCCTTGCTACTACCAGCTGCACATGAAGCTCCACAAATGTCCTACATATGGAGCACTGTCTTCTCCTCCAGAGCATAACCCAAGAGATGAGTGGCCCACTGTCCCTGCAGCTGACTACTGTACCTGTGCCCCATACTGTTTATTGTATCCCTGCACACAATATCTTCTTGACCCCTAATTATACTGCAACATGCCTTGGTACTAACCTTACTGTCTTCTACCTATCTGATCCCATTCAGCTACTCCCTAAAACACCCTACCCTAAATAGGGAGTTTACAAAGTTACACAGTTGCAGTTATGCACTTAAAAATTGCAATACAAACAGGGAATCTCTAGGATCCCTTACACTACCTGCCCTGCTACTTACCAACTGTACTACCAGAAATGTGCACCGACTGTCAGCACCCCCTGCAGAACTGCAGACTACCTGTGGATGACCTGCATATATCACATGGGTAGACACCACACTCCTGCTCTCTGGGACTCATGCGATGGGATGCTTGAGTGTACTCCATAGGAACATAGAAGATGATCGCAGAAGGAGACCAAGTGTCCATTTAGTCTGCCCATGGATTTCCAAGACCTTCTACAGGTCTCAGGACCTAGCCGCCTTTGTGGCTTTAGTCCCTCCTAGTTCTGTCCCACCCATGCTTGAATGCTACTACTGTCCTAGCTCCCACCGCCTCGGCAGGCAGGCTATTCCATGGTTCCACCACTCTTTCAGTACAGCAGGATTCCTTAGATACTTCCTGAAGCTCCCTCTCCGTAACTTCCATTTGTGACCTCTAGTAGTGAAGCTGTCAACCCTGTTGAATATCTCAGAGTACGGCACTCTATTTATCCCTCTCATTAATCTGACTATCATATCCCCTCTCTCTCCCCTCATCTCAAGCAAGTATATGTTTAGTGTTTAAGACGGCCCTCATATGGCACCATTTATTAATTTATTAGTAACCCCTGCCTTGCTGTTTCCATCTCCAATGCTCTGAGCCCCCATTTCAGGGGAGTCCTAGCTAGGCTCCCCTTTTGCTCTCCTCCCTCTGTGATTCCCACAGACTCAGTGTCCCCCCCCCACACACACACACTGATTAAATCCCCTTTTAAGACCCCTTCTGGCTTCATGGTCAGTCCTGACTGGCAAGCAACAAACATATGCACATTTCCTGGCGCCATCACCAATAGGTCACCCGACTTACACTCCTAACTGGAGGTAAATAAATACAGGCTACAAAAGGGATTTACAGCTAAAAACTTGGAGAGAGTTACACACCATTCAGGCACCCACAGCTCTCACCAGGCTGAATATGTAGTGCTGTCCCTGCTACATAATGCACCCAGAAGCTATTGAAGTCTCTCCTTTTGAGTTCCTTCTTGGCTTCCTGGTTAGCCCCTACTAGTGAGTGGCAGTCACGTGATCCTTCTGTGCACACCTCTCAGCACCATCACCAATTTGTCCCCCACCTTACACTCTGATATGGAGGTAACTAAATACTGGCTCCAAAAGTGATTTACAGCTAAAAATTTGGAGGGAGTTACCTCCAATCAGGCAACCACAGCTCTTACCAGTCTGAATGGATGGCATTGTACCCGCTACACAGTGCACTTTATAGGATCTTGTTGACGGTATCCCATGAGTAAAGGTGGCAGCCATGTGTATGAAAGCAATCATGGATAACTGAATTGGGCCATTAATTCTATATGTGATTTGTCCAAAATCCAGATCTCACTGCCTGAACTTCTTCCAACCTTTGGATTTCTGGAGTATCAACATATGGGTTTCAAAAATTATTTAGCCAATAATGGTGCAGAAAATTTCCAGCCCATTGTATAATGTGCTCTAACCTCTGTTGAAAGCTCCAGACACCATTCACTGATCTGTTCTCCAGATGTCCTCCCCATCCTTAAAGACATGCATCTGTTGCGAGAACTTCTGTGACCGGTGGCTGGAGATGTAGGACCCCTTCCCTGAAGCTGTCTATCATAGCAGTGCCAGCCCAAATGAAATGCAGCAATGCTGCAGTATATCACAAAATGCTGCAGTATATTGCAGGGAACAGTGTAATTCAATGGCAAGTAAGCCCTTTTGCTATGTAGTATTCTGAAGTTACTGCACTGTGGCTGGCTCCACTGTACTTTTCATCATTCTAAAGCATTCACTAACACTTCATTCACTGGAATAATATTGAATGGTGATAAACTTTTCAGACACCAGTACTTTTCCAGTAATACTGGATGCCCCTAATCTGATACCTTGCACATGGGACTGCAGATGTAGTTGTTGACTTGTGACTTAACAGTCTGAGAAACTTCACTGCAGCTAATGGACAGTCCACTTTGAAGGAGTTTGCAAACTGAATCAAAGCTGTGCTCTCTGCACAGGGAGGAAAGCTTTGCCTACTTTATTATTCAGTTTTGCACCTACATACAGTATGTGAATTCAAATACCTGTGTTGGTTCTCACTGGGACTTGTCTAAGTTCAGGAGGCAACCTAGATTTTTCAAGGTGGTGGTTATTACTAGTGGTTAAACTGGAAATGTTTAGGTGGGTGAATACTCACATCTAGATTTGTAGGTGGGGTGTCATGCCTAGTTTGGGGAAAATGTCCTGTAGTATTCAATGAGAGATGACAGAGGTACAGGAACCCTATATCCACCTTTGGCCATTATTTCTTGAATGGTCAATTGTGCTTTCTACTTTATTGTTTTTCCACACTAAACAGTATTTTAGGCATTGTCGGTTGAGTACATCTGCAACTACTGACAGGAACTTTGCGAACACCCTTTGTGCTATGGTGAGACCAAAAGACATTACCCTGAACTGACACTGCGTTTGTCATATACTGAACCTGAGATTACATCTGTGACTGGGACTGGAATGTAGAAGCAAGAATCTTTTCTGTTCAGTGCCCACAACCAGTCTGCTTTCTAAAGGATTGGTATTAGTCTGCCATATTACCATTCTAATGTTTTCCTTCTTTATATGTCCGTTTAGCCACCTGAGGGTCCAGTGTGGACTGCCATGCCCCATTTTTCTTCAGAGTTAGCAAGTACCTTAGGAGGAACCCTTTCCCCAATTGGGAGCAATGTACTTTTCCCCAATGCCCTTAGCTGCAAGAGGTTTTGTATTTCCAATTCTGGTAAGGACTTCTGTTCTGGCAACCGGGATTTGAACAAATTGAGATTTTTCATTTTTGGGAAATTTTGGAACTGATGGCTCAGACCTCTTGTTACCTCCAGGTCTGTGGTTATCTTTCTGCAATGCTGGAGGTAATAAGATACATTTACTCCCCCCTTCCCCACACACATACACACTGAAAAGGGGTCTATAGCAGCAGTGACACAGTTGCCGAGGACTGGGTTTTATCTGGGCTGGAGGTGTTGATGCAGGGTGCTCCTGCTACTTTTTTACCTCTGTTCCCCTGTATGAGCCTCTGGACACAGTTTCAGATCTTTGTATTTTTTAACCCCTTCATGTACCTTTCTCCTTCTGGAAAGTTTTTGGGTTACACACCCAGTGTTGCTGTACCTTTGTCTCAATCTTGTATTTTTCTTGCTCTGCCAAATAGCAGTATAGCCTCCTACAAGGGTGTGTGACAGGGTTGAATAGGGCCCTGTCCCAGGTGTTCTGGAGAAAGAATTAAATGCAAGGATCTGTTCTATTCTATTCTCTCATTTTTTGTCTCTTCTCTGGTTGTGAAACCAAATTTTCTCGTGAGACCTAGGACTTGATCACCCCGTCGGTCTTGTAATTTTCTGACTCTCGCTACCTCTCTACCTTCTCTTGCTGTTCTGTCTTTTCTCCCCCCTTGCATATCTGCAGGTACAGAAATATATGTGAATCATTTTGTGGAAATGTAATTAATACTGGAATACTTTTGTTCAGAAATTTATATAGTTTTACTGTTGAAATTTATACAGTTATACTGTTGAAATGATTGCAAAAACCCAATTGGAACTCAAGGGGTTAACCTGTTTGCAAACTCTCTGAGAAGCCATGAACAAGCGGTCAGTTCTGGGTCACAATGTTCTTTTTGCTGCACTTGTTGAAACCTACAAGAACACTGTGTGACAAGCATGCGGTTTTCTTAATGAGCGGGGGTTACAAAGACTTATAAAAACTGAGCTGTAATTTCTTGCAAGAGAAACACAGGGACTACAAGAGACTGAGATTGGAAATTGAGAAGAAACCCAGATGGACTTTCTCTGTTTATACTGCCTTTGTAAATAGTTATACTGATCAATTTTATTTTTTTATTTTACTGTTATTAATAATAAATCACTTGTGAATTTTACAAAAGCTCCTGGTTTTCCTATGCTTCCTGACCTGTGCCTCAATGACAGAGGTGCAGCCCCCAGCTCCAGTCCTTGAGGGGAGGATACAAGGAGGTGTTATTTTTGTCCTTTTCTCAGCCTCTCAAGCTACAGTATATCCAGACCCACACCTCAGTGCTGGGTCCTACTTCTTCTCTCTTAAAGTGGCAAGAGGAGAGTAGCTGTGCTTTGAGCCTGCTCCAATCTCTCTCTACACTAGCTTAGTTTAATCTTAGTCCTTGTCCTCCCAAGTTCACAGCCATTCCTAAAGTTGGCTTTTGCCATCCTAACCCTTAGGAGATGCCCTCAGGTCTATCCGAGGTCAGCCAGAGCTCCATTCCAGAGCTACTGCTCTTCTCCACCTTCCTGTTCAGGTGGCTAGTAGACTCTGGCTCTTGTATGTGCTACCTTTGTGCCACTCAGGCCCATTCCTTAGTCGAAGAACAGGAAATGTTTGCCTTCAGCTCGCTATATTTTAAAGATAAATTGTCTTAGTGTCACAACAAAGGCAGTGATCAAGATTTAGTGCAGGGTGTCTTGGTGCCTGTATGTAACTTAAAGCCATGGCAAATATACTTTTTTTTATTTCGGTTTTTGGTAATTGGGTAAGCACACCAGACAACAGTGTGCCTATTTTCAGGTATGACCCAGGAGATTACATTACACGAGAACAAGAACAAATAATTTACATTAGCATTTCCACAAGAGCAGGTTACAGTTCATAAAAACACAACATGTTGATGGCAGTACATTACAAACAAGTAGGAAATGAAAATTACATACCTACCATAATTCTTGATCTTCTTGGACTAAGTCTCCACCACTCATTCACACTAATGGGACAACACCGGAGGCGCTAGGACCAAGTGGCAGCCAAAAATCTTCAGAGGGGCCGGCACCGGGGTAGGACCACACATGTGCGGCGTCGTGAGACTGCCTCGAGCTGAATAAGCTACCTTGGCATCGACCCTCCAACCGCCGCAGTACCTTTTTTACTGAGGAAGTGCAGTGTAAGCTAGACTAGTGCAACTAATCTATGTCGGACATAAGATAGTCCGAATGACCCGTATAAGAAGGGTCAACACAACAGAGTCCGAGCGGCCCAACCACTGAGAGAGTAAAGACCAAAAACAAGACCAGTGAGCTCGGGGAATGGAGGGTGGGCATGTGAATGAGTGCTGGAGACTTCATCCAAGAAGATCAAAAATTACAGTAGGTACATAATTTTCATATCTTCCTGGACATAAAGTCTCCACCAAATCCACGAGAAGGGTGGCAGGAGAGAGGAGCTCACTCAGTAAAGAAGTCCATTAAGGACTGTCCTGCCAAAGGATGGGTGCTGTCTGGCATGGACATCCAAAGTGCAGTGGTTCACAATGGTGTGCACAGAGCTCCAAGTAGCTGCATTGCAGATGTCTGCAATGAGCACGTTATGTATTTCTGACAGAGATGCTGCGATTGCTCAGGTAGAATTGGTGTAAACCCTGCCTTCTAGCTTGACCTGCACCATGGAATAACAATGGTGGAGACATGCTACCAGCCACGCCAAAATACACCTAATGGCAACAGGCTGACCCAGCCGGGCCATGCTGAACGAGACAAAGAGTTGCTCTGACTTGTGGATCTCTTTAGTTCTGTTGATGTAGAATCACAAAATTCTTTTAACATCCAGAGAATGTAGGGTACACTCTCCTTCATTCTGGAAGTTCGCAAAGTAGGTCAGAAGGACTGAGGGCTGGTTCAGATGGAACTCCGAGACTACTCTGAGCAGAAATTTAGGGTGAGTTCTGAGAACCACCTTGTCCCTGTGAAATACTGAATATGGAGGGTCTTTGACCAGGCCATGTATTTCAGACACTCTGCGAGCGTAGGTAATGGCTACAAGGAAGGCGGCCTTCCAAGGCAGGAACTTCAACTCGCAGGTTGCTAGAGGCTCGAAAGGTTTATGAGTGAGCATGTCTAGCATAAGATTGATATCACAAGCTGCTATCGGTCTCCTTACTGGTGGCCTAGTGTGGAGGATACCCTTAAGGAACCTCTTAAGCAAGGGCAACTGAGCCACTGACATAGTGTGGACAGGCTCGTGATAAGCCAAGATTGTGCAGAGATGAATCTTCACCATTGAGTATTGTAGCCCTGTATTTGACAGGTCTTGCAGATACTCTGTGACTTTGTTTGGTGGGCAAGAAAAGGGGTCCAGGGAGGACTTTGTGCACCAGATGGAGAATCATTTCCACTTCGCCGTGTAAGTTTTCCTAGTGGATGGCTTGCTCGCTGCTAGGAGAATGTCTGAGACTCTACAGAAGATGTCACATCTACCCACTTCTATCTCCTCAGGAACCAGGCGTGGAGATAAAGGGAACTCAGGTAAGGATGGACCACTGGGCCCTAGGTCAGAAGGTCCGTTTGAAGTGGTAGTTGTCTTGGTGGAACTTCTGATAATCTGTTGATTAACGGAAACCAAATCTGACAAGGCCAGTATGGGGCGATGAGAATCATTCTGCCCCCCCCCCGTCTCTCCAGCTTGAGCAGCACCCTCTGAATTAAGGAAAGAGGAGGAAATGCATACAGAAAGCATCTTGTCCACCACAGTCTGAATGCATCCTGACAGAAAATGCCAGGTTCTGGATTTCTGGAGCAGAATAGAGGCACTTTGGCATTGAGTGGGGATGCAAAAAGGTCCAGGTCCGGTGTGCCCCACTCTTCAAAGAGCGACTGCAGAGATACAACTTGTGTGGATCCGCCTCCGTTCTGCTGGGACGATCCACTAGATTGTTCTGGACTCCAGGCAGGTAGACTGCTGGATTAGAATTTCTGATCCAGGCACCATTCCCACGCTCTCATCGCTTCCCTGCACAGAGGGTAAGAGTGTGCTCCATCTTTTTTGTTGATGTAGTACATCACTGCTTTGTTGTCCGTCTGAAGGAGAATTGTTTTGTGGCAGAGAATGTCCTTCAGGGCTCAGACAGCGTACAGGACAAGCCTCATTTCGAGAACATTTATGTGGAGTTGAGACTCGTCCTGATTCCACAGACCCTGGCACTGGAGATCCTGACAGTGAGCTCAGGGTGATCTGTGTCTCTAGTGGAGTGAAGGGAAAGCCTTGAAGCAGGTTGTCCTCTTGAGTCCACCATTTGAGTGACCACTTTAGAGGTTTCATCACCTTGATGTGAAAGGACTGTGGATGTGTGGTCAGGGATCACGGAGTACTGAGAATCCACTGAGTGGTTCTTATGTGAAGATGAGCCAGAAGCACTGTAAACACTGATGATGCCGTGAGACCCAGCATCTGCTGCACTGAGAGAGCTCGAACCAAGTCATTCTCTTTGATGAAGCGAGTCATCTGGAAGATATCATTTCTCCTGTCCTCCAGAAGGAAGACCCTTGCCCTGGAGGTGTCCAGGAGGGCTCCTATGAAGAGGAGTCATTGGGAGGGCTACAGCTGCAATTTTTCCAGATTCAACAGGACTCCCATGTATGCAAGGAACCTGGAAGCCGTGGTGACCGCTTCCTGTGTCCCCAGCCTGGAGGAGGTTGCTAGGAGCCAGTCGTCCAGATACGGGAATACTTGAATTCCATGTTTCCTAAGATGTGCTGCGAGTACTGCAAAGCACTTTGTAAAAATTTGCAGCGCCGATGACAGCCCGAAGGGCAAAACTCTGAATTAGTAGTGTTGACCCAGGGCCACAAATCGGAGATACCTATGGTAGCTTGGGTGCACGGGAACATGTTGGTAGGCAGCCTGCATGCCCAGAGAGGCCAGCTAATTGTTTTGATTAATCAGAGGCAGAAGCATACCGAGTGATATAATTTTGAATTTTTCCTCAAAGAGGAATTTGTTTAACCTCCGTAGGTCTAGAATAGGTCGCATACCACCTGTCTTCTTTCAAACTAGGAAGTAATGGGAGAAGAAACCTGTGTCCCGTTGCTCCTGTGGAACTACTTCTACTGCCCTGTTGTTCAGAAGGCCTTGACTCTCGAAAGTGAGGAGGTCTGACTGAGTGATAGACAGTCTCAGCTGTCATTTGCGTGGATGATCTGGAGGGATATCTGAAAAATTCAGAGAGTAACCCACACAAATTATCCTGAGAACCCATTTGTCTGAAGTGAGGGACTTCCCCTGGTAGTAAAACTGAGTCAGACACCCCCATACTGTCGAAGAAGAGTCCCCTCGGACAACTGTCGGGGGACCCAGGCTAGAATTTCAGAGGGTGGCACTAGGCGTCTTTGGGCCCTGTGCCTTCTACTACATTTTATTTGCTGTTGGGGGGCTTGATTTTTGTTGAAGCCCCCTCTGCCTTTACCACGAAAGGACTGACTGTTATGAAACTGCTGGCAGTTTACGCCCCTTTGAGGGGCAGCAAGGGCCGGTCTAGCCATCTTAATAGCAGTCCTAGTTTTCTGTGTGGCCTCCAGTGGGCCAAACATATAAACTCCATCAAATGACAAATTCATGAATCTTTGCATGGGCATCATTTGTGAACCCCGAAGTCTGTAGCCATGAGTGGCGTCCGGTGC
This sequence comes from Neoceratodus forsteri, assembly GCA_016271365.2. NCBI lineage: Eukaryota > Metazoa > Chordata > Ceratodontiformes > Ceratodontidae > Neoceratodus > Neoceratodus forsteri. The sequence continues at coordinate 1,270,766,542 of CM057449.1, read as the reverse complement.
ATATCCCAGCTGCCACTGCCCTCAAGGTAGTGTCAAAGGCATCCACAGCAGTCTTAAGTTGCTAATTATTTGACTCAATACCTCTAGTAATAGTATGGAGAAGCTCTGAATTAATGTCCGACTCCAAAAGGGCTTCTACCGAGGTTTTTTAGTGAATGCCAGAGGGTATACTCATATTGGGAAAAATAGCCCTGATAGCTAGCAATACGCATTCCTAAGGTAGCGGAGGCAAAGATTCGCTTCCCCAATGTGTCAGTCTTACAGGACGAGCCATAGACTCCTGAGGGAGAACGGCCTTGTCGTTTTCTGCCAAGGCCACTATGGCATCTACAAAGGCTTGCGAGGCCAGGAATGGTCGCTCCTTAGATGAAGCGTACTTCCTGTCTATGGTCTTGGCCATGGAGGGAATAAGCGCTGGATTGTCCCACACCATCTATGAGAGAGTCTCAAAAGAGGGCTGTACTGGAGGTGTCAATTCCACAGGGATTTCCGGGACATGCAGATATTGAAGGCTCAATAGCTTCCCTCGATAAACCTCCAAGGGAGAGGGCGGAATTCATAATCTTCAGTAGAGATTTAAAGGATAGATCCTCGACCAAAGGCTCTGCTGAAGTAGAGGGCTTACTTCCCACTCTGAAGGATGACTCTTCATTGAAGTCGTCTCCTAATCACAGATCAGGATCAGGATCAATATCATCTCCTACTAGCCCAGGAGGGATAGTATATAAAGGAAAGGGAGAAAAAAAGAGCAGGAGGAGGTCTTCCCCAAATTGAAGTCAAGAATCCGAGAACCGGCGCCGGATTTGGCGCAGCCAAGACCAGAGTCGAAGGCTGCACCGCAACCGGCAATGCGCAAGTGCCTGGAGAAGCCAACCCCAAACCCTGGGCACCCAAGGATGAAGGTCTTAAAAAATGAGTAGGAGAAGGTAGTACCTAAGCTGGCCCCTGTGCCGCAGCCATGTGAGGGGGCAAGCACAAGAGTGTGGCGTCAATGGCACCAAACAAGGTGCTGCGCAACTAAGCTGACCCAACCACCCTGCCTGCAGGTTCGAAGCCCTTAGTCCGAAAGCCCCAGGGTCAATTCCACAGGCGCGGGAAGTCGGGACAACCACCAAACCCACTGCTCCATAAGAGTGACCCAATGATGAAACTGGTCATCAGAGGACCCACCCAAGGGGCGTGGAAGGACTACGGGCCCTGATGGAGTCAGAGCCAGCCTCCTGTCCCCTGCTACCAACGATCATTGTGCAGATGTACCAGAGGGTGACCTCGAGCGGTACTGCTGTTTCTTTGACCAGTGAGATGAAGAAGATCTCAAGACTGAGCAGTGCCGGGTTCCCAACAAAGATTGAGAATGGGCCCGATTCTTTTTGTGTTTTTGGGAGGACCGCCCTTCCTCCCAAGCACTGGACTGCCCATAGTCAGACCCCCCCCCCCATAGAGGGCGGCGGACTGGACCCAGCCCTACTGAAAAAACAGCTTTCATGAGAAGTCTCCCTATTGTCACCTGCCCCATTCACGGTCGACTCCATCGAAGGCAGGTTGAAGAGGTCTTGTCTGCTTTTTCACTGGAGAAAACTTTCTTTTTTAACTGAAAAAATTAAATAAATAAAAACTAAAACTTAATCAAATACTGAATGACTAAGCTGCTGTCGTATAGACGTGAAGATTTGACTCCCGACGGGTGAACAACGTCGTCACTGAAGCACACTCAACAGTGGGGAAAAAAGGAATTGAGGTGATTGGAGGGTCGAAGCCGAGGTAGCCTATATGGTGTGAGTCAGTCTCGCGGCATCGCACATGCGTGTTTCTACCCTGGTGCCGGCCCTCCTGAAGATTTTTGGCTCCGACTCAGTCCTAGCGCCTCCAGCATAGTCCCATTAGTTTGCATGAGTGGTGGAGACTTTATGTCCAGGAAGATCAGGTGTTTATACAGGCAGCTCTGATTATACGAACAATTGTAAAACAGCTATAAAGAGAGGCTTAGAAACAGAAGTTTACACTGAGTAATAAGGGTAGACAATAAGGGCATCCATGTACATCAGGATTTTCATTACAGGCAGTGAGTGACAGTAAGTGGTACAGTCACTGTATTACCGGATTTAAACATAGATATGTGCTATGGCTAAAGTTATCTCATTACACTCTATAGAACATTAGTGGCAATATTTATTTATTTGTTTTTGGTAACTGGGTAAGGTGTGCTAGACATAGAAATGCCTATTTTCAGACACGACCTGGGAGGTTACAACAAGGTTACAAGAAAGTGAGAACATGACAAAAGGCAAATTACAGTACAATGCTTGGTTCAAAACATAGTGAAATAATACAGATAATCAACAGTAAAAGCATAGTTCACAACATGGGCAGGAAGGCATCACCATGTTACAGAGAATACATTACAATATAGAGTAGATAAGTGCCAATAGTTATAAAACCTCTGTAGAAGGCGAGTAGGCCAGTAGCAGATGGAGCAGGAGAGGAACACATAGACAAATGGTAACTTTCTCGGAAGTGCTACCTGTCTATGGCATGGATGAGGCTAGGGCACTCCGCACCATGGGATTCAATGACTGGTTGAAAAGTTGGTGCAGAGCTCAGGGATTTGGCTTCATTGGGGATTGGGGCTCCACCTGGAGGGATGCAGGCCTATACAGGTGCGATGGTCTGCATCTATCCTGGAGGGGAACCAGGATCCTAGGTGATAGGTTTAAATGCTTCAGTGGCAAGCATTTAAACTAGCCAAGGGGGGAGGCACTGAAGAGGAGAAGGGAAATCCTAGCCCCCCAAAAAAAAAATCAGAGTAATTAGTGAGGTAAACACCAAAATAGAGCAGTTGATAGGAGAAGGGCAGGGGTAAATGGAGGAAAAAGACAAAGGCAGTAGGGACAGGGATGGGGCAAAAAGAAATAACGCCATAAAAAATGGAGGGTAATGAGTACCAATACCCGTAGTCTAGGTAAAAAGCTCCCTGAAATGGTGGCCTTGATGGAAAGGGATGCCTGGATATTGTGGCAGTCACAGAAACATGGTACACAGAGAACCATAACTGGGATGTCAACATACCAGGGCACACAATCTACAGGAGGAACAGGGAGGGAAGAAGAGGAGGAGGAGGAGTAGCTCTCTATGTAAGGGAAGGGATCAAAGCAACAGAACTAAAGGGTAAACAGGGAGGAGAGGAGGCACTGTGGGTCACCCTGGAGACTGGAAATGGCTCCACAATCGCACAGGGTTGTATACAGACCCCCGTCTCAGGGGGAGGAAATGGACAAGGAAATGATAGAAGGCATCCTTGGGATGGCAGAGAAAGGGGAGATATTACTGATGGGGGACCTGAATATGCCAGATGTTGACTGGAGCACCTTTGCTGCAGCCACATCCAAGAGCAGGGCCATCCTTGATGTCCTACAGGAGGCATGCCTCAGACAGCTAGTTTTGGAACCCACTCGGGAGAGAGCAATCTTTGACCTGGTACTCTCAAATGGGGATGGAGAGAGGATCTCTGATCTTGAAGTGGGTAGCCATCTGGGAACAAGCGACCACCCAACAGTGTGGTTCACGATAAACTTAGTTGTAGAGTCAAGCCACACAAAAGTGAAGGTACTGGACCTCAGGAGGGCTGATTTTTGTCAAAATGGGAGAGTGCCTCAGAAAAGCACTAGCAAACAGGGAAGAAGGTGGGGTGGAGCAACAATGGGGAAACATCAAAACCACCATCACAGAGGCAACAAGTCTTTGTGTGAAGCAAATAAGCAAATCAAAATGAAAGAAAAAAACACTATGGTTCTCAAAAGAAGTGGCGGGAAAGGTAAGGGAAAAAAAGATAGCATTCAGGAAGTATAAGGAAACACAGAAGGAGCAGGACAGAGAACTGTACCAGTTAAAGCAGAAGGAAGCAGGTAAGGCAGTCAGAATAGCGAAGGCCCAAAACAAGGAAAAGATAGCCAACTCGGTTGAGGAGGGGGATAAAACCTTTTGTAGGTACATTAGGGAGCAAAGAAAGACTAAGGCAGGGATACTGAAACTGAACAAAGAGGAAGGTGGTTGGGCAGAGTGTGACAGTGAAAAAAGCAGGTATACTGAACAAATACTTCTGCTCAGTATTCACAATGGAAAAGCAGGGGGAAATACCTAATCCAGTCAATAGAAGAACTCTGGATAGCGGGGCTGATATTAGTCCTTTCACAGAAGAAAGGGTTCTGAAAGAACTCTTAAAACTGAAGATGGATAAAGCAATGGGGCCTGATGGGATTCACCCCAGAATTTTAAAATAACTAAGGGAAGAACTAGTAACACCACTGACTACCCTTTTTAATAAATCATGGGAGGATGGGGTGGTACCTGAGGACTGGAGGAGGGTGGATGTGATTCCCCTTTACAAAAGTGGGAGCAAGACAGAGGCAGGAAACTATAGACCTGTCAGTTTGACCTCAGTGGTAGAGAAAATGATGGAATCTCTTCTGAAGGAAAGAACTGTTGAGTACCTAGAGGCCAGTGGGGCACAGGACCCAAGGCAGCATGGATTAACAGCGGGAAGGTTGTGTCAGACAGATCTAATTGATTTCTTTGACTGGGTGACCAAAGTAGTAGACCAGGGAGGGGCCGTGGATATGGCCTACCTAGACTTTAGCAAGGCATCTGACACAGTCCCGCACAAAAGATTAATAAACAAATTAGACACCCTGGGAGTGGCTCCTAGGGTGGTAGCCTGGGTAAAACACTGGTTGGACAACAGGACACAGAGGGTAATAGTAAATGGAGTCCACAGTGAAGAAAGGAGGGTTACTAGTGGGGTACCGCAGGGTTCAGTACTGGGGCTGGTCCTTTTTAATGTCTTTATAAGTGGCATTGCAGAGGGACTGGAAGGGAAAGTATGTCTCTTTGCAGATGACACAAAGATCTGTAACAGGTTTGGTATGCAAGGTGGGGTGGAAAGGATGAAAAGGGACTTGGCAAAGTTGGAGGAATTGTCAAATGTATGGCAGCTTAGATTCAATGCAAAAAAGTGCAAAGTAATGCACCTGGGAAACAAAAACCCCAGGGGAAGAGTACACAATGGGGGGTGAGATACTGACAACAACAAAAATGGAAAGGGACCTGGGGGTAGTCATATCAGACGACTTAAAAGTGGGCCAGCAATGTGAGAAGGCAGTAAGGAGGGCTGGGGGGATACTGAGATGTATAGGGAGAGGCATCACCAGTAGTAAACAGGAAGTTGTTGGCCCTCTGTACAGACAGTTGGTAGAACCACATCTGGAGTACTGTGTACAGTTCTGGAGACCCCATCTCCGCACAGACATAGACAGGGTGGAGGCTGTCCAGAGGACTGCAACCAAAATGATGCAGGGTCTGCATCAGAAAACATATGAAGAAAGACTAAAGGAACTAAAGATGTATAGCTTCGAGGAAGGGAGGGAGAGGGAGGACATGATAGAAACTTTCAAATACCTCAAGAGAATCAACAAAGTCCAAGAGGGTAGCATCTTTCAGAAAAAGAGATGTGCAAAAACAAGGGGACACAATTTGAAAATAGAGGGGGGACGGCTCAGAGGTAATGTGAGGAAGTATTTCTTCACAGAGAGGGTTGTGGATACATGGAAAAGCCTTCCTGAGGAGGTCATAGAATCAAAAACAGTGGGGGAATTCAAAAATGCATGGGACAGACATAAAGCAATTCTAGTGGGGGGTAGGAGGAAGTAGGCTATTGGTTAACTAGGATCTGCAGCTTATACGTTAGGTAGGGAAATGGGCAGACTAGGTGGGCCAAGCGATTCTTATCTGCCATCAAATTCTATGTTTCTATGGAGGGGGACTGAGCCCAGTAAAAGGTGGGGAATGACATATAAATACAAGAGAAAATGGGGAGGCAAAGGGGAAGGAAGTAGGGGTAGAGTTAAGTAAGAAGGAGGGGGAGTAAGCCAAACCAGTTGGTACGAGGAGGGACTTAAGGTGGGTAAAAGCATGTACATGGGGTCAATCTGGTGAGGTAATCCAGGTGTTGTTTTTTTTAAAAAGGTCATGACTTGGAGCTAGCCGAGCATCTAGAGGCATGGAGACTGCATAGACACCCTTGGCTGTTTTACACCTCGGTATATGCAGGAGAGTTTGGTCAGCCGACCTAAGTCCATGGGAAGTGGTTTGCCAGGACAGCATAGAGGCAAGGGACGCTGGGGTACCAGATCTGATGATACTATCAATCAGAGAGCCAAGAGTGAGGAGTCGATGAGTGGATGGGGAGGGCCATTTTAGATCAGCATAGAGCTGACAGTGGTGGTTGCGACAAGGGGAGGCAGAGGCATAACGGCAAATGTTATTATAAGTCATATCCCACCTGTGTAGAGGTGTGTTGGAAGCACCTAAGTATGTAATAACTTCGTAGGTAAGGGCTAGGAGAATACCACCTCGTGCAACAGCTAATCTAGCAGAGTGGGTAAGGGCATTAGTAGTCCTATAAGCAACTCCAATTTTGGAATTCACAGATTTACAGATCGAGGAGATATGCTGATCAAAGTTCAAGGATCCATCAAGCAACATGCCCAGATATTTAAAGGAGCTAACTGTAGGGTTACTACCTTTTAAGAAGCCCAAAGTGGGACATTTTACTGAAACTGGATTTTTTGCAGGACAATATGTCATATCAACCAATGCAACCGACATGTTTTCTCTAAATAATCATAATTAAGACAAAGTGTTGTAGTTTTTTAGTTGTTTCTTGTGCTTTTTATTATTTTAAGGTATTTTAGTTAAGGTATTATAGTTTTTTGCAACATTTAGAGGAAAATCAGAACATATTTTTTCTACTATAATGTCAGGACATTTAGTATTTTTCATGTTTTTCTGCAGGACACAGCTGCCCAAATCAGGACTGTCCTGCGAAAATAGGGACAGGTGGTAACCCTAGCTAACTGTACCTAACAGAGGGCCATTCTTAGCATAGTGGATTTGTAGTTTGTTAAGAGTTGTTTCTGAGTTTGACATCAGAACCAAAAAGCATAGCTTGAGTTTTGCTAGTATTTAAGACAAGCTTGTTTTTGGAGAGCCAGAACTGAATGGCCAGGAAGTCAGATGTGAGGGTTTGGTTGATATCTGCTATATTCCTAGAGCTATAATATAGAACCAGGTAATCCGCTTAGAGCAGGGACAAGCACGAATGATTATGCAGAGAGAGATCTTATTGATAAAGATGGTGAATAAGAGGTGGCCAAGGATGGTCCCTTGGGGAACACCAATGTAAATGACTGCAGGATTGGACAGGGCAGAATGAAATTTCACAGCCTGTTTATGATTAGATAGGTAGCTATCAAACCAGTTCACGACTTGAGGACAGAAGCACAGAGACAGCAGATTAGCAAGGAGAAGGAGGTGGTCAATGAGATCAAAAGCTTTGTTAGATCTATGAAGACTGCGCCCATAAGAGAGCCCTTGTCCATGGCAGCAATGAGGTCATTTGTGAATCTGAGAAGTGCTGTTGTAGTACTGTGTCCTCTAAGGAAGCCATGTTGACTTTCTGAGAGGAGGTTATATTTATTTATTTGGTTTTTGTTTACTGGGTAAGTACACTAGACAACAATGTTGCCTACTGTATATTCAGGCACGACCCGGGAAAGTATAGACAGGGGGAGACCAGAGTCAACATTAAAGAGTATTTCATGACGCAGCATGAGGTGAGAACAAACATTTGAACAGTATACAGCCAGGTACAGTTATTATCAGTGATGACAAAGAGAAACAGAAAACATTACATTAATTATTTTCGTCTGATGATACATCAGTGACTAAACTGAAACGACAAACAGCAAACAAAACTTAAATGAAGTAGCATTATAACAATAGGATTTCTGCTGGCTGTGGGAACATTTCAGATTTTGGAGACCAGCAGGAAATCAGTAAGTGCCATAGGGAGGAGAAATGCTAGGAGAGAGGCTCAAGTTACAGCACAAAAGCAGCAGTCGGATTCTAATAGGTGTGCCCGAAGACCCAGTTTAAAGGCCTTGTGGGATTTGGAGAGTTTGATGCAGGAGAGAATGGAGTTCCAGGAGCAGGGGGAAGATATGGTGAAGGATCGTTCTTTTTTTGTGGATATCTGGGAATTTCAAGTTGGGTTTGAGCAGATGCCCTGAGGAGGTATGCTTGGGAGGGCTGAGTTAATAGTTCGGCTAGGTATTTAGAGGACCCCGTTCTGATCATATTATCAATTGTACAGCCCGCAGAATAGTGTCTGAGCAAGTCTGGGGATAGCCAATTTAGTTTAGAGTAAAGCAGGCAATGATGGGTAAGTCTGAGCAGAGAGAGCAAATCTACATATACTGTTATAGCAAGTGCTCCATTTCTGGAGCGCTCCTTTGCTAGCTTTAAGGTAAACCTGAGAGCAATATGTCAGAGCAGGGAGGAGAAATCCTTGTGCAATAGCAAGCCAGGCAGCATCACTGAGGGAGGACATAATTTTAAACGCAAGGCCAAGTTTTGAGTAAACTGTTTTCCATGTAGCCGCAATGTGGAGGTTAAAGTCAAGAGATGGGTCGAGAGTGACTCCTAGATACCTGAAGGAGGTAATGAATTCAAGAGGGGAGTCATCTAGAGAATGTATCAATAAGTCTGGAGTAAGAGATCCGATTCTTGACGGGGGGCCAAAAAGCATAGTTACGGTTTTCTTAGCATTCATTAGGAGCCTGTTCTGTAGTAACCACTCCTGCAAGCAGCTGAAGTCTGCTTGAAGATGTGCTCTTACTGATAAGGGATCTTTACCACTGGAGAGAAGCACCATGTCGTCAGCATAAAGGATCAACGAGGAGGAGCAGGGAAGGGAGGGCAAGTTGTTAATGAAAAGGGAGAAAAGTAGTGGGCCAAGAATAGATCCTTGGGGGACTCCAACAGAGGTAGGGGAAAGATTTGAAATGGCGGATTCAATCTGGACAAATTGCAACCTCCCTGAGAGGTAGCTATCAAACCAGGAGATGGTTGACAGGTCAAAGCCAAGGCGGGACAGTTTGGAAAGTAGCAGAGAGTGATTCACAAGGTCAAATGTCTTTGTGAGATCGATAAATATGGCCCCAGTGAGCAGGTTCTTATCCATCGCTGTAAGGACTGCATTTGTCAGCTGAAGTAGTGCAGTTGTGGTGCTGTGTCCTGTTCAGAATCCGTGCTGGGTAGGGGATATAAGGTTGTGAAGGTGCAGGTAATTTGTGACCTGAGTAGCGATGGCCTTCCTGAGAAGTTTATTTAGGGTAGAGAGAATGGCAATCGGTCTATAGTTTGACATATTTCTGGTATCCACTTTTCTGTGAACAGGGACAACGCGAGCGGTTTTCCACAGTGTTGGTACCGTTTGGGTTATTATGGAAAGATTAAAGATTCTTGCAATAGGAACAGCAAGGGCAGGGGCTGCCTGCTTCAAGAAGCTTGGCAGTAGCCCATCCGGGCCAGCAGATCCATAAGGGGATACTGATTTGAGGAGATGCAACACTTCGGTGGAGGAGACTAATGTGAGACGAAAAGGGGTTTCATGCGAAAGTTGCACCTCAGGAGAAGGTGAAAGAGGTTGGTTGAATTTCTCAGTGTATTTGGAGAGATCCGAGAATTGTGCATTAAGAGCATTAGCAATAGTAGGTAACTTATTACAGTTTGCGTCATTCAGTGTCATGTCGGTAATGGTCGTCTTGGGCCTTTGCCCAATGAAATTTTTGATGTGGTTCTAAAAACCCCTGGTATCACCTGCTGAAGATTGGAGAAGCTTAAGGCAATAGCTCCTTTTTGCCTTCCGAATATCTTTTTTGCAGGCATTTCTCAGTTGTCTATAGTTAACCAAGTCTTCTAATTGTTGGGACTTCTTTGCCAAGGTCCAGGCCTTGTCTCTTTTTATCATGGCTCGAAGGAGGTCTTCATTTAGCCATTTATTAGGGGAGCCCCTGAAACGCCTTTTTTTCAGAGGGATGTGCAGATCCTGAAGGGCAAGAAGCTGAGACATCAGGTATTCAAGTGCAGTGTTTACGTCATCAGTGTGATAGATGGGAGACCAGTCTATATTATTAATATCCTCGAGAAGTGCAGTTCGGTTTAGTTTGGCAAAATCGAAATTGAATGATTCTTGGGGGTGAGGCAGTGGCCATTCAGATACAGAAAGTAGGCAGGTAATCACTAGTAGAATCGAAAAGGTCCCTGCAGCAATTATTTTATTTGCTCTATTTGTAGCCATCCAGTCCAGGAGAGATTGGTGCTCCGAGTTGGAAGAGATGCGTGTAGGGCTAGAGATAAGTTGAGCGAGGTTAAGTCGGGTGAGAGCTTCTGTGTATGTGTACCCGCTGACTCTCGATAGGTCTAGGTTGAAGTCTCCCATTAGTATGAGACTTCAGATCACCATTAGAGTGGCCAGATAATCCAAGAGCCCATTTAAGCCAGGGAGAGCCCCCTGTGGAGGATTGTAGGCACAGATCAGATTTAGCCTTTTATCACCCCCTAGTTGTAGAACCATATGCACAGCTTCACAGTAATTTGTTATCCAAGACTGGAGTACTGAGACATTGAGATGCTCTTTATAATAAAGGGCAACTCCTCCACCCTTTTGTTTGGTGGGGCGATCGGATCTGGACAAGCTGTAGCCAGGTATTTTGTACTTGGAATCAGGCATCTCTGGCCTGAGCCATGTTTCAGTTAGTCCAAGTATGTCTGGACAGTAGTGGGCTATCCAGGCTTCAAGTTCAAGAAAGTTTGCTGGTAAACTTCTGATATTCATGTGGGCAATTTTCATGCTCTTAGTGGAGAACCATGAGGAGTCAACCATGGACCTGGCATTCCAATGGGGGCCAGGGTTAGATTTTAAGTCTCCTGACAGCATAAGCGCAGAAGCATCACCCAAACTTCTTTGTAGAATCTGTAATTGCGCTTGAGGTAGTTGGGCATGCTGGGGGGGTGGTAGAGAAGGAAATGCCCTAATTTGGAAGGATGAGTTATATGGAGTAACAGGTTAGGAGAAGGGAGCAAGGTTCTAGTTGGTATAAGGTTGGAGAAGACAAACGAGAATTCTTCATGGCAGTGGGAACATACAAAGAAGTCAGCAGAAGGTGGCCATTTGGTCTATCAAGTCTGCTTGTATTGCAGGGTCCACAGCTTGAGCTAATGTCCCTGCCCTCCCTCCCCACTCCTCCCTACCCATGATTTTTACCTTCCCCCTCTGCCTATCCCAGCCTCTCTTAAAGCTGCCCATTGTATTCAACAAGATGACCTCTTCTGGCAGCGCATTTCAAGTGTCCACCACCCTCTCTGTGAAGAAGCGCTTCCTTACCTCCCTCCTAAACCTCCAACCCTCCAGCTTAAGGCTGTGATCCCTCCTGCTATGGTTGCCACTCAGCTTAAAGAGACTCTCCTTATCAACCTTATTTATCCCTTTCAAGTATTTGAAGGTCCCAATCATGTCCCCTCTCTCTCCTGTCTTCCAAGGAGTACATGTTCAGTGCTCTCAACCTTTCCTTATATGCCTCACCCTGCTGACTGGCTATCATCTTTGTAGCCCTCTTCTGGACCTTCTCCAGCAGGTTAATGTCCCTTTTGAGGTGTGAGCACTTGTACTGAACTCCATACTCTAGATGTGGCCTTACCAGTGACCTGTACAAGGGCAGTATAAATGGAAATTACATCCCTACCATAATTCTTGATCTTCTTGGTTGGAGTCTCCACCACTCATTCACGCTAATGGGAGTATGCCGGAGGCACTAGGGCCCAGTGGAAGCCAAACTTTTTCAGGAGGGCCAGTGTCGAGATGGAGCCACGAGGGAGCGGCACCGCAAGCTAGGCTCGCGCGGTATAGATTATCTTGGTGTTGATCCTCCAACTGCCTCAGTACCTTTTTTCCAAGGAGGTGCAGAGTAACTAACCTAGAGAAGACTAATCTAAAAATAAGACATAAGATAGTCTGAATGACCTGTGTAAAAATGGTCAAATAAACCAAGTCTTCACAGACCAAAGAACGAAGGAGTGAGGACCATAAGTGAGCTCGGGGGATGAGGGGTGGGCATGTGAATGAGTGGTGGAGACTCCGTCCAAGAAGATCAAGAATTACGGTAGGTATGTAATTTCCATATCTTCCTGGACATAGAGTCTCCACCACTCGTTCACACTAATGGGAGAGTACCGAGCTAAAATAATCCCCCCGAGAAGGGCAGTAGGAGAGAGAGGAGCTCACTTTTTAGGACAGAAGTCCATTAAGAATTGTCCTGCCAAAGGACTGATGCTGTCTGGCATGGACGTCCAAGGCACAATGCTAAACAAAAGTGTGTAAGGGAGCTCCAGGAAGCCGCACTGCAAATGTCTGCAATGGGTACATTAAGAATTTCTGCCAGAAATGCCGTGACTGCTCTGGTAGTGTGAGCGTATACTCTGCCTTCCAGCTTGAACTGTGCCATGGAGTAACAGTGGCAAAGGCATGCCACCAACCACGCTGAAATGCACCTGATAGCAACAGGCTGACCCAGCCAGGTTGTGCTGAAGGAGACGAACAGTTGCTGAGCCTTGCAAATTTCTTTTGTTCTGTCCAAATAGAACCGAAAAGCTCTCTACATCCAGAGAATGAAGGGTATGCTCTCCCTCGTTATGGAAGTTAGCAAAGCAGGTAGGAAGGACTAAAGGTTGATTCAGATGAAGTTCTGAGACAACTTTAGGAAGGAACTTAGGATGAATCATAAGAACTACTTTGTCCTTGTGAAATACAGGGGGTCTCTGACCAAGGCGTGTATTTCTAATACCCTACGAGCAGAAGTAATGGCCACCAGGAAGGCCGTCTTCCAAGTGAGGAATTTCAACTCGCAAGTAGCTAGAGGTTTGAAAGGTTTACGAGTGAGCATATCTAGCACTAGGTTAATGTCCCAGGCTGCAACTGGATGTCTAATAAGAGGTCTGATATGCAGAATGCCCTTAAGAAAGCTCTTAACTACAGGTAGCTGAGCCAGAGTCATAGACAGTACTGGCTCATGATATGCCGAAATTGCACAAAGATAAACTCTGACTGTGGAGTATTGCAGACCTGTGTTTGAGAGGTCTAAGAGATACTCCAAGACTTTATTCGGTGGGCAGGAAAAAGGATTCCAAGAGGATCTGGCCCACCAGATAGAGAAACGCTTCCATTTAGCTGTGTAGGTTTTTCTGGTAGCCGGCTTGCGTGCAGCTAAAAGAATATCTGAAACTCTGAGAGAAACATTAAATCTATTCACCTCTATCTCCTCAGGAGCCAAGCGTGGAGGTGAAGAGACCTCAGACTGGGATGAACTACCGGGCCCTGGTTCAGAAGGTTCGTCAGAAGGGGAAGCAGTTTTGGAGAGGTTTCCGATAGCCTGTTGATCAGAGGAAACCAAATCTGACAAGGCCAGAACGGGGCAATGAGAGTCATTCTGCCATCCTGTGCCTCTAATTTGAGCAGTACTCTCTGAATTAGGGGAAGAGGAGGAAATGTGTACAGAAAGCATTTTGTCCACCACAGCCTGACTGCATCCTGACAAAAAACACCAGGTCCTGGATTTCTGAAGCAGAAGAGAGGCAGTTTTACATTGTGTGGGGACGCAAAAAGGTCCAGGTCCGGACTTCCCCATTCTTCCAAGAGTGACTGAACGATTGTTAAATCGAGAGACCATTCTTGAGGATCTGCCTCCGTTCTGCTGAGACGGTCCGCCAGTTCGTTTTACATTCCTGGCAGACAGACCACCTGAATCAGAGTCTTGTGCTCCAGGAACCATTCCCACACTCTCATAGCTTCCCTGCATAATGGGTAAGAGTGTGTACCCCCATTTGTTGATGTAGTACATCACTGCCTTGTTGTTCATTTGACAGAGAATGGTCTTGTGACAGAGTATGTCTTTCAAAGCCTGGACTGCACAGAGGATGGCCCTCATTTCCAGAATGTTTATGTGGACTTGAGACTCGTCCTGAATCCATGTGCCCTGGGTGTGGAGAACCTGGCAGTGAGCTCACCAACCCATTAGGGACACATCCGTGATAATGAAGATCTGATGATCCAGAGGGGTAAAGGAATATACTTCCAGAAGGCTGTCCTCCTGAGACCACCAGGTGAGGGACCTCTTCAGAGATTCTGTCACCTTGATTAGAAAGGACTGAGAGTGAGTGGTTGGGGACCACCGAATACAGAGCATCCACTGAGTGGTTCTCATGTGGAGATGAGCCAAAGGTACAGTGAACACCAATGATGCCATGAGACCCAGCATCCGCTGCACCGAGAGCTTGAACTGAGCTGTGTCCTCTGATTAAGTGGGCCATGTGTAGAATATTGCTCCTTCTGTCCTCCGGAAGTAAAGCTTTTGCACATGAAGTGTCCAGAAGGGCTCCTATGAAGACAAGCTTCTGGAAGGGCTGCCACTGTGACTTTCTGAGGTTCAGCAGGACTCCCATGGACATGAGGAAGTCTGAGGCTGTGACCACGGCATCCAGAGTCTCTTGCCTGGAGGGGCTTGCAAGAAGCCATTCATCCAGATATGGGAATACTTGGATTCCAATTCTCCTTAGATGCACCACGAGAACTGCACAGCACTTTGTAAAAAACTTGAGGCGCCGAGGATAACCCAAAGGGCTGGACTCTAAATTGATAGTGTTGACCCAACACCACGAACCTTAGGTATTTGTGGTGCTTTGGGTGTATGAGAATGTGTTGGTAGGCGTCCTGCATGTCCAGGAAGGCCAGCCAATTGTGATGATGAAACAAAGGTAGCAGGGTACCGAGTGATATCATCTTGAACTTTTCCTTGTGGAGGAATTTGTTTAACTTTCTGAGATCGAGAACAAGGCACATACTGCCAGTTTTCTTTGGAACCAGAAAGTAATGGGAGTAGAAACCTGTGTTTTGTTGATCCAGCAGAACTACTTCTACTGCCCTGTTGTTCAGAAGGCCTTGCACCTCGGAAGCAAGAAGGTCTGACTGTGCCACAGACAGACTGGGCTGCCGCTTGGGAGGATGATCTGGAGGGGTTTCCAACAGATTGAGAGAGTACGCCTCGTAGATTATCCTGAGGACCCATTTGTCTGATGTTATAGATTTCCACTGGTCGTAGAACTGAGTCAGACATCCTCCTACTGCCGAGGAAGAGTCCCCCTTGGACAGCTAAGGTGGGACCTGGGCCGGAAATTCAGAAGGCAGCACTGGGCGCTTTGGGGCCCTGTGCTTTCTTCTGCATTTTCTTTTGCAGCTGAGGAGTTTGGTTTCTGTTAAAACCTCCTCTGCCCTTACCACGAAAAGACTGATGGTTGTGAAACTGACGCTTGTTCCCACCGCCTCAAGAGGGAGCGGGCGGGGGTCTAGCTGTCTTAATGGCAGACCTAGTCTTCTGAGGGGCCTCTAGTGCTTGATTCACCTGAGGCCCAAACAGATACATACCGTCGAAGGGTAAAGCCATGACTTTTTGCTGGGCATCATTTGTAAAGCCTGAAGTATGCAGCCAGGAATGGTGACGGGTACAAATGCCAGCCGCCGCCGCTCTGGAAGCAGTATCAAAAGCATCCATTGCAGCTTTAATTTGTTGATTACTGGACTCTATACCTCTAGTTATGGTCTGTAATAGCTCTGAGTTAACTTCCGACTTGGGCAGAGCTTCTACCATTGCTTTGAGCGAATGCCAAAGAACATACTCGTACTGAGAAAAATAACCCTGGTAGCTAGCAATACGCATGCCAGGGTTGAGGCAGCAAAGACTCTCTTACTCAAGGTGTCTATCCTGTGAGGTTCTTTGTTTATAGGAGGGGCTGTGGACTCCTGAGAGAGGACAGCCTTATCATTCTCAGCCAGGACCACTATGGCATCAGCAAAAGTTTGTGAAGCCAAGATGGGGCGATCCTTGGGAGGGGCATATTTCTTATCTATGGACTTGGCCACAGAGGGAATAAGAGCTGCATTCTTCCACACCATCTGGGAAAGAGTCTCAAAAGAAGGCTGTACCGAAGGGGTTAAATCCATAGGGATTTCTGGAACACGTAGCTACTGGAGGTGCAGAAGCTTCCCAGGATCGATTTCCATGGTCTGGAGAGAAAGAGTAGAATTTAAATTCTTGAGCAGAGACTTAAAGGAAAGGTCTTTGACCACAGGCCCTGTAGGAGGATTGATTCCTGTCCCCAGGGCAGAGTCGGCATCGAAATCATCACCCAGCCGAAGATCAGTATCAGGCTCAATATCATCTCCTGACAGTCCGGGGGGGGACTGTATAGACAGGAAAGGAGTGAAAACCAGGAAGAAGAGGAGGAGGAGACAGAATCGGTGTCGAGAACCTGTGGAAACTATGCGGCGCTGCCGACACCCCCAGCACCACCTAAGAGAATGGCACTGAGTACAGATGCGGCGCTGACACCAAAAGTGGCGCCGTACACGTCACCGGCAGGGTGCATAGCACATCACCCCTGGCACCGCAGGTGGTGCCTAAAGGGGATGCAGCATCATGCTGACACCAAACACGGCGCCAAAAAAGCTGGCACCGTAGGATGCCACATAGACACATAAGTCTGTGAACTATGATTTGGAGGAAAAGAATGAAAGATGACAGGAGATAGAGGCAACAGTGTGGACCCCTGCGCCGCAGCCATGTGAGGGGGACAGACACCAGAGTATGGAGTCGACGGCACTGAAGGAGGCACCGCGTGACTAGGAAGTCCTAACCACCCCGCCTGCTGATCTGAAACTGACAGGCCCGAAGGCCCCGCGACGAACTAGCCAGTTCACTCAGTGGGGACAACCTCTGAGCCCTCTGCTCTAAAAGAGCAGCCCAGTGGTGAAACTGCTCACCAGAAGCCCCTCCAATAGGCAGAGAGGGGCTCCGCTGTTGAAGAAGCTGGCCACCAGAGAAAGAACGGGCGACTCCGAAGAGGCAGAGACCGCCTCTAACCCCAACAACCGATCATCACGCCAAGAGACGCACAGAGGGCAACCTCGAGGTGATGCCGTTTTTGACTGATGGGTCAAGAAGAACTCATGGACCAATGGTGCCGAGAATGGGACCATTTCTTTTATGCTTTTGGGGGGACCGCCCATCCCCTCGAGCATTGGACAGTCTGTTGTCAGCTCCCCCCCTCCGGAGAGAGTGGCGGACCAGACCCAGCGTGGCTGACTGAACAACTTTCATGCAAAGTCTCCCTACCGTCATCTGCCCACTCATGGTTGACTCCATCAATGGAGGGCTGAAGACTTTTCTTGTACAACCGGCCTTGAGGCTAGTCTGTGCAAATGCGAGCCTAAGCTTGTGGTGCCGCTCCCTCATAACTCCATCTCGACACCGGCCCTCCTGAAAAAGTTTGGCTCCTGCTGGGTCCTAGCGTCTCTGACGTACTCCCATTAGTGTGAATGAGTGGTGGAGACTCTATGTCCAGGCAGATACGCCTCTCTCCTACTACTGATCCCCCTAGATATGCATCCCAGCATCTTGTTTGCCTTTGCTGCTGCTTTCTTGCACTGCGTGAAGTGCTTCAGGTCACTAGTGATCATAATTCCCAGGTCCTTCTCCTCTGATGCAGATACTCGGACTCCACCCAGGTAGTACTCTGTCCTGGGATTCTTGGCTCCAATATGTATAACTCTGCATTTCTTGGCATTGAAGCCAAGCTGCCAGATCCTGGACCAGCTCCCCGGCATTTCCAGATCTTCCTGTAGGTCCTGTATCCCTTCAGCTGTGTCCATTCTCCCACAGAGCTTGGTGTCATCTGCGAATAGGCACATTTTGCCCTTAATGCCATCCACAACGTCAATGATGAACACATTGAACAATACGGGCCCCAGCACTGAGCCCTGCGGGACCCCACTGGTTACCTCTCTGGTTGCAGATAACTCTCCCCCCCACAACCACCCTCTGGGTTCTGTCCCTCAGCCAGTTTTCTACCCATCTGGCCATCTTTTCCCCAACCCCAAGATCCACCAACTTCCTAATCAATCTTTTGTAGGGCACAGAGTAAAAGGCCTTGCTGAAATCAAGCTAAAGGAAGTCTACCAGTTATTGTCAGGGAGGAAGGATATGGTCTGTGTTGCTCCTACTTCCTTTAGACTTTTGCCCAGAACATAGAGAATAGCTGTAGGGTGATAGTTAGAGATGTCCTTTGGGTCACCTTTTTTGAAAACTATAGTGATTCTGGCAATTTTTCAAATACCAGGGACTAAGCTATGGTGGAGAGATAGATTAAAGATCTTAGCTAGGGGGATGCAAGTTTCAGCAGCGTCCGTTCAAGCCCATCAGAGTTCAAGCTGGTACTGTCAGAGATGGTGTTTAGAAGTTTAAGGACAACAGCTCTCATTATGGTTTTGAAGTGAAAAGGTGGATGTGAAGGGGTAGAATCTAGCTCAGTGTGAAGGGTAGTGGACTGAGAGGAGGTAAAAGAGGATGTGTATTTAGACAAATCAGAAAAGTGGAGGTTGAAAGAGTTAGCAATAGTGATTGTTTATTACAGTGGGTTTCATCAATAACCATATCATTGGTGGACTGGGAGCGATTGGCCCCAAGGAAGGTTTTTATGTGAGCCCAGAATTTACAAGAGTCCCCCGCAGCATCTATTAAGAGCCCTTTTCAGTAGAAGCTTTTAGCTAGATGAATATTCCTTTAATAAGCATTTCTTTGGGCCCTATAGGTGTTATAGTCAGAGGGAAGACCAGACATTTTGAATCGCCTCCAGCTTTTATCCTGGTCTTTAAGTGCCCAAGGAGGTCTTTGTGTAGTCACTTTGTTTGTATCCCACGGATTCTGCATGTACAAGAGGGGCTGTGTTTGTCCTGTAGTGCACCAAAATGGGCTATAAATTATGACAAATATTACTTTTCTTTTAATTCTTAAAGTTAGTTACTGTTTCATTTGAAAACATTTGCAGCAATATAAAAAATGGTAAACTGCATCCATTTCTGGAAAGGTTTACAACTTTCCCTACCTCCTTATCAAAAAACTGGGCTCCTACTTGAAAATCCGTGAAAAAGCTGCCAAAATTAGATAGCAGTGGTCGCTGGGAAATCAATAAGAAATAAAGCAATATCAGTCTAACTCCAACGTGATATAATCTTTTTCAAATTCAAAACATCACTGTCCTGTAGGCAAAGGCACAAAACAATAGAAACAGAAAGCTCCAGTAGGACTCGTTTTCCAGCTGTAAACATCATTTCTCTAAAATGAATATGCTCCCTGGAGAGAACTGCTTTGTTCTTTTTTTATTCCTTATTTTTTAACCATACAAAAGCAAACATAAACTGATAATTCAAGCACCTTTTTAGATAAGAGGTACCAGTAAGCAGTTAGAGTACTTTACTGCATCACAAAGAAGCCAAGTCTGCTACCACGCCACTACAGCTAGAGTTAAGTAGGTACATTTATGTAAAAACCCTATTTTCAACTCCTTAAAGCTCAGTCATCTTCTGACCTAGGAACCTCTGAACTGGAATGCACACCATTTGTGGCAGGGTCTCTGAATTCTGAGAATTTGATAAATATCTGTTAGGTACTTGTAAAGTGCTGACAGCATGTAAAAATAACTATGTTTAGATGCTTTTTGGGGAAGCAAAAACAGAAAACTGGAAAAAATGTGTAACTTGAAGCTTTCAGGTTCGTTCATCCTTTAACAAAGGTGGTGCTTTTGTAGGTGTTACAACACCACAACATTTTTATAAGGAGCCTTTTGATAAATTTAGAAATGCTGGTTGTGTACGCGCAGTAGCGTTTTAAAGGGATTTTTCACATATGACCACACTGAGGGCGTATTTGTGACTCCAATTTGGTTGCATTCTCGCTGTCACCAAGACCTATCCTCAGCAGTAACATCCTTATTTTTACGGCTGTGTGGGTGGAGCTCCACAGACTTTATGCCATCATACGATCTTTAAAGAGCACTGTGGAAGCAAGTGACCAGACCGCTGCCCGGTGTGCTTCCACAGTGCTCTGACAAATGTCCACTGGTGCTGTTTATGAGGCCCTTTCCTTCTGTGGGCTGCATAAACACACCCCCTTCGCTGGGCACTACATTTTCTTCTGCAACTGTGGAAGTGACGGCTGCCATGCCCAAGATGGCAGTGTGGATTCAAACTGTGCATGCACGAGTATCTCGCATGCACAGTTTTTTCAGCACTGCCATCTTGGGAACAGCAGACTCCGGTGCGGAGAGAGTGCAGCGAGAGCTCAAGAGTATTCTTTCACTCACTCTTGCCGCACTCTCGCCATAGTGAGCAGCTATATCGTCTCTGATCAAAGCTTTTTAATGTTTTGCTGACAGCAGTAGCCCATACCTAGTGTCAGCAGTCTTTGTTAAAGGGAATGGAGCCAATGGAAGTCTGCCCTGATGGCGCACTTCTTTATCCTCTCCCTTAAGTTTAATGCAGTAACTGGGAGCCACCCCCAGTGAGGCACATGTGACCCAATCTCCCCCACCCCAAAATTACAGCCACCAAGATCTCAACCCAGAAAGCCTTGAGATGTGGTGACTATCCCCCCACCCCAAAAAAAGAAGTGGTCACCAGCTGCCCACCCCAATGGTGTGTTTGTGCCTCAACTCCTCCCTTCCAAAAATCTCAGACTCCAGAAGACCAGCATCAGTGACCCGTTACTGTGACCAAGCTCCCCTCCCCCAGAAAAAGGGGGTGATCAGGAGCCTATCTTCAGCGTCGTGCTTGAGTCTTGATCTCACTTCCCAAATCATGGTCCCTGGGAGCCAATCCCTAGTGGCTCTGTGCTGTGATAACATGATGATGGCACCCTCGGCCCTGACAAAGGAGGCTGCCAGTGAGACTCCATCCCCAGGTGGCACACTAGTGCTCCCCCCACCCAAAAATCTCAACAACCAGCAGCTCATCCCCGGTGGTCCGGAATCTTTTCCTCGAGTATTCACTCCTATAAAAAGGGGTGGCCACCAGAAGCTCATCCATGGTTGGGTCCTTTCCTAGGCCCTCTTTAAAATAAAAGAGGTTAAAGGGAGACCACCCAAGCCATCTCTGAATAAAAAGAGGTACCCCCTGGAATGGGGAACTGTCACCCCTGGCACCACCACCATGAGAAAGAATGCAGTGACACTGTCAGCATATGTGTCATAATGTGAATTTAGTAACTATGAGCTTTGGAGGAACTGGCTCCTTCTTCGTGACATGAAAATTGAAAACTGCATAAGAATCAGGGTTTGGTATTGAAACAATATGTGAACCAACATGAGATTACATTACAATAGTGCAGAATTGTGCACAAATTATCTGTACAATCACAGCCTCAATGCAGCACCATTGTCACTGATGTTACGTAAAGACATAAACATGGAGAAAGGTATTAAAGGATCTCAATACTCAACAGGCCTCAAGTAAGACATGACCAAGTCCTCCTTCTTAATAATGAGACCTGACCAAGTCCTCCTTCTTAATAGATGGAGGGATATAAACAGACTCCATCCCAGATCCTATACTATCAAATCCAACCATTCATGGCAGTCAGAGCAATGTGGGACAATAATATAGTCAGAAAGGAGGTGTATGCCGAGAGAGTACATTGGAACCAAAATGCTGCTCAAAAAGCTGCTAAAAACAGCAACAAAGCTGTGTGAAATATAAAAATGTGACATAACAGGCATCACTAAATGGAACTGAGTGGCCCGCTGCACCGAGTAAACAGAGTACATTTAGCTAAAATGATGCCGAACTACTCAATACGAATATGGTGCAACAAGAAATTCTGAAAACTATAACAAAAACTGAAAAGCTGTTAGGAGCAAAAGGAAGTCTTACTCAACACCGAGAGCAGCAGCAGCACATCTAGCACCACCCACCAACAATATTTCACCAACAAGATCGGTGCCAGGCCCATCTGAGTAGTAGCAGTTGGTACCATGGGTCAGCTATCATTTCCAAGGCTGTTGTTCCACTACACGGAATTTACCAGCCACATGATAGAAATGATTTGAGTCAAAGTGAACCCAAAAGAGGAAAGAAATTTAAAAGGCCAAGGACATCATTACAAATTTAAATTTGATGTCTTCTGTGGCAAACAATCTCTGTTCTCACCACCCTTGCAACATTCCCTCTCTGTCTGTTTCTCGCTCAGCGGGGTGACAAAGGAGGTGGTCACAGTAGGTTTTCATGTCATAAAAGGGCTCTAGAAAGAAAAAAACATACTATATGCGAGTCACACCAAGGCATTTTATTTCCACAGCAACATGAGAGTAAAAAAAAAAGCCTACCTGACATAGTGATTGGTAGGAAGGCAGGCAGACAGGCAAATGCCCTGAGGCGGCATGCCAAGTCACACCATACACGCTTGACGCTGGGAAAATAGGAACCGAGGTGGTTAGGACTGTTGTCCCCTTTCATTCAGTTCTATAATAGAATGCAACCATTGAGACAAGCTCATTTGCATCTCTTCAAGTACAGAAGTTACACATAAAAGTTTGTTACAGAAGTAGAAATAAATATAGATAGATATAGATATATACACACACACATTGTCACTTACAAAATATACCTCACTCAATACAATTAGTGTCATGCATAAACATGTTATAATTAATGGCTTCCTCTTTTTCCCATAGGGAAACCGTGGTGTAATTTGCCGTAATAAAGGAGCGTTTATAATGGCAAACACATGCATGGTTTTCCCCACTCTGCACATGCTCTAACTCCTCGATCACTGTCTCCTTCCCAAACTGGAAACCCTTCCCGTACCGCAGACCCAACATGCAGAGAAACTGCCACGGATACTCGGCAGTTAGTAACTTTTTAAATTAACTGAAATGTTCTACATAGCTACCGGATCAACCACCCTCACAATATTTGGAAAAAAACTTAAATAAAAGTGAAAGCCGACCGCTCGCCATGACGTAATCAGACTGCGGTTACTTGCAGCCTTTTATTTTATATAATTGCTGGAGGCGAAAAGAGAAACTCAACAATTCAACAGATAAAATATGGGTCTGTAACTGATTTACACACACCGGGGTTTGATGTGCTACGCATAATCCCTCGGGTGTGTGTAAATTCTCGTTACACACCCAGACCCATACTTTATTCTATATATAACACAGGCTCTATCAAATTCAGATCTTTATGTAATCCCTCTTACTCAAGAGCAACAGCTACAATTCTTTGGCAGTCTCTGCTCAAACCATGCCTTCATGGCAAAATAACATGGAACTCTGTTGGTAAGTACTTCCATAATTGGAGAATGAAGTATCGGCATGAAAAGGTGGCTCTTTGGCTTCTGACTTATTGAGTCTCCATCTCTAAATGTTACACATTCCACAGGGTTGTTTTTCTGGGTCTGATGTTTAAGCGTTCACTTAAGTAGTCTGGGACTAGTTCCAGGGTTTTAAATAACTGATTAGCAGTTTTTTTCTTGGGACAATGCTAACTGTACAGAAAGTATTTATATAGGTTTTCTAGAAGTGGTATGTTTGTTAAACACAGTGAGGCAAAAGCTAAGCATTTTCACAATGTTTTAGCACTTTTATGAGCAAAACGCTAATCAATTTTTGGAGTTAAATAAATCCCTGTAGTCCATAGACACTTCTAACAGAAAATATAGTTTTATGTAGTTTTCTGAGATTTTAGAGTGACACCACCCCAACATTTTATACAGTTTACAGTGGTAAGCTGTTCTGGGACAATCCAAGATGAACCTTGCTGAACAGTTGTATAGCTTGTCCAGTCTACATCTGCATAGTCAAATAGGGGTGTCAGCTGTGTTTGTATGATTTTTGTGCCTCAGTTTTGGGGATAATCAATTTTTATATCTATGAAACAACATTAATCTGGTACGTATTGTTTTAATGAAATAATTGACGTGTGTTTCCAGAGCCACCTGGCTTCGTCCAGAAGCCCAGATGTTTATATTTATTTATCAACTTGAGTTACTAGCCATGTAAAGCATCAATTACAAACGGAGTATTTGGAACATTTCTCAAATTGGTCAGGGCAGCAAATAATATTAGCTTTGTTTTATCAGAGTTTATCTTTAGTTTGTAATCACTAAATTAAACGTGTAGCACTGAAAACCCACCCTGAAGGGTTGTCTGCACATCTGAGAGGGATTCCCCAGAGGCATAAATAACTTATCTGCATAAAGCTGGTAGTTCAATTTACTGATGTTTTCCCCTAGACTCCTCAGACATATAGTGAATAACAAAGGTTCTAACCCCAGGAATCCACTAATATTATTACTCTTTCAGTGCTCCCTTAAGACAGCACTGCCCCAGAGAGAACAGAATGCTATGCTAATCATGGAAAGTTTAGCTTGTGCATCTACTTTCAAACTGCCCAGTGTCCACTGCCTACATTCTACCTCAGATTTCTTCTTTCTGCTGCAAAGTACAGATGCCTTGGAGATCTCTCTCAATCAAGACAGATTCCTGTAGTGCATAGAGCGAAAAAAAAATGTAAGTATTTTTGTTTTATTTTTCATTACTGCCTAGTGTCATTGTTCTTTAGTGTTTTATACCTCATTAGTTTTAAATTTAAACTTGTTTATTGGTTCCTCGTGGTTCCTTTGAAACGAGGGGCAACCAACCTTTTTTTATTTAATCAGAACCTTTTTAGAGGGTTCCAGTTATTTTATTCTTTAATTTTAATTAATTTTAACCACTTTTGAACTGAGATTCATCGGTTTTCCTCAGCAGTTTCTCGGTTCCGCATCCGATCGGAACCGATAGTTTTTCATTTTATCGGTTCCTGAACTGATCATTATTCTACTGAAACCGACTCCAAATATTTAAATTGAGTCTATTTTTTTGGTTGGTTACTGGTTCCTGTTTTCTATTATGTCAGACAAGCCTAAAAAGAAAACAGGATCCCCTTGGTTCAAGAATTGCTTGAAGTGTGCAGAGGTGTTTGCCAAAGCAAACAAGCATGATCATTGCTTGATCTGCTTTGGGCAACAGCACTTCAATGAAGACTGTAATATTTGTAAGTCTTTCCCTGTTAAGACAGCAGAAAAATGCAGGGAGAGGCTTAAAAGAAAACTAGAGGAGGTGTCCATGGGCTCTAACTAGTCCACCTCTTCTAAGATTGTGGCAGTTCCATCTAGAGCCTCTAAATCCCCCCTGACATGGGTGATGGCTCTGGTAAGAGAGGCAATCAACCGGCTGACTCCTCAGTGCCTGCCAAAAAATTAAAGAAGACCAAACACACTGACACCCCGGCTGAAACACCTCAAGGGGTCCCTCAGGTGCCTATTAATGCTCCTTCTCCTGCTGATTGGACACAAGCTTTCGCCTTACTCCAGGTGCTGCAGGGTTTATTACCCCCTCAGCAGCCTGTGATTACTACTGCTGTAAAAGCAACTGTTGTTACCCCTCTTTTGCCTACTGCTACAGTGGCATATGAGGAGGATGACCAAGATGAAGAGAGAATTGAACCTGAGTAATCACCAGAACAAGATTTTGGCTCCCCTCCCAGACCGCCAGAGGATTTCTCTTTCCATTTTTTCTTTTGTTGAGAAAATGGTAGAGACCCTGGATCTGCAAACAGCTGAAGAGATCCAGGATGAAGAGAATGCACAATATATGGAGATCATGGGGCTGACACCCTCAAAAAGGCTCCTTCTGCCTATCTACAAATTCTTTAAGAAGGCTGTTTTAGAAATCCTAAAGGCTCCCAATACAGTCACACCCACAGACTAAAAGTGTGAAAAGAAGCGTCAGTTAGAAAGATCTGGTGCTGAATTTCTTTTTAGTCATCCAGACCACCAGGGTATTGTACAGCAGGCTGCCTGTGAGAAAGCCAAAACTCCCTTATCCTCTCACCCCGAGAAGGATTCGAGAAAGGTGGACAGCATGGCAAAAAAGGGGTGCCTTTCGGCATCCCTAGCAAATCATCAAGCCAGCTACCAGGCCTATACAGCCCTTCATCAAAAAGCTCTCTGGCAGTCAGTAGTGGACAATGCTGAGGCTAACCCTTCTTTAACAGTGTCACAGCTGCTAGGCACAGCAAAATTGGGCTTGGAGGCTTCCAAATACCAATTTCAGATGGCAGCTGACACCAATGATACAGCTGTAAGGTGGATGGCTGGCACCACTGCTCAAGAAGATTTGCCTGGCTGAGGGCTACCAACCTCACCTAGGACATCCAAACTAAGGCAATGGACTTTCCTGTTGAAGGCCACTCTCTTTTTGGTGTCCAGACTAAGGCATATATGAAAAAAGTAGATGAGTATAAAGCTACTTTTAGGAGCAACTCGACCAGAGACAGGCCCTCTACTTCAACTTCGTCTTATTCTAGGGGAGGCGGGGCAGGTCCTCTTTTAGGAGGCCTTTCTTTCAGGTACAGGGCCGTTTCCCAGCAGCAGTACCCACCACAGCAGACTGGATTTTACAGAGCTAGAAGTAGAAGGGGTTCTCGGAGAGAATCCCAATCTGCTCAGCATCAGCAGCAAGCAAAACAGAACCCCTGACTTTTCCCTTCAGGCTGCCTCTCCACATCCTGTAGGGGGCAGACTCAACCACTATTTCCAGGAATGGTTAAAAATAACCACAGACAAGTGCTGAAAATAGTGAGTCAGGGTGTCTCCCTTTGTTTCAAGTCAGTTCCTCCTCCAAGGTTAAAACATTTTGCACTAGCTCCCTTCTCAGAAAGAAAACTACTGCAGCAGGAGGTACAGGCCCTATTGCTGGCAAAAGCAGTGTCCCCCACAACCAAAGAGGGCAAGGGTTCTATTCCAGATATTTCCTAACAACAAAAAAGAATGGAGAGTAGTGGCATATACTAGACCTCAGACTCAAAACAGGTACCTGGTAAAGCCCAGGTTCAAAATGGTCACAATGGCAATGATTTTGCCAACTTTGTAAAAAGGGGACTGGGTAGACTCCTTGGATCTAAAGGGTGCATATTTCCATATTCCCATAAGGGAGTCACACAGAACGTATCTCAGATTCAGACTCCCCTCAGGCCACTACCAGTTCTCAGCACTTCCCTTCGGCCTTACTTCTGCACCAAGGGTCTTTACCAAGTGCATAGCAGTAGTAGTGGCACACCTCAGAAGACTGGGTGTCACAATTTTTCCTTATCTGGACGACTGGCTAATCGTAGAGAAATCCCACCAACAGGTGTCAGACCACCTTCAGGTAACCCAAGATATGCTGCTCTCCGTGGGATTCCTTCTTAATACCAAAAAGTCAGTCCTGAGTTCATAGGTACAGTAGTGGGAATAACTTTTCTCCCTCAGGAGAGGGCAGAAAGCATTCAGCTTCTGGCAGGCTCATTTGCCCTGGGCAGGCCAAAGCCAGCAAAACAGTTTCTTCAACTGTTAGGGCACATGGCTGCAGCAACAAGCACAGTCATAGGTGCCAGGTTTCAGATGAGAGATATTCAGTTCCACCTCAGAGCACACTGGTGCCAAAGGCGGGAGCCCCTCTCAAAGCCAGTACCAGTCACACAAACATTACTACAGGCCCTCCAATGGTGGAGGGAACAGGAAAATTTAAGGAAAGGGGTTCCATTTCTGCAGGAGCCTCCCTCCCTGGTTCTCACAACCGATGTTTCCCTGCTTGGTTGGGGTGCTCACTTAGGGGATCATACCATCCACTAGAGTGCAGACTCACTCCTGCACATAAACCTGCTGGAGTTAAGAGCTGTTTATATGGCCCTTCAGGGTTTCTCTCATCTCATACAGGGAAAGGTGGTACAAATCAGATCAGACAATACCACAACAATGTATTACATCAACAAACAAGGAGGGACAAGGTCCACTCCGCTGTGTACAGAGGCAAGGAAGATATGGAGCCTCGCTTACTCTCTAAATGCCTCTCTACAGTCAACTCATCTGCCAGGCAAGGACAGCACTTTGTCAGATGTCTTGAGCAGGATAAACCAGGCTCATCACAAATGGGTATTGAACATGCAAGTGGTGAATGCTCTATTCAGGAAGTGGGGGACCCCAGAAATAGATACTTTTGCTTCCCACCAAAATCACCACTTACCTCTTTATTGCTACAGGGCCCCAGTGAAGGGGACAGTTCCAATGGATGGCCTGATTCTGGATTGGAAAGGCAGGTACCTCTATGCCTTTCCTTCTTTTCCTCTGATACTCAGGGTGCTCATCAAGCTCAGGTCACAACCAGCTTCGATGATTCTGGTATCCCCGGGTTGGGCAAGACAGCCTTGGTACTCCCTGCTGCTCTGAATGTCTGTGAGCAAACTGATTCACACCTCCCGAAGAGGTACAATCTACTGACTTCCTTTCAGGGGAGGGTAGTATACCCCAATCTCAGGTCTCTCAAGCTCAAGGCCTGGCTCTTGAGGACTTAGAATATGCAAATTGCCAATTCTATGAAGCAGTTTTAGAAGTCCTTAAGGTTTACAGGAAGTCTTCCACCAAAAAAACTTATGCCTCAAAATGGAAAAGATTTTCCATTTGGTGAAGTGACAACGGTATAGTCCCAGCCCAGGCCGGGATCCCAACTCTTCTGGATTATTTGTCTCACCTGTACTTCCTGGGGGATGCAGCACTCAACTCCGAAGGTGGACCTGGCTTCAGTTTCAGCATACCTTTCAACTGGAAAGGATACTTCCCTGGCATCAACCCCTATATTCAAAAGATTCTTTAAAGGTCTCTCTCATTTTTTTCCCCCTCACAGGAAACCTGTGCCAGCGTGGGACCTTAATATTTGCATTGTCTAGCTTATGCTTCTACCCATTGAGCCTATGGCATCTGCAGAGCTTAAATTTCTTACCTGGAAGGTAGTTTTTCTGGTAGCAATCACTTTTGTTAGAAGGATAAGTGAGCTCTGTGTGGAAAAGGACTATGTTTCTTTCCACAGGGACAAGGTAGTGTTGAGAATTAATAGGAAGTTCCTCCCCAAGGTGGTTTCTGACTTCCATTTGAACCAGCTTACAACTTTGCCAAATTTCTTTAATGAACACAGTAGCTCAGATGAGTGTAGATTGCACAGCTTGGATGTAAAAAGAGCACTGAGTTATTACAGGACTCATATCAAAGATCATAGGCAGGACAGACAACTGTTCCTCACCTATGGGGAAGTATGTAACGGTACTCCTGCTTCAAAGAGGACTATCTCTCGAGGGATAGTCCAGTGTATTCAGTTTTGCTACTCAAAGGCAGGCAATGTTCCTCCCTCTGGTCTTAGGGTCCACTCTACAAGGGGCACAGCTGCCACTATTGCAGCTGCCCGAGAAGTACCTCTAATGGAAATATGTAAAGCAGCTACCTGGTGGTCAGTCCACACCTTCACTAAGCATTATAGCTTTGACACTCAGTCCAGGAGAGATGCCAGATTTAGCACAGCAGGCTTGCAGAGTCTTTTTCCTAAATAGATTCTGGCCCACCTCCTTGAGGTACTGCTGCATAGTCTGCAAGAGTAATAAAATGAGTGGATTCCTGAGGTTAGAAGAAAAAAATTACTCACCTGTAGTAACCTTGTTTCTTCCAAAGGGATTCACTAATATTATTACTCCCCACCCTTGCCTCCCCTTTTAGAATCAGTAACAAGAAAAATCCTCTCCACAGCTGATAAGATGTATAGTTGGAGTGGCATGCCACCTGCTGGCACCTTCTAGTAATTTCTTAACTTGTAGTTTTTTCTAAAGGCATATCTGACTTCAGAAAAAAAGGGAACATTTTGTTTATACTAGCCCTTTGGTTAATGTTGTTATTTGCCCAGTCAGGGATTATTTTTCTATAATTATTTAAATAGTGATTCACATGTTGTTATGGCCTCTTTGCAGGCTTCTAAGAAATCTGAGGTAGAATGTAGGCAGTTGACACTGGGCAGTTACAAAATAGATGCACAAGCTAAACATTCCATGATTAGCATAGCATTCTATTATCTGTGGGGCAGTGCTGGCTTAAGGGAGCACTGCAAGAGTAATAATATTAGTGGATCCCTTTGGAAGAAACAAGATTACTACTGGTGAGTAATTTTTTCTACCAGTACCAAGCCCTGGGGGGAAAAAACCTTAAGATGTCCAGATCTGTAAAAAAAAAAACTCACAATGTCCAGATTTCCTTAAGTAAGACCAGCTATGATGGTGTTTGTTTTCTTTTGTGCAGATAAGAAATGAACCAATCAATGGCAATACTTCCCATTCCAACTCTTTCAATTTGTTAATCAGTATTCCATGATCCACCATGTCAAAGGCCTTAGAGAGGTCAACAAAGATGGCTCTGGTACAGTGTCTGGGGTCTACAGCTTTGCCGACATCGTCCTAGACCTTCAACATGGAGGAGATGGTACTCTGATTTTTTTCTAAAACCCAACTGGCATGGGTCTTGAAGGTCACATTTCTCAACATGATCCTGCAACTACACTTCTATCTGGAGCAAACCAATGCCCTCACAGTCTACCAACATGGATTCTGGAAATTGCATGGGACGGACTCAGCTCTCCTACATGTTACAGCAGATGTATTCCAGGCTATGGATCAAAGTAAAGCCACTGGGGCTGTCTTCGTTGATTTCACGAAGGCCTTTGATCTTGTTAAGTCAATCCCTTCTAATCACTAAACTCCATTTCCTTGGCCTTGACAACAACTCGGTCTCCTGGGTCTCAAACTACTTATTCAACAGGTTTCAATGCGTTAAGTGGGCTGGAACGTTATTATCCTCGTCTCCTACCACTGATGGGGTCCCCCAGGGTTCATTTCTGGGGCCTCTATTATTCTCAGTCTTTATAAATGACCTTCCAATGAACTGCGGTGGGGGGGCATCAATTCAACTCTATGCTGATGATGCCATTCTATACAGAACCTCCAGCGATGTCTCCTGCCTCAACTCCGATCTTGAAAAAGACTTCCAGCTCCTAGAAACCTTGTTCCGAGAGAACATGTTAGTGCTGAACACCAAGGAAACTAAGTCATTATTTCTCCGGCACACCTCCTTCAACATGGACCAACAACCTCCACTAGTGATCACTTCCTCCTCTGGGGTGAGGAGTGAAGCGATCAACTCCTTTAAATATCTGGGTCTGACACTCAATGAGCACCTGTCTTTTGATATTCATGTAACTAATGTGATTAAGACAACCAACCAAATGATTGGCCTTCTATACCGAACTGCCTCTTACCTAACGCACCAAGGCCAGTGGACTACTGCCACAGCTACCCTTCTCCCCTGGCCTGTTCTATGGTGCCCCAATACTCCACTCTGCCAAGAAACCACTATTGGCAAAACTCAAGGCAGCCTACCACAGAACTGCTCGCTTTGCAGTCAGGGCCCCGGCTTGCGCCCACCACTGTGGTGTACTTAATACCCTTGGATGGCCATCTTTTGAGGCCAAATAGGACTTCCCTGTACTCTGTACCATTTTCAAACTTGTCCATCTCCCTTCGCCTCCTACCCTGTCGAACCTACTCCTCCATCAGACCCCTCCACAGGAATCTTAGATCCTCTCATCTCCCACTTCTAAATGTACTTAGGCCTCACTTAAATGGCCAGCGATCCTTCTTGTTCTCCGCACCCCAACAATGGAATAACCTCCCTCACACCCTACTTTCGTGTAAAACTTTTCCCCTCTTCAAAAAATGCCTTAAGGAGATCTTCTTCCCACCTCCTGTATGCAACGGTAACTGCAACTAACTCTCCCCTGAATAGTCCAGCTTCCTCTGCACCTTCTCTCTCCCACTCCCCTGCTCCCCAATCCCAGAATCCTTGGATGTTTTCTATGTAGTTAACTGTATCATATGTAGTGTTCTCTGTATATAGAATCTTACAATGTACACGTTTGTTGTGCTCACTGTAAATAAAATTCTATATTGTACAGGTTGTTAGCTTCTACAAGGCTTGATCACATCTCTGAACTTACTACCTGGTCACGTATCACTGTCCCTGTAATCACTGACCCTCCCAGATATTAACTGTAAATACTGTCTGTTCCCGACATTCATCATGGCTTCATAATATCTTTGAACTTACTGCCTGATCATGTACTATTATTTATGCACTTGCCACCTGTAAGCATGGCCTGCTCCAGCTGTAATCATGGCCTGCTCCTGACATCCTGTATATATATATATATGCTGTATATTTATTTCCTATATATATGCCTCTGTACAGTACTGTCTTTGCTCACCATGCTTGGAATGTGTTTATTCCCCCCGCCCCCCCTGAAAAAGGGACTTGTGTGTCTCAGCAGGCCTACCCGGTCATCAAACTTTAAATGAATAAAACTGGTTTGCAACTAAACTCTATTAATTTTTAAAATTATCGGCAATAAAGATACTGTCCAGTAGTTAGTCATTTGATCTGGACTGCCCCTCTTAATTTTTGCCAATTTCCAACCTTCTGGGAAGCAATGCAGTTTCAAGAACTAGTTAAACAAATATTTTAGAGGTTCTGCAATCTGACAAATCAAATTTTCTTGAGTTTGGGTGACAGGTCATGCAGTCTTCCTCTCTTACATTCTTTCAATTTTAGTAGTAACTTGATAACATCATATACTGCTGCTTCAGAAAACTGTATGGTATCTAGGTTGCAAGCTTGTTTCAAGGCACTTAATCCACTTGGTATGATACTACCGGTAGAGTAATTTCCAGAATTTATTTATTTATTTTAATTTATTATGCTTTTTGGGTGCCGGGTCCACAGTGAACACATAGTCACAAAAAACATTACAAGTACAAAAAGCAGTTCTAGAGGAAATGCAGATGAGTCAGACACAAAGCATTTAAGACAGATCAATTACATATGGTTGTGAAAAAAATCCTTGCAGAGCATCCTATAAAAAGTCACAGGATATATACGGTCAGAAACTGAATAAAACATTTTAACAGTTACAATTGCAATGGACTGCAAGAGCAGACCGCAAAGTTCTCATACTGATAATCGTAGGGAGATTTCACAGGGTATCACGCAGTTCATTTAACCAGTTAGCAAACCCAACAGCAAGCGACTGCCTGACCAGCTGAGTACCCTGGAAAGGAAGCTTAATCATTTCGTTGCCAGGGTAGTTTGCCATTTCAGTACCAGTAATTGTTTTTTTTTTTTTTTAACAATGCACATTTTTATTTCAAATGTCTAAATCTATTTCCCCCATTTAAGTAGCATCTTTCAATATTTGTGGTCACCGAGAGCACAGCCTTAGCTTGAGGCATAAATATCTTAGTAGTAAATGTCACGTAATACACAAAACCTGGGTGGAAACTGACAAAATATTCTTGTTTTCCATATAAAGCAGGAATTCTGCCGTGAAAGGGTTAAAATAATGTGCCTGCATTGCAACAATGTTGCTCCAGCTCCTCGACGATGTCCTAGTAGAAATAATCCATAGTCCCTGATTATAGCTTTTTAGACTCAGCAGCTCCGTGCACAGACCTCCCTGGTGTCTGCTATTTGCTGGGTGTTTGGGGTCAGACTTGGGTCAGGTGTCCACGATCATCTTACCAAACCTGCCCCATATTTATTTTTATCATAAGCAAAAGTCTGCCTTTGCGATCGGCAAGGTGAAAGTGAAACCAGTTTTATAGGTTTCAATTTCAGTTCATCAAAATGGCAACAACGTACACTATATGACATAGGGCAATATGTATGCAATTATCTTGCTGTACAGCGTACGTCAAAGGGCAGTGAACCGGTTAAGGGCAATTTTGTTAAAGCAGGGGGTGTTAGGTCCAGGAGCACCTTTCTGGGTAGCAAACAGGTCTAGAGCTTTATTCTCTTCTCCATTTTTATGCTGACATGTGCATGTGCCAAGCAAACATATTGTTACAATAACAAGTTTTAGAGATGTGTCACTGTTGGGTCAGGCTGCAGAGGGATCATCAGTGACAGCTCACTGATCAGCAAGGCTGATCATGACAGAGTTCTCTTCTTGCAGAGTGGAAACTTCATGTAGTTGAAAGGAGCAAGCTGCTCCTATTACAGAGCAGCTTGATCCTTTCATCTGCATGACATCGCCCAGCAAACAGCGGAGTGGCGTCACAATCATCTCTGAGCTCCTTCCCACCACTATGCAGAGAGAAGCCATGCAAAAACAACTCCCTTCCACTGCTAAGAATCCTGCCTACCTCCTGATCCTTCTCTGTGCCCCATCCGTAGAAAAAAAAAAAAACACCCTCCAACTGCCAAGCATCTCGTCCACATACCAATCCTTCCCCTGGTGCCCTGTCTGTAAAAATAAAACACCCACCCACCCACTGCCAAGTATCCCGCCCACCTCCCGATCCTTCCCCATGCCCTGTCTGAAAATAAAATAACCTTCCACTGCCAAGTATCCTGCCAACATACACTAAAATACCCTTCCACTGCCAAGTATCCTGCCCATCTCCCAATACTTCAACACTGATCCATTTGTAAACCTGTAAAAGATAATGGTCCTGCAATGACGATTACCCCACGCTCACCCCCACACTCCAACCCCTCAGCATTCACCCTCCACCCCATAATTACTTATCCAGTCCAGTGCTGCTCCTTCTCGAATGAAGGTGGAATTCTGTGTGCACTCTGCTCTTAGTAAGTCTGGGTGCACTGCTGGGGTACCTCACCCCCTACTCAACTTAATGGTCTAAACAAAACTACTTGGCACTCAAAAGCAAAAAATGTCCAAGGACTCAGAGCTCAATTCATCTTAGACAAAATGATTTTGTGCACAGCCAATTGGGAGCCTCGAAGAAAAAGGGCTCCAACCAATCCTGCAGCAGCAAGCTGTGGGCACCAAATTTAAACAACGGTGAGCACAGTCGGCATTCCCCTTTACTGTCGGAATCAAACACCTGCAGTAGGGTGTAGCGAGGGGCTTTGTTCTGGTTGTGGACCCCCGCTACTGATCATCGTCGTGGCGGCCCCCACCAGATCTTTGGGCCAAGCTTCAGTCCAACCCCGGAACATGACACCAACCAATCAGGAGCCTCCAAGATCAATCGCCTCCCTCTTTTAATGGCCCCCATCCTAGCAGTCTTCTGTGTTGCTGTCCAGAGCATGAAGGGCCGCAATGCAAAGGCCGTCTCCATATCCTGAGAGTCTGCAGTGAGTGTCAGCCAGAAGGCAGCAGGTTATTCTGCTTGATTTGTCCTGGACTAAAGGACATTGATAGGTAATAGTGTATCTTGTAACTGTTAAACTGTTCTGCTAATGTGTCAGTATGTACTAATATACACATAACCCCTGCATCTGTGAGACCCTGATGCCACATGATGCCACAAGTTATACCTTACTATATACTTCAGTACTAAGCTCTATCTGGGCTATTATATCCCATGATATTTTGCACCTCTTGCAGGGCTTACACCACTAAGATAATCTACTACCCTCATCAACACCCTATGTGGGCGGCCTGAATATTATAGTACAGCATTGTTCTGTATAGAATTCCATCCCTTTAAAAATGCTGTTGTACCACAGTTCTAAGGTCATGGAATATGACTGTACCCATCTGTGGCACAACAGCATTCTGAAACCTCTAGAGACTGCACAAGTTAGTTTCATTCCGAAAGCTAAAAAAACACCGCGTGCACATTTCGCAGAGTATAGACTATAAAAAATTACTGGATGAGCAATGTTATGCACAACCAGTATGTTTTGTCACCTCGAGGTTCTGATTCTACACTGGTTGTGCATAGTTGCCCATCCAGTAGTTCCAGTCTGGAGGCACACAAACTGGCCATGTGTACACACTATGGTGTGTACCAGGTGGCAATCAACCATAAGAAGGCAGAATTCCTGTCCAGGGAGATTGCTGCCGGGAAGAACTGACCAACTGTGCTCTTTCGGACTGTGGACAGGTTTCTTCATCCTTCCTGTCTACAGCCGAAAGAAGCTTTTTTGAATGCATTATGCAAAGAGTTTGCCCGGTTCTTCTCGGACAGGGTGTCTGCCATCAGGCAGGAGATTCCGCCAGTGGGACACATTCTGGCCGACAGTGGTCGCCATGGGTGTTCAGAGAGCCCTTCGTCTGGCTGGGGCAAGTTTAGACTGGCAGAGGTGGCTGAGGTCATTGAGGTTGCTTGCAAGCTGTGGCACACCTTGTGCGAACTGGACCTGGTGTTGACTCATTTCTTAATGGGATGTGTTGACTCCGTTGGCCCAGTGTTTGCATTGATTGTCCGGTGTTCCTTGTCAGAGGGGGTCTTTCCTGATGTCATGAAGGAGGCATTGATGAGACCCCTTCTGAAGAAACCATCTTTGGACCCCAACGTCAAGGCAAATTACCGTCCCATCTCCAACCTTCCATTTTTGGGTAAATGTGTGGAGAAGGTGGTGGCGCTTCAGTTTGAGGAGCACCTCGTGGCCCATGATCTATACGAGCTGCTCCAGTCTGGGTTTCATGTGAGGCACAGCACAAAAACTGTGTTCGTTCGGGTGCATAATGACCTCCTTAGGGCAAGAGATCGAGGGGAGGGGACAATTCTCATCCTCCTCGAGCTCTCTTCAGCATGTGACACGGTGGACCATTGTGTGTTACTTGACCACCTGAGAGAATTCTGTGGACTTGCCAGCACCATCATCTACTAGTTTGAGTCTTTTCATACCAACAGGAGGCAAAGGGTACTGATGGGGTTTTTCTCCTCCTCCCCATCCTCCTTTCATGCAGAGTTCTCCAGGGTTCGGTGTTGTCGCCGATGTTGCCTGCCGTGTACATGCTGCCCCTGGGACAGCTCATTAGGAAGTACAGCTTAGGTTTTTATTGCTATGCTGATGATATCCAGCTGTATCTTTCCTTTGCCCTGGGAACATCCAATGCAGTGGAAGTGCTTAACAGCTGCCTTGCTGAGTTCAGTGATTAAATGGCCTCCAGCTGGTTGCAACTGAACCCTGATAAGACGGAGGTACTGGTGGTGGCGTGAACACAGGGTGTGACAGGTTAGCCTCTGGTGCAGAAACAGGGCTTTTTCTTGGGTCTGTACCATTGAAGGCCTCCTCTAGGGTGCGTGATCTGGGCGTTATTCTCGACAGCGGACTGACGCCTGAGTTTCAGGTGTCGTCCGTTGTCCGTACCAGTTTCTATCATCTGAGGTATAACACCAGGATAAAGCCTCTAGTTCTGCCCCAGGACCTCCCCACCTTGGTTCATGCCTTCGTGACGTCCAGTCTTGACTACTGTAACGTGCTCTATCTCAGGGTCTCTGGAGGTACCCTGGCGCTGGCTGCAGCTGGTGCAGAACACAGTGGCCAGGCTGTTGATGGTACAGTCTAAGTTCTGTCACATCACCCTGGTGCTGCGTGAACTGCACTGACTGCCAGTCAGGTGGAGGATCCACTTTAAGATAGGCTTGCTCACCTTTAAGGCCCTACACGGCCTGGGCCCTGGTTACCTGAAGGACCTTCTTACACCTGTTGTCTCGGTCTGCTCCCTCCACTCCTCCTCTAGGGACCTCCTTGCGATTCCCAGGACGAGGATAAAAACAGCAGGCAACAAATCGTTTAGTGTCGATGCCCTCATCCTGTGGAATTCGCTATCTCCAGCTGTAAGAGATGCCCCTTCTGTTGAGATGTCCCCAACCCGCCTCAAGGCCTTCCTGTATAATCAGGCCTTCCTGGTCTTTGCTTTATAGTTCTTTCTGATCCCTGATTTTCACGCTTAAACTGGTTCCTGGCTATATTTTAGCCAGTAGTTATTGATGATCGTAGTATTTATAAATTTTATAATAATGAATCAAAGTGTTGAATATTTATTTTGTATTTTGTGGTGTTATTTTGTATATATAATTTATTGAATGTGTTTTGTATGTAATTTTAACATGTTCAGTGCCTACAGCCTCCGGGATGGGCGTCTTTTTCAAATAAAATTTGCCTTGCCTATAGTTCAGGGTTTGAACCACTGAGATCTTCTGCTATGCTTACCAACACCCTATGTGGGTGGCCTGAATGGTGACAGCATGTAGATGCATCGCACTGTGCTGGTACCGTACATCAGTCCCCAAGTTCTGACTTTCTCAGGGTCCTAATTTCTCTGATACAAGGACTAGAGAGTAAGGCCCTATGGAAGAGATAGGCAATTAGAAGATCAGTGGGCGACAGTGCATTTGGTGTTGCCACCCCTGTCCTCTGAAACTTCCTCCTGGCCTCCAGCAGGACTATATCCAATTAGAGCCACCTATTTCAAGGTGGAGGTCAAGAGGTGGCTCTTCATTGAACCTTACCCTGGTCTATCACTTACAGTAGCTTTATTCGTGTGTGCTAATTCTGTATTTTAGGCCTCTTCCATTTACAGTGTTTTATGCATTTTTGCTGTATATTTATGTATTTTTTACTTACTATGTGTCTTTATATTGTGCAGTCTGAAATTTTAGAAGGGCACTAAACAAATGAAAAAAACTGAAATACCCAAACACATTAATCTTAACTAGGGGTGCTAGCTGCACACTCAAGCAGACTTAGATAGACCGAGTGGTCTGTTTCTGCTGGCACATTTGTATGTTCGTATTATTACTGCATTAACTTTTATAATTCCTTACACTGTATTTTCTTTGTTCCAGATTTTTCAGGCTATCATCCCTTCTCCTGCATCCCACTACAAAGCATCTCAGTGCATCTCACTCCCCTGGAGAACAGATAATATTCTCAATCTGTAACACTCTAGGAGATTCAATCAGTTAATTGAAAATACATCTTTTGGCAAGATGAAATACTTTGATTAGAATACAATCACTCAATGTAACTTGTATTTTGCATATCATCCTTTTCAAACTTGATATATCACAAAACAGCTTCCGAGATCAACAACATGTCATTGTTTCACAGTGAAGAATAACAATACAAAAATATTTATATAACAATATTGTATATCTAAAGCTTTCTATACAGTATCTCTTCAAATTATTTCAAGATGGCAGCCACAAAAACTGCTCTCTGACTAGATGAACCACGTCACCTACTGTGCCTACAAACACTCCGGAAAGCACAGCGCTGCATTTACTAATTTGAAAATGTTTAATATCTGCTGGCACGGAGGGCCAGAGCAGGATCGAGCACCTAATGGCAGCTCTCCTCTCCTGGGGTGGTTGTTGCCCCCCACCCCCATAGTTCCGCTGCCACTGGATGGAGGTCCATCCGGTTGCAGCACAGGTGGGAGGGGGCAGCAAGTCATGAGGGCATTTCGGAACCTGGCACATGCGCGTCTGGGGGTGGGTGAAAAATGGGGAAAAAACACATAAAATACATAATAAAAAAAAGTTTAATATCATGCTGTTTCATATATGCAATAACACAACACAAGGCATGTGTTAATTGGTAGATATAGGCAGTCCTCTAGTGTGTGCTGGAGAGCACTCTGCCTGTGGCCTCATGCCTCAGCACTCACCATAGCAGAGACAATGTCTCCTAATGAATGCTGCAATGCACACCCTGTCCAGTGATCAAATCTGTATCAACATTATGTAATACATCTTATCATTGGGTTGGGAGTGCTGGGTCAGTGCAGAATTTCTCAATGTTTCAAAATGTCACAAGGGATTCACAAAAATAAATATATTACGCACAAAAAACAGATTTAAACTTTACAGTTACATCATCAAATGGAATGTTACTCAAAACTGATTAGACTAAAAAGTTGAATGTTTTGAGCTGTGAAAAAAGTGGCGCAGACAAATGAAAATTACATACCTAACATAATTATGATCTTTCTGTGTATCTTCACCATTCATCATTGTTGGGTACTCGGCCGGAGGTCAGGACCCCGCAGGAGCTTTTTTTTTTAGCTAGATGGAGCCGACACACCATTGGCACTGCCCTCAAGGCCAATGCACAGCGTGGCGCTCACGGGTTGGCCTTTAGGCTGCGTCGACTCCGGCTGCCTGCCAGTTCTGAGTCGCCAGAGAGGTAAGAGGAAGGAAGTGGAGCGTGGGACAAGAAAGTCCAAGGGACAGAAAAAGGAAGAGATATATGAACCAAAAGGAGAAATAACGACAGAGGACAGAAAGGGAGAAAAGTCGGAAACTAAAGGGATTGGGAGGGGCCCCAATCTCTGGAAAAGGAAGAGGGAGGGAGGTAGGGTGGGTAAAGAATTTAGGAAGAGAGGGGAGAAGGTTAACACATCCCAGACCCTGGTCCGTCTCCACACTGTATAGGAACCGCAAGGAGTAGCCAAAGGCTTTCTGCCGGAATTCAAGGCACATAAATAGCTGGCAAACACTCCAGATAAGCAGAGTCGGCTATTCTGGAAGGAGGACAGGGTACAGAGAATTAACACCCGCTCAAGGAAAGATTATTGGTGAAAAAAAAGGGAATTTTTTTTATATATATATATAAACAAGGAGAAATAGGTTGGACGGGAACAAGGAGGAGGAGGAGGAGAGAAAGGAGGGCAACTGTCAACTCCCACCCTACAGGGGTGGAGCCAAAGCACTGGAGAAGGAGTGCCCCCCTGCTGTCCACTCTCCCCAGAACATTATCCCCCTGTGTGCCTCTGTTTTACCCCACTTCTGAAAAGGAGATGGGGAAGGAATGGGCACAGAGAGGAAGGGGACCCAGAGACTGATGCCCCAGGGGGGATGGAGGGTGGGATCGTGATGAATGGTGAAGATACACAGAAAGATCATAATTACAGTAGGTACGTAATTTTCATATCTTATCTGTGTCAATCTTCACCATTCATCACTGTTGGGTGAGTACTGAGCCCCCCCGAAGGGGGTTTCTTTTACACCCTAAGGAACAAAGTCCCTTAGCTCTCAGTGGGTGACACAGTAAGAGGCAGAACCTTCAGGGCCTGGAGAGGCCCGAGAGTGGGGAGAGTGAGATGGGGTCCCCCCTGAGGGGGAAGGAAGTTGCCCCGACAAGCGCCGTCTCACTCTACAGGAGAAAAGTTAGGTTCTCTGGTGAGCGGAGTTAATCACCCTATGCCAGGCCAAGGGTGACAACCGGGACAGACGCAGCCATGCCATTCGCCTAGTGCAAATCGCTGTCCCTACGACCCTGGTGGCTACCTCGCTGGCATCATAGGATGCCCTCGCTTGGTGCCTTGCTAGCTCCAGGCCACGCGCAGAGAGTGCAATGGCTTGTCTGGTTTGCTCCGTATCAGGCAATGAGGCTAGGAGCTGACCTAGCTTGGATCATAAGAACCTGTCATAGGCTGTATAGTGGGCCTGATGTGCAGAAATGGAATGCAATAACCGTGCCGAGTAGAAAGTCCTCCTACCCCAGAAGTCAAAATCTGAGGAGTCTTGATCTGGGGGCCGGTCACGGT
Source organism: Neoceratodus forsteri (assembly GCA_016271365.2). Classification (NCBI taxonomy): domain Eukaryota; kingdom Metazoa; phylum Chordata; order Ceratodontiformes; family Ceratodontidae; genus Neoceratodus; species Neoceratodus forsteri. The sequence goes on along the minus strand of CM057449.1, from coordinate 1,270,725,505 downwards.
GAAGGGCGCGAAGCCCATCAGGAGTATCCAACTGCACCAATCCGGACTGTGGATGAGGCATGGAACCCGGAGACTCCGGGGGTGTGCAATACCTCTGGCTGAGATCCCATGGGGCAGGGACTCCGGAGAAGGGCTCTGCCAGGAACGTAACGATGCCTCCTGAAAGGAAGCAGGCTAGGGTGGCACCACAAGGGTGGCCTCGCCAAAATCGCCTAGAAAGGCATGCGCCGAGTGCTCAGGATTGCTAATAGTGGGAAGTGTGAGGTGCAAGTCCTCCAACATCCTCACGAGGAAGTGCTGATACTCAGCGAGATCAGCAGCTGGAGAGATGTGGACAGAAGGTTCCTCTCCCCCAAAAGAGGGGATGAGGAGCTGGAGGGCACCGGCTGTTCGGGGGTGGCTGCCTGGGGGGAGGTTGAAAAACCTGACTGTCCATCGCCCTAACGTAAGCTGGGAACCAAGCAGCCACCACTCTGAACTGCTCCCATGAGAGAGGCTCGCTAGGACCAAGGATGCCTGGGAGTGTAGGAGAATGTGGCAGAGGAATGGGGACAGAGCCAAGAAGAGATGTCGGCTGACCTCCGCCTGGGCTAAGGAGCGAACCGGGAGCACCCGAGGAAGAAGGTGCCCCGGAAGACCCCACAGCCGACAGCTGAACAACCATTTCGGTACTGCCTTGGCTGCACCCGGAAGAATCCCCCCTGTGAGGAGACCAGGCCCGTATAGGTCCAGAAGGATGGTCCCCTACCTCAAAAGAATGGGTCTCTCTCAAAGAGACTGAGCAGGAAGAGTGGAGATCTGCACTACGGCTTCTCCCAGAGCCCGGGTGGACCCCCAAAAAAGGCCGCCGTGCCAACCCCACATTCAAGGTTGCTGCACCCTGCTGCCCACTGTCTTCTCCCACACAGTCAGGAATTGTGCACCCTGCTGCCTCCATCCACTGCCTAAAGAATCAGAGCTGCTGCGCCCTGCTGCCTTCTCTCTCCCCCCCACCCCCACAGTCAGGGACACTGCACCTGCCTCCTCCTGTTCCTGTCTCCATAGGGCGGCTGTGCTCTGCTAAGCCCTAGATTCCCAGGTCCCTTCCCTCCACAGTTGTGGCTGCTGCACCATGCTGCCCTAGACCACCAGAGGTGTGGATTTTGCTGCACCCTGTTACCCACTTCCATTGCCTTAAAAGGGCAGGGCTGCTGCACCATGTACACCCAGTCTCACAGTCAGGGCCGCTGTACCCTGAAGCCTCCCTGTGTCTTGCCCACAGTCAAGGCTTCTGCACCATGCTGTCCTCTGTCCTGTCACCACAGCCAGGACTGATGCACCCTGCTCCTGTCTACACAGCTGGGGTTGCTGTGCCCTAGAGCTCTATGCCTTTGCAGTTTGGGCTGCTGTATTACGCTGCCACTTGCCACAAGAGGCAGGGCATTTGCTGCACCCTGTTGCGTGCCTCCACAGTTGAGGCACTAACTGTGTAGACAGGAGCAGAGTGCAGCAGCCCTGGCTGTGGTGACAGGGGATAGAGGACAGCATGGTGCAGAAGCCTCAACTGTGGGGCAGAATACAGGGGGGCATCGGGGTACAGCAGCCCTGACTGTGAGATGGGGTCCACGTAGTGCAGCAGCCCTGCCAATTTGGGGCAATGGAAGTGGATAGCAGGGTGCAGCAAAAGCCCCACTTCTGGTAGCCTAGGGCAGCATGGTGCAACAGCCAGAACTGTGGAGGCAGGGGACCTGGGACTCTAGGGCTTAGCAGAGCATAGCAGCCCTGGCTGTGGCGACAGGAATAGGGTGCACCAGAAGCAGCATCCTTGACTGTGGGGGTGAGGTAGAGAGGGCAGCAGGGTGCAGCAACCACAACTGTTCGAACAGGGGGCAGCAGCCCCGATTCTTTAGGCAGGTGATGGAGGCAGCAGGGTGCACAATCCGCAACTGTGTGGGAGAAGACAGCTGGTAGCAGGGTGCAGTAGCCTTGAACGTGGAGCAGAAGGCAGGGGGCTTGTGGGAAACCGGACAGGTGGCAGCAGAATGCAGTTGCCTCAGCTGTGGGGCAGAGGCACAGTGCATTGGGATGCCATATAGTGTTTCTAGTTGTACACATACATGATGTATTTTTACACAGAAATCCCCAAACAACTGAAATGTGTGAGTTCATACAGTACATGTGCTTGAAATAGTGTGTGACAGGCATAGGTTTGACAATCTGACATGAAAAAAAACAAGTTCTTACGTGAATGTATTTATGAAGCCTACATCAAAGACAAACTATTCCTATGAATGAACAAAATTTAGATTTATTTTATATTTATCAAACAACCCTGTGTTATACAGTTAGAAAAGATCAGAGTTTTGATGAGAAAGAACTAATGTGTGATACAGACAAGCTGATTTCTCACAGAGAATGATTCCACTACTTCAATTCAGCACTGAAACTCAAAAGATCAACTTTTTATAAGAAATGAATGGTAGATTTTAACCTAATCTATCTAAACACAAACCAGAGACTGAGTTTGTAAGAAACCTGGAGACCAAACCATTAACTGTACAGAGTGCTCTGATTGGGACTCCGAACCAGTAAGCTACTCCAAGATGATGTCACCACTCTCCAAGCCTAACTGAGAGGGACAGAAATAACTCCACTGTTTTCAGCCACTGTAGAGCAAGTTAACAAATGCTGATTTAAAGAAAACCACAAGATCAAACAGCGTGAAATTTTCAGGAAACACAAATCACGGCACAGCGACTTGAATTCATGCTTTTATTAACGATATGTAAAACCACTGCACATGATCTTTAAAGTTTTTATAATCGCTGTATCCGGCTTTCTGCACACTGAGATATTGCCTCGAAGATGATACTCCCCATCTTTGAATATGATGACATAGTATACAGTGCTGCTCCCAAGTCAACCCAGGCCCCCTGCACCCACCACCACTCCCTGTACTGCTCACTCTCCTCCACTGTAGCCAAACGCCTAGGTCATTGTCCTTCCTTCATCTCTAAATAGTGGCTTGCCTCCTTCCCCTCTTACCTTGCTTCCCTTCTCTCTTCCCCCCCACCACTTCTTACCCCCTACGCAACTGCTATCACTCCCTCGCACTCTGCTCCAGGAAATCCACTGCTGGCCAAGCTGCCTACTCTTTTAGATTCCCCAAACTATGGGGTTCTGCCACCCTTAACATATGTTCTACCTCTTCCATCACTCACTCTCGTCCATCACTTCACTACTCACTCCTGCAGCTGCTATTGATACTGGTATCTGTGCTGCTGCCCACCACTCTCGTAGCACTGCTACCCCATCACCCTGCACCTACACTAGTACAGTCCCCTCTTCCTCCCTCCCCAATCGACAACCTTTGCTCCCACCCCGAAATAAGCATGCCCCTGCACATTCCAAATGTTATCCTCCAGCCCTCTACTGTATTGCAACTGCAAATGCAGTTATCCTTCAGCATGTTTCTGTGTTGCAGTTGCATTGCAAATGTGGATATTCTCTAGCACTTTATTGTACTGTAATTGCAAATGCGGTTATCGACCAGCACTTTATTGTATTGTTCTTTATTTTACTGCTTTCAATTCTTGTCTTTGCACAATTGTTATTTATGATGCGTATTCACCCACTATTGTATTATTGTTTTTAGTGTTCCTCATTGTCCTCCTTTCCCCCTTCCTCCAGGTCTCTTCTGGAAACAAGTGGTTGCCATCTCATTATGTCTGGGCTGGCAGTATCGCCTAGAGGTTAGAAGAACGAGGTGTGAACAATCTTGGTACATCCAGCAGACCAGACCTGAGTTTGATTCTCACACCCTCCACTTGCATACTGTGTGACTCTGAGAAAGTCACTTAACCGCCCAGTGCTCCCGGGTTGTCCCTGAAAACAGGCACTTGTGCCTAGTGGGCCTTACCCGGTTACCAAAGACTAAAATGTCTTTCCTGGTGAAACTTTTGATAAGTAAACAAACAAATAAATAAATAAGTCTCTGTGACATCACAATAATTTCCACAGCAACAGATTAAAAGGTCACAAACAGAAGATTATGATTTCGGTGAACAGTGCGGCAGAGGGACAAGATGAATTCTGTAGTAAAGATAAGGTTATCATGCAAATGTCCTCTTTAATAAAAAAATAAGTGGAGATGAATACAGAAAATGACAAATATAACCTGAATTGTGCCTTAATATCATATTTTCACAGTCTTCCTCGACACTGGAAAAGCGTTTTAAATAAACTGACAAAAATCAAGCAATACCCGGTGCTCCATTCCTCAACTGAATATCTCCAGCATAATCGAGCCTATGTTTGCAGTGGCCATAAGCTACATGGCCAAATGTTATTAGATTTCTTAAGTGGCTAAAATAATTTCTACCCCGTTTCTCTTAAGCCTTAAAGTCAGAGAATATGCCACACGTAATATAATAAGTGTAACCCCCCTGCAAATGGGGGTTCCCAAAAGACTTCCAGGAGCTTGCTTGAATGCTCCAAGCCTGAATGGTGTTTGGCATTTAAGCCATTTATCAGTGAGTGTTTTTAGAACCTCTGGTACTGTCTCTTTAAGAGCTGTCTGCTTGCAGACATAATTAGTTTGTATGGGGGACTGTGTGTTTCTTTGATTGAGTACCACTCAGCTGCTGCCAATTCACTTCATTTTTGCAGTCACTAGGAGTGCAAAGGGAACCTATCTGAAAGATGTAACTGTTTGCCAGAAATTATTTAGAGTAATAATGAAATTACAGTTTGTCTAACCTGCTTTCTTTGCAGTCAGAACTGTGTCTGCTAGTTCCCATTCTAGTTTTGAACTGCTGAACTGGACCAATCAGTGTGGGGTAAGCTAGCTCTAAAATGGTGCCTTGGACAAATCAGAACTTGGACTCATAATCTGAGCCAGCCACAAGAGGATTGTATGGGCAGTGACTCTGGGAGATGTAGTTTAGACTTCAGTGCCTTTTGGACCAACAGCAGCAGTCTATTGTGAGTGACAGCCAATCCAGTCAAGAACTGGGAGGAACTCAAAGGAAGTGCCCGTTTTGTCGGTTGGAGTTTCAGTTGAGCTTTGGCAGTGAAGAAGGAAGGAGCCCTGTGCTTTTCAGTGTGCAGTTTTAGTCAAAAACGTGTGTAAGGCCCAGAGTTCCGTCTGCAGCTTGTTAGGACTGAATCCGTCCTGTGAAAAGAATCAAAGGATCTCTGAAGAGTAGAAACCAGGCTCACCCTGTAGAAGACTGGAAGAATTGCTGAAAATTGCACTCGGTCTGTCAGGAACTGAATCTGCTGTGTGTTCTCCGGTATTGTGCAGTAATTGCGATCGGGATACAGATGCAGCCTGCCTGGTATAGTGCTTTCTTTATATGGATGTGTAGAGGTTTGTGTACCTCAAGTGAGCCCTGCTGACATTGAAGGACCCTATCTTATTTGGAGGTCGTGAGTACTAATTCAGGGTCGCTCCCTGTTGAATTGCCACATTAAATCCAAATGGAATTACTGTACTGCTGACTGTTTAATTCTCCTTTCTCTGTGTGAAAGGGCCCCTACCAGCTGCCACGGTTTGGACTAGCCACTAGGGCTTGGGTACCCAGGGACAGTAACTGATAGGGATAGGCCTGTCACAGAGCCATAGGTAGATTATTAGAGTGATAAGCTAATTAACCTGATTTCCTGTCCTTGTTATATCCCCTAAATAAATCAGAGCTGCTTGTTTCAGCAAAGTTATACTGCCTGAGGTATTTGTCTATGTTAAAGTACTGTACTGTGATTGTTGCACTGTATCGCATTTCATAGGAGGTCCCAGTGCCGGAACCAGTCCTGGGGGTAGTGTATACTGTGAAGGTAATTCTGATATATTGTGTGGGCCACTAGTGGGAAGAAAGGGGGGTTGCAGTGTCCCAGAGGGCTGTGCCCAAGTTAGTTTAACTATTGCAAACCCTGACCTCTGGGTGGAGGCACCCGCCATTGGATCCAGGCCCCTCAACCTGTTAGTGGCAAATCAGGCAGGGGTAGTAGCCCCTTGGATAGCGCCATCTAGGGGTTACATAAGCATTTTCTGTATCAGGAATGTGGATACCATTTAAGTATTTGATGTTTACATTGCTTTAGTCACAGTGCCTAACCAAAACAAAATCCCAGTGGAACACTGTATACAGTTAGTTTATAAAAATACATAGTACCTTTATGTATCAAAGTTATGTAATAATTAAGGCATCAAGGACCTACGACTCTAATACAGCTTAGATTTTATGACGCTCTCCCATCAATAAAAAAAAAAAAAACACTGAGAAGATAGTTCACATAAGACAAGTGATTTAATAAACTAGTTGCCTGTTTAGAAACAGCTAACTCTGATTAATTTGAAGACTGCTAAAATTTCACTGGCAGTGACTAAACTGAAACTACCATCTCTGCCTGCCTTACAATATACAAGATGCTGAGACCATTTGTGTATAAGAACTTCTTAATGTGTGCAAACACCCAAGGATGTACCTGTCAACGGACCTTGCAGTCCAGTGTACCTACCAGTTATCAACAGTCAGATACATAAATAAACCAAAACTACCCAATGTAAAATGAAATAGAAATAGTAACCTTTGAAATCAGGCAAATTATTTCTTTTTGGGATCTAGGGCTCTGTTCTCAATACAGTACATTATGATGCAACAGGCAAACAATAAACTCCCATTAAAATCATAAATGAGTCAATTGGGTGCTTCTGTTGTGCACGGATTTTGGCTCTTTATTCATTCAAAAATAGCTTCCCCTACACGTTTTGAGTACAATACTGTATCAAAGGGATTACAGAGATAAAACATCTCTTCGCATTTTACCAAAGGCCCACAGGAAGCAGGGCCTTGGGAAAAAAAAAAAAAACCCAAACAAAAAAAATCTAAACAAAGCCACTTTAATCAGTTATAAGAATTACAGCAGGCCCTGCAGTACTGCAGCAGCTCAATACTGGACTGCTGCTGCTTGAGAAACTCCAGAGAGAGTAAACCTGGTGTGATAAAAGACTTGACAAAGCAATTCTGACTGCAGAGCCCAGCTAAGCTGTGGGCTGAATGTGGGAATAGGGGGCCCAATCACTGTCCTTTCAATATGCGCAATTTGCACATGGCTTTATCAATAGCCTCAGTGCTGAATACAGAACACACTCTATTTGGCTTTCAGTCAATTAAGCTTTAAGCTGTCAGCAAACAAGACTTTTAAGTTAATTTTGAATCACTGCGAATCAAGTTGAAGGTTGTGAAAGGGCGCGTTCGCACACCGACATGAAAAAAGACAGTTTAATTGTCTCTGAATAGCCATTATACGCTGTGATAGGTCTATTGAATCTTAGCTAATCTATTTATTTATCAAAAGAGCAACCATAGGTTGCTAAAAGAATAATGTAAAAATCTTTTTGTAACATTTTACATCAGATCTGATGTTAAACAACCTCTTTGCAACACAGTAAACAGCTGGCAAGAAAAACTGGCTTCCAGTTTGATTAAAAATTGCTTCAAATGACTAGCTAAATTGTTTGGAATGGATTTTCTCTAGGCTTCGGTTTCTCATTTGCAAAATGAACGTTATGGTTTAATAATAAATAATAAAAGTTACATATAAGCTACATATTTGGGGCCAGTTTTCCTTTGTAATTTTAAAATAAGTTACAAACTAAGGGGCCCTAATCACAAAACGGTTTCTCCCATTCTGTGTCTATGGCAAAATACTTTTGTGACTAGTACCCTTGGGTACTACCTATGAAACTAGTTTATCCCTTTCTGTGCCTAGGGCAAAAAATTTACGTGATTAGGGTCCAATGGGCCATTTACAGAACATGTACCGGTAAATGGAAGCAAACAACAGTGCCAAGATTTGGACTGCAATCTAATTTAGAAGTTTTGTTTCCTTCAAAATACTGTATATTATACTGGTGCTTGTTGTTAGTGTTTGTGTCAAAACCCCTATTTCTGACAGCTTATAACTCCACTGTCTTAGGATCTAGGAATTTGACAACTGGCACGCACCCTTCCTCTCAGTCCTAAAAGCTAAGTATGTGCACTTTTCAAAACAGCAGTTTTGTTAGTTTCAGTTGGATGGAGGCGAAGAAAATAATAACATTCACCCAAATTAAAGCTATTTTTGTGCACAGACAAAAATAAATACAACGACTTAAAACCTAAAACTTAGTTTGTTCGATATTGGCCCACAGTAGTACACTGTGTTTGTTTGTGACAAAAAAGGCCAAATTAAAAAGTTATAAGTATTTTAAATCACAGTGTGCAAGTATCCGCAGCCCCCCAAAACGAGAAAAAAATACATGAAAATATATTACCTTTTCTTAGGTTATAAATAAATGTGTTTTCCTGCCATCAGTACAATAACACAACTGTTTCTTTATAAATGATTTCCAAGTCAATCACAATGAAGGAAAAAAAAAAAAAAAAAGAACTCCACCACCAGTACCCCTCAAACCCTCATCACTAACCTTACCAGCAGATGGGTGGCCAACCTCACTGTGGGAACCCCAATCCCCAATCACTAACCTGACTGGCAAGTGGGTGCCCAACCCTTCCACACCCTGTCCCTCCCCCCACCCACTGTCTGGGAAGTCTCCCTACACCCAGCCCATACAATCTAAATAACACCATTCCCTTGTCACACACCATGGCCGCCCCAGTGCACACAATATTTCTGGTTCCAGGGTGGGCAACCGGCACAGCCTCCCCCCACCTCGGCCAATTACCATTTTCTATTTTAGTCCCATGAGAACTTAAATGAAAAAAAAAAAATCTCCAAACACTTAATTCCGAAAAAGACCCTACTGTACATGTGTACGGACTTTATTTTGGTTAAAAAAAGTATGAAGCTACTGGTCCGCCCATTTCCAAGGGATCTGTGACTTTGTGTAGGGACCACGGACCCTGTGCAAAGCAAGTTATAGGTCCAGTGCCACACCCAGCAGCTCTGCTGCTTAAACAAGCTACATGTCCAGTATAATGCCACAGAGGAGCCCAAATGTGCCTGTTGTTTAATTGCAAAACAAAAAGTCAACATATTAATGCATGTGTTAGGGCTGAAGGACAAAACATAAAAAGGTGGGGGAAAAAAAGTTAAGAGAAAAATCCCTCAAGCCTTGGTGAATCTGCTGTGTGGTATTCCTTGGGGTATGACTGATCGTGTGACACTGTGTAGTGTGTTGTCATAACTGTGGCACTGTCTTGTCCAACAAAGTAAAATATTGACACAGTAAAGCCTGGGTTGTGGGTGCAGAAGTTAGGTTCATATCAATGCGGCACTCTTCGATCGTTCAAACCCCGAGGAATAGCACAACACAGATTCAACAAGGCTGAGGGACTTTCCTCTAACTTAATTTCCATACTTGTGTGTTTTGTGCTTCAACCCCAATAGCTACATTAAAGGAAAGCTGTCTAAAAAATCGTGCCCCCGCCCCCCAAAGGCATACCCCGTAACCCCCCCCCATTAAGCTTTTCGAGAGGAAAAGCCTTCATTTTATAAACATCAACTTACTTTATTTGGTTTGAAAACTCCAGGAGCAGGAATATGGCGGACCGAGCGCAGCTCCATTTACTGTAAAAGTGCGGCGCTGCACCACTTGCTTCAATACATTTGTATTGAAGAGAGTGGTGCAGCACCAAACTTTTACAGCAAATGGAGCTGTACACGGTCTGCCATATTCCCCACTCCCGGAGTATTCAAAACTAAAATAAAGCTGATGTTTATAAAACGAAGGCTTTTCCTCCCAAAAAGCTTAATCGGGGGTAAGCCTTTGGGGGTGAGGGGCAATTTTTTGGACAGCTCACCTTTAAATTTTTTTTGCTTGTTTACTTTAGTTTTATAATTTTTCACAATTATAACAGCAATTGATACATTCACATATGGTAAACAGTCCAACTACAGTGTTGTGCCTCTGGAAGCACAAAGGCTCCTCAATCAAAGGGCAAGATGCAGTCACCATAACTCATATTTTGTTGCAACATGAGAAGAAACCTTCTAATTTAAACATACATGATAAAAGACTTGTGTCCTCGGTGTCCCCTATGCAGTAACTGATGACTGTTTATGTCAAGTTCGTTTTGAAACTGAAACCTCCATGGTTTCCATATAACTTACTTTACTCTTCCTAAAGTTTGTTCGTAGATCAGTGTTATCGGCCATGTAAACTGTTTTACTTTGGGGTTTTCTGGTGTTATTTGTTTTTCCCTGTATAATAGTTAAGGGACAACTGGGGCTATGGGGTTTTAAGTGTTGCCTATTAATGTATCTATGGTTTTTTTTTTGTTAGCTTTAGGTTGAATGCATGACAATACTTTCTGTCCCTTCGGGACAAGTACTCTTTTGGACTATCCTACTATGGAGTTTTTCACACCTCGGTCACAGTCATGCTGCTACTGGGCACCATATCAGTGAAAACTTGCAACATTAACATACTTTTTCACAATATTATATATTCCTTGCATCCTACCAAGCAGCAAAAGGAAAAAAACATTAGGGTTTTGGGTCTCCAGAGTCTTGGCAAATCAGTGGTGGAGTCTTTCTTTGGGGTTGTCAACCCAAATGCTCGCCCCTCTCTCGCAGTCCATAGCCTTCTGTACAAAACACACACACACACATATATATACGTATATACAAACACATCTATTATAGTGGCGTGGTCGCACCCCTATAGTTAGGGCCGAGTAGCCTGTTTCATATTAAACCCCATTTTTTGCACCTTAATAACGTCTGCGTTCTTTGAAAAATCACCTAAAATTTGCATGCGCGATCAGGCTGCCAGAATCTCAATGCGAGAAAGTTTTGTGGCCAGGCCTTGTATGGTTTTCAAGATATCGGACGCAAGGGTTTTTGAGTTAACGCTCGCATTTACATTAGTAAAAAAATTTATTGTAAAGATAAAAAATCAAGAAAGGTTAAAAAACAAAAATGATTGCAACTGGTTATTTGTATGATTTATTTATGGTAGGGGAAAAAACAGTCAAGATGGCTGCCATTTTCTTTTTACTGTTTACACTTACAAACAGTAAAAATTCATATACATTATGTAGTTAAAAAAACAAACACCTGAACCTACCTTAATGGGACTTGGTTAGATAGATTCTGATGTTTGTTTTTTAAGTAGGCAGAAATACATTTTCTGAGCACCTAAAATCCAGGGTGCCCAGCTTAGCGAGAGGAGCCGTTTACCCGCATTTTCTGTATGAGAACAATGGGACTTTCTTGACTTCTGCAGCCACAACTGGAACTCATGCTGCAGTGAGCCGCTGTTTCCCTGGTGTCTAGTGGCACCCCTCACTCTCAGATCACGGTCTCCGGAATTAAGGTTTCCCTGGTGTCTGGTATCAACCCCTAACCTCTGATCACCACCTCCTAATTAATTTAGCATTCCCTGGTGTCTAGTGGCACCCCCACCCTTCAATCACCATCCCTGTAATTGAATCATCATTCCCTGGTGTTTAGTGGCACCCCCGGCCTCCAATCACCGTCCCCGAAATAGAATTATCTTTCCCTGATGTCTAGTGGCCCCCCTCACCCTCTGATTGCTGTCCCCATTGGTTTTGTGTCTTTCCCTGGTGTCTAGTGGCACCCTCCACCTTCCAATCCCTGTCCCATAATTAATTGATCATTCTCTGGTGTCTAGTGGCACTTCCCACCCTCCAACTGCTGTCCCTGTAACTGAATGATCTTTTCTTGGTGTATGGTGGCATCTCCCACCTCCGATCACCATCCCCATAATTGATTGTTTTTCCTGGTGTCTAGTGGCACCCCCCCACCCTCTGATCACCATCCCTGTAATTAAATTATCCTTCCCTGGTGTCTGGTGGCACCCCCACTCTCCAATCGCCATCACCATCGGTTTGTGTCTTGCCCTGTTGTCTAGTGGCACCCCACCTCCAATCACCTTCCCATCACTTTTTTCAGGCTTCCTGGTGTCTCGTAACCCCACCTCCAATTGCCGTTCCCATACTGACATAAAGAAGAACACCCTCAATGTTTTTTTTAACCTGCAAAAGAAATGGTTTCTCAGCGATCTGACCCTCATCCCACCTCCCACTCAGCGCCACATCCTTCAGTACACCCCCCCACTCCACACACACCTCACTCCCTGAGCAGGTCACAGGGTGAAGATCCACTCTCTGATGGAAGACACTAATTGCTGCTGGAACCGCCGACTGCAATATGAGAAACTAATGTAAGTATAGTTCAATGTATTCCAATGGGGTTTTCAACTTTGATGCACAACTTTGCCATTGTTGCATGTTTTGAGCCCAACTTTTCAACATGACCTTTTTGAAACCCCACCTCATGAACAATGGTGGTGGAATTGGTGATTTCTTGGACTTGGCGAAATCATCTTTAAAGAAAGATCTGAAAATTTTCACTGCCTTTGTTCACGAGGTGGGGTCATAAGAAGGCTATGCTGAAAATTTAAGGTCAAAATATATAAAACTTTCAAAGTTATGTGCATGCATACTGTACGTTTGCACGTAACTTTGGCAATTTTAAATATTTTGTCCCCAAATTTTCAACATAGCCATTTTTTTTTTTTTTACACTATCTCCTGAATGCGACAGCTGTCATTTTTGAAATCCTGGCCCAAATGTGTTTTTGCACCTGTGGTGCGGAATGACGATTGAATACTGTGGAGACACATTTCGGCAGGGATTTGAAAAAATTCACTACCAGGTTCATGAGGTGAGGTAATAACAAGGCTATGCTGACAATTCGGTTGCTGTTTTGGCAGAAATGCAACTTCCACAGCAACATACATGCACGTATCTGGGTCCTGTGCTTCCATAGGCAATTGAGGATACCATTATGCTATCTCAAAAAGTAAGGAAAGTATTTGCAAAACACTGTGTTAATGCACTAGGGTAACTTAATGCCAAAAAAGTAGGTAAACGAAGTGTTAGGGTTTCCAACCCTAACATCCTGCCCCCAAGCAGCAAAAGGAAAAAACATTAGTGTTTTGGGTCTTCGGAGTGTTGGCGAATCAGTGGTGGGATCTTCATTGGAGGTTGTCAACCCTAATGCCCACCCTATTCCGTGAGCAAAGCATGTCACACATGATCTCCTTTCTTCACGCAGGACCCACCGCCCTGCGTGAAGAATGGTACAGCAAATTGTGCTGGCAACCTGTGGAGAGACATACTTCTCTACTTGAGAACAATGCATCATTATGAAACAGTGGCTTGGAGCTGTACCTTGCACTTCGAATTGAAGGCTAGGGTCTGGGAGGGAGGGATAAGCACTAGGGTTGACAACCGCCAAAGAAGACCCCACTATTGATTCGCCAAGACTCCAGAGACCCCAAACCCTAATGTTTTTGCCTTTTGCTGTTTGGGGGTGGGGTGTTAGGGTTGGAAACCCTAATGGCACATTTCCCTACTTTTGTGGCATTCTTACCCTAGTGTATTAACACCATTTTTTTGCAAAGAATTTCCTTACTTTTTGAGATAGCATAATTGTATCCGCAATTGCCTATGGGAGCTGGGGGACTGGTGGAGAACAGCATGTGCTTGGGTCTGGGCACTGGGCAGATGGAGCATAAGGTGGCAGTCTGCCAGTGCCCTCTTGTTTTGTTTTTTTTTTTTTTTTTAATGTTATGTTTATTGATCTTGCAATACAATAAAAGACTTCCGGAAACAGTACATGATGATTAATAAAGAAAGTTATACATGCGGGCGCCACCCCTCTTAATACATGCAGGTTAAGATATGTTATTCATACTGTTTCAATTAGATATGATCTTGGGGGATGTCAGTACTGTAAACATAATTTAATCCAACACTTTATTCAGATATCTACTGCTGTTATATGGGCCCATGAGTTGCATGATGTATAAAATCATAGTATAAAAACCAAAAGGAATACGATCTTTGTGTCCTTCATAAAGAAAGAGAGTTAGTCATGCATATTTCAAGTTAGGGTACCATTCTAGTAGCATCAGAATAAAAAAGAATATCTAAAGAACCACACTCCTCTAAACCTATATCTGGCATTGTGGTAGTAAACATTGAACTACAGGAAGAAAAACAACCTTGAAGGGACGACTCTGGAGCTAGGAAAACCCCCACTCCTGTCCCCATCAGGTTAACCAGAAATACTCTAAACAGCTATAAACTTTTATCATTACAGGTATATCAAACACTGTCCTGTCTTGAGCTATCAGCAGAGCAGAACCTCCGAAAGAGAAACAACTATATTCTGGCGCCAGACCCTCTTATTGTACCAATCAAGTAATGAGCTAATGGTTAATTTTCCTGTTAGCATCAAAACGTTCACTGCAGGTTCAATTAAACAGAAGCAAACCTGATGTCTGGCCCTGCAGGAATTAAATCAGGTTTTGTCGTCTTCGGCTTCTTCCTGATCAGACGTGTCCCTGTGTCTCAGTGGTGGAGTGTGTCGATGGGCCCATTTCAGGGCTTCGTCCGGGTCCGAGAAAATATAGACCTTCCCCTCAAACAGGATCTGGAGTCGCACTAGAAAAAGAATGTTGTGGGATATGTCTGACTCATGTAGGATGGCCCGAACCCCACTGAACCTCTTCTTTTGCCGAGTGGCATAACTCAAGTTGGGGTAAGGTCAAACTTGAGTGCCATCTTGGAGCAATATTTTCTTCTGTCTTGCTAGGGAGAGAATAAAGTCTCTTGAGCCTATCCCATCCAGGATTGTGACTATGGCTCTGGGGGCTTCAGGCCTGGCCAGGCACCCCCTTGTTGTTACTCGATAAGCCTTTTGGAATTGGCTGCATCGATCCACAAAGGCTTGACCTAACTGTTGCTCCAGCCATTCCAAAGTGAATAGGCTAAGATGATCCCCCTCGCTCCGTTCCGGCATACCCACGATGCAGAGATTCGCTGCCCGGGCCTGGTTTTCTAATGTCTCAAGCCAGGATCTCAGGTGAACATTTTCTTTAACCAAGGTAGCTGTAGTTCCCAGGGCCACCTCTGAGCACTTATGGGACTCCAACACTTCTGTTTTTATAACTTGGACTTCAGACTCCATTGTGTGGACTCTGTTGGTTAAGGAGTCAAACTTTTCAGAGAGTCCAGACGCTGTAAAGATAAGGTGCTTGATCTTGAGTCCCAATGTTTGCAAAGTTTCTTCACTGCTAGCACTGTCGACTGGAGTAGAACAGTCCTGCGTGGACCTCGTGACAAGGGGTAAAGGAGCACTTTTAGTTTTAGCTCTGTCCTGCTGCACCTTATCTTTCTTCAGATTACCCATCCCGATTCTGCAGGAATGCCAATGGACAAATATAGTAAATGTGTCTGCCAAAGCACCAGAAAAAGTATAACATTCATACATAAATTAATTTCTTTGTAAAGAGCTGTAGTTCTAGACATCTTAATCGGGCTTAACAGCGTGCCCCTGCCCTCTTGTTGCCTTTAAATAATTTAATCTCAGCAGTGCAGCACACATTTTTGTCTTGTTGCTGAACTGGCCTTTCAGTAAAGCATTACAAATGCAAAGTTATTCATTCATTCATTTATTTTTTTTAACTGAAGCCCCTGGCAGAAGCCTGATGTGATTTTTTTTTTTTTTGGGGGGGGGGGGGGTTGCTATTTTGATAATTTAATTTTACTCAAATTAAGTGTGTCATTGGGACAGTGCCTGGCCACTGGTAGTTGACAACACCTTGGTAGCATCCCATATAATTCTTTATTCACGTTTCCTTTTGTGGGAGTTTAAAACTCTCTACAATACATTTGCCCAAGTTGCAGGCTTGTCTGCAGGCTGCAGCAGTTGCTTCTTTCTTACTCCTCCTGAGTCCTGAAGCAGCCTTTTGCAGTGTGATCTGGGCAGTGTGCAGGGCAGTAAGTGTGTGCAAGCTGGCAGTGTGCCGGTGCCCAGCCCATGGCAGCTGGCACCTCGGTGGCATTTCCCAAAAAATATTTTTCTCCTTTTTGTGGCAGTTTTAAAATGGAAACTATTAGTCTTCATATTCCCCCAATTTGCTGCAGTTCCTTCCTCCGGAGTCCTAAAGCAACATGTGTGTGTGTGTGTGTGTGTGTCACACTGAGCTGTGATGCTGCAGTGTGATATGGGTAATGGGCAGGGCAGCAAGTGAGTGCCAGCTGGCAGCGTGCTAGTACTGGACCCCTGGTAGTTGGTACCTTGGTGGCATTCCATAAAAAAAATCTTTTTGTGGCAGTTTTCAAATTTAAACTCATAGTCTTCACATTTTCCCAAACTGCAGCAGTTCTTTCCTCCCGAGTCCTGAAGCAGCCTGTGTGTGTGCGTGTTGTCTTGAGCTGTGCTGTTGCAGTGAGCGCTTGACAGTGGGTTGAGGAGTGTATGCCAGTGCCTGGCTCCTGTCTGTTGGCACCTTGGTGATGTCCCAAAAACAAAAAATTCACCACATTCCCTCAAGCTACTGATGTTCCTTCCTCTTCCACCTCCACCTCCTTCTCCTCCTCCTCCTCCTGAGTCCTGAAGTTGTGTGTGTGTGTGTGTGTGTGTGTGTGTGATCCTGAGCTGTGCTGTTACAGTGAGATCTGGGTAGTGGGCAGGGCAGCAAATGTGTGCCAGATGGCAATGTGCCACTGCCGGGTCCCAGTAGCTGGCACCTTGGTGGCATCCCATAAAAAATAATATGTTTTTGTTCTGCGGCAGTTTTCAAATAGTTGAAGCTCTTAGACTTCATGGTCCCCCAAGCAGCAGCAGATCCTTCCTCCTGAAGCAGCCTGCAGTGCTGTCCTGAGCTGTGCTGCTGTAGTGTGATCTGAGCAATGGGCAGCAAGTGTGTGCCAGCTGGCAGTGAGTTGGTTCCTGGTCTCTGATAATCCTTTGTGGCATCCTATTGTTAAAGTAAAAATAGAAAAATTATAACCAAAACATAATATGAAAACATTAAATAAAGTCTTACTCTTCAGCATTCATCACCCAAGTGGCTGAGTTGTGTTGTAAGCATTAGGAAATGGAGCAACAGAGAGGCCATGGAGATGGTGACATGGGATTGTCCAGACACAAAGAAAAAACACAAAAGCATAGTGGGCTTGGTCACAGACCCTCTCTCTCACTGGGAACTGCAAGTGTAGAGGAAGATGACAGCAGCGGTCTAACAGTCCCTAAAGTACC
Organism: Neoceratodus forsteri; assembly: GCA_016271365.2. Classification (NCBI taxonomy): domain Eukaryota; kingdom Metazoa; phylum Chordata; order Ceratodontiformes; family Ceratodontidae; genus Neoceratodus; species Neoceratodus forsteri. Next base: position 1,270,708,441 of record CM057449.1, on the reverse strand, counting down.
TCACATTGTAGAACCAGTCAAGGTGGCACTGCAAGGACTGCAACATGAGCAATCATTATAGAAATAAGGCATAAGAAAGGAGTGCATTAGGTAGTGACGCAGGCAGAGAAGGAGGAGGAGCAAAGTGATTTGGAGGACCCTGGGAAAAGAGAGAGATTGTAATTATATACCCAGTAAAAGTAATAGCGGCAGCAGCAGTTCTGGGAAGGAGGAAGAGATGTAACAGGTGGGAGTTTGACTTGGGGCAGGTGCACATAGAGATAAAAAAAAGACCAAAAGTGGTTGTACAAAAAAAAGAAGGCCACAAGTCAACAATGGGGAACACAACAATGAGCATGAGAAATGACAGCAGATGAAGAAGAGACAGGTAAAACTGAAGGCCCTGGACACGTGGTAGAGGAAGAAGAAACAAATTATTTACCATGGTAATCTTCTTTCTTCCAAGTGATACTCAGGTATTCATAACTTACTGCAGTCATCCTTGCAAGCAGAACTGCCCAGAGAGAATTTGGAACATATGCAAATGATGGAATCTTTTGCATGAGCCACTTTCAAACGCTGCCTTATACTAACTGCCCTAGTTCTAAACCCCTCAGATTTCCTAGAAGCCTGGAAAGACAGACCCACGGGGACTAACTGTAATCATAATACTATTAATAACAATATTAATCATAATAATAACAATGATAATAATCATAATCACAGAAATAACTTCCTTAGCACCCAAAGAAAGGGCCTTCAGCTGGAGGGCATTACATGTGAAAGAATACCCTTGAATGTCTAAATCACCTGAAAAGGGGAAGAGGGACAACAATAGTGAACACAATCACAACATATGTGCCAGAAATGGCACTTATACCCCTGAGAGCACAGTATTCAGGAGTGCAGAGGCTAAAGGTTCCAGAAGGGGAGGCAGGGTGGGAAAGTTATGAATACCTGAGTATCACTTGGAAGAAAGAATATTACTGTAGTAAGTAATTTGTTTCTTCTCACCCCAGTAATACTCAAGTATTCATAACTTATTGCAGACTAAGAAGCAATACCTTTGGAGGTGGGCACAGAACCTTATTTTAGGAACAGACTTTGCAGCACTGCTGTGCCGAATCTGACATCACCCCTGGACAGAATATCCAACTGTAATGCTTCGAAAAGCTGAGTAATGTGTTCCAGGTAGCTGCTTTAGAGATGTCCACTAAGGAAACATCCCCAACAGCTGCTAAGGTAGCAGCTGTATACCTTGTGGAATGGCCTCTCAACCCTGTTGGGGCTCCTTTCCCGCCTAGAGTAGCAAAACTGGTTATGCTGTACTATCCAGTGAGAACTGGACCTTCTGATGCTGGGTTACCCTTTCCCATATTCTCAGAGGCCAGGAACAGCTGTTTTCTGTCCTGCCTATGGACTTTAGTAGCTGTCAAGTAGTAGCTAAGAATTCTTTTGACGTTCAGACTATGAAGACTCTTTTCACCAGAACTTGTGTTCAGTGAAAAAGACAGGAGAGGTAATGACTTAATTCAAACGTAAATCAGAAGACACTTTAAAGGAAAAATGCCCCTTTTTTTCCCCAGGACAATTTTGCCTCTTTGGAATAAAATGTAGTCCTGTTCAATGCAGACATACCTGGGATCACTGATTCTTCTGGCAGAAGTCATTACCACAAGGAAAAACAGTTTTCTTTCTTAAAACAGCCCTTTTTTTCAGATACGTTGAAGACATAGGCTCAAAGAGGAACCCATGAACCTAACTATATACACATCTAGGCCACATACTGGCACTGGTTCCCTGTGTGGGGGTGCAAATGGGACAGACCTTTAAAGAACCCTTTGAAGACAGGGTCTGAGTCCTGATAAACCTTATGTCCAACTGAAGTGTAAGCCAGTGCTGTGGCCAGTTGGACCTTTAAGATACTGGAATGCAAGCACAGTAAGAGCAAATAGGTAAGATAGTCTAGCACAGCTGGAACACCAGCCTGTGCTGATATGTGCCAGGCCCTTAAAGCGCATTTTAAAGATAGGCCCTGAGGCAATTACAACATTTTGTCCAACTAATATGTAAGCGGATGCTGCAACTAGGTGGACCTACAGGGTGCTGGACTGCCAATCCAATGAGTGTAAATAAGTAAGACAGTCAAACACAACTGGGACCCAGCATGTGCTGGAACCAATTTCTTGGCTGAACACCAATAGTAAAACCTTTTCCCCATTCTGAAGCATAGATTTTCTTAGTGGAAGGCTTCACCACATCTCGAGCAGAGACTAGACTCCTGCTTACCAAATCTGACCAACTTGACTGGGGTGTAATAGAGATTATTTAAAATATAATACTGGGTCAGTCTGTGGTTATCTTGAGATAAGTAACGATACACATCCCTCCAAATTGAACCCCAAACTGGGATAGAGCACGAACCAGAAAGAGACCAGATTTTGGAACCCTCTAAGGGAACAGGGAAAAGGTCAGCCAGCAGTTTATTGTAAATAATAGAGATGCTTCTACGCGAGCTGGCCGCCTCCTGAATCTTTGCAAGAAAAGGACTTATTTTGGATGGGGAACTGGTGGGCCCCAAGGTTTGGAGGATCAGATGCCTCAGTTGAAAAACTTTAAAAATAAATCTTTGAGGGATGTGAAGGGACTTTAAAATCTCTTCCAATTGAGGAGATTACCCTGGTCGTATAAAGATTCCACAGACAGATTTTAGAAGCCATGAGCTAACCTTCAACTATGCATCTACCCCCAATTTCGAGGTTAGGATTTGAAACCAAAGGTTGGGCTAAGTCTTTAGACGGAGGAAATTAAAGAAATTCCAACATTGAGAAATAACTCTAATGGACAGACCAATAGGAAGTCCACGAATGACGGGTGGAGCTTGGAGAGCGGGTGCCAGAAAATACTAGAAGGGCTCAGACCTGCTAAAACTAATAAATTTACTTGAGTTGCCATTTGGGTAGAAAAGTGGAAGGCTGGGTGTTGGACAGCTTCCCTAATCTAGCCAGATGACTAGCCCAATAATACAGCAAGAGATTGGGTAGACGAAGGCCCCTTGTCTCTGGAGCGCTGTAAGCTTGAGGAAAGCTCTTCAGTTGTTTCCCTTCCAAACAAAAGTTGGATAGTACCGAAGTTAACCTGAGCGAAGAACTGCCTGGGTAGCCAAATGTTAAGATGGGTCAGGGGTATAAAAGCCGGGCAGAATATTCATTTTGATAATATTAATATCACTCAGTGGAGAGAGGCAGCCGTTGCCAACGATCGAGGTCACACCTAATTCTCCTGACCACATTGTCTAAATTGAGTTCCTTGGCCAATCCCTCACCCCTGGTTACATGCACACCTAGGTATTTAAAGGAAACCGGTGCCCACTTCATACCAAACCGCTCAAAATCAGATTTAAAGGTAAGAGAGTTAACCGGGAAAATGACCGATTTGGAGACATTCAACCTATAGTTAGAAACCTGACCAAAATGGTCAATAGTTTGAAGGACATGTGTTAAAGATTGTATGGGATTGGTAAGGTATAACAGTACATCATCAGCGAATACCGACAAAGTTAGGGGGAGTTGAGCGAGGGTACAGCCCTTGATTTGTGATGAGCCTTTGATACTCACAAGCAACGGTTCCAAGTAGAGGTTGAATAGGTAGGGAGACAGGGGGCAACCCTGCCGGGTGCCAGCACATAGGGGAAAACTGGACGAAAATACCCCGTTACAATAGACTTTAGCCGAGGGGAATTTGTAAATAGCCATAATCATATGAATAAAAGGGTCAGGGAAGCCCATTCTCTTCAGAGTAGCCCATAGAAAGTCCCAGTTCACTCGGTCAAAGGCTTTTTCTGCGTCGAGCAGCAGACCATAGGGACTCTGGCAGGAGTCTGGGATATCTGAAGGACATGGGCAAAGGTTCTCAGATGATCGGCAGATGATCGCCCTGAACGAGCCTCTCCCTGCTCCGGGCTCAGCAAATGCTGCCACACCTTTTTGATTCTGGACGATAAAATTTTGGAAAGGATTTTGATATCATAATTAAGGAGCGATATCCCTTACCTCCTTTGTTGCACATGTTTAGATATATTGAGCAACTGCTTTTTATATTCCTATCCTTCCTATCCACACTCAAAAACAGGCTTTAAGTAGCCATTGCACAACCTTCTTCAAACTCCTACTCCTCCTTTCCCCAATGCAATTTCAATGCGAAGAAGTAATAATGAAAGCTCCTAGATTTGCATTTACTTCCCTTCCACTGAGAGAGCAGTCACCTCTTTACTTGCTGCTGTTCCTTTCCTGGTATGCCCCTCCTACACAACACCCCTTACTATACCCAGTGTTTTGCTCCTAAATTGAAACCAAACAGCAGCAGCTCTGTGATGTAATCCCAAGGTCAGAGCAGCAGCCCCACTCTCTATAAAGAGAATCCTAAATTGAAACCAAACAGCAGCAGCTCTGTGATGTAAACCCAAGGTCAGAGCAGCAGTCCACTCTCTGTAAAGAGAATCCTGAATTGAAACCAAACAGCAGCAGCTCTGTGATGTAATCCCAAGGTCAGAGCAGCAGTCCACTCTGTGTAAAGAGAATCCTGAATTGAAACCAAACAGCAGCAGCTCTGTGATGTAATCCCAAGGTCAGAGCAGCAGCCCCACTCTCTGTAAAGAGAATCCTTTTAAAGGATTGTTCACAGATCTGGTTGTCTGTAATAGTACTGTAACAGGTGGTGGTTGTGGTGGGATGCGAACAAGTCTACCTCTAGAGTGACCCACCTTCTGAAGATAACTTGCACCACCTTACTGTTTAAGGACCATTTCTGATGGGACCAGTTGATTTGGGTCAAGGTATCTGCCAAGGTAGTGTCCCTATCTGGAAGATGGATATCCTGCAGGATCCCATGGAGCATGCTAAGCTCCATATTTTCATAAGTCCTGTGCAGGGAGGGCTTACCTTGTCCCTCCCTTCTTGTTTATGTAGTACATTGTGGTGGTACTGTCTGTTCTGACCTGTACCACCTTGTAGCAGTTGTGTGAAAACTTTTAGTGTCGGTACATGGCTTCTTAGCTCCCGCAGGTTTATGTGCAGAAGTGACTCTGCACTTGACCATGTGCCTTGGGTGGTGTGAACCCCCAGATGGGAGCCCACTCTAATAAAGATGCATCTTTTGTAAGACAACTGATGGGGACTCTTGGTGAAAGAGGAGGAAGAAGAAACTTCTTCCCTTAGGTTGGTTCCCTCTTTCCACCATTGGAGGCTTGTAACAATGTATTTGTTACTAGAATTAGTTTAAAAGAGGGTCCTGCCATGAAGTGATATAGAATGGCCCTGATCTGTAATCTGGATTCCAAGACTGTGCCAGTGGCAGGTGCCATGTGGCCAATAGCTGAAGACACTGTCTTGCAGTTTTTGTTTCATTCAGGCTGAATAAGCCTGCTATTAGTGGAATACTTCTTGCCCTGCATAGAAGCAGGTAGATCCTGCCTTGCAGGGTATTTAGCTCTGCTCCTATGAACTGTAGTCCCTGAGCAGGCCGATGGTCAGACTTTCTTTAGATTTATCAAGAGCCCTAGAGACTCCAGAGACCCTAGGTGAGTTGCAGATCCACTTGCTGGGATGATTCTACAACCGGCAGCCAGTCCTCTAGGTATGGGAAAACTGTGACACCTTACCTTTGAAGGTGCTCCAACCACTGTGTACACTCTTAAAGATTGACCTGATGAGAATCTGAACCTGAAGTACTTTCTGTGATATTCCCTTATGAGTGTGTAGGAATAATTTAAGACCAATGATGCCAGAAACCCCTTTAGGTTTTTCCTGGGGTTCAACATGCTTTGTCTTTTTGGTTTTCCTGGAGGGGACCGGAGAGACACCCGGACCACTCACCCCCACCTTTTTAATTTTTTTAAGTGCCTGAATCACCCTTCTCAGGGGGTGTGTAAGGAACAGAAAGCAGTTTCACACACAGATTTGGAAGCTGTTGGCTGGTCAGAGCCTGAAGCGCCCTTATTCGGTCTCTTTTGCAACTTTTCAGTCCTTTTCCCACTGTTTTTAGTGGAAGGAATTTGAGCTTAGGGACAATCCCTGACTCACTACATCCAGGACCACTTGTCTGTGGTATCTGACGTACCCCTGCTGTGGGTACTGCTGATACTGAAGTGCAGCCCCAGCCTGATAGAAGAAAGGGGGCTTGCTGTGGTGTATTTATCCACCTTTTCCATGTAAGCCTTTATCTTTATCCAAAGAGGAATTACACTCGACTGGGAACTCCATAACCTTGGTTGGGGTATCCTGAGTGAGGTCTGTGACTCGCAGCCAGGCAAACCTCCTCTGAACCCCTGTACTTGCCATCCACCTGGCAGCAGCCACCTGAACTGCTATTTGGCTGCTCCCAAACCAAATTTATCTGTTTCGGCTAGATCATCTGACAGGGGAGTCTTGGCCTTGGCTGACACAGCAGGGGACGACTACCATAGTGACTTTGGTTCTGACATAGGCTTGAAGTGTGTGCCTGCCTGATGGCCAAGTAACCTGATAAATATCCCTTTTTATGCCATGTTGTCAATTTCTCCAGAATCCTTGTTAGGAGGATAGGATGCCAGGGGTATCTTTGCATTGTCACAGGCTGTCACTTTAACCACTCCTTGGTGGACAGGGTGTGGGGATAAAATTTCAGTTCCCTCCCTGTCCAGCTGATATTTCTTATACATTCTCTTATCCAGAGGAGGAACAGAGCTTAGAGTTTGTAAAATCTTTAAATTATCTGCCCTGAAGAATTTATTCACAGGAATGGGAAGCTTTTAGTGGGTGTCAGCCCAATCATTTCTCACCAATGTGAAGAATGAGGAATAATCCTCAGATGTTCTGTGGGGAAAGCCAAACTCGTGTTCAGAGGAAACCTCAGATTCAATAGGTTCCCCTTCCTCCATTTCATCATAATTACATATTCTCCCTCTTAAATATTAGGAAGACTGCTTTGTAAAGGTCTGCTGCTGAAAGACAGACAGCCCTTGTAAGCCTGAAAGTGTTTTCTATAGCCGTTCCAGGCATTTCTCCACACTTTTGCCCTGGGAACGTTTTACAAATTCCACAATCTACATTTAGGTGATCATAGCCAAGGGGAGCAACACACAACTGTGCTTATCTGTCTTGGCAAATACTTCCCCAATCAGGACAGGCCTGTGCAATTTCTGCAGGAGTTGGCAGGCTTTACAGCCAGCACAGAAGTCACCAAAATGCTGTCCAGCAGGGGGTTCTGTGTGCTTAATTTTCTTCAGTTTCATTGAGGGAACCAGGGAGTCAGCCAGTTCAACAAGCCTCTTAAAAACTGCTTATATGCCCATCTCAGGGGTAGCAGTTGCAGTATTTGTTGTGGTGTCACCCACAGTAACTTAGGGTGTCAGCTGGTCAGAGCTCGAGGGACCCTTAAGTGGTGATAGTTATTTTTCTTTTTTTTGTTCTTTTTTTTAGTTAGTTATTTAATTTTTTTTTAACCTTATCCAGGCATTTCAATAGTTTTTCAGGACATGTATTGCAGATTTCACTCTGCTTTTAAATGTTGATGTCTAGATAGGCAAAACAAGAGAATGTTTTGACGTAACAAAATTTCACCACACTGAATACAAGGTTTGAAACCGGGATCACCAGTTTCTTCTAGTTTTTATGACATTTTCAATGTAAAACCAATAAAAGTTGCAACCGCTAAAAATATATTAATTTAAGTTTATTTTAGCAGTTGCGGTCGGTTCCCGAACGGTTGCGGGACCTGGGAACCGAGATAAAATGAACCGAGGCTATCTGTTCAAGAACCGATATTAGCAGTTCTTAAAACAAGCTAATTTAATAAAATTAAACATAACTAATGGAGTTTTTTGGTCAGAAAACTCTGATAAATATAAAATAAACCACGGTTTGCCCCTGGTTATACTGAACCAGGAGAAACCGAGAAAACTTACAATTTAAACACTAAAACTATGGATTTACCTAAAACTGGAAAAAGTAAAAGGCAGCAAATGAAATGTAAAGAATACTTATAATATTTTATAAGGTTTCTCGCATCAGAACAAAAGACAATGAGGAGAGGATCTCTGAGCATCTAGTCTTGACAGGCAGAGATAAATCAGAGGGGTTTAGAACTAAGGCAGTTAGTATAAGGCAGCATTTGAAAAGTGGCTCATGCAAAAGATTCCATCATTTGCATATGTTCCAAATTCTCGCTGGGCAGTTCGGCAAGGATGACTGCAATAAGTTATGAATACCTGAGTATTACTGGGGTGAGAAGAACCATTCCCTGACCCTGAAGAATTGGCAGAAGAAGAAGAGGAGGATGAGGATGTGGAAGCAGCCCACAGCAGCCTGTCCATCAGGCAACAGCTGAGCGTGCCAGCAGGAAAGACCAAATCGGTGACGCTGACTGTGTGGGATTCCCTTACAGTGGACAAAGAATCATGGAAACATGTAGTGTGTCTTATCTAAAAACAGGCTGAGTCAGGGTAAGGAGGGAACAAGGCTGGCAACATCTACCATGAAGTGGCATTTGCTGAAGTCCCACAGATCTCAGTGCAAGAAGGCATGCCAATGCATGGTGTCAGCAGCAGCAGCACCAGGCAGCGATGCTACTGCTGCTCATGATGATGATGGCAAAGGGGAGGAGAACATTAGCAGATGAGGTAGAGAGGAAACGGAAGAAAAGTCTTTTAAGTGGTATCTGATGCACAACTCCAACATCTTCCATTCATCAGATTAGTCCATTGACTCCCACACATCCAAGGGGCTGCAAATCCCAAGCCACTTTCACACCCAGGAATGTCAATAACAGTAGTCAGCTGGCATGTCCAGGGGGAAAAAGGCACTCAACTCTCATTGGTCCAGTCCCTGGAAATGGGCCAGAAATATAAAGCAAACAGACCACAGGCAAAAAAGTTAAAGGACACCTTATACAGCTATTTTCTGGGGTCGCCAAGTTAAAAATTGGAAATCGTGGTGAGCTAGAGATGGGGCTGGCATTTTAAAATATAATGCTCCTTACCTTTGTTATAGTTTTAACCTATTTTCATCATGTTTTAATACTGTAAACAAAGATCCTGAGTCTCAAAGTCGGTGCCACGATCCAGCCATAAGATGGTACTGATGTGAGACATGATTACGTCAATGAAGCGAGACTGCTACAGCAGACTAATAAAAGCCCTATGTAGCAGCCCATTTCAGCTCATACTGTAAAACTTCTGAAGCTCACCAACACGCTAATCGACACCTAACACATGCATTAGACTCTTGTGCACGTGTCAGGTGATGTGTGTCATGTAAGTGGAGGGTGGATCTTTTTTGCATACCTGCAAGTTTCAACATTGTTTCAAGCTCCTGTTGGATCTTTGTAAGTTTCTTGTTTCTGCACCTTTTGTACTACAATAAAATGAAGCACTTTATGGGTCAATATCTGGTATGAGCTTACTTTATTACTGACAAGAGGCGCAGGTCGCGTGCAAAGTGGCATGAGGAAATATTTCTTCGCTGAAAGGGTGGCGGACGCCTGGGATAGACTACAAGCAGAACTGGTGGAGACGGCAACAGTGGGGAGCTTCAAGCAAGCATGGGATAAACATAGGGGTATATTAGAAAAGAAGCAGGAAGGCGGAAGGGTTGCTGGAGACCAAACAGGGTCCACAAAGGCAGAAATACCTAGACAGACTGGGTGGGTCAAGATTGCCCTTTTCTGCTGGCAAATTCTATGTTCCTATGTTTCAGTCACAGCAGATAGTCTTTTGTTTAACTGTCTCTCTTAACCAAAAGTTCTCGGTCTCTTAACTACCCAGCTGCAACTTAAATGATCCTACTTCTTTATGCAATTTTTTCTTTAAGCCTTGCACACTGATGTGTTTTTTTTTGTTTGCTCCCATTGGTCCCAGCACTGCCACTCCTTCGGGCTCGCATAGCTCCCTGTGCCTGCTGTCTCACCTCCGCTGCCTCCCCTGCCTCGGTCATGGTCCTTTATGCCCTGCACCCCGGGGGGGGGGTCCAGCACTAACCCTTCCAGAAGGGCCCTTCCCCAGGGGGAAGGGATGAGAATTCAATTATGGTGTCCCCGGGGCAGACACACACAGGAGACAGAGGAGGAGGTGTGCTCCAGTGACTAACGTGGTGGGAGGAGGAGCGGCTGTCATCCGGTGAAGCTGGGACCATTTTCTGTTTCTCCTCAGGGGCGTTACGTGCCATGTGATGCTGAGGCCGAAAGCTGACGTCCATCATGCTCCCTCCCACAGTGAAGCTCGACATATTGCTGTGCCTCCAACCTCCACCAGGGGACAGCAAACGCCAAGCCTCTTACCCCCCCTCCCTCCCTGGAGAAGGCGAACTGTCGTTGGACGCTCAAGCCTTCTCCCATCTGGCCAGCCTTCTGACTCCCGGGTCCGTTCCTGAACCCGAGTCATCGTCATCGCAGGTAGAAATCCAACCGCTTGGCTGGCGCACACTGATGTTGATGCATCCCCTGGAGGGGTCCAACCCCGTCCCTCCTCATCCAGTCCTGCATGGCTTACCCCACCTTGGCGGCGACTGGCCACATCCAGGCAGATCTCCCATCCCCTCCTGATTATTAGGGACGGGGAAGCCTCTGGGGGCCACTGCATGTCAGGATCATCCCGCACCTACCAGGATTCTTCCTGTTTCTGGTCCCTTCCCCTGGGGCCAGTTCACTGTTGTGCAGAGCCACATGCACATGCATGTTTAGTGTGCTCTGTGTGGAGCCTGGCTGAGCATCCCTCCTCCATTTTATGCCATCCTTGCACTGTCACCCGCAGTCATAATAGTGGCAGTGTTGCAGCAGCCCACCCTCCCCGGAGGAGAGCATCCACCAGGGACGCTCAGCCCTCCGAGCCTCATTGGCTCATTTCTGAACCTAGGTCTCCAGCATTATGAGTTGGAGCTCAACCCCTGCACTGAAAACCCAGCTAGAAATGATCCCACTTAAGACTGAAATAACTCATCAGTCGGGAGATACTGGTAGAATATAGCAGTATTACCACAATCCCTGTAAACAGCAGATCGTGTGCAAATCTGAAACAACCTCAGAAAATAAAAGAAATTCAGATACAGTCTGCTTCATAACTGTTACACCATCACAAAAACATGGTTACCCCTTACATCACTGAAAACCTCAACTCAGCCCTAAAAAAATAACGCCCCCCCCCCCAATAATTACCTCCTTACACACATACAAATTAAAAGAAAGATGCATTACTCACAAGTTTTAATTTCTGGTATTCCTTTGCATACCATTAAAAATTCCCCTTCTATCCTACATACAAAGGGAGGGTCTTAACAGGTGGGAGGATGAGAGGGGGAAGGAGGAAGACTCCATGTAGAAAGTAGAAGGGGGGGCAGCTCCTGTAATTTCATCTGAAAGCTGCAAACTCAGACTAGATAGACCAAAATGGATCGTTTTTAGCTGGCATTTTCATATGTTCGTATATATGCTTATAAGGGAAATTTCGGCTGCTTATCCAGCCACAGTTAAAATTAAGGCCTTCTGTAGTGTATATGTTTGGAAGAGGGTTGAATATTCTACTACTGGAATTCTGCACCGCAGAAATTTGATTTCTTGCATTCCATGGCAAACTCATTCCGTCTACTTAATGTATGGAACGGCAGATGCTTGACAAGTGGGGAAGGATTCCTGTTTACTAATAACTTCTAACAGAAGAAAATACCGGTTTATTTTTAAACTGTATATTTTTTAATTTAAAATGGTTTCTCATTTTACCCATTTTATAAGTGCAATAAGACACTCCAGTGTTTGAGTTGTTATGTGACAACCACACTTCCAGCTGCTGAAGGCACTCCACATAAACACCTCGTACCACATACTGAATCTGGGTATGTGGTTATCACATATCAGAAAAAGGGTCTGAGAAATGCTGCAATCTGACTGGCTGTCAACATTCTGAGACCCTTACACTAATATCTGTTGCACTGTCATATACAGCCTGATCACCACGTGCATGAATTCTTTCTGTCAGCATGCCAATCTGTGCTGCTGAATGACTGAAATGATGCATTCTGATTCTGAACCAGCAGTCTAACACAGTTGGTGGATGAACTATTTTATTAAAAATCTCCCTCTCAAGGAAGGAAAACATTAAAAAGGTAAAACTTCTAACACTTTTCTTTTGGAATATGTTTTTATAATACCAATAAGGCACACTCAACAGATTAACAGTCAAGTACCCTCTAGGGTCAATACTGAACATGGCTGTGCCTCGTGCCACATTACACGCATAGGGGATGACAAACTGTTAATCTAACCAGTGGTCACGCCTTATTGCTTAAACAACCCACAATTTGTCATTTCCTATTGCTTACTTTGTGTATCCTCTTGAAATTAGCACTTGTGTGTTGTGTTGCGCTGCACTAATAAACACTTTTTGTACCCTGCTGTACCAAGGACACCCACAAAAATAAGATACTGTATCTTGTGGGACAATCCAGACACCCGTTTGATTCAAATTTCAATAATTTTCCTAAATGTGTACAACAGACGAAAAACACAAATATACTCTTTTATTAATGGTCAGTGGAATGATAGGTGTAAAATATAAATCAGGATTGCTAAACATGTCAGTACACATTATTATCAGACTTGTGTAACACAAAGGAAAGTAAGTGATTGTTTAAACAATGCAGGGGTCACAGTTGGCTCTTAGGGTTTATCTTCTGGTTTCCAGAGCTGAGGTCAAGCCCTGAACTCTGCCTCTGGCCACTGTCAGTTAGGCTTAATGAGGGCCCTTGTTTCACAAAACAAAGTGATGCAGTGTGAAATGAGTTTTGTCAGTCACCAGTCTCAGTTATCTTTTAATTGATCACATTAAAAAAAAGAGACAAAAAAGGCAAACCTTAGTAAACTGTGTTTAGGAAAATATGACACAATGGCTTGGGCAAATCTGAGAATCTGTTTTATACACATGGGTCACAGAAGCAAAATTATAATGTAATTTTTTATTTGTGCTGATGTTCCACAGTCTTTACAAAGAGAGAGAAAACACACGTTGCTTTTCTACAATAGAGTTGTAGTTATTTTTGTAGTCATCTCTGTCAGATCTAACCAATATTATCAGCAATATAAAGATACATTTTAGATGTGTATTAAAAAACACATGGGGGGGGGGAGAGACTAGAGGAAAACCAAGATGGTTGCCTGAATTTTTGTAGCTCTTGCCTCTATAGAAAAATATCAGGCTATATGTTTGTTACTTAATGGCTGCAAAAGCTAACAAGTGAGAGAAACTTCCTAGAAGCTGTATGGATGTTAGGAGTGTTTATTTTGGCATTCAGAAGCACTTCAAGTGCATGCAGTTGGTGAAGACAACTCTGTCCGGATGTCATTGCTGGTGCTGGCTTCAACATGATATGCCACTCCAAAGAGTGTAAAGTCAAACCAGAAGCACCTGGACTTGGGAGCTGTTCTGAAGGCCGCAATGAAAATTACAATGAGCACTCTTTACAAGGTGCTAACTGCATTCCAGGAGGAGCATCCCTTGTAAAACGCTGAGTTTTCACAGGCAAAGTCTGTGAAAGCGAGAAAGAACTGGTACTGCTGGGGGGCGGAGGGGAGACTAGAATGCTCGCCACACGATTTAAGGCATAAGATAAATGTTTATGGGCATTACAGTTAAATAGACACTAATTAAATTATGGGGGAATAATACCAAAATTAAAAAAAGTATAACCAAATATTATTTTTTGTAAAACTGTCATGAAATTTTCCATGTCAACATTAAAAGAGTATATGGCTATAGCTTGTCATTATGGAAGAATTATATTTCTATCATTTATTTCCATAAATAACCTCTGTTGAGATGTAAATAAGGGATACACAACAAAGACCTGCAGCATACATGATATATTTTCACTAGTGCTGTTTGACCTTGGGTAATCTCGTGAGTGATGTGCCCAAGGTCAAATAGCAACAGTGAAAATAAATCATGTATTCCATAAGGTCCCTGTTTTGTATTTCATTTATGCAATACACAGGGACCATGCATTTTGTTTTGTTTTTTATATGTAAAAGTGTCCTACTTTCTTTTGTGAAAATATGCTGCTCTGCTTCCCACGAGTGCCATTGCCATGGAAACCGCATCAGGACAGCGCACTGATGTTGCTGCATCACCGATGATTGGTTAACCCAGCAGTGTTTGTAAAAAATGTAAAAAAAAAAAAGGTGACATCTCTTAGCAAGCGAGTTTGGTGAAAATGTGACTAAGGCTTGGGAAACAGCTGTTTTTGCAGTTTGGCTTTTTTCGTAAAATGCGGTTAAATTATTTAGCATGTCTGTTGTAGCTATATGTTCAGTAAGATGGAGTTCTGCCGGCTGGAGATGGAAGTCTCGTCGGTTCTTGGGCCAACTATTTTACATTTTAAAATAAGGTACTGCTTTTTTCTGTGTTTGGTAGACATAAAGCGAGTGTGAGATGTGGTATACAAAAAAAACTGTGCAGTTAAGAAAAAAAAAAAGAAATGTGGACTAGTGGACGCTGGTGACTTTTTTAGTAAGTAAGCGAGTCAGTCAAGCGGTAGAAGGGTACTGATTTGGGATGATTTGTTATCAAGAGTTATGAACATGAACGGAGTAGCTAGACAAAGGTGAAATGCAAGGGAATGAGAGGTTGGGCGGGCATGTGGTTTGGAAAGCTTTACGTTTTCAAAAGAAAAGAAAGTGATTTGTTTTTTTTTGTTTTGGCTAGCTGACAGGCTGGTGAGTGAGCTGGATGAATGAAGCTGCAATTCAGTTTGTTTTTTAAGAGCAACTGTGGGTGTGAAAGGGAATGTCGTACAGCAGCTCAAAGTAAAAGTCATGTAGCACTGTAACTGGAAGTAGCACCGCCAGTGGACTCCGGTCGCTGGATGGGGGAAGAGACACGTCATGATGAGGTATTTACTATATTGTGAAGCACACATTAAGCATGGGGCTTAATGTTAAGCTGCCACCCCTTTAAGAGCACTTAGAACCTGCATGTATGTAATTGCTGCACTGCCTGGCAGTGCCATGTGGCCTGTCAGTCAGAGATTTTTCAGTCTGGGGCTTGTCCTCATGAAGAGAACATGTGCAGTACAGCAAATAAACCTGCCTTATTCTTTATTTTATGCGTCCGACTAGATTTGCACGGTCCAGATGGGGTCCTCACCAGCAGCAACCAAAGGGTCTGGCAGATGACAGAGAAGGTAAGGGGTCTTTTAGTGGTGGACCATACAAAAAAATGCCAAAGATGGTGGAGAATGCGGCCCTTCTTCTGTCCAGACCCCCATCTCACATTGCCTGCGTCGCTGGTTGCCCCAAAGTCATCACCCCAGTATGCCTGAATTGTCTGAATGCTCATACTGATCAATTAACTACAGCCCTGGCAGCCAGAGGAAAAGCTGAACTGTCTGGTGAAACAGCCTGCAGCCCTTGTACTGTAGAAACAAAAATCATAAAGAAAGAAACAGGGAAAAAAAAAATCTTCAACATTGCTGGCCAGCTACTGTAAACAAATAGACTATCAGCAAGTTGTTTTTTTCCAAGCCTGAGCACCACGGAGCTCCAAACTGTACTCCCCCCACAGCTCCCACTTCATGGCAGGCCTGTCTATTTTGCCGAGCAAACTTCACTTACAACATGGACTGCAGCTACTAAAGAAAATAAAAATCATAACCCTACAAAAGCTCTTGTGCTGCCTCTGACAGTGGCTACTGCAACAAGGGACATCTGGGTGCTGTCGAACCTCTCCCACCCTCCTTCATGACTTGGCAGCCTGACACTGAGCCTCCAGCTCCACGACACACTGGCTGCCCTCCTCACCGCCACAGAGTTACTCTGGTGGCTCACGTGAAACGGCCCAGCAGCAATACCTCTCGCTCTCTCCACTTAAAGGCTCAGCCTGCCACCCGATTACTCCTCTCAGCTGCGGTTTTCCATTTGCCACTGCCGCAATGGAACGCTCGCTGCTGCCTCCCCCCATGCTGCAATAGAGTCCCCAACCCACCAGCAACAGAAACCAAACTGGAGCCCTGCTCCTCAAGCCACAAGGAGCGATCTGCTCCACACAGTTGAACCTCTTTTGCACAGTACAGCACCGGAACTCTAGAGGCACAACCTGCACATCTTACCTGTGACTGCAGGGTACAGCACGGTTCGGCTCCTCAGCTCCCTTGCCAAGATCCCAGCGACAACAGCATTTCCGTAGGCTCCTTTTACCTACCAGCCGCACGGAGCTCTGCTCCCTCTCGCAGCTGCATCAGGCCGCTCGAGTGGTCTCCTATGCTGGGCGCTCTCTTTCCTCAGCTGAGCAGAACTATGGCATCACAGAGAAAGAATGTCTAGCCATGGTATTTGCCGTGAAGAAATTTGACTGCTACCTTCGTTACTCCTCCTTTACAGCAATCGCTGCTGTTTCTGACAGAAGAAACTTTGGTTTCAGAGCAAGACAGCAGTCTAGAGCTACAGATTTTTTACTGATAAATCACTTCTATTGCAACAGGAGTTAGTACCTGTTTGGACTAAGAAAACAGATACTCTATTTGAAAAAGGGGGTCTCATTTAAGTAAAAAAAAAAAAAAAAAATGAAGAAAGTCACTGAGTGTTTCTCTGAGGAAGGGAGCTATATCAGCCTAATTTACATAGTCAGTTTTTTTACTAATTAATCACTTCTGTCTCAGCAGGAGTAGTACCTGTTTGGATTAAGCAAACAGATACTTTATTAGAAGAAACGCGCAGCTATAGACTCAGTCACTGTGCCTTCTTAGTTGGAAATGGTTTTGATTGCCAAGATTCTCATTTAAGTAAAAAAAAAAAAAAGTGTTTTTTTCTGAGGAAGGGGGCAGTATCAGCTTAATTTACTGAGAGCAGAGAGTGAATCTAATTGGGGGTGCGGTTTAGCAGCTTAGGTGTACAAAAGCAGCTGTCTCCAATTACAGCTTCCAGCTGTTTCTGGCAGAAGAGAATTGGTTGCAGAGCAAGAAACAGAAGTCCAGAACTACAGATATTTTACTAATTAATCACTTCCGTCTCAGAAGGAGTAGTACCTGTTTGGATTAAGCAAACAGATACTTTATTAGAAGAAGGGGGTCTCATTTAAGTAAAAAAAAAAAAGTGTTTTTTCTGAGGAAGGGGGCAGTATCAGCTTAATTAATCACTTCTGTCTTTTTATTTATTTATTTTTTGATAACCGGGTAGGTGCACTAGACACGAAAGTGACTATTTTCAGGCACGACCCGGGAGGTCAACAACAACACAGAGAGATACAGTTACATAGAATACAGTGTCAGGAGATATGCAATACATCACAATCAGAAAGTGAGACAAAATTAAGACAAATATTGGTACAAGGCACGTAAGGGTGTAAATTATACAAATGGAGATAACTGCCCATGTGTAGACTGTCATAGTAATATCACAATATAAGGTGCAGAAAAAGAAAAAATATACCAACAGGGTATCATTACATCCTGCTGAAACTGAAAGGATGTTATTGGTAGGAGGCAGGGAGAGAGGTAATGGTGGGATAGGTTTAAGGGAGGCTGAAAGGAGCAGGGTGCCAGATACCAAGGGCAGCCAAGGCAGAGGGAGTCAAGATCTATGGAGGGTTGAAGCAGGTACAATGAGCACATGTGGTAAGGAGGGAGCTGTGTCTCTTCTTAAAGGTGGCATGATTAGGGGCAAGGCGTACACCTAGGGGCAGCGAGTTCCAGTAGGAGGGGCCTACGTGCGAGAAGCCTGATTTCCCTTTGGTAGTTCTACATCTGGGAATGCTAATCAAGGAAAGGTCAGTAGATCGGAAACCGTAGGAGATGGGCTGAGGGGTCAGCAGGGAGGCTTGGTAGGTAGGCATACTTGATCGCAGTACACTGTCCAGAAGGTTCCCAAGAGAGAGGAGACGGTGTGCAATGGGGGATGGCCAATTTAGGTCAGAGTACAGCAGGCAGTGATGTTTTAGTCTGGAGGATGCAGAGGCGTAACGGCATATGTTGTTATAAGTTGTGTCCCACCTATGAAGAGTAGCCTTAGATGCATTAGTATAGATTACAGATCCATAAAAAAGTGATGGAAGCAGGATTCCTCTAGCAATGGCTGTCCTAGCAGTGGGGGTAAGAATATGGCTTGTTTTGTAGGCTAAGCCGGTTTTGGCATTTACAGCCTTACAAGTGGAGGTAATATGGACGTCATAGGTGAGGGATTCATCAAGTAAGACACCCAGATATTTAAAAGAAGTTACCATCTCCAATGGGGAACCGTCAGCCCAGGTGACCTGGAAAAATTCACGGCACTGCTTTAGTTTAATAGGGGATCCAAAGAGCATGGCCTGTCTTTCCAACGTTAAGAACGAGCTTGTTTTTGGTGATCCAGGATTGAATATTTTGTAGGTCCATAGAGCGCTTATGATTAATAGAGTGGACATTGTCTGAGCTAGTGTAAAGGACAAGGTCATCGGCATATAGCAACGATGAACAGGAGGATATATTTTGAGGAATATTGTTAATAAAAATCGAGAGGAGGAGGGGTCCAAGGATAGATCCCTGAGGTACACCAACATTAATGACTGCTTTTTCTGAGGTGGCCGAGTTGAATTTCACAGTTTGATATCTGTTTGATAGGTAGCTATGGAACCAGCTTACAACTCCAGTCGAGAAACCCAAGGAGTGGAGATTGGTAAGCAGAAGAGGGTGGTTAACAAGATCGAAAGCTTTCGTCAGATCGATAAATACTGCACTGGTTTGAAGACCCTGGTCCATGGCTTGAAGAACGTCATTTGTCAGCTGTAGTAGAGCAGTTTGAGTACTATGGCCTTTTCTGAAGCCGTGTTGATTTGAGTGGAGAAAGTTATATTTAGTAAGGTGTTCCGAGATCTGTGCTGAGATGAGCTTCTCAAAGACTTTATTTAATACTGACAGTATAGCTATTGGTCTATAGTTGGCTATATCTTTTTTGTCGCCTTTTTTAAACACTGGCATGACTCTGGCCAATTTCCGTACCTCAGGCACTACGCCTTCACTCAGGGACAAATTAAGTATACTGGACAGTGGTCCTGCGATGAAAGGTGCCGCAAGCTTTAAGAGTTTAGGGTCGAGGCAGTCAGATCCAACAGCGGTACTGTCTGATATGGAATTTAGATGTTTAAGGACATCATTCTTTGATATAGCTTTAAAGTAGAAGATAGGCATCATTGATATGTCATTTGGGGTGGGGGATCCAGGCATTAAGTTATTGGAAGAGAAGGCATTTGTGTAGCTCGCGAGGTCAGAGAAGTGAGAATTAAATGCATTGGCAATTGTGCCCGAGTCATTACAGTGGACACCTTTCAGTATCATGTCCTTGTTTAGTAGAGTTTGCTTTGAACTGAGGAAAGTCTTTACATGAGACCAAAATTTCTTTGGGTCGCCAGCAGCATTCAGCAGAAGACCTTTACAGTATTGGCTTTTTGCAAGTCTTATTCGTGTTTTGCATTTTGATCGCTGTTCTCTATAGTTATTATAATCCACAGAGAGACCGGATATTTTAAACTTTCTCCAGCATTTGTCCCTATTTTTGAGGGCTGTGAGGAAGTCTTTGTGCAGCCATCTGGTTTGTTTACCATGAACGCGCCGAATGACGACTGGTGTATGTTTATCTTGAAGGAGTACAAACCTGCTCAGGAAGGCGTGAAGGGCAGCGTCAGTACTTGTGGATTGGAAGACAGGGGACCAGTCAGTGTGAGACACATCATATAGGAAATGAGCCTGATTTAAGTTTGCATAGTTTCTGAAGCATATATAGTTTTGGGGAGACGTGGAGGTTGTGGATGTGTTCCATATGCAGAAGACGGGGGAGTGATCACTGATATTGTCCGGCAGCATACCTGTTTTTGCAATTCTGTCCACGCGATTTGTTAGGACCCAATCAATAAGGGTGCTGGTGTCAGTGTTGACTGACACTCTTGTATAATTAGTAATGATTTGGTGCAAATTGTAGCTCTGTACCAGGGATTGAAGGGTGTCTTGAGATTTGCCAAGCCAGCTTTGGAGGAGGTCTGACACACCTAACAAGGTTGTAGTTTGGGAGCAGGCAAAACGTATCTGGGATAGAGGGTTTTAGCCATGTCTCATCAGGAGTAGTACCTGTTTGGATTAAGCAAACAGATACTTTATTAGAAGAAGGGGGTCTCATATAAGTAAAAAAAAAAATAAATGTTTTTCTGAGGAAGTGGCAGTATCAGCTTAATTTACTGAGAACAGAGAGTGAATCTAATTGGGGGTGTGGCTTAGCAGCTTAGGTGTACAAAAGCAGCTTTCTCCAATTACAGCTTCCGGCTGTTTCTGGCAGAAGAGACCTGGTTGCAGAGCAAGAAACAGAAGTCCAGAACTACAGATTTTTTACTAATTGCTCTCCTTCCCACCCAAAGCCAGTTCTAGTTTTATACCCACTGAATTTGACTGACAACAGGAACTTCCTGTTTGGCAGTAGGAAGGGAAGGATCACTGAGACACATTAGTTTCAGCAACCGTGAAGGAACCTAAAAAAAAATAACTCTTTATCCCCGGCTGCTGGAGGTTTGAATCCAAGCACGGAAGGAGGAGACTACTGAAGACTACAAGAAGTTCCTATCCCAGAACAGGAAGGGTGAGAGTTGTAAGGGCGGATAGGCAGTAGGAAAGTAAGTGTAAAAATACACAGAGGGAGGAGACAGTAAGCATACAAAGCAACAGGAGAGGGGACACAAAATAAGTCAAGATGGGAGTGGTGCAGTGCAATGGCTGTGGGGCAGCAGTGTTCCGAGAGATATTCTGGAGGCTGTGATGCTGCCCTGTTTTCAGGCACCTCTCTTGTCTGAGGGAGGAGGTTGCCCGTCTCCAGGCTGACCTGGCTAGGATTCGTGAAACCTCTTCCCCCACCCAGGGACCACCAGGGCCACCACCGTTACCTCAGAGGTTGCCAAGAAAGAGGCGCGGTTGGACCAAGGTGGGCTCAGGGAGGGAGAGGGTGGTGGAACAGAGGTGCATCCCTCCAGTTGTACCTCTCCACAATTCATATGCTGTTGTTCTGGCAAAGAGTGGTTCCTCTATGGAGGCACCTGCAGTGGAGACCAAGGAGGATGCTGGGAACCTCCACAAAGGAGACCCACAGGAGGGTAGCATGAGACCCCACAGGGGAAGGAAACAGCTGCTGGTGGGGGACTCAATCATTAGCAGGGTAGAAGTGGGGGAAGAAGGGGATAGGGAGGTAAGGTGCCTGCCTGGCGCCACGGCTTGGAGGGACAAGAAGCGAATCCTCAGGATCGTGGGAGCAGCTGCACGAGGGAGGGAGCTGGATCTCATTGTCCACCTAGGGACCAATGACCTGGCTGTGAATGGGATCAGAGCGGTGCAAGAGGACTTTGTGGAGTTGGGGAGGGGCCTTAGACAAGTAGCATGTACGGTAACCTTCTCGGAGGTGCTGTCTATCTATGGCAAGGATGATGCTAGGGTATTCCGCACCATGGGATTCAATGAATGGTTGAAAAACTGGTGTGGAGCTCAGGGTTTTGGCTTCATTGGGGACTGGGGAGCCACCTGGAGGGATGCAGGTTTATACTGGTGCGATGATCTGCATCTGTCCGGGGGAGGAACCCAGATCCTAGGTGAAAGGTTTAAATGCTTCATTGGCAAGCATTTAAACTAGCCAAGGGGAGAGGCACTGAAAAGGAGCAGGGAAATCCCAGCCTCCCCCTACAAAGCGCAGCAGTTAGAGAGGTAAACACCAAGGTAGAGAAGTCAGTAGGGAGCAGGACAGGGATAAATGCAGAAAAGGGTGTTAAGGACAGGGATGAGGCTAAAAGGGGTAAGGCCTTAAAATATAAATGGAAGGTGATGAGTACCAATGTCCGCAGTCTGTGCAGCAAGCTCCCTGAACCAGTGGCCTTGATGGAAGAGGGATGCCTGGATATTGTGGCAGTCACTGAAACATGGTACACAGAGAACCATGAGTGGGATGTCAATATACCAGGATACACAGTCTACAGGAGGAACAGGGTGGGTAAAAGAGGAGGAGGAGTAGCTCTCTATATAAGAGAAGGGATTAAAGCAACAAAACTAAAGAGTAAACAGGAATTTGATAAGTCACTATGGGTCACCCTGGAGACAGGAAATAGCACCACAATCCGCATGGGGGTTATGTACAGACCCCCATCTCAGGAGGAGGAAATGGACAAGGAAATGATAGAAGGCATCCTTAAAATGGCAGAAAAAGGAGAGATACTATTGATGGGGGACCTGAATATGCCAGATGTTAACTGGAGTACCTTTGCTACAGGCACATCCAAGAGCAGGGTCATTCTTGATGCCCTACAGGGGGGGTATGCCTCAGACAGCTAGTGCTGGAACCCACTCGGGAGGGAGCAATCTTAGACCTGGTACACTCAAATGGGGGAAGGAAAGGATCTCAGATTTAGAAGTGGGTAGCCATCTGGGGAAAGTGCTATTCAAACAGTGTGGTTCTGATAATAAACACAGCCATAGAGTCAAGCCATACAAAACAAGAGTATTGGACTTTAGGAAGGCTGACTTTGGAAAATGAGAGAGTGCCTCAGAAAGCACTAGCAAATGGGCAAGAAGGAGGGAGGAGGAACAATGGGGAATAATCAAAACAGCCATCTTGAAACAACAAACCTTTGTATGAACAAATCAATAAAACAAAATGAAGAAAAAAAAAACTATGGTTCTCAAAAGAGGTGGCAGAGATGGTTAAGGAGAAAAGGATAGCATTCAGGAAATATAAGGAAACACAGAAGGAGCAGGATGGAGAACTTTAGCAGTTAAAGCAGAAGGAGGCAGGGAAGGCAGTCAGAATAGCAAAGGCACAAACTGAGTTAAAAATAGCCAACTCTGTTAAGAAGGGGGATAAAACCTTTTATAGGTACTTTAGGGAGCGAAGAAAGACCAAGGGAGTAATACATAGACTTAATAAAGGGCAGGGAATGTGGGCAGAGGGTGACAGTGAAAAAGCAGGGATACTGAATGAATATTTCTGCTCAGTATTCACAACAGATGACGTGAGGGAGGTACCTAAACCAAACAAGGAAGAAACTCTGAATAGGGAGGTCGATACCAGTCCATTCACAGAAGAAAGGGTTTTGAAAGAACTCTTGAAACTAAGGGTGGACAAAGCAATGGGGCCTGATGGGATTCACCCAAGAATACTAAAAGAACTAAGGGTAGAACTAGTAACACCACTGACTACTCTCTTTAACAAATCATGGGAGGATGGAGTAGTACCTGAGGACTGGAGGAGAGCAAATGTGATTCTACTTCACAAAAGTGGGAGCAGGGCAGAGGCAGGAAACTACAGACCAGTTAGTTTGACTTCAGTGGTAGGGAAAATGATAGAATCACTTCTGAAGGAAAGAACTGCTGAGTACCTAGAGGCCAGTGGGGCACAGGACCCAAGGCAGCATGGTTTCACAGCAGGAAGGTCATGTCAGATGAACCTAAGAGATTTCTTTGACTGGGTGACCAAAGTAGTAGACCAGGGAGGGGCTGTGGATAGTGCCTACCCAGATGTTAGCAAGGCATTCAACACAGTCTCACATAAAGATTAATATACAAGTTAGCCTTGGGTGGGTCCCAAGGTGGTAGCCTGGATAAAAATATGGCTGGACAACAGGACGCAGGGTAATAGTAAACGGGTCCACAGTGAAGAAAGTAGGGTAACTAGCGGGGTACCGCAGGGTTCGGTAGTGGGACCGGTCTTCTTTAATATCTTTATAAGTGACATTGGAGAACACCTGGAAGGAAAGGTATGTCTCTTTGCAGATAACACAAAGAACTGCAACAGGGTTGATACACAAGGTGGGGTGGAAAGAATGAAAAGGGACTTGGCAAGGTTGGAGGAATGGTCAAATATGTGGCAGTTCAGATTCAGTGCAAAGAAGTGCAAGGTAATGCATCTGGGAAACAAAAACCCAGGGGAAGAGTACACAATGGGGGGGGGTGAGTTAATAACAACAACAAAAATTGAGAGACCTAGGAGTTATTATATCAGATGACCTAAAGGTGGGCAAGCAATGTGAGAAGGCAATAAGGAGGGCTGGGGGGATACTGGGATGCATAGGGAGAGGTATCAACAGTAGAAAACAGGAAGTTGTTATTCCTCTCTACAAACAGTTAGTGAGACCCCATCTGGAGTACTGCGTGCAATTCTGGAGACCCCATCTCCATAGCGACATAGACAGAGTGGAGGCCGCTCGAGGGAGGAGACCAAAATGGTGCAAGGTCTGCACCAGAAGACATACCAGGAGAGACTAAGCAGCTTAATATGTATACCCTTGAGGAAAGGAGGGAGAGGGGACATGATAGAAATTTTCAAGTATCTCAAGGGAATTAGAAGGTACAAGAGGGTAGTATCTTTCAGAGAGAAGAGATGTGCAAGAACAAGGGGCACAATTTGAAGATAGAGAGGCGGCTCAGAAGTAATGTTAGAAAGTATTTTTTCACAGAGAGAGTTGTGGATGCATGGAACAGCCTTCCTGAGGAGGTTGTGGAGTCAGGAACAGTGGGAGAATTCAAGAATGCATGGGACAGGCATAAGGCAATTCTAGTGGGGGGTAGGAGGAAGTAAGCTGTTGATTAACTAGAATCTGCAGCTTATCCATCAGGTAGGGACATGGGCAGACTGGGTGGGCCAAGCAGTCCTTATCTGCCATCAAATTCTATGTTTCTATGGTGATCACTCTGCCCTCAGATGGTTATTTGAAATGAAGGAGCCAGTAAGCAAGTTCGCCCGATGGATCGTCATGCTGCAATCCTACAACTTTGAAATTCAATACAGACCAGGTCGAGTTCATTCAAATGCTGATGGTGTAAGCCGGAGATGATATCGCTCTGCATCCTCCTCAACAGATGACGAATCCCGTTTACAAGCTCTTCCCTTCCATGCCACAGATGAGTTTCCTGTGGACACTCCTTCAACACCTGAAGTTGCTTTGCTGATACCAACTGCTTGCAAGGAGAGACACACAAATCTTCAGTTACTACAAGCAGCTGAACAGCTTCTCATCTCCTCTGCATCTGATCTGTCCCTGGCAACTGTTAAAATGCAACAAAGAACTGACACTCAATTTACGGACATCACCACCTACTTAGAGTCTGGAACATTACCACAACAAAAGCAACATCACCAAGATGTACTTTTCCTTGCTTCGCAGCACTTCCTCAATGACAATGGGCTCTTTCACATTTGGACCAAGGAAGGCAAGGGTCATCGCATGGATAGACCTCGTGTACAGCTAGTTCTGCCAGCCTCTCTCATCTCTCAGGTTCTTCTCTCTACTCATGCCTCTCCACTTTCTGGAGGTCATATGGGAATATACAGAACTCTGGAAAAGACAAGGCTTCACTTCTTCAGGCCACACATGAACAGGGACATTGTCCAGTTCATAAAATCCTGCCAGCCCTGCTCCCAGAGAAAGCCTCCTGCCAAGCCAACAAAGGCACATATCATCCCCATGCCTTTAGCCACTGAACCGTTCCAAAGAGTCAGCACTGACATTCTTGGGCCCTTACCAACATGCTCTGACTCTGGTAACAAATACATCCTTGTCTTTGTGGACTACCTGACAAAGTATTTGGAACTCATTCCCCTAAGAGACATTAAAGCCTCTAGTGTGGCAAGTGCCTTTCTCACAACAGTCATTTGTTGTCATGGTACCCAATCGTACCTACATTCAAATAGAGGCACTAACTACCTGTCCACCATTGTCTGAGAAACTTGCAGACTTCTCGACATAAAAAAGACACACACCACAAGTTACCATCCACAATGCAACGGACAGAGTGAAAGAATGATGTCCACCATTCTTGGCACACTCTCCAAGTATCTGGATGAGACTCACGACACCTGGGACTGGTTTGTTCCCTTTGTGCAGTCTGCACACAATACCAGCCCTTGTGTCGACAGCACAGAATGCACCCCCTTCTTCTTAGTCCATGGATGTCATCCAAGAACTCCACTGGACAGGGATCTCTCGCTGCTAGAGGTGCCTAAGTCAGTTTCTTCTTTCATCATCCCTCTTCTGGAACAGCTGGAACTTGCCCGACAAGTTGCAATCACCACGTTGGGCCAGAGAAAACTGGCAATGAAAAAAATGTCTGCAGCCAAGGCGCATGAGCCTTCATTCTCTGTTGGGGACATTGTTTATTTGTACTGACCTGTTCTTGTTCCGGGCGCCATCAAGAAACTGCTTCGCCCCTGGACTGGTCCCTTCTACATCGTAGAAAAGCTTCCACCAGTCTATGTTCATCTGCGATGCAAGTCAGATGGCAAGCTGGTACAAAACAAAGTCCATATAAATTGACTAAAGCATGGGTACCAGAAAAACCTTCCAGGTGACCCCAGTCCTCCCACAAATGAAGCTGCCCTTGAGCCTGCCATCCTCGCTGAAGCTGAGATTCCCCCAGATAACTTGTAACCAGTTCCTACAGATCTTCCCACTCCTGACACTCTCCAGCTGGATTCTGTTTTTCCAGATGATTTGCCTGGGACTTCCTCTTCTTCTCAGGACTCTTTTCTACACACCGTGTACAAGATCGAGAAAATCTTAAGAAAGAAGTTTGTCAATGGATCCTGGACTTACAGAGTAAAGTGGTGCGGATTCGATCATGGGCAGAACTCCTGGGTCATTTTTAACGACCTGACCCCCCCCTCCTGTCAGGAACTAGTGCAATCCACGCATGCCTCCATTCCCACTGACCGGAAAAGTAGATGGAGGTCTTGAACTTTTGTTACCAGACTCAGTGAAATGTGTTGGGACTAATTCATTTCCTGATTTAACTGTTTTGCAGTAAATATCTTGTTGTACCTCTCTCCTTGCACCTGTTGCCATGGTACTATTTACCTGCACTAACGCTTTTTCCCCTTAGGAATGTCTTACCTGCATTCAAGCTTTTTTCCCATTAGGAATGTCTCTTTACATGGACGGTCCATCTGTTGTGTATGCAACTGTTATTAAAGTGTGAGCCTGCATTCTGGGAATCCTCCTGCTGCTACCCTTCCCTCTCTTCCCTTTTCCTTCCCCCACACTTTAGCGCTTGTGGCATGACCAAGTCTCAAGTACTATTGTGTTTCCCTCCTCTCTGGTGCTACTCTGACTGGTCCCCAGTATAGTCCAGGTTCTTTCCTCTCTCCCCCCCCTCACAGCGGAGTACTGTTCTGTTTTGTGAAATCTAATGCCTTGTAACACATGAAAATGTGTTTTTGCCTTAAAAATTACTTAAACTGTTTTTCAGAAACTGTTATAGATTTATAGCTTGTTCGAGTGGTGCTCACATTCACTGTTCCGGCAGTGATGTGAAGCACACATTAAGCAGGGGGCTTAATGTTAAGCTGCCACCCCTTTAAGAGCACTTAGAACCTGCATGCATCTAACTGTTGCACTGCCTGGCAGTGCCATGTGGCCTGTCAGTCAGAGATTTTTCAGTCTGGGGCTTGTCCTCATGAAGAGAACATGTGCAGTACAGCAAATAAACCTGCCTTAGTCTTTATTTTATGCGTCCGACTAGTTATTCGCATGGTCCAGATGGGGTCCTCACCAGCAGCAACCGAAGGGTCTGGCAGACGACAGAGAAGGTAAGGGGTATTTTAGTGGTGGACCATACAAAAAAACGCCACAATATAAATGGAA
Organism: Neoceratodus forsteri; assembly: GCA_016271365.2. Lineage (NCBI taxonomy): Eukaryota > Metazoa > Chordata > Ceratodontiformes > Ceratodontidae > Neoceratodus > Neoceratodus forsteri. The sequence continues at coordinate 1,270,680,819 of CM057449.1, read as the reverse complement.
GATGATGTAGCTACTATGTACATAAATGCTGATGACGTAGCTACTATGTAACAGTAGCTCACATAACAGTATTTGTGCAATGGCTTTTGGGTCGATGCGTATTGAATAAATATATGTATTGATATAGCTGGAGAAAACTGACTGTTTCTATATTGATAACATAATTTCTACTGTTACATGATAATACTATAATAACAACAGCATTTCTTAATGGCTGGAGTCCAAGCTTTCATTAAAAAAAAGGCATACGTTTCTAGTCCCTACAGTTCCAGGGTTAGAACTTTCAAAAGATAATTTCTTTAAAATATGGTAACTTTGGAACCGTCAGGGCTAAAGACTTTGTTTTTCTAAATGAAAGCTTGGACTCTGCCAAGTTGCTATATCATTAATATATCACTGTTTCAACCATAAATGAAAATTACGTACCTACCGTAATTGTGATCTTTCTGTGTATCTTCACCATTCATCACTGTTGGGTACTTGGCTTGAGGTCAGGCCCACCCCGCATGGGTGGAGCCAAAGCACTGGAGAAGGAGTGTCCCCCTGCTGTCCACTCTCCCCGGAACATTATCCCCCTGTGTACCCCTGTTTTACTCCACTCCTGAAAAGAAAGGAGAGGGGGAAGGGATGGGTACAGAGAGGGAGGGGGAACCAGATACTGAGGGCCCCAGGGGGATGGAGGGTGGGATCGTGATGAATGGTGAAGATACACAGAAAGATCACAACTACGGTAGGTACGTAATTTTCATATCTTATCTGTGTCAGTCTTCACCATTCATCACTGTTGGGTGAGTGCTGAGCCCCCCACGAAGGGGGTTTTCTTTTACATCCTAAGGGACAAAGTCCCTTAGCTCTCAGTGGGTGACACACTAAGAGGGAGAACCTTCAGGGCCTGGAGAGGCCCGAGAGTGGGAAGAGTGAGACGGAGTTCCCCCCGGAGGAGGAAGGAAGTTGCCCCAAGTGCCATCTCGCTCTACAGGAGAAGAGATAGGTTCTCTGGTGAGCGGAGTTAATCACCCTATGCCGGGCCAAGGGTGACAACTGGGAAAGATGCAGCCATGCCGTCCACCTAGTGCAGATCGCTGTCCCTACGACACTGGTAGCTACCTCATTGGCATCATAGGATGCCCTTGCTTGGTGCCTTGCTAGCTCCAGGCCACGCACAGGGAGTGCAATGGCTTGTCTGGTTTGCTTCGTATCAGGCAATGAGGCTAGGAGCTGACCTAGCCTGGATCACAAAAACCTGTCATAGGTTGCATAGTGGACCTCATGTGCAAAAATGGAAAGCAATAACCGTGCCAAGTAGAAAGTCCTCCTACCCCAGAAGTCAAAATCCGAGGAGTCTTGATCTGGGGGCCGGTCACGGTGAAGGGCGCGAAGCCCATCAGGAGTATCCAACTGCGTCAATCCAGACTGCGGATGAGGCATGGAACCTGGAGACTCCAGGGATGCACAATACTTCTGGCTGAGATCCCTAGGGGCAGGAACTCCAGAGAAGGGCCTCTGCCAGGAACGCAACAACGCCTCCGGAAAGGGAGCAGGCCAGGGCAGCACCATAAGGGTGGCCTCGCCAAAATCGCCTAGAAAGGCGTGCGCCGAGTGCTCAGGATTGCTAACAGTGGCAGGGGTGAGGTGCAAGTCCTCCAACATCCTCACGAGGAAGCACTGATACTCAACGAGATTAGCAGCTGGAGAGATGTGGACAGAAGATTCCTCTCCCCCAGAAGTGGGGGATGAGGAGCCTGTAGGGCACCGGCTGTTCAGAGGGCAGCTGCTCGGGGGGAGGTTGAAAAACCTGACTGTCCATCGCCCTAACATAAGCTGGGAACCGAGCAGCCACCACTCTGAACTGTTCCCAGGAGAGAGGCCCACTAGGACCAAGGATGCCTGGGAGCGCAGGAGAATGTGGCAGAATAATGGGGACAGAGCCGAGAAGAGATGTCGGCTGACCTCCACCTGGGCTAAGGAGTGGATTGGGAGCACCCACGGAAGAAGGTGCCCCCAAAGACCCCACAGCCGACAGATGAACAACCATGTCAGTACTGCCTTGGCTGCGTCCGGAAGAATCCCCCTGTGAGGCGACCGGGGCCGTATAGGTCCAAAAGGACAGTCCAATACCTCAAAAGAACGGGGATCTCTCAAACAGACCGAGGAGGAAGGCGGAGATCCGCACTACGGCTTCTCCCAGAGCCCAGTTGGACCCCCGGAAAAGGGCGCCGTGCAGACCCCATGCCCCTCGACCCCTCAGAGTCCGAAAGAGCCCTCCTCCTCGAGAGGGTCAGCCTAGGTAGCTGACAGATCTGGGCAGCACCTGAAGGAGCTATCCACGGCACAGCACCCTCCCCTCCCCTCCCGTAGGTGCTCTGATTGGCCCCAAAGTTGGGCGATCCAGGCACACCACAGGTGGGGGTCCCACTGCTGAGGGGTCAGTGAACCCACCAAGACCGGGCTGCAGAGCAATGGTGGCCTGCACCACTGCCCGCTGGTCAGCACCCCGACCCCAGTCTCGGTAGCCACCGACCCCACCTCAGAAGGGGGCTGACTCTGGCTTGTCGAGGAAACTGCGGGGCTGCCCACTCCAACAGCCAACCCCAAAGAGTCAGACTGTCCGTCTGACTCAGAGACTGCCTCCGCCTCCGAGGAGGTACAGACCGAGGCCCTGTGCCAGACCGTAGAAGGGTGCCCACTGCCATGTTTGCCAAAGGGGGTGCCAGAGACCAAAGCCATGTCCGAACCGGTGCCATTGCCCCCTACAGCACCGCGAGTGGAATCCACAGGGGGCACGGCTCCAGCCCGAACAGGAGCTCCAAAGCCGGGACCAGCCATGGCGCCATCCGGCCCGCGGCACATGAGCAGTGCCAAGGATGAATACGGTGCTGCGATGGCCCCATCGGTGCCGGGTGACGCTGTCTGGCTCCACGCGCCGCGAACAGCACCGAGGGAAGAGGCAGCGCCAACAGCAGCATCAGCGCTGAGGATGGCACTGCCCGGCTCCATGGCGCTGTGAACGGCGCCGAGGGCAGAGGCGGTGCCGAGGGCAGAATCAGACGGCCCCACGGTGCCGAGTCCCGAGGACACAGTGCTGTACTGAACCGAGGCGCCGAGGCGAGACGTAGACAAAGACGGCACCGCAGAAGCTCCCACGGTGCCACCAGCAGTATCGGTGCCATGAACGGCTCCGACAGAAGCCATGGTGCCGCGTGACAAGTCGGTGCCAACAACGGCTCCGTCAGGGCCCATGGTGCCACGAATGGCGCCAAGGCCCATAACGGTGCCGACCGACTGCGTTGAATATGGCGCCGACCCAGGCCTTGCAAACTGCAGGTCCAACACTGGGGCAGCCTTCACCCGAAGGGTGATTGCCATGGCGGCGCTCCCGCCCGCCCCGAGAGGCCGGGACAGGCCTCTCCTGCGCGGAAGGAGCCTCAGCAGATGGCTAGGCTACTGGTAGCTGGAGGCTCCCTCCTCCTCCCGTCCATGTAGAACCGGGGGAGAGGACCTGAGAGAAAGGCTGAGAAAGCATGCTTAGCCCGGCAGTGTCTTGCTTGACCCCGAAAGTTGGCAGCGCTTGAGAAACAGGGAGTCGTCACGAATCCATCGTGAAGCGGGCCAAGACACGAAAGACAACAGTCGTGCTGGTCGGTGACGGAATATTTTCAGCCCGCATAGGCACACGTCGCGTGAGGGCCAACCCGTCCTGAAGTTTCTTGCCCTCCGACTGAGACATGACCTATGGGGGGAAAAAACCACCAAAAACAGATTTGACGTCACATAAAAATAGAAAAATGGAAAGATCTTACCGGGCGACGTCGAGTATGGCAAAACAGAACCAGCAGAAGGAACCAACAGACTTTGGCACTGAAGGAATTGAAACACGGAGTCGAGAACTGCGAAGCAGGCCTGAACTTTTTCTCTCAGCGTCCCACGAGGTGACCTCTACAGCGGGAGATGAAGAACTGGCAGGCAGGCGGAGTCGACGCAACTCAAATGGCCAGCCAGCAATAGAAACCAGCACGAAATCGTCCATTTCGGCGGTGCCGATGGTGCGTCCGGCTCCACCTACCTAAAAAAAAAAATCTCCCGGGGTCCTGACCTCCTGCCGAGTACCCAACAGTGATGAATGGTGAAGACTGACACAGATAAGATCTGATATATAGTACCGGCCCAGTGGCGTGGAGGGCTGACATACTGTGCTTCACCTGCTGCCACACCAGGGCCCTGGGGTCGAGAGCAGACTAGGGTTGCTGGGGGTTGGCCAGGGTGAGGATGATCGAGCGTTTGATGGGCTGCTCTCCTCCTCTGGGGAGGGAGAGATGTGGGTCCCAACACACATCTGGCCTCTAGTGGTGGTTAGGGGTGCAGGCAGCTAGGGACCATAACTTGGGAAATGGAGGAACAGCAGCCAGCGACGTCCAACACACAGGAGCATGTGTAGGTGCATCTGGACAGCACTGCACGTCTGTTCCTCCAGGGCAGAAAAGTGGAGGACAATGATAGGGTGCAGCTCAGGATGATACTGACCCCTTGCAGGCTCCGCATCAGGCTACAGGGCCCTATTCCAGAAACTGGATCCATTCATCGGCATAAGTCGCTGACCCCCGCCATAGGGGTAAACCGTGGGGGAAGCACCAGGATTGAAGCAAGTCCCGGAGATGCCAGGTGATGGGGCCGGAGGGGGCAACAAGAGGGATAGCCTGCACCCACTGAGGAGAAACAGATTGGGGAGAACATGATCCATACAGAAAACAAACATAAAATATTTCCGATCGATATAAAAACATAAAACGGTTCACTAAATTTTTAATGTCCTGTCATTTTTAACAACATACTAATATGTTGATATGTTTATGCATGTAGCAGCACAGAACTATAATGTTAGGGCCTATACATGTTGATCAGACTCCAAGCTCTCATCCCCCCCCCCAAAAAAAAATGAATAACAGTTCAAATTTTACAGCTTTCAAAACACGGTTTCAAACATTATAAAAAGATCACTTAAGATTATTTTTGGTAATGGTCAAAAGATACTAGTGGTTGTTCTGTCTACGAATAAACATATTCTTTTCTAGTTTATTTAGAACTTGCACACCCCAGGATAGCCTCATTTAGGTGATGCACCTAGTTTCCAAGTGGGTCCTGGGGGGGGACATGACAGCAACAGTTTATCTACCACAGTACTAACTTGTGTATAATATTTACAATACACAGATCTTAGCTACAAGAAATATTTAAATCAAAGCCAGTTACATAAAAACGTGTAAATCCTACAACCTAAAAGTACAATTATATAAGAACTTACCATAACAGTAGATCTTCAAGAGGAGCTCTTGCAGCAGGCAACACCAGTAGGACTGAAGCCGCCAGATGCCAGGACCACATGGAAAACTTCTAGCTAGAAGTCTATCATGGGGACCACCCCCACCAACATCAGCAGCTGACGTCCACCTATCCTGTAAAGGGGCGTGCGGTCCCCCAGATGTACCTCAGTTCTCCCGCCGGATACCCCGGCGTGTAAGGTAAAAGTGGAGAACTAAGGTAGTTCCTCAGAGCCAAGGAAAGGTACCATGAAAGTGAAGGAGAAGCAACTATCGGGGGAAGGAAAGCAGCACCTACTGCAAAAGCTCATGAAGATCTACTGTTACAGTAAGTTCTAAAGTAACTGTACTAACTTACTTCAAGGGGGCTCTTGCATCAGGCAACACCGGTAGGACCAACTCCCAAGCAGTGCCAAAACTGACCATAAGTCAGCCAGGAGGAGGTGGAAGACAACAGCAGACTGCTTATGAAAGAAGACCCTGAAGGACAGCTAGTCCAAAACTGGCCCCCGAGTCTGGAAGCAATTTCCAGCCTGTAGTGACAGACAAAAGTGTGAACAGATAGGTGGCAGCTGCACAGATGTCCGTAGCAGACACATTCTGGAAACAGGTGGTAAAGACAGCCATACTTCTGGTGGAGTGACCCTTAACCACCACAGGCAAGAGCTTGTTGCACTTACAGTAACAGTACACAATGCAATTTGCCAACCGTGATGACAAACATTGTTCAGAAACAGGTGCCCCTTCTCTCTTAGGGGGCAAACAAAACAAACAACTGTTGTGTAGTAATGGAGCACCCTGTGAATGTCCAACATATGTAGTAAAGCCTTCCGCTGATTAGAATACTCAGGGAAATAAACAAGTAGGTGGATGGATTGGTTTAGTGTGAACTCAGATACCACCTTAGGCAGAAACCTGGAATTAGTATGCAAAGACACCCTGTCTTTGTGAAAAACCAAGAAAGGCTCTTTACGCATCACAGCCTGAAGCTCGGAAAGGAAGTAACAGCAATTAAAAACAATGCTTTCCTCAACAGAAAGCATAGCTTGCAACTCACGGCCTGCTCAAAGGAAGGCAGAGTGAGCTTTTCCATCATAAAAAGGTCCCATGGAAGGACAGGGTCCCGAATAGGAGGTTTCAAATGCAGGATACTCCACAAGAAGGTGCAGAATACCTCCAGCTGGGTAACAGCTTTACCCTCAATAGGTGCATGGTATGCAGAGATAGCAGAAAGGTGCACTTTAAGAGAGGAATACCCCAGACCTGAGTCTGAAAGGGAAAAGAGGTACTCCAGGATTGGAGTCACCGGACAGGTAAAGTGATCCAGGAGGCGAGCAGCGGTCCATAGGGAGAAGCGTTTCACTTCATGGCATAGGTGGCTCTAGTGGAAGGTTTCCTAGCAGCCTCCAGGACATCAGCAACCCTGGAAGAAACCCCAAAGCGGGTGATAGCTAAATCTGCAGGAGCCAGGCATGGAGATGCAGAGACTTGAGGTCTGGATGGACCAGGGTACCCTCCTCCTGGGAGAGCAAGCCTGTCCACAGGGGCGAGGGTACTGGAGGTTCCGCTGCTAGCTGCTGAAGCAGAGGGAACCAAATCTGACACAGCCAGTCGGGAGCTATGTGAGTAATCTCTTACCCCTCTGACTGAAGCTTGAGGAGATCCCTCTGCAGGAGCGGGGAAGGGAGGGAGGGAAGGTGTATAGGATCCTCTCTTTCCAGGAGAGGGACAACGTGTCGCGCTAGAAAACTCCAGGCCCTGGATCGAGTGAGCAGAAAAGCGGTAGTTTAACATTGAGTGGGGATGCAAAAAGGTCCAACTCTGGACATCCCCACCTGTCGAAGAGGTCTTTGACCAGCGAGGACAGGTGTTCCTACTCGTGCATCATTGACCAGTACCGGCTTAGACTGATGGCCAGGGTGTTTTGGATGTCTTACACACGGACGACTGAGTGTTCCAGGCCATGCTCAATGGCCCAGTACCAGACCCTCATGGCCTCCTGACAAAGAGGGTAGGAATGAGTGCCCCGATTTGTTGATACAGAAAACTATGGACATGCTGTCCATCTGCACCACTAACGGGCTGGGAAGAATGCGGGGCTGGAAGGAATGCAGGGCATAAAGAACTGATCACATCTTCAACACATTGATGTGGAGATGCTGCTCCGACTCGGACCAAATGCCCTGGGTCTGATGGTTGGCTAAGTGAGCATCCAGCCCAGGCCCGAGGCATCCATAGTGAGAATCTACTGTGGAGACACTGCCCAGAGGGGAACCCCCCTACGGAGAATGTTGAGGTTCTGCCACCACTCCAAGGTCCTCTTCACCGGGTTGTAAACCAGCACCAGTTGATCAAGGGATCCCACTGGGCTCTCAAAGTCCATTGGGGAACCCTCATATGGAGGTGGACCAGGGAAACCATGGCTATAGCTGCCACCATATGCCCCAACAAACGAAGGAACACTCTGGCTGGTACCTGATGACTGGAGCCTACTAGCTGAGCCTGCACTATCAAGCACTCTGCTCTGTCCCCTGGCAAGAAGGCTTTGCCCTGGGATGAGTCCACAATAGCTCCTATATACTGGAGGCGTTGGCATGGAGAGAGACAAGACTTCTGCAGGTTTATTGTGATCCCTAGGGCCTGGAAGAGCCAAAAGGCACCTTCCAAGGTCTGCAGCAAGAGATCCCCAGAGGGGGCCATGAGCAGCCAATTGTCCAGGTAAGGGAACACATAAAAGCCTGGTCTTTGCAGAGCTGCAACTACCACTGCTAGGCACTTGGTAAAGACCCGAGGTGCCAAGGAAAGGCCAAGAGGGAGGGCCAGAAGCTGAAAGTGGTCCCCCTGGAAGCAGAAGTGGAGGAAAAGGTGCTGGGTCGGGAAAACCTGGATATGGAGATAGGCATTCTGCATATCCTGGGAACAGAGCCAGTGCCCTGGTGAAGGAGGGGCAACAGTCCCTGAAGAGTAACCATCCTGAACCGCTTGTACTCTATATAGAGGTTCAGGTGGCTGAGGTCCAAGATCAGCCTCAGGTCCCCTGTCTTCTTGGGGATGAGGAAGAAGTGGGAGTAGAACCCCTTTTCTCTTTGAGTCGGGGGATGGGCTCTATGGCCTTTCTTGCACAGGTGAGCCTGAATCTCTTCCCAGATGAGGGCGATGTGGGCCTGAGGGTAATGGGAGAGAAGGGGAGGGTTTTCCAGAGGGGGCTACAGAAATTCGAGGGTGAGACCCCGTTCGATAATCTGAAACACCCACTGATCTAAGCTTACTGTGCGCCACCCATCCAGGTATACGCAGAATCTACCCCCAACCGCCTCCCCCAAGGCCTCTGCTGGGGGGCGGGGTTGGGTTGGGCAAGGAGTCAGGCAGTGGAACCGAGGGTGGGCAGAGCAGCTGCGGGCACTCTGGGGGCTGAGGGGTAGCCACTCTGGCTGGCAGGGTGTTTGCCTTATGCTTAAAGTGTCGTTTCAACTGCTGGCACTTGGAAGGCTGGCGAGAGGACTGATGAAAGGACTGATGTTGGGAAGACCTTGGTTGGGACCAGTACATGGAATGCACCGACCTCAGGGCCTTGCCCGATTCCTGAAGACAGGAGATGATATCCTGGGCACCTCCCCCAAATAAAATAGAGCCCCGGAACGGGGCATTCATAATTTTTTTTTCCTGCACATAAGGTGCAAAACTTGACACCCTGAGCCAAGAATGGCGCCGAATGCAGATCCCTGCTGCCGCCGCATGCCCGGAAGCATCTACAGTGTCATATGCTGCCCTCAGAACATGGTTGCCCACATCTGATCCAGATTTTAAGAGTTGGGCCAACTGCGTTTTAGCGGAATCTTCAGGGAGGGTTTGAACCAGGCCCCTTGCCTGATCCCAGAGGGCAATCTGGTACAGAACCATATGGGCCAAATAGTTCTAGCCCCAAATGGCCAGAGTAGCAGAGGAATACACCCGCTTGCCCAACTGGTCCAGCTGGCGGGATTTGTTGTCTGAAGAGTGGGTGCTAAGATGTCTGGGCTTTTTAGTGCGGTCATGAGCTGCATTCTGTGACAAGGTTGAATAAAGCCCTGTCCCATTTGTTACGCAGAAAAAGTTAAATGCAAGGGTCTGTTCTATCCTCTAGCCTAAAGTGATGCACAAATCAGGGAAAGTGAATGTCAATGCTGATTTTCTGTCAGAATATGGATCAGGAATTGAGAATTCCGAAGGTTGAAAAATATGAGTTGAAACTTCTCTGTTTGCTATGCTGCATATGTGCTGAACTGTAAAAGTTATAAGCTAATGCTAGAAAATTAAAAAGAAAGTTTTGGAAACCTGTTTTTGCTAAACAGGTTCCCTCTTACGGGGGTATGTGACAAGGTTGAATAAGGCCCTGGCCCATTTGTTATGCAGGGAGAATTAAAAGCAAGGGTCTGTTCTATCCTCTCCTTTTCTGTCTCTTCTCTGTCTGGTTGTACAACCAAATTTTCTTGTGAGACCTAGGAACTTGATCACTCCGACGGTTTCACAACTCTCTGCCCCTCCCTATTTTTCTGCCTTCCCTTGCTATTTTTGTATTTTCTTCCCCCCTGCACACCTGTGGGTATAAAACTATATGTGAATCTTTATGTGGAAATGTCATTGTGGAAATGTCATCCTTTGTTTAAAACTTTATATAGTTAAACTGTTGAAATTATTTCAAAAAGCTATTTGGAACTCAAGGGGTTAACTTGAGAAGCTTGTCTGCAAACTCTCTGAGATGCTGGCAACAAGAGGTCAGTTCTAGGTTACTATGTTCTTTTTGCTGCACCTGCATCGACACTTACAAGAACATTCTGTGAGATGCAGGCTCCCTTAACGAGTTCCCAAAGACTTATAAAAGAGCAGCAATGCTTTTGTTGGATAGACAAGGAGACAGATTTGAAATTGAGAAGAAACACTCAGATGAGGGACTGTTTTCTCTGTTTGTACTGCCTTTGTAAATAGTTATACTCAATAATTTTTTATTTTGCTGTTATTGAGAAAAATAAAATGCTATTTGCGTATTTCGAAATTGCTCCTGGTTTTCCTTTGCTTCTTTACCTGTGCCTCGATGACAGATGGTGTCAGATGTTACATGAGGTCCCTACACCCTAACTGGTACCCTCAGAGGTACACCGTAGACAGCTAGCACTTAAGCATATGTTATACTAACATATAGGGCTAAGGGCATCTACCGTACAAGAGCAGATGTCAGGATGTGAATGCATATTGTTGTAATACACTTTGCTTGCTAATACATATATTCTGCTTTGTATTTTCTGTGTATTTCTTACTTGTAAGATGCCAATACACCTGTGTCCTTGGAGTAATTATAATATGTAAGACGGCATTGCCACCTTTTGGTGATTTGTACTACTACACTGAGTTATGGAAGACACTGTATAAGAACTCTTTTGTTCTCAAACTGATGACTTTACAGAATTGTATAATGTTATCTTGGACCATGGAGCCACCTCTGATTTAGCCAATAGGGCTCATCTCTGTAACTAGAAATGTTTCTATCTTACAGTAACCATAGTAATTATCATAGGTATATAATGTAATGCACAAGCCTTATACCTCGGAGACCTCAGGAGAGACCCCAAGAGACACAGAGAAACCTCGTGGTATAGGGAACGCTTAGCACTGGCTCCCGGTTTGTACTGGTAAGAACTGCTTAGGGCAACTGTGATTTATCCTTTTGGTAGTAATAAACTTGTTTATTTACTCTAATGCAACATGTCTGTGATTACTTGCATTCCCAATATCGTCAACAATCTGAAAGTGAGGTTTAGAACTCCTAACAAATTGGCGATCGTGTGCAGGCGATAGTTGGTGTTTGTAAGTTTTCACTTGTTGCTAAAACTTTTTCCCTTTCCCACAGGGACAGTAGGTGTACATTCTTATCATCTCTCATTTTAAAACCAGTTTGTAGTAACAAAATTTGGCTGTCTTTTGGTGTTGTGAGTGCCGTGCTTGACCCACTCCACTAGCAACTTTGAATTGCAAGCCTTCCAACTTATAATGTAGCTCTGTGTATAAAGTGCCTCAAGGTGGATAATACGCAACGTGCCCTTTCACAGCTCTAAATTTTCGCTCTTCCCGCCACACAATGGCCACCGTATCAAATATCTGCATAGAACTGAGACTCGATGTCTCGAACTTGCTTACTCCCATGGAGGATGGGCTGACTTCTCGTGGGATGCAAGTAATCTGAAAACCCTATACTGGGATTTCAACCCAGTACACGGAGAGCAGACAATCAGCCAATAAGTGACAAGCTAAAGGGTTGATGAGTCGCGGCTCTCGCTGCTCTGGAAGCCTCCGAAGTGAGGTTTCGAACCCTTGATCTGCAGATTTCATCTCTTAAGCAACAGATGGATTTGCAGGAAACAGAATGTATAAGACTGCAGCAGAACTTGGAGTCCGAACTCCAAACTCTGCAGAATGAAAAGGATTCACTATTGCATCGTTCAGCTCAAGCTGGAGAACAGGAACTGTGTATGTTGAAGCAGGAGTGTGAAAGTTTGAGACAGGATAAGAGTCAGGCGTTGCAAATGAATGATTTGCTGAGTGCTGCAAATGCTCAGTTGAGTGGCGAAATGGGTGAGCTGCAGGACGAGATAAACCAGGTACGTAATGACTTAGAAGTGTATCAGGGACAATCGCGAATTAAGCGCCGTGTACAGAGTGTTGCAAAAGCGAAAGCAAGATGAGGTTGATATGGATGTTGCAAGTGTGAGTCATAAAGAATGTAGAACTAAGATGGCGAAACTGCGCCATCAGCGAGAGGTTCTGGCTGGCCATGTTAAGGCAATGGGAGGCGTAGCCCCTGCCTTACATTCGTCATCCGAAGGGGAGTTATCCGATGATGGCGTTTCACAATACATCGCCCAGTCACACCCTACTATGGCCCAGAGACCCACCCAGCCATCCACAACATGGCGGGTCCCCTCCACCCTCCCCATGTCATAGGTCATCGGCGTCGTGGCGCCCATCATAGGAGGCAGCCAACATGGCAGCCCCATGATGATTGTGAGCAGGCAAACCTGGTCCCGGCAGCACCACGGTAGCCGTTATTAATGTAGAAGACAGGCAGGAAATAGACACCATGATTGAAACTGTGATAGGCAATGCACCCCTTACTGAGAGGAGTTAACGGGCTAGTAAAACCCAGATTAGGCAGCTTCTGCAAGAGGCTGGCACTCAGGAAGGTATTGTCCACACTGCGGCCGAGGCTGCAGCTCAGGCCACCCTGGATGGCGCTCGAGACAATCTACCTCTGCCTGATCGACCCAGTAATCCCCTACAAATGGCCTACTCTGTTCAGCAAATTGCTGACAGCATCGGTCGGATGAATCCGTCCGACAACCTCAGCTCTCACTTGGAAAAGGTGCGCTCTAAACGTGAGATGCTTAGCCTCGCTGCAGAATATCAGGTCCAAATACTACGCCAGACCATCAATCCTGGTTTGTGGGCCAAACTCCCCGATGCCATTCGCCAGGATGGGAACGCCACCTTTACGAGGTTGCAGCTGAGCTAATTTCTGCTCACAGCCCAGGTGTAGTAGGAGTGATGCTTGCATATCCTATGAAGCAGAATGCAAAGGAAAGTCCAGCGACCTACCACCAGAGACCCTGGATGGCCTACCGAGCAGGAAAGCACTTGGCACAAGAAGCTGCGGATGTAGATCTTATTGAATATAAGACTCTGTTCCTTAGGAACATGATTCCAGCAGTAAGAGTGAAAAGGTAGAGCCGACCACCTACCCTAATACAGATAGGTTTGCCGACATCCTTCGGAAAACCAAGAGAGTATACCAACTCTATATCCGTGATCTGGGCTCCGGTTCCAAAAAGTTAGCCGCCATGGAACCCACTCCAGAGGCCACGACGCACTACACAGTGGAAGGGCGGGCCCAACATCAGCAAGCCCCTCCAGCCAATAACCAACACCCACAACAGGCCCATCAACAACAACCGCAACAGCAGCAACAATGGGGTGGGAACCGGAATTGGCATAAGTATAAAAAGCATAAGGGTAGAGGTAAACCACAACAGCAAAGAACAGGCCCTTCATATAGGGAGATAGCTGAAGAGAATCGGAAATTCCGAGAGCTCCTGAGACAAGTACGCTCTGTGGTGGATGCTGTTCCCCACAGGCCCTTGCGGCAGTACAACCGGCAACCCAGGCCCTAACTGGTCATGGGGACACTGGCGGTACAGGCCCTCAGACCCATTCAGGCCTGAACCCAGATGCTCCTCCCTATATAGCATCGGTACAGCATGGTGAAGTAATTCACAAGAGTCAGGCAGTACAGATTGACAATTACAGGCCCCAGTCTGGATTGTAAACAAGCTAGTCTTGGATACAAACGGAAGACCCTGCACCGAGGCCGAGGTCGGGGGGGCCGCCTACTAGTACTTCTGTTAGATACAGGTGCAGCTGTATCTGTGTTACATGATGAACACCAGGACACATCCCCTTGGTCCACCGGACGGAGGACCAACATGTCAGGAGTTGATGGTACTAAACTACCTGCATACCAGTCTCTACCCCTACCAGTAGAGCTAGGCCATCTAAAGGCCTCACACACTTTCCAATTAATGGTACTGCATGATCATCCTAGTATCATAGGGATTGACTTCCTCTCACCACACAGCTGTGTGGTGGACCTAGCTAACATGCTACTGATACAGATTCAGGGTCAATATCATACCATTTTGATTCCTGATTCACACTTTGTGGCAACTATATCTGCCAATGACAAGGAGTATGACGTCATAGATTTGTTCAAGAATCATGAACTTTTCCCGAAGCTCCTCCCTATTTTGCAATGACATTTGGAAGCGTTTGCAATCAACAAGCATGACTGTGGTAGAATGCACACTGTCATCGAAGTGCCAGGCCCAGCACATGAGAGGCAAAGGCAATAAAAAACAATCAAGTCACTCCTCAAGCAAGGAGTAATCAGAACTTGTGTCTCCACTGCCAACTCCCCAGTGTGGCCCGTGAAGAAACCCACAGGCACCTGCAGACTTACTATTGACTACAGGAAGCTGAATCAGGTCACCCCCAGTTGTTCTCCAACTGTGGCATCAGCACCAGATGTGCTACGACTTCTGACCCCTGATTTGAAATGGTTCAGTGCCCTGGACATCTCCAATGGTTTCTGGTCACTGCCACTGGCCCTTAAGAGTCAATATAAGTTTGCCTTCACCTTTGAAGGAAGACAGTATATGTGGACTTGCTTGCCACAAGGATTCCATAGCAGTCCATCCCTGTTCCATCTCCACATGATGGACGCCCTCGAGAGTTTCTCTACTCCCCAATGTCTCTTGCAATATGTGAATGACCTGTTGCTGGCAACAGCCACACAGGAACAACATTTGGATCTCTTGGACGAACTACTGACTCTTATTCAGAGAGCGGGCCTGAAATGCAACCCAGCAAAAGCACAACTGTGTCAGAAAGAAGTACTCTTTCTGGTTTAAAATAACTGACCAAGGTTGAAGCCCCACCTGGAAGAAGGTACAGGGATTGCAAGACTTGCCATTACCCACCAGTGTGGCAACACTTCGAAGGTTTCTAGGTATGGTGAATTATTCGAGAGATTTTATTTGTGATTTTGCTCTGAAAGCTGCTCCTCTGTATGAGTTACTCAAAAAGGACGTACCATGGACTTGGGGCCCTATACACACCCAGGCTGTGATGTCACTGAAGCAGGCCTTGGCCTCCGCCCCAGCTCTGGTCAACCCCAATCCAGCACTACCATTCCATCTGGAATGTACAACCTCTGACATTACCATGTCTGGCAGTGCTGTAGAAGGTAGCATGGCACGCGAGACCATGCATATGCCTCACCTCTCTTGACCCCAGTAGAACAGAAGTACGGCCTTTGCGAAAGGAACCTTCTGGCCACCTACTGGGCTGTCAAGCACTTCCTGTATATCACTGGGTACTCACCACTGATCATCAACACCAACCACACCCCACTACCTTTCTGCTCTCAGATAGAGTGAAGGATGTATCAGTCTCTAACACCAGACTGACACACTGGTCACTTCTTCTCCAGGACAGAGACATACAGGTACAACTGACTAAAGTTCTATCTATGTTAGCTCATGGTCTCTTTTTCCAGGGAGAACCCCATGACTGTACACTACAGTCACCTGATCTTCCAGATCCAGGTCCTTTCCTCCCTGCCACGCCACAAATACTTGACAACACTTCTTTGTGTCGTGTCTTTACTGATGGTTCAGCATCCTACTATCAGGGAGAACAAATTGCAGGGATGGGCATCTTAGTGATCTACCCTTATGAGAACATTGTCAAAATATCTAAGCGCTGTAGTGTAGCATCATCACAATATGCAGAGATGGCAGCGGTGGCCTGTGCCCTTGAGTTCATCCAGCATGGAACCGAGGATACCATCATTTTTACAGACTCTAACTGGGTTTGTTGTTCTCTTACGGAATTTCTTCCTTTCTGGCAGAAGAAAGTACAGTTACGTAAGAACTTACCGTAACAGTAGATCTTCGAGAGAGGCTCTTGCAGTAGGTAATTACATATAGGACTGATGCCGGCCGGCAGCAGGACCCTACGGAAAAATTTCTAGCTAGCAGTCCCTGGCAAGGGACCGCCCCCACGTCAGGTGACCGGCGTCAGGTGACGTCGGTATAAAGGGGCGGTGCCGGACGCCCGCCTTCCAGTTCTTTCCCGCCACAGGCCCGGAAGGCCTGGACGAGAGAGAAGCAGATATTTCCCTCAATGGAAAAGGAGCTGAATAAGCCTAGGGGGATGGAGGGCGGGAAGGTATTACCTACTGCAAGAGCCTCTCTCTAAGATCTACTGTTACGGTAAGTTCTTACGTAACTGTACTGTCTTACTTCAAGAGGGCTCTTGCAGTAGGTAATTACATATAGGACTGAATCCCAAGCAGTCTGGACCAAATAAAAGGCACCGGGAGGAGGAGGAAACTACTCCTGAAAGTAGCGATAGCCTTGCAGGCCTCAAGACAGGAGGCCCTGCAAAACAACTAATTCAAGCCTGCTCTCACGGCGAGAGGCAATGTCCAAACTGTAATGTTTATGTCAAAGGTATGGACGGAAGTCCAGGTGGCGGCTTAACACAGATGTCTGCTGCAGACATATTCTTGAAACAAGCTACTTGAGGCTGCTACTCCCACGAGTGGAGTGACCTCTGACTTGACCTCCAGAAGGGTCTTGTTGTACTTGTCATAACAGAAAGTGATGCAATGAGCCAACCACTTCGACAGGCATTGCTTGGAAACAGCATTGCCTTCCCTTCCTTTGTGAGCAAAAGAGACGAACAGTTGGTCAGTTTTTTGAGATCCTTTGTCCTATCGTTGTAGTATCTCAGAATCCGGTGAACATCCATGGTATGGAGTAAATATACTCTTGGTTGGAGTACTGCGTGAAAAGGCAGGTAACTCTATAGACTGATTTGAGTGAGCTCGCTACCACTTTAGGTAGAAACTTAGGATTACATGCAGAGCTACTCGTTCTTTGTGAAAAATCAAATAGGGATTTTACACATAGGGCCTGGAGCATCGGAAATTCTTCGGCGGAAGTAATGGCCACTGAAGGAGTGTCTTCACTGATAGAACTTCAGATCTCAGGGATGCATGCAGGTTCGAGAGGAGGAAGGGTAAGTTTCTCGAGAAACAAAGTTCAAGTCCCAAGGGAAGCTAGGAGTCCGGACAGGGCCTCAGATGAAGGACCCTTCTAGAAAAGTCTTAGACACCTCTAATTGGGCAAAGGCTTTATCAGCTTAAAGAACATTGTAAGCTGAAGAAGGCCATGTGCACTTTCAAGGAGGAATGACTGAGACCCAGGTCGAAGAGATGACGTAAATATTCAAGCAGAACGGCCACAGGACAGAGAAAAGCGCCACATTCCTAGAGGCGGCCCAAATAGAAAATCTCTTCCATTTCATGGCATAAGTGGACCTAGTGGAGGGTTTTCTAGCCTCCACCAGAATCTCGGCCACCTTTGGAGAGACACCAAAGCGAGATTGGGCTAGGTCTGCAGGAGCCATGCATGAAGTTGTAGGGACTTGAGGACTGGATGGACCAGGGTCCCCTGATCCTCGGTCAGCAATCCTCGAGATAAAGGAAGAGGAAGAGGAGGAACCTCTGAGTATTGTTGTAGAAGAGAGAACCAGATTTGCCTGGGCCAGAAAGGAGTGATCAGAATCATTCTCGCTCCTTCTGTTGTTAGTTTCTGCAGTACACGAGGGACCAGAGGAATTGGGGAAAACTCAGGCGAATCTGCCCTTCCAGTTTAGAGACAGAGCGTCATTCCAGAAAGTGCCTCAGCTCTGGAGCCGAGCAAACTTTCAAAAAGATGGGAAGTTTCTTGGTTTTGGGAAGAAGGCGAACAGGTCTATCTGTGGAGTCCCCCAAAGCTGGAAGATGTGAGTCTTGAGACCTTTGGTCCAACTCCCACTTTTCGTGTGGCAGAGCAGGAGCGTCTTAAGTTTGTCTTGTCAGGGTATTGTCCACTCCTGGAACATGGATCGCCCGTGGAGGTGAAGGTTGTGAAGCGTTGCCCAGTCCCAAACCCTGATTTAGCTACCCTGCATAGAGGGTAGGATCGAGTCCCTCCCTGCATGTTGATGTGTGCCACACCCACGCCTGTTGTCCATCTGGACAGCTAGGTGACGGGGGAAGGATGTATTGGTGAAGGCTTGGAGCAGATAGAACTACTCGTAGCTCAAGCTATTATTGATGTGGAGAGCTAGCTCCAATCTGGACCATAAACCCTGGGTTCGGTGAGGACCCAGATGGGCTCCCAACCCAACCTTACGCCTGATGCGTGCGTGGTCAGGAGTCTGGAGGTGAGGATGAGGATGACAGGGGACCCCGAAACAGGTTCTCTCAACCATCCACCATTGCAAGTCTCTTGTCATCGGAGTAGGAGATCAAAACCAGATGATCTAGATTGTCTACAAGTTGATCCCACTGGGAGCGGAGAGTCCACTGAGATATCCTCATGTGGAGCCGCACGCGGGGAACTGTCGAGATGGCTGCCGCCATGAGCCCCAAGAGACGGAGAACCGACCTCATCGGAACCTTCCTATGTTCTGATAGCAGGGAAATCTGTGACTGAAGAGAGGCCGCCCTGTCCGGAGGAAGGAAGGCCTTGCTCACCGTCGTATCGAGGATGGCCCCGATGAACTGAAGTCTCTGGGAGGATTCCAGATGAGACTTGGAATGAGTTGGTATGGTAACACCCAGGCAAGTGAAAACCTGCTGGGTGAGGGAGAGAAAATGGAGGAGCTCCTCCCTGGATGAGGCCGCCAGGAGCCAATCGTCCAGGTAGGGGAACACCGGAACTCCCATAGTATCGTGATGGTGGGCGCATACCACTGCCAGGCATTTGTAAAAATCTGGAGCCGAGGAAAGACCAAACGTAGTGCCCGGAATTGGTAATGGTCCCCTGGAAAGCAAACCAGTGCTACTTTCCATGCGAGGGACGAATGGGGATGTGTGGATGTAGTCCTGCCTAGCCAGCGCAAGCCATTGACCCGGCCAAAGAAGGCAGAAGGGTTTGTAGGAGAGCATCCTGAACTTTTGTATTCCACGTAAAGGTTCAAGGGGAGCTGAGATCGAGAATGGGTCTGAGATTCCTGTCTTTGGGACCATGAAGAAATGAGACAGTAAATCGTCATTCCTTGAAGGTGAGGAGGAGCGGGTTCTATGGCTCTGCTTCAGCAGAAGCATATTTCTTCCCTGACCAAAGGAAGATGGTCCCCTTGCATAGGACGACTTGAGAGGGGTGGTGGGGTGGTTTCTGTAGAAACTCATGTAGTGCCCTCTCCGTCATCAATCTGAAGCACTCATGAATCCGCTTGTTATCCTTCTCCAACCCGGAAGGGTGGAGGAGTACCTTCCTCCACCAGTTCCTCCGGGTGTCCGAGGCTGTGGGAGAGGGAGGAGTCAGGTGGTGTGGGGCAAGCGCCGCAGCTGGGGCACCCGCTGCTTTTACACGGGTGGTGGGGGCCTGGCAGCCGCGGGGCCCGTGTTTAGTGACCCGCCTTCCTTGGGTTTCCCATGGCGATTGAGTCTATGAGCGGAGACGGTGATGTAGGGATGAGGATGGTACATGGAATCCACGGATTCAGAGCCGTCCCTTCTCTGCAGTCAGTGATGATGTCCTTGACATGACCACCGTGCAGCACTGAACCCCCTGAAGGGTGCTTCCTGGATTGCTGGACTGTACCGGACCAAACCTGACACGCCGGTCAGGCATGACGCCTAAGACTTACGTGCTAACGCCGGAGTTCTGCTCCGGCAGTGTCCACTGCATCGTATGTCGTCCGCAGGATGATGACGACTGGCTGAACGAGCAGAATGGACTGGTCAGCTAACTCCTGCTTGACTTGAGAGTCAGGTATGAGTCAATCTGGATTCCGCCTGGGTAAGGATGGCCTTCTGGTAATCCCCCATATGAGCTACATAATTCAGGGTCTAATTCCCAGTGTGGAAGAGGCATATATTTTCTTCCATACTGGTCCAGGAGGCGGATTCCTTATCCGGAGGAGATGAGCTTAAATGTTTGGGGTGTGCTGACCGGCCGTGAGCGGCGCTAATCACGACCGAGTCTGCACGAGGGTGAGAATCCAAAAAGTCTACACTCTCCGGAGCCTGGTATAGCCTGTTGGACTTCCTAGGAAGTGGGTCTAGAGCCGACGGTTGTTTCCAAATAGTGGAAACAAGGTGGGCATGAGGCCTTGATCCAGGGTGGCACTAAAGTAGGAGCCATAAGGGGCAGGTCCAGATGTTCGGCGAGTTTGACCCACTGAGGATCTGGTTCCAGAGAACGCCACTGATGTACTTCCTGGATCTTCCTGAGCAACTCCATGAAGGAAGGATCCTCCGGAGGAGACTTCGGAGGAGTCCTCGGCCGGGGCTTGGATGGAGAGCGAGGCTCGTCGTCTCTCTCGGAGCATCCATCGGAGGAATCCGAGAGTGAAGAAGAAGAATCAGAAGCAGAATAAGACTCCCTGGCACGTCTAGGGGGAGGAACGGGTTCCTTAGGGGGGTCCCTGGATGCGTGTCCTGCCTCTCTCGGGATCCAGAGGGAAGGGCTCTGTGATCCGGAGGCGTGAGGGAGCGCGCCGTCCTCAGGCGACGCGGCCGGGGTGGCAATTTGCTGTCAGAAGGCGGTTTCATCTTTGGTGAGTTGAGCCTTGCCTCAGCCCACCAGGAAGCCAGAGTCTCTGCAGATCCACCGCAGCCGGGGGCGGGAGGAGGAGGAGGGGATAAGTATACGGATTGTATCCGTAAGGCGTAGTATCCAACCCGCCGCGGAAAACCAGTGTTGGGTACTTCGCGTGTCGCGATGGAACTGGCGCCGGGACTGCGCGCTGGATACTGCCACTCCGGGTAAGACCGCGCCGGATAGGACGGCGGGTACCCGGGTTCCGGAGGAGACGCCGAGCAGGCGGCCCAGAGCCTGGTGGGTGAACATTGAGAGGCCTGGGGGGTCAAGGCCCGATGAGGGAATATCCCCCACAGCGCCGTGGGACCAGCATCAGAGCCGGCGCCCTGGGCTGGTGCCAGATCCGCCCCAGAGGAGGGTCTGACGGGTGGAATATCCTCGCATCACCCGGGACGGTGGAGAAAAGTCCCCGGGTCAGGGTAGGGTGACTGGCTCCCTGGATGGCAAGCTGGCCGGCGGCGGATACAACGGGGTTGGAGGGTCCGCAGGGTTCCGACACATCCGCGATGTCGGGGAAGCCGACATGCAGCTTAGGGCTGGTTTCGGCGGGCGCCGGAGGAGCTGCATCCGACTTACGGGTCCCTTGTCAGAGGCGGGCCGAGGGAGGAAGCAGCCCGGACCGAGGGGGACGAGGTCGTGCGCCGCCCCTAAGGGTTGGATGTCTTATCAACCTTCTCCCGGCGGACGTCAGAGGAGCCGACGTCCGGCTTATGGGAGATGCCCGCGCCAGTAGGTCGCACGCCTGCGGCGGTACTGGGGGCAGAGGCCTCCTTTTGCCTGGAGGCGCCCGCAAGGCCCGAGCGCGAGCCCGACGGGCGGGCCGACGCCTCCTCCAAAACCTTGGAGTCTGCAGTCGGACGGTCCCCCGGAGGGAATGTTACCTGGGCCGCGACTCCGGCCGGAGTCGTGGGCGAGGAGGCCTTCTCCCGGTGCCTTTCTTTGTCCCGCTTTTTACAATGTCCTTCAGGAGAAGTCGACACCTGCCTGAGCTTCTTCAATTCTTTTTCCATTGAAGACATCTTCTTCTTTAGCAGATGGGCTTCCAGGGACTGTTGACGTCGTCTGCGGGTAGCCGTGTTGATGTGCAGACAATGCGGGCACTTGTCAACCGGGTGGTCGGGGCCTATGCGAAAAAGGCAGAGAGAATGGCCGTCCTTGTGTGGCAGTTGGGCACCGCATGAGTCGCACTTGTTTTTGGAAGGTGTAGGGGACGACATACACCAACGCTGACCTGACGAGAAGAAAAATACTCAAAACTTCGTAAAACCGACGAAAGAACAGGGCTTTGCTAAGACTTAACTTTACCGCGAGATTGCAACGAGCTAACGGCGTGGAAAGAACTGAAGGCGGGCGTCCGGGACCGCCCTTTATACCGATGTCGCCTGATGCCGGGTCACCTGATGGGGTGGTCCTCGCCAGGGACTGCTAGCTAGAAATTCTTCATATCCCAGCTACTGTCAAGCGACAGTCCTATATGTAATTACTAGGGCCCCTGGTGTTCTGGCGGCAGAATTTTCTGATTTCGCGTAGGCTCTTTGACTTCTGCGGCATTTTCTGATTTCGGCATGATTTATTCATTTCTCGGCAGAATGTAGTCCTGTCATTGGCTTAATATGATGTGATGTCATCAATGACATCATATGCTGAGCATAGAGGACGGGCTTCAGGATAAACGAGGTGGGAAAGAAAGCCTGACACTATGGAAAAACAGTATATTTATATGAAAATTCACCAAAAACAATGAGTTCTGCAGCACTATATATATTCTGTGGCATGATGCAAATTCTGCGGCAAATTCCGCAACCGCAGAACCGCAGAATTCCAGGGGCCTTGGTAATTACCTACTGCAAGAGCCCTCTCGAAGTAAGATCTCCTTCCTCTCCTCTGATGGCAGCCCAGTGAAATACAAAGAATTGGTAATATACATACATTCACTGGCACAAAAATTTGCACACAAACTCTATGTACACAAAGTCAAAGCTCACTCTCTCCATGACCCCTACTATGCCTTCAATGATACAGCAGATACCCTTGCTAAGGAAGGGGCCTGAGGGGGGGACGTCTGGATGATAGACCATCCAGAGGCCAATGCAGCTGTACAGATTGCAGCACCCAGAAAGAAACCTGAACCTTTTTCCCCCCTCAGACCTCTCAGCAGCCCAGCATTTTGACACTGAACTTAAAGAAGTGTTCAGATTCCTTGACAAAGGTACCGAAGAGAAACTTCCCACACACAACCCCTATCGGAGGCATGAAGGTAAGCTACGCTTGTCACCAGATGACAAGCTCATCTGGTTCCAACCAGATGACTCCACCACCAAGTTGTGGGTGGTTCCCAGACACTTAAGACCTGAATTCTTGCACCAAGTGCATGACACCCCACTGGTGGACACCAGGGAGTGGAAAATACCCTTCAAAGACTCAAGACCACCACCTGGTGGCCTGGTATCACCAAAGATGTTAAATAATACATAAACAATTGTCTCGTTTGTGCACAGAACAACCCCATCCCTACCAAATGAAATGCCAAACTCTTACCACAATGACACTCTAGCCCTTGGCATGCCATACAGATTGACTTCATTGGTCCTCTGACCAACACCAGCAGAAATAACAAGTATGCTCTTGTGGTAACTGATCTCTTCTCTAAGTGGGTCGAAGCTTTCTCCACTAAGACATGCACTGCAAAAACTACTGCCAAAATCCTGGTGGAACAGATTTTCTCCAGGTGGGGTCTACCTCTAAAAGTAGACTCTGACAAAGGAACCAGTTTTACAGGTGAGTTGATGAAAGAGTCCCTTGAGCTCCTTGGAGTTCAACAGAAGTTCCACATACCCTACCACCCCTAATCCTCAGGTCAAGTAGAGACAGTCAACAGACGGATTAAGCAAATGATTTCCAAATTCATTGAGGATAATCCCAAAACCTGGGATTCCCTATTGCCGTTACTCCTTATGGCAATTAGGGGTACACCCTCAGCCACCACCCAGCTTACAACCTTTGAGGTGATGACTGGTAGACAGATGAGATTACCTGAACACCTGCTGTTTGACCTGCATACCCCCACTGCAGACCGTGTGTCTGTGGACCAATATGTGGAAAAACTCAGAAAAGACCTCATACACACACACACTTGTATGCTGCCAATTGCATGGGCAAGGCCCAGCAACAATCCAAAATACAGTCTGACAAACACGCACAAGAAGTGGATTGGCAAGTTGGAGATCAGGTAATGGTACTTCGATTTGCACATCCCACCCACTCCTTCTCCAACAAGTGGGAAGGCCCATACCCCACTGTCAACAAGCTCAGTCCAGCAGTCTATCAAGTTAGACTCCTGCATAACAACAAGTTGACTGACAAATGGTTACATGCAAACCAGCTGAAACTGTATAAAGGAGCTTAAACTACTTTTCCTCACCCCATCGGGCAGAATTGTACTAACATACTAATCTTTGATCTTCCTTTTCAGATACACTGACAAGATGGTTATCTTGTTCCATAATCTCTTCATCTCAGGAGTTATCCCCTGCATCCAAGGCACAGTACCGGACCTTCTACGACACCTCGATCCTCCAGCACCTCCTCCAGAGGGAGTATCCATCAATATACCAGATAGTACGATCACTGTCCAGGAAGGTTCCGATGCTTACCTCACTGTCTCAGTTGTTGCTCCTGATCAATCTACCCTTCAAACTGAGTGGCAAACCACATCACAAGGACAAATTCTCCCTGTGGCCAAACTCTCCAAAGGAACTTTCCAAGGTTGGCCCAATGCTAAATTATCCCCAAATGGTTTGCTGTCCTTGTTACAAACTGTATTAAGACATTCTGGTTTGTACAACATAACTGCCTTAATTTATCCTTCATACTGTAATTCTTTGTCCAGAGACGCTGCTCGAAAATTTTGTGCTATACACCACATGGCTTCTGCAGCCATGTACCTCCCTGTGTTACCACCCACTGATAAACAGTTTTTGGAATGTCCAAAGCATACCCCTGGTCCCCGTAGTGGTCTAACAGCCACTGCCCTCCCAGGTTCTCTGATTAATAATTTACAGTTTATGCATATACCTGTTTTGTTTAATCTTACTTACTGGAATATGAAAGAATTTGGTATGTGCCACAATAATAACACTTCAGCATTTTATAGTACATTATTGCTTGATAGTTTAGCTGCATTTCAGATTCGTACTCAAGACCCTATTGCCGGGGTCCATTCTACTGAACATAGAGGCAACTTCAGGAGGAAGCCCTCTCCTGATGATCTAACAAATTTAAGACACATGAAGTTGACAGTTCTGATGTTACAGGTGCAACAGGTACTGTCTCAGGCCTTTTTGGTACAGCTATGTCTATTTGGAATAAAGCAGACATTGCTGCTATCAAAGCTCATTCTGCCAAGTTCTCCACTGGTTTGGTCAACAACATACTACCCCCATTACTGCATGGTGTGGATGGCCTTAGTC
Source organism: Neoceratodus forsteri (assembly GCA_016271365.2). Taxonomy (NCBI): domain Eukaryota; kingdom Metazoa; phylum Chordata; order Ceratodontiformes; family Ceratodontidae; genus Neoceratodus; species Neoceratodus forsteri. The sequence continues at coordinate 1,270,655,787 of CM057449.1, read as the reverse complement.
AGGAAGAAAGATACACTGTACACAACATGCACGACATTGCTAAGGCATTCACTGATTCAAAAGATAAGATCAACGCACTCATACAACAGAACAATAAAGAAGCAGATAAACAATACACTGCTAGAGAAATACTCTGCTCTGTCTACGGCTCTTACATTATCACTAACATCAACAACCTCTTCCGTGATCTAGAATCTGGAAGAATACCTGACATTATACATGATAGACGCATCTCCAAATGGTATTGTCCACGATGTAAAACCCCTAGCTGTGTTTCCATGTGTATGCAACAAACTTTAACAATATCTCTTTCTTCAGCTAGGAATTTGGGGTTTGTGACCAGACACCCTAATACTGGTCCTTGCTTTACTGCTAAGAAATGTTCCATAACAGATACCATGTTTTTTTCCTTTACTCTCTCTTTACCATGCTTTGATCCCACTACAGCTTTGTTCGACAAGCTTGCACTGGTACATTCGATTGGGCATTTGGATGAAGATATCTACAGAGTACGCCTGGATCTACTGGTTTACCATCCTTTCCTGGACGCCTGGGTGGCTCCGAACACAGACTGTTGTGCGAAAAAGCAATACAGTTACTTGTGCCGATGTGATGCATTTGATGTTATTCAACCTGTTTGTGGTTATTCTCCAGACAGCATTGATTGGACTTTCACCATGGATGATGACATCACGGCATATGGCACCGACTCCTTTGACTCAACTCTGGCTCCGGATAAGCTCTACCAATCATATTGTGAGGAGGTTCATCGCCTGTCAACATGGATTTCGAAGACGACTTACACCTGCCCTGTCCAGTTGCAAAAGTGGAGACTCCCTGCTGTGCGCTCACAGTATAATTCTGATGGCGAGTACTGCGGGGTCACCAACTACAAGTCATACACCTATGGATCTGTTACATGTGCTATTGATTACCCCAATTTCTGTTTTGTTCCCCACCAGAAGACTGTCATTGGACATACCGTCATAACCCCTGTCCCCCTCCTAGATGCGGACATTATTGATGGTAACCCCAATTATCTGCTCACACTGTCTGAATACTTGCCATATTTTAATGTACACATAGACCCACTCACACTTACATTAAAATCACTTTTAGACAGGAAGGACATACACCTTATCCACATCAGCAATAATATGACCAAAGCCAATGAAGCTGTCCTCTCATTAATTAATGATGGTGACATGAATGACGCATTGACTAACACTTGGTTAGAGATTACTTTTAAAGGTTTTGTTATTATACAAGCATTTTTGATCTTTATTTGGATTATTATGCTCTGCTGCCTATGGCGCACACTTCGTCAACATCATGAGCAGCTCGAGTTCCTTTACAAAGCTCGCGCGTCGGGTTTGTAAACACCACTGCTCCTGTCCTTTCCCTAGGCATTTGCCTGTGTTGCCCTTGGAGGCAACAAGGGGGGGAATGTTACACGAGGTCCCTACACCCTAATTGGTACCCTCAGAGGTACACTGTAGACAGCTAGCACTTAAGCATATGTTATACTAACATATAGGGCTAAGGGCATCTACCGTACAAGAGCAGATGTCAGGATGTGAATGCATATTGTTGTAATACACTTTGCTTGCTAATACATATATTCTGCTTTGTATTTTCTGTGTATTTCTTACTTGTAAGATGCCAAGACACCTGTGTCCTTGGAGTAATTATAATATGTAAGACGGCATTGCCACCTTTTGGTGATTTGTACTACTACATTGAGTTATGTAAGACTCTGTATAAGAATTCTTTTGTTCTCAAACTGATGACTTTACAGAATTGTATAATGTTATCTTAGACCGTGGAGCCACCTCTAATTTAGCCAATAAGACTCATCTCTGTAACTAGAAATGTTTCTATCTTACAGTAACCATAGTAATTATCATAGGTATATAATGTAATGCACAAGCCTTATACCTCGGAGATCTCAGGAGAGACCTCAAGAGACACAGAGAAACCTCGAGGTATAGGGAACGCTTAGCACTGGCTCCCGGTTTGCATTGGTAAGAACTGCTTAGGGCAACTGTGATTTATCCTTTTGGTAGTAATAAACTTGTTTATTACTCTAATGCAACGTGTCTGTGATTACTTGCATTCCCAATATCGTCAAGAATCTGAAAGTGAGGTTTAGACCTCCTAACACAACCTAAGTGGGATTTACGCCACGCATGCTCTAAGCCAGGAGTTTTGTATGTGGGTACTAGACCTGGTATCAGGGAAAGACAGAAGAAAGGTGGATTCTGCAGCAGCAAGTTCAGGAGAGATTACCTGAAGAATGGCAGCCAAACTAGAAGTGGAAACAAAAGTCCAAACTGAGACTGTACAGCCAGCACCAGTCATGGAAAAAAAAGAGCAAGCAGTGACAGAACCTGAAAGCCCGACTGCCTTTTTCCAATGGTGGGCTATAAAACAAAAAAGAGAAGGAGAAATAGAGAAAAGAAGAGATGCAGTGACAGGAGCAACAGAGAAAAGGAGAGATGCAGCGACTGGAACAGCGATGGATAGGTGCCTTGCAAGTTATCAAAGCTGGAGGATCTGGCACTGGTCCAGCAGAGCAACAAGACACAAACAACTTAAAATACATTAAACTTACAAAGTTGTGTCCCTCAGATGATATGGAAGCATACCTGACAACTTTTTGAATGGGCTTCCGCAGCCTGCCAGTGGCCAAAGCAACAATGGGTAATCAGACTGGTACCATACCTGACAAGAAAAGCCCAACTTGCTTACCACAATATGGACACTGCACAGTCAGAAAACTATGACCTGGTGAAAACAGAAATCCTGAAAAGGTATGACATCTCAGGAGACCTATAGGCAGAGATTTCGGTCTCTTAAGTACAACTCAGTCGATAAACCTCAAGAAGCCTTCACCCGTCTCAGAGAACTCCTTATTAAATGGCTCCAACCAGAGGGCAAAACAGTACCACAGCTCATCGACACATTTGTAATGGAGCAGTTCATCAACATCCTACCCATAGGCGTACAGCTTTGGGTAAAAGAACACCGGCCAGAAAGTGGGGAAAAGCCTGTTTCTTTGGCTGAACCCACTATATTCTTTTTGCTGTACCTGCATCAAAACTTACAAGAACATTCTGTGAGAAGCAGGCTCTCTTAATGAGGTTCCCAAAGACTTATAAAAAGAACAGCAATGCTTTGCTAGAGAGACAAGGAGAGTGTGAGACAGAAAGGCTGAGATTTTAAATTGAGAAGAAACACTCAGATGAAGGACTGGTTTCTCTATTTGTACTGCCTTTGTACATAGTTATATTGAATAATTTTTTATTTTGCTGTTATTGAGAAAAATAAAATGCTATTTGTGAATTTTGACCACTGAGGCTGCCATGGGGTGTTTGCCACAGAAAGGTTTGTACACTGGCGCATGGGAAAGGCGATCCGCCTTCTTGGCCATGGACGGGGTTGTTGAGGGAAGGTTCCACGCCGCCCTGGTAACATCTTCATATGAATTAATAAGAGGAGGGACCACCAAAGGGAAGGTCTCCTCCTTTCGGAGGTAAACAGCCAGATGGTGGCGCTCTGGGTCAAGCTCTTATCTCCCATCCCATAAGGGATTGGATATGGCGCATCACATCAAAGAAAGAGGGATCATCAGGGGGAGACTTGGGGTCTCCTTGGGAGGCTCCTGACCATCAGAAGAGCCCCTTAAATCCTCCGATGACTCAGAGGAGGAAGAGGAGGAGGAATCGTCCCCCGACTGACTGCTGTCATGGACAGGCATCTGAGGGCAAAGGTCATCCATATGCTGGTCCGAGGTCCCCCTATGACCTCCAGAAGGCCCCGTAATGTGGGGGTTGCTAGGGCCTGCCCGGTCTGGATCCCTAGGAGGAGGGTACAAGGAAGGAGGATGAGGCAGCCACCTGGGTGCATCCTTGTTCTGTATAAAGGTCCACCAGGCCATAAACAAGGCATTATAATCCACCGGTGGAGAGATGGCCCGTGGATGCAGTGGTTGGATTTCCGCTTGTGACGATGACCCAGGTTCGGGAATGGACCCGGGAAGTGGAGGGCCAGCTGGGGGAGAAGGATCAAGCGTCCTGAGAGCTGCTCTTCTCCGGGGGATGGGAAGAGTGTCCGACACTTTACAGACCCTTGGCAGAGGCTGGGGTACTGCTGCGACCGGTGCCGTCACACACTGGGGGCAGGGGCGGACGGATGTCACCATGTCCCGCCCCTAGGGAGCAAAGCATGGAAAACCCAGCCCCCAGCATGACAACCCACTCACCCCACTGTCCATTGCCCGACGGTCCGCCGGGAGGATTGCCAACAGTGTCCATTGGGTGGGGAGCTCCCAGTGACCTCACCTAGGGGCAAGCCTGGGCATAGGGCAGCAGGCAAGTGGGTCCAGGATGGGGCAACTGGAAAAATAATAATCCAATCGGGTGAAGGCGGATTGTAAGGCGGATAGGGATACTGAAGAGGAGGGTATAGGTACGTTGGTGGAGGAGCCGGCATAGGGTACCCTGGTATTGGTCCAGCACGCACTGGCTGGGGATCCCTGGGAGGGCCAGTGGGCATCGGTTGAGACGCAGACTGGGGCTGAGGCGATGACAGTTGAGGAGTCGTTGGTGTAGGCTTCGGCGTACCCGGCCTGACAGGCGAAGTCTGGCATCGGTCTGGCAAAACAGCCGACATCAGCTCCAGAGGCGACGCTGGCACCTGCAGGGGGGGGAATTCCCCCCAAGAAAGGGGCAGAGGTGTCACCTGTGTGGATGAGGAGGCAAGCACTTGCTCCGGGCAATGCCTAGAAGGGCTAGTGCCGGCCACGGAATCAGGAACCAATGACAGTAACTCCTTAACCAGGGAGTGACGGGTGAAGACCCACCATTGGAAATTCCAACCCCGGTAGAGCCGCCTGGCTGAGGACCCATGGGGACTAAGGACCTGAGCATCAGGGGCTGGGAGGCAGGGGATGAAGTCTGCTGCCCCGAGAAACCACCGCCTGTTATGGAAATGAGGGTGGGCAGCTACACCACCGGCAACCCAGGGGGTAGAGAGGGTTGCCAAGGAAAGAGGGGCTGACCCCCCACAGGAGAAAGATCCAGAGGTGGACGCCGGTCTATGCGGTGACAGTGAGCAAGAGGCTGACCACAGTGCTTGTGCTTCCTGCTGGACTTCTCCCTCTGGGAAGAAGAAGAAGATGCTCCAGAGACCGGGGAAGTAGAAGAGCTTTTAGCCTGAAGCTCCTTCTCCATCCCGACCAATTTCTGCTGAAGCATGTAGCTTTGAAGGGTCTTCAAGCAGCGTCTCCATGTGGCCTGGTTGAAGTCCTGACAGTGCTGGCAGGTCTCTGTGTCATGGTTGGAGCCTAAGCAGAGCAGGCAGGAAGAATGCTCATCTTTGGTGGGTATCTGCTTGCTGCAGGCACATTTTGTAGACCGGTCAGAAGACGAGGCTGGAGCAGAAGACATTAACAAGACAGAGTAAACACCAAAAATCAATGTTAACACTAAGGAAGAAAAATAAATTAAATCGTGGGTAAACGTGAACAAAATGGTGATCGATTGAAGCAGGTGTCCATAGGGATCTGACGTGTGGGTCGATGGCGGGAAAAGAACTAAGGTAAGTCTAGGGGACCACCCCCTTTATAGGATAGGAGGTTGTCAGCGTGTTGACGTCAGCGAGGGCGATCTCCTGTGATAGATTGCTAGCTAGAAGTTTTTCATGTGGTCCTGGCGCCTGGCAGCTTCAGTCCTACCCATCCTGCCTGCTGCAAGAGCCCCCTCGAAGTAAGATCAAAGGGTATGGATGCTAACATCCGTGGGGGGGGGGGATGGGCTAGGACAGAAAAAGAGGTGTGTTGAGAGGAGGGATGGAGAAGAACGGAGTTATGGAGCAAGAGGGTTCTTACTGCAAACGATTAGAAACAGGAAAAAGGATTGCAGTGGTGGTTGAACATGGCTTTTTTAAAGAGCACTGGATTCTCAGCCTCTGACACAGTTGGAGGACAAAGTACAGTGGCCTGGGACAGATTTTGAGAAGGCTTTTTCACCAACATTTAGGCCTAAGTACTAGAACCAGGTTTCTGACCTGTACCTGAAAGAGAAAGTTACTCAATTATAACAAGTGTTGCACTACTGGTATTCCTTCTACAGTCTCACTTGTGCAGTCACCTGATCATGCACAAAGTCCTGGGAAAGCCTAACTGCCTAGAGCTTTAGCTCCTCTATGCCTCAGATATTTTAACATGAACCACAGAGATATGTGCCCATGGCGACAAGTAAACAATTCCCAGTGAAGGCTGATAACCAGGGGAAGCTGGGCTGGTTAGTGTGTCTGCAAAAGGGATACAAGTACTGAAAAAACAGTTGATGGTCGGTACCTTTGTCTGACAACTACCTGAATACCTTCTATGTAGTCAAACATGTACGGACTTGTAGAAATACCTGGAATGGAGGGTTTTAGCCCTCATTTGAAGCAGAGGGAGACTTCAGGCTAGAGGGTCTAAAGGCAGCATCCCACCTAGCCTGGAGGTCTAGGTTGTAGTAGTTTATGAAAGGATGTGCGGCTGAACAGCTGGCAGCCCTCCATATTTCACTAGGCGGGATGCCCCTGGCAGTGGTAGCAAAACTGAACAGACAGCATTGTGTAATACACGACGCAATCCACTGAGTGATGATCACCACCCGTAGGGTTAGAGGTGGCCGCACCTGGTGGCTCTCCAAAGAGCTCCTCACCCTTATGAAAGAGCGGGACCGTAAGTGGTCTGCCCATAAACAGACCCATTCCCATTCCCCTTCCCTATGGAATGAATACCGGCACCTGCAAAACCATTGTAAGATCGTGACCATAACCCTAAATCAGAATTACCATACCAACCTTCAGAAAGAAAGTTTTGGTAACCCCAGAAAATTCTGGGACTCCGTTAACTCAATTCTCACTCCTCACACTGGCAGCACCAGCATCAACCTAACTTCTTCTGGCCTCATGACAGACCCAGCCGAGGCTGCCGTGGCATTAAACAGCAAATTCAACAACCTATCAGCCCTGCTAGACAAACTCGCCTCCAGGAGCACCTTTGGCCAGGTGCCACCCGTTCTCCTCCCCCCCAGTCAGTCCCTCACCAAGGGGCCTTGCTCCTCCCACACGTCCTCCACCTCCCGGATGCCTCCCTCCAACCCCACCCTTCTTCTTCAAGACCATCTCCCCCACAGACACCTATAAATTCCTTAGGGGCCTATCCAACACGGGTAATCTGGGTTCTGATGGCCTCTCCCCAGTCTTTCTCAAACTCGTCTCCTCAGTTATCGCCAAACCTCTCTCCTATATTTTCAACCTTGCCCTGACTACCTCATGCGAGCTCCTCCTCTGGAAGTGCACCAAGGTGGTTCCCATCTTCAAATCTGGCGACCCCCTCCTATCAGACAACTATCGTTCCATATACATTCTCCCCCACATTAGCAAGCTTCTTGAATGGGCAGCTCACCAGCAGCTATCCAAGTACCTCGACAACCACAACATCTTATGTAACTAGCAGCACAGCTTCCGTAGGCTCCATGGCACTATTACTGCCCTGGCATTATTCGCCAACCATATCCTCTCAAACATGGACCAAGGGCAAGCAACTTGTGCGGTATTCATGGATCTATTCAAAGCCTTTGATCTTGTTAACCACCCTCTCCTCCTCTCCAAGTTACACTCTGTTGGCTGTTCTGAGGGGATTATAAACTGCTTTTGGAGCTACCTGTCAGATCGATCCCAATTTGTGTGCATCGGCTCTGCCATTGCCCCTCTCCCCACCTGTCTCCTCTGGGGTACCCCAAGCCTCCATCCTGGGCCCCCTATTGTTTACATTATTTGTCAACACCCTCTCCTCTGACTGCCTATCCTGTGAATCCCTCCTGTAGGCGAACAACCTTGTCATCTTCCACAGTGTCAAATCCCTCTCATACATATCCTCTCTCCTCTCGCAGAACTACTGTGCCGCCCAGAACTGGTTCTCCTCCAACCTGATGGTGGTTAACATCAAAAAAAACAAGGCCATGCTGTTTGCATCTAAACCCTACCTAGCCAGTATCCTGAAAGCTGACTCCTCACTTCATATCCTCCAGCCTGATGGTCACCCCCCTTGAAGTCGTTCCTTATTTCGAGTACTTGGGAGTCTCACTTGATTCCACCCTCTCCTTCATAGAAAATATAAATCTAGTAGTCCGTAGGATAAATCAGAAACTCGGTGCTGCCTAGCGTGTCAAATGCTACTTGACTGCTGAGGCCTGCCTGGCCATTGCGCATGGCAACCTACTCCCTATCCTGGATTACTGCTCCCCTATTTATACCCGTGTTTCTACTGCCCTTCATTCCAGACTCTCAGCTGTCTACAATAGTATCTGCCGCTTTGCCCTGTCCGCCCCCTACTCCACCCACCATTGCCACCTATACAGCTCCCTCAGCAGGCTGCCACTGCAAGGCCGGTTTGATTTTACCCTAGGTTGCTTCACAGATGCTATCATACAGGTCTAAACCCTACCTAGCCAGTATCCTGAAAGCCGACTCCTCACTTCATATCCTCCTACCTGATGCCCCCCCCCCCGCCCGAGTTGTTCCTTATTTCAAGTACTTGGGAGTAACACTTGATTCCACCCTCTCCTTCACAGAAAATATAAATCTAGTAGACCGTAGGATAAATCAGAAACTCGGTGCTGCCTATCGTGTCAAATGTTACTTGACTGCTAAGGCCTGCCTGGCCACTGCACATAGCAACCTACTCCCTATCCTGGATTACTGCTCCCCTATTTATACCCGTGTTTCTACCACCCTTCAGTCCAGACTCTCAGTTGTCTACAATAGTATCTGCCGCTTTGCCCTGTCCGCCCCCTACTCCACCCACCATTGCCACCGATATAGCTCCCTCGGCTGGCTCCCACTGCAGGGCCGGTTTGATTTTACCCTAGGTTGCTTCACAGATGCTATCATTTGTAGTGGCACTGCCTCCCACCTTTCCTTCATCTGCGAGCACGGCATCTCACTTAAGAGACTCCGGTCCTCTACTGTCCCTCCACTGGGGATCCCGAGAACCTCCACCAAAATGGGTGGCAAAACTCTATCGGTTGCGGTCCCCTCACTCTGGAACTTGTTTCCTGCTCCCCTTAGATCTTCTACTACGCATCATACCTTCAAGCAGAACCTCAAATCCTGGCTCTTTGCTCGTGACATCTGCAGCCGCTTTCATGGGTAGCACCTCCCCTCACCAGCCTTGTGATCTCCCCCTCTCCTTTTTGTCCTCACCTTTCTTTTCCTCCTTCACCCCCTCTCTCTTTGCTAGGTTCCTGTATTTTGTGAGGGCTCATATACAGAGTTTGTTGGAGGGAGGGTTAGGGATTTTGGGCTTCTGGGGCTTGGGTTTTTTAATTCCTAAGTTTCCCTTTGGGTATTGTTACTCCTGCCTGCTTATGCTGTCTACTGTCCTTTTTTGGGGTGATGTTTGCAATATATTTATTTCTCAGTTAATGTTCAACTAATGCCTTCATTAATGTTGTTTTCTGCATTTTGAAAATGTCTGTACCTTCACTGTAATAAATCTCGTCTGTACCTGTGCCTTTTGGCCCGGGCCATGCCTATAAACGGTCCCTTGGACCAGTGCACCTACCCGGTTAACAAAGTCATAAATAAATAAATCTGTATGGTTAATATGTAATGCTTGATGGCATTGGGACTGCGCAGTGTGGGTCACAAACAACTGGGTTGGAATGCCTCTGAATTCCTTCATTCTGTAATGGTAGAACAGAAGGGCCAATATGACATTCAAACAATGTAACATCTCCTTGGCACATCTAGGATGTGGCATGGGAAAACACACTGGCAGTTTCAAGGATTCGTCTGGATGAAACTCAGAAACTACTTTGGCCATGAATTACTGTTTGTGCTCAGCACAACACTGTCCATATGAAATATCACATAGACTGAGCAGAAAGAGGGGGCTTGCATCTCATTAACCCAGTTGGTTGAAGTGATAACAACAAGAAAGACCACTTTTTAGGACAAGAAACCAAGATCACATATTGTCAAAGGCTAAAAAGGCTTCTCCATGAGCCAGGCCAGGCTCATGTCCCTGTGCCGGAGAAAACTTGCGAAGAGGTGAGAAATATGGTCATGTCTCTCACAAAAGCAGCTAACCACCCACTCCGATATCCACCAAATGCACCTTCAACAAAGTTGCACAGAGGCCAGCAGTGGGCACGATCCAATGGCAGTCGTACAGAAATGACTAGTCACTCCATGGGTGCCAGACCATGCTACAGGCATCATACCAAGAACTTTTTCTACTTGAAACCATTGGTGAAGCCTTCTGTAAAACCTCTCACAGCAAGTGAATTTCCTCAGAGAGGCTGAGGAATGTTAACTCTAGCATCTCAGGAACCATGTACTCAGATGCACGGATTCAAGATTCACATAGATAATTCTCCTGTTTCACTGAATCTAGCATAAGCTAGAGCAAGAAAGCCAAGGAAGGTCCTGATACGAAAATTGACAAGGCCACGCATAAGATACAAGTATCATCCAACCTCCTTTAAGGCATGCCTTCAGCAAGACCTTGTGCACCAGGGAAAATGTGAAAAGGCATACAGGAATTTGATGGTCCATTTCAGGGCAAAGGCCCTGTCCCAAACTGTGCCCCGATATAGGGGATGAGTGCTGAAGAGTGACAGCTTATAGTTCTCCCAGGGCACAAAAAGTTTGATATCGGGAGTCCCCAAACACTGAGACAGATTACACAAAATGTCCTGGTGCTGAGACAGTACAGTTACGTAAGAACTTACCATAACAGTAGATCTTCGAGACAGGCTCTTGCAGTAGGTACTAACCAGTAGGTCTAAACCGGCAGGAGTCAGAACCCCACGGAAAATCTTCTAGCTAGCAGTTCCTGGCAGGGACCACCCCCCAGCGTCAGCTGACCGACGTCAGATAAAAGGGGTGGTCCCACACCCGCCCTCCAGTTCTCCCGCCGGAAGTCAAAAGATGTGACAGGAGACAGGAAACAAAGCCCTTAAGAAAAGGAGAGAAGAAACTCAGGGGGATGGAGGGAAGGAAAGCAGTACCTACTGCAAGAGCCTCTCTCAGAGATGTACTGTTACGGTAAGTTCTTACGTAACTGTACTATCTTACTTCGAGAGGGCTCTTGCAGTAGGTACTAACCAGTAGGAATGAGTCCCAAGCTGTTCTGAACAAAGAAGCCAGGGAGGAGGACAAAGTAAAACTGTCCACAGAAGACCTGGCAGGGGACGTCTCATGACAAAATACCCTGCATTACCGCCAGACAGAACCCCGCTCTGCAGCGGGAGGCAACATCCAAGCTGTAGTGCTTGGTAAAGGTATGGATGGAGGTCCAAGTAGCGGCAGCACAAATCTCTGCTGCTGAAACACCTCTGAAACATGCGGCCAAGGCTGCCATTCCTCTAGGACAGTGTCCCTTCACCTGGACTGGAAGGGGCTAGTTGTATTTGTTGTAACAGAAGGAAATACAATTGGCCAACCATTTGGAGAGACACTGTTTGGAAACACGGCAAACCCTCCTTCTTTGGAGCGAAGAAAACGAACAACTGGTCCATCTTCCTGAGAGCCGTAGTTCGGTAGCTGCAATACCTCAAGATTCTGTACACATCCGAGGTATGGAGGAGATGCTCTCCCCAGTTGGAATATTCCAGGAAAAAGACCTGAGTTTGGATTCCGCTACCACCTTGGGGAGGAACTTAGGGTTAGTCAATGGCCACTCGGTCCCCATGAAAACCATATACCGAATTTGGCACATCAAGGCCTGGAGCACGGAAATCCTACCAGTGAAAGTGACAGCCACAAGTAAGAACAGGTTACTCACCTGTAACAGTAGTTCTAGGAGTGGTATATATTGTTCATCCACACTTCTTGGCATGTCCCTTTCCCCTTTAAATCTTGCTGGAAGTCTTCAAGCTGGCTCCTCCCACCCACCCGGGTGGTATATACCTCAGCTCCGCCCCGTGACGCCAGATCTTAGCCCGCTGGAAGCCAGGTTGTGTGGGTCCGCAACCGGGTAAGTCGGGTGGGTCCATGTGGATGAATAACATATACCACTCTTAGAACTACTGTTACAGGTGAGTAACCTGTTCTTCTAGGATCGTGGATATGTTGTTCATCCACACTTCTTGGCAGACTCCTAGCAGTTCTCTGGGAGGAGGGAGGCAAGGTCCACACCCCCTACTTAGGGAACAGAGATAGGAGAACTGAGGGCCCAAAACCAGCATCCCGGCATGAGTCAAGGTCAATGTGGTAGTGGGTGATGAAGATGTCTGCTGACTTCCAGGTAGCAGCCCGACAGATTTCCTGGATAGGGATGTCCCTGGAAGCAGCCACCGATGCAGCAGTATGGCAGGTAGGATGAGCTCTTATCCCTCTGGGAGGCTCCTTGCCTGCCAACTCATAGCACAGACCCATGCATGATGTGATCCATCTTGCAATAGTCCGCTTCACTGCAGGTCTGCTAGAAGTGGCTTCAGCGTAGGTGACAAACAGCTGGTAAACCTCTCCACACATTTCCGCCGTCCTCTCCTTGTAATAGGAGAGAGCACATCTCAGGTCCAAAGTATGAAGCCTGTACTCGGCCTCCGAGGTGTAAACAGGGTAGTATACCGGCAGAGTCAACACCTGGTTAAGGTGAAACTCTGACACCACCTTCGAGAGGAATTTCGGGTGGGGGTGCAGGACAACTTTATCTCTGTGGAAGAGCAGATAAGGGGAGTCCACCGAAAGCGCCTGGAGCTCCCCTGTCCTTCTGGCAGATGTGATAGCCATCAGGAAGGCCGTCTTCCATGACAAGAGTGACAGCTCACACTTGTGCATTGGTTCGAATGGGCCTTTGAGCTTTGCCAATACCAGCAATAGATCCCACAGAGGTGGAGGTTCACGCACCGGAGGGGATATGTGATCCAGGTCTTTGAAAAAGCGCTCAACCACTGTCTCCTGCGCCAATGTCAGCTGACCGGCCAGCGGCCAGTAAGCAGAAATGGCTGCCAGGTACATCCTAAGGGTCGATGACTGTAGACCCCCTTTGGAGAGGGACCAAAGGTAGTCCAGAATATTAGCCACAGAACAGGATAAGGGGTCTAGACCCTTACCCTGACACCAAATGGAAAACCTTTTCCATTCGACGGCATAACATTTACTGGTCAATTCCTTTCTAGATGCCTCCACCACGGTGTAGACATCTTCAGAAAGACCCGAAGCCTGGAACTCTAGCCACTCAGGTACCAGACTGTGAGGTGCAGGGATTGAAGGTCCGGATGGAAGACCTTCCCCTGGTTCAGAGATATCAGGTCCGGGGCGTGTACAAAGCCGCTCCAGGGGCCTGCAGCTGAGGCTGAGGAGATCTGGATACCAGAACTAGCGCGGCCAGTCTGGGGCTACCAGAATCACCTTCACCTTGTCACTCCTCACCTTGAGTAACACCTTGTAGATCAAGGGAAATGGAGGGAAGGCTTAAAGGAGGCCTGGGGTCCATGGCCTCGAGAAGGCATCCCCCTGCAGTGAGCCCTGCTGAAGGGGCCGGCATGAATCAGCCTCAGCTTGGTGTTCTCCCTGGAGGCAAACAGGTCCACAACCGGTTTGCCCCAATGGGAGAACAGGCTGTAAGCTACCTCTGGATGGAGAGACCACTCATGGGATGTCTGGCGTAGGCGGCTGAGAGCATCCGCCAGCTGGTTCAAGGCTCCTGCCACATGGATGGCTAGGAGGTCCACCTCCAACCGGCTTACGAGGGTCCAGATGCGGAGCGTCTCCTTGCACAGCAGACAGGAGTGTGTGCTGCCTTGTTTGTTGAGGTAGTACATGGTTGTGGTATTATCAGTTTGGACTTGAACCACTTGACCCCAGAGCTGAGGAGCGAAAGCTGACAGTGCCAGTCTGACTGCTCTGAGCTCCAACAGGTTGATGTGGCATCGGGACTCCTCGGGGGTCCAGAGCCCGCGGGCCCTGTTGTCCCCCATGTGAGCTCCCCAGCCCATGAGAGAGGCATCAGTCATAAGAACGACCATCGGCTTGGGGCAGACAAATGGAATGCCTTCCTGCAACCGGTCTGGGGCAGTCCACAATTGGAGAGCGTCCCACATCTTCTGGGTTAACCGTGACCAGCTGGTCAAAACGACAGTGATGCCGAGTCCACTGGGTGGCCAGCTCCCATTGGAGGGGGCGCGCGTGCAACCAAGCCCAACGGACCACTGAGGTGCACGTTGCCATGTAACCTATAAGGCACAGAAAGTCCCTGGCAGGGCGCAAGTGCCCAATCAGAAATGATTTGGCAAAGGAAGCGAGAACCTCTGCCCTGTCCACCAGGAGCCGAGCTCTGGCTTGATGAGAGTCGAGCTCTGCCCCGATGAAGCCCATCACCTGAGAAGGCACGAGTTCCGACTTGGCCTCATTGATCAGGAGGCTGAACTGGGAGCAGGTCTGGCGGCCAGATCCCTGGACCTCTCCACCTCCTGTTCCTGCAAGGAGTCAATCGTCGAGATAGGGGAAAATTCTGCCCCCTCCGACGCTGGAGATGGGCTGCACCACTGCAGTGCATTTGGTGAAGACCCGTGGGGCATGGCTCGGAACTCGTACAGGGTCCCTTTGACCCTGAAGCACAGGAACCGCTGATGGGACGGACGAATTAGGATGTGAAAGAACATATCCTGCAGATCCAGTGAACAGAACCACATGTTTCGCTCCAAGGATGGTATGATCTGGGACAGAGTAACCATCCGAAAGGTGCATGACCTGAGGTATTGATTCAGGTCATGGAGATCTAGAATGGGGTTACCAGCCCCCGTCCGCTTGGGCACCAGGAAGTACCTGGAGACAAAGCCTGGGTCTGCAGATGGATCTGCCACGAGAGCTACTGCCTCCTTGAGGAGGAGTTGAGCAATGTCGTCTTGAAGAGCTGACTGGGTGCATGCGGAAATCCATTCTTCCTGAGGGGCGCGGGCTCAGCTGGGAGGTTACTGCTTGAATTCTAGAGGCAGTCCCTGACCGACCACTTCGAGAACCCACCTGTCCATAGTTATAGCGGACCAGACTGAAAGGAAGTGGCGGAGCTGGCCCCCCGTGGGAACACCAAGAGCTGGTGTGACAGGAATAGGGGTGGCAACCCCCAACCCGTCACTGAGCAGGCTTGGAGGAGGAGGTGGAAGCTCCAGGACCTGAGCCTCGGCCTCCTCTATGGGCCTGTTGGGGTCCAGGCTTGGGCCGGGCGTGCCAAGCTTCAGCCTGCTGCTGATGCTGATGCTGCTGTCCTCCCTGATAGGAGGACTGCTGAACCGCAGGGGAAGAGTGCCGAAAGGGCTTCTCCTTTTTCTTCTGCTGGATCTTGCCTGAAGAACTCTTGGCAGAAGTGGCATCCAAGGTGGCCCTGGACTGCTCTATGCGCTATAGGTGACCGGCCACTCATGGGCCGAACAAGTCGGTCCCAAGGAAAGGCACATCAGCTAACTTGTGCTAAGTATCCACCAGGAAGGAGGAGAGCCTCAACCAAACCCTGCACTGAGAAGCAACTACGGTGGCCATCGAGCGGGCACAAGAGTACCCGATGTCCAGGGCCATCTGGAGCAGCTGTTTGGCAACAGCACGGCTCTGATCTCAGACCTGCTTAACCTTGGTCTGCATGTCCGTGGGGAGATGAGGGAGGATTTCACCCAATGACCCGAGAAGGACATGGGAGAATTGTGCCATGACAACGGCCGAACTTGCCTGACGAAGGTCCAAGGAAGATGCCGTGTAGACCTTCCGCCCCAAATGGTCCAAACACTCGGACTCCTTGTCGGGAGGTCAGTCCGTGTCGGCAGAACTACCAGTACACCTGAACACAGAGGCGGTCACCAGGCTCTCAGCCAAAGGGTGCTCTGTGAACCCCGCAACAGACCCCATGGGCACCGCATACTTGCGGGCCATGTGGGCAGACAGTGCTGGACATGAGGCAGGACACTGCCACAGTTCGAGTGCGGGACCAACAATGGCCTCGGCCACAGGAAAGGCCTCCGTTGGGGTATCCCCTCACTTGAGGATGTCCGTGAGAGGGTATTCCGCCTTTTTCTGGATGGGTTCCAGGGGCATCCCTGTAGAATCAGAGATGAGATGAAGGATCCCTTGGAAGGAGGAAGGACCTTCCTCCATCCCTGTGCCAACGGATGACTCATCATCCCCAGGATGAGAGTGGAGCCCAGTGACATCAGAGTCCGAAGAGCCAGGGTACAGCGGCCTGCTGCCCAAATCACCCTCGACCCACCGAGGGCGGTCCGGGGTGACCATGACCAACAGACATCGGGGAAGCACGGTATCTGGTCGGTCCTCTTTGGAAGGAGCCCCTCCCACAGGCTGCTCAGGCAGCGGCTCCACCACTATCAGTGGGGAGACCGGTATAGGCCGAACCGGAGGACAGGCTGGCCCCGCAGGTGAAGGAACCAAAGGCTTCAGTTCCGAGGGGGTCGGTTTCGGCTTAGGAGGCAAAAGCCAAGTAATGGCCGGGGTAGGAGTCAAAGTTGGCTTATGCCCGGACAAAATCAGCTGTTGCCACATGAGGTCCTCGTAGCGCCGGAGTTTCCGTCGGAGCCTCTCCTCATCTGAGGAGGACGAGGATGACCGGTGGTGTCGCCTCTTTTTGGAGCACTTGTGGCTCTTCCTCAGCCATCCAGACGAGGGGGTTCTAGACCTCGACCGAGATCAGATGGGCCAACTCGGTCTCTCGGGAGACACCAGCGGGATCGGTGATACCCGGGTATCCGGAACCGGGTCCTTGATGGGGACACCAGCAGGCTGGGTCTCCTCATCGGGGAAGACAAGGACCGGAGTCCTTTCCAAAGAGTCGTCGACTGGGGCCGGCAACAGTGGGTCGATGGGATCGAGGACAATCTCGACCTCATCGGCCGCATCCTCGGTCTGCTGGCCTGACAAAAGGTCCGTGAAGCCTGTGGCTGAGGAAGAGATCTCGACTGAGGTTGAGACCGCATGCTCCTGGGACTGAGACCTCTCTAGGTCCCAAGAGTGTCTTCGCCGAGACGAAGAAGTTCCTAGTTCCTTATCTCCTTTACAAGATCAGGAGGAGTGCGAGCACACGGGCACCTCTCCCAGGTAGGGAGAGACTGGCACAACTCCTTGAAGGAACCTGAGAAGGTGGAGCCCAGGCTGAGTGGAACAAAAAAAGCTTCGATTGTCTGAAGTGCGGGCGGCTTCTTCTTCGAACGCCTTCATGCGTGCCAGCTGCTCGGCGGAACCGGCCCACCTAGCCTCCTTGAACTTTATCGGAGGATTCCTTTTCTCTGGTCTCCCCAACTTTAAACATGCCAGGCGGTCGTCCAGGATGTTAGGATGGAAGGCCAAGCAAAAGCTGCAGGACGAGGTGTCATGGCCGACACCTAGGCAGTTGACGCATGTGAGATGGGGATCAGTGCGTGACATCTTCTGGCCACAAGGACACCGGCGAAATCCTGGAGAAGATTTCTCTTTCATAATCGAGGACGCAAAAGCGCGATTGCTAACTCAGACAAGTTTTAATTTCGGTAAAACCGAAGTATTGAAAGCTAGGGCCTATGAAATGCGTGAGCACGAGGGAGGCAACCTGTACCTTCTAGCGAAAAGGAAGATCTGGCATCACAGGGCGGAGCCGAGGTATATACCAGCTGGGTGGGTGGGAGGAGCCAGCTTGAAGACTTCCGGCAAGATTTAAATGGGAAATGGACATGCCAAGAAGTGTGGATGAACAACATATCCAAGATCCTAGAACAAGGTCTTCCAAGACAAAAATCGCAAATCCGCCTCCACGGCTGGCTCGAACGGAGGCAGTATGAGTTTATCCAGGATGAAGTTAAGATTCCACGGAGGGGCCAGACTGCAAATGGGAGGCTTTAAATGAAGGACTCCCTTAAGGAACGTCTTGGAGACCTGAAGTTGGGCCACCAACTTGTCTCCCAGAGGGAGGTGATAGGCTGAAATGACCGAAAGGTGGACCTTGAGGGAGAAGAAACTGAGACCCAGGTCAAACAGGTACCTAAGGTAGTTAGTCCAGAATCCTAGTCACAGTGCAGGAAAAGGGCTCCAGAGACTGGGATTCAGCCCAGATCGAGAAGTTCTTCCACTTCATGGCATAGGTAGATCTGGTGGAAGGTTTCCTAGCCTCCACTAAGATGTGGGCTACCTCTGGAGAAACCCCATAGAGGGAGGCCGCTAGGTCTGCAGGAGCCAGGCATGCAGATGAAGGGACTTGAGACCTGGGTGCACCAGGGTCCCTTGATCCTGGGTCAACAGATCCTGAGACAGAGGGAGAGGAAGAGCCGGCTGCTCAGAAAGCTGGTGCAGAACAGAAAACCAGGCTTGTCTCAGCCAAGAGGGGGCAATGAGGATCATTCGCTCGCCCTGCACCCTGAGTTTATGAAGAACTCTAGGTATCAACAGAATTGGAGGGAAGGCATAAACAAACCTGCTTTTCCAGGACAGAGACAGCGCATCCTGCCAAAAAACGCCTCACCCTGGAGTGAGTGAGCAAAAGACAGGAAGCTTGGCTTGGATGGGGATGCAAACAGATCTATCTGAGGAATTCCCCAGCAGGAGAACAGATCATTTGCAATGTCTTGTTTTAGCTCCCACTCGTGAGCACTCGCTGATGAATGGCTGAGGGTGTCCGCAAGGAATTTTGAGCTCCCGGGACATGGAGCGCTGTCAGATGAAGACCGAGAAGAACCGCTCTTTCCCAGACCCGCATGGCCTCCTGACCCACATGTTGAGGTACCAGACAACACACATGTTGTCTGAATGTAACATCAGGGGGCCCGGAAGAATGAGGGACTGAAAGGCCTGAATGGTATAAAAAACCACCCTCATCTTGAGCACACTGATGTGTAGATGAGCCTCCTCTGGAGACCAGTTTCCCTGGGTCCTGTGGGACCTGAAATGGGCCCCCCACCCGGTCCCCAAAGCATCCACTGTCAGGTTCTGAGAGGGGAGCCCAGGGCAAAAGGGCATTCCCTGAGACAGGTTCTCTGGTAGTAACCACCACTGGAGATCCCTGATCATGGGATCCAAAATGAGGACCTCCTGATCTACATCGTCCACTGCCTGGTCCCACTGAGCTTTGAGGGTCCATTGGTGGATCCTCATATGCAGTCTGGCTAGGGGGAACGTTGGAATGGCTGCCACCATGAGTCCAAGGAGCCGGAGGATCATCCGGGCAGGGACATGTCTCTGAGATGCCAGGGAGTGAGCTTGCAGGAGCAATGTCTCGATCCGGTCTGGGGGAAGGAAAGCTTTGCCCAACTCGGTATCCAACACTACCCCAATAAATTGCAAACGTTGGGTGGGAACCAAATGAGATTTGGCCAAGCTGACTGTGATGCCCAACCTGAAGAAAGTCTCCAAGGTGAGGGCAAGGGAATGGCGCAGGTCCTCCTGGGAGGGAGCTGCAATCAGCCAGTTGTCTTGGTAAGGATAAACCTGGACTCCCTGGGTGCGTAGGTGGGCTGCCACTACTGCTAAACATTTGGTGAACACCCGGAGAGCCGAGGACAGGCTGAAAGGCAGGGCGAGAAACTGAAAATACTCCCCCTGAAAGCAGAACTGGAAGAACCTGCGATGGGCAGTTTGGATAAGGATATGGAGATAAGCATCCTGCATGTCCAGGGCACAGAGCCGCTCTAAGGAGAGGTAGAAGACTCGGAAGGGAGAGCATTCTGAACCTCTTGTAGGCAACCAGAAGGTTGAGAGAAATGAGGTCTAGAATGGGCCTCAGATTGCCCATCTTCTTGGACACCAAGAGGAAGTGGGAATAATAGGCCGTCCTGCTGAACTAAGGAGGGACGGGTTCCAGAGCTTCCTTCAGCAGGAGAGCATTTATCTCCTCCTGAACTAGAGGGATGTGGTTTGGGGGGTAAGAAGAACAGGGAGGAGGTGTGTGTGGGGGGGGGTCTGAGAGAACTCTATGGAGTGCCCTTGAGCAATCCGCTCGAGCACCCAAGAGTCCAACGTAATACTCTCCCATTCCGGAAAGTAGCGAGAAAATCTACTGCCCACTGGCTCCGCTGGAAGGGGTTCCAGATGGAGAGGGAGAGGTAATGAGTCGGGAAGTAGAAGGCAAGGCAGCAGCTTGAGCTCCGGCAGCTCTGCGCTCCTTGGTGGGGGGAACTTTAGCTGTGGAGGTAGCCCCTCATTTGTTCTGGCGATGGCGCTGCCCCTGTCTGCGTTGCCTTTTGGCTTGCCTATGAAAAGGCCGCTTTTGGCCCAAATGTTTGTGGTACATAGACTGGACAGATCTCAGAGCTTGACTTTTGTCCTGTAAGTTGGTGATAATGTCTTTGTATCCCTGCCGAACAGGACCGACCCTCTAAAGGAGGGCATCCATAATGGCTGACTGGACTTCAGGAGCCAAGCCTGAGAGCCAAAGCCAGGAGTGCCTGCGGAGGCCAATAGCAAAGGCAGAGGTACGTCTCGCCAAATCCACCGCGTCATAGGTAGCGCGGAGCATCTGGCGACATGTGGACCTGGCCAAACAAACCAACTCATCCAGATCCTTCCTGACGGAGGAGTTTGGGAGAGAATCTATTTTGGAGGAGAGCTGTCCCAAGATAGATTTTTGATAGTTCCCCCATGTGGCCCACATAATTAAGGGCTCGCATCCCCAGGGTGGAGGAAGAAAAAATCTTCCTACCATACTGATCCATGGTATTAGGCTCCTTATCCGGAGGGATAGAGCTGAGATGTTTGGGGCTGTCAGTCCTGTCATAGGCAGCACTGACCACCAGCGAATCAGCCTTGGGCTGAAGACTCAAAAAGTCCTTGCCCTCTGGGGATTGGTACAATCTGTCTACCTTACATGCCAAGGTAGCTAAGGAGGAAGGTTGCTTCCAGATTGTTGATACCAGATCCTCATGAGGCTCCAGCCACAGGGGGATAAGAGTGGGGGGGAGCCTCAGCCAGGTCTAGATGCTCCGCCAGCCTCTGACACTGCACATCCTGGTTGACTGATTTCCAGCCGTAGGTTGCCTGGATCTGCTGCAGCAACTCTAAAAAGGAAGGATCCTCTGGAGGCTTCAGAGAGTTCTTCAGTTTGGGAGTCTCTGGAGTATGCGGCTCGTCATCAGGTCCCGAAGGATAGTCGTCGTCAGAATCCAAAGAGTCTGTGGAGCTGGAGGTATCCCCGCGAGGAAGAGGGAGATCCACCCACCTAGAAAGATCAGAAGGGCAGATACACTCCCTAGAGGGGCAGACCTACAGTGGGGACTGGAGTAGGGACTAGGTCCGTCATGGTGAGCCCTTGGAGAAGACGTCCCTGGTCCAGTGTCGGGTGACGTCGGTCCAGTTCCGACATCAGCTGGGACCTGGCTTCAGCCTACCAGGTGGACAAAACCTTCTTGAGATCCACCTGGGGGGACAGCGGGGGTGGCAGAGGGTAACCTGGGTAAATATAGCACAGGTAACCAAAACCTGATGGCACAAAACCTAAGCAGGGATAAGCCAGTGTCAGGTATTGCGGCCTCGGGTACCCCCGCATCGG
Source organism: Neoceratodus forsteri (assembly GCA_016271365.2). Lineage (NCBI taxonomy): Eukaryota > Metazoa > Chordata > Ceratodontiformes > Ceratodontidae > Neoceratodus > Neoceratodus forsteri. The sequence goes on along the minus strand of CM057449.1, from coordinate 1,270,634,267 downwards.
AAAATGCGTTGTCGGGTAGCCCAGCATCAGAAACCTCGACAGCCCTGCTGGAGGGGCTGATGGGCCAGACACTGGCCCAGCAGGCGAAGGAGTTGAGAAGAACAGCCTGGAAGGGGGGGGGGGCCAGACCCGCTGCTCCGACGGCCCGTGTGGAGGGCCCAAAGGCCAGTTACTGGGCATCAGATTTCCAGAAGGCGGCGTTGGAGGAGGAACCTCTGACAGCAGAGGAGACCCCGGAATCTCATCCCCTTCCCCACAGGAGGAGGGGACAGTGGAACCTCTGATGGCAGAGGCCTGGAAGGCCCCTGCAGCGAACACTGGACGTCGGGTGAGGCATCAGGACCTGATGGGGGAACACTGACTGGGCGCACTTCAGGACCGATGTGTGACTTACCAGCCTTGTCCGGGTGGGAAATGGTGGAGCCGGAGCCCGACTTACTGGACTCACCCTCACCGCTGGGCTGTATGAGGTTAGCCGGAGTGGGGGTGGAAGCCTCCTTTGCCCTGAAGGCTCCCGTCGGACCCGCATGCGAGTCCGATGGGGGGGCCAAGGCACGCCTAGACACCACCAAGGCAGCCATCGGAGTGGAGTCCCCTGGAGGGGAAGTGACTGTGAGGACTGCAACCCCAGCTGGAGTCTGCAGGGCTGTGGAAGGAGCGTCCTAGTCCCTGTGCTTCTCTTTGTCCTTCCAGTTGTGATGGTGGACCTTGGGAGAGTCTGATGTCTGTCTCAGCTTTTTCAAATCCTTTTCCATGGAGGTCATTTTTTGTTTCAAAATGTGGGCTTTGAGGGCCTGCTGCCTTCTTTTCTGGGTAGCGGAGTTGAGTTTGCGGCAGTGTTCATACCCTTCCATGGGGTGGTCTGGGCCTAGGCCAAAAAAAAAAAACAGGGAATGACCGTCCTTGTGTGGCAGTTGAGACCCGTAAGAATTGCACTTGTTTTTATGTGACTCGGAAGGCGTAGGGGACGACATGCACAGCCGATGTCGGATAACTTGTGAAAAAAAGAAAACAATATTTTTTTAGAAAAAAGACGAGAAATACTCATCCAAAGCGATTGCTAGAAGCGCTGATCTTCCACGAGGCAACTGTATTGGAGCCGACGACAGGAAAGAACTGGAGGGCGGGCGTGGGACCACCCCTTTTATCCGACGTCCGCCGATGTCGGTCAGCTGATGTCAGAGTGCGGTCCCCGCCAGGAACTGCTAGCTAGAAGATTTTCCGTGGGGTCCTGACGCCTGCCGGCTTAGTCCTACTGGTTAGTACCTATTGCAAAAGCCCTCTCAAAGCAAGATCATTAATGACACATTTCTCCCAGAGGGCTGAGGCTGTCCGTCAGCTTGCTGTCCAGACCAGCAAGTTGAGTGGCAAAATGAAAGTTACATACTTTATCATAACTGTTAAGCTTCCAGACTATCTTCATCATGGATTATCAGTTATATATCTGGTCTTGAGGCAATAAGACCCCAACGGAAGCACAGCTTTGATCAGGAGGCCAACAACAGCTACTGGGCACATTGCCTGCACAACACCACATGGTTCCACACACTAGCATGCAAACGCTGCTGGGTCCCTTAGCAACCTCTGTTCTGTTTATCAGGAGAGGGAAATGGGGGAGAAAGCTTAAGAAATGTCCTACCACAAAGGAATAGGGAAAGGATATAGGAAATGCAGTAAACACACAACAAAGTAAAACCCTACTACCAACCTCTAGGCAGAGAGAAGGGGGCACACTAAGTGGCAGAGAGGTGTAGTTCTGTATGGAGCCAGAGCCTCAACACCACTAGCTAGATAGAAGATTGACAGTGGTACTAAAGTAGCAGTCCTGTAGATATGTGGATCTGGCAGGCAAGCCAAGAGGGGTATACAAAAAGTTGTGACCCCCTTGTAAATAAACTGGCACACATGTGCCAAAGAGCAGAAAAAGCTGCAAGTGACTCCTAGTAAGCAAACAGCATAACACCAGAAGGAGAGATTTTTTTAAAACAGTTAAGTTATGCCCCCAATGGGGAGTGGGACAAGACAAAAGCATCTGGTGCATGTGGAATTGTAGGGTTGCTCAGCCCAAGGGAGTCGAGATGTGCTGATCTTCACAGGTACCCCAGATCCAACTGAGCTTAACAAAGAAAAGCATAGGGAAAAAAGTCATACCAACCAAGAAAAGAAGAATGCCTGGTACAGTTAGAAGAAAACCACTAGAGAAAAAAACTGACCAGCTTTTCCCACAACAAGAGGGCTGTACCCTGTGAGAAGGCTGGTAGAGATTGAGCCAATCTACTGCACAGCTCACAGACAGGGATACTGTCAAGTAGATTCAGACCTGGATAGTACCCAGTGGCCTATCATCTACTATGAGTACCGACACAATGGAAACAATTATACTAGGGGACCTTAACTACGACTGGCTGTCAAGCGCATCTCTTCCACTTAAATCCTTCTGTGACTCTCATGGGCTCACTCTACTTAATAATGAACCTACTCGTATCAATAAGAAAAACCCTATGAAAAGTACACTATTAGATGTACTTCTAGTAAGCAAACCCCATTTCTTCCCCCATGCTGGGATCTTTTCTGCCAATGTTAGTGACCATTGCTTTATTGCTGGCATAAGAGCAGTCCCTAAGCCAACAGCCTCAGCAAAGTTCTCTACCAAAAGATCAAAACGGAATTTTGACCCGCTTGCATATATCAATGACCTGAAAGCCTCCCTGCTTTGACAGACCTTTTATTTAGCCAAATCAGTAGGAACAGCATATGCCATTTTCCACAAAATTGTATCCAGCGCTCTTAACACCCACGCACCCTTAGTCAAAACCCGCATAAAGGCTAGAAAGTGCCATTGGTTTACAGCAGACATCAAGGCAGCACTATTAAAAAGAGACAAGCTCTGGAAGCTAGCACGCAAATCCCACAAAGCCAAAGACTAGCATCTTTTCAGAACAGCCAGAAACCACTGTACAAAGCTAATTCAGGAAACCAAGTCAAACTTCTATCGCTGTGAACTCGACACTGCCTCCAACTGCCCTACCAAGTTCTGGTCCACAATAAAAGAACTTTCTGGTAATACCACAGGAAACACTCTCCCCTCAAAAATTATTTCTGACAATGTAACTATGAACAACAATAAAGAGATACTACAAGCCTTCAACAATCACTTTGCTTCTGCAGGGCTAGCTTTTGATAACTCACCTGCACGCAACCTACGCTCCCAGCTTACCACGCAACCTTCAGAATCTAGTCCCTCAGATGCAGGCTTTTCATTCTCTCCTGCCTCACTAAAAGAGGTTGAAGATCTCCTCCTCCTCCTCCAGTTGGACACCAGAAAAAGTGCTGGCGCTGACACCTTCGATCCATACTACCTAAAGATTGCCTATCATGTCTTGGCCATACCTATTACGCATCTATTTAACTTGTCCCTTTCTCAAGGGACCCTCCCCAAACTGTGGAAGACCGCACATGTTATTCCGTTGTTTAAATCCGGAGACCCTTGTGATCTAAACAACTACAAGCCCATCTCCCTTCTCCCGGTACTATCAAAACTTCTGGAAAAAATCGTGAATGCCCAGCTGAAATCTTTCATAGATGATACTAACCTGCTAAACCCAATGCAATCTGGTTTCAGAACTGAACATAGTACAATCACGGCCCTGGCCAAGGTGACAAATGACTGGCAGCGCGAGCTAGAGAACAAAAAATTTGTCTGTGCCGTTTTTCTAGACCTAAGTAAGGCCTTCGACACTGTTGACCACAGCCTCCTTCTTTCTTCATTAAAAGCTATTGGTCTAGATTCTACCTCCTTGCATTGGTTCCACAACTACCTTTCTGATAGGCACCAACAGGTCAAGGCCGAAGGTGAACTCTCCTCCTCAAATCTGTTAAAAAGAGGTGTCCCGCAGGGATCCATCCTGGGGCCACTCCTATTTGCCATCTACATCTATATCAACAATATAGACTCAGGCATCAATGAGGTGAAAATTCATCTGTTCGCAGATGATACAGTGATCTACCTAAGCCGTACAACTCCTGAAACTGCCTGTAGCGACCTGCAAGCTGACTTCAACATACTTCAATACCAGCTCCTTAGTAAAAAAAAATTGCTACTTAACACCAAAAAGACAAAGGCAATGCTATTTTCACCTGTTAACCATGCAGCCTACCCTGCTCTACCCCCCATCACCACCCTCCTAGGAGGGACCCTGGAATTTTGCCGAAATTCAAATACCTGGGGGTCTGGCTAGACTTCAAACTCTCCTTGGCAGACCACCTGGAGGATCTGTTAAAAAAAAACTGAGGCAGAGAATAGGTCTCTTCTTCGGGTTAAACTGCCTACTAACAACAGAGGCCAAGAGACAGCTAGTTCAGTCTACGTTCTTTTCCCTAATTGATTACGCTGACTTTATATACAGTCAATGTGTTACTTCATACCTCAGTAAATTGGACATACTTTACCACAGAGCCCTGCGCTTCATCACTGGTCTCCCCTTCTCCACCCATCACTGCTCTTTATATGCGGCCGTAGGTTGGACCTCCCTACAACACAGACGAAATAAAAAATGCAGCTCTCTGGACATACAGAGCTATCACTGGCAAACTTCCGCAATACATTGTTGCTTGCCTGACTCTCAATATGCCTGGAACCTATGCCCTAAGAAGCTGTTCACTGATTTCTCTGAAAGTGCCCAAAGCCCTAACACGTTTTGGGAGAGCTGCCATAGGATTCGTTCTACCGTCACTCTGGAATGTGCTACAGAAATCACTGAAACTGAGGACTCCTGTTAGTATTACTGTGTTTAAGTCCTTATACTCAAAATACATTACAGAAGCCTGCAACGGCTTCCAACGATCCTAGCTCTGGAATGTGCTACAGAAATCACCGAAACTGAGGACTCCTGTTAGTCTCATTGTGTTTAAGACCTTATACTCAAAATACATTACAGAAGCCTGCAACTGCTTCCAATAATCCTAGCTTACTTACACCCCGCTTCCACATCCTCCCTGCTTTTCCCATCCTCCTTCCTTCTTGTATCAGTGCATAACTTGTCCCTAAGCCACCTATTTATCTACCACCCTAAATCTCACCCTCCCTCACCCACCTATTCCTTGTATACCAACAGCATTTCATTCCTTCACTCCTAGTATTATCCCAGTTCCAGACCCCCCACTGGCTGCCCACTTCTCCTGACACGTCTCAGCCTTTGATACACCTGGGTCTTTTTAAACTGACTATGTATGTCTCTTCGCTTGTAGCATCCACTTGAACTAATCTCTTCGCTGGACTATAATGCCTTTACCTTACAAGAATACTAAACCATGTATGTTGTTGTATCTGGTATAAATTTTTACTTACTTGCTACCCTATTGTTATATATACCCTTACCGACTGTCTTTTACCTGAACCCAAATGTATTTTCACTTATCCTGTCTATTGCAGGCCTACCTGTACTGTTGTACTCTTGCATCTACTGTCTATTTGTCTGTAAATAAATGCATTGTTACTTGACTTGTGTAATACAGGTCCACCTTGTAAATGAGCTTGCTCAATGGTGTTCGCCTAGATAAATAAAGAATTTGATTGATTGACAAGTTGCATTTAGCAACTAATAAGGATATACACAAGAAAGGGGGGGTATATAACCTGGGTAGGAAGAAGAAAGGAGGGGCCTGCCATGGAACCGTCAGGATGACCCTCTTCTCCGTTTTTTTTTTTTTTTGTGTGTGGAATGAGAGCCTAACAGTGAAGTCCGAGACCATTTTTGTTTGTTTGTTTGTTTGTTTGTTTTTATAGCAGGCTGCTCTCACAGAAAGTTAAATAGCTGGGGAGAGGTATGCATTACTAGACGCGCCAGCCAGCAGTTACAGGGTGAGCTGCCCAGAGGCCCTGGCTCTGCTAGAGTGGGGGATGGTGGTCGAACATGGTAATCAATTCTGAAGATATTCTGGAATATCTATAGTTACAGTAAGTACATAACTTTCATATCTTCCACAAATCATCTTCACCACTGATTCCCACTTACTGTACGGGTCAGAATACCAAGCCTCCCTTTTCTTAGGGAGGAGCTGGATCTCCCTGAGTGTATAAGATATCCTCAGCCCTCTGCATGGGTAAGAACACTAGAGGACAGGGGCTCCTTACAAGTCTGGTGAGCCGGACAGTGATCAGGGCCAGAGAGGGGATTTTGGTGCAAAGGAGGTGGAGGGTTCTCCAACAGTTCCCCTTGGACTCTGGAGAAGAAGAAATGAGCCCCATGAGAAAACAAAACAAACAAACAAAAAAAACAAAACAAGGTGCTGCATCAGTGTGTGGTCTGAAAACAAAACAAAATGGCAATTTAAATGTAGACTGAAAACAGAGTAAGAATCGACATTTCTTCAGGAATTACCTAAAAGAGAAAAAAGCAAAGTTTGTGGTTTTCTGTTTGTGGCCACAAACTTTGCTTTTTTCTCCTTTAGATAATTCCTAAAGACCAATGGACAAAATGTTGATTCTTACTCTATTTTCTGTTTTCAGCGTGCAGTTAATATTACCATTTTGTTTTGTTTTCAGCCCCATGAAAATGAGAGTGACCTTACGCTGGGAAAAAGATGCAGGTCTTGAGATGCAAATCCATAAGATACAGACATTTCTTCCCACCAATCTGGAGGCCACCTTGCTGATTTTGTAAGATGACTGGTGTCATGTCACCTCCAGACATCGGGTGGAAAGGTCCATATCTGCCTGACTGCCTTGCTTACTGGCAGTGTAGCTAACACAGTGTGCAGCTGCAACCACAGGTGATGATTACAGGTCGCCATTTGTGCTTTATGAACAGATATGCACATGAGGACACGTGAGGAGACAAACGCCTTCCTTCCAAGAACATCCATGTGTGTAGAATCTACATCTGGAGGTTGGTCACAGTGAGGCTCAATTACCCTGATGGGGTCTATAGTACTTGAAGCCCCGAAAGGGGGGGGGGGCGCACCTCACCTGCAAACCCTGTGGGTGTGTGATATCACATGAGGAGGTCCCTGGGGATGGCTGGCTTGGATAGAGGACACCTTCACCCTGCCTTAGATACCTCTTCTATACTCCTAGGCTTCCACAGTGTCAACACTGGGAACCCTGAGGAATCCCAACGGTAAGGTTGCCAGATCGCAGATTATACAGGCCTCAAGGTCAAAAGCCTGGATCATTTCCACCAGGATCACTGGTACAGGACATACTCAGCAGCAGACGGAATGCGGATGGATGATTCATCATCCTCTGAGGTGGATGTCGACTGAGACGAAGCATCGCCTCCAGGCAGGGTTGGTACTAGAGAGAAGGGACTGTACTGGGCCCTGTAATACTTCTTATACCAATCATCTAGGGCAGCAATGCATGCCCAGTGTTGCTCCCACAAGAGAGGCCTGAGTTGACATCAGCACCACCTCTGGAACCATGCTCCAACCTGGCAACATCATAAAAATCTGCATTTTTGCATCTATTTGGAGTTTTTTATGTCTTTGCTGTGTGTGCTGAAGCTTTGGAACTTTGTCTGTTATTTGAGTTTGCCACCTGCATTATTGTTCATGATCTTATCTAGGAATCGTTAAACATTCTCAGAAACAGACTTCACCCTGTAACTACAGTTGGCACCATCATCGACTCCATGCTCAATGTCGACTTCAACGTCATGCTTGGTGTCGTCACCCTCTTCAATGTCATGGGTGACACCAGAGTCAGAGATGACATCGTCATAGGGATCTCGCTCACAACCGGGCCCAGAATCTACACCACCACCCCCACCATCACCGTATCTCGTGTTACCTTGTCTTCTGTGTCACTAGTGACATCATAGACATGGACAGTCTTCGAACTGGTGCCGGAACTGGCTACAGCCTTGATGCTGGGGTTGGTCCCTCCTCTGACATCTTGAACAGTGAAGGGAGGAGGCCCAGCATCATCCTCAGGGTCACCCACTCTGTCATCACTGTTAACGGTGACAAAAGCATGAAGCATGGGCAGCAACAGAGAATGATGCAAAGGTGTCCACCCATATAGATTAAGCATATAGCTTCGGCATCATCACTGAGTACATCTGCTGCTCAGGGCAGACAAATTGTGGAGGGTTCACAGCTGACTGTCCAGAAGGAGTCGACTGTCCACCAGACCCATCCACCAGACTCACCTCAGTGAGGTCAAGAACTCAGTACTTCCACGGAGCCAGAGGTCCCAGAGTGAGGCCCAGGGAAAGGCCTAAAAACCTGGTTTTGGACGCACATGTGAGACGTCTGGATCTGAAGGTGCGAATCGGACAATCCCACTGCAATGCACAGTTCTATAATGTAAGATGTCCATGGAAAAGCAGGTATCACAGGCATCCATGTCATGATTCAGTCCGAGGCAGGCTGCACAGGTCTGATGCCAGACCAATGTAGCCATCTTGTGCCCAGAGGGGCACTGACACATGATGGGTGACTTCAGATCCATCTTTTTTGACATGAACCCTTTTTTCTCAGATTTTGGCATTGTGTTGAAAACAAGATAAGAAAAACGGCACCATAACCCAAAAAGAAATACGGTGACACAGAAACTTCAACAGCAACGAGGCGAACTAAGACGTACTCCCACAGTATGCTCTTGATGGCGGGAAGAACAAAACTGAGGCTGATGAAGGAATCAGCAATGGTTACTGGCTAGTGTGCAGCACAACACGTGGGGGTGCACAGGCGCATGCCTAGTTGTCGTTGTTGGCCCCCTGGCCAAAGCTTTTCTTCCATGGGACCCCTTGTGCCTCTTGCCCAGAACCATAAGTGGGAATCAATGGTGAAGACAGATTCAAGGAAGAACAATGGGACACTGAAACTGGACACCAGTAGCCAAATCTCTAGAGTTTCCTCACAGAGTCTAGAGAAATGGACTTTCCCTAATTATTCACACAGAACATGGCCATAGTGTTGTCTGTGTAAATGCAATCAGATGACTGACCAATGTTGAGGAGAGCATTTGTAATGCCAAACAGATTTCTCTTAACTCGAGCAAACAGATATGCAAGTGCTGCTCCTAAGAGGTCCACAACCTGTGTGCCTGCATGTCGAAAGTTGTGCTCCTAAACTCAGAAAAAAGGCATACGTGGGCAGGACTAGCACTAGGTTCAGCTGGATGAAGTACCCCCTGCCCCCCAAAAGGTGCTCTAGAGCCAGTCACCAGGCAAGTGCCTCGATCACGAGAAGAGTGACCATGACAAGCTGGGACAAGGGCACCAATCTCTGGGACCACTAAGCTTTGAGCTTCCCCTGGAGACAGCGCATCCTAAATCAAGCCCACTGGATAATAAAGGTCATGGACACCATCAGGCTGAGAAGACTGAGGAAATCCAGAGGCAGGTGTCTGTCTCAAATATGAAAGCAGTGGGTACACTCCATATGTTCTGGAGCCCACTATGGTGGCAGTCAACTCTAGCCTCTCTGGAGTCTAACTGAGCCCCAATGAACTCCACTCTCTGTGACTGGACCAGCTCTTACTTCTCCATGTTCAGAATGAACACCAGGTTGGAGAAGGTCTCCAAGGCCACCTGGAGAGGTAACTGTATATCCAAGGGTGACCGGCTTCAAATCAGTCAATTGTCCAAACAGCAGAATATGTGGATTCCCCACTGCCAAGACTTTGGTAAACTGCCTTACTGCTTTACATACAAACATATGAAGCAGCCAGCAGAAGAAGGCCATTTGGTCCATCAAGTCTGCTCGTATTGCAGGGTCCACAGCTTGAGCTAATGTCCCTGCCCTCCCTCCCCACTCCTCCCACCCTCCCTACCCATGATTCTGAGTTTCCCTCTATGCCTATCCCAGCCACTCTTAAAGCTGCCCACTGTCTTCAACAAGATTACCTCTTCTGGTGGTGTATTCCAAGTGTCCACCACCCTCTCTGTGAAGAAGTGCTTCCTGACCTCCCTCTTAAACCTCCCACCCTCCAGCTTAAGACTGTGCCCCCTAGTGTTATGGTTGCCACTCAACTTAAAGTGACTCTCCTAATCAACTTCATTTATCCCTTTCAAGTACTTGAAGGTCCCAATCATGTCCCCTCTTTCTCTCCTGTCTTCCAGGGAGTATATGTTCAGTGCCCTCAACCTCTCCTCACATGCCTTACCCCGCTGACCGGCTATCATCTTTGTTGCCCTCCTCTGTACCTTCTCCAGCAGGTTAATGTCCTTTTTGAGGTGTGGGCACCAGTACTGAACTCCATACTCTAGATGCGGCCTTACCAGTGACCTGTACAAGGGCAATATAACCTCTTCTCTCCTACTACTGATCCCAGCAACTTGTTTGCCTTTGCTGCTTTAAAAGCATGAATGGCATCATTCTGAATTGGTACAGTACATGATGTTTTCTAGCCAGATTTTTAGGAATCTGCAACAGAAACACCAGACTGGGATGTGGAAATGCACATCGTTCATGTCCAGGGTGCAGAACTAGTCCCTCAATTTCCAATTAGGGGATCATCTGCCCTAGGATAACCATCCTAACCTTCTGCCAACTGATGTGGTGGTTCAGATCGAGCACGTCCACAACAGGGTGCCAGCAGTTTGTCTTGTTTGTGAACAGGAGGTATCTGGACACAAATCCCCTGTTGGCTTCAGCTGGGTCTACGTACTTGATTGTGTGCCAGTGAAGGAGAGACGGCACCTCCTCTCTAAGCACCTGAAGGTAGTCTGGAGGATGCACCGTGTGCAGAAGTAGTGTCAAGTATTTCAGATTGGACAGTGATAAGGAGGCCTGTACCACCTGCAGTGAATGCCAACTGTAGCTGCTCAGTGTAGTCATAGTCAGGACTGCCTTCATGGTCTTTGTAGTCACCTGTATGTCATTCAGGAAGCCCTCCACCTGGGGATGAACACTGAAGACCTGTCAAAAGGGAGATCCATGACCCTATGCTGAATGCCCTAGTTAAAAAGAGCAGAGCACAACCAACTGTGTTGTTTAAGAACCACAGTTTCAGCCATGCATCAAGCGCCCACATCTGCCTGGTTCACAATGACCTGCTCATGATGCATGGGTGCTGCCATGCCACACTTGATGAGTCAAGAAGCCTTCTCCTGGAGCTCTTGTGGAAGGTCATCTCTCAGCTGAATTGCCATTGTCCACAGTGTATGATACTAGCAGGCAAATCAACTGGAATAACTGGCATCCAGTGCACCCACCGCATACATTCTGCAGCCATACTGGTTAAACGGCTAGGACACCTTGCTCAGAGGGTGAAAGTGGGGGCCCCAGACATCTTGTTCTTACTCAGACAGTACCAACACTGGACCTAAAGTTTCCAATTGTACAGTAAAGGCCTTAAAACCCTCCAGGGTTGGGTGGGGGGACCCCATACCACTGATCCACACATCGAGGTGTCAACCCAGCTGAGGCAGGATGAGATCACACCACCTTGCCAGGTCGAGTACACTATCACTGATCCCTATGGGCAAAAACAGAAGGCTGCCTTCATAAGGATCTGTAAATGTTGTACTTCCCTGCAGCTGTGCTCTCCTTGAGTAAGACATCGAGAGAAGACAAGAGCTTCCTAAGGAGGTGGGAGAAGTACTCCAAATCTTCTGACAGGTCCCCGGCCTCCCAAATTCTCCACGTCCAAATCAGACAAGTTGGCATATGGACTAGACAGACAATTAGAACTGACTGAAAAGTGCACGTCTTAGTGCCCTCAGAGGGTCAACCCTGTGCCAGTCCTTCTGCCCATATGTGAACTGCCTAACCATGTATACAGTGGCTAAATGCCCATAGCACCTGAGGGGCCCATCACAGGCAGCGACCGAATGAGGGTAGGAGTGGAGGCAGTTTTGGCAAAGACACTACCAGTTCCAAAAGGGGCAGAGGGGCTACCAGAGTAGCACAACTAGGCTCAGCCAGAGGCTGAGGTACAAGTGGAGCTGGTGCCGGAGTTGGAACAGACTTGGGAAACATTCAGATCTTTGGCCACTGGGGCTGGGCACTCAATGACTCCATAACCTTCTGGAGCAGAGTGGTCATCATCTCCAGTGTCTTGTTGCATTCGCTTTCCAAGTGATGGTACCAGCTGTGCACACTGCGAATGGCCAAATGGGATTGAGACTGATGCCAATTCCTGTGGGTAAGATGCCTATACCTCCCTCCCTCACTTAGGCTTCTTTGAGCACTGACAAAAGAGTGGGAGCCTGACCTAAATCTACACAATGAAGTTGAGGATCTGAAGTGAGACTCAATCATTTCCTCAATCCAAGGGAGGGTGGGGGTGGGGGACTTTTCAATAGGGTCCTTGACTCTTGCGAGCTTTGGACCCACTCACGGAGTCTGTCCCAGATGCATGGGACTCTTCACCTAACTCGGACCTCAACAGAGTCCTCCTAGGGGACTATCTTAAGTGGATATCCTCCAAAGAATGCTGCTGTCCAATGACAACCCCATTAAGTGGTGGGACCACAACTGGGTTTAACCACTCGAACCTCGATGGGCTTAGTATGCCCAACTGGGTCGGGACCCCAAGGATAAGACTGTATGACTGGTCTGGGTAGGGCATCTTTCCTCAAATACAGTATGTATCATGAGGGTTTGAGGGCGCCCCTCTTCCTTGAATTCTGCAGAGCAAGGATAAAGCTTGATCCCAACCAAACGGTCAGGAATTTAGGGATCAGGTCAGGCCTACTCAATGAGTGCAGAGGAAGCCACTGAAATGGCATTCCAAAGCCAGACCCTTGCTCTTCAATTTACGTGACCTGCAATGCTGATTTGAGAATTTGGAGAGCCAGAATGCACAGCATGCCAAAGACTCATGCAGCACTGCCTAACACAATGGGAAGTTCTTATCATGGAAAGGACCCAGGAGTATAGGCAGATGCTGTGTGGATCCATCTTCAACATCTTCTCATTACTTCAAACCCGACATTCGGGCCAACATATCTTCAGAGTCTGAAACTGAGTGACAAAATCCCAAAAGAAATTGTTTTGGAACGAACGTTGTAATGAATTGAAGGAACTCTAACCAAGCGAGCAACACAAGGAAAATCACCAAAACATGTCATGAAAAAATCTGAATAAATCTGCGAAAACTAAGCTTTGGTAGAGAAAGAGATGCCAGATCTGCAACTTCATGTTCCAGTGGAAAGTAAGATCTGAGGCATGGAGGGACAAGGGCACGAGACAGAGGGGAGAAACTGAAGCTCTAACCTACTGGGCTTTTGGAGAACTTTGCACACACTCAGAAGACTGAAGAAGTGTGACTAAGTAAAAAGGAATCTAGGTAGTTGTAATCTCAGTTTTAGAACACTCTCATCTTGGTCAGTAGACTGGTAAAGTAGGTAGGAAATTGGCCCACGACACACTTATGGACCAGTGTGCTCCATTTATGTTCTCATCTTTTGTCTGGAGGGAGAAGATCCAGTGGACTGTACGCTATGGAGAGGAGTGCAAAGGAGTGCAAGTCTGCGCAACCAACTGCAAATCTATACAAGTTGTTTTTTTAATTGTTTATTGAAATTTTATAATAAGACAATATACTGAACGTAAAACAGTACACACTGGTTTCAGTCTAGTTTCAAGCAGTCTCGAGTAAATCAGGCAAGGCAGTGCTGACTAATACATGGTTCATACTAACTAGTATAGAAAAAACAATAAAATGATGGTGTGAAATCTAGTTGTCGTTCTAGCATATACATAACCCATCTTTGCCATACAGTTTCAGATTAATCAGTTAAATTATTACGTCTGGCCGTTAACTTTTCCACGTGCTAGCTTTGCAGCATAATATCCTGCAAGTAACGAACAGCTGGGATAGCAGGGGTGAACTATAATTTCATATGGGTTTTCTCAGCTGTGAGCATACACATATAAAATAATTTCCTGATGTTAGAATCCCTATGTCCAGGTAGGGACTCTAGAAATAGTAGTTTGACAGCTGTAATATGGAAAGTATCCCTAAATCAAGAATGTAGGGCATCTTCCAAGAATGCCCAAAATGGCTGAAGTACAGGGCAAAGCCAAAATACATGACCATGTGTCACAGGTGAAGTACCAAAGCCCCTCCAGCAGGTGGCATTTTGGGTGGGATGGAACTTCGCCAATATCTGCGGACTGTGGAAAAAGCATACTAGGGTTTTCCACAAAAATACCTTCCAGGAATGAGATGCAGTAGGCCTATGAGTATAACTCAGATACTTGTCTGCCTACTGTTGGTCTATCTGTATTAATAAGTCATCCTCCCATCGTTGTTTAAGAGAGTCCAAACTGTGGGGAACCAACTGTAGACAGGCTTGGTGAACTGTGAGATGAGAGAGGGGACCCAATTCCTTTTCAGTACCCTAATAACAGGTTGGTGCCAATAAGGGATATCTGTTTCTTGTTGCCATTTCCGGACTTCAGTTTCTGAGATAACTGGTCACCTGCATACAACTATAATGACCTGTGGGTCTAAGGCAAAAAGTAGTTTTGAAGCTCCTGGAAAGGTATGATATTTCTGCCTCTGAGAAACTGAAAAGTATACATCAGCACTAAGTGTTCCCACCTGATGTATTCATGGTCCAGTTGTACAGGGAGAAATGAGGAGCTACGAGTGAGGGGCATAACTAAAAAACCTGTCTCCTGAAGTCCTTTAGAGGTTAACAAGGAATACCAACATGATAGAGATGAGTGAAGTTGGCTAAATTCACTCTGCGAATTAATCTGCGGATTTAGCATAATTCATGACGTGAGGAACAATTAGTGAAGTGCAGAATTTTGCTCCAAATTCGCGTGTGCAGGAAAATATCTGCCATTTAAGGGTGAAATTCTGCATGTGCAGGAGAAAAAATCATCCATTTCGTGGTTGAAATTCTGCACGTGAGAGAAAAACTTGCTGTTTGTGGGTGAAATTCTACATGGGCAAATTTTTAAGCCAACAGCAAAAATCTGTGGATTGTTCCATGGAGGCGGAGTTTGCGACTTTGCCGGAACTTCGCCAGCAAATTAAAACTTTGCAACATCTCTAAACATGATAAGGTGGTCCTTGTAAAAGGGTTAGGAGCTTAGCTTGCTAGAGATAGTCTAAGAAACCCCAAAAGTATGGCATGGACTTGTAGGAGATCTTCTTCAGCGAGTTCCAACTGTTTCCAGTGAGTCTTATATTGTTTCATGGACCAATAAATTGCTTTTCAGCTTGGGCTTCTCAGTGATAGAGGGAAAGGTTTGGTAGGGCAAGGCCGCCTCAATTCTTGGGTAGCTGTAACGTGACAAACTTGATCCTGGAGTGGGAGCTTCCCCAAACACTGGGAGATCAGCCTGTCCCACCTCCAGAAAGTGAGATGGTGGACTGGTGTCAGAAGTCTTTGAGCAAAGTATAGCGTAGTAGGCCCATTCAGATGCTATCAACACTGCAATAATGAGTGCAACTGAGGGACAAGTTTCTAAATCATTTATGAATTGTTGTGCTAGTAGGCTGTAGCAGGTATCTCCTAGTTGCGTCAAATCCACTGAGATAATTACTCCCAGATATTTAAGGGCCCAGAGATCCCATCTATATTTATAAGTTTGTTTAGTAGTTGCACTTGGGACATAGTGAAATTGCAGAAATGGAAATTACGTACTTACCATAATTCTTGATCTTCTTGGATGAAGTATCCACCACTCATTCACAATAATGGGACTACGCTGGAGGTGCTAGAACCCTGCGGGAGCCAAAAATCTTAAGAAGGGCCAGTGCTGGGATAGGACCGTGCGTGTGCGGTGTCGCGAGACTAGCTCGCGCCATATAGGCTATCTCGGTGTCGACCCTCCTACCGCCTCAGTACCTTTTTGACCAAGGAGATGCAGCGTAAACTAATGAAGGAAAACCTAACCCTAACTTCCGGCCATGTAAAGGCCCGGATGACCTATGTAAGAAGGGTCAATTCAACAATGTCTTCACAGCCTGAACAACAAGAAAGTGAAGACCAAAACAGAACGAGTGAGCTCAGGGGATGGTGTCTGGGCGAGTGAATGAGTGGAGACTTTGTCCAAGAAGATCAAGAATTACGGTAAGTACGTAATTTCCATATCTTCCTGGACTAAAGTCTCCACCATTCATTCACATTAATGGGAGAGTACCGAGCTAAAATCACCTCAGTAGGGCAGAGGAGACAGAGCTCACGCGGGACAGAAGTCCATAAGGACTGTCCCTGCCAAGAAAGTTAATTGTCAGGCATGGACATCCAGAAGAAAAAATTACCTTAGTAATTATGTTTCTTCTAGTGCAGTCTTGCTGTATTCTGACAATTGCAGTTAGCCCCAGCCTTTAAACTGCCCCGAAGAACATAGGGTTAACTTTTCTATGCATGGCATAGAATGTTCATCTCAAACTCGGTTGAAGCCTCTGCCTGTTGTTATTCGAACTGCAACCATCAGATCTTTACGAGCAAAACTCACTAGGTGTTCTGTGTGGAAACTGTAAAATTTTTAACTAGCCAACTGGCAGAAAAATAATGTTTTGGGTTCTCAAAGGAAGACTCAAGACAGGAAACCCAAAAACAAAAACCAATCAAATGAAATAACATTCCACCTAAAGAGAACAGAGGGTGTAAAAAAGGGGGCACCTCTAGGGTGCCAACACTGCTCCTACCCACCCACATCCCAAAAATCTAGGTTCTGAGAGGGGAGGGTGGGGGGGGGGGTCAGAATACAGCAAGACTCCACTAGAAGAAACATAATTACTAAGGTGAGTAATTTTTTCTTCAAACAACATGAAGTCTTGCTGTATTCTGACAATTGCAGACTACCAAGCAGTACCTCCATGGAGTAGGGACAGAACCTACGTTGGGAATAGGCTCTGAAGTACTGCTGTGCCAAACTAAGCGTCACTCCTAGCCTGGATATCCAGAGAGTAATGCTTGGTAAAAGACTGTTTTCCAGGTGGCTGCTTGACAAATTTCTAAAAGAGGGATATCCCTGGCAGCAGCCAGGGAAGTAGCTGTACCTCTTGTAGAATGAGCCCTCAGGCCTAAGGGTGGAGTTTTACCCAGTTTTTCATAGCAGAATTGTACACAAGAAACAATCCACCTGGCAACAGATCTCTTGGTGGCAGGTTTGCCCTTCCCAACTTCTCCATAAGTGAGGAACAACTGTAGGGAGTCAAACCTATGACCCTTGGTATGCTCTATGTAGTAGCTAAGGGCTCTTTTAACATCCAAACTGTGTAGCCTCCTCTCTCCCGAGGAAGAATGATCAGTGAAGAAAACAGAGAGATATAGACTGATTCAGGTGGAAATCTGACACTACTTTAAGCAAGAACTTTCTGTTACTTCTAAGGACCACTTTATCTCTGTGAAGAGATGAAATCAGGTTCCACTGACAGGGCTTGCAATTCACTGATACATCTAGCAGAAGTAATGGCTACCAAAAACACAGTTTTCCAAGTCAAGTACTTAAGCTTTGCTGAGGAAAAAGGCTCAAAAGGGGGTTGGATAAGCTGAGCAATGCAAACATTGAGATCCCAAGCAGGAGCAGGATCCCTAAAGGGGGGATTAGTGTGAAGCAATCCCTTGAAAAACTTACAGAATACAGGGTGGGATGACAGTGAGGAAGACTTGCCCACTGACAGGAAAGCAGAAACAGCTGCCAAGTGTACCTTGAGAATAGCTGGTCTGAGACCTAGGCCATTGAGATGGACCATATAATCCAGAACCGTAGGCAATTCAGCAGAGCCTGGAGAAATATTCTTCTTAGAACACCAAATGCTGAATCTTTTCCATTTGGAGTTGCAAGTCTTTCTGGTGGAGGGCTTTCGAGAAGCCTTAAGGATATCCAGAACCCCTTGGGAAAGGTGCACATCTGCAAACTCTAACTCTTCAAGAGCCAAGCCTTGAGATTGAGAGACTGAAATTTCCGGTACCAAATCCTCCCCTGAGAGGATGTTAACAGGTTGTAATTCCTGGGAAGAGACAGGGGAAGATGGACTGCAACAAGGGATACTATGGCTGCCTGGCCCAGTCTGGAGCAATCAGAATCACTTTGCATGGTTGTGACCTTATCTTGACTAACACTTTGAACAGGAGAGGGAAGGGGGGAAAAGCATACAGAAATTTCCCTTCCCAGTTCAGAATCAGAGCATCCAGAGGGACTGAGCCCAAGACTAGGGGTCTGCAACAAAAAAGAGGAAGTTGGTGATTGTCTGGGGCTGCAAAAAGATCTATCTCTGGAGTGCCCCATCTTGAGAAAATCACCTTCAACACCAGAGGATCTAGGGCCCATTCGTGATGGCCCTGGGATATTCTGCTCAGTGCAGCTGCTAGAACATTGTCCTTCCCTGGAAGGTGAACTGCTATCAGAGAGGTTTGCAGGGAATAGGCCAGGGACCACAACTTCATTGCTTCTGTGCACAAGGCCGAGTGCCTCCTTGCTTGTTGATGTACCACATGGTGGTGGTGGTGTCTGTTCTGACCTGAACCACCTTGTTCTGTACTGATTTGGAAAAAGCTTGAAGTGCCAAAAACACTGCTCTGAGTTCCAAGAGATTGATGTGTAGAAGAGATTCCTGAGGCGACCACAGTCTCTGGGTGGTAAGTTCCCCCAAATGGGCTCCCCAGCCCAGCAGGGAAGCATCTGTGGTGAGGGCCACCGAATGAGACTGAGTGACAAATGGAACCCCTTGCCTCAAATTGTCCTGATCCTGCCACCATTGCAGGGCTTGGATCAGAGTTCGAGTCACTGGAATTAGTTTGGTAAGGGAATCCTTTCTTTGGGACCAAAAAGCTCTTAAGTGGAACTGAATGTCCCTCATTTGGAATCTTGTGCCTTGGACCACTGCTGTAGAAGCTGCCATGTGGCCCAGTAGCTGAAGGAAATGCCTTGCTGGTCGAGACACGTGAAGGCTGAATAAAGAGGCCAGTTCCATGAGGGCCCTTGCCCTTTCCAGGGGAAGGAAGTCTCTTGCTTTTAACGTATCCAGCTCTGCCCCTATGAAGGTGAGGAGCTGCACTGGTTCGAGAACTGACTTTGGTAGGTTGAGAAGAAATCCTAAAGAAGTGAGCACTTGCTGGGTCACTTGCAGGTGTGACTTGACTTGGTCTGGAGACTGGCTCACTATGAGCCAGTCGTCCAAATATGGAAAAATGGAAATCTTGTCTTCTTAGGAAGGCAACAACTACTGCCAGGCACTTTGTGAAGACCCTTGGGGCTGATGTTAGGCCAAAGGGCATTGCTCTGAACTGATAGTGGCCTGAGGGCAACTAGAACCTGAGGTACTTTCTGTGGGAGCACCTGATCGGAATGTGAAAATAGGCATCTTTGAGGTCCAGGGAGGCTAGCCAGTCCCCTGGCTTTAGCGAGGGAAGGATAATTCCCAGAGTTACCATCTTGAACTTTGGCTTTAAAAGACATTTGTTCAGGTATCTTAGGTCCAGGATGGGTCGCCACTCTCCTGTCTTTTTGGGGGTTAGGAAGTACCTGGAGTACAATCCTTTGCCCCAGTGTAGGGTAGGTACTCTCTCTCTCTCTCTATAGCTCGTATAGCTAGGAGAGAAGAAACCTCTGCCTCTAGGGCAAGGGTTTCTGAGAGATTTGCAGGTGGAAAACATCTGGCTCTCAGCTTGGGAAATTTTTTGAAGCTGAGAACCAGACCCTGGCTTACTACTTCCAGGACCCACTTGTCTGATGTCATAGACATCCAGTCCTGGACAAAGTAAGTCAGCCTGCCCTCTACTGGGATAAGAGAATCAACCCGGGCAGACCCATCAGGGTGTCTGCTTGGCAGGGGCTTTAGGCTGAGGGGTGGATGCAGGCCTGCTCATCCCCCTTCTGCCTCTCCCTCTGAAGAACCCCTCTGTGAAAAGGGAAGAGGCCTGTGCTTGGTAAAGGCCTTTGAAAGGCCTGCCCCTGCCCCTGGACTGCTGTCTTAAGGAGTTGCTTGCTTTCCTTGGCTTGAGCACTCCTGTAAGTGGTCCTGTATTCATCCATTTTCTTCATGTAATTCTCTGTCTGCTCCCCAAACAGAGAATTACCCACTACAGGAAAATCCATGGCCTTAGCCTGGGTATCCTGTGAGAGGCTAGTACATCTGAGTCAAGTCATTCTCCGAAGAGCCACAGATGTAGCCATGACTCTTGACGATACATCACTGGAGTCTACAGCAGCATGAAACTGAACTTTCGATGCCTCAATCCCATCTACAGCCACCTCCTCCAGCTCCTTGGCAAGCTGGGGGGAAGCCTGTTTAGCCAGTGCCAGTACAGTGTCCCACCTGGACTTCTGGTACCTGGCTGCATAGGCCATATAATTAGCCTGCCTGAGTCCCAAGGATGGTGCCATGTACTGCTTCTTTGCTATGGCATCAATCTTCCTGGAGTCCTTGCCTGGGGGGGTGTGATGCCAAGGGAATGCTTGCCTTATCACACGCAGCAGCCTGTACAACCCCAACATGGCTACATTGCTGATAAAGGAACTCCGTATCTGAGCCTGAAAGAGTATACCTCTTGTCCATTCTTCTGTCCACAGGAGGTATGGAATTGGGAGACTTAAGAATTTTTTGTGTCTGTTTCCCAAAAGATTTGTGGAAGGGAATAGACAGCCTTCTGGACTCTGGGATGTCCATCATCTGTACATAGTCAGGCTCTTCCTGATCCTCCACTGCCTCCTCCACAGGAAGCTGGAGGGTATCAGCCACCTTTCTGTCAAACATGAGGTGTGAAGGGGACTCAGAAAGCCTAGGAGGAGAAACACCTGAAGATCTGTCTGGGGAGATGTCTGGGTCAATAGGCACATCCAGACTTTCACCATCACCATAATCATCTTCCAACTCTCCTTCTTCCTCAAACCCTGGTTCACAAAATTCTTCCAGGGAACCGGGGGAACCGAACAAACCGAGCCCCTGCCAAAAGGTGCCGGATCAGTCGGAACCGATCAAAGCGATTCCACAATACGAATCGCTTTGGCTATTTCATCGGCGGTCAGAGTATGAAATTCTGGATCCGAACTGGTCAACTTGTCTTTTCTTTTTCTTTTTGTCAGAACCGATTCCTGGAATGGCTCTCCTTGCCAGTATCAGCCCTGGTCAGAGGAACTCCTTCTGGTTCGGTCGAACCGAACCGGGCTGGCCATCGGGTCAGCGGACTTCTCGGCCTCCCTTTCCCTCAGTCTACCTAATCTCTTTTCCAGGGTAGATTTGGGAACATTTTTGCAAATTTGGCAGTCTGAATCAAGGTGGTCAAACTCCAGACAATAAACACAGGTGGTGTGGGGATCGGCCTTAGCAAAGACCTCCCCACACACACTGCAGTGTTGAAACTCAGTGGGCCCAGTTTTTTTCTTGGGTTTCTCAGACATGGCCAACCTAACCAAACTTACCCTTTTTTCCGCAACGGCCAGGCAAGACTCCCCTATTGGTTCCTGACCGTGTCACGGGTCTTGGAAAAAAAACGTACTAAAACCCGTTTTTTTTAGAACCGATACGGACCGGTAACCACACACTAAAGTAAAGAACAAATTTTACCTCAAAATGATCGGTTCAGCCGAACCAATCCACACTTTTACAAGTTCCGCACAGAAAACAGAACAAAACCTATCTAGTACTCACGGTACCACAGACAGAGACTTGAACCGACTCTGCGGAAACAACAATTTCGGATAGAAAAACCGAGCGAAAACTGACACTTCAACCAACTTTGAACCACGCAGCAGGAGAAATCTCCGGAGCGACTGTTCAGTGAGGCAGAGTAAAGAATCTGATGATTGCAGTTCGAATAACAACAGGCAGAGGCTTCAACCGAGCTCGAGATGAACATTCTATGCCATGCATAGAAAAGTTAACCCTATGTTCTCCAGGGCAGTTTAAAGGCTGGGGCTAACTGCAATTGTTAGAATACAGCAAGACGTCATGTTGTTTGAACATAGTGCTTTAAAAGGTATGCACTGAGCTCCAACTCGCCGCCTTGCAGATGTCTGCAACGGGTACATTATGAATCTCCGCGAGGAAAACCGCAACCGCTCCGGTAGAATGGTGCCAACCCAGCCTTCCAACTCGACCTGTGCCATGGATTAGTAGTGTCGAAAACATGCGACTAACCATGCAGAAATACATCTCATGGCAACAGGCTGACCCAGCCAAGGCATGCGGAAAGATACAATAGTTGCTTGGATGTGTATGTCTTCATTCTGTCAATGTAGAATCGCAGAACCCTCTTAACATCCAGAGAGATAAAGGGACCGTTCCCCTTCATTCTGGAATTAAGTAGGGAGAAGCAAAACTTGACTAAGGGTAACTGAGCCAGTGACATGTTGTTTACTGGCTCAAGATAGTCTGAAAATGCGAGGGGGTGAACAGTCTCTGCAAAGAAATGCAGACCTGTATTCAACAGGTCCACGAGGCACCCCAACATTTTACTTGGTGGGCAGCCAAAAGGGTCCAGATGGAACTTTGCACAACAGATGGTGAAGTGTAACCACTTAGCCATGTAAGTCCTCCTGGTGGAAGGTCTATGCGCAGCTAAGATTTCTATGATTGTCTGAAAACCTAAATCTTGCCCACTTTCATCTCCTCAGTTGCCCAGCATGGAGATGAAGGGAGGGCAGGAAGGAAGGAAGGAACAAAATTCCTGTGTCAGAGTGTCCGCTTGTAGAGGGAGTCGCCTCAGGTGAACTTCTGACCGACTGCTGATCTATGCAAATTATATCTCCTGAGATCAGTCTGGGATGATGAGAATCATCTTGCCCCCATCTGCCTACAACTTGGGCAGCACCCTCTGAACTAAGGGAAGAAGAGGAAAGTGGAAAGGAGAGTCCTGTCTACTGCAGTGAATACATCCTGATAGAAAACACCGGGGTCTGGATTTCTGAAGCAGGGTAGAGGCAGATTTGCGTTGAGAAGGGACACAAAAAGGACCAGGTCCGGACTGCCCCACACTTTGACTAGTGACTACACAATGACTGAACTGATGCAACCACTCTCACCTCCCTACGGCCTTCCTGCACAGAGGGTAGGAGAGTGCTCCACCCTATCTGTTGATGAAAACATCACAATTCTGTCATCCTTCCGAAGTGAGATCACTTCGTGGTAGAGGGCCTCAGTCAGGACTTGGAAAGCGTATAAGACAGCTCTCATCTCTAAGAAATCTATGAGAGTGTGCGTAACACCTGCACACTCTATGAACATACTAGTTGGCTGACTAGTTTGTCTTGTCTGCTGCCACCCCGAATGTTGGCTTTGATGTGGGCAATGCCCATAAACTTGAAGTCATTGGTAGAAGCACAATGTTTTACACACCAATGACTGCCAACAGGGGTGTCACGACGTTGGTTAAGGATGGACCACACGTGTTCTTGGATCCTATCCTTATGGGGGCGGGTAGTCATGCCTACATAATTTGAGGGACAGTTACACCACAAAGCATAAATTACATAAGGAGTTCTACAAGTAATAAAATCCCGGACTTCAAACTGAAAGCCATTGCTGCAACTGTTAAATCGATTACCTTACAGCATGTATTGACAAATATTGCAATTCCCACAATGATGGAAGCCAGCACGAGGACCAGGAAAAAAAGTGGGCATTGCCCACATCAAAGCCAACATTTGGGGTGGCAACAGACGAGACAAACTTAGGAGACTCATTTTTACCTTAGGTGCACTATATCCCCATGGACTGAATGACATCTGGAACATTGTACCATATCTTTACATTTTATTTCACTCTTCTTTGTGTCTGTTTTGGGCTCCATACAGTGGGGTGATATTTATTGCCTTGCTTTACTTGTTTAAACTTGCTCCTCTCTTTTCCTTTTTATACTGATTTATATTAATTCAAATTACATATATTTACTCATTTATTTTTCTTCTCATGTGTTCAGGTTCTACAACTTCTTTTAGCACATCAAGCCTTATTGGAGTCCTTTACGCAGTCTTATGTTGTGATTACCTACATTCCTTGTTTAAAATAATCATTTTCAAAAAAAAAATTATCTTATAACATTAATAGAATGTGAAAATTTCACAACAAATAATGATAATATAGAAGGAATTGTATCAGCAATTGATTTACATTGTGAATGAATTTTAATTCACTATTATGTTCTAACCAGCTTGTACGTGATCCAGCTTTAAACATTTTTAATCAGCATACTAACATTATTTAAGATGTACTGTTGAAAATTTATTATGATTTTTTTCACGTTGTATGTGCTGAAGTATGATGTCACAGATACTATATAAGCAGTGGCTGTGGTCTTATTTGCCCCTACCCCTGACGAAGAGCCTGCATGAGGCTCTAAGTGCTGGGGCTTATCCTGCTTGTATAGTCTGTTTTTTGCACCTGATTAAACCTTGCACTCAAGGTCCGGTGGTGCTGAGGGTTGAGGTGCTGGACACCACACCTCGTGCCATGCTGGCGACCCAGGTTCAGACACAAGCTCGGGTTGTCAGGGATTGGCAAGGGAGGATAGGACTAAGCGTCCAGAGGACTGCTCTCCTATCCTGGGGAAGGCTCTGGGTTTTCACCACTCTGCAGCAGCCCCTGGGTATGCCTGGAGACATTGCTAGAGCTGGTGTAACGGTGGGAGGAGTGCAGCGGACATCAGCACATCATGCTAGATGGCATTGCACGTCTGCACTCCTGGGGCTAAAACACTGGAGGAAACTGGCAGCACTGTCTGCGGCAGCTTGATGGCTGCACTTCCTGAGCCTGGCGGGGCTCTTGGGCGCAGATACCAGGCCAGTAATGGATCCTGGCGTGGGGACCAAGGGGAGGGTCCCTCTCGTGCGTACAGCTGCATATGCCAGCTGGCCCGGAGGATGTGCCCCCGTGGCCATCGGGGGAGGTGGAGCGGCGGCTGGAACATTGCAGGTCAGTGGCTGCAGGGAGAGAAAAATAGAAATATGATAAAAATAAAAAAAAAAACTTGTACTCGGCATTTCCTTTTTTGTTTATGAGTTATTACCTGCGCACCTTTTGTCCTGCTTCGGTCATTTATTGTTGGGTGCTGCAACTACTCTCTGGAGCACCGTTTGAAACTTTTTTGTCTGTCTCTACCTTGAAAGGACTGCCTGTTATGAGAATGACAACGGTGCCATCCCTCTGAGGGGCAGCACAAGTCCAAGCGCCTTCCAGAGCTCAACCTGGGGGCCGAACCTATAAGCACCACCCAAGGAGCTGTTAATCACCTGCTGCAGACGGCAGCCGCCCCAGGGGCAGTGTCATAGGGGTCCATAAAAGCATTTAGCTGATTATTGGGTTATATGCCCCTAGCAATGGAGCGGTAGATTCAGGGAGGCTCTCGACCACTGAATTTAGTGTGTTCCACAGGGTGTACTCGTACTGAGGAATGTAGAAGCTCTAGATGTAGAAGTCTGCTTTGGTCCACAGATGAAGTCTGAAATGTTATGGTGGACCCCATATCCCTGAGGAAAAACTGAAGAGAAGATCTTCCATCACAGGTTCTGCTGATACAGAAGGCTTGCTGTGCCCAAGATGGTCGCTGGAGCACAGTGCGTATGCGCGAGCAACAGTGCATGTGCTGGCAGCCATCTTGCGTATGGCAGACTGTTCCGTCGTGAGGTCAGCAAGCGCTGTTGAAGCGCAGCTGCAGCCATGTTGGCTCTGACCAGATATTGTTATAAGAAAAGGTCGCTAGCTGGGAGAACCCCAATTTCAAAACTTTCTGATGCTCTTGGTTTGAAAGGTGTCTCTTGTAAGAGCACAAAGGTAGAATGAAGTTTCTGGATAGACGCAAGTACCTGAATTGTTTAACTGGATTACTGAGGCCATTGATAGTTTGGCAGTAAATTTGGGTGGGGTGACTAGCCATTGCTACTGCAGACAGAACAGTACACAATTTCCCAGAAGCATACAATGATATCTAACCCCTAGGGTACAACAGCAGGGAGGATTATATGACAAATTAGTTTGCAAAGTTCTACAGGTACTGTAGTAGGCAGAAGTACAAAAATACTGTAGGGCTACGTCTCTCAATGCCTGGTGGTATAAAAATGCATGACACCACAAAAAATACAGATAACAGTAATGCAAGAATAGAAACCAGTAACAAACAACATACTTCAAGTAGAGGGAAAAAATGTGGGCTGAGCCCAGAGAACTACTAGCCCAACTGCAGCAGCAATGTCAGTGGCTCAGTAGGTAGCACACTCGCCTCTGAGGCTGGGAGATCAGAGGGCTGTGGGTTCAGTTCCCACATCTGGCACTTGGGTTAATATCCCAGTACTGACACTGTAGTGCAGCATGAGAGGGGTGCTGCACTTCTGAGGTGCCGTCTTTCGGATGAGACGTTAAACTGAGGCCCCATCTACCTGGACTGGTGGTAGTGCAGGTGAATGTTAAAGATCCCATGGCACTTATCGAAAAGAGTAGGGGAAAATTTTATTGAAGTACAACTGAACAAAATAGACAACAATATTGTTTGACAACAAAAAAAAAGTTACCATACACTCAGTTAAATTTCAAACATTCAGAAAATATAACATATTGACACAATGTCCTAAATAATAAACGAAGGAAATCATCCAATCTTGTCTTTTAAAAATGGGACGACACTGAATTCATCATATGCTGTTGTTCAAAAAAACATTGTTTACGTATTTCACATTCAGTAAGTCTCACAACAGTATCTGGATCCTGAATCAATTGTTGTAATATGAATTTACACTGAACTTACCATAAGACAAACTTAATAAAAGAGAGAAAAAGGCGTAACAGAGAGACAGATAAACCAATATCAATTGTACTATAACCCCCTACAATCTCAGAATAAGTCAGTTTTCCCCAATGGGCTTGTTTCCACCTTATTGCCAATAATTGCCATACTTCTTGCACAAAAGGGCAAAGGATCAAGAAATGCAACATGGATTCTTCCCGTCCTATACAACACTGTCTCGTACACATTCTGTCCTCCCTCATTTTATGCTTTGCTTTCCCTTTTACGTTTAAACGCCCATGAGCACAAAGTCAAGTCACATCCCACAATCTAGGTGGGATGATAGAATCCTTTAATGTATTTAACACATGAAATACATTCCGAGACCCAACCCCTTTAAATTCAACCTGAGATACTGCAATCCCATTCTGCATTGTTTTATATATAATCTTGTTCGAAGATTGTAAAATGTCTAATCCCAGCCTCCACTGTTTTAATTTCCCTAACGCAGGTCTAAGAAAAAACACATTTTGTTTTTACTTGGGCCTTCAAAACTCCCTGTTTTTCCCATGTTTGATATAAAGGTCGCATCCAATATTCTGCAAACGGGATCCATAGTGCGGATTGAGGTTTATTCAGATCCAACAGACTGCGTCTAAAAAAATTCGTAAAATAAAATACAATGGGATGTATTAAATTTCACCCTCCTTTGTCAATTGGCAAATATAGAATCTCTCTTTTAATGAGATTCAGCCTATTACCCCAGATAATCTGGAATACTAATCCTAAAAGTGTGGATTCCAGTTTTGTAGGCAATGGGTAAACCACACTAACAAAGACAAATAATGGTAATAGATAAGTTTTGACCATCATTACTTTTTTCTTTTTAGTTTGGTTCCATTTTTTCCAGATAGCAACCTATGTGGAAGCTGAATCCAATAGTCTAGTCCAATTAACCACACCATTGTCTCCCGACCCAAAAATTACCCCTAAATATTTAAAAGGCTCACCAGAGACTACAATACTGTGCCAATTCGACAGTACTGAAGTTGTTTTTCCTAAGGGATAAATCAAACTTTTCTGTTTGTTTAATCGTGCACCTATATCTAGAGATATATCATTAATTAGATGTAGTGCCCTATCCCCAGACTGTGCATCAGCTACAATAACACAGATGTCATCTGCATAGGCTGTAACACGTACCTCCTGTCCGCTCCCTGTTGGCCGAATACCTCGAATATCATTATCTTGTTGTATCAAATGTAGTAATGGATCTAGACAAAATATATAAAGCAGTGGGCTAAGAGGACACCCCGTCTCACCCCTTTAGCAACAGAAATATAGCCTCCTAAGTGTCCATTTACCAAAGGGAGTGCTTTAGCATGCATATACAGTACAGTTCTCCACCATATAAACCTCTCTGGAATTCCATACATCCGTAAAATTTGAGAAATATATGAATGAGGAACTCTATCAAAAGTTTTCTCTTGGTCTAATAACATAAGGAAGCCGGTGAGTTTACCCTCCTTACCCTGTTCCACAAGTTCTCTAATTAGTAATAGATTATGTTGAATAGTACGGTTAGGAATTGTACATGTCTGAGCTGTGGAAATCAGGTATGGTGATAAAAGCAAAAGTCTGGAATTAAATATTTTCATCAAAATTTTATAGTCTGTATTGAGCAAACTTAATGATCTCCAATTGTTGAGATTAGTTTTGTCACCACGCTTGAAAATCAAAATTTGTATTGCAATACAAAAATGAAAATCCACCTGTAAAGTCAGGAAGACCCAATTAAATACAACTTCCAAGATTTGCGTCATCAAGTCAATAAGTAAGCAATAATACCCGACAGGGTGGGCTTTATTGGGAAATACCGGACCGCCCAGGGGCGTAATGAGGCCCGCCTTGCAGGCGGAAGGCATATAACCCTGGAAGGTCGTATTTAATAAAACCCACAAAAGTAATAGTACACTGAAAATAGGCACTGTAAATTAAAATAAGTTTCATAAAAAAAAGTTAATAAAAACTTGGTTTAACATGAGTTTTGTAATAAAATAGTTCCTCTGCCTGCTTTAGAATGATGCTTTTTTTTTTCTTACTTTGAGATAGGGACTTTTATCTCTGTAGTTTAACTAAACAAGGGTTGTCCCGGTTCAGTGACTCATCCCCAACCCTGTATTATTTGTTCTCCTCCCTCTCAATTCCCTTAGCTTATTTTTTTTAAATAGTTGCTGATAAGTGGTTTGCTGCAGTATGTAGCTACTGAAGAGGAACTGATTTTAAATAGTGGTAGCGGTTGGGCGAGCTGCGAGTGAAAGAAACAAGCCTCGTATACAGAGGTGAATTTTAATAGTTTGCCTTTCATTTTCAGCTAGGTTACTGGGGAGAGCTGCAGTTTTATAGCAGATAGTATCGGGAGTTGGGAGAGGAATGGAGGTGGCAGGCTGGCGACCATGCTGTGCAGCAGTGAATGTACTGGAAATCATGAGAGTAGTCGGGACCCACTTTTTCAGGCTGCCTCTCTGCCTACAGTAACTAGCTCAACTGAGTTAGTGCTGCGTTTTTTTTTTTGCTGTTGTTAAATGAGTTCCCAGTCCTCGCTGCTTTCCGTGAGGACCAGGAGTGTGAAGAAGAACATCCGTTATGTTCTGAGAATGCTGAGGAGTAGCGGGGGGCGGGCGTACTGGCTACTATGTCTGAAGCAATGCGAGTGTGGTTTGAAGTGCAGCGTTGTCATGGAGCTGGGGGGATGTAGTACTGGCTACTATGTCTGAAGCAATGCAGTGTGGTTTGAGGTGGCGCTGTCATGGAGCTGGGGGGATGTGCATACTGGCTACTATATCAGAAACAATGCCAGTGTGGTTTGAAGTGCAGCGCTGTCATGGAGCTGGGGGGGGGGTGTGTGCGTACTAGCTACTATGTCTGAAGCAATGCCGAGTGTGGTTTCAAAGTGCAGCGTTGTTATGGAGCCGACTGCACTAATGGCTTCATTTTGGTTAACATGTGGCTATGTTTTACTTAATTTTAACATGGAGTAAGAAATACTGGGGAAGGGGGCTTGGCCATGGACAATAATTGCAGTCCACTGCAGCGTGGTAGCTGGGGTGCCATGGTTCAGCAGTGGTATTTGGGTCTGTGTGTGAGTGGAAGATGAGAGCCAGGGGGACACTGAAAGCAGCACCGGTGATCAGCTGGCAACGTTGATTTCATTATTTTCTTTTACTGCTATAACTTTGTAGAGTAAAAAAACATTTTCTTTTATAAGGGCAAAACGAATGTCACTGTTTTTAAATGCAAAGTTTCTGTTTCCAGAAGGGAGGGCTCCGTAACTCACTAAGTGACCTAAAAGATGGCAAGGATTTCAACGTGCCCAGTGAAAACTAAAAAACAAACAAATAATGTAGTGTTAATTGAACACAGAATAGGTTGGTGATAGTGTGGGGTATTATCAGGCAGTTGGCAGTGAAGGTGTGGGGGAAGTATCTCAAACTAAGCGAGAGAATCAAAATGGTGGCATTTTCAAATTGAATAGGGTGTTTTCAGCCAATGAGCAGGCAGGGTGGGTACAGATACTTGTATGGGTGAAGGGGCACTTGTGCCAGAACTATTTATTTGCTGGGCGTCTATTGAAAGTTAATGTACCCCCCTGGCAGGGGTACCAGCCAATCAGAGCCCAGCAAATAAAAAGCCCATTTTCTAAACGTATAATAAAATTCTGCTGGCAAACCATCTATACCAGGAGCTGTATTCTTTTTTAAATTACCAATAGTTTGCTTCAATTCCATTACAGAAACAGGCCTTTGCAAGGTGTCTACTAAGTCAGGAGGAACAGTAGGAATATTCATATGAGAGAATACTGTGTTAGATACTTCTGGCAAAAAAAGGAGGCAGAATACATATCTGTGAGATATTTAGTTACAGTATCAATAATACCAGGGCCATTCTGGACTAAAACACCCGTACTAGATCTAACTGAATGCATCGCTCGGGTTTCAGATCTCTGAAAACAAGTCTGAAAAGCATCTCCAAGACCCTGTTTTCCAGAAGAACAAATTTTATGTTCATGTAACATTGCTGCAGCCCTATTATATTGCAAAGCAAACATCTCCTTCTTAACATTCAGCGTCTATGCAATCAAACGAATATGGTATAGGTTAATACTAGAGTATATTTTATTTAGTTGCATTCTAAATTGCAAATATTGTTTGTACTGGTCTTGTTGTTTATTAATAGAAAACCTCTGAAAAAGTTTCTGTAAACCGTATTTAGATTTTTCCCACCATTCGCTCATATTATCTTCCAGGCCTGCTATAAACATGCGTGATCTAAGGAAATCAATGACCTGTTTCTGAAGAATCTCGTCTCTTAACACAGTGGTGTTCAATTTCCAGTACCCCTTCCCATAAACAGGAGCATTCAGGGTATTCAGAGTAACCTGCAAGATAACATGGTCAGAGGTTTCCAAGGGACTGAGCTGAACCTTCTCCACCCCTATAGAAGACTTGGTAAAAAATAAAGTCTATCCTAGTGGATAGAGAACCCGGAAATAAGTATTTCCATCATTTTTATGAATCCGTCTATATGAATCTAGTAACTGACTTTGGGATAGCAAAGTTAGTAGATAATTGGAATCACAATAGATTTTAGTAGTCTTACCACCCCGATCATTAACATCCACCACACTATTAAAATCACCACCCCATATTAGTAACCTAGTTGTCAGTAAAAAGGGTTTAATTAAACCCAAAAATTTGATTCTCCCCTTCTTTGTTAAGGGGGCGTACACATTTATAACTCTCCATCCAACCCCCCCCCCATACTGGAAATCTATTAGAAGTGCCCTGCCTAAAACAATTTCTACCAGCTTTGACACTCTTAAGTTATCTCCCCTAAACAATATACCGACCCCTTCACAGACATCCTTACCAAAAGAAAAAAGGACGGACCCCAGTGCCACAACTGTTGAGCCGATCTAACTAAAGGAATAGTGTTCAACCTAGTGTCCTGTAACAGACAAATATCACAGCCAAGATCCTTTAGAACTGAAAAAGCTACCAATCGTCTTTTAGCATTTTTTACACTATTGACATTTATGGTAGCTATCCTCAGCTGAGGGACACAATTTAGTGACATTTAAACAAAACAGAGACTCAGGGTGGTTTCCTAAGCTGTGTACTCCTGCAAATCTTTGTCTTAATCCTCTGATCGCTTACTATACCACTACAAATACTCCGAGTTTCACCGTCCGTATCTGAGGAGGGAGGAGCCAAGGGCGAGGCCTCAGAATCACCTCCTGGTTCTGAGTCTTGAGAGTGAAGCAGTAACAACTCATATTTGTTGGATAACACCGCGGTCTCCTCCTCTGCCTTATTAGCCTTGGCCACTTTAGGCCTCGGTGTAGATTGTTTTAAGATACGTTTTTTCCCTACACTTTTAACCACTCGAGGGGGAAGGGCATTTCAGGAAGGTCCTGAATAGAAACAACCAGTAGACCACTCGGGTCCTGAGGAGACTGACCTACAGTAGTTTCAGTATCTTTTGCTCCAACATCAGACATTACCACAGCAGGAGCGTCCTCCACCAATGTAGGACTTTTTGGGGGGTGGGGGTGGTGGTGGTGGGGAAGGCAGCGGGGGTGGGGGCCGATTATCAGGAGGTGCAGTAGAAGTGCGTTTGGGCTGAGTTTTTCTCTTAGACATTTCCTTCTTCTGGGCTTCCTGAATAATCACACCCTGATTCCTTCTGTCTGTCCTATTATGGGTATCCCAAGAGCAGGATCTGTACATATGCCCCGTGTCCAAACATAAATTGCATTTTAACTCTGCATGGCAATCTAAATTGTTATGGCCATACTCCAAACAAAAGTTGCACCTCAATCTATCACAGGCCATACCTAGATGAGTAAGGGATCCACACTTAAAGCATGCCCTTGGCTGCCCAGAATAAAAACAGTGTCCCCTCTCATTCCCCAAAAAGATACAGTTAGGCAAATGAACTGGGCCCTGGCTATTATTCCGTAGACGAACCTTAATCTGCCACCCTCCATTCCATATACACTCCTCATCAAAACTGGGGGTTGGAAAATCTAATACATCACATTTCTTGCCCAACCAGTAAATTATATCATGTACCGAAACCGATTCATTGCGAAACAGTACAGTAATGAGTCTAACAGATGGCTTTGTTAAGGAATCACTTTAAACGGCATCCAAAGTTCAGTATATCTGAGGCAATCAAGTTTAGTCCAGAAGCGATCTAAGCCCTGAGGAATAGAAAAGCTAACATCATAAGTTAAAGATCCGGAAACATGCATCAGAGCATGGATCTCATTGGAAAAAAACCCATTGAACTTTTCAATAACATGCATCCTACATATACATGGTCTGGGGCAATCTCCAGACCCCCCTTATACTCCAATCTAACAGCACTCTGTCGCTGTAAAGGTGGGGGTTGGGGGGACCAGAAAAGGGATCATTCCATCGGAAGGATTCCCATGCAGTTTTCAATTTTTGTAAAAAGGCAGATGAAGCATTATCAGGTATTGGATTCTGGTCGACAATGTCACCCCACGTCTTAGGGACACAGTTTGGATCCTCAGAATCTGAGGAAAGAGAAACAGGTTGAGCCAAATCACAAACAGGAGACTGTGTACTTGCAGCAAGCAAGTGACCATTTGTAGGTAAACACTTAGAGGTCCCAGTCTCTAATTCTTCAGTAGTAGCCACTAGTTCAATTTGTTGCCCAGGGATAGGGCTATGAGCCAGGTCAGGAACCCATACACCCGAATCCTCATGTTTCCACCCTGCACCCAGTAATGTTCGCTCCAAAGGAGATGCCAAGCGTCTGTGAGCGGCAAGAGGGGGAGATTCTGCTCCTCTGCCTTTCCGCATACCCAAAGTAGCAATCGGGAGTTCGTCTGGTTGAGAGGAAGTAAGAGGCATACTCACAGTATCTGAAATAGTGTCCAAACAAAATCCAGGAGAGTTCGGTGCTGCAGACCCAGAAGTAGTTGAAACTGGTGGTTTGGGGATATCCCCTCTCAGACCGTCACTCTTTGATGAGCGGTCGTCACTCAGCTGACTCACTGACTCCGTCAGGGAAATCTTGTCAGCCGCGGTTTGCAAAAACTCAGCCTGCATCATGAGAACAGCGTCCTGCAGCAGAAATGAATCAATTTTAGGCAGTGAAGGAAGCGCTTCTCCAGGTACTGTATTCTGTGCAACAGCTTCCTCACTGTTCAGTTGTAAATTTCTGTTGTCTCTCATAATCGAGTCCAACCATGCCATATCATTACCAAATAGCCCAGATGGTTCCGTTTGTACAACAGTACCCAAATCCAAGGGACTAGATTCTTTCTGTAAATCCTGTTCCATAATGAAAGAGGTCTCCGGAGCTGGACCTGAGGGAAGGGAGACCTGCTCTCCCTCAGGTACACCAGCAGAATGAGTCTCGATAATGTCCGCTTCCATGACAGCAGCACCCCTACTGACAAGAGTAGGGGAATTGCCACGGTGTCCTGACCAAATTTCCCTCATTCACTAAAAATACCACCAACAGCTTAATCTGGTTCAGGGTCAGTTGGCATTCATCTGTATCCCCAACCCCAGGTCGTCCCTGAAAATAGGCAGGATTTGTCTAGCGCACTTACCCGGTCAACAAAAACTAAATAAATAAATAAAATAAATAAATAAAACTGAGACTTAGTAAAATAGTACTTCCAAGGTAGAGAAGCAGCATTCCTGGCTCTCTAATGCCCTGCGAGGTTAAGCTGCAATAGGTGCCTAGCGTCGCAAGGAGGAGGAAAGGTGAGTGCCTACATAAGCTGTTGAAGGTAACAGATTTTACACAGAGTTGTGTGGCTGGCTGTCGTGTACACCTCGTTCACAAATATGTGTGCTGGCAAGAGCATGTGTTGGGTACAAGGGAGGGGGACAGTCCGGCGCAAAGTGGAAAAAGGAATAAAAGTGGGGATCCAGACTGGTCCGGGTGGACCTGGCCAGCAGCACTATGTTACATACGTACCTACATACATATATTACATGCTATGTAACTATAGTCAAAGATGTCAGGAAACAGGGTACTCCCTTTATTCCTTTAAAGCACACCAAGTTTGGGTTGAAGCTTCCGGTGGATGGCATCCACATTTGCTGAGAGATCAAGGTGCTGGTCCAGCCAGACCCTGAGGTACATGAATGAGGAGACATCCTCAATCACTGCACTATCAAGGGTATGGAAGGAGGGGAGAGCCTAGTAAGCCTCTGCCTAGTGCCAAAGGTCACAGAGATTGTTTTCTTGGTGTAATGAGACAGCGGATTAGCCAGGATCCAGTGCTTGGTCTTGGTAAAGTCCAGATAAAGTCTGGCTGTGAATTCAGGGGCAGAGGAGCTGGAGGCACAGAGCACCACGTCAACTGCATACATATGGATGGTGCAGAGGAGCAGAACATGGGTAGGTTGTTCAGGAAGATGGAGAAGAGTATTGGACAAAAACAGGCCCCTGAGGCATGCCTCAGCAGATGGGGAGTGGGGGGTGGGATATGTATTCACCAGTTTGGACAGCTTGAGAACTACTCTCAAGGTAGGAGGGGAACCACCCAACTGATGAGTCAGAGAGCCTTGCTGCCTTAAAGGTGATAGGCAACAGTTTTTACACCTCTAGATGCCCTCCAGCTGTTCTTTTATTGTCTACCCAGTATTGTGATATGTTTTTGACCTTTTTTTGTTAAATTAATAATTTAATTTTGTTGCCGTTGTAACTACCCTGAATCCCTCTCTCCACAGCAGTTGCTAATCTCTCTCTTTTCATACTACCCGAACATCCTATGGCATCAATAACACCATTACAGGCCATTCAGATGAATAGCATGGAATGGGAGTTATTGATGTCATAGAATGCCTTAGAAATATGAAAAGAAAGAGCAGTTGCTGGTGAGGAGAGTGGAACTCTATGTACATCTGAGGGCACTCCAAAACTAGATTATTTATTTATCAAACAATCATCAAAGCATATCTGAATATATAACTAGCATGGAAAGGAAGATGGAAGGGCAGTTAACTATCTAAAAATAATTTCCTACCTCCTTTAAGCTTGTCCAGGAGAAAGGGATGGGCAACAGTGCTGAAGGCTTTGAAAAAATTGACAAAGACAGTGGTGGTGACCAGGCTCTGATCCATGCCAGACAGAATGGAGTCAGTAAGTTAGTAAGTCAGAAGAGGGAGGTGGAGTGGGACATCAGGAAGCCAGCTGGGAGGGGACTGAAGAAGGAACATGAATCAAGGAAGGGGACAGCTGGGACACCACAAGGTGTTCCTGAAACTTAGCCAGGGTGGGGAGGAGGGAGAGAGGGCAGTAGTTGCCAGGAAAGGTGGAATCATCCCCTTTAGGAAGGGGGATGACTATAACTGGTTTCCAAGTATCTGGGAAGCAGGTTAAAAGAGAGTGAGAGGTTGAGAAGGGAGGTGATAGGTATGGCAATATCATGGGCAGAGAGATACAGGAGTTTGGAGTCAAGACCATCATGGCTCATGCCCTTGTGAGGCTTTACAGCCAAGAGGGCTTCAAGGGATGCAGCAGAAGTGGTGGGAGAGAAGATGAAAGGATAGCATAGGGTGATAGGAGGGGAAGGGAGCAGGCACAGGAGGTGAAAAAATAGTTGAAATCTGTGGCGACAGAAGAGAGGGCAATATCCCTCCTTTGGATGGCATGTAAAATCAGGGTCCCTTCTGCCCATCTCTGATGGCTGTCCAGGTCCCATGGCACTTATAAGAGAAAGCAATTTCCCCAGTGTTCTGGCCAACATTCCTCTGTCAATGAAACAGGTCCATGTAACTCAACCTCCAGGACACACCGGGAAACAAGCTGCCACAGCTGAATGTACCTTTTCTGGTGAAAAAAAAAAAAAGTGACAAAACAAACTCTGAAAAGGATTGAGAACACTTTCTTAAGTAAAAATCTATGTGAGATTGGGCTCCCTACAGAAATCCAGAGGGGGAAGCATTTTGTGGAAGATTTACTCAAATCAATCTTTCAGTTTACCTCAAGAAAATACTTGGATTCAGCTTTTTGTTAAGCTCCTAAAATAGTTCTCCACCAGACTCTACACTGATCACCCCTAGTGGTCAGGCTTGCTATTATAAGGGCTTTTCACCAAGAAGGCAGGTTTATCCTCCAGCATGCCCATAACCAGAAAAGCATACTATTTCAGGCAGCTGGAATCCACAGATTCCCTGATATTTTGATCATTACTCTACAGAGGTACAAACAATTTTGGGATACAAGGTCACAATTTGCTGGAGCTGAGTGTCTCCTGTTGTACGCTTCCCTGCAAAGCTCAAAATGACCTAACAAAGACTGTCCTTCTTTCAGGACCCAAACTAAATAGCCGAATCAATTCAGACAAATATCTATGTTTCAGTTTTCTTCTTTCTCCCCTGCATGGAATACTATTTGGTGACTCTTAATACATAGAGAATAATGGATAGGTAAGTGTGTGTTATGGATTTCTTTACACCCCGATGTTTATGGAGGTATTACACACTGAGGGGGTGTAAAAAAAATCCATAGACACACACTTCCCTATACTTTCTCTTTTATAATTACTGGTGCGGGGAGTTTTTTTTTTTTCTGTGAACACTTTCAGAAGTAGTTATGTGAAGAGAGTGACACACAGACACACAGACACACTTGCTATCTCTGCAGAGACTTTTTTCCTTGTGTTTTTTATTTACAAAAAAAAAAAAGATGTTCTGTGGAGCCAGCACAGAAGCGCAATTGTAGACGTCAGTCAATGAGGTCCGTTCCCGAGCTGGCTTGCTGTCTACCAAAGCGCCACCCGCCTGAAGTGTTGCAAGAGCAGGATCAACCAGATATTTTTCCCCATTGTAAATGCAGGATGCACTGTAGAAAAATGAGTTACCTCAAAGAAGAGGGAATCTCCTTAGCGTGAGTCCTCGGGAGTGAGAAAACGGAGCCGCCATGATTTTTAAACACTTAGCCCGGCCACTCAAAGCCGAAGAGCCAGTGAGGTGTCGTGCTCGTAGTGAGTGACAGTGGATGACATGCCACTGAAAGCAAAATGTTTTGAAAAGGCCATAATAACTGGATTTCAGGTTATTATGGCGTTTTAGAGTACTTGTAATCCGATTGATATATTGGGTCACCAGTAATTATATGAAAGATAATGACTGCACAAGGGTATCTTTGGTATACTAACTCTGAATTAGCAAATGAATTAGGCTTATTAATGCACTGCAGTGCAACACTTTATTTTATGGAACATGACAGTGCTAGAATGTTAGTGTTTATAAATGTTTTGCTCCCCCCACACCCAAAAATGGAAATTATGTACCTACCGCAATTCTTGATCTTCATGGACGAGTCTCCACCACTCATTCACATTAATGGGATCTGCGCCGGAGGCACTAGGACCCAGCGGGAGCAAACTTTTTGCTAAAGGGTCGGCACCAGAGATGGAGCCGCGATGAGCGGCACCGCGAGCCTCAGCTCGTGCAGTAATGACTATCTCGGCATCAACCCTCCAACCGCCTCATTACCTTTTTTTTCCGAGGAGGTGCAGCATAACTAACCTAGAAGGACAGCCTAACCAAAAACCAGACATAAGATAGTCCAGACGACCCATATAAGAAGGGTCAACAAAGAAGTCTTCACAGCCTAAAGATTGAGGGAGTGGAGACCAACAACAGAGGTGAGCCTGGGGGATGGTGGGTGGGCATGTGAATGAGTAGTGGAGACTCGTCCAAGAAGATCAAGAATTACGGTAGGTATGTAGTTTCCATATCTTCCTGGACATAAAGTCTCCACCACTCATTCACACTAATGGGAGAGTACCGAGCTAATAATCCCCCGGAAGGGCGGCAGGAGAGACCAAGAGCTCACAGTTTTAGGACAGGAGTCCATTAAGGAAGGTTCTGACAAAAGAAAGATTCTTCTGGCATGGACATCCAGGGCATAGTGTTTGATGAAAGTATGCACTGAGCTCCAGGAGGCCGCATTGCAAATATCTGCAATGGGCACGTTGCGGATTTCCGTTAGGGATGCTGCGACCGCTCTAGTAGAGTGAGCGTACACTCTGCCCTCCAGCTTAACCTGTGCCATGGAATAACAGTGGTGAAGGCATGCCATCAGCCATGCTGAAATACATCTGATAGTGACAGGCTGACCCAGCCGCGTCTCGCTGAAGGAAACAAACAGTTGTTGAGCTTTGCAAAAATCTTTTATTCTATCTAGATACAAACGCAAAACTCTTTTGACGTCCAAGGAATAAAGAGAACACTCTCCTTCATTTTGGAAGTTCGCAAAGTAAGTAGATCTTTATGAAACACAGTATACGGAGGGTCTGTGACCAAGGCATGTATCTCAGAGACCCTGCAGGCCGAGGTAATGGCCACTAGGAAGGCCATTTTCCAAGTGAGAAATTTTAACTCACAGGTAGCTAGAGGCTCGGAAGGTTTTCGAGTGAACATGTCTAGCACAAGATTAATGTCCCAGGCTGTGAACAGACATCTGATAGGAGGTCTGGTATGCAGAATTCCCTTAAGAAACTTCTTAACCACAGGTAACTGAGCCAGTGACAAGGAAAGTACTGGCTCATGATAAGCTGAAATGGCACACAGGTGAACCTTAACTGTAGAGTATTACAGACCTGAATTGGAGAGGTCTAAAAGGTACTCTAGAACTTTATCTGGTGGGCAGGAAAAAGGATTCAAAGAGGATTTTGCACACCAGAGCGAAAAACACTTCCATTTGGCTGTATAAGTTTTCCTAGTGGCTGGCTTGCACGCAGCCAGAAGAATATCTGAAACCCTGCGAGATACATTGAACCTGTTCACTTCTATCTCTTCAGGAGCCAAGCATGAAGGTGAAGCGATCTCAGATTGGGATGAACCACAGGCCCGAGTCAGAAGGTTCGTCTGAAGGGGAAGTGGCTTCGGAGGAGTTTCCGACATACTGCTGAGTAGTGGAAACCATATTTGTCGATGCCAGAAGGGAGCAATGAGGATCATTTTGTCCCCCTGGGACTCTAACTTAAGAAGTACTCTCTGGATTAAAGGAAGAGGCGGAAAGGCGTATAGAAAGAGTTTTGTCCACCGCAGCCTGAACGCATCCTGACAGAAAATGCCAGGCCCTGGATTTCTGGAGCAGAAGAGAGGCAGTTTTGTGTTGAGTGGGGATGCAAAAAGGTCCAGGTCTGGAGTTCCCCACTCTGCGAATAGTGACTGAGCTATGGCTGAGTCGAGAGACCATTCGTGAGGATCTGTCTCTGTTCTGCTGAGACGGTCTGCCAGTTCGTTCTGCACCCCCGGCAGGTAGACCACATGAATTAGAGCCTTGTGCTCCAAGCACCATTCCCACACCCTCATCGCTTCTCTGCATAAGGGGTAAGAGTGAGCACTGCCCTGCTTGTTGATGTAATACATCACTGCTTTGTTGTCCTTTTGAAGGAGAATGTTCTTGTGACAGAGAATGTCCTTCAAAGCCCAGGCTGCATAAAGGACGGCTCTCATTTCTAAGACATTTATGTGAAGCTGGGACTCGAGCTGAGTCCACGTACCTTGAGTGTGGAGAGTTTGACAGTGAGCTCCCCACCCCATCAGGGGCGCGTCCGTGGTAATAGAAATCTGATGATCCAAAGGAGCAAAGGGATACCCTTCCAGAAGATTGTCCTCTTGCGACCACCAGGTGAGTGATCTCTTCAGAGGTTCTGTCACCTTGATGAGAAGGACTGAGGGTGAGAGGTCAGGGACCACTGAGTACTGAGCATCCATTGAGAGGTTCTCATGTGAAGGCATGCTAGGGGTACAGTGAACACCGAGGATGCCATGAGACCTAGCATCCATTGCATCAAGACAGCTGAAACCAAGCTGCTCTCTCTGATGTATAGGGCCATCTGAAGGATATTGCTCCTCCTGTCCTATGGAAGAAATGCTTTCGCACAGGAGGTGTCTAGAAGAGTTCGTATGAAAAGGAGCCTCTGGGAGGGCTGCAGTTGCGATTTTTTGAGGTTTAACAGGACTCCCATGGATGTGAGAAAGTGTGAAGCCGTGGCTGTGGCGTCTAGAGTTCCCTACCTGGAAGGAC
This sequence comes from Neoceratodus forsteri, assembly GCA_016271365.2. Lineage (NCBI taxonomy): Eukaryota > Metazoa > Chordata > Ceratodontiformes > Ceratodontidae > Neoceratodus > Neoceratodus forsteri. The sequence goes on along the minus strand of CM057449.1, from coordinate 1,270,593,588 downwards.
TTGCAAGAAGCCAATCGTCCAGATATGGGAACACTTGTATTCTGATTTTTCTGAGATGCGCTGCCAGAATTGCACAACACTTTGTAAAAACTTCTGGCGCCGAGGACAGCCCAAAGGGCAGGTCTCTGAACTGATAATGTTGTCCCAAAGCCATGAACCTTAGGTATTTGTGATGCTTTGGATGAATAGGAATGTGTCGGTAAGCATCCTGCATGTCCAGGGAGGCTAACCAGTCATGTTGATGAAGCAAAGGTAACAGGGTTCCTAGCGATATCATTTTGAATTTCTCTTTGGGAAGAAATTTGTTTAATTTTCTGAGGTCCAAAATGGGGCACATGCCCCCGGTTTTCTTTGGAACCAGAAAGTAATGGAAGTAGAACCCTGTGTTCCGTTGATCCAGCAGAACTACTTCCACTGCTCTGTTGTTCAGAAGGCCTTGTATCTCGGAGGTGAGAAGTTCTGACTGAAGTATTGACAGCCTGGGCTGTCGTCTGGGGGGACGATCTGGAGGGGTCTCCAAAAAGTTGAGGGAACACCCGTCGTGGATTATCCGGAAGACCCATTTGTCCAAGGTTATGGACTTCCATCGATTGTAGAAGCGAGTCAGATGACCTCCCACCGCTGAGGAAGTGTCCCCCCTCGGGCAGCTGAGGTGGGACTTGGGCCAACAACTCAGAAGGCGGCACTGGGTGCTTTGGGTCATTGCGCCTTCTGTTGCGTTTTCTTTTGAGGCTGAGGGGCTTGGTTTTTATTAAAACCTCCCCTACCTTTGCCCCGAAAGGACTGACGGTTATGAAACTGGCGCTTGTTAACACCCCCACGAGAGGGAGCGGAAGGAGGTCGAGCCAATTTAATGGCTGACCTAGTCTTTTGTGTGGCCTCTAGAGCCTGTTCTACTTGAGGGCCAAAGAGATGCACACCATCGAAAGGCAACGCCATGACCTGTTGCTGGGCATCATTCGTGAAACCTGAAGTGCGCAGCCAGGAATGACGGCAGGTACAAATGCCTGCCGCCGCCGCTCGGGAGGCAGTATCGAAGGTGTCCATAGCTGCTTTAACCTGCTGGTTGTTGGACTCGATACCCCTGGTTATGGTTTGAAGAAGCTCTGAATTAGTGTTCAACTCCGGTAGAGCTTCAACCATTTGTTTGAGCGAATGCCAAAGAATATACTCATATTGAGAGAAATAGCCTTGGTAGCTGGCAATACGCATACCTAGGGTGGAAGCAGCAAAGACTCTCTTACCTGAAGTGTCTATCTTACGAGATTCTTTGTTTATAGGTCAAGCTGTAGTAGTTTGGGGAAGGACGACCTTATCATTCTCTGCCAACACTACAATAGGATCCGCAAAGGCTTGGGATGACAAAATGTGTCGATCCTTGGGAGCAGCATATTTCCTGTCTATGGACTTAGCCACAGAAGGAATGAGAGCAGGATTATTCCATACCATTTGAGAAAGCGTCTCAAAGGAGGGCTGTACCGGAGGAGTCAAATCCATAGGGATCTCCAGAACATGGAGGTATTGGAGTCCTAACAGTTTCCCAGGATTGATATCTGTAGTCTGGAGAGAAAGAGTGGAATTCAAGTTTTTCAGCAGAGACTTAAATGACAGGTCCTTGACCACAGGCTCTGCAGCAGGATTAGATCCTGTTCCTTCCACATCATCACCCAGCCTAAGGTCTGGGTCAGGCTCAATGTCATCTCCTGACAGCCCAGGAGGGACTGCATGGACAGCAAAGGAGTGAAAATCAGAAGGAAATGAGGAAGGGAAAGGATTCAAAGAAGAGGAGCTCTGAAGACTGGATGACACCCTAACAGGCCTCGGCGCCAAAGAAGAGCATGGTGCCGAAAAAACGCACAGCGCCGAGGAGCCGCATGATGCCAAGGGCCCGCACCCGAGCGAGGCGATGGCACCGAGACAGCACCGACGTGACGCGACAGCCGACAACCCTAACGGCATCAGAGGACGGTGCCGACAGACGATCGGCATCGAAGACGGCGCTGAGCGCATCTATCGACGTTGAAAACATCCCAAAGTCTAAAAACAGGATTTAAGGAGAAAGAAGGATGAATACCACGAGATAGAGGCATCGGTGTGGCTCCTCGCGCGCAGCCATGTGAGGGAAAACACCTAAGCGTGAGTCGACGGCACCGAAGACGGCGCTGCGCGACCAGGGAGGCCCAACCGCCTACCTGATCTCTCGAAGTCCAAGGCCCGGAGTGACCGGGCCAGGCAGCTGGACCAACCTCCGAGCCCACTGCTCCATAAGAGCAGCCCACTGATGAAACTGCTCATCTGAAGACCTACCAGAGGGTGAGGCTGGGCTCCGATGTCGAAGGCGTCGTGACCGGAACAGAACCGTGACTAAAGGAGGAGACTGGCAACTAGCCACAATAACCGACCGCTCACGCGAGACATATCGGGGGTGACCTCGAGTGATGTCTTCTCTTTTGACCTGTGGGTCAAGAAGAGCTCGAGGCCGAACGGTACTGCGACTCATTTACTTTAGCTTCGAGGACTGCCCACTGGGCACTGGACTGTCCATTGTCAGACCCCTCTGGAGAAGGCGGCGGACTGGATCCTGCCCACTGACTGAACAGCTTTCATACGAAGTCTCCCTACCGTCACCTGACCCGCTCATAGTTGACTCCATCAGTGTTGGCTGAGACTTCTTTCCTTTAATAAGAATAAACAAAATAAGCGGTACTTTATTCGAGATATTATTACAAAAACAATAAAACTGAAAACTATGCTGCTAGTTTGAAGTTTGACTCCCGGCGGGCGAGCGACGTCGTCACTGAAGTGCACTCGACGGTGGGAAAAAAGGAACTGAGGCGGTTGGAGGGTCGACACTGAGATAGTCATTACCGCACGAGCTGAGGCTCGCAGTGCCGCTCCTCGCAGCTCCATCTCTGGCGCCGACCCTCTAGCAAAAAGTTTGCTCCCGCTGGGTCCTAGTGCCTCCGGTGCAGATCCCATTAGTGTGAATGAGTGGTGGAGACTTTATGTCCAGGAAGATCATGTAGCACAAAAGGGATGTTATTTCATTTTGCTTTGGAATGTTGTTTTGATGCTGTGAGTAATGTCTGCATAAATAAAAAAAGCCCTGAAAAGTTTTTGACTTTTCAAAATTGTGTGAACTGTCTGTCTATATTGATGTCAAAAATATACCTAGTAAAGCAGTATTTCTTCCATGGAATTTTAGCTCAGTGCCTTTTTAGAGGACTGAGATATAAATTCTGTAGACATGAAACCTTATAACACAAGAAATGTGTAAATAAACTTTTGCAACAATTGCACGGTTCTGTTTGAATCTCTAATTTAAAAAGGGTAAAAAATACCAAAACACTGCCAAAATGTATACAAATACTGTTTCTAAGAAATGTTTGCTGTGGGGCAGATTTTACTGCAGGATAAAGTGAAGTCCATATAACTTATGAGTTGATCGAGCTTTTTTTCCATTAAGAATAACTAAATAATGTGTGCACTTTTTCCATATAATGAAAGGAGATGTAAGAGCGTATAATGCTTTTTTCCCCGTGAATCTATGTATGATGCCTTAAGAATGATGGCTAGAATCTAACAATGTGGGTTGTGATTCAGAACTGTTTCCCAGCCACTTGGTTTCTTACTGCTCAAAGGAGAACTGCCTCGGAGAGGCTTTTCCCCTTGCTGCCAAGGGTCCAAGAACACGCTATGTTGAGTTTGCTTTTCTGAATAAGAGATTACCAATAGACTGATATCCGTTCACTAAACAGTTTTGCTAAGCAAGTGTAGAAATAACACTGTTCGAGTAACCAAAGTGCTACAGCAGTTTCACAGGAGGCCTATCCAAAACCTATGATGTTTGGGTAAGAGTTTTGTTGTTCGGCTAAAACGTTAAGGTGACAGTTAATATTCTATAGGGCCTCAAATTTTCACCTTAAAACATGGCAGCCTATTCTGCTAGAAAGACCTCCAGATGATCTGGAAAGTTAAGTTAACAAGTAACTATCCTCTGAATAATCTGTAAAGTTACTGGGAGTTGGAGTTGTGACTATCTATTCCAGACAATAAGGGCACTTACAATGGATAGTTACATTCTCTGCTGCACAACGTTTAAATAGGCCAATAGTGGACTATAATAAATGGTTAAGTAGTTTAATTCATGCTTGTGACAGGGTTGAATAGGACCCTGTCCCAGTTGTTATGGAGAGTTTGAATGCAGGGATTTGTTCTGTTCTTTCCTTTCCTTTCCTGTCCTGTCTCTTGTCTGCCTGGTTGTGCAACCAAATTTTCTTGTGAGACCTGGGACTTGATCATCCTGACAGTCTCGCAATCCTCTGCCTCTCACTGTCTCTCAAGTCTTCCCTTGCTGTTCTGTCTTTTCCTCCCTTACATATCTGTTGGTATAAAAATACATGCAAATCATTATGTGGAAATGTAACTGATATTGGGATCCCTTTGTTTAGAAATTATATAGTGTTACTGTTGAAATGTATATAATTATAGTTTTAGATGATTGCAAAAAGTTATTTGGAACTCAAGGGGTTAACCTGAGAGCAGTTTTTAAGTCCTTGTTCAGAAGCTGTGGAGAAGGGGCCTCAGTTCTAGGACACTGTGTTCTGGCTGTACCTGCCTGAAATTTACAAGAACATTTTAGAAAAAAAACAGGATGCTTGTTAGGAAGGGGGGTTGCAAAGACTTAATAAGAAAGAGAGCTGCAATGTTTTAGGAGACATAGAGATTGAAGGACAACTCAGATGGATCTTCTCTGTTTATTCTGCTGCTGTAAATAGTTATACTGAACAAGTTTATTTTTTTAGGTTACTGCTAGTATTAATAAACACTTTTTGCAAATTCTATAACTGCTTCTGGTTTTTTCCTATGCTTCCTGACCTGTGCCTCGATGACAATGCTCAGACCATTACTTGTGACACTGTAATTCACAGTTGAGACATCCTATTTACCATAAATCACAAGTATGACATCACAGCTGTGAATTACAGCCCTATTACTCTAATCAAGTCAACTACCAGAGTTGTTTTGTCTTCACACACTCATTTAGAAAACCATGCATTTTACCACACTCTCACTTACAAAACTGCCATTTAAACTGTTACCTCAAAGTATGAAAATGGCTGCCCATATTCAGCTGTTTGGAAACTGCACCAGCATCTAACCACAGCACCATATCTAATGTAAATTACATTAATTTACAATCAATGTCGGATTAAGCATAGACTATATAAAATAAAGGGTGTTACTTAATCTTAAGGCTCCGGTGACACAAATCACTCGATCTTTGACCTTGTGGTTTAAAATGTCACCAGACCCCCTTGATTCAAGTACATCCTTGTAATTCACAGCCAGCTGTCATTTATTTTAAATATACAGTAATATGCAATATAATTGTGTTTTTAACTGCATCTTTCATACATAGGTATAGCACAACAGCTCACCATATTTACAGTCAACAACAAATAGTGGAGTTAAGAAATAAAGCTATATGGAGAGAACATTTCTAGGTGTTTACCTACCAGCAAGTCTATTACAGGGCCCAAGGCAAAGCCAAAAGCCTTTGACACTGACTGGAAATATCCTTTTAGAAGTTTTCTTTAGCTTTAGGCTTTCTTCGTCACAGAGACTCCTCTTTACAAAACAACCAGTACCACATCAAGTAGACACAAACTAATTTTAATATATGTTGCTTTGCATTACAGGTCTCCCCGAACACATACCACTGCATGCCTTATGAAAACTTAGCAACCCTCCCCCAGAACAATATGTTATGGTATACTGAACTTCACAGCAATTACAGTACCTAACAAGAGTGTGTTGAAAAATCTCTAAAGAGCTAATCAAATAGGAGTGCCAGTAAAAAAAAAAAAAATTCATAAGCACACATTTATTTATTTATTTTCTATATATAAAGGTTTTTATCCTCTTGGGCTGACCAGGCGGATGTTCAGCCCTGTCCCCAGGTGCCAGTGGTTGGCCTGCTGTCTCTCTCCTTCTGGAGGAGTATTTACCGCGCGGATTCCCCCAGAAACAGGGCCCGGGGGCCATCCTCCCCCCCCCAGTGACTCTCATCCGGAAATCCCCCCTTGCCCATAAGAGTGGCAGAATGAGCCATGGCACCTCAGCAAGGGCTTCATGTAGCCTGGTCCCCTTCCATTTTCCTCCTGCTTTTTCTCCCACAGTCCTGGAGCCATGGCATGGCACAGAAGCGCATGTACGTTAAGGCGTACACGCGCTCTGGAACTGCGGCCTCCCTCCACTCATCCATATGTTTGTCTGGCTTCCCTATAGTGTCAGTACTACCACCAGGCATCCACCTGGTGGCAACCAAGAGCCAGGACGGTGAACTCCCCCCTACCCGTGAAAGGAGAGGAGAGCTGCCTGTCGGTAGTTCATTCATTCTCCTAGACGTCCCCACTGCCAGGCCCCAGCAGCCTGAGCTTGTGTCACTGGCATGATGCAGGGTAAGATGCATTACAGCACCTCAGCCCTCTGCACCACAAGGCTGGCATTTCTTTTTTTTTTTTTATAACAACTTATGCAGGGACTTCTGGTTTTTTTTTTTTGACTGCTATTTTTTTTCCCCTTGCTTCCACGGCCCTTGATCAGGAGGAAGTCCCAGTCCCATCCTCTGACATCCACCAGCTGATGTTGACCATCTTCCCCCAGGGCTCCCCCCCCCGGCAGGAGTACTCCAAGCCCCACCGAAGTCCGGATCCAGTTCTGGTCAGCACCGTGGCTAGCCAGGGGTGGGACCTGAGAGCGCCCTTCATCATCCAGCCAGGAGCTTTCTTTTTCCACCCGTTTTTCTCCCTCAGAGGCAGGACATGCAGTGACGCCAGCGACAGTGCTGCACACGCTCCCATGCACATCCCGTCAGGCATCTGCCCCGCATCTTCCCACTTGGCAGCATCAGTGTGCCAGCCCCCAACCTTTGCTAGGGGCCAGGCATGCACCGACAACTGATCACCCCCTTCCCGGAGAAGGAGAGCTGTCCCTGGGACACTCGATCCTTCTCCACAGCTGGTCCCCAGCGACCCGCTCGCACCACAGCTCGCCGGCATAGCAGGAGGTAAGGCAGAATACCTCAGCCCTCCACGCCACTGGGCCAACCTATGCAGGGACATTTTAACAAAAGAAGTTAATTAAGAAGATCCGTGAAAAGGACTTTTGTAAATAACACAGATAATAAATAGCACTCCATTGTTTTATCTGAGTTTGACTACTCATGTTGTTTTTTTCTTTACTACTGAAAAATATAAACAATTTAAACAGTTTGCCAGTGTCTGAATGCAAACTGCTTTTGATTTGAACTAAACAGCAACTGTTCAGTGGGTAATATGATGAAACTGAACCACAAAAAGATGCTCCTGAAACTGGCAGTGGAGCCAGGAAAAACAGACAAAATCCCAACCAAAATGAAATCTGGCTCACATTGCACAACCATGCATATGTCAGCTCAAGATGCTTTTAGTAAATAAATAGCAAATATTTAAATAAAAGCTCAGCAGAGTAAAAATAAAACACAACATTTTATACTATCCAGTGCTTTGTCAAAGCACTGGATAATGTGCAATATTGTCTGTTTTTATTACTCTGCTGGGCAAGTATTTAAATACTTGCTATTTATTTAATAAAAGCATCTTCTTATACCGAAATTAATGAGTACTGTGTGATGTTGTGAAGTGGGAGTCGGACTTTTTTGGTTGGAACATGTAACGAAACTAGTGAAATATTACTGGCTAAAGTGGAAGAGCATTGAATATTTTAACTTTTTCAAGTTAAGAAATGTATTCATTTATTGAAAAGTTTCATCAAGAAGGCACAATAAATAATTTAAAATTGCTCGTCTTGCAGTGCGTCCTGGGGGAAGGGGAACATTGGATTACATAATCATATAACATTTACATTAAGTGTTATTGAACTTGGAAAAACAACAGGATCGAGGAATATACAGTACATCATTTGAAAGGACCAGGACAAAGTAGATATACAAGCAGTTTGGGTTGACAGGAGAGCAAGAGTGTCTAAATTCTAAATAATAAATAAATTATAATTACTGTGCAGAAGTGCATGTGCAAAAAAGATCACATTGAAGTTTGCCCTCATTAAGCGCTATGCAGGCTGGGGGGAAGGGGAGAAGGAACAAGGGAATTAGAAAGAGTTGCAGGATGGAGAGAGGAAGTTGTGAAGGGAGGATGAGATGGACCACGGGGAGGAGGAGGAGAGCCTAATTTGATAAGGCATTGAATCCCAGAGTTTCGGGAATCTGTGGGAGCAGGCCGATTGACCTATTGAGGTGGAACACCATGGGATAGCTAGACTGCGGGAGTCGCTTGATCTGAAGGAGTGAGGGGCAGTGAGGTGGCAGAACAGTGAGGAGGAAAGGTAGGAGGGTAGAAAACTAAACCAGAATTTAGAGAAAAATTTTGTGCAGTGGGCTAGACGGCGGTGTTCTAGTGAAGGAAGAGCTAATGAACGATAGTGATCACAGTGGTGAGTGAGGAAAGGGGCATCCAATGTGAAGCGACAGAAAGCACTGAAGAGGGTGTCCAATCTGGTTAAGAAAGACTTCGGTGCAGCACTGTAGACTACGTCACAGTAATCAAAAATGTGTAGTATCATTTTCTGGACAAGCTCCTGCCTAGCTGGTAGGGGTATGCAGCTTTGGTTCCTGTAAAGGGCTCCTAATTTGGGGTGCAGTTTTTTCAGGATGGAGCCTATGTGCCCAGCAAAGTTGAGGTGCTGGTCTAGCCAGACCCCAAGACCTAAAGGAGGAAGTGTCCTCAAGAGTAATACCGCCAAGGGTATGGAAGGAGGGCAAATTTGATAGCCTAGAGAGGCTATCAAAGGTTGTCTATTATCTCCAAAGATCAAGCTACTTAGGACCACGGGACGGATTTTAAGAGCCCATGGAAATCCTGCAGCTGCAGGAAAAACTCAGCGCAAGTGGGTTGTCACGTGCAGAGCCGCAGTTCTTCCCGCAGCTGCAGCATTCTCAAAAGCGGAGCCAGTTTATGACTGGCTCCATGATTTACAGCCACTTGTGGATGTGTTTTCGGCGCAGCTGCAGGTAAAAGCTACACCTTTTGGAACCAGGCATAACATCTCCCACAACTGCGCCTGCTGAAAATGCAAAACTCTGCAGGTGCGGAGGGTCCTGCAGCTGGGACTGCAGGTCCAGACACAGTACCCAACCCATTTGAAAATCCACCCCTACCTCTAGTTGCTTCCCCCTTTTCAACTGAAAACAGAGAAAGTGAAGTGCATTATAACTGAGTGTGACATTATTGGGTATTACAGTGTTTGAACACACTGATAATCAGTGTGATAAAAGGGACCACCAGTTATACAATATGTTTTTCTGTGTCTGGTATAGTTTGTTTAATTTTATGGTAACTGATGTATGTCTTCTTTGTATAGATCACAGGCCTGACTGAAAATGAGCCTACAGCTCAGCCCACCTAACTGGTTAAAACTAATAAAATAAAGAAGCTAAGAATTAAAAAAAAAAAAAATTTGTGCTATAACCAGTGCAAGGTGTTGCATCTTGGTCAGGGAAACCCTAAACACAGGTACACCCTGGGAGGGGAGGTGCTGGAAGCCTCAACAGGGGAAAAAGACCTAGGGGTCATGGTGGATACATGTATGAATAACACTGAGCAGTGCAGGAGAGCAGCTAGCAAGGCAAACAGGATGTTGGGATGCATCGCAAGGGGGATCACCTCTAGGAGCAAGGAAGTGATTCTGCCGCTGTACAATGGACTGGTTAGACCACACCTTGAGTACTGTGTGCAGTACTGGAGACCACACTTGAAGAGGGACATACAGCTCCTGGAGAGGGTACAGAGGAGGGCAACAAAGATGATACGAGGCTAGGGATTTGACTTACGAGGACAGACTTGAGGAGCTCTGTTTTCATTGGAGGAGGAGAGGACAGGGGACATGATTGAGGTCTCAAGTACCTCAAGGGAATAAATAGGGTAAAACATGGAGGGATCTTTAGACTAAAGCAGGAGGCATCACCAGAGGGCATGGCTTGAAGTTGGAAGGTGGAAGGGTGAGGGGGGAAAAGAGGAGGAGGTTTTTCACTGAGAGGGTGGTGGACCCTTGGAATGCTCTGCCTGGTGAGCTGGTTCAGAGATCCACAGTGGAGAGCTTTAAGAGAGGGTGGGACAGACACAGAAAGTGGATGTATCAGATGATGGCCTGTCCCGGGGAGGTGGGGATGGATGATAGGGGTTTCTGGAGCACAAGGGATGGGAGGGTCTCGGCACCCAACTAAGGATCTAGGTTCAAGCAGACTTGATAGACCATAAGGCCTAATCTGCTGGCAAATAGTATGTTAGAAAGTGGATGTAACCAGCCCATGCTATCTGCCAGTCCCACTGGAAGAACAGGAAGTTACTCTATGGGTCATTTCTTGGCAGCTAACTAATCGTACAGTCAGTCAAACAGCGCTATGCGAGATCCAGCATCCCATGAGGGCAGGGTCCTCTTTTCCTCCACCACCATCAGTATACCTATATCCTGCCATATTCTTTGTGTTCTTCCGAGGAACTGATACTCCATTAGTCGCAAGATCAAGCTGAAAACAACCGAGATAAGAGCATTTTTGGTATCAGAAAGGCAAAAACAATCCCACCCCCCACTGGCATCCCTCTTGGCTCATCTCCCACCATCCCTGGGACTTACTTTAGGGCCACCGAGTGCCCTACAGACTGCCCCCTGTGGTGGGGCCATCAGAGGGTCCCCCGGGCCCCTTCTGGTGACGTGTTTGGATCTGTGGTGCCTGTGCCTAGTAGGCATGTAAGGTCTGCAGGGCTCTGTGATGTGGCATCTTGCAGCCAGTGGTGATTTTCTGGTGTTTGTCCCTGAATACACAGGCACTCTGCTGAGGCAGTGGTGTGATGTGTGCACATCGGAGGACGTGCTTATGTCCCCATCCATGGTCATCTAGGAGGCAGTGTTACAGTGGCACAGTCTGCCCTCCTTCCCCGGAGGACAGCATCCACTGGGATGCTCAGTCCACCTCCCACGGCCAACCCCTGAGTGACCCAGAATCATTCCTGACCGCAAGACACCAGTGTGACAGCAGGTCAAACATAGGTGCCTGTGCCCTCCATGCCATCGGACCAGTCTTAGCAAGCAACTTCTATAATTATGTATTGTGCCAGTCCGGTGGCACTGAGGGTTGAGGTGCTGGACACCACACCTCATGCTGTGCCGGCAACCTGTGTTTGGGAATGAACACGGGCCGCCGTGGGTCATAAGAGGAGGAGATAGATCGAGTGTCCAACAGACTGCTCTCCATCTCCAGGGAGGTGGGGGGACCAGCGGCCGGTGCACACCTGACCCCTAGTGGAGGCTAGGGCTCAAGCAACACAGAGCCGCAACAGCAAGGGGTGGGAGTGTGGCAGACGCTTGATGTGGGCATGCACAGGAGTGTGTGCGACCCCATCGTAATCGTCACTGCACGCCACGTGCCTGCAAAGGGGCACGGAAAACTAGAAAAAGAGCAGTGCGGCAGGATGAAGGACGACGCCTCACAGGCCCTGCTCCCAGCTAGCACGGCGCTGGACACACTGGATCCAGTCTCTGACGGGAGCTGGGGAATCCCGCTGTCCCCACCGGGGGGGGCAAGCCCTGGGGTTGTGCCAGCACCGTGGTGGATACCGGGGGACAGGACTGGGGTGCCCTCCAGATGGGGGACCACACTGTAGGAGCAGAATAATAATATCAAAAAAAAATAATAATAATAATTATGTATTGTGCCACATTTATAGATCTACTCTAAGTAGATGTCTCTAATTGTTTTTATGCATGTGTTGCTTATACATGAGGCACCCTCGATCTAAAAAAAGGTACTTGATACGTTATCTTCCCTGTATATTTACCTAATATTAGTAAATAATGAAAGGTTACTCACCTTTAACTGTGTTTCTTACAGACATATTGCTTCATTCCATCTAGAAATGCCAGAACCACTGACTGCATCCCTACAGGACTGGAAGTCCACACTGTAGCGAGAAATAAAGGGCCGCCCCAATTCTAAGTTAGTCTTGCTATCAATGTACACTAGATGTGTATCTGTATATAGATAATACTGAACTTGCTGGGCAGTCAGCAGCTTGCCATCAAGAAGACTGGAAGGTTGGTCGACCCGGTGGCGTTGAGGGTTAAGGCACTAGACGCCTCACCTCACGTCACGCCACTGACTCGGGTTCGGAAATGAGACTCGGCCAGTAGCGGTCGGTGGGGGCAGGGAGGGATTGAGCTTCAGACGGACAGCTCTCCCTTCCCGAGGAGGGTGTAGGGCTTTGCGTCACTGCTGAGCGACCTCTGGTGGCAGTCAGGGGTGGCCTTGAAACTGCGTCATGCTGTATGGCACTGGGGGGTGGAGCTCAGCGGACACTGGCCATCACTGCACGTCCGAGCTCCATGGGAGGGAGGAGGGTGAGGAGAAAACAAGAGCAAAAAACCCTCCAGGTTCTGACAGGCGATGGCTCCCACAATGCCAGGCTGCCACACGCCCAACACCGGATCTCTGCCTCTGCCCCTTCGGTCCCCTCGCCGTCCCAGGTCGGGTGCTCTGGATTCTAGACAGAGCACCAGTAGTGGATGGCGGCCCTGCCCCAGTGGGCTCAGAGCTGGGGGGATTGCCTGGCGTGGGTGCAGTGGGAAGGGCAGTAATACTATGAGGGGGCAGGATCATGGTGGGCAGTAGAATGGCTGGTGAGCTGGGAAGCCTGAGAGAGTTCAGGACTGGGTGAGAAACAAAGTTGGAAAAAAAAAAAAAAAGACTGGAAGGTTGTTCTGGCCACCAGCCCGGGGTGGCTGGTGAATGCCACTAGACACCAGTGAAGTTTTAAATAAATGATACTGGGACTTGGATGGGGCGAGGGGGGCACTAGATTACCATGGATGCTATATATCATTCATAGTGGCACTGGGACTGGGCAGTAGGGGAACCATAAAACTACCAGGGAAATCCTTTCATACCGACACTAGGACAGGCCTGGGAAAGTGTTTGACGAATCAGAAGTTTTGCAAATACATGCTACAGACCAGGGCACTTGAGGAATCATGTGTTTTGTATGTCTTATTCAAAAATGGAGGAAATCAATTGCAAAAAACTACAGTAATGCATCAGTTAGGGTTCAAGCACAAAGTATAAAAAAGTAGGGAAATGTGATTTTAGGGCTAAAAATTCCTGAGCCTTTGTGAATCTTCACAGTTGCATTCCTTGCGAGCCAAACAATCACACTACACAGCACTAACGTCAGTACCCTCTCTATGCAATTATTGCTGTGTGGTGGTTTTTCTGTGCATGGACGGACAGTGTGTAAGTTAGGACAGTACTAACACAGTGTTGTGCGGTCATTCAAACTCTAAGCTAAGGAACACAGTCCCACAGATTCACGAAGGTGCAGGGGACTTTTTACCCGAACACTGTATTTTAATACTTCTTACACCTGGTGCTCGAGCCCTAACTGATGCACTAAAGTAGTATTTTGCAAATTATTTTAATATATTACTGATCAACCTTGATCAATAATACATTAATACAGCCAAGGCAACCACTCTTATGGTTAGCTGTAAGAGTGGTCTCTCAGTCTTACGGTGTCAGAACCACTCCCCTGTGGTTCCCAGTTCTCACACCCTTAGATTGTGTGTGAGACCACTCTAATGATTGACAGTGTGGTCTTCGCAGCTGTATAAATATATAACTCAAATGGGATCAATGTAAAGTGAAGCTCGCTTACGCTCGGGCTTAGATTAACTGCATCTAACTGAACTATGTAACCTTGACAAGGTATCTGTTGAGTATAGCTGTAGGGAATTGTTGGAGGAAAGAAGTTCTCTCTCTGATGTTTCCTTCTTCCTTCCACTTCAGTGCCTTTAGCAAGTTTTTTGTAAAAGGCACCAGTCTGGATAGGGCATCCCACCTCAGAGACCAGTGGTCCCCTAAGTCATACTGAATATCTCTCATTTTGGAAACTGCACCCTGGTACCACTGCAGTGGATGAGGCCATAGAAAGATAGACACTGTTGGCAGATAAGGGCCTTTGGCCCACCCAGTCTACCCCATTATCTCTAACAATTGTGCCTTTTCTTGCTTTCTGGTATTAGGTTATCCCCATCCCCTAACAACCAGTATCTCCTTATGTTTATCCCCAAAATTTTTAAAACCTGTCATCGTTTCTGCCCCCATAACCTCTGCTGGCAGGCCATTCTATCTGTCCACCACCCTATCAGTGAAGAAGTACTTCCTCACGTTCCCCCTGAACCTCTCTCCCTCCAGTTTCATATTGTACCCCCTCGTCCTTGAGCATCTTTTTCTCTGGAAAACTGTATTCTCCTGTACCTTATTTCTCCATGTGCCCCAGTAGCCACAGAGAATTCTGTGCAAGTCTTGGCTGACCAGTCCCGAAGGATTCTGCAGTTAAAATCAGATTTGCTACCCTTGCTTGATGGAGGAATGTCTTCCCTTGTAGGGTATCCAGCTCTGCACTGAAAAAGTCCAGAACCTGAAGTGGTTCTATCTGTGACTTTTGAGGGTTTATGAGGAAGCCCAAATCCTCTAGTGTGTTTTATGTCAGCTGTATAGAGGATTTTGTTTCCTGCTGTGTTTTTCCTGAGACCAGTCAGTCATCCAGGTAGGGAAAGACCACCACCCCTTGCCTTTTCAAATATGCTACCATCACAGCTAGGCACTTTGAAAAAACTCTTGGAGCTGAGGTGAGCCGGAAGGGAAGTGCTGTGAACTGGTATTGGCAGTTCCCTAGCCTGAACCAGAGGTAGTTTCTGTGATTGGGCCTGACTGGTATGAGAAAGTAGGCATCTTTCTGATCCAGGCAGTCTCCCACTTGCACAGATGGTATCACTGAGCCCAGTATCTCAGGTCTAAAATGGGTCACCATTCCCCATTTTTCCTGTGAGTAAGGAAGTATCTGGAGAAAAGGACATTGCCCCCCTGTGTGGCAGGTACTTTTTCCACTGCATTTGCTTGCAATAATTTCTTTACTTCCCTCTCCAGCAGGATTCTTAGTGTTGGTGTGTGAGGCTGAAAAATCCTTTGAGTTCTGCAGTTTGGGAAATTTTCTGAACTGCAGAGACAAGCCTTGGCCCTCTAATTCCAAACTCACTTGTCTGCGGTGATTTCTGACCATTCCTGGAAGTAGTGGGCCAGCATTCCCCTCACTGGCAATGGATGGGCAACCTGGACAGAATTGTCAGGAGTTTTGTTTCTGTTGGCACTTCGGGGCTGGAGTTGCAGCTGCATGCCTACTGCCCTTTCAGCCCCCTGCCCCTATAATAATCTCTTAGTGGAGGGTACTCATAGGAAACATAAGCACAAAGGAAATATCCCCCACCCCTACCTCCCCTTTCATAAGGCCTGTAGGAAGTGGAGGCCTTTTCTTTTTTAGCATTGCTCTTACAGGTAGCTTTCTCTTGTGCAATAGCGGCATGTTCTCGTGCATGCATGAGATCTTTACTCCTGCAGCTACTGCACACGTGCAGGATTTCGTTGCCACATTTTGAAAGTATTTTGCAGCTGAACCGGCCCTCGGGCTTACATTATAAATACCAACGGCACTTTACATTAAGGAGCACTACTGAATTACACGTTTGTTGTGATGGAAACCATAAAAGGCGCACTTCTGCACTATGTTCCAATTAGACGTGTGTTCTCAGCGCGGGATCTGCTTCCGGTGGGCCGGGGTTTACTTTGGTCCGCGAGTAAGCCGAAATAATGCTTTTTTTTTTTTACTAAAACAGGCAACCAGTTAAGTTTTTCATTTATGAAAGGGCATTCTACTCTAATATTGGTACAAGTATGTGCCTGTGGAATCACTGTTGAAAACCGAGGGGCAAACCTGACAGTGCCCCTTAAAATGTTGCTGGATTGTGTGGTGTCAGGGGAGTGTGGCTCACTGTCAAGCACACTTGTATCACTAACACAGTCACTCTCAGCTCAGACAGACCACAGGGACTAGAATGAAAAGAACAGCGGCGGTCAGAATGCTGGTTTAACCTCCCTGTGTTCCTGGGCTGTAGTCTGTTAGTCTCTTGTTTGATTAGAGCCACAGTCTCTCACTGTTCCGACCGCACCCTGGGGTGAATATTGGAGAATCTAACTATGCTGTTTTACTTTGGAGGGAGGACTCGGGGGTCTGTCTTTGTACCATTACTGCCTGTGGAGATAGAGACCAGCTGTTACAGTTAGGACTGAGGAGCCTGTTTTCTCACTGGCGCATATTTGTTGCAGCTGCTGCTTCAGAGTTTTGGAAGCAGATTCTCAGAATGATGGTGACCACAGAGTGACAGGGTTGGGACAAGTTGTCCTACTGTTCCAACTGCGCCATGTCCTGACTCATGAATACTGCAGAGTGTTGACTGTTCAGTTGGTGTGTGTGTGGTGTGGGGGGGGGTCCAGTTGTGTTTTTCCCTTTGGAAGAGCCCATTTTCTCACTCATGCATATCATCTGCTGCAACTGCTGCTTCGCAGCTTCTCAGGTGGTGAGCACAGCACATGGTGACAGGGACATGGCTAAAACAAATGGAACAGCGGAGATGAGGTCGGAGTGCATTACTAGCTAAGCTAACTTTATTTCAGCTTCAGCAGTCTGTCTTGATTTACCTCTGACCCAACGTTACATAGAAACGTAGAAACATAGAATTTGACAGCAGATAAGGACCGCTTGGCCCACCCAGTCTGCCCATTTTCCTACCTAAAGGATAAGCTGCAGCCTACTTCTTTCTACCCCCACCCCCTAGAATTGCCTTATGACTGTCCCATGCATGCTTGAATTCAACCACTGTTTTTGACTCCACAACATCCTCCGGAAGGCCGTTCCATGCATCCACAACCCTCTCTGTGAAAAAATACTTCCTTACATTACCTCTAAGCCCGCCCCCAATCTTCAAATTGTGCCCCTTGTTCTTGCACACCTCTTTTTGAAAGATGCTACCCCTTGGACTTTTTGATTCCCTGAGGTACTTGAAAGTTTCTATCATGTCCCCCCTCTCCCTCCTTTCCTCGAGGCTATACATATTAAGCTCCTTTAGTCTCTCTTCATATGTCTTCCGGTGCAGACCCTGCACCATTTTAGTTGCCCTCCTCTGGACAGCTTCCATCCTATGTCCTTGCGGAGATTGGGTCTCCAGAACTGCACACAGTACTCCAAATGGGGTTTCACCAGCTGTCTGTACAGAGGGATAACAACTTCCTGTTTTCTACTGGTGATGCCTCTCCCTATGCATCCCAGTATCCCCCCAGTCCTCCTTGCTGCCCTCTCACATTGCTTGCCCACCTTTAAGTCATCTGATATGACCACCCCCAGGTCTCTTTCCATTTTTGTTGTTGTTAGTATCTCACCCCCCATTGTGTACTCTTCCCTGGGTTTTGTTTCCCAGGTGCATTACCTTGCACTTCTTAGCACTGAATCTAAGCTGCCATACATTTGACCATTCCTCTAACCTTGCAAGTCCCTTCTCATCCTTTCCACCCCACCTTGTGCATCAACTCTGTTGCAGATCTTTGTGTCATCTGCAAGAGATATCTTTCCTTCCAGGTCCTCTGCAATCTAAGCATAAAGACATTGAAGAGGACCGGTCCTAATACTGAACCCTGTGGTACCCCACTAGAAACCCCCTTTCTTCAGAGTGGACTCCATTTACTATTACCCTCTGTGTCCTATTCTCCAGCCAATTCTTTACCCAGGCTATCATCTTGGGATCCACTCCCAGGCTGGCTAACTTGCATATTAATCTTTTATGTGGGACTGTGTCAAATGCCTTGCTGAAGTCTAGGTAGGCCATGTCCACAGCCCCTTCCTAATCTATTACTTTGGTCACCCAGTCAAAGAAATCTATTAGATTCATCTGGCATGACCTTCCCGCTGTGAATCCATGCTGCCTTGGGTCCTGTGCCCCTCTGGCCTCTAGGTACTCGACAATTCTTTCCTTCAGAAGTGATTCCACCATTTTCCCTATCATTGAGGTTAAACTAACAGGTCTGTAGTTTCCTACTTCTGCCCTGCTCCCACTTTTGTGAAGGGGAATCACATCTGCCCTCATCCAGTCCTCAGGTACCACCCCATCCTCCCATGATTTGTTAAAGAGGGTAGTCAGTGATGTCACTAGTTCTACCCTTAGTTGTTTTAGAATTCTGGGATGAATCCCATCAGGCCCCATTGCTTTGTCCACCTTCAGTTTTAAGAGTTCTTTCAGAACTCTTTATTCTGTAAATGGGCTGGTATCGACTTCTGTATCCAGAGTGTTTCTATTGTTTGTTTTAGGTACCTCCCCCTCTTCATTTGTAAATACTGAGCAAAAATATTTGTTTAGTATCTCTGCCTTTTCACCGTTACCCTCTGCCCACCCCTCCCCTTTATTAAGCCTCACTATCCCTCCCTTGGTCTTCCTTCGCTCCCTGATGTACCTAAAAAAGGTTTTAGCCCCTTCCTAACTGAGTTGGCTATCTTTTCCTCGGTTCGGGCCTTTGCTGTTCTGACTGCCTTCCCAGCTTCCTTTTGCTTTAACTGATACAATTCTCTGTCCTGCTCCTTCTGTGATTCCTTGTACTTCCTGAATGGTTTCTTTTTCTCTTGAACCTTCACTGCCACCTCCTTTGAGAACCATAGTGGTTTCTTATATCGTTTTGTTTTATTTGCTTCACACAAAGGCTTGTTACCTCTGTGATGGCAGTTTTTATTAATCCCCATTGTTCTTCCACCCCTCCTTCCTGCCCATTTGCTAGTGCATTCCTTAGGCTCTCACCCATTTTGGCAAAGTCAGCCCTCCTGAAGTCCAGTACTTTTGCCTTTGTAGGCTTGACTCTATTGCTGTGTTTATGTGAACCATACTGTTCGATGGTCGCTAGTTCCCAGATGGCTACCCACTTCTACATCTGTGATCCTCTCTCCATCTCCATTTGAGAGAACAAGGTCCAAGATTGCTCCCTCTCGAGTGGGTTCCAATACTAGTTGTCTAAGGCATGCCCCCTGTAGGGCATCTAGAATAACCCCACTCTTAGAAGTGGCTGCTGCAACTGCACTCCAGTTAACATCTGGCATATTCAGATCATCCATCAGCACTATCTCCCCTTTTTCTGCCATTCTAAGTATACTTTCTATCATTTCCTTGTCCATTTCCTTCCCCTGAGAAGGGGGTCTGTATACAACCCCTGTGCGGATTGTGGTGCCACTGCCTGTCTCCAAATTGACCCACAGTGCTTCTTCTCCTCCCTGTTTACCTTTTTGTTCTGTTGCTTTGATTCCTTCTCTTATGTAGAGAGCTACTCCTCCTCCTCCTTCACTCTCCCTGTCCCTCCTGTAGATAGTATATCCTGGTACATTTATGTCCCAGTCATAGTTCTGTGTGTACCATGTTTCTGTGACTGCCACGATATCCAGATGTTCCTCCTCCATCAAGGCCACTAATTCAGGAATCTTGTTACCCAGACTATGGGCATGGGTACTCATTGCTCTCCATTTTTTGATGGCTTTGCACAAATGCTGCCCTACCACTAGTCTTGACTTGAATACTGAGCTGCTCATCTTTAATTATGTACAGTTTGTGGTCTCACTTTTCTGACCACGCTGTGTCCTGAATGCTGCTGCTTGGGGGGGGCTTCTTTGTGGTCTCAGTCAGTTGTCCGATCTGGTTTTATTTTTGCTTTACTTCTTTGCGGTCTCACTTTTCCAACCAAGCTTCATGCTGGTGTTTTCCTTTTTCTTTGTGACTGCACTAGCGCCACACAGCACAACAGGTAGAGAATGGAACTGTAGCTTTCCACCGGAGGAACTGCACTAGCCCAACCGGGCAAGTGACAGAGATCCTGCACTAGCCCGCGGCAATCTGCACTAGTACCCAGGCTAGTAAATGAATGTTAAGATCGACCCCCTGCCATAAGATCTCTTTTTTTTACCCTTTTTCTTTTGTGTTTTAGGGCAAAACGTTTTACAGAGTTCATAATTCAAAAAATTGTGGTCTGGACCAAGACACTTTAGACAAAGCTCATGGCAGTCTCCCTTTCCCAGGAGCTGAAAACAAAAAGTCCAAGTTTGAAAGCCTGTAGATCCTGTGTTTTTTTTTAAGTCTATCAGACATGCCAAACACTGGAGGTGTTCCTGTTCCCAAACAACAAAATTCAATTTAACAGCAAACCCAAATAATGTTAAGAAGGGCTGTTTTGTTGAAAAATGTGGTTCATCTCCTTAAGCAAGAACCACAATACAAATATTTATTTATTTAGTCAGTTTTTGTTGATCGGGTAAGTGCACTAGACAAATCCTGCCTATTTTCAGGCACGACCCGGGGGAGGGGGATACAGATGAATGCCAACTGACCTTGAACCAGATTAAGCTGTTGGTGGAATTTTTAGTGAATGAGGGAAATTTGGCCAGGACACCGGGGAAATTGCCCTACTCTTTTCGATAAGTGCCATGGGATCTTTAACATCCACCTGAACTACCACCAATCCAGGCAGATGGGACCTCGGTTTAATGTCTCATCTGAAAGACGGCACCTCAGAAGTGCAGCACCCCTCTCATGCTGCAATACAGTGCTAGTACTGGGATATTAACCCAAATGCCAGATGTGGGAACTGAACCCACAGCCCCTCTGATCTCCCAGCCTCAGAGGAGAGTGTGCTACCTACTGAGCCACTGACACTGCTATATTTATATATTACCTCAGAAGAGTTTACCAGTTGAAAACTGAAGTAACAAACGCCTTGGTTCCTAGAAAAATGGAACCGAGAAAAATGTAGGTAAAAATTCGCAAAGCGGTTCCACAAAATATGTTTTGTTTTAAAATAGAAGACAATGTCACGGTTCCCTCAAGGTGAGAACTGTGTCAAGAACCGGCCTCCTCTGGTTCCAGGCAAAAGACTGAGAACTGAAGAAATAACCGAAAAATACACAAATTAGCTAAAATAACACTAACTAACTCAGAGTATCGAGAATTAACTAAAACACTGTTCAACTGTATAAATAATAATAAAAACAATAAACTGTAAACCAGCCAGAAGAGATAAGATGACTGCTGGGCAACTGCTCTCTTCAGTGGAGAAATAAATCTGACGACACGAAGCAGGGGTAAGCATGACCACATATCCGAGTCTGAATTTCATTCTAAATTCCATCATTAGCATAAAATTCTAAATCTCTGGGGCTGCTCATTCCAGTGAATATTTATTTATTTACTGAAAAGTTTGGAAGACATACTGAACAATATAAAATTGCTCATCTCACAGAGCGTCCTGGGGGAAGGGGTACATGGGAGTACAATAAATCAAAATCCAAAATCATATTTACATGAGGTAATAAAACAGGAAAGCATCACATTTACAAAGTAATAAAACACATTTACATGAGGTACTATAACAGGAAATCATCAGAACAAGTATACAGTACATAATTTGCAGCAAAGAGATTAACAAAAGGTTTTGGTGCACTAGAGGCAAGAGGTAGCCTGTATACACAATGCAGACATATTAAATACAGTGCAGATGTAGAAGTGCAAATAACTCATTATGGTTCCATCTCATGTTAACTGCTAGGCCGGAAGTGGAGGGGGAAGGAGAAGGCAGAGGAGAAATTAAGAGCAGTTGCAGGTTGGAGAGAGGAAGTTGAAGAGGGAGGATGAGATGGACCACAGGGAGGTGGAGTGCCTGATTTGATGAGGCACTGAGTTCCAGAGTTTTGGGAAACTATAAGAGAACGATGATTGGCCTACAGAGGTGGTACACCGTGGGACAGCTAGGGTGCGGGAGTTGCTGGATCTGAGGGAGTGAGGGGCAGAGGGGCGGGAGGACAGTGAGAAGGCGAGGTAAGAGGGAAGTGTACCAAACCAGAATTTAGAGATGAATTTAATGCAGTGGGCTAGAGGGCAGTTTTCCAGGGAGGGAAGAGCTAGAGAGCAATACTGATCACAGTTGTGGGTAAAGGGAAGGGCATCCAGAGCAAAACGACAGAAAGCATTGAAAAGGGTGTCCAGTCTAGTTAGTGACGATTTCGGTGCACTGTGAACTACGCCACAGTAGTCAAAGATGAGTAGTATCATTTTCTGGACAAGCTCCCGCCTGGCCTGGAGAGGTAAGCAACTTTGGTTCCTGTAAAGGGCGCCTAATTTGGGGTGCAGCTTTTTCAGGATGGAGTCTATGTGTACAGTGAAGCTGACATGCTGGTCCAGCCAGACCCTGTGATACGTAAAGGAGGAGGTGTCCTCAAGAGTATCACGGGTGTGGAAGAAGGGCAATTTAGGTAGCTGATGGGAGCTAAGTCAGAGCTGAACTGTCTCGAAGTCATGCTGGAGTGTGGCAGCAGCATCAGTTGGTAGTCATATATTTGCTGCTGTTAAACATAAGTGAGGGATTCCTGGGGTTTGAGCAGGTCAACCTCCTGGGCCGAAAGTACAGAGGCTGCTGTCTCCGAGTTTTGCAGTACATGGTCTTCTCTACACATTTGCTCCAAGCGCAACAGGCTTGATACTCAGAGTCAAGGTTCTGCTGATGCATTCTTTTGGGCACAATGTGCTGCAGGCAGCAATCAGAATTTTATTTAGTTTTTGTTGACTAGGTAAGTGCACTAGACAAATCCTGCCTATTTTCAGGCACGACCCGGGAGAGGGGGATACAGATGAATGCCAACTGACCTTGAACCAGATTAAGCTGTTGGTGGTATTTTTAGTGAATGAGGGAATTTATTTATTTATTTATTTGCTTTTGTTAATCGGGTAAGGCACACTAGACAGCCAAGTGCCTATTTTCAGGTGCGACCCGGGAGGGTTGCAAACTAGAAGTATACTTAACATACAATGTTATAACAGGCAATAACAAAATTTGAGATCCAGAGAAATGACAAGCTTAACAGGGTTTGAGTAGGTAGCTAACAGCATTAGAGATGATTAGAGCAAGATAAATACAGTGCGGTATATACTTAGTGATTTCGGCAGAGAACAGCAAAATTACATGAAACAGGTTCAGTCAATTGCAAACAGAAGTAAGTGCCAGCAAATAGGGTGGGGGCACCGAGGGGGTTACACTGAGGAGTGAGCAAACGGGGGGAGGGGAACAGAGGGCCATGTGAACTGTTAGAGAAGGAGGACAGGGAGTAAGATTGGTGCAAGGATGACATTTAATAGTTACTCGACCAGTTGACAGGAGGGTAAGTGCAGTGGACGCTGAGTGCGCAGAGACCCCCCCCAGCATACCTGGTGCTAGTGTGCTACAAGGTACATGAACAAGTGAAGGATCCCTTCAGGTAGTTCCAAAGGGAGGCTATAAAGCCAGAATGGGAGGAGGAGGAGGACCGAGTAAGGGCAGGGAGCAAGTTCCATATTTGGGGGCATAGGTGGCGAAGGCCCGATCGCCCGCAAGGGTGCGAGTTGTAGGGACCGGGCGATCAAGTGTGGCCCTCGACCTAAGATGGCAGGAAGGGATGTCAGGGTTGAGGGGAAGGGTGAGGGCAGCAGAGGTGGCCGATCTGACGATGTTGTCGATGAAGTTCCCAATTACGAAGGTGCGGTGCTTCTCAGGAGGGAGCCACTCTGGGCGTGTGTAGAGGTCACAGCGGTACGCTAGGAGGGGGGCAGAAAGTTTAAAGGCAGATGTTGTTGTAGGCCGT
Source organism: Neoceratodus forsteri (assembly GCA_016271365.2). Taxonomy (NCBI): domain Eukaryota; kingdom Metazoa; phylum Chordata; order Ceratodontiformes; family Ceratodontidae; genus Neoceratodus; species Neoceratodus forsteri. Next base: position 1,270,569,952 of record CM057449.1, on the reverse strand, counting down.
GTCCCATTTCAAAAGGCTGGATTTAGGCACAGGGGCAAAGGTTACTAGCCTGTAGCAGAGAGAAGGGAGGAGGACCCCCCTGGCTAGGGCCATATGAGCAGCCGGAGTCCAGCAGTTTTTGGCTCTGTAGGGGAGACCAAGCTTACCGTTCGTTGCCTTGCAGACGTTCCGGATGTGTAGGGTAAGGTCCAGCTGGGGGTCCAGAGTGACGCCCAGGTACTTGATAGCGGCCACCGTCTGCAGGGGAGAGCCATCAGCCCCATAGATTTGTAGGGGAGCAGGGCAGGATTTAGTTTTGTTCAGGGAACCAAAAAGCGTGGCTTGGGTTTTCTTGAGGTTGGTGGTAAGCCTGTGTTCCACCAGCCAGGATTGGATCCACTTGAAGTCAAAATTTAATTGGGAATTAATGGTGGCAATTTCCCGGGCACTGGCAAGATGACAAGGTCATCCGCATACAGGGTGGTATGCCCATGGGTGGTGATGGACGGAAGTTCGTTGATGAAAAGGGAAAAGAGAGTAGGGCCAAGGACAGACCCCTGAGGGACCCCACAGCGGACAGATGTGGGGTTGGAGAGGGTCCGATTAAAGTTAGTGTACTGCTTCCTACCAGTGAGGTAGTTGAGGAACCAAGCATGGGCAGGGGGTGAGAGTCCAAGTGAAAGAAGAGTGGAACTGAGGAGGGAGTGATCGACCCTGTCAAAGGCTTTGGAGAGATCCACAAAGATAGCTCCAGTGAGGCTGCCCTGGTCAGCTGCAGTTCTGATCAGCGAGGAGACTACAGCGAGGGCGGTAGCCATGCTGTGCCCCTTCCTAAACCCATGCTGAGCCGGAGAGAGGAGGTTGTGGTGCTGTATTTACTGGGTTAGCTGACAGGCCACAACTTTCTCCAGTATCTTGGAGGTGGCAGACAGAATGGCGATGGGTTGATAGTTCAGGGGATCTTTGGGGTTTCCTTGCTTTAGAACAGGGGTAACCTTGGCCACTTTCCAGATGTCTGGGATGATTCCAGTGGTTAGGGAGGAACTGAAGATATGCGTTACGGGCCTGGCAAGGAGGTGGGCCCCTAGCCTGAGCAGTTTCAGTTCGAGGCTATCGTGCCCTGCCCCACTATGAGGGGAGAGGCTGGCAAGCAGCTTCTGGGTCTCTTTTACCGACACCTGTTGTAGGTAGAAGGGGGGACGGGAGTTTGGTCCGAGTGGAGAGGTGCTAGAGAACTTGAGGGCAGTGGATGGGGAAGAAGGGGCAGACAGTTCGGAGAACATGGCGTTAAAGGCATTTGAAATTGTATGTGGGTTATTGCAGCTGACCCCGTCAATGAGCAAGTCAGTGACTTGCACTCTGGCAGAGCCCCCAACCGCACTTCTAATGTTCTGCCAGAAACTCCTCGGATTGCTGGCAGAGGAAAGCAGGGCAGATCAGCAGAACTCGCTTTTTGCTGAGCGGATGGCTTTTTTACAGGAGTTTCTGAGGCGTCTGTAAGCTAGGAGATCACTGTTACTTTAGGAGACCTTGTAGGTCTCCCAGCATTTGTTCCTGAGTTTCATAAGGGAGAATAGGCCCCCATGAAGCCATTTGTACGGCGCCCCTCACCCTCCTTCTAGTGAGGGGGGCGTGTTTGTTCTGCACGGGGATAAACTTAGATAAGAATACATCCAGGGCTCGAGCCAGGTCCACTGAGGCAGTGACCCCAGACCAGTCAATTAGTCTGAGGTCAGAGAGGAAGTCATGTATGCTAAATTTCGAGTAATCCCTCATCTGGATCACTTTACTGGGAATTTTAGTCTGAGAGATGCCCCATGTGCAAAAGATAGGCGAGTGGTCAGAGATGGCATCTGGGAGAATGCCTGAGGATGTGATCCTGTCGGGTCTGTGGTGGGATCCAGTGCTTGACCCTCCCAGTGAGAGACTGCTGCAGGTTCGGAGATAATTTGGCTAAGGGCAAGGCCCGAGAGCAGCGGCTCATATAATTTACAGTGGGAGCCCAACCAGTTAAGGTTGAAATCATCTATGATGAGGACTTCACTGGGACCCACTTTCTCACTAATACTGTGAAGAAGTGAGGAGAGTCCAGGCAGACCGCCCTTAGGGGGGTTGTAGGAACAGATTAGGTGAATTTGGCCAGGACACCAGGGAAATTCCCCTACTCTTTTCAATAAGTGCCATGGGATCTTTAACATCCACCTGAACTACCACCAATCCAGGCAGATGGGACCTTGGTTTAACGTCTCATCCGAAAGACGGCACCTCAGAAGTGCAGCACCCCTCTCATGCTGCACTACAGTGTCAGTACTGGGATATTAACACAAGTACCAGATGTGGGAACTGAACCCACAGCCCTCTGATCTCCCAGCCTCAGAGGCGAGTGTGCTACCTACTGAGCCACTGACACAGCATGAATGTAGAACTTACTGGAAGATTTATGACAGTATTCTTCCCCCTCTTGTCTGATAGGTATGCTTACTAGAAACCACTTGTTATGCCTACTCAGTCACAATGTGGAGCACTACAGAAAGAAGAAATCCTATCAGAGTCCTGGGGTGCTCAAAGTTCCTTATACTCAAACCCTAATGGGGGATAGGGACTTTGCTACCTGTGCTCCGAGGCTATGGAACTCCCTTCCTGACCACGTACGTTCCTCCCCCTCCCACCTGAGTCTTCGGAATTCCCTGTGGGAGCACTTGAAACTGTCCTCTATGTGTGGGTGTCCCAAGCCACCTTAACCAGGTCTCCAAATTGGTCTCATCCAACCCACTGCCCACTGTCCTTTAACTCTGGGAAGCATGTGATTGCTTGCTATCTGCTTATGAATTATGTGGCCCTGGTAAAAGGATCACTCATACAATATAATTGCCATTGAATGTCTTATTCTATCTATTCCGTCAGTATATGTATATTTTACCTATTACTGCTCACTGTAGACTATCTATGTTCATTCTACCTCTTTGTGACTCTGTACACTGCCCTTCTTTTTGTTATGTACCTTGTTTGAACCTGTATTTTCCTTGCACTCTCCCGGGTCGCACCTGAAAACAGGCATACAGCTTGTCTAGTGTACTTACCTGGTCAACATAAGCTAAATAAATAAATATTTTTTTTTTCTGTTAGCTTCCATACTGCAATGGAGCCACACCCAAGAGTTGTTTTGAAACGGTCAGGTAAAATATTGTCAATATGATTCAGTGGCTTGCCCTTATGGCGACAGTGTTTTTCGTAGTTACAGCGTAACGATTTTCAGGTACATTAACAATCACTTCTAATACTGGGTGGGTTTTAACAGTTTACTGTTCAGTTGAAGAGCTACCAATACATTGGCATATTTATTACCATACAGTAGTTCTAAATTCAGCGACCCCAATATTTCTAGGAATCAAAGCAGAGCCTTCTGATGTTGTTGGCATTCTAGACAAAGGAAGTTGGTTTAATACTTTTGTAAAGGTACAGTGTACTTTATTTGCCACTATTCAAAACGTTTAGTTGCAGTGCAGATATGTATATATCATTAATGGGGAGTAGTACTGTTATTAGACAGTTGTGCAGTAAGTCTGGACCGAGGAGCTCAGTGACTGCAGAATGTTTATATCCCAAACACTCTATGCTGGTTGATGTTCCAGCTTTGAGTTGTACCAGTGAGTCCCTAGCAGTGGGTGCATCTTACCTATTTGTTATGACTGCCCAGTGACAAGGTTGGAGACAACAGAAAAATAAATTATGGCCAGTCCTTTTTTCCTGCTTTCACTCCTCTCTCTCCGACTCTGCCTTCTTTGTCTCAGGTCGTGGTTGCTCCCCCCCCCCCCCGGACCTCTACTCTACTGTACCCATGAAGAACCTGTTCTTGGTCTGCTTCTCTTCTCCATCTACCCCACCCTAAGACTACATCATCCCCAACTTCAACATCAGGTATCACATCTATGCCAGTGACATCAAACTATACATTCCTTTTAAATCCAGCCCTATATTCCCTCTCCTCTCGTCCTTGTCTGACAAAATCAACTCTTGACTCTAACTTAAGTTTCTGGTTTCCAACCAGAACAAAAATCACTGTTGCTATCAACAGAACTCTGTTACATAACATTCCCTCAATATTTGAACTACACAACTTTCCGTATTTTATCACTAAAGAAATGTTCATTAAAACAGGATCTTCGCCCCTTGGATATCCTCTTTTTGTGTGCTTACCATGAGATGTAAGGCCTGCAAATGCTAACAGTTATTTTTTGGCAGGAAACTATCAAATCACTTTAATTTTTCTGAGACTTGCTGTCTCTTTAAAGAGCACTACTCATGCTCAATAAAAAAAAATGTCCCCCAAAAACACAAAGCGGACGGAACCTCACCTCTCGTTTAGGCACCTGATGAATGAAGGCTTTTTTTTTATGTCCTGTGGTTTGGGAAGAAAAAGCATTATATTTGGGCTCCATGGATTTCAGTCGCCCAGTCCCTTTCAGTTTCCAGAGTTCCGGCCCCACCCTGGCACTCAGACACTTTGTGACTGCTTAGTTGGGAGATTATGCTGCCCTCTAAAACATAAAAATGTGTGTTTGAAAAAAGTGCCCCCATTGATTTGCATGGAGTGTGCTACCACGCTCTCCCAACAGAGACATCACGAGATGTCTCAGCATGGGTGGAGGTTGGGCGCTCCAGAAAGCGGAAGGCATCATGTGACTGGTTCCACAGAACCCAAATACAGTCTCTTCCCTAACAGCTAGAAAGAAAAATGTTTCTTCAGACAAAAGGTACCTTTATTGGAAGTAAGGCTCCTTCTCTGTGTTTTTAAACGTGCTGAACATGTATTCACTGAAAACTAGATGAGAGAGGGAGGATATGATTGAGACATTCAGGTTCCTGAAAGGAATAAATAAGGTGAACTGTGAAGAGCTATGAAAAAATTACTTCCCATAGTAATATTGTTTCTTCCAGGGGATCCCTCATTATGCTTGACTAGTGCAGTTATGCCAGCTGGGTTCAGCTGCCCAGGAGGTGGAGTTACGCTAACGATGCCAAAGAATTAGCCAGTCAGGTTGTAGTAAGAGAGTGCTGCCTGTAGGTGCTATTGTAGTTCCAGTCAGATTCATTTCGAAGCCTGAGGGGCAAAAAGCCCCAAATCCTAAACATATGCTAATATTAGAGAAAAAACTGAAAAAAAAGAAAAATGGAACTCCCCTCTAGGCGAACTACTGTATATACATCATGTTTCACTTAAGAAACATTACACATTTTATTGTTCTACAGTAAGAAATTTGGCCTATGGCAAGAACTGCAGAACTAATTTCAGCAAGATTATGTGAGGGGAGGCTGAGTGGGAGGTCAAGCATACTGAGGGATCCACTGGAAGAAAGAATATTACTATGGTAAGTTAATTTTTTCTTCTCACCCCAGGAATCCCTCCATATGCTTGACTAGTGCAGACTACAAAGCAGTGTAGTTGGGAGGAGGGAACAGGATCTTCATTGGAAACAGGTTCTGCAGGACTGCAGTGCCAAATTTGGCATCTGATCTGGACTGAACATCCAAGCAGTAGTGCTTTGTGAAGATGTGTGCAGTCTTCCAGGTAGCTGCTTTGCAGATGTTGAGCAACGGTATGTCTCTTGTTGCCGCTGCCGAGGCTGCAGTGCCCCTGGTGGAATGAGCCCTGAGACCTAGCGGTAGCTGTCTGCCAGCCTTGCTGCAACAGAACTGGATGCAAGAGACTGTTCAATGTGAGATAGTCCTCTTAGAGGCTGGCCTGCTTTTACCCATCTCACCATAGGTGAGGAAAAGTTTGGTGTGAGAGGACCTGAGATGCTTAGTGTGCTCCAGGTAGAAGGTCAGCGCCCTTTTGACATTCAGGCTGTGAAACCTGCACTCATCAGGAGTGGATTCATCTGTAAAAAAGACAGGGAGCGTTATAGACTGCTTCAGGTGAAATTCAGACAGTACCTTGGGAAGAAATTTCCTGTTGGTCCCGAGAACTACTTTGTCCCTGTTGGAAATGTTGTAGCTTGGTTCAGTACAAAAAGCTTGCAGCTCTGAAATCCTTCTGACTGAAGTGACTGCCACTAGGAAGACAGTTTTCCAGGTGACATTTTAAGTCTGCCATAGCTAGGGCTCATATGGAGACACCATCAACTTAGCTATACAAAGGTTCAACGGGTGAACAGGTTCCCTAAGTTAGGGTTGAAGGTGCAGAAGGCCTTTAAAGAATTTCTTAAAAGATGGAATAAGAAATTATAGACTGTTCCTTATCAACAGACAAATAAGCTGAAATGGCTGCCAAGTGAATCTTCAGAGATGAGGCTCTAAGGCCTGATGCTAGCAAGCATACAAAATAGTCTAGTATGGAGGACAAGCTAGCCTGCAGAGGGTTAATCTGCCTGTCTTTACACCAAAAAGAAAATCTCTTCCATTTGGAAGCATAAGTCTTTTTGGTACTTGGCTTCTTGGCTAAATGAAGGATTCTCAGGATTTGCTCCGAATACTGAGAGTCAGAGAATTCTAGCTCTTCAAGTACCAAGCTTTGAGTTGAAGAGACTCTATGCTGGGGTATGCTAGCCCCGTCTGAGGAAGAGTCAGGGGACTGTGAGTGGGAGGCAGGTGAATGGGCCGTTTGACTGAGAGGGTGAGAAACAGGGTGTACCAAGGCTGCCTTGGTCTGGATCAAAAGGGCTTCCCTGAGGGGGCCTGGTACAGCTTGTCTGCCTTCCTGAGCATAGGGAGGACCAGATTAAGCCTGTACCAGGTAGCTAGAATAGCGTCCTCATATGTGTCGATGATAGGAGGTATAATATGTGGGGGGTGGGGTGGGGTCTCAGGCAGACGTAGGTAGTGAGCGAAGTGTCTCCAAGTCGCACTCTGTTCTGCAGAGTCGAAACCCATGGTGGCCTGCAGCTGCCGCATTACAGCAGCGAAGAATGGGTCATCTGGAGGGGGACCATGGAACATAGTTGGAGAAGTCCTCCCCTGTCAATGAGACTTTAGAGGCACTAGAGGGGGTTCTAGCCCCTGCATCCTCATCATCTTCATCCTTATCATCCCCAGGGAGAAGGAAGTCAGGGCAATAGTTGTCATCGTCCCCCGGTTCAGAGGGGGTCACTGAAGACATCAACAAGTGAAAGGGGGCATGCCTTGACTATGTCCAGTGCGGGGGTACCATGGATGGCCAAGAGGATCCCCCCCAGACAATGGGGTGGGGGCCGGGAGCACACTCTATACAAGGTCCAGGACTGAGGAGAACAGAGCCTGGAAGTCGACGGTAACAGGCATTAACAAAACGCCCTGAGACAGAGATGGAGGGTACTGAGACACTGATGCAGACAGCGTATGAGGAAGGAGCGATGGGCATAGGCTGGGGCACCAACTGGGGGGCTTGCATCCCCACTGCTGTCAGGCTGGAAAGGGACGTCAATGAGACAGGCCTACCACCCAAAAAGAATTGGCCATCACTGGCAACAAAGGGACCACCACTGCTCCTTGACTGTGGCTCCTGGGGAGGGGGGGCATTCATCAGGGGCAGGCGAGTTGGCAGGGGCAAAGGAGGAAGCCCCAGTGAAGAAGCCCAGCGTTGACGGAGCCGATGGGACACACTGCCAGCATCCCCACTGTGGCAGATAAGGTGAGGCAGGCAGTGGGGGATCGCCGGTAGAAGGTTGGCAGAGCCCACTGATGAGGAACTACCGCCAGACTGGGAGACCCCAGCAGTGAGGGCTGCTGGAACCTGCCCTGTAGCCAGAAGGGTGGGGGAGGCAGTGGAGGTCGTCGCCAGTCTGGTCGATGACCCTGAGATGGTTGGCGCAGAGAGCTGCGACTGGGAACACTCCCAGGAGGATTTTCGAGTCTTCTCAGAGTGGTGGTACTTCCCAAATGATGACTTGTTATGGGCCTTGCCAGAATGTGAGCCCAAAGATGGGGCCAGTGAAGCAGAGGAGCTGCTGGCCTGGAGCTCCATCTCTAAGATGGCCACTTTCTGCTCCATGAGGAATGCCTTGAGCTCCTTCAAGTGACGCCAATGTGTGGCCAGACTGAAACCGCTGCAGATCTCGCAGGCCCGGATGTCCTAACTGGCACCAAGGCAACGGACACAGGAGTCATGTAAGTCCTTATCAAATATCTTCGGCAAACAGCTGCAGAGGCAGAATAATGAGTTCAAGCTGGACATAAAGGAAAAGAGGGAATCACTTTAGGGAAAAAGTGATATAGGCAACAGGGTGAAAAAATAATTCGAGAATTTGACAGTTTTAAAATGGCATTCGACTGAGGAGGGCGTGGTGCCGCCCACAGCTATATAGGGGGATGTCTATGTGGTGACGTCTTCATGGGTGCCCCCAGTGAGATTGCTTGCAAAAATGCTTCCGTGTGGTCCTGGTGTCTTATGGCTAAGTTTCCTACTGTGTAACCTGATGCAAGAGATATCCTTGAAGATCCATATTTACTGGTACACTAAGCAACTAACCAAACAAATAGCAATGTAATATTTTCTTTTTTAAAACATAGCTTCATGCATATCCCCTTGCAGACATTTACTATGTCTTCAGCAAAATGGCAAAAGCATATTTGCAGTGCTACTGTAACATTCCAACTTGAATAACCAAAGAACCTATGCAATGGGATATTTCAGTTTAGACTATGTTTCCCATTCCATGGGCAAACATTATGATCACTAAATATGAGACTAACCATTTACCAGTCTGAGTGGCTAAATGATGAAGTCAGTTCAGTCTTGAATAATACTACGCTGCACGTATTTTCCTAGGTACTTTAATGGCAAGAAGCCCTGTAACTCTGGCTCGACGTCTGATCAGACACGGAGTTGGGCAGGAAATGGGCAGGCTTGATAGACTAATGAGTCTTTATCTGCTGCTGTCAGAATCTATGTATTTAATTCCAATTATATTTCATCAAAAGAAAAAAGGGGTTAAAATTAATATATCAAATGTCATCAATATTACTTTTATTTCCAGCACTGTGATAGTCATTCAGGTCTTTGAAATTCAGATTTCTATATGATATATACTACTGTATACAAATAACTAAATAACACTGAACCCTACATTTTTTGTCAATTCATGTTTGAAATATTTTATCAAGCCATTTCTAACAGCTCTCTGCTTGTGAGTAGTGTTGCTGTTATTATTGAGGAATATTGTTTTGGGAGCTAGGTTACTTAGGAAACTCCAGTGAGAATTCAGTTACATTCCTTCTGCTGTGAAGTTTCTATTTGACAGGTGGGTAATTGCTACATGGCTCTGCTGGAATTGTTAATAATACTGTTGTGTAACACAGAACTGCACCCATACATGTTATCAATGAAAGAGATTAGGCAGAGTTTTGGACTGTTTAAACCACATTAATTATTCTACAAGTGCCCACAACAGGTTAGCAAAAGAATAAACATTTCTGAAAATGTTAAAGCTGCACTAGCCTTACTGTTGAAAACACAAGCTGAAGGCAATTATTAAGAAAATAATCTTATAAAACAAGGTAAAAAAAATACATTCTTACATATAGGTCATCTTGGTGAAAAGGTGACTAAAAAGGATCCCTTTCCTGAAGAAAATATAGATTTGTTAAGTTCTATATCCCTTGTGTTTCTACAGAAACACCTTTTAATGGTTCTATATAGAAAATCAAAACCTAATTTAAACGGAGATAAGTGCAGCACACTGGGGAATGACAGCATTGCACTGAAGCTGATAAAGCCTAAACCATGAAACCAGGCCTTTATAAAATATCAAAACTTACTTGCAGCTATTGTAAAATATATAGTACCATGATAGCATTAAAGAACCACAAGCTCCACATTGAAAAATCTGAAAAAAATTATATTTAGATGCTATTTAGCACATCTTTCATATACTTGCTGTATTTCTCAGTTTTTAAGGCTGCTTGACATTCAGGACACGTGTTGGGATCACATTAGTGTTGTTCCATCAGGAGAGGCACTTTGCCCATGTCGCTATCCCAGTTACTGTGAGGACTACTTTCATGACTTTTCACAGTAACAATCCTAGTAACATGAATAACTGCATGACCAATGCCCTCCTGCTCTCAGTTAAAAAAAAGCCAGGGTATAGAACCCAAACAGTGACAGCTTGGTGGCTGTCTTCCTCCAGTCCCTCTCAAGGGAAGGTGATAGAGCCAACACAGCCGTGGCTCAGAGGTGATCTGTCAAAGTCCCCGGGGGGGGGGGGAGAAAATGGAAATTACGTACTTACCGTAATTATTGATCTTCTTGGACAGTCTCCATCACTCATTCACACTAGTGGGATCACGCCAGAGGCGCTAGGACCAAGCGGGAGCCAAACATTTTCAGAAGGGTCGACGCCGAGACAGGACCACGCATGCGCGGCACTGCGAGACTTAGCTCGCGCCTGTGCAGGCTATCTCAGCGTCGACCCTCCAACCGCCTCAGTACCTTTTCGACTGAGGAGGTACAGCGTAACTAATGAGAATAACTCATCCTGAGTTTCTGTGCCTGAGCGGGCCCAGATGTCCTTCGCAAGAAAGGTCAAAGAACAATGTCTTCACAGTCTGAATCACAGGACCATGAAGACCAGGAAAGAAAACAAGCGAACCCAGGGGATGGTGGGTGAGCGTGTGAATGAGTGATGGAGACTGTCCAAGAAGATCAATGATTACGGTAAGTACGTAATTTCCATATCTTCCTGGACTAAGTCTCCATCACTCATTCATACTAGTGGGAGAGTACCGAGCTAAAACCAACAACCCTGAGTAAAGTCGTAGGAGATGGGGTTCACTCAGAAAGGATGGCCAAGGACTGTCCTGCTAATAAAAAGAGCTGTCTTGTAAAGAGCATCTAGAACATAGTGCTTACAAGATAAGCGCTTGAGTTGTAACTCACCACTTTGCAGATGACTGCAATGGGCACAAAATGAAAGTCTGCCAGGAAGCTGCAACCACTCTAGGAGAGCGGCGAGAACTTGGCCTCACAATTTGGTCTAGGACCAAAATTAATAGTGTCAAAGATACGTACAAATGAAACATAAAGGGACCTCAGAAACTGAAAGAGTCAGAGGTAACGTTTACTGGTTCAGGGTAGACCGGAAAGTGCAGATGGAAACCCCCACTATCAAGTATGGCTGACCTGTAAACAACAGGTCCAGGGGCACTTGAACCCCTTACTTGGTGAGCAAAGGGGGTCCAGGTGCGGTTACCCATCCAGGAGAATGGTCTCCACTTAGTCATTGGAACCTTCCTGATGGAAGGACAAGCATGACTTAGAAGCCTCTTGAGGTGATCTAGTAGAACCAGATCCTACCCACTGCATATTCCAACAAGGAATCATCCTGCCCCTGTGTGAACAACTGTAGTAGCAGTCTCTGAACTCTGCGAAGAAAGGAAAAAGTGTACAGGAGGACGTGTCCTCTGCGGAAAAAAATATTCAGACAGAAAAAAATAGGGCCTGGATTTCTAAGGCAAATAGAGGCAGATGTGCGTCGAGGAGGGACACAGCAGGACCAAGTTAGGGTTAACCTGTTCGTTGAAAGTGAATGAATAGCGGCAGAAGTGACTCAATGCGGTGAGGCACCGCTCAGTCCGGCCTCCCTGAAGGGAGTAGGAAGGACTCTAGTTTGCTTACTGAAAAGCAAACATCACAGCACCGTCATGCGCGCGGAAAGGATAGCTTTGCGTGCAACTGGCACGGAACCAGTGCGCAGGAACCGAAAGTGTGAATACTTGAGAAGCCATCTCAGAAAAAGACCTACTTGACCTATGGTCAAGAAAGGAGCATGTCGTCTGTTAAGTTGAAGCAAGCAAGGAAGTAGGAACTCAAGTTCCACCGCTGAAGAGTCACTCTGTTGCTGCGAGGCCTGATCAAGAAGAAAGCCGATAAAAAAAAAAAAAAAAAAGGGGACCAACAGACTGGGCAGTCACCTAGGTCTAAGAAATATCTCTGAATAAGAGAAATCTCTCGGAGAAAAGAGATGACCCATACCTCCGCTGGATCGGACTCCCCCTAGGGGTAGAAGAAGTCAGGTACTCTTTACCATAGTTTAGAGATGACCACCTCAGGGGATAAGGCGGAACCTGACCAGATCCAAAAGTGTGGTATTGGGTAATTTCGGCTAGGTTCTGTGCAGTGGTAATTTTAACTTTTTTTTTTTTTTTCCATTAGTCCGAGCCTGACAAGGTTTCAGGCTATCTCGCATGGATTGCCTGACACAAAAAATGACGAAGATGTCATCCCTCTGGAGGGGCAGGAGGAGCCTGAGCATCTATAACTGAAATCGTGACTGGACTAATAATCACAGCTGAAGAGATGTCAACCACCTGCCGAAGAAACCATCGAAAGGGCAGTATCAGAAGGGGCTATATACCCCTATCAAAGGAGCGGAAGAGTCTGTGTGGCTCCCGATCATTGAATTAGAGAATGTTCCACACAGTGCAATTGTCTTGACGACTGAAAGAGGCTAGACGCAGAGAAATATGGTCCACGGATACAGTCTGAATACTATGGTGGACCCCATCACTAAGGAACTACTGAAAAGATCTTCCATCACAGACTCTGATGATAGAGAGGGTGTGCCCTTCAGTATCTAAAATGAGTCATCTGCTGTATCACTGACCAGAAGGACTTGGAGAGACTCATCTAGATGAACTTCTACCCCAGAAGGACCCCTAAGGGAGGTCTAGGTCAGAGCCACTAGAGACTCCACCACCAGGAAGGGTGTTGAGGAGCTTGGCACCACGTAGGGAGCAGCAAAAAGTGCTGAGTGAAATGAGAGATTCCACTGGCAGAACAGCACAAAAGAGTTCCATCAGCGGAAAATCACTGGATGTCACAAGATCCCAGGTAGACTGCCACTCACTAAGATCTGGGAAAAATAATCCGCAGAACAAGACTTCATTCTGCAGAAAACATCCCGCCACAAGTTCTGTGGAGAAGAAATCTGAAGAAGGAAGATTTGTTACTAGTTCTGCCAGCCAGCACCCACTAGCACCCCTTCGGCCCAGGATCACTTGTGGCACAGGAGGGCACCAAGCAGTGCCTATGCCAACGTGGGTGCACCCTAGGGCGCCCGCGGCTGTACCCGCAGGCACTCTCGGCACCCACGCAGCAATGGCACCCGAGGCACCCCCAACACCCATAGTACCATGGCACCCATGACAGCCATGGTACCATGGCACCCATGGCAAGAATAGCACTCGAGGGCACCAGCAGCACCCATGAATTCATGGCATCCATGGTACCTGGTGCCACCCATAGGTGCCCGGCACCACCCTCTGGTGCCCAGCGCCACCCTCGGTCCCACTAGACACCCGCGGCACCACCAGCGGTGCCGGCAACCAACGGCAGCAACAACAGCACCCTGGGCACCGCACAGAGCGATGGCACCAACTCACGGCACTAAAGGAAAATGCTAATGAAAATCCTGAGAAAGAGGGGAGAAGGAAAAAGGTGGTGCCCGTGCCGGCCCCAGCATGGAAAAAGAAGAGGGGGGTAGGCACGAGGGGTCGACGCGATGGTGAAGGCACCAAGAAGACACCGCGCTCATCCTGATCCAATCGACCCAGCTCCGGTCCAATAGTGCTGGGGCCCGGAGGCCCCAAAATCAGGAACACAGCCAGGAAAAAAGGAAGGAGTTAAACCCCTTACTCCACAGGAGCGGCCCAGAGGTGAAACTGCTCACCGGACCGCCAACGAGGACAGAGATGGAGTCCAGAGTCGATAATGTGGCCGTTAGGAGTGGGGCCAAGGGGAATCCACCGAAGTCGATTCAGGCCTACCGCACCTCCCGATGAACAAACCTCGTGCAGACGTACCAAAGGGCAACCTCGAGCGGCACCAATTCTTCTTCCCCAAATGAGGAAGAGCTCGCAGTTAAGTGGAGCCAGATCCCCGGAACCGCTAGATTTGTGCTTCAGTGGACTGTCCTTCCCCCCAAGCACAGGACTGTCCATAGTCAGACTCTCCCCCGTTTCTCAAGGGTGGCGGACCGCCCCTCTGCCATAACAACTTTCAAACGAAGTCTTCCTACCGTCACCATCTAAGGATGACTCCGTAGATGGCGGGAAATAATTTATTTTTCTTTTCTTCATAATCTTCTTTACTTGTTCGTAAAATAAGAAATTACTACTATAAAGTTAAATTAAATTAAATTAAATGCTAAAAGCTGCTGTCGTATAGACGAAAACTTTGACTCCGGCAGACGAGCGATGTCGACATCCAAGTGTACTCGACGGCAGAATAAAAGGAACTGAGGCGGTTGGAGGTCGACGCTGAGATAGCCTACACGGGCGACATCTAAGTCTTGCGGTGCCGTGCATGTGTGGTCCTGTCTCGGCGCCGACCCTTCTGAAAATTTTTGGCTCCTGCTTGGTCCTAGTGCCTCCAGCGCTATCCCACTAGTGTGAATGAGTGATGGAGACTTAGTCCAGGAAGATCAGCACATCCACAGCTCAGTAGCTATCTCCACCAGTTCTCCTCTGGAGAGGGGAGCAGTACCAACACAGCTGTATCTCAGCAGCCTTCTACCCAATCCCTCTCAGAAGAAGGGGACAGAAACAACACAACCACAGCTTGACAGCATCATAGCCATTCCCCCTTAGCAGAGGAAGAAAGGGATAGCTGAACTGGTCCATCCACATTCAGTAATAGAAGGCATGCTTGAGGGGGCAGGTTCTCTCCTTGTGCTGCCAATTCGGTAGCTCAGCAATCAGAAGGACAACACATAATAAGCCGTAGCTTCACAGTGGCTTTTCTTCTGTGAAAGCAGCTTTTTGTTTCAGACTGGCCAACAGCAGGATCTCCTTCCACTAAGTGTCATCAGGGCAACAGTGTGTGAGCATTTCTCTCCCCAAACAACTAATACCATAATGTCCAAGTTTACTTTATCATGCCTAGAGTCAGACTACAAAAAAACAGAAAAAGACATAACACCTGCTTGAGTCTAAGATAAAAAAACACTTAACAGAAGTCTAGTTTATCTCCAGATCTAATGCTACTCTGTACTGCATGCTGAACAGCCAGCTTAATGTTGGCGACTCCCCATATATCCATGGTGACCGAGTTGTTTAACAACTGAGCTTCAATACTGTGCTTGCTGAATTTGCAGCTAGACCCCCAAAATAGGCAGTATTAAAAAGCATGGCCTGAAAATTTGTTTGTGTAGCTTTTGTTAAAGAAAACCTGCTTTAGGCTTCAAGCTTCATATCTGTACATACTAAGCTGGCAATCAGCCAGGAAGTTAAACATGCAGCTCATAGGCTTGTTAGCTAAGATACATAGTATAATACTGAACACCTACAGTATATATCCATTAGGTATGGGCCATTGAGTATACTTGCTTTAAATATAATGCACTAGTTTCCTCTGACTACAATAAAAAATAAATTCAAATGATGACAATTGAAAACACCCGCAGACGCAAATGGATGACAGAAATACAAACGCTCCCACTATTTCTTGCTGGTACAGTTTAAGACACTAAAGACACAGTAATCCTCCCTCTCAAAAAAAGTCATATTCTCTCAAGGGTAGTCTGATAAAGCAACAAGCAGTTACATACTTACTGTAACAGTAGATCTTTGAGAGAATCTTTTATCAGACCACACTTTTGGAACTTATAGCCACCAGGCACTCAGACCACATGTAAACTTTTGCAAGTAGACAGCTAGGGGCCACCCACAATGATGTCAGGCATCAGCGTATGCATAAACGTGGGTGGCCCCTCCTCTCCTCAGTTCCCCGACGGCGATCATGCTCAGAGGACCTCCCTATAGGGAACCAGGAGAGGCCCCAGCCCTCCCCTCCACATACCAGGCGAGACAGAGGGATGTAAAATGTAGTAATGGAAATAGCAGTACAAGATTCCATTGTTGCACACACAAAAAGAGGGAGGAGGGTGGGATGGCATGGCCTAATGAAAGAGATTCTCTCAAAGATCTACTGTTACAGTAAGTATGTAACTGTTCTATTTTCTTCAAGGATATCTCTTTCATCTGGCTACACCTTTGGAACGAGTACCAAGCAGTACCAAAAGCTAACAGTCTGGGTGGCTGCTGCCTATAGGCTTATGATAGTAGGCCTTGTATCACAACTCGGCCAAACCCAGCACATCTGCGAGAGACAATGTCCACACTGTAGTGCTCATTGAAGGTGTGGACAGTACTCCATGTGGCAGCTGCACAGACCTCTGCAGCAGAAACATTCCAGAAACAAGCAACAGAGATAGCCTCTGGTAGACTGACCACGAACCACACCAGGAAGCTCCTTACCATACTTCCTGTGACAGAGCGTAATACAGTTTGCTAACCATTTGGATGAGCACTGTTTAGAAAATGGGGTGTCTTCTTTCTCAGAGGCAAAAAAAAAGCTGTGAGGACTTTCTGTAGTTCTTTGTATGGTGTGTGCAGTACCTGAGTACTCTATGCACATCTTAAGAATGAAGCAATGCTTCCCATGGATTGGCATGCTCTGGATAATACTCTGACAGGTGGATGGTTTGGTTTAAAGTAAACTCAGACACCACCTTTGATAGAAACTTAGGATAAGTATGCAAAGACACCCTGTTTTCGTGGAAAATCAAATAAGGAGGCTCACACATTAGAGCATGCAGCACTCAAGTCTTTGGAGCAGAAGTGTTTGCAACTAAAAATAATGCTTTCCAGGAAAGAAAGCATAAGCCACCAGTCAAAAGGAATCAAAGTCAACTTCTCCAAAACAAAATTCAAGTCCCAAGCCAGGACCAGATCACGGATAGGAGGTTTCATGTATAAAATGTCTCTACAGAACACATGGACTACCTCCAGCTGAGCAACCGTACAGTTATCAGCAGGCACATGGAAAGCTGATATGGCAGCCATGTGTACTTTGACCGAGAAATACTGCAGGCCTGAATCCGAGAAGGACAGCAGGTACTGAGTGACTGGATCCAGGTGGTGAGAAGCAGCCCATAAAGCAAACTGATTCTACCTCATTGAATAAGCATTTCTGGTGGTCAGTTTTCTAACAGCCACCAGAACATCTGCCACTTTTTCTGAAACCTTGAAGTGAGCTATGGCTATGCCTTCAGGAGCCATGTGTGCAGATGGAGAGACTCCAGGTCTGGATGGACCAGGTTCCCTGTTCCTGTGACAGTAAACCCTTGCAGAGGGGCAGAGGTATTGGGGGTTCCACTGTCGGCTGTTTCAGCAACGGGAGCCAGATCTGTTGAGCCCACGGAGGAGCAATGAGTATTATAGTTGCCCCCTTCATTTTTGGTTTGAGTAGTACTCTCTGAATGAGTAGGAAGGGAGAGAAGGCACACAAAATCTCCCTTTCCAAGAGAGGGAGAACGCGTCTCACCAGAAAACTCCAGGCCCTGGAGCACGCGAGCAGAAATGTGGCAGTTTTGCGATGTGTGGGGATGCAAAAAGGTCCAACTGTGGATGAACCCATCTTTCTAATAGGTCATCAATCACTGAAGTTAGCAGCTCCCATCCATGCATCCTAGACTGTGACCTGCTTAGCTTGTCTGCAAAGATGTTTTGGACACCTGGCAATGGAAACTACGTACTTACCGTCATTTTTGATCTTCTTGGACGAAGTCTCCACTACTCATTCACACTAATGGGACTACAACAGAGGTGCTAGGGCCCCACGGGAGCCAAAAATCTTCAGGAGGGCCAGTGCCAGGATAGGTCCATGCATGCGTGGTGCCATGAGACTAGCTTGAGCCATATAGGCTATCTTGGCGTTGACCCTCCAACCGCCTCAGTACCTTTATGACCAAGGAGGTGCAGCATAAACTAACAAAAGAAAAGTTAACCCTAACTTCCGGGCATGTGAAGGCCCAGATGACCCATGTAAGAAGGATCAATTCAACATTGTCTTCACAGCCTGAACAACAAGGAACTGAAGACCAAAACAGAACAAGTGAGCTCGGGGGGGATGGTGGGTGGGCGTGTGAATGAGTGGTGGAGACTTTGTCCAAGAAGATCAAGAATTACGGTAAGCATGTAATTTCCATATCTTCCTGGACTAAAAGTCTCCACCATTCATTCACACTAATGGGAGAGTACCAAGCTAAAAATTAAACCACCCCCAAGTAGGGTGGCAGGAGACAGAGCTCACTCAGGACAGAAGTCCATAAGGACTGTCCTGCTGAAGAAAGTTAACTGTCAGGCATGAACATCCCGAACATAGTGCTTTACAAAAGTATGCACTGAGTTCCAACTCGCCGCCTTGCAGATGTCTGCAAAGGATACATTACAAATCTCTGCAAGGAAAACTGCAACTGCTCCAGTAGAGTGGTGCGAACCCCGCCTTCCCAACTTGACCTGTGCCATGGATTAGTAGTGTCAAAGACATGCTACTAACCAAGCAGAAATACATCTCGTGGCAACAGGCTGACCCAGCCAAGGCATAATGTGAAAAGATACAATTGTTGCTCGGATGCGTATCCCTTTGTTCTGTCGATGTAGAATCGCAAAACCCTCTTAACATTCAGAGAGATAAAGGGAGCACTCCCCTTCATACTGGAGTTAATGAAGTAAGCAGGGAGAAGCAAAACTTGACTAATGGAAACTGAGCCAGTGACATGTTGTCTTCTGGCTCAAGAGAGTCTGAAAACACGGAGAGGTGAACATTCTCTGCCGAGAAATGCAGACCTGCATTCGGCAGCTCCACAAGGCACCCCAACATTTTACTTGGTGGGCAACCAAAAGAGCCCAGATGGAACTCTGCACACCAGATAGTGAAGCATAACCACTTAGCCATGTAAGTCCTCCTGGTGGAAGGTCTATGCGCCGCTAAGATTTCTATGATTTTCTGGAAACCTAAAACTTGCCCACTTTCATCTCCTCAGGAGCCTGGCATGGAGATGAAGGAAGTGCAGGAGGGAAGGACTAAAGTCCCTGTGTCAGAGGGTTCACTCATACAGAGAGTCACCTCGGGGGAACTTCTGACTGACTGTTGATCTACACAAATTATATCTGCCGAGGTTAGTCTGGGATGATGAGAATCATCTTGCCCCTGTTTGCCTACAACTTGAGCAGCACCCTATGAACTAAGGAAAGAGGAGGAAAGCATACAGGAGCATCTTGTCTACTGCAGTGAATACATCCTGACAGAAAACACCAGGGTCTGGATTGCTGAAGCAGGATAGAGGCAGATTTGCATTGAGAGGGGACGAAGAAAGGACCAGGTCCAGACTGCCCCACTCATCAAATAGCAACTGCACAATGACAGAACTGATGTGATGTGCTCAAGGAACCACTCTCACCTCCCCATGGCCTTCCCGAAGAGAGGGTAGGAGAGTGCTCCACCCTGCTTGTTGATGAAAACATCACAATTTTGTCATCCATCCGAATTGGGATCACTTCATGGCAGAGGGCCTCCTACAGGACTTGGAAAGCATATAAGACAGCTCTCATCTCTAAGAAATTCATGAGAAGGAGATGCTTCTCCTCCTGGCTCCACACCTGAATGTGGAGGTCATGACAGTGAGCTCCCCAACCGATCAGGAGTGCAACCGTGGTGATGGTGATCTGGGATTTAGAGGGTAAGAGTAGACCTAGCAGAAGCTAGGCCAACTGCGTCTACCATGTAAGTAATTTTCTCGAGGTTCTGTCATTTATGCGGAGGATTGCGGATGCATGGTTGGAGACCACCATTTGTTGTGGATGAAGGCATAAGTCCAAGCATCTGCTGCATCGAAAAGGGCCCAGACAGAGTCACTTTCCATTAAGTAACCAGACATCTGAAGATAATGTTTCTTCCGTTCTCCGGAAGAAAGAATTCTCACCCTGGAGGTCTCCAGGAAGGCTCCTATAAAAAGGAGCTGCTGGAAAGGTGAATCTGGCACTTTCCCTGAATCAGAAAACTACTCCTGGAAGTAAGAGACTGAGAAGCTGTGGCAACTGCTTCCTGAGACTCTAGCCTGGATGGGCTGGCTCAGAGTCAAACATCTAGGAAGTGAAGGCTTGAGTACAGAGGTTGTAGTGAACTCCTCCCTGAACAGGTACTTGTTTAACCTTTCAAGGTCGAGAAATGGGGGCATGCCGCCTGTTATCTTGGAATCAAGCAAAGGAGTAGGAACCTGTGTTCCGACTCATCATGGAACAACTTCTACTGCTCTGAGGCCTTGTCTCTCAAAGGAAAAAGGGTCTGACAGGGAGGGAAACAAACTGGGCTGCCACCTGGGTCTAGGGAAAATCTCTGAAATTGAGAGAGTATCCCTCTCAGACAATCCTGATGACCCATATGTCTGCTGGATTGGACTTCCACTAGTTATAAAACCAAATCAGGTGCCCCCACTACCACCGAGAGGTGTCCAGCTCAGGCAGTTGAGGTGGAACCTGGGCCAGATCCAAGAGGATGGTACCGGGTGCTTTCGGACCCTGTGCCCTCAACTGCGATTCTTTTTTTTGCAATTGAGGAGTTGGTTCCTGACAAAGGCTTCCGGGCCTCTACCTGGAAAGGACTGCCTGTTACGAGAATGACGACAGTGTCGTCCCTCTGAGGGGCAGCAGGAGTCTGAGCGCCCTCCAGAGCTCAACCTGAGGGCCAAACCAATAAGCACCACCAAGGAGATGTTAATCAGCTGTTGCCAACAGCAGCCACCCTAAGGGGCAGTGTCATAGGGGTCAATAAAAGGTTTAGCTGATTATTGGGCTATATGCCCCTAGCAATGGAACAATAGATTCCGTGAGCCTCTCGACCATTGAATTTAGTGTGTTCCACCAGGTGTACTCGTACTGAGCAATGCAGGCACTCCAGACACAGAAGTTTGCTTTGGTCCACTGATGAAGTCTGAAATGTTATGGTGGACCTCAAATCCCTGAGGAAAAACTGAAAAGAAGATCTTCCATCACAGGCTCTGCTGATACAGAAGGCTTGCATTCCAGCCCCTAAAATGAGTCATCCACTGTGTCTTCGAAAAAGTAGGACAGGGAGAGACTCATCCAGATCCACGTCTACCCTACAAGGACCTCCAAAAGGCAGGTCCAGGCCAGAATCACGGGAGACATCGCCACCTGGAACGGCGTCAAAGAGTTCAGCACCATTCATGGTGCAGGCACCACTCATGGAACCAGGTCCACTGGCCAAGTCAAGTGGTCAGATGTCCAACTCCTGCTCTAAAAGAGTGGCCCAGAGGTGAAACTGCTCACCGAAGCCCCATCGAGGACAGAGACGGGGCCCGGTGTTGAAGATAGCGGTCGTTAAAAACAGAGCCACAGAGGACCCCGCTGAAGTCGGGTCAGGCCTGCCAATTGCCACCACCGACGACCCCTGTGCAGACATACCAGACAGCAACCTCAAGCGGTACAGTTTCTTCTTCCACCAAATGGTGGAAGAAGAACTCGAGGTCGAGTGGAGCCGGGTCCCCATCAAGGTCAGGAACGGCCTCCACTGCTTTTGTGCTCGGGACTGCTTCTCCTCCCAGCACCGGACTGCCCGTGGTTGACCCCCGCAAAGGGCGGCAGACCAGACATAGCCCCACTGCCATCACAGCTTTCAAATGAAGTCTCCCTACCATCAGCGCTACTGTCTAAGGTTGACTCCGTTGACGGCAGGCTGGTAATTTCTTCCTCTTCTGCTTCATCATCATCATCATCATCTTTTTTTTTTTTAAATAAGAAAAGAACACTAAAAGTAGTAAATTAATTGAATACTGAATAGCTATAGCTGCTGTCGAATAAACGAAGACTTGACTCCCGGCAGGCAAGCGACATCGTCATCGAAGCGCCCTCGACGGCGGGAGAAAAGGAACTGAGGCGGTTGGAGGGTCGACACCAAGACAGCCTATACGGCATGAGCTAGTCTCATGGCGCCACGCATGCACGGTCCTATTCCGGCACCGGCCCTCCTGAAGATTTTTGGCTCCCGCAGGGTCCTACCGCCTCCGGCATAGTCCCATTAGTGTGAATGAGTGGTGGAGACTTTTAGTCCAGGAAGATCATGCACTGCTGATAGTTTAAGACCATGCTCTACAGCCCAATACCAAACTCTAATTGCTTTCCTGCACAGCAGCTAGGAAACCAGTCGCTCCTTGTTTGCTGATGTAAAGAATTACAGTGACATTGTCCATCTGTATTAATAAAGGGACTTGGGAACAAGGGGTTCTGGAAGGCGTTGAGTCCCTACAAAACTGCCCTTATTTCCAGAACACTGATGTGTAAAGTACACTTCACTTGGGTCCACGTGACCTGTGTCTGATGAGGGCCCATGTGAGCTCCCCATTCTAACCCTGAAGCATTCGTGGCAAGGATCTGAAGAGGGGAAGGGATCAGGAACAGGATCCCCTTGAGCAGGTTGCTGTGTTCTATCCACCACTTGAGCACTCTGTGTACTGGGGACATGACTAGAGCCATCTGTTCTAGATTGTCAGTGAGCTGGTCCCACTGGATTCGTAAGAGTCCACGGGGGAATCTGTAAGTGCAACCTGGCCACTACTACTGTGAGAATGGCAGTGGCCAGGAGACCCAGAAGATGTAAAAAAAGTACAGTTATGTAAGAACTTACTGTTACAGTATCTTCGAGAGTATCTCTTGCATCAGGCCACACCTAAGGAATTATAGCTATTAGGCACTAGAACCACATGGAAACTTTTCCAGCTAGCAGTCTACAAGAGGCTGCCCATGACTACCTCAGATGCAGCAACGTCCCTCCCATATAAACGTGGGTGGCCCAGCATCCTCCCTCAGTTCTTTTCCCATTGGAGACCCCATAAAGAGGATCACCAGCCGGGCAACTGAGTGGAGCCAGAGGTTCACACTAGAAGGAGGGGTGAAAAAGAAGGTGAACCATCCTGGAGAAAAAGAGACAGACACAGAAAAGCCCTTAGGCCAAGGGGGGTTGAGGGTGGGATGGCATGGCCTGATGCAAGACATCCTCTCAAAGATCTACTGTTACGGTAAGTTCTTACGTAACTGTACTATCTTCATCGAGGGCATCTCTTGCATCAGGCCACAGCTACGGAACAAGTCCCAAGCAGTTACAGACAGAGAGAGAATCTGTATGGCTGGAGGCTATAGGCATAAGACAGGAGGCCTTGAAGCACAGCCAGGCCAAAGCCTGCCCTTTTCCTTGAGACAATGTCCAGACTGTAATATTTAGTGAAAATATGGACAGTACTCCAGGTTGCAGCAACACAGATCTCGGTAGCTGAAACATTCCTGAAAGAAGCAATAGAAGTGGCCATGCCTCTGGCTAAATGGCCATAAACACTGCCAGGAAGTTCCTTACCATACTTCCTATAACAAAAGTAATACAGCTGGCCAACCATTTGGATAGCACTGTTTTGAAACTGGTACGCCCTCTTTCCCAGGGGCGAATGAAAATGAAAATGATGTACCAACCATAATTCTTGATCGCCTGTATATCTTCACCATTCATCACTAGTGGGTACCAGCCGGAGGTGCTAGGACCCTGCTGGAAGCTTTTTAGCTAAAGCTTTCTTTCTCTCTGGAGGAGGGGCCAACGTTGGAAATGGCGCTACCCTTGAGGCTGACATATTACGTGGTGCTTGAGGGCTGGCCAGTAACGGACGCCAGCCCCCCCACCAGCTTAGTTCTGCTCGCCAGAGAGAAAACTAGAGACACAGAAAGGGCGGAGGATGGGGCAAGGCAGCCCAAGGGAAAAAAAAAATTAAAGGATGTAAACTTAAAGGAGGTATAAGCCGACCAGAGGAAAGGGATAGGCTCTAAGTTTGTGGAAGGGGGACCCCAACCACTGTGCAGGCCAGAAGGGGTTGAGAGGATGGATAGGGAAGGAAAGGGTTAAAAAGGAGAGAAAAAGAGACAGTGAGTAAACAAGGAGTGAGGGACAGTGAAAAAGATGGATGGTGTGAGATAGAGAGACAGCATAACCTAGACATAAGAGGGAAAAACAGAGAGAGAAGGCTCACATGTGCCTAACTGAACCACTCGTGGCTCAGAGACAGAGGGGGAAAAGACAGGGATCCCTGGAGCTTCACCCACCAAGGCAAGGGCCCAAGGGAGGCAATGAAGGGCCCCATGCAGAAAGAGGGGGGAGGCCCAGAACCAGAACTATGGTGCTGAATGCTGCTCCAGGGAGACTCCACCAGGTTGTACTGAGCTCCAAGGATCCCATGGCCAAAGAGGGCAAGAGCTCCTGCTTGCCCTCCCCCCAGCAGTGGGTCCCTGCTGCTTCACAGAATGATCAGTGGACCCGGAAGTACCAGCTGGACTATGCTCTCAACTTGGGGGAAGGTAAGCAGGGAGGAGGCACTGCCCAGGAAGCCGAGTCCCAAGAGGGAATGGTGGGTGGGAAGCAGTGATGAATGGTGAAGATGAAAAAATTACTCACCTTAGTAATGTTGTTTCTTCTAATGGAGTCTTGCTACATTATGAAAAGTGCAGTTTGTCCCACCACTAGAACTGCTCTGGAGGTGAAAGAGTTAACTTCCATGCAGAGCATGGAGCTTAGAGCGCGAGCTCGGTTAAAGAAGCTCTGTTAGGGTGGTTTCAAACTGAAACCGTCAGATCTTTACGAGCAAAAAACTCAATGCAAGATTCTGTGTGGAAGCTGTAACCTACTCAGCCAACTGGCTACTAACATATTCACACATTTCCTGGTCCCAACACCAAGACTCAAGCAGTGGACCAGAAAATAAGATAAATAACTAAATAAACACAACACCCAAACATGAAAGAGGGCATCAATAAATGCCAACAGTGGACTGCCCACCCATACCCAAAGTAGAAGTTCTGAGAGGGGCAGGCTGGGGAGGTTATAATATAGCAAGACTCCATTAGAAGAAACAACATTACTAAGGTGAGTAATTTTTCTTCAAACAACATGAAGTCTTGCTATATTTATGACAAGTGCAGACCACAACAGTACTCCATGGAGGAGGGACAGAACCTACTTAGGGAATAGGTTTGAAGCACGGTTGTGTTAAATCGAGCATCCCTCCTGGCTTGAATATCCAGGGAGTAATGCTTGGTGAAAGTGTGTACTGTTTTCCAAGTAGCTGCTTGACATATCTCCAAGATAGGGATGTCTCTAGCAGCAGCTAGAGATGCAGCTGTACCTCTGGTAGAGTGAGCCCTCAGGCCTGAGAGGGGAACCTTACCCAGCTTTTGATAGCAAAATTGGATACAAGAAATGATCCACCTGGCAATGGATCTCTTAGTGGCAGGTCTCCTTTTCCCAACCTCACCATAAGTGAGAAATAGTTGAGGGAGCCAAACCTGTGACCCTTGGTACTCATGTAGTAACTTAGGGCCCTCTTAACATCTAGTTGTGCAGCCTCCTCTCACCAGAGGAGGAATGGTCAGTGAAGAACACTGGAAGTGAAATAGATTGGTTAAGGTGGAACCAAACCACCTTAGGCAAAAACTTCCTGTTAGTCCTGAGGACTACTTTATCCCTGTGAAAGGAAATAAAGTCAGTCTCTACTGATAAAGCCTGTAACTCACTTATGCGCCTGGCAGAAGTGATGGCTACTAGAAATACAAGTTTTCCAAGTCAAATACTTAAGCTCTGGGCCAAGACAGAGGCTCAAAGGGGGTTGCATCAGCTGAGCAATGCAAACATTAAGATCCCAAGCAGGGTAGGGTCCCTGAATGGAGGATTGTATGAAGCAATCCCTTAAAAACTTGGAAAATACAGGGTGAGCAGAAAGAGAAGAGGGCTTCCCTGCTGAAATGAAGGCAGCCAAGCTGCCAAGTGCACTTTCAGGTAGCTGGTCTCAGTCCCAAAGAATTAAGATGGACCATATAGTCCAATACAGTGGGTAGATCAGCAGATTCCGGGAAATATGCTTCCAGAACGCCATATGGAAAACCTTTCCACTTGGAGTTATAGGTAGTCCTGGTGGAAGGCTTCCTAGCAGCCTTCAGGATTTCGAGAACACTTTGAGAAAGTTGTAGATCAGCAAACTTAACTGCTCAAGAGCCAAGCCTTGAGGTTGAGGGATTTGAGATTCGGATACCAAACTCTCCCTGAGCACAGGTTAACAGATTGTGGTTCCTGGGGAGACACAGGGGAAGATGGACTGCTAAGGACAGAAGGAGTGGGTACCAGGGCTGCCTGGTTCAGTCTGGAGCAATCAGGATCATCTTGCAGGGCTGAGACCTGATTTTGACTAGTACTTTGAACAGGAGAGGGAAGGGGGGAAAGGCATAAAGAAACTTCCCTTCCCAATCGAGGAGAAAGGCATCCAGGGGAACTGAGCCCAACACTGGGGGCCTGCAACAAAAAAGTGGAAGTTGATGATTGTCTGGGGCTGCAAAAAGATCTAGCTGAGGAGTGCCCCATCTGGCAAACACTATCCCCAGTACTAGGGGATCCAGTGACCATTCGTGATGGCCCTGGGAAATCCTGCTGAGAGCATCTGCCAGGACTTTGTCCTTGCCTGGGAGGTGAACTGCTATGAGGGAAGTGTTCAGGAATAAGCCAGAGACCACAATCATATCGCCTCGGTGCACAAGGCCGAATACCGAAAGTGCCCCCTTGTTTGTTGATGTACCACATTGTAGTGGTGTTGTCTGTTCTGACCTGTACCACCTTGTTCTGAACAGATGCAAAAACTGAAGTGCTAGAAAACAGCTCTGAGTTCCAACAGATTGATGTGGAGCAGAGATTCCTGAGGGGACCATAACCCTGGGTGGAGAGGTCGCCCATGTGAGCTCCCCATCCCAAGAGGGACGCATCTGTAGTAAGGGTCAAGGAGTGGGACAGAGGGATGAAAGGCACCCCTTTGTCTCAGATTGCTCTGATCCTGCCACCACTGAAGGGCCTGGATCAGGGTTCGAGTCACTGGGATTAACTTGATAGGGGATCTTCTTGAGACCAGAAAGCTCTCAAATGGAACTGAATGTCCCTCATCTGAAATCTTGCTCCTGCACTACAGCTGTGGAAGCAGCCATGTGTCCTAGGAGCTGCAGGAATGCCTGCTGGTCGAGAGACCTGCAGAGTGAAGGACGAGGCCAGGGCCACTAAGGTCCTTACCCTTTCCAAGGGAAGGAAGGCTCTGGCCTGCTTTGTGTCCAGTTCTGCCCTATAAAGGTGAGTACCTGGACAGGTTCCAAAACTGACTTTGGAAGATTGAGAAGAAAGCCCAGAGAGGTAAGCAGCTGTGGGTAACTAGCAGGTGTGATCTGACCTGGTCTGCAGACTGACCCACAATGAGCAAGTCGTCCAGGTAGGGAAAATGGCAATCTTTGCCTTCTTAGATGAGCAACTGCTACTGCCAGACATTTTGTGAACACCCTTGGGCAGAAGTGAGGTCAAGGGCATTGTTTGAACTGATAATGGCCTGAGGGCAGTTCGAATCTGAGGTACTTTCGATGGGAGCTTCTGATAAGAACATGGAAGTAGGCATCCTTGAGGTCCAGGGAAGCTAGCCAGTCCCCTGGCCTTAGAGAGGGTAAAATCATTCCCAGTGTCACCATTTTGAACTTTGGTTTTAAAAGGTGCTTGTTTAGATATCTTAGATCCAGGATAGGCCGCCACTCTCCTGTCTTTTTTGGGGTAAGGAAGTACCTGGAGTACAGACCCTTGCCCTGGTGTGGGGGAGAAACCCTTTCTACAGCTCTGAGAGCCAAGAGGGTTGAGACTTCTGCTTCCAAAGCAAGAGTCTCTAAAGGGTTTGCAGGTGGAAAAGATCTGGCTCTCATCTTTGGAAATTTTTGAAGCTGAGAATCAGACCCTGGCTCACTACTTCCAGGACCCACCTGTCTGATGTTAAAGACTCCCAGTCCTGGATGAAGTAAGCCAGCCTGCCCCCTACAGGTAATGGAGAGCCGACCCTGGGCATCCCATCAGAGTGCCTGTTTGGCAGGGGCTTTAGGCTGAGGGGTGGGAGCAGGCCTGCCTGCACTCGCCTGCCTCCTCTGAAGAACCCCTCTGAGCATAGGCTGAAGAGGAGGAGGTCTGGGTCTGGTAAAAGGCCTGTGAAAAGGCCTGCCCCTACCCCTGGGGCTGCCTCTGAGGAGTGGCTTGCCGTCCTTGGCTTGTGCACTCCTATAAGTGGTTCTATATTCATCCATTTTTCTTCATAATTTCTGTCTGCTCCCCAAACAGAGAATTTCCCACCACAGGAAAATCCATAGCCTTAGACTGTGTATCCTGTGACAAAGTAGTACACCTGAGCCAGGCCAATCTCCGAAAAGCCACAGATGTAGCCATGACTCTAGAGGATACATCATTAGAATCCACTGCAGCATGGAATTGCACTTTAGATGCCTCAATACCATCAAGAGCCACCTGCTCCAGCTCCTTTGCAAGCTGGCCAGGGACCTGTTTGCTAAGGCCATGACAGTATCCCATCTAGATTTCTGGTATCTCGGCAACATAAGCCATATAGTTTGCTTGTCTGAGTCCCAAGGATGCTGCCATGTATTGTTTTTTGGCCATGGCATCAATCTTCCTGGAGTCCTTGTCAGGAGGATGTGAAGCCAGGAGAATATTAGCTTTATCACAGGCTGCAGCCTGAACTACCCCAACATGACTGCATTGCTGTGAAAGAAAATCTGTATCAGGACCTGACAAAGTGTACCTCCTGTACATCTTTTTATCTACAGGAGGCACAGAATTAGGAACTTTTAAAATTTTTATTGTTTGTTTCCTAAAAGATTTATGCAAAGGGATGGACAATCTCCTGGACTCTGGGATATCCATCATCTCTACATAGTCAGGTTCCTCTTGCTCATCCAAAGCCTCCTCTAAGGGAAGCTGGAGGGTCTCAGCAACTTTTTTATAAAACAAAAATGAGAAGGGACTCAGAAAGCCTAGGGGAGATTCACCTAAAGGTCTGTCTGGGAGATGTCCGTTCAATGGGCACATCCAGACTTTCAAAGTCACATTCACACTGATCATAATCCTCCTCCCCTCCTCTGGTTCATAAAACTCTTCTATATCATATTCCTGAACCGTGGAACCGACCAAACCGACCTTTGCCAGATAGTGGCGGTTCGAGGGAACCGGGACAGTGACTGGACAATCTGTATTGCCCTGGCTATCTCTGCAGCAGTTGGGAAGGAATTTGGACTCCAAACCTGCTGATTTTTAGTTTTCTTTGCTGGAACTGGCTCCTCAGAGCCAGCTTGTTTTGCCGAGGAAGTCTCGCCCTGGTCAGAGGGTACTCCATCCGTTCGGTTGGCACCAACCGGCTGGCCATCCGGTCACGGACTTTCTGGCCTCTCGCTCCTGGAGCCTGCCCACTCTCTTGTCCAGGGTCGCTGCAGGGAAATTTTACAAATCTGGCAGTCTGAACTGAGGTGGTCAAACCCCAGACACAGACATTGGTGTGGGTCAGCCTTGGCAAAGGCTTCCCACAGACACTACAGTGCTGAAACCCAGTGGGCCGGTTTTCTTTTGGGTTTCTCAGACATGATGCCAGCCTAACCAACAAACTTGCCCTTGCAATGGCAGTGCAGGCAAGACACCATATCGGTTCCAAACCGTGTCATCAGTCGTGGAAAACCGTAATGAACCGTTTTTAGAACCGATAAGAACCGAACTCAGACTTAACAAGCCTTAAAAGGCTTTAAAACCAAGTTTAAGTAAATTCGATCGGTTCAAACCGAACCGATAACAATTTACAAGTTCCACACAGAAAACCTATCTATTACTTACAATACCATAGACAGAGCTTGAACCGATCGGGTTTATGTTAAAATAAATAAATCGCGTTAAATTCAACCGAGAAAAGCATTTTAAACCGAGGAAATGAACCGAGCAGCAGGAGGAATCTCCGGAGCGACTGTTCAGTGAGGCGGAGTAAAGAATCTGACGGTTTCGGTTTGAAACCACCCTAACAGAGCTTCTTTAACCGAGCTCGCGCTCTAAGCTCCATGCTCTGCATGGAAGTTAACTCTTTCACCTCCGGAGCAGTTGTAGTTGTGGGACAAACTGCACTTGTCATAATATAGCAAGACTTCATGTTGTTAGAAATACAGGAAGATCAAGAATTGCAGAAGTACATAATTTTCACATCTTACCTGTATCAATCTTCACCATTCATCACTGGTGGGTGAGTACCAAGCACCACGTCTGTGGCACTGGCATCGCCATGAGGGTTAAACTTTCCCTCAGCCTCTTGTGGGAGACTCATAAAAGGAGGAGGCCTATCACGGCCTGGCCAAACCCACTACTGGTCAAGGTCAGGTCGAGTGTCCTGGCTTGCAGGAGAGGGAAAGTGCCCCCAAAAGCTCTCTCCTGGCCCTGCGGGAGAAGAACTGTATGCCCACCCCCCGGAATGATGAGGTAATCAGCCGTAGGTTGGGCCATGGGTGACGACAGGGATAAGCAGAGTCACACTGTCCGCCTAATGCAGACTGCTGTTCCAAGCCTGGAGGCTACCACATTGGTGTCATAAGATGCCCTCACTTGGTGTCTCGCCAGCTCCAGGCTGTGGGCAGAAATGGTGATGGCTCACCTGGTTGCCTCGCTACCAGGCATGGCCGCCAGGATCTGACCCAGCATAGCCTACAGGTGCCTTTCATAGGCTACCATGTGTGCCTAATTTGCAGAGATCAAGAGCAAGAGACATGCGGAAGAGAAGACTCTTCTGCCCCAGTGATCAAACTCTACAGAGTCAGCCTCTTGGGGAAAGTCTCTTGAGAGTTGAAGAAGCCCTGAAGGGGTATCCAGCCACTCCAGTTCAGACTCGGTATGGGGCATAGCTCCTGGAGACCCGGGGGGCCAAATACCTGCGCTGGCAGTCTTGAGGGGCTAGAGAAGAGGAAGCAGGAAGCTGCCAGGTACTGTGTGACTCCTCCATAAAAGGGGGCC
Organism: Neoceratodus forsteri; assembly: GCA_016271365.2. Lineage (NCBI taxonomy): Eukaryota > Metazoa > Chordata > Ceratodontiformes > Ceratodontidae > Neoceratodus > Neoceratodus forsteri. The sequence continues at coordinate 1,270,539,270 of CM057449.1, read as the reverse complement.
CTGGAGGGATCACAATGGATTCTTGACTGTACTCCCCTAGGAAGGCCAGTGTAGCATGCGCAGGATTACGGTCTGGCGATGGGGGAAGGTGGAGCTCCTCCAACATTGTCGAAAGAAAAGTACAGTTACGTAAGAACTTACCGTAACGGTAGATCTTTGAGAGAAGCTCCTGCAGCAGGTACTACAAATAGGACTGACGCCACCTGGTGGCAGTTCTCTGCATTATTTTTTCTGTCCAGCAGTACCGACTTGGGAACGCCCCCTGCTGACGTCAGCTCCACCCCTGGCGTCACCCTATATGAGGGAGGAGTTCCCCACATGCTTCAGTTCTTGCACGCCCCCCATCAGGCAGAAAGATGGTACCAGGCAATAGTCAGAAGTATGAACTGAGATGATTCCCTCGCAAGAAGGGAAGACCATCCTGAAAAGGACCTGATCCCTGGGAGAAGGAGGGCGGGAAATATGCCTGCTGCAAGAGCTTCTCTTGAAGATCTACTGTTACGGTAAGATCTTACGTAATTGTACTATCTTACTTCGAGAGGAAGCTCTTGCAGCAGGTACCACAATTAGGACTGATTCCCAAGCAGTATAAACATATAACATAGAAACATTTATTTATTTATTTAGCTTTTGTTTACCAGGTAAGCACACTAGACAGTCAAATGGCTATTTTTAGGAGCGACCTGGGAGAAATACAAAGGCAAAAAATAGAAATTACGTACCTACCGTAATTATGATCTTTCTGTGTATCTTCACCATTCATCACAATGGGTACTCGCCGGAGATCAGGACCCGAGGGAGCCTTTTTTTTTTTTTAGAAGGATAGGGCTATCTCGACGCAGTTATCGGCGCCGAGGCCGATTTATCAATGCGGGCGCCGAGGATTAGCCGTTGTTGTGTCACTCCGCCTGCCTACCAGTTCTGGAGTCACCGAGAGGTAAGAGGAAGGATGGAGGGTGGGACAAGAGAGTCCAAGGGACAGAAAAAGGAAGAGAAAAACTGAACTAAAAGGAGAAATAACGACTGAGAGGACAGCATAGAGGAAGTAAGACTAAGGGGATTGGGTAGGGGCCCCAATCTCTGGAAAAGGAAGGGGGAGAGAATTTAGGAGAGAGTGAGAGGTACACAGGATCCAGGACCCTTGCCCGTCACCAGACTGTATAGGAACTGCAAGGAGTGGTAAAGCTCATTTGCCAGAATTCAAGGCACAGAATAACTGGCAATACCCCAAAAGCAAAGTCGGCTATTCTGGAGAAGGACAGGGTACAGGGACTCAGTACTCTCTCTGTAAAGATATTTGGTGGAAAAAGGGAGTTTTTTTGTTTTTGTTTTTTAAATAGATGGATAACAGAAGGAGGGCAACCACCAGTTCTCACCCTATAGGGGTGAAGATAAGTAGTAGAGAAGAAATGCCACTCGAACTGTACCCCTTGGGGAAGAAAACTACCCCCGTGTGTCCCAACTTTACCCCGCTCAAAAAGAGGGGTAGGCACAGAGGGAGGAGGATCCAGAGACTGGAGCCCCAGGGATGGCGGGAGTGGATTAGATGAATGGTGAAGATACACAGAAAGATCATAATTACGGTAGGTACGTAATTTCTATATCTTATCTGTGTCAATCTTCACCATTCATCACAGATGGGTGAGTACCAAGCCCCCCGAAGTGGGTTGATTAATTGCACCCTAAGGGACAGTGTCCCTTAGCCCTCAGTGGGTGACACACTAAGGGAGGGGAACTTTCTGGGCCTGAGGAGGCCTGAGAGTGGGGAGAGCGAGATGGGGCCTCGAGGGGAAAGAATTTGCTCCCACAAACGCCGCCCTCGCCTCACGGGAAAAGAGATAGGTTCCTGACGAGCGGAGCAAATCACCCTACGCCAGGCCAAGGGTGACAACCGGGAAAGGCGAAGCCACGCCGATCTCCTGGTGCAGATCGCTGTCCCTGCTACCCTGGTAGCTACCTCATTGGCATCGTAAGATGCCCTTGCTTGGTGCCTTGCTAGCTCCAGGCCACGTGCAGAGAGTGCGATGGCTTGCCTGGTTTGCTCAGAGTCAGGCAAAGCAGCTAGGATCTGACCCAGCGCTGACCACAAGAACCTGTTGTAGGCTGTCATAGTGGGCCTGATGAGCGGAGATGGATAGAAGCAACTGCGTGAGTAGAAAGTCCTCCCCCAGAAATCAAAACCAAGAGTCCTGATCTGGGGGCGGTCACGGTGGAGGGCGCTGGGTCTGCCAGGAGTGTCCAGGTGCTAACCGACTGTGGATGAGGCATAGAACCTGGAGACTCTGGGGGAGCGCAATACCTCTGGCTGAGGTCCCTAGGGGCAGGAATTCCGGAGAAGGGCCTCTGACAGAAACGCATGGACGCCTCCCGAAAGGGAGCAGGCCAGGGCACACCACAAGGGTAGCCGCACCGAAATCGCCTAGAAAGGCATGCGCCGCATGCTCAGGATTGCTCACGGACAGGGGAGAGAGGTGAAGGTCCTCCAGCATCCTCACGAGGAAACGCTGATACTCGGAGAGATCAGCGGCAGGAGAGATATGGACAGACGGTTCCTCTCCCCCTGAAGAGGGGGATGAGGAGCTGGATTTCACCATGTGCTCTGAGAGTGGCTGCTCGGGGGGAGGTTGAAAACCTGGCTGTCCATGGCCCTAACGAGGCAGGAACGAGCAGCCACCGCTCTGAACTGTTCCCAGGTGAGAGGACCGCTAGGACCAAGAATACCTGGGAACGCTGGAGAAGGCGGAAGAGGGGAGGGGGCAGAGCCGAGAGAGGAAGTCGGCTGACCTCTGCCAGGGCTAGGGAGCAGACCATGGACCCCCGCGGAGGGTGTCCTGGAAGACTCCACAGCTGACAGCTGTACAGCCACGTTGGTACTACCTAGGCTGCGCCCAGAAGAATCCCCCAAGTGAGGCGACCGGGGCCGTATAGATCCAGAAGGACGGTCCCCTGCCTCCAAAGAATGGGACCCCCTCAAGGAACCAGAAGGGGAAGGGCAGAAGTCCGCACTTCGGCTTCGTCCAGGGCCCGGGTGGGTCCCAGAGAAAGGTCAATGCACCGACCCCACACCCCTCGACCCCTCGGAGTCCGAGAGAGTCCTAGTCCTCGAAAGGGCCAGCCTAGGAAGCTGGCAACTCTGGGCTGCCCCCGAAGGGGAGACCCAGGGAGCAGCACCCTCCCCTCCCGTGGGCTTCCTGATAGGCCCCAAAGTTGAGCGATCGAGACACACCACCGGAGGGGGTACCACCGCTGAGGGGTCAAGGAACACCCCAAGGCCAGGTTGCATGGCAATGGTGGCACGCACCACAGCCTGCTGGTCAGTACCACTGACCCTAACCTCGGGGGGAACCAGGTGCACCTCAGTAGGGGGCTGACTGAGACCTGTCATGGAGACCACCGGCTCGTCGTCCTCTGCAGACAACCCCGAAGGGTGTGACTGCCCATGACCGAGCCCCGACTCTACCCCAAGAGGCAGAGTCTGAGGCCCTAAGCCAGACGGTAGGAGGCGAGGGAAGGCGACCTTACCAAAGGGCCTAGAAGTCAAAGCAGTGGCCAAGGCGGCACCTGCACCCTCCACAGCCCCGCAAGCGGCGCTGGCAGAAGGCGGCAGGGCAGCACGGGCCAAAGGTCCTGAACTAGGGCCAGCTGTGGCACTGTCAAGTCCACCGGCACCAGGGGCGGTACCAGGAACAGAGACGGCGCCGACAGAAGCCCCAGCAAGAGCCTCGGCGCCGCGAGTGGCACCGAGGATACAAAGCGGCGCCGACGACTCAGAGGGTGGACTCGGCGCCGAACACGGCACCGCCAGACCCCCCCGGCACCGCGAGCGGCACCGAGAGCACCAACGGCGCCGAGGACGGCACCGACTGATGACTCCGAAGGCCCCTCGGTGCCAAGGACGGCGCCCAGGCGAGACATGGCGAAAGGCGACACCGATTCCAGGGTCATGGCACCGCGAGCAGGATCAGCACCGACAAGGCCCACGGCGTCGAGAGACAAGTAGGCGCCGCCGTCGGTGCCGACAGGGCCCACGGCACCGCTTAACGGCGCGCCAAGGCCCCGACGGCACCAAGCGATGGCGCCAAGGACGGCGCCGACTCGGCCTTCCGGACTGCGGAGCGACACTGGGAGCCTTCACCCCGGGGGTGATTGCATAGCAGGCGCCCCGCCCGCCTCCCGGGAGGAAGCGGACGGCCTCCTGCGCCGCGAAGGAGCCTCGCCAAGGCTAGGCTACAAGAGACCGAGGCTCTCCTCCTCCTCCGTCCATATAGAACCGGAGGGGACCGGAGGAAAGGCCGAGAGAGCGTTTGGCCCGACGAAAGTAATCCTACCCCGAAAGTCGGTGGAGTCGCTCACTTTAAACGCACGCTGTTCGAGGACGCGGGCGTCCATGGAGAAGCAGGCATCGCACTAATCCATGTCGTGAAGCGGCCACACACGAGAGACACCGGGTCATGCGACGGTAACGGAGTACTCTGCGGCCGCACGGGCACTGACGCATGGGGCCACCCCGCCTAGACGACTTCTTGCCCTCCGACCACGACATGACCTACGGAAAAACACCAAAAACAGACTCGACGTCGCTTATACTGTAAAATAAATGGAAAGATCTTACCAGCGACGTCGAGTAGGGCAGACTAGAACTAGCAGGAACCGACGGACTGTCGACGACAAAAGGCTAAGGCCTAAAAGTTTGAAAATTTCTTCAGCTGGCTTCCCACGAGGCGACCTCGACGGTGGGAGACGAAGAACTGGTAGGCAGGCGGAGTCGACACAGCTTAACGGCTAATCCTCGAGCGCCACATAGTACGTCGGCCTTGAGGGCGGCGCCGATGCTGCGTCGACTCCGTCTATCCTTTTTTTAAAAAAAAAAAAAGGCTCCCGCGGGGTCCTGATCTCCGGCCAGTACCCATCTGTGATGAATGGTGAAGACTGACACAGATAAGATCAACATGTCAGAGACAAAGTAACAATTAGTCAATACTGTACAGTCCAGTGCTGGCAGGGAGTCCAGGCAAATAACACAGTGTGGAACATGATAGCAACAGTTCAGCGAGGTACAGACAGGAATAGTCAGCAGACTGCAGTCAGGTGCAGGCAGACAGAAAACACATAGTAAGTGCAGCGAAAAGGGCATGGCAGCCACAGGAGGTGGCCAGGGGGCCAGGCAGATATAGCAGAGCCCTTACGAAGAGGGCAGTCTATACTGTTGAATTTGACGGCAGATAAGGACCGCTTGGCCCACCCAGTCTGCCCATTTCCCTACCTAATGGATAAGGTGCAGATCCTAGTTAGCCAACAGCCTACTTCTTCCTACCCCCACCCCCTAGAATTGCCTTATGACTGTCCCATGCATTCTTGAATTCCACAGTTTTTCACTCCACAACCTCCTCCGGAAGGCCGTTCCATGCATCCACAACCCTCTCTGTGAAAAAATGATTCATTACATTACCTCTGAGCTGCCCCCCCTTGTTCTTGCACACCTCTTTTTCTGAACGATGCTACACTTTTGGACTTTGTTGATTCCCTTGAGGTACTTGAAAGTTTCTATCATGTCCCCCCTCTCCCTTCTTTCCTCGAGGCTATACATATTAAGCTCCTTAAGTCTCTCTTCATATGTCTTCTGGTGCAGACCCTGCACCATTTTAGTTGTCCTCCTCTAGACTGCCTCCATCCTGTATATGTCTTTGCGGAGACTGGGTCTCCAGAACTGCACGCAGTACTCCAGATGGGGTCTCATCAACTGTCCGTACAGAGGGATAACAACTTCCTGTTTTCTTCTGGTGATGCCTCGCCCTATGCATCCCAGTATCCCCCCAGCCCTCCTTACTGCTCTCTCACATTGCTTGCCCACCTTTATATCATCTGATATGACTACCCCAGGTCCCTTTCCATTTCTGTTGTCAGTATCTCCCCCCCCCCACTGTGTACTCTTCCCCTGGGTTTTTGTTTCCCAGGTGCACTATCTTGCACTTCCTAGCATTTAATCTAAGTTGCCATACATCTGACCATTCCTCTAACCTTGCCAAGTCCCTTCTTATCCTTTCCACCCCATCTTGTGTATCAACTCTGTTGCAGATCTTTGTGTCGTCTGCAAAGAGACATACTTTTCCTTCCAGTCCCTCTGCAATGTCGCTTATAAAGACATTGAAGAGGACCGGTCCTAATACTGAACCCTGTGGTACCCCACTAGTAACCCCCCCTTTCTTCAGAGTGGACTCCGTTTACTATTACCCTCTGTGTCCTGTTCTCCAGCCAATTCTTTACCCAGGCTACCATCTTGGGACCCACTCCCAGGCTGGCTAACTTGTATATTAATCTTTTGTGTGGGACTGTGTCAAATGCCTTGCTAAAGTCTAGGTAGGCCATGTCCACAGCCCCTCCCTGATCTTCTACTTTAGTCACCCAGTCAAAGACATCTATTAGATTCGTCTGACATGACCTTCCTGCTGTGAATTCATGCTGCCTTGGGTCCTGTACCCCTCTGGCCTCTAGGTACTCAACAGTTCTTTCCTTCAGAAGTGATTCCATCATTTTCCCCATCTCTGAGGTTAAACTAACAGGTCTGTAGTTTCCTGCTTCTGCCCTGCTCCCACTTTTGTGAAGTGGAATAACATCTGCCCTCCTCCAGTTCTCAGGCACCACCCCATCCTCCCACGATTAGTTAAAGAGGGTAAGTCAGTGGTGTCACTAGTTCAACCCCTGGGAGGGGAAGTAGTAAGGAAAGGAACAGCAGGAAAAAGGATGATCCCTCAGGAAACCAGGCCTTGCAGAACTGCGAGGCCAAATCCTGCTCTGAGTCTGGAAATGATGTCAAGGCTGTAATGCCTGACAAAGGTATGGACAGAACTCCAGGTAGCGGCAGCAAAAATATCAGCTGCTGGTACCTGCTTTAGTGCTGCGAAGAAAGAAGTGACAGCTCTGGTAGAGTGAGCTCTAACCGGTCCCGGGGTAGACCTGTTGTGCTTCTCATAACAAAAGGTAATGCAATAGAACAACCAGTGCGAAAGTGTCTGCTTGGTGACTAGGTGACCTAAGGACCGTTGAGCAAAGGATACAAAAAGTTGTTCAGATTTCATGTCCCCTTTCATCCCAGCTAGGTAACATCAGACAGCCCTGTGGACGCCCAAGGAGTGAAGCAGGGCTTCCCCCTATTAGAATGCTCTGGATAGTATACCGGGAACTGAACGGATTGATTCAGAGTGAGCTCGGAAACTACCTTTGGTAGAAACTTCGGGTTAGTGTGAAGATCAACCCTATCCTTGTGAAAAACAAGGTAAGGTTCTTTACACATGAGGGCTTGAAGTTCTGAAATGCACCTCGCCAAAGTAATAGCTACCGAAAGCAAAGTCTTCCAGGATAGAAGACGGAGCTCAGCTTCCATAGCCAGTTCAAAGGAAGGAAATGTAAGCTTCTCCAGGATGAAAAGGAGATCCCAAGGGGGAACAGGATCCCTGATGGGAGGTCTGACATGAAGAATACTGCATAAGTAGGCTTTGAAAACCTCCATCTGAGCTACCGTCGTATCTGATACAAGCAAGTGATAAGCGGAGATGGCGGCCAGGTGCACTTTGATGGAGGAATAACTGAGACCTGTCTCTGAGAGAGAAAGCAGGTATTCTAGAACTGAATTAACCGGACAGACCAGCGGGTCCACCCTCTTGGCTGTGGCCTATACAGAAACGCTTCCACTTCATAAATGGCGGGTCTCAGTGGCAGGCTTGCGCCGACTGGTAGAACTTCGCGCTTACCTGATCGGATACACCAAATTGGCTTTAGCTAGGTCCTGAGGAGTCAGGCATGCAGGTGAAGAGAGCGCAGATTCGGATGGATCAGGGACCCACTGTCCTGCAACAGGAGATGAGAGGATAGTGGAAGAGGCAGCGGAGGCTCTGCTGCTAAACACTGAAGTAAAGGAAACCAAATCTGACAAGGCATAATGGAGCGATCAGAATGAGGATGGAGGGTTCTGACTGCGCTTTGAGGAGAACCTTCTGTAACAGCGGGAAAGAAGGAAACGCATAGAGAAACCTCCCTTTCCAGCAGAGGGACGACGTGCCTTGCCAAAAAGCTCCAGGCTCTGGACCTAGCGAGCAGAAATTGGGCAGTTTTGCATTGAACCATGACACGAAGAGATCCAGGTCTGGTGTCCCCCACTGACAGAAGATGTGATCTGCGACTTCTTGAAGCAGCTCCCATTTGTGAGCTTGTGATATTGTCCTGCTGAGCGTATCGGCCAGTACGTTTTGTTTCCCTTGAACGTGTACCGCCGTCAACAAGAGCTGGTGCTCCACTGCCCAGTCCCACACTTGCATGGCTTCCTGGCAGAGAGGGTAAGAGTGTGTGCCACCCTACTTGTTGATGTAGAACATCACTGAAGTGTTGTCCGTCTGTACCAAGAGGTGGCCCTGTACTAGGACTGAGACCAGGGCTTGGAGGGCATAAAGAACCGCTCTCAGCTCCAGAATGTTGATATGCAGATCTTCCTCTATTGAGGACCAAGAGCCTTGAGTGCGATGTGTCCCCAAGTGAGCGCCCCATTCCGCGGACGACGTGTCCATGGTCAGAATCTGGGACGGTGCTCCTATGTGGAAGGGGATGCCGCCAGCAAATATTTTGATGACATCCACCAGCATAATTCCCAGTGGACTGGCTCCGAGATCTGGATCGAGGTGTCCAAGCTGTCTAATGTTTGATCCCATTGAACCCTTAAGGACCACTGAATGGTTCTCATGCGTAGGTGTGCCAGAGGGACCAAAACTATGGTGGTTGCCATATGCCCTAACAGCCTGAGGAGGAGGCTGGCAGGGACTCTTTGAGGCCGAAGAGATCTGAGATGCCAAGACCTGAATGCAACCTGCTCTGTCGGTGGGAAGAAACACCTTCCCGAGAGTGGTATCCAGAAGAGCTCCTATGAACTAGAGGTTCTGGGCTGGGAGCAGATGAGATTTGTCCCTGTTGATGGTGATCCCCAAGCGCTGAAACAGCGAGATGGAATCCCTGATAGTTTCCAACAGGCGAGGTCTGGAGGGAGCCAGGAGGAGTAAATCATCCAGATAAGGAAACACAAAGTGGCCCCATCTCTGCAGTGCCGTGGCGAGTACTGCCAGGCACTTGGTGAAGACTCTGGGGGCTGAAGAGAGACCAAATGGAAGGACTCGGAACTGACCATCCTTGTCTTTGAACCTGAACCTCAGAAATCTTCGATGGCTCCTGGAGACAGGGATATGCAAGTAGGCGTCCTGCATGTCCAGAGATGCCAACCACACCCCTGCCGAAATGAGTGGCAGGAGAGTGGGGAGGAAAACCATCCTGAATCTCCTACAGGAGACCAATTGGTTCAGACTGCTGAGGTCCAAAATGGGTCTAAGGTCTCCCAACTTTTTCAGAACTAGGAAGGAGTGGGAGAAGAACCCTCTCTCTCTCTCTCTCTCTTCGCCGGGGAAACCGGCTTGATGGTGTTTTTGCCCAAAGGGATAAATCTCCTTGACCAGCGCCGTGTTCCCTTGATAATGGGATGGGGCGGTGGTCTGTCCGTGGAATAGAGTCGAACTCTATGGAGTGCCCGAACGCCACAAGATCGATTACCCACTGGTCAGAGGTCACTTGACCCCATGCATCCACACAGAGGGAAAAGCGACCTCTGACCGGCTCCCGACTGAACGTCTGGGGGATTAGTCAGGCGGTGGGGGGAGGGAGGGTGGCAGTGGCTGCCTTGGCATGTCTAGAGGAGGAGGCAGAAGAACCTCTGGCTCAGCCCCTGCGACTAAAGCTGCCTCGCTGCGAATGTTGTTGAAAGCAAGGCAGCTGAGGTTGATGTCCCCCATGGCCACAAAAACGAGGCTTACGAGCTCACCCCTGTTTCGGCTGGTACATGGATTGCACAGTTCGGATGGCCTTGCTGGAGTCCTGCAGCCTGGTGATGATTCTCTCCATGTCTTCGCCAAACAGCACGGAGCCCTTGAAGGGAGCATCCAGTATGTTCGTCTGTACATCGGGATCAAACCCAGAAACCCAAAGCCAAGCATGGCGTCGGAGGCAAATGCCAGTGGCAGCCGACCTTGAAGAGGTGTCCGCAGAGTCATAGGCCAACCTCAGAAAGTGGGTACCCACGTCCGAGCCGGTCTGAAGTAGTTTGGCAAGCTCTGCCTGCTGAGGGCAATCTGGCATGCTCTGCACAATTGCCAACCCTTGTTCCCAAAGGGCGTTCTGGAATTGGACCATGTGTGCCAGGAAGTTTAGATTCCTGATACTGCAAGTGGCGGCAGAGTACACCTTGCGTCCCACAGAATTCAGCTGCTTTGACTCTCTGTCAGGCAGCTGGGTGCTCAGGTGTGTGGGCCTCTGTGAATGATCGTGAGCTGCCGAAATCACCACTGAGTCCACTACGAGTGGTTCAGCCAGAAAAGGATGGTCCTTAGTTGCCCGATAAAGCTGATGAGCCTTTTTGGGCACAGCAGCGGAGGAGTGAGGGCACTTCCAGGTCGTGAGGGTGACATCCTCGAAGATGTCGACCATGGTAGGGATGACCACCGGCTTAGGGTCTTTTTGGCAGAGGTATTTAGCCAACCGCAGTCGCTCCGGGTCCGGGGCCTCAGTGTCCCAGTCCATGTTGGCCTGGATGTGCCTCATCACCTCCATGAAGCCAGGGTCATCTGGAGGAGATCTGGGGTGTCCCACAATGTCCCCAGGTCCGGCTCTACATCGGAGTCTACCCGTGAAGTGTCACAGTCCACGTAAGAGTCAGGGGTGGAAGAGGAAGGAGATCTGTGCCGCTTCCTCTTGCGCCTCCCATCTGGAGAAGAAGAGCGGGAGGAACTACTGGACCTAGACCTCCTTCTTTTCTCCTTATGCTTTTTGGGTGCCAGTTCCTCATCCACCCCAGCATCTAATGGTTCTGGGGTATTAGGTACTGGAACCGAATGGGCATGGGAGGAGGTGCCCCCACTGGTAGATCCCGCTTCACGGTGTCCCAACAGTGGGTGAAAAACCCCTTGACCTGCTAGAGATTCAGTTTGCGTGAACCCGGTGCACGGAGAGGGGGAGGAGGAGGAGCACCCAAGCCTGAGCCGGAGTCGGCCCCATCGTCAGGGGTACTGGCATTGGGGGTCCACCCCTTATCCACTGACGTAGGCCTAAGGGGCGTCAGCGCCTCCGTCGTCAGGCTCCGACGTCACACAGGCCAGTGACCGAGGTGATGGGGTGCCAGAACTGACGTCGGGAGGCTCCGGGGTGGCCGGCGTCAGAAGGACAGTGACCGGAGGTGGTATGACCTTCACCAGGTCGGTGGCCAGTGGGGCTGCAGGCGGACATTGGTCCAGCGTCCGCTTGTCTTTAGAGGCCAACGGACATCCTTCAGAGGCGTGAACCTTAGGGCAGTCAGCCTTATAGGTTGTGGACTTCTCGACCGAGCGCAGGTCAGTCGCCGAAAGCGGGCATCGGTCAGAGTCCCGAGATTTCGGTGGCAAGGAGGAGGCCCTGCTGCCAGAAGACCCAGAGGCCTTGCTCGACTCCTGTGAGTCGGCCTTAGAGGAAGAGGCCGAGCAGGAGGAGGTCTTACCTGCGTTCGGCCAGAAAGCCTTCTCTGCAGGCAGATGTACCTTCAAAGGATGAAGGGTAGATCCAGGAGACTTTGTCACATAAGACCCGGAAGATGGTTTAAGGGCCGTGAGGCGGGAGTCATGCCCCGATGATCCGGACTTCGAGCCCGAAGACCTGGGCCTAGAGTGGGACCTTTCTCTGTCCTTGTGCTCCTGGGGTTTGTGTTGCTTGTGGGTGGGAGGGTGGTCAGATTCCCCCGAGGAAGAGGCCCATTCCACGGTGGCCAATTTTGATTCCGCTAGGAAGGCGGAAAGGGACTTCTGACACCTGATCCTAGTGTGGGAGTTGAAGACATGACAATGGGTGTAGGCGTCGTGGTCGGGCCCAAGACAGAAGAGGCATGCCGAATGGCCGTCCTTGGTAGGTATCTGACGCTCACAAGAGCACATGTGAACGTGGAAAGAATTGGAGCATGTGGGGAACTCCTCCCCTATATAGGGTGATGACAGGGGTGGAGCCGATACCAGCGGGGGCGCTCACGCTGTACTGCTGGATGGGGAAAAAAAAAATGTTGAGAACCGCCAAGTGGCATCAGTCCTCATTGTGGTACCTGCTGCAAGAGCTTCCTCTCGAAGTAAGATCCACTGATACTCTGTGAAGTCAGTATCAGAGGAAAGTTGAAGGGGAGAGTCCTCTTCCTCAGAGGAGGAAGCCAACAATGTGGGAGGACTCTGTACAGGGTGCGATGGTGCCGAGGAAGGAGGTGGAAAACCATCTTGTCTATGGCCCTAAAATAAATGGAGAATGCACTCTCCGTCACTCTATACTGTTCCCAAGTGAGGGACCCCAGGGGACCAGAAAGACCTGGGAGAAGGGGAGGTGGAGGCAGAGAGGAAGGGGTGGAGCAGAATGGTCCTGGGAGACCGACGTCCCTCTTCCAGGGCTGAGGGAGCAAGCATGGGACACTTCCAGAGAGAGGGGGCTGCACTGCCCAACCCAACCACCAACTGTTGCTCAACCCTCTCCAAATCAACAGGGTGGTGCCGGGAGAGACCCCTGATAAGGAGATTGGAGCCATACAGGCCCAGAAAGGTGGCTCCTGTCCCCACCAACAGCAGGGCTCTGGCTCCTAGCCGGAAAGGGGGAGCCCGGACCAGGGCTCCTACTCTGCCCCGAGGTGGTCAAGGCCACTGGGGGAGAGTGTGATGCAAGACGAAGCTCCCCCCCACCCGACCCAGAGGACCGTGATGTGCCCCTCGAGAGAGGCCCTACTTTGGCCACTGCTCTAAGGGAAGGGGGAAGAGAAAAACTGGCACCCAGGTCGGCTTCCAACTCCTCCTCGGACTCCAGGTCGGCACCAACGGCCTAGGTAGTGCTGAAGACAGTATCAGCAATGGAAATGGTACTGAAGGGGGTGCTGTGACCCAAAGTGGCACTGACCGTGGCACCATCAGCCATGGCACCAACCATGGCACTGCCACCAGAGGCAGCACAGACATCAGATGTGGCGCTGGACGCAGCACCAACCCCAAAAGTGGCAGCGACCTCGGAGGTGGAGCCAACCTAAGAGGCGACACCAAAAGTGGCACAGTCCCCAGAAGTGGCACTGTTACCTGGAAGGGCACTAGAAATGGCGACGGAGGCCTATGTGGCACCAAGGGTGGCATCGGCAGAGGAGCAGTGCCGTAAATGGTGTCAGCCTGAGAACCTGACAAAGTAGAGCATCTCCTGCTAAGTCCAGGGAGCATCTGTAGCTCCGGAGAACTGGGCTGCCAATCTGTATCATCCTGGTCGTCCTCCGATTCCAAGGAGGAGACCACAGAGATCCTGAAAGAGGCAACTCCAGACACTTACCTGTCCTGGCACCGGGGATGGTGTGGGGAAGGGACGCAGCGACAATGGCAGTGCCACCTCGCTCACCGGCACCGAGGTTGGTGCCAGAAGCCAAGGCCGTGCCCACCAGAGCCTCTGAGGGAACCACTGATGTAGGCCCTGTGTATAGCTGAGACCTCAACACCGGGGTGGCCCAGTTCTCCGAGGTGGAACTAGGCCATGAGAGGTACACAACCGGATCCCCGGAGGAGACTGACTGTTCACATGACCCCTTGTCCAGGCATCCGGTCTCAGCGAGACCTGAGACAATGGAGGTGCGGGGAGGCCCAGGAGAAGGGCCTAGGTACCTTACTTTAGCGGCTCTCGAGCGATGCCGACCACTCAAAGTTGGGGGGCCTGCCCCAGCCTTGCCATGCAGTTGACCAAAGTGCAAAAATCCATCGAGAAATAGGCATTACAGCGATCCATAGCATGGTTTAGCCATAGGCAGGTGAAACACTGGTCATGTGGGTCCGTTACGAAAAGAGATTACCACAGGGCACTGCACCTTCAAAATGTTTTTTGTCCTGAACCAGGCATGATCAACTGCAGACAAAATTAAGAAAAAGAAGTAAAAGACTCAATGCCGCAGTTTAAATACAAGAAAAAAAAATTATGCCAGATAACGGTGACGGGAACAGCATCAAGTGACTATGAACGAGCAGAACCAAGAAAGGTGAGTCTTCTGGAAGATTCTGAGGCAATGTCCCATGGAGTCATGCTGCTGTCCTCGATGGCGGGAAAAACAGAACTAAGGTGGTGGAGGGGCCGGTGTCTGTTACTGGCCAACCTGTGAGCACCACGTAGTATGTTGACCTTGAGGGAGGTGCCGTCTTCGACACTGGCCCCTCCTCCAGAGAGGAAGAAAGCGTTGGCTAAAAAACTTCCCACTGGGTCCTAGCACCTCCAGCTGGTACCCACCAGTGATGAATGGAGAAGATTGATACAGGTAAGATCAAACAGCTGCAAGGAATTCCTACAGTTCTTCGTATGGTCTGTATAGTAATGCAGAATTCTATATACATCTAAGGTGTGGAGCAATGCTTCCCTCGGACTGGCATGCTCTGGATAATAAACTGGCAGGTGGATGGTTTGAACTCAGACACCATCTTAGGAAGAAAAGTAGAGTACATACACAAAGACACCCTGTCTTTGTGGAAAATCAAAAAAGGAGGCTCACACATCAGAGCCTGAAGCATGGAAATCCTTCGAGCAGAAGTAATAGCGACTAAAATAACACTTTCTATGACAGAAAGCGTAGCTCTCATGTCACGACTGACTCAGAAGGAGCCAAAGTAACTTTCTCTAACACAAAATTCAAGTCCCACGGCAGAAGGCTGAAATGGCTGACCGGTGCACCTTAACAGAAGAGTATCAGGCCAGAATTTGAAAGGGGCAGCAAGTACTCCAGAATCTGGTTCACTGGACAAGTGAAAGGAAAAGGAAGTCACCCACACAGCAAAGCGCTTCCACATCATGGAACAAGTAGCCCTAGTGGAAGGTTTCCTTGCAGCCACCAGGACATCAGCCACCTTTTGGGACACCTAAAATCTAGCCATGGCTATGTCTTCAGGAGCCATGCATGGAGGTGCAGTGACCAGGGTGCCCTGCTCCTGTGATAGCAAACCTTTGCACAGGGGCAGGGGTTCTGGAGGTTCCACCGCCAGCTGCTGCTGCAGCAAGGGAACCAGAACTGACGAGGCAAGAAGGGAGCAATGAGGACTAGGGTGGCCCCTTCCAACTGGAGCTTGGTCAGCACTCTCTGAAGCAGAGGGAAGGGAGGAAAAGCGTACAGGAACCTCCCCTTCCAAGAGAGGGACAACACGTCTTGCCAGAAAACTCCAGGCCCTGGAGCAAGCAAACAAACATGCAGCAGTTTTGCATTGAGTGGGGATGTAAAAAGGTCCAACTCTGGACAATTCCACTTGTTGAACAGGCCTTCTACAACTGAGGTCAGCAGCTCCCACTCGTGTATCTGAGACTGGGACTGGCTGAGCCTCAAGGACATTTTGGATGCCTGGAACATGGAAGACCTACAGTTCTTGACTGTTTTCTAGAGCCCAGTACCAGACCCTCATTATTTCCTGACACAGAGGGTATAAATGGGTCCCCGCTTGTGTGCTGATGTAGTGCACTATACTGATGTCGTCCATCTGCACTAGCAGATGGCTTGGGGACAGATGGGTTTGAAAGGCTTGCAAAGCAAACAGAACAGCTCTAATCTCTAGGATGTTGATGTGGAGAGCAGTCTCTACACTGGACCACATCCCTTGAGTCAGATGAGCCCCTTCAGACCAAGCCTGAAGCGTCTGCGGTGACAATCTGCTGAGGGGAAGGAATGAGGAAGTGAACCCTTTTCAACAGGTTGCTGGGTTCCATCCACCATAGCAGTACCTTTTTGACTGGCGAGGAGACCAGAACTTGTTGTTCTAGGTCATCGGTGCGCTGGTCCCACTGGACCCTCAACGTTCACATGGTTATCTGCATGTGCAGCCTGGCTAAGGGTATGTGACAATGGCTGCAGACATTAGGCCCAGGAGCCTCAGGAAGGTTCTGGCCATGACATTATGTGCCGTTGTAAAGCAGCTGGGCCTGAGCCATCAGGTGGTCTGCCTGGTCCTGCGGCAAGAATGCAAAAACCCAAGCCATGTCAAGTACCACCCCAATGTATTGGAGGCACTGGCAAGGGGTCAAGACTGACTTGGACAGATTAACTTTGATTCCCAGGGTATGGAACAACTGCCTGGTATGCTCTATGATCTGGAGCAGCTGCTTCCTGGACTGTGCTTTGAACAGCCAGTCATCCAGGTAAGGGAAGACCACAGTCCCTCTCTCCTGAGGGCCACTGCTACCACCATCAAGAATTTGATAAAGACCTGCGGCGCAGATGACAAGCCAAATGGCAGTGCTTGGAAAGGAAAATTACGTACCTACCGTAATTCTTGATCTTCTTGGACGAGTCTCCACCACTCATTCACACTAGTGGGATTAGCACCGGAGGCACTAAGACCCATCGGGAGCAAACTTTTTGCTGGAGGGTCGGCGCGAGAGACGGCGCCGCGAGACACGGCGCCGCGAGCAGCGCTCGAGCGGTAATGACCATCTCGGCGACGACCTCCAACCGCCTCAGTACCTTTTTACCAAGGAGGTGCAGCGCAACTAACGAGAGTAAACCCAACATTAAAAACGGACATAAGATAGTCCGATGACCCGTGTAAGAAGGGTCAGCAAAGAAGTCCTCACGGCCTAAAGATTTGAGGGAGTGAAGACCAATACAGCGGTGAGCTCGGGGATGGAGGGAGGCGGTAGGAATGAGTGGTGGAGATCATCCAAGAAGATCAAGAATTACGGTAGGTAACGTAATTTTCCTATCTTCCTGACATAAGTCTCCACCACTCATTCACACTAGTGGGAGAGTACTAAGCTGATAATCCCCAAAAGGGCGGCAGGAGAGCCAGAGCTCACGCTGCTCTAAGATAGAAGCCCATTAGGACAGTTCTGCGAATGCGGAATGTCGCCTAGCATGAACATCCAGTGCATGAGTAACTGAAGGTATGCACTGAGCTCCAGGTATGCGGCGTTGTATATATCTGCAATTGAACATTGCGATTTCCATAGGGATGTCATGACCACCTTAGTAGAGTGGAGTGTACACTCTACCTTCTAATTTAACTTGAGCCATGGAATAGCAATGACGAAGGCATGCCACTAACCATGAAGAGATGCATCTAATAGCGACAGGTTGACCCAGCCGGGTGTCGCTGAAAGAAACGAACAGTTGCTGAGTCTTGCGAACATCCTTGGTTCTATCTAAATAGAACGCAAGGCTCTCTTAACATCCAAGGAATGAAAATGCGTTCCTTCATTTTGGAAATTAGCGAAGTAGCGGAAGTACCAGAGGTTGGTTTAGATGGAATTCTGACACAACCTTGGGAAGAAATTTAGGATGAGTACGGAGAACTACCTTGTCTTTATGGAATACAGTATACGGAGGGTCCGTAACCAGGGCATGTATCTCAGAGACCCTGCGGGCTGAGGTAATGGCCACCAGGAAGGCAGTCTTCCAGGTAAGAAATTTTAGCTCACAGGTAGCTAAGGGTTCGAAAGGCTTCCGAGTGAGCATGTCCAGCACCAGGTTAATGTCCCAGGCTGCAACTGGACGCTTAACAGGGGGTCTGGTATGGAGAATCCCCTTA
The DNA here is from genome assembly GCA_016271365.2 of Neoceratodus forsteri. Taxonomy (NCBI): domain Eukaryota; kingdom Metazoa; phylum Chordata; order Ceratodontiformes; family Ceratodontidae; genus Neoceratodus; species Neoceratodus forsteri. The sequence goes on along the minus strand of CM057449.1, from coordinate 1,270,521,664 downwards.
AGAAATCTCTTCACCATAGGTAACTGAGCCAGAGTTAAGGAAGAAACCGGCTCATGGAGCTGAGATGGCACTAAGGTGAACTTTAACTGTGGAGTACTGAAGACCTAAGTTTGACAGGTCCAAAAGATACTCCAGAACCTTGCCAGGAGGACAGGAAAAGGGATTCCAAGAGGATTTTGCACACCAGAGAGAAAAACGTTTCCATTTGGAAGCGTACGTTTTTCGGGTGGCTGGCTTCCGAGCAGCCAGAAGGATGTCTGAGACTCTACGAGAGGCGTTGAACCGATTCACTTCTATCTCTTCAGGAGCCAAGCATGAAGGTGAAGTGATTTCAGGTTGGGATGGACCAACGAACCCTGAGTCAAAAGACTGATTTGCAAAGAAGTGGTCTCGAGAGGCTGCCAACATACTGTTGAGTGAGGAAACCATAGTTGCCAAGGCCAGGAAGGAGCAATGAGAATCATCTTGGTCCCCTGAGACTCGAACTTGAGGAGTACTCTCTGGATTAGAGGAAGCGGTGGAAGCGAAAAGCGTTTTGTCCACAGCAGCCTGAACGCATCCTGACAGAAAATGCCAGGCCCTGGATTCTGGAGCAGAAGAGAGCAGTTTTGCGTTGAGTGGGGATGCAAAAGGTCCAGTCTGAGTCCCCACTCTTTGAACAGGGACGAGCTACGGCTGGATCGAGAGACCACTCGTGAGGTCTGCCTCCGTTCTGCTGAGGTGATCTGCTAGGTCGTTTTGTATACCTGGCAGATAAACCGCTTGAATCAGAGACTTGTGCTCCAAGCACCACTCCCACACCCTCATTGCTTCCCTGCAAGGGATAAGAATGAGCACCGCCTGCTTGTTGATGTAATACATCACTGCTTTGTTGTCCGTTTGAAGGAGAATGTTCTTGTGACAAAGGACATCCTTCAGAGCTCGGATTGCATAGAGGACCGCTCTCATCTCCAGGACATTTATGTGGAGATGAGTTTGAACTGAGTCCATACACCTTGAGTGTGGAGGGAGAGACAGTGAGCTCCCATCCCATTAGCGATCGTCTGTGGTGATGGAGATCTGATGATCTGGGGAGCAAGGGAATCCTTCAGGAGATTGCTCTCTTGAGACCACCAGGTGAGAGACCTTGAAGGGTCTCCGTCACCTTGATGGGATAAGACTGGGGTGAGAGGTGGGGACCACTGAGTGGAGAGCATCCATTGGGTGGTTCTCATGTGCAGTCGGGCCAGAGGACAGTGAAGACCGAGGCGCCATGAGACCCAACATGCGTTGCATCGAGAGAGCTGTAACCGATTGGTTCTCCTGATGTAACGGGCCATTCAAGGATGTCGAGTCTTCTGTCCTCTGGAAGGAAAGCCCGCTGAAGAGGTGTCTAGAAGCGTCCCTATGAAAGGAGCCTCTGGAGGGTTGCAGTTGAGATTTTTCAAATTCAGCAGAACTCCCATGGGCGTGAGAGAAGGCAGTCGTTTGCACGGCTTCAAAGTCCCTTGGCGGAAGGGCTTGCTAGAAGCCAATCGTCCAGGTAGGGAAACACTCGAGTCCGACTTTCCTGAGATGCGCTGCGAGAACTGCACAACACTTTGCAAAACTCATGCCGAGATAACCAAAGGGCAGGACTCTGAACTGATAATGCTGACCCAAAGCTACAAACCTGAGGAACTCGGTGGGTCGGGTGGACGAGGATATGCTGGTAAGCATCCTGCATATCCAGAGGCCAGCCAGTCATGTTGATGCAGCAAGGGTAACAGGGTACCTAGGAAATCATCTTGAATTTCTCCCTGGGGAGAATTTGTTTAACTTCTGAGGTCTAGAATGGAGCATCCCCCAGATTTCTTTGGAACAGAAAGTAATGGGAGTAGAACCCTGTGTTTCGCAGATGCGGGGGCACCAGTTCTATTGCCCTGTTGTTCAGAAGGCCCTGGATCTCCGCGGTGAGGAGGTCTGACTGAGAGGCTGACAACCTGGGTTGTCGTCTGGGAGGACAATTCGGGGGGGTTTCCAAGAAATTGAGAGAATAACCCTCGCGAATTATCCGAAGGACCCATTTGTCCGAGGTTATGGACTTCCACTGGTTGTAGAAGTACATCAGACGACCTCCCAACAGAGGAGAAAGTTCCACCTCGGGCAGAGTGGATGGAACTTGGGCCAACGACTCATAAGGTAGCGCTGGGAGCTTTAGGCCCCTGCGCTTTCTGCTGCGTCTTCTTTTGAGGTTGGGCAGGTTGGCTTTTATGGAAGCTTCCCCTGCCTCTGCCTCGAAAGGAGTGACGACTATGAAACTGACGTCTGTTCACATGCCCAGAGGAGGCAGGCAGTGAGGTCTGGCCAACTTAATGGCCGATCTAGTCTTCTGAGTGGCCTCTAAGGCTTGCTCCACCTGAGGGCCAAAAAGAAAGGAGCCATCAAAGGCAGCGCCATCACCTGCTGCTGAGCATCATTCGGTGAAGCCAGAAGTACGCAGAGCCAGGAATGGCGCCGTAGCACAACCCTCGCGCGGCTGCTGAGCGAGAAGCAGTGTCGAAAGCGTCCATGGCGGCTTTGACCTGTTGGTTATTGGACTCAATACCTCTAATAACGGTCAGAAGAAGCTCTGACTTGAACCGAATCTGGAAGAGCTTCAACCATTCTTTTCATAGAGTGCCACAGGATATACTCATACTGAGAAAAATAGCCTTGATAACTGGCAATACGATACTAGAGTGGAGGCAGCAAAGACTCTCTTACCTAATGTATCAATCTTACGAGACTCTTTGTTAATAGGTCGAGCTGTAGTAGTTTGAGGAAGAACGACCTTGTCATTCTCTGCCAGGACTACAATAGGATCCACAAAGGCTTGGGATGCCAAAATGGGACGATCCTTGGGAGCTGAATATTTCTTATCAATGGATTTAGCCACTGAGGGAATAAGAGCAGGATTATTCCATACCATTTGAGACAGCGTCTCGAAGGAAGGCTGGATCGGAGGAGTCAAATCCGTAGGGATCTCCGAAGCATGAAGATACTGGAGTCTTAATATCTTCCCAGGATCGATGTCTGTAGTCTGGAGAGAAAGAGTGGATCCCAGGTTCTTCAACAGAGACTTAAAGGACAGGTCCTCGACCACAGGCTCTGTAGCAAGAAAGATCCTGTTTCCTCCACTTCATCACCCAACCAAGGTCTGGGTCAGGCTCAACATCATCTCCTGATGGTCCAGAAAGGACTGTTTGGACAGGAAAGGAGGAAATAGGAGGGAGGAAATAGCAGAAAAACAAGGAGAGTCCCAAGGGCTGCCGGCGCGAGGACGGCAAAGCAGGGCTGAAGCGGCACCGAGGCGCCACCGAGCGCCAAAGAGGTGCCAGCAGCCCATAGCGCCCAGCCTTGGCGCGCGGGCGACCGCGGCGCGGCTGGCCACGGCCGTGCAGCGCCCGCAGACCTTGACGCCCGTGGTAGCACCGCCCCATCCAGCGGCACCACGGCGGGCGCGGGACCCGCGGCACCGCGGATGGCGCCCCGCAAGACCCAAGCTGACACAGCAGGCGCGACAAGCCAACAGACCCTGCAGAAGGCGCCGGAAGAGCCCCAGGAACCTGGAAAGCTAGAGAAGGAAAAAACAGGAGATAAGGGCATCGGTGAGGCCCCCTGCGCCGCAGCCATGTGAGGGGGGGAAACACCTAAGCACGGAGTCGCTGGCACCGAAGAAGGCGCCACGCGACTAGGAAGGTCCAACCGCCCTACCTGATCGCCGGAGGGGCCCGAGGGCTCCGAGGCAACCGAGCCAGGCAGAAGAACCAACCTCCGAGCCCATTGCTCCATAAGAGCGGCCCACTGATGAAACTGCTCATCTGGAGTCCTACCTATAGGCGGGGAGGGGCTCCGATGTCGAGGACGACGATTACCGGAAGTTGGCGACTCCGAAGAAGGAGACCGGCAACTAGCAACGATAACCGAGCGTCGACGCGCAGACATACCAGAGGGCGACCTCGAGTGATGCCTTCTCTTTTTTGACCTGTGGGCCGAAGAAGAGCTCGAGGCCGAACGGTGCCGAGAATGCGACCGTTTATTTTTATGCCGGCGGGGGGACCGCCCATCCCCCCGGGCATCGGACTGACCGTTGTCGGAACCCCGCTGAGGAGAAGGAGGCTGACCGGACCCAGCCCGGCTGACTGAACAGCTTTCATACGAAGTCTCCCTACCGCCACCTGACCTGCTCATGGTCGACTCCGCCCAGTAGGCCGAGACTTCAAGTAAAATTGAAATATTAGAAAATTTAACGAAAATAGAATAAAATTGCTTATACTACTTATCGTGATAAAGTTACAAAAAACAAACTGAAAACTATGCGCTAGTTTGAAGTTTGACTTTCAACCAAGCTGACGGCCGTCACTGAGCGCTACGTGGCGGGAAAAAAGGAACTGAAGTGCGTGGAGGGTCGTCACGAGATGGCTTCACACGCCGAGCCACTGCTCGCGGGCGCTGCGGTCTGGCGGGCGCCTGCCTCGCGCCGACCCTCCAGCAAAAAGTTTGCTCCCGATGGGTCTTAGTGCCTCCGGAGCTAATCCCACTAGTGTGAATGAGTGGTGGAGACTTATGTCCAGAAAGATCTTATAGTGCTTCCCCAGCAACTGGAACCTGAGGTACTGATGGTGGGGCACACATATCCAGGTATGCATCCTGCATGTCGAGGGAGCACATCTAGTCTCCCTGGTGCAGCAAGGGCAGCATGCCATGCAGGCTCACCATTCTGAACTTCTTGTACTTTATGTAGAAATTCAGATTTCTCAGATGTAGGATGGGCCGCAAATCCTCTGTGGATTTAAGGACTAGGAAGAAGTAGGAATATAACCCTCTGTTCCTCTGATCCTTGGGGACAGGCTCTATGGCCCTTTTTTGCAAAAATGTGTGAATTTCCCCCAGAAGCACTTGAATGTGGTCTGAAGGGTAACTTGAAAAAAACAGAGGTAAACTGGAGGACACTCTAGAAGTTCTAGAGTGTGGCTCTGTTCTATGAGCTGCAGGACCCAAGCATCTGTAGTGATCTCCGCTACCTGTCCAGGTGGACAGAGAAATGACCCCCTACCACTGTCTTAGTGCTGGAGGGTAGGGTCTGGCAAGGAGAGATGCTGAGGTGGCACCTGCAGCCAGGGCTGCACCACCTCCTCTTGGGGTCTTTCCAGTGGAGGTGGTAGGGGCAGGCAGGGCTGTTGCTGCCTGGTGCTTGCCCTGGGGACTGGCACCCTGCTTATGGTAGGCCATAAGAAAGGGCACCTTCAGACCACTTTTTGGCTGGGTATGGTAGAGAGAGTGGACTAACCGTAGAGTCCTGCCCAAAGCCTGCAGGTCAGACAGTATGTCCTGCACATCTGTCCTAAAGAGCTTGTAGCCCTTGAAAGGGGCATTCAGGATGGACTGTTGTACATGAGTAGCAAATCCAGACACCCTGAGCCAAGAATGCCTCCTCAAGCAGATGCCAGCCGCAGTAGCTCTAGTGAAGGAATCTGTGGCATCACAGGCAGACCTCAAAAGGTGTCTGCCCACATCTGCCACAGACCGTAGGGCCTTGAGCAATTCCTGCCTCTGGGGACCCTCTGGAAGGGCCTGGGTAGCAGCTTTGGCCTTCTTCCAGAAGGTATTCTAAAATCTGACCATGTGAGCAATGTAGTTCATAACCCTGATGGACAACGTTGCAGAGGGAAAGGCCCTTTTGCCAATAAGGCCCAGCTTTCTGGACTCATTAGGGGGAACAGAGCTGAGATGTTCTGCGGCATTTATCACCACTGAATCTGCATGTGGTTGCTCTGCAAAAAAAGCTTCCCAGAGGGAGCCTGGTACAATTTGTCTACCTTTCTGGGCATGGCAGCCATCAAATTCGGCCTGCACCAGGCAGCCACGATGGCATCCTTAAAGGCCGCTATAAGGGAAGAATAATCAAAGGTGGAGAATCTGGCAATTCCAAGTATCCCGTCAGACTTCTCCTGGTGACGTACTGCTCCTCAGCATCAAACCTCATGGCAGTCTGCAACTGTCTCATCACTGGGATGAAAGAGGGGTCATGGGGGGGAGAGTGTGGGGTATAACAGGTGGAGTCCTCACCTTCTGAGGAAACCGTCGAGGAAGAGTGGGAGGGGCTAGTATCCCCCTCATCTGCATCCTCATCCTCCCGGGAAGGAGATAAAGTTGGTATTCGTCCTCACTGGTTGGCTCTGAAATGGGCACCAATGGTGTCAAGGAGTGAGGCTGGGTAGAGCATGGCGCCATGGAGAGCATTAGGGAGGGAGCAGACCTGCTAGTAGGCCCCGGTGTTGGTGGCCCCAGAGGATGGAGAAGGCGGTGCATGAACTCACAAAAGGAGTATAGCATGGCCGGGACATCGATAATGACCAGCGTCGGAATGTCTTGTGATGCTGGTGGGGAAGCTTGGAGTCATTACTTTAGGATTTACATTTACTCTAACAGCTAGTGGAGCCAAAACAGGCAGACAGGAAAATAATACAAATTTTAAGTAGTAGTCAGTTGTAACTTATTATTTCTGAAATATTTTTTTTTTCCTTTTGTGGATTAAAAAGTGTTCTATGTGATAATATTGTGCTGGATGTGTGAAACCGCTCTTAGCCTGGCAGCCGACATATCCATCTCTTTCCCCCACTACATCATCAGCATTGTGATCTCACTGACAGTGACATCACAGGCGACTGACCTGGCAGTCAGAGTGGGTGTTCCTAGGCAGCGAGTGCTGTCCCACACATCACACCTACTAACACCAGGCAAACAATCTTCTAATTAAACAAAGGGAAAAGGAAAGTTGCCTTCAATATAAAAGGTAATGGTTGACTGCTTTTTAAAACCAATATTAGTGTTGGCAGAACACTAGCTCTTAAAATTTCAACATGCTACTGTTTCATTTTTTCATCATCTCATATGTCACTGAATTTTTATTGTTTTCAGTATTCTTTCTGACACAATGCTTTCATTTTTACATTTAAAATGGTGTTAAAAACACTGTTTGGACTTGTCTATGTGCAAGTGTAATGTCACCTGATGAATGTGTACACAGATGTTGTGCTTATTTATTCTGTACTGTTGCTCCTGTTCACATCTCTGGGTCTCCCTTGAAAATGAGCCCCTAATGCTCTTTGGTCCTACCTGGTTAACAAATGACAAATAAAAATAAACTGCACCCCGATCATATACTTATATAACCATCAAAAATGCAAACAATCTTTGGCTTAAACAGCCAAACAGAAACAAACCAAAGGTAATCTGTTCTGAAGAACAGACATTTTGCATAACATAAATGGACTTCATTAATATTATTTAGAGAAGGCCACTTTCTGGCATCTGGATATATGACTGTACATTTGAGCTCTGGCGCACATTCAAGCTGAAAGCAGTGGAAGGGGTGGCAGGACAAGATGGACCCTTCTTACTTTTCGCCACAACCATAGCATGTTACTGTGTAACCAAAATCCGGAAATCACCAGAAGTGCTTCTGTAGCTTTACGTGACATGGAAATTTCAGATAAAAGCAGATTTTACTGGCCAGCTCAAACATCCTAGAAACAAAAACTGAGTTTAAAATCAAGTTTGGCTTCAAACACTTAATACTTCAAAGACAAACTGGCAACCATAACACGAAAGTTGCCTTACATCATTCATCATGGTTACTCTTCCTAGTGTTTCCTTCGTACGATGAAAGAAAAGTCTAAACCCTACTGATTTACTTTATAAATTCAGTGCTGTGAGAGATAAATGGAAAATTTGGGTTTATCACACACGTACAGCAAATAAAGCAATAACTGTACAAAGGGAACAGTGTCCCACTTCTATACAATCTGCTGCAAAGTCATGTAAGATTGTTAATTTGACATTCTGTTTTCCATCAATCCAATTTTTCTACTGGAGTCAGTTTTTTTTTTTTTTCGTTTATGTGGAAACGACAGGTGCACCCACACAGCACTCTCCCCAGCATTGTCCAAGTCACTACCCAAAATTCAGCAAGGGGTGGAAGTTCACAACAGATGAGACCATCTGTCACCCCCAACAAACAAAATCACGACCAACTGCTCGGGACAATAAGGGTACCAAAAGAGTCAGTCACTGAACAAAGTTCCTGCTGGGTTCCATTTAAGAGGCTTAGACCAAACCCCAGAACACTACACAGTCACTGTCAACATGCATTTCTGTACGTTGCCTCACACAAGCCTGTCATACAGAGATCAAAGAAGCTTTTAATTTGTATTTAATCACTTCTTGAAAAACCATCCGCCTCACCCTGCAACCGCTATTGTATCTAAAAACACTGAGCCAGTGAATGACTTCTGTCACTCCCAGCACTTTCCACTTTGCTAATTTCTGTAACGGGGATAAATTATTTCCTACCAAGAAATATATTCCTTCAACCTGTGCATCATTTAAGTCAGAAGCCCTATGCTTTGCTCTAAACAGTGAAATCATTTTTCCATGCAAATGCTTCCGTAATGATGAATGATTTGTCTACAGCTTTACAACTGTCTGTACAGTTAAAAATGAAACCCTTCTGTAAAAATGATAGTTCCAAAATTCAATCTTTTGTGTGTTTAAAGTACTTCAGATGAAAATAACCATAACAGAAACGGGACATAATGTACAATATAATACAGAGTGATGCGGATTTGGATTAAACAAAACTAATTAAAGCTGAGAGAGGTAAAACACAGACTATATATTTTGTAGGCAAATTTTACAGATTTGAGCTTTACTTTGAAAGACTAAATGAAACACAACACACTGTAAATAAAGTGAAATGCTTTTACACTCAAGGATGTGAATTGACACGTCATTAGTATTTACAGCAGATGATTTATCACATTTGATGTTTTTGAGAAACACAGATTTCCTTATGCATTTCATAATGGCTATTCAGCACCTTTCCCCTGGACAGCCAATGGTCTTTCTGCATGCAACAACTGTGAAACACATGGCACATTTCTTCACTCAGAAGAACAAAAACTCTTATTTTAAGTAAGTGGCACATAGCATAGTTTGCCCGAGCATCTCCTGGAATAGCTTGGAGCTTTCCCCAGGAGGCTGGCCTCACAAAGTGAGAAACACTGACCTGGTGCTATGTTTTCCATGCATATCACAGCCACACTACAACTGCACTGACAGTGGCATATAGCAAAGAAGCAACATGAGACAGTTAATATAACAAAAGAGTAATATTAAATGTACACTTAAAATAATATTAAAAACCGAGTTAGAATTGCGTGAGATATGGCTTGCAATGCTGGCGACCCGTGTTCAGAACCAGCCTGGGTTGTTGCAGGGGCTGACCATAGGGGTGGAGGAGCGAGCAGTCTAGAAGACACGCTCCTCCTCCTCCTCCTCTGTGTGGGGGGGAATGCACAGCTCACTCTGCTCCTGCCACCTATGGATGCACAGCTGGTAGAGCTGGAACAGAGGTGTAGGGTGGGTGAGGAAGCCATCAGGTGCTGGGCTGGGGGTGTGTGTCAGCACGCCCATTGCTTGGATGTACGTCATTATGCCAGTGTCCTCTCAGGAATGGAAGAGGAGGGAATGGGAAAAACTTACGGGGCAAATCCCCTGCAGCCAAGCAGCGTGACCTGTGGACGGCATATCTGCCAAATTGCTACTGGGAGCAAAACCAATACTAATACAGCATTAAACAAAAAAAAAAGAATTAAGCGAGATGTGCAGAGTTGATTTTACACCACTTCACCTCTGTGCCTGTTGGTCAGTTACTGTGTGATACCACAATCAGTGAGGTTACAATACTGATAAGGTATAAAGCCTCCAGGTTAAATGGTGTTCTGAAAAACGACACTTTGTACTGTTAAGCATTAAACTGTGTAAATTACAGTAGCTGAAAGAAACATAAAAATTCTTTAGAAATAAAAAGTAATAGGCTAGTCTGAAAGATTACTAATATTTTTAGTCAACTATTTGGGCTTGCAACAGTTCATTAAAATGTCCCCAACATTGTTGAAATGCACAAACAAGGTGGACAAGAAGTGCCTCTACAGATTCAGTGGAAACAAACACATGAAGGAGCATTGTCTGAAGTTGGAGAGAGGGAGGTTCAAGAGGGAGACCAGGAGGCATTTATTCACAATGAGGGTGGTAGCGGAGTGAAATGGGCTCCCTAATGAAGTGGAATCACTTGAAAGAGTGGACGGCTTCACGTGAGGCTGAGACAAGGTAAAGGGGAGAGTCAGGGTCAAAAGGGGGGTGTAGCCAGAAAGAAGGGTGTATTGGTTGGGGAGGGGGGCAGAGACCTTAGCTAGCAGAGGGGACTCCGCAATATAAGCAGACTTGATAGACCGCAAGACCTTATTCTGCTGGCATCTGTGTATATTTCTATGTTCATAAGTGCATAAAAATGTAAACAGGATTACAGTCCATTATCTCTTCTGGCTACTTGTCTACAACTGATATCACAGTCCTCTGCTTGCGACATCACAGTCTGTTGCTGTGGAAATGATTATGGTGTCCTAAGAAAATGATCATGATGTCAGGTATAGATAAGCAGCCAGAAAAGAGGATGACTAGGGAATAGGGGCGCTGTTTTCATGTTAATGGTCTTCATTCTTACGAAAAAAGGGAGGATAAATGTAAACTTTTTTTTAATCTAGACTAAAATGTGTCTAAACAGCATGTTTTGAAAAAGGTACCACAGTTCTGTCTGAATCTCTTTAAATAATACATAATGCTAATAGGCATGCTTGATGTCCACAGCTAACATGCAGAGACAATCAGCAGTTCATTTTAAAATGCTTTCTAATAATGGTGGAGCAGAGGATTTCCCAGTAGTTTCAAGCTCACCGGAAGAGCTATTCTGTTCTTATGAATACAATCTGGCTCTGGGTATAAAACCCAATGGGGTGGGAGTAATAGGCTGTTTGCTACACAGCTTGCTTTTGTGATTTTATTTTCTTCCAGAAAGAAGGGTTGATCTCGGGGCTGACCTTCCACCAAAGCATTGATCCCACAACATAAAACACAGCTCCTATAAAGCTAGACACAGTGGTATCATAATGCAATCTACAGCAGACACAGAACCACTGCCATAGGAGTAGTTTCCATGATTACTTTAAGATGACATCTTCTTTTGCGTAATACAATTAATGGTCTTAACTCTGGGTTTAGCCATCAAACTCCAAAATAACAATTTCGTCTGGAAGAACTTGCCTGTTCAACTACTTTTTATTGTACATGCGCTCAGCAGTGATCTGAGCAGAAAAACTTAAAGGGAAACTAGAATGTTAAAATGCACCACACCATAGTGTGGGGTTGCCCCAGTTTAGGCTCTGTAGTCTATAACTGGACTTGGTGCGACACGGGGACCAATAAAGAAAAAAAAAAAAAAAAGGAGCTATTACTATCTTCATCTGTTGATATGCACTGTCCATTCTCCTGTGGCTGATCCCTGGCTCTGACATCAGCCACGGGTGGTTCTGGGATGTGCCCACAGCGGTGCTGTTTGAAAATGCCAGCAGGAGGGACAGCATGATCAACCAGATAAAATGAAATTACTACATAACATCATAACGTAAAACTTTAGTTTTTAGGTGAAGAGTAAAATTGGGCAGGCATTTTAACATGGAAATTTCCCTTTTTTTTTCACTTTATTTTTATTAGTTTAGAGAACTGAACCAGCCAGTAAGCATTATAATTAATGACATTCATAGTACCATATACACACCAAGTATAAACAAGGGTGTTAAACACATGTTAGCTTCAGGGTAAAGAAAAGTCATTAATTTGTGGTACATCATGTGGGGTACCACCCGAATGTGTTAAGTTCCAGCTGAAACTGTCCAAATGATTATAAAAGTGTGGCCAAGTCACGACTGTGAGCTACTTGGGAAAAATAAATACATTAAAAACAACAACATGCATAAACATGACTTACAACAGCCATTATGCTCACAATACCATAACATTTTTTAAACAGGGAAATAATAGCACCCTGAACCTCCATACTACAACAACTTGATCTATACAAAATCTAAATATCTGTTTAAACATTAACAGTTCGTTCTCTCTAGAAGTGGCCCATAAAGAGAGCAATTCTGAATTCACATATTAAGTAGGTTTTCCACTAACAGTCCCCTATAATATATGTGTGACCCATCGCAAACAGAGCAGTGGTTAAAAGTTTGTATCTCCACTAAAAGAAGGCCACAGGCTCAGACTGCCGCATTGTTTTCCAGGTCATGTGGTCGAGGCGCCATGTTAGAGGCTAACTAAGCCAAAATGTCCATCTAAAGGAAAACCATACAGGGAAAACAATTAGAAAATAAAAAGTCTGAAGTTAGCACCTTCATTTAAATTAATTCAGTCCTCTTCCTCGTCTGAGCCTGTGGTTCTTCCTTCCCCAGTTGCTTCATCCCTTCAGAATTCTTGAACGATCCTGTCCACCCTCTTCTTAGCCTCCACTGGATCACTGAACCGATATGTTTTATTACCATAAGTAATTCTGAGTAGGGCTGGAGCTAAGAGGGTATGCGCGACTCCAAGGCCTCTCAATTGCAAACGCAAGGGATCAAACTGCTTGTGACGGGAACGAGTGGCAAATGACCAGTCGGGAAACAACTTCACTTCATTCTCGTACACGTTGATAGGGAAATGGGCCCTAGCCCAGGCCAAAATCAGAACCCATATCTCCGATCCTGTAGTGACAATCAGGAGGCTCCAAGAAGCATCTCGAGTTCCCTGTGCTCGGCGGAAATTAACTCCATATACCTTTTTAATATCCATTGGATCGAAGGAGGATTCATCTGATAAGGTAGCTGTCAGTCAGGAGCGCATATAAGTGAGTGCACTGTCTCCCTCTGAGTCCTCAGGGAGTCCGATCGTGCGAATGTTCATGGCCCGCTGAGAATTTTCTAGATACTCCAAACGGGCTCTAAGGTGCGCTGTCCCTATGGTCATCTTCCTAAATGCTGCCTGGGTGCAAAGGGAGCGATCTTCTGCTTCTTTCGCCACTGTTACTGCTTCACCGATCTTCATATCTTGGGCACCCATTCGATCGAGGATTTTCTCTATTTTTTGATCCATCGATTGGACAGCTTACAGAATGTTTCCCATGGCAGGGCTTCGCCCACCCCTTGCGTGCTGGATGCACCCACAAGGTCCGTGGATGTTTTCTGGGCCGGTTGTGGCTGCAGCTGCTGTTTTGGGCCCTGGCCTCCAGTTGCTCCTTTTGGTCTCCCTATACTCGAGTTTAATATCAATAGAATCCGATGCACTTGATCTATCAGCTGGTGCTGTTAAATTTTCAGAATTTGCACTTTTGTGAGGAAAAATTACACAACTTAGAATGAGTATTGCAGGAGCTCATCAAAGGAGTGTCCTGTCTCTTGCTTGACCCTCTAGCGCCCCTCGGAAATGTCCCTTTAAAGCAGAAACGCATGTTATGGTGAAAATGTTGAAGTATGCTTATTTTTTTTTATACTTGTTTTATTAAGAATTATCATGTCATACAGCATGTCATTACAATCATAAAATATTGCATTTCCATATTCATTTCTCAATGACCACTGTAAAGTGAAATACACAGCATTTAACTTTCACCCCAACAGTCTGGACTCATGAATTTACCATTGGATCAAATATGTTTAAGTACATTGTAAAATAATAACTTATTAATTTATGAACTTATACCAGGATTTCAAAACACAGTAGGGTTTAGAATTCGGAACCTCTTAATTTAATTTTCAGGTATTTGCTGACTAGGTTGGGAATCATCTAAGAGTGTGAAGTCTAAATACCTCAGGTCCACCCAGGGTCTAGTCTGTTGGCTGAAGGGGCTCATACAGGAGCCACCTCATCCATCTATTCTGGTATACCTGAGGTTGCTGTCTCAGGTTGAAGGTTATTTTCTCCATATGATGTATGGATTCTATTATAGAGGACCACTCAAAAAGATCTGGTGGAGACTCCTGCAGCCACCTCCTAGTTATTGACTTTAAGGCTGCAGTTATCAATATCAGCCACAAATACTTTGCTTCTTTACCTGACATCTCCTTAGGTATAATACCTAATATTAAATGTTCTGGGCCCAATGTTGTTTGAATTGAGAAAATTTGTGTCAGATGGTAAATTATTTCCTCCCAAAATGGGGTGAGGTGGGGGCAAAACCAAAACACATGGGTCTGCGTGGCTCTTTGTTCTCCACAGCCTCTCCAATAAGTCAGTGGTGGTCCTCTATTACTGTGTTCAGCTTGCACTGGTACCAATAATAACGGGACCTCAATTTCCAACAAAAATCCCTAAGTGAGGGAGAGCTGGATGTGGCCATAACACTTCTCCAAATTAATGACCATTGGTGTTCCGACAGCAAGATGTTCAGATCCTGCTCCCATTTAAGTTTAAGGTAATAGGCTGTGTGCCCCAGATCAGAGACATAATTGGAGTATAGCAGTGTAATGGCATGCTCAGCTCCCCGTCCCAAAGCCTCTGAAAAAGTGAAAACTCTGCTAAAGCCTGAATGTTTGGGGTAAATTTGTTAATCTGTTTATTCAGATAATCTCGGAGTTGATAGCGTCTGAGCCTATCCTTATGTTAAGTAGATTTGTGTTTTCAAGTTTTTAGTACTTTTCCATGTATTTCTCTTGATGTCTGGAAAGCGCTGTTCATTGCAGCTGTGCAGTAGCTGCTAACTACTTTTATTTGTTCAGGACTGTGTGGCTGTCTCTGACTTTGTGCTTATTCTCCCTCGTAACCTTTGTGCCCAATACAGCGTGAGAGGCTGTAAGTAATCTGCACCAACCTGTTGGAGCTGGAGCTACCAGAGGGGGGCTGCCGGCTGATTGGTTGTGGGAGTGGGGAGGCACTGTTTAAATCACAGGCGCCGCTCGCTAGCGCATTTCCATGTATTTCTCTTGATGTCTGAAAGCGCTGTTCGTTGCAGCTGTGCAGTAGCTGCTAACTTCTTTTATTTGTTCAGGACTGTGTGGCTGTCTCTGACTTTGTGCTTATTCTCCTAAGTAACCTTTGTGCCCAATACAGCGTGAGGGCTGTAAGTAATCTGCACCAACCTGTTGGAGCTGGAGCTACGAGAGGGGCTGCAGCTGATTGGTTGTGGGAGTGGGAGGCACTGTTTAAATCACAGGCGCCCACTAGCGAGGCATGCTGAAGGCCAGGAGGGCGGAGCGCCACTGAGCGAAATTGCCGTTCTAGTTGCAAGGTGGGAAATATATTATGTCAAAATAGCTTGTGTATGTCAACTAGTTTTATTTTAAACTAGATTTTATGTATATTGCCTGCATGATTTTTATGTGTTATTTGGTTCTTTAAATTAGATATGTGTAGGGGTTTTGTTAGACGACTCTTGGGGCCTAGGATTTTCTATGGAATTTCGCAGCTGCATGCGCTACGTCCTTTTATCCCCCTCCCTGTGTCTGATATTATTATCAGACGTTGTAGGGAAGTGGGGATTGAGGGGGACTGTTTTGCGCATGCGCTGTGGGATGATCAGGAACAAAATGATCAAAGGATCGAGGTGGTTAAGTCCAGGAGACGCCCTGGAATAAATAGAGCATCTAGGAGAAGCCAGACGTGGTTGGTGCCTATTGCCAGGGAGGCCACCAGGTCAAGTGGCCAGGTGACCTCTGGGCTGCATCACCTCAATACCTCTGACCAGTAGCAGGTGTAACTCAGGTCGGTCGAGAAACAAGACGGCTATTGCCGCACTCGCTCATTGGTCGACCTGGCGGCATTACAGAGAGACCTGGGTGGGAGATGATGCTGGCCCTGTTTTTGAGGCTGCAGTCCCCCCAGGTTATACTGTGGTTCACTGCCCCAGAGAAAATCGTAGGGGTGGCGGTGTAGCTATTTGTTTTAAATCAAATTTGGACTTCACCGTGCACCCGGTGGGAACCCCAGGTTCATTTGAATGTGTGGCTGTCCGTGGAGGACTTGGCGTTGGCTGCAGGATCCTCCTCATCTATCGTCCTCCTGGTCCGATGGGGGGGTTCCTGCAGGAATTCGCCGAGTTTGTTGCCGGCGAAACATTGGATTCCCCAAGATGTATCGTTCTTGGGGACTTCAATGTTTGGGCTGAGGATAAAAGTCAAAGGTGCGCCGATGAGTTACTGCAGAGTATGTCCCTTTTGGGGCTGGTGCAGTCTGTCGGCGTGCCTACTCATCGGGATGGCCACACATTGGACCTGGTGTTCTCACTGGGACTCGAGATCATTGATCTCGATATTGATCGAGTAGCTTGGTCCGATCATTGCCGGTGAAGTTCACATTTAGTGCTCCCGTCATAATTTCTTCCCTTCTGAGATATTTACGCCGCCCGTTAAAAGATCTTACCCTGAGGGTTATTTGGCGGCAGTTGATTTATCAAGGGTGGGTGATGCATGTGGCGGAGCCGTTGACGCCGGGGTAGCCGCCTATAATGAGGTGCTATCTGGCGCCATTGACTCCCTCGCACCTGTCCGTGTACGACCCAGAACTTCATACCTAAGGTCGCCTTGGTATGATGGTGATCTCAGGGAAATGAAGAAGCTGGGTCGGAGATTAGAGCGTCGCTGGAGGAAATCCCGTCTGGGGGCTGACAAACTGGTCCTGTGTGCGCATTATTGCGCATATCAGGAGGCAATCAACCAAAAGAAGACATTATTTTTGTCTCGGGAGATTGCTGCTGGGAGAAGCCGACCAGCCTCGCTCTTCCGGACTGTCGACAGACTTCTTCATCCATTCTGTCTTCAGCCCGGAAGAGTTTCCTCGAATGAGGATTGTGAGGAATTTGCTCGTTTTTTCTCGGACAGGGTGTCTGCAATCCGGCGGAGGTCCCTCGCCAGTAATACCATTGCTGTCAGTGGTCGTCCAGTCGTGTTCTAAGAGCACTCTCTCTGAGTGGGGGAGTTTAAGCCAGTGGAAGTTATTGAGGTCATTGAGATAGCGGCCAACCTGAAGTATACCTTTGTGAACTGGATCCGAGCTTACGCACTTCTTGATGAGGTGCATTGACACTGTTGGCCCGGTGTTTGCCCTGATTGTCCGGTGCTCCTTGAGTCAGGGTGTCTTTCCGGATGCCTTGAAGGAGGCTCTGGTGAGACCCCTTTTAAGAAACTTCTCTGGACCCGGAGATTAGGGCAAATTACCGTCCTATCTCCAATCTTCCATTTCTGGGAAAGGTTGTTGAGAAGGTGGTATCACTTCAGTTGGGAGAGCATCTCATGACCCACGAGTTGTATGATCCCTTCCAGTCAGCCTTTCGGGCCAGGCATAGCACTGAAACTGCATTAGTTCGGGTGCAAAATGATCTCCTTAGGGCTAGACATCGGGGGGACAAGACAATTCTTGTCCTCCTTGATCTCTCCTCAGCATTTGATACTGTGGACCATTGTGTACTGCTTTTCCGCCTGAGGGAGTTATGCGGACTCACCGGTATTGTCATCAAATGGTTTGAGTCATTTCTTACTAACAGGAGGCAGCGGGTTGTGATGGGAAATTTCTCATCCATGCCCTGCCTCCTTTCATGTGGAGTCCCTCAGGGTTCGGTATTGGCTCCAATGTTGTTCGCAGTATACATGCTGCCCCTGGGGGAGATCATTAGGAGGTATGATCTGAGTTTTCATTGCTATGCTGATGATACTCAGCTATACCTATCCTTTGCCCCAGGAACATCAAATGCAGTGGATGTGATGAATATCTGTCTGGCTGAGATAAATGACTGGATGTCTTCCAGCTGGCTGCGACTTAACCCTAATAAGACTGAGGTACTGGTAGTGGAGTCAGACAGAGCTCGTGATGGGATGGCCTCTGACTCTGCGACTGGCATTGTGCTAGGAGCTGTGTCATTGATGGCCTCCCAAAGTCGTGTAATCTTGGTGTGATCTTTGACAGGAACTTGTCCATGGAGCCCAAATATCCTCCGTGGTGCGTTCCTGCTTTTTCATCTTAGAAATATCGCAGATTAGGCCCTTGTTCGGCTCTGGACCTCCCTACTTTGGTGCATGCCTTGGTCACTTGAGACTTGACTACTGTAATGCGCTCTATCTGGGGTCTCTGGAACTTCTCTTCGCAGACTGCAGCTAGTGCAAAACGCTGCTGCCCGGCTTTTGACCGGACAGAGTAAATTCTGTCATATTACTCCGGTGCTGCGCGCATTGCACTGGCTGCCTGTCAGGTGGAGAGTTTTGTTCAAGGTGGGGTTTCTCACCTATAAGACCCTACATGGACAGGGCCCTGGTTACCTTTCTGATCTCCTGGTACCGTCCACCTCTGTCCGGGATCTCCGTTCCTCTGGTGGTGGCCTCCTCCCAGTTCCGAGAGCAAGGCTGAAATCAGCAGGGGATCGATCTTTTGGAGTTGCTGCTCCAGCTCTCTGGAATTCGTTGCCGCTTGAAGTGAGAGAGGCCCCCACTATAGAGGCCTTTAAGAGTCGTCTTAAGACCTTTTTATTTGTGCAGGCTTTTGGGGTTTAAGTTATATGTATTATATTTTAACTTTAAATGTACACGGTATGACATACTGTATAGGTTTTGTGCGGCGCCCAGAGCCTTTGGGATTGGGCGTCTTTTTAAATAAAGTTGACTTTGACTTTAGTATTTTATTTTTTATAGGGAGTTTAGAGATTATTGTTACTGGCCTGATGTCTGTGGATGAGGATAGATATTGTTATTACCCCGGTCATGCACTATTCATCCATGCTCTTCATGCCTCTGCCTTTCTTTGCCCTCCTTTACTTTTCCCTGTTTACCAACACTGTAGGGCTTTGGGAATTGCTGGGTGGGGGTTTGGGAGGCGGGGGCATGAAGAGGGATGGATGTGAGGGTGCTTCTGATCTGGTGGTTAAGTCCAGAAGACGCCCTGGGGCGAAATGGAGTGCTGAACGTGGACCTTCCTGTTTGGTCCCCAAACCCAAGTTTACTTTTGTAAATGGTGGGCAGATGGTCGGGGCTTCCCAGGAGTCCTATCCAACTCGGGCGGTGTTGTGCAATGCCAGGTCCGTTGTGAACAAGACTGCCATTGTAGCACATGGTAGGCACAGCAGACCTGACTTGCATCACCAAAACTTGGCTGGATAGTAATGCTGCCCCAGTACTTGAGGCAGCAGTTCTGGCCGGGTATTCAGTGATACACTGCCCAAGATTGGATCGCAGGGGTGGGGGGGTTGCGGTCTGTTTCAAGACTGAATTGGACCTCGCTAGTGTTCCAGTGGAGGAGACCAGATCCTTTGAATGTGTCGTAGTTGCAGGTGGAGGCTATAGAATAGCACTCGTCTATCGTCCACTTGGTGATGAGAAGCTATTTCTAAAGAAAGTGGCGGACTTCGTCATCGACCTGGTACTTGAATCGCCCAGGTTGATGGTGCTGGGTGATTTTAATGCCTGGATCGAAGACGAACTCTCGTAATTTGGTCAGCACTTCCTCCAATTGTTGTGTTCATTGGGCCTCTCACAGGTGGTTACCTCTGCCACTCATAAACATGGCCATTCGCTGGATCTGGTCTTCCTGCTGGGGTTGGAGGCCTCCGATGTGGGGGTGGAACCAGTCGGATGGTCTGACCACCACACTGTGAGATTAAATTTTTGCACCCCCCTTCGTAGGCCTACCCCAGTGGAGATGGTCAAGTACCGCCCTTTACGGGATGTTACTCCCAATGGCCTAACTGCGTTTCTTGACCTATCAGAATTTCCTGGGTTGAGCTCAAATCCTGAAGTGATGGTGCAAGCCTATAATAAGGCTGTCACCTCTGCTTTGGATTTAATTGCTCCCACCCGTATGTGGCCTCTCTCCCTCCTCCCTCAGTCCCCTGGTTTGATCGGGATCTGGGGAGTTGCGGAGTGAGTCGCAGGTTGGAGAGGCATGGCAGAAATCCGGCTTAGATGTCGACCATCTTAGATTCCTGAGAGCATTATAAACTCTATCAGTCAGCAATCACTCATAAGAAGGCAGTGTTCCTGTCGGAAAATTGCTGCTGCTCAGAATCGACCAACAGCTCTTTCGAACCGTAGACAGGCTGTGCAACCAACCTGTCTGCAGGTCGTCGAGCCTTTCACAGATGCAGTGTGTGTGGAGCTTGCTTCGATTCTTTGCAGATAAGGTGGCCGACATCAGGGTCAGATTTGCGCCTCACCCTCCATGGAGTTGTGGCGGTCCAGCCACGGTCACAGCACGTCACCTGGAGTTCCTTCAAAGCGAGTCGAGGATGTTATGAGGATTGTCCAGGGTATGCGTACCACAAGCTGCAGTTTAGACTCGGGTCCCACCAGCCTGATCATGGGCTGTGGGGAGGTTATCTTCCCGGTTCTAGCTAGGATAGTCTGGTGCTCCCTAGACTCTGGTGAATATCCCCGCTCCCTGAAGGAAGTGGTGGTGACACCAGTGTTGAAAAACGCATCTTTGGACCCCAACTCCCTAGCTAACTACAGACCCATCTTGAACCTCCCCTTTGTTGGGAAGGTAATTGAGAAAGTGGTGGCAGCCCAGTTGTACAACCATTTAGCCATCCATAACATCTACAATCCTCTTCAATCAGGTTTTCAAAAGAGGCACAGCACTGAGACTGCGCTGGTTCGGGTCCTCAATGATCTCCTGATGGCGAGAGACCAGAAAAAATGGTCCATTTTGGTCCTTTTGGATTTGTCAGCAGCATTTGACACCGTAGACCATGGGGTGTTGCTTGAGATGCATCTGTGGGTTGTCGGGTTTGGTGCACAGATGGTTTACCTCCTTCCTCACAGGTAGAACTCAGAGGGTAGTATCGGGGATATTTTCCTCCGATCCTACCGCTCTGACCTGTGGGGTGCCTCAGGGCCCTGTGCTGTCCCCCATGTTGTTTGCAGTGTATATGCTTCCCCGCGGAGACATTGTAAGATGATATGGCTGGAGTTTCATTGTTATGCTGATGATACCCAGCTCTATCTGTGTTTTGCGCCTGACCAGAATAGAGCACTCTCAGTATTTAACTGTCTCAGCGAGATCCAGGATTGGATGAGGTCCAGCTGGTTGAAGTTGAATTCTGGGAAGACGGAGGTGATGGTTGTGGATCCCGGCTGCCGGATTGAGGGGTTGGGGGCACTTCAAACCTCTGGTTTATTCCTGGGGGATGTGGAACTCCCGACCTCTGAATGGGTGCGAGACCTGGGGGTGATCCTTGACGATCAGCTGACATTGCGTGCGCAAGTGTCGGTGGTTGTTAAGGTATCCTTTTACCACCTTAGGAACATCACCAGGATCAAGCACCTTGTTCCGTCCGGTGACCTACCCACGCTGATCCACCCCTTTGTGACCTCGCGTTTGGACCACTGCAACTCCCTCTACTTTGGGCTTCCTGGGGTTGATATCCGCCGCTTGCAGGTAGTGCAGAACTCAGCGGCCCGGTTGTTAATGGGGATTTCACGTTCCTCTCATATTACACCGGTGCTCCGGGATCTGCACTGGCTGCCAGTTCAGTGGCGGATCACCTTTAAAGTCGGATTACAGACATATAAAGCCCTACACGGGTTGATTACCTGAAAGATCTTCTGGTGCCTTACCTACCGACGCGACCACTCCGCTCAGACAACGAGGGGTTGCTAGAGATCCTGAGGGTAGCTTTAAAATCTTCCGGCACCCAAGCTTTTATGTTACGTGGCGCTGCCCTCTGGAATTCTCTACCACGTTGGATTAGAGTGCATGACGGTAGAGGGTTTTAAAAAGGGCCTAAAATCTTTTTTATGGAGTAAGGCATTTGGAGGTGATTTGGATGCCGATAAATGCTCTGTATTTAATTTGGTTTTTAATCTGTTTTATTATGTTTTTATCTTGTATTTTATTGTAATGCGCCTTGATTTTAAGAAAGGCGCAAAGAAATAAAGCTTATTATTATTATATTATTATTATCATCCTCCTCCTGCTTTAAGCCAAATTTCTGTTTAACTGTTTCAAAAGATTGGACCACATTACCCATTAATATTTGATATGGTGAGTTAAACCCTCTCTGGGCATGGGCTAAAAACCATTTATCAAGTTGGGCAGGAGTAAACTTTGGGTCAAGAGCCCACCACTTGTATTTCCATAAATGTGCATGAGTCATTCCTCTACTTATGCCCCTCTTCCATCCCTCCAGCACCGCTTTAGTGCCCGAGAATCCCTGTATCTCTGAGGGACCACCCTCCTTAAACAGTAATGCCTGAATTGGGTTATGTCTCTGTTTCCTTAAGTCTATCCTCTTTCAATGTACATCACAGCCTTGGTTATTCCATAATAAAGCTATCCTCATTTGCGCCGCTACCCAATAACCTTTAAGATCCGGAAATACCAGGCCTCCCTGCGCCTTTGGTAGATATAAAAGAGCCCTACATACCCTAGGTCTACCACCACCCCAAATGAATTTAAAAAGGAGCTTTTGCCAGGTCTCCAAATCTGACTGAGAAACTATATATGGTACACACTGGTATAGGTATAGGAGCCTGTGGGCATACCTGATCTAAGCGCCATCACCTTAGCTCCCAAGGACAAGGCAACAAGGCCCACTTGGAAATCTTCCCTTAATTGCTTAATTATAGGTGGGTAATTTTGTTCCCCCAAAGTCGAGATGTATCTACCCACACTGAATTCCCAAATATTTTAGGTGTAGCATGTCCCATTTCATGAAATACTACTTGTCTACTCTGCATCAGGATGACAGTACATATTTAAGACCTCTGTCTTGCTTATTTAACTTATAACCAGCTACCTAGAAAAGAGCTTCTAGTTGTTTAAAGGCTGCAATAATGAAGTCTGTGGGTCCACCAAGTATAAAGTACATCGCCTGCATATTAATTTTAGACTCCCTCCATTCAACTCCTTTTATATCTGGGTTCTGTCTAATACTCTGGGCCAAAGGCTCAATATAAAAGGCAAACAGTAGGGGGGACAAAGGGCAACCCTGTCTGGTGCCTCTCCCCAGACCAAAAGCTCTAGACATATGACCATTAGCCCTAACATAAGCCTGGGGTGACGCATACAACATGAAGATGGTCCTAATGAACTGCTGTGGGAACCCAAGCTGGGAAAGGACACACTGCAAGAAGGACCAAGAGATCCTGTCAAATGCCTCCTCGGCGTCTAGACTCATGAGTAGAGATGGGCAACGTTGCTCATTGATATAATCTATTATATGGGTAGTTCTCCTTAAATTGTCCTGAGCCTGACGTCCAGGTATAAATCCTGTCTGGTCAATGTGGACTAAAGTTGGCAAAAAATCTCGCAGACGCCTGACCAGGATCAATGTAAAGATTTTATAGTCAGTGTATAATAATGAAATTGGACGGTATGATGGACATCTGGTTGGGTCCTTTCCTGGCTTGGTTATCACCGATATGACAGCCCTAGACCAGGATGGTGGCACAGGACCCCCCCCCCAAATCACCTCCACAAATGTTCATCTAAGGAGAGGTTGGAAGTGATCCCCAAGGCTCTTATAAAACTCTGAAGGAAAGCCATCAGATCCTATGCATTTACCTGTCTTCAGCCTCCCTATTTCTGTTTTAATTTCTGCAGTTGATATTGGAGCCACCAGGACCTCTCCTTGCTCCCTTGAGAGGCTTGGCATCTTCAAATTCCCCAAAAAGCCCTGTATCTGATCTGCACTGGGGTCCATATCTTCTGTGTACAATGCTTCATAATATTCCTTAAAGGCATCTGCTACCTCACTTACCCCCTGTACTATCTTTTTCTTCCGTGAGTGCCAAATGCTCCCAATCACAGCCCTCGCCCTCTGGGCCTGCAATCTACTGGCTAAGAGCTTTAAAGTTCGTGGGCCACCCTCATACTATTTCTGGCACATAAACAGAAGCCTTTGCTCCACCTGGTAGTCCAACAGCTCTAATAGCTCCTTTTTATATTTCTTTAGTTGGTTCATGCGGTCCTCATCTATCTTCTGTTTTTGTTGTTCCTCTAACTCTTGAACCCGTGCATTCAAAGTTTCTCTTCTGGCTTCCCTTTCTTTCTTTTTCCTAGTGGCTAGTTGTATGAGTTTACCCCATAATACTGCTTTAGCAGTATCCCACAATATTGCATTCGAGAAGCCTTGTCCCTCATTCTGCTCCAGGTAATTTGTATAGGTTTCCACAACCTCCTCTTTTATTTTTTCATCCCGTAACAAGGATACATTAAGGCGCCAAAACGTGGTTCAATGCATTTCTCCCAGATCCATTCCCATATACAGGGGAGCACAGTCTGAGTGCAAGAAGTCTTCCACCCAGGAGTTAAGGGCTCGATTTATTTCCTCCTTAGGGACCAGAAAATAGTCCAGTCGAGAATACATATTGTGTGATGCTGAGTAAAAGGTGTAACCTCTGCCTCCCATGCTGACTATATGCCATACATCTATTAGACCAAGTTCCTCAGTACTTATAAACTTTCTTTCCATCTGGTGTACTTTCCCACAGATTGTGAAGTGGAATCTAGCTGGGAATTAAACGTTAAATTAAAATCACCTCCATATATGAGAGTCCTCCCCCAGTGCTGGAAAAAAGGCATGATATTCTTGAAAGGTTGATCCTGGGGGAAATATACTCGACGCAAGAGTAAATACAGGTTACATCAACTGCAACAAGTTCTAGGAATGGTATATGTTGTTCATCCACACTGTCTGGCAAGTATCCTTGCCGCTTAATTCTTGCTGGAAGGTCTTCAGTTGGCTCCTCCCACCCACCCGGTGGTAAAACTCGGCTCCACCCCATGACGCCAGATTCAAGCCCGCTGGAAGCTCAGGGTTGTGCGTCAAGCCGAGGTAGGGTCAGGAGGATGAACAACATGAATACCATTCCCAGAACTCCTGTTACAGGTGAGTAACCTGTATTCTAGGGACATGGATATGTTGTTCATCCACACTGTCTGGCAGACTCCTAGCAGTTCTCTGGGAGGAGGGAGGCAAAGCGCACACCCCCAATACTTACTTGGGAAAGAAGAGATTGAGAATTGAGGCCCCAAAACCAGCATCCCGACGTGACTCAAGGCTCGATGTGGTAGTTTGTAATGAGTATGAGCACGACTTCCAGGTAGCAGCCCTGCAGATATCCTGGATAGGGACGTCCTGAAAGTAGCTACAGATGCAGCAGTAGGCAGGGTAGAATGAGCTCTTATCCTCTGGGAGGCTCCATGCCCGCCAACCTGTAGCAGAGCTTCTACGCAGGAGGTGATCCACCTGCTTCATCGCCCACTTTGCTGCAGGTCTGCCAGGTGCGGCTTCAGCGTAGGGTGACAAACAGCTGGCGAACCTCTCCCGAACTTTAGCCGCCCGCCTTATATTAAGCAAGCGCCTGCCTAGGGTCCAAAGTATGAAGCTCTACTACGGCCTCCAGGTGACTGAGATAGAACACCGCAGAGTCAACACCTCATTAAGGTGAAACTCACACCACCTCTCGGGAGGAACTCGGGTGGGGCGCAGAGACAACTCTTGTCCCCGTAAGGAAGACCAGGTAGGGAGGCTCGATGGAAAGCGCCTGGAGCTCTCCCATCCTTCTGGCTGACGTGATAGCCACCAAGAAGGTGGTCTTCACCACAGGTGTGAAAGATCACACCGTGCATTGGTTCGAATGGCTTGCCCAGAGCTTGGCCAATACCAGCATGTAGATCCCACGGAGGTGGAGGTTACCAAGCACTGGAGAAATAGTAGTCACCAGGCCTTTGGCGCCCGACCACCTTCTCCTGTGCCACCGACCCTTGCTGCCCGCCACCGCAAGTAGCAAGAGATGGCTGCCAGGTGCACCTTAGGGTCGCCACCAAAGCCCTCGCTGAAAGGGACCACAGGTAGTCCAGAATGCTAGCTAAGGAGCAGTCGGAAGGTCTAAGCCTCTTCCTCGAGACACCAAATGGAAAACCTCTTCATTTGAAGCATAGCATTTTCTGGTTGACTCCTTACGGGACGCCTCAACGACATTGAGGACCTCGTCGGAAAGACCCAAGGCCTGGAACTCTAGCCGCTCAGGAACCAGGCCATCAGGTGCAGGGATTGAAGGTCCGGATGGAATACCTTCCCCTTGATTGACTGAGATCAGGACCGGGCGGGCTGGAAGCCGCCTCGGAACCCGGAGCTGAGGCTGAGGAGATCTGGATACCAGAACTGGCGGGGCCAGTCTGGGGCTACCAGAATCACCTGCGCCTTGTCCCTCCTCACCTTGAGAAGCACCTTGTGGTTCAAGGGAAATGGGAGAAAGGTGTAGAAGAGGCCCGGGGTCCACGGCCTTGAGAAGGCATCCCCCTGCAGCGAGTCCTGCTGAGGCGGCATGGAACAGACTCAGCAAAATTCTCCCTGGAGGCAAACAGGTCACCTGAGGGTGCCCCAGTGGGAGAAGAGATCTGTACTACCTCCGCAGAGACACACTCGTGAGATGCAGCCCCTATCCGGCTTAGGGCATCGGCCAGGTGTTGGAGGCTCCGCCACGTGAATGGCTAGGAGATCCGCCTCAGGCTGCACACTATGACCAAATGCGGAGAGCCTTTGCATAACAGCAGGGCAGCATGTCCCGTCCTGGCGGTTCAGATAGTACATGGTCATGGTGTTGTCCGGGACTGGACCTGAACCACTTGACCCGTGAGAAAACGGAAGGCAGGCGGTGAGAGCTAGACGGACTACTCGAGCCCAGCATGTTGATGTGGTATCGACTCCCGAGGGAACCAGAGGCCATGCGCCCGGTGTTCCCCAGATGGCACCCCAACCCATCAGAGAAGTGGAGAGTCGAGAAAGAGACAGTCGGCTCAGGGGGATGAACAGGATACCTTCCTGCAGATGGAACGATCCACCACTGGAGAGCATTCCACATCTCCTGGGTCACTGTCACGGGCCGGTCCAACGGATCATGGCATTGTGACCACTGGCTGGCCAGTCCCCATTGAAGGGGATGCATGTACCAATGGACCCAACGCACCACACTGGTGCAGGGCATGAGGCCCAGGAGGCGCAGGAAGTCCCGGCAGATGCAATTGCCCAACCAGAAATGATTGGGCAAAGGAGGAAAGAACCTCGGCCCTGCCACCAGGAGCCGTGATCTGCCTCATAGAGAGTCAGAGCTCTGCCTCGATGAACAGAATCACCTGCTTTGGCATGTGTTCTGACTTGGCCTCGTTGATGAGGAGGCCAACCTGAGAGCAAACCTGAGGCCAGATCTCTGACTGCTCCACCTCCTGTCTGGAGGGACTGCTATCAGCCAATCGCCCAGGTAAAAATTACACCTGGACCCTCGCTTTACCCATAGGAATGCTGTCACCACTGCTCATGCATTTGGTGAAGACCCTGGGAGCTAGGGAGGGCCGAAGGGCAGGCGCCGGAACTCGTAAAAGGGATCCTCCCGCCCTGAAGCCGAGGAATCTTTGATGGGACGACATAATTGGGACGCGAAAGAACGTGTCCTGGAGGTCCAGGAGGCAGAACCACACGCCTCGCTCCAAGATAGGATAATCTGAGCCAGAGTGACCATCCTGAAGGTTCGAGACATGGGAACTTGTTCAGGTCGTGCAGGTCGAGAATGGGGCACCAGCCCCCGTCGTTGGGGACCAGGAAGTACCTGGACACAAACCCCCGGTCTGAAGAAGGATCTGCCACCTTCCTGATCACCTTTTTTCGAGAGCAGCAGGGCAATGTCGGCTCAAGGGCCAACAGCGAAGGCAGACCCCTACGGCCCCCCGAGGGGCGACGGCTCGAAAATGCGGAACCTGCTCGAACTCCAGAGGCAGGCCTTTTCCTACCACCTCCAACACCCAGCAGTCCATGGTGATAGCGGACCAGGAGGCGGAAAGGAAGTGCGGAGCCATCCCCACGGGGAACCCATGGGGAGCGACGTGTTGAGGGCAGCACCTCAACCCATCACTGGGCGAAGCTTGGAGGAAGGACCTACCCGAGGGACCTCCCGGGCCTTTACCTCCTTGCTTCCTTTTGGAGGAAGCCGTCGGCTTGGGTTTGGAATGCCAGGCGCAAGCCTGCTGGCCCTGTTGCTGGTGCTGCTGGGCTGGTCGAGGAGCAGGGACTGAAGGACGAAAGGACTTCTGCTGCTGACGGCAGCCTTTGTCCCTCTGGGCAGAGGTGACTGAGTCCAGAGTGGCATTGAACTTTTCGATCCGCTGGAGGTGTCCCTCCACTCCAGGGCCGAAGAGGTCAGTCCCCAAGAAGGGGATGTCCGCCAACTTGTGCTGGGTATCCACCGTGAAAGTGGATATCCTCAGCCACGCCCTGCGTTGCATGGCCACTGCGGCCACTACTGACCTGGCACAGGAATCACCTATGTCCAGAGCAGTCTGGAGCTGCTGCTTCGCCACCGCCCTGCCCTGGTCCCGCACCTGGCGGACCGTGGTCTGCAGGTCAGGCGGGAGATGAGGAACAACCTCATCCAGGGGCCATGAGGGGCGTGGAAGAAGTGTGCCATCAATGCGGCGAGCTGGCCTGTTGGAGGCACGAGGGAGCGCGGCGATACTTGCCTGGCAAAGTCCAGCTTTTGGATTCCTTGTCGGGGGCTTGTCCACGTCCAGCGCATTAGAACGCCGGAGAAACGCTATCGGTGACTAACCCCTCTCCAGCAGAGGGTGTTCCGAGAACCGGGCAAGAGCGAAGGCAAGGGACCTCTTCCTGGGCCATCCTGGCCGAAGCGCTGGACAGGAAGCAGGCGCTGCCAAAGCTCCAAGACTGGGCCGACAAAGGCCTCAGCCACCGGAAAGGCCTCCGTAGGGAGAATCCCTCGGTCCAGAATCTCCGTCATGGATACTTGGCCCGCTTTGGACACGGGCTCGAGCTGCATCCCAGTGGACTCCGAGATCAGCCGAAGCAGACCCAAGAAGGATGATGGGCTATCGTCCACTGATTGGCCCCTGGAGGACTCCAGATCGCACTGCCGGGAGAACAGGGAGGAATCGTCGTCGGATTCCGAAGAGTCTGCGAAGAGCTGCCTCGGCCCTGAGCCACCCTCCACCTACTGAGGACGGTCGGGAGTGAGGGTGACCGACAACCTGTGGGGCAGGCCATGACTCGACTGAGAACTCTTGGTCGGTGCCCCGGACTTCGGTTGTGGAGAAGCGGAGGTTCCCCACCACAATCGGTGGACCAGCTGGTATCGACTAGCAACCAGCCCTGGGGGCGGGCAACTCGACTGGAGCAAGTGGTTGCTTCAACCTGTCCCGCGACAACCACTTGATGGCGGGGGCTTAGCTGGGGTCGGCTTAGACCCAGATAGCAACAACTGCTGCCACATCAAATCCTCGTGGCGCCAGCGCAACTTGCGTCGAAGCTCTCCTCTTCCCGAGGAGGAGGGGCGAGGAAGAGCGGCATCGCTAACTTACTGGAACGAGACCGCCCGATGTCGGCCGGAACGGGCTGGACCGAGAAGAGGTCCATGACTCGAGACCCTCTCGGGGACCGAGGGTGGGTCTGGGAAGGGGGGGATACCCGCCTTCCCTCGGCTCGAACTTTAACAGGGACTGCGGTCCCGAAGAAGCAGGCAGATCTCGGTATCCACCAGGGGAACCGGTGAAGTGAGGTTGTCGGCTTCTCCAGTCTACAGCCCGCCTAACTGGATTGAAAAATCTAAACTTCATCGATGGGAGTCTCGGCAGGCTGGCCTGGCAGGGGGCACCCGTGAAGCCAGCAGCCTCAGTCGCAATCTCGAACAAAGTCCGCTCCAAGGACGCATGACGGTGAGACTTACCTTTCGACCTCTCTTTTCTTGGGCCAAGAAGAGCGTCCGAAGCCTCTCCCCTCGTGGAAAGGGACTGACAAAGCCCATGAACGAAGCCGTATAGAGGAACTCAGAGAGAGGCAGGATAAATGCTGCGGCCGAGAAAAGAAGATGCGGCCTGGGCGCTTCCTCCTCGAGGGTGATCATCTGCTCGAGCTGCTCAGCAAAACCAGCTGCAGCCGCAGACACCGCCAACCAGCTTCTGGATTTCACCGGCGGAAAAGCGTTCCGGGTGCCTGAACTTTAAACGGCAGTGCGATCATCAAGAAACATTGGTCAGAAAGGAACGGCACAACCTCACAAGCCCGCGGGGTCATGATCTAGGCCTAAGTAGACGCACGTGAAGTAGCGGATCCATCCTGGACATTTTCTGCCCTTGAGGGCACCACAAAGCTGGGAACAGATTTGTCCATCACAGCCACAAGGAAAGAAGAAGACCAAGTTTGAAAAAACTTCAAAATCAATTCGGACGAACGAAGAATTAGGATCCAGTCTCAAGCGAGAGGCGCTAAGGAGGAAACCTGAGCTTCAAAGCGGTAAGGAAGATTCAAGCGCCATGGGGCGAGCCGAGTTTTACCACCCGGTGGGTGGAGGAGCCAGCTGAAGACCTTCCGGCAAGAATTAAAGCGGCAAGGATACCTGCCAGACAGTGTGGATGAACAACATATCCATGTCCCTAGAATCACATTTCCCAGGTATTTACCTTTAACATTGCATAACATCCCCATTGTTGACCTTTGAGTCCATCTTCTCAAACTGAGTTTTAGATGGTACCAAAACCACAGCACCTCCTTCTACCCCTTTTGTAAGATGTAGCTGCTATCCCTAAATCCCAAGTCCAAAGACGACAGTTCTCCTTGACGACAATGTGTCTCTTGAAGTAATAAGAAATCTACTGAGGCTTTCCTTTACTTGACTTAGTATCCGACTTCTTTTGATGGGATTAGTAAGTCCATTAACATTGTAGGAACATAAGATAGTGCCTTTGTTAGCTATGATACAGTGTAAAAACAGTTGAAACTATTATTAATCCCACTCCTCAATTTCCCAGTCAACATCACAGATCCATATCCAATCTTCCATTTCTGGAAAGGTTGTTGAGAAGGTGGTATCACTTCAGTTGGGAGGCATCTCATGACTACAGTTGTATGATCCCTTCCAGTCAGCCTTCGGACGGGCATAGCTAAACTGCATTAGTTCGGGTGAAATGATCTCCTTAGGGCTGAACATCGAGACAGATCTGTCCTCCTTGATCTCTCCTCAGCATTTGATACGTGGACCATTGTAGCTGCTTTTCCGCCTGAGGAATTATAGGACTCAACGGTATTGTCATCAAATGGTTTGGTCATTTCTTACTAACAGGAGGCAGCGGGTTGTGATGGGAAATTTCTCATCCATGCCCTGCCTCCTTTCATCAATCGGAGTCCCTCGGGTTCGGTATTGGCTCCAATGTTGTTCATATACATGCTGCCCTGGAGACTCATTAGGAGTATGATCTGAGTTTCATTGCTATGCTGATGATCTCAGCTATACCTATCCTTTGCCCCAGGAACATCAAATGCAGTGGATGTGATGAATATCTGTCTGGCTGAGATAAATGACTGGATGTCTTCCAGCTGGCTGCGACTTAACCCTAATAAGACTGAGGTACTGGTAGTGAGTGAACAGAGCTCGTGGATGGGATGACCTCGACTCCACGACTGGCATTGTGCTAGGAGCTGTGTCATTGATGGCCTCCCAAAAAGCGTCAATCTTGTGTGATCTTTGACAGGAACTTGTCCATGGAGGCCCAAATATCCTCCGTGGTGCGTTCCTGCTTTTTCGATCTTAGAAATATCGCTAGATTAGGCCCTTGTTCGGCTCTGGACCTCCCCACTTTGCATGCCTTGGTCACTTAGAGACTTGACTACTGTATTCATGCCTATCTGGGGTCTCTGGAACTTCTCTTAGCAGACTGCAGCTAGTGCAGCAGCTGCTGCCCGGCTTTGACCGGACAGATAAATT
The DNA here is from genome assembly GCA_016271365.2 of Neoceratodus forsteri. Classification (NCBI taxonomy): domain Eukaryota; kingdom Metazoa; phylum Chordata; order Ceratodontiformes; family Ceratodontidae; genus Neoceratodus; species Neoceratodus forsteri. Next base: position 1,270,490,036 of record CM057449.1, on the reverse strand, counting down.
CTGTCATACTCCGGGTGCTGCGCCAGCATTGCACTGGCTGCCTGTCAGGTGGAGAGTTTTGTTCAGGTGGGGTTTCTCACCTATAAGACCCTACATGGACAGGGCCTAGTTACCTTTCTGATCTCCTGGTACCGTCCACCTCTGTCCGGATCTCCGTTCCTCATGGTGGTGGCCTCCTCCCAGTTCGAGCAGGCTGAAATCAGCAGGGGATCGATCTTTGAGGTTGCTGCTCAGCTCTCTGGAGTCGTTGCGCAGAGAGAGAGAGAGGCCCCCACTATAGAGGCCTTTAAGAGTCGTCTTAAGACCTTTTATTTGTGCAGGCTTTTGGGGGTTTGCAAGATATATTATATTTAACTTTAAATGTACACATATGACATACTGTATAGGTTTTGTCTGGCCCAGAGCACGCTGGGATTGGAGTCTTTTTAAATAAAGTTGACACAGCTTTAGTATTTTATTTTTATAGGAGTTTAGAGATTATTGTTACTGACCTGAAGTACTGGATGAGGATAGATATTGTTATTCCACCCCCGGCTCATGACACTATTCATCCACGCTCTTCACAGCCCTCTGCCCTTTCTTTGCCCTCCTTTACTTTCCCTGTTTACAAACACTGTAGGGCTTTGGGAATTGCTCGTGGGGGTTCCGAGACGGGGCATGAAACAGAGGGGATGGATGAGGGGGTGTCAAGGCCTGAGTGAAGTTGTCCAGAAGACGCCTGGGGCGGAAATGTGGAGTGCTGAACGTGGACCTTCCTGTTTGGTCCCAAACCCAAGTTTACTTTGTAAATGGTGGGCAGATGGTGAGCTTCCAGGAGTCTATCCAGCTTTCGGGCGGTGTTGTGCAATGCCAATTCACGTTGTGAACAAGACGCCATTGTAGCAGACATGGCAGGCACAGCAGACCTGACTTGCATCACAAAAACAGCTGAGATAGTAATGCTGCCCCAGTACTTGAGACAGCAGTTCTGGCCGGGTATTCAGTGATACACTGCCCAGATTGGATACGCAGGGGTGAGGATTGCGGTCTGTTCAAGACTGAATTGGACCTCGCTAGTGTTCCAGTGAGAGACCAGATCCTTGAATGTGTCCGAAGTTGCAGGTGGAGGCTATAGAATAGCACTAAGTCTATCGTCCACTTGGTGATGAAGCTATTTCTAAAGAAAGTGTGGGACTTAAGTCATCGACCTGGTACTTGAATAAGCCCAGTTGATGGTGCTGGGTGATTTTAATGCCTGGATCGAAAGCGAACTCTGTAATTTGGTCCAGCACTTCCTCCAATTGTTGGAATTCATTGGGCCTCTCACAGGTGGTTACCTCTGCCACTCATAAACAGCCGTCGCTGGATCTGGTCTTCCTGCTGGGGCTGGAGGCCTCCGATGTAGGGGTGGACACCAGTCGAGATGGTCTGACCACCACACTGTGAGATTAAATTTGCACCCTCACGTATAAGAGGCCTACCCCAGTGGAGATGGTCAAGTACGCTACGGGATGTGCCAATGGCTAACTGCGTTTCTTGACCTATCAGAATTTCCTGGGTTGAGCTCAAATCCTGAAGTGATGGTGCAAGCCTATAATAAAGCTGTCACCTCTGCTTTGGATTTAATTGCCCCCGCGTGTGGCCTCTCTCCCTTACGCCTCGATCCCCCATGGTTTGATCGGGATCTGAGGAATTAATGCGGCGTCAGAGTACATGAGTTGGAGAGACAGCTGGAGAAATCCGGCTTAGATGTCGTCATCTTAGATTCCTAGAGCATTATAAACTCTATCAGTCAGCAATCACTCATAAGAAGGCAGTGTTCCTGTCCGGAGAAATTGCTGCTCACGAATCGACCAGCCCAGCTCTTTCGAACGTAGACAGGCTGTGCAACCAACCTGTCTGCAGGTCGTCGAGCCTTTCACAGATGCAGTGTGTGGAGCTTGCTCGATTCTTTGCAGATAAGGTGGCCGACATCAGGGTCGAAGTTGCGCCTCACCCTCCATGGGAGTTGTGGGCGGTCCAGGCCCACGGTCACAGCACTGTCACTGGAGTTCCAGTACGAAATCGAGTGATGCTAAGTGAGGATTGTCCAGGTATGCGCATCACAAGCTGCAGTTTAGACTCGGTCCCACCAGCCTGATCATGGGCCTGTGGGAGGTTATCTTCAGTTCTAGCAGGATAGTCTGGTGCTCCTAGACTCTGGTGAATATCCCGCTCCCTGAAGGAAGTGGTGGTGACACCAGTGTTAAAGCATCTTGGACCCAACCCCTAGCTAACTACAGACCCATCTTGAAACCTCCCTTTGTTGGGAAGGTAATTGAAAGTGGTGGCAGCCAGTTGTACAACCATTTAGCCATCCATAACATCTACAATCCTCTTCAATCAGGTTTTCAAAGAGGCACAGCACTGAGACTGCGCTGGTTCGGGTCCTCAATGATCTCCCTGATGGCGAGACCAAAAAAATGGTCCATTTGGTCCTTTTGGATTTGTCAGCAGCATTTGACAACCGTAGACCATGAGGTGTTGTAGAGGATGCATCTGTGGGTTGTCGGGTTTGGTGCACAGATGGTTTACCTCCTTCCTCACGTAGAACTCAGAGGTAGTATCGGGATATTTTCCTCCGATCCTACCGCTCCCGACCATACGAGTGCCTCAGAAAGCTCTGTGCTGTCCCCCATGTTGTTTTACAGTGTATATGCTTCCAGCGGAGACATTGTAAAGATGATATGGCTGGAGTTTCATTATGCTGATGATACCCAGCTCTATCATGTTCGCCTGACCAGAATGAGCACTCTCAGTATTTAACTGTCTCCAGCGAGATCCAGGATTGGATGAGGTCAGCTAGTTGAAGTTGAATTCTGGGAAAGGCCAGGTGATGGTTGTGGATCCCGGCTGCGGATTGAGGGTTGGGGAGCACTTCGACCTCCTGGTTTATTCCTGGGGATGTGGAACTCCCGACCTCTGAATGGAGTCTGGACACAGGGGTGATCCTTGGCGATCAGCTGACATTGCGATCGCAAGTGTCGGTGGTTGTTAGGTATCCTTTACTACCTGAGGAACATCACCAGGATCCAAGCACCTTGTTCCGATCGGTGACCTACACGCTGATCCACCCTTTGTGACCTCGACGTTTGGACCACTGCAACTCCCTCTACTTTGGGCTTCCTGGGTTGATATCCGCCGCTTACAGGTAGTGCAGAACTCAGCTGACCCGGTTGTTAATGGGGATTCCGTTCCTCTCATAATACACGGTGCTCCGGGATCTGCACTGGCTGCCAGTTCAGTGAGCGATCACCTTGAAAGTCGGATTACAGACATATAAACCCTACACGGGTTGATTACCTGAAAAGATCTTCTGGTGCCTTACCTACCGTGAGCGACCCTCCGCTCAGCCAACGAGGTTGCTAGAAGATCCTGAGGGTAGCTTTAAAATCTTCCGCACCAAGCTTTTATATACCTGGCGCGCCGCCCTCTGGAATTCTCTACCACGTTGGATTAGAGAGTGCATGACGGTAGAGGGTTTTAAAAAGGCCTAAAATCTTTTTATGGAGTAAGCATTTGAGGTGATTTGGATGCCGATAAATGCTCTGTATTTAATTTGGTTTTAATCTGTTTTATTATGTTTTTATCTTGTATTTTATTATAGTCATGTGATTTTAAGAAAGGCAAAAAAATAAAACTTATTATTATTATTATTATTATCATCCTCCTCCTGCTTTAAGCCAAATTTCTGTTTAACTGTTTCAAAAAGTTGGACCATTACCACATTAATATTTGATATGGTGAGTTAAACCCTCTCTGGGCATGGGCTAAAACCATTTATCAAGTTGGGCAAGAGTAAACTTTGGGTCAAGACCCACCACTTGTATTTCCATAAATGTGCATGAGTCATTCCTCTACTTATGCCCTCTTCCATCCTCCAACACCGCTTTAGTGCTTGAAATCCCTGTATCTGAGGGACACCCTCAACTTAAACAGTAATGCCTGATGGGGTTATGTCTCTGTTTCCATAAGTCTATCCTCTTTCAATGTACATCACAGCCTTGGTTATTCCATAATAAAGCTATCCTCATTGCGCTGGCACCAATAACCTTTAAGATCCGGAAATACCAGGCCTCCCTGCGCCTTTGGTAGATATAAAAAGAGTACACGACTCTAGGTCTACCACCACCCCATATGAATTTAAAAAAGATTTTGCCAGTTCTCCCAAACTGACTGAGAAACTATGCATGGTGAACATGGAATAAGGTATGGAGCAAGTGGCAAAGCACTCATCTTAAGCCATATTACCTTAGTTCCAAGGACAAGGGCAACAAGGTCCACTTCTAAAATCTTCCTTTAATTGCTTAATTATAGGTGGGTAATTTCGTTCCCAAAGATCGAGATGTATCTACCCACACTCGAATTCCCAAATATTTTAGGTGTAGCATGTCCCATTCATGAAATACTCTCATCTACTCTCTGCATCAGGATGACAGTACATATTTAAAGACCTCTGTCTTGCCTTTATTTAACTTATAACCAGCTACCAGAAAAAAGCTTCTAGTTGTTTAAAGGCTGCTGGCAATGAAGTCTAATGGGTCCTAGTATAAAAGTACATCGTCTGCATATAATTTTGTGTACCACATTCAACTCCTTTTATATCTGGGTTCTGTCTAATACTCTGGGCCAAGGCTCAATATAAAGGCAAACAGTAGGGGGACAAAGAGCAACCCTGTCTGAGCCCCTCCCAGACAAAAGCTCTAGACATATGACCATTAGCCTAACATAAGCCTGGGGTGGCCATACAACACTGAAGATGGTCCTAATGAACTGCTGTGGGAACCCAAGCTGGGAAAGGACACACTGCAAGAAGGACCAAGAGATCCTGTCAAATGCCTCCTCGGCGTCTAGACTCATGAGTAGAGATGGGCAACGTTGCTCATTGATATAATCTATTATATGGGTAGTTCTCCTTAAATTGTCCTGAGCCTGACGTCCAGGTATAAATCCTGTCTGGTCAATGTGGACTAAAGTTGGCAAAAATCTAGGCAGCCTGACCAGGATCAATGTAAAGATTTTATAGTCAGTGTATAATAAGAAATTGGACGGGTATGATGGACATCTGGTTGGGTCCTTTCCTGGCTTGGTTATCGCGATATGACAGCCCTAGACCAGGATGGTGGCACAGGACCCCCCAAATCACCTCCACAAATGTTCATCTAAGGAGAGGTTGGAAGTGATCCCCAAAGGCTCTTATAAAACTCTGAAGGAAAAGCCATCAGATCCTATGCATTTACCCGTCTCAGCCTCCCTATTTCTGTTTTAATTTCTGCAGTTGATATTGGAGCCACCAGGACCTCTCCTTGCTCCCTTGAGAGGATTAGCATCTTCAAATTCCCAAAAAAGCCTGTATCTGATCTGCACTGGGGTCCATATCTTCTGTAACAATGCTTCATAATATTCCTTAAAGCATCTGCTACCTCACTTACCCCTGTATATCTTTTCTTCCGTGAGTGCCAAATACTACAATCCACAGCCCTGCACTCTGGGCCTGCAATCTACTGGCTAGGCTTTAAAGATCCTGGGCCACCCTCATACTATTTCTGGCACATAAACAGAAGCCTTTGCTCCCACCTGGTAGTCCAACAGCTCTAATAGCCCCTTTTATATTTCTTTAGTTGGTTCATAAGTCCTCATCTATCTTCTGTTTTGTTGTTCCTCCAACTCTTGAACCCGTACATTCAAAGAAATTTCTCTTCTGGCTTCCCTTCTTTCTTTTTCTAGTGGCGAAGTTGTATGAGTTTACCCCATAATACTGCTTTAGCAGTATCCTACAATATTGCATTAGAAAGCCTTGTCCTCATTCTGCTCCAGGTAATTTGTAATAAGGTTCCACAACCTCCTCTTTTATTTTTTCCATCGTAACAAGGATACATTAAAGGCGCCAAAACGTGGTTCAATGCATTTCTCCCAGATCCATTCCCATATACAGGGGAGCACAGTCTGAGTGCAAGAAGTCTTCCACCCAGGAGTTAAGGGCTCGATTTATTTCCTGCTTAGGGACCAGAAAATAGTCCAGTCGAGAATACATATTGTGTGATGCTGAGTAAAAGGTGTAACCTCTCTGCCTCCCATGCTGACTATGCCATACATCTATTAGACCAAGTTCCCTCAGTAGCTTATAAACTTTCTTTTCCATCTGGTGTACTTTCCCCACAGATTGTGAAGTGGAATCTAGCTGGGAATTAAACGTTAAATTAAAATCACCTCCATATATGAGAGTCCCCTCCCCCCAGTGCTGGAAAAAAGGCATGATATTCTTGAAAGGTTGATCCTGGGGGGAAATATACCGATGCAAGAGTAAATACAGGTTACTCACCTGTAACAGAAGTTCTAGGAATGGTATATGTTGTTCATCCACACTGTCTGGCAAGTATCCTTGCCGCTTTAATTCTTGCTTGAAGGTCTTCAAGCTGGCTCCTCCCACCCACCCGGGTGGTAAAACTCTCGCTCCACCCCATGGCCAGATCTGGCCGCTGGAAGCTCAGGTTGTGCGTCCCGAGCGGGGAGGTGGGTGGTCATGTGGATGAACAACATATCCATTCCTAGAACTCCTGTTACAGTGAGTAACCTGTATTTCTAGGGACATGGATATTTGTTCATCCACACTGTCTGGCAGACTCCTAGCAGTTCTCTGGGAGGAGGGGAGGCAAGCGACACCCCCAATACTTACTTGGGAAAGAGAGATTGGAGAAGTGAGGCCCCAAAACCAGCATCCCGGCGTGACTCAAGGTCGATGTGGTAGTTTGTAATGAAGGTATGTGCCGACTTCCAGGTAGCAGCCCTGCAGATATCCTGGATAGGGACGTCCCTGGAAGTAGCTACTGATGCAGCAGTATGGCGGGTAGAATGAGCTCTTATCCTCTGGGGAGCTCCATGCCCGTAACCTGCATGAGAGCTCGCAGGAGGTGATCCACCTGCTTATCGTCCCACTTTGCTGCAGGTCTGCCAGGTGCGGCTTCAGCGTGGGTGACAAACAGCTGGCGAACCTCTCCCGAACTTTGGCAGTCCGCTCCTTATATTAAGCAAGCGCTGAGTCTGGGGTCCAAAGTATGAAGCCTATACTCGGCCTCCGAGGTGTGACTGAGATAGAACACCGGCAGAGTCAACACCTCATTAAGGTGAAACTCCGACACCACCTTCGGGAGGAACTTCGGGTGGGGGCGCAGGACAACCTTGTCCCCGTGGAAGACCAGGTAGGGAGGCTCGATGGAAAGCGCCTGGGCTCTCCCATCCTTCTGGCTGGCGTGATAGCCACCAAGAAGGTGGTCTTCCACGACAGGTGTGAAAGATCACACCTGTGCATTGGTTGAATGCAGCTTGCCCAGGAGCTTGGCCAATACCAGCAGTAGATCCCGAGGTGGAGGTTCTCGCACTGGAGGAAATGTGGTCAGGGCCTCTTGAAGCGCCGACCACCTTCTCCTTGTGCCACCGACTGCCTTGCGGCCAGCGCCAGCTCGGCAAGAGATGGCTGCCAGGTGCACCTTATGGTCACGACCAAAGCCCTTGCTGAAAGGGACTACAGGTAGTCCAGAATGCTAGCCAAGGAGCAGTCGGGAAGGGTCTAAGCCCTTCCTCTGACACCAAATGGAAAACCTCTTCCATTTGAAGGCATAGCATTTTCTGGTTGACTCCTTACGGGACGCCTCAACGACATTGAGGACCTCGTCGGAAAGACCCAAGGCCTGGAACTCTAGCCGCTCAGGAACCAGGCCATCAGGTGCAGGGATTGAAGGTCCGGATGGAATACCTTCCCTTGATTGACTGAGATCAGGGCCGGGCGGGCTGGAAGCCGCCTCAGGAGCCTGGAGCTGAGGCTGAGGAGATCTGGATACCAGAACTGGCGGGGCCAGTCTGGGGCTACCAGAATCACCTGCGCCTTGTCCCTCCTCACCTTGAGAAGCACCTTGTGGATCAAGGGAAATGGGAGAAAGGTGTAGAAGAGGCCCGGGGTCCACGGCCTTGAAGGCATCCCCTGCAGCGAGGTCCTGCTGAGGGGCGGGCATGGAACAGACTCAGCTTAGCATTCTCCCTGGAGGCAAACAGGTCCACCTGAGGGGTGCCCCAGTGGGAGAAGAGATCTTGTACTACCTCCGGCAGGAGAGACCACTCGTGAGATGCAGCCCCTATCCGGCTTAGGGCATCGGCCAGGGTGTTGGAGGCTCCTGCCACGTGAATGGCTAGGAGATCCGCCTCCAGGCTGCACACTAGTGACCAAATGCGGAGAGCTTCCTTGCATAACAGCAGGGAGCATGTCCCGTCCTGGCGGTTCAGATAGTACATGGTCATGGTGTTGTCCGTCTGGACCTGAACCACTTGACCCCGTAGAAACGGAACGAAGGCGGTGAGAGCTAGACGGACTACTCGGAGCTCCAGCATGTTGATGTGGTATCGGGACTCCCGAGGGGACCAGAGGCCATGCGCTCGGTGTTCCCCCAGATGGGCACCCCAACCCATCAGAGATGCGTAGGTCGAGAAAGAGACAGTCGGCTCAGGGGGGATGAACAGGATACCTTCCTGCAGATGGAACGATCCACCACTGGAGAGCATTCCACATCTCCTGGGTCACTGTCACGGGCCGGTCCAACGGATCATGGCATTGTGACCACTGGCTGGCCAGTCCCCATTGAAGGGGATGCATGTACCAATGGACCCAACGCACCACACTGGTGCAGGCCGCCATGAGGCCCAGGAGGCGCAGGAAGTCCCGGGCAGGGCGCAATTGCCCAACCAGAAATGATTGGGCAAAGGAGGAAAGAACCTCGGCCCTGTCCGCCGGGAGCCGTGCTCTGGCTCGCAGAGAGTCGAGCTCTGCCCCGATGAACAGAATCACCTGCTTTGGCATGTGTTCTGACTTGGCCTCGTTGATGAGGAGGCCAACCTGAGAGCAAACCTGGAGGGCCAGATCTCTGGACTGCTCCACCTCCTGTCTGGAGGGGACTGCTATCAGCCAATCGTCCAGGTAAGAGTACACCTGGACCCCTCGGCACCGCAGGAATGCTGTCACCACTGTCATGCATTTGGTGAAGACCCTGGGAGCTAGGGAGAGGCCGAAGGGCAGGGCTCGGAACTCGTAAAGGGATCCCTCCGCTCTGAAGCGGAGGAATCTTTGATGGGACGGACGAATTGGGACGTGAAAGAACGTGTCCTGGAGGTCCAGGGAGCAGAACCACACGCCTCGTTCCAAGGATGGGATAATCTGAGCCAGAGTGACCATCCTGAAGGTTCGAGACCTTAGGAACTTGTTCAGGTCGTGCAGGTCGAGAATGGGGCACCAGCCCCCCGTCCGTTTTGGGACCAGGAAGTACCTGGACACAAACCCCGGGTCTGAAGAAGGATCTGCCACCTTCCTGATCACCTTTTTTTCGAGGAGCAGGGCAATGTCGGCCCGGCGGGCCAACAGCGAGGCTGCAGACCCCATGGCCCCCCGAGGGGCGACGGCTCGAAAATGCGGAACCTGCTCGAACTCCAGAGGCAGGCCTTCCTACCACCTCCAACACCCAGCAGTCCATGGTGATAGCGACCAGGCGGAAAGGAAGTGGCGGACCATCCTCCAGGGGAACCCATGGGGAGTGACGAGGTTGAGGGCAGCACCCCTCAACCCATCACTGGGCAGGCTTGGAGAAGGACCAGCCGAGGACCTCCCGGGCCTTTACCTCCTTGCTTCCTTTTGGAGGAAGCCGTCGGCTTGGGTTTGGAATGCCAAGCGTAAGCCTGCTGGCCCTGTTGCTGGTGCTGCTGGGCTGGTCGAGGAGCAGGGACTGAAGGACGAAAGGACTTCTGCTGCTGACGGCAGCCTTTGTCCCTCTGGGCAGAGGTGACTGAGTCCAGAGTGGCATTGAACTTTTCGATCCGCTGAGGTGTCCCTCACTCCAGGGCAAGAGGTCAGTCCCCAAGAAGGGATGTCCGCCAACTTGTGCTGGGTATCCACCGTGAAAGTGGATATCCTCAGCCACGCCCTGCGTTGCATGGCCACTGCGGCCACTACTGACCTGGCACAGGAATCACCTATGTCCAGAGCAGTCTGGAGCTGCTGCTTCGCCACCGCCCTGCCCTGGTCCCACACCTGGTGGACCGTGGTCTGCAGGTCAGGCGGGAGATGAGGAACAACCTCATCCAGGGAGCCCATGAGGGCGTGGAAGAAGTGTGCCATCAGTACGGCCGAGCTGGCCTGTTGGAGGCCGAGGGAGGACGCAGCGTACACCTTGAGCCTGGCAAAGTCCAGCTTTTTGGATTCCTTGTCGGGGGGCTTGTCCACGTCCCGAGCGTTACCAGAACGCCGGAAAACGCTGTCGGTGACTAACCCCTCCGCAGAGGGGTGTTCCGAGAAACCGGGCAAAGAGCTGGTAGGGACCGCATACTTCCTGGCCATCCTGGCCGAAGGCGCTGGACAGGAAGCAGGCCGCTGCCAAAGCTCCAAGACTGGGCCGACAAAGGCCTCAGCCACCGGAAAGGCCTCCGTAGGAGAATCCCCCTCGGTCCAGAATCTCCGTCATGGATACTTGGCCCGTTTGGACACGGGCTCGAGCTGCATCCCAGTGGACTCCGAGATCAGCCGAAGCAGACCCAAGAAGGATGATGGGCTATCGTCCACTGATTGGCCCCTGGAGGACTCCAGATCGCACTGCCTGGAGAACAGGGAGGAATCATCGTCGGATTCCGAAGAGTCTGCGAAGAGCTGCCTCGGCCCTGAGCCACCCTCCACCTGCCGAGGACGGTCGGGAGTGAGGGTGACCGACAACCTGTGGGGCAGGCCATGACTCGACTGAGAACTCTTGTTCGGTGCCCCCCGACTTCGGTTGTGGAGGCGGAGGTTCCACCACAATCGGTGGACCAGCTGGTATCGGCTTAGCAACCAGCCCTGGGGCGGGAGCCTCGACTGGAACAGTGGTTGCTTCCAGCTGCTCCGCGACAACCACTTGATGGCCGGGTCTTAGCTGGGGTCGGCTTAGACCCAGATAGCAGCAACTGCTGCCACATCAAATCCTCGTGAGCGCCAGCGCAACGCGTCGAAGCCTCTCCTCTTCCGAGGAGGGGCGAGGAAGAAGCGGCATCGCTGCTTACTGGAAGACCCCCCGATGTCGGGCGGAACGGGCTGGACGAGAAGAGGTCATGACTCGAGAGCCCTCTCGGGGACCGGAGGGTGGGTCTGGGAAGGGGCGGGGGATACCCGCTCTTCCCTCGGCTCGGGAACTTTAACCGGGGACTGCGGTCCCGAAGAAGCAGGCAGATCCTCGGTATCCACCAGGGGAACCGGTGAAGTAGGGTTGTCGGCTTCTCCAGTCTACAGCCCGTCTAACGGATTGAGAAAAATCTCGACTTCATCGATGGGAGTCTCGGCAGGCTGGCCTGACGGGGGCACCGTGAAGCCAGCGGCCTCAGTCGCAATCTCGAACAAAGTCCGCTCCCAGGAACGCCGACGGTGAGACTTACCTTTCGACTCTCTTTTCTTGGGCCAAGAAGAACGTCCCGAAGGCCCCTCTCCCCTCGTGGAAAGGGACTGACAAAGCTCCTTGAACGAAGCTGTATAAGAGGAACTCAGAGAGAGCAGGATAAATGCTGCGGCCGAGGAAAAAGAAGATGCGGCCTGGGCCGCTTCCTCCTCGAGGGTGATCATCTGCTCGAGCTGCTCAGCCGAGCCAGCTGCCGCGGACACCGCCCAACGAGCCTCTTTGGATTTCACCGGCGGAAAACGTTTCTCGGGGTGCCTGAACTTTAAACGGGCAGTGCGATCATCAAGAACATTGGCCGAAAAGGAACGGCACAACTCACAAGCCTGCGGGTCATGATCTAGGCCTAAGCAGTAGACGCACGTGAAGTGCGGATCCATCCTGGACATTTTCTGCCCGCAGGGGCACCACCGAAAGCTGGGAACAGATTTGTCCATCACAGCCACGAGGGAAAAAGAAGACCGAAGTTTGAAAAACTTCAAAATCAATTTCGGACGAACCGAAGAATTAGGATCCAGTCTCAAACGCAGAGCGCTAAGGAGGGAACCTGAGCTTCCAAGCGGTAAGGAAGATCTGGCGTCATGGGGCGGAGCCGAGAGTTTTACCACCCGGGTGGGTGGGAGGAGCCAGCTTGAAGACCTTCCGGCAAGAATTAAAGCGGCAAGGATACCTGCCAGACAGTGTGGATGAACAACATATCCATGTCCCTAGAATCACATTTCCCAGGTATTTACCTTTTAACATTGCATAACATCCCCCATTGTTGACCTTTGAGTCCATCTTCTCAAACTGAGTTTTAGATGGTACCAAAACCACAGCACCCCTCCTTCTACCCCCTTTTGTAAGATGTAGCTGCCATCGCCCTAAATCCCAAGTCCAAAGACGTATTGTGCTCCCTTGACGACAAATGTGTCTCTTGAAGTAATAAGAAATCTACTGAGGCTTTCCTTACTTGACTTAGTATCCGACTTCTTTTTATGGGATTAGTAAGTCCATTAACATTGTAGGAACATATGATAGTGCCTTTGTTAGCTATGATACAGTGTAAAAACAGTTAGGCTCATATTATTAATCCCACTCCTCAATTTCCCAGTCAACATCACCAAACCTGCACCCCAAAGCATCTTCCTGATTTCCGCCCCTCCCGTTCCTGGTAATAAATTATAAAATTACAAACTTTCTTTAGTATAATAATTTCCAACATGGCACCCAAACTCTGAAACATTTAACATCTAAGTGTGACCTCCAATGATTAAGACCCAAATTAGTGGGTCTCTGTCTTTAACCTTTCCTATAACCGGAGCAGGGTAAATAGGGAGGAGTTTAGAACGTCCCCGCTGTAGAGGACCTCCTCTGAGAACTTCTATGGGTGAGTATTAGCTCTGTGCCTAATTCAGAGGTACTATATGTAGAACCAGACCTCTAATGGCACCGTATGGTGAGCAGTCACCCACTCAGTAACTCTATTAGGCACCGTCAGAACCAAGCTCGAGCATTGCCCAGTCAAACCCATAATTCTGTGGGTTGCCTCATAGGGGCATTTCAGGCAGGGCGAAAGCTACCCCAGCGGGACAGGCTGTAGTTCACTGGCTCCCCCCCCCAATGAGGAGTCGAGACCTGGGGGTAAGCGGTAAGACGCGAGAGGGCCCCCATGGAAGTATCTTGTCTCCGTGTTTGCAGATTTAATCTACATGGTTAAAATAGGGGGAAAATTATAACATCCCCCAAGAAATCTGATTAAGCTCCGGTCTCTGTGGGCAGCTCCCTCCCTTCAGTCATTTGATCGGGCCGAACCCTCCAAGTTCCAGTAGAATTCAGTTATGTTATTACTACAGGTGTCCCCACGGCGGCCGAAATAAGCCAACCCCGGACGAACATCCTATAGCAAACAAGCCATATATTGCTTCTTCCACTAGTTACCACAAGGTGGTTAATAATGCCCAAAATGTTATTCTGACCATTCCCTCATATTCGAGTTAGAGCTCGCCCCCAAAGACCCAAAGCATCTCCAGTTCAAATTAGGCCAAAATCATTTTTATATATAAGGGCCCCCAGCCTCCCAACATCCCCCGTATCCCCCCCTCTGCAGGGGTAAGCCGCAAACCGCCTCCCGCCGTATGCAGCCAACCTCCCCCACTTTAATTTTACTTCCGTCTCAAATTTTGGTTATCGTACTTCTACCTGCTCACTTTAATATGCATTTTGTGAAACTATGAGTCATTCTGATTCAGGCAGATGTAATCATCTCACAGTCTGTTCAGATTCAAGGGATGACTTTATAAGCGATTGTGAAAATCAGCGCATGTGCCTCTATGAGAGAAAACACAATAAAGAACAGGGGCGTCCCGTTTTGATACTTAATTATTTCTGCAGTTCAAGTCATATTTTCTTCTCTTGTTCTTCGATCTGCTTTGTCTCATGGCATGTTTACTTCTTGTGGTTCGTCATTGCTGATTGGGGATCTTCTTTTAGTCAACACCAAGTCCCACAGACCGGAAACGTTCGTGTTTGCCCTCTCATGCTTTTTTTTTTTTTTTATTCAATTTTAGATTGCTTCTTCCCTCCTGTCTAGTATGATAGCCTTCTTTCTCCTTTTAGAGTTTGCTTTAGCACTTCTTTTTTTTTTTTGTTAACATCTGAAATTACAAAACGGCAGCCGGCTCGGTGGTATGGCACTTACTACGTTGGCCACTGGGGTTCAGGAGCAAACCTTGGTCATTCGGGGTTGGCTGGGGGAGAAAGTGGTCCGAGCATCTTATGCACTATTCTCCTCTCTCAGGGAGGAGAATTCAGGCATCACACTAGGTGGCTGCCACCAGGTGTAGTCCAGATAATATGCACAGCTGGGGCTGCCTCTGGAGGGCCGACACACGCATATATGTGGAGGCAGGCACACACAGTGCATCACTGCTTGCTGGTGGTCGAGGGCAGCATGATAGTAGACAAACCTCTGACTGGCTAGGTGAAGCCATAGCCCATCTCAGTCTCCACACCACCAACCGAATGGGCTCCAGATCCGGAAATGTTCACGGGGGAGAGGGGGTTGGAACCACCCCTTCTGGCACTGCCATTGGAGGACAATTCATGGGGGACTTAAGGAGCTGGTAAGTCCCAGAGAAGGAGGGTGATGGGGCTGGGTGTGTTAGGGATGATGGGAGGCAGTAGTGAGAAAGAGTATGAAAACCTTGATTAAAAAAAGGAAATAACAAAAGAAGTGCTATTTTATTGCTTCTCAGACCAGGTTTTCATCAATATTCTCATCGGTTTTTGTACATCTATTGTCCAAAAAGGTAAGGGAGCAGGGTCTGCTGCACACTAGTTCCTTTCTAGTTGCATGGCAGTTCATCATAGGGGTGTCTATGTGACTCACAGGCATAGTTCATTGACCCGCTTGAGACAAGAGCCAGCAGAAGTTGGCAAAAAACTGGACTAATGGAAGGGAGTCAAATAACACCTATAGCGAATTTAAAAGGTATTTTGATAAAAATAGGGCAAATAACCCCCATTTGTCTTGAGGGTCAGGAAGTATCTGGAAAAAAAGACTCCTGCCCTCTTGTGCAGCAGCTCCTTTTTCCAGTGCATTTGCTTGCAACAGTTTTTTTCACCTCTTCTTCCATCAGGAGTTTTTCTTCTGTGGTGTGAGGTTGAAAAATCTTTGGGTTCTGCAGTTTTATAAATTTTTTGAACTGCAGGGACAAACCTTGACTCACTACTTCCAGGACTTACTTATCTGTGGTGATTTCTGTGCGTTCCTAGAAGTAATGAGCCAGTCCTGAGGAAATTACTTTTATAACTTGGTTGAGTCACCACTTTGAGAATATATACAGTAGGTTACTTGCCTTTATAACATGAGGTGGAAAAAGGAGGCAACCCAATTGGTGAAACACACCCGAGGCATGCAGTGAATCCCTATAACCCCACACCCTGTTGCGGGTTATTGCTTACGTATCTGTAGCTCTGCTATGGGAATTCAGTTCACATCCACATGTAGGCAGTTGTGCATAGCTAAGTTCACAGGACTTTTTCAAGCTTGGCTTCTCCAATCACCCGTGGTGTCATCCCCCCGCTGCACCCCTTCTGACATCAGGTCCTATATGATGGAATTAAGGATCTGTGTGCCACTTGCTAGGGGAAGGGTTGTGTGGATGTAAACTAAATACTCATAGAAGAACTACAGTTAGAGGTAGTTTAACCTATATTTCTACCAACTAGAATTCAGTTCACTAGCCACACTTAGGCAGACTCCTAGCAGTCCTCTGGTGAACAGAGACTGGAGGACTAAGGCCCCAAACAAAGCATCATGATGACTAAGCACGTTGATGCTGTAATGTGATATGAACGTGTGCCTGCTAGAGCAGCTAGAAGCCCTGCAAATCTCCTCAATCGGGATGCACATGGTAGCAGCGGTATGTCTGGTAGAATGAGCCTTCAACCCTTGAGCAACGCCCTACCAGCCAAACCAGTAACACACAGGGATGCAGGGTGTGATCCACTTACCAATCATCCTATTAGTTTTATTTACTGTTTTATGCTGCTGTTGTAAGGTGCCCTGAGCCTTGTGGTAAGGGCGCCAGACAAATAAAATCTGCCTTGCTTCTGCTGCCAGTCTACCCAGAGCAGCTTCAGCACAGGTCACAAGCAGCTGGCGAGCCTCGAAGCGACCCTGATGTGCATTACTTTTTTTGTTCAATTTATGTTTATTATTTTCTGCAATACAGTATGTATAACATCCTTATACAAAGCATTAGAGAGTGAAGCAATGGTTTTACGTCACAGCAAATGGTTCACATATTTGATATACATGCATTTAGCTTTGTAATCGTACAATAGGAATTGGGGTAATCCATACTAAGTTATACGCTAATGTTAAAGAATTGCTAGCCTCTTCAATGGCTTAGGTATAAAACATTAGGTAGAACTAAGAGGGAGGAATACTCAGCTCACCAGTAGCTGCTAGTTTAACCTGTGTAGAAAGGAAATTATGAACATCACTGAATATGGCTTCTAACCCTCATGCTGCCCCCCTACCAACAACTTCAGAAATCAGAATACATCTTTAAGAAACAGAGAAACACAGAAGCTGACGGCAGATAAGGACTGCAAGGCCCATCCAGTCTGCCTATTTCTTTTTCTACCTTATAAATGTGCCATCAGCCTTTGCTCTGTCAATGGCCTATCTATTCATACTCATCTGTATTGCTCCCTTATGCCTATCCCATGCCTGTTTGAAGCCCTGCACTGTATTCATATCCACCACTTCCTGAGGTAGGCTGTTCCATGCATCCACCACCCTTTCCATGAAAAAGAACTTCCCCATGTTGCCCCTTAATCGGCCTCCCTCTAATCTCATGCTGTGTCCTCTTGTCCTGCTATTTTTCTTATATTGAAACATGTTAGACTCTTTCTATGTTAGTGCCCTAAGGTGTTTGAATGTTTGATCATATCAGCCCTCTCCCTCCTTTGCTCTAGGGTATACATATTGACGCTGTTAATCTGTCCTCATATGTTTCTGATGCAGTCCCTGCACCATTTTGGTTGACCATTACCCCTGGCTGGAGATAGGTATCAACTCCCCGAATCATGGAGTCTCCTATGATCAGAAGTTTGTTGGCTTTCCTTTTTGCTTTTTTTGTTTTGGTTCCTGTTTTGGGCGAGTTTTGTTGTGCTAGCTCCTGTGCTGCAGTGTCCTGCTCTGCAGTGTCCTCTGCCCCTTTGTTTGATTTTGGAGATAGAGGCAGATACCTGCTTGTACCTTTTATATGGTTTCTGGAGGTAATATGTTGGAGAGCACCGAGTGATGGGGCACCCGATTTGCCTCTCCTAACCACCTGCCAACTTCCTGGACCAACTACCCTCTGTGGTCGAGGTGCTTCTGTTGGATGTTGGAGAAATGGAGGGAGGTTCTTATAATACATTTCCTCTTGAATATGAAATTTGAGGCATGCAATCTCTGCCCACGCTGCCTGGAGCCGAGCCCTAAGATCTCCAATGGACCAGCGTGTAGGACAGTGTCCTAAATCCTGTAAAACTGCCCTTCTGAAAAGTGTTTTGCAGTGCCTGCAGTTAATGATATCCATTCCAGATAATTTGCTGGGTTTATAACCTGGTCAGAGTAACTAGAAGGAAGAAAATGAAAGCAAAAGTTTGATTTTGTGTTTTGTTTGTTTGTTTTGGTATAACTTGTTATAACAAGTTAAATTACTAGTACCCCTGTAAATGAGGTCACTGTGTGGATACCCCACTGATCCGCCCATTCCTGCTTTGCCACAGGAAATGTCACGACTGTGCTACTCTATAAAAAGGAGTGCAGTGTGGGGTGGTTGGGGGATGGGAGTGGGTGGCTTACCGGACCCACCACTCTCACTAGACCTCTTAATCTTAAGGGGCCTAGGGGGTAGTGGGCGCCTCCTTTGCCCCGGAGGCTATCATCGGGGCCGAACCCGAATCTGACGGGAGGGGGGGCGATGGCTGATCTGTAGCCACAGAGACGGATGTAGAAGAGGTGACTTTTCCCGGGGGGGGGGGAAATACCTCCTTGGTCGCAGCCCCCAATGGGGCTGCGGGCTTGAAGGAAACCATTCTTGGTACTGATGTCTCTCCTTGTCCTTCTTCTTACGATAGCCTTCCAGGAAAAAAGATGTGTACCTGAGCTTCTTCAGCTGCTTCTCCATGGATGCCATTTTTTGCTTTAAAAGGTGGGCTTCAGGGCCGGCCCGGTGGCACTGAGGGTTGAGGCGCTGGATGTCATACCTCGCTCCACGCCGGCGACCCTGGTTCGGGAACAGACTCGGGCCACCAGAGGGAGAAGGACTGAGCGCCCAACGGCCTGCTCGCCATCTCCGGGGAGGGATGGGGAGTTAGTCTCACCGCTTACCACCACCACCTGGGGATCTCGATCTTCGGGTGGTGCTGGTGCGGTCGGTGACAACACAGGGTGGATGACGCTGGCAAACGACAGGAGTGGACGCATGTCTCAATGTGCGTCGGGCTTGTTGGTCCTCATTGCACGTCGACGCTAAAGGAATTAAATGGAGGAAAAAATCTCCCAGACAGTCCTGGCGACAATGCCCTGCTCCATGATGCAGAGTGGCAGACTCCGCTGTGTATGCTCGCTTCCCTGATGTCCAAGGAAAGGTAAGGGGGCCTTCCTTGCCCTGCCTGGAGGGTTAACCGGGGGTTGAAAGTAACTTGAGGCAGGCGTGCACACTAGGGGCAGACTCCTAGGCGGATTGGAGAGTGGCAGACTTGGGTGATCTGAGAGAAAGAAGGGTCTGGGGGCCATAGGAGGATAAACAATAAGTTAAAAAAAAAAAAAAAAAAAGATGGGCTTCCAGGGACTGCTGACAGCACTTTCATGTGGCCTGATTAAAGCCTTGACAGACTTCACACTCCTCGGTCTTATGGTCTGGGCCCAGACAAAAGAGGCAGAAGGAATGGTCGTCCTTGTGAGGGAGGGGAGTACCACAGGAGTCGCACTTATTTTTATGCAAATTGGAAGACAGCGGAGATGACACGCATGATTAGTTTTATAAAACACAATATCCGAGAAAAAGTTACTAAATTTCTATGAAATATAAATGAGATATACTCATCCAAGATGGCGTCAACAGAAGCAACGTTCTCCGCAAGGTCTGATGTGCGCAGGTCAACAGTGGGAAAGAACTGGAGGGAGGGTGTGGGGACCGCTCACTATTCAGCGCCACGCTGAAGTCGGCCATGTGATGCCAGGTGGGCGGCTCCCCTGCCAGATATTGCTAGCTAAAAGATTTATGTGTAGTCCTGGCGCCTGACGGCTCCAGTCCTACCTGTTAGCACCTACTACAACAGCCCTCTCGAAGTAAGATCTATGATTACAGGTAAGTAACCCTCTTTTGTAGTGATGTGGATATCGTTCACTTATCCACACTTCTGACAGACTTCCAGCAGTTCTCCAGGAGGCGGGGGCAAGGCATGCTCCCCTATTTGGTGAACAGAGTTTGGAAAACTGAGGCTCCAAAAGCAGCATCCAGGTATGACTCAAGGTTGATGCTGTAATGGGAGATGAAAGTGCATGCTGACTTCCAGGTATCTGCCATACAGATCTCCTGTATGGGAAACCCCTGAAAGAAGCCACCAAGGCAGCAGTATATCTAGTGGAATGACCATTAAACCCTACAGGAGGCTCCCTACTATCCAAACTATGGCAGAGGTCGATGTAGGAGACAATCCACCCGCCAGTCATCCTCTTAGCTAACGGTCTGCCAGGTGCAGCTTCAGTGTATGTTATAAGGAGCTGGCGAGCCTCACCTCAAACTCCAGTTGTGTGCTCCCTATAATAAGAGAGCGCCCGCCGCAGGTTCAAAGTATGGAGTCTACGGCTGGCCTCTGAAGATGGGTTGGTAAACTATACAGGAAGGTTAATCGCCTGGTTAAGGTGAAACTCCAATACCATCTTCAGGAGGAACTTCGGGTAGGGGTAAAGGACTACCTTGTCCTTGTGGAAGATCAGGTATGGAGACTCCACCAAGAGCGCTTGGAGCTCACTGATCCTTCTGGCATGGTGACAGCCACCAAGAAGGCGATTTTCCACGACAGGTGTGACATCTCACACCTGTGCATAGACTCGAAAGGCTTGCCCATGAGCACTGCCAGAACCAGCAACAAGTCCCAAGGTGATGGTGGGTCATGCACTAGCAGGTTCAAGTGGTCAAGGCCCCTGAAGAAACACCTGACCACCTTCTCCTGCACCACCATCTGCATACCAGCCCATACCTGGTATGCAGAGGTGGCTGTCAGGTGCACCTTGAGGATTGTCAATCTCAGCCACAGCTGGGAGAGAGACCAAAGATAGTCCAGAATGCTAGCCAAGGGGACCAAGCTCGTTGACCTGGCACCAGATGGAAAATCTCTTTTACTTAAAGGCACAGCACTAACAAGTTGGAGAGCCTCCATAATGTGGAGCACATCCTCTGAAAGACTCACAGCCTAGAATTCTAGCCACTCAGGAACCAGGCTGTGAGGTGCAAGGATTGAACATCTGTGTGCAAGATCTTCCTCTGATGACAAGACAGCAGATCCGGGCACAGAGGCAGCTGCCACAGAGTTCTGCTACTGAGGCTGAAGAGATCTGGGTATCAGAACTGGCAAGGCCAGTGAAAAGCTATCAGGATCACTTGCACCTTGACCATCACCTTGTGGATCAGAGGAAAGGGAAGGAAGACATACAGGAGGCCTGGGGTCCAGTGCCTCATGAAAGCCTCCCCAAGCAGTGTTTCAGACTGAGGGGTGTGGGCACAAAACACTGTCAGTTTTGTGTTCTCCCTGGAGGCAAAGAGCTCCACCACAGAAGCGGTTCACCTCCTAATGCAGTGACCACTCGTGTAACGTCTCACCCACCCAGCTGAGGGCATCCACCAGCTGGTTGTTGGCTCCCACAACATGGATCATCAGGAGATCTGCACCCAAGTGTGGAGGGCCTCCTGAGAAAAGGGAAAGGACTGTGTGCCACAATGCTTGTTCAGCTACAAGATGATCATGGCGTTGTCCATCTGGACTTGCATGATCTGATCCCAGACAAAAGGAGCAAATTCCATCAGAGCTAAGCGCACTGGCAGGGGTCCCACAGGTTGATGTGGTGACGGGACTCCTTGGGGATCCAGAACCTGTGGGCTCTGTGGCAACCCAGGTGCACTCCCCACCAGAGATGCATGTGTTGTAAGACTGACTGTCAGCCATGGGCGGAGTAACAGGACTCCTTCCTCCAAATGTTCTGAGATAAGCCACCACTGGATGGCATCTCATATTAGCTGAGTGACCATGACAGCTGGTCCAGTTGACCGAGGCACTGGGACCACTGATGGCCCAGCACCTACTGTATATGCCACATCTGCCAACAGGCCCACTGGAGCATGCTGGTGCAGGATGCCAGGTACACCATCAGCTGTAGGAAGTCCCAGGGAGGGCACGAGCATAAAAAAGTGAAATGATTGGGTAAAGAAGGTAAGATCCAGTGGCTGGTCTGCAGGGAGTCAGGCCTTGGCCCTAGGGGAGTCTAGCTCTGCCCGGAAGACGTGAATCACCTGTGAGGGGACCAGTTCTGACCTTGGTGGATTGACCGGAATGCCCAAGTCCTTGTATAGCTGGAGGGCCCGGTCCCTGGACCGCTCCAGTTTCCCTGGATGGCCTGACGATCATCCAGGTAGAGGCATACCCTGGTCCCCCAGTCCCAAAAAACACTGCTATGCACTTGGTGAAGACCCTGGGTGCTGATGAGAGGCCGAAGGCATAACCTGGAACTGGTAAAAAGTGCTCAAAACTCTCTCCCTCCCCACTACTCTTCTCTCTGCATCTCAGATAAATAGTTTACATACTGATTCAAGCCCCTACCTCCCTCCTCAGAAATGCTAACCCTCTTCTTCTTATTCCCCCCCTTCTTGGTTCTGACCTTAATCTCCCCTTTCCCCAACACATCCACTGTTGCATCTTTTTTCCACTCCCCTCCCCTCCCTGATGCCTCCTTCATCTTAGCAATCACCCCCACTGCCCCTTTTGAAAAATAGTCTCAATTTCCCCTCTTCCCTCCTGCTCCTCTTTTTTCTCTTCCTAATCACTTTGCCTATCTTCGTCTCCTTATTTCCTTCTCTCCTACCCCTCCCTCTTTCTCATCCTCCCTAACTTCCAACCGTCAATACAAAAGTCCCAAACTACACTACTTCATCTTTGCCCTTCTTTCGTCAGGGAACATCCATCCCAACTCTGACCCTCCTTCCACATCCCCTCAGCTGTTTCCCCCAACTACATTACACCCAACTCTACAGCTTCTACATTTATCCCTAACGGGCTGAAACTTCTTCACTTGAACATCTGCAGCCTGCTACCTAAAACTGACCTCATCCAAACTCTTGTGGTATCACACACTCCAGACATTTTAATTATTACAGAGACTTGACTCAAAAAAAGCATCCCAGACAGTGCCGTTGCTATCCCCGGGTATTCCTTCACCAGACAAGATCAGACAAGTCGGGGAGGTGGAGTGGCCATGTATATCCTGTCCTTACTGCAATATACAACGAACCTATCTTCTTCCATTCCAGCTACTTACGAAGCTCTTGTCACCAACATTACCCTTCCTTTCACAGTCCCAATTTTTGCAGCTAGTATCTACTGCTGCCCAAACATCCAACCTTCGGTCATGGCGGAACTCTTACCCTCCACTACCTCTATCACACAATCTGGGGAGTTGTTCATTCTGGGTGACCTGAATCTAAATTGGTTGTGTCCCAAGTCAAATAAGATATGGAATGACATTGCTGCACTAAACCTCACTCAACTTATACTTGAGCCCACATGCCCAAATCATAAAACACAAAATCATACCCTGCTTGACTGGGCACTCACTACTCATCCGCAATGTGTCATCAAGTCAGGTATTCTCCCAGACGCCCTTAGCAACCACAACCCCATTTTTATGGTTCACAAGGTCCATCGCCCCAAACCCCCTCCCAAAATCATTCAGCTTCACTCCTTTAAATCTTTAGATCTTACCCACTCAAATCCAAACTAGCCTCTACAGACTGGGCCCCTCTCTCCTCTGCCACTTTCGTTGACCATGCCCTTTACTACTTCAAGGATAAATTCAACTCCATCTGGAATGCATTTGCTCCCTTCAAGAGGACCACAGTGCGTGGGAATCACCTCCCCTGGATCACTCCAGAATTACTGGCCTGCTTCAGGGAGTGTGACCAGGCATGGAAAAAACACAAATCTACAAAGCATCCTAGCAACTATGTCATGTACAGAATGCTAAGCAACTCTTGTACAAAAGCAACCAGACTGGCAAAGTCCGAATATTTCAAATCCTCATTCCTGAGAAACAAACTCCCCATCCAAATTTTGGAGGGTGGTCCATGCCCCATTCTCTCCTCCCTCTCACCCCCCTTCCAAGTTCTTAAAGTAAATAATTCCCTGGTATCTAACCCTTGCTTGGTTGCTAATGAATTTAATGCCTACTACACACCACTTGTGCCACATCTCTATGTTCCCTCCCTTCCCTACCAACTCCTACCTCAAGCTCACCACCACCACCTCCAGCATATGTCTCTCCCCCTTTCTCCTTCTCCACTATCTCCCCTGATGAAGCTTTAAGTGCCCTCCCCTTCCTTAACCCCTCTAAAGGTTCCTCTCTTGACGATCTTGATCCTAAACTTCTCTTTCTGCTCCTGCTATTGCTTATCCTATCTCTTTAATTTTAAACCTCTCCTTTACATCTGCTCAAGTCTCTTCTTCCTGAAAGCATGCCATTGTCCTTCCTCTCCCCAACAGCGGTGACCCGTCCACTCCTGGTAACTATCATCCTATCTCTCTTCTTCCTACCCTTGCTAAACTCCAAGAACACCTGGTTCTCTCCCAACTTTCCTCCTTCCTCACTTGATTCCTCCTTCTTCACCCCGTTCCAATTTGGTTTTCAGAAGAACCACTCAACAACCACTTCCCTCCTCAGGCTCACCGATTCCATCCTCACTGGGATGGATGATGCCCTGATCACTTCAGCCATCTTTGTCGATCTGGCCAAAGTTTTCAACACTGTCTCCCATACTCTGCTTCTTGACTCCCTCTCCACAGCAGGCCTTGGTTTGTCTGCTACAAACTGGTTTAAATCCTACCTCATCAGTAGGACCCAATCGGTAAGAGTCTCTGAATCTATCTCCCCTCTGCTCCCCATCAATACTGGAGTCCCCCACGGCTCAGTGCCTGGTGTCCTGCTTTTCTCCATCTTCCTAAATGATCTTCTCACAGCCTGATCTACCTCCTCCATCCATATGTACGCCGATGATACTGTCTTGTACAGATCCAGCAAAATCCCTGCTGCTGTGGAAACCAGCTTATAGCATGACTTCAAACAAGTTCAGCTCAAGTTTGCCTTCCAACAGCTCTTTCTCAATGCCAAGAAGATAATCTCTATGACCTTTGGCACCAGGCAGAGACTCTCTAGGCTCACTGCAGGGTTTTATTTAACTCTAAAAATTGATTAGCGTTTTGCTCATAAAAGTTCTAAAACACTGTGAAAATGCATAGCACTTGCCTCACTGTGTTTGACAAACATAACACTTCTAGAAAACCTATATAAATGCTTTCTGTACAATTAGTATTGTCCCAAGAAAAAAACTGCTAATCAATTATTTAAAACCCTGCACTGTCCTGCCCTCATTCCACACACCAGATGGGACAACTCTTGAGGACACATCCTCATTTAGATATCTTGGGGTTTGGCTGGACCAACACCTCAACTTCTCTGTGCATATCGACCCCATCCTGAAGAAACTGCGCCATACGCTTGGTGCCCTATACAGGAATCGTCGCTGCATCCTGCTGACTGCGAGGTGCGAACTTGTCCAGAAGATGATACTCCCCATCTTTGACTACTGTGATGTAGTCTATGGTGCTGCTCTCAAATCTTCCCTGACCAAATTGGACACTTTCTTTAACTCCTGCTGCTGCTTTGCCCTTGACTCTCCCTCTCGTACCCATCACTGTGAACTCTATCGCTCCCTTGCTTTCCTTCTACTATCAAACAGGTGCATCTCCCACTGTGCCAAACTAACCTCCAAATTCTGGCTTGCAGAACTCCCTCCCCACCTCTCATCCTCTCTCTCCACCCTTCCCCCAACCTCCCACTCCCTCAGATCTAGTGATATACACACCTTGGTGGTCCCATGCTGTTCTACCCTTATCGGCCAGACTGCCTTTGCCCACTGCGTCCCTAAAATCTGGAACTCCCTTACTCCCAAATACATCACTCTTCTTCCACCTATTCCCTTAACATAGCCCTCCACAATTTTCTCTCTCCCAGCTGTTCCTGCTTTAACCCTCCTTAACTTCCTTTATTCCTAGTTCCGGCCTTCCATCTCCTTACCCCCTTGCAGGGTCTCAGCATCCTGAAGGGGAATCAGGGTTTGGCTACCTCCCTCCCCTTCCCCCCTCCCCAGCTCCCCTGCAGGGTTTCCATCACCCTGAAGGGGTAACTGGTGTTAGCTGCCTTCCCCACTCTCCCACGTCCCTCTCTTCCCTCCCTCCTGTCCTTCTTCTTTGCCTCCTCAGCACTTATTAGCTACTCCCCTCCTTCTCCTCATACAGCACTTGTGTACTACCTTGAGCCTGCTCCTGGTACATCATCGCCCTAAAGTTTGTTCTGTCGCATTACTGTTTTGCCTTGTATATTGTACTGTACTCCATGGACTCCTACTGTATTATTTCACAAGCTGCAATTGTCTGTATCGTGTCCTTACAGTTGCATTATTTTGTCTACCTGTTCCTACATAATTTGTAACTGTTCTTCTATCCATCCAGCCAGAGCTGCCTTTTTTGACTCCATGTTGGTCATCATCTGGTTCTGTATGCTGAGGATGTGGTACCTGGCCGATACATTGGGGAAGCCCCCACCCTCACCCCCAGCATACACATCTGAAAAATTTGCCTCCTGT
This sequence comes from Neoceratodus forsteri, assembly GCA_016271365.2. Lineage (NCBI taxonomy): Eukaryota > Metazoa > Chordata > Ceratodontiformes > Ceratodontidae > Neoceratodus > Neoceratodus forsteri. The sequence continues at coordinate 1,270,464,106 of CM057449.1, read as the reverse complement.
TCTACAGTATGTCTGCATGCATATATATATATATATACATATATACACACACAGCAATTTATAAAAAGGACAAGGCATTTTCTTTTTTCTCCCTCCCAATAGAACAGTACAGTAATAAACAAAAGACCAAAACCTGCCACATAACAATCCTTTAAATTCTTCGCTAGAGAAAAAAGTAAAATGATTTGTCATTTACAATCATCGTTCTGGGTTTTATGCTGGAAGCAATACCACAATTTCCAGTATTTTTCCAAACCCTCAGGAAACAAGCAGTGCCCCATCAATAGTACATGTAAATATGGCACATGTCACAATTCTCTTCTAAGCCAATGCACTTGCACAGGACGGTTTAGGGCTAATGTGATTTGCTTCTGATGAGCAACAGAAGAGAATCACATTAGGGGCCTTAGATATAAACAAGGTTAGTGGAATTTCTTCATCTCAGCTAGATGGAGTTTGGAGAGGAATACATATAGCACCTGCAATACCAACATTTTTAACTCACAAACCTAATTATGACAATGAGAAAGGAAGATTGCTCAAATTGTAATCTGCCTTTCTCAATACCCAAAATGTACACCATGAAAGTTCAAGGAGATTGTTTAACAGCCCTGACTGTGCTGTGAGCAACGCTACATTCAGATTATAAACTCTACAAACATACAGTAAAAGGTATGTACTGTATGTAAGCACAACACACACACACACACACACACGATTCAGTACTTTTGCAAGTATTTCAGGCATGCTAAACCAAGTGATCCAGTTTTGTAAATCCAATTGAATTATTTTTCTTGCAATGCTTTGCTATTGACCTTTGATCTTGGGTGATGTCACCATCTTCAGACCCAGTCCACAATAAGTAGAAACACAGCCGAGACAACAAAGACTTCAGCCATCAAGCATGCTACAAAAAGCCAGAGTATGTTTTCTAGATCTACTATAAGTGCTTTTTGAATAAGCAGAAATGTTTATAACATACTTGAAAACATATATATAACATGTTTGGTTTTTTACAGTCAGACAATACATTTCAATAACAATTACTTTCTAGGAGAATTCTTAGGTTATGTTTCAATGGTCACAGAGAGTAAGGTTTAACTCAGTGAATTTATTTATTTTATTTATTTGCTTTTGTTTACCAGGTAAGCACACTAGACAGCCAAGTGCCTAATTTCAGGAGCGACCCGGGAGATTACAAGGTACAGACGAGACTTCACATATAAGACAGTCTAGATCACATCACATGAGAAACAGTATGGTACAGGTGTTCGACAGCAGTCAACATACAGAACATCACAAGTGCATATTAATGGGCTGGAGCCCAAAAGCTCAGAGATAGTACAGAATATTCACAAAAAATATGCACAGAAAGGCAAGAAAGGAACACATTTCCAGAGAGTACAGCTGATATAGCCAGCAGATTAAGCACATTCAGTACCAGGAGACTCATCTCCTCACACAGTAGTGGCCGGGTTAGTCTCGTCTCAGCCGGTCAGTTTGGAGTTGCGAGGGCCCCTTAGGTGCAGAGACAGGAGGATGCCAATTTAAGAAAACCCCATAGGGAGGATCTGAAACAGGAGTGGGAGGGGGAGGAGCGAGTGTTTACTGGGAGGGAGTTCTACAATCTAGGTGCAAAGACAGCAAAGGCCCGGTCACCCATTTGAGTACAGGTTTTGGGAACCTGGAGGACATGAGAGCCACAGGATCTTAGATGGTAGGAGGAGGTAGCAGGTTTGAGGGACAGAGCGAGAGCAGGAGGTAAGGCAGTTCTGATAATACTGTCGATGAAGCTGCTGAGGACAAAGGTGAAATGTTTTTCTGGGGGAAGCCACTCGAGCCTGGCGTACAACTCGCAGTGGTGCGTGAGGTGGGGAGCAGACAGCGCAAAGCGACACACATTGTTGTAGGTGGTGTCCCATTTTACAAGGCTGGTTTTTGGGATGGGGGCAAAGGAGACAAGCCCATAGCAGAGTGAGAGGAGGAGGACCCCCTTGGCCACGGTGAGTCGTGCAGCTGGGGTTAGATAGCTTTTTGCTCTGTAAGCCAGGCCCATCTTGCAGTTTGCAGCCTTGCAAATGTTGCAAATGTGCAGGGAGAGGTCAAGGTTCGGGTCAATGATTACCCCCAGGTACTTGACAGAGTCCACAACTTGCAGGAGGAAACCATTAGCTCCTGGGATTTGTAGTGGAGCAGGGCAGGTTTTTGTTTTGGCCAGAGAGCCAAAGAACATGGCCTGAGTCTTTTGTAGGTTAATAGCAAGCTTGTGGCCCTTTAGCTAGGTTTGGATTCGAGTGAAGTCAGAGTTCAACCTGGTGCTGATGTCTTTGATGTCCTGGGAGCTGGTGATGATAATAAGGCCGTCTGCATACAGGGTGGGGTGCCCGTGGACCGGGACCGAGGGCAGTTCATATACTGCAGACTGTTTATTCCTTAAAAACTGAAGGATTGATTTTTACAGTAAATAACATAGTAACACATGGTATCCTCTCAAATTTACTTAGCATGTAAAAAAAAATTTAATAAAAACACAGTATCCTATAGCACAACAGAAAATAAACAAAGCCAACTGATGTAAGGCAGTGTCAGCAACTTCAAGTCAATAGCACAGTGAGATGGTGTGTGTGTGTAATGCGTGATCAACATGAAAAGAAACAAAGACACAGTTCCACACAAACCATTTTCCTCTCTGCAAGCTGAGGAATTACTGGAATTCCGTTATGTCCACCTAGGAATCTTTCAGTCATCATGCTCAATTTAAAAAAGGCTAGATTTAAACCTAAACTTAGTGGCATACATATTAAATTCAGTATTCGTTTAGTCACATTCTCAAAATTATTTTTAAATAGACTACCCTTGCAATTCCAGCAGAACAATTAGCATGAGACTGGCAAAGTTCATAAGCAGTTAGTATCCGGTGAACAACAGTACATAGTAATCAATAACAACAGAACTTGTGAGAGAGAGAGAGATAGACTGCCACCTGTATTCTCTAGTACATTAAAAAGGCAAATATGTAAGGTTGCCTAGTGACTCCATGGTAACCTGGCTCAGGGGTAGACTCGGGTTAAAAGCACTATTGCAGCCAAGGTTGCCCTCTGGCCATGTGCCCTCGCCTAGGATTGAGGATGCCATGATCAGCCATTCTAGTAACTGCTTATGTTGGGCCCAGGTGCTCTCTTGCTCTCACTCACACAGGAGTGCCCAGGTGCTCTCTTGCTCTCACTCACACAGGAGTGCCCAGGTGGGATGAATCACTTTGCCTGGCCACTAACATCCAAACCCTGGCAGCCCCCAAAATATTGGTGCTCAGTATTTCTATGGCCAGTATATTTTAAAACCTGTTAGCCAATTCGATTGTTTTAGTGACAATCATTTGTATCAGGCACTACTGTTTGTGGGATTCTGTTACTTTACTTAATATTTATGTACTTATTTTGTATGACATACAGTAAAGTACATGTTGTGTTAAATAACAAAACAATACATTTTCAAACTGTCATGCTGTGTCATTCTGTGTGTGTGTGTGTTTCTGTACATGGGTTTCTTACCTACAAAATGTTTTTTAATCTTCTATATCTGCACTGATAGTTCAATAAAAGGGAATAAGGCAATTCTCTAGCTGACTGATGAATGTTGCTGCCCTTTATCTCTCTCCCCCCCCTTTTTTAGCAAGCTGTAATATATTTTACTTAGTCCTAAAAGGGCAAGCAGAATGGAGGCCCCGTCACTGCAGGCCCTTCCCTCAGCCAAGTCTCTCTCTCTCTCTCTCGCTCATTTGGTTGGGTTCCTTAATAGGACCTTCGCTTTTTTTTTATCATGCTGATAATCTCTTTATTATTCCTAAAAGGACTATAGGAGCTACTGCAGTCACTACTGGCCTTGCTCTCCACAGCCTAGTCTTGCTCCCGCTCTCTTACTTTGAATATGACTTATCAAACTGTTGAATTTTTAAAAATTTAGACTGGGTTACTTGGCTCTCCCAACTGTCCTAAAAATTATTGATCCCTTTTTTTATCAGGTGTAGTGCAGCTCTTAGAACAGATCATTAATCCTAAAAAGGACTTGACTTTTAAGTGCTGAAGGAGTCTCAGCAAGCCTACTGTCACAATTTCTACTAAGGCAGTTAATGACGTGTCTTCTCTGGGCTGGTGCCGATGACAATATGGCAGGCTGCAGTATGCTTTCACAAATAGCACTGCATTCCCATATGATTGCTAGCACCAGTCAAATAAGCGAATTGGCTTGCCTACCTCTGTGGATGGCACAGTTGTGGTGTGGGAAGGTTCCTCCGGTTACTCAGCATAGTCTCAGAAGTACGGCAGGTCCACAGGCAGAAGGGGAGGCAGGTCTCACAGTTTGGTGCCACCTTCTCCTCTAAGCCTCTGCAAAAGATTCACGCACGTGCACCACGATATACGGCCACAGACTACGTGGTTGCGAATCTCTGCACATGCACAATCACAATGCATAATCCGGATTGTCAGCACCCTGGCTGCATACCTAGTTCTGAGCAAAGCAACCAGTCTGCAAAAGTGCAAGTACTGGCATCACTGAAACTCACCAGAATGGTAAAGTGGGTGGCCAAAATGATTTGCCTGGTTGCATTTGGGGATGTGGCAACCTAATTTGTCTCACCCTGCAGGGGATGCATCTGCATGTGTGTGTGGGCCCACAGGGATACATGTAAACAGCTGAGGGTGGTAGGAGGGAAAAGTATTAGGGGGGATCCAAAAACAATTCCAGAGGAAAATGGCAACTGCCAGGCTGATGGCACCTGCACTTTCAGACCCCAAGGATCCATAAGTCTTGCACGCCTGATGATGATATGATGGGGAGCCGGGAAAGCCATATAGGAACTTCAAGATCAGGTAGGGATCATCAGGGACTAGGAGGCACCAAGAAGGGCCAGACCAGACTGGCAGGGGGAGAATAATCACCCACATGGAAAAATGGTAAGCATCTTTTGCAGTTATATATTTTTTTAGCCTCGATATTCCAAGATGCTGACACCTTCCTGATCAGCTTCTAAAGACAGCTGCATCTGTATATAGTGTTCACACTTGTTTAGCGAAAATTCTTACCTACCAAATTTTTTGAATACCATTCATAATATGACGTTGTCACAAATTGTAAAGTACTACTTTTTATTTGAACTTAGAAAATTTACTAATCTTTGAATAAATCACCCTCATGCTTAACTTGCATTTTCTTTGTAAGAGAGTTTTAATTCCCACAGGATACTGCCTGCCTCTGCAGTGTCATAGCGGCTCCCAAATGTAGAACTCCATTTTGTCTAAAACAGGGATATCTTTAATAACCATTTTTTAGTTCTACCAGTTGTGGTTACCTTTGTAAATTCATTTTCTTTACAGCCATTGGATAGATGGCTTTTATAATACCATATCTTTACAGAACAGATTAAAGATGCCTGGATCTATTTCTTGTTTTAAGTTATAATGCACTGGTTTTAATCAAGAAATAACTGTAGTAGGCTACCCAAATTTACCAAACCATTCTGTTTCTGCTATATTCAGTGCTCCAGATGACATTAGGTGAGTAAAATATAAGTTGGATGAGTCAAAGTGCTTTAAACTTGGAAAAACAGCTCCTTCTGAACTACCTACGGACCATTAAAAAAAACTGAAAGAGTAGTTCTTAAAACTTGCTGAGTAAAATAGGCCAGTACTCACTAGACAGCATTGCTCATCTTTTTTATGACACTTTTTTAGAGTAAGCATAAATCCTTTGTACGTTCTACAAATAAAGTACCTTTCTAAAATATATATGTATATACTGGACTGTTCTGCATTACAAATCCATAGATCAGATCTGTGAAACAAAACTCCATTTTTATTTGATTTCAAATGTAAGTTTTATTTCAACATATTTGTGCTGTTAGCATAATATCTGCAATAGGCCAGTACTCCCCTTATCTGGAACACTGGCCATGTTGTACATCTGAGTATGCCAAGACTTGCTGCAAAAAAACAATCTGAATCAAGACAGCTTGTTACAGAAAAATATTTGCTGGGATATCATCTTTAGATTAAATACTTAAGTTCGCAATATTCTTCCAAGTCACTTTCTGCTCACATTTGGGAGATCCTGGCAAGCTACTATGGGTCAAAGAGGCAGCGTGTTTAAATGATTTTACTCTGCCTCCTTTCAGTAAGTAAGGGCATAAACTGACCAAATCGCAGGGATAAGGGGTCAAAGGTTACTGGCAATGTCAGAAAGCAGTAACTTTCTACTACATCAGCACCACTGCTGACCATTTTTGCTGCTTGCAGAGAAAGGAATTTATAGAATGACACTGAATATATGTTACTTTTGTTTTACAACTATAGGCCATCATCCACATTTAAGTATTAGTCTGTGAATTAAATGTATAATTTTGTTGGCTTCATATAAAAGTAAACAATGTTTCTCTAGAAGCAAAGCTAATTAAGTGGCATGCTTGGTATTCACTAGACAGCATTGCTCATCTTTTTTATGACACTTTTTTAGAGTAAGCATAAATATTTTGTACGTTATACAAATAAAGTACCTTTCTAAAATATATATGTATATACTGGACTGTCCTGCATTACAAATCCATAGATCAGATCTGTGAAACAAAACTCCATTTTTATTTGATTTGAAATGTAAGTTTTATTTCAACATATTTGTGCTGTTAGTATAATATCTGCAGTGACACAGCATTGCCACAATATTTAGGAGATTCAGAGATGACGTAGAAAGTATGAAAACTGGGGATATAAGATACCAGATCTGACTAGGACATTCTACTGGATAGTTGGTACCAGTTTTTTATGAACTTCCAGAATATGAATGTAAACTCCTTGACTGTAGCGTTCTTTTGAATGGTACACTGCTCCCACTCTATAGTGAACAACTCTGGAGCCAGCTGAGGCGTTCATTATAGCTAGGTGTTCATTACAGTGAGGTGTTAATATGCACAGTTTGGGAACAATGGGAGCTATCATAGGTGTTCACTATAAAAGGGAGTCTGTTATAGTGGGGGTATTTATAGACGATTACAGTATGCATCATTAAAGTTACCCATTACTCTTAAAATGAGTGCCATGAAGTCATAACCTTTTTTTTTAAAATACTGCATACTTCACTGCCAGTTTGTCATGAAAACTGACAATTCTCTACATAATATTAAGTTGAAGCTCATGTTTTACTTTTGGTATACAGACTCAGGAGTTAAATGTTTTGTATGTAAGGCTAGGTTACATTTATGTGCACAGACATCTTCACTATGAGTACTATAAGTGTGTATTTTTCACTAAGTAAAGACATACGATTGGTCAATGGCCAATACATTTATCTAAAAATAATTTTTCATACATAAATATGTGCTCCAATTATATGTTTATCATATAATTTAAATTTGCACCAACCTACTAGGATACATTTTTTAATTTTTATGTACTGTACCTTTTTGTACTTCACTAAACTTTCACCCTTTGCATGATGAGACTGCAATTAAGTTTGCATTTGTATTGATAATTTATGACTCAAACATGTAATAGTTTTACAATGTTATGCTTTCAACATATAGCATGGCAACAGCATTTATTAAGAATTACAAAGTACCTGTATTAAGCAGTTTCAGCAGGAATCTGTTAAAATATCTGACAAAAGATATCTATTACTTCTTACACACACACTTTATAATCAAGAGGGCTGTGAAAAAATAATACATATTGTCAACAAATGTGTACATCAATCAGGTTCTTTAATCTGCTGTTATAAAAAAAAATAAATTAATGAATAAGTTCTTGTATGCCCTAAGTCTAGCATGAAATTTCATCTAATCGCTATACAGTATATCAGAACATTACAAGCTTTTCTATTTATATTTTTTATCTGGAAAGATTTGTGAGTTATAAAATACTTGTGCAGTACTATGTAGTCCTATATATATTGTCTACAGAACATGAATCGAAACATTTCTATTTTTAATTTTTGATCTTCTAGAAAAATATACGAGTTTAAAATACTTGTGTGGTACTATATGGCTCGATATCCTGTCTACAGCAAATAAAGTTCCTTTCCTGTAACAGGCTTTCAAATGTCTTTATTATTTAAAGTATAATGCATTAATTTCCTAAAGGATTGAAGTGAAAGTACTGTAATCCATTTAATGAAAAATATGCAAGACAGCTGCAAATATTTGGTGAACCTTTAAGCTGAGCTGAAGAAATTCTTGTTGACCACTGCATAGCAGCATTACTTCATCAAGTCAATCAATAGATATTAGCTTTAGTAAAGACAGATAAACATGAAGAGGCTATTTCATATCAGTTAGACAACGATACGAAGACTGGGCTGTCTCACTGTAGGCTGCTTTTCCCCCATGTCTTGCTTCTCATTTTGCTTGTTCCCTGATGTTGAAATTATTTATTTAAGCACAGATCCAATCAGTTTCATTTGATAGTTCATCATCTGCTTACACAGCTATATCCATGTTACTCATCTTACACAAGCAGAGTTTCTACAACTGAATGCAACCAGTATGGAGTAGTGAAGACACATAAGAATCAGTGCATATTAAAACAAGCAGCTTGGATTTTCTGTTAAGAATCAACTGCATCTTATGCAAGGACAGCCGAAAGGTTTTTCTAGTCCACAGTTTATATTTCAAAATAGAATATACAATATGTGAACTACATTTTTGCCAGCTTCTGCATCATCACTACTCAAAGAAATAATTTGACTTGCCAAGCCTAATTACAGTGAACAGAAAATGAAGAAGTTCCTACTATCAGTCACGGCAGAGTTACAGTAAACTGGGACACCCTCTGACAATACCTACAGTTAGAGAATTTACACTTATTCTTGCTTGCTTTTTCACAGCTAGACATGGCATTTCCAATACTATGAGGCCTAAGAGCGAAGTATCAAACATATGATTTACTCTTTATTAGACAGAGTTTTGTCATGATAATCGGAAAATGAATCTATGCCTGTTTGGCAATAAAACTGACTTGTGTACCATTAAATAAATATCAACACTCCAACAAACAGAAAATAAGAAAAGCAGTTTATAACCACAGTTGTTTCTTTAGAAGACAAGAACAAAATCTCACAGGACAATTCCTTTGTGGTTAGCAGGATACAAATTACACAGCCTAAGAAAGCTAATAGTTATATTGGACCCTTTCCCCTAGTGGCACAACTGCTTCACACCACTGGATATCCCAAAATAAGATTACTGTACTTGATACAGGTTTCTCAGTCTGCCAATCAGATTTTCTATAATGTAATTTATATAGGCTTTTAGTCAATACAAAGAAATATGGTTTTCTTTTAAACCCTCACAAAAATCTATACACTGCTAAATCAAGTCACAGCATCTAATGCTAGCATGCTGGATGTATAGACCGCAGCATGTTAGTTGATATGGCAATATGTTTGATGTCTGTCTTAATTACTTATGCAAATTTTATAGAATGTTAAGCAACAATCTTTTTTAAGTATGTCATGTCAGTTGGTAAAGGAAGGATGTCAAACCTCTATTGATTCTGCTTCAGAAGGATACTGCCATGCTGAGTTATTTTAATGTTGAAATAACTTATCTTTATAAATACCACGATAGAAGCATTGATGAGAAAACTCATGTGCTACTATATATACAGTAAAAAAATACAAAGTAACACCTGCATGCATACTGAAAGTACAATCAGATTAGCTTGCCTTTAGCTCAGGAAAAATTCATGTACTGTGCAAAATATTAATCTCACAGCCCTCAGTTGCTCTGCAGAAAGATAGGTGTGTTTCTTTAAAACTGTTTATCTACAATAGATCCAGCGAGAAAAGCAATCTAATTTTTTGGGATTGCCTTGTCAATAGTGGGACAATCACATTTTACAACCCTTTTTACAAACACAAATACACAACTTGATTAACTAATTTAATATTTTGATACAAAAGCTTATCAGTGATGATGCAGTCAAGCTGCTTCAGGACCCAAGTAACATTTAATGCATTTAAAAGAATGCTTGTCACAAGCAAACCAACCAAAATGTTTAAACATCATTTGCATCATTTTTACAACTACAGCATATTATACTCATAAATGTATAGCTTATATGAATAAATAAGAGACATCACACAGAAGCCTAGAATTCATTTTACCCTAAGAGGATCAACAATCTTAGTAATGACGGCTTTGTAAATGTCTGGGGATGTCATTAGACTCCCTATCTTCATCCGCTCCCCCATCGGGGAAGTCTTAAAATCCTTTCAGCACAAGACAGGGTTTGTTAGGTGCAGCTCAGCTGAGCTAAAAAAAATGGATTATAAATGAGGCAACTCAGAATATGTTTGTATCAAGAGGTTGTAAAATTTTAAATGACCAATTCATTTTTCTTTGTCATTTACTAATGTGCCATTTTCCAGTTTCTCATGTAGCACCTGCATTTTAAAAACACTTTGCCAATAAGCTTTGCGATACGCTGGTTGCTTTATTAAACATACTTCCAACTGATTAAAATTTGAACTGTTTAAGCAATCATATCCATAGCGATGCTGCACACAGTCTATAAAGTCCCATGTTCTTCTAAGCACTGAATATGGAGTACTTTTATCTCATAAACAGAAGTGTAGACAATCACTCACTGGCATGGAAAAATATAGACTAATGGTCATTTTTTACAGAATTTTTAAAAAGTGTTTCAGGCACTGTCATCCACCCAATAGTGAAGTTTCAGAGCCTGTGTAAATGATTACAAAAAAAAAATACAGAAAACATGTATTAAGCATAGTTAAGGTAAAGAAAATTACTCAGACTCACCTGTGGCTATGTCATCATCAGCTAGGTCAGGCTCTTCCTCTTGAACCTTTGTCTCTGACCCCAATGAATCAGGACTTGCACTGCCAGCCTGAATGGATTCTGCTGTCACACCAGCTGAAAAAATTATGAAAGAGACCTCTACATTAAACTAAAGATAAACTGATAATTAGAGTTACCATGGCAAGGGATCGATTATTCAGTTACAAATAATGATCATTTCATTAGCAAAATCACCCACTCCTTTCCCAGAGAAAAGTACAGAAATATCCATGAATAGGAGCACCCCTAATTTCATTTCAAGGAAGACAAATACAAAAGTTAATATCATTTATACAACTATATCTAGTAGAACTAAAAAAAAACCAAAAAACATTAACATTAAACATATGCATCAGGTTGCAGGGGGCTACCTGGCACACTAGTGACCCATGTTTGTGCACCAAGCTCAATATATCAGGTGTGGACTGTAAGGAAGAGGATCCGGCATCTGCCTGGATACTTACCTCCTCCAAATCAGGGAGGGTCATAGATCCCACCCAGCGACTGACTGCCTCCTGTGGCATAGGGGACTTGGGAGTCAGCTTGAAGCTGGGCACTAAGAGAGAAACACTGTCAGAACATCAGCACATCAGGAGTGATGTGTTGGGTGCCAGTAAAGGGGGGGGAGGGAGAGAGAAAATAAAGCGGGTCTTGGGCAGACATTCAAAGTTGTCATCTGCCCTGCCTCTGGATTATTCCTAGTCACCAGGCAGTTACTCCCACCCAGATGGATAAGTCCTCCTTGTCAGCACTGGACTACTAGCCAAGGAGCCTAGATGTCAATTACCAGGATGGGCAAGTGGATCAAAGAATGGGAGGAGGTTACACCTTGGACACACAGACAGGAGTGTAGCCAGAAATTTCCATTTTGTACACAATCTCCAACAGTTATACCCCCCCCCAATTAAAAAATGTACACATCCTTTCCAAATGGTACCCCCTTCCAAACAAGTCAGATTGTTGTCAGATGATTCCTCTACTCTCTAAAGAGGTTATACATGTATCAGACCCTCCTCAGTGGCCTACACTAACCCAAATACTACAGATTAGAATGATAATATTAACAGAGTGGCTTATGGTTTGTGACAGGCACTCAACAAAACTGTACACAAATGTGTACAGTGAGTATGCCTGTCTACACCCTTGCACACAGATGAGAAGCATAAAGAGAAAACTTAGAAAAAAAACATGTAGATATGATTTCCCTACTCAAAAACCATTGGGTTCTTGCAGCCCCCACCTCACCCTTTGTCCAGGAGTGCAGTCAGTGTTATTCTATGCTTGTTCAGAAGGTAAAGAGCAAAAGCTGGGAGGTCAAAACTGTACCACTAACCCTATGTGACAACAACCGCTCTTTTAAAAAGCACCAAACCGCCTTGCAATCCCTGGTCTGGAAAACCATATCCATAAATGAACCCAGGCTTCTTAGGTGCCACAATGTAACACTTGGAATATTTATAGCCCTGTAAAACAAAAACAAACAAAAAAAACAAGTACTGTATCTTAAAAAGCCTCTGGTGTCACATGGAACACTGTGAAAAACAATATTTAGACTGAATCCAACTGATATAATTCAGATATTTCATAGAAACAGAGAATTTGTCAGCAGAAAAGAACCACTTGGCCCACCCACTCTGTCCAAATGTTCCCTACCTAACCTGTCTCTGCACACCCTGACTGGTCTCCGGTGACCCTCCTTCCTCCCTACCTCTTTTCTAATATATCTATGCATACCCCACGCATGCTGCACCACTTCTGCTGGCAGTCTGTTCCAGGCATCTACCACTCTTACCATGAAGAAATATTTTCTTACATCTCTCTCTCTTGATGCCCCTCTCCAGTTTCACTGCGTGCTTTCCTATATTCACCCTTTCCTTCTTTTTCACTATACAGAATATTGGCATGCAAATAGAATCCTCTGTCTTAGAAACATAGACATTGACAGCAGATAAGGACCGCAAGGCCCATCCAGTCTGCCCGTTCTTTTTCTACCTTATGAATGTGCCACCATCCTTTGCTCTGTCAATGGCCTATCTATTCATACTCATCTGTATTGCTCCTGTATGCCTATCCCATGCATGTCTGAAGCCCTGCACTGTATTCATAATCACCACTTCCTGAGGTAGGCCGTTTCATGCATCCACCACCCTTTCTGTGAAAAAGAACTTCCTCACATTCCCCCTTAATCGGCCTCCCTCTAATCTCATGCTGTGTCCTCTTGTCCTGCTATTTTTCATCTGCTTTGGCTGCCTGTCGGAAAGTGACAACATAAATCTGTGTTTTGGCCATCATAATCATTTCTACAGTGATTAATTCTTACAGCACAAGTGGAAGATTATGATATCGCTTGTAAATAAGCAGCAAAAGAGCAGATAATGACCAAGTGAGAGATCCTGTTCAAATGAAAATGTTATAAAAGCATGAGAGGAAGGTTAGTATATGTAATATAAGCTAAATTGTGGGCATTTATTATATTTTTTTCGAAGTTGGCCCTTTGGAGTTGGCGGTTGTGAAAAAGACATTCTGTCACATTTTTAAGCCTTTCTAAGCCATTTTACGTGACAGTACAATTAGTTAACTAATCTGATTACTCACATGCCCAAAAAATCCTGTGCAGTTACTTTGAATTAAAAATAAATATTTAGAATTTCATTGAATAATGTTCTAGTTGTCAGGGCTAATAAAAAGGCTCTAAAATAACAAATATGTAATAATAAAACCTGAATAGCATCTTTTTTTTCTGCATACATTTCTGCCCCGATTGCCCTTGGTTCGCCCCCTTCCGTCTGGTCCCCCCCAGCCCTCTCACCTGGCTTCTCCGGTACTTACCTTCATGCTTACATCCAGCTTTCTGGACTGTGGCAAGGTGCAGGACCTGCAAAGGACCGGACTTCATCCTGTGGCCAAGGTTTTTTTCCACCTTGGTTGTAGGTTTGCCTAGGACCAGGACTATGCAGTGCGTGGAAGGGCGAGCTCCGCCTCCACAGAAACGTCCTAACACGTCTAGCCATGGCCCTATGTACAGATGCACCCAGACCTGTACTGCTACCCGGACATCTCTAGGTGGCAGTATTGCAGTGGGTCGTAGTAACCCCCCCTCCCTTGAGGGAGGAGAGATGTCCCGTGGATGCTCAACCCTCCTTCCTCCCAGCTGACCCCCGAGCAACGCACGTCCGTTCCCGAACTCTGGTCACCAGTGTGGCAGGAGGTAAGGTGCCTCAGCCTTCCACACCACTAGGCCAGCTGCTCTAAACTGCACCTGAAGGTTAGAATAAATGATGCCTTGTCTGACCTGGGCAGAGTAACAAGTGTTGTGCCTCAGAGGTCAGTCCTGGGACCAACACTGTTTAATCTTTTCATTAGTGATGTACAAACTGGGCCTAATAATTTCATGGTTAAATTCGCAGATGATACTAAACTGGGGGGCAAGGTTAATAATCATGAAAGTATTTTCTCATTAAAGGAGGACTTGGAAAAATTAGTATTTTGGGCTAATCATAATCATATGCAATTCAATCAAGATAAATGCATTGTATTACATTTTGGTAAAAAATCCTAATACAGTATATCATATAAATGGACTTCCACGTCACTCATCCAACTGTGAGAAAGACCTAGGTGTCCATATTAACAACAAACTTACGCCAAGGGAACACTGCGTTAAAATTGCTGGTATGACCAATAGACTCTTGAGGCAAATAAAATGAACCTTTATAAATCACACTGAACAATGCCTTATCCCACTTTACAGGGCATATATTAGACCTTACCTCGACTATAGTTCCCCCTTCTGGAACAAGGCCATAGGAGAGCAACTAAAATGATTCCCAGATTAGCTAATATGGACTACCAGGCAAGATTACAAACTACTGGTCTCTTCTCTCTTCAAAATAGGAGATTAAGAGGCGATATACTCATGGTTTTTAATTTAATAAATTCACCAGATCTCATGGAACAATGTGGTCTAACCTTCTCAAAAAGGAGACATGTCCTAAGACTGCATAACAAACAGCATGAGGTCAAAAACTATAGAATCAGTAAGAGGGGAAGCTGTTTTTCAGCAAAGGCTCCTTGTGTATGGAACACCTTGCCACAAGATTTAGTTGAGGCACCAAGTATTATAACTTTCAAAAATAAACTAGATATTTGGATACGAGATAACTACTAAATAACGTCCCACATTGTGTGGGGAACAGTCACGAGGGGCCACGGTCTTCTTTTCTAGCGTACCAAGTAATACCAAGTAAAAAAAAAAACAAAACAAAACAGGGATGCTTAGAACTGGTATGCAAATTTCTTTAATTGTTTTGAATTCTGTTGTCATATACAACATATCCATTTTATGAAACAGGGCCTCTTTAAACAGCTGCACACAATTCATTTTCAGGTTTGGCACAGTATTTGCTAAAAGCATATCCACTGAGATCACTACAACAACCCACCCAGCATCTCTTTCAATTTTTTGATTCAGCATGGGAATAAGATAGTTTACTATTTCAATTAATAATATATAGACTACTAGGCTCAGAGAAAAAACTGCTTGGAAACCCCCTAATACGAAGCATACTTATACTCTGATACTTAAGGTTAACATTGTAAATCTGTTTCTTTTGTTAGTATTATGTCAGTCATGACTAAACTCAACCTCAGGTGTACTCAACAAAGGCTTTGTTGGTATTTTTTTAAACAAAAACACTGAACTGCTAAACGCTGCAAAATCAATCCAGGTTTCTGACTAATGAATGGTATACTGGATATTCAATGTACCAAGAAAAAATAAATACCCAGATAACACAACCCTACTAATAAGTAGGTGATATGATGGCATTTACTATCTTGGTATAACCTCAGTGCTGGATACAAAATGTTCTTGTTTCTGCATCTAAGAGCTTTTCCTTATTGCTGAAGTATTATAGTATGTATTCCCATGATTTTCCGCTTTTTTAACTGAGAATAGTAAACAGAACTTTTTCAAATAAAGCTAATTTAAATAATAAATAATCCTAATGCACATCCTAACATCATTATATTGGAAAGCATGCATCATAACTGTTAGTGGTTAAAAAAATGTACTAGAAAATAGGATACTGTGAGCTGTCATATGAACGTACAAAGTTAGGAAATAAGACCATTGGTCAATCAAGTTCATCTGTTTCGTGCATCCACCACAGAGAGGGTGGTGGATGCATGGAATGGCCTTCTTGAGGAGGTCATGGCGTCAAAAAGAGTGGGGGAATTCAAGAATGCATGGGACAGACATAAGGCAATTCTGGAGGGGGTTAGGAAGAAGTAGGCTGTTGGTTAACTAGGATATGCAGCTTATCCAACAGGTAGGAAAATGGGCAGACTGGGTGGGCCAAGCGTTCCTTATCTGCCATCAACGTCTATGTTTCTATTCCCCCACCAACTCAATGCGAATACCATGTCACCCCATTTTCTTCTAGCTACTTTTTTAGTTTAAGCTTGAAAGCAGAAACAGCATCGATGGACACTACTTGGTCTGGAAGTCTAATTCAAGTGTTCACCACTAGTTACACACAAATACATACATACAAACATACAAAATTGCCGGCAGAAAAAGGCCCACAGGTCTATTAAGTCTGCCTGATTGTGCAGCTCTTAGTTTCATATTACCACAGCTGCCCCATCCCCTTCCTTCCTCCCATTTCCTGGTCTTTTCCCCCTTTTGTGTTCTTGTGTGTACTAATCCTGCCCTTGACTCTATCCAAGCCCCGCCTAAAGCTATCCACTGTCCTCAGTTCGATTAACTCCTCCGGCAGCGTGTTCCATCTCGCCACCACTCTCTCTGTAAAGTAGTGCCTCCTCATCTCCCTCCTGAACCTTCTCCCTTCCAACTTCAGACTGTGCCCTCTAGTGACCCTTCCCCCCCTTTATGCGGAACAATCCTCCTTCTCTGACTTTGCTTTTCAAAGTGAAATAAAAATCTTACTGTCTAAAATTGAGAGATATTATAATAGGAGTTTGGTGGCCTCATACCTTGGTTATCCCTATCAGTAATTGGCCATGGGGAAAAATGTGGGATTTTCCAGTTTGTGCTTTTCATCAGTTAACCATAGAATGATTCAGTACAGAACTTCACACAACCTTTATGACACTCCAGTTCAGTTAAAAAACAGGTGGGTATAAAACCTGGCAGTAGCTTAATAAATGTGGCAATATAGATGGATCTCTCCTTCAGATCGTCTGTAAATGCCAATTCACCCAAGATTTCTGGTGCCAGATGAAATCCTGTTTGTCAAGTCTACATTTTAGTCCTGTGAAGAAATTCTTCCTGATATTTTCCTTGAATCTTCCGCCTTTCAAAGACATTGAGTGCTCTCTAGTCATCTCTTCCTTGTACATCCGGGAGAGTTGAAATTAGTCTGATGGTGTTATCCCTTAATATATTTAAAAACTGTAATCATATGACCTCTGCGTCTCCTTATTTCCATACAGAACAGTCCCAATTCTGCCAACTAGTCTTCATAGCCAATGTTTTCCAAGCCGTCAACCACCTTGGTAGCTCTTCTCTGCATCCTCTCAATCCTGTTCTTTACTGTTTGTTTTCGGTACCTCTCCATATTACAGATACAGGGCCAGATTAATCAATGGGCAGAAAGGGAAGTTCCCAAGAGCCCCAAGTATGAGAGGGTCCCCAGGAGCAGTGCAATTTAAAAAAAAATTTTTAGCAGCATTGCTTGCCGGCCACACTTCATTGTTTTTTTACTGGGGGGAGGAGGGATAGTTAGAGAACCTAAGTGGGAGCCACTAGGGAGAGAGTGAAAGTGAAAGGATCATACTGCCATGCGCACTGCTTGAGTACAAGTCACCCTTTCATTTTCACTTTTCAGACATCTCCCCCTTCCTAAACCTTGAACTTCTCAACCATGCCTTCTCCTCCCTTCCCCTCTCCCCCTTGTTTAAGGGGGCAGAAGTTCCACTCCATTCTCCTTTTCCTTCTCTTCCTCCTTGCTGGCGATGTTGAACCCAACCCAGGCCCCCTCTCTCCCTCCTCTCCACTACCCTTCTCAAAGGCCTCAACATTTCCCCCCTACATGCTTGGAGCCTCCTCCTTAAACTCAACCCCTTAAAAGTCTGGATCTCTCTCAGCTCTGCTGGCCTCTTGTGTATCTCTGAATCTTGGCTCTTCTCTAGGGTACCTGACTCCAGCTTGACTCTCCCCAACTACCACCTCTTCCAGCAGGACTGTGGCAAGTGTGGTGATGTTGCTGCCCTGTATGTCCGTCAGAACCTATCCTACTCCATCACTTTCAGAGAGTCAGTCCCTTCTTTTCACAAGTTCCCTCTAGCTAAACTATCCCTCCTTTCTACTCTCCCCATCTTTGTGTTTTCTATGCCTCTCCTAAAATCTCTCCCTCCTCCTTGGTCAACTCCCTTTCATCTCCAGTTTCCTGTGCAGCCTCCAGTGAGCTCACCCTCCTTGGGGACCTCAACATCAATTAGCTCTCCCCTGCCTCCAAGTCCACCTCCTACAGGACTGAGTTCTTAAACCTTACTCAACTAATCTCCAACCCCACCTGGCTCAATCCTCACTCCCCTAACCACTCTATTCTGGGCTGAGTGCTCTCCTCTCACCCCCACCATATCACTGAATCAGGCACTCTGCCAGACCCCTTCAGTGACCACTGTATGACCTACTGCATCAGGAAAGCTAAGCCCACTCCATCCGCCCGTCCAGGTACCTGCGGTCACTTAACACTTGTGCCCTCCTAAATGACCCTACTGCCTCCAACTGGTCCCTCATCTATTCTGACCCAGACTCTGACACAGCACTCTCCCTCTTCCACACCAAATTTAGTCACACCTGAGACAAGCACATCCCCCTTAGAAAGTGAGGGCACATTTCAAATTCTCCCAATTCCTGTCTAACCTCTTATCCTACAGGCCACTCAGAAACTCCTGCATGAAAGCTGTCTGCACTGCTAAGGCCCTCTACTTCAAATCAAATTTCCAGCCTAACCTTAGTTCCCCAGCAAAATTATGGAAGGTTATTCACTCCCTCTTTGACTCCCCTGCCCAGTCCTCTTGGTGGATGGCTCACCGGCCTCTGACCCGCCCTCTGTTGCTGCTCATTTTAACAAATTCTTTACCACCTGCACACTCCCCTCTCTTCCATCTCCTAGTCTCTCTCCCCTTCTGTCCTCTGCTGCCTCTCCCCTGAGGACTTCCAACTTCCTCCTGTTTCTCCTCAGAAAGTCTTCTTCAGCTCTTACTTCACTTAACCCCTCCAAATCCAACCCTGATGGGCTGGACCACAAACTTCTCTGTATCTCAGCTCCAGCCATTGTCTCTCCATTCTTTCACCTGCTGAACCGCTCTTTCTCCCTCAGTGCTGTCCCCCAGTTCAGGAAGACTGTGACGGTCTGCCTCTGCACAAAGTGGGTGACCCCTCCTTCCCTCTCTTGCAAAGCTGCAAGACAGTACTGACTACTTCATGCTTGATGACTTCCTCCCCTTATTCCTCACATTCATTCTCCCCCTTCCAGTCTTGTTTTAGGAAGCACCACGCCACCACCTCTTCCTTGCTGAATGTAAGTGTCTTTCTCCTCACTGGGATGGATCAAGGACATATCACCACTGCTGTATTCATCAATCTGGACAAAGCCTTTCACTTGGTGTCCTACCCACTCCTCTGGACAAGCTGAGCTCTGCTGGCCTCTCAGCTCCCACTGTTTTCATGGGCAGTCAACAGTCGGTACAGGTGGGAGGCACCCTGTTTACTCCCCATCCTAGCTGGGTTCACAGAGCTCCACCCTGGGTCCTATCCTGTTCTCAGTTTTCTTCAAGAACTTGCCTCTGCTTGTGTCTCCTCACATATCCACATGTATGCAGACGGCACGGTCATTTCCACTGCTGGCACCTCAGCTTCGGCTGTGAAAGGTCTGCTCCAGCAAAACTTCCACAACATAGTGTGCTGGTTCCACGCTAACCGTCTTAGGGTTAACACCAAGAAAACAGTGTCCATGATCTTCAACACTAGTCAGAAACTAGCCAGGGTCTCACTCTCATCTCTTTTCTCCATGCTGGATGGCACCCCTCTGGAAGTAGTTCTTTCCTTAAAGTACCTCAATGTGTGGCTTGACAGTAAGCTTGACTTCTTTACCCAATCCACCCTCTCCAGTCCCTGAGACAGCCAACATACTTCACAGGGGTTGAGAATCCCTGTTGTGCCGTGACTTCTCCTGCCATGTACTGAGCATCGTATTCATCCTGCCAGCTGATCGGGGAAAGAGGGGCTTAATCTATTTGCTCCCCACCTCCTCTGCAACTTTACATGGCTGCTTTGATTTTGACTCCTGTCACTGAGGCGGCCAACTTCACAGGTGTGTGAGTCTCTGATGTGCAGAGACTCCCCCTGGTATATCCTTCCATGACCTCCGATCTTCATGACTGCTGACACAGGGTAACAGTGCATAATTTAAATTGCTACTCCCCACTCCCCCTGCAACCTCACAAGCATGTTATTGCTTATATTGCCAGCCATACAACACAAGATAAGGAACTGTTAGTAATCATCCCATCGCCCTTTGACATATTTGCCGAACTAGTGACTAATTTAATTTTCAGGACCTATTGTGCTTTATTATTTTGAATCTTACTGTGGCTGCTGTACTTATCAGTATTTTGGTTCCTATTTGAAATTTTCCCACCCCCGCCCCCACAGCTTATTAAATGCCCAGAATCCACTGGTCCCTCCCGCAGCACTGTGTTTCCTTGAATCATCTTGGCAAGGGGTGGTGCCCACGTTTAATTGTTCACCCTAGCTTTTAGCTTTTCTGCCTTACTGTTTTTGCTTGCTCAGCTGTTTTGTTTTCTAGCTAGTGTAGCATTCTCTTAGTAAGTTATTGTATGTAATCAAGCGTGCCCTGATACTTTTATTTAGTGTAGCTATGTCATATTACTTTTCTCTTTTACCTGTGTTATGATTGCTGATTTTGGTAACTGCTGTATTGTGTCCATACAATTGTAACTTCTCTGCTTATTACTAGGATTACTAGGATTTTAGACATAAGAAGGCCATATGCGCATCAAGTATGTCTCCCACAACAATGTGGACAATAATCAATGTTTTTTCCAGTTAAGGTGCAGATCAAGTCTGTTTTTAAAACTCGTTATATTAGGGATGTCCACAATATTTTGTGGAAGCAAATTCCAACATTTTGCAGCCCTGATGGAGAAGAAGTTGTCCCTTTTATTGGTGTTTGCATGTGGTATTATAATTTGTTTATTGTGACTCCTTAAGGGGATATGATGGTTGAATATATGGGTGCCACATTTTTCCATTAAGACAGGATCTTTAAGAATCTTGTGCCAAAGTAGGTCACCCCTCTTACATCTATCTTGTAAGGTAACTAGGCCAGTAGTATGAAGTCTATCCTCATATTCTATATGTTTTAGAGTAGGTATAATTTTTGTGGCCCTATGCTGTACCCGCTCCAATAGTTAGATATCTTGATGTAAATGGGGACTCCAATAAGGTGAGCAAAAATCTAAGTGGGGTCTTACATATGTCCTATATAATGGAAGGATTAAGCTACGAAAGTACAGTTATGTAGGAACTTACCGCAACAGTAGATCTTTGAGAAAAGTTCCTTCAGTAAGGCATTACATATAGGACTAGCGCCACCTGGCGTCAGGGCCACATGGCAGACTTTTTAGCAATACCTGACGGGGGACCGCCCACCCGTCACGTGACCGATGTCAGCATGGCCATATATAGTGGGCGGTCCCCACGCCCGCCCTCCAGTTCTCCCGCCGGAGTCTGGAAGAGGCCCGACAGCAGGAGTAAACAAGATTTGGAGTCCCTGTGTAAAAAATAAAAGGGGGAAGGAGGGAAAAATATGACCTACTGAAGGCACCTCTCTCGAAGATCTACTGTTAAGGTAAGTTCCTACATAACTGTACTATCTTACTTCGAGAGGGTTCCTTCGGTAGGTCATTACATATAGGACTGAATCCCAAGCAGGCCCTCATAAGAGAGACTGAGAGAAACAAGGGAGGAGGAGAAAAACAAACTCCAACAAAACTGGGAACAAGAATGGACCCAGCCTAGGACAGAAGGCCCTGCAGAACACCTAGGCCGAAACCTGCCCTCCGCCTAGAAGCAATGTTCAGACTGTAGTGTTTGGTAAAGGTATGGACAGAACTCCAAGTTGCTGCGGCGCAGATATCTGCCGCAGAAACGTTCCGCATAAAAGCAACGGAACCAGCCATGCCCCCGGTAGAATGACCTCTGATGGGACCCGGCAGAGGTTTGTCGTACTTTTGGTAACAGTAGCGAATACAGTTACCTAACCGATTGGAAAGGCACTGCTTAGAAACAGCTTTGTCCGCTGACCTGGGGACAAAGGAAACAAAGAGCTGATTGCAACTAAGGATATCTTTTGTTCAGTGTGTGTAACACCAAAGGATCCGATGGACATCCATGGTGTGCAGGAGTGCCTCACCTCTGTTCACTGGGGACAGAAAACAAACTGGAAACTCCACTGATTGGTTCAGTGTTGCTTCTGACACCACTTTGGGTAAAAACTTGGGATTTGTCCTAAGGACCGCCCAGTCCCTGTGGAAAATAAGATAAGGCTCTTTACAAACTAGAGCCCGAAGCTCAGAAATCCTTCGAGCTGAAGTAATAGCAACCAAAAATAACGTCTTCCAAGAAAGGAAGCCTAAATCACAGCTCATCGCTGGTTTGAAGGGGGGGGGAGGAGACAGTAAGATTCTCCAACACAAAGTTCAAATCCCAAGGGGGTGTAGGGCTGCAGACTGGGGGTTTCAGATGGAGGATCCCTTTCAGAAAGGTTTTTGAGACTTAAAACTGAGCCACAGGTTTACCATACACCAGCTCGTGGTACACCGAAACTGCTGAATGGTGGACCTTTAAGGAAGAATACGACAGACCCAAGTCTGAAAGATGGTGGAGGAGATTTCCATGACTTGAGGGGCTGAACAAGAAAACTGGTTCCAGTCCTTGGAGGTCACCCAAATGGAAAAACGTTTCCACTTCATGGCATAAGTAGAACGAGTAGAGGGTTTTTGAGCCTCTACTAGTACTTGAGCGACTCAAGAGGAGACCCCGAAGCAGGAAACCGCTATGTCTGCAGGAGCCACACACGAAGATGCAGTGTTCTAAGCCCTGGATGAAGACAACAACCTCAATCCTGGGTCAGGAGGTCGTGAGTCACTGGAAGTGGAACCGGTGGTTCTCTGGTTAGCTGTTGCAGCAGCGGGAACCAAATTTGTCTTGGCCAAAGAGGGGCGATGAGGATCATCCTTACCTTCTCTGCCTGAAGCTTGAGGAGAACCCTCTGGAGAATGGGAAATGGAGGGAAGGCATACAAAAATTTCCCTGTCCAATAGAGAGACAGTGCGTCGTGCCAGAAAGCACCATGCCCTGGAACGAGCGAGCAAAAACTGGGAAGTTTTGTGTTGGAGTGGGAGGCGAAGCGGTCGGGTCCCAGATGCCCCCACTTTAGGAAGAGAGACTCTACCACTTCCTGATTTAGTTCCCATTCGAGATTTAGGGTCCGAGACCTGCTGAGACTGTCCGCCAGGACATTTTAAATGCCTGGAACATGCACGGCCACTAGGGCCAGATTGTGCTGGATCGCCCAGTCCCACACCTGTGTTGCCTCCCTGCAAATTGGGTACGAGCGAATTCCTCCTCGTTTGTTGAGGTACCAGACTACCGACATATTGTCCGTCTGGACAAGCAGTGATCCCTTGGGAAGGAGGGTCTGAAAGGCCTGTAAGGCATACAAGACCACCCTGATCTCCAGAGCACTGATGTGTAACAATGCTTCCAAGCTGGACCACAGTCCTTGTGCATGATGCTCCCCATCCCATGTTTGATGCATCTGTAGTTAGGGATGCAGAGGGAGCCAGGCTCCTGAAAGGAAGACCCAAGGAGAGGTTGCAGGTGTTCTTCCACCACAGCAATTCTTTCTGGACTGCTGAAGACACCAGGACCGGATGGTCCAGGTTGTCCAGGAGTTGATCCCACTGCACCCAAGGACAACTGAGTGATTCTCATGTGTAGCCTCGCAAGGGGAACGGTGGTGAGGGAAGCTGCCATCAGGCCAAGACGTCAAAGGACCTCCCGGGCCAGGATGGTCCTGGATGAAGCTACTAAAGAAGTCTGACGTACCAGTGTCTCCACCCTGTCTGGAGGAAGGAAGGCTCTGCATTGCACCGTATCCAGAACAGCCCCAATGAATTGAAGTCTCTGGGATGGAATCATAGATGATTTGGGAATACTGATGGTAATTCCCAATTTGCCAAAGAGGTCCAGGGTGGCTCAGTTGGTAGCACATCCGCCTCTGGACCAGAAGGTCATGGGTTCTCGTCCCACACCGGGATGGACTTGCACCGAAAAATTGCTGGCATCCGAGTGCAGTATTTGGGGGTGCTGTACTGCTGGGGTGTGCCGTCCTTCGGATGAGACGTTAAACCGAGGTCCCTTCTGCCCATCCTGGTGTTGTCCTGGTGGGTGTCCAGGTGGAAGTAAAAGAATCCAGGTACTCTTCATAAAGAGCAGGGAACATTCCCGGTGTCCTGGCCAACATTCCCCTTCCCATAAACCGGTTCATGCAATTATCCAGGCTGTGTGTGGGTGATGATGTGCGATATGGCCGCCACCACACATTCAGTCACTTCACTACCAGTCTAGCATTGCTTGTAAAGTGCTTTGGGATACTGTGTATGAAAAGTGCTATATAAATGCTGATTATTCTTCTTCTTCTTCAAGACAGAACCTCCAGTAAGGAATCCCTGGAAGTGGCCGAGATCAGCCAATCGTCCAGGCAAGGGAAAACTGCAATACCCTGGCGGTGCAGAAGAGCCGCCACCAATGCCAGGCACTTGGTAAACACCCGAGGTGCCAAGGACAGACCAAAGGGGAGGGATCGAAACTGGAAGTGCTCCCCCTGGAATGAGAACTGCAGGAATCGGTGGTGGCTGGGGAAGATCAGGATGTGCAGGTAAGCATCCTACATGTCCAGAACGCACAGCTAATGATTCTCCAAAAGAAGTGGGAGAAGGCTCTGGAGCGTCAGCATCTGGAATTTCTTGTATTCGACAAACAGATTGAGACTGCTTAAGTCGAGGATGGGTCTCAAGTCTCCCACCTTTTTTGGAACCAGGAAAAAGTGGGAGTAAAACCCCCTTCTCCTTTGCCGGAGGGGGAATGCGTGCTATTGCTTCCTTGAGCAAGAGGCTTTGAATTTCTTCTTGAACGAGAAGAGCCTGATCCCTGGAATAGGAAGACCTTTTTGGCAGAGTGCCTGGGGGAATCTCCAGAAACTCTACGGTGTGTCTGACAGACACCAACTGCAGGACCCAAGCATCAGAGGTTACGTCCTGCCAATCCTGCGCATGGTGGGAAAACCTCCCCCACACTGGCTCCTCACCGAGAGGCTGAGGAAGTGGCAGGGATAGGGAGTCAGGAGGTGGCAGGGCATTCAGAAAGAGGGCCTCCTGAGCGTCTCTGGTTTTTGGAGGTAGGAGGAGTTGCGGAACCCGTGGCCTTGCGTTTTCCCTGGAATCGAGCCAAGGCCTGCTTCCTCTGCCTCCAGGTCCATTTCCGGAAGGGCTGCTGCTGCTGCTGAGTGCCCAATCGGTACATGGACCACACTGATCTCAGGGCGAGGCCTCTATCCTGGAGATCAGTGATGATGTCTTTGGTATCACTACCAGAAAGCACCGAGCCTCTGAAAGGGGCGTCATGAATCGCAGACTTTACCTCATTAGTGAGGCCAGAAATGTGAAGCCAGACATGCCATCTTAAGGCGACGGCCGTCGCCGAGAAGCAGGCTACAGAATTGATGGAGTCATACGCAGCCCACAGAGCATGCCTACAGGAAAAGCATGAGAGGCTGAGATCCTTGGCGTGTTCCTCCTTGAGGCTCGATGGTTACATAGCCTGGACTCTGGCCTCCAGCCTGGTCAGGATGGCTTTTTGGCGCAACACCATGTGAGCCACATAATTTAGGGATCGGAGCGCGCATGTGGCTGAAGTATAAACCTTTTTACGGAACTGGTTCATCTGCCTCGACTCCTTATCTGGAGGAGAGGTGTTCATGTGCTTGGGTGCAGATGCGCGATCATGAACAGCCGAAATAACTGCAGAGTCTGCCTTTGCATGCACTTTAAGAAAAGGAGCTTCCTTCAGCACCTGGTACACACTGTCCGCCCTCTTGGGGACAGCTGGGAGGGAATGAGGCATCTGCCAGACTGCAGAGGTGAGGTCTTGGTGAAGTCCAATCCAGGGAGGAATCAGTACCGGGGACAGAGACTCTAAGTCCAGGTGTTCGGTGAGCCTCTGTCGCATGGGGTCCTGATCCTCTGACTCCCAGTCAAAAAAGTCTTTCATGGACCTCAAAAAGTCCGAAAAGGCAGGGTCCCCTAGGGGCGGACTTGGGGGAAACCTTGCCCTTCGGAACCTCGGGTTCTTCCGAGGGCTCCTCCTCTGCAGACTCATCAGTATCCCCCTCATCATCGTCATCATCAGCATCCGCCCCCTTACCCAGAAGGCCGCGAAGGTCCGGCAGAACAACAGTTTTACGGACCGTCCCCGAGACGTGGACCGTAGATGGAGGAGGAGAACTCCTCGGGGATGGAGATCTGGGAAAGCGCAGGTGTGGGAGCCTGCTTTCCAGATCTGAAACCAACTCCGAGCGCACACCCTGCCACGAAGACTGAATTAAGGTCTTGAAGTCCGGCGTAGCCAGAGCCGGTGGAAGGGGGTTGGGAAGGAGGTTGAGGCTGGAGGGAGGTGGAGGGGGATTACCGGGGAGATGGGTAGTGGATATCCCTGGTAGGGATTGTACCCAGGGTAGTACTGTCCTGAAGTACTCCAATCAGGAGGAAGACCAGCCAGGTAGTGGTTCCCAAGATACCCCGGGGGGTGGGGTTAATGAGGAACAGTTTAGGGTCTAGAATAAATCCCCAATGTCAGGGGGTCTGACAGAGGGAGGGACCCATGTCAGACCTGCCGTCGTATAAATTGGTGGCGGATCCGGCGTCGGGATAGCCAGCGTCTGAGATACCGACGTCAGAACCAGCACCTTCCAATCCGCGCTGGAGAGGGATCCAGCATCTGAGGGTCTGGCATCTGAGCCGGACGAAGGGGACCTGATGGAGGGACCATGTCTGTCACCAGAGCCAAAGGCTGGGGCAGATGACTGGGCCCGGGCTCTGAAGTTGTCGTCGGAGGTTCCAGCGTAGGGTGAGGGTTTGCCGAATAGACAGTGGGATCAGGACTGGGATATTCGCCGGATCTGGAGGGATCCCACCCTATGGGAGAGAAGTGGCCTCCACCATTAGGCCAGATGGCTGAGGAGGGGCCTCCTTCCCAGTGACCCCAAGGAATGGTCATCGACATCGAGGGGCTCCGCACTGTCCTCGCCTGAACTACCCGCCGGAGAAGGGGAGGGTACTGGCGGGGGAGAAGAGGGAAGAGGGTCAGTCTTCCCCTGGTTCATCCTGACGTTGGGAGAGGCGCCATTTGGTCCCGAAAGGAGACCCACACCTGAGCGACTGTCTGAGATGGTCGTCTTATCAGACGGAGCCGGGTGGGCAGGGAAGGAGCCCCCGGCCGACTTATCGGCTGTAACCGGGTGCGACCCTGGAGCCTGGCAAGCTGACTTACTGGGGGCTGACTTAGCGGCAGTAGCGGTGTGGCCGTCGGAGGAGCCGACGGATGACTTACCCACAGAAGTTTTGTCTGACTTACTATCAGAAGTCTTCGCTTTAGGCGGAGAAGAGAACTTGCTCGTCGAGGGCCGAGAGGCATCTGGCTGTGCCTCCACAGAGTGCTCCCACTCCCGAGATTTCTCCTTACGGTGCTCTTTCTTTGAGGGAAAAAGATTTCTCTAAAGAGGACTCATGGATCCAGTCCATTTGCTTTTCTAATGAAGCAAGATGGACTTTTAAAAGGTGGGCCTCCAAAGCCTGCTTTCTCCGCTTTCTGGTGACCTGGTTAAAAGGTTGGCCCTCCGGGCAGGAGGAGGACAAGATGGTCTGGGCTCAAGCAGATCTCGCACTTAAGATGACCATCCTTATGAAGTATTTGTGTGCTGCAGGACGAGCACTTCTTCTTGGGTGAAGACATAAGTAAGAATTGAAGATTTATGGTTGTAAAATAGCGGGGGAAAAATCCGACACAACAACTATTCACGATGATCGCTAATGGAAGTCTGCAATGTTACTGACACGAGGTGACTGCAGGAAAGAACTGGAGGGCGGGCATGGGGACAGCCCACTATATACGGCCACACTGACGTCAGTCACATGACGTTGGGTGGGCGTTTCCTAGTCAGGTATTGCTAGGAAAGTCTGTCGTCCAGCCCAGACGCCAGGTGGTGCTAGTCCTACATGTAATGACCTACTGAACAAACCCTCTCAAAGTAAGATCTTTTATTTACAAAGGAATGCTTAATGCAGCTAAGAATCTTATTTGCAGTTTGGGAGACTTTTTATAATGTTCCTTGGATGATAGTGTATTATTAATGATAACCCCCAAGTCTCGTTCCTTGTCAGCACTTTTAAGTGTTGTGTTATTTATGGTGTACTTATTGTGTAGGTTATTTATTTTTTTTAACTTTAGTTCTCTTCTCCTCCCTTCGGCATCCTTCGGCTGTACCCACTTGACCTCCGGCCCTACTCCCAGCCTGAACCCTCGCTTCTCCCCTGATCTCCTTCCCCGAGTGGCCCCCAGGCAGGCCCGAGCCCGGTACCATCTCCGGGGCTGATTCCGTCCCCTCAGCAGTGTGCTCCTTTAAGTATGAAGTGCCTACCTGGTTGGCCGTCGGGTCGGGGATGAAGGACGATCTTGGGTGCATTGAGCCGGCACTTGGGATGTGGGCCGAGTCACTGGAGTCACCATCATCTCATCGAAGGGATGAGAGGCCTTTTTCTATTTTTCTCTACTTGTCCCCTAAGGTTGCGGCAAGCCAGGCACTGTAGAGCCGCAAACTCCGCCCCCTAATGCTCTCACTTGCATTGCCACTCTAGGCGCCCCTGATTCACCACCAGAGGCCGCTCCAAGAGCGAGTGCTACCCACATCCCTCCCCGGGAAGAGAGAGCAGTCCCTTGGATGCTCAATCCCCCGCCAACCCCAGTGACCCTGGCTCGTTCCCAAACCGGGTTGCTGGCGTGGCGCGAGGTGTGGCATCCAGTGCCTCAACCCTCAGCACCACCAGGCCAGCTTATTGTGTAGGTTATTGAAGCCTAAATGTAATACAACACATGTATCCTGGTTAAGTGTCATTTTATTATCTTCTGTCCATTTATTTATTTATTTTTTGTTGACCAGGTAAGTGCACCAGACAAAGTCTGCCTATTTTCAGGCATGACCCAAGGATTTAACTATGCTCTTTAAGTCTTGTGCTAGTAAGAGTTGTTTTGACGTTTTATCGACTTTTCCACCTATTTTTGTGTTGTCTGCGAATTTAACTATATTGCTATTCATGTTCTTGTTAATGTCCCCAATAAACAAGTTAAAGAGGGTGGGCCCCAATACTGAACCCTGAGGGACCCCACTTGTTGCTTCATAGAAACAGAGAAACAAAGACTTTGATGGCAGATAAGGACCACTTGGCCCACCTACTTCTCCTGTATATGAGAGTTTGCCATTTATCCTAACTTGTTGCTGTCTGTCTAATAACTAATTAACCCAGTGTATGATTTGGTGTGAGAGACCAATCTTTTTTAGTTTATTGATAAGTTCTAGGTGTGGTACTTTATCAAAAGTCTTAGCGAAGCCGGCCCAGTGGCGCTGAGGGCTGAGGCACTGGACGTCTTACCTCACACCACGCCGGTGACCCGTGTTCAGGAACGAGCACAGGCTGCTGGGGGTCGGTGGGGCGGAGAAGGAACGAGCATCCTCTGGACTGCTCTCCTTCTCTGGGGAGGAGGGACACCAGCAATCGGTGCACTACTAGTGCCTAGCGGAGGCTGGGGGCTGTGCGCCATGGCTACAGCAGGGAAGGCAGGGCAGATGCTGGAGGCAGTGTGCAGGCGTGCGAGTTCACGCCTTCTGGCATCACTGCACGTCCTGCCTTGGGGGAAAAAGAACACCGGAGGAAAAGAAAGGGGTCCCACGTGCCCCTATGGTGGCCAATCCCCGCAGGCACCGCCCCATGATAGCACACACTCTTCCAGCACTGAATCTGTAAGAGGTGGGTTGAGGATCCCCGCCGCCCCACCATGGGGGGAAAGCGTGGGGCAGCTGGAGGAACAGCTGCGAGCGTGGGGACAGGGCTGGGGAATCTGGCAAGAGGTACTGCCGTCAGGAACCAGGAGGATAAACAAAACTAACTAAAAAGCCATACCGAAATCTAACAAAATGACATCTCCTGGTGTTCTATTATCTAGGCTTATGTTAATTTGATTATAGAAGGTGACAAGGTTAGTAGTACATGATCGCCCTGGAGTAAACCCAAGCTTAGTGGAATCATTATAGTGAAGGGTTTTCAATTTTTCATCAGTTTTAGTTTTTAATAGTTGCTCCAATGTTTTACAGA
Source organism: Neoceratodus forsteri (assembly GCA_016271365.2). Lineage (NCBI taxonomy): Eukaryota > Metazoa > Chordata > Ceratodontiformes > Ceratodontidae > Neoceratodus > Neoceratodus forsteri. The sequence goes on along the minus strand of CM057449.1, from coordinate 1,270,433,715 downwards.
GGATTGAAGTCAGGCTAACTGGCCTGTAATTATTTACCTGTATGTATTCAGGTGGCTCTCACATTTTAATATTTTTCTTTTATGCCACCATTCTTACTGTTTGCATTCAGGTGCTTTTCGAACTTTTTATGCTACCGTTACTCCAGATTCCCCATCCCACTTGCTCTAATTAAGCAATAAGGAATTACCAAGGGTAACGTTAATAGTCTGTTAATCACCTTCTAGGGGTGTACTGTGGCACGAGGTGTAGCCGAGTGCCACATGCCTCTAGAGGGTGATTAACTGACCATTAACATAATCCATGGGAGTGCCTTATTGCTATTATAATAAAACATGTTTTTTAAACAGTATTAAACCCTTGTTCAGCATATGGTTAAGCTCTACATGTATGATAATAAAAGATTAATATAAGGCTGTTAGAATGTTTGCAGCCAATCAGAAAGCTCCATTTCTCAGACCCTTTTTATAATCTACGTTATCCTCCTACTTCTTCATTATGCAGTTTCCTTGCTTGCACCTTCCTGTCCTGGTCCTTCTTCCCTTTCTCTTTCCCCTAACATCCCTCCATTTTGCCAGCCTTCCTCCCCCCCGTGTCTCCCATCCTACCCAATTCCCCCTTCCTCCTCTACTCTCCCCTCCTCCTGTCTCCCTCCCCTACCTCATTTCCCCTGGCTTGCCACATCCTCCATCCTAGCCTCTGTCTCTGCATGGCTCCATCATGCTTCTATTTTAAAGTCCATCTCTTTCAATCCCCCCCTTCTCCAATCCCACTCCTTCTCTGCTCCATCATAAATGCACATATGCACTATCAAAACTACTTATATTCCTGTTGCTCCTCCGAGCCAGTGATATACAGCCCAGCCTCGGTCCTCCCCCTGCCCCTCCCACTGTCCTTCCCAAAGGCCTTAGGGTGGCCCATCTCAATGTACAAAGCCTTTAGCCCAAAATTGACATGCTTCAACCCCTCATGGTCTCCCTTCGCCCTGACGTTCTTATAGTCTCTGAATCTTGGCTTTCTCCCAAAATTCCAGACCCCTCCGTCTCCATCTCTGGTTACTCTATAGCACGCCATGATCGGGCTTCCATGGGTGGTGGTGTTGCCATCTACCAATCTACATCTATTCAATGTAGCCCTGTGATCTCAGTCTCCTCACCTGCAGCTTACGAGCTCCTCATCCTTAGACTCTCCTTCCCTTCCTCCCTTCCAGTCTTCATAGCAGGTGTATACTGTCGTCCTGGTCTTTCTTCTACTTCTGTTACAGAACATCTGACCATCATCTCCACCCATACCACTGCCGGTGAGCTCCTTATCCTTGGAGATTTTAACTAATTGACTTTCCCCCTCTAACTCTAGACTTTGCCAGAACATAAAATCCCTTCACCTCATGTAACTCATTACTGTCCCTACCTGTCTCAATTCTCGCTCACAAAATCACTTCTTACTGGACTGGGTTCTCACCACCCACTCTCACCATATCATCGATGCTGGAATGCTCCCTGATGCTCTTAGCGACCATGACCTAGTTTACTGCATGTTAAAAATTCACCGCCCCAGAGCTCCCCCTAAAATTATTCAACTGAGATCCTTCCGGTCTATGGACCCTTCTGCTTTACACTCTATTGATTGGTCCCCAATCTCTATGGCTGCTAATATTAATTTAGCACTTCAATATTTCCATTCTAAGTTTATAGTCCAACATGCCCCCCTTAGGAAAACCAGAGTCAGAGGTTCCCAGCTCCCTTGGATCTCCGACGAACAACTGGCCTGTCACCGTGCACATGACCTAGCCTGGAAATTCTATAAATCTTCTGGCACTGCAGATGCTTTAAATAAGTACCGTGCTCTAAGGAACTCCTGCACAAGAGCTACAAGGTTAGCTAAGGCAGAATTTTTTTCTTCTTCCTTCCTTAATAACCATTCCAAGTTCTGGAAAGTAATTCATTCTCTCTTCTCCCCAACCCCCCACTCATTCCCCTTCTCCTATCCTTAAGACAGATGATTCTACTATTTCAGATCCACCTTCTGTTGTCTCAGCTTTCAATACATATTTCACTACCTGTGCCTCATCCCTTCTCTCTGCCCTCCCTGCTTCCCCCCTCCACCTTCTGAACCTCCCCCTCTCTCATCCCAATTCTTTTTCTCGTCAGTCTCCCCAACTTTGGCTCTGAAAGCTCTCCTGGCTCTCAACCCACAGAAAGGTGGGAACCCAGATGGACTCGACCCTAAGCTCCTGCACCTTTCCGCTTCCACTATAGCTAAGCCCATCTCCTCCCTGCTCAACCTCTCCTTCTCTCTTGCTGCTGTCCTGGATACCTGAAAACATACCACAGGCATTCCACTCCCTAAAGGCGGGGACCCCTCCTCTCCTGGCAACTTCCATCCTATATCTCTCCTCCTTACCTTATCCAGGCTTCAAGAACACAATGTCCTGTCCCAACTATCCCTACATTGAATACACCTCTTTTTTCACTCCATACCAGTCTGGCTTTTGGAAACATCATTCCACTATTACCTCTCTTCTTAGGTTAACTGATTCCTTCTGCCCCCACTAGAATTGCCTTATGTCTGTCCCATGCATTCTTGAATTCTCCCACTGTTGCTGACTCCACAACCTGCTCAGGAAGGCTGTTACATGCATCCACAACCCTCTCTGTGAAAAAATACTTTCTAACATAACCTCTGCGCCGTCCCCCCTCTATCTTCAAATTGTGCCCCCTTGTTCTTGCACATCTCTTTTTCTGAAAGATACTACCCTCTTGCACTTTGTTAATTCCCCTTGAGATACTTGAAAGTTTCTATCATGTCCCCCCTCTCCCTCCTTTCCTCAAGGGTATACATATTAAGCTCCTTTAGTCTCTCCTCGTATATCTTCTGGTGCAGACCCTGCACCATTTTGGTTGCCCTCCTCTGAACAGCCTCCACTCTGTCTATGTATCTGCGGAGATGGGGTCTCCAGAATTGCATGCAGTACTCTAGATGGGGTCTCACCAACTGTCTGTACAGAGGGATAACAACTTCCTGCTTTCTACTGTTGATGCCTCTCCCTATGCATCCCAGTATCCCCTCAGCCCTCCTTACTGCCTTCTCACATTGCTTACCCCCCTTTAGATCATCTGATATAATTACTCCTAGGTCTTTTTCGATTGTTGTTGTTGTTATTATCTCACCCCCCATTGTGTACTCTTCCCCTGGGTTTTTGTTTCCCAGATGCATTACCTTGCACTTCTTTGCATTGAATCTGAGCTGCCATATATTTAACCATTCCTCCAACCTTGCCAAGTCCCTTTTCATCCTTTCCACCCCACCTTGTGTATCAACCCTGTTACAGATCTTTGTGTCATCTGCAAAGAGACATACTTTTCCTTGCAGGTGCTCTCCAATGTCACCTATAAAGACATTAAAGAGGACCGGTCCCAGTACCGAACCCTGCAGTACCCCACTAGTTACCCTCCTTTATTCACTGTGGACTCAGTTTACTATTACCCTTTGCATCCTGTTGTCTAGCCAGTTTTTTATCCAGGCTACCACCTTGGGACCCACTCCAAAGCTGGCTAACTTGTATATTAATCTTTTATGTGAGACTGTGTCAAATGCCTTGCTAAAAGCTAGGCAGGCCATATCCACAGCCCCTCCCTGGTCTACTACTTTGGTCACCCAGTCAAAGAAATCTATTAGGTTCATCTGACAAGACCTTCCTGCTGTGAAACCATGCTGCCTTGGGTTCTGTGCCTCACTGGCCTCTAGGTACTCAACAATTCTTTCCTTCAGAAGTGATTACATAATTTTCCCTACCACTGAGGTCAAACTAACTGGTCTGTAGTTTCCTGCCTCTGCCCTGCTCCCACTTTTGTGAAGTGGAATCACATCTGCCCTCCTCCAGTCCTCTGGTACCACCCCATCCTCCCATGATTTGTTAAACAGAGTAGTCCGTTGTGTTATTAATTCTACCCTTAGTTCTTTTAGAAGTCTGGGGTGAATCCCATCAGGCCCCATTGCTCTGTCCACCCTCAGTTTCAAGAGTTCTTTCAAAACCCTTTCTTCTGTGAATGGACTGGTATGATGGTCTTATTCCTGTTCCTCTCATCTGGCAGACCAATTTCATTGTGACACTGTGGTTGCACCCACACACTGAGTTTGTACAACTGTCACCCATTCTACCCAACTGGACCCCCTCTTCGGAATTTAAACGGCCACGCAGTCGACTGACCCAGTCACCCTGACCAATGGCCATCAAATTGACTCCTAGGATATATATCCCAATCCACATCGACCATACTTACTGTGGCTGGGGGGGGGGGGGAGGACAGAATCCAGACATCTGTGATCCACCCCTGCTGCTGTACTCCTAAAACACTGCAGCAGCAGCACTGTTGCCAGCAGGCTGGTGACCGCCTTGCAGGTGGCAGCTTTGGCACCATAATGATGTACACATCATCGGTTACACAACTGATGCTATCACATGCTCCGTCCCAGATTCCAGACCACAGGCTCATGTGGCAGACACTGCTGGAGCATGAGGTGTTGCCATTAGAGCAGGGAAAGTTATAATGGCAGTCAGCAGGTATCCTTCAAGTGAAAAAAAAAAAGTGTTAATGTGACGAAATTAGTTATTTCTTAGTCAGTCACTTACTCCCTAACACTAGATCTGCAGCTTATCCATTAGGTAGGGAAATGGGCATACTGGGTGGGCCAAGAGGTCCTTATCTGCCATCAAATTCTATGTTTCTATATTTCTACTAGTACCAGTAGTACTGTCAGTCAGATTACTCAGGCCCGGGTTAGTTCCGTGAAGGTCTAATAGACTGTTCTAGTCCTGCTAGGAAAAAATGTAAAAAAAATAAATAAATAAAACAAATACTTTGTGACAGACTACTTAGTCACTAGTAAGTCTAGTGACTCATGGAGTCATCGTATGATCCCGTCCATCAGTAGGATAAAAACCAGCAGGCCAGTACGAGTGAGTGTGCCACAGACCATCCTCCACTGAACTAGATCATAGGCATCACAGCACACAGGACAAAGCAACTGAAACAGAGAAGAGAAGGGCAGAGGGCTGCTACTCTCTAATACATCCTGGATTTTCCAACTGGGAGTTAACATCACTCACTAACGTAGGTAGGAAAAAACCCTGTTAATTTCAAACATTCTAACCTTCATTTACCACCCCAAGAAAGGGCATTTAGAGTAGCTGGAAACCCCTCCAAATGCATTTTAGGCATTAAAAACCCCTTCAGCTTTCAGGAGCCTAGGCAGCCCCCAAACCCCCCTCCATCTATTGATGAAGTCACAGAGGGCCCCACCATTGCTCATTGCCTCTGAAGTTGTTAATCTGGCCCTGCAGAGATATACAATCTAAAGCTTCAAAACCAGCAGAAAGTATCATCAGTAGTCCAGTAGGTGGCTTGCTGGCGCAGCGGTAGGACTATCACTTTCAACCCTGGCAACCAGGGTTCAAGAATGAACCCCAGGTCATCGCAGGACGGGTCAGGAGGAGGAAGCTGGAAACACTCCACAGAACTACTGCCACCTGGGTGACCACATGTGGCCGTGCAGTCCAGACCTACACTGTGAGAACAGAATGTCTGTAAACTGCTGCAGTGCATGTGCATTCTCCACAGCTGCCAAGACAGGCACTAATGTGAAAGTCCTCAGCGGCAGGGATGTAACAAGGGAAAAATGATTCATCCAAGCTGTATGACAACTGGGGGCACCTGCAGCCCCCCTTTCGCAAAGCCTGGGCAGCCTCTTTCCAACTTCATCTCATGACCACACGGGATTCAGGAGAGGTCCCGGGGGGGGGGGGGAGCCGTGAAGTTCAGCAGAGAATGGAGCTAAGTCCCAGGGAATGACAGGCTGATGGGGCTGGGTAGCTCCAGACAGGATCTGATGGGGTATATCCCAGGCACAGAAGGTAGAGAATAAAGAAAGTTTAAAAATAAAAAGCGTCATTGGTATGCTAATCCTTGTGTAGGATGCAGGTTTACATAGCTTCACCAAAAAAGGGTCACCTTTTAAACAAACTTTCACAGATATGGGACACATCACGTAAACTGCATTTGTTGCTTTTAACTTCCCATTACACAGGGTTTCTGGCACCAGATGGGACATGCTGTGAGGTTTTCAGGGGCACTGTGCCTTTAAACCTGCAGGGTACAAAAGGATGGCCTCTGTGAATGCACATCGGCTCTGAAGATGTCGTCACAAAGCATGTAAAAACGTCAGTAATGCAACATGCGTGCCCCTTGTTTCCCCTGCCCACAGTTATCCGAGGTGTGGGAACATGAAATATGAACTGAAAAAAACTTTGTTTTGCTAAAATTGCTGCTAATCAGTGTTGCAGTACCTTTTTTTTTTTTTTTTAAACTCTGTTTGTAGCTCCACTGGCGGGGAACTCTCTCTGGCATCCACTGACCACCGGAGCGCTATCTCCTGCCTGAAGCACCCTTCTCCTCGCCCGAACAACCTTGGCAGACCCCCCCGGCTCTGCACCCTCAAAGGTAGGGCCGCCTATCCTCCCAGGGCGCTCTATCTATAAGCTAATTTGCCAGGTGTCGGGAGGGGGGGATCGAGGAGAGGTGCCCAGTCTTGGAGTGTGGCTGCCCGGGGTCCATGGTGCCTTCGCCTATCCCCATTGGCGGGGACTTTCTACTTAGTTACTCCCTCCCTCCCCTACGCAGCGTGACTTTACAAGGCAATGTCGTGTCACAGCTCTGCCCCAGCATACACTGCGCCGCCACGTCCGCGCCACTGCCAGAGGCCGCCTCCCATGAGCTGGTGCTCCCCTGAGCCCTTCCCAGGAAGAGAGAGTAGTCCCCTGGACGCTCGATCTCTTCCCTCCCCTGCTGACCCCCGACGACCTGGGCTCATTCCCGAACCCGGGTCCCTGGTGTGGCGTGAGGTGTGGCATCCAGCGCCTCAACCCTCAGCGCCACCGGGCCAGCTAGTGTTGTAGTACCTGAACTCACATACACTGATGGTGACAAAACAATTCTACACTGATGATAAGAGGTGGCATCTGGGTAATTTTGGGACTGTTTGAAGTACTGTTTCTTTTACTGTTTAGCCACTTTGTGTTTCTTTTATTAACTACAACAAACTTAATTTAATGAAGCACTAGGGACATCAGTTTCAATTATTAATGTCATGTTTTATTTTTGATGGTGGTAGCAACATTAACCAGACACACAGAAGAACGAACTGTAGACAAAACTGTGCTAGGCATTGTACTGTAAAAACCAACAGGAATATTTAAGGGAAATGCTGTTTGCAGAAAAAGAAAGCACCATCTCTGTATTGGCACGGGTAGGGTCACCAGTTGAGTATTTTACAGGATGACATAGACTGAAAAGGTTTGTCTAGTATGAATATTTAACCACTGCAGTCATGAGATGGAGTACTCTGTGAATAACTTAAAATATAATTGCAAATAGATAACAATGGCCTTTAAAAAAAATACATTTTTCTACACTATTTTTTCTGTTCCCTTATTAAATCACTGATGCAGCTGTTCTCTCAGCAGATGAAATGAAACAGTGATGGGACATTAGGGTAGTGTCTTCTTATTGTGTTACATAAACAAACAAGGATTCATGCATTTGGATCACACAAGAATAAACACTGAGTAGCAAGCTTGCATTCACAATAAGCAGATCCCTGTAGTGACTGACCAGCAGTGCCCCACTTTCCCTGCACTCCTTCTGACAGACAGACTGCCTGCCTCACATTAATTCACTTCACACCACTGCTATCGATCCACAGTCAGTTCCCCAGTCTCTTTGCACACACTGCCTGTCTGGCTGCCTGCATCCGCAACAGCACATATGCACTAAGTGACTAAGGCTATGTGAAGAAAACCTTTGGCATTCTTTTAAAGATGCAGTATCCCTTTTCTATCTGCAGCACTGGTGCAATTTTAAAAGGGAAAGATCAAGCCCACTGGCTGTTCAATCAAGTCTTGCCAGATTTTAAACAAAGACATTTTAAAATTTGAAACACAATTATTCAGAATAAAAATAATCAGACAGAAATATAAAACTAAAATGAAACCATAAAAGTGCAACCTGCTGAACGTATTTTTAACTGCCCTTCAAGAGTACAAAAGACATACGCACAAAATGATCTATCCACATCTGTATGTCCATCTATTTAGCTATACAAATGACACACACACACGTATATACATATATATATATATATAAATATTTTATATACATGTATATACATATACACTTGTAAATATATATAGACCTATAAATAAATATTACTGCAGATGGAGGGAGCAGAATTGTAGCTTTTTACATCACATTATCCATTTCTGATGCTTGTCAGGTAAATAACAGTGCACTTCAAAGAGCCACTGACACCTCTGGGAAAACTTTGGAAAACCTAATATTTAGACACAATTCAGCTTGTATTTCACAATATCTCTTACAGATTTCTTCTCCACCTTCTTTATTACTAAAGAACATTTCACAATAACAGGATTTTATTCCTGAGAGTTCATTTGCCTCTACAGCTTATTCCCAACTTGAAATCATAATTCTCTGCTGTGACATCACAGTCTGCTGGTATGGCAATATCTGTGATGTCACAAGCAAACCATTATTACACTGGGTGGGGATTAAGCAACAGCAGCAGATGAACTCTCAGAAAACAAAAGATCCCGTTTTCATGCATAGGACCTCAGTAATAAATGATGATGAGAAGAAATACAAAGCTAATGTGAAATATAAGCTGAACTGTGTCCAAATATGTTTTTCAAAGTTCTCCTGGTGGTGTTGGCGGCTCTTTAAAAGGCACATTAGCAGTGTATTACATACAAGAACATTTAAAGGCAACATTTTTTAAACCCAAAGGATGTGTGTTATGAAATTAATCATAAAGCTGTTGGGGATTTGTGGCCAGACTCAGAAATGCCTACTGAATTAAGAAGTTTTTTCTTACTATTTTTCGAAGTGTTAAAGGCAAAGTCCCCTCAGTCTATTTTCTGTACACCTATGTAGTTTGTATTCATTAACAATAATTTCCTCTCTTGCAGCCCCCTAATGTCATCTTAGTTTATTTAAGTATAAATGAGGTTGCTTCATTCTGTTTGTTTCTATTCCAAAGATCATGACCACACCCATGTAAGGCATCATGGGAGTTGATGATGCGTACATGCACAACCCAGCAGAAGTTATACTCTCATTCAGTTTGGTTACATGTCTTGTGAAGTCCCTGTATTCTCTAAAAGCAATTTTTTTCAAGCTCAGATACACCTTAAACTACAGGAAACAGCAGGGCACTTACTGTGCCTTGAAATGTTTCATGGCCAGCATAAGACAAGAACATGGAGACTGCAAGAGGACAGCAACAACACTGACTACACAATATAACTATTGCAGACTTTAGCACTAAAAGTTCATAAAATTCCAGGATTAGAGATGCAATGAAGTTTTAACTTGCTGTCGAATTTCAGGTGAAGTCGCAAAATCTGCCTCCATGGATCATTTTGCAAAGTTTCCCTGTTTGATAGGAAATTTGCCACTTGTAACTTTGCCTTGCTTTTGGGTATTTAGGCAAATTGCACTACAAAAACAAAGCGAGGCGTAAAATTAGAAATGATGCAATTCCCCACCACTTGCCAGCCCGATCTTTCCCTGGTGTCTAGTTGTCCCTTCCCACTGCCCAAGGATTGCCGCCCTGACACAGAATAAAAATCCTGGTAGTAGCCCCCGCCCAATTTAAAATTAACTGGTGTCTAGTGGTCCTTATGCCCCCCAATTGGCCCGATGTAAATCATAAACTTTCCGTGGTGTCCAGTGGGTCCCACCACAACCCATGCCAGATCAAAACATATTCCTGGTGTCTAGCAGTCCCTCCCCACCCACACCAATGCTGACAGTGTTTCAAAACATATTCCCTTGGTGTCTAGTTGACCCTCCACCCCAGCAGATAGTGCCCCACCACCCTGCCCCCCCCAACCCCATCCAGTGCAGTATGCACTCATTCACCGACAGCTCAGTTGGGTGAGTGGCTGTGGTGGAGAGCGGAGGGCTGTGCCGGTCGCCTACTCGGAGTTGGGGTGGGATGGGGAGCAGGGTGGTGGGGCACCACCTGCAGGGGTGGGGGGTCCACTAGACCAGGGAATAAGTTTTGAAACATTGGACATGGGTGCAAGTGGGGTGAGGGAACGCTAGACACCAGGGAATATGTAAGCAATAATACCCAACAAGGTGAGCAGTATTGGGGAATATCAGACCACCCACGGGTGTAATGAGACCCGATGCTGCAGGCAGAGGGCCTTATAGCCCACTGGAAAGTCCAGTATTGTCCAATACCGCCCACCCTGGAGGGTATTATTGCACTTAGAAAATGGGCTTACGTTACTATTTTTTTAAAATAATGATTTCATAAAAGAGAGTGTAAAGTATTAATAAAAAGAAACTCAAACGTTGGGTTCTGTAAAATAGTCCCTTTACCAGTTTAGTGCCACTAGAGGGTGCTGCTGTTTGTGAGATCCCTTTTTATGTTAGCTTGGAGTGTCACTTTTTCAGGATATTGTCAGTTTACCATTTACCCATGACATTGTCAGTTTTAATTAAATTTAATGGCCCCCCCCCAATGAGTTTTCTCTTCGTGGTATTGGTATAAAAATGGTTTCAGCTGCAAGAGTTTGAGAGGTGAGCGAGTGGTGGCTCTGTGGAGTGGTGTCCTATCACACTCGATCGGTGGACATGGAAGTCGACTCAACCGCTGAGTTCTAGAGGGAAAAAAAAAGGAGGTACTTCTTTAGAAATGTGACACAATGTGCGGAACCAGAATGGTGCAGTGACATGTCACACACAATCGGGGGACACGGAAGTCAACTGCTGAGCTCTGCAGAAAAAAGGAGGCACTATGTTACGTTAAGGCTGCTGTCGTGGGGGCGATTTGTGGCAGTCAGTTATAGCGAGCCATTTTGGAGAGGTATGTTTTGATTGACAGACAGTGTATGGTTGACAGCTCGAGCAAGCTTTCGCTACGATGGAGAGGCACGTGCTGCCATTTTGAAAGCCGCACCAACTCCCAGTGATGTGAAGCCAATTAGACTGTCTGCTTTCTTTTTTTTTTATTCTTTTTTTTTTAAATGTGTGGCTAGTCTTTAAATTTATTACACTTAAAATTAACATGGGGGGAGGGGCCTGGCTGGCCACCAGGTCGCTCACCAACTCTCTCGCTAAGTGAGGAATACAAAATGCTGACTAGCTCATTTATACATTCAGCAGGGCCCAAAGATATGCAAGGTAATGTGGCACCCCAAATGGGAACTTCTTCACAGCGGGCTCTATTAAAAAATACTCGCCTGGTAATGTTGGAGTCCTAGCCAATCAGAAGGCTAGGATTTCGTTTCCCATTTTCTAAGTTTTGATCTGGCATGGATGCAGGTGGGGGAGGGACCACTGGACACCAGGGAAACCTTATGATGCACACTGGGCCTGCAAACACGTTGAGGAGGACTAGACACCAGGAAATTAATTTTTACATCAGGCCGTTGATTGGGGTACACTAGACATCACCAAAATTAATTTTACATTGGGCTGACGATTGGGTGGGGAGGACCACGAGACACCAGGAATGTAATTTTACATTGGGCTGGCGATCGGGGAGAGCGTGACGAGATCACTAGACACCAGGAAATTTAATTCTATGTGGGGGGCGATTGGGGGGGCACTGACACTAGAAAACCACAAAATGCACAGTTCAAACTCTGCATTTTGCTGATTTTATTTGGGGGAGGGTTGAAGTTGGCGCCGTGGATTAACTCGGCAAAATGAGGGGAATCTGCAAATTAATCCACGGAGCAGGGTTTCCCAACTTTGCACATCTCTATCCAGGATGCCTTACATGAATCAGGTCATGACCTTTGCAATGGAGTCAAGCAGCTTTTCATTACCAGACTTAAGCACCTCCCTTTACATTTAAATCCTGATACAATTAGGGGGATGCAATAGAGGCAATCACTGTGCATGCCTACAAACTACACAAGCAAACAAAATTAAAGGCTCAGGGGAATTTCTCTTTAAAAGTCGAAAAGCTGGTGTCTCTTACCATTTAAATGTGCACTGATGGCATATGTGGGCAATCAGTGACAAAATAATAATAGGATCAAAGTATTTGACACCTACCTGTCCCTTACTTGTCCACCTATCTTTCCTGCCTACCTCCTCCCTACTCCCGTTCCATAACCTTCCTTCTTGCCTTCTCCTCAGTCCCCTGCCCCCGTCAATGCCAACTCAGGCTAATATCCCCCAAACAATGCACTCTGAGGTCTTGACCACTCTCCTCTCTCTTTCCTGTACCCTGCACTCACTGAAGCTCTATGACACCCTCTTTGTCCACTTATTTTCCCCACCTCCCTACTCCCGTTCCTTAACCTCCCTTCTTGCCTTGTCCTCCATCCTTCCCCTTACAATGCCAACTCAGGCTGCTTTTACCCCATCTAACTCTGAGGTCTCACCACTCTCCCTCTCTCTTCCTGTACCTAACTTATCAACGTACCTATCCACACTCTTATAGTGTTACAACTTTATGCCACATTTGAATTTGTGTACAAGCTACTTTAACCCTGCTTGCTATGCCTGCTTAATTTGCTGTGTATTCCATGATTTTGTATTGTCCTGTACTGAATTTGTATGACTTGGAACCTTTGTAAACGAGCCTGAGGCTCAAAGGTATTAATCCCAATCTGAAATAAAGTTTTATAAAAAATGTGTATCTAGCATCCTAACCTTAACTCACTTGGTCTGCTTCTCTTGAGCATCCCCACAGGAATATGGTACTAGAGAGTGAACGAAAAATGTAAATTATGTACCTACCGTAATTCTTGATCTTCTTGGATGAAGTCTCCACCACTCATTCACACTGATGGGACTATGCCGGAGGTGCCAGGACCCAGCGGGAGCCAAAAATCTTCAGAAGGGCCGGCACCCAGGTAGGGTCACGAGGAAGCGGCACTGCGAGGTCGGCTCATGCCGTATAGGCTACCTGGCGTCGACCCTCCAACCGCCTCAGTACCTTTTTTTACACAGGAGGTGCAGCGTAAACTAACCTAGTGAAACTAACCTATTGTTGGACATAAGATAGTCTGAATGACCCATGTAAGAAGGGTCAGCACAACAGAGTCTTCACAGCCCAGCCATCGAGGAAGCAAAGACCACAAACAGTGAGTTAGGGGGATGGCAAGTGGGCGTGTGAGTGAGTGGTGGAAACTTCGTCCAAGAAGATCAAGAATTACAGTAGGTACGTAATTTACATATCTTCCTGGACATAAAGTCTCCACCACTCATTCACACTGATGGGAGAGTACCGAGCTAAAATAATCCCCCAAGACAGGCGGCAGGAGAGAGGAGCTCACTTAGGACAGAAATCCATTAAGAATTGCCCTGCTAAAGGACTGAGGCTACCTGGCATGGACATCCAAGGCGTAGTGCTTTACCAAAGTGTGCACGGAGCTCCAAGAGACTGCATTGCAGATGTCCACAATGGGCACGTTCCGGATTTCTGCCAGAGATGCTGTGACTGCTCTGGTAGAATGAGTGTATACTCTGCCTTCTAGTTTAACCTCAGCCATGGAGTAGCAGTGGCGAAGACATGCCACTTGCCATGCAGAAATACATCTGATAGCAACAGGATGACCCAGCCAGGCCGTGCTGAAGGAGACACACAGTTGTTTAGACGTGCAGACTTCCTTAGTTCTGTCTAAGTAGAACCGCAAGGCTCTCTTCACATCCAGGGAATGTAGGGTACGCTCTCCCTCATTCTGGAAGTTCGCAAAGTAGGTAAGAAGGACCAAGGGCTGATTCAGATGGAATTCTGAGACAACCTTAGGAAGAAACTTAGGGTGGGTCCTAAGAACCACCTTGTTTTTGTGAAATACAGTACATAGTCCGTGACCAAAGCATGTATTTCAGACACTCTGCGGGCAGAAGTGATGGCATCAAGGAAGGTCATTTCCAAGTCAGAAGTTTCAGTTCACAAGCAGCTAGGGGCTCAAAAGGTTTACGAGTGAGCATGTCTAGCACAAGGTTAATGTCCCAGGCTGCTATTGGTAGTCTGACCGGTAGCCTGGTATGTAGAATGCCCTTAAGAAACCTCTTGACCACAGGAAGCTGAGCCAGAAACATGAAGTGTACGGGTTCATGGTATGCTGCAATTGCGCAGAGGTGAATCTCAGCAGTCGAGTATTGCAGACCTGTGTTTGAGAGATCTAGAAGATACTCTAGGACCTTGTTTGGTGGGCAGGAAAAAGGATTCCAGGAGGATTTTGCACACCAGATGGAGAACCGCTTCCACTTAGCAGTGTAAGTTTTTCGAGTAGCTGGCTTGCGTGCAGCTAACAGAATATCTGAGACCCTATGTGAAATGTTAAATCTGTTCACCTCTATCTCTTCAGGAGCCAGGCATGGAGGGTCAGGGACTTCAGACTGGGATGGACCACAGAGTCCTGGGTCAGCAGGTTCATATCAAGTGGAAGCTGTCTCGGAGAAGTTTCTGATAATCTGATGATTAATGGAAACCAGAGCTGACAAAGCTAGAATGGGGTGCTAAGAATCAGTCTGCCCCCCCCCCAGTTTGAGCAGCACCCTCTGAATTAGGGGAAGAGGAGGAAATGCATACAGAAAGTGTCTTGTCCACCGCAGTCTGAATGCATCCTGACAAAAAGTGCCAGGTCCTGGATTTCTGGAGCTGAAGACAGGCAGTTTTGTGTTGAGTGGGGATACAAAAAGGTCCAGGACTGGAGTTCCCCACTCTTCGAAGAGTGATTGCTCAACGCTTGTGTCAAGAGACCACTTGTGAGGATCTGTCTCCGTTCTGCTGAGATGATCCGCCAGATTGTTCTGGACTCCTGGCAGGCAAACCACTTGGATCAGAGCTTTGTGCTCTAGGCACCATTCCCACACTCTCATCGCTTCCCTGTATAAGGGGTAAGAGTGTGCTCCGCCCTGTTTGTTGATGTAGTACATCACTGCCTTGTTGTCTTTTAGAAGGAGAATGGTCTTGTGACAGAGTATGTCCTTCAAGGTCTGGACAGCGTAGAGTACGGCTCTCATTTCCAGAACATTTATGTGAAGCTGAGATTCGTCTTTACTCCAATGACCCTGGATTTGGAGATCCTGGCAGTGAGCTCCCCATCCCAGCAGGGACGCATCCATGGTGATGGAGATCTGGGGATCTAGATGGGTGAAGGGATAACTTTCCTGAAGGTTGTCCTCCTGAGTCCACCAAGTGAGCAACCGTTTCAGCGGTTCCGTCACCTTGATGCGAAAGGACTGTGGGTGTGTGGTCGGTGACCACTGAGTGTTGAGCATCCACTGAGTAGTTCTCATGTGAAGGCGAGCCAGAGGCACAGTGAACACTGAGGATGCTATGAGACCCAGCAACCACTGCATCGAGAGAGCTCGGACCGAGCTGGGAGCTGCTGGGAGGTCTGTAGCTGTGACCTTCCCAAGTTTAGCAGGACTCCCATGGACATGAGGAATTTTGAAGCCATAGCTACAGCTTCTTGAGTCTCTTGTCTAGAGGAGCTCGCGAGAAACCAATCGTCCAGATATGGGAACACCTGAATTCCAAGCTTCCTCAGATGCACCACGAGAACTGCAAAGCACTTTGTAAAAACTCGAGGTGCCGAGGATAGCCCAAAGTGCAGGACTCCGAATTGGTAGTGCTAACCCATGCCACGAATCTGAGGTATTTGTGGTGGTTTGGGTGAATGGGAACATGTTGGTAGGCGTCCTGCATGTCCAGGGAGGCTAGCAAATCATGTTGATGAATCAGAGGTAAGAGTGTACCGAGTGATATCACCTTGAACTTTTCCTTGTAAAGGAACTCATTTAACTTCCTGAGATAGAGAATAGGGCGCATGCCACCTGTTTTTTTTGTAACTGGGAAGTAATGGGAGTAGAAACCTGTGTTCTGCTGATCCAGCAGGACTACCTCTACTGCCCTGTTGTTTAGAAGGCCTTGGATCTTGGAAGCAAGAAGGTCTGACTGAGAGACAGACAGCTTGGGCTGTTGTTTGGGTGGATGATCCAGAGGGGTTTCCGATAGATTTAGAGTACCCCTCGTGGATTATTCTGAGCACCCATTTGTCTGATGCGATTGACTTCCAACGGTTGTAAAACTGAGTCAGACGCCCTCCTGCTGCCGAGGAAGAGTCCCCCTCAGACAGCTGAGGTGGGACTTGGGCCGGGATCTCAAAGGGTGGCAGTAGATGCTTTGGGGCCCTGTGCCTTCTGCTGCATTTTCTTTTGCAGCTGAGGGGTTTGGTTTCTGTTAAAGCCCCCTCTGCCTTTACCAAGAAAGAACTGATGGTTATGAAACTGATGCCTGTTCCCACCCCTTTGAGGGGCTGCGGATGGCAGTCTGGCTGCTTTGATGGCCATTCTAGTCTTCTATGTGGCCGCTGGTGCCTGCTTGACCTGAGGACCAAAGAGATACGTACCTTCGAAAGGCAAGGCAATAACCCTCTGTTGGGCATCATTTGAGAAGCCCAAGGTGCGCAACCAAGAGTGGCGACGGGTGCAAATCCCGTCCGCTGCTGCTCTGGATGCAGTGTCAAAGGCATCCATGGCAGCTTTGAGCTGTTGATTATTGGATTCAGTACCTCTAGTAATGGTTTGAAGAAGCTCTGTGTTAACTTCCGAATCTGGAAGAGCTTCTACCGTAGTCTTGAGCGAATGCCAGAGTGTATAGTCATAATGAGAGAAGTAGCCCTGGTAGCTAGCAATGCGCATGCCCAGGGTGGAAGCAGCAAAGACTCGCTTTCCCAAAGTGTCGATTTTGAGAGATTCTTTGTTCATTGGATGTGCTGTAGATTCTTGCAAAAGAACGGCTTTGTCATTCTCTGCCAGGACAAGTATGGCATCAGCAAAGGCTTGCGAGGCCAGAATGGGTCGATCCTTGGGAGGGGCATATTTCCTGTCTATGGACTTAGCCACAGAAGGAATAAGTGCCGGATTATCCCACACCATTTGTGAGAGTGTCTCAAAACAGGGTTGCATGGGAGGAGTCAATTCCACAGGAATGTCCAGAATGTGCAGGTACTGCAGACACAGCAACTTCCCAGGATCGATTTCCGAAGTCTGGAAAGAGAGAGAGAGAGTGGTATTCAAATTTCTAAGCAGAGACTTAAAAGAAAGGTCCTTGACCAGACGCTCTGCTGAAAGAGGTTTATTCACTGCCCCCAAGGAGGAATCATCGTCAAAGTCGTCCTACAATCGAAGATCAAGATCAGGCTCAACATCATCTCCTACTAGTCCTGAAGGGACTGTATAGATAGGAAAAGGAGGAGGAGGAGGAGGAGCACTGCGAATCAGAGTCGAAAACCCCTGCATCGCATGCGGCACTGCAGGTGCTCTCAGCGCCGCTACAGGAGGTGGCACCAAAAACACAAGTGGTGCTGGCACAGGATGTGGCGCCAAGCATGGTGCCAGAGAAGCCGGTGGCGCTGAACCAGAAGTTCCCGACCCTCGACTCGCTAAGGAAAAATGAAGAAATTCAGCAGGAGATAAAGGCACCGGTGTGAACCCCTGCGCCTCAGCCATATGAGGGGGATAAACACCAGAGTGCAGCATCAGTGGCACCGCAGAAGGCAACTAGGAAGCCCTGACCGCCCCATCAGCAGGTCCAAAGCCAATGGCCCCAGCGATGGATTTGCTGGCTCAGGCAGATAGGACAACTGCTGAACCCACTGCTCCATAGGAACCTACAAGTATTAGCAGTTCTCTGCAACAAAGCTGGACAAGCTCAGTACCATAGCACCAAGGTACACAGACGCCTAACAAACAAGCAAGCTTTCAAAATACTTAAAACCTCTCTCCTGAGAATTCTTTTTATGCTACTTCTGTTCTCCAGAAATGTACACCCCAACCCAGGACCAGTTGGGCTGACCGCACACCCCCAGAATAGGAGGGTGGGGTCCCTCACATTGGCGTCAATCAATGTCTGTAGCCTCCTCAGTAAACTTGATAACCTCCAAACCTGGATTCAACAACACAATCCTGACATCCTCTCTGTTGTTGAAACTTGGCTAAACCCTAAGATCCCCGACACTGCGGTTGCAATTTCTGGATACTCTATCTTCAGACAGGACAGGATTTCAAAACCGGGTGGTGGCTGTGCCATCTACCTGAGAGATACCCTTATGGGACATGTCATCTCATTTTCTAACCTGGGATCCCCATCTCAGATCTTCGTCATCAAAATTCTCCTAGGGGCCCATAATAAAAATCTTACTATAGCCTCTATATGCATACCCCCAAAGGACCAGGCCAGTGGTTTCAACAGCATCATGGAATTCCTCATGGGACTACACCATAATTTGGAGACCATAATTCTGGGTGATTTTAACATAAACTGCCTTTCATTCAGGCCTGCACCTACAAGGATGCTGTCACAGCACAACACCTCACACAGCTTGTCCCCACCCCTACTAGGTGCAACTATAGGACGGGGACCTACACTCTACTTGATTGGATACTGTCAAACTGCCCCGAAAAAAATCTCTAAGGTGTCTGTACTCCTTGATACTTTAAGTGACCACTCACCTGTTATCTGCTCTTGGGCTAACAAATTCACCAAGCTCCCTCCTCAAATAATACACTCCAGGGTACTCAAGCAGGGTCACCTTCAGCTGCTAAAATCACATCGAAGAAGGTTGGACTGGTTGACAGTTGACTCATTCAATGATGCAAATAAAGCCTTGGAACTGTTCATCAGCCACTTTACCGCGGCCTGTGATATCCATGTACCACTTAAAAAGATGACGGTTAAAGGCAGATCTAACCCATGGATAATCTGAGCTTGTAGCACGGCTCAAACAAAGGGACCACCTCTGGCACTGTGCTCGAGCCATATCAGTGCAAGGGGACATTCAAAAATACAAATATGCAAGAAATGGCTGCACCCGAGCTATACGAAAGGCTAAAAGCAAATATTTCAGGGAGGCACTCTCCAGCTCCTGGAGTGATGGGGAAAATTCTGGAATAACTTGAAGGACCTCACAGGCAAGACTACTAAGGCAGCATCCACCATGCTCAACATTGATGGAACACCTATGCAAGACCTAGGTACCATCTCCAATACGTTCAACAATTTGTTCTCCAACCTTGGCAGTGTCCTTCCACCTGATTTTTTCAACGCCCCCACCACCAATTCCCCTTTGACACTGTGTCCCAAGTACACACAGCTCCGCAGATGTTTTTCAAAGAGATCCCAATGCACCTACCCAGAACCTATATATGCAAGGCCATCCACAAAACTGGCTACAACGGTGATTCACTCGACCTGAAGTTGCTTGTACTAGTCCTAGATGAAATCCTTGAACCCCTGACAAAGCTCTTCAACCTTTTCCTAAGATTGGGTCAATTCCCATCACTCTGGAAACAGGTGACTATCACACCTGTACACAAAAGTGGAGACAAGTCACTGCACACCAACTACAGGCCCATCTCCATCCTCCCCCCTCTTATCTAAAGCCCTGGAACGAATAGTCTCAGACCAGCTTGTTGAGTTCCTGGACAAATATGAAATCCAGTGCCCAGAACAGCATGGCTTCCAAAAAGGGCACAGTACCACCACGGCACTGTTGAAATTTACTGGATTCATCCATGACACCCTCAACCAAGGAATCTGTTGAGGGGGGCAGTATTCATTGACCTGACAAAGGCCTTTGATATTGTTAACCACCCACTCCTACTCAGGCAACTGACCACTCTCGGGCTCTCCAAAGATTCACTACCCTGGTTTGCTAGCTACCTCGGAGGAAGGGTCCAACATGTTAGGATTGCTGGTGTCACCTCTGATGAAAAAACAGTCCTCTCAGGTGTCCCGCAGGGGTCTATACTGGGGCCATTACTCTTTTCTCTCTTCCTGAACAGTCTCCCTAGCGTCTGCCAACAGAGAATATTACTCTATGCAGACAATGCAGTACTGTTTACTAGCAACCAAGACTCTAAACAACTTGAGAGTCAGTTGCAGTGTGATTTCAGGCATGCTGAAGAGTGGCTTAGCTCACATAAACTCGTCCTGAACTACAGCAAAACTAAGGTCATGACATTCTGCAACGCACGGAGCAAGTATAAACCTCTGTCCCTCACCATCAAGAACCCTACAGGGACTTCACTTGAACATGTTCCTGAATTTAAATATCTTGGCATCATCTTGGACAGTTCCCTTTCTTACACACGGCACACTGGCAATGTAGCCAAGGCCGCCAACATACAGATTGGCCTGCTCCACAAGCACAAACACTGCATGACCACTGATGCCCTTAGACTGGCCATCTACAGCTCCGTCACCTCCATCATCGACTACGGTCTAGTCATCTATGGCTCTGCTTCCCCTACTGCCCTCAGGAGGATATCGGTGACACTCAACAAGGCCTATAGGCTTCTAACGGGTGCCGCCCGCCTAACACACACCTGTGACCTGTACGCCCAGGCCGGATGGCTACCACTCCTTAGTAGAATACAATACCAGACCTGCTTGTTAACTAAAAAAGTTCTCCTCAGGCTCATGCCATCAGGAGCGGCAAAGCTCCTCACTGCCAACAGCAGTACCCAGCTTACACGCACTGCTCTATATCAAACCTTCCTGGTCCCCTGATGTCAGACTACAATGGATCAGAGGTCGTTCATGCACAGGGCTCCTCAGTGGTACAATACCCTTAACAAAGAAGCACTTACAACCGCGACGCTTGGTCCCTTTAAAAGGCAACTCCGACTATTCCTCGCCTCTACCACTCAATGTGACTGCCTCTCCTAAGTAACTGCCTCCTCATTGTACCCTAGTCGAAGGTAACCTGTAACCTCCCTTACAGCTCGACTTTTTTGGCACCAATTTCCCCAACTCTCACCCCTTACCCTCCCTCCCACACCACACTGCCGCACTCCACCCCTCTCTCCTCTGTAATGGCACTTTCAGATATGGGGCCCTCCAGCCCATCCACCTCGCACTTTTGCCACCCACCTCTACCCACCAACAATGGCCCTTTAGCCTGCCTACTTCTTCCTGATTCCCTCCTACCATATACTAATTATATACTGTTCACCATGAAACTTGTCTGAAGCTGGCCTATGTTGTCTCGCTCCATTTTTGGCTGTATAATAAATGCTTAGATATCTTTGTGTTTTTAAGACTAACCATTGTTGACCTTTGTATGTATGTTACCCTACACCCTTTGACGTGGAACCTTTCTAAATGAGCAGTTCCTGCTCAAAGGTATTTGTAATCCTAGAGTTTAATAAAAAAAAATACATAAATAAAACAAAATAAAAAATGAGTGGCCCAATGGTGAAACTGCTCACCGTTGGACCCCTCCCAGTGGGCGGGGAGGAACTCCAGAGTTGAGGATGCCTGCCACCAGAAACAGGGGCCGGAGGGGACCCCAGAAGGGATGGAGTCTGGCCCCTGCCACCAGTAATCGATGATCGATGCGTAGACGTAGCCAGAAGGCAACCTCGAGCAGTGCCATTTCTTTTTCGACTGGGAGGCCGAAGAAGAACTTGAGGCCAAGCAGTGCCAAGTCCACGACGAGGATTGAGGATGCGACCGTTTCTTTTTGTGCTTTCAGGAATACCGCCCATCCCCCCGAGCACCAGACTACCTGTAGTCAGACCCCCCCCTCCGCAGAGGACGGCGGACCAGACTCAGCACTGCTGACATAACAGCTTTCAGGCGAAGTCTCCCTACCGTCACCTGCCCCGTTCATGATCTACTCCATCGAAGGATGGCTGAAGGCTTCTTTTGACAAAAAAATTGACTCAATAAATTTACTTATTTATTTTTCTTTTAAATTGCAAGAAAATAATAAAACTAATAAAACTAATCGAAACTGAAAGACTATAGCTGCTGTCATATAGACATGAAGTTTTGACTCCCAGTGGGCGAGCGACATAGTCACTGAGGCGCACTCGATGGTGGGAAAAAAGGAACTGAGGTGGTTGTAGGGTCGACGCCAGGTAGCCTATACAGCATGAGCCGAGCTCGCGGTGCCGCTTCCTCCCGGCCCTACCTGGGCTCCGGCCCGCCTGAAGATTTTTGGCTCCTGTTGGGTTCTATCGCCTCCAATGTAGTCCCATCAGTGTGAATGAGTGGCGGAAACTTTATGTCCAGGAAGATCTTGCTCATGACTGAGTTTGAATTTTTCCAAGGCATGCAGTTTTTTTTTTTTTTAAATTCATGTTTATTGCATATTTCAGCACAGTTATACAATAATGTAGGATCATTTCCGTCACTTTCAACTTTAAAGGTGCGTACAATTAACATCATAGGGTCCCTTATACTGCGTGGTATTTCATTAGCTGGATTTCTTTCACATTAAAAATCTCTTATTATTTTACTATTCATGGCTAATTAGATTATACCCTTCAAGTATTCCTTAATAAGGCTCTCATATCTCCATATCCCTCTCCCGATCTCCCCTCCCCCCGATCCGGTTCCCTGTGACAAGAGCCATGGAGTCCATCGTCTCACAAAACTCTGTGTCCTCAGATTTATTCTGTAGGTGATCTCCTCCATATCTTTTATCTCGTCTACAGTGGACACCCAATCTCGGTGGACCGGTGGTTGCTGAGAGAGCCATCTTCTGATCAGGGCCTTATGGGCCGCAGTGAGGAGAACATGCCACATGTAAGTCTTATCAGCTCCCCTCAGTTCTTTTGGTTTTATCCCCAGCAACAAGTTTCTAGGGCCCAGGGTAGATTCTATAGAAAAGACCTGTTTTATCGTTTGATTAATTTCTGCCCAATAATTCATGAGGGTCGGGCATGACCAGAAGACATGAAGATAGACTGCCTTAGCCGCCCCGCACTCTCTCCAGCATCTCCCCGTACAGTTCTTGTCCCATTTGAATTGAACAGCTGGTGAGACAAAGAATCTCATTCTTACTTTGCACTCAAACTCTTTACACATTGGAGAGGACGTGGTCCTTGAGGTCTGTGCAAGAGCGGCAATCCACTCCTCCTCCCCCAGATTCTCTCCCAATTCCAGCTCCCATCTGCTTTTAATTTGAGAGACCTTGTCTCTCAGAGCTCCGTAGATAGCCGACACCTGCCCTTTAACTCTTGTTAGGTTCATTATTTCAGTCATTGTGTTCAGCAGCCCTACCAAGGGTTTAGTTTGTTTGTAGAGGGTTTGCAATTTATGTATATGGGCTCTTATCTGTAAGTATCTAAAATAATCTTCCTGCCTTAGAAAATTTATCCTTGATCTGGTTAAATTCCAACACAACAGTTCCCCCATAAACTGATGTAGGAGTACAGTCCCAGTCTCCCCCATCTTTTAAAGGTAAGTCCTGTCTGGATGGGTAAAACTGCAGGTCCCAGGCGAACCACCTCAGTGGCCAGACCTCCCCATCGAGCCCATGTTTGGCCCATAAACGTCTCAAGGAGCCCAAGGTATTCCTTACTGACAACAATAATGTTTTCCCATCTACTGTCTGGGATCCGGGTGTCAGGGCTCGCACCCCTAGGGATGTCCCATCTGTTAGGACCTCCTCTATCATTTTCCATCGGGCTGTATACGATCTGGCTGACCAAAGGAGGGCCCATCTCAGCTGGGTGGCCAAAAAGTAATCTTCCAAATTGGGGAGATTCCTGCCACCGTGTATTTTATTTGTCTGTAGTATTGTATTTTTGATTCTAGGTCTCCTGTTATTCCAAACAAATTTTGAAAGCACCTTCTGCCATATTTGGAATTGATTTTTATGTATTTTTATTGGGAGACACTGGAATAAATATAGGTATTTAGGAAGAATATTCATCGCTACTGATTGTATCCTTGAACATAGGGGTGATTTAGGGCATCCCATCTTTTAATATCTTGCCTAATCTGTGCCACTGTTGATTCAAAATTATGTGTATATAACATTGTCAAATTTTTTGGGATTTGAGTACCAAGGTATTTTATTTTCCCCCTTTTCCAGTGCGTGTCCAGAAGCTGACTAATGTTGGGTGGGGGGTGATAATGGAATTTCAAGACTTCAGTTTTGTTTTTATTTAACGTATACCCTGAAAATTGGCTGAACTTATCAATTATAGACTAAATCTCAGGAATGGACGTGTTCGGGTTGGTTATATATAAAAGAACAAAGAAATTTTATGTTCTTCCTCACCCACCTCCAATCCCTTCTCCTCCTTTGCTTCCCTTATTGCCTGGGCCAGGGGCTATATATATATATATATATATATATATCAAAAAGGAGTGGTGACAGTGGACATCCCTGTCTGGTACCCCTTCCCAGATCAAACCTCTTCGAGATGCCACCATTAACCCTGACGAATGCCTGTGGAGAAGCATATAGAGCCTTAATCGCCTCCAAAAATGATGATGGAAAGCCCATTCTTTTTAATACCAGGAACAGAAAGTTCCAATTTACTTTGTCAAACGCTTTTCTCGTCCAGGCTCATGGAGACAAGCGGGGCGTTGTTTATTAATAATGTCGATTATATTTATGGTCCTTCTAACACCTCAGGGGCTTGCCTACCCTCTATAAAGCCCGTCTGATCTGGATGAATTAGGGTTGCCAGGAAGGACTGCGGTCTCTTGGCTACTATAGCCGTGAAAATTTTATAATCTACATTAAGTAATGAGATTGGCCTATATGAGCCACAATCCTTTAAGTCCTTACCTTCCTTCGGGATCACGGTTATGGTGGTGTAATTCCATGATGGAGGTACTGCTTCTCCCCCTAGCCAAACCTGATTATAGACAGTTTGTAGTATGGGAGCTATTTCCCCCCCCAAATGTTTTATATAGCTCTCCACCAAACCCATCTGGGCCTGGACATTTCCCAACCTTAAGGTCCCTGATAGTGCTTGATATCTCCTGATGGGTGATGGGACCTTCCAATCTTTGTCTTTGTGTCTCTGTAAGCCTGGGCAGTTGCAGGGCTTCCAGACATTCCCAGGCTGCCTCCGTGCACGATGCCGGCTGAGGGCTATATAGTTGTTTATAATATGTGACTAGTGCGTCTGCTATTTTCTCCCATTTGCTTGAAATCTGCCCTGTGGTCGGATGTCTAAGACCTGTAACATGTGCCCGAGCTGATTGCTGCTTCAACCGGTACGCTAAGAAGTGGGTGGCTCGTGGGCCTCCCTCATAGTAAGCCTGTTTTGTATATAACACAGCCTTCTCTGTCTCTAGCTGTAGTAACCTTTGAAGCCTTTTTTTGAGTTCCCTTATTTGACTTTCCCTTTCTCTACAAAATTTTAGCTTCTGTTGGCCTTCTAAAGTTTTAAGTTCCTGATTTAACTGCTCTTTTTGTTTAACTTTTTCCCTCTTTTTATATGTGGCTATCGAAATCAGCCTCCTTCTAAGCATTGTTTTAACCGTGTCCCATAGGATTTGGGGCGTGGTGCCCGGACCCTCATTCCATTGTGTGGCCTGTTTTATTGCCTCTCTGATCTCTTCTTTCACCTTCTCATCCCTAAGTAGGCTGGTATTTAGCCTCCATTGTGTTGGCTTTTTGGGAAGCTGAAGGTCAATCTCCACATAGATAGGCTTGTGGTCCGATATATTCTCCGAACCCACCCACATAGACTCAAACATTGCTATATCTCTTCCATATGTAAAGAACATATCTAGTCTCGAGAAAATTTTGTGTCTTGAGGAGTAGTATGTATAGTCTCAAGCTAGTGGATATTTTTCTCTCCACACGTCCAGCAATCCCGTGTCCCTCATGAGCCTCCTCAAGGGTTTGGAGATCCTCCCATTAGGTGCCGGGATACATGAGGTGGTATCCAAAGACCTATCCATGACCACATTCCAGTCACCCCCCGCAATCACTACTCCCCTTGCCTTATCCGCCATCATCTTAAACAATTCTGCAAAAAAAGGCCATGGGTGAACCCAGGGGGCGTAGACATTTAATAACGTTATCTGTAGGTCCTGAACCCGCCCAATAACCATCACATATCTGGTCCCTGGGTCCACTATTACCTCCTCCTCCTCGAATGGGAGAGAGGCCGATAACAGTATCGCAACGCCTCTCTTTCTACCACTCGCGAGGGATGCATGGTAAATAGTCGAGAAATTCCCGAGTTCTTAACTTTATAGCTTCTTTGGGAGACAGGTGTGTCTCCTGTAGGAACTGTATCTCACAGTTCTGATTTTTAAGGGACTTTTGAAGTTGTTTTCTCTTAATAGGATGGTTTATACCATTAACATTAAAGGAAATTATTTTGGATTTTATCTTAGCCATGTTTTAGGTTTTGAGCCTTTTTCAGTGTCTTATACCCTGTCTTAGTTTTATTGAATTTAATTTTCCTCTTTCCAGCCTCTACCCTTTCTCTCTGCTCTAAAATTACTTTATTTTTTTTTATTATCCCTAATGTATGCATGCAGCTGATTATACCTTTCTCTGTGCCGTACAAAGTGTCTAGTAAAAAACAATAACCTGCTGGTTCTCAACAACTGACCAGCCTTAACATAGATAGCAACATATGTTATTTTGTTTCCCCCTAGTGGGGAAACCAGTCCTATAACAATATACAACCATATCTCTGTGAACAAACACAATACAACTTCCAACAGTTTATACATAAAGGTCTCTATTAAATTATGGAACGTCCCCCCTTCCGCCCTTCTTCCAACATGTTTTCCTCCTTTATACTTTAGTTGTTGAAGGGGGGGATGGAGTATGTATTTCTAAAAAATCATAACTTCCTAGGACAGTCCAGCTTTCCTTGAGCGGACTGGTTTGTGTCTCATTTGGGACACATTGCCCTTTATGGTGTTGTGGGCTACACCTTCTTAGAGCATCATTTCTGGGTGTGTACCCTGTGCTCAAAGGTATTAATGACGTCAGCAAAGCCTGAAGGCAGAAAAAGACCTTCTCGAACTTCAGCTTTCTAAGTCATCCCTCCCCCAGCCCCTTCTTAGAAATAGTTCAAAGATTTCTACTTCTCTGCCATTCAAACATCTGTGTGGCATTTTTCTTTATAGTCCCCCACCGAAAAAGCATGAGGGAGCGCGGTGGGAACCCCTTAAGAATCGTGGTCTGCCAGCTAATTTTCTGCAAGGTTGGCTTATTCTATGTTTATGTATAACATCAAGCCTCTACATCATGTTATTGATGTCTTTAAAGTGATCACGTCCTTTCCACCTCTTTACCAATGTTTCATTCGAGGCATGCGAGAGGTATCAAGAATAATCCTTCCCAGCCCTCACAGCAACCCCGTCTCCTCCCCCCGTCCAGAACTCCCCTCCCCCATGTTTTAGATCCCCTAGAGCAATTTTATGTCCAATAGTGTTCGTTTCCTCTGTTATGTCCCTTTCTGCCATTCGGCCCAGTCAGGTACCCAAATTATAGTGTTTCCATCACCTGCACACTTGTTTTCCATTTCAGTCTACAAAGGCTCTTTCCGTCAGGGGAGCCGTCTCCTGTCCCTGTACCTCTACAGCAGAGGCCTCTTGTGGAGCCAACCCTGTGAGTTGCACTGCATGAACGTAAGGTTTCAGTAGTTCAGTGATGTCCGCTCGAAGGTTAGTTGTCTGCGGCTGGTGACAGCGTGTCAAACCCTTGCATGCCACCGTCCAAGCCGACCGCCAGAGCTCCTTCCCTATCCTCTCCTTTTCCAATCCTGGAACTGGAATTCCAGTATCCTCTAGGAATCTTTTGGCAGCCAGAAGATCTTCAAAAACTTTAGGCGAGCTGGGAACAACATCTGTGCCTTTAAATTCCTGGCTCTAAGTTGCTTCATAATCGGCCACATGGTGCATCGTGCTTCTTGAACCCCAGCCGTGTAGTCATTATCGATTGTTATTCGGTGTGTACCAAGCATATTTTTTTTTAACCTCCATGCTCTCCTGAGTATCTCCTTCTTTGAGATGTAGTCATCCGAACCACAAAGGATCTTGGACGGGAGCCAGGACTCGTGGGGCGCTGGGCAAGGGAACGATGAGCCCGGTCCATTGACACATCAAATTCTGCAGGCAGCTTTAACAAGTCCCTTAATGTCTTTTGTATGAAAGCGATAGCATCTGTGGCCCCTTCCTCAGCACCCTCGGGAATACCATAGATTCTGAGGTTTTGTCTTCTAGTTCTGCCCTCTACATCATCCAGCTTGGCCCTTAATTCCCACTCTCTCACCATCAGGAACAGCAAAAGACGATCGTGGGGGTCTGTCTGCTCTACAACTGAGGTGAGCCCCATCTCCAATTTATCCGTTCTGTGCTCTATTTTACCAATATCAGCTCAGAGCTCAGTTAGCGAAACATCTATCTTTTGTACAGTTTTGGTAGTCTGCAGTATTGAGGTTACCAATTGCGGGAACTCCTCGTCTGTGCCCGTCTCCGTTACCATGATATCCTCGTCTTCAGGAGGCCCCAAGGTTTTCAAAATTTTTTCTCCTTGTAGTAGAAGCTGTAACTTTTGTACCAGGGTCTGAGCATTCCTGGTTGCCCCCGCTTTCAATCTAGTCGTCTTTGCTGGCGACTGCATTTTTAATTGCTGTAGATGCCAATCGATTGTGTCCTGGGCTAAGAGACTCGCTAGTTCAAGCTGCCATTCAGGCTGCCGATGTCACCGGAAGTCAAGGTATGCAGTTTTAATAATCAAAAAATAAATTTATGATGCACTCTGAGCTGGCCAATGTTACTAATTTTGTATAATGAGCGCTTTTTGATACATAAACTTGGCTTTGAAAAGTAAAGTAGTGACTCTTCGCACGCACAGTCTCACGGCTTTACATTTCAAAGTCAAGTTTCAATATCAAACAGCACTCATTATACAAAATTACTAACACTGGCCAGTTTAGAGTACATCATACAGCAGACTGTTTTTTGGATTAAAACTGTATGCCTTGAAAAAAATCCAAACTCATTCATGAACGAGTTTTATGGCACTCTGGCACCATATTCCTTTGGAGATGCACGGAAGGAGTGGATCGAGTAAGTTATGGTTAGGATGCTAGATGATTTTTTTTTTTTTTTAAATACTTCATTCCTATTATTATTTTATAGTGTATAGTAGAGCGTTGTTCTGTACAGTAGAGTGTTCTGCATAGAATTCCATCCATTTCATAATGCTGTTGTACCACAGTTTAAAGGTCAAGGAATGTGATTTACCCTTCTGTGATACAACAGCATTCTGAAATCTCTAGAAATTGCGTAAGTCAGTTTCATTCTAAAAGCAAAAGAACCGCCATATTCACATTTCATATAAAGTACAGTTCCGTAAGAACTTACTGTAACAGTAGATCTTCCAGAGGATCTCTTGTAGCAGACCACACTTGAAGAGCTATAGCCACCAGGCACTAGGACCACACAAAAATCTTTCTGGCTAGCAGTGTACCAGGGGGCTGCCCACTCCGACATCACATGCTGATGTCGCCCTTACCCCATAAGAGTGGGTGGCCCCGCACCCTCCCCAGTTCTCCCACCAGAAACTGTGAGCAACCATTCTCCTGCTGGGGAACTGAGGAAGAGCCGAAGGTTCCCACCAATATAGGGATAAGAAAAAGCAAAAGGTTCTCCGCACAGGTGAAGGAGAGACAGACTCAGAGAGGTCCACCCACCAAGGGGTGGGACAGCATGGCCTGCTGCAAGAGATTCTCTCAAAGATCTACTGTTACGGTAAGTTCTCACGTAACTACACTGTCTCCATCCAGGGTACCTCTTGGAGCAGGCCACACCTGAAGAATGAGTCCTGACAAGAAGAGAATCAGTCTTGGAAACTAGATACCATGAGCCTAAGAGAGAAGGCCCTGAAGCACCACTAGGTCAAAACTGGCGCTACGTCCAGAGGCAATGTTCAGACTGTAGTGCTGGGCGAAGGTGTGGACAGTACACCAAGTGGCAGCAGCACAGATGTCTACAGCTGAAACATTCTTGAAACAGGCAACTGAAGTGGCCACGAACAACTCCAGGAAGGTAATTACCAGACTTCCTGTAACAAAAGATAATACAGTTGGCCAACCATTTGGACAGGCACTGTTTAAAAACTGGAACACCCAACAACTGCAAGGATTTCCTATAGCCCTTCGCACAATGTCTATAGTAATGCAAAATTCTGTGAACAACTAAAGTATGGAACAATGCTTCCTCTGGATTGGCATGCTCTAGATGATAAACAGGCAGGTGGATGGTGTGATTTAGAGTAAACTCAAACACCATCTTAGGAAGAAACTAAGGATTCATCCGCAAAGACACCTTGTCTTTGTGGAAAACCAAATAAGGCTGATTACACATGAGAGCATGCAGCTCGGAAATCCTTTGAGCAGAAGAAACGGCAACTAAAAATAACACTTTCCATGACAGAAAGCATAGCTCGCATGTCACGGCTGGCTCAAAAGGAATCAAAGTAAGTTTCTCTAGCATAAAATTCAAGTTCCAAGGCAGGATTAGATTGCAGATGGGAGGCTTCAAGTAAAGGATGCTTCTTAGGAATGTACGGGACACTTCCAGCTGTGCCACAGTAAAGCCATCAACAGGCACACAGAAGGTCAAAATAGCTGACAAATGTACCTTAATGGAGGAGTACTTCAGAAGAGTCTGAGAGGGACAGCAAGTGCTCCAGAATCTGATTCACTGGACAAAAGAAGGGGTCCAAGTGATGGGTAGCATCCCCATGCAGCACAGCATTTCCACATCATGGAATAAGTGGCCCTGGTAGAGGGCTTCCTAGCAGCCACCAGGGCCACAGACACCTTGGGGGACACCCCAGATCTGGCCATGGCTGTGTCTTCAGGAGCCAGGCACGAAGATGTAGTGATCTGAAGTCTGGATGGACCAGGGTGCCCTGCTCCTGGGAGAACAAGCCTGTGCAAAGAGGGAGAGGCACTGGAGGTTCCACCGTCAGCTGCTGCAGCAAAGGGAACCAGATCTGATGAGGCCAGAAGGGGGCAATGGGGATCATAGTGGCCCCTTCCATCTGGAGTTTGATCAGTATCCTCTGAAGCAGGGGAAAGGGGAGAAAAACATAAAGGATCCACCCTTTCCAAGAAAGGGACAATGCATCTCACCAGAAAACTCCAGGCCCTGGAGTGAGCAAGTAAAAAAGTGACAGTTCTGTGTTGAGTGGGGATGCAAAAAAGGTCAAACTCTGGACAACCCCAACTGTCGAAAAGGTCTTTGACAGAGGTCAGCAGCAACCACTTGTGCATCCTGGACTGCGACAGACTTAGCTTGTCAGCCAAGATGTTTTGGACACCTTGAACATGGACAACCGACAGCTCCCAACCATATTCTAGAGCCCAGTACCAGACCCTCATTGCTTCCTGGCAGAGGGGGTATGAGTGAATTCCCCCTTGTTTGTTGATGCAGTAAGCTACACTGATGTCCTTCTGCACTAACAGAGAGCCTGTGGATAGCTGAGCCTGGAAGGCTTGCAGAGCACACAAAATGGCCTGCATCTCCAGGACATTGATGTGGAGAGTAGTCTCTACCCTGGATCACATTCCTTGTGTTTGGTGGGGCCCTAGGTGAGCCCCTCCATCCCAGCCCCGAAGCATCTGTGGTGAGAATCTGCTAAGGGAAAGAAATGAGGAAAGGTTCTATTTTAGCAGGTTGCTGGGTTCCATCCACTAAAGCAACACATTTTTGACTGGAGAGGAGACTAGGAGCTTCTGTTCCAGGTCATCGGAATGTTGATCCTACTGGATCCTCAATGTCCACTGGGGTATCCTCATATGCAGTCTGGCTAGAGGCACTGTGACAATCGCCACATCCACCAGGACCAAGAGCAAGAGAAAGGCTCTGGCTGAGACATATCTGCTGTTGTAGAGCAGGCGGGCTTGGGCAATTAGGTGGTCTGCCCTGTCCTGGGGCAAGAAGGCCATACCCTGAGCTGTATCCAGGACTGCCTCTTTGTATTGAAGGTGCTGACGGGGGTCAAGACTGACTTGGACAGACTGACTGTTATTCCCAGGTCCTGGAACAGTTGTATGGTACAATCCAAAGTCTGCAGCAGGTGCTCCCTGGACTGTGCTTTGAGGAGCCAGTCATCCAGGTAGGGAAAGACATACAATCCCTCCCTCCTGAGGGCTGCTGCCACGACTGCCAAGCATTTGGTAAACACCAGAGGGGCCGAGGACAAGCCAAAAGGCAAAGTTCTGAACAGGAAGTGTGCTCTGAGGTACTGTCGGTGGGAGACACACACCTTGATATGCAGGTATGCATCCTGCATGTCAAGGGAGCATATCCAATCTTCAAATAAATGGAAACCGCTTCAGCTACATGAGCATGCTTGCAAGTACATGGCACGTGGAGCAATCACAATTGCTGCACAGCTCACAGAGTAAAATCAGCTTTAATGAAACAGAAAATTAAAAAGCATACTAGCTCACAAACAAACGACAAACAAGGACCCCAACTGGTTTTGCGGCTAGTGCGTCAGGGGGATGACGCACTAGCTGTGAAACCAGTTGGTGTCCTTGTTTGCCGTTTGTTTGTGAGCTGGTATGCTCTTTAATTTTCTATTTCAATAGAGCTGATTTTACTCTGTGAGCTGTGCAGCAATCATCTGGAATTTCTTGCACTGAATGAAAAATTTTGGTTCTCAGTGGTCCAGGATGGGCCAGAGAGCCCCTGTACGTTTGGGGACCAGGAAGAAGTGGGGTAAAACACCCTGCCCTGCTAAGTCTTGGGGATAAGTTCTATGTTCTTTTTTAATTTTGGTGAATTCTGTTTTCCTCCATCCTCACCGGCTACAGGGGCATCTCACAGACGGCTCACTCAACCTTGCCTCCACCAGCTACCTGAACCCCTCCCCCGACTGAGGAACCGGGTATGCTGGGTGCCCCCTCTCCTGCTGGGTCCTCATGAGCGGAGGCGGGGGACCATGGAGAGTCAAGTCAGGGTTGGGGCCGGCACTGGGCATGTGGGCTTGGCCACTAAAGACTTGTCGTCACCTCCTTGGAGCCGGGTTTCTTCCTTCAGGTTGCACCCAGGGGGCACGGACGTGCAATGATGTGCAGCGTGCAACGGGTACACTCCTGCACCTGTACGCAGGATATACGCCAATGCCCACCTACCCCAGTGTACTTGCCCCCACCTGCTGCAATGCCACTGGTCTCCACCGGGAGCTGCTACTGCAGCAGGATGCACTACTCTCCATCCCTAGGAGAGGAGAGCAGCCCTCTGAATGCTTGATCCTCTCCTTCCCCAGGCGACCCCAATGACCAGAGTCTGATCCCGAACCCGGGTCACCGTTGTGGAGCGAGGAGTGGCGTCCAGCACCTCAACCCTCAGCACCAGCTGGTTCTATGGTCCTTTTGTGCAGTAGGGTGGGAATCTCCCCCAGAGCACCGGAATGTGGTCAAAGGGGGGCAGGTAAGAGGACTGAACCAGAGATTTTTCTGGAGGGCATTCCAGAAGCTCTAGAGTGTGGTCATGTTCTATAAGCTGTAAGACCCAGGTATCTCTGGTGATCTCCCTCCACTCGACCAGGTGCAGGGAGAAATGACCCCCTACGACCACCTCTGGCCCGAACGGAGGGGAGACTGAGCAAGGAGTCATGTTTAGGTAGCACCTGTGGCCGAGGCTGTACCACCTCCCCTGGGAGCTTTCCCCGTGGTGCAGGTAGGGGTAGGCAAAACTGTGACTGCCCTACGTTTACCATGAAGCTTGGCACTGGGTTTGGGTCTATGGGAAGAACACCAAAAGGGCACCCACTGACCACTTCTGCGTTGGGTGTGGTACATAGAATGGACCGACCTCAACTTACGGCTGGAGGCCTGCAGGTTTGAAATTATATCCTGCACATCCGCCTCGAATAGCTTGTACCCTCCGAAGGGGGCATTCACGATGGACTGTTGGACATCCTGGGCAAAGCACAGGACCCTAAGCCAAGAATGCCTCTGAAGGCAGATACCAGCAGCAGCCACTCAGGCCGAGGCATCAGTGGCATCATAGGCAGATCGAAAAAGATGCTTGCCAGCATCAGCCCCAGATTGGAGGGTCTGAAGCAACTGTTATTTCAGAGGATCCACTTGGAGGGGCTTTGCTGCTTCCCTGGCCTGTGCCCAGAGTTAGTTCTGAAATTAGACCATGTGGGAGAGAACTGAGAACCCTGATGGTTAAAATAGCTGAGGCAAAGGTCCTCTTACCAGTTAAGTCTAACTTCCTGGACTCCTTGTCCAGAGGAAGGGAACTGAGATGCTTAGGCTTCTTGGTGCGGTCGTGGGCTGCATTAATGACCAAGGAATCCGCATGAGGCTGTTCAGCAAAGAAGGGTTTGCCTGCAGAAGCCTCGTATAACTTGTCCACCTTCCTAGGCATGACAGGGACCAAGCTGGGCCGATGCCAGGCAGCCATTGTGGCATCCTTAAAAGGTGCTATTGGGGAGGGATAATGAGACGAGGGGCATCTGGCAAGCCTAGGACTAGGACAAACGGCACCTGGCAGGGTCCTGCTCTTCTGCCTCAAACCTCATAGCAGCATGTAACTGTCTCATGACAGCCACAAAAGAAGGGTCATCCAGGGATACTGTCGAATATACTTTCGGGTCTCCTCGCCATCAGACAACATCGTGGAGGATAAGTGGGTGACACCCCCATCATCTCCAGCGTCCTCTTCATCCTTGTCTGGAGGAGCAAGAAGGTTGGGGTGATATTCATCCTCATTCCCTGGGTCCTGAGGGGGGTTGTAGGGCACCCAATCTCGGGGGACAAGCCATGGCCTGGTGTTTAGGGGAGGTGTCGGGGCAGGATAGAAAGCCCCTGCGGTGCCAGTCCTTGCGGGGAGGCATGTTAAGCTTGCACAAAATCTGACAGGAAATACAGCATAGAGTGACAATCTACCATGATTGGCATCAGAAGACCCAGCAGCATCAGCTGAGGTATAGGAACTGGGGCCAGTGCTGGCAGTGGAATTTGGGAAGACAGTTGAGTAGGCTGAGACTGGTGGGCTGGCTCCCTGGCCTGGGTCGTTGTTGGGCAGGGTAAGACAACTGACGCATGGCCTGGGGTGACACCAGTAGGGACCAGGGGCCCAAGGCCGAGATGGTGGCCGAATTAAAGGCCGAGGTCAGCATCTGAGGAGTGGGCTGGACCCCTGAGAGTGCTGAGTTCACGCTGGCTGAGACTGCACTGGCAGTACCACCTGACTGATGTCCTGTGGAAAATAAGTGCTTGAACAGCAGGGGCTGAGGCATCAGTGGGGCTGAGGAAAGACCCGAGCCTGAGGAACCAAAGCCCACCAGAGTCAGGCTAGCAGGAGGAGCAACCATGGGGAGCCCTGTGAAAGTGAAGGCATTGGTGGTAGGGGGTACCATCCCCAATGTGGACAACAGCCCCACTGCAGCCAACGTGTAGCGCAGCGACAGTGAATGGGACGGTGGGGACTGGTCTTTAGCGCAGTCCTTGTCTCAGTGTTTGTACTTCCCACCCGATTTGCCCCAGGCCTTGGAATAGTGGAAGCCAGAGGACTGGGCTGGGGATGCAGAGGAATGATTGGCCTGAAGACCTTCTGCAAGAGCAGAAACAATTCCAAGGCTTTTAGTGGTGCCATCTGGTAGCCTGGTTGAAGCCACCGCAAATCCACAAGCCTGGGTGTCTTGGTCAAGGCAGAGGCAGCAGACACAGGCGCTGTGACCATCCCTCTCAGGGACCTTCTTCCCACAGGCGCAAGTCCTGAAGAGCTTATCGGAGATGGAGCTTGGCATGAAAAATTAGAAAAATCACTTTAAAATTAAAGTGATACTACAACTAGGGAGAGAAAACAGCTCTGAAGGAATTTGAAAAAATGGCAGTTGACTGAAACTGGCAGAATCACCATGAAGTCCGACGAGAAATGGTCGATGGCAGGAAAGGAACAGGGGAGGGCACGGAGCCACCCACTCTTATGGGGTAAGGGCGACGTCAGCATGTAACACTGGAGTAGGTGGCCCCCTGGTAGACTGCAAGCTAGAAAGACTTCCGTGTGGTCCTAGTGCCTGGTA
Organism: Neoceratodus forsteri; assembly: GCA_016271365.2. Lineage (NCBI taxonomy): Eukaryota > Metazoa > Chordata > Ceratodontiformes > Ceratodontidae > Neoceratodus > Neoceratodus forsteri. The sequence goes on along the minus strand of CM057449.1, from coordinate 1,270,397,815 downwards.
GCTATGGTTCTTCAGGCGTGGGCTGCTGCAAGAGATACCCTAGATGAAGATTACTATACACTTAAAAAAAATACAGGATGAGCAATTTTATGCCCAACCAATGTGTTCTGCCACCTCGGGGCTCTGATTCCCACAGACCTCTCAATTTTGTTCTCGAGGTCAGAAGGAATCAGAACCCCTCTGTGGCAGAACACACTGGTTGTGCATAGTTGCCCATCCACAGAAAGAGAGATATTAAAGTGCAGATAAGGGATTGCTTGGCCCACCTAGTCTGCCCATTTTGCCTACCTAATATAACACAGCAGACCCTGCTTGATCTCCAGTTTTATCTCCCCATTCCCTACCTCTAAGGTTCCCTCATACCTAGTCCATGCCTTCGAGCTGGTTTGTGAACTCTCCTCCTGCTATAACAAGTTTTACTTACTTATGTATTTTATTGTTCCTGTCCTTATCTTGTTGTCATAGCAAGATACTTGTATGATGTCTATTTATCTTAAAGGATTTGTATACTGTGTATTTTAATAATGTACAACTGTTTTACCATGTTTCCCCTTACCCAGGGTCGCACCTGGAAGTGAGCCATGGCTCAGTGTGCCTTTCCTGGTTACCAAATTTAAAATAAACAGATAAAAAAATAAAATGCATTCTTGAAGCCCGTTACCATTTTTGCCCCCAGCACCTCTGCTGGGAGGTTGTTCCAGGCATCCACCACTCCTTCTATTAAAGAAGTACTTCCTCACATCCCCCAGTCCCCCCAGCTTCATAGCATGTCCCCTTGTTCTTGAGCATCTTTTTCTGAAAAATGCTTCCTCTTGAACTTTTTGTTTATATCTGTGAGGTATATGAATGCTTCTATCATACCCCCCCGCGTCCTTCAGTCTCTCCTCATACGACTTTTTTTTTTCCTACTTTCTCTTTATCTCCCCCAGCCGGTGGCCCTCCACTCTTCAGGAGTCGCCACTGCCTTCAGTCCATGCTCTCCTACCTGACCTCAGAGCGGTCCATCCCCATGGAGCCTTGCTTCTACATAGGCGGGGGGTCGAGGTGGGGCCTGTATACACCAAGTACTCTGGTATCGTCAGGATGCGGTTCTGGAGCACGGCAGGCAGGAAGCACTGGGGATCGGTTTGGTGCTCCATCTACAGGCCCGGTGCTGCCAGCCATTCCTCATTTTCTTGCCTGTGGTGCTGTAGCCTGACATCAAGGCGCAAGCGCCGGCCTCCACCACAGGGCTCCCCTTACTACTGGCTGGGCTTGCTGTACCTCGGGTCTCCACCTGGGGTCAGCCAAACACCAAGCCTTGGTCCCGCCTCCCTCCCAGAGGAAAGCAAGCAGTCACTGAGACGCTCAAGCCTTCTCCCCTGGCAGTCCCTACAGCTTCACAGGCTCGTTCCTGAACCCAGGTCGCTAGCATCATGACTGGCAGCACTACCACTGTGCCGGTGGGCCGGCCTCCTCATACGACTTGTGATGCAGACCCTGCACCATTTTGGTTGCCCTCCTCTGGACCACCTCTACCCTGTCTATATCCTTCTGGAGATATGGTCTCCAGAACTGGACACAGTACTCTAGGTAAGGTCTCACCAGTGATCTATAAAGCGGTAACACCACCCCTCTCTTTCTGCTGCTGATACCCCTCCCTATGCACCCTAGCATCCCACTAGCTCTCCCCACTGCCTTGTCATACTGTCTGGTCAACTATGATTACTCCCAAGTCCCTTTCCTATTTGGTGGTGAAAACTACCCCTCCCAATTTTGTACATAACCTCTGGGTTTCTGTATTCTCTGTACCACTGATTGCCCATATATGCCATTATCAGTGCACATTTAGACGGCAAGAGGCACCAGGTCTTGGCACTGTGAAAAACAGCAAAAGCTGACAGTACCCCTTTAAGTCAAAAGGCCAAGAGGTGGAGCCTTCTGGGAACTGGCTGGCCTGCTTTTCAGATTCAGACAATGTACTGTATGCTGAGGAAGGCTGTTTCAGCCTCGCTGCTTGGTAGTGGTGGAGGTACATTACTGTAAAGCATATCTTAGAAGAAAATGCCTTGCATCTCCCTACAATTCAGCTAGTCTAAATACAGTGTTAAATGAACCACTACAGCTTAAGTCACCTCCACTATTGCTCCCTTTAGCTGTGCACACTGCTCCTCAACCCCTCCTCCTGCCTCCTTTCTCGCCAGGGCTTCTTTGATCCCCCTCCCCCTCCTTGCAAAATCCACCCTCCTGAGATCAAAAGGCATAGAGGTGGAGCCTGCTGGGAACTGGCTGGCCTGCTTTTCAGATTTAAGCAATGTACTGAATGCTGAGGAAGGCTCGCTTGGGCAGACTCGATGGACCACAGGTCCCCCATCTGCCGTCGTCTTCTATGTTTCTAAGTCAGGTTTGAAATTTATAAGCTGGTGATCTGCTGTAAGTAATTTAGCATCACCCGACTGCCGCAGAGCATTTGGGTTCAGTCACAAGCAGCCGTAAAAGATGCTAACAGAACACTACTTAAAATCAAATGTACCAAATGAGCAAAATGATTACTAAACATGTTCTTAGTTATACAAATTCTGTTCAAACAGCAAGTCTTTACAATATACCCTCTCCTGTGGTTACATGTGCTCACTCTCTGTAGTCAAGTGAGAATTCTGTTTTTTTTTGTTATTTTAATCTTGCTCAACACAGTAGACTCCTTCAGGTGCAATAAGGTATTAAAGCAACAGAGGGCTGAGGCACTGTGGGTCACCCTTGAGCCAGGCAATGGCACAGCAGTTCGAACAGGAGTGGTCTACAGGCCTCCAGCACAGAGGGAGGAGGCAGATAAGACAATAGTTGAGGAAATACACGGGATGGCAATAAAAGGGGAGGTACTGCTGCTGGGCGATTTTAACATGCCAGACGTGGATTGGATCGTCCCGGCAGTAGCCTCAGCCAGGAGCCGAGACATCACAGAAGCCTTGCACGGGGAGGACTCAAGCAGTTTGTGCAGAAGCTGATCAGGGACAAGGCAATTCTGGACCTTGTACTGACCAATGGGCAAAGGATTGCAGAAGTCCAGGTAGATGGTCATTTGAGGTCCAGTGACCACCATGGATTTCAGGAGGGTGGATTTTGCAAGGATGGGTAGAGGGATAAAAGAAGCCCTGGCGAGAAAGGAGGCAGAAGGAGGGGTTGAGAAGCACTGGGCACAGCTAAAGGGAGCCAAAGTGGAGGTGACAAACCAGTGCATTAAGCTGAGAAAGCAAGGGAAAAAGAAGAAGCAAATCATTATGGTTCTCAAGGGAGGTGGCAGGGAAAGTTAAAGACAGGGTGGCATTCAGAAAATACAAGGAGTCCAGAGGATAGGGCGCCATACCTAGAGAGGCAGAGGGAAGCAGGAAAGGCAGTAAGGAGAACGAAGGTGAAAACAGAGTAAAGATTAGCTCAGACAATAAATAAAAAGAACAAGACTTTCTATAGGTACATTAGCGAAAGAAGGAAGGAAGACCAGGAGAGGAATTGTAAGACTCAGAGGAGAGGATGGGGGGTGTGTGTGCAGGAGGACCTAGATAAGGCATCTACACTGAATGAATACTTCCGCACAGTATTCACTGAGGAGGGGGAGGGACAGGGACCAAACTGGACAACAGAAACATTGGGGGTAGGGAAGTAAACATCAGCCCATTTACAGAAAAATAAGTCCTGGAGGAACTCACAAAACTAAGGGTAGACAAAGCAATGGGTTCAGATGGTATACACCCCAGGATACTAAAGGAACTTTGGAATGAGCTAGCAGAACCACTGGCAGCCCTGTTTAAGTGACTCAATACAGGGGTGATTCCTGAGGACTAGAAGCAGGCACATGTAATCCCTATTCATAAGAGAGGAAGCAGGCAACTATAGACCAGTCAGCCTCACCTCAGTAGTGGGCAAGATTATGGAAACATAGAACTTGTCAGCAGATAAGGACCACTAGGCCCATCCAGTCTGCCTGTAAGCTCTACACTTGTTTGCAGCCTATGACCCTTCCTGATCTATGGCTTTATGTCCCTCCTTCCCACCTCTAAGGTTCCCTTATGCCTGTCCCAAGCATGTTTAAATCCCTCCACTGTACTTCCTCCCACCACCTCCTGCGGCAGGCTATTCCATGTGTCCACCACCCTTTCCGTGATGAAAATCTTCCTGACATTGCCCCTCAACCTGCCTCCTTCCAATTTCATATCATTTTTTTTATACTCTTTATTTTAACTTTTGAGACACAAGAAGTAGCCATACATCACTGTCTAGACAGGTGATGGCCATTACTAGCTTAGTAAAGTACAGTTACATAAGAACTTACTGCAACAGCAGATCTTCGAGAGAGGCTCTTGCATTACTTGTAGGACTGCACCCCCTTGCATCAGGACCGTACGGAAACTTTTGCTAGCAGTGTCTGATGGGAGACCACCCCCACCGTATGTCACGTGACGGACGTCAGCGTGACACTATGTAGTGGGCGGTCCCCACGTCCACCCTCCAGTTCTCCTGCCAGAGACCTCCAAGGATCATGACAGGAGAATGGAAAAAGGCTCCCGAATCCAAAAAATGGCTTTCTGGAGAGAGAGCTGTAAATAAAGAGGGGGAAGGTGGGTGGAAAAAGGTTACCTACTGCAAGAGCCGCTCTCAAAGATCTACTGTTACGGTAAGTTCTTACGTAACTGTACAATCTTACTTCGAGAGGGCTCTTGCTGTAGGTAATCACTTGTAGGACTGAGACCCAAGCAGTAAATAGTCCAAGGGACAAGGAAAAACATGGGAGGCTGGAACATAATCCCAGTAGGAAACCAGGAAATTAGGACATGAGTCCATGAAGGACTACTAGTCCAAAACCAGCCCTATGCCTTGAGGCAATGTCCAAACTGCAGTGTTTCATGAAAGTGTGGACAGAACTCCAAGCAGCTGCCGTACAGATGTCTGCAGCAGATCCGCTTCTGAAACAGGCTGTGGAAGCAGCCATTCGCCTGGTAGAATGTCCTTTTTCCTGATCTGGAAGGACTTTACCATACTTCTGGTAACAAAAAGCAATGCAGTTTGCCAGCCATTTTGAAAGACACTATTTGGAAACTGCCGCACTCTCCCTTTTTGGTGTGAAAGAAACAAAAAGCTGATCCGTCTTGCGGACATCTTTTGTCCTGTTCGTATAATAACGTAAAATTCTGTGAACGTCTAACATATGCAGGATGACTCCAACCCCCCAAATTAGAATGCTCAGGGTAATATACTGGCAGTTCTAGAGAGTGATTAAGGATAGTCTCTGAAACAACCTTAGGAAGAAACTTAGGATTTGTGCACAGAGCCAACCGGTCTCTGTGAAAACTCAAATAAGGCACCTTACATATCAGGGCCTGAAGCGCATATCACAAATACTCGACAGCTCGAAGGGAGGTAAGGTCAATTTCTCTAAAAGAAAATTAAGGTCCCACGGTGGAGCAGGATTATGCACCACCAGTTTCAGATGCAAAATACCTTTCAAAAAGGTTTTGGAGACCTTTGACTGAGCCATTGTCTTGCCTCCCACTGGATCATGGTAGGCAGAATTGGCTGCTAGGTGCACCTTCAGTGACGAACAGCTCAAGCCCAGATCCGACAGATGGAAATGATACTTATTGACCTGGCGAGTGGGGCACGTGAAAGGACTCAGATCTTTCGAGGTGGCCCAAATGGAAAAGCGCTTCCACTTCATGGTGTAAGCAGTTCTGGTTGATGACTTTCGCACCTCTACCAAAATCTGAGCTACAGTACCCTTGGGGAAACCCCATACCTTGAAGCAGCTATGTCTTGAGGTGCCACATATGAAGATGAAGGGATTTTAGCTCCGGATGTACCAGTGTGCCCCCCTCCTGGGTCAGAACATCGCAAGACAGAGGTAGAGGTATCAGAGGTTCCACTTCTAGCTGCTGAAGCAACGGGAACCAGATTTGTTGAGGCCAAAACCGAGCTATCAGTATCATTTGTGCTCCTTCTGACCGAAGCTTGATCAACACTCTCTGTAATATTGGAAAGGAAAGGAATGCATACAGAAATCTCCCTGTCCAAAAAAGCAACAGTGCATCTTGCCAGAAAGCACCATGCCCGGGATCGAGCGAGCAAAACTTGGGAAGTTTTTTGTTTGATGGGGCTGCGAACAGATCTACTTCTGGACGACCCCAAAGGTCAAAGATGTGATCTAGAACTTCTTGCTTTAGCTCCCATTCACGAGCTCTTACTCTGATATGACTGAGACTGTCTATGAGAATGTTCTGCATGCCTGGGACGTGAACCATCAGGAGACGGACTCTGTGCAGAACTGCCCAGTTCCAGACCCACATCGCTTCTCTGCAAAAAGAGTATGAGCAGGTGCCCCCCTGTTTGCTGATGTACCACACCACACGTTGTCCGTTTGGATCAACAGGTCTTCTTGTAGAAGGATGTGCTGAAAAGCCTGAAGAGCATAAAGCACTGCCCTCATCTCTAGCACATTTATGTGCAGGTGCGCTCCTACAGGTGACCACATGCCCTGTGTCCTGTGGCATCCCAGTTGGGCACCCATCCCTGTCCCAATGCATCTGTAGTCTGAATTTGGTGGTGAGGAGGGGTCTGGAAAGGAACTCCTAGTATCAGATTGTTGGAGTCCTGCCACCATAACAGGTCCTGTTGCACTGCGCTGGAGATGAGGACCAGACTGTCTAAGTTGTCCTCTCTCTGATCCCACTGAGACCTTAGAGTCCACTGTGAGATACACATGTAGAATCCGGACAATGGGACTGTGGGGACAGCTGTTGCCATGAGGCCAAGAAGACGGAGAACCGCCCTGGTCGAGATGTGTCAGTTGGAAGATACCAGTTTGGCCTGTCTCTCCAGGGTGTCCACCTTGTCCAGGGGGAGAAAGGCCATACCCTGCACTGTGTCCAACACTGCCCCGATAAACTGAACGCATTGAGAAGGAGCAAGCTGGGACTTGAGGTAACTGACCGTGATACCCACGCAATCGAAAAGGTGCACAGAAGCCAACAAGGAAGCTTCGAACCCCTCCCTCGATGGTGCTGCGCAGAGCCAATCATCGAGGTAGGGAAAGACATAGTACCCCTGACTCCTCAAGTCATGTGCCACTACTGTTAAGCATTTGGTAAAAATCTGTGAGGCAAAGGACAGGCCAAGAAGGAGAGCTCTGAACTGGCAATGGTCTCCTTGGAAAGAAAACCTGAGGAATCTGTGATGCAGATGGAATATTGGAATGTGTAGATACGCATCCTTCATGTCCAGGGCAGAAAGCCACTGTCCTTTGGAGAGGAGAGGCAGAAGGCTTTGTAATGACAGCATCGGAAACCTCTTGTACTCTACAAAGAGATTTAGGGTACTGAGATCCAGAATCGGGCATATATCTGTCTTTTTGGGTACCAGAAAAAAGTGGGAGTAGAATCTCTTCCCGGTCTGGTTTGCCGGCACTGGCTCTATTGCTTCTTTTTGAAGAAGAGCTGTGATCTCCTCCCTTAGATGGGGAATATGCGCCCTTGGGTAATGAGAAGACCTCAGTGGATTGTTTGGAGGTTTTTCTCGAAATTCAAGGATGTTACTAAGTTTTATTAACTGAAGCACCCAGGCGTCTGTTGTGATGGACTCCCAGATGCCTTGCGAATCTTCTGCCCACCTGTTCCTCTGACAGAGGAGGAGGAGGGTGGGTGGTTAGCATGTCAGGAATGTGAGGGGGTTGGGGGGACTGCTCCTGAAGCCCTCTGTGTTTTGGCTAGGGGGCGGCGGCAGTACTGAGAGCCCTATGTTTGCTTGTTTTTCGTCTGGCATCTGTTTTGCCGACAAAAAGGATGCTTTTGTTGTTGTTGTTTCGGTCGATACATGGTATGGACTGACCGAAGAGCTGTGCCTTTATCCTGCAAGCTTGTTATAGTGTCCTCGGCATTCCGGCCAAACAGGACAGAGCATCTGGAAGGGGCATCTTGGATAGCCGACTGAACATCAGGGGCTAGGCCCAATACTCTTAGCCAAGAGTACCAGCGAAGGCTTACAGCTGTGGCTGTACCTCTAAATACAGGTTACTCACCTGTAACAGGAGTTCTAGGAATGGTATATGTTGTTCATCCACACTATCTGGCAGGTTCCTTGCCGCTTTAAATCTTGCCGGAAGGTCTTCAAGCTGGCTCCTCCCACCCACCCGGGTGGTAAAACTCTCAGCTCCGCCCCATGACACCAGATCTAGCCCGCTGGAAGCCAGGTTGTGCGTCCGGGCCGGAAGGTCAGGGGATTGTGGATGAACAACATATACCATTCCTAGAACTCCTGTTACAGGTGAGTAACCTGTATTTCTAGGGACATGGATATGTTGTTCATCCACACTGTCTGGCAGACTCCTAGCAGTTCTCCGGAGGAGGGAGGCAAGGCACACCCCTACTTAGGAATAGAGACTGGAGAACCGAGGCCCCAAAACCAGCATCCCGGCGTGACTCAAGGTCGATGTGGTAGGGGGTAAACGGTATTGCCGACTCCAGGTAGAAGCCCTGCAGATATCCTGGATAGGGACATCCCGGAAGCAGCCACCGATGCAGCGGAAGGGTGGGTAAATGAGCTCTCATCCTCTGGGAGGCTCCATGCCCGCCCACCTATAGTGGAGATCTATGCAGGAGGTGACCCACCCGGCTCATCGTCCGCTTGGCTGCAGGTCTGCCAGGTGCGGCTTCAGCGAGATGACAAACAGCTGGCGAACCTCTCCAACTTCTCAGCCCTACGCCCTGAGAAGGCAAGCGCCAACTAGGGTCCAAATGAGTTTGGCAAGCGGCCTCCGAGGTGTGAATGGCGTAGAACACCGGCGGAGTCAACACCCGGTTAAGGTGAAGCTCCAACACCACCTTCGGAAGGAACTTCGGATGGGACGCAGGACAACCTTGTCCCTGTGGAAGACAAGATAGGGAGACTCGAAGGAAGCACCTGGAGCTCTCCCATCCTTCTGGTTGACGTGGTAGCCACCAAGAAGTTCTTCCACAACAGGTGGGAGAATCGCACTTGTGCATTGGTTCGGATGGCTTGCCCGTGAGCTAAGCCCATACCAGTGGTAGATCCCATGGAGGTGGAGATTCTCTCCCCAGAGGGGAAGCGTGATCAAGGCCTTGGAAAAGCACCAGACCACCTTTCCTGCGCCACTGACTGCCTTCCAGCCCGCGCCCGGAGGACAGAGGTGGCTGCCAGGAGCACCTTAAGGGTCGTCGACCGAAGCCCTTGCTGAAGAAGAAGAAGAACGGACCACAGGTAGTCCGGAATGCTCGTCGAGGAACAGGAGAAGGGACCAGGCCCTATCCTAACACCAAATGGAGAACTCTTCCATTTGAAGGCGTAGCATTATCTGGTCGACTCCTGCCGGGACGCCTCAACAACGTCGAGGACCTCGCTGGAAGACCCAAGGCCTGGCAACTAGCCACACAAGAACCAGGCCGCCAGGTGCAGGGATTGAAGGTCTGGATGGAATACCTTCCCCTGATAACAGAGAACAGGTCCAGGCGGGCTGGAAGCCACCTCGGCAGCCTGGGGCTGAGACTGAGGAGAGCTGGATACCAGAGCTGGCGGAACCAGTCTGGGGCTACCAGAATCACCTGCGCCTAGTCCCTCCTCGCCTTGCCTGTGGGTCAAGGGAAATGGGGGAAAGGCGTAGAAGAGACCCGGGGTCTGCAGCCTCAAAGGCATCCCCTTACAGCGAGCCCTGATGAGGGGGGCAGGCATGAAACAGTCTCGGCTTCGCATTCTCCCTGGAGGGAAAAAGGTCTGCCCGAGGCGTGACCCCATGGGAGAAAGCTCTTGTGCTACCTCCGGCAGGAGAGACCACTCGTGTGGCGCAGCCCTTATCCGGCTTAGGGCATCGGCCAGGGCGTTGGAGGCTTCTGCCATCGAAATGGCTAGGAAAAACCGCCTCCAGGCTGCGCACAAGACCAAATGCGGAGAACCTCCTTGCGTAACGGCAAGGGGTGCATCCAGCCCTGGCGGGTTAGGTAGCACATGGTCGTGGTACTGTCCGCCTGGACCTGAACCACTTGACCCCGTACAAATGAAGCAAAAGTGGTGCAAGCTAAGCGGACCGCATGAAGCTCCAGCAGGTTGAAACGGCATCGGGACTCCCGAGGGGACCAGAGGCAGTGCACTCTGCGCTCCCCTTGATGGGCATCCCAACCCATCAGAGATGCATCGGTCGAAGAGGACCGTCGACTCGGGGCGGACGAACGGGATGCCCTCCTGCAGAATGTGCTGGAATGGTCCGCCATCGAGCGCTGCTCCACATCCCCTGTTACCGCCATGGGCTGGCCCAAAGGATCGCAGGCTGCCAGGACCGCTGGCTGGCCAGCCACCATTGAAGGGGGTGCATGTACCAATGGGCCCAACAGACCACGCTGGTGTAGGCCACCACGAGGCCCAGGAGGCGCAGGAAGTCCCGGGCAGGGTGCAACTGCCCAATCAGATATGATTAGGTAAAGGAGGAAGAACCTTGGCCCTGTCCGCCGGGAGCCGAGCTCTGGCTCGAAGAGTCAAGCTCTGTCCCGATGAAAGGATCATCCACTTTGGCACGAGTTCCGACTTGGCTCCGTTGGAGAGGAGACCGGTCTGAGAGCAACCTAGAGGGCCAGAACTCCAGACCGCTCCACCTCCTCTCAGGAGGGGTTGCAGTCAGCCCGCCATCCAGGTAGGGGTACACCCGGAACCTTCGGAGCCGCAGGAATGCTGCTGGGAAGAGGCCGAAGGGTATGGCCTGGAACTCGAAAAGAGATCCCCCACCCTGAAGTGGAGGGGTCTCGAAAGAAATGGACAGATCGAAATGTGGAGAAAATGTCCTGGAGGTCCAGGGAGCACAGCCACATGCCTCGTTCCAAGGATGGGGTATCTGAGTCAGAGTGACCATCCAGAAGGTCCGAGACCTTAAGAAGATGTTTAGGTCATGCGGGTTGAGAATGGGGCGCCAGCCCCTCATCCGTTTGGGGACCAGGAAAAACCTGGACACAAACCCCAGGTCTGGAGGAGGATCCGCACCTTCCTGATCACCTCTTTTCCGAGGAGCAGGGTAATGTCGGCTCGACGGGCCGACAGCGAGGCTGCGGACCGCCTGCCCCCGAGGGGCGACGAGCCAAGGGGTGGGGCCTGCTCGAACTTCAGAGGCAGGCCCCACCTCTAGCACCTCCAACACCCAGTGGTCCGTGGTGATAGCGGACCGGGCGGAGGAAGTGGCGGAGCCGCCTCCCCACGGGGACCCAGGTAGTGGACGGGGGGGCGCGCCTCAGCCCGGCCACTGAGCAGGCTTGAGGAGGGACTGGCCGAGGGAGCTCCTGAGCCTTACCTCCTTGCTTCCTTTAGAGGAAGCCGCCTTGGGGTCAGGATGCCAAGCGCAAGCCTGCTGGCCCTCATGCTGGTGCTGATGGGCCGGTCGTGCTGCAGGGCCGAAAGACAGGCGCTTACGCAGCATGTCATGCCGCCCTTGTCCCTTCATGGGGTGACCAGGGCACTGGACTCTCGGGTCTCCTGGAGTTGTCCCTCCACCCAGGGCTGAAGAGGTCAGTCCCCAAGAAGGGGATGTCCGCCAACTTGTGCTGGGTATCCGCCGAGAAGGTGGATATCCTCAGCCACGCCCTGCAGTGCATGGCCACCGTGGCCGCTACTGACCTGGCACAGGAATCACCTATATCCAGAGCAGTCTGAAGCTGCTGCTTAGCCACCACCCTACCCTGGTCCCGCACCCGCCGGACCGTGGTCCGCAGGTCGGCCAGGAGATGAGGGAGCACCTCATCCAGGGAGCCCAAGAGGGCGTGGGAGAAATGTGCCATCAGTGCGGCCGAGCTGGCCTGTCGGAGGCCTAGGGAGGATGCGGTGTAAACCTTGCGCCTGACATAGTCCATCCTTTTGGATTCTTTGTCGGGGGGCCTATCCACATCCCGAGCGTTCGCTGAACGCTGGAAGACGTTATCGGTAACTAACCCCTCAGCAGAGGGGTGCTCCGAGAAACCGGGCAAAGAACCGATAGGGACTGCATACTTCCTGGCCATCCTGGCCGAGGGCGCAGGACAGGAAGTAGGCCGCTGCCAAAGCTCCAAGGCTGGGCCGACAATGGCCTCAGCCACCGGGAAAGCCTCCAAGGGTGAACCTCCTCGGTCTAGGATCTCCGTCAGGGGATAATAGGCCCGTTTGGACACGGGTTCGAGCTGCATCCCGGTGAACTCCGAGATGAGCCTAAGCAGACACAGGAAGGACGATGGGCTGTCGTCCAAAGACCGGTCCAGGGAGGACTCCAGGCCCTCCCGCCTGGGGAACACGGATGAGTCATTGTCGGACTCCGAATGGTCTGCAAAGAGCTGCCTCAGGCCTGAGCCACTCTTCACCCGCCAGGGGCAGGTGGGAGTGAGGGTGACCAACAACCTGCGGGACAGGCCGTGACCCGACCGAGGTTCCACCACAATCGGTGGGGCAGCAAGATTTGGTTGAACAACCGGCCCAGAAGTGGGCACCTCGACTGCAGCGAGCGGTTGCGTTGGCCGTTCAGGCGGCAGCTGCTTGATAGATGGGGAATGAATCGGAGTCGATTGATTCCCAGACAACAGCAACTGCTGCCACATAAACTCCTCGTAACGTCAACACCATCTGCATCGAATCCTCTCCTCATCCGAGGAGGAAGACGAGGAGGAACGGTGTTGCCACTTAACTCGGTGCCCCGACTGAGACCGCCAAGTCGGCGGGAGCGGCTTGACTGAGAAGAGGACCGAGACAGAGACTCCAGATGCTCGGCGAACCGAGGGTGGGTCTGGGAAGGAGCGGGATGCCCGCCTTCCTCGGCTCGACAGATTGACGAGGACTGCCGCCCAAGGCGCAGGCAGAACCTCGGCCTCCACCGGGGAAACCGGCGAAGGGTTGATGGCTCTTGCAGTCAACCACCCGGGTGACAGGTCGAGAGAAAACTCGACAACGTCGATGGGGGTCTTGGCCTGCTGGCCTGACGGGGACACCGTGAAGCCAACGGCCCTTAGCCGCAACCTCGACCGAAGTCAAAGGTCGGCGGTCCGGGGAAGGGGACCTCTCCCACTCCCACAAACACCAACGATGGGACTTACCCTGCGACTCCCTCGACATGGGCTGAGAGGCAAGTCCCGATGGCCCCTCTCCCTTCAAGGAGAGGGACTGGCGAAGCTCCCTGAATGAAGCTGAATGAGAGGAATTCAAAGAGAGCGGGATAAATGCCACGACCGAGGAGGAGGAAGATGCGGCCTTGGCTGCCGCCTCCTCCCGGGAGATAGAGAGTTTGAGCTGCTCAGCCGAGTCAGCCGACGCGGACACCGCCCGATGAGCCTCTATAGATTTTACCAGCGAGAAAATCCTCCAGGGTGCAAGCCCAATCAGACGCCACGATCCTCAGGACATTGGTCGGGCGCGGGAACAATTCGCAAAACTGCGAGTTATGGTCCAAGTCGAGGCAGTACACGCCGCATGAGGCGGATCAGTCCTGGAGATATTCCGCCGCCAGGGCGCCCGACAGCCGGAAACCTAATTGTCCATCGCAGCCGCTAAGGGAAAAGACCAAGTTTTAGAAAACTTCAAACTAAATTCGACGAATCGCAACTCAGGAACTAGTCTAACACGCGGCGCGCTAAGGAGGGAACCTGAGCTTCCAAGCGGTAAGGAAGATCTGGCATCATGGGGCGGAGCCGAGTGTTTTACCACCCGGGTGGGTGGGAGGAGCCAGCTTGAAGACCTTCCGGCAAGATTTAAAGCGGCAAGGAACCTGCCAGATAGTGTGGATGAACAACATATCCATGTCCCTAGAATGGAGGAATCCACCGCATCATAGGTGGCCCTCAAAAGAATGGCATCCAGCTACCTTGGCCATTTTTAAGGTGTTTGCCAAGGATGACTTCATATCAGAGTCTGGTAGGGCCTCAACAACAGGCTCGAGCTGGCGGAACAAGGTCTTCTGGTACTCTAGCATGTGCGAGATGTAGCTCACAGCATGTATCGCTAGAGTAGAAGAGGCACATAATTTCCTCCTGAATTGGTCCATTTGTCTGGACTCCTTGTCAGGGGGCGAAGAACTGAGGTGCTTAGGCTTGGCAGATCTATCATGGGCTGCCGTGATGACCATCAAGTCGGCCTTAGGGTGCACGCTGAGGTGGTACTTGTCCTCAGGGGTCCTGTAAATCCGGTCTGCTTTCTTTGCCATGGCAGAGATGGAGGAAGGTCTCTACCACATGGTCGAGGACAAATCCTCGTGGGGTTCCGACCAAGGGGGAGTGAGTACCGGACTCATATCCGGAAAGTCCAGATGCTCTGCCAGTCTTTGTCTTTTGGGGTCCAGAGCCTCTGACTTCCATCCTTGGGCCTCCGTCATGTGCTTGAGGAGGTCCACAAAGGAGGGATCTTCGGGTGAAGATTTTGGGGATTCCCTAGGGACTGGTTCCTCAGGAGGTGGGGTCTCAAAACCCGAACCGGCGGATAAGGAATATGAGTCCGCTTTGGAATCATCCAAATCCTCTGGAAGCTTCTCGAGAATCAGAGGATCTGGCTCCCTGGTGATCCCTTTGGATGTCAGGGGTTGCGCTGGAGCTGACAGACGGCCCGACATCGAAGTACGAGGAAGTACCAGAGAGGGCGCCCTAGGGGAAGGAGCTGGGCATCCTGCGTCCTGAAGAACAGGATAGAAACATAGAAACATAGACTTTAATGGCAGATAAGGACCGCTTGGCCCACCTAGTCTGCCCATTTCCCTACCTACAGGATAAGCTGCAGATCATAGTTAACCAACAGCCTATTTCTTCTTACCCCCCCACAAGAATTGCCTTATGTCTGTCCCATGTATTCTTGTATTCTACCACAGTTTAAGACCCCACAACCTCCTCAGGAAGGCTGTTCCATGCATCCACCACCCTCTCTGTGAAAAAATACTTCCTCACATTGTCCCTGAACTGCCCCCCCATCTTTAAATTGTGTCTCCATGTTCTTGCATATCTCTTTTTCTGAAAGATGCTACCCTCTTGGACTTTGTTGATTCCACTGAGGTACTTGAAAGTTTCTATCATGTCTGCCTCTCCCTCCTTTCCTCAAGGGTATACATGTTAAGCTCCTTTAGTCTCTCCTCATATGGCTTCTCTTGCAGACCCTGCACCATTTTAGTTGCACTCTCTGGACTGCCTCTATCCTGTCTATGTCCTTGCGGAGATGGGGTCTCCAGAACTGGACGCAGTACTTCAGATGGGGTCTCACCAACTGTCTGTACAGAGGGATAACAACTTCCTGTTTTCTGCTGGTGATGCCTCTCCCTATACAACCCAGTATACCCCCAGCCCTCCCTACTGCCTTCTCACATTGCTTGCTAACCTTAAGGTCATCTGATATGATTACCCCCGGGTCCCTTTCCATTTCTGTTGTTGTTACTGCCTCCCCTCCCCATTGTGTAATCTTCCCCTGGGTTTTTGTTTACCAGGTGCATTATTTTGCACTTCTTTGCATTGAAACCAAGCATATCGAGCACAGTATCTCCTGTACCTGGCTTTGACCCTACTGACCCTACTGTTGTTGCCTGTCCGCCTGGGTCTGGCCCTGTATATGTTATGTATATACTGTATATCCTTGCTAGGCATATTGCTATAGAAACTGTACTGCTACACATTCGCATTTGATGGTGTCCACTGCTGTAATCTGAGCTATCCCACTATGTATGGTATGTCTTTCTGACTTCTGTGTATATATGTGCTTTATTTGCATCAATTTGTACTCCGTATGTTCTTTTATTCTCCTGTACCCTCCCAGGTTGTACCTGAAAATAGGCATATATTTTGTCTAGTGTACTTACCTGGTTAACAAAAGCTAAATAAATAAATACCTGCTGTCTAATTCCGAGACCAATTGGGTTTTGGTCTCAGACCACCAAGATTTTAGGATCTCCCTAAAATCCACCTGAGGTTGAGTGGGAGGTGGAGTGGGAGGAGATGGAGGTTGAATGTAGCCAGATCCAGGCCCATGTCCCCCAAAGCTGGGGGGCGGATAATGGTGTGGGTAGCCTGGTGGAGGATAGTAACCAGGGTAGCCTGTGCAGTAAAAGGCTGACAAAAAAGGATCCGGTGTCAGGGCTGATGGAGGATAGCCCGATGGTGGATATCCCGGCGGGGCCCCCACTGTCGTAAAACCTGACATCAGACCTGAATGAGGGTAACTTGACAGCGGCCCTGATGGAGGGTACCCAGATGGCTGCCCTGATGGAGGGTATGATGGTGGCCCCAACAGAGGGTAGCCAGAAGGGAGCCCTGCGAGAGGGCAGCCTGACGGGGGATAGCCTGACGACAGTGAAGGTCCTGAGGGGTGAAGCCTCGAGGAAGGTCCCAAGGGTGGAATACCTGTTGGTAGCCCCGATGGGGAAGGCCAGATGGTGGTCCTGGAGGAGGTAAGGGGACCTGCGGGCGTTGAGGAGCAGGGTCTGGCACTACTACAAGCAGCACTGGAGCCACCGTAAGGCCTGTTGGCACCCTTTCGTCAGGCAACCTTGGCAAAAGGTGAAGTTCATTCATCGGGACCCGCGGTTCGGTGACAGTGGAGGACCTCCGACGGAGCCGGAGATGGGGGTTCTCCATGAAGGAACCCCCAGGGAGACCCTTGTCCTCCGGCCTGGATGGGACTAATGTCCAGCAGCTCCACATCAGAACCTGACGGAAGCCAAGAGGTTGTGTGATCGTTGGAAGGTCCGACGACTGACTGATCAAGGTGGGTCATGCAGGAGTCGGGGGCTCCGACTCCCGAGTTATCAACCCCAGCCAGGCACTCGCCGGATGGTCCAACGAGCAGCTTATCAGCGGCACCCGCCAACTTATAACCTAGGGTGGAAATGGGCCTAAGAGCAGCCGTGGCCTCGGACAAATCCAAGGAGCCCGCCGTCACTGTAACCAGTGGCGGTAGGGGGAGAGACAGCCTGCTCAGAGGCAAGAGCACAGGCTTGGCCGTCATACTCACCTTCTCAGAGGAAGAGGGCCGGTCCGTGGGCAGCTTCGTTGGAGGAAGGGACTGCTCCTGGTCCCGGTGCTTTTCTTCTTCTTGTGTGGATCTGTTGGCAAGGAATATGCGCAATTTAGCTTTTTTAGCTCTTTCTCCATTGAAGCCATTTTTTCTTTCAGAAGATGGGCCTCAACAGACTGTTGGCGCCATTTCTGCATGGCCTGGTTGAACTGGGCACAGGTCTTGCACTCCTCAACTTTGTGGTTAGGACCCAGGCAGAAGAGGCAAAGGGTATGCTGGTCCTTGTGTGGTAGCTGGACGCCGCACGAACTGCACTTGTTTTTATGCGAATCCGTTGGAAGACAGGACGACATACAAACTACTAATAATAATGGAAAATAAGAAAAAATGGATACTCATCTGAAAAAGTCGTTCGAACTGCTGCAACAAGTTTCAGTTGGTCTGACGTGATCAGGTCAACGGCAGGAAAGAACTGGAGCGTGGAAGTGGGGACCACACACTATATAGTGTCATGCTAACATCCATCACGTGACGTCCGGTAGGCGGTCCCGTCAGACCCTGCTAGCAAAAGTTTCTGTGCAGTCCTGATGCCAGGGGGCGTAGTCCTACAAGTGATTACCTACTGCAAAAGCCCTCTCGAAGTAAGATCATCCGTTTACAGACATTTCCATTGATGTAACATTTCATTTTGTGTACAACTTTGTAACCCAGGTACAGTACAGTATCTTATCCTTATACTTTATGTGGAATCTCACTCCACCCCTACTAGGGGAAGGAGTTCTTATTAAAATATAGCTTTCAGGTCCTTTTTCTCCCCCCATCCTCATGGTCCCCAACCCTTCCCGACTATCCGTCCTTTCCCATTACTTAAAGAAGGGTTGTTTCCCGAGGGGGACGGAAGGAACATGTCATGCAGGGCTGGCTCCACCAGTATGATAAACTGACTTTCCCCAGTAAGCACCTGTGCCACATCCCTCCAGATCTGTAGGCCTCCCTCTCTTCTCTCCTCAACATGTATTAAGGTACCAGGTCTGGTCTTTTTTTCTCCTATTAAAAGGAACCAGACAGTCCATCTATTCATTAGATTTGGTAACTGATTTTGCAATCTGGCTGAAAGGTGTTCCATGTTAAAAATATCATAAATGGTGGATCCCAAATGGGAGATTTCTGGAGGAGTTGGTGTAAGCCACCTACGTGTTATTACCTTTTTTGCTGCCACCAGTAGTATAGTTAATAAGTAGACATGTTGTTTACCCCGGAAGTGTTTGGGTAGGTGTAATAGTAACGCTATCTCTGGAGTCAGAGCTCCGAGGGATGGAAAAAGGTGCGGCAGCGTGTCTCCCACTTTCTGCCAGAAGGGGGACAACATCGGGCACAGCCAAAAGATGTGAGAGTGTGTTGCCACTTCACAGTCGCAACCTCCCCAACAGGATGAGCCCCCTCGGTTAGAGTATTTAGCTGTGACCTGCAGTGTGCGGAAATATCTTGCTACCACATTCCAGGAAAATTCTCGCCATGTGTATTTCACTGTTTAACCTTGAGTGATCGGATATGATGACCTGATTTTATTAGAAATGTATAACCAATGCATGTATGTGTGTAATTATGTTGCTTTTTATCTAGTGATCTTCACCTTGTAATAACTGATGATGATCTCTTTTAACCAAGAATATATAACCTGTATATAACCGTTTTTCCCCCCACAGAGAAACTGGGTTATAATTCTGTTGTTATAACCAGCCGATTAGAACGACAGTCATGTGCCCAGTTTCCCCTATAATGGGCATGCACCAGCTCCGGCTCTTCCCTTCCTCACTGCATCTGCCACTTCTCACGCTGGATAGTCATCGTCCGCAACTTGGCATCGGCATGTGCCCCAAAAATAAATGTCACTTCCACAGTTGCAAACAATGGTGCTTCCTAAAACAAAAAATAAACCTTACTGTTATGAAGTACCACACACTAACTGTGAACTTCCACTTCTCTGACGTTCACTGCTGTCCCACTCCTGAACACTCTGTAGGACTCGGTGGTAAGTTCTTTTTTCATAAAAAAAAATATAACTTGGCACAAAGCTGTATTTTCTGTCAGAAATGTTAACAAAAAAAATGTAACAAATGCTTTACAACAGGAGCTGAACAGCCACAGACCATGCTCAAATCCCAACAGTCTGCAGCTCAGCTCTGATCACAGATACATTTATTTTGTGTAACTGCTGTGGCAAAAAAATTATCCCCAGCAATTATACAAAATAAAGGATGGGTGGGTGTGTAAAACTCAGATTTTACACACCCTCTCAGGGTTCGATGCCTTAACAAACCCCTTGCGCTTCGCTCTCAGGGTTTATGTGGCATCCCACCCCTCGAGGGGGTGTAAAATCCTCGTTATAACCACCTACCCATCCATTATTCTCTATGTATATATGCTTCTACAACGTATTATGGTACCCTACTTGCAACTTGAAATAACCCTGATGATATTTTTTTTCATCTTGGTTGATCAAATAAAACTTTGACTTTAAAGCACCAGTGCAATGAAACTGGGCAAAAATATGACCCTACATTTTTTCGCTATAAAAGATTCCAGGCATCCTCCAGTTTTATTTGATGGTAAAGGTTTCTAGTTCCAACAAACTGAGTATTTTATAAATATTTTAAGTTAGTTATTTCTCAGGAAAAAAATATGGCCCCCACATCTGACTCAGAAATAGCACTGAGGAACTGGTAAAGGTAAGGATCAAGAACAGAAAGAAAAAAAAACTCATGGTATGTAGCACAGGGGGTACCTAGAAATGTAGATCTGACATTTACACTGACATTTTTATTAACTGTGGCTGAAACTAATGTTTGTTTTTCATTGTTCTGCTGCTATAAAACAAATGTTTTTTACAATGGTAACAGCAAGCAAATACCAAAGAATGAATGTAAGAATGACAGAATATGACATGCTAAAGTTAAACAAAATGGTGGTGTCCTAAAACACACTAGATGTTGGACTGCCAATTAGTCAAAGTCATTAACAAACACAATTCATACAGATGGTAAATACACAAGTAAAGTACTCTGTCATTAAAAGAAGGATGCAAAAGCTGTCAAACAGAACACACTGAGAATAGCAGGCTTGTGGGAAACAGAAAAGCAAGATTGTCAAAGGGAGTACGGTACCTGAATTATACATGGCAAGGCCAAATGCTACTTCAGATAACAAAACCCAGGGGCAGCCATTACACTAGGAAATCTGGGCACTAGATAGTTAAAAAGCCAGCAAAGGTCAAAAAAACTAAAGCAGAGGGCACTGTGTCATCAATTTTTTAACAGGTCATCTGCTATTTCAATTAATATTAATCAGAGTGCTTCACACTTCTGTTTTGTGTCAAGTAGCCTGTTGTAACCCTCCAGCAGGTCTATTCCTTTGAAATGTCACAGACAATACCTTAAGAAAAACACAGCACACATACCACCAGGACTATTGAAAAGTGGAGTCGAATCCACTACTACTCGTAAGCACAGTCCAGAGAGCTTGATTTGCAACTACAGTGTTTGTTGCTCATCTACAAAAATTGCTATTTCTGGGGTCCATGAACCATCCGGAGAAAGTTCTGTAAACACAGACCTAGCCCAGGATGAAGAAACATTATCATTAAGTGACTGGGCTGGCAGTATAGCCTAGAGGTTAGAGTAACGAGCTGTGAATGTGTTTGGCACATCCAGCAGACAAGATCTGGGTTTGATTCTCACAGCCTCCACTTGCATACTGTGTGACTCTGAGCAAGTCACTTAACTGCCCAGTGCTCCCAGGTCGCCCCTGAAAACAGGCACTTGTGCCTAGTGGACCTTAACCGGTTACCAAAGACTAAAATAAAAAAAAAATGAAAAAGTACTACGAACATACGAACAAGTCAGCAGATAAAGGCCGATTTGAGGATGCTACCACGTAAGTAGAGACTGCTCCTGGATTGACTTTTTTTAACCATAAACTATAAATCCATAATATATGTTCCTGAAAAGGAGCTGTGATTACTTTTCATTTTAAGCATTGGCTTTAATCTCTCCTGAGGACTAATTATCTGGCTCTGTTTATTATTTAATTTATTATTTGGAGGGTGGGAATTGTGTGGGGGTGGGACATTCTTTGCTATTCGGGGTGGGGTGAGTGTATGGTGTGTGTGGGGTGTGTGAGTGGTTAGTTTAATTCTGTATTAAGTTGAATGTGTGGTAGTTTATAGTAAGGGTTTTAAGAGTTACAGCCCAGTAGGACATTACTGTCCTTGCCAGGATAAGAACAGTTGGGCTGTTATTAAGTAATTGGTGGTACACTGGTCTACGTAGGAATGTGCATGAGCCTTGGTCCCTCACGTTTAGTTTACGCTGCTTCCCAGCTACGTGACCTTCGTCCCTTCTCTGACCTTCAAGTGTCGGCTACTGCAGCGAGGCACTGCAGGGAGGTTGGCAGCACAAGGGCTCGTATAGGTCAGTGGCGGCAGGGGGCAGCAGGTGTGGCGAGGCAAGTGGTAATGGGGTGGACAGGTGCAAGAGACGCCCGCGAAGCCTTGAGAGAGGCCAGATGTGTTTGGTCTCCATTCCCAGGGTTCCCACCAGATAGAGTGGGCAGGTAGCCAGGGGGCAGGCAGCGCCTGCCAATTCCCTTTGGGCAGTGCTATGCAATGCCAGGTCGATGAGGAACAAAACTGCAATTATGGCCGACTTGATTTCCTCTGTCGACCAGGCTTGCATCACGGAGACCTAGTTGGGGGACGATGCTGGGTCAGTACTGGAGGTGGCCTTCCCTTCTGGGTATTCTGTAATGCACTGCCCGAGGAGGGAACTCAGGGGTGGGGGTGTAGCCATCTGCTTTAGATCCAGCTTGGGCTTCACCATGCACCCAGTGGGAGCAGCCAGGTCTTTTGAGTGTGTGGCAGTGCGTACGTGTCCAGGTGCAGGTTGCAGGATTCTCCTCATTTACCGCCCTCCAGGGTCGGGAGGGGATTTCCTGCAGAAGGTTGCAGACTTTGTCATCGATGAGGTAGTGCAGTCCCCCAAATGTATAATTCTGGGGGACGTCAATGACGAATCCTCGCAATTTGGTTATGACTTCCTCCAGTTGATGTCATCACTGGGCCTGGCACTAGTAGTTACTTCTGCGACCCATCACCACGGCCACATGCTCAACCTGGGGTTTTCACTGGGGCTTGAGGTTGCGAACCTCAAGACTAATCAGGTTGTGTGGTCTGATCATTGTACAGTGAAGTTCCTGTTTGAGGCCCCCCCCCCGAAAGTCCCTCCCCTGTTGAGATGGTTAGCTACCACTCTTTGAGAGGATTGTCCCCAGAGGGACTACCGACGGTAGTTGACATATGTAGAGTAGATGCTACGTGTGCGGTTGGCGTGTACGAGGTGGTAGCCGCCTATAATAAGGTGGTCTCTGAAGCGTTCGATGCCATCGCACCAGTCCGTATACAACCCAGATCCTCTCACTTGAGATCCCCTTGGTTTGATGGGGATCTCAAGGAGATGACAATCAAGGGTCGGAAGTTGGAGTATTGCTAGCAGAGGACCCGGTCAGGGGAGGACAAACTGGCCTTGTGTGCTCATTATCATGAGTACCAAGGGACAATCAACTGTAAGAATGCAGAATTCCTGTCCAGGGAGACTGCCACAGGGAAGAACAGACCATCTCAGCTATTTCGAACTGGGGACAGACTTTGGAATCCAGTCTGCCTAGAGCCGAAAAAAGCTTTTTCAATCCCTTTGTGTGAGGAGCTTGATCTGTTTTTCTCTGACATGGTGTCCTCCATCCAATTAGGGATCCTGTCAGTGAGGCAAGTTCTGCCTCGCAGTATTCAGCCTGGGATGGGCAAAGGCGCTCCATCCATCTGGGGGGAGTTTAAACCAGTGGAGGTGGCTGAGGTCACTGAGGTGATCTTGAAGCTAAAGCACACGTAGCGAGCTAGACTCAGCCCCAACTCGTTTCTGGATGAGATATGTAGGGACTGTCGGGCCAGTTTTCACTGGGATTGTCCAGTGCTCGATATAAGAGGGTGCTTTTCTGGAGGCCTTGAAAGAGGCTCTGGTGAGACCTCTCTTGAAGAAGCCATCTCTCAACCCTGATGTCCTGGCGAATTACCGTCTAATTTCCAACTTACCATTTCTAGGTAAGGTTGCTGAGAAACTAGTGGTGCAACAGCTCAAACAACACCTCATGGCCTTTGACAGCTACAAGCCAATCCAGTTGGGTGTCACAGCCAGGCATAGCACTGAAACAGTGACAGTTGTGCATAATGACCTACTCAGGGCTAAAGATAGAGGAGATAGGTCAATTCTTGTTCTCCTTGATCTTTCATCAGCTTTTGATACCGTGGATCACATTGTGCTTCTTGATCGCCTTTGAGAGTATTATAGACTCGCCGGTACTGTCATCAACTGGTTTGAGTCCTATCTCTCTGACAGGGTGCAGTGAATGATGATGGGGAATTTCTCCTCCTCCCTGAAGCCCCTGTCATGTGGAGTACCTCAGTGCTCAATCTTGTCGCTGTTGTTATTCACAGTATACATGCTGCCCCTGGGAGAGCTCATTCGGCATTACAGTGTGGATTTTCACTGCTATGCAGATGATACTCAACTGTATTTGTCCTTTGCCCCTGGAACACACAACGCCATAGAAGTGATTAACAAATGCCCAACCGAGATCAATGACTGGATATCCTCCAGCTGGTTGCAACTGAACCCGGACAAGACAGAGGCACTGGTGGTTGAGCCAGGTCATGGGCGTGATGGGAGTGCTTCTGGAGTAGGTACAGGATTATTTCTGGGATCCGCTCAGTTGATGGCTTCCTCTAGGGTGCGGGATCTTGGCGTTATCCTGGACAGCAGATTGACACTTGAGGCTCAGGTGTCATATGTGGTCAAAAGTGGTTTTACCACTTGAGGAATATCACCAGGATTAAGCCTCTAGTTCTGCCTGAGGACCTGCCGGCGCTGGTACATGCCTCTGTTACTTCAAGGCTTGATTACTGCAATACTTTATACTTCAGGGTCACTGGAGGGAACCTCTGCCAGCTGCAGCTAGTGCAGAACGCAGCAGCTCGGTTGCTGACAGGCCTGGCTAGGTCCAGTCACGTGACCCCAGTTCTGCGGGCTTTGCACTGGCCGCCTGTCAAGTAGAGGGTTCTCTTCAAGGTGAGCTTCCTCACCTATAAGGCCCTATGTGGGCTGGGCCTGGTCTATCTGGCTGAGCTCCTCACACTTGTTACCTCAAGCCATTCCCTCCACTCCTCAACCAGGGGCCTCCTTGATGTCCCCAGGGTTCAGCTCAAAACATCCGGTGACTGTGCCTTTAGTGTCGCCAGGCCAACCCTGTGGAACACTTTTCCAGCTGTTGTCAGGGAGGCCCCATCAGTCGAGTTATTTAAAAAGGGGCTAAAGGCTCACCTGTTCTACCTGGCCTTTCCTGATGTGGGTGTGTGACCGATTCTAGTTACTTGAGTTTTTAATTATGTTTAAGAATTATTTATTGTTATTTTGTATATGTTTTTACAGTATATTATATAGAATGTGTGTTTTGCAATGACCTGTTTTTAGTATACTGCAATGGAGCAAAACCAGTTCTCCATCAAGTCCACCCCCCAACCCGGAGTCCCAGAGAATGTATCTTGTGATGTTATTCCTCTTCACAAACTCCTTCAGTTTCCACTACAATGCAAAACTGAATTTGATTTGGTTGTCTTCTGTGGCAAACAACTAACTTTCAGAGAGCCATATTTCAAGTTAGTTTGAAGCATGCATCACAAATTTGACTTTACTGAAACAAAAAATACCAGAACTTGAATACCAAGACACTACTGCTTCATGAAACTCACTACCAGCCCTTAAATACAAAAGTGAAACTTACATATCAGCAAACTCTACAGCACTTTCTAAAATCACAGCTGCATTCAACTGAATGTGCAGGTTTACTTTAGGATGTAATAAGAAAATTCACCATGGCCGCCTATATGTAAGCAATAAGACACAACGGGGTGTGCATGTGTAAACCCCTCTCTTCAGATGGGCTTATGCTTCACTTGGGCCCCTTCCATCTCCTCACCCCCCGAGCTTAGGAATTTATTAGTGCTCTGGGAGTTAATCCCTGCTGGATGCCAAAAGGTGGCAGCAGAAGGCAGGTTAGAAGGGTATATAGGAGTGGAATCAGGAAGTTCTGGGTCTTTTCCAGCCCAGGAAGTAGGCCTGGGCTGGAGGGGGCAGCTGGAAGAGCAGTAAAGGCAGGCAAGGAGGGAGCTCTATGGTCTGGGTGGGGCCTGTGGGGGTGTCCCCCCAAAAGTCAGTAGATAGGGGCGGCCTCTACAGTGACATGGCGTCGAAGAGCAGGGAAGGGAGCTCCACAGGGAGGATGGCCAGGCAGTGTATCTGTGTCATTGAGATGAGGGAGGCCAAGTTGGTAGGAGAATGGCAGGGTAGGCAGGAGCCCCGTGTGGATCCCGTGTAGGAATTGCTTTGGGCTGTCTGGGTGGTGGGGACGGTGGCAGAGTTCCCACGGTGGAGGGGCCAGTGGCATATGTCCCCTCCTGCACCCGGAGTGACAGGGCAACCCAGACGTGTAGGGAGTCTGGAGTGCCTTCACCCATACAGAGAGGTCTGCGTGGAAGGGCAGGTCCTGGGGCACCGGCATTTCAGGGCCGGGCAGGTTGCAGGTCTTAGGACAGGCCTTGGAAGGCAGCTTCTGGCTGGAGCTTAGTTCAAGCCCAGGTTGTGTTTGGCAGGGATGTGGACAGGAGACTGGAGCCTTTTCTAAATGGTCATCTGGGGGCACCGTAGAGAGAAAGGGTGCCACTGAGGACTGAGTAGGAGTGTGGGGTGCTTGGAGGGTCTGAGTCGTGGCAGTGCTCAGGACCCTCTCATGGCAGAGCAGCCCGGGAAGTGCAGCTTTGGCACTGGAGCTTGGCTGGGTTTAAGGGTCCCAGTACCAGCGGGAGTGAGAGAATGGACATGGCCATAGTAATGGAACTGGTGTGGGAGATGTTTGGTACACTGGTGGGTTTCAGGCTCAATGTGGAAGGAGAAGATAAGAGTTACAGAACCTAGGTCGGAAAGGAAAAAATCCTGGTACCCCTTGAGATTTGGGCCAAGGTCCAGAGGCCAGATGGGGGGAGCAGCACGCTTCTCTGCACCGGAGATAGGGCAGCCGACCAGAGCCAGACAGGGAAATGAGGGAAGAGTAACCCAGAAAAGAAAAAAAGAGTTTGGGTTTACCCAGCGCCAGTGAGCCAGAAGCCTGGTGATTCTTCATGTGAAGGATCTGCTTGGGTAAACCATTCGAGCTTTCAGAAACGAAAATAACCTGCTTGTACTGCCTGTATGCCATTTTGTCTGCTCAAGAGTTCCAGTATGGGTGAACTGTATAAAGTTTAGATGGCCCCATGGAGCTGCTTTATTTACTTGGAGAAGGATGGGACCCCTGTATCCCTGAAATCATTTGGAGTGCAGGTGACAAAATAAAGAACTGTTTGGGAAGAAACTTGATAGTGATTTTCCTTTATTTATGTTAAAGAGGGGATAAATGAAATGCAAAGCCTGTTGTATTTATTTTGTGTCATGAGATGTAATTTCAGAAGGCGACCATCAGGCTGCACCAGGATCGTGGGGCTCAGGGGAAGTAGAAGGCTGCAGATTATTTGGAGGTCCTGTGTCCGGTGGACAGAGTTTGGGGCTGACCCAGTTCACAGAGGCAGAGATCAATAGTGCACAGTGTGATGAAGCCATCCATCGAGAGGTAGGGCAAATGCTTTCCAATCTTTATTTCGGGTGCACTAGCTCGGAGTTGTTTTGCACTGTGGTAATGCTTCCCATTTCCCCCAGCACATCTGCGATGAAATGTATGCCCCTAAACAGAGGGGGAAGGGGGGGGTTACACATGGAACAGATTCTACCGCATGCCCATGGGAGTAGTGGCCTCGTGCCTTCAGCTCCTGGAAGTGTAGTAAAATCTGTTCTATGCACACCCTCGGGCTGTCTTATTGTGCCCATTTTAGAACAGGCTACATTTTTTTTTGCCTTTTACAATTTGAAAAATCATGTTTATATATTAAAAAAAACAGCTCTGATCATGAGAATTTATGATAAACTACAGTAGTTCTTCTGCCTGCTAGAAGATGATGTCACTGGTTTTTTTTGCAGTTTACTACAACTCCAGTGGATCTCACAATGATTAATGTGCACGTTCTGAGTCAGAGTTTCAGTTTTCAAATGGAAATAAATCTGATTATGGCATTCGTTGTGAGAAGAAAATCACTTTACCAAACTCAAACAAGCACAATAAATTTTTGTAATACACCTATATTTTTCAAAACTTGTCCAGTCTACCCGTGGCTTGGTGTCACAGAATCGTATGGACGTGCAGGAGCATCGGCCGACATAGATATTTTAATCCAAAACCATAAAAATTGCCTTACTATTTTAACCCACTATTTGAATATGCAAGCATGGATTCTCAGAACTGGCAGAGGCACACTTGATACTGTAGGTTTAACAAACTGCAATAAATGAAAATTACGTACCTACCGTAATTATGATCTTTCTGTGTATCTTCACCATTCATCACTGTTGGGTGTCTGCTGTAGGTCAGGACCCCACAGGACTTTTTTTTTTTTTAAAGATAGGTGGAGCCGACGCACCATGGCGTGCGCCGAGGCCGGTATTTCACCGCGTGGTGCTCGCGTCGGGCCGTTAGATCATGCCGACTCTCCTGCCTGCTGCCAGTTCAGAGTCGCCGGAGAGGTAAGAGGAAGGGACTGAGGGTGGGACAAAGAAGTCCAAGGGACAGAAAAAGGAAAAGATGTATGAACCAAAAGGAGAAATAACGACTGAGAGGACAGGAAGGGAGAAGAGTTGGAAACTAAAGGGATTGGGAGGGGCCCCAATCTCTGGAAAAGGAAAAGGGAGGTAGGGTGGGTAAAGAATTTAGGCAGAGAGGGAAGAAGGTTAACACATCCCAGACCCTGGTCCGTCTCCAGATTGTATAGGAACTGCAAGGCATAGCAAAGGCTTTCTGCCAGAATTCAAGGCACAGAATAACTGGCAAACACTCCAGATAAGCAGAGTCGGCTATTCTGGAAGAAGGACAGGGTACAGAGAATTAACACCCTCTTAAGAAAAGATTATTGGTGAAAAAAGGGGAGAAATAGGTTGGACGGGAACAGGGAGGAGGAAAGAAAGGAGGGCAACTGTCAACTCCCACCCCACAGGGGTGCAGCCAAGGCACTGGAGAAGAAGTGCTCCCCCTGCTGCCCACTCTCCCTGGAACATTATCCCCTGTGTGCCCCTGTTTTACCCCACTCCTAAAAAAGGAGAGGGGAGGATGGGCACAGAGAAGGAGGGGACCCAGAGACTGAGGCCCCAGGGGACGGAGGGTGGGATCGTGATGAATGGTGAAGATACACAGAAAGATCATAATTACGGTAGGTAAGTAATTTTCATATCTTATCTGTGTCAATCTTCACCATTCATCACTGTTGGGTGAGTACCGAGCCCCCCCGAAGGGGGTTTTCTTTTACACCCTAAGGGATAAAATCCCTTAGCTCTCAGTGGGTGACACACTAAGAGGGGGAACCTTCAGGGCCTGGAGAGGCCTGAGAGTGGGGAGAGAAGTTGCCCCGACAAGCACCATCTCGCTCTAGGGGAGAAGAGATAGGTTCCCTGGTGAGCGGAGTTAATCATCCTACGCCGGGCCAAGGGTGACAACCAGCAAAGATGCAGCCATGCCGTCCGTCTAGTGCAGATCGCTGTCCCTACGACCCTGGTAGCTACCTCGCTGGCATCATAGGATGCCCTCTCTTGGTGCCTTGCTAGCTACAAGCCACGTGCAGAGAGGGCAATGGCTTGTCTGGTTTACTCCGTATCAGGCAATGAGGCTAGGAGCTGACCCAGCCTGGACCACAAGAACCTGTCATAGGCTGCATAGTGGGCTTGATGTGCAGAAATAGAAAGAAGTAATTGTGCCGAGTAGAAAGTCCTCCTACCCCAGAAGTCAAAATCCAAGGAGTCTTGATCTGGGGGCCGGTCACGGTGAAGGGCGCGAAGCCCATCAGGAGTATCCAACTGCGTCAATCCAGACTGCGGATGAGGCATGGAACCTGGAGACTCCGGGGTGCGCAATACCTCTGGCTGAAATCCCTTGGGGCAGGAACTCCGGAGAAGGGTCTCTGCCAGGAACGCAACAATGCCTCCCAAAAGGAAGCAGGCTAGGACGGCACCACAAGGGTGGCCTCACCAAAATCACCTAGAAAGGCGTGCGCTGAGTGCTCAGGATTGCTGATAGTGAAAGGAGTAAGGTGCAAGTCCTCCAACATCCTCATGAGGAATCGCTGATACTCAGCGAGATCAGCAGCTATAGAGATGTGGACAGAAGTTTCCTCTCCCCCAGAAGTAGGGGATGAGGAGCTGGAGGGCACTGGCTGTTCAGTGGGTGGCTGCATGGGGGAAGGTTGAAAAACCTGGCTGTCCATTGCCCTAACTTAAGCAGAGAACTGAGCAGCCACCGCTCTGAACTGCTCCCAGGAGAGAGGCTCGCTAGGACCAAGGATGCCTGGGAGCGCAGGAGAATGTGGCAGAGGGATGGGGACAGAGCCGAGAAGACATGTTGGCTGACCTCCGCCTGGGCTAAAGAGCGGACCATGGGCACCCACGGAGGAAGGTGCCCTGGAAGACCCCACAGCCAACAGCTGAACAACCATTTCAGTACTGCCTTGGCTGCACCCAAAAGAATCCCCCTGTGAGACGATCGGGGCCGTATAGGTCCAGAAGGACGGTCCACTACCTCAAAAGAATGGGACTCTCTCAAAGAGACCGAGGAGGAAGAGCAGAGATCCGTACAACGGCTTCTCCCAGAGCGTGGGTGGACCCCCGAGAAAGGCCGACCCCACACCCTTCGGAGTCCGAAAGAGCTCTCCTCCTCGAGAGGGCCAGCCTAGGTAGCCGGCATCTTTGGGCAGCTCCCAAAGCAGGGGTGTAGCCAGGCATTTCAGATTTGTACACCAACCTGCCAAACCGCTACCCCCCTCCCCCACTGTTGTTCATGCCTGCCCCCCCTGAATCGAGTTCAAGGCTCCTGGGTCCAATCAGATGATTCCCACACTAGACCTGCTGTCTGTGCTGCCAATGTGGTGCTCACTGCCCACTGGTAAATGCCACTGACTGCACCATGAGTCCAACATTATAGTAGACATTTCTTCTCTCTCTACCCCACAGGTAGGCAGATTCTCTCTACTTGCCACTACACATAAAGTCTTCATTCTTTTAGCTGGCTCTAAGTCTGTTCTTCCATCTGATGCTCCTCAGTTCTTCTACTGCTTCTCTTGCTCCCAGTACAACTGAACCAATAGTATGGCTTCTAACTTTACTGGGGTATTTAAACTCTTTTCCAGTCTTGCCACATCCCCTTTCAGATGCCGCAGCCAATCACTATGCAGGCAGACCATGCGGACCTAACTGAGACCTTCAGCTTCAAAGTCCATGGTCCACTCTGCCAACACCCCCAAAACAAAGCTGAAAGAGAAAAGAAAAAGCCAGCGAAGCCAAACAAAGGAATGTAAATGTGATGGACTAGAGAGGGCAGAGCAATGCTGGCCAGCTTGTTTGCTACCCCCTTCTACTAAACTTGGTACGCCATGGCTTACTTGGAGTATCAGTAGCTATGCCCTGGTCCCAAAGAGGCTATCCAGGGCACAGTACCCTCCCCTCCTGTAGGTGCTCTGATCCGCCCCAAAGTTGGGCGATCTAGTCACACCACAGGTTGGGGTACCACTACTGAGGGGTCAGTGAAACCACCAAGACCAGGCTGCAGAGCTATGGTAGTCTGCATCACTGCCTGCTGTTCAGCACCCCTGACCCCAGTCTTGGTAGCCACCGACCCCACCTCAGAAGGGGGCGGACTCCGGCTTGTCGAGGAGACTACTGGGCTGCCCACCTCAACAGCCAACCCCAAAGGGTCAGACTGAACGTCTGACTCAGAGCTCGACTCCGCCTCCGAGGAGGTAGAGGCCGAGGCCCTGTGCCAAACCATAGGAGGGCGCCCACTGCCATCTTTGCCCACAGGCCCAGAAACCAAAGCTGTTACCGAGCCAGTGCCAGCACCCCCCGCAGCCCCGTGAACGGAATCCGCAGGGGGCACGGCCCCAGCCTGAACAAGAGCTCCAGAGCCAGGACCAGTCATGGAGCCATCTGGTCCCACGGCGCCATGAGCGGCTCCGAAGACGGCCCCAACGATGGTCTCGATGACGCCGAGGGCAGGGGCGGTGTGGACAGAGGAATCTGAAGGCCCCACGGCACTGAGCCCCGAGGACACGGTGAGGCAAGACATGGGAAAAGACGGTGCCGTAGCAGCTCCCACGGCACTGCTAGCAGTGTCGGCACCGCGAACGGCTCTGACAGAAGCCACGGTGCCACGCGACAAGTCAGCGCCGACGACTCCATCAGGGCCCATGGCGCCAAGGCCCACAACGGCACCGACCGACGGCATCGAGGACGGTGCCGACCCGGGCCATGTGAACCATGTGTCTGACACCGGGGAGCCTTTCCCTCGGCGGGCGCATTGCCATGCACTCTTCGCCTGCCCCAGGAGGAATGGAACAGGCCTCCGCGTCGCGGAAGAAGCCTCGGCAACAGCTAGGCTACTAGTAGCCGAGGCTCCCTCCTCCTTGATCCATAGAGAACTGGGAAGGGACCCAGAGGAAAGGCCGAGAGAGCATGGCTTGGCCCGACAAGTGTGCACCCAACCCCCGAAAGTCGGCAGAGCTCGCCCCACTTTCCACGCGCGTTGCTCAATGACCCAGCAGTCCATGGAGAAACAGGCATCGCACGGATCCATGTTGTGGAGCGGGCCAAGACACAAGAGACACCTTTCGTGCTGGTCGGTGACGGAATACTTTCGGCCGCAAGGGCACCGTCGCATGGGGGGCCGACCCATCTTAGTACATTTCTTGCCCTCCAACTGAGACATGACCTATGGAGAAAAAAAAACACCAAAAATAGACTCGACGTCGCGGAAATATAAAAATAAGGAAAGATCTTACCGGGTGACGTTGAGTGTTGGCAGAAACAGAACCGGCAGGAAAACTGACGGACTTCGACCGAAGGTAAAATTTTCCGAAAAACTACTGCGGAGGAGGCCTAGGACTCTTCACAGTTTCCCACAAGGCAACCTCTATGGCAGGAAAAGAAGAACTGGCAGGCAGGAGGAGTCGACACAGCCTAACGGCCAACCCGCGAGCACCACGCAGAGCGTCGACCTCGAGGGCGGTGCCAATGGTGCATCAGCTCCACCTACCTTAAAAAAAAAAA
Organism: Neoceratodus forsteri; assembly: GCA_016271365.2. Lineage (NCBI taxonomy): Eukaryota > Metazoa > Chordata > Ceratodontiformes > Ceratodontidae > Neoceratodus > Neoceratodus forsteri. The sequence goes on along the minus strand of CM057449.1, from coordinate 1,270,365,530 downwards.
AAAAAAAAGCTCCCGCAGATACCCAACAGTGATGAATGGTGAAGACTGACACAGATAAGATCTGACAGTGTCCCTTTAATTGAACCGTGAATGACAGAAGCACGGCAGCACAGCAGCAACAGATACTCTGAGAAGCAGCAAAAACAGAGAAATAGTTTTTCTTTGGTAAAATGAGTAAAGTCTTTTTAAGTCTTAGATTTACTATACTGAGAATTTCATTTCAAGTGGTCACTCCTCTTTCCGTGACAGAGTGAGTGGCATTGCAGCTCTCATTTGCCAGCTTGCCTCGGGAGAAGTGAGCACTGGGGTACAGCTAAGGTAAAAAAAATGTAGAAATGGATTTTAATGTGAGGATTGTAGGGGAGTAAGTGCGATTACTAGCAGAGCAAGAATGCATTGGAGCAGCAGTACGATTGTTAGCTGCAATACTTGATAGAACATAGAAAAAAAATGGAGTTGTTTAAAATGTGTTTGTTCTAATGGCACATTGATTTTTTTTTTTTTGGTAATGTGGTCGTGTCTTTCAGTCCTAGTTTTTTACCTGTGCCTGGAATGGATTCCAGGCACAGGTAACAACCAATCAGGATGGATGAATTTCACTGCCCATTTCACAAAGCAACCTACAGCTCCTGCACCTGACAAAAGGAGAGAACTTAAATGTGCCTTCCTTGCTTATAATTATGCTCAAGACTTCAAACCTATTTAAACAACCTTTTAACAAAATATCACTGAGCTACCAACTAAAATCTAAATCTTGAAACTTCCTGCATACAGTATGCTGCAAGCACAGAAGTCTTTTTTGTCAAAAAGGCCTTCATCACAGCTGCCCTGATCACCTGAAATGCTCTACTTAAGCCATAAGATATAACAGGGAGTGTGTTATGGTAGGATAACGGCCACCTCGGGTGGGTGAAAGCATGAGGCGAAATGGAGTGCTTCCACCACCTGAGAAAGGCCGAAATCCCACCATAACACATCCCCTAGAGTGACTTATTGCAATTATGAAAAGGGTTCCCATTAGTAAACTACAGGAGAAATTCCTTCATACTTACTGTAATTTCCTTGTCAGTTAGCTGTAACATTGTCAAAGGGGAGTCTTTACATATGGAGATGTACCCATCTGTAAAGACTCTCCACTGACAACATGGAGTGACACAGAATCATAGTATTTTAAAATTGTTTTGGAATTATTACTTCTGGAAAAAAATATTTAAATCAATGTAAAATGAAAGTTTACAGGCAAAAAAGAAGTCCAATTTAAACACTGCTTTTTTTTTTTCATTGCAGGTAGGTGATGCCAATGCTGCATATAAGCAGCATGGGGGGGGGGGGCAGACAGTGGCTTTATCCACTAGCATGTCCTAGCAGAGGAGCCTGCATTCGCCAGCACTGTCCCTCGGATCAAGATGCTAACGTAGTGTCTGGCATCAAGACACAGCTAGGCGCATTCGCCTCCAGTTACTGTTCTAGGAGGCAGCAGTCAGATCAGGGCAGAGTGACAGGCAGATTTCTAAACTGACAGCCAGTTTAGCAGCTAGCCTGTTTGTTGGTTTATGAAAAAAAAAAAGATAAAATGGTAATCAGCAGTTCATTCTTTTGTGGCATGTGTGAAACAGAGATGGAGCCATCAAAACATAGCTGCTGTGCTTAATGAAAAGGAGGATTTGAAATCAAATTTAAGAAGGAGAACTGCTTGACGAGCAAGAGCAACAGGATGTGTGAGAGGGGAGACACGATCTGGGTCACTGCGGTCGAGAAAGATAAAGTATGGCAACAGCATTGTGTGGGGAACAAGCAGCTATGTCTTTTGTGGGAATTCTCCCTGTTGGAAAGAAGTGGAGGGGTATTTCTTACATTTTGAGTCCTGACTGCCAGTATGTACATTCAGTTGGGCCATTGTGCTGAGATAACGGCCCTGTTGAAAGTAGCTCTGGACCAATCAGGATCCACCATTCTTTGAAACCATTTCATTATGGACAATATCGAAGATGGCAGCAACCTGCAAGCCTTAAAAGGGGCCTTAGAGGCATATCCACAGACCAAGTGACTATTTTCTTCCATACCGATGTTTATACTCCTGGCCAACAGCACCTCATCAAACTGGATCTCACAGGTGATCACCCACTTCTGTTGCCAGACATCTAGCATTCAAAGGTCCCCAAAGTTTATTTCCCTTCCTGACAAAGAACAACCTGGCATGAGAACAGCAGTGCTGCCATGTGGTACCAGATTACCCAGGGCTATCCAGAAGGTGGTCACCAATTTACTGCTCTTCTCCGCTGCACAGAACTATGACCTTCCCTGGTATCATGCAACTCCCTGCCAGGAGCCTCAAGCACACGAAGCAAATCCCTCAATATGGAAGCATGCCCCTGGCCCTCCACCAGAGGTCGCTGCAGCTTCATACCATGGCATCAGTCCTCCTCATGGAGGTAATGACTTCCTTACCCTGCTAGATGCCTGACTGCTAGCATATCCAGCTTGCTCTCGAACCAGAGTCACAGGCATGGTAGGGCAACACTTTACTGCTCTCAAATCCACAGAACCTGTTTTACACCCAGAGCACTGGACAGAAGGGGAGAGGAAGGACTGAATGTCTCACAGGGCACTCTCCTTCACTGCACTAATGCCACTTGATTGACCACAGGTAGTGGTGATACAGGCAGGAACATATTCTGTAAACAGGGTGAGGACCCTATACCCTCTGGTGCTTCTAGCTTGCAAACACCTAGGCAACCAAGCTTTTAGTGGTGGGATAGGAAGGGAAAACATGACTGTGATTGGGAATGTGATGCTCTACCTCACCACCTATGATCAAAGCAGGCGCCTGCCAGCTACATCCCAGGATGACCCTGAGCACCATCAGCCTGTGACTAGAGTTCACCAAGAATTCCATCACAGAGCAGAACGTGTGGTTCCCACTTTCGGGAAGAGATCCCAGGAAGCCTGCAGATATGGTAGGAAGAAGGCATCATGGGGTCCCACAAGAGTCAGTCTAGTGGAGCTCTGGAGGGCAGAATAGTGGGCCCCTGGCAGTAAAGGAAGGAAGTCATGGCTGATAGATTAAAACCTTTATTATTTGACAGGAGATAACTTTAAGACTGTAAGCCCTGTGTTACTAAGTTGTCCTGTTAAGGTCATGGTTACACAGAAATGCAAATCCCATAAAAATAATACAACAATATTTGCTGGGCCCAGGGAGGTTATAAAATTTAAAAAACTAATAACAAAAGCTTAATTTTTCAATGCCCCCTGTCCACTGTGCACCTGGGCAAACTGTCACAGGAGGAGAAAGGAAGGAACTCAAGCCAAGTCAGAAAAAATTTCTCTATATAGCACCTTTCCTGGTGTTCAGTACAGAAACTTTAGAGGAGCCTTACCTGCTTCAAAGTCCATGAGAGTCAACATTACAATTTTAAAGTGTCTAGACTTCTGGATGGAAGGGATCGTAATTTGGCTCCATGAAGCCAAACCTCCCTTCCACTTCCGTGTCTTCAGCGCCACCCCCACACTAGCACCTATTATGATGTATTACATGGCGAGCATAGGGACATGCTCCATATATTACTATAGGGGCTGAGTTTTACAGTTTTTTTTTTTGGTTTTGTTTTTTAATAGTTCAGGGTTCTGATTCAGATAAAACACGGCCACCGTTCAACTAACAAGGCTCCTGTTAGTTGAGCGGTGGCCTTGATGTATCTGAATCAGAACCCTGAACTATTTAAAAAAAGTAGTAAAAGTCCGCCGCTATAGTAGTCTATGGAGTGTGCCCCCATGCTTGCCATATAATTACGCCACAAAACATGTTAGTGTGGGGGCAGCACTTAAGACACGGAAGTGGAAAGGATCTACAGCTCGGCTCCACGGAGCCAAATTTTGATCCCTTCCATCTAGAAATCTAGCTACTTTAAAATTGTAATGTTGGCTCCCGTGGACTTTGGGGAAGGTAAGGCACCTATGGTGTTTCTGGGGGCAATTAAAAATAATGGTAAAGGTGCTCTCTAAGTACTATTTATTTCATCAAAGGTTTGCATATAGATCACCATGTCATGTGCCAAGACCCCTGACAGTTTGCCCTCTATAGGGGCTTCTTCAGGGATGACATGGTGTGCTTTTAAGATCCTTGCATTCTTTCACTGCTGTTGTGATATGATGTAAGCTGTGATCCATTTAGTTTTCTGCTAAAGTTTTGTTAATTCATGAGGGGAATAGAAACCCCTTTCATAGTTTTGTTTCTGCCGGCACGTTTGCTTCCTTGTGTCTCTCTAGGAAAGCACTGAAGGGAAGCATGCAAGAATCTTAGAAGCACATCATTCCTGAAGAAGTCCCTATAAAAGGCAAAATGTTGGGGATCCAGGCACACGACATGGTGATCTATATGCAAACCTTTGATGAAATAAAGAGTACTTAGACATTTTTTCGGAGTTGGCTTAATTCCTACCTTTCTCCTTGAGTACTAGTCTGGATCAGTCCCCAACCTCACCTTTTGAACTATACATATACTGGGAGGGTACCAAGGGGAGGACCTGAATTTTCCCAAACTGTCACAGGCCCCACTCCACCTCAGCACAATTTTCCATTGGTCAATGGAGTTGCTACTGGACAACAGTGCCAGATCATTGTGCCTATTTCCGGCAGCATGCATACCCACATCAGGAGGCATGCTGGCGAAAAAACGATCCAAATCTCACAGATGCGATGGACCACCGAAAGCAGCCTGGAAATGCATCCCAAGATGCTCCATCTTAAATTCCTGTCCCAGGTACAGTACCTACTTCAGCATGCACTTTCAAAAGCAGGGGCCAGAGTCACAAAGGGCGACGCAGGGCTTTTGTCAATCCCTGCATCAAACCAGTTTGTTGGAGCAGCTGCGCCAACAAGTTTGCCACACAGTGTGCCTAATTCTGAGAGATCGGGTTCACTTACAACCCTTTCCTTTTATACAGCAGCTTGTACTAAATACTTGTCACAAGTCCTACAGAAAGGGTATCCAGGATTGCCACACGCTAGACCCGAAAAATAGAAACATAGACCTTGATGGCAGATAAGGACCGCTTGGCCCACCTAGTCTGCCCATTTCCCTACCTACAGGATAAGTTGTAGATCTTATTTAACCAACAGCCTACTGTAGTTCTTCCTACCCCCCATAAGAATTGCCTTATGTCTGTCCCATGCATTCGTGAATTCTCCCCCAGCTTTAGACCCCACAACCTCCTCAGGAAGGTTGTTCCATGCATCCACCACCCTCTCTTTGAAAAAATACTTTCTCACATTGCCCCTGAGCCATCCCACCCTCTATCATCAAACTGGGTCCCCTTGTTCTTGCACATCTCTTTTTCTAAAAGATGCTACCCTCTTGGACTTTGTTGATTCCACTGAGGTACTTAAAAGTTTCTATAATGTCCCCCTTCTCCCACCTTTCCTCAATGGTATACATATTAAGCTCCTTTAGTCTCTCCTCGTATGGCTTCTCTTGCAGACCCTACACCGTTTTAGTAGCCCTCCTCTAGACTGCTGCCATCCTGTATATGTCCTTGCAGAGATGGGGTCTCCAGAACTGGACACAGTACTCCAGATGGGGTCTCACCAACTGTCTGTACAGAGGGATAACAACTTCCTGTTTTCTGCTGGTGATGCCTCTCCCTATACATCCCAGTATCCCCCCAGCCCTCCCTACTGCCTTCTCACATTGCTTGCCAACCTTAAGGTCATCTGATATGATTACCCCAGGTCCCTTTCCATTTTTGTTGTTGTTACTACCTCCCCCCCACTGTGCAATCTTCCTCTGGGTTCTTGTTTCCCAGGTGCATTATTTTACAATTCTTTGCATTGAATCCAAGCTGCCATACTTCTGACCATTCTCCCAACCTTCCCAAGTCCATTCTCATCCTTTCCATGCCTCCTTGTGTATCAACTCTGTTGCAGATCTTTGTATCATCTGTAAAGAGGCATACTTTTCCTTCCAATCCCTTTGCAATGTCACTTATAAAGACATTAAAAAGGACTGGACCTAGTAGTGAACCCTGTGGTGCCCACCCAACTAGTAACCACTTCTGTGTCCTGATGTTCAGCCAATGTTTTACCCAGGCTACCACCCTGTGACCCACTCCCAGGCTGATTAAATTGTTTATTAATCTTTTGTGTGGGACTGTGTCAAATGCCTTGCTAAAGTCTAGGTAAGCCATGCCCACAGCCCCTCCCTGGTCTACTACTTTGGTCACCCAGTCAAAGAAATCAATTAGATTCATCTGACATGACCTTCCTGCAGTGAACTCATGCTGCCTTGGGTCCTGTGCCCCACTGGCCTTTATGTACTCAACAATTCTTTCCTTCAGAAGTGATTCCATCACTTTCCCTACCACAGAGGTCAAACTGACAGGTCTGTAGTTTCCTTCGTCTGTCTTGCTCCCACTTTTGTGAAGGTGAATCACATCTGCCTTCCTCCAGTCCTCAGGTACCACACCATCCTCCCATGATTTGTTAAAAAGGGTAGTCAATGGTGTCACTAATTCTCCCCTTAATTCTTCTAGAATTCTGGGGTGAAACCCATCAGGGATCAACAATCCCGCTCGCTAGCTGAGAAAATGTCGAAAGCCCCTGCACCATATGTTCATCGCACGCGGGGCTTGCAGCATTTGCAGCCCTTTGTGAATCCAGCCCTATGTCTTCAGTTATTAAATTAGAGAATGCATTTTAATTTTTTTTAGATGATTTTCCCAAGAATTTTAGTCCATTTTCCAACTTATTCAAGAAGCCTGTATAATAAGCTTTAAAAATAAACTTCCAACCTCATAGTGTATTTCTTTGTGACGCAGTTCATTCTTTGAGATCCAAGAGGCCAATCTCGGCTTTGGGGCCAAAAGGCATATTCCAAACAACAGTGCAATTCATCACTGCCTGTTGTGTTTTTTTTTATTCTGTGTTTATGCCTCCCTCCATTCTTTGATCCCCAACTAATTCTAGATCCTAATCAAGCACACTAGGTGTGCTTCCTACCAGGATGGTGTGCATTCCCCTTCAGGTTGCTGTTGGATTACCCCCTGGCAGGGTAGGGGTGGGGGGGAGTCACCCCGAGAACACTGTTGCCTGTCAGGCAGTCCACAACCAGTCAGTGGAGCACAACCCCAGATGCACCATGGTCTTTCAACCATGGGGATTGGGGCCATTTTCTTGTTTTTAGCCTTCCCCTTCAGGACTCTGACATGCAATCACTTCAACTTCGGATGAAGTGTTTAAAATCTGCCTAAAGACCCACTTGTTTAGCCAGGCCTTCCCGGACACTCTGTATTAGATCTTTCCTTGGGCCGGCCCCCTCTTAGCTACAGTTCTTATTTTAGGCTTTATTTATTTTCTTATATTGTTCATTTAAATTATTATTGTAATTTACTGTTTTATTTTTAGTATTCTTGATTTGTATGGTGCCCAGAGCTTCCTGGATTGGGCGCCAGAAAAATAAAATTTGCCTTGCCTTGCAATGACATGAAGGGATGTTCACTCGTCCAAAACACAGTCAAGTCAGATGTTCATGGAGTCCCACCCACCCTCAGTCCTACAACTGCACTGCCACTTGTGGTCACCTAGGTGGCAGTACTGCAATGGACGGAAACATGCCCCCCCACCCCGGAAATGAAGAGCGTACTGTGGAACACACAAGTAGTACAAAAGACATACTGTCAAAAGCCAAGGGCTACAAGCAGACACATGAGTTAGAAGCACTGGGTACATACAATAGTTCATTTTTGAAGGAGGAGATTGTGGCACACCCTTTCAACAGATCTGTGGAGGCATGCCATAATTTTGCAAACCTGAAGAGTTCTGGCCAATCAAGGATTTTCTATGTGGCAGTAATAAAGAATTCCTTGCAATGCCACTTTTAGAGTCTTTGTTGTCGATGTACTTGAACATAAATTGCAGACCCTGTGAGAGCAGTAGGTATACTGCAGGTAGGTACAATAAAAGCTTCCAATGTCTGCAAATAGTTCCCTGTACTACCAGTATTAAACTCATTACAGATTGAGGGAGTACTCCTGACCAATTGGAGTGCTCCTTTCCTCTGCGCATGAGACACTGTTATTATGTGAAGAGTGTCTCATGTGCAGATGTCCTAGAAATGGGCACTTTCTGGGACTTTCCTTTTAATCAATATATTATTGATCCAGCTCGATCAATAATACACGAATACCATCATGGAGACTGTCACAAACCCACTCAGCAGGTCAGCCCTCTACTCCCAAAGTGCCAGCCTCCGAGCGCAGTCTTGTGAACAGTTAACAGAAACAGGGTAACCCTCCTGTCTGTTTTGTAGGTCTGGATCAACCTTTGGTCTCAGTTCTGGAGGGATTCAAACTGTGAACCTCTTGCTAGCGTACCCAACACACAGGCTCAGATAAATCTGTCTTCGGAGGGGGGGCCAGATATCTTTGCCTACTGGCACCTAACCAGGTATACAGAAATGAACCCTTAAAAACTTTAATAAAGACCTCAGATTAAAACGCTTATCTTTTTCCAGTTTGGTATCGCCATTCAAGCTTATGTACAGTGTCTGCTTTAACCATATATACTTCACTTGTAAAGGAAAGAAATTCAAAGACAGATCAAGTAGGCTCTAAAAATAGAGTTTTACTAAAATATATAAAAATATGTAAAACATAAAATACAGATCTATTATATCACAAGAACCATACACTTTTAAAAGAACAAGGTTTTAACAGTGCAATTCCTACTACAGTACTTATATTCTCACTCTCTCTCTACTGTAAATACCTGCTTAAAGTGCTCAAAGATGTTTCTTTGTCAGAGTGTAGATAAAAGGGTCCCTGAAGAAAAACAGAATATTGTTTGAAAGCTGGCTTTGCCCACCTCTTTGCATGAGGTCACCTAGCTCCTCCCTGTCAGAATATATAAAAACAAATCTATACAAAAACAGGATGTCTTTCTCAAAGTATTAAATTCTGCAATCCTCAGCACAACTCATTTTCTTTTTCAAATGACATTTCTTTGATTTTATGATCAGCTTACCCTTCCCAGGACATCAAAGCATCTTTTATGACTTTGCACTAAAACGTCACAACCTGCTCTTCTTCCTCCAAGCATTTTATAAGTTTATAATTTTCCCTCTTAGCAACTACAGCTATAATTAACTTAGTTAAAGTCTGTAATTAGCTTCTGGTCTTCCAGGTAACACCTTGTATCTAAAATCTGTGTGTGTGAGTGATCTCACACGCTGTTTCAGCATTTCTCATGAGAGACAGTCCATAACCCATTTTTATATTACAAAAAATGATACAGTGATCAGAACCAGCAGTCCAAGTGTCACAGAGACAACTCTTACAATTTTAAGAGTGGTCTCACTTATATTCTTCGGGTATCAGAACTGCTCACCTTTTGTATGCAGGTCTCATATCGCAAGAATGCATGTGAGACTACTCTTGCTACCATAAACGTGGTCTCCACAGCAGTATTAACATACATTAGTTGCCAGCCCGGTGGCACAGAGGGCTGAGGCGCTGACGTCTTGCCTCACACCACGCCGGTGACCCGGGTTCGGAAACGGACTCAGGGTGCCAGAGGTCGGCAGGGGAAGGGGAGGAGTGAGCATCTGTAGGACTGCTCTCCTTTCCTGGAGTGGGTAACAAGGCCACTTCACTCTGCAGCAGCCCCCGGTGGAGACCGGGAGCACTGCAAGAAGCATCACAACATGAGAAGTACTAGAAAAATGGAAAACACTGCTCTGGATTGACTGGATGACGTCATCCAGTCCACTGACACCCCTGAGACTTCCTGCGAGCTAGTCCACCTCAGCAGCACTCCAAGGCCGAGGAAAAAAAAAAGAGTATGCTGGGCAGCCTTCACCGGTGCCTTCCCCCTCGGAGGAGAGGGACCCACTCAGCAAAGGTTAACGCTGAGCTACCTCGGGGTTGGCTGCAATATGAGGTTAGGAGGCTCAAGGAGGTTCGTGCAGGATGCCGGTAACCTTAGATGCCTGAAGGAGTGGCAGATTCAGAGCTTGGAGGGAGAAAATAGATCACACACACACAAAAAAAAAAAAACATTCATTAGTCAGCGATATACAGGGTCTACGAAAAGCAATCAACAGATAAATATTCTCTTCTGTATCTCACACTGTTCTGTCAATGCACCTTGTTATACACCATAACCAGCTGGGAATCCCTGAGTTGAAGGATATCAGTTATGTGAAAAAGAGCCCCATTCTCGTACTGTAGGTCACACATACAGCATATGCCGGGTCCTGTTAAAAAGACATGGTTTGCCGTCCAGTAATTTGACATGAGATGCAACCCAAGAAAGGAAAGAAGGCAACCAAAAACAGCAAGTATATCAGTGTAGTCCAATGTTGGAGCACTAGCACCTGACCCAAGAGATCCCAGTTTCAAATGCAACCACAGCGATTTGTTTACTATGTGACCACCAGTCCCTGTTCCAGTACTACCAGGTATAAAACTAGATAGATGCAAGACCCCACTATAAACAAGATGTTGCATGTAAACTGGGATGTCCTGAATAAATAAACTGATACAAAATACAACAAAAATGTCACTTCTGACCCAAGTCAAGATTGAAACAAAAGCCTCCAGCAATGTAAGGCTAATGAGTTGGTTACTAGGATACCCAGCTCCACTAATTAAATAAAAATGCTTTAAAAATTCAGTAGGTATTGAATAAATATATTATTCAACATTCCTTAGATTTGCAGGCAAGCTGGTTTTTCACCTGCAACTTGCTCAAGTCTGGTGATTGAAGAAGAATGTAAGTTACATTCCACTTGCAGGGTTGTGTGACCAGATATTCTCCCCATAATGTACAAATCTGAGATTGCAGTTTACAAGTACTCAGTAACAGATTCCACGTCTCAGCACAATGGCTTATTTTCCACAGCAGTTAATATCCCGAAGTATCTACAATTTACCGAACACAAGTTGACTTCTGAAAATAAACACTTTGGAGCTGGTACTGAAAATACATTTGATAATACTGAGGGAACTACAGTATTTATTTATCTGCAATTTTTGGCCAGGAAAGGCACAGTAAGCTGAGCTAGAAACACAGATTCTGTTGACAGAAAAAGACCTTTAGGCCCATCCAGTCTGCCCCTTGTCCCTGCCTATTCTGTCACCACTGACCTTAGGTTTGTCATAGGTGTCACTCCCTTCCCCCGTGCCTCTACCTAATATGCCCCTGTACCTATCCCGTGCATGCCTGAAGCTCCCTACAGTTCTTGCCCCCACTACCTCCTCTGGTAGGCTGTTGCAGTCATCTACCACCCTTTCCGTGAAGACTTATTTCTGCACATCTCTCCCAAATTTCCCCCCTTTAGCTTTACTGAATGCCCCCTTGTTCTATTGCCTTCCTTTCTCTGAAACAGATCCTTCACTTGCACCTTGTTCACTCCTGTGAGATACTTGTATGTTCCAATCATGTCCCTTCTCACTCTCCTCTCTTCCAGGGAGTACACGCTGAATTCCTGCAGCCTTTCCTAATATGGCTTCTTGTGCAACCCTGTCACCATTTTGGTTGCCCTTCTCTGTACTGCTTCCACCCTTTCAAAGTCCTTGTGGAGGTGTGGCCTCCAGATCTGGACACAACACTCCAAGTGGGACATCACCAGTGAGTGATACAACAGCAGCACCACCTCCCTCCTTCTGCTAGAAATTCCTGTCGCAATGCACCACAGCATCCTGCTAGCCTTTCCCACTGCTTGGTCACACTGTCCAGCTACCTTGAGGTCATCGGATATGATAACCCCTAGACCTCTCTTGCTTGATGACTGTACGTTCCACTCCACTCATCTTATACACAGTGCCTGGGTTTCACAGCCCCAAGTGCATAATCTTGCACTTTTTGGCACTGAAATCCAGCTGCCACCCCCTAGACCAATCCTGTAGTTTCCTCAGATCTCTTTGCATTCTTTCCACCCCTTCCTGTCAACCCAGCTGAAGATTTTTGTATCATCCGCAAAGAGACACACCTCTCCCTCAAGCTCCTCAATGTCACTTATGAAGACAATGAAGAGGACCAGTCCAAGCAATGAACCCTGTGGCACCCCCACTAGTCACTCTCTTTACTAGCATCCTTTGCCTCTTATTCCTTAACCAGTTTGATACCCAGCTTGTTACCTTCTCCCCACCCACAGACTGCTTAGTTTCTTAACTAGCCTCTTGAGCAGCGCAGTGTCGAAAGCCTTACTGAAGTCCAGACAGGCCACTAGCTTGTTTTCAGGTTCATCCAGGGGGTTGGTTATATGGACTTGTTTTACTGATGGGTGAATATTGGCAGGGAAACTCCCCTACTCCTTGGCTGAGGACGCTTCCGCTTCTTGTCAGAGGATGGAGGAGAATAAGGAAGGTGACATGGTGTCCTGGGTGGTGGAGAATGCTTCCCTCCACACCTGGAGTAATGAGGAAGCAGACAAAACCCAAGTAGGGGAAACAAAGAACTTTGGAGGCTTCCTGTAGCAGTTTTTAATATATGGATCTTCAATTTAATAGGTCTGTAAAGTATACAAAAAATATCCAGTAATACCCTCAAAGGTTCAGTGATAACAGTATTGTCAGTCACTGGTAATAGTACTGTCAAACACATTTAATAGTATAGTTTTATGGTGATAATAGCATTGTTGCGGGCCGGACCACCGGCACAGCAGTAGGGCTACCGCTGGCGGTGCCAGCGACCCAGGTTCGGGAACGGACTCGGGCAGCTGGAGGGCCGGCTGGGGGGAGGAGGATTGAGCACCCAGGGGTTGCTCTCCTCCTCCGGGCGGGGTGGGATGCGGGTCCCGCTGCAATACCGCCACCTGGATGACCACAGGTGGAGGTGCTGCGAGAGCATAAGGGAGGGAGGACATCTACCAGGGAGCCGGAGGTGAAGCACGCCGCGACGCGCGCCGCCTCCATGGCCCTGGATGCAGACGCCCTGTGGGTTGGGACCAGGAAAGCGGAAAACCCTGTGCTGGGCTCCTGTAGACAGGACCCGCTGTCCCGAGATAACCTCAACCAGGCTCCATAGATAGGGCTGGTGACGCCCGATGGCTAGCTGAGGTGTGAGAGGGGACTAGTGGGGGTCCCTCCTCCCGCCCAGGGTAAACCGAGGCAGGATGGGAAAGGCTAACCAGCACCCAGAGGGAGGTACCTGGGGAGGGAATACAGGACTACACACAGCCTAGGGATCCCCAAAGAAAGGAATCTAGTACAGTGAGAAGGGGGCACAAAGAGAAAGTATTAAAAAAAAAAAAATAAACAACAACATCATTACAAGCTTCTGAAAAGATACCTTCTGACCCCACATCCTAAGTGTGCCTCCTCATTGGCCGTTTTTCCTGTGTGGGCGGGCAGAACAGTTTAAAAAACATGGCACCACTTCTCTCACTTACCGAGAGCAAACTTGGTCATTGCGCTTCTCAGTATTTATTTGATATCTTCCCCTCAGCAAATGAAAATATCTGGTTGATCCTGCCATTCTGGTCCTGAAAAGCAGGTAGGATCTGAATAATGAAAAAAAAAACAGGCAGGGGGTGGGAACCGTCACGAGCAAGCACATAGCTCAATGCACAGCATAGGACAGTGCAGACGGTCGACCAGTACAAAGTCAGTTCACTGAAACGGTCGACCACCCATTAGAAAAAAACATTGCATCCATATATTAAATAAAATAACCAATAGGTTTCTGTGTCCATTACCAGGGAGTACTTCGCTCTCGAGCTTCATGTGTCCAGAACCTCTCGATGCTATTACTCCCTGGTAAAAGACACAAACCTATCGGTTATTCTCTATTTACACATGAAGGAATAAGAAGAAGTGAAATCTTTGTGACAATCATTTAGATCATGTCCAAGAGCTTCACATAACAGGGGTGACAAAATGCACCTAGTAGAACAAGAGTTCTATGTGAACACCGCCCAGAAATCAGGCAACTGAAAGTAGCCACTGTGGTGAGGCTGATGGTCTTCTGTCTTTAAAACAGCAGAAGGCGCTCGATAAAGCACAGCATAAATATTTATTTTTGGTACTACAAAAATATGGATGATCACGGAAGTTCACATCTTATAATGCTGTTGTATCAACATGCATGCCATTGTTACACCATTAATAAACGGAGGGTTGGGATCAGAGTGTAATATCGTAAAAGGGGTCAGACAAGGGTGCCCCCTAAATCCCATAATACTGCATATGCCTCTAGCATTGACCCATTAAAAAAATTAAAAAGGCAGATCAGGATATGAATATTAAAAGTGTAACACTGCCTATGGGCATACTCCCACTTAAAACCTCTGCATACGCTGATGACATTTGTCTTATGGTAGGGGATTCTGGTGATGGTCAAACAGCACTGAAACACTTTAGAGAAGTTCTCAGAGATACTGAGGTCAAAATTAAACTTTTGCTGGTTTGTCTACTGACTTCCAGAGATATGTCTTTATTGCTTCTTTAACCAGTGCTGTTTTAAGAGTTTTTGTACTTTACTGCATTCATTATTTGTATCTATAATCTGTTTTGTATACAGGTGAATTTTGTGTTTATATTATATCTATGCTGTTCTCTTTTTTTCCGGTGCTGATATATGGATTTATTGTATACTGATGTCCCCCAGGGCTCTCACTTTTGTATATAGTTGCTCTTAATATGTTATGGTTATATGTGTTTTGTTTCAGATGTTATGATGGTTTCTCTGGTTGTGTATCTGTCAAAAATGTAATAAAAAGTTTCATGATAAAAAAAATAAACATAAAAAAAGCATAAGTAAGACCGTGAATCTGTAAATCCTAGGTCTACTGAACAACTGGAAAGATTACATTTTCTGAAGAACCTATTAAAGTCTTTGGGAGTCTGGTTTTGGTAGTAGTAACATGGTTGAATATAACTGGAAAATTAAACTGGACATGGCTGAATCCCTAGTAACCAATGGTGTACTTGGCCTATGTCCAAACTAAACAGAACATATAAGGTGAAAATGTTTTTGGTTCATTTATTATAAGGGCCCAGTAGCATCACGATAATTAGGGTTGTTATATGTTTTATATATATTTGAGTTTTGTTTCTCCCCCTTTAAATCCTGAATCCGAATTTAATAGTGTGATGTTTCGCTGTTGTGGAGAAGACGACTGAACCTTATTAAATGGGGACATACTTATCGGAATATACGGAGGCGGCTTAAAAAGGATAAACCCGATGTTCTTTCACTGTGTTTTTATCAGCTTTAACCTTAAACCTTCATTAAGGGACTTTAAAATCAGTGGGTACTGCTCTGTTTGCAGAAAAATGTGCTTTACTCATTCCTATGTGGCAGAAAGAATCCCTGAAAGCAATCAGGGAAAAGTAGAGACTAAATACTGTGGCCCAGATATTCAAAGGGGTTGCCATGGCGCAACAGAGTTGTGCCAGTGCAACCCCACATTGCGCACCGGTGGGATACTGGACAGGCGCCTGGTGTAGTGAATCCGATGCGCCGGGGCACAATGTATTTGTATGCGGCGCACATGCAGGGGGCATCAGAAGTTGGTCAATTGGGTGGCAAACTGGTTGACAGGCAGAAAACAGAGAGTGGTCGTAAATGGTATACAGTCAGAAGAGATGCAAGTCACAAGTGGGGTACCTCAAGGATCAGTCCTGGGGCCAGTCCTCTTCAATATCTTCATCAGTGACATTGCAGAGGGACTGGAGGGTAAGGTTTGTCTGTTTGCAGACGACACCAAGATCTGCAACACAGTAGATGATCCAGATGGAGTGGGCAGAATGAGAAGAGATCTAGATAAACTAGCAAAACGGTCGGAAGAGTGGCAACTGGGGTTTAATGCAAAGAAGTGCAAGATCATGCACATAGGAAAGAGAAAACCTGAAGCCACCTATAGGCTGGGAGGGGAGTTGCTGCCAGTCACAAGGGAAGAGAGAGACTTGGGCATCGTCATCACTGATGACCTGAAATCATCCAAGCAGACCACTAAAGCAGTAGATAAGGCTAGGGGGATGTTGGGATGTATTAGAAGGGGTATCAAAAGTCGGATGAGGGAGGTAATAATCCTTCTTTACAAGACACTGGTTAGGCCCCATCTGGAGTACTGTGTGCAGTACTGGAGGCCACACCTTCACAAGGACATTAACCAAATTGAGGCAGTCCAGAGAAGGGCAACCAAAATGGTGCACAGACTGCATCAGAAAACATATGAGGATAGATTAACGGAGCTCATTATGTATACCCTAGAGCAAAGGAGGGAGAGGGGATATAATCGAAACATTCAAACACCTTAAGGGCATTAACAAGGTGAAAGAGTAACATGTTTCAATATAAGAAAAATGACAGTGCAAGAGGATACAGCATGAGATTAGAGGGAGGCCAATTAAGGGGTAATGTGAGGAAGTTCTTTTCATGGAAAGGGTGGTGGATGCATGGAACTGCCTACCTCAGGAAGTGGTGGATATGAATACAGTGCAGGGCTTCAAACAGGCATAAGGGAGCAATACAGATGAGTATGAATAGATAGGCCATTGACAGAGCAAAGGCCGATGTCACATTCATAAGGCAGAAAAAGAAATGGCCAGACAGGATGGGCCTTGCTGTCCTTATCTACCATCAACTTCTATGTTTCTATGCATATGCGGCACATCCCAATATTCAGCCTGAGACGTGTGGCGCATATGCTGGCGCAACCCTGCACTGCGCCACATGGGGGGGCTCAAAGTTGAGCCCGTGAGGAGTGGGAACAACTCCCAGCCACCCACAGGCGGGCTGCTGTATTGCAGGGCGCAACACAGCAGCCGCCGGCTGTGAGTGGCCACCCGCCCACCCAGAACACTGTTCACATGCACACATAGTACCCTGGTGGTCCAGTGGTACCCCCCTCCCTCCCATGTCCCCGAGAGGAGTAGACATGGCAATCCCAGGTGGTCTAGTGGACCCCCCTTCCTCCTGACTCCCCGATTGTGGGTATTCACCCTTAATACCATTCCCTGGTGATCCAGTGGCACCCCACCCTCCCACCCATACAGGACCCCTTGCCCACCCTCCCCTCCCGTCCTCAGCAGGTGACTGCAACCCCGCCCCTCATACCACCTGGCTACCTGCGGGAATAGCCAGGTAGTATGGCTTGAGGTATACCGTATTAGACAGTCACAAATATGCAAATTAAGTTATTTGTATATTTGGGAATGTCTATAGCACGCCCTGCAAGCCCATACTGTACCTGTCACCGGGCGGGCGGCAGAGTGGTATGGTAGAGCTGCAGCCACCCGCCGAGGAAGGGGGGGTGGTGAAGGGGTCCCATATGGGTGGAGGGGTGGGGAATGGTATTATGGTGGATACCGCGATCAAGAATTCAGGAGGGAAGGAAGTCCACTAGCCCACCAGGAATATGACCTTAGTCATATATCAGGGAATCGGAGGAGGGGTTCCACTATCCCACCAGGAAATATGACCTTAGTCATATATCGGGAATCGGGTGGTGGGGTCCACCAGCCCACCAGGGAATATGAGAATATGATCTTAGTTATATTCGGGTATCGGGTGGGTGGGGTACCATTAGCTCACCAGGAGTCGCATTATGGCACTGTACCGCCGATCACGAAGGCGGACGGGGATGCCCTGACCCTCTAGTGCACATGTCATGCTGTCCAGGGCGTGAAGTCGCTGGGCTGCCCTGTGCAAGGCATGCAAATGGGGCCATAATGACATGCTAATGGCCCCATTTGCGCCTTGCATATATTGTGGCCTCATTTGCATGCCCTCAGCTGAATATCGAGGGTGATGCACCTAGCACAACTGCATTTGCGCTGGTGCATCCCCATGCTCCCTATCCATGGCTTGCGCCGGCGCAGTCCATGCCATATTCAACGGTGCTGTGAATATCACCTGGTCCTGGCCCCGGCGCATCCCAGTTGCGCTGCACCAAGGCTTGCACCACTGCCAGGTGCAGTCTGAATATCCGGGCCTGTACGTACATGACTGTTTCTTTAATATCAAGCAGTGGTGAATGACAATAGAGTACATAATAAAAACAAAGAAAGTCAGTGCACATAACATTTTTCAGCCTGGATTGGCTACTTACTAATTTGATTTCAAAAGGTGATGGGGAATGCTCTGGTACTTAGGGCGACTTCACAACAGGGCCCTGAGGTGAATATCAATAGACCCCCACTCCTTTTGAAATCAAATTAGTAAGTTACCAACCCAGGCTGAGAAAAAGTTTATTACATTTACCATTTCTTGGGGGGGGGGGGGGCACTGACTTTTGTTGTTTTTATTGATGTATACCATGTGCAGTAGCACCTGTCATTCAGAATCCCATTTACAGTTTGTGTATGAGCAAGGGTGAGCAGCTAACATTGGTTCACAACAGAGTACATACCAGGGATGTCAGGTAAACAGATTGCATGAACATGTCATAACTACTATTTTTTCATGTCTCCTGGAATTTTCTCAACAATACAGAGTTGAGTAAAAAGTAATAACAACCATGTGATGGTAAATTACCAAGGAAAATGTGGGACACTGTTAGGCTGAGTGCATATGGATCCCTTAAAGTAAAGGGAATGCCAAATATTAAAGTGTGGAGGAAAGACTGTGTAGTAGAGAAAACTGTTCTCAAGTAGAGGAAAGCATGGACCATTTATTTTTTAGTGTTCTTATACTGAAGCTTTTTGGCCCTCAGCCTCTAGACAATGGAATACCCCAGAATTTGAATCCATGACCTATCAGTACATGGTACTGGAAGACTTGAGTACTACTGGGTTTAAATAAAATAAAAGTACTATACTGATAAACTTTTCTCATATTAAATGCAGCCTATGGCAGGCTCGATGTCCATTTGTATACAAAACAAAAAGACATTCCATTAATAGCAATAATTACTATGATAGAAGAATTGAGCAATGTGAGAGAAACAGAGCTTAAAATGCTTCCTAGTGCTTTGTTTGACGGTCTGTGGAAGGGAATTACCTGGATGATACACAGTAATCAGACAGATTTGGAGACAGAGGCTCTGGTGATAGGCACTGTTGGTTACTCACAGAAGCTCTAGTGACGGGTACTGTTGGTTACTCACTTTTTCTTGACTTCTTTGCACGCGTGAGATTACTGGTTGGGGATTAGAGATATGTTATTTAGTAAGTGTAATTGTTTCAATAGGTAAGAGCATGAGAAGTAGTCAAGGATAGACAGAGTATGTAATGTGTTTTTCTTTGCAGTTTTTTTATTTAATTATACTTTACTATGTCTGATATTTTGTTTAATAAAAATCCCATGGGACCTTTTACCTGCACCTGGACAGTGACCAGAGATGGGCAGAAAGGACCTCGGTTTAACATCACATCCAAAGAATGGCACCTCAACAGTGCAGCAACCCCTCATACTGTGATACAGCGTCAGTAAAGGGTATTAACCCAAGTACCTGTGTGAGCTAGAACCTATGACCATCTGATCTTCCAGCCCCAGAGTTGAGTGTGCTACCTACTGAGACACTGGCAAGGATACTTTCATTTTATTTGTCTTCATGTATATGATGTGCGTATGCATGATTCCATTTATTTATTTCAAAAGCGTAACCAGGAAACCCATATAGAGCTGATTACAGCTCATTTCCAGAGGGAGGGAAGGGAGGAGGAAGAAAATACAATAAGGTAAAAAAAAAAAAAAAAAGTACAAAGAAATGTCAAACATACAGAATAGTGTGACGGAGCCATACATAACACGCTATTCTATCTAGGTGGTTTCCATTGATGATGAGGACCTCAAGAGCGAAGCTTGAGAGGTCCCCATCGTCATGGAAACCACAAGGTATTAGAATAGCGGGTTGTGTATGGGGGCTCCATAAACTTTTCTATACAGTGTATGGCCCCAGAAAAGAACTATGCTTACTTTAGTTCCCCCTCCCCCCCCGAGATCAGTTCTTGCCACTGAACCATCTTTTCTCATTTTGCCGCTCGCTAAGTCGGCTCACACATGCAGCACATCAATCGCCCCTATCCATAGAACAGCGCTGTTTGGGGGCGGTTGTATTGTGACGTGCCTATTAACGCAGAATGAAAAGTCGTTCTGCACTAGTATGCATGTCATTAGTGCAGCAGAACAACTTTTTCATGTGTATGGTTTTCCATACACAGTAGTGTTTTGCCATACACTATAATACAGTGCACCAACTGGAGCAAAGTACAATACCTACAAATGTGCAAAATAATACACGGTGTAGTGGAAACAGCACAGGTGCAGAAGTTAGACAAAAAATTAACTTTAACAGTAGATATGAACAACACCAACCCAGGCATTTTAGTGGAGTATGGGGTACCAAGCAAATTAGGCTAGGGCAAGCTGTGGGGAAGGGGGTGGAGGGGGCAGTCTCTCAGGTTTGAGGTCAGGGACAACTGCAAGAGTGAGATACAAAGATGACTAGTAATGTGTGTTATAAATAGTTAGGTAATGGCTGTTGGTAGCCAGCCCATCAGTGCAGTGATAGCACTACCACTCCCAATGCCAGCAAACTGCATTTGGGAACGAGCTTGGGTCATCAAAGGGCCTGCTGCCGGGGAAGGAAGGCTGAGTATCCCAGCAGGTGCCCACTTCCTTGGGGGTGGGAGGGTGTCTGGACTCCACTGCAGCACTGCCACCTGGGTGACCCCAGGTGGCAGTGCAAGCTGAAGGCAGCCAACAAGGGAAGGGGATGTCAGTGCTCTGATGTATACTGCATGTGTGCCATTTCAAGACCTTCTGGCATCCATGGGTTAGGAAAGAAAAAGTGTAACAAACTCTACTGCGCAGGATGAAGTCCACCACCTGCCACCACTGACTAGGTTCCCGCTCCAGGATTGACACTTAAACTCTGTCAGGGGGAGTTGGGCCTGACATCCAGCTGCCATTACTGGGGGGGGGGGGTCATGGACTAGATATAAGTCCTGGAGATGGCGGGAAAGGGGCTGAGTGACAGGACTGATAGGGGCCGGTTGGGTGCAAGGGGGCATAGAGCATACAAAATAATAATAATAAAAAATTAAAAAGGTAATAGCTGTTTGTATCACTTTAACTGTACAACACAAGCCTTTCAATGGCAAGGCATTATGGGTAAATTATATGACAGGTATCTGTTCTAAGCCAATCAGAACACAGGAAAACTGTCATCTATTATCCCACAAACAACTACAATCACAGTTTATACACACCCACAGTAGGTTATCCACATTCTGGAAATGCCCACGGTAGGTTATCCACATTTCAGACGCGTCCACAGTGGGTTATCCACATTTCAGACATGCGCACAGTAGGTTATCCATTTAGTTCACAAACAGAAAAGGGGAAAAATGCCATGTTCCTCTTTAACTACAGCACTTTTAAAATCCCGGGGCTTGACTTTCAGAGCCCCAAGAATGCCCAAGCCCCAGGTGCGCTGATCATTTGGCACACAGGGCTTGCGTCATTCTCCTGGCTGGCGATTCGGATTTTTAGTCCAGAGTACCAAATGCCACAAGTTAGACCAGCTTTTCTCTGGTCTAACATGTGCCATTTGGGGAACCCTTTCTACACGGCTTGTGCCAAATATTTGATGCAATCTGCTGCAGAGTGTGACAGTGGTGCAAATGCACCCTATGTACTAAAATAAAATGTGGCTGTGTCAGAATAGTTTGGTGCAACTGCGCCAAACAATGGGGTTGAAGCAGGTCTTGACACAAGCCCTGCATCTTCCTTTAAAAACTGAGCCCCGGGTTCAAAATTTCTAGTTGTGTAATACTAGTAAAATTCAGTTAGACGTAGTACGCTCAGAATAATTGGCTTCAGTGGTTAATTAATCATCTGCTTCACTCAGTCACTCCTTTATATACTCTGGCTAACTCAATGTTATCACTTATACAAGAGATGCAGCAGTAACAAAGTACAGCTACAACATTATAGAATAAAGGCATTTTGAAAACTGTGATCATAATGGTTCTTACTTAGAGTATTGCTTTTGTAATAGTTCTTTTCTATATATATTTTATCCCCACCCCCACCCCAGATTTTCTTCAACCCGTGTCGATGCGTGTGCATGCTTGTGGAGGCATGCGCGCGCCCATGACCGGGATGCCCTCCCACTACTTGCCGCCCGCCTGCTCACACTGCCCTCGGACCTTCATCTGGGGCAGTGGAACTACAGTGGGCGACAGGGTGCCTGCCAGGGAGAGGAGAGCTGCCTTTTTTGCTGTTCATTCCTGCCCCCCCCCTTCCAAGTGCCGGCTCTGATGATACAAGCTTGTTCCCAAAGCCGGGTCCTCGGCATGATGCGAGGTAAGGCATCCAGCGCCTCAGCCCTCTGCACCACCGGGCTGGCCTTTTGTAATGGTTCTTAAATAGAGTATTATTTTATTAATAATACCTGGATTTTCATGTTAAGAAAGCAGATCATCACAGCTACAGTATATACTGATCCCCGATATACATAAAGAGGTCACAAATCTGAGCACTTACTCCTGTTCACGTAAAAATTTCAACTTTGCTTGTGTACAAATGATAAAAAGTCTGTCATTTATTTTACTACTAAACCATTCTGTTCTGTATCACACATTTGGCATTCTAACAGTTCAGTGCCAATAACAAACCATATTCTGTTCTACCAGATTGGACTTGTCAAACCTGAAAAAAGGTCACAGCTGCAGAACAATACTGTGTTTTCAAATCAAGGTACATTTTATTAAAGTATACTTAACTGTCAGCGATTTGACCAAAGAATTCAAACGTGTGTTGCTACTTTAGTACAAACCAAATCCCATTTTGTCATTAGAGGAAAAAAAGGTCTCTGACCCCCTGACCTCATTACAAAACCTACCAAACTGACTCAGTTGAACAAGAGGAAAGGGATGCCTATTTCACTGAGGCAAACATCCACTTAAGATGATGGTGCAAGATGTTCTATAAATGATCAAAAACTCATTTTTTCACAGGGAAACAATTTTAATGAATGACTGGTTCTGCACTGCTTTTAACTTTATGACTTTTACAGGCAGCACACCTTTTTTTCTCTTAAAAAAACTTTTCTTTGTTGGTCAAAAGGCCTCTGCATATAAATACTGCAATCTAGCAACCTTTTTGACCTTACACCCCCGAGAGGTCACTCAGCATCACTCCAGAGGAAACAAAACACTGACCATCAGTGGTTGCCATGGCAGCCACTCCCTAGAGCCAGCGTTAGGCGCCTTCCAGCATCTCTGCATTTTGCAATCTGACAATATCTGACAGCCTGCAGAATGTGAATAGCCAAATTTGTAGAATGTTTTGGAGAGGTCTAGCTTTGTCTAGGAGTCAAGCCAGCCTGATGACGACCAATTCATATAAACTATACAAAGAAAAGATCCAAAATGAACATTCATATGTTATGTTAGGTTTTCAACTACTGTAAGTGCCACCTAGGTGTTCTACAGAAATGATTTTCACTACAGCCACATTTCTTTAAATTGAAGCTTGCCTGGATACCTAGGATGAAAGGGAATTTTATTCAGACTGCATTACCACAATAACTCATTTTATCAGCTGCATGGATATGATTGTACAAATCATTAATGTTTACAACTACAGCCTACATTCTAATTTTTATAGTAAAACAATTCTCCACTACCCACAGAGTCATCAGATCTAGTCTTAATCACAATACATGAGATGAATTTTCTAATTCTGTTTCTCTATGTGACCCCATGCGTCTCCCACTCAGCCTCTCACCTCCCCATCCTCCTTTGCTCTCTCCAATCCTGCTGCTCTGTATTTGGTGGTGGGTTGTACATGAATGGATGTTTGATGCACTTCCACGTGTGACACCAGTGCCTTGCTGTGTTTCTGGGCTGGGGCAGTGGGTGAGGGGGGAGAACTCTGATATGCATGTCTCCACATGTCTTGGGCCAGTTGGGCAGTCACGCAGTGGCAGATGATGCACTTCCTCTCCAGAGGCACTGTGTATCCTCTAGGATTGTCATCAACATTCTACCAGCCTAATGGGATCCGGAGCTCCAGGTACAAACCCAAGTCCACAGAGTGCTGACAGACCCTCACACTGAACCACTTGTAATAGTAAATTTGTAACAACACCCCCCCCCCCAAAAAAGTCATTAAATAATTTAAGAAACGTTGTTTCCCCCAAATAAGTTCTGTTCCTTTGCAAGGCTATTTATATACCATCTAAAATGGGCAGACGCCATACTACACCATAGTCTAGTGTTCATTTCAGTGTGGGGATTGTGATAAATGTCCCACAGTTTTCAAATTTGAGCCAAGTTTTTATGTTCACCCATGCACTAGCACAAAGTGAACATATTGGTATGATGGTGGGGTTTGAGAGGTGTGCCAATGTCAGTTCAATGCAGGGCAGTCTGCAAGGTGCTCAACAGTGTCACACCAACGATCAGCCAAGCTGATCATGGCACTCGGAGAATCTGCCGGCAGGTAAGGACTGCTTGGCCCACCTAGTCTGCCCATTTTTCCCTGCCTGTAGTATCACTGCAGATCCTACTTGATCTCTGGCCCAACCCCCCCCCCCAATCATTCCCTTTCCCTAAGATTCCCTTATGCCTGTTCCATGTATTCTTGAACCCCAGCACTGTTTTTGCCCCCACCATCTCTGCTGGAAGATTGTTACAGAAATCCACCACTCTTTCTCTGAAGAAGTACTTCCTTACATCTCTCCTGAATCTACCCCCTACAGCTTATCATGCCCCTTGACCTTGAGCAGTTCTTTTTCTGAAAAATACTTCCCTCTTGTACCTTATTTAGCCATGAGGTATTTAAAGGTCTCTATTATATGCCCCCTCTTTCTACTGCATTCCAAGGTGTGCAGGCTGATCAGCTCCACTTCCTGGGCGGAAACTCTGTGTAGTTCAAAGAAAAAAGTCACACTAATTATAGGACGGCTCCATCCTTTGATCTGTATAACGCTGCCCAGCAAGCAGAGCAGATCAGTGTAATGATCAACCTGCTGTAGTCCTCCCCTCCCCTCCCCCCAAACATAAAAACAATCCCTCCCACCCTCTGCCAAGTATCCCTCCCACTTCCTTCTTTATTTTCTGACATTGAGGTGCCCAGTCCCTGGTGATGGCTAGTACCACCCAGTTTTCACTGTGCGATACTGGGAAGCCCATCCCCAGTGCCACCAAACTCCAGTGTCGTACCAGTGTTGAAAGTGGTTCAAGAGAAGTACAAGAACACTGAATATGTACTGAAACTGAAACATTTCTAGGGGGCCCCATGGGCGTGCGCCCCATAACATTTTTTTTAAATGACTTCATTTGATGAGTTCTAGTGAATTTTAGAGCACAAAGGTTTATAAAAATTATGGTAGTTTTAATTAAAATTTTATGTATTGAATCCTATCCTTCTCTAACTAGTAGTTGGTAAATTGTACTGCCGTGCTTTGTACAATGTACTCAGTCAGTAAGAAAGTAGTATTTTTTTTAACCCTTAGGCTGCCAACAAAATTTGAACGTACAAGAATTTTGGACTGATATATCATATATTAACCTGCAAGGGTTAAATGTTGAACTCAACTTCTGCGACCGAGAGAGAGAAAAAACAAATCACAGCAGCTCTTCTCTGTCTGAGAGACAATTCCAACTGCGTACTGTTTCAGTTACTCAGACAGAGAAAACCAGCTTCAACCACTCTCTCACTGGATCTGCTGTATCACACGTACTGGGGGACCTTAATATGCCAGATGTTAACTGGAGCACCTTTGCTGCAGCCACATCCAAAAGCAGGGCCATTCTCGATACCCTTCAGGTGGCATGCCTCAGACAGCTAGTTTTGGAACCCACTAGTGAGGGAGCAATCTTAGACCTCGTACTCTCAAATGGGGACAGTGAGAGAATCTCAGATCTAGAACTGGGTAGCCATCTGGGAACAAGTGACCACCAAACACTATGGTTCATGATAAACTCAGCTACAGAGTCAAGCCATACAAAAGTGAGGGTTCTGAACTTCAGAAGGGCTGACTTTGGCAAGATGGGAGAGTGCCTTAGAAAAGCACTAGCAAACAGGCTAGAAGGAGAGATGGAGCAACAATGGGGAAATATCAAAACTGCCATCACAGAGGCAACAAGCCTTTGTGTGAAGCAAATAAACAAACCAAAATGAAAGAAAAAAACACTATGGTTCTCAAAAGAGGTGGCGGTGCAGGACAGAGAACTGTACCAGTTAAGGCAGAAGAAAGCAGGGAGGGTAGTCAGAATAGCAAAGGCCAAAACTGAGGAAAAGATAGCCAACTCGGTTAAGAAGGGGGATAAAACCTTTTATAGGTATACCAGGGAGCGTAGGAAGACAAAGGGAGGGATAGTGGGGCTGAACAGAATGGACGGTGGGTGGGCAGAGAGGGACAGTGAAAAAGCAGGGATCATAACTGAATACTTTTGCTCAGTATTCACAAAAGAGGAGGAGGGGGAGATGCCTAATCCAGTTAACAGAAGCACTCTGGATAGGGTTCCGATCCCCGTCCTTTCACAGAAGAAAGGGTTCTGAAAGAACTCCTAAAACTGAAGGTGGACAAAGCAATGGGGCCTGATGGAATTCAGCCCAGAATTCTAAAAGAATTAAGGAGAGAACTAGTGACACCACGGACTACCCTTTTTAACAAATCATGGAAGAATGGTGTGGTATCTGAGGACTGGAGGAAGGCAGATGTGATTCCTTTTCACAAAAGTGGGAGCAAGACAGAGGCAGGAAACTACAGACCTGTCAGTTTGACCTCTGTGGTAGGGGCAGTGATGGAATCACTTCTGAAGGAAAGCACTGTTGAGTACCTAGAGGTCAGTGGGGCACAGGACCCAAGGCAGCATGGGTTCACAGCGGGAAGATCATGTCAGACGAATCTAATTGATTTCTTTGACTGGGTGACCAAAGTAGTAGACCAGGGAGAGGCTGTGGACATGGCCTACCTAGACTTTAGCAAGGCATCTGACACAGTCCCACACAAAAGATAAATAGTCAAATTAACCAGCTTGGGAGTGGGTCCCAGGGTGGTAGCCTGGGTAAAACATTGGCTGCACAACAGGACACAGAAGGTACTTGTAAACAGAGTCCACTCTGAAGAAAGAGGGGTTACTAGCGGGGTACCGCAGGGTTCAGTACTGGGTCCAGTCCTTTTTAATATCTTTATAAGTGACACTGCAGAGAGACTGGAAGGAAAAGTATGCATCTTTGCAGATGACACAAAGATCTGCAACAGGGTTGATAAACAAGGAGGTGTGGAAAGGATGAGAAGGGACTTGGCAAGGTTGGACGAATGGTCAGAAGTATGGCAGCTTGGATTCAATGCAAAGAAGTGCAAAATAATGCACCTGGTAAACAAAAACACAGGGGAAGATTACACAATGGGGGGAGAGGTAGTAACAACAACAAAAATGGAAAGGGACCTGGGGGTAATCATATCAGATGACCTTAAGGTTAGCAAGCAATGTGAGAAGGCAGTAGGGAGGACTGGGGGATACTGGGATGTATAGGGAGAGGCATCACCAGCAGAAACAGGAAGTTGTTATCCCTCTGTACAGACAGTTGGTGAGACCCCATCTGGAGTACTGCATCTAGTTCTGGAGACCCCATCTCTGCAAGGACATAGACAGGATGGAGGCAGTCCAGAGGAGGGCAACTAAAATGGTGCAGGGTCTGCAAGAGAAGCCATATGAAGTGAGACTAAAGAAGATTAATATGCATACACTTAAGGAAAGGAGGGAGAAGGGGGACATGATAGAAACTTTTAAGTACCTCAAGGGAATCAACAAAGTCCAAGAGGGTAGCATATTTCAGAAAAAGAGATGTGCAAGAACAAGGGGACGCAATTTGAAGATAGAGGGGGGACGGCTCGGGGCAATGTGAGGAAGTATTTTTTCACAGACGCATGAAACAGCCTTCCCGAGGAGGTTGTGGGGTCTAAAACTGTGAGAGAATTCAAGAATGTATGGGACAGACATAAGGCAATTTTTTTTTGGGGGGGGGTAAGAAGAAATAGGCTATTGGTTAAATAGGATCTGCAGCTTATCCTGTAGGTAGTGAAATGGGCAGACTAGGTGGGCCAAGCGGTCCTTATCCGCCATCAAAGTCTATGTTTCTATGTTACTGTACTTTGTTGAAAAGCATCTCATGTGACACAAGCAGCAAAAAAGGAAAATTACGTACCTACCGTAATTCTTGATCTTCTTGGACGAGTCTCCACCACTCATTCACACTAGTGGGATTGGCGCCGGAGGCACTAAGACCCATCGGGAGCAAACTTTTTGCTGGAGGGTCGGCGCGAGAGACGGCGACATGGAGACACGGCGCATGAGCAGCGGCTCGAGCTGTGTAATGACCATCTCGGCGACGCCCACCCTCCAACCGCCTCAGTACCTTTTTACCAAGGAGGTGCAGCTTAACTAACTAAAAAGGTAAACCTAACATTAAAACGGACATAAGATAGTCCGATGACCCGTGAAAGAAGGGTCAGCAAAGAAGTCCTCACGCCTAAAGATTTGAGGAGTGAAGACCAATACAGCGGTGAGCTCGGGGATGGGGGGTGGATTGAGTGGTGGAGACTCGTCCAAGAAGATCAAGAATTACGGTAGGTACGTAATTTCTCCATCTTCCTGACATAAGTCTCCACCCACTCATTCACACTAGTGGGAGAGTACCAAGTTGATAATCCCCAAAAGGGCGGCAGGAAAGCCAGAGCTCACGCTGCCTAAGATAGAAGCCTATTAAGGATAGTTCGCCGAATGAATGTCGCCTGGCATGAACATCCAGTGCATAGTGCTTAACGAAAAGTATGCACTGAGCTCCAGGTAGTGGCGTTGCATATCTGCAATAGGAACATTGCACTTCCGCTAGGGATGTTCGCGATCGCCCCTAGTAGAGTGAGCGATACCTACCTTCTAATTTAACTTGAGCCATGGAATAGCAATGACGAAGGCATGCCACTAACCATGAAGAGATACATCTATTAGCGACAGGTTGACCCAGCCGGTGTCGCTGAAAGAAACGAACAGTTGTTGAGTCTTACTTAACATCCTTGGTTCTATCTAAATGAACGCAAGGCTCTCTTAACATCCAAGGAATGAAGAGCTCGTTCTCTTCATTTTGGAAATTAGCAAGTAAGCGGAGGTACCAGAGGTTGGTTCAGATGGAATTTGACACAACCTTGGGAAGAAATTTAGGATGAGTACGGAGAACTACTCTGTCCTTATGGAATACAGTATAATGGAGGGTCCGTAACCAGTGCATGTATCTCAGAGATCCCGCGCGGCTGAGGTAATGGCCACCAGGAAGGCAGTCTTCCAGGTAAGAATTTTAGCTCACAGGTAGCTAGGGTTCAGAAGGCTTCCGAGTGAGCATGTCCAGCCACCAGGTTAATGTCCCAGGCTGCAACTGGATGCTTAACAGGGTCTGGTATGGAGAACTTCAAGAAACTTCTTCAATTATAGGTAACTGGAGCCAGAGTTAAGGAAGAAACCGCTCATGGAGCAGCTGAGATGGCACTAAGGTGAACTTCTAACTGTGGAGTATTGAAGACCTAAGTTTGATAGGTCCAAAGATACTCCAGAACCTTGCCAGGAGGACAGGAAAAAGGATTCCAAGAGGATTTTGCACACCAGAGAGAAAACGCTTCCATTTGGAAGCGCGTTTGCTGGGTGGCTGGCTTCCGAGCAGCCAGAAGGATGTCTGAGACTCACGAGAGACGTTGAACCTCATCTACTTCTATCTCTTCAGGAGCCAAGCATGAAGGTGAAGTGATTTCAGGTTGGGATGGACCAATCAACCCTGAGTCAGAAGACTGATTCGCAAAGGAAGTGGTCTCGGAGAGGCTGCTAACATACTGTTGAGTAGAGGAAACTATAGTTGCCGAGGCCAGGAAGGAGCAATGAGAATCATCTTGGTCCCCTGAGACTCGAACTTGAGGAGTACTCTGGATTAGAGGAAGTGGTGGAAAGGCGAAAGAAAGCGCTTTGTCCACCGCAGCCTGAACGTATCCTGACAGAAAATGCCAGGCCCTGATTTCTGGAGCAGAAGAGAGGCAGTTTTATGCTGAGGGGATGCAAGGTCCAGGTCTGGAGTCCCCACTCTTTGAACAGGGACCGAGCCACGGCTGGATCGAGAGACCACTGTGAGGGTCTGCTCCTGTTCTGCTGAGGTGATCTGCTAGGTCGCTTTGTATACCTGGCAGATAAACCGCTTGAATCAGAGACTTGTGCTCCAAGCACCACTCCCACACCCTCATTGCTTCCCTGCAAAGGGATAAGAATGAGCACCGCTTGCTTGTTGATGTAATACATCACTGCTTTGTTGTCCGTTTGAAGGAGAAATGTTCTTGTGACAAAGGACATCCTTCAGAGCTCGGATTGCATAGAGGACCGCCTCATCTCCAGGACATTTATGTGGAGATGAGTTTCAACTGAGTCCATACACCTTGAGTGTGGAGGGAGACAGTGAGCTCCCCATCCCATTAGCGATGCATCTGTGGTGATGGAGATCTGATGATCCGGGGGAGCAAAGGGGAATCCTTCCAGGAGATTGCTCTCTTGAGACCACCAGGTGAGAGACCTTCGAAGGGGCTCCGTCACCTTGATGGGATAAGACTGGGGGTGAGAGGTCGGGGACCACTGAGTGGAGAGCATCCACTGGGTGGTTCTCATGTGCAGTCGGGCCAGAGGGACAGTGAAGACCGAGGACGCTTATGAGACCCAACATGCGCTGTATCGAGAGAGCTGTAAATCCCATTGTTCTTCCCTGATGTAACGGCCAGTATCGGCGATGCTGAGTCTTCTGTCCTCTGAAGGAAAGCCTTCGCTGAAGAGGTGTCTAGCGCCCCTATGAAAAGGAGCCTCTGGGAGGGTTGCAGTTGAGATTTCTTCACATTCAGCAGAACTCCATGGACGCGAGAAGACGAGAAGTCGCTTGCACGGGCTTCCAAAGTCCCTTGGCCGAAGGGCTTGCTAGAAGCCAATCGTCCAGGTAGGGAAACACTCGAGTCCGACTTTCCTGAGATGCATGCCAGAGAACTGCACAACACTTTGTAAAACTCTCAGCGCCGAGGATAGCCCAAAGGGGCAGGACTTGAACTGGTACGCTGACCCAAAGCTACAAACCTGAGGAATTCTGCGGTGGGCTGGTGGATCGGGATATGTTGGTAAGCATCCTGCATATCCAGAGAGGCCAGCCAGTCGTGTTGATGCAGCAAGGGTAACAGGGTACCTAGGGAAATCATCTTGAATTTCTCCCTGGGAGGAATTTGATTTAACTTTCTGGGGTCTAGAATGGGGCGATCCCAGATTTCTTTGGAACCAGAAAGTAATTGGGAGAAACCCTGTGTTTTCATGAGATGCGGGCACCAGTTCTATTGCCCTGTTGTTCAGAGGCCTGGATCTCCGTGGGTGAGGAGATCTGACTCGAGATGCCGACAACCTTGGTCGTCGTGTGGGAGGATATTCGGGGGTTCCAAGAAATTGAGAGAGTAACCCTCGCTAATTATCCGAAGAACTCCATTTGTCTGAGGTTGTGGACTTCACTGGTTGTAGAGTATTATCAGACGACCTCCACTGGAGGAGAAAGTTCCACCTCGGGCAGAGTGGATGGAACTTGGGCCAACGACCATAAGGTAGCGCTTGGGAGCTTTAGGTCCCTGCGCTTGCTGCGCCTTTCTTGAGGTTGGGCAGGTTGGCTTTGTAAGCTTCCCCTGCCTCTGCCTCGAAAGGACTGACGATTTGCGAAACTGACGTCTGTTCACATGCCCCGAGAGGGGGGCAGTAGGTCTAGGCCAACTTAATGGCCGATCTAGTCTCTGAGTGGCCTCTAAGGCTTGCTCCACCTGAGGCCAAAAAGAAAGGAGCCATCAAAGGCAGCGCCATCACCTGCTGCTGAGCATCATTCTGAAGCTTGTGAAGCACGAGCCAGGAATGGCTTAGTACAACCTCATGGGTTGCTGGAGAGCTTATAGTTGCGTCGAAAGCGCCCATGGCAGCTTTGACCTGTTGGTTATTGGACTCAATACCTCTAATAACTGGTCAGAAGAAGCTCTGACTTTGGAATCGAATCTGAAGAGCTCTAACCATTCTTTTCATAGAGTCCACAGGATATACTCATACTGAGAAAAATAGCCTTTGATAACTGGCAACACGTATACTGCTAGTGGAGGCAGCAAAGACTCTCTTACCTAATGTATCAATCTTACGAGACTCTTTGTTAATAGGTCGAGCTCTAGTAGTTTGAGGAAGAACGACCTTGTCGTTCTCTGCCAGGACTACAATAGGATCCGCAGCGCCTGGGATGCCAAATGGGACGATCCTTGGAGCTGAATACTTCTTATCAATGGATTTATTCACTGAGGAGTAAGAGCAGGGTTATTCCATACCATTTGAGACCAGCGTTCAAGGAAGGCTGAATCGGAGGAGTCAAACCGTAGAGGGATCTCCGCATGAAGATACTGAGTCTTAATATCTTCCCAGGATCGATGTCTGTAGTCTGAGAGAAAGAGGATCCCAGGTTCTTCAACAGAGACTTAAAGGACAGGTCCCCACCACAGGCTCTGTAGCAAAGAAAGATCCTGTTTCTCCACTTCATTACCCAATCACTGTCTGGGTCAGGCTCAACATCATCTCCTGATGGCCCAGAAAGGACTGTTTGGACAGGAAAGGAGTGAAAATTAGGACTGGCAACACGCATACTTAGAGTGGAGGAGCAAAGACCTTCTTACCTAATGTATCAATCTTACTTGAGACTCTTTGTTAATAGGGTCGAGCTGTAGTAGTTTGAGGAAGAAACGACCTTGTCTTCTCTGCTAGGACTACAATAGGATCCGCAAAGGCCTGATGCCAAAATGGGATTTCATCCTTGGGAGCTGAATACTTCTATCAATGGATTTAGCCACTGAGGGAGTAAGAGCAGGTTATTCCATACCATTTGAGACAAAGGCTCAAGGAAGGCTGAATCGAGGAGTCAACCGAGGGGATTCAAGCATGAAGATACTTGGAGTCTTTGGCTATCTTCCTAGGATCGATGTTCGTAGTCTGAGAGAAAGAGGATCCCAGGTTCTTCAACACTTTTAAAGACAGGTCCTCACCACAGGCTCTGTAGCAAAGAAAGATCCTGTTTCTCCACTTCATTACCCAAATCAAGGTCTGGGTCAGGCTCAACATCATCTCCTGATGGCCCAGAAAGGACTGTTTGGACAGGAAAGGAGGAAAATTAGGAGAGGAGGAAATGGCAGAAAACAAGTGGAGAGTCCCCTATGGCTGCCGGGCGCCTTTAGACGGCAAAACGGGCTGAAGACGGCATCGGAGGAGGCGACGGCGCTGAAGAGGCACGCGTTCGTGAGCGCTTGGGCGGCGCTGATGGACGATGCCGCTAACGGTACTCAGACGACGCCATACCGGCGCCGCCCGATCTAACGGGTACCACCGGCGGCGCCATGACAACGGTACGCCACTAACGGCGCGCTGAGATTACGCGGGCGCCGCTTAACGGCGCCAAGAAGCTCCGCGGTCTTCGAAACGGTCGCCCGACACGGCCACAGACCCTGCAGAAGGCGCCTGAAAAGCCCCCGGGAACCTGGAAACAAGAGAAGGAAAATACCAGGAGTTAAGGGCATCGGTGAGGCCCTCGCGCCGCAGCCATGTGAGGGGGGAAACACCTAAGCTCGGAGTCGGCTAGCACCGAAGAATGCGCCGGCGACTAGGAAGGTCCAACCGCCCTACCTGATCGCCGGAGGAGCCCGAGGGCCCGAGGTAACCGAGCCAGGCAGAAGAACCAACTCCGAGCCTATCGCTTCCATAAGAGCGCCCACTGATGAAACTGCTCATCTGGAGCCCTACCTATGGCGGAGGCTCTGATGTCGAGGGCCGCGATTATCGGAAGTTGGCGACCCCGAAGAAGGAGACCGCAACTTAGCAACGATAACGACCGTCGACGCGCAGAGATATACCAGAGGGCGACCTCGAGTGATGCTTCTTTGACCTGTGGGCGAAGAGAGAGCTCGAGGCGAACGGGCGCTGAGAATGCGACCGCTATTTTTATGCCGGGCGGTGGGACCGCCCATCCCCCGGCATCGGACTGACCGTAGTCGGAACCCCGCTGAGGAGAAGGAGGCTGACCGGACCCAGCCCGCTGACTGAACAGCTTTCATACGAAGTCTCCCTACCGTCACCTGACCTGCTCATGGTCGACTCGTTCCAGTGCGAGACTTCTTCAAGTGTTAAATTTAAATATTAGAAAAATTTTACGAAAAATAGAATAAAACTAAGCGATACTACTATCGTGATAATGTTAAAAAACAAACTGAAAACTATGCGCTAGTTTGAAGTTTGACTCTGACAGGCGGCGCGTCGTCACTGAAGCGCCTTTCGACTGGCCGGGAAAAAAGGAACTGAGGCGGTTGGAGGGTCGTCGCCGAGATGGTCATTACCGAGCCGCTGCTCATGGCGCCAGGACTTGAAGGGCGCCGCCTTTCTCACGCCGACCCTCCAGCAAAAAGTTTGCTCTCGATGGGTCTTAGTGCCTCCGGCGCCAATCCCACTAGTGTGAATGAGTGGTGGAGACTTATGTCCAGGAAGATCAGCAGTTAGATATACAGTACAGTAGACAGTTTACTCACTGTCTCTAGTTGTCTGCTCCAGTCCTCCACTCCCCCACACCACATCCCTCTCCAACACATCATTTCATCTCCTACCTCAGTTGCTTTCATGTTGGGCAGGCTGCAGCAATCACCTCCTGCTCAGTCTACTGATCACTGGTCTTGGTCCTTCCTCTTCCAGCAATCACCTCAAGTCTCTCCACAAGTAAGTGACACACAGCCATGCATACTTCCAGCATTCTTGTCCCCTTGCCACTGTCAGTGCGTGCGTGTCCACTGTGGCCACTCTAGCAAGCCTGCCCAAGCCGTGATGGTGGTTGCCAAGATGCAACACCCGCCACGGCAACAATCTTATCTTTGCTCGTGTAGGTGCACTTTAAAGGCTAGGGCAGTGGGCGGAGCAAAGCGTCCCTATCAAAGGAACTAGGGAGGGACTTGCAGTGAGTCGCTCAGAGCAGCAGCGCATAGATAAAAGTTTACTGTGGCCAGCGCTCGGTCCTCTCTGTGCGGCTGATCTGTGGTCCCAATACCATACATGCGCATACTGCCGAAGTCTAGCAGATGTGAGCATGCACAAACAGATAAAGTACTGGAACAGCATTCCAGTTTCAGGAAAAGTAGAACACCGTTCTACCTCACCTGCATTACTGGCCAGGACCTGAAATAAAGAAAACTGTCCCACATAGTCCTTTTTTATTTTTTATTTTTTTAAAGGCCTGTAATCCTACACTCTGCCAAGTATCCTTCCCAACTCTCCATTGCTTCCCGTGCCCCTAAAGGTTAAACTGACATCAGGGTGCCCAATCCCCAAAGTCGGTACCTGAAATAATGAAAAACATTCCTCGGGCTGGCCCGGTGGTGCTGAGGTCTGAGGCGCTGGATGCCTTGCCTTGCGTTGCACCGATGACCCGTGTTTGGGAACGACCTCGGGTCGCCAGTATGCTGGCATGGGGGGGGTGGGCAGGACTGAGCAAAGGCTCTCCTTTCCCGGGAAAGGGGGGAGTCACCCGCCCATAGTCCCACCATCACCGGATGGAGGTCCGGTGATAGGCACAGGCAGCAATGGTGCGACCGGTAGGGTGGGGGGCATCCCTCAAGGCGAGCGTACGCATGCCTCCACATGTGTGTGTCATGTTGGGGATGTGCAGGAGTGGGACTAAAAGGGAAAAAGCCAAAAGTACATACGGAAAAAAAAGAAAGAAAAACATTTCTCATAGTCTTTTTTATTGTTTTATACACCCTGTAAAAAAGGAAAACGTCCATCGATGTCACTTGCCACTGCTGGACACTGCTGCCATTACCCTCACACTCAGCAACCACCTCCCCAACCCTTACTTACCTACTGGGGGTCCAACATCAAAATCTTCTCTGGACCACAGACATGTCTTCATTCTTCAATACCAGACTGAAAACTGAGGAAATCAGGTATGTGGGTCAATGTGTTTCAATGCACTTTGAACTTATGCTCTTAACCTGGTAATTTTCTTTAGTATTTTTTTCTGCAAATTTTTAACGTACCCTTTTTGGGACCCTGTCTCATGAACAAGGATGGTAAAATTATTCAAATCTGCCCGAAAAGGTGATTTCTCGGTCACTGCACGAAATCACCTTTTGGGCAGGATCTGAAAATTTTCTGCCCTTGTTCATGAAATGAGGTCTAAACAAAGATAGTAATGTTGAAAATTTAGAACAACAGTTACGAGCATGTTAAAAATTCTTTTCAAAGCATGCTTGTAACTTTGGTAATTTTTTTTTTATATTTTGACCCCAGATTTTCAAGTTAAACATAGCCATTTTTTCACACCACCTCATTAACGTGACTTTTCGCACTTCTGGTGCGAAATACAGGTGACTCACCTGTAACAGGAGTTCTAGGAGTGGTATATGTTGTTCATCCACACTGTCTGGCAGGTTCCTTGCCGCTTTAAATCTTGCCGGAAGGTCTTCAAGCTGGCTCCTCCCAACCAACCTTGGCTCCGCCCCATGACGCCAGATCTAGCCCGCTGGAAGCCAGGTTGCACGGAGGTCAGGTGGGTCATGTTGATGAACAATATATACCACTCCTAGAACTCCTGCTACAGGTGAGTAACCTGTATTTCTAGGGACATGGATATGTTGTTCAATCCACACTGTCTGGCAGACTCTTAGCAGTTCTCCGGGAGAAGGGAGGCAAGGCGCACACCCCCTACTTAGGGAATAAGGACTGGAGAACCGAGGTCCCAAAACCAGCATCCCGGCATGACTCAAGGTCAATGTGGTAATGGGAAATAAAGGTGTGTGCTGACTTCCAGGTAGCAGCCCTGCAGATTTCCTAGATAGGGACGTCCCTAGAAGCAGCCACCAAAGCAGCAGTATGGCGGGTAGAATGAGCTCTTATCCCTTTGGGAGGCTCCATGCCCACCAACCTATAGCAGAGATCTATGCAGAAGGTGACCCACCTGCTTATCGTCCACTTGGCTGCAGGTCTGCCATGTGCGGCTTCAGCGTAGGTGACAAACAGCTGGTGAACCTCTCCCCGAACTTCAGCCGTCCGCTCCTTATAATAAGCGAGCGCTCTTCTAGGGACCAGAGTATGGAGCCTATATTCGGCCTCCGAGGTGTGATTGGGGTAGAACACCGGCAGAGTCAACACCTGGTAAAGGTGAAACTCCGACACCACCTTCGGAAGGAATTTCGGGTGGGGGTGCAGGACAACTCTGTCCCTGTGGAAGACCAGATAAGGAGACTCGATGGAAAGCGCCTGGAGCTCTCCCATCCTTCTGGCTGACGTTACAGCCACCAAGAAGGCGGTCTTCCACGACAGGTGGCAGATATCACACTTGTGCATCAGTTCGAATAGTTGCCCATGAGCTTAGCCAATACCAGCAGTAGATCCCACGGAGGTGGAGGTTCTCGCACCGGAGGGGATATGTGATCAAGGCCTTTGAAAAAATGCACGACCACCTTCTCCTGTGCCACTGACTGCTTGCCGGCCCGTGCCCAGTAAGCAGAGATGGCTGCCACGTCCACCTTAAGGGTCATCGACCGAAGCCCTAGCTGAGAAAGGGACCACATGTAGTCCAAAATGCTAGCCAATGGACAGAAAAAAGGGTCCAATCCCTTGTCCTGACACTAAATGGAGAATCTCTTCCATTTAAAAGCATAGTATTTTTTGGTTGACTCCTTACGGGATGCCTCAACAACGTTGAGGACCTCGTTGGAAAAACCCAAGGCCTGGAACTCTAGCCGCTCAGGAACCAGGCCGTCAGGTGCAGGGATTGAATGTCCGGATGGAGAACCTTCCTCTTGTTGACTGAGATCAGGTAAGTGAAAAAGAAGAAAAAAATACAGAACAACAAGTTCTCTCCTGTTGCCAACTGTATCAGGAGAACAACAGGGTGGGGGGGGGAAAGACAGAGCCACCTATTGGACAAAATACATAATAAGCACTATTCTTTTACCTATGTATACCTACCCCTTCAAAAAATGACACAAAAATATAATTTTAAGGCCGGCCTGATGGTGCAGAGGGCTGAGGTGCAGGACGCCTTATCTTGCGTTATGCTGGCAACCCGGGTTCAGGAACAGACTCGGGTCACTCGGGGGTCGCCAGGGTGAGGAAGGATTGAGCACCCGCCAACAGCTCTCCTTCCTTGGTGGTGGGGGGACTCAGCATCGCGCTGCAGACTGACACCCAGCAGAAGCTGGGGATCAGCACAGGCACGATGCTAGAAAGGGTGGACCCACGGACAGGGCTTAAACTGCCTTTGTGCAGGTGGAGATAGTCACCCTGCCCATTGCACATGCGTGGGTCTGGGGAGAAAATGGAAAAAGGATCGGAGATGGCAGTCTGTGCCCGCGCCTCCCCCCGGCAATCTAGATGCTGGCGTCTGGGGGAAGGCCAGCACCCTCGCCACCAGCCCTGTCACTTGAGGGATAACCTGTGGGAGATGGCCGGCTGGGGCGGGTGTGGGGAAAGCCTTGTGAGAGAGACACGTCCCCTGCGAGGGAGGGGCCGGAGCTGCCTGCCAGCTCCGAAGGAGGCGTAAAATGTGTACGGAAAAGAAAAAAAAATGTAATTTTAATAAACATTTTAATATTTTTACTGTTTTCTTTTTCAGTTCGAGCCATTGTATAATAGGAATAATGCAGTCCAGGGGTGGGTGTTATGCTGGGATAACATCCCTTCTTGGGTGTTGGACACCTGCAGCCTCAGGCCCAAATGCCCGAGACAGGATGTTATCCCAGCACTACACCCACCCTGTTGTGCATTATTCCTTTAGTAGATATGGAGGTATCCTGGGAGAACCTAACAGTGGTGGAAATGCAAGGTCCACATTTTGACCACCTGGACTTTTATCATCAACTCACCATCACACTAGCCCCGTTTCCAGGTAGTTTCATCATTGGTGGTGACTTTAACACCCCTGGGGACCTGATCTTGGATAGATTATCCCTGAGGGTGTGGGCTGTGCCCAAATGTTCTGTTGCCTGAGAACGCTGGCTGATGTGTGAAGATACCTTCAGCTGACAGGTAGAAGAGTTCTCATTTTACTCTCATGCCTACCAACTATACACCCCCTTTAGACTCCATCCTGCTATCCTTGGGTGTACTCACTAGATGGTCCTCAGCCAGGTATGGCCTGATACTGCAATTCGACCATGCCCCTTTGTTGGTGGAACAGGCAGATAACAGAACCGCCCCCACCTAAACAATGGCACCTGGATCCAACATTTTTTGGATACAGACTTTCAATCAAAAATGTCCTCCTCTCTCCGAGAGTTTTGTGCCTTCAACATAAGTGGGGACACTGCTGCTTCCAACAACTGGCAGGCGATGAAGGCCTTCACAAGATGGGTGGCCAATGCTGCGGCCTGACTGAAAAGCAAACAAGAAACACAACCAGAGAAAGAGCTGGAAGGGAAGGTGCTCCAAATGGAAAACGACACCCTCTCCTTGGGCTCCATGACCAATACAGTGCCCTAAGGCAACTTAAAGGCCAGCTGAACCAACTTATAACAAGGAAAATAATTCTCTCCCAATCACGGGGAATGCTAAAAAACAATAACTTTTATTCATAAAAATAGGTGGTAGCACCCCCAAAGCATCAGCGTCAACGTTTCAAGTTTTCAAACTCTTTTTCAAGACAATTGTACCCCCTAGTGCTGGCCATTTATAGTGCAAGTACCTTAATACATGTACATAAGAGGAATTAAACTTCCGATTACCATAAATATTCTACACGTAATCTCTTAAAACCAAAGTGTATACAAACATTTCACCAGCTTCCTTAAGTGCATTACAATCTTATATATATAGGCACTTCAGTTAATTGCTGAAATACATTACAGTGCCTGTAATGTATTTCAGCAATTAGTTGATGCTTTGGGGAGTACCACCACCTATTTTTATAAATAAAAGTTATTCTTTTTTAATGTTCCCCATGATTGGGCGAGAATTTTTTCCTTGTTGTGAGTAGCCAAAGATTCTGCATTGCATTTGGTTAGCATGGGATTTCAGCACCGCAGACTGCTCTGTAGCCACAAGTGTCCTCCTTTTGTGCTTGTGAACCAACTTATATCAGCTGGCATAGAAAGAAATCTACTATTCGCCAGGGCTGGGGCACAACTTGAAGGACACAGAGCTGGTAAGTGGCTTTCCTGGCAGTTAAAATGTCTGTAGGCTAAGCCAGCCCAGTGGCGCTGAGGGTTGAGGTGCTGGACACCACACCAGTAACCCGTGTTCGAGACGGCACGGGCCGCGAGGTCGGCAGGAGAGGAAAGGATCGGTCTTGAGGGCTGCTCTTTTCTCTTGGGGTTCCTGGTGTTACGCCAGCTGCCCCTTGGAAGGCTGGGGACAGGGTGTCGCCGTAACGTGGGTGGAGCCTGGCTGAATGCATTTCCACCAAGGCCATTGCACGCTCCCAGCTCCAGGGGACAGTACGGGAAAAATCGCTGGCCCCTGGATATGTGCCGTCTCGGTGCCTGACCCTCCAGCCACCACAGTTCCGCTTTGGCGGCCCCACTCGGGGGAGGGGGGGCTTCCCCGGGGTGAGGGTTAGGGTCACCGAGGATAGGCAAGCCCGTTCATGCGGCTACAGGTGCCTGCGGCACAAAAAATGAATAAAAAAAAAAAATGACTTTAGGCTGACAGAACCATTTTGGGTATTGTCCAACCTGATGTTTCGTTCTCAGTGAAACATCAGGACAATGGTCAGGCCGTTGTCACATTTTACTCCACTTTATACACCTCGGATGGTCCCCAGGATGCCTTCCAATAGGCCTTTTTTCAATCTCTAGTTCTACCAGTCTTGTTGGCAGAGGACCTCAGAGTCACCTGGACCACCCATTGGACCAGTTAGAGATCGAGACTGCTGTCAAAGGTTCCATGTTGGATAAGGCCCTGGGGTGGAACAGCCTCCCTACTGAACTTCATAAAAAATTCTGGGAGAACTGGCCGTTCCAATGGCAGAAATTATCCAAGAAGCCATGATGTCTGGCAAGCCTCCCATCTCAAACCCTAGCCACCATAACAGTTTTGCCTAAACTGGGTAAGGACCTCACTCTGTGCAGCTCATATAGGCCTATATCTCTGCTTAATGACATAGAAATATAGAAACACAGAATTTGACAGCAAATAAGGGGCAGACTGGATGGGCCTTGCGATCCTTATCTGCCGACAACTTCTATGTTTCTATGTTTCTAAGGAACGCTTGGCTCACCCAGTCTGCCCATTTTGCCCTACCTACAATATGACCACAGACCCTAATCAATCTCTAGCTCTTTCTCCCTCCCTATTTTCATTTCCATTAGGATACCTTATGCCTGTCTCATGCATTCTTGATCCTCACCACTGCCTTTGCCCGCCACCTCCACTGCAAGGCTGTTCCAGGAATCCACCACTTTCTGTGAAGAAATATTTCCTCACATCTCTCCTGAATCTGCCCCTTCCAGATTCATAGCATGTCTCCTTGTTCTTGAGCTCCTTTTTTCTGAAAAATACTTCCTTCCTGCACCTTATTTACACCTGCAAGGTATTTAAAGGTCTCTATCCTATCCTCCTCCTCCTCCTCCTCTCTCTCTTCTCTTCCAGTGCATACATATTGAGGTCCTTTAGTCTCTCCTCGTAGGGCTTTTGATGCAGATTATGCACCTATTTAGTTGTCCTCCACTGGGCCGCTTCCATTCCATCTGTGTCCTGCTGAAGATGTGATCTCCGGAACTGGACACAGTACTCAAAAGTGGGGGTCTTACCAGTGATCTATACAGGGGGAAACACCACCTCCCTCTTTTTGCTGGTGACACCCCTCACTATGCACCCAACATCCCACTAGCCCTCCCAACTGCCTTGTTGCACTGCCAGGCTACTTTTAGGTCATCTGATATGATTACACCTAGGTCTCTTTCCTGCTTGGTTGCTGCCAGTACCACTCCACCCATTTTGTACTCCACCCCCTGGGTTTCTGTGCTCAAGTGCATTATTTTGTACTTTTTCACTCTGAAACCCAGCTGCCATACCCTCGAATGCTCCTCAAGTTCTCTCGGGTCTCTGTTCATTCTTTCTACCCCCTAGACTGTCCACACTGTTGTAGATCTTGGTGTCTCCGCAAAGAGGTAGACCTTTACTTCCAGCTCCTCTGCAATCTCACTTATAAAGATATTATAAAGGACTGATCCGCAGCACTGATCCCTGAGGAACCTCACTGGTCATCCTCCTTTCCTTGGAGTGAACTGCATTTATCACCATCCTCTGTGGCTTATTCCTGAACCAATTTCTTACCCAGTTTACTACCTTTGGTCCTACTCTTAAGCTATCCAGCTTGCTTACTAGTCTCCTATGTGGAACGGTGTTGAAAGTCCACGTCCACCACTCCATCCTGATCTAATTCCTTGATCACCAGTCAAAGGAATCTATCAGACTCCTCGGATGTGCCCTCCCTCCCTACATGAATCCATGCTGCCTCGTGTCTTGTAACACATCGGATTCAAGATATTCCCCAATCCTCTCCTTTAGCAGTGTATCCATTAACTTTCCCAGATGTAGACTGCAAAATTATAACTAAAATTCTGGCCAGCCACCTGGAGGGGGTCCTCCCACTTTAATACATCCAGAGCAGGGGGCCTTTATTAAAGGATGACAGCCCAAGCATAACATATGCCACACTCTAACTAGCATGTGGCATCATAGGCTATGATATTAAGTGGGACAGTAACACCAGGGTTCAAAGCTACCTTCCCTTTCTCTTCGGCCAGACATAGCACCTTCAGATACTTGGGCATTCAGGTGTCTGTAGACACTTCCTCCCTTTTTAAAAATACTTACCTCAAACTATCCCACACATTACAGGCGGAATTTGCCAGATGGCCCCTGATGCCCCTAGCCCTATATGGTAGGACTCAAGTCATTAAAATGAATGTCCTCCCTCGCCTTCTGTTTTTGTTCCAGATTATTCCCATCCAGATCCCAGTCCATTTTTGGAACATGCTCCAAAGGGACAGACACAAATTTGTTTAGATGGACCCATGAATCTCAAGAAAAATCTTACAGGCACCCAGTAGGGGGAATGGGTCTTCCCTGTCTATGCGGTTACTATTTAGCATTTCAGGGGGTATATGTGTGCACCTGGGCAAAAGAGGATGACACTGGGATGGTACCACATAGAGGAAGACATGTTCCTGGGGAGGGTATTGTAAGCACTCTCAACAACACCACCCCCCCACATATGGCAACATGCCAAAACCCATGGTCTAAGTACTCCCTATGCATTTTAATAAAACTTAGAAAACTGATGAACACTCCAAACAAATGGCCCTCTAACTCTGATCAGACATGAGGAATCCTTCACATGCCCCCCACTAGATGGAGGGCATTCATACTGCAAGGGAAGCGGCCTTAGTAGATTTGCTCAATTCATAGAGCCTGGAGATTGTATAACATTTGTGCAGATGGTAGAAAATTATAACCTAAGACGGAAGGACCATTTTAGGTTTTTACAGCTTCGATACTGAAAGTGGGCAGAATCAGGGAGGAAAGTCGATATTCTGAAGCAGTGATAGGTGGAGGAGGTTGCACGCCCCAAAAGCCCTTTCACTGAAGTCTGATACCAAAATGTTTGCATGATTTGCAAGCAACATAAAAAGTCCCCTTAACAGATTCTACCATTCAGCTTTCTAGAATCAGCAGCCACATGATAGC
This sequence comes from Neoceratodus forsteri, assembly GCA_016271365.2. Lineage (NCBI taxonomy): Eukaryota > Metazoa > Chordata > Ceratodontiformes > Ceratodontidae > Neoceratodus > Neoceratodus forsteri. The sequence goes on along the minus strand of CM057449.1, from coordinate 1,270,321,821 downwards.
TTCTCTCACAGTGGAAGAGTACACAGAATATAAACTGTCAGCTTCCTGTTGGAGTAAAAACATTTAGAGCACTCTCCTTTTTATGGGGACCAATTAACCTTTGATATTCCATATTAAAGGTTTATAGTCACATGACAACTCAGAAACAGTATTATCGTAACAGATTTGGCATGCTGAGCTGCCAGCCCCAAAAACAGTTCTCTTTCCTTGAGCACTGGATTGTCATCAGTAGGTGACATTATTGCACTGGTACAGAGAGTGATAGTGCAGATCTCTCCATTCCTTGCTCCTCTCACTTGCTGTTGCACCGTAAATATAGCTGACCCTATCATCCATACCCCACACTGCAGCCTTGCAGAAGCACAAAGGCCTCTGTTCGACTCGCGCTGCAGAAGCAAGAAACACAAACTGGCCTCGTTTCCAGAACATTGCGGATATCTGGGAGCCACATTCAGGTGGCAGTATCATCTCCACGCTCAGAGAAGCAGGAAGGGTGTCCAGCTTGCTCACTGTTCAGTGACAAAGAAGCTCAGAAGAATGAAGTTGCCAGTCAGGCCATTCTTGTGATGGTGGGGACCACTGACAGTTTGCATACGTAACATTTTAAGAATGTAGCCGACTTGGTTAAAGAGCCCTGACACAGTCTGAAAGACTTTGAGCAATGTAAGATGTAGACACAATTCAATGTATATTTCATATGTTTCTGTAATTCTTTCCCTTTTTTCCTTTATTACTGAGGACAGCCATATAAAAAGAGGATCACTGTTGCCTAAACTATTTCTGTCCTGGCAGCTTGACTACACCTGACATCATAGTCCGCTGTTTATGACATCATAACTATCTCCACAGCAACAGATTATGACATCATAAACAACATTGAGATGTCAGGTGTAGACAAGCAGCCAGAGCAGATACAGTAGGATCTTGTTTTTATGCAAAATCCCTAAATCATTTAGCAATAGAGGTAGGAATTACAGAAAAAATAGGTAATATAAACTGAACTGTGTCTAAATATTTTTTTTTTTTCAAAGTAGCCCCAACAGAGTAAGGGGCTTTTAAATATTAAGGTATGCTTAACCCTACTTTTTTGGATGAACTGCAGCACATATGATAGCAACATTTTTTTCTCTTATTAATCCCCTCCACCTGTAGCTTCCATAACACTACAGATGACAGGGAAGAAACAGCTATATAACCAGTCTCACTTAACATCGGCTTTCCTTATGTCTGTCACGTAAAAACTAGCACTGATTTGATACTGCGAACAGTAGATTACAGTAATAATTAGTTTCACAAATTTTGTTTTATTTTTTTATTTATTTACTAGTTCTCAGAGATTAGCTAGAAGCTTATTTACATAGGTTCCATGTCACAGACAAAATACAGACAGGGTAAATTTACATTGCGTAAACAATAGAAATTATCAAGCACAAAACTATACATTTATAAAGACCTATGCATTCTACCTTGGGATCATTTATTTTTTATTATATTGCAACACAGTTTATAAAGTACATTTGGGTAGAAAAGAGATGGGTAATAGAGAGGGATTGGAAGAAAGCAGGAGGAGGGAGGAAGTAGGTGAGCTGTGCAGTAGGGAGAAAGCAGGGGACATAAGGAGTGCTGTGAGGAGGGGAGGGAGGCGGGGGGATAGGGCAGGGGAAGTAAGCGACGCAGGACTTGTCAGGGGTGGAATGCGGAGAGGGTAAGGAGCAGGGGAGTGAAGCAAGAAGTTGCAGGCTGCAGGAGCCAGTAAGCAGCACAGAAGCCTTGTCTAGGGTGAAAGGCAGGATAAGGAGAGGTTAGATATTAGAGGGGGAGAGTAGGCAGCTCTAGGCCTTGTCAGTGGTGAAGTGGGGGAAGGAGGAGAGAGGAGGGAAGGGAAACATGAGTTTGGGGGGTTAAGTGCTACTAGAGTCTTAGTGGATTTAGCAGGGAGCTTCATTGGAAGCATCAAATAGGCAGTGGGTGGTGAGAGGGATTAGCACTCACAATCACACTTTGTACTGTAGGTTGCTAGGTGGGCTCTTAGGTAGGTTTTAAATTGTCCAAGTTTTGAGTTGGACAACAGATCTGAGCAAAGGGAGTTCATCCATTTAGTCGCTCTATAGGTGAAGGATCATTGACCTTGGGAGGTATGCTGGAAAGGAACTTTTAGTGTCTGACTATTACCATTTCCAGTATTCCACAGCTAGTGTTGTTAGCGAGAAGACCAAGTACACCAGGGGTAGCAAGACCTAGGGTGGCCTTCTTGGCTAGTAGGCAGACCTGGTAATGAATCTTGTTATCCAGGTTGAGCCACCCTGTACGACAGTAGAGTTCACAAGTGTGTGTTAGTTTGTGGGCTCCTAGGATGAGCCTGCATGTTTTATTTAGGGCAATCCTGACTCTGTGAAGAGCTGTATCAGAAGCCGCCCCGTAGACAACTAGTCCCTAGTCAATGGTCGACAGGACTGAGCTGGTCACAGCGAGTTTGAGGGCTTCATCAGTGAGGCAATGCCTATGTTTGTGCAGCAGCCCTATTCTGGTGTTTACAGCCTTTGCAACCCGATCAATGTGCTGCAAGTAGGAGAGGGAGAAATCGACGGTGATCCCCAGATATTTGAAAGTGTGGACCATTTCCATTATTTTATTTTGGTTATTGTGGATTTGCAGTTGGTGTGATCTGTGTCTATTTTGTGGTGTGGCAAAGAGCATGGTCTTTGTCTTCTTGTAGTTAAGAAGGAGCTGTGACTTACGAACCAAGACTCGACTGTTGTGAGGCAGGTCTGCATTTGTTCTTCTACAGTAGCTGGGTTGGAGTGACTTGAAAACAACACTGCAACATCAGCGTACAAGAGAATTTGGTCTGTACAGGCCTGCGGGAGATTATTTAGAAATAAACTAAAAAGTAGGGGGCCCAAGATTGAGCCTTGGGGTACCCAAGTCATGAAATTGCAAGGTTCTGACAGGGACTGAAGGATTTTAACCTGTTGCAACTGGCCAGTTAGACAGCTACAAAACCACTGTACAGCTTCAGGGGAGAGACCTGTGACAGACAGTTGGTGCAGAAGGAGTTTATGGTTCACTGTATCGAACGCCTTAAGATAGGTTGATATAGGGTGCTCCAACCATATGCTCACAGTCTAGGGTATTATGGATGTAACTAGTGAATTCTACCAGGGCCGTGGTGGTACTATGGTTTTTCCTAAAGCCATGTTGCTCTTTGCATTGGAGCTGGTACTTATCCAGGTAGTCCACTAGCTGATCACTAACAATCCTCTCAAGGTCTTTGGAAAGGGTGGGAGGGAGTATGGAGATAGGTCTATAGTTTGAGTGGCCAAATCTATTCCCACTTTTGAAGATGGATGTGACCACTGCCCTTTTCCAAAGCTTGGGGAACTTGGCTGTAATGAGTGACAGATTTAGGATGTGGGTTAGAGGATGAATAACTGCGTCTAGGGTGAGGGCTAAGAGTTTTAGGTCAAGTGAGTCACCGCTGGTCCTGTTTCTTCCAAAAGCCTTCGTGAGGTATTTTTTTTGCCTCAGGTACAGAGACAATTTTGCGGTAGCATGGGGGAGGAGAGGATGCGCTCGAGTTGCTGTTACTCTTGGGGTATGGGCCGTTGTGAGTAGTTAAGACATTGAGAGGGAGCACTCCCCTAAGGTCTGTGAAGACCTTGTTGAAGGTGCTTGCAATCACTTCGGGTCCTGAGTGAGGTTCCCATGACACTGAGCATTTGGGGGTAGTTTCTAGGTTTCCAGTAATGGTTTTTACATTCTCCCAGAACTTCCAGCTATCCTCCCAGGAGTTTTTAACTCCTGCTTGAACTACTGCCTCTTGGTCGTAATGGCTTCGCAGTTGTTATGGGCGGTTTTGTAGTTCTGCATGTCTATGCTGGATCTTGTACTATGGGCAATACACCAGAGATTATCCCTAGCCTTCATTTGTTCAAGAAGGGAGGAAGTGATCCAGGATTTATTGAGGCCCTTCACTTTACGTCTTTTTGAGAGGGGCGTGATATGTCGTAGGAAGCATTAAAGGTACTTACAAAGGCTGTCAACATCGCTGGTGTTGTAGATGCCTGACCAGTCTTGCTGGTTTAGAAGGGATTTTAGGGGACCAAGTTGCCCAGCTCTAAGAGTTCTGGTTGTGATAGTTTTAGGTGGGGTTTTAGGGGCTTTGTTTGTCTAGGTACAGAGAATAGGGGAATGGTTGCTTATGCTGTCCAGGAGTACTGTTGTTTCTGTTATCCTTTCTGGGTGGTTGGTGATTAACCAACCGAGTAAGGAGCTGATTCCGGTATGGTAATTCGTCCTGGTGGAGGCGTCCACAAGTTGTGATAGAGGTGAGGGCATCAATATAAGGAGCCCCCTCAGGGCACATCCAGTTTATGTTGAAATCTCTGAGCATTAGGATCTCAGCATCCTTGCAGTGCCTGGTGAGGTATTCTATAGTATCTCTGAGTCCCAAGGCCTGATCTTTTGGGGGGATGTAAACCATGACTAGTGTGAGGCATTTACCCCATGACACAATTTGGACTTGCAGTGGTAGTATTTGAAAGTTTCCACTGGTGCCAGGGGTTGGTAGCACGTGACCATGGAGGGTGTCTCTGAGGCAGACAATGCAACCACCATCTCGTTTACTGGTTCAATCCTGTCTAAAAGAGGTATACCCCTCCATTTTGGATGGCTAGGTCAGGAACTCTTGGGGTTAGCCATGTTTGCACTATGAATAAGATGTCGGATTTGTGTTGTGCCATCCAAGCCTGGAAGGAGTCATGTTTAGCCAAGAGGCTACAAATGTTCATTGAGGCAATGGTTAGGACCCATTTCTTTGTTGGAGGGACTGGTTGTGTGGGCCTTGGCCCAGGGTTGGGGTGGATGTTCCCTGATAGCATGAGTAATAGCCAAGCAAGTCTTACGGCTTGCCATTTTAATTGTTTTTGGATCTGTGTATGGGTACAGTTGTTCCATCTGGCTTTTGCAGAGGGGTCCACAACTATAAGCAGATTAGGCTGAGCTGGTAGCATATGGTAGGTGGGACGCATTGTTAGATAGGGCCCGCTTAGCATGCGCAGTTTCCCAGTTGGGGTTGCTGTACCTGGGCCTGGAAGGTGCAAGGTGACCCAATGATAGGGTGAACATTGGATTGTTGGGGAGCTGCATTCTGGGCAGGGACCAGGAGTGGTGGTGGGCAGAACCCAACCAAGTAAGAGAAGGGTGAGTAGAAGTGAGTACTTGATAAATATGAAGTCTTGAATTGGGGCTCCCCCTGGGGGACAGGCAGTGGGCACAGCTGACTGTGGGAGATAGTAGGCTAGGATGAGGATAATAAAGAAGGTGGGAGGTTCAACAGGGAAGTGAGATGGGGGGGAACACTAGGGCCGAGAGCTCTTGGAATGGTGCCAGTTAGGGAGACAGCTATAAGGTAAGAAAAAGTACAGGGAGAAGTGTGGCTGCAGGAATAGTGCAGCGGTAGGGTGTCTGTCTTTGGTGTTAAGGGTTGAGGCACTATCGTAGCACAAGATGGTTTAAGGAGGTACTGGGGGGTTACACTAGGGGGCAGACACAGGGAAATAGCAAGGTAAGAGTGACAAGGGAGCAGGGACACTAAAGGGAAAGGATAAGATAGAGGGTCTCACTACTGACTCCTAGTGGTAGGATGTTATAACTTGCTAAAGGAGAAGTGGGCACTGAGAAATTTCTATGCAGTCATGTGACTGGTCATGTGATCAGGGTGACCCAATAAGTGTAGGGGCAGTCCAGAATGGGCGGTGGAGGGGTGGGTGGGGCAGGCGACATGTACATTGATGGGCTAACACCACAGCCAAACAAAAGTCCATTCTCCAGAATGTGGACCATCTGTTCAGTGCCTCTTGTACGCTGGAGCCTGTGTAGCGGCTCCCAAGTGAAGAGTGCTCCGTCGGTGGAGCAGCAGAATGGGGGGCTGGTTTCAGCTGGAGCTTGTGTAATGGCTCCCAAGTGATGAGTGCTTAGTCAGTGGAGCAGCAGAATGGGGGGGTTGGTTTCAGTTGGAGCCTGTGTAGTAGCTCCTGAGTGAATTTGGTTTGGAACTGAATGTTGTCAGTCCCCCTTTAATTATATGTACATTAGTCCACAGACTGAAGAATACTGTACTGCACAGATAGCAGATTGTGAAACTTTTTCAGCCAGTCTCTCTCAAAGGAAACCACAGCAGTGCTTACACAAATCAATTTACATTGTCATCTTCAAAGTTTTACTTTCATTAATGCAGTAAAATTACATACGTTTTTAATAGTAAAGTCAAGATCTGCATGGGTTGATGCTGAGTAGGGTTGGAAGGATTTTCTTTTATGTGAGAAAATTGTGCAAAACCCCACATTTTCGCACAATGAGTCTTACCAATAACACTGGAAACATTTGGTTATTTTTGTATGCTGGGGAATCTACATGCACATAACTGCATTTGTTGCCAGCAAATCTGCAGTTTTCATGTGCAAATTGATGCTCATGCAATACTTCTTTTTAGGGAGTTGCGCAAAAACAGCAATATTTTCAAAATGTGACATTTCGCAAGGCAATCTCTGCAAAAACACAAAAGTAGATTATGCGTAGCCTAAGTGTCATGCAGTGAAGTCTGATGAGGATGTTAACAAAAATGCCCCAATACAACTAGGCCTTCCCAGAATAGCAATAATCCTGTTACAGGAGAAAACTAAGCACAGAATGCAAACTTAACTACTGTACTCTGCAATTTCATATTTTGGCTTCGTCTGCAGTAATAAAATCAATGAAATGATTGTTGTACTCGCTATATGGTGTAAGAAAATATTCTTGCTCTTTTCTCCATTATAAATTTCTTTCAGAGATGCAATAAATAATAGCCATATGCCGAACGCTTCACCATTAGCACAGAAATGAATCGCACATTATCCTGCGCTCCTCACAAATTTAAATCACATGCCATTTAAATAATGAGACGCTAGCAGAAAATGACAGCTAAATTACGTAGTCTTCATCATCAGCTTTCTTTCACTCTTCCATTTTCACAAATGGTACTTAAAATCCATTGAGAGAATTAACTAATTGGAACAAACAATTAACTTACACATAATTAAACAATGTGTAATTAGGCCAATTCATCCTTGCAGCCAATTATGAGACAGTAACTGTGCTATCTCTTTTTGTTAGGTGAAGGCTAAATTGAATAAAGCTTAAATGAGGATAAAAAATTGTCTTTTTTTTGGTACTCTTACTTTGGCTCTGTTTTTTTTTTTTTAAAGGCTGAATACACATTTAAAACTACGCAACTTACTGAAGACACATACTGTTATGCCTTAACTATATTCAACTAGAACAGTGCCCAATCTTCATACCAAACAGGTTTGTAGAGAATCTTCAGAGAGTGCCAGCTGAATGGCTGAGTGGGAGAGCCGAGAGAGGTGTCCTCAACAGAGAGTACTCAAAGGTCAGGGTGTCACAGGGATCAGTCTTGGGACCTTTCCTCTCTAACATCTTTGTCTATGACACAGAAGTAGGGATTCAGGGGAAGATCTTCCTCTTTGCAGATGATATCAAGATATGTGACAGAGTGGACAGCGATGAGGGTATCAGGGCCGCAAGGAAGGATCTAGAGAGACTACAGAAATTGTCTAGGGTATGGCAGTTAAAATTTAATATATAGAAGTGTATGGCAATGCACACGGTCACCTAGAACCCATGAACAAGAATACAGAACAGGAGGAGTAGAGGCTGAGAACAAGGGAGGAAGGGGACGTGGGGGTGATAATTATAGACAACCTGAAAACACTGGCTCAGTGCAACAGGGCAGTGGGGAGGAGAAACAGAATGCTTGGATGCATAGGAAGGGGATTAGTAATAGTAGCAATGAGGTGATCCTGCCCCTGTACAGATCCCTGGTTCGGCACATCTGGAGTACTGCATGCAGTTCTGGAGCCCACACTTGAGGAGAAATAGGGACAAGGTGGAGGCAGTGCAGAGGATGATAAGCAAAATGATCCAGGGACAACAACAGATGTCTCTTAAGGTAGCTGGTTCATTCCACTGGGGTGTCAAACAGACGAGGCATACTGATGAGTCCTGGTAGGACGAAACACGTGTCTATGTCATCTGTTAGCACCCTTTGCAAACTGTGTGAGAGGCCTTTCGGCACCATGCAATTCTGCTTAAAGTTGAACCAGCATAATATGTGGTGATTTGCATATGCAGCCCATGATGCTTTGCATTGTGTGGGTATGTGTGATTTTGTATTTTCTTGAAACTTGGCTTCCCAGCCAAATGCCCTTTGGGGTAACCCTTGCCTCAGTGTTTGTGCACAGAGGTTCTTTGTCTATTTGGAGGAAGCCAGAAGACCTCAACATATAAACCCTATAAATGAGAGAAGAGGTGGATATACTAGAGATGTACTGTACATGTACCTTCATGGAATAAACAAGATGAATAGCAAAGAGCTGTTCATACTGTGTGGACACCCAAGCACTTGGGGGAACTCCATGAAGCCGGTAGGGGAGAGACGTAAGAAGGACATCAGGAAATATTTTTTTATGGAAGGGATAGTAATAGGTGAACTATGTCAAGGAAAGTTGTCTGTGCTTAATCAGTAGAGGGATTCAAATAAGTGTGGGACAAACATTTGGGACTGGTATAAGCAGAAGTGAAGGGGGGAGTAAAGACTGGGGTATATCTGAGGATATGATGCCTATGACCACTGTGCACTGAGCATCCACTGAGTTGTCCTCATGTGTAAACTTGCCAGGGACACTGAGGAGGCTATTAGACTCAGCATGCACTGCATGTAGTGAGCTTGCACAGTCTCGCATTCCTTGATGTAGCATGCCATCTGCAGAACTGCTTGCAATCTGCTCTCTGTAAGGAAAAGCCCAGGCCTGCGTTGTGTCCAGTAGAGCGCCAATGAACAGTACCTGCTGCAAGGTCTGTAGCTGAGACTTCTCAAGATTCAGCAAGACCCCATTGGAGTGAGCAACTGAGAGGCAGTGGTCACTTCCTGTTCAGCTTCCTGTCTGGACAGGCTCAAGATTAACTAGTCATCCAGGTACAGAAAGACATGGAGTCCTAATTTCTGTAGATGTTCAATGAGTACTACAAAGCACTTTGTAAAGACTCATGGCACCGAGGAATGCCCGAATGGCAGGATTCTGAACTGGTAGTGTTGCCCCAGTACTATGGAATGGTGGTATCTGTGGTGGCTGGGGTGTACCAGTATGTGCTGGTATGCAGCCTCCATTTCCAGGGATGCTAACCAAGAGAAATCATTTTGAATTTTTCTCGATCCATGACTTTGTTAAGATTTCTGAGGTGAGAATGGGATACATGCCCCCTAAGTTCTTTGGAACCAAGAAGTAGTAGGAGCAGAATCCTGTGTTTCATTCTGACTCTGGCACTATTCCCACTGCCCTGTTGTTCAGAAAGCCCAAAAATCTCCTGTGCCTGGAGCTAGGAACATAGACTTTGATGGCAGATAAGGACAGCTTGGCCCACCCAGTCTGCCCATTTCCCTACCTTGAGGATAAGCTGCAGATCCTAGTTAACCAACAGCCTACTTCCTCCTACCTCCCACTAGGATTGCATTATGTCTGTCCCCTGCATTCTTTAATTCCCCCACTGTTTCTGACCCCACTACCTCCTCAGGAAGGCTGTCCCATGTATCCACCACCCTCTCTGTGAAAACATACTTCCTCACATTGCCCCTGAGCCGACCCCCCTCTATCTTCAAATTGTGCCCCCTTGTTCTTGCGCATCTCTTTTTCTGAAAGATGCTACCCTCTTAGACTTTGTCGATTCCTTTCAAGTACTTGAATGTTTCTGTCATGTCCTCCCTCTCCCTCCTTTCCTCAAGGGTATACATATTAAGCTCCTTTAGTCTCTCTTCATAAGGTTTCTGGTGCAGACCCTGCACCATTTTAGTTGCCCTCCTCTGGATTACCTCCATCCTATCTATGTCCTTGCGGAGATGGGGTCTCCAGAACTGCACGCAGTACTCCAGATGGGGTCTCACCAACTGTCTGTACAGAGGGATAACAACTTCCTGTTTTCTACTGGTGATGCCTCTCCCTATGCATCCCAGTATCCCCGCAGCCCTCCTTATTGCCTTCTCACATTGCTTGCCTACCTTTGGATCCTCTGATATGACTACCCTCAGGTCCCATTCCATTTCTGTTGTTGTTAGTACCTCCCCCCATTGTGTACTCTTCCCCTGTGTTTTTGTTTCCCAGCTGTGATTTATGAGCTGACATTGGGGGTTGCCTTCTGAGCGGATAGTCTGGAGGGAGTTCTGTAAAATCCAGGGAGTATCCTCCTGGATTATCCTCAGAGCCCGATTGTCAAACATGATGGATTCCCATTGCCGGTAAAACTGGGATAGGTGCCCCCCACTGGGGAGGAGAGGTCTGCCTAGGGCAGGTGAGGTAAGACCAGGGCTGCACCTTCTTCCGAGGCTGGGGAGGCAGACTTTTGTTTTGGGCTTCTCCCACCCTTGCCAGGAAAGGACTGTTTGTTATGGAAAAACCCTTGCCGCTTTGAGGGTAACAGGGAGCTGGTCTGGAAGTCTTAAGGGTCATTCTAGTTTCGTTTCATGCCTTATGAGATTGCTCCACCTGCTGTCCAAACAAATAAGCCCCATCATAGAGAACATTCATAACTTGCTGCTGGACATCTTGGGTGAAGTCAGAAGCCTGCAGTCAGGAATGCCACCTGATATAAATGCCTGTAGTGGCAGACCAAGATGCAGTATCAAAGGCATCCATGGAGGCTTTAAGTTGGTGACTGTTAGACTCAGTGCTTTGCTTGACAGTCAGCAGAATATCCTGTTTGCCAGACACATGCCTATTCCAAGGAAAATACTCATACTTAGAAAAATGGCTTGGTAACTGGCAATCTTCATGCCCCAAGTAGCCGAAGCATAAGCTTGCTTGCCCATACTGTCTATCTTGTGCGACTCTCGGTTAATGGGGTGTGAAGCGACCCCCTTAAGGATAATGGCCTTGTCATTCTCAGTAAGGATAACAATAGCATCAACTATGGGTTGAGTGACATACACTGGTTTGTCTTCAGAGGCAGTGTATTTCTTATCAGCCTACTTAGGGACAGCTGCCACCAAAGCTGGTCTGTGCCACGGCACATCAGACAGGGTCTTGAATGCAGGAGGAATAGGTAGATCTAAACTGACCTGTATACTGGACATGTCTAGGAACTCCAGCAGGAGGCGCTTGCCCTGGTCAATGGCTGCTGGCTTGAAATTCAGGTAACTGGTTAAAAGAGTAAATCCTGAATCGCATGGTTGTAAAGCGTCCCATCAGAATAGCGAGGTGCAATACAGTGATAGGGATAGAATGCCACAGGTCAGGTTAATGCTATTCCAGTGACTGTATTGCAGTCATGGGGGTGGGAGAAAGGGATGAAGCCTGTGCTTGGAGGGGTTCCACTGAGCAGCTGTCGTGGTGCAGAGGGTAGTGCCACAGGCAGAAGAACGTTGGTGGACCAGTCCCGGGAGGTATGCTTCGTCTTTTTGTCATCCTGGGATGTGTGTTGTTTTTTTCTCTTTCTCCCCCCTCCCGACCTGTGGGGGTACTGTGTCTAACCCCACCCCTGGTTGACCTGTGCCATTCTCTCTCCCCTCCACAATGCCCCCTGAGGCTTCACCCCTTTCCTAAGCTGCCTCCCCCCAGGAGGTGATTATATATAGAAGGGGCGGTTCGGGGTTGGGGATGAAGCCTCCCATAATGGGGGGCAAACAGAAATCTGTGTGTTTTTTCCATGGTAGCAGTCCATGTCTTTGGGGACCACTATCATTGTCGGTGGTCTTGCGGTCGGTGTTTTGGGCAGGCGCTGTTGTGGAGAGCGGCATTTTTAACTTCGCTCTTGTGGACTGCGCTGTTTTGGCATGCCTGATCCTAACCTAGCACCAAAGTTCATTGCTGAATGCACATTTCCGAGCACAGCCTGAAAGGTAAGATCCTTCTGAGGCACAGACACAGGAACTGGTCTGAGGTATCTAAACTACAGAAACAGTCATTGTCTCCACCTTCAGAAATGATGAGGCCAACCTCAGGGTTCAGACTCGTCCACCTCTATTCCCCAACAATCCAGAGCACAGCTGTAACAACACTGGAGACATCAAAGCCAGGGACAGCACGGGAACCAGCACTGGACCTGACACCGAGTGTTGCACCAGAACCAGCACCAAATTTGGAACCAGGCCAGACCCCAAATGGCCCAAATCTGGCACTGAAACTAGTGTAGAAGACCCATTCAGAACCACAGTAACTGGTAATTACACTGTGACTGGCCCATCCCTAAGCGGGACAGGGGAGTAGCCAATGGGACAGATGTCGGTGGTGTCATCTCCGCAAGGACCCTGAGATTGTTGCCAGATGTGAACGCACTACCTGTCCTGATGGCACAACCTGTGGTACAAGTTCCACCAGCCCCGAAGGACAAAGGACTGGCTTCACTAGCAGTGTCACCTGGGCCAGACGCAGCACCCACTGCTCTGTATCAGCTGCCTGGTGGTGGAACTGCCCACTGGAGTCCCGCTTACAGAAAGAGAGGGACTCCAAACCTGAGTACCGATCTCACAGAACCAGAGGCCACCAATGATGCCGAAAGTGCCAATGAGGGCCTCCAACTCCAAGAAACTGAAAATCCTGCAGTAAGACCTCACAGAAGATGACCTTGACCGGTGCTGTTTCTTCCCCTTCTGACAGGAAGAAGCAGCAGCTGAGCCCAAGTGGTGACTGGGCCCTGATGGACAGCGTGTGCAGGACTGCTTCTTTTTCTGATTGAGGAGGACTGTCCTCCCCCCCACACACTTGACCGCTGTAATCAGAACCTTTTCCTTATCGGGAAAAGTAGACCAGACACGGCCACTCTTCAGGCTCCTTAACATCTTCCATGGTCATTGACCGCTGACGCTAAGTAAGACTAAACAGAAACAAAGACAATGTGCGATGAAATACACTAAACTAACACACAAGTAACAAACTAGTTTAAAACACTAAAACTGAAAGAATGGGATGCCTGTTGTCGTATAGACCTGAGGTTCTTACTCCTGGCAGGCAGGCGAGCGATGAAACTTGACACGCACTTGACGATGGAAAAAAAAAAAAAAGCAGCTGAGGTGGTTGGGGGCTGGTGCCTACATAAACACGCAGCTGCGTGAGCACTTCATACCTCAGTGTCAGTCCTCTGAAAAGTTCTGGCTCCCACTGGGACCTAGTTCCTCCAGCTGAGACCCATTAGTGGGAATCAATAGTGAAGACTGATTCCTGGAAGATCTTAGCCCTGTTGGACTCCCTGTGTTACTGGTCTATGGCACTAACCCCCTCTCTTTGCAGAGACCAGGAAACTGGCCCCTGAGGGCCAATGTAACCAGGTAACTCTGGCAAGGATGGCAAAGGCCCAGGAGGGAACAGAGCCCAGGGGGTCTAGGACTTCTGCCTGGGCTGCAGGATTGGCAGGGGACCTCTCCCAAGGGAGGGCCTGGCAGAACCACCCGAATGCGGTCATCCTAATTCTGAGGAACAGCCCAGTCAGTGCACATGGGGGATTCCCTCAGGCGGAGAGAGAAGAGCTGTATAGTCCTCATGGGGTGGCTTCAGTCTCCACTGGTGTGCTGTTAATCAACAGCTCCAGGGAGAACATCATCTCTCAGCCATTTGACTCCAAGACTGCGTTGCCTCTGGTGCCAGACTGAGGGATGACAACAGTCCTGCAGATGGGCCCCCCAAGTCACCACGGTTGCTGCCGTCCTCAGTGTTGGGCCTGACATCAGGTCCAGTGTCGATCCCAGAGCCATCCCCAACTTTTGCCTCAAGAACAGCACCAGTGACTGATTCGGCACTGCAAGCGGTGCCAGGGCTAGGGACAACCCCAGGGATGACCCTGTCACCAGCGCGCTGCTCAGTGCCAGACCTAAGACCAACACCATCCATTACCTGGGGCAGCTTTGTCCTCTGCCTCAGCATTGCTCCTGACACTGGAGGAAAGAACCATCTCCATCTCAGCAACAGGACGCCACCCTCTCCCTGGAAGTTTCCTTAACCTCGAAATTGTCTACTCGCTTGAACCTGTTATAGCTTGTTTTCCTATGAAACTTAAAAACGTTACTGCCTTAAACTGTTAATAGCAAATTTACGATGTAACTTTCCTGTCTGGTTTTACCTGTAATGTGTATCGTGCTTTGTTAAATGTTCTTTGTGACGTGGAACCTTTGTAAAAGAGCCCTGACTCAAAGGTATTAATTCCTAGACTAATAAACTAAACTAAACATGGCCCTGGTGTTCATGCCTCTTCCATCACCATGAATGGTATTGGAAAGGGCCCAATGTCTTGCACATCAACACTGCGAATGACGCCAGAAATCAGGGTGGCACCAGGCCACAATGCCGAGATGTCCATCAAGGGAGACTGAGCTATAGCTTTGGCCTCACCACCGGGGACATATGATGCTCAGGGCAGACAGACTGTGGGGGCTTCACAGCTGGCCACTCAGAAGTGGCTGGCTGTCCACCAGATCCTCCCTCCAGGGCCTCCGATGCCACAGCAAGGCAAGGTCGAGGAGGAGCCCGTGGTTCCATAGAACCAGAGGTCCCGGAAAGGAGCCCAGTGGAAAAGCGCACAGACCTTACTTTGGCCTCACGAGCGCAATGCCTGCCTCCGAAGGTGTGGATCAGTCAACCCCACCTCATTGAGCAGACTTCTAAAGTACGGTCCCTACAGAAGCAGCAGGTAGGTGTTGCACTCATCCATGCTGCGATCCAGGCCTAGGCAAGCCATGTAGGTCCAATGCTTCGTCATCACCATCTGTTTCCCACAGGGGCACAAATGTATGATGGGAGGCATACCAGGTATCTTCTTAGCCCCTTGCCTGTCTGGTTTCAGCATGACAGAAAAATAATAGAAAAGAAGAAAAGAAAATGGAATCCTGTACTAGAAAGATGGTGATCCAGTTTAAATTTGGCAAAAAGGCGCTGCTGCTGCTCCCACGGTATGCACTCAACAGCATGAAGAACAGAACTGAGGTGCTAACAGAGCAGTGTTAGATGTTGGCTGGCATATGTGGCACCAAGTGAGGTGCATAGGTGCCAACAGTACGTGAAGTCGGTTCCCTCCCTGCAAAAGTTTTGCTCCCGCAAGGTTGCAGTGCCCCATGTCAAAGACCCATAAGTAGAATTCAATGATGAAGACTGATTCCAGGGACATCATGGTGTTCCTGGAGTTTAGCTAGAGTAGGGAGGAGAAAGACAGGGTGATAGTTACCACGGGAGAACAGGTCACACCCTTTGGAAAGGGGGATCACCGTGGCCTGCTTCCCTGTGACAGAAACTGAGGTTAGAGTAAAGGAAGGTAGGTGACAGGAAGAGCAATTGCAGGAGCACAGAAAGACTGACGTTTGGGTGTCGAGACCATCAGGGCTCCCACCTTTGTGAATGTTCAGAGTCGAGGGTATTGTGAGAAGCAGAGGGTTTGACAGGAGGGAAGGAGAGGGGGAGGGTGGGAGGAGGGGGCAGAAAGGAGAGAAAGGGCACAGGAGGTAAAAAAACAGTTAAATGATGAGGTAATAGGTACATGAATTAGGGTTACAAAATATAGTACATACTGAAGTACAGACTGGGGGCAAATTTTCAAAAACATTTGCACGTGCAACCTAGTTGCCCCAGAAAATGTCAAAGCACTCTTTTGAGCAGAAATCTATCAACCCCACATTTCCACCGATAATGCCACAATTTAAAAATAATTATAGATGTTGTAATATCCCCCAAAACCTAAGTCAGATTTATGCTCTTCCCCCATCAAAATCCTGTTTTGAAAATCCAGTCCATTTTGTTTTTGAAAGCAGCAGTATTGTGATTTTTTTTAAGATAATACAGTCAGCAGTGATCTTGCCACAGATTGGCTCACCACTGGAGAACTATGCGCCGCTTTGGAACCCTCATCTGAAAAAGGATAAAGAGAGGTTTGAAACTGATCAGGGCAACAAAGATGACTCCGGGTTACAAAGGAAGGTCTTACCAGGAGAGGCTAGATAGCCCAAACGTAGACTCAATGTATGTGTGTGTGTGTTGGGGGTGGGGAGGGGGGCATGATACAGCAGAAACTTACAAATTCATGCAGGGACTTGATAGGGTAGACACCATTTATTTAGACTAAAGGGATAAATGACCATCAGGGGACGGAACCTCAAATTAGCAGAGGAACCTTTCAAGAAAGACATAAGGTAAGTTTATAAACATAATGCCCTTACCCAGAGGCTCAAGATGCTTGACATAATTACATAAACAATTACATACAATATACAGAATAGTGTATGGGCAACCATACTTTAACAAGGCTGTGTTTTCATTGAGGGATTTAGAAGACATCACAGGAACCTTAAGAGCGAAGTTTGACAAGTCCCTGAAATCCTCGCAACCCCGAGAGGGAAACACATGCCGAGTTGTATATGGTTGTCCAGATTCTATTTTTATAGTATATGGTCATTCATACTGAAAAGATGTCCTTACTTCTTTAGGTGATTGTGTAGAGAGTCGGACCACCCAGGTTGCGTAGCGCAAAAGCTACGAGAATCGCACGCCGCTTTCCACTGTAAACGTAAGCTTAGCGTAACTTACTTAACAAGACACGCGTGTCAACTGTCCCAACTACCACAAATAAAATAAATTATCATGAAAAAGCGTAAAAAACAAACATAATAGCAGACTTAATCAATGTATTTAACCTTTCATCAGGGGGCTGTGACCCCCGCACCCTCCCTAGTTCGGGCTATCTCTGCTCGTAGGTACGCAACATGACGTTTACTCATTGTCAGTTACGCATTAAGCGCAGCTCCACCGCTGGTCCGACAAACTACACAATCACCTTTCTTTACTATTGCTGCTCGGAATTAACAGGCTGTGCAAACATACGCTGTCATGAAACTTTTGTCTGCAATGTGCACAACACTTTAGAATTCGCACAACAGTTTGAAACATACACAACAAGGATTCTGACCTGTCCGATTTCCATGCACAGCAAGGAGTACCATATACCTAAAGAAATGCTAATATTCTACAAATTGCAATTTACAGAGTAGCTTTTTCTTATCATGAGACAAAATCCTGTCTCCCATGAAGTAGACGGTAACCATAACCGGTGTGTAAAAATGTGTTACAACTACTTAGTTTTAATTATGCATTAAAACTGGGCGGTTGTAATTGCTCCCTTTCAATCTAGCTTGCACGAGCAATAGTCACGCAAATGACATATGAATTAAAAACACAAATAACTTGAAAAAATAAGACCTGTGTAGATGACTGTAAACTGGACACCAGAATTTTACACACACCCTTGGTGCAGAAAGCCTCCATAAAACCCCTCAAGCTTCATTCTCAGGGTTTATGTAGCATGCCACATCTTGTGTGTGTGTGTAGAATTCTGGTTACACACACCCATTCAGATATTACTCTCCATGTACTTACTGTCTTGTATTGCTGCTCTATTTTGTTACTCTAATTGGTTATTTTGACTGGCATGTAGTGTTCCCCTTCCTTCCCTTCCCTTCGAACCCATCTGGAAATGAACTGTTCCCAGCTCAGAATGCTTTTCCTGTTCAAATGGAGGCTGACCTGTTGGCCATGCAGTAGGGTAACTGCTTTTGATGCTGGCAATCTGGGTTTGGAAATTAATCTGGGCACTGAAGGCTGACCAGAGGGAGGATGAACGAACATCCCAGAGGATGCTCATCTCCTCCAGGTAAGGAGGGTTGACAATGATCACCCACACACTACTGCCACCTGGGTGACCACAGGTGGAAGTACAACCACAGCCACTTTGAGGAGGGGCATACCACCTAACATCGGAGTGTCAGCATGCAGTGTGTTACATCCTTGGGTTATCAGAACCACAAACCAAAGGTGAGAGGTTCTCATACCCTAAGAATGCATGGAAGACCACTCTTAAAACTGTAAGAGTGGTGTCTGGGGCGGTATTAACATACAAAAACCTTACCTATATATTACATACAAAATATACCATTACATATAACATTTTGCTTCAATCACTGAACTATTCCATCGGTCATTCACAAATCACAGTTCTAAGTAAGTGACTCTGCTCAACTATAGTAGGTACAGGTTTTCTGAAAAGACTCAACAATCCTTTTTTTGATTCTACTTGGGGGGAGCATTGTTTTGGATGGGCGGAGCTGACACACCATTGGCGCCAACCTCGAGGCCGATGCACTGCGTGGTGCACAAGGGTTGGCCTAGTTAGTCGACTCCACCTTCCCACCAGTTCTGAGCTGCCGGAAAGGTGAGGAAAGGGTTGGGAGGGTGGGACAAGGAAGTCCAAGGGACAGACCAAGGAAAAGATATATAAACCACAAGGAGAAATAAGCGACTGAGAGGACAGAAGAAGGAAGACTAAAGGGATTGGGTAGGGGCCCCAATCTCTGGAAATAGAAAAAAGGAGAGAGGAAGGATTTAGGATAAGCTTGGGGGGGGGGAGAAAGGTAACAACCATACCCTGGAATCCTGACTTGTCTCCAGATTGTATAGGAACTGCAAGGAGTAGCCAAAAGGCTCGCTGTCAGCATTCAAGGCACAGAATCACTGGCAATAATTCCAAAAAGCAGAAAACGGCTATTCTGGAAGAAAGACAGGACACAGGGATTCTCCCCTCTCTCAGGGGAAAAAATATTTAGTGTAAGAAATGTTGGTTTCTTAAGAAAATTAAGGACATATCCACAGGACAAGGGAACTAAAGATTGATGGGACAAAGAAGTGGAAGGAATGGAGGGCAACTACCAACTCCCACCCCACGGGGTGGAGCCAAAGCACTGGAGAAGGAGTGCCCCCCCCCGTCCTGACCACTCTCTTTAAAACATTATCCCCCTGTGTCCCCGTCTTACCCCGCCCCTGACTAACAGAAAGGAGGGGGTCGAGAAAGGACACAGAGAGGGACGGGGACCCAGAGACTGAGGCCCCAGGGGGATGGCGGGTGGGACTGTGATGAATGGTCAAGATACACAGAAAGATCATAATTACGGTAAGTACATAATTTTCATATCTTATCATCTTATCTGTGTCAATCTTCACCATTCACCACCTTTGGGTGAGCGCCAAGCACCCCCGAAGGAGGTTTTCAACCCTAAGGGACGGAGTCCCTTAGCTCTCAGTGGGTGACACACTAAGAGGGAGAACCTTCTGGGCCTGGAGAGGCTCAAGAGTGGGGAGAGTGAGACAGGGACCCCCCAGGAGGGGAAAGGAAGTTGCCCTGACAGACGCCGCCTCACTCTACGGGAGAAGAGATAGGTTCTCTGGTGCACGGAGTTAATCACCCTACGCCGGGCCAAGGGTGACAACCAGGAAAGACGCAGCCATGCCGTCCGTCTAGTGCAGATAGCTGTCCCTACCACTCTGGTAGCTACCTCATTGGCATACAATGCCCTTGCTTGTGCCTTGCTAGCTCCAGGCCACGTGAAGAGAGTGCAATGACTTGTCTGGTTTGCTCCGTGTCAGGCAATGAGGCTAGGAGCTAACCCAGCCTGGACCACAGGAACCTATCATAGGATGCGTAGTGGGCCTGATGTGCTGCGATAGAGAGCAGCAACCGTGCAGAGTAATGAACGTCCTCCTCCCCCAGAAGTCAAAATCCGAGGAATCTTGATCTGGGGGCTGGTCACAGAGGAGGGCACGGAGCCCATCAGCAGTGTCCAGTTGCGTCAATCCTGACTGAGGATGAGGCATAGAACCTGGAGACTCTGGGGAGGGGGGGGAATACCACTGGCAGAGATCCCTAGGGGTAGGAACTCCAGAGCAAGGTCTCTGCCAGGAATGCAATGACGCCTCTCAAAAGGGAGCAGGCCAGGGGGGCACCACAAGGGTGTCGTCGCTGAAACTGCCTAGGAAGGCATGCGCAGAGTGCTCTGGATTGCTTTGAGTGGGAGGGGTGATGTGCAGGTCCTCCAACATCCTCACGAGGAATCGCTGATTCTCCGCAA
This sequence comes from Neoceratodus forsteri, assembly GCA_016271365.2. NCBI lineage: Eukaryota > Metazoa > Chordata > Ceratodontiformes > Ceratodontidae > Neoceratodus > Neoceratodus forsteri. The sequence continues at coordinate 1,270,301,840 of CM057449.1, read as the reverse complement.
GATCAGCAGCTGGAGAAATGTGGACAGATGTCTCCTCTCCCCCAGAAGAGGGGGATGAGGAGTCAGAGGACCTCTCCCCCAGAAGAGGGGGATGAGGAGTCAGAGGACCTCAAATGCTCAGAGGGTGGCTGCTCAGGGGGAGGTTGAAAAACCTGTCTGTCCATGGCCCTGATGTAAGCAAGGAACTGAGCAGGCACGGCCCTGAACTGCTCCCAGGAGAGAGGCCCGCTAGGACCAAAGACGCCTGGGAGCGCAGGAGAATGTGGCAGGAGAATAGGGACAGACCCGACAAGAGAAATCGACTGACCTCTGCCTGGGCTAGGGAGCGCCCCAGGAGCCCCAGAAGATGAAGGAGCTCCAGAAGACTACACAGCCGACAGCTGAATGACCATTGACCTGTGCCCGGAAGAATCCCCCCGTGAGATGACCGGGGCCGTGTAGGTTCAGAAGGACAGTCCCCTACCTCCAAAGAATGGGGCCCTCTCGAGGAAAACGAAGGGGAAGAGTGGAGATCCGCTATGGCTCCTCCCAGAGCCGGGTAGGTTCTGGAAAAGGGCGGGACAGAACCCAAAAACCCTCGACCCTCGGAGTCCAAGGTGCCCTCCTCCTCGAGCAAGGAGCCAGCCTAGGCAGCTGGCAGCCTGAGTCGGCCCCTGAAGGGCTATCCAGGGAGTAGTACCCTCCCTCCCATGCGTCTGGACGGCCCCAAAGTTGGGCGATTCAGGCACACCATCCGAGGGGGTACCACCGCTGAGGGGTCGGAGATCCCTCCGAGGCCAGGCTGCAGAGCAATGGTGGCCTGCACCACTGCCTGCTGTTCAGCACCCCTGATCCTGGTCTCGGTAGTCCCTGTCCACTCCTCAGAGGGGGACTGGCTGCAGCCTGTCAAGGACACTACCAGAGTGTCCACGTGGGCAGCTAACTCCAGACAGCCAGACTGCCCGTCTAACTCAGAGTCCGACTCCTCCTCCAAAGAGGTGGAGACCGAAGTCCTGTGCCAGACAGTGTGTGGACGCTCACTGCGATCCTGACCAAATAGGTCACCAGAAACAGAGACCGCACCAGAGTCAGTACCAGTGCCCGCCGCAGCACCACGAACAGTGGCAGAAGAGGACACGGCTCCAACAAGGGCAGCAGCCTTGGTGTCAGAGCCTGACACGGCGCTGTCTGGCCTCACGGCACCGCGGGTGGCGCCGATAGAGATGGCGCCAATGATGTCCCAGACAGCATGAACAGCACCATCCAGCCCTCGCAGCGCCGACGACAGAGACTGTGCCAACAACGGCACCGACAGCGCCCACGGAACCCCCACGGTGCCATGCCCGGAACTGCGAACGGCTCCAGAGCTGGACACAGCACCGTGCTCAACCTCAGCACTGCAGACAGCACCGAGGCGAGAAAAAGTCAGAGATGGTGCCACAGAACCTCCCACGGCGCCACTAGCAGCATCAGCGCCGCAAACAGTGCTGTCATCAGGGCCCACAGTGCCACGAACGGCACCGAGGCCCAAAACGGTGCCTACAGACGGCATCGAGGACAGCACCGACCCAGGCCTTCCGAGCCGTGGGTCCTACACCAGGGGAGCCTTCGCCTCCGAAGGGGCGACTGCCAATGCAGTGTCTCCCGCCCATCCCCCGGAGGGAACAGACTGGGCCTCCTGCACCGCGGGAGGAGCCTCAGCCATGGCTAAGCATGAGAGGCCGAGGCTCCCTCCTCTTCGGTCCATATAGAACTGGGAGGGGACCCGAAGGAAAGGCCGAGAGAACGCGGCTTGGCCCGACGAGTGCACCCCTGACCCCCAAAAGTCGGCGGAGTTCACCCCACTTTCCACGCACGTTGCTCGATGACCCAGTGGTCCATGGAGAAACAGGCGTCGCACAAATCCATGTCGTGAAGTGGGCCAAGACACGCAAGGCAACGGTCGTGCTGGTTGGTGATGGGGAGCCATCCCGTCTTAGAAGTCTTCTTGCCTTCCGACCAAGACATGACCAACAGAGGAAAAAACACCAAACAAGACTCAACGTCACAGATAAAACAAATAATGGAAAGATCTTAGCGGGCGACGTCGAGTGAGCTAACAGAACCGGCAGAAAGGGAGCCGACGGACTTCGGCACTGAGGAGAATCAATACAGAGTCGAAAAGGGATTCAATTTGCTGCGTAGTAAGGTAGGCCTCAAAATCTGTCTCAAAGCATTCCTGAAGTGACCTCGATGGCGGAGGCGAAGAACTGGCAGGGCGGGTCAACAGCACCTAACGGCCAACCTCACGAGTGCACAGCGCCAGCCTCGAGGGCGGCGCTGATGGAGTGTCAGCTCCTACCATCAAAAAGAAGTTCTGCTGGGTCAGCGACCTCCGCCAATAACCCAAAGGTGATGAATGGTGAAGACTGACACATAAAATCGCACAGTCTGAAACAACTGGGTAACTGGTTTCATACTATGGGTCTCTTAAATGAAAAAGCCTTTCTATTTTTATTGGATTTTATTCAAGGGACTGTTCTCAAGAGTCCTTCCACAAGGTTGGATTAGTCTTTGGCGCAAGGTAAGATGCATTCAGTGTGCAATGCTATGTCCACAAATATGCAGTTATTGCTTGAGTATTTGGCAAACACAAAGATCTATGCATTGATTTATACAAAATAAACTAAACTTACGTGACATAACGCTGTCAACATACTGAGGCAAATAAGGAGCCCATGAGTCTATAGTTTCCTTGCGTCCTGCCTGCCCAATTCTTCGCAGCTCTGCTAGTAACAAAGCTTGAGCAGCTTCTCTTACCTACAAGAAAAACACATGGAAACGTACGTCTCTGTTAATGCCAAATAATTCATGGAAGAACACTAAACACGACAAAATGTTGGTCTACCTTTCTGTGACTACCACATTAGAATGCCTTTTATCCAAAGCAGTTTAGTGTCTTAAAAAGAAACAAGAGTCTAGCACAGAGGTAGAATAAGCTTCATCAGTTCAATATGACATCACTGCAACAGCTGTTGACGACAGAAGGGAGTTGCCTTGGGGTATTTTATAATATTTAATGGACAGAAATGCCATGAGTTTCTTAAAGGGACACTGTCAACCCCCTTAGGCCTCAAAATGTCCCTTGTTTAAAAAACACATTTTCTGATTGCCAACATTCTACAAAGATTGCTGATGTAGCTAGTAGTTTGATTCGGATTCTTTTTTTCTTTTAAAAAGTGAAAAACAGACTGCCCACCATACTGGTGTTATCACACAAAAACAGGTTTGTTTACAATCCTTAATCAACTCCCACTGCCTCGTTCTTGGACTTGGGAACACCTACAACACAGTCTAGCCTCTCATGATGCGGTGGGAGTTTAGGAGGCTACTGCCTCATGAGTGACTGCACTATTTGGGTGTGTTTGTAATGCTCAGGAAGTATGCAGTAAGAACAGATCTAGGATTGTAAACAAAACCAGGTTGTTTACAAATATACATTAGCATGCATTTCAGTTCTACTAAACAAGAAGACAGACAAAACAAACAGCAACATCAATGAATTTTAGAGAAGGTAAGCAATCATAAAATGCGAGTTTTTAACTAGAAATAACATACTGCAAAACAGGTTGACAGTGTCTTTTTAAACCCTATTTATATGGCCGCTTTTGTTCTCACTGTAGTCTGTGTCAGCGTTGCCCCAACTTTCAAGAAGGACATAAGGTTTGAGGTGATGCATGTTTGAGTTTACACAGGCCCTCTCGGCGCCAATGCAAGACACAATGGAGAGAGGCCTTGAGTCTGGGGTGGGCGACTGTTTGGGGAAGATGCATGAATGTCACTCCCTTCTCGCTGCTAAAATGGTTTGGAGCCTAATGTTGTGAAACATTTCAAACTGCAACTGTTCTCTTTCCCCTTGCTATCCAACTATGCACTACTGAATGAGACGGAGCTATAAAAGGGGAGCAGCGGCAGTTTTAAAGCTGTCCGCCACTGGGTCTGTGGTCTGAAACTTACCTGAAGGATTGAAACTTTTTTGGGGGGGGAGATAATGGAGATATATTCTTTGCACCCCAGGAGGCTTACTACGACACTACTTTAAAGTTTTCTCCACAGCAATGCAGCACTGTTCCTTCTTGTGTATTTGGAGCACTGCGTGAAAGGAACAAAGCAGCGATGCAAACAATGCTGCCAGTCCACACAGAAACACAGTCTTTGATGGACATATAAGAATTGCTTGGCTGCCCCTTTTTCCCTGTGTAGATTATCATCGCAGGCCCTAATCAATCTCTGGCTCTTTCTCCTCCCCTTCCTTTCCATCAAGATGCCCTTATGCAAATCACATGCATTCTTGAACCCTACCCCCCCCCCACTGCCTTTGCCCATGTCACCTCCACTAGAAGACTGTCCCTGGAATCTACCACTCTTTCTGTGAATAAGTACTTCCACATCTCTTCTGAATCTACCCCCACCAGCTGCATAGCATGTCCCCTCGTTCTTGAGCTCCTTTTTTTCTGAAAAATGCTTCCCTCCTGTACCTTATTTACCCCAGTGAGGTATTTAAAGCTCTCTATCATATCCCCCTCTACCTTCTCTATTCCAGGGGGTACATATTGAGGTCATTTAGTCTCAAAGGGCTTTTAAAGAAGACCCTGCACCATTTTAGATGCCCTACTCCTGACCGCCTCCACTGTGTCTATGTCCTTCCTGACATGTAGTCCCCAGAAATGGACACACAACTCAAGATGGGGGTCTTACCAGTGATCTGTACAAGGACAAAACCACCTCCCTCTTTCTGCTGGTGATACCTCTTCCTAAGCACCCCAGCACAACACTAGCCCTCTACCATCTTCCTTGTCACACTGCCTGGCCACATTTAAGTCATCCGATATGATTACCCCTAGGTCTCTTTCCTGCTTGGTTGTTGTCAATACCACACCACTCATTTCATACTCCACCACTGGGTTTCTGTGCCCTAAGTGGAAGTGTATTATTTTGTACTTTTTCATACTGAAACCCAGCTGCCATACTCTTGACCACTCCTTGAGTTTTCTAGGGTCTGTGCTCATCTCCCCCAAACAGTGTCCACCCTATTGAAATCTTGTTGTCATCTGCAAACAGGTGGAGACACTTATAAAGACATTAAGGGGGACCGGTCCCAGCACTGATTCCTGAGGTACCTCGCTGGTCACCCTCTCTTCATCACAGTGAATTCTGTTTACCACTACCCTCTGTCACCTATCCCCTAACCAATTTCTTACCCAGTTTACCACCTTTGAACCTACTCCTAAGCTATCCAGCTTATTTACTAGTCTCCTATGTGGAACAGTGTCAAAAGCCCTACTGAAACCCAGGTAGGCCACATGCACTACTCCCGCTTCGCCCTGTTGAAAAAAATCAATCCGACTGGGTTGACAGGCCCCAGATCCACTCGCCTCGGGTCTTATTTCCCAATGGATTCAAGATATTCACTATCCTTTCCTTCAGCGGTGTTTCCATTAACTTCCCCACCAACAATATTAGGCTGACTGGCATATAATTGCCAGCCTCTTCCCCGCTACAACTTTTGTGATATGGGACTACATCTGCCCTCATCCACTCCTCCGGAACCACTCCTGTTTCCAATGAACTGTTAAATAAGACTGTCAGAGGTGCAGCCAGTACCTCCGTGAGCTCCCTCAGCACCCTTGGATGCACCCCATCTGGCCCCATTGCTTTGTCCACTTTCAGATTAGCGAGTCCCTTCAGGACTCTCTCTCCACTGACAAAGGACTAGTGTCCACCTCTCCCCACTTCAAAGCTCCTGTTATTTTATTGTAGTCCTTCCCCTTCTTCTGTGAACACCGAACAAAAGTATTTGCTTAATAGATCTGCCCTTTCCTGGTCCCCCTCTGCACAGTCTACCTCCCCCTTCCCATTTTAACCTTATAATCCCTCTTGCTGGATATTCCTCTCACTTACGTATCTAAAAATGTCTTGTCCTTTTTTATTACCACCTGGGTTATTCTCTCTTCAGTTTGTGACTTTGCACTCCTCAATGCTTTGCCTGCTTCCCTCTGTTTCCCCGATAAATCTCCCTGTCATCCTCCATCTGTGTCTCCTTGTACCATCTGAATGCAACCCTTTTAGCCTTTACCTTTTCCGCCTCCTCTTTTGAGAACTACAGTGGTCTCTTGCTCCACTTGCTCTTACTCACTTTCATGCGGCAGAAGATTGCTGCCTTCACTATGCCCCATTTTAGCTTTGCTCACTGTTCCTCTCTCCGCAGGTATTTCCCCCTGCCAGCTCATCCCTGAGGCATTCCACAGGACCCTTGCTCATGTGTGGTTCCATTCTGCAGTTGTCCTTATATTGAACCATAATGTACAGTGATCACTAGTCCACAGGTGGCCTCCCACCTTGACGTCTGCAGCACTGTCCCTGTTAGCGAGCACCAGGTCCAGTACTACCCCATCACAAATGGGTTCACTAACTAGCTGCCTGGGGAACATCCCTGCAGGGAGTCCAGGATGTCCCTGCTTCTAACTAAAGTTATAGCTGAAAGGCTCCAATCTACATCCGGCAGACTGAAGTCCCCCACCAGCAGCACTCCCCCTTTTCTGCCATTTTGGCAACAGCTTCCAACCAGCACTTTATCTAACCCCTCCTCCTGTGCCAGAGGTCTGTATATAACACCGGTAGGAACAGCAGCTCCGTTCCCTGTCTCCAATGTGACCCACAATACATCTGCCCCTCTGTGTATTCCCTGTATCTCCATCGCTTTTATGCTTTTCCTCACAGAAAGCACCATTCCCCTCCTTTCCTTCCTACCTTGACTGTCCTGAATAGAGTATAGCCTGGTATGGACATATCCCAGTCATGGTTTTCAGTGCACCTTGACTCGGCAGTGACCAATATATCCAGGTTGGCCTCTGCCATGATGGTCTCTAGGTGTGGAATCTTATTTCCTAGACTTTTAGCATTCACAGACATGGCCTTCCAAATTTTGTTAGCACTCTGCTTGTTACTGCCCTTTTTTTCTTCCTTCTCCCCTCTCTTTTAAATGCTCCAGTCCCCCTTCCCTTCATTTCTATCACCCTGCTTCCTTTATTCATGTTCACCCTGGAGGGTTCCTCCCTCCTCAGGTTCTCCCTACACTCTGCTTCAGCCTGTGGGGGGAGGGCAGTTTCTACCTCCCCTACTCCCACCGCCACCCCCCTCAGCTAGTTTAAATGTTCATCAAAGTAACATTTAAACCGTCCACTTAGGACTGCAGATCCCCTCCCAGATGAATGCAGGCCATCACCCTTGTATTGGCCCTCATCCTCCTAGGTAGGTCCCCAATCCCCAATGTAGCCAAACCCCTCCTCTCTTAACCATTCGTCCAACCATGAGTTGAAGCTTCTGGAGCAGAGATCCTTCTCCTCCCCCCGTCACAGACAGAAAGCACCTCAGAGAAAGCCACTGAGTATGCTACCTATCTAAGATCACTCCCCAGCTCCCTAAACTCCCATTACACTATCCCAGCCCTGTCCCTAGCCAGGTCACTGGTCCCCAGGTGGACAATGACATTCGGCTCCCCCTTCCTTCCTTCTGCCCTAGTGATCCCCAGGATTGGTTTCCCATCCCTTTAGTCTGTGGCACCACGTATGCACCCGACCTCCCTCTCTGCCCCCTTCCTATTCCCAAATATATCCCCCAGACAACTGAATCCCCCACCAGAAGTTGCTTCCTCCTCCTTTGGGGTTCTCTCCCACCCCGGGGCCTCCGATCGAGGACTCCCACATCCTCCCTGGCCACTACCATGAGTGCCTCCTGGCAATCTCTGCCATGCCAGTATAACGAATTCCTGTAGTGGTACTGTTGAGGAATGTGCCTCCGACCCACTCTTACAAAGCCCACCACCCCGACCCTTCCAGAGCCCACCACAGTCCAGCTGTTCCTCTGCCTCCTCCCTAGCATCCTATGAGATACTGGTGTCAGACCTGCTGGCTCCTGGGTGAAGAGGAAGGTCCCCTGAATCCTAGCCGCATGGCAGCATATACCAGTCACATCCCTGCCCATTCCCAACTTTGCTGCAACTGTGGGTGCGGAGTAACAAGCAAGCAAGAAGTGACTTAACACGATCTGGTAAGTGTCAACATTGCCATAATTTAACCACATTAACCTGAGCACTCAGGTTGGTGCGGTGCAAATGTGGCAGTGTAAACAGTCCTTCAGATTAAGAAAAAGAACAGTTCCATACTTACCATAATAGTAGATCTTCCAGAGAATCTCTTTCATCAGCCCACATCTATGGAACTACAAGCTGTCAGGCTCTAGGACCACACTGAAACTTTTGCAAGCAGTCTAGCAGGGGCCACCCACGACAACGCCAGATGTTGGCTGCTACATAAACATGGGAGGTCCCTCCTCTACTCAGTTCCCCACAGGAAATCATGCTTGGAGGACCTCTCTATACAGGGAACCAGGAGAGAACCTAGCGCACTGCGAGGCAGAGAGCAATAGGTAGATCATCGTGGAGAAGGAGACAGCACTGATTAGAGTCTCAAGACCTAGTACGGGGAAGGAGGGTGGAACAGCATGACCTGATGAAAGAGAGTCTCTCAAAGATTTATTGTTATAGCAAGTACATAACTGTTCTTTTTCGAGGATATTTCTTTCATCAAGCCACACTTGTGGGCAACTACCAAGCAGTACTGACCATAAACAGTATGGGTGGATGAAGCCTATGGACCTAAGAGAAAAGGCCCTGAAGCACAGCTAGGCCACAGTCAGCCCTTTTCAAGAGGCAATGTCCAGACTGTAGTGTTTAGTGAAAGTGTGGACAGTACTCTAGGTGGCAGCTGCACAGATGTCTGCAACAGACACATTTTTGAAACAAGCGACAGAGAGGACCATGCCTCTTGTAAAATGACCATGAAATACAAGTTACTCACCTGGAACAGGAGTTCTAGGAATGGTTTATGTTGTTCATCCACACTGTCTGGCAGGTTCCTTGCCACTTTAAATCTTGCCGGAAGGTCTTCAAGCTGGCTCCTCCCACCCACCCGGGTGGTAAAACCCTCGGCTCCGTCCCATGACGCCAGATCTAGCCCGCTGGAAGCCAGGTTGTGCGTCGAAGCCGGGGAGGTCGGGTGGGTCGTGTGGATGAACAACATATACCATTCCTAGAACTCCTGTTACAGGTGAGTAACCTGTATTTCTAGGGACATGGATATGTTGTTCATCCACACTGTCTGGCAGACTCCTAGCAGTTCTCCGGGAGGAGGGAGGCAAGGTGCACACCCCCACTTGGGAAATAAAGACTGGAGAACTGAGGCCCCAAAACCAGCATCCCGGCGTGACTCAAGGTCGATGTGGTAGTGGGTGATGAAGGTGTGTGCTGACTTCCAGGTAGCAGCCCTGCAGATTTCCTGGATAGGGATGTCCCTGGAAGCAGCCACCGATGCAGCGGTATGGTGGGTAGAATGAGCTCTTATCCCTCTGGGAGGCTCCATGCCCGCCAACCTATAGCAGAGATCTATGCAGGAGGTGACCCATCTGCCTATCGTCCGCTTGGCTGCAGGTCTGCCAGGTGCGGCTTCAGAGCATAGGAGACAAACAGCTGGCGAACCTCTCCCGAACTTCAGCCGTCCGCCTCCTTGTAATAAGCGAGCCTCAGGGTCCAAAGTATGGAGCCTATATTCGCCTCTGAAGTGTGATTGGGGTAGAACACCGACAGAGTCAACACCTGGTTAAGGTGAAACTCCGACACCACCTTCAGAAGGAACTTCGGGTAGGGGCGCAGGACAACCTTGTCCCTGTGGAAGACCAGATAGGGAGACTCGATGGAAAGCGCCTGGAGCTCTCCCATCCTTCTGACTGACGTCATAGCCATCAAGAAGGCAGTCTTCCACGACAGGTGAGAGATGTCACACCTGTGCATCGGTTCGAATGGCTTGCCCATGAGCTTAGCCAATACCAGCAGTAGATCCCATGGAGGTGGAGGTTCTCACACCGGAGGGGATATGTGATCAAGGCCTTTGAAAAGCACCGACCACCTTCACCCTGTAGACTGGCTTCCTGGCCGTGCCCGTAAGCAGAGATGGCTGCCAGGTGCACCTTAAGGGTCGTCGACTGAAGCCCTTGCTGAGAAAGGGACTACAGGTAGTCCAGAATGCTTGCCAAGGAACAGGAGGAAGGGTCCAGGCCTTAGCACTGACACCAAATGGAGAATCTCTTCCATTTGAAGGCATAGCATTTTCTGGTCGACTCCTTATGGGATGCCTCAATGATGTTGAGGACCTCGTCGGAAAGACCCAAGGCCTGGAACTCTAGCCGCTCAGGAACCAGGCCGTCAGGTGCAGGGATTGAAGGTCTGGGTGGAATACCTTTCCCCTGACTGACTGAGATCAGGTCCAGGCGGGCTGGAAGCCGCCTCGGGAGCCTGGAGCTGAGACTGAGGATATCTGGATACCAGAACTGGCAGGGCCGGTCTGGGGCTACCAGAATCACCTGCGCCTTGTCCCTCCTCGCCTTGAGAAGCACCTTGTGGATCAAAGGAAATCGGGGAAAGGCGTAGAAGAGGCCCGGGTTCCACGGGCTCGAGAAGGCATCCCCCTGCAGCGAGCCCTGCTGAGGGGGGTGGACATGAAACAGTCTCAGCTTTGCATTCTCCTTGGAGGCAAACAGGTCCACCTGAGGCATGCCCCAGTGGGAGAACAGATCTTGTACTACCTCCAGCAGGAGAGACCACTTATGGGACACAGCCCCTATCCGGCTTAGGGCATCGGCTAGGGTGTTGGAGGCTCCTGCCACATGGATGGCAAGGAGATCCGCCTCCAGGCTGCGCACGAGTGACCAAATGCGGAGAGCTTCCCTGCACAGAGGCATGCAGCGTGTCCCGCCCTGGCGGATTAGGTAGTACATGGTCGTGGTATTGTCCGTCTGGACCTGAACCACTTGACCCCGTAGAAACGGAGCGAAGGCGGTGAGGGCTAGATGAACCGCTCAAAGCTCCAGCAGGTTGATGTGGCATCTGGACTCCCGAGGGGACCAGAGGCCATGCGCTCTGTGCTCCCCCAGATGGGCACCCCAACCCATCAGAGAGGCATTGGTCGATAGAGAGACCGTCAGCTCGGGGCGGACAAACAGCATGCCCTCCTGCAGATGTGCTTGAACTGGAGAGCGTTCCACATCCCCTGGGGTCACTGTCAATAGCTGATCCAGCGGATCGAAGTGCTGTGACCATTGGCTGGCCAGCCCCCATTGAAGGGGACGCATGTACCAACGGGCCACGCTGGTGCAGGCTGCCATGATGCCCAGGAGGCACAGGAATTCCTGGGCCGGGTGCAGTTGTCCAACCTGAAATGATTGGGCAAAGGAGGAAAGAACCTCGGCTCTGTCCGCCAGGAGCGGTGCTCTGTCTCATAGAGAGTCAAGCTCTGCTCCGATGAATTGGATCACCTGCTTTGGCACGATTTCCAACTTGGCCTCGTTGATGAGGAGGCCAACCTGAGAGCAAACCTGGAGCGCCAGATCTCTGGACTGCTCCACCTTCATTCTGGAGGGGTCTGCAATCAGCCAGTCGTCCAGGTAGGGGTACACCCGGACCCATCGGCGCCGCAGGATTGCTGTCACCACTGCCATGCATTTGGTGAAGACCCTGGGAGCTAGGGAAAGGCCAAAGGGCATGGCCCGGAACTCGTAGAGGGATCCCTCTGCCCTGAAGTGGAGGAATCTCTGGTGGGACGGACGGATTGGGACATGAAAGAACGCGTCCTGAGGTCCAGAGAACAGAACCATACCTGCTCCAAGGATGGGATTATCTGAGCCAGAGTGACCATCCTGAAGGTCCGAGACCCAAGGAACCTGTTCAGGCCGTGTAGGTCGAGAATGAAGCCAGCCCCCGTCTATTTTGGGACCAGAAGTACCTGGACGCAAACCCTGGGTCTGGAGGAGGATCCGCCACTTCCTGATCACCTCTTTTCGAGAAGCAGGAGATATCGGCTCGGGAGCCGACAGAGAGTTGTGACCTCTGCCGCCCTGAGGGCGATGGCTTGGAAGGACGGGGCCTGCTCGAACTCCAGGGGCAAGCCTTTCCTACCACCTCCAGCACCCAATGGTCCATGGTGATAACAGACCAGGCGGAAAGAGTGAGAGCCATCCCCATGGGGGAACCCAGGGGAGTGGCGAGATGGGCGACACCTCAGCACGTCACTGGGCAGGCTTAGAGGAAGACCTCCTGGGCTCTTCCTCCCTGCTTCCTATTAGAGGAAGCCGCGAGGCTTGGGTTTGGGGTGCCAAGCGCGAGCCTGCTGGCACTGGTGCTGGTGCTCTTGGGCCGGATGTGCCGCAGGTGCAGAAAGTCGAAAGGACTCATGTTGCTGTTGTCAACGGCCGTTGTCCTTCTGGGCGGAGGTGACCGAGTCCAGAGTGGCATTGGACTTTTCGATCCGCTGGAGGTGACCTTCCACTCCAGGGCCGAAGAGGTCAGTCCCCAGGAAGGGGATATCCACCAGTTTATGCTGGGTATCCGCCGTGAAGGTGGATATCCTCAGCCATGCTCTGCGGCGCATGGCCACCATGGCCGCAACTGATCTGGCACAGGAGTCTCCAATGTCCAGAGCCTTTTGGAGCTGCTGTTTTGCCACCGCCCTTCCCTGGTCCTGTACCTGCCTGACCATGGTCTGCAGGTCGGCCGCGAGATGAGGGATCACCTCATCCAGGGAGCCCATGGGGGCATGGGAGAAGTGTGCCATCAGCACGGCCGAGCTGGCCTGGCGGGGGGCTTATCCACTTCTCTAGCATTCCCAGAACGCCGGAAAACGCTATCGGTGACCAACCCCTCTGCGGAGGGGTGTTCCGAAAAAACGGACAAAAAGCCGGTAGGGACCGCATACTTCCTGGCCATCCTGGCCGAAGGCGCAGGACAGGAAGCAGGCCGCTGCCAGAGCACCAAGGCTGGGCCAACAATGGCTTCAGCTACCGGAAAGGCCTCCGTGGGTGAATCCCCTCCGTCCAGTATCTCCGTTAGGGGATACTTGACCTGCTTGGATATGGGCTCGAGCTGCATCCTGGTAGACTCCGAGATGAGCCGAAGCAGACCCATGAAGGACGATGGGCTTTCGTCCATCGACTGGCCCCCGGAGGACTCCAGGTCAATGGGCCTAGAGAACAGGGAGGAGTCATTGTCGGACTCCGAGGAGTCCGCGAAGAGCTGCCTGGGGCCTGAGCCACCCTCCACCTGCCGAGGATGGTCGGGAGTGAGAGTGACTGACAACCTGTGGGGTAGGCCTGACCCCACTAAGAGTCCTTGGTGGCACCCCGATTTCGGTTGTGGAGGCGAGGTTCCACCACAATTGGTGGGCAGCTGGTTTCGCGAACAACTGGCCCAGGCTTGGGCACCCGACTACAGCGAGGGTTGTTTCGCCGCCAGGTGACAGCCACTTGATGGCCGGGAAGGCGACGGCGCTGGCTTGTTCCCCGACAAGCAACTGCTGCCACATCAGGTCCTTGTAGCGCCGACGCACTTGTGACAGCCTCCTCTTCTGGAGGAGGAAGTCGAGGGACAAGCGGGCGCCGCTTACTTTGGTGCCGAGACCAAGACCGCCGATGTTGGCGGGATCGGCTGGACCGAGACCAAGATCCTTGGTGTTTCCGAGGACGGGTCTGGGAAGGGGCGGGGGACACCCGCTCTTCCCTCGGCTCGGAAGCCTTGACCAGGGACTCCAGCACCGGAGGCGCAGGCAAGTTCGCGGTCTCCACTGGGGAACCAGTGAAGAAGGGTTGTTGGCTTCACCAGTCGACAGCCGTCCAACGGGTCGAGAAAAATCTCGACCGTGTCGACGGGTGTCTCGGCCGGCTGACCGGACGGGGACACCGTGAAGCCAGTGGCCTTAGCCGCAACCTCAAAAGTCGAGCGTCGACTGTCCGGGGAAGGGGAACCCTCCCGCTCCCATGAACGCCAATGGTGGGACTTATCTTTCGAATCCTTCTTTTTGGACCGAGAAGAATGTCCCAATGGCCCCTCTCCCTTCGTGGAAAGGGATTGCCAAAGCTCCTTAAAAGAAGCTGAACATGAGGTACCCAGAGACAGCGGGATAAATGCCGTGACCGAGGAAGAGGATGATGCGGCCTGTGCTGCCTCCTCTTTGAGGGCGATCATCTGCTCGAGTTGCTCAGCCGAGCCAGCCGCCACGGTAACCGTCCAACAGGCCTCCTTCGACTTCACCGCAGGTAGCGCTCGCCTGGGCTGTACCGGGCAGCGCTGGGTCTTCCAGGACGCTAATTGTAAATGAACGGCATAACTGAGGCCCGCGGGTCATGGTTAGGCCAAAGCAGTAGAAGCACGTGAGGCGGATCCGCCCTGACATTTTTGCCCACATCGGCACCGAACCGGGAGTCGATTTGTCCATCGTAGCCGCGAGGGAATAATTTGACCAAGTCTTGAAAATTTGAGAATAAGTTTCAGGCGAACCAAGAATTAGGATCCAGTCTACACGAGGGCGCTAAGGAGGGAACCTGAGCCCAGCCGTAAGGAAGATCTAGGCCATGGGGTAAGCCGAGTTTTACCACCCGGTGGGTGGAGGAGCCAGCTTGAAGACCTTCCGCAAGATTTAAAGCGGCAAGGAACCTGCCAGACAGTGTGGATGAACAACATATCCATGTCCCTAGAAATGAAAATTACTTACCTACCGTAATTCTTGATCTTTCTTGTATTTTCACCATTCATTACTGCTTGGGTAGTGCCGGAGGCACGCACCCGCTACGAGAGATTTTTTTTTTTGGAGTCGGCTCCAACGGCGCCGCCCACGAGACCGACGCACTGCATCATGCACGAGGGGTGGCCATTTGGTGCCGCAGACTCCTCCTCCATCTCAATTCTGGCAGCCGGAGAAGCGAAATAAAAGGTAAAGGAAAAAAAGGGAGAGCGAGACAAGAGAGCCGAGGGACAGAAAAAGGAAAAGATATAAACTGAAAAAGGAATAAGCCGGTAGAGGACAGACAGAAGAGGGAGAACACCTACCCTAAGGGACCGCAGGGCCTCCCATCTGGGGCGGCTCTAAGGGAGGAACAGATAGCGAGAAAAAGAAGAAGAAAAAGAAGGGATGCTGAGAGGGGAGAAGACTGCCCATAGATATATTGGTTGAGAGGGTTATAAGCTCGGAACCAAAAGCAAGGGAGCAAGAATCCCTCCTAACAGGACTGAGAAAAGGTTTAACTGAACCACTTGTATAGATTGGACACAAGGGCAGATTCTCCATCCTCTCATCATCCCAACCCCCTACACTCCTGCTGAGAGCTCACAAACTGCCCAGACAGAAATCTGTTCCGGAAGGAGAATGCCCAACTATGAGGGGGTTAGCCCCTTAGCACTTTGTTAAGTGCTAACACCGAAGTGTGTGGGTAGGGGTTAGGCCCTTCAAAAGCTAGCTGTGTATGAAGGATAGAGTGAGAACTCAGTCGGACTCCCTGAAGGCAAGGCAAAGGCAGCAGTTCAAAGTTAAGAGGTGCAGAAGCACCAACCAGAAGAAGCTGACAATTAAATAATACCTGCCAGGGGGAACCTTAATTTTGAGGCCGAGCCAAGAGGTACGGTCTGTTCAGCTTGTAAACTGAACAACGTGGCTAAGGAGCCCAGAGGTCACCCTTAGGGGCAGTCAGAAAGAGTTCCCTCAGGATAGGAGAAAAAGTCCTACTCATTCCCCTTAACCTTGAGGAAAAAAGATCCATCCAAAAAGAACGGAAACCAGGATAGGTTGTTTTTTTTTTTTTTGGCATAAAGGCCAAAGGAAAGGAGAGGAACAAGGAAGGAGGGGGAAGACGCCGCAGTAGGAGGCCACTGAGGGGAAGGTGGGTGGGTATCAGTAATGAATGGTGAAGATACAAGAGAAGATCAAGAATTGTGGTAGGTACATAATTTTCATATCTTCCCTTGTCAGTCTTCACCATTCATTACTGCTTGGGTGAGTACCAAGCCCCTCCCCCCAAGGAGGGATAAAGAAACCCTGAGGGAGCAAGACCCCAGGCCTCCTGTTGGTGGGAAGAAGGAGGGGAAGACCCTGGGCTAATCAAGTGAGAAGCCTATGGTGGAGGACAGCTAGGAGGTGTCCCCTTCGGATGGGGAGACGGAGGAAGTCCCTGCAGAAGTCTCCTAGGTCTGGAGGAAAAGAGACGGGTCCCCCGGGAAGCAGAGCTTATCACCCTACGCCGGGCCAGGGGTGACAACCTTGATAGACTAACCCATGCCGTCCATCTAATACAGATCGCTGTCCCTGCAAGCCTGGAAGCCACCTCACTGGCGTCATATGATGCCCTTGCTTGGTGTCTTGCCAGCTCCAGGCCTATAGCAGAGAAAGCAATAGCTTGTCTGGTTTGCTCCATATCAGGCATTGATGCTAAGATTTGGGAAAGCATCGACCACAAATGCCTACTGTAGGCAGCATGGTGAGCCTAATGTGATGCAATGCATAACATCGCATGAGGGGAAGAGAACACTCTTCGCTGCCACCGGTCAAATTGTAGGGAATCTTAGTTCAGTGGACGGTCGTCCGCCAGGCGGCGCCCGGAGGGAGTTTCTAGGTATGGCAATCCCGAAGGTGGGTTGGGGAGAGTACCTAGAGATCCCGATGGGGCACAATACCTTCTTCTGCAGTCTGCCATGGCTGGAGAAAGGGCGGCTGGTGACTGCCAGGAACGGATAGACACCTCCTGGAAGGGAACAGGCCAGGATAGTGCCACCAAATGCTGGGCACTGAATTCACCGAGGAATTCACGCGTCTCCCGTTCGGTATTGTCTCGCCTAACAAAGGAGATACGGTGATCCCTCACCATCCTTGAAAGGAATCGCTGATATTCAGTGAAATCAGCATCAGATGAGAGATGAGCAGTGGATTCCTCTCCCTCCGAGGAGGGAGACGAGGATGATGGAGAGCTCGAATGTCCAGAGGACTCCTGCGGCGGTGGGGATAGGCGAAATACCTGCTCATGCATGTAACTAACATATGAGAGGAAGGCCGCCGCACAGCCTCTGAACGTCTCCCAGGATAAGGGCCCATAGGACCGACATGACCTGGGAGAGAGGGGGGTGGCTGCAGAGGAATGGGAGAGGGGCACCTACGGCGAGGCAACTGTCCTCTGCTGAGGCTCTGAAATCTGGGGAACAGGGCCCGAGCTGGCTGGATCCCGGACAACAAACCATGTCACAGAACGGAACCCTAGGGATGCGAAGCCTGGAAGAGCCTAGTAGGGGATCCTCCCCTGAGACGAACCTGGGGCTGCATGGGTCCAGAAGGGCAGCCCACAGCAATGCCACCAGAGGGGTCCCTGGGGCTCGAAAGAGAAAGACGGGGCCCGGCGCTACGGCTCCTACCCACCCCCGAGGGGTGGCAGGTGAATCAGTAGGTGCCTGAACCCCGTCTCGACCCCAGACTCCGAGAACACCCCTCCTAGACCCCAGCAACCCCCACTCCAAGGGGGTGCTGCAGCACTGGGATTGGCGGCTGCCACAACCCCCCCAGGAGGGACAGCCCCTTCCTCCGCCTCCACAACATCCCCCTCCAGGAACCCCAGACCACCCCCAGCAAGGGAGGCCTCAGGGGAGGACAGCAGAGGAGACAGAGGAACAGGCACACTGGGCCACCTAGCACCTCGTCCCACCGGAGACCCTGACTCCAAAGAGTCAGGGTGCCAGAACGGGTCCACATCTGAATCATCCTCCTCAGAGGAGGAAGAGACCAGCTGGACCACAATACTGGTCACCCTGGGGTCTCCAGTGAAACGGCACCACGAACAGCACGAGACGACCCCAGACCCCCCCCCGTGACGCTGAGACCTGTCCCTAACTCCCCAACGGTGCCGGCTAGACCCACGGCACCGCAACTTGACACTGCTAAAAGAACCGACTGGGCCCACGGCACCGCAGGCGGTGCCAAGAGCCAACACGGCGCCATATCGATCACCAGCGCCGCTTGAGGTGCCAGGATCCGAAACAGTGCCAGAAGGCGGTGTCGAGGGTCCACTGATGCCGGGCCCAGCAGACCTGGGCCTCGACACTGGGGGAGCCTGTACTTCCGAGGAGGTGACTGTCGAGGCAGTGCCCCCACCGTGGCCCCGGGAGGGACCTCTGCATTCCTCCGTCACTGCGAAAGAGGCGGCCTCTTCAGCAAGAGAAGATGAGGAGGCCTTCTCCTCTCCAGACCGTATAGGCCTGAGAGGGGACCCGAAGGAAGGGTCTAAAGATCTTACCTGGGAATCTATGGAGCGGCGCTGTCCCCCGAAAGTCAGCGTAGCCTTGCCGATCTTGAACACGCGGACTTCCATCGAGAAACAGGCATCGCACATATCCATATTATGGTTGGGTGTCATGCAACGGAGACGAACATCATGCCGGTCCGTGACGGAAAAATGCCGGCCACAGGAGCACCGACGCATAGGGGCGCGGCCCGTCTTCAACTTGCGTTTTGCCCCTGAACCTGACATGATGCGAAACAATTAAGGCAAAAACAAAGCACAGCTCTTGGCGTTGTCGAATAAAGAGAAGAAAAAGAACGGTCTTACCGGTGACGACGTCGAGAAAAAGCAGGAAGGAGGAGACTGGAACGGCATCGATAAACGACAACTAGGCCTAGTACTGAAAATCCTAACCACGCAGCAGGTGCAGCCTCGACGCCGGGAGAAACAGAACTGAGACGGATTAGGAGTCTGTGGCACCTAACGGTCGCCCCTCACACATGATGCAGTGCGTCGCTCTCATGGGCGGCGCTGTTGGAGCCAACTCCAAAACAAAAAATCTCCCATAGCGGGTGCGCGCCTCCGGCACTACTCAAGCAGTAATGAATGGTGAAGATTGACAAGGGAAGATCAACTCCAGGAAGGCAGTTCCTCACTTCCTGTAACAGAAAGAAATACAACTTTAGTTTGTTAACCATTTGGACAGGCATGGTCTAGGAACTGAGATGTGTTCTTTCCCAAGGGTGAAAGGAACAAAAAGCTGCAAGGACTTTCTGCAGCCCTTCATGCAGTGTATACAGTATCTGAGTACTCTATGTACATCTAAGGTATGGAGGACAAAACACATGCCTGTGTCTTCTGTTGGCACCCTTTGCAGATTGTGTGAGGCGCCTTTTGGCACTGTGCATTTTTGCTTAAAGTTGAACCAGCATAATATTCTGTAGACAAAGAACCTCTGTGTGCAAGCACTGAGGCAAGGGTTACCCCAAAGGGCATTTGGCTGGGAAGCCAAGTTTCAAAGAAATACAAAATCACACATGCCCCCACAATGCGAAGCATCATGGGCTTCATATGCAAATCACCACAGAATATTATGCTGGTTCAACTTTAAGCAGAAATGCATGGTGCCGAAAGGCCTCTCACACAGTTTGCAAAGGGTGCCAACAGAAAACATAGACACGTGTTTCGTCCTAACAGGACTCACCAGTATGCCTTGTCTGTTGGACACCCCAGTGGAATGAACCAGCTACCCTAAGATGGTCTATCTGATTTATGTTGTGGTGAACCCAATTAAAACAAAAAACAATTTAAAAGACAAAGAACCTCTGTGCGCACGCACTGAGGCAAAGGTTATCCCAAAGGGCATTTGGCTAGGAAGCCAAGTTTCAAAGAAATACAAAATCACACATGCCCCCACAACGCAAAGCATCATGGGCTACATATGCCAATCATCACAGAATATTATGCTGGTTCAACTTTAAGCAGAAATGCACGGTGCCGAAAGGCCTCTCAAACAGTTTGCATTTTGAATAACACTTTGTGAACTAGGGGGAAGGGAAGGAAGGCACACGGTTTGCATTTTGAATAGCATACAGGAACATCCATTTCCAAGAGAGGGACAACGCACCTTGCCAGAAAGTTCTAGGCCCTGGAACAAGTGAAAAGCAGCAGTTTTGCATTGTGTGGAGAAGCAAAAAGGTCCAACTCTGGACGACCCCAACTGTAGAACAGATCTTCGACAAATGAGCTGAGCAGTTCCCACTTGTGCATTCTGGACTGTGATCTGCTTAGTCTGTCTGCCAAGACATTTTGGATGCCTGGAACATGAACTGCTGACAGTTCTAGACCATGCTCCAGAGCCCAATACCAAACTCTCATCGCTTGCCTGGATAGGGGGTAAGAGTGAGTCCCCACTTGTTTGTTGCTGTAGTGCATCACACTGACATTGTCTGTCTGTACTAGTAGAGGACCCGGGGACAGAGGAGTCTGGAAGGCTTGTAGCCCATCTTGAACATCTTGCATTTCTAGAGCATTTATGTGTAAGGTGCTGTCCACCGGGGTCCATGTACCCTATGTCTGATGAGGGGCCCAGATGTGCAATCCAGCCCATCCCCAAAGCATCTGTTGTTAGAATCTGGTGAGGGAAGGGGATCACGAAAGGAACCCATTTTAACAAACTGCTGGGTTCCATGAACCACCTAAGCACTTTGTGTACAGGAAAAATGACTAGAACCCTTTGTTCTAGACTGTATGCGAGTTGGTCCCACTGGACTCTTAGGGTCCACTGGGGGATCCTCATGTGCAGTCTGGCCAAAGATACCGTAATAATGGCTGTTGCCATAAGGCCCAGGATCCAAAGGAATGTCCTGGTTGAGACATACCAGCTGTCGTGTACCAGCTGTGCCTGAGCAATCAGGTGTTAGGCCCTGTCCAGGGGCAGGAAGGCTGAGATCTGAGCTGTGTTCAAGACTGCTCCTATGTACTGCAGGCATTGACAAGGCATCAACAACAGATCTGGGTATGTTAACAGTCATCCCCAGGGCGCTGAACATCTGCCTGGTTCGAGCTAATGCGTGCAGGAGCTGATCCTTGGTGTGGACTTTCAATAGCCAGTCGTCCAGGTAGGAAAGACGTAGAGACCTCCCCTGCAAAGGCCTGCGGCTACCACTGCCAAGCATTTGGTAAAGACCCGTGGCACAGAAAATGAGCCATAGGGAAGTACTCTGAATCGGTAATGCTCCCCATGGAACAGGAACCTCAAGTATTTTCTGTGAGATTTGTGAATTTTGATATGAAGGTAGGCATCCTTCATGTCGAGGGAACAGACCCAGTCCCCTGCCTGCAGCAGTGGGAGTAGGCCTTGTAGGGTGACCATTCTGAACTTTTTGTACTCTATGATGGAGTTCAGGTCCCTGAGATCTAGAATAGGCCACAGGTCTCCAGTCCACTTCAGGACTAGAAAGTACAGAGATTAGAACCCTGTGTTTCTTTGTTTGAAGGGCACAGGCTCCATGGCCTTCTTGTGAAGCAAAGTATGAATTTTCTCCAGAGGAAAGTGGTCTGGAGCATAGTGAGTTTGCAATGGTGGATCATCTGGAGGTGTGTCCAAAAGTTCCAGACCATGTCCTTGTTCAATGATTTCTATAACCCAGGCATCTATTGCCACCTCCATCTGCTGAGTTAAGTGGAGGGACAGACAACCCCCTACAACCACCCCTGGAAGTAATGGTGGTTGGTGGGGTGTAAAAGGAGTCAAGCAGAGCTGGTTGTGGTCGCTCCTCCTGTGTCACCACCTCTAGAGGCTTTTAAATGGGTACCGGGGTGATGCCTAGGGTGGACAAGGTTCCTACCACCTTACTGTTTGGTGACTGGATCATGTTTGGCACCAGCTGGACATAAAGGTATCCTTTGCCTGCCCCTTGGTTGGGCACGGTACAGCGAGTGTACTGACTTCAGGGTCCTGCCTGAGGCCTTAGGATTAGAAAGAATGTGTTGGACATCAGATTTAAATAGTTTATGTTCTCTAAAAGGGGCACTGAGAATGGACTGTTGCATTTCACTCATAAACCCTTTCACCCTGAGCCATGAGTACCTTCTTAGACAGATGTTTCTGCCAGAGCTGCAGCTTTGGTAATCTGAAACATCATAGACCATGTGGAGCAAATGTCTGCCCACATCAGGTACCCCCTGGTAAGGCTTGAGCAGCTGCCTTGGCCTTTCTCCAGAGAGCGTTCTGGTACTTAATTACGTGGGCCTCATAGTTAGCAATCAGAAGGCCCAGAGAAGTTGAGGCAAAAGTTCTTCTGCCCAACATCCAATCTCCTGGACTCTTTATCAGGAGGGAAGGAGCTTGGATGCTTAGGTGCCTTGATCTATCATGAGCAGCACTGATAACCACAGAGTCCAATCAAGCTGGGTGACTAAAAAGGACATCCCAGAAGGGGCCACGTACATTTTGTCTGCCTTCCCTGGTATGGCTGGGATGACATTTAGCCTGTACCAGGCAGCAAAGGTGGCATCCTCTAGCGCAGGGAGGAGAGGTAGCACCACAATAATAGGAGAATCAGGCAATTCCAAGAAGTCTATTACATTTTTCTTGGTGGCGTCCTGTTCTTTAAGATCAAAGCATATGGCAGCCTGTAACTTCTGCATCATGGTGAGGAAGGTTGAGTTCTCTGGTGGGGACCTTGGAGATTGGAGCACCAAGTCCTCACTGCAGGTGGACACAGTACAGCTCATGCCCCTTTCATAAGGGCCTTCTGCATAGTTATTAGGCTCTTCCTCATCATCCTGCATTATTAAATCAAGATTATATTCAAAATCATAGTCGACCGGGTCAACGGGCATTAGAGATCACACCAGTGATGCTGGCAGAGCCCTTGGAGGCAGCTGAGGCAAGGCTCTACTTTGCATTGTCACAGGGGGATTAGTAGAAGTCCCCGTCAATGGACCCCCTGGAATAGGGGGAGGAGGCAGCAGGTGTCTGGGCATATATCTGTGAATGAAGACAGAACTGCCTGAACGTTGGCCCCCATGTGATTGACAGGTGTACCAAGAGGAGTCGATGGGGGAGGCCAAGTCCCAACATCAACATACCAGCCGTACTAGGCCTGGTAGCACCAACGCCATGCCCCGACCTTGGATCAGTGTCAGTGGTCAGGGGGCAAGTTGTGTCACGGCCGCAACGGTTGACAGTGCAGAGAAGATGACCTGGAGAGCAACAGGGAGGTTTTTTTTCCTTCTCTTTCACCTGGTACTTATGATTATGGCTCCCAGAAGGCTTATCCCAGGATTTCAAGGACCTGGAACTGGAAGAGTGGGTTGAAGACAAGGCAGTGCTCTTCTGCTGGAGCTCCTTCTCCATATAGACTACCTGTTGCTTCAGGAGGTGTTTTTCTAGGGACCCTTTTTGGCATCTCCAGGTGGCAGAATTGAAACCCCTGCAGATCAGGTATGCTCTTATGTTGTGGCCGGTGTAGATCTTCTCACCGCAATCAGAGTACTGGAATAATTTAGATGGTTCCTTTGATGACAAAAATCACTTGTAAAAGTGATTACTGTCCTATATAAAAAATATGGCGGTTATTGCAGCAGCATTTCTGTCAGCGGTCCGACGAGTATGATCAATGGCAGCAAAAGAACTGAGGGGGGGCCCACCCACGTTTATGTTAGCCGACATCGGAAGTCGTCGTGGATGGCCCCTGTTGGACTGCTTGCAATAGTTTCCATGTGGTCCTAGAACCTGGTGACTTATAGTTTCACAGGTGTGGACTGATAAAAGAGACATCCTCGAAGAAGATCACACATTTTCAGGTACTGTTTAGAAATAAATTGCAAAAAAGGCCATTAATAGGGAAAGGAAGCTGGCTGCTGGACAGTGGGGGAATGTCAAAATGCCTCTGGCCAAGGGTGAATAGTGAAGATGATAGCCAGAGGCCAGGCTAAGCTCAATTCTTATCAAAGAAAGAGACTGTAAATGTTCCTTTCTGAAAAACCATCAGACGCAACAAAATTTCTCCTCAAAACTGCTATTAATATATCAGTATCTTGGATTCAAACTTAAAAACATACAAATGACATGGGCAACCCCTCCCTGATTCCCTACAGGCACTCACTGATATTTGCTTTTTTCTCATAGTTTCACAGCACCCGTTTTTTTTTTTTTGCAATCTGCACTAAAAAAAAAAATATATGCATGCAGCAACAATTACACCCTCTTTTCTTCCAGACTTTTGCTGTATACCTGCATGAAGACATCTTTTCTATAAGAAAAATCCACATATTGTATTAGTGCGACTGTAACAACTGGGACAGACTGGATAAAAGAACAACATGCAGTGTTTATCCAAGTGGATATGACATACAGGGGGAGTATGCCATGAAATTTAAGACATACATACTATTTTCAGACTAATCAGCTAAATGCTAAACTTTTTGCTATTTATCTGCAAGGAGATACTTCTCACAGCATACAGTGCAACTGAAATGGTATCCACTGTAGCGCAAATGAATATAATTTTACAATAAAACAATATACAAACGACTCGAGAAATGGATTACAGGGTTGGCTGACAATCTGTAAAGCTTAAGACTGAAAAAAGCAAGTGACCATGCAGAGACTCTGGGGACAGAGAGCCGCTCACATCGCTGCTAGAGTGTCCCCTTTGACAGGAGTTAAGAAAGGCACTGACATTATGACAGACCACATGATGTCCCGGCCCCCTCTAAGATCAGGTGCAAGTGGTGCAGCTTTACATCAGGGTGGTACAAGAGGAGTTAAAAGGGAGGAAAACTGAGCTGGGCCAGCATGGATGACACCCCCTCCCATTAGCCCCATCAAAAGTCTGCAGAATGCCCCACTTCTAAGTTGGATTCAGTAAAGGAAAGGGGAAATTGTTTAACCAGGAAAGGAACACTAAGCCGGAGCTTGTTTCCAGGTGCGACCTGGGAGCACAAGGAAGTTGTGACTTGCTCAGAGTCACACAGCATGCAAGTAGGGGCTCATGGGATTCAAACCCAGGTCTCCAGCTTAGTAAAGAGGGGATCTGGCCACCACTGAAAAAATACCAACTGGCATCTGCAGCACTCACCTGCATGACATTCCCAAATTTCAGGTCATTCCATTACTCATTATTACAGATATTTAAATGTGAACAAGAGCCCTGTCCTAAGCAATTCATCCACAGCTGAGGCTATTTTTTTCTTTTAAATTAGTAGTTTCTGGGTTTTTCTGCTTTTTCTCCCATCCCACTCCCGCGCATCCCCAATGTGATGTATGCATGTGGAGGTGCGAGCACGCATGTCTTGCGGGACGCCCCAACCTACTGGTCGCATAGTACTGCCTGTGCCAGTCACTGAACCTCCATTCAGTGACAGTGGGACTATGGGCTGGCGACCCTCCCCACCCGAGAGAGGAAAGCAATTGCTTAATCCTGCTCCCACCCTCCCCCCACCTTGTGCTGGCGCCCCGGCGACTAGAGGTCGTTCCTGAGACCAGGTCGCCAGCACAGCGAGAGGTAAGGCGTTCAGCGCCACCGGGCTGGCAGCTGAGGCTATTTTTTGAGAGCTAACATCATAACCCCCTGCCTGATGGAAAAAATGAAGGTGAAGGAGAAAGAGGAAGGGGAGGCAAACAGCAAACAATGAAGACAGTCATAGAATCTGTTTTGCATCTAAAAGGATTCAACAACTACCTTTAATTTTTTGCCATTTTCTTTTAAGGTAATTTAGAAATATTACTGAGCAACAATATTACAATCACCATCTATGATTTAAGTATTTTCAATATGGTAAAGAATAAATGCTATGAGACATGTAATGGGCACGTTGGTGCTTATACAAGGGATTTTTTTTTTCTTTTTTTAAATTCTGTTTATTCTCCTAGCAGCCCCAGGTAGGCTTTCTTCAGTCTCTACAGTACCTCCTCCCATACTCCTGAAATCCAGCAGCCTGGCTTCCTGATACCTCAAGCCACCCACAGCACTCCAGGGATTATAATTTGGACAAGGCTTTGAAAGTGGCCCAGCATTTATCCCTGGTGTGCCGTGGGTGGCCTGAGGTACCAGGCAGTCAGGCAGGTGGATTAGCTTACTTTCTGGCAGCTGCAGAACCAATGCAAAAAAGTTACTTGCTCAGCTAAAAGCTCCTTCTGTAAGGAGAAACTCCTAGTCTCCGCTTGTAACCCATGTAACTTTTGGGGGCACGTAAAAGGTCTCCTGGGCACTCCCTCTAAAGCTTTGCTAAAGGACATGATCACTGATGTTGTGCACTGTTAACAACCAAAATACCATGGCCAATGCCTAGTTTGCTGACTTCTTCTCCTTCTCTGCCAGCCACCATGCAGCCTACTACAGCGTCATTATTCCTCCCTCTGCCAAATCCATCCCTCTTTCCACCTGAAAACTATCACTCGAAAGAAATCTGCAAACTTTTCAACTCCCTACCCTGTGGTGCCCGGATGGGCTACAGCCTAGATTGCTCAAGCTACACTCCCATGCACTCACCCTTCCCATTACTTATATCTTCAACCTCTCCCTTATGTCAGGCATGGTCTCATCGCAATGAAAAACTCACCAAGGTAGTCCCCTCTCCCCAAAAGGGGGACCTCAAACATATATCTCAGTATCACCCTACTGCCCTTCCTCCCTACTGCCTTTCCTCCACAAATTACTTGAAAAGGTAGTAGCCTCCCAGCTAAATGACTACCTGAGAACGCAACACCTCCTTACTCCATGTCAGTGTGGTTTCTGTAAGGAGCAGAGCACCATATCCACCCTCATCAAGATCACTGACAACAGTAAATCTGCTATGGACAAAGGAGCTCTTACTGAAGCAGTCTTCATCGATCTGTCCAAGGTGTTCGACCTTGCAGAACATGCCCGTCTATCCTGAAGATTTACTGACAATGGTGTCTCCCCTTATGGCAACCCCTGGTTTGCCAACTACCTGTTAGAAGGCAACAATCTGTCAAATTTGGTAATGCCTCTTCCAGCCTGTCGCCTACTACCCAAGGCATTCCCCAGGGATCTAGTCTAGGCCCACTCCTTTTCTTAGTTTTCATGAACAACCTCCCCTGTTGCCACCTCTTGTTCTATAATCATGCACACTGACAACACTGCCCTATACTACAGTGCACGGAGACCCTCCCTCATTAATGCCCAAATCACCACGGACTTTGCCCACTCTCAGAACTGGCTTGCAGCCAACAACCTGGTTCTCAATGCCTCCAAAATACAAGTGATGTTATTTGGTTTCAAGGCATAAAGATCATCCTGCTCTTATTCTCCTGGCTATTCTTTAGATGGTTTTCCTCCCACCCTAGTGGATGAATTTAAGTACCTGGGTGTTGCCTTAGATACTGCACTGGATTTCTACTTGCATACCTCAAACTTAAGCAAATCTATTAAATTCCAGAATCGGTTGGGCCTACTGCCTCCGCCATTTCCTTACTCCGAAAGTGCATTTAGCTGTCTCCCAAGGCATCCTGATCCCTTGCCTATAACACAGCTCACTCATCTATACTAATACCCCCAAATCTTTGTTGTATAAATGTTATGTTACATACAACATCTGCAATTTTACCCAATCCTCCCCCACCTCACACATTACTGTTCACTTTATTCCTCCTTCGGCTGGCTATCCCCCTCTGCCTCTAGATCCTATGTGCTAGGATGTTTCTTTTACAAGCTACTCAGGTCGGACACCCCAGCCACCCCAATTTCCTTACTTCATGGTACCTGCCTTACATACGCCCTCAGATGCCACCTCACTCGTCATTCCCAAATGGGAGACCAGGCTCTCTCCTCATCTGCCCCAGGCTATGGAACTCCCTCTGCACCAAGGTCTGCAGTTCTCCCGTTCTCCCACCCTGTCATTTTTCAAAATTGCCCTGAAGGCTTATCTCACTTCATCCATGACTTGCAGCTGTTTCTAGCCCCCAATTTCCTCACACTTCCATGCCTCACCTAAGTCCTCATCTAATTTATGCCCATTATTTATCTCTCTACTAATACCGTTGCATAATTTATTGCACCTTAAATTAGTCAGCTTCTCGCAATGTATCTGCTCATCTTACTTTATATTCTGTGCACAAATTGTTATTTATATATTTGCTATGCACTTTCTTGGTCAATGCCCAGAATTGTGGTCTTTCCGAATTTCTATTTGTTTGTTCAATACTTTGAATTTGTTCTGTACCCTCCCAGGTAGTACATGAAAAAACAAGTTACTCACCTGTAACTGTAGTTCTAGGAGTGGTATATAGCGTATATCCACATTCTAGCAGAATCCTTTCCCCTTTAAGAATGGCCAAAATGTCTTCAAGCTGGCTCCTCCCACCCACCACTTCAGCACCGCCCCGTGATGTCAGATCATGCACTGTGCACACTGAAAGTAAGACAGGTGTGCAACTTGCCGGGGGGGGTCAGGTAGGTTGTGTGAATGTACACCATATACCACTCTTAGAACTACAGTTACAGGTGAGTAATGTGTTTGTCTAGGGGCATGGATATGGTGTACTATCCACACTCTAGCAGGATCCTAGCAATTCTCCTGGGAGGAGGCGGCAAGGCGCACACCCCCATCCAGGGAAAAATGACTGGAAAACCGAGGCCCCAAAAATCAGCATCCCGGCGTTAATCAAGATCGATGTGGTAATGGAAGAGGAAGGTGTGTGCTGACTTCCAGGTAGCAGCCCTGCAGATCTCCTGGACAGGGACGTCCGTGGAAGCAGCTACCAAGGCAGCAGTATGTCTGGAGGAATCAGCCCTAAGCTCTATGGGAGGCTCCCTACCAGCCAACCTATAGCAGAGGTCGATTCAGGAGACAATCCACTTGCAATCGTCTACTTAGCTGCTGGTCTGCCAGGTGCAGCTTCAGTATAGGTGAGGAACTCCAGCCGCGACGCCTTATAATAAGCGTTATGACTCAGGGTCCAACGTGATGGTGCACGCTTGCCCTCTGAGGTGGGGTGGGGGAAGAGGGTAAAGTAGACTAGGAGATTCATCACTTGGTTAAGGTGAAACTCCAAAACAACCTTCGGGAGGAACTTCGGGTTGGAGCAGAGGACAATCTTGACTCAGTGGAAGATCAAGTAAGGAGACGCCAATGAAAGTGCCTGGAGCACGCTGATCCTTCTGGTGGAGGTGAGAATTTGATGGCAGATAAGGACTGCTTGGCCCACCTAGTCTGCCCATTTCACTACCTGATGAATAAGCTGCAGATCCTAGTTAACCAACAGCCTACTTCCTCCTACCCCCCCCCCCAGAATTGCCCTATGTCTGTCCCATGCATTCTTGAATTCCCCCACTGTTCTTGATTCCACGACCTCCTTAGGAAGGCTGTTCCATGCATCCAGAACCCTCTCCATGAAAAAATACTTCCTCACATTACCTCTGAGCTCTCCCCCCTCTATCTTAAAATTGTGCCCCTGTTCTTGCACATCTCTTTTTCTAAAAGATGCTACCCTCTTAGACTCTGTTGATTCCCTTGAGGTACTTGAAAGTTTTTATCATGTCCCCCTTCTCCTTCCTTTCCTCGAGGGTATGCATATTAAGCTCCTTTAGTCTCTCTTCGTATGTCTTCTGGTGCAGACCCTGCCTATTTGGTTGCCCTCCTCTGGACAGCCTCCACTCTGTCTATATCTTTGTGGAGATGGGGTCTCCAGAACTGCACGCAGTACTCCAGATGGGGTCTCACCAAGAAGGCAGTCTTCCTTGAGAGATGTGGCATTTCACACCTGTGCATGGGTTCGAATGGCTTGTCATGAGCATAGCCAATACCAGCAACAGGTCCCAAGGTGGTGGGAGTTCATGCACCAGTAGGGACAAGTGGTCCAGGTCTTTGAAAAAGTGCCTGACCAACTCTTCCTGCACCACAGTCGGCATACCAGCCCGCGGCTGGTATGCAGAGAATGCTACCAGGTGCAACTTAAGGGTCATCGACAGAAGGCCCAGTTGAGATAGGGACCAGAGGTAGTGCAGGATGCTCGACACCGGGCAGGACAAGGAGTCTAGCTCCATGCCCTGTCACCAAACAGAAAACTGTTTCCACTTGAAGGCATAGCACTTGCAAGTCAGCTCCTTCCTTGTGGCCACAACAACGTGGAGAACCTCGTCAGAGAGACTGAAAGCCTGGAACTCTAGCCGCTCAGAAACCAGGCTATCAGGTGCAGGGATTGAAGGTTTGGAAGGAGTACCTTCCCCTGGGAACACAAAGGCAGGTCAGGGTGGAGAGGAAGACACCATGGAGGCCTGCTGAGGAGATCTGGGTACCAGAACTGGCACGGCCAGTCTGGAGTCACCAGGATCACCTGCAACTTGTCCCTCCTTGCCTGGAGCAGTGGCCTGTAGATCGAGGGAAAGGGACGGAAGGCAACCCCCTGCAGTGTCCCGCACTGAGGGGGGCAGGCACAAAATAGACTCCACTTCGTGTTCTCTTTGGAGGCAAAGAGGTTAATGGGGGGTGCCCTACTGGGCAAACGGTAGACAACCTCCTGGTGAACTACTTGTGTGACACCTTGCCCACCTGTCTGAGTGCGTCTGCCAGGTGGTTGGATATGCCAGACACATAAATCTCCAGAAGGTTGGCATCCAAGCTGTGAACAAGGGTCCAGATGCTGAAAGCCTCCTGACACAGAGGAAGGGCATGCATCCCCCCTTGCTTGCTGAGGTAGTACATGGTCATCATATCGTCCGTCTGGACCTGGACAACCTGACCGTGAACATGCGGAGATAATGCTGTCAGTGCCAGACACACTGCTCAAAGCTGTAGCAGGTTGATGTGGCAGTGTAACTCCTCAGGGTTCCAGAGTCCGTTGAATTAGTGGGCCCTCAGATGGGCACTTCACCCTAGAAGGGAGGCGTCAGTCATTAGAGTGACCACTGGCCCTGGGTGGGCGAAGGGGACTCCTTCCTGGAGATGTTCCCGGACTAGCCACCACTGGATGACATCCCACATCCGCTGGGTCACTGAGACTGGTTGATCGAGGCAACCATGGTATTGAAACCATTGCTGGGCCAGCTCCCACTGCGGAAAGCACATCCACCAGCGGGTCCAATAGACCACGCTGGTGCATGCTGCCATAAGGCCCAGGAGGTACAGGAAGTCCCAGACAGAGCACAATTGCCCAACCTGAAATGAGTGGGCAATGGAGGAAAGGTCCTTCACTTGGTCCACCAGCAACCCCACTGTAGCCCAGCCGGAGTCAAACTCCGCCCCGATGAACTAAGCCACCTGAGATGGAATGAGATCTGATTTGGCCTTGCTGACCAGGAGGCCATACAGGTCTGGCAGGCCAGATCCTGGGACTTCTCCACTTCCCACCTGGAAGAACCCATGATCAGCCAGTCGTCCACGTAAGGGTACACTCAGACCCCCGCATCGCAGGAAGGCTGCCACCACTGCAATGCACTTGGTGAAGATCCAGGGTGCCAAAAAGAGACAGAAGGTCATGGCCTGGAACTTGTACAGAGTCATCTCTAAGTGGAACCGAAGGAACCACCGGTGGGATGGGTCGATGGGGACGTGGAAGAAAATGTCCTAAAGGTCCAGAGAGAAGAACCACATGTCCTGCTCCAGGGATGGAATGATCTGGTTCAGAGTGACCATATGGAACTTGCAGAGCTGCAGGAACCAGTTGAGGCTGTGCAGGTCCAGAATGGGGTGCAAACTCCAGTCCGCTTTGGAACCAGAAAATGTATTGATATGAACCCCAGGCTGGGCATGGCGTCATGGACACAAACCACTGCCTACTTGTCGAGGAGGGGGATGTCATCCCTTAGGGCGGACAACATGTCCAAGGGCACTGCATCTTCCTGTGGGGCATGGGCTCTGCTGGGTGGAAGGAGCCTCACACTCTAGAGGCAGATGACTGCCTACCACTTAGAAGATCCACCTGTCCATTTTAATGGCGGACCAAGTGGAAGTGAAGCGGTGGAGCTGACTCCCCACAGCTGGGCATGGAGCAGGCAGGACAGGTGGGGGAAAGGCAACCCTCAGCCTGTCACTTCGCAGCAGAGGAGGGGCTGGCTGAGGAAGATGCTGGCCCTCTCCCACTGGACTGTCTGGCGGCCAAGGAGGAGGAGGGCTTCAACTGGGGCTACCAGGTCTGCTTCTGAGCCACTGAGGGCGGCATGGGTCGGACTGCAGGGGCAAAGGAGGGCCGAAACTGAAATGGCTTCTTTTTCTGCCTCAGCCCTTTCTGCTGCTGGGCAGAGGTGATGGAGTTCAGGGTAGCACTGGACTTTTCGATCCGAGTGAGAGGTTTGTCTACATCAGGGCCAAACAGGTCAATACCCAGGAAGAGTACATCCACCAACTTGTGCTGCGTAATGGCCATAAAGGTTGAGATCTGCAACCAAGTCCTATGGCACATGGCCACTGCAGTGGCCACTGACCTGGTGCAAGAATCGCCAATATCTAGGGCCATTTAGAGCTGCTGCTTAGCAACTGCATGGCCTTGGTCCCACACCAGCTTGACCGGAGTCTGCAGGTTGACTGGGAGCCATGAGATAAGCTAGTACAGACTACCCAACAAGCTATGTGCGAAGTTGGCCATCTGAAGTGCTGCACTCACCTGCCAAAGGCTGTGAGAAGTGGCCACATAGACCTTTTTGGCCACATGGTCCTGCTTCTTAAGATTCCCTGTTGGGAGATTTACCCACATCGACAACAGTGCCCAAGCGGCAAAAGACCAAGTTGGCAACCAAACTCTCCATAGAAGGATGTTGGGTAAATCTGGACAACAACCCAGTGGGGACTGCATAGCTACAGACCAATGGGCCAATGGAGTGGAGCAAGAAGCACGATGCTGCGAAAGCTCCAGAGTGGGTCCCAGGATGGCCTCCGTGACCGGAAGGTGACCCCAAGGGAGTCATCCTTGTCAAGGATCTCCATTAGAGGGTAGCAAGCCTGCTTCTGGACTGGCTCCAGCGGGGTCACAGTAGACTCAGAGATAAGGCTGAGCAAGGCTCCAAAGGAGGTAGGCCCTTGGTCCAACAAATGTTCCTCCCCAGAGTCCTGGTCAGGAAGTCAACGGGAGTGGATCGAAGAGGTCTTGGATTCCGAGGACTCCTTGAACACCAGGTGTTGGCCTGAGACACAGTGACTTGACAGCCGATGGGGCAATCCTGTGGCCTGCCGATCTGACTCAGAGGATGCCCTGTCCTTGGGCGGTGGTGGTGGGAGCTTCACCTGAATGGACAGGGAAACCAGCATCAGCCGTACTGGTGGTGTCAGCACAGGCCAGGGCAGCGGCAACCATGGGAGTGCCAGAGGGGGCTGGGGTGTTAACAGGGGCCTGTTGCCCACATCCAGTAACAACTGTTGCCAGACAAACTCCTCATAGCAGCGCTGCACCTCACGGTGAAGCTGATCTTTCTCTGAAGTGGAGGAAAAGGACAAGAACTGATTGCATCTCTTGTTCGAGTGCCGAAAGCTGGACCAACAATGTCGGGAACCGCTCAACCTAGAGCTATGGGACTGCAATCTGGATCTCAACCATCGGGAGACCAACAGCAGGGAGAAGCAGGGGTCAGCAAAGTGCTGGTTCCGGAAGAGAAGGATTCAGATCAACGCGTTGGTCTGAGCCTTCCTGAGAGATAATGGGCAGGACTGTGGTCCTGAAGAGGGAATCCTCCCCCTCATCCTGTGACAACGGGTCAACTCCTTGAGAAAAATCTCAACCTCCTAGTCAACCAGAGTCTCAGCTGATGGGCCCGATGGGGACACCGTGAGGCCAGTGGTGAAGAATTGGCCAAACTGAAAGCTTGACAGCTGTCAACCTGGGAGAAGTGTGGGAACATGAGGCCCGAGAGCGCTGGTGGTTCCACAATCAACAGCGGGACATTTTAGACTTGGAGTCCTGCTTTAAAGATTTAGAGGACTTAGACCCACAGGAAAGGCCCTCCCCAAGGGTCGGAAGGGAATGGCAAAGGTCCCAGAATGCCCCGGTGAATGAGGCACCAATGCCCCCAGAAATGATGGCAGCCACAGACTATGCTCTTGCAGTGGCTTGAGACGCGGATTCCTCAATGGCAATGAGCTGGTCAGCCAAGCCCACTGCAGTGGAAGACGAAGACACCAGATGACAGGCTTCCTTGGAGTGAACCGGCAGATCCCATTTGTCCAGGTGTCCAAGAGAGAAACAAATGCAATTATCCTCCATGGTTGTGGGATGAAGAGAGCAACATAGGCTGCAAGCCTCTGGATCGTGGTCCATCCTGAGGCAGTAAATGCACAATGTGTGTGGATCGCTACGCAACATAGTTTGGTTGCAAGGACACGGTTTGAAGCTCGGGCTCAATTTAGAAATCACTCGAATCCATATCTAAGCAAACAGCAAAAAGCTATAAGATGCAAAAAGCAAATACGTTTAGGGTCTACACCAAGCACAGAGCTGCGATGGAGGGAACCTAATGCTTTCAGCGGAAAAGAAGATTTGACGTCACAGGGCGATGCCAAGGAGGATACCACCTGGGTGGGTGGAGGAGCCAGCTTGAAGATCTTCTTACCATTCTTAAAGGAGAAGGGATTCAGTTGGAGTTTGGATAGTACACCATATCCACGCCCCTAGAAATGGGCATTTAATTGTCTAGTGTACCTACCTGGTTACCAAAAACCAAGTCAATAAATAAATAAATTTCCATGCCAAAAACTGGTAAAATTATAGATGACGTGAAACCACCTAAAACTCAACTCTGATTTATAATGGAAGAAAGACACATCCTGTACATTAGACAAATGCTCAAGACTAAAACAGACTTAAGATACAATATTTTCATCAAAAAAATCTTTTTAAATGCTGGAGTAGACCAAAACAACCAATGTTTTGACCACCATGGGATGTTATAAACTTAGGTATCTTAGTACTGTAGGCCAGTTTACATTGTGAGGGTGGGTTTCATTCCTGTACTTTACTGTGCCTCTGTGCTGTGATACAAAATACACAACTGAAAATTGCATACACAAAAGAACATAAAACAAAAAAAAATACGCAGTATACAGTATAGAAGCAACAAACCACATCTGTCAGACCTAGTAACACGCTGGTTCTATCAGATGCTGTCAGGCATGGTCTGTTTCTTCTCATTGTCCTTTAATATGCATAGATTGTAAGTCATTCTGAAGGTTTTTAATGAATTAAAATAATCAGGATAAATACTGTTGCACATAGATCTGTTCTATTTATTTTCTCCTTTTTAAAAGTTTTGACACAAGACTGGGTTTTACTCAGACAGCACAATGTGTACTGCAATTAAACTCTCTGGTCACAGAATTTCAGCTGCCCCTTTTCTATCCCTCATATCTTTCTGTTCAAAGCTGCACATTCAACAGAATTTCTGCCACAGCAGCAGAGGTGTAATGTCAAGGCCATCTAGTCATTTATCAAATTGTAGGTACCAACCCCATTTACTGGCTTCATGCACTTCAGCAAATATAACAGCTCAGCAGCAGAGTGGCAATAGGTAAACAGGAGTTTTGGCTCGGGGGGGCGGGGGATCCCCATCACTGTCAGACTTAAAAGATCCCCCTCCCCAATTCCTGGACCTAACTGTGCAGCGATACAAAAACCTCCATGCACTGATTAGTAAAGCTGGGCTTCAGGTTGAAAAGATTACATTTCTTTATTACCATGTTCTTAAAAATACCATTGTTAATGGTGGAGATACTGTAGCTCAGCTAAAACAAAATGTAAAACAGTTGATTCACTTTTCTCTGCATAGGTTAGGATTGTAGAATGCTAGCCTTTCAGATTCTCCGAATAAACTTCATTCAAACTTGACCTTGTTTTGGGCAGCAGAATCATACTATTATTATTATTATGATTATTATTATTAAGGATCGTTCTTTAAGTGCAAAACATCTTTTTATTGCTAGTTTGAGATGGGGTTTTGTTTGGAATTTAAATGCAATTATCACAGTTATGTAGGCTAATGTTGCCTTATCACAAAATTACCAAAAAGTATACTACAGGCGCGCACATTTTACTGTACTAGAAAAATCTATAAATATAAACTAGGACCCATTAATTACGGAAATTCATACAAACTAAAAAGATGTTACACCACAGTTCAAAGGTCACAGTATAAGTTGTTACACAATAATGATGACACTACTTTGGTACAGCTGCTTTTTTGTGCTTCAGAACATCATACTGTGGGAAGAAAGTGGGGAGCTGATGGCTACGATCCAGCTCTGGGCAAGAAACCAACTCCCCCCTGCCCACCCACAACAGAAACCTACTGATTTTCAGTAATTTAATTGTTTGGACCTTGAAGGCAATTATCATGGTGATGAAGACAGATGTTGCCTTATCACAAAATTACCACAAAGTAAACCACATGCCACACATTTTACTGTACTACAAAACTCTATACAGTATATAGTTGAGACCTATTAAGTATGGAAATCCATACAAACTAAAAAGTTATAGTGTATGGGAACATGTGATTAATGATGGTATTCAGTGAATTCCTAATGATGATGTACCATTGTAGTGACGTCAAGAGGTTGCTGTACCCTCTTGAGTACGTCACTACGATTGAACAACAACTTCAAACATCAGCGTGCACTGCTGTTCAAACATGGCACTGTAAAAAAAAAAATTCAGACATAAATGGCAGTGCGGATTAGCGAGCAGGAGTCCTGGACATGGAGAGACGAACCGTACCTATATGTTGGTATTAAACTGTACTGACTAATAGACTTCCACTGTTTTTCTTTTCTTTTCTTTTTTTGTAAACAAAACTGTGTCGGTTATTCATTATAGAAATGGAGGCTCAAGACAGGCAGTTCTGATAACAGGAGAGGCAGGAGCAAGCCTGGGAGCAAGTAGATGCACCAACAGTAAGAGCCTGTTCCCAATCCCTCAAGAAATGCTCCGTTATTGTTTTACAGCTGCCCATACGCCTTAATAAACAACAGATGAGCAACAGTAAACAATAACGCTGAGCCCACTTCTCAAAGCTTTCTTGACAACGTGATCTCTCGAGCTTTGCTCTCAAGGTCTACTTGATTGTCATGACAACAACTTGAAATGGACACGCGTTGTTCAATGTTGCCCATCTATTATTCTCTATGTTGTACCACAGTTCAAAGGTCACATTATAAGTTGTTGTTACACTTATAATGATGTCACTACTATGGTACAGCAGCTTTTTTGCCTCAGAATATCATGCTGTGGGAGCAAAGTAGGGAGCTGGTGGCTAAGATCCAGCTCTCAGGCAAGAAGCCAACTCCCCCATACCCAACAGAAACCTACACATTTTTCAGAATTTAACAAAAAAAAAAAAAAAACTCCCAGCAGCTCAGTACCCACCCATGCAGTAACCCAAACAATAATAAAGTAGTTTGCTAAGTTTATTTAAAACCTATCTTACTTATTTAAAGCAGCAGTACAATGAAAATGGGCGAAAATTTGACCCCCCCCCTTTTTTTTTCTTCCTAATTAATGCCAAATGTCTTCTAGTTTATTTTGGTGGTAACATTTTAAGTTTCTGTTATCATTTAAGAATTTTATGAAAGTTTTAAAATAGTTATTTCTCAAGAAAAAAAGATGGCCGTCTCATTTAGTAATTAAGAATCCAGATAAAAAGGCACATGTACAGTACGCAGCATAAGAAGCATCCAGAAAACCCAGATCAACAGTTCTGCCAGTATTTCTCATAACCATAGCAAAAAAATAGTTTTTGGAATAACTTTTTTTGCTGCACTCCTGCTTTAAAATGCTCAGTACCAATGACTCTTATCTCTTTAAAGAGCAACTGCCACATTTTGTTTGCTCCAGATGGGTAACTCATACATGTAATTGCTGCCCTAGGAGCCTTTTCAGCTATAAATAAATATTTTCTGCGTCGCGGTTTTAAAGACAAGCGCCAAGCACTGCAGCCCCGGCCCTGAAAATATTAGCCCTATACATGTATACATGCCAGCAAAGATAATCTTAGTAAATTTAGGCAACTCCCCTCCCCCAATTCCATTACATTCTCCATAGAGCGCCTACAGCCCCGTTTCCGAGCTTGCGTCATAATTATGTGATTTTCAGGGCTGCAGCGCTCAGCGATTGACCGGCTCGTACACACAAGTTATGAGCCGGGCTTTATGACGGAAATATCTTAAAAACCACAGCATAGAAAATATTAATTTATAGCTAAAAAGTTCCTAGGGCAGGCAAGTACACGTTATGAGTTGCCTATTCTGATCGTGTCAGTAGCTCTTTAACTGTTTACATGTCACTTGGTGGTTTTCAGTCTGCAACGGTTATAGAGAAGGGGTGTCTGCATGGTGCTATAAATTCCAAACAAGTAAAACATTTTACATAAGTGTAACTAAACTTAATAAATACAACTAATACTGTTTGGGATACTGTGTGGGCTGATACTGTGCAGCTGGATGCAGAGGTTTTTTTGGTAATTACTGGAAATCCATACATTTCTGTTGCGGAGAAGAGGATGGTGACACTCTGCTAAATACACTATAAAACCATATATTATAAAAAATAAAATAAGGATACCTGTCTACAAACTAGACTGTTTTTCGAACTTGGGTTTCTGATGACATCAGGAAACTCTTGAGCTTCACTCTCGAGGTCTCTAATGTCTTCTAAAACCTTCAGTAAAGTCTTGTTTTTCTGTAGCTGGTTACCAATACATTATTCTACATATTGTTCTCTATGTAAAGCAGCACAGCAGCAAAAGAAGGGAATTACCATATACCTTTGAAGCAGTAGTCACTAGTTTTCTACATTTACCGACTCTTGAATTAAATGGTATACTGTATGACAAATTACAACATGTGCAGAATGCAATATTCTTGTGATGACGCTGGTTTCAACTCATTGGTCAAGATCCTCTATAAATTCCTGTCCTGGAACTTCCTTTTCATTTTCCCTTGATTGCATTCTCTTTTGTAATTTGTATGATGTACTGACAATATAAAAAAAATTTAACATGCTGTGTGAATTAATGTTTTTTTCAATACTGCCATTGCAGCGTGTATTTACATTTTGCTAGCTGCTTTAGCCATTAAATAACTGGGTAGGCTTGGATTCTGGTTGAATTGGTAGCCTAACTACAGGCCAGAGGACACGTACCTCATTTTATCCCTCAGAAGTGCTCTGCCCCACATCTGTCACTCAGCGAAAAAGTGCTGCACACACCAAGGAAATGCTGTAAACTGCGACTATAAATCATAAATTCTTAACATTTTGTGATGCTAAAGCAAAATTAAACTTTAAGTAAACAAAAGCACTGGTTTCGATAGTGTTTTGAACTGGCATAGAAACATAGAAATTGACGACAAATAAGTACCGCTAGGCCCATCCAGTCTACCTATTTTCCCTGCCTACTGTAAAAGCTGCAGACCCTACTTGATCTCCAGCTTTACCTTCTCGTTCCTATTGCTAGAGTTCCCTTATGCCTGTCCCATGCATGCTTGAATTCCCCCACTGTGTTTGCCCCACCACCTCCGCTGGGAGTCTACTCCATGCATCCACCACCCTTTCCATGAAGAAATATTTCCTCACTCTACCCCTTAGTCTGCCCCTTTCCAACCTCACGTCATGTCGCCCTCGTTCCTGGACATTTCCTTTTC
The DNA here is from genome assembly GCA_016271365.2 of Neoceratodus forsteri. Classification (NCBI taxonomy): domain Eukaryota; kingdom Metazoa; phylum Chordata; order Ceratodontiformes; family Ceratodontidae; genus Neoceratodus; species Neoceratodus forsteri. The sequence goes on along the minus strand of CM057449.1, from coordinate 1,270,262,597 downwards.
TGAAAGATGCTACCCTCTGGTACTCTATTTATGCCCATTAGATATTTGTAGGTTTCTATCATATTTCCACTGTCTTTCCTCTCCTCCAGGGCATGCATATTGAGGTCTCCCAGTCTCTCCTCATATGACTTTTGGTGCAGGCCCTGCACCATCTTTGCTGCCCTTCTTTGAACTGCCCTACCCTATCTATGTCCTTAGGGAGAAGTGGCCTCCAGAACAGGACACAATATTCTAAATAAGATCCCACCAATGATCTGTACAGTGGCACCACCTTGTTTCTTCTGATGGCGATACCTCTCCCTATGCACCCCCAGCATCCCACTGGATCTTCCCACAGACTTGTCACATTGTTTGGCCACCTTTAGGTCATCCCAACAGATATGATTACCCCCAAATCCCTTTCCTGTTTAGTGACCATCAGCATCTCCCTCACCCATCATGTAATCCACCCCCGTGTTCTTCTGCCCCAAATGCATGATTTTGTACTTTTTCACACTGAATGTCAGCTGTAACACACTGGACCATTCCTCCAGTTTACCTAGGTCCCTCCTCATTTTTTCCACCCCTCCCGGCATGCCCACCCTGTTGCAGATCTTAGTGTCATCTGCAAAGAGGCACACCAGCCCTTCGGCAATGTCACTTATGAAGACATTAAACAGGACTGGGCCCAGGACTGATCCCTGTAGTATCCCGCTGGTCACCCTCCTTTCCTCAGATTGAGCTCCGTTTACCACGTCCCTCTGTCTTCTATCACCCAACCAGTTCCTAACCTAGTTTACCACCTTTTGACCCACTCCCTGACTGCCCAGCTTGTTCACCAGTCTTCTATGTGGAACAGAATCGAAGGCCTTACTGAAATCCAGGTAGACTACATCCACCGCCCCCCCAATCCATGACCCTAGTTAGCCAGTCAAAGAAATCAATAAAAATTTGTTTGATATGACCTTCCCGCTGTGAATCCGTGCTGTCTCAGATCCTGTGCTCCGCCGGATTCAACGTGTTCCACAACCCTTTCTTTAAGTAGTGATTCCAAAATTTTCCCCACTATTGAGGTGAGGCTGACTGATCTATAGTTTCTAACCTCCTCCCTACTCCCACTTTTGTGAGAGGAACTACATCTGACCTCCTCCAGTCCTTCGGAACCACTTCTGTATCGAGTGACTCACTGAACAGGGCTGCCAGTGGTGCTGCCAGTACCTCCCAAAGTTCCCTTAATATTCTAGGATGTATCCCATCCGGTCCCAGTGCCTTGTCCACTTTCAGTTTTGTGAGTTCTTTTAGGACTCTCTCTTCCATAAATGGACTGGTGTCCATCTCCCTCCCATATCTGTTCATGCTGCCCAACTGTGGACTCTCACCTTCTCCTTCTTCCATGAATACAGAACAAAAATGTCTGTTCATTATTGATGCTTTTTCCAGGTCCCATTCCACACACTCCCCTTCTTCCCCTTTTAACCTTACTATCCCACTCCTGGTTCTTCTCCTTTCACTAATGTACTTATAACAAAATCTTGTCCCCCTTTTTTGTTTATTTCCTGTGCTATTTTTTCCTCTGTTTGTGCTTTTGCTCTTCCGACTGCTTTCCCTGTCTCCCTCTGTTTATCCAGGTACACTACCCTGTCATCCTCCCGCTGTTTCCGTGTATTTCCTGAAAGCCATCTTTTTCGCTCTTACCATCCCGGCCACTTCCTTTGAGAACCACAGTGGCTTTCTCTTTCTCTTGCCCTTGTTTATAAGTGTACACCGGGGGGGGGGGGGGTGCTACAAGTCTCAACAACTGACAGGGACCTGGGGGTGGTGGTGGATGTCAAGATGAACAACTCTGAGACTTGTAGGAGGGCAGCAGCCAACAGGATGCTGGGATGCATCGCTAGGGGGCTCATCCCCAGAAGGAGGGAAGTAATACTCCCTCTGTATAACTGCTTGGTGAGGCCACACCTCGAGTACTGCGTGCAGTTTTAGAGGCCACACTTAAAGAGGGACATTGAACTCCTGGAGAGGTCCAGAGGAGGGCAACCAAAATGATCTGGGGCTTGGGGTACAGGACCTACATGGGAGAGGCTCGAAGAGCTAAATATGTACACACTGGAAAAGAGAAAAGGGACCGGGTGGACATGATAGAGGTCTTCAGGTATATGAAGGGGTAAATAGGGGAGGAGCAGTCAGGGTGCTCGAAGGAAAGGGGGAGAAACTGGAGGACATGGGTGGAAGCTGGGGAGATTCAGGGAGAAAGAAGGAGGTGCTACTTCACTGAGAGGGTGGTGGAGCCATGGAATGCGCTGCCCAGGGGGCTGTTGGAGGCAGAGATAGTGGAGGGGGTTCAAGAGGGGGTGGGACAGGTACAGGGGAAGGGTTCTGGAAGCAAAGTACTGTGCAGTGAAAATATCTGGGACTGGGAAGGGAGAAACCAGAGAGGGTGAGGGGTGCAGCAAGATCAGCTCCCAGGGTGGGGACTGACCAAACGAGCAGACACAAAAGACCGTTAGGCCTATTCTGCTGGCATTTTAGTATGTTAGCATGTTTACTTGCGTAATGCAAAGGAGCATTTTTATGTATGCTCATGTGTCCCTCATTCTGAGGGCTAGTGTCCCACATTGCTCGTTTTGAGCATCACGATCCCTCATTTCAGTGACAAAGGCTGAGAGGTATGAAAGGGAAAAAAAAAAAAAAAAAAAAACAGGTTACTCGTAACAGTAGTTCTAGGAGCGGTATATGTTGTTGATCCACACTATTTGGCATGTCCTTTTCCCTTCAAGATCAGCCGGAAAGTCTTCAAGCTGGCTCCTCCCACCCATCTGGGTGGTATAACCCTCGGCTCTGCCCCATGATGCCTGATCTTGCCCACTGGAAGCTAGGTTGTGCGTCGAATCTGGGGAGGTCAGGTGGGTCCATGTGGATGAACAACATATTTATTTATTTAATTTATTTATTTCGTTTTTGTTGACCGGGTAAGTGCACTAGACAAATTCTGCCTATTTTCAGGCACGACCTGGGGGAAGGGGATACAGATGAATGCCAACCGACCTTGAACCAGATTAAGCTGTTGGTGGTAATTTTTTTTTTTTTTTTTGATGAATGAGAGAAATTTGGCCAGGACACCGGGGAAATTCCCCTACTCTTTTCGATAAGTGCCATGGGATCTTTAACATCCACCTGAACTTCCACCAATCTAGGCAGATGCGACCTCGGTTTAACGTCTCATCCGAAAGGCGGCACCTCAGAAGTGCAGCATCCCTCTCATGCTGCACTACAGTGTCAGTACTGGGATATTAACCCAAGTGCCAGATGTGGGAACTGAACCCACAGCCCTCTGATCTCCCGGCCTCAGAAGCGAGTGTGCTACCTACTGAGCCACTGACACTGACATATACTACTCCTAGAACTACCGTTACAGGTGAGTAACCCGTTTTTCTAGGATCATGGATATGTTGTTCATCCACACTATTTGGCAGACTCCTAGCAGTTCTCCGGGAGGAGGGAGGCAAGCTGCACACCCCCTACTTTGGGAATAGAGACTGGAGAACTGAGGCTCCAAAACCAGCATCCCGGCATGACTCAAGGTCGATGTGGTAATGGGTAATGAAGGTGTTTGCTATCTTCCAGGTAGCGGCCCTGCAAATATCATGGATAGGGACATCCCTAGAAGCAGCCACTGATGCAGCGATATAGTGGGTGGAGTGAGCCCTTAGCCCTACGGAAGGCTCCCTACCCGCCAACCTATAGCAGAGATCAAAGCAAGATGTAATCCATTTGCCAATCATCCGCTTTGCTGCAGGTCTGCCAGGTGCGGCTTCAGTGTAGGTGACAAACAGCTGGCAAACCTCTCCCAGAACTTCAGCCATCCGCTCCTTATAATAAGAGAGCGCTCGCCTCAGGTCCAGAGTATGGAACCTGTACTCAGCCCCCAAGATATAGTTTGGGTAGAACACAGGCAGAGTTAACACCTGATTAAGGTGAAATTCTGACACCACCTTCGGAAGGAACTTTGGGTTGGGGTGCAGGACAACCTTATCCCTGTGGAAGACCAGGTAAGGAAACTCCACCAAGAGCGCCTGGATCTCCCCAGTCCTTCTGGCTGACATGATATCCACCATGAAGGCAGTCTTCCACAACAGATGTGACAACTCACACCTGTGTATTGGTTCGAATAGCTTGCTGGGAGTTTAGCCAATACCAACAGTAGATCCCACGGAGGTGGAGGTTCAGGCACTGGAGGGGATATGTGCCTGAGGCCCTTGAAAAAGTGCCAGACCACTGTCTCCTGTGCCACTGACCGCTGACTGGCCCGCGCCTGGTAAGCGGAGATGGCTGCCGGGTGCACCTTAAGGGTAGCTGTCCGGAGACCTCCTTTGGAGAGGGACCAAAGGTAGTCGAGGATACTGGCCACTAGGGTCTAGGCCCTTGCCCTGAAACCAAATGGAAAACCTTTTCCATTTGAAGGCATTGCACCTCCTGGTTGACTCCTTCCTAGATGCCTCAACTATGCTGAGGACATCGTTGGAAAGACCCAAAGCCTAGAACTCTTGCTGCTCAGGTACCAGGCTGTCAGGTGCAGGGATTGAAGGTCCGGATGGGATACCTTCCCTGGTTGACTAATATCAGGTCTGGGCGTGCCAGGAGGCGCCTTGGAAGCCTATCGCTGAGGCTGAGGAGATCTGGATACCAGAACTGGCGTGGCCAATCTGGGGCTACCAGAATCACTTTCGCCTTGTCTCTCCTCACCTTGAGAATCACCTTGTGGATCAAGGGAAATGGAGGGAAGGCACAGAAGAGGCCTGGGGTTCACGGCCTCGAAAAGGCATCCCCTGCAGTGAGCCCTACTGAGCGGGGTGAGCACGAAACAGTTTCAGCTTTGTGTTCTCCCTTGAGGCAAACAGGTCCACCTGAGGGGTGCCCTACAGGGAGAACAGGTTGCAGACTACCTCTGGGTGAAGAGACCACTCATGGGATGCCTTGCCTACACAGCTGAGGGTATCCACCAGTTGGTTTGAAGCTCCTGCCACATGGATGGCTAGGAGATCTGCCTACAGTCGGTTCACGAGGGTCCAGATGTGGAGCACTTCCCTGCACAAAGGCTGGGAGTGCGTGCCACCCTGCTTATTGAGATAGTGCATGGTTGTGGTGTTGTCCATCTGGACTTGGACCACTTGACCCCGCAGAAAATGAGCTAATGCAGACAGCACCAGCCGTACTGCTCAGAGCTCCAGCAGGCTGACGTGGCATCGGGACTCCTCAGGGTTCCAGAGCCCGTGGACTCTGTGGTTCCCCATGTGGGCTCCCCAGCCCATAAGATAGGCATCAGTCATAAGGATGACCATTGGCTCAGGGAGGACAAATGGGATCCCTCCCTGCAGATGTTCTGGGATGGTCCACCATTGGAGAGCGTCTTAAAGCCTATGGGTTACCGTGACCAGCTGGTTGAAATGACCTAGACGCTGGGACCACCGGCTGGCCAAGCCCCACTAAATGGGATTCATTCGCCACTGGGCCCAACGGACCATGGTGGTGCAGGCTGCCACGTAACTCAAGAGATGCAGGAAGTCCCGGGCAGGGCACAATTGCCCAGCCAGAAATGATTGGGCAAAGGAGGAGAGAACCTCTGCCCTGTCCACCAGGAGCCAGGCTCTGGCTCGGCAAGAGTCGAACTCTGGCCCGATGAAGCAGATCACCTGCGAAGGCACGAGTTCCAACTTGGCTTTGTTGATTAGGAGGCTAGGTTCAATACAGATCTTAAGGGCAAGATCCCTGGAGCTCTCCACCTCCAACCTGGAGGGACCCCATATGAGCCGATCCTCGATGTAAGGGTACACCTTGACCCCTCAACGCCAAAAATGGGCTGCCACCACTGCAGTGCTTATGGTGAAGACCTGGGGGGTCGATGACAGGCCGAATGGTATGGTTTGGAACTCATAGAGTGTTCCCTCCTCTCGGAAGCGGAGTAATCTTCGATGTGACGGACGGATCATGACACTGAAAAATGCATCCTGAAGATCCAGGGAACAGAACCAAATGGTTTGCTTGAGAGATGGTATGATCTGGGACAGAGTTACCATCCAAAAGGGGCGCGACCTGAGATACTGGTTCAGGTCATGCAGATCCAGAATGGGGCACCAGCCCCCCATCCATTTCAGGACCAGAAAGTATCTGGAAATGAACGCTGGGTTGACTGGGGAATCTGTCACTCGGGCCACTACCTCCTTGAGGAGGAGTTGGGCTACGTCGTCTCTCAGAGCTGACCGAGTGTGAACTGAGATCTGTTCCTCACATGGGGAGCGGGCTCGGTTTGGCGGGTACTGCTCGAACTATAGAGGCAGTTCCTGACCGACCACCTACAACACCCACCTGTCCATGGTAACAGTGGACCAGGCAGAAAGGAAGTGGCTGAGCCACCCCCCCCCACGGGAGGATCCAGAGCAGTCATGACGGGTATGGGGCTGGCCACCCCCATCCTATCCCATCACTAAGCAGGCCTAGAAGAGGACGATCCGGAAGCAGGACCACCTGGACCCTTCCCCTTCTGGTTTGCGTGCAGACTGCATGCATGACTTGGGCCGGAGGCACCAAGACTGGGCCTGCTGCTGCACAGCATGTCCTCATAGCACTGACACGACTTGCATTGGAGCCTCCCCTCATCCGAGGAGGACGAGGACAAACATAGGCAGTGCCGCTTATGCAACTTCCTCTGCCTTTTGGTCAAGGATGTCCCAGACCAGAATGTTGACTGACGGGGATGCTCAGGAGAAGGCGGAGAGAACCTCGGTTCCCCTGGGTCAGGGACGATCACCGTCCTGGGCTTCCCAGCTGGCTGGGTCGCCTCATCAGCGAGGTCCAAAAGGACCGGAGTCCTAAATAAGTAGTTGTCAGCCTCCTTGGTCAACAGTGAGTTGACGGGGTTGAGGATGATCTTGACCGGAATGGTCATCCTGTGTTTGGGCAGGCTGACCTGATGGGGGCACCATCAGGTCAGCGGCCTAGGCCACAACTTCGACCGAAGTCGAAAGAGGAGACTCCTGGGACCAAGATCGCTCTCTGTCCCAAGAGAAACATTGATGAGATGTGGTTTCTCTCAGTTCCTTAGATTCCTTCTTACGGGATCTGGAGATGTGCGAGCCAGGGCCTTCCCCACGAGTGGAAAGGGATTGGACCAGCTCCTTAAAAGAATCCAAGAAGGAGGAGCCCAATTTGGAGGAACAAAAACCGAGGGCAAAGATGAGAGCTCAGTGGCACAAGCCGCCTCTTTTTCCGAAGACCTTCATATGTTCCAGTTGTTCCGCGGACCCTGTGGCCGAGGAGATTGCATGGTGGGCATCCTTTGATTTGACCGGTGGGTGCTGTTTTTCTGGACGTCTGAGCTGGAGATGCACGAGGCGATCATCCAAAACGTTTGGATGAAAGGAACAATAAAAGTCACAGGCTTGGGTATCTTGATTGAGACCCAGGCAGTACACGCACATCGCATGCAGGTCAGTTTGAGACATTTTCTGCCCGCTGGGACTCCGGCGGAACCCGGGCGAGGACTTGTCCTCCATCGCGGTCGCAACAACAAATTAGTTTGAAGACAGTCGGAGAATCTTGATTGGTAAAACCGAGTTTTGAAGCACCAGGGCCTACTACATGTGGGAGTGAGAAGGAGGGAACCAGTATTTTCCAGAGGAAAGGAAGATCTGGCATCACGGAGGTTGAGCTGAGGGTTATACCACCTGGGTGGGTGGGAGTAGCCAGCTTGAAGACTTTCCGACTGATCTTAAAGGGGAAAGGACATGCCAAATAGTGTGGATGAACAACATATCCATGATCCTAGAAGCTTGGGTTTCTGCTACAAGTACATTAAATCAAAGTACCAATAGCACCGATGAGTTTGTTAGACTGTCCAAGCCAAAGCAACCCCGGAATGAGAAGAGTCATAGCAGACAGGCTACCCAGTTTAAATAAATTGCTTGTAGTTACAAGTTCAATTACTTATTTATTTACTGGCTCTACAGGCGGTACATTGTCAGATTCTATAAGTGACCACTCCCATAATTACATAGCCTTGACCACTAAAACCAAGCCCCAAGTACCTGTCATTCAGAAACTTCAACTGCTTGGATCCCACAAACCGTCTTGGAGATGTAAGAGTGGTGAACTGGTCTGCCCTCTACTTCATCAATAACGTATCATCTGCAGTTAGTTTCTTCACAGATGCCCTCAACAAGATACAGGGCCTCCACTTCCCTCTTACTACTCAGAGGGTGGGGGATACTCCTGCAGGATATCCAGGAGCTACTGTCCCTGATGAAACAGAGGGACAGTAAGTGGAAAGCTTATAAAGCATCCCCTTCCCCCAACTCTGAAACGCCTACAGGCGCTTACGAAACACATGTAAACAAACTGCCAAATCCCTGAAGCGTAATTTCTTCCTAAACTTACAGAGGAACAACCTTGGTGACCCCCGTCACTTCTGGGCACATATCGGATCCTTGCTCATCCCCAAGACCCATAGCCAAGTCACTCAGCTCACTTCCCCAACAGGCCCCCTGACTTATTCCTTGGAGGTGTGCAGATTTTTAACAAAAAATCCTCTGACCTCTCTGTCTATCTCAGTAAACGTCCCTGCCAGTCACCCCTAGCCCTGGTAGTCAGGCAAGCTGCTCCTCCTCCATCTCCACTCCCACCTTCTACTTTACAGCCATCGGCCCAAGTGTTACTACCAAGCTCCTGAAGTCCCTCACCACCAAAGGTAACCCTGGCAGTGATGAGCTTTTCCCCTCATTCCTGAGACTCATCTCTCCTGCTATCATTAAACCCCTCACCTTCATATTTAACTTTGCCCTCTCCACAGCTGCCATGACAGACTCCTGAAAACATGCTAATGTTGTGCCTATTTTCTTATTTTTTTTTTAATTGCTGTTTATCCCCCTTCGTCTTGCCAACTCCGATCCTTCAGGCCTGCCAAGGAGTCATCCTCCTGTTTCCCGCTCTACCTGGACCTATCTCCTGGGCCCCATGAAGCTGCAGTCCCCCCCCAAAGCAGGGACGAGGTGGGGTGCCAGACACCCAAAATGCTTCTGCTTTTACCGTCGGTCGGTGGCTGGGTGGCTGAGACATCAAGCATACTCCAGGTAGTCCATCTTCCCGGAGCCAGGAGGTGTTTTCTCATTTTATCCCCTATCCAGTGTGTGCCCCTGACGTCATGGTGCAACGCGCCAACGTCCACTGTGTGTCTTGGCCGCCCTTCCCCTATGGGGCTTGCTGTACCCTGAGCCTCCGCTCGGGGTCAGGCAAGTTGCTGGCATCAGCCCCCACCCTCCCCACAAAGAAGGCGAGCTGTCATGGGATGCTCAATCCATTCTCCCCCGGCCAGCCCTCCAGTGACCCGAGTCCACTCCCGAACCCGGGTCCCTGGCATCACGAGTGGAAATCCAACCACTGGGCTGACAGGCTGGCCCTGTTGTGCCTATTTTCAAAGTTGGTGACCCCTCTCTCTGAATAACTATAGGTCTATCACCCTCCTCCCCTAACCGAGCAAGCTGCTGGAGAAAATTGTGTATTTCCAGTTCTCAAGGCATCTTGGAAAGTATAATCTACTGTGCCCACAACAGCACAGTTTCCGTAAGCACCACATCAGCCTTAGCCCACCTTCACTAACCATGTCCTCCGAAACATGGACTTGGGCAAGGCCACAGCAGCTGTATTTGTGGATCTGACCAACACCTTTGACCTGGTCAACCACCCCCTCCTCCACTCCACTCTCCGTCACCTTAGTTGCTCCTCTGAGACAACCGCATGGTTTATAAGCTATTGTGAGGGCAAGTCCCAGTCAGTTTTAATTGGTGCAGCCTCCTTTCCTGCCCTGCCCTGCCTGTCTCCACAGGGGTCCCTCAAGGCTCCATCCTTGGCCTTCAACTATTTTCCATTTTTATAAATGCTCTCCCAGCTGAGAGTCTATCCTGTAAAACATTCCTCTACGCAGATGACCTTGTTCTTTACAACAGCGACAAGTTACTTGCCAACATCTCCTCTACTCTTACATTTAACTATGGTGCTGCCTGCAATAGGTTTCTCTCCAACAGGCTCCTGGTAAATGAAAAGAAAACTAAATCCATACTACTGGGCTCCAAATCGTTCCTTACCAAGGTCGCTAAAGCTAACTCCTCTCCTTGTACTCACATCTGTAGGCACCCCGAAAATGTCCCAGTTTCAAATACTTAGGTGTTACCCTGGACCCTCCCTTACTTTCGCTGAACATGTTACCAACTCCGTACGCAGAGTTAACCAGAAGCTAGGGGCTGACTACCATCAAAAACTATTTCTGTCTACTGAGGTGCACCTAGCAATCACGAAAGGCTACCTTCTCCCCCTTACTGATTACTGCTCTCCTGTCTATTCCCCCATATCATCAGCTCTGCATTCAAGACTGAACTCAATCTACAATAGTATCTATCACTTTGTCCTCAATGCTCCCTATTCAACCCATCATTGTGTATTGTACCAGTCTCTTGGTTGGCTCCCACTGCAAGGCCAGTCTGATTATGCCCTTGGCTGCTTAGCTGACAATACCCTGAGAAGCGGCCACCTGTCCCTGTACTCATCCCTCCTCATGGGCAGAGTGGCATCTAGGAGCCTCCATGAGTTATCAGTCCCCCCGTAGTCCCTTAAATCTCCTCTACCATAGGCAGCTGCTTTTTCTGTCTCTGCCCCCTCTCTCTGGAACAGACTTCCTACATTGCTCCACTCATCTTCCCATTTCTCTTTCAAAAACAATTTAAAAGCCTGGCTACAGTTTGAAGTCAAATGCCACTGTTACCTGTGTAATCCTGAGCATCCCCATCCTTCCACCCCTTCCCCACACACACCTATGGCTGGGTCACACCCTCTCCTGAGACTCCCCTCCAACTCCTGCAGAATTAGGTTTCATCCTGGCAAGCTCCACTCTACACTGGCTGTAGTGGCCATACCACCCCTTTTTGTTTTCAGCCACCCCTCTGCTATCTAATGCCCTATGCCTGTACCATCCGTGCTTGAAGCTGCTTATTGATTTGGCCAGTACCACTGTCTTCAACAGCTTGCTGCACTTGTCAACCATTCTTTTTTTTTTTTCCAATTCTCTTTTTCACTGTGCTTCAGGAAGGGATGTTCACCTCCAGCAACTGCCCAGAGAAGGCCCATGGCTATCCCCCCCCCCCTCACACTGGGGGCCCCAGAAAGACAGACCAAGATCAACTAGTTCAGTCTCGGGGCTGGCTGCGGCGTCATTCAGTGCAGGGCCAGCAGACTTAAAGTTGCACTGCCACATAGGGTTTTCCCCTTTGACATCCCCTCAAAGCGGGAGTGTGCAATGACATCAGTGAGCGGGCACGTGCGCTTCTGCGCTTCCCCCGCAAATGTCCACCACTGCCTTCCCTCTGGTGTGCGGTCCTGGCTTGGTGTACTCCCGTTCTCCACTGGGTGTTAGCCAAACACCAGACCCCAGAGGTGGAGAGCTGTCTCTGGGATGGTCATCCAACCTCCGCCTGGCCTACCCTATGGCGCACCAGGTTCATTCATGAACCCAGGTCACCAGCGTCACAAGCGGTAGCACTACCACTGCACCGGAGGGCCAGCTCATTCAACCATTCTTTCTGTGAAAGCATGGTTGCAGATGTCTCTCTTGACACACACACACCCCTGGTGAGTTTAAGTGAGTTCCACTTGTCCCTGTATTTGAGCTCAAGTAGAAAAGTTCTTTGGTATCCACCCTATTTATCCAATGCAGGCACTTGTATGTTTCAACCATATCACCCCTTTCCTTGCTTTTCTTGAGGGTGTGCATGTCCCAAGTCCTGTAGCCTTTCCTCGTATACATACGAACATACAAATGTGCCAGCAGATAAAGACCTTATGGTCTATCAGTTCTGCTTGGAATGTGCAGTGTCCACTGTATTTACAGAGGGAACTGTTCCCACTCCCCATGTCCCCAACCCCTATCAATTACCCCTCCCCTTCTCTCACCCCCTCTAGCTAAGTTTGTTTTGTTTCTCTAGTCCCTAAACCTTCTTGGCTGCCCTGCGCTGTACTGCCTCCACTTTGTTGCAGTTTCTCCTCAGGTGTGGACTCCAGTACCTTGTGTAGTATTCCAGATTTTGTCTTACCAGTTACTTGTACAATGGGAGGATCACCTCCTGGCTTCGACTCCTTATGCCCCACCCCATGCATCCCAGCATCCTGTTTGCCTTACCCAAAACTCTGTTACAATGTGCTGCTACTTTCAGGCTTTCTGATATCATAACCCCTAGGCCCTTTTCCTCCATGCTGCTTTCTAGCACCATCACCCCATTTCATACTGCACTCTTGGATTCCTTCTAATGAGCATCATCTTACAATGCTTAAAATTAAAGTTCAGCTGCCAGATCTTAGACCAGCTCTCCAACCTTCCCAGAGCCTCCCGAATTCCGTGTTCCCTTCCTTCATTTCCAGCCTAGTGTAGATCTGTTTCATCTACAAAGAGGCAGATATAGCACTTAACGCCATACCCTATGTTGCAAATAAACAAAGTGAAATAGGACCAGGCCAGGCATTGACCCCTGTGGTACTCCACTTGCTACTTTCCTTACTTCTGAAAATTCCTAATTAACCACTACCCTTTGTGTTTTTTCCCTCAGCCAGTTTTCCATCCAGGTCCAAAATTTTTCCTCCAGTGTGATGCTGTGGTGCATAGGGAGGATATCTCCAGCAGGAGGATGGAGGTGGTGTTGCCACTGTATCGCTTGTTAGTTAGATGCTACATTGAGTACTATGTCCAGCTTTGGAGACCCAACCTCAGAAAGGATAAAGACAGGGTGGAGGCAGTCCGGAGGAGAACAACTAAAATGGTGCAGAGGATGCACGAGAAGCCCTATGAAGTGAGATTAAGGGATCTCAACATGTACACTCTGGAAGACAGGAGAGCGAGAGGGGACATGATGGAGACCTACAAGTACTTCACAGGGGTGAGCAGGGTGCAGAAAGGGAGTTTCTTTCAAATGAGAAAAAGCACCAGGACCAGGTGGTATGCAATGAAGGTGGAAGGAGAAAGGTTAAGAGGGCTGTGTGGAAGTACTACTTCACTGCAAGGGTGGTAGACGTCTCGAATAGACTGCCAGTAGAAGTGGTGAAGGTGAAAACAGTGGGGGGGCTTCAAGCATATGTGAGACAGCTATAAGAAAATATAAGTAAGCAGTTAGGGAGGGTTGCCAGAGACCAGTTAGGGTCTGTGGAGACAGATAAGGCAGAGAACATCTGGGCAGACTGGGTGGGCCAAGCAGCCCTTTTCTGCCAACAAATTCTGGGTTTCTACAATGTAAATTCTATACTATTCTAAATTGTATGCACTACCTGTATGTAATCACAATACCAAAGGTACTGAAAGATGCTAAAGCAAACCCTATGGAGTAATTTCTTTAATCTACCAGTCTCTCATCCATTCTTTTCTTCCATTTCATCTACTGGACTACAGGATCATGGTGAGTATCAATTCACTTGATCAGCAACAGATTACAACAGTGAACAATCAACTTCTGTAATCACTGCCAGCCACACACAGGACCAGGACAATGCATTACAATGCAATCACGTCTTCTGTTTACTACAGACCAATTTTTTTTTTTTTTACCAATTATTTTACCAGGTGAGACACACTAAGCTGAAAGCTTGTTTGCAGGTGCAACCTGGGAGCACGAGGAAGTTAAGTGACTTGCTCAGGGTCACACAGTATGCAAGTGGGGGCTGTGGGATTCAAACCCAGGTCTCCAGATTTGCAGCTCAGAGCCTTAAACCACTGCGCCACACTGCCTCCTATGAGACATCCATTACAGTCAACATAACATGCCTGAGAAGCGGCCTAACAGAAAGGCAGTCTGCAAGAAGGGCAGTATGTGAATACATAAACTCCAAGGTATGACTATGCACTGCTGTACAAGGCATTGTGGGTATGCAGATTCTTGTGTGGGGGGGAGGGGGAGTTGTATAGGAAATATTTCAACTGGGACTACATTCTGCTGACCATGTTACTACTGAGCCCTCAACACAGCACACTCCCACACACTAAATGTAACAATAATCCTGACAATCTTCACAAAAGCATATGCATGATATCAAGAGGCACTGGAGGGGTGTCAATATTATTTGATAAGTAATGAAACAATGTTTGTTTATTATAGCTACTAAATATTCATTGAATGCTGCTGTTCTGCACATCTGTTTTGGACTGCTGCATACTGACTATCGTTTTACTGCTGGGTATCTGTTTGTACATAAAGTGAAGCTTGAGCCATAAAATCCCAACATATGAACATACAAAATTTGCCAGCAGATAAAGGCCAAGAGGTCTATCAAGTCTGCTTGAATGTGCAGCTAGCACCCCTTATTCTGCAGCTGCAACATGGAACCATGATTTGAGTTTTGACATAATTTGCTATTAAATATTAACATTTATAAGAAACAAATTAAGATTTTAGTACTATATTTTTCAGTCAACTGCAGCTTTCAACAAACACTTTCAAACATCAGCAATTTGAGCCAGTCAACTCTGACTGGACATGGCAACAAGTTTGAATAGGCGCTGAGCCACCAACTGCTCTGAAAACGTGATCGAGCACGTTTGGACTTTCAGACCTGATTCCCAGCCCAGGTGGAGACATGAAGTGGCTCTTTCCTCTGCTGGGATCCCCTCTCTCCAGAACGCTGCATCGCCGACCATAAGATGCCTGACCTGGTCGGACCTGCCAGTCCTGCTTCAGAACACAGCACATGAGGTGCTCCAGCCAAGCATGAGTGCCCCACTGCTCTTGTGAAGTAGACTCTCTTGTAGCAGTCCTCCACACTTGCAGTCTGGAGCACTAAGGACCACAGCGCTAAGGATGACGGGAGAGTCTGCCAGCAGAGGCTACTGGATGGGGGAAACACTGCCTGAAGCATGGTTATAAAAGTACTTAAAATTGTAATAACCTGCTTCCACAGTCCACAGTAGTATTACTGTGTCATTTCTTAGAAACACTGCAATAACGGTACACGCTAATGGAGTCCTTTTACATAATGCTGTTTTTTGCCTCTCTCACTAGTTAGGATCCAGCTAAGTGACACTGTGCTAATGTAATCATTCTCAGTTTATAGCTGTTTTGTGATAGGGTAATTGTACTGAGTAACTGCAGTACCTAAACAATAAACTGTTGCTTATTGTTTTTGTAGAAGCTTCACACCGATAGCCCAGCAACTACTGACCTTTGTTAATGTAGTAGCTCTGTGTTGTAGTATAAGTCATAGCACCTTGCCCTACATCTTGACCACAACAAAACTGTTTGTTAGCAGTGAGTCAGTCCTGAAAGCATGAGAGCTGCATTTTGACAGGGGCTGATTTCAATTCACTTTTGAAGTGTCACAACATCCTTAATGTTTGTGTGGTTGCTGACTACAAAGCAGGGTAGTGCCTACAACATGGTACTCGTAAACCCTGCAAGAGTGCATTACACTTTGTTGTACAAGTTTGACTTGGCCTTATTTAGTACTAATTGAATAGAGCTGTTGCGTAATACTTCCTTGCTGCCTACAGTGACTTTTCAAAAAGTGTTCTATGCTGTTTACTGTAGCTAACCTGTATCGACTCTACTGTAAAGCATAACTAGCTGGGGGGTGTGCATGGTGTACTCAACCCCTGTATTCCTCTATCCCATTGGCCATCTTACTCTGGGCGGCGAGTGTGTTCATCCCTCTAGCCTGGTAACACTGTAGGCTTGCCTGCCACCATTGCAACCATGACTATAGTGTTAAAGCATTAGAATTAACGACTCGGAGACTCCTTCACCTGGTGAAATTATCTTATGTCAGCATACAGGTTGTGAACCCAGAGTTCTCACTGATTCTGCTAGTCTGGTGACTGTGTAATCCAACTCAGATGGGGTAGCTGCTGCCATGCACCCCCAAAAGCTGGTCAGAACCCTCAATCTTGTAAAATGCTGTATGCTACAATACTACTCCTAGGTCAACTAACAACTATAAAGCACTGAGAGGGCACCAAGCAAAACACAGTTGATGGTGACCCTTGTCACACCTTAATGCAGTGCCTCTGGGCAACAGGATACCCCACTCAACCTCTAATACCCAAGGACCTCAACCTGTATCACACCCATATGTGGTGCAACATACCTTAGCAGCAATAGAAGAGTACTGCAACCATTCGCGTGGCACCCCTGGCTACAAGGTTAGCAATAATGCCACTCACTCAAGAAAATAAAAATCCATGAGGCTAACCCAAGGCCTGAGGGATGTTAGGAAACTTACACTAGTGTTACTACTTGTGTCTGGAAATATCCACCCTACCCCTGGCCCTTTAGGCAACTATGGTTCAGGAATGAATCACAAAGGGAAACTAAATTTATACAACAGGTGTGAAAATAAATTTGTCAAGATAAACATGTTATTTTGGGCAACATAAGCAAGATAAATGAAGCTGGTTACTGAGCATGCTCAGAAATGTATCTCACTCATTGTGGCCACACTGCGCATGCTCAGAAATGTATTCTCACATGTGAAGATAAATTTCTGAGCATGCTCAGTGACCAGATTCATTTATTTTCCCCCAGAACACCACTGGAAATGAGTTTTATGGCTCACTAGGCCTTTCCTGACAAAACTCTTTCAATAAAAAAGTAAAATGCGAGATGTCATTTATTTTTTGATTGAACATTCAGTAGTCTAAATAGTTTACACCGCATTTTTTCTTTTGTAGCTTTTTAGCATTTCTGTCACAAGACCACCTGAACACCTGTTGTATAAATCAAAAATGAAAGGGGCTGACTTAAGATATAATTTTTATCTTCATTTGAGGGTATTGGTCTAGTGCTATCTCACCTGTGGCTTCGCCACTCGTGAGATAGCAACAGACCAATCCCCTCTCATGGAGATAAAAATATCTTAAAGTCAGCCCATGTCATATCCCATATATAGTCACCCTTAACAATGGAAGCCTCATCTCAAATCCTGTTTGTCAGAAGCCTGGGTGCAGGTACTTGTGCAACCTGATGTAATATCCCTGACTAAAATCTGTCTCACCCCTAAAATCTCTGATGCTGTCCTCACCCTGCCTGACTTTAATCTGTTTGGAGAGGACCGGTGAGGTAAGTGCAGGGGTGGCTGCCTAATCTACCTAAGGGCTGATCTGCAGTGGTCTAAACTAGAAATTAATAGCCCTCACTACAGACTGTGAATGCCTGGCAGTTAACCTATATGGGAGGGGACACAATCACTCATTATCATGACAACTTACACACCTCCAGGTAAACATCAATCAGGCCTCAAGTCTTTCAAACAAACTAGTCAGAACTGGGAAACTATACTCACCGGAGACTTTAACATTAATCGGTCTGCCAAATCAAGTATTGTCCCTGGGGACTTAAGTGGCCTGCTAGTTTTGTCACAGATTCACTCAGCAGGTCAGGCCCTCTACTCCCAAAGTGCCAACCTCTGAGCACAATCTTGTGAACAGTGTAACAGACAAGGTAACCCTCTTGTCTGTTTTTGTGAGTTCGGATCAACCTTTGGTCTCAGTTCTGGAGGGATACAAACTGTTAACCTCTTGCTAGCATATCCAATGCACAGGCTCAGATATATCTGTCTTTGGGGGGCCAGATATCTTTGCCTACGGGCACCTAACCAGGTATTCAGAGATGAACCCTTTAAAACTTGTATAAAGACCTCACATTTAAAATGCTTCTGTTTCCAGTTTGGTACCACCATACAAGCTACATGTCTGCTGAACCATACATATTTCTTAGCAAAAGAAAGCAATTCAAAGACAGACCAGGTTTGCACTAAAATTAGAGTTTTTACTAAAATATATAATATGTCAAACATACAATACAGAACTCTTATAACACAAGACATACATATATTTAAACAAAACAAGGTTTAAAACGGTGCAATTCCTACAACTATAGTTAGATTTTGTCTAGCTTTCCAAATACCTGTTTTCAGTGCTCAGATGTTTCCTTAGTCAGTGTCACATACAAATGCAAACTCTATAGTGAAAGAGAATAATCTTTTCAAGCAGTATTGGCCAATCCCTTTTGGATGAAGTCATCCAGCCCCTCCTCTGGTCAAATATCTAACAAAAATATATTTTTATACAACCACATGATGTAATTTTATTAATTGATACTATACAGCTATACAGGATGCATTAATTCTGCAACCTTAGCATAACTCAAGTTTCAATGACACCTCTTTTGATCTCATGCTGTACCCTCTTCACACAGGCTTCATAGGGTCATTTACAACCTTACACCTCTGTGTAACATCCTAGCTTCCCTTATTTTAAAGTCATAAACCTAGTTTATAATTTCTCTCTTAACAAAACTAACTTAAGAACTCTGTAATTAGCTCAGAGAAACAGGATCCTTAATAAAAGTCTTCTAGTAACACATTGTCTCTAAAAAACTGAGTGTTTGATACATACTGTCAGCAGTTCTCTTGGCCTGCATCTGTTAGCTGAAATCTGGGAGGGGGGGATGAGAAAGGTTATTCCTAGAGCATTTGATTTTCAGCAGAGACAGTCATAATACATTTTATATAAAACAAAATTATCCAGCACTCATAACTGGCTGTCTACGTCACACGCCTCCCCACCTAGACTGAATTTGGGGGATCTATCCCCTACATGGGATGAGTTTCCCAAATCAGTTCACTCCTCATAGACACTAGACAGCCCATCGGTGTTCTGATTCTTAATGCCTGCCCTGTGTATGATTGTCAGATCATATCCTTGCAAAGCAAGACTTCATCTTAGCAGTCTCCCATTGCTCTTTCCCATCTGCGTCAGCCAAACCAGGGGGTTGTGGTCAGTCTGCACCACAAAATGCTGTCCATACACGTATGGCTCTAATTTCTTCAGGGCCTACACTATGGCAAGACACTCCTTTTCCACCGTGGAGTACGCTTGCTCCCTGGGGATAAGCTTCCTGCTCAAGTACACAACTGTGTGGTCTGTCCCTTGGCTAGATGTCTGGCTAAGTACTGCCCCAATACCCACGTCTGAGGCATCCGTCTGAACTATAAAGGTTTTGCTATAGTCCGGACTTGTCAAAACAGGAGCACTGCACAGTGCCTCCTTCAGTCTGGTAAAGGCTTCCTCACAGGCTGGTCCCCAAGTAATTTTCTTTGTCAGGTCAGATAGGGGAGCAGCCAGGGCACTGTAATTAGGTACAAACTTTCTGTAGTACCCTGCTGTCCCTAGAAAACTCCTAACCTGCTTCTGGGTTTCTGGTCTGGACCACGCCTGAATCACCTCTATCTTTATTTGGTTAGGACGGAGCTGTCCCCGGCCTATCACATGCCCGAGGTATGCCACTTCCCCCATGGCCACCTGGCACTTCTCGGCTTTGACAGTGAGCCCGGCCCTCTGTATCCTGCCCAGCACTTCCCTAAGGTGTGAAAGGTGTTCCTCCCAGCTGGTACTGAAGATGGTAATGACATCCAGGTACGCTACAGCATACTCCTCAGCACCTGGTTCACCAACCTTTGGAAAGTGGCTGGGGCGTTCTTCATTCCGAAAGGCATTACTTTAAACTCAAATAAGCCTATCGGAGTGATTAAGACTGACCTCTCCCTAGCTCTGTCTGTCAATTCTACTTGCCAATACCCCTTGGTCAGGTCAATAGTCGTGAGGTATGTTGCCCCTCCCAACTTGTCCAGGAGTTCGTCCATCTGGGGCATCGGGTAGGCGTCGGACTTCGTGACTGCATTCAGTCCATGATGGTCCACACAGAAACGAGTTGAGCCATCTGGCTTGGGCACAAGGACTACAGGTGAGGCCCAGGGGCTGTGGGATCTCTGGATTACCCCTAAATCCAGCATCTTCTCCACTTCCCTCTTAATGTCCTTTTGGACAGCCTCTGACACTTGATATGCTGTTCGCCATATGGGCATCTGTGTCCCTGTCTCCACATCGTGTGTTGCTAAGGGGGTTAGTCCAGGCTTGACGCTAAACAAGGGGGCAAAGTCTGCTAAAACCTCCCTTACTTTCTGGACCTGGTCCGGGTTCAGCTGGAGAAACAATTTTACTGCCTCCACAGAGGACTCCCACTTACTCTCTTAAAGCAAGTCCAGAAGGGGGTCTCCTTCGTCTGTCCCCTCCCCATGACTACATACTGCGAACACCATGTCAGCCCTGTTCGCCTATGGCTTCATTACATTGACATGGTACATCCTTTCAGTCTGTCT
Source organism: Neoceratodus forsteri (assembly GCA_016271365.2). Lineage (NCBI taxonomy): Eukaryota > Metazoa > Chordata > Ceratodontiformes > Ceratodontidae > Neoceratodus > Neoceratodus forsteri. The sequence goes on along the minus strand of CM057449.1, from coordinate 1,270,242,389 downwards.
ACGGTCAGGTAACTCCACAATGTAGTTCACGTCATTTACCTTCCTAACCACTCTGTACAGTCCTGCCCACTCAGCTTGCAGCTCGTCTTTCCAGACCGGAATAAGGACCATGACTTCCTGATCCACGATGTACGAGCGAGCTCTGGCTCTGCGGTCATACCACACCTTTTGTCTCTGTTGGGCAGCTACCAGGTTGCTCTGGGCTGTCCCCATAAGCTCCTTCAGCCTTTCCCTAAACCTAAGGACATAATCCACAATGGGAGTTCCCTGGGTGGCATGCTTGCCTTCCCAGTCCTCCCAGATCAAGTCTAGGGGCCCACGTACCCGGCGTCCATATAAGAGTTCGAAGGGGGAAAATCCTGTTGACTCTTGGGGCACCTCCCTGTATGCAAACAGGTGGGGAAGGTATTTCTCCCAGTCACTCCTGTGCTGTACAGCAAACGCCCAGAGCATTGACTTTAGCGTACCATTTAATCGTTCCACAAGCCCATTGGCTTGTGAGTGATACGGTGTTGTGCATCTCTGCACCACCCCACACTTCTCCCATAAACATTTCATCGGGTCCGACAAGAAGGAACCCCCTCAATCGGTGATTACCTCCTGCGGAAACCCAACACGGGAGAAAATTCCAAGTAAGGCATCTGCCACTTTGTCTGTCCTTAGTGGGGACAGGGCGACTGCCTCTGGGTACCGGGTGGCATAATCCACCAAAGTCAGGATGAATCTCTTCCCTGAGGAGCTGGGGGTATTTAAAGGCCCCACAATATTCATTCCCACCCTCTGGAATGGCTCCTCCACTATGGGCAAGGGGATCAGGGTGGCTTAGGTTTTCTTGCCCGCCTTCCCTATTTCTTGGCACCGGTGACGAGACCTGCAATACTCCTTCACCTGCTGGGTGAAGTTAGGCCAGTAGAAATTCTGGGCCAACAGCTGCACAGTTCGTGCGATTCCCAGATGACCAGACAAGGGAATGTCCTGTGCAGTTTTGAGCAACTGCTCACGATACCCCTGGGAAACAACAAGCTGCCTGCCTAGCATCCCTCCCTCTGTCTGTACTGCCTGTGTATACATAAGTCCATTTTTCCAATAAACCTTATGTCTTCCGTCACCTCCCTGTGTGCCCTCAGAGTCTGCCCAAGCCCTCAGCTTCTCTAAACTAGGGTCACTCCTCTGTGCAGCTGCAAACCCCTCACACAGTCCCAAGGCATGGGACAAGTCCCCTTCAGTCGCTAAACTAGGGTCCCTAGCACTAGCTTCAGGGCCATCAGGATCACTGTCAATCCTAACTCTCTGACAATTGGGCACCCTTCCCTCTTCGGAGTAACCTTCCATAGCTGTGTGGTCACTCGCTACCAGGGACATTTTTACCCCGGTTTTATCAGTCTCCCCATCTGGAGACACAGGATGGGGAACCAGCCTCTCTGTGGTTTCCACACTGGTTTCTCTGGGGTTTAGGGAACTACTATCTTCCCTTGCTGCTTGGCTACGGGTAACTGCACATACTATCCCCTGTTGGAGATTGTTACCAGGATCACATCTACTGCTAACGCTTTAGCTACAGCCACCTGTTGCACAGTTTCCCCTGTTTCACCCCAGTCCAGGAGAACACTGACCAGTGGCAATGTTTTCGTTTCACCCGCAAAGTCCTGTACAGTCACGTATTTGTTTGGGATAAGCTGACCAGGCTGTACTAGATCCCCTTTCACCAATGTCAGGAATGTCCCTGTGTCCCTTAACCCCTGCGTCTGTACGCCATTTACCATGACTGAGTGCATGTGTTCTCTCATGTTCACTGGCATGCTCTCAGGAACACACAAACAACCCACTTCCTTTCTGGTACTACTTTGCATATTATTGCTTGCCCTTCTTGGAACACTGTCTGGCAATGTGCCCAGTTTCTTTACATAACCAACAAGCATTTCTTACTTCAGAGAAATCTTTTCTTGGAAACCTGGGGCTAACTTGTTTCGGTGGAGGCAGTGAGGGTTTTAGCTGCCTGAAGGCACACTTTTCCCTTTCTGCGCTGCCATGCCCGCCCCATTCGCTCTCAGAGCAGGTCTGCTCTTGGCATAGCGGCCCGAGAGTTCAGCAGCCTCTTGCTCTGTTTTTGGATCTTGGTCCTCTAGCCAAGTTTTTAACTCTGCTGGGCATACCCAATAAAACTGTTCTAATAAAATCACATTTTCAATTTTAATCAACAGTGTTTGCCTCAATTCCTTCCCACCAACATTTTAAAAACTGACGTTGTTTCGTGGCTAGCTCCTCATAGCGCATATCAGGGCTTCTCCTGAGCTTACGGAATTTAGCTCTGTATGATTCAGCAGTTAATTCAAACTTTTTTAGTAGTGCAGCTTTTAAATTGCTGTAATCATCACTGTCTTTATTGTCCATGTGACCTAATGCATCCCGAGCTTTTCCGGTAAGTAGCGGGGATAGCTGGAAGCTCCACGGCAATCTAGGAATTTTAGCCTGAATACAAACTTTTTCAAAAGAATTAAAAAGGCATCTATATCTTCCCCATCCTTAAACTCAGCTATTAATTTAGAGTTCAATTTGGAACCCAGTCCTGCAGTCCCAGTTAAACCCAAGCCACTTACCCGCCCTGGTGCCGCTGGTTGGAGTCGCATCTTCTCCAGCTCGTGTTGCTTCTGGTGCTCCTGTTCCTCACAGTCTGTGTCTCGGCATTCTCATTCTCTCTTCTCCTCTGCATCTCGCTGGCGCTCACGCACCTCATGGGCTGCCTCCCTCTGCCTCTCTGTGTTCTCGCTCTGCCTCACGGTCCACCTCTCACTTCTCTTGCTCTCTCCTCTCCTGGGACTCCAGCTCCATCTTGCGCAACTCAAGTTGCAACCTGAGAACTTCCGGTTTAAGGATATTGGTGACTCGTCCCTGCTGCTGTGGCCCTTCACTGACAGTGGCCCTGCTGTCCTCTTCATTAGCTCGGGACCCCTCACTGGCCGCTAGTTCTGCCACACTCGAGGTCTGGTCCCTTTCAGTCACGGTCTGTGAGTCCCTGCTCTGGGTATCTGCTACCATAAGGGCCTCTGTGAGGTTCTGCTTACTGGCTTTCACCTCGAACAGGACTCCTCTGTCCTCGCACAACTGTTTTAACTGTTCTACAGTGTGCCTGCTGTAGTAGGACGCCATCTTTCCTAACTATTGCTACTCTGACTTTGCACTTTAGGAAAAAATAAAATAAAATGGGTAGGAACTTGACTGTACACCAAGTGATATATAGTTCTGTTTTCTTTTTAAAATAAAACTCTGTATTTTGTCTTTCTTTGCAAGAGAGCTTACGGTCTCAGCTGACAGAACAATAAAGCTTGTGATACCAAAATTATGCCACCACTGCCAAACAATCCGTCACAGATTCACTCAGCAGGTCAGGCCCTCTACTCCCAAAGTGCCAATCTCTGAGCACAGTCTTGTGAACAGTGTAACAGACAAGGTAACCCTCTTGTCTGTTTTTGTGAGTTCGGATCAACCTTTGGTCTCAGTTCTGGAGGGATTCAAGCTGTTAACCTCTTGCTAGCATACCCAATGCACAGGCTCACATATATCTGTCTTCGGGAGGCCAGATATCTTTGCCTATGGACACCTAACCAGGTATTCATAGATGAACCCTTTAAAACTTGTATAAAGACCTCACATTTAAAATGCTTCTGTTTCCAGTTTGGTACCACCATACAAGCTATATATCTGCTGAACCATAAATATTTCTTAGCAAAAGAAAGCAATTCAAAGACAGACCAGGTTTGCTCTAAAATTAGGCTTTTACTAAAATATATAATAATATGTCAAACATACAATACAGTACTCTTATAACACAAGACATACATATCTTTAAACAAAACAAGGTTTAAAACGGTGCAATTCCTACAACTATAGTTAGATTTTGTCTAGCTTTCGAAATACCTGTTTTCAGTGCTCAGATGTTTCCTTAGTCAGTGTCACATACAAATGCAAACTCTATAGTGAAAGAGAATAATCTTTTCAAGCAGTATTGGCCAATCCCTTTTGGATGAAGTCATCCAGCCCCTCCTCTGGTCAAATATCTAACAAAAATATATTTTTATACAACCACAGGATGTAATTTTATTATTTGATACTATACAGCTATACAGGATGTATTAATTCTGCAACTTTAGCATAACTCAAGTTTCAATGACACCTCTTTTGATCTCATGCTGTACCCTCTTCACACAGGCTTTCATAGGGTCATTTACAACCTTCCACCTCTATGTAACATCCTAGCTTCCCTTATTTTAACGTCATGAACATAGTTTATGATTTCTCTCTTAACAAAATTAACAACAACTCTGTAATTAGCTCAGAGAAACAGGATCCTTAATAAAAGTCTTCTAGAAACACATTGTCTCTAAAAAAAACTATGTGTGATACATACTGTCAGCAGTTCTCTTGGCCTGCATCTGTCAGCTGAAATCTGGGGGATGAGAGAGGTCATTCCTAGAGCATTGATTTTCAGCAGAGACAGTCATAATACATTTTATAAAAAAATATTATCCAGCACTCAGAACTGGCTGTCTACATCACAAGTTTCTCTCCCAATTAGTTACTGATACCTGGAAGACAACAAGCTTCTGGCCCCCTCACAAAATGGCTTTAGACCAAAGCATGGGACCGACACAGCCCTCATCAAATTCACCTCCGATGTCCTGGCTGCCTGGGACAAGGGTACCCCCACAGATGCCGTGTTCACTGACCTCTCTAAGGCCTTCGACCTGGTGGATCACCCACTCCTACTAACCAAGCTTAGCCAACTGGGGCTGGATCAGCACTCCCTCAACTGGGTTCCGTAATTACCTCACTGACCGACATCAATTGGTCAAGTGGAAAGGGGTCACCTCCGAACCATAGGCCCGCTTATGTTCTCCCTATTCACAAAATGACCTCTACGGCCATTGTGGGGGAAGCTCCATAGTACAGTATGCTGACGATGCAGTACTGTACAGAATGGGGGACCGCCCATCCGACCTAGGACCCCTGCTCCAAGCTGACTTCACCAAGGCAGAGAGTTGGCTAATTGAGAACTGCTTGGTCCTTAACCCCAACAAGATGAAGGCAATGCTGTTCGGGCCAAAATCCCTGGGTCCCTCCAGGGCCCATCTTCTGCCACTCACTACCATATCTGGCTCCAAAACAGAGGTAGTACAATCAGTCAAATACCTTGGCCTCACATTAGATCAGGGGCTCGCTCTGAAGCCCCATGAGGACAGAGTAATAAAAAACATCCACCAAAAACTGGGCCTCCTCTATCGCCTAAGCCACAACATGATACCAGAGACTAGACTGGCAATCTCACAAAGCATCCTTCTCCCAACCTTAACCTACGCCATCACCATCATACTCAGCGTCGCTAAAATGGACCACAGCAGATTAATGACCTTATACCACAAAATCGCTCACTTCGCTTCCAAATCCCACCCAAGGACCCACCATTGTGATGCCCTCACAGCCCTCAACTGGCCATCCCTGTACAACAGGCTCCAGTACCCCCTATTAAGCTGGACCTACAAGCTCCTCAACGCCCAACCTCCGGCAGGTCTGACTGGACTACCTGCCCCAAAACGGACCAGACGACCACTCTACTCCTCTAACAAAAAACTCCTGGAAATTCCTTTGGCCTGCTCTGTCACTGGGAGTAAATCCTTTACTCACCTAGCCCCTGAATTATGGAACAATCTCCCCAGCCATCTTCAGGAGGCACCCACCCTAGCCATATTTCAAAAGGGGCTGCGTACTCACCTCCTCAAACTTAGTCCCTGCCCCTGCACCAATGGCTTGTCAACCACACATCGCATCAATCTGTGCTGGCTCTAAACTGCTCCCCTGCAAGGGTAACGACTAATGACTGCACAAGCTGGTACTCTACCCTATATGGAACTTCCTGTTTGAATTTTCAGCACTTATCACCCTCACCTCTATCTATCTGCTGTCACTGCTTTACTCTGTATAGTAATGTATTTACTGCCGTCTTCTACAGAAACTGTATACTGTCCTTATAATGCCGTATTATATGTACTACACTGTTCTGCTGTACTCAATGTAATGTACCTCCTGTATTAGATGTACTGTACTGCTGTATTAGATGTACTACTGTAATAGACGTACTGCACTGTACTGCTGTATTCACTAATGTCATGTACCTCCTGCCCTCTTCCACAAAAACTGTGAAACTGTATACTGTCCTTGTAATCCTGTACAATATGTCTGACATAGTACTACCTGACTGTATGTACAAACTTATATGTAACTAACTCCGGGTCGCCCTTGAAAAAGGGACCTTTGGGGCCCAGTGGGCTTACCAGTTTAACATAACTTAATAAATAAATGTCCTGGTGCACCTCCAAAGGCTGTCTTTGGATGACTTGCCTGCAGTTCTTCAGCCTGCCTGTGGGTGGCTGGCCATTTAGGCATGCTTTTTCCATGCCTAACTTTGGACGGCTCATCTCTGAGATGTGCAGTAGATGCACCGCACATTTTGGCTGAATATAGGGATGTGTGGCACATTCATGGGAACGCCCCCTCTACATGCACCGCATACATTATAGATGCACAGTGGCACATCTCTCCCTTCTGAATATCGCGGTCCTGCTCATTTTCTGAGATGCGCGGTGCATCTCCACTTTGTGCTGCGCATCTCCCTTTGAAAATGTGGGCCTATATATTTTGTAGTATACTTACTGATTTAATTTGTTTAGACTTGTTTTAATTCAATTACTGTTTCAGTGTTCTTTTTTTGAATTATTCTTTTTACCCATTTTGGCTCCTGCCCCTCCAACAGTGTCACTGTGGATGTAATTTTCCTCCACAAGGGTTGGGGTGGGGTGGCTGTTTTCACAGCTGACTGGTTGACTACAAAGAGATGTGAAAGACCAGTGGGGCACAGGACCCAAGGCAGCATGGATTCACGATGGGAAGGTTGTGTCAGACGAATCTAATAGATTTCTTTGTCTGGGTGACCAAAGTAGTAGACCAGAGAGGGGATGTGGACATGGTCTGCCTAGATTTTAGCAAGGCATTTCATACAGTCCCACACAAAAGATTAATACACAAGTTAGCCAGCCTTGGAGTGGGTTCCAAGGTGATAGCCTGGATAAAAAATTGGCTAGACAACGGGATGCAAATGGTAGTAGTAAACGGAGTCAACAGTGAAGAAAGAAGGGTTACTAGCGGGGTACCGCAGGGTTCAGTACTGGGACCGGTCCTTTTTAATGTCTTTATAAGTGACATTGCAGAGGAACTGGAAGGAAAAGTATATCTCTCTGCAGACGACACAAAGATCTGCAACAGGGTTTATACACAAGATGGAGTGGAAAGGATGAGAAGGGATTTGGCAAGGTTGGAGGAATGGTCAAATGTGTGGCAGCTCAGATTCAATGCAAATAAGTGCAAGGTAATGCACCTGGGAAACAAAAACCAGGGAAGAGTACACAATCGGGCGTGAGATACTGACAACAGTAAAAATGGAAAGGGAACTGGGGGTAATTATATCAGATGACCTAAAGGTGGGCAAGCAATGTGAGAAGGCAGTAAGAAAGGCTGGGGGGATACTGGGATGCACAGGGAGAGGCATCAATAGTAGAAAACAGGAAGTTTTTATCCCTCTGTACAGACAGTTGGTGAGATCCCATCTGGAGTACTGTGTGCAGTTCTGAAGACCCAATCTCCGCAAAGACAGACAAACTAGAGGCTGCCCAGAGGAGGGCAACCAAAATGGTGCATGGCCTGCACCAGAAGATATACGAAGAAAGACTAAAGGAGCTTAATATGTATACCCTTGAGGAAAGAAGGGAGAGAGGGGACATGATAGAAACTTTCAAGTACCTCAAGGGAATCAACAAAGTCCAAGAGGGTAGCATATTTCAGAAAAAGAGATGTGGAAGAACAAGGGGGCACAATTTGAAGATAGAGGTAAGATGGCTCAGAGGTAATGTGAGGAAGTATTTTTTCACAGAGAGGGTTGTGGATGCATGGAACAGCCTCCCTGAGGAGGTTGTGGAGTCAAGAACAGTGGGGGAATTCAAGAATGCATGGGACAGACATATGGCAATTATAGTGGGGGGTGGCAGGAAGTAGGCTGTTGGTTAACTAAAATCTGCAGCTTATCCAGTAGGTAGGAAAATGGGCAGACTAGGTGGGCCAAGCGGTCCTTATCTGCCGTCAAATTCTATGTTTCTATGAAAATGTCTGGTGGCCTGAGCCCCCCCCCCCAGTGCATTTGGACCCCAATTGTCAGCATTCTTTATTCGTTTTCAGAACTCTTAAAATAACAATGGTACTAGGTTATACATCAAAACAAAATCAAAAGGGACACAATCAGTTTTTATTAGTCTGTTTGGAGCATTGGCTACTATTAAATTGTACAAAACAAAAAATACACTGCACTTACCTTCTACAGATTTGTTTTACCAAAGGGTTTTGTTTTAATTTCCAGCTGTTTGCTCTAAAAATGTATGCACGTTGCTGGCCCGGTGGTGCTGAGGGTTGAGGCACTGGACGCCACACCTCGCGCCACGCCGACGACCTGGGTTTAGGAATGGATTCAGGCTGCCGAGGGGTCGGCAAAGAAGGGAAGAGATTGAGCATCTGGAGGACTGCTCTCTCTTCCCAAGGTGGGCTCTAGGGGCTGCATCGCACAAGTGCGACCTCTGGCGGTGGCCAGAGGAAGCCAAGATTGCATCGCCATGCATAGCGAGGGGGCAGAGCTGCGGCAGGCGTCGGCATTAGTGCCCGGATGCCACTGCATGACCGAGATCTGGGGGAAACAGAAAAATGGGAAAAAAAACCTCTGGAGGATAGGCGAAGACCCCATCGCCTGCACCACACTCCCAATGCTGGGCGCCTCACTCTCCCCATGGCCTACACTATGACTGGCACTCTATATTATAAATAGAGCCCCCTGGGAAGATAGGGTGTCCTTTCCCCGTGGAGGTTCAGATCCGGGGGTGTCGATAGTCGGAGTAAGGGGAGTAGCTGCGGTCGTCACAGTGGGAGGTAGAGAGCAGGTAAGGTGGAGAGTTCCTCCAGCAGGGGTGCAGAAATAAAGTCAACGAAAAAAAAAAAAATGTATGCATGCACATTGAAGAGCCTATCCAACCCCAGCACACACTGGGCAAAATTAGTGAGGAACAGTCAACTATAGCAGCTGTTCACATAATTCCGCTACATGTGCTGGGGGAAAAGGATCAGCTTATTGAGTGATGGACTCCTCAGCCGATTTCTGATAATGAATTTTATTAAAGGAAAACATTCACCATAGAATAACTCAGTACTTGTACAGGAGGTTAACGTTTTAAGGTAGATAGTATGCAAGTAGCTGGTTTCTCCAACCAAAGTTGCAAATGCTTAAAATGGCAAAACTAGGTTACTACAAGATCTAGAATGATTACTGCATATTACTGTAAGCTTTACTATCAACTGCAATATACTTTCTGCACTGCACCGAAAATATGAAACATTTCATTTCTATGTGAATAAAAGTACAAAAATGTGGGTTATATTACCAAATGAAGAAGGCTGAAATAAAACTAGGAAAAGAAGTGCTAAATTTAAACAAAGCTCTGACTGATACCACAGGAATAAGAAAACTTATCTAGACAAATTTCTGCTTATAGTTCATATCATTTTTGTAGCTATGCTCTGCCTACTACTCTGCCCTCTATTTCCACTCCCTTGATACCAGGCACCTTTCTCACTAGGCCTCCTTTTTATTCAAATTCTGGTTTGGTTCCCTTCCTTCCTATCTCGCCTCCCTGTCCTCTTCCCCTCTCAGCAGCAATGTTTCCCATTCCCTTTCTATTTCTTCCAGAAAATCCACTGTTGGTCAAGCTGCCTTCTCATGTCACTTTCCGAAACTCTGATCCTCTCTTCCCTCGTCTATCTGATCAGCCTCTTCTCACTTAAGCTGGACCAACCCTGTGGAATTCACTCCCAAGGTAACTGAGGGAGGCACCCTCAATGGAAGCCTTCAAGAGGGGGTCTGAAACCCCATCTTTTTAAGGAAGATGTTGATTTACTTTAATTCATTGACTGTTTACACATATTTTTAGATGAATTTTATTACCTATTTTAAGCCATTTCTCTGGTTAGTTGAATATCGCAGTTTAATTTGTATTGTACTTTACTTTACTGTTCATGTCTTGTACGTTTAATTTATGATGTTTTATATTGTGCAGTGCCTCCGGAAATGGGCGCCTTAGAAATAAATGTTTACTTACTTAAGTCTCTTCACTATGACTTTTCTACTCCCACCTTCAACTGTCCAATGACCCCTTACCTTAATTGATCCCCTCCTCCCTAAACATATTGCCCTGGCCAAATGTGCACCCCCACCCCACCCCAATTTATGTCTGATTGGAGTAGTTTCAATGGCCTATCCTAACTCAATTTTTATCTACTGCATGCACCATGTGTACTGTTTGGCCTCGCAATGTTTTATTTTTTTCTCCTTTTGTACCATCTTCCATACTCCCACCCCCAGGACACATCTGGAACTTAGCTGATAGCACAGTATGTTTTTCCTAGTAAAACTTTTGAAATAAATAAGTTACTGAGGATGTTTGCAAGCAAACAGGGGTCTGAAAGCTTAAATGTGGTATATCTTTGAGATGTGCTTGCCTCTGGCAGCATACACTACATCTGCTGTTTGTCTGGAAGCAATGGGTACTATTTTCAAAACCACATCAGGTTGCATCAACTGGTCACAGGTTTCTGCAGCATGCTTGCCGCTTAGTGCCATTGGGGACCAAGTCATCTATCCTAATCCCTGAAAGAGCTAGTGGAACTGAAACAAGCAGATAATAAAGTGACACAAATTTTGAGAAGTAGATCACTGTAACCATTTTATTTCTGAAGTTTTTTTCCATTTTCCTTTTGCTCATTATAACGTTTTCTATGTGATAATATTGTGCTAGACGTGTGAAACAGCTTTCAGCCCGGCAGCTGACATATCTATCTCTACCCCCCCCCACCACCACCACTACATCATTAGCACTGTGATCTCACTGAGAGTGACATCACAGGCTGGCAGCTACTGAGTGGCTGTTCCTAAGTGGCAGTGATGACACAGTCAGTGGGGTCACAATGCTGAATATGGAATACAGCTAGATATGTCAGCTGTCAGGCACAGTGTCGTTTCACACATCACACTTACTAACACTCTTCTAATTAACTGAGGGGAAAAGAAAGAGTACCCGAGATATAAAAGGTAATGGTTGACTTCTTTTTAAAAATAATGTTAGTTTTAGGCAGTACACTAGCTGTTTAACTCCTGCATTCTATGATGGCTACACAATCAGTGTCGCTCCATGGCAATTATGCTTAAATGCACAAGCGGGAACATGGCTTTGAAAATTCAGACCATGATAATTGTCCCTTCAGCTTCTTTTGCTCCTGCTGCTTGTCAACATGTGCCATCATAAGTCTCTGTTTTTAAGAGCATAATCGTTTCAATGGCAGCAGACCATGTTCAATTGTGGAAATGGATGTCAACTGACAGGGCTTGTGTTAACCCCCTACTGAAGTCCCCAACTGGGAATTTTGAGGATTCTGAAGCATAAAACTGAAAGCAGTGCTTCAGTATATTGACCCTGTACTGTATATGAAAAGGTTTTCATGGATTTTGTTAACAGAAAAGTATTGGGTAATGTTTTACAAAGCCACTACAGCAAATTTCTGACCCCAGGATTCTCTGGTCTGACCCCCAACATTTGAAGTAGAGGATCAGCCTGACCCCCACTTCACTAGTGCTAATGCAAGCCCTGTAATAAACCAACAGGAGTAGATTAAGTCCAGGGGGAAAATCTACACAAACAATGAAGGAAAGGAAAAAAAAAATATATATATATAAATATAGGAGATAGAAGCTAAGCTGTAACTAAATATAATTTCCAAAGTTTTACAAGAGATGTTAGTAGTTTGTTAAATATGAGGTGCAGATCTTATTTGTAGCTAAATCTCATTTTTACGTGTACAGTCTGGGCCCTCTGGCTAGAAATGGAACTGTTACCCTTCCAAGAAATGATCAGATTTATGTTTGGGGAGGGAGAAGAAGTGGGGGCCAGGGTTACCACGAGTCCCTGGATTGTTAGAGTGAAAGAGGTGTGGTGAGATGTTGTGACAGCCAGAAGGTTAGCACCCCAGCTGATCTGGGCGTGCCCGCTAGCAAATCTGGAGGGGTTTGCACTGGCACACCTTGATAACACATTTTGAGATTGACAAAGATGGAATATAGTATACTTACTGGTAAATCAATTGTGCTCAGCTGCAGAAATGAAATCCTTTGCAAAGCTGTTGCAGCAATAATTTGGTCTGGGCCGGAAAGACTTCTTTTGTTACCTCCAGGTATGGCACTTTCATGCCACGCTCCCCACTAATGTCAAGGACTCCAATAAGTGCTAGCCACTTACTGGCACTTTGGCACTGCATATCAGGCAACAGAATACCGAGCACCACATTTCCACCACTTAAAGGGGGGCTCTTCCAGAAACACACTGGAGTAGCACTACATGTGTGGCTGTCAAATGGTGAGAAGAACTGGATATACAGACTGAGGCAGTGGACTGGGAGAAGGGTTGCGATAAACAGGAGAGTCACATCCTCGCATATATGGTGTGAATATGCCTGGAAACATTACTTACAATGAGAGTGCGCAGAGGAACAGCAGTGCACACAAAAAAAGCAAGCACAGAAAAACAGTATATTTAGGCACTGACACCAGCCATATAAAGACAACTCCTCCAGATGAAATTTGTTTTATTCCATAATAAATATTGCCTGACACCAAAGGACAGAAAAGACGCCTGACATGTTTCAGGTCTAACCTTGGCCCTTTTTCCAAAGCTTTTGATAAAGGGTCAAGGTTAGACCTGAAACGCATCAAGCGTCTTTTCTGACCTTTGGTGTCAGGCAATATTTATTATGGAATAAAACTGGTTTTACAGTAATTTCATCTGGAGGAGTCATCTTTATATGGCTGGTGTCAGTGCCCGAATACACTGTTTTTCTATGCCTGGAAACATCTTACTAAGGTTCTACAGAACACCTGCCATCGCTGCTAAATGTGGGAGACATGGGAATGCTGTAGAGCCTGTGGCTCGACTCTGGCTACTCATACACCTATAATGTAGTGTTGTCCGGCACTTGGACACTTCTACCGAGCATTAGAGGGGGCCACCTTTGAGATTTTGCATGTTATAATCAAGCTAACACCACACAAGGAACTTATTTCATACCTATTCAAGAGATTTGAAGGATAGGCATATTAAATATTTCCTTGGGATCATGCTTACAGCAGTTAAAAAATGTATAACCAGAAAATGGCTGACATCTTAGCAGGCCACACTGGATCAATGGAGAGTAACCGTCAATGACATTTACAAAATGGAGGAGATTTAGTTTAGCCTAAATAAAAAACTGGATATGTTTACTTCTAGATGGAAGTTATGGATTTTACACGTGATGCAGCATGATCTTACCTTTGTCCCTTGAAAGGTTCAGGGCCCATGCATGTCCATTTTGCTGGGTAGGAGGCATTTTCCTGCTACACTGGGTGCCTCGCCAGGCATGAGGTTTAGTGAGTGTGGGGGATGCGAGGCGGCTGCTGCTCAGATATAATGTGGGAAGGTCTCCTGTGGTTGCCCAGCCCCCAGTACCCCTCAAGTATCCGCTATAGGTATATATTTCCTTTTAATAAACTTATAACATTGCAGGAATGGATGTTTGATGCTATATAATGACGATGCCTCCACTGCTGTACCGGGAGGCAGAGATCACTGTAATCAGTTACTGCAGTTCTCAGTAAATCCAGCGTACATGGATACTAGTTGCATGTCCTTGTTTAAACTATATGTACTGACTGTGCATAAAGTTTTTTAATAAAAAGATATTTACCAAAAACAAAATATCTCATCTTTACCTCCAAACATCGGTCCTGCCACTTACGGGCTAACATTTCAAGGAGTGGTGGTCTGAACTTATCCAACCCCAGTAGGTCAGGAAGCATGACACAGTGCATGGCAGCAAGTTGACTCCATCCTGGAAGAAGAAGAATACAAATAGACAAAAAATGATTTCTTGCCCTAGAATTCAAATAAACACATATTAAGGAGAGCTATTCAATGTGATTTGAATAAACATGCTTTTCAAAAAAGTTAATTTTAGATTTGAGCTGTCCAACATTCTAGTTGCATGTCTCTTTTTTTTTTTTACTTCCTATTTTCCCCTTCATTCAGCAGCAGTCCTTCTCAGAGCTCCAGGCAGCCCCAACACCATCACCTTTGCCATCTCCCTGGGCTTGCCTGTTTCCAGGAGTGGTGCCCCGTGGTATCTCCTCCTCACAGTGGAGGTCCTCGGGCTGGACAACATCCCTCGGAGAAGCTGCTAGTGTGCTCCCAGAGCAAGCCTGGGTCGCCAGGGTATTGGGTCTGCAGACTACCCTGGAGCCATCATGAAGCATGGCTGCATGTTTTCCCAGTTTTCTACCCTCCAAGGACACTGGCTGATGGCTGTGCTCATGCATGGTGTGCAACTCTGTCTAGCCAATCGACTGTCCCCAACCCCTAGTGCTGTACTTCGCCTGCACCGCCACCTGTGGTCTCCCAGGTAGCGGTTGCATGGCAACAGTAATTCTACTCCCTCCCTGCAGGACAGCATCCTGTGGGATGCTCAGTCTTCCTCCAATGGCTGGTCCTCTGACAATCCAGGCTCATTCCTGAACCCGGGTCGTTGGTGTCATGCGGTAGTGCTACTGCTTTCCCCAGAGGGCTGGCTATAGTTACATCACTTTCACGAACCAGAAAACCATTTGATTATTCATTATTGTGATCACACAGGTGTACTTTAATCACTGTTTCAGCTTTTGTAAATCTGGGAATGTTAAACTTCTGCGTTGACCTACAATGGTTAAGGTACATACAATATTAGCTTTTCAGTATTGACATAGTGTTGTAACCGTGAAAAGCTAGTCTTTATATTACCCTTGAAAAACATGTCTGGATTATGATCAGGGACATGTCATTCTTGTTGTAAAATCTATTACTGCTAGGCTCAATGGAAAACAGTACAACTTGATCGTGCAGGGATGCATACTAGTGCTGACAAATCACTGTGGAACAACTGGGCTGTTCCTTTCAGGATGTGCCTTATAACCAACAAGAATACTGCAAGTAATCTACTATTTCAACATACATTTTAAACAGTTCTGCACTATCCCCATTTTCCTTCTTCTCTCCTTCTTGGGGGGCAAAATATACACAACACAACCCGACGTAACTGAGGTTCTTGAACCTTCACGAATTCTGACAGTATATGACAATTTCACGCATCCCAAAGGTTTGCAGAAAATGCAGAGAACAGGGAACACAGTGAGCATGAACCAAAGCAAGCATGACCCATGTCAATATTCTTACCCAGCATTATTGATCGATGCAGCAAAGGGAACTTGCTAGCTCCAAATTAAAAGCACTGGTTGCCTGTCTGAGTTAGCGTAAAGGCTGCATGTTATAATGAAGTCGGAGCATGCTGTTGAGAACTGAGCAATGAGCTGTTAGAAATCAGGAAAACATATACCTTCATTTACTGAGGGATAGGAATGTAAAGCAGAGCCAGAGCATTCAGCCTCGGGGCCGGCGGCAGCAACAGGAGCAGCAGCTTACAGAACAGAAAGGAAAAGATAAAGAGAGAATAGCAAATGAAATACAGTAGTCTCTGAAAAAGTACCAGGATTAGTGAAGAATGGGAAACAAAAACAGCTGACAGCAAACAGAAAGAAATGAGGAGGCGAGCCACTTGGAAAAACTGGCTCCATGACTGTGATTTAATTATATAGTACTGTATATTTCTGCTCCCTTTTTCACCAGGTTATATGGTAATAGACAGTATATAAATGTTCGCGCAAGTCTTTCTAGGAAATGTGCAGCTGTATCTTTACAGTATCTCAATATGACCATTTTCTGGATGCAAATGAAATGCTAAGCCAGATATCCGTAACTGGAAATGAGAAAGATTCTTCTCAAATTCATAACCACATTATAATGACTACTACAGTGCTCACTACTATATTCCATATCCCATGGTTCAAATCTACTGCTGGTCTGTTTGCATTCTCTATCCGCCTTCCTACCCAGTGGAACAATTTCTCTCTCCCGCTCCCCGACTCTCATCCTTACTGCGTTCTCTCAAACTGTTTGTGCTGGCACACTTCTCTAAGCCTCAAACCTGCAGCTAGCCACCACCAAGACTCCCCTGGTAGCTGTTTTGTTACAACTATTGTTGCTCTAAATCAAATTAACTCAGCAGCCACTGAATTTGTATTTTTACAACACTGTAAATAGTTTGTAAATTGTAATTCTATCTTATTTCTCACTACTTTTTTGTACATTGTACCTAGCTTTTGGCATATTATTTTGGCAGTATTCTCCCCTTTTAGCCCCTTCCTCTGGCCATGCCTAGAAGTGAGTCTCTACTCCACATGCCTCTCCCAGTCAACATATTTGAAATAAACAATGAGTTTGTACAGCAAGGCCTTCGGCACTGTCCCACATAGGAGGCTAGTAAACAATCTGGGCAGCCTGGGAGTGGGTCCCAGGGTGGTAAACTGGGCCAAAAATTGGCTAAGTGATAGGACACAGAGGGTGGTGGTGAACAGAGTTCAATCCAAAGAGAGGAGGGTGACCAGCGGGGTCCCGCAAGGATCAGTGCTCGAACCAGTTCTCTTTAATGTCTTCATAAGCAACATTGCAGAGGGGCTGGAAGGGAAGGTATGTCTTTTTGCAGATGACATGAAGATCTGCGACAGGGTTGACACTCCAGGAGGGGTAGAGAAAATGAGAAGGGACCTAAGCAAGCTTGAGGAGTGGTCAAGGGTGTGGCAGCTAAGAGTCAATGCAAAGAAGTGCCAGATCATGCACTTGGGACACAGATGTGCGAGGGAGGAGTACATGATTTGGGGGTACTGATGGCCACCAAGCAGGAAAGGGACCTGAGAGTAATAATCTGATGATCTGAAGGTTACCAAACAATGTGAAGGCTGTGAGGCAGTGGAATGCTGGGGTGCATAGGGAGCGGTATCTCCAGCAGAAGGAAGGAAGTGGTGATGCTACTGTATAGAACATTGGTGAGACCTCATCTATAGTACTGTGTCCAGTTCTGGAAACGCATCTCTGGAAGGACACAGAGTAGAAGTGGTTCAGAGAAGGGTGACAAAATGGTGCAGGGGCTACACCAAAAGTCATATGAGGGGAGACTGGAGGATCTCAATATGTATTCCCTGGAGGAGGGGGGGTGGATATGACAGAGACTTCCAAATACCATAAGGTACAAGAGGGTAGAATCTTTAAAAAAAAATTAAAAATGTTCAGAACAAGGGGCCATGATATAAAAATAGAGGGAGGTAGACTTAGGGGCAATGTGAGAAAGTGTCTTTTTTCTATACATATTTTATGCCCTTTAGTTTCTCCCATTTTTTGCCTGCCTCCATTCTTGGCTACGTGTGTGCACGTGGAGGCATGTACACACTGTGGCTTGAGATACCCTCCCGCAACTTGACAGTCCTTCCCACCTACACTAGCCACAGGACCTTCACCCAGTGGCAATGAAACCACGGAGGGAGCGATCACCACCCAGAGAGAAGGAGAGAGAGAGAGAGCTGCTCCACAGCTGCTCAATCCTGCTCTCACCTATTCCTCACCCCCGGTGCCGGTTCCCCAACAACCAGAGTCTGTATCTGAACTGGATCGCAAGCGTGATGAGAGGTAAGGCATCCAGTGCCTCAGCCCTCTGTACCACCGGGCCAAAGAGAACGTGTTTTTCATGGAAAGGGTGGTGCCTCTTTGCAGATGACATGCAGATTTGCAACACGGTGGATATACCAGACTGGGTGGAGAAAATGAGGAGGGACCTGGGGCAGCTAGAAAAATGGTCTGAGTAGTGGCAACTGTGTTTCAATGCAAAGAAGTGCAAAATAATGCACCTGGGACGAGGGAACCCTGGGGAGAGCTACAGGATTGGGGGGTGGAGATGCTGACAGTCACCAGGGAGGAAAGGGACCTGGGGGTTATCATTTCAGATGACCTAAAGGTGCCTAAACAGAGTACATGGGCTACAGGGAGGGCCAGTGGCATGCTGGGGTGCAGAGGTATCACTAGCAGAAGGTAGGAAGTAGTGATGCTATTGTATAACACGCTGATGAGGCCTCACCTAAAGTACTATGTGCAATTTCTGGAGGCTGCAACTTCATAAAGACATTGACAGGATGGAGGCAGTCCAGAGAAGGGTGACTAAGATGGTATAGGGCTTACACCAGAAAACATGAGGAGAGATTAAAGCACCTCAATAAGTACTCACTGGAAGAGAGGTGGGATCGGGGGGGGCATGATAGAAACACTCAAGTACCCAAAGAGCACAAACAAGGTTCGGGGAGGAGACATCTTTCAATATAGAAGGAGGACAGGAACAAGGGGGCATGATATGAAACTGGAAGGTGGCAGGTTAACGGAAAACATGAGGACATTTTTTCTTCATGGAGAGGGTGGTGGACGCATGGAATAGTCTGCCACAGGAGGTGGTGGGGCAAGCACAGTGGAGGGCTTTACACATGCCTGGGACAGCCACAGGGGAACCTTAGAGGTGGGAAGGAGGAGTGAAATGCCACTGACCAGGTAGGGTCGATGACCACAAACTAGTGTAGGGCTTACGGGCAGACTGGGTGGGCCTAGCGGTCCTTATCTGCTGACAATTTTTATGATTCTATGTTCTGTGGATCCATGGAACAGCCTCCCAGCAGAGGTTGTAGGGGCCAAAACAATAGGGGAAGTAAAAAATGCATGGGACAGACATAAAGGAACTTTAGTGATAGGAAAGAGAGGGTAAGCCACAGATCATTTAGGATCTGTGGTATATGAAACAGGTAGGGAAATGGGCAGACTAGGTGGGCCAAGTGGTCCTTATGTGCCGTCCAATCAGGGGTCGAAATTAAGTTTTGCAGCCACTAGGCAGCAGGGCTAGCGACTGGGGAAAATCTACTAGCCCCACAGACTTTTCTGCTGGTCCGGCTGGTGTACTTGTCGAAGTGTTACCTTTTCCATTACAAGCCCACAAGGCTAGTCAAAGAAAAATCTTAACTAGCCTGATACAAAATCTAGCAGCATTTGATTAGTGGACTGGTGCCAATTTCAACCCCTGCCAATTCTCTGTTTCTGAACCCATCCTAGAAATCCTTCACTATTTCCACAATACAGTACTATATGCATACTGCAATCAGAATGGGCTAGAACCAACTAGCTTGCACAGATTTTGGTTTGTCAGCACTGCTGAACATTTCGGTAAACTGCTCTTAATGAGCAAATGAACTACAGATGGAGAATGTCTACAGATAAAGTACAGTTACGTAAGAACTTACCGTAACAGTAGATCTTCGAGATAGGCTCTTGCAGTACGTAATTACACATAGGACTGATGCCGGTCGGCGGCAGGACCCCACGGAAAAATTTCTAGCTAGCAGTCTCTGCAGGACCGCCTCGTGGGTGACCGGGCGCCATACGACGCCGGGTATAAAGGGGCGGTCCCGGACGCCCGCCTTCCAGTTCTTCCCCCCGCCACAGGCCAGGAAGGCCCGGACGAGAGAAGAAGACATTTCCTCAATGGAAAAGGAGCTGAAAAGCCTAGGGGATGGAGGGCGGAGAAGACATTGCAGAAGAGCCTCTCTCGAAGATCTACTGTTACGGTAAGTTCTTACGTAACTGTACTATCTTACTTCGAGAGGGCTCTTGCAGTAGGTAATTACATATAGGACAGAATCCCAAGCAGTCTGGAACAAATGAAAGGCACCGGGAGGAGGAACTACTCCAAAAAATAGCCAATAAACTAGCAGGTCTCAAGAAAGGAGGCCTTGCAAGACAGCTAACCCGAAGCCTGCTCTACGGCGAGAGGCAATGTCCAAACTGTAATGTTTAGTAAAGGTATGGACTGAAGTCCAAGTGGCGGCAGCACAGATGTCTGCCACAGACACGTTCTTGAAACAAGCCGCAGAGGCTGCTACTCCCCGAGTGGAGTGACCTCTGACTTGACCCGGTAGGGTCTTGTTGTACTTGTCATAACAGAAAGTGATGCAATGGGCCAACCATTTTGATAGGCATTGCTTAGAGACAGCATTGCCTTCTCTTTTGTGAGCAAAAGAGATGAACAACTGATCAGTCTTTCTGAGATCCTTCGTCCTATCGGTGTAGTATCTCAGGATCCTGTGAACATCCATGGTATGGAGCAGGTATTCTCCTTGATTGGAGTACTGCGTGAAGAAGGCAGGTAATTCAATAGACTGATTCAAGGTAGATTCCGCTACCACCTTCGGGAGAAACTTAGGATTCGTGCGAAGAGCTACTCGTTCTTTGTGGAAAATCAGATAAGGGATTTTGCACATGAGGGGCTGGAGCTCTGAAATTCTGCGAGCAGAAGTAATGGCCACCAAGAAGAGCGTCTTCCACGATAAAAACTTCAAGTCTGCGGAAGCCGCAGGCTCAAAGGGAGGAAGGGTAAGTTTTTCGAGGACAAAGTTCAAGTCCCATGGGGGAGCTGGAATCTGGACAGGGGGCCTGAGATGAAGGACCCCTCTGAGGAAAGTTTTGGATACCTCCAGCTGGGCAAATGCCTTGTCAGTGAAAGGGACATGGTAGGCTGAAATAGCCGCCATATGGACTTTCAAACAGGAGTGACTGAGACCCAGGTCAAATAGATGACGCATGTACTCAAGCAGAATGGACACAGGGCAGGAAAAGGGTTCCACATTCCTGGTCGCAGCCCAGATAGAAAATCTTTTCCATTTCATGGCGTAGGTGGACCTAGTGGAGGGTTTTCTAGCCTCCACCAGAATCTCGGCCACCTTAGGAGAAACGCCAAAACGAGATTGAGCTAGGTCTGCAGGAGCCATGCATGAAGTTGAAGGGACTTGAGTCCCGGATGGACCAGGGTCCCCTGATCCTGAGTCAGCAATCCTGGAGATAAAGGAAGAGGAAGAGGAGGAACCTCTGAGTATTGTTGTAGAAGAGAGAACCAGATTTGCCTGGGCCAGAAAGGAGCAATCAGAATCATTCTCGCTCCTTCTAAAGCCAGCTTCTGTAACACATGAGGGACCAGAGGAATTGGGGGAAAAGCATAGACGAATCTGTCCTTCCAGCTTAGAGACAGAGCGCTGCTCCAGAGAAAGCTGCCTCGCTCTGGAATGAGCGAGCAAAAGATTGGAAGCTTTGCATTTTGGGAGGAAGCGAACAGGTCTATCTGAGGAGTCCCCCAAATCTGGAAGATGCTTTTTAGAACTTTTTCTTCCAATTCCCACTCGTGTGGTAGAGCCGACGAGTGACTTAGTCTGTCTGCCTGGACAATGTCGACTCCCAGAACATGGATCGCCGTGAGGTGAAGGTTGTGAAGCACTGCCCAATCCCAAACCCTCATTGCTTCCCTGCACAGCGGGTAGGACAGAGTCCCTCCCTGCTTGTTGATGTACCACACCACGCACATGTTGTCCGTTTGGACAGCTAGGTGGCCGGGAAGAATGAATTGGTGAAGGGCCTGGAGAGCATACAGCACTGCTCGAAGCGCGAGCACATTGATATGGAGAACTATCTCCATTTTTGACCATAGGCCCTGGGTTCAGTGAGAACCCAGATGGGCTCCCCAACCTTCACCTGAAGTGTCCGTGGTCAGAGTCTGATTGGGGGGGGGGGATGAAAAAAGGGGACCCCCTGTAATAGGTTCTCTCAACCATCCACCATTGCAAGTCTCTACCATCGGCGAGGAGATCAGAACTAGATGATCTAGATCGCTCACCCGCTGATCCCACTGAGATCGGAGAGTCCACTGAGAGATTCTCATGTGGAGGCGCAGCCGGAACCGCTGGATGGCCGCCATAAGCCCCAGTAGACGGCGACTGACCTTGCCGGACCCCTCCTGCATTCCGACAGGAGGGAAATCTGTGACTGGAGGAGGGCCCTGTCCGGAGGCAGAAAGGCCTTGCACAGTGATGTGTCGAGAATTGCTCGATGAACTGGAGCCTCTGGAAGGCTCCAGGTGAGACTTGGAATGGTTGATGGTAATACCCAGGCCAGTGAAAACCTGCTGGGTGAGGGAGAGAAAATGCAGGAGTTCCTCCCTGGACGAGGCCGCCAGGAGCCAGTCGTCCAGGTAGGGAAAAACCTGAGCTCCCAAAGAACGCAGGTGGGCCGCCACCACCCAGGCATTTTTGTAAAGACTTGGGGCCGGTGAAAGACCAAACGGAGTGCCCGAATTGGTAGTGGACCCTGGTTTGCAAAACTGGAGGTACTTTCGTGCGTATTGGGATGTGCAGATACGCATCCTGCATATCTAGTGCACAGCCATTGGCCCGCCCAAGCAGGGCAAAAGGGTTTGAAGGAAGCATCCTGAACCCCTGTATTCCACGACAGGTTCAGAGAGCTGAGATCGAGAATAGGTCTGAGATCTCCTGTCTTCTTTGGTACAAGGAAGAAGTGGGGAATAGTAACCCATCCCGTAGAGGTGAGGGGGGACGGGTTCTATAGCCTGTTTCTCAAGGAGCGCCGAGATTTCTTCCCTGACCAAAGGAAGATGATCCCTTGAGCAAGCGGAGTTCAGAGGGGGGGTACGCGGAGGTTTCTGTAGAAACTCTATGGCGTGCCCTGAAGCACCCATGAATCCGATGTTATCCTCTCCCAACCCGGAAGGTGGAGGGAGAACCTCCCTCCTACCAGTTCCTCCGGGGCTGCCGGAGGCGGTGGGAGAGGGGAGGAGTCAGGTGGTGTGAGGCAGCGCCGCAGCTGGGGCACCCTGCTGTTTTTGGGTGGCGGGGCCTGGCAGCGTGGGGGGCCCGACGCTTAGTGGCCCACCTTCCTGAGGTTTCGCGAGGCCGGCCTGCTCAGGAAAGGGACGGCGCTGTGGGGATGGGGACGCACATTGAATCAACAGATTTAAGGGACGCCCCTCTCCAGCAAATCAGTGATGATGTCCTTGACATCACCACCGAAAATCACAGAACCCCTGAAAGGTGCTTCTTGGATCGCTGACTGCACCTCCGGGACCAGACCTGACACACGGAGCCATGCAGGACGCCGAAGACTAACGGTAAAGGCAGAACTCCGTCCTCCGGTGTCCACTGCGTTGTAGGTCATCCTCAAAATATGACACCTGGCCGAACGAGCAGAACGGACCAGGTTGGCCAACTCCTGCTTGACTTGGGAGTCAGGCAAAGAGTCGATCTTAGATTCCGCCTGGGTAAGTACGGCCTTCTGGTAATCCCCCATATGTGCTACATAGTTCAGGGCCCTAATCCCCAGTGTGGAAGAAGCGTAGATCTTCCTTCCACACTGATCCAGAAGGCAAGATTCCTTATCCAGGGTAGATGAGCTCAAGTGTTTTGGGTGTGCTGAGCGGCTGTGAGCGACGCTAATCACAACCAAGTCTGCACGAGGGTGAGAGTCTAAAAAGTCTACACCCTCCGGAGCCTGGTATAGCCTGTTCGACTTCCTTGGAAGTGGTGCTAAAGCCGATCACAAGCCCCAAATTGTGTGGAAACAAGGTGGCGTGAGGCCCGATCCAGGGTGGCACTAGGTAGGAGCCGAGGGTAAGTCCAGAAGTCGGCTAGTTTAACCCGTTGAGGATCTGGCTCTAAGAAGTGCCACTGATGGACCTCCTGGATCTTCCTGAGCAACTCCGTGAAGGAAGGATTCTCCAGAGGAGACTTCGGAGGAGTCCTCGGCCGGGGCTTGGACGGAGAGCGTGGCCCATCGTCTTTCTCAGAACATCCATCGGAAGCCTCCAAGGAGTCCGAGAGAGAAGAGGAAGAATCTGAAGCAGAGTAAGACTCCCTAACTCGACTAGGGGGAGGAACGGGTTCCTTGGGGAGAATCCCAGAATGCGTGTCCTGCCCCTCTCTGGATCCCGAGGGTAAAGCCCAGGAATCCGGAGGAGGAGAGGGAGTGTGCCGTCTGGGGTGTACGGGAGTCGGGGGTGGCACCGTCGCCGTAAGACAGCTCTCTACTTCCTTGGTGAGCTGAGCCTTGGCCTCAGTCCACCAGGAGGCAAGAGTCTCCTGAAGATCCACCGGCAGCCTAGGGGGCGGTGGAGGAGGAGGAGGAGGGGAGAGGTGTGTGGAGGAAATCCGTAGGTGAGAGTTCCGTAATCCGCCACGGGTATACCGGAGCCGGGTACTGGCGGGCGTCAAGGGTCGGCACCGGTACTGCGCGGACCTGGGAAACCGGCGCCGGATATGACGGCGGATGCCCAGGCACTGGAGGAGCTGCCAGAGCAGACGGCCTAGCTGGGTACGCCACGGGCGGATCAGTCGGGATAGCCCGTGGGGTGGAGGGCCCGATGGAAGAGGAATATCCCCTGCCGCGCCGGAGGGGCCAGTATCGGAACCGCGCCAGCGGGCCGTGTCGGGCCCGCGCCGGGGAGCCGCACCGGGCTGGCGCCAGGGGAGCCGCCAGATCTGGCTCTTCAGAAAGAGGATCGGACGGTAGCCCAGGGTCTCGAGCCACGCCCAGGGACGGAGGGGAAAAATCCCAGGGTCGGGCAAGGGGACTGGGGCTCTGACGGCAGCGAAGGCTGCGGGGAGCCTGGTACGACAGACGCGGGCAGGGTCTGCCGTAGGCCCGAGAAGCCGGCGCACGCCGGAGGAGCCGACGGTGGCTTATGGGCTGAATCCCGCGGATGCCGGAGGAACCGCGCCCAACTCGGGGTCCTCGCCGGAGGCGGGCCGAGTATGGGAGGAGGCCCGGTAAGAGGGGACACTGCCGCGGCGCCGCCCCTGAAGGGTCGAGCGCCTTAGCGCCTTCTCCGCGCGTACGCCAGAGGAGCCGATGTCCTGCTTAAGGGAGGTGCCCGCACCAGTAGGGGCCGTGGCCCGCGGCGGTACTGGGGCTAGAGTCTCCTTGCCCGGAGACACCCGTGGCTCAACGCCGAACCTGACGGCGGGCGACGCCCTCCAAAGCCTGAGGCTGCCGCCGGGCTTATCCTCGGAGGGGATGACATTTGCCCACGATCCGCCGGAGTCGCGGAGGAGGGGCCTTCTCCCGTGCCTTCCTGTCCCGCTTATGCCCTTCAGGGAGGTCGACGCCTGCCGGTTTCTTCAACCTTTCTCCATCGCGACATCTTTTTTGAGGAGATGGGCTTCGAGGGACTGCTGGCGTCGTCTGCGGGTGGACGCACTGAATCGAAGGCAGTGCGGACACTTGTCGATCGCGTGGTCGGGGCCTAAGCAGAAAAGGCAGAGGGAGTGACCGTCTTTGTGAGGCAGTTGAGCGCCGCACGAGTCGCACTTATTCTTTGAAGGGGACGACATAAACCGACATTCACCTGACGAAAGAAGAATAAAATTCTAAACTGAAAACTTGTTTGGAAAAACCAACGAAGTAACAGGACTGAGCGATAAGAACTTAACCGCGAGGCGCTGCACAAGCTGACGGCGGGAAAGAACTGGAAGAGCGCGTCCGGGACCACCCTTTATACTGACGTCAGATGACACCGTCACCTGACGGGGCGTCCTCGCCAGGACTGCTAGCTAGAAATTTTTTTCGGGGTCCTGTCGCCGACCAGCGTCAGTCCTATAAGTAATTATCTACTGCAAGAGCCCTCTCGAAGTAAGATCTGCAGTTGTGGCGAAGCAGGACAATTTTTACATGCACAGACAAGGGATTCAGCTTAAACAATCAAAAACTTCAAATACTTCTTCAATTTGAAACAAAAACTTTCAAATGAAAGTAACATTTGCTTGTTTGGCATGGTTAATAAGTGACTTTTTTTTTTTACTGTGCTTAATTCAATGTCAGGGACAGCTTTGGGGTCAACTGTCAATATGAGAAACCCTCAAGTTACAGAAGGGTTCAAGGAAAATCTGCCCCACCACTCACAAAACAACCTTTTTCATCTCTCTGGCAATTAATTAATAGAAAAAAAAAACTCCTTCTTGCAGTTTATTTATTTAGCTTTTGTTGACCGGGTAGGTACACTAGACAATACATTTGTCTATTTTCAGGTACGACCCGGGAGGGTACAGGAAATACACGTTTGAATACATTGGACAACACAGGTACAGATACAATCAGTCTTACTGTAGGTCAGCTGAATCTCACACAGTGTTGAAAACTAAACTGGAGGAACATTATGAAGGTACGTTTCTGCTTCCTGACCTGATCTTTTGATGCACATGAAACTGTTCAACTTGTTTACTGCTGCAGAATACAGTACTGTACTTCATTTTTTTTTTTTTGTATTTAAAAATGTTACTGCAGAACCAGAAATACAACAGGCACACAGTGAGCAATATGAGACACCTTGTTAATGTACAACGTATGTACAAGGAAAGACTACTTAATGAAACAAGTAAAAGTGTACAGTGTAGGGTGGAATGTTGTTCTGACTCTTTTTGTATCCATGCTGAAAAGCTGTTCAGCCACAGATGTAAGTCCACAGAACGCTGTTCAGTCCATATGTGCAAAACAGCGTTTTACTCATTCTCAAGACAATGCTTGAGCTGTGCTTTGAATTGAACCACAAGAAACTGCTGTGTGGCAATACAATTTCAAACTGTTGGGTTTTAGACACCATACACTATAAAAAATACTGGATTTGCAATCTCACAGAACCAGCATTCATTCTGCCACCTCGAGCATTCTGATTCCCTCGGACCTCTCAAGCTTCGCTCTCGAGATCTCAGGGAATCAGAATCCCCTCTGTGGCAGAACACACTGGTTCTGCACGATTGTTCATCCAGTATTCTCTATGTCCGACATTGTTCCAAAACATCCAAAGACTGTAAAAGCAGAGTGAATCAGATGAAATTACTAAGTCTAAACAAGTCAAGCGGTGCCTTTTTAAATAGTGCTACATAACTAGAGGCACATAGTCTGCCTTTTTGTAACATTTAAACAGAAACAAACAAAAAAAAACAACAAAGGTAAAAATTGCATCCTTTTATGCCTTATTGCTCCTGGAAAACACGCCTGAGGCTTTACTACTCTAAAAAGTATATATTGGTACTTCCTATACAAAATTATACAATATGTCTTATGCATGTCTCTTGTACAGTATATCGGGTCACTTCTGTGAATGGGACTTGCTTTCCAGTGTTCTCACCAAATAAATACATACATATAATGCCAAACTAAATACGGCAGCAATGCAATATTTTGAATGGGGGAGAAATGATCTCTGTAGCAGAAAGTGATAAGAACTTGCTCTTTTAAATGAAAATAAGTTGTTGTTTTTTTTTAAATGAAAGTACAGTATGTATCTACAGAATGAAAATGAATCATACAAAACTGCCCAAATCTGGACCTCAAGATTTCTACCGCCCTTGGCTCTCCCCTTCAATCCTGCAAGCTCTATGGAGAATGCAGCTAGCAGTTACATAACGAAAAAAAACCCTGGCACAACAGACGGGCAAATACAATATTTTCTAGACACAGCAGTCCATATTTTTGGTAAGGAGGTCATGTTTATTTTTATTATATTTTACCAGGAAGGTGGACTGGATCAAAGATGCATTTTCAGCCACGCCTGGGGAGTTGGATTTTGCAATACATATAGACAAAACATAGTTAATAACTTGTGCTATGCACAGAATAAAAATGTCATATCACACAAAATGTACATGATTACAAAATAATTGGTGCTATTAATAAACAGGTGATCTCAATATTTCAGATATTCATTAGGTAACACAAAACAATTGCAAACAGTAATTAATTCTAAATGGTCTCACCGTTTCTTTTTGAAAATGCTAGCTTTCAAGTCAAAATCCATTCCATTTTCAAATGCATTATTTCCCATTAAATGACCATAATAGAAAAATTAATGTTCATCCAGTTTTGATATAATTCAAATTTCACAAAATATTTTTACAGATGTCTGCCTCAGAGATTTCAGATTTTGTACGTTTACCAATTTGGTTTTCAACACCGTTGGTATCCCTGTTTTTAGGAGTTTATGCAAGCAATAAAGATACGACAGAAGTGTGTTGAACAGAATATTACGCCGCCCGGGAGCAGTAAGGCACGAGGCCCCGCCTGTGCCTTCAGCCCTGGAAGTGTGGTAATATCTGTTCACACACATACCCTGGAGTGTTTTATTGCGCTTATAAAATGGTTCTCTTTTTTTTTTTAAATATTTGTCACCTTAAAAAATATTACTGAACTGAAAAAACTGAAATCATTGTGTTAATTTGAGATAAAATGATCCTTTCGCCTACTAGGTGATGACATCATTGTCTTCTGACACATTAACATTTGTACTGTTGTCCCCCCAAACCCACGTCCCGATCGAGTGAACAAGTGTGATTAGGAGAGGAAGTAACAGGTTGTCCCTGACAGTTGCGCCACTTTCGCAATTGAAAAAAAAAAAGAATAAGGGATGCAGATTTGTTTTTGTTGTTTTAGTTAAATGTACTGGGATGGAAGAGCAGTTTACTACGAGACGGCACCCCGTTCTGGTCTGTTTCCAGTTTCATGCGGCAGCAAGCTTCAGTCTCGTCGAATTAGAAGAATGTTTTATGCAGGATAAAACGCTGGCACGCTGCTGCTCTCCGATTTTGACTTCTAGCGGAGACAAGGTTTGGAGCGGGATTGTCAGCATGACATTCACTCCCTCGCTTACTGAGACTAAAAACAATGGCGGCCTTTAAAAAATTAACGTTCCACTGACACATCTTAACATTCCATTTGGATGCATTGATTTATTTGCCTGCTCTTTTTTTTCCCTATGTGTAATACCTATTTGACACTTCCTTTCTGGCTAATCATGATGCTTCTTTTTACGTGCCCATTTTATAAATATATATAAAAGTCAAAGCCACATATTGAACCTTGCACTTTAGTGATAGAGTTCTGAAATGTTTATATATATTACACAGGTGATCCATTTGTTTTGAGGGCCCTAGACAGAAAATGTAAGTTACTCCTCTATAACCACAGTTCTATTAATGGTATACATAGAGAATACTGGATGGGCAACTATGCAGAACCAGTGTGTTCTGCCACAGAGGGATTCTGATTCCCTCTGACCTCGAGAGCGAAGCTCGAGAGGTCCATGGGAATCAGAATCCCGAGGTGGCAAAACACACTGGTTGTGCATAGAATTGCTCATAGTGTATTTTTTATAGTGTATAGTACTGTGAAAAATGTGTTTTGATGGTTCTTTTGCTTTCAAAATGAAACTGACTCATGCAGTCTCTAGAGGTTCTAGAATGCTGTTCAACCCCAGAAGGATAGAACAGCATTCCATGTTATTGGAACTGTGGTAGAACAGCATTTTGAAAGGGATGGAATTCTATACAGAACAACACTCCACCATACACTATAGTTCACATCCTCACTCTGGCAGTTCTGCTGAGTCATCAGAAGTCTTCAAAGCTAAGCTCCACCCACCAGCTGGGTGGTATATCATCCAGCTCCACACTGTGATGTCAGATCATTGCACATTGGAAGCAGGGATCTGGGTGCCACTTGCTAGGGGAGGCTGGGTAGCTTGTATGGATGCAAACTGTATACCACTAATAGAAATGAAAATTACTTACCTACCGTAATTATGATCTTTCCGTGTATCTTCAGCATTCATTGCATTTGGGTTCATGGCCGGAGGTCATGACCCTGCGGGAGCTCTTTTTTTTTGGTAGGTGGAGCTGACGCACCATCGGCGCTGCCCTCAAGGCCGACGCACTGCGTGGTGCTCTCGGGTTGGCCGTCCACCTGCCTGCCAGTTCTGAGTCGCTGGAGAGGTAAGAGGAAGGGAGTGGAGGGTGGGACAAGGAAGTCCAAGGGACAGGAAAAAGGAAAAGATATAAAACTAGAAGGAGAAATAACAACTGAGAGGACAGAAAAGAGAGAAGTCGGGAACTAAAGGGATTGGGAGGGGCCCCAATCTCTAGAAATAGAGGAGTGAGGTAGGGTGGGGTAAAGTATTTAGAAGGTAGGAAGAGAGGGGAAGGGTAAACATATCCCAGACCCTGGTCCGTCTCCAGATTGTATAGGAACTGCAAGGAGTAGCCAAAGGCTTCTTGGCAGAATTCAAGGCACAGAATAGCTGGCAAAAAACTCCATATAAGCAGAGTCGGCTATTCTGGAAGAAGGACAGGGCACAGAGAATTAACACCCTCTCAAGAAAAGATTTTTGGTGAAAAAAGGAAAGGATTTTTTTTTTTTTTTAATGAAGGATAGTCCAAAGGACAAGGAAAAATAACATGAATGGGAACAAGGAGGAGGAGAGAATGGAGGGCAACTGCCAACTCACACTCCTCAGGGGTGGAGCTAATGCACTGGAGAAGGAGTGTCCCCCATGTTGACCACTCTCCCAGGAACCTTATCCCCCTATGTGCCCCTGTTCACCCCACTCCTAAGAAAGGGGGGAGGGTTGGGCACAGAGAGGGAGGTGGACCCAGAGACTGGGGCCCCAGGGAGATGGAGGGCGGGATTGTGATGAATGGTGAAGATACACAGAAAGATCATAATTACGATAAGTATGTCATTTTCATATCTTATCTGTGTCAATCTTCACCATTTATCACATTTGGGTGAGTGCCGAGCCCCCACCCACAAAGGGGTTTTCTTTACACCCTCACTAAAGGGAGAACCTTCAGGGCCTGCAGAAGCCCGAGAGTGGGGAGAGTGAGACGGAGACCCCCCCGGAGGGGGAAGGAAGCTGCCCCGACAAACGCAGTCTCGCTCTACGGGAGAAGAGATAGGTTCTCTGGTGAGCGGAGTTGATCACCCTACGCCGGGCCAAGGGTGACAACTGGGAAAGACGCAGCCACGCCGTCCACCTAGTGCAGATCGCTGTCCCTATGACGCTGGTAGCTACCTCGTTGGCATCATATGATGCCCTCGCTTGGTGCCTTGCTAGCTCCAGGCCACATGCAGAGAGTGCAATGGCTTGTCTGGTTTGCTCCGTGTCAGGCAACGAGGCTAGGAGTTGACCTAGCCTGGACCACAAGAACCAGTCATAGGCTGCATAGTGGGCCTGATGTGAAGAAATGGAAAGCAACAACTGTGCCGAGTAGAAAGCCCTCCTACCCCAGAAGTCAAAATCTGAAGAATCTTGATCTGGGGGCCGGTCACGGTGAAGGGCGCGAAGTCCATCAGGAGTTTCCAACTGCGTCAGTCCAGACTGTGGATGAGGCTTGGAACCT
The DNA here is from genome assembly GCA_016271365.2 of Neoceratodus forsteri. Lineage (NCBI taxonomy): Eukaryota > Metazoa > Chordata > Ceratodontiformes > Ceratodontidae > Neoceratodus > Neoceratodus forsteri. The sequence continues at coordinate 1,270,211,206 of CM057449.1, read as the reverse complement.
GGAGACTCCAAGGGGGCACAATACCGCTGGCAGAGATCCTTAGGGGCAGGAACTCTGGAGAAGGGCCTCTGCCAGGAGTGCAATGACACCTCCCGAAAGGGAGCAGGCCAGTGGGGCACAACAAGGGTGGTCTCGCTGAAATCGCCAGAAAGACGTGCGCCGAGCGCTCTGGATTGCTTACAGTGGAAGCGGTGAGGTGCAAGTCCTCCAACATCCTCACAAGGACACGCTAATACTCAGCGAGATCAGTGGCTGGAGAGATGTGGACAGAAGGCTCCTCTCCCCCAGAAGAGGCGGATGAAGAGTTGGAGGGCACCGACTGCTCAGAGGGCGGCTGCTCGGGAGGAGGTTGAAAAACCTGTCTGTCAATTGCCCTAACGTAAGCTGGGAACCGAGCAGCCACAGCCCTGAACTGCTCTCAGGAGAGAGAGGCCCGCTAGGACCAAGGATGCCTGGGAGTGCAGGAGAATGTGGCAGAGAGATGGGGACAGAACCAAGAAGAGATGTCGGGCTGACCGCCGCCTGGGCTAAGGAGCGGACCAACAGCACCTGAAGAAGAAAATGCTCCGGAAGACTCCACGGCCGACAGCTGAACAACCATTTCAGTACTGCCTAGGCTGCGCCCAGAAGAATCCCCTCTGTGAGGCGACCAAGGCCGTATGGGTCCAGAAGGACGGTCCTCTATCTCAAAAGAATGGGGTCCTCTCAAAGAGACCAAGAAAGAAGAGTGGAGATCCGCACTATGGCTTCTTCCAGAGCCCGGGTGGGCCCCAGAAAAAGGTCGCCATGCAGACCCCATGCCCCTCGACTCCTCGAAGTCCGAAAGAGCCCTCCTCCTCGAGAGGGCCAGCCTAGGTAGCTGATAGCCCTGGCCAGCACCCAAGGGAACTATCCAGGGCGCAGCACCCTCCCCTCCCATAGGAGCCCTAATCGGCCCCAAAGTTGGGTGATCCAGGCACACCACAGGCGGGGGTATCACTGCTGAGGGGTCAGTGAACCCACCAAGACCGGGCTGCAGAGCAATGGTGGCCTGCACCACTGCCTGCTGATCAGCACCCCTGACCCCAGTCTCAGCAGCCACCAACCCCACCTCAGAAGGGGGCTGACTCCGGCTTGTCGAGGACACTACAGGGCTGCCCACCCCAACAGTCAACCCCAAGGAGTCAAACTGCTCATCTGACTCAGAGCCCAACTCCGCCCCACGAAGAGGTAGAGGCTGAGGCCATGTGCCAGACCATAGGAGGGCACCCAGTGCCATCCCTGCCAAATGGGATGCCAGATTCCGAGACCACACTCAAGCCAGTGCCAGTGTCCCCACAGCACTGCGAGTGGTAACCACAGGGGACACAGCTCCGGCCCGAACAGCAGCCCCAGAGTCAGAAACAGTCACGGCGCCATCCGGCCCCATGGCAGCTCCGACGGTGCCACTGGCACCACGGAGGTGCCGCCCGGCTCCACAGCACTGTGAATGGCGTTGAGGGCAGGGGCGGTGCCACCGATAGCAGACTCTGATGCCACCACGGCGCCGAGTCCCAAGGTGGACACGGCGCCGAGGCAAGAAGAAAATAAAGACGGCGCCGTTGAGACTCCCACAGTATTGGTGCTGCGAACGGCGCCGACAGCAGCCACGGCGCCAAGTGACAAACCGGCGCTGATGTCAGCGCCGTCAGGGCCTACGGCGCCGACCAATGGCGTCGGAGATGGCGCCCGACCCGGCCTTGCAAACCGGCGGGTCCGACACCGGGGAAGCCTCACCGGTGGCGACATTGCCTTGGGCGCCTCCGTCCCGTCCCCGAAAGGAACGGGACGGGCCTCCTGCACTGCGGAAGGAGCCTCGGCAATGGCTAGGCTACTAGCAGCCAAGGCTCCCTCCTCTTTGGTCCATGTAGAACCGGGAGAAGACCCGGAGGAAAGGCCAAGAGTACGTGGCTTGGCCCAAAGAGTGCGTACCCGACCCCCAAAAGTCGGCGGAGCTCGCCCCAATTTCCACGAGCGTTGTTCGATGACCCGGCGGTCCACAGAGAAACAGGCATCGCATGAATCCATGTCGTGAAGCGGGCCAAGACACATAAGGCAACGGTCGTGCTGGTTGGTGACGGAAAATCTGCGGCCGCAAGGGCACCGTCGCATGGGAGGCTGTCCCGTCTTCGAAGTCTTCTTGCCCTCCAACCCAGGCATGACCTACGAGGAAAAAAAACACCAAAAACAGACTCGATGTCACCATGAATAAAAATAAATGGAAAGATCTTACCAAGCGACGTCGAGTAAGGCAACTAGAACCGTCAGGGAAGGAGGCGACGGACTGCGGCACGGAGGAGTAAAGGAGGATGAAACTGCGTAGGCGGTAGGCCTCAAATTCTTTCGGAGCTTCCACACGAGGTGACCTCAACGGCGGGAGACGAAGAACTGGCAGGCAGGCGGAGTCGACAGCACCTAACGGCCAACCCGCGAGCGCCACGCAATGCGTCGGCCTCAAGGGCAGTGTCGATGGTGCGTCGGCTCCACCTACCAAAAAAAAGCTCCCGTGGGGTCATGACCTCCAGCCATGAATCCAAATGTGATGAATGGTGAAGACTGGCACAGATAAGATCCATGGTTACAGGTGACTAACCTACACTTCTAATGTCATGGATACAGTCGCTATCCACACTCTTTCAGACTCCGAGCAGTCCCACAGGAGGAGAGGGCAAGTCGCACACCCCTATTTGGCGAACACAGACTGAAGGACTGAGGCTCCCACAGCAGCATCCAGACCACTCATGACTTTAATGCTGTAATGGGAGATGAAGGTGTGAGCTTTTGTCCAGGTTGCAGCCTTGCATATCTCCTTGATAGTGATATCCCTGGAAGCAGCCTCTGAAACAGCAGTTATGTCGGATGGAATGAGCCCTAAAAGCTCCTTGGGTGACTCCCTACCAGCCAAATTACAGCAGAGGTCAATGCAGGATGTGATCCACCTGGCAATAGTTGTTTTGCTGCCAGTCTGCCAGGTGTGGCTTTAGCATAAGTGAGAAATAGCTGGCAAGCCTCTCCCCAAACTCCAGCCATGTGCTTCTTGTAATGAGAAAGCACCTTCTGCAAGTCCAGTAAGTGGTCAAACTGGTGAAGGTTAATCACATGGTTAAGGTGAAACTCCGACCCACCTTCAGAAGTAACTTCAGTTGGGGCGTAAGACCATCCTGTTCTTACGGAAGACCAAAAAGGGAGATGCCACCAAGAGCACCTGGAGCTTACTGATCCTTCTAGCTGACATTATGGCCACCAGGAAGGTGGTCTTCCATGACAAATGTGATATCTCACACTTGTGCATGGGCTCAAACAGTTTGCCCATGAGCATAGCCAGCACCAGCAGCAGATCCCGCTGAGGCAGTACTTTGTGCACCATAGGGGACAGGTGATTCATGCATTTGAAAAGCATCAACCACCTTCTCCTGAGCCATCGCTGGCATATCAACCCATGCGCAGTGTGCAGAGATGGCTGCCAGCTGCACCTTAAGAGTCGTCTCTTGCAGTCCCAATTAAGACAGACCAAATGTAGTCAAGGATGCTCTCCACTGGGCAGGTAAGGGTATAGAGCTTCTTACCCTGGTACCAGATCAAGGACCTCTTCCACTTACATGCATAACATTTACGAGCTGGCACCTTATGGGTCACCTTCATGACATGGAAGATGTCTTCTGAAAGGCCCAAAGCCTGGAATGGAAGGTGCAGGAACTGATGGTGCAGGTGCAGGATCAAGGCCTTCCCCTGTTGTCTGGTCTGCAGGTCAGGGTGGAGAGGCAACCTCCATTGAGGCCTGCTACTGAGGGTGAGAAGACCCAGATACCAGAAATGCCTGGGCCAGTCTGGAGCTATCAGGATCATCCATGCCTTGTCCTTCCAAGCCTTGATCACGACCTTGTGGACTAAAGGGAATGGAGGGCAGGTGTATAGAAGGCGGGGTTCAGGGCCTTGAGAAGGAATTCCTTGCAGTTTCTAAAACTGAAAGGGGCAGGCACAGAACAGTTTTCTGTTCTACCAGAAGGGGTGCCCCACTGGGAGAACAGGTGGTCTACCACCTCCTCATGCAGAAACCATTCGTGCAATCTCTCTCCAACCCAGCTGACAGCATCTGTAAACTGGTCGTTTTCCCCATCATGAACTGCAAGGACATCTGCATCCAGTCTGCGTGCAAGGGACCAAGTGCAGAGAGCCTCCTGATGCAACAGAAGAGTGTGTGCCACTCTGCATTTTTAGGTAGAACATAGTGATCATATTGTCCATCTGGACCTGGATGACCTGACCCCGAATCAAGGGAGAAAATTCTGTCAGAGTTAGGCAAACTTCACAGAGCTCCAGCAGGTTGATATGGTAACCGGATTCCTGGGGAAATCAGAACCATGGGCTTTGTGGTCTCCCAGGCGACCTCCCCACTCCACTAAAGATGCATCTATCATGAGAGTGACAGATGGTTCTGGGTGGACACAAGGGATGCCCTCCTCCAGGTCCTAAGGTCAGCCACCACTGTATGACATTCCACACTGGCTAGGTCACCAAGATCGACTGGTTCAGGTGACCAAGATTTTGGGACCACTGCAGTCCAACTCCCACTGCAGGGGGGGTGCATCCTCCAGCATGCCCATTCCATTGTACCATGCCGGTAGAGGTCACCATCAATCCCAGCAGCTGCAGGAAGTACCGGCCATGGTGCGAGCTCCCAACCTGAAATGATCAAGCAAAGAAGGTAAGAGCCAATGCCTGGTATATCAGGAGGTGGGCCTCGGCCTACTGGAGTCTAGTTCTGCCTCAATGAACTTAATCACATGAGAGGGGACCAGCTCAGAATTGGCAGGGTTGACCAGAAGGTCCATATTCTGAAAGGTTTGGAGGGCCATATCCCTGGAACGCTCCGTGGCATCTTTTTTTTTTTTTCCCCTCCCAGTTCTGGTCAGCCCTCCTCCTCGCTGGTCCTCCTAGCTCCGTCACCCCGGGTTCTCCCAGGACTTACCTCTCCCTATATCCCCCATGGCTTGTCCTCCGTTGCAGGGGGGTGAGGAGTATCTCAACCCATCAGACCGGATCCAGATTTGGGGAGGCACCCGAGTCGCCAGGTGCAGGGCCTGATGAGGTTGACGGTCATCGTGCGCAAATACAGGTTACTCACCTGTAACAGGAGTTCTAGGAATGGTATATGTTGTTCATCCACACTCATTGGCAGTATCCTTGCCGCTTTAAATCTTGCCGGAAGGTCTTCAAGCTTGCTCCTCCCACCCACCCGGGTGGTATAACTCTCGGCTCCGCCCCATGACGCCAGATCTGGCCCGCTGGAAGCTCAGGTTGTGCGTCCGGCCGGGAGGTCGGGGAATGTGGATGAACAACATATACCATTCCTAGAACTCCTGTTACAGGTGAGTAACCTGTATTTCTAGGGACATGGATATGTTGTTCATCCACACTCATTGGCAGACTCCTAGCAGTTCTCCGGGAGGAGGAGGCAAGACGACACCCCCATATACTTACTTGGGAAAGAGAGACTGAGAACCGAGGCCCCAAAACCAGCATCCCGGCGTGACTCAAGGTCGATGTGGTAGTGGGTAATGAAGGTGTTTGCTGACTTCCAGGTAGCAGCCCTGCAGATTTCCTGGATAGGGACGTCCCTGGAAGCAGCCACCGTTGCAGCAGTATGGCGGGTAGAATGAGCTCTTATCCCTCTGGGAGGCTCCATGCCCGCTAACTTATAGCAGAGATCTATGCAGGAGGTTACCCACCTGCTTATCGTCCGCTTGGCTGCAGGTCTGCCAGATGCGGCTTCAGCGTAGGTGACAAACAGCTGGCGAACCTCTCCCCGAATTTCAGCCGTGCGCTCCTTATAATAAGCGAGCGCCCTTCTAGGATCCAGAGTATGGAGCCTATATTCGCCTCCGAGGTGATTGGGGTAGAACACCGCAGAGTCAACACCTGGTTAAGGTGAAACTCGACACCACCTTCGGAAGGAATTTCGGTGGGCGCAGGACAACCTTGTCCCTGTGGAAGACCAGGTAAGGAGACTCGATGGAAAGCGCCTGAGCTCTCCCATCCTTCTGGCTGGACGTGATAGCCACCAAGAAGGCGGTCTTCCACGACAGGTGAGAGAGAGCACACCGTGCATAGGTTCAATGGCTTGCCCATGAGCTTTGCCAGTACCAGCAGTAGATCCCACGGAGGTGGGGGTTCCCGTGACTGGAGGGAAATGTGATCAAGGCCTTTGAAAAGCGCCAGACCACCTTCTCCTGCGCCATCGACTGCTTCCCGCCCGCGCCTGTAAGCAGAGATGGCTGCCAGGTGCACCCTTAGGTCGCCGACCAAGCCCTTGACTAAAGGACCATAAATAGTCCAAGATGCTTGCCAAGGAACAGGAGGAAGGGTCCAAGCCTTGCTCTGACACCAAATGGAAAACCTTTTCCATTTGAAGGCATAGCATTTTCTGGTCGACTTACGGGACGCCTCAACTACATTGAGGACCTCGTCGGAAAGACCCAAAGCCTGGAACTCTAGCCGCCAGGAACCAGGCGCCAGGTGCAGGGATTGAAGGTCCGGATGGAACACCTTCCCTGATTGACTGAGAGCAGGTCCGGCGAGCTGGAAGCTGCCAGAGTCCTGGAGCTGAGACTGAGGAGATCTGGGTACCAGAACTGGCGAGGCCAGTCTGGGGCTATCAGAATCACCTGCGCCTTGTCCCTCCTCGCCTTGAGAAGCACCTTGTGGATCAAGGGAAATGGGGAAAGGCGTAAAAGAGGCCCGGGGTCCATTGCCTCGAGAAGGCATCCCCCTGCAGCGAGCCCTGCTGAGGGGGGCGGGCATGGAACAGACTCAGCTTCGCGTTCTCCGTGGAGGCAAACAGGTCCACCTGAGGTGTGCCCCAAAGGGAGAACAGATGCTGTACTACCTCCGGCAGGAGAGACCACTCGTGGGATGCAGCCCCTATCCGGCTCAGGGCATCGGCCAGGGTGTTGGAGGCTCCTGCCACGTGAATGGCTAGGAGATCCGCCTCAGGCGCTGCTTACAGTGACCAAATGCGGAGAGCTTCCTTGCATAGAAGCATGGAGCGCGTCCCGCCCTGGCGGTTTAGATAGTACATGGTCGTGGTATTGTCCGTCTGGACTCGGACCACTTGACCCCGGAGGAACGGAGCAAAGGCGGTGAGAGCTAGGCGGACCGCTCGGAGCTCCAGCAGGCTGATGTGGCATCGACTCCCGCTGGGGACCAGAGGCCATGAGCCCGGTGTTCCCCCAGATGGGCACCCCAACCCATCAGAGAGGCATCGGTCGACAGAGAGACCGTCGGCTCGGGCGGAACGAACGGGATGCCCTCCTGCAATTGATCTGGAACGGTCCACCACTGGAGAGCATTCCACATCCCCTGTGTCACCGACACAAGCTGGTCCAAGGGATCGCAGCGTTGTGACCACTGGCTGGCCAGTCCCCACTGAAGGGGACGCATGTTCCAGCGGGCCCAACGGACCACGCTGGTACAGGCCGCCATGAGACCCAGGAGGCGCAGGAAGTCCCGGGCAGGGCGCAATTGCCCAACCAGAAATGATCGGGCAAAGGAGGAAAGAACCTCGGCCCTGTCCGCCGGGAGCCGCGCTCTGGCTCGAAGAGAGTCGAGCTGCGCCCCGATGAATAAAATCACCTGCTTCGGCTCGAGTTCTGACTTGGCCTCGTTGACAAGGAGGCCCAGTTGAGAGCAGACCTGGAGGGCCAGATCTCTGGACCACTCCGCCTCCTTCCTGGAGGGAGCTGCTATCAGCCAGTCGTCCAGGTAAGGGTACACCCGACCCTCGCGCCAGAGGAATGCTGTCACCACTGCCATGCATTTGTGAAGACCCTGGGAGCTGGAGACAAGCCAAGGGCATGGCTTGAACTCAAGAGATCCTTCCGCCGGAAGCGAAGGAATCTCTGGTGAGACGGACGGATAGGGACATGAAAACGCTGTCCCTGCAAGTCCAGAGAGCAGAACCACACGCTGCGCTCAAGGATGGTATTATCTGAGCCAGAGTGACCATCCTGAAGGTTCGAGACCTTAGGAACTTGTTTAGGTCGTGTAGGTCGAGAATGGGGCGCCAGCCCCCCGTCCGTTTCGGAACCAGGAAGTACCTGGACACAAACCCTGGGTCTGAAGGAGGGTCCACCACCTCTCTTACCACCTCCTTCTGGAGGAGGAGAGCGATGTCGGCTCGACGAGCCGCCAGTGAGGCTGGGGATCCCGAAGCCCCCCGAGGGGCGACGGCTCTGAAGGGTGGTGCCTGCTCGAATTCCAGAGGCAGGCCTCTTCCCACCACCTCCAAGACCCACCTGTCCGTGGTAACAGCGGACCAGGCGGAACGGAAGTGCCGGAGCCGTCCCCCCACGGGGGGACCCAGGGGTAAGGTGACGGGATGGGGCGACACCCCTCAGCCCGTCACTGGGCAGGCTTGGAGGAGGGACCGGCCGAGGGACCTCCTGGGCCCTTTCCTCCCTGCCTCCTGTTAGAGGAAGCCGGCGGCTTGGGTTTGGGATGCCAAGGCCGAGCCTGCTGGCCCTGACGTTGCTGGGCCGGGCGCCGGGGCACAGAAGGACGAAAGGGCTTAGGCTGTGGTTTGCGGCCTTTGTCCTTCTGAGCGGAAGAGACCGAGTCCAAGGTGGCATTGGACTTCTCGATCCTCTGCAGGTGACCTTCCACCCCAGGGCCGAAGAGGTCAGTCCCCAAAAAGGGAACATCCGCCAACTTGTGCTGGGTATCCGAAGTAAAGGTGGATATCCTCAGCCAAGCCCGCCGACGCATAGCCACTGCGGCCGCCACCGATCTGGCACATGAGTCCCTACATCCAAAGCAGTCTGGAGCTGCTGTTTGGCCACTGCCCTGCCCTGGTCCCGCACCTGCTTAACCGTAGTCTGCAGATCGGCGGAAGATGAGGATGACCTCATCCAGGGAGCCCAACAGGGCATGAGAAAATGTGCCATGAGGACGGCCGAACTGGCCTGACGAAGGCCGAGAGAGGACGTGACGAGACTTTTCGCCCGACATAGTCCATTTCTTGGACTCCTTGTCAGGAGGTTTGTCCACATCCCTGGCGCTTGCCGGCGCGCTCGAAAACGCTGTCGGTAACCAACCCCCAGCAGAGGGTGTCTCAAAACCGGACAAGGAACCGGGGACCGATACTTCCTGGCCATCCTGGCCAGGCGCAGGGCAGGAAGCAGGCGCTGCCAAAGTTCCAGTGCTGGACCCACTATGGCCTCGGCCACCGGAAAGGCCTCCGCCGGAGAATCCCCTGTCCAGAATCTCCGTGAGGGGATACCTGGCCCGTTGGAACGGGTTCGAGCTCCATCCCGGTAGACTCCGAGATGAGCCGAAGCAGTCCTAGGAAGGACGACGGGCTATCGTCCATTGGCTGACCTCCTGAAGACTCCAAGTCCAGTCGCTTGGAGAAGAAGGAGGAATCATCTTCGGACTCGGAAGAGTCCTCGAAGAGCTGCCTCTGGCCTGAACCACCCTTCACCTGCCGAGGTCGGTCGGGAGTGAGGGTAACTGACAGCCGATGGGGTAAACCCTTAGCTGACCGAGAATCCTTGGTCGGAGCCCCAATTGGTGGCTGTGGAGGCGGAGGTTCCACCGCAATCGGTGGAGCAGCTGGTTTTGGCCGAACAACCGGCCTGGGTATAGGCTCCTCGGGCAAGTCGAGGGGTTGTGTCGGCTGCCCGTGACAGCCACTTAATGGCCGGGAAGGCGCCGAGTCGGCTTATTCCGCCAGGAGGAGCTGTTGCAACATAAGGTCCTCATACCGCCGACGTACTTACGCCGAAGCCCTCATCCGAGGAGGAGGACGAGGCCAGCGCGACGCCGCTTATCGCGTGCCAGACCGAGACCGCTTATGACGGTGGGAACGGCTGGACCGCGAAGAGGTCCGAGACCGAGACCGAGAGTCCCGGAATTTCCCGGGTCGGTGCGAGGAGGTGTCGGCCGGAACCGACACTCCCTTCGGCTCGGAAGGTCCATCCGAGGGCTCCGGAACCGGAGGCACAGGCGAGCCCACGGGATCCTCAACTCCTCCCGGGGGAACCGGGGAGAGGGGAATCTCGGCTGCTAAAGGCGACAGCCCGTCCAATGGGTCGAGAAAAATCTCGACTTCATCAGTGGGAGTCTCGGTCAACTGACCTGACGGGGACACCGTGAGGCCAGTGGCCGGTCGAGCGGTCGATCAAGCCGACGGTCGATGGCCCGGGAGGGACCTTTCCCGCTCCCAAGAGCGTCGACGGAGGGACTTACCCTTGTCCCTCTTTTTGGACCGAGAAAAAGGTCCAGCAGACGCAGGCCCTTCTCCTTTAGTGGAGAGGGACAGACAAAGCTCCTTAAAGGAAGCCGTGTAGGAAGAACCCAGAGAGAGCGGGATAAATGCCGCGGCCGAGGAAGATACGGCCCGCGCCGCCTCCTCTTCGAGGGCGACCATCCGCTCGAGCTGATCCGCCGAGCTGCGCCATGGACACCGGCCAACCGGGCCTCTTGGACTTCACCGAGGGAACGCTGACGGCCCAGTTGCACCGGGCAGCACGGTTTTCGAGGACGAGGCCGAGAAAGATGAGCACAGGTCGCAAGCCCGCGGGTCGTGCTCAAGGCCTAAGCAGTAGACACACGGGAGTGTGGATCCGTCCGAGACATCTTCTCCCGCATGGGCATCTCCGAACTGGAGTCGATTTATCCATCGCAGCCGCTGAGGGATCAAGATCAAGTTCTTTTGCAAAATATTATTTTAACCGCAAACGGAGAAATAGGAACAGTCACAAAACGAGCGTTAAGGAGGGAACCTGAGCTTCCAAGCGGTAAGGAAGATCTGGCGTCATGGGGCGGAGCCGAGAGTTATACCACCCGGGTGGGTGGGAGGAGCAAGCTTGAAGACCTTCCGGCAAGATTTAAAGCGGCAAGGATACTGCCAATGAGTGTGGATGAACAACATATCCATGTCCCTAGAACCAGAGTTTTCCTGCTTTTGTCCCCCAGGAAACATGATGTGCACTGACGTCAAGGAGCACGCACCAACATCTGTCACATCTCCCCACCTCCATAGCTTGAGTTGCATCTTCCCCTGACCTCGACCAGTGGTTAGTTGGGCTCTGAGCCTCTCCCCCAAGAAGGAGAGCAACCCAGCAGACTCTCAGTCCTCCTCCTCCCCCCCCCGCCAGCCCTCTGCTGCCTCAGGCTCACCTCCAGGCCCGGGTCATCGGCATCGCGAGCGGTAGTGCTATTGCTATGCCGGCAGGCCAGTGCTCCATGGCCTCTTTTGATGACCTGGCTAGCAGCCAGTAGTCCAAACAGGGTAAGAGAGGGATACTCCCCGACATCCTTACGCCACAGGAAAGTCATCACTGCCATGCACCCTGAGTGCGGATAAGAGGCCAAAAAGCATGACTTCAATGTGGTACAGGATCTCCTCTATGCAGAACCCAAGGTACCGGCAATGCAATGGATAGACTGGGATGTGGAAGAATGCATCCTGGAGGGCCAGAGAGCAGAACCACATTCAGTGCTCCAAGGATGGTATTATTTAATTCTGAGGGACTACCAGGAACTTGCTCTTCTTCATGAACTTGTTCAGATCACGCAAGTCCAGTATGAGGCACCAGTTCCCATCCATTTTGGAACCAGGAAGTACCTGGACACATATATCAGGGTGTCTGAGACATGGGCTATCACCTCACCCTCTAGGAGCTGAGAAATGTTGGCTTGCAGAGCAGAGCAGAGAACATCTTCCGGGACTCCCATGGAGCTCAGAGATGGTACAAGGAGAGCCTTGAAATCCAGAGGCAGATCCTTGCCCACCACTTCTACCACCTTCCTGTCTGAGGTGAAGGTGGCCACTGTAACAAGAAATGGCACAACTGACTTCTGACCTAAAGCTGGGACAGGGCCTGGACAGGAGGGGGGATAACGTCCTGCCACTGAGCAGCCTTGGAGGGGGCTCCAGCCGCAGAGGACCTAGAGACAATACAGCCTCTGCCTCCCCTCTCATTTGCCCCTGACCGCTGAACCATGGTTTCAGATGGCAGCATTGAAACTGACACTGTTGGAGCTGCTGCTCAGGTTGCTGTGGCTGAAAGGATCAAAACTGAAAAGCCTTTTTCTTAGCTTTTGGGGCTTTCGAGTCCTTCTAGGACAAAGCCACAGAATCCAGAGCGGAACTGAACTTCTCAATGTGTGACATGTCCTTCCCTCCCCAGGGCCAAAAATACAGGTTACTCACCTGTAACAGGAGTTCTAGGAATGGTATATGTTGTTCATCCACACTCATTGGCAGTATCCTTGCCGCTTTAAATCTTGCCGGAAGGTCTTCAAGCTGATCTCCACCCACCCGGTGTGTATAACTCTGGCTCCGCCCCATGGCGCTAGATCTGGCCGCTGGAAGCTCAGGGTCTTAAATGAGGTTGAGAAATGAAATGTAGGATGAATAATAAGAGCATATTCCTAGAACTCCTGTTACTGGTGAGTAACCTGTATTTCTAGGGACATGGATATGTTGTTCATCCACACTCATTGGCAGACTTCCTAGCAGTTCTCCGGGAGGAGGAGGCAAGACACACCCCATACTTACTTGGGAAAAGAGACTGAGAACCGAGGCCCCAAAACCAGCATCCCGGCGTGACTCAAGGTCGATGTGGTAGTGGGTAATGAAGGTGTTTGCTGACTTCCAGGTAGCAGCCCTGCAGATTTCCTGGATAGGGACGCCCTGGAAGCAGCCACGTGCAGCAGTATGGCGGTAGAATGAGCTCTTATCCTCTGGGAGGCTCCATGCCCGCCAACTATAGCAGAGATCTATGCAGGAGGTTACCTACCTGCTTATCGTCCGCTTGGCTGCAGGTCTGCCAGATGCGGCTTCAGCGTAGGTGACAAACAGCTGGCGAACCTCTCCCCGAATTTCAGCCAGCGGCTCCTTATAATAAGCGAGCGCCTTCTAGGGTCCAGAGTATGGAGCCTATCTTCGGCCTCCGAGGTGTGATTGGGTAGAAACACCGCAGAGTCAACACCTGGTTAAGGTGAAACCCACACCACCTTCGGAAGGAATTTCGGTGGGGAAGCAGGACAACCTTGTCCCTGTGGAAGACCAGGTAAGGAGACTCATGGAAAGCGCCTGGAGCTCTCCCATCCTTCTGGCTGACGTGATAGCCACCAAGAAGGCGGCCTTCCACACAGGTGAGAGAGAGCACACCTGTGCATAGGTTCAATGGCTTGCCCATGAGCTTTGCCAGTACCAGCAGTAGATCCCACGGAGGTGGGGGTTCTCGCGACTGAGGAAATGTGATCAAGGCCTTTGGAAAAGCCGCCAGACCACCTCTCCCCTGCGCCATCGACTGCTTCCCGGCCCGCTACCGTAAGCAGAGATGGCTGCCAGGTGCACCCTTAGGGTCAGCCGACCCAAGCTCTGACTAGAAAGGGACCATAAATAGTCCAAGATGCTTGCTAAGGAACAGGAGGAAGGGTCCAAGCCTTGTTCTGACACCAAATGGAAAACCTTTTCCATTTGAAGGCATAGCATTTTCTGGTCGACTTCACGGGACGCCTCTACATTGAGGACCCGCCGGAAAGACCTAAAGCCTGGAACTCTAGTCGCCAGGAACCAGGCCGTCAGGTGCAGGGATTGAAGGTCCGGATGGAACACCTTCCTGATTGACTGAGAGCAGGTCCGGGCGAGCTGAAGCTGCCGCGAGTCCTGGAGCTGAGACTGAGAGATCTGGTACCAGAACTGGCGCAGGCCAGTCTGGGGCTATCAGACTCACCTGCGCCTTGTCCCTCCTCGCTTTGAGAAGCACCTTGTGGATCAAGGGAAATGGGGAAAGGCGAAAAGAGGCCCGGGGTCCATTGCTCGAGAAGGCATCCCCTGCAGCGAGCCCTGCTGAGGGGGCGGCATGAACAGACTCAGCCTCGCTGCTCTCCATGGAGGCAAACAGGTCCACCTGAGGTGTGCCCTAAAGGGAGAATAGATGCTGTACTACTCGGTAGGAGAGACCACTGGGATGCAGCCCCTCTCCGCCCAGGGCATCGGCCAGGGTGTTGGAGGCCCCACACGTGAATGGCTAGGAGATCCGCCCAGGCTGCGCGACGAAAGTGACCAAATGCGGAGAGCCTTGCATAGAAGCATGAGCGCGGCCCGCCCTGGCGGTTTAGATAGTACATGGTCGTGGTATTGTCCGCCTGGACTCGGACCACTTGACCCCGGAGGAACGGAGCAAAGGCGCAGAGAGCTAGGCGGACCGCTCGGAGCTCCAGCAGGCTGATGTGGCATCGACTCCGCGGGGACCAGAGGCCATGAGCCCGTGTTCCCCAGATGGGCACCCCAACCCATCAGAGAGGCATCGGTCGACAGAGAGACCGCCGGCTCGGGCGGACGAACGGGATGCCCTCCTGCAAATGATCTGGAACGTCCACCACTGGAGAGCTGTCCACATCCCCTGTGTCACCGATACAAGCTGGTCCAAGGATCGCAGCTGCCAGGACCACTGGCTGGCCAGTCCTCACTGAAGGACGTGATGTTCCAGCGGCCCAACGGACCACGCTGGTACAGGCCGCCATGAGACCCAGGAGGCGAGGAAGTCCCGGTGGGGCGAATTGTCCAACCAGAAATGATCGGGCAAAGGAGGAAAGAACCTCGCCCTGTCCGGGCCGAGCCAAGGCCTGGTCAAGAGAGTCGCGCCCGATGAATAAAATCACCTGCTTCGCCTCGAGTTCGACTTGGCCTCGCTGGATAAGGAGGCCCAGTTGAGAGCAGACCTGAGGGCCAGATTCTGGACCACTCCGCCTCTTCCTGGAGGGGAGCTGCTATCAGCCAGTCGCCCAGGTAAGGGTACACCCGACCCCTCGGCGCCAGAGAATGTTGTCACCACTGCCATGCATTTGTGAAGACCCTGGAGCTGGAGATGTCGGCATGGTTTGAATCAAGAGAGATCCTTCCGCCGAAGCGAAGGAATCTCTGGTGAGACGGACGGATAGGGACGTGAAAAAACGGCCCTGCAGTCCAGAGCAGAACCACACGCCTGCTCCAAGGATGGTATTATCTGAGCCAGAGTGACCATCCTGAAGGTTCGAGACCTTAGGAACTTGTTTAGGTCGTAGGTTTGAGAATGGGGCGCCAGCCCCCCGTCTGCTTCGGAACCAGGAAGTACCTGGACACAAACCCTGGGTCTGGAAAGAGGGTCCACCACCTCTTACCACCTCCCTCTGGAGGAGGAGGAGCGATGTCGCCCGCCGACGAGCCGCCAGTGAGGCTGGGGATCCAAGCCCCCGAGGGGCGACGGCTCTGAAGGGTGGTGCCTGCTCGATTCCAGAGGCAGTGCTCTTCCCACCACCTCCAAGACCCACCTGTCCGTGGTAACAGCGACCAGGCGGAACGGAAGTGCCGGAGCTGCCCCCACGGGGACCTAGTAAGGTGACGGATGGGGGCGACACCAGCCCGTCATCACTGGGCAGGCTTGGAGGAGGGACTGCCGAGGACCTCCTGGCCCTTTCCTCCCTGCCTCCTGTTATGAGGCCGGCGGTTTGGGTTTGGGATGCCAAGGCCGAGCTCTGCTGGCCCTGGATGCTGCTGGGTCGCGCCAAAGTGCTGAAGGACGAAGTGCTTAGGCTGTGGTTTGGCGCCTTTGTCCTGAGCCGGAAGAGACCGAGTCCAAGGTGGTATTGGACTCTCTCGATCCTCTGCAGGTGACCTTCACCCCAGGGTCAAGAGGTCAGTCCCCAAAGGGAACATCCGCCAACTTGTGCTGTATCCGGCGTAAAGGTGGATATCCTCAGCCTGGCTCGCGACGATAGCCACCGCGGCCGCCACCGATCTGGCACATGAGTCCCCACATCCAAAGCAGTCTGGAGCCGCTGTTTGGCCACTGCGTCCTGGTCCCGCACCTGCTTAACCGTAGTCTGCAGATCGCGGGAAGATGAGGGATGACCTCATCCAGGGAGCCTGACCAGGCATGAGAAAATGTGCCATGAGGACGGACGAACTGGCCTGATTAAGGCCGAGAGGACGCAGCGTAGACTTTTCGCCTCTCGACATAGTCCACCTTTGGACCTCTTGTCAGGAGGTTTGTCCACATCCTGGTGCCAGCCGGGCGCGCCGAAAACGCTGTCGGTAACCAACCCCTCAGCAGAGGGGTGTTCCAAAACCGACAAGGAACCGGTAGGGACCGATACTTCCTGGCCATCCTGGTCAAGGCGAGGGCAGGAAGCAGGCTGCCAAAGTTCCAGTACAGGACCTACTATGGCCTCGCCACCGGAAAGGCCTCGGCCGGAGAATCCCCGGTCCAGAATCTCCTTGAGGGGATACCGGCCCGCTTGGAACGTGGTTCAGCTCCATCCCGTAGACTCCGGATGAGCCGGGCAGTCCTAGGAAGGACGACGGGCTATCGCCCATTGGCTGACCTCCTGAAGACTCCAAGTCCAGTCGCTGGAGAAGAAGGAGGAATCATCTTCGACCTCGGAAGAGTCCTCGAAGAGCTGCCTCTGGCCTGAACCACCCTTCACCAGCCGAGGTCGGTCGGGAGTGAGGGTAACTGACAGCCGATGGGGTAAACCCTTAGCCGATCCGGAACTTGGTCGGAGCCCCAATTGGTGGCTGTGGAGGCGGAGGTTCCACCGCAATCGGTGGAGCAGCTGGTCGGCCGAACAACCGCCTGGGTATAGGCTCCGGCAAGTCGAGGGTTAGGTCGGCCGCCCGGTGACAGTTACTTAATGGTCGGGAAGGCGCCGAGTCGGGCTTATTCTCGCCAGGAGGAGCTGTTGCAACATAAGGTCCTCATACCGGCCGATTAATTTACGCCGAAGCCTCCTCATCCGAGGAGGAGGACGAGGACGAAGCGGCGACGCCGCTTTACCGCTGTGGTGTCGAGACCGAGACCGCTTAAGACGTGGGAACGGTTGGACCGCTGGAAGAGGTCCGAGACCGATGACCGAGAGTCCCGGAACTTCCGGGTCGGTGCAGGGAGGTGTCGGCCGAACCGACACTCCCTTCGCTCGGAAGGTCCATCCGAGGGCCCGGAACCGGAGGCACAGGCGCAGCCCATCGGGATCCTCAACTCCTCCCGGGGAACCGGGAGAGGGGAATCTCGGCTGCTAAAGGCGACAGCTGCCAATGGGTCGAGAAAATCTGACTTCATCAGTGGGAGTCTCGGTCAACCGACCTGACGGGACACCGTGAGGCCAGGCCGCCGAGCGGGTCGGATCAGGCCGACGGTCGACGGCCCGGGAGAGGGACCTTTCCCGCCTCCCAAGAGCGCGCCGACGGAGGGACTTACCCTTGTCCTTCTTTGGACCGAGAAAGGTCCAGCAGACGAGGCCCTTCTCCTTTAGTGGAGAGGGACGAGACAAAGCTCATAAAGGGAAGCCGTGTAGGAAGAACCAGAGAGCGGGATAAATGCCGCGGCCGAGGAAGAATCACGGCCAGCGCCGCCTCCTCTTCGGGCGAACCATCCGCCGAGCTGATCCGCCGAGGCCCGCCGCGACACCGCCAACCGGCCTCCTTGGACTTCACCGAGGGAAACGCTTCGGACGGCCCAGTTGCAATCGAGGCATCGTCTTCGAGGATCGAGGCTTGAGAAGATGAGCACAGGTCGCAAGCCCGCGGGTCGTGCTCAAGGCCTGGGCAGTAGACACGTGAGTGTGGATCCGTCCGAGACATCTTCACCGCATGGGCATCTCCGAAACTGGGAGTCGATTTATCCATCGCAGTCACGAGGATCGAAGACTGAAGTCTTTTGCAAAATATTATTTTTAAATCCGCAAACGGAGAAATAGGAACCAGTCACAAACGCAGAGCTAAGGGAGGGAACCTGAGCTCCAAGCGGTAAGGAAGATCTC
Source organism: Neoceratodus forsteri (assembly GCA_016271365.2). Classification (NCBI taxonomy): domain Eukaryota; kingdom Metazoa; phylum Chordata; order Ceratodontiformes; family Ceratodontidae; genus Neoceratodus; species Neoceratodus forsteri. Next base: position 1,270,193,377 of record CM057449.1, on the reverse strand, counting down.
GAGCCATGGGGCGGAGCCGAGAGTTATACCACCCGGTGGTGGGAGGAGCAAGCTTGAAGACCTTCCGGCAAGATTTAAAGCGGCAAGGATACTGCCAATGAGTGTGGATGAACAACATATCCATGTCCCTAGAAAGGTCTGTGCCCAAGAAGGAGACAATGGCCTACTTATGCTGTGTGTCTGCTGTGAAGGTGGACAGGCTCATCCAGGCCTTATGATGCATGGCAATGACTGCAGACCTGGCACAGACACAGGAGTTGCCTTTGTCCAAAACTGTCTCAATCTGGTGCGTAGCCAGTGCTTGACTCTAGTATCTCTAATAAACTGAACTGGCAGCTGCTTGTTAACTGGCAGTAGGGAGAAAAGTTGCCCCACAATCCCAAAAAGGGAACAGCCAAAACTTGCCATCATAGCTGAATATCTGGCCAGACAGTGACCTATGGAACAGCTGTGTACACTTTTTCAGTTGCATGGTCAAGTTTTTTGGACTCCTTGTCAGGAGGTTTGTCCATGTTCCTTTGGCTTTTCGACTTGTGGAAGGCCGAATCCATCACCAGTACCCCCATAGAGGGGTGATCGGAGAACCCAGAAAGGATGCTCATCGGGACTGCATACTTGCAGACCATATGGGTAGAGGGTGCTGAGCAGGATGCTGAATGCTGCCAGAGTTGCACGGCCAGTCACAAAACAGCCTCAGCCATGCGAAACGCAACCCATGGGGCTTTGTCCCTATCCAGAATATCAGTAAACAGGTATTTAGTCAGTTTCTGGACTAGTTACAAGAGCACTTTCATAGACTCTGATATTAACTGGACCAGAGCTCCAAAACATGTTGGCCCATGAGCCGTAGTAAGCTCTTTGACCAATTTATGGTCCAAAGTGTGAGTCTGGGTAGAAGCCACTGACAACCTGGCATCAGAGTCCAAAGATTCTTCGAAGACGGTCTTTGACCACCATCCACCATGGACCACCCTGGTAATCTCCACTGATAACCAGCCAGGCAAGCTGGCAGCTGAGTGGGACTCCTTGGCCGCAGTCCCAACAGACGCTGTAGACGCAGCTCCACTCGATGTGGAGCCCATGCAGACACTAGGGACTGCTGAGTAGAAATGACTGATAAAGACCAACTACCCAGCGGCCTAGGAGGCAGAGCCCTACCCTTCCCTGCAATGGTCCATTGCTGCCAGAGGAGCCACTCATAGCATTGATGCATCCAGCATCGATACGTCTCCTCACCCGAGGATGAGGAGTTTAAGGAGTGCCAACAGCACTCCTCCCGGTTGAGCAAGATCGAAAGTGTGACTAACTCCTCTGCTTCGACCATCAACCAGAGGGCCAACATCGATGGGAGTCTTCCAGAGGGTTGGAGTGGATCATATGCTTCAGCAAAAGGACCACAATGGGTCTTGGTGGCAGGACCACCAGTCTAGGCAGCCCCCAAGGCAACTCAGGCAAGGTTCTGACTGAGTTTCGTCCTCCTGGGTGAAGACAGGGAGCACTGGGGTCTGGGAGACTGGCTCTTCATCCATCTCCTCCAACAACTGGTCAACTGGTTTGAGAAAGATCTCAACCACTTGCTCCACTGGAGTGGAGATCAACAGGCCCGAAAGGGGTACCATGGAGCCGTAGACCAAACCCTCGACCTGAAGAAGCTCAATCAAAGTTGGGTAGTCAGGGCAGTTGGAGTAGTAGGAACAGCAAGCTCTTTCCCGGTCCCATGACCTGTGGCGATGCTGCTTCTTGTGCTTCTTGCTGCAGTGAGAAGGACTCTCCCGGAAGGTCTGGATGCTAACCTCAGCTGGGAACAGTGCCAAGACTAAGAAACTCAATGCAGCCACCATCATGGCATCTTCTTCCATGACTACAAGCTCAGCAGTTCACCCAGCAGCCACTGAGACTGATCTGCAGTCCTTAGGCCATCCAGGTAAGCCTGGCCTTCTGCTCTTCAATGGATGCTGGCAGCATGGCCCAGCACTTACTGCAACTTGAAATGCTGTGTCGATCACCCAGGCAGTAGATGCATATGTCATGTGAATCTGTGGCCAACATCTTCTGCTTACACAGAGTACAGAAATTAAACCCTGGCTTGTTGCCCTCCAATGTCGATCACAAGAACTGGAAGAAACAGGAGCAGTTTTAATGTTGAATGTGGACTTAAAAGTGAAAATCTCATCTGAATAAAAGTATGCTGTGTTAACATCTCACATTAACAACAACTGCAGCCAGACTAAAAGAACTCTGTGCTTGTGTGTGACAGTGCATTTCTGTGCCTAAGCTCCTTCCTGCAGCAGCCCTGCTAGCAAGAGCCTGATTACTGAGGTTTGGAGAGTGTCATCAGCTGTGCTTGGTGGGACTTTTGTTAATTTCATCAGTGCAAAAGGAGGGGCAATAACAACATAAAAGGCTTGCGCTGCTACTGCGCGAGCGTGAGTGGCGCGAGTGGAAGAGAAACCGGAATAGGTTTGTAACATTTTAAAAAGGTAATCTGGAAACTTATAAAATTGGGGTAACAGATCAAAAACTATTATTTAAAGTATCTGAGACTACAGACTGATTTTAGAAGAAGTTTAGAGTATTAAATGAGAAACTATTTATTCTAAATATATTGTTGATTTTTTGCATTATCTCTGATAGTAATTAGCGATAGAGGAGTTACTCCTGAGAGTATATTATTAGTTAAGCTTACCATAATTGCTAAACATATCTTAATAAACACTTATATAGCAGTATATGTTAACCTTAAATAAGATGTTTAATGTTTAAATAAGTCTCCAGTTTGGGGTTTAGATTTTGGTAACATTGACTTATGTAAGGTACTGTTACCTAAATAAAAATTTTAATGTTCTGATTGTTTTTTACTTTTATAAACAGGCATCTATAGATTATTTCCTTTGTATTTGGACACAGCTGTAAAATGAAAAAGATGTCATCTAAGATGATGGGGTTGATAGTGGGTTTGGTCTGTGTCGTTCAGCTACTTGTTATCATGAGAACTGATGTTTTGACGAAAAGATCAAGTGCTCATGTAAATTGTTCTAATAATTTCAAGCTACAAACAGCTAAGCTGACCTCACGACGAAACCCTTTCAACCTCATCAGAGAAGAACTTCGTGTTAAGGACATGGTAATCCAAACAGGGTATATCTGTTCAAGTAACCGGGCATTGTTATTGTCCTTGGCTCTCTGTGGAGATATTGAATTGAACCCAGGTCCTGTAATTAAAATGGTCTTAGATAATGCTCTAAGTATGATAAATAAAATGGACTATTTTAGATCCTGGGTAGAACATGAAGAGCCGGACATAATAATGTTAACGGAAACCTGGTTAAAAAAGGGAATTGAATATAAAGAAATAGAATTAAGGGACTTCTACCACTTTAGGAAGGATCGGGGAACACGGGGAGTTTTGGTGTACATAAATCATTCGATTGGTAACTCCAAAATTTTGTTCTCTGGGTCAATTGAGGGCATTGAATGCCTGTTAATTGAGATACAATAATTAAAATTGGTTATTGGAGTAGTTTACTCTCCACCTAAAATAAACCCTATCCATTTTGACAAATTTTCACATGTTTTAATGGAACACCTGGGTCAACTACAAGTAGTTCTGGCTGGTGATTTCAACGTAGCTTGGGGTTGTCCCAGGGGTCAACAGTTGGAAAAATCAATGAGCTGTTTAAACCTGATACAAATTATAGATACGCCTACAAGGAAAGGTTCCTTATTAAGTAAAGGTAATATTTTGGATTTGATGTTTGTTTCACCTGAATTGATAATTTTGGAGAAAAGTGTATGTGCCCCCAGTTTAGGAGACCACAATATAGTTAAGTGTGTATTTTCTACGATTAAAAATTCTATTCCCATAAAATCAGTACCACAAATATCTAAAAGATGTTATTTAAAATGTAATAGTTTATCATTTAGAAAGTATCTTCAGGACTCCTTGGTATAGGATTTTCTTATCCCAGATTTAAATGAGGCTGTATTAGAATTTACAACAATGTTTATTAATGCTTGTGATAAATTTGCCCCATATAAAAAGTAAATCATAGAATAAAACATTTACCATGGCTAACTGTAAAATAAAAAAATGATTAGGATTAGAAATCATTATTGGAAAAAAGCAAATAAAACATTAAACAGTGAAATTTGGGAACAATACAAAAGGTTAAGGAATCAAGTAATACAGGAAATCAGGAAATCAAAAGCTCGTTATTATAAACAGCAGATTAAAGAATCAACAAATCCAGGTGCTTATTGGTCTGTTATAAAAAATCTTATGAATCCAAACAGTAAACAAAGTGAAATAAAATTGAGTCAGAATGGAAAAGTGTTTGAAAAAAATTAAAGCTGCGGAAATTTTGAATGATTATTTCATAAACCTCCCCGATCTGAAATTAGATCTCATAACTAAAACTAATACCTTGAATGAAGTAAAGGGTGAGAGTCCCCAAGATGAGAAAGAACCCAAATTCAGGTTTAAGAGAGTGATAAACAAAGAAGTTCTACAAAATATAAATAGATTAAAAATAAATAAAGCAAGTGGCCCAGATAGAATAGATAATAAATTATTAAAAGAGGCTGCTATGGAATTGTCACCTATACTAAGGGACATTTTTAACTGGAGTCTAAGAGAGAGAGACAGTTTCCCTCTAGCTGGAAATTAGCCAAAGTGATACCAATAGATAAGGGAAGGGACCCAAAGGATGTTTCAAATTACCGTCCAATAGCCTTGTTGTCCACAGTATCCTAGTTATTTGAAAAAAATGTCCATGATCAGTTAATGGACTACTTGGAAAAATATAATAAATTAACTCAACAACAGTATGGTTTTAGGCAGGGTAGGTCCACGGCTACCACACTCACTGACTTTTTGGATCTCATAGCAACCCCTCTTGGGGAAGCGAAGTCCGAGGGTGTGGTATACGTGGACCTATCTAAAGCATTTGATTTTAGTAAACCATAGTATTTTGATAAACTCATTAATGAAAATAGGGGTGGAGGAAGAAACCTGCAATTGGTTTACATCATACCTTGATAAAAGATCACAATTTGTTGTCCTAAACGGACACCAGTCAAAAATGGACTATGTAACAAGAGGGGTTCCCCAGGGATCTATCCTGGGCCCCCTCCTGTTCATAGTCTATTTAAATGACTTACCAAAGAAAATTAGACATTCAAAAATTTGTCTATATGCAGACGATACGGGTTTAGTAGCAGAGGGAAAAACTACAAGTGAAGTAGAACTAAACTTACAGAATGACTTTAGCATCATGCAAGGTCACTTTTCATCTCTGGGTTTATTAGTTAATAGTAAAAAGACACAGGTTATGTCATTTGCATTGGACTTAAAGGGAATTTCAAAATTAAATATAAAGACACAAGAGGGTAAGTTTTTAGAACAAATTGAAACATATAAATATTTAGGGGTACATATAGATCAATGTCTTACTTTCCAATATCATATAACAAATTTAATAAAGAAAACACATGTTAAGATTGGAGCTATGAGACGAATATCAAATTGTATGACAAGAGAAACAAGACTGATTATGATCAATCAATAAATAATGCTGGTTATTGACTATGGAAGTCATATTTACAGACATACAGCAAGAAAACATTTAAATAACTTGGATACACTTTATAATAAGCTTGCAAGATTTGTGTTAAGGTGTGATTTTAAAACTCATCATTGCAGTATGTATATGGATTTGGGTTGGATCCCATTAGACTTATGGGCTAGGGGAATCTGGCTAAATCAGGTTCGTAATATATTTAAAAATCAATCTTTAGATAATTTAAAAAACAAATTACAAAAACCAAAACATGGTTTAAATTTAAGAAAAACTGGTGCTAGGGACTTAATAATACCAAAGTTAAAAAATCGATTTAGTGAAATGACCCTTCAATATCAAGTAGCTAAAAGCTGGAATTGTCTTCCTCCTTTTTTACGTGAACTAACAACTACTGATCATGTTTTTAAAAATGGCCTGAATCACGAACTTAGTTTTCGTTGTTGTTGTAATAGGTGAAATTAATGTAAATCTAAAAATGCTAACATGCCTGTTATTGATGAGTTTGTAAAACTGTGATGTATTGTTTTGTACTTTTCTGTAACTTGTATTGTTATAAATGTATAGTTGTAATAATTTTGCATAATGTAAACAGGTAAGCCTTGTAAACAGGGATTTTTGGAATCCTAATGGCTGTATCACTGTATAAATAAAATTTTACCATACCATACCATACTTGGAACTTGAAATCCTTCAACACATGCAGAGCTGCAAGAAAGAGACCTATCCCTTCCAGTGAAAAGGAAGATCTGATGTTTCAGGACAGGGCCAGAGGATATGCCACCTAGGTGGTGAGAGAAGCTTAGCTTTAAGACTTCCAATGACTCAGCTGTCTCCAGCAAAACTGCCAGCGTGTAGACAGACTGTACCCACGATATTAAAATCAACATTTTCCTAATGTAGTACTTTAGGCTAGTACATATAAGGCAATCTGAAACATAAACAATATACTAGCATAAAAAAATGGCTTTGAAGTGGCAAACATTCCGATACCAACAGCTGAGCATCTTTTAAAACAGCTTTATAACATACATCACATTTGTGACTGAAAAATAAACACTCCGTAAATAGCCAGTGCTCACACCTCGACACCAAGCTTCTCATAAACATGATATTTCCCACTTGCAACAAACACAATTGCTGTACATAAATAAAAATTCCTATGATCATCTTGCTTCTAATGCCTGACATTCCACGTGCTCACAGCATATATTAAGCCCCTGTCCTGATCAAAAATCAAACAGCGGCTACTACCTGCCGGCCAGTACTGTGCCCACTTCCCCAATCAGCACTGCATGTACCTGTTGGAGCCATGCTCACCACGCTCTCTCGCCATTCTCTCCAAGCTACTCACACCACGCTCTTCCTCTCCACCACTTGCACAATGCTCTCTCTCCCACAACCCCTGCTGCTCTTATAAAAAATTTTATACATTAAAAAAAAAACATAAAGAAGGGGATCAAAACAAATACAAACTACAGCATGGGCCAGAATGACTTCAACACCACACCAATCTACCCAGCAACATAGGACTATTTAAAATACAGTGGAACAATATTTCTATGACAAAAAAACTAACAGAAAAAATACACTTCCTTTTTTATTTTTCAATTTATTTTAACAATTATCCCACTGTATGATCACAATAATTCATTTTATGGCGTGGGTTATGGTGGGATATACCCACGTCTGGTGTAGTTTAAGTCACTCGGCATGTGGTCTCACGGCACACCACATCAGGCATGGGTAAATCCCATCATAAAACAACCCTGTCATGGAATAAAAAACTCTAGACTGGATGCTACACCCCATCAAAATACCTCACAGTTGACATTCCACTTACCCACTCGATTATGTCTTATTCCTTACATAACCATTGGTAACCATCGCATATGATCTACAATATTTCTGTTTGAGCTTTTTCTTTAGCAGTTGCAATATGGCACTACAGGGGTTAGGTTACCTTTCTTAAAGAGGAACTTCCCCAGTCCTTTTGACTTTCATGTATAAATTACCCCTTCTTGCATTGATTCTGGAATTGTATTTCATTACTGTCCGTTGCAGTTAGTTTTTGCACTCTGTGCTGCTAAAAACCTGCAGGGTGTACCAGAGCCTGGTGTTGCTGTGGGCCCAGGGTTGTACTGCTGACATCACTATAGGGCAGAGTCAATTTCACACACACACACAAAAAAAAAAACATACTGACAAGGCATTTGGATTTTGGCATAAAGCATTGCTAACAGGGTTGTCTTGGGGAAGAGGGAAAAGTATGTACACTGAATACTGGTAGGTTTCCCTTGCAACATTGTTGCAACTGCATGGTACTGCACAGTGTGAGTCACTCCTCTACCCTACAGTGATGTCATCAAGAGCTAGCCGACCAGCAAGCTGAATAGCAAAGGCAAATGCAGCAGGGCTCACAAACAAATCCAACTTATGGAAGGCAGAGTAAACCCTGGCCAAAAATAACAAATGCACACACATTTTCAAGTCTAGTACTGCATATAATGACTATAAGCTGTAACTTTTTGAACCATCATGAAAGTTCCTCTTTAAACAACATCCTAGGGCAACAGTACTCAGTTTCACCTTGTGCTGTTTATTTATTTTATTTTATTTGCTTTTTGGTAACCGGGTGGATGCACTAGGCATACGAATGCCTATTTTCAGGCACGACCTGGGAGATCACCCCAAAAGAGTGATTTACTCACAGTAATCTAACAACCTGGTGGTGCCTTATTACTTAAATATACCAACATGGGTGCCATATGTATCTTTTTTTTTTTTAAGATTCCAAGCATTGCTCTACTTGCAAACTACCTCTCTAGCATGCTCCAGCTGAGTGTAATAAACGTCTGTTCTACCCACTATATTACCTTGGCGCACTCTATATGTACAAAATCACTTCTCTTTACCGAAATGATGCACTATACCACCCAAGCCTTGCTCTAATTACTCGTGCTGTCCCTATGAATTGCTTGTAAATCAAATACTGTATCTAAATTGGCCATATCCTGGTAGGCAAAAGTAATAAATACAGAAAAACATTCCCCATACAACGGTTGTCTCTATTCATACAGTGTTTGTTTAAAATGCAAAAACATGCAAGTCAAACATTTCTCTGTTATCAGGTTGGTAGTGCACTATTCAAAACATTTTGTGGCATTATGTGGGCAAAAAGAAGACATTTCTAACGGGGGAAAAATTACCTTAAACACCAGGCTAAGAAGCAGATCATAGATAAATGGCAAATTTATTCTTAGTTAGCATCCTTATTTTCACTGACACCAGTCAGAGAACGCCCAACTGTAGGCAGACTGGTTAACGCCTGGGCTCTATGCGACTGGGGCTACAGAAAACAGTGGTAGCCAATTTAAGTGGAAAAATGGGCACAACTTAAACTGTATGTAAATGTGTGTTGGTAGAAAGAATCAGAGAAGTTCTAGGTAAAATAAAATAAAGTGTTTGCGTTGTAACTTGACACCCAGCCCAATCCAGCTGAGCTCTGGGCATGCTGCAGAAACAGCAGGCTCATGCTCCGGGAGGGAGTACAGTGTCCAACTGCTGCATTAACTTCTCCTGTGGGTAGCACACAGCAAAATCCCTTCCCCCCACAGGCTGTGGACAGATGCAACCGCATCACGGGAGATGAGAGGGTGTAACGTGGGAGAAAAATCCCCCAGGCACCAGAATGACAGTACCCAACCACTACCACACATCAGCAACACTGGTGCCATCTGCTCTTACACATGACTCCCACAACTGTACACATGTTCGCTCCTGGGGCAGCAAGCCCCAAGGCTGATCTGGGCCCCGCTACAAGGGGGTCAGCTCATGGATCCTGCTGGGAAGTTGGGGTCTGGGTTAGGAGTGGTATGACAAAGGGCCACTGGTTAGACAGACAGCAGTGAGGGCAAGAGCAGTACAACAGAGGGTGCAGAGGCAGGTGCTTGGGGAGTGAGAACAATTTTGAATTAAAAAAATATAATAAAAAATAAATAAAAAAACAATTGTCTCGGGAGAAAACTACAGACACAACCTATTCCCTTAAGGTTGACTTTTGATTTGAACACACTTCCAACTGTTACTTGGAACATTGAGGAGAAAGGTTCAATTATGAAGGCACAACTGTAAAAGTCAGCCTCTCCCTGGTAGGAGATGATATAATATTTGGCAGTTATGACTAAACCCAGGAATAACCTGGAATGACACAGAAAGAACACTTAGCACTTGCATAATATCTGCAACCCATAAAGCTATGTTTAATCAGGTCTCAAAAAATTTAAGGGCAACAACATGGACATCCCAGGAAGTGAAGTGAGACCACCATACAAAAGCACTGCAGTACTCACAGCTGGGATCATAGCCCGACATAACAGAGGCTGCTAACTGGGCAGGAAGGAGCACTGGATGCCAAGAAAAACCTCCAGGTCAGGGCAATATTCAGAATTTTGGAGCCAAGACTGGGGAAGGGGAACTTCTGGACCTACTAGCTGGGATGTTAGCAGGCACCATCCCCGATAGCACCTGCTAACATCTGGATCAGCTATCTGCAGTGCACCACACTGGCAGTGGGGACGACTCATCCTAAGATGTCACCCTAACACTGAACATGGCAGTTTCAGGACCAGGAACAAAGTACCAGCTTTAGGCAGGGTACTGAATGCTTTGAATGTCAGACTCCAGTTAATGTTTTGTCTTTCCAGAGTTAGCCTCTACAGTGTCAGCTTGTAAAATGTGCAAGTCAAAAAAGCCACTGTCATTCTGTTTAGGTTAGAAGTTGTTTTGTTTTCACATAGGCATATTTCCGTAGTTACACACTGTTAATATACTACAAAAATACTTCAATTACTTGCCTCTGTTGTCAATTATCTAGTCTTTAAAGATTTGTCATGCATTAATATTTCCTTCAGTGGTTCCAGCCTGACAGCAGTTATAATTGCAAATGTACCATGACTTGAATTAACATATGAAAAGTTAGGGAGGTCTTACGGCACACCACTTCTACAAGTGGAGGTCAGCACCAAGATTTAGAGGGCATTACTTGACACTTCCATTTCAAGGAAAAATTTCCATATGTCATGCACAAGTAGCTTCAAATTAATCCCCTTTCTTTATTCTATTATAGATGTATAATAGGTTCAAGCTCCGTTGTAGATTAGCTAGTGTCTTCTAAATGGCATATTTGCTTGTCATGGGGCGAACCCATTTAGTCACCCTTGAAGATATGCATGAAAACTATCTTTCATTTTTTAATTCAGATTTATCAGTGTCACTCATGCATGTGATAGGAAAAGGGTTTGTTAGTACAAATTACATAATGTGACGGATTACATCTTCACATTTAACTACTGTATAAGTTACAAAAAGCACTAAATAGGGTTTTACAGCCACTTGTTCCTTCTAAATGGACTTTGCAACTTAATATGTTTGTGTGAATGGAAGATTTTTGCTAAAAATGTCTTTCTATCAAGACGAAAGACTGTAGTACCAGCACAAATACCTGTATATCCTGATGAAAAGAAATTTACATCGTTTTCTTTTAATATTAACTTTAAAGGGATGCAGGTTTTGCTAATTCTGTAAGAACTGTAACCCGGTGCCCTTGCCACTTGTATGTACAGTGACGGCATATTTGGCACCAAAGTTAAATGAAATGCACAATTGAATATTTATTTAAAAAAAACTCTTATGTTGTTCATCCCGACCATAAGAGAGCTGGGATGCTTCTGCTGTGGGTGCTGAGATGAATATGGTGCTGATGCACCAGTGAACTCGTTCATGTGTGTGTGTTTTTTTTTTTCTAAGCGATATGAGGCAACTACAAAAACTGAATCTAAGATGTTCAGTGAGCTGCTCAAAATACTTTGTTTCACAAAACGAGCATTGTATCGGGTTGAAATTCAGCTTTAAGTAAAGCTGTGACTCTGCGTATGTGCATGAGTGGCAATGCTGATGCATATGCCCGGAGTCACGGCTTTACTTTTAAAAGCCACACAGCTACAGGAAGGTGGCTACTGGCAGTGTAGTAAAGAGCCACAGGTGAGATCAAAGAACCACTTGCAACCACCACAGAAAAGCTAGACTTCAGACACCAGAAACTGTTACCACAAATTTATGGTTTGGCCAGCCCACTGGAGCAGTGGTTTCACTACTGCTTGCGGTGCCAACGACTTGAGATTAGGAGCGATTTTGGGAGTTGGAGGGTCAGCTGGGATGGGAAGGAAGATCAAGCATCCCAAGAACTCCTCTCCTCCAGGGAGGGAGGGGATCAGTGGCCAGTGTTAGCCTGGCCCCTAGCGGTAGCTGGGGATTGGCATACAGACACTACTATGGGGGGTGGAGGCAGGGCAGATGCCCGTTGTGCATGGCACTGCCACTGACGCCATTGCATGTCCCTTCCTCTGTGCTGGAAAGAAAAAGGGGAAAAACACTGCCAACCGGTAGGGTGACACCGGTTTTCCACAGACTCTGCACCCAACTATCTGGGCTCATCCTGGACAAGGTAAGTCCTGAAGGGTGCCGGGGTGACGGGGCTGGTGGATGGTTGCTGTCAGGAGGCACAACGAGAAAATTAAAATAAATATATGATTCGATGCAAAAATAACATATTTATTTGTTAGACACCCTAGTAGCACCCCTTCCTTCACCTTGATAAAAGCACACGGTATACTGCATGAAACATTGGCAGCAAGAGGGGGTACTACCAGGGTTTCTGTTTTTAACAAACAAATATGTTATTTTTGCATCGAACCATAAATTTGTGGTAATAGTTCCTGACTTTTCAAACCCAAATTTCAACCAGATACAATGCTCATTTTCTAAAATGAAGTTCTTTGAGCACCTCTCTGAACGTCATAGATTCAGTTTTTGTAGTTACCTCATATTATCTAGAAAAAAATGAACTTGCACATGAGCGAATTCATTGGCACTTCGGCACCAAATTCATCTAGGAACGCACGGAAAAAGCAGCCCACTACTATTACAGTCAGGACTAATTGTTTTCCTAAATAATTACACTGTAGGGCTGGCCTAGTGGCATGAACGGCTGAAGCACAGGTGCCTTACCTCCAGCCAAGCCAGCATCGCTCAGGGGCCAACCCGGTGAGGGAGACTTCAGCATCCCAGTACAGCTCTCCTTCTTTGGAGAGGGGGGGACTCTGAGTCCCGCAGCTTGCTTGATACCTTACAGAGGTGGGGTGGCAGCACTGGCAGGACCAGCACAAGTGGGAGGACATGCGCTGAGGCAGCATGCATTTGTGTCAACACGCATATGCATGCATATGTCAGTCGCAGATATCCCAGGAGAGAAAATGGAGGAAAATGCCTTGGCTCACTCGGCATCCCCGCAGGCACCACATGACCCTACGTAGCTGGCCACCAGCCAAAACAGTTCTGTGTAAGTGGTGGTTAACCTGTATATCCACAAGACTGGCTGGTGACAGGGCTGGGGGGATGCCGCCGGGACTGGGGACACAGGCAAAGAAACAAAGAAAAAAAATTAAAATAAAAAAAGTACAATATTGTGCATTTCATGTAACTCTGGTGCCAGATATGCCATCACTGTGCACACAGATGGCAAAGGACACCAGATTACAATTCTTACAAAACTTAGTCAGCAAAAGCCGACAGTATCCCTTTAAATATTTATTAAAATGTAACATGACTTATAGTTTTAAATGTCTCATGTAAACATTTTAATAGAACATGTCTAGTAAAACATACAATGCTCATCATTTTGGAGGCTTAAACAGCAGGTTTTTAGTATGCCTGCCCCCCACACACACACACACAAGACACCTTATCTGGCTCCAAGTGGACTCCCATAAAAGCTTTTCATTTATTTTGGCCAGTTAGAGCAAACAAAGAGACTGTAAATTAATCTCTACAGCCGCTCTCCAAAGCGCTGCAACTTCCCTATTCCAAAGACCGTCCCCACACTCACACGTTTTGTAATGTCAGTAAATGGAGAAGCGATGGGAATTCGCACGTCATAGAGTAGAGAAGAATAAGGATGTCTTTTAGCTTTTTTTTATACTTTAAAGTTGTGATTATGACAGACCAGGGCCACCGGTAACCTAAGAAGAACCTCGTTAGCTAAGCGGTGGCCATGATCTGTCATAATCACAATCCTAAAGTATTAAAAAAAAAAAAAAGAAGTTAAAAGACATCCCTATTCTACTCTGTGGAGCACGCTCCTGCGCTCTTCACTTACTGACATCACAAACATGTGAGCATGAGGGTGTGTCTCAGAATAGGGAAGCTGCAGCATTTTGGAGATCGGTTGCACAGATTAATATACGATCTCTTCGTTTGCTCTAACCTGGACAAAATAAATTAAAAAGGTTTATGGGAGTCCACTTGAGGTCAGATACGGTGTCTTATATGTTGGGGGGGGGGGATGCCAAATAAGAACCTGTTGTTTAATGTTTCTCTCTTGCAGGACACAGAAGTCCGACACCAGATCAGAACCCCGCAGCTCATTTCCCAAGCAGTTCAAGACAACTCTGCTCTGGATGCAGGTCCTGGGATCTTACGGTATACAGTAAAATCCACTGTTATGGCAAAGTTAACTGCCACTGCTGCGGCTAGAAAGAAAAAACTTAAAGACAAGCTCATCTAGAAACCCACATAAAACTGCTGGAGAGCCAACAGCAGACTAAACTAGACCGTCAGAGAAGAAAGGAGCTGCAGAAAGAATTACAGTAGGTACGAACCTCAATACTTATAAAAAGTGCTCGAACCTCCGTAGCAGCCAGCATCGTGAAGTATAACAATCCTTACCCCATGAGATCGTGCTGCTTACACCGCGATATAATGACGTGCCTTTGCCCCTTCATGAATGGTGCCCTTATGTATGGAGATTTTTTTTTTGCATTATCTGTTTATTCAATATTTTATGGTTTACATCCACATAAACATTACACACCAACAACGTGTAACAATGAAACAGAAAAGAGAAAAAAAAAGATCAGTTCTTCATGCAGTTCATCCATAGGTGCACAATTCCATAGAAAGATATTACAAAATCAGTTGTTTTTTTATACTTCATATGGTATTAGGCCAGTTTGTTTTTTTTCCCGCATGCCTCCTTCCCTCCCCTTCCTTGTTTAACTGGGAGGCTCATCTCCTACAAGGCGAACCACACTACTCCTGCGAGTGCCCACTTGACCCTTTCCTATATTAAATTTCCAGATCTCCTTGCAGTGATATGGCCTCTGCTGGATTCAGACTAGCCAGAAACTGTGCCCAACTATGGAGGACCCCATTATCATGAACTTTGCCAGTGCCAAAGTCTGGAGAGACAATGTCCTCCATTGCTGCATCGTAGGGGCTGTATTCGAGACCCATGTGTTTTGGATACAATGTCTTGCCAGCACCAGAAGTACCCGTACCCATCTTGGGAGCGGAATCCACTCCTCCTCTTCCAAATTTTCTACAACAAATAGACATAACAATGGATCCACTCTGAGTGTTCTACCCGCCATCTTCCCCACTTCTGATATTATTGCCCTCCAAAATTTTTGCAATACTGAACATGACCAAAAGCAATGAAAATATGTTCCTTCTTCCTGCTCACATCTGCCACACGTGGATGGGATCGCCGGGTGGAACCTGTGCACTATAACTGGTGGGCAATAGAGTTTATGCACAAACTTGTAAAAAGGCTCCTTGAACCTACTGCACACCACTATGCCCATGTGCATGGAGAGCAAGAGTTTCCAGTTTGCCTCCCCTATTTGTATCCCCTTGTTCCTTTCTCACAACCCCTTAGTTTTAGAAGTAAGGTCGGGAACATATCGCTTCCCGTCCTGTGCAGCCCTCTGAATAAAGCCCCCAGGGTCATCTTTGGCCCAAAATATTAGGTGCTCTTATCTGTTCCAGCCCATATGTCCCAGTCCCACATCTTCTCAGTCCCATGACATAGGCTTGTGCCTAAAAGTATCTGAAGAGGTGACCTTTCTCTAATCTTGGGTATTGTTGCAGATCAGCAAAGGAGCACAAATCTTTAACACACCGAATTCTCTTCTCCTCCCAAACTCAGAACCCCGGGTCTTCCAAGCCTAGCAAGAAAAAAGGATTCCTGGCTATTGGCAACAACAATGTGTCTATTTCCCTTATCTTCCTACTTTTCAGTAGTTGGCCCCACCCATCCAAGACCACCAAAATCAGCGGGTTCCGCTCTCCTAATGCCTGATATGCCCTGTAACCTCTCATGTCCAAATACGCTGTGACCCTGCCTTGGCACCCGATCTGCTCCAAATCCACCCAACTAGCTACTTTCAGCTGGTACACCCAATCACTAATATATCTCTGTTGGATAGAGAGATAATAGTTCCGGAGATCTGGGAAATTCAACCCTTCCCTGTCCGTTTCTGCCTTCAGCCTCTGCAAGCTTCCTCTTGGGCTTTCGCTGCCATATAAAAGACGAAAAGGCTGCCTCTAGACTCTTTATGTCTCCCCTTGTGAGCCCTATGTGCACCATTTGCACGATGTACAGAATCCTGGGAAGGATGTTCATTTTGATTAAGTTTACTCTCCCAAGCCATGAAATGGGCAGGGGGCCCACCTGTGAAGGTCAGCCTCTATTTTTTTTATAATGGGGGTATAATTCAGTTCGTACAAGGATCCTATGACCTACCCACCCTGATGCCTAAGTATATAAAACTCCGGCCTACAATCTTTAAACCCCACATGTCCTCAGCCGCTCTACCTCCGGGTAGACTAAGCAGCTCCGATTTATTCAGATTTATCTTATATCCTGAAAATAGGGCAAAGTTATCAATTAGTTTTAGTAGTGAGGTCATTGACATCTGCAAATTCTTCACAAATAGCAGCATGTCGTCTGCATAAAGTGTTGTTTTATGTTGCCTACCCGAGGCTTACTCCACCCCTCTTATCTCCTTACATTGCCTGATTGCTAGTGCCAAGGGCTCCAACACTAGGACAAACAACAGGGGGAAGTGAGCACCTACCGTGATACCTCAAGATGGATTCAGTTTTCCGAGAGTGTACTTGAGCCCTAGAGACTTGTACATTGACTGCACCCACCCCACAAATGCGTCACCCAGACCAAACCAGATCAGCACCTCAAAAGGTATCCCCATTCCACTCGATGGAACGTCTTTTCTGCGTCCATAGAGATTATATATTTATCTTCCTTCGCCTTGTTCGCTCTCTACACCATGTTTAATAGCCGGCGAACATTATGGTACGAAAGGCATCCTTTTATGATCTCGGTCTGGTCTGGGTGGACAAGGTCCGGCAGCACCACATGCAGCCTAACCACCAGGATCTTTGCTAGTACCTTGAGGTCACAATTCAACAGGGAGATCGGCCTGTATGATGCACATTCTGTCAGGTCTTTCCCTGGCTTAGGGATTAAGCATATGACAGCATCAAAGCACGAGGCAGGGAGCTTCACCCCCCCAACGCTGCTGGAAGAACTCGCTTAGTGAGCCTGCCAACTGATGTGCCATTCCTTTATAATATTCTGCAAGAAAACCATTTGGGCCACTGGCCTTACCTATTTTTAACCCCTGAATAGCCCTCAACACCACTTCCCTCATAATTGGTTGGTTTAATCTTTTTCTCTGTTCTCTTGTTGCCTCTGGTAGGGCCAGTCGGTCCAAAAAGGCACTGGTCAGGTCCTGTTGCTCACCACACTCTGTCTCATATAACTTCCCATAAAAAGTCCGGAAACACTCTCTTATTTTCTGATTTTCCCTGTGAAGGGTGCCCTCCTTGTCCTGAATACCCATGATCCGGGTAGGGCATTTCCCCCCCACATCAATTGGACTAAAAACAGACTGGGTTTGTTACCCCATTCATGCATTTGTTTTTTTTACAAAACATCCATGCTTTCCTAGCTTCTCCCCATAGTAGTGCATTCAGAGCCTCCCTAGTGACCTCCAATAAGCCCCTAACTTCTACCTTTTCTCCTCCCGCCAGTCCTCTCCAGCTCTTTTAATCGGGTTTCTAGTTCCAGCCTTCACTCCTGTCTCTGTCTCTTCACCCTGGCTACGTAGCTTATGATCATTCCTCTCATATACGCTGTCCCAACATCCCATATTGTAGCCTTGGTAGTAAGGGACCCCACATTAGCCCCTCTGTAAACCTTCCACTGGTCCTCTAAAAATTCCTTAAACATTCTGTCTCCCAACATGTATGTAGGGAACTTCCATGGGGGTGGGCCCTCTCTTTGCTCATCCACAGTAGCTACCATGATAACCATTGCATTTTCTGAAATGTGTATGGGGCTATGTTTAATATTTTGAGTTCTAGTGTTCCAGTCCTGTGGCATATAAATGTAGTCAATCCGTGACTGTGTACCGTGGGGATTAGAGTAAAATGTGTACTACCGGGTTTGCTGTACACCACCCATTCACCAAATCAACGTCTGCCATACCCATCTGCCATTGTCTTATTGCCTCTCCAGTCCTACCCCGCCCCCTCGAATGATCCAGGAGTAGGTCCATTGTACAGTTCATCCCCCCCCCCAAGTATTAACCCTGGAAATTGTTCTTTTATTAAAAGAGCAAGTAGAGTTCAGTAGAAGTTTGACTCATAAACTGCCAGGGCAGAAATACTTCCAAATGTGACCATTTCACCATACAATTCCCCTATTACAAATATGTATCTTCCCTCTCCTGGATCCTTCACCACCCTCTTAACTTGAAATGGAAGATTTTTGTGTAGTAGGACAGCAAACTCTCATTTGTGGTATGAGAACGATGCTGCGAAACATTTCCCAACCCAACCACATGCTAGCTTTGCATGCTTTAAATCCGTGAGATGGATCTCCTGCAACAGCACACTTGGGCTCCTGCCTTCTGAGGCCGACCAGGAGCCCTGTGTGTTTCACAGGAGTGGCAATCCCCAACATTCCATGCTATCACAGTTAAATCATTTGGTTTAGCCATTACACGTTTCTGAATCCATTCCCTGTACCCATCCCCTTGTTTCATAAAACTTCACAAGGCTCTGGGTAAACCAGCAGTCCCACCAAAATCTGTTCCCCATTATGTCCAACTGAGTAATATAGTTCATGCACCTAGAGTGGATGTATTCATACAAAGACAAACATTTAAAAATGTAACAACAGGTTCTTTTTCCCCTAACCTTCTCCTTTCTCTTGCAAAACATAACAACAGGTACCATCCCTCCCCTCCGCCCCCTCCCCTTCCCTCCCAGCTTCACCCTCTCTCATATTCAACAGCCACCCATTTGTACCATCTATCCCCACCCTGAGTGAACAATCAGCTGTATCAATAACCCCAAAATGCCATCTCCATTTATGTCTCCTCCCCTTGTCCCTGATTACCCTATATCAAATCCACCTCAAGCCCTCTCCTGAACCTCCCTCCACCCACACACTCCCCACAGATAGTATTCAATGACACTAACTGCCAGACTATGCACAAGTGTCTTTCAATCCCCACGCAGAGCATGCCCCCCACCGGCTTGTTACACCCATGTACGCCCCATCTTACCTGTTCTACAAATAAGGCCTACTCTTATTTTAGTTGCATCACTTGTTACACAAATCCTAATATAAAGTCCAGTATGAACAACAATAAACCCCCCTGCACCCCCAACCAGCCACCCTCATTCCAGACATCACTTTCCCACCCCGTGCCCCCCACCAGACCCGAATAATCAAGTCCACGATTAGTCTTCCGTCCCTCTAGCCATGTTGTATCCTGAGGGTATCCAGCATTGGAGCTGTTAGCAAGGGGCCCGTCCTGTAGGCTGAGACCATGGCGGCGAACCAGACGGCACGGTAAAACATGCGCTGTGCCCAGCCCATCACCACAGCAGGCCCATCCTTCCAAACTTTAAATTCGTCCCATGCTGGCTGCTATTCCATACATCTCCCCTTCCCTTCTCATCTTGATGTTACGAATGACCAGACCCTCAACCTGTGGACCCATTATAGTTCTTCCTCTCCCCTAAATCTGGTGAGTGCAGCAGGAGTTTGTGCAGTCTTTAGTGGCGGTCATACGAGGAGGAACAGGGGTAAAGTCTATAATAAAAAAAAAAGGTAACTCAACATGAACATTGCAGGCCACACTCTCTCCTCAGATTTTTCTTCTTCACCCCACTTTCTTCTGCAGGTCTCGCACAAATGCATTCGCTTTTTCCACCTCCCAAAAAGAATATGTGGCACCCTCATGGCGGATTTTCAGTGTGGCAGGGCAAACCATGAAATGCTCCACCTTCAACTCACGGAGCTTGGCCATTAACACATTAAACAATTTCCTTCTTTTAAGCAGATGAGCTGAATAGTCCTGCAATATGAATAGCTTATGACCTTCATACATCATGGGTCCCTTTTCTCTAAATGCTCGCAGCACTGCTTCTCTATCCTGATAGTGATGAAATCTCATTATCACTTACCTGGGGGGCTAGGCATGACTGCCCTGTGCGCACTCTCCATTTTGAATCTTTCATTCTTCAGTATAAATCCCAGTAGCTTCAGCAGAGTTTCTGTACAGAACCCCATGGCATCCATTCCTTCTCTCCCTTCCTGCAGCCCCCTCAGTGGTAAGTTCAGCCTACGTTGGTAATTTTCCTCATAATCAAAGGTCTCCTTTATATATATATATATATATATATATATATATATATATATATATACACACACACACACACACACACATACATATATATATATATATATATATATATATACTTTGATTTTGTAGTTTTCTGCCTTCCCCTGGGACCCACGGTGTGCGCTTGCGTGTGCGTGTGTGGGCCTGCACTGCCTTAAGATCTGGTGGTCCCTTCCACCCTCCCAGACTTGCTTTGCCACTCCATATTGCCTGTGCTGCCCAACAGACCTCCACCCAATGTGAGCGGGACTATGGCAGAGCGGGCATCCACCCCTTTTGGAGGGGAGAGCCATAGCTCGATCCTGCTCCAACCCCCTGGCGACCTGAGGTCAGTTCCCGAACCCGGGTCACCGGCATAGCGCGAGGTAAGGTGCCAGCGCCTCAGCCCTCTGTGCCACCAGGCTGGCTATCAAAGGCCTCTTTAAAGTCCTTGAGCTCCTTTTGCAATGCTGCCACTTGCCCCAGTACTGAAGACATCTGGTCTTTCAGACGAGAGATACAATCTTCAGCCCCTATTATCCGTGACGCCTGTGCAGTTTGCTGGATCAAGACCTCCTGCAATGTATCATCTATTTTGCTTTCCATCTTGCACAGGCAGGGTTCAAGTGCCACAAGGATTTGGCCTGTTAGCTCTCGGCCTAACGCACTGACTTCTTCTGCCAACAGGGAGACTGTGCCCGCGTTTTCACTGTGGGTGCTGGTCGCTTGCTTTTTTCCACTTTTCCTAGCGAGCCGCTGACTTTTACCCGCATTTGAAGACAGATATTCATCCATATCTAAATCGCCACATGGTTCTTGCTGTCAGTGAATGAAAATAGAGGCAATTCATTACTATTTTAATACTTTTTAAAGCCAGTGGTGCGGAGCAAGTAGGACACGTCCGTTCAGTTAGCAGCTTATTAGCGCCCCCTGCTGTACATTTCTAACACTCATGTATGGAGATTTAATAATCTCCATATTTTCCATGCCCAGTGCTTTTTTGCAGAATTTGCCTAAATGCCTACAGAATTTGCTTAAATGCCGTGGTATTAGAGGGAGGGATGTGACTATGGAGAATGGATCCCACATTACTGTTAGATCCCCAATACCTGCAACAAATGTCCAAGAAACTAAAGGAGTTCCTTGAAAATAATAAGGTGGAAGACACCTCAGCAAGAACTACATGGGAGTCCTTGAAAGCTTTTGTAAAGGGGGAAACTATCTCATATGCAGCCTTTAAAGGAAAAAAAGAAAAAAGAAGGGAGAATGAACTAGAAGCTAATATAATGAAGTTAGAAAAGCAGATTATGGGTAGCCAGTCACCTGAGGAACTGGGGAAATTGAAGAGTATGAAGGGGGAATACAATCAACTGTGTTGTAAGTGTATAGAAAGGGATATCCTAATGTCAAAAGCGGGACAGTATTTCGAGGGGGACAAGTCGAGGAGATGGATGGCCTGGCTAATTAAAAAACAAAGAGCAGAAAGAACAATCTTAAATGGGGAATGTACTGCTTCTGCCCGAGAGATAAATACAATTTTCAAATCCTTCTATGAAAAGCTGTATACATCTGAATTCCCACAAGGGACAAATTTAGATAGTTTCCTAGAAAATATACCCCTTCCTGAGATACCTGTTCAGATAAATGAGATGTTGGGACAAGAACTTAAAGTGTAGGAGATTAAGGAGGCAATCTGGGTGTCTAGGTCGGAGAGAGCCCCGAGGCCTGATGGTCTGCCCATGGAATTCTACAAGAAATTTTGAGATGATTTGGGCCAGCTTTTCCAGTATATGGTGAGGGAAGTACTGGGGGAAGGGGGGCTGATGCCATCTCAGCAGTTAGCTATTATAACAATTTTACCCAAACCGGACAAGGACCCAAAAAAATGTGGCTCATATCGTCCAATCTCTTTACTAAACGCTGACTATAAGATCATAGCGAAAATACTGGCAAGGAGGTTGGAGGGGGTTCTACCACAGATCATCCATCATGATCAGGGGGGGCTTTGTTAAGGGGAGGCAAGCAAGGCATAATTTAAGACGGGTGATGAATATTATTTGGCAAGGGTCCAGAGGAAGGAAAGCTTATGGAGGCCTCCTCTCTTTAGATGCAGAAAAGGCCTTTGACAGGGTCGAATGGCCGTTTATGTTTGCAGTCCTAAGAAAGTTTGGTCTGCACCCGGTCTTTAGACAGTGGGTGGAGTGGCTATATCAATCCCCGTGGGCTCAAATTCTTACGAATAATACTTTATCACCCCCCTTTCGGCTCCATAGAGGGATGAGACAGGGGTGCCCCTTTCGCCATTGATGTATGTGCTGACCATTGAGATCTTGGCGTCAGCCATTTGGCATCATCGGGAAATAGAAGGTTATAGGGTGAATGGAGAGGAGCACGTTATCTCTCTTTTTGCGGATGATGTGCTGCTATTCTTAGCCGATCCAGTGAGAGCAATGCCTGCCTTGACTTCCCTTTTCATGGAATATGGTCCCATTTCAGGGCATAAGATCAACTGGAACAAGAGCGAATGGCTCCCTCTGGCGGATTTGGGAGAGTCCATACATACAAGTGGCATAGACATTACTCCTAGAACAGTAATTAAATATCTGGGAATACTGCTACCACGTAGAACAGTGGATGTGGGGTATATAAATTACAGGCCATTAGCAACAAAAATTAAGGAACAATGTAGTTGATGGAAATCGCTCCCCTTGTCTTTGTTGGGAAGAGTAAACTTAGTAAAAATGCAAATTCTACCTCAGTGCCTTTACCTTTTTCAGACCCTTCCTGTTATGCCTCCACCGGTCTGCCCTTAAGTCCCTTGAGGGATCTATTACTTCCTTAATTTGGGCCAATCGGAGACCTAGAATCAGGAAGGAGGTGTTGTGGCAGCCACTTCATAGAGGGGGCCTGACATTCCCCAATTTGAAGCTCTATGCTTTAGCTGCCCAACTAACATATATTATGGATTGCCAGGAAGTAGGAGGAAGAGCGAGAGCTTGGGTCACTATGGAGTAACAGTCTAGGGTGTGCTCCCCCTATGCCTTATGTCTCCTCCCATCAGGATTGAGGGAAGGAGAGGGTGAGAAGCCTAAGAATCCATTCACCAAATGTATGCTTAAAGCCTGGGAGAGGGCTTCACTGTTGATGGGGAATAAGGGAGGTATGTCACCAGAGGGGTCTATCTTGTTTAGTTTGTGGAGGGATGGAGGGGCTCCCCCCCTCGATCAAACAGGCTCTGAGGCAGTGGGAGGGGAAGGGTCTCTTTCTCCTGTCTCACTTATTCAGTGGTGGGACCTTTTCTAGCTTCTCCGAGTTGAGACACACATTTGACATTCATCCATCACACTACCTTACTTATGTGGTGATAAGATCCAGGATGCTTAAGTTAACTAAGATAAAGGGGGGGGGGACCTTCCTTGAGTAGAACATTTCTGAAGGAAATTTTTCAATACTGTAAGAAACACGTGGGAGTGAAACCACTGTCCGTACTATACAAAGCTTTGTTGGGAGCTCAGCCAGACATGCTGCAAAAGTTAAAAGACAGCTGGGAAAGGGATTTGGGTGTGGACAGGTTGTCAGGAGGGGACTGGAATTTGGCCCTGCGGAGTAGCAAGGCTGTTTCGGTAAATAACAGATTGCGAATAATTAATTATAACATTGTGCATAGAATCTATCATACCCCTGCCTTGGCACACAAGATTAATCCCCAAACTTCAGACCAGTGTCTTAAATGTTATGCTCATAGATGTACTTTTTACCACATGGTTTGGGCGTGCCCAAAAGTGTGAACATACTGGAATGAGATAAATCATATCTTAAAAAAGGTTTTGGAAAGTGAAATTCAATTAGACCCTGTGGATATTTTACTCGGAGTACCAAGAAGTGGAGGTGGCCAATCAGTAGCGTCACATCCTTTCAGAAGACTGGCAATAGTAGTGGGCAAGCAGATTTTAGCTCAAAATTGGATGGCTCAGGTCATGCCTACCATCGTTCAGTGGGCAAATGTCCTCCTAAGCAACATGAAGCTAGAACATATTCAATATAAAGTTCTGGAATGATTAGACAAGTATGATAAGATCTGGTCCCCCCTGGAAAGGGCCTTGGGGAAAGAATGGCGTCCGCTCTTTTAGGTAACCACATGTACTGGAGGCATTGTTTTCAGAAGGTGGAAGAGAGTTCCTGTGGCGCTGGACTGGGCAAGGGTCTATAATAAAAGGAGGGATTGCATTAGTACCATCATATAAAAATGTGGGAATTCCAGGAATAGAAGGTAATGGTAAGAATGCAATGACTACAGATGATTAGTTTCACTGTATAAAAAAGGTGTTTCTTTAGTTGGATCATGGATTGTACCCAAGCTATGTGTACATGTATTATATTGTAATTGAATGAGATGTCACTGATTATTTGACTATGTATAGCTCTCCTCGCCCCGAAGGCTCTTCTATAAATAAAGTCTAAAAAAAAAAAAAAAATATGTTGTGGTATTTAGACAAATTCTGTAAAAATAGTGCTGGGCATGGGAGATACAGATATTGTTAAATCTCTGTACATAATGGCACATTCAGGAAGGGGCAAAGGCGCGGCGCGTCATTATATCGCAGTGTTAGCAGTGTGATCTCGGGGGGCGGGGGTGAGGACCGCCATACTTCAAGATGACGGCTGGTATGGAGGTTCAGACACTTTTTATGAATATTAAGGTACAAAAACACTTGATTTAATATTGTGCCTGCAGGGAGGATCTGTGAAGTGAAGCCCTGTTCTGTACAGCGGCTGGGGCTTCATGTCTGCCAGTAGTTCTCCTTTAAGAGGGGTATTATTTCATTTTTAACTGCATTTATAAAATTCTGCAGGAAACCCATTTCAAGCAGGGGAACTTCCCATTTTACTATTTGAAATTGCACAGTCAGTGTCCTCTAGGCTGATGGAGGTGCATAAAATATCATTTTGATCCTGTGTAAGTTGGGAAAGGTTAAGTTGTGCCAAATATGCATCAACCTGGTCTGGAGGTTTCCCTGCCTGTGCTATATAAATTCTCATAGTAATGTTTTAAAGACTGCTGTTATACCAGCCAACTTAGTCACCTTCTACTCTGTACCCTGATGTAGAATTTTCACTATATGGGCCTTCACTTTACGGGATTTAAGCCTACATGCTAATAATTTTAGAGATCTGGGCTTCCCATCATAATAGCGCTGGTGGAGGTACTTTAGGTTTTGTTCAGCTTTATAGTCTGAAATGGTACATCTTTTCTTGTATCTTTACCATTCATTATCGCTGGGTGTAAGCCTGAGGCGCACACCTGCCTAGGAGCTTTTTTTTTTTGGGAGGGGTGGGGAGGAATCGGCGTCAATGTCACCACCCACAAGGCCGACGCATTGTGTGGCCATTAGGCACTGCAGACTCCTCCTCCACCCCAGTTCTGTTCTGGCGGAGAGGAATGAAAAAGGAGGGATAGAGAAATACAAAGAAGAGGCAAGAGAGCCGAGGGATAGGAAAAGGAAAGGATATAAACTGAAAAAGGAATAAGCTGACCTGAGGACAGAAGGAATAGAATTTTTCTAACTGGCCTTAGGGCCCCAGCCCGTGGGCTGCAGCACAGGAAAGAGAGAGCAAAAGAGAGAGAGAAAGGAAGGAGAAAAGAAAGCTATAAGATATAGGGGAAGGAAGGGAGACTTCTGCCATGCTCAGCCGGAAGACCATTGGCTTATTTTTAGCCTCAAAAACCTGAGAGGTATGAAGACACAGGAGCAAGGATCCCGCCAACTTCAGGGACCACTGGACATAGGTCCAGAAACAGAGAATTTGAGATGGTCTTGGATAATAAAAAGCATGGCAGAGTCTGACCCTTCCAACCCCTAAACCTACATTTAGAATGAAAATCCTGGAAGATGGCCCTCTCTAACTTACCACCTGTGGGCTTAGCCAAGGGGGGGAAACCCCTTTAACAGGAGAGGGCTCTGTCCAGAAACAACCCTATAAAGTAGGGGGACAGCAAGAAAGGAAGGGGGAGTCCCTTCGGGCCCTCTCACGGGATGCACTGACGAAGTCTCCACCCTTAACGAGTTGACAACGGACCAACAGATCCATGCCAAGTCATGGAATGGACCCCACAGTGTACCCTCCAAGGCCAGGGTGAAGAACCTATTCACCACCCTCCTAGGTTGGGTGCTCTATGACTTTAGAGAAGGAAACAGAGGGCCTTGAGGTGCCAGGGGGACACTGGCCTTAACTGGCCTCAAAGAGGGGGAGGGCGAGCAGGGTGGAGGCAGCACCCAGGAGCTAAGGTCCAAGAGAGGAAGGTGGGTGGGAATCAGTAATGAATGGTAAAGATACAAGAGAAGATCAAGAATTACGGTAGGTACGTAATTTTCATATCTTCCCCTTGTCAATCTTTACCATTCATTACTGCTGGGTGAGTACCAAGCCCCCTGGAGGGAACCTGGCACTGCCCTGAGGGAACTTATTCCCTCAGCCTCCTATGGGGGAGATGCATGAAGGGGAGACCCTATTGCCATATTAGGTCATACATGGCCTAAGGCTGATCAGTCCGAGGAGGTGTCCCTTGTGGCCGGGGGGGGGGTGACAGAAGACGCCCCAGTAAATTCCTCCTCGCCCTGCGGGAGAAAAGACAGGTCCCCCAGAAGGCAGAGGAAATCACCCTATGCCGGGCAATGGGTGACACTCTAGACAGGCGACGCCATGCCATCTTCCTGATGCAGATCGCTGTCCCTACCGGTCTGGAAGCCACCTCACTGGCGTCACACGATGCCCTTGCTTGGTGCCTTGCAAGCTCCAGACCCTGTGCAGAGAGGGTAATGGCTTGCCTAGATTCCTCTGAATCAGGCAATGATGCGAGCACTTGTGCCAGCATCAACCACAGATGCCTGTTGTAGGCAGCACGTGAGCCTGATGTGATATGATGCATAACAGCACACGTGAGGAAGAGAAAACTCATCTTCCCCACTAGTCAAATTCAGCGGAATCCGGATCCGGAGGTTCGTCATGCACTGGGTGTTGTAGCCCGGTAAGAATGTTTAAAGCCGTCAGCCCCAAGGGTGGGTGAGGCAGAGAAGAAAAAATTACTTACCATAGTAATGTTGTTTCTTCTAATGGAGTCTTGATGTATTCTGACTATATGCAGTTAGCACCAGCACTTGAACGGCTCCGGAGAGGAAAGGGTTAACTTATGCCAGAGCATAGTATGTTGAGTTCAAACCTCTGTCTCTGGTACATCTCAAGTAACCGTCAGATTCTTATGAGCACTAAACTAATAGTTATAGAAACTGTGTAAAATTTTAAGCCATAGGCAACAAATTCTTGGGTCCACAAGACTCAAGTCGAGAACCCAAGAAGAACCTTAAGAAGACAGTGATAATACTAATGATAACAATAAACAGTAAAATACCCACCTAGCCAGGCAGGGTATGAAAGGTACACCTCTTGGGTGCAGCACTGTACCTGCCCACCCACATCCCGAAAACTAGGTTCTGAGCTGGGAGGCAGGTCTGAATATAGCAAGACTCCATTAGAAGAAATAACATTACTATGGTAAGTAATTTTTTCTTCAAACAACATGAAGTCTTGCTGTATTCTGACTATATGCAGACTACCAAGCAGTCCCCCCCCCCCCGGAGAGTGGAATCACAGAACCTTCCTTTATGAAGAGGTTCTGCAGTACTGCTGTGCCAAACCTAGCATCACTTCTGGTCTGAATGTCCAGGGAGTAATGCTTGGTAAATGTGTGCACTGTTTTCCACGAGGCTGATTTACAGATTTCCACTAAAGGAATATCCCTAGCAGCTGCCAGGGAGGCAGCTGTACCCCTGGTCGTGTGGGCCCTCAGGCCTGAGGGAGGCTTTTTCTCTAGCTTCAAATAGCAGAACTGAATACAGGAAACAATCCACCTGGCAATAGTTCTTTTAGTAGCAGGTCTACCTTTTCCCACTTCTCCATAAGTGAGAAACAACTGAAGACAATCATTCCTATAGGCCTTAGTATGCTCTATATAATAACTAAGAGCCTTTTTCACATCCAGACTATGCAATCTTCTTTCCCCAGAAGAAGAATGGTCAGTGAAAAACACAGGTAGGGACACAGATTGGTTCAGATGAAAATCTGAAACCACTTTAGGAAGAAATTTTCTATTTGTCCTAAGGACCACCTTATCCCTGTGGAAGGAAATGAAGTCAGGTTCCACTGACAAAGCCTGCAATTCACTGATTCTTCTGGCAGAAGTGATAGCTACCAGGAACACAATCTTCCAAGTCAAGCACTTAAGCTCAGCTGAGGACAAGGGTTTGAAGGGTGGTTGCATAAGTTGTGCAATACAAATATTCAAGTCCCAAGTGGAAGTAGGCTCCCTGAAGGGAGGGTTAATATGAGCTAGACCTTTGAAAAACTTACTAAAAACAGGATGAGATGCAAGGGAAGATCCCTTCCCTGCAGAAAGGAAGGCAGAGACAGTTGCCAGATGAACTTTAAGGGTAGCAAGCCTAAGGCCTAACCCATTAAGATGAACCAGATAATCCAGAGCTGTGGAAATACCTGCAGAATCTGGCTGTATATATCTCTCTGAGAACACCATATATTGAACCTTTTCCATTTAGAATTGTATGTTTTTCTGGTGGAAGGTTTCCTAGAAACCTTAAGGATATCCATCACCCCTTGAGAGAGGTGCAGACCTACATATTCTAACTCTTCAAGAGCCAAGCCTTGAGTCTGAGAGACTGAAGACTGGGGTACAAAATCCTCCCCTGGGATGAAGTCAGGAGGTCATGCCTCCTGGGTAAGACAAGGGGAACTGACACTGCTAGAGACAGTAACAGGGGATACCATGGTTGTCTGGCCCAGTCTGGAGCCACCAGAATCACTGTGTAGGATTGAGACCTGATCTTGATAAGAACTCTGAAGATCAGTGGAAAAGGAGGAAAGGCATAAAGAAACCTGTTTGCCCAATCTAACAGGAAGCATCTAGACGAACAGCCCCCAGGAGTGGGGGTCTGCAGCTGAATAGAGGAAGCTGGTGACTGTCTGGGGCTGCACAGAGATCTCTCTGGAGTGCCCCATCTCTTGAAAATTACGTGAAAGACATGCGAGTTCAGTGACCATTCGTGGTAACCCTGGGATATCCTGGGCATCTGCCAGAACATTGTCATTCCCTGGAATATGTACTGCTGTCAGTGAAGTCTGAAGAGAGTAACCCAATGACCATACCTTCATGGCTTCCGTGTACAAGGCCATGGACAGAGTGCCCCTTGCTTGTTTATGTACCACATAGTGGTGGTGGTGTCTGTCCTGATCTGCACCACCTTTCTGTTGACTGATTGTGAAAAATCCTGAAGGGTCAGATACACAGTTCTGAGCTCCAGAAGACTGATATGAAGGACAGACTCATGCTGTGACCATATGTCCTGTGCAGTGAGATCCCCCATGTGGGCTTCCCATCCTAGAAGTGAAACATCTGTGGTAAGGACCACTGAGAATGCTTGACTGAGGAATGGGACACCCTGTCCGAGATTGTCCTCCTCCAACCACCATTGGAGGGCTTGGACAAGAGTCTGAGTCACTGGAATCAGCTTGGTGAGAAAGTCCTTCCTCTGATTCCAAAAGGACCTTAAATGGAACCGACTGTCCCTCATCTGGAACCTGGCACCCTAACCACTGCTGTGGAGGCTGCCATGTGACCTAAAAGTTGGAGAAAATATCTGGCTGGACGAGACACTAGTAGTCGAAAAAAGGAAGCCAGATCTGTAAGGGCCCTTACCCTTGAATAAGGGAGGAAGGCCCTTGCTTGAATAGTATCCAGCTCGACTCCTATGAAAGTAAGGAGTTGCACTGGTTCTAGAACTGACTTGGGTAAGCTGAGAAGGCATCATAGAGAACCCAGAAGCCCCTGGGTAACCTCTAGAGCCAACCTGACTTGGTCTGAGGACTGACCTACAATAAGCCAGTCATCTAGGTAAGGAAACACTGAGATTCCCCGCCTTCTGAGGAAGGCCACAACTACTGCTAGACATTTTGTGAATACCCTTGGAGCAGCTGTCAGGCCAAAGGGCATTGCTCTTAACTGATAATGACCTGAGGGCAACTTGAACCTGAGGTACTTTCTGTGGGAGCATCTGATAGGAATGTAGAAATAGGCATCCTTGAGATCCAGGGAAGCTAAACAGTCTCCTGGCCTTAAAGAGGGAAGTATTATTCCCAGAGTCACCATTTTGAATTTTGGCTATGTAATATGTTTGTTCAGATAGCTCAGGTCTAGGATGGGTCGCCAGTCACCTGTCTTTTTGGGGGTACGGAAATACCTTGAGTATAGACCTTTCCTTCTGTGTTGTAGAGGAACCTTCTCCACAGCTTTTGGAGACAGTAGGGAGGAAACATCTGCCTCTAAGGCAACTGTTTCCAGGGGTGCTGCAGGTGGCTCTCATTCTGGGAAATCTTTTGAAGCTCAGAGCAAGTCCCTGGCTTACTACTTCCAGGACCCATTTGTCTGAAGTGATAGACTTCCAAGCCTGGAAGAAGTAAGCCAGCCTGCCCCCTACTAGAACTGGGGAGGTGACCCAGACTGACATATCAGGTTGTCTGTTTGGCAGGAGCCCTAGACTGAGAAGAGGATGCAGCCCTGCTCATCCCCCTTCTGTCTCTCCCTCTAAAGAACCCCCTCTGCTGGAAAGAAGAGCAAGTCTGAGCTTGGTAAAAGGGCCTGTGAAAAGGCCTGCCCCTGCCAGCCCTAGGCTACTGCTTTTGTAGAGTGGCTTGCCTTTCCTTGGCCACTGCACTCCTGTAGGTGGTCCTATATTCATCCATCTTTTTCATGCATGTCTCTGTTTGCTCCCCAAACAGAGAATTGTCAGTGACAGGAAAATTCATAGCCTTAGCCTGGGTATCCTGTGACAGGCTAGTACAGCTGAGCCAAGCAAACCTCCGTAAGGAGACTGATGTAGCCATGACTCTTGATGCCACATCGTTGAAGTCAACAGCAGTATGGAATTGAACTTTGGATACCTCTATACCATCCGCAGCCACCTGCTCCAGCTCCTTGGCCAGCTGGGGAGGGGCATTCTTAGCTAGCTCCAGAACCGTATCCCACCTGGACTTCTGGTATCTAGCCACATAACCAGCCTGCCCGAGTCCCAAGGAAGATGCCTAGTACTGCTTCTTTGCCATGGCATCCACATTCCTGAAATCCTTATCGGGGGGTGAAGCCAAGAGGATGTTTGCCTTGTCACTGGTTGCAGCTTGCACTACCCCAACACGGCTGCAATGAGAATAGTGAATATCTGTTCCAGGGCCTGACAAAGTATACCTCTTGCCCATTCTCTTATCTACAGGAGGTATGGAAGATTGCATCTATAAAATATTCTGAGTTTGTTTCCCCAAAGACTTATGTAGGGGAATAAACAACCTCTTAGACTCTGGGACATCCATCATCTCCACAAAGTCAGGTTCTTCTGCTTCATCCACAGCTTCCACGGCTGGTAGCTGGAGGGTTTATGCCACCTTTTTATAAAATAAAAAGTGTGAAGGGGACTCAAAGTCTGGGAGGGGAGACATTGGAGGGCCTGTCTGGGGAGATGTCAGGCTCTACTGGCTTATCTAGGCCTCCAAATTCATCTTAATCTTCGTAGTCTCCCTCAGGATCATCCTCCCAATCCAACTCATAAGACTCCTCCAGTTCATATGCTGAAGGGGTTGGAACCGACCAAACCGATCGCCTGCCAGGCGGTGTAGGTTCGGTCGGAACCAGACGGAGTGATTGGACTATATTAATAGCCCTAGCAATCTCTTCAACGGTTGGGATCCGAGGAGCTGGATCCGAACCGGATGATTTCTTTTTCCGTTTTGAAGGAACCGATCCTTCAGAATCCGATTTCCTTTTGCCTAAGGAGATATCGCCCATGTCAGCAGGCACCTCCTCAGGTTCGGTCAGAACCGAACTGGGCTGGCCATCCGGATTAGCGGACTTCTCAGTCTCTCTTTCCCTAAGCCGAGCTAATCTTTTCTCTATAGTGGCCTTAGGGAAATTTGCACAAATTTGGCAGTCTGATTTGAGGTGGTCAAACCCCAGACAATAAACACATGTGAAGTGGGGATCAGCTTTAGCAAAAGCCGCCTCACACTCAGAACAGTGTTGAAACCCAGTGGGGCCAGTTTTCTTTTTGAGTTTCTCAGACATTGCCTTATGAATAAAATTACCCTTAATAGCTGTTACGCCAGGTAATATAAACTTTTCAATCACCAGACGGTTCAAGGGCTGTGTAAAAAAAAAAAACGAATAAATCCTTGGCTTTTTGAAACTGAAAAAGTTTCCACACTAAAGTAAAATGAACAGCAAAAATGTAAACAATCACTTCGGTTCCCAACCGGACCGACCGGAAAGAAACCGAATAAAACAATTTCTATCACTATCTACTATACTATACTACCTGTACTGCAGACAGAGATTTGAGTACCGAAAAAATAAAGAAACGGTTATGAAAAACCGAACAAATCACTATACCGAACTTAAGCAGCGAAGGAGAAATCTCCGGAGCATCTTCACAGTTAGGCGGAGTAAAGAATCTGACGCTTACTTGAGATGTACCAGAGACAGAGGTTTGAAAACCGAGCTCGAGCTGAACGTTCTATGCTCTGGCTCAGAGTTAACCCTTTCCTCTCCAGAGCAGGTCAGGTGCTGGGGCTAACTGCACATAGTCAGAATACAGCAAGACTTCATGTTGTTTGAACCAAGAGACACCTGGGGAGCGCAATACCTTCTCCTGCAGTCCACTGGAGCTGAGGATGAGATGGCTAGTGACTGCCAGGTGCGGAATGATGCTTCCTGGAAGGGAACAGTCCAGGAAGGTACCAAAAGGTGGTTTGCACTGAATTCGCTCAAAAAAGAGTGTGTCTCCTGCTCAGTATTGCGTCTTACCACATGAGAATTATGGAGCTCCTGAACCAACCTCGAAAGGAATCGCTGATACTCAGTGAAATCAGCGTCGGAGGAGAGGTGGAGAGAATGTTCCTCTTCCTCAGATGAGGAAGTAGAGGAGCTCGGATGTTCAGAGTCCTCCTGCGGCGGTGGAGACAGGCAAAACACCTGCTCATCCATGGCTCTAACATACCTAGGGAAGGCCGCTGCAGTGGCCCTGAATGTCTCCCAGGCTATGGGTCCCATAGGTCCCACATGGCCTGGGAGAGGGGGAGGTGTCTGAAGAGGGATTGGGGAAGGGCTGACCGAAAGTGCCAGGGCTCTAAGACCTCACGGTAGACCCTCCCACATGGGAGACAGATGGTCGACCCAGTCTGCCGACACTGGAAATGTGAAAACAAATCCTAACTGAGCCCTGGTGCATCCAGGGTTTGCTTGGATCCAGAAGGGCAAACCCCAGTGCCGCCCACCAAGGGTACCTCTGGAGTCTCAGGGGAGGAGAAGCAGGGTTTGGCACTGAGACTCCCCCCCCCCCGCAGGGTAGTGGAAGAGGGCCCCCATGCTTCACCCCGGCCTCTCAAACCCTCGGACTCTGAAGCTGCACTCTTCCTCGAGCCCAGTAATAAGGGGTCCCTTGATCCCACAGGTCCCCCAAAGGAGACCACAGAAGAGGAGGTCCCTGTCCCAACCACAGTGGCCAGGATAGCACCAGAGATGGCAGCTGCCCTGGCCCCCAAGTTTGGAACCATTGCCCCAGGCACACCAGAACTGCTATCCACCGTCGGGCCCCCAACACCGGCATCAACGTGGGGACCTACGGAGACAGCAGAATCCGGGGTCCCCAGGAGAGGAGCACTGGGGCGCCTGGTGTCACATCCAGGGGGGGCTCTCTGACTCTGAGGAGTCGGGGTGCCAATCCAGATCAGTCAGCGAGCTGTCCCCTCTGAAGAGGAGGAGACCACACATACCATCAGACTAGCAACCCCGGGAGCCTCCCTGCCAATGGCGCCGCGAACAGTGCCGGCATGGAACATAACACCACTGGTGGCGCCGGACAATCACTGGTGCCCTGAACAGCGCCAGGATCTGGGGCGGTGCCAGCATGTGGCACCAAGTGCCGGTGCCGGGCCCAGCAGCCATGGGCCGCAACACTGGGAGAGCCTGCACCTCCGAAGAGGTGACTGCCATAGCAGTGTTCCCGACTCGGCTCCGCAGGTAACCAAGCCGTTCCTCCGGCACCGTGGAAGAAACCTCCTCTATGGCAAAGCTAGAATCAGAAGAGGAGGTATTGACCCAAGAGGGGACCCAGAGGCAAGATCAAGAGTTTTCACCATGGCATCCCTAGAAAGACTCCGTCCTCCGAAAGTCGGTGGGGCCTTGCCGACTTTAAACGCATGTATCTCAAGAATGCGGTAGTCCATTGAGAAGCAGGTGTCGCAATTACCATATCATGGTTGGGACCCAGGTGACGAAGGCAGACGTCATACTGGTCTGTTATGGAATAATGCCGGCCACAGGGGCACCGACACATGGGGGCACATCCTGCTTTGGATTTCTTCCTAGCCCCTGAACCAGACATGACGCCGAAAACAATTTACACAAAAACTACAGAAAATACACCCCACGCCGTCGGTAAGGAAATTAAAAGGAATGAGCTTACTGGGGATCAAAGGCGTCCGGTGGACTCTCAGAAACGGGATGGAGGAAAACAAAGCGGCAAGAACACGGCGTTGAAAATCAGGCAAGGCCTAGTGATGCAGTTATTTTCTGGAGACTCACACAGCAGGTGCTACCTCGATGGTGAGAGAAAACGGAACTGGGATGGAGGAGGAGTCTGCGGCACCTAATGACCAGCCCTTGTGCGCCCACGTAAGTACCGACAGCTTGGCAGTGCCATCGGGCGCAAACTCCTCCCCAACAAATTAAAAACTCCTGGCCGGGTGAGTGTCTCCGGCTTACACCCAGCAGTAATAAATGGTGAAGACTGACAAGGGGAAGATCACTTGATTAAATATTGCGCCTGCAGGGGGAATCTGTGAGGTGTAGCCCCAATCTGTGCAGTGGTCAGGGCTTCATCTCTGTCTATAGATCTCCTGTAAAGAGCAACTAACACCAATATACCCTTGGGTCAGGCAACTCATAAATGAAAATTACATAACTACCGTAATTATGATCTTTCTGTGTATCTCCACCATTCATCACAATTGGGTATATGGCTGGAGACCTCGCGGGAGTTTTTTTTTTTTTTTTGTATGGAGCTGACACGCCTCGGCACCGCCTCGGGGACGACTTACTACGTGGGCGCCACGGTAGGCTGTTAAGCGTCATTGACTACCGCCTGCCT
Source organism: Neoceratodus forsteri (assembly GCA_016271365.2). Lineage (NCBI taxonomy): Eukaryota > Metazoa > Chordata > Ceratodontiformes > Ceratodontidae > Neoceratodus > Neoceratodus forsteri. The sequence goes on along the minus strand of CM057449.1, from coordinate 1,270,157,944 downwards.
GCCAGTTCTGAGTCGCCGAGAGGTGAGGAAAAGGGGTTGGGAGGGTGGGACAAGAAGTCCAAGGAACAGAGAAAGGAAAAGATGTAAAACCAAAAGGAGAAATAAATGACTGAGAGGACAAAGTAAGAAGAAAAACTGAGATGCTAAGGAGATTGGGAAGGGGCCCCAGTCTCTGGAAACAGAAAAGGAGGGAGTTAGGGAGGGATAGGGATTTATAAAACATAAAACTTAACTTGAGAGGGGGGAAAAACACCAGTCATATGCTGGATTCTGCCCTGTCTCTAGATTGTATAGGAACTGCAAGGAGTAGCCAAGAGGCTTAATCACCAGAATTCAAGGCAGAGAATCACTGGCAAAAGAAAACTCCTTTAAGGCAGAAAAATGGATCTTCTAAAGAAGACAGGGTACAGAGATTCTCCCCCCTCTCCAAGGGAAAATCAAAATTTTAAGCAGAGATTGATCTCCTTTTTAAATCATGTTCAGTGGACAAGTACAAAACTGAGGATTGACGGGAAAGAAAGAGGAAAGGAAAGGAAGGAGGGGAGGATGGAGGGCAACCGCCCACTCCACACCCACAGGGGTGGAGCCAGAGCACTAGAGAGGGAGTGCCGCACCATTCCGACCACTCTCCCTCTAGAAATACCATCCCACCACATGCCCCAGATTACACCTCCCCTGAGACAGAAAGGAGGGGGGCAAGGAAAGGCACAGAGAGGGAGGGGGATCTAGAGACTGAGGCCCCAGGGGGGTGGCAGGTTGGATTGTGATGAATGGTGAAGATACACAGAAAGATAATTAGTACAGTAGGTACATAATTTTCATATCTTTTCTGTGTCAGTCTTCACCATTCATCACATTTGGATGAGTTCCAAGCCCCCTCGAAGAGGGTTTGAAAACCCTAAGGGACAGAGTCCCTTAGATCTCAGTGGGTGACACACTAAGAGGGAGAACCTTCTGGGCCTGCAGAGGCCCAAGAGTGGGGAGAGTGATACCGGGATCCCCCGGAGAGGGAAGGAAGCTGTCCCGACAGACGCCGCCTCACTCTGCGGGAGAAGAGACAGGGTCTCTGGTGCGCAGAGTTAACCACCCTATGCAGGGCCAAGGGTGACAACCAGGAAAGACGCAGCCATGCCGTCCGCCTAGTGCAGATCGCTGTCCCTACGACCCTGGTAGCTATCTCACTGGCGTCATATGATGCCCTTGCTTGGTGCCTTGCTAGCTCCAGGCCACGCGCAGAGAGTGCAATGGCTTGTCTGGTTTGCTCCGTGTCAGGCAATGAGGCTAGGAGCTGACCTAGCCTGGACCACAAGAACCTGTCATAGGCCACATAGTGGGCCTGATGTGCGGAAATAAAGCAGCAAACGTGCCGAGCAGAAGGTCCTCCTCCACCAGAAATCAAAATCCGAGGAATCTTGGTCTGGGGGCCGGTCACGGTGAAGGGCGCAAGCCCACCAGGAGTATCCAGCTGCGTTAGTCCTGACTGAGGCTGAGGCATGGAATCTGGAGACTCTGGGGGGTGCAATACCGCTGGCAGAGATCCCTAGAGGTGGGAACTCCGGAATAGGCTGCCAGGAACGCAACAACACTTCCGTAAAGGGAGCAGGCCAGAGGGGCACCACAAGGGTGTCCTCACTGAAGTAGCCCAAAAAGGTGTGCGTTGAGTGCTCTGGATTGCTCTGAGTGGCAGGAGAGATGTGCAAGTCCTCCAACATCCTCACGAGTAATCGCTGATACTCAGCGAGATCAGCAGCCAGGGAGATGTGGACAGAAGGCTCCTCTCCCCCAGAAGAGGGGGACGAAGAGTTAGAGGACCTCAACTGTTCAGAGGGTGGCTACTCGGGGGGAGGTTGAAAAACCTGTCTGTCCATTGACCTGACGTAAGCAGGGAAGCGAGCAGCCACAGCCCTGAACTGCTCCCAGGAGAGAGGCCCGCTAGGACCAAGTATGCCTGGGAGCGCAGGAGAATGTGGCAGAGGGATGGGGACAGAGCCAAGAAGAGAAGTCGTCTGACCTCTGCCTGGGCTAGGGAGCAGACCAGGAGCGCCAGAAGACGAAGGTGCCCCGGAAGACTCCACAGCCGACAGCTGAACAACCATTTCGGAACTGCCTTGGCTGCGCCTGGAAGAATCCCCCCTGTGAGGCGACCAAGGCCATATAGGTCCAGAATGATGGTCCCCTACCTCAAAAGGATGGGGCTCTCTCAAAGAAAGCAAAGAGGAAGAGCAGAAATCTGCACTGCGGCTTCTTCCAGAGCCTGGGTGGGCCCCACAAAAAGGTTGCTGCACAGACCCCATGCCCCTCGACCCCTCAGAATCCGAGAGTGCCCTCCTCCTCAGGATGGCCAGCCTAGGTAACTGACATGCCTGGTCAGCATCCAAAGGAGATACCCAAGGCACAGTACCCTCCCCTACCACAGGTGCTCTGATCGGCCCCAAAGTTGGGCGATCCAGGCACACCACATAAGGGGGTACCCACGTTGAGGGGTCAGTGAACACTCCGAGGCTGGGTTGCAGTGCAATGGTGGCATGCACCACTGCCCGCTGGTCAGAGCCCCTGACCCCAGTCTCAGCAGTCACCAACCACTTCTCAGAGGGGGGCTGACTCTGGTCTGTCGAAGACACTATAAGGCTACCCACACTAGCAGCTAACTCCAAGGAGCCACACTGCTCGTGTGACTCAGAGTCCGCCTCCGAAGAGGTGGAGGCTGAGGCCCTGCGCCAAACTGTAGGTGGGCGCCTGTTGCCATCCCTACTAAACAGGGTGCCAGAAATGGAGACTGCGCCCGAGCCAGTGCCAGTGCCCTCCGCAGCACCGTGAACAGTGACCGAAGAGGACACGGCTCCAGCCCGAATAGCAGCCTCAGAGTCAGAAACTGCCACTGCGCCGTCTCGCCCCACAGCAAACGAGTGGCGCAGAGGGCAGGGACAGCTCTGATGGCACTTTCGGTGCCACGGACAGCGCCGAGGGCAGGGACAATGCCGACGACAGCTCCGAGAGCACTGTCTGAACCACCCACGTCACCGTGTCCATGTCCAGCGTCGTGAACGACTCCAGAGCTGGACATGGCACCTTGCTCAACCTCGAGGAGAGGAAAGGGACACACCATTCACGGCACCGAGCAACGGACCGGCGCAGATGACAACTCTGCCAGGGCCCACAGTGCCGCAAGCGGCACCGAGGCCTGAAACGGCACTGACCGACGGCGTCAACGACGGCACCGACCGACGGCGTCAACGATGGCACCGACCAACGGTGTCAACGATGGCGCTGACCCGGGCCTTGCGAACCGCTAGTCTGACACCAGGGGAGCCTTCGCCCCAAAGGCGCGATTGCCATGGTGGTGCATCCCATCCGCCCCCGAGGGAAATGGACTGGGCCTCCTGCACCGTGGGAGGAGCCTCTACCATGGCTAGGCTACTAGAAGCCGAGGCTCCCTCCTCCTCGGTCCATGTAGAACCGGGTGGGGACCCGGAAGAAAGGCAGAGAGAACGTGGCTTAGCCCGACGAGTGTGCACCAACTCCCGCAAGTCGGTGGAGCTCGCCCAACGTCCACGCACGCTGTTCGATGACCCGGCCGTCCATGGAGAAGCAGGCGTCGCATGAGTCCATGTCATGAAGCGGGCCAAGACACATAAGGCAACAGTCGTGCTGGTTGGTGATGGAAAATTTTCAGCCACATGGGAACCGCAGCATGTGGGGACGACCCATCTTTGAAGTCTTCTTGCCCTCCGACCTAGACATGACCTATGGAAATAATACAAAAAACAAGACTCGACGTCGCTGTAATAAAATAAATATGGAAAGATCTTACCGGCCACGTCGAGTGGCTATCAGAACCAGCAGGAAGATCCGACAGACAGTGCCGAAAATTGTTCGGAGTCGAAAAAATTAACTGCGAAGCAGGTAGGCCTCGATTTCTTCAGAAAAAGCGTCCCACGAGATGACCTCAATGGCGGAGGCGAAGAACGACTGGCAGGAAGTGAATGGCGGTGCCTAATGGCCAACCCGTGGCGTACGTATCATCGTGACTCAAAGGGTGGCGCCGAAACTGTCGGCTCCGCCAACCAAAAAAAAAAAAAGGTCCCGTAAGGTCATGACCTCTGGCCATATACCCAAATATAATGAATGGTGAAGACTGACACAGATAAGGTCAAGGAGTTGCCTACCCGAGGACCTAATTTGCACATAATTTGAGTTTTTTTATCCAGGCATTTAAAAGAAATTTAAGTTACATTACCCTGCGATCTCACTTCTGCATTCAAGAAAGCTGTTCAGCTACCGCCGCAGCACCATCAGCATTTTGATGACACTAAGTAGGGAAGGGGGCTGCATGGCTTGTAATGGCTACAGATAGCAGTTGGGAGCAGTGGCACTCTGTAGATTCACATTGTTTATTTTGTAGGCACTTACACATGTTAAGGGGGTTAGTATTACATTATTATACCCAACTTAACATGTGTAAGTGCCTACAAAGTAAATACAGGTTACTCACCTGTAACAGGAGTTCTAGGAATGGTATATGTTGTTCATCCACACTGTCTGGCAGGTATCCTTGCCGCTAAATCCGCCGGAAGGTCTTCAGTTGGCTGCTCCCACCCACCCGGTGGTAAAACCTCGGCCCGCCCCATGACACCAGATCTGCCCGCTGGAAGCTCACGCCAGCGTCGAGCCGGGAGGTCGGGTTAGGTGGATGAACAACATATACCATTCCTAGAACTCCTGTTACAGGTGAGTAACCTGTATTTCTAGGGACATGGATATGTTGTTCATCCACACTGTCTGGCAGACTCCTAGCAGTTCTCCGGGAGGAGGAGGCAAGGCCACACCCTTACTTAGGGAACAGAGATGGAGAACCGAGGCCCCAAAACCAGCATCCCGGCGTGACTCAAGGTCGATGTGGTAATGGGTGATGAAGGTGTGTGCTGACTTCCAGGTAGCAGCCCTGCAGATTTCCTGGATAGGGACGTCCCTGGAAGCAGCCACCGATGCAGCAGTATGGCAGGTAGAATGAGCTCTTATCCCTCTGGGAGGCTCCATGCCCGCCAACTTATAGCAGAGATCTATGCAGGAGGTGACCCACCTGCCTATCGTCCTTGGCTGCAGGTTTGCCAGGTGGCTTCAGCGAGGTAGCAAACAGCTGGCGAACCTCTCCCTGAATTTCAGCCGTGGTGCTCTTATAGTAAGTGAGCACCCTTCTAGGGTCCAGAGTATGGAGCCTATTTCGGCCTCCCGAGGTGTGATTGGGGTAGAACACCGGCAGAGTCAACACCTGGTTAAGGTGAAACTCAGACACCACCTTCGGAAGGAATTTCGGGTGGGGGCGCAGGACAACCTTGTCCCTGTGGAAGACCAGGTAAGGAGACTCGATGCAGAGCGCCTGGAGCTCTCCCATCCTTCTGGCTGACGTGATAGCCACCAAGAAGGCGGTCTTCCACGACAGGTGAGAGAGTTCACACCTGTGCACTGGTTCGGATGGCTTGCCCATGAGCTTTGCCAGTACCAGTAGTAGATCCCACGGAGGTGGAGGTTCTCGCACTAGAGGGGAAATGTGATCAAGGCCTTTGAAAAAGCGCCAGACCACCTTCTCCTGTGCCACTGACTGCTTCCCGGCCCGCGCCCGGTAAGCAGAGATGGCTGCCAGGTGCACCTTAAGGGTCGTCGACCTAAGCCCTTGCTGAGAAAGGGACCAAAGGTAGTCCAATATGCTCGCCAAGGAACAGGAGGAAGGGTCCAGGCCCTTGCTCCTGACACCAAATGGAAAATCTCTTCCATTCAAGGCATAGCATTTTCTGGTCGACTCCTTATGGGACGCCTCAACTACGTTGAGGACCTCGTCGGAAAGACCCAAGGCCTGGAACTCTAGCCGCTCAAGAACCAGGCCGTCAGGTGCAGGGATTGAAGGTTCGGATGGAATACCTTCCCCTGATTGACTGAGAGTAGGTCCAGGCGAGCTGGAAGCTGCCTCGGGAGCCTGGAGCTGAGGCTGAGGAGATCTGGGTACCAGTACTGGCGGGGCCAGTCTGGGGCTATCAGAATCACCTGCGCCTTGTCCCTCCTTGCTTTGAGCAGTACCTGTGCATCAAGGGGAACGGGGAAAGGCACAGAAGAGGCCCGGGGTCCACGGCCTCGAGAAAGCATCCCCCTGCAGCAAACCCTGCTGAGGGGGGCCGGCATGGAACAGCCTCAGCTTCGCATTCTCCCTGGAGGCAAACAGGTCCACCTGAGGTGTGCCCCAATGGGAGAATAGATCTTGTACTACCTCCGCAGGAGAGACCACTGGGACCGAGCCCTATCCGGCTTAGGGCATCGGCCAGGGTGTTGGAGGCTCTGCCACATGAATGACTAGGAAACCGCCTCAGGCTGGCGCACAAGTGACCAGATGCGAGAGCTTCCTGCATAGAAGCATGGAGCGCGCCCCGCCTGGCGGTTTAGATAGTACATGGCCGTGGTATTGTCCGCCTGGACCCGGACCACTTGGACCTCAAGAAACGGAGCAAAGGCGGTGAGAGCTAGCGGACCGCCCAGAGCTCCAGCAGGTTGATGTGGCATCGACTCCGCAGGGACCAGAGGTCGCACTGGTGTTCCCCAGATGGGCACCCCAACCCATCAGAGAGGCATCGGTCGATAGAGAGACCGTTGGCTCGGGGCGGACAAACGGGATGCCCTCCTGCAGATGAACTGGAACGGTCCACCAGTGGAGAGCGTTCCACATCCCCTGGGTCACCGTCACTAGCTGGTCCAATGGATCGCAGCATTGGGACCACTGGCTGGCCAGCCCCCACTGAAGGGGGCGCATGTTCCAGCGGGCCCAACGGACCACGCTGGTACAGGCCGCCATGAGACCCAGGAGGCGCAGGAAGTCCCGAGCAGGGCGCAATTGCCCAACCAGAAATGATTGGGCAAAGGAGGAAAGAACCTCGGCCCTGTCCGCCGGGAGCCATGCTCTGGCTCAAAGAGAGTCGAGCTCTGCCTCGATGAAAAGAATCACCTGCTTCGGCTCGAGTTCCGACTTGGCCTTGTTGATGAGGAGGCTGACCTGAGAGCAAACCTGGAGGGCCAGATCTCTGGACCGCTCCACCTCCTGTCTGGAGGGGGCTGCTATCAGCCAATTGTCCAGGTAAGGGTAAACCCGGACCCCTCGGCGCCGCAGGAATGCTGTCACCACTGTCATGCATTTGGTGAAGACCCTGGGAGCTGGAGATAAGCCAAGGGCATGGCTTGGAACTCGAAAAGGGATCCCTCCGCTCAAAAGCGAAGGAACCTCTGATGTGACGGATGGATAGGGACGTGAAAGAATGCGTCCTGCAGGTCCAGAGAGCAGAACCACATGCCGTGTTCCAAGGATGGTATTATCTGAGCCAGAGTGACCATCCTGAAGGTTCGAGACCTTAGGAACTTGTTTAGGTCGTGTAGGTCGAGAATGGGGCGCCAGCCCCCCGTCCATTTCGGAACCAGGAAGTACCTGGACACGAACCCTGGGTCTGAGGGAGGGTCCACCACCTCTCTTATCACCTCCTTCTCGAGGAGGAGAGCGATGTCGGCTCGGTAGCTGACAGCGAGGCTTCGACCCCGAGGCCCCTGCAGCGACGGCTCTGAAGGGTGGGGTCTGCTCGAACTCCAGAGGCAGGCTCTTCCTACCACCTCCAACACCCACCGGTCTGTGGTGATATCGGACCAGGCGGAAAGAAAAGTGGTTGCTGCCCCCATCGAGGGCACCTGGGAGTGAGGCGACGGGGTTGGGGGAAGACACCCCTCAACCCGTCACTGGGCAGGCTTGGAGGAAGAACCGGCCGAGGGACCTCCAGGGCCTTTACCTCCCTGCTTCCTGGAGGAGGAAGCCGAGGGCTTGGGTTTTGGATGCCAAGCTCGAGCCTGCTGGCCCTGACGTTGCTGGGCCGGACGTGCCGCGGGCGCAGAGGGACGAAAGGGCTTAGGCTGCGGCCTGCGTCCTTCTGTGCGGATGAGACCGAGTCCAAAGTAGCACTGGACTTCTCGATCCTCTGCAGGTGACCTTCCACCCCAGGGCCGAAGAGGTCGGTCCCCAGGAAGGGGACATCCGCCAACCTGTGCTCGGTATCCGAGGTGAAGGTGGATATCCTCAGCCATGCCCGACGGGCGATAGCCACTGCGGCCGCTACTGACCTGGCACATGAGTCTCCAATGTCCAGAGCAGTCTGAAGCTGCTGTTTGGCCACTGCCTGGTCCCGCACCTGCCTGACCGCGGTCTGCAGGTCCGCCGGAAATGAGGAACTACTCGGCCCAGGGAGCCCAACAGGGCATGAGAGAAATGTGCCATGAGTACAGCCGAACTGGCCTGATGGGCCGAGGGAGGACGAAGCGTAGACTTTGCTACCGCATAGTCCAATTTCTTGACTCCTTGTCGGGAGGTTTGTCCACTTCCCCAGCGCTCCCGGGCGCGAAGAGGGACGAGCGGCGGCGCTGCTTACCGCGGGTAGCCGAGACCGGAATCGCCTATGACGGGGGGATCGGGTTGGACCGCCAAGAAGTCCGAGACCGAGACCCCGGCTTTTTCCGAGGGCGCGCGGGAGGGGACGGGGAACCGCTTTCCCTCGGCTTGGAGGGGTCACCTGAGGGCTCCGGAACTGGAGGCACTGGCAAGCCCACGAGATCCTCAACTCCCACCGGGGAACCGTGGAGAGGATTCTCGCCGCTTGTGCGACAACCCGTCAACGGGTCGAGAAATCTCGACTCACGCCGACGGAGTCTCGGTCAACTGGCCTGACGGGACACCGTGAGACCAGTGGCCGGTTTAATGATCGACTGAAGTCGATGGCGACAACTCGGGAGAGGGACCTTTCCCCGCCCCAAGAGCGGCCGGGACGGAGGGACTTACCCTTGTCTTTCTTTTTGACTGGAAGAAGGTCCAGCAGACGCTGGTCCCTCTCCTTAGTGGAGAGGGACAGACAAAGCTCCTTAAAAGAAGCTGTGTAAGAGGAACCCAGGGAGAGGGATAAATGCGCTGCCGAGGAAGATCGGCCGCACCGCCTCCTCTTGAGGCGATCATCTGCTCTAGCTGATCCACGAGCCCGCCCGCCGGAGACCCGCCGGCCGGGCCTCTTTTGACTTTACCGAGGAAAACGCCGGACGCCCAGTTGTAAACGGGCAGCACGGTTCGAGGACGAAGGCTGAGAAGGTGAAGAGCACAGGTCGAAGCTCATGGTCGTGCTCAAGGCTCAAACAGTAGACACACATGGAGTGCGGATCTGTCCGAGACATCTTCTGTTCGCAAGGGCATCTCCGAAAACCTGGAGTCGATTTATCCATCGCAGCCACGAGGGATAGAAGACCGAAGTCTAGAAGTGCAAAAACTTTTAAATTCGCAAAACCGAAGAATTAGGAACCAGTCTTATACGCAGAGCGTTAAGGAGGGAACCTGAGCTTCCAAGCGGTAAAGAAGATCTGGCGTCATGGGGCGGAGCCGAGAGTTTTACCACCCGGGTGGGTGGGAGGAGCCAGCTTGAAGACCTTCTGGCAAGATTTAAAGCGGCAAGGATACCTGCCAGACAGTGTGGATGAACAACATATCCATGTCCCTAGAAACTACAATATGTGAATTTACAGAGTGCTGCTGCTCCCAGCTGCTATCTATAGCCATTGGAAGCCGTGCAGCCCCCTTCCCTACATAGCATCATCAAAAATGCTGATAGTAGGGGCAGGACTGCAGCATGAGCTGAGTGTCTTTCTTGAATGCCGATGTGCAATCGCAGCTAATGTAACAATCTTCTTTGAAATGCTTGTAGTAAAAACATTAAACTTTGTGCGATTTAGGTCCTCAGGTTAGGCAACTGCTTGCCAAGTGTTGCCTAACTCGAGGTGTCAGTAGAGCTGCATATGAGGTGACTTTGGCTGAAGATGGTAAGCTCCCTTCTACCTGGAACCAAGCATTCAATTGGTGATCTCAACCCGGCAAGAACCCTACCCTATGTCCTTCATACAGACTGAGTTCCATGTTGATAATAAATTCCTAATGGCTATTCTGATGAAAAGGCTTAAGAACATTATACTCCAGCCAGTCAACACTGAAGAGACTAGATCTGTCAAGGGGTGTCAAGTGGTGGTAATGTTAGATGCACACTCCACACAACAGATCATCTAAACCATAGCAAATCCAGTGCCATTATGATCAGCATGGATGTGGAAAAAGAGTTTGATCAAGTCAGTTGGTCAATTTTATATAGGGTCCTTGCTGGGTCTGGTTTCTCGCAGAGGTTTATCCAGTACATACAGACCCTCTATACAGCACCACAGGTCTTTGTATGACTTAATGGGTATATCTTACAAGACCTTTCTCTGAGGCAGGGCACTAGGCAGGGATGCCACTTATCACCTCTATTACATGCCTTCTATATAGAGCATCTGTCTCAGCAGATTAGACAAGAACAAGGAATTACCATGCACAGGAGGGAGGGAGGGAGCATACATTGCGTTATACACAGATAATGAGCTCCTCTACCTTTCGATTCCAGCCTCCTCCCCGCCCAGGGGTGATGTCCCTTGTAGAGGAGTTTTCTTCTGTGTCGTGCTACATGTTTAATGATGCTAAGACAGAAGTCCACACACTGAATTACACACACACACACACACACACACACACACACACTGCAAGCATGATATCCTATGAAGTGGGCCCTGGCTAAGCTAAAATACCCTGGTATAATTTTACATGCTACCACCTCCCATTTGAACAGAGACAACTATGTTCCCTCAATCAAGCAGCTGCAAGAGGATATTAAACGGTGGTCCCTGCTCCCCTTACCATTTTATGCCAAAATCCAAGCAATCAAAATGAATGTACTATCCAGATATCTTTATCTGTTCCAGTGCACCCCAGTGGTATTGTTTAAACATTGGCTAGGTGAGACGCAGAGACAGGCATTTAAATTTATACAGGCATATGCTAGACCACAGAGCAGAAGCTCACTTCTCCTGCCAAAAAAGCCCACGGAGGATGAGCCATACCAGCCCTAGAGGATTATTGAGTCGCGATACGAAGTTTGGTAGCATTCCTATGGAACAACCCCCAATTAGGCACACTGGAAAGATGTAGAAGAAGAAGTGTCAGAGCTGAGACCCCTTATGTCACTTCTTTTTGACCCACAGACACGTAGAACCAGAGACATAGTTCCGTTTCGGGCACTGAAGGTTTCTCTTAAGGTCTGGGAATGATTCACTCCACAGGTAGTCAGGCAGTTACGGAGATTTATGCGGCTAGCCTGGGATGAAGCCTTCCCACGTAGCAGACAATATCCGTGGTATGTTAGGTAAGCAAGGGACGGACTTAGCTACCTGGACCAATTGTTGCGGGGAACTATAATAAAACCTTTTGAAGACTGTAAACAGGAATTTGGGTGGCATACTACAGACAGATTTAGGTATTTTCATTTGCCACACTATCTCTCCACACACACAGAACAGCTGCAAGGGGAAGATGGTGATCCAGAGGGGGATGTCTCTTTAGGTCAGTTAGTTACTACTCTTGGTCAGAAAGGAGCTATCTCCAGGTTTTATCAGTTTATACTCGAGCCCAGGATTATGGTGGCATCCCATCTTACCACCAAGTGGGAAGCAGGCTTCACCCTTACACCTAAATAATGGGTGATGGTAACTTCCTTTAAAGCTTCTGCCTCCCCCTGTTTGGCATGAATTTGCCTGGAAAATGAAAACCAGACATTTTATTACCCCCAAGTTAAAAGCCACAAAAGATGGGGCAACCTCATCAGTTTGCTAGAGAAAATGTGGGGAAGGGGATGTCATGCACACAAATGCATTTTACACATGCCCGGCCTTAGTATCATTCTTGGCAGGCATCACTCAAAAGAAGAAAAGTACTGTTTACAATACCTATGGCCACAGGAGGAACTCCTACAGTGGAAGAATGGAAGGGGATAGTAGAAGAGATAGCAGAGATGGAGAAGTTAACATACCAAATGCAGGACCATTTGGAAAAATATGTGAAAAGATGGACTAGGTGGAACGCTTCGTTAGACACAGAACAGGATGTAGCAGGGGATCCAGAGGTCTGAATCAGCAAGTCAGCTTAGTTCTCCTTGATGGCCACTTTGGTTCTGGGATTTTGTAACATTACTTAGCCATTAAGGTTCTCTTAGAGAAAGGCGCTTCTCCGGACACCAGGAGACCACGCCACACCTTTCCATACTGCTAAAACTAACACACTGTGTAACTCTCTAGGTAATACTGACTTGTTTTGTTTTATAGTTGTATGTTTATATAGGTGTCATCCTTCAGTTACAGATTATTGTAGTTTTTTAATTGAAAAATTGTGAGGGATACATGCTATATTAGTATATTCAGTAATTGTCTGTCTTCGTAGCCCTGATGTATGAGATACTAACAAAATACCAAAATAGCGTGAACCGCTAAACAAAAAAGGCTCAAAAAGTGTTTTTTTGTTTGTTTTTTGTTTTTTTAAGTTTCCACTCTATATCAAAAACTACGTCAGAAAAGGGGAAAAAAAAAAAAAACACCAAAATGGCTTGGTTCCGATAAATATGGGAACCAAGTCACTAGCTATTTAAATTTAGTACAATTATATCAAGAATTAGGAAAAAAGGAAAATGTTATATTTAAAAACCCCAATTAAACAAAACCGCTAGTGACAGGGAGAAGAGATTTTCCGGTTAATGGAACCACTGAGGAACAGGAGACAACCCGCCAAAAGTGAAAAAGATAAACACAGAAATGCACTAGCTAACTGTAAATTGCAGAGCTAATAAAGAAAATAAAGCAAATATTTATAACTGTGGAAATAAACAAGTCAGAAGCGAATCTTTTGAAGAGAGCTCTTTGGGGTGACATGTTTCAAAGGCGGAGAAAAAAAAATCTGACGGACTGCAGAATGCAGCACCATCACCACAAGGCAGAGTTTAAAAATGCATTCTGAGTTCCATCATTAACATAAATTCTACTCTCTCCCCAAGGCAGCTCAAACTTCCAGGCTGATTGCACAAGCCAAGAATAGTGAGGGATTCCTTGGGGTTTGAAAGAAAGTATATTTAAAAAAAAATATATATAGCCGGCTCAGTGGCGTAGAGGGCTGAGGCATCTCTGCTTTACCTTATGCCACACCAGGGACCCAGATTCAGGAACGACCTCAGGTTGTCGGGAAGCCAGCATGAGGGGGGAGCAGGACTGAGCTGCCTAGTGGTGGCTCTCCTCTCCCAGGGAGTGGGGGTCACACTCCTGTAGTCCCGCCATCACCGGGTGATGGGTGACCGGAAGGGTGGGGCATCCCACAGTGTGCGGCGTACGTGTGCCTCCACACGTGCGTGCTCACACCAGTGACGTGAGGGTGGGGGCAAAAATGGGGAACAAAAACAGATAAAAAAAATAAAGAATGTGTCTAAGACAACAGAATATAAATACCAAATGATTTTAACTAGTAAAGCCACCTAAATGATCAGTCGTATAGTGGACAAAAGATGATGATAGGCTGGAGGCCCTTTACATGTTCACCCTGGGGAAAAGGTTGAGAGGGTTATGATCTCAGTCTGTTGCATATTCATTGGGTATGGACAAGGTTGAAAAGAAAGAGATGTTTGATCAGGTGTTCTGCAGCAGGATGTGGGGACATGTCGACATGCCCTGAAACACAGAGATGGTAAATTTTAGGTAAGATTAGCAGGCACTACTTCTCCCAGAGGGTGATAAACCTATGGAGCAGCCTAGCAGTGGAGACAGTGGATGTGAAGACAGTACAGGCATTTAAAGTAAATATGGACACATTTCTGCGTACCAAAGAAATCAGTGAATAACCATGGTAGTAGAGTAGGCAGGGAACCCCTTTATATTGATATATGTCTGCACAACATACTTGTTTCATTTTATTTCTCTGATTTCCCTGTGTGAACCAAGTTAGAACTACCCTCCTAATGTCCTGGTTCATGCAGAGCCCACAGGGCCCAGCACAAACAAGTAAGGACTCACCTCCTGTTCTGTGCAGGGCCCAAAGGGCCCTGCATTCCCCACTCTGGGGCTGTGCTCCACAGGTCTCCTTTAAGCTACAGCTATGATGCCCTCTGTGAAGAAAGTCAGAAGTGATCTCTTGTGCAAAGTAAGTCAGTAGTGATTTCATACATGATAAAAGTTATGAGTGGCCTTGTGCTTTGCCAAGGGCCCATACGCACCAGCACAAACAAAGTTATGACTGATGATGTGGGCTCTACGTGAAGCATCAGACCTTTGAGCACAGTTATGGATCAGCAGCTTGAAGCAGCAAACCCATGGGGCTCGTCTTGGGTCATAAGGCTAGATGTAGGCATTAGGGTTGAATAAACCTCCCAGAGTGAGGAGCAGGACCATAATGCATAAAAGGCAGAGCACAGAGTGAGTTATGAAAGTTTAACTACCCTTAAAAGTGATGATAAACTGCACATTTTCAGTCAGACAACTGCAAGGTCAATTTATACATTTGTTTACTAGTTATAGATTTTACACCTGCTGTTTGAACTGTTTTTCTTTAAGTTTTTCTTTTATTTAAAATGCTGGCTCCAATGCTCCACTAGGCAATGTTGATGCCATAATCATGGTGAAAGCTGCTCTCTGACTGGTTCAATACTCCACTGTGATGAAACTAACCTTAAAGAGATATCAATTAACATCAGAAACATAATTCCTGAAAGCAGAAGGAGACTGATGTTCCACAGAGTCTGTTCTTACTAACACACCTCCAAAAAAATAGCAATAAGACAAAACCAGCAATAAGATGCCATATCTTGAATTTAGCTACAAATGTCTCACTTGTTATCTTGTCATTTTTATCTCCGCTGGTGTTCTATGAATGTTTATAACATGGGTACAAAAAATCCTATATTCTGATTTGTCCAAACAAGTCACCTGACCATTGATTAATCCCCAGTATACCCACAGTTGCCTTGCCGGACCACAAACTCCTGATTGACAGCAATGTAAAGTGATCTTTTCAGATCACTCCACCAGAGAAATATGCAAAAAAAAAAACTACAACTACGGCATCCTCATTAGGACAAATCCACCTAGTGGAGAACTACAACTATGGTATCCTCAGAAGGACAAATCCATTAGGCGGAAGGACTATTTTATTACAAATGCATGATTTATTTTAATATTCATTTAGATAAACCTTTAACATGACATTGGCCATGTTATAAGAGGATTAATGCACTCCAGAGCATGGGTTTACTGAGTCTTAATCCACGCTTGGGTGGTTGAAGTCACTCGGCCTGCAGCCTCATGCCTCACAACTCCCCTCAGGCATGGATTAATGCTCAGTAAACCCCTCCATATATTATACAGGTGTGGTAATACCTGTATATTAGGGTTGAGTAAGCAATTTAGTGTTAAACCCCAATTTTTGCACCTCAATAACTTTGCACATTCCCAAAGGACAGAACTGCATCCAGAATGGATGCACAAACAACAGGGAGGCCACCCTAGACAAACCAGTACCTCCAAGTAGTGCACTCCAGTGAGAAGTTAATGGCTTCTTTTGGCTGTAAAACATTCACTCAGGTTGAAAAACCACTTGTCTCCAGCCCAAAATAATGTGGAATCAATAACTTTTTATTGAAAAAATAAAGAACCACAAAGCCAAAAAACAGCACGGTCAATGACCACACATATTCAGCAGTGCTTCAGATCCAACTGACCCTTCCTCGGGAGGTGTCTCCCTTCAAATAACTTTGTCCCTGTTCACCCGATTTACATGAAATTTGAAAAGCACAACGCTGGTGCAAGGATTTCTGGATCCTGAAAATTTTGTGGGGATCAGTTCAGTGGGGATAAAGTTACAGAGGTGCAATTACCCATAAATCACTGAAATTCAGCCCCTTTTTTTTTTGCTCAACTATAATTAAAAAACTAGGAGGATTTGAAACCTGAAACTAGCAGGTTTAAGAGAGTTTGGCCCAAGGTGTGTGCACTTGTCCTTTTTATGTCCCAGGGTTAAGCAGTTTTTAAATTATTAAAGAAAGAATGGTCTGTTTGTGAGCATGGGCAGTTTGAGACACCAACGTTCTAAAGATAGCTGAATTTTTGTGACAACATGTCAGGTTGTGCTATACAGAACAGCTGTTTGTCAGCTGGCAGGGCTGGCACCCTGTTGAGAATGGCAAACTGCTGTGCATATGTGGCTCTGCTGCCATTAGCTACATTAGCCTGATCCCTGGTAACAGTTTAAATATGTCATTTTGAGCAGAATCCGACACCAGGGTGTCCAACCCAGTGTCGGTTTGTTCCCCTTCCCCTCTGTACAGTCTCTTCCCCCACAAACCTGTAATATGAAGTTCCTAACACCAAGGGTTCCCAATCCCCGGTGCTGGCGTACACAAGTTCCGTGCAGTGGGAAGCTTAGGCGAGGGGGAGCGGTGGTGAATGCCAGGGGTGGGGCAGAAGGGGCTGAGCCAGTACCCAGCGTGCGCCTCCATGCACGTGCACATACGTTTCTGCCAGGGTCCTGGGTCTGTGGCACAAAACTGGTAAAAGCTCATAAAATACAATTGAAAAAAAAAGCTGGTAGGTAAGCACATACCCCTTCCCCTCACCAATATTCTCAACCCATTCACTTTGTATAGGTGTTTTCCTCAGCAAATGGAAAAGTGCAATCATAAAACTCCTTCACAAATCCGGATCCAAAAATGATGGCAGCAACTTTAGACCCATCTCACTTCTCACTCCACTTTCCAAAATTATGGAAAAAATAGTCCTCAATCAAACTATTGAATTTCTGGACTGCCATGACTTACTCACTGAATCCCAAAATGGTTTTAGGGTAGGCCACAATACTGAAACAGCACTGGTTAAACTCACTAACTTTTTTTATCAATAAGATTTTTACTGAAATTTAAAGATGAACACAACATACAGTCATTACATCAATCTTATTTCTTTAACAGTGAAAGTGCCTATAAAACCTTGTATATGTTAAGAAACCAACAACAAACTGCATAGCTAGCTCAGATAAAAGTAGTTTCAACAGTGCAATATAACTGTTATGAATCAGAGCAGATACTAGCAAGTCATACTTGGATTTGTTATACCAGCATATCATTATAGTGTTTAAGAGAAAATTCAAACTTTATTTTTCACTTTTATAGCATTGAACCTCAATCCCCTTATATGATTGGCTAACAGCCCTAGCTAATTCCATACAGGAAGAAAAGATAGAAGAAGAGAAAAGAAAAAGGAACGATCAAGGCCCCAAAGCGCATAAGGGTATTAAAACAGCTACAACTTCTATAAATAAAGGAAACCTAAGAAACTCATCAGAGATAAGTTCCATCTAGGTGTTACAACACCCTCCCTGTTGGGCAAAGAACTTGTGTATTGTGCCCCATTTGGAATCAAAAATATGTCCATGATTCACCACAAAATTATCAGCAAGGCCAACGATGAAGGTTTCTACACAGGCCCAGTGTTTGTTGACCACTCCAGGGCCACCAATTTAGTAGACCACCAGGTACTCCCTACCACACTTTCCCATCTAAACTTCTCTGAGGAGGCACTTAATTGGTTCAGGAACCATCTTAGTGTAAAAGCGCATAAAACAATGAATGGGGATCTATACTCAAGATTCTTGCCCCATTAAATACGGACTACACAAGGGTTCCATCTTAGGCCACTTGCATTTCTCACTCACCTTAAATTCCCTTCCAGAAATATGCAGCCACACTAAGGTAATCCTCTACTCTGATGACACAGCACTCTTCTGTAAAGACAAGAGTCCCTCAGCCCTCCTAAACAAACTCCAGCATGATTTCAGCAAACTATACTCCTGGTTCTTCTCCCATGTACTGGTTCTCAATGCAAAAAAGTCCATATTATTCTCATGTGTCAGAAAGACCACTGATTTTGACTTCATACAACAGACAATAATGGCAACCCTATGGAATGTGCCACACAATTTAAGTACCTTGGTGTTTATCTTGATCCCCACCTGTCCTACGAATACCATATCAGTCATCTAATCAAAAAGGCACACCAACAGCTCAGGATGCTTTTCCACATGAATCAATTCCTAGTTCCTCAGACAAGGGCACTTTTAGCAAACAGCTTCTTACTGCCATTAACTGATTTCGAGTCTCTGGTTTATTCCCCCTCTACCTCCCAAAGAAATCTCAATAAAATAAGGGCAACCTATCATAAAATTATTAGATTTGTCACAGGCCTTCCAAGAAGTACCCATCACTGTGACTTGCAAAGGGCAGCGAATTGGCTAACATTTGAGGACAGATTAAACAGTAAAATTCAGATTTTTTTTCTATAAAGTCCTACATGGCCACCTTCCCAACAGTACTGTCTCCATCTTCAAGAGACCCTCCAATGCTCGAACCACTCAACTTACTTCTGATCACTCCTTCATAGTTCCTTTCTGGCTTCTGCCACATTACTCAAGGCCAGCACTCCCTCTCTTTCAGGGGTGTAAAACTGTTCAACAGCCTCCCTTACTCTCTGGTTCAATGTCCCTCCCTTGGTTTATTTAAAGGTGACCTGCAAAGACAATTCCCAGCCCGCTCCCGTCCTCACCTACCTTTAAAAACAGCTGCAAGAGTCTGGGGCTGCTGTGAACATAATTTTTGGTGCAATCCACATATTTAAACAAAATGCCGAAACTTTTCGGCGAACACGGAAGCGCCGTGCGGTCCTGATGCAGTGGGCGCAAGTAATTATGGGTAATCCATCTTTTTTTTTTATCTTAACACCACACTTGTTAGCATAGTGGTAGTAACCTAATTTACTTATTTTATTACTTCCACAGATATCTTGATATCTGAAATATCACATATGGCAAAATCCTGTCCAGGTGTTGCCATATGTGACATTTCAGGTATCGAGACCTCAGTGGAAGTAATAAAATGAGTAAATTAGGTTACCACCACTGCTGCTACAATAAGGGTAGTGGTGTTAGAGACGTCACAAAAATACAGGTTACTCACCTGTAACAGGAGTTCTAGGAATGGTATATGTTGTTCATCCACACTTATTGGCAGGTCCCTTGCCGCTTTAAATCTTGCCGGAAGGTCTTCAAGCTGGCTCCTCCCACCCACCCGGGTGGTAAAACTCTCGGCTCCGCCCCATGACGCCAGATCTAGCCCGCTGGAAGCCAGGTTGTGCGCCGCCGGGGAGAATGTAGGGATGAACAACATATACCATTCCAGAACTCCTGTTACAGGTGAGTAACCTGTATTTCTAGGGACATGGATATGTTGTTCATCCACACTTATTGGCAGACTCCTAGCAGTTCTCCAGGAGGAGGGAGGCAAGGCGCACACCCCTACTTAGGTAGAAAGACTGAGAACCGAGGCCCGACCATACCCCGGGCAAAGCGACGTTAGTCGATGTGGAAGGAACGGGTAGCCTGCTTCCGGGCAGAAGCTCCCTGCGATATCCTGGACCGAGAATCTCGGAAGCAGCCACTGATGCAGCGGCAGGCCGGGTAAAATGAGCTTATCCTCTGGAAGGCTCCATGCCCGCCCACCTATAGTGGACACCTATGCAGGGGTGACCCACCCGCTTGTCGTCCACTTGGCTGCAAGTCTGCCAGATGCGCTTCAGTGAAGATGATAAACAGCTGGTGAACCTCTCCCAAACTTTAGCTTTACGCCCTAGGTAGGTGAGCTGCTAAACAGGTTCCTATGGAACCTGTATACGCCTCCGAGGTGTGAATGGGGATAAACCCGGCAGAGGCAATACCCCAAGGAAGACTCCCACCGCCTGGAAGGACCCCCCTCGGGTGGGGCGTGAGACAACCTAGTCCCTGTGGAAGACCGGATAGGGAAATTGAAGGAGCACTTGAACTTCCCCCCACCTTCTGGATGGCGGAGTAGCCCCAAGAAGGTGTTCTTCCACAACAGGTGGGGGAAACTCGCACCTGTGCAAAAGGTTCGGATGGCTTGCTCATGAGCTAAGCCCATACCAGCAAGGATCCCACAGAAACGGGGATACTATCCCCAAAAGGGGAGGCGTGATCGAGGCCTAGAAGTGCCAGACCACCTTCTCCGCACCACCAGCTGCCTCCCGGCCCATGCCCGGAAGACAGGGGTGACCCGCAGAAGCACCTAGAGGGTCGTTGGCCGAAGCCCTGGTTTAAGGATGGACCGCAGATGGTCCAGAATGCTCGCCCAGGGACGGGGGAGGGCAAGGCCCTATCCCATCATCAAAAGGAGAACTTCTCCCAGAGGACAGCATCTTGGCCGACTTAGCAGGACGCCGAAAGGTCGAGGACCTTGGCTGGGACCCTAGGCCTGGCCCCTAGCCGCACGGGATCGCCTACAGGCAGGGATTGAAGGTCCAGATGGATAACCTTCCCTGAAAAGGAAAGACAGGACCGGGTGGACTAGAAGCCGCCTCGGGAGCCTGGGGCTGAGACTGAGGAGAGCTGGATACCAGAGCTGGCAATCCAGTCTGGGGCTACCAGCATCACCTGCGCCAAGTCCCTCCTCGCCTTGCCCGTAGGTCAAGGGAAATGGGGGAGAGGCACGGATGGCATCCCCTACAGCAGGCCTTGCTGAGGGGGCCGGCATAAAACAGTCTTGGCCTTGTATTCTCCCTGGAGGGAAGAGGGAGAAGATCCTGTGCTACCTCCGGCAGGGGAAACCACTCACGAGGCACAGCCTATGCCCGGCTTAGGGCAGCAGCCAGGAAATTGGGGGCCCCTGCCATCAAATGGCTGGGAACCCTTGACTGCGCAAAACCCCAGTGCGGAGAACCTCCTTGCGCCGAGGCAAGGGGAACAACCGAACCTGGCGGGGTAGGTAGCACATGGTCGTGGTGTTGTCCTACTTGGACTTAGACCACTAGACCCCGTACAAACGGAGCGAGCGGTGCAAGCTAAGCAGACCACCTGGTGCTCCAGCGAGCAGGAAGGACATCAGGACTTGTGAGAGGACCAGAGGCGAAGCACTCTGTATTCCCCTAGATGGGCACCCCACCCATCCGAGAAGCATCGGTCTGAGAAGACCGCCGACTCAGGGCGAACGAACAGGATGTTCTCCTGCCGAGGTTGGAACGGTCTGAAGGGAGCGTTCTCTTAACTCCTGGGCTGTAGTCACGAACTGGTCCAAAGGATGCAGCGCTCTGACCTCTGGCTGGCCCCTCCCACTAGGGGAAGGCCGCCCTGAGGCCCAGGAGGTGCAGGAGGTCCTGGCTGGACATAATTACCCGGCCAACCCGACTGGGTAAGGGAGGAAGAACCTCAGCCCTGTCCGCCCGGAGCCGAGCTCAGACTCAAGAGTCGAGCTTAGTCCCGAAGAAGCCTCACTGCTAAGGCACGAGTTCCCACTTGGCTCCTGTAACGGGAGACCAGTCTGCCTTCCGGGTGTGGTTACGTCCGGACCCTTCAGTGCCGCAGAGACTGCTGAGCAAAAGAAGGGCCTGACTAGGAACTCATAAGGAGATACCCCACTAAGAAGGGGGGACCCTCCCAAGAAACGGACGGAACGAGGAGTAGGTACATCCTGGAGGACCAGGAAACAGCCACAAGCCACGTTCTGAGGATGGAATATCTGAAGCAGAGAGACCATCCAGGCGTGCGGGAGAATGGGCGCCAGCCCCCGTCCGTTTGAGGCCAGGAATACCTGGACACGAACCCAGGGTTGAGGGGGTCCGCAGCCTTCCTGATCACCTCTAACTAGAGAGCCAGGCGGTCGGCACGACCGACAAGAGGCAGTGGGACCCAAGATCCCCATGGGGCAACGGCTCAAAAGGGGAAACTGCTAGCAACCTGCGACAGGATCTACCCTTAAATACCTCCAGAACGGGGGACGAGCCGTCCCCCCCATGGGGAAACCCGGCTGACGACGGGCGGGCAGTGCCCCTTGGCCCATCACTGAGCAGGCTTGAGGGGAAGGAGCCAAGGCTCTGGTTTCCTGCCTCCCTGCTTCCTTTTGGAGGAAGATGCTGGACTGAGAACAGGCCGCCCACAAGATGCCTGCTGGCCCTTGTGCTGGGCCGTTGAGCCGCAGGGCTCAGGGGGCAAAGGGGCTTATGCAAAGGCTGCGGCTGCCCTGACCCTCCGGGCGGAGACCGAGTCCAGAGTGGCATCGACTTCTCAGGCCCTTGGATATGTCCCTCCACCCAGGGCCGAAAAGGTCAGTCCCCAAGAAGGGATGTCCGCCAACCGTGCTGGGTTTCCAAGGAAAGGAGGATAACCTCAGCCACGCCTCTGCGCAAGATGGCATTACCGCGGCCGCCACCGATCTGGCACAGGAGTCACCCAGATCCAGAGCCGTCTGGAGCTGTTGTTTTGCCACCGCCCTACCCTGGTCCCGTACTCGCCGGACCGTGGTCCACAGTTCGGCCGGGAGATGAGGTAGAACCTCATCCAGGGTGCCCAGAAGGGCGTGGGAACAGTGTGCCATAAGAGCCGCCAAGCTGGCCTGACGGAGGCCTAGGGAAGACGCAGCGTAAACCTTGCGCCCGACGTAGTCCATCCTTTTGGACTCTTTGTCAGGGGGTCTATCCACATCCCCAGCATTTCCAAGACATTGGAAAACGTCGTCGGTGACTACCCCTTCAGCCGAGGGGTGCTCCGAGAAACCGGGCCGAGAACCGACAGGGACAGGGTACCTTCGAGCCACCCTGGCCGAAGGCGCAGGGCAGGAAGTAGGCCGCCACCATACTCTCCAAGGCTGGGCCCACGATAGCCTCAGCCACTGGGAAGGCCTCCGAGGGAGAACTCCTCAGTCCAGAATCTCCGTAGGGATAAGGTGCCGCTTGAGACGGGCTCGAGCTGCATCCCAGTGAATTCTGAAATGAGCTGAAGCAGACCCATCAAACACGATGGGCTGTCGTCTACGGAATGTTCCTGGGAAGACCCCGGGTCCTCCCTGCTAGGAAACATAGCAGAGCCGGCTTCAGGCTCCGAAGGGTCTGCAAAAAGCTGCCTTAGGCCCAAGGCACTCTTCATCCGCCGGGGGCGGGCAGGAGTGAGGGGACCGAGTAACCTGAGGAACAGGTCATGGCCTGGCCTGTGCTCCGCCAAAGGCAGAGGGGCAGTGAGGGTCAGACGAGCAACTGGCCCTGGAGAGGGCTCCTCGACTGATTCGAACGGCTGCCGACCGAGCAGCGGCTGCCTGCTATCCGGAGAATGAATCGGGGTCGATTGATACCCGGACAACAACTGCTGTCGCCACATAAGTTCCTCGTAACGACGACGCCAACGGCATCAAAACCGCGCCTCATCCGAGGAGGGGGACGAGGAAGAACGGCAAAGCCACTTAACTTGGTGCCCCGACCGAGAACGCCGAGATCGGTGTGAGCGGCTAGACCGAGAGGATGACTGAGACCGAGACCCAAATCCTCGGGGGGACCGAGGGCGGGCCTGGGAAGAAGCAGGACGCGCCCGCTCCTCCCTCAGCTCTGAAGAAAGGCCCGAGGGCTGTCGACCCGAAGGGATGGACAGAACCTCAGCCTCCGCCGGGGGGCGGAGGGATGGCGGCACCAGAAGACCGCCCAAAAGACAGGTCAAGAGACTCGACAATGTTGACGGGGGTCCTGGCCGGCTGACCTGACGGGGACACCGTGAGGCCAGTGGCTGAAGCCGCATCCTCGACCGAAGCCGAGCGTCGGCCGATGAGGGAAGGGGAAACTTCCTGCTCCCGCCGACGAAGAGACCCCGCCTGCGGCCCCTTAGATTTAGGCCGAGCGGCAGGACTCCAGGGTCCCTCTCCTTTGGAGGAGAGGGAATGACGAAGCTCCTTGAACGAAGCTGCATGAGTTGAACCCAAGGAGAGCGGGATAAGCGCCGCAACCGAGGGAGAGAGGGGAGAAGCCGCCCCCTCCCCGGCAGGATCGAACTGCTGAGAAACAGTCGAAGCGGACACCCGCCTGTCCGAGGGAATCTCCGGAGCGGAAAAACCTACCGGATGTCCAAGCCCCGAACGGGCCGCGTGGTCCTCCAGAGAGCTGACCGAAATGGCAGAACAGAAATCGCAAACCTGAGGATCGTGATCCAAGTCCAGGCAATAAACGCACGTGGAATGCGAGTCTCTCCTGGAGGAACTAACCATGCGCCTCCCGGGGCCGGAAAAGGACTGAGCCATCGCCGTAGCGAAGAAGAAAAGATCGAAGTTTCAGAAAACACGCTCTAATGATTTCGAAGACCCCAAATTTTCAGAACTAGTCGAAACGCAGAGCGCTAAGGAGGGAATCTGAGCTTCCAAGCGTAAGGAAGATCTGGCGCTGGGCGGAGCCGAGAGTTTTACCACCCGGGTGGGTGGGAGGAGCCAGCTTGAAGACCTTCCGGCAAGATTTAAAGTGGCAAGGGACCTGCCAATAAGTGTGGATGAACAACATATCCATGTCCCTAGAAAGGGTGGATTACCCATAATTACTTGCGCCCGCTGCATTAGGACCCACACGGCGCTT
This sequence comes from Neoceratodus forsteri, assembly GCA_016271365.2. NCBI lineage: Eukaryota > Metazoa > Chordata > Ceratodontiformes > Ceratodontidae > Neoceratodus > Neoceratodus forsteri. Next base: position 1,270,133,563 of record CM057449.1, on the reverse strand, counting down.
CTGTGTTCGCCGAAAAGTTTCGGCATTTTGTTTAAATATGTGGATTGCACCAAAAATTATGTTCACAGCAGCCACGGACTCCCGCAGCTGTTTTTAAAGGTAGGTGAGGACGGGAGCGGGCTGGGAATTGTCTTTGCAGGTCACCTTTAAACTCAGGATTAAACAATACCTCTTGGACAGTTCTGTGTGTGACAGCACTTAAATGTTACTGTACCATAAACAGTTCAGGTTTTGATTTCACTTATTAATGTTACTGTAACCATGACCGTCTACCTGTGAAATCCTTGACCTGTTTTCTCATGTGTCTGTATAACTCCTGTCCCCTTTGTACTCTGTGTTATTTCGTCACTGGACGCTTGTGAAAACTGGCAGTTTTGCTCACATGCCTTTCCAGTATTAAAAAAAATGAAAATGAAATAAAATAAAAATATGCTTCGCTAAAAACTCTGTTAATGCACCATTTAGGGTTAAGACTACAACAACAGGAAAAAATTACTCACCTTAGTAATGTTTCTTCTAATGAAGTCTTGCTGTATTCTGACTACTGCAGTCAGCCCCAGCACTCAAACTGCCACGGAGAGAAGAGGGTTAATTTTCAATGCAGAGCATTGAACGCTGAGCTCGAGCTCGGTTCCAACCTCTTTCTGCTGCACTCTGAAGCACAACCGTCAGATTTTTACGAGCTAATACTAACTACTATGTGGAAACTGCAAAATTTTTACTAGCCAAATGGCAACCAAATATTTTGGATCCCCAAAAGACTCAAGTCAAGAAATCCAAAATCAAAAACCAGGTAGTGAACAACTTAAGACTGTTAAATTAATAATATAACCCACTCCCCTTCTCTAAAGGAGGGAGTGGCCAAATGCACCCCTAGGGTGCAACACTACACCTGCCAGCCCACTTCCCAAAAACAGGTTCTGAGAGGGGAGGTAGGGAAGGAGGTCAGAATACAGCAAGACTCCATTAGAAGAAACATAATTACTAAGGTGAGTATTTTTTTCTTCAAACCACATGAAGTCTTGCTGTATTCTGATTATTGCAGACTACCATGCAGTACCTCCATGGAGGAGGGGATTGAACCTACCTTAGAATAGGCTCTGCAGTACTGCTGTATCAAACCGAGCATCACTCCTAGCCTGGCTGTCCAGGGAGTAATGTCTGGTAAATGTATGTACTGTTTTCCAGGTGGCTGCTTTACATATCTCTAGCAAAGGAATATCCCTGGCCACAGCCAGGGAAGCAGCTGTACCTCTAGTCGAATGAGCACTCAGACCTGAGGGAGGTATTTTGCCTAGCTTCTCATATCAGAATTGAATACAAGAGACAATCCACCTGGCAATAGTTCTCTTAGTGGCAGGTTTGCCCTTCCCCACTTCCCCATAAGTGAGGAACAACTAAAGGGAGTCAAACCTGTGGGCCTTAGTACGCTCAATGTAGTAGTTAAGGGCCCTTTTAACATCTAAACTGTGAAGTCTTCTTTCTCCTGAAGAAGCGTGATCAGTGAAGAATACAGGGAGAGACAGAGACTGGTTGAGATGAAAATCTGAAACCACCTTACGCAAGAACCTCCTATTGGTTCTAAGGACCACCTTATCTCTATGGAATAAGATAAAATCAGGCTCCACTGACAGAGCTTGCAACTCACTGATACGTCTGGCAGAGGTAATAGCTACCAGAAACACAGTCTTCCAAGTCAAGTACTTAAGTTCTGCTGAAGACAAAGGTTCAAAAGCGGGTTGCATAAGCTGTGCAATGCAAACATTAAGATCTCAAGCAGGGGAAGGGTCCCTAAAGCGGGGATTGGTATGAAGCAATCCCTTGAAAAATTTACACAAAAACAGGATGAGATGACAGTGAAGAAGGTTTTCCTACTGACAAAAAAGCAGAAACAGCTGACAAATGTACTTTGAGGGTAGTTGGCCTGAGGCCTAGGCCATTGAGGTGAACCATATAGTCCAGAAAGTACAGTTACATAAGAACTTACCGTAACAGTAGATCTTCGAGAACAGCTCTTGCAGCAGGTTACACCATTAGGACTGAAGCCGGCAGGCGCCAGGACCCCAGGAAATTTTCTAGCTAGCAGTATTCAGCAGGGACCGCTCCGACGTCAGTCCCGCCCCCGACGTCAGGCGTAGTACATAAGGAGGCGGTCCCCCTTAATCCTCAGTTCTCCCGCCAGAGACTCCCGGCCGCTGGATGACATCAGAAGAGGAGACCGAGGATCCGCCATCAAATGGCAAACAAAGAGGCTGTAAATGCCTTATCCTAGGAGAAGGATGTTGCGTCTATAACCTACCTCCAGCGGGGATGGTGGGAGGGAAAGTACCTGCTGCAACAGCTGTTCTCGAAGATCTACTGTTACGGCAAGTTCTTACGTAACTGTACTATCTTACTTCTCGAGAAACAGCTCTTGCAGCAGGTTACACCATTAGGACTGATTCCCAAGCAATACTGGAAATCACACACCATCAGGAGGAGGAAAGGTAAAAATCCTCAAATTACATCGAGCCTAGGACATAAGTCCCTGAAGGACTGCTAGACGAAAACCTGCTCTTCGCCTCGATGCGATATCCAGGCTATAATGCCTGATGAAAGTGTGGATGGAGCTCCAGGTAGCTGCAGCACAAATAGCTGAAGTGGATACGTTCTTCAAAGCTGCGAAAGAGGTAGCCACCCCTCTGGTGGAATGACCCTTAACCGTGCCCGGTAAGGGTTTACTGCGCTTCTGGTAACAGAATATAAAATACTGAATGAGCCATCTAGACAGCGACTGTTTTGAAACGGGAGCTCCCACCATTCTGTGGGCAAAGGAGACAAAAAGCTGGTCCGATTTTCGGTGGTGTTTGGTTCTGGTCAGGTAGTATGTGAGACACCTGTTCACATCTAGAGTGTGCAGGAGGGCTCCTCCTCGATTACAGTGTTTCGGGAAATACACTGGTAAATCGATATCCTGATTAAGGGTGGGTGCTGAGACCACCTTAGGCAAAAATTTAGGATTAGTCCTTAGGGATACCCTGTCTTGGTGGAAAACCAAATAAGGGTTCTTTGCACATAAGTGCGTGTAGTTCAGAAATTCTTCTGGCCGAGGTAACGGCAACTAAAAATAACATTTTCCAAGAGAGAAAACGTAGCTTGCAATCCGCGGCTGGTTCAAAAGGTGGCAGCGTGAGCTGCTCCAAGATGAAGGACAGATCCCATGGTGGAATTGGATCCTTAATCGGGGGCCTAAGGTGGAGAACACCCCCCCAGGAAGGTACGTGTCGTGTCCAATTGAGCTATAGTGCATTGGCCTATAGGGACATGATAGGCTGAAATGGCACAGAGGTGTACCTTAATCGAGGAGTAAGCCAAACCAGAGTGGAAAAGGGACAGCAGGTAGTCCAATACCAGCTTCTCTGGGCAGTCCAAAGGCGATAAACTGCACGCTTGAACCCATAAGCAAAACCTGCGCCACTTCATGGCATAGGTCGCATGGGTAGTCAGTTTCCTGGTGGCAGTGAGAATGTCTGCCACCTCTTGCGAGACCCTGTGTCGCATCATGGCTATGTCTCTAGCAGCCAAGCATGCAGGTTCAGGGAACGTAGGTCCGGATGGACCAAAGAACCTGCCTCCTGAGACAGCAAATGGGAGCTGATTGGTAAAGGCACTGGAGGTTCCCGGGAGAGCTGATGAAAGAGAGACAACCAGATCTGCCTGGGCCAAAAGGGCGCGATCAGTATAAGTGTCGCTTGCTCCCTGCGAAGTTTTAGAAGAACTCTCTGGATCAACGGGAAAGGGGGAAAGGCATAGAGGAATCTGCCCGCCTAGGAGAGGGACAACGGCGTCTCGCCAGAAAACACCAGGCCCTGGATCTAGCGAGCAAAAATTGGGCAGTTTTGCGTTGGATGGGGACGCGAAAAGGTCTAGTTCTTGAGTACCCCATCTGCGAAACAGATCCTCTGCTACCTCCTGAAGTAGTTCCCATTTGTGGACTCTGGCCTGAGAGTGGCTCAGGCTGTCTGCGATGACGCTGTCCACTCCTGGAACATGAACGGCAATAAGGCTTGCGCCGTGTTGCAAGACCTAATCCCACACTCTCATGGCCTCCCTGCAAAGTGGGTAGGAATGGGTGCCTCCTTGTTTGTTGAGGTAATACATCACCGCGGAATTGTCCGTTTGTAACAGAAATGTACCTGGTGGAATCTCCCATTGGAAGGCCTGCAGGGCGTAAAGAACTGCCCTCATCTCCATGATATTTATGTGGAGATGAGACTCTTGGTCTGTCCACAGGCCCTGAGACCGGACACCATCGAGGTGTCCTCCCCAACCGAGCCCTGAGGCATCTGTGGAGAATGTCACAGTCGGGGACGGCGCTATGAAGGGGACTCCCGCCGAGAGATTCCTTGAATCTAGCCACCATTGCCAATCTCAAATTACGGCCTTCGTGATCCGGACTGGATGCTGCAGATGGTCTTGCCTTTGGTCCCATTGTACCCATAACATCCACTGGGTTACCTGCACGTGGAGATGGACTAGCGGGACTGTTGCAATGGCTGCAGCCATGTGTCCGAGCAGGCAAAGGACCAGTCTGGCAGGAACTGTCTTCTTCGTCGAAAAGTCCCTGATTAGGGATCTTATGTGTTCCGCTCTGTCCAGGGGAAGGAAAGCTTTCCCTTGGACAGTGTCCAGAACTGCACCTATGAATTGCAGAGTCTGGGACGGAACCAGGCGTGACTTCTCATAATTGATGATAATGCCCAACGTCTCGAACAGAGACTGAGCAGTGAATGGCAGACATCAGGGCCTCCCGGGAAGGCGTCATGAGAAGCCAATCATCCAGGTAGGGGAACACATAGTGGTCCTGTCTCCTCAGAGATGCGGCTACGACCACGGTGCCGATGACAGCCCGAAGGGGAGAGCTCGGAACTGATAATGGTAACCCTGAAACTCGAAGAGCAGGAACCTCCTGTGCGCCTGAGCAATAGGAATATGCAGGTAAGCATCCTGCATGTCTAGGGACACTAGAAAAGCGCCCTGCTTCAGCATGGGAATCAGACCTGGGAGGGTCACCATGCGGAAGCGTTTGTATAGGACCGAGACGAGGTCGCTGAGGTCCAGTATTGGACGGAGGTCCCCTGTCTTCTTTGGAACCAGAAAGAAGTGAGAATAATACCCTAGTCCCCTCTGGTTCCTTTGTACGTGCTTTATGGCTTCTTTTCCCAGAAGCGCGAGCACCTCCTGCTGTATGAGCAGGGCATGCTGACCCGAGTAACGGGAGGAGGAGGAGGTCTTGTAGGGTGGTAGTCTAGAAATTCTGTGAAATGGCCTTTCTTGACCAACTGAGAACCCACCTGTCGGTGATGTCGACTGCCACCTTAAAAAGTGGCTTAGTTGATGCCCGACTTTCCCTTGCCCGCTGATCCAGAGGAGGGCGGGAGCCGGAAGGAGTCATCGCTGTGGCAGCACTGGTCCCTGCGGGCTGGGCCGGCTTTGTGTAACGTTGGCCTCTGCCTGGGGATGAATTGGCCTGGGCCTTTCATAAAAAAGTGCCCCTTTGCTGCTGGCCGGAACGTGGCTGCTGCCTTTGTTGCCGGCCATGAAAACGGCTCTGGTTCCTACGAAAGGAACTAGGCCTGGATCTGTACATGGCCTGTACAGATCGGACTGCCTTCCCTGCGTCCTGGAGTTTGGTGATGACCGTCTCCGAGGATTCACCAAAGAGTACCTCACCATTGTACAGGACGTCTAGAATATTCTTCTGTATGTCTGGGGTGAAGCCGGAGAGACGGAGCCAGCAGTGTCGCCGGAGACAAACGCCTGAAGCTGCAGCTCTGGCCGAAGAGTCCGCGGAATCAAATGCGGCTCTAAGTACTTGGGTCCCCACATCTGACCCGGTGTGGAGTAGGTTAAGGAGCACCGCTTTCTGGTTGGCATCGGGAAGCTTTTCAACCAGGTCCTGGCCTTGTTCCCACAGGGCGTTCTGAAACTGTACCATATGGGTAAGGTAGTTCAGAGACCTGATGGCACATGTAGCAGCCGCGTACGTGCACCTCCCCAGGGCATCCAATTGCTTGGATTCCTGGTCCAGTGGCTGAGTGCTTATATGCTGGGGCCTTTGAGACTGGTCATGTGAGGCTGTGATGACCAGGGAGTTTGCCAGAGGTTGCTTCGCCAAGTACTGGTCTTCTCTCGGAGCCTTGTACAGGCGGTCAGCCTACTTCGGCACCACGGGAGTGGAGTGCAGGCACTTCCATGCAGCCTTGGTGATTTCCGAGAACATGTCCACCAAGGGTGGGACTACCACAGGCTTTGGGTCTTTTTGCCAAAGATAGCAGGCAAGGCATTGTCATTCGGGGTCAAGGTCTTCAGCATCCTACCCCATGTTGTCCTCAATGTGCCTCATGATCTCAGCGAAGGAGGGATCATCCGGTGGAGACCTGGGGAGGTCATATGGGTCAGGAGAGGAGATGCTGAGTGGAGAAGGAGATCTGGAGTAGTCCGAGGTGTCCGATCTGGAATCCTCCCCCAACGGAGTATACCGGCATCGTCTGGGTCGTTTGGGACTGGGAGACCCTGATGGAGATCTGGAGGGAGGCCTTCTCCTGTCTTTAGATCTGCCCCTAGGAGGTGAAGTCTGTTCTTTGGGGGTTGGTGGTCATCCTGTTGGCCCCTTAGGTGGAGGAGGGGGTGTAGGAGGTGAAGGAGTAGGAGGAGGAGGAGAAGGAGTAGTAGGAGGAGGAGAAGGAGGTTTGACGGGGACCACATCCTTTCTGATGGCGTCCCACCAAAAAGTAAAGAGTTCCTTTACTTCTTCGATATTCATACCCGACGACAGGTCTGGCACCGATGGTCTGTCGCCGGGGTCGGGTCCCCATGTGTCTCCCAGTCCGGGGAGGGTTCCCGTTGGAGCCCGGCATCCTCGGTGTCGCCCGCCTGGTCTTCGGGCTGTCCTCCTTCATCGATTCCCTATGACCGGCGTCCACCGGTGATGGGGGGGCGGTCTTCCACTACGGAGATGCCGATGTCGGTCTCTTGGCCGACACCTTCGGATCCAGCGAACGTGCAGCCGGCGACTGGTGTCTGGCTGGTGTTGTCGGCTCCTGTGAGTGCCTGGCTGATCTGGAATGTTTAGCCGAAGTCGGGTCCGATGCCCTTTTCAGGGACGTCAGGTCCTTGGTCTTTCTGGGTGCAGGATCAGGACCTCTGGGCAGTTGGGAGACCGACCTGGAGTCGGTGTCCTGACATCGAGTGGAAGAAGAGGACTTATGGCGCTCAGAAGACTTCGAAGAGGCCTTGGATGGGGTGGAGGAAGCAGAGGGCCTCGATGTCTTGATCGGCTGGAGCGAGGAAGAGCCGCCTGAAGTCCGAACCTTAACCGGGGGGGTGGGGCTGTCAAGGAGCCCTGGAAGGAGAGCGGTCCTATCTGGAGCCGGAGCTGTGGGAGCCCAAGGCCCGAGTTGGGGACCTAGACCTCACCTTCTCCCAGTGCTTGTCCCGGTGTTTATGGGCTTTAGAAGACGATTCTCCCCTGGAGGAATGTTCTTGGTCCATCCTTTTTAATTTCTCTTCGAGGAGATATGACTGTGTGCCTTCTGACGACGGATCCTGGTACGGCTATTGAATCCTTGGCAAAAAGTGCAGGCCTTGGTATCATGGTCCAGGCCTAGTCAATGCACGCAGGAAGAGTGAGGATCCTTGAAAGGGATCTGTTTTCCGCAGGCACACTTAGAAAGGTGACCCTCAAGCGATGGAGCTGGAGAGGACATCAGTTGTGCAAAGAAATTCACAGAACGTTCTGTAGTCGTCATAAGCTACGAGAGGCCGATGCTGGCGAGTTGACGGCGGGAAAAGAACTGGGGATTATGGGGACTGCCTCCTTATGTACTACGCCTGATGGGGGCGGGACCGACGTCTGAGGCAGTCCCTGCTGAATACTGCTAGCTAGAAAATTTCCGTGGGATCCTGGCGCCTGCCGGCTTCAGTCCTAATGGTTTAACCTGCTGCAAGAGCTGTTTCTCCAAGCAAGATCTGTAGACAATTCAGTAGTGACTGGAGATGTATGCTTCTTGAAACACCAAACACTGAACCTCTTCCACTTGGAATTATAAGTTTTCCTGGTGGCAGGTTTTCGAGAGGCTTTGAGAATGTCCAGAACCCCTTGAGACAGGTGCAAATTTGCATACTCTAACCCTTCAAGAGCCATGCCTTGAGATTGAGAGACCGAAGGTTGGGATATTAAATCCTCCCCTGAGAGGAGGTTAACAGATTGTGATTCCTGGGAAGAGACAGGGGAAGATGGACTACTAGGAACAGCAAGAGAGGATACCAAGGCTGCCTGACCCAATCTGGAGCAATCAGGATCACTTTGCAAGATTGTGATCTTATTTTGACCAGGACCTTGAACATCAGAGGAAATGGAGGGAAAACATATAGAAAGTTCCCTTCCCAATCCAGAACCAGAACATCCAGAGGGACTGAGCCCAAGACTGAGGGTCTGCAACAAAATAGAGGAAGCTGGTGATTGTCTGGGGCTGCAAAGAGATCTATCTCTGGAGTGCCACATCTTGAAAAAAATCACTTTTAACACTAGGGGATCCAGGGACCATTCGTGATGGCCCTGGGAAATCCTGCTCAATGCATCTGCGAGCACATTGTCCTTTCCTGGGAGGTGAACTGCTACCAGAGAGGCCTGAAGGGAGTAAGCCAGCGACCATATTTTCATGGCTTCCGTGCACAAGACTGTTGTTCGAGTTTCTCCTTGCCTGTTGATGTACCACATGGTGGTGGTGTTGCCTGTCCTGACTTGAACCACCTTGTTCTTCACTGATTGTGAGAAAGCCTGTAGAGCCAGGTACACTGCCCTGAGCTCTGGAAGATTGATGTGAAGAAGAGACTCCTGAGGGGACCACACTCCCTGAGCTGTGAGGGTCTCCAAATGAGCCCCCAACCCAGGAGAGAGGCATCTGTGGTTAGGACCACAGAATGAGACTGTGAAATGAATGGGACCCCTTGCCTGAGATTGTCCTGATCCTGCCACCACTGAAGAGCCTGGATCAGAGTCTGAGTCACTGGAATCAACTTGGTCAGAGGATCTTTTTTCTGAGACTAAAAAGCCCTCAGATGAAACTGAATGTCTCTCATCTGAACTCTGGCCCCTTGGACCACTGCAGTGGAAGCTGCCATGTGGCCCAGTAACTGAAGAAAGTGTCTTGCTGGTCGAGAGACCAGAGGATGGAAAGAGGAGGCCAGCTCTATAATGGCCTTCACCCGTGCCAAGGGGAGAAATGCCTTTGCTTTGACTGTGTCTAGATCCACCCCTATGAAAGTCAATAGCTGTACTGGCTCGAGGACTGACTTGGGAAGATTGAGAAGGAAGCCTAGAGAAGTGAGCACTTGCTGGGTCACTTTTAGACCTGACTTGACTTGGTCTGGAGACTGACGCACTATGAGCCAGTCATCCAGGTAAGGGAATATGGAGATATTTTTTCTCCTTAGAAAAGCCACTACTACTGCCAGGCACTTGGTGAACACCCTTGGAGCTGATGACAGGCCGAAGGGCATTGCTCTGAATTGGTAATGGCCTGAAGGCAGTTCGAACCGGAGGTACTTTCTGTGGGAGCACCTGATGAAATTGTGAAAGTAGGCATCCTTTAGGTCCAGGGAGGCTAGCCAGTCCCCTGTCCTTAGAGAGGGAAGAATTATTCCCAGAGTCACCATCTTGAACTTTGGTTTTAATAGATGTTTGTTCAGGTATCTTAAATCTAGGATGGGCCGCCACTCCCCTGATTTCTTTGGGGTAATGAAGTACCTGGAGTACAGACCTTTGGCCCCGTGGGTTGTAGGAACTCTCTCTATGGCCCTTAAGGCCAGAAGAGACGAAACCTCTGCCTCTAGGGCAATGATTTTGGAGATGTTTGCAGGTGAAAAAGATCTGGCTCTCAGTTTCAGAAACTTTTTGAAGCTGAGAGCCAGTCCCTGGCTTACTACCTTCAAGACTCACTTGTCTGAGGTAACAGACTTCCAGTCCTGGAAGCAGTAAGCCAGCCTGCCTGCTACAGGAATGGGGGAGTCAACCCTGGCTGACACCTCAGGGTGTCTGCTTGGCAGGGGCCCTGGGCTGAGAGTAGGATGCAGCTCTGTTCATCCCCCTTCTACCTCTCCCTGTAAAGAGCCTCCTCTGGGAAAAAGGAGAGGAGGCCTGAGCTTGGAAGAAAGGCCTCTGAAAAGGCCTGCCCCTAGACTGCTGCCTCTGAGGAGTGGTTTGCCTTTCTTTGGCTTGAGCACTCCCATAGGTGGTCCTGTATTTGTCCATCTTTTTCATGTAATTCTCTGTCTGCTCCCCAAACAGAGAATTACCTACAACAGGGAAATCCATTACCTTAGCCTGGGTATCCTGTGATAGGCTAGTACATCCAAGCTAAGTCATCCTCCTCAGAGCAATAGATGTAGTCGTGACTCTAGATGACACATCATTGGAGTCAACAGCAGCATGAAATTGGATTTTTGATGCCTCAATCCCATCAGCAGCCATGTCCTGCAGTTCCTTGGCCAGCTGGGGGGAAGCCTGCTTGGCCAGTTCCAAAATAGACTCCCACTTGGACTTTTGGAACCTGGCTGCATAGGCTATGTAATTAGTCTGAGTCACAAGGAAAATGCCAAATACTGCTTCTTGGCCATGGCATCTATCTTCCTGGAGTCCTTATCCGGGGGTGTGTGAAGCCAAGGGAATGCCGGCCTTATCATAGGCTGCAGCTTGTACTACCCCAACATGGCTGCAATGCTAATTCAGAAACTCCGAAATTGAGCCTGACAGCATATACCTCCTGTCCACACGTTTGTCCACTGGAGGCAGAGAATTTGCGGTTTTTAAAAGTTTATGCGTCTGTTTCCCAAAAGATTTATGCAAGGGAATAGACAGCCTCTTGGACGCTGGGATATCCATCATCTCAACGAAATCAGGCTCTTCTTCCTCCTCAACAGCTTCATCCACAGGGAGCTGGAGGGTCTCAGCCACTTTCTTGTAGAACATAAAGTGGGAAGGGGACTCAGAAAGCCTAGGAGGGGAAACTCCAGAAGGTCTGTCTGGGGAGATGTCCGGTTCAATAGGCTCATCCAGACCTTCCCCACCATCATACTAGTCTTCGTCATCCTCTTCAACTTCCCCCTCCCATTCCGGATCACAGTATTCCTCCAGAGAATAATCTGCAACCGGAGGAGCCGACTGAACCGAGCGCCTACCAGTGGGGGCTGGTTCAGTCGGAACCGGACGGAGCGATTCTACAATGCTAATCACCCAGGCAATTTCATCGGCCATCGGATGAAGAAATTCAGGATTCGAACCAGTCGATTTCTCTTTCCTTTTCTTTTTTGAAGGAACCGACCACTAAGAGTCGGCTTTCCTCTTGCCCGAGGAAGTCTGGCCCTGGTCAGAGGGCACTCCCTCAGGTTCGGTCGGAACCGAACCAGGCTGGCCATCCGGGTCAGTGGACTTCTCGGCCTCTTAATCCCCTAAGCCTGCCCAACCATTTTTTCTAGGGTGGTCTTAGGGAAATTTTTACAAATTTGGCAGTCTGAATCGAGGTGGTCAAACCCCAGACAATATACACAGGTGGTGTGGGGATCAGCCTTAGCAAAGGCCTCCCCACACACACTACAGTGCTGAAACCCAGTGGGCCCGTTTCTTTGCCTTGGTTTTTCAGACATGGCCACAAACAAATAAACTTACCCTTTACACGGCTTCAAACCAGGTAAGACTAACCTATCGGTTCCTCACCGTGTCACGGGTGCTAGAAAAAACGGAAAATGCGGGGTTTTTTTTTTAGAACTGATAGGTACCAGAATCACCACAAGACATACTTCACAAGAAGAAATGATAATTTCAGCCGAACCGACCGCAAGTAAATTTTACAATTTCCTCACAAAAAAACTCTCAAAACTCTACAGTCCACTACCCATAACACTTACTATACCACAGACAGGGATCTGAACCAAGAAAAAGAGAGAAAATCTCATGGTTTAAACTGACGATTAGTTTACCGAACCAACAAGCAAGGAGAAAACTCCAGAGCGACTGTTCAGTTAGGCAGAGTAAAGAATCTGATGGTTACACTTCAAGTGCAGCAGACAGTGGTTTGAACTAAGCTCGAGCTCAACGTTCTATGCTTCCAGCATAAGAGTTAACTCTTTCAACTCCGGGGCAGTTCAAGTGCTGGGGCTAACTGCAATATGTCAGAATACAGCAAGACTTCATGTTGTTTGAATTTACATTTCTCTACTGTTTGTCCAGGTGTATCAACAGGTGGCGTTAATTAATTGTTACTGTTTTGTTCGTTGTTTTGTCAGTTAATGTACAGGTAGTTCTTGACCACCAGATGGCACTTTAATTTAAAAAAAAAAGCACTTTCTCTTTGGTCCTCTCCGTCCCCGGCGCCACCGGAACCATGACAATAATAATAAAAACCTCCCTGGTTAACAAGCAGATGTTCACTGCTGAACATAAGGCAAGATGTGGAGAAAAAGAGAACAGTCTATGGTCTGGGGTCAAAAATGTCTTCGGATGGCTCCCAAGCACCTTCCCACCATTGCTCCATATCGCTTTCATTTAAAAAGATAAAAGTAACAGAATAAAACATAGCCAAAATAAAAGAAAATAATTTCAAATAAAGCGTGAGTGGTTGGTGGTGAGTGAACCTGGTGTCAAACGTACAGTATAGGAAGCATGATAGGATGAAAAGACAAGAAAGGGAGAAAATAAAAATCTCTTCTGTACAGCACTGTCTGTTAATTCAGTATCCTGTCATTTTGCTTTCCTTTGCTTCCTTTTTTTACATTTTGTATATTTATTTGAAAAATAATATAATATCAGCAAGGGTTAAATGCAGAAGTTGTTATATAGTCCAATATAGTCCCATCTAGTGTGCCTGACTTTTTTATCCAAAGCACACCGTCTACAAATTGAAAAACGATGATACTGTCTTATTTCTCCGATAACTTGGTACTTGGTTTACTTTCTAAGTGAGCATAATGTAAACTTCAATTGCTTGGCAGGTGTCTTACTCTGGGAATCGCCATCTCTTCAACCCCCAACCCCATACACATCTTATGGTCACACTTGCAAAATGTAAAGTAATTATTTTTTCTATTTTTAGAGCTCATTTTGACCTATTTATATAGCTCGTCTTGTAAGGAACTTGTGTGATTTTAACATTAATAGATGTTAACAATGTGTAGACACATTGCCCCCCCCCCCAAAAAAAAAAAGTATGATAGCAACACATTCAGACATTAAGACTACTATAAATGTTCCAAAATATGTCATGTTATGATTTACAGTGATGTACAAAAACAATGTCCCCAGAGTTATAAAAAAAAAAAAACCTGCTGTTCCTTGGAGAACATGCCCAGCTATAGAAACAATATTCCCAGGTTGTTCACTGAATGGTTAACAACAGCATAAACTGTGTCAGCACCTTGTAGTGCTCTCGTTTGTTTGGCTACACTGTACTACAGTATGTGTTTTTACTTGACACACAGTGCAACCTACATAAAATGTACCACAACTGCTACAGTACATACTGTAAGAGATGCACAAAAACAAACCTGATACAATTCCCAGCATCACTTACAGTATACCAGCTTCACTTCCAGCACTAGTATTTACCGGCATTTTAGTCTGCGTAACGTATGGAGAGTGTAAACAGTTGCAACATTTGAACGTACCAGTTGGAGAGGTGCATGACATATTTTGGGTGCCTGGAATTCTAAGGAGACTGGGTACAACATGGTCCCTAAAGGCATCAATATGCTTCCTCAGTTTTTTGTCAATGCCCAGAATATTCAATTATGCTTTATGATTTTTCTAAGCTCTTATGAATGAACAGAGATACAGTAGTAGTAACAAATGGACATGTCAGCCCGTTCTCTCTATTAGAAACTCCAGGGATCTACGGTACTGTAGGGTGATTCTCCGGGTATTGTTTCTATGTGTTGGACAACATGCTGCTGTACTGGCAACCTTGAGTGCAATATACCGTATGGCATACAGCAATGGGCAAAAGGGCATGGAATGCCAGATCAGTGTCACGGAGTAAAGCATAGCAGTACAGGATGCACAGACAAAATGCGTCACTGCAACGGCAGCATCCCTCCTTTCACAATCAAATCTGAAAGTGAAAACTGTATGCCTCCTATCACTTCACGTACTGTGCTGTACAGTATCTAAAAATCTTACTGAATTACTGCATAGAGCAAGGTTACCAAACTTTGTACATCTGCACCCTTCACATCCAGTTGGTCGAAATTTTATTTAACAAGGGTTTACATGCTTGGATATTTAAGTGATGGACACAAGGATTAATCCTCTGATCACTCAAAAAAAAATTATAAAATTAAAATATGCCATATTTTTCTTTCAAAGCAAATGAATGTCAATTGCAACAATTATATTCACATAATATACAGTCCCTAAAAGTGTAAACAAAAACATGTGTTCAATTATTCATATGGGCATGGGAGGCTAGCAGAATGTGCACAAGGCAATACTGAAGTGAGAACAAAGGTGAAGCACGGGACCAGTGCAAGTATTGCACCAGACCGGACTGCTAATATTTTAATATTTTTATCTATGCCTGTCAAAAAAAAAAAGGACTATGTAGGCATTAATCACCGACAGAGGAGGGCTCTGCCGGTGGATTAATGCCCGCTGGGGGGGGTTGGTGCACGAGGGCGAAGCCCGAGGGTTCCAACCACCCAGCGGGCATTAATCACTGGCAAAGCCCGACTCTGGAGGTGATTAATGTGCTTGTAACATGGCAAGTGCAGTACAGTTATTTTACAGATAAGAAGGAAAACTTCTGAAAAGGCAGAGACAGTCTATAAATATTTGTAGTTTTTAATGCTTATTTCAATGAGTTTTACAATGGTAACAATCAGCACAGTTTAACACTGTGCATTAATGCTGTGGCTGTTGAAATGTTCAGTGGTCATAAAACAGTACAGTTATGATGGTTACATTTATTGTACGATATGGTTGCTATGTGTTTCTTAAAAAAAGAATCGTGGAACAAATTACGCTACTCGCTATTTGGTAGAAAACAGTTGCAATGATTTGTGGGTTCCAAAACTGTGAT
Organism: Neoceratodus forsteri; assembly: GCA_016271365.2. NCBI lineage: Eukaryota > Metazoa > Chordata > Ceratodontiformes > Ceratodontidae > Neoceratodus > Neoceratodus forsteri. The sequence goes on along the minus strand of CM057449.1, from coordinate 1,270,118,453 downwards.
TAGCATACATCAGTCACAGACCGCTATTTTCAACGGCTTCTTCCTCAGTACGTATAACACTATTATTCATTACATTACACAAATGCTTACTAGGATAAAAGTACATGTTTAGTAATTTTGCAACAAATCATCCTGTTCTGCTACTATTGACAACGGTCGCACATGGAACAGCATTTGTTCTGCCTCGGAAATTGTGGTGCTTTTATTCTCTAATGGTAGACTCAGGTGGAACACTATAACAATACAGTTCATGGGGCTATTTACAGTACATCTGGAAACATTTAAAGGATCACAGCTGTGTTTCATGTCACTGTGACGATATCTGTGTTGAAATTGTGCATTTTCTTACTGACACTATAGCGGCAATAGCAACAGTATCAATTGGGTGGGTGGGTGGAACGAACCATACCACACTTGCTTGCTGTGTGGCTGTTCTGGGTACTACTTAGGTGGGCATATCTTAGGAATTACTGCAAGCTAGTTCTGGAGTACCATGGGGTGTGTAAGCCCCTTACATTGTCATTCTCCTGTACCGATCATTTGCCATGTTACAAATCAATTTGAGGACTCCTAATGGACCGCTACGTGCTCAGCGATCACCACCACCGCTATGCCTCACCACCGCCGCGTGAGGAGATGGTGACCTAGCGGGCGGGTCCCCTCTGCTGCTGCGGTGGCCACAGGTGGTACTAACCGAGTGGGCATTAACTGTAGATTAATACCCGCTCGGTTTGTGTCACCTGTGCCACTTCAGCCAAAGCGGCTGCTCCATTTCACTGCTCTCTGCCAAGGCGTGTTACAAGGGATTTTAACACCATGATGGCCTGTTGCACTACAAGTTATTATACAGAGGGGAGACGGTGAATTCATTTGAGGTACCCCCAGTAAATACTGTACCTAGCAGAATCCTTTTAAAAGTGGGCATGGAAACCAGTTCCCAAGTACTCAAACTGACTGGCACTTAAACATACCCTTTTTGTTGAATTACTTTAAACTTTGCTGCACCAGTGTGACTATTTCAAATGGAGCTCATATTCCTCCAGTCCTGACTTCTAGTTTTGAGTAATCTGTGGCAAAAGTTTTTTGTTACTTGATGTGTTGAGAGCCATATCATTGACTTTCCTAATTCTGGCAATTAAAAATATTCAACATACATTTAATTTGATTAATTTTTCCATTCCTTTCATTTTTGTTCAGACCAAATCAGATAAACATTTCAGCATTGATTTTTTTTTAATTATTCATATGGGTGTGAGAGGCTCAGCAGAATGTACACAAGGCAATACTGAAGCGAGAACGAAGGTTAAGCACGGGACCTATGCAAGCATTGCACTGGACCCGACTGCTAAGATTTTAATATTTTTATCTACTTTATTCTTTTGGTACACAGGAGGCAAACTAGACACATGTGCCTGTTTTCAAAGGTGACACAGGAGCTCTGAGGCGGTTAAGTGAATTTCTCAGTCACACATGGACAAATGTTTGCCTGCAGCTAAACAAACTTAAAATATTGTGTTTCACCAAATTCAAGTTTGCTGCCTAGAAATCCCTGGGTGTACTGATGTTGTACGTACTAATGTAATGACTACTGTTGTCTCTCACATCATTTATTCTCCCCCGGCCCCAAACCCACACTCTCAAACTGCATGCCATGAAAAACAGTGGTTTTCAGCAGTTGCTAGGAAATCTGCGGGTAACATCCTCATTCAGTGCTGTAACACTACACTACTGTATGTGTACAGACTGTTCATGGTCCCCATTATTAGCTGGCATGCCAGTCAAAAAAAAAAAGGAGATAGGGGGATTATAACACCACAATGGGCTGATGCTACTTTCTAATGGATAGACACTGCACTGAAAATAGCTGTTTCAAATCAGCACCCGTTTTCTAAATATAATCTTTCTGAACTGATTTGTAATGATACATGTTTAGAACAGGCAGCCTTTTTTGCTCAACCATTCAATATTTCAGTGGGTTCTTGTTGCAAACCCTGTGCGATTTCAGCTCCAACAAAGAGAGGTCATCAAAGGTCAATATGTGTAGTGATCTGTCCAATGCAAAACATCCAGTTCAAATTAGAACCCTCAGAAATACAGGCTTATAATAGGAAAAGTGTGTGTGGGTAAATGGGGCAGGGGTTCGATTACCTCTGGGTTTCTACTTCATGTTTCATTGTCACACAGTGGGCAATTTTGTTTCAGGTTCACCACTTCCAGTTTGCAATTACTTTGCATACAAGAGCACCTTTAAACATGGGTATGAGGCATGGTGTCAGTCAAATTGTTACTGAATATGTGGCCTCATATTTGGATTACATGATACAGTCACCCTTATTACCTGCAGTGGTCATAACATCACTAAAATATTGCTTTGCGATTATTAAAATCTCTGTTCTCTGAATTTAGGTCTGCCTCATGGCATGCTATTTTAGCTACTGTGTTGTCAAACTGTAGTTCACGTTTATTTTATCTTTATGCTATTAGAATACATCCTAATTAGACATTTCAGTACAAAAAACAATTTATGTAATTAGATTTTCCCTAAAATACTGAGGAGATCCAATACGCTTGTGTATAAGTAAACTTTTATAGCGGATAATTAACTGCAGCAGTCTAGTTTTACACATTACCAGTTTACGTTGACTGCATTCACACTGAAGCTCCCTGCATATTTTCTTATGTACTGTATCACAGGCTCTATTTTATGTGAATACAGGACAGGGAGATGATAACTCAACTAGAAATAAGCTATTTAGAACAGCTATGCTGTGCACTGAGCTTCATTGTGGCTGCCCTCTACAGAAACTGGCAATGTGTAACTAAGACTGCCACTAGAAATGTCACCTAACATGTTTAATTTGTATAAATCCAGCACAGGGAAATCAGCTGTCTACTAAGCCTTCCCTCCTCAGTAGATTTAAATGTAAGTGTGCAACACAATATTTAGTTAAAAATTAGTAGCTTGCCCTTCGCTCCCTCAGGAAAAAAAGTCCCCTTAGGAAACAAGTTTGTCCTGTTTGTGCAGCAGGCTTGCCTCCATTGAAATCAGAGTATCCTCACAGCATGTGGGTGGGCTGAGTTTCTCCAATACTGACATCACATGTCTGCTTGCATTTAAGTTTGGGTGGGGTTGGGGAGGTGTGATTACAGTTGTGTCCTAGTCCTTTCCAAACAAGTAGTCCAGCAACTGCATTTCACAGGTTGGGGGGAGGAGTGCATCCCTTGAGTCTGTAATCATTTAAAAGGTGTGGAATGCAAATCCCATAAAAATACCTGTTCTGAATTTCAATACAAAAGGAAAGCCTGCTGGTCTGTTCCTGCTGTTCACAGAGCAGTGCAAGTGGGAAACATTTGTCACTGACCAATGCATCTTTTGGTCAATATAAGTGTGTGTGGGGGGGGACAACAAAGGAGTAGGACTTTAGGCATTTTTTTATATTTTATTCTTAGTGTCAACTTGTTATGGTGTGTTACATATAAATACATTGATTATGGGCTTAAAAGGACACAATGTATCAGTTCGCCACTGAAAGGCATAAAGTCTGACAACAGACAACATGTAAAACCAAAGCTGGGCATCTCTACCTGTAGCGAAGAGTTGCTGGCTGATTAGCTGTGCAAGAGCAAATTAAATTGCTATGCTATGCCATAGGTGAATTTAAGAACAGCCCCATAATTCGTTTTGTAAGTAGCCCGGTAGTGCCAAGGGAGCAAATCCAGAACTAGTGTACTTATAAGTCTAGTTATGGAATGGCAGAACAAAATTGTGATGATCACCTGTTGCACTACAAGTTATTATACAGAGGGGAAACACTGTATTCATTCAAGGTACCTCCAGTAAATACTGGACCTAGCAGAGTCCGTTTAAAAGTGGGCATGGAGACCAATTCCCAAGTACTCAAAGTGACTGGCACTTAAACATACCCTTTTTGTTGAATTACTTTAAACTTTGTGGCACCAGTGCGACTATTTCAAATACAGTTCGTATTTCTCCAGTCCTGACTTCTAGTTTTGAGTAATCTGTGGCAGAAGTTTTTATTTACTTGATGTGTTGAGAGCCGTATCATTGACTTCCCTAATTCTGATCATTAAAAATATTAAACATACATTTAATTTGATTAATTGTTCTATTCCTTTCATTTTTGTTCAGACCAAATCAGATAAACATTTCAGCATTGATTTTGTTTAATTATTCATATGGGTGTGAGAGGCTCAGCAGAATGTACACAAGGCAATACTGAAGAGAGAACGAACGTGAAGCACAGAACCTGTGCAAATATTATACTGGACCTGACTGCTAAGATTTAATATTTTTATCTACTTTATTCTTTTGGTACACAGGAGGCAAACTAGGCACACGTGCCTGTTTTCAGGGGTGACACAGGAGCTCTGAGGTGGTTAAGTGAATTGCTCAGTCACGCATGGACAAATACAGTACTGTTTGCCTGCAGCTAAACAAACTTGAAATATTGTGTTTCACCAAATTCAAGTTTGCTGCCTTTAAATTCTTGGTTGTACTGATGTTGTACGTACTGATGTAATGACTACTGATGTCTCCCATATCATTTATTCTCCCCCGACCCCAAACCCACACACTCAAACTGTATGCCATGAAAAACAGTCGCTAGGAAATCTGCAGGGAACATCTTCATTCAGTAATTGATTGTTTGAATTTACGGAGTTAGTATAATGAATTGGAGGAGTCTGTAACAGCTCTCATACTGTACATGGACAGAACAGAAGTTCTAACATGCATTCCCGAGTTAGCAGTTTGAAAAACTTTTTTTTTTTTGTAAAGTAAAAGTTTTTGAAGTCAAAGTACTGTATGTCAAACATAGCTTTTTTTTTTTTTTTACAGGTTTACTTTGCTTTTCCATTTTACTTTCAGTCCACTCAACTGCTGTTCACTAGCATGAGTTTATATGGCGTCTGTATATGGAAAAAAGTATACTGAAATCATTTGTTTTGTTCAACTGAATTTTAGTTCACTTTTGGTTGTGCTGGGTTTGTGCGTGTGTGTGTGGGGGGGCAGTCAACAGCAGACTTTTCAACGGTCGGCTTTCTCTCAGTAGCCTATGTCATTTTTTTTGTCCTTATGGATGTTATCAATACCATAATCTGTTACATATCCTTTCTTTTAACAATTGTTTAATTCACATTCAAAGCTCTATTAATGGATTATCTGAAGGAATCATGCAACTGTTTCAGATGCCGATGACCCCTAAGCCCCGGGTGCCACTCTCAAATCCTACGCCTAAGTATCTCAGCCACCCCACATTCCTAACAACAAAAACCTAGGACTTACAAGCCTAGTTCCCTTAATCCAAGATGGCCCTGCCTGTTCTCTACCTTTTACCTATTCTGGCCTCCCTTTTGGCTGCCTATTCTTTCACACCAATTTCTACCCTATTCCTTAATACCTCTTTATTTTTTATCATTTAGGTCTGAGCGCTTACATAGCAGAGACTATATGGGATTGTTGTCTCTTCTCATTTCAGTAAAGCTTATCATTATGTACCTTTGCATGTTAATTATGTTGACCGGTATCTTCACAATGTTCTTTCTTTTTTTTTTTGCACCATTGTCCACTGTAAATGTAATCTTATGAAGTGTACTGTATTGTATTAATGCACAGGACCACCCTGAAAATGAGCTTGCTCAATGGTGTTTATGCCTGGTTAAATAAAGTGATTGATTGATTCATTAGTGGAGAAGTATTTTTTTTTTCCAATTGCGAGTGCAGTCACACTGAATCTTTACTATTAATTCTATCTTTGCAAAATGGTTCTGTGCCGCTGGTTGCCTTTGCAGATTCTTAACTCCTGGCATTTTTACTGTGCTGTGTCTGTGGGCATCATCCCTCTGAAATGCTAATCGAAATGTAGTCTACTTTATTTTATCATAATGATTTTACAGTCCATGTCTCTGCTGTTACTTTAATTTCTGTACATTGAAAACACCCTCACCTATAGTGTTTTGTAACCCTTCCCCCTGCCCTCCCCAATAATTATATTAATTATAATATTATCTTATTTATCCTGCTGTTGTTTTTGAACATGTTTTCCATTAAGTGGAGAATATATGTCAATGGTTTGAGATATCAGCCAGGAGATGAAAAACTCTTTGGTCCACCAGATAAGGCTTTCAATAAAATAAAGCATTTGGTACTGGAGGGGCAGGTTTAGCAGAAAGGTGGTGACACACTGATTTTAAGTAATTTCAATGGCGACAGACATTAGCAGCATAAACAAAATTGAAGATCCCTGTCCTAAAACATTACATTTACTGTAGCCACCTGCTCATAGCCAATGGATGATCCACATAATACTGTAAATGTCCATTTCCATAGCACCTGCATTCGGTACATTCTTTATAAAACTACAGAATTAATAGCTACTAAGATTAAGTGTGACTGCACATGCAATGAGAAAAAAAATAAAAATCCCACACCGGAGTATGGAGAAAAAACCCTTAATCGCAGTGTCAGCACTCCTGCTACAACTTGTTTAAACATAAACAGGAACATTTTTAAGAAAATACATACACACACACACGATTTTAAATAGTTAATTGTATTGTCAGTCTCCTTTATGTCTGTCACTGATTAACTTGTCCACATTTGTACCAGGTTCCCTTTTAGAACAATTCCAGGATGCACAGTTGGTGCAGGAAGTAGTGCTGGGGTACAAGAGGTTGGGGGGGCAAGTGAGATAGGCAGTTGCCAATGCACCATGGATTTGCACAGTACTTTCCAAAGCCAATGACACGGACTACCACCTACAGTATTTTCAGCATTAGCAGGGCACGTTACTTGGTGGTCGAGTCAGTGCACATAGAGGATGAGATGACTGGAGAGCTGTGTAGTGCAGTTCCTGTTCAGATGTGTACTGTGTACTATTATTTCTGTTGCTGGTGCACACCTCCACATTTGTGCCAGGTTCCCATTTAAGAACAATCAAGGATGTACAGTAGGTCCATGGAGCAGTGCAGTGGTGCGAGTGGTGGGAACAGGGTGTGGGAGAGAGAGCGAGAAATAGGGCAAGGCAGGTGCTGCTGCAAATAACCACTGTACTCTTTTAAGCCACTGACATGGACCACTACCTGTACCTATTTTATGTACCTGAGGGGCATGATAGTTGGTGGTCCAGTGGGTTCTCGTATTTGGAATGACAAGGTGCTTTTGGCAGATATCAGAACTTTGAACACTGCAGCGCACCCAGACTGCCATTGAGTAGTGGGCCTCACTGTTGGATGGGGTTTGTTTTGTAGAGTCCCATGTATCAGTATTGTCCTGGGTCTATACACTGACATGAATACTGTGCTGCTACTATACAGTACATTTTAAATGACTGGAATCGGTCTCTAGCTTGCCCCCAAACTACTGCCCCATGCAGAAATCATCAGGATTTTTTTTGAACACCCAGCATTCAATAAGTTACAATTCACAATCCCCTGCCCAAACTGCAGTAAGACGTGACTGACCAAATGAACTTTACAATCTAACCAGTCTCTCTCACACACACACAACACACACACACACACACAGTAAAATACTTTTTTTTATTAAACATTGGGATCAGGCGCTCAATATTTTAATGAGTTTCAATAAGAGGATCACCCTGTCAGCCTCAAGAGTAAAACTCCATACAGCTCTGCACAGAATAGCTGCTGTTAAGCTCTTGAGAGTCACTTGGAAGATAATTTACAGACAAGGGAGACATCTGCAGGCAAAGCTAAATTCGGCAGCCTAATTTACACGGGAACAGCACCACCTGGCGCATTTTGACATTCAAGGGAAAAAAGTCAGATTAGAGTATACTTCATAGCTTGTGTCGCATACCGCGGACTGCCGACCGGCACAATGCATGCCGAATACCACTACCGCGCCTGACGCATTATACTGCGGTGCCAAGCAACTTATCTGTAGCAGCCACTGTATGCACATAACTGCCATTTTTAAATATTTTGACCCCAAATCTTCAACATAGCATTCTTATGACCCCACCTCATGAACAAGGGCAGTGCAAATGTTAAAATCCTGCCCAAAAGGTGATTTCACCAAGCGACCGCAAAATCACCTTTCCAAGCAGATTTGTGTAATTCCATCTTCATTGTTCATGAGGAGGTTGTCAAAAAGGCCATGTTGAAAATTTGGTGTAAAAAATATGCAAAAATGGCAAAATTGTGCCACAAAGTTGAAAACCCTATTGAAATACACTGAACAGCACTTACTTTACTATCTCATATAGCAGTCGGCATTTCCGGCAGGAAGATATGTTTTCAGTCAGAGAGTGGATCTTTACTTTGCGACCTGTGCATGATGGTGTGTGTGTGGAGGGCAGTGTGGAGCGGTGGGTGCTCAGTGGAGGTCGGGGTGGGGGTCAGATCGGCGAGGATCGCTTTTCTGTTTACAGGTTTAACAAACAAACAAAAAAAAGACATAGAGGGACCATTTTCTTTATTACAGGCAGGACGGCCAACAGAGGGTGCCACTATACACTACAGCGAGAAAAAACAACATAGAAACAGTGATCTGAGGGTGGGGAATGCCACTACACACCAGGCAAATAGGATTTTCCCCTCATGAAAATGGACAGGCCCCAAACAAAAAAGGATACCTTTTTTTTTCGCTTTTTTGAAATTTAACTTCTTTATTGAGTTATATAAAAATTCACCAAAAACATGAGCATACACTGTATATCGTATTGTACTTGGAACAGATATAACCAGGTAAATGATATTAGTCCCCGAAGGGATAAGAGGAACTAACAAACAAACTTCCTGGTATAAACAATCCATAACTAACTAAAATTACCCCCCCAATACCCTCCACCCCGGAGAGTGCCTTAACAGAAAGGAAACCTCAATGAGAGAGAAGGGTATCCAAGAATTGACCCCGAGTAACCGAGTCCATCCCAGAAAGCAAAGTAGGCAGAGAGTGTCAGAGGCCCACATTGAAGGGGATTATTTCAGATACAATGCGTATAATCTGCCCCATTTCTGATTAAAGGAGGCCAGACGATTTCGGGAGCTTGCTATTAACTTCTCAGTGTTAAAGCAATGGAACATTTCTTTGAGCCATTCTGAGTACGTAATGGATTCTTGATCCATCCAATGTCTAAGGACCAGCTTCTTGACTACTATAGAAATTAAAGCCATGTGATACCTACGTTCTTTCACCTCAATGTTAGAATATATCCCCAGTATGCATATTTCCTTAGTGAATAGATCTGTTAATCCCAGAAACGGATCTAGATTATTTCGTATTGTATTCCATAAAGGTGTCACCCTGTCACAATGCCAAAAGATGTGCAGCAATTTCCCTTCGGCAACTCCACACCTAGTACAGTTGGATGATTGGAGTTTACCAAACCTAGCCAGTTTAATTGGTGTATAATAAAGGTTGTTCAGGATGTGGAACTGGGTCAATCTGTGATTATCCTGAGAAAGATATTTGTATGTGTCCTTCCAAATCAGGCTCCAGGGTAAGGGAGAATCCGGGAAGAGAGGTGCCCAAATTTTGGAACCCACTAAAGTGTCAGGAAATAAGGCTTCAAGAAGGTAGGCATAGATTCTGGCAGTACCACTGGGTTTAACTGCAGCTTCTTGGATTTTCTCTAAGAGGGGCCTTGTTTTAGAAGGTGTGAATATGGACCCAAAAAGTTTAGCTATTAGGTGTCTCAGTTGAAAGACCTTGAAAATGTACTTCTGGGAGATGTTGAGGGAAGTTAGAATACCTACGGAAGAAAGGAGTGAACCTTGAGAATACAGTGACTCCACTAGAGTCCTGAATTTGGGGGAGCCAGTCAGGGGTCAGCCGGTTGCCCCCTAATTTTATGTTGGGATTTAATATAAGGGGTTGAGCCAAGTCTTTAGTATATGGTATACTGAAGAAATTCCAACACTGGGATAAAATTTTGACAGAGGTACCCATAACCGATTCTTGTATGGTTTTGGGTAAAGCTGAGAAGGGGCAATAGAAAATTTGGGGAGGGCGCAGGTTAAATTGGTCCATTAGTTTAAGTTCCAATTGCAGCTGTTGGTTGGGACAAGTTGAGCTTGGGAGTTAGCCACTTCCCTATTTTATGCAGCTGACTGGCCCAATAGTATAGTAGGAAGTTAGGGAGAAGGCCACCTTTGTCTCTAGTTGTATTAAGTTTGAGGAAGGCTCTTCTAGGCTGTTTCCCTTTCCAAATGAAGGTAGATAGCACAGAGTGTATCTGTTTGAAATACGATCTGGAGAGCCAAATATTTAGTAAGTTTAGGGGATAAAAGATCCGGGGTAGTACATTCATTTTGACAATATTGATTCGCTCTCATAGGGACAATGGCAGGCTTTGCCATCTATTGAGGTCTCTCTGGACCTTTATCAGCAAGTCATCCAAGTTGAGTTTCTTGACCATCTCGGCCTCACGGGCCAGATATATACCCAAGTACTTAAGTGATTCCGGAGACCACTTCATACCGAACCGGATGAAACTGGCCTGAAAGGTAAAGGAGTTTAACGGGAAAATAATTGATTTGGAGAGATTAAGTCTATAGTTGGACACCTGACCAAATCGTTCAATAATTTGTAGGGCTTGTGCTAAAGAGGATTCTGGGTTTGTGAGGTGCAATAAAATGTCATCTGCAAAAACCGATAGGGTCAAAGGAATTTGGGAAATCACGCACCCTGTGACCTGTGATGAGGCTTTTATACTAACTATGAGGGGTTCTAAATACAAGTTGAAAAGATAAGGGGACAAAGGGCATCCCTGCCGTGTACCAGAAATAAGGGGGAATCGGGCGGAAAAAACACCGTTACAATAGACTTTGGCCTTGGGTGATTTATAAATCATTTTAATCCACTGAATAAAAGTATCTGGGAAGCCCATTCTCCTCAGTGTAGCCCACAGGAAGTTCCAGTTCACCCTGTCAAAGGCTTTTTCAGCATCTAACGCAACTAAGGTCATGGGAGACTGGGCTTCCTGAGCCATTCGGAAAATATGGGAAAGAGTTCTCAGATGATCTGCTGCCGATCGGCCCTGAACAAAACCAACCTGTTCCGGGCTCAGCAGGCTTTGCCAGATCTTCTTAATTCTCAAAGAGAGAATCTTGGACAGGATTTTAATATCATAATTTAATAATGAGATTGGTCTATAACTAGATGGCTCTAGAAGGGGTTTATCTGGTTTTGGAATTAAAATTATTGTGGCTTCTGACAGGGACAGATCGAGACAGTCTGAGGAGAACATATAGTTGTATAGTTTCAAAAGTAAGGGGGCTAACTCTTTGCAGAAGGTTTTATAGAAATTTGGGGGGAAGCCATCAGGGCCTGGGGCTTTGTCCAAAGACAGCTCCTTAATAGCATCTTCTATCTCAATTAAGGGGATGGGAGAGGATAATACATCACAGTGGTGTGCCTGGAGGGAGGGAAGTCTGACCCCATCTAAAAACTTCTCTATTCTATGGGGAGCTATATGGTGCATACCTTCGCCATAGATTTCTCTATAAAAGGATTCAAAAATAAAAGCTATATCTCTGGGCAAAGTTTTAATAGAGCCGTCTTGGGAAGTCAGAGCTGGGATTAGCCTTGAACTTTCCGTCTCCCTCAGTCTGAGGGCTAACAGTCTTCCGGGCTTCTCCTCTTGGTCCAGATAACGGGATTTGGTTTTGAGCATAGCATACTCTGCTTTTTGTCTTAATAGATCGTTGTAATCACTCCTGAGCTTGATCAGGGTTTCCAAGTCTTTTTGCGATTTAGATAAAAGGAAGTCATTTTCAACAGTCCTGATTTGGTTGGACAGTAGAAAAATTTTCACCTCTCTTGCCTTTTTCCTATGGGAGGCTAGCTTTATAAACTCTCCTCTAATAAAACATTTAAGAGAGCACCAGAGTATATCAACCCTGGAAACAGAGCCCTGATTAATTTCTAAGAAGGATATGATTTTAGATTTAGTATGGGATACTATATGATCCTCTTTCAAGAGCTGCATATTTAGTTTCCAGGAAGTATCCCTCTGTCCCTGTAACCCAAGAGAGATCGTGAGCCACACCAGACAGTGGTCTGAGATCACTATTGGCTCTATGCCTACCTGATGTACGTTATCCAGAAGGGAGGAGCTAATTAGAATATAGTCTATTCTTGACCACGTTTGGTGGACTTGGGAGTAAAAGGAAAAGATGTGGCTCTTAGGGTTAAGCAGGCACCAAGGGTCACATAACCCTAGCAACTGCATAACTTCCTTGAGGGCTAGTTGAGAGGGGGATACGGGTTTTAATGGTCTATAGGTTCTATCCATCTCCTGGGATGGAGCTATATTCCAGTCGCCCCCTAGTATGAAAAGGGAAGGTAGAAATCTACTCAGTTTATCTGCTAGGGACATGAGGAACTGGGGATCACCCCCCACTGGACCACATATTGTCCCCAGTACCACATTACTGTTGTTGAGCTGCCCCTTAATCATAACAAGTCTGCCCTCCTGATCGATAATGGTATCCTCTACAATAAACATAATATGTTGTTTAATTAATATTGCCACCCCCTTACTGGCATTTGGTGCACCAGATGTAAAGATCAGCGAAAATCCCAGCCTACGTATCCCTTTAGCTTCTGAGGTAGATAAGTGTGTCTCTTGGAGGAAAAGAATATCCACATTTAATAGAGAGCAATTATGGAGAATCTGATATCTTTTGGTAGGGTCTCTGACACCTCTAACGTTCCAACTAGCAACCTTAATTGGACTCATAACCATATGGTACGATAGCTTGTGTAAGAAAACCAAGAAACAATAACCCCTCTAGCAAGCTCATTAACATTTGGCACTCTCCGAGGTCCCCCCGTCCCACAGAAGAAAAATAGTTAACAACTGACCATTCTACTAAGTTAAACACATTGGGTTGCAAAGCGAACCATGAACACAAAACAACAGCTTGTGATTGAGAAACCCTGAAGGTGAAGAATTCTGCCATCCCCTCCCCAACCAATCCCGACCATAAAATCCTTTATACCCCCGAACTATGTACAAACAGTCCCCTAGAGTCCAGTAATGCATGCGCGGAATGGACAGGTATGGTGGGCAAGGACCATTCCCCCCCAGCTTGCAGATCCAGGCACTGCTGAAATAACTACCTGACTATATTTATACAGGATCATTATGGGAAAGACAAGAACAGTCGTCAGGGTCAAGTGAGAACAAATTGAATTCCCGGGTACTGCAGCCCTCCCGATGCATCGCAGGCTGCGGAGCAGATCACCCAGGGCCAGCTCAATCTTTATACCCCCCCCCGACCCAGCCAGAAAACCCAGGATTTTAAAATTGCTTGGCCAAAGGTCCTACCAAGATACCTCATGCGCGAATCAGTCTCAATGTAACGAGATTCCGTTTTCAATCATTACACCCCGGATGCCACTAAGGTGGTGTTAAAACATCCCAACTTAACTTTAAACCGGCAGTTAGTATCTATTTCACTGTGGGCTACATTCCTTCCGGAAGAGGGAGGGGAAAATAATACATCAAGGACCAGTTGGTCCTCCAGAAATACCCACCGACAGGAAACATTGTCAGGAGTTAAGTTCCACCCTCCCCTCCTCCCCAGGACCAGATAACAAGCCTGTGTTTATCAAGTTAGGCTCCTAGGCCTCATACGGACTCCAAACAACCCCCAGCATACCAGGAACCAAAAGAAAACAAAAGGGTCACAACTTCAGGTAGGAAAACCGTTCAGTCACCAATATTGCCAAAAGTACTTATTAAGGCAGTACACTAGGGTTACAGTTCAGCCGCTTTTAAAGAGATTGGGCAGCTTCAAGGTCAGATCAGCCACGGCTTGTTCTGGCTTCTCATACGTGTGCCACACTCCTTCCAATACCACCTGCAGTTTCGCCGGGTAATTCATACGAAAGTGTATACCCGCAGCTATCAGCTTGGTTACTGTTGAGTGAAAAGCCCTCCTTTTCTGTCGGGTTTCGTAAGGCAGGTCTTGAGTAATTCTCAATTTGTTATTATCCCAGTGGATGGTCTGCAACTCCTTAATTTTGGTGAGGATGTGTTGCTTCTCCAGGAAACTGAGCAGTTTGATGATGATGGGTCTCGGGGGAGCTCCAGGTGGAGGCTTTGGCTTCAGTGAGCGATTCGCTCTTTCCACATGATATTGCAGGTTGAAGGGAGATGGACCCACTATTTTGCTCAACAGCTTTTAGACGAAGGCCAGAATATCCGTACCCTCCTCCGATTCGGGTAGGCCCAGTATTAATATATTGTTCCTCCTGCTCCGGCCCTCGAGATCTTCAGTTTTCAGCTGCAGTTTAGTTATTTGCTGCTTTAGGTGTGTGATTTCAGGGTCGGTCTTTGCTCTCCAGGTTTCCAAAGAACAGGTTCTAGCTTCAGAGTCGCCAGCTCTGATAGTGAACGAGACAAGGTTGCTCCGTATCGATTTTAGCTCTGTTGAGATATCTTGCAAAGTTTCCTGGAATGGGATTAATTCCTGCAAGAAGCGGTCTTCTGTGAGAGGGTTAGAAGAGATACTAGCGGAGCCACCCTTGACAGCATGCCCTGCACTCTGTGTTTTCGATTTCTTGGGGCCTCGGAGTAGACGGTGGAGTGTGCTTGGCTCCCGCAGGCTTCATCTCGGCCTCCATGGTCTCCGCGTAGCCCAAGTGCTTCAGTAGCGAATCCGATTGCAAGTTTGGCACAGATGCGATGAGGCCAGGTAGATTAAGCTGGTAGATGTTTAGAATTGCTGAGAAACGGCCAAAATACCATATAAAAGTGTTTTTTAGCTGGTCGATAGGGGGGAGCTCACAACCGTGCTGCCACTAGGTGCACCGCATCACCAGGATACCTTTTTCATTTCATACAGCTATGCTGAACTGCTTATTGAGAAAGCAAGTCACAAAAAAGGATTGAAAATGTGAAAAAAAAACCCACATTTGGGGGTACTTTTTTCAACAGTTAAGTGCAGAATCCACCTAACGGGGTCCCGATGAGTCAGATAGGTATGATGGTTTCTCTCCAGGATGTCACATTTGCAGCTTTAAAAATTTTTTTTTTTTTTTTAAACAAAAACAAGATGTCGGCAAATGAAAAAGCATTTTTTCCTCATGAAAAAGGACCGGCCCCACACAAAAAAGGATTTCTTTTTTGTTTCATAAAGCTATCTTGGAAGTGCTTACTGAGCATGCTCAGAGCCAATTTTTAAAAACGTCAAAATTAAATAACTTTGGAATGGATTAATATTTTTTTACCAAACAAGCAAAGACTATTCTGTGGGCCAACCCCTTTCTACTCTGAAAATGTCAGACCAAAATTCCAAACTATCTGGGTGGTAGCCAAGTTCAAGAAAAACAAGCAAAACCAATCAAAAAACAAACCCAAAAATTCAGTTTTGGAGTTAATGGAGAAAAGGGAGCATGTGAGGAGGAGGACCCTGTAAAGGCATCTATCCTAAATAGATACTTTTGCTCAGTATTTACTGAAGAGAAGGTAGGGCAGGGCCCACAGCTCAGCATCATGGACACAGGGGGGAGGGAGGTGAGCACTACTCCCTTCACAAAAGAAAGGGTCCTACAAGAGCTTGCTAAGCTCAGGGTGGATAAGGCAATGGGACCTGATGGCATACATCCCAGGGTACTTAAGGAGCTAAAGGAGGAACTAGCAGAGCCATTAGCAGAATTGTTTAGTGAGTCTCTGAGCACAGGAGAGGTCCCAGAAGACTGGAGAAGGGCTCATGTGATCCCGCTCCACAAGAGTGGTAGCAGGGAGGAGGCGGGAACTACAGACCAGTCAGTCTTACCTCAGTAGTGGGCAAGATTATGGAGGCACCTTAAGGAAAGGATAGTGCAACACCTGAATCCATAGGGGCACAGGATCCAAGACAGCATGGGTTTACAAAGGAAGGTCCTGTCAAACTAATCTCATAGATTTCTTTGACTGGGTAACCAGAGTGGTGGACCAAGGGGAGCAGTTGATGTCGCCTACCTTGACTTCAGCAAAGCTTTTGACACTGTTCCACATAGAAGATTGATAAATAAGCTAGGTAGGCTCGGGTGGGTCAGAGTTGGTCAACTGGGTGGCAAACTGGTTGACTGGCAGAAAACAGAGAGTGGTGGTAAATGGTATACAGTCAGAAGAGATGCAAGTCACAAGTGGGGTAATTCTCAGGATCAGTCCTGGAGCCAGTCCTATTCAACATCTTCATTAGTGACCTCAAGAGATGGACTAGAGGGTAAGGCTTGTCTGTTTGCAGATGACACCAAGATCTGCAACAGAGTAGATGATCCAGATGGGGTGGGCAGAATGAGAAGAGATCTGGATAAACTAGCAAAATGGTCAGAAGAGTGGCAACTGGGATTTAATGCAAAGAAGTGCAAAATCATGCACAAAGGGAAGAGAAACCCCAAGCCACTTATAGGCTGGGAGGGAGTTGCTAGCAGTACAAGGAAGAAAGAGACTTGGGCATCATCATCACTGATGACCTAAAATCATCCAAGCAGACCTCTAAAGCAGTAGGTAAGGCTAGGGGGTGTTAGGTATTAGTAGGGTATCACAAGTCGTAAGAGGGAGGTAATAATCCTCTGTACAAGACATTGGTTAGGCCCCATCTGAGTACTGCGGCAGTATTGAGGCCACACCTTCACAAGGACATTAACCAAATTGAGGCAGTCCAGAGAAGGGCAACCAAAATGGTGCATGGACTGCATCAGAAGACATATGAGGACAGATTAACGGAGCTCAATATGATACCCTTGAGCAAAGGAGGGAGAGAGGTGATATGATCGAGACATTTAAACACCTTAAGGGCATAAACAAGGTGAAAGAGTCTAACATGTTTAAATATAAGAAAAATAGCAGGACAAGAGGACACAGCATGAGATTAGAGGAGGCCGATTAAGGGAATATGAGGAAATTCTTTTCACAGAAAGGGTGGTAGATGCATGGAATAGCTTACCACAAGAAGTGGTGGCTATGAATACAGTGCAGGGCTTCAAACAGGCATGGGATAGGCATAAGGGAGCAATACAAATGACTATGAATAGATAGGTCACTGACAGAGCAAAGGCCGATGGCACATTTATAAGGTAGAAAAAGAAATGGGCAGACTGGATGGGCCTTGCGGTCCTTATCTGCCGTCAACTTCTATGTTTCTATGTTTCTATGTTTTCGCACTATCCAGAACTCAGAATCCGTACATCTAACCAAAGCGAAACTTGGCACATCCACAGACTACCACACGAGACCAAGGATGCAAACTGTCATGCAACTCCACTGAATGGCTGCGATGTTATTAAAGTGCAAAAACTGGGGTTTAACATTAAACTGCCTACTCAATCCTAAATATAGCGCCACTATAATATATCCACTTATAACATGGGCACAAAAAATCCTGTATTCTGACTTGTCCAAACAGGTCACCTGACCATTGATTAATCCCTAGTATAACCACAGTTGCCTTGCCGGATCACAAAATCCTGATTGACAACAATGTAAATTGACTTAGTCAAATCACTCCACCATAGACACATGTTAAAAGATATGGCAAATTTTGCCTTCAAACGGTGGAATTTTGCTCAAGAATGGCAGAATTTTGCCGTAAACTGCGGAATTTCACCCTAAATGGCGAAATGTCATCCTGAATGGTGAAATTTTGCCACATCTTTAACAGCAGTTGTATCCTTATTACAACAAATCCACCTAGTGGACAACTACAATTACAGCATCCTCAGTAGACAATATCCATTAGGTAGAAGGACCATTTTATTACAAATGCATGTTCACTGGGATTTATTTTAATATTCCTTTATATAACCCCCTAACATGACGTTGCCCATGTTATAAGAGGATTAACACACTCCAGGGCATGGGTTTATTGAGCATTAATCCACGCATGAGTGGTTGAAGTCTCTCAGCCTGCATCCTCATGCCTCACAACCGTCACGTCCAGACAGACACACACACACACACACCCCCAGCATGAACTGATACTCAGTAAACCCACGCCCTGTCATGGGTTAATGAATCCCTCCATATATGATAAACAATGACCTGACTCAAAATATGCAATTTAACTCCAAGTATGAGGGGACAAGACCATAACTCACAAGTGGCAAAATCACAAGTGAGTTACGAAAATTTGTTCCCCTCACAAGTAGAGATACATCAGGCTTTCTGAGTCTAGCTATTGTGTATTCGACTTATACAACATCAGTTTAAAAGTTATAACTTTTTAAAACAGTTTTTTGTGTAAATATTTTACTGGTTTTCTATGATTTCAACCGCTAGCTTTAGTGCTGCACAGGCTCATTATGATGTCATTAGCACTGTGTTAGCTGACTGGTGTTGTTCTGTGCAAAGATTAATGAAAGTGATTGTGACATATCTGACCTCTTTAAATAAATGTTCATCTGGAGGTTAGACAAAGTGTATCAGGGAAAATGTACCACCACAGGTGTGTTACGCATATATGTATCCATACTGTACTTAACCCTTGTTTAATGTAATATTCATAACTCTGTCCAATGCACACACGCATGCGCGTGCGCACACACACATACACATACACACACCATAATTCAACAGTTGTAAAGGTTTGGTAATTCCCCTCCCTCTAAAGAATACTATTTTTTTCCTTATTCAAAGGGGGTCCCAAACTTTGACAATAATTGATAATTGTAGGTTTACAGCAGAACTGGTGTCCAGAATCGAATGTCTAGAAAAAGATGTTTCACATCAGTGGTTTGCCATATTGCAACTTTTGAAGCTCTAACTTAGCAAGTTCATAAAACTTTTATTGCTGCATTCCACAATGACCTGTGTACTGCATCTGTTGGGCTCAAAAGAGATCCCATTAATGAAAGGTAAAAATCAGCACCTCACAATGTCAAACACCAGTATTAAAGCAGCAGTGCAATGAAAAAAGTTATTCCAAAAAACTAATTTTCTGCTATGGTTATGAAAAATATTGGCAGAACTGTTGATTTGGGTCATCTGGATGCTTCCGATGTTGTGTACTGTGCATTTATATTTTTGTCTGCATTCTTACCATCCTGAAGTGTTCAATATTATTCTATGCAAACATGAGGTGGCCATCTTTTTTTCTTGAGAAATAATTATCTTAAAACATTCATAAAACTCTTAAATGATTATAGAAACTGAAAATTTCACCACCAAAATAAACTGGAAGACATCTGACATCAATTAGGAAGAAAACAAGTTGGGGTCAAATTTTAGCCCATTTTCATTGCACTGCTGCTTTAAAGAGTTAGTGCAGTCAAAACAGGCAGACAGGAAAGTAATACAAATCTGAAGTAGTAGTCAGTTGTAACTTTTTATTTATAATGTGTGTTGCTTTTTCCTTTTGCTCATTAGAAAGTTTTCTATGTGATAATACTGTGTTGGATGTGTGGAATAGCTCTCAGCCTAGCAGCTGACATATCTATCTCTATGCCCCTCACTATACAGTATCACTAGCATTGTGATCTCAATCACAGTGCGATCACAAGTGACTGACCTGGCAGCTACTGAATAGCAGTTCCCAAGCAGCAGTGATGTCAGTAAGTGAGGTCACAATGCTGATGATGTAGTGAAGGGAATAGAGATAGATATGTCAGCTGCCAGACAGAGTGCTGTCTCACACATCACATCTACTAACATAAGGTAAACAATCTTTTAATTAACCAAAGGTAAAAGAAAAAGTACTTCAGATATAAAAAGGTAATGGTTGACTGTTTTTAATATCTAATATTAGTTTTAGGCAGTACACTAGCTTTTTAACCTGTTCCTAACAAAAAACTGCTAACACACATAAAATGTTAGGCCTTTTTACTGTAGTTACAATCCCAAAGAAGGATAGCCCACATGCACTGGATATGTCAACAGGTTCTCAGCAAAGCCTTATGGTTTTGTTGCCTGAAAGAATCCTCATAACACTGGCATGATGTTTCACATAAAGTAAACCTCAAAATAAAACACACGGCAAGGACTTAGGGCACAGCCTTTTTTGATGCCTATTCGAGATTTTATTTAGAGACTGGTTTCCTTCTTTATGCTAAGGGAACACAAATTCTGCGGATTAGCAGAAATTATACACTGGTTGATCCTGCATGTTATTGTATAATTCTACCATATCCCTCTCCCCCTCTTCCTTTCTGTCCTCCAAAGAGTACAGGTTTAGACTGTCCAGTCTTTCCTCAAATAGGTCTCACTCCGCCACTGGATCATTTTCGTAGCCCCCCACTGTATAGTGTAGAACTTCTCCCTGTTCTTTTTCAGATGGGGGTTCCAAAATTGCACACAATAATGCAGAGGCGTGGAGCCTGCAACAACGTCCATTTTGAAAAGAGGTAAGGGAGTAACTGTAACTGCAGTGAGGCCCCTTCTAAAGAAACCATGGTTGGACCTGGACACACTGGTGAACTACAGGCTAATCTCAAACCTTTCCTTTTAGGAGCAGATTATTGAGAAGGTAGTGCGTGGCAAAGGAGCTTGAGGTTCACCTCCAGAAAGCTGACATCAATGAACACTGCTGTGCATGCTCAGTGTCACGGCTGGACTCTTCAAAGCTGAAATTCAGCCTGACATAACACTCATTTCTGAGAGTTGCTTTTCTAAGCTCACTCACTGTACAGTTTTAGAAAATACACTCCTCTCACAGTGTTTAAAATTTGTCAAACTCATCCCTGGACAAATCTGATGGCACTTCAGTGTCAGGTTGACAATGCAAGCATGCATCAGGATCGGCTGGCCGGGAATAACAGTGGGTTGGCGGTACAACTTGTTAACACTAAAAAAATACTAAAATGGGCCACTGAATGGCACAATATGTATTTTTGGCAGCATATATGTATTCCATAGTCATATAGATGGCTGCAGGCCCTTGTTTCAAAGGGGGTTATACGTCAGCCAATAGCTGACAGGGACCCTTTAATGGCTAATTACTTATTATTTTTAGTTAATTCTGTTTCCGATGTATTTATATATTTTGTTTTTATGCATTGTTCCCTGTAAAGTGCGCCGAGCCCTACAGTTAGGGTGCTACATAAACAAACTCTGGCCAGAGCCGGTACAGCTGCAGCCAAGATTGTGGATGGAACGCGGCACCTGTCTGCCATGTCCAAGATGATGTCCGGAGTTCTCTGTCCATGTGCACTGAACTTCAGCGACTCCAGCAGCACAGTCCGCCATGTCCAAGATGACCGCTGGAGTCCAATGCGCATGTGTGAGTCACCACGCATGTGCAGAGAACTCAGGTGGCCATCTTGGAAACAGAGGACTGTGCCAGTGGAGTTCAGTGTGTATGCACAAGCTGTCGCACATGCAAAGCAAACTCCGGCCACCATCTTGGATATGGAGGTCAGTGCCGTGTAACGACGGTACTGATGGACAAAATAGTGTGATGAATGCGCAGTGATTGCCATTCGCCTGCACTATTTAACAAATCTGTTCGGTATTCAGAAAGCTCCCTTATCTCTACTGTGCTCATAAGACATCTGCAGGGCTACACCCACTGCAGCCATAAAACTGAGTCAAACTGGACCCCACTGAAAATTAGATATTGCAGCTCAGCTGGGTTATTCCAGTTATCATAATCACAATTATTTCAAAAAAACTGAATGTGTGTACCTGTGCAATTTGATGCACTATTTGTTGTATGCGTAATTTGTTAAATTATGTGTAATTTCTGTTGTCAGTTTATGTATGTATGTTAATAACTGCTGACTTCAGGTCGTGCCAGAAAATGGAATTTTATTATTCCAGTGTACTTACCTGCAGTTATAAATAATGAAATGAAATGAAAATATCCTGTATAAATGTATTGCAAAACTTTATAAAAATGGGAACCTACAGCAGAACCCCACTGAAAGGGACATACAGTGTGTGGTGGAACACTATTAAGCATGGAAATCCATGCTTAGAGCAGCGCTGCTGTGCTGCAGTGGTGACATCAAATTTTGCTGCACTAGGTACAGTATGTCACTAATGCAATACAAGATCAAACACTTTCTTACGCTCCTCCACTCTGGTGCCACTCTAACCTGTAACAGATGTGAAACAAAATGGTGATTCAGTGTTTTATTTTTTTCTATCTCCCTGCAGAACCTCTTTTAACAGCAGGACATGTCGGAGTTACAGTGAATGCATGAGCAAAGCAGCCATGCAAGTAGGACAAACCCTTTTTGATTTACTGTGAAACTCTTGTGCAAATTCTGCACCGGCTCCATTTGACATTGTCACCACCCACTGTAGCCCCTGTTTACTCGATACTGTTTTAAATTCTAAAATGTAACTGACTCCAGCTTTTTGTGTAATACTTACTATACACAATAAAAGACAATGTATGGCCGTCTATACACAACAAGCCTGAGCAGGCATCTCTAGGTTGCCCTGACAAACCAAGAACCTCTCATGCTTCGCTCTCGAGGCTCACTGGTTGCCTGGAAAACCACTCAATGCCTACAACAGGCTTGTTGTGTGTAGATGGCCATACATTATCCTCTCTGTTGCATCTAAAATTATCTGTCCTAGAAAAATACATTATAAAAGCAGGACCACTCTAAAAATGAGACATTGTATCTCACCTCTACCATCCTGGGTATATGCAGCATGAAAGGACATAGACAGGATGGAGCCAGTCCGGGGCGAGGGGGGGGGGCAACTAAAATGGTTCAGGGTCTGCAAAAGAAGCCATACAAAGAGAGACTAAAGGAGCCATATATGTATATCCTCGAGGAAAGGAGGGAGAAGGGGAACATGATAGAAACTTTCAATTCAAGGGAATCAACAAAGTCCAAGAGGGTAGCATCTTTCAGAAAAAGAGATGTGCAAGAACAAGAGTGCATAATCTGAAGATGGGGGGAGACGTCTCAGGAGCAACATGAGGAAGTATTTTTTCATGGAGAGGGTGGTGGACACATGGAATGGCCTTCCTGAGGAGGTCATTGGGTCAAAAACAGTGGGGGAATTCAAGAATGCATGGGACAGACATAAGGCAGTTCTGGTGGGAGTTAGAAGAAATAGGCTGTTGGTTAACTAGGACTTGCAGCTTATCCAACAGGTAGGGAAATGGGCAGACTGGGTGGGCCAAGCGGTCCTTATCTGCTGTCAAAGTCTATGTTTCTATGTTAAATCAGAACCCCACTGCAAACGACATATTAGGTCTCACCTGGTCTGTATTGGGTAAATATACAGTAAAAATGTATACAAGCAGGACCCAGTACAACAGCAATGTAAGAGGCAAACATTCGGTGTTGCTCTTCATATAGCCCTGCCTACAGAAGGCTCAACACTCACAGCTTGGATTAAGCCAGTGCTTTCCCTTTTCATTACTATTGTAAGTAGTGAAGCTTCTGGCTTCTGGTTTCATTTCACGCTTCCCACAGGGACAGCTGACTCATTTCTAGCTAAGCAGTTTAACTCCTCTCATATTATTCAGAGCTCTCTGTAGCTTTTGCCTCTTGGTCTATGGGGTCCAGGACACCCAAAATAGATGGTCCTGGACCAAATTTTGGAAGCTTAAATCAGCAGTGTTCCTATGGATCTGCTTTGTTGTGTCCTGATATAGTACGGATGACCAAAAGGTAGGAGACTGCATCCTGAGAAGGTAGCATAGAGCATCCCTGTAACCCCACACACTAATGAGCAAGCATCACGATGGGCTATCGGAGTGCTAAGAGTAGGAGAGGAGGCAGTATAGCGCAGTGGTCTAAGGCTCAGAGCTGCAAATCTGGAGACCTGGGTTTGAATCCCACAGCCCCCACTTGCATACTGTGTGATCCTGAGCAAGTCACTTAACTTCCCTATGCTCCCAGGTCACACCTGTAAACAAGCTTTCAGCTTAGTGTGCCACTTCTGGTTAAACAATTAAAAAAAAAAAAAGTATAAGGATGCCGGGCCTTGCATTCCTCAGCCCCTTCATTTGAGATTTGCTTTCTAGCTTCTGAAGTTATAATTTAATTGCCCAGTATTTATTCTTATTTCACACACTGTAGTTCTTCTGTAGGGGCATGGGGCTGGATTACTGCGTGTTCTGGCAGGCAATACAATCGTGTAGTCTTGGCTTAAGTAGACAGTGTTACAATTTTACATTTTATCTCAGAGCTGGGACTGGCAAAGCCAGTGCTGCCTGAACTTCTGGTGCTTACTTCACAAATGTAGGTGCCAAGATGGGTCTACAGAAATCCAACACTGACAGCACAGAGCACTGAGAAACCAGGGTATCCCAAGTTTAAATACCACTTCTGTAAAGTACAGGCACTGAACCTCTATATAACATTAAGTAGGGTAAGAATGAAACCCAGACGTCTGGGTCCGGACCAGATGAGTTTGGTAAAATCCAGACTGGTCCGTCAGGCCAGATCAGCCGGATCAGGCGAAAAATGTGCAAACCTAGCCAGTCCAACCAGTGTGGTCGAATGGGCTGTTCCAGCTTTTGCTGTTCTGGTTCCGCCCAGTGGTCTGGTTTTCATCTCCATCCAGGATGGGATAAAAAACGGACCATCAGAACTGGACTGGATCAGATTGGTAAATCCCAGACTGGCCCATCTAGCCACTGTGGCCGGACCACATATATTCATGCATTTTATGCCCAGTCCAGCTCATCTGGATCTTATCAATCTAGTCTGGCCTGGGTCCAACGGTCTCGTTTTCACCAAGTCCCCCATGAGCAAGTCACTTTTTCAGACCTCTTCTGTCCGGGCCACAGCTAAACAACTGGGTAAAAAACAAGGGGGGAGACACTCACCCATACATACTCTCTGAAAATGAGATATTTGGTTCTAGTGGCTACAGTACCGGTTTTAAAACAAGTGTAGGTTCAAACCCCACCAGAGCCATTTCCTTGGCTCTGTGACACTGAGCAAGACACAAAAACAAGGTCCCTTCCCAGTGCTCCAGTTCATCTAGCTGTAAAGCGTTGGGGGTGGTGGGTTAAAGACAAAAATGAGATGCTGCATCTCAAATAAGCAATCTTACTTAAACTGTAAATAAACTACTTTTAATCATAGTGATTAAACTGTGAACATTTTTTTTATGTTTATAACAGAAGGCTTTCCAGTTCTGCACACAGGCTTACCCATCCTCACTATATATGCAAGCAATAATGCCCGACAGGGTGGGTGGTGTTGGGCAATACCGGACCGGCCGGGGGCGTAATGAAGCCCGACGCCGCAGGTGGAGGGCCTTATAGCTCCTGGCCGGTCCGGTATTGCCCATACCGCCCACCCTGGAGGGCATTATTGCACTTAGAAAATGGGCTGTGTCATTTTTTTAGGATTACAAAAAACAAAGAAGTAATTCTATAGAAAATGACTATAAATGTATGTTTGCCCCTTTTTGGGTAAAGTAGTCCCTGTTTCTACAGTACTAGCCAGGACTGGGCTCTGTAGTGTTTGCTGCATATATCTGTCTGGTCCTACCGCTACCCCACCCCCCCCCCCATACACACTTTTAGATGGGAAAAGAAACATGATCCAGTGTTTATTTTGTGGTCAGGAGAGAGAGAGAGAGAAGTCATAATTTCTCACAGCCCCAGTCATTTCTAAAGACAGTACTCTCCTGACTGCAAGTCATGCAGGTTTGCTGCATATTTCCGTAGTTCAGAACCCCACCCCCCCACCCACCAGCCACTTTCGCCGCCACCACCACTACACACACACACTTTAGATCGCGATCCCTGAACGTGAGAATGGCACAATGGGAAGGTCACTGTATTACTTCCCGCTTTTCTAAAGGCAGAGGAGAGAGAGATTTTTGTTCAGATATTGCAGTCTGGACTGGGAGGGACACCACTGTAAAGGTTGCCTGAAGCATTGAGAAGTAAGCATGGCTGCCGCTTAGGGTTAGCGGCTACAGTGTGGTAGCTGTGCATTTACTGCATCTGTATATATTTCTTTTTAAACTGAAATCCATAATCACAGCCAGAGGACGTTGAGGAGAAACAGTTTAACAGAGATGGTTACACAGTGCGAGACCACTGCCAGGAGAGTGCTGTCTTTGGAAGTGATGGCAACTGTGAGAAATGATTTGTCTCTCTCTGACTACAATAATAAATACTGATTTTTTTTTTTTTACATAAATAAACAGCAGCCAGCTTTGAAAGGACGGGGTAGCCAGCGGGTGTACGAGGTAACTCACTTAGCGAGAGACAACGTGGCAGCGAGTATGTTTAAAATTGTATGGGCACAAGGCTATGTGAGTGGGAGAGTGTCGGGCCATGGGAGGACAGAGAAATAATGTAAATAAAAAAATAAATAACAAAATGTAGCCAAAAATAAGGACATCTAAGAGGTTGATGTGCAGTTTTTGTCAGGCAGCTGGCAGTGAAGTAGGGAGCTTTGGGGGTGCAGTATAAAAACATGGCAGGGGATTTAAAATTAAATTGGGTGCTTTTGGCCAATAAGGAGGCATGGTGGGCACAGGGATAACCTGAGTGGATGAAGGGGCACTGGAGTCGGTACTTTTTAGTTCCTGGTCGTCTACTGAAAGTTAATGTACCCCCCCAAGAAGGGGTACCAGCCAATCAGAGACCAGGAAATAAAAAGCCCATTTTCTAATCATATATAAAATAGTGGATGGGTGACCATCCACAATAAGGCTGTGTTTCCATCGAGGGAGTTGATGACATCATAGAGACCTCGAGAGCGAAGCTCAAGAGGTCTTGCTGATGTCATCAACTCCCCAAGATGGAAACGCATCCTTAGTTGTGGATCGCAACCCATCCTCTATTTTATATAGTATATGGTTTCCAGCTAGTTTCTTTTTTGTGTGTGTATTTTTTTTTTTAAGTTGCTGGTTGGGTTACCTTTGTTATCTGGTGCAACTGATCTCGCTCCTGCTGGCTCCTGTTTCTCCTCGCTCCGGCTTCACCCCACGCCTGCTCGCTGAACACCGTTTATTTTTAAAATGATCTTAATAATAAATGATGGGGATAACAAATGAGAACTGATGAGAAATACAAGTTGCTTTGTGTCCAAATAATATGTTCTTCTCCAGATGTCGGTGGCTCTTTAAATGTTTTGCTCAGATATTTAATGAATGTGCCTTTACAATTAGATTTATTGTACAATAAATTCACTTTTCTAAATAAAATGATCTTCAAAATGACAAATACTATTATAGGATTTAGAATGGGAATCAGCCTAACAACTACTCTTTCTGGCTTAGGCCACACGACTTAGAAGTATCGCATCCAGATTACAAAAAAAAAAAATAATAACCTTTCAAGGTTACCCTCACATTAATCTCTGTAAGGAAATTTTCAGCAAAGAAAAAACACACATAACTCAGACTATATACCTTTTAGTCTATATCGGAAATATCTTCAATATGATTCCCAGAAAACAAAAGAAAATGATCCCTAGGGAGGAACTCTTCTATTGCTTTTTATAGGCTCCATAATGTCCTGAACTATACCACGTACAAAGCTCTGCTCTATTTGTAATTGTATGGTTACAAAGACACTGTCTCCACTTGAAAGGCTAAAGTGATGAAGAGCAATACATTACAAATATACATTAAGTACCCCATAAGAAGCTGCATATGTGAGCTTTTTTCTACCAGCAATGATAGCATTACTAAAAATGCCAAAAACAAATTAGTTTTAGTAACCGAACTTTTACACCAAGAGGAAATTTTTCATCAAGACACAGTAATGTTTAGAAAACATACCTGTATTGCAAAGATTGTTGTATAACTTCACTGCAGGTTCATGCATACTAATATGTTTCAAATGGCAAGCAAGTCTTTAACAATGGATTAGTAAAGCAGATTCTGCTGATGAATCTATTAAAAAAGGTTACTTGAAATTGATTTGCAAAAATCTTATTTTCAGCAGAGGAACCTTCTCTTTTATTGGATAGACAAGCAAACACATATACATCTAACTCTGCAGACAAAAAAAATTCCTACTTAAACCTTTTAAGGATTAATGACTAAGGTACAATATAAATAAACTAAATGAGGCATACTGTGTTAGATTAGCCTCAGTCACTTATTTTTGTATGGTTCTCTGACAACACAGCTTTGCATTTACCTTGTTTAATCTGTCCCTGTACTGCAGCACTTGAAGTCTGGGGGGACAGCTTCCCTCTAGCTGCTTCTGGTGTTCCTGGTTTAGGAGGCCTGAAAACAGCAACAAAATTAAATATTTATTTTATGCAAACATGAAAACAAGATTTGTTTAATAAACAATTGGGAGTGCAATAAACAGAGAATAATGCCTGTCCAGGCGTGTGTTATGAAGATTTGTCACACACCTGAGGTGTATGATAATCCATAAACCCCAAGAGCGAAGTTCGAGGGGTTTATGAGATTACCACACACCAAGGGTGTGTGAAAAAATCCTCTTAACACACAACTGCATAGGCATTATTTTTTATAATAACTGGTGTAAGGTTTCAACAGAAAAACTGTAGCTGTATTTGAGTGAGCAAGTGCTTCTCTGAGCAGCCACCACACTCACACAAATACAGTGAAGTGAGAGCGCGAGGAAGAAAACGCTGTAATAACCAGCTATCAAGTTACTACGGAATTCAGCGGGGTTATTACAAAGTTTTACCAGGACTGGAAATTCAGTCATTACATGGGGTCACCAGTTATTATACTGCAATACAGTGTTTTGTCTGAAAGTCTACGGACTGGAATTCCATAACAACTGATGTAAGCTTAAAGCATTTATAGTAACACTACCAGTCTTTCAAATAACACAAATAGACCTTTTTCCAAGCACACTTAATGCTTGTGTTAACAAATTATAACATGGAAATGAATATGCTGCAGACTGTCTGAAGTATACGAGTAATTATTTTCTATTCTGGTCATTACAAAGAATACACGTCTTACTAAGGCATTTAAAACGACCTTCCAAAGTAGGAAACATGAAGGGGCATGGTGAATAAGATTTGTCATGTAGAAAAACTGGCACACACTGTGAGGCAGGAGACAGAGAACACTGGATGGGCAACTGTGCACAACCGGAGTGTTCTGCCACAGAGGGGTTCTGATTCCCTTTGACCTCGAGAGCGAAGCTTGAGAGGTCCATGGGAATCAGAACCCCGAGGTGGCAGAACACACTGGTTATGCATAAAGTTGCTCATCCTGTATTTGTTTTATAGTGTATAGTATTATGTGAAATGTGTGCATTGTTTTTTTCTCTTTCACAATGAAACTGACCTGAGCAGTCTCTAGAGGTTCTAGAATGCTGTTCTACCACAGAATGGTACAATCACATTCCATGACCCTTGAACTGTGGTACAACATTATTTTCAAAAGGATGGATTTCTATATACAGTAGAACAATGCTCTACTATACACTATAAGGGTGTTTCTGATAATAAATGGATAATTAACAGGCTGAGATAAGGATGGTTTAGGATTTGATATATACTACAAGTTTTACACCTGCAAGCTACTACTTTAAAAAGTCTGCCAGCAGGGAGTACGACATTTTAATCAAGAGACTACTGTGTTTTTGAGACCAAAGAAGTAGGATAAGTTGTGGGAAAAACTGCTTTGAAACAATGTCTGTAGGGAAAAAGAACAGTTACCATAACAGTAGATCTTTGAGAAAATCTTTCATTGGGCCACACTTTGGAACAACATCTGCATCTGCACCAGGATTAAACAGAAACTCTGCAAGCCAGGGGCTGCCCACCATGATGCCACGTGCCAGCACCTACATAAATGTGGACGGACTCTTCTCCTCTCCGTTCCCTGCCAGAGATCATGCTTGGAGGATCTCCCTCTAGGGAATCAGGAGAGATTCCAGCACTCCACCTACCAGGCGAGACAGAGTGCGGACAAAGACAGCAATGGAAGCAGCAAGACAAAAATCCTTTGGCGTAACCCTGAAGGAGGAAGGAGGGTGGGATGGGATGGCATGACCTGACACAAGATTCTCTTGAGGAGCTACTGTTGCGGTAAGTTCTTAGGTAACTCTTCTGTCTTCTTTGAGGATAGCTCTTTCATCAGGCCACACCTTTGAAATAAGTCCCAAGCAGTACCAAGAGCGAACAGTCTGGGTGGCTGGAGTTTATAGGTTTATGATAGTAGGCCTTGTAGCACAGCTAGGCCAAATCCAGCTTGTCTACAAGAGACAATGTCCACTCTGCAATATTTAGTGAAGGTGTGGACAGTACTCCATGAGGCAGCTGCAAATATTTCTGCAGCGGAAACATTCTGAAGACAAGCTACGTAAGTGGCCATGCCTCTGGTGGAATGACCACACACCACACTAGGAAGCTCCTTATTGTACTTCCTGTAACAGAACATAATACAGTGTGCTAGCCATTTGGACAAGCACTATTTAGAAACTGGGGTGCTCTCTTTCCCAGGGGTGAACAAAATAGAAAAAGCTGCAAAGACTTTCTGCAGTCTTTTGTACGGTGTGTATAGTACCTAAATATTCTATGCACATCTAAGGTATGGAGCAATGCATACCCTGGATTGGCATGCTCTAGATAACACTCTGGCAGGTGGATGGTTTGATTTAAAGTAAACTCTGACACCACCTCTGGTAGAAACTTAGGATTAGTATGCAAATACACCCTTGTCTTTGTGGAAAATCAAATAATGACGCTCACACATTAGAGCATGCAGCTCTGAAATCCTTTGAACAGAAGTGATTGCAACAAAAAATAATGCTTTCCAAGAGAGAAAGAGTAAGCCACAACTCACGACTGGCTCAAAAGGAATCAAAGTCAGCTTTTCCAAAACAAAATTCAGATCCCAGACTGGGACTGGATTTCGAATGGGAGGCTTGATGTGAAAAACACCTCTCATAAATGTATGGTCTACCTCCAGTTGAGCCACTGTATGACCATCCACAGGCACATGGAAGGTTGTAACAGCAGTCAAGTGCACTTTGACTAAGGAATATTGCAGGCCGGAATTTGATAAGAACAGCAGGTATTCTAGAACCTGATTGAACAGATGGATAAATGGATCCAAGTTATGTGAAGTGGCACACAAAGTAAATCACTTCCCTTTCATGGTATAGGTGAGTCTGGTGGATGGCTTTCTAGCAGCCACCAGAACATCCAACACTTTCCGTGACATCCTAAAGTGAGCTATGGCTATGCCTTCAGGAGACACGTGTGCAGATGTCAGGACTTCCCTGTTCCCGCGACAGTCGACCCTTGCACAGGGCAGAGGTACTGGGGGTTCCACTGCCAGCTACTGCAGCAGAGGATACCATATCTGCCGAGGCCACAGGGTAGCAATATGCATTAGAGTTGCCCTCTCCATCTTCACCTTGAGTAGTACTCTCTAAATTAGTAAAAAGAGAAGGAAAGCATATGGAAACCTCTCCTTTCAGGAGAGGGACAAGCATCTTGCCAGAAAACTCCAGGCCCTGGAGCGAGCGAGGCAATAATGCAGCAGTTTTGCACTGCATGGGGACGCAAAAAGGTCCAGCTCTGGACAACCCCATATTTCAAATAGGTTGACGACCACCAAGGCCAGCAGTTCCTACTCGTGCACCCTGAATTGTGACCTGCTTAGCTTGCCTGCCAAGATGTTTTGGACTCCTGGAACAGGTACAGCTGATAGATTTAAACTGTGTTCCAGAGATCAACACCAAACTCTCAATGCTTCCCTGCACAACGGGTAGGAATGAGTCCCACTTTGTTTTTTGATGTAATGCATCACACTGACAACATCTGTCTGTATTAACAAAGGATGGGGGGGGGAGCAAGTGTCCTGAAATGCTTGGAGTCCATATAGGGCAGCTCTCCTTTCCAGGACACTTATAAGCAAAGAGTACTCCACCTGGTTCCATGTGCCTTGTGTCTTAAGAGGCCCCAAGTAGGCTACCCACCTAGATCCTGAGGCATCCATAATGAGGATCTGATGTGGGGTAGGAATCAAGAATGGGATGCCCTTGAGCAGGTTGCTGTGTTCCATCCACTACTTGAGTGCTTTGCGCAAGGGAGATGTTATTAGAATCATTTGTTTCAAATTGCCTAATTGGTCCCACTGGACTCTGATGGTCCACTGTGGGATCTGCACGTGCAGCCTGGCCAGGGGCAGTGGGACAATGACTGCCGCCTTAAGGCCCAGAAGGCATAGTAATGTCCTTGCTCAGACATAGCTGCTGTCATGTACCAATTGTGCTTATACAATCAGTCATTCTGCTTTGTCTAGCGGCAGAAACACAGAACCTTGGGCTGTATTCAACACTGCCTCTACGTACTGGAGGCGCTAGCAGGGTGTCAGTACAGACTTTGGTATACTGACTGTGACCCCCAGGGCATCGAACATCTGTCTGGTTTAAGCTATGGTCTGCAGTAGTTGGTCACTGGAGTGGGCTTTTAATAGGCAGTTGTCCAGGTACGGAAAGCCATATAGGCCTTCCCTTCAAAGGGCTGTGGCCGCTGCTGCCAAGCACTTGGTAAAGACCTGTGGTGCAGAAGACAAGGCAGAGGGCAACACTCTGAACTAGTAATGCTCCCCCGGAACAAGAAAGTACAGTTACGTAAGAACTTACCGTAACAGTAGATCTTCGAGAAGAGCTTCTGCAGCAGGCTACACCATAAGGACTATGCCACCAGGCACTAGGACTCCACAGAAACCTTCTAGCCAGCAGTACCCAGCTGGGGCCCGCCCCTTACGTCGGTCCGCCCGCCGACATCACCAGCTGTATAAAGGGGGCGGTCCCCAGACCCACCTCAGTTCACCCGCCGGAGACCCAAAGGTTACTTAGCAGGAGAGATCTGAGGCAGGTGCTGAAGCAAATCCCAAAGGGAGAAACATAATAGGGGGGTGGAGGGAGGGAAAATAGCACCTGCTGCATTAGCTCTTCTCAAAGATCTACTGTTACGGTAAGTTCTTACGGAACTGTACTATCTTACTTCGAGTATGAGCTCCTGCAGCAGGCTACACCACAAGGACTGAGTCCCAAGCAGTGTCCCCAAAGGGAAGAAAAAGGGAGGCAGGTATATAAATTCCTGAAATATTGGAATTAATTATTTATGAAATTAGGCCTTGGACCACAGCGAGGCAGAATCCTGCTCTCTTTTTGGAACCAATATCCAGGGTGCAGTGCTTAACAAAAGTATGCACAAAATTCCATGTTGCGGCAGCGCATATGTCTGCCGTTGAAACATTTTTCATAGCTACAAAGGATGCAGCCATCCTCCTCGTCGAATGTCCCTAACCGGTCCCAATAAGGGTTTTTCGTTCTTGTAGATGAAAGTAGTGCAACTGGTTAACCATTTGGACATGGTTTGCTTTGCAACTGGTTTCCCCAGAACCCTGGGGGCAATGACACAAACAACTGACCCGATTGCCAGGTCAGTTTTGCACAGTTCAAATAATACCGATGGATACTGTGTACATCTAGAGTGTGAAGGACAGCCTCCCTTTTATTCGAATACTCGGGATAGTAAACTGGAAGGGAGATGTCTTGATTCAAGGTTAACTGGGACACCACCTTTGGAAGAAACTCAGGATTAGTACACAGACACCCTGTCCCTGTGAAAAATTAAATAAGGTTCTTTACACATCAAGGTTTGCAGCTCGGAAACCCTCCGAGCCAAAGTGATGGCAACTAAAAATACCGTTTTCCAAGACAGAAAAAGTAGGTCACAATCCACGGCCAGTTTGAAGGAAGGCAATGTAAATCTCTCTAGAACAAAAAGTAGGTCCCATGGGGGAACAGGATCCCTAATGGGAGGCTTCATATGAAGCATGCCCCGAAGGAATGTATGGGCAAGGTCCAGCTGGGCAATATTTCTACCCTCCGCAGGTGTATGATTAGCAGAAATGGCACAGAGGTGCACATTTATGGAAGAATACCTCAGCCCCACATCTGAAAGCGATAGGGAGATATTCCAGGACTGATTTCACCAAGCAAGACAGTGGGTCCAGGGAACTTCCAGCTGCCCAGATACAGAAACGTTTCCATTTCATGGCATATGTTGCCCTTGTAGAAGGTTTTCTCGCCTCTACTAGGACTTCTACCACCCTTTGTGAAACCCCATGTCTGGAAATGGCTAGGAGCCATGCATGGAGGTGTAGGGACGAAGGTCTGGGTGGATTAATATTCTCATGTCTTGAGATAGCAAACTGGGTAAAATTGGTATCTGAAAAGGAGGTTCTACTGCTAACTGATGTAAAAGAGGGTCTGACATGGCCAGAGAGGGAGCTACCAGGATCATCATGGCACAATCCATCTGTAGTTTGAGTAACACCCTCTGCAGAAGGGGAAAGGGAGGAAAGGCATACAGAAACCTCCCTATCCAGCAAGGGGATAATGCACCTCACCAGAAAACACCATGCCCGGCATCTAGCGAGCAGAAACTGGGCAGTTTTTCACTGCATGGGGATGCAAAGAGGTCCAGCTCTGGACATCCCCATCTTTTGAACAGGTCATCCACCACTTCTTGAAGCAGCTCCCACTCATGGTTTCTGGTTCGTGAGCGACTGAGCTCGTCTGCCAGGACATTTCGGACTCCTGGAACATGAACCGCTGTTAGTGTGAGTCTGTGTTCTAGGGCCCAGTATCACACTCTCATGGCTTCTCTGCAGAGAGGGTAGGAGTGTGTCCCTCTCTGCTTGTTGATAAGAAAGACCACTGACATACTGTCGGTCTGGATAAGCAGGGGATCCTGGGAAAGGTGAGCCTGAAAGGCATGCATGGCATACAGAATCACCCTCATCTCTAAGATGTTGATGTGCAGGGATACTTCCATGTCTGACCATGTGTCCCCGAGTACGGTAATTCTTAAAATGAGCTCCACATCCTAGACCCGATGCATCCGTGGCAAGGATATGGCTCGGTGAGTCTGTTTGGAACATAACTCCTGAATCCAGTTTGGGTGAAGTCAGCCACCATGACAGCGTTTGCTGGACAGCTCTTGACACCCTTATTGGGTGTTCGAGATTGTTGGACGTCTGATCCCATTGCACCCTTAAGTTCCACTGAAGAACTCTCATATGCAAGTGTGCTAACGGTACCATGGATATAGCTGCCGCCATATGTCCTAGGAGCTGCAACATGGTTCTTGCTATGACTGTACTGGCTGCAACTACTCTGGAGGCCTGGTCTCAGTCGAGTGGCCCTGTCGGGTTGGAGAAAGGCTCTTCCCTGTTGGGTATCCAGGATGGCCCTATGTATTGTAGACGCTGGCAGGGCCAAGGATAGGACTCTGGGAGACTGATTGTTATCCCCAGCTGATGGAACATTTGAAAAGTGTCCGAGAGGGTGTGGATTAACTGTGACCTGGTGGGGGCAGTTAGGAGCCAATCATCTAGGTAAGGGTAGATAAAATGACCCTGTCTGCGAAAAGCAGCTGCCACTATTGCTAAGCATTTGGTGAACACCCTTGGAGCCAAGGAGAGACCAAAAGGTACAGCCCGGAATTGGTAATGGTTCCCTTGAAAAGCGAACCGAAGATACCTCTTGTGAGCTGGAAACACCAGTATGTGCAAGTATGCATCTTGCATGTCCAGAGAGCCTAGCCATTCCCCTTGGTGCAGCATAGGTATCAGCCCTGGTAAGGTTACCAATCTGAACCTTTTGTATTCGCTGTACTGGTTCAGGTGACTCAGGTCCAATATGGGTCTTAAGTCCTCCATCGTCTTGGGGACCAGGAAGAAATGGGAGTAATACCCGGTTCCCAGTTGGGAGTGGGGAACAAGCTCTATCGCTCTTTTTGAGAGCAAGGTCTGTATTTCTTCTCTGATGAGGGCTATGTGGGTGGGAGGGTATCGAGAGGGGGCTGGAGGTTTGTCCGGAGGAAATTCGGTAAACTCCAGCGTATAACCCTTCTCGATAATGTCCTTCACCCATAAATCTGATGTTATTTTGGTCCACCCATCTAGGTAGAGGGGGAACGACACCCTACTGCTTCCCCCATCAACTCCGCTGGAGGAGGGAGGGCTGGCAGGAAGTCATGCATGTGCGCCTGGAGTGGGCAGGCAAGACTGGGAGGATTTTGGATTCCTAGGCCCATTGTTCCCTGCTGGTTATGAGGGAGACTTACGTTTGAAAGGACCTCAGGGCTGTTGGTTTTTCTGCCAGTTGGCACCTTGGTGCTGAAATAGCTTGCGCCTAGGTTGCTGAGGGTCTGCCCCATACATGTGGTGAACTGACTGGACTGCTTTGCCTGAGTCTTGCAGTTCTGTTATTATCTTTTGTACCTCCTCTCCAAAGAGGAAAGACCTGTGGAATGGGGCATTTAGGACACAATCCTGGAGATCTTGCCAGAAACCAGATACTGTCAGCCAATAGTGGTGACGGAGACACACCCCAGTGGCCGCTGCTCTGGCTGCTGTGTCTACCGAGTCATAGGATGCCCTTAATACATGTTTTCCTACATCCAGGCCAGACTGGAGTACATCCAAAAGTTCAGTGCTTGAAGGATCATCAGGCTGCTTTTGGGCCAATTCGATGGCTTTGTTCCATGATTTTTGATACTGTACCATATGGGCCAAAAAATTTAGGGACCGAATGGAGCAGGTGGAAGATGCACAGACTCTCCCGCCGAACTGGTTTAATTTCTTAGATTCCTTGTTGGGGAGCTGCAAGCCCATATGTTTAGGTTGTTTTGTCCTGCCATGAGCTGCGGTCAGGACCATGGAGACTGCTCTCGGATTTTCTCCAAAAAAGGGCTCTGCCTTGGGAGGTTTATATAGTCTGTCTGCCTTCTTAGGAACAGCTGAAAAAGAGGAAGGGTGGTCCCATGCCAGCCTGGTTAAATCCTGAAATGGAGGGACCAGAGGGGGAATGACCAAAGGTCTCGGGTCACTCATTCCCAAAAACATATGAAGCCTTTTCCTCTCTCGGTCCAATTCCTCAGTGTCCCACCAATTTAGGAACTGGATGTGATGCATCACATCCATAAACGTTCGGTCATCTGGGGGGTGGACCTGGGTGAATTACGGGGCCCTCTGGCTCAGGAGAATAACCTCTGGAAGAGGAATCTGAGGAGTGAGGGCGGCTTCTGAATAATCAGAAGATGTTGACCGTGAGCGTTTATGCCCAC
This sequence comes from Neoceratodus forsteri, assembly GCA_016271365.2. NCBI lineage: Eukaryota > Metazoa > Chordata > Ceratodontiformes > Ceratodontidae > Neoceratodus > Neoceratodus forsteri. The sequence continues at coordinate 1,270,081,495 of CM057449.1, read as the reverse complement.
ACCAATGTCTGCTCCTGTCGTCTGAGGAAGAAGACCTGGAGGAGGAGCGGTGATGTTTGCCCCTACATCTGGTATACTCGGAGTCTGATCTTTTTGAAAACGGGCCCCTGGGTGCGTGCAGAGACTGTGGCTGGGAGCCTGGGACTGGTACTTTGTCCGGAACCGGTGTAGGGGGTTGTGGAGGAGGGAGGTCATCTTTTTTTAACAAGTCTCCCTCTACTATAAAATAGGAGGAAGGAGGAAAGAAAACAGGGAAGGGTAATGAATATGCATAAGGAATAAAATGGAAGGAAGACCAAAACCCACAGATTAAAAGATAAGAAGAGTAAATGGACAACAGTTCGATAATTATAAGACTGGAGGCAGGAGATAGGCAGAGGAGTAAGATGTAGTAGGGGGAGCGGAGTTTAGGAAAAGGGAGAAGATCCACTTCCAAAAAGAAGAAGGAAAAAGAGAACTCCCAAGGGAAAACAGAAGAAAGAAAGGGGAAAAAAGGTAGGGACGAGGATTGGTATCAAAATACAAGGTTTCGAAGAGCGAGGGACCTGGGGGGAGGGGTACAAGATGACTCCTACGATCCTCCCACTAAGGGGATTCCTTGTCAGGGGGTACGCCTTAGAAGTTATAGAGGGAGTAACTATACTCCCTCCAACCTTGGAAGCGAATATGTACATAGTTGTAGAGTTACAATGTTTAGAGTTGTTATATGTGTTGTTCGATGTATAATATTGCATAGGAGGAGAACAAATGAGAGAACAAGAAGAATACAGGAGGAACAAGAAATGAAGGGAGGAGGGAATAGAACATATAGGCTGCAGAACAGAAATACCATGGTGGAATGCATAAGAAATGAATAGTCACATGCAAGTGAGCGTATGCTCCCGTAATGTAAATGGAATCAACAATCCTGTAAAGAGATATAAGGTATTAGCCCAAATGAAGAGACAGAGACTGAGCTTCTTACTATGACAGGAGACACATTTAACGAAGGAAGAACATAATAAGTTAGCCAAATTCGGGTTCAAAGTAGTAGTAGCCTCATCATATGGGAGGGGGAAACGAAGAGGGAATGCGGTGCTGATCCTACATAATACCCAATTTCAACAGATAGACACATACATAGATAAAGACGGATGGTTGGCATTAGTTACAGGTAGCTTAGCAGGACGCAATTTCACAGTGCTTTGATATATATTCCCCCGGGGTCAGAGACGAAGGAAGTGAGAAAGTTGTGCCAGATAATAACAGAAACAGAAAGGGACCCTAGTTCTTGGAGGGGATCATAATATGGTATATGATGTTTTGGATACGTCCAAAAAACAACCTCTTAGAAGAAAGGCACCACAAAAGATGGCCATCAAATATTTTCAAGATGTACAGTGGGTACACACATGGAGATATAAACACCCCAATATAAGGGCCTATACCCATTACTCAGCCCCACATAAAATATATACACACATAGACTATTATCAAATCTCCAGAGATTCTTTATACATGGTACAAGACTGTCAGATTATTCCCACCCCTATATCAGATCACTCCATGTTAACCCTTCGATTAGAATGGCCGATAAACGAAGGACCTTATGGAGACTTAATTTTTTTCTAAACCATAAGAAATTTAAGAAAATGATAGAAAAAAAGGATTCCCAAAATTATAAAAGAAAACAAGACTCCAGACTTAAAAAAGGTAACATTATGGGACACGATTAAGGTAGTATTAAGAGGAGATATAATTAAGTTTACCTCATATTATAAAAAAACAACAAAACCAACAGCAAGAGGACCTAGAAAGACAACTGAAAGAGGCACAGGAGAGACATACAGCTGGGAATGCAAGCTACAAACGTACAGTTCAAGAAATAAAAGGTAAACTACAACATCTGCTAGATATTAAGACTGAACAAGCTTTACAAAGTTTAAAACAAAAATATTATGAAGGGGGACCAAGAGCAACTAGGCTCTTGGCACATAGTCTTCGTAAAAGAATAGTTCAAACAACAATCACACAGATTAGAGATCCAGAGGGAGGGCGGTTGGTGAGACTACCAACTCTGATTGAGAAAGCTTTTCAGAAATATTATCAGAATTTATACACCCCAGAGCAAGAAACTGATATAAGAAAATCTGAGACTTTTTTCAATGGGCAGAAACTACCTAACCTTACTTGTGAACAACAACAGAGATTAATATCTTCAGTATCGGAGAAAGAATTAAATAATGCCATCACAAACCTTAAAACCCATAAAAGTCCTGGCCCTGAAGGATATACAGGGGAATTCTATAAATGCTTCCGAGGGACATTGGTATCTACCTTTGAAGAGACATTCAAAGAGATACAGCAGAATAAGAACTGCCTAGACACATGGAGGTATGCTACCATCACCAGCATTCTGAAACCTGTAAAGGACAGCACGAGCTGTGGCTCATACCGCCCAGTCTCGGTCCTAAATGTAGATTATAAATTATTTACATCTATTTTAGCCAGAAGGATTGAGGTATTATTACCCAATCTGACAGATCAAGACCAGACGGGATTTGTGACAAATACACAAGCACAAGACAACATAAAGAAGAACATTACATATACTACACTATGCCTCCCTGTCGAAGACACCCTTCCTGCTCTTGAGTTTAGACGTGGAGAAGGCCTTCAACAGGGTGGCATGGCCCCTTTCTGAGGTCTACTTTAGAGAAAAATGGGATTCCCAGCAGAGTTCAGAGGGATAATAGATTCTTGTATAACAGCCCTAAGGCTTATATTAAAGTGAACGGTTCAATTTCAGTACCAATAAGCCTTAAAAGAGGAACCAGACAGGGATGCCCACTATCACCCCTTTTATTCGTGATATATTTAGAACCTCTGGCGCAGGCCATAAGGCAACACGGAGGGATATCGGGGATGCATGTGGGGGAAGGGCATCATAAACTAGCCCTCTACGCAGATGATCTCCTGGTATATCTCACGAATCCGGAGAATTCATTGAGACCATTATGGGCAACACTAACAGAATTCGGAGAAATAGCGGGCTATAGGATCAATAGCACTAAGACGGAGGTTTTGGGGGTACATTATAATCCATCATCACAGGTGGAGTCCCACTTTAAGTTTAAGCAGACTATTCCTACTCTTAAATACCTAGGAATGTGGCTGAGTTCTGAACATACGAAATTATATGAACTTAATTATAAAACTCTTCTAGGACAAATACAGAAGGACATAGAGAAATGGAAACTGATTCCTATACCATTCATACAGAAAATAGAGGCAATCAGAATGGTGATATTACCATGCTTTTTATATCTGGCACAAGCCATTCCCATTACAATACCACAGACATTTTACAAGGAACTAAACAGGAAAATAGTACAGTATATATGGGGGAAGCAAAGACCAAGAATAATATAATCCATATTACAACTCTCAAAAGAAGAAGGGGACTCTCTCTACCAAATTTCAAAGATTACCACATGGCTGCCCAGATTCGTACAGTAATATACTGGCTGCACCCTACTTACAAAGTGAAATGGAAAGAAATAGAATTAGCAGAGGAGGTCTTTAGAAAGCCACAGGGGATCCTTCTTTCAGACAAGGGGGATAAGGAAAAGAGGGATACTGGCAACCCATACACACCGTCCACCTTACAAATCTGGAGACAGATGTTGACAACTAAAAGAATGACTGACTGGAGGCCTATGCTCTACTCCCTACCGCACACAGATACTTTACCAGCTAAAATGGATCTGGGGTATAGGGGATGGGAAAGAAAGGGACTACACATAGTATATCAATTTCTGAAAGAGGGAACCATTGTAAACTTTTTGGATCTGGAGGCTAAATATGAAATAACATATAGGGATAGATTCTGATTTTTCCAGGTAAGGGATTACATTAAAAGAGTAAAAAAGAGTGCTGGGCTCTGTACCCTATGCCCAAGATTATAGATATTTTACAGAAAAGCCTAGAGGGCAGAGCTAATCTAACCCATATAATATCCTATTTATATGTGGCAATACGAGAAATGGAAGGGGATACAGTTGATTCCATTAAAAGAGTTTGGGAAAAGGACTTGAATATTATAATAACAGAAGAAAAATGGAGGAATTATTTATCATACATACATAAAAGCACATCATCACCATGCTAGAGAGAATTAGCATGGAAGAATGCTGTCAGGTTTTTCAGAACACCAGCAATCCAGGCATATTTCAATGGGGGTAGGGAAGCAACCTGATGGAGGAGGTGTGGTGAGAGCCAGGCCACTCACAGGCATGTATTTTGGGAATGCCCAACAATACAACCTTTCCTAGCAGAGGTGCAGGATGCCATCAAAAGCATAATATCACCTTCCGTAACATTAGACCCATCTCTGTACTTTCTGTTGGATTTTCCAGAGGGAAACAGAGATATCAGAACAAAGAAACTCCTACTTATATTAATCCTAGATATTAAAAAAACATAACTAAAAATTGGAAGACTCCAAACTCACCCTAGATAATACAATGGCAGGATACTGTAATAGGTATATATCAAATGGAAAGACTGACAGCATTAACAAATAAAATATATGCTCAATTTGAGATTATATGGAGAAGATGGATACTGTATATTACTCCATTGAGAAAGATTTTATACCTTAATAAGCTGAAAGAACAAATTATGCAGTATGACCGCTGATACAAGTTCTAACTATATAAGTAATCTTAATGAAAGACTGAAAAAGGAATTCGACATATCTTGTTATTCTCCACATACAGATGTAACAAATTTTTAAAGATACGAATCAACTCCTATGCTTGTATATAGGATGTGTGTATGTATGGAAATCTGAAAAACTTGAAAATAAAGAAAGTTTAAAAAAAAAAAAGTCTCCCTTTACTGTATTCCACCACGAAGTAAAGAGTTTTCCCACATCTGTCAGGGGAACCATCGACACCTGGGGTGGTTTACCACTGGGTTCTGCAGGAGTGGTGATAGGGTTGCCAGGTCCTGGAGTCTCCTCATGGAGTACGTGAGGACTCGGTGGAGTAGCACGGTCTGTCATCTGGTCACCTGTCGTCGGGTCCCCTGACATCAGGTCGCCGGGTGCCGAGGGGGTTTTATCTGGTGACTTGTTGATAGGGGCCTGTCGTCAGGCTGTTGTATGGTTGAAGCTGATGCCAGCTTCTGAGGTGGCTGCTCCACAGGCGTCCCACTCGTAGTGGTCATAGCAGACGTCTTGGTGCTCGACGCCTTACCTTGTGGCATCTGCTACTGGTCCTTCCATTTGTCAGAAGACTGTTCATCCGGGACATGTGTCAGGGTCTTTGCCCTAGCTGCTGATGACTTGTCCCTGGGAGAGGGATCCCTAGAGTGGGAATGCCCCATGCGTCCGTGTCTGTCGTCTGAGGCCGACGGGCTGGAGAATGAAGACGCCTCAACCTTATCGGTTGCAGTTCCCCTCTTAGGCCCCAAGGATTGTTTGAAGGGCCTAAGGCTGAGGGATGGACCTGGAGGTCCTTGCCCCGAAGAGCTGCCGCCCGTTGAAAGAGTAAGGGTAGGAGTCTTCGTCAACTGCAGGCCTGATGTGGATAGGCCTGACAGAGGGTCTGAGTCTGCTCTCTCTCCAGAGCGCAAATGAGAGTGCTTCTCATTATAAGGGACCTGGATCTGGACTCCAACCTACTGTGCTCCTTGTCCCACTTTTGATGCTTCCCTCCTGAATGTTTCTCCTTGTGCGAAGTCGGCGACCGTGAGGCTGAGGAGCCAGCCTTGGACGGACACTGAAGGGTGGCAAGCTGCTGCTCCATAATGTAGGCCTAGAGAGTCTAGTGGCGGTGGGTCCGGGTTCATTGGTTGAACTTGCCACTGTCTGGGTAGGCTTTGATGTCATGGTTAGGCCCCAAACAGAAGAGGCACTGTGAATGACCGTCTTTGGCAGGAATCTGCCACCCGCACGGACACTCAAGATTTCCGTTGCGATGTTGAAGACGACGGAGACGACATAAAATACAGGTTACTCACCTGTAACAGGAGTTCTAGGAGTGGTATACAGTATGTTGTTCATCCACACTTACTGGCAGGTTCCTTGCCACTTTAAATCTTGCTGGAAGGTCAAGCTGGCTCCTCCTACCCACCTGGGTGGTAAAACTCTTGGCTCCGCCCCATGACGCCAGATCTAGCCCGCTGGAAGCCAGATTGTGCGTCGAAGCCGGAGAGGTTGGGTGAGTTGTGTGGATGAACAACATATACCACTTCTAGAACTCCTGTTACAGGTGAGTAAATACAGGTTACTCACCTGTAACAGGAGTTCTAGGAATGGTATATGTTGTTCATCCACACTGTCTGGCAGGTTCCTTGCCGCTTTAAATCTTGGCCGGAAGGTCTTCTGCTGGCTCCCCACCCACCCGGGTGGTAAAACTCTCTCTGCCCGTCCCATGACACTCCCAGATCTAGCCCGCTGGAAGCCAGGTTGTGCGCCGGGCCGGGAGGTCGGAATATGTGGATGAACAACATATACCATTCCTAGAATTCCTGTTACAGGTGAGTAACCTGTATTTCTAGGACATGGATATGTTGTTCATCCACACTTATTGGCAGACTCCAAGCAGTTCTCCGGGAGGAGGGAGGCAAGGCGCACACCCCCTACTTAGGTAGAAAGACTGGAGAACCGAAACCCCCGACCAACGTCCCGGCGTGACCCAAGGTCGATGTGGAAGGGGAAAACAGTAAAACCTGCTTCCAGGTAGAAGCCCTGCGGATATCCTGGACCGGAGTATCCTCGGAAGTAGCCACCGATGCAGTGAAAGGGTGGGTAAAATGAGCACTTATCCCTCTGGAAGGCACCATGCCCGCCCACCTATAGTGTGTAGACCTATGCAGGAGGTGACTCACCCACTGTCCGTCTGGCTTGGCTGCAGGTCTGCCAGGTGCGCCTTCAGCTGTGAGATGACAAACAGCTGGTGAACCTCTCCCGGTTCAGCCCCACGCCCTGGGTAGGCGAAGGCAACAGGGTCCCCAGTGAACCTATATACGCCTCTGAGGCGTGAATGGGGATGAACCCGGCAGAGGCAATCCGGATAGGGAAAACTCCGCCACCGCCTACGGAAGGAACTGGGTGGGGCGCAGGACAACCTTGTCCCTGTGGAAGACCAGATAGGGAGATTCAAAGGAGCGCCTGGAACTCTCCCCTCCTTCTGGATGACAGAGTAGCCCCAAGAAGGTGTTCTTCCACAACAGGTGGGGAACTCGCACCTGTGCAAAGGTTCGAACGGCTTGCCCGTGAGCTAAGCCCATACCAGCGAAGATCCCACAGGAATGGGGATACTCTCCCCAGAGGGGAGGTGTGATCGAGGCCTAGAAAAGCGCCAGACCACCTTTTCTGCGCCACTGACTGCCTTCTGGCCCGCGCCCGGAAGACAGGGGTGACCAACAGAAGCACCTAGAGGGTCATCGACCGAAGCCCTTGTTCAATAGAGAACAGACCGCAGATGGTCCGGAATGCTCGACGAGGAATGGGAGAGGGGACCAGGCCCTATCCCAACACCAAATGGAGACTCTTCCATTTGAAGGCGAGCATGTTTGGACGACTCCTGGCAGGACAACTCGAAAACGTCGAGGACCTTGCCGGAGGACCCAAGGCCTGGCCCTAGCGCACAGGGACTAGGCCTTCAGGGTGTGATTGAAGGTCCAGATGGAATACCTTCCCTGAAAACAGAGATCAGGACCGGGCGGGGAAGCTGCCTCGGGAGCCTGGAGCTGAGACTGAGGAGAGTGGATACCAGAGCTGGTAAACCAGTCTGGGGTTACTCAGCATCGCCGCGCCTAGTCTCTCGCCTTGCCCGCGGGTCAAGGGGAAATGGGGAGGCGTAGAAGAGGCCCGGGTCCGCGGCCCGACGGGCATCCCCTACAGCAAACCTGCTGAGGGGGCGGCATGAGACAGTCTCGCCTCAGATTCTCCCTGAGGGAAAAGGGACTGCCCGAGGCGTGACCGGGAGGGAGAAGATCCTGTGCTACCTCCGCAGGGAAGACCACCTGTGAGGCGCAGTCTTTGTCCGGTTAGGGCATCAGCCAGGGTGCTGGAGGTTCCAGCATCGAATGGCTAGGAAACTGCTTCCCGGCTGCACGAAAGACCCAATGCGGAGAACCTCCTTACGCAGAGGCAAGGGGCTCGTCCGAACCTGGCGGGATAGGTAGCACATGGTCGTGGTGTTGTCCGCCTGAACTTAACCACTAGACCCCGCACAAACGGAGCGAGTGGTGCAAGCTAATTGGACCGCCTGGAGCTCCAGCAGGTAGGAAAGACATCGGGACTCCCGAGAGGACCAGAGGCGGTGCACTCTGTATTCCCCTTGATGGGCACCCTCACCCATCCGAGATGCATCAGTCGGAGAAGACCGTCGACTCGGGGTGGACGAACGGGATGTTCTCCTGCAAATGAGATGGAACGGTCCGAAGGAGTGCGTTCCTCAACCCCTGGGCTGTTGTCACGGACTGGTCCGAAGGAACACAGTGTTGTGACTGCTGGCTGGCCAGCCCCCATTAAGGGGACACATGAACTGGCGGATCCAAACAGACCACGCTGGTGCAGGTCGCCGCAAGGCCCAGGAGGTGCAGGAAGTCCCAGGCAGGGCGCAATTGCCCAGTCAGACCTGACTAGGTAAGGGAGGAAGAAGCTCGGCCCTGTCCGCCAGGAGCCGAGCTCAGACTCAAGAGTCGAGCCTCGTCCCGAAGAAGGATCACCCGCTAAGACACGAGTTCCAACGTGGCTAAAATAAAAGGAGACCAGTCTGACAGCAACCTGGAGGGCCAGAACTCTGGACCGTCCCACTTCCGCCTGGAAGGGTTGCAGTCGGGCCGCCGTCCGGGTGGGGTTACGCCCGGACCCCTCAGTGCCGCAGGAACACTGCTGAGCAGAGACCAAAGGGCCTGGCCTGGAACTCGTAACGAGATCCCCCGCTAAGGAAACGGAGGAGTCTCCCAAGAAATGGACGGAACATAGTGACAGTATGTCCTGGAGGTCCAGGAAAGAGTCACACGCCTCGTTCTGAGGATGGGATATCTGAGACAGAGAGACCATCCCGACGTGCGGCTAAAGATTGGGGTGCAAGCCCCCCGTCCGTTTGGGACCAGGACACCTGGACAGGAACCCAGGGTCTGAAGGAGGATCCGCAATCTTCCTGATCACCTCTATTTAGAGGGCCAGGCAAGTCGCTCCTCAGCGGGCTTTATTAACGAGGCGGACCCCTAGGCCCCGTGGGACAACGGTCAAGGGTGGTGCTTACTGCAACCTGAGGCAGGACCTTCCTTTAGCACCTCCGACACCCCGAGGTCCGGGAAAACGGACCAGGTGGGGAGGGGCGGAGCCGCCTTCCCACGGGGACCGGGTAGGGTGACGGGGCTGGGACAGCGCCTCAGCCCGGCACTGAGCAGGCTTGAGGAGGAATTTGACGAGGAGTCCTGGCCTTTACCTCCCGCTTTCTTTTAGAGGAAGACTCTAGCTTGAGTCAGGACGCCCAGTGCAAGCCGCTGGCCCTCATGCTGGGGTTGATGGGCCAGTCGAGCCGCAGGGGCCGAGGGGCAAAGGCCACGAAAGACTGCTGGGCGGCCCTTGTCTCTGGGCGGAGAGGACAGAGTCCGCGGCATCGACTTCTCGGTCCCCTGGTAGTCCCTCCACCCAGGGCCGAAATGTCAGTCCCCAAGAAGGATGTCCGCCAACTGTGCTGGGTTTCCAATGAGAAGAGGATAACCTCAGCCACACCCTGCAGCGCATGGCTACTGCGGCCGCCACCGACCTGGTACAGGAATCACCTAAGTCCAGAGCAGTCTGAAGCTGCTGCTTTGCCACCGCCCTACCCTGGTCCCGTAGCCGCCGGACCATGGTCCGCAGGTCGGCCGGAAGATGAGGGAGCACCTCATCCAGGGAGCCCAAAAGGGCGTGGGAGAAATGTGCCATCAGTGCAGCCAAGCTGGCCTGACAGAGGCCTAGGGAGGACGCAGCCTAAACCTTGCGCCCGACATAGTCCATCCTTTTGGACTCTTTGTCAGGGGGCCTATCCACATCCAGAGTGTTCCCAGAACACTGGAAAACGTTGTCGGTAACTACCCTCAGCCGAGGTGCTCCAAGAAACCGCAAAGAACCGGACCGGGACAGTACATCCTGGCCGAGGGCGAGGGCAGGAAGTAGGCCACCGCCAGAGCTCCAAGAAGCTGGCCTACGGCGGCCCCTGCCACCGGGAAGGCGCTCGGAGGGTGAACCCCCGGTCTAGAATTCCATCAGGGGATAAGGGACCCGTTTGGACACGGGCTCAAGCTGCATCCCAGTGAACTCCGAGATGAGCTGAAGCAGACCCATAAAGGACGATGGGCTGTTGTCCACAGATCGTTCCGGAGAGGACCCCGGGTCCTCCCAACTGGGGAACATAGAGGAGTTGACGACGGACTCCATGGGGTCTGCAAAGAGCTGCCTCAGGCCTGAGTCACTCTTCGTCCGCCGAGGGCAGGCGGGAGTGAGAGTGAGGGGGACAAACAACCTGCGGGACAGGTCGTGACCAGACCGAGGTTCCACCGAGGATGGTGGGGCAGCAAGGTTCGGACGAACAACCGCCCTCGGCGGGCACCTCGACTGCAGCGAGCGGTTGTCGGCCGATCGGGCGGCAGCTGCTTGCCGGACGGGGAATGAATCAGTGTCGATTGATTCCCCGGACAACAACAACTGCTGCCACATGAACTCCTCGAATGTCAACGCCATCTGCATCAAGCCACCTCATCCAAGAGGGAGACGAGGAAGAACGGTAATGTTACCTAACTCGTGCTCGACCGAGAACGCCTGGTCATGCGGAGCAGCTTGACCAAGAGGAGGACTGAGACTCAATCCTCGGGAAACGAGGTGGGGTTGGGAAGGAGCGGGAGCGCCCGCTTCTCCTTGGCTCGGATGAGCGACCAGGGCCTGTCGACCCGGAAGCGCAGGCAGAATCAGCCCGCTGGGGAACCGTAAGGGATATGCCAGCAGAAGACAGCCCAGATGACGGACGAGAGACGGCATCCTCACAGCAAACCTGCTGAGGGGGCGGCATGAGACAGTCCTCAGCCTCAGATCTTCCTGGAGGGAAGGAGAGAAGATCCTGTGCTACCCAGCAGGGAAGACCACCTGTGAGGCACAGCCTATGTCCGGCTTAGGGCATCAGCCAGGTGCTGAGGCTCCTGCCATCGAATGGCTAGGAAACCTCCCAGCTGCGTGAAAGACCCAATACGGAGAACCCCCCACGAGATGCAAGGGGCTCATCCGAACCTGGCGGGGTAGGCAGCACATGGTCGTGGTGTTGTCCGCCTGGACTTAAACCACTAGACCCAGCACAAATGGAGCGAGCGGTGGAAGCAAAGCGGACCACCAGGAGCTCAGGCGGGTAGGAAAGACATCGGGACTCCCAAGAGGACCAGAGGTGGAGCACTCTGTGTTCCCCTAGATGGGCACCTCAACCCATCAGAGAAGCATCGGTCGGAGCAGACCGTCGACTCGGGGTGGACGAACAGGATGTTCTCCTGCAAGAGCTGAATGGTCCAAAGGAGAGATGCCTTTCAACTCCTGGGCTGTAGTCACAAACTGGTCCGAAGAACGTAGCACTGTGACCGCTGGCTGGCCAGTCCCTACAAGGAACGCATGAACCAGCAGGTCCAACAGAGCCACGCTTGGAGCCGGTCACGCAAGGCCCAGGAGGAGCAGGAGGTCCCGCAGGGGCTAATTGCCCAGTCAGACCTGGACCAGGTAAGGGAGGAAGAATCCCAGCCCTGTCCGCGAGCCGAGCTCGATTCAAGAGTTGAGCCTGGTCCCAAGAAGGATCACCCACTAAGGCACGAGTTCCAACGTGGGTTCGATAACAGGAGACCAGCCTGAGATCCAGAACTCTGGATCGATCCCTTCCACCTGGAAGGGTTGTAGTCAGGCCGCCATCCGGGTGGGGTTACACCCAGGCCCCTCGATGCCAAAGAGAGCTGCTGGGCAGAGACTGAAGGGCCTGGCCTGGAACTCGTAAGGAGATCCCCCGCTAGGAAAGGGAGGCATCTCCCAGGAAACGGACGGAACGAGGAGTAAGTACGTCCTGGAGGCCCAGGAGCGAAGCCACATGCCATTCTGAGGATGGGATATCTAAGTCAGAGAGACCATCCAGGCGTGCGGAAGAATGGGGCATAAGCCCCCCCCCCGTCCGTTTGAGACCAGGAATACCTGGACACGAACCCAGGGTCAGAAGGAGGATCCGCAACCTTCCTGATCACCTCCATTTAGAGGGTCAGGCAAGTCAGCTCAGTGGGCCGACGAAGAGGCTGTGGACCCCAAGATCCCCGTGGGGCAACGGCTCGAAAGGGTGGAACCTGCTCACAAACCCGAGACAGGTCCCACCCTTAGCACCTTTGACCCCTAGAGGTCCAGGAAAGCGGACCAAGTGGGAGGAGATGCGGAGCGCCTCACGGGGAACCTGGTAAGGGCGATGGGGCTGACAGCACCTCTTAGCCCGCTACTGAGCAGACTTGGGGGAGGAAGAGGCCGAGGAGCTCTCGACCTTACTCCCTGCTTCCTTTTGAGGAAGACGCTGGTTTGAGTCAGGCTGCCCAGCGTGATGCCTGCTGGCCCTGTGCTGGGCGGTCGAGTCGCAGGGACGGGGCAAAGGGGCTTACGCAAAGGCTGCCGGCTGCCCTTGTCCCTCTGGGCGGAGAGTGACAGAGTCTGGAGTGGCATCAGACTTCTCGACCCCTAGAGTGTCCCTCCACCCAGGGGCCAAAAGCACAATCCCCAAGAACTGCGACGTGGGTTAGACAGACCCCTCTCAGGGGGAAGACAAGGAAATGATAGGAAAGCATACTTAGTATGGCAGAAAAAGGGGAGATATTGCTGATGGGCGATCCGAATATGCCAGATGTTAACTGGATTGCAGTTGCAGCAGCCACTTCGAAGAGTGGGGTTATTCTAGATGCCCTACAGGGGGCATGCCTTAGACAACTAGTATTGAAACCCACTCGAGAGGAAGCAGTCTTAGACCTGGTTCTCTCAAATGGAGATGAAGAGAGGATCACAGATGTAGAAGTGGGTAGCCATCTGGGAACTAGCGACCATCCATCAGTATGATTCACAATAAACACAGCAATAGAGTCAGGTTTCACACAAAGGCAAAGGTACTGGACTTTAGGAGGACTGACTTTGCTAAAATGGGTGAGTGCCTAAGGAATGCATCAGCAAATGGGCAGGAAGGAGGGTGGGAAGAACAATGGGGAATAATAAAACTGTCATCACAGAGGTAATAAGCCTTTGTGTGAAGCAAATAAACAAAACTAAACGATGTAAAACCACTATGGTTCTCAAAGGAAATGGCAGTGAAGGTTCAAGAGAAAAGAAAGCTTGGAAGTACAAGGAATCACAGAAGGAGCAGGGACAGAGAACTGTATCAGTTAAAGCAAAAGGAAGCTGGGGAAGGCAGTCAGAACAGCAAAGGCCCAAACCGAGGAAAAGATAGCCAACTCAGTTAAGAAGGTGGATAAAACCTTTTATAGGTACATCAGGGAGCGAAGGAAGACCAAGGGAGGGATAGTGAGGCTTAATAAAGAGGGGCAGGGTGGGTATAGGGTGACTGTGAAAAGGCAGAGATACTAAACAAATATTTTTGCTCAGTATTTACAAAGGAAGAGGGGAGGTACATAAAACAAACAGTAGAAACACTCTGGATACAGAAGTTGATACTAGCCCATTTACAGAAGAAAGGGTTCTGAAAGAACTCTTTAAAACTGAAGGTGGACAAAGCAATGGGGGCCTGATGGGATCTCATCCCAGAATTTAAAGAACTAAGGGTAGAATTAGTGACACCACTGACTACCCTGTTTAACAAATCATGGAGGATGGGGTGTACCTGAGACTCCGAGGAGGGCAGATGTAATCTCTTCACAAAAGTGGGAGCAATGCAAGAAGCAGGAAACTACAGACCTGTTAGTTTAACCTCAGTGGTAGGAAAATGATGGAATCATTTCTGAAGGAAAGAATTGTTTGAGTACCTAGAGGCCAGAAGGCACAGGACCCAAGGCAGCATGGATTCACAGCAGGAAGGTCATGCCAGACAAATCTGATTAGATTTTTTGACTGGGTGACCAAAGTAGTAGATCAGGAGGGGCTGTGGACATGGCCTACCTAGACTTTGCAAGGTATCTGACACAGTCCCACACAAAAGATTAATATAGTTAGCTATTAGCCTGGGAGTGGGTCCTAAGATGATAGCCTGGGTAAAAATCGCTGAGAATAGGACATGAGAGTAATAGTAAATGGAGTCCACCTGAAGAAAAGCAAGGCTAGGGGCACCGCAGGTTGGTTCAGTATTAGATTCCGGTCCTCTTCAATGTCTTTATAGCGACGTGCAGGACTGGAAGGAAAAAGTATGTCTCTTTGCAGATGACACAAAGATCTGCAACAGAGTTGATGCACAAGGTGGGTGGAAAGGATGAGAAGGGACTTGGCAAGGTTAGAGGAATGGTCAAATGCATGGCAGCTTAGATTCAATGCTAAGAAGTGTAGGTAATGCACCTGGGAAACAAAACCAGGGAAGAGTACACAATGGGCGGTGAGATACTAACAAATAAAATGGAAAGGGACCTGGGGTAGTCATATCAGATGACCCAAAGGTGTAAGTGTACAATGTGAGAGGTGTTATGAGGGTTGGGGGATACTGATGCAGCAGAGAGCATCACCAGAAAACAGGAAGTTATTATCTCTTCAGACAGCTGTTCAGATCCTAATTGGAGTACTTTCGTTGCAGTTCTGGAGACCCGCTCGGAAAGACATAGACAGGATGGAAGCTGTCCAGAAAGGGCACTAAAATGGCAGGGTCTGCACCGAAGACATAGAAGAGAGACTTAAGGAGTTTAATATGTATAGCCTCGAGGAAAGGAGGAGGGGGGACATGATAGAAACTTCGGCACCTCAAGGGAATCAACAAAGTCCAAGAGGGTAGCATCTTTCAAAAAGAGGTGTGCAAGAAAGGGGCACAATTTGAAGATGGGGGGGGTGCTCAGAGGTAATTAAGGAAGTATTTCACAGAGAGAGTTGTGGATGCATGGAACGGCCTCCGGAGGAGGTCGTGGAGTCAAAACAGTGGTGGAATTCAGCAGCATGGGACAGTCATATGGCAATTCTAGGGGTGGGGTAGGAAGAAGTAGGCTGCTGTTAACTAGGATCTGCAGCTTATCCAGTAGGCAGGGAAATGGGCAGACTGTGGGCCAAGCGGTCCATTCGCCGTCAAATTCTATGTTTCTATGTTAAGAAGGGAAATGTCTACAACTCGTGTTGGGTTTCCAAAGAGTAGTGAGGATAACCTTAGCCACGCTCATGGAAGATGGCTATCGCGTCAGCCACCGATCTGGTACAGGAATCGCCCAGATCCAGAGCCGCCTGAGCTGCTATTTCGCCATCGCCTCTACTCCTGGTCCCGCACCAGCCGGACTGCAGTCCAGGTCGCCATGAGATGAGGGAGAACCTCATCCAGGGAGCCCAAGAGGGCGGAGAAATTGCCATCAGTGCCGCCGAGCTGGCCTGACGGAGGCCTCAGGGAGGATGCAGCATGAACTCATGCTCCGACATAGTCCATCCTTTTGACTCCTTGTCAGGGGCCTATCCACATCCCTAGCATTTCCAGAACATTGAAAACATTGTCGGTAACTACCCCTCAGCCGAGGGGGTGTTCCGGAAACCGGGAGAGAACTGACAGGACAGAGTATCCTGGCTATCCTGGCCAATGGCGCAGGGCAGGAAGTAGGCCGCCAGAGCTCCAAGGCTGGGCCCACCTGCCTCAGCCACTGGAAGGCCTCCGAGGTGAACCTCGGGCTCAGAATCTCTGTAAGGGGCCCGTTTGGAAACGGGCTCAAGCTGCATCCCGGTGAATTCCATAAAGGATGATGGGCTGTCGTCCATGGAATGTTCCGGAGAAGACCATGGGTCCTCCCTGCTTGGAAACATAGAGGAGTCGATTTCGGGCCCCGAGGGGTCTGCAAAAAGCTGCCGCAGGCCTGAGTCACTCTTCATCCGCCAAGGGCGGGCGGGAGTGAGGGGAACAGATAACCCGCGGGACAGGTTATGACCGTCGTTCCACCGAGACGGTGGGCAGCAGGGATCGGACGAGCAACCGCCCTTGAGAGGGCACCGACTACCTTGAGCGTTGCGTCGTCGCATCGGCGGCAGCTGCTTACTACTGGAGAATGAATCGCAGATTGATTCCGGACAACAATAGCTGCTGCCACGTAAACTCCTCGAACGCTGACGCCAACGGCATTGGATTCCCCTCATCCGGACGAGGAACGAGGAAGAACGGCATGCTACTTGACTCGGTGCCTGACCGAGAACGCCAGGTTGGCGTGAGCGGGCTGGGGACCGAGAGGAGGACCAAACCAGACCCAACCGGGGAACCGAGGCGGGTTTGGGAAGGAGCGGCGCGCCCGGGCCCTCCTTCGCTTGGAAGAAAGGGCCAAGGTCTGTCAACCAAGGTACAGGCAGAACTCAGCCTCCGCCGGGAACCGGCAAAGGATGGTGGCTCCAGCAGAAGACAGCCTAGATGACGGGTCGAGTGACTGGACAACGACGTGAGTCCTGGGCCGGTTGACCTGACGGGGACATCGTGAGGCCAGCGTCAAAGCCGCATCCTCACTGAAGTCAAACGCCGGGCCGGCAGGAGAGGGAATCCTCCGCCTCCTCCGGCGCCGGACGGGGACTTAGCCTGTGACCTTGGACTTGGGTCCGAGAGGTGGTCATCCAAGGTCCCTCCTTCGAGGAAAGGGATCATGGGCCCTGAACGAAGCTGCATGAGGAGAACTCAAGGAGAGTGATAAGTGTCGCGACCGAGGAAGAGGGAGGGCGGCCACCCCTCCCAGGAGGGTGGAAGATCGAGCTGCTCAGCCGAGGCCACTGACATAGACACTGTCCGACGAGTCTGCGAAATTTTCCGAGCGAAAAATTTCCGGTCGCCTGAGTTCCTAACAGGCAAGCGATCCTCCAGAGAGCAGGCTGAAAGGGCAACAAAATTGAAAAGTTGAGGGCAGTAAACGCACATGGAGTGCGGGTCTTCTCTGGAGGAATATGCCGGGTGCCTCCGCGAGCCAGAAAACGAATGAGCCATCGCCGCAGCGAAGAAGAAGAAGATCGAAGTTTCAGAAAACTTCCAACTGAATTCCAAGACCAAAATTTCCAGGAACCAGTCGAAAACGCAGAGCGCTAAGGAAGGAACCTGAGCTTCCAAGCGGTAAGGAAGATCTGGCGTAATGGGGTGCAGCAGAGAGTTTTACCACCCGGTGGGTGGGAGAGCCAGCTTGAAGACCTTCCGCAAGATTCAGTGGTAAGAACTCGTTAATAGTGGATGAACAATATATCCATGTCCCTAGAACCTGTATTTTAGGGACGTGGATATATTGTTCAAACCACACTTACTAGCAGACTCCTAGCAGTTCTCTGGGAGGAGGGAGGCGAGGCGCACACCCCCTACTTGGGAAATAAGGACTGGAGAATCGAGGTCCCAAAACCAGCATCCCGGCGTGACTCAAGGTCGATGTGGTAGTGAGTAATGAAAGTGTGTGCTAACTTTCAGGTAGCAGCCCTGCAGATTTCCTGGATAGGGATGTCCCTGGAAGCAGCCACCGAAGCAGCGGTATGGTGGGTAGAATGGGAACAGGTAGAATGGGAGGCTCCATGCCCGCTAACCTATAGCACAGATCTATGCAGTAGGTGACCCACCTGCCTATCATCCGCTTGGCTGCAGGTCTCCCAGGTACAGCTTCAGCATAGGTGACAAACAGCTGGCAAACCTCTCCCTAAACTTCAGCCGTCCGCTCCTTGTAATAAGAGAGCGCTCTTCTAGGGTCCAATGTATGAAGCCTATATTCGGCCTCCGAGGTGTGATTGGGGTAGAACACCGGCAGAGTCAACATCTGGTTAAGGTGAAACTCCGACACCACCTTCGGAAGGAATTTCATGTGGGGGAAGCAGGACAACTTTGTCCCTGTGAAGACCAGATAAGACACTGGCGGAAAGCGCCTGGCGCTCTCCCATCCTTCTGGCTGATGTGATAGCCACCAAGAAGATGGTCTTCCACGACAGGTGAGAGATGTCACACCTCTGCATCGGTTCAAATGGCTTGCCCATGAGCTTAGCCAATACCAGCAGTAGATCCCATGGAGGTGGAGGTTCTTGCACCAGAGGGGATATGGGATAAGGCCTTTGAAAAAGTGCCCGACCACCTTCTCCTGTGCCACCGACTACTTTCCGGCCTGCACCCGGTAAGCAGAGATGGCTGCCAGGTGCACCTTAAGGGTAATCGAACGAAGACCTAGCTGAGAAAGGGACCACAGGTAGTCCAGAATGCTAGCCAAAGAGCAGGAGGAAGGGTCCAAATGGAGAATCTCTTCCATTTGAAGGCATAGCATTTTCTGGATGCCTCAACAACACTGAGGACCTCGTCGGAAAGACCCAAGGCCAGGAACTCTAGCCGCTCAGGAACCAGGCCATCAAGTGCAGGGATTGAAGGTCCGGGTTGAGTACCTTCCCCTTGTTGACTGAGATCAGGTCCAGGTGGGCTGGAAGCCACCTCGGGAGACTGGAGCTCAGGCTGAGGAGATTTGGATACCAGAACTGATGGGGCCAGACTGGAGCTACCAGAATCACCTGTGCCTTGTCCCTCTTCACCTTGAGGAGCACCTTGTGGATCAAGGGAAATGGAGGGAAGGCGTAGAAGAGGCCTGGGGTCCATGGCATAGAGAATGCATCCCCCTGCAGTGAACCCTGTTGAGAGGGGCGGGCATGAAACAGCCTCAGCTTCGCATTCTCCCGGGAAGCAAACAGGTCCACCTGAGGAGTGCCCCAGTGGGAGAACAGATCTTGTACTACCTCCGGCAGGAGAGACCACTCATGAGATGCAGCACCTATCCAGCTTTGGGTATCGGCCAGAGTGTTGGAGGCTCCTGCCACATGGATGGCTAGATCATCCGCCTCCAGGCTGATCATGAGAGACCAAATGCGGACAGCCTCCTTGCACAGAGGCAAGGAATGCGTCCCGCCCTGGCAGTTTAGGTAGTACATGGTCGTGGTGTTGCTCGTCTGGACCTGGACCACTGGACCCTGTACAAACGGAGCGAAGGTGGTGAGGGCTAATCGGACCACTCCAAGCTCCAGCAGGTTGATGTGGCATCGAGACTCCTGAGGGGACCAGAGGCCGTGCGTTCTGAGCTCTCCCAGATGGGCACCCCAACCCATCAGAGAGGCGTCGGTCGTCAGAGTGACCATCGGCTCTGGGAGGACAAATGGGATACCCTCCTGCAGATGAGCTGGAACGAGCCACCACTGGAGGCCATTCCACATCTCCCGGGTCACTGTCACTGGCTGGTCCAGAGGACCGAGCACTGTGATCATTGACGGCCAGCCCCCATTGCAGGGGATGCATGTGCCAGTGGGCCCACTGACCATGCTGGTGCAGGCCACCATGAGGCCTAGAGGCACAGGAAGTCACGGGAGGCGCAATTGCCCAACCAGAAATGACTGGGCAAAGGAGGAAAGACCTCGCCCTGTCCGCCGAGCCGTGCCTCTGCCTCAAGAGAGTTGAGCTCTGCCCTGATGAACTGAATCACCTGCACTGGCACGAAGTTCGATTTGGCCTCGCTGATGAGGAGGCCAATCTGAGAGCAGTCCTGAGGGCCAGATCCCGGACCGCTTCCACCTCCAACCTGAGGGGCTGCAACAGCCAGTCATCCAGGTGGCACACCCGACCCTTCGCACCGCAGGAATGCTGTCACCACTGCCATGCATTTGGTGAAGACCCTGAGAGCTGGAGAGAGGCCGAAGGGCTTGGCCCGGAACTCGTAAAGGGATCCCTCTGTCCTGAAGCTGAGGAACTGCTGGTAAGATGGACGGACTGGGATGTGAAAGAACGCGTCCTGGAGGTCCAGAGAACAGAACCACACACCTTGTTCCAAGAATGGAATGATCTGAGCCAGAGTGACCATCCTGAAGTTACGAGACCTTAGGAACTTGTTCAGGTCGTGTAGGTCTAGAATGGGGCGCCAGCCCCCCATCCATTTTGGGACCAGGAAGTACCCGGACACAAACACTGGGTCTGGTGGAGGATCCGCCACCTCCCTGATCACCTCCTTCTGGAGGAGCAGGGCAATGTCGGCTCGACGAGCTGACAGAGAGGTTGAGGAACCCGTAGCCCCCCGTGGGGCGATGGCTCGATAGGGTGGGGACTGCTTGAATTCCAGAGGAAGACCCTTTCCTACCATTTCCAACACCCAGCGGTCCGTGGTGATATCGGACCAGGCGGAAAGGAAGTGGCAGAGCCGTCCCCCCATGGGGGGGAACCCGGGGAGGAGTGACGAGGCTGGGGGCGACACCCCTCAACCTGTCACTGGGCAGGCTTGGCGGAAGGGCCAGCCGAGGAGCTGCCTGGACCTTTCCTTCCTGGCACCCTGCTGGAGGAAGCAGCAGGCATGGCTTTGGGGAGCCAAGTGCGAGCCTGCTGGCCCTGATGCAGGTGTTGCTGGGCCGGACGTGCCGGAGGGGCTGAAGGACAAAAGTGCTTACGCTGCTGCTGGCGGCCTTTGTCCTTCTGGGCAGACGTCACCGAGTCCAGGGTGGCGTTGGACTTCTCGATCCGTTGCAGGTGACCATCCACCCCAAGACCGAACAAGTCGGTACCCAAGAAGGGAATGTCTGCCAGCTTGTGCTGGGTATCCGCTGTAAAGGTGGAGATCCGCAGCCAAGCCCTGCAGCACATGGCCACTACGGCCACTACCGACCGGGCACACGAGTCAGCGATGTCCAAGGAAGTTTGGAGCTGCTGTTTGGCCACCGCCCTTCCCTGATCCTGCACCTGCTTGACCGTCGTTTGAAGGTCAGCTGAGAGAAGAGGAATCACTTCATCCAGGGAGTCCAAAAGGGCATGTGAAAAGTGTGCCATTAGGACGACTGAGCTGGCCTGATGAAGGCCTAGGGAGGAAGCAGCATAGACTTTCTGTCCGGAGTAGTCCAGTTTCTTGGACTCCTTATCAGGTGGCTTGTCCACATCCCGAGCATTCCCAGAACGCAAGAAAATGTTGTCGGTCACTAGCCCCTCCGCAGAGGGGTGCTCAGAGAAACCGGAGAGTAAGCCGGTAGGAACAGCATACTTCCGAGCCATCCTGGCTGAAGGCGCTGGACAAGAAGCTGTCTGCTGCCAAAGCTCCAGAGCCGGGTTGAATAATGGCTTCGCCACTGCAAGGCCTCCGAGGAGAATCCCTTGGTCCAGTATCTCATGAGGGACACGGCCCATTTTGAAACGGGTTCGAGGTTCATCCCAGTGGACTCTGAGATGAGCCAAAGCCTTCCAAGCAACGAGGATGGGCTCTCATCCACTGACTGACCCCCGACGGACTCCAGATCAAGCGGCCTGAAGAACAAGGAGTCGTCGTCGTCAGACTCTGAGGAGTCTGCGAACAGCTGCTGAGCGCCTGAGCCATCCTCCACCTGCCGAGGTCAATCGGGAGTGAGGGTGACCGACAACCGGTGGGGAAAGCTCTGACCCGACCGAGAAGAAAAAATTACTCACCTTAGTAATGTTGTTTCTTCTAATGGAGTCTTGCTGTATTCTGACAATAGCAGTGAGTCCCAACCTTTGAACTGCCCCGGAGATGAAAGAGTTAACTTTCCATACCAGGCATGGAACACTGAGCTCAGTTGAGACTCTGTCTGTTGCTGTTTAAACTCAAACCGTCAGATCTTTATGAGCTAAACTCACTAAGGTGCTGTGTGGAAGCTGTAAACCTACACTAGCCAACTGGCTACTAAACATAAAACACATTTTTTGGTCCCAAAACAAAGACTCAAGTCAGGAGACCCAAAAAATGAAAAACACAACACCCACTCACCCCAAGAAAAGGGGTGAAAACAACAAGGTGGGCACCTACTGAGTGCCAACTGCACTGCCCACCCACATCCCAAAAACAGAGGTTCTGAGAGGGCATGGGGAGGTCAGAATACAGCAAGACTCCATTAGAAGAAACAACATTACTAAGGTGAGTAATTTTTCTTCAAACAACATGAAGTCTTGCTGTATTCTGACAATAGCAGACTACAAAGCAGTACCTCCATGGAGGAGGGACAGAACCTACTTAGGGAATAGGCTCTGAAGCACAGCTGTGTAAACCGAGCATCACTCCTAGCCTGGATATCCAGGAGTAATGCTTGTAAAAGTGTGAACTGTTTTCCAGGTAGCTGCTCACATATCTCTAGAATAGGGATGTCCCTGGCAGCAGCCAGGAAGCAGCTGTATCTCTGGTAGAGTGAGCCTCAGGCCTGAGGGTGGAACCTCACCCAGTTTTTCATAACAAAATTGGATACAAGAGACAATCCACCTGGCAATGGATCTTTTAGTGGCAGGTTTCCTTTACCAACCCTCGACATAAGTGAGGAACAGTTGAGGAGTCAAACCTGTGACCCTTGGCACGCCTATGTAGTAGCTAGGGCTCTTTTCACATCTAAATGTGCAGCCTCTCGCCAGAGGAGGAATGGTCAATGAAGTACACAGGAAGAGACATGGATTGATTAAGGTGAAATCTGAAACCACCTTAGGCAAGAACTTCCAGTTGGTCCGGAGGACCGCCTTATCTCTATGAAAGGAGATAAAATCAGGCTCCACTGACAAAGCTTGTAACTCACTTATGCGTCTGGCAGAAGTGATGGCTACCAGAAACACAGTTTTCCAAATCAAGTACTTAAGCTCTGCTGAAGACAAAGGCTCAAAAGGGGGGTGCATAAGCTGAGCAATGCAAACATTAAGGTCCCAAACAGGGGCAGGGTCCCTGAATGGAGGGTTGGTGTGAAGCAATCCTTTGAAAAACTTGGAGAATACAGGGTGAGCTGAAAGAGGAGAAGGCTTACTGTTTAAATAAAAGCAGAAACAGCTGCCAGGTGCACCTTCAGTGTAGCTGGTCTCAGCCCCAAGCTATTTAAATGGACCATATAATCAAGGACTGTGGGCAGATCAGCAGACTCTGGGGAAATATGCTTCCTAGAGCACCATATGGAAAATCTTTTCCATTTGGAATTATAGGTAGCCCTGGTGGAAGGTTTCCTAGAAGCCTTCAGAATATCCATTACACCTTGGGAGAGGTGTAAATCAGCAAACTCTAACTCTTCAAGAGCCAGGCCTGAGATTGAGAGATTTCTGATCTGGTACCAAACCCTCCCTGAGCACAGGTTAACAGGTTGTAATTCCTGGGAAGACATAGGGAAGATGGACTGCTATGACAGTAGGAGGATACCAGGGCTGCTCTGGCCTAGTTCGGGCAATCAGGATCATCTTGCACGGTTGAGATCTGATTTTGACTAGCACTTTGAACAGGAGAGGAAGGGGTAAAGCATACAGGAACTTCCTTCCCAACTGAGAACTAAGGCATCCAGGGGACTGAGCCCAACACTGGGGCCTGCAGCAAAAGGGAAGTTGGTGATTGTCTGGGGCTGCAAAAGATCTATCTGATGGGTGCCCCATCTGGAAAATATCACCTCCAAGACCAGGGGATCCGTGACCATTCGTGATGGCCCTGGGATATCCTGCTGAGAGCATCTGCCAGGACATTGTCCTTGCCTGGGAGGTGAACTGCCGTGAAGGAGGTGTTCAGGGAGTAAGCCAGAGACCACAACTTCATTGCTTCTGTGCACAAGGCTGTAGACCGAGTGCCTCCTTGCTTGTTGATGTACCACATTGTGGTGGTGTTGTCTGTTCTGACCTGGATAACTTTGTTCTGAACAGATTCAGAAAAGGCTTGAAGTGCTAGAAATACTGCTCTGAGTTCCAACAGATTGATGTGAAGCAGAGATTCCTGAGGAGACCACAACCCCTGGGTGGTCAGGTCACCCATGTGAGCCCCCCACTCCAAGAGGGAGGCATCTGTAGTAAGGATTAAAGAGTGAGACTGAGTGACAAAGGGAAACCCTTGTCTCAGATTGTTCTGATCCTGCCACCACTGTAGGGCCTGGATCAGGGTTCGAGTTACTGGGATCAATTTGGTCAGAGGGTCCTTCCTCTGAGACCAGAAGGCTCTCAAATGGAACTGAATGTCCCTCATCTGAAATCTTGCTCCCTGCACTACTGCTGTGGAAGCAGCCATGTGCCCCAGGAGCTGTAGAAAATGCCTTGCTGGTCGAGACACCTGCAGGGTGAATGAGGAGGCCAGAGAGACGAGGGTCCTTGCTTTGTCCAGGGGAAGGAAAGCACTGGCCTTTTTTGTGTCTAGCTCTGCGCCTATGAAGGTGAGGAGCTGGACAGGCTCTAGAACTGACTTTGAAAGATTCAGAAGGAAACCCAAAGAGGAGAGCAGTTGCTGAGTTATCTGTAAGTGTAACTTGACTTGGTCTGGGGACTGGCCTACTATGAGCCAGTCGTCCAGGTAAGGGAAGATGGCAATCATTTGCCTTCTTAGAGAAGCAACTACCACTGCCAGGCATTTTGTGAATACCCTTGGAGCAGAGGTCAGACCAAAGGGCATTGCTCTGAACTGGTAATGGCCTGAGGGCAGCTCGAACCTGAGGTACCTTCGATGGGAGCTTCTGATGACAATATGGAAGTAAGCATCCTTGAGGTCCAGGGACACTAGCCAGTCCCCTGGCCTTAGAGAGGGTAGAATAATTCCCAGAGTCACCATTTTGAATTTTGGTTTTAAAGGTGCTTGTTTAAGTATCTAAGATCCAGGATGGGCCGCCATTCTCCTGTCTTTTGGGGTAAGGAAGTACCTGGAGTACAAACCTTTGCCCTGGTGTAGGGGTGGAACCCTTTCCACAGCTCTGAGAGCTGGGAGGGAAGAGACCTCTGCCTCTAGGGCAAGTGTCTCTGAGGGATTTGCAGGTGGAAAGGATCTGGTTCTCATCTTTGGAAACTTTCTGAAGCTGAGAACCAGTCCCTGGCTTACTACTTCCAGGACCCATTTGTCTGATGTCAAAGACTCCCAGTCCTGGACAAAGTAAGCCAGCCTGCCCCCTACAGGTAGTTGAGAATCGGCCCTGGCAACCCCATCAGGGTGCCTGTTTGGCAGGGGCTTTGGGCTGAGGGGTGGAAGCAGGCCTGCTTGCACCCCTGCCTGCCTCTCCTCTAAAGAACCCCTCTGGGCATAAGCAGAAGAGGAGGCCTGGCTTGGTAGAAAGGCCTGCCCCTGCGATGCTGCCTTTGAGGAGTGGCCTGCCTTTCTTGGCCTATGCACTCCTATAGGTGGTCCTATATTCGTCTCATTTTTTCATGTAATTCTCTGTCTGCTCCCAAACAGAGAATTACCCACAACAGGAAAATCCATGGCCTTAGTCTGGGTATCCCAGACAGGCTAGTACATCTGAGCCAAGCCATTCTCCAAGTGCCACAGATGTAGCCATGACTCTAGATGACACATCATTGGAGTCCACTGCAGCATGGAATTGCACCTTGGATGCCTCAATACCATCAGCAGCCACCTGCTCCAGCTCCTTGGCAGCTGGCCAGGGACCTGTTTTACATAAAGCATAACAGTGTCCCATCTGGATTTTTGACACCTAGCAGTATAGACCATATAATTGGCCTGTCTGAGTCCCAAGGATGCTGCCATGCACTGTTTCTTTGCCATTGCATCAATCCTCCTGGAGTCCTTGTCCGGGGGTGTGAAGCCAAGGGAATATTTGCCTTATCACAGGCTGCAGCCTGCACTACCCAAACATGGCTGCATTGTTGTGTAAGGAACTCCGTATCTGAGCCTGACAATATATACCTCTTGCCCATTCTTTTATCCACAGGAGGTATAGTGTTAGGAGTCTTTAAAATCTTAAATGTCTGTTTCCCAAAAGATTTGTGTAAGGGATTAGACAGCCTCCTAGACTCTAGGATATCCATCATTTCAACATAGTCAGGCTCCTCCTGGTCATCCACAGCTTCTTCCATAGGAAATTGAAGGGTTTCAGCCACTTTCTTGTAAAACATGAAATGGGAGGAGGACTCAGAAAGCCTAGGAGGAGACACTCCTGAAGGTCTGTCTGGGGAGATGTCCGGGTCAATAGGCACATCCAGACTTTCAAAACCACATTCACTTTCCTCATACTCTTCTTCCTCCTCCTCTGGTTCATAAAATTCCTCTAAATCATACTCTTGAACCGGTGGAACCGACCGAACCGAGCGCCTGCCTGAAGGTGCCGGTTCGGTCGAAACCAGGGAAAGCAACTGCACAATTTTGATCGCTTTGGCTATTTCTTCAGCGGTTGGAGAGGAAAGTTTTGGCTCCACACCAGCTGATTTTTCTTTTCTAGTTCTCTTAGTAGGAACCAACTCCTCAGAAACAATTCTCCTTTTGCCCAAAGAAGTCTCGCCCTGGTCAGAGGGCACTCCTTCTGGTTCGGTTTGAACCGAACTGGGCTGGCCATCCGGATCAGCGGACTTTTTGGCCTCCCTTTCCCTGAGCCTACCAACTCTCTTTTCCAGGGTAGCTGCAGGGAAATTTTTACAAATCTGGCAGTCTGCATTGAGGTGGTCAAACCCCAGACACTACACACAGGTGGTGTGGGGGTCAGCCTTAGCAAAGACTTCCCCACACACACTACAGTGTTGAAACCCAGTGGGCCCAGTTTTTCCTTTGGGTTTCTCAGATATTGTGCCAGTCCTAACCACACTTACCCTTTTAATGGCAATCCGCCAGGCAAGACCCTCTTATTGGTTCCTGACCGTATCACGGGTCGTGGAAAAAAATGTAATAAAATCCGTTTTTTTTAGAACCGATAAGAACCGGTAACCACACTCTAAAAGTACAAATTAAGATTTTTAACAGCTTGATCGGTTCAAAGTGAACCGATGAACCGTTTACAGGTTCCACACAGAAAAGAATAAAATATAACCTATCTAGTACTCACAAATACCACAGACAGAGACTGAACCGACAGGTTACGGTTTAATTCGGTTGAAAACCGAGAAAAGCGGTACTTTAACCGACAAATTGAACCAAGCAGAAGGAGAAATCTCCGGAGCGACTGTTCAGTGAGACGGAGTAAAGAATCTGACGGTTTGAGTTTAAACAGCAACAGACAGAGTCTCAACCGAGCTCGAGCTCAGCGTTCCATGCCTGGCATGGAAAGTTATCTCTTTCATCTCCAGGGCAGTTCGAAGGTTGGGACTCACTGCTATTGTCAGAATACAGCAAGACTTCATGTTGTTTGAATCCTTGTTCGGGGCCCCAGTTTTAGGTTGTGGAGGCGGGTATTCCACCACAATGGGTGGTGCAGCCGGTTTCGGCTGAACAACTGGTGCCGGCTTCGGCTCCTCGATCACTACGAGGGGTTGTTTCAGCTGCTCCAGTGACAGCCACTTAATGGCAGGAGAAGGCAACGGAGTCATCTTGTTCCCAGACAATAAGAGCTGCTGCCACATTAGATCCTCGTAGCGCCGACGCAATTTGCACCGGAGCCTATCCTCCGAAGAGGACGATGAGGATGAGGGGTGCCGCTGCTTTCCATGGTGCCGAGACCAAGACCGCCGACGTTGGAGGGACCAGCTGGACCTGGAAGAGGTCCAAGACCAAGACCTTCAGGGATTCCGAGGGTGAGTCTGAGAGGGGGCGGGGGAAATCCGCTCCTCCCTCGGTTCAGGGACCTTAACCGGGGACTGTGGCACAGGAGGCACAGGCAAGTCCTCGGTTTCCATCAGGGGAACCGGTGAAGAAGGGTTGTCGGCTTCTCAAGACAACAGACCGTCCGATGGGTCGAGAAAAATCTCGACCGTGTCGATGGGTGTCTCGGCCGGCTGACCTGACGGGGATACCATGAAGCCAGTGGCCTTAGCTGCAACCTCAACTGAAGTCGAGTGTCGACTATCTGGGGAAGGGGACCTCTCCTGCTCCCACGAACATCGATGGTGAGACTTACCTTTGGAGTCCTTCTTTTCAGACAGAGAGGATTATCCTGAAGGCCCTTCTCCCTAGGTGGAGAGGGACTGGCAAAGCTCCTTAAAAGAAGCTGTGTAGGAGGAGCCCAAGGAGAGAGGGATAAATGTCGCGACCGAGGATGATGATGATGTGGCCTGGACTGCCTCCTCCTTGAGGGCGATCATCTGTTCGAGCTGTTCAGCTGAGCCTGCAGCCGCAGACACCACCCAATGGGCCTCCTTCGACTTGACCGGAGGATAATGTTTCTCAGGTTGCCCCAACAGCAGTCGGGCAGCGCGGTCCTCCAAGACCGAAGCCGAAAAGGATTTGCACAACTCACGGGCCTGTGAGTCATGACCGAGTCCAAGGCAACAAATGCACGTGGAGTGCGGATCGGTCCAGGACATCTTCTGCCCACAGGGGCACTGACGAAATCCGGGAGTCGATTTGTCCATCACAGCCGTGAGGGAAAGAGAAGACCGAAGTCTTCTTAATTTAAGAATAAGTTTTGCATTGACCGAAGAGTGTGGATCCAGGCCTAAAACGCAGAGCACTAAGAAGGGAACCTGAGCTTCCAAGCAGTAGGGAAGATCTGGCGTCATGGGGCGCAGCAGAGTTTTACCACCTGGGAGAGTGGGAGGAGCCAGCTTGAAGACCTTCCGGCAAGATTTAAAGCGGCAAGGAACCTGCCAGTAAGTGTGGATTGAACAACATATCCACGTCCCTAGAGCTAACGTTTACTCGATACTTTTATAAAAAAATTAAAGGAAAAAATGGGTACTTTGGCGTGAAGAAAAATGGCGGGTGACAGATGCAATGGGGTGTCAGAGGAGCCGAAGCACATGGGTCAACAGTGGGAAAAGAACTGAGGTGGGGCTGGGGACCGCCCCCTTTATACAGCTGGTGACGTCGGTGGGCAGACCAAAGAAAGGGGCGGGCCCCAGCTGGGTACTGCTGGCTAGAAGTTTTCCATGGAGTCCTAGTACCTGGCTGCATAGTCCTTATGGTGTAGCCTGCTGCAGGAGCTCATACTCGAAGTAAGATCCTTAAATATTTCCTGCGTGGTTTCCTGATTTTAATATGGAGATAGGCATCCTTCATATCTAGGGAGCATATCCAATTCCCTCTGTGCAGCAGCAGAAGGAGACCCTGTAAAGAGACCATCTGAAACTTTTTATATTCTATGAAGAATTCGAGGTCCCAGAGATCTAAAATAGGCTGCAGATCTCCTCTCCACTTGGGGACTCGGGAGTATCTGGAATAAAACCCTTTGTGTCTCTGTCCGGGAAGTACAGGTTCTATGGCCCATTTTTGAAGTAGGGTATGTACTGCCTCCTGCAACGTGGACATGTGTCCTGGTGGATATGTTGCTGTAACTGGTGCATGGTCTGAAGGGTTGCCCAGAAGCTCCAGAGCATGATCCTCCTCTATGATCTCCAGTACCCATTCACCCATAGTCACTTCCCTCCACTGATACAGATGGAGGGAAAGAAGACCCCCTACAACCACCCCTGGTGGTAAAAGGCAGTTGAGGTGTGTATGAGGAGTCAGGCTGAGCCGTGGGGGACAGAGCCCCTGGCTCTTCTACCTTTAGGTGCTTTGTATGGGCACCTGGGGGCCACTGGCAAGCCCTCTACCTCTATCCGCCTGATGGTTGCCTGACAGCAGATGGATGAAAATTACCCCGGCCTTGCCTCTACCTGGGGTGTGGCAGAGAGATTCTACAGACCTCAAGAGTCTTTCCAGATGACTGAGGATATTGAAAAGCTTCTCCAAGATCATGTCCAAATAGTTATTGTCCCCCGAGGCCCTGTACACACTAAGGAGCTTAAAACAGTTTAACTGCCTTAAACCGTTTTAAGCTTCCGGAGCATGGTTTGCATCTACACTGTAACACGGTTAAAATCGTGTTACAACCATGTTCTAAAACCCTGCTAAAGAGGTAGTCTTTAGCACAGTTTTAGATAAACACTGTTGCCTTAATCCGTTAGTTCTAGGAATGGTACATGTTGTTCATCCACACTTAATGGCAGGTTCCTTGCCGCTTTAAATCTTGCCGGAAGGTCTTCAAGCTGGCTCCTCCCACCCACCCGGGAGGTAAAACTCTCGGCTCCGCCCCATGACGCCAGATCTAGCCCGCTGGAAGCCAGGTTGTGCGTCGAGGCCGGGTGGGTCGTGTGGATGAACAACATATACCATTCCTAGAACTCCTGTTACAGGTGAGTAACCTGTATTTCTAGGGACATGGATATGTTGTTCATCCACACTTACTGGCAGACTCCTAGCAGTTCTCCGGGAAGAGGGAGGCAAGGCGCACACCCCCTACTTAGGTAGAAAGACTGGAGAACCGAGGCCCCGACCAGCATCATGGCGTGACCCCAGGGTCAATATGGAAGGGGAAAAAAATGGTAAAGCCTGCTTCCAGGTAGAAGCCCTGCGGATATCCTGGACCGGAGTATCCTCGGAAGCAGCCACCGATGCAGCGGAAGGGCGGGTAAAATGAGCACTTATCCCTCTGGGAGGCTCCATGCCCGCCCACCTATAGCGGAGACCTATGCAGGAGGTGACCCACCCACTCGTCGTCCACTAGGCTGCAGGTCTGCCAGGTGCGGCTTCACCGTAGATGACAAACAGCTGGCGAACCTCTCCCGAACTTCAGCCCTACGCTCCCTGGGTAGGCAAGCGTATAAACAGGGTCCCCAAGGGAACCTATATACGGCCTCTGAGGCATGAATGGGGATGAACCCCGGCAGAAGCAATACCCGGATAGGAAAAAAAACTCCGCCACCGCCAACGGAAGGAACTTCGGGTGTGGCGCAGGACAACCATGTCCCTGTGGAAGACCAGATAGGGAGATTCAAAGGAGTGCCTGGAACTCTCCTCTCCTTCTGGATGGCAGAGTAGCCACAAGAAGGTGTTCTTCCACAACAGGTGGGGAAACTCGCACCTGTGCAAAGGTTCGAATGGCTTGCCCGTGAGCTAAGCCCATACCAGCGAAGATCCCGCAGAACGGGGATATTCTCCCCAAAGGGGAGGTGTGATCGAGGCCTAGAAGCGCCAGACCACCTTTTCTGTGCCACTGATTGCCTTCCGGCCCGTGCCCAGAAGACAGGGGTGACCAACAGAAGCACCCAGAGGGTCGTCAGCCGAAGCCCTGGTACAAAAGAACGGACCGAAGATGGTCCGGAATGCCCGCCGAGGGACGGGAGAGGGGCCCTTGGCCCTGTCCCAACATCAAACGGAGAACTCTTACCATTTGAGGGCGAGCATGTTTGGCCGACTCCCGGCAGGACGCCTCGGAAACGTCGAGGACCTTGCTGAAAGACCCCAGGCCTGGCCCCTAGCCGCACAGGGACCAGGCCTTAGGTGCAGGGATTGAAGGTCCAGATGGAAAACCTTCCCCTGAAAACAGAGATCAGGACCGAGCAGGCTGGAAGCTGCCTCGGGAGCCTAGGGCTGAGACTGAGAAGAGCTGGATACCAGAGCTGGCCAACCAGTCTGGGGCTACCAGCATCGCCTGTGCCTAGTCCCTCCTTGCCTTGCCCGTGGGTCAAGGGAAATGAGGGAGAGGCGTGGAAGAGGCCCGGGGTCCGCGACCTTGACGGCATCCCCTACAGCAAACCTTGCTGAGGGGGTGGGCATGAGACAGTCTCGGCCTCGTATTCTCCCTGGAGGGAAGGAGGGAGAAGATCCTGTGCTACCTCTGGCAGGTAAGACCACTCGTGAGGCGCAGCCTATGCCCGGCTTAGGGCATCAGCCAGGGTGCTGGAGGCTCCTGCCGTCGAATGGCTAGGAAACCACCTCCCAGCTGTGTGAAAGACCCAATATGAAGAACCTCCTTACGAGATGCAAGGGGCTCGTCCGAGCCTGGTGGGGTAGGTAGCACATGGTCGTGGTGTTGTCCGCCTGGACTAAAACCACTGGACCCCGCACAAACGGAGCGAGCGGTGCAAGCAAGCGGACCGCCATGAACTCCAGTGGGTAGGAAAGACATCGGGACTCCTGGGAGGACCAGAGGCGGAGCACTCTGTATTCCCCTAGATGGGCACCCCAACCCACCCGAAAAGCATCGGTCGGAGCAGACCATCGACTCGGGGCGGACGAACAGGATGTACTCCTGCAAGAGCTGGAATGGTCCGAAGGAGAGCGTCCCCTAACTCCTGAGCTGTAGTCACAAACTGGTCCGAAGGAACGCAGCACTGTGACCGCTGGCTGGCCAGTCCCCCAAGGGGAACGCATGAACCAGAGGGTCCAACAGACCACGCTGGAGCCGGCCGCTGCAAGGCCCAGGAGGAGCAGGAGGTCCCGGTAGGGTGCAATTGCCCAGTCAGACCTGACCAGATAAGGGAAGAAGAACCTCAGCCCTGTCCGCCGGGAGCCGAGCTCGGACTCGAGAGTCAAGCCTGGTCCCGAAGAAGGATCACCCGCTAAGGCACGAGTTCCAATGTGGCTCCGATAACAGGAGACCCGCCTGAGACCCAGAACTCTGGGTCGACCCCTTCCGCCTGGAAAGGGTTGAAGTCAGGCCGCCATCCAGGTGGGGTTACGCCCGGGCCCCTCGATGCCGCAGAAAGCTGCTGGGCCGAGACCGAAGGGCCTGGCCTGGAACTCGTAACAAGATCCCCTGCTAGGAAAGGGAGGGGTCTCCCAGGAAATGGACGGAACGAGGAGTAAGTGCGTCCTGGAGGCCCAAGAGCGAAGCCACATGCCCATTCTGAGGATGGGATATCTAAGCCAGAGAGACCATCCAGGCGTGCAGAAGAATGGGGCGTAAGCCCCCCATCCGTTTGACACCAGGGATACCTGGAAACGAACCCAGGGTCAGAAGGAGGATCCGCAACCTTCCTGATTACCTCTATTTAGAGGGCCAGGCAAGTCGGCTCAGTGGGCCAACGAAGAGGTTGTGGACCCCAAGATCCCCGTGGGGCAACAGCCCGAAAGGGTGGGACCTGCTCGCAAACCCGAGACAGGGCCCTCCCTTAGCACCTCCGACCCTTAGAGGTCCGGGAAAGCGGACCAAGTGGAGGAGGTGCGGAGCCGTCCCCCCACGGGGGAACCCGGGTAGGGGGCCGGGACAGCGCCCAGCCCGCCACTGAGCAGGCTTGGGGGAGGAAGAGGCCGAGGGAGCTCTCGGGCCCTTCCCCCCTGCTTCCTTTTAGAGGAAGACGCTGGTTTGGAGTCAGGCCGCCAAGCACATGCCTGCTGGCCCTTGTGCTGGGCTTTGGATCTTTTTGCCGAAGATATCTGGCAAGGCATAGTCTCTCGGGGTCGAGTTCCTCTGCGTCCCAGCCCATGTTCTCCTGGATATGTCTCATAATTTCCGAGAACGATGGGTCATCCGGAGGAGATCTTGGGAGCTCACGTGGGTCCGGAGAAGGGACGTTGATTGGAGAGGGGGATCTGGATCCGTCCGAGAAGTCTGATCCCGTGTCCTCCGTCGAAGGCGAATGGCGGCGTCTTCTGGGTCTCTTGGGGCTGGGTGACCCTGAAGAGGATCTGGACAGAGGTCTCCTCTTGTCTGGTCTACACCTAGGAGGATCCGCAGGCTCCTGGGGGGGAAGGTACTCGGCCTGCAGCCCCGGATGAAGTAGGGGGCGCAGGGGCCGGTGGAGTCGCAGGTGGAGGAGGAGGAAGAGGAGGAGGTGTGGGAACCACATCCTTTTTTATGGTATCCCACCAGTAGGTGAATAGCTCCTTAACCTCGGAAAAGCTGAGGCCCGACGACGGACCGGGCGCCGATGGTCGGTCGTCGGGTTCCGGCGTCGACTCCCCAAGGGCCTCGGGTTCCGGGGAGGGTTCCCTGGGGGGTGCAACAGGACCGGGTTCGCCCGTCTGGTCCTCGGGCTGGGTCAGCTCCTCCTCCGTGAGCGCCTCCTGGCCGTCGGTGGGAGGTGTAGGGGTTCTCTCTCTACAGGGGCGGGTGTTGGTCCCCGCCAGCTGCCCGTGGCGAGGCGCCTAACCGGGCGGCCGCCGGCTCGACCGACAGGCTTGGCCGACGCTGGGGTGCCGACGCCGATCCGATGGTCTTGAGTGAAGTCAGCTTTGGTCTTCCGCTGGGGAGGAGGAGGCAAGGAGACTGACTGGCGCCGATCCGGATGACGGGAACCGACTTGTGGTGGTGGTGGCGGTCCCCTGACCTCGGAAGGGCTTTGTAAGCCGAAGAAGAAGAGGCGGGAGGTCTTGGCCTGAGGAAGAGAGGAAGAACCTGAAGGAGTCTTCATCGCTGCAGGGGAGGCTGAGAGCGGCCCGGAAGGGGTGGTCGGACCGGGCCGGAGCTACGGGAGTCAGAGGCCCTAGAAGGGGACTTGATCTCACTCTCCTTATGCTTCTCAAGTTGTCTCCGGGCTTTTTCAGATGATTCCCCCTTGGAGGCTGAATCCATGGCCTTAACCTTTTCCTCGAGCAGGAACACCTGCAGCGCCTTCTGGCGACGGATCCGGGTCCGGCTATTAAATCCCTGGCAGAAGGTACAGGCCCGGGTGTAGTGATCTGGGCCTAGGCACCGGACGCAGGCCGAATGCGGGTCTTTAAACGGGATTTGCTTCCCGCAGGCGCACTTCGACGGATGGCCTTCCATAGAGGTTGGAGAGGACATCAGACAGCAACTTTGAAGAGAAAACAAACTTTTTTCCAAACAGAAG
Source organism: Neoceratodus forsteri (assembly GCA_016271365.2). Lineage (NCBI taxonomy): Eukaryota > Metazoa > Chordata > Ceratodontiformes > Ceratodontidae > Neoceratodus > Neoceratodus forsteri. The sequence continues at coordinate 1,270,046,963 of CM057449.1, read as the reverse complement.
AACTTAACCAGGCATTGTCCGCTAGAAACGAACCGAAGGGTCGAGACATGCAAGTCGATGGCGGGAAAGAACTGGGGAATCTGGCGGGTCCACCTCCTTATGTACTACATCTGACGTCGGGGGCAGGACCGACGTCGGAGGCGGTCCCCGCTGAAGACTGCTAGCTAGAAGATTTCCGTGGGGTCCTGACGCCTGCTGGCTTCAGTCCTAATGGTGTAACCTGCTGCAAGAGCTGTATCTCGAAGTAAGATCCTGAGCTTCCAAGCGGTAAGGAAGATCTGGCGTCATGGGGCGGAGACGATTTTTACCACCCGGGTGGGTGGGAGGAGCCAGCTTGAAGACCTTCCGGCAAGATTTAAAGCGGCAAGGAACCTGCCAATAAGTGTGGATGAACAACATATCCATGTCCCTAGAAAAGTCATTTTTTTCCCAGCTGTACAGTGTTAAATACTTTGTTGCCATTGCCGAGCTGGCAAAGATGTTCTGGTACCCGCTCTGTGCTTTTTCTCTGATCGATTTTGGTTCCCAATCATGGGTATCCCGTCATGCACTGCGGGACACATAATGCTTTGAGTTGATGCTGCAGTCATGCCTGGGAACCCGCTCGAGCAAGCACGGTTGTTGGAATAACGTGTGGATGCTCCGACAGCTGTGCTAGGGACCGGTTTATAAGACATTTTTAATAACGTTTTAAAATCGGTCCCTAGTGTGTACATGGCCTTAATGGGGCATTAAGAACAGTCTGTTGGACATCAGTGGCAAAGCCTCCTACCCTAAGCCAGGAGTAGCACCAGAGACAGATGCCAGAGGCCGCAGCTCTGGCAGAAGCATCTGAAACATACAGTACATGATGTGGATCAAATGTTTACCCACATCAGCACCAGAAGCCGGAGTTCTGAGTAACTCTTGTTTGACAGCGCCCTCGGGCAAGGTTTGTGCAGCAGCCTTAGCCCTCCTCCATAGGGTATTCTGATATATGATTATGTGAGCCTGGTAACCTGGCAATATGCAGGCCCAGAAAGGCAGAGGCATAAGTTCACTAGCCTAAAACATCCAATCTCCTGGATTCCTTATCAGGAGGGAGAGAACTCAAGTGTCTAGGTACCCTGAAACTATCATGGGCAGCCGTGATCGCCAATGAATCCATCTCAGGCTGATTAGCATAAAAAGGTTTACCAGATGAGCACAGTACATTACATTTCTGGGAAAAGTTGGTATAGTCTTTGGTTTATAACAAGCTGCATAGGTAGCATCCTCCAGTGCTGGATACAGGGGAAGAATAATAAGAGATTCTGGCATTTCTGGAAACTCGAGCAGGTTCTTTTCAGTGGGGCCCTGCTCCTCCAAGGTGAAGCTCATGGCAGCTTGCAATTGCTGCATCATGGCAAAAGAGGAGGGATCCTCTGGAGGTGACCTGGGTCTACTGAACACCCAAGTTCTCACAGTGGGAGGAGACCGTGGAGTCCTCAGCATAGTCTTCCTCCCCCTTCTCTTCCATAATTAGGTCAGGATTATACTCACATTCATAGTCGTAATTATCAATGATAGTGGAGGAATGTCTTGGCAACGTCAGCGGAGACTGAGGAAGTCTTTTCCACACTTTATCAGAATGCTGCATTGACGGGGTAGCTGTGTTAGTAGTCCATGTTGATGGGCCCATATTGACTGAAGGTATGCCTGTCAGGAGGTTATATTATATCAAAAGATGCAGGAAGACTGCCTGTGCGTAGATGCCAATTTCAGTAGTGGTTGTGACCACAACAGTCAACAGCAGTGTGAGAATCTTTGGTGGTGACAATGATGTACCAGCCATAATAGACCCAACAGCGTCTACACCATGCCCTGACCTTAGTGTCTGGTCGACAACTGGGGAGTGATGGGTGCCACCGTCGAGGTGGACGGCATCATAGGCTGGGACATACCTGCAGTCTGCAGCAGCGACACAGACCTCACCAGGAAAGCCCTGTCCTTGTCCCGGTGCTTGCATCTGTGGCTTCATGAGAAGGATTTGTCCCAGGACTTTGCAGATCACAATTCACATTGATGGGGTGGGCATTGCAGATTTGCCCTGTAAAGTACAGTTACATAAGAACCTACCATAACAGTAGATCTTTGAGAGAAGATCTTGCAGCATGTTACACATTGAGGACTGGCGCTACCTGGCGGCGGTTCCAGCAACTTTTTCTCTAGTAGTACCCACGCGGGAACACCCCCAATGTCGTCCTCTATAAGGGAGGAGTTCCCCACATGCTCCAGTTCTTGAACGCCCTGCCCCCGTCAATGGACAACCCCTCAAATACCAGCCTGAACAGGGCCTGATCCCTGGGGAAAGGTGGGCGGGAAATATACCTGCTGCAAGAGCTTCTATCGAAGATCTACTGTTAAGTTCTTACGTAACTGTACTATCTTACTTCGAGGAAAAGCTCTTGCAGCAGGTTACACATTGAGGACTGACTTACAACAACCCCTGGGAGGGGAAGAAACATGAAAAGGGACAGCAAGAGAAGGGAAGATCCCTCAGGAAACCCGGCCTTGCAGAACCGCGAGGCCAAACCCTGCTCTGCGTCTGGAAATGATGTCAAGGCTACAGTGCCTGACGAAGGTATGGACAGAACTCCAGGCAGCGGCAGCACAGATATCTGCCGTCGGTACCCTCTTTAATGCTGCGAAGGAAGTAGCGATAGCCCTGGTAGAGTGATCTTTAATCGGCCCTGTTGTTGCCCTACTATGCTTCTCATAGCAGCAGGAAATGCAGTGTACCAACCAGCGCGAAAGTGACCGAGCGACCTATGGACCCGTTGGGCAAAGGACACAAAGAGCTGATCAGATTTCCTGTTCGCCATGGTTCTAGCTAGGTAACATCCGAGAGCCCTGTGCACGTCCAAGGAATGAAGCAGGATCTCACCCCTGTTGGAGTGCTCCAGGTAGTATTTATTTATTTATTGAAAATTTCGGAATTACAACCTTTGAGTCAAGGACTCCTTTGCAAAGGCTCCACGTCAATCACGTCAGAACATTAGGACAAGACTGATTGTACAAAAGTTTTCAAGACAGAGACATTACATTTTGACAAAAATGTTCAAAATCATAGCATAAGCAACGCTTACATGTCAGTATCAAAACAACATTACATAGAGCAAAACAGAGATATTACATTTCGACAAAAGTTGATATCATAGCATAAGTAAGGCTACACGTCAGTTGTACTAGAGAGTACACAGAGAAACAGGTTGTACAGAAGTTTCAAAAACAGGACATTACAATGGTTCAAACAATCATCGTATAAGGTATTGCCTAGGCTAGCAAATATCTGAGGATAGAGATGCTTCGAACGGTGAGACGGGAGCTGAACCGACTGATTCAAAGTGAGCTCCGAGACCACTTTCGGTAAGAACTTCGGATTGGTGCGGAGATCAACCATGTCCTTGTGGAAAACAAGGTAGGATTCTCTACACATGACAGCCTGAAGCTCTGAAATGCGCCTCGCCGAAGTGATAGCTACCAAAAGCAGAGTTTTCCAGGAGGAAACGAACTCCGCTTTCACAGTCGACTTTGAACGGGGGAGAGAAAGCTTCTCCAGGACTAACAGGAGATCCCAAGGAGGAACAGGGTCCTTGATGGGAGGTCTGATGTGGAGGATACCGCGCATAAAGGCTTTGGAAACCTCCATCTGAGCCACCGTTTTACCCAACATAGGTAAATGGTAAGCGGAGATGGCGGCCAGGTGTACCTTGATGGAGGAATAGCTGAAGTCTTTCTCGTAGAGAGAAAGCAAGTATTCTAGGATAGTATGAACTGGACAGACCAATGGATCTACTTGCTTGGCTGTGGCCCAAATACAAAAACGTTTCCACTTCATAGCGTAAGTGGCCCTGGTGGCAGGTTTTCGTGCCTCAACCAACACCTGAGCGACCTGATCAGATACTCTGAAATGGACCTTAGCTAAGTTCTGAGAAGCCAAGCATGCAGGTGAAAAGAACGTAAGTTTTGGTGCAGCAGGGACCCTTTGTCCTGTGAGAGCAGGTGCGAGAAGAGGAGAAGAGGCATTGGCAACTCTACCGCTAGACACTGTAGTAAAGGAAACCAGATCTGACGAGGCCAAAGTGGAACAATCAAGATGACTGTGGAAGGTTCTGACTGAGCCTTGAGGAGGACCTTCTGAAGGAGGGGAAAGGGAGGGAAGCATACAGGAACCTCCCACTCCAGCAGAGGGATAACGCATCTTGCCAAAAAGCTTCAGGCTCTGGACCTAGCAAGCAAAAACTGGGCAGTTTTGCATTGGATTGTGACGTGAAAAGGTCCACCTCTGGCATCCCCCATAGACAGAAAATGTGATCTGCGACCTCTCAAAGCAACTCCCATTCGTGGGCTTGCAATCTTGTCCTGCTGAGCGTGTCAGCTAGCACATTTTGAATCCCAGGAACATGCACTGCCGACAAAACCAGATGTTCCAGGGCCCAATCCCAAACTTGCACAGCTTCCCTGCAAAGGGGATAGGAATGTGTGCCGCCCTGTTGGTTGATGTAGAACATCACCAAAGTGTTGTCTGTCTGCACTAACAGAGATGGCCCGGCGTCAAGACCGAGGCCAGGGCTTGAAGTGCATAAAGCACAGCTCTCATTTCCAGGACACTGATGTGCAGATTCGCTTCCGAGGGAGACCAGGAACCCTGGGTACGATGGTTCCCCAAGTGTGCGCCCCACCCCTGGGATGAGGCGTCCGTGGTCAGAGACTGGGACGGCACCTCGGGTAGGAAAGGAATGCCCTCCAGTAGATTTTCAGACGACATCCACCACCGAGGTTCTCGGCGGACTGGCTCCGATATTCTGATCAAGGCATCCAGGCTGTCTCAAGTTTAATCCCACTGGACTCTCAGGGACCACTAAATGGTCCTCATGCGCAGACGCGCCGGAGGGACTGAGACTATGGCAGCGGCCATATGCCCCAACAGCCTGAGGAGAAGCCGAGCTGGCACCTTTGAGGCTGATGAGATCTGGGACGCGATGATCCGAATGCGATCTGCTCTGTTGGAAGGAAGGAAAACCCTCCCAGGAGTGGTGTCTAGAAGAGCTCAGATAAACTGGAGAATCTGAGCAGGAGACACTGGAAAAGTGAGGTGGAATCCCTGATAGTCTCCAACAGGTGAGACGTGGAGGAGGCCAGTAGGAGCCAGTCGTCCAAGTAAGGAAACACGAAGTGGCCCTGTCGAAGTGCCATGGCCACGACCGCCAGGCATTTGGTGAAGACCCTGGGGGCCTAGGAAAGACCGAAGGGGAGGACTCAGAATTGATCATCCTCACCTTCTAAACTGAACCTGAGGAACCTTCGATGGTTTCTGGTGATGAGAATATGCAGGTAAGCATCCTGCATGTCCAGAGATGCCAGCCAATTCCCTGCCGATATGAGAGGAAGGAGAGTAGGAAGAGAAACCATCCTGAATCTGTTGTAGGAGACCCACTGATTGAGATTGCGGAGGTCCAGAATGGGTCTGAGATCTCCCCACTTCTTCGGAACTAAGAAGAAGTGGGAATAGAACCCTTTCCCTGACTCGGCTGGTGGAATCTGCTCGATGGCCCTTTTGTCCAGAAGGGAGGAGATCTCCCGTCGGATCAGAGCTCTGTGCTTCCTTAGGTATCGGGATGGCAGTGGTGGTCTGTCTGGAGGAATGGATTCTAACTCTACGGAGTGCCCGAACTCCACGAACTCCAGTACTCATTGGTCGGAGGTCACCTGGCCCGTGTCTGCGTAGAGTGAAAAGCGGCCTCTGACCGGCTCCCCTGGTTTGGGTACCAGAGGAGGAGGGTCGCCTGAATAGTCAGGTGTTGGGTGGGCAAGGGAGGGTGGCAGCGACTGCTCTGGGTGGTCTAGAGATGGAGGCCGAATTGCCTCTGGTTCCGCCTCTACGACCAAAGCCCCCTCGCTGCGCCAATTACTGAAAGCGAGGTTGCTGCGACTGATGTCCACCACGGCCATGAAAATGAGGCCTTCGTGGCGCGCCTGTTTCGGACGGTACACGGACTGCACGGAACGGACAGCCTTCCGAGTCCTGCAGCCTGGTGATGATGCACTCCATGTCCTCGCCAAAGAGCAAGAAGCCCTTGAAGTGAGCATCCAGAAGGTTGGTTTGGACGTCTGGATCGAACCCTGAAACCCGAAGCCACGAGTGGCGTCGGAGGCAAATGCCAGTGGTGGCCGCCCTGGAGGAGGTGTCTGCAGAGTCGTAGACCGACCACAAAACGTGAGTGCCCATGTCTGAGCCGGTCTGCAGCAATCTGGCAAGCTCTGTCCACTGAGGACAATTGGGCAGGCCTTGCACAATGTCCAATCCTTGTTCTCAGAAGGTGTTCTGGAATTGGACCATATGCGTCAGGAAGTTGAGGCTCCTGATGCTGCAGCTGGCAGCAGAGTACGCCTTACGGCCCACAGAATCCAGCTGCTTCGATTCCCTAGCAGGCGGCTGGGTGCTCAGATGTTTGGGCCTCTGCGAACGATCGTGAGCCGCCGAAATCACCACCGAGTCTGCAGCAGATGATTCGGCTAAAAATTGGTGGTCCGCAGGCACCCGGTATAGCCGGTGAGCCTTCTTTGGCACAGCAGAGGAGGAGTGAGAGCGCTTCCAGGTTGCACAGGTGACATCCTGAAAGGTGTCAACCATGGGAGGGATGACCACCAGCTTTGGGTCTTTTTGGCGGAGGTATTTAGCCAGACGCAGTCGCGCTGGGTCCAGGGCCTCAGTGTCCTAACCCATGTTGGCCTGGATGTGCCTCATCACCTCCATGAAGCTGGGGTCATCTAGAGGGGATTTAGGGAGGCCCTCCGTGTCCCCTAGGTGTGGCTCTGAGTAGACAGAGGAGGAAGAGTCCGAGTCCACATACGAAGCCGTAGAAGAAGAGGATGAGGGGCTATGCCTCTTCCCTTTGTGCCTCTTGTCCGGAGGAGAAGAGGGAGAGTTAGAGGAACTGCTGGACTGGTCCATCTTCACTTTTTCTTGTGCTTCTTTGGGGTGGCATCTCGTCTCCCCTGCCATCCGGTTCAACAGAATCTGGAACCGTCTCCGGAGTAGGTGGAGGCGCACCACTGACAGGTATTTTTTAACAGTCTCCCACCAGTGGGTAAAAAGCTCCTTAACCTGAGAAAAGTGTAATTTATTTCGGTGAATCAGGTGTAGGCTGAGGAGCACCTGAGAACGTACTGGCACTGGCCCTGCTGTTGGCGGAGGGTCAGGTCCGAACTCTAGTCGATCAGCGTCGGCCTAAGGAGGTGATCGTGGTGGTGGGCCGAGGATTTGCGAGTGGATCTAGAGTCCGTGTCCACTTCTCCTTGGGACCTGACGGACGCTGCCTTTCATGGGATGGACGATGGTCGGATTTGGCTCTAGGTTTTTGGCCGACGCCGTCAGAGTCAGCGGGTTGGCGCCGGTCTGAGGTCTTGTTTTTAGGTGGTAAGGAGGAGGCCCTGCTGGCCGAATACCCTGAGGCCTTGCTCAACTCCCAGGAGTCGGCTTTTGAGGAGGAAGCCGAGCGGGAGGAGCCCTTACCTGAGCCCCTGGATTTCTCGGAGGGCTGAGAGACCTTTAAAAGCTCGAGAGAAGTAGGAGTGGAACCCATAGACAAAGATTTTACAGTTGTGAGGCGGGAATCATGGCCCGACGACAAGGACTTTGATCCCAAAGACTGATGTTTCGAGTGGGATCTCCCTCTGTCCTGCTCCCGATGCTTGTGGTGCTTGTGGGCAGGTTGAGGGTTGGAATCCCTGAGTAAGAGGCCCGTTCCATGGCGGCAAGCTTTATTTCTGTGAGAAAGGCCGCGAGCGATTTCTGGCGTCGGATTCACGTCAGCAAATCGAAGGCCTGGCAATGAGGGCAGGCATCAGTGCGATGGTCGGGCCCCAGGCGGTAGAGACACGCAGAATGTCTGTCTTTAGCGGGAATCTGTCGCCCACAAGTGCACTTGTTTAAATGCGAGGACACAGATGTTGAAAGTCGAATTCTGAGGAAAAAACGAATATGGTGGAGAAGAGCAATCGGTACTAGCCGAAACGCTGAACTAACCCTGACCGTGCAGCGGGAAAGAACTGGAGCACATGGGGAACTCCTCCCTTATATACGGCGACGTCAGGTGGTGGAGCCGACGTCGGCGGGGGCGTTCCTACGTCAGTACTACTAGAGAAAAAGTTGCTGGAAACAGCCGCCAGGTGGCGCCAGTCCTCAACATGTAACTTGCTGCAAGAGCTTCTCCTCAAAGTAAGATCTGCTGTTCCACTGCTGCTAAGTTCTTTTTTCAGGAGGAATTTTTCCAGTGCCCCTTTTCTGCATTGCCTGGAAGCAGAGATGAATCTTCAGCAAATCTCACAAGTGTTCATGTCATGAGAGATGCCTGATCAGCAGACTTACACTTCATGCACATCATCCTTGTAGATTTTTTCTCCACAGTCACAAAATAGAAAAAGCTTTGACAGTTCCTTCAACAATATACAGATCGCAGAAAATCATAATTACAGCGAATACAATTCTGAACATGCAAAATAAAGAACATGGCGGCGTTTTACAATGGCATTTCTGACTGCGGGTCCATCGAGTGATCGACAGTGGAAAAAGAACTGAGGAGAGATGGGGCCATCCACGTTTATGCTAGTACGCGACATCGTCATGGGCAGCCCCTGGCTTGCAAAGTTTTTGTATGGTCCTAGTAGTTGTGCTGATGCGGGTATTGTTCCAAAGGTGTGGCCCGATGAAAGAGATATCATCGAAGATCTGAGAGCTGCCACAATATCCATACTTAAACTACAGTATTAAAGAACTGCATCTTGTCCCCATTTTTGGATCTGTGTGAGAACTGTCTGGCGTGGGGCCTCAGCTAGACAATAATTACAGTAGAGCTGTTACTTACCTGTGGCAGGTATCCCAAACTGAGTGGAATGCAAAGAGACATTTCATAGGTCCGCAGAGACAGGCAAAAGGAAGTAACATTTAGATACAGAAACAAACAATGATGGCAGAAAAAGAGTACTGGTTCATCCAGTCTCCCTGTAGTTCCCTCTCAAGCCATGAAAACTTATGTCCTTACAGGGTACTAGCCCTCACTATCCATCCCCTGTTCCCCTCTCTACTACTACTCCAAGTAACCACCATACCCTTCCATCCCAGCTGTGCTTGAAATCATTTATGGTTTTGGTGTCCACTGCCTCAGCTGGTAGACTGATCCATGGTTCATCCACCCTTTCTTTAAAAAAAAAAATGTAATTCTCATACCCCTCTTGAACCTCCCTCCCAATAGTTTTCACTTGTGCCCGTGTCCTTGAACTGTTACGTATGCTACAGTAAACAGTTCTTCACCTTGTTTATCCCTTTCTGGAACTTGAGGGCCTCCATATCAATCCTGATCTATCCTGCTGACCGTGATGCATACTGGTAACCCAAACTGCACCCATCTCTCTCTAGCATGCCCTAATCTTTCCTGATGTAAGGACTCAATGAGCACTGTACTCCAGGTTCAGCCTCATCAATAATCCATAAAGAAGCCTTAATACCTCTTTTTATGCTTGTCCCTGTGCTTCCGCAATGAGAATATTTTGGTATGACAGTGGGTTTTGAGAGGTGTGTCACGGTCGGTCCAATCCAGGGCAGTCTGCAAAGGGCTAGTCACAATCAGACCAATTATCAGCCAGGCTGATCATGATATTGCTCTGGTCTTGCTGGACGAAAACTTTGTGTAGCTTAAAGGAAGGAGACCCTCAATCATAAGGTGGCTCTTTCCTTTGATCTACGTAATGTCATCCAGCAAGCAGGGCTGATTATCATGATCAGCCTGTTGTGTTTCCCCCAGTGTAAGATGAAATAAAGAAAACAGTCCATCAATGCCTCCCACCCCTTCCTTCTAAGATGTCCGACACTGGGGTGCACAATCCTCAGTGATGGCTACTACCCCCACCCCAACCATTTTCACTGTGCAACACCAGGGAGCCCACCCCTGGTACCGCCAAACAAAAGAAAATCATCCCTCAGTCCATCCCATCCCTCCTTTGTTAATTTTCCGACACACTGTCCAAACATCGCTGCACTCCAGAAAACAACGAGTCCACTCACATTCAGCTTGAAAACTTTATTAGTATCAAAACATATCAACTAAACTGTGGACAAGCATACTGCAGGGAGATACTCCCTATGTTTGAGTGTACTGCGCTTGTCCACATTTTATTTTATATCTTTTGATAACAAAAGTTTTCCAGCTGAGCATGAGTGGACTCACTGTTGTGTTCTGGAGTGCAGTGGTGTTTGGACAGTGTTTTGGAGTTTTGGGGTAGCCACCCTTTTATGACTGGACCCCACTGACTCTTCTGCACGAAACCAGTGAAGTTTTGAGGTATTACTTTTCCAACATCGGGATGCCCAATCTCTGGTGCTGGTTACTACTAGCCATCCCACCCATTTTCACTGTGTGACATCGCAGAACCCACCCTGGTGCCAGCAAACATAACAGCAACACTGGGGTGCCCAGTCCCCAGTGTCGATATCCGAAATAAAGAAAACTGTCCCTCGTAGCCATTTTTTCTAATTTGTATACTCCCTGTAAAAAAGAGAAATGTCCATCGAAGCCTGTTGTCGCCGCTGCCATTACCTTACCCTCACTTGACCCTCCCATTCACCACCCATTAATTTTCCGATACCGAGCTGCCCAATCTCTGGTGCCAGCGACTTCCTCCCACCCTATCCATTTTCACTATGTGACACTGGGGAGCCCACCCCCACTGTCGGCAGCCATAACATCAACATCAAGGTGCCCATTCCCCAGTGTAGATATCTGAACTAAAGAAAACTGCCCCTTGTAGTCATTTATTTGCTTTTACATATACTGTAACACAGAAAATTGCCTATTGATGTCTGTTGCCGCCACCATTATCCTCCCACTCAGCACCCCCACCCCCACCACTCCACCTTTACTTACCTATCGGGGGTCCAACGCTATAACCCCCTCTGGACCAGATACACATCTTTACTCTTCAATGCTGGACTGGGAACTGAGGAAATCAGGTATGCAATTCAATGTAGTTCAAATGGATTTTGAACTCAAGCTCATAACTTGGTCATTTTTTAATACTTTTCCCCCAAATTTTCAACATGGCATTTTTGTGCCCCCGATGGGTAGTGAATTGATGCAAAAAATCATCCAAAACGTGATTTCTTGGTTGCTGTGCAAAAATCACCTCTTGGGTAGTACTGGAAAATTTTCTTTGCCCCCATTCATGAGATGGAGTCATAAGAAGGCTATGTGGGGTCATAAGAAGTCTATGTCGAAAACTTGAGATAAACATATTGCAAAACAACAAAGTTATAAGTGTACATTGAAATATTTCAGTAATTTGACCCAAAGTTTTCAACGTGCCATTTTTTCTCACCATCTCATGAATGTAACAGCTGTCATTTTTCAAATCCGGGGCTAAAATATGTTTTTGCACTTGTGGCACAAAATCACCTTTTGGGCAGGATTTAGAAATTTTCTCTGCCCTTGTTGTGAGATGGGTTCACAAGAAGGCTATGCAGAAAATTTGGGGTAAAAATACCGAAAAAAAAAAAAAAGTTATGCATATACATTGAAATTTTTCAACACATGCTTGTAACTTTGGTAATTTTCAATATTTTGACCTCAAATGTTCAACATAGCCATTTTTTATGCCACTTCGTGAACCTGACAGCTGTAATTTTTCAAATCCTGCCCAAAATGCATTTTCACACTTGTGGCACAAAATGACATTTTGGTAACTATTTTATAAATGACACCTGTCATAGTCAGAAGGAGCAGTTATAAAAAGACTACATTGAAAATTTGGGGATAAAATGCGTAAAAACAACTAAGTATGAAGAAATGTTGAATTGTGCTAACATTTACTCATAAATGAGGGTTACCCACCTGTAACTGTTGTTCTAGGAGTGGTATATTTACAGTCCATTTACTGAAGAAAGGGTTCTGAAAGAACTAATAAAATTGAAGGTGGACAAAGCAATGGGGCCTGATGGGATTCACCCAAGAATTCTAAAAGAACTCAGGGTAGAACTAATGACACCGTTGACTACTCTCTCTAACAAATCATGGGAGGATGGGGTGGTACCTGAGGACTGGAGGAGGGCGGATGTGATTCCCTCTCACAAAAGTGGGAGCAGGACGAGGCAGGAAACTACAGACCAGTTAGTTTGACCTCAGTGGTAGGTAAAATGATGGAATCACTTGAAGGAAAGAACTGCTGAGTACCTAGAGGCCAGTGGGGCACAGGACCCAAGGCAGCATGGATTCACGATGGGAAGGTCGTGTTAGGCAGATCTAATACATTTCTTTGACTGGGTGACCAAAGTAGTAGACCAGGGAGGGGCTGTGGACATGGCTTACCTAGATTTTAGCAAGGCATTTGATACAGTCCCACACAAAAGATTAATACACAAGTTAGCCAGCCTTGGAATGGATCCCAAGGTGGTAGGCTGGATAAAAAATTGGCTAGACAACAGGATGCAAAGAGTATAGTAAATGGAGTCCACAGTGAAGAAAGGAGGGTTACTAGAGGGGTACCGCAGGGTTCAGTACTGGGACCGGTCCTTTTTAATGTCTTTATAAGTGACATTGCAGAGGAACTGAAGGAAAGGTATGTCTCTTTGCAGATGACACAAAGATCTGCAACAGGGTTGATACACCAGATGGAGTGGAAAGGATGAGAAGGGACTTGGCAAGGTTGGAGGAATGGTCAAATGTATGGCAGCTCAGATTCAATGCAAAGAAGTGCAAGGTAATGCACCTGGGAAACAAAAACCCAGGGCAAGAGTACACAATGGGGGGTGAGCTACTGACAACAGTAAAAATGGAAAGGGACCTGGGAGTAATTATATCAGATGACCTAAAGGTGGGCAAGCAATGTGAGAAGGCAATAATTAAGGCTGGGGGGATATTGGGATGCATACGGAGAGGCATCAGTAGTAGAAAACAGGAAGTTGTTATCCCTCTGTACAGACAGTTGGTGAGACCCCATCTGGAGTACTGTGTGCAGTTCTGGAGACCCCATCTCCGCAAAGACATAGACAGAGTGGAGGCTGTCCAGAGGAGGGCAACCAAAATGGTGCAGGGTCTGCACCAGATGACATACGAAGAAAGACTAAAGGAGCTTAATATGTATACCCTTGAGGAAAGGAGGGAGAGAGGAGACATGATAGAAACTTTCGAGTACCTCAAGGGAATCAACAAAGTCCAAGAGGGTGGCATCTTTCAGAAAAAGAGATGTGCAAGAACAAGGGGGCACAATTTGAAGATAGAGGGGGGACGGCTCAGAGGTAATGTGAGGAAGTGTTTTTTCACAGAGAGGGTTGTGGATGCATGAAACAGCCTCCTAGAGGAGGTTGTGGAGTCAAGAACAGTGGGGGAATTCAAGAATGCATGGGACAGACATAAGGCAGTCCTAGTGGGGGGTAGGAGGAAGTAAGCTGTTGGTTAATTAGGATCTGCAGCTTATCTGTTAGGTAGAAAAATGGGCAGACTAGGTCGGCCAAACGGTCTTTATCTGCCGTCAAATTCTATGTAACTCTATATGGTGCACATCCACACTTCTGGCAGTACTTCTTTCACCTTTAAAACTTGCCAGAAGGTCTTCAAGTTAGCTCCTCCCATCTACCCAGGTGGTATCCTCCTTGGCACTGCCCCATGATGTCAGATCTTACACGCTGAAAGCAAGAAGCCGTGTGCCACTTGCCAGGGAAGGTCGGGGGGGCCATGTGGATGTGCACTATAGACAAGTCCTAGAACTAAGGTTACAAGTGAGTAACCCTCATGTCTAAGGAAGTGGATATGGTGCTCTATCCACACTTCTGGCAGACTCCTAACAGTTCTCCGGGAGGAGGGTACAAGGAGCGCACAACCCCACCCTCAAACTGGGAAAGAGAAACTGGAAAACCAAGGCTCCAAAAATACAGGTTACTCACCTGTAACAGGAGTTCTAGGAGTGGTATATGTTGTTCATCCATACTGTCTGGCAGATACCTTGCCGCTTTAAGATGGGCTGGAAAGTCTTCAAGCTGGCTCTCTCACCCACCGGTGATGAAACCCTAAACTCCGCCCAATCGCAATCTAGCCAGCTGGAAGCAGGTTTGCGCCCGAAGCTGGGGGTTGGGTAGATCCGTGTGATGAACAACATATACCACTCCTAGAACTCCTGTTACAGGTGAGTAAGCTGTATTTCTAGGGGCGTGAATATGTTGTTCATCCAACTGTCTGGCAGACTGCTAGCAGTTCTCCGGGAGGAGGGAGGTAAGGCACACACCTCCTACTTAGAGAACAGGGACTGGAGAACTGAGGTTTCAAAACCAGCATCCCAGCGTGACTCAAGGTCGATGAGGTAATGGGAAATGAAGGTGTGTGGTGACTTCCAGGTAGCAGCCCTGCAGATTTCCTGAATAGGGACGTCCCTAGAAGCAGCCACTGATGCAGTGGTATGGCAGGTGGAATGAGCCCTAAGCCCTACAGGAGGCTTCCTACCCGCCAACCTACAGCAGAGATCAATGCAGGAAGTGATCCACCTGCCAATTGTCCACTTGGCTTCAGGTCTGCCAGGTGCGACTTCAGCGTAGGTGACAAACAGCTGGTGAAACTCTCCCCGAACTTCTGCCGTACACTCTTAGTAGTAGGTGAGTGCTTGTCTCAAGTCCAAGGTATGAAGCCTGTACTCGGCCTCCGAGGTGTGACTGGGGTTGAACACCAGCACAGTCATTGCCTGATTCAGGTGAAACTCTGACACCACCTTCAGAAGAAATTTCGGGTGGAGGCACAGGACAACCTTGTCCCCATGGAAGACCAGGTAGGGAGATTTGATAGAAAGCGCCTGAAGTACCCCAATCCTTCTGGCTGACATGATAGCCACCAAGAAGATGGTCTTCCATGACAGGTGAGAGATGTCATACCTGTGCATTGGTTTGAATGGCTTGCACATGAGCTTGGCAAATACCAGCAGTAAATCCCACAGAGGTGGTGGTTAATGCACCAGAGGAGATATGTGATTCAGGCCCCTGAAAAAGCGGCAGACCACCTTCTCCTATGCCACTGACTGCTTGCCGGCCCGCATCCAGTAAGCAGAGATGGGTGCCAGGTGCATCTTGAGGGTCATCGACCGAAGCCCTTCTGGGAAAGGGACCACAGATAGTCCAGAATGCTAGCCATCAGGCAGGACGAGGGGTCCAACCCCTTGCCTTGACAACAGATGGAGAATCTCTTCCATGTCAAGGCATAGCATTTTCTGGTCGACTCCTTTTAGGGATGCCTCAACGATGTTGGGGACCTCGTCAGAAAGACCCAAGGCCTGGAACTCTAGCCGCTCAGGAACTAGGCCGTCAGGTGCAGGGACTGAAGGTCCGAATGGAGTACCTTCCACTTGTTGACAGAGAGTAGGTCCGGGAGGGCTGGAAGCCGCCTTGGGAGCTTGGAGCAGAGGCTGAGGAGATCTGGATATCAGAACTGGCGAGGTCAGTCTGGGGCTACCAGGATCACCTGCGCCTTGTCCCTCCTGACCTTGAGGAGCACCTCGTGGATCAAGGGCAGAGGAGGGAAGGCGTAGAAGAGGGCCGGGGTCCACAACCTGGAGAAAGCATCCCCCTGCATGGTACAGCCTCAGCTTGGCGTTCTCCTTGGAGGCAAACAGGTCCACCTATGGTGTGCCCCAGTGGGAGAACAGGTCTTGAACAACCTCTGACAGGAGAAACCACTCGTGAGATGCATCGCCTATCCGGCTGAGGGCATCGGCCAGACTGTTCGCGGCTCCTGCCACATGAATGGCTAGGAGATCTGCCTCCAGGCTGAGCACGAAAGACCAAATGTGAAGAGCGTCCTTGCACATAGGCAAGGAGTGCGTCCCGCCCTGTCTGTTGAGATAATACATGGTCGTGGTGTTATCCGTCTGGACCTGGACCACTTGACCCTGAACAAATGGAGTGAAGGCAGTCAGGGCTAGCCAGACTGCTCAGAGCTCCAGCAGGTTGATGTGGCATCGGGACTCCTGAGGGGACCAGAGTCTGTGGGCTCTGTGCTCCCCAGGCAGGCACAACCCAATCAGAGAGGGAATTGGTCGTCCAGGATGACAGTCGGCTCGGGGCGGACAAATGGGATTCCCTCCAGCAGATGAGCCGGGACGAACCACCACTGCAGGCCGTCCCACATCTCCTGGGTCACAGAGACTGGCTGGTCTAGATGACCTGAGTGCTGAGATCACTGGCGGTCCAGCCCCCACTGCAGGGGGAGCATATGCCAGCAGGACCAATGGACCACACTGGTGCAGGACATCCCGAGCAGTGCACAACTGCCCAACCAGAAATGATTGGGCAAAGGAGAAAAGGACCTCGGCCCTGTCCACCAGGAGCTGGGCTCTGGCTCGGAGAGAGTCGAGCTCCACCCCAATCAACTGAATCACCTGCGAGGCCACAATTTCCGACTTGGCCTCATTGATGAGGAGGTCGAAGGATAGTAGTCTAATAACACAGTGCGTCAAGAGAGGGTAGTGAATGTTGAACCATTATCGTTAGAGAAATAACGCGAATGTTAGTTTATTCTCAGCAGAGGAGTAGAAGGCGACTTAACCAGTATTGAGTTCAAGTCCTTATTTTGTACCTCTGCTGGAATAAATTTGCTTATTCGAAAGCTGCTATTTCTCTCAACATTTGTGGTTTCCAGCATTCACTTTACTGCCTTTTCAGCGGAACCGTGCATTGTGGTTTTGCTTTTGTGGAGGTCTGAGCTACCCCAATACAGTGCAGCCTGGTCTAATTTGCTGTATCGCAGCAGCGGGCTGAAGGGTTGTTTCATGCGAGTTGAGAGCAAGCCTGGAAGGCCAGATCTCTGGACCGCTCCACCTCCAACCTGGAGAGATCTGCTATCAGCCAGTCATCCAGGTAAGGGTAGACTCGGACCCCTAGGAGTCGCAGGAATGCTGCCACCACTGTGATGCATTAGGTGAAGACCCTGGGAGCTGATGAGAGGCCGAAGGGCATGGCCCAGAACTCACAGAGGGTTCCCTCTGCCCAAAAGCGGAGGAACTGCTGATGAGCCGGACGGATTGGGACGTGAAAGAAATGGAAATTACGTACTTACCATAATTACTGATCTTCTTGGATGGTCTCCATCACTCATTCACACTAATGGGATAGCACTGGAGGCGCTTAGGACCAAGCGGGAGGCAACATTTTTAGAAGGGTCAGCGCTGAGACAGGACCACGCATGCACGGCAGTGCGACACTAGCTCGCACCTGCATAGGCTATCTCGGTGTCGACCCTCCAACCGCCTCAGTACCTTTTCGACCAAGGAGGTGCAGCGTAACTAATGAAAATAACTTATCCTGAGTTTCTGGGCCAGAGAGGGCCCAGATGGCCCATGCAAGAAGGGTCAAGAAACAATGCCTTCACAGCCTGAATCATAGAATCATGAAGACCAGGAAAGAAAACGAGTGAACCCAGGGGATGGTGGGTGGGCATGTGTATGAGTGATGGAGGCTGTCCAAGAAGATCAATAATTACAGTAAGTATGTAATTTCCATATCTTCCTGGTCTAAGTCTCCATCACTCATTCACACTAATGGGAGAGTACCGAGCTAAAACCAACAACCTTGAGTAGGGTGGAGCAGATGAGGTTCACTCAGAAAGGATGGCCAAGGACTGCTGCTAATAAAAAGAGGTGTCTTGGAAAGAGCATCTAGAATATAGTGCTTGAGTTGTAACTCACTACTGTGCAGATGACTGCAATGGACACAAAATGAAACTCTGCCAGGAAGCCGCAACCACTCTAGGACAGCGGCCAAAACCAGGCCTCACAATTTGGTATAGGATCAAAATTAACTCTCAAAGACATGTACTAATCTAACGCAAAGGATGCCAGAAGCTGAAAGAGAAGGAGGTAAAGTCTACTGGTTCAGGGCAGACCGAAAAGCGCAGATGGAAACCCCCCCCACTACCAAGTATGGCTGCCCTGTGAAGAACAGGTCCAAGAGCACTTGAACCCCCTACCTGGTGAGCAGAAAGGGGGTCCAGGTGCGGTTAGCCCATCAAGGAGAATGGTTTGCACTTAGTCACTGAAAACTTCCTGATGGAAGGGCAAAGCATGATTTTGAAACCTCTTATGGTGGTCTAGTAGAACCAGATCCTACCCACCTTATGCTCCCAAAGGGAATCATCCTGCCCCTGTGTGTACAACTGTGGTAGCAGTCGCTGAACTCAGGGAAGAGAGGAAAAGTGTACAGGAGAAGGTATCCACTGTGGAAAAACATTCTGACAGAAAAAAACGGGCTGGATTTGTAAGGCAAATAGAGGCATATGTGTGTCGAGGAGGGACGCAGCAGGACCAAGTCAGAGCTAACTATTCGCTGAAAGTGACTGAATAGTCGCAGAAGTGACTCAATGCAGTGAGGCACTACTCACTCCGGCCTTCCTGAAGGGAGTAGGAAAAGACTCTAGTTTGTTTGCTGAAAAACAAACATCACAGTTCAGTCACGCACCCGGAGAAATAGTTTAGTGAGCGACTGGCACGAAACCAGTGCGCAGGAACTGAAGGTGTGTATATCTGAGAAGCCATCTCAGAAAAAAGACCTACTTGACTTATGGTCAAGAAAGGAGTATATTGTCTGTTAAGTGGAAGCAAGCAAGAAAGTAGGAACCTGAGTTCCGACTCGCTGGAGAGTCACTTCTGTTGCTGCTCTCTGAATAAAGAAATCTCTCTTGGAAAAGAGATGATCCATACCGCCGCTGGATAGGACTCCCCTTAGGTGTAGAAGATGTCAGGAACTCTTTGCCATATTCTAGAGATGAGCGCCTCATGGGGCTGAGGCAGAACCTGACTAGATCCAAAGGGTGGTATCGAGAAATTTTGGTTAGGCCCTGTGCTGTGATACCATTAGTCCGAGCCTGACAAGGCTTTCAGGCTGCTATTACGCAAGGATTGCCTGATACAAAAAGAACAAAGATGTCCTCCATCTGAGGTGTTAACCACCTGTGCCAAATAAGCCACCGAAGGGGCAATATCACAACGGGGCTATATACCCCTATCAAAGGAGTGGAAGAGCCCAAGCGGCACACAACCATTAAATCAGAATGTTCCACAGAGTGTAATTGTCTTGACGACTGAAAAAGTCTAGACGCAGAAGTGCATGGTCCACGGACGCAGTCCAAAATACTATAGTGGACCCCATTACTGAGGAACTACTGAAAAGATCTTCCATCAAGGACTCTGATGATAGAGAGGATGTGCCCTTCCGTATATAAAATGAGTCATCCACTGTATTACTGACCAGAAGGACAGGAAAAGACACATCTAGATGCACTTCTACCCCAGAAGGTCCTCTAAGGGAGATCTAGGTCAGAGCCACTAGAGACTCCACCACCAGGAAGGATGTCGAGGAGCTTGGTACCACGTAGGAAGCCGAGAAAGTGCTGAGCGGAATGAGAGATTCCACTGGCAGAACAGTACAGCAGACTTCCATCAGCAAAAAACCAATGGATGACACAAGATCCCACGTAGACCGTCACTTACTAAGATGTGTGGAAAAAATAATCCGCAGAATAGGACTTCATTCTGCAGAAAACATCCTGCCACAAGTTCTGTGGAGAAGAAGTCCGTAAGGAAAAATGTGTCACTAATTCTGCCAGACAGCACTCATTATCACCCCTGCGGCACCAGCATCACTTGTGGCACAGAAGGGCACCAAGCAGTGCCTATGCCAACCTGGGTGATACCCGAGGGCACCCGCGGCAGTACCTGCAGGCACCCCCGGCATTCATGTAGCAATGGCACCCAAGGGCACCCCCCGACACCCATGGTACCCATGACACCCATGGCAAGAATGGCACCCCAGGGCACCAGTGGCACCCATAGGCACCAGCGACACCATCTGTGGCACTCATGGGTGCTCCTTGCACCACCCATGGCACATGCGGGTGCACGGTACTGCCCACAGGTGCATCGTGCTGCCTGCAGGTGCACCGCGCCACCATTAGCGGCGCCGACAATCAATGGCAACAACAGCACCCACGGTGCAGCACAGAGCGATGGCGTTGATCCACGGCGCAGACAATGGCGCCAACCCACGGCGCTGATGAAGGCACAACGCCGACCAAGGCATGGCGCCAACCAAGGCACCGAGGCACGGCGACGACCAAGGCACTGAAGCACGGCGCTGACCAAGGCACCAAGCCACAGTGCCAAAGGAAAATGCCAATGGAAATCCTGAAGAAGGGGAGAAGGAAAAAGGTGGTGCCCGTGCCGGCCCCTGCAAGGAAAAGGGAGAGGGGGGGTAGGCACAAGGTGTCGACACGATGGTGAAGGCACCAAGAGGGCACCGTGCTCATCCTGATCCAATCGACCCGGCTCTGGTTCAACGATTCCGAGGCCCCGAAATCAGGAACACGACCAGAAAAACTGAAGTAGTCAAACCCCCTGCTCCAGAGGAGCGGCCCAGAGGTGAAACTGCTCACCGGAGCTCCAACGAGGACAGAGATGGAGTTCAGAGTTGAGAATGCAGCCGTTAGGAGCGGGGCCAAGGGGAACTCACCAAAGTTGGTTTAGGCCTATCGCCCCTCCCGATGAACAATCCTCGTGCAAACGTACCAAACGGCAACCTCGAGAGGCACCAATTCTTCTTCCCCCAACAAGGAAGAAGAGCTTGAGGTTAAGCAGAACCAGATCTCTGGAACCGCTAGATTTGTGCTTTAGTGGACTGTCCTCTCCCCCGAGCACAGGACTGTCCATAGTCGGACCCCCGGTTTATCAAGGGCGGAGGACCAGACACAGCCCCTCTGCCATAAAAACTTTCAAACAAAGTCTTCCTACCATCTAAGGACGACTCCATTGATGGCAGGAAATAATTAATTTTTTCTTCTTCTTCATAATCTTCTTTTCTTGTTCATAAAATAAGAAATTACTACTAAAATATTAAATTAAACGTTAAAAGCTACTGTCGTATAGATGAAAACTTTGACTCCGGCAGATGAGCGACGTCGACATCCAAGAGCACTCAACGGCGGGAGAAAAGGAACTGAGGTGGTTGGAGGATTGACGCCAAGATAGCCTACACAGGCGCAAGCTAGTCTCGTGGTGCCATGCATGTGTGGTCCTGTCTCGGCTGCAACCCTTCTGAAAACTTTTGGCTCCCGCTTGATCCTAGCACCTCCAGCACTATCCCATTAGTGTGAATGAGTGATGGAGACTTAGTCCAAGAAGATTACGTCTTGGAAGTCCAGGGAGCAGAACCACATGCCCTGCTCCAGGGATGGTATTATCTGAGTCAGGGTTATCATCCGAAAGGTGCGCGGCCTTAGGAACTTGTTCAGGTCATGCAGATCAAGAATGGTGCGCCAGCCCCCCGTCCGTCTTGGAACCAGGAAGTACCTGGAAACAAACCCTGGGCATAGAGGAGGATCCGCTACCTTGCTGACTACCCCCTTGCAAAGGAGCTGGTCGATGTTGTCTCGAAGAGCCGACCGGGAGGCTGTGGACCCGGTAGCCCCCCCCGTGGGGCGTGGGCTCGAAAGGGAGGGACCAGCTCGAACTCCAGAGGCAGGCCCCTGCCAACCACTTCCAGCACCCAGCGGTCCGTGGTGATAGTGGACCAGGTGGAAAAGAAGTGACTGAGCTGGCCCCCAAGGGGGGACACAAGGGAGGTGAGACGAGGTTGGGAGCAGCACCTCACAACCCGTCACTGGGCAGGTTTGGAGGAGGAGGGACCGGCCAAGGAGCCACCGGGGCCCTTCCCCCCCGGGGTTTCCTGACTGAGGAAGCGACGGACTTGGCTCTAGGGCACCAAGTTTGAGCCTGCTGCTGGGTAGGTCTTGCTGCAGGAGCGGAGGGACGAAAGGGCTTATGCTGCTGATGGCGGCCTTTGTCCTTCTGTGAAGATGTGACTGAATCTAGGGTGGCATTGGATTTTTCAATGCGCTGGAGGTGGCCCTTCACACCAGGCCCGAACAGGTCGGTGCCCAGAAAGGGAACATCTGCAAGCTTGTGTTGTGTGTCTGCCGTGAAGGTCGCGATCCACAACCAAGCCCTGCGGCGCATGGCCACTGCAGAATGGGTACAAGAGTCTCCAATGTCCAGAGAAGTCTGGAGCAGCTGCTTTGCCACTGCCCTTCCCTGATCCTGGACCTGCTTGACCGTGGTCTGGAGGTCGGCCAGGAGATGAGGGAGCACCTCATCCAGGGAGCCCAATAGGGCGTGAGAGAAGTGTGCCATCATAACAGCCGAGCTGGCCTGGCGAAGGCCCAAAGAGGCTGCAGCATACACCTTTCCCCCTGAGTAGTCTAATTTCTTGGACTCCTCATCTGGGGGCTTGTACACGTCACTCATGTTGCCTGAGCGCCTGAAGATAGAATCTGCCACCAACCCCTTGGCAAAGGGGTGCTCCGAGAAGCTGGAGAGAGAGAGCTAGTAGGGACCACGTACTTGCGGGCCATCCTTGGCAATGGCGCTGAGCAGGGGGCTGAGTTCTAACGCCGGGCCCACAATGGCGTCGGCTACGGGGAAGGCCTCCGTGGGGGAGTCCACCTCGTCCAGAATCTCTGTAAGGGGATATCTGGCCAGTTTCTGCATGGGTTCTAATGGCATCCCAGTGGACTCAGAGATGAGCGAAAGATACTGAGGAAGCAGGTGGGGGCTCAGTCACAGAAAGCAAATCCCCGAGGATTCCAGGATGACTGGATGGGAGTGCAACGAGGGGTCTTCTGACTCTGAAGAGTCTACGTATAGCTGGTGACCGCCTGAGCCACTCTCCACTCACCGAGGGTGATCGGGGGTGACAGTGACCGACAACCGATGGGGCAAACCTTCAGCCGGCTGAGAATCCTTGGTCGGTGCCACATTCTTCGGCTGGGGAGGTGGTGGTTCCACCACAATGAGCGGGGCATCCGGTTTTGGACGAGCTGTCAGTGCCGGGACCAGGTCCTCAACCGATGAACCGGCGGCAGGAGTTGGCTTCAGCCGTTCAGGCGACAGCCACTTAATTGCCAGTGTGGAAGCTGGCATCGGCTTGCTGCCAGGCAAAAGGAGCTGTTGCCACATTAGATCCTCATAGCGCCGACGCAACTTGCGCTGGAGCCTCTCCTCAGCCAAGAAGGATGAGGAAGAAGAGCAGTGGCACCGCTTTCTGTGATGTTGGCAGGATTTCCCCAAAGTGGAGGAGGACCGAGACCATCGGTGGTGCAGGCGGTGGGCCGAGGAAGGAGTGGGGGGAAACCTGCTGCCCCTTCGGTTCAGATCCTGGGCTGGAGACTTCGGCTCAACGGTCTGAGGCAGGTCCTCGGAAGGCACCGGAAGCACTTGTGTCAGAGAGAGAGTTGTCCGCCTCCTTGGTCGACAACCTGTCAGTGGGCTTGAGAGAAATCTCGGCCGCGTCGACAGGTGTCTCGGCCAACTGGTCTGACGGAGACACCGCCAGCGGCCCAGGCCGCAACATCGACCGAAGTCGAGAGCTAACGGTCTAGAGAATGAGATCTCTCCTGCTCCCAAGACCATCAACAGTGAGTGTTACATTTTTTTTGATCCTTCTTCCGGGACTGAGGGTGTGAGACCCAGAAGGACCCTCCCCTTTAGTCAAGAGGGATTGGCACAGCTCCCGAAAGGAAGCTGTGTAAGAAGAGCCCAGTTGGAGCAGAATAAAGGCCGAAGCCGAAGAGGAGCTCGCCGCAGCCTGAGCCACCTCCTCCTTGAGGGCCGTAAGCTGTTCCACAGAGCCCGCCGCTGTACACCACCCAACGGGCCTCCTTCAATTTGACTGGCAGGTACCATTTCTCCGGTCACCCCAGCTGGAGTCTGGCAGCGCGGTCTTCGAGCACTGATGGAGAAAAGGACAGATACATTTCGCAAGTCTGCGGATCATGGTCGTGCCCGAGGCAATAAATGCACGAGGCGTCGGGGTCAGTGCACAACATCTTCTGCCCGCAGGGTCACTGGCGGAACTCGGGGGAATGGTCTTGTCCTCCATCGCAGCCACGAGGGAAGAGGGTGAAGATTGAACTCGAATGAGTTTCAAAGTAAGTTTAGGAAAAAAATCTGAAGTTTTTATTGCTAAGGCCTGCAAAATGCGACAGCACTAAGGAGGGAAACTGATGCTTCCAAGCAGTAAGGAGGATCTGGCGACATGGGGCGGAGCTGAGGGTTTCATCACCTGGGTGGGTGGGAGGAGCCAGCTTGAAGACTTTCCGGACCATCTTAAAGCGGCAAGGTATCTGCCAGACAGTGTGGATAGAACAACATATCCACGCCCCTAGAACCAGCATCTTGGCGTGAAACAACGTCAGTGAGATAATGGGAGATGAAGGTGTGTACTGACTTCCAGGTAGCAGCCCTGCAGATTTCCTGGATAGGAACATCCCTGGAAGCAGCCACCAAGGCAGCGTCATGTCTCGTGGAATCAGCTCTAAGTCCAATGGGAGATTCCATACCAGCCCAGCTATAGCAAAGGTCAATGCATGAGACTGTCCACCTGCCAATCATCTGCTTAGCTGCCAGTCTACCAGGTGCAGCTTCAGTGTAGGTGATGAAGAGCTGGTTAAGCTCTCCCCAAACTCCAGCCATGCGCTCTTTATAGTAAGTGAGTGCTCACCTCAGGTCCAGAGAATGAAGCCTGTGCTCGGCCTCCAAGGCTGGGTTGGTTAAAGTACACCAGGAGGTTAATCACCTGGTTAAGCTGAAACTCCAAAACAACCTTCAGAAGGAACTTCACGTTGGGGCTGAGGAAAACCTTGTTCTTGTGGAAAACCAAATAAGGAGACTCCACCGAGAGCGCCAGGAGCTTGCTGATCCTTCTGGCAGAGGTGATAGCCACCAAGAAAGTGGTCTTCCACGATAGGTGGGAGATGTGACACCTGTGTGTGGGTTTGAATGGCTTGCCCATGAGCATTACCAGTACCAGCAACAACTCTGAAAGTGGTGGTGGTTCATGCACCTACGGGAACAAGTGGTCGAGACCCTTATAAAAGTGCCCAACCACTTTTTCCTGCACCACCGTCGACATACCAGCCTGTGCCTAGTATGCAGAGATGCTGCCAGGTGCACCTTTAGGGTTGTCTACCTCAGGCCCGACTGAGAGAGGGACCAGAAGTAATCCAAGTTGCTTACCACTGTGCAGGACAGGGGGTCTAGCTCCTTGCCCTGACACCAAATGGAAAATCTCTTCCACTTGAAGGCGTAGCACTGGCAAGTCAGCTCCTTCCAAGAAGCCTCAACAACAAGGAGGACCTCATCAGAGAGACCCAAACCTGGAACTCTAGCCACTCAGGAACTAGGCTTTCAGGTGCAGGGAATGAAGGCCCAGGTGGAGGACCCTCCCCTGAGAGCAGGTCCGAACAGAGAGGCAATCGCCAAGGAAGCCTGCTGCTCAGGCTGAGGGGAGAGAGAGAGATAGATACCAGAATTGGCGCTGCCAGTCCGGAGCCACCAGTATCATCCATGCCTTGTTCCTCCGAACCTTAAGCACACCTTGTGAATTGGGGAAAGGGAGGGAAGGTGTACATGAGGTCTGGGGTCCATGACCTCATGAGGCATCTTTCAGCAGTGTTCTGTACAGAGGAGGGGCAAATACAAAACAGCCTCAGCTTCACGTTCTCCGGGGACGCAAACAGGCCAACCAGGGGAGTGCCCCACTGAGAGAACAAGCGATTGGCTACCTCCTGATGACGAGACTGTTGGCGAGACACCTCGCCCACTCAGCTGAGGATGTCCGCCAGCTGGCTGGAGGCAACAGCCACATGGATCACCAGAAGATCGGCATCCGGATGGTGAACAAGGGACCAGGTGCAGAGAGCTTCCTGGCACAATGGGAAGGAATGCGTCACACCATGCCTGTTGAGGTAGTACATGGTCTTTGTATTGTCCACGTGGACCTGAATGACCTGACCCTGCACAAATCGAGCAAAGGCCATCACAGCTAAATGCACTGCACAGAGCTCCAACAGACTGATGTGACACTGGAATTCTTTGGGGGTCCAGAGTTACCCAGGTGGGCTCCCCATCCCATCAGAGAGGCACTGGTCATTAGGTGACCACTGGCTCTGGGCAGATGAATGGAACTCCTTCCTTCACATGTTATGGGACGAGCCACCACTGGATGGCATCCCACATCGGCTACGTCACCATGACTAGCTGGTTGAGGTAACAGAGATGCTGTGACCACTGACTGGACAGCTCCCACTGCAGAGGGATGCATCTGCCAGTGGGCCCATTGGACCATGCTGGTGTAGGATGCCAGGTACCCCAGGAGCCACAAGAAGATCTGGGCAGGGCGTAAAATGCCCAACCCTAAATGATCAGGCAAAGGAGGTAAGATCCCCCACCCCATCTGTTGGGAGTCAGGCCTTGGCACAAAGGGAGTCGAGCTCATCCCCGATGAAGTAGATGACCTGTGAGGGGCGGAGTGCCGACTTGGATGGGTTGACCAGAAGGCCCAAGGCTAAACAGATTTGACGGGCCAGATCCCTAACCGCTCCAGTGCCTCCATGGAGGAACCAGCAATCAGCCAGTCATTCAGGTAAGGGTACACCCAGACTCCTCGCTGCCGCAGGAATGCTGCCACCATGGCTATGCACTTGGTGAAGACCCTCGGGGCCAAGGAAAGGCCGAAAGGCATGGTCCAGAACCCGTAAATGATCCCTTCAGAACAGAACCAGAGGAACCGCCGGTGGGATGGACAGATCAGGATGTGGAAGAAGGCGTCCTGGAGATCCAGACAGCAGACTCACATGTCTGCTCTTAGGATGGAATGATCTGATTCAGAGTGACCATCGGGAAAGTACAGTTACGTAAGAACTTACCGTAACAGTAGATCTTCGAGAGAGGCTCTTGCAGTAGGTAATTACATATAGGACTGATGCCGGTAGGCGTCAGGACCCCAGGGAAACATTTCTAGCTAGCAGTCTCTGGCGGGGGACCGCCCCCACGTCAGGTGACCGACGTCAGTATAAAGAGGCGGTCCCCCATGCCCAGCTTCCAGTTCTTTCCCGCCACAGCTTAAAAGGCAAGATGAGAGAGAAGTGGATATTTCCCATCCTGGAAAAGGAGCTGAAAAGCTTAAGGGGATGGAGGGCAGGAAGATATTACCTACTGCAAGAGCCTCTCTCGAAGATCTACTGTTATGGTAAGTTCTTACGTAACTGTACTATCTTACTTCGAGAGGCTCTTGCAGTAGGTAATTACATATAGGACTGGGTCCCAAGCAGTCTGGAACAAGAAAAAGCAAACGGGAGGAGGAAAACTTCCCAAAGTAGACCCTCTGGCTGTAAAGGTCTTAGGAAAGAAGACCTTGCAAAACAGCAAACCCAAGGCCGCTCTAGGGCAAGAGGCAATGTCCAAACTAATATTTCGTGAAGGTATGGACATAAGTCCAAGAAGCAGCTGCACAGATGTCCATGACTGACACATTCTTGAAACAAGCAGCAGAGGCAGTGACCCCTCTGGTGGAGTGGTCCCTGACCTGACCCGGCAGGGTCTTGATGTACTTGTCATAACAGAAAGTGATACAGTGAGCCAACCATTTAGATGGGCATTGCTTAGAGACAGCATTGCCTTATCTTTCGCGAGCAAAGGAGACAAACAGTTGATCAGTCTTTCTGAGATCCTTCGTCCTGGTGGTGTAGTATTTCAATTCGGTGAACATCCAGAGTATGCAAGAGGTACTCCCCTTGATTGGAGTGCTGCGTAAAGAAAGCAGGCAACTCTATGGATTGATTCAGTGTAGATTCCGCTACCACCTAGGGGAGGAACTTAGGGCTGGTATGCAGAGCCACCCGTTCCTTGTGAAAAATCAAATACGGGATTTTAAACATCAGGGCCTGAAGCTCGGAAATCCTTTGAGCAGAAATAATGGCCACAAGGAAGAGGGTCTTCCACGAGAAGAACTTCAGATCTGCTGAGGCTGCCGGCTCGAAAGGGGCAGAGTAAGCTTCTCAAGCATAAAATTCAGATCCCAAGGAGAGGCAGGAACCTGAATAGGGGGTCTCAAGTGGAGGACCCCTCTAAGAAAGGTCTTGGAGACCTCCAGTTACATAAATGTCCTGTCCCCAAAAGGAATATGGTAGGCCGAGATGGCCGCCATGTGAACCTTCAGAGAGGAATGACTGAGACCCAGATCAAAGAGGTGTCAAAAGTAATCCAGAAGCCACCCAACAGAGCACAAGAAAGGCTCAAAATCTTTGGAAGCAGCCCAAACAGAGAACAGTTTCTATTTCATGGCATAGGTAGATCTAGTGGATGGCTCCCTGGCCTCCACCAGAATCTTAGTCACCAGGGGGGAAACCCCAAATCAGGCTTGAGCTACGTCTGCAGGAACCACGCGTGCAACTGAAGGGACCCGAGGCCTGGGTGGACCAGGGACGCCTGATCCTGGGTCAGCAGAGTTCGCGACAGAGGAAGAGGAAGCGGAGGTTCCTCTGAATACTGTTGCAGAAGAGAGAACCAAACTTGCCTGGGCCAGAAAGGAGCAATGAGAATCATACGAGCTCCTTCCAAGCTGAGTTTCCGTAAAACCCTCAGAATCAAGAGGAGTGGGGGAAAGGCATAAACAAATCTTCCCTTCCAGTCTAGAGACAGAGCATTTCTCGAAAAAATGCCGCGCCCTGGAGCGAGCGAACAGAAGTTGGGAAGTTTTGCATTGAATGGAGACGCAAACAGGTCTAGCTGAGGGGTTCCCCAGTATAGAAAGATGTCGTCTGTTACCCACTGATCTAGTTCCCACTCGTGAGCGTGAGCAGATGACCGACTGAGGTGGTCTGCCAACGTGCTCTTGACCCCCGGGACGTGAATGGCCGTGAGGTGAAGGTTATGCTGCACTGCCCATTCCCAAACACGCATCATTTCCCTGCAAAGAGGGTAGGAACAAATTCTTCCCTGCTTGTTGATGTACCAGACTACACACATTGTCTGTTGGAACCGCCAGGTGTCCAGGAAGCAAATAAAGATGCAGAGCCTGAAAAGAATATAGCACGGCCCACAACTCGAGCACATTGATGTGGAGAGATTTTTCGAGCTGGAACCAGGAGCCCTGGGTCCTGTGAGTCCTGAGATGGGCTCCCCAACCTTCTCCAGAGGCGTTTGTGGTCAGCGTCTGGGAGGGGGGAGAAAGGCAGAAGGGAATTCCCTGGCAAAGGTTCTCCTGAACCGCCCACCACTGCAAGTCCTGAGCCATAGGGTTGGAGACCAGAACTAGTTGATCTAGGTCGTCCACCAGCTGATCCCACTGAGACTGAAGGGTGCACTGAGAAATTCTCATGGGGAGCCAGGCACGAGGGACTGTGGGAATAGCATCCGCCATGAGCCTGAGGAGGCGAAGGACTGACCTGGTGCTGACTCACCTGCGGCTAGACAGCAGGTAGACCTGAGCCCGGATTAAGGCCGCCCTGTCCAGTGGCAGAAAGGCCATGCCGGAGGTCATGTCCAGGATCGTCCTGATAAACTGGAGCCTCTGGGACGGGATCAGGTGGGACTTGGCCTGGTTGACGGTAACACCCAGGCAGGCAAAAACCTGCAGGCTAAGGGAAAGTAAGCACAGGAGTTTCTCCCTGGATGAGGCCGCCAGTAGCCAATCGTCCAGGCACGGGAAAAACAGCACCCCCTGGGTATGCAGGTGGGCCGCTACCACCAAAAGGCATTTGGTAAAAACTCGGGGCGCTGAGGAAAGACCAAATGGGAGGGCCTTGAACTGGTAGCGGTCCCCCTGAAAAGCAAAATGCAGGTATTTGTGGTAGGAAGGGCTAATAGGGATATGCAGGTAAGCATCTTGCATATCCAGAGCACACAACCACTGTCCTGGCCGAAGGAGGGTCAGAAGACTCTGCAGAGAGGGCATTCTGATCTTTTGTACTCCACAAACAAGTTCAGGGAGCCGAGGTGGAGAATCGGCCTCACCTCTCCTGACTTCTTCAGGACCAGGAAGAAATGTGAGTAGTAACCCATCCCCTGAAGGTGTAGGGGTACGGGCTCTAACGCCTCTTTCAAAAGAAGAGAGGGTATTTCTCCCAGACCAGAAGATGATGTTCTGGGGAGTAAGACGACCTGGGGGGGGGGGGGTTCGAGAAGGTTTCCGAAGAAACTCTACTGAGTGTCCTTCTGCGCTCAGCTGGAGCACCCAAGGTTCTGTAGTTCTCCTCTCCCAACCCGGTAGATGAAGGGAGAATCTCCCTCCTACCAGTTGCTCTGGAAGGCCCAGAGGCAGTGGGAGAGGAAAGGAGTCAGGAGGTATGAGGCAGCTGAAGCCCCCACTGCTTCTTTGGGTGGGGGGGGGGCTTGGCAGCCGGAAGGGCCCGACGTTTGTTGGCCCGCTTTCCCTGCGGTTTCGCTTTTTACCGAGGATGTCTACAAAAGGTACAATGCTGAGCTTGAGGGGGTCTGTACAAAGAGTCAACTGACTTAAGTGCAGTATCCTTCTCCTGCAGATCAGTGATGATGTCCTTGTCACTGCTACCGAACAGCACTGAACCCCTGAAGGGCACATCCTGAATAGCGGACTGCACCTCCGGGACCAAACCTGACACCCAGAGCCAGGCGTGATGCCGCAAACCCACGGTGAAAGCCAAGCTCCGACCAGCAGTGTCCACTGCATCGTACGTGGCACGAAGCTTGTGCCGACTGGCCGGACACGCAGACCGGACTAGATCCGCCACTTCCTGCTTCGTCTGAGACTCGGGAAGTGAGTCCAATTTAGCCTACACCTCAGTAAGGAACACCTTCCGGTAATCCCCCATATGACCAACGTAATTCAGGGCCCTAATGTCCAGAGTGGAAGAAGCGTAGACTTCTTCCCATACTGATCCAGAAAGTGGGATTCCTTGTCGGGTGGTGACGAGCTCAAGTGCTTGGGGTTAGCTGTCCAGCCATGAGCGGCGCTGATCACGACCGAATCAGCTCGTGGGTGCGAATTCAAAGAGTCAACACCCTCGGGAGCCTGATAAAGCCTATCCGACTTCCTAGGAAGGGGGGCTAATGCCAACGGTTGCTTCCAAATGGTGCAAACAAGATCGGCATGAGGCTCAATCCAGGGTGGCACCAAGGTCAGAGCGGTCTCAGGCAGATCCAGGTGTGCAACGAGTTTCTTACGCTGTGTATCTGGCTCCAAGGAAAGCCACTGATGAACTTCCTGGATTTTGCACAGCAACTCCGTAAAAGAAGGATCCTGCAGAGGAGACTTCAGAGGAGTCCTCGGCCTGGGCTTATCCAGAGAGCAGGGCTCGTCGTCTAAGTGGGAATGACCATTGGAATCATCCGAGGTGTCCGAGGAGGATGAAGAAGAAGACTCTTCTTCCTGACGTGGGGGAGGAACGGACCCCTTGGGAAGCCCTCAGGGAAGCATATCTTGCCCTGCCCTGGAACCAGAGGGCTCGCCTCAGGTATCCAGAAGTGGGGAGGAAGCCTCTTGTCTCCGACGTAGGGGGTCCAGTGTCGGAAGATGGCTCTCTACCTCCCTGGTGAGCTGAGCCTTGGCCTCGGCCCACCAGGAAGCCAGAGTCTCCTTCAAATCCACCGGTGGCTGAGGGGGCGGTGGAGGAGGAGAAGGGGGATACGGATACTGAGGGTATCCGTACCCCGATGGCGGGTAACCCAGCATCGGGTACTGAGGCACCGTGTACTGTGGTGTCGGATAGGCCAGCGTTAGGTACTGGGGCACGGACACTGCGGCCCCGGGTATGACGGCGTTGGATACCCAGGGACCAGGGGGTCTGCAGCTGCAGAAAGCCCCGGAAAAGGCCCAGCGGGCGGTCAGCCTTCGGGAGAGGGACGTCGCCAGGCATCAGCAAGACCGGCGTCGGCGTCCGAGAGTCCGACGTCAGGTCGTCTGGCCCAGCGTGAGGGAGACCTGACAGGAGCGTGCCTGCATCCTCGATTTTACCCGGGGAGGGAGGATTAAAATCCCCGGGGTATAGCTGAGGAGATGCTGGGGCCTTGGAGGGTGGCGAATGCTTCGGGGAACCAAGGATGTCAGACTGAACGTCAGGGTCCGGTGTCAGTTCTGATGCCGTGCGACCGTCGTTCGCCTTACCGGCGGAGTCCGGGCAGACGTCAGAGAAGCCATCGTCTAACTTAGCGGAGCCATCGCCCGAGGAAGGCCGTGAAGAGGGTGCGGCCTGGTCGGGCGGTTTAGGGGCCGTGTGCTGCCCCGAAAGGTCGAGCGACTTAGCAGCCTTCCCCGGGCGGACGTCAGAGGAGCAGACGTCCGGCTTACTGGAGCCACTCGCACCAGAAGGCTGCGCGGCGGCGGCCTTGCCGGGAGTGGACGCCTCCTTTGACCCGGAGGCACCCAAGGGCCTCAGGCCAGATGGGTGGGTCGATGCGGCTTCGGAAGCTTCCAAGATGGCCATCGCGGAGCGGTCCCACGGCGGGGATGTTACCTTGAGCATGGCGACTCCAGACGAAGTCGCAGTGGCCGAGGAAGAGAAGTCCCGGTCCCGGTGCTTCTCCTTGTCTTTCATTTTATGGTGACCCTCGGGCAGAGCTAAGGCCTGACGAAGCTTCTTCAGCTCCTTTTCCATGGAGGTCATTTTCTTTTTAAGGATGTGGGCCTCCAGGGACTGCTGCCTCTGTCTGCAGGTGGCGACGTTGAATTTCAGGCAATGCTGGCACTTCTCCACGGGGTGATCCGGGCCTAGACAGAAGAGGCACTGGGAGTGTCCGTCCTTGTGCGGGAGTTGGGCGCCACATGGGTTGCAGTTATTCTTGTGCTCAGAGGGTGTAGGAGATGACATACACTGCAGAGAAACTGATGAAAATTTTGAGAAACTGAAGAAAAAACCGGCGGTACAACTATCGACGACAGACTAACAAACAGTTGAACTTAACTGTGAGGCACTTACACAAGCTAATGGCGGGAAAGAACTGGAAGGCAGTCGTGGGGGACCGCCCCTTTATACTGACGTCGCATGACGTCGGTCACCTGACATGGGGGCGGTTCCCTGCCAGAGACTGCTAACTAGAAATTTTTCCGTGGGGTCCTGACACCTGCCGGCATCATTCCTATATGTAATTACCTACTGCAAGAGCCCTCTCGAAGAAAGATCTTGCGCTTCCTCAAATACTGATTAAGATCATCAAGATCCAGTGTGGGGCGCCAACCCCCCATCCAATTTTGAACCAGAAAATATCTGGAGACGAACCCCGGACTAGCCGTGGAGTCTGGGATACAGATTCCTTTTGAAGAACTTGGGTGATGTCCTCCTTAAGGGTGGATAACATGTCCACGGACACCACGTCTTCCCATAAGGCATGGGCTCAGCTGGGCAGGAGAGCTTCGAATTCCAGAGGCAAACCGCGACCCACCACTTCAAGCACCCATTTGTCCAATGTGATGAGGGACCAGGCATACACGAAATAGCAGAGCCAGCCCCCCCACGGGAGGTCCCAGGCAGGACAGGATGGGTGGAAGAATGATAAGATGCACGACAGACCCCTGTGGCATCTCAATTGTGACCTGCCTTTTTTCTGGTTTGATGCCAGAGAGGAGAAACGGGGGGATATAACTGAAACCTTCAAGTACATGAAGGGAATAAACAACACAGGCATGGAGGGATTATTTAAGTTAAGGGGGGGTAGGGACACTTGAGGTCACAATCTCAGATTGGAAGGGGGAGATTCAGGAGGGAAATGAGAAGACACTTTTTTATGGAGAGAGTGGTGTCTGGGTGGAATGCACTGCCTGTGGAAGTGGTATCCTGTAAAACAGTGGACTGCTTCAAAAGGGGATGGGATAGGGTGAGAGGGAAGGGCAGCTGAATTATAAGGGTTGCTAGTTGCACATTCGAGGAGATTCAATAGACCATAAGGCCTTTATCTGCTGGCAAATGTCTATGTTCGTACTGATCACAGCCTTTCCTTCAACCAATTTCCTACCCACCTCACTATGTCTCTTTCCACACCCAGCTCCTCCATCTTCTTCAGCAATCTTCTGTGAGGCACTGAGTCGAAAGTCTTGCCAAAGTTGAAGCACAGTAAATCCAGAGTCTGGTCCTTATTCAATACCCTCATCACCCATTCAAAGAAAACTTCAGACTGGTCTGACAAGACCTCCCTACCATGAGCCCATGTTGTTTATTATCCTCTAGACCACAGCTCTCCAGGTAGTCCACAAGGTCCTCTTTGACCAGTGGCTTCCATCAGTTTACTCACAACAGAAGTAAGACTTACAGGGCTGCGGTTGCCCACTTAACTCTTCCCCCCCAAATAGAGGGGAACTACATCTCCAACCCTCCAGTCTTTCACTACCCCGACTATAATAAGCTACAAGCCCTACCAGGAGTTCAGCCAGTTCCTGTGCCAGCTTCTTGAGCACCCTGGATTCATCCCATAAGGCCCCAGGGCCTTGTCTATCTTTAGGGCTGCAAACCCTTTCTGAAATCTTTAGCTGGTAAATACTGGTTGCATTATTGCAAGGACTCCCTTTATGACTGCTATGATGCCACTTTCTGGAGACTGCAGTCTTTTCTTGTGAAGACAGAGCAAAAGTAATCATTAAGAGCAGCTGCCTTTTGCACATTCTCCTCTATTACCCTACCTCCTTCAGGTAGCATTAACAAGCTCTGCACAGACTGCCTGTTAGCACTTCCAGAAAGATTCTTCTATGCCACTGCGCCCTGTATGAATGCCTTCACCTCATATTAGCATGGCAGCCTGGTGTTCAGTAGTGCTTTTGCACTAAAAATGCTGGGCCATGCTAACTGTGCCTTCCAGTATGGCACTTGCCTGGCTAGGAGGAAGTACAGCATAATGGTTAAGGGCACCAAGTGACAAACCTGGAGACCTGTGTTTGAATCCCATCAGCACCCACTTGCATACTGTGCGACCCTGAGCAAGTCACTTAACTTCCCTGTGCTCCCAGGTCGCACCTGGAAACAAGCTCCAAGGGTGTCACACATGTACATTAAAGGATTTTTGTTGAGAAATGCAATGTAAAGGTGCCAGCATATGTATATTTGTAAGGTCCCTATTCATGACTGCTTGGGAGCACTGTCGCTCCGATGACGTCATTGCAATCTGGCGTCGTCCCGGACATTTTAGGCATCCACAGTAGTAGAACTTTTCAGTACAAAGTGCAGCTTCCGTTTTTATTTCAAACATGACGAAACTGTCTACAATCCGGGATTTTAGCAAAATGGACCACATAGGGAGGCTGGGAAGTAAGTTAGGGCACTGGGGCGGGTGCAAAGCTGGTGAGATGAGTAGGGAACTGGCTTCAGGGAAAGCAACAAAGGGTGGTGGGTGGGGAGCTCTCATCCCCAAGAGTAGTGACGAGCGGTGTTCCACAGGGCTCGGTGTTGGGACTAGTGTTGTTTGGGATATTCTTTGCAGACATATCATTGGGCATCAAGAGCAAGACCAGTCTGTTTGCTGACCACACCAAGATAGGAGCGGTGGTGGACAACCTAGGGGGGTGGCAGGGGTTGCAAGATGATCTGACAAAGCTGTAAACCTGGTTGGACACTTGGCAACTGGAGTTCAATGCCAATAAGTGCAAGGTGTTGCATTCTGGGGTGAAAAACCCAAGGAGCAGTTACCAGCTGGGGGGAGTGCAGCTAACCAAGACAGAGGAGGAGAAGGATCTGAGGGTGCTCATTACAGGGTCAATGAACAACTCAGCACAATGTAGGAAGGCAGCTGCAAAGGCCAACAAAATACCAGGTTGCATTGCAAGGGGTGTATGCTCGGGGGGGGGGGGGAGGTGATTCTGCCACTGTATAGATCATTAGTTAGACCGCACCCAGAGTACTGCATGCAGTACTGGTGCCCGTATCTGAAGAGGGACATTAAGTTACTGAAGGGGGTGCAGCACAGGCGATGAAGATGATCAAGGGGCTGGGGAACTTACCATACGAGAGGAGGCTAAGGGAGCTGAACATGCACTCACTGGAGGAGAGGAGGGACGGGGGATATAACTGAAACCTTCAAGTACATGAAAGGAATAAACAAGACAGGTACGAAGGGGCTGTTCAAAGTAAGAGAGGGGAGGGACACCCGGGGTCATGATATGAGACTGGAGATAGGAAGGTTCAGGAGGGAGATTAAGAGACACTTTTTTACATAGAGGGTGGTAGCTGGGTGGAATGCGTTACCAGCAGAAGTGGTATCAAGTAGAACAGTGGACTGCTTCAAAAGGGGCTGGGACAGGGCAAGGGGCTCCCTATAATATACTCCCCCTCCACCTCTATCCATATGTGTGCTGCACTATCCTGTTCTTATCTGGTAAATGCCCTCCTGATGTTGCAACCACCCTTCAACTTGACTTCCACCAGGTTCAGTTATGGTTTGCCTCACATCAACTATTCCTAAATGCCAAAAAGACTGTCTCCATGACCTTTGGCACTAGGCAGAGACTCTCTAGGCTCCACCCTTTACCGTCTTTCCATACCCTTGATGGGACAATATTAGAGGACACCTCCTCATTCAGATACCTTGGGGTTTGGTTAGACCAACACCTCAACTTCTCTGGCCACATTGACGCCGTCCTGAAAAAATTGCGCCCCAAGCTTGGCGCCTTATTCAGGAATCGTAGCTGCAACCCTCCTTCAGTGCAGCGTGAACTAGTCCAGAAGATGATCCTCCCCATTTTTGACTACTGTGATGTCGTCTATGGTGCCGCTCCCAAATCCTCCCTAACCAGACTGGTCACTCAATTTAACTCCTTCTGTCGATTTGCCCTTGATGCTCCATCACACACTCATCACTGTGACCTCTACCACACCATTTCCCTTCCCCCGCTTGCCAACAGGTGCCTCACTCATTGTGCCAAACTCACTTCTAAATTTTGGTTAGGGGAACTTCCTTCCTACCTCTCATGTCCACTCTCTTCCCCACCTCCCCCCTCCCACTCACTCAGATCCTCTGACACTCGAACTTTGTTGGTCCCCCGTCGTACCACTGTCATCGGTCAGTCAGGTTTTACCCATCGTTTCCCGAAAATCTGGAACTCTCTCTCCTCCCAAATACGGCACTCCTCCTCCCACTCCCTTGCATCTGCCTTACATAACTTTCTCTCATCTAACTGCTCCTGCTTTAACCCTCCTTAACTGTCCTATACCTCTGTTCTTCTCCATGACTCACATCATCTATTAACCTTCCACTACCCCAGCCTCCATCTCAGCACACTCTCCTCTCCCTTCTCTGTTATGTACCTCAGATATGACACTTGTAATTAAATGCATATTTTACAGGTATGATATTTTTTATGTCTTGTTACAAATGTAATTGAATGTTTAATTTCTTGTATATTTTAAATGTTAAACTGTATGTCTAATTCTTCATCCAATTGTACCCCCCCAGTCACACCGAGACGAAAGCAACTTGTTGTTCAGTGCCTTCCTGGGCAAAACATTTCAATAAATAAAGGCGGAGGGTCAAGGAGGGAAGGTGGGAGGGAGGGCAGCTGCAGAATAAGGATGCTAGCTGCACATTCAAGCAGACTTGATAGACCACTAGGTCTTTATCTGCTGGCAAATTTCATATGTTTGTACGTTCGCATGTTCGTACAGTGCTGTAGGTAAGACTACTACCATAAATTCTGTTGGATCGGATTTTTGAATAGTTATTTCTCCATTTTACTCGGTTTAGTTGTCCTTTAAACAATTTCCCCTTTTCCCCTTCCTTCCTAATTACCTCTCAAGCATGCAAAGCACATTTAGCATGATCCAAAGTCTCTTATCGTGGTGCTGCAGAAAGCGTTAAAATATTGGAAGTTGAGTATATGTAAAAACAATGCTGTAGCTTCCAAGTTTGTACCACTGTGATGACCCCTAATCTCCAAGACTCTGACTGCAAGTAAAAATAAAGAAAAAGCTAAGTATTTGCAGTTTTCTCCCCCACCACCACCCACCTAGACAACCCTCCTCTTCCCCTTGTACCTCACTCTGTATAAAACCTGAACCGCTAACTTCGACGTGTTTTACTCCAAGTCAATAGCTCAGCAAGGTTAGAGACATGCGTGTGCATGCCTGTGTTCGCAGTATAATTTATGTTGTGTTTACGTTGTGTCTATGTCGTGTGTGTCGCTCTCTCTATAACCTCACTGAGCCACAAACTCAACCTGAGTAAAACATGATAGAGTCACCATTTCAAATGTTACATGAAGTAAGGTAGGCGAGGAAGAAGGAGGGTGTCTGACAGATGGGTGGTGGTGGGGAAAACTAGAGACTAACAAATTAGTGAACTTGCCTGGGATTCTTTTACATTCAGCTACAGACTCAGAGACGGCAGAAAAAAATGGCTGCCAATTAAGATTTTTTTTGGTTTGCTGAGCATAAAGAAATATTAATTGTGCTTTGCCCAACCTAACCCCAAAAGTCATGAACAGTGCAGTTCTGTGAAAATGATTAAATCTCTCATGACTGTTCTCAGCCAATCATATGATTTTTCCAACCCATTTTATATTATATATCATTATACTGAGTTGTTGAGAAACCCAGACTATTTGACAGACCATCTGTTTCACCCAAACCCTTGATTAGAAATAAACAAAAACTGCTAGTTGTTTTATACTTTAGAAAGTAAATACCCAGAATCTCACAATGGAAGTAGTATGGAGTCGGACACATGACAGAGCTTAAGTCTTTTTACTCCCAGAGAGGGTGGGAACGGGCTGCCTTGCATACACAAAGCCCCAACTTGCCAATCATGGAGAGGCATCGGTATTGACTGTGAAGACAGCCACTCGCTCGCTCGCCCATCCTCCCAGTTGGAAAATGTCTAGAACCTGGGTTCATTTTAAAACAACAGACATTCATTTATGGCATCATAAAAGTGTCCTTATCTGCTAATTAAGGAAGCAAGATTGTGTTACTTATTACCCACTGAAGAAGACCACATGAGTGGCTACATGCTGAGGCTGTAACATGCTGCAGCAGGTGTTTTCGTGGTGGTGGAAAGCAAAACTTGCATGCACTTTGCAAATTAAAACTTTTTTTTGACAAGTATATCTTGTGTTAGTCCCTATATGTCCAGCCTTCGTTTTTGCTGTTTCAGCTGGACAATGGGTGTAGTCATGGCAACCCAACTGTCAGGGTGGGGGGGGCATCTAAGATGGGCATAAAAAGAAAGTAAATACACATGCTGCTTTTAAAACAGATATATATGTGTCTTACCTAGTAGGTGCTTTCTTCATATGGTCACCAATGAATGTTGCATTTGTCATACTCATTAGTGTATTGGCCAAAGAGATGATAGAAAGCAGGTGTTGGGTGGTAACAGCACGTGACACACCATAGGTGCCCCTCCCCAGTCCTTCTGTTATAGACATCTTCATTTCTATTTCTACATCACCATCTGCTGGTTTACTAACAGGCTGCTTGAAACCAGGAATCATCAATGACATGTGACCTCCCCTAGAGAGCAAGCCAAAAGAAACAGGGCAGTGGGGCTTCAGCATGCCAAGGCGGTTAAGGCAAACTTCATCTAATACTTCATTCAGACTCCAGGCATGAAGGCAGGACATGAAAAGTTTTGCTGTGTCCATAGTCAGGTTGTACTCTAACAATGTTAAGGGCTTGGACTTGCTTGAGCGATACTCGGGGTCACCGTCTTCCCTCCTTTGGCGCTTTACATCTTCATCATCATCTTCGTCATCATCAAGAAGGTGCTCTTTGATGTTCTCTTTGATCGTTTCCTTGACTTGCTGGAAAAGGACAGCTGCCCGTTTGCCTGCCAAGAAACTACTTCCTTTGTCGGCACTGCCAGGTGTTTTCTGCAAGCTCTCCGGTGATATAAGAGTGGGGTTGGGTCTGGAGGCTTCCTCCGTCAGTAACTGAATAATCAAGGCCTCTACATCAAAGAACAGTACGTGGATATCTGGGTCTGTTAAGTTGGTCTTTATAGCCTGGACCATCAAGGAGTTATGGGAATACTTGGGCAAATTTCCCTGCAGAAACAATAAATAATTTTACTGTGAACACATCACCAAGATACTTTGGCTAGTAAACAAGCAAACAAGGTGCATATCAAGTACTGTATTTAATCATGTATATTAGGCTCCTTCTGACACAGTAACATAGTAATTTAAGATTGGAAGGGGACTTTAAGACCATCACGTCAACTCCTGCTTCACAAGCAAGGATACATAAGTAATCTGTGCAAACATGCACTGATTTTAAGGGGTTGCCTACCCACTCCATCATCTAGGGTACCCTGCAATTTCACTTGTAAGCAAAAATTTGCTAAAACTTACCTTGAAGGCCTGTACTGTCTTCATGTCCACAATCTGCACTGGTAAGCCGTTCCATAGGTTCATTACTCTCTGGAAGAAGATGTGTCTCCTAATATTACCCTGGATTTTACCAGCCCTGTGCTCCAAGGCATATCCCTACATCCTGTTGGAGGAGCCAGATCAAACATCTCTGCCTGCTCAGTCTTGTTGATACCCATGAGTATGTGGAAGACCAAGACTAAGTCCCCTCTCAGGCTCCTTTTCTCAAAGGTGGACATTTCATGGGTCACCAGCCTCTCCTCATAGTTTTTGTTCCTCATACTCCTCACTGTGGTGACCCTGTGTTTCCCCCTCTCAAATGCCACAATGTCTTGTACTAAGAATCCCAGATTAGACAGTATAGCCTAGCGGGTTAAAGCATCAAACTGTGAACCTGGAGACCCAGCAGACCCAAGTTAGAACCTCACAACCACCACTTGCATACTGTGTGACCCTCAGCAAGTCACTTAACCTCCGATGCTCCTGTGACACATCTGGAGATGAACTTCAAATCAGCGTGCCAAAAATTCTAAAAACAAACAAAAACACAAATGCATGCAATACTCCTCATGGGACCTGATCAGGGCCTTGTAAACTGAGAGGGTTACTTCCTCTGCCGTGCCTCAGCCCCTCCCCCTTTCGATTAACCCCAGCATTCTGCAAGCCCACTTGACAGCATGCAAAACCTGCCTGTCATGCTTCAGACCCTTATTTACTAGGACCCCCATGTAATTTTCCTCCATGACTGCAGCGAAATGAGCTCCAAAGAGTATGTAGGTCCTATCTCTGCTTTCCTCCCCAAGTGTAGCTTGTTGCATTGGCTACACTGAATGGGAGACTCCAGTAATTCGATTAATCTCCCAGTGTGTTCAGATACCTCTGAAGTTCATCCCCATCCTCAATGGAGTCACTATGCTGGCCAGCACAATGTCATCAGCAGATTTAAGCAGTCTGCTGGAGATCTCAGCATCCAGATCACTGATGTAAATGGTGAACAGCAGTGGCCCCCAAAACCTATCCCTGAAGGATGCGGTTAAGAACCTTTTCCCTCATGAAGTAGTACCCATCCACCCCCTGCTTTCTGTCCCAAACCCCTGCAATCCATTTTAAGAATGCCTCATGTACACCATATTGCTGTACCAGAGTCAGACTGGCCCACCAGAATACCTGGAAATTTCCAGGTGGGTCCGTCTCTGCCGGGTTCCTGGCCACCTTCTAAACTCTGAAAATGTTTATATTTATCATCCATTTTCCAATAAAATAAGAGTATTTTTGGCACTGCATTTAAATGTAAGACGCAAACACAGAGCTAATGTAGCAACTTTAAGTGGAATACTGACATATGTGTGTCACCCTGGGCCATCCTATATTGATTTCCCATGTGGGCCCCTGTATCTACTTTACAGGTGGGCCCCAGTACCTCAGTCTGACCCCATGGTGTACTTTGCACAGAAGAAAAATTTCTCACCACAGTAACGTTGTTTGTTCCAAAGGGATCCCTCACTATGCTTAACAGTTGCAATTATTCAACTGGAATAAGCTGCCCGAGAGCTTAGAATTTTATGCTAATTAGAGAATGCTAGAATGAAATTCAAAACTCTGCTGAGTGGTCAGGCTCACCCCTGCATTCTAATGGCAGATTTGTTTCTAAAGCTAAGGTGAGCAGTGCAAAACTAGCTAAATGGCTATATGTTAATACGTTCCCCAGAGCCACTCGTTGCTGTATTAGAGTAGTTTCATGTACATTCGGCTGGAGCTGAAAACAAGTGAAACCACTCTAATACAACACCAATAATGATGTGAACGTATTAATATAATGTCCAACAATCAATAATATATATATTTTTAAAACTGTTCCCAGAACGTGCCCATTTCCAGGGCATCTGCGTGTTGAGACGCTCTTCACAGAATAAGTGCCTCACCCGCAGGGGAAAGGAGTGCTCTCTCGATCTATAATACCAAAAATATATCCAAAACTTTTTCAACATGGCAGAAATGAAAATTACGTACCTACCATAATTGTTGATCTTTCTGTGCATCTTCACTACTCATCACTAGTGGATGTAACGCCGGAGCTAGGACCCTGCAGGAGACTTCTTTTTTTCCAATGGGCGGAGTCAATGCACGGGTGGCGCCACCCTCGAGGCCAACGTTCTACATGGCTCTCGCGGGTTGGCAGTTATCTGTCGTTGACTCCGCTTTAGTCCCAGTTCTGAGACGTCGGAGAGTGTAAGGAAAGGAAGGTGGGGTGGGGCAAGGGAGCCCAAGGAACAGATAAAAGGAAAGGATATATAAAAACTAAAAGGAGAAATAAATGACAGAGAGACAGGAAGAGAAACTAGATATGGAAATTGGGGAAAGGGAAGGGCCCCAATTTCTGGAAAGGAGGTGAAAGAAAGAGAGGGATAAGGGGGGGGGGAAGGAGAGAAGAAGAGAGGACCACACCCCCAGAGGCGATCCTGAACCCCAGAGTTTTAACAAGAATGATGGACCAGAATCTGGACTATCAAGGTTAAGAGCTGCTGGGAGGCAAAGCCTGAAACTAAAAGCAGCATTCACCTGGGAAGGGCCAATCTCAAGAGTGGGAGTCAGGAATAGGGGTGTCTCTCTTACTCCTCCTCCTCCTCTCCCCCCCCCAAAATAACAGAAAAACCTAAATGCCAGGAAGGACATCCA
The DNA here is from genome assembly GCA_016271365.2 of Neoceratodus forsteri. NCBI lineage: Eukaryota > Metazoa > Chordata > Ceratodontiformes > Ceratodontidae > Neoceratodus > Neoceratodus forsteri. Next base: position 1,270,004,092 of record CM057449.1, on the reverse strand, counting down.
AGGATATCCAACTTAGGGTAATTAAAACCAAGGGTTTAGCGGTCAAGAGAAAAAGCGAGGTCCCCCCCTCCAATCCCTCACCCTCACTCCAGACAGAAGTGAGGTAAGATAAGATCAATGAAGGGGGAGAGGACCCCCCCCCCAAATAATACCTCCTACAGGAGAAAACTCCTCCCTGTGTGTCTCCAGAGTCCCCTTCCTCCTAACCACAAGGGAGAGGAGAGCGAGGAGAAAAACAACAGGGTGACACACAGGAGGGAGCCCAGAGATTGAGGCCCCAGGGGGAAGAAAGGTGGGATTTAGTGATGAATGGTGAAGATACACACAAAGATCAACAATTACGGTAGGTATGTAATTTTCATATCTTATCTGTGTCAATCTTCACCATTCATCAGTAGTGGGTGAGTACCGAGCCCCCAAAGGGGGCCCTAAACTTCCCTAAGGGACTAAGACCCTTAGCCTCCAGTAGGTGAGACACTGGAGGAGAGAACCCTTACAGGCCTGGGGAGGTCTGAGACTGGTCCGGGTGAGACAGGGAGCCCACAGTGGGGGAGGTAAGGTGCCCCGGAAGCCGCCGTCTTACCCTGCGGGAGAAGAGGTGGGTTCTCCAGTATGCGGAGGAGATCACCCTACGCCGGACCAGGGGTGACAACCGGGATAAGCGAAGCCATGCCATCCGCCTAATGCAGATCGCTATCCCTATAGGTCTGGAGGTTACCTCACTGGCATCAGCAAAAAGCACCAGAGTCGGGCACGACACCAAGCATGGCACCGCACTCCACCCCAGTGCTGCGAGTGGTGCCGGAGCCAAGGTCGGTGCCGCCCCCATCCCTTGCACCATGAATGGCACCGGAGTCGGGAGCGGTGCCGACTCCAGTCACAGCACTGCACACAGTGCCAGAACCAGAAACAGATCCAGAAACTGTAGTAGCACTTCCCCCGGAGCTGCGAACAGCGCCAGGAGTGACAGCAGCACCAAGGGACGGCACGGCACCGACTGTGACGCCGCCCTTCAAGCCTCCAATGCCGCAAACGACACCAGAACCAAGGGCAGTGCCGCAAGTCTACACCGAGGACGGGGATGATCTAGGCCCGGAGGGCCCAGAACATGACACTGAGGGAAGCCTTCACCTCCGAAGAGGTGACTGCCATAGTGATGCCTCTCGTCTGCACCCCCCGAGAGGGGCAGACTGGGCCTCCTGCTCCGTGGAAAATGTCCCCACCATGGCAAGGCTGAGAGAGGCAGAGGCCCCCTCCTCCATGGGCCATATAGGACCGGGAGGGGACCCGGAGGAAGGGCCAAGAATCCTAGCTTTGGCCTGACGACTGCAAACCCACCCCCAAAGGTGGGCGGTGCACGTCTGACTTTAAATGCATGGATCTCAAGAACTCGACGGTCCATAGAGAAGCACGCGTCGCAGTTGTCCATGTCGTGGGCCAGGCCAAGGCAGGAGAGGCAACGGTCACGCTGGTCGGTCACAGAATAAAGGTGCCCACAGGGGCACTGTCACATAGGTGGCTGTCCCGCCTTCAATGATTTTTTGCTCCCAGGATGAGACATGACCATATGGCAAACAATAAACAAAAAATGAAAATTACGTACCTATCGTAATTGTGATCTTTCTGTGTATCTTCACCGTTCATCACATATGGGTTCAAGGCCGGAGGTCGCGAGGCCATGGGGCGCTTTGCTTTTTGGTAGGCGAAGCCGGTGCACCATCGGCGCCGTTCTTGAGGCCGACGTATTGCGTGGCGCTCGCGGGTTGGCCGTTAGGCGCCATCGACTCCGCCTGTCTGCCAGTTCTGAGTCGCCGGAGAGGGAAGAGGAAGGCAGTGGAGGGTGGGACAAGGAAGTCCAAGGGACAGGAAAAAGGAAAGGATATAAAACTAAAAGGAGAAATAACGACAGAGGACAGAAAGAGAGAAGTCGGGAACTAAAGGGACTGGGAGGGGCCCCAAGCTCTGGAAATAGAGGAGGGCGGTAGGGTGGGGTAAAGAATTTAGAAGGTAGGAGAAAGGGTAAACGTATCCCAGACCCTGGTCAGTCTCCAGATTGTATAGGAACTGCAAGGAGTACCCAAAGGCTTCTTGCCAGAATTCAAGGCACAGAATAGCTGGCAAAAACTCCAGATGAGCAGAGTTGGCTATTCTGGAAGAAGGATAGGGTACAGGGGACTAACACCCTGTGAAGGAAAACGTTTTTGGTGAAAAAGGAAAAGGATTTTTTTTTTTTTTTTTTTAAGGGGTAATCCAAAGGACAAGAAAAAAAATTGAGATGGATGGGAAAAAGGAGGAGGAGAGAATGGAGGGCAACTGCCAACTCCCACTCCACAGGGGTGGGCTAAAGCACTGGAGGAGTGCCCCCCATGCTGACCACTCTCCCCAGAACCTTATCCCCCATGTTCCCCTGTTCACCCCACCCCTAAGGGGGGGGGAGGCTGGGCACAGAGAGGGAGGTGGACCCAGAGACTGGGGCCCCAAGGGGATGGAGGGCAGGATTGTGATGAATGGTGAAGATGCACAGAAAGATCACAATTACGGTAGGTATGTAATTTTCATATCTTATCTGTGTCAGTCTTCACCATTCATCCATATGGGTGAGTCCGAGCCCTCCCCGAAGGCTCTTAACACCCTAAAGGACAAAGTCCCTTAGCTCTCAGTGGGTGACACACTAAAAGGGAGAACCTTCAGGGCCTGGGGGAGGCCTGAGAGTGGGAGAGTGAGACCCCCGGAGGAAAGGAAAATGCCCCCGACAACGCTGTCTCGCTCTAGGAGAAGAGATATGTTCTCTGGTGGCGGAGTTAATCACCCTCGCGGGCCAAAGGTGACAACCAGGAAAGACGCAGTCATGCCATCCGCCTAGTGCAGATTGCTGTCCCTACAACCCTGGTAGCTACCTCGTTGGCATCATAGGATGCCCTCACTTGGTGCCTTGCTAGCTCCAAGACACGTGCAGAGAGTGCAATGGCTTGTCTGGTTTGCTCCGTGTCAGGCAACGAGGCTAGGAGTTGACCTAGCCTAGACCACAAGAACCTGTCATAGGCTGCATAGTGGGCCTGATGTGCAAAGATGGAAAGCAACAACTGTGCCGAGTAAAAAGCCCTCCTACCCCAGAAGTCAAAATCCGAGGAATCTTGATCTGGGGGCCGGTCACGGTGAAGGGCGTGAAGCCCATCAGGAGTGTCCAACTGCGTCAATCTGGACTGCGGATGAGGCATGGAACCTGGAGACTCCGGGAGGGCGCAATACCATTGGCAGAGATCCCTAGGGGCAGGAACTCCGGAGAAGGGCCTCTGCTAGGAACACAACGACGCCTCCCGAAAGGGAGCAGGCCAGTGTGGCATCACAAGGGTGACCTCGCTGAAATCGTCTAGAAAGGCGTCCGCCGAGTGCTCTGGATTGCTTACACTGGAAGGGGTGAGGTGAAAGTCCCCCAACATCCTCACGAGGAAACGCTGATACTCAGCAAGATCAGCGGCTGGAGAGATGTGGACAGAAGGCTCCTCTCCCCCAGAAGAGGGGGATGAAGAGTTGGAGGGCACAGACTGCTCAGGGGGAGGTTGAAAAACCTGTCTGTCCATCGCCCTAATGTAAGCTGGGAACCGAGCAGCCACAGCCTTGAACTGTTCCCAGGAGAGAGGCCCGCTAGGACCAAGGATGCCTGGAAGCACAGGAAAATGTGGCAAAGGGATGGGGACAGAGCCGAGAAGAGATGTCAGCTGACCTCTACCTGGGCTAAGGAGCAGACCAAGAGCACCCGAAGAAGAAAGTGCTCCGGAAGACTCCACAGCCAACAGCTGAACAACCATTTCGGTACTGCCTTGGCTGCGCCCGGAAGAATCCCCCCGTGAGGCGACCAGGGCCATATAGGTCCAGAAGGACGGTCCCCTATCTCAAAAGAATGGGGCTCTCTCAAAGAGACAGAGGAGGAAGAGTGGAGATCCGCACTACGGCTTCTTCCAGAGCCCGGGTGGGCCCCAGAAAAAGGTCACCATGCAGACCCCATGCCCCTCGACCCCTTGGAGTCCGAGAGAGCACTCCTCCCGAGAGGGCCAGCCTAGGTAGCTGACAGCCCTGGCCAGCACCCGAGGGAGCTATCCAGGGCGCAGCACCCTCCCCTCCTGTAGAAGCCTTGATTGGCCCCAAAGATCCAGGCACACCACAGGCGGGGGTACCACTGCTGAGGGGTCAGTGAACCCACCAAGACCGGGCTGCAGAGCAATGGTGGCCTGCACCACTGCCTGCTGGTCAGCACCCCTGACCCCAGTCTCGGCAGCCACCGACCCCAACTCAGAAGGGGGCTGACTCTGGCTTGTCGAGGACACTAAAGGGCTGCCCACACCAACACTCAACCCGAAGGAGTCAGACTGCTCGTCTGACTCAGAGCCCGACTCTGCCTCCGAAGAAGTAGAGGCCTAGGCCCTGTGCCAGACTGTAGGAGGGCACCTGGTGCTATCCCTGCCAAATGGGGTGCTGGGCTCCGAGACCACGCCCGAGCCAGTGCCCCCCATAGCACCACGAGCGGTGCCCGTGAAAGACACGGCTCTGACCCGAACAGCAGCCCCAAAGTCAGAACCAGTCATGGCACCGAGGACAGGGGCAGACACGGCGCCGTGCTCAACTTCGGTGCCGCGAACGGCACCGAGACGCAGAAGAAGACAAAAGACGGCGCCAGAGCTCTCCCACGGCGCTGCTAGTAGTATCGGCGCCGTGAATTACACCGACGCAGCCACGACGCCTAGAGACAAACGGAGCTGGCGACGGCTCGTCAAACCACGGTCCCGGCCAAAGGCCTGGCGAACTGTGGTGACACGCTCGACCTGGCCCCAGGAACCACGGTGCGACACCGGACAGCCTTCACCCCTAAGGATTGATTGCCTTGGTGGTGCCTCCCGCCTGCCCCCCGAAAGCAGCGGGACGGGCCTCCTGCACCGTGGGAGGAGCCTCGGCAACTGCCAAGCTACAAGAAGCCGAGGCTCCCTCCTCCTCGGTCCGCGTAGAACCAGGAGGGGACCCAGAGGATAGGCCGAGAGTACGTGGCTTGGTCTGACGAGAGCGCACCCAACCCCCGAAAGTCGGCGGAGCTTGCCCCACTTTCCACGGGCGTTGTTCGATGACCCGGCGGTCCATGGAGAAGCAGGCGTCGCCACGAATCCATGTCAGTAGGCTTCAAGTTCAGTAGAGCTTCCACACGAGGTGACCTCGATGGCGGGAGACAAAGAACTGGCAGGCAGGCAGAGTAGACAGTGCCTAACAGCCAACCCACGAGTGTCACACCATACATCGGCCCCGAGGGCAGCGCCAATGGTGCGTCGGCTCCGCCTACCAAAAAAAAAAGAGCCCCTGAACCCATATGTGATGGATGGTGAAGATTGACACAGATAAGATCTATCCAACGAGAAATAGTTCTCTTGAATGCTGGTTTTCTCTTCCTAACTTCACCATAGGTGACAAACTACTGAATGCTAATAGACCTCGCATCCTTTGCGTGGTCCAAGTAGTAACTCAGAGATCTCTTGACATCCAGACTGTGGAGCTTCTTTTGTTCTCCTGAGTTGGATTTTGCTGTAAAGAATACTGGACATGTAACTGATTCTGATGGAATTCAGACACCACTCTAGGGAGGAATTTTCTTTTAGTTCCCAGGACTACCTTTTCCTGTGGACTACGATATAGTTAGGATCTGTGTAGAGGGTTTGCAGCTCGTTCACCCTCCTGGCAGATGTCAGTGCCACCACAAAACTGCTTTACAAGTGACATACTTCAGAGCAGCAGTTTCAATAGGTTCAAAATGAGCCTCCATCAGCTGGGAAATACAGAGATTCAGGTCCCATGGAGGGACAGAATGCATTACTGAAGGGTACAGGTGATTAACGCCTTTAACGGATCTTTTGAAAATGGGTTGTAAGGCCACTGACCTGTATTTGTTAGCTGAGGTGTATGTTGACACTGCTGCCAGATGAACCTTCAGGGTTGAGGGCCTGAGGCCCTAGGACTTTAGGTGGACCAGGTAGCCCAGGACTGAAGCCATACTCACTCATAAAGGACTGGGCAGTTTCCTGGAAACCTTAAAGAGCAACTAACTGCTCTTTTACAGAATGTCCCCCAAGGCATGGCAGATCCATACCTGGCTCTAAATCACATGGTGTAAATATTAATTTTATATGTGCCATGATTTAGGAAGGAAGGAAGGATTATAATTGGCTTCATGGGCCGAGCTGCTGATCCCTTCCACCCACTTCCTGGTACCTTCTGCAACAGTGATCTGCTCCCGATCTGCCCCCATACTACAAATGCGATTTGTGACATCACTATATGGAGGTGTGGGGTTTTATCATAGATATTAATTTGTTGTTTTGCTTAAATTAGTAGTTTAGATAGCCGTTCGGAACAGATCATGGCCACCACTTAACTAACATTGTTAGTTAAGTGGTGGCAGTGATCTGTCCTGAACTGCCATCTAAACTACTAAAATTTAAGCTTAAAAAACAACCCCACTGATATCTATGGAGTGCGCCCCCCGCGATCTCCATATGGTGACTTCACAAAACGCGCTAGCGCAGGGGCAGATCACTGTTGCAGAAGGTATCAGGAAGTGGAAGGGATCAGCGTGGCTCAGGTCCACGGAGCCATAATACGATCCCTTCCCTTCCTAAATCAGGGCATATATATATATAAAAGAAAATATTTACACCATGTGATTTAGACCCAGGTAAGGGTTCATCATGCTTCTGGGGGAGAACACCTGGATAACTGCTCTTTAAGCACTTCCATAACCTTTTCAGAAAGATTGAATCCACAGAAAGAACAGTTACGTAAGAATTTACTGTAACAGCAGATCTTCAAGGGGATCTCAGTCATCAGGTTAAACCACAGAAACCTTCACCATCGGAGATGGGGAATCCACATGGAAGATTTTCAGCAGTACAACTGGGGCCGCCCACGCTGTCAATGTCTGCTGATGTCACCAGCCTTATATAAACATGGGTTGCCCCACTCCCTCCTCAGTTCTTTCCCTCCGGAGAGGAAGGAAGCAAGGCTAACATCCTGGGGAACTGAGGAGAGACAGAGGGACCTGGCTCCAGATAGAAATGATGGAATACAGCAGATAGCCAGGTCCTAAACAGGAGACCCAAGAAGGGGGACAGCAGGAGGGAAATCACACCTGATGACTGAGATCCCCTCAAAGATCTACTGCTATGATAAGTTCTTACTTAACTGTTCTATCTTCTTCGGGGGTATCTCAGTCATCAGGTTACACCATAGGAATGAGTACCAAGAAGTGACAAGTGAAAACAGACAGTCTAGGAGGCTGGATCTCAGTAAACGTAAGACAGGAGTCCTTGTAGCACAACCCTGCTAAATCTTGCATGGGCTCTTGAAGCAATGTCCAGATTGTAATTCTTGGTGAAGGTGTGGACTGTACTCCAGGTGGTAGCAACGCAAATATCAGTGGCTGAGACCCCTTTGAAACAGGCCACTGAGGTAGCCATGCCTTTGATAGAATGAGCTTTGACAGCACCAGGCAATTATTTGCCATACTTGTTGTAGCAGAACACAATGCAATTTGCCAACAATTTGGATAAACATTGCTTAGAAACTGAAGCGCCCTCTCTACCTATGGTATAAGAAACAAACAACTGCTTAGACTTTCTGGACTCCTTAGTGCTGCACACATCTAGCGTACGGAGCAGTGCTTCCCCTGGATTGGCACGCTCAAGAAAATAAACAAGAAGGTAGATAGACTGACTGTGAACTTAGAAACCACCTTAGGATTTGTGCACAAAGATACCCTGTCTTTGTGAAAAATCAAATAAGGCTCCTCGCACCAGAGGGCCTGAATCTCTGAAATTCTTCAAGCAGAAGTAATGGCAACTAAAAATAACACTTTCAAAGAGAGGTAGCACAAATCACAAGTCGCGACTGGCTCAAAAAGAAACAGGGTCAACTTTTCCAAAATAAAGTCCCAAGCCAGGACAGCGGAACGGATTGGGGGGTTTCAGATGCAGGATACCCCTGAGAAATGTATGGGAGACATCCAGCTGAGCTATAGTGCGGTCACCCATGGGCTCATGGAAGGCAGAAACAGCCAAAAGGTGGACCCTGAGGGAGGAATACTGGAGGCCTGAGTCAGACAAAGAAATCAGGTAGTCCAGGATATGCTTCACAAGACAGGTGAAAGGGTCTAGGGAATGCTTGGCAGCCCAGATGGCAAACCACCTCGACTTCATGGCATAAGTGGCACATGTGGCAGGTTTTCGGGCAGCAACCAGGATGTCCCCCACCCCATTAAGAGACGCCAAACCTGGCGATGGCTACATCCTCAGGAGCCACGCATGCAGATAGAGGGACCTGAGGTTGGGATGGACCAGGGTTCCCTGATCCTGGGTCAGCAGATTCTTGCAGAGGGGCAGAGGGACCGGAGATTCCTCTGCCAGCTGTTGATGCAGAGGGGACCATATCTGGTGAGGCCAGAATGGAACTACCAGAATCATGCTGACCCCCTCCATTTGCAGCTTGATCAGCATCCTCTCTATTAGAGGAAGCGGAGGGAATGCATACAGAAATCTCCCGCTCCAACAGCGGACAACATGTCTCACCAGAAAACCCCAGGACCTGGATCTAGCCAGCAGAAACTGGGCAGTTTTGCACTGAGTGGGGACACAAAAAGTTCCAACTCTGGATGACCCCATCTGTCAAACAGATCTGCTATGGATGAGAGAAGCTCCCATTTGTGCATGCTGAAGTGAGTCCTTCTGAGACTGTCCGCCATGGTGTTGAGAACACCTGGTAAATGGACCTAAGAGAGTGTCAGACCATGCTCCAGTGCCCAGTACCACACTCGCATGGCCACCCTGCAAAGGGAGTATGAGTGAGTCCCACCCTGCTTGTTGATGTAGTAGACTACACTCAGACTGTCCAAATGCACCAGCAGTGGGCCTGGAGCAAGGTGTTCCTGAAATGCCTGCAGGCATAGAGCACCACTCTCATCTCCAGGATGCTGATATGCAGGGCAGCTTCCCACTGGGACCAGGAGCCCTAGGTGTGAAAGGGACCCAGGTGGGCTCCCCAGTCCAGACCCAACACATCTGTGGTGAGGACCTGTTGGGGAGAAGATTCTTGGAAAGGAACTCCCTGAAGAAGATTCGAGGAGTCCATCCACCACAACAAAACTTTGCAGATTGGGGAGGAGACCGAAACTGGTTTGTCCAGTTCTTCTGTGTGCTGGTCCCACTGCACTCTGAAGGTCCACTGAGGGATGCGCATGTGAAGCCTGGCCAGTGGAATGGTGGGAATGGCCACAGCCATCAGACCCAAGAGCCTAAGATACAGACTGGCAGGAATGTACCATCTCTGCACTACTTCCTGAGCCTGAGCTATAAGGGATTCTGCCCTGTGCTGGGGTAAGAAGGCCTTCCCCTGCTCAGAGTCTAGAACCACTCCAATATATTGCAGTCTTTGGGATGGTACTAGAATAGATTTGGGCAGGTTGACTGTTATGCCCAAAGGGTGCAAAAGCTGAAGAATGCACTCCAGAGTCAACCACAGCTGGTCCCTGGACAGGGACTTGAGAAGCCAATCATCCAGGTAAGGGAAGACGTACAGTCCCTCTATTCTGACAGCTGCCAGGAATGCCTACAAAGGCAAATATCTGTGGCAGCAGCCCTGGCCACCATGTTGGCTAAATCATAGAGGGCCCGAAGAAAGTGTTCGCTGACATCCTCTGCAGTTTGCAGACACTGTAGCAATTCTTGCTTCTGGGTGCCATCGGGGAGGTATTGGGCAGCCAGCTTGCCCTTCCTCCAGCTGGCATTTTGGAACTTGACTATATGTGGAAGATAGTTTACAATCCTCAGACCTAAGTTAGAGGAGGCGTAAAGCCTCTTACCCCAGAGGTCAATCCTGGTGGATTCCTAGTCTGGGGGAAGGGAGCTAAGGTGCTTGGGCGCCTTAGACCTGTCATGGGCTGCCTTAACGACAACAGAGTCAGTTTTCATTTAATTTCATTTTTATTATATATTGAAGAATCTGTGGGCAAAAAACTCATTTTCACAGATATCCAGTGTAACAAATACATACAATATTCTAATACAAAAGACACAAATACAATAGTTTAAAAATCAATTATAGCACTTACATACAGAATTCATCAACATATAACTCCCAGCTTTCAGACCACTTTCAGCCTGGTGGAAAGAAAGGAAGGCCCTGGGGGGCATCATCGAATCTGTCTGTCTTACGTGGCATAGCTGACATCATGTCTGGCCTGTGCCAGACTGCCACAGTGGCATTTTTCAGGGCTGGCAGCATAGGAGGGATACATTTAGGTGGTGAATCAGGGATCTCCAAGTAGTTAGCCAGGTCCTTCCTGGTGACATCCTCCTCCTCCTCCTCAGTCTGGAAGCCCATAATGGCAGACAGCGGTTTCATGCATTATAGAAAGTAGCATCTTCAGAGGGAGACCTCAGAGTATGCTTGAGTCCACACTAACCAAACAGGCAGTGGACTTGTCAGAAAGAAGGATTTCTTCCTACTCCTCTTCATCCCCTATGTCACCAGGAAGGATGAAGTCAGGGTGGTACTCCTCCTTGGGTATGGCGTCGGAAAAGTCAGAGTCCCGTGGGGAGGTTCCCTTGCGCGACGAAGGGGCATCGATGATGAAGCCGCCATCGATGGTGCCAGTAATGACAGCATATTGAAGGCATTAAACTGCTGGACCAGAACACTGGTAAATTTAACCAAGACCTCGTTCAGGTCCATGGTCATTGTTGATGGAGGAGAGTTCAACAGCAAAGACACCGGTGGCCCGCTAACCTGAGAGCCTGATGAGCCTGTAGCCCTCGAGAGGAAGGGGAAAGCATCGATGGGGTGGCCATCGATGACAAGCCCATTATTGATGGAGGAGGGTTGATGACATGGAGGTCAATGGCCGGATGCCCTGAGATTCGGGCGGCGAAGCTCTCAGTATGGTTCCATTAGGAATAGATACCTGGACAGCTGGTCTCTTCATCGAGGCGGCAACCATTGACGAAGAGCCCCCCGATGAAGCAGAGGCCAATGGGGAACAGGAAGGCCGCCGGGGAGCGCCACAACCGGGTTCTTTTCTGTGACGCCTCAAGGACTTGTCTCAGGCTTTGGAGGCCTGGGAGCTTGTGGAATGGGTGGGTGACAAAACGGCTGAGGCCCAGGAGGACCCTTGCCTGGAGCTGGCTACCTGCTGCTTCATCAGGAATTTCTTGAGAATCTTCCTGTATCGCCTAAGGATTGTTTGACTGAATTTATGGCAGAGCTCACAGTCGGAGGCTTTGTGGCTTGGCCCAAGAAAGCAGAAACAAACGGAGTGTTCGTCTATAGAGGCAATCTTCTTCCCGCAGTGGCAGCGCTGGAAAAGAGAAGAAAAGGATGGAGTAACCCTCGACATGAACAAAAAAAGGAAAAAAATTTCTAATTTTGCGGAGAAACTGAAGGAAAAACCGCCATAGGCTGAAAAAGGCATCAACACTGAGAAGGCTCTTCCGTGTGCTTGCAAGTCAACAACAGGAAGGAACTGAGGAGGGAGTGGGGCCATCCATGCCTATATAGGGTTAGTGACATTGGCGGACATCGATGGCATGGGCGGCCCCAGTTGTACTGCTGAAAATCTTTTGTGTGGATTCCCCATCTCTAACGGCGAAGGTTCCTATGGTGTAACTCGATGACGGAGATAACCCTGAAAAAGATCTCTAGCTTTTGAAGTGCCACACTCTGAGATGCCCAGTTCTCAAGTCTGGGAATGTTATCGTGCCCTGAGACAATGTCAGCAAATCGCATCACGGGGAAGACTGATTGCATATGTGGTGGAAAAGGACAGGAACATGGAGTACCAAATCTGCCTGGCCCAATCTACAGCTATGAGAATCACTGTTACTGGCTCCCTGCTCAGTTTCACCAGTACTCTCAGCAAATGTGGGAAAGGAGGAAAGGCGTAAAGGAATGTCCCTGACCAGTTGAGGACTACAGCATCCTGTGAGACTGCACCCACCAATGGGAGTCTCCAACAGAACAGTGGGAGCTCTCTATTTTCCCAGGATGCAAACAGGCCTATTCTGTGGTGTACCCCACCTTCTGAACACTATCACCAGCACTTGCAGGTTCTGGGTCCATTCGTGACTTCCCTGGCTGATTCTAATCAGGGAATATGTCAGCACGATGTCCTTCCCTGGCAGATGTATTGCCGAGCGTTGAACCTCCAGGGAGCATGCTAGCTTCCAGATCTTCACTGTTTCAGTGCATAGTTTTGAAGATCTTGTTCCTCCCTGTATGTTTATGTAATAAATAGTTGTGGTGTTGTCTGTCCTGACCTGGATGGACTGACCCCTGATATGGGGGAAAAGGCCTGCATTGCCAGGTACACTGTCCTGAATGCCAGGAGGTTTGTGTGTTGCTGAGTCTCCTGTGTGATCCACATACCATTTACACTGAGGTCCCCCAGGAGGAAGGTATCTGTTGCGAGTATGGCTATAGGTCACTGCTGAAGGAAGAGAACCCCATCTGTGAGGTTATATTCTTCCTTCCACCACTCCAGTGCCCTTAGGAGACACCTTGTAACATGCATTATTTCTAAAAGCGGATCCCACCTCTGGGACCAACTTCTTACTAAACAGTACTGGATATCTCTCATTTGGAACCTGGAACCACTGTGATGGATGATGCCATGTGCCCAAGCAAGTGTGGAAAATCATTTGCAGGTCTGGGCTGACCTGCCTTGAAGGATTTTGCAGTTGTGATCAGATTTGCTACCCTTTCATGGGGAAGGAATGCCTTCCCTTGTGGGGTATCTAGCTCTGCACCTATAAAGTCCAGAACCTGAATTAGTTTTGTTTGTGACTTCTGACCATTGATGAGGAATCCCAGGTCCTCCAAGGTTCCTTGTTTCAGAAGGAGGGGGGACTTGGCCTCCTACCATGATTTTTCTGAGACTAGCCAGTTGTCCAGATAGAGAAAAAACACCAGCCCTTGCCTCCTCAAATGTGCTGCCACTACAGCTAGGCACTCTGTAAACACTTTTGGTACTGAGGACAGATTGAAGGGAAGGGCGGTGAATTGTTGGTGGAAATTCACTACCCTGCATCTGAGGAACTTTCTGTGGCTGGGTCCAAGCAGTATGTGAAAACAGGTGTTTTTCAGATCCACTGAACCCAGCCTATCTCCTCTTCGCTGTGATGGAGTCACTGATCCCACTGTTACCATCTTGAATTTTTCCTTCTTTAAACAGCAAGTGGAACCAAGAGAGACAGGAAAATGAAACGATTTTAAAGGAGATAGGAAATGATTTTTACATAGCTAACTGCCCTTACATCTTCCTTTCCATGCCAGTTATGTATTCTAATATGTTTTGATGATTTTTTGATAAATAATCTAGCTTTGGGATGTCTTCAGATCTCAGTGCGTTCCACTGTACTCACCAGCTACTGCACTTGATTTTCCTATTTCTAAGACGTTCTATGACATCAGAAACTCCCATTCCATGTTGTTCATCTGGATGGCCTGGAATGGGTGTTTCTGAGGTCACAGAATGTTCAGACAGAATGACAACAGTGATCATCAGCTGCTGAGCACAGAGGGATTCAGTGTAGTTAAAAAAGGCAACCAAATTAGTTTGTTAATTTAACAAAATAGGTCAAAAAATGGAAATTACGTACCTACCGTAATTCTTGATCTTCTTGGACGAAGTCTCCACTACTCATTCATACTAATGGGAGTACGCCGGAGGTGCTAGGACCCAGCGGGAACAAACTTTTCAGGAGGGCCTGGGATGGAGTCATGGTGAAGGGCACCACGAACTCCTGGCAGGTGGGTCAACGACTGTCTCAAAGGCCAACCCTCCAACCGTCGCTCACTACCTTTTTTTCAGAGAAGGTGCAGCGTAACTAACCTAGAAAGGACTAACCTAAAAATTCAGACATAAGATAGTCCGAATGACCAGTGTAAGAAGGGTCAACAACAAAGTCTTCACAGCTCGGCCACTGAGGGAGTGAAGACCATAAACAGAGACGCGAGCTCGGGGCATGGTGGGTGGATGTGTGAATGAGTGGTGGAGACTTCATCCAAGACGATCAAGAATTGCGGTAGGTATGTAATTTCCATAGTTTCCTGGACATAAAGTCTCCACCACTCATTCACACTAATGGGAGAGTACCGAGCTAAATAATCCCCCCCGAGACGGGCGGCAGGAGATAAAAGAGCTCACGTGCTTATGACAGAAGTCCATTAAGAATGGTCCTGCCAAACGACAAATGTCGTCGGGCATGGACGTCCAAGGCACAGTGCTTAACGAATGTATGCACGGAGCTCCAGGTAGCTGCATTGCAAATATCTGCAATGGGCACATTACGGATTTCTGCCAGAGATTCCGCAATTGCTCTGGTAGAGTGAGCATACACTCTGCCTTCTAGCTTGACCTGTGCCATAGAATAGCAGTGGCGAAGCCATGCCACCAGCCACGCTGAAATGCATCTGATAGCAACAGGTTGATCCAGCCTGGTCTCACTGAAGGAGACAAACAGCTGTTGAGCCTTGCAAATTTCTTTTGTTCTATCTAGATAGAACCGCAACACTCTCTTAACATCCAACAAATTAAGGGTATGCTCTCCTCCATTCTGGAAGTTCGCAAAGTAGGTGGCAAGGACTAAAGGTTGGTTTAGATGGAATTCTGAGACAACCTTGGGGAGAAACTTAGGATGAGTCCTAAGAACTACTTTGTCCTTGTGAAATACAGTGTACGGGGGGTCTGTGACCAGTGCGTGTATTTCAGAAACTCTACGGGCCGAAGTAATAGCCATCAGGAAGGCCGTTTTCCAAGTGAGGAATTTCAACTCGCAAGTAGCTAGAGGCTCAAAAGGTTTACGAGTGAGCATGTCTAGCACAAGGTTAATGTCCCAGGCTGCAACTGGACATCTAATAGGAGGTCTAGTAGCAGAATACCCCTAAGAAACCTCTTAACTACGAGCAACTGAGCCAGCAACATGGAAAGTACCACCTCATGATATGCTGAAATGGCACAAAGATGAACTTTGACTGTGAAGTACTGCAGACCTGTGTTTGAGAGGTCTAAGAGATACTCCAAGACATTATTCGGTGGGCAGAAAAAAGGGGTCCAAGAGGATTTTGCGCACCTGATGGAGAAACACTTCCATTTAGCTGTGTAGGTTTTTCTAGTGGCCGGCTTACATGCAGCCAAAAGAATATCTGAAACTCTACAAGGAACATTTAACCTATTCACCTCTATCTCTTCAGGAGCCAAGCATGAAGGTGAAGCAACCTCAGGTTGGGATGGACCACAGGACCCTGGGTCAGAAGGTTTGTCTGAAGGGGAAGCGTTTTTGATAGTCTGTTGAGTAACGGGAACCATAATTGCTGAGGCCAGAAGGGGGCAAAGAGGATCATTCTGCCCCCCACCCCGGGATTCCAATATGAGAAGTACCCTCTGAATTAGGGGAAGAGCAGTTTCTATCAGAGGTAATGTGAGGAAGTATTTTTTCACAGAGAGGGTTGTGGATGCATGGAACAGCCTCCCTGAGGAGGTCGTGGAGTCAAGAACAGTGGGGGAATTCAAGAATGCATGGGACAGACATAAGGCAGTCCTAGTAGGGGGTAGGAGGAAGTAAGCTGTTGGTTAACTAGGATCTGCAGCTTATCTGTTAGGTAGGAAAATGGGCAGACTAGGTGGGCCAAGCGGTCCTTATCTGCCATCAAATTCTATGTTTCTATGTTTCTAAAAGTGTATCGAAAGCGTTTTGTCCACTGCAGCCTGAACGCATCCTGACAAAAAATGCCAGGTCCTGGATTTCTGGAGCAGGAGAGAGGCAGTTTTGCGTTGAGTGGGGACGCAAAAAGGTCCAGGTCTGAGGTTCCCCACTCTTTGAAGAATGACTGAACAACGGTTAAGTAGAGAGACCACTCGTGAGGATCCGCCTCCGTCCTGCTGAGACGGTCTGCCAGCTTGTTTTGTACTTCTGGCAGGTAAACCACTTGAATCAGAGCCTCGTGCTCCAGGCACCATTCCCACACTCTCATTGCTTCATTGCATAATGGGTAAGAGTGTGCACCACCCTGTTTGTTGATGTAGTACATCACTGCCTTGTTGTCCATTTGAAGGAGAATGTTCTTGTGACAGAGTATGTCCTCCAAAGCTCGGACTGCATAGACGATGGCTCTCATTTCCAGGACGTTTATGTGAAGTTGAGACTCGTCTCGAGTCCACGCACCCTGGGTGTGGAGATCCCGGCAGTGAGGTCCCCAACCCATCAGAGACGCATCTGTGGTAACAGAGATCTGATGATCCAGAGGGACGAAGGAGTATCCTTCCAGAAGGTTGTCCTCCTGAGACCACCAGGTGAGCGACCTCTTCAGAAGTTCTGTCACCTTGATGAGAAAAGGCTGAGGGCGAGTGGTTGGGAACCACTAAGCATCCACTGGGAGGTTCTCATGTGAAGACTAGCCAAGGGTACAGTGAACATCGAGGATGCCATGAGGCTCAGCATCCGCTGCATCGAGATAGCTCGAACCGAGCCAAGTTCTCTGATGTATCAGGCCATCTGTAAGATATTGCTTCTTCTGTCCTCTGGAAGAAAAGCCTTCGCACAGGAGGTGTCCAGAAGAATTCCTATGAAGAGGAGCTTCTGAATGGGCTGCAACTGTGACTTGTTGAGGTTCAGCAGAACTCCCATGGACGTGAGAAAGTCTGGGGCCATGGTCACGGCCTCCAGAGTCTCTTGCCTGGAGGGACTTGCTAGGAGCCAGTCATCTAGATATGGGAACACTTGTATTCCGAGTTTCCTGAGGTGCGCCGTGAGAACTGCATAACACTTTATAAAAACTTGAGGCGCCGAGGATAGCCCAAAGGGCAGGACTCTGAACTGATAGTGTAGACCCAATGCCATGAACCTGAGGTACTTGTGGTGCTTTGAGTGTATGAGAATGTGCTGGTAGGTGTCCTTCATGTCCAGGGAGTCTAGCCAATCATGTTGATGAATCAAAGGTAGCAAGGTACCAAGTGATATCAACTTGAACTTTTCCTTGTGCAGGAATTTGTTTAATTTTCTGAGATCCAGAACAGGGTGCATGCCGCCAGTTTTCTATGGGACCAGAAAGTAATGGGAGTAGAAACCTGTGTTTCGTTGATCCAATGGAACTACTTCTACTGCCCCGTTGTTCAGAAGGCCTTGTACCTCGGAAGCAAGAAGGTCTGACTGTACTGCCAACAGCCTGGGCTGCCGCTTGGGAGGATGACATGGAGAGATTTCTGAAAGATTGAGAGAGTACCCCTTGCGGATTATCCAGAGGACCCATTTGTCTGATGTTACAGATTTCCACTGGTTGTAGACCTGAGTCAGACGTCCTCCCACTGCTGAGGAGTCCCCCTCGGACAGCTGAGGTGGGACCTGGGCCGGAAACTCAGAAGGTGGCACTAGGCACTTTGGGCCCTTGTGCCTTCTGCTGCACTTTCTTTTGTGGCTGAGGGTTCTGGTTTCTGTTAAAACCTCCTCTGCCTTTGCCCTGAAAGGACTGACGGTTGTGAAACTGGCGCTTGTTCCCACCCCCTTGGGAGGGGATGGGCGCAGGTCTGGCTGTCTTGATGGCAGACTTAGTCTTCTATGTGGCCTCTAGTGCTTGATCCACCTGAGGTCCGAACAGATACATACCATTGAAAGGTAAGGCCATGACCTGCTGCTAGGAGTCATTCGTGAAGCCCGAAGTACGTAACCAAGAGTGGTGATGGGTGCAGATGCCAGCCGCTGCCACTCGGTAGGCGGTATCGAAGGCGTCCATTGCAGCTTTAACCTTTTGGTTATTGGACTCGATACCCCTAATTATGGTTTGAAGTAGCTCTGAGTTAACCTCGGATTCAGACAGAGCATCTACCATTGCTTTGAGCGAATGCCAAAGAACATACTCATATTGAGAAAAATAGCCCTGGTTGCTGGCAATGTGCATGCCCAGGGTTGAGGCAGCAAAGACTCTCTTACCTAAGGTGTCTATCTTGCGAGATTCTTTCTTCATAGGCCAGGCTGTAGATTCCTGGGGAAGGACAGCCTTATTCTCTGCCAGGACCACTATGGCATCAGCAAAGGCTTGAGAGGCCAAGATGGGGCGATTCTTTGGAAGGGCATATTTCCTATCTATGGACTTGGCCACAGAAGGAATAAGAACCGGATTCTTCCACATCATCTGTGAAAGGGTCTCGAAAGAGGGCTGTACCGGAGGGGTTAAATCCATAGGGATTTCCAGGACATGCAGATATTGGAGACGCAAAAGCTTCCCAGGATCGATTTCTGTGGTCGGAGAGAAAGGGTAGAATTTAAGTTCTTGAGCAGAGACTTAAAGGAAAGGTCCTCAATAACAGGCTCTGCAGGAAGATTGATCCCTGCCCCCAGGGCAGTATCAGCATCAATATCATCACACAGTCTAAGATCTGGATCGGGCTCAAAATCATCTCCTGATAGTCCAGGAGGGACCGTATAGACAGGAACGGAGTGAAAACCAGGAGGAAGAAGAGAAGGAGAAAGAATCAGAGTCGAAAACCTCTGGAAACTAGATGGCGGCACACCCATCCCCGGTGCCATCGAAGAAAACGGAGCCGAGACCAAAGAAGGAGCTGCCACAGAAAAGAGCATCGCACATGGTGCCGACAAAGAGCGCAATGCCGCACCCAACACCAGCGCCATCCCCGGCACCAGAGGTGCTGAAGGATAGTGCGGCACTGGGCCCAGCGCCGCCACCAGCCCCGACGTTAAGGATGGCACCGACAGAGCCCGCAGCATTGCAGACAGCACCAACAGTACTCGCGGCACTGCAGGGAACCTCAACGCCGGAGAAGTCGGCACCGCAGACAACGGCAACATCACAGAAGTCGGGGAGCTGCGATTTGAAGTTACAGGATGAAAACTGACAGGAGATAAGGACATCGGTGTAGACCCCTGTGCTGCAGCTGTGTGAAGGGGATAGATACCAGAGCGCAGTCTCTACCACACCGAAGAAGGCACAACGCGGCTAGGAAGACCTAACTGCCCCACCTGCCGTCCCGGAACCGAAGGGCCCGAAGGCCCCGGAGTCGAACAGGCTGGTTCGGGCAATCGGGCCAAGCTCCGAGCCCACTGCTCCATAAGAGCAGCCCACTGATGAAACTGCTCATCGCAAACCTCTCCAACAGGTGGAGAGGGGCTCCGGTGTCGAAGAGGTCGGCCCTCAGAGACGGAAACCAGCAATCCCGACAGAGGTGGAGACTGGTGCCTGGCCCTAATAACTGACCATCTATGCGCAGACATACCAGAGGGCAACCTCGAGTGATGCCATCTCTTCTTTGACCTGTGCATCGAAGAAGAACTCGAGAGGCCGAATGGTGCTGAGAATGGGACAGCTTTTTTTATGCTTCCAGGGAGACTGTCCATCTCCCTGAGCATTGGACCGTCCGTTGTCAGACCCCCCTCTGGGGAGGGCGGCGGACCAGACCCAGCCCCGCTGGCTGAACAGCTTTCATATGAAGTCTCCCCACCATCACCTGCCCCACTCATGGTCAACTCCGTCAATGGAGGGCTGAAGACCTCTCTCTTTCAAGTAAGAATTTATTAAAATATAATCGGTACTTATCGTTGACAGATACAAAATAATAAACTGAAAACTGTGCTGCTAGTTTGAAGTCTGACTCCCAGCGGGCAAGCAACGTCATCACTGAAGTGCACTCGACGGCGGGGAAAAAAGGAACTGAGGCAGTTGGAGGGTTGACGCCGAGACAGTCATTACTGCACGCATGGGGGCTCGCAGTGCCGCTTCCTCGTGGCTCCATCTCAAGCACTGGCCCTCCTGAAATGTTTGCTCCCTCTGGGTCCTAGCACCTCCAGCATACTCCCATTAGTGTGAATGAGTGTTGGAGACTTCATGGCCAGGAAGATCATATCAGAATAATGGGTAGCCAACAAAAGAACAACTAAAGGGCATCTAGAGTCTGTTTCATATCACCTTTAAGAGGTAGACAGCTGTAAATTTTTTATTTCTGAAGTATTTTTCTTTTTCCTTTTGCTCATTAGAAAGTGTTCTATGTGGTAATATTGTGCTGGATGTATGGAGCAGCTCTCAGCATGGCAGCTGATATGTCTGTCTCTATTCCCACCACTACATCATCAGCATCGTGACCTCACAGAGTGTGACATAACAGATGCTCAGGAAGAGCCACTCAGTACCTGCCCGGCCACTCATCTGTGATGTCAGAGTCAGTGAGGTCACAGAGCTGACGATGTAGTGGGGAACAGAACTAGATATATCAGCTGCCAGGCAGAGTGCTGTTCCACACATCATACCTACTGACATCAGGTAAACAATCTTCTAGTTACCCAAAGGGAAAAGAAAATCTATCTCAGATATGAAAGGTAATGGTTGACTGCTTTTAAAAACTAATATTAGTTTTAGGCAGTACACTAGCCCTTTAAGTGTTTGTTCAGGTATCTCGGGTCTAAAATGGGCCACCAGTTCCCATTTTTCTTGTGGGTCAGGAAGTATCTTGAGTAAATACAGGTTACTCAACTGTAACAGGAGTTCTAGGAGTGGTATACGTTGTTCATCCACACTTCTTGGCAGGTACCTTGCCACTTTAAGATGTGCCGAAAGTCTTCAAGCTGGCTCCTCCCACCCACCTGGGTGGTAAAACCCTCGGCTCTGCCCCATGACGCCAGATCTAGCCTGCTGGAAGCCAGGTTGCGCGACGAAGCCGGGGAGGTTGGGTGGGTTGTGTGGATGAACAACATATACCACTTCTAGAACTCCTGTTACAGGTGAGTAACCTGTATTTCTAGGGACGTGATATGTTGTTCAATCCACACTTCTTGGCAGACTCCTAGCAGTTCCCCAGGAGGAGGGAAGCAACGCGTGCACCCCCTATACTTACTTGGGGAATAAGGACTGGAAAACCGAGGTCCCAAAACCGGCATCCCGGCGTGACTCTAGGTCAATGTGGTAATGGGAAATAAAGATGTGTGCTGACTTCCAGGTAGCAACCCTGCAGATTTCCTGGATAGGGACGTCCCTAGAATCAGCCACGAGCAGCAATATGGCTGGTAGAATGAGCTCTTATCCCTTTGGGTGGCTCCATGCCCGCCAACCTGTAGCAGAGATCTATGCAGGAGGTGACACACCTGCTTATCGTCTGCCTGGCTGCAGGTCTGCCAGGTGTGGCTTCAGCGTAGGTGACAAACAGTTGGCGAACCTCTCCCCGAACTTCAGCCGTCCGCTCCTTATAATAAGCGAGCGCTCTGCTAGGGTCCAGAGTATGGAGCCTATATTCAGCCTCTGAGGTGTGATTGGGGTAGAACACCGGCAGAGTCAACACCTGATTCAGGTGAAACTCCGACACCACCTTCGGAAGGATTTTCGGGTGGAGGCGAAGGACAACCTTGTCCCTGTGGAAGACCAGACAAGGAGACTCGATGGAAAGCGCCTGGAGCTCTCCCATCCTTCTGGCTGACGTGATAGCCACCAAGAAGGCGGTCTTCCATGACAGGTGGGAAATATCGCACCTGTGCATCGGTTCGAATGGCTTGCCCATGAGCTTGGCCAATACCAGCAGTAGATCCCATGGAGGTGGAGGTTCTCGCACCGGATGGGATATGTGATCTAAGCCTTTGAGAAAACGCCAGACCACCTTCTCCTGCGCCACCGACTGCTTGCCGGCCCGCACCCGGTAAGCAGAGATGGTTGCCAGGTGCACTATAGGGGTTGTCGACCGAAGCCCTAGCTGAGAAAGGGACCACAGGTAGTCCAAAATGCTAGCCAATGGGCAGGATGAGGGGTCCAACCCTCTGCCCTGACACCAAATGGGGAATCTCTTCCATTTAAAGGCATAACATTTTCTGGTCGACTCCTTACGGGACGCCTCAATGACATTGAGGACCTCGTCGGAAAGACCCAAGGCCTGGAACTCTAGCCGCTCAGGAACCAGGCCGTCAGGTGCAGGGACTGAAGGTCTGGATCGAACACCTTCCCCTTGCTGACTGAGATTAGGTCCAGGCAGGCTGAAAGCCGCCTCGGGAGTCTGGAGCTGAGGCTCAGGAGATCTGGATACCAGAACTGGTGAAGCCAGTCTGGGGCTACCAGAATCACCTGCGCCTTATCCCTCTTCGCCTTGAGAAGCACCTTGTGGATCAAGGGAAATGGAGGGAAGGCGTAGAAGAGGCCCGGGATCCATGGCCTCAAAAAGGCATCCCCTGCAGCGAACCCTGCTGAGGGGGGTGGGCATGAAACAGTCTCAGCTTTGCATTCTCCCTGAAAGCGAACAGGTCCACCAGAGGGGTGCCCTACTGGGAGAACAGGTCTTGAACTACCTCCAGCAGGAGAGACCACTCGTGAGATGCAGCGCCTATCCAACTGAAGGAATCGACCAGACTGTTCAAGGTTCCTGCCACATGGATGGCAAGGAGATCCACCTCCAGGCTGATCATGAGAGACCAAAGGCGGAGAGCTTCCTTGCACAGGGGCAAGGAGTGCATCCCGCCCTGATGGCTGAGATAGTACATGGTCATGATGTTGTCCATCTGGACCTGAACCACTTGACCCGGTACAAACGGAGTGAAGGCGGAGAGGGCTAACCGTACCACTCAAAGCTCCAGCAGGTTAATGTGGCATTGGGACTCCTGAGGGGACCAGAGGCTGTGTGCCCTGAGCTCCCCCAGATGGGCAACCCAACCCATCAAAGAGGCGTCGGACAAACGGGATACCCTCCTGTAGATGACCTGGGACGAGCCACCACTGCAGGCTGTCCCACATCTTCTGGGTTATGGTTACTGGCTGGTCCAGAGGACCGGAGCGCTGAGACCACTGGTGGGCTAGCCCCGATTGCAGGGGGCACATATGCCAGCGGGCCCAATGGACCACGCTGGTGCAAGCCGCCATGAGACCCAGAAGGCGCAGGAAGTCCCGGGCAGGGCGCAATTGCCCAACCTGAAATGATTGGGCAAAGGAGGAAAGGACCTCAGCCCTGTCCACCGGGAGCCGGCCTCTGGCTTAAAGAGAGTCGAGCTCTGACCCGATGAACTGAATCACCTGCGATGGCACGAGTTCCGATTTGGCCTTGTTGATCAGGAGGCCAAGTTGAGAGCAGACCTGGAGGGCCAGATCTCTGGACTGCTCCACCTCCAACGTGGAGGGGACTGCTATCAGCCAGTCATCCAGGTAAGGGTACACCCGGAACCCTCGGCGCCACAGGAATGCTGTCACCATTGCCATGCATTTGGTGAAGACCCTGGGAGCTGGAGAAAGGCCGAAGGGCATGGCCTGGAACTCGTAAAGGGATCCCTCCGCTCTGAAGCGGAGGAATCGCCGATGAGACGGATGGATTGGGACGTGAAAGAACATGTCCTGGAGATCCAGAGAACAAAACCACACACCTAGTTCCATGGATGGTATGATCTGAGCCCGATTGACCATCCTAAAGGTGCGTGGCCTTAGGAACTTGTTCAGGTTGTGCAGATCGAGAATGGGGTGCCAGCCCCCGTCCGTTTTGGGACCAGAAATTACCTGGACACAAACCCTGGGCATGGAGGAGGATCCGCCACCTTGCTTGATCACCTCCTTTTGGAGGAGCAGAGCTATGTCAGCTCGACGAGCCGACAGAGAGGCTGCTGAACCAGTAGCCCCCCGAGGGGTGACGGCTCGAAAGGGAGGGTCTGCTTGAATTCCAGAGGCAGACCCCTGCCGACCACTTCCAACACCCAACGGTCCGTGGTTATAGCGGACCAGGCGGAAAAGAAGTGGCTGAGCCAGCCCCCCACTGGGGGACCCAGGGGAGGAGTGATGAGGTTGGGGGTGGCACCCCTCAACCCACCACTGGGCAGGCTTGGAGGAAGGGCCGCCGAGGAGCCACCTGGACCTTCCCTCCAGGCTTCCTGTTGGAGGAAGCAGCAGGCTTGGCCTTGGGGTGCCAAGCATGAGCCTGCTGGCCCTGCTGCTGGGCCGGTCGTGCCGCAGTGACAGAAGGACGAAAGGGCTTACGCTGTTGCTGGCAGCCTTTGTCCTTCTGGGCAGACATGACCGAGTTCAAGGTGGCATTGGACTTCTCGATCCGCTGGAGGTGACCCTCCACCCCGGGCCCGAACAAGTCGGTGACCAAGAAGGGGACATCTGCCAGCTTGTGCTGGGTATCCGCCGTGAAGGTCGAGATCCGCAGTCAAGCTCTGCGGCTGCTACTGACCGGGCACAAGAGTCTCCTATGTTCAGAGCAGTCTGGAGCTCTTGCTTGGCCACTGCCCTTCCCTGATCCCACACCTGCTTGACCGTCGTTTGAAGGGCAGCCAGGAGATGAGGAAGCACCTCATCCAGGGAGCCCAAAAGGGCATGTGAAAAGTGTGCCATCAGTAGAGCCAAGCTAGCCTGTCGAAGGCCTAGGAAGGTGGCAGCATAAACTTTGCGTCCAGAGTAGTCCAGCTTTTTGGACTCCTTGTCTGGGGTCTTCTCTACATCCCTGGCATTTCCGGAGCACTGGAAAACGCTATTGGTCACCAGCCCTTCAGCCGAGAGGTGCTCTGAAAAACTGGAGGGAACCGGTCGGGACTGCGTAGCTGTGGGCCATCCTGGTCGAAGGCGCAGAATAGGAGGCAGGCCGCTGCCACAACTCCATGGTCGGACCAACAATGGCCTCGGCCACAGGAAAGGCCTCCATAAGGGAATCCCCTCAGTTCAAAATCTCCGTGAGGGGATATCTGGCCCATTTCTGCATGGGTTCGAGCTGCATCCCAGTAGACTCTGAGATGAGCCGAAGAATACCGAGGAGCAAGGATGGGCTCTCGTCCACCGACAGGCCCCTGGAGGATTCCAGTTCGAGGGGCCTGGAATACAGGGAGGAGTCGTCGGACTCCGAGGAGTCTTCGAACAGCTGCCAAGTGCCTGAGCCACCCTCCACTCACCAAGGCCGATCAGGGGTGAGGGTGACCGACAACCTGTGGGGCAAGCCCTGACCCGACCGAGAATCCCTGGCCGGGGCCCCAGTCTTCGGTTGTGGAGGCAGTGGTTCCACCACAATGGATGGAGCAGCCGGTTTCGGCCGAGCAATCAGCGCCGGAGTCTGCTCCTCGACCAAGAAACCGAGGGCAAGAGATCACTTCGGCCACTTGGGCGACAGCCACTTAATTGCCGGTGAAGGCGATGGAGTTGGCTTGTTGCCAGCCAACAAGAGCTGCTGCCACATCATATCTTCATAGCGCCGACGCAACTTGCGCTGGAGCCTGTCCTCCGAGGAGGATGATGAGGAAGAGCGGCGATGCCGCTTTCCGTGATGTCGGGACCGAGACTGTTGGCGGCACTTGCCAGACACGAAAGAGGACAGAGACAGTCGGGGTCACCAACGGTGGGTTAAAGAAGGGGCAGGGGAAACCTGCACATCCTCCGGTTCAGGATCCTTGACCGGGGACTTCGGCTCAGGAGGCCGAGGCAAGTCCTCGGTAGGCACCGGAGGAACCGGTGAAAGACGGTTGTCGGCCTCTCCAGTTGACAGCCAGTCTAACAGGTTGAGAAATATCTTGACCACATCGACGGGTGTCTCAGCCAGCTGACCTGACAGGGACACCGAAAAGCCAGCGGCCTTGGCTGCAACATCGACCGAAGTCGATAAAGGATGGCCCGGGGAGCGAGATCTTTCCTGCTCCCACGAACATCGACGGTGGGATTTACCTTTCGGGTCCTTCTTTTTTGACCGACTGAAGTGAGTCCCTGAAGGCCCCTCTCCCTCTCCCTTGGTGGAGAGGGACTGACAAAGCTCCCGAAAGGAAGCAGTGTAGGAGGAGCCCAAGGAGAGTGGGATAAATGCAGACGCCGAAGACGCCTCTTCCTCGAGGGCGATCAACTGCTCCAGCTGCTCCACGGAGCCCGCAGCTGGGGACACCACCCAACGGGCCTCCTTTGACTTCACCAGCGGAAACCGTTTTTCAGGGCGCCCAGTTGAGTCGGGTATATACCGGAGAATGATGTCAAAAGGACTTTGCAAGAGCGTAGGCCCAGATCGTGCTGCTTCCAAGGCAGTAGACGCACGTGGTGCAGGTCGTGTCCAAGACATCTTCTGCACGCAAGGGCACCGATGGAAGCCAGGAGTAGATTTGGAATCCATCGCAGCCACGAAGGAAGGAGAAGACTGAAGTCGCGTAAACTTCAACACGATTTTCAGTAAAACTGAAGGTTTAGGATCCAGGCCTAGAGACGCAAGAGCGCTAAGAAGGGAACCTGAGCTTCCAAGCGGTAAGGAAGATCTGGAGTCATGGGGTGGAGCCGAGGGTTTTACCACCCGGGTGGGTGGGAGGAGCCAGCTTGAAGACTTTCCGGCACATCTTAAAGCGGCAAGGTACCTGCCAAGAAGTGTGGATGAACAACATATCCACGTCCCTAGAAGTCCCTTTCCCCACTGTGAGGGAGGAACTTTCTGCACTGCATTTGCTTGCAGTAATTTTCTTACCAGTCTCCAGCAAGAGCCTTTTTGTTGCAGTGTGATGACCGAAGGCTTTGTGACTCTGCAGTTTTTGGAATTTTTTGAATTGCAAAGGAAAACCCTGACTCACTATTTGCAGGACCCACTTGTCAGTGGTTATTTTTAACCATTTCTGAAAAAAAGTGAGTCAGCCTTCCTCCCACTGGCAATGGCTGGGCAACCTGTGCAGGTCTGTCTGAGGTTTACTTTGCTTGGGATTTGGAAGCTGGCATTGCATCTGCACACCTGGGGCCCCTTCTACCTCTACCCCTGAAGAACCCCTCTGTACTTGTAAGCAGTCGTAAGTACCATAAGCGCAAGGAAGTATCCCCTACCTCCCCTTCCAGAAGGCCTGCAGGAAGTGGAAGGCTTTTCCTTCCCAGTGTTACTTTTGTACGTGGTCTTGTATTGTATTCATCAACCTTTTTCATATAAGCCTCTGTCTTGTCACCAAACAGCGAATTTCCCTCACAAGGAAAATGCATTGCTTTTGTCTGAGTGTCCTGGGAAAGGTTTCTGGTTCTAAGCAGGGCAAACCTTCTTAGTGACACTGCGTGTGCCATTACCCTGGATGCGGTGTCATTGGTATTCTCTGCCATGTGGAACTGGTACTTGGTGTCAGTGGCATCCATGGCAGTCTTTGCTGTTTTGGTCAAATCATGTGCCAGGTCACCAGTTGCTTAATCACTCATTGTCAAAACGGAGCTCCAAAAGGCTTTTTGGTACTGAGTTGTTTAGGCAAGGTATGCTGCCTGCCTTAATAGCAGGGAAGCTGACGTATAAACTTTTTTGCCCATGCTATCTAGTTTTCTGGAGTCTCTCTCAGGAGGCTAGGAAGAAAGGGGCACCTTGGCCTTGTCACAGGGGGCAGTGTGAACCCCTCCCTCATGATCAGGGTGAGAACAGGGGTATTCGAAGCTCTGTTTATCCAGCTGATATTTATCCTTAATTTACCTACCTATGCCAGCAGTTGAGGAGTGTGCTGACATGCTTTTACAAGTGGCCTTCTTGAGGGATCTGTGGATGGGCAACAGCAACCTTTTTGTGGGAACTAAGCCCATCATATCCATAAATTCCACCTCATCCTCATCTTCAGAAGTCTCCTACAATGAGATGTTGAGGGTGTTCACTATCTGCCTCACAAAAGTATAGTGTGAGGTATAGTCATCCAGGAGACAAGGAGGGGAACCAACATTTTAGGAGTCAGAGCTAGGAGGGAGATGACACAGCAAGCGGTAGCAGAAATCCTCTTGGCACCGTGAATGGTACTGGAACCAGGGCTGGCACAGGTGACGCCAGAACCCTGCCTGGCACCATGCCCAGCACCAACCATGTTCCTGGCACTAGAATCGGCACCAGATCCATCCCCAGCGCTGGAAGACAAAAGAGGAACAGCACTGCGACCTGCGCTGAACAGAGAAGCAGCTGACAATGATGATGCTGAACTCAGCTGAGGCCTAGATCTAGGCCCAGAAAAGCCCCTTTCCTCATCAGGGCCTGGAAGCCAATCCGCCCTCATCCCCTGGGTCATCCAACTGCTCAAGGCATGAGATATGGAAGGTTTCCACAGGGTGTCTGACTCCAGGGGCTTTCTGTCTCCCAGCACCGCAAGCGGCATTAGGAAAGGACCTGGCTGCGTGAGGGGCACAGTCTCACTCATCGACCCTAGTGCGAGGAAGTGAAAAGATGCCGGACTTTAACCCCAAGGAGCTCTCCTCTGCAGGCCCAGCGTTTAGCTCTGACCTTGGCACCGGGTGGAACGTGTCCCCAAAGGAAAAACCGACCACGAGGGGTGCACAACTGACCCCTGGAAGGGGTCGGCTGTCCCACAGACCCCTCCTCAGGCTTACTGTCTCAGTGATACAAGGACTGGAAGAGGCCTGTTCTCCCTCTGTACATATAGCACTGGGAAGGGACTCTGGGGAAGAGCCCAGGGACCTTACCTTGGAGTCCCGTGTGTGACATCTACCTCCGAAAGTGGTTGGGGGCGAATTACCCCACTTTATCGTGCAAATCTCAAGAGTGCGGAAGTCCAATGAGAAGCAGGCATTGCAAAGGTCCATGTCACGTTGACCTCCAAGGTAGATCCAACAACAGTCATGTCAATCCTGGTTGGACATATTTCTCTCACAGGGGTACCGATGCATAGGGAGTAATCATCATCTTAGATTTCTGCTTTTTAGACCCCTGAGAACCATACATTACTAAAATCTTAAAAAATAGATAAACTGAGCAAAAACAGAGCCCAAAGCTGTAAAGAAGAGAAGACAGGACAGAAGTGGTGCTGGTAAAGGTGAGAAAAAGATGGATACAATGGCAAGCTGGCAGAGACAAACTCATGGTGCAGTAACAAAAAGGTGAACACTCCCACGGAGTGCAACCTCGACAGCAGGAAGAACAGAAATGAGATGAGCAAGGTGCTGGAGTTAGTTACTGACCAGCCCACAAGCACCACATCATACTTTTGGCTTTTATCCCTTCCATCCTAGTTGAACCATACCCAATGATTTCTTCTCACCTTTCTAAGCATTGTACCATCATGCATCTTTTGTTCTTAAATATTGTGTAATGTTACTGCTATAATCAAAATTGTAATCTGACTCTTCTTTAGTATCTTCGAATCTTGCACTCTGTAAATTGTACTTGTATTGTTCAGTTGCATGTCTGCACTTCCCTCTTCCCCTTCCCCCAGGTTGCACCTGGAAACAAGCCTCTGCTCAATGTGCCTCTCCCAGTCACCAAAATGCTAAATAAATAAATAAAATACATGTGTCAGCCTCATGGGTGGTGCCATCCCTGACACCTGTCCCCCAGCTCTAAATTTTTAAAGCTATACATTCCAACAGGGTCCTAGCGCCTCTGGCACAGACCCATTGAGTAATTAATGGTAAAGACTGATTCTTGGGAGATCACTGAAATCCAAAGAAGACTTTCTGGTTCCCAAAAATTCAAGTAGTGTATCAGAAAAAATAAGAAATGTGGTTTGGTTCCTTTTGAGACCAAACTCGTAAAAAACAAGTGGAAAAGAAAAAAATTATTCACCTTAGTAATGTAGTTTCTTCTAATGGAGTCTTGCTATATTATGATATATGCAGTGAGTCCCAACCTTCGAACTGCTCCGGAGGTGAAAGAGTTAACTTTCCATGCCAGGCATGGAACTTTGAGCGCGAGCTCGGTTGAAAACTCTGTCTGTTGTTAATCAAACTCAAACTGTCAGATCTTTACGAGCAAAACTCACTAAGGTTCTGTGTGGAAGCCGAAAACCCACACTAGCCAACTGGCTACTAAATATAAGAACACATTTTTCTTGGTCCCAAAACAAAGACTCAAGTCAGGGAATCCAAAAAATTAAAAACATAACACCCAAACACCCCAAAAAGGAGGGGTGAAAAATAAGGTGGGCATCTACTAAGTGTCAACACTGCACTGCCCACCCACATCCCAAAAGTAGAGGTTCTGAGAGGGGCAGGCAGGGGGGGAGGTCATAATATAGCAAGACTCCATTAGAAGAAACAACATGACTAATGTGAGTAATTTTTTCTTCAAACAACATGAAGTCTTGCTATATTATACATATGCAGACTACACAGCAGTACCTCCATGGAGGAGGGACAGAACCTACTTCCGAAACAGGCTCTGAAGCACAGCTGTGCCAAACCGAGCATCACTCCTAGCCTGGATGTCCAGGGAGTAATGCTTGGTAAAAGTGTGAACTGTTTTCCAGGTAGCTGCTTGACATATCTCTAGGATAGGGGATGTCCCTGGCAGCAGCCAGATACGCAGCTGTACCTCTGGTAGAGTGAGC
Organism: Neoceratodus forsteri; assembly: GCA_016271365.2. NCBI lineage: Eukaryota > Metazoa > Chordata > Ceratodontiformes > Ceratodontidae > Neoceratodus > Neoceratodus forsteri. The sequence goes on along the minus strand of CM057449.1, from coordinate 1,269,973,808 downwards.
CCTCAGGCCTGAGGGAGGAACCTTACCCAATTTTTCACCAGCTGACTTTCTAGTCCTTTTAGTTGGAACCGGCTCCTCAGAGCTGGCTCTTCGTTTGCCCGAGGAAGTATCGCCCTGGTCAGAGGGCACTGCCATCTGGGTCAGCGGACTTTTTGGCCTCCCTTTCCGAGCCTACCAACTCTCTTTTCTGTGGTGGCAGCAGGGGAAATTCTTACAAATCTGGCAGTCTGCACTGAGGTGGTCAAACCCCAGACAATACACACAGGTGGTGTGTGGGTCAGCCTTAGCAAAGGCTTCCCCACAAACACTACAGTACTGAAACCCAGTGGGCCCGGTTTTTCTTTTGGGTTTCTCAGACATAGTGCCAGCCTAACCAAACTTGCCCGTTTATGGCAATCTGCCAAGTAAGACTCTCTTATCGGTTCCCAACCGTGTCACGGGTAGTGGAAAAAAACGTAATGAAATTCGTATTTTTTAGAACCGATAAGAACCGGGAACCGCACTCTAAATAAGGACTAGTAATTTTTGAAAATAACCTGATCGGTTCAAACCGAACTGAAAGCGCTATAAGTTCCACATAGAATAATTATAAATGTAAGCTATCTATTACTCACAATACCACAGACAGAGCTTGAACCGACCGTGGCTGCGTTTAATTTCGGTCAAAACGATAAAATAATACTTTAACCGACAAAATGAACCGAGCAGAAGGAGAAATTCGGAGCGACTGTTCAGCGGGGCGGAGTAAAGAATCTGACAGTTTGAGTTTGATTAACAACAGACAGAGTTTTCAACCGAGCTCGCGCTCAAAGTTCCATGCCTGGCATGGAAAGTTAACTCTTTCACCTCTGGAGCAGTTCGAAGGTTGGGACTCACTGCATGTGTCATAATATAGCAAGACTTCATGTTGTTTGAAAGGCCTAATTATTGTCTCAGTTCTGAAGAAAAGGAAACGGGAAAAGAAATTCAGAATACCTCAAAGTCGTATCTTTTTTTAACACTTGAAACCCTTTTTATGAATAAATTTAAGCGGTTCCCTGAAGGCGGGAACCGTGCTGCAAAATGGCCTTCTCCGGTTCCTGGGAACCAATGTGGAACCAGAGAAGTTACAAAAATACACAGCAACACAAGTAAAAAAAAAACAAACACCCTAACTAACGCAGACTTATCAAAATATAACTAAATGTTAGACTATTTCAGAGAAATAAAATGATAAACTGTAATCAGCAGAAGTGAAGAGAAGACTTCGGGGCAACTGCTTTCTTCAGGTGGAGAAATAAATAATAGAAATAATAAATCTGCCATTGGAATGCCAAGGTCAGTGTGACCACATCGCAGAGTTTTGACTTTCATTCTAACATTCTCTAATTAGCATAAAATCTTAAGCTCCAGTGCAGCTCATTCCAGAGCAATGACTGCAGCTGTTTAGCAAAAGAAAAGGATTCCTCGGGTTTGAAGCTTGGCATGCCCTAAGTTGCTGTGTCATGCCTTTCATCCAATAAATGTACCCAACATATACAGGCCCTACATCCCACGCAACATATCACTTAACAGACCAAACTTAACCCCAACTTTGAAACACTCCCTAATTGACTGGGTCCTGTCATCCCACCCTCATCATATACTGGAAACAGGTACATTGCCAGATACACTCATTAACCACTGTATGATTTACCGTGTGCGTAAAATGCACTGTTGATCATACAACTTTGCTTCCACAGGTCACTCCAACTTCCCTCGTAACCAACTGACCTCCAAACCACTGACTGATCCCCATCTCAACATCTACAGATGTTGATGATAATGTGTTGGACTACATCTTGTCCGAATTCATGGTTGCCTAGGATAAATGTGCCCCTCCTGGAGGCTCAGGGTAAAAGGCTCCCATCTCCAATGGGTCTCAGTAGAGTTGATCAGTAGCCTCAAAGCTAGAGACACTGCTTCACACCTGCATAAGTCCACTGGATTCCTGGAGGACTTAAAACAGTACAAAACAAAGGACAAGTGCACTCCAGGACCTGGGCTGCTGGTGCAAAATAGGTGGCTAGCCAATACTAACAAAGGAAAGAAGTGTGCACTCAAGTAAACCAAAACAAGCTGCTAAGTCATGAATTTATTTGAGGAAGACCTAACCATCGAAGCACTGGGGCTGCCAGTCAGTGTTCTCTGTGTTTGACTCCTAAATAAATTCATGACTTAGCAGCTCATTTCTGGCTTATTTAAGGACTTTAACCAGTACCTGCAACTCTGTAATATCTGCACCAAGTCTATCAGACTGGCTAAGACTGACAAATTTGAGTACACTTTCCAGAAAAAACATAATAACCGACCTTAGTTTTGGAATACTGAACCATCAATTTTTTTTATCCACCTCCCAATCAACCCCTCTATCCCTCAAACTTGGCAGCCCTATCATCTTTAACCCCCCCCCAACAGAGGTTACAACTGCTTTCAATAACTTCTCCATTTGTGCACTCACCCACACTACCAGTCAAGCTTCCCCGCCACAATGATAGAGCCTCTCTTATTACCTATACCATCCAATAGCCTGCTGCTATACTGCTATGAAGTTTTATTGTATTTACTGTAAAGTGCCCTGAGCCTTCAGGAAAAGGCACTACAGAAATAAAACTGCCATGCCATGCCTTCTCTTTAACCCCCTACTACCAGTACTGACATGATATCTACACACCTCAAGCTTCTTCCCTCCAAAGGCAGTAACCCTGATGAACTGGATACCAAACTGTTCCGCCACTCAGCACCTGTCACTGCTGCACCTGTCATGTCTTCTTAACTTTTCCTTCTCCTTTGGCAGGGTACTAGGAGTCTGGAAGCATGCAAGGGTCCTCCATCAAGATGGTGACACCCTAGCTCCGAAAAATGACGGGACTACCTCTCTTGCACTTATTCTCACAAACCTTCAGAAAAGGGCAGTACTCTCCCAACTTTCACCCTTCCTGGACTCCTCCTCCTCCACACTTTGCCCGTTCCAGTTCAAGAAAAATAATTCCATAATCCCACCTCACCATAGTCACTGATTTTGTTTTGAATGAAATGGATCAGGATTTACTGGTGATAGCCATTTTCGTTGATCTGGCCAAGGCACTGGACACTGTGGCACACTCACTCCTTCAACATAGACAGATGCAGGCTTCTCAAATCTCTTACTCAGATGGTTCCAATCGTACTTGTCTGAGCAATATCAATCAGTCGTAGTAGGTGACACCTGTCACAAACACACTCCGCAGGTCAGGTTCTCTGCTTCCACAGTGCCAATCTCAGAGTGCAAGAGTGTGAACATGTAACAGACAGGGTAACCCTTCTGTCTGCTTTTGGGTCTGAATCACCTTTAGTCTTAAGTTCTGGGGGGATTCAAACTGTGAACCTTATGCTAGCATACCCAATGAACAGGCTCAGATATGTACCCTCTTCGGGGATTGCGGTACAATCTTCTGCCAGGGGCACCCAGCCAGGCTTCCAAAAGTAACCCTTTTAACTCTTTAAGAGACCTTAGGTATATTCTTACCCTTTTCCAAGCTTAGCAACACCATCAAGTTGTTGACCAGTTTTGTCAGACTTAACCCCCTATACGTCACATGTAAAAAGAACTGGCAGACACCCAGGCAGTCTTTCAAAGAAAAGGTACTTTACTAAAAGATGATAAAAATATGAAAAATGTAAACACGGAACAATATATCAAAGAGCTCATAATCACATAAAAGAACAAGTGAAAATTACAAAGCAAAACTCCTACCACAATACATTTAGATCTTTGCTATCTAAGGTATTACCTCTGGAAGTGTGTTTTAAAGTTAGATCAGAGAGATGTGTCTCTCTAGAGTCCCAAGATGATATGACATACATTTCAGACACAAGTATCAGTTTAAACTCTGTGTGTCTCCACAATCCTTCTGTGAGTCATCTAGCTCCTCCTTTTAGAATCAAAAAAGTACAAACATGATTTCCTATCAGGAGGTATTTTAAATAAGGTGCCGTCAGAAGAAAAAAGACATTTCCTATATATAACTCCTTAATTATACATTTTTCCATTGAACTTAGCAGTCCCACACTGTCACCAATGTGTTAAAAAGCTAACAAGGGAGCCGGCCCTGAGGGTTGAGGCGCTGGATGCCACGCCAGTGACCCGAGTTTGGGAGCGAGATCAGGTGCTGGTGGTCAGCAGGGGAGGGATCGGATTGATCGCCCGGCAGGCTGCGCTCCTGTCCCAGGGGGAGGGCATTCGGATGCCCGGCACTCCAGCTGCCCCTGGTGGAGATTGGGGGTGCCGCAGAAGCGTGGACAGCACGTAACAGCGTGCCCGACACTGGCAGGTTGCGCTGCACACCAAGCATTGGGGGTGCACACGCTGGGAGGGGAGGGACAGAATAAGGAAAACCTGGCCTGCAGAAATAGGAGACGGCACCTATCCTCCATGCCCAGCGCCGGGTCCAACTCGGCCAGGCCTCATCACTCTTCCACCCGGGCCCTGCCCGCCTGCCAGAGTCTGCCTTACTAAGAGAGCCCAAGGAAGGAGTTGGACTACCCTCCCCGGGTGGGTCAAACCGGGGGTGCTGGCAGCAAGGGGGAGGGGAAAAGAGAGGGCACAAGACCACAGAGGATGTCAGGCGGGCAGGCACAAGGAGAGGATGCCTGAGAGAGTTCCCTCGAGCTGTGACCGGAGGGAAAAAGACAAAAAAAAAAAAAAAGCTAACATGAATCAGCCTAATGACATCCTGTTTCTGAAGTCATAAAGTCACATTTGGTTTGCACTTCAAAAAGCCTAGGTATGTCATAAAATGGTAATAAAATGCCATTGTGAAGGAAGTCAGTTAATTAAATGGTTCCTGGTCAGTTTTCATATCCTGTAGCTTCACTGAAACCTGGAACGGGGGCACTCATGGAAGCACAGGCTGTCTTATGTGAGACAATCACATACTATATTTTTATATTACAAATATCATATAATAATCATAACCAGCTGGCCAAGCATCACAATCCTCCCCACCTAGACTGAATTTGGGGGCTCTATCCCCTGCATGGGATCAGCTCCCTAAATCAGTTCACTCCTCATATAGACGTGACAAGCCATCTGTGTTCTGATTGGTTGCTCCAGCCATATGTAAGATCATCATGCATACCCTTGCAAGGCAAGACTCCATCTTAATATTCTACCATTAGTTTTTCCCATTTGTGTCAGCCAAACCAGGGGCTTGTGGCAGTTTGTACCTCAAAATGCTGCCCATATAAGTATGGCTCTAACTTCTTTAGGGCCCACACTACGGCAAGACAATCTTTTTCCACAGTAGAGTGAGCCTGCTCCCTGGTAAGTAACATTTTACTCAGGTACACTGTAATAGTTGCCCCCCCCCAACAGTGCTTAGCTTTTGGTGTGAACATGGCGCGTCTGACTTTCTTTTATTTTCTTTTATCTCTTTTAAGCCTGTTGCACAACAGCACCTTGTCTCATTTCTATATTCTTCTATTCTGTCTCATTTTCTGTGTCCCCTAGGTCAGCGTGCGTTGCAGTCAGAATGGCCACCTGCTGCTACGTATCCCTTTTAAACCCCCCCTTTCTCTCTTTTCTTTTCATCACTATTGTTCAGACAACAAAAGCACTATACTGCCTAAACATATCATTTGGAGTATCAATATACATGTAAATTAGAGTCTAGATGGTGTATATGTGCAGCCATTTGTTTAAGAATTGAATGCTGGTGCAGCTGTTTACCGCTCGCACATTTGTGCAGGACGTGCAGTTTTCAAACAGCTTGCACAGTGTTCAGTGCTGATGAAGTAATGCCGAAAGAGGGTATTTTCGACAAAAACCATAGTTAAGTCCTAGGAGGCCACCTTGCTATGGACCTCTGGACTGAGTGTCTGTGAAAGAAAAGTCCCTAGAACAGAAATTCAGTTTCCATAATAATATCTTTCTAAAAGTAAAAAGAAGCTGGTATTATCGGTCAGACCCGAAAGGTTTTTACCACCAGCTCGAGTGTTCAGAAGTAAGTACAACTGTGAATATGAGTACCTAATTTGTTGGAATAATAGAAGCAGGTTAGCATTCTAAAAAGGAATACAATAAAGCAAGGAAAATGAAGTGTATGCAACCTGTACAAGTCATAGCAGACTCCTGTCTCCAGTCAGTGCTGTTCTCCTTGCTTGGTGTTCTCTCCTATAGGGAGTCAGCGGCACCTTTCTCCCTTCTTTTATATGGTAATTTTTTTTTCCTCTACAGATGGGGAAGGGTTTGCCTGTAATGCAGCCCACTTCTGCATGAAATTACCCATATAATACTGTGAGACATTATTCAACTAGATTATGCCTGCTGATGTACAGTTGTGGATAAGGGAACATCATCCTGAAAATGCAGATACAGCAATTACTCTTGTAGAGGACTTATCCACATGACAACCGGTTCAGAAAGGCTACAGAAGGACAGATAATATCACTCCTGCTACCACTTCTTTGACTACCACGGTAAGATCTTCCATTATTCCACTAGTTGGGTCCAGGACTAATAACTCCAGAGGGGAAGGACGGGATGTAAGAACTAAAAAAACTGATTCCAGTATTGAATGCCATGATTGCCATGGACTGGGACATATTGCTTGCTTTTGCCCCAAAAAGAAACCTGCTTACCTCGCTTCTATGGGGAATTTCTTTATAAAGACACTAGTGGATGGCATCCCTGTGAATGGTTTGGTGGATTCTGGGAGCAGACAAAGTTTAATTCGAGCTGAGTTACTGGACACTAAGCTGTTGAGTACCAAACCAACTGGTGTGATATGCATTCACGGTGATGTGCATCAGTACCCTACTGCAAAGACACAATTGTATGTTAAGGGACAGAGTTATGATATGACTTTGGGAGTGGTGCCTACTTTAACAGGACCCTTGATCATTGGACAGGATTTTTTGGCCTTCACTGAGTTGATAACATCTTGTGATATTCATTTATCAGCTGTGACTACTAGGGCCCAGACAAAGCAAACACAGTGAACTCCTGTATTTTCTTTTGATGACTGATTGTTTGAAGAGTCTAAAGGGACGAAAAAAAACAAAAGCAGAGAAGAGGCCACTGCAGAAGGACTGGAAACGTAAACAAAGTGGGACTCATGATACCATGCCTCAATATCATATTGTTGATATTATAGTTGAACAACAAAATAATAGCACACTTAACCCTTTTTTTTTTTTTTTTCACAGCTTGGAAAACAGGTACCCATAGGTACTCCTCAGATTGTACAACAAAGAGGAATATTATATAGAGTCTGCACAAATCCCACTTCCCAGGAACAGGTAGAACAGATGTTGGTTCTACAGAAATATAGGAAAGATCTTTTATTTTTGGCTCATGATATGCCAACTGCTGGACATGCGGGGCGGGAGCGAACATCTGCCAGATTACTACAGCATTTCTTCTGGCCTGGTTTACAGGAGGATGTTGCTGAGTATTGCAGAAGCTGCCCCTCTTGTCAGCAGATCAGTCAGGTAATCCATAAAGAGAAAGTACTGTAACCTTAATGCCTCTGCCATTAGTGACACAACCATTTGCGAGAATAGCAATGGACGTCATTGGACCCCTAGTAAAAAGCAGTAAGGGGAATCTATTTATCCTTGTTCTATGCGATTATGCCACCAAATATCCGGAGGCTTTTTCCCTTAGAACAACCACAGCCCCGAAAATAGCTGAAAAAGTGGTAGAATTTTATAGTCGCATGGGTATTCCTAAGGAGATCCTTACGGATCGTGGTACTAATTTTAATGCTGCCCTTCTTACTGAATTGTCTAAGTCTTTAGGAATCACTACTGTCAGAACTACATCGTACCATCTTCAAACTGATGGTTTTACTGAAAGGTTTAATCAGACATTGAAAAGAATGATGAGAAAATTTGTAGATGAATAAGGTACGAAATGGGATCAATACTTGCCCTATTCTTATTTGCATATCGAGAGATCCCTCAAGCATCAACAGGATTTTCCCCATTCTCTTTACTGTATGGGAGGAACCCTTGTGGACCTCTTGATATTGTCAAAGAGACATGGGAAGGGGAGACAACTGTAAAATGCACTAAAATTCTACATTATCTGGTCAATTTACGAAAGAGGTTGGTTAACTACACTCAGAAGGCCCATCAACAAAGCATGGCAGCACAAACCAAACAGAAATGTTACTATGATGTTAAAACATGGGGGAAAAAAAATTCCAACCAGGGGAGAAGGTGTTGCTATTACTTCCAACCACTGACAACAAATTATTAATGAAGTGGCAGGGACCTTTTACTATTGTTGCTCAGACAGGTGCTTAGCATTTGGAGGGAACATGGAGCTTCTGACTTTCTTTTATTTTCTTTTATCTATCTTAAGCCTGTTGCGCAACAGCACCTTGTCTCATTTCTATATTCTTCTATTCTGCGTCATTTTCTGTGTCCCCTAGGTCACATGTTTTTTTTCCTCTACAGAAGGGGAGGGGGATTGCCTGTAATGCAGCCCACTTCTGCATGAAATTACCCATATAATACTGTGGGGCATTACTCAGTCAGTACTAAACACTGTGCAAGCCGTTTGAAAACCGTGTGTCCTGCACAAATGTGCGAGTGGTAAACGGCTGCACCTGCATTCAATTCTTAAGCAAACGGCTGCACATATACACCATCTAGACTCTAATTTACATGTATATTGATACTCCAAATGATATGTTTAGGCAGTATAGTGCTTTTATTGTCTGAACAATAGCGATGAAGAGAAAAGAGAGAAAGGGGGGTTTTAAAAGGGATACGTAGCAGCAGGTGGCCATTCTGACTGCAATGCACGCTGACCTAGGGGACACAGAAAATGAGACAGACTAGAAGAATATAGAAATGAGACAAGGTGCTGTTGTGCAACAGGCTTAAGAGAGAGATGAAAGAAAATAAAAGAAAGTCAGACATGCCATGTTCACACCAAATGCTAAGCACTGTTGGGGGGGGTCAACTATCACATACACTATGGGGTGATCTTTCCCTTGGTTGGATGTCTGACTCAGTACTGCCCCAATACCCACGCCTGAGGCACCAGTCTGGACTATAAAGGGTCTGTTATAGTCAGGACTTGTCAAAATAGGAGCACTGCACAATGCCTCCTTCAGTCTGGTAAAGGCTTTTTCACAGGCTGGTTCCCAGGTAATTTTCTTAGGCATCTTTTTCTTTACCAAGTCAGATAGGGGAGCAGCCAAGGCACTGTAATTGGGTACAAATTTCCTATAGTACCCTGCTGTCCCTAGAAAACTCCTGATCTGCTTCTGCGTCTCTGGTCTGAGCCATGCCTTGATCACCTCTATTTTCACTTGGTTGAGACGGAGCTGCCCTCGGCCTACAACATGCCCGAGGTATGCCACTTCAGCCATGGCCACCTGGCACTTCTCAGCTTTGACAGTGAGCCCAGCCCTCTGTATCCTGCCCAGCACTTCCCTAAGATGGGACAGGTGTTCCTCCCAGCTGGCACTAAAGATGGCAATGTCATCCAGGTACGACACAGCGTACTCCTTAGCACCATTTAACACCTGGTTCACCAACTTTGGAAAGTGGCCGAGGCGTTCTTCATTCCGAAAGGCATTACTTTAAATTCAAATAAGCCTATCGGAGTAATGAAGGCCGACCTCTCCATAGCTCTGTCAGTTAACTCTACCTGCCAATACCCCTTTGTCAGGTCAACAGTTGTAAGGTAGGTCGCCCCTCCCAACCTGTCCAGGAGTTTGTCCGTCCGGGGCATCGGGTGGGCATCTGACTTCGTGACTGCATTCAGTCCACAATAGTCCACACAGAAACGAGTTGAGCCATCTGGCTTGGGCACAAGGACTACAGGTGAAGCCCAGGGGCTGTGGGATCTCTGGATTACCCCTAAATCCAGCATTTCCTCCACCTCCCTCCTAATGTCCTTTTGGACAACCTCTGACACCCGATATGCTATCCGCCATATGGGCGACTGTGTCCCAGTCTCCACATCGTGCACTGCTAAGGGAGTTAGTTCAGGCTTGGCGCTAAACAGTGGGGCAAAGTCTGTTAAAACCTACCTTACTTCCTGGATGTTGTCCGGGGCCAGCTGGGGTGACAATTTAACTGCCTCCACAGAGGACTCCTGGTTGCTTTCTTCCAGCAAGTCCAGAAGGGGATCTCCTTCGTCCATCCCCTCCCCAAGACTACACACTGCAAACACCATGTCAGCCATATTAGCATATGGTTTCATCATGTTGACATGGTACATTCTTTCTGTATGTTTTCTGTCAGGTAACTCTATGATATAGTTCACGTCATTTACCTTTCTAACTACTTTGTATGGTCCTGCCCACTCAGCCTGCAGCTTGTCTTTCCGGACCGGGATAAGGACCATGACTTCCTGACTCACCGTGTATGAGCGAGCTCTGGCTCTGCGGTCATACCACACTTTTTGTTTCTGTTGGGCAGCTGCCAGGTTGCTCTGAGCTGTCCCCATAAGCTCCTTCAGCCTTTCCCTAAACCTAAGGACATAATGCACTATGGGAGTTCACTGGGTGATGTGCTTGCCTTCCTAGTCCTCCCTGATCTGGTCTAGGGGCCCACGTATCCGGCATCCATATAAGAGCTCAAAGGGGGAAAATCCTGTAGACTCTTGGGGACCTCCCTGTATGCAAACAACAGGTGGGAAAGGTATTTCTCCCAGTGCCTCCCATGCTGTTCAGCAAACACCTGGAGCATTGACTTCAGGGTAGCGTTAAATCTTTCCACAAGCCCACTGACTTGCGGGTGATAAGAGGTCATGCGCCTCTGCACCACCCCACACTTCTCCCACAAACACTTCATCAGGTCCAACATGAAGGAACCCCCTCAATCGGTGATAACCTCCTGCAGAAACCCAATACGGAAGAAAATCCCAAGTAAGGAATCTGCCACTTTGTCTGTCCTCAGTGAGGACAAAGCGACTGCCTCTGGATACCGGGTGGCATAATCCAAAACAGTCAGGATGAACCTCTTCCTGGAGGAGCTGGGGGTTATTTAAAGGCCCCACAATATCCATTCCCACCTTCTGGAATGGCTCCTCCACTATGGGCAATGGAATTAGGGCGGCTTGGTTTTTTTTACCCGCCTTCCCTATTTCTTGGCACCAGTGACAAGACCTGCAATACTCCTTCACCTGCTGGGTGAAGTTGGGCCAATAGAAATTCTGAGTCAACCACTGCGTAGTGCGCGCAATTCCCAGATGACCAGAAAAGGGAATATCGTGTGCAATCTTGAGCAACTGCTCACAGTACCCGTGGGGAATGACAAGCTGCCTGCCTATCATCCCTCCCTCTATCTTAGCATCCTGAGTATACATCAGTCCATTTTCCCAATAAACTCTATGTTTTCCGTCACCTCCCTGTGCTCCGTCAGAGTCTGCCCAAGCCCTCAGCTTCTCTAGACTAGGGTCACTATTCTGAGCAGCTGCAAACTCCTTACACATTCCCAAGGCATGGGATAGGTTCCCTTCAGTCTCTAAACTAGGGTCCCTAGCTCTAGCGTCAGGGCACTCAGGATCACTGTCATCCCTAGCCCTCTGACAATGGGTCAACCCCTTCTTCTTCTTCGGAATAACCCTCCATAGCTGTTTGGTTAACTGCTACTGGGGTAATTTCTACCCCCTTTTCATTAGTCTCCATATCAGGAGACACAGGCTGGGGAATCGGCCTCTCAGGGATTTCCACACTGGCTTCTGTGGGGTCCAGGGAACTACAATTTTCCCTTGCCGCTTGGCTACGGGTAACTGCACACACCATCCCCTGTTTGAGATTGTTGCCAAGGATGACATCAACTGCTAAAGTTTTGGCTACAGCCACCTGTTTCACCCCAGTCTAGGAGAACACTAGCAAGTGGAAATGTGGTCTCCTCCCTAGTGAACCCTTGTACAGTTACAAATTTATTGGGTATAAGCTGACCAGGCTCTACCAGATCCCCTTTTACCAACGTCAGGGTTGCCCCTGTGTCTCTTAACCCATGTGTCTGTACACTATTCACAGTGACTGGGTGCATGTGTTCCCTCATGTTCACAGGCATGCTTCCAGGGACACACAAACAGCCCACAACTTTCCTAGCCCCATTCTGCGAATTGCTCATCCTTTTGGGACACTGTCTGGCAATATGCCCAGTTTCTTTGCAAACCCATCATTTGTTTCTTTTCTCAGAAAAAATCTTTTCTTTGAAACCTGGGGCTAACTGGTTTCGGTGGAGGCAGTGAGGGTTTTAGATCTCCTGAAGGCACGCTTTTCCCTTTCTGTGCTGCCATGCCCGCCCCATTAGCTCTCAGAGCAGGTCTGCTCTTGGCATGGAGGTCCGAGAATTCTGCAGCCTCTTGCACTGTTTTGGGATCTTGGTCCCCCAGCCAGGTTTTCAGCTCTGCAGGGCATGCCCCAAAAAAACTGTTCTAACAATACAGCATTTTCAATTTTATCTACAGCATTTGCTTCAATTCCCTCCCACCGTTTTAAACACTGACGTTGTTTCGTGGCTAGCTCCTCGTAGCTCATTTCAGGGCTTCTCCAGAGCATACGGAATTTAGCTCTGTATGCTTCTGCAGTTAAATCAAACTTTTTTAAAAGTGCAGCTTTAAGTTTGCTGTAATCATTACTGTCCTCATTGTTCATTTGACCCAATGCATCCTGAGCTTTACCGGTAAGTAGCAGGGATGGCTGGACACTCCAGGACCCTCTAGGAATATTTGCCTCAATACAAACTTTTTCAAAGGCATCCATATCCTCTCTCTCTTTAAATTCAGCTATCAATTTGGAATTTAATTTGTAATCCAGTCCTGTAGTTCCAGTTAAACCAAAGCCACTTACCTGCTCTGGTGCTGGTGGTTGGAGTTGTAGCTTCTCCAGCTCATGTTGCCTCTGGCGCTCACTTTCTTCACGGTCAGCCTCTCGCTGTTCACACTCCGCTTCTCGCCGTTCTCACTCCACCTCTTGCTGAAGTTGTCGCTCTTCTCTCTGGAACTCCAGCTCCATTCGGCGCAACTCAATCTGCAGCCTGACTGCTTCTGGCTCCAGAATGCTGGTGACCTTCCCCTGCTGCTGTGGTCCTTCACTTGCACTGGCCCTGCTGCCCTCCTCACCGGATCTGGACACTGCACTAGCTGCTGGCCCCTCCATGCCCAAGGTTTGGTCCTTTACAGTCACGGACTGTGACGCGACACACTGGGCATCAGTGGCCATCAGAGCATCCACGAGGTTCTGTTTGGTGGCTCTCCCCTCATGCAGGACTCCTCTCTCCTTGCACAGCTGCTTCAGGTAGCCTGCAGTGTGCTCACTGTAGTTGGAAGCCATCTTCTTCCCTAACTACGGCTACTCTAACTTGCACTTTGAAAAAAAATAAAACAGGTAGGAACTTTGACTGTAAGCAAAATGATATCTTTCTGTTTTCTATTTTAGCGATAAATAACTGCCTTATTTTGCAAGTGAGCTGTACAGTATTAAGCTGACACACTGAACTGCTAAAGCTTGTGTTACCAATTTTATCCCACCTCTATCACCAAAACTGTCACAGACGCACTCTGCAGGTCAGACCCTCTGCTCCCACAGTGCCAACCTCAGAGCGCAATAGTGTGAACAGGTAACAGACAAGGTAACCCTCCTGTCTGCTTTTGGGTCCGAATCACCTTTAGTCTTAAGTTCTGGGGGGATTCAAACTATGAACCTTATGCTAGCATACCCAATGAACAGGCTCAGATATGTACCCTCTTCGGGGATTGCGGTACAATCTTCTGCCAGGGGCACCCAGCCAGGCTTCCAAAAGTAACCCTTTTAACTCTTTAAGAGACCTTAGGTATATTCTTACCTTTTTCCAAGCTTAGCAACACCATCAGGCTGTTGAACAGTTTTGTCAGACTTAACCCCCTATACGTCACATGCAAAAAGAACTGGCAGACACCGAAGCAGTCTTTCAAAGAAAAGGTACTTTATTAAAAGATGATTAAAAAATATGAAAAATGTAAACACGGAACAATATATCAAAGAGCTCACAATTACATAACAGAACAAGGGAAAATTACAAAGCAAAACTCCTACCACAATACATTTAGATCTTTGCTATCTAAGGTATTATCTCTGGAAGTGCATTTTAAAGTTAGATCAGAGAGCTATGTCTCTCTAGAGTCCCAAGATGATATGACATATATTTCAGAAACAAGTATCAGTTTAAACTCTGTGTCTCCACACCCCTTCTGTGAGTCATCTAGCTCCTCTTTTTAGAATCAAAAAAGCACAAACATGATCTCCTATCAGGAGGTATTTTAAATAAGGTGCCATCAGAAGAAAAAATATATTTCCTATATATAACTCCTTAATTACATGTTTCCTTTGAACTTTGCAATCCCACACTGGCACCAGTGTGTTAAAAAGCTAACCGGAATCAGCCTAATGCCGTCCTGTTTCTGAAGTCATAAAGTCACATTTGGTTTGCACTTCAAAAAGCCTAGGCATATCATAAAACGGTAATAAAATGCCATTCTGAAGGAAGTCAGTTAATTAAATGGTTCCTGGTCAATTTTCATATCTTGTGGCTTCACTGAAACCTGGGGCACCCATGGAAGCACAGGCTGTCTGATGTGAGACAATCACATACTATATTTTTATATTACAAATATCATACAATAAACGTAACCAGCTGGCCAAGCGTCACAACACCCTCTCTCAACTTCTTTAAAGGGGAACTGTCAGCAGTAAGAGGCTCACACCCAAGTGTGAGGCTAATCCCAATTTGCACTTTGTGTAAAAAACATGTTTTTTTTTTTTACTGCTTACTGCAGCATAGTAGAATGTATTAGGCTAATTTTATTGACTTCTAAGGTTCCTTTTCCTGTAACCAGAAATCCCAGAATCCCCTGTAACTGACATCAGAGGAGGACTGCAGAGCTGGAAAGATTCAACAGCATGCAGTATACATGTTAAAGATTTTGTTAGGTAAAACCAGAGGTTTGCTGGTCCTGCTGTGCTCACAGGGCTTAGCACAGTCATCTGTGACTATATCTAGCCTCAGGAGAACAGCAGACCAGCAAATAGAAGATTACAGCTTATAAAAAAAACCTCTGACATTCACTGTAGGCTATTGAATCTCCCGCTGCTGCAGTCCTCCTCTGATGTCAGCTGTAAAGGAGTCTGGCATTTCTGGTTACAGGAAATTTCGGCTTACAAGTCAATTAAATTAGCCTAATACAATCTACTACACTGCTGTAATCATTAGGTAAAAAAGTGTTTTTGCACACAAAAGGCTATTTGGGATCAGCCTCACACTTGGGTGTGAGACTCTTGCTGCTGACAGTTCCCCTTTAAATAAAGACAGCAGTCTCTCAGAGCTCTGTTTTTGGCTCCATACTGTCCTCCATCTACTTCAAAGACCTCTCAAAGGCCTGCTCCTTTGCGCACATTCACATGTTCACAGACAACACAGTGCTCTTCCCCTGTGGTCCTTCTGGTCAAGAAATGGAAGCTGATCTTCAATGGGATATTAGGCGCGTTTACACACCTGTGACTGTAACGGAATGATCATTAGAGAACCAGTGTAACATTGCCTCTATTTGTGTGTAAAGTGGATCACTTTCGCTACCACAGCGAACATTCGGCTGAATCAGGTTTTCTTCTTGCCATGGTTTGTGCCGATGTGTGTCAGTTCACCCTTACAGTGTAATCAGGACGTTCCGTTCACCTCCATAGAATCACACACTGCCTGGAAACTCCGTGGGGATGCTGGAATAAAACAAGACACAATGGAGAGGGAGATTTTCCAAAATAGGAGCCACATGTATTTGGAGCACAGAGCAACACAAACAGCAACGGCGCCACACAGGTAAGGATCATTCCGTAACAGAAATCTGTGTGTAAAAGCACCTTTTGATAACCTCTAGAAGGGATTCCATTTGAATCAGATGTCCCTGAATGTTGTCTCCATGACTGTTGGTAGTAAGTCAGTGGCTGGTCAAGCTACTCAGTCCCCGACCTACCCTTCATTACATCAGATGGCACTGTGTTGAAGGCTGTGCCCTTCTTTGACTACCTTGGTGTCTGGATAAACCAACACCTAACTTGGTCCTGGTGCATGGAGCAGCCCTGGCCCTGCTCAATACCACCTATGCTGATCAGCACCTGAGGTATCAGTGCCGAGGTTCACACTACTGTATAGTGTATATTATACGTATATTGTAAATAATATTTTTATTGCTCTGCTGTATGTGAACTGGATATAATAGCTGCACCTTGTATTACTTCACCTGCTGACATTATTGTACTGAAAAATGCACTGCTGTATTCTTGAGTGACTTTATCCAACCATCTATTATATTTTACAGTAAGTAAGTAAATAAATAATTAAATATATAGCTTCCCAAAGTCCTTGCAAAAGTACAAATAAACTACATCTATGGCTTTGTTCCTGTACGCCTCCTTGGTCATCCTCTCAGAGAGTGTAATCAGGTCAGTTTAGCACAATCCAGCACATCAAATTTTATCTTTCTAAAACTACATGAACATTAAAAAAACCTCGACATATAGCTAATCTGGGCAGAACTTAATGGGCTCGCTCTCTAACAATACGCAAGTCCTATGAAAAAATTCACACTACTGAAACTGTTTCAGATTATAATGGTTAGCAATATGTTCATCCTGCCTCTCTGACCATTACCCGTTGGTCCAAGTCAGAGATACCCCTGCCCATCCACTCTGAAGTCCATCGAGCTCCAATTTGAGTCCAATCTGCTTCTGCAATTCTTTTTTAAATGACCGCCCCACTGTATGCGTTTCCTTGCATATTCACATGTACACAGATGACAGTGCTTTTTGCTTTGAGTGCCCCAGTCCCTAAGCTACAATCGTCTTGGCAGCAGGACTTTGAAAATGTCCAACACTGGTTCCATTCAAATCAGCTCTCTCAATGCGAAAAGGACCTGATTTTTGGCACCAAGCAGAGTCTCAACAGGTTAGCCTCTACCCTGATCTTCACGATTCTCAAGGGCACCTCCTGTGAAGATGTCCTTCAGTGTTTGGTTGAACTGAAATCTTGATTTCTTCTCTGACATCGATATCATGCATAGGAAGCTCGGTCCCCAAGCCTGGCACAATATACCGCAGCAAGTCTAGTCTTCCACCAGGGCCCTTGAGAGGATGAGGGAACCAGGGATCATTCCCAGGGCCCAGCACCAAAGAGGGGCCCAGGCCGCTTTGCACACTACTGTACGCAGTTGCACAGGGGCCCCAGAGTCTGAAACTTTCCCAGGGCCCAGAATTCCTCTCACAAGGCCTGTCTTCCACTTTTTCGCCTCGAGCTTATTCTCAAGATGATTATGCCAGTGTCTGACTACACAGGTGTGGTCTGAAGCGCTGCTCCCTAATTTACCCTTGCCTCTTCCATTTCTTTAGTCAATTTGCCCTCAGCTGCCCTCCTAGCACCCACCACTGTTACATCTCCGAGAATCTTTCTCTCCCCTCTCTTGAGAATCAATGCCTCTCACACTGCACCATCTTTGTTGCTAACTTTTGGTTTGTTTCCCTATCCTGGTATCACTCACTCCTATCCCCCTTCCTTCCCTCCTCTTACTCCCTCTATTCATTTGACATCCATTCCGGCTCAATAACATAATGCAAAACCTGTACTAGGCAATCTTTCGTTGCCTCCTACCTCTGGTTCAGCCTCCCCATTTACTCCTCCCCAGTCCTTCAAAGCCCTGCTCAAAGATCATGACGTTGCCCCCTACTGTGCCTGCAACTAGCCATACTGTCACATTCCCCCTACCCATTTCCTCACCCACCTTCCTGTATGGCTACATTTTCTCTTCCTCCCCCTCCTCGCCCTGTTCCTTTAAAGCTATTTTTGGCCTCGCTTGTATACTCTTTGCCTCCTCATTCCCCCTTTCTCTATTTTAACTTGAGAGTTCTGCATTGTATCTTACAGAACTTCCACAATACTGTATTTATTTACAATTTGCACTTTCCTGTATTTGGCCGAACCTCTGCCACCATGGTCATTCTGATTAGACACTATAATGTTTCTTTTACTGTCCACCGATATATAATTTGCTCTACTTTCATTTTATACTTTTATTGAAGATTTTTCAATCGTCACCCCAAGACTGCACCTGGAAACAAGCTTCATCTCAATGTACCTATCCCAGACGACAAACTTTAATAATCACATTTGATGCACGGCACCCTTCTTTGACACAGCAATTATAAAAAAGGTCCTATTTTAAAAAGGGTTTCTTCAATTTTGTGATTATAACGCAATCTTTTGAGAAAAAAAAAGGACCCACACTCTTTAGGGCAGACCACAAATGAGTGCAACAGCACTGACCGATTTTGACATGTTCAATATCTTCCTAAAACTGTTACTTCAGTTTGCCAACTCCCAGAATATTAGGCCCTGGCGCATCACCCAGCTCACTGATTCTCAGCAGCAAAAGCCACTGAGACGCCTCAACCACACCTGGGCTGGATTTTTAGCAGGCTCTGAAAGTCCCACTAGGTCTGACTAGAGCTAAAAAATTTGCAAACATTTTACAACCTACATTTTTCTTCACTTGCAGGTGAAATTTGCACAGTTGTTTAAATCACAACACTTCACATTCTTTGGTGGGAGACTAGAATTTGATGTAGATGTCAGGTCATGAAGGAGACTGTCATCTAAGCCTTTCCAGAATCTTATGTTTTGAATAAAGCAAAACTGCGAGAAACAAACCCCGATCTTTATGCCTATGCCAGGAGCTGTGCTCTAAAAATCAGGCCCCTGGGTTGCAGTCTCTATTGTATGAGGTAAACTCCTACCACACCGCAAAAAAGAGTGCCTTAAATAATCACAGACTGAAATGAAACAAGTGCTCACCTCTCAAAGATAAATCAATTATTTTTTGATAAACAAAGGATTGATCTACACTATATCAGGGTTCAACTGCTATTTACAAATAAAAAAAAATAATGTTTTGCTTATTTGTGTTTATTTTTGTTAAATGGGTAAGGTCACTGGGAATTACAATGCCTTTTTGCAAGATGACCTGAATTAAATGTTGGTATTCGTTATGGAGGGCACATTAATGTGACAAGCAGACAGAGAAGCATCAAGTAAGGCAGTTACAACGTTCGGTTCTCATGCACTCATAGAAACTATACCCAGGTAGCCAGTTTACAAAGGCATATTTCTACAACAAACTGCTACAGCAATAGAGATCTGCTGCCCCCTACTGTATTATCAACAAAGACATTTATTCTCTCTCAGGATCCTATGGTCTTATTTTGCAGCTAACCCAGTGAGAATCAACAGTCTGACCTTCTTGTGTGTGAAATCTGATACCTGATGTACCAAGGTAAGTGATAACTACAGTAAACAGATATGTTTAGGGTAGCAGTTGCAGAAGAGTGTGCATAACTTTTTGCTGCACTATACTGTAACTGGTAAACCTTTCCCTGCTTTATGTCACTAATTAAACATCAATACTCAGGTATGCATATATTGTATACGTTAACAGGGCCTCTACAGACTGTCTCTTATGGTATAAGAAACTACGAGCATGAGGTTTGGGTGAGAGGACAGCAAAGCTGAGTGGTTCTTGCTGCCCAAACCTCACAAGAGGAGTACAGTATGCGCCACTTACAGCGTCCGTGTTTAAATCGGACAGCTGCGTATAGCTAAAGCTACCAACTTTCCGAGGTCTAAAACTGGGACAGTTCATCCTGATCATGACCCCCCCCACCATGTCACTCCCATGGATGCTGCGCGCAAGTGGTTAAATTGTGCTGCTTGCTCTGGCCATGCCACCCCAGAGTAACACCAGTAGTAAAACATTCAGATTAAAATAATACATCATTCTGCTGCAGCAAGTTCCAAACCATGATGTACAGAAAGTTCATTAGAAGCAAACCTGCATTAAATTGTGATCAGACATTCGAGCTGCATGTATTGCTCCTCCTGACAGTCCCATCCAACCCGCTTACACTCACCTCATGTGCTGAGCAAACTTCATTTCAGTGACTCCCACCACATCAGATTTTTTTTCACACACTTCCCTACAGCTGATCAGGTTCGGGTACCTTAGTTCCCTGCTGCCAGTCTCTTCTCCTTCTGGAGTCACTCTAAGCTGCTGGCAGGCAGACGTCCACATGTGCTTGTTTGCACTACTACCCATTCTAATCTAACAGGAAGGAACATGCTTTACTGTGCTCCCACTGACATGCTTGCAGTGCAACACGGGCGCAGGGACTGAAGTTGCAAACTGCTGTCCAGTCCAAGCAGCGCCACAGTAGTGCTAAAATAACTGTCACTCACGGATTAGCAGTCAGCAGCAAAAAAAAAAAAAAGGGGGGGATAAAACTGGGACAAGTAAGCAAAAATTGGGACAAAAGTGACATTTTGCAAAACTTGTGGGGACACTGGGACATGCTGCCTAAAATAGGGACTGTCCTGGGAAAATAGGGACAGTTGGTAGCTTTACATATAGCGGGCATTTTTCCTTTTCCAGAAACCATTTCCATAGCACTACACATAAAACCAGAGTACTATACCATACTGTAGCCGCCAATAATCCTCTAGAGCATCTGTAGTCTGGTGTTAATCATTTGATAATGTGGTGACGCGGTTGATCACACAGAACAATAATGGCCCTCTATAGCCCTCAGGAATTGCGGCGTGCCACTCTACACCACATTTTCTGCCTCCAATACACAAACAAACAAAACAAACAAACAGAAACAGCTTCCCAGCTTAGAGAGGTAAACCTGAAGAGCTATCTTGCTAACTTATGTAAGTGTGTTGTCTTTTGTTTAAGCAGCTTACTGGCGTGCCTCAATGGAAAGGCAAACTTTCTTTTTTTCTTTTTGAAGCATCTGGTATTAGAACACCACTCTGAATGCTTTTGTGCATCCGTGCGGTGTCTCCCTTCAATAGTGCCACTAAAATGCTGCCATGTAGTTTATTATATTTTAGTAAATAAATTTCTCCAAGAGACAGGACAGTTTGCAGAAGTAAGGAGACCAGGTGAGACTCGACAAGGAATAAGAAACACTCCACCTTGGAGTATCCACCACTTCAAACGCTGCCCGTGCAAAAGTGGCTGAAACTGAAAAGATGAAACAGTACAGTATTAAGTATTTATTTATAAATGCATATACAGTACATTTAATACGCACAGTATTAGCACAGTGCTGGGTGCATCGTGATGGCACACAAATGGTAATGGAAAACAGATCAGGGAAGGCTGCAGCAGAATGTGAGGCTGAAAAATGATCACACAGCCTCTAAGACAGAACTTTAGTTTAGTTTGGACAGCCACTTGTAATGGACAAAAATGCCTCACACAGAGTAGTCTGTTACAAGCAGCTGATATTTTGACCAGTTTACGAATGTTATAAGTGTAATAATCCATTCTGGATGTATGTCAGTGTTGTAATAACCCACCCAGGTTGTTCTGTTATTGCAATACTGCCGCACACCCGACCATGGATTATTTCTTATATAAATCACTTGAGTTAACTTGAGTGATTTATAGTACGTTTTAAAAATAATATTTTTTTTGTTTCAAAAGTTAAATGAAGCTGCCCTCCCCTGGATGCGAAGTGAAATGGACTACTCTGAACATTCCTGCATGACAGGCCACTGTATGTATGCAGGACAAGAGGTACAGTGACCCTGTACACTGACTGGCTGAAATCACGCAACTGATTTATAATCTGCATATGAAATCCAAGTAGCATTCCCTACTGACATAAATAAAAATTACGTACTTACCGTAACTGTTGATCTTCCAAAATATCTTCACCACTTATTACCTCTTATAGGTCTGTGGCTGGAGGCACTAGAACCCCATGTAAGCAATCTGTTTGCTGGGAGGGAGCTGGCCACAGCTACTGAGCACAGCGTGGTGCCGTGGGCCAGCCAATTAACAGTTGCCAGCTGTCTCACTCACCTTAGTTCTGGTCACCATGAGAGGGAGCCACAGCTACTGAGCATCCCATGGTGCTGCGCGTCAGCAAATAATTGTTGCCAGCTTTCTCACTCACCTCAGTTCTATTCGCCAGTAGAGAAACAAAGTGGGGGGAAAAAGAGAGGGCTTAGAAGTTTCTTAGCCCAAAGGGATAGAGGAAGGATATAGGAATATAAACAACAAAATAAAACCCAACTACCAACCTTTAAATAGCGAAATGGAGCACAATAGGTGGTACAAGGAGGAGTTGGGTATAGAGCCAGCATCTTAATCAACTAGCCAGAGAGGAGAGGGATAGTGATCTTAAAGGTGCAGCCAGTTACTGGTTCTAGAAATAATATTCTTTGAAAATTAACTGATGCTCACCTACCTTTGAATATTACTCTACATGAAATATCTGAGGCTATTAAACAAACTAAAGCAAATAAAGCTCCAGGACCAGATAAGATCCCACCATTCCCCTATAAAATAAATCTGGAATGGTGGTGTAACCTCTTGGCGATATTATTCAATAAAATCATAGCAGACAATTATATACCTCACGTATGGAAGGCAATATAATAGGACCGACCCTTAAAAAAGGAGATCCAAATCTCCCCAAAAATTACAGACCAAGAAGTTTGACTGTCTAGGTAAGCTTTTTGCAAGAATAATTTTGACTAGACTTAATAGTTGGTCAGAACATCATAATGTGTAAAATATATACCAGGCAGGTTTTAGAAGAGGTTACTCAACCACTGACCAGCTGTTTCATTTTGCATCATACTGTGGAGGAATATTACACCAAAAAACATTTACCTGTTTATTTGGCTTTTGTAGATTTTAAGGGTGCATTTGATGGGGTAAACAGATCACTTCTTTGGGATAAATTGTATGACTTAATATGAATCATACAATTTTGTGAATGATCATCGGTCTCTATTCTGGTAACTGGACTATAACAAAGTGTAATCTGAAAGGTAGTATTTTGCATCGTTCTGATACAAAACAAGGTGTGAAACAGGGCTATATTTTGGTTTTTTACTATTTAATTTGTTTGTTAATGATCTTCCAACTGCCTGTTTGATAGAGACTTCCCATTCTCCTTCTGTTGGAGGAACTTTAGTGCCAGTACTCATGTCTGCCAACGATTTGGCATGGATTTCTGTTTCTCGAGTGGGACTAGAGAGACAGCTTATGTTATTACAACAATACTGTATTAAAAATAGGTTAAAAATGCCGGCCTGGTGGTGCTGAGGCGCTGGTCGCCTTACCTCATACTACGCCGGCCGTGAGCCGAGGGCCAGGATGAGCATGGGTCACTGGGGGTTGGCAGGGCTGGAGACGGATCGGCGTCCTGGGACACTCTCCCTCTCTGGGGAGGGGGTTTACCAGTGATGGGGCGTTGACTGGCTCCCTAGCAGCGTGCTGTAAAACACTACAGGGCAGAGATGGGGCCAATGTCTGGAGGCAGCGTGTGTGGACGCGTGCGCGCTCTCTCCGCTGACGTCCTGTACGCCTCTCTCTGCAGGGGAGAAAATAGAGAAAAAATGGAGCCCTCGCCATGGATGACGATGGTCCCCCCTCACAGTGCCTGAAAGGCACCTCCCCCGAACTGGATCCGGACTGGTGGGTGAGTACCTCCCCATCCCCCGCCACGAGGGATAAGTCATGAGGGCTAAAGGGGAGGGGTCTGATACCCAGTCGGTGCAGAGGGGGGACGTCAGAGGGTTAAGGAGGGGGCTCCCAGAAACAACACCAAAAAAAAAAATAGGTTAAAAAGACACAAATCTTAATAGTAAGGAAATGCAGTTCTAAATATAGATGGTGTCTTAATGGTGCTCCCTTGGAAGTGGTCTCTATCGATATTTAGGATTCTACTTTCCTAATAACTGTAAAACAACAAAACATATCAGGTATACCTTGAATGAACTATTCCAGCCAAAAAAATGCTTTGTTGAGGTTTAATGCTAGATATGGTGGTTACTCCGTAGCTTCCATCTTACAAGCAACAGAGATGAAGATGAACCCGGTAGCTCTTTATGCAGTAGAGATATGGTATGATAAAAATGCTGAACAATTAGAAAAATCTTTCACCCAATTATACAGAACTATTTTACAAATATTCAAATCAAGAGCTTCAGACATAGCTAGGGTAGAGCTAGGTCATGTGAAGATAAATACTTCGCTCTTTCAGCCAAAACAGCATACTGGATTAGATGCACAAGTCTGGACACAAAAAGATTGACTAAACTTATAAAAAGGGTCTCAGAAATGCTGCAATCTTATTGGCTGCTAGGATTCCAACAGCCTTACATTAATCCCTGTTACACTGTCATTTACAGCCTTATCACCATGGCACATGGATTCTCTTCCTGTCAGCATTCCATTCTCTAGCACTACTGAATGACTGGAATGATGCATTCTGATTTTGTACCAGCATTCTCAAACTGTTGGTGGAAGAACTATTTTATTAAAAATGTCCCTCGGGGGGGGGTGCTAATGAGCCAAACAGCGTGAGGTAGCCTTTTCTCCTCGCTCTGTCCACCGCCGCAAAAAATAACAAATAAAAGTTGTTTGAAGTGAGTGGAAAGTCAGCAGATTTGTACCCGAGCCTACATAACAAGACGATGGATGAATGTATTATTTCTTCTGCGGCTAAAACCTCGCGTTCAGCCACTAAAAATCAGAAGAAACAGCTACCGGCCTCACAGGTGGGAAGTACAGGGCCTATCTCGTTATCAGCGACTGAAGTCAGCGCATTGGGCCGGGAAGTCACGCAAGTGCTGGCCACCCTAGAACGACGACTCACCAGCCTGGCCACCAATTTTGACCAAAAGCTGCAGGAATTGGTGGATCTCCACGTTACACATGCCACTCGACTTAACGAAATGGAGCAGAGGGTCTCAGACATAGAGGATTCCACCTCCCCAATGCCAGAACAGATTATTGCCTTGCATAAAGAGCTCGAAGACTTCAAAGAGCTCTTCGATTACCAAGAAAATTATCATCGTCGGCTGAATCGGAGACTCCGAGGGCTCCCGGAAGGACAAGAAGGACCCAGTGTATTAGATTTCTGTGCTAAAAAATTACCTGAGCTGCTTTGTCTCTCCCTGAAGAATGTCTATTTGAAGTTGGAGAGGGCTCACCGAGCTGTAATGCCCAAGCCAGCCCCGGGCCAGCTGCCAAGACAGATTGTTATGAGAGTCCATAATTTTCAAGTTCGTGAGGCGATCCTCATGGCATATTGAGGTCAGTCAACTCTCCAATATGAGGGACATAAAATCTTTCTCTCTCAAGATTATTCGGCTAGGCTTGTTCTTAACACAGCACGTGATGGAGCCCACAAGGGAGGGGCATGTCCTGGACATGGTTCTAGCAGATGGGGATCTGGTAAGGGACCTGGTTGTAGAGGATCCCCTGACTGGGAGCGACCACAATATTGTATGGTTTCAAATAAGCATGGGGGAGGGGAGAGATCTAGGACACTGACAGTGGACTTCAGGGGAGCAGACTTTGTAGCCATGGAAATATTCTCAAGGATCACTTGAAGGGGATTACAACAATGACAAATGTGGAAAACAGATGGGAGGTCATAAAACGGGGACTTCATGAGGCAGTCAGGACCTGCGCTAAGGTGAAGCGTAAGGGAGCAAGGTCACAAACATGCTGGTGGTCCAGTGAGGTTCAGGTAGCAGTCAGAGAAAAGAAGGCTGCCTATAAAAAATATGAAACAACGAGAGGGAATAGGGAAAAGGAAATGTACCATCTTGCATCTAGAAAAGTCACCCGGATAGTGCAGGGGGCAAAGTCCAGTAAAGGGCAGCGGCTGGCACAGGGGATACGGGGAGGGGAAAAAGGGTTCTTCCAGTACATTGGGGAGAGGAGAAAAACTAAGGGCCATCTCGGCAGGTTGAGATCAGAAGGAGGGTGGGTGGAAGAGGCGAGGGACCAGGCAGAGGTATTAAACGAGTACTCTGTCTCTGTGTTCACTGTGGATGGGGATGGGATATCTACAAAGCAAGGCACGATGGGGATAGAAGCGGTAGTTAGTGGGATCAGGGGAGCAGCAGAAATGGAGCAAGAGGGAGGAAGAGGTACCCCAGGGGTGTCACATCAGGATAAGGATGAAAAGGCCAGTAAGGTGGAGGGACAGATGATGCTATCTCCACGAAAGGGTTAGTTAGCCTTAGGGCCTAAAAGAAAGATAAATCCTGGGCGGATGGCATTCATCCGAGTACTATGGGGTGGCGGATATACTGGCTGCAACCCTGTCGGAGCTCTTCAACAGGTCGCTTGAGACAGGAGGGACTTAGGGATTGGGCGAGAGGCACATGGTGCCAATCCATAAAGGGGGTTGAGGAAAGTACCAGGTAACTATAGACCCATCAGTCTGACTGCGGTGGTGGAAAATTAATGGAGAGTATACTAAAGGAATGATTGGGGTATACTTAGAGGAGGTGGAGGTCTGGATAGTCGGCAACATGGGTTTGTGCCAGGTAGATCGTGTCAAACCAATCTTGTGGAGTTCTACAAATGGGTAACATCAGAATTGGACAGGGGAAAGCCTGTGGATGTATTATTCTTGGACTTCAGCAAGGCCTTCGACTCTGTCCCCCACAATGGTCTGGTGGAGAAACTGACGGGGTTGGGAGTAGGCCCTTTGATAGTCAGATGGATTGAAAACTGGCTAGCTGGACGCACTCAGAGAGTAGTGGTCGGTGGGGAGCTCTCGAACCCCAGAGAGGTTGGTAGTGGGGTACCACAAGGCTCGGTCCTGGGTCCAATCCTGTTTAATGCATACATTTCGGAGATCAGGGAGGGTATAGGGTGTGAAATGAGTCTCTTTGCTGATGACTCCAAGCTGGGAGCAGTAGTTGAGGGGGAAGAGGGGAGGTTGGCCATGCAATGGGACCTGGACACCATGGAAAGGTGGGCTCACACATGGAAATTAAATTTCAATATCACCAAGTGCAAGGTGTTACATCTTGGGAGGGGAAACCCTAAACACAGGTACACCCTGGGAGGGGAGGCGCTGGAGGCCTCAACAGGGGAAAAAGACCTAGGGGTCATGGTGGATGCATGTATGAATAACTCCGAGCAGTGCAGGAGAGCGGCTAGCAAAGCAAACAGGATGTTGGGATGCATCGTAAGGGGGATCACCTCTATGAGCAGGGAAGTGATTCTGCCACTGTACAATGGATTGGTTAGACCACACCTTGAGTACTGTGTACAGTACTGGAGACCACACTTGAAGAGGGACATACAGCCCTGGAGAGGGTACAGAGGAGGCAACTAAGATGATAAGAGGACTGGGGATTTGGATGATGAGGACAGACTTGAGGAGCTCTGCCTGTTTTCAATGGAGGAGAGGAGAGGCGGGGACATGACTGAGGTCTTCAAGTACCTCAAGGGAATAAATAGGTAAACACGGAGGATCTTTAGACTAAAGCAGGTGGTATCACCAGAGGGCATGGTTTGAAGTTGGAAGGTGGAAGGGTGGGGGGGGGGAGAGGAGGAGGTTTTTCACTGAGAGGGTGGTGGATCCTTGGAACATGCTGCCTGGCGAGCTGGTTCAGAAATCCACAGTGGAGGGCTTCAAGAGAGGGTGGGACAGATACAGAAAGCCGATGTATCAGATGATGGCCTGACCCAGGGGGGGTGTGGATGGATGATAGGGGTTTCTGGAACACGGGGGGGCCTCTGTACCCAACTAGGGATCTGAGGTTCGAGCAGACTCGATAGACTGTAAGGCCTAATCTACTGGCAATTAGTATGTTAGTAAGTGAAGCTCTAATGCTCAGAGGACTCCTGTGGCGAGGGGGGAGCAGGCGGAAGACCTTTTTGCCCATGTCCCTAATGTATGAGGGGAAGGCCGCCGCAGTAGCTCTGAACGTCTCCCAAGTTAAGGGCCCCGTAGGACCCACATGGCCCGGGAGACTGCAGGGTGGCTGCAGAGGGATGGGCGAAGGGCACCTAAGAGCACGTGCCTGACCTCTGCCAGGGCTCTGAGATCTAGGGAGCGAAGCCACCAAGACTGGGGATGCTGAGATCATAGCGGGTTGCGAGGAGGTAACTTGAGGAGGAAAACCCCGGAAGAGCCCAGAAGGGGACTCTCCCCTGTGATGCAACTGAGGATGTATTTGTCCAGAAGGGCAACCCTCAGTACCGCCACTAGAAGGTGCCCTGGAGACCTCGAAGGAAAGGTGGGGATCAGCGCTACGATTCCTTCCTACACCCCACAGGGCAGGGGGAATGCGCCGCCACTCCTCACCCCAACCTCTCAACATCTCTGACTCTGAAGCGGCCCTCTTACACGACCCTAGTACCAGGGTTCCCCGCTTTGCAGACCTCCAGAGGGAAGCCACAGAAGTAGGACTCCATGCCCCTTCTGAAGGAGCCTTAGCAGCACCAGGGATGGCAGCTGCCTGGGCTCCCTTAGAAGTGGGCATCCTCCCACAAATCTTGGAACCATCGCCTCTAGAAAGTCCCCGGCCACCCCTAGACGTGGGACCCCCATGGTGAACCTGCTCTGGGGACTTGGGAAGAGGAACACTGGGCCGCCAGACACCCCGACCTACAGAGAGTTCCGAATCTGAAGACTCAGGCTGCCAGTCCAGGTCCACCTTTGAGTCATCCTCCCCCAAAGAGGAGTCGAGCAGAGTGACCTCCAGAGAGGCTACCTCAGGAACATCTCCTATAACAGCACCGGGAGCGGCACCGACATAGGCTGCAACGATGCCAACGGCACCACTCAAGTCCCCGGCGCCGGGAACCACAATGGCACTGCCAGCAGTGCTGCCCGAGTCCCCGGCACCATGGGCAGTGCCGGAACTCGAAACAGCACCACCAGCGGCGCTGCCAGAGTCCCTGGTGCCATGGACGGCGACAGAACCCAAAGCCCGTGTCCCCGGCGCCACAGACTATGCCGGAACCCAAAACGGTGTTGCTAGGTGGCATCGAGGGTCCACCAGTGCTGGGCCCCGTAACCTGGGGCCATGACATTGGGGGAGCCTACACCTCAGATGAGGTGACTGCTGGGACAGCACCAATGATGTGACCCCGCGGGAGGAACTGCACCATTCCTCCGGCACCAAAGAAGAAACCTCCTCCTCGGCAAGACTGGAAGTGGAGGAGGTTCCCTCCTTGCCGGGCTGTATAGACCCGGGAGGGGACCCAGAGGAAGGGTCAAGAGATCTGGCCTGGGAGGCCAGCGGGCAACATCGTCCTCCAAAAGCTGGTGGAGCCCTGCCAATTTTAAACATGCAGATTTCCAACACATGGCAGTCCATGGAAAAACAGGCGTCACAGTGGTCCATATCATGGTTAGGTCCCAGGCACCGAAGACAAACATCATGTCGATCCATGACGGAAAACTGCCGGCCACATGGGCACTGACGCATAGTGGCACGGCCCGCCTCTGATTTACTCTTGGCCCCCAAATCGGACATGATGCAAAATTACTTTATAAACAACAAAGATCCCGGTGCTGTCCAAATATAAAATTAAATGGTCTTACCGGCTCCAACCGCGTCGGGATGTAGAACCGGGATGAAGGAGTCAAATTAGCGGCGTCAAAGAACAAAGACCTAATGGCGCAGCAGCAATTTCTCATACTCGTGCAGCAGGTGTAGCCTCAACGGCAGGAGAAACAGAACTGGGATGGAGGAGAAGGAGTCTTTGGCGCCTAACGGCCGCCTCGCACACCACGCAAAGCGTCAGCCTCGAGATACGTGCCGACAACGCCAGTTCCTCCCTCCCCCCCCAAAAAAAACCTCCTGTGGCGGGTGCGCGCCTCTGGCTTACACCCAGCCGTAATGAATGATGAAGATTGACAAGGGAAGATCAACTCAGCCATGGACCCCTGACCGGGCGCTGTCTTCTCTGGCGGTGCTGCTTCTCATCCTGCTGCTCCCGGACCACTTCCTAAACTAGCGGCCAACCTCAGAGAACAATTCAGCCATGGCCCCCTGACCGGGCGCTGTCTTCTCCAGCGGTGTGGCTTCTCATCCTGCCACCGCCCACCCGCTTCCTAAACTAGTGACCAACCTCAGAGAACAACTCAGACACGGCTCCCTGACTGGGCGCTGTCTCCTCCAGCTGTGCAGCTTCTCATCCTGCCACCACCTGCGCGCTTCCTAAACTAGCGAGCAACCCTGGAGAACAACTCAGCCATGGCCCCTTGACCAGGAGCAGTCTCCTCTGGTAGTGCGGCTTCTCATCCTCTGCCGCCTGCCTACTTCCTAAATTAACGGCCAACCCCTGAAGAACAACTGAGCCACGGCCCCCTGACCGGGCACTGTCTCCTCCAGAGGTGCGTCTTCTCATCCTGCTGCCTGCCCGCTTCCTAAACTACTGGTCAACCCCAAAGAACAACTCAGATATGCAACTCAGCTTGAAAACTGGTGCCTTCCTGCACCCTGCGGTGACTGGCCACCCTCTCAGACTTGGATTTTCTTACTGGCTACCACAACCATTTCCCTACAGACTCTCTCAATTGTTAAGACTGTGCTACTGTTAGAAGTTACTGCTGTGTAAATTTTAATTTTTACAACTGCCTGCCACAGAATCGATACAGAATTTATTAAAAGAGTGAAATTTATAGCAGTTAAAGAACTGCAGTGATTACAGCTCCTCTGAACTCTTTGCTCACTATTCGCGCTCACATACCGAGTGCCCCTTCTAACTTTAAGCCTTATCCCGCTCTCTTTCCCAAATCTGCTATCACCCCTCCTTGCTAAGTCTTTAATCCTGAGGCATCAATCGTGCCATAAGGTCTCACCTGAGCTCCACTTTGCTCACAATCCCCCTCCTCCTTCTTTGTCTTACCTACTCCTGAGTTATGGGCTGTTGACCTGCCCACCAATTTAGTGGCCGGCTAGCTATTGTTTTATTCCTTCCCCACTAAGTCTTTCTCTAGAAACTCCCTCGCTTTTGTGTGGCAACCATTACAAAAACCTAACCTTTCTCCTTCCTCCTTTCTTTTTCAGCCACGGTCCCCTGACCAGGCGCTGTCTCCTCCAGCAGTGTGGCTTCTCATCCTGCCACCGCCCGCTTCCTAAACTAGCGGCCAACCCCGGAGAAACATAGAATTTGATGGCAGATAAGGACCGCTTGGCCCACCCAGTCTGCCCATTTCCCTACCTAATGGATAAGCTGCAGATCCTAGTTAACCAGCAGCCTACTTCTTTCTACCCCCACCCCCTAGAATTGCCTTATGGCTGTCCCATGCATGCTTGAATTCAACCACTGTTTTTGACTCCACAACCTCCTCCGGAAGGCCGTTTCATGCATCCACAACCCTCTCTGTGAAAAAATACTTCCTTACATTACCTCTGAGCCTCCCTCCCCTCTTCAAATTGTGCCCCCTTGTTCTTGCACACCTCTTTTTGAAAGATGCTACCCTCTTGGACTTTGTTGATTCCTTGAGGTACTTGAAGTTTCTATCATGTCCCCCTCTCCTCCTTTCTCGAGGCTATACATATTAAGCTCCTTTAGTCTCTTCATATGTCTTCCAGTGCAGACCCTGCACCATTTTAGTGCCCTCCTCTGGACAGCTTACATCTTGTCTATGTCCTTGCGGAGACTGGGTCTCCAGAACTGCACACAGTACTCCAGATGGGGTCTCACCAGCTGTCTGTACAGAGGGATAATGACTTCCTGTTTTCTACTGGTGATGCCTCTCCCTATGCATCCCAGTATCCCCCCAGCCCTCCTTACTGCCCTCTCACACTGTTTGCCCACCTTTAAGTCATCTGATATGACTACCCCCAGGTCCCTTTCCATTTTTGTTGTTGTATCTCACCCCCCATTGTGTACTCTTCCCCTGGGTTTTTGTTTCCCAGGTGCATTACCTTGCACTTCTTAGCATTAAATCTAAGCTGCCATACATTTGACCATTCCTTTAACCTTGCCAAGTCCCTTCTCATCCTTTCCACCCCACCCTGTGCATTAACTCTGTTGCAGAACTTTGTGTCATCTGCAAAGAGACATACTTTTCCTTCTAGTCCCTCTGCAATGTCGCTTACAAAGACACTGAAGAGGACCGTCCTAATACTGAACCCTGCGGCACCCCACTAGTAACCCCCTTTCTTCAGAGTGGACTCCATTTACTGTTACTCTCTGTGTCCTGTTCTCCAGCCAATTCTTTACCCAGGCTATCATCTTGGGACCCACCCCCAGGCTGGCTAACTTGTATATTAATCTTTTGTGTGGGACTGAGTCAAATGCCTTGCTAAGGTCTAGGTAGGCTATGTCCACAGCCTCTCCCTGATTTTCTACTTTGGTCACCCAGTCAAAGAAATCTATTAGATTCGTCTGGCATGACCTTCCTGCTGTGAATCCATGCTGCCTTGTGTCCTGTGCCCCTCTGGCCTCCAGGTACTCGACAATTCTTTACTTCAGAAGTGATTCCATCATTTTCCCCATCACTGAGGTTAAACTAACAGGTCTGTAGTTTCCCACCCCATCTGGACATTTTCTTATATAGACTCGTCTTGTCACATGAGTAAGTTCCCACTTTCCCTTTAGCTCCTTATATAAACAGGCCATCTAGGGGATCTCGTCCTCTAAATTCTCAGCCCAGCAATTCTGCTTCTCCAGTGTGTCACCTTTCACCTCCTTCCCTGGTGCACTCAACCACCTTCAGCTAGCGCTTTCTCACTGTGCAGAATTCAAAATGCTTATAATGTCACCCTGCATGCTCCTGCTATTTCTCCCCACACTTACCATCCCTAGTCCCCACATAACTAAACAATTTGGCCCTGTAGGACCTTATTCCCCTTCTCCTCTCACCCCCACAAACATTTGCACAGTAACACCATTGCCCTCCTCCTCCTCCTATCTATGGAATCACTTTCCTCTCCTCCCCAGTGCCTCTATCACATCTACATCCAACTTCTCTGCCACCATTCACCTACTCACACTCTCTCACATCCCAGCCTCTTACTCCTCCTGTACCTCTTATTTGGCAGTCTCACTACCCTGGTATAAAAATCAAAAGCTTCACTACATAATAATAGCACTACTCCTATTTACCTCAGGTGATATAAACCCTAACCCTGGCCCTCTTTCCACCCATGACAAAGCTGCTAACACCTCCCCTAATCCCTCCATGAATAACCCTCTTCCCCTCCCTAATGGTCTCAAAATACTTCGCCTAAATATACAGAGCCTTCTACCTAAACTTGCTCTCCTCCAATCACTAGTAGTATCTCTGGCCCCCGACATACTTATCTCGGAAACCTGACTCAGTAATAAAACCTCTGATCATGCCATCTCCTTATCTGGCTATACAATTGCTCATCAAGACCGGGTAGGCAGTGGAGGAGGAGTAGCAATGTATATTTCCTCCTCATTACAATTCACAACTACATTATCAACTTCCATACTCTCCGCATACGAGGCGCCAATCATTAGAGTCACCCTACCTTTCTCTATTCCCATCTTTGTTGCAGGCGTCTACTGTTGCTCGAGTCTCTCCTCCACTGTAGCTATGGATCTCATCTCTAATACAGTCTCCCAAACCCAATCGGGCGAACTGTTAATTATGGCAGATTTTAATAAATTTTTTTGAAATTTAATCCACTTTATTAATTTTATATGAAACACAACAAAAATGAAAACAATGCATAAGATGAAGAGGAAAAAACAACAAACAACCCCCAACCCTCCCTCCCAATACCCCCACCCACCCTCCTGGGATGGGTACTCTAGGCCTAAAAGAAAGTGATAACTTAAAGGAGCTATATAGCTACTGAGGAGCAGGAGAAGGATAACAGGCTATGTCATTTCAAGTACAGTGCATGTAGCTTACCCCACTTCTTGTCAAAGAGAGAGGGTTTATGGCGGATACTGGCAATCATCCGTTCAGTACGTAAGGAGAAGGACAGCTCTTGTAGCCATTCCTGACAGGAGAGGGGAGTTTGATCCAGCCAGTGTCTAAGGACCATTTTCTTAACAGAAAGGGAGATTAAAGCCACATGGTATCTCCTTTCTTTAACAGGGATCTGGCTATAATCCCCAATAATGCAAATTTCTGGTGTAAAAAGCCCTGTTAGACCTAGTAAGAGGTCGGCTCTAAGCTCTATAAGGTACCAGAGAGGGGCTACCTTATCACACGACCAGAAAATGTGGAGGAGGGTACCTTCTTCCTGACCACATCTGGTGCAATTAGAGGAAGTAAGACGTCCCATCTTAGCCAGTTTTACCAGAGTGTAGTATAAATTGTTGAGGATATGGAACTGAGTGAGACGAAGCCTGTCTTGAGAGGTATACCTATAGAGATCTCGCCAGATATTTCCCCAGTTGAGAGTGGAAGGAGGAAGGAGCGTATGCCAGATTTTAGGGCAAGTAGGAGAGGTCGATGAGATTTTATCGAGAATGAGGGAGTATATTTTAGCTATGCCACAGGGTTTTAGAGCCAATTCCTGCAAGGATTTGAGAAAGGAAGATTGATCAGTACTATCAGAAGAGGGCCCCAGTACCTGGAGAAAAAGATGTCTCAACTGGAAGATCTTGGAGATATGCACTGGACCCAGGTGGAATTTCCATAAAATTTCAGGCAAAGAAAGAAGGGTACCCTGACTAAGGAAATCTGCCATTTTGGCATCTGTCAACTGCGGTAACCAAGAGGGAGAAAGTATTTGCCCACCAATTTTGATATTGTTAGGGAGATTTTAATCTAAATTGGTTGGGCCCCTTCTTAAGCAAAGCTTGGAACTAAGTAACTGCCCACAACCTTTCCCAACTAATTCTCGAGCCTACTCACCTAAACCACAAATCTAATAACCACACCCTCACTGACTGGGCCCTAACCTCCCACCCCCACAGGATCGTACAGTCTGGGCTACTCCCTGACGCCCTTAGTGATAATCATATCATATTACTTGTCCAAAAAATCCATAGGCCCAAAGCCCCAGAAAAAAATCAAGCTAATTCGATCCTACAAATCCCTGGACCTAACCGCTATCCTCTTCAACCTAACTCACACAGACTGGACCCTGATAAACATAGCTAACACCATCGATGCTGCGTTTGAGTATTTCAAAGATAAATTTCTTACCATCTAGAACTGCCATGCGCCCCTTAAAAAAGACCAGAGTTCATGGTTACCACCTCCTCTGGGTAACTCCTGAACTGCAAGTCTGCCAAAGGGCATATGACCTAGCTTGGAAGCAGCATAAGGTTACCAAACAGCCAAATGACCTACAAAAATAAAGGTCACTTCAGAACTCCTGTACAAAAGCTATCAGGCTAGCAAAAGCTGAACACTTCCGTGTCAATTTCAACACAACTATAAATAACCCCTCCAAATTCTGGAAGGTGGTGAACTTCCTTTTCTCCCCCCAACCCCCTTTTTAAACATAAACAAATCACTAATTACTGACCATGCATCTGTCGCAGAAAACTTTAACTCCTATTTCTCATCTTGTGCCTCAGTCCTCCTGTCCTCCTTCCCTCCACTCTTGCCTTCCTCCCACTACCAACAGTCACCCTCCATCTTAAGGCTCCCTATTTTCCTTCACAAATGTCTCCCAAACTGACACACTGAACACCCTCCTCTCCCTAAACCCCCCCAAAGGCTGCTCCCCTGATGGACTTGACCTTAAGCTGCTCTTCCTCTCTGCCCTGGTAATTGCGCAGCCGCTGTTGGCCCTCTTAAACATCTCCTTCTTGACAGCCACTATCCCAACTGCCTGGAAACACGCCATGGTACTTCCCCTTCCAAAGGGAGGTGATCCTTCCTCCCCGGGTAATTACTGTCCTATTTCCCTACTCTCTACCCTTGCTAAACTTTAGGAACATGTGGTACTCTCCCTTCCAACACTCCACCTTTCTCTCAGAAACCTCCTTCTTCACCCCTTTCCAATCTAGATTTTGGAAAAAACACTCAACCACCATCTCTCTACTTAAGCTCACAGATTCCATCTTCTCAGGGATGGATAGAGGCCAAGTTACATCTGCCATCTTTGTCGACCTTGCCAAGGCTTTCGACATGGTCTCCCACTCTCTCCTTCTAGACACTCTTAAATCAGCAGGCCTTTCACAGTCGGCCACTAACTGGTACAGAGCCTACCTTATAGGAAGGATGCAATCAGTAAGAATTGCTGACTCCATCTCCCCTCCTCTTACAATCAACACTGGAGTCCTTCAGGGCTCAGTTCTAGGTCCGCTGCTTTTCTCCATCTTTCTACATGACCTTCCATCTGTCTGCACCTCATCTTCCATCCACATGTATGCAGACGATACTATTCTGTTTTACCTCAGGCCAATCCCCCTTCAGATGGGGCAACCAGACTACAGCTCGACTTCAATAAGCTTCAGCAATGGCTCAGCTCACACCACCTGTTCCTCAATGCCACGAAGACCGTCTCCATGACCTCTGGCACAAGGCAGAGACTCTTGCAGCTACCAGCCATGCCTTCTTTCCACATGGTAGCACACATGTAGAGTGTGTATTATTGAGCGCTACAATGTGAATGACTCAATAATACCGTTCTCAGTAATAGCGAGTGGTGAATAACACTGCTATATCCTGTAGAGCGAGGATAGCAAGGAGCTATCCTCGCTAGTACAGGATATAGGATCCTGTGTGCGCCGGGGTCCTGCCGAGCTGGCCACATAGCGTAGTGGAATACAGTACTGCTTGCAATGCCAGTGGACCCGGGTTCGGGTCTGGCTACGGAACAAATAATTTTTTGTAAAACAACAAAAAAAAATAACCTGCCCCATGGTCCGCACCCCCCTTGAAGTTGATTATTTTAGTTTGGGGTGTGCAGGGGCACCACCCCGTATAAAAGAATGTGTGTGCGATTGCAAGTATTGTAGTGACTGTTGCTATTTGCGATGGTCACTACAATATGGGACGCTCTTTTGACCATGGGGTCTTTTGTGGTCGCTTTATGTGATAGGCGGTCTTTAAAACCCGCCTTTATCACATAAAACCCTTCCACACCATTGACGGGACGTTACTAGAGGACACTTCCTCTTTTAGATGCTTAGGGGTTTGGCTTGACCAACACCTCAGCTTCTCTGCACATGTTGATGCCGTCCTAAAAAACTGCACCCCAAGCCTGGTGCCCTTTATATGAACCGTAGCTGCATTCCTCTATCAGCAAGGCATAAGCTTGTTCAGAAGATGATCCTCCCCATATCTGACTACTGCAATGTGGTCTACAGTGCTGCCCCCCATCCTCCTTAACCAGACTGGGCACCCTTTTTAACTCCTTCTGTTGCTTTGCCCTGGACTCCCCTCCCATTACGCACCACTGCGACTTGTCCCACCAGCTAGCATTTCCATCTCTTGTAAATAGGCGCCTCTCTCACTATGCAAAATTTGTCTCAAAATTCTGGTTTGGGGCACTCCCATCCTAACTATTTGCCTCTCTATCCATCCCTCCTCCCCTTCTCACTCACTTAGATCCACTGACGATAGCACCCTGGCAGTCCCACGATGCTCCACTAAAGCAGGACAAAATGCATTCTCTCATCGGTTCCCTAGGCTCTGGAACTCCCTCCCTCACCAAATTCATCACTCATCCTCTCCTGCCTCCCTATCCTCTGCCTTACACAACTTCCTAGCAACTAACTGCCCCTGCCCTAAACCTAGCACCTCTCTACCAACAACTAACACTCTACCTCATATAATACCAACTCTATGGTCCCCACTAGCTCTATTATTACTGTGTAGTTTACCTCTATAGCTGTTACCCTGGTCACTACTGAACTAGGGTTACCTTGTACTACTGAGTACTTATCAATTCCTTTGGTCTTGAACCTTTTAGGAGTCAACTTTACTTATTTAATTTGCTGTATGTATGTACAATTGATCAACCACATTTTGTATTCTGTATGTAGTGTACTGAACTGTACTTGCTGCTCTTCTCCCACTCCCCCCCCAACCCGGACGCACCGTGAGATGAGCAACTTGTTGCTCAGCGTGCCTTTTCCTAGTGAAACATTTAAATAAAAAAAAAAAAGAAGGATAATAATTCCAGAAACACATGGTGGTACCTGGCACTACAGCCATTTAAATTTACAGTGATGTATAAATCTGGGAAAGAGAATGTCAATGCTGATTTTCTGTCATGATATGGATCAGGAATTGAGAATTCCAAAAGTTAAAAAAAAAAAAAATGTGTGAGTTTAAACTTCGGTGTTTGTTATACTGTGTATGCACTGAACTGTAAAAGTTATAAGCTAATGTTAGAAAAGAAATAAAAGAAAGTTTTGGAAACCTGTTTTTTTAAACAGGTTCCCTCTTAAAGAAGGGGGTATGTGACAGGGTTGAATAAGGCCCTGTCTCATTTGTTTTGCAAGGAGAGTTAAACACAAGGATCTGTCCTGTTCTAGCCTCTCCTTTTCTGTATCTTGTCTGTCTGGTTGTGCAACTAAATGTTCTCATGAGACCTAGGAACTGATCACTCTGACAGTCTTGTGATTCTCTGCCTTTCACTATCTCTCTGCCTTCACTTCCTGTTTCTGTCTTTTCTTCCCCTTTGCATATCTGCGATTATAAAATATATGTGAATCTGTATGTGAAACTGGGATCCCTTGGTTTGAAACTGTATATAGTTAGACTGTGAAAATGATTGCAGAAAGCTACTGGGAATTTTGAGGGTTAATCTGAGATGCAGTTTGAGCTCCTCTTAGGCTTGTTTGCAAACTCTTTTGCAGAACTGTCAACAAGAGGTCAGTTCTGGGTCATCATGATTTTGCTGCACCTGCAAGGAAGGAAACTGACAAAGTTCTAATGCATTTTGAGAGAAACAGGATGTTTTCTTAATGAGCTCCCAGGCAAAGACCTATAAAAAGAGCAGTAATGCTTTTGTTAGAAGGAGTGAGAGACTTGAGAGACTGACACTTGGAATTAGAGCTACCCTCAAACAAAGAACTTTGTTTTCTCTGTTTGTACTGCCTTTGTAAATAGTTATACTGAAATTTTTTTATTTTATTGTTATTGATAATAATAAAATGCTACTTGCGAATTTTATAACTGATCCTGGTCTTCCTAAGCCTCCTGACCTGTGCCACGACAACATATCAAAGTGCAAAGACCCCAGCAGAACTCTCAACCATCCTCACAAACAACTTTGGTGTCATCCAACAATACAATAGTTTCTAACAAACAGAGTCCTAGTTAATGTCAAGACGACTAAGGCCATGCTCTTCAGATTAAAATCCAGGCTAGCTAGGGCAGTGGGGAACACTTACCCCCTTAGTATCCTATCTCCCAATGGCTCACCCCTTGAATCAGTGACTTCCGTCAAATATCTCGGAGTCACCCTTGACCCCAAACTGACCACACTGGTCATATTGTCTGGTGCATGAACCAAAAACTAGGAGTTGGATACAGGCTCAAGGATTACCTGGTCCCCAAAGTCAGACTCACCATTGCTCAGGGCACACTACTCTTCCTGTTGGACTACTTCTCCCCCATATACATACAAACCTCATCCTCAGGTCTTTTTAGACTAAACACAACCTACAACAATATTTGTAGGTTTGCCCTGATGATTCCTTACTCTACACATCACTGCTCTCTCTATCAGGCCCTAGGATGGCTCCCCCCTCAGGCCCGTCGAGACCCCCTACTAGGCAGCCTTGTCAACAAATCTATTAGGGAAAGAGATGTGTCCTCCCTCTCCCCCTTTCTCAAGCCAAAGCCTGGCCATCTAAGTCTCCGGAACTCCTCTAGCCTTCTGTTAGAGTGCCTTCAGGTCACCACATGCATGGGCCAGAAGGCATTCTCTTCCACTGTGCAAGGTCTTTGGAACAGCATATCTGCTCCCCTATGGACTCTGATCTCACACCCTATTCAAGTCCCACTTCAAGACTCCCCTTGCGGCATCAGTCACTGGTACCTGCCCCCTCGGTTGACTGTCAGACCCTGCCTAAGGGAAACTGAACTGCCCAAATTGACTCTGGAACTGGTCGTCTTGGCTTACAGTGTTTTTTTTGTTTGTTTTTAAGCTGCTATTACTAGATTGTTGTACGTGGACACTGAGCTGCCACTGTACCTCTGACGTGTTTGTACTGTATTCCCTTTATGCACAATTTTGCACAAAACTGCTACATTTGTATAGTATTAGTCAACATGTTCACCTGTGTACTGTAACTGCTTGCAATCACGTTACCATCTTGCACTAGTTTCTTTTGAACCATGTTATTGTGCCATCTTCATGGCCTGGGTCATGCCAGAAAACAGTCCCTTGGACCACTGCACCCACTCAGTCAACAAGTAAATACATTTATTTATGTATGTATGTATGTATGTATGTATGTATTCATTCATTCATTTGGACTTGCACCTTTGAGCACAGGTGCTCATTTACAAAGGTTAAACGTCACTGATTGATTACTTAGCTTAACAAAAAATAACAGATTGCACAACATTCAAGACATATTCAAAGGTAGCACGTAGAGAAGCATTGTCAACATACCTTCATGTATTGTGGACAGCAATACAAAGGGTAAAGGCAAAAGCTGTTAAATTGGGGGTATTGTTAAGAGCAGGTGGAGTAGACGAAGTATAAGGAGGGTCAGTTATGGCAGACACAATTGGCACTAGGTAAGAGAACCTTTTGGAGTTTCCTCTTGAAATGTGCTAATTTGGGGACGCCTAACAGCAATTCAGGCAGCTCATTCAGACACTGCTGGACCCTGATGGTGAAGGAACGCATGGCCAAGCTAGTTCTGAGGAAGGGTACAGAGCGAGGGCATTTCTGGTCATGTTCCTGGAAGAATATTGGTTATGAACAGGATGCAGAAGGCTTTGAATAGCAGGTGGGAGTGATACCCAGGAGTGCTTTTTTTTCACTAAGTAGATCTATCTGGTATTTTATCCTATCCTGGAGGGGAACCCAATTAGTTTGGGAATATAGGGAGCAGCTTCGTGTGAGCCTGTCTGCCCCAAGTACGAGGAGACATGCCTTATTTAAGACTAGCTTGACCCAACTGAGAACTGTGTCACTGGCCGCGCCATAAAATGTGAGACCATCATCAATTATGGGGAGAAGAGATCACAGCAACACACTTGGCTTCGTGGGTGAGGTTGTGTCCTTGTCTGTACAGAGTTCCCAGTTTTTTATTGACAGTACTAACAGTGATATCTACATGTGGTGTAAAGGAGAGTGTGTCATAATGTTAACTTCTAAGTATTTACATGAGTCAGCCTGTTCCAAAATGATCCCTTTTTCATTTATAATGGTGAAGGGACAGACTTTTTTCCTCATCTGTGGACCAGCAAACAATACATACATAAACATACATTACAAAAAGATACCAAGCTGCCATAAGCAGAATCTCACTTGATAACTTAAATGTGGCATCTCAGCTGGCCAGGATTCAGGGGGGCCTCCTCCCCCACCCAGGGACCACCGAGTGCACCACTGCCGCCTCCAAGGGTGCCAAGGAAGAGGAGCAGCTGGTGGGCTCAGCAAGGGTAAGAATGGTGGGTCAGAGGCACATCCCCCCTACAGTTCCACTGCATAATTCCTACGCCACTCTGGGGAAACAGGACTGTCCTATGGAGGCACTCATAGGAGTGGCCAGGGAGGATGTGGGGGATCTCTATAGTGGAATCCCGGGGGGGGGGTGGCAGAGGACCCAACAGGAGGAGAAAGCAACTCCTTCTGTGAGACTCCATCGTGAAGGGGACAGATCTGAGGGGAGGAGGTTAGGTGCTTACCTGGCACCACAGCTTGGAGAGATGGGAAGCAGATCCTGGGGATCACCAGGGCAGTAGGATGGGAGGGAGAGCTGGATGTCATTGTCCAGCTAGGGACAAATGATCTGGCTAGGGATGAGGTTAGGACAGTGCTTGAGGACTTCAAGGAGCTGGGGAGGGGTCTTAGGCAGGTGGCACACTCAGTGATCTTTTCTGAAGTACTGCCCGTCTATGACAAAGGGAGGATAGGGTACTCAGTACCAGCAGCTTCAACCAATGATTGAAGGAGTGGTGCAGGGAGGAGGGATTCAGCTTCACTGGGGACTGGGGTCCCATCTAGAGGGATAAAGGCCTATACAGGGGAGATGGCCTACAACCATCTGGGAGGGGAAACACACTCATCAGTGAGCGGTTTAATTGCTACATTGACGAGCATTTAAACTAGCCGAGGGAGGGTGCGGAATGAAGCAGGAAAACGTAAATTATCCCCCCCCCCCAAAAAAAAAAGCAGAAATAGTCAGCAGGGAGAACCCTGAGTGAGAAAAATCCCCAAGGGTACCTGATAACAAAAAAAACAACAACAAAAGAGTAGAAATGAAGTGGGATGGGACTGAGGGAAGATGGGGCTTAGGAGAGAAGGTAAAAGGGAAATATGAGAATTGAAAAGCAGGGTGGCAGTGGGATTTAGAAGGCCATGTGTGTAAATTCTCTAAGTCTGGAAAATAAACTCCAGGACCTAGTGGCCCTTATGGCAGAGGCTGATCTGGAGACTGTTGCCATTACCGAGTCATTGTGCAATGAGAACCATGACTGGGACATAGCCATACAATTCAATTCACTTTATTTATACAACAGGTGCTATTGCAAAAGATCATAGTGCCTTTAAAATTAAAACAATAAAACAATAAAAACATCAATACCAAATAACAATCCTATACAAAGCAATCAAAAGCAAGTTCAAATAAATATGACTTCAAAGCAGCTTTAAAGCTCTCCAGTCAGGCACTCTCATATCCGACGAAGTAGAGAGTTCCACAGGGTGGGGGCCATAAACATAAAAACACGAGCCCCTGATGACTTTAACCAAACCCTAGGCACCTCTAGCAATCCCTGATTGGCACAGCGGAGTGGTCGGAGGGGCAGTAAGGAAATACAGGTTACTCACCTGTAACAGGAGTTCTAGGAGTGGTATATGTTGTTCATCCACACTTATTGGCAGGTTCCTTGCCGCTTTAAATGCTGCCGGAAGGTCTTCAAGCTGGCTTCTCCCACCCACCCAGGTGGTAAAACCCTCAGCTCCACCCCATGACGCCAGATCTAGCCCGCTGGAAGCCAGGTTGCGGGTCGAAGCCGGGGAGGTCGGGTGGGTTGTGTGGATGAACAACATATACCACTCCTAGAACTCCTGTTACAGGTGAGTAACCTGTATTTCTACGGACGTGGATATGTTGTTCAATCGACACTTATTGGCAGACTCCTAGGAGGAGGGAGGCAAGGCGCGCACCCCCTACTTAGGGAATAAGGACTGGAGAACCGAGGTTCCAAAACCAGCATCCCGGCGTGACTCTAGGTCAATGTGGTAATGGGAAATGAAGGTGTGTGCTGATTCCAGATAGCAGCCCTGCAGATTTCCTGGATAGGGACGTCCCTAGAAGCAGCCACCGAAGCAGTGGTATGGCAGGTAGAATGAGCTCTTATCCCTTTGGGAGGCTCCATGCCCGCCAACCTATAGCAGAGATCTATGCAGGAGGTGACCCACCTACCTATCGTCCGCTTGGATGCAGGTCTGCCAGGTGTGGCTTCAGCGTAGGTGACAAATAGCTGGCGAACCTCTCCCCAAACTTCAGACGTCCACTCCTTATAATACGAGAGCGCTCTTCTAGGGTCCAAGGTATGGAGCCTATATTCAGCCTCCAAGGTGTGATTGAGGTAGAACAGCGGCAGAGTCAACACCTAGTTAAGGTGAAATTCCGACACCACCTTCGGAAGGAATTTCAGGTGGGGGTGAAGGACATCCTTGTCCCTGTGGAAGACCAGATAAAGAGACTCAATGGAAAGCGCCTGGAGCTCTCCCATCCTTACGGCTGACGTGATAGCCACCAAGAAGGCAGTCTTCCACAACATGTGAGAGATGTCACACCTGTGCATCGGTTCAAATGGCTTGCCCATGAGCTTAGCCAAGACCAGCAGTAGATCCCATGGAGGTGGAGGTTCTCACACCTGAGGGGATATGTGATCAAGGCCTTTGGAAAAGCACCCGACCACCTTCTCCTGTGCCACCGACTGCTTGCCGGCCCGCACCTGGTAAGCAGAGATGGCTGCCAGGTGCACCTTAAGGGTCGTCGACTGAAGCCCTAGCTGAGAAAGGGACCACAGGTAGTCCAGAATGCTAGCCAAGGAACAGGAAGAAGGGTCCAACCCTTTGTCATGACACCAAATGGAGAATCTCTTCCATTTGAAGGCATAGCATTTTCTGGTCAGCTCCTTACGGGACGCCTCAACTACGCTGAGGACCTCATTGGAAAGACCCAAGGCCTGGAACTCTAGCCGCTCAGGAACCAGGCTGTCAGGTGCAGGGACTGAAGGTCCGGGTGGAGAACCTTCCCCTTGTCGACTGAGAGCAGGTCTGGGCGGGCTGGAAGCCACCTCGGGAACCTGGAGCTGAGGCTGAGGAGATCTGGGTACCAGTACTGGCGGGGCCAGTCTGGGGCTACCAG
Source organism: Neoceratodus forsteri (assembly GCA_016271365.2). Taxonomy (NCBI): domain Eukaryota; kingdom Metazoa; phylum Chordata; order Ceratodontiformes; family Ceratodontidae; genus Neoceratodus; species Neoceratodus forsteri. Next base: position 1,269,929,497 of record CM057449.1, on the reverse strand, counting down.
AATCACCTGCGCCTTGTCCCTCTTCACCTTGAGAAGCACCTTGTGGATCAAGGGAAATGGAGGGAAGGCATAGAAGAGTCCCAGGGTCCACGGCCTCGAGAAGGCATCTCCCTGCAGCGAGCCCTGCTGAGGGGGGCGGGCATGAAACAGCCTCAGCTCCGCATTCTCCCTGGAGGCGAACAGGTCCACCTGAGGAGTGTCCCAATGGGAGAACAGATCCAGTACTATCTCTGGCAGGAGAGACCACTCATGAGATGCAGCGCCTATCCGGATGAGGGCATCGGCCAGACTGTTGGAGGCTCCTGCCACATGGATGGCTAGGAGATCCGCCTCCAGGCTAATCACAAGAGACCAAGTGCGGAGAGCCTCCTTGCACAGGGGCAAGGAGTGTGTCCCGCCCTGTTGGTTGAGGTAGTACATGGTCGTAGTGTTGTCCGTCTGGACCTGGACCACTTGATCCTGTACAAACGGAGCGAAGGCGGTGAGGGCTAGTCGGAACGCTCGAAGCTCCAGCAGGTTGATGTGGCATCGAGACTCCTGAGGGGACCAGAGGCCATGGTCTCTGAGCTCCCCCAGATGGGCACCCCAACCCATCAGAGAGGCATCGGTCGTCAGAGTGACCGTCGGCACAGGGCGGACAAATGGGATACCCTCCTGAAGATGAGCTGGAATAAGCCACCACTGTAGGCTGTTCCACATCTCCTGGGTCACCGTCACTGGCTGGTCCAGAGGACCGGAGCACTGTGACCATTGGCGGGCCAGCCCCGATTGCAGGGGACACATATGCCAGTGGGTCCAATGGACCACACTGGTGCAGGCCACCATGAGGCCCAGAAGGCACAGGAAGTCCCGGGCAGGGCACAACTGCCCAACCAGAAATGATTGGGCAAAGGAGGAAAGGACCTCGGCCCTGTCTTCCGGGAGCCGGGCTCTGGCTCGAAGAGAGTCGAGCTCTGCCCCGATGAACTGAATCACCTGTGATGGCACGAGTTCTGACTTGGCCTCGTTGATGAAGAGGCCAATCTGAGAGCAGACCTGGAGGGCCAGATCCCTGGACCGCTCCACCTCCAACCTGGAGGAGGCTGCAATCAGCCAGTCGTCCAGGTAAGGGTACACCCGGACTCCTTGGCACTGCAGGAATGATGTCACCACTGCCATGCATTTGGTGAAGACCCTGGAAGCTGGAGAGAGGTCAAAGGGCATGTCCTGGAACTCGCAAAGGGATCCCTCTGCTCTGAAGCGGAGGAATCGCTGATGAGACGGACGGATTGGGACATGAAAAAACATGTCCTGAAGGTCCAGGGAACAGAACCACATGCCTGGCTCCAAGGATGGAATGATCTGAGCCAGAGTGACCATCCTAAAGGAGCGAGACCTTAGGAACTTGTTCAGGTCATGTAGGTCGAGAATGGGACGCCAGCCCCCCATCCGTTTTGGGACCAGGAAGTACCTGGACACAAACCCTGGGTCTGGAAGGGGGTCCGCCACCTTGTTGATCACCTCTTTCTGGAGGAACAAGGCAATGTCGGCTCAACGAGCCGACTGAGAGACTGCGGAACCTGTAGCCACCTGTGGGGTGACAGCTCGATGCGGGGGGGGGGAACTGCTCGAATTCCAGGGGCAGAGCCCTGCCTACCACTTCCAACACCCAGCGGTCCGTGGTGATAATGGACCAGGAGGAAAGGAAGTGGTGGAGCCGTCCCCCCACAGGGGGAACCTGGGGAGGAGTGACGAGGTTTGGGGGTGACACCCCTCAACCCGTCACTGGGCAGGCTTGGAGGAAGAGCCGGCCGAGAAGCCGCCTGGGTCTTTTCCTCCAGGCTTCCTGCTGGAGGAAGCAGCAGGCTTGGCTTTTGGGCGCCAAGCGTGAGCCTGCTGGCCCTGATGCTGGTGTTGCTGGGCTGGACGTGCCGCAGGGGCTGAAGAACAAAAGGGCTTATGCTGCTGCTGGCGGCCTTTGTCCTTCTGGGCAGACGTGACCGAGTCCAAGGTGGCATTGGAATTCTCGATCTGTTGGAGATGACCCTCCACCTCGGGCCCGAACAAGTTGGTACCCAGGAAGGGAGCGTCTGCCAGCTTGTGCTGGGTATCAGCCATGAAGGTGAAGATCCACAGCCAAGCTCTGCAGCGCATGGCCACTGTGGCCGCACTTACCGGGCACACGAATCAGCAATGTCCAACGAAGTTTGGAGCTGCTGTTTAGCTACCGCCCTTCCCTGATCCCACACTTGCTTGACCGTCGTCTGAAGGTCAGCTGGGAGATGAGGAATCACCTCATCCAGGGAGTCCAAAAGGGCATGTGAAAAGTGTGCCATCAGAACGGCCGAGCAAACCTGACGAAGGCCTAGGGAGGAAGCAGCGTATACCTTCCGCCCTGAGTAATCCAACTTTTTGGATTCCTTATCGGGCGGTTTGTCCACATCCCGAGCATTCCCGGAACGCTGGAAAACGCTAACGGTCAGTAACCCTTCCGCAGAGGGGTGCTCTGAGAAACCGGAGACTGAACCTGTAGGGACCGCACACTTTCGAGCCATCCTGGCCGAAGGTGTGGGACAAGATGCTGGCCGCTGCCACAAGTCCAGGGCCGGGCCAACAATGGCTTCAGCCACCGGAAAGGCCTCTGTAGGGGAATCCCCTTGGTCCAGTATCTCCGTAAGAAGACACTTGGCCCATTTCTGAACTGGTTCAAGCTGCATCCCAGTAGACTCTGAGATGAGTCAAAGCATTCCCAAAAACGAGGATGGGCTCTCGTCCACCGACTGACCCCCTGCAGATTCCACATCAACCGACCTGGAGAACAGGGAGGAGTCGTTGTCAGATTCTGAGGAGTCTGCAAACAGCTGCCGAGCGCCTGAGCCACCCTCCACCTGCCGAGGTCGATCGGGAGTGAGAGTGACCAACGACCTATGGGGCAAGCCCTTAACCGACTGAAAATCCTTGGTTGGGGCCCCAATCTTAGGTTGTGGAGGCGGAGATTCCACCACAATGGGTGGAGCAGCCGGTTTCGGCCAAACAACCGGCACCAGTGGCGGCTCCTCAACTACTACGAGGGGTTGTTTCAGTCGCTTCGGTGACAGTCACTTAATGGCCAGAGAAGGCAACGGAATCGGCTTGTTACCGGACAGTAAGAGTTGCTGCCACATCAAGTCCTCGTAGTGCCGACACAACTTGTGCCACAGCCCATCTTCTGAAGAGGACGAAGAGGATGAGCGGTGGTGCCGTTTTCCATAGTGCCGAGACCGAGACCTCCAACGTCGGCGGGACCGACTGGACCTGGAAGAGGACTGAGACTGATACCTTCGGGGATTCCGAGGGTGGGTCAGAGAGGAAACGGGGGGAACCCGCCCTTCCTTCGGTACAGGGACCTTAACCGGGGACTCCGGCACAGGAGGCACAGGCAAGTCCTCGGTAATCACCGGGGGAACCAGTGAAGTAGGATTGTCGGCATCACCAGTTGACAAACCGTCCGACGGGTCGAGAAAAATCTCGACCGCGTCGACGGTTGTCTCGGCCTGCTGACCTGATAGGGACAGCGTGAAGCCAGTGGCCTTAGCCGCAACCTCGGCCAAAGTCGAAAGTCGACGGTCCGGTGAAGGGGATCTCTCCCCTGCTCCCATGAACATAGACGGTGGGCCTTACCTTTTGAGTCCTTCTTCTTGGACCAACTGGAATGTCCCGATGGTCCTTCTCCCTTGGTGGAGAGGGATTGACAAAGCTCCTTAAAGGAAGCTGTATAGGAAGAGCCCAAAGAGAGCAGGATAAATGCCGCGGCCGAGGAGAAAGAAGAAGCGGCCTGGGCCGCCGCCTCCTCGAGGGCGATCATCTGCTCCAACTGTTCCGCGGAGCCCGCCACCACGGACACCGCCCCACGGCCTCCTTCGACTGACCGGCGGATACCATTTTTCAGGATGCCCAAGAAGAAGTCGAGCAGAGCGGCCCTCCAAGACCAAAGCCGAGAAGGAGCTGCACAATTCGCAAGCCTGCAAATCATGGCCAAGCCCCAGGCAGTAGACGCACGTGGAGTGCGGATCGGTCCAGGACATCTTCTGCCCACAGGGGCACCGACGAAAGCCAGGAGTCGATTTGTCCATCGCAGCGGCGAGGGAAGACGAAGACCGGAGTCTTGTAAACTTTAGAATTAGTTTCGGGTTAACTGAAAAGTGTGGATCCAGGCCTAAAACGCAGAGCGCTAAGGAGGGAACCTAAGCTTCCAAGCGGTAAGGAAGATCTGGCATCATGGGGCGGAGCCGAGGGTTTTACCACCCAGGTGGGTGGGAGGAGCCAGCTTGAAGACCTTCCGGCAACATTTAAAGCGGCAAGGAACCTGCCAATAAGTGTGGATTGAACAACATATCCACGTCCCTAGAAACAAAAGTTCTTGCAGGTAGCCTGGTCCCTGTCTGTGTAGGGCTTTATAGGTCAGCAAACCGACCTTGAAGGTGATCTGCCACTGAACTGGCAGTCAGTGCAGTTCACGCAGCACAAGAGTAATATGACTGGGTCGAGATAACTCAGTTAACAACCTGGCCGCAGCATTCTGCACCAGCTGCAGGCAGTGGATATCAACCCCCGGAAGCCCTAGGTAGAGGGAGTTATAGTAGTCAAGGCAAGAGGTCACAAAGGTGTGGATCAGTGTTGGAAGGCCATCGGATGGAACAAGGTGCTTAATCCGGGCAATATTCCTCAGATGGTAAAAAGAAGATTTGGCAACAGCTGACACCTGCAAATGAAGCGTCAGCTCGTTGTCAAATATTACACCCAGGTTTTGCGACTGTTCGGAGGTCAGAAGCTGGTTACCCCCATGCCAAAGCCCAGAGACAGTACCAACCACCAATCCCCCAGTCCGATGACCCAGGTCCACAACCAACACCTCAGTCAGGATTCAACCTCATCCAGCTGTCATTCATCCAGTCACGAATCTCAGCGAGGCAGCTGTTAAACACCAAGACCGCATTATCCTTCTCGAGAGCAAAGGATAGGTACAGCTGGGTATCATCAACATAACAGTTAAAACCCAGCCCGTACCTCCTTATAATGTCTCCCAATGGCAGCATGTACACCGCGAACAACATGGAGGACAACACAGAGCCCTGCGGGAACCCACATGGCAGCGAGAATGAGTCAGAAGAAAAAATCCCCGACAACACCCTCAGATCTGCCAGAGAGGAAAGACTGAAACCATCTGAGGACCGTCCCTGACAGGCCACAGATGAACCGCTGGTACTCGAGAAGAACCCCATGATCCAATGGTGTCAAACACTGCAGAAAGATCGAGAAGGACCAAGATGGAACGGCTCTTCCAATCTCTCACCATTAGGAGATCATTGAGAACCCGAACAAGGGCAGTCTCGGTGCTATGCCTCTTCCGAAATCCAGACTGGAAAGGATCATAGATTTCATGGATGGTAAGATGATTCTCCAGTTGCAGCATTACCACCTTCTCAATAAACTTCCCCACAAAAGGGAGGTTAGAGACTGGTCTGTAGTTAGCAGGACAGCCAGGATCGAGACAGGATTTTTTAAGGAGTGGCATCACCACCACCTCCTTCAGGGAGTCCAGAAACTCACCTGACTAACGAAGACCAGATTATCTCTGCAAGGACCAGGGCGATGACATCAAGACACCCCGTTAAGAGGCGAGTTGGGCCTGGGTCCAAACTACAGCAGGTCGGCAGCATATTCTGGACAACCCTGATGATCTCCCCGATCTCCAGCAAAGGATATACTTTGTTCAGTAAGGACAGGGTAGGTAAGAAAGGGGGACGAGTAGCTCTTTATGTGATGGATAGCATAAAAGCAACGAAGTTACAGGGAACGCAGGGAGAGGCGGAGGTAATGTGGGTCACCATAGAGACTGGGAAGGGAGTCGCTATTCACACTAGCATGATCTACAGACCTCCAGCATGGGGAGATGGATAAGATTCTGTTGGAAGCCATCCAAAAGATGGCCAATAAGGGGGAGGTGCTGCTGGTGGGGGACTTGAATCTGTCGGACGTAGACTGCAGCAACCCAGCTGCAGCATCAATTAGGAGCAGGGACATATTAGACTGTCTGCAGTGGGCATTCTTCAGGCATCTAGTAAAGGAGCCCACTCATGAGGGAGCAATATTGGACCTTGTACTCACCAACAGGGACAGTGTTGTAGACGTCATGGTGGGTGGCTACCTGGGACCAGTGATCACCAGATGATGTGGTTCAATATAAGAACCATGGCAGACATGAACCACACAAAGGCGAGGGTCCTGGACTTCAGGAGGGCTGATTTTGCAGGTGGGGGAATGCCTCAGGGATGCCCTGGCTGGGGGGAAGGACTTGGGTGGGGTGGAGGAACAGTGGGTGAAGGGTGAAAATAAAAGTGAGGATAGGCAAGGCAACAAAACCTCTGTGTTACGCAGGTAAGCAAAAGCAAGAGGAAAGGAAGGCCACAATGGTTCTCAAAAGAGGTGGCTGAGAAAGTAAGAGCAAAAAAGTTAGCATTTAGAAGGAGACACAGAGGGAGGAGGATAGGGTGGGGTATCAGTAGAAGCAGAGGAAGGCAGCGAAATCAGTCAGGAGCACAAAGGCGGAAATGGAGAAGAAAACAGCCTAGGCAGTGAAACAAGGGGACAAGACATTTTTCAGGTATGTATGTGAAAGAAAAAAGACCAATGGAGGGACTGTAAGACTATGGAGGGAAGCGGGGGAGTGTGTGAAAGGGGACAATGAAAATGCAGACATCCTAAACAAATACTTTTGTTCAGTGTTCACAAATGAAAAGGAAGGAGAGGTACCACAGATAAGTTTCAGGTGCATCAAAGGAAGGGAGGTAGACATTAGTCCATTTACAGAGGAGAGTGTCCTGAAGGCACTCGCAAATCTGAAAGTGGACAAGGCAATAGGGCCAGACGGGCTACACCCAAAAGTATTGAGGGAGCTCAGAGAGGTGCTGGCTGCACCTCTGACAGTCCTAAGCTGGCTGCACCTCAGGCAGTCCTGTTCAACCACTCACTGGAGATAGGAGTGGTACTGGAGGACTGGAGGAAGGTGTATATAGTCCCACTTCACAAAAGTGGTAGCAAGGAGGAGGCTAGCAATCATAGGCCAGTCAGCCTGACTTCGGTGGTGGGGAAATTAATGGAATCACTACTGAAGGAAAGGATTGTGGAATATCTTGAAGCCAGTGGCTTGCAAGATCCAAGGCAGCATGGATTCACTGGGAGAGGTCACGTCAAACAAATCTGATACATTTCTTTGACTAGGTGACCAGAGAAGTAGATCAGGTTGGGAGCGATGGATGTGGCCTACCAAGATTTTGGTAAGGCCTTCGACTCTGTTCCACAAAGGAGACTCAAACATGCTGGCCAGCCTAGGAGTGGGGCCAAAGGTAGGAAACTGGGTAAGAATCTGGTTGGGGAATAGGCGTCAGAGGGTGGTGGTAAGTGGAATCCACTCCAAGGAAGGAAAGGTGACCAGTGGGGTTTCACTGGGATCAGTACTGGAGCCCGTCCTCTTTAATGTCTTTATTAGCAACACTGCAGAGGGTTTAGAAGGGAAGGTATGCCTTTTTGCAGATGACATTAACATCTGCAATAAGGTAGACACTTCAGGAGGGGAGGAAAAGATGAACAGGGATCTAAGGAAGCTTGACGAGTGGTCAGGAGGGTGGCAACTAAGTTTCAATGCAAAGAAGTGCAAAATCATGCACTTGGGGTGCAGAAACCCAGGGGCAGAGTAAAAAATGTGGGGAGTGGTACCTGAGAACACCAAACAAGAAAGAGATCTGGAGGTAATCATATCTGATGACCAACAGGTGGCCAAACAGTGTTATAAGGTTGTGTGGAGAGCAAGTGGGATGCTAGGGTACATAGGGAGGGGTATCATCAACAGAAAGAGGGAGATGGTGATGCCTCTGTACAGATCACTGGTGAGATCTCACCTGGAGTACTGTGTCCACTTCTAGAGACCACATCTCTGGCAGGACATAGACAGAGTAGAGGCGATCCAGAGGAGGGCAACTAAAATGGTGCAGGATCTGCATCAAAAGTCTTATGAGGAGAGACTGAAGGACCTCAATATGTACAGCCTGAAGGAAAGGAGGGAGAGGGGAGATATGACTGAGACTTTTAAATACATCACGGGTATAAACAAGGTTCAAGAGGGAAGCCTTTTTCAAAGAAAAAGATGCTCTAGAAGAAGGGGTCATGCTATGAAGCTGGAGCGGGGCAGACTCAGCGGAGATGTGAGGACATACTTCTTTACAAAAAGAATGGTGGATGCCTAGAACAGCCTCCCAGCATTGATGGTGGGGGCACAAACAGTACTGGGATTCAAGAAGGCATGGGATAGAAATAAGGGAATCTTAGTGGGAAGGAAAGGGGGGAAGCTGGAAATCAAGTAGGGTTTGCAGTGTTACAGTAGGTAGGGAAAATGGATATACTAGATGGTCCAAGTGGTCCTTATCTGCTGTCAAATTCTATGTTTCTATATTTAGGCTATCCTGTATAAACAAACAGCTTGTAATCTGGCAGCAGATACACTGAAACTCTTGTTTTTGTTGTAGTGACCGGAAAGAGGGGAAGTAGTGTTAATCAGAACGAAGAAATAACAATTACATACTTGTCGTAAAAGTAGATCTTCGAGAAAATCTCTTTCATCAGGCCTCATCTATGGAACTATAGTTACCAGGCAATAGGACCACATGGAAACATTTTGCGAGCAGTCCGCTAGGGGCCCACAATGTCCTACGTTGGCACTCCCATATAAATGTGAGCAGTCCCTTTCCTCCTCAGTTCCCCGCTGGAAATCATGCACAGAGGACCTCCCTCAAGGGAGCCAGGAAAGAACTTATGGTTCTGTCTACCAGGTGAGGCTGGAAACAGCAGGTAGACGATCCTGGAGAAAGAGACAGGAGTTACAGAGCTCTGAATCAAAGGGGAGGGGGGACGGCATGGCCTAATGAAAGAGATTCTCCCGAAAATCTACTGTTATGGTAAGTTTGTAACTGCTCTATCTTCTTCGAGGATATCTCTTTCATCAGGCCACATCTATGGAACAAGTACCAAGCAGTACTGACAATAAAACAGTCTGGGTGACTGGAGCCTACAGGCCTCAGAAAGGAGGCCTTGAAGTAAAGCTAGGCCAAAACCTGCTCTTTTTGAAGAGGCAATGTCCAGACTGTAATGTTTAGTGAAAGTGTGGACAGTACTTCAGATGGCAGCTGCACAGATCACTGCAGCAGACACATTTTTGAAACAGGCAACAGAAGTGGCCATGCTCCTTGTGGAATGGCCATGAACACACCATAAAGTTCCTTAACGTACTTCCTATAACAAAAAGTAATACAACTGGCTAAACATTTGGACAGACACTGTTTAGAAACAGGTTGCACCCTCATTCCAAGGGGTGAAGGAAACAAAAAGCTGTGAAGACTTTCTGCAGTCCTTCATGTAGTGTATATCGTACCTGAGTATTCTATGTTCATCTGAAGTATGGAGCAATGCTTCCCCTGGCCTGGCATGCTCAGGAAAATAAATTGGCAGGTGGATAGTTTGATTTAAAGTAAACTTCAAGACCACCTTAGAGAGAAACATAGGATGTCTTTTCTGTCTTTATGAAAAATCCAATAAGAAGGCTCACACATCACAGCCTGAAGCGCTGAAAACCTTCAAGCAGAAGTTAACAGCAGCTAAAAATAATGCTTTCAAGACAGAAAGCATAGGCCACAGGTCAGGGCTGGCTCAAAAGGAGCCAAAGTAAGCTTTTCTAACACAAAATCCAGGTCCCAAGCTGGGACAGGATTACAGATAGGAGGCTTCAAGTGCAGTCGCCTCTCAAAAACATGCGCCCCACCTCCAACTGAGCAATCTTACGACCCTCAATAGGCATATGAAAGGCTGAAATAACTGCCAAGCGCAATTTGATAAGAGTACTGCAAACCTGCATCTGACAAGGACAGCAAATACTCTAAAACTTGACTTACCAGACAGGTAAATGGATCCTCCAGTTGATGAGAAGCAGCCCACAAAGCAAACCGTTTCCACTTCACAGAATTAGTGGCCCTGGTAGAAGGTTTTCTGGCAGCCACCAAAACATCAGTCACTTTTTGACACACCCCAGACCTGGCAATGGCTATGTCTTCAGGAGCCATGCATGGAGATGAAGTGATTTGAGGTATGAATTGGCCAGTGTTCCTTGTTCCTGAGTCTGTAGGCCCCTGCACACGGGCAGAGGCACTGGTGGTTCCACTGCCAACTGCTGCAGTAAGGGAAACCAGATCTGATGAGGCCATGGAGGAGCAATGAGCATCAAAGTTGCTCCCACCATTTGGAGCTTGATTAGTACCCTCTGGATTAGGTGAAAGGGAGAAAAGGCTTAAAGGAACCTCCCCTTCCTAGAGAGGGACAACACATCTTACCAGAAAACTCCAGGCCCCGGAACAAACAAACAGAAAAGTGGCAGTTTTGCATTGTGTGGGGATGCAAAAAGGTCCAGCTCTGGGCAACCCCACCTGTCAAACAGGTCTTCTGCCACCGAGGTCAGCAGCTCCCACTCATGCATTCTGGACTGTGACCTGCTTAACCTGTCTGCCAAGAAGTTCTGGATGCCTGGAACATGAACTGCCGAGTGTTCTAGACCATGTTCTACAGCCCAGTACCAAACCCTTATCTTTTCCCTGCACAGGGGATAAGAATGAGTTCCCCCATGCTTGTTGATATAATGCATCATGCTGATGCTGTCTGTTTGCACTAGCAGAGGTCCCGGGGGCAGATGGTTCTAGAAGGCATGTAGGCCACACAGAACAACTCTCATTTCTTTTTTTTAGTTTTTCTATTTCCTCTCTGCAGGACCGGCCCCCTTCCTTCGGCCCTCCCAGCCCCATTAACCTGGCGTCCACTGGTACTCACCTCCCTGCTAGAGGTGCCAGCTGGCTGAGTGCAGCGCCAGTGGTGGGCTGGCATCATCCTGTCGGTCTGCGATGTGTTTCTTCCTCCAGTTTTCTCCCAACTCCAAGTGCGGGACACAGCGTGCAATGACGCCAATGGCCGAGCCAGGCGTGCTTCCGCACATGGCATGCCAGGCGTCTGCTTCATCTCCACCCCCCATCTGTGCCAGCCTCCAGCCACCGTTAGCAGCCAGGCAAATGCCGGTCTCTAGTCCCACCCCTCCCTGGGAGAGGAGAGCTGGCCTCCGGACGCTTGATCCTCTCCTTCCCCGGCTGACCCCCGATGACCTGCACGTACCACGAACATGGGTCGCCAGAGTGGCAGGAGGTAAGGCATGATGCCTCAGCCCTCCATGCCACTGGGCTAGCTCTACAGCTCTCATTTCTAGGACATTTATGTGGAGGGTATTCTCCACTCTGGTCCATGTTCCCTGTGTCTGATGCAGCCTCAAATGTGCCCAATAGCCCATCCCCGAAGCATCCGTAGTGAGAATCTGATGAGAGGAGGAGATCAAGAAAGGAACCCCTTTCAACAAATGGCTGAGTTCCATCTACTACAGCAGTACCTTCCATACAGGAGAGGTTACTTAGAATCTTCTGTTCTACATCAACTGTACACTGATCCCACTGAACCCTTAAGGTCCATTGGGGGATCCGCATATGCAGTCTGGACAGTGGTACCGTAACAATGGCTGCTGTTATCAGGCCTAATAGTCTCAGGAATGTCCTGGCTGTGACACAGCTGTTGCTATATACCATCTGAGCCTGTGCAGTGAGACGTTCGGCCCTGTCTTGGAGAAGGAAGGCTAAACCTTGCGCTGTATCCAAGACTGCTCCTATGTACTGTAGATGCCGACAGGGGGGTCAAGATCGATTTCGGCACAATGACCATGATCCCAAGGGCATCGAACAGCTGCCTGGTGTGTCCTACAGTCTAGTAAAGCTGCTCTTTGGAGTGGGCTTTGAGCAGCTATTCATACAGATATTTATTTACTGAAAGTTTTACCAGGAAGAAAATACTGAACAACAAGTGCTCGTTTCCAGATATGGCCGGGAGAACAGGGCATACAAGTAGCACTCAGAATAGGAGCATCAATACAGTAGAGATACAGCAAACATATAGCAAAAATATATACATTAAATACTAGTTAAATACAGATACAGATTTACACATTATAATACAAAGTGAATATAGTTTAATTTCTCTTCTGAGGGCTGCTGCCACTCCTCCTAATCATATGGTAAAGCCCCGTGGTGCATATTATAAGCCAAAGGGCAATACCCTGAACTGATACTGCTCCGTCTGAAAAAGGAAACAGAGGTATTTCTTGTGAGGGGGCAGATCTTGATATGCACATACCCATCCTGCATGTCCAGGAAACAGATCTAGTCCCCTACTTGCAGTAGTGAGAGCAGGCCTTGTAGAGTGACCATTACTAACTTATATTAAATAAAGAGGTTCAGATCTGTTAGCTCTAGGACAGGCCTCAGATCGTCTGTGCATTTTGGGACTAGGAAGTAGCCAGAATAGAACCCCATGTTCCTTCAATGGCCCTTTTCTGGATCAAGGTATGAACCTCCTCTAGCAGCACTGGTATGTGTGCTGAAGGATAGGAAGAAGGCACTGGTAGGTGGTCTGGAGGCAATTCTAGAAGCTCTAGAGTATGGCCCTGTTCTATTATCTGCAGGACCCACGCTTCTGATGCTACCATTCTCCACTGGTCCAGATGGAGTGAAAAGTGACCCCCAATAACTACCCCTGGAGATATGGTGGTTAGGGGTCGAGGAAGAAGTCATGTAGATCCAGATCCTGTGACTGTAGCCACATTCCCACCTCTAGGGGCTTTTGAGTGGGCACCTGGGGTGGGTTCTGGGTCAGGGAAGGCCATTCCTCCTCTACCTTTACTCTGCTGTCTGGCCCCTGAACAGTGTCTGTTTTTGGCCAGAAAAAAGGCCCCCCCTAGCCTACTTCATGGATAAGTGTGGTAGGGAATGCACTGATTTTTACAGTCCTGCCCGAGGCCTGCAGGTTTGGGTGGGTATCTTGTACAGTACGTCTGCTCTGAACAACTTGTATCCTGTAAATGGGGCATTTAGGATGGACTGCTGCACATCACTGGCAAATCCTGCCACCCCCAACCAGGAATGTCTCATGAGACAGACCCTAGAAGCTGCTGCTCTGGCAGAAGCATCAGAAATGTCATAGGTATGAGTGTAAAATATGCTTACCTACATCTACCCCTGCCTGAAGAGCCTTTCATAGCTCCTGCTTAGGAGTAGCCTCTGGTAAGGCTTGGGCCACTACCTTGGCCCTCCTCCAAAGGGTATTTTAGTATTTTACCATATGGGCCAGATAATCTGCAATTCTCAGGCCCAAGGTAGCAGAAGCAAATGTCCTCTTCCCTAAAACATCTAGTCTCCTAGACTCCTTGTCAAGAAGGAGAAAGCTAAAAATAATGGATACCAAAATCCAACAGGCCTTGCTTTATCTTAAACTGAACAATTACATGGGAGGTGCCCGGGGGTCACGTTGGCTGGTCCAAAAAATAAGAGTGCAGAAACGTGCGGCCACCATAATTAAGGCTAAAAATACTACAACGGGTCTGCTAACTCATAGGGATGAAGAAATTAGGCAAATATTCACTGAATATTTTACCGCCCTGTATCAACAACAGGAAAGAAGTACCCCAGACATTAGAAACACATTTTTAAAGGATTTGTCCCTTCTGCAACTAACTGAAAATCAGAAAGCAATATTAATAGCCCCAATTAAAGGAGAGGAAGTCCAGGTAGGGATAAAAAACCTTTAACAAAACCGATGCCCGGGACCAGACGGATATACCTCTGAATGGTATAAACAATTTGGAAAGGAGATCATACCACAATTGCTAAGGGTATTTACTGAAATTATTAAGGGAGACCCCCCCTTGGGATTACGTGGTGTTATCACCTATACCAAAACCAAATAAGGATTCATCAATCTCATCCACGTGTAGATCTATGTCTATCTTAAATAATGATTATAAAATCTTTATGATGATATGGGTGGCAAGGCTGGAGACAATTCTGCTTTACATCATACACCAAGACCAGACAGGATTCATAAAAAAGAGAAATACAACAGACAATATCAGAAGACCTTTTATCCTAATTGAATATATTCAAAAAAGAAAGATCCCAGCGGCAATGTTAAGCCTAGATGCAGAGAAGGCATTCGACAGGGTGTCCTGGGATTTCTTATGGGACACCCTGTCGAAGTTTCAATTCCCAGATACGTTTGTGGGATGGCTGAAGAACATATATAATACTCCTCGAGCGTATGTCCGTATTAATGGGGGCTTGTCTACTCCTTTTCCCTTGTCCCGTGGCACACGGCAGGGGGTGCCCATTATCACCCTTGCTATTTGCTATCTATATGGAACCTTTGGCGTCGGCACTTCGTGAGGCCAGGGAGGTGGAGAGAATTCCACTGGGTCAAAGGGAGTACAAGCTTAACTTATTCGCAGACGACATTCTACTGATTCTGTTGTCTCCGGAAACCTCCATTCCGGCAACATGGCATATACTTAAAAAATTTGAAAAGGCAGCGGGATTCAAACTTAATATGAACAAAACCGAAGTCTTACTCTTAAATTTCCGCCCCAGCAATGTATTACGTCGGACTTGCCCTTTAAAATGGAACTCCACTAAAATTAAATATCTAGGAGTATATCTTTTCTCAAACTTAGAGGTAATAGAGACAATAAACTATGAACCCTTAACTCAAACAGTTCAACAAGACCTCAAAAAATGGTCAGCCTTACATCTCTTTTTCAACGGGCAAAGCTATTACAGATGAATGTACTTCCGCGACTCTTATACTTATTTCAAAATATCCCTTTTTTCCCTTCTAGATTTTATTTTAAATCTTGGGAAAAAATCTTTTCAGGCTTTATATGGGGTAACCATAGACCCAGGATACGTTATTCAATTCTAACATTATCTTTGGCCCGTGGGGGTATTAATCTCCCTAATTTAGAATTATACGCTATAGCAGCCCTTCTTAAAATACTGATTTTATGGATGTCAGGGAAATTCTCAGCTCCATGGAAAACAGAGTTTGAAATCAACGATATGCATGACATCCATATATTTCTCTTTTCTTCTACTGGGAAAACTCCTCCACTTAGGAATTTTACTAAGATCACATCCAACATTTTAAAAATTTGGTACAGGTTACAGGAACGACCATATTTGGATCAGATATACACATACTGCAAGATATTTTCATGGGATGAACAATTTATCCCATCCCATTCAGACCAAACCTTTATGCAGTGGAGGCAAGGGGGTTTGTCCCATACCCTTCAATTTTTAGATGAAAAGGGAGTACGCTCATTTGGGGAGATGAGAGCAAATTATGATTTAAGAAGAAACGACTTCTTTAGATATCTGCAAGTATGAAATTATATATTGAGAAAAAGGAACATAGAAGCAAAAATGTCAACCCCCATGAATCCAAACTTAAAATTATTCATAGACACTATAAAAGGCCACCTGGGAGAACACCTGATAGGGAATATTAACAAAGGTCTTAAGAGACCTAACCCAGGAATTGCCAATATCCATTTTGGAGAAATGGAATTTGGAATTAGATCTTTCTATCTCCCCCACCCTCTGGACACAAACAACAGAGCAAGCCATTAAAATGACCTCCTCCACATTCTGGAGAGAATATGCATGGAAATGTAGCGTCCGTTACTTTCGTTCACCAGCCTTGCTGGCCAAATATTTTACCTGAAACATATGGCCATTGCTGGAGAGGTTGCGGGTGTACTCTAGCCAGTCTAGGACATATCATGTGGTTCTGTCCAATGCTGATGCCATTTTGGTGCTCTCTCCAGGAGGAATTAACAAACTGCCTGGGCGAAGCAATAAAATTATCAGCAGAGATGGTTTTACCATCAGTATATCCGGACCAGTCCCTCTCTTGGGAAAAAACATTAATGCCAGTTTTTCTACTTGCAGCAAAAAACGTTTTAACTAGAAAATGGATGAAAAAAGTAATACCTACTCTACAAGAATGGAGAGAAGTTATGACAGCAATATATAAAATGGAAGGTCTATCAGCAAAACTACAAGATAGAATATCAAACTTCCAGAATAAATGGAGAGGATGGTCTCTATACCAAGCCCATACAGATGTAGAATTTGTACCCTGAGAAGAGGAGGGGGGTAGGGAGGAGACCTTGCCTCATCTTTCTCTCTCTGCTTCGCACTGGAATAAGGAGTAAAATACCCAAACTTTTAAAATAATGCAAAAGCATATAAACTGAATAAGGACTGGATGTAACTGTCACAAAATGAAGTATGTACACTGTGTGTGAAGTGAAAACTTTCTTAATAAAAATCAAACTTTAATAAAAAAAAAAAAAAGGAGAAAGCTAAGATGTTTAACCTATCATGGGCTGCATTTATTAAAACTGAATCAGCCTCAGGTTGACCTGATACATGTTATCTGCCTTCCTAGGTTTGGAAAGTATCATATCTGGTATGTGCTGGGTAGCCAAGGTAGCATCTTCCAAGACAGGCAGTAGAGGAGGGATAACAGGTGGGGAGTCAGGCAGTTTTAGGAACTCCATCAAATTTCTTTCGGTGATGTCCTGCTCTTCAGATTCAAACCACATGGCAGACTGGAGTTGCTGCATCATGGTGATGAATAAATGGTCTTTAGAAGGGGACCTAGGTGTATAAACTACGGAGTCCTCAATCCCTGTGGAGATGGTGGAGCTAGACCTCTCATAAGAGCTCTCCACGTACCCTTCCTCCTCCTCTTGCATGATGAGGTCTGAGTTATATTCCTGATCTTCATCGAAGGGTTCTATAGGCCTCAAAGAGGGAGCAGAAGAGAATGTTGATGCCCTAGAAGGCAACTGGTGCATCGACCTGACAGATGTCGGCACTGGGGCTTGCCAGAGATGCCCTGTTAACTCCGCTCCTCTTGAAAGAGTAGGAGGTAGCAGGTGTTGCAGTATGTCCATGAAGGACAAAAGTACCACTTGCATGTTGGCACTTGCTTGAACTGCAGCTGTGCTAGGTAGCGTTGACAGGGGAGACATCGTCCCCGATGTCGATGGCAACGCACCAGCCATCTTAGGTCTGGTGGTGTTCACAGCCTGTCCCAACCTGATGGGGTCAACAGTTTGGGTGGCTGGTGGCATCACTGCTGGGGTGTTTGATGGCACAGAAGTGGTCAAACTGGGATGGAGGGGTGACCTAGAATGTACTGGGGAGTTTTTCTATTTGTTCCTATGCTGCCTGGAAGTTTTCTACCGAGACTTCAATGAATGAGATCCCAAGGAGCAGGCCAGTGATGTGGTAGTGCTCTCTTCCTGGAACTCTTTCTCCATCCTGGCTACCCGCTGTTTCAATAGGTGAGTCTGCAAGGCGTTCTTTCTATGTCGAAGAGTAGCAGTGTTAAACTTAAGACAAATCTGGCAAGCCTTGATGTTATGGGAAGTGCTGACGCAATATACACAGACGTCGTGTGAGTCGTCCGAGTAAATCTTTTCACTGCACTCGCAGTATCTTAAGAGCTTAGTGGGTTCTTTAAACAATATACACAATATTGGGTATCACTTACGAGAAGTGATAGCAAACTAGGGATAGAAATATACTTAATAGCGGTCAACTATAGGGGTGGTGTCTCCGTACAGGGTCCAGCGAGTATGGTCGATGGCAGGAAAAGAACTGAGGAGGGAAGGGGCCGCCCATGTTTATATGGGAGTGCCGAAGGACGTCTTTGTCTGCAGTTCCTAGCGGACTAATGCAAAAAGTTTCCTTGTGGTCCTAGTGCCTGACAGCTATAGTTTCATAGATGTGGCCTGATGAAAGAGATATCCTCGAAGATCAAAAGTATGTAGGACACGTAAATGATGCAAGAAGGCATATACTTTCCAATGTGTGTGGTTTCTGTAAACACGTAATACAATGAAAAGTCTCAAAACCATAATGGGTATACAAATCGGGGGTTAGTTAAGCCACCTGGCAAATGCCTGAACTTTTTTATTAAAATCCATTACTGCAGTATTCTGCACCAACTGTAGGTATCTGGGCAGATTACACTACACAATTTGAGACAGCATAGGGCTGCACCACTGTCTTAACATCACCAGCTTCAAGGAGTGAAATCTGGTATTAGTTAAAACCCCTCTCTACAATCAACACCTGGAATTCCAGATTCTGCTTCAGCTGATTCCCATAAGGATGGACAGCTACAGTTGTTTAAGCTTCCTGACAGTATATATCACTGACATCCATTTATTGCTATAGTTAATGGAAAAGGTGAAGTAATTTAAATACCAAGCAAAAAGAAAAACAATATGTAGGATACATACATTTATTTATTTAGTTTTTGTATATCACTATAGGCAGAACAAATGATACAAGAAGACAGATACTTTCCAATTTGTGTGATTTCTAGAAACACACATTCAATCAAAATCCTCATACCCAGCACAAAGCAACATGGGTGTGTGTGTAGGGATAAGATGACTAAAAAATGTTTCAGATGGTACTACATTCTGCTTTTCATCACACTACTCGGGTCTCACACCACAGCACGCACACACATGCAAAATATTATTAAAAGAGGAAAATGATGTAGAGCCCAAACAAGATGACCGCTCGGAGCCAAAGCTCTGTTTATCTAGATTAACATAGAACTTTAAAAACTGCTTTTCTGGGCAACCCTGTGAAAGAAATTGTGCTCTACAGACTTAGGAAAGCCTGCTCCACAAAAATGGATCACCCCAAGAAGAACAGCCTCAACATGAAGGAGCCAAAAGCAAAACTATAGCTGGACCCCTGACCATGAAGACTGCTCTGGGCCACAACACAACCATGGCCAAAAGAAACAGAGAGAAAACGCTCAAGAGCCTCAGTATTAAAATCAACCGATTAATCTCAACAGTTGATGGACTTGCTGAAAAATAGGACTCTTACGAATAGGGTAACAAATCTGGAAACCGATCGACTTTGTCAAAACAGAATCGGCTGAAACTGGGACACACTCTGAGGCGGCTATGGGTGCACTTCTAACCTGATTAAAGAGAGCTCTCATTTAAAGGCTCATCTTGAACCCCTTGAAAACCAGGGAAGGGTAGCAAACATAAATTACTGCTGGTGGAGCAGAGGGAAGGAGACCACCTGCCACTATTCCTTAAAGAATGGCTAGAACGATAACTTGGAGACCCAGTAAGTAGCCAGTCATCAACTTACCACCCAGAAAGCCTACAAAGAGACACTAAGAGGCCAACCAGATAATCCTGAGTCACCGAGGTTGATCGTCATGGTTGCATGAAATCGACCAGGGACTTTATCTTAGCACTGAGCAAGGCAGAAAAAAGACATTCCTGCAGGACAGTCATCAAGTTCATCTGTACCCAGACCTTAGTTAGTGACAAAACAGAAAAAGAAGTTGCTTGATGGGGTACGGATCATCTTGAGAGAAGCCAATGTTTCGCATAGCATGACTTTTTCTTCCACGCTTCAGACTGCACATCACAGGAAGGTTTCTGTCTTTTCAGATCCTGCCAAGGTGCTAAAGTGTGCCCAATGCCAGGCAAGAAAAAATTACTCACCTTAGTAATTGTGTTTCTTCTAATGAAGTCTTGCTTGTATTCTGACTTATTGCAGTTAGCCCCAGCACTTTAACTGCTCCGGAGAGGAAAGAGTTAAATTCTATGCAAGGCATAGAACGTTGAGCTCGAGCTCGGTTCAAACCTCTGTCTGCTGCACTCTAAAGTGTAACCGTCAGAATATTACAAGCTAATACTAACTAACTAAACCCACTATGTGGAAATTGTAAAGTTTTACTAGCCAAATGGCAACCAAATATTTTGGATGCCCCAAAAGACTCAAGTCGAGAAATCCAAAATCAAACACCAGGTAGTGAACAACTTATGACTATTAAAATAAAACATAACCCAGCCCAGTGGCGCTGAGGGTTGAGGCGCTGGACACCACATCCCGCGCCATGCCGGCGACCAGGTTCGGGAACGGACTCAGGACACCGAGGGCTGACAGGGGAGAGGGAGGATTGAGCATCCGACAACTGCTCTCCTCTCTCTGGGGTGAGTAGTGGGGCTTGCATCGCACTGTAGCGGCGACTGGCGGAGGTCAGCCGCACTACAAGTGACATGCAACAGTAAGAGGCCGGGCGGGCATCAATGCAGCTTGGATGCCACTGCCGTCCGGCTCCCACTGGGAGAAAAGGAAAAATGTGGAGGCGATCTTCGGCTGATGGCCTGCGCCTTGGCCCTTTAGAGACCCGAGAGGCGAGTACCCAGTGGGTGTGTGGCGATAATGGCCAGCCCACTAGGGAGTGGGTTGCAGTGGCCTGCACGCACGACCGGTCTGGGGTGCAGGGCCAGTGGCTGGTGATCGATAGGACCGTCTGCCATGAGTATAAAAACAGTAGGAAGATAAAAAAAATAAAACATAACCCACTAGCCCTCACTAAAAAAGGGGGAGTGCCCAAATGCACCCCTGGGGTGCAACACTGCACCTGCCAGTCCACTTCCCAAAAACTAGGTTCTGAGAGGGGAGACAGGGAGGGAGGTCAGAATACAGCAAGATTCCATTAGGAGAAACACATGAAGTCTTGCTGTATTCTGACTTATTGCAGACTATCAAGCAGTACCTCCATGGAGGAGGGAATCAAACCTATTTTGGGAATAGGCTCTGCAGTACTGCTGTACCAAACCGAGCATCACTCCTAGCCTGCTTATCCAGAGAGTAATGCTTGGTGAATGTATGAACTGTTTTCCAGGTGGCTGCTTTGCATATCTCTAGTAAGCGAATATCCCTGTGTTATCTTCTCTCTACTGAAGAAGAATGATCAGTGAAGAACACAGGGAGAGACATGGATTGGTTCAAATGAAAATCTGAAACCACTTTAGGTAAGAACCTCTTATTGCTTCTAAGGACCATGGAATGAGATAAAATCAGACTCCACTGACAGAGCTTGTAATTCACTGATATGTCTGGCAGAGGTAATAGCTACCAGGAACACAGTTTTCCAAGTCAAGTACTTAAGTTCTGCTGAAGACAAAGGCTCAAAAGGGGGTTGCATAAGCTGAGCAATGCAAACTTTAAGGTCCCAATGAGGAGTAGGATCCCTAAAGGGGGGATTGGTATGAAGCAATCCCTTGAAAAATTTACAGAAAACAGGATGAGATGCCAGTGAGGAGGGCTTTCTCACCGACAGAAAAGCAGAAACAGCTGACAAGTGTACCATGAGGGTAGCTGGTCTGAGGACTAGGCCATTAAGATGAACCACGTAATCCAGAACTGTAGACAAGTCAGCAATATCTGGGGATATATGTTTCTTGGAACACCAAATGCTGAATCTTTTCCATTTGGAGTTAAAAGTTTTTCTGGTGGCAGGTTTTCGAGAGGCTTTGAGGATGTCCAGAACCCTTTAAGACAGATGCAAATTTGCATACTCTAACTCTTCAAGAGCCATGCCTTGAGATTGGGAGACCGAAGGTTGGGGTACCAGATCCTCCCCTGAGAGGAGGTTAGCAGATTGTGATTCCTGGGAAGAGACAGGGGAAGATGGGAAGATGGACTACTAGGGACAGCAACAGGGGATACCAAGGCTGCCTGGACCAATCTGGGGCAATCAGGGTCACTTTACAATCTTATCTTGACCAGAACATTGAACAGAAGAGGAAAGAGAGGGAAGGCATATAGAAATTTCCCTTTCAATCCAGAATCAGGGCATCCAGAGGGACTGAGCCCAAGACTGGGGGTCTGCAACAGAAGAGAGGAAGCTGGTGATTGTTTGGGGCTGCAAAGAGATCTATCTCTGGAGTGCCCAACCTTGAAAAAAATCACTTTTAAGACCAGGGGATCCAGGGACCATTCGTGATGGCCCTGGGAGATCCTGCTCAATGCATCTGCTAGCACACTGTCCTTTCCTGGGAGGTGGACTGCTACCAGAGAGGTCTGTAGAGAATAAGCCAGGGACCATAATTTCATGGCTTCTGTGCACAAGGCCATAGATTGACTGCCTCCTTGCTTGTTGGTATACCACATGGTGGTGGTGGTGTTGTCTGTCCTGACCTGAACCACCTCGTTCTGTACCGATTCCGAGAAGGCTTGCAGGGCCAGAAAAACTGCCCTGAGCTCCAGGAGATTGATGTGGAGAAAAAACTCCTTAGTGGACCACACTCCCTGGACTGTGAGAGTCCCCAGGTGAGCTCCCCACCCCAGGAGAGAGGCATCTGTGGTTAGAACCACTGAATGAGATTGAGTGATGAATGGGACTCCTTGCCAGAGATTGTCCTGATCCTGCCACCACTGAAGAGCCTGGATAAGAGTCTGAGTCACTGGAATAAGCTTAGTTAAAGGGTCTTTTTTCTGAGACCAAAAGGCCATCAGGTGAAACTGAATGTCCCTCATCTGAAATCTGGCCCCTTGGACAACTGCAATGGAAGCTGCCATGTGGCCCAGAAGCTGAAGGAAGTACCTTGCTGGTTGAGAAACCAGAAGGTGGAAGGAGGAAGCCAATTCTATGATGGCCCTTACCCTTACCAATGGAAGAAAAGCTCTTGCTTTGACAGTATCCAGCTCTACCCCTGTGAAGGTCAGAGGCTGTACTGGCTCGAGAACTGACTTGGGAAGATTGAGAAAAAACCCTAGACAAGTGAGCACTTGCTGGGTCACTAGCAGATCTGCCTTGACTTGGTCTGGAGACTGGCCCACAATGAGCCAGTTGTCCAGGTATGGGAATATGGAGATATTTTTTCTCCTTAGGAATGCCACTACTACTGCTAGGCCTTTTGTGAACACCCTTAGAGCTGATGTTAGGCCAAAGGGCATTGCTTTGAACTGGTAATGGCCTGAAGGCAGTTCGAACCTGAGGTACTTTCTGTGGGAGCACCTGATGGGAATGTGAAAATAGGCATTCTTTAGGTCCAGAAGGCTAGCCAGACCCCTGGCCTTAGAGGGGGAAGGATTATTCCCAGAGTCACCATTTTGAACTTTGGTTTTAAAAGGTGTTTGTTCAGGTATCTTAAATCTAGGATGGGCCGCAACTCCCCTGTTTTTTTCGGGGTAAGGAAGTACCTGGAGTACAGACCTTTGCCCCTGTGTATTGCAGGAACTCTCTCTCTGGCCCTTAAGGCCAGTAGAGACGAAACCTCTGCCTCTAGGGCAATGGTTCTGGAGATGTTTGCAGGTGGAAAGGATCTGGCTCTCAGCTTTGGAAATTTTTTGAAGCCGAGAGCCAGTCCCTGGCTTACTACCTCCAGGACCCACCTGTCTGAGGTAACACACTTCCAGTCCTGGAAATAGTAAGCCAGCCTGCCTCCTACAGGAATGGGGAAGTCGACCTGGGCTGACACATCAGGGTGTCTGCTTGGCAGGAGCCTTAGGCTGAGAGGTGGATGCAGCCCTGCTCATCCCCCTTCTGCCTCTCCCTCTGAAGAACCCCCTCTGAGAAAAAGGAGAGGAGGCCTGCGCTTGGTAGAAAGGCCTATGAAAAGGCCTGCCCCTAGCTTGCCACCTTTGAGGAGTTGCCTGCTTTTCCTTGGCCTGTGCACTCCTGTAGGTGGTCCTGTATTCATCCATTTTTTTCATGTAATTCTCTGTCTGCTCCCCAAACAATTACCCACCACAAGGAAATCCATGGCCCTAGCCTGGGTGTCCTGTGAAAGGCTAGTACATCTGAGCCAAGCCATTCTCTGAAGAGCCACGGGTGTAGCCATGACTCATGATGACATCACTGGAGTCCACAGCAGCATGAAACTGGATCTTAGATGCCTCAATCCCATCAGCAGCCACCTCCTCCAGCTCCTTGGCAAGCTGGGGGGAGGCCTGCTTAGCCAGTGCCAGTACAGTGTCCCACCTGGACCTCTGGTACCTAGCTGTATAGACCATGTAATTAGCCTGCCCGAGTCCCAAGGAGGATGCCATGTATTATTTCTTAGCCATGGCATCCAGCTTCCTGGAGTCATTATCTGGGGTGGGGGGGTGAAGCCAAGGGTATGTTAGCCATATCACAGGCTGCAGCCTGCATGACCCCAACATGGCTGCATTGCTGGTACAAGTACACCGTACCTGAGCCTGACTGCATGTACCTCTTGTCCATCCTTCTGTCTACAAGAGGTAAAGAATTTGGAGTTAACAGTTTTTGTGTATGTTTCCCAAAAGACTTATGAAGGGGAATAGACAACCTCTTGGACTCTGGGATGTCCATCATTTCCACAAAGTCAGGCTCCTCCTGTTCCTCAACAGCTTCTTCCAAAGGGAGTTGGAGGGTTTCTGCCGCTTTCCTGTAAAACATAAAGTGGGACAGGGACTCAGAAAGCCTAGGAGAGGAAACACCACAAGGCCTGTCTGGGGGGATGTCCGGTTCAATAGGCTCATCCAGACCTTCCATTCCATCATCACCTTCGTAATCATCATCCCCCTCCAAATCCAGTTCATAAAAATCTTCAGGGGCATAATCCTGAACCGGAGGAACCGACCGAACCGAACGCCTACCAGAAGGCGCCGGATCAGTCGGAACCTGACAAAGTGGTTCAACAATCCTAATCACTCGGGCAATCTCCTCGGCGGTCGGAACATGCGGTTCCGGATCTGAACTGGCCAATTTTTCTCTTTCTTTTTGGCGGAACCGATCCCTCGGAATCGGCTCTCCTTTTGCCCAAAGGGGTATAGCCCTGGTCAGAGGGCACTCCTCCTGGTTCGGTCGAAACCGAACCGGGCTGGCCATCCAGGTCAGCGGACTTCTCGCCCTCCTTCTCCCTAAGCCTACCCAATCTTTTATCCAGGGTGGACATAGGGAAATTCTTACAGATTTGGCAGTCTGAATCAAGGTGGTCAAATCCCAGACAATAAGCACAGGTGGTGTGGGGATCAGCCTTAGCAAAGACCTCCCCACACACACTGCAGTGTTGAAACCCAGTGGGCCCAGTTTTTCTTTTAGGTTTCTCTGACGTAGCCATACTAACCAACAAACTTTACCCTTTACTCGGCAAAAGCCAGGCAAGACCCCCTTATCGGTTTCTAATCATGTTAAGGGTATTTGGAAAAAAAAGCAAGAAAACACGTTTTTTTTGAAACCGATAAGGACTGGTATCACACACAAAACCTGAAAGAAAGGAAAATACAATCACACACAAGGTAACCGGTTCAACTGAACCAGTTACGCTTTTAAAATTAAAATTTCCGCAAGATTTTTTTTACAGCTAGTCCACTACCTAAACACTTACTGTACCCATAGACAGGGATCTGAACCGAAATAAACACAAAAGGATAGGAAAACCAACGACTTTAACCGACTGAGAACCGTGAGCAGAGGAGAAGTCTCCAGAGCGACTGTTCAGTTAGGCAGAGTAAAGAATCTGATGGTTACACTTCAAAGTGTAGCAGATAGAGGTTTGAACCGAGCTCAAGCTCAACGTTCTGTGCCTTGCATAGAATTTAACTCTTTCCTCTCCGGAGCAGTTCAAGTGCTGGGGCTAAATGCAATAAGTCAGAATACAGCAAGACTTCACGTTGTTTGAACACAAAGATGCCGGAGGGACCCGCTCTCTCACTCAGAGTTGGATGAAGCAGATGACGGCGGGACACGAGTTTCTTCGAAGGGCATGCCAGGTCTGCCACAGAGACATTTCTTTTTCTAGCCAGCCAACCCCCAGGAACTTAATTAATGTGTTAAAACTGTGCTCGGATACTTTCTGAAGTGAAGAACAAAATAGGCTCCCTTCACTTTAAACTATCAGTTCCTTCAGCCAAAGGTTTCTGTAAATTACTCGGCTCAGACTGATCTGTTAATTGTTTGTGGCTAAGCAAATCATTTGGAGTAATGCTGTAGCTCCGATAGTTGTTATACTACTGGTTACTAGTTTAACATTCACATATAAGATAGAGCATTTTTTCTTTGGTGCACTTTGTTAACAGTTTATGTGTTGCAGAACCATAGTCCCTATTTGGAAATACATTTAGGGTGTTAATGATCAATAATGCATAAACCTATTATTTTCCTTTTCAGGAACCAAAGACATTGAACTTTTATTGAATACAACATTACTGTTTTTTTGTTTTTGTTTTGTTAATGCAGTTCATGAACTCACTAATACAGCACTTTCAGATCTTGATAACTATGAAACTGGTGAGATATTCTAGTTCTTCGATTGCCCCAAAATGATATCTTATTGATATGGCATGCTGCAATTTCAATGTATTAAGAGGAGTGCCACCCTCACCATTACACTGTATGTTATTTCCTTATTTACTATACCAGGTTTAATAACTGTATGTTTGATTGCTAAAACAATAAAGTTAAAAAAAAAAGCTGCGCAAGAGTATGCATGACTTATAAAAAAGGAGTTTCAAAAATCGTGAAAACAGACTGGCTGAGGGCCATCTTTACCTGTGCTATTATCTTAGCACAACATCATTGGATAAAGATTCAGCAGACTCTTCACAATAAATTCAATATTAACCACACATCCCTGCTTATCATCACAAACATGGCCGCCAGCTTTATTCACTAAAACCTTTCAACTAGGCCCTAAAAATAAAACTGCCATAAATTGAAAAGAATATAATTACATGTTATTTACCCTCATAATCCTCTTCTTACACACACATATATAAACTGAAAAATGAAGCACTACAGTATTTATAGTTTTACTTTTTGATGTTTCTTTAATTGCCATGAAAAATTCCCCTCTACTACCGTTTAACCTGCAACAGGTAAAGCAGAAGCCCTGGTTCCATCTGAGCCCTTCCGTTGTGTGAATGTGGGAGTGAACATTCTACTAGTAGAACAAAGCAGAGATATAAATTCTTGTATTCCATCCATAGTAGTATTCTATCCATAAAATCATCAGCTGTGCATGCCCAGAGTCGCAGCTTGAAATTTCAAATGTAAATCTAACCATGTTACACTGCTTGTTTTTAAACGAGACATGCTGTAGATCAAGAAACTCAGGTGGATGTGTACTATCAGAAACTATGTTTAGTTCATACAAGAGAGAAATGTCTAAACTCGGTCCATGCATGCGTTTAGCATAGCTCCAGCACCATACTGATGTGTGAATGTGACGGAGCATGGGAAGGCACACTATGAGTGAGCTGTCTGAATTAGGAAACAGTATTAAAAAGGTAAAAAAATAAATAAACAAAAAGAAATAGAAACTTGGAGACCACGTTACAATACTATATCTTTACTGGGGGCTACAGGGGCATATCTGATATGGAGAGTCAACATCCAATAAAAAGCTGACAGTGTCCCTTAAGGCATGATTGCAGTCTGTTTAATCTTGCGAGTGTATTGCTTCTTGTGTTTATTTTGACATGATACCGTTTTCCCCCTTGTTTTAGAGCCCCTTGGAGGTGCTGTCATTTTCCTGCCTGATATCCATTTTTTGATTGCAGATCAGATCTCAAACACTGCAATATCAGTTGAGTGGCTTGCAGTGAATGCTTCATTGTATGCTTTCACTCAAGTAATGTCACTACATTTCAGAATTAATTGATAACTTAAACAAGTCAAAAAAGGTTGCATCAATAAGGGACCTTAAAAAAAAGCAAGATTACCTAAACCAACAGTGTTGGGTAGTAGCACGTTACTGAAATCCTACTACATTGCCATGTACCTTGTAACGGTAATGGATTACTTGTAAGAAACTATAATACTGGGAAGTTACAGGTTACATTTTCTTGCAAGTAATACATTACTGTAATGCAATCTATATTACTTTTCCTTATTTCCTGCATGTGTGAGCCGGCTCGTTTGAGCTAGGAGTTCGGTCTGAAGCATTTGTTTACCTAGTACTTCCTCTAACATCAGACTTGCCAGGCTGGACCCACTGCAAGTGACCGGGGGTGGCGTGTAGAGGGTGTCAGTGTTTGCATTCTCGCATCCCGCCCACCTTAGTCTGTTCTCCTGATTTGCTGCAGCCTGTGAGTGTACACCCACTATGATAACCGACTAGCGCTGGCAGGCAGTTACTCCATTTTTGGTGCCATTCGCCAGTTGTCTCATGGTGGCCTGTATCTGAGTTTTTTTCATAGGCCGCTGGACTTGTAATCTCTCAAAACAGCTGCAGGGAGGAGAACCAGACTAAGGAGTCATGGTGGGCTTTACAGGCAGTGGTGGACCAGTGGTCGGTCAACTTGAGAGTTGAAACACAGTCAGTCTAGAGCAGTACCTGGGCAGAGGAAGAGAGGACAAGTAGCAGATCCAACTGTGAACTCGCTACTCAGTCACGGAGGAGAGAAAGCATGGAGCAGGGCTGTGTTGGGCTTCTCAGACATCGTGAAGCAGAGCCACATCAAGTCTGACTGAGGGTCGGGACAAGGTAGGCAGTAAAGGGAGGTTATGAGCTAGGTCGTCAGCAATAGCTGACAGACACTCCAGCATATCTCTCAACTGTCCCTGATTATGAGGGACATCCCTCATTTTACCCCTCAACATTGCTCTGTCCTTCATGGAAAAGGTGCTGTCCACGCAGTGGATGTGCTCTAAATTCAAACTTAAAAGCAGAAATTCATAATATGCTAAGATGCTAAGTCAAAAAAAAAAAAAACTTTGTACATGGAAACACAATGGTTTTCACAGTGCTCTGAGCTTGCACCTCCATGGTTTAGGATGTGTCCCTCATTAAGAGGGTTAGTGTCCTTCATTATAAGGGTCCGTATCCCTCATTTTACTGACTAAAGGTAGAGAGGTATGTACTCCAGCCTGAGCCTAGACAAAACAGCAGGTATGGTCTATGTGGCAGCACAACTGCACAACAATACACAGAAGCAGTCAGAACTAAGTAGCTGTCTTGTCTCTGTGCAGCTGGGCCAATGGGCCTAGTGGGGAATGGTGGACAACCAGTGTCACTGACTGACAACTCCAAGTGTGTGTGGGAGCTGGTTGGACTGGTAGAAACTCTGGATGGTAAGGGCTAATGACTGACTTGGTGAGGGCTAGGAGGCCGAACCTGGCAGCCAGTGGACCACTAAAATGAACTTAAAATAAAAAAAAAAAACCACATGCACGCACGCACGCACGCACACACACACACTCTGCTGTCCTCACTCACATGAGTAGTGCACAATAAGGAACAGCAGCAGTCAGAGCCCACAACTGGTGAGTGTCTGGAGAATTGATATTTGACATTGTTTAAGACAGATTTATTTTTAACTGCTCTGCCTGTATTTTTGAATTTAGTTCAGTCTAAGATGTGTTTTTTTTTTGTTTGTTTGTTTCTTTATTTGCATAAGGTGGTTGATGTGCTGAGAAGGACGTCTCTGGTAAGCAACAATAAAAAAAGACAGGTTGTGGATTTTTTTTCCTAAACTGCATGCCTAGGTGCATTGTGAAGCATGAGGGACTTGTCTTCAATCACTTGAAACTGCGGTTTGTAAAAAGAAACCCATACCCTGAAAAGTCTTACTGCACTTATAAAATGGAGTTACCACCACAATGTTTAGGGCTATTAGGAAATCTTATAGCATAAAAAGCGAATGTAAGTGATTGAAAATAAGAATGTGGTCAAAGTAGTCCCTGTATAGCTAGTCTGGGCAGCCACTGCGTGATGCGAGCTATATAAGTAGGTAGCATTCTTACCTCTTTGGCTAGATTTAGAAGGCCGTGGGTTCTAGCCTCACATCAGGTCCTTGGGGTAATACCCACAAATGACACAGTAGTGAAGTATGACGAAGGTTCAGCACTGCTGAGGTGACATGCTTCAGTGAGACATTATTTTATTTATTTAGCTTTTGTTGACCAGGTAAGCACAACTAGACAGTCAAATGCCTATTTTCAGGTGCGACCAGGGAGTTTACATGGAGATTATAGGTAAAGGCAGGTATTACAGGAGTACAGAGAAAGGTAATAGTCAGGTTCAGCATGACTTAAAAGGAGCATGTAGAACAACATAACATGAAACTGAGCATACAATAACAAGGTACATTTGACAGCCATAGACAACAGTACTTAATTAACATTAGCTCAAGCTGTGGACCCTGCAATACGAGCAGACTTGATAGACCAAATGGCCTTCTTCTTCTGGCTTGTTCGTATGTAACATATAACTTATAACGTTAACACACCAACTTGAGGTTGTGGCAAGACAAGACCATAAAGTGCAGCACAGTGTGGGGAAAGGGGGTAGTTACCTTAGGTACAATGACAGGCCGAGGTGAGTTTGAGGAAGCTCCAGAGGGAGTTTCTGAAGCAAATACGGGAGGAAGTATGGACTTGGACAGGGAGGGAGTTCCATAGTCTGGGAGCACAAACGGCTAACGCCCAATCTCCAGTGAGGGTACGGGTTTTGGGAACTTGGAAAGCTTGCAAGCAACTAGACCTTAGTTGACAGGAGGGGTTGACAGGCTTGAATAGCCTGGTTAGTACTAGGGGAGTGGCAGTTCTGATGACACTGTCAATGAAGTTGCCCAGTAGAAAGGTATGATGGTTATCAGGGGACAGCCACTCAAGTTTGCTGTAGAGCTTGCAGTGGTCGGTGAGACGAGGGGCAGAGAGGACAAAGTGGCACATATTATCATACACAACATATCATTTTGCTAAACAGGTTTTTGGGGTTGTGCAAAGGAGACCAGCCCGCAGCAGAGCGAGGGTAGTAAATTGAGGTCCCTTTCTGCCCATCTCTGGTCACTGTCCAGATGGAAATTAAATATCCCATGGCACTTGTCAAAGAACAACAGAGGAGTTTCCTGGTGTCATACTCAGAATTCCCCATCAAAAAAAGAGGTTCATGAACCCCCCAGGACACACCTGTAAACAAGTTATCAGAGCTTAATGTGCCTTTCCTGGTCAACAATTACAAATAAAAATTAATCATCCACTGTGATCTCTTTTGGTCCCCCCTTCCCCGGACCATGCTCCCTCTTGTACTCAGAACTGCTATTCAGTATTAGCACTGACCTGAATGAGAGATTCCAAAGGATTTTCTGCCTCGTACTTTTTTGAATGAGTTCAAAAATCTGTCAGCTGTGGCACTTCAGTGATGAAAGTAGGTACACAGTTCCGGCAGTTTCTAATCAATCTGACCTTCATGTTTATAGGTTGAATCAGCACAGTGCCTTTTTGTTTCAAGTAGTAATCAGTACGGAATTTTGTGGTAACAACAGATAAAGCTGGGTGAGTTCTGACACTAAATTTCACTTAAAAAAAAACAAAAAAAAAACAGGAAACAAGGGCTGGCCCGCTGGCGTAGAGGGCTGAAGCTCTTTGTGCCTTAACTGTCACAGGCCGGTGACCAGAGTTTGGGAATGAGCTTGTGGGCACGGGGGCGGCTGAGAGGACTGAGTGCCCGTCAGGCAGCTCTCTTCTCCTGGACTGGTGAGGTTAGCCTTCCCAGCCCTTGACAGGCCTGATGTTAGTGTAGACTGGGGAGGTTAGGCACTAGGCCAGGTAGGTGGATCGGGGATGTTCAGGCCAAGACGTGCGTGCGTGCCTCCACAAGCATGCACATCCTTACGCCGAGATTCCAGGGTATAAGGGGAGAAAATGGCAGAAAAACACCCTTAGCAACAGATGATATACACTATATACTAAAACAAATACACTATATAGTGACTGACCCTCGCAGGCACTGCACCTGTGGCTGGGCACCCGCCAGTCCTGCTGCAGAGGATGCCTGTGTTAAGGTAAGCCCTGGAGGAACCAGGTGACGGAGCTTGGGGAGCAGTTGGATGGGGGGATCAGAAGGAGAAGGCACAGAAACAGTGGATGGGGAAAAAACAGAAAACACACACACACACAAAAACAAACTGTGAACAAACGAATTTTCTGGACCTGGCTGCCCACTTTTTGAGTACTGCAGTACAGCTGAGTTGCCACAAGATACACGTGCTTTGACAATAAAGTGTAATGCAACTTTTTTTTAAATGACCCCCCCATGCATGTGTTATGGTTTGATACAACTGTGATTATATTATTTTAAATTATATAATGTTTTATATTTTTGTGTGCAGAACAGCAAAATTTGTACCAACTGTGACGCTTGCCCATTGTAGTGACACAACTGAATAGAAATGTTACATATTACCAGGCTATTTCTGACACATTCATTGTTTTCAATGGATACAATGCAGAGTTTAGAAACAGTTACAGAAAAAGCAGACAGGAGTGTACAGCCAGTGAGGGCTGCTGTCAGTAAAACTAAGTGTGGCGACTGGTGATAAAGATGGATGGAGGATTTCAGGTGGGGGTTGCTGCATGTTTGCGTGACAAAGGTTTGACCGAGCAACCTATGCCGATGAGATGATAAGAGGGTTGGTGCGTTGCACGGAGGCCCTTGATTACTGTTGTGCCTAGAGCCCCCGGCAATGTAAATCTAGCCCTGGTCCAAAGCAGCTTTAGTCAGCAGCTTCAAGGAGAAACCCAGGAGCTGTCCCTCTAAAAAAAAAAAAACCAACTTTTTTCCCCCGTCCCCCACCTGCTTGAAAAACTGACTCGGAAAGGAGGGGGTGTCAAGTGCAAAGCTGTTAGGGATGTACACACCACATACTCATTGGCCCCAGGCATGATTGTTCATCCCTGTCCACTCCCAACTGGCCTTTTTTTTTTTTATGCCAAACCTAGCCAACCCCACTCGCTGCCCCTGTGCCTCAGCCCAGTCCGCTCCTCGCCAATGCCAGCCCAGCAGCCCCCCGCCTTACTGGGCTCTCCACTTGACCCAAGTCAATTAGCTGTGTTACTTTTCTGGATTAAGTCAAGACAAGCCACCGGCCAACAAAGCAGTATGGCAAGCCGTTAGGAACATAATTCATAATATCTGGCTGTATAGCAAAACACATACACTACATAATGAAATACATATATCGTATAGTAAAATATATTAATCATATAGTGAAATGCATACACAATGTAGTGAACCACATACATTATCTACTGAAATATATACATCATATAGTGAAATACATATACTGTATACTGAAATACATGTATTATATAGTGAAACACATACACTATATAGTGAAATGATTACATTATATAGTGAAATAAATACACTATCTATTGAAATCCACATACTGAGTACTGAAACTCCACATACGCTATATACTGAAAAAAATGTACTATGTACTGAAACATATACACTACCTATTGAGATATATACACTAGACTGAAACATCCACATAAACTATCTACTTAAACAAATACTCTATACATTGTAACATATACACTATATATTGAAAAAATCTGCATACACTATATACTGAAACAAATACACTATATATTGAAATACATACACTATCTATAGACGTGCATACACTACACACTGAAAAAAGCACATACGCTGTCTATTGAAACAAATACACTATATATTGAAACATCTACACTTTATATTGAAATACATACACTATATATTGAAATAAATACACAATGCATTGAAAAATCTGCATACACTATATACTGAAACAAATACACTATACCTGTCAGAGGCCTTTCGGCACGATGCAATTCTGCTCAAAGTTGAACCAGCATAGCATTCTGTGGTGATTTGCATATGCAGTCCATGATGCTTTGCATTGTGTGGGCATGTGTGATTTTGTATTTTCTTGAAACTTGGCTTCCCAGCCAAATGCCCTTTGGGGTAACCCTTGCCTTAGTGTTTGTGCACAGAGTTTCTTTGTCACTATATATTAAAACACTTACCCTGTCTATTGAAAAATGTTGCATACTCTATATACTGAGAGAAATATATTACGTACCGAAATACATACACAGTATATTTAAACAAGCATTTGTCAATGCCAAATGTTGTCTCACTGGCATTGGTAGTGCAGGAGTTAGAGATGCATAATAGGAATGGCAGTGAAGTATTGAACTGAAGCCAACACCAACCCCACCCTGCAGAGAGTGACAGGCGTTGGGGTGCTTTGGGTCATCAGCTATAATGCACATGCCGCTTCCACCCCACCCTACCCTGCAGACACTGACAAGTGTCGTGGTGTGCTTTGGGGTCTTTGGGCATTATACTTACGCCATTCCATAAGGAAACACGCTGAGGTGGGTGCAGTACAGGAGAATGGGGTGAACTGTAAGGGCGAACACTCCAAGGCAGACCCCAACGCCTGTCACTGGCTGCAGGGTGGGGGTGGAATGGCGTGAGCATTACAGCCAATGATCCCAAGTCACGCCCCTGATGCCTGTCAGTCACTACAGGGTGGGGAGTTATAGTTGGAAACCCTAACGCCGTAGGCGTTTGTTGGTATTTTCACTCCAAATGTTCAACATAGGATTTCTGTGACCCCACCTCATGAAGAGCTGCACTATCAGTTTGTTAGCTGAAAGATAGTTTTGCACAGCGGCTATGCCATTTGGCGACACAGGGATGAAAACACATTTTGGGCAGGATGTGAAAAATGACAACTGTATTGTTCATGAGGAGGTGTAAAAAAATTGCAACTTTGAAAATCTGGAGTGAAAATATGAAAAACTGGTAAGTCATGAGCATGCATAGAAACTGCGCAACACACACCCGTAACCCAATTATGTTTGGGATTTTTTTAACCACATTTTCAACAAATGCATTTTGGGACCTCCCCTCATGAACAGTGGCACTGTGATTTTGTTAATTTGTCCCAAAAGTTGATTTCCCACAGCAACCATGCCATTGTGCGTCACAGGTGTGAAAACACATTTTGGGCAGGATGTGAAAAATGACAGCTGTACTGTTCATAAGGAGGTTTGAAAAAATGCCAGTGTTGAAACTCTGGCATGAAAATATTGCAAATTTGCGAAGTTACAAGGGTGCGTGGAAACTGCATAGCGCACGCTTGTAACACAATCACTTTAAGGACGTTCGTCACCAAATTTTCAACATAGGCATTTTAGGACCTCTGCTCATGAACAGTGTCACCGTCATTTCCTCGAACAGTCCCGGAAACTGATTTCGCATAGCGACCGCACTATTGTGCGCCAGATGTGCAAAACCACATTTTGGCCAGGATATGTAAAATGACAGATGTACTGTTCATAAGGAGGTGTGGTAAAATGCCAATTTTGAAAATCTGGAGTGAAAATATTACAAATTCATGAGAATTCTGACGTGCGTGGAAACTGCATAACGCATGCTAATAAAACAGCCATTTTGGATTTTCTCCACCAAATTTGCAACATAGGCTTTTTGAGAGCCCCACCATGAACAGTGGCATTGTTATTTCATTAATCGGTCCTGAAAGGCAAATCCGCGCAGTGACCACGAAATCACCTTTCGGGACCAAATAACGCCATGACAGTGACTTAATTCATGAGGAGGGGTCCCAATAACCCCATGTTGAAAATGTGGTGCCAAAATTCCCAAAAATGGGCAAGATATGCACCAAAGTTGAAAAAATCCGATTTATGCCATTATACAGCTTACCGGCATTTTCAGTTCGCAGTCGGCTTTGTAGAGTGCAGACGTGTTCCTGGTCCACCAAAGACTGTCGCGCAGGGCTCCAGAGGTAAGTATGGGGTGAGGGGTGTGGGGAGGGTGGAGTGCGCAGAGGGTGGGCGCGGGTTGGGGAGGGCAGGGAGACCGCGAGGGACCGTTTTCTTCTTTCACAGGTTTAAAAAAAAAAAATCACCGCAAAATGGTTTTATATTTCAGGGGCATCTGGCACGCTGGGGTGGGCTCCCAGTGTGCCACCTGACTGTTTTGCAGGGGTGGGGGGATGCTGTAGCCGATAAGGGATTGGGCACCCCCGTCGACACATACCAAAAAGTGGCGGGGACGAGAGCCAAGGGGGATTGAGCATCCTCCTCGGCACAAAACAAAAGCAGGGAAGGGGGATTCATGCCGACGGGGACTGGGCCCCCTGTCGACAAAGAAAGACTGTTTGGGGGGGCGCATGATGCCGAGAGGGACTGGACACCCCCTCGGCATACATTTTAAATGGGGGGGGGCATTATGCTGACGGGGAGTGGGCTCCCCCATCGGCAAGTGAAGTGGGTCAGGGCAGTCTGCAGGCGCTGGACAGGCACGTCAGGAGGGGGTGTTATTGTGTCGCTGCATGATTGCAGCTGACCTTTTGTTAGAGCTGGTGGCCACCTGACATATGCCTGGTGTCAGTGCCTGCAGCTGCCTTATTGGGGAATGAGGGGACGCACCTTCCGATGTATGCCCTGCATTCACCCACAGTGACCGCACCTCCAAATCTGCTACTACTGCAAGATGCTGGCTGGCGTGCACGTGCGAGCCAACATAAAAAAACACATATATTACATACTGAAACAACTACACTACATGGTGAAACACATACACTAGGTATTGAAATACATACACTGTAGACTGAAAAATTCACATTCACACTACATACTGAAACAAAAAAACTATATACTGAAATGGATAACATTCTGAAATTACCCCCCCCCCCCCAATGGCCTGCCTCTGCACTCATTTACTGTTGCATTCAGGGAGCTGCTGTCTTGATGAGAGGATGTCTAAAGCTACAGAGCAGCAGGTAAACAAAACAGGGCTATCTCTTATTCTGCTTCTTTATAGGGTTTTACATCTTGCTTTGCTTGCACACCTTTAATCAAATTTCAGAACACTGTGATGTGACAAACTTTTAGAACTTATTTAAAATGCTGGGTTTTTTTCTCAATAAGTGCTGCCTTCGTTTACGGGTTAGACACATTTCTATAGGAAGCTAATACTTAGGATATTCCTTACATATCACTCTCATACTATATAAACATAGGGGACTGCATGCATTTTTCTAAGTTAAAGTTTTAATCAGATTTATATGTTATTAATTAATGTGTTGGTCCAGCAACTTATCTAAGCTGAATGCTTAGGAAGAGTACTGCAGGAGCTGTAAAAGTGTAAGCCAAATGCTTTCCTAGTTTGTACTCTGCTGAGTTAGTTTTGATTTAGTTCTTGTTTTTATTTGAATGTTTTGTTTAATAAAGGTTCTTGGCTAAGAAAAAAATATATATATATTGTGCAGCTATCGCTCAGGGCCCAATTCTCGTCAGGCGCTCAGCTGGCATATGCATAATTTGCACTTTCTGTTCTGAATGACTTCACTGTGATGCCTCACTGGTGGCACTTACAACTCCTAACCTCCCCATTACATATCTGCAGAGCACTGCAAGGTGGACAGAGCTTTGCAGGCACTTGGACTCCACTAATAAACCCGTCCCGGTCTAGCCGCATAGTGCACAGTTATGCTGTTTATATGGTATGACTGTGTTATTGAGTTGGAGATTTCCAAACTGTGTTTTATTTCTTTTTCCATTGAGATGTTTATCTTCTAGGTCACCCACTGACCCCCTTGTGCACTAGCCTGCCCATTCCCATCACCCAAAATCACCAGGACAGGCCGGCCCGGTGGCACTGAGGGCTGAGGTGCTGGACACCACACCTCGCACCATGCTGGCGACCCGGGTTCAGGAACGAGCCTGGGTCATCGGGGGTTGGCAGGGGAGGGGAAGGATTAAGCGTCCATAGGACTGCTCTCCTTCCCTGAGGAGGGGGGTGAGTTGCCATTGGTGTGCTGGTGGCCTCTAGCAGTGGCTGGGGGCGATTGCAGGACACTGGCAAGACTTGGAGGACGTACTGGAGCCGATGCCCGGAAAGGAGTGCGTGCACTAGCACGCGCGCTCCTGACCATTGGCGTCATTGCACACCACAGACGTCTGGGAAGAACAGGGAAAAAGGGCACCAGTCGCAGCGGCATGATGGCCGTCTCTGTGGAGGGAGTTGCTCGGCGCTGAGGGTACGCAGCAGTACTAGATCCGGACCTGGTGGAAGGGTGTAGGGGGGCTCTCCACCTCGGGAGGCAAGCCACGGGGGTAGCTGCGGGACCCGAACAATGGAGCTGAGTAGTCCCCGGGAATGGCAGCCGGAGATCTCAGCAGGATGCCTGACGTGTGAGAGGTAAGCAGACTGGTGGCCCGGGGGAAACAGTAATAACAAAATCACCAGGACTTACCTGCTCTGAGATCTCGAGATGCCCCCCGTGATGGGGCTAGGACAGGAGGGAAAGGGCCATTCATAAGGGGAGACATTCAGACAGGAGCAGAGCCTGGTTAGTAGTGCAAAGCCTGTGGCAGGTTGGTGGATTATTTTGCCACTGGAGGTTTTCTACCTTTGGTTAATCCCCTGGGCAGTCAAGCAGGCAATGATGCCAATCCAATTAAAGGCAAGTACTGCTTTGTGCCTGAATGAGCCCTGCCCATTATGCTGCTCTGATGCCCTACCAGCGCTCCTCCTAGGTGGCTGTTAAAGAGCAGGGTGGTCAGACTCCTCCTCCTTGAGATGAAAGCAGTCCCCGAGATGCTCAATCATCGCTCCTACTAGCTAACCCCTGTTTGACCCAGGTCCTCCCCCAAAAGCAGGCCACTCGCATGGGAAGCAGTACAGCTACCACCAAGCCGCTAAGCCAGCTCACCAGACTGTATTTTTGTAAGTAAATAAAAACAGCACTCGGATGAAAGAAGAAATTGTATTTTAGCTACAGTTGTTATTCATATTTAAGACACATCACAATGTTTTGAAATTGGATAAAAGTTTTCCAAGGAAAATAACATAAAATAATACTAAGATAATCCATTTTTGTTTACTTTCTGCATCTTAAGAGGCATCGGCAGGGGATATTTAGTCAATTAGGGACCCATTTTCAGAAGGTTAGCGGAGTGCTACACATCTAAGCACTGTGCCATGTGGGAGAACAGCATGGTTGAACAGTTGCCATATATTTAGCAGCCCCCAATGCTAACCTGATCGTGCATAAGCATATGTACTACTAAAGCCTTGCAAATGAGGGCACCCCTCCTGCATACAGAGCACAGTGCTATATAAAAGGTTTTGAAAGTGCTTAACAACTGAAATTGCAATACTGTTTACTGCTTCCAGAAATCTTGCCCTCATTTGAGCACACAGTGGTATATATTGTTGCCCTACCCCTGGTCACCATTCTGATGCTCCCAAGTAGTATCCCACAATGATCCTTGGCATGTAAAGGTTCTACACCCCTGATCGCAGTTTAAATGGCTCTAGTTACTATAGTAAAATGATCCTTGGTGTCTAGTGCCCCCCCTCTCCCCCAGCATACTAAGCTGGGACTGGGAGCTAATTTCCAGATGCATTCTGGTGGAAGGAGAACTTGTACAAGTGCAGCTTAGGTAGCACAAAAGTTCAAAATACATAACATATATGGAGCAGAGCAGTACACAATTGCCAATTACATTGGAAATAATACATGCAAGATGTGAGAACTTGAGTGACAAGCAAACAATCGACAATGCATATACAGCGCAGTCAGGAGTCACAAACATATGCTGGTAATCAAATACAGAGCAGTTTAAATCAACACTAGCCGTAAACATTTGTGCATAATGCCTAGAGTGGAAGCATAAAGTGCCAAATTATAGCTGCACCTAAATTGGAAACAAGTCATAGGAGAGCAAGAGGGAAAATTAGAGCAAGTGTAGGAGGGAGAGGTGAGACCTCTGAAGTGGTTTGAAAGAATCTAGGAGAGGGAGACTGGTGAATAGCTGGGGTGAGGAAGTTCCAGATTTTAGGGAAGCGGTGGCTGAACATGGCTTTGCCGATGGTTATGGAAACTGAAGGGACTGCTAGGGTTCAAACATTTCAGCTTCTGATGGTATGGGTGGGGGGGGGGCTGAGAGATAGGAGGGTAGGGAAATAAACCAGATTTTCCCACAAAGCTGGCACAGTGCGCATGGTTGTCGGTACACAAGAGAAGAAAAGGAGAGAGATTTATACATAGAACAGTGATGAGTCCAAGGAGGATAGTCGAGAGTGCAATGGCAGAAATAGTTGAAAAGCGTGTCCAGTCTGGCAAGGGCAGTGACTGGGGCTGCGCTGCAGACCACATCACCATAGTCAGAGATTGGGAGGATCATTCTCTCGATAATAGCATGGTGTGCTGGAGGTGGGATACAGTCATAGTTCCTGTAACGTGCACCAAATTGGGGTGAAGCTTTTTGACTATAGCATCCACTTGTTCAGAAAAGTTTAGGTGCCGGTCTAGCCAGATACCAAGATAACTAGAGGTGGTAACATCCTCCACAGGGAAGCCATCCAGGGTATGGATAGTTGGAAGGGGAGGGAGCCTAGAGAGTCTGTGCCTTGTACCAAAGGACATAGAGACAGTCTTCTTGGCATTGAGGAAAAGCTGATTTGTGCGCGGCCAGGGCTGAACTTGATCGAAGTCCAGCTGGAGTCTGTGGGCCTGCTGGGAAGAGGACTGTGTCATCCATTTACATGTGAATGGATGCTGACAAGCATACAGAGGGGAGATCATTAAGGAAAATGGAGAAAAGTAGAGGGCCTAACACAGATCCTTGTGGGACCTAAGTGGATGCAGGGAGGAGAGAAGGGGTCACCATTTTTGACTGCTTGGGACCTACTCATGTGGTAGGAGTGGAACAGCCAATGGCTGAGACGGAAAGGCCTGCAGCCTGGAGTTGGCTAATAACTGGGGTGACAGACAGGGTTGCGTGCTTTGCCTAGATCGACGAAGACAGCAGAAGTTTATAGGCTGTGATCCATATCATTGTGGATGGATTTGG
The DNA here is from genome assembly GCA_016271365.2 of Neoceratodus forsteri. NCBI lineage: Eukaryota > Metazoa > Chordata > Ceratodontiformes > Ceratodontidae > Neoceratodus > Neoceratodus forsteri. Next base: position 1,269,889,027 of record CM057449.1, on the reverse strand, counting down.
TGAGCCTGAGCAGGGAGGTGGTGGTGGAGTGATTTTTGAGGAAGCCAGAGTTGTATTGGGTGAAGAAGGAAGAGGAGTCCAGAAAAGAGTAGAGCTGTGACAAGATAATTTGTTCCTGTATTTTGGAGGGAGGAGAGAATTGGGTAGGTAGCTGTTAGTAGCAGATGGGTCAACACCTTTTGGAGGAGTAACAATGGCAGTCTTCCAGTCAGCAGGGATGGAGGAACAGCAGAAAGAGAGGTTAGGGAGGTCAGCCAATGGGGAGGGAGATTGCAGAAGCAGAGAGATGGAGGAACTTGCTATCCAGGCCATCAGGACTCCTACCCTTGGAAGGATTAAGGGACGGGAAGGGCATCGGTGATGGGAGGATGGAGTTACTGGAGAGAAAAAAAAAATAGGGGGAAGGAAGATGACAATCATGCAGGCTGGCAGGGGTGAGAGGGAGGTGCTAAAAATGAATTACACCTCTGTGGTGATGAAGGAGGGGTTAGAGATAGGGGTGTCACCCACTTTGAAGACAGGCAAAGGAGATTGAGTGGGAGGGGAGAAGAGATTGTGGCAGCCTTCCAAAATTTAGACAGGTAACCAATGTTGGTACTGAAAGTAGATATAAATTACCCACCTTTGGCAAGCCTTATTGCCCTGGTACAGGTGTTGAAGAGGTGATGATACCTCTGGAAGCCATGGGGGATGGGTTACATTTCTTTTCTGACCAGGCCAAATCATGCACTTGCAAGCAAGCTACGAGCTCGGCCATGATCTAGGGGAGGTGGGGTACCTTTTCTCATGTCCTGCTCTGGGGGGGGAAGGTGGCAGTCCCATATTTCAAGGAATTTTGTTTTGAAAAACGTTAGCATGGAGTCAGTGGAGCAAGACTATAAGATAGGGAACCAATTAGAGCGGCTTAGGTCACGGTGCAAGGGGGTGAGGTCCAGAGATTTGAAGGAAAATATAAGTAGTGTTTTGGTGGGGGGTGAGGGGGCTTTAGTTGAAAGAGAGGCAGCAGAGGGTTGCGATTATGGTGTCAAATCAGAAGAGAGGGAGGCCATCAGTGGAATGCCACAGGGATCCATCCTGACTCTTGCCCTCTTCAATATGCTCATTAACAACGTTTGAGAATGAATCTGGGTCTGTGTCTCTTTGAAGATAACACCAAGCTCACGGGAGGGTAGACAGTGACGGGGGAAGTAGGAAACTGCAGATTAACATGTAAAGAGTAGAGAGGTGGCCTAAGGTTTGGCAGTTGAAATTCAATGCCAAAAAATGCAAGGTGATTCATTTGGGGGACAAGAACCCCAGGACAGAGTACTGGATAGGAAGGTAGAGCTGAGCACTACAGCTGAAGAAAGGGACCTAGTATTATCATTAGGGACTCCCTTAAACAATCAAGCTAGTACAGTGAGGCATCTAGTAAGGCAAATAGGATACTAGGATGTGCCAGAAGGGGTTCTGATAGTAGAAGAAAAGAGGTTTACTGCCTCTTTATTGATCATTGTTGAGGCTGCACCTGGTATACTGTGCAGACTTCTGAAGAACTCACCTCAGGAAAGATAAGAACAAAGGGTGACCAAGAAGATTCAGAGCTGACAGTACAGATCGTATGAGGATCTGCTCGAGGCACTGAACATGTCTTTACTAGAGACCAGACAAGAGAGGAGTGATATGATAGAGACCTTCAAGTTCCTGTAAGGAATAAACAAGGTGAACGGAGAAGTACTACTTACAGTAGCATGAGTAACAGTTCAAGGACACAGGGGCACAAGTAAAAACAGATGGGAGGAAGGTTTAAGAGGTATATTGGAAAATTTTATTTTCCAGAAATGGTGGTGGAAATGTGGAATAGTCTGCCAACTGAGATAGCAGGCACCAAAACCATAAATGGTTTCAAGCATGGCTGTGACAAAGTGAAGGGTATAATGGTTACTCAGGCTGATAGTAGGGAGGGAAACAGGGGAGTGGATAGTGAAGGCTTGTACCCTGTATGGACAGTAGGTTCCAAGGTTTAATAGGGGCAGACTGGATGTACCATTTTTTTTCTGCAATCATTGTCTATGTTTCTGTGTTTCTATTTTTCCATGATCCCTGACATCTAGTAGCTCCACCTGCCAGTCGCAAATCTGAGCCCTCTCCCAAAGCTATCCAGCCAGGTCCCTCCACCCCTTCCCTATTGGCCCCCCATTTACCCAAGATTGCAGCCACTTCCCTGTGACTGTGATCGGTACAGCGTCTTAGCTCATTACCTTGGCTGACCACTGTCTGAGTGAAAGGGAGAGAATGCGCACCTACTGTAAAACATCTGTTTCTATAGTAGGTGTGTGCTCACTCCCTGTCACTCAGAAAGTGGCCAACCGAGGTGGTGAGCAGAGGGGCTGGACCTGTCGCTGTCTCAGTGGGGGGGACTGGCAGCTGGGATAATTTATGAGCCACCATGGGGAGAGGGGTGGAAGAACCTTAATGGGTGGAATTGGGAGGGGGTTCAGACTTGCAATAAGGGTGATCCAGATGCCAGGGATCCTGTTAATATACTAATCAGAAGCATCCAAATAGTGATTGGGGGTGGGGAAATTCTAGATGCCAGGGATCATTTTACTAATTGGGGTTATCTGAATGTGACTGAGGGGGAACTACTAGATGCCAGGTATCATGTATTGTAGTATCTAGGGCATCTGAATTGCGATCAGAAGGTGAGGGCTGAGAATGTTCTGTACAATTCCTCCATACAGTGATGCACAGAGGCACTGTGCGGAGATGTTAGTTAGCCCATATGGACCGGCAAATGTCCCATTAGCAGCTTTCCTGCCCTATGGACTTGGCATGCTAAGAGATGAAAATGACTCATGGGGTAAAGGTGCTATCCTATCTGGGACATGCTTACTCCCTTTGTTCCTCTGAATCCCTGTTCTACTGGAGGCTGTGACAGTGCCTAGTCATGTCACAGTGGGCTATCCAATGGGAACCAGTGATCACTATACAGTGTGGTTCAACATTACAATGGGTGCAGAGGCAAGCCATGAAAAGACGATGGTCCTGGACTTTAGTAGGCTGGATTTAAAAAAAAAAATGGGAGACTTCTTCAGAAGCAGCCTAGCAGGGAAGGACTGTCAGAGAGGGGTAGAGGAACAGTGGAGAAAATTAAGTAAAGGCATAGGGAAGGCAACCAGCATCTGCATGAAGGAAGTGAGCAAAAGCAGAAGGAAACAAGCATTTGTCAGTGCTGAATGTTGTCTTGCTGGCATTGGTAGTGCAGGAGTTAAGAGAGATGCATATGTAACCCCCTTGTTACCCGGGGTTACTAGAACCCTAGTTAGATCTAGTGGCAGGCAGGGACAGGCAGCTAGTGAAACTCCAGTTAAATGGATTTCACTATGTCTTGCTCTGTTTTCAGTCTCTGCTGAGCTGGAGCTATGACATCATTTAGAACTGTCACAGCTGCATAAGCCACACTGGAATGTTGCAGCTAGGGAAGTTAGGATAGAATGTTGGGGAATTTGAAGTCAGTTCAGTAGTAGTCTGTAGAAGAGTGTTGAAGAGGGAGCAGGTGTACTGCAGCTGCAGGCCCTCATAGCCCCCAGCTCTGACAATGAGCTATATTTTTGTTAGAGGTGTGAGTTCTCGCCTGAAGAGGAACACAAGAAGACCCAAGTGAAGTGGTATAGACCTCTTCCAGTGGTTCAGGGCCCCATCCCTGCGGGGATGGGGGGGAAGGATTCAGCCTACTTCGAGGGGCAATCCCCTGGTCCGGCTAGGGGAAGAAGAAGCTGCCTAATTTTAGGTTTGTGCTGAGGCACTATAAGTTTTGGATGAGATTTCTTTGAAGAAGACAAAACCTGTGGGGCACTGTAACCAAGGGGTAAGTCTGCTCTGATAAAGATCCAATGTGTTTTCACCCGAGACAAGATGAAGTTAAGTGACTGTTACTGTGGGGTCAGGAAAAGACAGCCAAGTACAGTTTTGAAAGTTGTGGGAATTGGACTACTTAACTCTGTGTGGGTCTAGAGAAATGGACACAGCCACTCTTTCAGTATGTTTCAAGTTCAGCACAAGTGGGATGGAAGAACAGTAGATTAAATGTGACATACATTTAAAGAGAATCTACACAGTAAAGTGTTTTGAAGGATGAGGTGTTAAAGTCCAGAGAAATGGCTGGGTATGGATTATGGGAGCGAGAGGTGGGAGACCCCCCCATCAGTAGTAACCAAATTCACCTCTATGGGTTTGCTTTGGGACACCTGTTGCTTTCTCTCAGGTACTTGGCCAGTGCCTGAGGAAAGTACCCAGACGTGGGATTGACGAAGAAGATTCCCTGATGGAGCAGAAGTGCTCAGAGGTGGTTTAGGGAGCCACCGAGAAATACTCCATGCTACATGGAAAGTGTCCAAAGGGCTGGCGTGAGATCCAAGCCAGGGAAACCAAAAAAGAGCTGAGTTAGGGCTGAATGCCCAGAGTGTTTCAAAACCTGAGGGTTTCAGTGTAAAGAGGATGTGTTCTGATCTCCATAAATCTGTTTTACCAGGAGTGTAGTCCCGTGGGGGTCCATCTATGCTTTGTTATTCTGTTGGATGTGAATAAAAGCCACACTTTAGAATCCCAACTTCTGGTATTGGACATTACAGTTATTGCTTCCTGTGTCCGGAGTTATTTGGTGGCCCCTGTGCAGAGTAGCTAAACATAATCACCATGCCGAGTGACACCTTTCTCCCCAATTATCAACTTATAAAAATGGAGGCACAGCGTCACAGGACCCAGGCCCCTCAACCTGTTCACTAGCTACACAGGCAGGAGTAGTAGCCCTCTCAGTTTAGCGCAGACTGGGGGCTGCATCACATAATAGGAATGGCAGTGAAGTATGGAAGTGACCACAACCCCACACCACCCTGCAGAGACCGAAAGGCACTGAGGTGTGCCTTTGGGTCGTCTGCCATAACGCTCATGCCATTTCACCTCACCCTACCCTGCAGACTCTGACAAATGTTGCGTTGTGCCTTGGCGTCATCAGGCCTTACGCTCACCCGATTCTATAAGGAAATATGTTGAGATGGGTGCAGTATAGGAGAATGGGGTGAACTTTGGGGCCGAAAAGTCTGATGCATGTAAAAGGCTGCAGGGTGGGGCAGAATGACGTGACTACTACAGACAACAATCCAAAGTCACTTCCGATACCTGTCGTCTTGATAAGGTGGGACATTATGGTTAGAAACCTTAATGCCCCGGACGCTTATTGGTATTTGCACTCCAAATTTTCAACATGGCTTTTTGTGACCCCAGCTCATGAAAGCATTTGGGACCTCTGCTCATGAACAGTGGCACTGTGATTTTGTTAATGTGTCCTGAACACTGATTTCCCACAGCAACTGTGGCATTCTGCACCAGATGTGCAGAAACACATTTTGGGTAGGATGTGAAAAATGACAGCTCTACTGTACATAAGGACATGTGAAGAAATGGCAATGCTGGAAATCTGGAGTGAAATATAAAAAATTCTTGAAGTTACGAGCGTGCATGGAAACTGCGCAATGCACTGTTCACCAAATTTTCAATATAGGCATTTTGGGAGCCCATCTTATGAAGAATGGCACTGTCGTTTCATTACTCAGTCCCAAAAGGTGATTCTGCGCAGTGACCGTGAAATCACCTTTCTGGACCGAATAACAAAATGATAGTGACTGAGTTCATGAGGTGGGGTGTCCCAAGAACCCCATGTTGAAAATTTGGAGCCAAAAGTCGCAAAAATGGATGATATATCCACCTAAGTTGAACAGACACCCCCCCCTCCCCAACTGATGCCATTATACAGCTTACCAGCACTTCTTCAGTTTGCGGTCGGCTTTGAAGAGTGCAGGCGTGTTCCTGCTCCACCGAAGATCACAGTGCTGGATTCTGGAGGTAATTATGGGGTGAGGGGTGTGTGTGGGGAGGTGGGGCACACAGACAGTGGGTGCAGGTTGAGGGAAGGGACCCGACGGCGATGGACCGTTTTCTTTGTTTCAGGTTATAATAAAAAAATAAAAAAAAACACCGTGAACCGTTTTTTTTTTTTTTTTTTTTAACAGGTGTAAGAAAAATGTTGGGCACACTGAGGTGGTTCCCACTGTGTCCCATGAGTTTGCGGTGTGATGTTAGCCACACTGCGGTGGGCAGGGGCACGAAAATGCTGACACAACTGGCTTTTGACCCCGCAAGTATTTATCCTGTCTATATTCCCCGAGGACATCAGGGACCAAGGAGTCCGTTACCTTCTAGCTATTCTATTGTTCGCAGGGAAAAAGGCCATTACCAAAAATTGGTCTTCCCCTAAAATCCCAACGGTGCGGGACTGGAGGACAATTACCAAGCAAATCTATCAGTTGGAAAAAATAACATATAGTTTAAACGATAGGGAGGAAAGATTTAGAATTAGATGGAATAAATGGCTTTTATATTATATGCTTAAGGATTTGACATTCGTACCATAGTCTAACACACTCTTCTCCTCTCCTCTTCTTTTCCCCCATCTGGCTCACTTTTGAGGATGTGCCCGCGTGGATTCCGGGGCCTCCCTAACTTTCTCAGCCTTGGGTACCCTAGAGTTATTATAAGCAATAGTATAATGTTATTCACGACTTGTATTTGAACTCCCATTGTTTTTTCTGACATCCAGGACCTGATTTAGCAGTTTTTAAGAAGTTAGGCGATTCTGAAGATGGGTCCTCTTGAACTGCCTGGACCCTTCATAGACAATGACCACTAATCATTTTGGTGTGAACGCCTAACAACTTGCTTTTGAACATTCAATGTTCGGTTACTAGAAGAACTCTCGTGAGTACCTTTTCTTGATTCCCTTTTTTTTTTTTCTTCTTACTGCCTGGACACAATCGATTGTAAGCAAAAATGAAATAAAGATGAAAATCAAAAAACAAACAAAAAAAAAAAAAACAATTGGCTTTTGAACAGGTGGGCACACTGGGGTGGGCTCCCAGTGTGCCACACACTCTTAGGGGGGTTAACTATGGCAACAGGGGGACCGGGCACCCCCGAAGTCGACTTGCTGGGGATTGTGAGAGGTGGACGGTGACAGCCGCAACCATGTTTATTGAAATGTTACACCAGGCAAGACACGCCCTGCAATGACAGGGAGCACCCTCACTGCAGCAGCAAAATTGTTTCAAGTTGGTGGCATGCTTTTGCAGTGCTGTCACAGACAGCATGCTGTTTCATCTGTGCCGCAGCCCAGCGAAAAGCACACACAAGCATTACCCGACTGCACTCTCCAAACTCACATACATTATGTTGTCTGCACTGCACACAAGACAACATAAAAACGACCATTATGGTACTATTGGGAAGTGACCATGGAGGTATTTGAAGCACATCCCCCAGCCGGTCTGGTTAAGCAATTCCTACGCTGTTTTGGAGAAGTGAGATAGCCCCACAATGGCGCCCACAGCTGAGACCAAGGTGGATGGGCAGATTCTCCAGGATGCAGCACCATGAAAGGCTGAAAGAAAACCCCAGAGGAGGAGGAGGAGGAGGAAGAAGTTTCTCCTGGTGGGGGACTCAGTTGTTCAAGGATTGAAGTTAGGGGAACCTAGCAGGAAGAACAGGGAGGTAAAGTGCATTTCAGAAGGCTCTGCATGGTGGGATGAGAAGCGAATCAATAGGATTACAAGGCTAACGGCAAGGAGGGAGGAACTGGATGTTATCGTCCACCTGGGGATGAATGACCTGGTAGGAGACAAAGTGGAAGTAGCTAGAATCCAAAAGGATTTCAGGAAGTTGGGGGGGGAGCCTAAAGCAAGTAGAACACTTCAAGGAGGCACTATAGTGCAGTGGTTTAAGGCTCTGAGCTGCAAACCTTGAGACATGGGTTTGAATCCCACAGCCCCCACTTGCATACTGTGTGACCCTGTGCAAGTCACTTAACTTCCTTGTGCTCCCAGGTCACACCTGTAAACAAGCTTCAGCTTAGTGTCTCTCTTCTGGTTAAAAAAAAAAAAAAAAAATAACACTCCGCCTCCATCTCAGAGGTGCCCTGTCCATGGCAGGGGAAAAGCTAAGGCACTCCATATCCAGAAAATTCAACTCCTGGTTGAAGGAATGGTGTGGAAGGGAGGGTTATGGCTTCATGGGGGACTGGGGCCCCACCTGGACGGATGCGAGACTGTATAAAGATAATGACCTGCATCCGTTAGGGAAGGTGACCCGAATAAGAAGTATGAGTGCTTGAGTGACAAGCATTTAAAGTGGCCGGGGGAAGGGGAGTCAGGAAGGACAGGTGACTTAATCCCCCCTCCCCCCCCCCAGGGCACAAGGTACTTGTAATCCTAGACACAAATAAATAAAAAATAAAACATGCAGAAAAACGAGGTAAAGTCTGGGATATTGAGAGCAGGAGGACAGTGGGAAGCAGTGAATTCTAGGCCATACGAGGAAGACAACTGGGGGGGGATGAAGCAGAGGAGGGGAAGGGGAAAGAAGCAAGAGAGCAGCAGCAAGAGAAGGAGGGGGATAGGATACGAAACATGGCAGGCATGGTAACAAATGCCCGCAGCCTGGGAAATAAAATCCCAGACCTGGAGGCATTGATAGTAGAGGCAGGCCTGGACATAGCAGCAATAACTGAGACATGGCACACTGTTAATCATGGGACACTGATGTACCAGGTTATGCTCTGTTCAGGAGGGATGGGGGTTAAAAAGGAGGGAATGTGGCCCTATATGTCAGAGAAGCTATAAAGGCGACAGAGGTGCAGGGTAGACGGGGCAGGCTGAGGCACTGTGGGTCACCCTTGAACCTAGCAAAGGCTCAGCAATATGAACGAGGGTGATCTTCAGGCCTTCGGCACAGGGGGAAGAAGTGGACAGGGAGCTTGTGGATGAATACACAATATGGCAACAAAAGGTGAAGTCCTGCTGCTGGGGGATTTCAGTATGCCAGACATGGATTGGTCCACCCAAGCAGCTGCTTCAGCCAGAAGCAGAAGCATCCTGAATTCTCTACAGGGGGCAGGTCTCAGGCAGCTTGTACTTGATCCAGAGAAAAGGTCTTTCTTGACCTGATACTGACCAATGGGGACATAACGCATATGTCTGTGTGGAGGGGCAACTGGGATCCAGCGCCCACCACATAGTGTGGTTTAGCATGGGACCCGGGACCCAGTCCAGTCACATGAAGGCAAACATTTTGGATTTCAAGAAGGCAGACTTCACTGACATGGGGAGATGCATCAGAATGGCCTTCTCTGCTCAATTTTTTGCAGATAAGGAGTCCTCCATCAGGTCGGAGATCTGTTCAACTCGTTCAAATGAGCATGGCGGAGGTCAATGCAAGGGCACAGACACCCGGTCTGTCTGGACAGTTTTTGACTGGCCAGCGATCATGAATATCATGAAGATTGTTCAGGGCTTGCGACCAACTTACTGCAGTTTGGATCCTGGTTCAAAGCACCTCCTAGTGGCGTGTAACACGGAGATAGTCTGGTGTTCGCTGGATCAAGGAGTGTTCCCTGATCCGTTAAAGGAGGCGGTGGTGACTCCCCTTTTAAAGCAATCGTCCAGCAACCCAGACTGTCTTGTGAACTACAGATCGGTTTCTAACCTACCCTTTTTGGGTAAGGTTATTGAGAAGATAGTCGCGTTGCAGCTTGAGAACTTTCTTACCACCCATGAAGTCTATGACCCTCTCCAGTCTGGTTTCAGAAAGAGGCACAGTACTGAGACAGCATTTGTTCGGGTGATGAATGATCTCCTAATAGCGAGAGATTGGAGGACTTGTTCGATCTTGGTCCTCCTTGATCTCTCTCTGCAACATTCGACACCGTGGATCATGGCATGTTGTTGGAACGCCTGTGGCTAATCTGTGGACTGTCAGGGACGGTCCTCAGATGGTTCCATTCTTTTCTCATGGGCAGGTCTCAGAAGGTGGTGTCAGGGATTTTTTCCTCAGCCCCCTTTGCCCTGCCTTATGGGATTCCGTACTGTCCCCCATGTTGTTCATGGTGTATATGCTGCCGTTGGGAGACATTATAAGGTGGTATGGGCTGAGTTTTCACTGCTATGCAGATGATACTCAGCTCTACTTGTCCTTTGAACCCGAACAGAGTAGTGCTGTCTCTGTATTTAACAACTGCCTCGCCAAGATTCAGGATTGGATGAGTGCTAACTGGTTGAAACTAAATCCGGATAAGACTGAGGTGTTGGTGGTGGACCCAGGTCACCGGGTAGATAAGTTGACTCTTGGGCAACAGTCCGGCCTGGTGCTGGGGTGACCAGTTGAGACTTTCTGAGAAGGTGCGGAATCTGGGGGTTGTGCTTGACAACGAACTGACGTCTAAAGCACAGGTGTCAGCAGTTGTCAAGTCCTCGTCTTTCCATCTGAGGAACATCGGCCAGATAAAGCACCTTGTTCTGCCCCATGACCCTCCTGTGTTGGTTCACGCCTTTGTGTCCTCTCGTCTTGACTACTGCAATACTCTATACCTAGGGTTACGGGGGGTGGATCTCCGTCGCCTGCAGCTGGTGCAGAATGCAGCGGCCAGGTTGTTGACATGGCAGTCAAGATCCTACCATGTTACGCCTGTGCTGCGCGAATTGCACTGGCTGCCAGTGCGGTGGAGGATCACCTTCAAGGTCGCATTGCTGACCTGTAAGACCCTACAGGGACCGGGTTACTTGCAAGACCTCCTTCGACCTTACCGCCCCCTCCGCTCTGCCGATGAGGGATTGCTGGAGGTTCCCAGGGTCCGTTTACAGACATCAGGTGCTAGGGCTTTTGCTTTTGTAGCCCCGACCCTGTGGAACTCTCTACCTCATCGGTTTAGAGACTGCCTATCCACTGAGATGTTTAAATCCTCCTTAAAAACATATTTATTTGGCCTAGCATTTGGGGAGAATATTTAGCCACATGTATGCTGTCTTTTAATTCTTTGTTTTTTAACTGTTTATTGGCTGTTTTAATTTGTATATGCGCTTTGATTTAAGAAAAGCGCTTTAGAAATAAAATATGATTTGATTTGATTCTTTGGAAGTTTGTAAAAGGGTGGCATCAGGAGGTATGAAGAAACACAGAAGAATGGGGATAGAGAGGTGTATCAGGTAAAACAGAGGGAAGCAGGTAAGGTAATGAAGGGATCAATGGCTCAGACAGAAGAAAGCACAGCCAAAGGGTATCAAATGAAGACCAGACTTTCTTCAGGTACATAAGCAAGGAGAGGAAGGCAAAGGAAGGGATTCTGAGGCTATGGATGATGACAAAGGGAGACTGCACAGAGGGGATCAGAAAAAGTGTACATCCTGAACAGATAATTCTGCTGTTTTCACCGTGGAGCGAGGCAGGGACAATCCACCAAGGAGTCACACAGACACTGGAGGGGGAAGTGGACACAAGCCCATTTTCAAAGGAAAGAGTATTACTGAAGGGACTTCAAATTTTAGGGTACACAAGGCCATAGGACCGGATGGATACACCGATGGGTATTAAGGGAACTATGCAGGGAGGTGCTTGCTGCACTACTCATGGCCTTATTCAACAACTCGCTGGAAACGGGGTGCTTCCAGAGGACTAGAGGAGAGCAGACATAGTCCCATTTTGTAAGAGTGTCAGCAGGGAGGAGGTTAGCAAGTACAGTATGGTCTGGTCTGTCTTACTTGAGTCATGGGGAAATTAATGGAATCCATACTAAAAGAGAGACTGTTAGAGCATCTTGAATCTAGCGGGCTGCAAGACCACAGGCAGTACAGATTCATGGGGGGGAGGTCATGCCAAATGAATCTGTTAGGTTTCTTTGACTGGATGACCAGGGAAATAGGTAAGGGGAGAGCAGTGGACATGATTGATCTGGAGTTTAGCTAGGCCTTCAGCTCTGTGCCACACAGGAGGCTGATTAAGGAACTGAACGACCTAGGAGTGGGATCCAAAATGGTTAATTGGGTTCAGTGTGCCTGTGTAACTGGTTTTGTGCTTGAGTAATGTAGATAATCTTTTGCTGTTCACCTCTCTCTCTCTCTCTCTCTCTCTCTCCATGGGATGTACCACCCTGTATGGATATGAAGGGAAGGAACCCCAGAGGAGGGTTCCACCCCTTGAGGTGCCACGGGAGTGATTCCCTTGGCTAAAGGTACCTTAGGATGAAGCCCATGGGAAAGAGAGGTGTGCCGCTGGAGGAGGAGGGGTGGATGGAGGGGCAAGAAAAAAATGCTTGTGAGTGGAGTGAGGAGAGCAGCCCTTAAATGGGCTGAATTGGGGGGGTGTCCTGTTGCACCGCCCCCTTGAACTACAGAATGTAGCCTTCCAATTAGTACAATAGCTAGTTAATGGATAAGAGACAGAGGGTGGTGGTTAAATAGAAATTACGTTCTTACCGTAATTATGATCTTTCTGTGTATCTTCACCATTCATCACAGATGGGTACTGGCCGGAGATCAGGACCCCGCGGGAGCCTTTTTTTTTTTTTTAAAAGGATAGGAGGAGCCGACCCAGCATCGGCGCCGCCCTCGAGGCCGACGTACTACGTGGCGCTCGAGGATTAGCCGTTAAGCTGTGTCGACTCCGCCTGCCTACCAGTTCTGAGTCGCCGGAGAGGTAAGAGGAAGGGATGGAGGGTGGGACAAGAGAGTCCAAGGACAGAAAAGGAAGAAAAACTGAACTAAAAGGAGAAATAACGACTGAGAGGACAGCATAGAAGAAGTAAACTAAGGGATTGGGTAGGGCCCCAATCTCTGGAAAAGGAAGAAAGGAAGGGGGGGGGAGAGAGAATTTAGGAGAGAGTGAGAGGTAACAAGGATCCAAGACCCTTGTCCGTCACCAGGCTGTATAGGAACTGCAAGGAGTGGCAAAGCTCATCTGCCAGAATTCAAGGCACAGAATAACTGGCAAAACTCCCAAAAGCAGAGTCGGCTATTCTGGAGAAGGACAGGGTACAGGGACTCAGTACTCTCTCTGTAAAGATTTTTGGTGAAAAAAAAGGGTTGCCTTTTTTTTTTTTAAATAGAAGGATAACAGAAGGAGGGCAACTCATCAGTTCTCACCCCGTAGGGGTGAGGATAAATAGTAGAGAGGAAGTGCCAGTCTAACTGTATCCCTTGGGAAGAAAAATTATCCCTGTGTGTCCCAACTTACCCCGCCCAAAGAGGGTAGGCACAGAGGGAGGAGGATCCAGAGACTGGAGCCCCAGGGGATGGCGGGGGATTGTGATGAATGGTGAAGACACAGAAAGCATCATAATTACGGTAAGAACGCACTTCTGTATCTTGTCTGTGCCGTCTTCACCATTCATCACAGATGGTGAGTACTCAAGCCTCTGAAGGGGCTGACTAATTGCACCCTAAGGGACAGTGTCCCTTAGCCCCCAGTGGGTGACACACCTGGGAACCTTCTGGGCCTGAGGAGGCCCGAGAGTGGGGAGAGCGAGACGGGTCCGGGGAATTTGCCCGACAAACGCTGCCCCGCCCCACGGGAAAAGAGATAGGTCCCTGGTGAGCGGAGCAGATCACCCCACGCCGGCCAAGGGTGACAACCGAAAGGCATGGCTGCCGATCTTCTGGTGCAGATCGCTGTCCCTACTACCCTGGTAGCTACTTCACTGGCGTCGTAAGATGCCCTTGCTTGGTGCCTTGCTAGCTCCAGCCCACATGCAGAGTGCACGATGGCTTGCCTGGTTTGCTCCGAGTCAGGCAAAGCAGCTAGGAACTGACCCAGCGCTGACCACAAGAACCTGTTGTAGGCTGCATAGTGGGCCTGATGAGCGGAGGTGGAGAGAAGCAACCGTGCCAAGTAGAAAGTCCTCCTCCCCCCCAAGAAATCAAAATCCGAAGAGTCCTGATCTGGGGGCCGGTCACGGTGGAGGGCGCGAAGCCCATCAGGAGTGTCCAGGTGCGTCAATCCAGACTGTGGATGAGGCATAGAACCTGGAGACTCTGGAGGAGCGCAATACCTCTGGCTGAGGTCCCTAGGGGCAGGAACTCTGGAGAAGGGCCTCTGCCAGAAACGCATGGATGCCTCCCGAAAGGGAGCAGGCCAGGGGGGCACCACAAGGGTGGCCGCCCCGAAATCGCCTAGAAAGGCATGCGCCGCATGCTCTGGATTGCTCGCGGATAGGGGGAAAAGGTGAAGGTCCTCCAACATCCTTGCGAGGAAACGCTGATACTCGGAGAGATCAGCGGCAGGAGAGATGTGGACAGATGGTTCCTCTCCCCCAGAAGAGGGGGATGAGGAGCTGGAGGTCACCATATGTCTGGGGGTGGCTGCTCGGGGAAGGTTGAAAAACCTGACTGTCCAAGGCCCTAACGTAGGCAGGGAACCGAGAAGCCACCGCTCTGAACTGCTCCCAGGTGAGAGGCCCGGTAGGACCAAGAATGCCCGGGAGCGCTGGAGAATGCGGCAGAGGGGTAGGGGCAGAGCCGAGGGAAGGAATCGGCTGGCCTCTGCCAGGGCTAGGGAGCGGACCATGGACACCCGGGGAAGGTGTCCCAGAAGACTCCGCAGCCGACAGCTGTACAACCACGTTGGTACTGCCTAAGCTGCGCCCAGAAGAATCCCTCCAGTGAGGCGACCGGGGCCGTATGGGTCTAGAAGGACGGTCCCCTGCCTCCAAAGAATGGGACCCTCTCAAGGACCCGGAAGGGGAAGGACGGAAGTCCGCACTCCAGCTTCGTCCAGGACCCGGGTGGACCCCAGAGAAAGGCCTACACATGGACCCCACACCCCTCGACCCCTCAGAGTCCGAGAGAGTCCTGGTCCTCGGGAGGGTCAGCCTAGGTAGCTGGCAGCCCTGGGATGTCCCCGAGGGGGAAATCCAGGGTGCAGCGCCCTTCCCACCCGTAGGCTTCTCGATGGGCCCCAAAGTCAGGCGATCAAGACACATCACGGGAGGGGGTACACCTGCTGAGGGGTCCAGGAACCCCCCCAGGCCAGGTTGCATGGCTAGAGTGGCACGCACCATAGCCTGCTGGTCAGTGCCACTGACCCCGACCTGGAGGGGAACCCGACGCTCCTCAAGAGGGGGCTGACTCCGACTCGTCGAAGAGACCACTGGTTCACCCTCCTGTGCAGGCAACCCCGAAGGGTGTGACTGCTTGTCCGACTCTGAGCCTGACTCCAACCCCGAAGAGGTGGAATCAGAGGCCCTAAGCCAGATGGTAGGAGGGCGAGGAAAGGCGACCTTCGTGAAGGGCCCAGAAGTCATGGCAGTGGTCGAGGCAGCACCCGCGCCCTCCATGGCCCCGTGGGCAGGGCTGGCAGAAGGTGGCAGGACGGCCGGGACCAGAGGTCCGGAGCTAGGGCCAGCCGCGGCGCCGTCAAGTCCACCGGCACCAGGAGCGGCACCGGGGACAGAGACGGCGCCGGCGGCAGCCCCTGCGCGGCCCCGGGAGTCGCAGAGACACCGCCAGCCCCCCGGCGCTGCGAAAGCGCACCGAGGGTCGGCGCGCCCACTGCTCCGAGAGCAGGCTCGGCCGCTAACGACACCGCCCGCCCCCGGTGCCGCGAGATGAGGTGGCGCTGCCGCCGACAAGGCCTCGGCACCGCGAACGGCACTGGAGGCCTCGAAGCACCGACTGACGGCGCCGACTCCAGGCCTTCTGAACCACGGAAGCGACATCGGGGGCTCACCCCTAGGGGCGATTATTATAGTAGCTCCCTTCCCGCCTCCCGGAGGAAGCAGGACGGGCTCCTGGCGCCGCTGGGAGGAGCCCCAACCAAGGCTAGCTACAGAGAGTTGAGACTCTCCTCCACAGTCCATATAGAACCGGAGGGGACCCGGAGGAAAACGAGAGAATGCGGCTTGGCCCGGACGAGTACAAATCCTACCTCCAAAGTCGGGCGAGTCGCCCAACTTTCCACGCGCTGTTCGAGAATGGGGTCCATAGAGAAGTAGGCGCCGCTATGAATCCATGTCATGAAGCGGCCAAGACATCGAGAGACACCGTCATGCTGGTCGGTCATGGAGAAACTGCGCCACATCGGCACCGACGCATAGGGGTCCGCCCGCCTTAGATGATTTCTTGCCCCGACCGCTGATACATGACCCGCGGGAAAAACACCAAAAACAGACTCGACGTCGCCAAAACTATAAATAATGGAAAGATCTTACCAGCGACGTCGAGTAGGACAGACTAGAACTAGTAGACCGACGAACTATCGACGATAGAAGGCTAAGGCCTAAAATTTTGAAAACACTTCTTCAAGGCTTCCCACGAGGCGACCTCGATGGCGGGAGATGAAGAACTGGTAGGCAGGCAGAGTCGACACAGCTTAATGGCTAATCCTCGAGCGCCACGTAGCACGTCGGCATCGAGGGCGGCGCAGATGCTGGGTCGGCTCCGCCTATGCTTTTTTAAAAAAAAAAAAAGGCTCCCACAGGGTCCCGATCTCTGGCCAGTACCCATCTGTGATGAATGGTGAAGATTGACACAGATAAGATCAGCAATCACTCTAACGATGGGAGAGTGACCAGTGGCGTACTACAGGGCTCAGTACTGGGGCCAGTCCTTTTGAACGTAAGAGACACTGCAGAACAACTGAAGGGAAGATATGCCTTTTTGCAGATGATATCAAAATTTGCAATAGGGTGGGCACCCAGGAGTGGTGGAGAGAATGATCAGGGACCTTGTGAATTTTGAGGAGTGGTAAAAAGCATGGCAGTTGGATTCAATGCCAAAAAGTGCAAAATCATGCACCTAGAGTTGAGTATAGGATTGGGTTAACAACAGTCAATAAACAGGAAAGGGATCTTGGGGTTATTATGTCCGAGGACATCAAGGTGGCACTGTGACAAAGCAGTGGGTAGGGCTAGTGGGATGCTGGGGTATGTAGGGAGGGTATCTCCATCAGCAGGGTGGAGGTGGTGTTACCAGACCCCACCTGGAGTGCGATGTAATTTTGGAGAACAAACCTCAGAAAGAACATAGACAGGGTGGAGGAAGTCCACAGAAGGGCAACTAAAACTGTGCAGGATTTACATGAGAAGCCCTAAGAGGAGAGAAAGAGGGATCTCAGCACGTACACCCTAGAAGAGAGGAAACAGAAAAGTGACATGATACAGGTCTACAAGCATCTTAAAGGAGTGAACAGGGTCCAGGGAGTCTCTTTCAAATGTGAAAGAGCACCAGGACCAGGAGAATGCAATGAAGCTGTGGAGGGGGCAAGAAAGATGTGAGAAAATATTGGTAGATGCCTGGAACAGACTGCCAGCTGAAGTGGTGGAGGCTAAAACAGTAGGGGGCTTCAAGCATGTGTGGCGTAGACATAGCTGTATATTAGAGAAGAGGTGGGTAGGTGGGAGGGTCGATGGAGATCAGACAGCATGTGAGGAGGAAGATGAGGCAGGAAACATCTAGGCAGATTAGGTAGGCCAAGCGGTCCATTTCTGATGACAAATTCAGTGTTTCTATGTTTATGATCGCACACTTACTATAGAAACAGCTTTTACTACAGTAGGCATCAGACTGTGAACTGTCATTCAGCTGATGGCTGCTATGGATGTGAGTGGAGGGTCTGTGCTGGTCACTGTACACCATAGGTTGGGGGCAAGTCGGGGCAGTTGTAGTGGTACTGGGTGGGCTGGTTGGGGGGGTAGATATTATACTTATGGGGAAGGGGAATCACTCAACACCAAGGATGTGGTATGGAAGAATTACAGCTCTTGCCAGACTACTAATTGTGGCACATGGGGAACCCTGGTCTGGATATCAGGCAAATGGTACCGAGGAATTACTGACCTTATCAAGTGTCTGATTGGGGCCTAGTTGATCAGCGATGGGGAGTCTGCTTTCTGCTGGACACATGGGACAGATGTTTTATTACACAGGCATGCAGTTTGGGGGGTGGGGCACTGGACACCTGGACAGTTATGCCATGTACCAGTGGAGGGACCAGGGCTAGTGGTAGCCTGACATGGCCAGGTGTTGGGAGTGTAGGAACGCACAGTCCATAACACCTGGTTTGGGGAAACCAGTAACTAGTGTTCCACTAATGGATAGCTATACCTCCCCAAACCTCCCAGCATGCCAATGTGCCTATGTGCAAGGTGCTGTCAGCTGCTTTACATAGGTGCACAATGAAGGATTAGGGCCACTTACAAATGGGCTAGTGACTTGGTAATCAGGCAATCATATGACCCTGTGCAGTACTATCCTGTTTTAAAGGTGAAAATTGGGATTAGCAAATTGATAACCTGTCTAACACTCGCAAAAAAGCTTGAATATTTTGCCTTAGGGCTTTTTAAAACCATTGTAACTGTTAAATGAACAAGGAAACACCTCAGAGTTGTGGTTGGAGACGATGCACCTCGGCCCCATGCCCACTGCCAGACCCCGCCCACCTTGGTCCCAATCCTCTGCATGCCTCCTCTACCTGGATGATATTGGATGTCTTGGGCACCGGAGGAAGTGGCGGCCCCACCCTATGGGTAAGCCAGGGTGGTCTCTCGCCAGGCAGTGGTAGGCATTAGCGGAGCCTTGGGAGAGGACCCAGAGTGGGAGGGAAGACAGGCTGGGTGGGAGAGAACTGGGGATGACGCCTGAGAGAGGCCACATCTCTGGTGATCGGAGGAAAAGAGTCGGTAAAAAAAGAAAAAAAATTTCCCAAACAGCATTCCCCTTTATGTTTTTAACCCAAATCACCTTTTGATAATGCAGCTACCAAACTACCTGACTAACTGCTGCAAGTATTACCAAACCCAAACCCACTGGTATCAGTTCAGAAAGATGCCCTGAATTTTGTCCCTGGGTACCTAAATGGCAAGCTGCTGGCCTGAGGTGCAGCTGGTCGGCCAACACTTGCACACCAACCTGAACCAAACAACCCCACCACATGTTCCCCTTGATTGCTTTAAATCTTGAACTGGCTTTCAGCGCCAGTGGACTTGAACATAGATAACTATATATGTTATGCAAAAAACTTCGTTAATGCATCAGTTAGGGATCTTCTACAGCGAAAAAAGTGAGGAAATTCGATTTTAGGGTTCCCAGCCCACCCCCACCAACAGGCATCGGGGTGTGTGTTGGGGTCCTTGGTCCTAATTTTCACCCCATTCTCCTACACTGCACCGCCTCAGCTTGTTTACAAATGGGATGGGGTGAGAGTTAGGCCCAAGATCCCAACGCACACCCGATGCTCGTTAGTAGGGGTGGGCTGGGTGGAGTGCAGGGTGGAACCTTAAAATCGAATTTCCTCACTTTTTGCTGTAGAAGAACCCTAACTAATGCATTAATGAAGTTTTTGCATATCATTTCCTTACTTTTAAGAAAGAATAAAGAGTAGAAAGTTGCGACTTGCGGGAGTGCGGCCCCACCACGTGATTTTGTGCGACATAGTAACAGTAAGTGCAATGCAAACAGAAGCGCAAACACTTACGCATATGGTGCTCCAAACATAAATGGCAACACAAACGGAAATAGACATGCAAGCGCAAAGTTACGCCAAAGCAAACAGTGACGGAAACGGAGACACAAAAGGAATTGCATACGAAACACAACTGGTAACACGCACGTTCACGGTACCGCAACTGGAAATGCAAATGCTAATGGTAACAGCAACAATAACACCAAAGGAGACAGAAACGGATCACAAATGCAAGCCGAACGGAAACGCAAACCATAACGCACACGGACATGATACCACAATTGCAAATCATAACAGTAACAGCAACAATAACGCCAAACGAAACAAATGCAAGCACAAATGAAAGCGTAAACCGTAATGCATATGGTGTCGTAGACGAGAATGGTGACGCGAACGGTAACGGAAGCGCAACTGAAAACGCTAACTGGCACAGTAACAAAAAGGCACACTCTTCTTTTCCCCAAAAACTGCATTGAAAACCACAGTGAAAACAAAGAATGTATGCATAATAATGGACCTCGGAGCACAAAATTACAACTTGCAATACTAAATTGCTCATATCTCAGGAAACGTACAACGTAAAAAAAAATTAAAATTTCGCATGAATTATGACTTTCCTGGCTAGTTTTGTACTTAGTCCTTATTGGGGGCTAAGTAGTTTTGTGACGAAAAGTCCGTATTTTGCACCGTTTCCGAGATACGGGACCTGAAATGCGCGACAGATGCCATAATGTTATCCTATGGGAAAAAGCGTCAACTTCGGAGTGCCGTCAGTTTGCCGCTCTGTAATATTTGTTCACCACACCACCAAAAGGCTGTGGGATGTTGGCTTCCTTCCCTCCAAATTTCAGCCCAAAAGACCAAACTGTTATTTTGCAGCAGGGCGGCAAAGAATTCCTGTAATGCAGCAGACGCCGTAATGTTATCCTATGGGAAAAAGCATCAACTGCATAGTGCTGTAAGTTTGCTGCCCTATAATATTTTTTGATCAAAAGCCACATCTGTAGGATGTTGCCTTTCTTCCCTCCAAATCTCAAGTAAAAAGCCCAAACTGTTTCCAACATATTCAATGTCAAAGATTAGTACAATTTCCTTATGTATTCCATTATAAAAAATCTGGCCATCTTGTCCTGCCCTCACGATAAAAGAATTTGCAGGCTCACAAACCAAGAATTAAAAACCTTATAAATGAAAACATTGAAGGAATTACGGTAAACCACTGCCATGGTTCGACAGAATGAAGCCCCCTGAGTAAAACCCACCCTCATTTGACTTCCTAGGACACACCTGGGCTGAGAAAATTGATTTTTTAATTGGGCAATCTCGTCCCTCGCTCAAAATGCATGATCGCGATCAAAGAATCTCGCGATCAAAGAATTTGCATGGTCACGACCAAAGAATAAAAAGTTGTGTAATTTACAAAATTAACACAATTGCAGTAAACCACCACCATGGTTCGTCAGAACGAAGCCCCCTGAGTAAAACCCACCCTCATTTGTCTTCCTAGGACACCTCTGAATTCAGAAAATTGACTTTTTCATCTGGCCATCTCGTCCCTCGCTCCCGATGCATGATTATGATCAAAGAATCTGGCAGTGGAAGAATTTGCAGCCTCATGATCAAAGACATTCCTCGCTCTCGAACAAAGAGCGAGGGACGAGATGGCCAGATTTCAAAATGTTTTCTGTAGCCCAGTGGTGCCCTACAAAGGAATACAAGGGTGGGTTTTGCTCAGGGGGCCTGGTTCTCCCCCATCTGAATAAAAAAACATTAGTTCCATTGTCCCTGGTAGCCTAGCGGTTCCCTCCCCATCATAATACTGTCCATAGCGATCCCTCTATCCCTGGTAGTCTAGTGCCCCCCCAATGAGTATTTAAAGAATATGTCTGTTTTTTATCCATGGTAGTCTAGTGCCCCCCCAATGTATGTTTATTATTATTTCTTGCACATATCCCTGGTAGTCTAGTGCCTCCCCATCTGTATTTGATTATTAATATCCCTGGTAGTCTAGCGCTCCCCCCACCCCATCACAATAAAATAAATATGCATCTTGGATGTCCTGGTAGTCTAGTGGCCCTACCCAGCCGGAGCCAGCCCACCCAGCACCCTTCTCCAGCCGGCGACTGGCACAGCCCACCTCTCACCTCCACGGCCAGTCGACGACTGTGTATATTACGAGCAAGTATATATTACTAGAAAGCAAAAAGTTGTGATGTTCTAACTGTTAAATATATTACCTGTAGTTTTTAGACCATGTATAACCTGTACTGAAATTTGTATTCCAACTGCTTGCCTGCTAAACTCACACAAATTGTACTTCTATTCTTTGTATACTGATGTGGGACCTTTGTAAAAGAGCCATTGGCTTAAAGGTATTTATCTGAAATTCTAATAAATTAAATCTCCTCCTTTGTACTGGTACCCTGGGCCAGAAGGGTGCCATAAATAAAGTCACTACTACTGTAAACCAAGCTTATTACAATAAGGAAATTTATTGATTTATTTGAAAATTGGTAACCGGGAGGTTACCACTATAAACCAAATATATTACAATAAGTAAATATACTGATTTATTTGAAAATTGGTGACCGGAAGAGGTGCACTTAGCCAGGGCTCATTTCCAGGGGCAACCCAAGAGAGGGGGAAACAAGAGGGTAAAACGTACGCAAACAGGAAAAACTGAAATGGCCTATTTATAAACATCACTGGGGTAAATTAAGACTAAACAAACAACACATGCCCAAATTTCCTGTCTTACATGGAGAGCTACAATACGTTTATGCTCCCTGCAATAAACGATCACTTTTCCATATGCTTGACCTTAATTTTAACTATGAACTCTGTTCAATAACACTTTACAAAACATTTGTTCATATACTTCCATATAAGCGCAGAATGGCAGGAAAAGTTTTATACAACAGAGTCCAATACTATCTGAAAATGTTACATGATTTTATCATTTACTTGGAAAAAAAAAAAAACTGCCATCTACTATTTAACACACAATTCCTCCTTTTAAGATACTCATGTTTGCATATAATCTGCAGCTCTCGGCATTTTCTTCAGGCTATTTTTGTTAATACATTCCTATGTAATGCTTATCCTCCTGTCAGAGTCAGGAAGCTGTTGTCATCAAGAGGGTGTCACTTTTCTATGATTATTCTCCAAGAGACCTGCTATCTTTTCAGCAGTTGCTGCAATCTCGTCACACGAGAGTAGTAAGAGAAATCCCTAATGACTGACTGCATACATTTTTTATAAAGTGATTACCCCTTCACTGCCTCTGTTTCTTTTGCTTTTTTCTTCAATAATTGTTTTTCACATAGGCCAGACAATTACCAGTGCTGTAGAACTAGGTACGCTCAGAGACCACACAGTTTTACAAGCTAGAGGAATTGCACTTGTGATATCTGATGCAATGATCACTAATTGCCCCATAAAATGTGCTATTAAAATTGGGAACATACAAGATTGTAAAAACCCATAAAATGGTCAGGACCACTAATAAATGGACTGCTATAAGAAGTGTTACAAATGCATTCTATTTTTTTTATTCTTATCAGAAAAGTAAGGTTGCCGAATGTAATTACTGTATGTTCCCTAAAAACTTACTTTATTCTGTATGTATAGTGTATTTTATTTACAGTAATTATGAGTTCTTTTAAACTTGATTATCTTCACTTGTACAAACAATATGCATATTAATTTACACCATCTCCACGGCTAAAGCTTCTGAACCTAATTAAAATTTAAAGCCTTCACTATTACTTTAAATAAGACACAATTAAATCTCGGCATTGAAAGTAGAACATTATTACCATTTAAAACACCACATGGCAAAGGCAATATACTCCAAAGCGTCTTTCTTTAACACATTACACTTTTTTACATTATGGATTAAAGAAAGTGATTGGTAGAACTGATCAAAGCTACTTTGATCTTTCTAATTCAATTTGTACAATAGAAAAGCTGGAACCAGTATTTATGAGGGTTGGGAAATAGGTAGCCATTTAATACTTGAAGTCTGGAACTGCTTATATAGTTCAAAGCAATTGAATATTAAATTCACATTCATAATCAACCATAAACTCATTTAAAAATGTGAAGATGGTGTGCATAGAACATGTTTCACACTACTATTTTTTCAAATAATATTTATTTAACAATGAAAGCTTTCTATATTGTAACATCTGATGCTAGTCAAACAGTATACTTAGCATCTGCCATTCTAGTGCATCTGCTCTCTGATGCAGACGCCCATTTTTTCTTTCATTTGACCTTGTAATGCACACATTGTAAACATTTCAAAGCTCAAGCCTGCATAGTGATTTTCCAGGTGATAAGCCCAGACTTCTTTATAAGCTCACTAGCTAGGCTTTGGGATGAGTCTTTGTACATTACACTCTACGCTCTTTTATTGATTACCACAGCACTAGAATATGAAAGAAATACATACAGTTGCACTGATAAGCTCTGATTGGCAGTTGGCACTCAATGGCAGAGAAATATTAACCTCAGAAACAAAGGCTTTATTTTAGAACACTGTACTGTAGAAATGAAGATGCTGTCTCTAAATTACAGTCAGTATAGAAGTGCAACATTTGCTCCTTTATATTATCAGTAGAAGAGCAGTGCATCTGATTTTGCACTCAGACTGCCCATTCTGCCTTCAAGAGAGGTGTTGGGCCTAAACCAACAAGCACCTTGAACAAGTCATTTAACCCGCGTGTTTTAGTGGTCTCAATTTTGCATCTGGGTAGAACTTAAGAACCCACTGCACATGAGATGTCATGTACACTATCAGATGGGCTGTCTTGGATAAAACGCAAGACAAACTCACACTAAATAATGTATACAGAGAACTAATACATAAGTGAGTGGGATACATATACTATCTCAGCCAATATTGCCTTTTGAATTTTCAAAAGGGGTTTCCAGTTTCCTAATAAACAAACTGCAGCTGGCATAACAGAACTAAAACCTTACAACATCCTAAATAAATCTGAATTTCAGGACCTTCCATTCTTTGTTACTTAAGACATTTGCATGAAAACAAGATCTTTTGGCCCTTAAAACTTTGGCTTCTGCTGCCTTTCCCTTCTCTAATGTCATAATCCTCTGCTTATGACACAGAGGATTATGCATCGGGGATATGTGGAGAACAAGGCGGTAATTTCATTGAGGGATGCTGGGGGCAGAGTAAGCCACAAGGCCAAAGGCTGAGTGGCTTATCCTGTCCCCAAATTCAGGAGATGAAATTAGCAAGGAGTTATTTACACACACTCAAACCTAATAAGCAATAGTATATGGTTAGGATAAAATGTATTTAGAATATTAAGTGGAGAAGATCATGGGGGGGGTATCAATATGACTATCTCTACATCTAGATCACTCTAATCAACAGGCTTATAGGAAAAATTCTACAGTTAAGAACTTTAAAAAAAAAACACTAGAACACCTGGGCATTGTTGATGTGTGGTATTTCCCACTACCCCTGGTTATACATATTACTCACTACAGTTTAAATCATACTCCCGCTTAGATTATTTTATGATGACATGTGAGCATTTCACATTAGTCCAGAATATGATAATAGGTTTAAAATTACTATCTGACCACCACCCCATAATTCTGAAACTAAATTTGGGTCGGGAAAGGAAGAGGACCTTATGGAGATTAAACTCACTAACATTAAAAGATAAGGAATTCCAGGAGACAGTTAAAAAAAAGAATACAACAATTTTATACAGAAAATGAATCACAGGAAATTACGAAGGTGATACAATGGGATGCTCGAAGGCAACACTGAGAGGGAAGATCATGGCGTATACCTCAAAGAAAAATAAAGAAAGGGAGGCGAAACAACTTGAAATATCAGAACAGCTACTGAACTACCAGTTGTTATATAGAGAGGGAGATACTGAATTATATCAAAAAATTAGGGATACTAAGGCGGAATTACAGAAAATCATAGACAACAAAATACAACAATCACTAATATATTTAAGGCACACTGTCCATGAGGGTGGGGCTCGGGGGGCTAGGAGGCTGGCCCAGAAACACAGAGTTAGGAGAACTACCTCCACAATAATGAAACTTAGAAATCCTTATACTGGTATAACACACCATTCGGATGCTCATATTTTGCAGACTTTTTCAGAATACTACACTAATCTATATTCACTGGGAACATCCCCCGAACTGTCAGAAATATCCAGTTTTCTGGACCAAATGGTCCTACCCACCCTTTCCTCCTCTCAAATTCGTAGTCTGGAAGTACCCATAACACAATAGGAAATTCAGGAGGCTATTACAAACCTGAACCCAGGAAGATGCCCAGGCCCTGACGGTTTTATACCCGAGTGGTATAAGATATTTAAAAAAGAATTAATCCCGAAACTACATTCAGTATTTGCTGAGATAGCCCAAGAGGGAATCCCTCCACCATCATGGGATTATGCTACCATCGCCCCAATACCTAAACCAAATAAGGATTATTCGGACCCGGCATCATATAGACCTATTTCCATTTTAAACGTTGACTATAATAAGATTTATACAGCTATTTGGGCATCCAGACTTGAATCTATACTGCCAAAGATTATATCACCGGATCAGTCAGGATTTATTAAGAACAGGAGTACTACGGATAATGTTCGTAGGACCCTAATACTACAGGAATATGTAAAGACTAGGAAAATCCCATCCGTTTTCATTAGTTTAGATGCCGAAAAGGCTTTTGATCGAGTCTATTTACCATTTTTGTGGAAGACTCTAGAGGCCTTTCACTTCACTTCATTACTTCTCTTAACAAACCATATAGATCCCCAAGGGCCCACGTGCGAGTAAATGGGAACATATCCTCACCACTTAAACTATGTAGGGGCACAAGAAAAGGGTGTCCCCTATCACCCTATTTATTCGCACTCTATTTAGAACCACTTGCAGCAAGGTTGAGGAATACAATCCACGTCAAGGGGGATTCCAATAGCACAACAAGAACATAAAATAAATATGTTTGCTGATGATATTTTATTAACCCTACTATTTCCATCTCAATCAAGTCCGTCAGCTTGGCAAATATTGAAACAATATGAGACACTGGCAAGTTTTAAGTTGAATACTATGAAAACAGAGATTCTGGCCTTTAATTTTACTCCTACCCAAAAACTAAAAAAAAGACTACCTATTTAAATGGCACACTACAAAAATAAAATATCTGGGAATTAACATCCCTCTTAACCCAGAGGTGCTAAAGATTTTAAATTATGAACCCCTCACGATCACTATATAAAATGACCTGGAAAGATGGTCCACCTTTCTTACCCCCTTCCATGAATGGATAGAAATAGTCCGAATAAACATACTACCCAGATTACTTTATCTAGTTCAGAATATTCCTTACTTACCGGCAACCTATTATTTTAAATCATGGGATAAATTAATCTCCACTTTTTATTTGGGGCAAGGGACGTCCTAGGATACGACTGTCAATTCTTAAATTATCCCTAGTTCAGGGAGGATTTAAATTCCTGGATTTTAAATTATATTCTAAAGCACTGTTCCTTAGGATAGTCCTAATATTGTTGACAGAATCATACTCAACCCTTGGAAGGATCTCGAGTTTCATCTAAATGATCTGTTTGTTATTTAAAAAAAATTCTTCTCTCTTCAGAGGAGAGGTCCCTGTCACATACTATCTTAACGGGTACTACGGCTCAAACTTATAAATGTTGGAGACGTTCTAGGCAAATGAGGCCACTTCGTATTATATATGAATACACTAAATTAATATCGGAAGATGATGCATTTGCACCCATATATATGGACTCCACATGCCAGGAATGGAGAAGATTAGGCCTTTCACATATTTTTTCAGTTCATGTCCCCTCAGGGGATGCTCCCCTTTGAAAAATTACAGTCCCAATATAATCTATGTAGATCAGACTTATTCCGTTATTCACAAGTTCGGAACCATATACTCAGAAACCAAGTCATACAACCCAAAATTCAGCACCCAACCCTGGAACTTCTCAAAATATTTATGGAACCCATAAAAGGGAACCTAAGTAAGCATTTGATCAGAATAATATATAGGGAATTGAGGAAGGAACAAAAGGAGACAACTGAGTCCATATTACAGGAATGAAACAGAGATCTCCACCTAGAAATAATCACGGAGGAGTGGAGAGGATCAGCAGTGAGTGCAGTTAAGATCACTTCCTCTCCATTTGGGAGAGAATTTGCGTGGAAGTGTCGTTCTCGCTTTTTTTAGAGCCCTAGCAGTTCTGATTAAGTTCCTTCCAGAAGAATATGAAGTCTGCTGGCAAAAGTGTGGATGCCCGAGGGCAACACTGGGACACATATTCTGGCAGTGTCCTTGTTTGATGCCCTTTTGGCTATCCCTACAAACAGAATTAACCAATCTAATAGAACAAGGGGTAGAATTAACAGCTGAGCAGGTACTGCTGGGGATCTTTCCAGACCATTCCCCTCCATGGGAACAAACTCTTTTACCTCCCAGTCTTTCGGCAGACAAAAAGTCTGTAACTCGATGACCAGCACAATTCCAACAGTATCAGACTGGAGAACTATCATGTCTGAAATGTATGCTACAGAAAATCTCAATGCTAAAATTCAGGGTAAAGCTCCAACATACATGATGAGATGACGGAAATGGGTTTTCTACCAAGCTGTAGTGGATCCAAATTTCTGCCCGTAAGTTTGACAGAGTTGCTAGGGGAGGTACCAGGGGGGAGGATCGAATATTTATAGAAGAGCTGAGGAAAAAAGAATAAAAATAAAGAGGAAGGGCTTACCTGAGTAAGAGGAAATACCTCAACTAGTTATACTAGATAACTAGGAATAAACAAAACACAAGAAAAAATTACTCACCTTAGTAACTGTGTTTCTTCTAATGGAGTCTTGCTGTGTTCTGACTATTGCAGTTAGCCCCAGCACTTGAACTGCTCCTGAGAGGAAAGAGTTAAATTATATGCAGGGCATAGAACGTTGAGCTTGCGTTCGGTTCAGACCTCTGTCTGCTGCACTTTAAAGTGTAACCGACAAATTCTTATGAGCCAATACTAACTAACTAAACCCACTATGTGGAAATTGTAGTTTTACTAGCCAAATGGCAACCACATATTTTGGATCCCCAAAAGACTCATGTCGAGAAATCCAAAATCAGAAATCAAAAATCAAGTAGTAAACACATTATGACTATTAAAATAAACATAACCAACTCCCCCTCTCTAAAAAGAGGGAGTGCCCAATGCACCCCTGGGGTGCATCACTGCACCTGCCAGCCCACTTCCCTAAAAACCAGGTTCTGAGAGGGAAGGCAGGGACTGGAGGGAGGTCAGAATACAGCAAGACTCCATTAGAAGAAACACAATTACTAAGGTGAGTAATTTTTTCCTTAAACAACACGAAGTCTTGCTGTATTCTGACTATTGCAGACTACCAAGCAGTACCTCCATGGAGAAGGGATTCGAACCTATTTTGGGAACAGGCTCTGCAATACTGCTGTACCAAACCGAGCATCACTCCTAGCCTGGCTATCCAGAGAGTAATGCTTGGAGAATGCATGGACTGTTTTCCAGGTGGCTGCTTTGCATATGTCTAGTAAGGGAATATCCCTGGCAGCTGTACCTCTAGTCGAATGAGCCCTCAGGCCTGAGGGTGGAATTTTGCCTAGCTTCTCATAGCAGAATTGTATACAAGAGACAATCCACCTGGCAATAGTTCTCTTAGTGGCAGGTTTGCCCTTCCCTACCTCCCCATAAGTGAGTAACAACTGGAAGGAGTCAAACCTGAGTGCCTTAGTATGCTCAATGTAGTAGCCAAGGGCCCTTTTAACATCTAAACTGTGTAATCTTCTCTCTCCTGAAGAAGAATGATCAGTGAAGAAAGCAGGGAGAGACATGGATTGGTTCAAATGAAAATCTGAAACCACTTTAGGTAAGAACCTCCTATTGGTTCTAAGGAGCACCTTATCTCTATGGAATGAGATAAAATCAGGCTCCACTGAGACAGCTTGCAATCCACTGACACGTCTGGCAGGGGTAATAGCTACCAGGAACACAGTTTTCCAAGTCAAGTACTTAAGCTCTGCTGAAGACAAAGGCTCAAAAGGGGGTTGCATAAGCTGAGCAATGCAAACATTAAGGTCACAAGCAGGAGTAGGATCCCTAAAGGGGGGATTGGTATGCAGCAATCCTTTGAAAAAGTTACAAAAACCAGGATGAGATGCCAGTGAGGAGGGCTTTCCCACTGACAGAAAATCAGAAACAGCTGACAGGTGTATTTTGAGGGTAGCTGGTCTGAGGCATAGGCCATTAAGATGAACCGTGTAATCCAGAACTGTAGACAAATCAGCAGTATTTGGGGCTATACGTTTCTTGGAACACCAAATGCTGAATCTTTTCCATTTGGAGTTATAAGTTTTCCTGGTGGCAGGTTTTCGAGAGGCTTTGAGAATGTCCAGAACCCCTTGTGACAGATGCAAATTTGCAAACTCTAACTCTTCAAGAG
Source organism: Neoceratodus forsteri (assembly GCA_016271365.2). Taxonomy (NCBI): domain Eukaryota; kingdom Metazoa; phylum Chordata; order Ceratodontiformes; family Ceratodontidae; genus Neoceratodus; species Neoceratodus forsteri. The sequence goes on along the minus strand of CM057449.1, from coordinate 1,269,859,177 downwards.
CCATGCCTTGAGACTGAGAGACCGAAGGTTGGGGTATCAGATCCTCCCCTGAGAGGAGGTTAACAGGTTGTGATTCCTGGGAAGAGACAGGGGAAGATGGACTGCTAGAGACAGCAACAGGGGATACCAAGGCTGCCCGGCCCAATCCAGGGCAATGAGGATCACTTTGTAAGACTGTGATCTTATCTTGACCAGAACCTTGGACAGTAGAGGAAAAGGAGGGAAGGCATACAGAAATTTCCCTTCCTAATCCAGAGCATCCAGAGGGACTGAGCCCAAGACTGGGGGTCTGCAACAGAAGAGAGGAAGTTGGTGATTGTCTGGGGCTGCAAAGAGATCTGTCTCTGGAGTGCCCCACCTTGAAAAAAATCACTTTTAACACTAGGGGATCCAGGGACCATTCGTGATGGCCCTGGGAGATCCTGCTCAATGCATCTGCTAGCACATTGTCCTTTCCTGAAAGGTGGACTGCTACCAGAGTGGTCTGTAGAGAATAAGCCAGGGAACATGATTTCATGGCTTCCGTGCACAAGGCCGTAGACTGAGTGCCTCCTTGCTTGTTGATATACCACATGGTGGAGGTGGTGTCTGTCCTGACCTGAACCACCTTTGTTCTGTACTGATTCTAAGAAGACTTGCAGGGCCAGCAAAACTGCCCTGAGCTCCAGGAGATTGATGTGGAGAAGAGACTCCTGAGTGGGACTGGGCTGTGAGAGTCCCCAGGTGAGCTCCCCACCCCAGGAGAGAAGCATCTGTGGTTAGAACCACCGAATGAGATTGACTGATGAATGGGACTCCTTGCCTGAGATTGTCCTGATCCTGCCACCATTGAAGAGCCTGGATCAGAGTCTGAGTTACTGGAATCAGTTTGGTTAGAGGGTCTTTTTTTCTGAGACCAAAAGGCCATCAGGTGAAACTGAATGTCCCTCATCTGAAATCTGGCCCACTGGACCACTGCAGTGGAAGCTGCCATGTGGCTCAAAAGCTGAAGGAAGTGCCTCGCCGGTCGAGAAACCAGAAAGTGGAAGGAAGAAGCCAGTTCTATGATGGCCCTTACCCTTACCAGGGGGAGAAATGCTCTTGCTTTGACAGTGTCCAGTTCTACCCCTATAAAGGTCAAAAGTTGCACTGGCTCGAGAACTGACTTGGGAAGATTGAGAAGGAAACCTAGAGAAGTGAGCACTTGCTGGGTCACTTTCAAATCTGACTTGACTTGGTCTGGGGACTGACCCACTATGAGCCAGTCGTCCAGGTATGGGAATATGGAGATATTTTTTCTCCTTAGGAATGCCACTACTACTGCTAGGCCTTTTGTGAACACCCTTGGAGCTGATGTTAGACCGAAGGGCATTGCTCTGAACTGGTAATGGCCTGAAGGCTGTTCGAACCTGAGGTACTTTCTGTGGGAGCACCTGATGGGAATGTGAAAGTAGGCATCCTTTAGGTCCAGGGAGACTAGCCAGTCCCCTGGCCTTAGAGAGGGAAGAATTATTCCCAGAGTCACCATTTTGAACTTTGGCTTTAACATATACTTATTCAGGTATCTTAAGTCTAGAATGGGCTGCCACTCCCCTGTTTTTTTTCGGGGTAAGGAAGTACCTGGAGTACAGACCTTTGCCCCTGTGGACTGTAGGAACCCTCTCTATGGCCCTTAAGGCCAGTAGAGATGAAACCTCTGCCTCTACAGCAATAGTTTCGGAGATATTTGCAGGTGGAAAAGATCCGGCTCTCAGCTTTGGAAATTTTTTGAAGCTGAGATCCAGTCCCTGGCCTACTACCTCCAAGACCCACTTGTCTGAGGTAGCAGACTTCCAGTTCTGGAAATAGTAAGCCAGCCTGCCTCCTACAGGAATGGGGGAGTCAACCTGGCCTGACACATCAGGGTGTCTGCTTGGCAGGAGCCTTAGGCTGGGAGGTGGATGCAGCCCTGCTCATCCCCCTTCTGCCTCTCCCTCTGAAGAACTCCCTCTGGGAAAAAGGGGAGGAGGCCTGTGCTTGGTAGAAAGGCCTATGAAAGGGCCTGCCCCTGCCCCTAGCTTGCTGCCTTTCCTTGGCCTGTGCACTCCTGTAGGTGGTCCTGTATTCATTCATCTTCTTCAGATAATTCTTTGTCTGCTCCCCAAACAGAAAATTATTAACTACAGGGAAATCCATAGCCTTAGCCTGGGTATCCTGAGATAGGCTAGTACACCTGATCCAAACTAGTCTCCGAAGAGCCACAGATGTAGCCATGACTCTAGATGATACATCATTAGAGTCTACAGCAGCATGAAATTAGATCTTCGATGCCTCAATCCGATCAGCAGTCACCTCCCCCAGCTCCTTGGCCAGCTGGGGAGAGGACTACTTAGCCAGTTCCAGTACAGTGTCCCACCTGGACTTCTGGTACTTGGCTGTATAGGCCATATAATTAGCCTGCCTGAGTCCCAAAGAAGATGCTATGTCCTGTTTCTTTGCCATGGCATCCAACTTCCTGGAGACTTTATCTGGGGGGTATGAAGCCAAGGGAATGTTAGCTTTATCACAGGCTGCAGCCTGCACGACCCCAACATGGCTGCACTGCTGGTACAAGTACTCTGTACCTGAGCCTGACAACATGTACCTCTTGTCCATCCGTCCGTCCACAGGAGGTAATGAATTTGGAGTTTTTAACAACTTTTGTGTCTGTTTCCCAAAAGACTTGTGAAGGGGAATAGACAACCTTTTGGACTCTGGGATGTCCATCATCTCCTCATAGTCAGGCTCCTCTTGTTCATCAACAGCTTCTTCCATAGGGAGCTGGAGGGTTTCTGCCACTTTCCAGTAGAACATAAAGTGGGAAGGGGACTCAGAGAACCTAGGAGGGGAAACACCAGAAGGCCTGTCAGGGGAGATGTCTGGTTCTATGGGCTCATCCAGACCTTCTATTCCATTATCATCATCATCATCATAATCATCATCCCCCTCCAAGTCCGGTTCATAAAAATCTTCAGGGGTATAATCTTGAACCGGAGGAACCGACCGAACCGAACGCCTGCCAGAAGGCGCCGGATCAGTCGGAACCAAACAAAGTGATTCTACTATGCAAATCGCTCGGGCAATTTCCTCGGCGGTCGGATGATGTGGTTCTGGATCCGAACCAACCTATTTTCTTTTCTTTTCAACGAACTGATCCCTCGGAATCGGCTCTTCTTTTGCCTGAAGGAGTCTCAGCCTGGTCAGAGGGCACTTCTTCTGGTTCGGTCAGAACCGAACCGGGCTGGCCATCTGGGTCAGCGGAATTCTCGGCCTCTTTTTCCCTAAGCCTGCCCAATCTTTTATCCAAGGTGGCTTTAGGGAAATTCTTGCAAATTTGGCAGTCTGAATCAAGGTGGTCAAATCGCAGACAATAAACACAAGTGGTGTCGGGATCAGCCTTAGCAAAGGCCTCCCACACACACTGCAGTGTTGAAACCCATTGGGTCCGGTTTTTCTTTTGGGTGTCTCAGACGTGGCCATCCTAAATCAACAAAACTTACCCTTTACTTGGCTTCAGCCAGGCAAGACCCCCTTATCAGTTTCTAACCATGTCACAGGTATTTGAAAAAAATGTAAAACCATGGAATAAGGACCGGTACCACACACTAAATTGACAGAATAAACAACAAAACACAAGTTCTACACAGCAACCAGTTCAACCGAACCAGCTGAATAATAAGTTTACAATTTCCACAAGTTTCTTCAATCTAGTCTACTACCTATACCTTACTGTACCACAGAGATCTGAACCGAAAAAACAAAGAATTTATTGGTAAAACCGATGACTTTAACTGACCGAGAACTGTGAGCAGAGGAGAAATCTCCGGAGCGACTGTTCAGTTAGGCGGAGTAAAGAATCTGACGGTTACACTTTAAAGTGCAGCAGACAGAGGTCTGAACCAAGCGCGAGCTCAACGTTCTAAGCCCTGCATAGAATTTAATTCTTTCCTCTCCGGAGCAGTTCAAGTGCTGGGGCTAACTGCAATAGTCAGAATACACAAGACTTCATGTTGTTTGAAGGGGTAAATAAGGTATGATCCATATATTAAGGAGTTAGAGTTTTACTTCTCGAATAGTCTCTGGTCAAAACGTTGCATAAGTTTTATACCAAATATTTAAACCTCAGGGTGAATTACATAAACTGTCAATACCATAAAGTGACTCAAGAAATGTGGCAATGTAATGATATGTTTGAAATGTACTCTTGACTTAAGTGTAATAAAAACCTTTTCATAAAAAAGAAATAAAAAAAAAAATATTAAGTGGAGAAAAAGTTGTTTTTTTTTTTAACAGAATCAAGATCAAGTTTTACATATGGCATATAATTTAGTTTCTGTACCGATAGATAGCAATTCCGGTCTAGGTTATCCTGTTCTGTGGACAACCCTAGTCCAGGTTTTTTCTTAGCTGTGCTGGCCTTGACTGACTGAACTGATTAAGTGATTGACTGATAGATCGGCTGATTGATTCTGATCAGCTACGGGATCACTAGGACTCCAGATAAGGCTAGTACTGACCTGTTTTACTCACCTCATTTTAGGAAATACTCTTTAGAAAAATGTTTTAATGAGTATCAGTACTCATCCAACATTTATAAATACTCCACACCAATGAATACTGCTTCATAACATAACTGGTAATTCAAAAGGAGCATTTTTTTCTGATTTATAGCATTTGTATGCATCCCAATTTTGTTTTACTCACTATATTTTAAAACTGGTGAGTAAATTACTCCAACCTGCCAACATTATCTGGAGCATTGCTGGCAGTTGATCAGTTCTTATCTAGAAAAAACTACATTCTTTTTAAAACTGTACTCCTCACTCCACTCTGTCCAAACATTTCTATGCATCTGAATTTGGTTTTATTCACCTCAATTACAAAACGAGGAGTACATTATTCCTCCAACAAAATCTTATCTGGAGCCCTGGGGATCACTGTCTGCTACTGTGAGCTGCCTTAAGCATAATGACTTTCCCCTAGAAACATGTATGTTTTTTCATATTCTACAGCAAATATAGCTGTTGGTTTGATGACTGCAAGTGTGTATGTGGATTCTTACATTAACTGCTTATGATGCTGCATGCAGTATTTAAATATGTTTTAATCACAGGGTTACTGTTACAGTAGATTTGCTATGGAGCATACCCATGGGATCAGAGTCTGTAGTCCTAATTCTGTCACTAGCCGTGTCTAACCTTCTTTTACTAATTTCAGCCAGGGGTTTGGGTTCTCTTGGGATGGCTCCCCCATAACTGTGCCATGTAGAAATTGCACCATTTCCCGACCTGGCATTAGAGATTTTTCTATGTCTAGCCATTGTGGGCCTGTTCCCTGTATGTGCCAGTAAAATAGTATGCGTAGTTGGGCTGCCTTGTAGTATAGTTGTAAGTCTGGCAACCCCATCCCTTCCCTATCTTTTGGGATCATCAACGTGGAGTAACGTATCTGGGGTTACGGCCCCCAGATATTTTGGGAGATTGCAAGTTGCCACTTTTTCCATTCTTGCTTCAGGATTGGCCAGTGCAGTCCGCATAGCACAGGCGTGACATAGCAAGATTGAGATAAGCCAGTCAACAGCCTGGCTGCCGCATTCTGCACCAGCTGCAAGCGGAGGATATCAACCCCTGGGAGCCCTAGGTACAGAGAGTTGCAATAGTCAAGGCGGAAGGTCACAAAGGCATGGACCAGTGTAGGAAGGTCGTCAGGCAGGACCAGGTGTTTAATTTGAGTGATATTCCTTAGATGGTAAAATGAGGATTTGACAATGGCCGACATCTGAGATTTAAGGGTCAGACCATCATCAAAAATAACATCCAGATTGCGCACCCGGTCAGAGGTCGGTAGCTGACTGCCACTGAGCTAAAGCCCCGAAGGCTGTCCAGCCAACGATCCCTCAGCCTGATGACCTGGGTCCACAACCAGCACCTCAGTCTTGTCAGGGTTTAACCTCAGCCAGTTGGCACTCATCCAGTCCTGAATCTCAGCAAGGCAGTTGTTAAATACCGAGATAGTATCATCCTGGTTGGGCACAAAGGACATGTAGAGCTGAGTGTCATCTGCGTAGCAGCGAAAACTCAGCCCATACCACCTCACAATGTCTCCCAATGGCAGCATATATACCACAAACAACATGGGTGACAACACTGAGCCCTGCAGGACCCAACATGGCAGGGAGACCGGGTCTGCGGAAAAAATCCCAGACACCACTCTCTGTGACCTGCCCATGAGGAAAAAATGGAACCACCTGAGGATCGTAATCGACAGTCCATAGATGAACCACAGACGCTCTAGTAACACACCATGGCCATGGTATCAAATTCCGCAGAGAGATCAAGGAGAACCAAGATGGAACTAGTCCTCTGATCTCTCGCTATCAGGAGATCATTGAGAGTCCTAACCAGGGCCGTCTCAGTACCATGCCTCTTCTGAAAGACCGACTGGAGAGGATCATAGATATCATGGATAGTAAGATGGACCTCCATCTGCAGTGCGACCGCCTTCTCAATAACCTTACCCACAAAAGGAAGGTCAGAGACAGGCCTATAGTTAGCTAGACAATCAGGGTCAAAAGAGGATTTCTTAAGGAGAGGTATTAGTACTGCTTCCTTCAGGGTGTCTAGAAACACACCTGTCTCTAATGAAACTCCAACTATCTCTGCTAGAACTGAGCCAATGACTTCAACACACCCCACAAGGAGGTGAGTTAGGCCTGGGTCCAAACTACAGCAGGTCATCCATTAACTCTGGATGATCCCCACGATCTCTAAGACTGCCAACCGGTTGAAGTCAGACCAGCCAAAACAAGGCACAGTAACCTCCCACTGACCAACGCCACTCTCACTGGAATGAGCTGCACAGATTTCAAACCTGATGTTGGTAACCTTACCTGCAAAGAATCAAGCAAACTCGTCACACTTCTCCTGTGACAATGCTCTCCAAGACTGGAGGCAGTCTGGATTGTATAGTCTGTTCCACAGTCCGAAAGAGAGGAGCTGGTCGCTTCTGTGCAGCAGCAATCTCCCTGGACAGGAACTCTGCCTTCTTACAGGAGATAACTGATTAATACTGCTTGTAATGAGTCATCAATCTAAGCCTGTCGGCATCAAGGCCGGATTTCCACCATCATCATTCCAGCCTTTGTCCAACTCGCCTCAAGTCCCACCAAACCATGGGTACCGAGGGCGAAGGGTGAGTGTGTGAACCCGGACAGGAGCAACAGAATCCAGGCCTCCACCATGGCCCTATTATAGGCCTGTACTAGATCCTCGGTATCCGTGCTTACACTCGGCACACCCGATAGGTTCAGCACTGCCATAAGGCCATCTGGGATTAAACCCCTCAAAGGGTGGTACTGAACCATCTCCACGGGGGCAGGCCTAATAGGGGGAGCCCGGAAATTAAACTTTATAGTGTGATGGTCAGACCAATCGACCGGTTCCACCATCAAGTTGGAGGTCACCATCCACAGCAGGAAGACCAGGTCTAATGAGTGACCTTGAATATGGGTCGCAGAGGTAATGATCTGTGTGAAGCCCAACAAGTTCATCAGTTGGATGAAGTCCTGACCAAACTGAGAGAGTTCATCGTCAACTCAGGGACTGAAATCCCCCAGCACCATATATCTGGGGGACTCCAACACCATATCGACGATGAAGTCCGTGACTTCCTGCAGGAACAACTTCTCGTCCCTGGGTGGACAGTAGACAAGAAGAATCCTGCATCCCACACCTGCGCCAATGATACACTCAAAAGATCTGGACTCACCCACTGGCACCTCTAAAAGGTCCAATTCCGTTCTAAAACAGATGGCTACACCCTCACCCCTGCAATCTGTCCTCGGACGGTGCATCACCGAGAACCCAACCAGAAGAGCTGACTCCAAAATTGGGCCCCCATTCTTGTCCAGCAAAGTCTCGGTGATGGAAGCCAGGTCCAATGACTCTACAAGATCAGCAATTACTACTGTCTTGTTTTTAATGGACCTGGCATTGCATAACACTGCCCAAGTAGGATGAGTCACCAAGGTCAGCCACGCTATCTGCCCAACCACAGTGGAGCCCTTGGGTATGGGGACCAGACAGATAGGACCCTTCTCTGGAACCCATTTCACCCCAGGGCAACCCCTGGCCTTAACCACCCCAAATCCATCCACCCAGCTCCACTCCCCCTCCAGGTCCACAACCCCTCAGCCCTACGCCTCTTCCTAGCAATTCCCAATGCCCGGCAGCACCCATATACCTCACCAGGCAAAGGGGGGCAATTAAAAGTCTGGAAGCTGCAGAGCTCGGAGGGGGAATAGCACCTGATCGGGACAGCTCTTAGCCAACACATTTCAGAATGGATCCCAAACAACAGTCAGGCCTAATACACAAAAGAAATAACAACCAAATCACCCATACATACAAGAACATAAAAAATGTTCCCCAACCCCAAACTACAGTCCCCTGTTAAACAGTACAAAATCTTGTAAAGCACAGGTACACAGATGATCAGAAAAGACTAAGCATGCCATGCTTAAAAATGTGTATTCGAACAGAATGGGGCTCTCACCCCCACCAGGTCCTCAAAATTAAGTCCAAAGGCTGAGTTCTCACCACAGCAGTCACCAGTTTAAGAATGAAAAACAATACAAATTCTGGAGGCTTTCTCACAGCCACCACCAACAGTTATATGGCTCCTGCCCACCAGTGATCAGATCTGAACCTCTAGTAATCCAATCTGAATTCTTCAACCAGATCAATTAGCAACCCTGAATGGTGCAGCAGTCCAGGGTGGTCAGCCCTCCAGAGAATAGGCTCCCTGAAGTGAGACCCTCCGGACCCACTACCGAGACACCCTGAGCAATCCAGGCCCCACTGCCCACCAGCAGTGTACCCAGCACCCGCTCAGTCCGGCCTTCCACCCCCAACCACTACACCCATTTGTAGCCACAATCCAGGATTAAGGAAGGACGCACACCCAGTAAAACAGGCTCCTCACAGAGTCCACCACCAACTAGAACTACCCAATTCACCTTCTGGGTTCACAGTGAAACCCAAGTGAGCCGCCCAAGGGACAGGGTCCCAGATGGACCATGTCCTCCAACCAGGTCCCCGGAAAGACCTCTGAGGCACACAGGCATTCTATGCCCTCCAGCGAGCACTCCTGCTGCCTCCCTTCCCATAGGCGACCCAACCGGAGACCACTGCTCCCCCATCAGCAAAACAGGAGCTCTGGCAGTTCAACAGAGTCACAGTACTGGGCTTCACAAAGTTCACGATGAAATAAAGGAACAAGCTCACTAGGGTGATTGACTGTCCGCTCTCCGTCCTATTCCTCTTGATGTAATGCAGGCTGCCACACTCCACTCCTCTCTAGATCACAACCAAAGGCTCCCATCTGCTCTGCAAAAGACCCAAATTCAACTCAAGAGTTCACAAAGCAGCTGCTGGCACCGAGATTACGGATGACACAAATGCCGGCTGTCGCAAATCCAATCACTGGCAGGTGGGATCAAATGGCAAATTCAAATCACAAAAATGTACCAAAATAATCGCCATATGTTTGGTGAAAGCATAACCAAAAATGATTAGATTAGTGATGGCTGCTAGCAATATTATGGAGCCAGCAGATGGCCAAGAAAACTAATGCAGTACATGAAAAATAAAACCCTTAACCCCGGAAAAAGAACGCACACCTAACTAGTCTTCCTCACTTTTTCACCTATCTAAAATAACTAAAACATACCAATCTAAAAAATAAAACTACTCAAATTAATAAATAACAAAAGAAAAGGAAAAATACGACAACATAAAAATCACATAAAAAACGCCACTCAAAGCACTGCTGCTTCAGGCTGACCCATCCTGGTCGCAGCAGCTCTGTATGCATCATCCGCATACAGAGCTGCTTTGTGTTGTGCATCTCCCACTACTATCCCCTTATGGTCCTTATGTTCCCTAAGCACCTGTGTTAGTGGTTCCAGGTATAGGGCAAATAACAATGGGGAAAATGGGCAGCCCTGTCTTGTTACCCTGCCCAACTGGAAGTTCCCAGAGTTATGGCCATTAACTTTAATGCAGGCCTATGGGTTCACATATATGTTACAGAGAAACTTCACAAATGTTTCAGTGAAGCCCATTCTGGTCAGTGTAGCATACAGACAAACAGGTAAAAAGGAAGAGCCAGTTACGTTCTGTACTGAGTTTAATTCGATTGCAGGAAAAATAGGGAGCATTATTTTTCGTTATTGGCCAATTTTGACAAATTATATTAAGTTATCAGAGAGTTTGGGTAATAAACCAAGGATTTCATTTAAACGAGCAAGAAATATTAAAGATAGAATTGTACATAGCCGGTATGAGTCGAGAGAAGTGATGGTTGCGCCTTGGATAACCCCACCCCCAAAAGGTTTCAAAAAATGTAGGAATTGTAGCATTTGCCAATTCGGTTCTGAAGGATTGGAGTTCATACATCCAGTTACGACACAAAAATTCAGGGTTAATCAATGTACTACATGCAATACTACCCATGTAGAATATGTTTTAATATGTCCTTGTGACATGTTATACGTGGGTATGACAGAACTAAAAGTATAGATAGATGAACATATTGGTAACATCAGAAATTGGAATCCCAGTAGTCCTGTAGCACTGCATTTTGATTCGAAACAGTGCAAATCCCAGAGATATGAAAGTTATGGGGCTGGAATGTGTAAGAAAAAAGTCAAAGTAAAGTATCATTAAAAATGAAGCTCCAACAAGAGAGCTTCTGGATATGGAAGCTGAATAGTTTAAAACCGCAGGGTTTGAATAATGTACTGGATCTTAAACCATATTTGTGAACTGGTCTTGAGTTTCAGGATTGTTGATCATGATTTGTATGTCTGATTTTATGAATGTAATATTCATAACGATGTTTGTTTCCTGTCCCTTAGAATGGAATTATTTTCAGACCTGAGATATGGATTTTTGAAAGTATAACATCATGAATCTGAAGTGAAAAGAAAGCTGGAAGAAATGAAGTATTAACACCATACAAGTACTTACTTGGAAAATGACTTGGCAACGTTTATAACAGTTCAGCTATATGAGTTTTTTTTTTCTTTGAAATTTCTATTTTTCCCTCCACCTGCCCCACAGAGCCGCTTCCATCAGCAATCGCCCATTAAGCCTGCCCCTGCCAGCACCTACCTTACAACCTCTGGTCCCTACATCTAATCATGGAAACCACCCGGGTAGGGTTGAGGTCGGCGGCCCCCCGAATCTAGCATCTCGTCAGGGTCCTAGGTCGCAGGCAGGTGCTGGCACATCGGGACCCGGCTTGGCGTTCCGTCATCCCGGCTCTGAAGGGGTTTTTCCCATGTTCCTCATGGGACGCTACGTGCCCATGCATCAAGGCGTCTGCCGGCATCCGCAATGTCCCCCACTCCTTCCGTGAAGGAGCAGCTCCCGAGGCTGATTGGCTGCCGGCCTACGCCTGCAACCAATCATACCCCGAGACTCCAGCTTGCTGTCCCTTCCCCCAGCCTCCACCAGGGGTCACCGCTTGCCAGGTTGGAAGTCCCCCCTCCCACTGGAGAAGGCAAGCTGTCCCCCGAACCCTGGTCGCCAGCGTAGTGCGAGGTGTGGCGTCCAGCGCCTCAACCTCAGCACTACCAGGCCGGCTTTTTATATTTTTTGCATATGAATAATGTTGCTTTAAATATAGATATACTTTTAATTGCACAAGAGTGAATAACAAAAGGTGTGCTTATAAAAAGTATGTGAAAGATATAAATAATTCTGTGCTAATTTGCTGTTTTTCTTTAAAAAGACACATATATGCTTTCTGTGTATTAAAGTGAATAGCAAAAATTGTTTTTGAAATTAAGCAACAAATATTCATTTGAGATGTATGTCAGATTTATTTTGATTAAGCTTGATGCCCACTCAATAAATTATTTATTATCTGAGAGAAATTTATTTCGGATAATATAGAAATCTGTATGCAAGTTAAAATAGCAACTTTAAAATTAATGTTTTTTCATTTTCAACACTATCATGTTTTATTATATTCATGTAAATTGTGGTAGTTCTTTTGGCAATATACGTAAAGATTTGTTTAGATGTTGCAGTATTAAGTTATGATATGTTTTTTTCCGTATGTTGATTTGGAATATAAGTTTAATTTTTTAAGTTCAGATAGTTGCTGTTTGTCTAGATTATGGAATTTTGTATATGGTCTATGTATATAACAGTAGTAAATCACTGGTTACAAAGCATGATTTATAAATTGAATATTAATTAAAATACTTTAGATTAAGAATTGCTGTTAGAATATTTAATTGATTATAATTAAGTAGCACGTGCACTTTGGGAGTATATATAGATGTAAGGGGTATTGAGATTGCACCCCCTAAGGAAGTCATATGGCGAGGCGCAGGGGTTTGTAGTGGCTGGCACACTGGACTTGGGTAGGTCTTGTTAATATATATGATAGCATCCACTTCTGTCTTGTCTTTATTGTTAGAAGACAACAAGTGAATTTTTGTGGAGCACTTTATTACAAATGTTTAGTTATAAAATAAATATTGTTATATTTTTGCATATTTAAAGTGCTTTGGTGGATTTTTTCTATCGCAAGATCACCCATAATATGCTCACCGTGTTGTTTTTGGATTTTAGCATATAGATAAGGCCAAGAGACCCTATGAAAGGCCTTTTCCACGTCGAGACTGAGCATCACTGAAGTTTTTTATGTGCATGCATGTGTTCCAATATATGCATGGTCCTTCTTATGTTGTCTACTGTCTGCCTTTAATAAACCCAGTCTGGTCTGGGTGTATGAGGCTGGGGAGTATGTTCTCTAGTCGCTTGGCCAGTAAGGCTATGAAGAATTTGTAATCTACGTTAAGCACGGAGATTGGCCTATATGCTGTGCATTCTGATGTTTTTTTCCCTGGTTTAGGGATGACCGATATGGTGGCATACCTCCAGGTGTCATGTATCTCCCCACCCAATACCTTGTTGTATGCTCTAAGCAGCAGGGGCAGGAGATGCTCCCTTTGTGCTTTATGTATCTCATTTAAGTACCCATCAGACCCTGGTGCCTACTGATTCTTCGACGTCTTAATCAATTGCTCCAACTATTTGAGTGTAATCGGAGTTGTCAGCTGCTCAGCTTGTTCATGGTGAATGGCTTTCAGGGTCAGCTGCTTTAGGAACTTGTCTGCTGCCTCTGCCCTATATGTGTTTTCTGGGATGTGTAGTGCCTTATAGTATGATTGGAATGCTTCTGCTATAAGTTTGGTTTCCCTGACTACTAAACCACTTTCTGATTTTTATGACAGTGGCCCTGCTCTTTTGTTTTCAAAGTTGGTATGCCAACAATCTAGTGGCCCTTGGACCCACTTCATAGTCCCCCCTCCCGCTGGAGAAGGCAAGCTGTCCCCCGAACCCTGGTCGCCAGTGTGGTGTGAGGTGTGGCGTCCAGCGCCTCAACCCTCATCTAGCTCCGTTTAGCTTCTGTTTAGCTCCGTTTAGCCTTGTTTTGATTTCTATTTTAGTTTGCTTATTTATTTTTAATATTATTATTGTATCACCGATAGCACTGAGGCTGAGTTGTTGCAGCGCGATGGCGTTGAGGTAGTCTTCGGCGGTTGTTTTATTGTTTTACTGTTCTCCCCGCTCTACTGCTGCCCCTGATTTACTCCCTGTTTGTGCTGGAGTTGGAGCTACGTTTGTGCTGTTTCCCTGAGGATTGCTTGAGGACCTGCTTTTGGGTTTGCCTGGATTTTTTCTGGGCTGCGATTTTTTTACTTAAGAGTCTGCACCTACCGTTGTCTTCTGGGACATTGTCGGCTACGGTGTGCTGGCGGACGGCTGTCTGTGTTTCGGGGTCGCTCCTTGGCCCAGATCTCCGGTCTGATGTTTGATGCCCCGCCGTCCCACTGGCTATGAGTGACTTGGTCCATAAGCTGTAGGAAGGGAGACGGTTCAGAATTCTCTCTTTCTTGGGGATTATTGCTGTTAAAGGATTTACTGCCGAGAATGTTGAATATTGAACCCTGAGAACGCATGCACTTCCTCGACCTGCGGCATTTCAGCGAGGAATTTATCTCGGAGCTTTTGTTTTTTTTTGGCTCCTATGCGGATAAACTGATTTTGTTGACTCACTGTCTCCTTGGATCTGCTTTATGTCCTGGTGTGTTTGAAACTAGAGACTGGGCCTATTTCTGGAATAATAGAAAATCTGGCTTTACCTCTGCATCTGTGATCTGTGGATTTTGTCATCACTGGGGAGTGGGTGAGTCTGTCAGCCTTTTGATCTCAACCCAGGGTAGTCTGTTGGGGTGGTTGGTTGGGCAGATTAGGGGGGTGCTGTCGGAGGACGGACCCCAGGGTATCTGTGTTCCTTGGTTTCATAGCAGGCAGGCTGGAGAACCTGCTAGTGTGAACCCCGGCTATTAATCAATCCCCCCAGTGGCGCTTTGGGGGACGATCAGGGGGACTCTATCTATAAAAACATCGGCCTGAACCCAGTGTGGTTTTCTAGGGTGAACAGCTGCCATGGGAGCTCGGGGAGTGCTACTGGAGGATGGGCCTAGGGCACCCATGGTTTATGGATTGTTGTTGGAATAGGTTGGAGAACCTGCTCACACAAGTCCAGTTATAGGCTGTTCTCCCTGGAAAATACATTGGGGGACGACCATAGGGAGAGCCTTTCCTTTTGTTGGCTGATTAATCATACCCCCCAAACAGCTGGATTAATCTTCTGCAGATTGATTTCTACTCTTGGAGTATATGGTAGAATTATAAAGCATCTCCGTTTGGCCTATGTGAGAGATAGGCCATGGGACAGTTTCCCCAAGGGTGAGAGCTCTGTGGGATTTTTACTGTTCTAGTAAAAGCATGGACTAGAAGAACTGTGATTTTTGCTTTAAATTACTATAAACTTCTTTTCTCTGTGGAATTTATGAAAATTTGTCCAGATTTGCTTTAAGACTCTTTTATCTCAGGAGTCGGTTTGAATGAGAATTTGTATTATTGTTTTTAATTATTTTGAATCAGTGCTCGTGTTGACAATATTTATATTAAAGTGGTCTTAGACTGCTTTTTGAAGTCTTATATAGTTATGTGCTGGGATCGAATATCCATGGACAGGCGCTACTCCCCCTCTAGGCTGAGGGAGCTGCGCCCTTTTGATTGCCCCCCGTTGCAGCCCGAAGTGTATAGGCATTGCCGTGCCTTGGGGATTGCGCGGAGGAGGCGGAGAGGGAGGGGCGGTCCCCCGGCTATGGGGTGTGAGCGGAGTGGGCGAATTGGGACGGTGAGGTCAGGGAGACACCCTGGGGCAAAATGGGTCCAGGATAGGGGAGTGCGTTGCCTGGTTCCCATACCCAAGGGTTCCTCTGAGAGTGGGCATGTAGCCTGCTCCTCCAGGGCCTCTCATCCAACCCGGGCATTGTTATGCAATGCCAGGTCTATAAAAAACAAAACAGCAATAATTGCTGATTTTGTTGAATCATCTGACCTGACATGCATTACCGAGACCTGGCTGGACGAAAATGCTGGCCCCATTTTGGAGTCAGCTGTTCCAGCCGGGTACTCGGTAACACATCGCCTGAGGTTGGATCATAGGGGTGGGGGGTCGCTATTTGTTTTAAATTGGAATTGGGCCTTGTAGAGGTTCCAGTGGTGTCCCCTGGATCCTTTGAATGTATCATGGGAGCAGGTGTGGGCTGCAGAATCCTCCTCGTTTACCGTCCACCCGGTAGCGAGAAAGTTTTTCCTGCAAGAAGTCGCGGACTTCATTGTCGACCTGTTTACTGGAGCCCTCCAGGTGGTTGGATCCTGGGGGACTTTAATGCCTGGGTTGACGATGAACTCTCGCAGTTTGGTCAAGACTTTCTCCAACTAATGAGTTCGTTGGGCTTCACACAGGTGGTTACCGCTGCTACTCATATTCATGGTCATTCTCTGGATTTAGTGTTCACCCTGGGTATGGAGATCACAGGACTGGTGGTGGAACCAGTTGGGTGGTCTGACCATCACTCTGTGAGGTTCAATTTCGCGACCCCCTTCTCAGGAGACCCACCCTTTGGAGATGGTCCAGTACCGCCCTTTGAGGGGAGTTACCCCTGAGGGTCTGATGGCGGTGCTGGACCTATCGAGTTGGCCGATGGAGTGCATGGAACCAGATGCCTTAGTAGTGCACTATAATAATATGGTGTTGAGGGTACTGGATTCCATTGCGCCTGTCCGTGTTCACCCCCTCTCCCTCTGCCCTCGATCCCCTTGGTTTGATGGGACATTGAGGGAGTTGAGGAGAAAGGGGCGAAGATTGGAGTGCTGTTGGTGGAAATCCAGCCTGGAAGGTGACAAACTTAGATTGATGGCCCATTACCTGGACTATCAATCAGTAATCTCCCATAAGAAGGCAGAGTTCCTGTCCAGGGAGATAACTGCATCAAGAAACCGACCTGCTCAGCTCTTCCAGACCGTTGACAGACTGTGCAATCCAGCCTGTCTGCGGGGTTGGAGAGCTTTTTCACAAATACAGTGTGATGAGTTTGCTCGGTTCTTTGATGATAAGGTGTCATCAATCAGGTCGGAGATCCACAGCATGCGTTCAAATGAGCATTGCAGTGACCAACATAGGGTTACATGCCCTCGGTCTGTCTGGATGGATTTCGACCAGCCAGCGATCATGGATATCATGAAGATTGTCCAAGGCTTGTGACCAACTTGCTGTAGTTTGGATCCTGGTCCTACGTGCCTCCTTGTGGGATGCATGGATGTGATTGGACCAATCCTTGCAAAGATAGTCTGGAGTTCTTTGGATCAAGGAGTGTTTCTGGAGTCTTTGAAGGAGGCTGTCGTGACACCCCTTTTGAAGAAACCTTCCCTTGACCCTGACTGCCTCGCTAACTACAGACCGATCTCTAACCTGCCCTTTCTGGGTAAGGTTATTGAGAAAGTAGTCGCGGTACAGCTCGATGACTTTCTTACCACCCATGAAGTCTATGATCCTCTCCAGTCCGGTTTCAGGAAGAGGCACAGCACCGAGACTGCATTAGTTCGGGTACTTAATGATCTCCAATAGCAAGAGATCAGAAGAGCCGCTCGATCTTGGTTCTTCTTGATCTCTGCAGCGTTTGACACCGTGGACCATGGATGTTGCTAGATCGCCTGCGGCTACTCCTGCGGACTGTCAGGGACAGTCCTCAGATGGTTCCATTCTTTCCTCACAGGCAGAAGTCAAAGGGTAGTTTCAGGATTTCTCTTCTGCTCCCTTTGCTCTGTCTTGGTGTGCGCAAGGTTCTGTGCTTTCCCCATGTTGTTCACGGTGTACATGCTACGTTGGGAGACATTATAAGGCGTTATGGGCTGAGTTTTCACGGTTATGCAGATGATACTCAGCGCTGTATGTCCTTTGTACCCGAACAAAATGATGCGATCGGTTTTAACAACTGCCTCGCTGAGATTCAGGATTGATGAGCAACTCAGTTGAGGTTAACCGATAAGACTGAGGTATTAGTCGCTGACCCAGGTCGTTATGCAAAGAAGTTGACTCCTGGGGTCCCTCTGGTCTTTATTAGGGGATACCCAGTTGAGACCTTCTGAACAGGTGCGCAAATTCAAGGCGGTTTTTGGACAGTGCGCTGACACTAAAGATGCAGATGTCGGCCACTGTCAAATCTTCCTTTTACCATCTGAGGAATATCGCCCGGATAAAACACCTTGTTCCACATGATGACCTTCCTGTGTTGGTCCACGCTTTTGTTTCTTCCCGCCTTGATTACTGTAATGCTTTATATCTAGGGTTGCCGGAGGTAGATCTCCGTCGCCTGCAGCTGATGCAGAACGCGGCAGCCAGGTTGTTGACTGGGCTACCAAGAACTTGTCATATCACATCTGTGCTGCGCGAACTGCACTGGCTGCCAGTGCGATGGAGAATCACCTTCAAAGTCATATTGCTGACCTATAAGACCCTACACGGTCAGGGACCAGGCTACCTGCAAGATCTCCTTTGTCCCTACCATCCTCTCCGCCCACTCTGCTCCACTGGCGAAGGATTGCTAGAGATTCCCAGGGTCTGTCTTAAATCATCAGGGGCAAGGGCCTTTTCTTTTATGGCCCCGACCCTGTGGAATTCTCTACCTCATCAGATTAGAGAGTGCCTGTCCGTGGAATCATTTAAGAGATCCCTGAAAAGTCACCTATTTTCACTGGCATTTGGATAGTTTATTTTATGGTTATTTTATCGTTTTATGTTTCTATTTATTATTGCTGATGTTTTATCTCTTGTTTTGTATCAGCGCTTTGATTTATTGAAAAGCGTTTTATAAATAAATTTTGATTTGATAGTACCTTTGTCTGAGGTGTTGTAACGCTATCTCTGTTTTTGTGCCTGAATCCATCTTCTGTCTTCCCCTTTATTTTCTCCATCTGCGGTTTAACTGATTTCTCACCGTTTGTGGATTTCTTGTAAGAAATTATACATGTCCCACAATTCTTGTAACTGTTTCTTCCTCTCCCTGTGCTTCTGCATAGTGTATGCTATGATTTGGCCCTATAATACAGTCTTGAGGGTGTCCCACATCAGGGCATTGAAGTACTCCTCATCTTGGTTCTGGGCTAATATCTCAGGTATCTGTTCCCTTAGAAAATTTCTAAACTCCTCTGACTTCAAGTGAAAGGTGTTCAACCTCCAGTGAGTTGTAGGTCTGAACTGTGTTAGTTTAAGATGCGTGCACACTGGGGCGTGATCTAATAGAAGGATATCTCCCATCTCACATCTTGTGACCCTGTGCACGTACTAAGCCTGTGTGTAACTGTATAGTATAGACTCCGAGTATGCCGAGAAATGGATATAGTTTTTGGTCCTTCCGTGCAGCTCCCTCCATATATCTGTCCATCTTAACTCTGTCATGATGGATGAGCACTGATTGTGAGGGGTAGGTTTCCTGGGTGGGTGTGGGTTAGATGTGTCCCAGATAGTGGATCGCAGCATGTTAAAGTTGCCAGCCAGTAAAAGCATTCCCGAGGTGTTAGTTAAAATTAGTTCTAGAAGTTGTTTAACGTCTGATGTCCCTGTTCCCGGTGGAATATAGAAGGAGGCCAGATTACTTGCGTGTTCTGCAGGAGCCCCTGTACTATTACTAACCTCCCTTCTTCATCTCTTACTACCTTTTGTTTCTGGAAATCAGTTCGATGTGGTACTAAGATTGCTACTCCCCTGCGTTTCCCTCTGGGCATCTCGGAGTTACATATCTGCAAGAACCCATTTTAGTCAACTTGGCATGCTCCTGTGCATTCAGAAGAGGTCTCCTGCAGGTAAATCAGGTCAGGGCGCTCCTTCTTTATTCGTGATACTGTGCGGGTCCTCTTTATTGGATTATTAAGGTCACTGACATTTAGAGAGTACCAGTACAATCTGCCATTCTTCATATGTTTACTCTGCTGACCCCATCTCCAGCCCCCTTCCCCTTTTTAATTCCATCCCGAGTTTATATATGACCATGCACAAACAACAAATAAGTAGAACATATAATTTCAACCTGTTTTTTGAAACCTAACTAAATCAACTTGCTGCCAACCGGGCATCTTGGCTGTAAGTTTAATCAAACTGGTGCTTCCAATGTAGGAATCCTAGTGTTGGGCTCTAAAATGCAGGACTGTTCCTGCAACTGAGGTCATCTCCCACCTAGTGTGGGGGCTTCTATAGCATTCCTGCTATAAAGAAAAAAAAAAAAAAAGACATCTTTGTCTAACAGAGCACCCTCCTTATTTTAAAGTAGATTAAAATTGCTTAAAGTGGGTGACTACCCCGTTAACCTAGATTTGAGGCTTGTTCTTGTGATCCTCTTTATTGTTCCCTGCATTTCCTGCAGTCTCCCACCTCTTGGGGCTAGATATATGTTTGGGTGCAATAGCTCCCTCTTTTCCTGTTTCTTTATTATGGTATCCAAGCCCCCCCCCCCGCCAGAGGTCCCAAACCTCAACCTGCAGCTTGTATTTGTTAGACCTTGCACTGCTTTCACTTTCTTTATATGTAATACATCACCTTTTAAACAGATCATGTCATTCATTTTGGAATCGATCTAACCATATGGTGGGCGTGTTCTCATCAGTCCATCATGCCATGCTACTTTCAGGTCTTTTCACTTTTGTTTCTCTGGTTTAGGCATAGTTGGCTCTATTTCATTCTTTCGTCCACTACCATTCTTTATCTAGAGTTCAAATCTCTGTAATCTCCTCACCCTCTTATATAACAACCCTCCCTGATAAGAGCTCCTGGAAAGTTGGGCAAGCGAGTAGAGGGCCCAAAGTCCAACTCCTCTTCCCCCCTCTCCAGACCCCTGCTCCCTGCCTTATATAGATATGGTCTTGCATTGGTTTCCCTTTCCCTCCCTCCTGTCCTTTGTCATCCCTCTTCTTGACCATTAGGGTTATTTTCATACTTCCTTCCAATTCTCTAAACTCAAAGCACATCAGTACTGTGGGAAGATGACCCACGAATCCTTCCCAATGAGTTTTCATGAAACCTCTCCCCTCGTTCTACCTACCACTATTTCATTAGTGCCTTATCACTACATTTCCCCATTTCCCACCCCCCTTCCTCTTCCCTGGATCTCCATTTTAACTTTGAGGTCAAGGGCTGCTGTTATATATGAGTGTAGCTATTACTCCCTTTGTTACTTTGCCAGAGCTAATGCACATATTACCTGTACTGTCTTTGCCCCATTCTAAAGCACAGGTCGACGTACCCCTCTCGATGACTTCTCTTGTTACTGTCCTGCTGGGTCACAAATCAGTCTCTGGCTGGGCTATCTCTTCTTTCCTGCTGCTGCTGTGAGGTACTCAGATTGCTTTTTATCTGCTGCATAGTTTCACTTGCCTGTCGACGAGCTTCCACTGATGTCCAGGCTTGTCTAGCAATTTTGGAAGCCAAAGTTTCAATTTGTGCAAAGTCCTTTTCTCCTCCCATTTGAATCAATAATGCTCTGGTGCGCAACGCTTCTCGAGCTTCTCCCACTGACTCAAAGGTTGTAGCTCCCTCCTGGAAATGTATAATCATCTTAGCAGGATATGGCATGAAGAAGAAAAAATTACTCACCGCAGTAATCTCCTTTCTTCCAAGGGGTCCTTTAGCATCAGCAACTTTAGCAGTTAGCTGGCTAGATGCAACTGCCCCAGAGGTATACCTTTAAGAGAAATTTAAATGAGCTTTGGGCAATAGCCAGTCAAAAACCAGGAGGGGGAGTGAGCTGAGTGAGAGCTGCCTGAAGGCTTAATAATTTTTTCGAAGGAAAACGAGGGCACATGCCCCAAAAAAGAATCAACAGGATTCAAAACATGTAAATGTCCACAAAAGTGGAAATAGAAACAACATCATAAGTTAAAAACTTATCAGTAAGACACTCCAAATTTGGTAAGAGATGTGATATGAACAGGGGAGGAAGGGTGGGAGCTTACTGATGCTAAAAGACCCCTTGGAAGAAAAAAGATTACTGTGGTGAGTAATTTTTTCTTCTTACCTCAGGAGTCCTTTAGCACCAGTAACTTTAGCAGACTACCGAGCAGTACTAACTAGGAGATGGGCAGAGAATTTACTTAGGAAAGAGGCTCTGCAGAACCGCCCTGCCAAATTGGGCATCAGATCTGGTCTGCACATCCAGACTGTAGTGTTTCACGAAGGTGTGCACAGATTTCCAGTTAGCTGCTTTGCAGCCATCTAAGAGGGGGATGTCCCTTGCTGCTGCGAGAGGCGCTGCAGTGCTCTGGTGGAATGGGCCTTGAGCCCCGGTGGAGGTTGGTGACCAGCTTTCTCAAAGCAGAATCTAATACAAGAGACCAACCAACAGGAAATGAAAATTATATACCTACCGTAATTCTGATCTTTCTGTGTATCTTCACCATTCATCATCTCTGGGTATAGTGGCCGGAGGTCATGAGCCCGCGGGAGCTCTTTTTTTGTTTTGTTTTTGGATGGGCGGAGTCGACGCACCATCAGCGTCACTCTCGAGGCCAACGAACTGCGTGGCACTCGCAGGTTGGCCATTAGGTGTTGTCAGCTCTGCCCTCCCGCCAGTTCTGAGTCGCCGCAGAGTAAGAAAAGGTTGGGAGGGAGGGACAAGGGAGTCCAAGGGACAGACAAAGGAAAGAATATACAAACTAAAAGGAGAAATAAACGACTGAGAGGACAGAATAAAGCTGGAAAACTAAGGGGATTGGGCCCCAATCTCTGGAAGTAAAAAAAGGAGGAGGGAGGGTGGGTTAAGGATTTTAGAAATAAGGATAAGAGTGGGGGGGGGGGGAATAGGAAAAACACACCCTGGAACCTTGACCTGTCTCCAGATTGTATAGGAACTGTGGAGGAGTAGCCAAAAGGCTAACTGCCAGAATTCAAGGCACAGAATCACTGGCAATAACCCCAACATAAGCAGAATCGGCTATTCTGGAAGAAAGACAGGATACAAGGATATTTCCCCCCTCTCAAAAAGGAAATTTTGTGTAAGAAATCTAGTTTCTTAAATTAATTGAGTTTATGTCCAAAGGACAAGGAAATCAAAAGGGAGGAGGAAAGAAAAGAGGGCAACTGCCAACCCCCACCCCACAGGCGTGGAGACGAAGCACTGAAGATGGAGTGCCCCCCCATCCTGAACACTCTGCCCCTAAGAAAATTATCCCCCTATGTGCCCAGTTTACCCCACTCCTGACTAACAGAAAGGGGGGGGCGAGGAATGGACAAAGAGAGGGAGGGGGACCCAGAGACTGAGGCCCCAGGAGGATGGAGGGTGGAATTGTGATGAATGGTGAAGATACACAGAAAGATCAGAATTACGGTAGGTATGTAATTTCCATATCTTATTTGTGTCAATCTTCACCATTCATCACTTTGGGGTGAGTGCCGAGCCCCCCCCCCCCCGGAAGGGAGTTTTAACCCTAAGGGACTGAGTCCCTTAGCGGGTGACACACTAAGAGGGAGAACCTTCACGGTCCTGGAGAGGCCCAAGAGTGGGGAGAGTGAGATGGGGACCCCCCGGAAGGGGCAGGAAGTTGCCCCGACAGATGCCGTCTCACCCTACGGGAGAAAAGATAGGTTCTGTGGTGAGCAGAGTTAATCACCCTATGCCGGGCCAAGGGTGACAACCGGGAGAGACGCAGCCATTCTGTCCGCTTAGTGCAGATCGCTGTCCCTACGATCCTGGTAGCTACCTCACTGGCGTCATACGATGCCCTTGCTTGGTGCCTTGCTAGCTCCAGGCCACATGCAGAGAGTGCAATGGCTTGTCTGGTTTCCTCCATGTCAGGCATCGAAGCTAGGAATTGACCTAGCCTGGACCACAGGAACCTGTCATAGGTTGCATAGTGGGCCTGATGTGCTGCAATAGAAAGCAGCAACCGTGCCGAGTAGAATGTCCTCCTCCCCCCCCAGAAGTCAAAATCCAAGAAATCTTGATCTGGGGGCCAGTCATGGCGCAGGGCGCAAAGCCCGTTGGGAGTATCCAACTGCGTCAATCCTGAGCTAGGATGAGGCATGGAACCTGGAGACTCCAGGGGGGCACAATACAGCTGGCAGAGATCCCTAGGGACTGGGACTCCGGAAAAGGGTCTCTGGCAGGAACGCAATGAAGCCTTCCGAAAGGGAATGGGCCGCGGGGAGCACAACAAGGGTGTCCGCACTGAAATTGCCTAGGAAGGCGCGCGTCTAGTGCTCTGGATTGTGTTGAGTGGGTGGGGTAATGTGCAGGTCCTCCAACATCCTCACGAGGAATCGCTGATACTCTGTGAGATCAGCAGCTGAAGAGATGTGGACAGACAGCTCCTCTTCCCCAGAAGAGGGGGATGAGGAGTTAGAGGACCTCAAGAGTTCAGAAGCTGGCTGCTCAGGGGGAGGTTGAAAAACCTGTCTGTCCATAGACCTAACATAAGAGGGAAATTGAGCAGCCACTGCTGTGTACTGCTCCCAGAAGAGAGGACCGCTAGGACCAAGAATACCTGGGAGCACAGGAGAATGTGGCAGAGGAGTGGGGACAGAGCCGACAACAGGAATCGGCTGACCTCTGCCTGGGCTAGGGAGCACACCAGGAGCCCTAAGGGAAGAAGGAGCTCCGGAAAACTCCACAGCCGACAGCTGATCAACCAAACTGGAAATGCCTAAGCTGCGCCCTGAAGAATCCCCCCAGTGAGGTGACCGGGGCCGTGAAAGTCCAGAAGGATGGTCCCCTACCTCCAAAGAATGGGGCCCTCTCGAGGAAACTGAAAGGGAATGGTGGAGATCCGCGCTACGGCTTCTCTCAGAGCCCGGGTGGGCCCTGGAAAAAGGCTGCCGCATGGACACCATATCCCTCGACCCCTCTGAATCCGAGAGTGCCCTCCTCCTCGAGAGAGCCAGCCTAGGCAGCTGGCAGCCCTAGTCAGCCCCCGAAGGAGCTATCCAGGGAGCAGCACGCTCCCCTCCTGTGGGTGCTCCAATCGGCCCCAAAGCTGGGCGATCCAGGCACACCACATGAGGGGGTACCACCACTGAGGGGTCAGAGAACACTCCGAGACCAGGCTGCAGAGCAATGGTGGCCTGCACCACTGTTGACTGGTCAGCACCCCTGACCATGGTCCCGGGAGTCACTGTCCGCTCCTCAGAGGGGGGGGCTGGCCCCTGCCTGTCGAGGACACTACCAAGGTGTTCACGTGAGCAGCCAACTCCGAAGAGTCAGACTGCCTGTCTGACTCATAGTCCGATTCCCCCTCCAAAGAGGTGGAGATCGAAGTTCTGTGCCAAACAGTGCGTGGACGCCCGCTACCATCCTGACTGAAAAGGGCACCAGAACCAGAGACTGCACCAGAGTCGGTGCCAACATCCCAAGCCGCACCGCAAACGGTGCCAGAAGAAGACACGGCTCCAACGATGGCAGCAGCCTCGGGGCCGGAGTCTGTCATGGCGCCGAGACCAGAGACGGTGCTGACAACGGTTCTGACAGAGCTCTCAGCACCGCGAACGGTGCCGAGGTCAGAAAACCCCATGGCGCCAACCCACCCTACGGCACCACCGAGGACAGAGACAGCGCCGACAACGGCCCTGACTGTGCTCTTGGCGGTGCAGAGGGCGCTGAGCTCCAAAACCCCCACAGCACCGTGTCCTCACCCAGAGCCGCGAGCGACTCCAGAGCTGGACACGGCGCCGTGCTCAACCATAGTGCTGCGGATGGCGCCAGGGCGAGAGACAGTCAGGGATGGCGCTGTAGAGCCTCCCATGGCACCGCTAGTACCATCGGCACCGCGAACAGAGCCGACAGCAGCAATGGCACAGAGCGATGGACCAGCACCGACAACAGTGCCATCAGGGCCCACGGTGCCGAAGCCCAAGACGGCGCTGACAGATGGCGTCGAGGACAGCGCCAACCCAGGCCTTCCAAGCCAAGGGTACGACACCGGGGGAGTCTTCACCCCCGAAGGGGCGATTGCGGCAGTGCCTCCGCCTGCCTCCCGGGACAGACCGGGTCTCCTGCACCGCAGAAGGGGCCTTTGCCATGGCTAGGCTACGAGAGGCAGAAGCCCCCTCCTCCTCGGTCCATATAGAACTGGGAGGGGACAAGGAGGAAAGGCCGAGAGAACGTGGCTTGGCCTGACGAGTGTACGCCCATCCCCCGGAAGTCGGCGGAGCTCATCCAACTTTCCACGCACGTTGTTCGATGACACGATGGTCCATGGAGAAGTAGGTGTCACATGAATCCATGTCGTGTAGCAGGCCAAGACACGCGAGGCAACGGTCATGCTGGTTGGTGATGGAGAACTTACGGCCGCATGGGCACCGACACATGGAGGGCCGTCCCGTCTTCAAAGTTTTCTTGCTCCCCGACCGAGACATGACCTATGGTAAAAGAACACCAAACAAGACCCGACGTAACAAAATAAAATAAGGAAGTGTCTTACAAAGCGACGTTGAGTGGAGCGAACAGAACCGGCAGGATAAATTCGGGGTCGAAGAACTGTGACACGGAGTCAAAGGTTTCGAGACAGAAGTAGGCCTCTCAAGTTTTTCTCTCCGCTACCCATGAGGTGACCTCGACAGTGGGAGACTAAGAACTGGCAGGAGGGCAGAGTCGACAACACTCAACGGCCAACCTGCGAGTGCCACGTAGTGCGTCAAATCCTACCATCAAAAAAAAAAAAAAAGCTCCTGTGGGGTCATGACCTCTGGCCAAGTACCCAAACGTGATGAATGGTGAAGATTGACACAGATAAGATCTAGTGGTGGCTTGGGTGTACTGGAATATGCTGGTAGGTGTCTTGCAGGTCCAGGGATGCCAATCAGTCCTGTGGTTTGAGAAGTGGTAGAAGGGTTCCTAAGGAGACCATCTTGAACTTCTTGCAGTAAAGAAACTTGTTTAGTTTTCTGAGGTCAAGAATGGGGTGCATACCCCCTGTCTTTTTTGGAACTAGAAAGTAATGGGAGTAGAAGCATGAATTGCATTTTGCTGAAGAACTACTTCCACTGCCCTGTTTCTCAGAATTCCCGCTATCTCTGAAGTGAGAAGGTCTGACTGGGCAGCCAAAAGTGAGTGTTGCCTTTTGGGCAGGTAATCTGTGGGAATTTCTAAAAAGTTGTGTAAGTACCCCTCTCAAATGATCCTTAAAACCCACTCATCTGTGGTGATGGAATTCCACTGACTGTAAAATTAAATTGGACTCCCCCCAGGTCCACCTTGGCCAGCTGAGGCAGAATCGGGGCCGGAGACTCAGAGTGGCACTGGGTACTTTTGGGGCCTGTGCCTTGCATTTTCTTTTGCAGCTGGGGAGACTGGTGCTTGGCTGGAGCTCCTCTGCCTCTCCCACAAAGGGACTGCATGTTACAAAAGAAATGACGGCCTCTTCCTCTTTGTGGATGTGATGGGCTGGTCTCACAGATCTTATATCTCTCCTAGTCTTCTGTGAGGCCTTGACAGACTGTCCCACCTGTTGGCCAAAGAAGTAAAGTACCATCGAAGGGGACATTCATAACCTGCTGCTGTGCATCAGTGGAAAACCCTGAGGTTCGCAACTAAGAATGTCTCCTTATGCAGATTCCGACAGCGGCGACACAAGAAGCAGTGTCATATGCATCCATAGCTGCCTTTAACTGCTGGACTCTATACCATGAATGACAATCTGAAGAATTTTCTGCTTAGTATCTGACGCTGGAGACTTAAGGGGGGTCCAGAGGACATACTCATACTGAGAGAAATGTCCTTGGTAACTGGTTTTTCACAATGCTCAAAGCAGCAGCTGTGAAAGCCCTCTTTCCCACAGTATCAGTCTTATGGAATTCCTTATCAGTGGGATGTGCTGTAACCTCTTGAAAAAGGATGGCTTTGTCATTTTATGCAAGGATAACAATTTTATCTGCAATAGGTTGGGAAGCCAAGATCGGTCTGTCCTTGGGAGGAATATACTTATGGTCTATCATCTTACAGACAGAAGGAATGGAAGCAGGCCTAGCCCACACCCTTCCAAAAGTGTCTCGAAGGCTTGAGGAACAGGAGGTGTGAGGCTAACTGGAATGTTAGGAACATGAAGCCAC
Source organism: Neoceratodus forsteri (assembly GCA_016271365.2). Lineage (NCBI taxonomy): Eukaryota > Metazoa > Chordata > Ceratodontiformes > Ceratodontidae > Neoceratodus > Neoceratodus forsteri. The sequence goes on along the minus strand of CM057449.1, from coordinate 1,269,831,652 downwards.
TCGAGACACAGCAGCTTACCTGAGTCAGGGACAGAAATCTCAAGAGCAAAAGTAGCCTGCATGTTTCTCAGCAAAGTCTGAAAAGAGAGGTCCTCCTGAGGGACAGAAGCAGGAGCTGGAGGCTGGCTCTCCAGGCTGTAAAAAGTGTCATCATTGCCACCCTCAGAGAGAATGAGGTCGGGGGCAGACTCATCCCCTTCCAAATCTCCCTCTGAAGGAACTGGGAAAGGAGAGGACCTTGTAAGGCCTCCCCCAGGCCTAGGGGCTGGATAGACAGGATATACTGGAACCAGAACTGGGGCTGACACCAGACCCGGCACCGGACCCAAGAGACCAAGAAAAACTTCAGCGAAGTCGGTGGTCGTGGTACGTTTCTTTGGTTCAACATTAAGTAGACAGTGGTAGAAGGGAAACTGAGGAGGCATAGTGAGGAGGTCCCTGTTATAAAGGCAGTTCAGTGTCAAGCAAACGCTTGGGATTGGTCCTAAAGCCAATGATTTATATTCCAATACGTGTGACTCTATGGAAAGAGAAGGTCTCAAAAACGACAGGTGAATTTAATGTGAATAAGAGCAGTGACAATTGAACAAATTTAAGCCAGATGCTGACAGATAAGGAGATAAATGTCAGGTATTTTACATACACTAAAATGAAAGCTATGATTTAGATGTTAATTAAAGAAAAATATACCTTATCAGAAGCCTCTGAAGCCAGCAAGTTAGTAGCAAGTGTCTGAAGTTTATGGTGAGCAATATTTTTCAAAGCTGCAAGACTTCGTCTTGTCATGGCCTGCTTTAAGTTTACAGCTGGGTGACTGAGGGAATCAACTGCAGCTGGAACTGCTTCATCGTAAGCATTCAAGATCTCCACTGCTGTGATACCCATTACACAGCGGTCGAGTGCACCTGAAAATTAAAATACAAAGATTACTACCATAATTAAATACATAACTGAATATCTATGTGTCATTTAAAACACTACCTATATAATACACACAGAGGATTATACCAAGGATGTATAATGGCACAATAAATCAGGTCTGATTTTGTCTCATCTGTGGTGAATATTCTATGACTTAAATACTCAAAAAAATGTTCTATCTGTAACCGTTTTATTGGTTTCCTATTCCTTCTGTAAAACAGACCACAAACTGCTCTTCAAGTGTAGAGGGAACATCAATTATATCAACTGTGTCATCATATTTCAGCCCTTGAAATCCCTACACAGAGGGTCTGACCTTCAGCCCATAAAATAAATATTGCTAAATAGTATTTGCTTACGACAACAATTAGCATACACTGTGCAGAGTTGAGTAAATGGTAGTGCTGACAATTTTCTTTTGAGCCGACGTCCCCAGTGACTCCGCCCTGACCTCTCTGGACCCATCCACCCATCGGGACTGCCAATGGTTAGGGGGACTGTCACATATTTTACAGTATTTTTTGTTTGTCTGTTTGTTGCTGACCACAAAATGTAGAAGACAGGTTAAAATTATTTAATTCCCACGTGGGGGTGGGGTTACTGCTTAAGATTACACACAACCCAGGACACATCTAATGGAGAGAGTTACCAGGACAAAAGAGTGTCCCATGGTGAACAAAAACAAGCAAGACTTGGGGAGGAAGAGAAACTACTGAGTGAAGCAGGGGAACAACAGAGGTACTGAACAGCATCGTTGTGTTAGCATTCACCTAATAAGTTGGAGGGCTTGGCTAGGTTGAGAATTGGAGAGGTGCAGGCCAAACTGGAGGCAATACTGATTAAGTCATAATTAGTATCTAAGCATCTGGAGGGTGGGAATCCAAGGAAATACCAGGGCCTTAATGGTATTCACCCAAGGCTGGGTGACAGTGAAGTTAAAAGGGTCCCAGCTGGACCTCCCACCCATATTTTTTCAGAACTCTTTACAGACAGGGATAGTGCCAGGGGACTGAAAAACTGCCACTGTCATCCCCCTATTCAAGAAAGGGCAAGGTCAGACTCGGGTAACTACATACCTGTGAGCCTTACCCTCAGTACTTAGGAAAGTGTTGCAGTCAATCATAACAAATGTGATGATTCAGCAAATAGATGAAAAGAAAAAAAAATGCTTACTACAGAAATATTGTTTCTTCCTGGAGATCCCTCATTATGCTTAACATATGCAGTGAGCCTGGTTGAGGAAGCTATCCCCGGAGCACGTGGAATGGAATTTAGAACGCAATTCAAATCTCTGCCCTCTGGATGGTGCTGTGTTCTACAGCATAACGTCAGATCCTTCAGAGCCTAATCCCAAAGCAGTCCCCCTAGTCTACAAACCTAGCCAAGCAATATAAAAATACAAGTCCAAAGGGTAACAACAGGATGGCCCAAAGTCAAGTATGGCAGAACAAGAAATTATTTAGCCAAAAATGAAGTCTGTGAATGCCAACAAGTAACGCTCAAGCAGACAAATATAAAACAACAACTGATGATTGTAGAACCTTTTCTTGGTTCTGGAAGGAGAGGTAGGGTGGGAGATTTAAGCATAATGAAGGATCCCCTGGAAGAAACAATGTTACTATGGTAAGTAACGTTTTCTTCAAACCCCAGGAATCCCACATTATGCTGAACATATGCAGACTACAGAGCAGTACCTTGGGAGGCTGGGTACAGAACCTACTTGGGGGAAAAGGTTCTGTAGCACAGCAGTACTGAACCTGGCATGTCTTGTGGACTGTATGTCCAGACAACACTGCTTTGTAAAGATGTGAACTGTTTTCTATGTGGCTGCTTTACAGATTTCCAGCAAAGGAACATTTCTGGCTGCTACCACAGATGCAGTAGTGCCACAAGTGGAGTGTCCCCTGAGACCCTGACGTGGCTGTTTGCCAGCTTTGGAGTAGCTGAACAAAATGCAGGCAACTATCCACTGGACTGTAATCCACTTAGAAGCTAGTTTGCCCTTTCCCACCTCACTGTATGTGAGAAACAGCTGAGAGTTAGAAGACCTGTGATCTTTGGAGCACTCAATGTAGTAGCTAACGGACCTTTTCACATCCAGGATGAGCAGTCTCTGTTCACCAGAACTGGATTTCTCTGTGAAGAACACAGGAAGAGTAATGGATTGATTCAGGTGGAACTCAGACATCACCTTGGGAAGGAATCTCCTGTTGGTCCTCAGAACTACCTTGTCCCTGTGGAAGATGATGTACTTAGGGTCAATGCACAGGGCCTGCATTTCACACACCCTTCTGGCTGAGGTGGTGGCCACTAGGAAGACTGTCCTCCAAGTGACATACTTCAAATCTGCAGCGGTCATAGGCTCAAAAGGGAGTTCCCATGAGCTTGGCTATACAGATGTTCAGGTCACAAGGAGGGACATGTCCCCCCACTGGTGGATACAAATGCAAGAGACTTTTGAAAAATCTCTTGAAGACAGGGTGAGAGGCTACTGTTTTCTGCTTACCTGCTGGTACACAGGTATAAATAGCAGCCAGGTGAACATTTAGGATAGCAGGTCTGAGTCCTAGGGCCTGAAGGTGTACCAGATAGTCCAGCAGTGAAGGTAGATCTGCTTGAAGAGGGTTGATTTGCCTGGGAGTACACCACAGGGAGAATCTTTTCTACTTGGAGACATATGTTTTCCTCCTGGCAGGCTTCCTGGAGACCTTAAAGACCCTGAGGACTTGATCTGAGAAGTGAAAATTAAGAGTACTCTAACTCATGAAGAACCAGGCTCTGAGGCACAGAGACATGCAGTTCGGATATGTCACTTTGCCCTGAGACATGGTCAGCAGGTTCTGTCTCAGGGGAAGCCGAATGGGCTGTTCGATGGACAGGAGCAGGGAGTACCAAGGCTGCTTGACCCAATCTGGAGCTACCAAGATCATGGATGCAGGCTGACTCCTCAGCTTCAGGAGGACTCAAAAGAGAAGAGGAAATGGAGGGAAGGCATACAGAAACTTCCCTGTCCAGTCGAGGAACAGAGCCCCCATGGGGGCTGTACCCACTGCCGGAGGACTGCAACAGTAGAGTGGAAGCTGAAAATTGTCATTGGCTACTAACAGGTCTATCTCTGGTGCGCCCCATCTCCTGAAGATTGCGGCCAACACTTGCCTGCTGAGGGTCCACTCGTGGTGACTCTGGCAGATCCTGCTGAGGGAATCTGCCAGAACATTGTCCCTCCCTGGGAGATGAATTGCTGAGAGGTGGACCGCTAGTGAGTAAGCCAGTCTTCAGAGTTTCATGGCTTCTGTACACAACTTGGAGGACTCTGTGCCCCCTTGCTTGTTGATATAGTACATGGTGGTGGTGGTGTCTGTTCTGACCGGGACAGACTGACCCTTAACAAGTGGTGCAAAAGCCTGGAGAGCTAGGAGCACTGCTGTTAGCTGCGGCAGGTTCATATACTCCCCAGACTCCCGAGAAGACCAGACAGCATTCACTGTTAAGTTCCCCAGGTGGGCAACCCAGCCCAGCAAGAAGGCATCTGTTGTCAGGACAGCTGTGGGAGCTTGTACCTGGAATGGTACACCCTCCCTAAGGTTGTCTATTTCTTACCACCAGTCTAGGGCCTGTAGCAGTGTTTTTGTGATTGGTACCAGCCTGGACAGAGGGTGTCACTTTTGTGACCAATGGAATCTTAAGTGGAACTGAATGCCCCTGATTTGAAACCTTGCACCTGGGACTACTGCCGTGGTGGAGACCATGTGTCCCAGAAGCTGGAGGAAGTGTCTTGCTGTCCTGGGCTGACCCAGAACAAAGGAATTTGCCAGCCCTACAAGGTTCACTACCCTTTCCTGGGACAAGAATGATTTGCCCTGCCAGGTATCTGGTTCTGCACCTATGAACTCCAGTAGTTGAACTGGTTCCATCTGTGACTTTTGTACATTGAAGAGAAACCCTACTGTAGCCTCTCTAGAGTGCTCTGTGTGAGGTGAAGGGAGTCCCTGATCTGATGATTGTACTTCCCAATGATTAGCCAGTCATCTAGGTAAAGAAAAACCATCACCCCCTGCCTTCTGAGATGTGCTGCCACCATGGCTAGACACTCTGTGAATACCCTGGGAGTGGAGGAGACGCCAAAGGGGAGGGCTGTGAACTGGTAGTGACCAGAGGGCAGCCTGAAACGCAGGTACTTTCTGTGGCTGGGCCTGATGGCAATGTGAAAGTAAGCATCCCGCAGGTCCAGAGATGCCAGCCAATCTCCCTGCTGCAGGGATGGGATGACTGTGGACAGGTTGACCATCTTGAACTTGGTTTTGCCCAGATGTTTGTTTAGGAATCTGAGATCCAGAATGGATGGCCATTCTCTATTTTTCTTGTGGGTCAGGAAGTACCTTGAGTAAAGACCTTTTCCCCACTGGGAAGGAGGTACTTTTTCCACTGCATTGGCTTGCAGAAGCTTTGTGATCTCCAGCTCCAAGATAATTCTTTCTGATGGGGAGTGAGGATAGAAATGTCTGTTTACAGATAGAGATGCAAATCTTTTGAACTGCAGGGTAAGGCCTTGGCCCACTATCTCCAGAACTCACTTGTCTGTGGTGATGCTTTTCTAGTCCTGGAAGAAATGAGCCAGTCTTCCTCCCACTGGCAGAGGAGTGGTGACCTGGACACACCTATCAGGAGTTTTCTTTGGACTGAGCCTTAGAGATCGAAGCCTGGTCCACCCTTCTGGAACCCCTTCTTCCTCTACTCCCAAAGAAACCTCTCATCTGAGAGAAGTCATAGGGCATGGAGTAGAAGGCTTGACAGTAGTAGCCTCTACCGCTACCTCCCCTTCCATGAGGCCTGTAAGAAGTAGAGGCCTGTTCTTTCTCAGTGTTACTCTTGTAAGTAGCTTTGTATTCCTCCACTTTTTCCATGTAAGCCTCTGTCTTGTCACCAAAGAGGGAGTTATTCTCACAGGGAAAATCTGTGGCTTTTGTCTGTGTATTCTGCAACAGATTGCCTGTTCTAGGCCAAGCAAACCTCCTTAGGGAGATAACATGTGCAAGAACTCTGGAAGCAGTGTCATTGGCATCTACTGCCATATGAAACTGGTACTTTGTGGTATCCAGTGCAGACCTGGCTGTAGTTGCTAGGTCCTGAACCTGTTCCTGTTCCCCTTGGAGGTTGTCACAGATAGCCAGCACTACATTCCATTGTGCTTTCTGGTACTGTACTGTGTATGCCACGTATACGATCTTCCTCAGAAGCAGGGAGACAGTTGTGCATACTTTTTTCCCTCATATTGTCCAGCTTTCTGAAATCCTTCTCTGGAGGATCAGAAGAGAGGGGAACTTTGGCGTTATTACAGGCTGCTGCCGGAACCACCCCTTCATGATCAGGGTGTGTACATAGGTACTCAGCGCACTGTTTATCAAGCTGGTACTTCTTTTCTATCTTTTTGTCTATGCCTGGTTTAGAGGTAGGGGTTTGGAGGAGCTTGCAGGTTGCTTTTCTCAGGGACTTGTGTACTAGCAAAAGAAACCTTAGTGGGGAGTTAATCCCATCATAACAAGAAAGTCAGCTTCCTCCTTGTCCTCTCTAGACTCCTGAGTGGAGAGGGCTAAGGTGCTCACCATTTGTTTGACAAAGGAGAAATGGGAGGAATAGCCCTCTGGTCCCCAGGGAGGGGACCCAAACTCCTGGTCAGGGGAATCGTCCGGCTCAACGGACTCTCCTTCCTCATCCTCTCCCTCATAATAAAACTGGGGGAGGGACCAGAGGTGGAGGGGGTAACTGGGAACCCCATCATAGATCCCATAGCCTAGAACACCTGAAAAAAATTGCTAGGCCTTTGTCACGTCCTCCTAAAAGGGCATAGATACCGTGTCTGCTGTTGTCTCCCTTTGCTCTTCGGCAAGAAATAAGGCGACATGTTTTTCTTTTTGCTTCTTTTTAGCAGGACCTGAATCTGAAGCCTGCTCTGCAGATCTTTTTTTATCAGAGGGTTTTTCAGAGTGGTCCTTCGAGGGTTTCTTAGACTGGGAGAGGCCCTCGTCGGGCCGTTTAGGTGACTCAGAGGCAGACTGAGAAGCCACGAGTTCCTCAAGTTTTTTTAGTTAATTTTTTGATTGTCTTTGAGCAGAACTTACTACACAGCTCACAGTTTTCAAAGATATGATCGGGACCACAACACTTTCAACACAACTCGTGGCTATCTGCCTTAGCCAGGAGATTAAAGCATTGAACACAATTTTTAAAACCAGTAGCTCTCATTTTCTTCCAGGGTTTACATGCCAAATGTAAGAACAAAGGACCCAGAAAAACAAATATTCCCTTAGGGAAACACAAATTCCAATGGTTCCAACCATTACTGGTTTTCATTATTGCCACTGGGATGGCAGTACAGCCTAGAGGTTAGAGTAATGAGCTGTGAACGAGCTTGGTATATCCAGCAGACCAGACCTGGGTTTGATTCTCACAGCCTCCCACTTGCATACTGTGTGACTCTGAGCAAGTCACTTAACCACCCAGTGCTCCCAGGTCCCCCCAGAAAACAGGGGCTTGTGCCTAGTGGGCCTTACCCCGTTACCAGAGACTACAATAAAAAAAAATTAAAAAAAAACGAAAAAACTATAAATCAGTTCTTTTTTAAAAATAAAAGGAAAAAAGCGGTAAACTTAACAGCAGGATGAAAAATTTGTCTCAGTTCCAAAACACAGAAAAAACAGTAACAAATAGGAAACACTCAATATGTTTACGTCAGCTTTACCTCAAAGATGAGGTAAAATGACAGTTAAAAACAAAAACACAATAAGGCCCGGATATTCAGACTGTGCCAGGCAATGGCGCAAGGGTGGGCGCAGCACAACCGAGCTGCTGGTCCATACTGTGGACCAATGGGCATACAGCACATACTGTATGCTGTCGTCGGGCAGGCGAACGGGCGATATGCGGGCGGAGTACTGCTGCCCGCTGATGACGGGGGGAGGAGTTGGGTGGCTGGGTCCTCTGTGGGTGGGATGGAAGGTTGGTCCACTGGGCCACCAGGTTGTATATCTATGTCACATGCCCGCGATCGGGCATGTCGGAGGGAAGGGGAACCACTAGACCACTAGGTACTGTATGTGATGGTACTGATGCCCGCGATCAGGCATGATTGGGGGGGGGGATCCACTGGACCACCGGGGAGTGTGTGAGTGCTTGTGGACAGTGTCCCTGGCTGGCGGGTGCTGTGTTGCGCCCTGCAATGCAGCAGCCCGCCTGGGGGTGGCTAGGGTTTGTTATTACTTTTTACGGGCTCAACACTGCGCCCCTGTATGCGGCGCACATCAGGGTTGTGCCAGCATATGCGCAGCACATCCGGGCTGAATACCGGGACTGTGCCGCTGTCTGTGAACACGCCCCTGCATTTTAGCGCCGCATACATTACCAATGTGCCCCGGCACATCGAGTTCTGTAACAACTTGTCCTTTGAATATCATGCTAGGCACATTGTGGGTTCAGTAATGTGCAACCCCTGTAATATCTTGGCCTAAGATTTCTCGGTTCCAGAATCACGTGGAACCAGGGGAAAAAAAAAAAATCACTAAACTAACTAAAACCCCCACAAAATACAAGAAATAAACGTAAACTAGAGGGTAGAGACTACTAAAAATAATAAAAGATGAAATAGGGTATACTTATTTTCAACACTCAAACGCTTCAAGCGAGTTGCTGAAGAGAGCTCTTCGGGGCGACTTGCTAGTGCAGGTGGAGAAAAGGATCTGATGTTATGCTGTAAAATGCAGCACCACCCAGATGGCAGAGATCTGAATTACATTCTAAATCCCATTCCATGCATTCCGGGGCAGCTTCACCGGCCAGGCTCACTGCATATGTTAAGCATAATGAGGGATTCCTGGGGTTTGAATGGGCTGTTCTCTAGCTTGTACAGTAGCATGGTTTTATAAAACAGTGATCCTTCCAAATCAATCAGATTTCTTTCTTCTAGGAGGTAAATAAGGAGGTGGATAGGGGCCAGGCAGTGTCAGTGGCCCAACTGGTTGCACGCTTGCCTCTGAGGCTGGAAAAACAGAAAGCCACGGGTTCTAATCCCACACAAGGAGTATGGGCTAATATCCAATATTGACATTATAACTTGTGACTCCCTATAATGACTGGATGTGCACTCCCGACAAAATACTGTAATAACCCACTGAATTCCGTAGTTATTCAATAGCAGGTTATTATGGCATTTTCCTTCTTGCTCTATCGCTTCACAGAAGCACAACAGAAAGCACAGTTTTTTCACTCCCTGTCCCCACAACAATGCTATACTACCACACTTGCGCATCTGTCTTTGGAAATTGCCATTGATCACAGCAGCAAGAACCTAAAACACATTTCTTAATAAAAAGAAAAACGGGAAGTAAAAGCCACTCACTATGGTGGCTGCTTAGGGACATGCTCGCACAAATACAGCTTATGTTTTTTTTTTGTCTCGACGGGAAACCCTGCACCAATTATTATAAAAAATAATGCCTGTGCAAGGTTTGTCTTTGCTCTTGGGGTTTATGGATTATGTGTGTGAAAAATCTGCATAACGCACACCTGCATAGGTATTATTCTCTATGTAGTGCATCACTAGGGAGCTGCTTCACTGCTGTGGGGCTGTTCTTGAGATGAGATATCAAACAAAAATATTGGCTGTTCCAGTGGAAATTAAAGATCCCATGGCACTTATCGTAAAAATGTTTTTGTTTCTCAAGTACCCAATCCTGGAGGCTCTCAGAGCTTTACGTGGTGCAAGAGACACATATAAGGGATATATAACAGGGATCTGTGGAATACATGATTTATTTTCACAAGAGCTGTTTGACCTTGGGTAACCTCACGAGTGGCATACACTACGAGTGATGTACCCAAGGTCAAACAGCTCGAGTGAAAATAAATCATGTATTCCACAAGGTCCCTGTTACGTATTTCATTTATGCAAGAAGAATCCTTTAGGATCATGCAGGGAGTTTTGTTTTAAATTGTTCATTTAATTTTTAATGTAAACTTACACATACTTTTTGTGGTTTTTCCAGGGTGACTCCCCTTAGCATAGTGGTTGCTAAGCAGTTGCTATGGATGGTCCAACTTTACATTAAGGACAGTACATAATGAAAAAGTTTGAACAACAATTATTTTGTTTTTGCATTTTTGGGGGCGGCATTTGTTCTTCAAATAAGTGAATAAAAATTGAATTTTCTGCAATTTATTGCTGATTATAAAAAATCTAAACAGTATTTATAAATGAAACACCTCTTATTTTGTAGATATTTCTGTGCTGAACAACTTTTGTGCTCAAAGTACAATGCATCAATTTTCATTTTAAAGTTGTTTGTCGAAAAAGTACAAAAACCCTAATTTTCTGCTGTCTTTTGCTAATTATAAAAAGAAAACTAAAAGGTATCTATAAATGAAACACCACTCATTTTGCAGATATTTTTGTGCTGGACAACTTTCGTGTTCACAGTACCATGCTATCGTTTTTTGTTTTAAAGTTATTTGCATTTGTTTGTCGAAAATATGAAAAGAAAATTGTATTTTCTATTTTTTTCTTTTTTGCTACTTTTATAAAAAATCTAAAAGGTATCTATAAATGAAATATTACTCATTTTGTAGATATTTTTGTGCTGAACAACTTTCATGTTCACAGTACCATGCAATCATTTTTCATTTTAAAGTTATTCGCATTTGAATATGATTAGTACTGCTACTCAGGCCGAACATTCTAAATCGGCTGATGGCATAGCAACTGTGTACATAAGTGATGACATAGTAACTATGTACATAAATAAAATGTATGTACACAGTAGCTCAAATATCAGGATTTATGTAATAGATATTTTGTCCACACCTATTGCATAAAATAAAATTACATATAGGGTCAACACACTAAATATAAACAATAAATAATCAGTTCCAGTAATAAATATTAATAAAATCTAGCTGTAGCTAACTGAAGAAGGCTTCTTTAAAAGGAGGTGAGCCTTCTGACCCCGCTTTCGAATGCCTCCACTGATGGAGCCTCCCTCAGAGATCTGGAAAGCAAGTTCCAGAGGGCCACACCGGCCACCTCGAATGCACGGTCTCTTGAGGTTTTCAGCCTAGCCCTCAGAACCGCTAGGAGGCAATCAGTGGAGGAGCTTAGTGAGCGCACCAGGAGGACAGGCATCAGGAGGTCACTTCAGGTAGCCAGGGCCAGAGTAGAGAAAGTAGAGAGTGATGGTGAATGGTCCCTATTCAAACTGGAAGGATATGCTGAGTGAAGTACCATAGGAGTCAGTGCTGGGTCCATTTCTCTGACATACCACAGGTGACACGAAGTCATTATAAAGACTGGACACAGCAGAGGAAGTGGATGTACTGTGAGATTCATGCACATATTAGGAGTGTAGGCTAAGAAACTGGGTTTAGATTTACTGTGGAGAAGTACAAGATACTGCATAGATACGTAAACAGAATAAAAGATAGGGGATTGTGTATTACGAGGCTGCAATACCATCGAGAGGTTCTGGCAGCATGGTTCCAACATGTCGCCAGAACCGTGAGATGGGATTATAGTCAAGTAATCACTGTTCCCTATCTGGGTTTTGTTTGTAACATATGGATCCGAGAAAGATTTCAAGTTGCAGTTAGCATGCTTCCAAGGTAGACAGCCAATGACTGTGGGCTGTAAACTGGATGAACTCACTTTAACAGGAACACAGAATTTAAGAAATAGGAACAGTGTGAAACAGGAATAAAAACATTTTTTTAACAGTTTTTTTTTGTACTTTATGTTTTTATTTTGCAATTGTAAACAGACAGATTACAATTCCATATCTGAGACAAGAGTACACAAGTACAAGACATAAGTCCACATGGAGACATACATAATAGCCTTAATATTAGGATCTGTGTATCCCAAATATTTCAGTACCTCATGTGGAGGGTAATACTATATTTACTAACTAAAAAACAAACATGAATTCTGGCTGTAAATGAGTCCATGAGCAGTGTGACTACTTCGAATTCTAAAATTCAGAGTAGTAGTCCAACATGTCACGTCCTCAAAAGGCCTAGTGGTGTCACACTATACATTCTTAAGGTATATTTACTATAAGAGTTTAATACAAGCAGCATAACATTAATCTACATGAAACTTTCCCAAAAACTTTGCTGGGTAAATATAAATCAAAATTTTGAACAAGGTGGACCAAACATCAAATCTGTCCCCCTTGATGACCTTCGTTATTAATTCTGGAGAGGTTAATTAAACCAAGAAGAACCCTGCAGTAAACCAAAAAAAAAACACACACATTATGGTACAAAACCCCATATAAGGGCTCTATAAGGGCTCTAACAAACCAAAGAATATAGTCCATATCTCCAGTCCATCGTTTAAGCTAATCGCTATCACTGGGTGGAAAAGAAATAAAATTAAAGCTCAAACTTGTTTTGCTTCTGTCCCCCTCAAGCTCTTCTAGATCACTGTCCTCTAAATCTGCATCTGCATGGTGGGATGAAGTTCTTCACCTGGTTTCAATTCTAGCAGAAACTAATAAATGAAGAAGTGTGGTTACTTAACCCCCTTAAAAAGGAGACAGATTCATCACTGGTTTATATTTATATTTTTATATTCATTTTTGTCCAGTTCATATTGGATTTTCATATATCGTTTCACTTTTTGTTTGATACATAATTCCATATAACATCCTGCTTCATTTCAGATGATAACAGCCTTAATTATTATTTTTTCTGTCTCTCTTGTGAATTTTTCTAAATCTTGTAACGTTTCAGGACTGTTTTGTCCCTTCATCAGACCCAAGAGTAACTTCAATTTGGGCTGTAAAATTCAAAATAAACAAATATTCAATGTAAATTTCTATTGCCAAAGTCAATGTATTTAATTTTATCTGATTACGTAACCTTTTGTAATATTAGGGTGGGAACAGACCTGTGAAAATTAATTTATCTGACTACAAAGTCAGTTACAGTGGCTCTTCAAAAGAAAGAGTAACTAGAGAGTCCCATTACCTATAAACAAACATAATAATATTAAGCCTTAAAATGGCATTCCAAAAGCCCATCAAGTCTCTTATTAAATATCCGTGCAACATTTAGATACTATTAACTTATTTTTTTTCTGCCGTTCTAAAAACATTCCTATTTCTTTTCTACTTGGCATCTTAATGATAAATCGTCTTTCTAAGGTCTCTCAACCATACTTGGTATTGCTCAGCATGTGGGTTTCAGTTCTTTACCTATTTTCTAATAGTTACATGCAAACAATTATTTTATTTTTGATAGGGCATTACCATCATGTTCTCTTACACTAAAAATATCTACAGAATAAGACTGAGACTAAACATGCTGAATTTCCTCAGTTTCATATGCAAACAATGCGGCTATTACTCTACGGTTTACGATATAGTAAACAAAGGTTTCTTTTAGTGTTTTTACATCCAAGTCTTATAAGTGCTTTATATTTTACTTACTGGATTCTCTCTTTTCATTTAGTTTTAATTCCAGTTCAGATACATTTGCTAGGTCGCGGTTTAAACTTTCCAGTCAGTCCCGCGCCATTACACAAGACGCCACCGAGCTGATGCTGAAGGATTCCTTCTTCCTGAAGGATTGGAAGGGGATGGGCTATCTGTGGGGAGTGTGAAAGGTGTGATGACGTCACACCTACACCTGCACCCTTTCCAGCCCGGTCAAAAACTGAAACTATGTTAGCTCAGCTGTTATACAATGTTCTAAAAAGATTAAAAAAGGGGGTGAAAAAACAAAGAAATTAATGGGGGGGGGGGCATAATCATACTTTGTGTCTCTTTTTCTCCCACCTATTCTGTGCTAAAAAATATATGACATTTAAATAAGATTCTATATTATTACAGCTAAGCCATAAGTAGAAAATGAATTATTTCCCCTTAGGAAATGGATGCTGTTTAAGTACGATCTTATTCCATCTGGCATGATCAAATCCCCAGCCGAAAATAAAGGTGTAACGTAATTTTATATTTGTAACAGAGATTAGTATTGGAAAGGGGGATTGTAAACAAGCTCTCCACAAGAGCTAACACAGTTTCAATTTTTGACCAGGCTGTAAAGGGTGCAGGTGTAGGTGTGATGTCATCACACCTTTTACGTTCCCCACAGATAGCTCAGCCCCTTCCAATCCTTCAGGAAGAAGGAATCCTTCAGCATCAGCTCGGTGGCGTCTTGTGTAATGGTGTGGACCTGACTGGAAAGTTTACACCACGACCTAGCAAATGTATCTGAACTGGAATTAAAACTAAATAAAAAGAGAGAATCCAGTAAGTAAAATATAAAGCACTTATAAGACTTGGATATAAAAACACTAAGAGAGACCATTGTTTACTATATCGTAAATTGTAGAGTAACAGCCGCCATTGTTTGCATACGAAACTGAGGAAATTCAGCATGTTTAGTCTCAATCATATTCTGTGGATATTTGATGTAAGAGAACATGATGGTAATGCCCTGTCAAAAATAAAATAATTGTTGGCATGTAACTATTAGAAAATAGGTAAAGAACTGAAACCCACATTCTGAGCAATACCAAGTATGGTTGAGAGAACTTAGAAAGATGATTTATCATTAAGATGCCAAGTAGAAAAGAAATAGGAATGTTTTTAAAACGGCAGAAAAAAAATAAGTTAATGGTAACTAAATGTTGCACGGATATTTAATGAGGGACTTGATGGGCTTTTGGAATGCCATTTTAAAGCTTAATATTATTATGTTTGTTTATAGGTAATGGGACTCTCCGGTTAATCTATTTCTTTTGAAGAGGCACTGAAACTGACTTTGTAGTCAGATATATTAATTTTCACAGGTCTGTTCCCACCCTAATATTACAAAAGGTTACGTAATCAGATAAAATTAAATACATTGACTTTGGCGATAGAAATTTACATTGAATATTTGTTTATTTTGAATTTTACAGCCCAAATTGAAGCTACTCTTGGGTCTGATGAAGGGACAAAACAGTCCTGAAACGTTACAAGATATAGAAAAATTCACAAGAGAGCCAGAAAAAAATAATAATTAAGGCTGTTATCAACTGAAATGAAGCAGGTTGTTATATGGAATTATGTATCAAACAAAAAGTTAAACGATACATGGAAATCCAATATAAACTGGACAAAAATGAATATAAAAATATAAATATAAATCAGTGATGAATCTGTCTCCTTTTTAAGAGGATTGAGTAACCACACTTCTTCATTTATTAGTTTCTACAGTTCCATTGGTGGTACCCCACCCCCCCAATTGAATAACAGGGAACTGAGGGAAACATTCTTTATAAATTCAGTCCAATTCGAGCAGCCCATTTTCCTGCCTCAGTCGGATCCGCGAATACCCAGACCTTGCCTGCGTGTACTACTCTGAGTCTGGCCGGGAACACTACCTCATGGGGAAGAGAGGCCTCTCTCAGTTTCTTTCAGACCCCATCAAATTTCTTGCACCTCAAGCGCGTCGCGTAGTTTAAGTCCGGAAAAAGACAGATGGAGTGATCATCCTGCATTAACTAGCCTGCTTGTCTAGTCAGTCTAAGTATCCGATCCCGTGCCCCAATGTCATCGGTCACCACCAGGAGCACTCGTGGGGTGTCTGTTTCTTTTCTAAACCCCTGTGGCGTGATTCGATAGGCTTTCTGCAGCCCAAAATGAATATTCTGGCCCTCCGGCACCAATTTTTCACCCAACCAGTCCTGCAGAAAAATATTAGGGTGATCTCCCTCAATCCCTTCTGGCAATCCAAGGATCCTCATGTTGTATGTACGGGCCTGGTTCTCTAGTGTCTCCAGTCTGGCCCATAGGTGAGCATTTTCTTTGACAATTAGAGACGTGGTTGCAGACGTAGAATCTGTTGATTTTTTAATGTCCACCATCTCCGTCTGTAAGATTTCCACAGTTTGCTCCACTGCGGTAACCCAGGTGCCAAAGAAGTCAATTTTTGCAATTAAATCTGCCACCGAGGAGAATATTCGTTGCAGCTTGACCCCAATAGTGGCCATAGTTTCTTCCGATTCAGGCAGTACGACGAGTTGGGGATCCTGGCCTGACTGTGTGGGTTGAGATATGTTAGCTGCTTTTCCACCAGAAGCTCTGGAGCGATCCTAGCAAGGATTACCCATTTTATGTAGCAAAGTGTCCTGTTTCAGATGGGGAAAGAACATTTGTTAGATTTTTGCTCCAAACAGGTAAAATCTCATGTTTTATAGCTTTTTGTATCAGAGCTCTAAATCTGTGCTGCTTGTTAGCTCGGGCTCCACAGCACCACCTATTTTTGTTTGTTTTACTCAGTGTCCGAGTCGGAGTAGATGACGTAGCATCATTTCTTTCGTGGTGATGTGCTTGTGACACTGATGGAGATGTTGCAGTAGAAAGTGCAATGGGAACAATAAATGTTTGCTCTGCTGGAGTGTCATCGAGGCACAGGTCAGGAAGCATAGGAAAACCAGGAGCAGCTGTAAAATTTTCAACAAGTGATTTATTAAGAACAGTAAAATAAAAAAAATCTATATGAAATTGTTCAGAATAACTATTTACAATGGCAGAAGAAACATAGAAAACAAACAGAGTGCTTCTGAGGTTTTTTTTTTCTCAATTTCCAGTCTCAGTCTCTGTCTCTCCCTTTTGCAAAACACTGTGGCTCCTTTTTATAAGCCTGTGCAGGAGCTCGTTAAGAAAATAGCATGCTTCTCACACAGTGTTCTTGTAAGTTTCAACAAGTGCAGCAAAAAGTACATTGTGACCCAGAACTGACCTCTTGCTTACAGCTTCTCAGAGAGTTTGCAAACTAGCTTCTCAGGTTAACCCCTTGAGTTCCAAACAGCTTTTTGCAATCATTACAACAGTATAACCATATACATTTCAACAGTAAAACTACATACATTTCTAAACAAAGGGATCCCAGTATCAGTTACATTTCCACATAATGATTCACTTATATTTTTATACCAGCAGATATGCAAGGGGGGAGAAAAGACAGAACAGCAAGAGAAGGTAGAGCGATAGTGAGAGGCAGAGAACTGCAACACCGTTGGGATGATCAAGCCCTAGGTCTCACGAGAAAATCTGGTTGCACAACTAGATAGACAAGAGACAGAAAAGGAGAGAATAGCAGATCCTCACATTTAAACTCCTTCTCCAGAACAACTGGGATAGGGCCGTATTCAACCCTGTCACATGGAGGAGGTTGCACCTAAAGACAGGACTTGTGAAGGCATCATTTCATTTGGTGAGCAATCTCAACTGCTGGTTGTGGAGGCCAAGAGGAGTGAGGAAGCTGTTGTACTGCTGCAGCTGCTCCGGATGTTGATGGCTTAGCAGAATCTCCTGACAGAATGGCTGAGAAAGTGCACCGCTTCTACTCAGATAAGGTGCTGTAACTGTTGATGGACTGAATACTTTTATGTTTTGAGATCTGTGCTACGTCTGTGGGTAGGATGTGACAGTCCATTAGCATTTGAATGGCAGCTTTTCAAGCAGAGAGGTTGGTAATGCACTTTTCAGGAGGGAGACCAGCAGATACCTTAAGCAGTTTCATTATGGCATGTATTTTGTTTTCCCTGCTTGTCATTCTTCTGTACCATAGACTGGATGGTTTCAGCTTTAGGTTGGGGCTACGAAGAATGGGGAGTCAGGTGCCTGCATTTGTGGTGATCAATATTTGTTTATTTATTTGAATTTTGGTAACCAGGTAAGCCCACTGAGACAAAATGTCCCTTTTTCAGGGGTGACCCAGGTAGGGTACAAGAGGAGGCACAGAGATACAATGAATAACAGCAACAGCTAAGTGTACAGATGACACTTTTTACAAGAGTACATACTTAAGACAATAAACAAGAACATTGACAAATAAGTTACATATTAATTAACACACATCTCAAAAAGGTAGCAGCAGTGAACAGGAAATATACAGGGTATGTAGGCAGTATTTACAAATAATACAGTATACACAGGCACAGCAGCAGAATTTACAACTGACTGGAGCTGAATAATCACAGCAAAGGAAATAAGCAGCTCAGAATCACAGCTAAGTAAGTATGGCACTTGAAAGCAGCGCAAGAGTTTATCATAGGAAAAGTACAAGAGACAGCGTAGGTATGAAGGGGAGTGAACCAGAGGCTTAGGGTGGGAGGGACTCAGGAACAGGTGCAGAGCTGAGTGGAGACAAGGTAGGATTTAAGAGAGCGCTTGAAGGTGTAAATAGAAGGGCAAGTCAAGACAGCAGATAGTAGTGAGTTCTAGAGAGAGGGCCCAGAGAAGGTGAAGGCATGCCGAACCACTGCTAGGCAGGGTTTAGGGATGGAGAGAAGTGGTAGGCCAGCAGAACTTAGGGACCTAAATATAGTTTTACATTGGACAGTGGACTTAAGGCAGGGGGGGAGTGAAAGTATGAATTAGTCTGAAGGTCAGGCAAAGGGTGGAATATTGCAACCTAGCTTCAAAGGAGGGCCAGCCAAGCGCATCAAGGATTAAGCAGTGGTGCTCCCTTGCGTTAGTGCCAATGGCAAAACATGCAATCCTGTGTTAGGTTTGTTTGCTTGGCAAGAGAGGACCTGAGTGGAGTGAGAATAGGGGCTCCTTAGCAGATCAGTCAGAGAAGGAGAAGGAGGCTATGGTCAGGCGGGAAGAGTTAGGTAGGGCTGGAGGCAGTACAGCAAACACAGTTTTGGTGAAGGATCTTGACTAAAGTTGAAACATGTGTGTCAAATGTGAGGTGGGAATCCAGAGTTACACCCAAGTATTTAATGGATTGTACCAGCTCTATAGGGTCCTCAGAGGAGTTAATCACGGGGGAGGGCAGAGTGGGAAGCTTAGTGTTCGATGATACAAAAGCGTGGATTTAGCCTTCTTGGTATTAAGCACCAGAAGATTGATCGAACAAAGCCTGAAGATTTAGGAAATGCTGCTGCCGTTGAAGGTTCAGCGAGGATGGGTCGGTGGAGTACCTGTACAGAATGGTGTCATCAGCATACATTTGGACTGATGCACACCGCAGTGCTGCCGAAGCTCATTAATGAATAATGAGAACTGGA
The DNA here is from genome assembly GCA_016271365.2 of Neoceratodus forsteri. Classification (NCBI taxonomy): domain Eukaryota; kingdom Metazoa; phylum Chordata; order Ceratodontiformes; family Ceratodontidae; genus Neoceratodus; species Neoceratodus forsteri. The sequence goes on along the minus strand of CM057449.1, from coordinate 1,269,812,676 downwards.
GAGGGCCAAGGATAGACCCCCGAGGGACCCCATCCTTTATGCCACTAAAAGGGGAAGTATGGCCGGCCTATTTCACATACTGAGTGCAGCCAGTGAGGTGGCTCAAAAATCAGTTTAAGGAGAGGATGTCGAGACCAGTGATGAGAAGTGAGTGGAGCAACAGGTTATGATTGATGAGGTCAAAAGCCTTGGTAAGATCAACAAATACTGCACTAGTAACAAGACCATTGTCCATAAAGCTGAGGATGTCAGATGTTACCTTAACAAGGCAGTGTGGAGTGCATGTGCTACGAGACCATGCTGGTACATGGAGAGAGAGAGAGCTAGTTAAGCTAGAGATGAGATTGCAGTTGGCATGGATGATTTCGTTCCTGGATTTTAGCAAGGGCAGAGGATGAAAATGGGCCAATAATTTTCTAACGCAGAGTTTGGGCCGCTCTTGTGGATGGAGACAACTATTGCTGCCTTCCACTTGTCAGGTACAGTGCTTGTGCAGAAGTATTTGTTGAAAAGGTCAGGAACTGGTGAAGCAATGGCATGAGCACCTAATTTTAGAAAGCGGGGTTCCCAAGGAGTCAGACCCAGGTGAGGAGGTATCCTTAATGCTTCAAAGGTGACACAGGACCTCATTCTGGGTGGCAAATTTAAGGTGGAAGGACGGGCTTGTAATAGTGGAAGGGGGAGGAGAGGAGGCAGTGGGAAGGAGGAGGTCTTATGCTTGATAGGTCAGTGAATGCCTGTTAAACTCAGTAGATATGGTAATGGGGTCGGTAACCTTAGAGCCACTGAGATGCATAGTGTTGGGTATGGAAGAGGATTTACCCTTATGCAGGGAGTTTATCTGTCCTCAGAATTCTTTAGGGTTAGAGAGGTTTTTAGTTTGAAGGGTTCTTAAAAATGAACGTTTAGCTGAGTGCAACTTACTCTTACACTGGAGTACTGGAGGTAGGATTACCAGTGGACGTCGTGTACCTGGATTTCTCTAAGGTGTTTAACCTTGTTCCACACAAGAGACTAATAGAAGGGTTGCATGACTTTGGAATAGACCCTGAAATAGTGAATTGGATTACATCTTGGCTAAACAACAGGAAGCAAAGGGTATGCATACAGGGCCATATGTCTGACTGGGAAGAGGTGATAAGTGGGGTACCGCAGGGCTCAGTGCTGGGGCCTATTTTATTCAACATATTTATAACCATCTTACAAACATCTAAAAACTGTTGGATGACCAAATTTGAAGATGACAGTAAAATATGGGCAATTACCAGTTGTGAGCGTGATATTATAAACCTTCAAATGGACCTAGACCAAATATACAGATGGGCTCAGAAAAACAAAAAAGAAATTTAACACCAATAAGTGCTGTGTGATACACATTGGCAAAAATAATAGAAATGCACAATATTCAATAATAACATCTTGAAATCATCAGAAGTGGAAAGAGATCTGGGAGTGTTTGTCTCAAACAACTTATTCAAACAACAAAGTACTGAAGTATCAAAAAGGGCAAATAAAATGATGAATTGCATCCTAAGGAACATTAAAAACTGTGATGGGGGAGCCAGAGAGCCAGCTTCCAGGCAGGATGTGTTCCCTCACAGCTCCTGGTGTTAAGCTCTAAAAGTGACTTTTTTTTTTACGGTTACAAAGCTGTTGAGCTGAAGATATTTGTCTACATTTGAATTCTGCAGATTTCAAGCTTTCCGAAGATACCAGTTTTGTTATGGGGCGTACAAAAAAAACACACTCACAAGAATCTGAAAATGCCAGGCCTACAGTACCACAGAAGACATCGGAATCAGAGGTGGAGTTACTCGGGACATGTCAGTCAAGTTCTATGTCTGAACCTCCCTGGCAGACTATTCTTACCTCGGTTCACGCTATGGATGCCAAGATAGAAAAAACACTGGCCAAACTAGAGACACATGATGCCGCTCTAACAGCATTGCAAGGTACTACGGCTGCTGCAGACAAGACATCGCTAACAGCACAAACTTCTGTGGCCATGTTAACCAACGGAAACCAGCAACTGAGGGGCCGACTGGAAGCAGTTGAGAATGGTTTAAGAGCAGGGAACGTTCATCTCGTTGGATTACCTGAGGGGATGGAAGAGGCACATCTTTCGAAATATCTTAAAAGGTGGCTGATGGACATACTGGAGGTACCTGAGAACTCTGACTGGACTTACTTACGTCAGGCCTACAGAGTAACACCATGTGTAAGACCGGCGGATTCTAACCAGCCTCGCACCATCCTTTTGTGAACTGTGGGCCCTGAAGCACAAAATGTGCTCACCTCTGCAGCACGGAAGGCTTATCCCATAGGGGTACTGGGTCAGGATGTCAAATTTTTTATGGATCTCTCCTATCAAACAAGAGCTCGGAGAAAGCAGTTCGATGCTGTGCGCCAGCAGCTCAGATCACTGGGTATTGTGCATTCGTTTCTTGTCCCAGCCCATCTCCATGCCACTTATGGAGCTAAGACTTGGCAATTTTCTGATCCTGCTGATGCAGGACGATGGGTCGAAAAGACAGCATTGGAATTTAAAGCAAAGTTACCCCAGGAACAGGTTACCGAGGGATTAGATTCAGATGAGGGCTGAGCAGGCTGACTATTGTCTAGTGAAGCTGCGGGACATAGTTTACCCCTTATGGACTGCAGTTAGCCACTCTTATTATGGTGCATAAGAAGGGACGTTTTGGGGGGGATATTATCGTTAAATACTTTCTTAATATTGAAGACTATGTTCATATTTAGCCCACCATTTTGTTTTAAATGCATCATATAGTAAGTTAAATACGTGATTTCAATTCAGCTCTGTTCTACTACAATGTGCAGGTTATCCTGCTGATTCTATTTCTTTCTCCTGCTTTGTAAATGCCCTTGATGGTGTTCGTTTTTGGAGTGGTGAGGGGCTAGTGGGGAGCAAAGCCTTACTGTTTAAAAAATTCTAATTTTCTTAGATTATATGCACTACTAGTTAGTGTGTTTGTTCTACCTTGATATCTCTTTATGGAATTAACCTATGCCTTTGAAGCGGCTGGCACTAGTGGACTGTAATTTTACAATGTTGGGATTTGAGGTGTTTCATATACCTCTCATTTTCTGTAACCCCCCCCTTCCTTCTGTACCAGATTGTAAGAGAAAGCTTATGTAACCCCACTCATTGTGACTCAGTGTAAGCTGATCTTGATGTTCTGTATGTCTTACATGAATATCATGGCTGTATGCTTAAGAAAAATAATAAACAGATAATACAAAAAAAAAAAAACTTGATAGCACTGTAATTATGCCACAGTATAGCTCCCTGGTTAGACCGCTTGTGGAGTTTAGTGCCCCGTTCTGGAGCCCATCTCATAGGGGAGATATAGACAGGGTGGAAAGGGTACAGGGAAGGGCGACCAAAAGCATATGTTGAATTAAAGATCTGACCTACGAGGACAGACTTAGGGAACTGGGTTTGTACACACTGGAGTACCAGAGACAGAGAGGGGACTTGTGCCTTGTCTATGGGTCATTCAGAAATAAAGATTTATGGGAATGTGTGGGACTGGAACACAAGATATTAAGTAATACTACAAGAACACATAAATGGAAATTATGTACCTACCGTAATTCTTGATCTTCTTGGATGAGTCTCCACCACTCACTCACACTAAAGGGTTCTGTGCTGGAGGCACTAGGACCCAACAGGACAACTTTTGCTAGAGGGTCGGTGCGGAGATGGAGCCACGAGGAGCATGAGCCTCCGCTTCAGGCGGTAATGACTACCTTGGCGTCGACCCTCCAACCGCCTCAGTACCTTTTTTTTTTCTGAGGAGGTGCAGCGTAACTAACCTAGAAGGATAGCCTAACAAAAGACTGGACATAAGACAGTCCGGATGACCCGTATAAAAAGGGTCAACAAAGAAGTCTTCACAGCTTAAAGATTGAGGGAGTGAAGACCAATAACAGAGGTGAGCTCGGGGGACAGTGGGTGGGCATGTGAATGAGTGGAGGAGACTCATCCAAGAAGATCAAGAATTATGGTAGGTACGTAATTTTCATATCTCCCTGGACATAAAGTCTCCACCACTCATTCACACTAACGGGAGAGTACCGAGCTAATAATCCCCCGAGAGGGCGGCAGGAGAGACCAAGAGCTCATAATTTTAGGACAGAAGTCCATTAAGGATGGTCCTGCCAAATGAAAGATGACGTCTAGCATGGACATCCAGGGCACAGTGTTTGACAAAAAGTATGCACTGAGCTCCAGGTGGCCGCATTGCAAATATCTGCAATAAATGCCAGATTTCTCAGCTTTGGCGACCGCCTAGTAGAGTGAGCGCACACCTGCCCTCCAGCTTAATCTGCGCCATGGAATAACAGTGGTGAAGGCATGCCACCAGCCATGCAGAAATACATCTGATAGCAACAGGATGACCCAGCCGAGACTCGCTGAAGGAAACAAACAGTTGTTGAGCTTTGTGAAAATCTTTTGTTCTATCTAGGTAGAAACGCAAAGCTCTTTTGACATCCAAGGAATACAGAGAACGCTCTCCTTCATTTTGGAAGTTCGCAAAGTAAGGAAGGACCAAAGGTTGGTTTAGATGGAATTCTGAAACAACCTTAGGGAGAAACTTAGGATGGGTCCTAAGAACTACTTTGTCTTTATGAAACACAGTATACGGAGGGTCTGTGACCAAGGCATGTATCTCAGAGACCCTGCAGGCCGAGGTAATGGCCACCAGGAAGGCCGTTTTCCAAGTGAGAAATGTTAACTCACAGGTAGCTAGAGGCACAAAAGGTTTTCGAATGAGCAAGTCTAACACAAGATTAATGTCCCAGGCTGCGACTGGACGTCTGATAGGAGGTCTGGTATGTAGAACTGCCTTAAGAAACCTCTTAACTACAGACAACTAAGCCAGTGACAAGGAAAGTACTGGCTCGTGATAAGCTGAAATGGCACAAAGATGAACTTTGACAGTAGAGTACTGCAGACCTGAATTTGAGAGGTCCAAAAGGTACTCTAGAACTTTATCTGGTGGGCAGGAAAAAGGATTCAAAGAGGATTTTGCACACCAGAGTGAAAAACACTTCCATTTGGCTGTGTAAGTTTTCCTAGTGGCTGGCTTGCGCACAGCCAGAAGAATATCTGAAACTCTGCGAGAGACATTGAACCTGTTCACTTCTATCTCTTCAGGAGCCAAGCGTGAAGGTGAAGTGATCTCAGACTGGGATGGACCACAGGCCCCTGAGTCAGAAGGTTTGTCTGAAGGGGAAGAAGTTTCGGAGGGTTTCGACATACTGCTGAGTAGTGGAAACCATATCTGTCGAGGCCAGAAGAGAGCAATGAGGATCATTTTGTCCCCCGGGGACTCAAACTTGAGAAGTACTCTCTGAATTAGAGGAAGAGGTGGAAAGGCCTATAGAAAGCGTTTTGTCCACTGCAGTCTGAATGCATCCTGACAGAAAATGCCAGGCCCTGGATTTCTGGAGCAGAAGAGAGGCAGTTTTGTGTTGAGTGGGGATGCAAAAAGGTCCAGGTCTGGAGTTCCCCACTCTGCGAACAGTGACTGAACTGTGGCTGAGTCGAGAGACCATAATGCGGATCTGTCTCTGTTCTGCTGGAGACGGTCTGCCAGTCGCTCTGCACCCCTGGCAGGTAGACCGCATGAATCAGAGCCTTGTGCTCCAAGCACCATTCCCACACCCTCATCGCTTCCCTGCATAAGGGGTAAGAGTGAGCACCGCCCTGCTTGTTGATATCATACATCACTGCTTTGTTGTCCATTTGAAGGAGAATGTTCTTTTGACAGAGAATGTCCTTCAAAGCCCGGATTGCATAAAGGACGGCTCTCATTTCTAGGACATTTATGTGAAGCTGGGGCTTGTGCTGAGTCCACGTACCTTGAGTGTGGAGAGTCTGACAGTGAGCTCCCCACCCCATCAGGTGACGCATCCGTGGTAATGGAAATCTGATGATCCAGAGGAGCAAAGGTATACCCTTCCAGAAGATTGTCCTCTTGTGACCACCAGGTGAGTGACCTCTTCAGAGGTTCTGTCACCTTGATGAGAAAGGACTGAGGGTGAGTGGTTGGGGACCACTGAGTACTGAGCATCCATTGAGGTGTTCTCATGTGAAGGCGTGCTAGGGGTACAGTGAACACCGAGGATGCCATGAGACCTAGCATCCGTTGCATCGAGATAGCTGAAACCGAGCTGTTCTCTGTGATGTATCGGGCCATCTGAAGTATAGCGCTCCTCCTGTCCTCTGGAAGAAATGCTTTCGCACAGGAGGTGTCCAGAAGAGTTCCTATGAAAAGGAGCCTCTGGGAGGGCTACAGCTGAGATTTTTTGAGGTTTAGCAGGACTCCCATGGACGTGAGAAAGTGTGAGGCCGTGGCTACGGTGTCTAGAGCTCCCTGCCTGGAGGAACTTCCTAGAAGCCAGTTGTCCAGATATGGGAACACTTGTATTCCGATTTTTCTGTGATGCGCTGCGAGAACTGCACAACACTTTGTAAAAACTTGCAGCGCCGAGGATAGCCCAAAGGGCAGGACTCTGAACTGATAATGCTGTCCCAAAGCTACAAACCTTAGGTATTTGTGATGCTTTGGGTGAATAGGAATATGCTGGTAAGCATCTTGCATGTCCTGGGAGGCTAACCGGTCATGTTGATGAAGCAAAGGTAACAGGGTTCCTAGCGATATCATTTTGAATTTCTCTTTGGGAAGAAATTTGTTTAATTTTCTGAGGTCTAAAATGGGGCACGTGCCCCCAGTTTTCTTTGGAACCAGAAAATAATGGGAGTAGAACCCTGTGTTCCGCTGATCCAGCGGAACTACTTCCACTGCCCTGTTGTTCAGAAGGCCTTGTATCTCAGAGGCGAGAAGTACTGACTGAAGAATTGACAGCCTGGGCTGTCGTTTGGGGGGGACGATCCGGAGGGGTCTCTAAAAGATTGAGGGAATACCCCCTACGGATTATCCAGAGGACCCATTTGTCCGATGTTATGGACTTCAACCGATCGTAGAATTGAGTCAGACAACCTCCCACCCGTGAGGAAGAGTCCCCCTCGGGCAGCTGAGGTGGGACTTGGGCCAGAAACTCAGAAGGCGGCACTGGGCGTTTTGGGTCCTTGTGCCTTCTGTTGCATTTTCTTTTGAGGCTGAGGGGCTTGGTTTTTATTAAAACCTCCCTTGCCTTTGCCCCAAAAGGACTAACGGTTATGAAACTGGTGTTTGTTAACACCCCCTCGAGAGGGAGCGGGAGAAGGTCGAGTCAATTTAATGGCTGACCTAGTCTTTTGTGTGGCCTCTAGAGCCTGCTCTACTTGAGGGCCGAAGAGATGCACACCACTGAAGGGCAACGCCATAACCTGTTGCTGGGCATCATTCGTAAAACCTGAAGTGCGCAGCCAGGAATGACGGAGGGTACAAATGCCTGCTGCCGCAACTCGGGAGGCAGTATCGAAGGCGTCCATAGCTGCTTTAACCTGCTGGTTGTTGGACTCGATACCCCTGGTTATGGTTTGAAGAAGCTCTGAATTAGTGTCCGACTCCGGAACAGCTTCAACCATCTGTTTGAGCAAATGCCAAAGAATATACTCATATTGAGAGAAATAGCCCTGGTAACTGGCAATATGCATACCTAGGGTGGAGGCAGCAAAGACTCTCTTACCTAAAGTATCTATCTTACGAGATTCTTTGTTTATAGGTTGAGCTGTAGTAGTCTGAGGAAGGATGACCTTATCATTCTCTGCCAAGACTACAATAGGATCTGCAAAGGCTTGGGATGCCAAAATGGGTCGATATTTAGGAGCAGCATATTTCCCATCTATGGAATTAGCCACAGAAGGAATGAGAGCAGGATTACTCCATACCATTTGAGAAAGCGTCTCAAAGGAGGGCTATACCGGGGGAGTTAAATCCATAGGGATGTCCGGAACATGAAGGTACTGGAGTCTCAAAAACTTCCCAGGATCGATGTCCATAGTCTGGTCAGGTCTTCAACCACAGGCTCTGCAGCAGGATCAGAAACTGCTCCTTCCACATCATCACCCAGTCTAAGATCTGGGTCAGGCTCAACATCATCTCCTGACAGTCCAGGAGGGACTGTATGGACAGGAAAGGAATGAAAATCAGCAGGAAAAGAGGAAGGAAAAGACTTCGGAGAGGAGAGGCCCTGAGGATTGGATGGCAAAGAGCCAGGCTTCGGCACCGAGGAACACGGTGCCGAAAAGCCGCATGGCGCCAAAGACAGTGCCGAAAGGCTACACGGCACTGAGAAAGCCAATGGCGCCGAAAAAACCACACGGCGCCGCAGGGCACAGAAACCAACCCAGGACCCCGAAAACCAGGATTAGAGGGAAAAGGAGGAAGAATATCAGGAGATCGAGGCATCGGTGTAGCCCCCTGTGCTGAAGCCATGCGAGGGGGGAAAACACCTAGGCGTGGAGTCAACAGCACCAAAGAAGGCGCCACACGACCAGGGAGGCCTAATCGCCCTGCTCGATCGCCCGAAGAGCCGGAGAGCCCCAGGGCGACCGGGCCAGGCAACTGGACCAACCTCCGAGCCCACTGCTCCATCAGAGCGGCCCACTGATGAAACTGCTCATCGGAAGCCCTACCAGAAGGTGGGGAAGGGCTCCGGTGTCGAAGAGGTTGGCAACCAGAACCAGAAACCAGCAACTCTGAAAGAGGAGACTGGCAACTGGCCCCAGTGACTGACCGTCGACGTGCAGACATATCAGAGGATGGCCTCAGAGTGATGCCTTCTCTTTCTTGACCTATGGGCCGAAGAAGAGCTCCAGGCCGAACGGTGCCGAGAATGCAACCGTTTTCATTTATGCTTCCAGGGGGACCGCGCCTCCCCTCGGCATCGGACCGACTGTTGTCAGACCCCCCTTCCGGAGAAGGCAGCGGACCAGACCCAGCCAGGCTGACTGAACAGCTTTCATACGAAGTCTCCCTACCGTCACCTGACCCGTCCATGGTCGACTTCGTCAATGTAGGCTGAGATTTCTTTCTTAAGAATAAATTACTGTAGCGGTACTTTATTAGAGAAAATGTTATAAAATAATAAACTGAAAACTATGCTGCTAGTTTGAAGTTTGACTCCTTGCGGGCGAGCGACATCATCACTGAAGCGCACTCGACGGTGGGGAAAAAAGGAACTGAGGTGGTTGGAGGGTCGACGCCGAGACAGTCATTACCGCACGAGCTGAGGCTCGCGGTGCCGCTGCTCACGGCTCCATCTCCGGCACCGACCCTCTAGCAAAAAGTTTACTCCCGTTGGGTCCTAGTGCCTCCAGTGCAGAACCCATTAGTGTGAATGAGTGGTGGAGACTTTATGTCCAGGAAGATCTACCAGTTAAGAGGTGAAATATACAAAACAAATAAGAGAGAGTCATCGTTTAACCAGCAAATAATAAAACCATGGAATAACTTGCCACAGGACATTGTAAACAGTGACACAATGACATTTAAAAATAAACTAGATAAATATCTAAGTACAAAATCACAACATTGAAAATGACAAGTCCTCTTGGCGAAAGCTGTAGACTTGATTCTCAACCTACTGTATGAAACATTAATTACGCAGGTGTCTGTAGGCTTGCCAATCAGCGGCCAGGCCAGAGCTCTTGTATAACTTCCAGGCCACATTCCATGTTGCCATGAGGCCTCCGAGTTCCTTAGAAAGCCATGTGGCAGGAGCCCCCTTAGATCTCCACTTGACTAAAGGGGCATGGAGGTTGACTATGGAGTTGAAGGTGATGGTGAAGAACTCCAATGCAGAGTCAACATCAGGCAGATGGTTAACCAGAGCCCAGTCAGCCAGGGATAGGGAGGCTAGAAAGGCATGGGGACAAAACAAGGCCACATCCCTAGAAAGCATGATTTTGGGGGTTGGGTTAGGATAATTGTTCCTCCACACACAGAAGGTGGGGGAGTGATCACTCAATGCATCAGGGGGTACATCAGATGATTTAATGTGACAGTGGTTATTAGAACGCACCCAGATCAAGGAGGGTGTGGTGGCCAGTTTTGTTACTGTGCCTGGTAGATTCGCTGATGAGTTGCGATAGGTGTATGTCAGACAGGGTATTGTGGACCGACCCCAACCCTGGACTTAGGCAACTGTTATTGAAGTCCCCACATAAAATCAGGTCTGAGGGTGGGAGACTGGCCCAGGATGTGATGAGGGAAATGAGGGATGGTGCCGGAGCACTAGGATGGAGAAAGACACACCCAATAACAAGTTTCTTCACCTGCCCAACTGTTATGCTAATATAGATCGATTCCTCTGGAGGCGCACTGTGTTGGGGGTGCAAGCTCAGACACAGACAGGGTGGATCGTGCACAGATAAGCATGCCACCACCGCACTTAGAAGGCCAGTTGTTCCTAAAGGTGGTATTGCCAGGAATGTTTATCTCATGGGATAGAATTCCAGGTTTCAGCCAGGTCTCGGAGATGGCAAGGACATCGGGGTTGTAATGGCTCCAAGCTTCAAGCTCAGGGTGTTTGGGTCTAAGGCTTTGGATATTCATGTGGGCAATTCGTAATCCTTTTGTAATACGCCAAGCCGGGGCAGGCAGGGCAGAGGAAGAGAGAAAGGGTCCCGGGTTAGTTTCAGTATCCCCTGAGAGGGAATTAGAAAGATTAGGGACAGAAGATATAGTAGGAGATGGCAGAGTCAAAAGGAGAGGCACAGACCAGGGGGCCACAGGTAGGGGGCTGAGCGAGAGGGCTTTGTCAAAGCATGGAGACAAGGGGTTACACATATTGGGAGCAAGGGAGGAGTAAATGCCAACTGTAAGGGCGTACTCAGTGGGTTGTAGGAGGAGCTTACAGCTAGTCTACCTTGTGTATCCATGTAGAGTGAATAGGAATAGCAGCCTCTAGCAGACAGCTGCGAGAAGTTGTAAGAGGAAAACATGGAAATAGTCTGGACAGAGCTGCAGTAGAAGAAGGTAAAGGCTAAACTATGGGCTGGAGAAATCAGGCGAGCTATTTGGTCTGGAGGAAGGTGTTGCCGACTCTAGTGAGATGGATGCACCCCAGGCAGGAGTTCAAGTCTCCCAGAGGGAGAAGTAACAAAAGCTGAAAATAGAAAAGGAAGGAAGTGTATCTTAAGGACTGCAGAGAGGGACAGAAGGATAGTGTCTAACATTATTCTATTTAAACAGGAGGCAGTCACAGGTTAAATTTAATAAGCTCAGTGCAGTCAGCGGAGGTACAATGTGTGGCATATTTCTGGTAGGCAGTGATAGGGTCTTGTTTTAGGTTTGTTGTATTTTTGTACATGCGCGGTAGAACAGCTCTGACATAGATTACATAGAAATTGACGGCAGATAAGTACCACATTGGCCCACCCAGTCTGCCTATTTTCCCTACCTACTGCAATACCACAGACCCTATTTGATCTCCAGCTTTATTCCCCCCCCATCCAATAAGGTTCCCTTAAGCCTATTCTATTCATTCCTGAAGCTCCTAACAGTTCTTGCCCCCACCACCTTTCCCGGGAGGCTGTTCCAGGCATCCATCACTCTTTCTCTGAAAAAGCACTTCCTCATATTTCCCGAGTCTACCCCCTCCAGCTTTATAGCATGTCCCCTTGTTCTTGATCTTCTTCCTTTCTGAAAAATGCTTCCCTCGTCTACCTTATTTACACCCCTGAGGCATTTGAAAGTTTCTATCATATCCCCTCTCTCCCTCCTTTCCTTCACAGTGTACATACTGAGGTCCTTTAGTCTCTCCTCATAGGGCTTGTGATGCAGACCTTGTACCATTTTAGTTGCCCCTCTCTGGACTGCCTCCACTCTATGTCTTTACAGAGATATGGCCTCCAGAAGTGGACACAGTACTCTAGATGAGGTCTTACCAAAGATTTATATAGTGGTATCACCACCACCCTCCTTCAGCTGGTGATACCCCTACCAATGCATCCCATTAGCACTCCCCACTGCCTTGTCACACTGTTTGGACACCTTTAGTAATCAGACATGAATACCCCCAGGTCTCTCTTTCCTGCTTGTTGGTAATTAATATTACACCCCCCATTTGGTAGTCCGTCCCTGGTTTTCTGCACCCCAAGTGCATAACTTTCACTTATTTGCATTGAAACGCAGCTGCCACTCCCCTGACCACTCCCCTAGCTTCCTTCGATCACTTTTAATTTTTTCCAACCCCACCCGGAGTGTCTACCTTACTGCAGATTTCTCATGTCATCCGCAAAAATACATACCTTCCCTTCTAGCCCCTCTGCAATGTCACCAATAAAGACATTAAAGAGGATCAGTCCTAGTGATCCCTGTGGCACCCCGCTGGTCACCCTCCCTTCCTCTGAATGAACTCCATTTACATCTCGTAGGTTAGCTCCTGTTTGGGAACTTTGTCTGACACTCATGATAATCAAAATTTATCTACTGAAATGTTTCACCAGGAAGGCACGCTGAGCAATAAGTTGCTCGTCTCCCGGTGCAACCTGAGGGGGTAGGTAACAACAGGATATAATACAGAGCAATGCTACAATGTTGGAATACAATTTGTTTACTTGCATACAACAAGAGCAGGAGGGATCACAGGTGGATAACACTGGCTAACAATACAACAGTTAAGTGTAGTAGCTATGAAGACACATATAGTAACTTGGCAATAGTATGTAGCACTAGATGGTAAGGTGACCCGATAGTAATTGGTAGTCATTAGTATAACATAGATATTTAAGATTTACAGTGATTGGAGTAAAGAGAGGAAGAATGGAAGGAGGGAGCGAAAAATTGCAGAGAGTAGAATGGAAGAAGAAAAGGAAATTTATGGAAAGACGCAGACAGAACACGATTTTTGAGGTAAACAGAGATGAATGGGTGGAATAAAGTGCATGTAAGAGGGGTATAGGGGTAGGGTAGGAGGAGAGGAGTGGTAGAGTGTGGCAGGGTGAAAGAGAGAGGTATTGTAGGTGGGGGTATCCAAGACGGGAAGGGGGGGAGGAGTTGAAATTCAACAGTATCCTGTTATCCCTATTTGGGCAGAGCGGTGGACAGTCCTACTGGTAGGACACTGGTTATAGGCGATGAGTTATTTTATATATATATATATATATATAGTGATCTAGAGAGATGAGTGTTGGGGAAAGGATGTTGTGGGAGGGGGTAGCAAAGGTAAACTAAAGTGGGGGGGGTAGAATCCCACCAGTGTGCTGGGTGACCCTGCCTGCACACGGCAGTGATCTAGCAGTGACTGAGGGGGTGAGAAAAAGGGGAAAAAGCTGCTGCCCACCGTGCGCTATGGATCCTGCCTGCACAAGGCAATGATTGAGCTCACAGGAGGGAGATAGATTAAGGGAAGAGAAAGAAGGGGGAAGAACACTTTAGGAGGAGGGAGAGTAGGGGACAAGGAGGAGCATGATCAGAGGGAAATAGGAGTGGTGGGGAGCAGGTATATGGTAATATGGGCTTAGGGGAGATGGCGGGGGGGATTAGGGAGGGTCATGGCAGACACAGGAAGGTGCAAGGAAGTTCTTGAGGGCAGAGTTAATGGAGTAGCAAGAGGATGAGTGGCGAATTTGAGGGGGGAGCAAATTCCAGATTTTTGGATGGCGATAAGAATAACCCAATTGGCCAATAAGGGTGGAGCAGCGTGGGACCACCAGGGTTCGTGAGTTGACAGATCTTAGGGAGTGAGAAGGAGGAGGGGCAGTTGTAAAGGCGTGGGAGAGATAGGAGGGAAATTCACCCAGCCAGTGCTTGGAGGTGAATTTTGCACAGTAAAGAGATGTTGGTTGGGAAGGGAAGGATAGGGCATGGTAGAGATCACAATGGTGAGTGCAGAGGGGGGGCGTCAAGGGCAAAAGAAGTTGAAGAAGGTATCTAGTCTGGCCAGGGAGGACATAGGGGCAGCACCGTAGTCTACATCACAGTAGTCGAAGACAGGCAGGATCATCTTCTGGACAATCTCACGCCTAGCCATGGATGGGATGCAGGCACGGTTCCTGAATAAGGCACCGAGCTTGGGACGCAAGATATTGGTCCAGCCAGACACCTAAATACCTGAAGGAGGATGTGTCCTCAAGTAAAGTACCATCAAGGGTGTGGAAGGAGGGTAGAGAGGGAAACCAGGTAAGTCTCTGCCTGGTGCCGAACGTCACGGAGACTGTTTTTTTGGTGTTGAGAGATGGTGGTTTGCAAACCAACGCTGAACTTTGTCGAAGTCATGCTGCAAGTTGGATGCAACCTCAGTGGGGCAAAAGCCAGATGCATACAAGACTGTATCATCAGCATATACTGTATGTGAATGGAGGAGAATGGAGAACAGGTGGATGGGAGATCATTTAGAAAAACAGAGAATATCTTCACAATGGAAATCCAATCCAGTACAGCCAATGTTCCTCAAAAAAAGTTAAAGGAGAGGTATATATTAGTAGTATGTGGGGAGAGGCCAAATGGTACCAGTATAGGCTGCCGCTTAAACTACAAAAGTGATACTGGAAAGTATGGCCCACTCACCCTGACACAATAAAAAGTCACTCATTCATTTAGCCCATAATATTTAATGATAACACCCAGTCCAACTAATGCTGCAACGTTTTGGATTAAATCCTTCTTCAGGAAAACTGGTTAATCTATAAAACATCCACATTCAAATAAATTAACTGATAAATTAAATGTAATAAACAATTTAAATTGAAGAGAACAAACTGAAGATGAATGATGAATTTTCCTTACATTGCATAACTTTCAAACTTCACTGAAATATTCATCACTCTTCACATACATGTTTGACTCCCACCACTGGACACTAATGAGAATTTTTTTTTTAAATTAAAGCTACTTAGTAATTCATTTCTAACCTCATCACTTAGTGCTGACTGAATCTATACTTTTCCACTGAGTATGTAAACAGTTACCTTCTTTAGTACTATAAAGTAATTAAGTGTTCTGTCTTTAAAATTTCAACCCGTATTCATTCTCCATTGATACTATGCGCTATGTTTAGCCTGCTAATTACCGCAAATTCTACCTTTGAGCTTTTGCCTCCAATTGTGGAGCAATCTACATTATAAACAGGTAAAATGAAAATTACCTACTGCTAATTCTTGATTTTCTCTTGTATATTCACCATTCATTACTGCTTGGGTGTAAGCGGAGGCTCGTGACTGTCACGGGATTTTTTTTTCCCAGAGACTCCGTGCCGACCCGAGAGTGGACGATCGTGGTGAAGCGAGGCGGCCATTAGGCACTGCAGACTCCTCCTCCATCCCATTTCGTTAGCCAGACAGGCGAAAAAAGGGGTAAGAAAAAAAAGCGAGGCAAGAGAGCCGAGGGATAGAAAATGGAAAGGATATAAACTGAAAAAGGAATAAGCCGGTAAAAGACAGAAAAAAAGAAGGAAATGCCTACCCTAATGGACCGCAGGGCCTCACTTCTTGGGCGGCTCCAAGGGAAGAACAGATAAAGAAGAGGAGAAAAAGGAAGAAGAAGAGAGGGAAGAGAACAAGGGATGTTGGGAGGGGAGAACTCTGCCCATTGAGATATTGGTTTAAAGGCTTATAAGCTCGGAACTAAAAACAAGGGAGCAAGGATCCCATTTGATAGGACTGAAGAGAAGGTTCAACCGAACCACTTGCATAGACTGGACACAAAGGGCAGATTCTCTAACCTCCCGTCATCCCAACACCTTAAACTCTAGCTGAGAGCTCACAGACTGCCAAGGCAGAAATTCTCTTCTGGAAAGAGAGAGCCCAACTACGGCTGGGAAAGAAGCCCCCCTAGCACCTTGTTAAGTGCTAACACAGATGTGTGTGGGGAAGGGGTGAGCTCTACAGAGGGCACCCTTTTACGTAAAGGACAGTGGGAACTCAATCTGACTCCCTGAAGGCAAGGCAAGAATATCAGCTCAAGGTAATTGAAGTGCCAGGACAGCACCAACCAGCACAAGCTGACACAATAGGAGATTAAGACCTGCCAGAGGGAACCTTAAAAAAGGAGACCAAGCCATTAGAGGGATGGTCTCTTTAACTGTGAATTGAACAACATGGCTAAGAAAGAGCCAAGAGGTCACCCCTAGGGGCAATCAGAAAGAGTTCCCTCAGGATAGAAATAAATCCTACTCGTTCCCCCTTACCTTCAGGAAATAGGATCCATCCAGAAAAGAACGATAAAATCTAGTTGTTTTTTTTTTTTGGTTTAAAGGCCAACGAAGAAGAGGGAGGGAACAAGCAGGGAGTGGGAGACACTGAAGTAGGAGGCCCTTGAGGGGAAGGTGGTGGGGGGGGTTATCAGTAATGAATGGTGAAGATACAAGAGAAGATCAAGAATTACGGTAGATACGTAATCTTTATATCTTCCCTAGTCAATCTTCACCATTCATTACTGCTTGGGTGAGTGACAAGCCCCCCCCCCCCAAGGTGGGGACAAGAGAAACCCTGAGGGAACAAGACCCTCAGCCTCCTGCTGGTGGAAAACAGAAGGGAGAGACCCTGGGCTAATCAGACCAGAAGCCTAAGCCTGAGGAGAGCTAGGAGGTGTCCCTCGGAGATGGAGGAAGCCCCTGCAGAAGCCTCCTAGCTCTGGTGGAGAAAAGACGGGTCCCCCGGAAAGCGGAGCGACTCATCCTACGCCGGGCCAGGGGTGACAATCTTGATAGATGAAGCCATGCCGTCCGCCTAATGCAGATCGCTGTCCCTGCAAGCCACCTCATTGGCGTCGTAAGATGCCCTTGCCTGGTGCCTTGCCAGCTCCAGGCCTATAGCAGAGAGGGCAATGGCCTGTCTAGATTGCTCCATGTCAGGCATTGATGCTACAAGCTGAGACAGCATTGACCATAGATGCCTGTTGTAGGCAGCATGGTGTGCCTGATGTGGTGCGATACACAGCATCGCACCAAAGGAAGAGAACACTCTTCACCCCAACCGGTCAAATTCTAGAGACTGTCTGGTGGTCGGTCATGCGCCAGGTGGCGGCACCCGGAAGGAGTCTCTAGGGACACCAATCCCGAAGGCGGGTTGGGAAGAGAACCTAGGGACTCAGATGGGATACAATACCTCCTCCTGCAGTCCGCCAGGGCTGAGACAGGATCGGCTGTATACTGCCAGGAACGGATAGACGCCTCCTGGAAAGGAATAGGCCAGGATGGCACCACCGGATGTTGGGCACTGAATTCACTGAGGAATTCACGTGTCTCCCATTCAGTATTGTCTCACCTAACAAAGGAGATACGGAGGTCCCCAACCATCCTCGAAAGGAAGCGCTGTTAATTAGTGAAATCAGCATCAGAAGAGAGGTGAGCAGAGGGTTCCTCTCCCTCTGAGGAGAGAGACGAGGAGGATGTTTGTTATTTATTTTTGAAAGATACAATAAAAAATTCCCCTACTCTTTTTGAGACGTGCCATGGGATCTTTAACATCCACCTGAACCACCAGAACAGGCAGACGGGACCTCAGTTTAACAACTCATCCGAAAGAAGGACATTACAGAGGGACTAGAGGGGAAAGTATGCCTGTTCGCAGATGACACCAAGATCTGTAACAGAGTCGACACACAGGATGGGCTAGATAAAATGAGAAATGACCTAAGACTACTTGAGTAATGGTCAAGGGTTTGGTAGTTGGGTTTCAACACTAAGAAGTGCAAGCTAATGCACCTAGGACACAGACACCCAAGAGAGGACTACCGGATTGGGGCAGATTCTAGTCACCACAAGTCAGGAGAGAGACCTGGGGTTATCATATCCAATGAGCTGAAGTCAGCCAAACAATGTGAAAAAGCAGTGGGGAAGGCAAACAGAATGCTGGGGTGCATAGGAAGGGGCATAACCAGTAGGAGAAGTGAAGTGGTGATGCCACTGTATCGATCACTGGTGAGGCCTCATCTGGAATACTGTGTCCAATTCTGGAGACCGCATCTCAGGAAGGACAGACACAGAATGGAAGCAGTCCAGAGAAGAGCAACAAAAATGATCCATGAACTGCACCACAAGCCTTATGAGGAAAGACTCAAGGAACTAAACATATATTCACTGGAAGACAGAAGGAAGAGAGAGGATATGATAGAGACTTTCAAATACCTTAGAGGAATAAACAGGGTAGAGTAGGGGAGTATATTTCAGAGACAAAAGTGCACAAGGACAAGAGGACATAACATGAAGCTGGAGGGAGGGAGGCTTGGGGGAATGCTAGGAAGTCTTTTTTCACAGAGAAGGTGGTGGATCTGTGGAATAGCCTACCAGTGGGGGTGGTGGATGCGAAAACAGTACAGAGATTCAAACGTGCATGGGATAAGCAAAAAGGCACCCTGCTGTACAGCAGAGTGGGGGAAAGGCAGTCCAGATAAGAGTAGGGATTGCCAAACCAAGTAGGGAAATGGGCAGACTAGGTGGGCTGTATGGTCCTTATCTGCCAACAGATTCTATGCTTCTATGGCGAAGTGTGGCACCCCCCCCCCAAACCCACATTTGGTTTTAAAGTCCTGGAGCATGGCCCTCTGTAGCTTACCACCTGAGAGCTTAGCCAAGGGGGGAAAAGACCACTTAAACAAGAGAGGACTCTGTCTAGAATGACCCCTGTAAGGGGACAGCGAGAAAGAAAAAGGGGGGGGAGGGTCCCTATGGGTCCCCCCACGGGATGCACTGATGAAGTCCCCACCTTAAACAAGTTGACAACAGATCCGTGCCAAGAAATGGAATGGACCCCACAGCGTACCCCACTGAGAATCCCAGGGAGTTCCCTCCAAGGCCAGGGCGAAGACTCTACTCGCTGCCCCCCTAGGTTGGGTGCTCTGTGACTTTAGAGAAGGAAGCAGAGGGCCCTGAGGTACCAGGGGGACTTTGCCCCAAACTGGCCTTGAAGAGGGGGAGGGCAAGCAGGGTGGAGGCAGCACCCAGGAGCTGAGGCCCAAGAGGGGAAGGTGGGTGTTAATCAGTAATGAATGGTGAAGATGCAAAAGAAGATCAAGCATTACGGTAGGTACGCAATTTTCATATCTTCCCTTGTCAGTCTTCACCATTCATTACTGCTGGGTGAGTACCAAGTCCCCAGAGGGGACCTGGCACTGCCCTGAGGGCACAGATTCCCTCAGCCTCCTGTGGGGGGGAGATGCAGAAGGAGGAAACCCTACTGCCATACTGGGTCACACATGGCCTAAGGCTGGTCAGGCCGAGGAGGTGTCCCCCGTAGCCAGAGGCACGTAAGATGCCCCTGTAAGTTCCTCCTCGCCCTGCGGGAGAAAAGACAGGTCTCCTGGAAGGTGGAGGAAATCACCCTATGCCGGGCAATGGGTGACAATCTAGACAGGTGAAGCCATGTCATCCGCCTAATGCAGATTGCTGTCCCTATCAGTCTGGAAGCCACCTCACTGGCATCACACGATGTCCTTGCTTGGTGCTTTGCAAGCTCCAGACCCTGTGCAGAGAGGGAAATGGCTAGCCTAGATTCCTCCGAATCAGGCAATGATGATAGCACTTGTGCCAGTATTGACCACAGATGCCTGTTGTAGGCAGCGTGGTGAGCCTGATGTGATATAATGCATAGCAGCACATGAGCCAAGTCTTCTTCCCCACCGGTCGAACTCAGCGGAATCAGGATCCGGTGGTCGGTCGTGCGCCAGGGGGTTGTAGCCAGGAAGGGGTGTCTAAAGCTGTCAGCCCCAAGAGTGAGTGAGGCAGAGAACCAAGAGACTCCTCGGAAGCACAATACCTCCTCCTGCAGTCCACTGGGGCTGGGGGTGAGGCAGCTGGTGACTGCCAGGTGCGGACTGACACTTCCTGGAAAGGGATAGGCCAGGAAGGTACCACCAGGTGGTTCGCACTGAACTCACTCAAAAAGGAGTGCATCTCCCACTCGGTATTCCGTCTTACCACATGAGAAATATGGAGCTCCTGAACCAACCTCGAAAGGAATAGCTGATATTCAGTGAAACCAGATCAGAGGAGAGGTGGACAGTATGTTCCTCTTCCTCTGATGAAGAAGCCAAGGAAGAATAGGAGCTTGGATGTTCGGAGTCCTCCTGCAGTGGTGGAGACAAGCGAAAGACCTGCTTGTCCATGACTCTAACATACCTAGGGAAGGCCGCCGCAGTGGCTCTGAACGTCTCCCAGGTTAAGGGTCCCATAGGGCCCACATGGCCTGGGAGAGGGGGAGGTGTCTGCAGAGGGATTGGGAAAGGGCACCTAACTGAAAGTGCCCGACCTCTGCCAGAGCTCTGAGACCTCACAGGCGATCCTCCTGCGCGTGAGGATCCAGTCAGCAGATGCTGCAAATGTGAAAACAAATACTGGCTGAGCCCTGAGGGAGATTCTCCCTTGTGGTGTGACCGGGGTAGCATGGACCCAGAATGGCAAACCCCAGCACCGCCCACTAAGGGCACTTCTGGAGTCTCAGAGGAGAAGTGGGGTTCGGCGCTGCGACTCCTCCCCACCCCCCCGCAGGGTAGTGGAAGAGGGCCCCTGTGCTTCACCCTGGCCTCACAACCCCTTGGACTCCGAGGCCGCCCTCTTCCTTGAGTCCAGTGCTGAGGGGTCCCCTGATCCTGCAGGTCCCCCCAAGGGAGGCTGCAGAAGAGGAAGTGGTCCCCATCCCAACCACAGTAGCCAGGACAGCACCAGAGATGGTGGTTGCCCCGGCCCCCAAGGTCGGAACCATCCCCACCAAGCCCCCCAGAACTGCTACCTGCTGCTAGGCCCCCCAACACTGGGGTCAACATGAGGGCCCACAGAGACCGCAGAATCTGGGGTTTCCAGGAGATGAGCACTGGGGCACCTGGTGTCACATCCAGGAGGGCTCCCCGATTCCCCAATTCCGAGGAGTTGGGGCGCCAATCTGGATCAGCCAGCGAGTCATCCCCCTACAAAGAGGAGGAGACCACACACACTGCCAGACTGGCAACCTCAGGAGTTTCCCTGCCAACGATGCCACCACAGGACATGACACCATCCGCAGCGCCATCCCGATCACTGGCGCTGCCAACGACACCAGGATCCAAGGCGGCACCGTCAGGCAGTGCCGAGGGTCTGCCGGTGCCACGCCAAGCAGCTGTGGGCCACAACACCGGGGAAGCCTGCACCTACAAGGAGATGACTGCTGTAGTGGTGCCCCCGACCCAGCTCCACAGGGAACCGAGCCGTTCCTTCGGTACCGCAGAAGAAACCTCCTCTATGGCAAGGCTAGAATCAGAAGAGGAGGTTTCCTCCTCACTGGGCCATATAGACCTGGGAGGGGACCCGGAGGCGGGGTAAAGAGTTCTCGCCATGGCATCCCTAGAACGACACCATCCTCTGAAAGTGGGCGGGGCCCTGCTGACTTTAAATGCACGGACCTCAAGATGCGGCGGTCCATGGAGAAACAGGTGTCGCAATTATCCATATCACAGAACTGGGGTGGAGGAGGAGTCTGCAGCGCCCAACGGCCAACCCTCGAACACCATGCAGTGCGTCGGCCTCATGGGCAGTACAGACCCCCCCCATAAAAAAAGCTCCTGTGCAGGTGCATGCATCCGGCTTACACCCAGCAGTAATGAATGGTGAAGACATGACAAGGGAAGATCTAAGATACTGTGGCTACCGCTCTCTCTGTATCCTGTCTTGTCAGGCTTGCTAAGAGCCAGTCATCCAGGTAAGGGAAGACCTGAATGCTGAGCTTTCGAATGTGCACTGTGAGAACTGCAAAGCACTTTATAAAGACCCGAGGCACCGAGAAGAGCCCAAACGGCAGGACTCTGAATTGGTAGTGTTGCCCCAAGGCCACAAAGCGAAGGAACTTGTAATGGTTTGCATGCACTGGAATATGTTGGTAGGCATCTTTCATGTCCTGGGATGCCAACCAGTCATGTTGCTTGAGAAGTGTAAAAGCATTGAAATGTTGCAAGGGAGACCATCTTGAACTTCTCGCAGTACAAGAACTTGTTCTGCTTTCTGAGATAGAGAATGGGGCACATACCCCGTGTCTTTTTTGGAACCAGAAAGTAATGAGAGTAGAATCTATGCAAGACTCATTAAAATTATCCTCACTTCCAAGCATTTTCACATTCAAAGTTCTATTAACGGATTATCTGAAGGAATCATGCAACTGTTTCAGATGCCGATGACCCCTAAGCCTCGGGTGCCACTCTCAAATCCTACGCCTAAGTATCTCATCCACCTCACATTCCTAACAGAAACCTAGGACCTACAAGCCTAGTTCCCTTAATCCAAGATGACCCTGCCTATTCTCTACCTTTTACCTATTCTGGCCTCCCTTTTGGCTGCCTACTCTTTCACCCCAATTTCTACCCTACTCCTTAATACCTCCTCATTTTTTATCATTTAGGTGTGAGCTCATACTCAGTGGAGACTATATGAGATTGTTGTCTCTTCTCATTTCAGTAAAGCTTATCATTATGTACCTTTGCATGTTAATTATGTTGACCGGTATGTATAGGCCCATATTGACCGGCACCTTCACAATGTTTTTTTTTTTTTTTTGCACCGCTGTCCACCGTAATTGTAATCTTGTGAAGTGTAATGTATTGTATTTATGCCCAGGACCACCTTAAAAATGAGCTTGCTCAATGGTGTTTATGCCTGGTTAAATAAAGTGATTGATTGAGAATCCTGTATTTCACTCTGTCCAGGGAACTACTTCCACTGCCTTGTTTTTGAGAAGGCCCATCATCTCTGAGGTGAGAAGGTCTGACTGAGCAGCTGACAGAGTGTGCTGCCGCTTGGGTGGAAGATCTGGGGGGGGATCTCTGAAAAACTGAGAGCGTATCCCTCCTGAACTATCCTGAGGACCCACCTGCCTGTGGTGACAGAATTCTGCTGACTGTAGAACTGAGTCAGATGACTTCCCACTGCTGTCGAGAGGCCCACCTTGGGCAGCTGAGGCAGAACTGGGCCCAGACTCTTAGAGGGAGGCACTGGGTGCTTTCAGGCCCTGTGCATTCTGCTGTGTTTTCTTTTGCGGCTGAGGAGACTGGTGTTTGTCCAGGGCTCCTCTGCCTTTTCCTTGAAATGGTTGCCTGTTATGAAAGAACTGGTGGTTCCTGCCTTTCTATGGGGCCGCCAGAGCCAGCCTGGCTGTCTTGATGGCATTCCTAGTTTTCTGAGAGGCCTCCAAGGCTTGTTCTACCTGTTGGCCGAACAGATAGGCACCATCAAAGGGGACATGCATAACCTGCTGTTGGGCATCCAACCGGAGCCATTAATGTCTTCTAATACAGATTCCAGCAGCTGCTGCTCTGGAAGCTGTATCGTATGCATCCACAGATACTGTACTTTCAACTGATGGCTATTACATTCTATTCACCGGGTGACAGTCTGAAGAATCTTAAGTTTGGAGTCGGACTCCGGAAGATTCTCTGCAAGAGACTTAAGCGAGGTCTAGAGGATATATTCATACTGGGAGAAGTGTCCCTGATAGCTGGCTATATGCATGCCAAGAGCAGCAGCTGCGAAAGCCCTTTCTCCCATTGTATCAATCTGGCGAGATTCCTTATTGACAGGATGTGCTGTTACTTCCTGCGGTAAGACAGCTTTGTCATTCTCTGCAAGAATAATCAGTGCATCCGTGATGGGTTGCAAAGCCAAAAAAAGGTCTCTCTTTAGGAGGGACATATTGCTCATCTATGGACTTACAAACAGAAGGAATAGAGGCAGGCCTAGACCACACAGCTTTGTACAGAGTCTTGAAGGCTGAGGGAACACGAGGCATAAGGTTCATCGGAATATTGGGAATATGTAGCCATTCAAGGTGCAAAAGCTTCCCTGGGTCTAACAAAGAAGTCTGAAGAGCCAGGGTTGCCTACATGTTCCTTAAAAGTGACTGAAAAGAGTGGTCCTCTTGAGGGATCATGGTAGGAACTACTGGATTATAGTCCAGACTATAGAAAGAGTCCTCATCCCCTTCCTCAGAAATGATGAGGTCTGAGTCAGACTCATCCTGCTCCATATCCCCCTCAGAGGGGGAGGCAGAAAGTGAAGTGGATCCCAAGAGGCTGAGGCCAGGCCTAGGAAGTGGAAGGACAGGCAACACCAGAATCAGCGTCGGAATCGGCACCAGCATCAGAGGAGCTGGTGTCGGACCCGGCGTCGATCAAAAAACGGTGCTGCCCTATTGCCCAACCCAGGCCTAGAAGAGGAAGAAGGGGCCAGGGATGGTACATGTGCCAGTCCCTGCGAGGAAACAGAATGGGGGGGGGCACATGGAACTGGCATTGGCAGCGCAGTACCAGCAAGGGAGGGACAGCTGCTGGAGCCAAACGTTCTACCTGACCCAATAGTCCCCGTTGCAAGTCTGAGGCGTCTAGGCCCGAAGGCCCTGGCACCGGATCTGCAGGCAGGGGAAAATGGGCCAGACGCTGTACCCACTGCTCTATAAGAGTGGCCCAGTGGTGAAACTACCCACCGGAACCCCACAAGAGAAAAGAGATGGGCTCTGGTGCCGAGATTCCGAGCAACCGTGAGCAGAGGCTGTTGGGGAACCAGACAGAGCCAAGGAAGGCCTCTCACTCACAGATGCTGAAGACCTCTTGGCCAATGTACCAGAGAGCGACCTTGAACAGTACCGTTTCTTCCCCCTCTGACGGGAAGAGAAAGAACTCGAGGCGAAACTGTGCCAGGTCCCTGACCTGGATCGGGAACAGGCCCACTCCTTTTTGTGTTTTTGAGAGGACTGTCCTCCTCCCTCCCTCCCTAACACCGGGCTGCCTGTGGTGGGATCCCCAGAGAGGGCGGCAGACTGGACACAGCCCAGCTGACAGGGCAGCCTTCTAAAGGAAACTTCCTACTGTCACATCATCATCCATGGCAAACTCCTTCGATCGGCAGGGCTGAAGAAGAAAAATAATAAAACATTTCTACTCTACTTTTTTTTTCACACAGAAAATAAACTGAATAAACTAACTGCTGTAGTTGTATAGACGAGAACATCCGACAGTGTCTCTGAAGCGCACTTGATGGCAGGGAAAATAGGAACTGAAGTGGTTGGAAGTGTGACGCAGAGATAGCATATATGGCGCGAGACCCCATCTGGAGTACTGCATGCAGTTCTGGAGACCCCATCTCTGCAAGGACATAGAAAGGATGGAGGCTGTCCAGAGGAGGCCAACTAAAATGGTACAGGGTCTACACCAGAAGACACATGAAGAGAGATTAAAGGAACTTAATATGTGTACCCTCGAGGAGAGGAGGGTGAAGGGGGAGATGACAGAAACTTTCAAGTACCTCAAGGGAATCAACAAAGTCCAAGAGGGTAGCATCTTTCAGAAAAAGAGATCTGCAAGAACAAGGGGGCACAGTTTGTAGATAGAGGGGGGACGGTTCAGAGGTAATGTGAAGAAGTATTTTTTCATGGAGAGGGTTGTGGATACATGGAACAACCTTTCTGAGGAGGTAGTGGAGTCAAAAACAGTGGGGGAATTCAAGAATGCATGGGACAGACATAAGGCAATTCTAGTGGGGGTAGGAAGAAAATAGGCTGTTGGTTAATTAGGATCTGCAGCTTATCCATTAGGTAGGGAAATGGGCAGACTAGGTGGGCCAAGCGGTCCTTATCTGCCGTCAGATTCTATGTTTCTACAGCCTCATGGCGCCATGCATGCGCAGTCCTATCTAACTGCCGGCCCTCCTTAAGATTTTGCCTCCCGCAGGGTCCCAGCGCCTCAGGCTTGAACCCAGCAGTATGAATAAATGAACACTTAAGTCCAGGAAGATCACTTTTCATCTTGCTATTTGTCAGTACGCACATGTTGTATAAACAAATTTATAAGTATAGCTATTTTTTTTTTTTTATTTATTACAAATAAGCCACAGAGTGCTTGTGAGCTGAGAGTGCTGTAACATTTTGGCATAAGCACTCACTGTAGTCGACCGCAGTTGTGAACCGACATAAATCATTTGACCACAGTCGGCATGAGTTGAGATAATTTCAACACACCTGCAGATGTTTTAAAAATGCACCAAATTATGTTTTAAAAGCAAAACAGAACTAGTATAATGGAACCACGAATCTATAAACCAAACCACCACTCCACCACAGCTTTTTTGAGTATAGTTCATTTTTGGGTCCTGGTTCTTGGTTCCTGGGAACCGACAAGAACTGAGAAAAATAAGAAAATACTGAAAGCTGCACTAAAACACAGATTAAATAGAGAGAAATGCAGCATTTAACAACAAATCTTGAGACTTTACTGTCGAAAATGGCTAAAGCATTGTCCAGGGCAATCTGTCTCTTCCAGATCTGTTAAGGGAATGCTGGAAACTCGAGACCAACGCAGAGGAGACAATTTTCATTTTAAAAAAGATTATGACTTCAGGCATAACTCCCTGTGGAGATGATATAGAGTTTGCAATTACTGTTGCATGAATTTGGCAGGATCGATTAGATACTTTTTGTTGTTGTTGTTGTTAATTAAAGAGAAATTTATTTGGAAGTATTAGATAACGAGTGTGGGGGGGGGGTCTGAATTGGGGAGCAACAAACTACCAGAATCTGTGGCAGACCTGTGAGAGGAGGAACAGCATACTGTCTTGAAAGGCTGTAGATGGCATGTAACTGCTGTTATTACTAGTGGATTATAATGAAAAATTATACTAAATTTTTTAATTGACAAAAAGACTGGCCAGTAATTATATATAGAATAATGGCTGCGTAGGTGGTTATGATGAGAAGTTTACACCCCCCCCCCCCAAGGTGTGGGATGCAACATAAACCCAGAGAGTGAAGGGTGAACATAAGGGGGGATGCAGGGGACTTAGGAACAGGTGAAGAAGACGACGAGAGGGACACGGAGTGGCAAGTGGTAGGATCAAAAAGATCAAAGGAAGCACAGACAGGGAAGGGGCAGAAAATAGGAGGGGGAGCATCAGACAGTAGGCTGTAAAACAAGGGTACTGAGCAAGAAAACAGATTCGCACCCCTGGGGACACATGGAGAGGATAAGAGAAAGGAGAGAGGCAGTGAGGAAGCGATAGGGGAAGGAGGCGAGGCTAAGGTAAAAGAATGTTCTGGAGGAAGGGGAATGGGGGATGAACGTTTGGGAGGGAACCCTGAGGGAAGTAGCCATATGGGGCAAGGGGTAGGGGTGAAAACACTTTTAAGGGGGACACACCCCACAGAAGAGACTGCAGTAAGCTCAGGATGGGAAAGGATCAACAGAGAGGGAAGGAGGAGGTTACCCATTCACAGACAGTGAGGCAGAACAAGCGCAAAGGGAGGGAACAGTGTTCGTGAAATGGAAGGCAAGAGTGAGTGGGACTAGTGGGGACCACCAGAAGAAGGATGGTGAATGCAAGAAGACAGCAGAACCATGGGATGGAGATGGACAAGGGGGAAAATGAGAACAGGGCAGTAAATGGATGCCAAGAAAGGAGTGTAAGCTAGAAAACCAAAAGTACAAGCAGAAGGAAAGGAGGAGCAGGATCTTACTCATGCGGACTCAATAATAAAGGGAATCAGATGGGGGGGGGTTAAGGGAGACAGGAGCAGTGCAATTTGGGTTGAGTGCATGCCGGGAATGCTGGCACTAGAGGTAAGGCACAATATAGTCTCGTGGGGCAAACGGCAAGATGGGAGGACACACTTGGTGATCCACCTGGGCACCAGTGATCTGGACGGGAACAGTCTCACTGAGGTGCAGGAAAGATTCAGGGAGCTTGCTAGGTTTTGTAGTAGTATGGGGTTCCATTCTATTGCTTTCTTAGAGGTGCCGCCCGTGCCAAGAGCAAGCACATCAAGGAAGCAGAGGATAGATGAATTCAATCAATTACTAGCAGGCTGGTGCAAGCAGATGGGGTTTGGGTTAATGGGGGACTGGGGATCAACGTGGGAGGATGAGAGCCTATTTGCCCCAGACAGACTGCACCCGAACAAGGAGGGATCAGCAGTAATAAAGAGAAAGTTAGGGGAGTTTATCGAGAAAACGTATAATTTAAACTGAATTGGGGGTTAAGAAAAAGACCAATCAAGGAGACAGGAGAGATGGAGGCTACCACTTCCCCCACCCCGGATGGAGATAGAATGCTGGACAAAAGCAAGAACAAGGGAAGGTTGGAAGTGGGGGTACATGGTGGAAGAGATTATCAGCCAATACCAGGAATTTGGGGAACAAAATAGTGGACTTGGAGGCCATCATGGGGGACGAGGGACTGGACATAGTAGCGGTGAGACATGGTGGACACAGCATCATACCTGGGGGACAGTTATCCCAGGCTACAGACTGTTCAGGAGGGACAGGACAGGAAGGAAAGGGGGGTCACTTTATGCATCAAGGACAACATTAGGGCAATGGAAGGGCAGGAGGAGGAAGGGAAGACAGCTCCTGTGGGTCACACTAGATAAAAGGACTGGAGAATCTTTCAGGCTGGGGGAGGTATACAGACCTCCGATGCAGGGGGAGGAAGGGGACAGACAGCTGATGCAGGCAGGTACATGGATGGCTCTCAAGGGGGAGCTTCTGCTAGTGGGGGACCTAAACCTCCCCGATGTGGACTAGGAGATCCCAGCTGCAGTATCAGCTAGGAGCAGGGGGATCTGAGATGCGCTACAAGGGGTATTCATACAGCAGCTGGTTAGGGAGCCCACTAGGGGAGATAACCTGCTGGATGTGGTCCTCACAAATTGGGAAAGTGTGGAAGTGGGCAATGGCCTAGGTACAAGTGATCACAAGACTGTAAGGTTCACAGTAAGGATGGGGAGGGAGTCAAATCGGACCAGCAGGAGGGCTATGGACTTCAGGAGGACTTACTTTAACAGACTGAGGAGGATATCTAGGGAAGAAATGGCAGGAAAGGGGAATATAGGGGATGTGGAGGAGTTATGGTAAACTATCAAGGGGGGGGTACTGAAAGGCACTGAAATTTGCATTAAGAAGGTGAGAAAGAATAAAAAAAAGAGGAAACCACTCTGGTTTACAAGGGAGGTGGCAAAGGCAGTCAGGGAAAGGAAGAAGGCTTTCAGAAAATATAAGATGGCACAAAGGGAGGAGGGAAAGGGAGGCTTATAAGGAGAAGCAGAAGATAACAGGGAAGAAGATGAGAAGAGCTAAAGCAGACAGTGAAGAGAAAATAGCTAGGCAGGCCAAAAGGAGAGAGAAAACATTTGTTAGGTATGTGGGGGAAGAAGGAAGGCAAGGGATAGTACAGTTCGGGGGGAGGGAGGAATACAACTGGAGGGGGACTGAGAAAGCAGAGGTGCTGAATAGCTACTTCTGCTCGGTCTTCAAGGAGGAGGAGGAGTAGGGGACCTGAGCTGAGGGGGAGGGGTAGGGAGGACAAAAAGGTGGATCCTAGCCTGTTCAGTGTAGACAGGGCTAGATGGCTTGCACCTGAGGGTACTCCGGGAACTGAGGGAAGAGCTGGCTGCCCTACTGATGAGACTATTTAACTTGTCCCTGGCTACAGGATGGGTACTAGGGGACTGGAGGAGGGCGGATGTGGTGCCACTGCACAAGGGGGGCAGTAAGGAGGTGGCGGAGAACTATCACCCAGTTAGCCTCACCTTGGTGGTGGGGAAGGTGATGGAGATACTAATAAAGGAAAGGGTAGTGGACTACCTTGTGGATACAGGCCTGCAGGACGATAGTCAGCATGGCTTCACAAATGAGAGGTCATGCCAGACAAACCTGACAGAATTCTTCAATTGGGTGACGCAGGTGGTTGACCAGGGATGGGCGGTAGATGTAGCCTATCTGGACTTCAGTAAGCTCTTCAACACCATCCCTCACAGAAGGCTAGTAAATAAGCTGGAAAGCTTAGGGGTGGGATGGAAAATAACTAGGTAGGTGGAAAAGTGATTGGCGGGCAGAAGCCAGAGAGTGGTGGTAAACGGGGTGCACTCCAGGGTAAAGGGGGGGTGATGAGTGGGGTGCACCAGGGGTCAGTACTGGGACCCTTCATTTTTAATATCTACAACAGTGATATAGTGGATGGGCTGGAAGGAAGGGTGTGCCTATTTACTGATGATATGAAAATCTGAAATAGGGTGAACACCCCGTGGGGTGAAGGGGTGGAGGCCATGAGGCAGGACCTGAAGATTCTGGAGGGGTGGTCGGAAACATGGCAACTGAAATTCAATGCCAAAAAGTGTTCTGTGATGCACCTGAAGCATAAAAACCCACAAGCAGCATACACTCTTGGAAGGGGAGAAGAAAAACGGAGCAGGACAGAGAACTGGGGAATATAATTTCAAGCAACCTTAAGGTAGGTAGCCAATGCAGCAAAGCGGTGGGGAAGGCAAATGAAATGTTGGCATATATTGGGAAGGGCATTACTAGCAGAAGAAGGAAGGTAGTGATGCCTCTTTACAAAGCCACGGTGAAGATGCACGTGGAGTACGGGGTCCAGTTTTGGAGACCGCACCTATGAAAGGACATAGATGGGATAGAGAGAGTTCAGAGAAGGGCAACCAAGATGGTGCACGGTATGCAGGGGAAGCCATACGAGCAGAGGTGTAGGGAATTGGATCTGTACACATTTGAGACTAGAAGGGAGCGGGGGGACATGACAAACTTTTTAAGTATGTGAAGGGGATCAATAAAGTGAAGATGGGGAGCTTACTTAAAAGGAAGGAGGGGGCTATGACTAGAGGGCATAGCCTAAGATTGGAGGGAGGAAGATATAGAGGCAATGTGAGGGGGCAGTTCTTCACGGAGAGGGTGGCAGAGGCCTGCAATAAACTACCAGAGGAGGTGGTGATGGAGATATTTAAGAGGGCATGGGACAGACATATGGGGTTGGGAAGTGGGGGAAAAGGGAGGGCCAGTGGAAAGGGAGAGGAGTAAAGGGGGGGATAAGGGGCAGATTCGATGGGCTGTTGGGGTCCTTTTCTGCTGTCATAATTCTATGATTCTGTGAAGCTCGAGGGGTTTATGAAGGCATCCCATACGAGGGTGTGTGTAAAATTCAAGTTTTACACACCTACACAAACTTTATTTTATACAATTACTGGAGAGCGTTTTTTTGCCACCGCAATTATATAAAATATAAATACAGCTTTTCGGCCATGGTCCAGTCAGGTTTCGGCACAGTGTGGGGCAGCTGGTAAAACCAACAATTTTTTCCTTCAGTTTTTTATCCCTTGTTTTTTTTTTTTTTTTTTTTAAAGCTTATTGTCTTCCAGCAGAAAATGCCCAGTTAAAGGAGAACTATTGGCTAAATAGCAGCCGCGATCACTTCAGAGATCGGGGCTTCACTGTACAAATTCCCCGTGGAGTTACCTGATAAAATGAATATTAAACTTGCCTTACCACTTGCAAAATTCTATATAGCCGGTGCAGCTGCATTTTAATCTGATGCCCTAGCCAGTCGATCTCTAGTGATAACGCGAGATGATGATGAACCACTGTCCTTGCATTATGAGTAGCTCTATATACGAAAGTATAAAATACTATATGTAAAATGCCGATCGCTATTTTTACACTTTACAATGCAATGTGTATGCCAGCCATACACATGGCATTTAGGCAAAGTGTTAAAAATAACGATCAGCATTTTACATATGGTATTTTATATACTGTAACAAAGGGCTGCTACTCATAATGTAGGGCAGTGCGCGTCATTATCTCTTGCTATCACTAGCGTAGATCACGGACAGGGTGCCATAATTAAAATGGCAGCTGCACCGGGGGCTACATGGAATTTTACGAGCAGTCAGGCAAGTTTGTGTGTGTGTTAACTCTTTTTCACTCTGGTTCACGGACCGAGGAGCCTCTCTCTGGCATCCAACCGGATCCTGCCTGGCCCAAAGTCCTCCTGTCTAAGCCTCCTCTCTCTCCCCTCCCTCACCTTGCAGCTGGTTCCCCCAGCTTCACCCCTCTGGGGTGGGACCACCCCTCCTCTTTGGGTGCACTTGCATACGTCTTTCCCAGCTGCTTGGTGAGGGCCCGGGTAGAGGAACTGAAAGGCCGTCCAGGACGAACCCAGCGGCCGGCATGGGGGCTGGGGCCGTCGCCTACCCCAAGGTCCGGGTTTTTCCATGTTCTGTGATCCCCCCGTGTGTGTGTGGTGCATGCCCGATGCTCTGGTGCACGGCAACCTTTGTTGACGTTCGCCACGCTTGAACTTGTGTTGCCCGACATGCTGCAGGGCCCCCCCGGTCTCCACCGGGGGCCGCTGGCATGCCAGGCTGTCCCCATCCCTCCCTCCTAGGGAGGAGAACACCACCAGGGCACTAACTCCTCAACCCTCCCCTGCGGACCCTCAGCACCCAAGCTCACTCCCGAACTCGGGTCGCCAGCATGGTGCGAGGTATGGCATCCAGTGCCTCAAACCTCAGCACCACCAGGCCGGCAAGCAGTCAGGCAAGTTTAATATTCACTTTATTGCGTGACTCCAATGGGAATTTGTAAAGTGAAGCCCCGATCTATGCAGCATTCAACCAACAGAACTCCTTTACTGATTTGAAAATTAGCTTACCGCTGAGTTGGGGTGCAAGTGGTGGTGAAGACTACAACAATAAGGTCTGACACAGATAGAGGGAAGAGCGGTAGCTGGTGCATGTGTGGACTAAGGGAAACCCGGCATAACAGGGAAATTATAACCGGGCTTTCCTATGGAAAAAAAAAAAACACGCACCAGATTTTATCTGTATCAGCCTTCACCATTCATCATTGTTGGGTAATGAGCCAGAGGATCAAGACCTGGTGGGAGCTCTATTCTGTTTTTTTTGCTAGAGGAGATGTCAACGTTGTGAAGGCGCCACCCTCGAGGCCAACGTACTACATGGTGCTCGCGGGTTGGACAGTAACCGTCGCTGATGCCTCATCAGTCCCAGTTCTGCATCTCCCACTGTCGAGAGAACAAGACTTTGTGTGAGCACCATCTTTTTCTGCGCCCTAGTCTGTCAGATAGAAATAGTCTCTAGTTCTGCGGCCTTGTTATCTCGGCGTTGACCCGGTAGGACCTTTCCTATTTATTTTTCCGTCGATGCCGAGTACTGTTTATTGTTTGTTTTACCATTTGGTCATGTCTGGTTCGAGGGACAAGAAAAATAAATTTTCCAGGGCGGGTGGCCTCCAATGCTTCAGTGTCCCTGCAGCCAGCAGTACTCCTCTTGGACCAACATCACCGGTGCCTCACTTGCTTGGGACCAGACCATGATATAGACAGATGCGATGACTGTTTCTCCATGGATCGGCAAGTTCTGGAGTTGCGCATGCTTAAAGTCAGGCGTACGATGCTGACTTTCGGAGGACAGGCATGTATGTGGGTCACCAAGAGCAGGTCTCTCGGCCTTTCCTCCAGGTCCCCTCCCGATCCTATACGGCCTGCAGAGGAGGGGGTTTCTGCCTCTTTTAGCCTTGCCTCAGCGGGAACCCCTTCCACGGTGCAGGAGGCCCAGCCTGGTCCCCTCGGGGGCTGGGTGGGAGGCACCATCCAGGCAATCACTCTTCTGAGCTGAAGACTCCCCCAGCACCGCATTCTGGGGCCTCTGGGCCCAGTCCAACGTCACTCCTGAATTCGACACCACTTGCTGGACTGGCCTCCAGCGCTGCTTCTGACTCTGGCGCCATTCGTGGTGCCGGGGATGGGGGCAGTGCCACTGGTGGCATTGGATCAGTTCGTAGCGCCGTTTGCGGTATTGCGGCTGAGAGGGATTGGGGGGTCATCTGGATCCGAACCTCCTCTAGGGGCAGTGACTCGGAAGCTGACCTGGACTGGCTCCTGGATTCCTCGGACTCCTCCGATTCCTCTTCTTCTGGAGCTTCGGCCTCCACTCAGTCCCCTTCTGGGGAGTGGATGGCTCTCACTGGTACCGGGGTTGGTGGCACCGATCAGTCCTCGGGTGCCCAGGTGGGCACCACAGGGCAGCCTGGCATCGGTGACCCGTCTGTCCCCTCGGGAGGTGTACCCCCTCTTATGGTAGTTCTAGCTAGCCCAACTTCTGGGTGGGTTGGGGCATTCCAGGCAGGGGAGGGTGCTTCACCCCTGACTGTCTCCCAGGAATCGGTTACGGGGTGCCAGCTGCCTAGGCTAGTGGTGAGGAGGGCTCTCTCTGATCCGAGGGGCTTGAGAGGACTTTGTCGGTGCAGTGGCCTCCTGGGAACCTGCAGGAGTTCAGGGGCAGAGCCGTGATGCTGGGCCAGTCTTTCGAGGTCCCTCCGGGAGGGCGTCTTCTCTTGAGGTTGGGGCTACCCTTTTGGGCTCATGCGGCCCCAGTCGGCCTCACGGGGGTTCTTCTGTCGGGCTCAGTTCTGGCTGTTCCAGCTCGGTTGAGTGGCCTTTGTCTGTGGGGACCCGCAGGTCTTCTCCTTTGAGGTCTCCTGTCTGGTCCCACTGCCCAGGCAGCCGTGCCCCTCCTCAGAGGTGCCTGGCCCCCTTGCCTCTGCCAACCCCTCCCTCTCTTCCAGGTCTCTCTAGTCCTATGGGACTCCCTACCTGGGAACAGTTTAGGGCCCTGGCTGCACTGTACCCTGCCTACTAACGAGCCATGGATGAAAGTACAGTTATGTAAGAACTTACCGTAACAGTAGATCTTCGAGAGAGGCCTTGCAGTAGGTATTCACAAACAGGACTAAGCTGCCAGGCATCAGGACCCCACGGAAAAATCTCTAGCTAGCAGTCTCTGGCAGGGGACTGCCCCCACGTCAGACGATGTCCATATAAAGGGGTGGTCCCCCAGTTCTTTGCCGCCAAAGGCCTAAAGAGGCAAGATGAAAGAGAGAAGAGGATATGCCCCCATGGAAAAGGAGAAAAGAGACCTAGAGGGACGGAGGGTGGGAAGGTAATACCTACTGCAAGAGCCTCTCTTGAAGAACTACTGTTATGGTAAGTTCTTATGTAACTGTACTATCTTACTTCGAGAGGGCTCTTGCAGTAGGTATTCACAAATAGGACTGAGTCCCAAGCAGTCTGGAACAAAGAGAAACCCGGGAGGAGGATTGTCATCCAAAACATAAAACCTCAGGGCTGAGCAGGTCTCATGAAAGGAGACCCTGCAGAACAGCCAACCCAAAGCCTGCTCTACAGCGAGAGGCAATATCCAAACTGTAGTGTTTCATGAAAGTATGGATGGAAGACCAAGCTGCAGCTGCACAGATGTCTGCCGCTGACACATTCTTGAAACAAGCAGCAGAGGCAGCTGCTACTCTAGTGGAGTGACCTCTGACTTGACCCGGAAGGGTCTTGTTGTACTTGTAACAAAAAGTGATACAATTGGCCAACCACTTGAAAAGACATTGCTTGTAGATAGCATTGCCTTCCCATTTGTGAGCGAAAGAAACAAAAAGCTGATCACTTTTCCTGAGATCCTTAGTCCGGTTAGTGTAGTATCTCAGGATTCTGTGAACATCCAAAGTATGTAAGAGGTACTCGCTGTTGATTAGAGTGTTGCGTAAAGAAAGCCGGTAACTCAATGGATTGATTCAGCGTAGATTCAGCCACCACCTTAGAAAGAAACTTAGGGTTGGTGCGCAAGGCCACACACACGTTCCTTGTGGAAAATCAAATATGGGATTTTGCACATCAAGATTTGGAGTTCGGAAATGCGTCACGCTGAGGTGATAGCCACCAGGAGAGAGTCTTCCAAGAAAGGAACTTTAAGTCTGCATCCGCTGCCGGTTAGAAGGGGAGGTAGTGAGGCTTTTCAGGATGAAATTCAAGTACCATGGGGGGCAGGATTGTGGATGGGGGGTCTCAGGTGGAGAACCCCTTTAAGAAAAGTCTTAGAGATTTCCAATTGAGCAAAAGCCCTGTCTCCAAAGGGAATGCGGTAGGCTGAAATAGCTGCCATATGGACTTTTAAAGAGGAATGGCTGAGACCCAGGTCGAAGAGGTGACTCATGTAATCCAGGACTTTGTTAGCTGGGCACGAGAAGGGCTCTAAGTCTTTATAGCTTGCCCAGATGGAAAACAGTTTCCACTTCATAGCGTAGGTGGACCTGGTGGAAGGCTTTCTCGCCTCTACTAAAATGTCCACTACTAAAGGAGAGACTCTGAAGCGGGCCTTGGCTACGTCTGAAGGAGCCACGCATGAAGATGGAAGGATTTAAGGCCTGGGTGAACTAGGGTGCCCCGATCCTACGTCAACAAGTGCTGCGACAGAGGAAGAGGAGGTTCCTCTGAAAATTGTTGCAGGAGAGAGAACCAAACTTGCCTGGGTCAGAAGGGAGCAATGAAGATCATTCGGGCCCCTTCTGTTCTGAGTTTGTTCAAGACCCTCGGAATCAAGGGAATGGGAGGGAAGGCATAAACTAATCTGTCCCTCCAACAGAGAGACAGAGCGTCCCAACAGAAAACGTCTCACCCTGGAGCGAGCGAGCGAGCAAAAGGTGGGAAGTTTTGCATTTTGAGGGGTGGCAAAAAGATCTTCCTAAGGTGTCCCCCACTGCTGAAAAATGTCATTTACGACTTGCTGGCCTAACTCCCATTCATGAGCACTGGCTGAGGATCGACTGAGCTTGTCTGCCAGGGTGTTTTCCACTCCCGGAACGTGAACTGCAGTCAAGTGAAGGTTGTGCTGAGCTGCCCAATACCAGACTCTCATTGTCTCCTGGCACAGGGAATAGTAACATGTTCCTCCCTGTTTGTTGAGGTACCAGACTACACACGTTGTCTGACTGGATCAGAAGATGACTGGGAAGAAGAGTCTATAAGGTATACAGGACTGCTCTCAGTTCGAGCACATTTATGTGCAATTTCTGCTCGAAAAGGGAAAAGCTGCCCTGCGTCCTTTGAGACCCTAAGTGGGCACCCCAGCCCTCCCTTGACGCATCTGTTGTCAATGTCTGGGAAGGAGGAGCGATGCAGAACAGAACTCCCAGACACAGGTTCTCCTGAACCATCCACCAGTGCAAGTCCCTGCTCATGGGATCCAACACTAGCACCTCTTGGTCTAGATCGTCCATGGTCTGGTCCCATTGCGACCAAAGCATCCATTGAGAGATCCTCATATGGAGCCGAGTGAACGGAACTGTCAGAATGGCAGCCGCCACAATCAATCAAAATCTTTATTTATCCAGGCGGGCACCATTGAGCAAGGCTCATTTGCAAGGTGGACCTGGTCATGAATACATCAAAGTACAGTACAGAAGCAGGTATACAAAAAGCAATAATATACAAGGAAGAAAAAGTATATACAGTGTATATAGTACAGTACAAGGTTGAAATAAATAAAAAAAAAACAGTATTATTTTACAATTGAAATCAGCAGATGTACAATCAACCATAGGCATACAGGGGTTATAAGCAGAGATCTTTTGAGTGAGGCAGCAGAAACACACATATAGGGAAAGAGGCCGTGTATGGGGTGGCAGGTTAGAGATGTAAAGTAGAGGAGGGATATGTACCACAACTGGGGAAAAATTGGAGCTAAAACCACAGAAAGTGACTATGGCTGTCGTATACTTGTTTATTATGATAATAACAGAGATGGGAGTAAATAACTGGACACTGCTATGGATGGGGTGGGACTTTAGCCAGGCTGGACTGGACAGGGAAGGGTGGGTGCAGCAGGAAGAGCTAATAGGGAAAGAGTGAGAGCCAGGGGTAGGAACATGGCGAGCGTCAGGATGGAAAGGGGGAGTTGCGGAACTAGTGGGCTAGCGGTGAGGAAAACATTTGCAAGGTGCTTTCATGTAGTGATCATAGAGCGCCTTGAAGATATTCAGGCTAACAGGACAGCTCAGCTTCAAGTTCTTTTGTAAACCGTTCCACAATGTGGGTAAACAGAAGCTCAGAGCAGTTTTGCCGGAACTTGGAGGGCAATTAGGGAATAGCTCCTTAGAGCGTAGGTGCCTAACACACTCTGAGGAATACAATCTGAGACATATTAGGGCAACTTGTTGGTCACCACTCTGAAGGCCCATAGGGCGGCATTTCTGTTCCTTCTATAGTGAAGAGAAGTCCAGCCTAACTATGAGTACAGGGAGCAGTGGTGTGTGGAAAGTGGAAGACCAGTAATGAACCTAACAGCTCTGTGGTAGAGAGTGTCCAACTTAGCCAGTGCAGAGGCAGTGCAGTGGCTGTAGAGCAGGTCAGCGTAATCTATTAAAGATAGGAAGGTAGCTTGAACCAGTTGAATCTTGGCCTCCTTTGTGAGCAGGTGGTTAATTCTGTAGAATAGTCCTAATTTTTGCCTTAGTTTCTTCCTGTAGTTCTTGAGATGGTCAGCGGAAGGAAAGTTTATGATCGAGCCAAATTCCTAGATATTTGAATTTAGCTACATATTCTAGTGTTTCTCCAAGAACAGTGGTAATTTGTGGGATAGCTCCCTCCCCAGCAGGAATTGCCACATGCAAGGAGGGGGAGAAGGGCATGGCTTTTGTCTTTATCGCATTGAGCAAAAGCTTTTTGCTTATGAGCTGGTATTGTAGAAGGTTAAATTCAGCTTGGAAGCCTGAGGAGGTGGAGGACTGACCTGGCTCCAACCCGTCTGCGATCGGACAGGAGACAAGCCTGACTCTGAAGGGTCTCGACCCTGTCCAGAGGCAAAAAGGCTTTGCCTAGGGTTGTGTCCAGTATCGCCCCTATAAATTGAAGGCATTGGCAAGGGACAAAGTGGGACTTGGCCTGGTTGATGGTAATACCCGGGCTGGTAAAAACCTGCAGGGAAAGGGAGTGCAGAAGTTCTTCCCTGGAAGGGGCCGCCAGGAGCCAATCATCCAGGTACGGGAAGACCTGCACACCCTGAGTACGCAGGTGGGCCGCTACCACTGACAGGCATTTGGTAAATACTTTGGGGGGGGGGCAAGGAAAGACCAAATGGGAGGGCCTTGAACTGGTAGTGCTCCCCCCTGAAAGCAAAAATGGAGATATTTGCGATGGAAAGGGTATATGGGGATATGCAGGTAAGTATCCTGCATATCCAGAGCGCATAGCCACTGTCCTGGCCAAAGTAGAGATAGAAGTATCGGCAAGAAGAGCATTCTGAAGCGTCTGTATTCCACAAACATATTCAGGCAGCTGAGGTCTAGGATCAGTCTCAAGTCTCCCATCGTCTTTGGAACTAGAAAGAAATGAGAATAGTAACCCGTCCCCCAAAGATGAGTGGGGACTGGCTCTATCGTCACCTTCGACAGAAGGGACAGGATTTCTTCTAGAACCAGAGGAAGATGTTGTTGGGAGTAGGATGACTGGGGGGAGGGGGTTCAAGGAGGTTTATGAAGAAACTCTACTGAGCGTCCAGCAGATATTAGCTGGAGCACCTAAGCGTCCGATGTTATCCTCTCCCAACCCGGTAGATGGAAGGAGACTCTCCCCCACACCAGTTCCTCTGAAATGGCCAGAGGCAGAGGAAGAGGCAGGGAGTCAGGAGGTGTGGGGCAGTACAGCAGCCGAGGCTTCCATGGATTTTTGATTTTTTGGGGAGTCTTGGTTGCTGGAGGGGTCCAACGTTTGTTGGCGCGCTTTCCTTGATTGGGCTTTTGTTTTTGTCAGTTTTGGCGACGAAAAGGACGTCGCTGCCCCCGAGGGGTCCTGTACAAAGTCTGGACTGATTTAAGTGCAGTGCCCTTCTCCTGCAGTTTGGTTATGATGTCCTTGACATCACCCCCGAACAGCACCGAACCCTTGAAGGGAGCATCCTGGATAGCAGATTGTACTTCAGGGACCAATCCTGAAACATGGAGCCAAGCATGACGCCATAAGCCTATGTTGAAAGCCAAGCTCCTGCCAGCTGTGTCCAATGCATTGTAGGTGGCACAAATCATATGCCTACAGACCAAATGAGCGGAATGGACCAGGTCTCCCAGTTTCTGCTTAGTTTGGGAATTAGGAAGGGAGTCCAGTTTGGATTCCACCTGGCTGAGAATGGACTTCTGGAAATCCCCCACGTGGCCAACGTAGTTGAGGGCCCTGATGCCTAGGGTTGAAGAGGAGTAAATCTTCTTACCGTCCTGATCCAGAAGTCATGATTCTTTGTCAGGCGGGGATGAGCTTAGGTGTTTTGGGTTGGCGGAGCAGCCTTGGGCGGCGCTGATCACAACCAAGTCCGCCTTGGGGTGAAGACTGAGAAAGTCTTTACCCTCTGGAGCCTGACATAGCCTATCTCCTTAAGCTCCTTACGCTGTGGGTCTGGCTCCACTGACTGCCACAGACATGTCTCCTGGATTTTTCTCAAGAGCTCCAGAAAGGAAGGATCCTCCACAGGGGACTTCGGAAGGTCCCTAGGCCTTGGGCATTCTGAAGTACGAGGCTCGTCTCCATGATCAGAGTGATCTGACTTGGTATCTGAGTCGGATGGTTCTGAGGAAGATGAAGAAGACTCCTCCCTGGAAGAGAAAGGAATGACCCCTCTGGGGAGTCCCCAGGGGAGCGCGTCCTCCCCGCCCCAGGAGCCTGAAGGATCTCCTCTGCTGTCCGGTAAAGGGGAAGGGGTCTCCCATCTCTGACACAGGAGTCCGGCATAGGGACTGGCATTGGAAGACGACTCTCTACTTCCTTGGTGAGCTGAGCCTTGGCCTCAGCCCACCAGGAGGCCAAGGTCTCTTTCAAGTCCACTGGAGGCTGCAGAGGGGGTGGCGGCAGAGGAGGAGGGGGGCTCGGATACAGGTAGCCAGGGTACCCGTAAAGAGAGTATCCGTAACCCGACGGCAGGAGACCTGGTGTCGGGTACTGCGGCGGATACTACAGAGCCGGGTACAGCGGCACTGGGTAATGCGACATCAGGTACCCTGGCATCAGGGGCTCTGATGGAGCAGAAGGTCCTGGCGAAGGACCTACTAATGGACCGGACGGTGGGAGAGTCGGTCCGGAGGGCGTCGGGCCCGGTATAGGGAGACCACCGAACGGGTCCAATGGTCCTGACGGAGGGGCAGATTCTCCATCGGGCAAAGGAATGCTGGAGGGCAGCATCAGGTCATCTGGCGTCTGGTCCAGCATCCGGGGGGGGACCCCTGACAGCAGCGTCCCTAGGTCCTTGGGCTCAGCCAGGGAACGAGGGATAAAATCCCCGGGTGGAACCTGAGGGGATGCAGGGACCTCAGAGAGCAATGGGTGGATCAGCTGTGGAAAGCCTGGGATGTCAGACGTGATGACTTGGTCTGACGCAGGCAAGTCTGCTGGGTGGTTGTCGGAGGGGCTGATGGCCGTCTTATCAGCAGTGTCCAGGCAGATGTTGGACGAGCCAGGGCCCTGGAAAGTCAAAAACTTTAAACTGATGAAGGTACTGACAAGCGCTGTTCAACCACGAGGAACTTTATCAAGTTGACGGCGGGAAAGAACTGGAAGGCGGGCATGGGGGACCGCCCCTTTATACGGACGTCGTCTGATGCCGGTCACCTGATGGTGGGGCAGTCCCCCACCAGAGACTGCTAGTTAGAGATTTTTCCGTGGGGCCCAACGCCTGGCGGCTTAGTCCTATCTGTGAATACCTAATGCAAGAGCCCTCTCAAAGTAAGATCAGGTGTTCTACCACTCCTCGGTGCAGCCTAACCCTAACTCTCCAAGCTCGTCGGCTCCCTTGTCTTCCTCCTCTGAGGGAAGGGAGCCCTCCATCCATCTTTCCCCAGCAGCTGATCTCTCCAGTTATCAGTGCTTTCTGTCAAGGTTGCTCGACAAGCTCCATATTCCCACCCTAGGTAAACGCAATCTGGACCAGTTGGCGCGTGTCTTCTTAGGTGAATTCAGCACTGCCAACCTGTTGGTTCCCGCCTGGCCTACTCCCTTCCGGGAGGCATCGCACCAAGTCTGGTGACAT
Source organism: Neoceratodus forsteri (assembly GCA_016271365.2). Taxonomy (NCBI): domain Eukaryota; kingdom Metazoa; phylum Chordata; order Ceratodontiformes; family Ceratodontidae; genus Neoceratodus; species Neoceratodus forsteri. Next base: position 1,269,771,092 of record CM057449.1, on the reverse strand, counting down.
CCCTTTTCCCCAGCTCCAGCCCTAAGGGACCTTCGCCATCGGTACTGCACCCCCCTGGGGTCTCCAGGAACTCTGTCTCACCCTCCTTCGGGTGTGACGCTCCTGGACACCCCTTCTGGGCATACAGCCCGAGTTGTGACTGACCCCCGGATTCCGACTCATCTGAGTTTGATTTTTGGGGCAGGAGAACTTTCTCCTCAGCACATCTCTTGCTTTGTGTGTCAGCACATCAGGCCCACCATGCTGCCTGTAACAGACACTTGTGGTTGTGGCTAGGCCAGGTTCCAGCCTCTCTGCCTGATATGGAGGCAACCAGACAAGCCACTGCCCTCTCTGTGCAAGGCCTGGAGCTTGTAAGGCACCAAGCAAGAGCATCATACGATGCCAACGAGGTAGCTTCCAGGCTAGTGGGGACAGCAATCTGCTTCAGGCAGTCAGCGTGGCTTTGTCTCTCCCGGTTGTCACCCCTGGCCCGGCGTAGGGCGACTTCCTTCACTTTCCGGAGAACCCATCTTTTCTCCCACAGGGTGAGGGGAGAGCTTCAGGGGTGCCTTCCCTCTCCTGCGAGGAGATCCTCGCCTCACCCAGATCAGTCCCAGGCAGGCCTGCAGGGGTTCTCTCCTTCAGTGTTCTTCCCTCACTGGCGGCTAAGGGATGCCGTCCCTTAGGGAGGTTCTGGGCCCCCTTTGGGGGCTCAGGACTCACCCAACAGTGATGAATGGTGAAGACTAACACAGATAAGATACGAAAATTATATACCTACTGTAATTCTTGATCTTTCTGTGTATCTTTGCCATTCATCACTGAATCCCACCCTCCTTCCCCTCTTAGGCCTCATTCTCTGGACGATTCTCCTCCTCCCTGTTTGTCCCCCATTTGGACCTTGGTTCTTTTCCAGAACTTCCTACCCTCTCCCCTTTGGGGTCGGGGTTTTTTCTGCTCTGGATGGGCAGACACAGAAGGTTTTCTGCTGTGGAGGACTGCCAGAGCCCCTCTCAGCCCGGGTAGCTCTTGGGGTTCTCTGGCTCCCTCTTGTGCCTTGGGGGAGTCTGGTTGCAGGAAGGGGCCCTGGTGATTCCCTCAGTTATCCTCCCTTGGTTCCTTTTCTCCTGTTCTGGAGAAGTTGGTTTTCCTCTCCTGTTCCTCCTCTAGAGGCACCCCCTTCCTTCCCAATGACTAAGTTTCTGTCCCCTGGAGTTATTCTCCAGGGCCCTTTTAGGCAGCAATTCTGCCTCAATTCTTTGCAGAAGGGGGAGACACCGACCCGTTCTTTGTCCTATGGTCTGCTTCTGCCCCTCTAAATGAGTGCCTTTCTCTCCAAGCCTTGGCTTCTTCTCTGGCTATCTGTTGACCTGTGGCATGGCTTCTCCACAGCAGTCCAGGGCAATGTCTCAGAGGTGGTGTCTCCTCTTCCTCCTCCTTTATCTTCCTACCCCTCCCTTTCCACTCATTCCTTTTTGCCCAGAGATTGGGGCCCTACTCCCCAATCCCTTAGGCTTCCTGGTTTTCAGTCCTCTCCTTGGCATATTCCTCCTTTTAGTTTTATATCCTTTCCTTTTTCTGTCTCACGGGCTCCATTGCCACCCTCCCAACCCTCCTCATTTTTCTCTCTCTCTGGCTGCAGAACTGGGACTGATGAGGCATCAACAATGGTTACTGGCCAACCCACAAGTGCCCCGTAGTATGTCAGCCTCGAGGGTGGCGCTGTCTCGACGTCAACGCCTCCCCTAGCAAAAAAAAAAAAAAGCTCCCACAGGGTCTTGATCCTCCAGCTCATTACCCAACAGTGATGAATTTTTTATTTTATTTATTGAAAAGTTTCACCAGGAGGGCACACTGAACAACAAGTTGCTCGTCTCACGGTGCGACCTGGGGGGAGGGATTACATAGGGTTGTGAAGGAAGATCAGTTACAATAGTATGTGGGTAGTACAAACAATATGACATTGTAAGATTGTGCAACAGTTGGAACACAAGGTATTGTACAATAAACAGTAGTGGAACATTGGGTAAATTACAATACATGTCCAAAATCGTACAAAAGAACATATGAATGTACAAAACAGTAATAATGCGATAGAACCATTTATAGTGCATGAGTGTACCAGGAGCAGGCTCGAGGTAGTACGCAAGTGCTGTTGGAGTAAAAAGGATGGGGTTAGGCGGTGCACACTGGTGACCCAGAAGGGCAGGAGAAGGGGTGGGGGAGAGGCAAGAACTGAATATGAGGAGAAGGGGTAGCCATTTCCTGATTTCCCCTTGAATGGTGAAGATACTGTACAAAGAAAGATCAAGAATTACAGTAGGTATGTAATTTTCATTTATTACACCCTTGTAATTCACAGTTGTATCATTTATTCTTAATGCTGTATGTTACAGTATGCTGTAGCAAATCTGGTGTAATATACGACAAGAGAGAACATGCTGAATGTCACATCTAGAAAAAATAATTTCTGTGAACTATAAATATTGGCATCATCCTAAACAGACTCACCAGTATCCATCTGCCAGACATATACTGAGCCATCTGAACATCCAACCACCAGATAGTCATCCGATGGTCTCCACTTTATGACTTGAATGGGGAAGAGATGACGTGAAGCCAGCATAATGCATTTTCTCTCACGTAGACTCAAAAGTCCAACAGAATGATCACTAGCCACTGAGCAGATGCAATGTTGGATTCTGGCCTGCAAAAAAACATACAAGTCACATTTTAAACAAGGCAGTGTTTATGAGCACAATGAATTTCTTGACAAGAACAAAATGCCTCGCTAGTGAGACACGAATGGCACAAATCGCCAACCAATGTTGCTTTCAAGGCAGGTAGAAACATAAAAACACGGAATTTAAAAGCTCCTCAGTCCATCAATTCTGCCCTGTCTCTACCTTACTCCCCACCAATCCAGCACCTGTAGGGATATGCTGTGCTCCAAACCTGTAGCTCAGCTTTGTTACTCAAGTCACTTCTACTTGACTTCTCTCCCACCACTGCCATTTTCTTCATACTCATTTGTCTACTATGTCCACTGTCGAAACCTGTAACCATCTCAACATCAAACACTTCCCCAGGTAATTCCACCCGTGAAGAAGCATATCCTCAGACTCCTACATAATTTCCCCCACCATCTCATATTGCCTGAACAGTTGCTTTCTGTCCACTCTGTTTATTCCCTTTAGAAAAAAATAATGTGATGGCAGAAAAGGACAACTTGGCCCACCCAGTATGCCCACTTTTCCCTACCTACAGTATCACCACAGACCTACTTGATCTACAGCTCTTCCACTCTCTCCCCCTCCATTATGATTTCCCCTTGTGCCTATCTCATGCATTCTTGAACCTCACCACTGTTTTCATCCTCAGTACCTCCGCTGGAAGGTTGCTCCAGGAATCCACCACTCTAAGTGAAGAAGTACTTCATCACATCTCTCCTGAATCTACCACCCTCCAGCTTTATATCATGTCCCCTTGTTCTGGAGTTCCTTCTTTTCTGAAAAATACTTCCCTCCTGTACCTTATTTACCCCTGTGAGATACTTAAAAGTCTCAATGATAACCCCTCACCCTCTTCTCTTCTAGGGTGTACATACTAAGGTCCTTTAGTCTCTCCTCATAAGGCTTTTGTCGCAGACTCTGCACCATTTTAGCTGCCCTCTGGACCGCCTCCAACATATCCACGTCCTTCCAGAGATCTGGTCTCCAGAAATGAGCACAGTACTTTAGGTGAGGTCTTACCAGTGATCTATACAGAGGCAACACCAACTCCCTCTTTCTGCTGGTGATACCCAGCATCCCACTAGCCCTCCCGACTGCCTTGTTGCACTGACTGGCCACCTTTAGTTCATCAGATGTGATTACCCCCAGGTCTCTTACCTGTTTAGTGGTCTTCAGTATCACTCCACCCATTTTGTGCTCTGCCTGGGTTTCTGTGCTTTAAGTGCATTGTTTTGCACTTTTTCGTATCAAAACCCAGCTGCCATACCCTTGACCACCTTTCCTCTAGTTTTCTCAAGTTTCTGATCATCCTTTCAGCCTCCCACCCCAGAGTGTCCACCCTATTGCAGATTTTGGTGTCATCCGAAAAGAGGCAGACATTCCCTTCCAGCTCCTCTGCAATGTCACTTATAAAGACATTAAAACGGACCAGTCAACTGGCCCGCCGGCGCAGCGATGGCGCTACTACTTGCGACGCCGATGACCCGGGTTCAGGAATGAGCCTGGGGAGTCAGAGGGCTGGCCAGGGGAGGAGGCTGAGTGTCCCAAGGACCGCTCGCCTTCTCCGGGAGGGAGGGGGGTTGCGGCTCAGCACCTGGCCAACACCAGGCGAAGGCCTGGGGGATGGTAAGCATCCAGCCACGTTGCTGGGGAACAGGCATGGCAGATGTCAGTGGTGACGCCTTGATGGGGCGCACGCCATGCTCACAGGAAAAAGGAAAAATGGCTCTCCAAGCACCGAGTAGACGGAGTGCCTGGTGCGGACCCCAGAAGCTCGACCCGAAGCAAACAAGAAGTTCAGGGTGTACAGGCCCCACCCTGTCCCCGCCTGGGGGGAAGAACCACGGCTACATGAGGGTATAGCAGGGCTTTAGGTAGGTGAAAGGAAGCAGGGGCAGACACCATAGGCATCTCCCAAAGATGCAGTGCTTGGGGGGCCGGGAGTGGGGTGACAAAGTTGGAAAAAAAAGGACCTGTCCCAGCACTGATCCCTTTTGCACCCTGTTGGTCACCTTCCCTTCCTCGGCATGTAGTCCATTTACTACCACCCTCTGTCAGCTATCCCCTAAACAATTTCTTATCCAGTGTACCACCTTTTGAACCAATCATAAGCTACCCAGCTTGCTTACTAGTCTCCTATGCGGAATGGTGTTGAAAGCCTTACTGAAATCTAGGTAGGTCACATCCACCGCTTCACCCTGATGTCACAAAGACAAAGAAATTTATCAGATTCATTTGGCATGAACCCCCACCCCCCGAACCCATGCTGCCTCGTGTCTTGTAACCCGCTGATTAAAATATTCCACAATCCTTTCCTTCAGCAGTGATTCCATTAACTTTCCCACCACTGATGTCAGGTCTGACTGGCCTATAACTGCCAGCTTCCTCCCTGCTACCATTTTTGGGAAGTGAGAGTACATCTGCCCTCCTCCAGTCCTCTGGAACCACTCCTGTTTCCGTGAGCTGTCCAATAGGACTCTCAGAGGTACAGCCAGTACCTCCCTGAGCTCCCTCAATACCCTTGGATGCACCCCCATCTTGCCCCACTGCTTTGTCCACATTCAGATTAGCGAGTCCCATCAAGACTCTCTTCTCTGAAAACAGACTAGTGTCTACCTCCGTCCCTCCAAAGCTTCTGTTACTTATTTGTTGCCCTCCTCTCCTCCTCCTTCTGCAAACACTTAAAAGTATTTGTTTAGGATGTCTGCCTTTTCCTATTCCCCTTCTACACTGTCCCCCACCTTTCCTTTTTAACCTTACAATCCCTCCCCAGGTCTTTCTCTTTTCAGTTACGTACCTAAGAAATGTCTTGTCACCGTCTGTTATCTCCTGGGCTATTCTCTCTTCAGTCTGTGCCTTTGTGCTCCTTGCTGCTCTCCCCATTTCCCTGATACACCTCCCTATCCTCCTCCCGCTGCATCTCCTTATACCTTCTGAATGCTACCCTTTTAGCCCTCTCCTGTTCAGCCACCTCTTTCGGGTACCATATCGGTCTCTTTTTTTTGTCTTGCTTTTGCTCATTTGTTTGACACAGAGGTTTGTTACCTTTACTATGTTCCTTTCAGCTTCTCCCACTGTTCCTCCACTCCAACCAGGTCATCCCTGAGGCATTCAGCCATCTTTATAAAAATCTGCCCTCCAGAAGTCCAGGACCCTTGCCTTTTTGTGATTCAATTCCACAGCTGTACTTACACTGAACCACACCGTACGATGATCGCTGGTACTCAGGTGGCCTCCCACCTTGACTCCTGCAAAGCTGTCCCTGTTGGTGAATACAAGGTCCAGTACTGCCCCACTACAAGTGAGTTCGCTGACTAGTTGCCTGAGGTACGCCCCCTACAGAGAGTCCAGGATGTCCCTGCATCTAGCTGAAATCATTGCTGGGAGGCTACATTCTACATCTGGCAGGTTTAAGTCCCCCACCAGCAGCATCACCCCCTTTTCTGCCATCTTGCCAATGGCTTCCACCAGCATCTTATCCAGTTCCCTCTCTCTGTGTTGGAAATACATATATCGCTCCAGTGCAAATAGTGGCTACATTCCCCATCTCCAGGGTGACTCACAGTGCCTCTGCCTCCCCCTATATTCACTGTGTCTCCTTCACTTTAATGCTTTCCTTCGCATAAAGTACCACACCCCCTCCTTTCCTTCCCACCTGGTCCTTCCTGAACAGAGTATGGCCTGGTACAGCTATGTCCTAGTCATGGTTTTCAGTGCACTATGACTCATTAATCACCACAAAATCCAGGATGTCTTCTACCATGATGGCCTCTAGGTCCAGAATCTTATTTCCTAGACTTCTAGCATTCACACACATGGCCTTCCAGATTTTGTTTCCACTCTGTATGTTGCCCCCTTTTTTTTTACTTTTTTCCCCTCCGTCCTTCCCACCTGTCTTTTCAGTGATCCAGTTTCCTTCCCCATTTGTCTCTACCACCTGTTTCCTTTATTAATTAGCATCCTGGGGGACTCCTCTCCCCTCGCGCTCTCCTTACACTCTACTTCAACCTGTGTATGTGTGCGCGCGTGCAATTTTTGCCTCCCCAATTCCTTCCTAAAGAAGACCAGACCTCAGAGGAATGGGAACACGTTTCCAACTTCTCTAGACAGTTAGAAGTTTCAGTGATATCCCCCTTTCCCTTCTGGCCTATAAGGAGCACATATTTAGGTTAGCCAGTCTTTCCTCATAGTTCTTCCCCTGCTGCCTGGGTTTTATCTTGGTGTCCCATCTTCAGCTTGCTTCTAAGAGGTCCTTGTCAATGTTAAGGCAAGGGTTCCAGAATAGTGCAATATACTCTAGGTTCAGCCTCACCAAGGACCTATTGCAGGGCAGGATCATGTCCTTCTTTCTAACAGAAAAGGCTCTGCCTGTGCACCCAAGCATCCTCATGGCTTTCCCACATGCCTTACTACACTGAGCAGTGTTCTTGGTGCTGTCTTCTTCAGTAACCCCAGGTCCCATTCCTCTGAGGTTTGGTGTAAATTGACCCCTCCCTCCTTTCAGTACTATGTTTTTGGGTTCTTTTTCACCAGTGTGCATGACCTTGCACTTTTTTACATTAAATTTGAGTTGTCGGATCTTGGAGTACATATCCAACTTCTCTACGTCCTCTTCTGTGTCCCTAACCCCATATTCTTTTTCCACCCTACCACATAGCTTAGTGTTGTGCACAAAGAAAATTTGCCCTGGATCCCTTCTCCAATGTCACATATAGAAGAAACTGTATTAGACTTGCTGAAATTTCTTTTTCTGCTATTTACAACACCGTGATTGGGGTAATAATTTACTTCAGGGTAATACATGCTCACTTACCAGGGCCAACACACTCCAAAGCTGTGTCATTATCATGGAACACTTAACTCCACCCCATTACTTGTCAGCTGCTGTGAGTGTTCAGTCATAAGTCTTTCAGAGTTGTACAGCAAAATAACTAAGCCGATGTTAACTTATGCATGGTTTAAAATTATAGAAAAATCATAGCCCTACCTTACAGGAATGCTTTAGGCAGTAGCAACTCTCCATCACATCATGTGTGATTCAATGATTCATAATACCTTCAACTTCTCCCGTATTATTATTTTTTAGTTCTACAATGGCAGTTTCAACACTGAGCTCTCTTCAGAGGAACTCTGAATGAAAGCTCAATGCACTAAAAAGAATGTGCCTGAAACAAACAGCAGCAGCTTGCCCGGTAAAAAATCCAATCAAACTGCAGTCATAGAATATTCTCTATAGAAACAAAGCACTCTAGGGCGCGTCCCAGTAACAACGTTGGAATGAAAAGGAAAATGTATGTTTGCTTGCATGCATGTGCAAGAAACATAGTGCCACCATACGAGTTTTCGTAGGGGTGGCACCCCCGCTTCCAATGCCCTGATCCTTTTTGCAGGCACGGCCACACCACACCAATGAATGTCCAAGCTGTCTATGACAGCAGTTCAGATGCAGTGGTGTACAGTTGAAAGAAAATGACCACTGCAATAAGCGTTGGTAACGTGTAGGTCATTTGCATATTTAGCCCATCATCATACCGATCAGGTTTCAGTTGATTAGTATGAAGACGAGCTAAATATAGAAATGACCTACACATTACCACCGCTTATTGCAGCAGTCATTTTCTTTCCACTGTACGCTACTACATCTCACAGTTGCTTCATGCTCGCTCCACTAGCAAGAAGAGCTGCCCCTACACACAATACCAGATGCTGGAGCTGGAGAAAGAGTTTCTGTTTAATATGCATCTTACCAGAGATTGCCGCTATGAAGTAGCCAGAATCCAACTTTAAGTACCCCCTCCAACGGACGCCAATCGGACTGAGAACGTGTTCATGAACACATGTCTATGGGAAGCACTGCTCCAAGATGCACATTTTAATATCCCCATGCCACAAACCTCTTAATCTGCCTGAGCATCATATCCTAAAGCGTTACTGGTGACCGGCAAGAAAAACCAAGGGCTAGTTCAGCTACAAAGTACTTTTGAAATCTAGTGACCAAATCCCACGCATTTGCACTAGTGGCCAGGAAGAAGATCCCACGCATGTGCGGGATTTGGTCACCAGATTTAAAAGGTACTATGTGGCTGAACCAGCTCTCGGTTTTTCTTGCCGGTTACTAGTAACACTTTAAGATATGATGCTCAGGCGGATTAAGGGGTATGTGGCATGGGGGTATTAAAATGTTCACCTTGGGGCAGTGCTGCCCGTAGATGCGCATTCTCAGTGCCGATTGGCTTCCAGTGGAGGGGGTACTTAAAGTCGGACTGCCACTAACGAAATGGAAAAAAATGTTGCAAGAAAACACTGAGAGGTTGTAATGTTGGTTATAAATACAGGCCAGGCAAATTCCATTGCACCTGGTTATATATTGGCATCAAGCTTTATTTCAATAAACAGAGCTTTTGCATAATAAGTAAACTGCTTTGATATGGTGGATATAGGTTTTTCTTTTTAATGGAGATGTTGCATTTTTAGAGTCTGTGGGTTGTTTTAAAAATGCATCAAAGAAAATATTGCACTTCCTAAGCTAGTGGTATGTACGAGAGCCATAATTTATTGCCACTTGTATATTATTCTTATCCACTCTTCAGAATACTCTGATAATTACCTTTGAGAACATTCCGACACCACCAGGCTGCAGTGAACACAGCTGAGCCGTAAATTTAAGGTCAGTGACCTTCAGTTCCATCTTTATTACTCCTGCACGTCTAATGCTAATATCAGCAAGCAAACATTTGGCATTGACAAATGCTTGTTTTCTTCTGTGCCATTCCACATTGTCACTAGGCTAATGATTTACTGCTGAGATTTAATAAGCAGTACCCACCAAGAGTATCTGAGAGGGAGAGAATATAAGTGGGATTTTTGCTGTGTATTGCTTCAGTGTCCTTTGAAGAACCATACGCTCAACGGTTGCATCGTCAAAGCTCTGAGTGTCCTACCTGCTATGTACTGTAAATATGTGCAAGGAAACACATGTTCCTGCCTTGCACACGTTGGAAACTGAGCTATCTGACCTTTCGCATAGGATACAGGGCAAGATACACCTCATCCCAGATAATACTCAGAATTGTAGGCGGGTAGATAGTAACGAGGGAGTTACAATTATAAAAGAGGATCTGGGTAGATTAGTGTTCCAGAGTATGGCAGTTAATATTTAGTCTAAAAAAGTGAAAGGTGATGCCCCCATAGGTGAAAAGAATCCTAACAGTGAACACAGTATTGGGGAGGAAGTAGTGGAAAGCGCTCCTGACAACAGATACTTGGAAGTGTTGATTTCAGACAGTCTGAAGACATCACCACAATACAGTATGGCAGAGGCAGGGTGAATATGATGTTGGGGTGAATAAGGAGGGGATCCTCAGCAGAAGGCAGGTGCTGTTAACCTCATATAGGTCACTGTTTCATCGTCGCCTGGAATACTGTGTACAGTTTTGAAGTCTGCAGTTGAAGAAGTACAGGGGCAGAGTGAAGGCAGTGCAGAGGAGGGTAACCAAGATTTATTTATTTTTTTATTTATTTTTTGTTGACCGGGTAAGCGTACTAGACAAATTCTGCCTATTTTAAGGCACGGCCCAGGGGAAGGGGATACAGATGAGTGTCAACTGACCTTGAATCAGATTAAGCTGTTGGTGGTACTTTTAGTGAATGGGGGGAAATTTGGCCAGGGCACCAGGGAAATTCCCCAACTCTTTTCGAGAAATGCCATGGGATCTTTAACATCCACCTGAGCTACCACCAGAACAGGCAGATGGGACCTCAGTTTAACATTTCATCCGAAAGACGGCACCTCAGGAGTGCAGCACCCCCCTCATGCTGCACTACAGTGTCAGTACTGGGATATTAACCCAAGTGCCTGGTGTGGGGACAGAACCCACAGCCTTCTGATCTCCCAGCTTCAGAGACGAGTGTGCTACCTGCTGAGCCACTGACACAGATGATTCAAGGACAGCAAGAAAAGATTTACAAGAAGAGGATGACATATCTAAACATGTACACACTGGAGGCAAGATAGGAAGAGGAAACATGATTGAAACATACAAGTATCTGCAGGATAAATAAAGTCGATAGTGGGGAATTGTTCAGACTAAGTGGGACATAAACTCCAGGGACAACTCCATGAAGTTGGCAGGAGGAAAATTTAGGAGGCATGCCAGGAAGTACTTTTTGACAGAAAGGGTGGTGAAGGGGAGCAATAAGCTGCCAAAGGTGATGGTCAGTCTGAAATCAGTGGGGAGAATGAAACGTGAGGACAGATATAAGGGCTTGGTAAAGACTGTCAGAAAGAGAGGGGGAAGGGGGAGCAAAGAGCAACTAGGGCTCTCATTCAACTTTAGATAGGTAGGAATCAGCAGACATGATGGGCCAAGGGGCCTTTTTGTGCTAACAGGTTCTAGGTTTCTGCCTAAGAGGCTACCATAGCCCTAGTCAAATGCCTTTAATTAAAGTTTTGTCAGCTTCACTAATGAATAAGCTTTTGCTATATATGTTCTGAATCATGCTAGCCAAGGCTGCCTTGGGAGCTATTTGGCTCTATGTTGCAGCTCCAAATAGTGTACAAAGACTATTAGATTGCCAAAAGGACTGTGATCATGTAAAGTATGTCTTAACCATTCTGCGAACATTTAGCTTGTGGAACCGTTTTCCTTTAGTGTTCCTGGGCCTCAGACTAAAGGGAGGCTGCCTCTTGGTTTACATGAAATTCAGTAGGGAGCTTCGGAAGGAAAGACGTGACTTTATGCAAAACTACCTTATTCTGATGAAAGAGCAGATATGGTTCCTTACATGAGAGGGACAGAATGTTCTCTTACACTTGCAACAGAGACTCAAATGAAGGACTGCAGAGTGTGTTAAAGACAATATAAAGACCTCGGGGGCATATCTCTCAACCTCTCAGCATTGAAAATCATAGTACCAGCCTTCAAAAATCATAGCAAAGGGCCATAATGTGTACCACTTCCTTATTTTAAACAATATTATGTCTAAAGATAGTGGGCCACATATAGTTAGTGATAAGGAATGTTTCCATCAACTTAGTTCAATGATTTAATAGTTTGTGTGTCCATAAATAGCTCTAACATTATGAGGAACATCAGTAAACCTGTGAGGAGCAAGGGTAAATTTGAGTGCGAAAATCATAGCGCTATGTGCAATTCATAGCAGTTGAGCGGTATGGGGGGGGCTGGAGCTCTATCGATCAGTTGTGTTCTGCTAAGAGCTCTAAAATAATCAACTGATGTCTGAGTGTGAACATAGAGAGGCAGTCTCTCACACAAACCAAGCAGAGCAGTGAAGCAAAGTATTGTGCTCTTCAGGTACTGAGGGCCAAACCTTGTCTGCCCTTCCTTAAGGAAATCAAAAATCTGTATCGACTATGCTCTCAGAATATCCTAATCCGAGGAGACTCTACCTCTCCAGAGCCAAGCTGCCAGCTGAAGTTGAGCTGGGTGGATATGAAAAATGAGACCCTGACACAGAAGATGGTGTTGCTAAGGAAGCAGGACCATAGGTTGCCATACCAACTAAGTCCAAGAACCATGATCTTCTTGGCCACTAGAATGAACTAACCGCGCCAGCAACAAATCTGGAAGGGAAATGGCCCTTGGTTCTGAAAATATAACTATAAATTAATGTAAAATTGGTCCCTCTTTAACCAATAGTGACAACTCTGTACACTTTCAATTTACTTCTAATTATAATCATTGTCATAACACTACAGAAATGTACTTGCATAGTAGCCAGCCCGTCAGTGCAGCGGTAGTGCTACTACCTGCAGTGCTCACGATCTGCATTCAGGAATGAGAGCGGTGTATCGGAGGGTCGGTAGGATGAGCATTACATGAATAGCTCTCCTCCTCGGGTGTGGCTTCCCAGCGACACCCTGTGGAGGCTGGGTGTGCAACAGCTGGGACCACTTCAGTGGGGGAGGCAATGGTGGACATCTGTAGGTTGGGGGTGGGAGTGCACCCGACCCATGCTGATGCCACTGTACATCTGAGCCTCCAGAGAAAACTTACGGAGAAAGTCCCTGGGCCCAGCTGCATCGTAAAGTCCCTGAAGCTCCGGACCACCACGCCCCCAGACGTAAGCCTGGCTGGGGGCCTCAGGATAATCCCAGTCTCTCTTCCCCAGGGAGCCCTGCAGCAGGGGGCAAGCTGAGGGCCTCCCAGTCTGGGCAGCCTGGGGGAGATGCCGGGTGTGAGGTCCAGGTGGTTAAGAGGGGGTACATCCCCCGCCTGGAACCAGGAGATAAATAGAATTAGGAGAAAAAAATGTACTTGCATAATAAAACAAACATAACTGAAATTAACAACAAATTATCTAGCAGAAATTGGCCTGAACTCCTGGAAAATGAAAATACAAAGGAAATGTGGCTTTCAATAAAAATGTCATACTTTCAGTAAGTAATAACTTTATTCCAAGGATAAAAAAATATATAATAAAACTAAACCAAAATGGTTGACAAAAAATATTATAAAATTAGTTAATAAAAAAATATTGGCTTTTTCAGTCATATCAATCTGATAAAAAACTGGCGGCAATTTACTTGCCTTCAAAAAAATCCAGAAAAAATGTAAACATGAAATTAAAAAATCAGAGAGAAAATGGAGTTATCCTTGACATTAAATTCTTCAAAAAAATAACAGCAAGTCTTTTTTCACTTACATCAGCTCACTTAAAGAAACAAAGTGTAAAGTGGACTCGGTAATCGAAAATAATGTTAACCAAGCCATAAGAAATGGCAAGTGTTTTTAATAATTATTTTTGTGACGTATATGCTCTGAAAAATAGAGCACCTCATATGATAGACATAAATAATAATAATGAAATAAAAAAATCAATCGAAGAAATCTGGAAGAAAATCAGGAACTTAAAAGCATGCACCTCCTCTGGGCCAGATATCATTTCATTTCAGGCATTATGATTAGAATCATGGCTGAGCATCTATCGTACCCTCTAAAAAACCTTTTTTGAGCAGTCACTTAACACTGGGACAATTCCCTATGAGTGGAGGCAAGCAGATGTGGTGCCCAGATTCATAAAAGGTGAAAAACAGGGCCGGCCCAGTGATATGGGCTGAGGCAGTGATGTCATACCTCTTGCCACGCTGGCAACCCATGTTTGCGGTGCGAGCGGGTTGCCAGGGGTCGTCCAGGGAGGGAGAGGATCAAGCATCCAGGGGACAGCTCTCCTCTACCGGGAAGGGTGGAGACCATGGATCGGCACTTGCCGGACACCTAGCGGAGGCTAGGTATTGGCATGCTGAGTCCCGCACTTTGGGGCACGGAAGAGCAGCCGATCGCAGCCGTGGATTAATATTACGCTGGGCGTGCTAATACATAATTGCACACTCCCTCCTCCGCAAGAAAAGCAGAAAATATATCCCGGATGAGCAGCATGAAACCATCCCCCACAGGCGCCGCCCCAAGATGGCACCTCCCCGGAGCTGGATCCATTCGGGAGGGTTGAGTCCCTCCCAACCACCCTGCCACGAAGGGTAAGCTGTGGGGGCATGAGGGGAGGGAGTCTGATGCTTGGATGATGACGCTAGGGGGACGGTAGAACTGGAGACAGTGCCATCCGGGGTTCACGGGGAGAAAAAGAATACCAAAAAAAATAAAAGGTGAAAAACATAAAATGGCAAATTATATATCAATCAGCCTTACCCCTATTCTTTGTAAGGCCCTCTAGAGCATCATTAAGGCCAGAATATTGTCATCAACTAGTGACTTGTACCACGAACAACATGGGTTACTATGGGTAGTTCATGCATTATATATCTCTTGAATTTCAATAAGAAAGTAAGTAAATATCTTGATATAAAAAAAAAAAGTCTTGTGATCTTCCTAGACTTTAGCAAGGTGTTCTGTTTAGTACACACTGGGCAATTACCTCTAAACTCAAAAACACTGGTACGAATGCTAGCTATACTAAATGGACAGCAAAATGGCTAAAGAATAGACCACGAAGACTTGCAGTTAACAGACATCTGACAGAGGCAATATATCAAGGGGTGTACCTCAGGGCTCAGTGCTTGGCCAGCAATTATTCAAATTTTCATAACTGACTTAACAAGCAATTAGGTGGTTGTCAGCAAAATATGCTGATAACTCCAAAATCGGGAGGCCCAAATAACACTACTTACTGATTAAATACAGCACTGTATCTAGACGTCAAACAGACCCTTACCAAATCTCTGACTGGGCTATAGTATGGAAAAATGCATTTCAACCATGAAAAGTGTAAGGTAATGCCCCCAGTGCAAAAACTAAACAGCATCCATATTATCTATATGGGAAATTTCTATCTTTCACAACCTCTGACAGGGTCCTAGATGTAAATGTAACACATAATCAGGGCTGTACCAAACAGATTAACAAATCTTTATCCACAGCAAATAACACCACGTGGGCAATTCACAGAAACATAAGATCAAGAGAATGCACTGTGATTACTCCTCTTTACAGGGCACACGTACGTCCTCACTTGGATAATGCCTCACAGTTTTGGTGCCCTTTAAGAAAACTGACATTATCCAACTAGAAAATGTTCAATGAAAGACTACTAAGCACATTGAGGGCCTCAAAGATAGGTCTTGTCAGGAAAGACTCCATGACCTAAACTTTCTGTCGCTTGATACAAGATGGCTTAGAGGGGACTAATATATGACACTGTCAATGACCCATTCATAATGTGAGCGCTAGGCTTAACAAGTGGATATAAATAACAGAGGTCACCCTTTACAAATAGTAGGTCATAGATGCTTAACAATAAAGAGAAACTATTTCTATGCCCAGCGTGTAGTAAACCCTTGGAATTCACTTCCTTTAGATATCATCACTAGTAAATCCAAGTTGGAATTTAAAAAGAGCCGGCCCGGTGGCACTGAGTGTTGAGGAGTTGGACGCCACACCTCGCGCCATTCTGGCGACCCGGGGTCAAGAGCAACCTCCAGTTGCCAGGGGTCGGCAGGGAAGGGAGAGGATCGAGAGTCCAATGGATTGCTCCTCTCCCAGGGAGGGGAGGGTTGTCGTCCCGCTCCTTGGCTGCCCCTAGTGGAGGCCGGAGGGCAGTGCCAGAGGCTGAGAGGCACAGAAGCATGGAGACGTGATGTGCATGTGCCACCACACACGCACATTCACGTTGCGAGGAGGACGGGGAGTGTACGGGGAGAAAAATAAAAAAAAAGCAATATTAAGAAAAGAAATTTAAAAACAAACTGGATAACTATTTTTATCAGGTGAATGGGTAAACTGAAGGAGCAAATATGGGCTAATGCGTTCTCGCTTCATCTGTATCTTAGTATGAATGGACCAATCATTAGTAGTCATAATGGCAATAGCGTTCACCACAGGCTGTGTAAAAAGTATCGCTTCAGCTCTAGGTACCAGATATTTTTTTTACAGATACATGAGGAGCAGCTGGAACTGAAGTTGGCCTTTCCAGGTTGCCTTAAGTAAAGGTTTCTAAAGTAGACTGGATAGGAGGTGCCACCGAAGCAAAAAATGTAAGAATATTCAGATACTCCAACTGAGTCCTTTTGGACTGATCAAGGCGACTGTCTCAGATTTGAGTAGTTTTATGCATATTCTTTAGCCATGCCTCGAAAGAACGATCCTAAGAGGCCCGCATCACCTGCTGCAGTGGAACAACAGTCTACAGGATAAGAATATCTTCCAAATCTTCTCCATCCTCTTCCAGGTTGGGACTATACTCATATTCGACATCCATTAACGTGGAATACACAGCAAGTTCTAAAGCCAATACTCCCAGCAGCATCAAAAAAAGTCTCAGGATTGATGCCATCATCATCATCATCAGTGGTGGCAGTTCTTCAAACAATGTCATCATCGGCACCACTACAGCACTGATACTGGCAATGGCACTGAAGATGCTGCATAGCTCCTTACTGGCACCATGGATGGCACTGATAGGCTACAGAGAAGTCACTGCTCCTTTAGAGAAATCCACCTGCCACACTGATCCCTCATATGCAGCAGAAGAGTCGCAGACAGGGGCTGGCACAGCAGGAGTAAAGAAATCCAATTCTGAATACTCCCACATTGAGGATTATTGAGGATTATGAAGGAAGAGTAGAAGGCAACACCATCTTATCATTCACTCCCACCAAAGCCAACAACCTCTACGCAGAAAGGCAATAAGTGGAATGAGACCTATGTCATCACTTTTTTTTTTCTTATGCAACAGCAAGGTTGAATAGGTCCAGGAGCCTGACAGTGAATATGAGCAGGACAGGGGCCATTTGTTTCTATGGCTCTACGAGAACTGCCTATCCTCCTGGGCCCATATAGAAGGGATGTCATGCTCGGCACCGAGGCAATCTCTGCAAGAGAAGTGGGGGTCTTGAGCTGAAATGTCAGTGCAGCAGCAACTGGCTTTAACACCTAGCTACCAGACATAATAGTTATCAAACATGATGTTTGTAGAACCTAGGCAAGATAGAAAGGAAAAACTGTGAGTGCACTGGAAAAATAAATAATACACTTCTTGGTATCTAGGGCTAATAAAATAGCAGGAAAAGTAGCACATAGTATACGAGGAACTAAACAACAGCTGTTGACAAAAATGGAAGTTCTTGTCCCAGTCAAGGAAACCACTGTGCTTTGATGGTGTGGGGAAAAAAAAAAGCAACTGAGGCGGTTGGGGCTGACACCACTATATATGCTGCAAGTGTGCCCATGACACCATGAGTAAGTGCTAGGGAATAGCACCATCAGCCCAAATAGTTCTGGTTCCTGCCATGTTCTGTCACTTCCACCTCTCAGACCAAAGGGTGTGGTTCTATGGAGAAGCTTGAGGACTCACTAGCACTGGCACGCATGGTGAGAAACTCTGCAATTGGAGACTCCTGATGCCAGGATGATGATCTGGCACTTGCTCAGGCCCTGCACCCCAGTCAGCCCAAGGCTGCTTACCTTGTAGTCCAAAAGCCTTAACTTAAAATCTAACAGGCACACTTTACAGGAGGATAGGCAGTTCTCTTAGAGCCACAGAAACAAATGACCCCTGTCCTACTCATATTCGCTGTCAGGCTCCTGGACCTATTCAACCTTGCCACTGCATAAGAGGAAAAAAGTGATATCATAGGTCAGATTCCACTTTTTGCCTTTCTGCTTAGGTTGTCTGCTCCGGTGGGAGTTAATGATAAGCTGGTGTTGCCTCCTACTCTTCCTTCATAATCCTCATGAGGTCCACCTGCCACACTGATCCCTTATATGCAGCAGAGCAGTCGGAGATGGGGGCTGGCACAGCAGGAGTAGAGAAATCCAATGCTGAATACTCCCATATCCACAGTTAAACGATTATATCAGGACCAATGACTTAATCTCCCATAACCAACAAGGCTTTAGAGAGGGCATATAGCACTGAGACTGCCTTGGTTGAGTTTACGGACACTGTAAATAGGGCTACTGAAACTGGTAGCCTAACAGGAACTGTGTTCGTGGTCCTAACCAAGGCATTCGATTTAGTAGATCATACCATCTTATTAAAACATCTTGAACACGTGGGACTTAGAACCCATGCTATCAACTGGTTCAGGGATTACCTTGACAATAGGTTTCAGTGTGTTAATTTTAATGTTTTTTTTCTACTTTCCACAGGGTCCAGTGTGGGCCCTTTACTTTTTACTCTCTTTATTGACCCTATGTCACAAGTATCACATAACTGCGACTTAATACTCTAAGCAGACGACGCAGCACTGGTGCCTCACTGTACTTCGGTTCTAGAAGTTAATTCTACACTAAGCAATGAGTTTACTAAAATTCAAGACTGGTTTTGTCCGAACAATCTGGTTCTAAATAAAATAACAACTAACGCCATGTTGTTTGAATCTGATGTGAAAATAAAAAAATACTCAAGTGATTTCACAGCTTGTTCATTTGGAGGGGGTCCAATTGAGACTGTAGAATTGTTTAAATATTTAGGTATTACTTCGGACCCATCCCTAAAATTCAATGTTCGTATGGACAAAGTCGCTTCCAAGACACATGCAAAGATAGGAACATTATACTGATTGTGACATTTCTTAACAAAAGAAACATGTCTTGCTATTGCTCAACAAAATCTCCTCCCAACATTGAACATGCATCACTGATTACTGATAATGCTCCTGCGTGTACTGTATCTAGAAAAGAAAAATTACTCCCAACAAAAATAGGTAAGTCTGCACTCTTGGCTCCCCATCGCACACCCCACTTAGCAGTAAGGGAAAGGGAGGAAAGGCATATAGGAAACTCCCTGTCCAATCCAATAGCAGGGTGTCCAGAGGGATTGTACCCTTGACCGGAAGTCTGCAGCCGAACTGTGGTAGCGGACGATTGTCTGGAGCTGCGAAAAGGTCCACTTCTGGGGTGCCTCATTTTCTGAAGGCAACCTCCACTACCTGCTTGTTCAGGGACCACTCCTGGTGGACCTGACCGATTCTGCTGAGGGCATCTGCTAAGACATTGTCCTTCCCTGGGAGATGGACTGCCGAGAGGGAGACTTCCAGAGAATATGTCAGGCTCCAGATTTTCATGGCCTCTGTGCACAGTGGGGTTGACCTTGCCCCCCCCCCTTGTTTGTTTATGTAGTACATGGTGGTTGTATTGTCTGTCCTGACCTGCACCACCTTGCCCTTTACTAGGCTGGAGAAGGACTGGATGTCCAGAAGGACTGCCATGAGTTCCAACAGGTTGATGTGTAGTACTGACTCCTGTTTTTGCCATGTGCTCCCCCAGATGTGCACCCCAACCCAGGAGTGACGCATCTGTGGATAGAACCAGTGAAGGGAGTTGCTGCAAGTGTGGCACCCTTATCTGAGGTTGGCCTTGTCTTGCCACCACTGCAGTGCTTGAAGGAATTCTGTTGCGACAGGCACTAGCTTTGATAGTGATTCTCTTTTTTGAAGCCAGTGAGCGCTGAGGTGGAACTGAACGTCCCTCATTTGAAACCTGGCCCCTGACACTGTTGCTGTGGATGCTGTCATTTGGCCTAACAGCTGCAGAAAATGCTTCGCTGACCTTGGGACACGCAGCTTGAAGGAGCTGGCCACCTGCACCAGGCTGTCCACTCTTCCCTGTGGGAGGAAAGCCCTTCCTTTTCGAGTGTCCAACTCTGCTCCTATGAATTCCAGGAGCTGGACTGGTTCCAGTAGTGACTTTTTTAGATTCACCAGGAACCCCAAGGACTGCAGGGTGTCCTATGTAAGTGCCAGTGCCTCCTTGACTTGATGATGTGACTGATCTACAATTAGCCAGTCATCCAGATAGGGGAATACTGTTACCCCCTGCCTCCTTAGGTGCGCCACAGCCACAGCCAGGCATTTTGTGAACACCACTGGGGCAAAAGTCTGTCCAAAGGGCATTGCCCTGAACAGATAATGGCCTGATGGCAACCTGAACCTGAGGTACTTTCTGTGGGACTGCCTGATAGGAATGTGAAAGTAGGCGTCCTTTAGGTCCAGGGATGCCAGCCAGTCTCCCTGCCTTACAGTTGGAAGGATAGTAGTCAGAGTCACCGTCTTGAATGTTGGCTTTGACAAGTGTCTGTTCAGGTGTCTCAGATCCAGAATGGGTCGCCACTCCCCTGTTTTCTTTATTGTGAGGAAGTATCTTGAGTACAAGCTTCTTCCCTTTTGGGTTAAGGGAACTGGCTCTACTGCTCTTTGTGACAGAAGACTGGATACTTACTCCTCTAGTGAAGTGGTTTCTGATGGGGTAGAGGGTTTGAAGACCATTGACCTCAGCTTTGGCATGAACTTGAAACTGAGGACAAGACCCTGGCCCACCACCTCTAGGACCCACTTGTCTATGGTGATATTTTGCCACTCCTGGAGGTAGTGGGCCAGCCCGACCCCTACTGAGACTGGGGAAGCGACCCGAGCAGGAACCTCAGGGTGTCTGCTTTGCCTGGGCTACTGCGGCCACCGCCCCTTCTGCCCCTGCCTCTAATGTATTCCCTCTGTTGTTAGCACTGGGGGAAAGCTAGAGGTTGGAAAAAAGGGCTGTAGTGAGTCCTGCCCCTACCACCTCTGTTCCGGTGTTTCAGGGGCGTGGATGCTCTTTCTTTCACTGCAGCACTCTTATAAGCAGCCTTGTAATTGTCCACTTTTTCATATATGCCTCTGTTTGCTCCCCAAACAGAGACACAGGATCACAGGGAAAATCTAGGGCTTTGGTCTGTGTATCCAGCATCAGGTTGGTGGTCCTGAGCCAGGCAAACCTTCTGAGGGATACTGAAGCTGCCATTTGTCTGGATGCAGTGTCACTGGCATCCATTGCCATCCTGAATTGTGTTTTGCCAGCTTCTTCCAGGTCGGCTGCCATGGGAGATGGAACAGCCTTAGCAATCTCTAGGACTTTGCTCCAGAGAGTTTTCTGGTACCTAGCCACATATGACATGTAAGAGGCCTGTCAAATGGCAAGGGATGACCCTAGGTACACTTTTTTGCCATTGAATCCACCTTCTTAGAATCTAACTTTGTCACAAGCTGCAGCCTGCACTACCCCCTCATAGCTAGGGTGCCCAGAAAGGAATTCCGCTCCTCCTTTGGCAACCCAGTACTTTTTGTCCACCTTTTTGTCTGTAGGAGGTACTGAGGTGGATGTCTGCAAAACTTTTAGGGTCAGTTTCTTGAGGGATTTGTGGATTGGAAGCAGCAATCTTTTTGATGCTGTAACATCCATCATCTCCCTATAGTCCTCTTCCTCCTCGTCCTCAGCTGACTCCTGAGTGGGGAGATCAAGGGTCTGAGCCACTTGTTTCATAAAAGAGTAGTAAGAGGTAAAGTCCTCAGTTCCCTTATCAGGGGAGTCAGGACGGTGAGGATTCGGGGAGATGTCCAGTTCAGTGGGCTCCCCAAAATCATCCTCCTTTTCTTCTTCATCCTCCTCTTCTTCCCCACAGAGGTCACAACCGAGGTCCAGTGAACAGGGATCCTGGGTTGAACCGGGGGTTTGGACCGTTGTATGCAACGGACGTTTTTCAACCGGAACCAGGCTTCCGGACTGCAAAGACTGGATAATCTTAATCGCATTAGTGATTTCTTCAGCAGTAGGAGCCACAGCCTTCTTTGGCTGTGGTTCCTGTCCAGAATGTTTTTCTTTTCCTTTTGCCTGCAACAGCCGGTTCAGCGGCATTCTCAGTGGTATGTTTTTTTCCTGAAGAGCCTTTGCACCGTTCAGGGGGCAGCTCCTTCTGTTCTTTCTAAGGAGGAACCAGTTTATCTGTGGTCAGGTCAACAGCCTTTCCAGTAATTTTTTCCTGCAGTCTTTTCAACCGCCTCTCAACTGCTGACTGCAGAAAATTCTTACAAATCTCACAGTCTGTCTTAAGGTGTTCAAACCCAAGACAGAACACACAGATTAGCAAAAGGTACTCCGCACTCAGTTCAATGCTGGAAACCTGTAGGTCCCTGTTCTTTTCTTGGTTTTCTGTGACATAACCAGAAAAGAAAAACCTGTCTCTCTCTCTCTCTTTTTTTTTTTTTCAGTCAACACCAACTGATAAATAGCCAGGAGTTACCCCAGTAAAACAACAAGAACTATAACCAACTTATATCCCCGAGCTGGAAAAAAGTACAGTTACGTAAGAACTTATCGTAACAGTAGATCTTCGAGAGACAGGCTCTTGCAGTAGGTAATTACATATAGGACTGACGCTAGCCGGCGGCAGGACCCCACGGAAAAAATTTCTAGCTAGCAGTCCCTGGCGAGGACCCCCCCATGTCAGGTGACCCGGCGTCACCACGGCGTCGGATAAAGGGGCGGTCCCGGACGCCCGCCTTCCAGTTCTTTCCCGCCACAGGCCCGGAAGGCCCGGACGAGAGAGAGAAGCAGATATTTCCCTCAATGGAAAAGGAGCTGAAAAAGCCTAGGGGGATGGAGGGCAGGAAGGTATTACCTACTGCAAGAGCCTCTCTCGAAGATCTACTGTTACGATAAGTTCTTATGTAACTGTACTATTTTACTTCGAGAGGGCTCTTGCAGTAGGTAATTACATATAGGACAGAATCCCAAGCAGTCTGGAACAAATGAAAGGCACTGGGAGGATGAACTACTCCAAAAAGTAGCCAATAGTCTAGCAGGTCTCAAGAAAGGAGGCCTTGCAAGACAGCTAACCCGAAGCCTGCTCTACGGCGAGAGGCAATGTCCAAACTGTAATGTTTAGTAAAGGTATGGACTGAAGTCCAAGTGGCGGCAGCACAGATGTCTGCCGCAGACATGTTCTTGAAACAAGCCGAAGAGGCTGCTACTCCACGAGTAGAGTGACCTCTGACTTGACCCGGTAGGGTCTTGTACTTGTCATAACAGAAAGTGATGCAATGGGCCAACCATTTTGACAGGCGTTGCTTAGAGACAGCATTGCCTTCTCTTTTGTGAGCAAAGGAGACAAACAACTGATCAGTCTTTCTGAGATCCTTCATCCTATCGGTGTAGTATCTCAGGATCCTGTGAACATCCATGGTATGGAGCAGGCATTCTCCTTGGTTGGAGTACTGCATGAAGAAGGCAGGTAATTCAATAGACTGATTCAAGGTAGATTCTGCTACCACCTGCGGGAGAAACTTAGGATTCGTGCGAAGGGCTACTCGTTCTTTGTGAAAAATCAGATAAGGGATTTTGCACATCAGGGCCTGGAGCTTGGAAATTCTGCAAGCAGAAGTAATGGCCACCAAGAATAGCGTCTTCCACGATAAAAACTTCAAGTCTGCGGAAGCCGCAGGCTGCAAGGAAGGAAGGTAAGTTTCCTGAGGACAAAGTTCAAGTCCCATGGGGAGCTGGAATCTGGACAGGGGCCTGAGATGAAGGACCCTCTGAGGAAAGTTTTGATACCTCCAGCTGGGCAAAAGCCTTATCAGTGAAAGGGACATGGTAGGCTGAAATAGCTTCATATGGACTTTCAAAGAGGAGTGACTGAGACCCAGGTCGAAAAGATGACGCATGTACTCAAGTAGAATGGTCACAGGACAGGAAAAGGGCTCCACATTCCTGGACACAGCCCAGATGGAAAATCTTTTCCATTTCATGGCGTAGGTGGACCTAGTGGAGGGTTTTCTAGCCTCCACCAGAATCTCGGCCACCTTAGGAGAAATGCCAAAACGAGATTGAGCTAGGTCTGTAGGAGCCATGCATGAAGTTGAAAAGACTTGAGTCCCGGATGGACCAGGGTCCCCTGATCCTGGGTCAGCAATCCTGGAGAGAAGGGAAGAGGAAGAGGAGGAACCTCTGAGTATTGTTGTAGAAGAGAGAACCAGATTTGCCTGGGCCAGAAAGGAGCGATTAGAATCATTCTCACTCCTTCCAAAGCAAGCTTCTGCAGCACACACGGGACCAGAGAAATTGGGGGAAAAGCATAGACAAATCTGTCCTTCCAGCTTAGAGATAGAGCGTCGCTCCAGAAAGCATCTCGCTCTGGAGTAAGCGAGCAAAAGATTGGAAGCTTTGCATTTTGGGAGGAGGCGAACAGGTCTATCTGAGGAGCCCCCCAAATCTGGAAGATGCTTTCTAGCACTTTTACGTCCAGTTCCCACTCGTGTGGTAGAGCCTAGTGCGACTTAGTCTGTCTGCCAGGACATTGTTGACTCCCGGAACATGGATCGCTGTGAGGTGAAGGTTGTGAAGCGTTGCCCATTCCCAAACTCTCATCGCTTCCCTGCACAGCGGGTAGGACCGAGTCCCTCCCTGCTTGTTGATGTACCACACCACGCACATGTTGTCCATTTGGACAGCTAGGTGACCGGGAAGGATGAATTGGTGAAGGGCCTGGAGAGCATACAGCACTGCTCAAAGCTCAAGCACGTTGATGTGGAGAACTATCTCCAAGTTTGACTATAGGCCCTGGGTTCGGTGAGGACCCAGATGGGCTCCCCAACCTTCGCCTGAAGCGTCCGTGGTCAGAGTCTGATCGGGGGGAGGATGAAATAAGCGGACCCCCCGGAAAACGTTCTCTCGAACCATACACTATTGCAAGTCTCTTACCATCAGCGAGGAGATCAGAACGAGATGATCTAGGTCATCTACTCATTGATCCCAATGAGATCGGAGAGTCCACTGAGAGATTCTCATGTGGAGGCGCGCGCGCGGAACCGTCAGGATGGCCGCCGCCATAAGCCCCAGTAGATGGAGCACTGACCCTGCCGGAACCCTCCTGTTTTCCGATAGGAGGGAAATCTGGGACTGGAGGGAGGCACCTCTGTCCGGAGGCAGGAAGGCCCTGCACATTGTCGTGTCGAGGATTGCCCCGATGAACTGGAGCCTCTGTGAAGGCTCCAGGTGAGACTTGGAATGGTTGATGGTAATACCCAGGCCAGTGAAAACCTGCTGGGTGAGGGAGAGAAAATGCAGGAGTTCCTCCCTGGATGGGGCTGCCAGGAGCCAGTCGTCCAGGTAGGGAAAAACCTGAGCTCCCAAAGTATGCAGGTGGGCTGCTACCACCGCCAGGCATTTGGTAAGACTCAGGGAGCCGAGGAAAGACCAAAAGGGCGCCGGAATTGGTAGTGGTCCCCTGGAACACTTAACCTGACGTGATTCTCGGTGCGAAGGGCTTAATGGGATGTGTAAGCACGATCCTGCATATCCAGTGCACAAAGCCATTGGCCTGGCCGGAGCAGGGGCAAGAGGGTTTGAAGGGAAAGCATCCTGAACCTCTTGTATTCCACATAAAGGTTCAGGGAGATGAGATCGAGAATGGGTCTGAGATCTCCCGTCTTCTTTGGTACGAGGAAGAAATGGGAATAGTAACCCGTCCCGTGGAGGTGAGGGGGACGGGCTCTATAGCCTGCTTTGCAAGAAGAGCAGAGATTTCTTCCCTGACCAAAGGAAGATGGTCCCTTGAGTAAGAGGAGTTCAGAGGGGGGTGACGTGGAGGTTTCTGCAGAAACTCTATGGAATGCCCTCTGCTATGATCTGGAAGCACCTATGAATTCGATGTTATCCTCTCCCAGCCCGGAAGGTGGAGGGAGAACCTCCCTCCCACCGCTCTCGGAGCGCCCGGAGGCGTGGGAGAGGGAAGGAGTCAGGTGGTGTGAGGCAGCCGCAGCTGGGGCACCCATTGCTTTTTAGGCGGCTGGGGCCTGCAGCCGTGGGGCCGGACGCTTAGTGGCCCACCTTCCTGAGGTTTCGCTTGAGCCGGCCGCGCCCGGAAGCGACAGCGCTGTGGGGATGGGGACAGTACATTGACTCAACAGATTTAAGGGCTGTCCCTTCCTCCGTAAGTCAGTGATGATGTCCTTGACATCACCACCGAAAGCACGGAACCCCTGAAAGGTGCTTCTTGAATTGCTGACTGCAACTCCGGGACCAGACCTGACACCCGGAGCCATGCGTGACGCCGAAGACTTACGGCGAACGCAGAGTCGGCCCTGCAGTGTCCACTGCATCGTAGGTCATCCTCAGAATGTGACGGCTGTCAACGAGCAGAACGGACTAGGTCGGCTAACTCCTGCTTGACTTGAGAGTCAGGCAAGGAGTCAATCTTAGATTCCGCCTGGGTAAGGACAGCCTTCTGGTAATCCCCATATGTGCTACATAATCTGGGGTCCTAATCCCCAGTGTGGAAGAAGCGAGATCTTCCTTCCATACTGATCCAGAAGGCGAGATTCTTTATCCGGGGAGACAAGCTCTGTGTTTTGGGTGAGCGGACCGCCGCGGAGCGGCGCAATCACAACCGAAGTCTGCATGGGGTGAAAGTCTAAGAAGCTCCACACTCCGGAGCCTAGTATAGCCTGTTCGACTTCCTAGGAAGTGGGGCTAACGACGACGGTTGCTTCCAAATAGTGGAAACAAGGTGGGCGTGAGGCTCGATCCAGGGTGGCACTAGGGTAGGAGCCCTAAGGGGCAAGTCCAGATGTTCGGCAAGTTTAACCCATTGAGGATCTGGCTCTAAGGAATGCCACTGATGGACTTCCTGGATCTTTCTGAGCAACTCCGTGAAGGAAGGATCCTCCGGAAGAGACTTAGGAGTCCTCGGCCGGGGCTTGGACGGAGAGCGCGGTTCGTCGTCTTTCTCGGAACATCCATCGGAGGCCTCCGAGGAGTCCGAGAGAGAAGAAGAGGAGGAATTTGAAGCAGAGTAAGACTCCCTAGCTCGTCTAGGGGGAGGAACGGGTTCCTTAGGGGGAATCCCAGGACACGTGTCCTGCCCCTCTCTGGATCCCGAGGGCAAAGCCCGGGAGTCCGGAGGTGGAGAGGGAGTATGCCGTCTGGGGGCGACGGGAGCCGGTGGTGGCACCATCGCTGTAAGACGGCTCTCAACTTCCTTGGTGAGCTGAGCCTTGGCCTCAGCCCACTAGGAGGCAAGAGTCTCCTGAAGATCCACCGGCGGCCTAGGGGGCGGTGGAGGAGGAGGAGGGATAGTTGTACGGAGGAAATCCATAGGGAGAGTATCCGTAACCCGGCTGCGAGTATACCAGAGTTGGGTACTGCGGCATCAGGTACTGCGGCGCAGGATACTGCAGACCTGGGAAAACCGGCGTCGGATAGGATGGCGGATACCCAGGCATTGGAGAAGCTGCCGGAGCAGATGGCCCATCCAGGTACTCCACGGGCGGATCAGCCGAGATAGGCCCGTGGGGTGGAGGGCCCAATGGAAGAAGAATATCCCCCGGCGGCATCGGAGGGGCCGGAATCGGAGCCGGCGTTGGCAGGGCCAGTGTCGGGGCCGGCGTCGGAGGAGCCGGTGTCAGGGGGGACGACGTCAGATCCGGTTCTGCAGGCAGAGGATCGGACGGCAGCCCAGGATCCCGAGCCTCGTCCCGGGGACGGCGGGAAAAATCCCGGGTCAGGCAGGGGACTGGGGCTCCTGGACGGCAGCGAAGGCTGCGGGAACCTGGTACTGACAGAAGAAGGAGGGTCTGCCGTGAGGCTCGAGGTCCGGCACACATCGGAGAAGCCGACGCGTGGCTTAGGGGCCGAATCCCGTGGACGCCAGAGGAGCCGGCGTCCGACTGGGGTCCCTTCGTCGGAGACGGGCCGAGGATGAGAGGAGGCCCGGTCCGAGGGGACACTGCCGCGCCGCCGCAAGGGTCGAGTGTCTTAGCGCCTTCTCCCGGGCGCATGCTGGAGGAGCCGACGTCCGGCTTAAGGGAGGTGCCGCACCAGTAGGGGCGCAAGCCTGCAGTGGTACTGGGGGCTGGAGCCGCTTTTGCCAGGAGGCACCCGCAGGCTCGAACGCGAACCCGGACAGGTGAAGCTGGACGCCTCCAAGGCCTTGGAGGCTGCCATCAGGCTGATCCTCGAGGGGATGTTGAGCTGTCCGCGACTCCAGATGGAGTCGCCGGAGGAGGAGGCCTTCTCCCGTGCCTTTCCTTGTCCGGCTTCTTGTGCCCCTTCAGGGAGGTCGATGCCTGCCGGTTTCTTCAACTTCTTCTCCATCGCTGCACATCTTCTTTTTGAGGAGATGGGCTTCGAGGGACTGCTGGCGTCGCTCTGCGGGGTGGCAGGCTGAAACGTAAGACAGTGCGGGCACTTGTCGACTGCGTGGTCGGGGCCTAAGCAGAAAGGCAATGGGAGTGACCGCTTTGTGAGGCAGTTGGGCCGCGACGAAATGCGACTTATTCTTCCTTGAAGGGGACGACATATACAGACGCTCACCTGACGACAGAAGTATAAAATACAATACTGAAAACTTTTTCGAAAACCGGCGAGTAACAGGACTGAGCGATATGAACTTAACCACGGGAGCTGCACGGCTGACGGCAGGAAAAGAACTGGAAGGCGGTGTCCGGGACCGCCGCTTTATACCGACATCGTGTGACGCCGGTCACCTGACGTGGGGGCGGTCCCTCGCCAGGGACTGCTAGCTAGAAATTTTTCCGTGGGGTCCTGCCACCGGCCGGCGTCAGTCCTATATGTAATTACCTACTGCAAGAGCCCTCTCGAAGTAAGATCTTAAATTACACTGAAATTTACTTCAGAGGTAGGGTAACCGAAAAGGAACCGAACAACTTACCCAAAAACAACTAAATCTAACTAATTCTACCTGATACCAAGGACAGTGCTTCAAATTCTGAAAAGAAATAAGCAGTACTTAGTGAAAAACTGAGAAAATAAATCTTTTCAAGCGAATGAAGGAGAGCTCTCCGGAGACGTCTTACGGAGGCAAACAGAGTAAAGAATCTGACCATTGAACTGTAACCAGGAACAGTGGTTTGAAAACTGAGCTCGAGCCTAGCATTCCACCATTTGCATAGGTTCTATTAACCATTTCAGCTCCGGGGAAGTCCTATGCTGAGACCATACTGCATTAGTCAGAATACAGTAAGATTTCCTGGGGTTTGAAAAACACTGTTTTCACAGCTCAAACCAAACAAGGGAGATGAAGACCAATTAACAGAGAGAGTGAGCCCAGAGGATGGAGGGTGGGCGTGTGAATCAATGTTGAAGATGGTCCAAGAAGATCAACAATTACGATGAGTACTAATCTCCATATCTTTCTGGACTTTATCTTCACCATTGATTCATACTGCTGGGTTAAAATACCACGCTCAGACAAAAATACCCTGAGCAGGGCGGTAGGAGATGGAACTGACTCAGGACAAGAGTCCGTTAAGGATTGTCCTGCCAAAAGAAGCATGCTGTCTGGCACAGACATCCAAGGCATAGTGCTCGAAGAAAGTTTGCACTGTGCTCCAAGCAGTGGCTCTGCAAATATCAGTGATGGGAACAGAGCAAATTTCTGCCAGAGACATAGCAACAGCTCTGGTAGAGTGGGCATGAAGAAAAAATTACTCACCATAGTAATGTTGTTTCTTCCAATGGAGTCTTGCTGTATTCTGACAAGTGCGGTATGACTGGCCAGTTCAGCTGACCAGGAACCAGGAGAACAAAGAATTAAACTCTATCCAAATGCACAGAACATTGAGCTTGAGCTCGGTTTTCAAACCACTGTTCTCGGTACGTTCTAGTAACTGATCAGATTCTTATGAAGCTTACTATTAGAAAGATATAGGAAAAAACTCTAACCAGACCTAAGCACCCCCAAGGGCAAACACAACAATAAAGAGGGGCACGTAGAAGACTCAAGTCACTGATGCTCAAGGAAAAATCTCCTACCCACTAGTGGGTGAAAAGATATCACTGGGCTGGAGGGGAGGCAGGGTGGGAGGTCGGAATACAGCAAGACTCCATTAGAAGAAACAACATTACTATGGTGAGTAATTTTTTCTTCAAACAACATGAAGTCCTGCTGTATTCTGACAAGTGCAGACTACAAAGCAGTGCCCCCTGGAGGTGGGTATAGAACCTACTTGGGAAATAGGCTCTGCAACACTGCTGTGCCAAACCTGGCATCACTTCTGCCCTGGTTGTCCAGGCAGTAGTGCTAAGTGAATGTGTGAACAGTCTTCCAGGTGGCTGCCTTACAGAAATCTAGTAAAGGGACATCCCTGGCAGGTGCTGCTGAGGCAGTAGTCTCCCTAGTGGAATGGGCCCTAAGACCTGCTGATGGGTCCTTACTCAGCTTGTTATAACACAACTGGATACAAGCCACAATCCTTCTAGCTATGGTCCTTTTAGTGGCTGGCCTTTACCCACTTCACCATAGGTAAGGAACAGCTGGGAATAGTCCTTCCTTAGCTCTTTTGTCCTGTCCATGTAGTAGCTAATGGCCCTCTTTCCATCCAGACTATGGAGCCTGCATTCACCTGAGCTGGAATGATCCATGAAGAACACAGGTAATGTGATGGACTGATTAAGATGGAAATCAAAGACCACCTTAGGGAGAAATTTCCTATTGGTTCGGAGGACAATCTTATTATCTATGTGGGAAGCAATGTAATTGGGCTCCACTGACAAGGCCTGGAGCTCACTGATCCTTCTGGCAGAAGTGATGGCCACTAGAAATAGTCTTCCAAGTCAGAAACTTGAGTTCAACTGAAGACATAGGTTCAAAGGAAGGCTGCATAAGCTGACCTATGCAAATATTTAGATCCCATGCTGGGGTAGGCTCCCTGTGTGGAGGATGGAGGTGGAGCAAACCCTTGGAAAATGTCTTGATGATTGGGTGTGCACCTAGGGAAGGGTCCTTCCCTGCTGACAGATAGGTACAGACAGCTGCCAGGTGCACCTTTAAGGTAGATGGCTGTAGTTGTAATGACCGAAGATGTACCAGATAATCCAAAAGTGCTGGCAGACCAGCATGCTGTGGATCCAGGCCTTGTTGGAAACACCAGATGGAGAACCTTTTCCACTTGGAGGAGTAGGTTTTTCTAGTGGAAGGCTTCCTGGACACTCACAAGATGTCCAGAACACCTTCAGAGAGATGCAGATCTGCATATTCTAAGTCCTCAAGAGCCAGGCCCTGAGTCAAAGGGACTGGAGATTGGGGTAGAGGATTCTCCCCTGAGAGGATGTCAGCAGATTGTACCTCCTGGGGAGGCAATTGGCCACTGATAGGGACAGTAGCATCGAGTACCATGGTTGCCTGGCCCAGTCTGGGGCTATGAAAATCATGGTAGCAGGCTGAGACTTCAGCTTGACTAGGACCCTGGATAACAGGGGAAAAGGAGGAAAGGCATAAAGGAACCTGTTCGACCAGTCCAACAGCAGGGCCTCCAGTGGCACCGAGTCCTGAGCATGAGGCCTGCAACAATACAGGGGCAACTGATGATTGTCTAGGGATGCAAAGAGATCATCTCTGGCACCCCCCAAATCCTGAATACTGACAGAAGGACTAGTCTGTTCAAGGCCCATTTGTGATGGCCCTGGCTGATTCTGCTGAGAGCATCTGCTAGGACATTGTCCTTTCCTGGCAAGTGGACAGCTGATAGGGAAATGTTCAGGAAGTAGGCCAGCTTCCAAATCCTCATGGACTTTGTGCAGAGCAGTGAGGATCGCGTTCCCCCATTTGTTGATGTAGTACATGGTAGTGGTGTTGTCTGTCCTGACTTGCACTACTTTGTCCTGCAAGTGATTGACAAATGCCTGGATTGCCAAGAGCACTGCTCTGAGCTCCAGAAGGTTGATGTGCAGAGACTCCTGAGGAGGTCAGGTGCCATGGGCTGTGTGGCCCCCAGGTGAGCACCCCAGCCTAGCAGGGAAGCATCTGTTGTAAGCACTAGACAGGGGGTCTGAGGAAGAAAGGGGACTCCCACTCTGAGGTTGTCCATGTCCTGCCACCACTGGAGGGCTAGTAGTAAGGTGAGAGACATTGGAATCAGTTGGGTACATGACAACTTGCTCCCGTCAACTCACTCCCAATGTGTTCACTCCCAACTACTCGCTCCCTTACAAACTCACTCCCTGTCAAACTCGCTCCCTGTAAAAATCACTCAGTTACAAATTCATGTAACAGGAGTATTTGCACTCCACTCCACTGACAATGAGACTGACAAGTTCAACAAACGTCAATCACTGTTCGCTCTGTGCCCTCAGCTAATCCCAATAAACTCTAACTGACCAAACTGTAATTAGCCTGTTCGCGGATGGAACATTCAGTGTTTCACCCCCACTATTCCACCAGCTTTTGTCATCATGGGGGACCGTTTGGGTAACATACAACCAGCGATACATGCTCTCCTGCCAAAGAAGAGAAGGGAGACTTATGTGAGAATGCTAGAGGTCATAAAAGTTATTAATCCAAACCTGAGTCCTGCTGTCATTATGACGGACTTCGAGAGAGCTACCATTTCAGCATTTAACTCAGTTTTCCCACATGCCAGCAAACAGGGGGCTTTTTCCATTTCACACAGTGTATTTACTGGAAAATTCAATTGAAGGGACTGTCTGTCAAATATTCCCAAGATCCAGAATTTTCACTAAAATGCAAATATTTACTAGCACTGTCTTTTTACCCACTGGACGAAGTTATTGCAAGATTTTAGGAGATTACTGATGATACTCTCAATGTATTCCCTCATGAACTAGAACCGATAATCGATTATTTTGCGGCCTGTCAACACAGTGGTTGGATTTCCGACAAAAAGCGACCCCAAGTTCAGGAAGCAGACTGGGTATTAAGCACAGCCGTGGGAGAATGGCTTGAGTTTCAACGACAGCTTGCCTTCTCCGGGGAGGTGGGGCTTGATTCACGCCTATTGCACTGACCCCGAGCAGAGGCTCAGGGTACTGCAAGCCCTGTAGGGGATGGGTGGCCAGAGTACGCAGTGGACATCGGTGCATTGCGCCTTGACGTTGGGGCTGCACTGCATATGGGAGAAAAATGAGGAAAGCGCCTACCAGCGCTGGGAAGACGGGCTGCCGGAAGCATGCCTCTGATGTGCCCCCGCTCACCCTGCCACCTCTAGACTGACTAAAAGTTAGAAGCTCGGGGTGTAGTGCCCCACCTCGTCCCTGCTCGGGGGTAAACCGAAGCTCCATGGGGACCTGGAGATAGGTGAGGGTAGAGCGGGAGGCAGGAAGATGACTCCTTTGAGCCCAAGGGTCGGGCTGGCAGGACGTAGGGGAGTAGAGAAACTGCAATTTCAAAAAAAAATAATCCATTATTTGGGGGATGTTTGGATCAGTAGGCACAACAGAAGGGGAACGGGTTGCAGACAGCTGCACTATCCCATAGGGTTATGGAACCACACTGCCAGTGTAAAGGATGGTACAGTTAAAACAAGTAACGCTGTAGAGGCGTTTCATCATGGAATGCAGAGCCTTCTATGCATGGCTCACCCGACAGTCTGGAAGTTCACTGAAGGTCTGTGTGCAGTGCAAAAAAAAAAAAGGAGTCAGAGGTGGAATAGCTGATAGCCGGAAACACACCAAATGCATCATGTCGCATTTACAGGGATAATGCAGAGCGACTGGTGTATATGCTGGAGAAATATGAGGACAGAATGACAGAGGAATTTCTGTGGGGTATAGTGCCTAGTTTTGAATATTAAGGACTGCTGCCTGGGCTTTTAATCCTTGTTGCCTGTGCTTTTAATCATTTGTGATTTTAAACATTTGATAACGTTTGTAACTCCGGACTGCCCTATATACCCATGGATTACTACTGAATTACTACTCATATCTAAGTGACTACGGCAAGTAAGCAGTTTATCTTGTATTGGGACTATCATTTCCAGTGTATCGGAGCAAACTGGTAGGGAGCGGGTTGACGCAGGAGCGTAATGTCGTGGGAGCTAATTATCGGGAGCGAGTCTGTAAGGAGTGAATTAGCAGAGCGAATTGTTGTGTTCCAGAATCAGTTTGGACAGGGAATCCTTCTTCTGGGACCAGAAGGATCTCAGGTGGAACTGAATATCCCTCATCTGGAACCAGGCCCCGGAACCACAGCTGTGGTGGAGGCCATGTGACCCAGAAGCTGCAGGAAGTACCTTGCTGGTCGAGGGACTCAAAGGCGAAAAGACCCTGCAAGGTGGATGAGGGTTTGTGCCCTTCCTGGAGGCAGAAAAGCATTTGCCTGGATAGTGTCCAGCTCTGCCCCATGAAGTCCAGAAGCTGTACAGGTGTCAGGACTGACTTTTTGAAATTCACCAGGAAACCTAGAGACTGAAGAGTATCCTGAGTGAGATCTAAGGCTTCCTTTACCAGCAGGGGGGGACTGACCCACCAGGAGCCAGTCGTCCATGTAGGGGTAAAGTGAAACCCCTTGCCTTCTGAGGTATGCCACTACCACTGCTAGGCATTTTGTGAATACCCCTGGTGCAGAGAATGGCCTGAAAAGCATGGTCTTGAACTGGTAGTGGCCTGAAGGAAGCTTGAAATATTTTCTGTGGCACTGACTGATGGGGATGTGAAAGTAGGCATCCTTTAGATCCAGGGATGCCAGCCAATCCCCTTGCCTGAGGGTAGGCAGAATAGTAGCCAGAGTTGTCATTCTGAACTTTGGCTTTGTAAGATGCTTGTTCAAGTACCGAAGATCTAGAATGGGCTACCTCTCCCCGGTTTTCTTTAGTGAGAGGAAGTACCTGGAGTACAATCTTCTTCCCCTGTGCTGAGGTGGCACAGGCTGCACTGCCTCTGAGAGAAGAAGAGTGGAAACCTCTGCCCCCCAACATGGTTGTTTCTGTAGGACTGGCAGGTTTGAAAGCTCTTGGTCCCAGTTTTGGGAACAGCTTGAAGCTGGCCTACTATCTCCAGGACCCATCTGCCTGAAGTGATGGATTGCCATGCCTGGAGACAGTAGGCCAGTCTGCCCTCTACAGGGATATGGGAGGTGACCTGAGCAGATTCCTAAGGGTGTCTGCTTAGTAGGGGTAGCAGACTGGGAGGTGGAAGCAGCACGGCTAGCACCTCTCCTGCCCCTCCCTCTGAAGAAACCCCTGGGTTGCTGGTAAGAGGGAAAGTCTGGGCCTGATAGAAAGGCATGGGGTAAGGTCTGCCCCTGCCCCATGCCTGCTGTCTCTGAGGAGTGGCAGACTTTTCCTTGGCCGAAGCACTCTTGTATGCCACTCTGTATTCATTCATCTTTTTCATATAGGCTTCGGTCTGTTACCCAAACAGAGAGTTCTGAGTCAGGGGAAAGTCCAGGGCATTATTCTGTGTATCCTGGGATAAGTTAAGTGCATCTTAACCAGGAAAACCATCAAAGAGAGATGGCAGATGCCACAGCCCGAGAAGCTGCATCATTGGAGTCCACAGCCATATGGAAATGGGACTTGGGTGCCTGTACCCCCCATTGTGACCAGCTCCTGAAGGTCTGATGCTAATTTAAGAGGGGCCTTCTGAGCCAACTGCTCAACAGATTCCCAAAGGGATTTCTGATACCTTGAGGCATAGGCCATATAAGAGGCCTGCCTAATGCCCAGGGAGGAAGCTAGGTAAGTTTTCTTGGCAAGGGAATCCACCTTCCTGGATCCTTGTCAGGGGGATGAGAAGCCAGAGAAATGCCAGTCTTTTCACAGGCTGCAGTATGAACCACCCCCACATGGCTGCAGTGGCTGGTTAAAAATTCAGTGAGATTGCCAGCCAAGACATATTTTCTGTCCATCTTTTTATCAAGTGGAGGGACAGAATTAGGAGTCTGGAGGATCTTAAGGGTCTGCTTCTGCAGGGACTTGTGGACAGAGATCAACAGCCCCTGGGAAACAGGGAGATCCATCATCTCCCTGTAATCCTCTTCCTCTTCCTCATCCTCCTGGACAGACAGCTGCAGGGTCTCTGCCACCTGCTTCATAAAATAAAAATGAGAGGTGGTCTCTGAAACAGGTCGAGGAGGAGATCCATACTGAGGATGGTCAGAGGAAACCTCAGGATCTATGGGCTTACCCTCATATTCACAATCTGATCCACAATTCCTCAGGGTTCAAAGGAACTGAAGGAATTGAACCAGCAGGCACCTGAACCAGTGGCTGCCCAGACGGTATCTGCGACGGTTCATCGAAATCGGTCTGCAGAGACAGAACTATATGGATGGCTTTGGCAATCTCCTCCACAGTTGGAACCGCAACCGGTTGCTTGCGCGATTCCAAACCGGACTTATTAGATTTTTTAGATGGAGCGGGGTCTGAAACGGACTCCGACCACCTTTTAACTGACAAGCGTTCACCTTGGCCAGCGGGTTCGGTACTAGGGTCGGACGGTTCGGTTGAACAGGACCCAACTTCCACAGAAGCTTTTTCCATCCTTTCCCTTAGTTTACCCAGCCTTCTATCGAGGGTAGATTAAGGAAATTGTTTACAAATATCAGTCTGATTGCAAGTGGTCGAAACCCAAGCAATACAAACAGACCAAGTGTGGATCAGCTTTGGCAAATTGCTCCCCGCACTCGGTACAATGCTGAAACCCAGTGGGACCATTTTTTCTCTTGGGTTTCTGTGACATAACCCCTAGAATTTGAGTGCTGAACCCAATGGCTTAGTTAGGCCGGTTAAGCAAAGCCCAATTTGAATTTTATCCAAAAGTGGCTTAGTCAGGCCCAGATAAAAGAAAACTACTTTTCAATATTTACCCCTGGTGGCTTAGTTAGGCTGGGTAAGAAGAGAGACGAAGTTCTGACCGATCAATGGTTTAGCACTGGGTGAGAAAAAAAAACAAGAAAAAAAAACTCAGTTTTGGTCAGAACTTGGAACCGGATCCCAGAATAACAGAAAACAGTAATTTTACTTGCAAAAAGGGAAGAAAAGGAAGTACAGTCTCCTCACAGTCAACAGAACCGGTCGGTAACCGAAAAGCCTACTCTATACCGAAGACTGTGGTCTGAAAAGAAACTGCAAGAAAACAGTAAACGGGGGTTCGAAAAACCGACTAAACAATCTTCCACCGAAAACAGATGAGGAGCAATCTCCGAGGCGTCTTCACTGGTCAGCGGAGTAAAGAATCTGATCAGTTACTAGGACGAACCGAGGACAGTGGTTTGAAAACTGAGCTCGAGCTCAACGTTCTATGCATTTACATAGAATAACTCTGTTCTCTGGGACAGCTGAACTGGTCAGCCATACTGTGGGCAATGAACTAGTCAGTCATACTGTGGGCAGCTGAACTGGTCGGTCATACTGCACTTGTCAGAATACAGCAAGACTTCATGTTGTTTGAACGTGGCCCTTCAACTTAACCTGAGCCATAGAATAACAATGGTGAAGGCAAGCCACTATCCAAGTAGAAATTCATCTGATCATAACCGGCTGACCCATCCGGTTCAGGCTGAATGAGACAAAGAGCTGCCTGGACTGTCGGATGGCCTTAGTTGTATCGATGCAGAACCGGAGGGACCTTTTAACATCCAGAGACTGGAGGGTGTGCTCCCCCTTAATCTGTAAACTGGGGAAATGCATGGGCAACACCAAAGGTTGGTTCAGATGGAACTCCGAAACTACCTTAGGTAAGAACTTGGGGTGTGTACAGATAACCACCTTGTCTTTATGGAAGACAGTATACAGAGGGTCCGTGACTAAAGCATGCATCTCAAAGACACTATGGGCAAAGGAGATGGCTACAAAAATGATTTTGCAAGTGAGGAATTTGAGGCCACTCATAGCCAGGGGGTTCAAAGGACTTACGAGTGAGCATGTCCAACACAAGGTTAATATCCCAGGGGGCTACTGGTTTTCTTACTGGGGGGGCCTTGTGTGCAGGATACCCTTCAAGATTCTCTTGAAGAGAGGCACTTGGGCCAGAGTAAGGTACTGGACTGGCTCATGGGTAGGCAGAGACAGCATATAGATGAACCTTAACAGAGAAGTATTGTAATCCAGTATCAGAAAGGTCCAATAAGTACTCTAAAATCTTGTCCGGTGGACATCAAAATGGATCCAAATGAGACATGGCGCACCATTCAGAGAAGTGCTTCCATTTGGCTGTGTAAGTCTTTCTGGTAGAAGGTTTATTTCAGCCAAGAGAATCTCAGAGACCCTCTGCGAGACCTTAAATTTGCTCACTTCTTCAGGAGCCAGGCATGGAGATGAAAGGAGCGTAAGTGGAGATGGACCAAAGACCCCTACATCAGAAGGTCCGTCCATACAGGTAGAGGCCTTGGAGGGGCCACTGAATTTGTTGATCAATGGAAACCAAATTTGTCACAGCCAGAACGGGGCAGCCAAAATCATTTTGACTCTGTGCACCTCCAACTTGGGCAGTACCCTCTGAACTAGTGGAAGATGAGAAAATGCATACAAAAAGCAATTTGTCACTCCAGAGGTGAATGCATTCTGACAAAAAATGCCAGTTCTAGATTTTTGGAGCAGAACTGAAGCAGTTTTGCACAGAGTGGGAACGCAAAAAGGTCCATATCTGGAGTTCCCCACTCGTCGAAGACAGACTGTACAACACCTGAGGCTAATGACCACTCATGAGGATCTGCTTCTGTCCGACTGAGTTGATCCACCAGATTGTTCTGAGCCCCTTGTAAGTAAACTGCTTGGATCAGATCTTTCTGTAAAGAGCGTGCTCTGCTGAGGTAATACATGACTGGCTTGTTGTCTGTCTGAAGGAGGATTACCTTCTGACAAAGTCTTCTAAGCTTTGAATGGCATAAAGGACTGCTCTAATCTCCAACACACTGATGTGAAGATAATATTCCATGTGAGTCCAAACTCCCTGGGTGTGGTGACCCTGACAGTGGACTCCTCATCCCAGGAGAAATGTGTTTGTGGTAAAGGCAATCTACGGTTCTGGTGGAGAGAAGGGAAGACCTTGAAGAAGGTTGTCATCCTGTGTCCACCACGCAAGCAATTGAAACAGAGGCTTTGTCACTTTGATGGGTAAGATTGAGGATGCGCTATAGAAGACCACTGGGTGCTGAGCACCCACTTAGTCTTCCATATGTGCAGTCTTGCCAGAGGCACTGTGAAGACTGAGGAGGCCATGAGGCCTAGCATCTGCTGCATGCAGTGAGCCTGCATGGACATTTTCTCCATGATGAGGTGTGCCATCTGAAGGATGGCTTTCCTCCTGTCCTCTGGGAGGACTGCACTCACCTTGGTGGTGTCCAAGAGGGCTCCTAAAAAGAGGAGAAGCTGTAAAGGCTGAAGCTGCAATCTCTCTAAGTTCAGCAGGACCCCATGGAGGATAGGAAATGAGATGCTATGACCACTGCATCTTCTGTGCTCTGTCTGGATGGGCTTGCCAGGAGCCAGTCCTCCAGGTAAGGGAAGACCTGTAGCCCGAGCTTTCTGAGGTGTGCTGCGAGAACTGAGAAGCAGTTTGTAAAGACTTGCAGCATGGAGGAGAGCACAAAGGGCAGGACTCTTGAATTGGTAATGCT
Organism: Neoceratodus forsteri; assembly: GCA_016271365.2. Taxonomy (NCBI): domain Eukaryota; kingdom Metazoa; phylum Chordata; order Ceratodontiformes; family Ceratodontidae; genus Neoceratodus; species Neoceratodus forsteri. Next base: position 1,269,731,781 of record CM057449.1, on the reverse strand, counting down.
GACCCAAAGCCACAAAGCATAGAAACTTATGGTGGCTGGGTGCACTGGGATGTGCTGGTAGGCATCTTGTATGTCAATGAATGCCAATTAGTGTTGCGGCTTGAGAAGAGGCAGAGGGGGTTCTTAGGGAAACCATCCTGAACTTCTCATGATACAGAAACTGGTTTCGTTTTCTGAGGTCGAGAATGGGACGCATGCCCCCAGTCTTCTTTGGGACAAGGAAGTAACGAGTGTAGCAGCCTGTATTGTGTTCTGTTAGAGGCACTACTTTCACTGCCCTGTTTTTCAGAAGGTCCACTATCTCCACAATGAAAAGGTCTGACAAGGCAACCAACAGAGTGTGCTGGGTTTTGAGAGGATTGTCCGGGGGATTTCTGAAAAGTTCAGCAAGTAACCCTCTCTAATGATCTGCAAAACTCATTTGTCTGTTGTGAGGGACTTCCACTGATGTTAAAACTGAGTCAGATGCCCCCACTTGGAAGGAGAGGTCTGCCTCAGGCTGCTGAGGCAGAGCTGGGGCTGGAGCTTTAGAGGGTGGCACTAGGCACTTTTGAGGCCTGTGCTTTCTGTTGCATTTTCTTTTCTGGCTGAGGAAATTAGTACTTGGTTTGGGCTCCTCTGCCTCTTCCATGAAAGGACTGCTTGTTGTGACAGGACAGACGGCCCTTCCCTCTTTGTGGATGTGAAGGGGCCGGTCTAGCAGATTTGATGGCTATCCTAGTCTTCTGAGAGGCCTTGAGAGACTGTTCTCCCCCCCAATTCATTTCTTTATTAAAAAGTTTAAACAGTAACAAACAAAAGAAGACAAACATTAACAATGCCACCAAAATATTGTGAGCATATCTTCCAGAAATAAAAAACAAACAAAAACAAGAAACAGAACACATTTTTCATTGCCAATTTGAGAGACTGTTCTACCTGTTGGCCGAACAAGTAAGTGCCATCAAAGGGAACATTCATGACTTTTTGCTGGGTGTCAGAGGAAAACCCTGAAGTCCTCAGCCAGGAATGTCTCCTCGTGCAGATTCCAGCAGTAACAGAGCGGGAGGCAGTGTCATATGCATTTATGGCTGCCCTTAGCTGATGACTGTTAGATTCTATGCCATGAGTGACAGTCTGAAGGATCTTCTGTTTAGTGTCAGACTCTGGTAAGGCCTCCACAAGAGACTTAAGGGAGGTCCAAAGGACATATTCACATTAAGAGATATGTCCTTGATAACTGGCTATTAGCATATTCAAAGTGGCAGCTGTGAAAGCCCTCTTTCCCATGGTGTCAGTCTTATGAGACTCCTTACTGATCATAGGTTGAGCCGTAACCTCCTGAGGGAGAATGGCCTTGTTGCTTTTAGCAAGGATAACAATTTTATCTGCAATAGGTTGGGAAGCCAAAATAGGTCTATCCTTGGGAGGAATATACCTACAGTCCAAACTGTTTAGAGACAGAATGAATGGAAGTAGGCTTGGCTCACACCACCTCTGAAAAAGTTTCAAAAGCTGGAGGAACAGGAATTGTGAGGTTAACTGCAATGTCAGGAACATGGAGCCACTCCAGATGCAGCCATTTACCTGGATCAGGAGCAAACGTCTCGAGAGCGAGGGCTGCCTGCATGTTTCTCAAAAGGGTTTGAAGGGATAGATCCTCCTGAAGGAGCGGAGGAGGAACTGAAGCTTGGTTCTCCAGACTGTAAAAGTCTCATCAACCCCACCTTGTGAAAGAATGAGGTTGAGGACAAACTCATCCTCCCAACTCATCTTCAGAAAGAGGAGCCGGGAAGGGGGTGGACCTAGAAACACCCAGTTTGGACCTAGGAATTGGATAATCAGGCGACACTGGCACTTGAGGGGGCAACGGCACCAGAACCGGCACCAGTCCCAGCAGCAAAGGAGCCAGTACCAGCAAAGAACCCAAAGAAGATGAAGCCGGGAGCAGCATTGGGACAGGCCCTGAAAGGCCCAAACCTGGCGCCAAGCCAGACAACGACCTGGAGAGTCCAACCCACAGTGAAGCGACTAGAGAAGGTATGTGAGCTGAGCCCTGCAGAAAGACACTTTGAGGGGGTAGGGTGAGTGGAACCAGCATCAGCAGCGCAGTCACTGGCAAGGGATCAGAATCCATTGATGGAGCCAAACGCTCTACCTGGCTTGAATGCCTCAGGTGTGAATCTGAAGAGCCTAGGTCCGAAGAACCTGGGACCGGAACCACTAGAAGAGACAAACAAGACATACGCTGTACCCACTGCTCCATAACAGCTGCTCAGTGGTGAAACTGCCTACCGGAATCCCCACAAGAGGACAGAGAGGGGCTCCAGACCCGAGACCTAGAAAGACCATGAACAGAAGTCATCGCAGAAACCAACGGTGCCGGTGAAGACCTCCTGCTCGCAGACCTGGAAGGCCTCCTGGCAGACGTATCAGAGGGTGACCTCCAGTGGTACCATTTCTTCCCCTTTTGATGAGAAGCAGAAGAAGAAGAACCCGAGGTTGAGCGGTGCCGAGTCCTCAAACTGGATTGAGACTGGGACAGTTTCTTTTTGTGTTTACAGGAAGACTGACCTCCCTCCCAAACACAGGACTGCCTGTAATCAGAAACCTCCCCTGGAGAAGGAGGTGAACTGGACATGGCCCTACAGCGAGAGCAGCATTCAAAGAAAGAGTCCCTACCATCACCATTGCTGTTCATGGTCATAGGCCATTGTTCAGTCGGGCTGACAGAAACTAAAGAATAAGACTTTTTTTTTTTTTTTAACTAACAGAAAAATAAACTCTACATGGTCGTAAGCCATTGTTCAGTCGGGCTGAGAGAAACTTAACTCTTTTTTTTTTTTTTTTTTTAACTGACAGAAAAATAAACTCTAGCCAAGATAAAATAATGAGTTGAACTGAACGTTTTGTCATATATACATGAAGATCTGACTCCCGGCGGGCAAGTGACGTCATCACTGAAGTGCACTCAATGGCAGGGAAAAGGAACTGAGGCGGTTGAGGTACATTGTCGAGACAGGCTATGTAGAGCATGCCAGTCTCACAGTGCCGCGCATGCGTACAGCCTACCTCGGCACTGGCCCTCCTGAAGATTTTCGGATTCCATGGGGTCCTAGCATCTCTGGCTCAGAATGCAACAATGTGAATCAATGGTGAAGGTAAGGTCCAGGAAGAGCAGCCAGTACACCCTGTGCTGATGGTTACAAGCAGTGACTGCTTGGAAGATTTGGAGGTCAAGAACACCTGCAGCTCAGAGACAACAAAGCAGGAAGGTGCATTTTGCCTATGGAATACTGAATTAAGTGTTAGGTGACAGGATATTAAGGGGGTGCTGAGTTAATCGGGGGGTAAGCAGGCCACTAGCCCAGAAATTAAGAGTTACTTAAAAAAAACTTGAAAAATTGCAGCCGGCCCAGAGACGCTGAGGGTTGAGGCGCTTGGACGCCACATCTCATGCTACGCCAGCGACCCAGGTTCGGGAGCAAGCCTAGTCTTCAGGGGTCGATCGGCGAAGGGGGGGGAAACAGGATTGAGCAGTCACTCGTCAGCTCTCCTTTCCCAGGGAGGGATCTTGTCACCCCCGCAGTACTACTGCCCCCAGGTGGAGGCCTGAGGATGGTGCAGGCGGGTGGGCGACATGATTAGGATGAGCACTGCAGAACCATGGTGTGCATGTGCCTCCACATGCGTATGCGCGGCTGTGGCATGGGTGGGGAGAAAACCAGAAAATGGAGCTGGCAGGCTCCATGATGACCTGGCCGCGTCTCCAGTCTGGCTCACCCGGTTTCTGGATTGTGCTCCGGGAGGGGGGCCGGCACTCCTCCCTCTAGTCCCACGACAGGGGGGGATCTGTGGGGGAATTACTGGGTTAAGACCTGGACTGGGGGGACCAGGCTCTGAGGATGAGCCCCCTGCCAGCTCTGCGGGGCAGAAAAACACAATAATCAAAAAAAAAACAAAAAAAACTTTCAAAAATTATCAACACAAGAAGTAAATATTTTCTATAATAAAACAACTCTACAGCAATATTCTGATGTAGGACATGTCCCAAGCGAACAAAAAGTATTTAAAATGCCATCCACTGGTACTCTTGACCCTGACCTTAAGGATGGATGGCAGAAATCCCTAGAAACCTGTTCTAAAGCTGTAGTCACTATTTTACAAGAACAAGACAAGCACAATTACAAATCAGTTAAAGCCAAACTTAAAGTGACTCAGGAAGAACTACAGAAATTCTCTGATACACAGGAATTTAAAGAGCTGGACACTAACCTTAAATAAAAAGATCTTTAAGTTGGAGAGTGAAGTGGAGGACTGGAAAAGGAACAAATCTGAATGGGACCAGAGGGATTATGAGGAGAGCAGTGAGTTTGACTGGGACTGGAAGTACAGCTCCCGAAGCCAACAGGAGGGATTATGAAGGGGGCAGTGTGTTTGACTGGGACCGGAAGTACAGCTCCTGAAGCCATGGCCATTCTAGAAGCAGATTTCACAGCAAGAACTCTGGAGGCAACAGAAGTCCCTTGCGAGGGAAGAACTCCGATAACAACAGACAGGTGTCTTGAAACCAAACAAGCAGACAGCAAGGGATCCAGCCAGCCACCAAAAACAGACAAGAAAGGAAGAGGCAGAGGAGTTGGGGCCACAGACACAGATGGGGAAGAAGTGGGACCAAGAAGATCAGCCCAGAATCTGTGACTACACTTCCAAGTAGATAAATGCTGCCTCAGTAACTCTCTCACTCCACAACATACTGATCTCTCCAAGGGTCTCGCCTACATTCCAACATTGGAAACAGACTTGTTCAACCTACAGGTCGATATTTTTCGATTATTAAAGGGAAACTCCTATCAAGTCCCTCAGTGCAGCAGTGGCTGCAGAAATGCCTGATTAGTGCTTCCAACATAAAATACATTATTTTTTTTACTACCTGATGCCCCGGAATTTTGTTGAAAAAGATTAGCTCAATCCATAATGATTAGACTCCATGCAGACATCTCAGGCACCTCAGGTGACTTCTCAAGATGTTATAGCATTGAGGGCTACCAACAAATGGCAGATGTTGGTAGCCCCCATTAGCATAACCTTCATGGCTGAAGTCACCCAAGGTGTGCGAGATGTCCACCTGGGGGTCTGTCGCCATTATGGAGCGAGCAAATCTTTTTCATCAAAATTCTGGGGCATCAGGTAGTAAAAAAAAATTTATTTCATGTTGAAAGCCCTAATTGCGCGTTTCTGCAGCCGCTGCTGCACTGAGGGACTCCATAGGAGTTTCCCTTTAAGAAAGCTGGACTGTAAGATTTTATTTAAAGAAAAGGCAGCCTAAATACAAATATGGGTTCCTTCAGTCCTGAAGTGGAAGAATTGGGAAGAGATGTGTTTGGGACAAATGTGAATGAGAATACTGATGATTTCACCGAGCTTGCCAGTACTTGTGTATGTAAAAAATACTGGGGAATGGAAGGATATTGATGTTCTTACTGAGACAGCAAATAACTTAGACAATACTGGACTGAACAGTGAAGATATCCAGACAAAAGAGAAAACATGCACAGGATTGAAAGACAAAAACAAGATCTGCCCCAGCACACATATATATTATATATATATATATATATACACACATATATACACACATATACACAGAACAATAAGGATTTCTGGAAAGTTAATACAACAGGACGTGGCAGCACTAGAGAGTACGCCCTCACCACCATGGCACCACAACTTGTTGGCCGACATTGGGCCATCCCTCAGACAGCTGAACCAAAGAATAAAATCATTGTCAAGCTAAGGGTAGTGCAGGACACAGCCACCTATGTCAGCTATCGGATAGAGCGGGTTATACAAAACTGGCCTTTGACCCGACAGCCCCATTCAAAAATACCTGATCTGATTGATATGGCTTTGGAATCAGGCTGGATTTAAAAACATAAAGTTGACTTGCCACGCCAAAATTTTGCAGTCTGCCCTACATTTTACACCCTGCCCAAAATCCATAAATCTGTGAGGGCTGCTCCTGGTCGACCCATAGTTTCTGGTACTGAGTCACCCAGCGAGGGTCCCTCCAGATTAAGAGACCCACATATGGGAGGGATACTACTGATGCCCTGCAAAAGCTGAAAGACACTGCTTGGCACAAGGGACTGTGCTGGATTGCAATCAATTACATCACTGGCACCCAACCGTTCCTGGAGGCTCTGTGGGGAAGACTTCAGCTTCTCAGGCTCACATATTTTGGACCTGTATGGTACTCCAGCCTTTCTGGGATAACGTGCAGCTCCACCTGCAACAAATTTTGCAATCACTACTCCCTTCACCTCAGAACACCTTGTGTTAGGCCTGTTACCACCGGAGCTTAAGAGAAAAGAAGCTAAGTATTTATGGCATGTGCCAGTGGTAGCAGCGCTCAAGGCCATTACCAAAATGGTGCCAATTTTGCCCACTAGAACTACCTGAATGGGAGGCAATTATTAACAAAATTTATAAGTATGAAAGACTTACTTTTGCACTGCAACAACAGCTGCCCAGTTTTCAAAATAGTTGGCCACGATGGGATCTTTATGAGGGAATAGACTCTTGAGCTTTGCCGATACGTTGGGGATACAGTATGTAGTATGTTTGCTATTACAATAAACTATGCCTTACCTATTGGGCATATTCTATCGTCCCCCCCCCTTTTTTTTTCCTTCAGCCCCCGGGGTTTAGCTGCAACTAACAATGAATTATTTTTATTATAAGGTTAATTTACACCGTTAATCAGCTAGGAGTATATAATTTTAGATAGTCATGACCTTAATGGTTTTTTGACATCAGTAAGATCTGGACCTTACCTATATTTTACAATTTGTATGTAATACTGAGAATTGTACTTGACTTTGACCCAAATAAGTTTACTTTTTTCCCTTTCCATTATTATTGTTGCATTATTAAAATTGTATTTGGATGTATTAATATCCAAAATTTATTGGTTCTGTTATATTTGTAATCGTTCTGTGATGATGTCATTGTGATAACTTAATAAATTAAGTATGAAAAAAAATATTACATCGCTATACACGAGCATCGCCCATGCAAGGGGGGGATAACGGCAGTCCACTATTACTTGAATACAGAACCAAAATTTGACAATATGCCAAAGGAGTTTATTTCACAATTGCTAAAGAATGTCCTAAAACTTACCTGTAGCTATTTTACTTTTAAGGACTGTTAGCTACTGTATGCAACAGAGGGGAACTGCTATGGTGGCCAAGCTAATATCCTCATATGCTAATCTGTTTAGGTCTGATTGGAAAAGACAGATTGTGCTTGCTGACTTGAATCCCCACCTCCCTGTAGTGTCGCATCCAGGAGCGCATAATAATGTATGTTAGAATGTTGTTCTAACTTCTTGTCTGTGACAGCAAAAACGTGGTTCTGCTGCAATAGTGACGTCTGTACTGCAGCAGAACGACTTTTGGTTCTGCTTCAGTACGGAAGTCATACCAGTTTCCTCAAGAGAGCTTTGTTCGTCATGGCAATGATTCATGGCACTGCCTCACCTGCCAAACGGTAGTTCAAAAAAAAAAATCAGCTGTGTGGTAAAGTCGTGGTCCTGGCAGCCGCTCATAACTCGAGAAAGTTATTTAAGTCCGCAATCGATCCCCTCCTCTTGCAGGGACTGGTATGTGCTCCAGAGCTCTAAATGGGAACCAGCCCCTGCAAGAGGAGGGGAAGGGATCGATTGCGGACCCTCTTGCAGAAAGAAACAAAACGGATTAGCATCTTGAATGTCCCCCAGCTCCATGGTCTGAATGCCCAGCTCAATTACAAGCCTCATCTACATAATTACTGCAAGTTGTTAGTTCCTCTATACTATGTCCACCACCCCCTTCCCTTTATTTTTGCTCCAACATATATTAGTAGATTAAGATTTAACTGATTTTGATTTTTGAATGCTTGTCAATGAATAGTTAAGTGGAATCTGATATGTGACGAACTACAACCATGTAGTTGCCAATTGCCTGCTTCCTTTTATGTGACAATCTCACCAATCATGTTTTCACTGTTAACATTCTGCTCACAGTGGTTTTCTTTTTGGTACCTATGACAGTCATTTCATATGCTCCCTGAATGAAGACATACGACCACGAGTGGCACTTTTTCCACAGTACTGAAAATTTATTTAGCTATATTTTGGTCTATGATGTTGTACTACGGAGGGATACATGGGTGACATGTAAAAATACGTTCTTTACTAAGCTCCATAGTGAAATTAATGTGGCTGGACAAGTTCATTCATGTATTTATTTCAAAGTAACTGCCTAATGCATAACCATTATAGGCAGAAAAAAGTATTGATTTATGTGCAATATAATATATAATATGAATGTGATCCGGTTACTATGATAATGTGATTCCTTTGCTGCAGTCTGTTGTTTCTTTTTATGACACTGATTAATTCAATAATTCTCTGTTTAGTCTTGCACAAGTTGTGGTACGGGAGGAGGTAGACAGTCACACCATGAATTTAGTAATATGAAATTTACAATACTGTCTTACTGACATTGAGTCTTGAGGCTCCCCCCCACCCCAGTGTTTTTAAGTGGTGGTTATAACTACTGCAGCTCTGGACTCACAAAACTGGAACTCCGTTTATGCTGTTATGTTTTTACTATTTCACTGTCAATTGTTTTTTATGATGAACTGGTCTCTCAATGTAGTTTGTCACTCATTACTTGGGAGGGATTTTTATGCACTTAATTAACACTTCCTTAATTATGACTACACTTTTGTATTCAGCTGATTAACTGTTTAATCATTATTTTGGGGTATAAAAGATGGGAGTGTTTCTTGTCAGTCACACCCCCATTCACCAAGGAAGTCCCATCCCGTGGTGATATATAGGAGCAGTCTGACCAGCATTCTTGTATAACATCAATCAATTTTGTTATTTTCTTCCAGAGCTTGGTATGTGCACTGTTCCTGTTTTGTTTCATGTGTCTAATTCCACACAGCAGCACCTTTGGGAGACAGGTGTGGCATCAGATCAACCATCACCAGGGTCAGTGCCATGTTAACTGCAGAAGGAGTCCTCTGTATCCATGGTATGGAAATCTAGCAATAATGGAGAACATTGGACCCACCATGAACCTATTAGCGTAGCATACCAATGTATGTTGTGGCATATCATCTTGACGCTTTACAGTTACATATTACACTGTGGTGTATCATCTTGATGCTTTACAGTTGCATGTTTTTTTTATTAGTTTATTTGAGTTGTGGGGCATACCCTTCCGAGTTAAAAAAACAAGGGTGTGTGTGGGGGTTGGAACCCCTCAAATCAAACAGACGAAATCTAAATCAACAGCAAACACGCGACTAGTTTATTTGCACACACATGAACACACAGACACACACCCCCGTGTTAAAAAGACAAGGGGGGGTTGGGCAGAGCCTCCCTCTACTTCAACAAACTGACAAAACCTACCTCAACACCAAACATGCAACAAAAGTAGCTTAGCCCAGCTACAGTACAGTCAGCAAGCACATGATGCTGTATTCACTATATGCTACGCTAGCCACGTGGTCCAATGTTCTCCACTATCACCTAAAATCCTCCTTAAAAGAGAAAGAGGAGACAGAGAGGCTGGCTGTATTGGTGCCAGCATCAGTGCTGAGCATTCCTCATGCCTGACATCACCGGGGCAAGCATCAACAGTCTGAACCAATATGACCGGAGCCAGTGACACCAGTACCAAGTCAATGTCATCCTCACAATCCAACACCAGCTGGACACTGGTAGTTCTCTCAGATAGGGACGTCTACTTCAAGTGACACTGATGTCAATCCTGCCACTGTAGTGCAGCATTGGGGGGGTGTTGCTCTCCTGGGGTGCTGTCTTTCGGAAGAGACGTTAAACTGAGGTTTCATCTGCCTGTTATGGTGGTTGTTCAGGTGGATGTTAAAGATCCCATGGCACTTCTCCAAGGCTGCCACCCCAGCAGGGAGGCACCTGTTGTGACAGTCACCTCTAGCTCCAGTGGGGAGAAGGGGGAAGCCCTGGAGGAGACTGTCCTCCAATGACTACCACATCAGGGACCTCACCAGGGGTTTGGTCACCTGAATGGGGTAGTTTCGAGGGTGCAATGCTTGTAACCACTGGGTACTGACCATCCACAGAGTTGTCCTCATGTGCAGCCTTACTAGACGCCACTGTGAACACTGAGGAGGATATAAGGCCCATCATGCATTGCACAGAGTGGGCTGGCACAGTCTTGTGTTCCATGATGTAGCATGCCATCTGCAAGACTGACTTCTGCTGTCTGGGAGGAAGACCCAAGCCCATGTTGACTCGTGTCCAGAACAGCTACCATGAACAGCAGTTCCTGGGAAGGCACCAGATGAGACTTTCATGGGTTCAGCAGGACTCCCATGGGCGTTAGGAACTGAGAGACAGTGGCTACTTCCTGCTCTGTCTCCTGCTGGACAAGCTTGAAATTAGCTTGTCACCTAGATATAGGAAGACTTAAAATCCTAGCTTTCTGAGGTGCCCTGTAAGTACTGCATAGCACTTTGTAAAGACTAGTGGCACCAAGGAAAGCCCAAAGGGTAGGACTCTGAACTGGTAGCACTGCCCATTCATGTAGGACTGGAGGTGCTTGTGATGGTTGGGTTCATCACTATGTAGGGGAATTTCCCCCGTGTCCTGGCCAGATTTCTTCCATTCACAAAAAAAAAAAAAAAAAACACACCACCAACAGCTTAATCTGGTTCAATTTCAGTTGCTTACCCTCTGTATCCCACCTCCCCCTGGTCGCCCCTGAAAAAGGGACTTCTAGGCCCAGTGAGCTCACCGGGTCAAAAAAATCCAATAAATACACATAAATAAATAAATGTATTGGTATCTATCCTGGCTGCAAAGAGGGTCACTGAAGAAAAAGGACTCAGCACTCCAGGCAAAACACATATCACCAGGCACACAATATATAGTGTTTTGCCAATCTTTAATCCAAAAACACGGTGGTGTGCATAGCCAGTGTAGCCCAAGGAGGCCACCCACAAACAGGGTTCTGTGAATTGTAGCATGAGTCGTCATCCTCACCATCGCACATAGTGAGGTCAGGATCTAACTCGTCTCCCTCTATTTCTTCCACACTCAGAGGGTATTAAAGAGGAGGGGCTGAAAGAGCGGCAGTGCAGGCCGCCGCCTTGACATCAGCAGCTCCAGCTGGGGCCTCAGAAACAGCAGTGGCACTGATGATGGCCCTGGGCCCATCCCCAAATGGAATGATTCTTTCACCAAAGACCCCTGTGGCACTGTCTGCTACACTGGCACCTGCACCAGAGTAGGCCCTAAGAGCTAGACCTCAACGCCAGATGCAGCACTGTTAACAGTGTCGATGACTCCACCAGTCGTAAAGGAACTGGCAGCAGTACTGTTGCTGCCCCTGTCTCAGGAGGGGATAGAGGTGACACCACAGGTGGGTCAAGCATCAGTGGCACCAACAGTGGCCCCAACCTGGAGGCTGGAGTTGGAGTCAGTTCTGCACCTAAATCAAGTGACACTGAAGATGGCACCAGTTCAACCAACCGCAGGGAGCCAGAAGACGGCACTAAAAATTGCACCATTTCACTTATACACTGCACCCAAGCCCAATGGCCAGACTGCCCACCACAGTCTCCTCTACTGGACAGAGAAGTGCTTGTCGACCTCACAGGCCCAGGTGTCGATAATGACAGTGGGGTATATTAAAATTACATACCTACCGTAATTCTGATCATTTTGTGCATCTTCACCATTCATCACAGGTGGGTATGTGGCTGGAGGTCACGACACCGCGTGAGCTTTTTTTTTTTTGGATGGACGGAGCCGATGCAGTGGTGGTGCCGCCACGAGGTCGATGCATTGTATGGCACTTGCGGGTTGGCCATTAGCTGTCATCGGCCCCACCCTCCTGCCAGTTCTGAGTCGCTGTGACAGTAAGAAAAACAGGGTTGGGAGGGTGGACAAGAGAGTCCAAGGGACACATAAAGGAAAAAATATAATAAACAAAAAGAGAAATAAATGACCACGAGGACAGATGAGGGAGAAAGCAGAAGCTAAAGGGGATTGTTTGGGACCCCAATCTCTGGAAGAGGAAAAAGGAAAGAGAGGGAAAGGGAAGGAGAATTAAGTGGGAGGGGAGAGGACAAATCAAGAGATCATGGTCTGGTCCCCTGGCTTTTAGATGGATTACTGCCCAGGAGTAGCTAAGAGCCTTGCAAAGCTGGCAAAATTCAAGGCACAGAATTTTGACCAAGAGGTACTCCGGCAAGAACAACTTCCTAGAGTCGTGAAATAAAGAGAGGAGGGGGACCAGGAAACAAGGAATGTCCTCGCCTTTATCCAACTAAAATAAGAGGAGGGGAGAAAAACCCCACCTCTAAAAGAAGTAAAAGGATTAGTCCCAAAGGACAAGGGTTAAAGGGAGAAGAGAGGGGGCAGTCACCAACATCCCACTCCTAAAAGGGGTGGAAGCCAAAGGCAACGAAGAAACAGCCCCCGACTTCCCGCAGCCAAAGGCTGCAGAAAAAAAAAAACGTATGTTAAAGGGTCTCCCACTCCCTGACCCAACAGGAAGGGAGAAGGAAGGGCACAGAGAGAGAGGGGACCCAGAGACTGAGGCCCCAGGGGGATGGTGGGTGGGATTTGTGATGAATGGTGAAGATACACAGAAAGATCAGAATTACAACAGGTATGTCATTTTCATATCTTATCTGTATCAGTCTTCACCATTCATCACAGGTGGGTGAGTATCGAGTCCCCCCGAAGGGGGCCCGAGACCCTAACGGACTAAGACCCTTAGCTCCCAGTGGGGAAGACACTGGGAAGGAGAAACTTCACGGGCCTGGCAAGGCCCAAGACTGTGGGAAGTGAGACGGGGACACCCCCGGAGGGGGAAGGAAGTTGCCTGACAACTGCCGCCTCACTCTGCGGGAGAAACGATGGGTTCTCCGGTAAGCGGAGGAAATCACCCTATGCCGGGCCAAGTGTGACAACCGGGAAAGATGCAGCCACACCGTCTGCCTGATGCAGATCACTGTCCCTAAGACTCTGGAAGCTACCTCGTTGGCATTGTAGGATGCCCTCGCTTGATGCCTTGCTAGCTCCAGGTCCTGAGTAGAGAGTGCGATGGCTTGTCTGGTTACCTCCATATCAGGCAAGAAGGCTAGGAGCTGACCTAGTCTGGACCACAAGAACCTATCATAGGAAGCATAGTGGGCCTGATGTGTAGCAATGGACAGTAAAATCCATGCCAAGTAGAAGGTCCTCCTACCCCATAAGTCAAAATCCGAAGAGACTTGATCTGGGGGCCAGTCACGGTGAAGGGGGCAATGCCCATCAGGAGTGTCCAGTTGCATCAACCCTGACAGAGGGTGAGGCATATGACCTGGAGACTCTGGGGGAGCACAATACCTCTGGCTCAGTTCCTTAGGGGCTGGAACACTGGAGAAAGGACGTTGCCAGAAGTGCAGTGACGTCTTCCGGAAGGGAGCTGGCCAGGCAGGCACCACAAGGGTGGCCGCACTGAAATCACCTAGAAAGCCGTGAGCCACATGCTCAGGATTGTCTTGCGAGGTAGGGGTGATATGAAGATCTTCCATTATCTTCATGAGGAAGCACTGATACGCAGCAAGATCAGCGACAGGGGATATGTGGACGGATGGTTCCTCTCCCTCAGAAAAGGGGGATGAGGAAGCGGAAGACTTCAGAGATTCAGGGGTGGCTTCTCAGGGGGAGAGTGGAACACCCGTTAGTCCATCACCCTGACATAAGTAGGAAAATGAGCAGCCACACCCCTGAACTGCTCCCAGGTCAGAGGCCCCCTAGGGCCAGAAATACCATGGAGAGAAGGAGATGGCGACAGAGGAATTGGGGCCAGATCCACAGAAGATGAGGAATGTCCTCTGCCCGGGCAAGACAGCCCACCAGATGCTCCAAAGGGAGGAGGACCTCTGGGGAGCCCAACGGCTGAGAGCTAGTCAACCACACTGGAACTCCCTAGACCGTGCCCTGAAGAGTCCCCCCATGAGGTGACTGGGACCGTGTGAGCCCAGAAGGATGGTCCCTGGCCTCCAAAGAGGAGGGCCCTCTCGAGGAGACAGAGGAAAGACGAGGGTCCATACTGCGGCTCCTCCCCAAGCCCGGGTGTATCCCAGAGAAGGGCCGCCGCACTGAACCCAGACCCCTTGACCCCTCAGACTCCAAAAGAGCCCTCCACCTTGAAAACACCAGCCTAGGCAGCTGGCAACTCCGAGCTGTCCCAAAGGAGACCAACCAGGGTGCAGCACCCTCCCCTTCCACGAGTGCCCTGGTTGGCCCTAAAGTTGGGCGATCCAGGCACACCACAGGAGGAGGTACCCCAACTGAGGGGGCAGAAGACCCCCGACTCCAGGCTGCACAGCAACGGCCACCTGGACCGTTGCCTGCTGGTCAGTGCCACTGACCCCAGAATCAGGGACCAATGCACGCTCCTCAGAGGGAGGCTGGGTCCGGACCACCGAAGAAACTACAGAGGGGTCAGCAGATTCCGAGGAGTCTGGCAGCCAGTCCGGATCAGACCCGGAATCCTCCTCCTAATAGGTGGAGATCGAGGCCTGATGCCAGACTACCCGCTGACCCCTGTCCCTTCCTAGACCGACAGATGTGCCAACTTGAGACCTGGCACTATGGTCGGTGTTGACTTCCTCCCCGGCACTGTAAATAGCACCAAAGGAAGAGACAGCTCCAACCACAGTGCCGAGGCTAGAATCAGCGCCAGACATGGCACCGTCCCCTCCCACGGCACCACAGCAGTGCCTAGACCCCCCTCAGCACCGTTCACAAGAACAGCGACCCCCCACTATGCCATCACCCACCACGGCGCGACAAACAGCGCCATTTCCAATCTCAGCGCCGACCAGAAACAGTCACAGAAGATGCCGTAGAACTTCCTATGGCACCACTCCCACTACTGGCGCCGACTGCAGAAACAGGGCTGAGCGATGGACCGGTGGGTCCCAGGATGTGACACCAGGGATGCCTTCACTCCTGAAGATGCGACTGCCGAAGCGGTGCCTCCCGCCCCCCAGAAGGAACAGACTGGGCCTCTTGCACTGTGGAAAGGGTCCCCACCGTGGCAAGGCTCAAAGAGGCAGAAGCCCCCTCCTCCACGGTCCATAAAGAACCAGGAGGGGACCTGGAGAAAGAGTCAAGAGACCGTGTCTTGGACTTACGAGTACAGACCCACCCCCCGAAAGTCAGTGGCACTCATCTGACTTTCCATGTTCAACAACTCGACAGTCCATGGAAAAGCAGGCGTCACACGAATCCATGTCGTGAAGTGGGCCAAGACAGGTGAGACAACGATCATGCTGGTCAGTAATGGAATAATGACAGCCACAGGGGCACCAACACATAGGAGACCGTGCCATTTTCGACCCCAGTGCCAGACATGATTAATGGTAAGGCTATGATCTTTGTGCACCGACAAAGCCCTCACAGTCAGGCTGCACTCCTAATCAAAAACACACAAGGCGCCTCTCTTGAACAAGTTAATAGTTTTAAATATCTGGGCATCACATTAGACACCTCCCTCTCCTACCATAGTCACGTTCAACTCCTTGCTTCCACTATCAATGCCAGAGTGGGTATCCTCTACAGACTGAAACACTGCTTATCCACACAGGCCATGCAGCTTGCAGTCTCCTCCTCAATCCTCTCCCTAATTGACTACGGGATTGTGATCTATGGCTCAGCAGAACCCACCACACTACGTTACATTAACATTGCCATGAATAAAGCTGCCGCCTAGTCACTGGCAGCACAGACTTACCAATACCTGTGAGCTCTATGCTCTAGCTGGTTGGCTTAACTTCCAACAAAGGCAAAAGTACCACACCTGCATCCTACATAAAAGCGATACATCTCCAGCAAGCCCCCGCCGGCCTTTTCCCCATTGTCAGCGCTGCCCCCATCAGATGCAATACAAGGCTCAATGCCAACCCCTCATTTCTTATCCCCCGCTGTAGAACATCCCTGGGCCAAAGATCCTTCTACTACCGTGCCCCACTTTGGCTCAATATGTTACCTCTGCCGCTCTCTCTGACCCATAGCATCTACCATTTCAAAGCAGGCCTCAAAGCTCAACTTCTTGAATCTGCCTTATATGACTGTGGCTAAACCCTGCCCAACGCTTGTTTTTCTCTTACCCTCCTTCCTCCGACACAGGGTCTCTCTAGATCCCACGAATAAGCATTGCCTTCATGTCTTTTCTATTCAAGTGATCTTCAGACTGCTGCCTACGTCTGTCACCAGTTTTATCTAATTTAATGCCTGGACTGTGTCTCCAGTACTGTATTGTCAATAATGCTTGTCTGTACGTTTATTCCTGTACTTGTTTACCCTCCACCCCCTGTATCTGACGTGGAGCCTTTGCAAAAGAGTCTGTGACTCAAAGGATTGTAATTCCGATTCTATTCAATAAATTCAATAAAATTCAATAAAACAAGCAAAAAACAGACCCGATGTCGCTGGAAATAAGAAAAAGAACGGTCTTACCAGTCAGCGGCGTCGAGTAGGTGACGAAACAGAACTGACGGTACTTTTTAAATGAAACAGGCTGAATGCGAACTAGGCCACAGCTCTGACACAGTCTTCTTGCACAGGAGCTCCACACGAGGTGCAACCCTCTACGGCGGGAGACGAAGAACTGGTGGGAGGGCGAGGCCGACATCATCTAACGACAACCCACGAGGCCTTGAGGGCGGTGCCGTCACTGCATCGACTCTGCCCATCCAAAAAAAAAAAAAGCTCCCACGGGGTCGTGACCTCCAGCCACATACCCACCTGTGATGAATGGTGAAGACTGATACAGATAAGATCCAGGCTTGCAGAAGTCAAGTGTCTCACAGCAGAACAACTGAGGATAGCCTCAACTGGTGCCATTTCTTCCCCTAATGCTTTTTCCCCTACGTAGTTTGTAGGTTGTTTTGTTTTACTTTTGTTTACCGACCCCGTGCATCCAATCGTGACGCGCATGCCACACACTACAGGATACCCCACCCTACCTGTCGCTCTGTTATAGCCTGTGCCTGTCACCGGACCTCCATCCGGTGAAGGCGGGACTACAGGTGGGCGACTCCCCCACCTCCCGGGAGAGGCGAGCCAGTGCTCAATACTGCTCCCACCCTCCCACTCTATGCCAGCACCCTGACGACCCAAGGTACTTCCTGAACCCGGGTTGCCGGCGTAGTAAGAGACCCCCTAATGCTTTTTATGGGGTAGAGGTTGAGGCTGAACGTTGCCAAGACACCAACACAAAGCATCTGTGGGACGTGGAACGTTTCTTTTTGCAACTCCAAGAAAGGTGTCAATCCTCTCAGGTGTTGGACTGCCCATTACAAGAGCACCCACGTAGAGAGAGGTGGTAGCCAGACAAAGCCCCTTGCTGGAAGTAACTTGTATTTTCAGGCTCCCCTACCTTCTTCCATGGTCATCGATTATTAGCACTAGGTAGGACTGAGAGAAGCTGTAGATTTGTGTGCATTAGGCTAACTAAACTGACACATATAAACTCTAGTGTTCAAGTTTATCTGCAGGAAAACTCCACTGAGCATAATCATTTACAAGGATGTCCTGGTAGGACAATGTGATGCATCAAAACAGTACAGAATTTGCATAACAGTTCATACACTATAGAGACAGGCACATCAGTACATAGTACAATAAATTGGCATAACACAATTCAAACAAAGCAGGGAGACATCATTTAAACATTGAGAATAGGAATATATTACTTTACGTGCAGGAAAACAATAGGTGCTAGTGGCCAGGGAGGAGAGGGTGCTTATTGTACTAGGTAAGGCATACAAGGGGAGTACTAGCCATTATGACAACGGCAAGTTTCCTGAAGTGCCTTATTGTTCAGGGACTTTAAAAAGTTTACAGAGATTTATTCCAGGTGGCCAGGATGGTGTAACTGATTGCAGCTCTGCTGTGAAGAGTGCACAATTTAGGAACATTTCGCAAAATGAAAGTGTTTTTTCCTTAGGGAGTAACAGCTGTGCAACCTGCAAAAAAGGGAAGTGATGTACGGTGGTAGTTTGTTCAACAGGATTTTCAGAGCCCAGATGCTAGTGTGGAGAATCCTTCTTGTGGCAAGTATATTTGAAACCAAAACCGAAGAACTGAATGCTGTTATCGTATGGATATGTATAAAACCTTTGGAAAAATCGCCCCCCATTCAAGTCAATGGAGCGCACACATGCAGCCTTTGTTTAGTGACATCACAAAATGGGACTGCATGTGCTGGCGTTGGGGAGGGCATGGCCGAAGGATACAGAACTGGCTCTGTTTTTTGCTGGCAGGTCTGGGAATAAATTTAGGAGGAATATTACGTTTTTAAATGACAGTTCCTGAAGGAAAGATTTATGGAAAACAACTCCTAGCAAGGTCAGTTGTATTACATGTGTCGGGGGGCCGGGGAGGCTTCACATATACACAGAAGCTGCTCTTTCAGAGGTTCTCTCTGCTAGCAGCTGCTAAATTCCAACATTCTATGTTCAGTTTGAATACTCCATTTTCCTCATCATGGGATTTTTCCTCTGTATAAAAAATATGTTTAGCTATGAATTAAAACACAAGCCAGAATTTCTAAACTATGTTGAAATGCTTTCAAATATATTTATGCTGTGTATATCATGGTTGATGTGCCTGTAAGGAAGATTTTGCAGCTGTGCATCAATGAGACCTTCTCTAGGTGACACATCTAAAAAAGTCAACTTGACAGAGGCCAGCAGTGAAACTGTTTTTAATTCTAAGAAAATACAGGGTAGTTGCAAACAGTTTTCAGTTTTAACCTTAAACCATCTTGCTAATTTTTGTAATGAATAGTTTCATTTGGCATTATTGCTCGTTATCATGCAATATGCTTCCTTTCACCGTTTGGAATGTCAGTTTTTACACTGACTTATCACTGCCGCTTTTGACCTTGTATAATGGGGTGGTGTTTCCACCTGCCATACTTGATGCATTACCACAGCAGTTTCTACAGTACATATAATGATACCTCTTACCATTGACTGTAGTCATGGTCTTTTTTCTCTTATTGTAATTTTCTATTATTTCCCTATGCACCATCCCTTCCTCCAGGTCACACCTGGACACAGGGATCGCCAAATTTCAAAATAAAGTACTTGTCCGGGACAACTGGCCCTACCAAAAATGGTAGTCCCATTGTTGGGAATGGTAGTCCATGGTCAGAAGGCTGTATTTTGAGTGAAATTACAAAGACAATGTAGCAACAAAAGACTTGGTGTGGGGATTGTATTATTAATACTAGGTAGATATAGAACATTAGGAAACAGGAAAAATAATTTATAAATGAAATGTTTTCCCCTCGTTTCCTTCTCTCGCACTCACCATACTACACAACCCATCCCACGCCACGTTCCACACCATTTTCCAGAGATGGCAGTGAAGTAAATAGGTTTTTATATAGTATATATTTATTTTCAATGATTTTTTCAATCATCAACTTTGTTGCATTCTATATGGTAGAATTGATTGACATGACCCTACAGCCTGACTCTCCCCCCACCAAGATCTCCTCGTCCCCCTCCTCTTAGAGTCACTTTTCTTTTCCTTTTTAAATTAAACCGGTTTGTTTGATTTCACTTCTTTTTTTAAGTTCTGTTACTAGGTGTCACTGAGGACAGACTGAAATAAAGGCAAAGATCTGCTCCCTAAATGCACCTTTCTGGCTTCAAAATTTAATTAGTCACTTCAGCAGTGCTGTGCGAGACAAGTCCACTCTCTACATGACCACCCACTGACAAGCTGTCTTCATGTATGCCACTCATACAGCGTGCAGTTTCACCCGTCCACAGCTCACCACAGCAATCAGCTGCCATGAAATTGGCAAAATACCCTTGAGTGACAGGTAGCTTACAGTCTGCAATATGCAGACTGCTCTGTCACTCCAAGTGGCGCAGCTGCTGCAGAGGCTGGGTGGGAGCTACTGGGAAGGCTGCAACACTGTCTAAACTGCACTCGCTCCTAGTGCTGCTCCAGAATGGCAGCTCCCTGAAAAACATGTGGTGCAACTCTGCCCCAGCTTGCTCTGTCGTGAACTCCATGGCAGCAAGCAACCTCACTACCTACCTGATGACACTTAGTGGCAATGAACAGTGCAGGACCCGTAGATAAAAACAAAACAAACAAAAAAAAACCCAGACAGCCTGAATTAATTTGGTTGTCCATGGGATAGCCTCTGGCTCAGTTGATGCTTGTCCCCGTCAGTAGACTGGTAGCCCGGGACAAGGGACTACTGGATTTGTCGATCCCTGCCTGGACATGAAATTCAGCTCAGCGTGCTTTTCTTTTTTTTAAATAAATAACGCACTACATGATAATGGTTCTTCCTAACTACCTACAGAATGCAACTGATATCTATAATCTTACATTCCATCTCTTTTTGTTCCAGTCTGTAAACCTAAATAAGTACGCCACAGCATGGCTCTGACCGACGATCAAGAGCTCGATTCAGTTTTGTGACTCATCTTGCTCTGTTCGCTAATGTTTTGTTGCCTGTCCAAATCAAAGGTTGTGTCCCCCGAAAGTTTCAAAGTGTCGATAACTGTTTTCACAACTGAAAGCATTTGTTATGTCTGGAGCTTTCATGTTCAATTTTGTGAGAGCTACTGGCTAAGGACTCTCTCCAACTCAGATGCTAAAATAATCAAATCAACATCTTGTTCACTACTCTACTTTTGGGTTGTGGCTCTCCTGTATTAAATGTTTTGATACTGAAATACAAAGCACAGGCTTTAAAACAAATCAATACAATAAAAACCAAGACAACCAATCAAAATCAATTAGAATCAAGAGGAAGGCTGCAATAAGACACTGTAGAATGATTCTGCATTCTGTCATGTCTTCAGTCTAAATCGTTTCACTTTAAGCCATATGAATTATTAATCATCATTTTAAAGCAATTTTATGAATCACAGGAAGGCTTAGACATGCAGGACAAAACTGTTAACTAGAAAGGTTTTGCATGTTTATACTACAGTACTAGGTACATAGCGTTATTAAAAATCACATGAAATCATTGGTACACAGCCAGCCTATCCCTGTGACTTTGAAAAAGTTAATTACACTGAAATACCATAGCAAGAAGCGAATGAAGAAGCATATTTCCGTTTAAAAGAATCTGACCATACTTGTTGACATCATTTTCACAGTTTAGGATGTAAATATATGATACCAAATCAAGACCATGTGTTACTTGGCCTGTTTTCATTTAAAATAACCTGAGTGTACTAGCTACTGCCTTTTACACAGTTTAGGATCTAAATAAATGATACAAAAACAAGAGCTAGACAAAACCAAAGCTCAGCTGGAAAGCTGGGAGAATACTTTGCAAAACAAGGAAGTAGTGTGAGAAAACAGCAATCACCAGCCCTTTGTTTTACCACAAAATAATTTGAAGTACTTCAGAAAACCAAAACTTTAACACAATGTTCAGTGCAACCAAAAATTGATCTAGCTTTATATCATAATCTAAACAATATCTAGTAAAATGATAAAGTAACCATAAAGCAAAATTACATACTCACCATAATTGTTGCTCTTCCAGAGTATCCCTACCATTCATAAAGGGTGGGTCATAGCCTGAGGCATTGAACCCTCGCAGGAGTGTTAGCTTTAAGAATTTTGAGCTGGGGGAGCCGATGGGGATAGTGCCGCCCACGAGGCCAATGTGTTACATGCCTGCTCCGATCTCCTCTTGGGCCACTACCTTGTACTCCCCCACGGCGGGGAGGTGAGGCAGCCCGCAACTCCCCCACCAGGCACGGATCCGGATCAGGTGGTGCCCATGGAGATGGCATGCGTTAGGCGGACGGCCATCAAGCCGCACGACCTGGCTGCCACTACTTTCCGTTTTTCTCCCCTTACGGAAGCGCGGCAGGACGCCTGCAATGAGGGATCATGCACGGGGGCCCACAGCAAGTGTCTGCCGCACTCCCGCCCCACACTCTTGCAGCTCCATACCGTCAAGCCCCAGTCTCCGCTAGGGATCAGGTGTGCACCGGCTGCTGGTCTCCCCCTTCCCCGGAGATGGAGAGCAGTCTGTCGGATGCTCGCTCCATCTCCTCCCTGCCGGCCCGTGCTCATTCCCGAACACGGGTCGCTGGTGTGGCATCCAGCGCCTCAACTCTCAGCGCCACCAGGCCAGCCTGGGAGTTCCATCACCTTGATTTGAAAGGACTGCAGATATGTGGTTGGGGACCACCGAGTACTGAGCATCCACTGTGTGGTTCTCATGTGCAGGGGAGTCAGGGGCACCGTGAACACTGATGATGCCATGAGACCCAGCATCCGTTGCATCATCGAGAGAGCTCGAACCGAGTCATGCTCCTTGATGAAGCGAGTCATCTGAAGGATACTGTTTCTCCTGTCTTCCAGAAGGAAGGCTCTTGCTCTGGAGGTGTCCAGGAGAGCTCCTATGAAGAGGAGTTGTTGGGAGGGCCGAAGCTGTGATTTTTCCAGATTCAACAGAACTCCCATGGATGTGAGGAACTTGGATGCCATGGCCACCACTTCCTGCGTCACTTGTCTGGAGGAGCTTGTTAGGAGCCAATCGTCCAGATATGGGAATACTTAAATTCCGAGTTTCGAGAGATGCACTGCGAGTACTGCAAAGCACTTTGAAAAGACTCGAGATGCCGAGGACAGTGCGAAGGGCAGGACTCTGAATTGGTAATGCTGGCCCAGAGCCATAAAGCGGAGGTACTTGTGGTGGTTTGGGTGCACCAGGACATGTTGGTAGGCGTCCTGCATGTCCAGGGAAGCCAGCGAATCATTTTGATGAATCAGAGGTAGGAGCGTACTGAGTGATATCACCTTGAATTTCTCTTTGAAGAGGAATTTGTTTAAAGGGGCACTGTCAACCCCCTTAGGTCTCAAAGTGTCCCTAGTTTAAAAAACACATGTTATGGTTGCCAACATTCTGTAAAGATTGCTGATGTAGCTGGTAGTTTAATTCTGACTCCTTATTTCTTTAAAAAAGTGAAAAACAGACTACCCACCATACTGGTGTCACCACACAAACACAGGTTTGTTTACATTACTTGATCAGCTCCAGCTGCATCTTTCCTGGACATAGGAACACCTCCAACCC
This sequence comes from Neoceratodus forsteri, assembly GCA_016271365.2. Taxonomy (NCBI): domain Eukaryota; kingdom Metazoa; phylum Chordata; order Ceratodontiformes; family Ceratodontidae; genus Neoceratodus; species Neoceratodus forsteri. The sequence continues at coordinate 1,269,708,613 of CM057449.1, read as the reverse complement.
AGTCTAGCCCCTCATGATGCAGTGGGAGGTTAGGAGGCTATTGCATCACGAGTGACTGCACTGTTTGGGGGCGTCTCTAAATGCTCAAGAAGTATGCAGTAAAAAACAGATCCAGGAGTGTAAACAAAACAAAGTTGTCTATAAATATACATTAGCTTGCATTTCAGTTCTACTAAACAAGAAGACAGACAAAACAAATTGTCACATCAATGAATGTTATAGAAGGTAAGCAATCATAACATGTAGGTTTTTATCTAGAAATAATATGTTGTAAAACAGGTTGACAGTGTCCCTTTAACTTCTTCTGGTCTAGAATAGGGGTGCATACCGCCTGTTTTTTTTGGAACTAGGAAGTAGTGGGAGTAGAAACCTGTGTCTGTTCTGCTTGCAGAACCATTTCCACTGTCCTGTTGTTCAGAAGGCCCTGAATCACAGATGTGAGGAGGTCTGACTGACAGACAGACAGTTTGGGCTGTCGTTTGGATGGATGATCTGGAGGGCTATCAGAGAAATTTAGAGAGTAAGCATCGTGAATTATCCTGAGGACCCATTTGTCCATTGTGACTGACTTCCACAGTTGTCAAACTGAGTCAGACGGCCCCCTACTGCCGAAGAAGAGTCCCCTTCGAGCAGCTGGGGTGGGACATGGGCCAAGTCTTCAGAGGATGGCACGAGGCACCTTCGGGCTCTGTGCCTTCTGCTGCATTTTCTTTTGTGGCTGAGGGGCTTAGTTCTTGTTGGGGGGCTTAGTTCTTGTTGAAGGCCCCTCGGCCTTTGCCACAAAAGGACTGACTGTTATGAAACTACCGGCAATGTATGCCCCGCTGAGGGGCACCAGGGGCCAGCCTGGCCATCTTAATAGCAGTCCTAGTTTTCTCAGTGGCCTCTAGTGCCTGCTTCACTTGTGGGCCAAAGAGATAAACTCCATCAAATGGAAAATTCATGACTCTTTGTTGAGCACCATTTGTGAACCACGAAGTCTGTAACCATGAGTGACGACAGGGTGCATATCCCAGCTGCTGCAGCTCTGGAAGCAGGGTCAAAAGCATCCATAGCAGCCTTAAGTTGCTGATTATTTGACTCAATGCCTCTAGTAATGGTTTGGAGAAGCTCTGAACTAATGTCCGACTCCCGGAAGAGCCTCCACAGTGGCTTTTAGTGAGTGCCAGAGTGTATACTCATACTGAGAGAAACAGCCCTGGTATCTAGCAGTACACATTCCTATGGTAGCAGTGGCGAACACTCGCTTCCCTACAATGTCAGTCTAATTTTATTCTTTATTTACTGGACAGGCTGTAGATTCCTGAGGGAGAATGGCTTTGTCATTTTCTGCCAAGACCACTATGGCGTCCGCAAAGGCTTGAGAGGCCCTTGGGGGAGCATTATTTCCTGTCTATGAACTTAGCCACAGATTGAATGAGCGCCGGGCTGTCCCACACCATCTGTGAAAGAGCCTCGAAAGAGAGCTATACCAGAGGTGTCAATTCCACAGGGATTTCATGGACATGTAGATATTGAAGGCGCAACAGCTTCCAAGGATCCACCTCAGAAGTCTGGAGAGAAAGGGTGGAATTCATATTCTTTAGGAGAGACTTAAAGGATAAGTCTTCGACCAAGGGCTCTGCTGAAGTAGAAGGTTTACTTTCCTCTCCAAAGGATGAATCCGCATCCAGATCATTCCCCAATTGCAGATCAAGATCAGACTCAATATTATCTCCTACTAGCCCAGAAGGGATAGCATAGAGGCCTCTGAAGCAACCCTCTCCTCTCAGAACACTGCCCAGCTGAGCAGCTTGGAACAGGGGGTTGCAGAGAGTCTTAAGAGGTAAAGCCTCCTTCCCTACAGCCTGCTTGTGGAGAACTGTTGAACTATTTGGGGTCTGTTTTTCTGTCCACACAGTGACTGATTGTTTCTGCTAATGGATATCTGGACATCTCTGCACGGGGATTTGGGGTATTTACTCGTGTTACTTTAAGGGCTGTTTTACCGCATGTCTCTACTGTTAACTAGCACTGTTATACTGTGATTTAGGAGTCTGTAATACTGTGTTAGAGTGCTTACCTCCTTTAGAATTGTGTAGAATCTCTAGTGTGTATGTCCGCCATCTTGAGCATGCGCAGTAGCCTTCTGTATCCCGACTCAGTCCCAACAGTTGGCGCATGCGCAGTAGGGTCCTGATCTAGCCCACTGCATACTAATGTGATTCCTTTGTTCCCTTCCCCTTATAGGCCTCTGAAGCAGCCCTCTCCCCTCAGAACACTGCCCAGCTGAGGAGCTTGGAACAGGGGATTGCAAAGATGCCTGAAGAGGTAAAGCCTCCTTCCCTACAGCCTGCTTGTGAGAGGTCTTACCCCATCTGCCCCGCCCACCCCAGCCACCCACCTACCTACCTACCCACCCAGGGTGTCGCTCCATTTATTGTTGGAGCGACGCGACCTACCCCAATTTTTACTAAGTGTCCACTTTCCCATTTGCAGCTTATACACTCCGACCAATAGGGGTTGCTGCACTCCTGCTTCTCTCCTAATCTTTTCTGCTGCCTGTCTCTTCTCCTCTAATCTTTACTCCCTCCTTTCCACCTCCTTTCCCATTGGCCCACCATTTTTCCCCTTGCAAGTACCAAACCCTGTACCCCTGACTCCAAAGTCTGTAGCCCATCCACTAAGCCAACGAACCAGGCCAATATCTACCTCTATTTTTTAGCTTTTAACCCTTCCTTCTCCCTACCTAGAAAGAAAAATACTTGCCCTCTCTCCCACTGCAGGTCTCAAACCCAATACCCTTGCTGTCAGAGTCTGCAGCTCTACAACTTAACCACCATATCTTGCTATTTTATCCTTACTTTCTAAGACTCTCATAGTCTCTGACCTCCACAGTCTGCTAAAAATATTTCTTTTTTCTCTCTTGGTACTACTGCAGGCCTCAAGCCCTGCACCCTTGCAAACAGAGTCAGCAGCTCTACCACTCAGCCATCACATCAGACTATTGTCAGCTACACTGTAAGACTCTCAAAGCTTCTAACCCCCAGAGTCTGCCAAAATTTTATTCTTGGTGCCACTGCAGGCATCAAACCCTGCACCCTTGTTACCACAATCAGTGGCTCTACCACTCAGCTATCACATTCAGACTGTTGTTAGCTATAGGTTTTAAGGCTCTCAAAGCCTCTAACCCCCATAGCCTACTAAAATAATATCCTTGGTGCCACTGCAGGCTTCGAACCCTGCACCCTTGCTACCAGACTCAGCAGCTCTGCCACTCAGCCACCATATCTGGCTATCTTTTCAACCTACTGTATCGTAGCACATCTCAAAGCTCCTACAGCTTTTCTGGCTCCCCCCACAACCTCTTTGTTCTTCCCCCAAAGCTATCTCGGCACCATGTCTGCTCATTTCCACCTTATGTGCCTCATCCTCATAACCACTCTGGGGTTCACCTCCCACCAGCCAAACCTCACCCTATGCCCCTTGTGGACTGCACCGTTGCATCTCACCATATCTGGCCACCCCCCCCCCCAACTTGTGATCACACACCACACCCCTGCATCCACCTCCCACCAGCAACCCCAAACCCAGCACCCACCCAGGCCTCCCTGGCTCCACCCCTTCTGAATCCACCAATCCCTCCAAACCCTGCCCATCCCCTGCTCCACTATATCCTCCCCCCCCAATGTTCTCCCAAAATTCTAACAACCTGCCACCCTATGGTTAGAGCCTTAGTTATCCTACTACTCCTCTCTGGTAATATCCACCCTAATCCAGGCCCTGCCCCCACCACTCCACCTACCAGACCCTCTGGACTCCGCATTGCCACCCTGAATATACGCAGCCTGCCAAAGAAATCTGCAGCACTTCAATGTTGGGCAACCCTTCGCCAACCAGACGTCATTGCCCTAGTGGAGACCTGGCTCACCAAGCCTACTCCCGATGCCTTTGTCTCACTCCCCGGATACACCCTATATTGGGAAGACAGGGTAAGAAAGCGTGGGGGTGGCTGTGCCTTCTACATCAATAACAACATTATTGGTCACATGCTCCCACCCCCAAAACTCACAAATGGAGCACAAGCCCTCACCCTAAAAATCACCCTGATCCCTCCAGGGGCTCACTATACCACACCGTCACCTACATACCCCCTAAGAACCAAAAGACTGCCGTCACATCCCTCACCGAATACCTCTCTACCCTACCACACAATGCAGAGCAGACACTAGTAGGGTACCTCAATATCAACTGGCTTGGCCCCTCAGCCACGCCAACAAAGGACTCGTTCTCGGCCCTTGACATGGTCCAGTTATTTAGCCAACCCACTAGACTTCACCCATCTACTGGTACCCACACCCTCCTGGATATCATATCTAACTGCCCCTACAAAATCCAGGATATACAAGTACTTCCCAACTCCCTAAGTGACCACTCACCCATCCTACTCCAATGGACCTCTTCCACACCAGAACCCATAGCCCAAACAACCTTCTAAAGGCGTCTCCACCCAGGAGGGTTAATAAAACTTAAACAGCTACTCACCCAGATAGATTGGTCCCCCATTTATTTAGCCCCCAGCATAGACATTGCACTCAACCTGTTTACACAGGCCTTCACCAAGGCCTGTGACCTCTACGCCCCATTCACCAAACTCCACACCAACAGGCAACATGCTCCTTGGATAACCCCCTTCCTACTCCAAATGTTGAGAGACAGGGATAATCTCTGGCACAAAGCCACAGAATAGGGCAGGTTGGTGGACAGACAATCCTACAATGCCGCTCGCAATGGATGCACTCGAGTCATCCGTAAGGCCAAATTAGACAACTATCAATCCACTCTCACAACCACGTGGGAGTCTGCGAGGACCTTCTGGAATAACATCAAAGAACTCAATGGGAAATCTCGCTCCCCACCTCCCTCCCAGCTCACCATAAATGGCACTGCCTCCACAGACACACTCACCATTGCAAACTGTCTAAACACCACCTTCTCAGATCTCAGCACTGTTCTCCCTAGTTGTTTCTTTGACCCTGTGCCCCAATCCTCACCCCCAACCCTGCAGCATCCCTGTTTCCTCCTGTGCAAAATAACCACCCACGAAGCTCGTCCTTACCTACAAAAAGCGCTAAACAGCAATAACCCCATAAATGACCCCCTAGATGCCAGGCTCCTTTGACTAGTCCTCAACGAGGTCCTAGTCCCCCAATGGACCTACTCAACAAATCCCTATGCCTAGGGCAATTCCCTAGTGCCTGGAAAACAGCTGTCATTACCCCATCCATAAACGTGGTGACAAAGCCTCCCCAAATAACTATCGACCCATTTCCATTCTCCCCCCCCCCCAAAAGCATTAGAAAAAGTGGTTGCCATCCAACTTACTGAATACCTAGCCAAGTACATATAACATCCTGTGCCCAGAGCAACATGGCTTCCGGTCGGGCCATAGCACCACCACAGCCCTCCTAGAATTCACCAACTTCCTGCACTTCTCCCTAGATGCCGGCAACATTGCAGGAGCAGTGTTCATAGACCTATCCAAGGCCGTTGACACAGTCTGCCACCCTCTCCTTCTCGACACACTCCACCAACTTGGTTTCTCCAGAGGCCCCCTGGACTGGTGCTCCAGTTACCTTTCCACCCGGTCCCAATGCGTCAAAATTAATGGAACTCTATCCAACACACTACCCGTCTGCTCCGGGGTGCCCCAGGGCTCTATCCTGGGGCCACTTCTTTTCTCCCTCTACCTAAACTCCTTATCAAAGGCCTGCTCCACAAAACTATATGCAGATGATGCAGTGCTCTTTACTTTGCATCATAAACCCACACCCCTTCAGAACTTCCTCCAACAGGCCTTCTCCCAGGCCGAAACATGGTTTAAAGACCGTAGACTGTCATAAACTTAAAAAAAGACGAAGTCAATGATTTTCTCTCACCGCCAAAACAAAGCAAAACATGCACCTCTCCACATCCTCCCCTGCACCCAGCACCCCTTTGAACAGGTATCCAACTACAAATATCTTGGCCTTACCCTCGACTCGGCCCTTACCTTCCATGACCACATAAACACCCTTGCTGCCGCAACAAACACCCGGATTGGACTCTTTTACCGACACAGGGACTGCCTCCCCCCCCAACGCCCTTAGGCTTCCCATCACCTCATCAATACTGTCCCTAGTGGACTATGGGCTCCCTGTATACGGGGCAGCAGATAACTCCGCAATCCAGAAAATCCAGGCCTCCCTAAACAAGGCCTGCAGGCTCCTAACTGGTGCACCTAGGCTCACTCACACCTGCTCCCTCTATACCTCTGCCAATCTTCTCAACCTTGATGAAAGGCTCTGCTATCAAACCTGCTTACTGTCCAAGAAAATACTGCTCGGACTCTCCCCGGTCACCGCCTCTCTTCATCCTGCAACCCCCACTATACTCACTCGCAACTCAGAGAAAGCACCTCTGGTTGTGCCCAGGGTTAAAACCTCCCTTGCCCAGAGATCTTTCCACCACAGGGCCCCCACATGTTTTAATGCACCCCCAAGCACCATCACTAGTGCACCCAAGATTGTCCACTTCAAAACCACTCTTCGCAACCACCTCTTCAACATCCGCTCCTGTAACTGCTACTAATATCTCACTCTCTCACCCACTCTGATCCAAATTCTCTGACAAAGTCCATTATTGGATTGCAACCTCCGTCAGTAACATCAAACCCATGAATAGGACTGACTACTATGTTTAGATGCTTTCTCAAGCTTATAATGTCTTCTGCTGCTGTTATAAATATCGTCATCCAAATATTATAAATAATGTCTGTAAATATCTACACCCAAATACTGTAAATAATGTCTGTGACAAATGTCTGTAACACATGCTTAATGTAATTGTTGTTATACCGTGTTTCTGTATTACCATCTGTCTTACATGTGACGCGGTACCTTTGTAAAAGAGCCTCTGGCTCAAAGGTTGAAAACCGATATATCAAATAAATAAAAAATAAAACATAAATAAGGAAGAAAGAGAGCAGGAGGAGGAGGAGCTCCCCGAATTGGAGTCGAAAACCCTGGCACCTGAGGTGGCGCCGGTCGCAGTGCTGCCAAGGCTAGAACCATGGGCGGCACTGCAACCGGTGCTGGGCAAGTGCCTGGAGACCCCAAACCCAACACTAGGACACCCAAGGCTGAAGACCTGAAAATGAGTAGAAGAAGGTAGTACCTGTGCTGGCCCCTGTGCTACAGCCATGTGAGGGGGGAAAAACATGAGAGCGTGGTGTCGACAGCACCGAACAAAGTGTTGCGCGACTAGGTTGACCCAACCGCCCCGCCTGCAGGTCCAAGGCCCCAGGGTCAGCTCCGCAGGCATGAGAAGGCCGGACAACCGCCAGATCCATAGCTCCATAAGAGCAGCCCAGTGATGAAACTGCTCACTGGAGGACCCTCCAGGGGGTGGGGAGGGACTCCGGAGTCATGATCACGGCTGCCGAGAACCGAGGCTGTAGGTGACCCAGCCAGGGTCGGACTCCTGTCCCCCGCTACCGACGATCATCGTGCAGACATACCAGGGGGTGACCTCGAGCATTAACAATTCTTCTTTGACTGGTGGATGAAGAAGAACTCGAGGCTGAGCAGTGCTGGGACCCCGACCTCGATCGGGAACAGGCCTGCTTCTTTTTGTGCTTTTGAGAGGACCGCCATTCCTCCCGAGCACCAGACTGCCTGTAGTCAGATACCACCCCAATGGAGGGTGGCAGACCAAACCCAGCCCTGTTACTAAAACAGCTTTCAAGCGCAGTCTCCTTACCATCACCGGCCCCATTCATGGTCGACCACACCAAAGCCAGGCTGAAGACGACTTTTTCTGTACTGCATTGAAAAAAAAAAAAAAAATTTTTTCAAAATTAAATAAACAAAGTAATCAAATACTGAATGACTATGCTGTTGTCATATAGACGTGAAGATATGAGTGATGTCGTCACTGAAGTGCACTTGACGGCGGGACTTGGAGGGTCGACGCCGAGATATTCTATACGTCTCACGGCACTGCGCATGCGCGGTCCTACCTTAGTGCTGGCCCTCCTGAAGATTTCTGGCTACCACTCGGTCCTAGCACCTCCACCGTAGTCCCACTAGTGTGAAGGGGTGATGGAGACTTTAGTCCACAAAGATGTGGCGAACCTGTCCCCAAACTCCAGCCGAATGCTCTTTATAATAAGCAAGCACTCGCCTCAGGTCCAAGATATGGAGACTGTGCTCGGCCTCCGAGGTGTGACTGGTGAATAATACCAAGAGATTCATCACCTGGCTAAGGTGAAACTCCAAAACAACCTTCGGGAGGAATGTCGGGCTGGGGCAGAGGACAACCTTGTCCTTGTGGAAAACCAAATAAGGACACTCCACAAAGAGCACCTGGAGCTCATTGATCCTTCTGTCAGAGGTGATAGCTACCAAGAAGGTGGTCTTCCATGAGAGGTAGGACATTCCCGCATCTGTGCATGGGTTCAAATGGCTTGCTCATAAGCACAGCAAAGACCAGCAATAAGTCCCAAGGCGGTGGAGGTTCAGGCACAGGTGTGGACAAGTGGTCCAAGCCCTTGAAAAAGCACCCAACCACCTTCTCCAGAGCTACCAATCGGCATACCGGCCCATGCCCAGAAAGCCAAGATGGCGGCTAGGTGCGCCCCAAGGGCCGTTGACCGGAGTCCCAGCTGGGGGAGGGACCAGAGATACTGCAAGATATTCTCCACAGGGCAGGACAAGGGGTCTAGTTCCTTGCCCTGACACCAAATTGAAAACCTTTTCTACTGGAAGACGTAGCACTTACAAGTCGACTCCCTCCAAGAGGCTTCCACAACTTGGAAGACCTCATCAGAGAGATTCAGAGCCTGGAACTCTAGCCACTCAGGAACCAGGCTGTCAGGTGCAGGGACTGACGGTATGGGTGAAGAAGCTTCCCCCTAGCAGCGCGAGAGCAGATCCGGGCCGAGAGGGATTTTTGCCATGGAGGCCTGAGTACCAGAACTGGCATGGCCAGTCCAGAGCCACCAGGATCACCTGTGCCTGGTAACTCCATACCTTGAACAGAATCCTGTGTTTCAAGGTGAATGGAGGGAAGGCATACAGGGAGCCCTGAGTTCAGGGTCTCACAAAGGCATCCCACTGCAGTGTCCCACACTGAGGGGCGGCGGCATAGAACAGCCTCAACTTCACGTTCTCCCTGAGGCGGAAGAGGTTGACCTGGGGAGTGCCGCACTGGGCAAAGAGACAGTCGACTACCTCCTGGTGGAGGGACCACTCATGAGACACCTTGCCCATTCGGCTAAGGGTATTCACCAGCTGCTTAGAGACACCGGCCACATGGATTGCCAGACGGTCAGCATTCAAGCTGTGCACGAGGGTCCAGATGCAGAGAGCTTCCGGTCAAAGAGGTAGGGAGTGCGTCCCACATTGCTTGTTGAGATTGTACATGGTCGTCATGTTATCCATCTGGACTTGGACAACCTGACCCCGAACGTGGGGAGTGAATGATGTCCATGCCAAGAGCACTGCCCAGAGCTCCAGCAGGTTGATGTGGCAACGAGACTCCTTGGAGTCCCACAGCCAAGTGAACTCCCAAGTGGGAACCCCACCCTGTCAGGGAGGCATCCACTGTCAGGGTTACCCATGGCCCCAGGCAGATGAAGTAGACTCCCACCTGGAGATGGCCTGGGACCAGCCACCACTGGATGACGTCCCACAGCTCTGGAGTCACTGAGGCCAGCTGGTCGAGTTGACCGTGTTGCCAAGATCATTGCCTGGCTAACCCCAACTAGAGGGGATGCATTCTCAAATGGTCCCAATGGACCATGCTAGTGTATGCTGCCATTAAGCCCAAGAGGCACAGGAAGTCCCTGGCAGGGTGCAACTGCCCAACCTAAAATGAGCAGGCAAAGGAGGAAAGATCCTCCACCCAGAATGCCAGTAACCTGGCTAGGACCCGGTGGGAGTCAAGCTCCAGTCCAATGAACTGAATCACCAGAGAGGGAATGAGTTCCGACTTGGCTTCTTCGACCAGTAAGCCAAAAGCCGAGCAAGTCAAATCCCGAGACTGCTCCACCTCTGATCGGGAGGACCCCGTAATCAACCAGTCATCCAAGTAAGGGTATACCTGAACCCTCCCCAAAGTCTCAGAAAGGCTGCTACCACTGCAATGCATTTAGTGAAGACCCTGGGCACTGAGGATAAGCCAAATGGCATGGCCTGGAACTCAAACAGTGTCCCCTCCGATCGGAACTGGAGGAACCGGCAGTGGGATGGGACAGCCAGATAAGGACGTGAAAGAAAGCGTCCCAAAGGTCCAGAGAGCAGAACCTCATGTTCTAAGCGAGAGACGGAATGATCTGGTTCAGAGTGACCATATAGAACTTGTGCGGCTGCAAGAACTCATTCATGTCGTGCAGATCCAGGATGGGGTACCTCCTCAAATACTGGCTGAGCCCCCAAGGACTTGGCGAGACTCATCGGTCCAAGAGACTGTGACTGAGAGCCAATGGGGCAAACCAGAGGCCAGCCGATCAAACTTGGATGGAGCCCCGTCCTTAGGTTGCACCAGAGGGGACTCCATCTGAACAGGTGGGGAGCTCGGCATCTGCTGAGCCAGAGGTGTCTGTATGTCCTGAAATGGAGGCAACCCTGGGAGTGCAGGACAAGGCTAAGGCACAAGCAGGAACCTATTACCTGTGCCCAGCAGCAACTGCAGCCAAATTCCTTGTAGCTGCACTGCATTTTGTGGCACAGCCGTGCTTCTTCCGAAGAAGAAGAAGAGGAGGAGGAGGAAAAGCGTCTGCGATGCTTTCTGCTCAAGTGCTGAGAGCAGGGCCGACAATGTCGAGAACTGCTTGACCTGGTGCTGCGGGACCAAGACCTGGATCTCAACTGTTGGGGGCACCGACGGAGAGGAGAAGCCGGAATCGGCGAAATTCAGAGAAGGCGGTGGGTCCATATTAAAGGAGGAGGGATCCGGGTCAGTAGGCTGGTCCGACTCCCATGAGATAATGGGCAGGACTAGAGTCCTTAAGCGGGAAGTATCCCCCTATTCCTGTGAAAATGGGTCAACCTTCTCAAAGAAAATCTCTGCAGGTTGATGAACCCACGTCTCAGCCGATGGGGAAGACGTAGGGCCTGCGGCCAGGAATGAAGTATCTTCTGAAACTGAATGCTCATCGGCCATCAAGCTTAGAGAAGCGTGGCCTTCGAGCGCTCACAGTCCCACGACCGACGGTGGGATTTCTTAGATTTGGAATCCCATTTGGAAGATTTAGAGGGCTTAGACCTAAGGGAAGGGCCCTCCCCAAGGGTAGCGAGAGACTGACAGAGATCCCTAAAAGCCCGCGTTAAAGAAGCGCTAGTGCCCGCAGAAACAATGTCCGCCACCGACAATGCTCCAGCCATGGCTTGAGCCACAGATTTCTTCCAAGGCAGCAAGTTGCTCGGCCGAGCATGCCGCAGCAGAGGAGGAGACCAAGTGCCGAGCTTCCTTAGGTCGGACCGACGGATCCAGTTCATCCAGGCGACCCATGAGAAGGCAAGTGCAGCAATCTTCTAAAGTTGAGGGATGGAGGGAACGGCAAAAGCCACAAGCCAGTGGGCTGTGTTCCATCCCTAGGCAATATACGCACGACGAATGCAAGTCGGAGTGCAACATCGTTTGCCCGTAAGGGCATTTTTTGAAACCGGATACCGATTTACCATCACCAGAATCCATTGCAACGAAAACAATCACTCGAAGACCGAGAGAAGCGTAGTTTAACGTTTTGGGCCTACATCTGGCACAGAGCTGCGATGGAGGGAACCTAATTTTATTCGTAAAATGAACATGGTAGTAACCCACTGAGTATAAAAGTATGCTTATTTACAAGGGACTCCATACAAAAGAGAGACAATGTTCAAATAAATAAAAACAAGATATAAATATAATCATTAAACCTAATACAATACAACAAAATATATTACACGTGTATTCCTAGGTCACATCCTGAACGATGCATTTCTGCACCACTATCCAACTTCCTGATAGTTACAACAATCTCTTGCTGAACCTGATGCTTCTAGCAGAAAGGAAAATCTGACGTTACAAGGTGGTGCTGAGGGAGTTACCGCCCGGGTGGGTGGGAGCAGCCAGCTTGAGGACCTTCCAGTTGAATTTTTTTTTTTTGTAAACTTTCATTAAAAGTCAGCAGATAGTCACTATCACAATCATTCTTTAGCAAGTTCAGACCCAAAAGTTACAAAGGATGGTCAGCCAACTTGGCTGCCTTCAACATTCTGTTGGAGGTGATTTAAAACAAAGAAACCATTGATAACATTTTATGGCATACAAATGAAGTACAGAATAAGAAAGAAAACTTAGGGTGGAGTGTCAACGGACCTGTGGTGAATTATCCATTAAACCCTAGAAAGTGGGGAAACCATGGAGAACTTAGAGCTATTTCCAATGGACCCCACAGCTGGTGATACTTCTGCTGGTTTGTGGTGGAGTATTTTGTGTGTTCTACTTTCATACAGAGCAGAAGAGATCTCACCCAGTGTACCACAGGTGGAAGAGAGTCTAGCCACCAGTGTTGGGCCAGCACCAATTTCCCAACTGTTATCCCCAAACACCACAGAGGAGAAGAACCCCTCCCCCCCATGGAAGACCAAAAAGTATATCTACTACATTAGAGGGTTGTGAGGAAATCAGGATCCTAGAAGGCAGTGAAGCGACCGCCAACAAAGCATATGAAAAGAGGTTCCAGGCTTAGTTTTACACTTAGGGCAATCTTCAGTTTTTGTTGATCAATTTTAGGCGTAAATTATGTCCTATGCAGGTCATTGTAATGTACTGCTTTCAGAACACTGCATACCCTTTGGGAAGAATCCCCCCAATCCCCACAAGTGAACCCCGAGGGCTCAAGATCGGCCTTCCAGCTCTCTCTTTTAAGCGAGAGACGGGATCTGGTGCCAAACCCAGGAGGAGCTTATAGCACTTAGTTAGTGGCTTAAGGATAGTTCTGGATGGACCATTTAACAAAAATTTCTTCTACTGTGGATCGCCCAAGGGTCGCGGGATATCCTGGCCCCCTCCCATTCCCATTAACCATGATCATATCCGGAGATAGGTAAAAAAGTGGGAAGAACGTAGGCCATACTGTTTAGTCAGTTGTTGATAAGTTAGGAGATTGCTCTGCTGGTATAAATGCGACAGAAGATGTATGCCCTTCCTACGCCAGCTGTCCAGTACCTGCCATACTGGTCCCGGATCCAGTGCGACTCCCAAAAGGTGCTCTATAGAGGGCGCTGAGACAGCTTAGCTAAAGGATAATTAAGAAGCTTGTAGGCAGCAAGCCACGCCCTTAAGGATGATCTAGTAAAAGGATTCTTGACCCCTTTTACAACTATTTTTGCTAAGGTAAGGGTAAACACCAAGTTACATAATGGTGCTTTACTATCTATCTCCTCCAATTCCACCCAGGCCCTGACAGGATCAGGGATGTCCTGGGTGAGGTCAACCAGGAAGGCTAATTGAGCAGTTAGGAAGTATAGCTAAAAATTGGGCAGACCCAGACTTCCCTTCCCACGTGCCAAAGTATCTCCTTCTAATCTGAGCCTGCTTTTTCCACAAGAGGATGTGATAGACTTCAGTAGCATTTAAACTACTTATTCATGAACATAAAATTGATAGTGTCTGGAATAAGTATAAGCACTGAGGTAGTATACACATTTTGACGAGGTTGGCCCTACCTATTAGGGTTAGCGGAAGAGAGACCCATCAATTACAGTCCTCCCGGATTTTGTGAATGATTGGTTTATAATTTAGCTCCATCAGTTTTGAGAGTCTACATAGGAGACTGATACCTAGATACTTAAGAGCTTTGGCTGGGAGAATAGTAGTGCCCGCTATCTGAATAGAGATCTTCTTGTCAGACAAAAAGCAGCCACTTGCACTTTACCCAGCTGATCATGTGGCCTGATATAGGGCCATAGATACTAAACAGATCTGTGAGAGCAGGAAGAGCCCCATCAGGGTTAGCCAGAAAGGGACTTCCGGTGACGTCGCTCCTACTATGGCAGCTTAGCTCTCGTGCTCCCCATAATACTCTACTCGTCGAATATCGCACAAAGGGTTATAAAATTACTCCAAAATAACAAGAGGGGAAGCACTAGATATCTGCTATGGAACTACAGAATGGGTTTGCGATTTTACCACAGGATTCTACAGAAAAAGATGAAGATGCATCAGGCTCCAAGGCCTCGATCACGTCACAACACTCTAGGGACACTGCCACTATTCCCAGACGTGGTGGTTCTCGGGCCAAGGCGAAAACCAGCAGGATTAACAAAAACACACCAAATAAAAAACTAGAACCTACAATGGACAGCAAATTGAACAAAATCCTCACTGAGCTCTCAGATATAAAAATCGGAAGTTAGATCTTTTAAGGAGACCATTACAGAAATGAGCTCAGACATTCAGGGTTTGGAGACAAAAGTTACAGTACTAGATCAGCAACAGTCCACCACTTCGACTTAACTCTCTCAAATACAAGACCAAATGAAGCAGATAATCCAGATATGCAAACTGACCACTGAAAGACAGGAGGACTCTGAAAATAGGCAAAGGAGAAATAATCCAAGGATTTATTCGATCCCAGAAGGAGCCGAGGGACGAAACATAACTGAATTTGTAGATACTCTTTTACGAACAGCACTAATGTTAGATACTGATCTACCTTTAGAATTTGAGAGTGTTCATAGGGCTTTAGGCCCCAAACCTACATCTACATCAGCGAGGCCTCGCTCAATAATTGTTCGTTTTCTGAAGTATCCAACTAAGGAACTTATCTTAAAGAAAGTTTGATCACAGAGAAAAGTCTTTTTTGGGTCCTCACATATATTTATTGATAACGATTATGCCCCATACACGCTCAGAAAACGTACAGAGTATGTCCCTCTGTTCCAAGCACTAAGACAGAACAAGTACGCCTTCAAAACTCCATATCCAGCGCTGCTCGTGGTACAATTCCCAGGGGGTCAGCAGACACACAAATCAGCTACAGAAGCATATATGGACTTTCAGAAGAGAAATATCCCACTTCCACGGAGATCAGAAGGTTCAAAAAGACTGTCATTGGGTTCTTGGGGAGATAAATAAACTGACAAGACCTTACAGATGCAGCAAACCCTGGAATATATCCGCAGCTTCTCATATAAGGGCCTGCAATTGGAATAAGCCTCAAGAGTTCAGACATTTAGAGTCTGTGGAACCCAGGTAGGCCCTTCTCTGTTGGGGTGAGAGCTGGGCTTGTACTCTGTTCCCCCCAGGTGCTCAAGCGGACCACCTAAGGAAACATTAAAATTAAAATAGGGGAGGTATTCCCTTCTATTTCATTTGATAGAATGAGGCTTGATGCAGTGATATGTTCCGGGTGGGGGTCCTCATGGGAGCACTTAATAATTATTTATGTGGAAATTAACAGTGGTGAATTCTGAATAAACCCCACAGTGGTTAAATTAATACTAATAACTGGAGCAGCATTTAGGTACCAGGGTATTGATGGCTCTGCTTGTATGCTCCTCTATCTAACCGGATCATCACTGTTAGATCTATTACCCACACTGATATCCCCTGGGAAGCAGGAGTTCAAAGGAAAGTAAGAAAGATGCGGAGCCGGGAAAGAGCTATAGACCCATTTGGGGTGTAGACTCCACCTGCGCTGTATGGACTCTCAGGCTTTATGAGCCGATGCTAAATAAGCTCAGTGTATGGGACCAAGACTAGCTATACTATGATCCGGGGAGATGGGGACCGCCAGGGGCGGCTGCTGGTTGATAGCTCTCTGTGGAGCTACCATAGATAAGATAAAATAAGATGGGATTGGTGCGCCGGGGGGGCCTGTCCTCCATCAGGAACACTGCTGATACTAATTTGACCTAAAGGAGAGAATCAGTTGGATTTATTGGCGGGGAAATTGGGAATGAAACCCCAGTCAATTTAAACTCTCACCTTTAAGTTAGGTGAGAAAATGATGAGAGTGGTCTGCTTGGGATACCTTTTGGGAGGGGGATGGTATGCGGGTACGGCTGAGCCCATATCTTGATGGTGAGGGCCCTTAAGGTCACAGTCAGACATAATTAAAAATTATCCATGATGAAATGAAGATAAACACTCCTGGAGTCATCTTTCTTTTTGAAGGAGTTCTGAATTTTGGACTGTGTCTGGCTAAAGTCTTCAGCTCCACACAAGTACAATATGATTATCGACTTCAAATATATGTAACCTGGGGACTTTTGTGAACCTAATCGGACTATGGAACTTTAATGCTGGCACACAGACTGAAATAATTTAAGATGTAAATTAACAAAGTATAAGGCAGATCTCATGTATAGGTACATTAAGAGAGGGCTCACAGGGGACTATGAGAGTCTAGGAGCGATGCACCCCACACTTTTTCTATGATCTATTCTTTCCCACACTTCTAAGTCCTAGCCTTATTCCCCTATTTATTTTTTTTGCCCTAACTTATTCTTATTTCGGGATGGATATTCCCAGAGAGAGCCCCTTGGCGGTAAGCGAAGCAATGTTCCCTCGGCAACCAGTTTGGATGCCACAACTAGGTTGGCAGGAAACAGCCACCTACAATTTGGAAGTCACCACTGTAAATAGTTCTAGGTTAAATTTGGATAGGTGGTATAAGCCCTACTGGTTCTCTTGTTGGGCTACAAAGGATTTAATTATGTTAATATATCAGGTCTGGGAGTTTGTCACTGTTAGGATTACAAGAGTTATTCCTGGAAATGATGGGGTGGCGAGGACCACATAATGACGGTTAAACATAAATGAATTTTTAAGGGTGTTATCGCACAATGTAAATGGTCTGGCTGTGCCGATTAAGAGATACAGAACCATTAAGGCACTTAAAAAGTTTAAAGCTGAGATATTCTTATTACAGGAGACACACCTTTCTTCTAACGAGCACCAAAAGTTTTCGAAGTTTGGTTTTAGTCAAGTTTACGAATCATCCTTTCGCAGAGGAAGATGCAAAGGGGTGGCAACATTAATTGCTCAGAACCCCTCCTTGGAGACAACAGATCATTACTCAGATCCTGAAGGCAGACTGGTTGTGGTGAGAGGCTTACTAGGGGATAAGCAATATACAATTGTGAATATTTATATTCCCCCAGCAAGTGATGCCTCTTCAATACAACAGATAATAGATAAAATATTGGAATATCAAAGGGGAATCCTGATAATTGGAGGGGATGTTAATTGTCTCTTAGATCCATTCCGTGACATGACAGCCCCTAGAACACCCCTACAGATAGCAGGTCAGCGACATCTGAGAAGGATGGTTAAGGATTTAGGCCATGTGGACACCTGGCGCCACCAACACCCCACAATGTGAAAGTTCAGTTTCTTTTCACATGCTCATAAGCACTATTCCAGATTGGATTATCTATGTATCTCTAAGGAACACACAGACCAGATAGAAAGGACCGAGATCCATAATATAAGTCTATCAGATCATGCCCCAATTACTTTAGATTTAGATATTCAATGAGAGAAAAAGGATACTTACTGGAGGCTTAATAATTCCCTATTACTAGACCCTGAATGCAAGGAAATGATAAAGACAAAAATAAAAGAAATAATAGAGGATAATTCATCACCACAGATCCCACCCCAATTACTTTGGGATACCCTGAAAGTAGTTTTAAGGGGCTATATTATAGCTTATGCAGCCCAAAAAAAGTGAAGATGTGAGGCTAACTTAAAGCAATTACAAGAAAAGCTGAGTTTTTTTACAACTTGCACATATGCAAGGGGATGACTCATTAATGGACCAGATAGCAACCACACAACAGGCTATACAAAAGTTACTGACTGTTAAGACAGAACAGGCTTTGTTATGGCTCAGACAAAAATATTTCGAAGGGGGCCCTAGAATATTAGCTCATCGCCTTAGAAAAAGAATTCAACAAACAACAATCACTAACATAAGAGACCCTATCTCAGGTCGGCCCTGTTTCACAACCACATCTATAGTGGCTGCGTTTAAATCATATTACACTAGACTATATGCAGCTGAATTTGGGTCAACAGAGGAGGAGGAGAAGGAGAATTTTTTTGTCAAATCTAAATCTTCCTCAGCTTTCGGAAATCCAGAAACAGTCCCTAATCCACCCAATACAGAGTTCAGAAATAAAACTGGCTATTTCCAACCTTAAAAATGGTAAAAGCCCTGGCCCAGATGGCTATGGGGCCGAATTTTATAAAATGGCTTGGAAGTGGATCGCAGACACACTGTCCGAAACTTTGAGAGTGTCACTCGAGGGCTATACACCCCCTATCATGGTCACAAGCCATGATTTCAGTGATTTTAAAACCACAAAACAATTCACAACTATGCGACTCTTATCGACCAATCTCCGTCCTAAATCAAGATTACAAAATATATGAGAGCATTTTGGCCCACCGGCTTGATGACATAATACCCTCTTTGATACATTTAGATCAAGCAGGATTTATCCCTACCCGCCAGACCTCTGATAATATTTAAAGGACCCCCTATTTAATTGAACATGCAAAAAATAATAAAGCCCCATTATTAACATTAGGATTTGATGCACAAAAGGCATTCGACACAGTCTCTTGGTCTTTTTTAGAGAAAACCCTTGTTAAATTAGATTTCCCCAAGGAGTTCATTGCCAATATCATGGGCATTTATTTAACTCCACAGGCAATGGTGAAGGCTAATGGCTCCTGCTCAGCAAGGTTTCCACTTACTTGTGGAACAAGACAGGGATGTCCACTTCCGCCTTACTTATTTGCTTTATATGCAGAACCACTGGCACAATTCATACGTCAACATGAGGGGATAAGAGGATATCAAGTAGCAGATAAGAATCATAAAGTGGCACTATATTCTGACGATCTTTTAGTGTATACCACAGACTTAGAGAATTCACTTCCAAATTTAGAGCAAGCTATGATACAAATAGAAAAAATCTCGGGTTATAAAGTCAATACTCAAAAGGCTGAGATTTTAAATATAGGAGAATATATACCAAATCATATAAAACATAAACATCATTTTAATTGGGGAAATAAAACAATTAGATATTTAGGGATTGATACCTCAAAGAATCCAAGGCAGACCTTTAAATTAAAATACATTATATGAACAAATTAAACAAGACCTTCAGACCTGGACCCACCTACCAATACCGTTGATTAACCGAATACAGGCAGTTCGGATGAACATACTACCCCATCTGTTATATTTAATGCAGTCTAGCCCACAGATGTTTACAAGGGAGGAGGAAAGGAGATGGAATAGGGCAATAGTAAATGATATATGGCAAGGTAAAAGACCTAGGATAGCATTAGACAGACTACAAGCTCCTAAGGATAGAGGAGGATTGGCTCTACCTAGTTGGACAGGATACGCCCTAGCCACCGTACTTAACCATAACAGAATATGGTTCTCTCCAGAAGGAAGTGGTCCTCAGTGGATGGAAATAGAAAGAAAGTTGACAACTGCTTATTTAGGAGAAAACATGATCTTTCACCCATCTCCATTACATACCTTGGAGTCTGATGTGTCAATATACACATATAGTTACCTTAAGGGGTGGAGTGGATAACTTTCCCACTCGGATAATGAATTTCGTGCTCGTTGGATGGGGATACCTTGGAGGAATCAGGCTTTTAGCCATATAAATTTAGATGTGGGATTTGGAACTTGGAATGATCTTGGTTTAAAATATACACATCAATTATATCTAAATGGTTGTTTTAAGACATTTATACAATTGCAGGAGGAGTTCTCAATCCCTAGGCATGATTGGCTTCGATATTTCCAGATTCAGATTCTCCATGCAACAACTATAGGTCTGGCAATGGATCAAGAGAAGATCCCACCCCCCCAAATCTCACTTCTGATTGGAATCCCAGGGGAACAGAACCCTAGGCATTTAGTATCTAGATTCTATACAGCAGACAGATTGAGAGGCAGACTTAGTTGGGAGAAAGTACATACGACTTGGGAAGCTGAAATGGGAATACAATTAACAGATCAAGAATGGCAGTGGGCCTGGAGACGCCAGCATAGAAACACGGGTTCATATGGGTGGCGTGAATTTGGCCGGAAGGTAGTCTCTAGGTTCTTTCGTATGCCTAAAATAACGGCAAAGTACTTAACCACACATGATGCCTCCTGCTAGAGGAAATGTAACTCGAAGGGTGCCATCCACACTCATATATTCTGGGACTGTCCTGTCTTAAGACCATTTTGGCAGGGGGTGGAACAAGCACTAGCTGACATAGATACAGAATTTCAACCATTTACAGGGAAGTGTTGTAAAAGTGCTATTTTACAACACTTCCCTATTAGGCTCAAACATAAATCTAAGATACATCTAGCTTCAATATTAATAATAGCAGCCAAAAAGGCTATAACTAAAAATTGACTTGATCCAGCCCCACCAACAATCAAAGTGTGGGACGATTTGATATATGATATCTATATAATGGAACAGATGACAGCCAAACTCCAAGGGAGAATCACACAAGTGACTAGTTACTGGAATGCATGGCGGATGAGGATCATGACACTCAGACCTGACCCGATTCCATAAAAGCCTTAAGGATCAGATGGCCATTACATGTTATTAGTGGGATAGGTGGAAGCTCCTCCTGCACTAGTAGACCGCTGATATATAGAACACCCATAAAGAAAAAAATACTCACCTTAGTAATTATACTGTATTTCTTCTAATGGAGTCTTGCTGTATTCTGACAATTGCAGTGATTCCCAACCTTTGAACTGCCCCGGAGAACTAAGGGTTAACTTTCCATGCAGTGCAAGGAACGATGAGCTCGAGCTTGGTTGAAGTCTCTGTCTGGAGTGTTTTGAACTCAAACCGTCAGATTCTTACGAGCCCAACTAAACTAAAAGTTCTATGTGGAAATTGTAAACATTCTACTAGCCAACTGGCAAAAAAGTTTTGGATTCCCAAGGAAGTCTCAAGTCAGGAAACCCAAAAACTAAACCCAATGTACTTAAAAAATAACAATAATAAATAAGCACCCAAACAAAAGGGAGGAGGGTGCCAGCAAATACACCCCTTGGGGTGCAACACTGCACCTGCCCACCCACTTCCCAAAAACAGGTTCTGAGAGGGGAGGCAGGGAGGATGGTCAGAATACAGAAAGACTCCATTAGAAGAAATATAATTACTAAGGTGAGTAATTTTTTCTTCAGACAACATGAAGTCTTGCTGTATTCGACAACTGCAGACTACCAAGCAATTCCTCCAAGAAGGAAGGACATAACCTACTTTGGGAATAGGCTCTGAAGTACTGCTGTGCCAAACCGAGCACCACTCCTAGCCTGGATATCCAGAAAAATATGCTTGGTAAAGGTATGGACTGTTTTCCAGGTGGCTGCTTGATAAATTTCTAGGAGAGGTATATCCCTGGCCGCAGCCAGGAAAGCTGCTGTACCTCTTGTGGAATGAGCCATCAGGCCTGAGGGTGGAGTTTTTTCCAGTTTTTCATAGCAAAATTGTATACAAGACACAATCCACCTGGCAACAGATCTTTTGGTGGCAGGTTTGCCCTTTCCCACCTCTCCATAAGTGAGGAACAACTGGAGGGAGTCAAACCTGTGACCCTTGGTACGCTCTATGTAGTAACTAAGGGCTCTTTTGACATCTAAACTATGTAGACTCCTTTCTCCTGAGGAAGAATGATCAGTGAAGAAAACAGGGAGAGACATAGACTGGTTTAAATGGAAGTCTGAAACCACTTTGGGCAAGGACCTTCTATTGGTTCTAAGGACCACTTTATCCCTATGAAAGAAGATAAAATCAGATTCCACTGACAGGGCTTGCAATTCACTGATACGCCTGGCAGAGGTAATGGCTTCCAAGAACACAGTTTTCCAAGTCAAGTACTTAAGCTCTGCTGAAGACATAGGCTCAAAGGGGGGTTGCATAAACTGAGAAATGCAAACATTCAAATTCCAGGCAGGGGCAGGGTCTCTAAAAGGGGGACTGGTGTGAAACAACCCTTTAAAAAATTTACAGAACACAGGACAGGAAGATAGAAGGCTTCCCCACAGACAAAAATGCAGAAACAGCTGACAAGTGTACCTTGAGAGTAGCTGGTCTGAGGCCTAGGCCATTAAGATGGACCATATAATCCAGAACCATAGGCAATTCAGCAGCGTCTGGAGAAATATTCTTCTTAGAACACCAAATGCTGAATCTTTTCCATTTGGAGTTGTAAGTCTTTCTGGTGGAGGGCTTTCGAGAAGCCTTGAGGATGTCCAGAACCCCTTGGGAAAGATGCAGATCTGCAAACTCTAACTCTTCAAGAGCCACGCCTTGAGGTTGAGGGAGTGAAGATTGGGGTACCAAATCATCCCCTGAGAGGATGTTAACAGGTTGTAATTCCTGGGAAAAGACAGGGGAAAACGGACTGCTAGGGACAGCAACAGGGGGTACCAGGGCTGTCTGGCCCAATCTGGAGCAACCAGAATCACCTTGCAAGGTTGAGACCTTATTTTGACTAAAACTTTGAACAAGAGTGGGAAGGGGGGAAGGCATACAGAAACTTCCCTTCCCAATTCAGAATCAGGGCATCCAGGGGGACTGAGCCCAAGACTGGAGGTCTGCAACAAAAGAGAGGGAGTTGGTGATTGTCTGGGCTGCAAAGAGATCTATCTCTGGAGTGCCCCACCTTGAAAAAATCACTTTCAACACCTGAGGGTCCAGGGACCATTCGTGATGGCCCTGAGAAATCCTGCTCAGTGCATCTGCTAGCACATTGTCCTTACCTGAAAGATGAACTGCTACAAGAGAGGCATGCAGGGAATAAGCCAGGGACCACAACTTCATGGCTTCTGTGCACAAGGCCGTGGTCTGAGTGCCTCCCTGCTTGTTCATGTGCCACATGGTGGTAGTGTTGTCTGTTCTGACTTGAACCACCTTGTTCTGAACTGACTGTGAGAACGCTTTTAGAGCTAGAAAAACTGCCCTGAGCTCCAGAAGGTTTTTTTTTTTTTTTTACTCCCCTCTCCTTGCAGCTCTCCCCTTTTCGGGAGACACCTACGACCTTTTCAGCCCTCGCTCACCTACCTGGTGACCAGGGCAGTCCATCCCCCGTGGAGCCGTGGTTATACCCCCCAGGCAGGTATGGGGTGCGGGCCCTTACACCCCAATGTGTCTATATTTCGTCGGGATGCTGTCCCCGGGCCAGTAGGGGCATTGAAGGTTGGGGCCTGGTGCTCCGTCTACTGGGAGGCTGCGCGGTTCTTTTCCCATGTTCTCTCAGCGTGCCATGTCCCCGGACGTCAAGGCGTTGAAGCGCCGTCTGGCACATCGCCCTCTGCTAAGCATCGGGCTTGCTGTACCTCGGGTCTCCACCTGGGGCCAGACAAGAGCCGAGCTTTGGTTCCCCCTTCCCCTGGAGAGGATGAGCAGTCCCTAGGACGCTCAAGTCCTCTCCCCCGGCCGGCCCTCCAGCTTCCCGGGCTCTTTCCCGAACCCGGGTCGCTGGCATCGCAAGCAGAAATCCAACCGCTGCGCTGGCGGGCCAGCACAGCTCCAGAAGATTGATGTGGAGAAGGGATTCTTGGGGGGAACACAGGCCCTGGGCAGTGAGGGACCCCAGGTGGGCTCCCCAGCCCAGAAGAGAAGCACCCGTGGTAAGGACCACTGAACAAGGCTGAGCACCAAAAGGAACACCTTGCCTTAAATTGTCCTGATCCTGCCACCACTGGAGGGCCTGGATCAAGGTTGGAGTCACTGGAATCAGTTTGGTAAGGGAATCCTTTCTCTGAAACCAGTAAGCTCTCAGGTGGAACTGAATATCCCTCATCTGGAATCTTGCCCCTTGGACCACTGCTGTTGAAGCTGCCACGTGGCCCAACAGCTGGAGGAAATGCCTTGCTGGTCGAGATACCTGAAGGCTGAAAGAAGAAGCTAGTTCCATAAGAGCCCTTGCCCTTTCTAGAGGAAGAAAGGCTCTTGCTCTGAGTGTGTCCAGTTCTGCCCCTATAAAGGTAAGGAGCTGGACTGGTTCGAGAACTGACTTGGGAAGGTTGAGAAGAAATCCTAGGGAAGTGAGCACTTGCTGGGTCACTTGCAGGCGAGACTTGACTTGGTCTGGGGACTGACCCCCTAATAGGCAATCGTCCAGATAAGGAAATATGGAAATCTTTTGTCTTCTTAGAAAGTCAACTACTACTGCCAGGCACTTTGTGAAAACCCTTGGAGCTGAGGTTAGGCCAAAGGGCATTGCTCTGAACTGATAGTGGCCTGAGGGCAACTCGAACCTGAGGTACTTTCTGTGGGAGCACCTGATGGGAATGTGAAAGTAGGCATCTTTGAGGTCCAGGGAGGCTAGCCAGTCCCCTAGCTTTAGAGAGGGAAGGATTATTCCTAGAGTTATCATCTTGAACTTTGGTTTTAAAAGATGTTTGTTCAGATATCTTGGGTCTAGGAAGGGTCGCCACCCCCCTATCTTTTTTGGGGTCAGGAAGTACCTGGAGTACAGTCCTTTGCCCCAGTGTAGGGTAGGTACCCTCTCTATAGCTCTTAAAGCTAGGAGAGAAGAAACCTCTGCCTCAAGGGCAAGGGTTTCCGAAAGGTTTGCAGGTGGAAAAGATCTGGCTCTCATTTTGGAAATTTTTTGAAGCTGAGAACCAGTCCCTGGCTTACTACTTCCAGGGCCCACTTGTCTGATGTAGTAGACATCTAGTTCTGGACAAAGTAAGCCAGCCTGCCCCCTACTGAAATAGGGAGAGTCGACCCGGGCAGACCCATCAGGGTGTCTGCTTAGCAGGGGCTTTAGGCTGAGGGGTGGATGCAGGCCTGCTCATCCCCCTTCTGCCTCTCCCTCTGAAGAACCTCCTCTGCAAAAAGGAAGAAGAGGCCTGTGCTTGGTAAAAAGGCCTTTGAAAAGGCCTGCCCCTGCCCCTAGACTGCTGCCTTTGAGAAGTTGCCTGCCTTTCCCTGGCCTGAGCACTCCTGTAAGTGGTCCTGTACTCGTCCATTTTCTTCATGTAATTCTCTGTCTGCTCCCCAACCAGAGAATTACCCACTACAGGAAAATCCATAGCCTTAGCCTGGGTGTCCTGAGTAGAGGTTAGTACATCTGAACCAAGCACTCTCCGAAGAGCCACAGATGTAGCCATAACTCTTGATGAAACATCATTAGAGTCCACAGCAGCGTGAAACTGCACTTTAGATGCCTCAATCCCATCTGCAGCCACAGCCTCCAGCTCCTTGGCTAGCTGGGGGGAGGCCTGTTTAGCCAGTGCCAGTACAGTGTCCCACCTGAACTTCTGGTACCTGGCTGTACAGGCCATGTAATTTGCCTGCCTGAGTTCCAAAGAAAATGCCATGTACTGCTTCTTTGCCATGGCATCAATCTTCCTGGAGTCCTTGTCTGGGGGGGTGTGAAGCCAAGGGAATATTTGCCTTGTCACAGGCAGCAGCCTGCACTACCCCAATATGGCTGCATTGCTGATATAAGAACTCTGTGTCTGAGACTGAGAGTGTATACTTCTTGTCCATTCTTTTATCCACAGGAGATACAGTGTTAGGAGATTTAAAGATTTTTTGTGTCTGTTTCCCAAAAGATTTATGGAGGGGAACAGACAGCCTCCTGGACTCTGGGATATCCATCATCTCTACATAATCAGGCTCTTCTTGATCTTCCACAGCCTTCTCCATAGGAAGCCAGAGGGTTTCAGCCACTTTCCTGTAAAACATAAAATGGGAAGGGGACTCAGAAAGCCTAGGAGGGGAAACACCTGATGGTCTGTCTGGGGAGATGTCCGGTTCCACAGGCACATCCAGACCTTCACTTACATCATAATCCTCAAATTCCCCTTCCTCTTCAAACTCCGGTTCATAAAAATCTTCAAGGGTATACTCTTGAACCAGGAGAACCAACCGAACCGAACCTCTGTCAGAAGGAGCCAGATCGGTAGGAACCGGACAGGGTGATTCCACAATCTGAATCGCCCTGGCTATCTCTTCGGTGGTCGGAACATGAACCTCTGGATCCGAACCGGTCGATTTATCTTTGCTGTTTCTTTTTGTTGGAACCGATCCCTCAGAATCGGCTCTCCTTTTGCCCGAAGAAGTATCGCCCTGGTCAGAGGGCACTCCTTCTGGTTCGGTCGAACCCGAACCAGGCTGGCCATCAGGGTCAGCGGACTTCTCGGCCTTCTTTTCCCTCAGTCTACCTAATCTCTTCTCAAGGGTAGATTTGGGAAAATGTTTACATATTTGGCAATCTGAATCGAGGTGGTCAAACCCCAGACAATAAACACAGGTGGTGTGGGGTTCGGCCTTGGCAAAGACCTCCCCACACTCACTGCAGTGTTGAAACCCAGTGGGCCTGTTTTTTTTCTTGGGTTTCTCAGACATGGCCAACCTAACCAAACTTACCCTTTTTTCGGCAACCGCCAGGCAAAACTCCCTTATCGGTTCCTAACCGTGTCACGGGTATTGGAAAAAACGGTTAAAACACATTTTTTTTAAGAACCGATAAGAACCGGTAACCACACACTAAATATAGCTAAATTCACAATCAAATGGCCGGTCCAGCCGAACCAACCGCACTTTTACAAGTTCCACACAGAAATATAGAACAATTCCTATCTAGTACTCACGGCATCACAGACAGAGACTGAACCGACTATGCGGATACTTTTTTTCGGTTTAAACCGACGAAAAACTGAAAACTTTAACAGACTTCGAACTGAGCTGAAGGAGAATCTCTGGAGCGACCGTTCAGTGAGGTGGAGTAAAGAATCTGACAGTTTGAGTTCAAAACACTCCAGACAGAGACTTCAACCAAGCTCAAGCTCAGTGTTCCATGCCCTGCATGGAAAGTTAACCCTTAATTATCCAGGCAGTTCAAAGGTTGGGAATCACTACAATTGTCAGAATACAGCAAGACTTCATGTTGTTTGAAATAGTAAGATAATGGAATTGTGTGATCTGATGTTCCCCTTATCTTCTCCTCCCTCCTAGACAGCAAGAAAATACAAATGGATGCCATGCATTTTGTCTGCATTTAAGATTTTTAAGGCTATGTATAAGTGGTAGGTACAGTATCTATGATTAACTCAATGTACTCTAAATATCAGTTATTCTGGAATATGTATAATATGAAAGACAGCGATGTACACACCAGCACCTGAAGAAAAAAAATTAAAAACAAAGTATAAAAAAAAAAAAAAAAGGTTAGCCAGAAAGAGAAACACATCATCAGCAAATATGGATTCCAGCTGAATCTTAAAGGGAAAGGACTCTGCCAGAAGTGTGGATAAGTACACCATATCCATGTCCCTAGAATGTAATTTTCTAGACTCCTTGCGTTAGTACACATGGCTCTCCAAAACCTTGCTCTTTCGCTGCCTGCAACACCTCCTTCCTCCCCCTTTTCTGCCTGTGCTGCTCCCCGAAACTCCCGCAACTCCCTTCGCTGCTCCCTGTGTTTCTTGTCTCCTCTACACCTCTCTTTCTGCATACTGTGTTCTTACCCCCTTGTTCACCACCTTGTCCACACCCCCTTTATCTTGTGCCCCTGTCTTGGAGGGGTTTTCTCCCCTTGGGCTCACACTCCTTGTTGTTTCAAGCTGCAGGGGGAGCAGATTCTGCATCCCTTGGTAATACAGCCTTCCCCGTGGAGTTTAAATGCTCATCCAAATAACATTTAAACTTCAAACAGAGGACTACAGTCCCTTTACCAAAAGAATGTAAGCCGTCACCTCTGTTGAGGACCATATTCTTCTTGGTCAGCCCCCCAGTCCCAAACCAAGCCAAAACCCTTCTCCCTGCACCATGCCTTCAACCAACTGTTGAAATGTCTGGTGTATAGTGCCCTAGCTTCCCCTCTACTGTACACAGGAAGTACCTCAGAGAATACCACTGTTTGTGCTATCTGTTTAAGGCTCCTCCTCAGTTCCCTGAACTGACCCCGCATTGCCCCCCACTCCATCCAACGACAGGTTATTAATCAATAAGTGGACAAGGACATCCAGCTCCCTCCCATGACCTGCTGCCGTAGCAATCCTCAGGATCCACTCTCCATCCCTTCAAATCGAAGTGCAATGCATGCACTTTACCTCCTTCTCCCCACCCCTTCCTGCTCCGAAGTCTAGCCCACACACACTTAAGTCCCCCACTAGTAGCTGCTTTCTCCTCTGCTGGAAGCCCTCTTCCTCCCACCTTGGGGCCTCCAATGGTAGGAAGAACTCATACTATTGGCAAGGTATCTGTGTGCCAATCTGACAGTACAGTGGAATAACCCTGTCTGATATGATAAAGATCTTCACATTCTTGATGGGAGAAGGTTCAATAGGGATGTGAGAAAGTTTTATTTTACAGAAACAGTGGTGGAACCGTGCAACAGCCTGCAAGTTGATGCGGTGGGTGCCAAAATCATAAAAGGTTTCAAGCATGGCTGGGACAGAATGAAGGGTTTAATGTTTACTCAGGGTGGTAGCAGTAAGAAGTGGCGCATGGGGGTGAACAATGAGGGCTAGAATTCCTGCATGGATGATAGGTCTCTGGGTAGATAGTTAACTATGGGCAGATTGGATGGACCTTTGGTCTTTTTCTCTGTCATTGTCTATATTACTATGTTTCTCACCTGAGGACGACGAGTCCAACTGGTGTCAGTAGTGAAGCCAACTGGTCAAGAAGGATGGGGACCGTTAGAGGTGCCTCAACCTTGACCCGCAGACCCTTCAGCCAAGAGTGGGCGTCGACGGGTGGAGTTCAGTAGACTACCTGCTTTGACAGAGAGCCCACGATGGGACTGTAAGCTGCAACAAGAGTGGGCTGGCAACCGGAGTAGGCACAACCCACGTCAACTCAGCAGGGGCCACCAACTAGGCTGGCTCCTCTTGAGTGAGGACTGAGAGAACCGGTGTCTGAGAGATCAACAAAGCCTCATCGACCTAACCCTCCAACAACCAGTTGACCAGCTAAGAAAAACTCCAATGGGGCTACCATGGGAGCCTCGACCTACCCCTCAACCGGTGGAAGTGTGACCAAGGTTGACTGGTCGGGGCAACTGAGAGAGTGGGAAGTGTGTGATCATTCCTAGTTCCATGATCCACTATGAAGGAGCTTCTTGTGCTTTCACTTGTAGGGTGGGTTCTCCCCATAGGTCTGGAGGGCCAGATACATTTCAAAGAATTCATCCGAGAATGGCCCTCTGATGATGGACACAGCCGGGACCACGTCTGAGGATGAGCCTCCCACCTCCACCGCCTCTTCCTCCAAGGTGCAAGCTGACTCACCAACCCAGCAGCTGCTGAGGATGGGTTGCGGGCCTTGGACCCACCTAGCAAGAAGGTTACTCCAAGGATGTCAGATGTGTGACAGGGTTGAACAGGGCCCTGCCCCATTTGTTATGCAGACAGAGTTAAATGCAAGGATCTGTTCTATCCTCTCCTTTTCTGTCTCTTCTCTGTCTGGTTGTGCAACCAAATTTTCCCATGAGACACAGGGCCTGATCACCCAGACGGTGTTGCAATTCTCTGCCTCTTGCTATGTCTCAACCCTTTCTTGCTGTTCTGTCTCCCCCACCCTCTTGCAAATCTGCAGGCACAGAAATATATGTGAAATCATTTTGTGCAAATGTAATTGATATTGGGATCAATTTGTTTAAAACTGTATATAGCTATACTGTTGAAATGATTGCAAAGCTATTTGGAACTCAAGAGGTTAACCTGACATGCAAATTTTAAACCTTTTGCAGAAGATGTAAACAAGAGGTCAGCTCTGGGTCACAATGTTCTTTTTGCTGCACCTGCTGAAACTGACAAGAACACTGTGTGAGAAGCGTGCTGCTTTTCTTAACGAGCTCCTGCACAGACTCTAAAAAAGAGCTACAATGTTTTGCAAAGGAGAGAGACAGCGATTGAGAGACTGAGATTGAAAATTGAGAAGAAAAACTCAGAAGGACTCTGTTATCTATGTTTGTACTGCCACTGTAAACAGTTATTCTGAAGAATTTTTTATTTTTTTAATTTACTGTTGTTAATAATAAAACTCTTGTTGCGAATTTTGCAACTGCTTCTGGTTTACATTCGATTCCTGACCTGTGCCTCGACTATTAGGATTACCACCTGTCCCTATTTTCACAGGACAGTCCTGATTTGGGCAGCGGTGTTCTACAAAAAAAACATGAAAAATACTACATGCCCTGATTTTGTAGTAGTAAAAATATTTTCTAATTTTCCACTAAATGTTGCAGAAAACTATCACATCTTAACTAAAATACCTTAAAATGGTAAGAAACAATAGAAGCACCTAAGAAACTACAATACTTAGCCTTAATTCTGATTATATAGAGAAATCACATCTATTGTATTTGTTGTTGTATTGTCCTGTGAAAAATCTTGTTTCAGTAAGAAATGTCCCACTTTGGGCTTCTTAAAAGGTGGTAACCCTATCGACTATGGATGATGTCAGCCTAAGGGGGATTTACGCCATGCATACTCTAAGCCAGGAGTTTTGAGTGTGGGTACTAGACCTGGTACCAGGGAAGCATAAAAGAAAGGTATAGATTCTGCAGCAGCAGCAAGCCTAGGTGCGGTTACCAGGAGAAAGGCAGCCAAACTAGCAGAGACAGAAGTCCAAGCTGAGACTGTACAGCTAGCACCAGTTATAGAAAAAGAACAGGCAGTGACAGAACCTGACAGCCTTTTTCAAATGGTGGGCTATACAACAAAAAGAGATGGAGAAACAGAGAAAAAAAGAAATGCAACAACATGGGCAGCAGAGGAGAGAAGAGATGCAGTGACAGCTGGATGCCTTCCAGGCTATCAAAGGCAGAGGATCTAGCACAGATCCAGCCGAGCAACAGGACACAGGCAACTTGAAATACATTAAACTTACAAAGTTGTGTCCCTCCGATGATAACAAAACATACCTGACAACTTCTGAAAGGGTTGCTGCAGCATGCCAGGGGCCAAAGCAGCAATGGGCAATCAGACTGGTACCTTATCTGACAGGGAAAGCCAAACTTGCCTACATCAATATGGACACTGCACAGTCAGAAAACTATGACCTGGTGAAAAGTGAAATCCTGAAAAGGTATGACATCTCAGGAGAGGCCTATATGCAGAGATTTCGGTCTCTGAAGTATAACTCAGTTGACAACCCTGGAGAAGCCTTCACCCGACTCAGAGAACTGATAAAATGGCTCCAAACAAAGGGCAAAACAGTCCCATAGATCATCGACACATTTGCAATGGAGCACTTCATCAACATCCTGCCTTTAGATGTGCAGCTTTGGGTGAAAGAACACCGACCTGAAAGTGGGGAAAAAGCTGTTTCTTTGTCCGAAGACTACCAAATGGCCAGAAAGACACCGCTGCAGCGAGATAACAGCCAAGCACCAGAAAGACACTTTTTTCCCATTTAAACTCCAAGTCTGATAAGAACTCTAGTGGGGGTAACAAATGTGTGCCCAAAGACTTTATTTGCTATAACTGTAATAAGCCAGGTCATAATGCAAGAAACTGCCGTAGTAAGAAGAGTGACATTGGAGCAGATTTGTCCTTGGCAAATTGGGGCAAGTACTTGACAGATGTGAAGGTGGGATATAAGACTGAGAAGGGACTTATTAGATTCAGGAAGCAGACAGACCCTAGTACATGCTGAAGTGCTAGGAAAACAATGTCCAAAATGACCAGGTACTGGTGTCATCTGCATCCACGGGGATGCTCAATACTATCCCACCAGTCAAGTGACTCTGACTATTAATAGGGTTTCACACCAAATGAAGGTGGGGGTAGTACCAAGTTAACTGCACCTGTGATTATTGGAAATGACTTTCCAGGATTTATTGAGTCAATCAAAGAGGGAGTAAATCCTGATGTTTCAGCAGTTGTGGTGACAAGAGCTCAGGCAAAGGAAATCTCAGATGGTGGGGACTCTTTTCTTTTCGCTGATTTTGATTCGGACTTGTTTGAGCAGACTCAAGATCCGGAAGTCCAGGAAAGAAAGATGACGCCTGAAGAAACAGAGGCAACGAAAGACTGATGGACATAAGGGGTTAACATATGAAAATGCTGAAACTAAACTGATCACTGATTGCGATTTTCTTTCAGAACAAGCTAATGGTGTTTCTCTCCAGGGTTATTTTAAGCAGCTGAAGGTGAAACCAAAACAGGGTGAACCTATGTTTAAAAAATCTAATGGGTTACTGTACAGAATATGGGTTACACCTCAGACACAGGACCAGAAAGAACAACTGCTTATACCACAAACGTATAGATCCGAGTTGTTACAGATAGCAAATGATAGTCCTATGGCTGGTCACTCTGGGAGGGATCGCACCCTTGCCAGCTTGCTGTACAGATTTTACTGGCCTGGAATTCATTAAAATATTGCTACCTATTGCAGTTCTTGTGCTGAGTTTCAGAAAGTAGCCCCAGTGACTACAATAGATAAGGTGCTCCTACCCTTGATATATGTGCCTTTTGAGGGAATTGCAATGGATGTGGTTGGCCCCTTAGACAAAAGTAAAAAGGGAAATCTATTCATTTTGGTAGTATGTGACTATGCTACTCAATATTCAGAGGCTGTTCCTATGCGTACTGTCACAGCCCCAAAAGTTGCAGCAGAGCTTGCCAAAATTTTCAGCTGGGTGGGCATACCAAAAGAGATTACTGATCAGGGTAGTAATTTTGATGCTGCATTACTGAAGGAGCTGTACCGACTACTAGGTATCACTGCTATAAGAACCTCCCCATATCACCCTCAGACAGACAGTCTTGTTGGGCGTTTAAATCAAACCCTAAAAGGCATGTTAAAAAGGTTTGTAAAAGGGAAAGACTAGGACCAATACTTGCCTTACCTGTTTTTTGCTTACAAAGAATTGCCACAGGCATCTACAGGTTTTTCACCATTTGAAATGCTGTATGGTAGACAACCTAGAGGGCCACCAGATGTAATAAAAGAAACATGGGAAGATAACCCCCGTCATAAGCAATCTATTATATCTTATATGTGTGCCCTGAGAAAGAAGCTGGCAGAATATGTTGATATTGCCCATAGTAAACAGGAAGAGGCCCAAAACCAGCAGAAGGTGCATTATGACCTTGGGGTAAAAGAAAAAGTTTTTGAGCCAGGAGAAAAGGTCTTGCTACTGTTACCCACTACAGAAAATAAACAGTTAATGAAGTGGCAAGGGCTTATAAAGT
Organism: Neoceratodus forsteri; assembly: GCA_016271365.2. Classification (NCBI taxonomy): domain Eukaryota; kingdom Metazoa; phylum Chordata; order Ceratodontiformes; family Ceratodontidae; genus Neoceratodus; species Neoceratodus forsteri. The sequence goes on along the minus strand of CM057449.1, from coordinate 1,269,675,372 downwards.
GCTTAGATGTACTGGCATAGTTAACTATGAGATTGAGACCCCGATGGGAAAAATTCTACTAAGATATACCATACTAACATCCTCAAGAAATGGGTTGAAAAAACATCAAAGGCTCCTTTGCTAGTTTTACCAGAAACTCACAAAGAAGATATTGCTGCAGCATATGATAGACTGGAACAAACTGTAACCGCTGATGCTGTAAAGGTGAAGGTTTCCTTAACCTATGAACAAACTTCAGAAATTTGCAACTTGCTAAAGACATTTAACAGTACTTTTACCACAGCACCAGGCCGAGCAAAATGGGTCAAGCACGTAATAGTGACAAGGAATGCTTGCCCTATTAGACAAAAGATATACAGATTACCAGAGCGGTTAAGAGCAGACGTGGTTACGGAAATACAAAAAACGAAGGAATTGGGTATAACAGAAGAGTCGAGAAGTGCTTTGTCATCACCAATGGTGACTGTAAACAAAAAAGAAGGGGGTGTAAGAATATGCCTTGATTTTAGGAAACTTAATCAAGTGTCAGAATTTGAGTTATCCTATGCCCTAAATAGACGATTTGGTGGACAGACTAGGGAGTGCCAAGTATATCAGTACCCTCGATCTCACCAAGGGTTACTGGCAAATCCCCCCAACTAAGAATCCAGAAACAAAACTGCTTTTGCCACTCCTATAGGATTTTGTCAGTTCAGCACCATGCCGTTTGGTTTACATGGTGCACCCGCTACAGACCAGCAGTACATGGATGTAATTTTATCCCCTCACACTAGTTATTGTGCTGCATACCTGGATGATGTTGTGGTGCACAGTCCAGACTGGAAAAGCCACCTGGAACACCTATGAGCAGTTATCCAATCGATTAAAAAGGCAAGTTTGACAATTAATCCCACCAAGTGGCATTGGGTATGCAGGAAATCAGATATTTGGGCTATGTTTTGGAAATGGAGAAGTCAACCCAGAGGTTTCCAAGATAAAAGCTGTAGATAACAGCCCTGTCCCCAAAACCAAGAAACATGTCAGGTCATTTTAGGGATGGCTGGTTATTATCGGATATTTGTTCCCATGTAGAGTTAGCTACTCCCTTCAGAGAACTCATGAAAAAACGGTACCCAAATAATATTAAATGGTCCCCAGAGTATGATGAATCTTTTCGGGCCATTAAGGCTGCATTATGTTCGGACCCTGTTTTAAGAAGCCCAGACTTTGAGAAACAATTTCTGTTACAGACTGATGCATCATAGATAGGCCTAAGTGCAATCTTGAGTCAGCATATACAGTAGATGGGAAAGAACATCCTATTCTGTACATAAGTAGGAAGCTGCACGACAGAGAGAAAGGGTACTCCACCAGTGAAAAGGAAAGCCTTGAGGCAAAGTGGGCTATGGAGTCCCTTAAGTTTTACTTACCAGGAGCTGACTTTGTACTTGTAACAGATCACAATCTTCTTTGTTGGCTTAACCAAATGAAGAATAACAATTCTAGAATCGCACGGTGGTACCTGGCACTACAGCCATTTAAATTTAAAGTGATGCACAAATCTGGGAAAGAGAATATCAATGCTGATTTTCTGTCTAGCTATGGATCTGGAATTGAGAATTCTGAATGCTGAAAAAACAAATGTGTGAGCTTAAACTTCACTATTTGCTGTACTGTTGTTATGGATAAAAGGATACTGCATATGCACAGATCTGTAAAGGTTATATGCTTATATTAAATGAGAATTACTACAAAGTTTTGGAAACCTGTTTTTGTAAAACAGGTTCCCTCTTAAGGAGGGGGTATGTAACAGGGTTGAACAAGGTCCTGCCCCATTTGTTATGCAGATATACTTGCAAGGATCTGTTCTATCCTCTCCCCTTTCTGTCTCTTCTCTGCCTGGTTGCGCAACCAAATTTTCTCGTGAGACATAGGACTTGATCACCCTACCCTCCACTTGCTGTTCTGTCTCCTCACCTCCCCCTTGCATATCTCCAGGTACAGAAAGATATGTGAAATCATTTTGTGGAAATGTAGTTGATACTGGGATCCCTTTGTTTAACACTGTATAGTTATACTGTTGAAATGATTGCAACGCTATTTGGAACTCAAAGGGTTAACCTGAGATGCAATTTTTAAGTCTTTTGCAGAAGATGTAAACAAGTGGTCAGTTCTGGGTCACGATGTTCTTTTTGCTGCACCTGCTGAAACTGACAAGAACTCTGTGTGAGAAGCACTGTTTTCTTAACGAGCTCCTGCACAGACTTATAAAAAAGAGCTGCAATGTTCTGCAAAGGAGAGAGACCAAGACAGAGAGGAAATTGAGAAGAAAAACTCAGAAGGACTCTATTTTCTAAGTTTGTACTGCCATTGTAAATAGTTATTTTGAACAATTTTATTTTTTGTATTTTACTGATGTTAATAAAACTCTTGTTACGAATTTTACAACTGCTCCTGGTTTTCCTATGCTTCCTGACCTGTGCCTCGATTACAAGGACGATGTTTCATGTTGTGACATTCCCCCAGGCAATAGAGGCACATGTTGTACGGATCTGGGACTGACATCTTCAGTTTGCAAAACACGCAGTGTTTAAAACTGTGTTTCAGTCTTTTCATCCTGCAAGTCGACATAGTGTGAACCAAAAGACAAGATATAGATTTGAAATCAGAAGACTCTGAAAAAGTCAAAGTTCACCACAAGTGAAGCAGTTGAAACTTTTACAATCATCTGAGTCATGCTCTGCTGCGAAGGAAGAGACCTGTACCTTCCAGTGGATCTGACATGGGGGGGGGGGCAGCTGGATGATGTAGGTGGTAGGAGGAGCTTAAGCTGAAGACATCCTGCTATATCTGGCAGACTGCCAGAGTGTGGACAGTGAACTGAATTCACATTATTAGAAAGCAAAGGCTTCTCAAGAGGAATGGATGAGAGCATGCAATAACGACAAAAGTAAGTAAAAGTAAAGAAACTGAACCTTAGTCAATGAAGGTATTTTCCATGATCCAACAAGTAGCTGACAATAGGGAAAAACAACTAAGGAGGTATGCAGCTACCCACATTATATAGGCAACATTGACGGAATTCAATGTGGGTGGACCCAGCTATGCAAACATTTCCAGTGGACCCGACACCGAAGGCTTACATTTCTCAAAGGTGTGGCTGTATGTTGGAGATGTCCTCAGAGAAGAGCTATTCAATTTTACCGCAATACCAAGCTTGCATTTAAAAATATATGATATTTCTAGCCTTACTTGTTAAGTGTATCGATAATACATTTTACTTGATGTTTTTACCCCATCCCCCCAAAAAAGTGCATAACTTCTCAATATTCTGACATTTTCAGTTCATATTCAGACCAAATAAATAAGTTACTACTTTTCTGGTTATCAAGGTCAATTGTCAAAGTATTTCAATCACATCACGGAAATTGTAAAATTCTTCATTTCACGTTTAATGATGCTGATATCTTCCTTGCTTTGCTGCAAAAGGCTACGGATTATAATTACAAGAAGGGGAAGGAGGCATTCCCAAATGCAACACTAAACAGAAAGTAATCTTGTTACTATGGGGGATGCTCACTTTTTCTACAGACTGTGTCTGACAAAAGAATCATTAAAAAATAAGCTTTTCCCCCAAATTTCCAGTATGTAGCTTTTTTTCTACCAGTTCAGGTCCTCTAGAGCAACACTACATGTCCATTTCCATAAATTTTCCTATTGGGACGGAGGTCCTTAACTTTAGATTAAACAGTTACTGTTCACGACCACATATGCTTTTTTTTTTTTTTTTTTTTTTTAAACTTTCTTTAATTTTAATCAGCTTCTGGAAAACAAATAAACCTCTGTTTTGCTTAACTTCAGCATCACTGAGTTTAAAACACTGTGAGAGGAATGGAACCGTGAATACTGTACCCTCTAAATTCAAAACATGAAATATATAAGAAGTAAAATAATTTTTTTGCGAGGTACAAGGAAACAGCAATAAAGAGACACAACATGTAAACTCACACTGCAATTCTCAGGTGGAACCAGCAGCTGGGTAATCTCGCCACCATGGACACAAAAGATGTGTTTCATCTCCCCAGAGAAAATGTCCCACACAATGACAGAGAAATCTACTCCTCCTGAAATCAAGTAGCGCTGATCATATCGAGTAGAGACCTGGTGAGGGTACAACAGACATGTAATTTTGTTCCGATGACCACGCAGAGTTCGGTGAGGAGGCCAACCTGTGAGAGGGTAGGGGAGGAGAAACAAATCAAATGAAACAAACATTTTAAAAGCTGTTTTTCATTCACTTAAGAAATAACAGATTAGCAGCTTTGGTTTCCCACCTCTCCTATTCATCTTCCTCCCCAATCAATCTGCCCAGTGTCATCCTTGGTGCAGAGCTCAGGGAGCTCCTTTGAGTGTCATGGCACCAGCTTCCCTCCCATTTAATATAAAAATCTCTAGCTATCTGGAAGAACCATGCAGCTGCTGAGCAGGAGAGATGGGTTGGGGGGTGAACAATGGCCCTTTGAAGCTCAGAGAGTAAGCAAAGTATACAACATGAAAATGACCAAATGGCCCGCAAGGGTGGGAAGCCCATTGGGCTCATGTCTGACTTCATGGGAGCAGTGGAGAATGAAGGATTCTAGAGGCACAGTCAGGCAGTGGTGGGTAAGTCAGGTGGGCAGCAGGATCCAGGACATTCAAATCTTGAATAGCCTGGCAGAAGGCACCCTGGGTCCTGAGGTGTCCCAGATGGGCACCCCATCCCCTCCCCGATACATCTGTAGTCAGTATTTCGGAGAGAGGAGGGGTCTTGAAAAGGACTCCTACAATCAGGTTGCTGGAGTCCTGCCACCATAACAGATCCTGTTGCACTGGGATGGAGATGAGGACATGACTGTCCCAAGTTGTCCTCCCTCTGATCCCATTGGGACCTTAGAGTCCACTGTGAGATTTGCATGTGGAGTCTGGCCAGTGGAACCGTAGGGATAGCTGCTGCCATGAGGCCAAGAAGGCAGAGAACTGCGCTGGCCAAGATGTGTCGACTGGAAGATACCAGCTTGGCCTGACTCTACAGCATGTTCACCCTGTCCAGGGGGAGAAAGGCCATTCCCCGCACTGTGTCCAGCACCACCCCAATAAACTGAAGGCGCTGGAAAGGAGCAAGCTGGACTTGGGGTAACTGACAGTGATACCCAGGCACTCAAAAAGGTCCTGGGTAGCCGATAAGGAAGCTTCCAACCCCTCCCTCGATGGAGCTGCAAGAAGCCAATCGTCGAGGTAAGGAAAAACATTCAAGGTACCTGCCACTACCACTAGACATTTGGTAAAAACCCGTGGAGTGGAGGACAGGCCAAAAGGGAGAGCTCTGAACTGGTAATGCTCCCCATGGAAAGAAAACCTGAGGAATCTGCGACGTAGATGGAATATAGGGATGTGTAGATATGCATCTTGCATGTCTGTCTATTTATTGAAATTGATTTACCTGGAAAGGCACACTGAGCAACAAGATGCTCATCTCCCGGTGCGACCAGGGCACAAAGCCATTGTCCTTTGGAGAGGAGAGGCAGAAGGGCTTGCAGCGTCAGCATTCGAATCCTCTTGTACTCTATGAAGAAGTTTAGGGTACTGAAGTCCAGAATCGGATGTAGATCCCTGTCTTTTTGGGTACCAAAAAGAAGTAGGAGTAGAATCCCTTCCCGATCTGGTTTGCCGGCACTGGTTCTATTGCTTCTTTTCAAAGAAGAGCCGTGATCTCCTCCCTTAAATGGGGAATATGTGCCCTTGAGTAATGAGAAGACTGCGGTGGATTGTCTGGAGGTTTTTCTCAAAATTTGAAAATGTGGCCAAGCTTTATTAACTGGAGCACCCAGGCATCTGTTGTGATGGACGCCCATCCTCCCAGATACCTCGCAAACCTTCTGTCCACCTGTTTCTCCAACAGACGAGGAGGAGGGAGGGCAGTCAACAAGTCAGGAATGAGAAGGGGGGTTGGGAAGGACCGCTCCTGTAGCCCTCTGAGTTTTGGCTGGAGGGGCGGTGACTGTATTGGGAGCCCTATGTTTGAGTTGGCATTTGGGCGCCTGCTGTTTTTTCATCTGGCATCTGTTCTGCCGGCGGAAAGGACGTTTCTATTGTTGTTTTGGTCAATACATGGTATGGACCGACCGAAGAGCTGTGCCTTTATCCTGCAGGCTTGTGATAATGTCCTTGGCATCTCCGCCGAACAGGACAGAGCCTCTGAAAGGGGCATCTTGAATAGCCAACTGAACATCAAGGGCTAGGCCCAATACTCAAAGCCAAGAGTAGTGGTGAAGGCTTACAGCTGTGGCTGTACCTCTGGTGGAGGAATCCACCACATACCAGGTGGCCGACAAAGAATGACTTTCAGCCACCCTGGCCATTTTTAAGGCGCTTGCCAAGGAGGACTTTATCTTAGAGTCTGGTAGGGCCTCGACGATGGGCTCGAGCTGGCAGAACAAGGACTTCTGGTACTCTAGCATGTGTGAGGTGTAGTTCAGAGCACGTATAGCCAGAGAAGAAGAAGCGTAAACTTCCTCCTGAACTGGTCCATTTGTCTGGATTCCTTGTCGGGGGAAGTAGTACTGAGGTGCTTAGGCTTAGCAGACCAATCATGGGCTACAGTGATGACCACCAAGTTGGCCCTAGGGTGCACATTAAGGTGCTCCTTGTCCTCAGGAGTCCTGTAAACCCAGTTGGCTTTCTTTGCCATGGCCGGGATAGAGGAATGTCTCTGCCACATGGTTGAGGATAAATCCTCATGGGGTTCCAGCCATGGGGGATTGAGTACCGGACTCGTCTCCGGAAAGTCCAGATGCTCGGCCAACCTTTGTCATTTGGGGTCCAGAGCCTCTGACTTCCAGCTTTGTGCCACCGCCATCTTTTTGAGGAGGTCCACAAAGAAGGGATCTTCAGGTGGTGATTTAGGTGATTCCCGAGGGACTGGTTCCTCAGGGGGAGGGGTCTCGAAACCAGAACTGGCGTTTGAGGAACCAAAGTCCCCATCGGAATCGTCTGAATCCTCTGGAATTTATTCTAGAATGGGAGGATCTGACTCCCTGGTGATCCCTTCAGACGTCAGGGATTGTGCTGGAGCTGATGGACAACCTGATGTCAAGGTACGAGAAAGGACTGGAGAGGGCACCCTAAGGGTAGAAGTTTGGTGGCCTGCGTCCAGAAGAAGTGGATGCCTGCTGTCTAATTCTGAAACCAACTGTATTTTGGTCTCAGACCACCAAGATTTTAGGATCTGCCTAAAATTCACCTGAGGTTGAGGGGAGGAGGCGAAGAATGAGTAAATCTGGATCCAGGCCCATGTCCCCCAAAGCTAGAGGATGGATAATGGTGTGGGTAGCCTGGTGGAGGATAGTAACCAGGGTAGCCTGAGTAATAAAAGGCTAACAAAAAGGGATCCGGCATCGGGGCTGACAGAGCATAGCCCAATGGCGGATATCCCGACGGTGCCCCCAACATCGTAAAGCCTGATGTCAGATCTGAATGAGGGTAAGCTGACGGCAGTCCTGATGGAGGGTAACCAGACGGCTGTCCTGACAGAGGGTATCCTGATGGTGGCCCTGATGGAGGGTAGCCTGAAGGAGGCCCTGCAGGAGGGTAGCCTGACGGAGGGATGCCTGACAGTTCTGCAAGAGGCCGGCCCGAAGGATCCGCGGGAGGAAACCTTGGCAAGGGTCCTGACGGGCGAAGTCCCAAGGGAGGCCCGTAGGTGGAATCCCTATTGGGAGCCCCAGCGGAGGCAAGGGGAACTTTGGGCATTAAGAAGGAGCAGGGTCTGGCACTACTATAGGCCGTGTCAGAGCCACCGTAAGGCCTGTTGGCACTCCAACTTCAGGTAAACCTGGCGAATGGTGTTCGTCCGTCAGGACCTGTGGGTTCGGCGACAGCAGAGGAATCTCAGATGGAGCAGGAGACGGGGGTTCTCCATGGAGGGAACACTGGGGAGACCCCTGTCCTCCAGCCTGGACAGAGCTAACGTCCGGCAGCGCCTCCTCAGAGCCTGACAGATGCGAAGAGGTCATGCAATCGTTGGACGGCCCGACGATCGACTGATTGACCTGGGTCGCGCAGGTTACGAGGGCTCTGACTCCCAACTTACCAACCCTGGCCGGGCACTCACCGGATGGTCCAACAAGCGGCTTATCAGCTGAGCCTGCCAACTTAGAGCCCGGGGTGGAAATGGGCCTAAGAGTGGCTGTGACCTCTGATGGATCAGAGGAGCCTGACATCACCGTAACCAGTGGCAGCAGGGGGGCCAAAGTCTGCTCTGGAGGCGGAAGCGCAGGCTTGGCAGTGGGACTCACCTTCCCGGAGGAAGAGGGTCGGTCCTCCATCGAAGGGCCCGTGGGCGACTTTGTTGGAGGGAGGTACTGCTCCTGGTCCCAATGTTTTTCTTTGTCCCTTTTCTTCTTCTTGTGTGGATCAGTTGGTGAGGAAGGGGTGCTTTTCAGCTTTTTTAGCTCTTTCTCCATCAAGCCATTTTGTGTTTCAGGAGATGGGCCTCGAGAGACTGCTGGCACCATTTCCACGTGGCCTGGTTGAACTGGGCATAGGCCTTGCATTCCTCGACTTTGTGGTCAGGACCCATGCAGAAGAGGCAAAGGGTATGCTGATCTGTGGTAGCTGGACCCTGCAAGAACCACACTTGTTTTTATGCGAATCCGTAGGTGATGAGGATAACATACAACTTATTAATAATTGTTAGAAAGGAGAAAAAAACGGCTACGCATCCGAAAAAGGCAATCGAACTGCTGCAACGAGCTTCAGTCGGTCTGACGTGCACAGGTCAACGTCGGGAAAGAACTGGACGGCGGACGTGAGGACCACCCACTATATACTGCCACGCTGATGTCAGTCACATGACATCTGGTGGGTGGTCCCCCATCAGACACTGGTAGTAAAAGTTTCTGTGCGGTCCTGACGCCAGGTGGTGCAGTCCTACAAGTGATTACTTACTGCAAGAGCCCTCCCGAAGTAAGATCCAGAGTTCCCGACAGCACTTTTGTACCTTAGGTTTCAAATATGGAACATAACCTGGTCCTAGAGTGATGGCAAAAGAATTACAAGACTTGGCTACTTGGAGATGAAAACCAGTGGTATGCTCTAAAAAAGACATTACTGATTTCACTGTACTGGAGCAGTAGTGGAACATATTGCCAGATTGAGTCTGTCTCGGGGGAAGCCTACGTGAAGAAACCACTCTGGCCACAGTAGAGAAAATCACAGAATATTACCAGGAGGTTGAAAGTCCTCAATGCTCACCCAGAGGAAGGGGGGGGGGGTTGTAGTGTTGAATATCTGTGCTATGCCCTCTTCATTTTACTGTATGATGTAATTCCGCATGCTAAATCTATAAAAATGTGCATGTTTTTCATAAAAAGATATTTATGGGGAAAAAAAACTACTAAAAATGCCATAAGTTCCAGCAGAACAACTGACGCAATTGCATCAAAACACGGAGACGATTAGATGTCCAAAATTTACCACAGAAAAATGGTTACCAGCCTGTGGGAAAAATACAAAACCACTCAGGTGGATGAAAAACACTTTGGAACAACCTACAATGAAGGAAAAGACCAGGCAAACATTGCTGAAAATGGGAGAGACTGTTCGGAGGGAGAGAAACATTTAAAAATCATAGGCACCAGGTTAGCAAACAGACCATCAAAAGCAAAGCATATATTTTAACTGACATACTTTTTTCGGCACAATGGCAGAACACTCAGAAATCCAACAGGAGTTGGGGTTAAAAAGCAGGAGCAAAATTAGTAAACAAAAAAAAGGCATGCTTTAAAGGAGTTCTGTGGGCTAATGTGAAGCCCCAACCGCTACAGAGATCAGGGCTTCACGTCACAAATCCCTCCGTAGTTTGCATAATAAATCTATTATTTTCGTACCTCAACGCTCATAAAAATGGGGTCCAGGTCCTGTGCAGCCGGCATGTTTCAATATGGAGCTGGTCACCTCCCGCAATCTCATTGCAAATACCACGGGATGATGATGCCCTACTGCCCTTTCCTCACTGGTTCCCTTGTGTACAGAGATTTTCTAATCTCCAACGCCCAGTTTTATTTATTTATTTATTTTTTTTTTACAGAATATGCCTCAATGCTATGTGTATACATGGCATACACATGGCATTTAGGCACATTCAGGCATATTCTGTAAAAATTAAAGTGGGCATCGGATTAGAAAATCTCCGTACATAAGAGGACCAATGAGGAAGGGGCAGTGGAGCGTCATCATCCCGTGGTACTAGCAGCGAGATCACGGGAGGTGCCGGCTGCACCGGACCTAGACCCCGTTTTTACAAGCGATGAGGTACAAAAATAATAGATTTATTAAGTAACTACAGGGGGGATTTGAGACAAGAAGCCCTGATCTCTGCAGCGGTCGGGGCTTCATGTTACCTGGTAGTTCTCCTTTAAATTTAAAACTAAGCTTGTTAAAAAACAAACAGGATTCTTTGCTAAGAGTTACTACGGGGAAAAAAACAAGGAAAAAGTTACTAAGTACACTTCAAGTCTTCAAGTAAGAAAGCCCTCTGGCTTGTCCTTCAAAGCTCAAAACAACTGAGGGTTCTAAGCAGTCACTGAGGAGGAGGAAGAGTCGGGTTCTATGATGATACCATAGCTTTTGGGGGGGGGGGGTCAGTCCCTATCAGTAATGTGTTACCAGTAGTAAATGAAGAGCTCAGTGACAATGTGGAAATCCACAAAAATGCTAAAATATTGAAAAAGTCAATGCATTACAAATACTTGCTTAATTTAGTAACTGCTTTGACACAGGTTTTACCTTGTTCATACAAATCAAATGTTGCTAGGATTTTTTACAAGTATCTTTTAAAATGTAACTGTGTTACTTCTTGCATTAGCAAAGCTAAAACCAGACTTCTAAAACAGATAAAAGTCAACTGGTAGGCGTTAAAAAACTGACTGTGAGCCACAGTCACCATGCCCAATTAAACCATGGAGGCAGCACCATATCAAAAGGCCTCCCAACCAGTTGTGCCTCTCCACTCCAACCTCCGTGAGACAATCCCCCTGGTCCACTTTAATATTCCCCAAATCACCATTTTCACAGTAGTTCAAAGGTGCTCCCCTATCCACCCATTTCTTTTTTCCATATTTGTCCAGTGCTCCCCCTAAAGACTGCAAAATTCCATGGCTGACTGATGCCAACTTAACAGCAATGCTCTTCTATTAAGCAGAGGTAAGCTGTTTATACCTGTCTGCACCTTGTAAGCACCCCTTAACTGGGGTGCCAAATGTACAGTGTATATTACTATTACCTGCCATTTTGGTTTTATTTGCATCTCCCAACCCTCTCTCCCCAGGAAACAAGATTCCTGTTTATCTCTGTATAGTAATTTGCAATAAAAAAAGAGATGCAGGCACAGTTGTGTATCTGGCTAGAGACGACCAACCACCATGTGACCCTGCATGGTGACTCCCATCCTCTTCCCACAGTGCCAGCAAAGACATTTGCAGTTGCATGGGACAAGGTTGCAACCCTAGCTGAGCATGGATCAAACAGGATACACTGCATTAGCCAGTGCTAAGTGGTAGTTACAATAATTTAGCATTGGCACTGCAGCTCAGAACTGGGCCCATGATCATATCAAGGTTCCATTTTATTAGCATTTAAAGAGGACCTTCCCCAGTCACTTTGACTTTCATGCATTAATTACCCCTTCTTGCATTGATTCTGGAACTGTATTTTTTTTACTAATGTCTGCTGCAGTTAGTTTTTGCATTCTGAGCTGCTAAAAACAGCAGAGTGTACCAGAGCTTCTATAAGCAAGCCTGGCGTTGCTGTGGGCCCATGGTTGTACTGCTGACATCATTGTAGGGCACAGTCAATTTCACACACACAAAAAAAAAAACATACAGACAAGACATTTAGATTTTGGCATAATCTATTACTAACAGGGTGTCTTGGGGATGGGGGAACACAGTATGTACACTGAGTACTGGTAGGTTTCCCTTGTAACATTATTGCAACTGCATGGTACGGAACAGTGCGAGTCACTCCTCTATCCTACAGTGATGTCATCACAAGCTAGCAGCCCAGCAAGCTGAACAGCAAACACAAGTGTACCAGAGCTCAAAAACAAATCCAAATTATGGAAGGCAGAGTAAACCTTGACCAGAAATAACAAATGCATACACCTTTTCAGGTCTAGTACTGCATATAATGACTACAAGCTGTAACTTTTTGGACCATCAGGGAAGATCCTCTTTAACATGCAGTTTGTTCCATTTTACAGATTCCCTTTAGATAAAGTGCAGTGCTACATTTAAGTACTATGATTAGTTTACTTCCTTTAGTGTTGAAAATATTACTATGTAAAAATATGCAAAAATTGTCAATCTGTACCTCGTCGCAGCATATGCACTCCCTGCAGAAGCTGGACTATAGCGGTTTGTGTAGCAGGTACAATAATAATACTGCCATCCTCACGGCCACACACCAGGCGCCCATGAGACGGGATATAAACGCTGGCTGTCACTTTTAGTGGTTCCTCACTACCAGGAAGTACACTCAGTTGGTCTATGATTCCAGCAGGCAGAGGTCTAAGTTTTTCAAATGCTTCTTGAAGGGAAATTGACGTGGTCACCTTCAGTTCTGATAAAAACAAAAATTGAGATTTACAAATGCAGTCACTCACCCTGTGATCTCCTTCTAGGTGTTAATAACTTGCTCGCAGCACACATACATTTATTCAGTTTTGCATGCCCAGAGCAGGGCTATTTCCGAAAAGGTTACTAACCAGGAATCACGTTTCTTCTAGTGGGATTCTCCAGTGAGGGTAGTATAGCATACTTATTCATGATGGACCTACAGTCCCTTATAACCACAAATTACTTTTACTGAGTTACTATGAGATTCATCCACAGACCAATATTGCTGGCTACAATAGTGTAGAACATGCACCACACCCCTAATGTTCAGTATTTTAAAGTGTGCCTCATGCATCTACCGTATGCTGTGCATGCACCATATGCTGTGGGTGCAAAGTCTTCTAATAATCACATTAGTTCCCAGCAGACTTAAAACCACATAAGTCAGATATTCACTGTAAATCAAAGAATACCAGAATGGATCATAACCTTGTATACTGTCACAACTAGTGAAGGATCTGACCAGGGAGGATGCTATCCTGGATGTGATCCTCACAAATTCAGAAGTAATTAGATTGGTCAAGGTAGGAGAACCCTGGGCAAATAACGACCACAATTCTGTCTGGTTTGAAATATCCACAGGGATACAAAAACCTCTTCAAAACAGAGGTGCTACGCTTTAAGAGGGCAGATTTAGGCAGATTCAGGCAATTATTGAGGGAAAGATTAACGAATATGAGGGACAAGTCAGACGTGGAGGACATATGGAAAAGTATTAGGGAAGCAGTCCTAGAGATAACTAGGCTCTGCATATTGAAAGTGGCCAGGGGCCAAAGTTTAGTGACTAGTGACCAAACTTTTATCAACACTATGTAATTGGCTAACCAAAAGGTTGAGGAGATAGAAAGGTGTAAAATGGCTAGTGTAGAGGCTGCAAATGAGTAATAAATAACTAAATGATACCAACATGTAGATTGATGTGCCTTGTAAGTACAGAGGTGTTTGGAGAGTAATTGTTGAAACCATGCAAATAACGATACCACTGTGCCAAACTGATGTCTGTGTAGATGCCCAGGTTCAAAAGGTGTTGGGCCCTTTAAATAACTGTAGAAAATAAGTGAAGAGCATAAACCGTGTTTAAAAATAAATGTTTTAAAGAAAATTAGCTCTGCTTTGCTCAGCAGAGATATTTTATACAAACCTTCCTTCAACACAAGGTTATAGCCAAGATAAGGTCCAGCTGCTTCAACCCACTGCAGCTTAGATACAGTTCCTCATTTTATAATTTCTTGTGTTTAAAAAAATATGTAACAAAAAGTTGATAAGAAACAATTATATCCTTGTTTTGGCCACTGTCTAGTCAGCAAGTTATTTAAAGTGAATGTGAAGTCCCCTCATATGTTTTCTGTATCCTAAAGTGAGTTATTTTTGATAAATGTAAAATCCCCTAATCACTTGTTTTTCCATCTAAAGATGACCACATGTCTCGGCAAGGTGTCAAATGTATCTTATGACCGAGGTATCTCATGGCCATTGTACTTTTAAAACCTTGTCTCATGATGTTATTAAATGACATGATGTCTTGGCTAAGATTTGCTGTAGAAACATAGAAACATAGAATTTGACGGCAGATAAGGACCGCTTGGGCCCACCTAGTCTGCCCATTTTCCTACCTAACAGATAAGCTGCAGATCCTAGTTAACCAACAGCTTACTTCCTCCTACCCCCCACTAGGACTGCCTTATGCCTGTCCCATGCATTCTTGAATTCCTCCACTGTTCTTGACTCCACGATATCCTCAGGGAGGCTGTTCCATGCATCCACAACCCTCTCAGTGAAAAAATACTTCCTCACATTACCTCTGAGCTGTCCCCCCTTGTTCTTGCACATCTCTTTTTCTGGAAGATGCTACCCTCTTGGACTTTGTTGATTCCCTTGAGGTACTTGAAAGTTTCTATCATGTCCCCTCTCCCTTCTTTCCTCAAGGGTATACATATTAAGCTCCTTAAGTCTTTCTTCATATGTCTTCTGGTGCAGACCCTGCACCATTTTGATTGCCCTCCTCTGGACAGCCTCCACTCTGTTTATGTCTTTGCGGAGATGGGGTCTCAGAACTGCACACAGTACTCCAGATGGGGTCTCACCAACTTCTCTGTACAGAGGGATAACAACTTCCTGTTTTCTACCATTGATGCCTCTTCCTATGCATCCCAGTATCCCCCCAGCCTTCCTTACTGCCTTCTCACATTGCTTGCCCACCTTTAGGTCATCTGACATAATTACCCCCAGGTCCCTTTCTATTTTTACTGTTGTCAGTATCTCACCCCCCATTGTGTATGCTTCCCCTGGGTTTTTGTTTCCCATGTGCATTACCTTGCACTTCTTTGCATTGAATCTGAGCTGCCACACATTTGACCATTCCTCCAACCTTCCCAAGTCCCTTCTCATCCTTTCCACTCCATCTTGTGTATCAACCCTGTTGCAGATCTTTGTGTCATCTGCAAAGAGACATACTTTTCCTTCCAGTTCCTCTGCAATGTCACTTATAAAGACATTAAAAAGGACCAGTCCCAGTACTGAACCCTGCGGTACCCCGCTAGTAACCCTCCTTTCTTCACTGTGTACTCCACTTACTACTACCCTTTGCGTCCTGTTGTCTAGCCAATAGTTCTCAGATTTTGTCACAGTGAGCCTCCCCAAATCCATGGAAAAGATTTTGAGCCTCCCCAACGAAAAATAACACACTGTACTTTGCACAGTACACCATGAATAAACTGAAACCCCTTTGAGTACTTGGCTCACATTCAGCTCTTTGTCTTATACTGACTTGGAACTTTTGAAAAAGAGCTCATGCTCAAAGGGTGTTATCTGAATAACAAATAAATAAAACAAACAAATATAATTATTCAGCTTATTGTAACACACACACAGGCCAACCTACTTGCTCTGCTATTTTCATTCTTGAATCACTGTTCCCCCCTTGTTGCAGTACCTTCATGGGTCAGAGTACTTTCTCTGTTTCCTCTCTGTATGAAATAAACTTCCTACATGCTTTGCCTCTTCTCTGGGGTTACTTTGCTCCTTACTGCTACTGCTCTTAGCACTTCTATGCTCAACCCTTGTATCTGGGCTGTTCTGCCAGCAGTTTACAAATTGATCAATTACCACCACTCATTATTAATTTATTGTTCATATTTATTTGCACTATTGCTCATTGTATATTTCTTGATTGTTTTGCAGTTACCATTTGAAATTTATTTCACTTCCCCTTCCCTGGTATACCTGAAATGAGCCTTGGCTCATTCACCTTCCCTTGTCACCTATTAGTACATAAATACATAAAATTCAACTACTGTTATTATCCTCTTTCAGTATGCTTCATCTCTTCACACAAAATATATAAAACCCACAATTTAAATACAGTACTTTTTCAGACTTGCTTGAGCCTCCCCTGGAACAGTTTGGGGCCTCCCCAGGGAGGCTGGCCTCACCATTTGAGAACCCCTGGTCTAGCCAATTTCTTATCCAGGCTACCACCTTGAGACCCACTCCAAGGCTGGCTATCTTGTGTATTAATCTTTTGTGCAGGACTGTATCAAATGCCTTGCTAAAATCTAGGTAGGTCATGTCCACAGCCCCTCCCTGGTCTACTACTTTGGTCACCTAGTCAAAGAAATCTATTAGATTCGTCTGACACAACCTTCCCATCGTGAATCCATGCTGCCTTGGGTCCTGTGCCCCACTGGCCTCTAGGTACTCAACAATTCTTTCCTTCAGAAGTGATTCCATCATTTTCTCTACCACTGATGTCAAACTAACTGGTCTGTAGTTTCCTGCCTCTGTTCTGCTCCCACTTTTGTGAAGAGGAATCACATCTGCCCTCCTCCAGTCCTCGTGTACCACCCCATCCTCCCATGATTTGTTAAAGAGAGTAGTCAGCAGTGTCACTAGTTCTACCCTTAGTTCTTTTAGAATTCTCGGGTGAATCCCATCAGGCCCCATTGCTTTGTCCACCTTCAATTTTATTAGTTCTTTCAGAACCCTTTCTTCTGTAAATGGACTGGTATCGACCCCGTCTTCAGAGTGTTTCTCTTGTTTGGTTTAGGTAACTCCCCCTCCTCTTCCTTTGTGAATACTGAGCAGAAATATTCGTTCAGTATCCCTGCTTTTTCACTGTCACCCTCTACCCACATTCCCTCCCCTTTATTAAGCTTCAGTATCCCTCCTTTGGTCTTTCTTCGCTCCCTAATGTACCTATAAAAGGTCTTATTCCCCTTCTTAACAGAACTGGCTATCCTTTCCTCGGTTTGGGCCTTTGCTATTCTGACTGCCTTCCCAGCCTCTTTCTGCTTTAACTCATAAAGTTCTCTGCCCTGCTCCTTCTGTGTTTCCTTATATTTCCTGAATGCTGTCCTTTTCTCCTTAACCTTCCCTGCCACCTCTTTTGAGAACCATAGCGTTTTTTTCCTTCGTTGTGTTTTATTTATTTGCTTTACACAAAGGCTTGTTGCCTCTGTGATGGCTGTTTTGATCACTCCCCATTGTTCCTCCACCCCTCCTTCTTGCCTGTTTGCTAGTGCTTTTCTGAGGCACTCTCTCATTTTCCCAAAGTCAGCCCTCCTAAAGTCCAGTACTCTTGCTTTTGTATGGCTTGATTGTATGGTTGTGTTTATCGTGAACCACACTGTTTGGTGGTCGCTTTTTCCCAGATGGCTACCCACTTCTAAATCTGAGATTTTTTCTCTGTCCCCATTTGAGAGTACCAGGTCTAAGACTGCTCCCTCCCGAGTGGATTCCAATACTAGCTGTCTGAGGCATGCCCCCTGTAGGGCATCAAGAATGACCCTGACCTTGGATGTGCCTGCAGCAAAGGTGCTCCAGTTAACATATGGCATATTCAGGTCCCCCATCAACAATATCTCCCCTTTTTCTGCCATTCTAAGAAAGCCTTCTATCATTTCCCTGTCCATTCCCTTCCCGAGATGGGGGTCTGTATACAACCCCCATGCGGATTGTGGTGCCATTTCCTGTCTCCAGGGTGACCCAAAGTGCCTCATCTGCTCCCTGTTTACTCTTTAGTTCTGTTGCTTTGGTCCCTTCCTTTACATAGAGAGCCACTCCTCCTCCTCTTTTACCCTCCCTGTCCCTCCTGTAGATTATGTATCCTGGTATGTTGACATCCCAGTCATGGTTCTCTGTGTACCATGTTTCTGTGACTGCCACAGTATCCAGGCAACCCTCTTCCATCAAGGCCCCCAGTTCAAGGAGCTTGTTACACAGACTACGGGCATTGGTACTCATCACCCTCCACTTTTTGATAGCCTTACCCCTTTTAGTCCCATTTTTGTCCTTACTGTCATTGCCTTTTTTTACATTTAAATCTGTTCTGGTCCCTAATAAATTCTGTACCTTGGTGTTTACCTCACTAATCAACATGTTTTGTGGGGAGAGGATGGGATTTCCCTGCTCCTTTTCATTGACTCCCCCCTTGGCTAGTTTAAATGCTTGCCAATGAAGCATTTAAACCTCTCACCTAGGATCCTGGTTCCCCCGCTGGACAGATGCAGACCATCGCACCAGTATAGGTCCGCATCCCTCCAGGTGGCTCCCCAGTCCCCAATGAAGCCAAAACCCTGAGCTCCACACCAGTTTTTCAGCCACTCATTGAATTCCCTGGTGAGGAGTACCCTAGCATCTCCCTTGCCATAGACAGGCAAGAGTTTGGAAATTTCCACTATGCATTTTTTATGTATAAATACAGGACCTAAGTGTCATGTCCTGGGTGTTCTAGAAGACTAGCCCTACGGGCTGCTATGGGTGCTGGACAGCCAGAAAGAGGGAGCCAGTCTGCTTCACTTTTTCTGTACCTGTACCTGTAGCCCTGTTGGTAAAAGGCCATCAGCTGTTTAGAATTAATCATGTTAGAGGTAAAATTGTTAGGGCTTATTTGGTATTAATAAATTGTAACTGATTTAAAACAATATCTGGTGTCAGGTGGCTTTATTGGATTACCAGAGACCACTAACCAAGAACCTTATGTTTTACATGCATCCAGACAATAACAAAGAAAAATAGGTATAAAAGACCCATGTGGTTCTCCCCTCCAGTAAGGGAAGCAATCGGTGTCAAAAGGAAAGCACTTAAACTATTCAGGTAGCAAAAGGGGGACAGGAAATAGGAGGATTACATTCAGAAAAGCAGGAAGGCCAAGAGAATAGTGAGGGATGCCAAGGCAGCAAAGGAGCTGCAGATTGCATATAGTATTAAATCAGGGAAAAATAATTTTTTTCGCTATATCAGTGAAAAAAAGAAGAAGGGGGAATTGTAAGGTTAAAGGTTAAGGATGAGGTGCTTGAGAACAACAGACAAAAAGCTGAGGTCCTCAATGTTTACTTTTGCTCAGTATTCACTAGAGAGGAATAGGCCTAGCTGCCAGACATTGGTATCAGGACCGCAGCCAGGGGGGATCCAGAGAACGTGCATCCAGGAGTTCACTACTGATGAGGTCAGGAAGGATCTTTCAGACATCAGACCCCACAAGGCCCCAGGCTGCTGAGGGAGCTGGCGGAGGAGCTAGCAGCCCCTCTCGCACACCTGTTCAATAAGTCACTTAAGTCTGGGATTGTACCAAGGGACTGGAGGGTGGTTGATGTGGTACCACTCCATAAGAGTGAAGATAAGGAGGAGACCGGTAATTATAGGCCAGTCAGCCTCACATAAATCATTGGCAAGCTGGTGGAGACACTTATTAAACAAGATCTGGTAGAAAACCCAGAAGAAAATTACCTTCAGAACTATAAACAGCACGGGGTTTGTGGTGGGCAGGCCATGTCAAACAAACCTTATTACTTTCTTCGACCATGTGTCAAGGGAACTGCATATGGGCCATGCAGTGGACCTGCTTTACTTTGACTTTAGTAAGGCATTTGTCACAGTGCTGCACAGGCACCTCTTAAAAAAGCTGGAGGACCTGGAAGCAGCAGAACAGATAATAAGCTGGGTACAAAATTGGCTGAAGACAGGAAACAAAGGGTAATAGTAAATGGGGTGGGATCTACCCGAAAGGCATGTCACTAGTGGGGTGCCTTAGGGGTCAGTCCTGGGGTCGATCCTTTTCAACATATTCATCAGTGACATCAGCGAGAGTAAGGGTAATGTCACCCTGTTTGCAGACAAAATGAAACTTTGCGGCAGAGTGGACAGCATGGAGGGAGTCAGACAGCTTCAGGAGGATCTTAAAAAATTAGAAAGGTGGACACACATATGGCAGTTCAAATTCAGCTCCAAGAAGTGCAAGGTGATGCAACTGGGTGGAGGTCACCCTAAGAGAGAATACTGGCTTAACTGGGTCAAACTTAGCTCCTAAGCTGAGGAATGTGATCTGGGGGTCATCATTAGGGACAACCTCAAGCAGCAAAGCCAGTGTAACAAGGCTTACAGTAAGGTTAACAGAGTACTGGGATGTATTGGATGGGGCACAGATAGCAGGTACAGGAAGGTGATATTGCCCCTGTACCAGTCCTTAGTGAGGACTCACCTGGAGTACTGTGTCCAGTTCTGGAGGCCTCACCTTAGAAAGGATATTGATAGGCTGGAGGTGGTCCAGAGAAGGGCAACAAAGATTATACATGGCCTTCAGGGGGTCACCCATGAGGACAGGCTAGGGGTTTTTTATTTTATTTAGTTTTTGTTTACCTAGTAGGTGTGCTAGCCATAGCAATGACTATTTTCACGCACAACCCGAGAGAATACAAAACAAACTTCTGGAGATAACATTAACAGTACATTCTTAGAAATAGTCAAAGTAATGGGTACATACAAGCAGGTAGCAACACTGGTAATACAGTATCACAGTTAAGTGTAAGCAACACAGACAATTGCAAGAAAGCAAGAAAAATTACGGTTTATACTAACATGAGGAGGAAATAAATTACAAAAAATGCAGTGTCACTTTAAGTAGACAATAACTGGGTAGATTTCGGAGGAAGGAATGGAAAAGTAATTTTTCGACGACCAGAGCAGGTCTGGGAGAAAGAATAAAGTAAGGGAAGTAAATAGTAGAAGTTGCAGTGGAGTGAAAAGATAGAGGGGTGTGTGAAGGGAATAGGATTAGGAATTGCAAAACAGCAGGGTTATGGGAGTAGCCCTGTCAGATTGAGGGGAAAGTGCTGAGGCAGGAATATGGTCAAAATTAAAAGGGAGGCAAGGGGAGTCAGTATAAAACCCTGCGTCTATGGAGGTTCAAAACAGGAGCAAATACAGCAAGCTAAGAGATAGTGGCGCAGTGCTTTCTTAAAGGAGGTGTGGGAAGAGGCTTGACGAGTGATTAGATGGAGGGAGTTCCAGTACTGGGGGGCCTGAGAGGCAAAAGCACTGGAGCCCTTAGTGATAGCATATTTAGGGATACAGACACGGGCATTGTCAGCAGAGTGAAGGTCGTAGCAGGAGGCCTGGCTTTGGAAGAGTACCGCTAGGGGGTTTAGGTATCTGAGTCCTAATTATATTGTCAATGATGGAGCCGAAAGAATAAAACCTTGACGCCTGAGGAAGAAGCCAACCAAGGTCAGAGTAGAGGAGGCAGTGGTGTTTCAGCCGATGGGAGGAGGCTGCACAGTGACATACATTATTGTAGGTAACATCCCATTTGTGAAGACTTGATTTGCTTGCAGAAATATAGGTAGCTGCCCCATAGTTTAGTGATAGCAGTTGTATCACATGGGCTATAGCAAGCCTGGCAGATGGGGTGAGGGCACAGCTGGTTCGATAGGCAACTCCAAGGTTTGAGTTTACAGATTTGTAGGTCCTCTGAATATGGAGATCATAGTTTAGTAGTGGATCCAGTGTGACCCTCAGGTACTTAAAAGAAATATCAACTTCTACTGAGGTGCCACTAACCGTGGAGACTTTAAACTTGTGCTGGGAGTGTTTAAGTTTAAAATTGGAGCCGAAGAGCATAGCTTGGGTATTTGTTTCATTTAGGACTAGTTTGTGTCTAACCAGCCACTGCTGGAGTAGTTGGAAGTCGTGGGAGAGCTTCCGATTTATATCCTTGATACATTTGGCACTAGAGTACAGCACTATGTCATCTGCATACAACAGGGAGCTGGTTTTCATAAGGTTTTAGGTGATGCAGTTTATAAAGATAGAGAAAAGCAAAGGGCCAAGTATTGACCCCTGGGGTACTCCAATGTTAGTCGTGGCCTTGTTAGAGAGGGTGGACTTGTATTTCACAAATTGTGCTCTGTCTGTCGGGTAGCTTTTGAACCAGTTCATAATGTTGGGTGAGAAACCTAGTGATCGTAGTGTGGCAACGAGGATGGGGTGGTCTACTAGGTCAAACACCTTGGTCATATCAATGAAAATGGCCCCTGTGAGAGAAGCAGAGTCCATGGCCATCAGGGCATCAAATGTGAATTTGAGTAGAGCAGTGGTAGTACTATGGCCCTTGCGGAAGCCATGCTGGGCAGAGTTTAAAAGGTAATTTTTCTGGAGGAATTCAATAGTTTGGTTAGCTACAAGCTTTTCAGGGATTTTCCCGAGAACAGAGAGGATAGCAATTGGCCTGTAATTTGAGGGGTCCTTTGGGTCACCTTTTTTGAAAACGGGGGTAATCCTTGCCATCTTCCAGATATCTGGGACGTGACCCTAGCATAAGGAGAGGGTACAGATTTTGGCTAAGGGAGCAGCTATGAACGGCGCAACTAGTTTAAGAAGTTTGGGTTCAAGATTGTCTGAACCGGCAGCCATATGCTCAGAGATATTAAGCAATTTCAAAACATCAAGTCTGGAGACAGATTTAAAGAAAAAGTTTGGGCCATTGGTATTTGTTGGATATGCTAAGATCAGATTGGAGGGGAAGGTGGAGGTATAGTTAGTTAGGTCAGAGAATTTGTCATTGAAAAAGTTGGCAATAGTGTGTAAATTGTTACAATGGACTCCATTTAGTACCATTTCATTAGGGGTAGCAGATAAGTCTGAGCCAAGGAAGAACTTAATGTGGGACCAGAATTTTCTGGAGTCACCATAGGAGTTCATTAAGAGATCTTTGCAGTAGGAGCTTTTGGCCTGTTTGATCTCCTTTTTGCAGGCATTACGCATAGTCCTGTATGTGATAAGGTCATTAGCTAGGCCAGTGCATCTGAAACGGAGCCAGCTTTTATTTCTTTGGCGAAGTTTCCGGAGTAGATCAGATTTTAGCCATCGGGTTTGCCTGTTTTTCACCTGACGCGTTACTATGTGACAGTGCTTGTTCTGTAGCGCTAGGAAGTGGGTCAGAAAAAGACCAAGAGCAGACAGAGTATCACTAGACTCAGAGAGAGGACCAGTCAGTGCTAGCAACGTCCTGTAAGGATGTCTGAGAGTCAAAATGGGCATAGTTGCGAAAGGAGATGTACTTGGGCTGAGTAGGTTCTAACCTCACTTTACCCCAGATGCAGAAAGGTGGAGGAGTGGTCAGTGATGGCGTCAGCTAGTACGCCTGAGTAGACTATGTGCTACGGGTGATTAGTCATTATCCAGTCCAGTAAAGTACTGGTGTTGGAGTGGGTGACGGTCCTTGTAGGTTCAGAGATCAGCTGGTGCAGGTTTGAACTTTGCAATTTGGATAGGAATAAGGCTTGGGAGCTTCCCAGCCAGTTTATGTTTAGGTCTCAGAGTATGAGAACTTCATTTCTTCTGGATAGGAGTGAGGTTTCAGCCAGTAGTTCAATCCAGGCCTCTTTGTCCACCTTCAGGGGGGTTGTAAATGCAGACGATATGAAGTAGTTTGGTCCCAAGAGTGAGACGGGCATGAAGCACTTCACAGTGCAGATGGGGAAACGAGTTTATAACAGAGAGCTGAAAGTGATTTTTTAAAGTAAATAGCTGTGCCACCACCCCTCTTTGCTGCAGGTCGATCCTGTCTTAGAAGATTGTAGGATGGGAGGGAGCAAACAGTGTCAGGGGCAGAGGTTTTGAGCCAAGTTTCAGTTAGGCAAATTATGTCAGGCTTGTAGAGGAAGGCCCAAGCTTCCAGTTCAGAAAAACTGCGCTCAAGGCTCCTAATGTTATGGTGAGCAATTTTTAGGCCTTTTGTATTGCTTTTTGGGTTAGTTGCAAGGTTAACCGGCCTTGGGTTTAGCTGTACATCACCAGAGAGCAGAACTGCCATAAGGAGCAGATACCACAGTCTGAGGCACAGGAAACGTTACAGGGTCTGTAAGCAAAGGTGGTGATTTGTGAAGAAATGAGAGATAATGTTGAACCATGCCTTACGCAGCAGAAAAGGAGTGGAGTCACAGTGCACATTTGGCACCACTAAGAGGTTAGAGAAATAGAAATCATGGGAAGGGAGGGGAAGGGTTACCGGAGTAGCTGGGGGTATATTTAATAGCAACAGGTGGAGTAATGGGATAGAGGAGACAAAGAAAACCAGCATTAGGCACGGAGTCATTTTAGTCGGCAGGAATGATAAGGTGGTATGCCTGAAAAAAATCTGTTATTCTTCTAGGAGAAGAGACAGAGGTTGTGGGAATAGAGAAGGGGCCGAGGTTAACAGATACTATTCGTCAGTACCAGGTTATATAGACAGGAAATTCAAGGAAAAAACAGATGACCAGGGAGAAAAACTGGCAGAGAGGGCAGAGCTACTAGTTCAGCAACTCACAGCTATTTACTAACCACCAAAGAAGATCTGTATGGGAAGTGAGATGTAAGGGCAAAGGCAGGGAGGGGGGCAGGGTTAGGAAGAATGGAAAGTGGCCCACAAAAATAAATCAACCAAGCACCTTAGACCAGTAATAAACCAGCCTACCAGCACGTTTGAAGAGGAGTAGGGAGGAGAAACAGAGCCAGTGACCCAATAAAGAGAGCTGTAAGAGGAGGGCATGGCTGTGAGACTATTTAAAGGGGGGTTGGGAGGGAAAAAAATGAGACTGCACTTAGCAGTAGGAGAGCAAACAATCAATGGTGCTGAAGGGTAAGAAGACGCTCCAATCAGGAGAAGTCCGAGGCGCAGGCCGGATCAAATCAGGCTCCGACAGCACAGCGCTGCACCAATCAGGAGATGGCCATCACTCAGTGGCTCAAGCTAGCAACAGCGACCATACCTTGTGCTGGGATCCGGCTTAGGGAACCAGGAGGGCAGGTGGAAAGAGTGCATCCAGGTGGGCGCGGGTGGCCGTAGGAGGGGCCGACGATTTTCTTAGGCGCCGCTCGGGCATGGAGTCCTAGGGGAGCAAAAGAAATGGGAGATTAAATAGTACTGGGGGGATGAGGCAGGCGGCAGACAGACAGCAGGGGATGGGGCGATCAAGCTTTTACACAAAAGGTAGCCAAGGTGAGAATAGAGTTTAGATGGTGGTTAGTGAGAGACAAAAGGTGAGGTCAGAGTAGCTTAGAGAGACCAGGCGGGGGGTTCGTATGAGGCCAGCTAAGAAGAAGGGTTCGTATGAGGCCAGCTAAGAAGAAAGTTATGAGAAACGGTGATAAAAAATGGGACAGAGGATTTGTTGTTTATCCAGAAAAAAGAACAAGGGGAGGATAGACAGAAAACAGAGTAGAGCATAAAACCAAAACACAGGCCACAATGCAGAAAGTAGCTTGTCAGACTTATCAATTTTGAGTGAGCAGTAAGCTGTATTACAAATAGGGTTACATAGGTTCAAATCAAATCCTGCTTTCAGATCAGTGCAGGTAAAAACAAGCATATAGGTAGATATCTAAACATGTATCAGGACTCAGCAGTTAAATTTCAGAAAAATGAGACTGTACTTAGCACTAGGAGAGCAAAAAATCAATGGTGCTGAAGGGTAAGAAGGTGCTCCAATCAGGAGAAGTCTGAGGCGCAGACCAGACCAATCAGGCTCCAGTAGCACAGCACCAATCAGGAGATGTCCGTCACTCAGCGGCTCAAGCTAGCAACAGAGACCGTACCTTGTGCTGGGATCCGGCTTAGGGAACCAGGAGGCCAGTGGAAAGGGTGCGTCCAGGCTTGCATTGGAAACTAGGAGGGACAGGGGAGACATGATCGAAATCTTCAAGTTCCTTAGAGGCATAAACACAGTGTTGCACATTGTGGTTTTCAACAGGAACACCAGTTCTATAACATGAGGGCATTGGTGGAAATTAGAAGGTGGGAATTTCAGGAGGGACATCAGAAAGTATTACTTCTCTGAGAGGGTGGTGGAGCTGTGAAATAGACTGCCACCCGTGGTGGTGGCTACAAAGTAAGTGTTGAGTTTCAAGTGCAAGTGGGACAAGAACTGGGCACAGCCACACAGTACTAGCGAAGGCTAGGCTGGACATCGCAAGGGACAGGACCCCGGTGTGACAACCATGTTTGGGCAGACTCGATGGACCACAGGTCTCCTTCTGCCATCATTTTCTCTGTTTCTGTGTTTCTAGGTATACTATTAGCTTTTTAGGACACAGATCTCGAAACTGGTATTACTATATAAAGACACGTTGCTAACTCCAAATCTTCGAGAATATGTTCTGCACAGAGCCAAACTCTCTTGCTCTTAGGACCGGAGCCACTAGGACCCTGTGTGAGTTAGAACTTTTGAAGCTGGCATGTATCATGTGTATATATACTGAACGGAGTATGGTGTCATATGCACCAACAGCATATATTGCGTTGCCAGGCCAAAACGTTCCAGTTTCTTTTTTCTGTGTAGAGAAAAGGAAAAACAAAATCTGAATGAAAACAAAATTTGAATTTTTTTTAATAATAAATGTTCACAAAAGTAAAAAAATAAAAGGTCTGAGGACAGAATGCTTTGACAAGAGCATCCCATGACCTAAAACAAGAAGACTCAGAATTACAGTAAGGATAATCTAGAAAGGGTAACCAGAGAAAAACACTCAACCCTAAAAGGGAAGTAGTTGCAAGAGGGTCAACAGAATCTCTCAAAAGAAAAGAAGAAATATGAATCTGAAGTTTCAAAAAGGGAACTGAACAGAGGATTCTCAAAGACATAAAGGGTAACTCTCAGCCTGGAGCTGAAATGGTCAAAGCCAAGAGAGCGAAAAATGAATCCTGGAAAACAAATGTAAATTAAGTACCTACCGTAATTCTTGATCTTCTTGGATGAAGTCTCCACCACTCATTCACACTAGTGGGACTACGCAGGAGGTGCTAGGACTGAGCGGGAGCCAAAAATCTTCAGGAGGGCCGGTGCCGAGGTAGGAGCATGCATGCGCAGCACCGCGACTCTGGCTCACACCGTACAGGCTATCTCGGCGTTGACCCTCCAACCACCTCAGTACCTTTTTTACCGAGGAGGTGCAGCATAAACTAAATTAGTAAAACTAACCCATGTCAGACATAAGATGGTCCGTATGACCAGTGTAAGAAGGGTCAACCCAACAGTGTCTTCATAGCCCAGCCAAAGAGGGAGTGAGGACAAAAAGCAAGATAAGTGAGCTAGGGGGATGGTGGGTGTGTGTGTGTGTGTGTGAATGAGTGGTGGAGACTTCATCCAAGAAGATCAAGAATTACGAGTAGGTATGTAATTTACACATCTTCCTGGACATAAAGTCTCCACTACTCATTCACACTAGTGGGAGAGTACCGAGCCAAAATAATCTCCCCCCCCCCCCCGAGAAGGGCGGCAGGAGAGAAAAGAGATCACTCAGGACTGAAGTCCATTAAGGACTGTCTAGCCAAAGGACGGATGCTGTCTGGCATGGACATCCAAGGTGTAGTGCTTCACAAAGTGTGCACAGAGCTCCAGGTGGCGGCACTGTAGACGTCTGCAATGGGTACGTTCTGAATTTCTGCCAGAGATGCTGCAACTGCTTTGGTAGAGTGGGCGTACACACCCTGCCTTTCAGCTTGACCTGCACCACTGAATAGCAATGGCAAAGACATGCTACCAGCCATGCCAAAATGCACCCGATGGCAACAGGATGACACAGCCAGATCAAACTAAATGAGACAAAGTTGTTTGGATTTGCAGATCTCTTTCATTCTGTCAATGTAGAACTGCAAAACTCTTTTTACATTCAAGGAATTTTGGGTACGTTCCCCTTCATTCTGAAAGTTCGCAAAGTATGTCAGAAGGACCAAGGGCTGGTTCAGGTGGAATTCCGAGACTACTTTTGGAAGAAATTTAGGGTGAGTTCTGAGAACCACCTTGTCCTTGTGAAATACTGTATATGGAGGGTCTATGACCAAGGCATGTATTTTGGACACCCAGCGAGCAGAAGTAATGGCTACAAGGAAGGCAGCCTTCCAGGTCAGGAACTTCAACTTGCAGGTTGCTAGAGGCTCATAAGGTTTAAGACTGAGCATGTCTAGCACAAGGTCGATATCCCAAGCAGCTATTGACCTCCTGACTGGTGGCCTAGTGTGGAGGATATCCTTAAGGAAACTTTTAACCAAGGGCAGCTGAGCCACAGACATATTGTGGATAGGCTCATGGTAAGCCGAAATCGCACAGAGGTGAACCTTCACCATTGAGTATTGCAGTCCTGCATTTGACAGGTCTAGCAGGTACTCTTAATACATTGTTTGGTGAACAAGAAAAAGGGTCCAGGGAGGACTTTGCACACCAGATGGAGAATAATTTCCACTTTGCCATGTAAGTTTTCCTAGTGGCTGGTTTGTGCGCTGCTAGGAGAATGTCTGAGACTCTACGGGAGACATTGAATCTACCTACTTCTGTCTCCTCAGGAGACAGGCATGGAGATGAAGGGACCTCAGGCTGGGATGGACCACTGGCCCCTGGGTCAGAAGGTCCACTTGAAGTGGTAGCTGTCTCGATGGAACTTCTGATAATCTGTTGATTAATGGAAACCAAATCTGAAAAAGCCAGAATGGAGCGATGAGAATCATTCTCCCCTCCCCCCATGCCTTCTGCTTGAGCAGCACCCTTTGAATTAAGGGAAGAGAAGGAAATGCATACAGAAAGCGTCTTGTCCACCACAGTCTGAATGCATCCTGACAGAAAACACCAGGTTCTGGATGTCTGGAGCAGAACAAAGGAACTTTTGCGTTGAGTGGGGGTGCAAAAAGGTCCAGGTCTGGAGTGCCCCACTCTTCAAAGAGCGACTGCACGACGTTCCAGTCAAGAGACCATTTGTGAGGATCCACCTCCATTCTGCTGATGCAATCCGCCAGATCGTTCTGGATTCCTGGTAGGTAGACTGCCTGGATCAGGGCTACGTGCTCGATGCACCATTCCCACATTCTCGTTACTTCCCTGCACAGAGGGTAAGAGTGTGCTCCACCCCACATGTTGATGTAATGCATCACTGCCTTGTTGTCCATCTGAAGAAGAATTACTTTGTGACAGAGGATATCCTTCAGGGCTTGGACAGCGTACAGGACAGCTCTAATTTCCAGGACATTTATGTGTAGCTGAGACTCGGCCTGACTCCACGGGCCCTGGGTGTGGAGATCCTGACAGTGAGTTCCTCAGCCAATCAGAGATGCATCGGTGGTGATGGTGATCTGTGACTCTGGTGGGGCAAAGGGAAAGCCTTGAAGAAGGTTGTCCTCCTGAGTCCACCAGGTGAGTGACCTCATTAGGGGTTCCGTCACCTTTATGCGAAAGGACTGTGGATGTGTGGTCGGGGATCACTGAGTACTGAGCATCCACTGTGTGGTTCTCATGTGCAGGTGAGCCAGAGGCACCATAAAAACCGATGACACCATGAGACCCAGCATCTGCTGCATCAAGAGAGCTCGAACTGAGTCATTCTCCTTGATGAAGCAAGCCATCTGGAGAATATTGTTTTTCTCCTGTCTTCTGGGAAGAGGAGTTCTTGGGAGGGCTGTAGCTGTGATTTTTCCAGATTCAACAGAACTCCCATGGATGTGAGAAACTTGGAAGCCGTGGTCACCACTTCTTGTGTCCCTTGTCTGGAGGAGCTTGCTAGGAGCCAATTATCCAGATATGGGAATACTTGAATTCCAAGTTTCCTGAGATGTGCTGTGAGAACTGCAAAGCACTTTGTAAAGACTAGAGGTGCCAAGGACAGCCCAAAGGGCAGGACTCTAAATTGGTAGTGCTGGATCAGAGCCACAAAACGGAGATACTTGTGGTGGCTTGGGTGCACTGGGACATGTAGGTAGGCGTCCCGTATGTCTAAGGAAGCCAGCCAATCATTTTGATGAAGCAGAGACAGGAGTGTACCAAGCGACATCTTGAATTTCTCTTTGAAGAGGAATTTGCTAACTTCCTTAGGTCTAGAATACGGCTTATACCGCCTGTTTTCTTTGGAACTAGAAAGTAGTGGGAGTAGAATCCTGTGTTCTGTTCTGCTTGCAGAACCACTTCCACTGCCCTGCTGTTCGGAAGGTCCTGAATCTCGGAAGCAAGGCGGTCTGACTGAGTGATAGTTTGGGATGTCATTTGGGTGGATGATCTGGAGGGGTATCCAAAAAATTTAGAGAGTAACCCTCACAAATTATCCTGAGGACCCATTTGTCCACGGTGACCGACTTCCACTGGTTGTAAAACCGAGTCAGGTGGCCCCCTACTGCTGAAGAAGTCTCCCTCGGGCAGCTGAAGTGGGACATACGCCAAGTGTTCAGAGGGTGGCACTAGGCGCCTTCAGGCCCTGTGCCTTCTACTGCATCTTCTTCTGCAGCTGGGGGACTTGGTTCTTGTTGAAGACCCCTCGGCCTCTGCCACAAAAGGACTGATGGTTATGAAATCTCCGCCGCTGTCTGACTCGCTGAGGGGCAGCAGAGGCCAGCCAGGCCATCTTAACAGCAGTCCTAGTTTTCTCAGTGGTCACTAGGGCCTGCTCAACTTGTGGGTCAAAGAGATAAACTCCATCAAACGGAAAATTCATGACTCTCTGTTGAGCATCATTTGTGAATCCCGAAGTCCATAACCATGAGTGATGCCAGGTGCATATCCCAGCTACTACTGCTCTCAAAGCAGTATCAAAGGCGTCCACAGCAGCCTTAAGTTGCTGATTATTGGACTCAATGCGTCTAATAATGGTTTGGAGAAGCTCTGAACTCATGTCCGATTCCGGAAGAGCCTCCACAGTGGCTTTTAGTGAGTGCCAGAGGGTATACTCATATTGAGGGAAATAGCCCTGATAGCTAGCAAAACACATTCCTAGAGTAGCAGCGGCGAACACTAGCTTCCCTAAAGTGTCAGTCTTACGGGATTCTTTATTTATTGGACAAGCTGTAGATTCCTGAGGGAGAACAGCTTTGTCATTTTCTGCCAAAACCACTATGGCACTCGTAAAGGCTTGAGAGGCCAGGATTGGTCTATCCTTGAACTGTATTTCCTGTCTATGGACAGCCACTGAAGGAAAGAGTGCCAGACTGTCCCACACCATCTGTGAAAGTGTCTTGAAAGAGGACTGTACTGGAGGTGTCAATTCCACATGGATATCAAGGACATGCAGATATTGAAGGCGCAACAGCGTCCCAGGATCCATCTCAGAAGTCTGGAGAGAAAGGGTAGAGTTCATATTGTTCAAGACAGACTTAAAGGATAGGTCCTCAACCAAGGACTCTGCTGAAGTAGAGGGCTTACTTTCCACTCCAAAGGATGATTCTTCATCGAAATCGTCTCCTAATCGCAGATCAGGATCAGGCTCAATATATTTCAAATTCTAGGATTACAAGTTTACCTTTGAACCCAGGGCTCTTTTACAAAGGTTCCACGTCAAAACATTGATATCACATAAAAAAATACAGGTTACTCACCTGTAACAGGAGTTCTAGGAATGGTATATGTTGTTCATCCACATTGTCTGGCAGGTTCCTTGCCGCTTTAAATCTTGCCGGAAGGTCTTCAAGCTGGCTCCTCCCACCCACCCGGGTGGTAAAACTCTCGGCTCCGCCCCATGATGCCAGATCTGGCCCGCTGGAAGCTCAGGTTGTGCCGTCAGCCGGGAGGTCAGGTGGTCGTGGATGAACAACATATACCATTCCTAGAACTCCTGTTACAGGTGAGTAACCTGTATTTCTGGACATGGATATGTTGTTCATCCACACTGTCTGGCAGACTCCTAGCAGTTCTCTGGGAGGAGGGAGGCAAGGCACACCTCTACTTAGGAAATAGAGACTGAGAACCGAGGCCCCAAACCAGCATCCCGGGCGTGACTCAAGGTCAATGTGGTAATGGGTACAAAGGTGTGTGCTAACTTCCAGGTAGCAGCCTTGCAGATTTCTGGATAGGGACGGCCCTGGAAGCAGCCACCGATGCAGCAGTATGACGGGTAGAATGAGCTTATCCCTCTGGGAGGCTCCATGCCCGCCAACTTATAGCAGAGATCATGCAGGAGGTGACCCACCTGCTTATCGCTCGCTTGGCTGCAGGTCTGCCAGGTGCGGCTTCAGCGTAGGGTGACAAACAGCTGGCAAACCTCTCCCACACTCTCAGCCGCGCCCTTATAATAAGCGAGGCCTTCTAGGGTCCAAAGTATGGAGCCTGTATTCGGCCTCCGAGGTGTGATTGGGGTAGAACACCGCAGAGTCAACACTGGTTAAGGTGAAACTCCACACCACCTTCGGAAGGAATTTCGGTGGGGCCAGGACAACCTTGTCCCTGTGGAAGACCAGGTAAGGAGACTCAATGCAGAGCACCTGGAGTTCTCCCATCCTTCTGGCTGACGTGATAGCCACCAAGAAGGCGGTCTTCCACGACAGGTGAGAGAGTTCACACCTGTGCATTGGTTTGAATGGCTTGCCCATGAGCTTTGACAGTACCAGCAGTAAATCCCACGGAGGTGGAGGTTCTTGCACTGGAAGGGAAATGTGATCAAGGCCTTTGGAAAAGCGCCAGACCACCTTCTCCTGCGCCACCGACTGCTCCCCGGCCCGTGCCCGGTAAGCAGAGATGGCTGCCAGGTGCACCTTTAGGGTCGTCGACCTAAGCCCTTGACTAGAAAGGGACCATAAATAGTCCAAAATGCTTGCCAAAGAACAGGAGGAAGGGTCCAAGCCCTTGCCCTGACACCAAATGGAAAATCTCTTCCATTTGAAGGCATAGCATTTCCTGGTCGACTCCTTACGGGACGCCTCAACAACATTGAGGACCTCGTCGGAAAGACCCAAGGCCTGGAACTCTAGCAGCAGGAACCAGGTCATAGGTGCAGGGATTGAAGGTCCGGATGGAACACCTTCCCTGATTGACTGAGAGCAGGTCCGGGCGAGCTGGAAGCTGCCTCGGGAGCCTGGAGCTGAGGCTGAGGAGATCTGGGCACCAGAACTGGCGGGCCAGTCTGGAGCTATCAGAATCACTTCGCCTTGTCCCTCCTTGCCTTGAGAAGCACCTTGTGAACCAAGGGAAATGGGGAAAGGCGAAGAGGCCCGGGGTCCACAGCCTCGAGAAGGCATCCCCTGCAGCGAGCCCTGCTGAGGGGGCGGCATGAAACAGCCTCAGCTCAGCTTCTCCCTGAGGCAAACAGGTCCACCTGAGGTGTGCCCCAGTGGGAGAACAGATCTTGTACTACCTCCGGCAGGAGAGACCACTTGTGGGATGCAGCCCCTATCCGGCTCAGGGCATCGGCCAGGGTGTTGGAGGCTCCTGCCACATGAATGGCTAAGAGATCCGCCTCCAGGCTGCACACGAGTGACCAAATGCGGAAACCTTCCTTGCATAGAAGCATGGGACGCATCCCGCCCTGGCGGTTTAGGTAGTACATGGTCGTGGTATTGTCAGTCTGGACTCGGACCACTTGACCCCGGAGGAACGGAGCAAAGGCGGTGAGCTAGGCGGACCGCGGAGCTCCAGCAGGTTGATGTGGCATCGGGACTCCCGCGGGGACCAGAGGCCGTGCGCTCTGGGTGTTCCCCCAGATGGGCACCCAACCCATCAGAGAGGCATCGGTCGATAGAGAGACCGTCGGCTCGGGGCGGACAAACAGGATACCCTCCTGCAGATGCGATGGAACGGTCCACCATCGGAGAGCGTTCCACATCTGCTGGGTCACCACCACAAGCTGGTCCAACGGATCGCAGCGTTCTGACCACTGGCTGGCCAGTCCCCACTGAAGGGGCGTGATGCTGCCAGCGTGCCCAACGGACCACGCTGGTGCAGGCCGCCATGAGACCCAGGAGGCGCAGGAAGTCCCGGGCAGGGTGCGATTGCCCAACCAGAAATGATTGGGCAAAGGAGGTAAGAACCTTGGCCCTGTCCACGGGGAGCCATGCTCTGGCTCGAAGAGAGTCGAGCTCTGCCCCGATAAACAGAATCACCTGCTTCGGCTCGAGTTCCGACTTGGCCTCGTTGATGAGGAGGCCGACTTGAGAGCAAACCTGGAGGGCCAGATCTCTGGACAGCTCCACCTCCTGTCTGGAAGGGGCTGCTATCAGCCAATCGTCCAGGTAAGGGTACACCCGGACCCCTAGCGCCGCAGGGAAAGCTGTCACCACTGCAATGCATTTGGTGAAGACCCTGGGAGCTGGAAGACAGGTCAAGGGCATGGCTCGAATAAGAGGGATCCCTCCGCCAAAGCGAAGGAATCTCCGATGTGACGGACGGATAGGGACGTGAAAGAATGCGTCCTGCAGGTCCAGAGAGCAGAACCACACGCCATGTTCCAGAGATGGTATTATCTGCGCCAGAGTGACCATCCTGAAGGTTCGAGACCTTAGGAACTTGTTCAGGTCGTGTAGGTCGAGAATGGGGCGCCAGCCCCCCGTCCGTTTCGGAACCAGGAAGTACCTGGACACAAACCCCGGGTCTGAGGGGGGTCCGCTACCTCCCTGATCACCTCCTTTTGGAGGAGGAGAGCGATGTCGGCTCGACGAGCCGACAGTGAGGCTGCGGACCCCGAGGCCCCCCGAGGTGCGACGGCTCTGAAGGGCGGGGCCTGCTCGAATTCCAGAGGCAGGCCTTTTCCCACCACCTCCAGTACCCACCTGTCCGTGGTAATAGCGGACCAGGCGGAAAGGAAGTGTCGGAGCCGTCCCCCCACTGGGGGAACCAGGGGTGAGGTGACAGGGATGGGGCACACCCTCAGCCCGTCACTGAGCAGGCTTGGAGGAAGGACCGCCGAGGGACCTCCTGGGCCTTTACCTCCTGCTTCCTGTTGGAGGAAGCCGATGGCTTGGTTTGGGATGCCAAGCCGAGCCTGCTGGCCCTGACGTTGCTGGGCCGGACTTGGCCACAGAAGGACCAAAGGGCTTAGGCTGTGGCTTGCGGCCTTGTCCTTCTGAGCGGAAGAGACCGAGTCCAAGGTAGCATTGGACTTCTCGATCCTCTGCAGGTGACCTTCCACCCCAGGGCCGAAGAGGTCAGTCCCCAAAAAGGGAACATCCGCCAACTTGTGCTGGGTATCCGAAGTAAAGGTGGATATCCTCAGCCAAGCCTGACGACGCATGGCCACTGCGGCCGCCACAGACCTGGCACATGAGTCCCCAATGTCTAAAGCAGTCTGGAGCTGCTGTTTGGCCACTGCCCCCTGGTCCCGCACCTGCCTGACCGTAGTCTGCAGATCCGCAGGAAGATGAGGGATGACCTCATCCAGGGAGCCCAACAGGGCATGAGAAAAATGTGCCATGAGGACGGCCGAACTGGCCTGACGAAGGCCGAGAGAGGACGCAGCATAGACTTTTCGCCCGCATAATCCAATTTCTTGGATTCCTTGTCGGGAGGTTTGTCCACATCCCTGGCGTTCGGCCGGAAAACGCTGTCGGTAACCAACCCCTCAGCAGAGGGGTGTTCCGAAAAACCGGACAGGGAACCGGTAGGGACCGCATACTTCCTGGCCATCCTGGCCGAAGGCGCAGGGCAGGAAGCAGGGCGCTGCCAAAGCTCCAAGGCCGGACCCACTATGGCCTCGGCCACTGGAAAGGCCTCCGTAGGGGAATCCCCTCGGTCCAGAATCTCCGTGAGGGGATACCTGGCCCGTTAGAAACGGGTTCGAGCTTCATCCCGTGGACTCAGAGATGAGCCAAGCAATCCTAGGAAGGACGACGGCTATCGTCCACTGACTGTCCTCCTGAGGACTCCAAGTCCATTCGCTTGGAGAAAAGGGAGGAATCGTCCCTCGGACTCGAAGAGTCCTCAAAGAGCTGCTCGGCCTGAGCCACCCTCCACCTGCCGAGGTCTATCGGGAGTGAGGTGACAGACAGCCTATGGGGCAGTCCCAGCCGACCGAGAATTTTGGTCGGAGCCCCAACTAACTGGCTGTGGAGGCGGAGGTTCCACCAGAATCGGTGGGCAGCTGGATTGGCCAACAACCGCCTGGGAACAGGCTTCCTGCTGGCAACGAAGGTTGTTTCGGCCGCCCGTGACCAAGCACTTAATGGACGGGAAAGACGCATTTAGGTCGGCTTATTCCCTGTCAGAAGGAGTTGTTACATGAGTTCCTCATACCTCCTGACACAACTTGCGCGAGCCTCCCTTGTCCGAGGAGGAGGAGGAAGAGGAAGAGCGGCAGA
Source organism: Neoceratodus forsteri (assembly GCA_016271365.2). Classification (NCBI taxonomy): domain Eukaryota; kingdom Metazoa; phylum Chordata; order Ceratodontiformes; family Ceratodontidae; genus Neoceratodus; species Neoceratodus forsteri. The sequence goes on along the minus strand of CM057449.1, from coordinate 1,269,639,393 downwards.
CTGCTTGCCGCGGTGCCGAGACCGCCATGACGGCGGATCGGCTGGACCGCCAAGAAGTCCGAGATCGAGAACTCGGGCAGGTCGAGGACAGTGCGGGAGGTGTCGTGAATCGGCACTCGGTTCGGACGATTCCACCAAGGCTCCGGAACCGGAGGCAAAGACGCCGACGGGATCCTCAACTCCCACCGGGAACTGGAGAGGGGATTCTCAGCTTCTCCAGCCGACAACCCGTCCAACGGGTCGAGAAAAATCTCGACCGCTGCCGACAGGGAGTCTCGGTCAACTGGCCTGACGGGACACCGTGAAGCCAGTGGCCGAGGCTGAGGGGTCGACCGGTTGACTGTCGACAACTAGGGGAGGGGATCTTTTCCGCCCCAAGAGCGCCGACGGTGAGACTTACTTTTGTCTCTTTGACCGGAAAAAGGTCCAGAAGAAGTTGGACCTCACCTTTCGGCCGAGAGGGTCAGACAAAGCTCCTAAAAGAAGCTGAATACGAGGCACCGAGAGAGAGCGGACAAATGCCACAGCCGAGGTAGAAGCGGCCCGCTCTGCTTCTTCGAGGACGATCATCTGCTCAAGCTGATCCGCCGAGCACCGCCACGCTGACACCGCCAACCGGGGCCCCTTAGATTTAACCGGAGGAAATCTTTCTCGGACGCCCAGCTGTAAACGGTGCCAGCACGGTCTTCGAGACGTGAGTCGAGAAAGAAGAGCACAGGTCGCAAGCTCCGGTGGTCGTGCTCAAGGCCCAAGCAGTAGACACACATGGAGTGCGGATCCGTCCGAGACATCTTCTGCCCGCAAGGGCATCTCCGGAAACCGGAGTCGATTTGTCCATCGCAGCCACAGGGAGAGAAGACCAAGTCTTTTAGCAAAAGACTTTTGATTTAAAATTCAAGAATTAGGAACCAGTCTTATACACAGAGCGCTGAGGAGGGAACCTGGAGCTTCAAGGTAAGGAAGATCTGGCGCCATGGGCGAGCTGAGTTTACCACCCGGTGGGTGGGAGGAGCCAGCTTGAAGACCTTCCGGCAAGATTTAAAGCGGCAAGGAACCTGCCAGACAGTGTGGATGAACAACATATCCATGTCCCTAGAACATTTGTTTCACATAATTGGTTACAAGGACACACGCAGCATGGAACAGACAGGGTGCGGGTAGGAAAAAAAAGGAGGGGGTGGTAGGATGATGGGAGGGGCAGTAACAGGAGGTCAAAGAGGAGGAGGGAGGAGAGGACAGGGTAGGGGAGGAATATGGATGGGGGAAGGGTGGGTGAGAGGCAGCTGACTGGTGGCACTGTCAGATTCAGAAGTGCAGGAGGGACAGAGGCCTACTAGGGCAAGTGCGATGGGAAAGGAGCTTGGTAGGGGAGAGCAGCGGAGGAGTGGTGTTGCATAGTTATCCATGGCAGTCGCAGGTGCTGAAAGTGACAAGGGTGTTACGGAGCCTGGATTTGAAAGCCCCTAGCCCGGTGATTGTGACAGAATCATAGGCAAGATCGTTAAACCAAGTGGGGGCCCTGTAGGCGAAAGATCGTTGCCCATGGGCTATGCGGCAGTGGGGGATGCAAAACAGTTGTGGCTTTCATCCCCTGGTGATTCTGGAGCTGGTTTTTGTTTGAAGAAGTGAACAGACTCCGGGGAGGGGCAATTCCCAACTGGATTTTCTTTGCAACCACACAGGTTTGGTACTGGATTCTATTTTCAAATTGAAGCCAGTTTGCTTGTGAGTAGAGGTCACATGTGTGTGTGAGATGCTTGGCCCCAGTGATGAGCCGACAGGCCTTGTTAAGGGTGGTGGTTATCCTTCTAAGTGTCGAAGTAGTGGCAGTGCCATAGATGACAAGACCATAAGTCAATCTGGGAGATGATGGAGCTTTGAACAGCTGCAGCGAGGGCATCTTTATTCAGGTGCCGTCATAGCCGGTAGAGTAAACCCAGTCTGGTGTTCACTGTTTTTGAGACATTGGTTATGTGGGTTTCGAAGGACAGGTGGGGGTCTAAGGTGATTCCTAGGTATCTGAAGGAGTCAACCTGCTCTAGGGAGTTGCCAAGGCAGGTATATAAGCTGAGTTGGATATGTTTGTGCCTGTTTTGGTGGCCGGTGAAAATCATGGTCTTGTTTTTTTTCTAGTTAAGGATTAACTTATGTTCTTTGAACCAGTTTTCAACTGAGGTGAAACCATGTTGAACGGTTTGTTGAGGGTGGCTTGGGTCACGATGGGAGGCAAGAATCACAGTGTCATCTGCATAGAGTATAACTTGCTGAGGGGTGGAGTCAGGGAGAGAGTTGAGGAACAGGCTGAAAAGCAATGGGCCCAGGATGGAGCCTTGGGGGACACCAGAGCGTACTTCTTAAGTGTTGGAGAACACGTCCGCTATTTTTACACATTGGGTCCTGTTGTCAAGACAGCTATTGAACCATGCCACCGATTCCGCAGAGAGGCCAATGTTCAGTAGCTGATGAAGCAGGAGGCGATGGTGGACAGTGTCAAAAGCCTTAGACAGGTCTATGAATATAGCTCCGGTTAGGAGACCATGGTCAAGGGAGTTGTGTATGGCCTACTAGCCTAGAAGGGATAGTATAGAAAGGAAAAGGAGCAAAGAGAGCAGGAGGAGGAGGAGCTGCTTCCTGAAACGGACTCTAAAACCCCAGCACCTAAGGTGGTGCCGGGCCAGCGCCTGGAGACCCCAATGCCAACACCTGAACACCCAAGGCTGAAGACCTGAAAACATGAGTAGGAGAAGGTAGTACCTGTGCTGGCCCCAGCGCCGCAGCCATGTGAGGGGGAAAAGCACGAGAGCATGGCATCGATGGCACTGAAGAAGGTGTTGCATAACTAGGTTGACCCAACCGCCCAACCCGCAGGTCCAAGGGCCCCAAGCCCGAAGGCCCCGGGGCTGGCTCCACGGGCATGGGAAATCGGGACAACTGCCAGATCCACTGCTCCATCAGAGTGGCCCAATGATGAAACTGCTCACCGGAGGATCCCCCAGGGAGTGGGGAAGGACTCCCAGAGTCAAGGATCATGGTCACCAGGAACAGAGGCCGCAGGAGACCCCGACGGAGCTAGGTCGGCCTCCTGTCCCCCACTACTGACAATCTCTGTGCAGACATACCAGAGGGGGACCTTGAGCTGTACCACTTCTTTTTCGACTGGTGAGACGAAAAAGAACTCGAGACTGAGCGGTGCCGGGTCCCTGACCTCAATCAGGAATGGGCCCGCTTCTTTTTGTGCTTTCAGGAGGACCGCCCTTCCTCCCGAGCACCGGACTGCCTATAGTCAGACCCCCTCTGTAGAGGGCAGCAGACCGGACCCAGCCCTGCTTCTGAAATAGCTTTCAAGCGAAGTCTCCCTACCATCACTGGTCCCGTTCATGGTCAACTCCGTCAAAGGCGGGCTGAAGAAGACTTCTCCGTTCTTCGTTGAAAATTTTTTTTTTTAAATAAACAAATAAATAAAACTAATCAAACACTGAACGACTGCTGCTGTCATATAGATGTGAAGATCCGACTGCCGGCGGGCGAGCAACATCATCACTGAAGTGCACTCAACTACGGGAAAAAAGGAACTGAGGCAGTTTGAGGGTCGATACTGAGATAGCCTACACGGCGTGAGCCAGTCTCGCGGTGCCCCACATGCATGGTCCTACCACAGCGCCGGCCCTCTTGAAGATTTTTGGCTCTTGCTCAGTCCTAGCACCTCCGGCGTAGTCCCATTAGTGTGAATGAGTGGTAGAGACTTTATGTCCAGGAAGATTAGTTACTTACTGTATCAGTAGATCTTCGAGAGACTCTCCTCCATTGAGCCACATCATGGAACGGTAAGCCATCGGCGTCAGAACCACCCAGAAATTGTTGCTTGCCGGGACCGCCCACATCGACGTGCCTTCTTGGCCCCTGTATAACGTCGTTATCCCCAGCAGGCCTCAGTTCTCTGCCAGAGACAAGCTTGGAGGAACATCAGCAACCAAAGTAACCAGGACCAAAGCAGGCACACGGGAAAGGATGTGGAAACTTGAGTAAAGATGCCGATCCAGGCATCATCGGAGAACCAGCATGCAAAGGAAGGCAGGAAAATCACCTGTCAGCCAACAAAAGGGGAAGGAAGGAAGGAGGGAGGGAAAGCTATGGCACAATGGAAAAGATTCTCTCGAAGATCTGTTATGGTAAGTAGCAATTCTATCTTCTTCGAGGACATCTCCCTCCACTGAGTCACATCATGGAATGACTTCCAAGTAGTATCAAGCACTGAAGGAGGAAGGCAAGGTCTCGGACCCTCAACCCTTGTAGAAAAGTAAGGCCAAAGCTGGCACATCCATGAGAAATGAGGTCCAGACTGTAATGTTTACTAAATGTATGAATAGTACTCAAAATGGCGTTAGCACATATCTCAGCAGCAGGCACACTGTGAAAACAAGCCATGCAAGTGGACACCCCAAAGGTGGAGTGAGCAGAGACAGGACCAGGAGGCTACTTACTGCGCTTCCAGTAACAGAAAGTAATACAGCAGACCAACCATTTGGATAGGCCCTGCTTAGAAATAGGAGAGCTCACCATTCGGGGGCAAAAGCCACAGAGAGTAGTGGGGATTTTCTACAATCCTTAGTGTGATCCAAGTACCAATGCAGCGTCTGATGGACATCCAGAGTATCTAAACAACCTTTCCCACTATCTGTGGGAGTCGAGAAACAGGAAGGTCAGTGTACTCTGATGTAGTGTTAGGTTACTCACCTGAAACAGTAGTTCTAGGAGTGGTATATGTTGTTCATCCACACTTATTGGCATGTCCCCCTTCCACTTTAAGATCCACCGGAACTTTTCAAACTGGCTCCTCCCACCCACCCAGGTGGTATATACCTCGGCTCCGCCCCATGACGCCAGATTTTAGCCCACTGGAAGCCAGGTTGTGTGCGTCCGTAGCCGGGGAGTTTGGGTAGGTCCGTGTGGATGAACAACATATACCACTCCTAGAACTACTGTTACAGATGAGAAACCCATTTTTCTAGGATCATGGATATGTTGTTCATCCCATACTTATTGGCAGACTCCTAGCAGTTTTCTGGGAGGAGGGAGGCAAGGTGCACACCCCCTACTTAGGGAACAGTATCCCGGCATGACTCAATGTCGATGTGGTAATGGGTGATGAAGGGGTTTGCTGGAGGCAGCCACCGATGCAGCAGTATGGTGGGTAGAATGAGCTCTTAACCCTCTGGGAGGCTCCTTGCCCGCCAACTCATAACACAGACCAATGCATGAAGTAATCCATCTTGAAATAGTCCACTTTGCTGCAGGTCTGCCAGAAGCGGTTTCAGCGTAGGTGACAAACAGCTGGCGAACCTCACCACGAATTTCCACTGTCCTCTCCTTATAGCAGGAAAGAGCACATCTCAGGTCCAAAGTATAGAGCCTGTACTCGACCTCCGAGGTGAAATTAGGGTAGTATATCGGCAGAGTCAACACCTGGTTGAGGTGAAACTCTGACACCACCTTCGGAAGGAATTTCGGGTGGGGGCATAGGACAACCTTGTCCCTGTGGAAGACCAGATGGGGGAGTCCACCGAAAGCGCCTGGAGCTCCCCTGTCCTTCAGGTAGATGTGATTGCCACCAGGAAGGCCGTCTTTCCACAACAAATGTGACAAGGCACACTTGTGCATTGGTTCGCATGGCTTGCCCATGAGCTTTGCCAGTACCAGCAGAAGATCCCACAGAGGTGGAGGTTCATGCACCGGAGGGGATATGTGATCCAGGCCTTTGAAAAAATGCCCAACCACAGTCTCCTGCACCGTCAGCTGACCAGCCCACGCCCGGTAAGCAGAGATGTCTGCCAGGTGCACACTAAGGGTCGATGACCGCAGACCCCCTTTGGAGAGGGAACAAAGGTAGTTGAGAATGTTAGCCACTGGACAGGACAGAGGGTCCAGGCCATTGCCCTGACTCCAAATGGAAAACCTTTTCCATTTGAAGGAATAACATTTCTTGGTTGATTCCTTTCTGGATGCCTCCACCACAGTGTAAACATCTTCGGAAAGACCCAAAGCCTGGAACTCTAGCCACTCATGTACCAGGCTATGAGGTGCAGGGACTGAAGATCCAGATGGAAAACCTTCCCCTGATTGAGAGAGATCAGGTCTGGGGTATGTGCAAAGCCGCTCTGGGTGCCTGCAGCTGAGGCTGAGGAGATCTGGATACCAGAACTGGCGCGGCCAATATGGGGCTACCAAGATCACCTTCACCTTGTCCCTCCTCACCTTGAGGAGCACCTTGTGGATCAAGGGAAATGGAGGGAAGGCGTAGAGGAGGCCTGGGGTCCACGGCCTCGAGAAGGCATGCCCCATCAGCGAGCCCTGCTGAGGGGGGCGGGCATGAAACAGCCTCAGCTTGGTGTTTTCCCTGGAGGCAAACCGGTGCACCATCGGTTTGCCCCAACGGGAGAACAGACCGTAAGCTACCTCTGGATGGAGAGACTACTCGTGGGATGTCTGGCCTAAGTGGCTGACAGCATCCGCCAGATGGTTTGAGGCTCCTGCCACATGGACGAAAGGAGATCTGCCTCCAATCGGTTCACAAGGGCCCAGATGTGGAGTGCCTCCTTGCGCAGCAGACGGGAGTGCGTGCCGCCCTGTTTGTTGAGGTAGTACATGGTCATGGTATTGTCCGTCTGGACTTGAACCACTTGACCCCAGAGCTGAGGAGCGAAAGCTGACAATGCCAGCTTGACACCTCTGAGCTCCAACAGGCTGATGTGGCATCGGGACTCCTTGGGGGTCCAGAGCCCGTGGGCCCTTTTGTCCCCCATGTGGGCTCCCAAGCCCATTAGAGAGGCATTGGTCATGAGTACGACCGTCAGCTCAGGGCAGACAAATGGGGTCCCTTCCTGCAACCATTCTGGAGCGGTCCACCACTGGAGAGCATCCCACATCTTCTGGGTGACAGTGATCAGTTGGTCAAAATGACCATGGCGCTAAGTCCACTAGGTGGCCAGCTCCCACTGGAGGGGGCGCATGTGCAACTGGGCCCAAAGGACCACTGAGGTACACGCCGCCATGTAACCCAGAAGGCGCAAAAAGTCCCGGGCAGGGTGCAAGTGCCCAACCAGAAATGATTGGGCAAAGGAGGTAAGAACCTCCGCCCTGTCCGCCGGGAGCCGAGCTCTGGCTTGACAAGAGTTGAGCTCTGCCCTGATGAAGCCCATCACCTGAGAAGGCACGAGTTCCGACTTGGCCTCAATGATCCAAGTCAAGAGCAGGTCAGGAGGGCCAGGTCCCTGGACCTCTCCACCTCCTGTCAGGTGGGACCTGCTAGGAGCCAGTCGTCGACATAGGAGTAAATCCTGAACCCCACCTGGAGATGGGCCGCCACCACTGCAATGCATTTGGTGAAGAGCCATGGGGGCCGATGACAGGCCTTACAGCATGGCTCAGAACTCGTAGAGGGTCCCTTCGACCCTGAAGCGGAGGAACCGCTGATGGGATAGACAGACTTGGACTTGAAAGAACATGTCCTGCAGATCCAGTGAACAGAACCACATGTTTCACTTCAAGGATGGTATGATTTGGGACAGAGTGACCAACCAAAAGGTGCGTGGCCTGAGATATTGATTCAGGTCATGCAGATCTAGAATGAGGCGCCAGCCCCCCATCCACTTGGGCACCAGGAAGTACCTGGAGACAAAGCCTGGGTCTGCTGGAGGATCTGCCACTGGAGCTACTGCCTCCTTGAGGAGGAGCTGAGCAATGTCATCTCAGAGAGCTGACTGGGTCTGAGTGGATACTCTTTCCCTCCCGAGGGGTGCGGGCTCGGCTTGGAGGGTACTGCTCGAATTCCAGAGGCAGTCCCTGACTGACCACTTCAAGAACCCACCTGTCCGAAGTGACATTGGACCAAGTGGAAAGGAAGTGGTGGAGCCGGCCTCCCACAGAAGGACCCAGAGCTGAGGTGGTGGGAGAGGAGTTGACAGCCCCCGTCCCAACACTACGCAGGCTTAGAGAATGAGGGGACTCCAGGACCGGAACGTCGGCCTCCTTTACAAGCCTGTTGGGGACCAGGCTTGGGCCGAGGGCACCAAGCTTGAGCCTGCTGCTGTTGCTGGTACTGCTGTCTGCCTTGAAAGGAGGACTGCTGAGCCGCAGGGGAAGAATGCTGAAAAGGTTTCTTCTTTTTTCCTCTGCTGGTTCTTGCCCAGAGAACTCTTGGCAGACGTAGCATCCAAGGTGGCATGGCACTGCTCAATGCACTGAAGGTGACCAGCCACTCCTGGGCCAAACAAGTCAGTCCCTAGGAAGGGCATGTCAGCCAGTTTGTGCTGGGTATCCGTTGGGAAGGAAGAGAGCCTCAACCAAGCCCTGTGACGAGAGGCAACTGCGGCAGCCATCGAGCGGGGACAAGAATCCCCAATGTCTACAGCCATTTGGAGCTGCTGTTTGGCAACAACTCAGCCCTGATCCCGGACCTGCTTGACCGTGGTCTGCATGTCCATGGAGAGATGTGAGAGGACTTCATCTAGCGACCCCAGAAGGGCGTGAGAGAAGTGTGCCATGATGATGGCTGAACTTGCCTGACGAAGGCCCAAGGAGGAAGCCGCATATATCTTCCTGGCTGAATGGTCCAAGAGTTTGGACTTTTTATCAGGAGGTAGGCCAGTGTCAGCAGAACTGCCAGTACGTCTGAGCACAGAGGCGGTCACCAGGCTCTCGGTTGAAGAGTGCTCTGTGAACACCGCTACGGACTCCATGGGCACCGCATATTTGCGTGCCATGCGGGCAGACAGAACTAGACAAGAGGCAGGACATTGCCAAAGTTCTAGGGCCGGTCCAACAATGGCCTCTGCCACTGGAAATGCCTCCATCAGGGTATCCTCCCTCTTAAGGATGCCCATAAGAGGGTAATCCGCCTTTTTCTGGATTGGCTCCAGGGGCATCCCTGTAGACTCAGAGATGAGGTGAAGGATCCCTGGAAAAGACGACGGATCTTCCCCTGTCTCTAGGCCAGTGGTCGATTCATCATCGCCTGGATGTGACTGTAAGCCGGTGACATCCGAATCCAAGGCATCCGGGTACAATGGCCTACTGCCCAGGTCACCTTCAACTCACCCGGGGCGGTCTGGGGTGACCGTGACCGACAACTGCCGGGGAAGCCCGGTGTCCAGTCTGTCTTCCTTGGAAGGAGACCTTCGCACAGGCTGTTTGGGTGGTGGTTCCACCACAATAGGTGGAGAGACCATTTTGGGCCAAACAGGTGGTCTTGCTTGCTTGCTTCGCAGGCTGGGGAACCCATTTGGTCGGCTCCGAAGGAGTCGGCTTCAGCCTGGGAGGCAAAAGCCAAGTAATGGCAGAGGTGGAAGCTGTGATAGGCTTATGCCCAGACAACATCAGCTGCTGCTACATGAGGTCCTTGTAGCGCCGGAGTTTCCACCAGAGCCTCTCCTCATCCGAGGAGGATGAGGACGACCAATGGCGTTGTCTCTTTTTGGAGCGTTTATGGCTCTTCCTCAGCCTGTCAGTTGAGGGGGTCCTAGACCTCGATCGAGATCAAGCAGGTCGACTCGGTTGGTCGGGAGACACCGGCGGGGCCGGTGACTTCCCAGAGTCTGGGACCGGTTCCTTGATGGCGACTCCAGCAGGATGGGTCGCCTCATCAGGGAAAACAAGGACCAGAGTCCTCTCCAAGGAGTCATTGACCGGAGTCGGCGACAAAAGGTCAACAGGATCGAAGATGATTTCCACATCGATGCCCAAACCCCCGGTCGGCTGGCTTGACAGCAAGTCCGAAAAGCCGGCGGCCAAAGAAGCGATCTCAACTGAAGTCGAGACCGCATGTTCCTGGGACCGAGATCTCTCCCGCTCCCAAGAGCATCTCCATCGAGAAAAATACGCACTCAGATCCCTCTCCCGCTTACGGATTCGAGAGGAGTGCAAGCCTGCAGGCGCCTCTCCCTTGGTAGTGAGAGACTGCCACAACTCCCAGAAGGAACCCGAAAAGGTGGAGCCCAGGTTGAGCAGAACGAAAAAGCTCCAGGAAGACTTCGCTGCACGAGCTGCCTGCTCCTCGAATGCTTGCATGCGTTTCAACTGCTCGGCGGATACTGCAGCCGCGGAAAATGCCCACCGAGCCTCCTTGGATTTCACCAGAGGGTTCCTCTTCTCCAGCCTCCCCAGTTTCAGACATACCAGACAGTTGTTGAGGATGCTGGGATGAAAAGCCAAACACAGACTGCAAGTCAAGGTGTCATAGCCAACACCGAGGCAGTAGATGCATGCAGTATGGGATCGGTACGTGACATCTTCTGGCCGCACGGGCACTGACAAAATCCGGGGGAAGATTTTTCTTCCATGATTGAAGCTGCAAACTTGCGATTGCTAATACGAACAATGCAAAGTTTCGGTAGAACTGAAGGTTTGAAAGCCAGGGCCTACAAAATGCGTGAGCATGAGGGAGGCAACCTGAATCTTCCAGCAGAAAGGAAGATCTGGCATCATGGTGTGGAGCTGAGGTATATACCACCCGGCTGGGTGGGAGGAGCCAGCTTGAAGACTTCCGGTGGATCTTAAAGTGAAAGGGGACATGGCAATAAGTGTGGATGAACATATCCACAATCCTAGAATGAGCATTAGTATGTACTGTAACTCATAGGTGCCGTAACAGGGGGGGCCATTAGGGCCATGGCCCTACCACTTTCATAAGTGGCCCTATTACTTTTCGCTATCATGGTAATATATTTAATAGGGGAAAATTTACCCCTTATATCCTTAGCCCTACCACTTTTCAAACCATTCCGGCACCACTGCTGTAACTCTAATGCGTCTTAGAGACATCATAGCCACTAGGTACATTGCTTTCCAAGAAAGGAAGTGCAGCTCACAAGCAGCAGCAGACTTGAAGGGAGGAGTAGTAAGGGTTTCTAGGACCGGGAAGTTTAAGTAGTTTTTTTGCAGTTTGGGGAAGTGGTCTTTGTACGCGTTTAAATCACTAAGTCTTTCTATGGAAATATTTCTAATGAGTACCTCCTGCATTATTTCAGCAAATGATTTGAGTATTTCTTGTGAACAGGAATATTCATTTATTAATATCTTGCATAATTATGCCTCAAATGTGATTAAGTATTCCTTGCTTTAAAATGCCACTTCTTTTGGAACAAAATTTGTTTTCTGCACATATTTAAAAATGAACATTTTTTATATTGTAAAGCACTAGGAAAAAGTCAGGGAATGTGGCTGTTTGTATGTCTGTTGGTTACACATTCTAAGGCCCAAGGAGGTTGCAGCACTGGAATTTTGTCTCCTTGCCCTCAGACCATCTTTTTTTTTTGTGTATTTATTTGTGCGCCTATCCCCAGGAGCCCCCATTGGTCTGACCGGCCCCCCAGCTCCGACTCCCGGACTTAACGAGGCTTACCTTATGCCCGGTCCGAGAGTGGTGCCTGCGGGGGGGAAGGGGTCGGTCTTTATCCAGCTGCCGGGGAATATTTCTCCTCCATTTTTTTCTCCCTTGTTAACCCGGGGCCCCAGGAGTAGAGACGCATGCATGTGGAGGTGCACATGCGTACTACAGCCCCGGTAACAGCCCCATCCACCCACCCCACGGCCTAATGCCTGTGTGGTCCTTTTTTTGGGTGTTCCACTCCCGGCCTCCACCAGGAGGCAGACCTGCACCGAGGGATGCACCAGATCCTCCCTGGAGAGGAGAGCTGCCTTTCCGCTGCTCTGCCCAGCTCTGTACCACCCCCCAGCCTCCGATGGTGAGCTCATTCCTGATCTCGGGTCGCCGGCGTGGTGCGAGGTAAGGCATCCAGCGCCTCAGCCCTCTGCGCGACTGGGCTGGCTCAGACCATCTTTTTTTCCCCTGCACTAAATAAATATGCTACTGCTTAAAAAAGTTTTGTCTCACACATTGTCCTTGAGTGCTAGTTTTTTTTTGTTTCATTCGTGTTATTTTGGATTAGCCTTCCTGGTTTAGCATCACCTCACTTACCTGGACGTGCTACAGCTGTGGTAGTTTAACATCAGTTTGAAGCTTTTGTTTAGCTACTGCCAGGATGCCAGCTTCAGTGTGAGTGAAAGAATAAAGGAGCCACGCTCCATATTGGTTTCTGTAGTTAACTTCTGCCAGCTGGCCTCAGTTTTATAGAAACAGAGAAACTGACTTTGCAACACCTAAAAAAATAAAGAATTCAGTCATCCGTGCCCACAAGCACTGAGAGATGAACAGCAGCCTAAGGCAAACACCGATGATTCCAGTTGCAATGGACGAGTGGGAACAGACTGAGGTGGACTGCTTTTGAGGATAAGGAGAACTCGACAGATGCTGGGAGAAAGCAAGGGCAGCACTTTTCTCAGGTAAGAGCAATTTTAGTTTTGTGAATAACCTGACTGAAGTCTCATTAAGGGATCAACGGCTTGCTAAACTTGCATTTAGTATTTTTTTTGTCAATAAAATAACACTCAAAAGGTATACTGAGCAGTCCTGGGTGCCACGAGGACTAAAGATAGACAAGCTACCCTCCTCCCGTGGCTTCAGTAAAGAGGACTTTAAAACAGAGTGGGAGGAAGCACTACTGATTGCTCAAATAATCTCATGAAAGCTTTCATTACACAGAAGGGTTTGACGAGTTCAACAAAAACTACATCTCCAAGATTAATAAATTGGAAAAATAAATTTTCGAGGAGAAAAAAAAAAGAGAACCTGGAAAGAGACACTGGATATATCCAGAAAGAAGTGTTTCTTTAGGAATGAAAGCAGCACTCATACAGCAGGGGAAGGTCAAAGTCGACAGGTACACATTTTAACAGGCAGACAGACATCAAAATCAGTGCAGTTTAAAAACAGTGCAGAAGTAACTGATTCAGATGGATCAGCTTCCTCAGAAGCCTCAACCAATACAGCCCAAGAGCAGCCTTTTATAGAAGAAAACTAGAAGAAAGCAACACACATTCAGAAAACCAGAACAAAAAACACACAAAAAGGAAAAAAACAGAGGGGAAGGAGAGGGAAAGGGTCCGAACACAGAAAACGAAAGAAGCCTATGTGGGAGAGCTGATCAGTTGTGGACCTAGCAGGAATAACATTAACAGAACCATAACTTAAAGTATTAAGCAGAGGCATACGTTTTGTGCCAACTCCACAAAGTGATTTATTTCAGGTATACTGTATGTGGATATCTTTAAACTAATCTGCAATTTGAAACTGGCTGCTTTCTTTGCTAATCCAAAAGAGACAACACATTAAAGTATGGGGCTGCATGATACAGAAACACTAAGAGAGGTCATGGACTTTGATCTTGAGCACACTGTCGCCTCAACATCAAGATAGCAAATGGACATGCAGTTGACTGAACATAATGCTGTATATATGGAACCTGACTGGAAATGAAAATTACGTACTAACCATAATTCTTGATCTTCTTGGACAAGTCTTCACCATTTATTCATACTTCTGGGTTAGAGTACCAAGCTAACCAATTCCCTGAGCAGGGCGGTAGGAGATGGAGCTCACTCAGGACAGAATTCCATTAAGTATCATCCTGCCAAAAGAAGCATGCTGTCTGGTATGGACATCCAGAGCGCAGTGCTTCACAAAAGTGTGCACCAAACTTCAAGTAGCTGCTTTGCAAATATTGGCAATGGGAATAGCACGGATCTCTGCCAGGGACACAGCCACTTCTCTAGTAGAGTAGGCACACACCTGGCCTTCTAACTTGACCTGTGCCACAGAGTAGTAATGACGAGGGCATGCCACTATCCAAGCAGAGATGCATTTGATGGATACTGGCTGACCCAGCCGGGTTGTGTTAAAAGACACAGAGTTGCTTGGCTTGACGGATATCCCCCTCCTATCGATGTAGAACCATAAAGCCCTTTTAACATCCAGGGAATGAAGGGTATGTTCCCCTTCATTTGTGAAGTTAGAGAAATAAGTAGGGAGAACCAATGGCTGGTTGAGGTGGAACTGCAAAACCACGCTGGTCAGAAATTTAAGTAAGTATAGAGGACCACCTTGTCTTTGTGAAAGACAATATACGGAGGGTCTGTGACCAAGGCATGTATCGCAGAGACCCTGCGAGCAGAAGTGATGGCCACCAGGAAGGTGGTCTTCCAGGTCAGGAATTTCAAGTCACATATGGCCAGAAGCTCAAAGGGTTTACGAGTGAGCATATCCAGCACAAGGCTAATATCCCAGGTGGCAACCGGCTTCCTAACCGAGGGCCTTGTGTGAAGAATGTCTTTGAGGAATCTTTTAAACAAGGGTAGCTGAGTCAGAGACATGTTCTTGACTGGCTCATGATAGGCAGACAGCGCACAGAGGTGTACCCTTTATAGCTGAATATTGCAAACCTGTATCTGAACGGTCCAACAGGTACTCCAACACCTTATCTGGAGGGCACTTATATGGATCTAGGTAGATCTTAGCACACCATTCTGTAAAATGGTTCCATTTAGCGGTGTAGGTCTTCCTGGTGGAGGGCTTACGTGCTGCCAAGAGGATCTGTGACTCTCTCTGGGAAACTTTAAACCTGCCCACTTCTATCTCCTCTGGAGCCAAGCGTGGAGATGAAGAGAACGCAGGCTAGGATGGACCGGGGTCCCTGTGCAGCAGGTCCATCCGCAGAGGCAGTTGCTTCAGTGGGGACATTGACAACTTGTTGAACAATGGAAACCAGATCTGTTGAGGCCAGTACGGTGCAATGAGAATCATTTTACCACCGTGCACCTCCAATCTGAGCAGTACCCTCTGAATCAGCGTAAGCGGGAGAAATGTGTACAGAACGCATCTTGTCCACCACAGCCTGAATGCATCCTGACAGAAAATGCCAGGTTCTGGATTTCTGGAGCAGAACAGAGGCAGTTTTGCATTGAGTGGGGACGCAAAAAGGTCCAGGTCTGGACTGTCCCATTCGTTGAAGAGTGGCTGCGCAATGTCTGGTGAAACTGACCACTTGTGAGGATCTGCTTCTGTCCTGCTGAGATGGTCTGCCAGATTGTTCTGAGTTCCTGGCAGGTATACTGCTTGAATCAGGTCACTGTGGTCGAGACACCACTCCCATACCCTCATGGCTTCCCTATATAGAAGGTAGGAGTGTGCGCTGCCTTGTTTGTTGATGTAGTACATCACAACTTTGTTGTCTGTCTGAAGAAGGATTTTATTGTGACTGATGACCTTTTCCAGGGATTGGAGGGCATACAGAACTGCTCTCATCTCCAGAACTTTGATGTGAAGATGAGATTCCTCCTGAGTACATACTCCTTGAGTGTGGAGGTCCCAGCAATAAGCCCCCCCTCCAGTCGAGCGGAGATGCATCCATAGTGATGATGATCTAAGACTCTGGTGGGGCAAAGGCCAGACCTTGTAGAAGGTTGTCCTCCTGTATCCACCATGCAAGTGACCTTCACAGAGGCTCTGTCACCTTAATGGGGTAAGACTGTGTGTGTATAGTAGGGGACCACTGAGTGCTGAACTTCCACTGAGTAATCTTCATGTGTAACCGGGCTAGGGGCACCATGAAAACGGATGAAGCCATGAGACACAACATTCATTACATGGAGTGAGCTCTCACTGGACTGTTCTCTTTGATGAAGCAAGCCATGTGAAGAATATTGGTCCTCCATAAGAAAGGCCCTCGCCTTTGTAGTGTCTAAGAGGTCCTCTATGAAAAGTAGCTGCTGCGAGGGTTGAAGCTGTGACTTCTTTCGATTCAGCAGGACCCCCATGTAGGTGAGGAACTGAGATGATGTGGATACCACCTCCTGTGTCTCCTGCCTTGACAGGCTTGCTAAAAGCCAAAAGTCTAGGTAAGAAAAGACTTGAATGCTGAGTTTCCGAAGGTGTGCAGTAAGGACTGTGAAACACTTGGTAAAGACTTGAGGTGCCGAGGAGAGCTTAAAGGTAGGACTCTGAACTAGTAGTGCTGACCCAATGCCACAAAGTGAAGGTACTTGTGGTGACTGGTATGTACCAGAATGTGCTGGTAGGCATCCTGCATGTCTAGAGGCGCCAGCCAGTCGCGCTGATTGAGAAGTGGTAGAAGAGTCCCCAGAGAGACCATTCTGAACATCTCGCGGTACAATAACTTGTTCGCCTTTCTGAGATTGAGAATGGGGTGCATGTCACCTGCCTTCTTTGGAACCAGAAAGAAATGGGAGTAGAACCCCTGTGTTCCGCTCCGTCCAGGGAACTACTTCCACTGCCCTGTTTTTGAGAAGGCACAGTATTTCTGAAGCGAGATGGTCTAACTGAACTGTTGACAGACTGTGCTGTCACTTGGGTGGAAGGTCTGGGGGAATTTCTGCAAAGCTGAGAGAGTATCCTTCTTGAATGATTCGGAGAACCCATTTGTCCATAGTAATGGACTTCCAGAGGTTGTAAAACTGAGTCAGGTGACCTCCCACTGCCATGGTGAGGTCCACCTCGGGCAGCTGAGGTGAAATCGGGGCTGGATTTTCAAAGGGTGGCACTGGGCACTTTCGGTCCTTGTGCCTTCTACTGCGTTTTCTTTTGCGGCTGAGGAGGCTAGTGCCTGTTGGGGCTCCTCTGCCCCTTCCTTGAAATGGCTGCCTGTTACAAAAAACCTGATGGTTCCTGCCTCTCTGCGGAGCTGAAGGAGCCGGCCTGGCTGTTTTAATGGCAGACCTGGTTTTCTGAGCGGCTTCCAGGGCTTGTTCCACCTGTTGGCTGAAGAGATATGTGCCATCAAAGGGGGACATTGATGACTTGCTGTTGAGCATCAGAGGAAAACCCTGCTGTCCTAAGCCAGGAATGTCATCAATGCAGACTTCAGCAGCAGTGGCTCTGGAGTCTGTGTTGTAGGCATCCATAGACGCTTTAAGCTGATAGCTATTACATTCTATTCCCTTGGTAACAGTCTGTAAAATGTCCATTTTGAAGTCAGACTTCGGGAGACCTTCCGCCAAGGATTTCAGGGTGGTCCAAAAGACATATTCGTATTGGGAGAAGTGTCCTTGATAGCTGGCAAATACGCATGCCCAGAGTAGCAGCTGTGAAGGCCCTTTTTCCCAAGGTATCTATTTTATGAGATTCCTTAATGATGGGACACGCTGAAACCTCATGAGGAAGGACCGCTTTGTCATTTTCAGCAAGGACAACCAGCACATCTGCGAGAGGGTGCAAGGCTAAAATGGGTCTCTCCTTGTGAGGGACGTATTTCTTGTCTATGGATTTGCAGACAGAAGGAATAAGAGCCAGTCTTGCCCATAACACTTCAGTCAAGGTCTCAAAGGGTGGAAGAATAGGAGGTGTAAGGTTCACAGGAACGTTAAGAAGATGGAGCCACTCTAGACGCGAAAGTCTACCTGGGTCAAAAGACTATGTCTGCATAGCCAGAGTTGCCTTCATATTCTTAAGCAGATGCCCCCTTTGGAAGGCTAGATGCCGAGGCGTTAGGGGCTTCTGCTGTTTGATGAAAATGCTGGAGTGCTGGGTGAGAATCTTCATGAAATAAATTTGAGTACTGATATCAGTACAATAGCAGCATAGTTTCCAGAGTGCTTGTTTAAGGTGTGGGAGCGCTGCTTTTGAGAATTTTGTCAGAAAACAAAGGGTTAGCAACCCCACCAGTGAACCACTCAGCTTGTTGCAGTGCAGGTATTGTTTAAAAGAACTTGAGTAAAGACTGAAAAGAAAGGTCCTCCTACAAGATTTTCAGTCGGAAACAAGGGCTTATCATCCAAACTGTAAAATAAGTCCTCATTACCTTCTTCAGAGATTATATAGTTGGGGTCAGACTCATCCTGCTCTAGATTAGCCTCTGTATGATCTGGAGCTGCACCTAATAAACCAGTGCATGGTCTGGGCAAAGGGTAGACAGTCAACACTGAAACTGCTGAAGACAGCACCAGACTCGATGTCATCCCAAGAGAAACCGGCGCCAAACGTGGCACTGAAGTCGATATTGACCGGGGTGGTGCCACCGGAAGATCAACTCCAGACCTAGAATAAGAGGGGGAAAGAAGTGGAACCTGTGCCGGCCCCTGCGAGAAAACAGAGTGGGGGGGGGCACGTGGAACCAGCATCGGAGGTGCAGACACCAGCAAGGGAAAAGATTCCGTTGCTGGCGCCAAATGTTCAACCCATCTTGGAAGACCCAACGGCTGCCCCAGGCCCCAAGACCCTGGTACCAGATCTGCCAAGAGGGGCAAATGAGACAGACGCTGTACCCACTGCTCCATAAGACTATCCCAGTGATGAAACTGCCCACCAGAAACCCTGCAAGAGGACAGAGAGGGGATCCGGTGTCGAGAGTGCGAGCCATCAAAAGTGGAGGATGCCGGGAAACCAGGCGGGGTCAGAGACAGCCTACCGCTCTCGACTACTGAAGACCTCTTGGGAGACATGTCAGCGGGCAACCTCAAGTGGTACCGCTTCTGCCTTTTTTTTTTTATACTTTATGTTTATTGGCATATAATAAACACAATCATAGCAGTTTCCTGAGACAGTATATAAGGATACATGTAAGCATTAATCCACGACAAAGGTGGCATCTAATGGGGAGTTAATGCATGGTTGGGGCCATTTGCCAAGTGCCTACAACGACCAACCATGCATTAACTCCCCATTAGATGCCACCTTCGGAGTGGATTAATGCGCTTGTAACATGGCAAGTGCAAGCCTAGTACTACTGCGATTCTGTTGTACTTGGTATGGAATGCTATTCAGCTGAAGGGGTTACTGTTCTTGCAGAATCAAGCTTCAGATGTATTACTTTGTTAGGCTTTGTCTCATTGGAAGTGTGCACGTGCATGTTGCAGAGCCGACAGTGAGTACTGCTGTGTGCACCACTTTCTCACACGGTACAACTTTGCTGTAAGTATCAACATCGATATCGCATTATTATGAGACCTGCAAATTAGGGAGTCTTACTCAGCTATTTCAGTGCTGTGCACTCGTTTCTATGTTGGCTTCATGCCCTGCTGAATTATGGGGAGAATCTACTACGTGCACTGCTTTCTATACCCGACACCTGCCACCACTTTTCTGCTGCCCTTGTACAGCGCGCCCGGAATTATTGCCACCAATTAGGTGCCGCTTTCAGACCAGCCATGCACTTGTTTCCCATTCATCTGGGTTGTTATCGCCGTGCTTCTCAACTGTGCTTACACTACAACTCTGAGTCCCAAAGCTCAGCGCCACACACACCGCGCTTTCACCTCGCATACCTTTTCCTGTATCTCTGTGGGGTCTGCAGCATCCCTTCGCTACTCTCTTTATCACGCCACCTATGGGTCGACGTGCCGCGGTGCCTACTGGTGAGGACTTCAGTCAGGGAGGTTTACAGGCGTGTTCACGAACTCAACACGGCATTATCGTCTCATAATGCCGTGTTGCTCTTGTGCCAGCTGACCCCCTTACACCAATCGTCTTTGCTCCTTGCACTCCTGATATTTTTGCCATGTTACAAGTCAGAATAATATGACCACATGAGGGCGCCACCCCTCTTAATACACGCACATATAAACACATACTGAATCCATAAGATACATCTTTGGGTGGTATTAACATTATTTAACAAACAGTAATTTTAATCATTTATGCTGTCTATTGGCCCAAGAGCGGCATGGTATATTACCTCAAGTAGTTATTATAATCTAATTCGGTTTACATCTCCTTCCAGGGGGAGCTAAATGGCCATGCTTACTTCAAGTTAAGGCACCCATTTGGGTAATCTTCAGAAAAGATCTAACATGTCCATATAAAACTTAATGTCCATTTAAACTTCAGAATTAAGGTCGGTGAAGATATCACTAATGCCTCCCAGTTTAAAGCACTGAAAGAGAACTTAAGAATATTTTATTTTTTATTTGTGATTGTGAGCCAACCCTTAGAAAGAACAAAATCTAATTGCTAAACAAAAGCATAGTGAGCTAATAGATTCCTCCCTGTTATGATCTGTCACAGGATGGTGATCGCTTTAACTTGATTCTTCAATCTTAAATCGGTCCTAAAAAAACAAAACAAAAACCTATATATGTCCCCAAAGAAAAAATTACTCACCTTAGTAATGTTGTTTCTTCTAATGGAGTCTTGCTATATTATGACATATGCAGTGAGTCCCAACCTTCGAACTGCTCCAGAGGTGAAAGAGTTAACTTTCCATGCCAGGCATGGAACTTTGAGCACAAGCTCGGTTGAAAACTCTGTCTGTTCCTCTTCAAACTCAAACTGTCAGATCTTTACGAGCAAAACTCACTAAGGTTCTGTGTGGAAGCCGAAAACCTACACTAGCCAACTGGCTACTAAATATAAGAACATATTTTTTGGTCCCAAAACAAAGACTCAAGTCAGGGGATCCAAAAAATGAAAAACACAACACCCAAACACCCCAAAAAGGAGGGGTGAAAAAACAAGGTGGGCATCTACTAAGTGCCAACACTGCACGGCCCACCCACATCCCAAAAGCAGAGGTTCTGAGAGGGGCAGGCGGGGGGGGAGGTCATAATATAGCAAGACTCCATTAGAAGAAACAACATTACTAAACAACATGAAGTCTTGCTATATTATGACATATGCAGACTACACAGCAGTACCTCCATGGAGGAGGGACAGCACCTACTTAGGAAATAGGCTCTGAAGCACAGCTGTGCCAAACCGAGCATCACTCCTAGCCTGGATGTCCAGGGAGTAATGCTTGGTAAAAGTGTGAACTGTTTTCCAGGTAGCTGCTTGACATATCTCTAGGATAGGGATGTCCCTGGCAGCAGCCAAAGACACAGCTGTACCTCTGGCAGAGTGAGCTCTCAGGCCTGAGGGAGGAACCTTACCCAGTTTTTCATAGCAAAATTGGATACAAGAGACAATCCACCTGGCAATGGATCTTTTAGTGGCAGGTTTCCCTTTACCAACCTCACCATAAGTGAGGAACAGTTGGAGGGAGTCAAACCTGTGACCCTTGGTACGTTCTATGTAGTAACTAAGGGCTCTTTTGACATCTAAACTGTGCAGTCTCCTCTCGACAGAGAAGGAATGGTCAGTGAAGTACACAGGGAGAGACACAGATTGATTAAGGTGGAAGTCTGAAACCACCTTAGGCAAGAACTTTCCTTTAGTCCTGAGGACCACCTTATCTCTATGAAAGGAGATAAAATCAGGCTCCACTGACAATGCTTGTAATTCACTTATGCGCCTGGCAGAAGTGATGGGTACCAAAAACAGTTTTCCAAGTCAAGTACTTCAGCTCTGCTGAAGACAAGGGCTCAAAGGGTTGCTAAGCTGGGCAATGCAAATATTAAGATCCCAGGTAGGGGCAGGGTCCCTGAATGGAGGGTTGGTGAAGCAACCCTTGAAAAACTTGAGAATACAGGATGAGCTGAAAGAGAAGAGGGTTTACCTGCTGATAAGAAAGCAGACACGGCTGCCAGGTGCACTTTTAGGGTAGCTGGTCTCAGCCCCAAAGTATTCAAATGCACCATATAATCCAGGACTGTGGGTAAGTCAGCAGATTCTGGGAAAATATGCTTGCCAGAGCACCATATGGAAAATCTCTTCCATTTGGAATTATAAGTAGCCCTGGTGGAAGGCTTCCTAGAAGCCTTCAAGATATCCAATACACCTTGGGAGAGGTGTAGGTCAGCAAACTTTAACTCTTCAAGAGCCAGGCCTTGAGATTGAGAGATTTGAGATTCAGGTACCAAACTCTCCCCTGAGCACAGGTTAACAGGTTATGATTCCTGGGAAGACACAGGGGAAGGTGGACTGCTAAGGACATAAGGAGTGGGTACCAGGGCTGTCTGGCCCAATCTGGAGCAATCAGGATCATCTTGCAGGGTTGAGATCTGATTTTGACTAGCACCTTGAACAGAAGAGGGAGGGGGAAGTATAGAGAAACTCCTTCCCAACTGAGAAGGACGGCATCCAGAGGGACTGAGCCCAACACTGGGAGCCTGCAGCAAAAGGGAAGTTGGTGATTGTCTGGGCTGCAAAAGATCTATCTGCGGGTGCCCCATCTGCAAATACTACCTCCAGTACTGGGGATCCAGTGACCATTCGTGATGGCCCTGGGAAATCCTGCTGAGAGCATCTGCCAGGACATTGTCCTTGCCTGGGAGTGAACTGCCGTAAGGGAGGTGTTCAGGGAATAAGCCAGAGACCACAGCTTCATTGCTTGATTCACAAGGTCCGTGAGCCGAGTGCCTCCTTGCTTGTTGATGTACCACATTGTAGTGGTGTTGTCTGTTCTGACCTGTACCACTTTGTTCTGAACAGATGTGGAAAAAAACTTGAAGTGCTAGAAAAACTGCTCTGAGTTCCAACAGATTGATGTGGAGCAGAGATTCCTGAGGGGACCACAATCCCTGGGTAGTGAGGTCGCCCATGTGAGCTCCCCACTCCAAGAGGGATGCATCTGTAGTAAGGATTAAGAAGTGAGACTGAGGAGTGAAGGGGAACCCCTGTCTCAGATTGCTCTGGTCCTGCCACCACTGAAGGGCTTGGATCAGGGTTCGAGTCACTGGGATCAATTTGGTTAGAGGGTCTCTCCTTAGAGACCAAAAGGCTCTCAAATGGAACTGGATGTCCCTCATATGAAATCTTGCTCCTTGCACTACTGCTGTAGAAGCAGCCATGTGCCCCAGGACCTGCAGAAATGCCTTGCTGGTTGAGAGACCTGCAGGGTGAAAGAGAGGCCAGAGAGACCAGGGTCCTGCTCTTTCCAGAGGAAGGAAGGCTCTGGCTCTTTTGTGTTCAGGTCTGCACCTATGAAGGTGAGAAGCTGGACAGGCTCTAGAACTGACTTTGGAAGATTGAGAAGGAAACCTAGAGATGTGAGCAGTTGCTGAGTTACCTGAAGGTGTAGTTTGACTTGGTCTGGAGACTGGCCTACTATGAGCCAGTCGTCCAGGTAAGGAAAGATGGCAATCTTTTGCCTTCTTAAGGGGTCAACTGCTACTGCCAGGCATTTTGTGAATACCCTTGGGGCAGAGGTGAGGCCAAAGGGCATTGCTCTGAACTGGTAATGGCCTGAGGGCAGTTCGAATCTGAGGTACTTTCGATGGGAGCTTCTGATAAGAACATGGAAGTAGGCATCCTTGAGGTCCAGGGACGCTAGCCAGTCCCCTGGCCTTAGAGAGGGTAAAATAATTTCCAGAGTCACCATTTTGAATTTTGGTTTTAAAAGGTGCTTGTTTAGGTATCTGAGATCCAGGATGGGCCGCCATTCTCCTGTCTTTTTTGGGGTAAGGAAGTACCTGGAGTACAACCCTTTGCCCTGGTGTAGGGGTGGAACCCTTTCCACAGCTCTGAGAGCCAGGAGGGTAGAAACTTCTGTTTCTGGGGCAAGTGCCTCTGATGGATTTGCAGGTGGAAAGGACCTGGTTCTCATCTTTGGAAATTTTTTGAGGCTGAGAACCAGTCCCTGGCTTACTACTTCCAGGACCCACTTGTCTGATGTTAAAGACTTCAGTCCTGGACAAAGTAAGCCAGCCTGCCCCTACAGGTAGTGGAGAATCGGCCCTGGCAACCCCATCAGGGAGCCTGCTTGGCAGGGCTTTAGGCTGAGGGGTGGAAGCAGGTCTGCTTGTAGCCCTGCCTGCCACTCCCCTAAAGAACCCTCTGGTCATAAAGCAGAAGAGGAGGCCTGGGCTTGCAAAAAGGCTTGTGAAAAGGTCTGCCCTGCCCCTGAAGGCTGCCTTTGAGGAGTGGCCTGCCTTTCCTTGGCCTGTGCACTCCTACAGGTGGTCCTATACTCATCCATTTCCTTCATGTAATTCTCTGCCTGCTCCCCAAACACAGAATTACCCACAACAGGAAAATCCATGGCCTTAGTCTGGGTATCCTGTGACAGGCTAGTACATCTGAGCCAAGCCATTCTGCGAAGTGCCACAGATGTAGCCATGATTCTTGATGACACATCATTAGAGTCCACTGCAGCGTGGAATTGCACCTTGGATGCCTCAATACCATCAGCAGCCACCTGCTCCAGCTCCTTGGCAAGCTGGCTAGGGACCTGTTTGATAGAGCCATAATAGTAGCCCATCTGGATTTTTGATATCTAGCAACATAAGCATATAATTTGCCTGTCTGAGTCCCAAGGATGCTGCCATGTACTGTTTCTTTGCCATGCATCAATCCTCCTGGAGTCCTTGTCAGGGTGTGTAGCCAAGGGAATATTTGCCTTGTCACAGGCTGCAGCCTGCACTACCCAACATGGCTGCATTGTTGTGTAAGGAACTCCGTATCAGAGCCTGACAATGTGTACCTCTTGTCCATTCTCTTATCCACAGGAGGTATAGTGTGAGGAGTTTTTAAAATGTGTACTGTCTGTTTCCCAAAGATTTATGCAAAGGAATAGACAGTCTCCTAGACTCTCGGATATCCATCATTTCTACATAGTCAGGCTCCTCTTGATCATCCACAGCTTCCTCCATAGGGAGCTGGAGGGTTTCAGCTACTTTTTTATAAAACATAAAATGAGAGGGGGACTCAGAAAGCCTAGGGGGAGACACTCCTGAAGGTCTGTCTGGGGAGATGTCTGGTTCAATGGGCACATCCAGACTTTCAAATCCACGTTCACTCTCCTCATACTCCTCTTCCCCCTCCTCCGGTTCATAAAATTCCTCTAAATCATATTCTTGAACCGGTGGAACCGACCGAACCGTACGATTACCTGATGGTGCCGGTTCGGTCAGAACCAGGGAAAGCGACTGGACAATTTTAATCGCTTTGGCTATTTCTTCAGCGGTTGGAGATGGAAATTTTGGCTCCACACCTGCTGATTTTCTAGTCCTTTTTGCTGCAACCGACTCCTCCGAGTCAGCTCTCCTTTTCCCCGAGGAAGTCCGCCCTGGTCAGAGGGCACTCCCTCCAGTTCAGTTACAACCGAACTGGGTTGGCCATCCGGGTCAGCGGACTTCTTGGCCTCTCTTTCCCTGAGCCTACCAACTCTCTTATCGAGGGTAGCTGCAGGAAAATTTTTGCAAATCTGGCAGTCTGCATTGAGGTGGTCAAACCCCAGACAATAAACACAGGTGGTGTGGGGGTCAGCCTTGGCAAAGGCTTCCCCCACAAACACTGCAGTGTTGAAACCCAGTAGGCCCGGTTTCTCTTTTGGGTTTCTCAGACATAGTGCCAGCCTGAACCAAAATCTGCCCGCTTATGGCAATCCGCCAAGCAAGACTCTTTATCGGTTCCCAACCGTAACGGGTCATGGAAAAAATGAATGAAATCCTTTTTAGAACCGATAAGAACTGGAACCGTGACTCTAAAAGACAGATTTAATGTATTTACAACAACCTGATCGGTTCAAACCGAACCGATAATACCGTTTACAAGTTCCACACAGAAAATAAATGTAAAACCTATCTAGTACTTGCGATACCACAGACAGAGCTTGAACCGACCGGTTGCGGTTTAAATTCGGTTAAAAAAACGAAAAATTAATACTTTAACTGACAAAATGAACCGAGCAGAAGGAGAAATCTCCGGAGCGACTGTTTAGTGAGGCGGAGTAAAGAATCTGACAGTTTGAGTTTGAAGCACAACAGACAGAGTTTTCAACCGAGCTCGTGCTCAAAGTTCCACACCTGGCATGGAAAGTTAACTCTTTCACCTCCGGAGCAGTTCGAAGGTTGGGACTCACTGCATATGTCATAATATAGCAAGACTTCATGTTGTTTGAAAGTCTGACCACAAACAGTTTTACAGGGAAAGAACTTCAGAGTCTATATTAGGAGTGTCAATTAGATCTTCAACCTTACTTGTTTCAGGTCTCTTCCTCTGCGTCTTCAAGATCCGATTCTCCCGACTCCTCTCTTCTCCTCTGTGGTAAAGTATGACGTTGTGACCATTTCAAGGCTTCGGCTGGATCTGAAAAAACAAATATTTTCCCTTTGTGGATAATTCGGAGGTGCGCAGGAAACAGCACATTATGTGTAATCTGCGCCTCCCTTAGTACAGCTTGGACCCCATCGTACTACTTTTTGCGTTGTCGTGTGGCATAGCTCAGGTCGGGGTATACTTGAATGCGGGTCCCTTCATGTAATAGCACCCTTTTCTGGCGAGCCAAAGCCAATACTAAGTCCCTAGAGCCAATGGCGTCCAAAACTGCCACTATTGCCCTGGGTGCCTCTGGATTGTTTGGTCGTCCCCTGCAGGCAACACGGTACGCTTTTTTGAATCCTGACCTTTTCATCCTTAATAGCCTGTCCCAATTGATGTTCTAACCAATCATAGGTAAATAAAACCAAGTGATCTCCTTCACATCGTTCCGGCATTCCTATAACACGAATGTTGGCAGATCAGGCTTGATTCTCAAGCGATTCAAGACAGGATCTCAGGTGAGAATTCTCCTTTACCAAGTTTGTTGACGTACCCAGGGCAGCTTCCGCAGTTTTATAAGTGTCTAAGGAGACTGATTTAAGATTAGCTACCTCCAATTCCATTGTGGTGACTCGAGTAGTTAGTCAAATTTATCAGCCACAGCAAACACAGTTGATATTAGTCTTGTTTATTTTAAGCCCCAGCGTCTGCAAAGTTTCTTCTCCACCGACAGTTTCCTCTGGAGTACTATGGCCTTGGCCTGACCTCGTGGCTGGGAGACTCGAAATGGATTTGCTTTTATTTCCATCTTGGTTCCCTTTATCCTTCCTAGGATTGCCCATCTGTGTTCTTTAGAGGTTCCGATTTCCAGTAATACAACTTGGAAGCATCTACTCCACCGAAAAAGCAATTATTTTTCTGTTATTTTTATTATTGTAGCTGAGCTGCTCTTTTAGATGTCCATCTAGCTCAGGCTCAACAGTGCCCCCCACCCCGCTACTGCCTTCTTCTGATGGGAAGAGTAAGAACTCGGTGCAGGGTCCCCAACCTGTATCGGGAATGGGCCCGTTTCCTTTTGTGTTTATGGGAAGACTGTCCTCCATCCTGAACACCGGACTGCCCATGGTCGGACCCCCGGAGAGGGCGGTAGACTGGACACAGCCCCGCTGCCAGAGCAGCCTTCCAACAGAGAGTCCCTGCTGTCACCATCTCCATCCATGGTCGACTCCTTCGATCAGCAGGGCTGAGTGGAAAATAATAAAATTCTCTCTCTTTTTTAAATAATAGAAAATAACAAGTCAACCTAAAAACTGAACGACTAGATGCTGCTGTCATGTAGATGCGAAGATCCGAGTCCTGTTAGGCGAGCAACATTGTCACTGAAGCGCACTCGATGGTGGGAAAAAGGAACTGAGGCAGTTGGAGGGTCGATGCCAAGATAGCCTATATGGGCACAAGACAGTCTCGCGGTGCTGTGCATGTGTGGTCCTACCTTGGCGTCAGCCCTTCTGAAGATTTTTGGCTCCCACAGGGTCCCATCCCAGTACCTAAGGCATGTAACCCAGAAGTATGAACAAATGGTGAAGACTAAGTCCAGGAAGATCAGAGAAGAAGTGCGACCAGATTGGGACTTGAGTGATACAGAAACTAATTCATTTGCTGGGACATTTGCAGAAGGCATGGAGGACCAAAGTAGTGACGCTGACTTAACTGACTGCATAAACCTGGAGGAACTTCTAAGGATGCAAGATAGTCTGGAACTGTACACTGAACAAAAGCCTTTAACAAGCTTTAACAGAACTCGGTTCAAACCAAAATCAGTTTCTTGCCCATATACAGGATTCAGTGCTGCTATAACTGCTTTTAAGAAAACATTAATTACTGGGGTTGAAAAACTGTACAACGAAACAGAAAAAACAGGTACAGTAACCTTTCCCCATAGAAAAACAAGCTTTACATGACATAAAATGCTTGGGGAATTATCAAATCCTCAGATAAACAGGGAAATGCTGTTATTATGAGGGAAAATTTATATGTAATAATAGTCATGGAATTAACAGTAACAAGTGATTATGAAAAACTGAAAGTGTATAGAATTTGGAACTTTTCAACATGGTGGACTGGGTTGTACAGCGTAGGTGGATCTTTAGCAGCAAGAAGCACTTTCTGAAGGTGAATTTTCCAGTTACGCACACACTATACATCCTGCCAAAAATCCAACCAGTAAGTTATAATATCAGGCACTGGTTCACTGTAAATAAATGTATTCATTAATACCAATGCCTTCTTGCAACCATAGGTAAAAAACCTTGCATCTTACATCCATGACAGTATGGATCTGATGGACAATTTAATGGATGTACTTTGGTATGAAAAGTATTGTTTGTAGGCTTTATACATGCATACCCCACCTAGAAGGTACAGTTACTGTGAAGTACTGCTTAAAACAGTGGAGGTGGACATGGTGGAAAAATTCAAAAGAGCATGGGACAATTATATGGCACTAGGGAGGGGAAGGGGGTAAAAGGGAGGAGGGCGCTATATCAGGCAGACTAGATGGGCCGTATGGTATTTTTCTGTGGGTAAAATTCTATGATTCTACGAAAACAACAGCCAATACACAGCAATTCCCTACTGAGTTTCTGTTACATGCACTGGAATACATACTTAACAGAAACTACTTCCTTTTCAGTAATACATTTTACAGACAGATATGTGGTACAGCCATGGGGTCAGCAGAAGTGCCTTCTTTTGCTAAATTATAAAAGGGGTACTGGAACAGGAAGTATATCTGGGACAGGAAGAACAACCCCTTTGCAGAAAATGAGGGTTACTCACCTGTAACCGTAGTTCTAGGAGTGGTATATGGAGCACATCCACACTTAAGCAGCTCTTCCTTCCTCTTTAAATCTTGCCAGAAGGTCTTCAAGCCAAGCTGCTCCCACCCGCCCAGGAGGTATCCTCCTCGGCATGGCCCTGTGACGTCAGATCTTGCACGCTGGAAGCAAGGATCTGTGTGCCACTTGCCTGGGGAGGTCATGTGGGTTGTGTGGATGTGCACCATATATCACTCCTAGAACTACAGTTACAGGTGAGTAACCCTCATTTCTAGGGCGGTGGATATGGTGCACTATTCACACTTAGGCAAACTCCTAGCAGTTCTCTGGGAGGAGGGGGCAAGGCACACACCCTTACTTTGGAAAGAGGGATTGGAGAACTGAGGCCTCAAAACCAACATCCCAGCATAACTCAAGGTCAATGTGGTAGTGGGAAATGAAGGTGTGTGCTGACTTCCAGGTAGCAGCCCTACAGATCTCCTGGATAGGGACGTCCCAGGAAGCAGCCACTGAGGCAGTGGTATGTCTGGTGGAATGAGCCCTTGGTCCAACGGTAGGTGCTCTACCAGCCAGCCTATAGCAGAGGTCGATGCAGGAGACAATCCACCTGTCAATCATCTGCTCAATTGCTGGTCTGTCAGGTGCGGTTTCAGCGCAGGCGACACAGAGCTGATGAATCCCTTCCCAAACTCCAGCCACGCACTCCATATAGTAAGCGAGCGCGCGCTTCAGGTCCAACATGTGGAGCTTGTACTTGACATCCAAGGTTGGACTGGTGAAATACAGCAGGAGGTTAATCACCAGGTTAAGGTGAAACAACCTTCGGGAGGAACTTCGGGGTGGGGTGGAGGACAACTTTATCCTTATGGAAAACCAGGTAAGGAGACTCCATCAAGAGTGCCTGGAGCTCGCTGATCCTTCTGGCGGAAGTGATAGCCACCAAGAAGGCAGTCTTCCATGACAGATGGAAGATGTGACACCTGTGCATCGGTTCCAATGGTTTGCCTGTGAGCATTTCCAGTACCAGCAACAAGTCCCAAGGTGGTGGAGGTTCACACACCAGCAGGGACAGGTGGTCAATGCCCGATCACCTTCTCCTGTGCCTCTGTCAGCATACTGGTCTGCACTTGGTATGCAGAGATGGCTTCCAGGTGCACCTTGAGGGTCGACCGTAGGCCTGACTGAAAGAGGGACCACAGACAGTACAGGATGCTACCCACAGGACAAGACAGAGGGTCTAGCTCCCTGCCCTTGCACCAAATGGAAAAATCTCTTCCACTTGAAAGCATAGCACTGGTGAGTTGACTCCTTCCGAGAGGCCCTGAAAACATGAAGGACCTCGTCAGAGAGACCCAAAGCCTGGAACTGTAGCTGCTCAGGAACCAGGCTATCAGGTGCAGGGACTGAAGGTCCAGGCGCAAGATCTTTCCCTGATGGCAAGAAAGCAGGTCCAGGCACAGAGGCAAGCAGCATGGAGGTCTGCTGCTGAAGCTGAGGAGATCTGGGTACCAGAACTAGTGAGGCCAGTCCAGAGCCACGAGGATCATCTGCGCCGTGTCCCTCTGCACCTTGATCAATACCTTATGGATCAGGGGAAAGGGAGGGAAGGCGTATATGAGGCCTGGGGCCCAGTGCCTCGTGAAGGCATCTCCCAACAGCGAGCCGCACTTTGGGGGCAGACACAAAACAGCTTCAGTTTCGTATTCTCCCAGGAGGTGAACTGGTTGACCAAGGGAGTGCTCCACTAGCAGAACAGGTACTCAACTACCTCCTGGTCAAGAGACCACTTGTGAGATGCCTTGTCCACTCGGATAAGGGTGTCTGCTAGCTGGCTGGAGGCAGTGGGCACATGGATTGCCAGGAGATAGGCATCCAGACTGCACATAAGTGTCCAAGTGTGGAGGGCTTCCTGACACAATCGGAGGGAATGTGTCCCGCCCTGCCTGTTAGGGTAGTACATGGTCGTGGTGTTGTCCATCAGGACCTGCACAACTTGATCCCGAATGGATAAAGAGAAGGCCGTTAGAGTGAGACACAATGCACGGAGCTCCAGCAGGTTGATGTGATACTGGGACTCCCTGGGGGTCCAGAGCCCATGGGACCTATAGTCCCCCAGGTAGGATCCCCATCCCACCAGAGAAGGATCGGTCGTCAGAGTGACCATCACTCTGGGCCGACAAACAGGACTCCTTCCTGCAGATATTCCAGGACAAGCGAACACTGAATCGCATCCTGCATCAGCTGCATCACCATGGCTGGATGGTCCAGGTGACTGACGTGCTGACACCACTGCTGGGCCAGCTCCTACCGCAGTGGGTGCATCCACCAGTGGGCCCACCAGACTACACTGGTGCAAGAGGCCATGTACCCCAACAATTGCAGGAAGGGCGGGAGTGCCCAACCTGAAATGATCAGGCAAAGGATTTAAGATCTGCCACCAGGTCTGCTGGGAGTCAGGCTGTGTCCCGAAGGAGTCGAGCTCTGCCCCAGTGAAATGGATAACCTGCAAGGGGTTGAGTTCCAACTTGGCTGGGTTGACTAGCAAGGGCTGAACAAGTCTGGATGGCCAGGTCACTGAACCGCTCTACTTCCTCTGAAGAGGAACGAGAGGCTGAACAGCATGGCGTGGAGCTCATAAAGCACCCCTTACATGCAGAACCGAAGGAACCACCACTGGGACAGATGGATTGAAATGTGGAAGAAGGCATCCTGGAGGTCCAGGGAGCAGAACCACATGTCCCGCTGATTCGGTTCAGGGTGACCATCCAGAACTTGCGCCTCCTCAGGTACTGATTGAGATTGTGAATATCCAATATGGAGTGCCAGCTTCCCATCCATTTGAGAACCATAAAATATCTGGAGACAAAGCCTTGACCAGCCGCAGAGTCCGGGACATGGGCCACAGCACCTTTCTGAAGGAGCTGAGTTTTGTCCTCACGAAGGGTGGACAGCATGTCTGGGGACACCATGGCCTCTTGTGGGGCTTGGGCTCGATGGGGCAGAACAGCCTCAAAGTCTAGAAGCAGACTGTGACCCACCACATCAAACACCTATTTGTCCGATGTGATGGAGGACCTGGTGTGCCAGAAATGGCAGAGCTGACTCGCCATGGCAACCCAAGGCTGGAGCAGGATGGGGGGGAGACTGATGCCCTCCGACCCGTCACTGGCCAGGCTCAGCAGAAGCTCCAGTTCACAGCAGGCTTGGACTTAGGCCACCAAGCCTGGGGCTGCCCTGCTTGGGGATGCAGCAGTCTGGACTGTGGAATCAGGTACGGCCAAAACTGAAAGGGCTTCTTTTCCTGTTTCTGGTCCTTAGTGTCCTTCTGAGAGGACGTCATGGAATCCAAAGTGGCACTGGATTTCTCGATCCATGAGATGAAGATGTCAACATGGGGATACTAAATGGTTCCTCCAAGGCACAGTGGGCACAGGTTTCAGACGAGTTGGAGTGTCTCATAGTAGCGACTCCTCCACTCCGTCACTCCCTGCTCTGTTAGTTGGACCGCTCCAAACTTGAGACGGGATCGATTTTTCTTTGTCCATCCCCTCTCTTGGTGATGACTATGTACACCTTGGGTTCAGGCTGATGTGTCCATCTGGGTCCCTTCTGAACTTAGGGTCAGTGAACCTCTTTGGATATGGTTCTGCACAGCAGTAGTATGGAAATGAGGGCTGTTCTGCTTGGCCTACAGGCCGTCACTTCCCTCCTTCCAGGGCATCAACTGCTGGTCCATACAGAAAATATTTTGGTGATGTCCCCAAACTGTGGAATGCACTCCCTCACCAGATTCACCATTCTTCCTCCCCTCCTCCATCTCTTCTGCCCTACACAGTTTCCTCTGCCTGATCATTTCAGGTTGGGCACTCCTTCCCTTCCTGCAATTGTTGGGGTACATGGCCTCTTGCACCAGTGTAGTCTGGTGGGCCCACTGGTGGGGATATTTGTATATAGAGCAGTTACATTCAAAGTGATTACCACCACTCTGGTTCCACATAAAGATCTTCCAGAGTTTGAAGTATGTGCATGGTGTCACGGATGTAACTAGGGGGTTGGAGGGGTGTACCGACACAAGGTCGACACCACTAAGACAAAGTCCAGCACAGTGACAGATTTCACCAGGATGTGGTGAGTCGCTGTGCTGGAACTCTGCTGACACCAGCGGTGCGGCTCCCGGTGCTCTGGCGCCCCCCAGTCCAACTCCAGCTGGAGTTAGAATCCTAGAGACCGGCGGGGGTGGGCCCCTGCATGGGGTTTGCTAGAGGGCACAGCCCCCTAATAGAGTAGCACCGACATCCCCGACAGTACAATGCCAACAGTCGACATTGTGACTGTCACTGTGGGGGATGACAGTGTTAGCGCTGTCGAAGCGCTATAGTAAAACTGTTTGGAGGCACTTAGGATACACTGCATGAGTTTACAGAACAGAGTAAGGCACATGTTGAGTTCATCTTAACTTTGGTTGAAAAGGTTCTGACTTGCAATGTTTTCATGTTTTCACATCAGTTTTACGGGTACTATGTCTGCGTCCACATATGCAAATGTTTATTTAGCCCACTGGGAAAGAAAATGTGTGTACTCACCCTAGCAAAATCCATATTTAGAAAAGAATGATTTATACAAAAGATATATTGATGATCTCCTTTTAATTTGGATTGGGCAGTTTTGCTCATTATTTAAGATCAACGAACACTAACTTGAAATTTATGATCACAGGAAGTCAGACTATGCAGACTTTTTGGATCTCTGGATTTCAAAGGATGGGACAGAAGAAAGAGTAGTCAGTACTAGTCTATACTGTAAACAAATGGACAGAAGCTCAATATTCAAATATACGAGATGTCATCCCAGCCATGTTGTAGAGAACATTCCAATAGGCCAGTTCATTAAGTTATTTATTTATTGAAATGTTTAACCAGGAAAGGCACACTGAACAACAAGTTGCTTGTCTCCCAGTGCGTCCTGGGCGTAGAGGGTAAATGGGCATACATTCAAGCAATAAACAATTGAACAATATGTGACAAAGGTACAGTTGACAGCAAATAACAGGCAGTAGCACAAACAGTGCTAAATATACATACAAGCAGAAATACAATCAAGAAGTGTACATTGAGTAAGGATAATACATAACATAGTAAGCAATATGTAGAACTAAAAACAAATACATATAAATGCTGATATGCCCACAATTAGGGCAACTCATGGGTAGAGAGACAAGTGCAATGAAGAGAGTAGGGGAGTAAGACAGGAAGGTTGGTTGGGGTGCTAATTACCGTAAGGAGGATTTATAGTGCAGATGGAAGGAGGGAGGGGATAAAACAAAAGGAATAGGTAATTGGGGTGGACTGTGGGGGATCAGCTACAGGTGCTGACTGCGAGGAGGAACTGTGCAGGGCAGAAGAATAGGAGGAGTAAATCAGGGTGGACTGTGGTGGGGATTAGATGAAGGTGCAGAAAGCAGAGAGGGAACTGTGTAGGGCAGAGGAGAAGGGGAATGGGAGGAGGAGGGGGTTAGTTGTAGGTGCAGTTTGCAGAGAGGAAACTGTGTAGGGCAGAAGAGATGGAGGAGGGGAGGAAGAATGGTGAATCTGGTGAGGGAGTGCATTCCACAGTTTGGGGAACCGATGCGAGAAAGCAGCTTGACCAGCAGAAATGGACCGATAAGGGACTGCCATAGGACATGTGTCATGAGACCTAAGGGCACGGGCAGAGGGAGGAGGGATGGATAGAGAGATATACAGGTAGGAGAGAAGAGTTCCAGACCAGAGTTTAGAGATAAAGTTTGCACAGTGGAGAAGACATCTATTTTCTAGTGAGGAAAGGACAGAGAGTAATACAGAGTATAGTGATGAGTAAAGGGGGAGTCAAGAGCGAAGCAACAGAAGTTGTTGAAGAGTGTGTCCAGTCTGGCTAAGGATGACTTGGGAGCAGCACTGTAGACTACATTACAGCAGTCAAAGACTGGAAGGATCATCTTCTGGACAAGTCCGCGCCGAGCCGGTAGAGGAAAGCAACTATGGTTCCTGTACAGAGCTCCTAGCTTGGGGTGCAGCT
Organism: Neoceratodus forsteri; assembly: GCA_016271365.2. Taxonomy (NCBI): domain Eukaryota; kingdom Metazoa; phylum Chordata; order Ceratodontiformes; family Ceratodontidae; genus Neoceratodus; species Neoceratodus forsteri. Next base: position 1,269,604,743 of record CM057449.1, on the reverse strand, counting down.
TTTTCAGGATGGCGTTCACATAACCAGAGAAGTTGAACTGTTGGTCAAGCCAAATCACGAAATATTTGAAAGTGTACTCTAGGACTGTCCCATCTAGGGTGTGGAAGGAGGGCAGGGAGGTGAGCCGAGAGAGTCTCTGCCTAGTGCCAAAGGTCAAGGAGACTGTCTTCTTGGCATTAAGGGAAAGTTGATGAGAGCAAATCCAGCACTGAACTGTACTGAAGTCATGCTGTAGTCTGGTTGCCACATCAACAGGGGACTCGCCAGAGGTGTAGAGGGCCGTGTCATCAGCATACATGTGTATTGATGTAGAAGTACAGACAGATGGTAGGTCATTTTATCTCTGGGCAGGGATAAGGGATGACTTGGGAACACTGACCATGATCCCTAGTCTGCTGAAAAGGTCCAGAGAAAGGACAGAGCCTCCATTAAGGCATCGTTTGATGGGGCTGAAATCAGCCAGTCGTCCAGGTAAGGGAAGACAGCGCTGCCCCTGCGGCGTAGGAACACCGCGACCACCGCCAGGCACTTGGTAAAAACCCGTGGTGCCGAACACAGGCCAAATGGGAGCGCCTGGAACTGGAAGTGTTCCCCTTGGAAACAAAAACGCAGGAATCAGCGGTGGCTGGGGAAAATAGGAATGTGCAGGTAAGCATCCTGCACATCCAGGGCACAGAGCCAGTGGTTCTCCATGAGGAGAGGGAGGACGCTCTGGAGCATCAGCACTCAAAATTTTTTGTACTCGACAAACTGATTCAGCTGACTTAGGTTGAGTACGGGTCTGAAATCCCCAGTCTTTTTTAGAACCAGGAAAAAATGTGAATAAAATCTCTTTCCCCTTTGCGCGAAGGGGCTGCGCTCGATTGCTTCTTTGAGCAAGAGCGAATTTACCTCCTCGCGAACAAGGAGAGCCTGATCCTGAGAATAAGAGGACTTCATGGGTCGAGTTTCTGGAGGAATCTCCAGAAACTCTATGGTGTGTCCGATGGACATGAGTTGCAGGATGCATTCGTCGGAGGTGATCGCTCTCCACTCCTGCGTGTGGCGGACGAACCTCCCCCCCACCTGCTCCCCGTCGTGAGACTGAGGAGACAGTGGGGCCGGAGAGTTAAGAAGTGGTGGGTTGGGAGGGAGGACCTCCTGAACGTCTCTGATTTTTGGAGGCAGGTGGGGTGGCAGTACCCGTGGCCTTTCACTTCCCTTGGCAGCGCACCTGAGCGTTCTTTCTCTGCCTCCAGGTCCTTTTCCGAAAGGGCTGCTGCTGCTGTTGCTGAGAGCCCGATTGGTACATAGACCTGACAGACCTAAGTGCAACACCCTTGTCCTGTAGGTCTATGATAATGTCTTTGGTGTCCCCACCAAAGAGGACTAAGCCCCTGAAAGGGGCGTCCTGAATCGCCGACTGGACCTCATTGGCGAGGCCAGAAAGGCGGAGCCAGGAATGCCGTCTGAGGGCGACGGCATTTGCCGAGGCAGGGGCCACAGAGTTGTAAGTGGCGAGTAAAGTGTGCCTACAAGAAACCTTGGAGAGGTGGAGATCCTTGGCAAGGCCTCCTTTAGAGGCGAGGGATCCATGGACTGGACTTGCGCTTCCAGCCTGGCCAGGGTCGCTTTCCGATGGAACACCACATGGGCCACGTAACTGAGGGTGCACGTGGCCGAGGAATATATCTTTTTGCCGAACTGGTCCATCTGCCTCGACTCTTTGTCCGGAGGAGTAGTGCTCATGTGCTTAGGCACTGAAGAGCGATCATGAGCCACCGAGATGACCACAGAGTCAGCCTTGGGATGGGCCTTGAAGAATGGAGCATCCTTCGGTGCCCGGTAGATCCTGTCCGCCCACTTGGGGACAGCTGGGATAGAATGAGGCATCTGCCAGACGGTAGTGGTGAGGTCTTGATGGAGGGGCCATCCAAGGAGGAATGGGGAAGAGAGACAGAGATTCTAAGTCTAGTTGTTCTGCGAGCCTCTGTCTCATGGGGTCCTGTTCCTCCAAATCCCAGTCAAAATAGTCCTTTATAGCCCTCAAGAGGTCGGAGAGGGTAGGGTCTTCTGGTGAAGACTTTGGTGAGACCTTGCCCCTCATGTCCTCAGGGTCCTCCGGGACCTCCTCAGAGGAATTTTCCCTCCCCTCTGAACCTTCATCATCATCATCGTCCACCTCCTCGACAGGACGGCGTCTGGTATCTGGAAGGGAAATGTCCTGTCGAGTCATCCCCGACATGTGGACAGTGGCGATGGACGAACCGCTCGGGGAAGTGGACCTAGGAGACTGCGGTTGTGGGAGCCTAGTCTCCAGGTCCAAGACCAACTCCAACCGAGAACCTTGCCACCAAGACTGTATTAAGGTCTTGAAATGCGGGGCAACCGGAGGAGGAGGAGGAGGTGGAGTAGGCAGAGGCTGAGGGGGGGGGAGGAGGGGAAGGAATAACCGGTGGTGGATAGTAACCCTGGAATCCCGTATAATGGGAATAGGAATTAAATCCAGGGTAGTACTGTCCCAGGTGACTCCAGTCCTGAGTGGGACCTCCCGGGTAGTGGTCTCCAGGATACCCCAATGGGTAATGTGGGACAGTTCGGGGTCGGGTATAAATCCCCGTCGTCAGATCAGGAGTCAGGGGAACCACATCGGACCCGCCATCGTATAGACAGGTTGAGGGTCCAGCGTTGGGACAGCCCACGTCAGGGGGACTGACGTCGGAACCGGCATCACCCGATCCGGCGCCGGAAGGGGTTCTGGCGCTGGACGGTCGGCATAGGAACCGGACGGCGTCTTGCCGGGACCAAAGGCAAAGGCCAATCAGCCGGTCCTGGCTGAGGGACTGTCGTCGGGACAACCGGCGTCGAAGAAGGCGCCGGAAGCCTGCTGGAAGGCGGAGGAGGGGCCTCTACAGTGAGGCCTGGAGGCCAAGGAGGAGCCTCCTTCTCCTTGACCCAAGAAAGGGAATGCAGAGACGGGACATCGACAGGGTCGATGGGCTCTCCGCTGCCATTGCCGGACATACACGCCGAAGAATTTGAGGGCACGGATGAAGCAGGAGGAGGAGGGAGAGGGGCTTTCTCCCTCTGGTCCTGCTGGACGCCGGTGAGGCGCTGAGGCCCCGATGGGGAAACTAAGCCCGCCGGTCAGCTGGAGATGGCCGGCTTAGCGGGCAGGGTCGGGCAGTCAGGGGAGGAACCCCCGGCCAACTTATCGACCGGAGCCGGGCGACTGCCCCCATCCAGGGGAGCAGACTTACTGGTGGCCGCGCAGTCCCCGGAGGAGCCGGGCGCCAACTTAATGGCCTGGGCGGCGTGGTCGTCGGAGGAGCCAACGGCCGACTTATCCGCCGAGGTTTTGTCCGACTTACCATCCGGTTTTCTGGGCCGTAGCTGGGCCTTGCTTGTTGAGGGCATGGCGTCATCTGCGGAGTAAGCCCGCTCCCTAGACTTCTCCTTGTGCTTTTTTGAGGAGAAGATTTCTCAGATGAATCCCGGAGACAGTCCATGTTCTTCTCTAAAGAAGCCAAGCAGGCTTTTAGTAAGTGGGCCTCCAAAGCCTGCTGTCTCCTCTTTTTTGTGGCCTGGTTAAAGGATTGACACTCAGGGCAGGAGGAGACTGGATGGTCCGGGCCTGGACAGAGAACACACCGAGAATGACCGTCTTTGTGCGGGATCTGTGTGCCTCAGGACGGGCACTTCTTCTTGGGTGAAGACATAAGGAAGAACATGAATTGAATAGAAAAATAGCAGCGAGGGATAAACCAACACGACAAACTTTCTCAACAATCGCTAACTGAAAGTCTGCAATGCAAATGACACGAGGCAACGGCGGAAAAGGACTGGAGGGCGGGCGTGGGGACCACCCACTATATACAGTCACGCTGATGTCAGTCACGTGACGTCAGGTGGGCGGTCCCACATCAGGTATTGCTAGAAAAGTCTATCGTGCGGCCTGACGCCAGGTGGCGACAGTCCTATATGTGATGACCTACTGAAGTAACCCTCTCGAAGTAAGATCTCTTATTGCTTCAGGACCCTTTCTCTTGTAAAGGGACTTGTGTCCATTTCTGCATCATTCCTACCCCTTGTACTCCCTTCAGGCCCATCACCCTCCTCTTCCTCAGTAAAGACTGAGCAGAAATACCTGTTCAATATGTCAGCTTTACTGTTGTCATCCTCCATGTGGGCCCCATCCTCCCCCTTCAGTCTCACTATCCCTCCCTTTGCTTTTCTTTTTTCACTTATGTACCTGTAAAAAGTTTTGTTTCCTCTTCTCACTGATTTTGAAATGTGCTCTTCTGTCTGAGCTTTGGCTTCCCTTACTGACCTCCCTGCCTCCCTTTGCTTCTCCTGGTACTTCTCCCTATTCCATTCTGTCTGTGTCTTTTTGTATTGCCTGAATGCAATCTTTTTGGCTTTCACTTTCTCTGCTACCACCTTGGAAAACCATAATGGTCTCCTATTCCTTTTCCCCTTGCTAACCCACTTAATGCATAATTCTGCTGCTCTTGCAATCCCCATTTTAAATACTGCCCACTGTTCCTCAACCCCCGATTCCTGCCCCATTCCCCTTAATGCCTGTTTCAAGCATCTCCCCATTTTCCCAAAGTCTGCCACCCTAAAATCCAGGATATGTGTTTTTGTGTGGTTTGGTTCTGCTCCTTCTGTGATTTCAAACCACAATGACTGGTGGTCACTGTTCCCCAGGTGTTCCCCCACTGTTACCCCCATCACACTGTCCCTGTTTGTGAGTGCAAGGTCCAATACTGCCTTCTGCCAAGTTGGTTCCATGACCAGTTGCTTGAGGAAGGCACCTTGAAGGGAGTCTGGGATAAATCTGTTCTTGGTTGATACTGCTGCTGGGATGCTCCAGTCCATGTCTGGAATACTGAGGTCTCTAACCAGCACTACCTCGCCCTTGTCTGCCATCCTTTGGATGGCTAGCATCAGCTCCCTATCAGTTTCTTCCTCCTGGGCTGGTGGTCTATAAACCACACCTGTGCAGATGGCTGGCCCCATTTTCCTTTCCAGCTTAACTTACAGTATCTTCCCCCATTTTGTTCCTCCTGGATCTCTGTGGCCTTTATGTCATCTTTCACATCAAGTGCCACTCCTCCTCTCTTCCTACTTGCCCTGTCTTTTCTGGATATGTTGTAGCCAGGTATGGCCATCTCCCAGTCGTGGTTTTCATTACACCAGGTTTCTGTGATGGCCACAATCTTCAGATAGAGAACCAGAAGAAAGCTGTTAACATTTTTAAATTTGATAGAACAAGGTCACCACTTGATAGATATTGCCATACCACAACTGGTAAGTTTAAAATAGTGAGGAGGGTTAGGGGTTTGGACCTAGATCTAAAACAATTATTAATTTATTTATTTGCAGGGAGCGCTTTCAGTAATGCAGAGGAACAGCGTAGAACAATTCTAGGCAGTCTGATGGAGATCCTGTATATGATGGCAAAAGAGGACATCCCTGTTAAAAGGTCTGACGCGATAGCAGAACAAGAGAATAGCCATGGAGTTCATCTGGGCAATAAATACATTAACGCTGTTAATGGGAAAGAACTCACAATGTGTATTGGCTAGAAATCTGCAACAAATCTCACTCTTGCTTAAATCTGAGGGAGGTGTTCCTTACTTTACATTCTTACATTGGTATCGCTTTGTGTTTAATTATTTTAGTTTTTAAATCAAGAAGGGGGTTTGCAAAATTGCTTATCTTGTGAGTAACTTCAGAAGGGCTGAAATATTGCATATCTGATTTTCCCTTATGGGTAACTGGACTGTTTACTAGAATTCTGTGACAGTTTGCATCAAACTATTTTTAAATAATTTACTGGTGGTGGTGGCTGATTAGTTGTCATAGCAAAGGCTGCAGTTTGTGTATTTGAATACAGACAGAGCCTCAGTTGGGGGAGACAGTCTTCCCTGATTGCTTTCAGAGCACACAACACCAGGTTGTATAGGGTCAGGGAGGCTTACCTTTGTTGTGCTGAACTGCTCGATTTTTCTCTGTTTTTTCCTTGCTGAAAGGAAGGTCAACACTCAGCATAGTCGTGGGTCAGAGCTTGTAGTTGATTGTGTCTGGAGGGCACGGCTTAGGCCCAACCCCCCCCTTGGTGTCACTTCCTTTATACCAGGGGTTGTTTCATCATTTCCTCTAGGGGCATACAACTATCATATCCTTACCAGCACAGCACACTGCACTGACAGTAAAAGCACACTGAAAAGAAGACAGACATGTGGGGAAAAGTGCAATGTACTGGCTGTGGGGCAGCAGTCTTCCAGAAGACCTTCTGGAGGCTGAGATGCTGCCCTATTTGCAGGCAACTCTCTGCTCTGAAGGAGGAGGTTGCCCGTCTCCAGGCCAAACTGGACAGGAGTACAGGAACCCCCCCACACACACACAAGGAACACCAGGGCCACCACCTCTGCCTCAGAGGTTGCCAAGAAGGAGCAGCGGTTAGACCACAGTGGGCTCAGGGAGGGTGAGGGTGGTGAAACAGAGGTGCATCCCTTCAGATGTACCACTCCACAATCCATACGCCATTCTGGTGGAGCATAGTTCCCCTATAGAGGCACACATGGTGAAGACTGAGGTTGCTGGCAACTGTCACAAGGGAGGTCCACAGGAAGGTGGCACAGGACACAGCAGGGAAAGGAAGCAGCTCCTGGTGGGGGACTCAATTATCAAGGGGATAGAACTGGGGGGCAAGAGAAAGTGAAGTAAGGTGCCTGCCTGGTGCCATGGCTTGGAGGGACAGGAAGCAGATTTTAAGGATCACGACAGCAGCTGCACGGAAAACAGTGCTGGATGTCATTGTCCACCTAGGGACAAATGACATGGCCATGCACGAGATTAGAGCAGTGCAGGAGGAGTTTGTGGAGTTGGGGATAGGCCTTAGACAAGTAGCTCATACAGTATCCTTCTCGTAGGTGCTGCCTCTCTATGGCATGGGTGAGGCGAGGGTACTTGGCACCATACAATTCAATGAATGGTTCAAAAACTGGTGTAGAGCACAGGGTTTTGGCTTCATTGGGGACTGGGGTTCCATCTGGAGGGATACCCACCTATACTGGCATGATGGTCTGCATCTGTCCGGGAAAGGAACCAATCTCCTCAGTGATTGGTTTTTTAAATGCTTCACTGGCAAGCTTTTAAACTAGCCAAGTGGGGAGGCACTGATAAGCAGCAGGGAATTCACAGCCTCCCCCTCCAAAACAAGGTACTAAATGAGGTAAAAACCAAGGTAGAAAGGTCAGTAGGGAGCAGGACTGGGGTAAATGGAGACAGCAAAGTCAGTAAGGGCAGGGATGGGGCTACAAGAGATAAAGCCAAAAAAAAAAATGGAGAGTAATGAGTACCAATGGCCGTAGTTTGGGTAACAAGCTTCCTGAACTAGTGGCCTTGATGAAAGAGGAACATCTGAATATCGTGGCAGTCACAGAAACATGGTACACACAGAACCGTGACTGGGATGTAAACATACCAGGGTACACTATTTACAGGAGGGACAGGGAGGGTAAAAGAGGAGGAGTAGCTCTCTACATAAGGGAAGGAATCAAAGCAACAGAATAAAAGGGTAACCAGGAAGGAGAGGAAGCACTGTGGGTCAACTTGGAGACAGGCAATGGCACCACAATCCGCACAGGGGTTGAATACAGACCCCCATCTCAGGAGGAGGAAATGGACAAGGAAATGATAGAAGGCATCCTTAGAATGGCAGAAAAGGGGGAGATATTGTTGATGGGAGATCTGAATATGCCAGATGTTAACTGGAGTGCATTTGCTGCAGCCACATCCAAGAGTGGGGGTCATTCTAGATGCCTTGCAGGGGGCATGCCATAGACAACTAGTATTGGAACCCACTCAGGAGGGAGCAATCTTAGACCTGGTACTCTCAAATGGAGATGGAGAGAGGATCACAGATGTAGAAGTGGGTAGCCATCTGGGAACTAGCGACCATCGAACAGTATGGTTCAGGATAAACACAGCAGTAGAGTCAAGCCATACAAAGGCAAAGGTCCTGGACTTTAGGAGGGCTGACTTTGCCAAAATGGATGAGTGCCTAAGGAATGCACTAGCAAATGGGCAGGAAGGAGGGGTGGAAGAACAATGGGGAATAATCAAAACTGCCATCACTAAGGCAACAAGCCTTTGTGTGAAGCAAATAAAACAAAACAATGTAAAAACCACTATGGTTCTCAAAGGAGGTGGCAGGGAAGGTTAGGGAGAAAGATAGCATTCAGGAAGTACAAAGAATCACAGAAGGAACAAGACAGAGAACTGTATCAGTTAAAGCAGAAGGAAGCAGGGAAGGCAATCAGAACAGCAAAGGCTCAAACTGAGGAAAAGATAGCCAACTCAGTTAGGAAAGGGGATAAAACCTTTTATAGGTACATCAGGGAGCAAAGGAAGACCAAGGGAGGGATAGTGAGGCTTAATAAAGGGAGGGGGTGGGCAGAGGGTGACTGTGAAAAGGCAGAGATACTAAACAAATATTTCTGCTCAGTATTCACAAATGAAGAAGGGGAGGTACCTAAACCAAACAACAAAAACACTCTGGATAAGGGGGTTGATACCAGCCCATTCGCAGAAGAAAGAGTTCAGAAAGAACTCTTAAAACTGAAGGTGGACAAAGCAATGGGGCCTGATGGGATTCATCCTGGAATTCTAAAATAACTAAGGGTAGAACTAGTGACACCACTGACTACCCTCTTTAACAAATCATGGGAGGATGGGGTGGCACCTGAGGACTGGAAGAGGACAGATGTTATTCCACGTCACAAAAGTGGGAGCAGGGCAGAGGCAGGAAACTACAGACCTGTTAGTTTGACCTCAGTGATTGGGAAAATGATGGAATCACTTCTGAAGGAAAGAACTGTTGAGTACCTAGAGGCCAGAGGGGCACAGGACCCAAGGCAGCATGGATTCACAGCAGGAAGGTCATGTCAAATGAATCTAATTGATTTCTTTGACTGAGTGACCAAAGTAGTATATCAGGGAGGGGCTGTAGACATGGCCTACCTAGACTTTAGCAAGTCATTTGACACAGTCCCACACACAAGATTAATATACAAGTTAGCCAGCCTGGGAGTGGATCCCAAGATGGTAGCCTGGCTAAACAATTGGCTGGAGAACAGAACACAGAGGGTAATAGTAAACGGAGTCCACTCTGAAGAAAGGGGGGTTACTAGTGGGGTACCGCAGGGTTCAGTTCTAGGACTGGTCCTCTTCAATGTCTTTATAAGTGACATTGCAGAAGGATTGGAAGGAAAAGTATGTCTCTTTGCGGACGACACAAAGATCTGCAATAGGGCTGATGCACAAGGTGGGGTGGAAAGGATGAGAAGGGACTTGGCAAGGTTGGAGGAATGGTCAAATGTGTGGCAACTCAGATTCAATGCTAACAAGTGCAAAGTAATGCACCTGGGAAACAAAAACCCGGGGGAAAAGTACACAATGATGGGTGAGATACTAACAACAAAAATGAAAAGGGACCTGAGAGTAGTCATATCAGATGACCTAAAGGTGGGCAAGCAATGTGAGAGGGCAGTAAGGAGGACTGGGGGGAAACTGGGATGTATAGGGAGAGGCATCTCCAGCAGAAAACAGGAAATTGTTATCCCTCTGTACAGACAGCTGGTGAGACCCCATCTGGAGTACCACGTGCAGTTCTGGAGACCCAATCTCTGCAAGGACATAGACAGGATGAAGGCAGTCCAGAGGAGGGCAACTAAAATGGTGAAGACATATGAAGAGAGACTTAAGGAGCTTAATATGTATACCCTCGGGGAAAGGGGGGACATGATAGAAACGTTCAAGTACCTCAAGGGAATCAACAAAGTCCAAGAGGGTAGCATCCTTCAGAAAAAGAGGTGTGCAAGAACAAGGGGACACAATTTGAAGATAGAAGGGGGACGGCTCAGAGGTAATGTGAGGAAGTATTTTTTCACAGAGCGAGTTGTGGATGCATGGAACGGCCTTCCTGAGGAGGCTGTGGAGTCAAAAACAGTGTGGGGGGGGGAATTCAAGAATACATGGGACAGATATATATAAGGCAATTCTAGGAGGTGGGGGTAGGAGGAAGTAGGCTGTTGGTTAACTAGGATCTGCAGCTTTAACCATTAGGTATGGAAATGGGCAGACTGGGTGGGCCAAGCAGTCCTTATCTGCTATCAGATTCTATATTTCTAGCTGGACATGGCCTATCTAGATTTTAGCAAGGCATTTGAACAGTCCCGCACAAAAGATTAATTAACAAATTAGCCAGCCTGGGAGTGGGTCCCAGGGTGGAAGCCTGGATAAAAAACTAGCTGGACAACAGGACACAGCAGGTAATAATAAATGGAGTCCACAGTGAAGAAAGGGGGGTTACTAGTGGGGTACCACAGGGTTCAGTACTGGGGCCGGTCCATGTCTTTATAAGTGACATTGCAGAGGGACTGGAAGAAAAAGTATGTCTCTTTGCAGATGACACAAAGATCTGCAACATGGTTGATATGCAAGGTGGGGTGGAAAGGATGAAAAGGGACTTGGCAAGGTTGGAGGAATGGTCAAATGTATGGCAGCTTAGATTCAATGCAAAGATGTGCAAAGTAATGTACCTGGGAAACAAAAACCCAGGGGAAGAGTACACAATGGTGGGTAAGAAAAAATTACTCACCTTAGTAATGTTGTTTCTTCTAATGGAGTCTTGCTATATTATGACAAGTGCAGTTTGTCCCACCACTAGAACTGCTCCGGAGGTGAAAGTTAACTTCCATGCAGAGCATGGAGCATAGAGCGTAAGCTCGGTTAAAGAAGTTTCTGTTAGGTGGTTTCAAACCGAAACCGCCAGATCTTTACGAGCAAAAACTCACTAAGGTTCTGTGTGAAGCTGTAACCTACACTAGCCAACTGGCTACTAATATACACACATTTTCCTGGTCCCAACACCAAGACTCAAGTCAGTGGACCAGAAAATAAGATAAATAACTAAATAAAACACAACACCCAAACATGAAAGAGGGCATCAATAAATGCCAACAGTGGACTGCCCACCCCATACCCAAAGTAGAAGTTCTGAGAGGGGCAGGCTTGGGGAGGTCATAATATAAGCAAGACTCCATTAGAAGAAACAACATTACTAAGGTGAGTAATTTTTCTTCAAACAACATGAAGTCTTGCATATTATGACAATTGCAGACTACACAGCAGTACCTCCATGGAGGAGGGACAGAACCTACTTAGGAATAGGCTTCTGAAGCACGGCTTGTGTTAAACCAGCATCCCTCCTGGCCTGAATATCCAGGGAGTAATGCTTGGTGAAAGTGTGTACTGTTTTCCAAGTAGCTGCTTGACATATCTCCAAGATAGGATGTCTCTAGCAGCAGCTAGAGATGCAGCTGTACCTCTGGTAGAGTGAGCCCTCAGGCCTGAGGGGGAACCTCACCCAGCTTTTGATAGCAAAATTGATACAAGAAACGATCCACCTGGCAATGGATCTCTTAGTGGCAGGTCTCCTTTCCCAACCTCACCATAAGTGAGAAACAGTTGGAGGGAGTCAAACCTGTGACCCTTGGTACGCCTATGTAGTAACTTAGGGCTCTTAACATCTGTTGTGCAGCCTCCTCTCACCAGAGGAGGAATGGTCAGTGAAGAACACTGGAAGTGAATAGATTGGTTAAGGTGGAAATCCGAAACCACCTTAGGCAAAAACTTCCTGTTAGTCCTGAGGACTACTTTATCCCTGTGAAAGGAAATAAAGTCAGTCTCTACTGATAAAGCCTGTAACTCACTTATGCGCCTGGCAGAAGTGATGGCTACTAGAAATACAGTTTTCCAAGTCAAATACTTAAGCTCTGCCGAAGACAGAGGCTCAAAGGGGGTTGCATCAGCTGAGCAATGCACATTAAGATCCCAGCCGGGGCAGGGTCCCTGAATGGAGGATTGGTATGAAGCAATCCCTTAAAAAACTTGGAAAATACAGGGTGAGCAGAGAGAGAAGAGGGCTTCCCTGCTGAAATGAAGGCAGAGACAGCTGCCAAGTGCACTTTCAGGGTAGCTGGTCTCAGTCCCAAAGAATTAAGATGGACCATATAGTCCAATACAGTGGGTAGATCAGCAGATTCTGGGGAAACATGCTTCCCAGAACACCATATGGAAAACCTTTTCCACTTGGAGTTATAGGTAGCCCTGGTGGAAGGCTTCCTAGCAGCCTTCAGGATTTCGAGAACACTTTGAGAAAGTTGTAGATCAGCAAACTCTAACTGCTCAAGAGCCAAGCCTTGAGGTTGAGGATTTGAGATTCGGATACCAAACTCTCCCTGAGCACAGGTTAACAGATTGTGGTTCCTGGGGAGACACAGGGAAGATGGACTGCTAAGGACAGAAGGAGTGGGTACCAGGGCTGCCTGGCCCAGTCTGGAGCAATCAGGATCATTTTGCAGGGCTGAGACCTGATTTTGACTAGTACTTTGAACAGGAGAGGAAGGGGGAAAGGCATAAAGAAACTTCCCTTCCCAATCGAGGAGAAAGGCATCCAGGGGGACTGAGCCCAACACTGGGGGCCTGCAACAAAAAAGTGGAAGTTGATGATTGTCTGGGGCTGCAAAAAGATCTATCTGAGGAGTGCCCCATCTGGCAAACACTATCCCCAGTACTAGGGGATCCAGTGACCATTCGTGATGGCCCTGGGAAATCCTGCTGAGAGCATCTGCCAGGACATTGTCCTTGCCTGGGAGGTGAACTGCTATGAGGGAAGTGTTCAGGAATAAGCCAGAGACCACAACTTATCGCTCGGTGCACAAGGTCAAGACCGAGTGCCCCTTGTTTGTTGATGTACCACATTGTAGTGGTGTTGTCTGTTCTGGACCTGTACCACCTTGTTCTGAACAGATGCAGAAAAACCTGAAGTGCTAGAAAACAGCTCTGAGTTCCAACAGATTGATGTGGAGCAGAGATTCCTGAGGGGACCATAATCCCTGGGTGGAGAGGTCGCCCATGTGAGCTCCCATCCCAAGAGGGATGCATCTGTAGTAAGGGTCAAGGAGTGGGACAGAGGGATGAAAGGCACCCTTGTCTCAGATTGCTCTGATCCTGCCACCACTGAAGGGCCTGGATCAGGGTTCGAGTCACTGGGATTAACTTGGATAGGGAATCTCTTTGAGACCAGAAAGCTCTCAAATGGAACTGAATGTCCCTCATCTGAAATCTTGCTCCTTGCACTACAGCTGTGGAGGCAGCCATGTGTCCTAGGAGCTGCAGGAAATGCCTTGCTGGTCAGAGACCTGCAGAGTGAAGGACGGAGGCCAGGGCCACTAAGGTCCTTACCCTTTCCAAGGGAAGGAAGGCTCTGGCTGCTTTGTGTCCAGTTCTGCGCCTATAAAGGTGAGTACCTGGACAGGTTCCAAAACTGACTTTGGAAGATTGAGAAGAAACCCAGAGAGGTAAGCAGCTGCTGGGTAACTAGCAGGTGTGATTTGACCTGGTCTGGAGACTGACCCACAATGAGCCAGTCGTCCAGGTAGGGAAAATGGCAATCTTTTGCCTTCTTAGATGAGCAACTGCTACTGCCAGACATTTTGTGAACACCCTTGGGGCAGAAGTGAGGCTGAAGGGCATTGCTCTGAACTGATAATGGCCTGAGGGCAGTTCGAATCTGAGGTACTTTCGATGGGAGCTTCTGATAAGAACATGGAAGTAGGCATCCTTGAGGTCCAGGGAAGCTAGCCAGTCCCCTGGCCTTAGGGAGGGTAAAATCATTCCCAGTGTCACCATTTTGAACTTTGGTTTTAAAAGGTGCTTGTTTAGATATCTTAGATCCAGGATAGGCCGCCACTCTCCTGTCTTTTTTGGGGTAAGGAAGTACCTGGAGTACAGACCCTTGCCCTGGTGTGGGGGAGAAACCCTTTCTACAGCTCTGAGAGCCAGGAGGTTGAGACTCTGTTTCAAAGCAAGAGTCTCTAAAGGGTTTGCAGGTGGAAAAGATCTGGCTCTCATCTTTGGAAATTTTTTGAAGCTGAGAACCAGACCCTGGCTCACTACTTCCAGGACCCACCTGTCTGATGTTAAAGACTCCCAGTCCTGGACGAAGTAAGCCAGCCTGCCCCCTACAGGTAATGGAGAGCCAACCCTGGGCATCCCATCAGGGTGCCTGTTTGGCAGGGGCTTTAGGCTGAGGGGTGGGAGCAGGCCTGCTCGTACCCCGTCTGCCTCTCCCTCTGAAGAACCCCCTCTGAACATAGGCTGAAGAGGAGGAGGCCTGGGTCTGGTAAAAAGGCCTGTGAAAAGGCCTGCCCCTACCCCTGGGCTGCCTCTGAGGAGTGGCTTGCCGCCCTTGGCTTGTGCACTCCCTATAAGTGGTTCTATATTCATCCATTTTCTTCATATAATTCTCTGTCTGCTCCCAAACAGAGAATTTCCCACCACAGGAAAATCCATAGCCTTAGACTGGGTATCCCGGACAAAGTAGTACACCTGAGCCAGGCCAATCTCCGAAAAGCCACAGATGTAGCCATGACTCTAGAGGATACATCATTAGAATCCACTGCAGCATGGAACTGCACCTTAGATGCCTCAATACCATCAAGAGCCACCTGCTCCAGCTCCTTTGCAAGCTGGCCAGGGACCTGTTTGGCTAAGGCCATGACAGTATCCCATCTAGATTTCTGGTATCTCGCAACATAAGCCATATAGTTTGCTTGTCTGAGTCCCAAGGATGCTGCCATGTATTGTTTTTTGGCCATGGCATCAATCTTCCTGGAGTCCTTGTCAGGAGGATGTGAAGCCAGTGAATATTATTATCACAGGCTGCAGCCTGAACTACCCCAACATGACTGCATTGCTGTGAAAGAAAATCTGTATCAGGACCTGACAAAGTGTACCTCCTGTCCATCTTTTTACTACAGGAGGCACAGAATTAGGAGCTTTTAAAATTTTTATTGTTTGTTTCCTAAAAGATTTATGTAAAGGGATGGACAATCTCCTGGACTCTGGGATATCCATCATCTCTACATAGTCAGGCTCCTCTTGCTCATCCAAAGCCTCCTCTAAGGGAAGCTGGAGGGTCTCAGCAACTTTTTTATAAAACAAAAAATGAGAAGGGGACTCAGAAAGCCTAGGGGGAGATTCACCTAAAGGTCTGTCTGGGGAGATGTCCGGTTCAATGGGCACATCCAGACTTTCAAAGTCACATTCACACTGATCATAATCCTCCTCCTCCTCTGGTTCATAAAACTCTTCTATATCATATTCCTGAACCGGTGGAACCGACCGAACCGACCTTTTGCCAGATAGTGGCGGTTCGGAAGGAACCGGGGACAGTGACTGGACAATCTGTATTGCCCTGGCTATCTCTGCAGCAGTTGGAGAAGGAATTTTGACTCCAAACCTGCTGATTTTTAGATTCTTTGCTGGAACTGGTCTCAGAGCCAGCTTTTCGCTTGCTCAGAGGAAGTCCTCCGGTCGGTTGGCACCGAACCGGGCTGGCCATCCGGGTCAGCGGACTTTTTGGCCTCTCGTTCCCTGAGCCTGCCCACTCTCTTGTCCAGGGTGGCTGCAGGGAAATTTTTACAAATCTGGCAGTCTGAATTGAGGTGGTCAAACCCCAGACAACAGACACATGTAGTGTGTGGGTCAGCCTTGGCAAAGGCTTCCCCACAGACACTACAGTGTTGAAACCCAGTGGGCCCGGTTTTTCTTTTGGGTTTCTCAGACATGATGCCAGCCTAACCAACAAACTTGCCCTTTTAATGGCAGTGCCAGGCAAGACACCCTTATCGGTTCCAAACCGTCACGGGTCGTGGAAAACCGTAATGAAACTGCTTTTAGAACCGATAAGAACCGGGAACATGACTTCTAACAAGCCTTAAAAGGCTTTAAAACCAAGTTTAATACAATCGATCGGTTCAAACCGAACCGATAAACAATTTACAAGTTCCACACAGAAAACCTATCTATTACTTACAATACCATAGACAGAGCTTGAACCGATCGGGTTTATGTTAAAATAATTAAATCATGTTAAATTCAACCGAGAAATAGCGCTTAAACCGAGGAAATGAACCGAGCAACAGGAGGAATTCCGAGCGACTGTTCAGTGAGGCGGAGTAAAGAATCTGACGGTTTCGGTTTGAAACCACCCTAACAGAGCTTCTTTAACCGAGCTCGCGCTCTAAGCTCCATGCTCTGCATGGAAGTTAACTCTTTCACCTCCGGAGCAGTTCTAGTGGTGGGACAAACTGCACTTGTCATAATATAGCAAGACTTCATGTTGTTTAAAGATACTGACAACAACAAAAATGGAAAGGGACCTGGGGTTAGTCATATCAGATGACCTAAAGGTGGGCCAGCAATATGAGAAGGCAGTAAGGAGGGCTGGGGAGATTCTGGGATGCATAGGGAGAGGCATCACCAGTAGAAAACATTAAGTTGTTGGCCCTCTCTACAGACAGTTGGTAAAACCACATCTGGAGTACTGTGTACAGTTCTGGAGACCCCATCTCCGCAAAGACATAGACAGGGTGGAGGCTGTCCAGAGGAGGGCAACCAAAATGGTGCAGGGTCTGCACCAGATGACATATGAAGAAAGACTAAAGGGGCTTAAGATGTATAGCCTCGAGGAAAGGAAGGAGAGGGGGGACATGATAGAAACTTTCAAATACCTCAAGGGAATCAACAAAGTCCAAGAGGGTAGCATCTTTCAGAAAAAGAGATGTGCAAGAAAGGAAAATTACGTACCTACCGTAATTCTTGATCTTCTTGGACGAGTCTCCACCACTCATTCACACTAGTGGGATTAGCGCCGGAGGCACTAAGACCCATCGGGAGCAAACTTTTTGCTGGAGGGTCGGCGCGAGAGACTGCGCCGCGAGACACGGCGCCGAGAGCAGCGGCTCGAGCGGTAATGACCATCTCGGCGACGACCCTCCAACCGCCTCAGTACCTTTTTTACCAAGGAGGTGCAGCGCAACTAACGTAAAGAGTAAACCCAACATTAAAAAACGGACATAAGATAGTCCGTATGACCCGTGTAAGAAGGGTCAGCAAAGAAGTCCTCACGGCCTAAAGATTTGAGGGAGTGAAGACCAATACAGCGGTGAGCTCGGGGGATGGAGGGAGGAGAATGAGTGGTGGAGACTCGCCCAAGAAGATCAAGAATTACGGTAGGTACGCAATTTTCCTATCTTCCTGGACATAAGTCTCCACCACTCATTCACACTAGTGGAGAGTACCAAGCTGATAATCCCCCAAAAGGGCGGCAGGAGAGCCAGAGCTCACGCGTCTAAGATAGAAGCCCATTAAGGATAGTTCTGCCGAATGCGGAATGTCGCCTAGCATGAACATCCAGTGCATAGTGCTTAACGAAGGTATGCACTGAGCTCCAGGTGGAGGCGTGCATATATCTGCATTGGAACATTGCGACTTCCGCTAGGGATGCCGCTGATCCGCTCTAGTAGAGTGAGCGACACTCTACCTTCTAATTTAACTTGAGCCATGGAATAGCAATGACGAAGGCATGCCACTAACCATGAAGAGATGCATCTAATAGCGACAGGTTGACCCAGCCGGGTGTCGCTGAAAGAAACGAACAGTTGCTGAGTCTTGTAACATCCTTGGTTCTATCTAAATAGAACCGCAAGGCTCTCTTAACATCCAAGGAATGAAGAGCTCGCTCCCTTCATTTTGGAAATTAGCAGTAAGCGGGAAGTACCAGAGGTTGGTTTAGATGGAATTCTGACACAACCTTGGGAAGAAATTTAGGATGAGTACGGAGAACTACCTTGTCTTTATGGAATACAGTATACGGAGGGTCCGTAACCAGGGCATGTATCTCAGAGACCCTGCGGGCTGAGGTAATGGCCACCAGGAAGGCAGTCTTCCAGGTAAGAAATTTTAGCTCACAGGTAGCTAAGGGTTCGAAAGGCTTCCGAGTGAGCATGTCCAGCACCAGGTTAATGTCCCAGGCTGCAACTGGACGCTTAACAGGGGTCTGGTATGGAGAATCCCTTAAGAAATCTCTTCACTATAGGTAACTGAGCCAGAGTTAAGGAAGAAACCGGCTCATGGAACGCTGAGATGGCACTAAGGTGAACTTTAACTGTGGAGTACTGAAGACCTAAGTTTGATAGGTCCAAAAGATACTCCAGAACCTTGCCAGGAGGACAGGAAAAGGGATTCCAAGAGGATTTTATACATAGAGAGAAAACGCTTCCATTTGGAAGCGTACGTTGGGTGGCTGGCTTCCAGCAGCCAGAAGGATGTCTGAGACTCTACGAGACGTTGAACCGATTCACTTCTATCTCTTCAGGAGCCAAGCATGAAGGTGAAGTGATTTCAGGTTGGGATGGACCAACAACCCTGAGTCAAAAGACTGATTTGCAAAGGAAGTGGTCTCGAGAGGCTGCCAACATACTGTTGAGTAGAGGAAACCATAGTTGCGAGGCCAGGAAGGAGCAATGAGAATCATCTTGGTCCCCTGAGACTCGAACTTGAGGAGTACTCTGGATTAGAGGAAGGTGGAAAGGCGAAAGAAAGCGCTTTGTCCACCGCAGCCTGAACGCATCCTGACAGAAAATGCCAGGCCCTGGATTTCTGGAGCAGAAGAGAGGCAGTTTTATGCTGAGTGGGATGCAAAAGGTCCAGGTCTGGAGTCCCCCACTTGAACAGGGACCGAGCTACGGCTGGATCGAGAGACCACTGTGAGGGTCTGCCTCCGCTCTGCTGAGGTGATCTGCTAGGTCGCTTTGTATACCTGGCAGATAAACCGCTTGAATCAGAGACTTGTGCTCCAAGCACCACTCCCACACCCTCATTGCTTCCCGCAAAGGGATAAGAATGAGCACCGCCTTTGCTTGTTGATGTAATACATCACTGCTTTGTTGTCCTTGAAGGAGAATGTTCTTGTGACAAAGGACATCCTTCAGAGCTCGGATTGCATAGAGGACCGCCTCATCTCCAGGACATTTATGTGGAGATGAGTTTCGAACTGAGTCCATACACCTTGAGTGTGGAGGGAGAGACAGTGAGCTCCCATCCCATTAGCGATGCGTCTGTGGTGATGGAGATCTGATGATCCGGGGAGCAAAGGGGAATCCTTCCAGGAGATTGTTTCTTGAGACCACCAGGTGAGAGACCTTCAAGGGCCCGCCACCTTGATGGGATAAGACTGGGGTGAGAGGTCGGGGACCACTGAGTGGAGAGCATCCATTGGGTGGTTCTCATGTGCAGTCGGGCCAGAGGGACAGTGAAGACCGAGGACGCCATGAGACCCAACATGCGTTGCATCGAGAGAGCTGTAACCGATTGGTTCTCCCTGATGTAACGGGCCATTCGAAGGATGTCGAGTCTTCTGTCCTCTGGAAGGAAAGCCTTCGCTGAAGAGGTGTCTAGAAGCGTCCCTATGAAAAGGAGCCTCTGGGAGGGTTGCAGTTGAGATTTTTCAAATTCAGCAGAACTCCCATGGACGTGAGAAGACGAGAAGTCGCTTGCACGGCTTCCAAAGTCCCTTGGCCGGAAGGGCTTGCTAGAAGCCAATCGTCCAGGTAGGGAAACACCTGAGTCCGACTTTCCTGAGATGCGCCCGAGAACTGCACAACACTTTGTAAAAACTGCGGCGCCGAGGATAGCCCAAAGGGCAGGACTCTGAACTGATAATGCTGACCCAAAGCTACAAACCTGAGGAACTTGAGGTGGGTCGGGTGGACGGGGATATGCTGGTAAGCATCCTGCATATCCAGAGAGGCCAGCCAGTCGTGCTGATGCAGCAAGGGTAACAGGGTACCTAGGGAAATCATCTTGAATTTCTCCCTGGGGAGGAATTTGTTTAACTTTCTGAGGTCTAGAATGGGGCGATCCCCCAGATTTCTTTGGAACCAGAAAGTAATGGGAGAAACCTGTGTTTCGTAGAGATGCGGGGCACCAGTTCTATTGCCCTGTTGTTCAGAAGGCCCTGGATCTCCGCGTGTGAGGAGGTCTGATTGAGAGGCCGACAACCTGGGTTGTCGCCTGGGAGGACAATTGGGGTTTCAAGAAATTGAGAGAATAACCTCGCGAATTATCCGGGGACCCATTTGTCCGAGGTTATGGACTTCCACTGGTTGTAGAAGTACATCAGACGACCTCCCACGGAGGAGAAAGTTCCACCTCGGGCAGTGGATGGAACTTGGGCCAACGACTCATAAGGTAGCGCTGGGAGCTTTAGGCCCTCGCGCTTGCTGCGCCTTCTTTTGAGGTTGGGCAGGTTGGCTTTTATGGAAGCTTCCCCTGCCTCTGCCTCGAAAGGACTGACGACTATGAAACTGACGTCTGTTCACATGCCCCCAGAGGGGCAGGCGGAGGTCTGGCCAACTTAATGGCCGATCTAGTCTTCTGAGTGGCCTCTAAGGCTTGCTCCACCTGAGGGCCAAAAGAAAGGAGCCATACAGCAGCGCCATCACCTGCTGCTGAGCATCATTCGTGAAGCCAGAAGCACGCAGCCAGGAATGGCGCAGTACAAATCTCGCGGCTGCTGAGCGAGAAGCAGTGTCGAAGCGTCCATGGCGGCTTTGACCTGTTGGTTATTGGACTCAATACCTTAATAACGGTCAGAAGAAGCTCTGACTTGGAATCCGAATCTGGAAGAGCTTCAACCATTCTTTTCATAGAGTGCCACAGGATATACTCATACTGAGAAAAATAGCCTTGATAACTGGCAATACGCATACTTAGAGTGGAGGCAGCAAAGACTCTCTTACCTAATGTATCAATCTTACGAGACTCTTTGTTAATAGGTCGAGCTGTAGTAGTTGAGGAATTACTAAGGTGAGTAATTTTTTCTTCAAACAACATGAAGTCTTGCTATATTATGACAAGTGCAGACTACACAGCAGTACCTCCATGGAGGAGGGACAGAACCTACTTAGGGAATAGGCTCTGAAGCGCGGCTGTGCCAAACAGAGCATCCCTCCTGGCCTGAATATCCAGGGAGTAATGCTTGGTGAAAGTGTGTACTGTTTTCCAAGTAGCTGCTTGACATATCTCCAAGATAGGGATGTCTCTAGCAGCAGCTAGAGATGCAGCTGTACCTCTGGTAGAGTGAGCCCTCAGGCCTGAGGGGGGAACCTTACCCAGCTTTTGATAGCAAAATTGGATACAAGAAACGATCCACCTGGCAATGGATCTCTTAGTGGCAGGTCTCCCTTTCCCAACCTCACCATAAGTGAGAAACAGTTGGAGGGAGTCAAACCTGTGACCCTTGGTACGCTCTATGTAGTAACTAGGGCCCTCTTAACATCTAAGCTGTGCAGCCTCCTCTCACCAGAGGAGGAATGGTCAGTGAAGAACACTGGAAGTGAAATAGATTGGTTAAGGTGGAAATCTGAAACCACCTTAGGCAAAAACTTCCTGTTAGTCCTGAGGACTCACTTTATCCCTGTGAAAGGAAATAAAGTCAGTCTTCTACTGATAAAGCCTGTAACTCACTTATGCGCCTGGCAGAAGTGATGGCTACTAGAAATACAGTTTTCCAAGTCAATACTTAAGCTCTGCGAAGACAGAGGCTCAAAGGGGTTGCATCAGCTGAGCAATGCATACATTAAGATCCCAAGCAGGGGCAGGGTCCCTGAATGGAGGATTGGTATGAAGCAATCCTTTAAAAAACTTGGAAAATACAGGGTGAGCAGAAAGAGAAGAGGGCTTCCCTGCTGAAATGAAGGCAGAGACAGCTGCCAAGTGCACTTTCAGGGTAGCTGGTCTCAGTCCCAAAGAATTAAGATGGACCATATAGTCCAATACAGTGGGTAGATCAGCAGATTCTGGGGAAACATGCTTCCCAGAACACCATATGGAAAACCTTTTCCACTTGGAGTTATAGGTAGCCCTGGTGGAAGGCTTCCTAGCAGCCTTCAGGATTTCGAGAACACTTTGAGAAAGTTGTAGATCAGCAAACTCTAACTGCTCAAGAGCCAAGCCTTGAGGTTGAGGGATTTGAGATTCGGATACCAAACTCTCCCCTGAGCACAGGTTAACAGATTGTGGTTCCTGGGGAGACACAGGGGAAGATGGACTGCTAAGGACAGAAGGAGTGGGTACCAGGGCTGCCTGGCCCAGTCTGGAGCAATCAGGATCATTTTGCAGGGCTGAGACCTGATTTTGACTAGTACTTTGAACAGGAGAGGGAAGGGGGGAAAGGCATAAAGAAACTTCCCTTCCCAATCGAGGAGAAAGGCATCCAGGGGAACTGAGCCCAACACTGGGGCCTGCAACAAAAAGTGGAAGTTGATGATTGTCTGGGGCTGAAAAGATCTATCTGAGGAGTGCCCCATCTGGCAAACACTATCCCCAGTACTAGGGGATCCAGTGACCATTCGTGATGGCCCTGGGAAATCCTGCTGAGAGCATCTGCCAGGACATTGTCCTTGCCTGGGAGGTGAACTGCTATGAGGGAAGTGTTCAGGGAATAAGCCAGAGACCACAACTTCATCGCCTCGGTGCACAAGGCCGAAGACCGAGTGCCCCCTTGTTTGTTGATGTACCACATTGTAGTGGTGTTGTCTGTTCTGACCTGTACCACCTTGTTCTGAACAGATGCAGAAAAACCTGAAGTGCTAGAAAAACAGCTCTGAGTTCCAACAGATTGATGTGGAGCAGAGATTCCTGGGGACCATAACCCCTGGGTGGAGAGGTCGCCCATGTGAGCTCCCCATCCCAAGAGGGATGCATCTGTAGTAAGGGTCAAGGAGTGGGACAGAGGGATGAAAGGCACCCCTTGTCTCAGATTGCTCTGATCCTGCCACCACTGAAGGGCCTGGATCAGGGTTCGAGTCACTGGGATTAACTTGGATAGGGGATCTCTTCTTTGAGACCAGAAAGCTCTCAAATGGAACTGAATGTCCCTCATCTGAAATCTTGCTCCTTGCACTACAGCTGTGGAGGCAGCCATGTGCCCTAGGAGCTGCAGGAAATGCCTTGCTGGTCGAGAGACCTGCAGAGTGAAGGCAGGCCAGGGCCACTAAGGTCCTTACCCTTTCCAAGGGAAGGAAGGCTCTGGCCTGCTTTGTGTCCAGTTCTGCGCCTATAAAGGTGAGTACCTGGACAGGTTCCAAAACTGACTTTGGAAGATTGAGAAGAAATCCCAGAGAGGTAAGC
The DNA here is from genome assembly GCA_016271365.2 of Neoceratodus forsteri. Taxonomy (NCBI): domain Eukaryota; kingdom Metazoa; phylum Chordata; order Ceratodontiformes; family Ceratodontidae; genus Neoceratodus; species Neoceratodus forsteri. Next base: position 1,269,581,649 of record CM057449.1, on the reverse strand, counting down.
AGCTGCTGGGTAACTAGCAGGTGTGATTTGACCTGGTCTGGAGACTGACCCACAATGAGCCAGTCGTCCAGGTAGGGAAAAATGGCAATCTTGCCTTCTTAGATGAGCAACTGCTACTGCCAGACATTTTGTGAACACCCTTGGGGCAGAAGTGAGGCCGAAGGGCATTGCTCTGAACTGATAATGGCCTGAGGGCAGTTCGAATCTGAGGTACTTTCGATGGGAGCTTCTGATAAGAACATGGAAGTAGGCATCCTTGAGGTCCAGGAAGCTAGCCAGTCCCTGGCCTTAGGGAGGGTAAAATCATTCCCAGTGTCACCATTTTGAACTTTGGCTTTAAAAGGTGCTTGTTTAGATATCTTAGATCCAGGATAGGCCGCCACTCTCCTGTCTTTTTGGGGTAAGGAAGTACCTGGAGTACAGACCCTTGCCCTGGTGTGGGGGAGAAACCCTTTCTACAGCTCTGAGAGCCAGGAGGGTTGAGACTTCTGTTTCCAAAGCAAGAGTCTCTAAAGGGTTTGCAGGTGGAAAAGATCTGGCTCTCATCTTTGGAAATTTTTTGAAGCTGAGAACCAGACCCTGGCTCACTACTTCCAGGACCCACCTGTCTGATGTTAAAGACTCCCAGTCCTGGACGAAGTGAGCCAGCCTGCCCCCCTACAGGTAATGGAGAGCCGACCCTGGGCATCCCATCAGGGTGCCTGTTTGGCAGGGGCTTTAGGCTGAGGGGTGGGAGCAGGCCTGCTCATACCCCGTCTGCCTCTCCCTCTGAAGAACCCCCTCTGAACATAGGCTGAAGAGGAGGCCTGGGTCTGGTAAAAAGGCCTGTGAAAAGGCCTGCCCCTACCCCTGGGGGGCTGCCTCTGAGGAGTGGCTTGCCGTTCCTTGGCTTGTGCACTCCTATAAGTGGTTCTATATTCATCCATTTTCTTCATATAATTCTCTGTCTGCTCCCCAAACAGAGAATTTCCCACCACAGGAAAATCCATAGCCTTAGACTGGGTATCCTGTGACAAAGTAGTACACCTGAGCCAGGCCAATCTCCGAAAAGCCACAGATGTAGCCATGACTCTAGAGGATACATCATTAGAATCCACTGCAGCATGGAACTGCACCTTAGATGCCTCAATACCATCAAGAGCCACCTGCTCCAGCTCCTTTGCAAGCTGGCCAGGGACCTGTTTGGCTAAGGCCATGACAGTATCCCATCTAGATTTCTGGTATCTCGCAACATAAGCCATATAGTTTGCTTGTCTGAGTCCCAAGGATGCTGCCATGTATTGTTTTTTTGGCCATGGCATCAATCTTCCTGGAGTCCTTGTCAGGAGGATGTGAAGCCAGGGGAATATTAGCTTTATCACAGGCTGCAGCCTGAACTACTAACATGACTGCATTGCTGTGAAAGAAAATCTGTATCAGGACCTGACAAAGTGTACCTCCTGTCCATCTTTTTATCTACAGGAGGCACAGAATTAGGAGCTTTTAAAATTTTTATTGTTTGTTTCCTAAAAGATTTATGTAAAGGATGGACAATCTCCTGGACTCTGGGATATCCATCATCTCCACATAGTCAGGCTCCTCTTGCTCATCCAAAGCCTCCTCTAAGGGAAGCTGGAGGGTCTCAGCAACTTTTTTATAAAACAAAAAATGAGAAGGGGACTCAGAAAGCCTAGGGGGAGATTCACCTAAAGGTCTGTCTGGGGAGATGTCCGGTTCAATGGGCACATCCAGACTTTCAAAGTCACATTCACACTGATCATAATCCTCCTCCCCCTCCTCTGGTTCATAAAACTCTTCTATATCATATTCCTGAACCAGTGGAACCGACCGAACCGACCTTTTGCCAGACAGTGGCGGTTCGGAGGGAACCGGGACAGTGACTGGACAATCTGTATTGCCCTGGCTATCTCTGCAGCAGTTGGAGAAGGAATTTTGGACTCCAAACCTGCTGATTTTTTAGTTTTCTTTGCTGGAACTGGCTCCTCAGAGCCAGCTTTTCGTTTGCCCGAGGAAGTCTCGCCCTGGTCAGAGGGACTCCTCGATCCGGCTGGCCATCGGGTCAGCGGACTTTTTGGCCTCTCGTTCCTGAGCCTGCCCACTCTCTTGTCCAGGGTGGCTGCAGGAAATTTTACAAATCTGGCAGTCTGAATTGGGGTGGTCAAACCCCAGACAATAAACACATGTGGTGTGTGGGTCAGCCTTGGCAAAGGCTTCCCCACAGACACTACAGTGTTGAAACCCAGTGGGCCGGTTTTTCTTTTGGGTTTCTCAGACATGATGCCAGCCTAACCAACAAACTTGCCCTTTTAATGGCAGTGCCAGGCAAGACACCCTTATCGGTTCCAAACCGTGTCACGGGTCGTGGAAAAACCGTAATGAAATCCGTTTTTTTTAGAACCGATAAGAACCGGGAACCGCACTCTAACAAACCTTAAAAGGCTTTAAAACCAAGTTTAAATACAATTCGATCGGTTCAAACCAGACCGATAACAATTACAAGTTCCACACAGAAAAACCTATCTATTACTTACAATACCATAGACAGAGCTTGAACCGATCGGTTTGCGGTTAAAATAATAAATCGCGGTTAAATTCAACCGAGAAATAGCGCTTTAAACCAGAAATGAACCGAGCAACAGGAGGAATCTCGGAGCGACTGTTCAGTGGTGATAAAGAATCTGACGGTTTCGGTTTGAAACCACCTAACAGAGCTTCTTAACCGAGCTCGCTCTAAGCTCCATGCTCTGCATGGAAGTTAACTCTTACCTCCGGAGCAGTTCTAGTGGTGGGACAAACTGGCCATATAATATGCAAGACTTCATGTTGTTTAAAGATACTGACAACAACAAAATGGAAAGGACCTGGGAGTTAGTCATATCAGATGACTAAGATGAACAACAATATGAGAAGCAGTAAAAAGGGGCTGGGGAGATTCTGGGATGTAGGGAGGCATCACCAGTGGCTGATAGGTTGGCCCTCTCTACAGACAGTTGGTAAAACCACATCTGGGTACTGTGTACAATGGAGACCCATCTCCACGCAAAGACATAGACAGGGTGGAGGCTGTCAGGAGGCAACCAAAATGGTGCAGGGTCTACTGCAAGGAACTATATGAAGAAAGACTAAAGGGCTTAAGATGCTAGCCTCGAGGAAAGGAAGAGAGGGGGGACATGATAGAAACTTTCAAATACCTCAAGGAATCAACAAAGTCCAGAGGAGCATCTTTCAGAAAAGAGATGTGCAAGAAAGGAAAGGTGCGTGCCTACGTAATTAACTTGATCTTCTTGGACAGGTCTCCACCACTCATTCACACTAGTGGGATTAGCGCCGGAGGCACTAAGACCCATCGGGAGCAAACTTTTTGCTGGAGGGTCGGGCGCGCGAGACCGGCGCCGCGAGCAGCGGCTCGAGCGGTAATGACCATCTCGGCGACGACCCTCCAACCGCCTCAGTACCTTTTTACCAAGGAGGTGCAGCGCAACTAACGTAAAAGTAAACCCAACATTAAAAACGGACATAAGATAGTCCGTGATGACCCGTGTAAGAAGGGTCAGCAAAGAAGTCCTCACGGCCTAAAGATTTGAGGGAAGACCAATACAGCGGTGAGCTCGGGGATGGAGGGTGGGCGTGTGAATGAGTGGTGGAGACTCGTCCAAGAAGATCAGAATTACGGTAGGTGCGTAATTTTCCTATCTTCCTGGACATAAGTCTCCACCACTCGTTCACCTAGTGGGAAAATACCAAGCTGATAATCCCCAAAGGCGGCAGGAGAGCCAGAGCTCACGCGTCTAAGATAGAAGCCATTAAGGATAGTTCTGCGAATCGCGGAATGTCGCCTAGCATGAACATCCAGTGCATAGTGCTTAAGAGGTATGCACTGAGCTCCAGTGGCGGCGTTGCATATATCTGCAATTGGAACATTGCAATTTCCGCTAGGGATGCCGCGACCGCCCTAGTAGAGTGGGACACTCTACCTTCTAATTTAACTTGAGCCATGGAATAGCAATGACGAAGGCATGCCACTAACCATGAAGAGATGCATCTAATAGCGACAGGTTGACCCAGCCGGGTGTCGCTGAAAAGCGAACAGTTGCTGAGTCTTGCGAACATCCTTGGTTCTATCTAAATAGAACATAGGCTCTCTTAACATCCAAGGAATGAAGAGCTCGTTCCCTTCATTTTGGAAATTAGCGAAGTAAGCGGAAGTACCAGAGGTTGGTTTAGATGGAATTCTGACACAACCTTGGGAAGAAATTTAGGATAGTCACGGAGAACTACCTTGTCTTTATGGAATACAGTATACTGAGGGTCCGTAACCAGGGCATGTATCTCAGAGACCCTGCGGGCTGAGGTAATGGCCACCAGGAAGGCAGTCTTCCAGGTAAGAAATTTTAGCTCACAGGTAGCTAAGGGTTCGAAGGCTTCCAGTGAGCATGTCCAGCACCAGGTTAATGTCCCAGGCTGCAACTGGGCGCTAACAGGGGTCTGGTATGGAGAATCCCTTAAGAAATCTCTTCACCATAGGTAACTGAGCCAGAGTTAAGGAAGAAACCGCTCATGGAACGCTGAGATGGCACTAAGGTGAACTTTAACTGTGGAGTACTGAAGACCTAAGTTTGATAGGTCCAAAAGATACTCCAGAACCTTGCCAGGAGGACAGGAAAAGGATTCCAAGAGGATTTTGCACACCAGAGAAACGTTTCCATTTGGGCGTCGTTTTCGGTGGCTGGCTTCCGAGCAGCCAGAAGGATGTCTGAGACTCTACGAGGCGTTGAACGATTCACTTCTATCTCTTCAGGAGCCAAGCATGAAGGTGAAGTGATTTCAGGTTGGGATGGACCAACGAACCCTGAGTCAAAGACTGATTTGCAAGGAAGTGGTCTCGAGGAGGCTGCCAACATACTGTTGAGTAGAGGAAACCATAGTTGCCGAGGCCAGGAAGGAGCAATGAGAATCATCTTGGTCCCCTGAGACTCGAACTTGAGGAGAACTCTCTGGATTAGAGGAAGCGGTGGAAAGGCGTAAAGAAAGCGTTTTGTCCACCGCAGCCTGAACGCATCCTGACAGAAAATGCCAGGCCCTGGATTTCTGGAGCAGAAGAGAGGCAGTTTTGCGTTGAGTGGGGATGCAAAAAGGTCCAGGTCTGGAGTCCCCCACTCTTTGAACAGGGACCGAGCTACGGCTGGATCGAGAGACCACTCGTGAGGGTCTGCCTCCGTTCTGCTGAGGTGATCTGCTAGGTCGTTTTGTATACCTGGCAGATAAACCGCTTGAATCAGAGACTTGTGCTCCAAGCACCACTCCACACCCTCATTGCTTCCCTGCAAAGGGATAAGAATGACACCGCCTTGCTTGTTGATGTAATACATCACTGCTTTGTTGTCCGTTTGAAGGAGAATGTTCTTGTGACAAAGGACATCCTTCAGAGCTCGGATTGCATAGAGGACGCTCTCATCTCCAGGACATTTATGTGGAGATGAGTTTCGAACTGAGTCCATACACCTTGAGTGTGGAGGGAGAGACAGTGAGCTCCCATCCCATTAGCGATCGTCTGTGGTGATGGAGATCTGATGATCGAGGGGAGCAAAGGGGAATCCTTCCAGGAGATTGCTCTCTTGAGACCACCAGGTGAGAGACCTTCGAAGGGGCTCCGTCACCTTGATGGGATAAGACTGGGGGTGAGAGGTCGGGGACCACTGAGTGGAGAGCATCCATTGGGTGGTTCTCATGTGCAGTCGGGCCAGAGGGACAGTGAAGACCGAGGACGCCATGAGACCCAACATGCGTTGCATCGAGAGAGCTGTAACCGATTGGTTCTCCCTGATGTAACGGGCCATTCGAAGGATGTCGAGTCTTCTGTCCTCTGGAAGGAAAGCCTTCGCTGAAGAGGTGTCTAGAAGCGTCCCTATGAAAAGGAGCCTCTGGGAGGGTTGCAGTTGAGATTTTTTCAAATTCAGCAGAACTCCCATGGACGTGAGAAGACGAGAAGTCGTTTGCACGGCTTCCAAAGTCCCTTGGCCGGAAGGGCTTGCTAGAAGCCAATCGTCCAGGTAGGGAAACACTCGGAGTCCGACTTTCCTGAGATGCGCCGCGAGAACTGCACAACACTTTGTAAAACTTCGGCGCCGAGGATAGCCCAAAGGGCAGGACTCTGAACTGATAATGCTGACCCAAAGCTACAAACCTGAGGAACTTGCGGTGGGTCGGGTGGACGGGGATATGCTGGTAAGCATCCTGCATATCCAGAGAGGCCAGCCAGCGTGCTGATGCAGCAAGGGTAACAGGGTACCTAGGGAAATCATCTTGAATTTCTCCCTGGGGAGGAATTTGTTTAACTTTCTGAGGTCTAGAATGGGGCGCATCCCCCCAGATTTCTTTGGAACCAGAAAGTAATGGGAGTAGAACCCTGTGTTTCGCAGATGCGGGGGCACCAGTTCTATTGCCCTGTTGTTCAGAAGGCCCTGGATCTCCACGGTGAGGAGGTCTGACTGAGAGGCCGACAACCTGGGTTGTCGTCTGGGAGGACAATTCGGGGGGGTTTCCAAGAAATTGAGAGAATAACCCTCTCGAATTATCCGAAGGACCCATTTGTCGGAAGTTATGGACTTCCACTGGTTGTAGAAGTACATCAGGCGACCTCCACGGAGGAGAAAGTTCCACCTCGGGCAGAGTGGATGGAACTTGGGCCAGCGACTCATAAGGTGGCGCTGGGAGCTTTGGGCCCCTCGCTTTCTGCTCTCTTCTTTTGAGGTTGGGCAGGTTGGCTTTTATGGGCTTCCCTGCCTCTGCAAAGGACTGCGACTATGAAACTGGCGTCTGTTCACATGCCCGAGAGGGGGCAGGCGGAAGTCTGGCCAACAATGGCCGATCTAGTCTTCTGAGTGGCCTCTAAGGCTTGCTCCACCTGAGGGCCAAAAGAAAGGAGCCATCAAAGGCAGCGCCATCACCTGCTGCTGAGCATCATTCGTGAAGCCAGAAGTACGCAGCCAGGAATGGCGCCGAGTACAAATCCCCGCGGCTGCTGAGCGAGAAGCAGTGTCGAAAGCGTCCATGGCGGCTTTGACCTGTTGGTTATTGGACTCAATACCTCTAATAACGGTCAGAAGAAGCTCTGACTTGGAATCCGAATCTGGAAGAGCTTCAACCATTCTTTTCATAGAGTGCCACAGGATATACTCATACTGAGAAAAATAGCCTTGATAACTGGCAATCGCATACTTAGAGTGGAGGCAGCAAAGACTCTCTTACCTAATGTATCAATCTTACGAGACTCTTTGTTAATAGGTCAGAGCTGTAGTAGTTGAGGAAGAAACGACCTTGTCATTCTCTGCCAGGACTACAATAGGATCCGCAAAGGCTTGGGATGCCAAAATGGGACGATCCTTGGGAGCTGAATACTTCTTATCAATGGATTTAGCCACTGAGGGAATAAGAGCAGGATTATTCCATACCATTTGAGACAGCGTCTCGAAGGAAGGCTGGATCGGAGGAGTCAAATCTGTAGGGATCTCCGAAGCATGAAGATACTGGAGTCTTAATATCTTCCCAGGATCGATGTCTGTAGTCTGGAGAGAAAGAGTGGATCCCAGGTTCTTCAACAGAGACTTAAAGGACAGGTCCTCGACCACAGGCTCTGTAGCAAAGAAAGATCCTGTTTCCTCCACTTCATCACCCAACCGAAGGTCTGGGTCAGGCTCAACATCATCTCCTGATGGTCCAGAAAGGACTGTTTGGACAGGAAAGGAGTGAAAATTAGGAGAGGAGGAAATAGCAGAAAAACAAGGAGAGTCCCCAAGGGCTGCCGGCGCGAGGCAATAAAGCAGACTGAAAGCTGGCACCCGAGGCGCCTGGCGCGCCCGAAGAACTGCCTTGACATAGCGCCCCGGTGGCGCCCAGCGGGCAGCGACACAATGTGCCGCAGGCGCCCGCCCGGCAGCGCGCGGTCGGCTCCATGACGGCGCCCGCTATGACAGCGCCGCCCTATCCAGCAGCACCACCGGCGGGCGCCGGCCAAGACCGCGGCACAAGCAGGCGCCAACAAGCCAGCAGACCCTGCGGGCGCGGAAAAGCCCCAGGAACCTGGAAAGCTAGAGAAGGAAAAAACCAGGAGATAAGGGCATCGGTGAGGTCCCCTGCGCCGCAACCATGTGAGGGAAACACCTAGCAGGTCGCTGGCACGAGAAGAAGCGCCAGAGCTAGGAAAGGTCCAACAGCCCTACCTGATTGCCGGAGGCCGAGCTCCGAGGCACCGGGAACCGAGCCAGGCAGAAGAACCAACCTCCGAGCCCATTGCTCCATAAGAGCGCCCACTGATGAAACTGCTCATCTGGAGTCCTACCTATAGGCGGAGGGACTCCGATGTCGAGGATAGCGATTACGGAAGTGGCGACTCCGAAGAAGGAGACGGCAACTAGCAGCGATAACCCGGCGTCGGCCGAGCAGACATACCAGAGGCGACCGAGTGATGCCTTCTTTGACCTGTGGGCCAAGAAGAGCTCGAGATGAACGTGCATGCCGAGAATGCGACCGTTTATTTTTATGCCGGCGGGGAGACCGCCCATCCCCCCGGGCATCGGACTGACCGTTGTCGGAACCCCGCTGAGGAGAAGGAGGCTGACCGGACCCAGCCCGGCTGACTGAACAGCTTTCATACGAAGTCTCCCTACCGTCACCTGACCTGCTCATGGTCGACTCCGTCCAGTAGGCCGAGACTTCTTCGAGTAAAATTTAAATATTAGAAAAATTTAACGAAAATAGAATAAAATTAAGCGATACTACTTATCGTGATAAAGTTACAAAAAAACAAACTGAAAACTATGCGCTAGTTTGAAGTTTGACTCCCAACTGAGCAGCGGCGTCGTCCACTGAAGCGCTTTTCGACGGCGGGAAAAAAGGAACTGAGGCGGTTGGAGGGTGCGTCGCGAGATGGTCATTACCGCTCGAGCCGCTGCTTTCGGGCGCCCGTGTCCTGGGCGCCCTCGCAAGCCGACCCTCCAGCAAAGTTTGTTCTCGATGGGTCTTAGTGCCTCCGGCGCTAATCCCACTAGTGTGAATGAGTGGTGGAGACTTATGTCCAGGAAGATCAAGGGGGCACAATCTGAAGATAGAGGGGGGACAGCTCAGAGGTAATGTGAGGAAGTATTTCTTCACAGAGAGGGTTGTAGATGCATGGAACAGCCTTCGTGAGGAGGTCATGGAGTCAAAAACAGTAGGACAACAGTTCTCAAACTTTGTCACAGTGAGCCTCCCCTAAGCCATGAAAAAGATCTTGAGCCTCCCCTAAAATACTGAAATATTTTTGGGCCTCCTCATAGAAAAATAGCCTGCTCTTCACAGTACATCAGGAATAAATTGAAACCTCATGGCATAGCTTGCTTTCATGTCATTAAGCTTATTGTACCCCCACCTCCCAAAAGGACAACCTATTTTCTCCAATATTTTGACTCTCAAACCATTGCTACCCCTTACTGCCATACCTTCATGGGTTAGACTGCTTTTTCTGTTTCTCCTCTAACTGGAATAACCTTCCTGCCGACCTCTGCCTCTCCCCTCACCCTGCTCTTAGCAACTTCTCAGGGATCATTTTGCTCCTCCTGCTCTTATTCCTACTACCTGTATGGTTAACTCTTGTATTTGGACAGTTCTGCTGCCAGTCTAATTAATCGTTGTTCCATGCTGTTTGTTTATTGTTCGTAATTTGTTTGCACTTTCATTCATTTTGTATTGCTTGAGTGTTTTGCAGTTATATTTTGAATTGTATTCTCTCACTACCCTTCCCTGGGTAACCTGAAATAAACCATGGCTCAGTGTACAGTACCTTCCCTGGTCACAGACTTGTGAATAAATACATACATTCACCTACTATTATCCTCTTTCAGTTTGCCTTATCCCTTCACTCAAACTCTATAAAGTTCAAAATTTAAATACAGTACTTTTTCCAAGACTTGCTTGGGCCTCCCCTAGAAAAGGCTGGAGCCTCCCCAGGGAGGCTGGCCTCACTGTTTGAGAACCCCTGCAGTAGGAGAATTCAAGAATGCATGGGACAGACATAAGGCAATTCTAGTGGGGGGTAGGAGGAAGCAGGCTGTTGGTTAACTAGGATCTGCAGCTTATCCATTAGGTAGGGAAATGGGCAGACTAGGTGGGCCAAGCGGTCCTCATCTGCCATGAGATTCTATGTTTCTACAAGAAAACCTGATGGCAACTGTCAAAAATGCAAATTATTTTTCAGTGCTTATGGACGTAGTACTGATAGTGGTGCAACGGAAAAGGAACTGGTTTACATAATTTATGTAAATCCCATCGATGGTCACGTGGAGACTAAATTTTTATGAATGAAAGCTGTATCAGATGCACAAGTGAGGGACTGAAAAATCGCCTTTTAGACATTCTTACAAACAGTGTCCTTAATATAAAAAAAATGGTTGGGTTTGGGGCTGATGGGGCAGCTGTCAACATGGTTGTAAGACGGTGTGTTGCTGCACTTTTAAGAAAGACATACAGTGGTTGGTTACTGTTTATTATTTCTAACACAGATTAGAACCGTCCATAAAAGAGGTTTTGGATAACACCTATTTCAAAGCAGTTTCAAACTTTCTAACCCAGCTGTTTCATCTCTATCAGAAAAGTCCTAAGTGACTTAGAGAGTTACGGTCCCTTGCCCAGGCCATGGAGATGTCAGCTGAAAAGCCCAAGAAGGCCCATGGCACACATTGGGTGCGGCATAAACTTCTTGCCACCCGGGCTGTTACCAAATCATTCCCCATAATTTGTGCCCATTTAGAATCTATGGCCACAGATCCAACTTATGACCAGGCCAAAGCCAAGGGAGTGTTGCGAATTATGACTAAATTCCAAATGGTTGCACACCTTTTGTATTTTGAACAGCTGCTTCAGCCACTTGCCAGGTTCTCACTAGCACTTCAAAAAGAAGTTGTTGAAATGCCAGAGCTACTTAGCTCTGCTGAAACTTTGAGAAACTCTCTTGACCATACTAAGCAGAGTGGTCCCATAAGTGGCAGTGAACTTGACATTCTCTTAAAAAATGGGTCTGACATTTTTTCAGGAGCATGTCCTGAAGTCACTTACAAGGGTGTGAAATTAACGCATCTTAGTGGTCAATCTGTTAAAACTTTTAAACAGCAATGTAAGAAATACATTATAAATACTGAGAACTGTTGTGAACAAAGAATCTGTCTGAGTGATGAAAGTAGTATTTATAACCGTGCAAAAGTGTTAGATACCAGACTTTGGCCAGCAGACCGAAAGGAACTGGAGCTGTATGGTGACAGTGACATCACTATAGTAGCTGATGATTTTTCAGCTCTTTTGCAGCCTGACTGTAACGCCACTCAAGTGCTTGCAGAATGGTGGGAGTTTAAGATTTTTGCTCAAACCAATTTCATCAATCTGTCTGCCTCTATCATCTGGTCAAAGCTGGCATGTGACTTCCCAAATTCTTACCCAAAATCTGTTGAAGGTTGTCAATGTGTTGAGAGTATTTCCTGTGTCTAATGCAATAGTAGAAAGGTGTTTTTCAACTATGAACAAGGTATAAACTGACTGTAGAGCATCTCTGTCAGAGGACACTATAGAAACATTGATTTGCATTAAAAAGCAGGGTCCCCCTCCAGCTGAATTCAACCCAGAAAAGGGATGTAGACATATCTTTTAGTGCAAAGCCAAGATGTTCTGGTAATTTGGCAGCTGATGGTGAACCCCCTGGTCCCTCCCCCCCAAAACAGGACAGAACTACTGGCTACATGCCTGGTGAAGAAGTGTACAATAATGGACAAGGACACAAAATTCAACTAGTCTTTGTTGGTTACTGTTTCTGAGCTGAAGTCAGTCATGAATAATTGTCACTTCACGAATAATAATTGTCACCGTCTGCTTTGCAGACATAGTCACATCACGCTGACTCTTCTGCTCATGTACTGATGGTCAGAAATGGCAAAATAAAACAGATAAAGTCTGAAGCTATGTGTGCAATGTGTATTTTATCAATATATAGCAAGATAAGTAGATTTCATAGGGTTTAGAGCAAAAATATAAATTTTTGGTAATTGCTAATTAACTTCGGCCAACTGCTAATCACTTTTCACTTTGATTAGCAGAGGCCACTAATCAAGTTTCTGACACTAATTTATGCCTTGCTATCCCTTAACAATTGAATCCCCACCAGGAGCTGTTTCTTCCTCCTCTGGGGTTCTCTGCCAACCACCTTGGGGTCTCCTGTATGGAGGACCTCCACATCCTCCCTGGCTACTACTGAGGGTACCTCCATGGGACAGTCCCACCCAGCCACAGTGGCATACGAGTTGCGTAGTGGAACCACCTGGGGGATGTGCCTCTGACCCACCACCCTCACCCTCCTGACCCCACCGTAATCCAGCCGCCCCTCCTCTCTGGCAACCTTTGAGGCAGCAGTGGCAGACTTGGTGGTCCCTGGGTGGGGAAGACGCCTCCCGAATCATAGCCAATGCAGCCTGGAGACAAGCAACTTCCACTCTCAGCCCAGAGAGGTGCACGCAGATAGGACAGCACTGCAGCCTCCAGAAAGTCTCTCTGAAAACTGCTGCCCCACATCCACTGCACTGCACCACTCCCAGTATAGTTACTGCCTACCTTATCTGTTTTTGATTCGCCTACTCTAGGTAGTAGAGGTGGCGGAACTGAGTTTCTGTGGGTGCTGCCCAATTTAACCATTAAGCCTGAGGTTGATTAGCGTTATTTTCACCTTGACGGCCTTCCAGATTATCTGGTTGAGGAGAGGCTCCTATAATTTTTACAGGACCACTGAAACATAGCCTGACGGCTAGGACAATGTTGGATGTTTTGCTCAGCACCAAGAGACTCCAAGCAACTTGAGTGGAGGTGCCGAGCTAAAATTTTGTTGCCGTAGCAACAAGATTTCAAAGGAGCCTTACTTGACATATGGTTGTCAATCAAAGGCTGCTAGGTCACAAAGCCTGAGAATAAACAATGCCAACTGTAAAATCAGACAAAAGAATCACTTTGAGAAACTATAAAAATGATAAAAACAAAGAGTAAAGGTAACACAAAACCAAAAAACTAAACTGAATCAATTTGAAGCAACGCACGGTTCTAGTCTCCAAAGAGATAGTGCGCTCTACAACACAAAAAGAAAAATTTTATAACATATATATAATTATTGCTTTATTTATAGCAGTGAGGAGAAAGAACAGATATTAAGTGAAAAAAGAGAAACCCCATTTAAAGGGTCAACAGTGAGTATGAGATTACACTGAGTTTAAGGAGTTTTTGATAAAAGGCGAATGATAACATGTGTAACTGATACAGCATTTTATGTTTAATTTAAAGGACAAATAACCACACTCCCTGAAGAAGGGGAAAATAATATCACCAAAACATAGGAAATGTGTTCTGGGTGTGATATACATTAAAATAAACAAAATAATATTTGAAAAATATTTGGTGAACGGACTTGTACTTCAAATCTTTTCTCTTGTTATATTGTTAGGCTTGGCATAGGTATCAACCATTAGGGACATCTATTTTTACTTTGTGAGGTTGGCTGGACCAAATTTTCATACTGGCTGGGAAAAAGCACTTAATTAAGCAAGTGCTGCACAGGAGGGCAAACCCAATCTCAGATGATCGTTAGTGGGCTAAGAACTTCATTTGAACAACTGTACAATCAAACAACAACATAAAGAGCCAGGAACATTTTTTGAACTGTGACCCTAAAGAAACTTTTCTGGTCAAAACTGGATATTTGATTTTTCTGGGTTGCTTTAAAGAGACTTTGCTTTAAGGACTACATTTGAACAGATGAAAATTGAAGAAAAAAGAACAAAAGGTTTTTATTTATTTATTATGCTTTATTCCCCTGCCACCAGCTGCCCGGTACCTCGGCCCGGTCATGGACCTCAGGCTTCCACCTCCAAATTGGCCGTAACCGTCCGGTACCCCCTGGCTTACCCCCAGGGCAGGGTTTCGGCACTAGACTCCCCCAGTGCCGCAGACACTGGGATGGGTTGGAGGGCCAGCCTGGAGGCTAACTGAAGCCAAGGCGGGCTTCATCTAGGGCAGCCAGCAGCTGAGCTTTTTTGTTTTTTTTCTGGGGCAGGGACGTGCAATGACGTCCAGCATCCACCCAACCCCCTGAACATTCTGGCGCTGGCTGCTGCAGCACCCCTGGCCTCCGCCAGGGGTCTGTCAAGCACCAGTCGCACTCCCCTCCCTTCCCCCGGAGAAGGAGAGCAGTCCTCAGGACGCTCCATCCTTCTCTCCCAGGCCGGCCCTCCAATGTCCCTGGTCTGTTCCTGAACCCGGGTCACCGGCATTGCAAGTGGAAATCCAACCGCTGCGTCGAAGGGGCCAGCCCTAAAACAAAAGGTTTAAAGACTGAATATTGGGTTAAAGAACATTAGAGACATTTTCATGAAAACATTTGGTTCTGTCCTTTGTTTCTTTAAAACATTATAAAGTGATTTATTGTGTTTAATACTGATAACAGGATGGGTAGGTGTGAATGTTAACCTTGTGAACATACTGCAAGTTCAGCTTAAGGAACAGTAAGAAGAGAAGGACAGAGAAAGATGCAGGACCCCCTTGTAATTAAGATGATGCACTTTTGCACAGTTATAACATCACAGTTCATTTTCAGATAGAAAACAGAACCAAGCAGGAACTCGCTGATAATATTAAAAAAACTAATATGATTCTGAGTGCCTCTAATGTAAATACCAGCCCCCCCCCATGTATTGAATTGTTAAAAATGTCAATACATAGATAGTTTATAAAATGGCTTACTGATACAGACGTTCTCTGTGTTTAGCAATAGCAGTTAAATCATGCCCTTTCGACTAAGAATTTTTGGAAGAACGCTTTAGAAGGAAACACGTCTCTGATATTGATCTAATGGAGAAAAATAAAACGTTGAATTCAATGACAGATGCCTACCAGTAGGCGCCGCTGAAACAGTGGATCCGGCACCCACAGTGCCGGTTTCTGGCAGTTCTTCAACTCGCAACACTTAAGACATACTTTGTGGTACTTGTATCACTTACTGCATAAGAGAAGGAGGTGAATGGCTCTACAGAGGTAGAAACAATAAGCAAACATCTTTTGCACTTGCAACTTTCAAAATGAGCTCTTTTGAATGCATTAACTTAAGCAAACTTAGCTTTTCTTTGTAAAAGAAAACCACATTGTACTGTTATGTGTTTTCTGTTTAGAAACGGACTAAAATGAATGAGGTGTTGCACCCAAGCAGTTTTCCTCTCATGAACATGGTTAGTAGTGGAAAAGTGATTTCTTGCATGTTTTCTTTATTCACAAAAAGAAAATGTTTATAACGTATCTATAATTATTGTTTTATTTATAGCAGTCAGCTTAAAAAGAAAGAACAGATATTAAGTGAAGAAAGAGAAACCCCATTTAAAGGGACAACAATGAGTATGAGATTACACTGAGTTTAAGGAGTTTTTGTTAAAAGGTGAATGATATCATGCGCAATTGATATAGCATTGTACGTTTAATTTAAAGTACAAAATAACCAGACTCCCTGAAGAAGGGGAAAGGAATATCCCTGAGAGGTAGGAAATGTGTTCTGGATGTGATATATATATTAAAATAAATAAAATAATATTTGAAAAATATTTGGTGCACGGAAGGATACTTCCGGTCTATAGACTTACAAATGGAAGGAACAGTGGCAGGCCTGGCCCACACCACCTCCGAAAGAGTTTCAAACGCCGAAGGAATTGGTAGTGTGAGGTTAACTGGAATATATGACACATAGCCATTCGAGATGTAGCCACTTACCTGGGATGGGGCCAAAGTCTCCAGAGCCAGGACAGCCTACATATTCTTTACCCAAGTATGAAAGGAAAGATTGTCCTGGGTGACTGCAGGAACTGCAGACTTATCCTCCAGACTGAAAAAAGTTTCATCACCCCCGCCCACTGACAAAATGAGGTTGGGATCAGGTTTGTCCCCTTCTAAATCGCACTCAGCATGAGAAAGAAGGGGTGTGGATCCTAAGAGGCCTCTCCCAGACCTGGGAATAGGAAAAACAGGCAGCACCGGCACCTGATGCGGCACTAAACCTGGCGCCAGCACCAAAAAACACAGCACCGAGCACGGCCCTGGAGGCAGGGCCAATCGAACACCCAGAACAGAAGAGGCCAGAGTCAGGTCCGAATGCAGTGCCGGAGCAGGCCTCAGAAGGCCTAAGTATGGAGCCAGGACCTGAACTAAACTCTCAAGGACTAGCTGGTTCATAAAAGACTTGAGATGGTTCCAGTACCAATCCCTGCGAGGAAATGGAACAAGGGAGAGCAGCACATGGAACGAGCATTGGCTGCACAGTCCCTGCCAAGGGCAAAGGGGCTATTGGCGGGGGACAGCGCTCTGCCAGACTCAAACTCCCCTGATGCGGCCTCAAGGAACCTAGGTCCGAAGACCCCGGCACCGGGTCCGCAGGTAGGGGAAGACAAGCCAGAAGCTCCACATACTGCTCCATAAGAGCTGTCCACTGATGAAACTGCCCCCCCAACGGAGACCTCGCTAATGGACAGAGAAGGGCTCTGGATCCAAGACTTCGAACAACTGTGAACACAGGGTGACGCCAACAGATTCGGGGAAAGCCCTCTGCTCATGGCCCCAAAAGGACTCTCAGCCTACATACCAGAGGACGACTTTGAGTGGTACTGTTTCTTCCCCTTCCAGTCGGAAAAGGAGGAACCAGAGGCCAACCGGTGCCAGATCCCTGATTTGCATCGAGAACAGGCCCGCTTCTTTTTGTGCTTATGGAAGGACTGTCCCCCCCCTTCCGAACACTGGACTGCTCATGGTCGGACCGCCACTCCATAGAGGGGGCGGACCGAACTCAGCCCAGCTGCCAGAACAGCCTTCTAAGGAAGACTCCCTACTGTCACTGTCACCTTCCATGGTTGACTGTGTTGCTCGGTAGGGCTGAAGAAAACGAAAATGACGTACCTACTCTAATTCTTGATCTTTCTGTGTATCTTCACCATTCATCACGGTTGGGTTCTGGCCCGAGGATCAGGACCCCATGGGAGCTTTTTGGTATTTTTTTTTTTGCAAGGGGGAGGAGTCGATGTCACGGTGGTGCCACTGCCGTGGGCCTTTTCGCGTGGCACTCACGGGTTGGCCACTAACCAATGCCGACCCCTCCTCAGCCCCAGTTGTGCATGCCGGAGAAACACAGAGAGTGGGGACAAGAGAGCCCGAGGGATAGTAAAAGGAAAGGATGTAAAACTAAAAGGAGGAATAAAGCCATAGAGAGCACAGATGAGAAGGAGGCCTAAGAGACTGGGTCAGGAAGGCCCCAATCTCTGGGCAAGTAAGGGAAGGATGAAAGGGTGAAGGGTAGAAGAAGAAAAGAGAAATAAGAAAAAAGGAGGGAGGAGAGGGGAGACACCACGCCCGAGGATATAGCCCAGGAAACTGCTCAAGGAGTAGGATGGTATTGCCCAGACCAGTTCATCTTCCAAGCCAGAGGAGGGACTAATAAGGCTGAAGCAGTAGATTGGCATCAATCCATGAGGGAAAAAGCAGTCAAGAGACCTACCCAGAGGACCAAGGACGGGTTGGTGTCTTCCCCCTCCTGCTGAGAAGAATCTGAAGTGGGAAGGACACTTTAGAAATATCCCTGAAGAGGGAAACCCCAAGGGATGTTCTTTTAGCTTTTTATAGAGAGAAGTCACCTCCAGAGGAGGAATTGTACCAAGAAGGATTTATTCTCCTCTGAATGAGGAGAGGAGATTACAGAGAAACCACATTATGGAGACTGGCATAATGTGATTGGAGGAAAAGTAACTGAGGGACTCACCAGAGCTTCCCCTCTATACTTCCTCAACGACCAAGGCTGGAGGGAGAGGACTAAGTCCAAGACAAGTCTATCAGAATAGAGGAGGGGCCCTGGAGACTCCCAACAGAGGGTAGCCCCCCTGCCTGTCTTCTCAGGGGGAAAAAAAACCTGACCCCAAAGGGGGTAGGGGGGAGGAGGTGCTGAAGATGGACCAAGGTCCTAATTGAGAAGCAAACAGGGAGGAGGATCGCCCAGAGACTGAGGCCTAAGAGGGGAAGGTGGGTGGGATTCAGTGATGAATGGTGAAGATACACAGAAAGATCAAGAATTACGGTAGGTACATAATTTTCATATCTTATCCGTCAATCTTCACTATTCATCACTGTTGGGTGATTACCAAGCCCCTCGAAGGGGGCCCATAATCTCCCTAAGGGACAAAGTCCCTCAGCCTCCAGTGGGGGAGACACCAGAGGAGGGAACCCTAACCAGGCCTGTTTAGGCCTCAGACTAGTCTGGGTGGGGAGAGGGTTCACCTAGAAGGACAAGGAAGGCGCCCCTAAAGTTCTCATCTCACCCTGCGGGAAAAAAAGATGGGTTCCCCGGAAAGAGGAGTCAGTCACCCCACACAGGGCCAGGGGTGATAACTGGAAAAGACGAAGCCATGCTGTCCACCTGATGCAGATCGCTGTACCTGCCAATCTGGAAGCCACCTCTTTGGCATCGTAAGATGACCTTGCTTGGTGCTTTGCAAGCTCCAGGCGCTGCACGGAGAGGGCAATGGGTTGTCTGGTCGTCTCCAAGTCAGGCAAAGAGGCTAGGATCTGACCGAGCAGAGACCACAAGTGCCTACTATAGGTAGCATGGTGGCCAGATGAGCTGACAGACATAAAAGGAGGCGCGCCGACGAGAAGGCTCTCCTCCCCGAAATATCAAACTCAGCTGAGTCACATTCTGGGGGTCGGTCATGCCTTGAGCTTTTATGCCCGGAGGGTGTGTCCAGGACAGTCACACCTGAAGGGGGGTGAGGCAGGGCTCCTGGAGACCAAAGGGGTGTGCAAAACCTCTGACAGAGGTACCTCGGGGCTGGTGCAAGGGTTGAGGCACATCGCCAGGCATGGTACGATGCCTCTCTGAAGGGAGTAGGCCAGGTAGGAACCAACAGGTTGGCCGCACTGAACTTGCCCAAGAAGGCACGCTCTGACCGGTTAGGACTGCGGCTGCCTAAGGTGGAGATAAGGAGCTCATCCAGCAACCCGGACAGGAAGCGCTGCTAGCTGGAAAGATCAGCTGCGGGGGAAAGGTGGACTCCTCTTCCTCAGAGGAGGAAGACGAGGGAGCCGATGAGTCCGGAGAGTTAGGTTCAGGCTGCACTGGGGAGTGGTGGAATACCTCCTCATCCATAGACCGGTAGTAGGCGGGGAATAGTGTAGCTGTGGACATAAACTGCTCCCAGGTAAGGGGTCCCATAGCACCAGAGTGACATGGGAGTGAGGCAGGGGTTGGCAGAGGAAAAGGGGCCAGGCACCTCAGAGGAGGGATGTGGCCTCTACCTGGGCTGGCGGAGCCGACGGGAGACTGCAAAAGAGGAGACCACCCGGTGGTCCCAGCAGACGAAGGCCGCTCAACCGAGCTGGAATAGCCAGGGTTGAGCCCGAAGAGAGCATTCCCCCTGCAAGGCGATGGGGCCGCATGAGCCCAGAAGGGAGGCCCCTAACCTCTAAAGATGAGGTCTCTCTCGAGGAGACCTCAGGGGAGAAGACTGGACCAGTGCTGTGACTCCTTCCTGAATGCCTGCAGGTTCCCAAAAAAGAAAGCTGCCCTGAATTCAGCCCCCTCAACCCCTTGGACTCCGAGAGAGCCCTCTTCCTCAACATCAGCCGAGGTAACTGACACCTGGTAGTTGACTCCTGAGAGACAGCCGGTGCTGCAGTATCCTCCCCCTGCCTGAGACATTCCAGTCATCCCAGAAGTAGGGCCCAGTGAGAACCGTCACAGGAAGGGGTACACCTCCCAAGAGGGCAGATGGACCACCGACTCCAGGCTACCCTGTGGTGCCCCTTGGGGCACCCAAAGAGTGGTCAGCGCCACCGACCCTGGTATCAGTGGAAGCCATCTGGTCCTCGGAAGTGGGCTGAACTGGACCCAATGCACTGGAGGAGGAGGAGGAGGAATCTGAGGATTTTGAAGACTCTGGGAGCCAGTCTGGGTCAGCCTCAGCATCATCCTCCTCCCCAGAGGAGGCTCAGACCCAGACCACTCCCCGGTCCCTCCCAGCCGTGGCACCTCAAGCGGCACTGCGAACCTGCCCCATGCTACCCATGGTGCCTCCCCCATCCCCGGCACCACGAATGGTGCCAAAGGCTGGCTCCGTGCTACCCACGGGCCACCCAGATCAGGGGTGGCACTGGCAGACTGTGCTGGCCTGGGCCCGGAGGCCTCAGACTGCGACGCCGGGAGAGCCCTCGCCTCCGAGGAGGTGACTGCCTGGATAGTGCCTCCCGCCTGACCCCCAAAGGCTCAGGCCGGGCCTCCTGTGCTGTGGAAGGGGTTCCCGCTGAGGCAAGGCTAGAAAAGGTGGAAACTCCCTCCTCTGTGGGCCGTATATGACCACGAGGGGACCCAGAAGAAGGGTCAAGAACCCTGCATTTGGCCACCTGGGTGCGAGCCTGTGCCCCGAAAGTCGGCAGCGCACGTCTGACTTTTAATGCGCGCAACTCCAACACACGATGGTCCATGGAGAAACAGGCTTTGCAGCGACCCAAGCAAGTGAGACACCAGTCATGCTGGTCCGAGACAGAATACAGACAGCCGCAGGAACACCAATACATTGGAGGCTGACCTGCTTTGGAAGATTTCTTTTTGTCCCCCAAACAAGACATGACTGGATGAAAAAAATAATAAACAAATACAGCACTCGGTGTTTGACGAAGAAAATAATGGAAAGGTCTTATCGGTTGATCGCCGAGGAAACGCAGCAGCAGAACTACGACTAAGGAAAACCGTTGGACTAGGCTGTTGGCATAGATAAAATGGTGCTCACTTGACTGCGGGAGAAACAGAACTGGGGCTGAGGAGGAGTCGGCATCGGTTACTGGCCAACCTGTGAGCATCATGCAATGCGTCAGACTCGAGGGTGGGGCCGCCCCAACATCGACTCCTCCCCCTTGTGCAAAAAAAAAAAAGGGATCCTGATCCTCCGGCCAGAACCCAACAGTGATGAATGGTGAAAACTGACACACACAGGATCAGAAGAATTGTATTTGTTTTTTTCAAATGAAGAAAACAAACGATAAACAAATACTGAATGACTAAATGCTGTTTTTGTACAGACGTGAAGACCTGACTCCCGGTGGGCGAGTGACATCACTGAAGAGCACTCGATGGCGGGATATAAGGAACTGAGGCGGTCAGTGGGTCAACGCCGAGACAGCCTATACGTTACGAGCCTGCCTTGTGGTGCCTCGCATGCGTGGTCCTACCTCAGCACCGACCCTCCTGAAGATTTTTGGCTCCCACAGGTTCCAGGCACCTTCAGCTTGAAACACAGCAGTGTGAATAAATGGTGAAGACCACGTCCAGGAAGATCATGCCATATGCAGACAGTCTCATGTTTTTGTGAGAAAATTTCTGCAGAAAGCCTTGGTGTTTAAACCGTTGTCAGAATCTGACTGAGTTTCAGATTGTGTCAGAAATTTGTTGAAAATTGAGAATTACATCAAAATCAGAAAATTATACCAAAAAGCAGTGGAACTCCATCAGAAAATGGCACAACTCGGAAACTGTCCAAATCCATGCCATCGCGTGACACGTTTTGCGCAGGCAAGAGTGCACAAAAAAAAATGCTGCAGTTGTGGCAAAGTACATCAAAACAATGACGCATTTTGAAACTAAAAAGAAAAATTCTGCAGTTACATTGCTATCTACAGTCCGAAGGGACACTAAGTCCATCATGTATACTCCCTTCCCTATTTCATAATCAGGGGTTAACAAGTACGCTGTGGAAATACGTACTCATTTCTAGGGATCCACTACCCACTGTACTATCCAGGATGCTCTGTTAAGGGAAGCATGTGTCAAAAAATGGTGCAATTTGAAATCTACAGTTGAGGAAAAGTGAAGAAAATAAATGACGGTCTGAAATTCTACTTAAAAAATCAGCACATAACTAAAGTATATCAAAATTATGATGTGTTGAAAAGTGTGCCAAACCAGATAAAATAGCAGGGAATGAACACACTGACAATTTGTCCAAATATCAAAGTCCCCCAAAAAAATTCCCTTCAGTAAAGCTCTGGAACAACTGTGGGCACCTCAAAAAACTAAACTAAGAAATAAAAACATAACACAAAGCTGACGAAAGGAGATGGATACTGAGGAAACAGAAGAATCTGCCTACAACTTTAGCTTTTATTTTTAATTTTTTTTGTTTAAAAGTTGGAGACTGGGAGAGGCACACTGAGCTAAGGCTCATTTCCAGGTGCAGCCCCCGGGAGGCAGAACAAGGAGATATAATACAGACAAAGTATGGTTACAATATACAGTTGACACACAAAGTACGAAGTATGGTTGCAATGTACAACTGACACGAAGTACAGGAGATATGCAAAAGTATCAATACAGTAGCCTGGGTAGAAACAGTATATAAGTCACTTTGCAACTGACACAGGCACCAAAAATGAAGATTACGCCCCTACCATAATTTTTGATCTTGCTGTGTATCTTCACCATTGATCACTTGTGGGTTATGGCTGGAGGATCAGGACCCCGCAGGAGCAATTTGTTTTTCTAGGAAGAGGAGCTGGCACTGGCACAGTGCCACCCTCGAGGCTGACGCAGAGCGTGATGTTTGAGTGATGGCCAGTAAACGACACCAACTCCTCCCTCACCTCAGTTCTATGTACACCGGAGAGTGAATAAATTAGAGATAGAGAAAATAAGAGAGCATGGCAAAGGGAGCACAAGGGATAGCCAAAGGAAAGGATATAAACAGAAGAAGATATAATGTCGAGTAAGAGGACAGTATTACCCTAGGGGTCTGGAACAGGGGGCCCTATCCTCTGGGCAAGCGAGCGAAGATAACAGAAAGAAGATAGGAAAGAAAAAAGGAGATAAGAGACCCCCCCTCCAACTCCTCCAAGAAGGGTACTGAGAGGTCAAGGGGAGAGAAACCTCAGCTCAGTCCTAACCTAGCAAGGATCTGCTCCCTCAGCTCAATTATGTGTCTCCCGAAGGTGGAGTGCCGTCAGTTGAGAAAAGAGGAGAGACTGAGTGCTGTGCCAAGAAACAAGAGACAGGAACCTGGCTCAAGCTCTCTCCCCTTGCATCTGAAATAGAGGAGTTGCAGGTCTCCCACTCCTGCTTCAAAAGTGTTTCTAGGGTGGGGATAGAACCCACCCTGGGGCAGAGTCCCTTCTTTCATCTCACAGAACGCTCTTCAAGAGGAAACCCCTACTCCCTCCCCCCAGGGTGGAAGGAAAGGGTCTGAAGGAGGAGGGGCGCTGCCCAGAAACAGACCCCACTGAAGGCAGCGGTGTGGAATAAGAACCTAAAGGTAAAGAGAGAGAAAGGTTCCCAGAGTTCCTAAAACCCAGAGGAGGGCCTCCCTATCCCACAGCTAGGGGGTGGAGAGAACCAGGTCTGGGAGGACCCAGGTCTCCTGAGGGGAGACCTCACCAGGGTCCCGTAAAGAGGGCCCCAGGAATCTCTCTCCTAAAGGGTAAGCAGCTCTGCCTGCCCCCCCAAAACAAAGAAAGGACCCCTACCTCTAAGAGAGGACCAGAGAATCCTGAGGTACCAGCAGGACACAGTCCACAGTATAAAGGTGACAGTAGGAAAAATAAAAATGGTGATAATATTCTGAGGTACTGTCAATCCCCAATGATCCAGAATACTGTATTGTGAACCACGTGGTAAATATGTGTTTTTTCACTGCAAATTGAGGGATGGGGACATGATTTTCAGTGCGGGAGTGAAATGCCTGGGAGTGAATGTGCATGGGGGAGAAATTATGTAGGAGTGAAATGACAGGAGTGAAAGTGGTGGGAGCGAAATGACAAAAATGTTGTACACCCAGAAAGAGAGGTTTAGCAAACAGTATAAGGGATGGGCAGTGGCTGGGGCTGAAATTTGAAGAAGGAGAGGGTCAAGGCTGTCGGGGCTGGATTAGTGAGGATCCAGTGATTGAAGGGCTCGAAGAACCTTCTGGGCAGTGATGTGGGAGAAGTGAAAGCTGTTTCGTGATGGGGGAGGGGGTAAAGAAGGGTTGGAGGAGGCGCGGGTTGTGAAAAAGTGTTTAGAGCGGAGATGGTCAGAGATGAGCTTATTGTCAATGTGGATAGAGGGGGAGGAAGATTTGAAGGGGGGGGGTTAAGAGGGAAGCAAGGCTTTACCCGAATTTGTGTGGTGAGTTAAGGTTTTTCTTTAAGGTATTTTTGAAGTACTGTGCTTTGGCGACTAATTGCTTTGGTGCATGAGTTTCTTAGAGTGTAGTAGGTAGAGTGATCAGTAGGGGAGTGGGATGCCTTGTAGCGTGACCACGCACAGTCATGAGAGATGCAGAGCTTGATGAGGTCAGCTGATATCCAAGGATGGTGGAAGTGTCTGACTCTGTGGTGTCGTGGGGGTGTGTGCAAATTCCAGGCTTTATTTAATATGTGGCAGAAATGGGAAAGTGCTGTGTTGATGCCAGTGGAGGAGTAGAAGAGGGATCAACTGAATGAAGCAAGGTCATGTAGGAGTGTGGCAGTGTTTAGGGAGCATAAGGATCGAACCCAACGGTAGGTAGGGAAGGCATGGGGAAGTTGCAATTTGCACATGCTATAAGTCATGAGGTGGTCACTGAATATGTCTGGGAGTGTACCAGCTGAGGAGATCTGATAGGGTTGTGAGAAAAGAATCCAATCCAGGAGTGAGTGGTTATGGGTGGTGGGGTTTGGCCTGGTGTGTTCGTCTATGAGCTGGTGTAGGTCAAGGGATTCAATTTGTTGCATGGTGGGTCTTAGTGCAGGGAAAGCTCAGTCCAGGTTGAAGTCATCGAGTAGGATACGTTCACCTGTCTCCGCAGACCCCTTCCCCAAGATCCCAGATACTGCAACAGCCATCCCTGGCTTCTCAATCATCCAAAAGTATCATACGGAGAGGGGCAGAGGCACGGCCATCTGCCCGTCCTCCAACACCCAATTTGAACATGTACTGTCTGTCTCATCCCCTTCTGCCAATAACATGCTTCTCCTCAACTCTGTCTCCCCTTCTCCATCACCATACTCATTGCTGGAGTTTTTTTTTTTTTTGCTGCCCTGGCATAACCCCTCCTTCTGTTACTGAGCTCCTTACCACCTTGTTCTCCCACGTCTCCTTCAGTCGGTTGCTCATCCTTGACTTCAACTGGCTCTCATCCTCCCATCATAAATTATGCCAAAACATTAAATCGCTCCAGCTTACCCAACCACTTTCAGATCCCACCAGACTGAACCCCAAAACCACTCCCTTCTGAACTGGATCCTCTCCTCCCACCACCACTACATTGTGGACGCTAGCACCCTTCCTGAAGTCCTCGGTGACTATCATATGGTCTACCATGTGTGCAAGATCCACCTCTCCAAAGACTCCCCTAACTTCATCCAGCTTAGATCCTTCTTTGTTTTTGTTTTTTTGCCACCTGCTGCGGCACACTATTGGCTTGGGGCATCCAGCCCGGAGAACTGGGTAGCTCAGACTGCACACAGGAGGAACCGGGATGGCCATTTTGCCATCCCGCTGGAGGGCTCCCCTCTGCCTCAGCCAGCCCAGACAGCCCCGGACCCTCCCCGACAAGATTCCACCAAAAGTCCTCCAGGCAGCTCGGAGCGCGGCCATCAAGTTGCACAGTCATGCCCAGCCATTTTTCCTCCAATTGGTCCCCTGGAACGCGGATGTGCAATGACGTCTGGGCACAGCGTTCCCCCTCCAGATCGCCAGCACTTGTAGTGCCCCCTGGGCATCCCCAGGAGCCGCTACAACACGGCGAGATTCTCCAACCCACTCCAGGAATAGGAGAGCAGTATACAGATGCTCAATCCCAGTCCTCCCCTGCTGACCCCCGACGGCCCGGGCTCGCTCCCGAACCCGGGTCGCCTGCGAAGTGTGGTGTCCAGCGCCTTAACCCTCAGGCCGACTGCTTAGATCTTTCTGATCCCTGGATCTATCCTCATTACTTGCTGACCTGATGGCAACTAACTGGTCCCTCATACTAACAGCCAGCAACCTTAACGCAGCTCTCAAGTTCTTTAATTCCAAACTCCTCTCATCCTGGGATCATCATGCCCCCCCCCCCCCCAAGGAAAACGCAGGTCTGAGGTTCATGCCTCCCTTGGATCACAGCAAAGTTGCTAGCATGTAACTGTATGTGACCTAGCCTGACGGACCCTCAAGTTCACTGGCTCCCCATCAACCCTTGCTACATGTAAGTCTCTTTCGTTACGCCTGTACCAGAGTTACGAGCTTGCACAGGCCGAGTACTTTGCATCCATGCTTCCAGAACAACCTTAACCACCCCTCAAAGTTCTGGAAGGTCATCCACACACGCCCTCTTCTCCCACCCTCCCAGCCCTCCCTCATCCTCAAGGTGGGTAGCTCCAATCCCACTGCAGTCATCTCATCTTTCAAGTCCTTTTTACCACCTACACCCTCTCCCCATGTCTCCTCAATACCCCTCCATCCCTTCTCCTTCTCCTCCACTCCCTCTGCAACCTTCAAGGACTTCCTTGCTCTGGTGGCCTTGATCCCATATTCCTTTCTCTCTCAGACCAGCCATTGCCCTTCCCAGCACCCACCTCCTCAAACACTCCTTGTCACTTGCCTCCATCCTATCTGTGGAAGCAGGCCACTGTCATCCCGATTCCCAAATGGGAAGACCCCTCCTCCCTGGCAACTACCCTCCCATCTCCCTCCTTGCCTCCCTGGGTAAATGTCAGGAACACCTGATCCTTTACCAACCCTCATGCTTTCCTTGACAACTCTTCCTCCTTCATTCCCTTCCAGTCTGGCTTCAGGAAATCCCACTCCACCACCATCTCCCTCCTCAGGCTCACTGGCTCCAACCTTTCTGGTATGGACCAGCAGATGGTTACCTCCCCCATCTCTGTCGACCTGGCCAAAGCCTTCAACGCTGTTGTCCATTCCATCCTTCTGGGCAAGCTAAAAGCAGCTGGGCTGTCCTCATCCTCTGTTGACTGGTTTCACGTGTATCTGGAGGGTAAGACTCAAGCTGTCTGTATTAGTGGCACCATCTCCCCTCCTCGCCCAATCTGCTCTGGTGTCCCCCAAGGATCCGTCCTTAACCCCATCATATTCTCCATTTTCCTAAATGACCTCCTCTCACCTTCTCCTCTGCGTCCATTCATATGTATGCAGACAACACCGTTCCCTATGCCTCTGGTTCCTCTACCTCTGACTTCATGACCCCATCTCTAACAGGGTTTCTTCAAAATCCAGCACTAGTTTCAGGCCAGCTAGCTGTCCCTCAGTGCCAAAACAGCATGGTGCCCATGACCTTTGGCACTAGGCAGAGGTCTGCCAAGATACCCCTTCCAGACCCTTGATGGGTTGTTATTGAGGATGTCTCCTCTTTTAAATACCTTGCGGTATGGTTAGATTGTCATCTGGACTTCTCTACTCATTTGGACGCCATCCACAACAAGCTACACCCTAAACTTAGGGCACATTGTGTAAGCATTCCACTTTCTGCTTGTAGAGGGATTGTCACAGAGATGATTCTACCTATCTTTGATTACAGTGACATTTTTTATAGTCCTGCTCCCAAGTCCACCCTTGCCAGGCTGGATCACCTCTTTCACTCCTTCTGCTGCTTTGCCCTGGATTGCCTCCCCAGAATCCACCACTGTTCCTGTATTCCCCCCTCTCCCAGCCCTCCCTTGATGCCAGATGCCTAGCTCATTGTGCCACCTTTGTCTCCAACTTCTGGCTGGGCTCCCCACCCCCCCTTTCCTTCCTTTTCTACTCCCTTTGCTGCTGACACCGGCTCTCTCAGTCTCCCCCTACAAAATCCTCTACTGGTCAAGCTTTTTTCTCCTTCTGCCTCCCCCAAACTTTGAAGAACTCTCCCTGCTGCTATTCACAATG
This sequence comes from Neoceratodus forsteri, assembly GCA_016271365.2. Taxonomy (NCBI): domain Eukaryota; kingdom Metazoa; phylum Chordata; order Ceratodontiformes; family Ceratodontidae; genus Neoceratodus; species Neoceratodus forsteri. The sequence goes on along the minus strand of CM057449.1, from coordinate 1,269,553,706 downwards.
CTCTCATTTCTTTATCCCTAAAATCCCTCCTCCATGACTTCATTACTCACTCCTGCAGTTGTAGCTGATCCCAGGGTAATCCCACTGCTCCTCCCTCTATATTACTTCCTTCTTCCCTCCCCCATTTTGCTGTCAGCTGCACTTTGCTGAACTGTCACTACCGATATGCTATATTCTGCAGTACTTTGTGCTTCCTCTCAATTGTCTACTGCATATTTTTACTTTTTTATAATTGTACCATTACTGATGTAACTTACTACTGCACTCTCTGTCACGAACCAGCTCCTGAGGGTCAGGACCATTGAGCTCACAGTGCCCACCCCTAAGTGTAATCTATGACAGGAAGGGGGAAAACAGGATTACCCTCCCCGTGTTCTTCTAGAATGCTCGCCGAGGTCACGACTGAACTCCCGCCACAAGGCCCTAGAGCTCCCTCTTTACTCTGGATCAGGGTACAATACTAGTCTCAAGACTTGTGGCCAAATATGAACCCTTCTTGGTTGGTACACAAAGGAGGAAGATCCAGGCGTCACATGCTCTTCAGGCTAGCCGTGTGACCCTAATTTTGTTTTCTCCCACAGGACATACAATAACCTGGTTCAAATCTCCTGAGACTTTAGTATTCTCCCTATCTTTACCCAGATTTCCCTGTACAAACCCTTGTTAGATTGGTAGTTTATAGTGACACCCCTTAGCAATAACAGTTTAGTCACAGATTATTCATTTTTGAATTTCTACCTTAAGTTCGTAGTGAATTGAAATCCAGAAGAATAAGTGCAGTGTCTGGTTCTTAGTCTGTCTCTGTGTTGTGGCAGTCTTGCTTCTTGTGCATCAGAATAATGTCTTTTGAGGGATCTTAAATATGGATGGCCATCCCAGTCTGTGAATAGCTAGTGGCCTTATTTTTGTTAGGCCCGTAGATGTCACTCTTGCTTTTTCCAGATTTTAAAGAATTATTTTATTTCCTTATTTGAGTTCTCACATCACCACTTCCTTGCACATTAATAACATTTCCAGAATTAGTGCCTTTGAAGTCCTACTGCCCTACAGTGTACGACAATTCACACCAGTCTGTTAGTAAGGGCTGTTTACTAGACCCTGTTTCCCTGCCTTCAAAGGGGAAGAGTTTAATGATCCTAGGGGATGTTTTCTATCCCCTGACAATTGTATGACCCTCTCCCTTTGGCTAGCTGACTAGGGAAATCCCCTTTGAAAATGTAATTTTTGGCTTCCTGGCTAGTAACTGTTTTCCTACGTCACACAGGAATGTAGAGACAGAAAGTGGTTGCCCACTGGCTGCGGTTCTGTAAGGTTAAAAGTATTTACTGTTGCATCAAAAAATTGCAAAGTGCACTTTATTTTTTTGCTCCTTATTTGCTACTCTGGGGGAGGGTTGCAAGGTTCATTTTGACACATATTTTGTAAGACCTTTTCTCTCCCTCCTGTGACCTTTCAGTAACTGGGCATTTTCTTGTGGCATTTAACATACACAACATCACATCAAAAAGAACATACAGAAATATATCTGCAAACAATCACTGGCAGTTGGCTAGCTAGCCACACTCTCCACACCCCCAGGTCACATTTCGAAATGAGCCGTTAGCTCAGTATGTTTTTGTTGGGAAGGGAGGGAGGAAGGAAGGAAGGAAGGCAGGCCCTACCTAGTCTGTGGCACCCCTTCCCCCCATTTACCAGTATCCCCCATTCCCAACCCACGCATGCTTGAAGTCTCCAACATATTTGCCCCTGACTACCTCTGCTGGCAGATTGTTCCAGGCAACACCACTCTTTCAGTGAAGTAACATTTCCTCACTACCTTCTTAAACGTCCCCCCTTCGAGCTTCACCGCATGCCCCCTTATCTTGAAAGTGAGATTAGAAAAAAGGCTGTGGCTAAAAGAAAAGGTCAGGGCTCCCTTAATGTAGCTTTGGTCCAAAGCAAAGGTGGAAACTGTGAACCATGGTGTGCTGTTGGATCACCTCAGGGAGCTTCTGCGGACTTGCCGGCACTGTCATCGGCTGGTTTGAATCCTTTCTCACAGACAGGATACAGAGAGTGGTGATAGAGAATTTCTCCTCACTCCCGAAGCCGTCTCGTTGAGTTCCTCAGGGTTTGCGCCTCTCACCCACGTAGTTCGGGGTGTACATTCTGCCCCTGGCGGGGTCATCAGATACTACAGTTTGGGCTTCCACTGCAATGCAGATGACACCAACTGTATTTGTTATCTGTACCAGGGAACACTTGAAGTGGTTAATGTACTAAATTTGTGCCGGGTCGAGCTCTAGGACAGGATGTCCTCTAGCTTGCTGAAATTCAGCCTGGACAAGATGGAGGTTCTGATGATTAAGCCTGTTTATTGGGATGGTGCAGAGGCAGCAGGAGGGTGACTGGCCTGGTGCTTGATTCCTTTCAGCTTGCAGCCTCTGCTAAGGTGAAGAATCTGGGGTGGGGGGTGTCATTCTGGATGACAGGCTGACACTTTGGCTCAGGTGTTGTCTGTTATCCAGAGTGGCTTTTACCATCTCAGAAACATTGCCCAGATTAAAGTTTTCATCCCACCCGATGACCCTGCCATCACTAGTTCATCCTTTTGTGACTTCCAGACTTGACTACTATAATGCTCCTTACCTCAGGGTTAGAGGAGAGGCCCTAAAGCACCTGCAATTGGTGCAGAGTGCAGCATCCAGGTTGCTGATGGGCCTTTCAAGGCCCTGTTATGTGACCCCAGTTCTGCATGACCTGCACTGGCTGGTCGTGAGGTGGTGGATCACCTTCAGGGTCTGTTTACTCACCTATAAGGTCCTACATGGACTGGGCCCTGGCTACCTGAGTAACCTCCCGACTCACTACCATACCCATCGCCCTCTCTGCTCCTCCAAGGTGGTCGTCTTGGCATTTCCCAGGGCACAGCTCAAATCATATGGAGACCAACCTTTGAGGTGGCTGGCCCGCCCTGTGGAACTTGCTTTCAAGATCCTGAAGTCTTACCTATTTAGGGAGGCCTTTGGATCGTAGGTAGGGCCCCTGACACACTGGCTCCTATCAGATTTGAAATCATTTTTTCGGTTAGTTAATTTAATCTATTTTTTCCTACCTGTTTTATTTATTAATTATATAGCTATCACAGAGATTTTATATTTTAAATGTTGTGTGTATGAATTCTCCTGACCTTTGTACAGCGCCCTGAGCCCTAGAGAATGAGTGCTCAATAAATAACATTTTACTATTTACCCACTTACAAAATCTTAATTACATAATTATCCAGCAGTTATGACTAATCCCAGTGAAAATATAGAATAAAACAGACAATAAATATATAACCTGGATATTATGCCTTAGGAGGCAGTATAGTGCAGTGGTTTAGGGCATTGAGCTGCAAACCTGGAGACCTGGGTTTGAATCCCACAGTCCACACTTGCATACTGTGTGACCCTGAGCAAGTCACTTAACTTCCTTGTGCTCCCATGTCGCACCTGGAAACAAGCTTTGGCTTAGTGCGCCTTTCCTGGTAAAACAATTTTCCCTTTCCTTTCTGTATATAAAATTTATTGATATAGCAATTACAATTTGATAGTAAATAAGACTTTGTTTCCTTCTTATAAGAAAACTATCTCACACATTTGAAGCTGTTATGCAAACTAATTTCTTCTCCAAACATCTCTTTGGTGCTACTCTAACCACTCTTTCTGTGGCACAATCCCTACAAGGTACACAGCCCTTATGGTCTCTATTCTCAATTCCCACACCTCTTTATTTATTTTGTTTTACCAGGAAAGTGGACTGGATCAAACACCCTTTTTCAACCACGCCTGGAGAGAAGGGGATACACAAGGAATATAAAACACACAAAACTGCAACAGATTAACATCAAATTAAAATCACACAGTGAAAATAAGAGAAAATCTATATAAAATATGTATATTTTTACATGAATACATCTGTATCTGAAACAGTTAACGGATATAAGTTAGCTTATCAGGTAATATCCAGACGGCAGCATGTTGATAGTGTCCTTAAGTAATTTCCACATTTCTTTTGAATACATGTTTTTACTTAAAAGTCGAACCCTAATCTGAGACCGCAGTGACTGTTCGGCCAGTTATGCTTTGCCAGCTGCTGTCCCCATCTCCTCACTTATCAATCTCTAGTTTGGGGTTCCCCCATTGTGATTGTTTCATCTTGGCAAGGTTCCTGGAACAAGGAAGCATGCTAAAGATCTCTACCTCCACAAGGTAGGGGGAGGGACCCTACCTTCCTGGGAACAACAGACCCATCATCCTCCACTGGTCAAAGTGCAGGAAAAACACATGCTCTCCCAACTTTCTGCCTTTTTTTTTTTTTTTTTTTAAGATTCCTGTTCTTTTCCATGTCCTTACCTGTCAGGCTTCCACACTACATCTCTTTTATACAGTCCTGAAGGGTACGGATCAGGGCCTGCTCACCTCTGCCATCTTTGTTGACCTCGCAACATCCTACTAGATAAACTTAGACTGGATGGTCTCTCTGGCCTCTTGGTCAGTTTTTTGTACTCTTACTTGTCTGACAGGCACCAGTCAGTCCAAAATAGTGATGCCCTGTTCCCTATCCTTCTCATTCTCACTGGCATTCCTCAGTGCTCCATCTTGGTGCCAATCCTAGTCTCTAAAGCTGCTCAGTGATCTCCCCTCAGTCTGTGCCTCCTTGCACATACATGTGTATGCAGACTGTCTTGTATATTTTTCCTCAGCAGCCTCAGCCCCTGAACTAGAAGGGACTTTGAAGCATACTTTGACAATATCCAAACACTGGCTCCACTATAATCAGCTCTCTCGTAATGACACATAGTTGGTCTCCATGACCTTTGGAAGCAAGCAGAAGCTCCCTCGGCACTCCAGTATCTGTCTTGACAGCACTGGATGGTTCCTCCTTGAAGAAGTCCCCAATTTAAGTACCTGGTCAAAGTTTTGACTTATCCCAATTGATGCCATCCATAAAAGGCTCTTCTCTAAATTTGGTGCCCCAAATTACAAAAAATCTAGCCTCCTACCCTGTCTGCCATGAGGTTATCTTCAAGATGATCCCCCTTGTGTTTGACTACACACATGGCATACAGTGTAGCTCCCAAAACCACCATGTCTACACAATACCCATTCTTCTACTCCTTGTGCCTTTAACTGCCCTCACCGCGCTCAGTGCTTTTCCTTTTATTCCAGTCTTTCTCTCCCATTCATTTGAGGGTAGGTGCCTCTCCCAGTGTGCCCCCTTTCTTTGCAAGTTCTGGATCAGTCCTCTCTCCTATCTCACCTCATCATTCCCCTTGCTGTACTCACTCCACTCTACCGACTCCTGTTTCTTTTCAGTACCCCATTGTAAAACCTCAGCTGCACAGTCTGCCTTCTGCTGTAGCCTCTCCTCCTTTGGAATAACTTGCCCACTCCTCAGCGCCCCCTTCAAAACTCTTTTCCGTGACCTGTTTCTGCCACTAGCACTTCTTCCTTGCCCCTACCATTAGCCACAGCTCATTTCTACCTTCTACAACCTGCCCCCTCAACTTGTCTCACTTGCCCCATAAGTGCACAAGCTTTTTAATAATTTATTATTCAATTTTAGTCCTACCGATTCTCTTTTTACACTGATCAATACTGTATCCTACTAATGACTCCGTATATAATCTGATTTTTATATGGTTACCATAGCTTTATCAATGTTTTCCCCTACATTTCTGGTCTTCCCTCTCCCCTAGGTCACACATTTCAATTTTTGCATATTATTGTATGCATGCCTCCTTTTTGAATTAACTGGATTGGTTTAATCTTTTTACTGTATATTCTCATTTCCCTTGTATAATTCCCTCTCTTGGGTCATGCCAGGAAATATGCTTCAACTCAGAATGCCTTTCCCAGTCACTAAACATCTGATAAATAGTTTGTCCACTGCACAAAAAAGAGGTAGGGAGGGAAGAGCAGTACTGGCACTGCCAGCAGTAACCAGCACTGGCACATCTCCTTCCCAGCCAAAAATCAGTGCAGGCAGTTTATGTCCCTCATGCTGTGGCCCTCACTACCATCAGCAGTGGGGGCATCTGGGACCATATGTATAGACAGGGGTACAGGATAGATATAAATTTAAACTTGTAAAAAGTTAAATGAATAATAATTATCTGAGCCAGTGATTTTCCTATTTAGGACATACCATCCCACCCCACCCCCATTTTAATCAGGATAAGGTTTCATTCCCCTTACTAGGCATTTTGAGCTGTATTGATTTTATTTCTGCCCTTGCAGTCTTCATTTGTTTATACTGCTGGTACATACATAGTTTCTTCTGGATTCCAGGAAACCTTTGCATCCAAAAACACTAAGGCAAACCAGTCATAGCTCAGTTCCAATGGAAATTCTCCTTACCTTGAGCAGTCTCGTTGATTTTTTGTTGAGTATCATCTGGCAAGCTCCAAACAGACAGCCTCCCTGAAGAATCTCCCTGAATCAGAAGTTTGTGAAAGGGCTCCCTACGACCATAGAAGAACCGGGGTAACTGGTGGACAGATCAAAAGCTGCAACATTAAAATAATAATAGGAATGTACAGAAATGCTTGGAAATGTCTCAGGTGGCAATGTCAGAACAGCAGATATATTAAATATCAGACTAGCTACTTCAGCCAAATTGAAATAAATATTACATCCTCAGATCCACCTTACCAGTTTCAATACGCAGAGCTTAATTCCAAAATTCTACTGGTTTAAACCCCAGGAAACTCATAATCTCAAAATACTTAGTTTTAAATGATAAACAGCAGTACAGTATTTTCGAGACCGTTTATCCTGACCAGTGAATGAGGTACACAGTCCTGCAGTAAGACAATCATGGAACCAGTTTGTTTGAAACTGTGCGGGTCACTTTGTTCTAGAAAAGCATGACTCGGCCGGCCCGTCGGCGCAGCGGTGGGATTTCCGCTTCGGCGCCGGGCGACCCCACGAGTTCAGGTAACGGACCTGGATTGCCGGAGGGCTGGTCCGGGAGAAGGGATGGAGCGCCCAATGGACGGCTCTCCTTCTCCGGAGGGAGGGTGTGGGCAACAATCGGAGCACTGAGGACTCCTGGCGGAGGCCAGGAGATCTCGCGCTGCCAACGTTCAGTAAGGTGGGGGAGGGAGGTGGGGCAGACGCCGGCATCATTGCATGTCCCCGCCTCCTCTGGGGAGAAAAACCGGAAAATGGAAGGCGGGCCGGACCACTGAAGGAATGAAGCCCTCCCCAGAGGTCCTCAATTCACCGCCGCCGCTGCAGGGACCCCAACTAGTTACAGTTCCGTGGCCGGCCCCGCCCTCCGGGGGGTAAGCCGGGGGTGACCGAGGGTCCTCGGCAGCTATAGGCGGCGGTGGAGGTCTCCGGGGGCCGTGACCAGGGCAGAGAAATAGTCGGTGGCCTGACCAAGAAAAAGGAGAATAAAAAAAAAAAGAAAGAAAAGCATGACTGAAGCCTGAATCCCCAGAATATCAAATTAAAAGCCGACAATTCTGTATCGCTCCATGCTGTCGATGGGGAAGGTAGTTTATATATATATGGGTAATGTGCTTGGTAGTGGTACAGCTCTAAGACTGTGACCTCAGCACAGACCCCCAAGGACATGGTGCATTCCAGAGGCATTCTACTTCAGTTTCGGCTGTACCACGGTAGGGGCAGCAGCACAGAAGAACCCTCTGGAATAGTAAATGTTTATTTTTTGTGTAGGATTGTGTAACTTCTGGGCAGGTTGAGTCTTTCTGGTGACAGGCGGCAGCCCTAAATTTAAAAATCACACCTGTTAAGCAAAGGCTTTCAAGCTGAATAACCTGCTAGCTAAGTTCCCCTCCAATGCCTACAGTACCTGAATGGAATCCACCTGCCTAGTAGGGTGTTTCCTTCTGACAGGTCTGCAAACTGCCAAATATTTAGCCTGGTGCCTCAGGTAAGTAATTTTTATTCATTCTGGGGGGTGTTCAGTCAGTTTAGGTGTGCTGCCATGTAGCCCCTCCCCCCAGCGTCTACCAACGTGTTGCCTCAAATTTTTTTTTTTTGCTTCCTTTATTTTATGCTTTTCGGGGAGTTTTGACTTTCTGCTCTGGTAGATTAGGCATGTTATTTTGCTGTAAGGATTTTCTTGCAATGCTTTTGTATTAAGTTTGTGTTTGTACCCTACTTTTGGTGGTTTGGTGACAGATGACTGCTTTTGGGTTTACTTTGGTGGTAGCGAATGCCAGCACAGCAATCACTACAGAACTCATCTGATTCTGTTTTTACTTAAGGGCAGCTAACAGCAGCTTAGGTCTCCACTCCAGAGCCACAGCACCCAGGCATGGGGTGGTCATTAGGAGGCACTGGGCTGCCCCACCAAGACCAGTTCCCAGACTGTGGGGAAGTCTACAGTACTGGAACATCTCTTTAGGAGCCTAGAAGCCAGGGAGTACACAAGGCCCTTCCTTCTCTAAGGGAGTTCCCTCTTCTCTTTTGTAGGTTAACTGCAGTGATGGATCTGCTGTGGGGCTCACTTTGGAGCTGGGGAGGTCGAGCCTTGTCAGCTCCCTTGAGCTCTCTCTCTCTCCCTTTCTAAGTCGACTGGGGTAATGTGAGCACCAGAGGACTCTCTTAGGAGCCACACCAGTCTGTTTTGTTTTTCCCCAACTTAACTGCACTGGGGCTAACTTAAGACAGGAGAGCACAGCCTGTCTTAGAGGCTGATATCAAGTTTTTGCTTCCACTAGCCAGCAGGGCTAGTGACTTGGAAAATCCACTAGCCCACTGGTTTTGCTACTGGCCCAGCTGATGTACTTATTAAAATATTAATTTTACCAGTACAGGCCCGCTGGGCTACATAAATAAAATGTCTCTAGGTCCATACAAACCCTATCAGCATTTGTCTAGAGGGCCGGTGCCACTTTCAACTCCTGCTATTTGGTTTTCTTGCACATTAAGCGTAGAGTGTCTTCCTATTGTGTGTGTGATTTACTGTGGATTGTTTGATGCATTATTTGATGGTGTTTTAATTCCTAAATACATGCACCACAGGACAGTGTATCTGTGTTATGTGGTCCGCCAGATGGAGGCTCAGGGTCCTACTGCTGTGCAAGACTGCATTACAGTCAATGAGACAGAGTAATCTGCACTGTAGATGAAGAGGCACACTCATTCCCCTCTCCAAGGATGGGACTGAGTAGACAGTCTGTGGAGCATCTTACATATGCAATGTAAATATCTTTTTCAGGTATTTGTGGTGGTTCCATGGCTAACTACAGATCAAGAAGCAATATATGTAAGACCTGCAGTAAGACTGCACAATCCATGCTACTGTCTGCTTATACCGAATCTCATGTACACAAGTTAATCAGTGATCCACAGGTTCAACCGATGAAAACACCTGAATCCACATGGATCACTCTGGTCAGGGAGGGGTCTCTACAGGCACGTACACATACGCCAGAGTGGAGTGACACAGCTCGCTTATTTGCAGGTGACCCCTGGCCTTGAAAGCAGATCAAATGGAGGATATGAGGGTATGAATATAATCCTGAATGAACAGAGCCAAAACCCTCATGGGGAGGATGCCCCTCTGAGGATGGAAGGAGTGCATGGAAACCCGAGGTAGCAGTTTTGCACTCCCCCTTTTTGTTTTTGTCTGGTGCAGGGCTCCTGCGCTGTTACAACATGCCGGCCTGGACTCCAGAAAGTGCGCTTTACAGCCTCCTATCATGGTATATATGACAGATCTAAAATGGGTCTGGGGGGACAAGTTGCAGTTTTCCTGGACTAAACTGTGCAGTTGTCTTGCCTAGGGGACTCCCTGTTATTTGGATGTAATCAGCGTATGTGGTAAGTGTCCTTGGGTAGCAGGTGAGGAAAATGCAGAGCCGTGGGGACTCCCCACCTTACCTTATCACACAAGACTGCCTGGGCTCAGGCTGCTGCCTCTGCATATATTGGCTTGGGCAGCCTATTCCATTGTGACATCCAGGCGAGGAGTGACCCCACACAACTGAACCATAGGCTGTGTTCATTTTATAATGAGCAGGAGCCATGTGGCTTTTGTTGCTATAGAACGAGGCATGGCCATTTTCAACCCACATGAAGCGAGGCATGGCCATTTTCAACCATCCAGTAGTGGAAGGTAATTTTAATGTTAAGGGTGGGGCTTTTGCCCACTTCAGGCAGGCAACACTACAGGAGCAAAGTACAGTGACGTAAGAACTTACCGTAACAGTAGATCTTTGAGAGAGGCTCTTGCAGTAGGCAATTACATATAGGACTGACGCCGGCAGGCAGCAGGACCCCACGGAAAAATTTCTAGCTAGCAGTCCCTGGCAAGGGACCGCTCCTAAGTCAGGTGACTGGCGTCAGGAGACATCGGTATAAAGGGGCGGTCCCGGACGCCCGCCCTCCAGTTCTTTCCCACCACAGGCCAAAAGAGGACGGACGAGAGAGAAGCGGATATTTCCCTCAATGGAAAAGGAGCTGAAAAAGCCTAGGGGGATGGAGGGCGGGAAGGTATTACCTACTGCAAGAGCCTCTCTGGAAGATCTACTGTTACGGTAAGTTCTTACGTAACTGTACTATCTTACTTCGAGAGGGCTCTTGCAGTAGGTAATTACATATAGGACTGAATCCCAAGCAGTCTGGAACAAAGAGAGGCACCGGGAGGAGGAAAACTACTGCAAAAGTAGTTCTGGTTGTGCAAGTCTCAAGATAGGAGGCCTTGCAAAACAGCCAGCCCGAAGCCTGCTCTACGGCGAAAGGCAACATCCAAACTGTAGTGTTTCGTAAAGGTATGGACGGAAGTCCAGGTGGTGGCAGCGCAGACGTCTGCCGCAGACACATTCTTGAAACAAGCCGCTGAGGCAGCTACTCTTCTTGTGGAGTGGCCTCTGACTTTACCCGGGAGGGTCTTGTTGTATTTGTCATAACAGAAAGTGATGCAATGAACCAACCGCTTAGACAGGCATTGCTTGGAAACAGCATTGCCTTCCCTTTTGTGAGCAAAAGAGACGAACAATTGATCAGTCTTTCTGAGATCCTTCATCCTATTGGTGTAGTATCTCAGAATCCAGTGAACATCCATAGTATGGAGTAAATATTCCCCTTGATTAGAGTACTGCTTAAAAAAAGGCAGGTAACTCTATGCACTGATTTAGAGTAGACTCAGCTACTACTTTAGGGAGAAACGTAGGATTCGTGCGAAAAGCAACTCGTTCCTTGTGAAAAATCAAGTACGGGATTTTACACATCAGGGCCTGGAGCTTGGAGATTCTCTGAGCAGAAGTAATGGCCACCACGAAGAGAGCCTTCCATGAAAGGAACTTCAAATCCGCAGAAGCTGCAGGTTCAAAGGGAGGGAGAGTAAGTTTCTAGAGAACAAAATTCAAGTCCCAAGGGGGAGCAGGAGTACAGATGGGGGGCCTCAGGTGGAGGACCCCTCTGAGAAAGGTCTTAGAGACCTCCAGTTGAGCAAAAGCCTTGTCTGCGAAGGGAACATGATAGGCCGAAATGGCCGCCATGTGTACCTTCAGAGAGGAATGACTGAGACCCAGGTCAAACAGATGACGTAGATACTCCAGCAAAAGCCCCGCTGAACAGGAGAAAGGTTCCACGTTCTTGGAAGTGGTCCAGATAGTGAATCATTTCCACTTCATGGCATAAGTGGATCTGGTGGAGGGTTTTCTGGCCTCCACTAGAATCTCCGCCACTTTGGGAGACACTCCAAAACGGGATTGGGCTAAGTCTGCAGGAGCCATGCATGCAGTTGAAGGGATTTGAGGCCTGGATGGACCAGGGTCCCCTGATCCTGGGTCAACAAACCTCGAGATGGGGAGAGGTAGAGGAGGATCCTCTGAATATCGTTGTAGAAGAGAGAACCAGACTTGCCTGGGCCAGAATGGAGCGATCAGAATCATTTGCGCTCCTTCTGAAGCTAGTTTCTGCAAGACTCGTGGGATAAGTGGAATTGGGGGAAGGCACAGACAAATCTGTCCTTCCAGTCTAGAGACAGTGCGTCGCTCCAAAAAGTGTCTCACTCTGGAACGATCGAGCAGAAGACAGGAAGTTTTGCATTTAGGGGAGATGCAAACAAGTCGACCTGCGGTGTTCCCCAAAGTTGGAAGATATTGTCTAGGACCCCTTGGTCCAGTTCCCACTCGTGAGTCAGAGCAGAAGAACGACTTAGCTTGTCTGCCAGGGTATTGTCGACTCCCGGAAGAAAAAATGACTCACCTTAGCAATGTTGTTTCTTCTAATGCAGTCTTGCTGTATTCTGACAGTAGCAGTGAGTCCCAACCTTTGAACTGCCCCGGAGATGAAAGAGTTAACTTTCCATGCCAGGCATGGAAGCTGAGCTCGAGCCCAGTTGAGACTCTGTCTGTTGCTGTTTAAACTCAAACCATCAGATCTTTACGAGCTAAACTCACTAAGGTCCTGTGTGGAAGCTGTAAACCTACACTAGCCAACTGGCTACTAATCATAAAACACATTTTTTGGTCCCAAAACAAAGACTCAAGTCAGGAGACCCAAAAAATGAAAAACACAACACCAACTCACCCCAAGAAAAAAGGGGGTGAAAACAACAAGGTGGGCACCTACTGAGTGCCAACACTGCACTGCCCACCCACATCCCAAAAACAGAGGTTCTGAGAGGGGCAGGCGGGGGGGTCAGAATACAGCAAGACTCCATTAGAAGAAACAACATTACTAAGGTGAGTAATTTTTTCTTCAAACAACATGAAGTCTTGCTGTATTCTGACAGTAGCAGACTACAAAGCAGTACCTCCATGCAGGAGGGACAGAATGTACTTAGAAATAGGCTCTGAAGCACAGCTGTGGCAAACTGAGCATCACTCCTAGCCTGGATATCCAGGGAGTAATGCTTGGTAAAAGTATGAACTGTTTTCCAGGTAGCTGCTTGACACATCTCTAGAATAGGGATGTCCCTGGCAGCAGCCAGGGAAGCAGCTGTACCTCTGGTAGAGTGAGCCCTCAGGCCTGAGGGAGGAACCTTACCCAGTTTCTCATAACAAAATTGGATACAAGAGACAATCCACCTGGCAATGGATCTTTTAGTGGCAAGTTTCCTTTACCAACCTCACCATAAGTGAGGAACAGTTGGAGGAGTCAAACCTGTGACCCTTTGCGGTCTCTATGTAGAGCTAAGGGCTCTTTTCACATCTAACTGTGCAGCCTCCTCTCGCCAGAGGAGGAATGGTCAGTGAAGTACACAGGAAGACATAGATTGATTAAGGTGGAAATCTGAAACCACCTTCGCAAAAACTTCCTGTTAGTCCTGAGGACCACCTTGTTCTATGAAAGGAGAAATCAGGTTCCACTGACAGAGCTTGAATTCACTCTATGTTTGCCAGAGTGATGCTATAGAAACACATTTTCCAAGTCAAGTACTTAAGCTTTTGAAGTCAAAGGCTCAAAAGGTTGTATGTTGAGTAATGCAAACATTAAGTCCCACAGCAGGGTCCTGAATGAGGGTTGCGTAGCAATCTTTGAAAACTTGGAGAATACAGGGTGGCTGAGAGGAGGGTTTACCTGTTGAAATAAAGCAGAACAGCTGCCAGGCACTTCAGTAGCTGGTCTCAGCCTAAGCTATTTAAATGGACCATATAATCAAGGACTGTGGGAGATGATCAGACTCTGGGAAATATGCTTCCAGAGCACCATATGGAAAATCTTTTCCACTTGAAATTATAAGTAGCCCTGGGGAAGGTTTGTAGGCCTTTAGACATCCATTACACCTGGGAGAGGTGTAAACAGCAACCTAACTTTCAAGAGCCAGGCCTTGAGATTGAGAGATTTGAGGTCTGTACCAACCTCCCCTGAGCACAGGTTAATGGTTGTATTCCTGGGAAGACAGGGGAAGATGGACTGCTAAGGACAGTAGGGGATACTAGGGCTGTCTGGCTAGCTTGATAATCAGGCTATCTGGCGGGTTGAGATCTGATTTTGACTAGCACTTTGAAAGAGGAGGGGGAAAGCATACAGAAATTTCCCTTCCCAACTGAGAACTAAGGCATCCAGGGGGCCTGAGTCTAACACTGGGGCCTGCAGCTGTAAGGGAAGTTGGTGATTGTCTGGGGCTGCAAAAGATCCATCTTGGGTGCCCATCCGAAAATATCACCTAAGACTAGGGGTCCAGGACCATTCGTGATGGCCTGGACATCCTGTTGAGGGCATCTGCCAGACATTGTCCTGCCTGGGAGGTAAGCCGGTGAGGGAGGTGTTGAGGAGGAAGCAGATCACAACTTCATTGGTTTTTGCACAAGGCCATAGGATCGTGCCTCCTTGCTTGTTGATGTACCACATTGTGGTGGTGTTGTCTGCCTGAACAGACTTGGAAAGCTTGAAGTGCTAGAATGCTCTGAGTTCCACAGATTGATGTGAAGAGACCCTGAGGGGACCACAACCCTGGGTAGTCGTCATGTGAGCCCCCACCCCAAGAGGGAGGCATCTGTGTAAGGATTAAAGAGTGGGACTGAGGACAAAGGGAACCCTTGTCTCAGATTGTTCTGATCCTGCCACCACTGTAGGGCCTGGATCAGGTTCGAGTTACTGGGATCAATTTGGTCAGAGGGTCTTCCTTTGAGTCCAGAAGGCTCTCAAATGGAACTGAATGTCCCTCATCTGAAATCTTGCTCCCTGCACTACTGCTGTAGAAGCAGCCATGTGCCCCAGGAGCTGTAGAAAATGCCTTGCTGGTCGAGAAACCTGCAGAGTGAATGAGGAGGCCAGAGAGACAAGAGTCCGTGCCCTGTCCAGGGGAAGGAAGGCTCTGGCCTTTTCTGTGTCTAGCTCTGCGCCTATGAAGGTGAGGAGCTGGACAGGCTCTAGAACTGACTTTGAAAGATTCAGAAGGAAACCCAGAGAAGTGAGCAGTTGCTGAGTTACCTGTAAGTGTAACTTGACTTGGTCTGGGGACTGGCCTACTATGAGCCAGTCGTCCAGGTAAGGGAAGATGGCAATCCTTTGCCTTCTTAGAGAAGCAACTACCACTGCCAGGCATTTTGTAAATACCCTTGGAGCAGAGGTCAGGCCAAAGGGCATTGCTCTGAACTGGTAATGGCCTGAGGGCAGCTCGTTAACCTGAGGTACTTTCGATGAGAGCTTGATGAGAATATGAAGTAGGCATCCTGAGGTCCAGGGACACTAGCCAGTCCCCTGGCCTTTAGAGAGGGTAGAATAATTCCCAGAGTCACCATTTTGAATTTTGGTTTAAAAGGTGCTTGTTTAAGTATCTGAGATCCAGGATGGGCGCCATTCTCCTGTCTTTTGGGGTAAGGAAGTACCTGGAGTACAACCTTTGCCCTGGTGTAGGGTGGAACCTTCCACAGCTCTGAGAGCTAGGAGGGAAGAGACCCTGCCTCTAAGGCAAGTGTCTCTGAAGGATTTGTAGGGGAAAGGATCTGTCTTCATCTTGGGAACTTTTTGGTTGAGAACCAGTCCCTGGCTTACTACTTCCAGGACCCATTTGTCTGATGTCAGAGACCCCAGTCCTGGACAAAGTAAGCCAGCCTGCCCCCTACAGGTAGCTGAGAATCGGCCCTGGCAACCCCATCAGGGTGCCTGTTTGGCAGGGGCTTTGGGCTGAGGGGTGGAAGCAGGCCTGCTTGTACCCAGTCTGCCTCTCCCGCTAAAGAACCCCCTCTGGTCATAAGCTGAAGAGGAGGCCTGGGCTTGGTAAAAAGGCCTATGAAAAGGCCTGCCCCTGCCCCTGGGAAGCTGCCTCTGAGGAGTGGCCTGCCTTTCCGTGGCCTGTGCACTCCTATAGGTGGTCCTATACTCGTCCATTTTCTTCATGTAATTCTCTGTCTGCTCCCCAAACAGAGAATTACCCACAACAGGAAAATCCATGGCCTTAGTCTGGGTATCCTGTGACAGGCTAGTACATCTGAGCCAAGCCATTCTCAAGTGCCACAGATGTAGCCATGACTCTAGATGACACATCATTGGAGTTCACTGCAGCATGGAATTGCACCTTGATGCCTCATCACCATCAGCAGCCACCTGCTCCAGCTCCTTGGCAAGCTGGCTAGGGACCTGTTTCTTACAAGCCATAACAGTGTCCCATCTGGATTTTTGATACCTAGCAGTATAGGCCATATAATTGGCCTGTCTGAGTCCCAAGGATGCTGCCATGTACTGTTTCTTTGCCATGGCATCAATCCTCCTGGAGTCCTTGTCCGGGGGTGTGAAGCCAAGGAAATGTTTGCCTTATCATAGGCTGCAGCTCACTACCCCAACATGGCTGCATTGTTGTGTAAGGAACTCCGTGTCTGAGCCTGACAATGTATACCTCTTGTCCATTCTTTTATCCAAGGAGGTATGGTGTTAGGAGTCTTTAAAATCTAAATGTCTGTTTCCAAAAGATTTGTGCAAGGGAATAGACAGCCTCCTAGACTCTGGGATATCCATCATTTCTACATAGTCAGGCTCCTCCTGGTCATCCACAGCTTCTTCCATAGGAAGCTGGAGGGTTTCAGCCACTTTTTTTATAAAACATGAAATGGAAGGGACTTAGAAAGCCTAGAGGAGACGCCTCCTGAAGGTCTGTCTGGGGAGATGTCCGGGTCATTAGGCAATATCCAGACTTTCAAAACCACATCTACTTTCTCATATCCTCTTCCTCCGGTTCATAGAATTTCTAAATCATACTCTTGAACCGTGGAACCGGCCGAACTGAGCACCTGTTTGATGGTGCCGGTTCGGTCGGAACCGGGAAAGCGACTGTACATTTTGATCGCTTATTATTTCTTCAGCGGTTGGAGAGGAAAGTTTGGCTCCACACCAGCTGATTTTTCTTTTCTAGTTCTTTTAATCTGAACCGATTCTCAGAATCGGGTTTCCTCCTTTGCCCGAAGAAGTCTCGCCTCTGGTCAGAGGGCACCTTCTGGTTCGATGTTTGAACCGAACCGGCTGGCCATCCGTTCAGTGGACTTTGGCCTCCTTTCCCTGAGCCTACAAACTCTTTTCTAGGGTAGCTGCAGGGAAATTTTACAAATCTAGTAGTCTGCATTGAGGTGGACAACTCAGACAATACACAGGTGGTGTGGGGTCAGCCTTGGCAAAGACTTCCCCACACACACTACAGTGTTGAAACCCAGTGGGCCCGGTTTTTCTTTTGGGTTTCTCAGACATTGTGCCAGTCCTAACCAAACTTACCCTTTTAATGGCAATCCGCCAGGCAAGACCCTCTTATCGGTTCCTGACCGTGTCACGGGTCGTGGGAAAACGTAATAAAATCTGTTTTTTTTAGAACCGATAAGAACCGGTAACCACACTCTAAAAGTACAATTTAAGATTTTTTAACAACTCGATCGGTTCAAACCGAACCGATGAACTGCTTTAAGTTCCACAGAATAGAACAAAATATAACCTATCTAGTACCACAATACCACAGACAGAGACTAAACCGACAGGTTACGGTTTAAACCGTCGAAAACCAAGAAAAGCGGTACTTTAACCGGCTAAATTAACCGGAGCAGAAGGAGAAATCTCCGGAGCGACTGTTCAGTGAGGCGGAGTAAAGAATCTGACGGTTTGAGTTTAAACAGCAACAGACAGAGTCTCAACCGAGCTTGAGCTCAGCGTTCCATGCCTGGCATGGAAAGTTAACTCTTTCATCTCCGGGGCAGTTCGAAGGTTGGGACTCACTGCTACTGTCAGAATACAGCAAGACTTCATGTTGTTTGAATGCAAATTGCCGTGAGGTGAAGGTCGTGTTGTGTTGCCCAATCCCAAACCCTCATTGCCTCCCTGCACAGAGGGTAGGACCGAGTCCCTCCCTGTTTGTTGATGTACCACACCATGCACATGTTGTCCGTCTGGACGGCTAGGTGGCTGGGAAGGATGTATTGGTGAAGGGCTTGGACAGTGTACAACATTGCACAAAGCTCGAGCACCCTGATGTGGAGAGCTTGTTCTAGCTTGGACCAGGAGCCCTGGGTCTGATGAGGGCCTAGATGGGCTCCCCAACCTTCGCCTGAGGCATATGTGGTTAGAGTCTGGAAGGGGGGAGGATGAAAGAAATGATCTCCCGGAAACAGGTTCTCTCGAACCATCCACCACTGCAAGTCTCGAAACATCAGCGAGGAAATCAGAACTGGGTGATCTAGGTTGTCCACTAGCTGATCCCATTGAGAGCATAAAGTCCACTGAGAAATCCTCATGTGGAGTCGAGCATGAGGCACCGTCAGGATAGCAGCCGCCATGAGCCCGAGAAGGCGAAGGATCAACCTCGCAGAGACCATCCTGTGATCGGACAACAGACTTATTTGAGTCTGAAGGGTGGACGCCCTGTCCGGAGGCAGGAAGGCCTTGCCCGTAGTCGTATCAAGAATCGCCCCAATAAACTGTAGCCTCTGGGATGGGTCCAGATGAGACTTGGAATGGTTGATGGTAATACCCAGGCAGGCAAAAACCTGGGAGAGGTAACGAAGGAGTTCCTCCCTGGATGAGGCCGCCAGGAGCCAGTCTTCCAAGTACGGGAAAACCTGCACTCCCCTGGTACACAGGTGGGCCGCCACCACTGCCAGGCATTTGCTAAACACTCAGGGGGCCGAGGATACACCAAACGGGAGTGCCTTGAACTGGTAGTGGTCCCCCTGGAACGCAAAACAAAGGTATTTGCAATGAGATGGGCGAATGGGAATGTGCAGATAAGCATCCTGCATATCCAGAGCACAAAGCCATTGACCCGGCCGGAGGAGGGGCAGAAGGCTCTGCAGAGAGAGAATCCTGAATCTTTCAGATTCTACGTAAAGATTCAGGGAACTGAGATCCAAAATTGGTCTGAGATCTCCTGTCTTCTTTGGGACTAGGAAGAAATGGGAATAGTAACCCGACCCTCGCAGATGAAGGGGGACGGGCTCTATTGCTTGTTTCAGCAGAAGAGCCAAAATTTCCTCCTGGACCAAGAGAAGATGTTCCCGTGAATACGATGACTTCAGAGGGGGGGTGGCGGGGTGGTTTCTGAAGAAACTCTATGGAGAGTCCCTCTGCTATGAGCTGGAGCACCCAAGAATCTGTGGTTATCCTCTCCCATCCTGGAAGGTGGAGGGAAAACCTCCTCCTCCTTCCTACCGGTTCCTCCAGGGAATCCGGAGGCAGTGGGAGAGGAAAGGAGTCAGGTGGTGTGGGGCAGCACCACAGCTGAAGCACCCGCTGCTTTTTTGGGCGGGGGGTGCTTGGCAGCTGTGGGGGCCCGGCATTTTGTGGCCCGTTTTCCCTGGTGTTTCGCCTTTGGCCGATTCCATCTGCGAAAAGGACGGCGCTGCTGCTGATGGGGACGGTACATGGAATCGACTGACTTCAGTGCCGTCCCCTTCTCCTGCAAATCGGTGATGATGTCCTTGACATCACCCCTGAAAAGCACCAACCCCCAGAAAGGTGCTTCCTGGATAGCAGATTGCACCTCCGGGACCAACCCTGACACACGGAGCCAAGCATGACGCTGTAGGCATACAGCGAAAGCTGAGCTCCACCCAGCAGTGTCCACTGCATTGTATATCACACGTAGCATGTGTCGACTGGCCGAACGAGCAGAGCGGACGAGATCAGCCAACTCCTGCTTGACTTGGGAGTCAGGCAAGGAGTCCAGTTTGGCTTCTGCCTGAGTCAGGATGGCCTTCTGGTAGTCCCCCATATGGCCAACACAAGTTCAGGGCCCTGATCCCCAGCGTGGAGGAAGCGTAAATCTTTCTCCCATACTGGTCCAGAAGACATGATTCCTTATCAGGTGGTGACGAGCTAAGATGTTTGGGGTTCGCTGACTGGCCGTGAGCGGTGCTAATCACAACCGAGTCGGCATGAGGGTGAGAATCCAGAAAATCAACACTCTCTGGAGCCTGATATAGCCAGTTCGACTTCCTAGGAAGTGGGGCTAAGGCCAATGGCTTTTTCCATATTGTGGTAACGAGGTCGGCGTGAGGCTCTATCCAGGGTGGCACCAAGGTCGGAGCTGTCATAGGCAGATCCAGATGTTCAGCGAGTTTGAGGCGCTGAGGATCTGGTTCCAGGGAGTGCCACTGATGAACCTTCTGGATTTTCCTAGACAACTCCGTAAAAGAAGGATCCTCCGGAGGAGACTTCAAAGGAGTCCTTGGCCTGGGCTTCGACGGAGAGCATGGCTAGTCGTCTCTCTCTCGAAGCAACCGTCAGAAGAGTCTGAGGAGTCCGGGGGTGAAGAGGAGGATGAAGAGGAGAAAGACTCCCTTTCTCAACCCGGGGGAGGAACGGACCCCTTGGGAAGTCCCCGGGGAAGTGTGTCCTGCCCTTCTCTGGATCCAGAAGGAAGAACCCTGGAGTCCGGAGGTGGTGAGGGAGTGTGCGGCCTTGGACGTACGGGAACCTGGGATGGCACCATCGCCGAAAGGCGACTCTCGACCTCTTTGGTGAGCTGAGCCTTGGCCTCAGCCCACCAGTCTCTCCTGCAGGTCCACCGGCGGCCGCGAGGGTGGTGGAGGAGGAGGCGGAGAATAAGGATACGGGTTGTAACCTTATGGAGCATATCCAAAGCCCAGCTGCGGGTAGCCTGGCGTTGGGTATTGTGGAGTCAAGTACTATGGCATCGGGAAGCCTGGCATCGGGTACTGTGGCACCTGATACTGTGGTCCCGGGTACATCGGTATCGAATAGGACGGAGGGTACCCAGGAGCCGGGGGCGCCGCTGGAGCAGACGGCCCGGCCGGTGGCCTCACGGGTGGGTCCATAGTGGAGAGCCTGGAGGATGGAGGGCCCGATGGGAGCGGAATGTCTCCCGGAGTCGGTAAGGCTGACATCAGGGCCGATGGCAGAGGCCCTGATGTCTGAGCCGGCGTCCGGGGAGCCGATGTCAGGTCTGGCGCACCAGGTGGAGGAAGGACTGACGGAGGCAAAAGATCCCCAGCTTCACCTGGGGACGGAGGGGAAAAGTCCCCGGGCTCGACTTGGGGAGACTCTGGTTCCCCAGATGGCAGTGAAGGCTGCGGGGAACCGGGTACGACGGACGTGGGGGGGGTCAGTCATCGGTTCCTTCTCCAGCCGGACGTCGGACGAGCCGACGTGAGGCTTAGAGGCGAGCTCTCGGTGGGCACCGGAGGAGCCGGCATCCAACTTATGAGGACCATCACCAGAGGCAGGCCGAGTAGAGTGATCGGCCTGGTCCGGTGGAGCGGAGGCCGTGCGCCGCCCCGAAGGGTCGGACGTCTTACTGGCCCTCTCCGGGCGGACGTCAGAGGAGCCAACGCCTGGCTTACTGGAGTCGCCCACAATGGTAGGCCGCGAGGCTACGAGCTGAACCAGGGGCGGAGGCCTCCAACTGCCCGGAGGCGCCCGCAAGGCCCGAGCGCGAGCCAGATGGGCGGGCCGACGCCCCCTCAGAAACCTCCGAGGCAGCCGTCGAGGAGCGATCCCTCGGAGGGGATGTTACCTGCGTCCCAGCAACTCCCGAGGAAGACGCGTTGGAGGAGCCCTTGTCCCAGTGCCTCTCCTTCTCCTTCCGATGGCCTTCAGGGGAAGTGGACGCCTGCCTCAGTTTTTTGAGCTCCTTCTCCATAGAACTCATTTTCTTCTTTAGAATATGGGCTTCCAGGAATTGCTGCCGCCTTTTCCGGGTAGCCGCATTGAAACTGAGGCAGTGCTGGCAATTCTCGACCTGGTGATCAGGGCCTAGGCAGAACAGGCACAGGGAGTGGCCGTCCTTGTGCGGTAGCTGGGCGCCGCATGAATCGCACTTATTCTCGTGGTTGGAGGGTGTAGGAGACGATATACACCGATGATAGTACTGACGTTAGTAGAAAAACAATTATTTTTTGTAAAAACTGACGCTTAACAAACTTTTCTCATGAGAGGCTGCACGAGCTAACAGTGGAAAGAACTGGAAGGTGGGCATCTGGGACCCTTATGCCGATACAGTTCGGACGCCGTCACCTGATGTGGGGGCGGTTCCTCACCAGGGACTGCTAGCTAGAAATTTTTCCATGGGATCCTGCCAGCGTCAGTCCTATATGTAATTACCTACTGCAAGAGCCCTCTCGAAGTAAGATCTTCAGTTACTACCACAATGCAAGTGCAACTGGACAGCTGGCTGTCCGCAATGTGCAAGGTTTTGTGTCTGTCTTTTCCTTGCAGCAACTCTACCATATGCAGCCATTTTTTTTCTGGTCACTGGGAAGTTGCAAAGTTTTTCAGTCTGTTCGGGTTTTGTCCCTTTGGAAACAGCTGTTTAATGCATAACAGCCAAGAGATGGTCCAATCAGACATACACGACATAAGGATACTTGCAATCCATGGGAGTCAAGTTCAGCTAATTGCTCCCCATGAGTCTATCAGCTCTGCTGAATGTCTGTTGCAGGAGTCCTGTTAGTGTTAAAGGCATTTCTAAGACCGGAAGGGGCATCACACATACCCTTATCAGGATGATTACTTATGAGACTAGCACCCCTATCTCGATCACGCCTAGCCCAGGGATCTCAGTGACAGAGGTCCATGCCAGCTGGTATACTTTCGGACATGGGACCATGGACCAGGGCCTGCATAACACCCCACAAGGATGGACTGCCATTAGTATGGCCCAGCTTGGAAGTTCTCAGGCCTTTGTTTTAGTTTTCTAGTGTACTCTTCTTCAGGATGACATGCTAGAAGAGTTCCAAGCTAGCTTCAAGGGGCTCACTTCAAGCCTTCCCTAGGCAGATTTGTCCCTGGACCAGATTCTGGAACAGGAGGTCCTGGCTCCTCAGCATTAACGTGTTCAAAGCCATGCTGGGTAAGAAGAAAGACATATTTAGTGTTAATCACTTATGGCATACGTAGGTCCAAGGACGATGAGAAGAAATTCTGACATCATTAGCACTGGGGCAGTCTTTGCAGTCCTGACTGCACATGAATTGTGGCCTGGTCACAGAGGTGTCCAGGGGCTCCAGTGAGCAGCATATGGTCACTGTCTAGCAGCATTTTCCTTGACAGATTACAGTGTCATGTGGTCAGTTCAGGCTGTGGCTATGTATCCTCTGGGGAATGCAGCCCCTTATCCCGGGTGTATTTTGTCCTGCTGATCAGAAGATCAGTCTGCCGTAGGTAGGCCTATACGACCATAGGAGATCTATCAGGTGTTGAGGCTCTTCAGCTGATTCCAGTGGCCCATGGGAAGAAGCAGTAGATGCCAATACTGGCAGTGGAATCTCACTGGTTATACTGCTTTGTGCTTTTCTTATCTGTCCTGCATCAGTCAAGAATTCAATAGTCATATTGCTTTTACCGATCAAGGATTCAGAAGTAGTGAAAAGTTCTTCTCTGAAGGCTTCAGAGTGGTCACAAATACCACATTTTTAAAAGTCCTGGTTAACCTCATTATGTATATGGCCAGCGGCCTGGTTTCTCAGGGTAGGAGAAGACTCCAGAAGTAGGGGTTTCTGACCATGGATGAATTCCCGTTATGTTTCTAGGAGACGAGAGGTTTATCTGAGATGTTCATCTTGGCAGTGTATCAGAGTCCAGAACCTTTTCTTCATGCTGGCCGGCAGTCTCCGAGAGATTTTCATCTCAGCAGACAGCATAAGAGTGTGGAATTTTTCTCATGTTGGTCAGAAAATCAGTGTTAAGACACTCAAGGCCATAATTCTACACATCCTTGACAGTATTATGAATGGCTCCGCAGTAACTGCAAGAGTCAGGAGTGCCTTGGCCAGCACAGTGGCAGATTATAACTTTGATTTTTGCATCAGGTATGGTAACAGATAAGGTGTAGAGACAACATCCGAACATATGAATGTGCTGCTCGAGTGTGCAGCCAACACCCCTAGTTTGCAGCTACCCCACCCCCTCCCCTTTGTCATCCCACTGCCACCCCCACTTCCCCACCCTCACTCTCCCCGTTCCCTGTCCCATGCCCTTTTGAAGCTGTTCACAGATTTACATGATACCACCCATTCTGGTAGGACGTTCTATTTTGCTATCACCCTCTCTGTGAAACAGTGTCTCAATTTCCTTCCTAAATCTTCCCCCCTCTATTCTAAGCCCATGCCAAATGGTGACCCTCCCCCTCCTTAACTTAAAGACCACATCTGCCCCATCCTAACTGATTCCCCTCAGATACTTGAATGTCTCTATCATGTCCCCCCTGTCACTTCTGTCCTCCAGGCTGTACATATTCAGGTCTCCAGCTGCTGTCATAGTCTCTCCTCTCCATTCCACATATCATCTTTGTTGCCCTCCTCTGCACCCCCTCCGATATCCTGATATCACGCTTTAGGTATGGCCTCCAAAACTGCATACAATACTCTTAAGTGCGGCCTTACCAGTGACCTGTAGAGGGACAAGATCACCTCTCTTCGCTTGGGTGAAAACCCCCTCACTATGCACCCCAGCATTTTGTTCGCTTTTGCAGCTGCTCTCCTGCACTGGGCAGCGTTGTTCATAGTCCCTGTTATCATTACCCCAGGTCCTTCTCCTCCTCAGTGATCCCCAGCTTAACCCCCCCCCCCCAGCCAGTACAACCCTTAAGGATCAGAGAAATGTGGAGTAATTAATGGGACAGACATTTTCATTGTGTTCTCTTAGCCCTTCACTATTGTTTCTACAGGAAGTCATATGAGCAGTAGGATAAAGCCCCTTGAAAGGGACAGGTTTGCTCAGGACAAAGTTGCTTTCCTAAATTCAGGGTACTCATGGCACTCTAGGCTGAGGGGGCTAACTTTGCAGAAAAATTTGGCAATTGGTTATGTAGCCATGTAACCTTACTTTTTCTGAGGCCCAACAGGGATGATGCTGTCAGCTCCCATGAGCTCTGCGACCATGGCCGTCTAGTACTCGATCTGACAAGCAGTGGTTATCAGATGAATCCAGTAGTTACCAGTTAGAAAATTATTTGGGAAAATACTCTCCCCCACCCTACTTAGAAGGGTACTGCTATTTAAAACCCATATATATTAAGTACCTTCCCCACTGACAATGTGGGGTAACACTACAGAAAGCAGAAATTATATCATATTTAGCGTAATTGCTTTTTCTGTTGGCTCCAATGTTGTCAATGGGGCCTCTCCCTGGAGTCATCTGCTCCTCTAGAGAATACTGTCATAATACATATATTATATATAGTTATACAGTGCCTTCAGAAAGTATTCATCCCCCCTTGGATTCTGTCACATTTTGTGATGTTGCAAACTCAAATTAAAATACATTTACATGGGATTTTTTGTCACGTATCTACACAAATTACTCTATAATGTCAAAATGGAATGAAACTTCTGGAATTTTTTGTACATGTAATTTAAAATAAAACCTGAAATGTCTTGATCTGATAAGTATTCACCCCCTTTGCTATGATACTCCAAATTGAGCTCAGGTGCATCCAATTTCCTTGTGAGATCACTCTAAAACTTGAATGGAGTCCACCTGTGGTCAGTTCAAATGGTTGACATGATTTCAGAGGAAATACACCTGTCTATATAAGGTCCCTCTGTTGACAGTGCATGTCAAAGCAGAAACTCTACCATGAAGACCAAGGAGCTGTCCGTAGAACTCTGTGATAGAATTGTGAGGAGGCATATATCTGGGAAGGGGTATAAAAACATTTCTAGGGTGTTGAAAGTTCCCAAGAGCACAGTCAAGCCCATCATTAGGAAATGGAAAGATTACAGAACCACCCAGACTCTTCCTAGAGCAGGCTGTCCTCCCAAACTGAGCAACTGGGCAAGAAGGACCTTGGTCAGGGAAGTGACCAAGAACTCAATGACCACCCTGACAGAACTACACAGTTCCACGGCTGAGATGGGAGAACCTGTCCAGAGGACAACAATCTCTGTAGCACTTCACAGATGTAGCCTCTATGGGAGAGTGGCTAGACGGAAGCCACTCCTGAGAAAAGGCCACATAATAGCATGCCTGGAGTTTGCAAGAAGGCACGTGGCAGACTCTGAAACCATGCGGCAAAAGATTCTCTGGTCTGATGAAACAAAATTGAACTCTTTGGCCTGAATGCAAAGCGCCATGCTCGCAAACCGAACACAGCTCATCACCCATGTAACACCATCCCTACCATGAAGCATGGTGGTGGCAGCATCATGTTATGGGGATGCTTTTCAGTGGCAGGACTGGGGCACTTGTCAGGATAGAGGGAACAATGAATGGAGCCAAATACAGGCACATCCTTGAGGAGAACCTGCATCAGTCTGCAACAGACCTTGGACTGGGGCGAAGATTTACGTTCCAACAGGACAATGACCCCAAGCATACAGCCAAAGCAACGCTGGAGTGGCTTCAGAACAAGAAGATGAATGTCCTTGAGTGGCCCAGCCAAAGCCCAGACTTGAATCCCACTGAGCATCTGTGGAAAGACTTAAAGATTGTGGTTCACCGACGCTCCCCATCCAACTTGACAGAGCTTGAGCAAATCTGCAAGGAAGAATGGGCGAAAATCCCCAAATCCAGAGTGCAAAGCTGATACAGACATACCCCAATAAGACTCAAAGCTGTAATTGCTGCCAAAGGCGCTTCTACAAAGTATTGACTCAGGGGGGTGAATACTTAAGTAAACAAGATATTTAAGTTTTTAATTTTTCATAAATTTTTGATACACAATATAAATATTTTTGCCCCTTTAAATTATTGACTATGCTGTATGAATCAAGGGGGGAAAAATAATTTCAATGCATTAAAAATTCTGGTAGTAACACAACAAAATGTGACAAAATCCAAGGGGGGTGAATACTTTCTGAAGGCACTGTATCTGTGTAGGTATATGTTGCTTTTTGTATTGTAGGATGCCTACAGTTCTGCTTCATGGTTTAAGATTCATCAGCTGTATCTGGACGCTTTTATACATTTTATGATTTGTGTCATGAACCATAGATTTCAAAGTGAGATGTATGAGGTTATGTTTTCTCTGAGGAACCTGCATGGGTCTCTGCTAGTCATGTAAATAAGGGATATGCCATGGCCCCACCTGAAATATCACCAGTATTTCTCCAGAGTTCAGTTTGACCTTATGGTATCATGACTGGCAAAGCCGTGAGTGGCATCAAAGGTCAAACTGCATGAAGGGAAATATCTGTGATATTTCAGGAAAAGGATATGACATATTTCATTTATGCAACACCTCTTGTGTGTTGCTTTACTATTTATCCCATTTTGTCTTTGAATTTGTGTTTGTTTTTATTTTCAGGTTGAACCAAGCATGATTTTTGGAAGTCCAAGTGGCTGCTGAGCATCTTTTGATACGTACAATGTTTGCGTGCATCCTGTGTCATCATGCATTTCAAGTTGAAGGCTTTTTGATAGCAGCTGGGCCCAGAGGAGGGAGTAGTTGTTGGTTAAAGAGAGCTGGGGGAAGAAGTGCTTGTTGCCGGCGTGCAGGATGCAGGACTGGCAATCAGAGATGGTAGGCATGCTTCTCAGGTATGAGGAGGGAGGTAAGAAGCAGAGAATGTGGTTACATGTTGCTTTGAGAGGCAGGGGAACAGTATTACTTTTAAAATAGAGTGTTCTTTGCTCAGTTTAACATTTTTTGGAGGCATTTTAACAGTGATGGAAATCAGGGGAAAAACTGCTTGGTCGGGTATGGCGAGAAAATGAAACTAACAGCAGGAGCTAGCAAGCAAGCAGTTGTCTTCTGATTGTGCTGCTCATGCTGCCGGCTCCAGCCAATGGGGAGCTACAGTAAGAACAGTATTCCTCTTGGGGACCTATTGTGAGAACATTTCAATATTCTCACTCTAGGTCCCAGGGAAGGAAAAATATCAATGATACCTGCCCTTTAATATACTCACAGGTGCTGCATAAATTTAGTTATTTCCCTTTTAACAAGACATTTTCTCTGTGTTTAAGACAAGCTTATAGAAGCTCATGAGACATGACAATGAACATGTTGCCTAACGTTGGAGTACACAAGTACTAGACAGACATCTGGAATGGAAGGAATGGTTCTTCAAATCAGGTAGACCTGCATTTTCAATTTATCTGTTTTTTTTTTCTTGTATATGTTTACGTGAGGGTTCAGTTATGGATGTGGTATTAATAGTAGCTGTATTTTGAGCACTGTGTTGACAGAAGTGGACTGAGGTGGAGTGCGTCTGAGAATGTACCGTGTCCCTGGGGGTTTGTGCTGAGGTCATAGCTTTGGAGCTGTACAACTACTCCAGCGGGGTAGCGCATTACCTATATATAATTAATGGGTCTCCCCTTTTGCCATTGAGAGACCATGGCGTAATTTGCTGCCATTATAAAGAGCGTTTATAGCAGCAGCATGGTTCTCCTTCCTGTGCGCATGTACCAAGAGCAGCGTCTCCCTTCCTGGCTCACGCTTCCTTCTTACAACGGAGCTGCCAAAGAAACACGGTGGTGACTAAATTTAAAAAAAAAATCAAAATGAGCACTAGTTTTACAGATGGGGGACGTTGAACATTTAAAAAAAAAAAAAAAGTGAAGCCGCGGAAAATGAAAATCCAACCGGACGTAAAATAAAGTGCAGCATACTAATAGCCACACCGAAACTGCTGATTTTATTTTATATAATTGCTATGTGCAAAAGAGACCCAACCATTATATAAAATAAAATACGGGGTAGTGTGTTTAAACCGAGGTTTACACAATCCTTGGGGTTAGATGCTTTGCACAAACCCCTCGATGTAGCATCTAATCCCTCGGGTGTGTGTAAACTCTCGTTAAACACACCACCCCGTACTTTATTCTATATGTATTAACTACCATCCCCATTCACAATGCTGGAGCTAACAGAAAAGGAAATTGTGGTTAAGTATAATGGAATTTCTATTTTATTCAGCTTCAGGACAGATACCACCAGCATAAACACATCAGCCAATAAAGGCATGTCACTCACAATATTTAGTCAGTGGATTTTTTCTCATGGAAATATACTGAAACGCAGTTTTGCCTCCTGATGTTACAGCACACTTGCTGGTTTTGACACGGACAGTGGAATAAGTACTTGTTAATTAAGCATTAAGGTACAATATCATGGTCTTTTATTAGTAAAATAAGAACCTACTGGGAGAGTCGCTATGTGAACTAACATTTTACCGGTCCTTAGTTTAGTAATAAAGGACCAATATGGAGGTTCGTATTGCTATCTGAAACTCCTGACAGGGTTTTAAAATAAAAAACAAAATACTAAAAATAAAAATTATTATTTTAATTTAAAAACTGTTGTGAAGCTGCGCATGCAGAATGGATCCAATGTTCTGTTTAATCTATGTATCCACTGTCCATGGGATAATTTATTACATTTTAATTGGTAACTGGGAAATGCAAGTTGAGCCGAGGCTCGTTTCCGGGTGGGAAAGGGGTGAATGTAACAGAGGGAAGCGCAGTGAAATAAAACACAATTGTTTAAAAACAATCTGTGCAGAAATGCATACTTCAATGACTAGAGTGATCTGTGCAAAAACGCATAGTGCAAAAATATTGAGCACACTGTGTAAAATACAGAATACTGTGAGTACAGCAAACTGTGTAAATGGATACTGTGCAACATTCTAAATATGGTGGCTGGGATGGGCAGAGCAAAATTAACAGTAGGTGAGGGTAAAAGGTTGATACGTGAGGGAAGGCTAGGGTGGGGCAGATGGAAAAGTCAGACTGGCCTATAGTATGAAGGTTTTGTAGTGGGGAGGTTAGAGAAAGAGCAGAGTCGGGGGGGGGAGAGAATAAAATAGCAAGATATCGGGGATGGGGATGGGAGAATGGAGAGGTAGAGGGTTGGGGGGAAATACCAACATTTCGAATGACAGAAGGACTGCTACTAAACTGATCAGAACACAGATTCCGTGCTCAAAATCCTCTGAGGTTTATAAAGTAATTATTTAAAAAACTGATGATACAAAGTCAAAAAACTAGAAAATGTAACAAACTGAATGCAACTGCCATGAATATAATGGTTTTCAACACTGTATCTTAGTAGTTACCTGCACTTCAAGTAAGAAAAGGAACAGAAAAATGTCAAAGTTAATACATAAATGGGTGTATTTTAGCTTCTGAAAAAACAGGTAGATATGACATACAGCCAGCATCATAACAATATCCATCAGTGCCTTTCATATGTGACATGTAAAGTAGCACAAAAGGACTGTTTGAGAGACTTATCTGTCAATCACAGCTTAACTACATAGCCACAAACCAAACCTAATCTCCAAAGAGACAGGCCACCACAGCATACTTTGGTCACATGCTGATAAGCCCATATGAGTGGAAGATTGCCATAACACATCTAAACTGTGTTTGTAATTGACTTTATAAAATAACAGTAGGCTACAAATACATTTTATAATCCACTTGACCTTTAAAGGTATAAAGAGTTAGCCCTGCTAACAAGTTTAACTTTTCTGTGAGCAGCAAATCCTAAAGGTTCTTTTCTATCCATTTTGATATAATTCAGAGCAATGCTGTTATAGAAGAGAAAATTAAAATGGAATGACTGTGTAATAGCCAATAAATTAAAGACCCAGCCCAGATAAAACAATGTCACTGTAGTTTAAGAATCCTATATACCAGAGAAAATACTACCTCTCTTGACCATGAGGACACTGGGTACCTTATTCAAGACTAAAACGTGTTTTATGCAAGTAAGAATTCTTTTCAGAGATCTTTTTCTCCCAGTCATGGACATCTTTTTCCACAGAAACACAGAATCTGTAATCAGAAAAGGACTGCTTGGCCCATTCAGTCTGCCCAGATGTTCCCAGCCATATCTGCCTCCACACACCCTATTTCACCTCCGGTGACCGTCCTGCCTCCTGCTCCTCATGTGATATAATCCTATGTTTATCCCAGGCACACTTGAAATGCCCTACTGTTTTAGCCTTTACCATTTCCATAGGCAGTCTGTATCAGGCATCTACTACCTTTTCAATGAAGACAAATTTTCTCTCATCTCTCTTGAACTCCCCAGTTTCAACGCATGTCTCCTGGTCCTAGTGCTCTTTCTAATTTGAAAGACTCCTGCCCTGCACCCTGTTTACCCTTGTGAGGTACTTGTAGGTCTCTATTATGTCACTTCTCTCTCTCCCCCCTCCCTTGGAGGGTTTACCTGCTGAGTCCCTCGGTCTCCTCGCGTAGGGTTGCTCATGCAAACCCAGGGATATACCCTGTTCAAACTGCAGGAATCCCTCACTATGCTTAACTAATGCAGTTAGTGTGTATGTAGGTGAAGTTGTCCCGGATAGAGTAGAATGTATGTAAATGATAGAACCGGGAACGTTTTTCAAACCTCCTAATCATGGTGGCACTGTGTTTCGCTGGTTAATGTCAGATTTATTTCTCTGCCTGAGAAAGCAAGTCGCCTCGAAAAAATCTCCTCAGCTGGACTCAGGTGTTTTGGATTTCTTTTCTTTTTTTCCAGTATTTCATTGTTTTATTTAACTTCCTCTACTATTTGCTTACTGTAGCGTTTATATATATATATATATATATATATAATTTGCTGTGTATTAGTAATTTCTCCGGTTCACTTGCGGTTCCCAGGAACCAGAGGATAACTTCCAGTTTTTACTATTAGCATTTTGATTAACTGCATTTTCTGCAAATTTACACCCTCTTTACTAATTGTCTGCAAGTATATCTCAGTAGTGCACCAGCTCCCGAAGATAGAGATCTAAGCCATGGTGCTGAAAGCCTTTTGTCTTCTGATTTACTTTGTTAGCGGTCCTTTTGCTTTTAAGGAACCGGACTGCAAACGCTGTTATCACGTTCTGCGGGTAAACATAAAAATAGAGAGAGAGAGAGATACAAATAAATAAAAAAAGCTCTGTTTATATTGTTTCAATAGCAGCCCTTTTGTTTTGGAAACCGGACCACATTCTTCTATTGGGAACCGTTTTTACATTGTTTCTTGGGACCTACTGGTTTAAACTTGTTCAAGGTTCTGTAAACTCTTGGCAAGACAGACTGCCTTGAGTTGTGCTCGAGGTCCTGGTCTTTTGTTTATGGATTGCGAGTTGTACAAAACTGTGTATAAAAAATATGGCCTCCCAGTCTGCCTCCCTGTCACCAAACCATACAACTGAGGGCCTTCCTCTCATAATAAGCAAAAGGAAGGTCCTCTGAAGACACTTTTGATTCAAGGGTTCCTGAATAGGGGAATCCTGAGGTGGCAAATCGAAAATTCCATGCAGGTTCTGAACTCGGTTCCTGCTGAAATAAAACAACCAAAAAAAAAAACTTGTTGCTGCCTCTCCTCCCGAGGAAGGAAAGGAGCCATCAGCGAACAAGGCAAGAATGCCCTTTATGGAGGACATGACCAAGGCTTAGTAATTTTCCAGGCTTTTCAAGCCACCAGTACTCTAATGAGTGCCAGGTCCTCCTACAGATCCCCACCCCCATTCTTGGGCCAGGAGCAGAGTTTTTGATAAGAGGAGAAGGAAGAGGAACTGATTTTTTTTTTTAAATCTTCTTTTTATTAGACATATTTTAACTTATTTACAGGTAGGTCCACTTTCATTGCATTACACAATACATTCATATCTGGTCTTTTTACAAAATTAACTATAAAATTCAAATACATCTCAAGCTCAGTGTCAAAAACTTCATCCAATTGTTCTATTTGATCTACTGCTCTCACATGGAAAACCCCAAGCATTTAATCTCCAAGACAGAGTCTCACCTTTATTATTAATTAACTAGAATATCTTCCCCATTCTACCCTCAGGTCGTTAGAACTCTCACATTCTGGTCTAGATCGGTATCACGGTCACCACCCCTACTGAGTTCACAAGATTTTCGCACCAAGGAGGGCCCACCAGGTTGGAGACTGCTCAACTGTGCGGGAGCATCCGATGTTCCCACCAATGCATATGAGTCAAGGCACAAAAGTGGGGTCTATCAGCATATAATACAGCTGCCACTTCACCCATCTCATAACAAACTGCTCTCTACGTTCATTTATGTTATATGTCATTTTTTCCATATTATGGATTTGTATAGTAATATTCCACCAATCTTGTATAGTTGGTAGTTGAGCTGTCGCCCATAATTTAGTCAGTACTTTTTTGGCCGCTGTAATAAGTATTGCAAGTAAATATCTAGTATTCGGGCCCCTATAGGGCTTGGGGAACAATAAGAACAGATATATCTCTGGTGTTAGTCGGAAAAGTGGGTCAATTAATTGCTGCAGTTGCTTCTCCAATTGTTTTAGGAAGTTTGAAAGCCTCGGACAGGACCACAAGACATGGGTCAAATTGGCCTCCTGCTCACCACATTTCCTCCAGCAGCTAGCAGATTGATTTTGGGAGTAATGCCTAGTGATTTTGGGGGACCTGAAATATCTAATCAATAACTTCCAGGCAAATTCCGCCACTGTGTGAACTTGTGACTTTGGAGGAATTGTTACAAGCTAGCTGCCAGTCCGCTATAGTTAACTGATAGCCGGATTCTCTCTCCATTGCTCACGGACGTTTTCAGTAGCCCTTTCACCTTGCATGTTTAGGGCCTGGTAATATATAGAAACTAAATGTTCCCACTTCCCGGATTCATTCAAAGCCAACTGGCATTTTATTAATGCCGAATAGTTTTCTGAGTCTCGTAGTCCCAAGGGCAGACTTTCTATATAGTGCCTGATTTGTAGAAAACGGTAAAAGTCTTTGTATGGCAAGCGGAACTTTGCCTGAAGTTCTGCATATGACCAGATTACTCCATGTGTCATTATTTGTGGGATATATCGTAGGCCAAGGTCATCCCAGTCGCCAAATCTAGCGTCCAAGTTGTTAGGGGGAAAATCCGGGAGCGCCCATATCGGGCATAGAAGGGACAAATAGAGCGACAGTCCGTAAAACTTTTTAATCATATTCCAGTTTTGGAATTGTGCTATCAACCAGGGACCAGCAGTTGGGGGGACCTTCCCCACTGGGTTTGGGCTGTAGATTGTCCGGAAATAAGTAGCATCGTTTATTAATACTCTTTCAGTGTCAATCCAATGTGGATGGACAATTCTGTTCTGCCTAGCCATTATATATACATCATTGTTACTGCCTGTTGGTAACGTTTTAGATCTGGGTGCTAGGCCCCTCATTTCTTGCAAGTGTCAACACTTTAAGATTTACCCGGGTTTCCTCCCAGCCCAAACAAAATTCCGAGTAGTTTGTTTATTTCTTTAAAGAAAGTTTGGGAAACAGCAAAGGGGATATTTTGGAAAAGGTATAGTGCTCTGGGGAGAGTTATCATCCTAACGAGCTCTATCCTTTTCACTATACTCAACGGAATGACTGACCAAGCCTGTAGGTCTTGCTTTAATTGTGTCATAAAGGGGGAATAGTTGTATTTGTAATAGTGTGCTCCCTCTCGGGGGATACACACTCCTAGATATTTTAGTTTCGCAAGGTTCCATCTACCTGGGAGAGCTTTCATTATTTTTTGAGTAGGAGTGGAGTTAAAGGTAAGCAATTCAGTTTTAGTCAGATTCAACTTATAGCCTGATAGTTCTCCATATTCATCTAGGGCTTGTCTTACTGCTAGAATGGATTGTTCTGGATCTTGTAGGTACAACAGGATATCATCCGCATATAGGGCAATTCGATGTTCTGTTCCCCCCATTGTAATTCCTTTAATTTTAGGGTGCTCCCTAATTTTCTGTGCCAGCGGCTCTATGGTCAATGCAAATAACAACGGAGACAATGGGCAACCCTGGCGTGTACCTCTCTGGAGCGAGAAGTATTCGGAGTGGTGTCCGTTGACTCTTACACAGGCCCGAGGGGCAGAATAAATACTCTGCAAGGCCTGAACAAGACCCGGAGGAAAACCAAAACGCTGTAAAGTAGAGTATAGAAAGGGCCATGCTACTCTGTTGAAGGCCTTCTCTGCGTCAAGGCTGACTAATACTGCAGGGGTGTCGGAAACACTCATCTGGTTAACCAAATGCAGGGTGCGTCTGATATTATCAGTAGTAGTACAAGTCCTCACGAAACCCGTCTGGTCCCTGTGGATCAGCGCAGGGAGCACTTGATCCATTCGGTGGGCTATAATGCTCATAAATATTTTATAATCCTGATTTAGTACTGATATTGGCCTATATGATCCGCATTCTTGAGGGTTCTTCCCTAGTTTGGGGATTACTGATATGGTCGCATCGACCATGTGACTGGGGGCTGCTCACCCTGTAGTATCGAATTAAATACCCGCCAAGCATGGGAAGGACTTTGGCCTTAGTGGCTTTATAGAATTCCGCACCATATCCGTCGGGCCTGGGGCCTTCACATTTGGAATTGGCAATGGTTCGTGTTATTTCGCTAGCCGTAATGGGCCGAGTAAGGGTCTTTTTACTTTGTTCTTCTAAAGTGGGCAGAGTGAGTGCCTTGATATAAGCGGAGATGTTTTCTGGGGATGAAGCTGACTCTGGGGTGTATAGGTTGTTATAATAGGTCCAACGCTTCTGCCACTTCATGCGTTTTAGTGAGGGGTTGTCCCCCCAGCGGGTGTCTAATACTACCTACTGTGGCTGCTTTTCTTCTTTTACGAGCCTGGTATGCAAGCAAACGCGTTGCCCGCGGTCCCACTTCGTAGAATCTTTGCTTCAGGAAGGCAAGGGCTATTTCGGTTTGTTGTATGGCGAGCTTGTCTAGTTCTTGTCTGGTGTATTTTATCTGAGGCAAGAGGGAGCTATCTCCCTGTTTATGAGCTAGTTGTAGGAAATGAAGAGTTTCTCAAGAACTCTCCTATACTCCTCGCTTGTTTTTTTCTGTGCCGAATATTTAATTATATGCCCCTTAGAACTGCTTTTATTGTGTCCCAGTGGACAGCAGGGCTCACGCATCGGCGGGGTTATCGGCCATAATCTTATGGTCAGAGATCCTGCCAGAGACAAATTCCCTGAACTCTTTTGTGCGGAGGTAGAAAGGATTCAGCCTCCATTGAGTGCTCTTAGGCTGATCACCTAAGTCCCAAACCGTGCTGATTGGTGCATGGTCTGAGATCAGTATGTCTCCAATCTGTGCCTCACACACCAGTTGTACGTTTTCTACCTGCGTAAAGGCATAGTCTATCCTTGAATACGTATGATGCACCGAGGAGTAGTAAGAGTAATTCCTTGTACGCGGGTGTAATTGCCTCCAGATGTCACACCATCCGACCTCAGAGGTGAATCTCTTAAAGAATCTCTGGGCCGCAGTCAGCTTCTGTGGGTTCACTTTTGTGGAGTCTACATTTGGGTCTATTAAGAGATTTAAATCTCCGGCCAGCAGCAATACGCCTTTAGTGAACTTCACTACCTTATCTAGCAGGGGTTTCAGCTGGGTTGTTGTGGCACCCGGGGGGAAATATACATTTGCTAGCGTGACTTCCCTGTCATTTAGTTTCCCACGGGCTAATACCATACAACCCTCCGGGTCCGACCATGTTCGCTCTGGATGAAACCGGGTATGGGGAGGAACGATAATAACAACACCTCTACTCCTACCTCCTTTGTACGAGGCACTCAGCACCTGGCCTCTGCTCAATTTGGCCAGTTTGGCGTGTTCCGACGAAATCATGTGTGTTTCCTGCAAAAAAATTATATCTGATTTAGTTCTTTTAAGATACGCCAACGTTCTAGCCCTTTTGATCGGAGAGGCCAACCCATTTACATTTAAAGAGAGCAGTTTCAGCTTTGAGGTGTTCAGCATGTCAATGGGGGGGAACACCGGGTCCCATGCACCTCTCCCCCCCCAATGGGTGACACGGAACCTGAACTTTACGCAAAGTTAGAGACCAGAATAAGGTTGATGACCTATTACAAAAACCTATATACAAAAATGTAAAAACAATAAACAGTCTAACAGCCAACATGGCTCCACTAAACGATGCCTAACTAATGGTACTTCCACAGAACTAGGTTACACCTAGTCCGTTAGCAGGATCCGTGAGTCCTACTAGGAAGGTCCTCTATTGTCTGAGGACCAGGGTAACTAGTACCCGAAGGGGAAAAGGTCGTTGGGTTTGGTGACTTACGTCCCTCATGAGGTTCGAGCTCTTGGCTCCCCAGAGAACATTCATATGAGAGGGAAATACCTCCTAGTTGAAATAGTCACAGAGCCTTCACCCCCCTCGCGCACAAGTTGGTGGCTATCGCTCCAACCCATCCGTGTGACTGTGGATCCAGTTTAGAACTCCATGCAAGTGATATCCATTACCATTCTTCTTAAGCAGCCCGGGGGGGTTCCAGGAGCCGCAGGTGTCCCCGGGAGATCAGTGTCCGGGGCCATCCGCAGCGCCAAAATCTTATTAGCCAAAGCTGGTGGCCTGCATTAATGTGGAAGGGGGCGTTCCCACAGTGGGACACCAGGTGAAAAGGATGACTGAAGTATATTCTAGGTGTCTCACAGTTTCCAGGCGAAGACCTCCACTACAGTGATGTTTGTTAGAGGTATTTCGCAATAGCCTCGTAGTCTATCCGGGCGGGGGGGGGGCACACCATCCCCAGAGAAGCAATCCCTTCCCAGGCCATACAGAGGATTCTATTATTCCCCCTCCAGGCTGGTGGAGACACTTATTCCCAAGCAACCCACGGGGTCCACCGCTGGAAGGCCCAGGCGCTGCTGATGAGCTCTATGTAAGCATACCTACCAAGCCCAAGGATCCCTCCTCCGTACTCCCCACCACCCTCGAGCCAATTCTTCCCCACTAGTCCATCTCTAATCCTTCGATCCCGGGAATCCGGGTCCCCACCTCCAGATCTGTTAATCCTTTACAGTTAAACTCACCCCGCCCCCAACAGGCCACACGATGAATGACCCGCCCGAGTGGTCCATCGATTTACCACATCGTGGTGATAAGCCATCCTCGGCGGTGGTCCGCTGGACCGGAGGCCATAGCACGTATCTATACCAATCCTATGGACTCAGGACTACCCCCACCTCCTCCCCCCCTATTTACCATGTAATCACTTCCCTGGGCATAGCAACCAATTCATGGGAGTAACCAGGATCCCACACATGGTTCTCCGGCCTGAATATACAACTGATAAACTGAGAGATCCGGATCACCAGGAATACCCTCACTCCCCACTCCACCAACCGTCCTCCCCGGCCCCAACCCAAAACCTCCTCCGCTCCATCAACTCAAATAACAAGCACCAAAATATTAGGAAAAGCAGGGGGAAGGGAGGGAAACCAGGGGACAACCGGAAAGAGAAAGAGGAGGAAAAAAAAAAAAGGGGGGGGCAGCTCATATCCTCGGCAGAGAGACAGGTATCAGTCCAGGGTGACTTATTCAAAACATCCACCAATTCGCTAGTTCAGTCCTCAGGTAGGCTCCTCACTGGGTCCCTGACCAGGGGCTGGGGGTTCCTGTGCGTTTGCTCTAAGTGCCTTCATGACTGTCAGTAAGGCCTCAGCTCCCTGTTTCTTCCTCGATTCTCTCTGTTCCACTGACCACACCTTCTGAGCTAACTTAGCCGCAAGTGGAGTCTTGTTCTTCGTGTCCAGCCCTGGGAACTCGATCCTCCTAGCTTGTAGCTTTTTCTTCGCCTCGGCAGCACTTTCGCATACTACTGTGCCTTCTTTAAAATTAATTAATAGCTTTGCTGGATATAATGATCTAAAACGGATCCCTGCCCCTTTAAGAGCTTTCATTATCGGGAAGAACGTTTTCCGACGTGCCATCACTTCTGGGGCGAAATCGTTCTCAAAGAAAAGCCTGCTATTGCCAAAAAGGACTTTTCCTTGCTTCCAAGCAGTGTGGAGCACTGTTTCCTTTTCCTGGTATCGCAGGAATTTAATGAGGATGGATCTTGGCCGAGCTCCTGGTGGTGGCCTTGGGCCTAATGTGCGGTGGACCCGCTCCAGTTCCAGCGTGATGCCTTCAGGTAGGGTGAGGGATTCCCGTAGCAACTTCTGTATAAATGGGATGAATTCCGTGGATTCTGCGCCTTCTGGGAGCCGCGATAGGCGAATATTGTTCCTGCGGCTTCTGCACTCTGCATCCTCCGCTTGATACTGCAGGGCCGCGACCTGGGAGTAGATTTGGGTTATAACCCTTTCGGCCTCATCCACCCTCCGATCCGTTTTCGTTAGTTGTTCCTCGAAGTTCTCTTGTTTTTTATCCAATTTATTTAGATCAGTCCTCAGACCAGCTACTGTGGATTGCATTTCTTTCCGGAAATCCCTGATCTCTGAGAGCATTTGGGTCATCTGTTTCTGTAGCATGGAGTTGGGAATCTGGTCGGCCTGCGTTGTACTGCATCGCGAAGCCGAGGAGGCCCGCGAGTCTTCACTGTCAGAATCCTCCCTTCTTAGTCTGTCGGGATCCGGGCGTGTCGGTGACTCTTTTTTATCCTTTCCCCTTCGTTTGGACATGTTTCCCCTTCGATCCTCTCTGAAAGGTGAAAATCTTTGCTGAAACTTGATTTGGGGAAGTCTTTAATTAAATTCTCGGGGGAGCCTCGCGCTCTAGGCTGCTCACCGCCGCATGACGTCACCGGAAGTCCCGAAGATGAACTGATTGAACCTGCCAGTTCCTCTGAACAAGAGTCCACTTCGCTTCCACAGGGCCCAGAACATTTGCCTCCCACTATGCCTTCATAAGGCAAATGATGATCACCCAGGAAACTGTGGAGGTTGAGTTTTTCTCCACTAAAAACACTGCTTCTGCCTGGCCACAATTCTCTTAGGAAAGCAACCTTAAAGGGTCTGCCTGTGACAATCCTACAGTTCCCCTCACCACACAGCCTCCAAACAAAGATTCCAAGAAGCTGGACGGTATGGGAAGAAAAGAGTATACCCCTGCTTCTCTACTATCGAGGCAGGTGTCATACACGGCCTTCGCTGCTCAGTACCAGAAAGCCCTCTGGAATTCTTTTCTAAGGCCTCAGGGGACCTAGCTCAATAACTGGCAGACACTGCCAAAACAGCTCTTGATGCTACACCAAATACCCATTCCATATGGCAGAGGATACCAACTACACTACCTCCGGGGTTATGGCCTACGCCATCTCTCTAAGGAGAGTGGACTGGTTAAGGACCACTGTCTCTCCCAGGACACCCAGACAAAAGCCATGGCTTTTCCATGTAAGAACAACTCTTTATTTGGTGACAAGGCAGCTGAAAAGGAAAAGGACTCTACTTCCTACATGCCCCAGGGAAGGGGAAGTAGAGGTTGTGGTTGTTTCCCTTGGGCATTCATACCCAAGACCATGCCCTATGGTTACTCTCACATGAGAGGTTACTTTAAAGGCAGGGGCAGAAGAGCTTCCAAACTGGCTGATCTAATTCAGTCCCTAGGGCTCAGCCCAAATGGAACCCCCAGTCTTCCATCCATTGCCAGCAGGGGCAAGGCTGGCTGACTTTTTCCAGGAATGGAAAAACATCACCAAAGACAAGTGGGTCCTGGAAGTAGTGAGTCAGGGGTTCACACTGCAGTTCTAAAAGTTCCCCAGGCTGCAGGGTCACAGAAACTTCAAACCTCCCACTTCACCAGAAAGGATTCTGTTGGAGTTGGAGGTAACAAATGAGCATCTGAAAAATGACAAGTTCAAGATGTTCACCTAATCCACAGCGATACCATCCCTGCAACAGGGAGACTGGGGGGGGGGTCTCTGGACCTGAAGGATGTGTATTTCCACATTCCAGTCAGGCCCAGCCTCAGGAAATACTTAAGATTCAGCCTGCCTTATGGTCACTGTTAGCTCACA
The DNA here is from genome assembly GCA_016271365.2 of Neoceratodus forsteri. Lineage (NCBI taxonomy): Eukaryota > Metazoa > Chordata > Ceratodontiformes > Ceratodontidae > Neoceratodus > Neoceratodus forsteri. The sequence goes on along the minus strand of CM057449.1, from coordinate 1,269,513,128 downwards.
GCCCTTCACTTTAGTCTCTCATCGGCTCCCAAGGTATTCACACAGTGCTGAGCAGTGGTGGCAGCACATTTCAGGAGGTAGGAAATCCTGTTTTTTTTCCCCTACCTGGACGACTGGCTGGTCACAGGAAAGTCACATCAGCAGGTCAAGGGTTTTTTGCCCTAGCTAACTCAGAGCACCTTGGAGACATCGGGATTTCTTGTGAAATAATAATGATATACTTTATTTGTATGGCACCTTTCAAAAACCAAGGCGCTTTAACATAATTAAAATCACAATGTCAAAAGACAAACATCTGAATAACAAACAATAAAATCATACTGATAGCATCTTTAGTTAATCACCAAAAGCTTGGTTCCACAAATAAGTTTTTAATGCTTGCTTAAACCCCTCCACGGTCGTGCACTCACACAACCGACGGGGTAGAGAATTCCAAAGGGCAGGGGCAGCATACATGAATGCCCTTGCCCCAGAAGATTTCAAACACACCCTTGGAATCTCTAGCAACCCCTCATCGGCTGAGCGGAGCAATCACCCAGGGCAGTGAGGAACCAAGAGCTCTTTCAGCTCCACAAAAATCCCCAAAAGAACCAGTCCAGATGCCAGATTTCATAGGAGCAGAACTAGATGTCCTCCAGGGCAAGGCATTCCTACTCTAGCAGAGAACTGGAAGCCTTTTAAATCAAGCAAACGCCTTTGCCCTGGGTCAGCCCAGTCCAGCAAAGCATTTCTTTTAGCTCCTAGGTCATATGGCCTCCACCACAGCTGTGGAGCCAGGAACCAGATTTCGAATGAGAGACATTCAGTAGCACTTAAGGGGCCATCGGTCTCAAAAGTGACACACTCTTTCAATATACCAATATACCATCCCTGCAACAGGGAGACGGGGGGGTCTCTGGACCTGAAGGATGTATATTTCCACATTCCACTGCTGGAGGCAGTATAACACAGTGGTCTAAGGCTCTGAGCTGCAAATCTGGTGACATCCAGCAGACCAGACCTGGGTTTGAATCCCACAGCTTCCACTTGCATAATGTGTGGCCCTGAGCAAGTCACTTAACCTCCTTGTGCTCCCAGGTCGCTCCTGTAAAAAAGCTTCCAGCTTAGTGTGCTATACCTGGTTAAACAAAAAAAAAAAAAGAGGGTCCCGTAGCAATTACTCTGTTACAGGGTCTGGACTGGTGGAAAGAAAGGGACAACTTCAGGAAGGGAATTCCCTTCCAGCAACAGTCTCAGACAGTGATCTTGATAACAGATGCCTACCTCTAGGCTGGGTGACCTACAGTAGCAGTAAGCAGAGTGTGGTTTCCCCCAGGAATCCAGAGAGCATTTAAACCTTCTGGTACTGGGGGCAGCTTACCTTATGCTACAGTTGTTTGTTCCCCAGGTAAATGGCCAGTCAGTCCAAATCAGGACAGTCAACACCACTACCATGTACTACATCACAAGCAGGGAGGCATAAGATCCTCAACCATGGAAGTGCATCTGTCAGCAATTCATCTTCCAGGAAAGGACAAGGTCCTGGCGGATTCCCTCAGCAGGATCAGCCAGGGGCATCATGAATGGCCTCTGAACAAGCAGATGCTGTCCGCAATCTTCAGGAGATGAGGCACATCAGAAATAGATCGGTTGTTCCCAAAGAGGATTACCATTTTCCCCATTTTTTTTGTTGCAGGCCCCCAGCAGTGGGCTTAGTCCCTGTGGACACCCAGACTCTGGACTGGTCCGAAAAGTTTCTGTATGCCTTTCCTCCATTTCCTCTTTTACTTCGAGTTCTCCTGAAATTCAGAAACCAGCCTGCAACCATGGGATTAGTGGCCCCAAACTGGGCCAGACAGCCTTGGTACTCTGTGCTCCTGTCCCTCTCCACCAAACAGCCCATTCATCCTCCTCAGAGACACAATCTACTGACCATGCCTCAGGGCAGGATAACCTTTCCGAACTTCAAATCACTGTGCCTCAAGGCACAGTTGCTGAGGAGTTAAAATACTTAGATTTTCTTTTTCTAAGGTCTTTAGGGATTCCAGGAAGCCTGCGATCAGAAAGACTTATGCTTCCAAATGGAAAGATTTTCCCTGTGGTGCGCTCCTAAGCAGGTCAATTCTTTACATGCAGACCTGCCCATACTCTTAGACTACCTGGTTCATTTGCGGGCTTCGGGCCTCAGTTTCTTAACCCTTAAAGTGCACCTGGTAGCTATTTCTACCTATATTTCAGCAAGTAATGGGAAACCTTTACTTTCACTTCCCATTTTAAGGAAATTCTTTAAAGGGTCTACTGCATCTATATCCCCATTAGGGAACCAGTCCCTCCATGGGATTTGAATTTTGCAAAGCCAAGCTCAAGGAGCCTCCCTTTAAGCCCATGGCTACTACAGACTTGAAGTATGTCACCTGGGGGTCAGTCTTCCTGGTGACCTTCTGCGGGGGGAGGGGTGAGCTACAGTCTCTCTGCACAGATCCTAACTACATTATTTTCCACAGGGACAAGACAGTCCTCAGGACCAAAAGGAAATTCTTTACTAAGGTGGTGTCTGAGTTTCACTTAAACCAATCCACCACCCTCCCAGTGTCCTTTACAACAAATTCCAGCCCTGGTGAGCAAAGGCTCCACAGTCTATACATTAAAAGGGTACTTAGTTTCTATTTGGATTGCACTAAGGACCTCGGATCTTCCTGCTTACAGCTGTTCCTCACATACTGTGAGCTGGGCAAGGGCAGGGCACCCTCTAAAAGGACCACTGGACAGTCTCCTGCATTCAATTCTGCTACAATAAAGCTGGCAAACAGCCACCTAAAAGCCTCAGGGCACACACCACTCGCCTCTGCAGCAGCTTCAAGGGATACTCCCTTGCTAGAAATGTGTAAAGCAGCTATTTTCTTCCAAGGGATCCCTCACTATGCTTAAAGTTCCCACCCTTCCAGAACCTGGAAAAGGTTCTGCAAGAATCAGAATTTTTTTTTTTGGTTCTCACTTGCTTGAGCATTACCTGTTCATTCACAATCAGTTTTACTATAGTTTTCATTTACTCTGCCACAGTCTGGCTTGGGAGGTTAATCTTTTAGTCTTTATTTGGTAGTCTTCTGTTCTGTCCGTCGGCTGCCTTCCTCACTGCACTGCCCGCTGATCACCAGACCGAAGGTACGCTGCAGAAACTGGACTGTCCAGAACCATCAACTCTGCCTGCTGACGGGCTGCTGCAGTTCTTTAATTCTTTGCTACTGTTGTTTCCTCTCTGGACCTTAAGCTAATGTTATATTCTGATTGTGGTACTTGTTAAGTCTCTACAAATTGTTTTGTAAATCCTAACTTAAACGCGAACCTAAGCCTGTTTACAGCAATTTTGCACTCCAAGGGTAGTTTGAAGTGCAAGTTCATTTAGGCTGCAGGTTTGTAGACTGTAAAATATTACAGCTCTCTTTGTTTTAAGGTCCAGTTGTAAGCTACCCTGGATCAGAAACTAAGTTTAAAGTGATACAGTTTTTTCTGTTTAGACCAGATTCCATTTGGGTCACAGTTGTAAGCTATGCCCTGCAAATAATTCAATTTCTCTTTCACTTTCTGTCCTTCTGTCTCCTTGAATTTTTACGCCCACTCTCCCGTACCCTACCTCCAGCCTTTATTAAATACTCTCCCCCCCTCAGCACCACCCCCTAGCAATGTTCATCCTCCCCTTTCACTAATACTGCAACTTCTCTTAAAGATACAGAGTGCAGCTATTAGGCCTAACACTTGTCCTGTCTTCCCTTTAAAGACATCTTCCTATTCTCACCATCTGCTTGCCTATCAGCTTTGCTTAGTGCCTGCTCTGCTATCTACTGGGCAGTTCCATACCTGGGCTTCCTCTCTTGCTACCCCAAGTATTCTTCAAGTTGCCTTGGTACCCCCTGCCCTAGCTCATAACATCCTATCTTAACCTACATTTTACATCTTAAAATAGATCCACTGTGCCTGATCGTGCTCCCAGTGAGCGGCGCGGCTACTCCTGCCAGCTGCCCGTACCTCTATCCTCTTGACAAACAGGACACCTTCAAATCCGGTTAAGTGTCCGGGCTAGCACTGTGCGAGTTTGATAGGCGGCCACCTGCTGCCACCCTCCTCTAATTGGACTGCTGCTCTCTGCTCGGCCACTGTTTGGCCCTGCCTTTTCTCTGTCAGATTATCAGTCTCTGGGCTTCGGCACCCTCTGCTTTGCATTGACTCTTGCCGAACACTGCTATCTGTCTAGTCTCCCATTGGTTCCTTATAAAATTCTGCCACTAGAGGTGCCGTCTAACATATCTTGAATAGGTCTTCATTTCCTCACTGTAATCTTTACCACAAGTAGAGCCTCCGTCTGGTCTGCTTTCCTAATTAACCTTTGTGGGGCTTTACTTTCTGCTTCTCTGATCCACTTCCTCTAAATAATTGCTACGCTAGCAGGCAACACTTTGTTGTTTTTGCTCCATCTCTAATTTTGGCCAAGGGTTAAAACGGTGGAACACGGTCACCCTTGGCAGTCTTAATTTTACACACACTATCTCTTTATCCCTAAGAGCTAATCCTCTGTCTCAGTATACCACTGGCCTTCCTTCCCAAGTCAAATAGTAACACTATGGTGAAGTATAGTCTACGATGGGCACTCTTGTCATTTGTCCTTTTACTCAGCCTGGACACTGCCACATGGGCTCTCCCAGCATAACCAAATGGCAAAAGACTCCTCAGAGGCTTCCGTAACTATATTTTCTCTAAGCTGATTGCAGAGACAAAGCCTGATCTGCAACCTAACCCTATCCTCCTTGTTAGAGGCAGCATCTATTACCCGCTACATGCCAGGAGGAAGCTGCCATGAGATGTGCTTTCACCCTAACCTGCCACTGTGCAAGGCTTTGGTTCCTAGCCATGATCATTATTCTGCTATCTGGGGACGTCAAACTAAATCCAGGTCCACCTACCGTTTCTTTTCCCAAATAAGTTATCTGGCATGTCCAAGTAAGGATTATAATTGCCCATATCAATATCAGAGTCTTACCTGTCACCATCGCGGAACTGAGCCCTGGGTGAAACTCTACAATCCTGATGTACTCTGTCTCACGAAACTTGGCTAAAACCTGGAATCCTGATGGCGTATGCTCCTTGCCTAACTATTCCCTGTTCCGTGGAGAGATCCTCATCCAGGCGTGGAGGTGGGTTGCCCTATTCTTCAAAAACCACCTCAACATCTCTATTGTCCGGCATCTGCCTCTCCCACAGTGTCTTGAATTCATACAGGCAACTATTGTATTGGGGAAAGAAGCTTCCTATTATCTGTGCCTATAATCCCCTGCTGGGGAATAGTAGAGTCTTCAAGAACTCCTTGACATCACCTCCCAGACTGTAAATCATAATGAGGCTGTCATCCTAGGTGATCTTAACCTCAGTTGGTTAGGGTCAGCTCAAATATCCTTGCAATCACTCACGCTTAGTTATAATTTTCATCCGTTGATCTCTGAAGCAACTAGAGCCATGTCATCCCATCAAACGGGTACACTCCTAGACTGGGTGATGGTTAACCATATGGAACATGTGTCAAAAGCAGGAATCCTTGCAGATGCACTAACAGACCACTCACCCACTTTTTGTATCCTATCTATGATTGCACCTCCATCTCTTCCATCTAGACTAATCACGTTTACAAATCTAGCTCATACTGACCAGGATGCATTTCTCTATGATGTCTCCAATATCGACTGGGCAGGTATCTATCAAACAAAGGATGTGGAGGTTGCTCTACAGATATTCATAAATGAATTTCTTACCATTCAATATAAACATGCTCCCAAGACTACTAGGAGGGTCAGAGGAAAACAGGCAGGTGGCTGCATAAAGACCTCCTTGCTAATCTAGCCAGAGGACAAGCTTTGGATTAGCTACAAACAAAGTGGCCTACAGTCAGATCTTATTGTCTATCGTGAACTAAGGAACAGATGCAAGAGACAAGTTAGAGTTGCTAAAAGCAAATGCTGCAAGGACCTTCTACAAAACTCAGCCTGCAACCCGAGGAAATTCTGGGCCCATGTCAAAACATTTCTTAGTACCTCGCAGTCGGTCACTCCTGATGAAAAGATTATAAATGGGGCACACTGTAATGACATTAGGACCATCTCAAACAGTTTTAACAGTCTTTTCTCTGATCTTTCATACAATACCTTGGCTTTACAACCTAATGGATCGCACTCTAATCTACCTACCACACTACCATCAGACAACCATACTGCCCTATCGTATGATGCTCCTCCGGCGCCACCATTCTATTTCAAGGCTATATCAAGAGCGGAAGTTCTGAAATTACTGAGATCCATATCTGCCAATACCAGCTCTGGTTCTGACTCACTGGAACCTCGTCTTCTTAAGCTGGCTGCTCCAATCATTGCCTCTCCGATTGCCAGAATCTACAGTACACTTTATCCCTTATCCATAGCACTGTGCCAGACCTATGGAAATCCGCAAGAGTAACGCCGGTCTTTAAAAAAGGTGACCCAAAGGACATGGCCAATTACAGACCTGTAGCAACATGCTACAATCTCCTCTCAGACACTCAGCATGGTTTCAGAAATGGTCATAGCACCACCACGGCTCTTCTTCAACTAACTACTGATATTCTGTCCAACATGGACTCTGGAAAACTCACAGGTGCCATCTTCATTGACCTCACTAAGGCTTTCGACCTTGTAGACCATCCCTGCTTCTCTCCACTCTCATAAATTCCATTTCTCTACCCTGTTGTGGACTGGTTCTGTAGCTACCTGTCAAACAGGTACATAAGCTATCAAATTTAACTCCTCCCTGTCCAACCGTCTACTATCAACCTTAGGGTCCCCAAGAGGCTCTACCTGGGCCCCTTCTGTTCTCAATTTTTATCAACAATGCAGCTGAGGTCCTGGAATCCTGCTCAGCTATTCTCTCACGCTGATGACCTGATCATCTACACTAGTTCTTCTAGAATTGCCTGCATAAACACATCTTACTTTCTACTTCAGTAAGGTCTTAGACTGGCTACTAGACCTACTTGCACTAATGAAAAGACAAGCCATGCTCCTAGGTTCTGCAGCGAGATTAAGACCTGTGCTAGTTTGCTGGGTTCTTCACCCAGGAGGATTTCCACTTGAAAATGTTACTTCCTTCAAGTACCTTGGGATCCTCCTGGAACAGTCCTAGTTTTAATCTTCATTCAGTCCTGGTGCAAAGCTATAAATTAGAAACTTAGGAGTGACTTACCAAAAGCGAGCTACATGCTTACCACACCGGCGGCCAAATGCAATTGCCCAAGTATTCTGCTCCCAACCACTTACTTATGTTGCCTCTATTCTTACCTCTGCCCATAAAACCCCCCTACTAAAATGGGGCGTCACTTATAACAATATATGCCGATTTGCCTCTTACGTCGCTTTGACTCCAAACATCACTACCTTCTTTATAAGGATCTGAATTGGCCTCACCCTCTGCCAGTAGACAATATACCTTGGATCACTAATAGTTCGATCATCCGGGAAAAAAAACATCCCAGCTGGCGTTCCTGGTCTCTCAACCATCCTCCCATGGCCTGCGATCAGCTGACAAATCCTTGCTCTATGTTCCGAGATGTCGGACGACTAAAGGCACAGGCGCCTTCCAATTCTCTGTTCCCAGGCTATGGAATGCTCTTCCACTCAACCTCCGGCTGTCTCAGTCTTACTTTGGAATTAAAAGTGAATATCGTCATTATTTATCCTTAGCTGATGCTTGTACATGCTTTGACCCAACCTGAAGCTCCTGAGATTTACCAGTAATGTCAACCCTGCTCCAATCTAGCTCCAAGACTGTCTCCTTTTCCCTTCCCCATATTTTTCCTTCTCTTTGTAAATAACTTCTTGACTACTAGCTCTCTTCCTTCTCGAACCTTGTTGCTGACCATCCACTGTTGTTTTGCCAATTACCACCCCTGACCTTCCTTCTATCAGTCTTTCTTGTTATGTTTGAACATTCCTCACATTTCTCTCTCTATATAACCTTACTACCTTATTAACCCTTTCACTCCATGGGTCGGGTCCATGGTTTCTGCACTTATTATACATCTTACTGCCATTATCTGTATAATGCTTGCCATTATTTTTTGTTGTTTCTACCCATTTTATTTTTGTAGCACTGCTGTACTGTTCCTCTATTTGTATTATTGTACCCATGTTGCCGTTGTTTAATTGTTCTCCTTTTGTTGTACTCTCCCGAGTCGTGCCTGAAAATAGTCATTTTATGGCTAGTGCACCTACCCGGTTAACAAAAAATAAATAAATAAATAGGCTATTAGATTCGTAGCTATTGCCCAATAGGCCATTGAAATAAATCTGACATTGACCAGCGGAATGCAGCGCCACCACAAGGAGGAGTTTGAAAAACGTTCCAAGTTCCATCATTTACATACATTCCACTCTCTCTCTCTCTCTCTCTGTCTGGGGCAGCTTCACCTACCAAGCTAACTGCATTAGTTAAGCATAGTGAGGGATTCCTTGTTAGAAACAATATTACTATGGTAAGTAATTTTTTTCATCTTGCCTATATCCCATCTTTCCTGGTCTCTGCAACTCCCTAGTTCCCTCTCCCTCGAAGCAGTCCACTGTGAATCAGGATATGGTGTCAGTAGGCACTAGGACCCAGGGGAATCCAGAGGCCTGTCATCTAGATGGACAAGGGCTTTTCTTAACTTTTTAGGTCACTCCCACCTCACCCGATATCAGAACAGCCTTCTGGGTGGCCTTGCATACATACAGCATGTCCATGCAACAGAAGCAAGATCCCTGACCCAGCCCTGGGGGGGCAATGTAGTGCTAGAACTGGCCTTCGACCCTCCTCGACCAAGGCATACTGTCGAGCAGCAGTTGCCCCAGTCTGGTCTGCCTCCAGATGCATCAACTCAAGTTCATTTCTGAACCTGGATTGCCTACACGAAAGTGCAACACACCACCATCAGGACAACTACAGTACAATAATTTAACAATTAAAAAAAAAACATATCTTGGGGTGCGTTTCAGCTCAGATAGAGGACAGCATGCTTCAGAAGACCTCCAGTTACTTGTGTCACTCAGACATACAAAAACTAAGACATTTTGTGCATTTGGGCCAGAAATCTTTGGTAGGGTGACAGTCTGTATTAAGGAACTGAATTCCCCGAGTTTTATTTATTTCTAAACTAAAATGTGCCTAAAAAATAACAATTAATCTCCTCAACTGGTGGCATGATCAGTGCAATTTTTTTTTAATCAAGTGTTACAGCTGGGGCTTAGCTCATAGCCGGAAGCCTCAGATTCTTCAAATGCTCAGCTTATGGTAGTGCTACTAAATAACTACCATAAAATTGACAATGATAACATAAAATGGTCTCCTCAGGTTGTCACAGTTGTTACCAGGCTTACATCAGCTGAACCAAAGCTGGGGAACTCACACATTCTGCCATTTTTTTCACCAGGAAAAGTACACAGGGCTGAGATGACTCATTTTCAAGTTATGGCCGTGGGGGGGGGTCATGGATCTGCTTTACTGATGGGGAATGCTGGTCAGGACACTGCAAAAACTCCCCAGACCTACTCTTTATTGATAACTGTTCCATGGCTTCTTGGTTCTAACTAATTTTGATTGACTGTCTTGGTTTTTGTTGTACTGATTTGTTTTAAAGCCTATATTTTGTTTATTTTATTTAATTATTGAAAAGTTTGGAGATTACTTTGAGCAAAAGTGCTCATTTACAAAAGTTCCATGTCACGTACATAGTCCCAAATAACACTGCAAGTACAACAACCAGTTCCAGAGAAAATGCAGTCGAGTCAGTCTTAAAGCAGAACAATTACAATTTGAAAAAAGAAACCTTACAAATTGTTGTATAAAAAGTCACAGGTTATGTGCAGTGAAAAAAAAAACAGTAAAACTGTTTAATGGTTATAATTGCACTGGACTGCAAAGGAAGACCGCAAAGATCTCCTAAACTGATTAAACATGGGAAGATTCAACAGTGTATCAGGGAATTAGCTTAAAGTGATTTTGTGCACTTCAAAATGCAGTGCATTACTTGCCTAAAAGTGAAACTTGTGCTAGTTTATAGGCTTTCTGCATAAAAGTTAATTTTTTCTGCAGCCGTTACTAAATGGGAAGGGACCATAGTTTGGCCACGATAAGGTGGCCAGTCAATCCCTTCCACTTCCTGATCAATTTCCATGCCTCCACGCTCAGGCATGTTATGTCATGCAGCAAGGGAGAGTGCGGGGGTGTGCCCGTTGAAATGAAAGGTGGTATTTTTTTATTAGCATTTTATACATTATGATGGCGAGTTAGAGATTAATGAAGGCCACCACTCGACTAACAAGGGCCTTGTTAGTCAAGCGGTGTCCTTCATTAATCTCTAACTTTTCATCATAATGTATAAAATGCTAATAAAAAAATACCCCCTTTCATTTCAATGGGGCACACCCCCGCACTCTCCCTTGCTGCATGTCATAACATGCCTGAGCGCGGGGGCATGGAAATTGATCAGGAAGTGGAAGGGATCAGCTGGCCACCTTACTGAGGCCAAACTGGCCACCTTATCAAGGCCAAACTATGATCCCTTCCCATTCAATAACAGCTGCAGAAAAATTATCAATATTTACACAGAGACTATCGCCAGCACAAGCTTCGCTTTATTTATTTTTTGTTGACCGGAAGGAGGACTAGACAATTCTGCCTATTTTCAGCCTTGTCCCAGGGGAGGGGAATACAGATGGATGTCAACTGACATTGAACCAGATTAAGCTGTTAGTGGTATTTTTATTGAATGCGTCAAAATATCAGCATTCGGAATGGAGCATATCTCTGCCAAGGATGCAACAACTGTTCTAGTTGAGTGGGCATGTACCTGGCCTTCCAACTTGACCTGCACCATAGAATAGCAATGGTGAAGGCATGCCACTATCCAAGCAGATACACCTGATAGATATCAGCTGACACTGAAGGACACAAAGACCTGCTTTGCTTGATGGATGTTCTCAGTCCTATCGATGTAGGATTGTAAGTCTCTCTTAATATACAGGGAATGAAGGGCATGTTCACCATAATTTTGAGAATTAGAGAAACAAGTGGGGAGAACCAATGGCTGATTGAGGTGGAATTCCGAAACCACTCTGTATAGGAATTTAGGGTGAGTACACAGAACCACCTTGTCTTTATGAGACAGTATACGGAGGGTCCATGACCAAGGCATGTATTTAAGAGACCCTGCAAGCAAAAGCGATGGCCACGAGAAAGGCGGTCTTCAAGGTCAGAAACTTCAAATCACTCATGGCTAGAGGCTCAAAGAATTTACAAGTGAGCATATCCAGCACGAGATTAATATCCCAAGTGGCAACCGGCTTCCTAACCAGGGGCCTTGTGTGCAGAATGCCTTTGAGGAATCTCTTGAACAAAGGCAGCTGAGCCGGAGACATATTCTGGACTGGCTAATGATAGGCAGAAAATGCACAGAGATGTACCTTTACCATCAAATACTGCAGTCCTGCATCCAAATGGTCCAACAGGTACTCTAACATTTTATTTGGTGGGCACTGGAATGGATCTAAAGAGATCTTAGCACACCGTAGCGAGAAACTCTTCCATTTGTCAGTGTAAGTCTTCCTAGTGGAGGGCTTATGTGCCGCCAAGAGAACGTGCGAGATTCTCTGAGAAACCTTAAACCTGCCCACTTCTATCTCCTCAGGAGCCAGGCATGGAGATGAAGGGAGTGCAGGTTGAGATGGACAAGGGGTCCCTGTGTCCGTTCGTAGAAGTAGCTGTCTCAGAGGACCCTCCGACAACTTGTTGATCAATGGAAACCAGATCTGTCGAGGCCAATATGGTGCAATTAATATCATCTTGCCCCATGTGCCTCTAATCTAAACTGAATTAAGGGTAAAGGAGGAAATGCGTACAGAAAGCGTCTTGTCTGCTGCAGTCTGAATGCATCCTGAGACAAAACACCAGGTTCTGAATTTCTGAAGCAGAACAGAGGCAGTTTTGCTTTAAGTGGGGATGCAGAAAGGTCCACGTCTGGACTGCCCCACTCGCTGAAGAGTGATTGCATGACGTCTGGTGCAAGCGACCATTTGTGACAGTACACCTTTGTCCTGCTGAGGTGATCTGCCAGATTCCTTTGAGTTCCTGGCAGACAGACTGCCTGAATCAGAGCATCGTGTTTGGGGCACCATTCCCACACCCTCATAGCTTCCATTCACAAAGGGAAGCGTGAGCTCCACCCTGTTTGTTGATCTAGTACCTCACAGTCATGTTGTCTTTCTGAAGAATTACTTTGTGACAGAGAGCTTCCTCTAAGGCTTGAACAGTGTACAGGGCTGCTCTCATGTCCAGAACGTTGATGTGTAGATGAGACTCCTCCTGGGTCTACACTACTTGAGTGTGGAAATCTTGTCAGAGGGCCCCGGCAAGCAGAAATGCATCCGTGGTGATGGTAATCTGAGACTCTGGAGGGGCAAAGGGAGACCTTGCAGATGGTTGTCCTCCTGAATCCACCATGCAAGTGACCTCCTCAGAGGCTCTGTCACCTTGATGGGGTAAGACTTAAGATGTGCAATTGGAGACCACTGTATGCTGAGCATCCACTGGGTGGTTCTCATGTGTAGCTGAGCTAGAGGTACTGTGAATACAAACGAGGCTGTGAGACCTAACATCTGTAGCACTGAAGGAAAAATTACTCACCTTAGTAATGTTGTTTCTTCTAATGGAGTCTTGCTGTATTCTTACAATAGCAGTGTGTCCCAACCTTCGAACTGCCCCAGAGGTGAAAGAGTTAACTTTCCATGCCAGGCATGGAACGCTAAGCTCGAGCTCGGTTGAGACTCTGTCTGTTGTTCTTCAAACTCAAACCGTCAGATCTTTACGAGCTAAACTCACTAAGGTCCTGTGTGGAAGCTGTAAACCTACACTAGCCAACTGGCAACTAAACATAAAACATATTTTTTTGGTCCCAAAACAAAGACTCAAGTCAGGAGACCCAAAAAATGAAAAACACAACACCCAGTCACCCCAAGAAAAAGGGGGTGAAAACAACAAGGTGGGCACCTATTGAGTGCCAACACTGCACTGCCCACCCACATCCCAAAAACAGAGGTTCTGAGAGGGGCAGGGGGAGGTCAGAATACAGCAAGACTCCATTAGAAGAAACAACATTACTAAGGTGAGTAATTTTTTCTTCAAACAACATGAAGTCTTGCTGTATTCTGACAACAGCAGACTACAAAGCAGTACCTCCATGGAGGAGGGACAGAACCTACTTAGGGAATAGGCTCTGAAGCACAGCTGTGCCAAACCGAGCATCACTCCTAGCCTGGATATCCAGGGAGTAATGCTTGGTAAAAGTGTGAACTGTTTTCCAGGTAGCTGCTTGACATATCTCTAGAATAGGGATGTCCCTGGGCAGCCAGGGAAGCAGCTGTACCTCTGGTAGAGTGAGCCCTCAGGCCTGAGGGTGGAACCTTACCCAGTTTTTCATAACAAAATTGGATACAAGAGACAATCCACCTGGCAATGTATCTTTTAGTGGCAGGTTTCCCTTTACCAACCTCACCATAAGTGAGGAACAGTTGGAGGGAGTCAAACCTGTGACCCTTGGTACGCTCTATGTAGTAGCTAAGGGCTCTTTTCACATCTAAACTGTGCAGCCTCCTCTCGCCAGAGGAGGAATGGTCAGTGAAGTACACAGGAAGAGACAGATTGATTAAGGTGGAAATCTGAAACCACCTTAGGCAAGAACTTCCTGTTAGTCCTGAGGACCACCTTATCTCTATGAAAGGAGATAAAATCAGGCTCCACTGACAAAGCTTGTAATTCACTTATGCGTCTGGCAGAAGTGATGGCTACCAGAAACACAGTTTTCCAAGTCAAGTACTTAAGCTCTGCTGAAGACAAAGGCTCAAAAGGGGGTTGCATAAGCTGAGCAATGCAAACATTAAGGTCCCAAGCAGGGGCAGGGTTCCTGAATGGAGGGTTGGTGTGAAACAATACCTTGAAAAACTTGGAGAATACAGGGTGAGCTGAAAGAGAAGAGGGCTTACCTGCTGAAATAAAAGCAGAAACAGCTGCCAGGTGCACCTTCAGTGTAGCTGGTCTCAGCCCCAAGCTATTTAAATGGACCATATAATCAAGGACTGTGGGCAGATCAGCAGACTCTGGGGAAATATGCTTCCCAGAGCACCATATGGAAAATCTTTTCCATTTGGAATTATAAGTAGCCCTGGTGGAAGGTTTCCTAGAAGCCTTCAGAATATCCATTACACCTTGGGAGGGTGTAAATCAGCAAACTCTAACTCTTCAAGAGCCAGGCCTTGAGATTGAGAGATTTGAGATCTGGTACCAAACCCTCCCTGAACACAGGTTAACAGGTTGTAATTCCTGGGAAGACACAGGGAAGATGGACTGCTAAGGACAGTAGGAGTGGATACCAGGGCTGTCTGGCCAGTCTGGAGCAATCAGGATCATCCTGCACGGTTGAGATCTGATTTTGACTAGCACTTTGAACAGGAGAGGGCCGGGGGGAAAAGCATACAGGAACTTCCCTTCCCAACTGAGAACTAAGGCATCCAGGGAGACTGAGCCCAACACTGGGGGCCTGCAGCAAAAAAGGGGAAGTTGGTGATTGCCTGGGGCTGCTAAAAGATCTATCTGCGGGGTGCCCCATCTGGAAAATATCACCTCCAAGACCAGGGGATCCAGTGATCATTCGTGATGGCCCTGGGATATCCTGCTGAGAGCATCTGCCAGGACATTGTCCTTGCCTGGGAGGTGAACTGCCGTGAGGGAGGTGTTCAGGGAGTAAGCCAGAGACCACAACTTCATTGCCTCTGTGCACAAGGCCGTAGACCAAGTGCCTCCTTGCTTGCTGATGTACCACATTGTGGTGGTGGTGTCTGTTCTGACCTTGATAACTTTGTTCTGAACAGACTTGGAAAAAGCTTGAAGTGCTAGAAATACTGCTCTGAGTTCCAACAGACTGATGTGAAGCAGAGATTCCTGAGGGGACCACAACCCCTGGGTGGTCAGTTCACCCATGTGAGCCCCCCACCCTAAGAGGGAGGCATCTGTAGTAAGGATTAAAGAGTGAGACTGAGTGACAAAGGGAACCCCTTGTCTCAGATTGTTCTGATCCTGCCACCACTGTAGGGTCTGGATCAGGGTTCGAGTTACTGGGATCAATTTGGTCAGAGGGTCCTTCCTTTGAGACCAGAAGGCTCTCAAATGGAACTGAATGTCCCTCATCTGAAATCTTGCTCCCTGCACTACTGCTGTGGAAGCAGCCATGTGCCCCAGGAGCTGTAGAAAATGCCTTGCTGGTCGAGACACCTGCAGGGTGAATGAGGAGGCCAGAGAGACAAGGGTCCTTGCCCTGTCCAGGGGAAGGAAAGCTCTGGCCTTTTCTGTGTCTAGCTCTGCGCCTATGAAGGTGAGGAGCTGGACAGGCTCTAGAACTGACTTTGAAAGATTCAGAAGGAAACCCAAAGAGGTGAGCAGTTGCTGAGTTATCTGTAAGTGTAACTTGACTTGGTCTGGGGACTGGCCTACTATGAGCCAGTCGTCCAGGTAAGGGAAGATGGCAATCCTTTGCCTTCTTAGAGAGGCAACTACCACTGCCAGGCATTTTGTGAATACCCTTGGAGCAGAGGTCAGACCAAAGGGCATTGCTCTGAATTGGTAATGGCCTGAGGGCAGCTCGAACCTGATGTACTTTCGATGGGAGCTTCTAATGAGAATATGGAAGTAGGCATCCTTGAGGTCCAGGGACGCTAGCCAGTCCCTGGCCTTAGAGAGGGTAGAATAATTCCCAGTCACCATTTTGAATTTTGGTTTTAAAGGTGCTTGTTTAAGTATCTGAGATCCAGGATGGGCCGCCATTCTCCTGTCTTTTTGGGTAGAAAGTACCTGGAGTACAACCCTTTGCCCTGGTGTAGGGGTGGAACCCTTTCCACAGCTCTGAGAGCTAGGAGGGAAGAAACCTCTGCCTCTAGGGCAAGTGTCTCTGAGGGATTTGCAGGTGGAAAGGATCTGGTTCTCATCTTTGGAAACTTTTGAGCTGAGAACCAGTCCCTGGCTTACTACTTCCAGGACCCATTTGTCTGATGTCAGAGACTCCCAGTCCTGGACAAAGTAAGCCAGCCTGCCCCCTACAGGTAGTTGAGAATCGGCCCTGGCAACCCCATCAGGGTGCCTGTTTGGCAGGGGCTTTGGGCTGAGGGGTGGAGGCAGGCTTGCCTGTACCCCGTCTGCCTCTCCCTCCAAAGAACCCCCTCTGGGCATAAGCAGAAGAGGAGGCCTGGGCTTGGTAGAAAGGCCTATGGAAAGGCCTGCCCTTGCCTCGGGATGCTGCCTTTGAGGAGTGGCCTGCCTTTCCTTGGCCTGTGCACTCCTATAGGTGGTCCTATATTCGTCCATTTTCTTCATGTAATTCTCTGTCTGCTCCCCAAAGAGAGAATTACCCACAACAGGAAAATCCATGGCCTTAGTCTGGGTATCCTGTGACAGGCTAGTACATCTGAGCCAAGCCATTCTTCGAAGCGCCACAGATGTAGCCAAGACTCTAGATGACATCATTGGAGTCCACTGCAGCATTGAATTGCACCTTGGATGCCTCAATACCATCAGCAGCCACCTGCTCCAGCTCCTTGGCAAGCTGGCCAGGGACCTGTTTTGCTAAAGCCATAACAGTGTCCCATCTGGATTTTTGATACTTAGCAGTATAGGCCATATAATTGGCCTGTCTGAGTCCCAAGGATGCTGCCATGTACTGTTTCTTTGCCATGGCATCAATCCTCCTGGAGTCCTTGTCCGGGGGGTGTGAAGCCAAGGGAATATTTGCCTTATCACAGGCTGCAGCCTGCACTACTAACATGGCTGCATTGTTGTGTAAGGAACTCCGTATCTGAGCCTGACAAGGTATACCTCTTGTCCATTCTTTTATCCACAGGAGGTATAGTGTTAGGAGTCTTTAAAATCTTAAATGTCTGTTTCCCAAAAGATTTGTGTAAGGGAATAGACAGCCTCCTAGACTCTGGGATATCCATCATTTCTACATAGTCAGGCTCCTCCTGGTCATCCACAGCTTCCTCCATAGGAAGCTGAAGGGTGTCAGCCACTTTAAAAAAAAAAACATAAAATGGGAGGGGGACCCAGAAAGCCTAGGAGGAGACACTCCTGAAGGTCTGTCTGGGGAGATGTCCGGGTCAATAGGCACATCCAGACTTTCAAAACCACATTCACTTTCCTCATACTCCTCTTCCTCCTCCTCCGGTTCATAAAATTCCTCTAAATCATACTCTTGAACCGGTGGAACCGGCCGAACCGAGCGCCTGCCTGATGGTGCCGGTTCGGTCGAGACTCAGAAAGCGACTGCACAATTTTGATCGCTTTGGCTATTTCTTCAGTGGCTGGAGAGGAAAGTTTTGGCTCCACACCAGCTGATTTTTCTTTTCTAGTTCTCTTAGCCGGAACCGACTCCTCAGAATCGGCTCTCCTTTTGCCCGAAGAAGTCTCGTCCTGGTCAGAGGGCACTCCTTCTGGTTCGGTTTGAACCGAACCTGGCTGGCCATCCGGTTCAGCGGACTTTTTGGCCTCCCTTCCCTGAGCCTACCAGCTCTCTTTTCCAGGGTAGCTGCAGGGAAATGTTTACAAATCAGGCAGTCTGCATTGAGGTGGTCAAACCCCAGACAATAAACACAGATGGTGTGGGGGGTCAGCCTTAGCGAAGACTTCCCCACACACACTACAGTGTTGAAACCCAGTGGGCCCGGTTTTTCTTTTGGGTTTCTCAGACATTGTGCCAGTCCTAACCAAACTTACCCTTTTAATGGCAATCCGCCAGGCAAGACCCTCTTATCGGTTCCTGACTGTGTCACGGGTCGTGGAAAAAACTGTAATAAAATCCGCTTTTTTTTTAGAACCGATAAGAACTGGTAACCACACTCAAAGTACAATTCAAGATTTTTTAACAACTTGATCGGTTCAAACCGAACCGATGAACCATTTACAAGTTCCACACAGAATAGAATAAAATATAACCTATCTAGTACTCACAAATACCACAGACAGAGACTGAACCGACAGGTTACGGTTTAAATTCGGTCGAAAACTGAGAAAAGCGGTACTTTAACCGACAAATTGAACCGAGCAGAAGAAGAAATCTCCGGAGTGACTGTTCAGTGAGGCGGAGTAAAGAATCTGACGGTTTGAGTTTGAAGAACAACAGACAGAGTCTCAACCGAGCTCGAGCTCAGCGTTCCATGCCTGGCATGGAAAGTTAACTCTTTCACCTCCGGGGCAGTTCGAAGGTTGGGACTCACTGCTATTGTCAGACTACAGCAAGACTTCATGTTGTTTGAATGAGCTTTTACCAAAGTGTTCTCCCTGATGTAGCAAGTTATCTGGAGAATGTCATTCCTCCTGTCCTCCAGAAGAAATGACCTCGCCTTGGAGGTGCCAGGAGGGGCCCCTATGAAGAGAAGATGCTGAAAGGTCTGAAGTTACGACTTTTCCAGGTTCAGTAGAACCCCCATGGAGGTGAGGAACTAAGGTGATGTGGAGACTGCCTCTTGTGTCTCCTGCCTTGATGGACTTACCTTTAGTCAATCGTCTAGGTATGGGAAGACTTGAACGTTGAGCTTTCTGAGGTGTGCAGTGAAAACTGCTAAACACTTTGTAAAGACCTGAGGTGCAGAGGAGAGCCCAAAGGGCAGGACTCTGAATTGATAATGCTAACCCAGTGCACAAAACGGGGGTACTTGCAGTGGCTTGGGTGCACTGGAACATGCTGGTAGGCGTCCTGCATATCCAGGGATGCCAGCCAGTCATATTGTTGGAGAAGTGGTAGGAGTGTCCCCAAGCAGACCATCTTGAACTTCTCCCAGAACAAAAACTTGTTCAACTTTCTCCAGAGACTTCCGGGATTCCCAGGGTGCCGATGTCACACTTGTGGTATGCCTTCTGTAGACTGCTCCTTGAGGTGGTGTCCTGTCATTTGGCTACTGTGGCAACAATCCTCCTGTATCTGATCGCCATGAAGGAGACACTTCTGGAGTCCCAAGGAGAAGTCAGCCAGAGTTAGTAGTGGTGGAGAGAGGAAGCGAAGTGGTTGAGGCTTCATATGACTTGCAGCCCTTATTTTCCCCTCACTGTATGCGACACCCACCAAAAGCACACTTCTGTCACAGGTGCCAGCAAGCCTGAAACACCGATGTGTGCACTCTCCCCTCCAAGTACAACCTGCAGGCTCCTGAACCTGCACTGACACCTGTTGTCAACCAGGGATGCAAGATCCTTCGCCCCCCCGACCCACCATGACCCGAGCTCATTTTTGAACTCGAGTTGCCAGCTTCACAAACAGTAGATCCGTTGCTGTACCAAAGGGATGACCCCATCATCATGCTTAAAATCAAGGTTTTTCGGTTGCAGATCCTAGGGCCCATGAGAGAGTGGGGGAGTCGGGGATAATTCCCTGGGCCAAAGAGGGGCCCAGGCCACCCGGCATGCTACTGCACACAGCTGCATAGGGGCTCCAGAGTCTGAAGTTTTCCTGGGGCCCATAATTCCTCTCAGATCCAGTCCTGTTGAATGCTATTCTGCTTAAGATCCACCTGCCACCCACCCTAAATAGCTTTAAGAAACAGCTTTTTACAGTGCTTGCCACAGATAAAATCCCTATATCGAGATACTTCATAGGAAATCCATACTCATTTCAATGGGATTTCCTCTGTGATATTCATATTCATATACATATATATATATATATGCAAAGATTTACAGGGATGTATTTCCGGTTACCACTGTAATTCTTTAATCAAGTTTTTTTTCTCATTGATGAACATTTAGCTATTTGATGGGTTATTTTTTGGTGGACTAGTATTTATTCAACTGATTGGAAGAGTTTCTTGTAGCGGGGTAGGGATTTCAGGATAATAACTTCAGGCAGACCACAGCTCAAGTGCATAAAAAATGCCAGGTGGCATTTATCATTTTATTTTGCTTGCATAAAATGATCAGCAGTTGTACAGAATGCAAGAAAATATTAGTTCAGAAGGTTTAAAGTCAAAAGTCACTGTTGTGCCCAGTGGCAAGCATACAGCATCATTAAGTGTAAACACACGCTCGTGCCTAAGAAGTCTTACACTTTGCACAGTCAGCTCTCCACTGACACCCTATCTGGTTGTTCATTTCACAACCCTTCATCCAGTTTATAGTTCTGTTTATTGCTGTGACAGTCCCTTCTATACATGTACCCAACAATCCCTCACTTGTATTAGTGTAACCCGGCCTACACCTAATATCTATGGCTTCCTGGAGTCTCTGTCAGACACCAAGATATAAATAATCACCCTTCTGAAATGCTGGCTTACCATCCGGTACCTCCCAACCTACATTGGTGCTTCCCCCCTTCTCCAAGGTTGCCATCTCTTTTGGCTTTCCCACCTTTGGTTTCCACACCCTGTGCGTTTGGCAGACACCTTCTAGCACACCTCCCTCTTTTCCACATAAACAGCTATTTGCTGGTACATCCCGGGCCAATAGAAAGCTGAGGTTAGCTCCATCAATACTTTCTCAGTTTGTGATGGTTTGGATTGGTCGGAGCAGACGTTCTCCATAACCACCTCCCTGTTTGCTATAGGTCCCACTATCCTTGCACACAACCTTTTAGTCTGGGGGTAAGGGTTAATGTGATAGAGGTTCCCCTGTTTATATTCAACCCACCACAAGGGTTTTACTTCCCCTGAACTAACAACCCTACGACACTTCTGTCCTTTTGTTTACCTTGCCAGTATCATCTACCTTGCATGAATCTGTTATTGTTACTATGTTGCTCCAAGTACTGGAAGGTGCCTTGCACAAATGCTACTCACCTCCCTCCCTACCTCAATGGAGAGAAAAAAGAAAATAAGATAGTTGTGTTCAAGACAAGTCGATGTCATACACTGATGTAGTCAGCTTGACAGTACTGCTTTCAACATGGTTCTAGTGCCTTTGGTGTAAGACTGAAGGGCGAGGCTCTATTGAGGAGACAACCTCTTAAGAAGATGCAAGTGTTGCTGTTACAGTAATTACAAGTGCTAATAATATCTATAATTAAAATAATTACATGAACTTTCACTTCATAACAATAAAAAAGGAAACAGTCTCAGAACTACAGAATTTTGTTTTCTCATTTTTAAAGAACTCTAAAAGATGACAGGTTTACAGCACCGGGGCCTAAAATTCTGTTTGTCGACATAATAAGTACAACATGGTTGGCTGCAGAACAGGCTTCCCCACACTGACCCACCAGTGTACCTCAATGCTGCCTAGCAGGAGACTAATGGACACACAATACCCAGTCAATCAATGGCCCCTCTTGTGAGACTGCGAACAGTGCAAATTAGTGTTACCAGTAATGCTGGTTTGGGGATGTTAACACCTGTCCACTAGGGAATGGACTGAAACCACCACAACTAATATATTAGGCTACCAAACAGCCATCAGGTGATGATAATTTTAGCAGCACTCTTAGACGTCAAGTTGTCTATAATGAAATAAGCAAGTCAGAAGGCCACTGAGTCTACAACAAAAGCCACAGCACTGTTGTCCCAGTGCTTCGTGTCATAATCGTGCTGTGGCTTTTGTTGCAGACTCGATGTCTTTTTGACTTGCTTAATTCATTATAGACAACCTGGCTTCTAAGAGTGCTGCTTTTTGTGTCACTGTCTAAGCCAATGGTTTTGGCAAGCACCCACCCTTATCTTGAGCGCGTCAACACTGGTGTTTCTCCATAATAATTTTAGGCCTGTACAGAAAAGGGCTAGAGTCAGCCCAGTGGTTAAAGACTCCATAAACCTCTGTCAGTTCACTCAGCCAGCAATTCCCATCTCAGTTTTGATGAATATTTTATTATGGGAAAACTAAAATGGTCTCCTCTGGTGAAAAGTAAAAAACACTGTTCTTCAGGTTTCCTGCAAGAGAGTTGTGTGTTAAAATAATCTCGTACAATACCAATTAGTAGAAAGCATCCCATGCTATGAAGCTTTGAAATGATCACTTCCAAGTATTGCAAACTCTTATTAATGATTACACAATTCCAAAGAGGAACACACACACAGGTAGAGTCATGCAATCCCTCCTTAGAGTAATGAGTAATACCATGGCAATTACATAATCTAACCAAATCTAGTACAGGCCAATGAACATCTTTTACTACAGTTTCAATTACATATTCAACATAGCAAATGCTATCAAGCAATAAATACAGTGTAATGATCAGTCTGTTAATTGTGAAACCAAGATATATATTATGTATACTGTATGCCAGATTTTCATCTGAAAGTACATATCTAAATATAACATCATCTGAAGTGATCCACAAATTAATAGAACACTTTAGTAGGTTTCACCTCCAACAACATTTTGGCAAAGAAATAAGGCTATGAAGATGAAAAACTCATTACTCAAGAACTACATTCATAAAGAGCAGCTTAACCTCTGGTGATCACCATTTAATCTCAAGGGGCAATTCACTGTTCTGAACTGCTTTGATTTCGAAGGCTGAATACTGTTTTATAACTTCTTTACTCAAATCCTTACAAAGTATCTTGACTATACTGCACCAATAAAATGCACACAGTCGTAGATTAAAAGTGCTCAAGACTGGAGGTGTGCAAGCCAGAGCAGGCTCAAGTCTGGCTCGAGCTTAGTGCCTGGCTCGGCTCGGCTTGACCTCTATAAACAATTGAGAGCTGAGGTCAAGCCAAGCAAGTTATGCTTAAAGTAAGCATTTTTGTCAGCCTGAGCAGTCAGTGTAGTATCTGAAATGTTCAACTTCTGTGTAGAGAACAGCCTGCAGTAGCCAGGGCTTGGCCTGAGTTTTGGTTCACAGAGTCAAGCCAGATGCCTGGCTCAGCTCTGCCTCGGCCCTAGGTGAAATATTCCTGGACTTGCCCACCCCTACTCAAGATATCACTGCTATCTCACTGTCTACTGTAAAGATTGCAGTGGCATCGTTCAAGTTGAAAGGTCACATTGAAACAATGGAATACTTAACCAATCAGACAGCAGATCTGACAATGCTGATGCTATCACAATAGTCATGTGCAGCACTGAAGCCAGCAGATGCAAGATGCTTTGAGGGGCACAGTCTAAGTAAGCAATAAGACATGGCTGGGTGTTGGTAGTACTGAGATACATGCACACCCAGAGGCATAGTTAGGCACGAGACCGCAGGTTGAGTGCCTTCAGCCTCTGGGTGTGTGGGTATCTCAGTACTACCAACACCCAGCCATGTCTTATTGCTTACATAAAATGGGCCCATAGGCAACTTCGAAAAAAAAGAGAGTATTCTAAAAGTTTTCAAAGTCACAAAACAATATACTAAAATGTTGCTAAATAATGTAAAATAGTCCTTCCACAGATGGTTTTCCCCAGTCAGCCAGCTGTCTTTCTTCACACTCAATACATTGTGTGATTGTTTATCATGGAATTGGTAAGCAATAAGACACGATGGGATGTGCATTAGACAGATCTAATGCACGGCTAGGGGGACGTAGTGAGGCACGAGGCCACAGGCCGAGTGCGTCCAGTCCCCTAGCCGTGCATTAGAGCTATCTAATGCACATCCCCGGAGTGGCTTATTGCACTTATAAAATGGGCCTGTGTCTTCTAAAGGGGGTTTCTAGTTTTAGCTGTGCATTAGACACATCTAATGCACGGCTAACAACCAATCAGATTGCTTGAAATCCTTTGCCCATTTTATAAAAGAATTCAAAGCTCTGCATTATTCCAGCAATAGAATGCCCCCCCCACCCCAAATACACACACAGAATGGTAACACGGAATACATGAATTCAACATTCTTCAGAACTCAACTGGCATACAAACAAAGACACACACAGGCCTGAAGTGGAGCCAGAACCTCAATTTTATCTGTTGCCAGGTAAGGAGCAGGGAGTTCTCTGACAAAGTGGAAGGGATAGGAGGGGAATTTTTCATGGTCCTCAAAGAAACACGAGCAATGGAAACTCTGAATAGTACTTGATTTTTCTAAATTTGTGAATGTGTATAAGGGGGCTCGTGAGTAAAAATAACATTAAATTATTTACTTACTTACTAATTTAATGGACTTTTATTTTTAGGGCCTAGTCAAAGTTTTTTTATATACGAGTAAAGGCTGCAGCCATGTCTATGATGGAAACTAGGAAATAGGAAGCTTATGAATTTTGTGAGTTGCCCTGGTTGGCAGGGACTTGTTTTAGCCAGCGGTGGTACTCTCTTACTGCAATGGCTAGAACCAAGTCTCAGCCAATCAAGACACAGGGATTTCTTTGCCCATTTTATATATTCTATGCTTTTTTCCCTTTCCATTTTTTTTTTTTTTTTATTATTTCTATTACAAGATCCCAGACCTGCAGGCAAACATGACAGAGGCTAAACTGGACATAATAGCCATTAGCGAGACATGGTTTACCAGTAACCACACTTGGCAGACTTCAGTACCTGGCTATGTACTGTTCAGAAGAAACCAAGGTGCAAAAAGGTGGGGGGGGAGTGGCCCTTTATGTCAGTGAAAATATCAAAGCTACAGAAATTCAGAATACACATAAAGAGCCAGAAGAACTGTGGGTCACCCTGGAAACAAGAAATGGGACAGCCATATGAACTGGGGTTGTCTACAGGCCTCCAGACCAGGGGGACGACATAGACACATTACTGTTAGAAGATATACAAAACATGACAGCTAAAGGGAGGTTCTGATAATGGGAGACTTCAACATGCCGGATACAGATTAGTCAATACCAGCAGGAATATCTACCAGAACTAGACACATAGTGGATTCCCCGCAGGGGGAGAGCCTCAAACAACTGGTACAACAACACACAAGAGACAGGGCTATCCTGGATCTAGTACTGACTAACAGGGAAAGGATCACAGATCTCCAGGTAGAAGGGCACCTGGGGGCCAGTGACCATCACATGGTATGGTTCAATCTGGCCACTACAACTGAATCATCCCATTCTAAGGCAAAAATTTTGGACTTCAGAGGAGCTGACTCTGATAAGATGACCAACAGAGTTAAGCTAGCCCTGGCTAAAAGAAATACAGTTGAGGGGGTACAGGCAAAGTGGGCAAGCATTAAGGATGCAATACTTGAAGCAACATCCCACTGTGTTAAAGAGAAAAGAAAGTGCAAAAGAAGAAGGAAACCACTTTGGTTCTCATAAACAGTATCAGAAAAGGTCAGAGCCAAAAGGTTGGCCTTCAGGAAATACAGTGAGATGAAGATAGGGAGGCATACCAAATTTCCTTAAGGGAAGCAGGGAAGGCAGTAAGGCAGACAAAGGCCCAAACAGAGAAAACACTAGCATGAACAGTAAAAGAAGGTGACAAGACTTTCTATAGATGCATTAGTGAAAGGAGAAAGTCCAGAGGGAGTATTGCTAAGATCAAAGGGGATAAGGGGCGTGTGAGGAGAAGGACCAAGTAAAAGCATCTGTCCTAAATAGATACTTCTGCTCGGTATTTACTGAAGAGAAGGTAGGGCAGGGCCCACAGCTCAGCACCGTGGACACAGTGGGGAGGGAGGTGTGCACTAGTCCCTTCACAAAAGAAAGGGTCCTACAAGAGCTCGATAAGCTCAGGGTGGACAAGGCAATGGGACCTGATGGCATACATCCCAGGGTACTACTGGAGCTAAGGGTGGAAGTAGCAGAGCCATTATCAGAACTATTCAGTGAGTATCTGAGTACAGCAGAGGTCCCAGAAGACTGGAGAAGGGCTCACATGATCTCGCTCCACAAGAGTGGTAGCAGGGAGGAGTCTGTCTTGCCTCAGTAGTGGGCAAGATTATGGAGGCACTCCTTAAGGAAAGGATAGTGCAACACCTGGAATCCATAGGAGCACAGGATCCAAGACAGCATGGGTTTATAACTGGAAGGTCCTGTCAAACTAATCTCACAGATTTCTTTGACTGGGTAACCAGAATGGTGGACCAAGGGGGGGAGCAGTTGATGTTGCCTACCTTGACTTCAGCAAAGCTTTCAATACTGTTCCACACAGAAGATTGATTAATAAGCTGGGTAGGCTCGGGGTGGGTCAGAAGTTGGTCAACTGGGTGGCAAACTGGTTGACTAGCAGAAAACAGAGAGTAGTGGTAAATGGTATACAGTCAGAAGAGATGCAAGTCACAAGTGGGGTACCTCAGGGATCAGTTCTGGGGCCAGTCCGCTTCAATATCTTCATCACTGACATTGCAGATGGACTGGAGGGTAAGGTTTGTCTGTTTGCAGATGACACCAAGATCTGCAACAGGGTAGATGATCCAGATGGGGTGGGCAGAATGAGAAGAGATCTGGATAAACTGGCAAAATGGTAGGAAGAGTGGCAACTGGGGTTTAATGCAAAGAAGTGCAAGATCATGCACATAGGGAAGAGAAACCTGGAAGCCACCTATAGGCCAGGAGGGGAGTTGCTGGCAGTCACAAGGGAAGAAAGAGACTTGGGTATCATCATCACAGATGACCTAAAATCATTCAAGCAGACCACTAAAACAGTAGGTAAAGCTAGGGGGATGTTGGGGTGTATTAGTAGGGGTATCACAAGTCGGAAGAGGGAGGTAACAATCCCTCTTTACAAGACACTGGTTAGGCCCCATCTGGAGTACTGCGTGCAGTCCTGGAGGCCATACCTTCCCACGGACATTAACCAAATTGAGGCAGTCCAGAGAAGGGCAACCAAAATGGTGCAGGGACTGCATCAGAAAACATATGAGGACAGATTAACGGAGCTCAATATGTATACCCTAGAGCAAAGAAGGGAGAGAGGTGATATGATCGAAACATTCAAACACCTTAAGGGCATTATAACAAGGTGAAAGAGTCTAACATGTTTCAATATACGAAAAATAGCAGGACAGGAGGACACAGCATGAGATTAGAGGGAGGCCAATTAAGGAGGCAATGTGAGGAAATTCTTTTTCACAGAAAGGGTGGTGGATGCATGGAACTGTCTACCTCAGGAAGTGGTGGTTATGAATACAGTGCAGGGCTTCAGACAGGCATGGGATAGGCATAAGGGACCAATACAGATGAGTATGAATAGATAGGTCATTGACAGAGCAAAGGCCAATGGCACATTCATAAGGTAGAAAAAGAAATGGGCAGACTGGATGGAATTTGCGGTCCTTATCTGCCATCAACTTCTATGTTTCTATGTAAAACCACCTAAACACTTGTTGTGCAAATCAGATTGGCAAGAATAAGATGCTTTGGGTGGCACAGTTTACATTTTGTACTTTTTTTTTTTACTTCTGTAACTTTTTATTATTTGTTTTTTGTAACCTTTTCATTATTAAAAGATTTTTACCACAAACACAGAATCAAAAAATCAACAGCAGTTGTGGAATAAAAGGTTTAAAAACATGGTATAATCCAATAACAGGTACAGTACTTCAGCAAGGGGTTTGTCAGACACTTGCTTTGCTTTGAATCAAATAATAAAATAATAATAAAAGACATTATACATAACAGAACTTGGCCAACAAATGCATCACAGCACAAGTCCATCATCTTTCAGATAAGACGTTAAACCGAGGTCACATCTGCCTGGATTGGTGGTAGTTCAGGTGGATGTTAAAGATCCCATGGCACTTATTGAAAAGAGATGGGGAATTTCCCCGGTGTCCTGGCCAAATTTCACTCATTCACTAAAAAATATCACCAACAGCTTAATCTGGTTCAAGGTTAGGTGGCATTCATCTGTATCCCCCTCCCCCGGGTTGTGCCTGAAAATAGGCAGGATTTGTCTAGTGCACTTACCCGGTCAACAAAAACTAAATAAATAATAAATAATGGGAGACCAAAAGAAGAGGCTGGGGTCTTTGGGTGAGCACAGAAGCCTGTTATGGAATTAAATCTGTTCTAGAGGTCATGAGAGAGACATGCCATAATTTTCCACAGGCTATAAATATTAATGATTAAGTCCTGCCAGAGCCACATGGTAAGAGGGGTTAGAGTAAGCCAATTGTTAGTGATAGCATTCTTGGCAGTAAAGCGGGCAGCTATTCCAAAGTTTGTGGACTGGGGGGGAGGTGCCTGAAGTGAGCGATAAGGAACATGGTGACAGTAAGTGTAATCACTTAGCCAAAGAGCTCTAACAATGCAACATTCAGTGCCATAAGAAGGGCTGTAATACTGGGCATCCCCAGAACACATGGCCATGTGTTGCAGGGGAGTTTCCGAAATTTCTCCAGCAGATGGCACTCTGTCCATTTTGAAACTTAAATTGAATTGGTGGAATACGAAAGTACTTAAAGGGAAACGAAACGTCCAGCTGTAATTGGGCCATGCCTTGGTGTAAGGCATGGCCCGATTTGCTTTTTTGTAAAGTGCATTACGTTTTTCAACTTATGGTTGGTGAAATACATAGATATTATCTGGTTGATGCTGCCTCCCTGCCTCTGGCATTTTGAAATGCCCAGTGCACCCACAACCTCCCGTGGCTGTCCCAGTATGATGCCTGACACGGTAAGCAGCTGTGCACGTGTCCATAGACGTCCTGTGTAAATGGAGCTATTAACAGCTCCGGTTTCTGAAGTACATTTCCTGGTGCTATACCAAGACCAGGTATAGGATGGCCGGACTACACCTGGTTTTGGTATACCACTGGGACATGTACTTTGGAAACAGGAGCTGTTAATAGCTCCATTTACACAGGATGTCTATGGACGCGCGTGCAGCTGCTCCCCATGTCAGACGTCATGCTGGGACAGCCGTGGAAGGTTGTGGGCACGCCAGACACTTCAAAATGCCGGTGGGAGGGAGGCAGGATCAACCAGATAATATCTATGTATTTCACCAACTGTAAGCTGAAAAACTTAATACACTTTGAGAAAAAGCTAATTGGGCCATGCCTTACACCGAGGCATGGCCCAATTACAGCTGGACGTTCCCCTTTAAAAAAGACCTTCCAAGAAAACTATTTCCAGATATGAAACAATGCAACTGAATGAATAAAAGTTAGGTGTCTCTGCCAGTCATTTTCCATAATGGTTACCACTAGGTCACCTTCCCAAGCTCATTTAACTGAGTCTACACTGTCAGCTTTAAGCTGGGCAACAGTCTGATATAACTGTGAAACAAATACGGGAAAGAGGGGGACTGTACCCTCCAGTGCAGATTGCAGGAAAACAATCAGCACTGGAGGTCTGCTTGACTCAGATCCCTTTGCTATCAGAGATTTTATATACAGTAGTCAGCCACTTGCATATGTCCGACTCGATCTTGCTGTCTAAAAGAATATGTAGTCTGTAACTCCGCAAAAGAACAGTTTTCCATCCATTAGTGGGGTACGAAACTGGCACCCGCCAACCAACCGTGGCTGGATTTCAGGCCGGATGTGTAAAACTGCAGTGGTAGAGTGCTTGCTAGGTGCCTTGTCTAAGCCAGGACGCTTTCGTAATGTACAACTTAACAGCTGCAGTTCCAAGCATTGCCGCTAGGGCATAGTTGGCAGAAACTGCCAAACTGAGCTCCAGATGCTTAGAAAACCTCCAGACCACCAGGAAATGCAAGAGGAGGAGCTGATGATGAGAGGAAGCCGGGAAGGGAGTATGCACACCACTAGAACAGCCACTGCGTGCCAGTTTCCAGCTTGTCATGTATCGAGGAGGAAACATTAGATCCTGACACCATTCCTGGAGAGAGCCTCAGTTTGGAAGTTGAGCTGTGATCCAGGAATCCAGCCCCAAAAAGGGGCCAAGAAGCCAAGGCCTGCCTGCTGGTAAGACTGCTCTGCAGTAATGAAATAAAACCAGAGTCTGTGATCAGATCGGGGGGAACTTCAGTTCAGTAAAAGAAGTGGCACCTCATACTCCTGGTTAAACAATTGGAAATACTGGTCTCTGTTAGTAGTTACTTTGTTGGCCTGGTGTAAAACAAAAAACAACTTTCCAGTTCTATTGAACTGCTGACCTGACACAACCGCTGCATTTGCACAGACATAATAATGCCTGAGTAATCAAGGTGTGAAGAGAATATGGTGTGTCCCCCCCCCCCCAACGACCAGACTCTAAATGCTTTTGATTTAATCGTAATGTTCTTTCTATATTAAGCACTAGAGCTCTAGTGGGGGGGAGAGGCACTACATTCTCTTCACTCCTAATGATTTGTATAAGACCTAAAAATGGATTACGTAGGCATTTAGTACACATAGGCTGTGTTAGACTCTTATGGTCCCTGGTTTATTGATGTTATATCCAGGAGGCTTTACCTATAGGACCTTTTCCTTAGGGGCATCTGTTGCTAGAAGATGCCTTTTTTTCCCGTCACACTATGTCCTAAAAATTTGTTCAGACGTGTCTGGGAACTGGGATTGTTTGAGTTCAGTGGGAATTTAGGAGAGCAATTTATCTGTCAAATTGACAGATTTATCTAACTGAGCATTTGTTTCAGGACAACCTCTGAGGGGAAAGGTATTCCATGGCAGCAGATCATGATGTGAATTTCATAAGAACAAGAACAAAAAACATTTCAAGACCGCTGTAGCCAACGACATGGTGAAGTTCTCCTGTTTGATGCACGATACTTTAGTCAACCTGAGCAACCTGTCCCAAGACCTTGCAAAAGAGAATGGTAGCCACTGCAGAAGTGCACGAAGCCCTGACTCCAACTCAGGCTTCACTTGAAAAGTATAAATCCAGGTGAGCAATTCACTGTTTGATTTTGTCAAAAAAACCTTGTAGTGAAAGATACGAACAGCTGACCAGTTTATTCTCTTATTTCACGTAGGCCTGGTCCCATGTTGAAGGCAGTCACTGACAAGACCAGCTTTGAGGGAGTGAATTTGACAGGCGAAGACTGCAGTGCCAACTTTACAGCATCAAAGACCAAACTGCTGGATGAGCAGAAGTCGAGCCTCAACAGCCGATTTTTGGATGCATCTGCTGGAGCACTCTGTGCTACACAAGTGGTGATCTTCAACTGTTGGCCAAACCCAGATACTATTTCAGGTAAATATGAGGCCAGATTTTGTTTTACTTTTTACTTGTGTCAGGGTGGATAGTAGTAATGTCTTTTTTTTGTGTGCAGATTTTGGGGACTTGGAGATTGATATACTGGTGGAACACTTCTACCCTATCCTGGTTTTTTCTGGGGTCATGATAAATGAAATACCTGACCAGTTGGCCATCTGAAATCCAAGATCTACCAAAAGTCCAAGTTCACCACAGAAAGTTTACGACGGCTTTCTTGACCAGCAATCAGCAGGATTCACCAGGATCAATGTGCTGCAGTTTTTGGCCTCCTTGATCTGGTCCTGTCCTTGCCAGCCTCCACAGCAGAGTGTGAATGGGACTTCAACATTATGAAGCAAATAAGAAATGACTGGTGATCAAAACTGGGATGTGACACCCTTACTGACCTGATGACTGTTCAACTGGTGTCATCAGACATTAAACAGTTTGATCCCAACCCCATAGTAGAGTTGTGCCATGCTAGCGGCATCAGAATGAGGAGACTTAAATTTGTGGATATGATCAGCACTACTCAAGATGAGGGGCACCTTCTGGAGTTTGCAACCACCAGCCATCATGAAACAAAAGATGAGGAAGAAGAAATCTGCATCTGCCTTAGTCACAAAGATGAGGAGGATCCAAACTAAACTTTGACGGATCACTCTGGGACTGGAAATGCGTTCAAAAATTTTACTGTGTTCTTTATCATTGCGTTCTTGGGGTAGTTCCCCCAACAAAATAGTTAACTTTTTATGTTTCTGCAGCAAAATCCCTTGCCAGTAAAACAGATAAAACACTTCCTATTTACATTTAAAGTGTAACAATATTGCTGGTAACTGCAATAAAACTTGCTTTTTGGGGGGACAAAAAATGGATTTCTGGTCATTTTTGTGCTGAACTAGTGAAAATCTTGTTGGGTCAGTGGATTTTTCCAGTCATTAGTGATTAATAAGATGTATGCCCAACCTCTCCCACTGTCTGCAGATATGGTCCAGCAATACCAGAAGGAAGGTGGATAAGTAGGGTAAGGAGTATAATAAATACCTGTAACTTCGAAAAGAGCAAAGTTTACCATCCGGTAGGAAATAACTAATAAGATGTATGCCCAACCTATCACATCATCTGTAGATATGGTTCAGCGATGCCGAAAGGAGTATGGATAAACAGGGTAAGGAGTACAATAAATATCTGAACTGGCTTAACCTGAGATTGCCAAGAAGTAACCTCCATATCCTGAGTACATTACTTGTATATGGGTTTGAGAAAAGGGTATGAAGAAGTGGGCGGGGTAAGTTAATGTTTTATTACAATGTTGTATATCCTGCTAATATAGTCCTATGGTTTTCAGTGTGCGGGATACTCAGGAGAAACTCAATACAGAACAATTTGCAGTTGCACTGTAGTATTGGGCAACATGAGGAAGTGCATGACCACCCAGCCATTTTGAGATAATAATTGGGGAAGCTACAAGAAGAGTCTGTGCATAATAAGTATTTATACATACTGTGTCATATGCTACATCAATGACAAAGGCAAGTTTTTCCATGCTGTCACTTTGGAGATGCTCTGGATAATAAAGGGGGTGTAATTAAGTAGGAGCAGACAGACTTGGTCTGCTGCAAGCTAAAAGAACAGTTATATATTTACTGTAACAGTAGATCTTCGAGTGAATCTCTTGTCATGAGGTCACACCTATGGAACTTAAGCCGTCAGGCGTCAGGATCGCACAGAAGCTTTCTCTGCAGCAGTCTATTAAGGGTCTCCCACGATGACGTCAGGCTCTGATGTCACATGCCCTGTATAAGCACGGATGGCCACACTCCCTCCTCAGTTCTTTTCCTAGCCGGAGGCCACTGGAAACAGGAGTCCCACCAGCAAACCAAGGAGAGAGGGAAGGCACCCAGCAAGCAGAAAGGCTGGAGCAACAGGACAGCAGAGTTGTAGAGAGAAAGAGAAAAGGGGGATGGAGGGAGGGACGGAATGACCTAGTGACAGATTCCCTCAAAGATGTACTGTTCGGGAAAGTTCATATGTAACTGTTCTGTCTTCTTTGGAGATATCTCTGTCATCAGGTCACACCTATGGAACAAGTCCCAAGCAGTGCTAAGCACAAGACAGCCTGGATGGCAGAAGGCCAGAGGTCTGGGAAAGGGGAAATTGTTTAACCAGGTAAGGCACACTAAGCCCAAACTTTTTTTCAGGTGTGACCTGGGAGCAGAAGGAAGTTAAGTGACTTGCTCAGGGTCACACAGTATGCACATGGGGCTGTGGGATTCAAATCCAGGTCTCCAGGTTTGCAGCTCAGAGTCCTAAACCTCTGCGCTATACTGCCCCCTACACCTGAAGAAAGAAGGCCCTGAAGCACAGTTAGGTCAAAGCCTGCCCTTCTTCTGGAGGCAATGTCCAGACTGTAGCGCTTGGAGAAAGTGTGGACAGTACTCCAAGTTGCAGCAGCGCAAATCTCAGCTGCAGACACGCCTCTGAAACAGGCAACTGAAGTGGCCATACCCTTGGTGGACTGGCCCTTAACAACCCCAGGAAGCTCCTTACCGTACTCCCTGTAACAAAAAACAATACAGTTGGCCAACCATTTGGACAAGCACTGTTTCGAAACTGGAGCGCCCTCTCTGCCAGGGGTGAAAGAGGCAACTGAGAGGACTTCCTGTAGTCCTTATAGTACCTGAGAATTCTATGCATAGCAGAAGTATGGAGCAATGATGCTTCCCCTGGAATGGCATTCTCATGAAAATAAACAGGCAGGTGGATGGACTGATTTAGGATAAACAGACACCACTTTAGGAAGAATCTTAGGGTTAGGACATAAAGAGACCCCGTCTTTGTGGAAACCCAATAAGACTGCTCACACATGAGAGCCTATAGCTTTGAAATTCTTTGAGCAGAAGTAATGGCAACTAAAAATAACGCTTTCCACAACAGAAAGCATAGCTCGCAAGATGCGGCTGGCTCAAAAGGAGGCACGGTCAGCTTCTCGAGCATGAAATTGAGGCCCCAAGCCGGGACCAGATTACGGATAGGAGGTTCAAGTCGAGAATACCTTTCTGAAAAGTATGGGCCACATCCAATTGCGCCACCGTACGGCCATCAATAGGCACACGAAAGGCTGAAACAGCAGACAGGTGCACCCTAATGGAGGAATATTCGAGTCCTACATCCGATAAGGAAAGGAGATGGACCGTGTAAGTAAAAGGGTCTAGGTGACAGGAAGCAGCCCATACAGCAAAGTGCTTCCACTTCATTCAGTAAGTGGCCCTGGTGGAAGGTTTCCTTGTAGCCGCCCAGACAGCAGACACATTCTAAGAGACCCTGAACCTAGCAATGGCTATGTCCTCAGGAGGCATGCATGCAGAGGGAGGGACTTGAGGTTTGGATGGACCAGGGTTCCCTGAGCTTGTGTCAACAGGTTCCAGCAAATGTTCAGGGGAACTGGAGGTTCCACATCCAACTGCTGCAGTAGTGGATATCTGATGAGGCCAAAATGGAAACACCAGAATTAGGGTGGCACCCTCCATCTGTAGCTTGAGGAGCACCCTCTGAATCAGGGGAAATGGAGGGAAGATGTAAAAGAACCTCCCGCTCCAGGAGAGGGACAACACGTCTTACCAGAAAACTCCAGGTCCTGGATCTAATGAGCAGAAATATGGCAGTTTTGCGTTAAGTGGAGATGCAAAAAGGTCCAACTCTGGATGAACACACCTGTCGAACATGTCTTCTGTGACCGAGGTCAGCAATTCCCACTCGTGCATTTTGGACTGTGACCTGCTGAGGCTGTCCACTAAGGCATCCTGGGCAGCTGGTACATGGATGGATGACAATTCTAGACTGTGAGCTACAGCCCAGTACTAGACCCTCATCGCTTCCCAGCACAGGAGTCCCCCCCCTTGCTTGTTGATGTAATAAACAATACTGAGATTGTCCAATTGCACCAACAGAGGACCCGTAGAAAGATGGTTCTGGAAGGCATACAGAACTACCCACATTTCCAGGACATTTATGTGGAGGTGAGTCTCCCACTGGGACCAGAGGCTCTGGGTCTGATAAGGACCTAGGTGGGCTCCCCAACCCAGACCTGAATCATCCATAGTGAGGATTTGTTGAGAAGTGGGGATAATGAAGGGAACCCCTTTTAAGACATTGGCTGGGTCCATCCACCACTGAAGCACTCTGCGAGCTGGGGAGGAAACAAGGACCAGCTGATCTAGACTGTCTGAGCGATGATCCCACTGGACCCCGAGGGTCCACTGCGGGACCCTCGTGCAGCCTGGCCAAAGGGACCAAAACAAGAGCTTTAGCCATTAGGCCTAGTAGCCTCAAAAACATCCTGGCTGGGACATACCGGCTCTGAGCCATCTCCTTGGCCTGGCCAATGAGGTGGTTCACCCTGTCTTAGGGGAGGAAGACCTTGGCCTGAGTAGAGTCCAAAACTGCTCCTATGTACTGAAACTGTTGGGATGGGGTCAGCACAGACTTGGCCCAATTGACAGTGATGCCAGAGGAATGGAACAACCATAGGATGCGCTCTAGAGTCAACAATAGGAGCTCCTTGGACTGGGTTTTCAGTAACCAGTCGTCCAAGTATGGAAACACATAGAGGCCTTCATGCCGGAGGGTTGCTGCTAAGCACTTGGTAAATACCCGTGGCACAGAGGATAAGCCAAATGGCAAGACTCAGAACTAGTAATGCTCCCCCTGGAGCAGGAACCACAGGTGTGGGTGGGGGAGGGGAGGGAACCATGATATGCAGACAGGCATCCTGCATATCAAGGGAGCATAGCCAGCCACCCTGCTTGAGCAGAGGCAGAGGAAGAAGGCCTTGCAGAGAGACCATCCGGAACTTTTTGTACTGGATGAAAAGATTCAGCTCCTTGAGTTCTAGAATGGGCCTCAAGTCCCCAGTTCTTTTGGGAACCAAGAAGAACCTGGTGTAGACCCCATTGTTCCTTTGATGCCTGGGCACTGGTTCTATGGCCCTCCTGTGCAGCAAGATGAGTACCTCTTCCCTGAGTACCTCTGTATGATCTGGAAGATGAGAGGTGGGGATTGGGGGAACATCTGGAGGCTGTTCTAGAGCATGTCCTTTTTGATTATCTGCAGGACCCATGCATTTGTAGTAATGCTTCTCCACTGGGACAGACGGAGGGAGAACTGACCTCAGACCACCACCTTCTGGCTTGGTACGAGAGGGAGGGTCTGCCAAGCAGTCAGGCTGAGGCTGAACTGGCGGCTGGGGCCGCACCTCCTCCTCTGGAGTGCTTAGCAAAGAAACCAGTAGAGCAGGAGGGGAGCAGGCAAGCAAAGCTGGCCCCGCACTTGCCCTGGAGCTTGGCTCTGGAACCCGACGTGAGACACTTTACGAAAAAAGGACCTTAGTCTACTCATGGGCTGAGTATGATAAAGGGAGTGGACAGACCAAATAGCCCTGCTGGAGGCCTGCAGGTCATTGATAAGGTCCTGCACATCTGGGCCAAAGAGCTTGTCACCCACAAATGGGGCATGCAACACCTTTTGCTGGACGTCAGCTGCAAAGCCACAGACTCTAAGCCAGGAGTGCCTTCTAAGGCAAATGCCAGAGGCAGCTGCCCTGGCTGTAGTATCAGTAGTATCATAGGTGGCTCTGAAGAGATGCTTACTGACATCTTCCAAGGCTAAATAATCTTAAGATCTTGTCTCTGGGAACTCTCAGGAAGGGCCTGAGCAGCAGCCTTGCCCTTCCTCCAGAGGGTATTCTGGTAATCTCCCTCCCCAAAATTCTATTTTACTGATCTGGTTGGCCAGGGCATCTCTCAGAGGTGCTCGTTCAACCTAGCCTCTACTCCCCCCGAAACCTCTCTTCCCCCAGGTATCCCCCAACCAGGACCTTCCAGCCCCCAGATCACCCCCTGGGGGACAGGGCCCATCCACTTACCTGGCAGCCTTTCTATAATTAGAGGGTTGGTCCTGGTTGGCACTAGGGGGAGCCCGGAGGAGAGATGGTCCGGTGCTGGGGATATGGGTTTGGTCCCTGGGGCCCTCGTCGCCTCCTTGGTCCACCGGGGATTTTTCCTTGATGGCTGCCCCCTTGGAGCGCAAATGTGCTCCACCCCCAGTCTGTCGGCGCCGCATGTTCCTGGCGCTGCCCCTGACTACCACTAGGAGCCGCCTAGGAGCGGTTCTAACCCCGGATGCCTCCCCAGGAAGGGCAAGCAGTCCTCTGGACGCTCAATTCCATCACTCCCCTGCTGACTCATGGTGGCCGAGTCCGTTCCCAAACCCGGGTCACTGGTGTGGTGCGAGGTGTGGCATCCAGCGCCTCAACCCTCTGCACCACCGGGCTGGCTGGGTAGTCTGGTACTTAATCATATGAACAAAATAACTGGTAAT
The DNA here is from genome assembly GCA_016271365.2 of Neoceratodus forsteri. NCBI lineage: Eukaryota > Metazoa > Chordata > Ceratodontiformes > Ceratodontidae > Neoceratodus > Neoceratodus forsteri. Next base: position 1,269,475,735 of record CM057449.1, on the reverse strand, counting down.
TCTAAAGCCCAAAGTGGCAGAGGCAAAAGTCCTCTTGCCCCAGAAGTCAAGCCTCTTGGATTCCCAGTCAGGAGGGAGGGAGCTAAAGTGCTTGGGCACCTTAGTCCTGTCATGCGTGGCCTTGATTACCACTGAGTCAGTTTTGGGCTGGGCTGCATAAAAGGGCAGCCCTTGAGGTGCCTGTGAAAGCTTATCAGCCTTTCTGGGCAGGTGGGTACCAGGTTGGGTCTGTACCAGGCAGCAGTGGCAGCAACATTCAGTGCTGGAAGCAGAGGAGGAATAATCTTGGGTGGAGATTCTGGGATCTTGAAGAAATCCACCAGATTCCTCCTTGTGACATACTCTTCCTCATTCTGGAACCCCACAGTGGAGGAGAGCTGCTTCATGATGTTGAAGAAAGAGAGGTCCTCGTGGGGGTTGGGGGGGGACCCGAGGGTGTGTTTGACTGAGCCCTCACTCCCGGAGGAAACAGCAGACCTATCAGAGGAGTTCACCTTTATGTCTTCCTCCTCATCCTCTTCCTCAGGGAGGATTAGATCAGGGTGGTATTCCTCATCGATGTCAGCCTGTTCTGAAGCAGGGGCTGATGGTCAAAGTACCGAAGGTTCTCTAGAACACATGGGGTGGACGGGTTGAACTGGGGTCTGGGGGTTCCATTTCTTGCTGTTGTAGCAAAGGGAACCAAATCTGATGAGGCCAAAATGGGCGATGAGTATCATCACTGTAGCCCCTTCCATTTGGAGCATGATTAAAGCCCTCTGAAGAAGTAGAAAGGAAGGAAAGGCATACAGAAATCTCTTCCAGGAGAGAGACAACGCATCTCGCCAGAAAACTCCAGGCCCTGGATCGAGCGAGCAAAAAAGAGGCAGTTTTGCACTGAGTGGGCAAGCCAAAAGGTCCAGTTCTGGATGACACCATCTGTCGAAGAGGTCTTCTACTACCGAGATCACAAGCTCCCACTTGTGCACCTTGGATCGTGACCAGCTTAGATCGTCTAACAAGATATTTTGGATGCTTGGAACATGGACGGCTGAGAGTTCCAGGCCATGGTCTAGAGCCCAATACCAGACTCGCACTGCTTCCCTGAAGAGAGGATACAAATGAGTGTCCCTTTGCTTGTTGATATAGTGGACTACACTGATGTCCATTTGGACCAGCAGAAGGCCCGGGGACAGGTGAGTCTGAAAAGCCTGCGGGGCATAAAGAACTGCCTGCATCTCCAAAACACTGATGTGGAGAAAGGACTCCAGCTTGTATCACCCCGAGTTTGATGGGGCCCCAGGAGAGCTCCACACCCTCATCCACGAAACATCTGTGGTAAGAATCTGCTGATGGGAAGAAATAATGAAAGGAACCCCACTGAGGAGGTTGCTGGGTTCCTTCCACCACAGCAGAACTCTTTTCTCCGGGGAAGACACCAGGACCTCCATGTCATCTGACCGCTGGTCCTACTGGACTCTCACTGTCCACTGTGGAATCCTCATGTGCAATCTGGCCAGAGGCACTATGACTATGGCCGCTGACATCATGCTCAAGAGCCAGAGGAAGGCTCTGGCTGGAACATACAGTAGTGGCTGTGGAACAGCAAGTGAGCTTGGACTATGCCTTTTTCTGAGGGAGGAAGGCCATGCCCTGAGTTGTGTCCAGGACTGCCCCAGTGTACTAAAGTGGCTGACAGGGCATCAGGATAGACTTGGGCAAGTTGACCGTAATGCCCAGGTCCTGGAACAGGTGGATGGTATGCTCCAGGGTCTATAGTAGGCTGTCCCTGGATGAAGCTTTGAGGAGCCAATTGTCCAGATAAGGTAAGACATAGAATCCCTGTCTCCTGAGGGCAGCAGCAACCACTGCTAAGCATTTGGTAAACACCCGAGGAGCCGAGGACAAGTCAAAGGGCAGGACCCGGAAGTGGAAATGTGCCCCCTGGAAATAAAATCTGAGGTGCTATCTGTGGGAGGCACATATCTTGATTTGAAGATATGCGTCCTGCATGTCGAGGGAGCATATCCAATCGCTCTGGTGCAGGAGCGGCAGCAGACCCTAAAGGGTTACCATCCTGAATTTCTTGTACTGGATGAGGAGATTTAACTCCCTGAGGTCCAGAATGGGCCTGAAGCCACCTGTGCATTTTCGCAGCAGAAAGAAATGGGAGTAGACCCCACTTCACTGCTGGGCTTCTGGCATGGGTTCTATGGCCCTTTTTCTGAGCAGGGGCTGAATTTCCTTCCACAGCACTGGGACGTGGCCGGGGAGTAAGAAGACAGAACCAGGGGTCTCTCTGGAGGCCACTCTAAGAGGTCCGGGGTGTGGCCATGATCTATGAGCTGCAGCACCCAACTGTCACCTGTAATCTCCATCCACCTTTCCTGGTGCAAAGAGAACCAATCCCCTACCACCTCCTCCAAACCCATCAGAAGGGGGTCAAGCAAGGAGTCAGGCTGAAGAGGGGGCTGTGGCTGACACCACCCCTCCCTCTCTAGGGGCCTTGTTGGAGAAGGAGGGGGTGGGCAGGACTGAGGCAGCCTTACATTTAACTGGCTTGGAGGAGGGTTGGGTTCTGTGGGCAGCCCGATGAAAGGGCACCGGCTGGGTATGGTACATAGAGTGCAATGACCTTAAGATACATCCAGAGGCTTGTAAGTTAGAGAGGATATCCTGTACATCAGCCCCGAACAATTTATATCCCCTGAAGGGAGCACTGAAGATGGACATCTGCACATCCTGAGCAAACCCAGACACCCTCAGCCAGGAGTGACAACTGAGACAGATGCCAACTGCAGCTGCCTGGGCCAGCGCATCTACAGTGTCATAAGCCGAACGCAGAAGGTGTTGGCTGAAGTCCGCTCCAGATTTGAAGGCCTGAAAGAGCTGTTTGCTAGCTGGGCACTCAGGTAGAGATCTGATCGTCTCCATGATTTGGTCCCACAATACATCCTGGTACTGGATCATGTGGGCAATATAATTTATGGTCCTTATGGCCAGCATGGCCGAGGCGAAGACCCACTTTACAAAGTGGTAAAGCCTGTGGGATTCCTTGTCTGGGAGAGGGAACTCGGGCGTTTTGGCCACTTGCTAAGGTCGTGGGCAGCGTTAATGACCACCAAGTCTGCCTACAGCTGCTCCTCAAAGGGCTTCCCAACTGGGGTCGGGTATAATTTATCAGCCTTCCTAGGCATAGCGGGTATCAGGTTGGCATGATGCCAAGCTGCCATGGTGGCATCCTCAAAAGTGTCAAAGGATGGCCCACCAGGGTATAAGAGTCCGGCAGACGAAGGCAGAAGGACTGCCGGTGTCATGATGGATCCAGTTCCTCTGTCCCAAGGCCCATGGCCGACTGAATGTGGGTGCATGACCCCGCTGAAAGATTGGTCATGGGGGGGGGACCAAGGTATGTAATTTTGGGTCTCGACCCTATCAGAGGAAACCATGGAGATAGAGGGGGAAGACCCCTCGACCCCTTCCTCACCGGACTCCTTGGACTCATCAGGAGGTTGGAGATCTGGCTGGTATGCTCCCTCGTCTCTCGGGCGCAAGGGAGGCATATACGGTGCAGGACGGCGAGGAGCACACAGGGTCCCTGGGAGTGTCTGGGGTTATGTCATGACACATAGGGCCTCTACAGCCTGGGTCCTGCGGAGGGAGGAGCCACGCCTGCATTATATCCCATAGGGACGATAATATCGCCTGAAAGTCTACTGGCTCTGACGTCGGATAGCCTGGCGGCATTAGTTGTGGAGGGACCAGCTCAGGTATCAGTTGTGGAGGAGCCAGAATCGACTGAGAAGCCAGCATTGGCGCAGGCTGAGATCAGACAGGTGTCGGAGGAGGGAGAGCCTGTTTACTGGCACCAGTGCCAGATGAGTAAGGACCGGCGTCACCAAGAGTGAGAAGTCAGTCATAGGCACCTCCCTAGAAGGCGAATGCGACTGAGGTATGGCTGGGGAAGGAATAGGCTCTGTGGCCAAGGAAGAGGTCACTGGTGCAGCAGAGAGCAGTGTACGGGTGGCGACAGAGGACCCGGAGCTCACCATGCCCATGCCGGAAGAAGAGGAACCAGTGAAGCCTCCTGACTGCAGCCCTGCAACTAGAAGGGGCTTAAACAGCATGGACTGGGAAGATCCTGCCCCCCGACAAAGAGACATTGGTGGGAGGCGCTGCCAAAGGTAGCCCTGTGGGAGAGAGGGTGTGCAAGGCAGAAGAGGTCACCCCTGAGGAGGCAACCGAGCCTGTCGTGGTCTTGTCCTTATGTGGGGACCGTGAATGGGAGATGGACCAGGATTTCTTACAGTCCTTGTCCCGATGGTTATGCTCGCCACCAGGTTTCCCCCCGGAGGAGGGTTGTGACCCCGAAGACGGGGCTGGTGAAGAGGAAGAGCTTCTGGCCTGCAGCTCCTGTTCCATGTTGGCGACCTTCTGCTGAAAGAGGAATTCTTCTAGGGTCCACTGGCAATGGTGTCAAGTGGCCTGGTTAAAACCTTGGTAGATGTCACAGGCCTGGGTGTCATGGATAGGCCCGACGCAGCAGACACAAGCAAAGTGGCCATCCTTCTCCAAGAGCTGCTTCCCACAAGCACACTTCGATTTGGAGGCTTGGTCAGATCACAAAGACGGGTCCAACATGCAAAAGAAATTTAGGAAAACTCAAAAACCCAGGGTGAGAAAAATAAAGGGAAAAAGTGAAAAGAACATGGCGGTCGACTGAAGCTTGTGGCAGTCTCTGGAGGTTGGACGTGCATGGACTGGTGGCAGGAAAATAACTGAGGAGGGATGGGGGCCACCTGCTCCTATACAGTTGGCTGACATCAGAAGGTGACATCATAGTGGGCGGCCCCCTGCTAGCTAGAAAGTTTCCAGCTGATCTTAGTGCCTGGCAGTGATAGTTCCGCAAGTGTGGCCTGCTGCAAGAGATACCCCTGAAGTAAGATCTGGCTTTAGTTTCAGGGAACGGGGAGTAATTCAAATGCAACACCTCTGTTTTAGTAGTATTTAATTTGTAACCCAATTGTGCAAACTCAAAGCTCCCCAAAGGTGGGGTAATGAAAAGAACAGTTAAGTAAGAACTTACCATAACAGTAGATCTTCGAGGGAATCTCTGGCATCAGGTGACACCTATGGAACTTAGCCATCAGAACTGTATGGAAGCTTTTTCTGCAGCAGTCTACTAGGGCTGCCGGCTCGGACATCAAACACCCTATATAAGTGGGGGGGGGGCGCTACCCATCCTCCTAAGTTCTTTCCCTAGCCGGAGGCCATGGGAGATAGGAGTCCCACCAGGGAACTGAGGAGACAGAGAAGGTGCTCAGCTGGCAGAAAGGCTAGAGCAACAGGAGAGCCGAGCTACAGAGAGAGAGAGAGAGACAGAAGAGGGGGATGGAGGGAGGGAGGGATGGCATGACCTGATACCAGAGATTCCCTCAAAGATCTACAGTTACAGTAAGTTCTTATGTACCTGTTTTATCTTCTCCAGAGATATCTCTGTTATCAGGTCACACCTATGGAACAAGTCCCAAGTTGTGCTTACAGCAAGGACAGTCTGAGTGGCAGGAGGCCAGAAGTCTAAGAAAGAAGGCCCTGAAGCACAGCTAGGCCAAAGCCTGCCCTTCTTCTGGAGGCAATGTCCAGACTCTAATGCTTGGGGAAAGTATGGGCAGTACTCCAGGTGGCGGCAGTACAGATCTTGGCTGCAGACACACCTCTGAAACAGGCAACTGACGTGGCCATACCCCTGGTGGAATGGCCCTTAACAACCCCAGGAAGATCCTTACTGTACTTCCTGTAACAAAAATAATACAGTTGGCCAACCATTTGGACTAGCACTGTTTTGAAACTGGAGCACCCTCTCTGCCAGAGGCGAAAGACACAAACAACTGAGAGGACTTCCTGCAGTCATTCATATGGTGTGTATAGTAATGCAGAATTCAATGCACATCCAAAGTATGGAGAAATGCTTCCCCTGGATCGGCATGCTCTGGATAATAAACAGGCAGGTGGATAGAATAAACTCATAAAACCCTAGGAAGAAATTTAGGGTTAGTACAGAAGGAGATCCTGTCTTTGTGGAAAATCAAATATGGCTGCTCACACATGAGAGCCTGTAGCTCTGAAATTCTTCGAGCAGAAGTAATAGCAATTAAAATTAATGTTTTCCATGACAGAAAATATAGCTCGCAAGATGTGGCGAATGCCTCGCAAGAAATTACAGGCCACATCCAGCTGTGCCACAGTACGACCATCAATGGGCACATGAAGGGCTGATATGGCTGACAGGTGCACCTTAAGGGAGAAGTATCTAAGGCCTCCATCAGACAAGGGCAGGAGATACTCCAAAACTTGGTTCACTGGAGAGGTGAAAGGGTCCAGGCTATGAGAAGCAGCCCAGATAGCAAACCGCTTCCATTTCACAGAGTAGGTGGACGTGGTGGAAGGCTTTCTGGCAGCCACCAGGACATTAGCCACCTTCTGAGACACCCAAGCGAGCAATGACTATGTCTTCAGGAGCCACGTGTGCAGGTGGAGGGACTTGAGGTCTAGATGGATCAGGGTCCCCTAAACCTGTGTCAACAGGTCCCTGCAGATGGGCAGGGGAACTGAAGGTTCCACAGAAAATTGTTGCAGGAATGGAAACCATCTTTGTTGAGACTAGAATGGAGCAATCAGAATTAGGGTGGCACCCTCCATCTGTAGCTTGATGAGCACTCTCTGAATCAGAGGAAAGGGTGTTAAGGCATACAGAAACCTCCCTTTCCAGGAAAGGGACAACGAGTCTCACCAGAAAACTCCAGGCCCTGGATCTCGTGAGCAGAAGTGTGGCAGTTCTGCGTTGAGTGGGGACACAAAAAGGTCCAACTCTGGACGACCCCACCTATCGAACAGGACTTCTGCATCCAAGGTCAGCAATTCCCACTTGTGCATTTTGGACTGTGACCTGCTGAGGCGGTCCACCAAGGCATTTTGGGTGCCTGGTACATGGACGGCTGACAGTTCTAGACTGTGGTCTAGAGGCCAGTACCAGACCCTCACTGCTTTCCGGCACAGAAGGTAGGAATGGGTCTCCCCCTTTGCTTGTTGATGTAATAGACCACACTGAGGTTGTTCAACTGCACCATAAGAGGACCTGTACAGAGATGGTTCTGGAAGGCTTACAGAACTGCCCTCATTTCTAGGACGTTTATGGAGGCAAGTCTCCCAGTGGGACCAGAGGCCCTGGGTCTGATAAAGGCCTAGATGGGCTCCCCAGTCTAAACCCAAAGTATCCGTAGCGAGGATCTGGTGAGGAGTGAGGAGAGGAAAGGGGACCCCTTTACTGAAGCACTTTGCATACTGGTTGCCATATCTAGGGTTGCCACACGTATATTACTCTCTTGTTCCTCACAACCCCAGTGTGTCATTTCCCTATCTCTCCCACTCCCCTTCCCCTGGTGTGTCTCTACCCCAGCGTTATCCCCCTTTTCTATACTTCATTGCTGCTTCCTTTCTCTGGTTATGTAATCTGTTGCAAACTTATGTACAAAATGTTTTATTCCAGTGTTACTTTACTTATGTTGATATTATGTTCACATCATCAATACTGTATTCCTTGTTATCAGAAATTTTATTTATGTTATATACTCTGCCTAGGTCCACCCTGGAAATGAGCTTTAACTCAAAGGTGTTTCACCTGATAAAATAAAGATGACTGACTGATGAGGAGATAAGGACCAGCTGATCTAGATCATCTGAGCACCGATCCCACTGAAACCTGAGGGTTCACTGTGGGATCCTCATGTGCAACCAGGCCAGAGGAACTGTAACAAAGGCTGCAGCCATAAGGCCTAGTACCAGAGGAACGTCCTGGCTGAGACATGTTGGCTCTGAGCCACCTCTTGGGCCTGGGTAATAAGGCGGTCTGCCCTATCTTGAAATAAGAAAGCTTTGCCCTGAGTAGAGTCCAGGACTTCCCCATGTACTGCAACCACTGAGACGGGGTCAGCACAGACTTGGGCCAATTGACAGTGATGCCCAAGGACTAGAATAACTGCAAGGCGCATTCTAAAGTCAACAACAGGAGCTCCCTGGATTGGGCTTTCAGTAACCAGTCATCCAGGTATGGGAACACACAGAGGCCTTCATGCCAGAAGGCTGCTGCAACAGCTGCTAAGCACTTGGTAAATACCCGTGGCGCAGAGGATAAGCCAAAGGATAATACCCTGAACTGGTAATGCTCCCCTTGGAACAGGAACTGCAGGTATCATCTGTGAAGGGGCAAACCAAGATATGCAGATAGGCATCTTGCACATCGCGAGAGCATAGCTAGTCGCCCTGCTTGAGCAGAGGAAGAAAGCCATGCAAAGTGACCATCCGGAACTTTCTGAACTGAATAAAAAGATTCAGCTCCTTGAGGTCTAGAATTGGCCACAAGTCCCCTGTTCTTTTGGGAACCAGGAAGAACCTGGACAAGACACCCTTGTTTGTTTGTTTGTTACCTGGGCTCTGGTTCTATGGCCTGCCTGCGCAGCAAGGTGAAGACCTCCTCCCTGAGTCACTCTGCGTGGTCTGGAGGATAAAATGTGGGGACTGTGGGAACATCTGAAGGCTGTTCTAGAAGTTTTAGAGAATGGCCATGTTCTATTATCTGCAGGATTCCAAGCATCTGTTGTGATGGTTCTCCACTAGGATGGATGGAAGGGGAACCAATCTCTGACCACCACCTCCTGGCTTTGAACAAAAGGAGGGGGTCTATCAAGGAGTCAGACTGTAGCTGAACTGGCAACTGGGGCTGCACCTCCTCTGGATAGCTTGACAGAGAAACCAGAGGTGGAGGAGGGGACAGGCAAGGCAGAGCTGGCTGTACGTTTGCCCTGGAGCCTGGTTCCGAACCAGACTTGTGAGAGACATTACAAAAGGAGGGCCTCGGTCTACTCCTGAGCTGGGTATGGTAAAAGGAGTGGACAAATCGAGTAGCCCTGCCAAAGGCCTGCAGGTCATTGATAATATCCTGCACGTCTGGCCCAAAAAGCGTATGACCCAAAAAGAACAGGTTACTCACCTGTAACAGTAGTTCTAGGAGTGGTATATGTTGTTCATCCACACTGTCTGGCATTGTCCCTTTCCCCTTTAAATCTTGCGAGAAGTCTTCAAGCTGGCTCCTCCCACCCACCCGGGTGGTAAATACCTCGGCTCCGCCCCATGACGCCAGATCTAGCCCGCTGGAAGCCAGGTTGTGCACCTTAAGCTGGGGAGGTCGGGTGGGTGCATGTGGATGAACAACATATACCACTCCTAGAACTACTGTTACAGGTGAGTAACCTGTTCTTCTAGGAGCGTGGATATGTTGTTCATCCACACTGTCTGGCAGACTCCTAGCAGTTCTCCGGGAGGAGGGAGGCAAGGCGCACACCCCTACTTAGGAAACAGAGATTGGAGAACCGAGGCCCCAAAACCAGCATCATGTCGTGACTCTAGGTCGATGTGGTAATGGGTAATAAAGGTGTTTGCTGACTTCCAGGTAGCAGCCCGACAGATTTCCTGGATAGGGATGTCCCCGGAAGCAGCCACTGAAGCAGCAGTATGGCGGGTAGAATGAGCCCTTATCCCTTTGGGAGGCTCCTTGCCCGCCAATTCATAACACAGACTTATGCATGATGTAATCCATCTTGCAATAGTCCGCTTAGCTGCAGGTCTGCCAGAAGCGGCTTCAGCGTAGGTGACAAACAGCTGGCGAACCTCTCCCCGAATTTCCGCCGTCCTCTCCTTATAGTAGGAGAGAGCACGCCTGAGGTCCAGAGTATGGAGCCTGTACTCGGCATCTGAGGTGTAGTTAGGGTAGTATACTGGCAGAGTCAACACCTGGTTGAGGTGAAACTCTGACACCACCTTCGGAAGGAATTTCGGGTGGGGACGCAGGACAACTTTGTCCCTGTGAAAGACTAGATAAGGGGAGTCCACCGAAAGTGCCTGGAGCTCCCCTGTCCTTCTGGCTGACATGACAGCCACCAGGAAGGCAGTCTTCCACGACAAGTGTGAGAGCTCACACTTGTGCATGGGTTCGAATGGCTTGCCCATGAGCTTTGCCAAAACCAGTAAAAGATCCCACGGAGGTGGAGGTTCACGCACCGGAGGGGATATGTGATCCAGGCCTTTGAAAAAACGCCCGCTCACCATCTCCTGAGCCAATGTCAGCTAGACCGCCCGCACCCGGTAAGCAGAGATGGCTGCCAGGTGCACCCTAAGGGTTGATGACCGAAGACCCCCTTTGGAGAGGGACCAAAGGTAGTCTAGAATGTTAGCCACAGAGCAGGATAAGGGGTCCAGGCTTTTTCCCTAACACCAAATGGATAATCTTTTCCATTTGAAGGCATAACATTTCCTGGTCGATTCTTTTCGAGATGCTTCCACCACGGTGTAGACATCCTCAGAAAGATCCAAAGCCTGGAACTCTAGCCGCTCAGGAACCAGGCTGTGAGGTGCAGGGATTGAAGGTCCGAATGGAAGACCTTCCCCTGGTTCAGCGATATCAGGTCCGGGCGTGTACATAGCTGCTCCGGGGCCCTGCAGCTGAGGCTGAGGAGATCTGGATACCAGAACTGGTGTGGCCAATCTGGGGCTACCAGAATCACCTTCGCCTTGTCCCTCCTCACCTTGAGTAACACCTTGTGGATCAAGGGAAATGGAGGGAAGGCGTGAGGCCTGGGGTCCACGGCCTCGAGAAGACATCCCCCTGCAGCAAACCCTGCTGAGGGGGGCGGGCATGGTACAGCCTCAGCTTGGTGTTCTCCCTGGAGGCAAACAGGTCCACCAACGGTTTGCCTCAATGGGAGAACAGGTCGTAAGCTACCTCTGGATGAAGAGACCACTTGTGGGATGTCTGGCCTATGCGGCTGAGGCATCCGGCAGTTGGTTGCGACTCCTGCCACATGGATGGCTAGAGATCCAGCCTCCAACCCGGCTGGCGAAGGTCCAGATCCGGAGCGCCTCCTTGCACAGCAGACGGGAGTGCGTGCCACACTGTTTGTTGAGGCAGTACATGGTCGTGGTATTGTCCGTCTGGACTTGAACCACTTGACCCCTGAGCTGAGGAGTGAAAGCTGACAGGGCCAATCTGACTGCTCTGAGCTCCAGCAGGTTGATGTGGCATCGGGACTCCTCGGGGGTCCAGAACCCGTGGGCTCTGTTGTCCCCCATGTGGGCTCCCCAGCCCATGAGAGAGGCGTCGGTCGTAAGGACAACCGTCGGCTCGGGGCGGACAAACGGGACTCCTTCCTGCAAATGACTTGGGACGGTCCACCACTGGAGAGCATCCCACATCCTCTGGGTGACTGTCATCAGCTGGTCGAAGAGACCCTGACGCTGAGACCACTGGGCAGCCAGCTCCCATTGAAGGGGGCGCATGTGCAGTCTGGCCCAGCGGACCACTGAGGTGCACGCCGCCATGTAACCCAAGAGCAGGAAGTCCCGGGCAGAGCGCAAGTGCCCAACCATAAATGATTGGGCAAATGAGGAGAGAACCTCCGCCCTGTCCGCCGGGAGCCGAGCTCTGGCTTGACAAGAGTCGAGCTCTGCCCGGATGAAGCCCATCACCTGAGAAGGTACGAGTTCTGATTTGGCCTCGTTGATCAGAAGGCCCAAGTGAGAGCAGGTTCAGAGGGTCAGGTCCCTGGACCTCTCCACCTCCTGAAGGGAGGAACCCACCAGGAGCCAGTCGTCTAGATAGGGGTAAATACGAAAACTCCCCTTGACGCCATAGATGGGCAGCCACCACTGCAATGCATTTGGTGAAGACCCTTGGGGCCGATGACAGGCTGAACGGCATGGCTCTGAACTCGTACAGGGTCCCTTCGACCCTGAAGTGGAGGAACCGCTGATGGGACGGACGGATTGGGACGTGGTAAAAAGCATCCTGAATATCCAGCGTACAGAACCACATGTTTCGCTCCAGGGAAGGTATGATCTGGTTCAGGGTTACCATCCGGAAGGTGCGAGACCTGAGATACCGATTCAGGTCGTGGAGATCTAGAATGGGGCGCCAACCCCCTGTTTGCTTGGGCACCAGGAAATGCCTGGAGACGAAGCCTGGGTCTGAAGGAGGATCTGGCACCAGGGCAACCGCCTCTTTGAGGAGGAGTTGCGCAATGTCTGCCGAAGGGCAGACTGGGTGCCAACTGAGATCCTTTCCTCCCGTGGGGCACGGGCTCGGCTGGGAGGGTACTGCTCAAACTCTAGGGGCAGACCCTGCCCGACCACTTCTAGAACCCACCTGTCCGAAGTGATACCGGACCAGGCGGAAAGGAAGCGCGGAGCCGCCCCCCACGGGAGGACCCAGAACTGGCATGACGGGTGCGGGGGGAGGCCACCCCCGACCCGTCACTGTGCAGGCTTAGAGGAGGATGAGGCACCTGGACCAGCACCTCGGCCTCCTTTGCGGGGCTGCTGGGGACCTTGCTTGGGCCTAGGGTGCCAAGCTTGAGCCTGCTGCTGTTGCTGACCTCCCTGGAAGGAGGGCTGTCTGACCACAGTGGAAGAATGCCGAAAAGGCTTCTTCTTGCGCTTCTGCTGGTTCTTGCCTGAAGAACCCTTAGCAGAGGTGGCATCTCAGGTGGCATTAGACTGCTCAAAGTGCTGAAGATGACCTGCCACTCCCGGACCGAAGAGGTCGGTGCCAAGGAAGGGCACGTCAGCTAGCTTGTGCTGAGTATCCACAGGAAAGGAGGATAACCTCAGCCAAGCCCTGCGGCGAGAGGCTACCGCTGCCGCTAGTGAACGGACACAGGAATCACCAATGTCCAGAGCTGTCTGGAGCTGTTGTTTGGCAACAGCCCGGCCCTGGTCCCGGACTTGCTTGACTGTGGTCTGCATGTCTGCTGGGAGGTGAGGAAGAACTTCATCCAGCGACCCCAAAAGGGCATGAGAGAAGTGTGCCATGATCACTGCTGAGCTTGCCTGACGAAGGCCCAAGGATGATGCCGCATAAACCTTCTGGGCCGAGTGGTTCATAAGTTTGGACTCCTTGTCCGGAGGGCAGTCAGTATCCGCAGAGCTGCCCATTCGCCTGAATACTGAGGCAGTCACAAGGCTTTCCGCCGAGGGATGCTCAGTAAAACCCCGCAAGGACCCCGTGGGCACCACATACTTGCGGGCCACGCGGGCAGATGGAGCCAGGCAGGAGGCTGGACGCTGCCAGAGTTCCAGAGCCGGGCCAACTATGGCTTCGGCCACTGGGAAGGCCTCCGTCGGGGTATCCCCCCTCTCGAGAATATCTGTGAGGGGATATTCTGCCTTCTTCTGAATAGGCTGCAAAGACATTCCTGTGGACTCTGAAATGAGTCGAAGGATGCCCTGGAAGGAAGAAGGCCCTTCTTCCAAGCCTGACACCGACAGCTCATCATGAGAATGAAGGCCGGTATTATCCGAATCCGAGGAGTCCAGATACAAAGGCTTCCCACCTAAATCCCCACGAGTCGCCTAGGGTGATCAGGGTGACCGATGTCGACAGTCTGTGAGGAAGACCCGAGACTGTGGAGTCCTCCTTAGAGGAACCCCTCCAGGGGCTGTTTTGGTGGAGGTTCCACCAAAATTGGTGGAAGCCTGTAGCGGCCGAGCCAAAGCACAGGCGCCGCCGAAGGACCCGGAGCCCTAGTAGCCGAAGATGTCAGTGTCGCCGGAAGAGGCTGAGGCCAAGTGATAGCCGAACATGGTGGCTGCTTCTGGCCTGTTAGCAGAAGTTGCTGCCACATAAGGTCCTCATAGCGTCGGAGTTTCCGTCGAAGCCTCTCCTCATCAGAGGAGGATGAGGAATGGTGGCGGCGCCTCTTTTGGGAGTGTTTATGTCCCTTCTTAGGTCTTCCGACCGAAGAGGACTTACTCCTTGATCGAGACCGACGGCATCGGCTCTGTCGGTCAGGGGAAGCTGGACTAGGTGAAACCGAGGTTCCGGCTCCTGGCCCTCGATCGGAATACCCGAGGCACGGGTTTCCTCGTCGGGGAAGGAGAGAATAGGCGTTCTCTCCAGAGAGTCGTTGACAGGCGTCGGCGACAGCGGCTCGATCGGGTCGAGAGAAATCTCGGCCGATTCAGCCGTGTCCTCGACTTCAGTGCCTTGGCCAGACGGAAGATCTGAAAAACCGGCAGCAGAGGAGGCGATCTCGACCGTAGTCAAGACCCCTTGCTCCTGGAAGTCGGACCGCTCTCAGTCCCAGGAGCGTCTTCTTCGGCTAGAAGAAGATGGTTTTTGATCCTTCTTTTTGGATTGGGATGAGTGCGAGCCCGAGGGCGCCTCACCCTTAGTAGGGAGAGACTGGCACAACTCCTGAAAGGATCCTGTGAAGGTGGAGCCCAAGTTGAGCGGCACGAAGAAGCTTCGGTTGGCCGAAGCTTGGGCGCTTCTTCCTCGAAGGCCGCCATCTGCCGAGCTGCTGCGTCGGATCCGCGGCGGCGAGCCGCCCACCTGGCCTCAGCCGATTTCACCGTGGATTGCGGCTCCGTCTCCCCCAGCTTCATGTGCGCCTTGACTGTCCCTCCAGAACGGTGGGATGGAAGGCAGAGCAAATAGTGCATTGCGAGTTATCATGCGATGCCGAGGCAATAAGCGCCGCGAGAGGTGGGGAGTCCGGTTTGCGTCATTTTTTGTCCACAAGAACACCGGCTGAAGAAACCGGGGGCGACTTGTCATCCATGTCCGAAAGGTTCGGATCCGAGTCATATACTCTTACGAGTTTCAAAGCGAGAAGATGCAGTGAAAACCGTCGATTAGACTCCAGGGCCTCAATCGCTGCAAAAAAGCATGAGGGAACCTGTATCTTCCTGCGGAAAGGAAGATCTGGCATCATGGGGCGGAGCTGAGGTATTTACCACCTGGGTGGGTGGGAGGAGCCAGCTTGAAGACTTCCGGCAAGATTTAAAGGGGAAAGGGACAATGCCAGACAGTGTGGATGAACAACATATTCACGCTCCTAGAAAGGGGCATTCAACAACTTCTGCTGGACATCAGCTGCAAAGCCCGAGACTCTAAGCCAGGAATGCTTTCTGAGGCAAATGCCGGAGGCAGCTGTCCTGGCTGTAGTATCAGTATCAGCCATATCATAGGTGGCTCTGAGGAGATGCCTACTGACATCTTCTGAGGCCTGGAACACTTTGAGAAGCTGTTGTCTCTGGGAAGCTTTGCCCTTCCTCCAGAGGGTATTCTGGTACTTAATCAGATGAGACAAGTAACTGGCAATCCTAAGTCCCAGAGTGGCAGAGACAAAAGTCCTCTTGCACCTGAGGTGTAGCTTCCTCAATTCCCAGTCAGGGGGCAGGGAACTAAGGTGCTTAGAGGCCTTAGTTCTGTCATGAGCGGCCTTAGTAACCATGGAGCCAGTTTCCAGCTGGGCAGCATAAAAGAGCAGCCCCTGAGGTGCCTGGTAAAGCTCATCAGCCTTTCTGGGCATGGCTGGTACCAGGTTGGGCCTGAGTCAGGCCACAGTGACAGCATGATTCAGTGCTGGCAGCAGAGGAGGAATAACAGGGTGGAGTCTCTGGGATCCCTCAGATTCCTCCTTGTTTCATCCTCTTCCACAGTCCGAAACCCCATAGTGGAGGAGAGCTGCTTCATAATGCTGAAGAGGAGTCCTCGGGGGTTTAACTGAGTCCTCTCTCCTGGAGGAGACAGTGGACCTGTCAGAGGATTCCATTTCAGTGTCTTCCTCCTCCTCCTCCTCCTCCCGAGGTCAGGGTGGTATTCTTCCTCAATGTCGGCCTGCTCCAGTGCAGGGACCGATGGTCAGAGTACCGACAGCTCTCTGAAAGGCGCAGGACGAACGGGTCAGACTGGCGTCACTACCGAAGTAGCACTCAATAGGGTGGGCGACGATGACCTGGGCGATGGAATAAATTGTTTTATGAGAGACGTGGTAATGGAGGAAGGAATAGCATTAAGGATGACGGCAGGAAAAGAAATCATCATCGACAGTGGGGGGTGCAAAACCCAGCTCCAATGATGCACCACTAGCAATAACAGAAACAGTTTGGCCCAGTGCCTGTGGACCTCAAGTTTCGAGAGGTCTCGATGGTGGGGCTGGGGCAGACCACCAAGAGGCCAATGGCCTCTCTGCAGCCCTGTGACAGTTGGGAGAAGAATCCTCCATGGGGGACCTGCTCAAAAGAGCAGATCATCTGGAAGAGACAGACAAGAAGTCCATCCTGAGGGATGAGTCACCAGGACTATGAGCACCTACAAGAAAACCCCTGGGAGCTGTTGCCAGCCGAGAAAGGAGCTCCCCGAACTGGAAGAACTGTCCCAGGGCAGTGAACCTGAGGAGCCTCTGACGAACTAGTCAGATGGGGATGAGGAAATACGCATCCTTCATCTCTATGGAGGCTAGATAAACCCTGGCAGGACAGTTTGGATGACTGAACACAGGGACTCCATCTGAAGGCCGTGAGGCGAACAGACCTGCTTTGGTGTTTCCAGATCCGGAGGCCTGAATCCCCCCTCTGATTTCCTGTGAGATTACGGAACAGATCGAAGTAGAATCACTGGCCTGCTCGCAGGGGAGCACCGGAGCTACTGCTCTGAACTGAGATGGGTAGTCCAGTGTCAGTGACACCGCTTGTCTCTTCACGTGATCAACTGGAACCGAGGATAGCAGAAAAACGCCACTTTGAGGGAAAAGTTGAAAACTCCATTTCATAAAGTAGAACTAGAATTTCCCAAATCCAGGCATCTGAAGAAATCTGGACTACAACTTATGTAAAAACTGTACAGCTCTCCACTGAGAGCAGGGAGGCAGAAATGGGCTCGCATAGCCTCAAAGTGAGGAGTCCGCTTTCTGCCCTGTGTCTGCAGTGCATCGGGTAGGGCTCCTCTGCTACTGTTGCTCTTGAAACCAGAATAGACTTCTTTGCTCCTCGGTTCCCAAAATTCCAAAAGGAAACGTAAGAAACCTTCAGTAGCTGCCTCCTTGGCCTTTGGAGTTGATGCAGTCTTGCTGTGTTGTGACACTGGAAGGTGGCTCTTTTTATCCTGGATATCCTACAAAATATCATCCAGGCCATAATCGAAACAACAAGTTTCCCTCAAGCCACACACCTCACATAGCTGACACAATGCGATAGATGGAGCGAGCTGACATGCATAAGATTCTTACCGTGACATCCCACAGGAAGGTGAAGACCATGGATACCAACTGCGAGATGCTTGGCCCCCTCCGAATCTGGGGAAACAAAGGTGTTCATCAGGGTTGTAACCCACAAGTTCAAGGTTCTGACAACAGGAAAGTAGGCATAGGAGGTGTGCTGGTTGCACTGTTGGAGGCAAAGGCTCTTTTGCACGCAGAATCCACTCGCTGACGTGTGAATCCATGAAGGGCAAGGAGCCTTCAATGGGCACAGTGGTGTGTCTGATGGAAACATGAACCACCTCTTCTGCCAGAAAGCGGGTGGGCACTTGTATTTTTTTTTTTTTTTTTTTAAATCTAAACCTGCCCATCCCTGTCCAATTTCACTGTGAATAAAGCATGGAAGAGTCTTTAGAGCGGAGGAGGGTGTGGACAGAATAAGATTAATATCCACTATCCGCATGGATTGCGCTTCTTTTTTTTTTTTTTTATTTAGTATGCTTTGTGTTGCCGCTGGGTCGCCAGTAATTTCAGCCCTTAGTCACGGCCCCTCTTGTCCCCCACCTCCGGCAATCGCCAGGTTTCTTCCCCTGTCACCTCTGGCTTACCCCCAGAGGGCAGGGTTGCGAAGCTGCCTTCCCACCAGCTCCACACTACAAATATCTGGTCGGGGGGAACACTGGCACCGGAGGCTAATTGGGGCTTGGAGGAAAGGACGCCATGGAGGTGATCCTGCAGCATTTTTCTCCCCTATAGCAGGGCGGGGGACGTGCAATGGCGTCCAGCATCTGCCCGCCCCAGAACTTGTTGGCGTTGGCGCATTCAGTGAATCCAGCCTCGCTGGGAGTCACTCGTCGCCAGACATACTACCCCCTCCCTCCCTCCGGAGAAGGAGAGCAGTCCTATTTACGCTCAATCCTTCTCCCACCGGCCGGCCCTCTGATGACCCGAGTCCGTTCCTGAACCCGGGTCGCCAGCATCGCAAGTGTAATACCAACTGCTGTGCCGACGGGCCTGCTAGGATTGCGCCTTCTTGAACTGCAAGGACCTACATGCCTCAGTTACCAAATAAGACAAAGACTTGGAATCAAACAGGGGAGGGACAGGAATCTCCCTCCTCGGCTCCGTCCACTCCCCTTCCTCCTCCTCCTCAGAAGGTTCATTCTCATCCTTATCCAAAAAAAAAAAAAACTTTGTTTAGGGCAGGAAACTCCCCAAGAGCCCCAATATCCTCATCCTGACCCTCTGTTTGGTCAGGGTCAGGATCAGCCTGCAGATCTGAAAAAGGCAGCCCTGTCCTGTTGCAGCGCACCTGGATGTGCCTGTCTGCCCCCCACCAGACCTGACGGGCCCAGTTTGGGGTCGGGTGTGTCTGATGGGATGCCATGTGGGACATAAGGATCAAAAGCTCCTCTACGAGCAATAACCACAAAGACCGACGGAATTCTGCTTGCCACTGCCAACTGGTAAACCAGATGCACCCCCCAGCTCAGAGGTGCAATTGAGGGGAATGTACGAGATATTTTTGTTTGAGAAACACAATGAGAGCAATATGAACTCATGGGAGGGGGGTCCATCACCCCCTTGCAGGTCTTACATCTTTAAACAGATGGAGGTCTCTGATATACCAGAGAAAGAATAGTAAGTGCCAAATATATAACATATACCTTTAAATCCAATCCCTCTTTGCACAGATTTGTTTTTTGACATCAAGTCTGCCAGAGTGATTGGAGTAATTAAAGAGGAGCCATGAAGCTTTAACATACTAATATGTCCCAGTTTAAGAGCTACTTATCATGGATCTAAGTGCTCCCGTATAACACAAACTAGCCCCGTAGCCTATAAGCTGGAGTCTAGTAACAAGCAGACAAGAGGAAGAGTGTTAGATAGGTTCAAAGGTAGGCACTAAGAAGAGAGCCAAAGCTGCCTTTTCCACAGCTCACTACCCTGATGTAGTGTTGGATTTGGTTTAACCAGTTTCCTTTTGATTTCAAGCTATGGAGGGAAGAGCAAAAAATGAAAATGTCCCTGCTGAATTTAAGGGCGAATTGAGCATAGAAACATAGATTCTGAAGGCAGATAAGGGCCGCCTAGCCCACCTAGTCTGCCCGTTTCCCTACCTAATTATCTTTGATCCTAAATGATCAGCAGTTTAGTCTCTCTTTCCTACCACTAGGGTTGCCGTCTGTCTATCCCATGCATTCTTGAACTCGCCAATCGTTTTAGCCTGTACAACCTCAGCTGGGAGGCTGTTCCATGCATCCACCACCCTTTCTGTGAAAAAAAAATACTTCCTCACATTACCCCCGAGTCTCCCCCCCCCCAGCCTCATATTGTGACCCCTTGTTCTTGCACATCTCTTTTTTTGAAAGATGCTGCCTCCTTCACCTTGTTGATTCCCCTGAGGTACTTGAATGTCTCTAGCATATTCCCCCTCTCCCTCCTTTCCTCCAGGGTATACATACTGAGGTCTTTTAGTCTTTCCTCAAATGTTTTCTGGTGTAATCCTTTCACTATTTTTGTTGCCCTTCTCTGGACCACCTCCATTCTGTCAATGTCCTTACAGAGATGCGGTCTTCAGAACTGAACACAGTATTCCAGATGTGGCCTAACCAACTATCCGTACAGTGGCATCACCACCTCTTGTTTTCTACTTTTGATGCCCCTCCCTATGCACCCCAGCATCCCTCTGGCTCTCCCCACCGCCTTTTCACATTGCTTGGCCATTTTCAGGTTGTCTGTTATGTTTACTCCCAGGTCTCTTTACAGTTCTGTTGTTGTTAGTATCTCTCCCCTCCCCCCCTTTGTATTCCTCCAGGATTCCTGCGACCCAAGAGCATGACTTTGCACTTTTTTGCAATGAATTTAAGCTGCCACTGTCTTGACCACTCCTCCAATGTGCCTAGGTCTTTTCTCATTTTTTCCACCCATCTGGAGTGTCTACCCTACTGCAGATCTTGGTGTCATCCGCAAAGAGGCACACCTTCCCTTCCAGCCCCTCCGCTATGTCATTAATGAAGACACAGAAGAGGACCAGCCCCAGAACTGAACCCTGTGGCACCCCACTGGTCACCTCCCTTTCCTGGGATTGTACTCCGTTCACCACCACCCTCTATGTCCTGTTGCTCAGCCAGTTTCTGACCCATTGTACCACTTTGGGACCTACTCCCAGACTGCGCAACTTGTTTACTAGCTTCCTGTGTGGGACAGTGTCAAATGCCTTGCTAAAATCTAGGTAGGTCATATCCATTCCCCCTCCCTGATCAACCACCTTGGTTACCCAGTCAAAGAAATCTATCAGATTTGTTTGACAAGATCTCCCTGCTGTGAATCCATGTTGCCTCAGGACTTGTGCCCCACTAGCCTCCAGATATGCCACAATCCTGTCCTTTAACATGGATTCCATGATTTTCCCCACCACTGAGGTCAAGCTGACTGGCCTGTAATTTCCAGCCTCCACCTTGCTCCCATTTTTGTGTAGTGGTACCACATTCGCCCTCCTGCAGTCCTCCAGCACCACTCCCTCCTCCAGTGATTTGTTAAATAGGGCTGTCAGTGGTGCCTCTAGTACCTCCCTGAGTTCTTTCAGTATGCTGGGATGCATCCCATCTAGTCCCATTGCCTTGTCCACTTACAGTTTCAAGAGTTGCCCCTCCCCGTGTGTGTTTCTACCCCCTAATTTTGGTCCCTCCCCTTCCTTTATAAATACTGAGCAGAAGTATTCGTTTAGAATTTTTGCTTTTCTAGGTCCCCCTCTGTGCAACCCCCTTTACTCAACCTCACAATCCCTCCATTGGTCTTCTTCCTTTCCCCGATATACCTGAAGAGGGTTTTGTCACCTTCTTTTACTGACCTTGCTACCTTTCTTCAGTCTGTGCCTTTGCGCACCTGACTGCTTTCCCCACCTCATTCTGTTTTGCCTGGTACACTTCCCTGTCTCCTTCCCTCTGTGTTTCCTTGTACGTTCTGAACACCTGTTTTTTTCCCCTAAACTTCCCTGCTACCTCTTCTAAAAAACAGTGTTTTTTTCTTTCTTTTTGCTTTGTTTATTAGCTTTATACACACGCCTGTTGCCTCTGCTATGGCTTCTTTAAGTGTCTGCTACTGTTTCTCCACTCCTCCCCCCTCTCTCCCCCTTTGCCAGGATTTTCCAGAGGTGTTCCCCCATTTTTGCAAAGTCTGCCTCTTGAAATCCAGGATCTTTACTTTTGAGTGGCTCAACTCTACTACTGTGTTTACCTTAACCCACACTGTATGGTGATCGCTAGACCCTAGATTGCTGCCCACTGATAGATCTGTTGTTCTGTCACCATTCGTGAGAACCAGGTCTAGTGTTGCTCCCTCCCATGTGGGCTCCTTCATCAACTGTCTGAGGCACGCCCCTTCCAGGGCATCCAAGATGTCTCTGCTCCTGGTAGTGGCTGCTGCACATGTGTTCCAGTTAACATCTGGCATGTTTAGGTTCCCCACCAGCAGCACCTCTCCTTTCTCTGCCATTTTATGCATGGTTTCCACTAACACCCTGTCTATTTCTTCCCTTGTGCTTGAGGTCTGTAGACAACTCCAGTGCAGATGGTGGTGCCATTTCCTGTCTCTAATGTGACCCACTGATCCTCTTCCCCTTCCTGTCTTCCCCGTATCTCCATTACCTTGATCCCCTCTCTGATGTACATAGCCAACTCTCCCCCCTTTTTGCCCTCCCTGTCTTGCCTGAAGATTGTGTACCCTGGTATGGTAACATCCCAGTCATGGTTTCCTGTGTACCATGTTTCAGTGACTGCGACAATGTCTAGGTCTTCCTCCACCATCAAGGTCGCTAGGTCTGAGATCTTCTTTGCCAGGCTCCGGGCATTCTTACACATGGCTTTCCATATTTTGGTCCCCCTCGCCTGTACCAGCTCCCCCAACCGTGATCCCTATGTCCCTATCGTGATCCTTATGTCCTCCCTCCACTGCACAGGTAATCAGATTCCCAGCACTAGAGTGGGTAAAACTGACTACCGAAGCAGAAACAAGCTTCCGAACAACTGCACCTGCTAGCAGAATAAATGCTCAGGCTAAAAAAAGGAAAAGACAAGGTGGAATTGCCATGTCTACCAGACGCAGGCTCCCTCTGAAAAGTGTGTGCGTGATGACGCTAAGTGTGATGTACATGCATGACACAGGTGCGCAAGAGCAAACGCACTAGTAGAGGGAGACCAATAGAGAGCAGGCCCGACAGCCACAGTGGTTTCAAATGGCAGGGAAACAAAGAAACTGCACAGCTCAAAGAGCCGCAAGAACCACCTAAACCACATAAAAAAGGAAAGAAAGTGTTGAAAATGGTAAACAAAGCCCCAAAAATGACAGAGACCAAATGTTCCTCACCAGGCTGACTGCGACTGACAAGTGGTGAGGAGTTAAAAGGGAAAGTCCCTGGCGAGGAGCCCAACTAAAAGGACAATATCCCAAGGAAAAGCAAAAACAAACACCTGCAACACACAAAACCAAAAACACCAACCATAGAAAAGGGGAGACATGGAGAAGAGGGGGAACCAATGCTCAAAGATGGGAGGGAGGGGGACCCCAGGGAAAGCCCTGACTGACAAAAGTGCAGCAAAAAGGAGTAGGTACTTACCTGAGACACCAAGGAATAGCCTCATTTTTTGTTGTGTCATATATATATAAAAATGGGGACCTCTTAGAAAAGAAAACACCTTATAAGTATGTGGCAGACACGTCCCCCAGTCCAAGCAGATGCATCGGAAATGGGGAGAAAAGCAGGTTAGCCAATTAGAAAGCTGCAGCTTAACAGCCATGATTTTAATTTAGGGGTGCTCCCTGTCACCAGTAGTCCCAACTGCTATGCAGAATTGCAGCCCCAAAGCCTAAAGGCCAGTCTTTTCTTCAGAGAAGCTGGAGAGATGTTTCCCCTTCGATGGCACAGCTAAGTCTGGAGAGTTGCTACTATCCCGATTCCTCATATGTCCAACATTCCAAAGTTTTGGGCTGTGCCATTTTCCCCCAGTAGGGGTGCACAACATCCAAGTGTAATGAATATCCACTGAAAATGTGGAGCGCGACAGAAAGAAGGGAGATGATGTAGCAAGGAAGTAGATCAAACCAAAACTTCAACATGTGGAAGGCAAAGTGAGAGAGAAGACGCCAGGAGGCAGAGCAGCACAGGAAGAAGGGATTGCTATGGGGAAAGCAATCGGGCAAAGGAAGAAATGGTATTGGGAATCCAATCTGGCGAACACAGAATTATGGAAAGTGCTATATATCACATCTCTATTGTCTAAGGCTAGGATGGTCATTTTTATAATGATCTCACTCTCGGGGAAGGATGCACTGGCTTTATTTTTGTATAGAGCAATGAGCTTGGGGAGGAGTTTGCTATGGATGGCATCAGTAAGGACAAAGCAGTCAAGGTGACTGTCGAGCCAAACACCCAGGTATTTAACGGAATAGACTTCCCTCCAGTTAAGAGTCGTCCAGAGTCATGAAAACTGGGAGAGTCCGGATTCTAGCCAGATGTTAACTGACACCAAAGATCTCAGAGATGGTCTTTTTTGTATTCAGGGTAAATGGAGTGGTGCAATACCACTGCTGGACTCTTTTAAAGTCACACTAAAGCTGCACAGTCAAGTCAGGGGTAGAACAGCTATAAAGACAATAGGATATGAGCAATAGGAAATAAGGAAAAAAGCAGTATCACTATATATATATATATATATATATATATATTAATAGGATAGCGGCTGTGCAAACTAGATGGACTCTGCTCTTATTCCACCCCGCTGTAAGTAGGTACCATAAATGGCCATTTGATGTGAATTCTGTAAAAGGTTTACAGTAAATATCCCACAATTGACAGTGACTATCAGCATACTTATGGTTATACCAACCTGAAATAAAATTCAAAGCAGTTAGTGATACTGTCCAGATCGGCTGGCCCACAAATTCAAAGATGTACAGTGTGTTCATTTTCCACAGTATAAAAAAAAAAAAAAAAAAAAAACTATAAGCAATTGTATGTGCATTTGAAAATTGACACCACCAAGATTTTAAGCAAAGGTTAAGCTGCTCTTTAAGCCCTTTTGCAGGGTAATTTCAGAAAAGTAAAGTACCCATAAAGAAGCTACCCATACACTACAACAGCATGAAGCAACCAGAGAGAGAAACACGCAGGGGTAACTAACTAATTAAGTCTCTTACTGGTGCCTCTAGAGGCTTGATGCAGAATAACCGCTGAGGAGTGTAGAGCTCCCAGGCTTTCAGCTGGTCCGGGAAATGCCCATGAGGAACTCGGACAACAACTTCCCCCACATGCCCACACTCTACCTGAGAGGCATTTCAGGCAATGACATAAATGGAGGAGAAAAGAAAAAAATATACAAAATCAAATGAATGTACAAAGAGAATACGACAATGCAGACACAATCATTAAAAAAAAAAATGAGTGCACCATTTTGCATAAAATGGATGGAAACAACTTACAAAGGAAAAAGTTAGGTAAAGACTTTTCTGTTTAATAAAGAAAACATAAAGTACATGATTATGTAGTGTTTTTTTTTTTATTACTTTATTTATCTCCACTTGCCTGGAGAACTCCTTCCGGCATCCTCGGGGACTCCCAGCCTCTACCTCGCCCTTGTGGCTACTACTCCCCTCCTGCTCATGTGCCCCAGCACCACCTTTGGGTCTGAACCCTCCGGAGGTAGGGTCGCCCTATCTGACCAGGGCACTCTATCCAAGGGCAAAGCGCTGGGCACACGAGCACCCGGTTATGACAGGAGGCAGTCCAGGGTTGTGAGTGTGGGCTTAGGAGGCCGAGGTGCCTTCATCTATACCCATGAGTGGGTTTTTTCTTCATTATGTAGGTTTCTTTTCTCCTCGGAGTGCGGCTAACAAGGCAATGCTATGCCGCAACTCCGCCCCATCCACTGCATCGCCATGCTGGGCGCCTCGATCACCACCAGAGCCCGCTCCAGGGCGTGCTTCCCACAGCCTTCCCGAAGAGAAAGCAGCTGTGCTGGACGCCTCGACCTCCTCCCCGCTTCCAGCAGCCCGGGCTCGTTCCTGAACCCGGGTCGCCAGCGTGGCGCCCAGCACCTCAGAGCCACCGGGCCTGCATGATTATGTAGTGTTGTTGTTTGCATTAGTGCAACAGATGATATTCTAGACACCTGAGCCTAGTCTGAAATGCTTCAGCTATAGTTCTCAAATGTCAAATTAAACTTGCAATCTCAATGCCCATACAAAAATGGATCATGCATGTCTAAAGCAGTATTTTCTTAGAATCTCACACATTAAAAAGTCAAGCTCAGTTCAGAAGTAATTATTCCTTACCTGAAGGTAATGATCTGTAAGGGCATCTACTCTACTCATCCACACTAAATTCAAGTGCTGAAATCACTAGGATTCAGCTCCAAGCTTATACATTAGAAAGTTTGCTCACATGATGCTATATAAATATATGAGCCCATCTGATGGCTTCAATTTAATGTCTTATGCTATTAAAGTCGAAGAAGAAACTCAAGTTTGGAAAACATCAGGTAACTGACCTCCTGTGCTTGGCTGGTTGCATTTTACAGCATTCCACACACTGCAAAACACCCACCTGGGGATTACTGTTTCACCCTTTGCAAACTGTTTATGAGGCCTCCTTGCAACTTATAGTCCTGCTTAAAGCTAAGGCATCCAAAATGGCTTAGCTGAATGTGCATATACTGCCCATGAAGCTCTGAATAAGGGGATGGTAAATACTTTTTTTTAAAACTTTCCATGGCTTTATTAGAAATATAAGGTGAAAGGCATACAGGAAATCAGCTCATCCAAAATAAGCACCGTACAGTGCCCCCCGCTGACAACCTTTTAACAAGTAAACCAAAAGTAGTTTTCAAAATGGAAAAACATAGTGTAACCCATCAACAATGCGTGTCTGCCCCCAAATCACAGCATCAGGACATAGTAACAGAGATTTTTGAGATCCTAAGATAACTATGAGGCTGCAGGAATTAACACACGTGCTTGTATCTTGCTTGGAGACTATTCCACCTCTGCCAGTGAAGCCCTGTACCACGGTCCCCAAATATCCAGAAACTTAACCCCATGAAGTCTCAGGTCTGCAGTAAGTTTTTCCATGTGTTCAAGTTTGTTTACCTTAAGTTTACAAATCATGGGAGGATGGTGTGGTACCAGAGGACTGGAGAAAGGCAGATGTGATTCCCCTTCACAAAAGTGGGAGCAAGACAGAGGTAGGAAACTACAGACCTGTCAGTTTGACCTCTGTGGTAGGGAAAGTGATGGAATCACTTCTGAAGGAAAGAATTGTTGAGTACCTAGAGGCCAGTGGGGCACAGGACCCAAGGCAGCATGGGTTCACAGCGGAAGGTCATGTCAGACGAATCTAACTGATTTCTTTGACTGGGTGACCAAAGCAGTAGACCAGGGAGGGCTGTGGACATGGCTCACCTAGACTATTGCAAGGCATTTGACACAGTCCCACACAAAAGATTAACAATCAAATTAACCAGCCTGGGAGTGGGTCCCAGGGTGGTAGCCTGGGTAAAACACTGGTTAGACAACAGGACACAGAAGGTAATTGTAAATGAGTCCACTCTGAAGAAAGAGGTGTTACTAGTGGGGTGCCGCAGGGTTCAGTACTGGGTGCAGTCCTTTTTAATGTCTTTATAAGTGGCATTGCAGAGGGACTGGAAGGAAAAGTATGACTCTTTGCAGATGACACAAAGATCTGCAACAGGGTTGATATAAAAGGAGGTGTGGAAAGGATGAGAAGGGACTTGGCAAGGTTGGAGGAATGGTCAGAAGTATGGCAGCTTGAATTCAATGCAAAGAAGTGCAAAATAATGCACCTGGGAAACAAAAACCCAGGAGAAGATTACACGATGGGGGGAGGTAGTAACAACAACAAAAATGGAAAGGGACCTTGGGGTAATCATATCAGATAACCTTAAGGTTAGCAAGCAATGTGAGAAGGCAGTAGGGAGAGCTGGGGGGATACTGGGATGCATAGGGAGAGGCATCACCAACAGAAAACAGGAAGTTGTTATCCCTCTGTACAGTCAGTTGGTGAGATCCCATCTGGAGTACTGCATCCAGTTCTGGAGATCCCATCTCCGCAACGACACAGACAGGATGGAGGCAGTCCAGACGACGACAACTAAAATGGTGCAGGGTCTGCAAGAGAAGCAATACAAGGACAGACTAAAGGAGCTTAATATGTATACCCTTGAGGAAAGGAGGGAGAGGAGGGACATGATAGAAACTTTTAAGTACCTCAGTGGAATCAACAAAGTACAAGAGGGTAGCATCTTTCAGAAAAAGAGATGTGCAAGAACAAGGGGACACAATCTGAAGATAGAGGGGGGACAGCTCAGGGCAATGTGAGGAAGTATTTTTTCACAGAGAGGGTGGTGGACGCATGGAACAGCCTTCCTGAGGAGGTTGTGGGGTCTAAAACTGTGGGAGAATTCAAGAATGCATGGGACAGACATAAGGCAATTCTTGTGGGGGTAGGAAAAAATAGGCTGTTGGTTAACTAGGATCTGCAACTTATCCTGTAGGTAGGGAAATGGGCAGACTAGGTGGGCCAAGCAGTCCTTATCTGCCGTCAAAATCTATGTTTCTGTTTCCACTGATCTAGTGTAGCTGTTATGGGGAAAGCCAATTAACTGTAATATACGTTAGGGCTGCCATATGGAATATCTGTCCTAATTTCTGAACCACCTTCGGTCCTCTCAGTAAGGTGGGGAAGCCCAATACCAAGTCCGTGAAGAAATGAGGACTTGTGCACTCCAAGATATGTTGCCTTTAAGAATGACTCACCCTCCAGAAAAGAACCAATTTGGGACAATGGGGACACCCCCCCACTATACGCACACACACACACTGCCTCTACCAGGCATCCCATATGTTCTGGAGAAATGCTTGGTGACAGGTGGTGGAAGGTGGGTACTTTTGTGCTTCTTTAACACAAATGCAGTTCTTCAAGTTCTTTATTTCTTAGCCGAGAAAACTGGCTCCAAAGCAGATACAGCGCAAAGGTTTCTCTGCATCTGCCAAACAAAATCAACACTGGGCAAGCTCGAGGGCCTGATACACTGTGAAGTTCAGCACTTAGTAGCACTAACAAAAACCTTGTGGGGGGCTGAAAATGACTGGTACTCCAGGACAGAAGATTGCAGACTGTTTTGAAGGACTAGGACTCACAGGAAAGGAGGTGGGTGATTTTCTTCATATGGCAGTCACTGTGGAAGATAAGGAGGACATGCAGAAGGAAACAGTGCCCCATATCCAGGAGGAAACAGTGCCCCACATCCAGGAGGAAACAGTGCCCCACATCCAGGAGGAAACAGTGCCCCACATCCAGGAGGAAACAGTGCCCCACATCCAGGAGGAAACAGTGCCCCACATCCAGGAGGAAACAGTGCCACGGAGTCCTTCTGGACTGAGGTAGGCAATGTGCTACAGGCCTCTAAGCAGCCCAGCACAGCATGATGCCCAGCTGGTTGCGGAAATTATGGCAGCACCCATACTGGATGTTGTTGATAGCATAACCACCAGGAGAATAGGTACGAGGCCATCCTTGACCTTTCCCAGCAGTGGTAGTGGGGCTGTCTCCAGTTTGAATGTCATGGAATCAGTGGATGGAAGTTACTACAACCAGGTAACCTTCTACCTGGTCAAAGTGACGACTAGCTGGGTCTAGCCCCCAGGACCCAGAACATCAGGAAGGTGGACTTTGCCAAGATGAAAGAACTAGTGTACAAGGGTCTGGTGCAGCTCCATGGGTTTGGGGTTTGTTGAAGATAGTGCTTGAATAAGCCAGAGAGATTTTCATCCCTGTAAGCAAAAAAGGGAAAAATGGCCAAGAAGTGACCCCAGACCAACAGTGACAACGAAAAACTAACTATGATTGCCGGAAAGAGACAGTTTACCTCCAAATCAGAGATAAGTGCAGAGCAGCACTAAGTCCCTGTACACACTGGGCTTGTTAAAACATTTTGAGTTATTTACAGCTGGCAGTATAGCCTAGAGGTTAGAGTACAGAGCTGTGAATGAGCTTGCTACATCCAGCAAACCTGCATTTGATTCACACAATCTTCATTTGCATATTGTGTGACTGAGCAAGTCACTTAACCTCCTCATTGCCCCTGAAAACAGGCACTTGTGCCTATTGGTCCTAACCCGATTACAAAAAGTCCCTTAAAATGTTTTAACAATCCCAAACATGGTTTGTGTCTGCACTTAACATGGCCTGAAACTGTGTTTAAAAACAAGTGTTTAAACCCTGAAAGGGACCTAGTTTTAAAACCAGTTTTAAACATGGTTTCAAACCTAGTATGGTTTACCTGGTAGAGTGGACAGGAATAGATCAGTGTTTCTCCTGAAGCAGCACTGATCCATGCTGGCACTGGGCTTCTTAAAACCATTACAGAGTCACAGTGTTGATGGGGTGCAACATAATAATAATATTTTTATTTATACAGCACAATTCAGGCATCAAAGCGTTTTACATACAAAACATCATAAAACAATTCAGTAAAATCACATAAATACATCAGCTTCAATTAAAATTCTCACAATTCCTAAAACATCAAATATTAAAAGCCTGTTTAAATAGATGAGTTTTTTAAACTGGTCTTGAAACTCTCCATGGTCCTGAACTCTCTAAACTGACAAGGTACAGAGTTCCACAGGGAAACGCCATGAAGATAAAAGCCCTGGCACCAGATGTCTTAAACCGCACCCTGGGAACCGCTAACAACCCCTCGTCAGTTTAGCGGAGAGGATGGCCAGGACTGTAGGGGAACCAGGAGCTCTCGCAGGTTACCCGGTCCCAATCTGTGTAGGACTTTATAGGTCAGAGGACTGACCTTAAAGGAGGTCCTCCACTGTATAGTCAGCCATTGCAGATCGCGCAGCACGGGAGTAATATGACTGGTACGTGAAGTCCCAGTCAATAATCGTACTGTAGCGTCTGCACCAGCTGCAAGTTGCGGACATCAACCCCCGGAAGCCCTAGGTATAGGGAGTTGCAGTAGTCAAGGCGCAAGGTCACAAAGGCATGGATCAATGGGGGCAAATCATCTGATGGAACAAGGTGCTTAATTCTGGTGATGTTCCTACGATGGTAAAAGGAAGATCTGATGACTGCCAACACCTGCGCCCGCAGTGTCAGCCCATCGTCAAATACCACCCCCAGATTGCGCACCCATTCAGAGGTGGGCAGCTGTACACCATCAAGCCAAAGTACGGAAGGTAACCCCACCACCGACCTCTCTATCCGGTGCCCCAGGTCCACAACCAGCACCTCAGTCTTCCCGGAATTCAATTTCAACCAGCTGGACTTCATCCAGTCATAGATTTCCACCAGACAGCTGTTAAGCATTGAGACCGCACTATCCTGGTCGGGTGCAAAAGAAAGACAGAGCTATGTATCTTCTGCATGGCAGTGAAACCTCAGCCCATATTATCTTACAATGTCTTCGAGGGGCAGCAAATACACTGCGAACAACATGGGGGACAGCACCAAGCCCTGAGGTACCCTGCATGGCAGACAGAATGGCTCAGAGGAAAAAATCCCTGAAACCACCCTCTGAGACCTGCCGGCTAGAAAAGAATGGAACCATCTAAGAACTGGACCAGCCAGTCCACAGATAACCCTCAAGCGCTCGAGCAGAACCCCATGGTCCACAGTGTCAAACACTGAGGAGA
The DNA here is from genome assembly GCA_016271365.2 of Neoceratodus forsteri. Taxonomy (NCBI): domain Eukaryota; kingdom Metazoa; phylum Chordata; order Ceratodontiformes; family Ceratodontidae; genus Neoceratodus; species Neoceratodus forsteri. Next base: position 1,269,444,944 of record CM057449.1, on the reverse strand, counting down.
GATCCAGGAGCACCAAGATGGAACGGCACTTCTAGTCTCTCAACATCAGGAGATCACTGAGCACCCGAACCAGAGCGGTCTCGGTACTATGTCTCTTCCAGAAACCTGACTGGGGAGGATCGAAGACATCGTGGATGATAAGATGGTTCTCCAGTTGCAGCGCAACTACTTTCTCAATCACCTTCCCAACAAAGGGAAGGTTAGAGATAGGTCTGTAGTTTGCACAAATGCTTGGGTCTAAAGAAGCTTTCTTAAGAAGTGGTGTCAGCCAGCCCGGTGGCACTGAGGGTTGAGGCGTTGGAAGCCACACCTCGTGCCACGCCGGTGACCAGAGTTCAGGAGCGAGCTCGGGTGCGGGGTCAGCGAGGGAGGGACTGGATTGAGCACCAGATGGGCCGCTCTCCGATCCCAGGGGGAGGGCATTAGGGTGCCCAGTGCTCCAGCGGCCCCTGGTGGAGATCAGGGGCACCGCAGAAGCATGGTCTGGCATGTAATAGCATGCCTGATGCTGGCAGGGTTGCCATGTGCCAAGCATCAGGGGGTGTGCACGCAGGAGGGGAGGGGTTGGGTAGAACAAGCAAAAACCCAGCTCATGGGGACAGGCCATGGCACCTATCCTCCATACCCAGCACCGGGTCCATCTCGGCTGGCCTCATCACTCCTCCACCCAGGCCCTGCCTGCATGCCAGAGTCTGTCTTGTCAAGGGCCCAAGGTAAGGAGTCGGGCTACCCTCCCGGGCGGGTCAACCAGGGTGCTGGCTGGGAGGCAGGCACGCAGTGATCCTCAGGCAAGGCAGGATAAAGATAAGGCTGCCCGAGTGAGTTCCCCGAGCCGTGACCGGAGAGAAAAGATAGTTGAAAAAAAATAAAAATAAAAAAATACAAATTAAAAAAAAGAAGCGGTGTTACCACCACCTCTTCCATGGAGATAGGGAATTCTCCCATGTCTAAAGAGCACCAAACAATCTCTGCAAGGGCAAGGCCGATCTCCATACACCTTAATATTAGACATGCAGGGCTCGGATCCAAACTACAGCAAGTTGGCTGCAATTTCTGGACAATCCACACGATGTCCCCCATCTCCAGCCGGTTGAAAGATATCCAAGAAGACCGAGGGGCAGTGACCATACACTGACCACCGCTAACTCCCATAGAGGGTGCTGGACAGATTTCGGCCCTGATGTCAGCCACCTTATCCGCAAAGAATCAAGCGAACTCGTCACACTTATCTTGTGAAAATGCTCCTCAAACCTGTAGACAGGTTGGGTTGCACAACCTGACCACGGTTCGAAAGAGCCGAGTCAGTCGGTTTTGAGTGGCAGCTATCTCACAGGACAGGAACACTGCCTTCTTACCTGAGATTGCTGATTGATAGCTTTGATAATGGTCTATCAATCTAAGGTGGTCGGCATCAAGGGACGTTCTCCACCAGCAACGCTCTAGCCTTCGTCCTACCTGTCTCAACTCCCTCAAGGTCCCATCAAACCAAGGAGACCGAGGGCGAGGTTCTCAAATACATAAAAGTGTGAAGGACTAAAAGGCTAGAATTTATTTATTTATTTGATTTGTTAACCGAGTAAGAACCCTAGAGCATCGTATGCCCATCTTCAAGGGGGACTCAGCGAAGTATAAAGGAGCCTCAAAAACAAACAATGCAGAATAAATACAGATAAATACATACACACTATACAGATCAGATTGTGACTACAAGTGCATAGAAACACAGTCCAGGTGCCCAACCCTGATGGCTACCCCTTTGAATTTTATGAACATTTTAAAGATTTGTTTTTCCTCACTTTGCTGTCAGCATATCATGTTGTACAGAAAGGTGATCCCCCTCCCTCATCGTGGAGGTATGCGGTAATAGCAGCCATCTCCAAACCCCAGAAGGATGTTAGAGTCCCTGCCTCGTACCACCAAATATCAATGCTGAATTATGATTACAAGATATACATGACTGTTTCAGATTGCAGATTAGAAAACTTACTCCTATCCCTACCTGACCAGCTAAACAGTCCAAGGAGTTCACATCATGGAAAGCCATGTGTGTCAGTGCCAGGAGCCTTAGCAACAAGATGGAGGATCTGGAGGCTGCCATGGTGCAGTCGGACCTGGACATGGTGGCCATCACAGAGACCTGGTATAATGATAACCACGACAGGGAGATGGCCATACCTTGCAACCACATATTCATAAGAGACAGGGCAGGCAGGAAGGGAGGAGGAGGAGGAGGAGTGGCACAATGTGAAAGATGGCATAAAGGCCACAGAGATCTAGGAGGAACAAAATGGGGAAGAGATACTGTGGGTTAAGCTGGAAAGGAAAATGGGGACAGCCATCAACAGAGGGGCAGTCTATAGACCACCAGCCCAGGAGGAAAAGACAGACAGAGTTAATGCTAGCCATCTAAAGGATGATAGACAAGGGGGAGGTGGTGCTGGTTGGAGACTTCAATATTCCAGACGTGGACTGGAACCTCCCAGCAGCAGCATCAACCAGGAGCAGATTTACCCTGGACTCCCTTCAAGGTGCCTTCCTTAAGCAACTGGTCATGGAACCAACTCTTCAGTGGGCAATACTGGACCTCGTGCTCACAAACGGATACAGCGTGTTGGGGGTAATAATGGGAGAGCGCTTGGGGAACAGCGTCCGCCTGTCACTGGTTTGAAATCATAGAAGGAACAGAAGCAAACTGCACAAAAACACGTATCCTGGATTTTAGGAGGGCAGACTTTTGGAAAATGGGGACATGCTTGAAAGAGGCACTAATGGGAATGGGAAGGAAATCGGGTGGAAGAACAGTGGGCAATATTTAAAACAAGAATTACAAGAGCAACAGAATTATACATTAAGCAGGTTAGCAAGGGGAAAAGGAAGAGGAGGCCATTATGGTTTTCCAAGGAGGTAGCAAAGAAAGTGAAAGCCAAGAAGATCGCATTCACGCAATACAAAAAGACGCAGGAGGAAGGGGATAGGGAGAAGTACCAGAAGGAGCAAAGGAAGGCAGGGAGGTCAGTAAGGGGAGCCAAAGGTCAGACAGAAGAGCGCATCGCAAAATCAGTGGTGAGAGGGGACAAAACCTTTTACAGGTACATAAGTGAAAAAAGAAGGGCAAAGGCAGGGATAGTGAGACTGAAGGGGGATTATGGGGGCTGCGTAGAGGATGACAACAGTAAAGCTGACATACTAAACAGATATTTCTGCCCGGTCTTTACTGAAGAAAAGGAGGGTAATGAGCCTGAAGGGAGTACAAGGGGTGGGAACGGTGAAGAAATGGACACAACTCCCTTTACAGGGGAAAAGGTCCTAAAGGAACTGGAAGGAATAAGTCGATAAAGCAATGGAGCCAGATGGGGTGCACCCTAGGGTCCTAAAGGAACTAAAAGAAATGGTGGCTGAACCTCTGGCAATCCTGTTCAGCCGATCACTGGAAACAGGGCAGGTACCCAAAGACTGGAGGACAGCAAATGTAGTCCCCTTATACAAAAGCAGGAACAAAGACGAAGTGGGGAACTACAGACCAGTCAGCCTGACCTCTGTAGTGGGGAAGCTCATGGAAGCACTACTGAAGGAGAGAATGGTGGAAAATCTGGTTGCCAGCAGACTATAGGACCCAAGGCAGCATGGTTTCACCAGGGGGAGGTCATGCCAGACAAACCTCATTGAATTTTTCAACTGGGTGACAAGGGAGGTGGATCGGGGAGGGCAGTAGACGTGGCCTATCTGGACTTCAGCAAAGCCTTTGACACTGTGCCACACAGAAGGCTTTTAAACAAACTGGGGAATATGGGAGTGGGCAGGACAGTAGTGTGATGGGTGCGTAACTGGCTGGGCAGCAGGACACAGAGGGTGGTGGTAAATGGCTGTCACTCCACAGAGGAAGAAGTGACCAGTGGGGTACCACAGGGATTGGTGCTGGGACTGGTCCTATTCAACGTCATCATCAGTGACATTGCGCAAGACCTAGAAGGCAGACTTTCCCTGTTCGCTGACGACACAAAGCTCTGTAACAGAGTGGACATGCCAGAGAATGTAGCCAGAATGAGGAGGGACCTGTAGAAGCTTGAAGAATGGTCAAGGGTTTGGCAGTTGAAATTCAACGCAAAGAAGTGCAAAATAATGCATATGGGGCACAAAAACCCTGGAACAACATATCAGTTGGGGGTTGAGGATATAGCATGCACCAAGCAGGAAAGCGATCTTGGGGTTATCATCTCTGATGTCCTCAAGGTAGGGAAACAGTGCGACAAGGCAGCAGATAAAGAAATTAGGATGCTGGGATGCATGGGCAGGGGCATCACCAGCAGGAAAAGGGAAGTCATAATTCCACTATACAAGACACTAATGGAGTACAGTGTACAGTTCTGGAGACCTTATCTACCAAGGACATAGAGAGGGTAGAGAAGGTTTAGAGGAGGGCAACAAAGATGGTACAGGGATTACATCACAAGTCCTATGAGGACAGGCTGAAGGACTTGAATATGTACTCCTTGGAGGAAAGGAGGGAGAGAGGGGATATGATAGAGACATACAAGTACTTACAGGGAGGAACAGGGTGCAGGAATACACTATTTTCCAGCAAAAAAGATGTTCCAGGACTAGCGGGCATGGGATGAAGTTGGAAGGAGGGCGATTCAGAGGAAATGTGAGGAAGAATTTCTTTACAGAAAGGGTGGTGGACATGCTGGCCCGGTGGCGCTGAGGGTTGAGGCGCTGGATGTCACACCTCACTCCATGCTGGCGACCCGGGTTCAGAAGCGAACTCGGGTTGCTGGTGGGTTGGCCAGGGGAGACAGGCTTGGCGTCCACGACAGCTGGCTTATCCAGGGAGGGTTGAGGCTGAAGCCGCATTTGCCCGACTCCAAACGGAGGCTCTGAGTACTGCAAGCCCCCAATGGTAGGAAACGGGCAGCCGCTACACAGCGTGGACGTCGGCGCCTTGACATCAGGGATCACACGCTGTAAGATGTTTTATTTTATTTATTTAGTTTTTGTTGACCGGGTAAGTGCACTAGACAAATCCTGCCTATTTTCAGGCACGACCTGGGGAAGGGGGATACAGATGAATGCCAACTGACCTTGAACCAGATTAAGCTGTCGGTGGTATTTTTAGTGAGTGAGGGAAATTTGGCCAGCACACCGGGGAAATTCCGGTACTCTTTTGGATAAGTGCCATGGGATCTTTAACCTCCACCTGAACTACCACCAATCCAGGCAGATGGGACCTCGGTTTAACGTCTCATCCGAAAGACAGCACCTCAGAAGTGCAGCACCCCTCTCATGCTGCACTACAGTGTCAGTACTGGGATATTAACCCAAGTGCCAGATGTGGGAACTGAACCCACAGCCCTCTGATTTCCCAGCATCAGAGGCGAGTGTGCTACCTACTGAGCCACTGACACTGCTATAATGGAAGAAAAGAAAAAATTACTCACCTTAGTAATGTTGTTTCTTCTAATGGAGTCTTGATGTATTCTGACTAATGCAGTGATCTCCAACCTTTGAACTGCCCCGGAGAACAAAGAGTTAACTTTCCATGCAAGGCATGGAACGCTGAGCTCGAGCTCAGTTGAAGCCTCTGTCTGCTGTTGTTTGAACCCCAACTGTCAGATCTTTACGAGCTATATTCACTGGGAGTTCTGTGTGGAAACTGTAAACTCACACTAGCCAACTGGCAACTAAATTTGATAAAGTTTTTTTTCGGTTTCAAAGCAAAGACTCAAGTCAGGAAACCCAAAAAACAAAACACAACACACACCCAAAATAAAGGAGGGTGAAAAAATAGGGGCACCTCTAGGAGCCAACACTGCTCCTGCCCACCCACATCCCAAAAACCAGGTTCTGAGAGGGGAGGCGGGGGGGAGGTCAGAATACATCAAGACTCCATTAGAAGAAACAACATTACTAAAGTGAGTAATTTTTTCTTCAGACAACATGAAGACTTGATGTATTCTGACTAATGCAGACTACCAAGCAGTACCTCCATGGAGGAGGGACAGAACTTACTTTGGGAATAGGCTCTGAAGTACTGCTGTGCCAAACCGAGCATCACTCCTAGCCTGGGTATCCAGAGAGTAATGCTTGGTGAAAGTATGGACTGTTTTCCAGGTGGCTGCTTGACAAATCTCTAAGATAGGAATATCCCTGGCAGCAGCTAGGAAAGCAGCTGTACCTCTAGTAGAGTGAGCCCTCAGGCCTGAGGGTGGGATTCTACCCAATTGTTCGTAGCAGAATTGTATACAAGAGACAATCCACCTGGCAAAAGATCTTTTGATGGCAGGTTTACCCTTACCGACCTCTCCATAAGTGAGGAACAACTGGAGGGAGTCAAACCTGTGACCCTTGGTGCGCTCTATGTAGTAGCTAAGGGCCCTTTTTACATCCAGGCTGTGCAGCCTCCTCTCTCCAGAGGAGGAATAGTCAGTGAAGAAAACAGGAAGAGACATAGACTGATTAAGGTGGAAATCTGAAACCACCTTAGGCAAAAACTTCCTGTTAGTTCTTAAGACCACTTTATCTCTATGGAAAGAGATGAAATCAGGCTCCACTGACAGGGCTTGCAATTCACTGATGCGCCTGGCAGAGGTAATGGCTACCAAAAGAAAAAATTACTCACCTTAGTAATGTTGTTTCTTCTAATGGAGTCTTGAAATATTATAGACATTAGCAGTTTGTTCCAGCTCTAGAACTGCCCCGGAGTGAAATGGTTAAAACCATTCCAAAATAGAATTTTGGCACGAGAGCAGCTCTATCTGTGTCATTTCAAACTTGAACTGTCAGATCTTACGAGCCAAACTCACTAAGGTCTGTGTGGAAGCTGTAACTACACTAGCCAAATGGCTACCTAAATAATAACAACCATTGATAGTCCCAACACCCAAGACTCAAGTCAGGGGACCAGAAATACTAACACCATTCTAATAAAATGAAAATGGAACATAAGTATAATAAAACACACACACGCGTACACACACACACCCCCAAAGTCCCAAAGGGGACAAAATGCTAACAGGACATAAGTAGTGCCCACACTAAGTTGCCCGCACCCCACCAAGTAGAGGTTCTGAGAGGGGCAGGTTGGGGGGGAGGTCTATAATATAGCAAGACTCCATTAGAAGAAACAACATTACTAAGGTGAGTAATTTTTTCTTCAAACAACATGAAGTCTTGCTATATTATAGACATTAGCAGAATCACAGCAGTACCTCCATGGAGGAGGGCAGAACCTACTTAGGGAATAGGCTCTGAAGAACAGCTGTGCCAAACCGAGCATCTCTCCTGGCCTGGACATCCAGGGAGTAATGCTTGGTAAAAGTGTGTACCGTTTTCCAAGTAGCAGCCTGGCAAATCTCTAATAAAGGGATATCTCTGGCAGCAGCTGAGACGCAGCTGTGCCCCTGGTAGAATGAGCCCTCAAACCAGGGGAGGGGCTCTGCCCACTCTGATAACAAAATTGGATACAAGAGACAATCCACCTGGCTATTGATCTCTTAGTGGCAGGTTTGCTTTCCCAACTCCACCATAGGTAAGGAAAGTTGGAGGGATTCGAACCTGTGACCTTTGGTACGCTCTATATAATAACTAAGAGCTCTCTTAACATCCAGGCTGTGCAACCTCCTCTCACCAAGAGGGTGATCAGTGAAAAATACTGGAAGGAGATAGATTGATTAAGATGAAATCTGAAACCACCTTAGGCAAAAACTTCCTATTAGTCCTAAGGACTACCTTATCCCTGTGGAAAGAAATAAAGTCAGTCTCCACTGACAAGGCTTGCAATTCACTTATGCATCTGGCAGAGTGATAGCCACTAGAAAACAGTTTTCCAAGTTAGGTACTTAAGCTCTGCAGAAGACAGAGGTTCAAAGGGGTTGCATTAACTGGGCAATGCAAACATTAAGGTCCCAAGCAGGGGCCGGTTCCCGAAAACCTTTTCCATTTAGAACTATAAGTAGCCCTAGTGGAAGGCTTTCTGGAAGCCTTTAGGATCTCAAGAACACCCTGAGAGGTGTAAATCAGCAAACTCTAACTCCTCAAGAGCCAGGCCTTGAGGTTGAGGGATTTGAGGTCCGGATACTAAACCCTTCCCTGGCACAAGTCAACAGATTGTGATTCCTGGGAGGCACAGGGAAGATGGACTGTCAGAGACAGAAGGAGTGGGTACCAGGGCTGCCTGGCTCAATCCGGGGCAATCAGAATCACCCTGCAAGGCTGAGATCTGATTTTGACTAGTACTTTGAATAGGAGAGGAAAGGGGAAGCATAGAGGAACTTCCCTCCCAATCCAGAGGAAGGGCATCCAGGGCTGAGCCCAGCACTGGAGGCCTGCAGCAGAACAGAGGAAGTCTGTGATTGTCTGGGGCTGCAAAAAGATCTATCTGAGGATGCCCCACCTGGCAAAACTATCCCCAGCACTTGAGGATCCAGGGACCATTCGTGATGACCCTGGGAAATCCTGCTGAGGGCATCCGCTAGGACATTGTCCTTCCTGGAAGATGAACTGCTATGAGGGAAGTGTTCAGGAATAGCCAGAGACCACAACTTCATTGCCTCGGTTCAAGGCCGAAGACCGAGTGCCCCCCTGTTCGTGTGACCACATTGTTGTGGTGTTGTCTGTTCTGACTTGTATCACCTTGTCGTGGACAGATGCAGAAAAAGCTTGAAGAGCTAAAAGACAGCTCTGAGTTCCAGCAAATTGATGTGGAGCAAGATTCTGGGGACCAAACTCCCTGAGTGGAAAGGTAGCCCATGTGGGCTCCCCAACCCAGAAGGAAGCATCTGTAGTGAGAGTCAAGTCGTGAGAAGGGGAAATGAAGGGGACCCCGCTCTTAATTGCTCTGATCCTACCACCACTGGAGAGCTAGGATCAAGGTTCGAGTCACTGGGACCAACTTGGAAGGGGGTCTCTTCTCTGAGACCAAAAGGTTCTCAAGTGAAACTGAATGTCTCATCTGAAATCTGGCTCCTGCACAACAGCTGTGGATGCAGCCATGTGCCCCAGGAGCTGAGAAGTGTCTTGCTGGTCAGAGACCTGCAGAGTGAAGGAAGAGGCCAGAGCCACTAAATTCCTTACCCTTTCTGGGGAAGAAAGGCTCGCCTGGCCTAGCAATTCTGCCCCTATAAGGTGCATACCTGACTGGTTCCAGAACCGACTTTGGTAGGTTTAGTAGAAAACCCAGGAGGTGAGAAGCTGCGTGACCTGCAGGTGAGATTTTACCTGTTCTGGGGACTGGCCTACAATGAGCCAGTCATCTAGATGAGGAAAACAGCAATCCTCTGCCTCCTTAAGTGGGCCACTGCCACTGCTAGACACTTTGTGAATACCCTTGGAGCAGACGTAGTCAAAGGGCATTGCTCTGAACTGGTAATGACCTGAGGGCAGTTCGATCTGAGGTACTTTAGATGGGATCTTCTGATTAGGACATGGAAATAGGCATCCTTGAGGTCCAGGGAGGCTAGCCAGTCCCCTGGCCTTAGGGAAGGTAAAATCATTGCCAGAGTTACCATTTTGAACTTTGGTTTCAAAGATGCTTGTTCAGATATCTGAGATCTAAAATGGGCATATTCTCCTGTCTTTTTGGGGTAAGGAAGTATCTGGAATACAGACCCTGCCCTGATGCAGGAGGAACCCTTTCTACTGCTCTGAGAGCTAACAGGATGAGACCTCTGTTTCCAGGCGAGGGTCTCTGAAGCACTTACAGGTGAAAAAAGTCTGCTTCTCAACTTGGGAAACTTTTGAAGCTGAGAACCAGACCCTGGCTACTACTTCCAGAACCCACTTGTCTGAGGTTAAAGATGCCCAATTCTGACTGAAGTAAGCCAGCCTGCCCCCCACTGGTACAGGAGAATGGGTCCTGGGCACCCCATCAGGTGCCTGTTTCGCTAAGGAGCTTTAGGCTGGGGGTGGGGCAGGTCTGCCCACCCTGTCTGCCCCTGCCTCTGAAGAAGCCCCTCTGAGCATAGGCAGAGAGGAGGCCTGAGTCTGTAGAAAGGCCTGTGAAAAGGCCTACCCCTACCCCTGGGCATGCCTTTGAGGATGGCTTGCGCTCCTTAGCCTGGGCACTCTTGTAAGTAGTCCTATATTCATCCATCTTCTTCATGTAATTCTCCGTCTGCTCTCCAAAACAGAGAATTTCCCACCACAGGAAAATCCATATCCTTAGTCTGGGTATCCTGTGACAAACTATGTACACCTGAGCCAGTGCCAACCTACAAAAAGCTACAGATGGCCATGACCCTAGAGGAAACATCATTAACATCCACAGCAGCATGAAACTGAACCTTAGAGGCTTCAATGCCATCAGCAGCCACCTGTTCTAGTTCACTAGCCAGCTGGCCATGGGCCTGCTTGGCCAGTTGCATAACAGTATCCCATCTAGATTTCTGATACCTAGCTACATAAGCCTATATAATTTGCTTGCCTGAGTCCCAGAGAGGCTGCCATATACTGTTTTTTGCCATGGCATCAATCTTCCTGGATCCTTGTCAGGAGGATGTGAGCCAAGGAATACTAGCTTTATCACAGGCAGCAGCCTGAACTACTAACATGACTGCATTGCTGAAAGGAATTCTGTATCAGGGCCTGACAATGTATACCTTCTGTCCATCTTTTTATCTACAGGAGGCACAGAATTAGGAGCTTTTAAAATTTTAATTGTTTGTTTCCTAAAAGACTTATGTAAAGGAATGGACAATCTCCTAGACTCTGGAATATCCATCATTTCTACAAAATCAGGCTCCTCTTGCTCATCCACAGCCTCTTCTAAAGGAAGCTGGAGGGTTTCAGCAACTTTTTATAAAACATAAAATGAGATGGGGACTCCAGACAGCATAGGGAGATTCTAAAGGTCTGTCTGGGAGATGTCCGTTCAATGGGCACACCCAGACCTTCCAGCCACATTCATACTGTTCATAATCCTCTCCCCTCCTCTGGTTCATAAAATTCCTCAATATCATAATCCTGAACCACTGGGACGGACTGAACCGACCTTTTACCAGATAGTGGTGGTTGGACGGACCCTGAGACAGTGACTGGACAATTTGTATGGCTTTTGCTATCTCTCAGCAGTTGTAGAAGGATTTGGACTCAGACCTGCTGATTTTCTTGTTTTCTTTACGGAATTGGTACCTCAGAACCAGCTTTTCTTTTGCCGCCGAGAAGTCTGGCCCTGGTCAGAGGGCACTCCCTCTGGTTCGGTTGGCACGAACCGGGCTAGCCATCCGGGTCAGCGGACTTTGGCCTCTCTGCCCTCGAGCCTGCCCAATCTTTTTCCAGGGTGGCTGCAGGGAAATTCTTATACCTCTGCAGTCTGACTGGAGGTCAAACCCCAGACAATAAACACATGTGGTGTGTGTCAGCCTTGGCAAAGACTTCCCCACAAACATCACAGTGTTGAAACCCAGTGGGCCGGTTTTTCTTTTGGTTTCTCAGACATAATGCCAGCTAACCAAAAACTTGCCTTTTAACGGCAGTGCTAGGCAAGACACCCTTATCGGTTCCTAACCGTGTCACGGGTATTGGAAAAAACCGTAATAAATCCGTTTTTATTAGAACCGATAAGAACCGGGAACCGCACTCTAAAATAGTAACTTTTAGTTTTAAATGAGTTTTAAACCCACTGATCGGTTCAAAACCGAACGATAACTTACAAGTTCCACACAGACAAAACTTTCATTTCTAGGGACATGGATATGTTGTTCATCCACACTCATTGGCAGTATCCTTGCCGCTTTAAATCTTGCCGGAAGGTCTTCAAGCTTGCTCCTCCCACCCACCCGGTGGTATAACTCCTTGCCCGCCCATGACGCTAGATTCTTACCGCTTGAGCTCAGGTCTCTCCTTAACGCTCCGCGCTTGCGACTGGTCTCCTATTTCTCCGTTTGCGGATTTAAAAATAAATTTTGCAAAGACTTCAGTCTTCTATCCCTCGCTGCGATGGACAACCGACCTCGGATTTCGGAGATGCCCATGCGGGCAGAAGATGTCTCGGACGGATCCTCACTCCACGTGTGTATACTGCCTGGAGCCTTGAGCACGACCCGCGGGCTTCGCGACCTGTGCTCATCTTTCTCGGCCTCGTCCTCGAACCCGTGCTGCCCGATTGCAACTGGGCCGCCCGAGCGGTTCCCTCCGGTGAAGTCCAAGGAGGCCCGGTTGGCGGTGTCTGCTGGGCGGGGCTCGGCGGATCAGCTTCGAGCGGATGGTCGCCTCGAAGAGGAGGCAAGGCAGGCTTATCTTTCTCGGGCCGTGGCATTTATCCCGCCTCTCTGGGTTCTTCCTACGCGCTTCTTTTTATGAGCTTTGTCTGTCCCTCTCACTTAAAGGAGAAGGGTCAGCTCAAGGGACCTTATTCTCGGTCCAAAAAGAGGGACAGGGTAAGTCCTCCGTCGGCGCTCTTTGGGAGGGAAGGTCCCTCTCCCGGGCCGTCGACTGTACGGCTTCGGTCGACCGCTTGGCTTGACCACTGGCCTCCACGGTGTCCCGCATCAGGTCAGTTGACCGAGACTCCCACCGATGAAGTCGAGATTTTTCTCGACCCATTGAACGGGCTGTCGCTTTAGCAGCCGAGATTCCCTCCCCGGTTCCCCGGGAGGAGTTGAGGATCCCTGGGCTCGCCTGTGCCTCCGTTCGGAGCCTCGGATGGACCTTCGGCCGAAGGAGTGCGGTTCTGCCGACACCTCCCGCACCGACCCCGAAATTCCGGGACTCGGTCTCGGTCCTGACCTCTTCGCGTCCAGCCCGTTCCCACCGCCATAGGCGGTTCTCGGCCCGCATCACGGTAAGCGGCGTCGCTGTCCTCGTCCCTCCTCCTCGGATGAGGGAGGCTTCGGCTAAATTACGCCGGACGGACGAGACCTTATGTTGCAACAGCTTCTCCTGGCCGGGAATAAGCCACTCCGCGCCTTCCCGCCATTAATGGCTGTCACGGAACGGCCCGACACAACCCTCGACTTGTCCGAGGCCTATACCCAGGCCGGTTGTTCGGCCAAAACCAGCTGCTCCACCGATTCGCGGTGGAACCTCCGCCTCCACAGCCACCATTTGGGGCTCCGACCAAGGATTCTCGGTCGGCTAAGGGTTTACCCCATCGGCTGTCAGTTACCCTCACTCCCACCGACCTCGGCAGGTGAAGGTGGCTCAGGCCAGAGGCAGCTCTTCGAGGACTCTTCGAGTCGAAGATGATTCCTCCTTCTTCTCCAAGCGACTGGACTTGGAGTCTTCAGGAGGTCAGTCAATGGACGATAGCCCGTCGTCCTTCCTAGGACTGCTTCGGCTCATCTCGGAGTCTACCGGGATGGAGCTCGAACCCGTTTTCAAACGGGCCAGGTATCCCCTCACGGAGATTCTGGACCGAGGGGATTCTCCGACGGAGGCCTTTCCGGTGGCCGAGGCCATAGTGGGTCCGGCACTGGAACTTTGGCAGCGCCCTGCTTCCTGCCCTGCGCCCGGCCAGGATGGCCAGGAAGTATCGCGGTCCCACGGTTCCTTGTCCGGTTTGTGAACACCCCTCTGCTGAGGGGTTGGTTACCGACAGCGTTTTCGTAGCGCCAATGGCAACTGGATGTGACAAACTCCTGACAAGGAGTCCAAGAAATTGGACTATGTCGGGCGAAAAGTCTCACGCTGCGTCCTCTCTCCTCCGTTCCAGGCCAGTTCGGCCGTCCTCATGGCACATTTTCTCATGCCCTGTTGGGCTCCCTGGATGAGTCATCCCTCATCTTCCCGCCCGATCTGCAGACTACGGTTAGCAGGTGCGGGACCAGGGGCAGGGCAGTGGCCAAACAGCAGCTCAGACTGCTTTGGATATAGGGGACTCATGTGCCAGATCGGTGGCGGCCGCAGTGGCTCTGTCGAGCGGGCTTGGCTGAGGATATCCACCTTTACCTGGATACCCAGGCACAAGTTGGCGGATGTTCCTTTTTGGGACTGACCTCTTGTCCCTGGGGTGGAAGGGGTCACCTGCAGAGGATCGAGAGGTCCAATGCCACCTTGGACTCGGTCTCTTCCGCTCAGAAGGACAAAGGCTCAAGAAACCACAGCCTAAGCCCTTCTCAGCCTCCTCGGGCGCCGCCCGGGCCAGCAACGTCCAGGGCCAGCAGGCTCGGCCTTGGCATCCCAAACCCAAGCCGCGGCTTCCTCTAACAGGAGGCAGGAGGAAAAGGCCCAGAGGTCCTCGGCCGGTCCCTCCTCCAAAGCCTGCCCAGTGACGGCTGAGGGGTGTCCCCCCATCCCGCCACCTTACCCTGGTTCCCCGTGGGGACGGCCCGCACTTCCGTTCCGCCTGGTCGCTAGTTACCACGGACAGGTGGGTCTTGGAGGTGGTGGGAAGAGGCCTGCCTCTGGAATTCGAGCAGGCACCACCCTTCAGAGCCGTCCGCCTGGGGGCTTGGGATCCCAGCTCACTGGCTGCTCGTCGAGCCGACTATCGCCTCCTCCAGAAGGAGGTGGTAAGAGAGGTGGTGGACCCTCCTTCAGACCCAGGGTTTGTGTCCAGGTACTTCCTGGTTCAGCAGACGGGGCTGGCGCCCATTCTCTACTACTCGACCTAAACAAGTTCCTAAGGTCTCGAACCTTCAGGATGGTCACTCTGGCTCAGATAATACCATCCTTGGACGCCGGGCAGTGGTTCTGCTCTCTGGACTTGCAGGCACGTTTGCCACGCCCCATCCGTCCGTCTCACCAGAGATTCCTTCGCCTGAGCGGAGGGATCCTTCGAATCCAAGCCATGCCCTTGACTTGTCTCAGCTCCAGGGTCTTCACCAAATGTATGGCAGTGGTGACAGCATTCCTCTCTGCGCGAGGGGTCCCGGGTGTACCCTTACCTGGGCGACTGGCTGATAGCAGCTCCCTCCAGGGAGGAGGCGGTGGTCAGAGATCTGGCCCTCCAGGTCTGTTCTCAACTGGGCCTCCTTATCAACGAGGCCAAGTCGAACTCGAGCGAAGCAGGTGATTCTATTCATCGGGCGCAGCTCGACTCTCGAGCCAGGCAGCGGCTCCCGGCGGACAGGGCCGAGGTTCTTTCCTCCTTTGCCCGATCATTTCTGGTTGGGCAATTGGCGCCTGCCGGGACTTCCTGCGCCTCCTGGGTCTCATGCGGCCTGCACCAGCGTGGTCCGTTGGGCCGCTGGAACATCGTCCCTTCAGTGGGGACTGGCCAGCCAGTGGTCTACAGCTGCGATCCCTTGGACCAGCTTGTAGTCGGTGACATAGGGATGTGGAACGCCTCCAGTGGTGGACCGCTCCAGTTCATTTGCAGGAGGGCATCCTGCTCGTCCGCCTCGAGCCGACGGTCTCTTATCGACCGATGCCTCTGATGGGTTGGGGTGCCCATCTGGGGAACACTGCTCATGGCCTCTGGTCCCCAGGGAGTCCGATGCCACATCAACCTGCTGGAGCTCCGGCGGTCCGCCTAGCTCTCACCGCCTTTGCTCCGTTCCTCCGGGGTCAAGTGGTCCGAGTCCAGGCGGACAATACCACGACCATGTACTATCTGAACCGCCAGGCGGGCCGCGCTCCATGCTTCTATGCAAGGAAGCTCTCCGCATTTGGTCACTCGTGCGCAGCCTGGAGGCGGATCTCTCTAGCCATTCACGTGGCAGGAGCCTCCAACACCCCTGGCCCGATGCCCTGAGCCGGATAGGGGCTGCATCCACGAGTGGTCTCTCCTGCCGGAGGTAGTACAGCATCTGTTCTCCCTTTGGGGCACACCTCAGGTGGACCTGTTTGCCTCCATGGAGAGCGCGCTGAGTCTGTTCCGCCCGCCCCCTCAGCAGGGCTCGCTGCGGGGATGCCTTCTCGAGGCAATGGACCCCGGCCTCTTTACGCCTTTCCCCATTTCCTTGGATCCACAAGGTGCTTCTCAAGGCGAGGAGGACAAGGCGAGGTGATTCTGATAGCCCCAGACTGGCCTCGCCAGTTCTGGTACCAGATCTCCTCAGTCTCAGCTCAGGACTCAGCTGCAGCTTCCAGCTCGCCCGACCTGCTCTCAGTCAATCAGGGAAGGTGTTCCATCCGGACCTTCAATCCCTGCACCTGACGGCCTGGTCCTGAGCGGCTAGAGTTCCAGGCCTTGGGTCTTTCCGACGAGGTCCTCAATGTAGTTGAGGCGTCCTGTAAGGAGTCGACCAGGAAATGCTATGCCTTCAAATGGAAGAGGTTTTCCATTTGGTGTCAGGGCAAGGGCTTGGACCCTTCCTCCTGTTCCTTGGCAAGCATCTTGGACTATTTATGTTCCCTTTCTAGTCAAGGGCTTAGGTCGACGACCCTAAGGGTGCACCTGGCAGCCATCTCTGCTTACCGGCGCGGGCGGGAAGCAGTCGATGCTTGGGAGAAGGTGGTCTGGCGCTTTTCAAAGGCCTTGATCACATTTCCCCAGTGGAGGAACCCCCACCTCCGTGGGATCTACTGCTGGTACTGGCAAAGCTCATGGGCAAGCCATTGAACCTATGCACGGGTGTGCTCTCTCTCACCTGTCGTGGAAGACAGCCTTCTTGGTAATATCCGTCAGCCAGAAGGATGGGCTCAGGCGCTCCATGAGTCTCCTTTCTGGTCTTCCACAGGACAAGGTTGTCCTGCGCCCAACTCAAATTCCTTCCGAAGGTGGTGTCGGAGTTTCACCTAACCAGGTGTTGACTCTGCCCGGTGTTCTACCCCAATCACACCTGGGAGGCCGATATAGGCTCCATACTCTGGACCCTAGAAGCGCTGCTTATAAGGGCGTACGGCTGAAATGGGAGAGGTTCGCCAGCTGTTTGTCACCTACGCTGAAGCCAGATCTGGCAGACCTGCAGCCAAGCGGACGATAGCAGGTGGGTAACCTCCTGCATAGATCTCTGCTATAAGTTGGCGGGCATGGAGCCTCCCAGAGGGATAAGAGCTCATTCTACCACGCCATACTGCTGCCGGTGGCTTCAGGGACGCCCCTATCCAGGAAATCTGCAGGGCTGCTACCTGAAGTCAGCAAACACCTTCATTACCCACTACCACATCGACCTTGAGTCACGCCGGGATGCTGGTTTTGGGGCCTCGGTTCTCAGTCTCTCTTTCCAGGTAAGTATATGGGGTGTGCTCTGCCTCCCTCCTCCCGGAGAACTGCTAGGAGTCTGCCAATGAGTGTGGATGAACAACATATCCATGTCCCTAGAATGGGTTACTCACCTGTAACAGGAGTTCTAGGAATGGTATATGTTGTTCATCCAACGACCCACCCGACCTCCTCGCTCACGCACAACCTGAGCTTCCAGGGCCAGATCTAGCGCCATGGGCGGAGCGAGTTATACTCACCCGGTGGGCGGGAGGAGCAAGCTTGAAGACCTTCCGGCAAGATTTAAAGCGGCAAGGATACTGCCAATGAGTGTGGATGAACAACATATACCATTCCTAGAACTCCTGTTACAGGTGAGTAACCTGTATTTACTTACGGTTACCACAGACAGAGCTTGAACCGAACGGTTTTGCGGTTAAAATAAAACTATTCTCGGTTAAATCCAACCGAGAAAACACTTTTTAAACCAAGAAATGAACCGAGCAGAAGGAGAACTCTCCGGAGCGACTGTTCACTGAGGCGGAGTAAAGAATCTGACAGTTCAAGTTTGAAATGACACAGATAGAGCTGCTCTCGTGCCAAAATTCTATTTTGGAATGGTTTTAACCATTTCACTCCGGGGCAGTTCTAGAGCTGGAACAAACTGCTAATGTCTATAATATAGCAAGACTTCATGTTGTTTGAAACACAGTTTTCCAAGTCAAGCAGTCAAGCTCTGCAGAGGACAAAGGCTCAAAAGGGGGTTGAATAAGCTGAGCAATGCAAACATTAAGGTCCCAAGCAGGAGCAGGAGCAGGGTCCCTGAAGGGAGGATTGATGTGCAACAATCCCTTGAAGAATCTGCAAAATACAGGATGGGCTGAAAGAGAAGAGGGCTTGCCTACTGACAAAAAAGCAGAAACAGCTGCCAAATGTACTTTGAGTGTAGCTGGTCTGAGTCCCACGCCATTGAGATGAACCATATAGTCCAGGACTGTAGGCAACCCAGCAGATTCTGGAGAAATATAGCTACCAGAGCACCAAATAGTGAACCTTTTCCATTTGGAGTTGTAAGTCTTTCTGGTGGAAGGCTTTCGAGAAGCCTTTAGAATATCCAGGACACCTTGAGAGAGGTGCAGATCAGCAAACTAACTTTTCAAGAGCCAAGCCTTGAGATTGAGAGATTTGAGATTCGGATACCAAACCCTCCCCTGAGAGGATGTCAACAGGTTGTAATTCCTGGGAAGAGACAGGGGAAGGTGGATTGCCAAGGACAGCAACAGTGGGTACCAGGGCTGTCTGGCCCAGTCTGGAGCGATCAGAATCACTTTGCAAGGTTGAGACCTGATCTTGACTAGTACCTTGAACAGGAGAGGGAAGGGGGGAAGAGCATACAGGAACTTCCCTTCCCAATTGAGTACCAGAGCATCCAGGGGGACTGAGCCCAATACTGGGGGTCTGCAGCAAAAAAGAGGAAGTTGGTGATTGTCTGGGGCTGCAAAAAGATCTATCTGAGGAGTGCCCCATCTGGAGAAAATCACTTTCAGAACTAGGGGATCTAGGGACCATTCGTGGTGGCCCTGAGATATCCTGCTGAGAGCATCTGACAGGACATTGTCCTTCCCTGGGAGGTGAATTGCTGTGAGAGAAGTTTGCAGGGAATAGGCCAGAGACCACAACTTCATTGCTTCTGTGCACAAGGCCGTAGACTGAGTGCCCCCTTGCTTGCTGATGTACCACATTGTGGTGGTATTGTCTGTTCTGATCTGGACCACTTTGTTCTGAACAGACTTGGAAAAAGCTTGTAGTGCCAGGAACACTGCTCTGAGTTCCAATAGATTGATGTGAAGCAGAGATTCTTGAGGTGACCACAGCCCTTGGCTGGTAAGATCCACCAAGTGGGCTCCCCAGCCCAAGAGGGAGGCGCCTGTGGTGAGGATTAGAGAATGAGACTGAGTGACAAAGGAACTCCTTGCCTTAAATTGTCCTGATCCTGCCACCATTGCAAAGCCTGGATCAGGGGTTGAGTCACTGGGACTAGTTTGGTCAGGAATCCTTTCTCTGGGACCAGAAGGTTCTCAAGTGGAACTGAATGTCCCTCATCTGAACTGCCCCTGGACCACTGCTGTAGAGGCTGCCATGTGGCCCAGGAGCTGCAAGAAGTGCCTTGCTGGTGAGACACCTGAAGGGTGAAAGAAGAGGCCAGTTCCATTAGTGTCCTTGCCCTGTCCAGGGAAGGAAGGCCTTTGTTTTATTGTATCCAGCTCCGCCCCTATAAAGGTGAGGAGCTGCACTGGCTCTAGAACTGACTTTTGAAGGTTTAGGAGGAACCCTAAGGAAGTGAGCAGTTGCTGAGTTATCTGAAGATGTGACTTGACTTGGTCTGGAGACTGACCTACTATGAGCCAGTCGTCCAGGTATGGAAAGATGGAGATCTTTTTTCTCCTTAGGAAAGCAACCATTACTGCCAGGCACTTTGTGAACACCCTTGGGGCTGATGTTAGACCAAAGGGCATTGCTCTGAATTGATAGTGGCCTGAGGGCAATTCGAACCTGAGGTACTTTCTGTGGGAGCACCTTATGGGAATGTGAAAATAGGCATCCTTGAGGTCCAGGGAGGCTAGCCAGTCCCCTAGCCTTAGAGAGGGCAGAATTATTCCCAGAGTCACCATTTTGAATTTTGGCTTTAAAAGGTGCTTGTTTAGGTATTTCAGATCCAGGATGGGCCACCATTCTCCTGTCTTTTTGGGGGTTAGGAAGTACCTGGAGTACAATCCTTTGCCCCTGTGTAGGGTAGGAACCCTTTCTATGGCTCTGAGAGCCAAGAGGAAGAACCTCTGCCTCTAGGGCAAGGGCCTCTGAAGATTTGCAGGTGGAAGCGATCTGGTTCTCATCTTGGGAATTTTTGAAGCTGAGAACCAGTCCCTGGCTTACTACTTCCAGGACCCACTTGTCTGATGTTAAAGACTTCCAGTCCTGGACAAAGTAAGCCAGCCTGCCCCCTACAGGTAGTGGAGAATCGGCCCGAGCAGACCCATCAGGGTGTCTGCTTGGCAGGGGCTTTAGGCTGAGGGGTGGAAGCAGGCCTGCTCATACCCCGTCTGCCTCTCCCTCTAAAGAACCCCCTCTGAGCAAAAGCAGAAGAGGAGACCTGGGTTTGGTAAAAAGGCCTTTGAAAAGGTCTGCCTCTGCCCCTGGAATGCTGCCTCTGAGGAGTGGCTTGCCTTTCTTTGGCCTGAGCACTCCTGTAGGTGGTCCTGTACTTGTCCATTTTCTTCATGTAATTCTCTCTCTGCTCCCCAAACAGAGAATTACCAATGACAGGAAAATCCATGGCCTTAGCCTGGGTATCCTGTGACAGGCTAGTACATCTGAGCCAAGCCATCCAACGAAGGGCCACAGATGCAGCCATGACTCTAGATGAAACATCACTGGAGTCAACAGCAGCATGAAACTGCACCTTGGATGCCTCAATCCCATCTGCAGCCACCCGCTCCAGCTCCTTGGCAAGCTGGTCAGGGGCCTGTTTAGCCAGACCCAGAACAGTGTCCCACCTGGACTTCTGGTATCTAGCTGTGTAGGCCATATAGTTAGCCTGCCTGAGTCCCAAAGATGCTGCCATGTACTGTTTCTTTGCCATGGCATCAATCCTCCTGGAGTCCTTGTCTGGGGGGTGTGAAGCCAAGGGAATATTTGCTTTATCACAGGCAGCAGCCTGCACTATCCCAACATGGCTGCATTGCTGGGAAAGGAACTCCGTGTCTGAGTCTGAAAGAGTATGCCTCTTGTCCATTCTTCTGTCCACAGGAGGTATGGAATTAGGAGTTTTTAGAATTTTAAATGTCGGTTTCCCAAAAGATTTAAGGAGGAGAATAGACAATCTCCTGGACTCTGGGATGTCCATCATCTCAACAAAATCAGGCTCATCCTGATCCTCTACTGCTTCTTCCATAGGAAGCTGGAGGGTTTCAGCCACTTTCTTGTAAAACATAAAGTGGGAGGGGGACTCAGAAAGCCTAGGAGGAGAAACGCCTGAAGGTCTGTCTGGGGAGATGTCCGGGTCAATAGGCACATCCAGACTTTCATAATCACCATCACCATCATCATCATACTCCTCCTCCGGTTCATAAATTCTTCTAAAGTATAATCCGAACCGGGGAACCGAGCGAACCAGCCCTGACCAATGGTGCGGTTCGGCGGAGACACGAGATTACACTGAACTATCCTTATCGCTTTGGCTATCTCATCAGTGGTCGGAGAAAGAACTTGTGGATCCGAACCGGATGATTTATCCCTTCTTCTTCTTTTAACTGGAACCGACTCCTCAGAATCGGTTCTCTTTTGACCCGAAGAAGTTTCGCCCTGGTCAGAGGGCACTCCTTCTGGTTCGGTTGGAAACGAACCGGGCTGGCCATCCGGGTCAGCGGACTCTCGAGCCTTCCCTTTCCCTCAGTCTACCTACTCTCTTATCCAGGGTAGCTTCGGGAAAACTTTTACAAATTTGGCAGTCTGAATTGGGTGGTCAAACCCCAGACAATAAACACAGGTGGTGTGGGGCAGCCTTAGCAAATGCTTCCCCACACACTACAGTGTTGAAACCCAGTGGGCCGTTTTTCTTGGGTTTCTCAGACATGGCCAATCCTAACCAAAACTACTCTTTTTTCGCAATCTGCCAGGCAAGACACCTCTATCGGTTCCTGATCGGTACATGGGTCTTGGAAAAACGAATGAAACTGCTGCTTTTTTTAGAACTGATACGGACCGTTACCACTACACTCTAATAAAGACAGAAGTTTTATACACAAACCTGATCGGTTCAAACCGAACCGATCCAATGTTTACAAGTTCCACACAGAAAAACTAATATAGAAAACCTATCTAGTACTCATGGTACCACAGACAGAGACTTAAACCAACAGGTTAGAAGCAGAAATTCGGTTGAAACCGAGCTAAAAAACGACACTTTAACCGACTTTTTTTTTTTTTTTTTTTGAACCGAGTGAAGGAGAAATCTCCGGAGCGACTGTTCAGTGAGGCGGAGTAAAGAATCTGACAGTTGGGGTTCAAACAGCAGCAGACAGAGGCTTCAACCAAGCTCGAGCTCAGCATTCCGTGCCTTGCATGGAAAGTTAACTCTTTGTTCTCCGGGGCAGTTCAAAGGTTGGAGATCACTGCATTAGTCAGAATACATCAAGACTTCATGTTGTTTGAAGAGGAAAATAGCCTGCCATCACCAGGGAGATGCAGTTCCAGAGACATGCCCTCAATGCGTCTTCGCCGGCCCAACAGCCCCGGACCGAAGAAATGTAATTAATAGGGTGTTGGGGCCGCTTATCCCCGCCTCGGGGGTAGCCTAACATGTTCATGGGGATCCAGGGGTCATGTGTAGGGTGAAAGGCAGAGGGATGTCTGCCAAGGATCTCCTGATGAGTAAGGGATGGCAGGCTGAGGAAGGAGGAGAAAAATAGAAATTAAAAAAAAAAAAAAGGTGGTGGACAAGTGGAACACCCTGCCAGAGGAAGTGGTGGGGGCTGAAACAATCACGGGATTTAAGAATGCATGGAATAGACAGAAGGGAATTCTGGAGGTCAGGGGTAAGGGGCAAGAGACTTCTAGAAAAACGTAAAGGGAACTTACAAGCTCAAATGGGCAGACTGGGTGGGCCATAGGCTCTAATCTGCCAACACTGTCTATGTATCTATGTATTAAAGGCAGACAGACCCACGATGCGGTATGACGCACCTACTTATTGGTAGATTACTTCATAACCCAAAAAATCCATTAGTCCTTCTAGGGCTAGATGTGGAAAAGTCCTTTGACAGGATCGCCTGGCCATTGTTGTGGGAGACCCTGTCCCATTTTGGCTTTCCATAAGAACTCATTATCCAGTTACAGTATATATATCATTCTCCCCAAGCTTGTTTAAAACTGGATGGCTCTCTATCTGACCCCGTTACACTCTCACGAAGGGACTAGGCAGGGCTGTCCCTTATCCCCTTTACTTTCTGCCCTATATTTGGAGGCCATAGCGGAAGCCAAACGAGCACATCTGGATATAGAGGGAATCCCCTTGGGGGGTTGCCAGCACAAAATGTCATTATTTACAGATGATATTCTGTTCACCCTGACCTCAATGGAACAATCCATATCTGCTGTTTGGGAGCAGTTAACATTATTTGGAGCTCTGGCGGGGTTTAAGGTGAATGAACAAAAGACTAAAGTTCTCCTTTACAATTATCCCCCCTGCATCTCTAAAAAGAGCATTTCCCTTCAAATGGCATAAATTAGCTATGCGTTATCTGGGAATTAAATTGACTAGGAATCTTATACATACTGATCTGCTTAACAATGAGCTCCTAACTCAGGAACTGCCAGAAGACCTATCCAGATGGTCCCAGCTTCCCTTGAGTTTCCTGGGTAGGATAGAGGCCAAACAATAAAAAGTATTACCCCAGATTTTTTTTTTTTTTTGCAAACGCGTTCCATGGTCCCTGATAGATCTTACTTTCAAGCTTGGGACAGGTTCATTTCCCACTTTGTGTGGAAAGGGAGACCTCCTAGAGTGAGGTACTCTAACCTTTAATTACCTCATGACAAGGGAGGCTTAAATTTGCCTAACCTGCGGCAATATGCAGTGAAACACAGAAGTTGATGGCAGATAAGGACAGCAAGGCCCATCCAGTCTGCCCATTTCTTTTACTGCCTTATGAATGTGCCATCGGTCTTTGCTCTGTCAATGGCCTATCTATTCATACTCATCTGTATTGCTCCCTTATGCCTATCCCGTGCCTGCCTGAAGCCCTGCACTGTATTCATATCCACCACTTCCTCAGGTAGGCCATTCCATGCATCCACCACCCTTTCTGTGAAAAAGAACTTCCTCACATTACCCCTTAATTGGCCACCCTCTAATTTCATGCTGTGTCCTCTTGTCCTGCCATTTTTCTTATATTGAAACATGTTAGACTCTCACTTTGTTAATGCCCTTAAGGTGTTTGAATGTTTCAATCATATCACCTCTCTCCCTCCTTTGCTCTAGGGTATACATATTGAGCTCTGTTAATCTGTCCTCATATGTTTTCTGATGCAGTCCCTGCACCACTTTGGTTGCCCTTCTCTGGACTGCCTCAATCTGGTTAATGTCCTTGTGAAGGGTGTGGCCTCCGGTACTGCACGCAGTACTCCAGATGGGGCCTAACCAGTGTCTTGTAAAGAGGGATTATTACCTCCCTCTTCCAACTTGTGATATCCCTACTAATACACCCCAACATCCCTCTAGCCTTACCTACTGCTTTAGTGGTCTGCTTGGATGATTTCAGGTCATCGGTGATGACGACGCCCAAGTCTCTTTCTTCCCTTGTGACTGCCAGCAACTCCCCTCCCAGCCTATAGGTGGTTTCTGGGTTTCTCTTCCCTATGTGCATGATCTTGCACTTCTTTGCATTAAACCCCAGTTGCCACTCTTCCGACCATTTTGCTAGTTTATCCAGATCTCTTCTCATTCTGCCAACCCCATCTGGATCATCTACTCTGTTGCAGATCTTGGTGTCATCTGCAAACAGACAAACCTTACCCTCCAGTCCATCTGCAATGTCAGTGATGAAGATATTGAAGAGTACTGGCCCCAGAACTGATCCCTGAGGTACCCCACTTGTGACTTGCATCTCTTCTAAATGTATACCGTTTACCACCACTCTCTGTTTTCTGCCCGTCAACCAGTTTGCCACCCAGTTGACCAACTTCTGACCCACCCTGAGCCTTATTAATCAATCTTCTATGTTGAACAGTATCGAAGGCTTTGCTGAAGTCAAGGTAGGAGACATCAACTGCTCCCCCTTGGTCCACCACTCTGGTTACCCAGTCAAAGAAATCTATGAGATTAGTTTGACAGGACCTTCCTTTTGTAAACGCTTGTTGTCTTGGATCCTGTGCTCCTATGGATTCCAGGTGTTGCACTACCCTTTCCTTAAGGAGTGCCTCCATAATCTTGCCCACTTCCGAGGTAAGACTGACCAGTCTGTAGTTCCCTGCTACCACTCTTGTGGAGCAGGATCACATGAGCCCTTCTCCAGTCTTCTGGGACCTCTCCTGTGCTCAGAGACTCACTAAACAATTCTGATAATGGCTCTGCTAGTTCCCCTTAGCTCATTTGGTACCCTGGGATGTATGCCATCAGGTCCCATTGCCTTGTCCACCCTGAGCTTATCAAGCTCTTGTAGACCCTTCTTTGTCAAGGGACTCAGTGCACACCTCCTTCCCCCGTGTCCATGGTGCTGAGCTGTGGGCCCTGCCCTACCTTCTTCAGTAAATACTGAGCAGAAGTATCTATTTAGGATAGATGCTTTTACATAATCCTCCTCCTCACATGCCCCCTTATCCCCTTTGATCTTAACAATACCCCCTCTGGACTTTCTCCTTTCACTAATGTATCTACAGAAAGTCCTGTCACCTTGTTTTACTGTTTGTGCCAGTGTTTCCTCAGTTTGGGCCTTTGTCTGTCTTACTGCCTTCCCTGCTTCCCTTAGGGAAGTTTGGTATGCCTCCCTATCTTCATCCTGCTGCGTTCCCTTATATTTCCTGAAGGCCAGCCTTTTGGCTCTGACCTTTTCTTTCTACTGTTTTTGAGAAACAAAGTGGTTTCTTTCTTCTTTTTCACTTCGTTTTCTCTCTAACACAATGGGATGTTGCTTCAAGCATTGCATATTTAATGCTTGCCCACTTTGCCTGTACCCCCTCACTTGTATTTCTTTTTGCCAGGGCCAGCTTAACTCTGTTGGCCATCTTATCAAAGTCAGCTCCTCTCAAGTCCCATATTTTTGCCCTGGAATGGGATGATTTAGTTCTAGTGGCCAAATTGAACCATACCATGTGATGGTCACTGGCCCCCAGGTGACCTTCTACCTGGAGATCTGTGGTCCTTTCCCTGTTAGCCAGTACTAGATCTAGGATAGCCCTGTCTCTTGTGGGTTGTTGTACCAGTTTGAGCCCCCCCAGGGAATCCACCATGTGTCTAATTCTGGAAGATGTTCCTGCTGGTATTGACCAATCTATATCTGGCATGTTGAAGTCTCCCATTATCAGAACCTCCCCTTTAGCTGTCATGCTTTGTATATCTTCTAACAGTAATGTGTCTATGTCCTTCCCCTGGTCTGGAGGCCTGTACACAACCCCAGTTTGTATGGCTGTCCCATTTCCTGTTTCCAGTGGCCTCTCAGTTGCAAACTCTTACATGCTGGATGAATACCCAGTACGGTGCACACTGGAAGCAGACAGAGCTTACCTTAAGTGACTTACTTGACCTTTTAGGTTATTTATTTGGTAACCCCCTGCAATGTATACTACTCAGTAAATTCCCACAATATACTTGGGAACCATTCAGACAGTGGCTTTCTGTTGTCCATAAATATTTATCTCTGGCAGAAGCACTCAGAACATTCTCACACTTTTTTACTTTCCTTCCTAATAAAACTCATAGGGCCTTGCTTCAGTGGCAGCTCCATAGCATAAAATATGTTTCTCAATTGGTGGGCTCCTCTGGCATCCTTCTGTTTGTGTCATTGCAGACTGCTTATCACCTTCCACAGGAGAGCTTCCATAGATATCTGCAACTAAAATCCTACCTAAAATCGTCTGAGGAAGCCTTATGTACAGCAGAACAGCCTGCACTTTTGGTTTCACTGATCCAGTCTCATATTACTGGTGCTTCAACTGAGCACCTCATTAGCTCCATATACAGGGCTCTTCGGGAGAGGCCAGTGGATTCATCTGAGTCAATCAGGGTGACATGGTCACAAGACTTACAAACTGACATTCCAGCTTCCAAATGGCTCGCCTCAGCTCTTCCAGCATATAAAGTTTCTGTTTCTCCGTACTGAAAAGAATACGCATGGAAGCTCAGAACCAGTTGTTTTCCATACTCCTGCGACAGTGTCAGAATATTCTGATGCTGCCCTTGGGAGATGCTGGAAGGACTGCAGTTGCAGTCAGGCAGAACAGGGACATGTCCTGTGGGCTTGTGGACCTTTGGCCCCTTACTGGCAAGAGGTGATTCAGGAGTGAATTGCCATTTATGATTGTGCAGAGTTACTTACTCCTGCCTATATTTTGACATTCACGCAGCCAGAGGGGGGTCAGGGTTACTTACTGGCAGATAACTTTACTTGTTATTGTCACCAAAAAAGCTATTACTCGGCAATTTCATACAAAAAACATTCCAACTCGAGATGCTGGACGTGCCTTAGCCAAGGACATTTATGCTTTGGAGATGCCCTCTGCTAGACTGATGAATAGAGACCTTTGATTTCAGATGGCGTAAATGGGTGCTATGTCAATTGAAGCACTACATGGATTTTGTGCCCTAGGCAGTCAAGGGGTGTAGGATTTCTTGGGCTGGGTTGTTTTTTTTACACCTGAGGAGTTTATTGGGTGGGCTAGATGGGGGAGGACCTCTCTTTTATTGGGGGGCCTCCTTCCCTGGTCTTCTATTCCCTCCTCCCTTTTTCTTGGAAGGGCGACAGTGACCTCTCTCTCTCTTTTTCTGTAATACGTGCAGTTACTTTGTACTTATCATATACTGGTTTCCAGTTAATTTTAAATATTGCTCTAATTCATGTAGAAGTACTGTTATATTAATGATGTCATGGGCTTAATTAGGAGGGTCAGGACTTGTGCTCTAGGCCTTTTACAGAATATCTGAATGACATTTATTTTTTGGATGAAGGGATGAAAACCTCTTATGGATGAAACTTTTTCAAGACACCTGCATACAGAGTTGACCATGATGACAGAGACTTTATGTAATAAGTCTTCATTATCAGTATATCAAGAGTCCTCCCAAGCCTTTATTTTTGTGGGAGCTGTGGAGACGAAGTGAATAATTTTTGATGCCCATGCACAATAATCAGCTGATGGACTTATTGCTTAACCTGTTTTTATTTCTTTCTTTTATTGTATATACTGTACTGTATTCCTCTGAAACTACACAATAAAAATGTAAAATATATATATAAAAAAAAAAAATTAGTCCAAACAATGACAACTTGATAATCCTAAAGGGTGTCTTTTTAAGTAAAACTTATAACTATGATACGACACAAGTTAATGAAACTCAGCAGGCAGGGAATTCCAATTAAGAATAGAGGTATGAATGAAGACAGAATGAAGAAAACCAAGGAGGGTCTGGAAGCCAGGATAGCTGTTGGAGTTACAGCCAACACCAAAGTCCTTTTCCAATACAAAAATGGATGACGGAAGTTGAGGGACTGGACAGGGGGAAGAACCTGTGGGACAGCCAGGGACGATGGGTGAAATGTTGAAAGAATACTTTGCTTTGGTGTTTACCAAACGGCCTCGAGGAAGGGAGGGCAAATCGCATAAGCAGTAAACATGATGCAGCCTGCAGACATCCTACCCACCCTGGTAGCTGACTAACTGGCAAAGTTCAAGTCAAGTATATCCTAAGAAGTAGATGGATCCACCCCAGGAACATGGTGGCCCTAAGGCAAGGCAAACTGTATTTGTACAGTGTCCCATCCAGGGGGCTCAGAGAACTATATACTAAAACAACATAAAATCTTACAAACGTGAATCAAACCAAGCAATATACATATAGATAACCCAAAATAAGTAAACTTCCTCAGTAAATCAATTAATGACAGCGGGGAAGTCCTATGCAAATGAATGTGCTTTTAGCTCTGCTCTGAAGCACTCCACTGAGGGAGATGAGCAGATAACAGGTGACAGCAGGTTCCGTCGCACTGGAGCTGCCACTGAAAAGGCCTGGTCTCCAGAAGATTTAAGTCATGACCTGGGCACTGTTAATAAATTCCACTCTACGGAGACATGGGAGCAAGTAGGGCCATAAGGCACCAGGTGGTCCTTTAGATTGCAAGGACCCAGTCTGTTTACAAATTTTTATGCCAAAGGGCAAACCTTGAAGGTGCTGCATTTCTTCACTGGCAGCCAGTAAAACTTGTGCAGTCAGCCTGGCCACTGCATTATTTACTTATTGAAAACTGGTAACCGTGAAAGGCACACTGAACCAAGGCTTGTTTCCAGGTGCGACTCATGGGAGGGGGAACAGGGAGACAAAATATTCAAAGTATAGATAAACTATACAATGCATACATGCTGGGAAAGTGCAAGATGCAGCAAAATACTGTAAGTAACAGAAAATACATACAGTAAACAGTGTACAGGCTGTTCTGCACCAGCTGCACTCAACTGTTGCTGACACCCGAGACTCAAATGTCAGCCTGCAGTCAACTAAGAATGCCATGGTTCTGGACACATCCACCACTCATAGGGGTGTGTTGCTCAAGGATGGCACAACAGCACTACCCCCAATCACTGGCACTGATCAATGAACCCAGTTCAGTCAGAAATGCCTCCAAGCTGTCAATGTTAAGGTTCAGTCAGCTTATGACCATCTAGGCATTAATTTTAGACAAGCAAGGGGAAATCACAACTGCCATGCCAACTTTGTCAGGTGTAAACAAAATATATAACTGAGCATCATCTGCATAGCAGTAGAACTCCAAGTTATACCCACTTGCAATCTCCCCAAAATACAGCATGTACATATCTCGAACAGAATCGGTGACAGAACCGAGCCCTGATGCTTTTTACAGCGCAGAGCAGCTGCCTCTGATGACACATCTAAAACCATTACCTGCTGCTTTCTGCTGAATAGGAAAGACTCAAACCAAGAGAAGATGGTCCCAGTCAGTCTTCTGTAGCATTCAAATCAATCTACCAAAGTCTGTTGGTCCATAGTGTTGAATGCCAAAGAAAGGTTATGGAGAACAATAATATGCTTCAAAAGGAGCTCATTCAGCACTCTGATAAGAGTTTTCTCAGTGCTGTTCTGAATTCTGAAACTAGACTGGAATGGCTTGTAAATGTCACTGCATTCTAGATGAGCTCTGAGCTTCTCAATTATCTTTTTCAAGAAAAAAAGGTTTGAAACAGGCCTGTTATTTGCAAGAATCTCAGGGTCCAGTGATGGCTTTTGAGAGAGGGGTCTCACCACTGCCCTCTTCATGACAACAGTTTTTTTTTTTTTCCGTTCTCAAAGGAGTACCTACTAATACCAGAAAATAATGGATGCATGGCATACTTGCAGTTGACTAATGGCTACATTGGACCCAGACCCATAATACAGTATGTGGGATACAGCTCAGCTACAATATGGGACATTCATTCATTCACAGGTGACTGTCTGACACTCTGCCCATGACACTAAAATAAACAAGACACCACCAGCCCAAACATCACTGGAAAAATGCTTGACCATCTGACAATATCGGAGCCCTAACGGCCAAAACTGTGTCAAGGAAGAGCATGCTAAACTCATACTTTCCTACATCAAATGCTCCTCCAGACTACAGCCCCAGAGCATGTAACAATCTGTCAATGGAGCAGAAGAGCTCGGTCAGTCTCCTCTTCTCTGCAGCAATCACACCAGAGAGATATTCCTCTTTCCTCACTGTAACTGCCCTCTGATACTCACAGCAGCAAGTCCATAAAGTCAGCCTGTTGCCCTCAGAGTGAGCCTCTTCCAGGAGCACTCCATACTCTACCCTAACAGCTCCAATTGCCTAGACTCACCACTATATCATGTTGAGTTTCAGTGGAAACAGACCAATTTGTGCTGCAGTGCCTGCAATAAATCTTGTCGTGTAAATAAAAATCCAACCTACTTGCTTGTCTTTTCTGTCCAAGGCACTGAATAGTAAAGGTGGAATACAGCTTTCAGCCGTCTTTCCAACATCACTTCGGAAAGAGCCACTTGCATGTAAGCAACTGCAAAGAAATACAAGCATTAGTACTTAGTAGTAATCCCCACATTTCTCTTTGACTGTAAGCACTATATTGCAGTTCATTTCCATTTCAACGAAGAAATGCTTACAAAAAAATACAGGTTACTCAC
Organism: Neoceratodus forsteri; assembly: GCA_016271365.2. NCBI lineage: Eukaryota > Metazoa > Chordata > Ceratodontiformes > Ceratodontidae > Neoceratodus > Neoceratodus forsteri. Next base: position 1,269,413,994 of record CM057449.1, on the reverse strand, counting down.
CTGTGACAGGAGTTCTAGGAATGGTATATGTTGTTCATCCACACTTACTGGCAGGTTCCTTGCCGCTTTAAATCTTGCCGGAAGGTCTTCAAGCTGGCTCTCCCCACCCACCCGGGTGGTAAAACTCTCGGCTCCGCCCCATGATGCCAGATCTAGCCCGCTGGAAGCCAGGTTGCGCCGGGCCGAGGAGGTCGGTGGGGTTATGTGGACGAACAACATATACCATTCCTAGAACTCCTGTTACAGGTGAGTAACCTGTATTTATAGGGACATGGATATGTTATTCAATCCACACTTACTGGCAGACTCCTAGCAGTTCTCCAGGAGGAGAGAGGCAAGGCGCGCACCCCCTACTTAGGGAATAAGGACTGGAGAACCGAGGTCCCAAAACCAGCATCCCGGCGTGACTCAAGGTCGATGTGGTAGTTGGTAATGAAGGTGTGAGCTGACTTCCAGGTAGCAGCCCTGCAGATTTCCTGGATAAGGACATCCCTGGAAGCAGCCAACGAAGCAGCGGTATGGTGGGTAGAATGAGCTCTTACCCTCTGGGAGGCTCCATGCCCACCAACCTATAGCAGAGATCTATGCAGGAGGTGACCCACCTGCCTATCGTCCGCTTGGCTGTAGGTCTGCCAGGTGCGGCTTCAGCGTAGGTGACAAACAGCTGGTGAACCTCTCCCCGAACTTCAGCCATCCGCTCCTTATAATAAGAGAGTGCTCTTCTAAGGTCCAAAGTATGGAACCTATATTCGGCCTCCGAGGTGTGATTGAGGTAGAACACCGGCAGAGTCAACACCTGGTGAAGGTGAAACTGAGACACCACCTTCGGAAGGAATTTCGGTTGGGGGCACAGGACAACCTTGTCACTGTGGAACACCAGATAAGGAGACTCGATGGAAAGCGCCTGGAACTCTCCCATCCTTCTATCTGACGTGATAGCCACCAAGAAGGTGTCTTCCATGACAGGTGAGAGATGTCACACCTGTGCATCGGTTCGAATGGCTTACCTATGAGTTTAGCCAATACCAGCAGTAGATCCCACGGAGCTGGAGGTTCTCGCACTGGAGGGGAGATGTGATCAAGGCCTTTGAAAAAGCGCCTGACCACCTTCTCCTGCACCACCGACTGCTTTCCGGCATGTGCCTAGTAAGCAGAGATGGCTGCCAGGTGCACCTTAAGGGTCGTCGACCAAAGCCCCAGCTGAGAAAGGGACCACAGGTAGTCCAGAATGCTGGCTAAGGAACAGGAGGAAGGGTCCAACGCCTTATCCTGACACCAAATGGAGAATCTCTTCCATTTGAAAGCATAGCATTTTCTGGTTGACTCTTTACGGGATGCCTCAACAACACAGAGGACCTTGTCAGAAAGACCCAAGGCCTGGAACTCTAGCCGCTCAGGAACCAGGCCATTAGGTGCAGGGGATTGAAGGTCCGGGTGGAATACCTTCCCCTGGTTGACTGAGATCAGGTCCGAGCGGGCTGGAAGCCGTCTCGGAAGCCTGGAGCTGAGGCTGAGGAGATCTGGATACCAGAACTGACGGGGGCCAGTCTGGGGCTACCAGAATCACCTGCACCTTGTCCCTCCTTGCCTTGAGAAGCACCTTGTGGATCAAGGGAAATGGGGGAAAGGCGTAGAAGAGACCCGGGGTCCACGGCCTTGAGAAAGCATCCCCCTGCAGCGAGCCCTGCTGAGGGGGCCGGTCATTAAACAGCCTCAGCTTCACATTCTCCCTGGAAGCAAACAGGTCCACCTGAGGTGTGCCCCAGCAGGAGAACAGATCGTGTACTACCTCCGGCAGGAGAGACCACTCGTGAGATGGAGCACCTATCCGGCTTAGGGCATCGGCCAGAGTGTTGAAGGCTCCTGCCACATGAATGGCTAGGAGATCCGCCTCTAGTCTGCCCATGAGAGACCAAGTGCGGAGAGCTTCCTTGCACAGAGGCAAGGAGTGCGTCCCGCCCTGGCAATTTAGGTAGTACATGGTTGTGGACCACTTGACCCCGAACAAACGGAGCAAAGGCGGTGAGGGCTAGTCAGACCGCTCGAAGCTCCAGCAGGTTGATGTGGCATCGAGACTCCTGGGGGGACCAGAGGCCGTGCGCTCGGAGCTCCCCCAGATGGGCACCCCAACCCAGAGAGGCGTCGGTCGTTAGAGTGACCATCGGCTCTGGGTGGACAAATGGGATACCCTCCTGCAGATGAGTGGGAACGATCCATCACTGGAGAGCACTCCCCATCTCCTGGGTCACTATCACTGACTGTTGCAGAGGACTGGAGCGCTGTGACCATTGGCAGGCCAGTGCCCACTGCAGGGGACGAATGTGCCAGCGGGCCCAATGGACCACACTGGTGCAGGCCGCCATGAGACCCAGGAGGCGCAGGAAGTCCCAGGCAGGGCGCAACTGCCCAACCAGAAATGATTGGGCAAAGGAGGAAAGAACCTCGGCCCTGTCCGCCGGGAGACATGCTCTGGCTCGAAGAGAGTCGAGCTCTGCCCCGATGAACTGAATCACCTGCGTTGGCACAAGTTCCGATTTGGTCTCGTTGATGAGGAGGCCAATCTGAGAGCAGACCTGGAGGGCCAGGTCCCTGGACCACTCCACCTCCGACTTGGAAGAGGCTGCAATCAGCCAGTCATCCAGGTAAGGGTACATCCGGACCCTTCCGCCCCGCAGGAATGCTGTCACCACTGCCATGCATTTGGTGAAGACCCTGGGAGATGGAGAGAGGCCGAAGGGCATGGCCCAGAACTCGTAAAGGGATCCCTCCACTCTGAAGCGGAGGAATCGCTGGTGGGACGGACGGATTGGGACGTGAAAGAACACGTCCTGAAGGTCCAGAGAACAGAACCACACTCCTCGTTCCAAGGATGGGATGATCTGAGCCAGAGTGACCATCCTGAAGGTTCGATACCTTAGGAACTTGTTCAGGTCGTGGAGGTTCAGGGGCTAAAGGACGAAAGGGCTTACGCTGCTTCTGGCGGCCTTTGTCCTTCTGGGCAGACGTGACAGAGTCCAAGGTGGCACTGGACTTCTTGATCCGCTGAAGATGCCCCTCGACCCCGGGACCGAACAAGTCGGTACCCAGGAAGGGAACATCTGCCAGCTTGTGCTGGGTATCTGCCGTGAAAGTGGAGATCCGCAGCCAAGCTCTGCGGCGTATGGCCACTGCGGCCGCTACTGACCGGGCACACGAATCAGCAATGTCCAGAGAGGTCTGGAGTTGCTGTTTGGCCACTGCCCTTCCCTGATCCTGCACCTGCTTGACCGTAGTTTGGAGGTCAGCTGGGAGATGAGGAATCACCTCATCCAGGGATCCCAAAAGGGCGTGTGAAAAGTGTGCCATCAGGACGGCCAATCTGGCCTGATGAAAGCCTAGGGAGGAAGCAGCATAAACATTCTGCCCAGAGTAGTCCAACTTCTTGGACTCCTTGTCGGGAGGCTTGTCCACGTCCCAAGCATTCCTGGAATGCCGGAAAACGCTATCGGTCATGAGCCCCTCCGCAGAGGGGCGCTCCGAGAACCCGGAGAGTGAACCAGTGGGGACAGCATACTTCCCAGCCATCCTGGTCGAAGGTGCTGGTCAAGAAGCTGGCCGCTGCCATAGCTCCAGGGCTGGGCCAACAATGGCCTCGGCCACCGGGAATGCCTCCGTGGAGGAATCCCCTCGGTCCAGTATCTTTGTGAGGGGATACTTGGCCCATTTTGAAACGGGTTTGAGCTTCATCCCAGTGGACTCTGAGATGAGCCGAAGCATTCCCAAAAACGAAGATGGGCTCTGGTCCACTGATTGACCCACAGTGGACTCCAAGTCAAGCAGCCTGGAGAACAAGGAGGAGTCATAATCAGACTCCGAGGAGTCTGCGAACAACTGCCGAGCGCCTGAGCCACCCTCCACCTGCCGAGGTCGATCGGGAGTGAGGGTGACCGACAACCGATGGGGCAAGTCCTGACCCGACCGAGAATCCTTGGTCGGGGCCCCAAATTTTGGTTGTGGAGGCGGGGGTTCCACCACAATGGGTGGTGCAGCCGGTTTCGACCGAACAACCGGTGCCGGCTTCAGCTCCCCGACCACTACGAGGGGTTGTTTCGGCCGCTCTGGTGACAGCCACTTAATGGCCGGGGAAGACGACGAAGTCAGCCTATTCCCAGTCAAAAGTAGCTGCTGCCACATTAGCTCCTCACAGTGCCGATGCAATTTGTGCTGGAGCCTATCCTCCAAAGAGGACGAAGACGAGGATGAGCAGCGCTGCCACTTTCCACGGCACCAAGACCGCCGATGTCGGCGGGATCGGCTGGACTGAGAAGAGGTCCGAGACTGAGACCGAGACCTTCGGTGTTTCCGAGAGTGGGTCTGAGAGGGGGCAGGAGAAACCCACTCCTCCCTCAGTTCAGGGACCTTAACCGGGGACTCCGGCACAGGAGGCACAGGCAAGTCCTCGGTTTCCACCGGGGGAACCGGTGAAGAAGGGCTGTCAGCTTCTCCAGTCGACAGACCGTCCGACGGGTCGAGAAAAATCTCAACCACATCGACGGGTGTCTCAGCCGGCTGACCTGACGGGGACACCGTGAAGCCAGTGGCCTTAGCCGCAACCTCGACTGAAGTCGAGTGTCGGCTCTCTGGGGAAGGGTACCTCTCCCACTCCCACGAACGTCGACGGTGGGACTTACCCTTGGGGTCCTTCTTTTAGGACAGAAAGGAATGTCCTGAAGGGCCTTCTCCCTTGGTGGAGAGGGACTGGCAAAGCTCCTTGAAAAAAGCTGCGTAGGAGGATTCCAAGGAGAGCGGGATAAATGCCTCGACCAAGGATGATGATGATGCGGCCTGGGCCGCCTCCTCCTCGAGGGCGATCATCTGCTCCAGCTGTTCCGCCGCGCCCGCAGCCGCGGACACCGTCCAACAGGTCTCCTTAGACTTAACCGGAGGATAATGTTTTTCGGGTCACCCCAACAGTAACCGGGCAGTGCGGTCCTCCAAGACCGAAGCCGAAAAGGATTTGCACAACTCACAGGCCTGTGAGTCATGGCCGAGTCCAAGGCAATAAACGCACGTGGCGTGCGGATTGGTCCGGGACATCTTCTGCCTACAGGGGCACCTACGAAATCCAGGAGTCGATTTGTCCATGGCAGCCACGAGGGAAGATACAGACCGAAGTCTTGTAAATGTCAAAATAAGTTTTGGATTAACCGAAGAGTTTGGATCCAGGCCTAAAACGCAGATCGCAAAGGAGGGAACCTGAGCTTCCAAGCGGTAAGGAAGATCTGGCGTCATGGGGCGGAGCCAAGAGTTTTACCACCCGGGTGGGTGGGAGGAGCCAGCTTGAAGACCTTCCAGCAAGATTTAAAGTGGCAAGGAACCTGCCAGTAAGTGTGGATTGAACAACATATCCATGTCCCTAGAACAGAATTTACTTAGCAGGATAGAGAAACAGACTCATTGCTGAGCAGCAGGACTGGTGACCAGGAATGAAAGCTATAAAGAGCTCTGAATTCGAAACTGGCTGAGTGACTCTCACAGCCGAGGCCTGCTATGAAGTCAGCCACACAGGATTCTGTGATTCCACACAGACTGGCAGATGCTTGTAATGTCCGAGTAGGGGCATGGCAGGATCAATCAGGTAAATGTAAAGTAACAATCGAAAAATTTTTTATGCACTCAAAGTAGAAACTGGGGCCAGCTCTGCATTTAGGTGTAGGGATAAGGGGCATGGGCATTCCCCTTCAAGTACAGGGCTCCAAGAGAGGTACAGGAGATTCCTATTTGATTTATTGGTCTTTTTTTTAGCAGGTAGAATATATACAACTAGTGGATACACAAACTAATGTAAACCTCTTCAGTACCTTGGTGGTAATTTGTAGATGAAACTGCATCCATCCTCCGTCCAAATGGTAACCTTGTCAGCAGCTATAAAATCGCCCCCTGTCCAAGTTTGGCCATGATCACTGGGTACTGAGCACAGCAAGGAATAATCTGCAGCATCAAAAACCTAAAGAAACCACAGGAAAACAGGAGCATTCCTCAGCTCAGTACTACACATAACAATCAGTATGACACTGTTTTAAGGCTTCTATATTTATTTTGAAAGCATAATTCAAATTATATATTTTCATACAACTTGTCAAATTTTGCCTGGCTAACATACTGCAGCTAAAGTGATGGAATAATGTTTTAACAGAATAAGTCTAGTAAACAGTGCATCTCTGTTGTGTGTTGTAAGCTGGCAGGAATTGATTTGTTTTTAACTGGTAACTATATGGAAACAAGAGCTGGCCACAGGCCATACTGACACTTCAGGATATCTTTGTATGGCAAGATGGGGTCACAGGTAAGAGAATGAGAAAAAAAGAACTTGCAGGGATTCTGTGCAGTTCATTGTATTAGCTGTGGCACTAGAAGCAGATGCATTGCATATAGTGACAGAAATGCTACATGACATAAATGGGAAACAAGGGAATGTAACTTAGAAATAGATTAATTGTTTAAGTAGTAGTAACACAGTAATTGAAGGTTGGAAAGCAACTCTAGGTCCATCATGTCAGCCTCCTGCTTTATAAGCAAGGCATGAATAAGTATGCTATGCAGTAACGCAGAACCACAGAATCTGTTGGCAGATAAGGACCGCTTGGCCCACCAAGTCTGCTCACTTTCCCTACCTACAGTCACAACCCAGACCCTATCTGATCTCCGGCTTTACCCTCCCTTTCCTTACCTCTGAGGTTCCCCACCGTGAACATCTACTTGCATCAAGTCCTTGTATCTGCTTCCATCCACCTTAAGCTCATCTCTCATCTATGCTTTATCTTACTCTACTTCCACCCTTCCTGTATATACTCTTACCTACCTCTCCTTTCTCTATCCCCTCCCCCCTCTACTTTTCTACTATGTTTATTTGTTTGCTAATGGCACTTACTGTACACTGTCCTAACACCGACTAGTATTAATTTCTGTACTTTTGTTGCACTTGTTTCATTTTTTTAAAGATCCCTGTATATTGTTTTGTTTGTTTTGTTGAATTTTGTTGACCCGGTAAGCCCACTGGGCCTAGAAGTCCCTTTTTCAGGGGCGACCGGGGGGAGGGGGGATACAGATGGTAAGCAACTGAATTTTAACCAGATTAAGCTGCTGGTGGTATTTTTAGTGAATAAGGGAAATTTGGCCAGGACACCGGGAAATTCCCTACTGGAGTAGGTGGAGCCTTGCTGCTGGCTGCAAGATGGCCAGTTCGCATGATCCCCTGGAGGAGATGGATGCTGTTAGCTCAGGGAGTCGGCCTCCTCTGTGCTACCTTCTCAAGAGGCCCCAGATGCATGTCTTGCTGTAGCTGATGTTAGTAATACGACTATTTTGAATTTGACTCCGCTTCAAAACGACCCTAAAGAAGTTGTTTCCAGTCTACCTGATGTGCAAAGTGGCTCTCGCTCAGTTCCAGTCTTCAGGAGCAGCGCGAGGCGTTAGTCCTGCAATTGCAGCTTTTTAGATTTGGCATTGCGGTTTCTGGCAGGCATCGCCTGGACGCCACTTCCTTGTTCTCCTCTCTCGACGCCGTGCATTGAAAGCCCCCAGTCGACGGCTCACCGATGGATTCGGCTTCTGTTCCTGCTGTAGAGAATCTCTTCAACCCCTGCTACTGTTGTTTCTCGGACTACTCAAATGACCCACTTCGACCACCGACATCGGAAAAGCCAGATTCTGAAATCCCTGCAGCTATTCCCTGCTCTGTAAGTGACTTTAGCACTACAACTGCTTTCGCTTTGCTTGGAGAAACCCACAGTATTTTTTTTTTTTTCTCAGCTACACAGGAACCTGGCTGGTCCAAACGAGGGGTTCCTTATTCCCAAAAAATTAAATCTGGCCAAAATACTGATTTAGACTGGTCACCAGAGTCAGCTTTATTACATGCTGGCTGGGAAAGAGATATTGAAGGGACTTGGACTCCTGATTCTCAGGACCCTGTCTACATTAATATGCTTCCAAAACTCTGCTAAGAATAATGACCTGAGCTCCAACGAACCCCGGTGTGACTCTTTCTTCTTCTACTGTTACTAGTGACACTATTGTTGTTTCTAAGTCTATTTCTACTGTACCTGAACCCACTACTGTTTTCTCAGGACCTACTTTGTTACCTACTGTTGCTGCACCTAAAAGTTCAACATTTAAACTTACTGATTTATTTTCCTCCAAAGGCGAACCTGCACCTAGGAGGAATGCAGTACGTTTGCTTTATAAGGGTGGATTAGAACTCCCACCAGATCGTTTGTATATAGCTAAAACCCTCCTTAAGGGTTCCATGAAGTTTTTTTCTTCTGAGATTTTTGCCCTGATTAATATAGGTAATTCCAATTTTGATGTTAGTTTTAAACAAATGTCTGGGCTTGATAGATTCTGGGCCCAATATGACAAACTTCAGACTACACCCATTTGGTCCCCCTTCCAGGCCATTCCTCTCACCAAACCTGCCATTCGTAACATTACTGTTGTTTTTAAAAATGAGGGAGTTCACATTGAAGACATTTTATTTTGGTTAAACAAACGCTGTGAAGTCTTGAATAGGCCTACCCCTAATCTAGACTCTGAACAGATTTGGATGGCAGTTGGAAGGTCCATGATTTTTTTCCACTAACACTGGCCTCCAATTTGCATCGTTTATTTTTTCTTTTCAGGTAAAGACAAGGGCTTCATTTTTACGCTCGGACACCAAGTCCTGTTTTAAATGTGGGTCACTGCATCATTTAAGTTCGCTTGTGATACCCTTTAAATGTAGCCACTGCTTTGAATAAGGTCATATTGCAGCTAAATGTACTAATTCATTTAAGTGTAACTTATGTGATGGGACTGCACGACTGATGGCAGGTGCCCCAGGCCCTCTCATAACAGAGAAGATTGTCCCTCTCATGATGGCATTATTACTATTGCTCAACAGTCACTTGCCCATAGTCTAGCTTCCTCTAATTCAGAGGTTACCTCCTCCGTAGTTGGAGATGTCTCTTCTGTTCCAGTTTTCCAACCCTCTTTCCTGTTATACCTACTCCTACTGCCATTGTGGTTTCCCTGATACTACACCCGTTATTCCAGATATGGATATGCCTCCCCCCCCCTCGGGTCAAGGGGGAGATAATTTTAGTTTTACCACTGTTACCCATAAACGGACTAGGAAGGGTTTAGCTGTTGCTACTCGTAGTAAGGAACCCCCTGCACGGAACTGGCAAACCTCTAACAAATTTGCGGTTTTAGCCACAGATTTTTCAGACAAAGACTCGGGGGGTGAGGATACTGATTCCTCCTCTCTTCTTTCTTTCCCGGATGGGGGTGATGGGGCTGATACGGATCCCATTGCAAAACGTACTAGGCAGCGACGAAGGGGTAAGTCACCACCTATTACTTAAATCCTGTCTTCCTTAAAGATCTGCTCTTTAAATGTGAACAGCATTAAAGAGAAGAGAAAATTAGGGGATTTTTAACCCTTTCTGATTTACAGAGTGACATTATCTGCCTTGTTGACACTAGATTAAAGACCCATGGGGAATTATTCCAGGCCTCTAAGGCATGGACTGCAGCCTTCTTTTTGGTCTGTTGGACCTGATACTTGTGATGGGGCCGGATATTGTTCTCCAGCTCTAATTTTACAGTCTCTAGACTTGTAGATATTTCCTGGTAGAGCTTTTGTTATTAGATTTCTCATTTAAATCTGAGAGATTTCATATAATTGGGACCTCTGGCCTCAAACCAAGGCTCCGAGGGCTTCCTTTTCACCAAATTAAGCCCTACCTTTTTCCTCCAGATTACCCTATGGGTCGGAGATTTCAATTGCGCTCACATCAAACAGATCGAGGCCTAAAGACTTCCAAGTTATTTTGTGACTCTGTGGCTTTAAATAGTGTGGTCTCTATGGCCAAGCTTGTGGATGTTTATAGACATTTCCATAAAACAGGTGGGTCCACTTTTTTTAAAGGGTCCTTACATACTAGGATAGATTTTCTTTTTTTATCTAAGATTTTGATTTTACTTTCCTGTACAACTGTGGCTACCGAATTTTCAGATCACGTTGCCCTATGTGCCACTTTTTCCTGGGACTCTGCTCCTAGATGCAAGAAAGCCAGTTGGCGTCTTAATGATTCTCTACTTAATGACCCTCTTTTTCTTAAACTTTGGCACAAAGAGTTTATAGTCCGGTTGTCAGTAGTTGATTTTTATGATACTGGGATGGATTGGTGGAGGAATCTAAGCTAAGCTGGAAACAGTTTTTTCAGAAGGTAGCGGCAAAAAACAGAATACTAAATATTTGTCTTATCTGTCACTACGGCATCAGCTACAGCACCTATTCTCTTTAGCTAGCTCTACTACTCATGATTTTAGCTCTCAGATTAGTGAGGTCAGCGCTAAAAATGAGGTTATCCCAGTATAATCGTGCTGACTCTTTGGGTCAGGAGGCGTTTGGCACTCATCTTACTAAAGGTTGTTTAGACCCGCTTAAGGCCTGTAAAGATAGAGTTGAAGCTAAATTAATTACCCTCTATTGTTCCATCGGGGAGTTACTTAAGAAACCTGAGGATTTGCTTCACTGTGTTGAAAATTATGTTTTCAACATGTTTGGCACTAAAGCTGACCTTGACAATGCGGATCATTTTCTTAGCTCACTGTCCTTACCTCAGCTTTCGGACTCTGATCAAAACAAGCTTTCTTCGGTCATTACTGAACCAGAGGTATTAGCCATTACTAGTTTAAAATCGATTCTGTTCCGGGGTCTGATGGCTAACCCACATTTTTCAAGACTTTCTCTGCTGATCTTGTTCCGGTTCTAACTATTCTCTATAATGAGATGTTACATTCTGATGCCTTAGCTACTTCTATGAAAAGAGCCTTTACTGATTTTACTGTTTAAGAAAAAGGGGATCCTTTGACATTACAAATTGGAGACCAATCAGTCTGCTTAATGTGGATTATAAGATCCTTGCCAAAATTCTTTTATCTAGAATGATTACTTTGGCATCACACATGATTAGCTCAACTCAAACCTGTGGTATCCCAGGTAGGCATCTTTCTGACAATTTGATTTTATTGAGAGAATTGTTTACTCTGGGACAACAAATGCTGTAACAGGATGGATTATAAATTTAGACCAGGAAAAGCATTTGATACAGTCTCTCATGAGTTCTTATTTCTAGCCCTGAAGGCTTTTGGGTTCCCGGTATGCTTCCTTTCCTGCTTCGTTTATTATATAGGAATGTTGTAATATCGTCCCTAATGTGAACGGCTGGATAGGCTGTCCTACTATTCTGGCCTGTGGGTACGCTAGGTGCCTGTTAAGTCCCTTATTATATACCTTTTTATTGATACTCTTTGAGAGCCTTTTTCTTGCCCACAGATTATTGTTGCTCTGTACTCCTCCTCTTTACCACTTAAAATATTAGCTTATGCGGACGATTTAATTTTGGCTGTGGATTCTTCCACGAAACAAGAGGATATTGTTCAGGTTTTACAGGCATTCTCTTCTGTTTCAGGTTCTAAGATAAATTTTACAAAAGTATTTGATACCACTAGGGCATACTTCCTCCTAGTACGGGCCTTTATGCTGGTGTTTCTGTATCCACTAATGTTTTTTCGTATTTAAATATTTTATTTGGTTGTGATGATCCGCATATCTATAATTGGAATCTTGCCCTACAAAAGGCAGATAATGTGATTAATGGGTGGAAAAAGCATTTAATTGGGAAGAAGAAACGGGTTGTGCTCCTTAAAACTCTGGTTATACCGATTTTCCTGCATCTTTGTTATGTGTTCCCCCCGCCCATTTCCCTATTTTCCAGATTAACGGGAATTTTTTTCAAGGGATTGTGGGGATCCAGGCTAAACCCCATTAAAAGACATATTATTTACAGACTACCAAGGAAGGTGGACTTGGTATGATCCACCTGCTGTTTTTTTTTTACAGCCTTTTTTCTTCATTATAATTATGGGAAAGTGCTGAAACCAGGGACTGTTTTTTGGAAGCCTATTTTTAGCATGGTTCTCCTCTGCCTTGATAACTGGCAAGCCCGTTATAAAGGGGTTATTTCCAAATCCCAACTGATCCCCTCTTATGGGAAAGAGAGTTTTAAGATGGCCTTGACCTGGTGTCTTCATCCTCAGGACTTTTGTATCTTATCTAGACCCCAACTATATGAGCGACTTTGGAGGTTGGAGGCTCAGGAGGAGATTGTTTTTCCGTTCTGCCCTCTGGGCGTCTCCCTGGGTACTCCACCAACTGCTAAATCAATGGCTGCCATCGTATTTATGGGATATGGTATGGTTATGCAACTATGATAGACTAGGAGTAATAACAATCATAAGCATAAAGCCTTGTCTTTGAGATATTGTCCTAGATCCTCTTGCCTCAATGTTTGTGAAACTCAGCAACATTTATTTTGTGAATGCCCCTTCTCTTTGGAAGTCTGGTCTACCCTATCTGCTAACTGGGCAGAACCCTTGCTGCCTCTCTTTCTTATGAACATGTTATGTTTTGCACTAATGACCTGCTTAATAGAAAGTATCATGTTGACAGTTTATATATAATTTTTGTTATTATTCGTTATTATTTATGGCAAGCCAGATGTTTGCTAGTGTTACACCAAAAACTATTTCCATTTATGAAGTATTTTGTAATATTCGGGCTGTTTTGTGTTCTGTAAAAAGTCTGACTTACTTTTTTCTACTTCAAAGCTGTATTGTTTTGGAAACATTGTGATACTTTCTTCTGTTAACTGATTTTTGCCTTGTTTGGATTGTTTCTGTTTATTGAGTTGTTTTGTTTTTTGTAATGAAGCCCACTTTATTACCAAAAAATTCCCCTACTCTTTCTCGATAAGTGCCATGGGATCTTTAACATCCACCTGAACTACCACCAATCCAGGCAGATGGGACCTCGGTTTAACGTCTCATCCGAAAGACTGCACCTCAGAAGTACAGCACCCCTCTCATGCTGCACTGCAGTGTCAGTATTGGGATATTAACCCAAGTGCCAGATGTGGGAACTGAACCCACAGCCCTCTGATCTCCCGGCCTCAGAGGCGAGTGTGCTACCTACTGAGCCACTGACATTGCTCATATTATGTACTTTGTCCAACCCTGTATTTTATAGTCTTGCAAATTGTATTTTTCTGACTACCTTTGCATTTCATATTCTATGCGCTGCGTCACATTGCTGCTGTTCTTGTACTTGACTTGTATCCTCCCGGGTCGTGCCTGAAAATAGGCATCTCTATGCCTAGTGCACCCACCCGGTTACCAAGAGCAAATAAAATAAATAAATATTTAACCTATGCCTTCTTAAATCACGTTACATTTTTTGCTTCCACCACCTCCTCGAAGAGGCTGTTCCAGGCTTCCACTATCCTTTCTGTAAAGAAGTGCTTCCTTGCATTTCCCTTGAATCTACCCCCTCCAGCTTCATAGCATGACCCCTAGTTCGTGAGCATCTTTTTCTCTGAAAAAGGCTTCCCTCTTGAGCCTTATTTATACCCTTGAGGTATTTGAAAGTCTCTATCATACCCCCCTCCCTCCTTTCCTCCTAAGTGTACATACAGAAGTAATTCAGTCTCTCCTCATAAGGCTTTTGACGCAGCTCCTGCACCATTTTAGTTGCCCTCCTCTGGACAACCTCTGCTCTGTCAATGTCCTTCCAGAAATGAGGACTCCAAAACTGGATATAGTACTCAAGGTAGGGTCTTACCAGAAATTTATACAGAGGTATCACCACCTCCCTCTTTCTGCTGGTGACACCCCTCCCTTTGCACCCTAGCATATTACTTACTAGTTCTCCCCTCTGCCGTGTCACACTGTTTGGGGTAATCAGATATAACACCCAGATCACTTTCCTGTTTGGAGGTTGCCAGCACTACTCCCCCTAATTCTGTACTCCGACCCTGAGTTTCTACCCCCCTAAGTGCATGATTTTGCATGTTTTCGCACTGAAACTTAGTTGCCACATTCTTGACCACTCCTCAAGCTTACATAGATCTCCATTCATCTTGTCCACCCCAACCCCCCCGGGGTGTCCACTGTAATGCAGATTTTAGTGTAATCTGCAAAGACACATACCTTCCCTTCTAGTCCCCCTGCAATGTCGCTTATAAGGATATTAAAGAGCACTGGTCCCAGTAGTGATCCTTGCGGCATCCTGCAAGTCACCCTCCCTTCCTCGGAGTGAACTCCGTTTACCACCACCCTCTGTCTCCTATTCCCCCAACCAATTACTTACCCAGTTTGCCACTTTGGGCCCCACTCCTAGGCTGCCGGACTAGTTTATGAGTCTCGTACAGTACGTGGAACAGTGTCGAAGACCTCACTGAAATCTAGGTGGGCCACATCTACCGCTCCACCCTAATCTAATTCCCTGGTTACCCGTCAAAGAAATCAATTAGGTTAGTTTGACATAACCTCCCCCTGGTGAATCCATACTGCCTTGGATCTTGTAAGCCACTGGATTCAAGATATTCCACAATCCTTTCTTTCAATAGTGATTCCATTAATTTCCCCACCACCTAAGTCAGGCTGACTGACCTGTAATTACCAGCCTCCTCCCTGCTACCAGTTTTGTGAAGTGGTACTACATCTGCCCTCCACCAGCCCTCCGGGACCTCTCCAGTTCCCAGTATGTGGTTGAATAGGACTGTCAGAGGTGCAGCCAGTGCCTCTCTGAGCTCCCTCAATAACCTTGGATGTATCCCATCTGACTTCATCAGTAGTGGTGATATGTTTATTAAAATTTGTAGGAAAATACAATTTAGTTGAACCTCATTCAAAATGGCATCCTAAGAGGTCACAAAGTACAATACAGAAGTTTCAAAACTAAGAAAGAAAGTTACTTACCAGAAACTAGGCCTTCAGGAGAAACTCATCCATAAAGCCACACTCTTCGGAACTGGAGCCATCAGTGCCAGGACCCTGAGAGTTCAGTTGCCCACTTAGTGCTCTCAGGCAAGATATCTTGCACCTGGGGTGTAGATTAACAGCCTAGTAACGCACAGGACAAACTGCATATGCTAAGAACCAAGGCAATCAGAGTAAAAAAAAAGTAGCTCTGCTTAAAGAGAAGAAAGAAAAAGGTTTACTAGTGAGTCATACAATCTTCTCAGCCCTAAGTTGTTGCCCCGGAGATGGAACTTAGAATGTTCTAAGTTCAAACTCTGCACTGCGGTCATGCTTCCCCCAGCATTCATATGGCTGACAGACCAGAAGAAAGCTGTGACCACCTATTTAATCTATGCTAAGTATTCTTCCTAAAGTAAATACAAAGGAAAATGCAAAACAAAAAGATTGCACCAATGAAATGCTCAAGGAATAAAACAATTCTTTGATTTAATCTGAAAACACTTTTATGCTGTAGGTCTATAAGGGGAGTTAGGGAAGGGTTTGTATGAATCGCTAGTAAACCCTCTAAAAGAAACATCATCACAGTAATTTTTTTCTTCTAGTACCAAGAGTTTACTAGTGGTATCATACAATCTGCAGACTCCAAGCAGTAACCTAGGAGGCAAGGTCTAGAACCTATTTAGGAAAAATTTTCTGAAGTACTAAATCTGACACCCCTTCTGGTCTGAATGTCCAGGCAGGAATGAGAAGTAAAGGTGTGCACTGTGGACCAGGTAGCTGCTTTACAAACCTCCTGCATGGTCGCAAATGTAGCTATAGCAGAATGTGCCATAAGGCCTTAGAGTGGCTGCTTGCCACCTTCTCCAAAGCAACACTGATTGCAAGAGACTATCCAACAAGACAGCCTTTTTAGCTGCTGGCTTGCCTTGACCTATTTCATCATATGTGACAAACAGCTGAGTTGTGTCAATTCTGGACCCATTGGTTCTATCCAAGTAGAAACTTTAAAACCCTCTACACATCTAGGCTGTGCAGTTTCTCCACACCTGTATTTGAGTATACATATTTTTGGAAATAAACAGGCAAAGCCACATATTGGTCCATATGAAATTCAGAAACAACTTCTAGGAAAAATCTTACATGTGACCCAAGTACCACTTTATCCCTGTGGAAGACCAAGACACTAGGAAGAGGGCTTGTAGCTCACAGACCCTCCTGTCAGAAGTATTGACGACTACTAGAAAGATGGTCTTCCATGTCAGGTATTTCAGCACTGCTGAAAACATGGGATCAAATGGATGCTCTATGAGTTGTGCCAGGATCAGGTTCATATCCCATGGACAAGGGCACAAAGAATTTCACAGAATTTGGCATTTTATACCAGACTGGTGAATCTGCAAAAAGTACAGTTATGCAAGAACTTACTGTAACAGCAGATCTTCGAGAGAAGCTCTTGCAGCCTAAGCCGTCAGGTGGCAGGACCACATGGAAAACTTCTAGCTAGCAGTCTACCACCGCAGACCGACCACCGCCGTCAGCCGCTGATGTCAGCCTATCCTATAAAGGCAGGCAGACCCCACACCTACCTCAGTTCTACCGCCGGACACCCCAAGTGAGCAGTGAATGGAGAACCGAGGAGGTTCCTATGAGAGCCAAAAAGAAATGCAGAAGTATTGCAAAAGAAACAAAGAACAGTAGCGGGAAGGAGGGAGGGAAAGCAGGACCTGCTGCAAGAGTTTCTCTCAAAGATCTACTGTTACTGTAGGAAGGCTCTTGTAGCAGGCCACACCGGTAGGACTGAGTCCCAAGCAGTTCCGGGCATGTCCAGGAGAACAACACTGAGAGGAAGACAGATCAGCAACCAAGAGCTCAGGAGAGAAGGCCCTGAAATACTGCTAGGCCAAAATTGACCCTGCACCGAGAGGCGATGTCCAGACTGTAATGCTTGGTGAAAGTGTGGACAGAACTCCAGATGGCAGCTGCATAGATGTCCACAGCAGACACATTCCTGAAACAAGCCATGGCGGCTACACCCCTTGTGGAATGGCCCTTAACCACTCCCAGAAGTGCCTTGTGGTACTTGCGGTAGCTATAAACAATGTAATTCGCTAGCCACTTAGGCAAACACTGTTTGGAAACAGGGGCATCCTCTCTCTTATGGGCAAACAAAACAAACAACCGGTCAGTTTTTCTTAAAGGCATGGTGCGGTTCATGAAGTACTGCAAAAGGGAGTATTACGGAAGACTGAAAGGCACAAGCCTGCGTGTCGGGAGCCTGAAACCGACTGCCCAACACTCAGTATCCCAACACTTGGGATTTGCCCACAGCAGAGTTTGTAATTCTACATAAGGGGGGTGGGGGGGTCAAAGCCCCCTGAAACATGAAAAAAAATCCTCTGCTGCAGGCAAGTCCCAAGTGTCGGGATATCGAGTGTCGGGGAATCAGTCTTGGGCTCCTGACACTTGATCTTGTGCATTTCAGCCTGTTGTAGTATATCCCTGCAAATTCCTATGCACATCCAAAGTATGGAGTAAAGTCTCCCCCGATTAGAGTACTCAGGAAAATAAACTGGAAGGTGGATGGATTGGTTCAATGTAAACTCTGACTCCACCTTTGGCAGAAACTTAGGATTAGTACAGACAGACACACACCCTGTCTTTGTGAAAAACTAAATAAGGCTCCCTGAAGCTCTGAAATCCTTCGAGCAGAAGTAACAGCAACTAAAAAGAACCGTTTCCATGACAAAGCACATCTCAGAACTCATACCGGTTAAAAGGGAGGTAAAGTGAGTTTCTCCAACATAAAATTAAGGTCCCATGGAGGGACTGGATCCAAAACGGGAGGTTTCAAATGCAAAAAGCCCCACAGGAAGGTGCAGAACACTTCAAACTGAAGAACAGCTTTGCCCTCGACAGGTGCATGGTACGCAGAGATGACTGAAAGACGCACCTTGAGTGAGGAGCACCCCAAGCCAGAATCTGAAAGGGAAAGAAGGTTCTCCAACACCTGATTCATGGGCAGGTGAAAGGGTCCAAATGGCGAGCAGCAGCCCAAAGGGTGAAACGCTTCCATTTCATAGCATAAGTGGCTCTGGTGGAGGGTTTCCTAGCAGCCACCAGGATGTCTGCGACCCTGGAGGACACCCCAAAGTGGATGATAGCTAGGACCTCAGGAACTATGCATGGAGATGCAAGGACTTGAGGTCCAGATGGACTAGGGTGCCCTGGTCCTGGGAGAGCAAGCCGGTGCACAGGGGCAAGGGCACAACTGTTGCAGCAAGAGGAACCAAATCGGCCGTAGCCAGAAAGGAATCAATGAGAATCATCTCTGCCCCTTCTAACAGGAGCTTGAGAAGAACCCTCTGTAGGAGCAGGAAGGGAGGAAAGGCATATAGGAATCCCCCCTTCCAGGACAGGAACAATGTGTCATGCAAGAAAACTCCAGGCCCAGGACTGAGCGAGCAGAAGAGAGGCAGTTTTGCGTTGAGTGGGGACACAGACAAGTCCAACTCTGGACAGCCCCACCTGTTGAAGAGATCTTTGACCACCAAGGTTAGAAGCTCCCACTCATGAGCCCATGACCTGGAACAGCTAAGACTGTCAGCCAAGATGTTTTGGACATCTGGAACACGTAAAGCCGAGAGATCAAGACTGTGCTTAATGGCCCAATATCAGACCCTCGTTGCCTCCTGACACAAGGGGTAAGAATGGGTTCCTCCCTACTTCCTGATGTAGTACACCACACACGTTGTTCGACTGCACCAGCAGCGGACTGGGAAGGAGAGGAGTCCAGCAGAGTGTGAAGGACCACGCGCATTTCCAGGATGTTGCTATGGAGACCCTGTTCCAATTCTATCCAGGGTACCCTGGGTCTGGTGGTTGGCCAGATGAGCACCCCAGGCCAGACCGGATGCATCTGTCGTGAGAATCTGACGCGGGGTCGAGAGGTGAAAGGAGACTCCCCAAAGGAGGGTGGCCGGCTCCAGTCACCACAACAGAGCCCTCCGGACCGGGCTGGAGACCAGGACCAACTGGTCCAGGTCATCCATGCGTTGGTCCCACAGGACCCTCAAGGTCCACTGAGGAACCTGCATGTGCAGACAGGCCAGGGGAACTGTGGCAACTGCTGCCACCATGTGGCCCAGAAGGCACAAGAAAACCCTTGCGGGGTCCTGACGAATGGAGGAAACCAGATGGGCCTGCTCTATCAGTAGCTCCGCCCTGTCTACAGGCAAAAAGGCCTTGCCCTGCCTAGTGTCCAGGATCGCTCCTATGTACTGAAGGCCCCGGCAAGGAGAGAGAAAGGACTTTGGCAAACTGACAGTGATCACCAAGACCTGAAAAAGACAGAACGTGTATTCCAGAGTCTGGACCAGATGGTCCCTGGAGGGGGCTGCTAGCAGCCAATTGTCCAGGTAGGGGAACACATAGAAGCTCTGCCACCTCACAGTAGCAGCCGCCATCACTGCCAGGCACTTGATAAAGACCCGGATGGCCGAAAAAAGGGCAAGTGGGAGGGCCCAGAATTGAAAATTGGCTCCTGAAAGTGGAACAGGAAGAAGAAATGATACGCAGGAAAGATCTGGATGTGCAGGTAAGCATCCTGCATGTCCAGAGAGCAGAGCCAATCCTCACAGTGCAAAAGGGGTTTAACGGCCCCTGGAGAGTGACCATCCACAAGCGCTTTTACTCGATGTACAGATTCAGATTCAGATGGCTCACGTCCAGGATGGGCCGAAGATCCCCTGTCTTTTTGGGAAGATGAAGAAGTGGGAGTAAAACCCCCTTCCCCAGTGAGCCAGAGGGATGGGCTCTGTGGCTCTTTTTTGGAGAAGAATCTGAATTTCCTCTCAGGCGAGGGACAGATGGGCAGGTGGAGTAAGAGGAGTGTACCAGAGGATTTTTGGAGGCCACTCTAGAAACTCCAGCGTGTTACCATGCTCTATGACCTGAAGCATCCAGGTGTCTATAGTCACTCCCCGCCACCCATCTAGGTGGAGAGAGAACTGACCCCCGAACACCTCATCTGGGGATAGGGTCAGCTAAGGAGTCAGGAGGTGGGGCGGGCACTGGCAGGGCAGCCGCAGGTGCCCAAGGGGCTCTGGCAGCTGCAGCTGCAGGGGCCGCCGTGGCCTTTTCGCGTGCTTGTCTTTGGCATACTGGTTTTGGGACTGCTCACAGGAGGACCAACGAAAGGACTGATGTTGGCCCGCTCGTATGATAGAGTGAATGAACCAACCAACTTAATGGCTCACCCAGACTCCTGCAGGGTGGAGATGATGTCCCCAAAAAAGGACAGACCCCAGAAGGGGGCATTCAAAATGCTGGATTGCACATCTGAGGCAAATCTGAATACCTGAAGCCAGGAATGGCACCAGAGGCAGACCACCAGCAGCCTCTCTGTGCCCAGAGGCATCCACAGCATCATAAGCAGCCCAGAGAACATGGTTGCCAATGTCCGAGCCCGACTTCAAGAGTTGGGCAAGCTGTGTCCTGGTGGGGCCTTCTGGGAGTGCCTGCACCACATCCCTGGCTTGATCCCAAAGGACATTTTGATACTGGACCATATGAGCCAGGTAATTAAGGGCCCGCGAACAGATAGGGTAGTAGATGCGAACATGTGCTTCCCAGGTGATCCAGCTGACTAGACTCCTTGTCAGGGGGAAGGGCACTAAGGTGCTTGGACTTTTTGGTACGGTCCTGTGCTGCATTTATGGCCATTGAATCGACCTTGGGGTGACTCCCTAAGAAGGGTTTACCAATAGGGACATGGTAAATAAGGTCCACCTTTTGGGGCAATGGAGGGGTAAAAGAGGGGTGGTTCCATGCTGCCCTTGTGACAACCTCATAGGAGTCTATCATGTGTGGCACTACCACGGGGAGGGCATCCCGCTGCCTTAAATACATGACCAAGCAACGCCTCTTAGAGTCCTGTTCCTCCGTTTCCCAGTCCATGATGGACTGGATGTGACTCATGACATCCAAAAATATCGTGTCTTCGGGGGCGGGGGAGGACTTAGAAACCTCCCTGGGAAGGTCCTCCCCATACAAAGACTCCCCTGACAAAGAAGATGACCAATAACAATCCAAATAATCCTCATTGGTCTCGCTGTCTTGGTCTGATGCTGGTGGCAGACGTGTGTCCTGGCAAGAGCCAGAACCAACGTCGGGTCGAGACCTGGAAGACCCCAATGTTTGGGGTTCGCTAGGTCCAGCCCTGCCCGGATCCTGGAGCAGCGGGTCCCGGAGTGGACACTGGGGAAATACCAGGGGAGGCCTTTGGGAAGCGGAGGTCTACCTCTGGATAAAGGACCACCATGCCGAGAACAAGGCATTCTAGTCCACCAGGGGTAGAAGGTTGTACACTGGTGGGTAGGGATAGGAAGGAACCAGGTAAGGGTACGAAGGCAGCGAGGTTGGTGTAGGGTACCCAGGAATAGGACCACCTTGCGTTGACTGAGGATTCAGCATCGAGACAGCGGGTGTCAGCTGTGGTGTGGGCCGCGGAAGGAGCAACACTGGCGCCAGGCCCACGGGCTGAGGCAGCGGCAGTACTGGTTGCGGCCCAGCGGGCGGTGGCTGGAGGGGAAGGAGACCGCCCTGGCAAAGGCAGAGGTGATGCCAGAGAAGAAGAAACAGCAGTAGCCTGCTGCGGGTGCTACCTTACAGGGCTGATGTTGGGCTCAGAGGTAGGGACCGACTAGCACCGTGGCAGGGTGGAGATAGGTGATGGTGGAGGAACTGATGCCCAATGAACCAACACCGGCCCAGCTGCCTGGTTGAGAGCCCATATAAAAGATGGGCCTGAGCTTCAGGGGCTGGGGGGGAGGAGACAAACTCCCCTGCCCCAAGGTGCCACCACCCGAAATAGCAATGAGGGCGGGCGGCTGAGCCACTGGGAGCCCGGTAAAAAGAGAAGGCTGGCAGGGTTGAAGGGGCTGATCCCCAGCAGGAGGACAACCCTGTTGTGGTTGAGGGTTTGAGGGACAACCGAGAGTGGGAAGCAGACCAGTTCCAGTCCTGGTGTTTCTCCCGGTGCATATGCTTCCCACTGGATTTCTGAGAAGAGGAGGCCCCGGAGGACTGTGCTAGTGAGGCTTAAGAACGCCTTGCCTGCAGCTCCTTTTCCATCACAACCAACTTCAGCTTCAAGAGATGGCTCTCCAGAGTTTTTAGATGACGTCTCTGAGTGGCCTGACTGAATTTCTGGCAAATCTGGCAGGCTTTGGTGTTGTGGCTGGGGCCTAGACAAATAAGGCACACAGAGTGGCCATCTTTTTCAGGAATCTGCTTGCTGCAGGCACATTTTGTGGAGCAGTCGGAAGACAAGGCTGGTGGAGAAGATAAACTCAAGAAAAAAGGAAAATAAAAAAGCATGGCAAGCACGAGTAATGGCAGTCAACTGTAGCTGTGGCGTCCGCTAAGGTTCAATGTGCGTGGGTCGACGGCAGGAAAAGAACTGATGTAGGTGTTGGGGACTGCCCACCTTTATAGGATAGACTGACATCAGTGGTGGGCGGTCCCCTGTGGTTGACTGCTAGCTAGAAGTTCTCCCATTTGGTACTGGTGCCTGATGGCTTAGTCCTACAGGTGTGGCCTGGTGCAATAGCCTTCCTTGAAGTAAGATCTTGAATTTTTCTTTAAATTGCTTTCTGTATAATTTTCATTTCACTTTATCTGCTGTATATTAAGCTTTCTTTTAATTATTTATATACATACTAAAAGATCCACTGTAGAATCACAGTAAAATCTGGAAACTGGACTAACAATCACTGTTGTGATCCCGGAATCTCAAACCTTGAAAACAGAATTTTATTACCTCAGTCCCCATAAATCAGTGGCCTGGCTCATAAGGGAACTGATTCTCTCACAGGAGGATACAAGTGGTTTCACTCTTTGAATAATGGCTGTAAAGCAGAAGATTTTTCTTTGCCTTTTGACTTAAAAACAAACTGCTACCAAGTATACAGTACTTTTAAAGTGGAAGGCCTTGGGGACCGAGACTGCATATGGATCAGGTAAACTAAAACTACTGACAAGTCTGAAGCCATTGCTGAGACTTGGTGGGAAGCAAACCAAATATTGTATATTTTCCGGTTTGCCATGTTATGCTTTACAGGTTGTTGGCTTCCTGAAAACCATCAAAACGTCAAGCACCTGGTTAGATTTAGGATGGAGTACTCCAACCTTCCAAGAACCATGCTCTCAGATAAAGCATTTTGGGCAGAACACACATATCGGGCTCAGCAGCCTAGTAGAGTGCACCTACCAAGAGAGGTAACTAGTAAAGTATTCCAAAACACAAGTTGTTGCATTACGGCAGCAGCCAGCATTGTGTCAGCACCTCTCGATAATAGTCTGAAAAGAACAGTTACATAAGAACTTATCGTAACAGTAGATCTTTGAGGGGAGATCTTCAAGGGGATCTCAGTTATCAGGTCGTACATATGGAACTTCACCGTTGGTGAAGCAGGATCCACATGGAAGATTTTCAGCAGTACCACTGGAGCTGCCCACACCGATGTCACCTGCTGATATCACCAACCCTATATAAAGGCATGAGCGGCCCTGCTCCCTCCTCAGTTCTTTCCCTTGGAGACTAGGGAGCAAACCCATGCCATAGGGGACAGAAAAAGAGGTGCCCAGGCCAAAATAGAAGGTTGGATACACTGGCAAGCTACTTCTGAGAAGAAAATCACAAAAGAGGGGGATGGTGGGAGGGAAGGCAGATCTAATGACTGAGATCCCCTCGAAGATCTACTGTTACAGTAAGTTTTATGTAACTGTTCTATCTTCTTCAGGGGTATCTCAGTCATCAGGTCACACCATAGGAACGAGTCCCAAGCAGTTACAGGTGCAACAGAAGAGCCTGGGAGGAAGGCCAACCAAAGCCTAGGATAAGACACCCTACAAGACAGCCCAGCCGAAGCCTGCTCGGGCTCTAGAGGCAATGTCTAGACTGTAGTGCTTAGTGAAGGTATCAACGGTACTCCAGGTGGCAGCAGCACATATGTCAGCTGCTGAGACCCCTTTGAAACAGGCCACTGAGGTAGCCATGCCCCTTGTAGAATAGGCTTTCACTGCCCCTGGCAACTTGTTGCCATGCTTGTTGTAGCAGAACACAACACAATATGCCATCCATTTGGACAAACATTGTTTAGAAACCTAAATGACTCCTCTACCTGGGGCGAAAGAAACAAAAAGCTGCTTCAGCTTTCTGCATTCCTTAGTTAAGAGCAAATAATATTTCAAAATTCTGCACACATCTAATGTATGGAGCAGTGCTTCCCCTGGACTGGCACACTCAGGAAAATAAACTGGTAGGTAGGTAGGTAGATTGGTTCAGGGTAATCTCAGATACAATCTTAGGGAGATACTTAGGATTCATGTGCAAAGGCACCCTGTCTTTGTGAAAAATCAAATACGGCTCCTCATACCAGAGAGCCTGAAGCGCGGAAATCCTTCGAGCAGAGGTAATAGCAACCAAAAGTAACGCTTTCCAAGAGAGTAAGCATAGCTCGCAAGTCACAGCTGGCTCAAACAAAGACAGAGTCAATTTCTCCAAAACAGAATTTAAACCCCAATCCAGGACAGGGGAACACATTGGAGGTTTCAGATGCAAGATGCCCCTGAGAAAGGTACGGGACACATCCAACTGAGCCACGGTGCGACCACTCATGAAAGGCAGAGATAGCCGAAAGGTGCACCTTGAAGGAGGAGTACTGGAGACCTTAGTCTGACAGAGATATCAGGTAGTCCAGAATCTGACTCACCAGGCAAGTGAAAGGGTCTAGATGTTTGGCAGCCCAGATGGCAAACTTCTTCCACTTCATGGCATATGTGGCTCTAGTGGAGGGCTTCCGAGCTGCCACAAGGAAACCCACCACTCTTTGGGACACCTCAAACCAGGCGAAGGCTATGTCCTCAGCAGTCAGGCATGCAGATAAAGGGACATGAGATTGGGATGGACCAGGGTCCCCTGAGCCCTCATCAGTAGATCCCTGCAGAGGGGTAGAAGCACCAGAGGACCCTCTGTTAATTGCTGCAGTAATGGAAACCAAATCTGCTTTGATCTATATCAGGATCATGCTGCCCCCCTCCCCCCCATCTGCAGTTTAATTAGCACCCTCTGAATCAAAGGAAATGGAGGGAAGGTGTAAAGGAACCTTCCACTCCAGGAGAGGTACAACACGTCTCACCAGAAAATTCCAGGCCCTGGATCTAGCGAGCAGAAACTGGGTAGTTTTGTGTTGTGTGGGGATGCAAAAAGGTCCAACTCTGGATGACCCTATCTGGCAAACAGATCTTCTGCAACGGATGAGAGACGTTCCCACCCGTGCATGCTGAAGTGCATCCTGCTGAGGCTGTCAGCCGGGGTGTTTAGCATGCCAGGGATGCGGACTGCTGAGAGAACCAGATCGTGGTCTAGTGCCCAGTACTGTACTCTCATGGTCTTCTTACACAGGGGGTACGAATGCGTCCCTCCTCGCTTGTTGATATAATAGACATCACTGAGATTGTCCAACTGGATCAACAGCTGACCTGGAAGGAGATGGTTCTGAAGAAAAAATTACTCACCTTAGTAATTATGTTTCTTCTAATGGAGTCTTGCTGTATTCTGACTATTGCAGTTAGCCCCAGCCTTTAAATTGCCCCGGAGAACAAAGGGTTAACTTTCTATGCAAAGCATAGAATGCTGAGCTCGAGCTCGGTTGAGGTCTCTGTCTGAAACCCTTTGAAATCCAACCGTCAGATTCTTAGGAGCCAAAACTCACTAACTATTCTATGTGGAAATTGTAAAATCTTTACTAGCCAACTGGCAACAAAAAGTTTTGGATCCCCAAAGGAAGACTCAAGTCAGGAAACTCAAAACCAAAAACCAATCCAAATAAGAATAAAGATAAAACAAACACCCAAACAAAAAGAAGAGGGTGCAAAAGGTGCACCCCTGAGATGCAACACTGTACCTGCCCACCCACTTCCCAAAAACAGGTTCTGAGAGGGGAGGCAGGGAGGGAGGTCAGAATACAGCAAGACTCCATTAGAAGAAACATAATTACTAAGGTGAGTAATTTTTTCTTCAAACAACATGAAGTCTTGCTGTATTCTGACTATTGCAGACTACCAAGCAGTACCTCCATTGAGGAGGGACAGACCCTACTTTGGGAATAGGCTCTGAAGTACTGCTGTGACAAACCGAGCATCACTCCTAGCCTGGATATCCAGAGAGTAATGCTTGGTAAAGGTATGGACTGTTTTCCAGGTGGCTGCTTGACAAATTTCTAAGAGAGGAATATCTCTGGCAGCAGCCAGGGAAGCAGCTGTACCTCTGGTGGAGTGAGCCCTCAGGCCTGAGGGTGGAATTTTTCCTAGTTTCTCATAGCAGAATTGTATACAAGACACAATCCACCTGGCAATAGTTCTCTTGGTGGCAGGCTTGCCTTCCCCACTTCCATAAGTGAGGAATAGCTGAGGAATCAAACCTATGACCCTTGGTACGCTCTATATAGTAGCTAAGGGCCCTTTTAACATCTAAACTGTGTAACCTCCTCTCTCCTGAAGAGGAATGATCAGTGAAGAAAA
The DNA here is from genome assembly GCA_016271365.2 of Neoceratodus forsteri. Lineage (NCBI taxonomy): Eukaryota > Metazoa > Chordata > Ceratodontiformes > Ceratodontidae > Neoceratodus > Neoceratodus forsteri. Next base: position 1,269,387,564 of record CM057449.1, on the reverse strand, counting down.
CAGGAAGAGACACAGACTGGTTCAGATGAAAATCTGAACCACTTTGGGCAAGAACCTTCTATTGGTTCTAAGGACCACTTTATCCCTATGAAAGGAGATAAAATCAGGTTCCACTGACAGGGTTTGCAATTCACTGATACGCCTGGCAGAGGTAATGGCTACTAAACACACAGTTTTCCAAGTCAAGTGCTTAAGCTCTACTGAGGACATAGGCTCAAAGGGGGGTTGCATCAATTGAGCAATACAAACATTTAAATCCCAGCCAGGGGCAGGGTCTCTGAATGGAGGACTGATATGAAGCAATCCTTTGAAAAATTTACAGAACACAGTATGAGATAATAGTGAGGAAGACTTCCCCACTGACAGAAAAGCAGAGACAGCTGACAGGTGTACTTTAAGAGTAGCTGGTCTGCGGCCTAGGCCATTAAGATGGACCATATAATCGAGAACTGTAGGCAATTCAGCAGTGTCTGGGGAAATATGCTGCTTAGAACACCAAATGCTGAATCTCTTCCATTTGGAGTTATAGGTCTTTCTTGTAGCGGGCTTTCAAGAGGCTTTGAGGATGTCCAAAACCCCCTGAGACAGATGCAAATCTGCATACTCTAACTCTTCAAGAGCCATGCCTTGAGATTGAGAGACTGAAGATTGGGGTACCAAATCCTCCCCCTGAGAGAAGGTTACCAGGTTGTAATTCCTGGGAAGAGACAGGGGAAGATGGACTGCTAGGGACAGTAACAGGGGGTACCAAGGCTGTCTGGCCCATCTGGAGCAATCAGAATCACTTTGCAAGGTTGTGACTTTATCTTGACTAGAACTCTGAACAGTAGAGGAAAGGGAGGGAAAGCATACAGAAATTTTCCTTCCCAGTTCAGAATCAGAGCATCCACAGGGACTCTGCCCAAGACTGGGGGTCTGCAACAAAAGAGAGGAAGTTGGTGATTGTCTGGGGCTACAAAGAGATCTAGCTCTGGAGTGCCTCACCTTGAAAAAAATCACCTTTAAGACCAGAGGGTCCAGGGACCATTCGTGATGGCCCCTGTGAAATCCTGCTCAGTGCATCTGCTAGCACATTGTTTTTCCCTGGAAGGTGGACTGCTATCAGAGAGGTTTGCAGGGAATAAGCCAGGGACCACAACTTCATGGCTTTTGTGCACAAGGCCGTAGATCGCGTGCCTCCCTGCTTGTTGATGTACCACATGGTGGTGGTGGTGTCTGTTCTGACTTGAACCACCTTGTTCTGCACTGACTGAGAGAAAGCTTGCAGGGCCAGAAAAACTGCCCTGAGTTACAGGAGACTGATATGGAGAAGAGATTCCTGAGGGGACCACAGTCCCTGGGCAGTGAGGGCCCCCAGATGGGCTCCCCAGCCCAGGAGGGAAGCATCCGTGGTAAGGACCACTGAATGAGACTGAGTGGCAAATGGGACCCCTCACCTTAGATTGTCCTGATCCTGCCACCACTGAAGGGCTTGGATCAGGGTACGGGTCACTGGGATCAGTTTGGTATGGGAGTCCTCCTTTTGGGACCAAATGGCCCTCATTTGGAATTTTGCCTCTTGGACCACTGCTGTAGAGGCTGCCATGTGGCCCAAGAGCTGGAGGAATGCCTTGCTGGTCGAGACACCTGAAGGCTGAAGGAAGAAGCCAGTTCTATAAGAACTCGTGCCCTTTCCAGGGAAAGAAAGGCTCTTGCTTTGACAGTATCCAGCTCTGCCCCTATAAAGGTAAGGAGCTGCACTGGCTTAAGAACCGACTTGGGAAGGTTGAGAAGAAATCCAAGAGAAGTAAGCACTTGCTGGGTCACTTGCAGGTCTGACGACTGGCCCACTGTGAGCCAGTCGTCCAGATATGGAAAAATGGAAATCTTTTGCCTCCTTAGAAAGGCAACTACTACTGCCAGGCACTTTGTGAAGACCCTTGGGGCTGAAGTTACGCCAAAGGGCATTGCTCTGAACTGACAGTGGCCTGAGGGCAACTCGAACCTGAGGTACTTTCTGTGGGAGCACCTAATAGGAATGTGAAAATATGCATCTCTGAGGTCCAGGAAGGCTAGCCAGTCCCCTGGCCTTAAAGAGGGAAGGATTATTCCCAGAGTTACCATCTTGAACTTTTGTTTTAGAAGATGTTTGTTTAGGTATCTTAGGTCTAGGATGGGTCGCCACTGCCCAGTCTTTTTTAGGGTAAGGAAGTACCTGGAGTACAGACCTTTGCCCCAGTGTAGGGTAGGTACTCTCTCTATGGCTCTTAAAGCCAGCAGAGATGAAACCTCTGCCTCGAGGGCAAGGGTTTCTGAGAGACCTGCAGGTGGAAAATATCTGGCTCTCATCTTCGGAAATTTTTTGAAGCTGAGAACCAGTCCCTGGCCTACTACTTCCAGGACCCACTTGTCTGATGTAATAGACATCCAGTCCTGGACGAAGTAAGTCAGCCTGACCCCTACTGGAATAGGAGTCTCGACCCGGGCAGGCCCATTAGGGTGTCTGCTTGGCAGGGGCCTTAGGCTGAGGAGTGGATGCAGCCCTGCTCATCCCCGTTCTGCCTTTCCCTCTGAAGAACCTCCTCTGTGAAAAGGAAGAAGAGGCCTGTGGCTGGTAGAAAGGCCTATAAAAAGGCCTGCCCCTACCCCATGACTGCTGCCTTTGAGGAGTTGCCTGCCTCTCTTTGGCCTGAGCACTCCTGTAAGTGGTCCTGTACTCATCCATTTTCTTCATGTAATTCTCTGCTCCCCAAACAAAGAATTACCCACTACAGGAAAATCCATGGCCTTAGCCTGGGTATCCTGCAAAAGGCTAGTACATCTGAGCCAAGCCATTCTCCGAAGAGCCACAGATGTAGCCATGACTCTTCCTGACACATCATTGGAGTCCACAGCAGCATGAAACTGAACTTTTGATGCCTCAATCCCATCTGTAGCCACCTCCTCCAGCTCCTTGGCTAGATGGGGGGAGGCCTGTTTAGCCAGTGCCAGTACAGTGTCCCACCTGGACCTCTGGTACCTGGCTGTATAGGCCATATAATTCACCTGCCTGAGTCCCAAGGAAGATGCCATGTACTGTTTTTTTGCCATGGCATCAATCTTCCTGGAGTCTTTGAGGGGTGTGAAGCCAAAGGAATGCCTGCCTTGTCACAGGCAGCAGCCTGCACTACCCCAATATGGCTGCATTGCTGGTATAAAAACTCTGTATCTGAGCCTGATAGTGTGTATCTCTTGTCCATCCTTCTGTCAACGGGTTGCAGAATTGGGAGACTTCAAGATTTTTTGTGTCCATTTCCCAAAGGATTTGTGAAGGGGAATAGACAGTCTCCTGGACTCTGGGATGTCCATTATTTCCACATAATCAGGCTCCTCCTGATCCTCCATAGGAAGCTGGAGGGTTTCAGCCACTTTTCTGTAAAACACAAAATGGGAAGGGGACTCAGAAAGCCTAGGAGGGGATACACCAGAAGGTCTGTCTGGGGAGATGTCCGGTTCCACAGGCACATCCAGACTGTCATCATCATCATCACCATCATCTTCAAACTCCCCCTCCTCCACAAACTCCGGTTCATAAAAATCTTCAGGGGTATAATCTTGAACCGGGGGAACCGACTGAACCAAACCCCTGCGAAAAGGTGCCGGATCGGTCAGAACCGGGTGAAGCGATTCCACAATTTGAATCGCTCTGGCTATTTCCTCGGCGGTCAGAACATGATCCTCTGGATATGAACGGTCAATTTTTCTTTGCGTTTCCTTTTTGTAGGAACTGACCCCTCGGGATCGGCTCTCCTCTTGCCTGAAGAAGTATCGCCCTGGTCAGAGGGCACTCCTTCTGGTTCGGTCGGAACCGAACCGGGCTGGCCATCTGGGTCAGCAGACTTCTCGGCCTCCTTTTCCCTCAGTCTATCTAGTCTCTTTTCAAGGGTAGATTTAGGAAAATTTTTTACAAATTTGGCAGTCCGAATCAAGGTGTTCAAACCCCAGACAATAAACACAGGTAGTGTGGGGGTCAGCCTTAGCAAAGACCTCCCCACACTCACTGCAGTGTTGAAACCCAGTGGGCCCGTTTTTTTTCTTGGGTTTCTCAGACATGGCCAACGTAACCAAACTTACCCTTTTTATGGCAACCGCCAGGCAAGACTCCCTTATCGGTTCCTAACTGTGTCATGGGTGTTGGAAAAAAATGTTCAAAACACGTTTTTTTTTTTTTTTTTTTTTAGAACTGATAAGAACCGGTAACCACACTCTAAAGTAAAACACAAGGATTTAATATGAATGATCAATTCAGCCGAACCAATCTAACACTTTACAATTTCCACACAGAAAAACAGAACAAAACCTATCTAGTACTCACAGTACCACAGACAGAGACTGAACCGACTATGCGGAAATAAATTTGGTAAAAACCGACAACTTAACCGAGACATTAACAGACTTTCGAACCGAGCTGAAGCAGAAATCTCTGGAGCGACTGTTCAGTGAGGCGGAGTAAAGAATCTGACGGTTGGATTTCAAAGGGCTCCAGACAGAGACCTCAACCGAGCTTGAGCTCAGCATTCTATGCTCTGCATAGAAAGTTAACCCTTTGTTCTCCGGGGCAGTTTAGAGGCTGGGGCTAACTGCAATAGTCAGAATACAGCAAGACTTCATGTTGTTTGAAAGGCCTGCATGGAATACAGGACCACCCCATCTCCAGGAAGTTGATATGCAGGGAGATTTCGATCTGGGACCACATTTCCCCGAGTTTGAAAGGGACCCAGGTATGCCCCCAGCCCGAACCGGAAGCATCCATGGCGAGGATCTGCTGGGGAACGAGATCTAGGATTGGACCCCGTGACAGGTTCTGTGGGTCCATCCACCACTGGAGCACCTTGTGGACTGGGGAGTAGACCAGCACTAACTGATCTAATCTGTCCATGCGTTGGTCCCACTACACTCAGAGTGTCCACTGCAGGACTCGCATGTGCAGCCTGACCAAGGGAACCATGGCAATGACCATGGCCATAAGACCCAATAGCCGCAGGTATACCCTCACAGGTACATAATGGCTGTGGGCGACTTCCTGAGCCTGGGCAATAAAGCACTCTGCCCTGTTGAGAAGCAGGAAGGCTTTGCCCTGCCCAGGACTGCCCCTATATACTGCAACCTCTGGGACGGAATCAGGACGGCTTGGGCAGGCTGACAGTGATGCCCAGAGGGAGAAACAGCTGAAGGACTCTTTTCAGGGTCCAGAGGAGCTGTTCTCTGGATGGAGCCTTTAGGAGCCAGTTGTCCAAGTTGGGGAAAACGAACAGTTCCCCTCCCTCCAGAGAGCCACAGCTACTACTGCTAAGCACTTTCTAAAGATCAGCGGTGCACAGGATAAGCCAAAGGGCAATACTTTGAATTGGTAGTGCTCACCCTGAAAAAGAAACCGGAGAAATCTCTTGTGTGGTTGAAACACTGAGATATGCAGTTAAGCATCTTGCATACACAAGGAGCACAGCCAGTCGCTCTGACTGAGTAGGGGCAGCAGGCCTGGCGGAGTGACCATACAGATTGTTTTTTGTACTGGATGTAAAGACTGAGGTCCTTGAGACCTAGAATGGGTCTCAGATCTCCGCTTTTGTTTTTGTTTTTTTTTTGGGGGGGGGGGGACCAGGTAGAACCTACAATAAAATCCCCTGTTCCTTTGGTGCCTGGGCACTAGCTTGAGGGTATTTTTCTGCAGAAGGGACTGTACTTCCTTCTGGAGGATGGTGAGATGGGCTGGGGTATTGGTGGAGGGTACTGAAGGAGTTTCTGGAGGCATCTCTACAAGAGTGTGACCCCTCTCTATAATCTGAAGAATCTAGGCATCCAAAGTGATAGTTCTCCATTGACTGAGATGGAGAGAGAACCAGCCTCTGACCACCACCTCTTGGTCGGAGACCGGAAGAGGGGGGTCTGGCAAGGAGTCAGGCTAAGACGGATCCAGCTGCTGGGACTGATCCATCACCCCTGGGATGCTTTGCTGCAGTACCGGAGGAGGGGGTAGGCAAGGCAGAGGAGGCCTTACTTTTGCCCTTAGTACAGGAGGCTGCTCCGGACTTATGGGATTTCATGCGAAAGGGAGAGTGCTATCTGCTCCTAGGCTACGTGTGGTAGAAGGAGTGGACAGACTTTTTTGTCAAATATTTTTTTAATTAGAAAAGTCGCACTTCATCCAGTAAATACATTTTTCATACACAGTATCAGTTACATTAACTGCAAGGTACAACAGTCATGTAAGGCACTGCGATCATTCTGCTCTAAATACACTCTCCCCTGTAACTACCCCATAGGTTAAGCATATGCAGGACACATGGGGGTTGAGGACAGCTCGCTATAGACTGTACTTATTAGGTGACCACTTATGGAATGCCCTGGTGATCGACAAGAGGCTCCAAGGGGTTTGGTCAGCTTTAGGAGTGGACAGACTTGATAGATCTGCCAGATGCCTGCAGGTCATTGATGATGTCCTGGACGTCTGGCCCAAACAACTTAGAGCCATTAAAATGTGCATTGAGCACCTTCTGCTGGACTTCTGCAGCAAAACCTGAGACCTTCAGCCAGGAGTGCCTACGAAGGCAAATGCCTGTGGCAGTGGCAGTGGCACCAGTATCAGAGATGATATACAAGGCCCTGAGCAGATGCTTGCTAATATCCTCAGCACTCTACAAGCATTTGAGGACCTCCTGTTTCTGGGAGCACTCTGGGAGCACCTGGGCTGCCACCTTGCCCTTCCTCCAGATAGTATTCTGGTATTTAACCATATGTTCAGTTCAGTTCCGTTTATTGTGAAGGGATGAATATCCGTTGAGCAAGCTCATTTGCAAGGATGTCCCTTATACAACATACACAGCATAATGCAACAAACTACACAAGCTCAAAGACAATAATTACAGTATAGCAGCATTACATAGAAGCTCATAGGACAAGGAGTACATCTTTCAGGTAGACAGAAAAGTTGCATTTGAAATACACAGTGAGAGGTGATTAGCAATCCTCAGCTCCAAGGTGGAGGAGATGTATACCCTCTTACCCCAAAGGTCAATCCGCCTAGATTTCCTGTTTGGGATGGGGGAGCATGAGCTGCTTAAATGACCGCAGAATCAGTCTCGGGTTGGGCACCGTGGTAAGGAAGGTCCTGGGGGGCATGATACAACTTATCTGCCCTGCGGAGCATGGCAGGGACCATGTCAGGTCTGTGCCAGGTGGCATTAGTGGCATTCCTCAGGGCAGGGAAGATAGAAGGAATGACTTTAGGAGGAGATTCTGGGAATTCCAGAAAGTCCACCAGCTCCTGTCTGGCGGCATCCTCTTCCTCAGTATAGAAGTCTATGACTGTGGACAGTTTCTTCATAACATTAAAGAAAACAGGATCCTCAGGAGGAGACCTGGGAGTATGCTTGACAGAGTCCTCACTCACTAAGGAGGCAGTGCACCTGTCAGAGGAAAGTGGTTCCTCTTCTTCCTCAGGTAGGATGAGATCAGGATGGTACTCTTCCTCGACGTCAACCTGCTCCAATGAACAAGGGACTGATGATGGCCCATGGGGAATCACCCGGGGAGGCTGAAGTGGCATTGACGACGATGGTGCGGGGAACCCAGGCCTGTAAGTGGCCAATTGTATTTATTTATTTTGAAAAGTTTCACCAGGAAAGACAACATGAGCTGTAAACAGCTCCTTTCCAGAAGCGTCCTGGGAGGGAGGGGTGGTTACATGGAGGAGAAGAGTAGTAGTATAATAAAAGATAAAAAAACTATTGAAATAAATCAAATACATTGCATTACAGACATGATACATTTTTAGGTTACATGAAGGGGAAGAGCAATAGTGCAACAAAGATAAAACATATGCATACATATCAAATGCAGTACATTTTAGACCAAACAAATTATCAACTGAAAGGATAACGACAGTAGAGGTATAGTAGCATAGGCAATAACATAGCTAGAAGCCACCACAAAATGTAATGATGTGGGGAAGCCAGAGAGAAGATGTAGAACAGTCCGAGATGTTTTTATCAGGCCAACTGGTGGACCAAGAATGTAGTGAACTTGACCAGAATATCGAGGTCAATAGTGGGAAACTGGTGTGTCGTCAGAGATGGGGTCATAGGCATGAGACACGACAACCCATCCACTGGAGCCAAGGAGCCCGACAGCCATGGGCCTGGATAGGTATCTGGCCGCAACGGGGGGGGTTGTCGATGAACTGGGGGCTGACGATCCAAGGGTCGACAACCAACTGCCCAGAAAGGTGATAAGTGGCAGCACTGTCATCATAGGCCCGGTAGGAGCAGACACCTGGACAGCTACAGAAATCGATGCAGCTGCAACAGATGCAGTACCATCGGAGGAATAAGAGGCCGTCAAGGATTGGGAATGCCGCCGGGGCAATCCTACTCTCAGCCTTTCTTGTAACTCCCCCGTTAACTTGTCTGAGGCCTTTGCGGGCTGAGAGCTCGATGAAACCACCAGCAACTGGGAAGAAGGGACCCCTGAGGGCTCCTGCCCAGAACTGGCTACCTGTTGCTTCATAAGGAATTCTTTGAGAGCCTTTTTTCTTCGCCTAAGGGTGGTGTGATTAAATTTCTGGCAGAGCTCACAGTCCAAGATGTTGTGGTCAGGCCCAAGGCAGCAGACACAGAGGATGTGGTTGTCTGAAGAGGCAATCTTATTTCTGCAGTGGCAGTGATGGAAAAGATAAGTGGAAGGATTATCTTCTTGGCATAATCAAGGTAAAAAGAATCTCTTACAGAAAAGAGATTCTGAAAAACTCAGTAAAATAAAAGTCGAAGGCGAAAATGGTGCAAAATTGTGTCAGAGCTTCCGTGGAGACCCATGAGAACAGAATCAACAGCGGGAAAGAACCGAGGAGGGAGCAGGGCCGCTTGCACCTTTATAGGGTTGGTGACGTCGGCAGTGGTACTGCTGAAAACCTTCTGTGTGCATTCTGCTTCACTGACAGCGAAGTTCCTGTGGCGTGACCTGATGATCGAGCTACCCCCAAAGATCATCATATCTTAATCATGCAAAAAATGTTTTACTCTGTCAATGAATTTTTTGTAAAGGCACACTGTACATGAACAACCTTATGGCTGGCGTGCATCTCACATCACTTCGAACTCTGTAGACAAGTATTAAATGGACTCCTTTCATAAAATTCACAGTCCAAAGGTTCTGCAATTGCCATCAATACTTTATACTTAAATTGCTATGTGGCTTATAAACTACAGAATATTCAAATTCAACGCCCCACGGACCAACAATGCCAATCACTGCACGTCGCCAAGCCACACACTGATGCTTCTATGTCAACATAATGTCTTCTTCAGAGTCTGAAGAAGATGTCATTGTAACGCTGAAATGTCAGGCAATGGCTAGGCAATGTGCAATGGTCAGCATACTTGGTCCGTGAGTGCTGGATTTGTGTATTCTGCAGTTTAAGCAATTTAAGCCACATAGCAATTTTAAGTATAACGTATTGATGGCAACTGCAGATTCTTTGGACTGTGAATTTTATGAACGGAGACCGTATAATACCTGCCTACAGAGTTCAAGGAGATGTGAGATGCGAGCCAGCCGTGGTGTCGTTCATGTCTGGTATGTCTTAAAAAGTTCACTGAAACAGTAAAAAAACGTTTTACATGATGAAGATGTGTTTCAGACTCTATCAAATTGTTTTACGTTGCTGTACTTGGCACGAAGTACAACTGTTGTAAAAATAAAGCCAAATGGCTCATTCTCTCCCGGTGGCCATTTTTGGTCGAGTTCAGCAATGGATGGTACTGACACCATATGGTGGCTACAGGACCGAAGGAATTAAAACCAATTATTTTAAGCAGTTTAAATAGCTATTTCCCAAACCAGGAACTGCTGAAAGAAAAAATTACTTACCATAGTAATATTGTTTCTTTCAGGGGATCTTCCAGTATGATTAGACATATCAGGCCCCCCTGCCTAATTAACTGATGCACTCCCCTTGCACACCACTCCATTTTTTAGTTTCCCCCTCATCCTTTATACCAATCACTCTCCCCCTCCTCCCCGGAAACCCTATGGCTGTGCTTTAAATTTTATTCCTACCAGTCTGTTTATCTTGGGAAATTATCGCTTTGTTACCTGCTTCACAGTTATTCCCTATATCATCATATTATCTGCACAGTTATTTCTCTGTAACTATCCCACTCCTTCGGTGTGTACAACTGAACACTGTGTACTGTAAATATTTAACTCATTATGTATTTCTCTGTATATTTGACCAACAGTGTGCCACATGTACATATTTCTGTAATTATTTCCATAATTTTTTCCCTACTCCCTTGCCTCAGGGCGCACCTGAAAGCGAGCCTTGGCTCAGTGTGCCTCTCCCAGTTAACAATTTTAAATAAATAAATAAATAATAAAACATGCAGTCAGCCCAGAATCTCTCACTGCTCTGGAGCTATAGTAATACAATCTGGAATGTATGCAAAAACTAGAACACTGTTCAAACTGCTGCCTCTAGGTGAACTGTGTTCCAACTAACAGCCATTCATTTTTGTAGCTAAAAAACACTAGAATATCTCATCCCAAAACAATAATACTTACCCCATGGTAATGAAATAGATTATCATAAAAAACAGAAAAGCCGGACTGGCCTGGTGGCGCTGAGGGTTGAGGCACTGGAGGCCACATCTTGTGCCATGGCGGTGATGTGGGTTTGGGAACGACGTTGGGGTGCCTACACGTGGGAAGGGAGGAGCAGGACTGAGCAAGCTGGCAGGCTGCTCTCCTATCCTGGGGGTGGTGGGTTGTCACTACCCCCCCGTAGTTCCACTCCCACCGGGTGGAGATCCGGTGGGTAGTGTAGGCGGGAGGAGGCAACACTGTTATGGGTGGGCGGAAGGGGCTGAGCTGGCACCACGGTGTGCGTGCGTGCCTCCACATGCACGCACAGCCGTGTGCCGGGGCCTCGGGCAGAGATCAGGAAAAAAAACTACAGAAACACCTATACAGAAAAAAAACACCTATGTATAAAAATAAAAAAAAGAAATGCCACAAAGGAGAAACCATGAGAACCAGTCACTTTTGTGTGAGTAATGAAATAGTAACTTAAGTCAATAATTGAAGGCAACAATAAAAAAAGTAATATTGCAGAACCTGACTCGGGTTCTAGAAAGGGAGGTAGGGTGGGAAGTCTAATCATACTTGGAGATCCCCTGGAAGAAACAATATTACTATGGTAAGTCATTTTTTCTTCAAACCCCAGGAATCTCCCAGTATAATCAGACATATGCAGAATACCAAGCAGTACCTTGGGAGGAGGGTAAAGAAACTTCTTAGGAAAAAGGTTCTGCAATACTGCAGTGCCAAACCTGGCATCACTTCTGGACTGAACATCGAAACAGTAATGCTTTGTAAAGGTGTGGACTGTACTCCAGGTAGCTGCTTTGCACATTTCCAACAGGGGATGTCCCTTGCAGCTTCCAGAGAGGCAGCAGTTCCACTAGCGGAATGTGTCCTGAGGCCTTGAGGTGGCTGTTTCTCAGCTTTGCTGCAACAGAAGTGAAAGCAGGATACTATCTATCCAGCATGCAATAGATCTTTTTGAGGCAGGCCTGCCTTTTCCCACTTCACCGTATGTGAGAAACAGCTTATGAATGGGAGAACCTGAGGTCCTCGGTATGGTTTATATAGTGACTTTTAGCAACCAGACTATGTAGCTTTAATTCACCTGAACTGGACTTGAAGCTGTGAAAAAACACAGGAAGAGTAATGGACAGATTTAAATGGAATTCAGATACTATTTTTTATTTATTGGATTTTGGTAACCGGGTAAGTCCACCAAGACAATTACAGTCCCTTTTTTCAGGGGCGACCCGGAGGTGCAACAATGTGATGTACAAGGCAAATTCCACATTAGTAAAAAGACAAGGAATGAGCAGAGTTTCATGCCGGCCAAAGTTGATAGCTGGTATCACAGACAAGTGAGTATGGGGTTCTATGCCCCATGGCAGCTCCTAAGTAAGTAGACTATGATTACATTTGACCAAGCTAGACAAAGATTTAAATGGGAATTGTCTGATTAATTACATTATTTTCAGATGAGAGATTACATTAAAGGGCAAGTAAGATATGTAAATACCCAAACATATCTTAATATGGAAGAATTACCCTTACTACCCAGCTGGACCTCAAAAGATGGGGAATATGCCATAACAATATCATACCAGTTCCTGATGGAACAAAAGATCTATAAAATGGAATTACTACATTGTAAATGGGAGAAAGATTTGGGTAGGACATCCTCTGAACAACAATGGCAGAAGGCCTGGAGGGTGGTGTGGCTTACTACTTCTTCCCCCATCTGGTGGGAATATTCCTGAAAGATAAGGACTCATTTTTTTGGTCCCTAATTTTCTGTCCAAATGGTCTCTGGGAAGCTCCCCAAAATGCTGGAGGAAATGCGGACAGACTGGGCCTCACATGCGAATATATTTGTACTGTGCCCTAAATTAGAAAGATACTGGAGGGAGGTCCATGAGCATATTACTACTGTACTTAATACCCGGCCCTGTGGCACTGGACGGTCTATCTCACACACCGGGCGACTCGGGTTCGGGAACGCCCGGCCACTGGGGTTGGCGGGGAGAGATAGAGGTCTGAGGACTGCTCTCTCTTCCCAGGGAGGGTTCGGAGAAGCGACCGCTCCTGGAGCAGCCTCTGGTGGAAATCGGGGGTGCCCAGCGTGGCGAAGCAGTGGACAGAGGGGCGGAGTTGTGGCATGATGTTGCCTTGATATGCCGCACACTGAGGGAGGAAAGAAAAAACAATGGAAAAAAAACCTCTGGCGCCTGGTGAGATGACGGAGGCCCTGGTGGAGCCCCCACATCCCTATGCCGGCCCAGCGCACCCAGGTTTCTCCACGGGCCGACCCAGCAACAAAGGTAGGTCCTTCACACTTAGCTACAAAGAGCTGCCAAGGGAGGGTGGACCCAGCCCCGGAGGTGATCCGGGGGTTGGACTTGCTGATGTTGTCTGGGGGGAGAACCAGGGTAATGCGGGGGTTCAGGCCGGGAGTAGAGGCACATCCGAGAGGGCACTCCTGAAGGATGCCCGGGAGGTTCAGAGGAGATAAAGTTTAAAAAAAAAAAAAATACTGTACTTAATATCTTGGAACAGATGAACCGGGAGGGGGTGATGACAGGCCTCCCTCCCCGCTCCATCAAGGGGAGAGATGCTTTACACCTACGGGCCATATTACAGATAGTGGTCTTCAAAGTCATTACTAAACGATGGTTAAAGATAGACCTTCCCACAAAAAAGGAGTGGTTACAAATAGCTCAGTATATAAAGGATTGTGAGAATGTCTCCTATGATTTACAACAAAAATCAGAAAAGTTTGTCAGCTGCTGGACCAGATGGGAGCTAGCATAAGAATCAGCTCCTAGTAAAAGCTGAAGAGATTTAGTTTAGTAGTACTCAGTATATAAAACCCCTCCTTATCCTTTTGTACTGTTGTATATAACTTGATTATCTATTAAGTAAAAAATATGGATTTATACAGTGATGGATACCCTCTAGAGATTCAGCTAAGATCTTTAGACTCTGTCTTTGACAGATGAAAATTAAGAAACTTCTAAACATATTTTTTTTTTATTTAGCTTTTGATGACCAAGTAGGTGCACTAGCCATAGCAATGACCATTTTCAGGCATGACCTGGAAGGGTACAAGACAGAAACAATCAGATAACAGGTTACAATATATGGATTCACAACATACAGACGTAGGAGTTAGAACAGATTAGAGTTTAAAAACAGGCTAGTAATATGCTTAAACAAAGTTAATAAGAAACACAAGTAAGGAGAGTAAACATTACACATTACAATAAGACAAATAACAGTCTGATTAGGTCATAAGTGCTAGCCGTACCATGGAATTCAAGGAGAATTATAGCTAGGTGACACAGGTATCATAGAAGACAATGTAGTACAGGTCAATAGAGATTAAGGTTGCGATATGGAAAATATTAGATAGGGAAGGGTAAGAGGAGACAGGAAGGTAAGCCAGTGCGAGACAGAAGTCACAAGGTTATAAGAAGGCAGGAAGCAGGTGCAAAGGAGTAAGAGCTAATCGTTGGCAAGGGTCAGTAAACTATGAAGTGGTGTAGGTTCAGTAGGAATAAGGAGAGGAGCCAAAGGCTAGGGTGGATTGAAACAGGAGCAACTGCTGCAGTCTACAAGATAGAGTCGAAGTAATTTTTTAAAGGATGCATAGGATGATGCTGAGTGAATATTTAGGGGGAGGGAGGTCCAGAAATGGGGGGTGTGACAGGCAAAAGCACTAGCACCTTTGGACGTTCGGTGTCTCGGGATGAGGACAGGGGTATTGTCAGCAGAGCGAAGTCCATAGCTGGATAAGTGACTTAGAAACAGTTCTGTAAGTGGATTTGGGATCTGATAACATTATCTATGATCGACCCATATGCATAAGATCTGGATTCAGAAGGGGAGAGCCAACCAAGATGAGAGCAGAGGAGGCAGTGGTGTTAAAAGATATTGTCATTAACTAAGAAGAACACCCTGAAAGAAACTATTTGACAAATATGGAATGTAGAAGTATTCTGGAAATGTAGTCAATGACTGTTTAACAGGTTTTATTGTAATTATAACTATATGCAAATTGTAAAAGTTAATTAAGAAAATCAATAAACAAAGTATAAAAAAAGTAAAAAGACAAGGAGGTACAATGAGGCATAAAACCATATGTCACAAGTAAAACAGAATATAATAAAAGATTCAAGCATGGTTGCAACATAAAGCACTTAATACCAAGCAAGACATTCACAGGCTTGATTAAATGTATACTATGAACAGGATCAAAAGTTAAAGCATAGGTAGGTTGAGTATAGAGGATGCAGAAGAGGAGCTGGCGATGGTAAGGCAGGAGTCAACAGAAACAGGAACAGGTTGCTGAGGAGGAGAGAGTGGAATAAAGCCTTAATTGGAACTCAGGAAGACAGGAGTAGAACAGTATAGAGGGAGGGAGGGAGTTCCAGTCAGAAATCACGGCACATAAGAAGGCCTTACGGGCAGAAGCAAGACGGAGGTTAGGCTTGAGGAGGAGGGGGAGAGTGGCCGACCTAAGGGCTCGAGGAGGTTGTCTTAAGTGAACGATGGCACTAAGGCAGGAAGGGGTAAACTTGTGGACCAACTTGTGCAGGAAACACAGCGTGGAATACCGCAGCTTTGATTCATACGGTAGCCAGCTTAGGGAAGAGAGGACGTTACAGTGGTGGCGACGGGCGCTGACCCCAAAAGCGAATCTACCAACCCTATGATAAGCTTGAGTAAGAAGAGATATGGAGGACAAACTGGTTGAAAAAAGAAGAGGGGCTCCATAGGTTAGGATTGGGAGAAGGGACAAGGAGGCAATTTTAAGACATGAGACAGAGGTGAGGAAGCGACGGATACAGTAAAGAAGTCCTGACTTTTGATTCAGGGTTCTGATCAGGATGGAGACGTGATCACTAAAGGAGAGTGACGCATCCAGAGTGATACCCAGATATTTAACGGTGTGAAGAGATTGAAGGGTGTCATCATTAGAGGAGGTAATACTGAGGAGGGGAGAGGGTGTATTAGGGCAGGAGGAAAGTCAACAGAAAAGCATGTTTTTTTGTTTGTTTTTTTTTCATATTAAGGACAAGTTGATTAAGCCTGAACCAACCTTCCAGGGTGAGGAAGTCAGCAACAAGATCACTGTTTAACTGGTTAATGTCGGGAAAGGAGTGATAAATAACAGCACTGTCCAAACAGAAGTGCACCAATGCAGCTCCGCAGTTGCTGAGTAAGTTATTAACGAATAGGGAGAACAGGACTGAGCCCTGTGGCACTCCGAGAGATATAGGCCAAGGCCGAGAGAGAGAGAGAGAGAACCAGCCCACTTAACCTTCTGGGAGAGGCATGTCAGATAGCTGTGGACCCAATCAAGTGCTATGGGATCAAAACCGAGAATATGCAACTGCTGGAGCAGGAGACCACGATTCACAAGGTCAAACGCTTTAGTAAGGTCGACAAAGATGGCACCCGTGTAAGAAACATGATCCAGGGCTTGGAATATGTCGGTGGTTACTTCTATCAAGGCAGTGAGGGTACTGTGATTCTTTCTCAATTCATGTTAATAGGGGAATAGTAGATTGTGGTGTTCCAAATAATTTTGAAGTTGGTTAAAGAATGTGTGTTCCTGGATTTTAGTCAATGGGCAAAGGATAGATATGGGACAATAGTTTTCAGCTACAGTATTAGGCCCCTCCCTCCCCATGCATGGTACGATCACTGTTACTTTCCACTTGTTGGGGACCGTGCAGGATAGGAAGGACCTATTAAAGAGGTCATGCACAGGACGAACGAGGGCAGGAGCACCTAGCTTGAGGAACTTGGGCTCTAGGGTGTCATAGCCAGGCGAACTCTCAGCTTTTAGGATGCCAAGGAGCCTCTGAACCTCCTTGAGGGAGGCCAGCTTTAAGTGAAAAGAGGGCCTGGTCCCCATATAGCCAGGGGTGGATGGGGCTGAGGGGGCATGGTAGAATTGTGAAAGAGTGAAGTATATCTATCAAGGTCAGTGAAAAACTCAGTGAAGCCAGTTGCAATCGAAAGGGGGTCCATTAGGGAAGTGCCTTGGGCAGAGAAGGAGCTCAGGAGTTCAGCAGCCTTTCCATTATCAAGGAGTTGACCTGTCTCCAAAATGATATGGGGTTACTTAGGTGTTCAGTTTGTATTGTTTTATAATGATGTTGCTTGGCTTTATTTAGGGAATTTTTGCACTTATTTTTAAGTTGCCTGTAAAGCTGCCAGTCTGAGGATATCCCACTTTTCTTGTAGGACCGCCAGGTGCAGTCACGGGAGGACATAAGCCGCCTAATGTCCTTATTAGGTCATGGGGCCTTGACACCTTTGGACCTACACTTTTTTCAGGGGAGCATGAGTATCAATGATTTTGGTAAAGGTGGAGACGAAATAAGCCAAAGCCAGGTTGATGTCAGGGAGACTTTTAATAGGGCTCCAGTCTGTGTTATAGATAGAATTGAAGAAGTCACTAGTGTCCAGTCTGGACATGTCACAAACAAGGGTGATCTTGGGTGGGGTGTTGGGAAAGTTGTTCCTCCAAACACAGTAGGTGGGAGAGTGATCACTTGTGCAATCAGAAAGCACACCCACAGATTTAATCTTTAGAGGGCAGTTGGTGACCCAATCAAGCAGAGAGTGCTTACTCATACTGGTATTGATGCACGTAGGGTCCTGGATGAGCTATGTCAGGTTAAGTTCTGCGAGGGATGAGCGCAATTTGTTAGTGGCAGGGTTGAGCCAGTCCACATTAAAGTCACCACAAAGTATAAGATCGTGATACCACCTTGGGTAGCAATTTACTGTTGATCCGGAGGACAACCTTGTCCTTGTGTAAGATGATATTAAGGGGATACGTGATGGGCAGTCATACGATAACAGATATATCATCACGAGTGGCAAGTGAGCTCGGGGTTATCACAAAGCAGAGCCATGCGTGATTAAACCCCAAGCTCACTTGCCACGAGTGTTGATTAATCTGCTACCATATGACAGCCCATCACGTTTCCGTTTTATACAATAGGGGTTGACCCCCAAGACATTTGTTTTGTGAGGTTATGTTTTTTGTTGTTTAGTTTTTCACCTGTTCTGTGTGGTGTTCATTTTTCTTGGGGTGCAGTTCCACTGTTGTTCTGAATGGGCTCTGTTGTCTTATGTACTGATTAGTCATTTATGTGAGTTACTTCTTTGTCGTTGGTTGATTTTTATGTGGTTTCTTGTGGTTGGATGCTTTAGGATGTAGGCGGGATTGGGTTCTTCCGGGTTTCGGTCAGTGCGTCAGATACGGTAGTTCGGCAGTGTTGTCATGATGATGTGTACACAGTGCTGATAACAGCAAATACGTAGTGAGAGTTGTGATAACATGCTGTTTTTTCCACTGTGTACACGTCATGACTAGTGCTTTTGTTTGAAGTAGTGATTACATTTTTAATCGGATGCGTTATTGGTCAACCCCTATTGTATAAAATCAGGGTAAGTGCAAAGAGCCTGAAGCTCGCACACCCTTCTGGCTGAAATAATAGCCACTAGGAAAACTGTTTTCCATGTGACATATTTCAGATTTGCAGTAGCCATGGGCTCGAAGAAAAAATTACTCACCTTAGTAATGTTGTTTCTTCTAATGGAGTCTTGCTATATTATGACATATGCAGTTTGTCCCAGCCTTAGAACTGCTCCGGAGGTGAAAGAGTTAACTTCCATGCCAGGCATGGAATCTTGAGCCCGAGCTCGGTTGAAAAAACTCTGTCTGTTGATCTTCAAACTGAAACTGTCAGATCTTTACGAGCAAAACTCACTAAGGTTCTGTGTGGAAGCTGTAAACCCACACTAGCCAACTGGCTACTAAAATATTAACACATTTTTCTGGTCCCAAAACCAAGACTCAAGTCAGGGGATCCAAAAATAAAATAAAATAAAATAACACCCAAACACCCCAAAAGAGGGGTGAAACACAAGGTGGCATCATTATATGCCAACACTGCACTGCCCACCCACATCCCAAGAGCCGAGGTTCTGAGAGGGGCAGGAGGGGAGGTCAATAATATAGCAAGACTCCATTAGAAGAAACAACATTACTAAGGTGAGTAATTTTTTCTTCAAACAATATGAAGTCTTGCTGTATTATGACATATGCAGACTACACAGCAGTACCTCCATGGAGGAGGACAGAACCTACTTAGGAAATAGGCTCGGAAGCACAGCTGTGCCAAACCGAGCATCACTCCTAGCCTGGATGTCCAGGGAGTAATGCTTGGTGAAAGTGTGTACTGTTTTCCAGGTAGCTGCTTGACATATCTCTAAGATAGGGATGTCCCTGGCCGCAGCTAGGGACGCAGCTGTACCTCTGGTAGAGTGAGCCCTCAGGCCTGAAGGAGGAACCTTACCCAGTTTTTGATAGCAAAATTGGATACAAGAGACAATCCACCTGGCAATGGATCTTTTAGTGGCAGGTTTCCCTTTACCAACCTCACCATAAGTGAGGAACAGTTGGAGGGAGTCAAACCTGTGACCCTTGGTACACTCTATGTAGTAACTAAGGGCTCTCTTTACATCTAAACTGTGCAGCCTCCTCTCACCAGAGGAGGAATGGTCAATGAAGTACACTGGAAGAGATATAGATTGATTAAGGTGGAAATCTGAAACCACCTTAGTCAAGAATTTCCTGTTAGTCCTGAGGACTACCTTATCTCTGTGAAAGGAGATAAAATCATGCTCCACTGACAAAGCTTGTAATTCACTTATGCGCCTGGCAGAAGTGATGGCTACTAGAAACACAGTTTTCCAAGTCAAGTACTTAAGCTCTACTGAAGACAAAGGCTCAAACGGGGTTGCATTAGCTGAGCAATGCAAACATTAAGATCCCAGGCAGGAGCAGGGTCCCTGAATGGAGGGTTGGTGTGAAGCAATCCCTTGAAAAACTTGGAGAATACAGGGTGAGCAGAAAGAGAAGAGGGCTTTCCTGCTGAAATAAAAGCAGAGACAGCTGCCAAATGCACTTTCAGGTAGCTGGCCTCAGCCCCAAAGTATTTAGATGGAAGCATATAGTCCAGGACTGTGGGCAAATCAGCAGATTCTGGGGAAATATGCTTTCCAGAGCACCATATGAAAAACCTTTTCCATTTAGAATTATAAGTAGCTCTTGGTGGAAGGCTTCCTAGAAGCTTAAGATATCGGCACACCTGAGAAAGGTGTAGGTCAAAAGCTCTACACCTCAAGAGCCAGGCCTTGAGGTTGAGGGATTTGAGATTCGGATACCAAACTCTCCCCTGGGCACAGGTTAACAGATTGTGATTCCTGGGAAGACACAGGGGAAGGTGGACTGCTAAGGACAGAAGGAGTGGATATCAGGGCTGTCTGGCCCAATCTGGAGCAATCAGAATCATCTTGCAAGGTTGAGATCTGATTTTGACTAGCACCTTGAACAAGAGAGGAAAGGGGGAAGGCATAGAGGAACTTCCCTTCCCAATCGAGAAGGAAGGCATCCAGAGGGACTGAGCCCAACACTGGGGGCTTGCAACAAAAAGCGGGAAGTTGGTGATTGTCTGGGGCTGCAAAAGATCTATCTGAGGGTGCCCCACCTGGCAAATACTAACCCCAGTATTAGGGGATCCAGTGACCATTCGTGATGGCCCTGGGAAATCCTGCTGAGAGCATCTGCCAGGACATTGTCCTTGCCTGGGAGTGAACTGCCATGAGGGAGGTGTTCAGGGAATAAGAGACCACAAGTTCATTGCCTCGGGTGCTGGGGCCGAGACCGAGTGCCCCCTTGTGATGATGTACCACATTGCAGTGGTGTTGTCTGTTCTGACCTGTACCACTTTGTTCTGAACAGATGCAGAAAACCTGAAGTGCTAGAAAACAGCTCTGAGTTCCAACAGATTGATGTGGAGCAGAGATTCCTGAGGGGACCACAATCCCTGGGTGGTGAGGTCGCCCATGTGAGCTCCCCATCCCAAGAGGGACGATCTGTAGTAAGGGTCAAGGAGTGAGATTGAGGATGAAAGGAACCCCTGTCTCAGATTGCTCTGATCCTGCCACCACTGCAGGGCCTGGATCAGGTTCAGTTACTGGGATCAATTTGGTTAGAGGATCTCCTTTGAGACCAGAAGGCTCTCAAATGGAACTGGATGTCCCTCATCTGAAATCTTGCTCCTTGCACACAGCTGTGGAAGCAGCCATGTAGGCCAAGGAGCTGTAGAGTGCCTTGCTGGTCAGAGACCTGCAGAGTGAAGGAGGAGGCCAGAGCCACCAGGGTCTTTACTCTTTCTAGAGGAAGGAAAGCTCTGGCCTGCTTTGTGTCCAGTTCTGCGCCTATGAAGGTGAGTAGCTGAACAGGCTCTAGAACTGACTTTGGAAGATTGAGAAGAAAACCCTGAGATGTAAGCAGCTGCTGGGTAACCTGAAGGTGTGATTTGACTTGGTCTGGAGACTGACCCACTATGAGCCAGTCGTCCAGGTAAGGAAAGATGGCAATCTTTTGCCTTCTTAAGTGAGCAACTGCTACTGCCAGGCATTTGGTGAATACCCTTGGGGCAGAGGTGAGGCCGAAGGGCATTGCTCTGAACTGGTAATGGCCTGAGGGCAGTTCGAATCTGAGGTACTTTTGGTGGGAGCTTCTGATGAGAACATGGAAGTAGGCATCCTTAGGTCCAGGGACTCTAGCCAGTCCCCTGGCCTTAGGGAGGGTAAAATAATTCCCAGAGTCACCATTTTGAATTTTGGTTTTAAAAGGTGCTTGTTTAGGTATCTTAGATCCAGGATGGGCTGCCATTCTCCTGTCTTTTTTGGGGGTAAGGAAGTACCTGAGCCAGGAGGGTTGAGACTTCTGTTTCCAAAGCAAGAGCCTCTGATGGATTTGCAGGTGGAAAGGATCTGGTTCTCATCTTTGGAAATTTTTTGAAGCTGAGAACCAGTCCCTGGCTTACTACTTCCAGGACCCACTTGTCTGATGTTAAAGACTCCCAGTTCTGGACGAAGTAAGCCAGCCTGCCCCCTACAGGTAATGGAGAATCGGCCCTGGGCATCCCATCAGGGTGCCTGTTTGGCAGGGGCTTTAGGCTGAGGGGTGGGAGCAGGCCTGCTCGTACCCCATCTGCCTCTCCCTCTGAAGAACCCCCTCTGGGCATAAGCTGAAGAGGAGGCCTGGGCTTGGTAAAAAGGCCTGTGAAAAGGCCTGCCCCTGCCCCTGGAAAGCTGCCTCTGAGGAGTGGCTTGCCTCTCCTTGGCCTGTGCACTCCTATAAGTGGTCCTATACTCATCCATTTTCTTCATGTAATTCTCTGTCTGCTCCCCAAACAGAGAATTACCCACAACAGGAAAATCCATGGCCTTAGCCTGGGTATCCTGTGACAGGCTAGTACACCTGAGCCAAGCCATTCTGTGAAAAGCCACAGATGTAGCCATGACTCTTGAAGATACATCATTAGAGTCCACTGCAGCATGGAATTGCACCTTGGATGCCTCAATACCATCAGCAGCCACCTGTTCCAGCTCCTTGGCAAGCTGGCCAGGGACCTGTTTCACTAAAGCCATAACAGTATCCCATCTGGATTTCTGGTATCTTGCAACATAGGCCATATAATTTGCCTGTCTGAGTCCCAAGGATGCTGCCATGTATTATTTCTTTGCCATGGCATCAATCCTCCTGGAGTCCTTGTCAGGGGGGTGTGAAGCCAAGGGAATATTTGCCTTATCACAGGCTGCAGCCTGCACTACCCCAACATGGCTGCATTGTTGTGAAAGGAACTCCGTATCAGAGCCTGACAATGTGTACCTCCTGTCCATCTTTTTATCCACAGGAGGTAAAGAATTAGGAGCTTTTAAAATCTTTATTGTCTGTTTCCTAAAAGATTTATGTAAAGGAATAGACAATCTCCTGGACTCTGGGATATCCATCATTTCCACATAGTCAGGCTCCTCCTGTTCATCCACAGCTTCTTCCAAAGGGAGCTGCAGGGTTTCAGCAACTTTTTTATAAAACAGAAAATGAGAAGGGGACTCAGAAAGCCTAGGGGGAGACACTCCTGAAGGTCTGTCTGGGGAGATGTCTGGTTCAATGGGCACATCCAGACTTTCAAAATCACATTCACTCTCTTCATAATCCTCCTCCGGTTCATAAAATTCTTCTATATCATATTCTTGAACTGGTGGAACCGACAGTTTACCTGATGGTGCCGGTTCGGATGTAACTGGGGAAAGCGACTGGACAATTTGGATCGCTTTGGCTATCTCTGCAGCAGTTGGAGAAGGAAATTTTGGCTCCACACCTGCTGATTTTCTAGTCCTCTTTGCTGGAACTGGCTCTCCGAGTCAGCTCTCCGCTTGCCGAGGAAGTATCGCCTGGTCAGAGGGCACTCCCTCTGGTTCGGCTGGCACCGAACCGGCTGGCCATCCGGGTCACGGACTTTGGTTCCTCGTCCCTGGAGCCTACCAACTCTCTTATCCAGGGTAGCTGCAGGAAATTCTTGCAAATCTGGCAGTCTGCATTGAGGTGGTCAAACCCTAGACAATAAACACATGTGGTGTGTGGGTCAGCCTTGGCAAGGCTTCCCCACAGACACTACAGTGTTGAAACCCAGTGAGCCAGTTTTTTCTTTTGGGTTTCACCAGACATAATGTCGCCTAACCAAAACTTGCCCTTTTCGGCAAATCGCCAAGAAGACACCCTTATCGGTTCCCAACCGTATCACGGTCATGGAAAAACCGTAATGAAATCCGCTTTTTAGAACCGATAAGAACCAGGAACCGCACTCTAAATGTAATTTAACAAATTTAACAACAACCTGATCGGTTCAAACCGAACCGATAACAACGCTTACAAGTTCCACAGAGAAAAGTAAACCTATCTATTACTTACGATACCACAGACAGAGCTTGGAAACGACCGGTTATGTTAAAATTACAAATGCGGTTTAGAAAACCGAGAAATAACACTTTTTAACCGACAAATGAACGAGCAGTAGGAGGAATCTCCGGAGCGACTGTTCAGTGAGGCGGAGTAAAGAATCTGATAGTTTCAGTTTGAAGATCAACAGACAGAGTTTTTTCAACCGAGCTCGCGCTCAAGATTCCATGCCTGGCATGGAAGTTAACTCTTTCACCTCCGGAGCAGTTCTAAGGCTGGGACAAACTGCATATGTCATAATATAGCAAGACTTCATGTTGTTTGAAAGGAGGTTCCATGAATTTGCCTATATACAAATTTAGATCCCAAGGAGGGAATGGTTCCCTATTACAGTGTCAGTGGCTCAGTAGGTAGCACACTCGCCTCTGAGGCCGGGAGATCAGAGGGCTGTGGGTTCAGTTCCCACATCTGCCACTTGGGTTAATATCCCAGTACTGACACTGTAGTGCAGCATGAGAGGGGTGCTGCACTTCTGAGGTGCCGTCTTTCGGATGAGACGTTAAACCGAGGTCCCATCTGCCTGGATTGGTGGTAGTTCAGGTGGATGTTAAAGATCCCATGGCACTTATCGAAAAGAGTAGGGGAATTTTATTAGGCAAAAAAACCAAACATCACATTTAAACAAAAAAAGGAAATAAAATAATACAGAACAAATCTTAGAGAGAACAAGAAAAATCAAAAAAAGGAAAAACCTCTCCATAAATAAGAAACATAAGAAGTAGAATATTTTTTACAATCCTGACAATGAACAGTTTGTAAGTCATTCACAATAGTAGAAAGAATAACATCAAAATCAGTATGAGATTGTTGTAATACAAAAGAGCAACGGGCTTGCCATAAATAATATTGTAAAAGTGCAAAAAAAACATTCAACGTGCTTCTATGATATCTATCCCAATCACCCAGATAAACACCCAACACTAGAGTACAATAAGAAATAGAACGTAAGTGAGGCATATGCCAGCGACTAGCTGTGAAGTCCCAAAACTGCTGACTATAAGGACAGTCGATAAAAAAATGAGATTGACTCTCTTCAGTAGCAACACAAGCTTGTCTTAAACAGTATCTGTCTATGAAGGTTTATATTTCAGATTTCTCGGACTCCTAACCTACCATGAGCAGAAATCCATATAATATCCCAAGTTTTGAACAAAATCTTATTATCAGATAATTTATGAGACATATTGCATATTAGACGGAGAACAGAGTGGAAAAGCAGTGATATTTTCTGAACATCATATACAATGTAGTCATAAAAGGACTTCCGGTGTAAGGACTGTAGCTTCTGTAAAGGAATCTTCCATTGATGTAATTTCTTTAAAGTTGAGACGCCATATTGTGGTATATTATCCGACAATAGTAATTTAGGGGAGAATGGACCATTTAAAAAATACTTATGCCAAATGGATTTGATCCAGAACTGCCAAGGAAGAGATGGTACCTGCCAGATGAAAGAAAAGGAAGAAAAAGAAAGATAGAGTGAAAAAACTATAGGATTAATCATATGTAATCCCCTTCTGCAGCGAAGATACGTAAACTCTCTTCACCGATTCAGTCTATTGCCCCACAACATCTGAAAAACACTATAAATCCTAGTTTGAGAAAACTGGAGGTGGAAGAGGTGACAAGTAAAGAAAAATGGGCAAAACAAATTTTTAATGATCAAGACCCTTTTTTTTCCAAATTTCAGTGTTTCCACTGATTAACTTTAGTTTCACCTACAGTTATCTGCTTGTCCCAATTATAGATTTCCATGTTGTTCATCCCAAACCAAACACCAAGTATTTTCTGAGGCCCTGTGACAAGAGGAATGCGAAAACAATGGGATAGGTCAGGAGCCAACTGTCCTAATTGCATCACAAACTTTTCAGTAAAATTTAGAGAGGCACCAGAGTATCTGCCAAAAAAGAAAATTTCCAAGGCTCTCTGCAAAGAGGTGGGTCAGCTAAAAAAGGGTCATATCATTCATAAAGCAGTAACCTTAACCAATTCAAGGCCCACGGAAGGGCAATACCCAGAATAGAAGTATCATTAACAATGCTCCTAATCACTGGATCCAAAACGAAAGTGTATAATAAGGGGCTTAAGGGACATCCCTGCCTAACTCCTCGAGAAATCCTGATATTCTCTCCTAATAACCCATTTACTACTGGAATTGAAACTGCAGAAGTGTATAACAATGAAATCCATCGTACAAAAACATCAGGGATTCCATAGGAAGAAAGCACAAAATATAAGTAAGAATGGCTAACTGCATCGAACGCCTTGGATTGATCTAAAGCCGCAATAATTTCAGAGGAAAAAAAATTTTGCTGAGAAGCGAAAAGATCACGAAGTAAAAAAAGATTATGCTGTATTTTCCTATTTTTAATCGCACAGGTTTGTGCAGGGTGAATCAAAAGTCTGGCTAATCTCTCTAATCTATTATTCAGGATTTTAGTTAAAATTTTATAGTCACTATTTAACAGACAAATCGGTCTCCAATTAGAAAATAAAAACTTATCACCTTTTTTATAAAGAAAGGTCATTAAGGATAATGAAAATTCTGGACAAGGGATCTCTGAGGATAGATAACAATTATACACTATAGGCAGAAAACCCATAAAGTCAATACATTTTTATAAAATTCATTTGGTATGCCATCCATACCAGGGGATGATCCAAGCTTTAATTGTTTAATGACTTCAGTACCTCAGCAGAGGAGATAGGTAATTGTAAAGATCGACCAAATCCTGAGATATTTTTGGAGGGAAGAAAAAACCGTACTTGAAAGAGAATCCGGATGTAATACCTGGGGGGATGAAAAATAAGTCTGACTGTAGCCCTGCACAGTCTGTAACATACCTAAATCAGAGGTAATTAGGTCACCAGTTGCATCAAACAAACCAGTCATGAGAGTATCTTTTAAGTGAGTTTTGCATGCATGGAAAGGATCAGCCATTGGTGATTTTTACAAGAAAACGAAATTCCATATATAAAGATTCTGGCCTATTGTATTGGTAGTTTTTCATTTGTTGCTTAATAACTTTGATTTGAGAAAGAGAGCGAACATAATCCTGTGGGGAAGGGACATAAGCCTGTATAATTGGTTCGTGAGAAATAAATATTTCCTATAATCATCCTGCACTTTGTTTTACCCCAGGACTGAAATAAATGTTTAACCTCAATCTTAAATTGCTTCCACCATTCATATGGGGAATCAAAGAGGGCTAAAGTAGAGGATTTGGCAGCTAAGAAAAATCCAATTTTGAAAAATAAACCGGTCTGAAAGAAAGGAAGTATTCAGTCTCCAACGTGATATGCCGGAATACAATCTGGGAGGAAGATATCGAGGGATAAAGTACAAAACAAAACATGATGGTCAGAGAATTCCACTGGAGCAATAACACAGGACACAATGTGAAGATAGTGTGAAATAAAAACATGTCAATTCTAGTGGCAAGGTGTGTCTATGATAAGTGTTTCCACCTACGGGTATAAGCTACAGAAAACATCTAGAAGTCCAGCAGCTGTTACCACTTCAAATAAGGCATGAATCACAATACACTTTTTACCTTGATCCTTACGAAACTGGATATCAAGAGAGCAGTTAAAATCCTCCCACACTAAATGTCTCTTTGTAAACAAAAAGGGTTTAATGTCCGAAATAAGGCAATGCGCCTGATTTAGTCTGTGGAGCATAAACATTAAGAAAGCGAAAAAATAATCACCCCATACACAGTCTAATATGAGAGCCCTTCCAGGAACAAATCTATGATTTTCAGAATTTTAAAAGAAGAGTTACCAAACAATATGGCCACACCATCTGCAGTTTCTTACTATATGACCAAAAGGAGGGGCCACAGGTCCATAGTCTTTTCAACCTTTGCTCCTCAGAGATAGAAGAGATCCTAGTCTCTTGCAGAAATATGATATCCAAATGCAAAGAGGTAAGATATGTGAAGATGGATATCTGTCTGTGAAATGTCTTAAGACTACAGACATTGAAAGAAGCAAACTTTAAAGCTGCCATGGAAACTGCTCAAGAGCTATGCTTCTGACTCACTTTTCTTTTTTTTCCTTTTTCCCTTTTTTATCTTTAGCAAGTTCAGTAGATTTACTATCTTCATCCTCCGTCACAATTTCAGAGAGATGAGAGGTCTCAGATTCCAGGTCTGAGTCCCTAACGCCTTCCTGAAGGGGAAAAAATTGTCAGTCACAACCGGGCTGGCCTGGGACTGTTTTAAAGAGGCTCTGTAAACCTCCTGTTCTTAACAATTTCAAAGGGTGGCATACTGACACCTGAGTCTGATTCTCCCAATGGAGGAGGAACCAGAAGCACAGTGTCCCGAGGATATTAATCATAGGTTGCTCAGGGTTAGCAATATCTGGAAAGGAGGAGGGGGACAGGGTCTTTTCTGGGGGGTTTGACCCTATCACCAGGAACCTGCACTTTAGCTTGGCTTTACGAAGTAAACCATCCTGGTCTAGGTCTCAGAGTTGTTATGCCTTGCCCATGGACACTGATGGAAGGCATGCCCTTTTGTCACAAAGATTACACTGAAAGATATTAATGCATCGGTCAACAGAATGCCCAAAACCCCACATAAAGGACATCTCATCATGTCACATACACTACTAATGTGAGTTCTATCTCCACATTTATAGCATGCCTTAGGCTGCCCTGCATAAAACACACCCTCTGTCTTTACCCAGAAAAAACTATTTGGCAGATGTACAACCTCAGAATTAACTTGCAACAACTTCACTTTAAACTTCCATCCCCTGTCCAAATACCCTCCACATCCAGAAGAGCTTCAGGTGGCCCCAACACCTCACACTTGGATTGCAGCCAGCGATAGATATCACTCACATTCACTCCTTCATTATGGAACATAATTGTAACAAACCTAAGTAAGGGACGAAGTTAAGGGATAGCAAAAAAGGCAACCATACTGATGATTTTTTGATTAGCATATTTGTCCCAGAATTTGTCCATATGAGCAGGTGTCTGAAAACTAACATCAAAGGAATCCTCCCCCGAGACATGAATTAAAGCATAGATGTCTTTGGCACAAAACCCCATTTTAGACTTCAAGAGTTGGTTAAATACATAGTATCTATCAGGGTGTTCAGTCAAACCCCCCCTATAACGCAGACGTACAGCATTTCGACGAGGGGCTTGTTCCAATTTCGATTTAAATAAGTCTGATAATGGTGGTTTGGAAGTGGTGCTCAAAATGGGGGCAGTAGGACCCATGGACAAAGTAGAAACAGCAACAGGGGGTATGCTGGAAAGTTCAGGCTCTAAAACCCCTCTTCCTCCCTTGAAGTAGATGGCTGAGGATAGATGTGCTGTTCAGGAGTTTTCCTACCTGAAAGCGGAGTCCAGTCTAAATCGGAACCCAATCTCCTGAATCAGTCCTCTTCCAACCTGCTTCTTGAAGCGCCATCTCTTCAGACCAGTCCATGGCCTCATCGCGACTTCCTCTCTGGTAGCCCGATTGCTGCTGCACCAATGATGACCGGCGCGGTCCTGCACGCCCACAGTCCCTCCCGGAACCGCCTCTCCAACATCAGTTCCTGCACTCGGATAAGCGCGATGAATGTCTTCCACAGCAAGAGCTTCATCATGAGACCGAGCAATATCAGGTAAGGTCTCCGGAATTAAAGGCACTGTTGTAAGTGTAGCATTCCTGGTGAGCAAATCGGGTAGCTGGGGTGCAGAAGGAATGACAGGAGGTATGCTCAGCCACCAGAAGACAGCAGTACAATCAAGCAATGGAACTCTGCTTCTCGCACTCCTCTACCTCCTTCTCCTTCCCGACCTCCAGAACGTCTGCCATGCTAGGCGCCGACGTCAGCAACTAGCCACCGACCAGCAGCCAGTAGGGGAATTTCCCCGGTGTCCTGGCCAAATTTCCCTCATTCACTAAAAATACCACCAACAGCTTAATCTGGTTCAAGGTCAGTTGGCATTCATCTGTATCCCCTTCCCCCGGGTCGTGCCTGAAAATAGGCAGGATTTGTCTAGTGCACTTACCCGGTCAACAAAAGCTAAATAAATAAATAAATAAAAATAGGAGGGAACAGGTGTGCTAAGCCCTTTAAGAATTTTCTGAAGATTGGGTGCGAGGCTATTGTCCTCTGACTACCTGCAGATAAGTAAGCAAAGACTTCTGCTAGATGAACCTTAAGGGTCATAGGCCTTAAACCCAGGGACCAAACAGTCAAGCAGAATAGGCAAGCTCGAATGAAGAGGATTGACCTGTTTGGATTTGCACTAAAAAGAAAACCTTTTCCATTCTGAAGCATAGCCTTTCCTAGTTGTAGGCTTCCTGGGCACTCTAAGGCACTCTCTCCTCAGAGAGCTGGAATTCAGAAAACACTAATTTCACAAGAACCAAGCCTTCAGGTGCAGGGTCTTAAGATTTGGGAATGCTACTCTCCCCTGAGAGGCAGTTAAGAGGCTGTATCTTTGGGGAAGATGGATGAGCTGCTTGATGAACAAGGTGAGCAACAGGGGGTACCAGGGTTGTCTGACCCAATCTAGGGCCACCAGTATCATGCTTGCAGACTGGCTCCCGAGTTTGAGAAGGACCCTTAGCAACAGTGGAAAGGTACACAGGAATTTCCCTGTTCAATCTAGGGCTCAGTCGAGCCCACCCTCCCACAGAGCTTGGTGTCATCCGCAAAAAGGCACATTTTGCCCTTAATGCCTTCCCCAACATCATTAGTAAAGGCACTGAACACCACCTGTCATAGCACTGTGCCCTGCAGAACTCGTGACTTCTCTAGTGTTAGATAATTCTCTACCACCAAAACCTTCTAGGTTCTACTCCTCAGTGAATTTTCCACCCATCTTGTCATTCAAACCCCGGGAATCCCTCATTATGTTTAACATGTGCAGCAAGCCCAATAGGTGAAGCTGCCCCACAGCGTGAGGTTTAGAATTTCCAACACCATTTGAACTGCTGCCCTCTAGGTGTCGCTGCCAACCACAGCCTAATGTCAGATCTTTCTCTCTGCCCAAAGAAGCAAGTTGCCGCGAAGCGCACTCTTCAGCAACTCGCAACTTTCACATTTTTCCTGCCATTTTATTTTTTTCAAACTACTGTGTCCTCTAAATAGTTTTATTGTGATTCTCGAGCAAATTTTTTATTTTTAGTTACTTTCCTACTCGTGATCTCTCCCGGTGACCCCCGTTCTGAAGAATCGAGTTCCTCTCAGCATTTTCTGGCGGAACTGCAGAAGACTGGTTTGCTGATTATTTTATTGTTTATTGGAGGGTTTTAACTAAATATTTGTGAATCAGGGTTTTTTCCTTAATGCCCCTCAGTACCGCGAGTCTCCTCAGCAGGTTCCCGCTTCAGAGACCTGTTTTCCCTGTCAGCAACTTCTCCTCTGAGGGAGGACGTTTTTTCCTGTTGCTGTTTGCCAGTTTTTTCATAACATTTAAAAAAATAAAAATAAAATAAAAAAAAAAAGTACCCTGTCAGAATTATTTACTTAGGCTCCATATTACTTTCATTGGGAACCCTTTAGACCAGTGATATTGTGCATTGCAACACATTGTTTAACCAATTACTGTTTTTTGCTGTTTGTGGTGGTATAATGTCTTCTCTCTTTACCCTTCTCTTTCCTCAGGATGCGGGAGAAGGTCCTTCACAGGTTAACACCCCTAAGACCTCTAGGGACCCCTCTTAAGGTCAGAAGCGAACCTCAGAGCAGGTCCCTGGATCAGTTCCCTCTAAGAAGAAGCAGAAATTGAAGCATACTGCTGCCCCTTCTGCTGAAAGGCAAATGGAGACACCAGTGGACAGTTTAAAATACACCATAAAAAGGATTACTGCCCTTCCTGCCCAAAGGCAAAAGGAGATGCCAGTGGAGAACATACAGACCAAAGTGATGAAAGCCGCTGCCTCTCCTGCCGAAAGGCAAAAGGAAACGCTAGTGGACATACATAAGCAGAATTTCAAAAAGATCACTGTCCCGCTTGAACAGCAAAGGGTGACGCCAGTGAACTGGGCTACAGTGCCCTTGCAAGAGAAGGCTGCTACGGTTTTACGATTCTTCCAGGCCATGGAAGATACGATGACCCTACAGGTTCCTCCTCAGTCTTGCCACCCATCCTGGGGGACGGGGTGACGATTCCTGCTATGAGGAACCTGAGGATGAGGGAGACACCATAGACTCAGACAGTTCCCCCTATCAGGACTTTGGATCCCTTCCACGGGAGCAGGATGATTATCCATCACACTATGCTTTTGTGAAGCAGACAGTGGATACTCTGGCTCTTTCCACTCCAGAGACAGATGAGGAAACAGAGGAGGCTGACCACTTGGATATGATGGGGATAAACCCCACAAAAAGGCTGCTCTTACCAGTGCACAGGGCACTAAAGAGAACAACCTGCAAACTTCTTCAATCCCCCACATCTGTCATTGGGGTGGACAAGAAAATAGAAAGTACCAGCTAGCTGGCCCAGTGGCACTGAGGGTTGAGGCGCTGGATGCCACACAATGCGCACGCCAGCGACCCATGTTCGGGAATGAGCATGGGCCATCGGGGTTGGCAGGCGAGGGAGAAGATTGAGCATCGGAAGGACAGCTCTCCTCTCCCAGGGAGGGAGGGAGGACTGGCACTCCCGTCAAATGACTACCCCCAGGTGGAGGCTAGAGGGTAGTGCGAGTCAGAAGGGCCAGACGAAGGGAGGGTGCTGCAGGACTTCTGCGGACGTGCACATGTCTCTATGTGTACATGTCCTGCATACTTCCAGCAACGGGAAGGGAAAAAAGGAAAACACCTCAGGTTATTAAGATGATGACCGACTCCCACTAGGGCTCCGCACCCGCCACTGGCAGGGGGGGAAGTCTTTGTGATACCGGGTGACAGGGCTGGGGTCAGTCAGAAGGGGAAGCAGAGGGCAGACAGGAGGATAAAGTGTAGATATATATATACATATATATATTATATATTATATATAAAAAGTACCAGCTGGATAGACATAATGCTGAGTACCTCTATGTACCCGACCATGAGGGAGTGATCCAGGCAACTGCTTGTGATAAGGCCAGGATTCCCCTCTCTCCCCAACCTCCAAACAAAGATTTCAGATGGCTGGACAGCATGGGGAAGAAATGTATGACAGCCTCCCTGCTCCCGAGACAGGCTGCATATACGGCTTACACAGTTCAGTACCAGAAAGCCCTTTGGAACATGGCACTGTCCCAGTGTTAGCAAATACCTGGGGACCAGGCCCAGCCAGGACATAGCAGACACTGCTACAACTGCCCTGCAGGCCACCAAATACCAGTACCACATGGCCGTGGACAGAGCAAGAGAGAGATCTGCGGATACAGCAAGACAGAGACCTGGGGATCATCATATCAGATGACCTAAACGCAAACAAGCAGTGTGAAAAACCGGTGGGGAAGGCAAACAGAATGCTGGGATGCATAGGTAGGGACCTAACCAGCAGAAAGAAAGAGGTGGTGATGCCACTGTACAGATCACTGGTAAGGCCTCACCTAGAATACGGAGTCCAGTTCTGGAGACCGCATCTCAGGAAGGACAGAGACAGGACAGAGGAAGTCCAGAGAAGGGCAATGAAAATGATACATGAGCTGCACCAGAAGCCGTATGAGGAAAGACTCAGGGACCTTAATATCTATTCACTGGAGGAGAGGCGAGAAAGAGGGGAGGGATATGATAGAGACATTCAAGCACATTAGGGGTATAAACAGGGTACATGAGGGAAGCATATTTCAGTGGAAGCATTGCATGAGGAGAAGGGGACATGATATGAGGCTGGAGGAAGGAAGGTTCAGGGGGAATGTTGGGAAGTACTTTTTCACAGAAAGTGTGGTGGATCCGTGGAACAGTCTTCCAGCGGAGGTTGTGGGGGCTAAAACAATACCGGGGGTCAAGAGCGCATGGGATAGCCATAAGGGTATCCTGGAGATGGGAAGAGAAGGCATGTCGCAGATCAAATAGGATCTGGGCTGTCAACACTAAGTAGAGAAATGGGCAGACTAGGTGGGCCGTACGGCCCTTTTCTACTGTCAGATTCTATGTTTCTATGTAATAAAGACACTTTTTCAAGTGATGTACTTTAGTTCTGCTGTAGCCATGGGCTCAAAAGGAGGCTCCATGAGCTTGGCTATGCAGAGATTCACATTCCAGGGAGGGACAGGTTCCCTAATTAGGGGTTGAAGGTGTGATAAGCCCTTGAAAAATTTCTTAAAGATGGAATGAGAAATTATAGACTTCTCCTTTCCAGCAGGAATGTAAGCTGAAATGGCTGCTAGGTGAACTTTCAGGGATGAAACACTTAGGCCAGAGGTCTGTAGGTGCACCAAGTAGTAAAGCACTGAAGAGAGAGTAGCTTTTAGTGGGTGGATATGCCTGTCCTTGCACCAACGGGAAAATCTTTTTTCCATTTGGCTGCATAGGTATTTTTAGTACTAGGCTTCTTAGCCAGGCGGAGGATCTTTAGGATTTGCTCTGAGTACGGAGAGTCTGGACACTCTAGCTCTTGAAGTGCCAGGCTTTGAGGTGAAGAGACTCCATGTTGGGATATGTTATCCCTGTCTGAGGTAGAGTCAGGAGACTGTGGCTCAAGGGCAGTCAAATTGGTTGCTTGGCTGACAGGGCCAGAAGCAAGGAATACCAGGGTCCACCAGAATCATGGTGGCAGGCTGGGTTCTGAGTTTCAAGAGAAACCTGAGTATCAAGGGAAAGGGAGGGAAGACATACAGAACTTCCCTGTCCAGTCCAGGTTTAGGGCATCCACTGGTACTGTGCCCAGAACTGGAGGCCTACAGCAGTACAGGGGGATCTGATAATTGGGGCTGAAGGCAAAGAGATCTATCTCTGGAGGGCCCCACCCGAAACTGTGGCAAGTACTTGTCCGTTCAGGGTCCATTCATGGTGGCCCTGGCTTATACAGCTCAGGGCATCTGCTAGCACATTGTCTTTTCCTGGCAGATGAATGGCCGAAAGCTGTATTTCCAGGGAGTAGGCCAGAAACCAAATAGTCATGGCCTCCGTGCAGAGCTTCATGGACCTTGTGTCCCCCTGCTTGTTGATATAACATATTGCTGTGGTATTGTCTGTTCTGATCTGGACAGACTGACCTTTTAAATGAGGGCTTTTATTGCCAGATAAATGGCTGAGTTCGAGGACGTTTATGTGGATTCCTTGGGGGACAATGTCCCGCTTATGGACTGGTCTGCCAGGTGTTCCCCCCATCCTAGAAGGGAGACATCTGTAGTGAGTACTCTGGATGGTTTCCTTTGCAGGAAGGGAACCCCTTCCCTGAGATTTTCCAAGTCCTTTCATCAGTCTAAGGCTTGTAACAGAGTCCTTTTGACTGGAATGAGTTTTGACATAGAGTCTTTTTTTCTGGGGCCAGGGAGCCCTCAGGTGATACTTGATATCCCTCATTTGGAACCTGGCACCTGGTACCACAGCTGTGGTAGAGGCCATGTGGCCCAGAAGCCTCAGAAGTGTCTGGCTGGCCTTGGCTGGCCCAGGATGAAAGAATCTGCTAGACTCTGAAGGTTGTGTGCCCTGTCGAGAGGGAGCAGGGCCTTTCCCTTGTGTGTGTCCGGTTCTGCTCCAATGAATTCCAGTACCTGAACTGGTTCAAAGTGGGATTTCTGAGTATTGATTAGGAAATCTAGGTATTCCAGAGTACTCGGAGTTAAACTGAGAGAGTCTCTGACCGTCTGTTGAGACTGGCCCACTGTTAGCGAATCGATCAGGTAGGGGAAGACAGATACCTATAGTCTCCTGAGATGGGCTGCCACTACTGACAGGCACTTTGTGAAGACCCTGTGCACTGAAGAAAGGCTGCAGGGCACTGATGCAAACTAATAGTGGTCTGAAGGCAGTCTGAACCTGATAAATCTTCTGTGGGACTGCCTGACTGGAATGTGAAAATAGGTGTCCTTTAGGTTTAGGGAAGCTAGCCAGTCCCCCTTTTGTAGAGATAGAATCACCACAGCAAGGGTGACCATCTTGAATTTGGGATTGAGTAGGCGTTTGTTTAGGTACCTGAGGTCAAAAAATGGGTCGCCAGTCCCCATTTTCTTTCTGAGTTAAGAAGTATCTGGAGTAAAGACCCTTTCCCCAATGGGGAGAGGGAACTTTTTCTACTGCTTTTGCAGACATAAAGGACTTTACTTCTAGCTCTACCAGTAATTTCTCCATAGGGGTTAGAGATTTTAGTGACTTCTGACCCTGCTGTATAGGAACTTTTTTTTAACTGCAGGGTGAGTCACTGACTCGCTAAATCAAGCAGCCACTTGTCTATGGTAATGAGACGCCAGTAGTGGAGGTAGTGGGTTAGCCTTTCCCTACTGAAGGAGGGGAGGCGACCTGGATTTTGCAGTCAGGAGATTTGCTTGGACTGAGTGTTTGAGGGAGGCAAGAGACTTACGTCTCTAACCTCTCCTTCCTCTTCCCCTGAAGAAATCCCTCATTTGGGAGTAATCCGGGGCACTGGCAAAGGGCAGAAGGCCCTGTGGTAGTAACATCTGCCTCTGTTCCTTCTGCTCTGGGAAGTAGAGGCTTTTTTTTTTT
Source organism: Neoceratodus forsteri (assembly GCA_016271365.2). NCBI lineage: Eukaryota > Metazoa > Chordata > Ceratodontiformes > Ceratodontidae > Neoceratodus > Neoceratodus forsteri. Next base: position 1,269,351,503 of record CM057449.1, on the reverse strand, counting down.
GCAGCATTACTTTGGTAGATGGTTTTGTATTCCTCCACCTTTTTCATGTAGGCTTCAGTTTTATTGCCAAACAGGGACTTTTTCTCACAGCCTGAGTGTCCTGTGAGAGGTTGGTTGTTCTTAGTCAGGCATAGCACCTAAAGGAAATGGTCTGGGCCATGGCTCTGGAAGCAGTGTCATTAGTGTTTACTGCCATTTGTAACATGGCAAAAATACGAGCAGTGCAGGGAAGAAACACGATTGGTGCAAGGGCATCAGATGGTACAACAGCAACACGGCATTATGAGACGATAATGCCATGCTGAGCTCGTGAGGACGCTCACAAAAGTATCTTAGCAGTATAAATTCTAGGGCAGTTCGACCAATAGGTGGCGAAAGTAAGACAGACCATTAAAGCGAACTGACAGCAGGAAGAGAGATAGTGCGGGAGTCTGTTGCCCAAGACTCCAAGTGTCAAGTAGAGGAGATAGCAAAGAAGGGCCAATTGTTCTGTGTCCCAGCCACCCACCCACCTGATACTGTAGAAGTCGCTGAATGATCGAACAGAGGACTGGTAAGTACAGGTGAGCAACAGATCACAGTGAAAGACAACAGAATTTGTGTCAGTGTGTGAAAGTGCCACCTATTGGTCTCAATCATGAGCAACAGTGGAGACCAAAGGTGCTGCGCCGGCAAGTGTCCGATTTGTGAAGCAGTCGAGAGACAAATGGGTAGGAGATAACATATCTCTGTAAGCGGAAACTGTGGTCTGTACTGGGTGGCGAGTTGGCGAGGCAGATAACAATAGTGGGACCAGATTTGCTATAGAACAGCAGGGTGGCAGCAAACATATCAATGGGAAAAAAAAACAGAAGTGCTGTGCTCCTCTGAAAGCGCCACCTATTGGTCGGAATACTGACGGCCGCGCTGTAGACGCAGGGCACAGAAGAAAAAATTATTCACCTTAGTAATTATGTTTCTTCTAATGGAGTCTTGCTGTATAGGAAAACAAACAGAACTTACAAGCTCAAATGGGCAGACTGGGTGGGCCACAGGCCCTTATCTGTCGACACTGTCTATGTATCTATGTATTCTGACATATTGCAGCGATTCCCAATTTTTGAACTGCCCCGGAGAACAGAGAGTTAACTTTCTATGCAGGGCATAGAATGCTGAGCTCGGTTGAAGTCTCTTGTCTGGAGTGTTTCAAACTCAAACCATCAGATTCTTACGAGCCCAACTAACTAAAAATTCTATATGGAAATTGTAAAAATTCCTACGAGCCAACTGGCAGAAAAAAGTTTGGATTCCCAAGGAAGACTCAAGTCAGGAAACCCAAACACCAAAAACCAATCTAATACAAATAACAGTAATAAATCAACACCCAAACAAAAAGGAGGAGGGTGTAACCAAAAAACACCCTTGGGGTGCAACACTGCACCTGCCCACCCACTTCCCAAAACAGGTTCTGAGAGGAGGCAGGAGGAGGGAGGTCAGAATACAGCAAGACTCCATTAGAAGAAACATAATTACTAAGGTAAATAATTTTTTCTTCCAACAACATGACGTCTTGCTGTATTCTGACATATTGCAGACTACCAAGCACTACCTCCATGGAGGTGGGACAGAACCTACTTTGGGAATAGGCTCTGAAGTACTGCTGTGCCAAACCGAGCATCACTCCTAGCCTGGATATTCAGAGAGTAATGCTTGGTAAAGGTATGGACTGTTTTCCAGGTGGCTGCTTGAGAAATTTCTAAGAGAGGGATATCCCTGGCAGCAGCCAGGGAAGCAGCTGTACCTCTTGTGGAATGAGCCCTCAGGCCTGAGGGTGGAAATTTTCCCAGTTTCTCATAGCAGAATTGTATACAGGAAACAATCCACCTGGCAATAGTTCTCTTGGTGGCAGGTTTGCCCTTCTCCATTTCCCCATAAGTGAGAAACAACTGGAGGGAATCAAACCTGTGACCATTGGTATGCTCTACATAGTAGCTAAGGGATCTTTTAACAACTAAACTATGTAGCCTCCTCTCCCCTGAGGAAGAATGACCAGTGAAGAAAACAGAGAGAGACACAGACTGATTCAAATGAAAGTCTGAAACCACTTTGGGCAAGAACCTCCTATTGGTTCTAAGGACCACTTTATCTCTATAAAAGGAGATAAAATCAGGTTCCACTGACAGGACTTGTAATTCACTGATACATCTGGCAGAGGTAATAGCTACCAAAAACACAGTTTTCCAAGTCAAGTACTTAAGCTCTGCTGAGAACATAGGCTCATAGATGTTTTTCACGCATGCGCAAGAATGGCGGCTGAGCTGAGCCGGCCAGAACGTCGTTTTTACTTCTTTGTACTTTTTGTATTTAATTTCGACCTTGTATTTTTAACATCGGTAACATCGGTAATAATTTAGCCTTTTGAGCTTTCTCAGTCCGTTATATTACCTTCCGTTTTCTGCAGTTTGAAGTTGTTTTGATTCTTCGGTCGTTCGCTTTGGCATTTGGTGTGGATTGCTGTAGCGCTGCAGCGTGAAGTTGTTCCTCCTCTTCAGTAATTTATTTGACGATTTTTGAGTGCTCAGAAGTGGATGGGAAGCGGTCTTCTTTGTTGGGCACTGGAGTTCTGCAGCTGCTTGGCTGACGTTCGTGGCACTTGCCTGTCAACTTCGGGATTTTATTGCCTCTACCCCGCCTCCGGCTGGTTGGATTAAAGGTTTTGGAGACCAGGGGCTGTTGTATAGAGCTTGGAACTCGGGATTGCAGGAACCTGTCCCAGGTTCCTGCCGGTGAGTGTCTGCGTGACTTTGGGGAACGAGTGGAGTTTGGATTGATGTGGGAAAAGCTGTGCTGCGATGGAGTTCTGCTTTAATGTTAATGCACCGATGTGGTGCTGTCCCCAGTGATTTTGTCCATCTGACCCTCTTGGGAGACTGGTTGTGGCGCTACATCAAAAAGGAGGATTTATTGCCTTGCTGCCTGAATTAGGTTGTGCAGCCAGGAACTGGTCAAGCTCTCTATTTTGGCCTGTGGAAGTGTCGAGTGTAGCACTTAAGGAATCAGCCTGAGTGTTCCTAGGGTGGGTGCGGGGTGCTGCTGTTTATACCTAGGGGGCTGCGAGCATCTACTGGAGGGTTGATGCTTTTTGGGGCTCCGGGGGATGCTGGTATAGCCTGGCAGAGGCCGGGCTGTGTCTGGCAGCCCATATAGGGGGGACAGCATTCTCCCCACACCCTCCTGCGGTCTAACCAGGCTTTTATTAGTTGCAGAGTGCTCTTTCTCTGGCAGTTCTCGCCAGGCATAGGAAGATATTGACTTTTAAACAGAACGGACTTTGCTACATGGGGCGTATGATTTGACTCTATTAAGCTTACGGACCTTTTAGCTAGGGTCCAAATCGTGTTTATATATGGATTTTATGATTATACAGGAAGTGTTAATATTTTTAGCGTAGAAGAGTTTTATATTTTCATTTCTGTGTGTTTTATTTTTTTTATTCTTATTTTATTTTATAAGTAGTTGACCATGTATGGGTCTTGATTTGATTTTATGATTTTATTCTATTCTATTTTTATCTAAGATAGGTTGTTTTGCTATCAATAATGTGTTTGATGGGGTTTAAGGCGGTCAGGCGCTATTCTCCCGCTCTGCTCCGGGACCTTTGTCCCTTTTATTGTCCTCGATTACCCAATATTGCCTTCAACAACTGCCAGAGAGCTGGGATATTGAGAAGGCATTTAGGGAATCGATGGACTGGGCAGAGTGGGAGAATGGTGACGAGTGGGCTGATAGGGATAGTTGGGACAAGGAGACGCCCTGAAGTAAATGGAGTCAGGAGGGGCCCTCTTGCCTGATCTCCATACCCAAGGGCTCCACAGACTGTGGGCAGGTACTGCGATCCTCTCTGAAACTCATCCAACTCTAATCGGTAAAGAGTGTAATGCCAGGTCGATTAGGAACAAGACTGCTATCATTGCAGATCTTGTTGCAACATCTGACCTGGCATGTCCCAGACCTGGCTGGGCGAAATGCAGGTCCTAACTTAGACTCTGCAGCTCCAGCTGGGTTCTCTGCAATGCACCGTCCAGATTGGATCGTAGGGGCGGGGGAGTGGCCATCTTTTTTAGACCAGAGCTGAATCTTGTGGAGGTGCCAGTGGGGAACACCAGATCCTTTGAGTGTATCCTGGCAGCAGGTGCAGAGCTCAGGATTCTCCTCATTTACCGTCCACCCAGTGATGGTGGTGAATTCCTGAAGGAGTTCGCGGACTTCATCGTCGACATGGCACTGGAGTCGCCTAGATGGTTAATTCTGGGTGATTTTAATGCCTGGGTCGACGATGAACTCTCGCACTTTGGAAAGAACTTCCTCCAACTTATGTCTATGTTGGGCCTGTCGCAGGTAGTTACCTCTGCTACCCATATAGGTGGACACTCATTGGACCTGGTGTTCCTACTGGATTTGGATGTCTCATTTGGAGGTGGAACCAAATGCATGGACAGACCATCACACCATAAGATTCAGTTTTGGGGCTCCCCCCAATAGGCCTATCCCTACGGAGATGGTCCAGTATCGCCCTTTAAGGGGAGTAAATCCAGAAGGCCTAATGGCGGTACTGGACCTATCGGGTATTTCGGATGAGAGCATGGATCCAGGGGACATGGTTGTTGCCTATAACAAGTCGGTGACCGGGGCCCTGGATCGAATTGCTCCTGTTGGGTTCGCCCACTCACTCAGCGCCCAAAGACTCCCTGGTTTGATGAGTCTTTGAAGGAGCTGAAGAGAGTGGGGTGAAGGCTAGAGAGAGCATGGCGGAAATCCTGCCTGGATGCCGACAAACTTAGATTGATGGATCATTATGTTATCTATCAATCAGCAATATCCTGTAAGAAGTCAGAATTCCTGTCCAGGGAGATTGCTGCTGCAAGAAATCGACCGGCTCAACTCTTTCGGACTGTTGACAGATTGTGCAATCCACTCTGTCTTCAGTCCGGAAGAGATTTTTCACAAATAAAGTGTGATGAGATTGCTCGATTTTTTGCTGATAAGATTGCCGGCATTAGGGCGGATCTCAGCCGTGTTCAATCTATAAGGGCTTGCAGTGATCGGCGAGGGGAAGCAAACACCTGTGTCACCTGGTCTGACTTTGGTAGGCTGGAATTCATGGACATTATGAGGATTGTCCAGACTGTAGTCCAACTAGCTGTAGTTTGATCCGGCCCTACGCCACTTTTATTAGGTTGATGATATTATCTGCCCGATCATTGCTGAAATCATCTGAAGTCCTTGAAACAGGGATCTTTCCTGAACCCCTAAAGGAGGCGGTCGTTCGACCACTCCTAAAAAAACCTTCACTGAATCCGGACTGCCCAGCTAACTACAGACCTATCTCTAACCTCCCATTCTTGGTTAAGGTTATTGAAAAGGTAGTTGCACTGCAACTGGACGACCATCTTACACATCATAATGTCTATGATACTCTTCAATCAGGATTTAGGAAAAGACATAGTACTGAGACTGCTCTTGTCCGGGTTCTAAATTATCTCCTGATAGCAAGGGATCAAAAGGCTTGTACTATTCTAGTCCTTCTTGATCTCTCCTCGGCCTTCGACACTGTGGACCATGGTGTGCTTTTGGAATGCCTGCGGCTCCATTGTGGACTGTCTGGTACGGTCCTAAAATGGTTTCAATCTTTTCTCACAGGGCGGAGACATAGGGTTATCACTGGAACTTACTCCTCTGATGCCGCCTCCTGCCTTGTGGGGTCCCGAAGGGTTCCATTTTGGCACCCATGTTGTTCGCTGTCTATATGCTGCCATTAGGAGACATTATTAGGCATTATGGCTTGGGTTTTCACTGCTATGCAGATGACACCCAGCTATATTTGTCCTTTAGTCCCAGGCAAGTAGATGCGGTCTCTAGACTTAACAACTGTCTATCTGAGATCAGTGATTGGATGAGTGCCAGCTGGCTAAGGTTAAACCCGGATAAGACTGAGGTGTTGGTGGTAGACCCAGGTCGCGAGAGGCGGGCTGTAGGGCTGGTCTTCCTTCGGGCATATGGATCGATGGAGCCCAGCTCTCGACCTCAGATCGGGTGCGTAACCTGGGTGTTATCATTGACGATAGTTTGACGCTAAAACTTCAGGTGTCATCTGCCGTCAAATCCTCTTTTTACCATCTGAGGAATATCGCTCGGGTGAAACACCTTGTTCCTCCGGCTGACCTCCCGACATTAGTCCATGCCTTTGTTACCTCTCGCCTTGATTACTGCAATGCCCTGTACCTAGGGTTGCCGGGGGTTGATATCCGCCGCTTGCAGCTGGTGCAGAACGCTGCAGCCAGGCTTTTGACGGGGACATCAATTAGGAATCATATTACGCCTGTGCTGCGCAAACTGCACTGGCTGCCGGTTCAGTGGCGGATCACCTTTAAGGTCGGTTTACTGACCTATAAAGCCCTATACGAACAGGGACGGCAATATCTGCAAGATCTACTTGTTCCCTACCGTCCCTCCCGCTCACTCAGATCCACCGACGAGGGATTGCTAGAGGTTCCCAGGGTTCGTTTAAAAACATCTGGGGCACGAGCGTTTTCCTATGCTGCCCCGACCCTGTGGAATTCTCTACCTCGTCGGATACGGAGCTGCCTGACTGTCGAAAGCTTTAAATCAGAGTTAAAAACATATTTATTCCAAAAGGCCTATGGGGAGTAGTTATTGCAATGACATGAAATTGGAACTGTATTTTATTGTTGTTTGTTATGTTACATGTATGTTTTATGTATTTAACTACTGTACAGCGCTTTGACTTTGAAAAGCGCTCAAAAAATAAATTTTTACTTACTTACTTACTGCTCAAAAGGGGGTTGCATAAGTTGAGCAATGCAAACATTTAAGTCCCAGGCAGGGGCAGACTCACTAAAGGGAGGATTGGTATGAAGCAATCCCTTGAAAAATTTACAGAATACAGGATGAGATGACAGTGAGGAAGGCTTCCCACTGACAGGAAAGCAGAGACAGCTGAAAAGTGCACCCTGAGACTAGCCGGTCTGAGGCCTACGTAATTAAGATGGACCATATAGTCCAGAACTGTAGGCAATTCAGCAGTGTCTGGAAATATATGCTTCTTGGAACACCACATGCTGAATCTTTTCCATTTGGAGTTATACGTTTTTCTGGTGGCAGGCTTTCGAGAGGCTTTGAGAATATCCAGAACCCCTTGGGACAGATGCAAATCTGCATACTCTAACTCTTCAAGAGCCATGCCTTGAGATTGAGAGACCGAAGACTGGGGTACCAGATCCTCCCCTGAGAGGAGGTTAACAGGTTGTGATTCCTGGGAAGAGACGGGGGAAGATGGACTGCTAGGAACAGTAAGAGGGGGTACCAGGGCTGCCTGGACCAATCTGGAGCAATCATAATCACTTTGCAGGGTTGTGACCTTACCTTGACCAGAACCTTGAACAGTAGAGGAAAGGGAGGGAAGGCATAGAGAAATTTCCCTTCCCAGTTCAACGCCAGAGCATCCAGAGGGACTGCGCCCAAGACTGGGGGTCTGCAACAAAACAAAGGAAGTTGGCGATTGCCTGGGGCTGCAAAGAAATCTATCTCTGGAGTGCCCCATTTTGAAAAAATCACTTCCAAGGGTCCAGGGACCATTCGTGATGGCCCTGGGAGATCCTGCTCAGTGCATCTGCTAGCACATTGTCCTTACCTGGAAGGTGGACTGCTATCAGAGATGTCTGCAGAGAATAAGCCAGGGACCACAATTTCATGGCTTCCGTGCACAAGGCCGTGGACTGAGTGCCTCCCTGCTTGTTGATGTACCACATGGTGGTGGTGTTGTCTGTTCTGACCTGAACCACCTTGTTCTGCACTGACTGAGAGAAAGCCTGCAGAGCCAGAGAAACTGCCCTGAGTTCCAGCAAATTGATATGAAGAAGGGATTCCTGAGGGGACCACAGTCCCTGGGCTGTGAGAGCCCGCAGATGGGCTCCATACCCCAAAAGGGGAAGCATCCGTAGTAAGGACCACCGAATGAGGCTGAGCGACAAATGGGACCCCTTGCCTTAAACTGTCCTGATCCTGCCACCATTGAAGAGCTTGAATCAGTGTCCGAGTCACTGGAATCAGTTTGGTAAGAGGATCCTTCCTTTGGGACCAAAAGGCCCTCGGATGGAACTGAATGTCCCTCATCTGGAATCTTGCCTCTTGGACCACCGCTGTAGAAGCTGCCATGTGGCCCAAGAGCTGAAGGAAGTGCTTTGCTGGTCAGGACACCTGAAGGCTGAAGGAAGAAGCCAGTTCTATAAGAACTCTTGCCCTTTCCAGAGGAAGAAAGGCTCTTGCTTTGACAGTATCTAGCTCTGCCCCTATAAAGGTAAGAAGCTGCACTGGTTCAAGAACTGACTTGGGGAAGGTTGAGAAGAAATCCCAGGGAAGTGAGCGCTTGCTAAGTCACTTGCAGGTCTGACCTGACTGGTCTGGAGACTGACCCACTATGAGCCAGTCATCCAAATATGGAAAAATGGAAATCTTTTGCCTTCTTAGAAAGGCAACCACTACTGCGAGGCACTTTGTGAAAACCCTAGGAGCTGATGTTAGACCAAAGGGCATTGCTTTGAACTGGTAATGGCCTGAGGGCAACTTGAACCTGAGGTACTTTCTGTGGGAGCACCTGATGGGAATGTGAAAGTAGGCATCTTTGAGGTCCAGGGAGGCTAGCCAGTCCCCTGACCTTTGGGAGGGAAGAATTATTCCCAGAGTCACCATCTTGAACCTTGGTTTTAAAAGATGTTAGTTCAGGTATCTTAGATCTAGGATGGGTCGCCACTCCCCCGTCTTTTTTGGGGTAAGGAAGTACCTGGAGTACAGACCTTTGCCCTGGTGTAGGGTAGGAACTCTCTCTATGGCTCTTAAGGCCAGAAGAGATTAAACCTCTGCCTCTAGGGCAAGGGTTTCGGAGAGACTTGCAGGTGGAAAAGTTTTGGCCCTCATCTTCGGAAATTTTTTGAAGCTGAGAACCAGTCCCTGGCTTTTTACTTCCAGGACCCACTTGTCTGAAGTAACAGACATCCAGTCCTGGTCAAAGTAAGCCAGCCTGCCCGCTACAGGGATAGGAGAGTCGACCCGGGCAGACCTATCAGGGTGTCTGCTTGGCAGGGGCCTTAGGCTGAGGAGTGGATGTAGCCCTGCTCATCCCCTTTCTGCCTCTCCCTCTGAAGAACCCCCTCTGTGAAAAGGGAGAAGAGGCCTGTGCTTGGTAGAAAGGCCTATGAAAAGGCCTGCCCCTGCCCCTAGATTGCTGCCTTTGAGGAGTTGCCTGCCTCCCCTTGGCCTGTGCACTCCTATAAGTGGTCCTATATTCCTCCATCTTTTTCATGTAATTCTCTGTCTGCTCCCCAAACAGAGAATTACCTTCCAAAGAGAAATCCATGGCCTTAGCCTGGGTGTCCTGTGAGAGGTTAGTACATCTGAGCCAAGCCATTCTTTGAAGAGCCACAGATGTAGCCATGACTCTTGATGACACCTCACTGGAGTCCACCGCAGCATGAAATTGTACTTTAGATGACTCAATCCCATCAGCAGCCACCTTCTCCAGCTCCTTGGCCAGCTTTGGGGGGGGGGGCTGTTTAGCCAGTGCCAGTACAGTGTCCCACCTCGACTTCTGGTACCTGACTGTATAGGCCATATAATTAGCCTGCCTGAGTCCCAAAGAGGATGCCATGTACTGTTTCTTTGCCAAGGCATCCATCCTCCTGGAGTCTTTATCTGGGGGTGTGAAGACAAGGGAACATTAGCCCTGTCACAGGCTGCAGCCTGCACGACCCCAACATGGCTGCATTGTTGATAGAAAAACGCCGTGTCTGAGCCTGATAAAGTATACCTCTTGTCCATTTTTTTATCAACAGGAGGTACAGAATTTGGAGACTTTAAAATTTTTTGTGTCTGTTACCCAAAAGATTTGTGTAGGGGAATAGACAGCCTTCTGGACTCTGGGATGTCCATCATTTCAACAAAATCAGCCTCCTCTTGATCCTCTGTAGCCTCCTCCATAGGAAGCTGGAGGGTTTCAGCCACTTTTCTGCAGAACAGATAGTGGGAAGGGGACTCAGAGAACCTAGGAGGGGAAACACCAGAAGGTCTGTCTAGGGAGATGTCCGGTTCAATGGGCACATCCAGACCTTCTGCTCCATCATACTCACCATCTTGCTCATAATCCCCCTCCTCCTTAAATTCCGGTTCATTAAAATCTTCAGGGGCATAATCCTGAACCAGAGGAACCGACCGAACCGAACCCCTAGCTAACGAAGCCGGATCGGACGGAACCGGGCGGCGACCAACAACTCGAATCGCCGCAACTTATCAGCGGTCGGAACATGAAACTCCGGATCCGAACTGGCTGATTTTTCTTTACGTTTCCTCTTTGTAGGAACCAATCCCTCAGTATCAGCTCTCCTCTTGCCTGAAGAAGTTTCGCCCTGGTCAGAGGGCACTCCTTCTGGTTCGGTCGGAACCGAGCCCGGCTGGCCACGTGGGTCAGCAGACTTCTCGGCCTCCTTTTCCTTAAGTCTACCTAATCTCTTTTCCAGGGTAGACTTAGGAAAGTTTTTGCATATTTGGCAGTCTGTGTCGAGTTGGTCAAACCCCAGACAATAAACACAGGTGGTGTGGGGATCGGCCTTAGCAAAGACCTCCCCACACTCACTGCAGTGTTGAAACCCAGTGGGACGTTTTTTTCCTTGGGTTTCTCAGACATGACCAACCTAACCAAACTTACCCTTTTTTTGGCAACTGCCAGGCAAGACTCCCTTATCGGTTTCTAACCGTGTTACAGGTATAGGAAAAAACACGTTTTTTTTAACCGATAAGGACCGGTGACCACACACTACAGGAAAACACACAGAATTCAAATAAGTTGGATCAGTTCAGCCGAACCGATCGAGAAAAGTTGTTTACAATTTCCACAAGTAACCCAGAACTACTACCTAAAGTACTTACTGTACCGCAGACAGAGCCCTGAACCGTAATACTACAGGAGTTAAGCAGAAAAACCGACACTTTAACTGACTTGAACCAAGCAGAAGGAGAAATCTCCGGAGCGACTGTTCAGTGAGGCGAAGTAAAGAATCTGGTGGTTGGGTTTCAAAGTGCTGCAGACAGAAACCTCAACCGAGCTCAAGCTCAACGTTCTATGCACTGCATAGAAAATTAACCCTCTACATTCTGGGGCAGTTCAAAGGCAGGAGCTAACTGCAGATTGTCAGAATACAGCAAGACTTCATGTTGTTTGAAGCCTGGTTCTTGAGGAACTAGAATACTCAGATTACCATTTGTCATTACAGGTTCTGCATGTCCTAAAAGTGTCACGGAAACCAGCTACTCAGAAAACTTATGCATCCAAATGGAAAAGGTGTTCATAATGGTGTGCCTCTAAACATCTCAGCCCACATCAGGCTGCTCTGCTTACACTCTTGGACTACCTTCCACATGTACACACCATGGAATTCTGAGACCTGCTACCTAAAGAAAGAACACTTGGCAGTTATTTCTGCTGCCTGTAGTAAATCAGCAGGTAAGCAGAAACAGAGGCATCTCACCACAATTTTTTTTCCATATGTAATTTGTGCTTTTTTCCCGGTTTCTCCCCACCCGACCCTGGCAGACATGCGTGCACTCCCATTGACCCCCAACAACCCAGGCTTGTTCCTGAGCCCAGATCGCCAGTGTGGTGTGAGGTGCGGCATCCAACGCCTCAACCCTCATTGTCACCAGGTCGGCTGTCTCACCACATTTTCAAGTGGTAATTTAAAGGTCTCCTACATCTGTATTCTCCAGTTATGGAGCCCTGTCCCTCCATGGGATCTGAACATCTGTATAGCCAAGTTCATGGAACCTCCTTTTCAGCCAATGGCCATCGTGGATTTGAAGTATGTCACATGAAAGACAGTCTTGCTGGTAATCATCACTTCTGCCAGAAGGGTATGCAAGTTACAGGCCCTCTGCATGGACCCAAACTACATCATTTTCCACCGGGACAAGGTAGGCCTTGGTGCTAACAGAAAATTGCTTCCCAAACTGATGTCTGAGTTCCACCTGGACCAGTCCATCACCCTTCGGGTGATCTTTACGGAGCACTCCAGTACAGGCGAGCAAAAGCTACACAGTCTGAATGTCAAGAGGTCTCTGGAATACTATCTGGAGCGTACCAAGGACCATAGGTTTTCCTACACTCAGCTGTTCCTCACCTATGGTGAAGTAAGGAAGGGCAGACCAGCCTTGATTGTCACATGCATCCAGTTCTGTTACTCTAAAGCTGGCAAATAGTCACCTCAGGGTCTTAGGGCTCAATCCATGGGTGGTACTGCTGCCTCTGTGGCAGCAGTCAGGGATGTTCCCTTGCTAGAGATCTAAAGCGGCTACATGGAAAACAGTCCACACCTTCACAAGGCACTAATGTCTGGATGTACAGTCCAGAAAGATTCCAGGTTTCTGCAGAACCTTCTCCCTAAGTAGGTTCTGTACCCAGCCTCCCAAGGTACTGCTCTGTAGTCTGCACATGTTAAGCATACTGAGGGACTCCCGGGGTTTGAAGTAAAAATGACTTACAATAGTAATATTGTTTCTTCCAGGGGATCCCTCATTATGCTTAAATTTCCACCCTGCCTCCCCTTCCAGAACCAGGAAAAGGTTCCATAGTAATCACTTGGTATTACTATTTTATTTAATTGCTTGAGCATTCCTGTTGTTCATTTACAAATCACAAAGTTCTCTTTTTTTATGACAGCTTTGTTGGGCTGTCCTACTTGGCTCTTTGGGTCATATTCCATTTGTTTGGCATAGGATAGCTTAGAATATTGAATGGGTGGGCTCCTTGATCTGGGCTTCGGAAGATCCCACGTTAGGCTGTGGTTTGAAGTGACACTTAGTGGGCAGCAGTTCAAACAGCTTTCGAAATTCTAAACCTAGCACTCCGGGCAGCTTCACCTATTGTGCTTGCTGCACATGTTAAGCACGAGGGATCCCCTGGAAGAAACAGTGTTACTATGGTAAGTAATTTTTCCTTTTTTCTTCAACCCCTAGGCATACCAATTTTATAATCAGCCTTTTATGAGGCACAGACTCAAAAGGCCTTTCTAAAATTTAGGTAGAGATGTCCAATGCCTGACCCTTATCTACAGGTTAATTTGTCATGAGCTTCCTCCCATAAATCTGTGCTGCTTAGCCTCATGAAGGCTCTGCTCCACTAGATACTCTACCAACCATTCCTTAAGTAAAGTCTCCATGAGCTCGCACATGACCAAAGTCAAACTGACCGGTCTATAGTTCCCAGGATCATCCTTAGGACCGCTCTTATGAAGGGGTACCACGTGGGCTGTCCTCCAGTCCTGTGGCACCACACCCGACTCAAGTGAGCAATTAAATAGGTCCCCAAGTTCATCTGTCAGCTCCCTCAGCACCCTTGAATGTATTCCATCTGGACCTGGAGATTTGTCCACTTTCATTGCTAACAGCCTATTCCTCACTTTATCCCCCTTTATTACTATTTCTATGCTTCCTTCTCCTCATACATATCTTCCCCCGTTTGCACAGGGCCATCATTTTCCTTGTTGAAGACTGAGCAGAAGTATTCATTCAGCACTTCTGCTTTTTCTCCATTTTCCTCCACCCACCCGCTCTCTTTTCGAAACCTAACTATCCCACCTTCTTATCCCATTTTGCCTTATGTAACAAAAAAAGGCTTTCTTGTCCTTCCCAATTCCCTCTGCTAACTGCATGCTTACCTTCACCACAGGTTCCCCAAAATGAAGGAATTAGCAAGACTAAACACACCCCAGGTGAACAGTCTGTTAAAAGATGAACTACTCATGTACCCAATACTTGGATCACATTAAATGTTTTTAGTCTCCTCCTGTCTGACGTTTTCCTGTTTATTTCACTACAGTTCAAGATAGAGTAAGAAAGAAGGTAAATGAATTAGAACACACTTATACTAAACAAACAACTACTGTATACACAACAAGGCTATTGTTTCCATCTCAGGGTGACAGAAACGCTGCCTTTTGGACCTTTAGAGCAACTACCAAGAAGCTTCCTCAGTAAATCCTAGAATGTCTGCCGATCAGCATCATAGGTAGCTACTCCCCAAGAAGTCTCTCATACATCTCTCTAATCTGCCCTAAAGTTAACACACGCTTTGGTAAATCTTCCATAAGTTATGACCTTCCCCAATTGTGGAACAATCTTCAAAAAACTCTGAAGCTGGCTGTCCCTATAAAATTGTCCATGTTCAAAAAGTTATACTTATGCTTCTTCAAAGAATCCTGCAACTGTTTCCGCTGATGACCTGAAATCTGAGCTCTTGTAATCAGCACTTGCCCCTAGTTGTCCCCTGGACCCCCCATAACTCCTTCCTTCGGTTTCTCCTTATGAACCTCTCATGTAAATACTGTATATTGTTGCACATATTATCACTGTATGCACTGTGCATTATACTGCTATTTTTGTATTAGCTGGTTAACCCCTGCTTTGGCATACCCTTATGCCAATTAGTGTAGCTCTTGTCTGTTGTGTACCTGTATTATTACTGTCTACGTGTATATGTCCAGGTCTACCATGCAAATGAGCTCACTTAATGGTGCTTTGCCTGGTAAAATAAAGAACTGATTGATTGAAAACATCATAGAAACTTCTCCAGCTTCACTCTCAAGGACTATGATGACACCTCATCCCTCGATGGAAACATAGCCTTGTTGTGCATGGTTGCCCTTACACTATTCTATACATTATCCATACATGTATTGTAGCAGTATTAGCATCAGCTGCTTATACAATCACTTGCCTGCCTTCTCAGACAGACGAAAGGTGCTGTTGTTGCAGTCCATAAACACAGAATGTGGGTGGGATAGAGGAAAGTCAAAGAGTACAAGGGATAACAAAAGTCCCTGCACGCTGTGCCTTATGCTACTAAGATCATGAACATGGCTCATGTCACTTATTTAATATACTGACACAAAGTACAGTATTGTGTTTATATTCTGAGTTTCTACGTGTAAGTTCATTGCAAAATATTTAATATCATTAGAAAAGATGCTATATAAAAAACTGAAACAAAAAATCGTACATTCATTATACACAAAAATAATAAACTAAATACTTGACATCAGCATAACAGATGTGCCTGAGGGATCTTCCGTTACAACCAGTTATTCATCCTTACCCTCCAGTGCTTGGAACAGACAACAAGCAAAGATCGCTGAGTAAACGTGCAGAAAGAAATGCTCTGACAGTTGATACAGTAGATAGGCTTAGACTCCTCTTCAAAAACAGGCTCTGTATCCTGGGGGAAAAAAAACACCCGAAGAGAGCACTTTATTTACCCACAGAGTTTTCTTTTAATGCAATAATTCACAACAGCACTCTGAATTTCACTAAATTTGTTACACACCCCATGCATAGTTAAAATCCACAATGTCTACGTTACCCTTGAGAATTTCTTTTTCCCTCTAGACTTCTGCTAAAAAATGTCATGAGAAACAAAGACAAAATGAAACATAATGATATCAGATCAGACCTATAATAATTTGCAGAATGACAAACTCTCGGCAACAGTACTTTTTTTCCTTTTCCCACGGTAACGCAAGCAAACTGAATTAGCGTGTTCACAACCACAGCTGTATTGCCCATATGTCAAGGAACTCATCTGCCTACCTCATACAGATGGAAAGCAAGGACGTGGTGCGCTCAAGAAAGGACAGAGACACTCCAAATAAACCAAATGATTTTACTAGGTGGTCCAAAAACCTTTTACAGCAAATGCAAATGTAACAGGATTTCCTCGTATCAGCGTTCCCCTAGCACCAAGACTCAACATTAGTTGAGGCGTTAGGGGAACGCTGATACCAGAAAATCCTGTTACATTTGCATTTTGCTGTAAAAGGTTTTTGGAGCACCTAGTAAAATCATTTTGTTTATCTGGAGTGTCTCAGTCTTTCCTTGCGCGCACCATGTTCTTGCTTTCTGGGGTTGTGGTAGAGGTTTGCTGGCTCTTATGGTGTAGCTCGGCTGTTTAGCCGAATCGTGGCTTACGTTTGTTTTGGCCTACCACTACCTTATACAGATGGCAGACCACGGAGACCCAGGTAATATCTGAACCTTCAAAATTTTTATCCTTATGGTTAGCTAATTTTACTATGATGACCTCGACTACAATTATGTGCTCTAAAGGCTTATATTTCATTATTACCAAGCTGCAAGTTAACATCAGTTCTATTTTTATCCATATTAGTGCCTGTAAAGCATGACATGATACTCTGGTATGACAGTCACTATCAAAATTATACAGAATAATGCCGGCCCAGTGTTGTTGAGGGCTGAGGTGCTGGATGCCTTACCTCAAGCCATGCCGGTGACCCGTGTTCGGGAACAAGCATGGGCCATCGGGGATCGGCAGGGAGGAGAAGGACTGAGCATCCGCGGGACTGCTCTCCTTCTCTGGGGTGGGGGGGTTTCAGTTGTCGGCGCTCCACTGGCCCCTAGCGGCTGCTGGGGGGCAGCACACTGATGCTGCAGCTAAGGGGAGGAGATGGAGCAGACACCTGGAGAGAGTGCGTGCGGAAGCGCGCATGCTCTCACTGCTGGCATCATTGCATGCCCCACCTCCACACACAAGGTAGTAAACAGAAAAATAGCCCTGATGAATGAAGCTGTCCCTGCAGCGGCGCCCATGACAAGGCACCTCCCTGGCAATGGTCCGTTTGGGGTGGGTTGGGTTGAGTTGCTCCCCACCACCCTGCCACGAAGGGTAAGTCATGGGTGCATAAGGGAGGAGGGGTCTGTCCTTCGGGGGTTGGCGCTGGGGTGACAGCTGATGGCAGGCTTGCCACCGGGAGCTCCGGAAAGAAGTACCAGAATAAAATAAAAACATTATATAGAGTAAAAGGCAGGAGGATACCATTAGTTACGAACCTATAATGCCATCAATGGATTCTGGTGCATTAATAAACCACTAGTGTGAAGCTTGAGTCGTTCGTGGTGTCATCAGCTCAAGATGGAAGTGTTAACTCCATAACTGATGGTTTCCTAATTCTCCCTACTTGAAATATATGGATGCCTCCGTAACGGTTTCTTGGTAGTTACATCCCCCCCAAAAAAAGGCATTTTGTTTATACATTCTCCCCCAATCTCTGGTGCTGCCCCTTCAGCTTATCGATACCCCACCCCATACTCATCATCCCCAACACATAGGAAATCACCCATGGGGTTCACAGCCCTGCAGCTCCTGTGGCTGTGGTGGATTCCACTAGGGGGAATCTCACCTCCAGTCAGTCAAGTATGGGGTAAGTACCTTCCAGTGGGTTCTTCGGGCATGGGGTGGCAGTATCATCCTGCATGTTCCAGGGTATTTCCTTTATGTTTCTCCATATTCACCTGGATGCTTGCAATGCAGGCACTCAGTGTGCATGCACACATCCAATCACAGGGCTGCGCACAGCACCTGCCAGCATCCAGCCTCCTGCTAGCCACCTCTAACTGCATTGCTACCTGTGGTCATGCAGGTGGCAACATCCTGCCGGAACAAAGCAACATAAATCCACCGCGCTCACAGCCAAAATTGGAGGCAGTGGTTTAAAACTGCAAAAAAGCAGGTACCATTTACTGGATACAAGAGACAGCACAAACAGCAGAGTCTGCTTCCCTCCTCAGAGGATAAAGCATCTTCTGGGACTCTCAATCCTCCTCCTCCCAAGCTACCATGTTCCCGAAC
Source organism: Neoceratodus forsteri (assembly GCA_016271365.2). Taxonomy (NCBI): domain Eukaryota; kingdom Metazoa; phylum Chordata; order Ceratodontiformes; family Ceratodontidae; genus Neoceratodus; species Neoceratodus forsteri. Next base: position 1,269,333,760 of record CM057449.1, on the reverse strand, counting down.
CCAGGTTGCTGGCATCACAAGCAGTTGTCCTACTGTTGCACCGACAGCCCTGCTACAAATCTTGATTTTTAAGTAAAAGTTCCACACATTCCTCCCTTTGCTGGCTCCCCTCCTTTCCAGTGGATCCAATACATTATTGTTGGGTTTCTTCTTTTTTTATAAAGCTGCCTCCTTCTCCTGGTCCTTCTTACTCTCACCTGCTCCTCGTACCAGTTTTTGTTGTTGTTGTTGTTGTAAACTGAACAATTTCCCACTACTCTCTCTGCTGGATGCCCTTCTCTTCACACCTGTCTCTGGTATCAGTGTATTTTTATTTTAAAATTAAAGCTCCATACTACTCATCCCTCTACTGGCTTCGTCCCCTAATTCATGGCTTGACTCCAGCAGGCACTGCTGAAGGTGGTGGGGAGTGTCCATACAAGGATGGAAACACCTGCAAAGTTTCTGCTCCCCAATACCATAGCAAAAGGAAATGCTTAGAACAGATTTGTTCCATACTCCTCCCAGTCCTATCCATAGTGATCTGCTGAGAGCAGATCAGCAGCTCTGCAATGCTCACAGTGGTGTAGTTCGGTAATAGTAAACAGGGTTTTATGATGTGCTTACATTTCTACAGCAATGTAGCTGCAGTTCAGCAACAGTACAGGGAGTGTGGCACTGCAGCTATTGCCAGCATGTCTATACAGTAGCTGAGAAGCACTGGGAGTGGCTTGGCTCCCTCCCCTAATTCCATTATGTTCTGTCCCTCTGTGTCTGCCCTCCATCAACCAGTCTGATCACAATATGGACTTAAAAAAAGTCTGTCCCTCTGTTCCTTTGCTCCAACCCAAGCACACTCCCAGGGCAGTCTTTATGTTTTTATCTTTTTTGTTTTGTACATTAATGGTAAATGGTATTTATGCTAAGGCTGCTGATGAAGTAATTCCTCCTACCCTCCTTGGAATATACTGATGCAGCACAGAACTGCAAATGCGACCATACTGCACAAGCTCAACGCAACATACAAGAACATCTGCAGATTTGTACTGGGCTATTACTGCAGTACCCATCAACGTGAGCTATACAGCATACTAGGATTACAAACTCTACTCAGTGGACGGAACACATCACTGGTCCATGCTAGACTCTAAATGCATGAAGTCTATATAGCCTAAACACCTGAGTGGCCTGCTGACCAAGACAACCTGCATATATCGAGGTCACAAGTTAAAGACATAGTCAAGATCTCATGTACCCACTAAGTACAGTGCTGAACAGAAAGACAATCTCCTATTTTGCTCCTGTCTACTAGAATGCCTTAACAGATGATAATGAAAAGCCTCCTTGGTCTCCCTCTTCAAATACTCTTTATTCAGATTCTTGGACCAGCCCTGTCACTGCACACAAATTAGCTTCCCAATTTATGGCTGCAACACCTGTGCACCATGGTAACCACTAGGTATTCTCTAACTGCTAACACAGCTTGCATGTATAAACATACTGAACTGGATTTTCCAAGACTGATGCAGGGCTTGTGTCAAGCCCTGACTCAGTGGTTGGAGATTCGGTCCAGCTTAGATTCCTTTTTGGATCTACAAGAGGCTTTCACTCCTGAGGTCTGCCTGCTTGGTTTGAATGATGAAGCAGTGTTTGGATCCCAGAGACATCATAGTTCCTGATATCATCATTTGTCAAACTTATTATTCTTCTTCAGCACTGGACTGACAAAGATCCTCCATCTTATGCAGAGTGGCACCGAGAGCTTTTATTTGCTGTTAATGTTGAACGTTCTATGGTGGTTTTACACAGTTGACACTCTGTGTTTTGCAAAAACTGGGAATCGCTGCTCACCATGCTGACAATTTAAAGCTAGTACTTGTTTCTCCTTTTTTACGTTACAGTCTCATTTTTCTCTGTCTCCCTGGTGGTCCTCCCCTCTATTAATTAAGTTATGAGGTTAAAGCCGTATTTGTTTCTTTGTAGGTGGTATCATACTTGGGCACCATTATAGTTTATTCTTGTATATTCATATTATATCCACCACAATTTATTCTTTATATGTTAAATTATAGGGCTGCGGTTGCGCCCCTATAGAGTTTAACCTTCACTTCTATATTAAATAAAAAAATTTGCACTTTAATAACTTTGCAGCTGTTCAAAGGATTTGCATGAAATGTTGCATGCATCATCAGGGAACAAACATCTCTTGATGTGCCACGTTTGATTCCGGTCGGATGTGCAGGTACGGAGATATGGAGTGTCAAAAAATGTGAAAATTACCATTTTTTGTAAAATTCTTTGTCGCGCTGCTGCGCAAACACAGCTTGGGATTTTGGTCTGAAATTTTCAGGGCAGAAAGGTCTTGGGCCACAGATGTGCATTTTGAAGATTTGGTGAAAAAATAATGATCCGTTCAAAAGGTATTACATTTTAAAATTTCCCATTATTTTCAATGGGAAAAGTTAGAAGTGAGCCTCGAAACAGGATTCTGTGTCACAAATTGGCAATCTTGTGTCGCAAGTGAATAATTCTTTGTTGCAAATGGGGAATTTGTTTTGTGCTTTGTGCACCTTAATAACTTCGCAACTGTTCAACAGATTCTCATAAAATGTGCACGTGCCATCAGGGACTAAAGATCTCTTGATATGCCAAGTTTCATTCTGGTCAGATTTGTGTGTGCAGAGATATGGAGTTTTATTAGAGTGGCATGGTCATGCCCCTATAGTTAGGATTTAACCTTCACTTCTATGTTAAAATGCAACATTTTGCACTTAAATAACTTCACAGCCGTTCAACCGATTAGCATGACATTTTACAGATGCCATCAGGGACCAAACATCTCTTGATATGCAAAGTTTCATTCTGGTCAGATATGTGGGTGCGGAGATACGGAGCATCAATACATCTGAAAATTACCATTTTTCTCTGTCATGCTGCTGCACAAAAACAGCTTGGGATTTTGTTCTGAAATTCACAGAGTAGAAAGATCTTGGGTCACAGATGTCCCTTTTAAAGATTTGTGAAAAAATATTAATTCATTCAAAAGTTATTACGTTTTAACATGTTCTATTATTTTCAATGGGAAAAGCTAGCTGTGAGCCTCGAAACAGAATTCTGTGTCGCAAATGGGCAATCCTGTATCGCAAATGAGTTGTGAAAAAAGAAAGGTGTTTCAATCATTTCAGGCTGAGGTAAAAGACCAGATGCAGACTTTTCATACTGAATTGATGGCCCTGGAAAAAGAACAGAAAGAACAGCAACAGGCCCTGATGAGGGTCACTGAAAAAGGTGATCAGCTCACGGACTTTGCTTTCGCCTTATACCGCAAACAGCTCACACTGCAGAACAAAAACTATGATCTTGAGAAAGAACCTATGCATTTTCGGGCTGCCAGAGGGGAGGAAGGTCAAGATATCATGCCTTATACTGATCACTTACTACATCTGGTGCTGAACCTGCCCCAGGAAATGGCATTAAATATAGAGTGGATATACAAGGCTTTGAGGCCACGATCGGGACCAAATCATCGACCTTGTTCTATCATACTGCAGTACCTTAGTTCTAAAATGTAGGAAGCTGTCTTCACTGCAAAATGGAAGAAGGGCATAGTAATGTGGGGTAACTCACGGCTCTTTTTTTTTTTTTTTTTTTTTTTATAAATTTCATTTTTATTTTAATTTTCCAAACATATGTACACACATGTCATCAGATCACATTTAGTTACTGTTCTTTCCATCTTTGTTTATACACACAGATGTAATTTGATAAAAAACTTTTATTTTTAAGAGATTACATATTCCTTTTTATATAGAAAGGTTAATACACTAAAGCGTAAATGCTTACCCTGTTAAGACCGGACAATTTTTGGAAATGGTACTCTCAGTCTGAATATCACTGAACTCATGTGGTCAACTTAGTTCCATGCTCCTAAGGTTATATCTACTGACCTAAAGCTCTTTCTACCTGATGCTGTTCTGTCTGTTTAGTGACAAGGTAGTCTACCACTTACTTATTTCTGACTTTGGGGATATAATCCTTCAGTCCATAATGTTCTAGTACCATCATTTTTCTTCATTTGGTCCCCCTAGTACTTGTTGAAGGGACAGGTCCCGTTGCCTCTCCAGCTCTGCAAATCAGGATGCCTGAGCCATTAATGTCCCCCCACTGCTCACATCTTTGGAGAATTCGATTCTGCTAAATAGTATCATTCTTTTCAGGGGACGAAGGTGAAATCCTTCTGCATGTAGTATATCTGCCATCAGGTCCATCTTGTGGTGAACTTCTCTCCCTGTTCATTTAGATTATGGGTTATTCTCTCCATGATGTATATCTGCTTTATGATGTCCCACCAATTTTGTATCGTTGGGGTCTTGTTAGACAACCATAGTTTTGTGATGGCCTTCTTTGCCACTGTAATGGGGAGGAGAAGGTACCTAGTATTCGGGCCTCTCATTGCTTTAGGGAGTTTAAAAAAAAAGGAACATCTCCATTGTTAGCTGGAGCTGGGAATCAAATATCTCTTGCAATTGTGTCTGAAGAGCCACGAGAAATGATTTAAGGTGTGGACATGCCCACATGATATGTGTATGGTTTGCCCTAATTTCACCACAGGCGTGCCAGCACCTCGCTGAATTGGCAGGGGCATAATGGTTGGTAATTAAAGGGGTTCTAAAGAACCTTATTAGGTTTTTCTACTCAAATTCACGCCATTGGTGCAACCCTGTCACCCGTGCAACGTAGCCACAGGCTTGTTGCCAGGTCTCCAGAGTCACCGTGTACCCACTTTCCTGACTCCATTGTTGGCGTACCCTGTCTGTTCGGGCTTCTCCCTGGGAATTCAATAAGTGATAGTATACTGATACAAGGTGGTTCTGTTGCAGGGTATTGTTTAGCTGAATTTGGCCTTGGATCAATGGTGGGTATTGCTCAGGTATCCAGAGCACCTTCGGAAGATTTTCAATATAGTGCCGAAGTTGCAAATAGCGGTAGAAATCTCGGCGTGGCAAGGGGAATTTTCTTTGAATCTCTGCAAATGACCTAATGTTTCCCTGTGACATCATCTGTGGTATATATATTTTAAACTAGCTCTCTCCCAGCCTCGAAATCCACCATTTAAATTATCTGGAGGAAAGTCACTCAGACCAGAGATAGGGCATATAAGGGTTTCAAAAATGGTCAGGTGCTGGTCTTTCCTAATTACTTGCCAATTTTTAAATTGGGTTGTAAGCCATGGACTTAAAAGCTGACTCACCTCTAGTGTTGGTCCCAAGCCGTATAGTGCTTGAGAATAGGATTGGTCATCTCTCAATTCTCTCTCTCTACGTCCAACCAGTGCGGATTAGATGTCTTATTTTGCCGAGCCATTACTTGTGTCAGGGTCACTGCCTGCTGATACAGTTGCAGGTCCGGGAGTGCGAGCCCTCCCTCCTGCCAAGGAAAGGTTAAGATTTTAAGGCGGACTCGAGGCCTTCTGTTTGCCCATATAAATTTAGAAATCCATTGGTTCCATTCTCGGAAGGTTTTCAATGGAATTGAAATAGGAATGTTTTGGAATAAATACAGCGCTCTTGGGAGTACCACCATTCTGATCAACTCTATCCTCCTTGTGAGATTTAAGGGCAATACTGCCCAGGAGTTTAGGTCTGCTCGCGGCTGTCCTGTAAACACTACGTGGTTGTGCTTATAGCTGTTTATAGGGGTGTGTGTTAGCTGAATACCTAGATACTTTAATTTTTGTAAGTTCCATCTACCGGGGATAATAGTTTGGATGTAGGTAGAGGGAGTATAATGAAAAGTCAAGCTTTCAGTTTTATTTAAGTTTAGCCTGTATCCTGCTACTAGACTAAAGCTGTCTAAGATTTGTTTTGCTGCTCGAAGGGATTTTTCAGGGTTCTGGAGAGATAGTAAAATGTCATCTGCATATAATGCCATGCGGTGTTCCGTCTTCCCTATAACAATTCCTTCTAAGTGCTGGGATTCACGGACTTGTTGTGCTAGTGGTTCGATGAACACCGCAAATAAAAGTGGGGACAGTGGGCATCCTTGTCTGGTCCCTCTTAGCAAGTGGGAATACCCACAGTGATGCCCATCTAGTTTCACACATGCTTGTGGTGCAGTGTAAATGTTCTGTAGTACCTTAATAAGGGACGGGGAAAGCCAAATTTTTTGTAGTGTTAAAAATAGAAATGGCCATGCGACCCTGTCAAATGCCTTTTCGGCGTCTAAGCTCACCAGGACCGAAGGGGTCCCCGACTGATTCATTTGATGCACCAGATGGAGGGTCTGCCTTATGTTATCTGTAGTGGTACGAGACCTCACAAAGCCGATCTGATCTTTGTGAATTATTAGTGGAAGTAGCTGGTCTATTCTATGAGCTAATATACTCAAACATTTTATAGTCCTGGTTAAGTAGCGAGATAGGTCTATACGACTCACAGACTTGTGGGTTCTTATCTGGTTTGGGTATTACCGAAATAGTTGCATAGGACCACGATGGGGGAGGAGGGTCACCCTCCAGTATTGAATTAAATAGTTTTAAGAGAGTAGTTGTGATTTGTGTCTTGGCCATTTTGTAAAATTCAGAGCCATACCCATTAGGCCCCGGTGATTTCTGTGATTTAGCACTGGTTATAGTATTAACTACCTCACACTCAGTAATCGAAGCAATAAGGGTTTCCTTCTGAGACTCCGTTAGATGTGGTAATGTGGTTGTTTGTAAGTAGTCCCTTATTTGTTGTGATGATGGGGTATACTCAGGGGTGTATAGTGTGGAGTAATATGTTGCAAAAGCATCTGCTAGATCTCGTATTTTGGTTAGTGGTTGGTCTCCACTAGGGTGGCGAACCGAGGTAATTGTAGCTGCCTTTCTTTGTTTTCGGATTTGATAGGCTAACAGTCTAGTGGCTCGGGGGCTTGTTTTAGAAAGGTCAATGCAATTTCTGTTTGTATTAGTGCCAGGCGGTCTAATTCTATCTTTGTTTGTTGCAGCTGAGGCAGTAGTGATGTGTCACCCTGTTTGTGGGCCATTTGTAGAAAATGAAGTGACTCCTCCAGTTTGGTCCTTTGTGCCTTTCACTGCTTGCTCAGTTCTGCTGTATAGTTTATGATGTGGCCTCGGAGTACTGTTTTGATAGTATCCCAATGTATCGCAGGGGACGTATCTATGGAGGGGTTATCATTTTTGATCTCAGCAATTTTATCTACAATAAACTCCCTAAAGTGTTTAAGGCGCAAATAAAATGGATTCAGCCTCCATCGTGTGTTCTTCAATTGAAGTCCCATATCCCAGCTAGAGATCAAAGGGGCATGGTCGGAGATAGAAACATCTCCAAGTTGCACATCTTGCAAGGCTTCTAGGCTCTCCACCTGCGTAAGGATATGATCTATATGCGAATAAGTGCGGTGTACGTCGGAGTAAAATGTATAGTTTTTAGTGCGGGGTTGCAGCTTCCTCCATGCATCACACCATCTTACCTCTGCAATGAATTTACGGAAGAATTTCTGCGTAGCCAATTGCTTGGGAGGTCACGGATTTGTACTATCTATGGTGGGGTCCACGGTCAGATTAAAGTCCCCGGCCAGCATTAGTATTCCATTAGTTACTTGCACTATCTTGTCTAGTAGGAATCTTAGCTGGGGGAGAGATAAACCCGGAGGGAGATATATACTAGCTAGGGTGACTGGCTTACTGCTAATTGCACCCTTTACTATAATCAACCTACCTTCCGAATCTGCCCACACAGAATCTAACTTGAATGGGGTATGTGGAGAGACTATTATAGCTACGCCCCTACGCCTACCTTCTTTACTAGAGGAGTAAAAAACTTGCCCCTTGCTCAGCTTGGCAAGTTTTTCATGTTCCTTATTATTCAAATGGGAATCTTGGAGATATACCAGATCGCCTTTAGCCCTTCTTAAGTATGAAAGCACCCTCAAGCGTTTAACCGGGGAGCTTAGGCCATTTATGTTCAGGGATAAAAGTTTCACCTTAGGGACTTGCATTTTTATAGTCCTTAGTATAAAGTGCTACCTAACCCTTCATATTTACTGAGAGTACCCTTCCATATCATTACCTTTCCACGCTCTTGTGTGAGTTTATAAGTAGATCTGATGACTTTCTTAATACTATAACTAAAACAGTAACAATAACAATTATCAACATTATAAACCTTTGAATTCAACATTCTGAAACAATTTTTCAAAGGTGTACAACAATTTTCGCTCAAATCCTCCAACAGGAGTGGGAAGAACAAAAAGAAAATAACACGTAGCTTCCTAGGTGTTAATCTGGATAGCCTCTAAAAGAGGGTCTCCTGTTCCACTAATAGTGGACAGCGTTTATAATAAACGCTAGTGGTCTCTCTAAGAGACTTAGAGCAATGGTGTATTATTGCTGAAAACGTCAGAGAATGTCACTAAGATGCGAAGGCTCCGTTTGAAACCCCCCCCCCTCATCTTATGCTATATTTTTACTGTGATCTGGAATCATTCTCTTTTTCCTCCTATCTCTCTACCCCAAAAAAAAGATAAAAAGAAGAAAATCAAACCTATGGCAGGTCCCCCAAAATCACTGGAAGGGGTCTAAATATGAAGTTTTTTCCTTTACCTAACACGAGGGAGGCCCTATCAAGCCACCTCAGAGTTATTCCAGCCTATATAGCTAGATACAGCCTCCAATTTACAGGGGCCTTTGGAGTCTAATGTTAAGTCAGGGCAAGCCCCAGTATGGAATGCACAGTGCCAGAAAGTATATTCCAGAGTTAAGAGATATCTTTATTCCACCCAGCCTAGTGCTCCCACTTGAAGGCCCATACTAATAGGAAGGCTCCATTGACAGCTTGGAGTCTCGTGTGTTCACTCCAGCCCTCCCCCCCCCATGGCCCTCAATCGGACTCACAGGGCCAATCTTTGTAGGGGGGAGCAGAGGGCCAAAAGGGGCTCAAAGAAGAACTCTCATCTTGATTTTGGTATCTCAGGGCCATGCGGATCTCGGAGTGGTACCTGTGGCGAGGATGAAGCTCATGAATTCCAGGCCGTTAACAATTAAAGGTGGGATCTATCGGCAGTCTGGAATACCACGTGCCTATTCAGTTCCCCCCTCCCCCCAACGGTCCTTAATCGGACTCTAGAAACCAATCCTTGTATAAGGGGAAGGGGACCAAAGAGAACTCAAACAAGAAACTTGGGTCTCTACACCTCAGGCCAGCAGGAATCCTGATTTGGCTCCACGCTAAAGATATGACTCACGAGTCCCCAGCGACTAAGGACAAATCGGGCCAGAAATGGAATTATCGTAACTAATAAACTACGGCTCTCAGTTTTAGCTTTAGGTTACAATAATCTCTCCCTGAGGAGTGGGCGAGCCAATAACTTCATACTCTGGGAGGCACTCCACCCAGTATATGCATAGAGTAAAGCCCTAAGATGTCCTCAGGAAGCAACACACACCAATCCTGGGAATCCCCTGTGAAGCTGACTCACGGCTCTCCTGACCAGGACTTTGCTCCACAAAGTCAGACAAGGCAGATGGCCTATGCACCTTACCTGAGGGCATTGAAGCAGAAAGTAATCAAATTCCAAAGTCCATCCCCTGCAAAACCTAGGGTGTACTTTCCAGATGGTGTAACTGTATACCATTTAACTGACGAGGCTAAAGCTGACTTCCAGAGAAGGGGTATCAAGACGGCTTTACCCCAGGGTCAGAGACTAGGCAGATGAACAACGCAATAGCAGCAACCGACGGCAGGCACCATGCGAGAGTAGCAGGATCAAGCAGAAGAACTGCAGCAGATGATGGAAGAAGCAAAAATGAGACAATCCTGAGACCTACAAGCAAATATGGAGATCCTTTCTCAGTTTCAGAAGCAAAAGACACAGACTGCAAAACAATGGACTTCTCGGACAGCAGAGGCCTTTCTGAGACACTAACATCGTGCATCATTTTGTAAACCAGGGCCAACAGGAAGGTCAGGCCCCTGGGGGAGAAGGTTTGGGTGGGTTCGGGTCTCTTGTTGCCCCTCTGCTGCTACTGCTTCACTAACTTTATCACTGGTAGACAGATTGTTCGAGTTCCTGGCCTGGCAGGAGCCTCTTCTCCACTAAGCTTATTAAATTGCGGATGGTGCCTTGCCCCTTAGGCTCCACAGGTTGTGACACGATAACTTAAGTTCAGGTTTGGCTCCCTTATGTGGTCATAAGACTCCAGAGTTCACAACAGCATAGCAGTGATGGGTGTACAGAGGCCTTAGTTCACTGAGGGCAGCCTGCATCATACACAAGAGAACAGACTTTAATCCACTGGGCTCCTGCATCCAGTTCTTTGCTTGAGCCACGAGCTGCTGTCTGGGGGGCCCCTTTCTCATTGTGGGGGTGGCCAGCTGGCTCGCAGCCACCTCAGGACATTCAACTTATGGATCGAGAGTCACCTGTTTTAATGGGTGCTTCATTAGGAACTACGGAGAGACCTATTTTACTGTCCAGCCCTGAATGGGGCTGGGTCCTTCATCACGTCAACAGCTTCTACAGGATTGTGGGGGGGGGGATGTCTCACCATCCAGTGTACATTAGACTTTACAATGGATGGTGGCTGGGAGGGGGGGGACTTGAATGTGCTCTGCCTCACGAAGGCTCAGCTGATTCTAATTGGGGCACTGTTTATAATGACTGCACATAATGCACTTTAATGCACGTTTTCCTTTACCCCAACAGGATGGGACTTATTTTCCTTATAGCTAAGCAACTTTTTTGAAGACTTACACAAGTTGTTTTTGAATTATTATTGTTTCCTAGATGGAATCCTCAGTTCCACCATGGGTTTCATGGCTGAATCTTGCCTTCTTTAAATAGCACAGTTAACTCTCTCCACACTATGCATAATCAGGTTCAGGGCATGCTGCTCTCCCATTACAACCTCTGATTTTCTCAATCTCCAGCTAGGACTGCTACTGCACACATGATTCAGCTGGGACTTTGAGGGCCTGGTACAGTCACCAGTTCTCCCTCAACATGCTTTATATCAGGTGTGCTAGGAGATGGTATAGATACCTCTCTCCACCTAGGTCAGGTGTGTCTTTTCCATGATTTTGTCACTAAACTGTGTTTCATGCTGAACTTCATCAGTATATTTCTCTTATTTGTATATAGTTCTTACATATATGTTTGCACAGTTGCCAGTGTAATATTTGTTATTCAGCAAAACTACAGGCAGCTAGCAAAGGGATACCCTCTGGGGGTTGGTGGCCCCAAAATGGGAAGCGATCAAAGGAGCCTCCTCCACCATTTTATGCTGGATAATCTGACAGATTTGGTTCTTTTCTGTATTACTCACACTGATGGCGCTGTCCACTAAAGTGCTATCACTAAACGTGAACGGTGTCCATGACCCAGTTAAGAGTTCATAGCTGTTATGAATGTTTAAGAGGGAAAACCCAGGGGTGCTCTTGTTACAGGAGAACTGTTTATCTATGCCCGAACACCTTTGAAATTTGACAGTGATGTAGTGGAGACTTCCTCCTACAAGGAAACTATGGTCAAAACGTTGATTTTTAACTCCATTTTCTATTTTCAGCGTCCATTTAACATAACCATTTTGTTTTGTTTTTACTTCCTCCCACAAGACTGGTCGGCAAAGAGGTACAGATGTCTTATTACTGAGGGGGTTCCCTTTTACACAATTGGAAAAGCAGATGGACACAGAGGGACGGTTTGTCATTTTGGTAGGTCAGTTATTCACAAAAGTGGTAACCATGGCCAGTGTCTACTTCACCTTGACACAGATAAGCAAGTGGTGTGTTTGTTTTACGACATGCTGATGTCTATCCTCCAGGGGCAGTGAATACTGGGAGGCGACTTAAATTTAATCCTGAACCCTTCTTTAGATACATCTGCTGGGAACCTTTCTCGGACTATCACAGCACAGAAATACTTTAAATCCATGGTAGCTAACTTGGGACTGGCTGACGTGTGGAGACACTTTTTTCCCCACTAGTACAGAGTATACCCACTTTTCCCCTTGGCAGCAATCATCAGCTCATCTTGACTATAGCTATATTTATTTATTGAAAAGTTTCACCAGGTAAGGTACACTGAACAACAAGTTGCTCGTCTCCCGGTATGACCTGGGGGAGCGGATTATGGGAGTTGCATCGTATTATTAAGGTACAAGCAAATTACACAAAGCGTATCAAGCATAGATTATAAGGTAGAATGGTTTAAACTTAAAAGTGACCTTATGGGAGAGTCAGATAGTGGCTAAAGTATTACAAGTGTGCCCAAAGGCCCACATACGAGGACTAAGTAGTAAAAAGCATCATGTGAGAAAAAATATCAATGTGACAGAGATTGAGCTAGAGGCCAAGGCGAGTCCCACAGGCTGCGAGGAGAAAGACATTAGAGAGAGATAGACTGCAACAAGAAAAACCACTAGGAGTAAAACTAAGCTCTAAATCTGTAAGTGCATTGATTAGGTTATGCTTAGACATATGGGGCAGCAGTCAGGGTGTAGGACTAGGAGGGGGGGAGCTAGTGGCAGGTGCAATTAACAGAGAGGAAATTATATAGTGCTTTATTTAATGAGCCAGGTGAGGAGGAGGATCGGATTTGTGTAGGAAGAGTATTCCACAGTTTAGGGAGACGGTAGGAGAAAGAGGACTGGCCAATTGAGGTGGATCTCTGGGGAACTGAGAGTTCTGTGGTCATGGGATCTTAGAAGGCGAAAGGGTTTGGGTGGGAGGAGATTGAGGAAGTAAGATAAGGAGGGAGTGTACCAAGCCAGTGCTTAGAGATGAAATTTGCCTAGTGATGCAGCTGCCTATTTGTTAGGGATGGGAAGGCTAAGGCGCGGTACAGGTGACAATGATGGGTTAGGGAAGGTGCATCAAGGACAAACCAGCAGAAGGAGTTGAAAAGTGTATCCAAGTTAGCTAAGGAGGTGGCAGGAGCAGAGCAGTAGATGACATCACAGTAATCGATGATCGGGAGAATCATCTTTTGGACCAGTTCACGCCTTGCCTGGGGCAGGAGGCAGGAGCCGTTTCAATATAAAACACAGAGTTTAGGGCAAAGCTCTTTCATTATGGTATCTATATGGACCGAGAAAGTGAGATGCTGATGCAGCCAAATGCCCAGATACCTGAAGAATGCCGTGGCATCTATAGTTGCCCCGTCGAGAGTAGTGAAGGCGGGGAAAGATGGGAGCCTTGAGAGTTTCTGTCTCGTGCCGAATGTCATGGCCACTGTCTTCTTGGCATTTAGGAGCAGCTGGTGAGATGGAAACCAACTACGGACATTATTGAAATCATGTTGAAGCCTGGAGGCAACATCCAAGGGCGATGGCCCTGAGGAGAAAATAACCGTATCATCAGCATACATATGTATACAAAATGAAGTACAGATGGATGGAAGATCATTCAGGAAAATGGAGAGGAGGATTAGGCCTAGTATGGACCCCCGGGGGACACTAGTGCATATGGGTAGGGGAGGAGAGATGTGGTCGGATATTTTTACCGACTGTAAGCATCCGTTTAAGTAAGCACCGAACCATTTTATGGCGTGTTCAGACAGACTGGCAGATGAGAGGGAGCAGAGTAGGAGGGAGTGGGAAACGGTGTCAAATGCTTTAGCAAGATCAATAAAAATGGCAGTAGTGATGTGTCCGCAATCCATGTCCAACAGGATCGCATCAGTGATCCGGAGTAGCGAGGCAGTAGTAGAGTGGTGTTTTCAGAATCCAGATTGATACTGGGTGAAGAAGTTAATGTCGGAGAGGTACGAGGACAGTTGGGCTAGGACTAGGTGTTCTTGCAGTTTGGCTAACATTGGGAGGAGTGAGATAGGGTGGTAGTTCCCAGGGGAGGAGGTGTCGCCACTTTTTGGGAGTGGGAGAATGATTGCATGTTTCCACCCTTGGGGAATTTCAGCCAATTGAAATGAGAGATTGAGAAGAGCAGTCAGTGGGGGAGCAATGGCTGAGGCAGACAGGTTTAGTAGCTTCAGGTCCAGCCCATCAGGGGAGCTACCTTTGCTTGGGTTAAGAGCTTCCAAGGCCGCCAGCATTTCAGGTGTCAGGATATTATAGAAGGAAAAACTGTATGGTGGGGCAGGTGAACATCTAGTAGAGGTGGCAACCAATTTATGGTTGGAAGGGAGCCTAGTAGTGCAGAAGGAAAAATTACTCACCTTAGTAATTGTGTTTCTTCTAATGGAGTCTTGCTGTATTCTGACATTATGCAGTTAGCCCCAGCACTTGAACTGCTCTGGAGAGGAAAGAGTTAACTCTATTTTAGAGCATAGAACTTTGAGCTCGAGCTCGGTTCAAACCTCTGTCTGCTGCACTTTGAAGTGTAACCGTCAGATTCTTACAAGCTAACACTAACTAACTACCCCCACTGTGTGGAAATTGTAAAATTTACTAGCCAAAAAGGCAACCAAATATTTTGGATCCCCAAAAGACTCAAGTCGAGAAATCTAAAACAAAAACTAGGTAGTGAACAAAATAATTACCATAACATATAAATAACCCACTCCCCCTGTCTAAAGAAGGGAGAGTGCAGTGCCAAGTACACCCGAAGTGCAACACTGTGCCTACCAGCCCACTTCCCAAAAAACAGGTTCTGAGAGGGAAAGGAGGTCAGAATACAGTAAGACTCTATTAGAAGAAATACAGTTACTAAGGTGAATAATTTTTTTCTTCAAACAACATGAAGTCTTGCTGTAGTCTGACATTATGCAGACTACCAAGCAGTACCTCCATGGAGGAGAGTATCAAACCTATTTTGGGAATAGGTTCTGCAGTACTGCTGTACCAAACATAGCATCACTCCTAGCCTGGGTATCCAGAGAGTAATGCTTGGTGAATGTATGGACTGTTTTCCAGGTGGCTGCTTTGCACATCTCTAATAGGCGTATATCTCTGGCAGGAGCCAGAGAAGCAGCTGTACCTCTAATCGAATGAGCCCTCAGGGGGTACCCTACCTAGCTTTTCACAGCAGAACTGTATACAAGAGACAATCCACCTGGCAATAGTTCTCTTAGTAGCAGGTTTGCCCTTTCCCACTTCACCATAAGTGAGGAACTGAAGGGAGTCAAACCTGAGAGCCTTAGTACGCTCAATGTAGTAGCTAAGAGCCCTTTTAACAACCAAACTGTGTATTCTTCTCGCTCCTGAAGAAGAATGATCAGTGAAGAATACAGGAAGAGACATGGATTGGTTCAGATGAAAACCTGAAACCACTTTGGGTAAGAACCTCCTGTTGGTTCTAAGGACCACCTTATCTCTACGGAATGAGATAAAATCAGGCTCCACTGACAGAGCTTGCAATTCACCTATATGCCTGGCAGAGGTAATAGCTACCAGGAACACAGTTTTCCAAGTCAAGTACTTAAGCTCTGTTGAGGACAAAGGCTCAAAAGGGGGTTGCATAAGCTGAGCAATGCAAACATTAAGATCCCAAGCAGGAGTAGAATCCCTATAGGAAGGATTGGTATGAAGCAATCCTTTGAAGAATTTACAGAAAACAGGGTGAGATGCCAGTGAGGAGGGCTTTCCCACTGACAAAAAAGCAGAAACAGCTGACAAGAGTACTTTGAGGGTAGCTGGTCTGAGGCCTAGGCCATTAAGATGAACCATGTAATTAAGAACTGTAGACAAGTCAGCAGTATCTGGGGATATATGCTTCATGGAACACCAAATGCTGAATCTTTTCCATTTGGAGTTATAAGCTATTCTGGTGGCAGGTTTCCGATAAGCTTTGAGAATGTCCAGAACCCCCTTGAGACAGATGCAAATTTGCATATTCTAGCTCTTCAAGAGCCATGCCTTGAGACTGAGAGACCGATGGTCGGGGTACCAAATCGTCCCCTGAGAGGAGGTTAACAGGTTGTGATTCCTGGGAAGATGGACTGCTAGGGACAGCAACAGGGAATACCAAGGCTGTCTGACCCAGTCTGGAGCAATCAGGATCACTTTGCAAGATTGTGACCTTATCTTGACCAGGACTTTGAGCAGTAGGGGAAAGGGAGGGAAGGCATACAGACATTTCCCTTCCCAATCCAGAATTAGAGCATCCAGAGGGACTGAACCCAAGACTGGGGGCCTGCAACAGAAGAGTAGAAGTTGGTGATTGTCTGGGGCT
This sequence comes from Neoceratodus forsteri, assembly GCA_016271365.2. Lineage (NCBI taxonomy): Eukaryota > Metazoa > Chordata > Ceratodontiformes > Ceratodontidae > Neoceratodus > Neoceratodus forsteri. The sequence continues at coordinate 1,269,317,651 of CM057449.1, read as the reverse complement.
GCAAAGAGATCCATCTTTGGAGTGCCCCACCTTGAAAAGATCACTTTTAACACTAGGGGGTCCAGGGACCATTCGTGATGGCCCTGGGAAATCTTCTCAATGCATCTGCTAGCACATTGTCCTTCTCTGGAAGGTGGACTGCTACCAGAGAGGTCTGTAGAGAATAAGCCTGGGACCATAATTTCATGGCTTCCATGCACAAGGCCATAAACCAAGTGCCTCCCTGCTTGTTGATGTACCACATGGTGGTGGTGGTGTCTGTCCTGACCTGAACCACCTTGTTCTGTACTGATTTCAAGAAGGCCTGCAGAGCCAGGTACACTGCCCTGAGCTCCAGAATATTGATGTGGAGAACAGACTCCTGAGGGGACCACACTCCCTGAGCTGTGAGAGCTCCCAGGTGAGCTCCCCACCACAGGAGAGAAGCATCCGTGGTTAGAACCACAGAATGAGACTGAGTGATGAATGGGACTCCTTGCCTGAGGTTGTCCTGATCCAACCACCATTGGAGAGCCTGGATCAGGGTCTGAGTCACTGGAATAAGCTTGGTTAGAGGATATTTTTTCCGAGACCATAAAGCCCTCAAATGGAACTGGATGTCCCTCATCTGAAATCTGACCCCTTGGACCATTGCAGTGGAAGCTGCCATGTGGCCCAGGAGTTGAAGGAAATGCCTTGCTGGTCAAGACACCAGAAGGAGGGAAGAGGAAGCCAGCTCTATAATGGCCTTTACCCTCGCCAGAGGGAGAAAGGCTCTTGCTTTGACAATATCCAATTCTACCCCTATGAAGGTTAAGACTCTAGGATGGGCCGCCACTCCCCTGTTTTTTTTCAGGGTAAGGAAGTATCTGGAATACAGACCTTTGCCCCTGTGAAGTGTAGGAACTCTCTGTATGGCTCTGAGAGCCAGCAGAGATGAAACCTCTGCCTCTAGGGCAATGGTTTCGGAGATGTTTGCAGGTGGAAAGGACCTGACCCTCAGCTTTGGAAATTTTTTGAAGCTAAGGGCCAGTCCCTGGCTTACTACCTCCAGTACCCATTTGTCTGAGGTAACAGACTTCCAGTCCTGGAAGTAGTAAGCCAGCCTGCCTCCTACAGGAACTGGGGAGTCGACCTGGGCTGACACATCAGGGTGTCTGCTTGGCAGAAGTCTTAGGCTGAGAGGAGGATGCAGCACTGCTCATCCCCCTTCTGCCTCTCCCTCTGAAGAACCCGCTCTGGGAAAAAGGAGACAAGGCCTGTGCCTGGTAGAAAGGCCTGTGAAAAGGCCTGCCCCTAGCCTGCTGCTTCTGAGGAGTTGCCTGCCTTTCCTTTGCCTGTGCACTCCTGCAGGTGGTCCTGTACTCATCCATCTTTTTCATATAATTCTCTGTCTGCTCCCCAAACACAGAATTCTTGACAACAGGGAAATCCATGGCCTTAGCCTGGGTGTCCTGTGATAGGCTAGTACATCTGAGCCAAGCCAGTCTCCGAAGAGCCACAGATGTAGCCATGACTGTTGATGACACATCACTGGAGTCCACAGCAGCATGAAACAGGATTTTTGATGCCTCAGTCCCATCAGCAGCCACCTCCTCCAGCTCCAGCTCCTTGGCAAGCTGGGGGGAAGCCTGTTTAGCCAGTTCCAGAACAGTATGCCATCTGGACTTCTGGTATCTGGCTGTGTAGGCCATATAGTTAGCCTGCCTGAGTCCCAAGGAAGATGCCATGTACTGTTTCTTTTCCATGGCATCCATTTTCCTGGAGTCTTTATTTGGGGGGTGTGAAGCCAAGGGTATGTTAGCCTTGTCACAGGCTACAGCCTGCACAATCCCAACATGGCTGCATTGTTGCTACAAGTAATCTGTACCTGGGTCTGACAACATATACCTCTTGTCCATTCGCCTGTCCACAGGAGGTGAAGAATTTGGAGTCTTAAGTAACTTCTGTGTCTGTTTCCCAAAGAATTTGTGAAGGGGAATAGACAATGTCTTGGACTCTGGGGTGTCCATCATCTCCACATAGTCAGGCTCCTCCTGCTCCTCGACAGCTTCATCCAGAGGGAGCTGGAGAGTTTCTGCCACTTTTTTGTAGAACATAAAGTGGGAAGGGGACTCAGAAAGCCTAGGAGGGGAAACACCACAAGGCCTATCTGGGGAGATGTTCGGTTCTATGGGCTCATCCAGACCTTCCACACCATCATCTTCATCGTCATCATCATAACCTTCATCCCCTTCCAAGTCCAGTTCGTAACAGTCTTCAGGGGAATAATCCTGAACCGGAGGAACTGACCGAACCGAACGCCTACCGGGAGGCGTCGGATCAGTCGGAACCGAACGGAGGGATTCAACTATACTAATCGCCCTGGCAATTTCTTCGGCAGTTGGACGATGTGGTTCTGGATCCGAACCGGCAGATTTCTCTTTCTCTTTGCCGGAACCGATCCCTCAGGATCGGCTCTCCGTTTGCCCAAGGGAGTCTCGCCCAGGTCAGTGAGCACTCCCTCAGGTTCAGTCAGAACCGAACCGGGCTGGCTGTCCAGGTCAGCAGACTTCTCGGCCTCCTTTTCCCTAAGCCCACCCAATCTCTTATCCAGGGTGGCTTTACGGAAATTTTTACATATTTGGCAGTCTGACTCCAGGTGGTCAAAACCCAGACAATAAACACAGGTGGTGTGGGGATCGGCTTTAGCAAAGGCCTCCCCACACTTACTGCAGTGCTGAAACCCAGTGAGCCCAGTTTTTCTCTTGGGTTTCTCAGACGAAGCCATCCTAAAACTTACCCTTTTTATGGCAACAGCCAGGCAAGACCCTCTAGTCGGTTCCTAACCGTGTTACGGGTTTTGGAAAAAACTGATAAAAAACATTTTTTTTTTTTTTAAGAACCGATAAGGACCGGTACCTCACACTAAATTCAGCTAAAAGAAAAGGACACAGACAAGATACAGACAACCAGTTCAGCCGAACTGGTTGAAAAACAGTTTTTACAATTTACACAAAAAATTTAGCACTAGTCCACTACCTATGTACTTACTGTACCGCAGACAGGGATTTGAACCGAAACAAAGAAAAAAACAGCGGTATAAACCAACATTTTTAACCGGACCGAACCGTTAGCGAAGGAGAAATCTCCAGAGCGACTGTTCAGTTAGGCGGAGTAAAGAATCTGACGGTTACACTTCAAAGTGCAGCAGACAGAGGTCTGAACCAAGCTCATGCTCAATGTCCTATGCTCTGGCATAGAGTTAACTGTTTCCTCTCCGGAGCAATTCAAGTGCTGGGGCTAACTGCATAATTTCAGAATACAGCAAGACTTCATGTTGTTTGAAGCGCATGAGGTGAAGTGCAAGTTGAAAGCTGCCGCAACACTTGGGTGGTCAGAGATGACAGTATTGTTTATTTTGAGGCGGGAGGAGGAGGCCATGGGGAGAAAAGTGAGTGAATTACTTTCCAGAATTTGGATGGGTTATTTATATTGGAGTTAAAGGTAGAGCTGAAGTACTCAGTCTTCGCCAAACGAGTGGCTGTGGTGCATTTGTTTCTGAGGGCCCAGTAGGTCTATATAACTGTCTGGTACATGGATAAAGTACAGGGCATAACCCACAGACCCGGTCTTTTATCCAATCACTCCCCTATCCTAGTGAAGGTGCATTTAGGTAACACACGTAAGATGATGTCGTGGTGATATAATAGCTCCTTCTTGAGTGAGGCGGCTTTATGAACCTGGGTTACTGATCGTATGGCCACCACCCTGGATAATGATCAGGCTGATGTCAGCCCCCCTCTTTGTTGGGACATAGTGAAAACAGTGCTGAGAAGTTTCTGGTAGCGTACGTGTCATAGAAAAGAAGGAGGCGGGAGGAAAAATGACAAATCTTGCAGGAGAAGCTCAAAACCCTGTAGATGTTGTACACTAAAGGCAACAGGTTAGTCCAAGCCCATACAAATAAAACCAAAATTGAGCTACAACACAGGATGGACCAGTAAACCGAACAATAATTGTGTTCTCTTATGCAATACTACTATGAGGGAGGCTCTCATGGGACCTGGTGCTTGGCCAGATAGCTGAGGGTCCGTAAACAGCAGGTCTGTGTTCTTCAGCTCTGGGATCTGGCAACGGGCGACATGATCCAGGACCACAATGGTCTGTGTCAAATTATGGCAGCCTACTATACAGAATTGTATACTAAGGGAACCCCCCGGCCTCGACCCACAAAAATAATGGCCTATTTAGCCAACTCAGGCCTCCCACTTAACCAAGGAACAACAGGACAGGTTACTTTCCAAGACTACACAGAAAGAAGTTCAGCAAGCAATAACACTGGAGTGCTGCGTCCAGTTCTGGAGACCCAATCTCCGCAAGGACATAGACAGGATGGAGGCAGTTCAGAGGAGGGCAACTAAAATGGTGCAGGGTCTGCAAGAGAAGCCATATGAGGAGAGACTAAAGGAGCTTAACATGTATACCCTTGAGGAAAGGAGGGAGAGGGGGGACATGATAGAAACATTTAAGTACTTCAGTGGAATCAACAAAGTCCAAGAGGGTAGCATCTTTCAGAAAAAGAGATGTGCAAGAACAAGGGGACACAATTTGAAGATAGAGTGGGGATGGCTCGGGCAATGTGAGGAAGTATTTTTTCACAGAGAGGTTGTGGACGCATGGAACAGCCTTCCTGAGGAGGTTGTGGGGTCTAAAACTGTGGGAGAATTCAAGAATGCATGGGACAGACATAAGGCAATTTTTGTGGGGGTAGGAAGAAATAGGCTGTTGGTTAAATAGGATCTGCAGCTTATCCTCTAGCTAGGGAAATGGGCAGACTAGGTGGGCCAAGCGGTCCTTATCTGCCACCAAAGTCTATGTTTCTAGCACGTACTAAAACTGGCAAATAACCTGGGCTGGATGGGTATCTGGCTGAATTTTATAAAACATTTTCTGCATTTTTGTCCCCTTTGTTGCTTAGAATTTTTATTATTATTCTGGAGGGTGAAGTCTCCTTACCCACTTGGAAATACGCCACGATATCAGCCATAATGAAAGAGGGAATGACCCATCATACCAGGCCTCTTATCGTGCAATCTCAGTTTTAAAATTTGAACTACAAATGTTTATGGGAATCTGGGCTATGAGACTGGACTCATTACTTCCCCAACTAATAGACAAAGACAAAGCTGGTTTCATCACACAGCATCAAATGTATGACAATGTTAGACACACACTGCATCTAACTGATTATGCTCTGCAGCGATCCATATCTATGGCAGTATTTAGATGCCGAGAGACACTTGACAGGGTGTCCTGGCACTTTCTGTCAGAGACCCTGTCAAACTCTGGGTTCCCTGATGAAATTATACAACTGTTTCAGTGGCTGTACACTACCCACCCCAACTTCTGTTATGCTCAACAGTGACCTATTGGAACCAACAACCCTGTCTTGGGGCACCATAAAGCGATGCCCCCTCTCACCTCTCCTATTCGCGTTCTGCATAGAGCGTTTAGTACAGGCAACCTGGGCAGCTACAGAGGTAGATGGGGGTCCTCTTTGGAAGCAGATGTAACTGTATCATCGTATTTGCAAGTGATATAATACTGACCTTAACCTCTCCAAAGACATCTGCCTCCAATGTGTGGTAAGTTTTAGATAAAGCTGGGCAACTGTCTGGATGCAAATTAAACATTTTAAAAACAGAAACTTTGATTTATAATTTGGCCCCATCCCAAAGACAAACAACTCTTACCAAATAGGTGCAACAGGGGAGCCATGAAATATCTGGGGAAGCAATTACCAAAAATCTTAACTATTTGGAACTACTAAATTACAAACCTCACACCCAGAAAACTGATGAGGACCTAGCCACTTGGACCCAGCCTATCCAGGGTAGAAAGCATTCCACAAAATGTTCTCCCTAGAATACTGTATTTTCTCCAGACTTTGCCCTCAGTCCCAAAAAAAACAGGTTACTCACCTGCAACCATAGTTCTAGGAGTGGTATATGGTTCACATCCACACTCTGGCAGTTCCACTGGGAAGATGTTATTGACCCGAATGTCTTTAAGCTAAGCTCCTCCCATCACCAGGACAGCATAACCCCCGACTCCGCCCTGTGACGTCAGATCTCACACATTGGAAGCAGGATCAGGGGCCACTTGCTAGGGGAGGCCAGGTGGATTTTGTGGACCATATACCATTCCTAGAAAAGTACAGTTATGCAAGAACTTACCATAACGGTAGATCTTCGAGAAGAGCTCTTGCAGCAGGTTGCACCATAAGGACTGAAGTTGGCAGGACCCCACGAAAAACTTGCACTCCTCACAAAAATTATCCTACCCTCTTTCAACTATGCCAATGTTATCTATGGTAATGCCCCAGCTTCCGCTTTGGCTAGGCTCAACTCCCTCTACAATGCCTTGTCACTTTTTTGAATGCCCCTCCTCACACACACCACTGCACTCTGCCCTCTCCCTGTCTCTCACTTCCCTGTCATCGCAAGCTACATTCTTCTCGTCTCCAAATTTTGGTTTGGTACCTTCCCCTCCTACCTCTTCTCTCTCTCCTCTATCCTCCGGTCCAGGGACTCATGCACTTTCTCCTTTCTGTGCCCTTTGTCTTGCACTGGTTCTGCTGCTTTCGTCTTTAGGCTCCCCTCTCTCTGGAATTCACTTTCTCTCCCCATTCGTCTCTCCCCCTCCTCACCAGCCCTCAAAAGAGCCCTCACTGAACACCCTCCTTTCACTGACACCTGTTCATGCTAGGTCCATTACCACTCCCCAAACACAACTTCCTACCCCAACATTTTCAGATTTTACCCTAGCAACAAAAACCTGACATATGGCTTTTGTTTACTTTGCATGCTGTATTTAATATGTCATATTTTATAACCTCTGACTTTGTACCCGCACAATTTTTTTTATCAATTCTTAAGTATAATTATTTGAAAAATGCCTCATACTGTTATTGCTTCTTTCTCCCCATCCTTGCGTCGCACCTGGAAACGGGCCTCGGCTCCGTGTACCTCTCTTGATCACCAACTTTTAAATAAATAGATTACATATTATGGAATTGTGAACTCCACTGAAAGACTCTCTTGGGATGCGCCTACTGCTCGAGTTATGGACCTTGACATGTGCTGCTATCTGTACCTATTGTGTTTTCTTTGTCTGTCAACTATTTGTAATGGAAAATGCTCAATAAAAAATTAATAGAAAAAAAAAAAAAACATTAGATTTTTTTTTCATATGTATTTTCTCTCTCCTCCGGCAACCGTAAGCAGGTACTTCCACCCCTACTCTGCTGCCTATGACTGTCCAGCACTCCCCCTGGTACTGCCGAGCCCTGTCAGACAGCCCTAATGTTCAAATCCCCTACTGTGCCACCATACAACAATCTGTACAAAATACTTTGATTTATAATGTAATTGTATTCTGATTTGTACCTTTAACACAGTGACACATAAACAAAAACACAGAAACATAATTTGTCAGAAGAAAAGAACTGCTTGACTCACTGGCCCAGCCGGTCTGCCCAAGTGTTCCCTGCCTATCTCACCTCTGCAGACACTATCTGGTCTCCAGTGACCCTCCTTCCCTTGCTTTTATTCTACTATACCCCTATGCTTATCTTATGCATGCCTGAAGCCCCCCGACATTCCAGCCTCCACTGCTTCTGCTGGTAGTCTTCCAGGCATCTACCACCCTTTCAGTGAAGTACTGTAGTCATTCCTCACAGCTCTCCAGAACTCCACTCCTTTCCAGCTTCATTGCATGCCCCCTAGTTTTGGTGCCCATCCTCATTTGAAAGATACTCCCCACCTGCATCCTGTTATCCCCTGTGAGGAACCTGAAAGTCTTGATTATGTCACCTTTCTCTCTCTCTTCTCTTCCAGGGTGTACATGTTGAGATTCCCTCAGTCTCTACTTGAAGGTCTCAATTATGTCACCTTTCTCTTGCTCTTCTCTTCCAGTGTGTATATGTTGAGATTCCCTCAGTCTCTTTTCGTAGGGCTTCTCATGCAAACCCTGCACCATTTCAGTTTCCCTCTTCTGGACTGCCTCCATCCTGTCTGTGTCCTTTCTGAGGTGAGGTCTCCAAAACTGGACACAGTACTCCAGGTGGGAGTGTACCAGGGAGTGATACAGTGGCACCACCACCTACCTCCTCTGGATGGAGATACTCCTCCTTATGCACCTGTGTATCCCACTTGCCATGCCCATTGCCTTGTCACACTGTGTTGCCACCTTGAGGTCCTCTGACGTAATAACCCCAAGGTTCCTTTCCTGTCTAGTTAATGTCAGCACCTACTCCCATTCATTACTCAGCACTGGGGTTCCATGTCCTACGTGCATTATCATGCACCTTTTGGTACTGAACTCAACTGCCATGTCCTTGACCACTCCTCGAGTTTCCCAAGATCCCTACACATTTTATCTACCTCCTCCTGACTGTCCAACTTACTACAGATTTTGGTATCTCTTAGGCAAATGCTGTATATCAGAAAGAGCTGTCTGTGCATAGCTGTTTAATCTAGAAGTTAAAAGATGTAAATAATAGTTGGCCCTGTGGTGCTGAGGGCTGAGGCGCTGGCGTCTTACCTCGCGCTACGCCGGCAACCCATGTTCGGGAACGAGCACGAGCTGTCGGGGGCGGCGGGGAGGAGGCGACTGGCGTCGATGGACTGCTCTCCTTCTCGGGAGGGGTTCTAGGTGGTCGGCGTTGTTCCCCCCCAGCGGAGGCTGGAGGACAGGCGCCAGTAACACAAGTAGGGGAGGAGTTGCGCCAGACGTCTGGAGGAAGCGCGTGCGTGCTCCACTCCGCTGACATCGTGGCACAGTCCTGACCCCTGGGAGAACAGGAGAAAAGTACTGCTGTGCAGGATGGCGGAGGGCGATTCGCAGGCTCCACCCCCGGCTAGCCACGGCACTGTCTACCTAATCTGGTCCTTGGTGGGGGAGTTTGACTCCCTGCTGACCCCGCTGGGGGGGGGGGGAGCCCTGGGGCTAGGTCAGCATCGGCTGGTGGATGCCGGGGGATGGGGCTGGGGACGCCCTCCTGAGATAAGCCGGCGGTAGGAGGAGAGAAAAAGTAACAATTGCAAAAAGCCAAAAAAAAAAAAGATGTAAATAACAAACATCTATGGGATAAACATGACAGTTAAAAGAGCACTGTAATCTCACAGCTTGTGAGCTTTCTGTAAGTTGAATGGTTAGAGTTGCTGCCTTCGGCACTCAAGGTTCCCGGCTTGATTCCTAGAGTAAACAGACATACCAGTGACCAGTTTCTGCTTCTTTTTACCTGCATGCGGCTCACTTCTGCAGTAATAATCCACACTTTCAGGATGCCAGTCACTGAAACAGCTACAACGGTGTCCTCTGCAACAAATCAATCAGTATTTATTAATGTTTCAACTTCAAAAGTGTCAAACTAAATATTTCTAATGAATGAGCCCATAAATTTACAGTAGATACAGTTACAATCCCTGACAAAATATGGCTGTCATGAAAACAAGAAAGTCTTCTACGTATATACTTGTTGCTGCATCTGGACACCAGTTTCCCTGCTGTTGTGTTTAGAGAAACATTAAAAGTGCTTATAAAATGGGCTTCAGAATCCTAAAAACGTTATTGGTCTGGCCTGTTGATTAATTCCCTTATTTAAACACCAGTTGGATTACTCAACTAGCTAGTAGTGAATGCATGGCAAAACATAAAATTACTACACAGCAGTTTCTCTGATAAATCAGGCTACTGACCTCCACTGAAAACAGCCCTTAACTAGCTGAGCTGCATAAAATCTGTAAAAGAAGTCCCTGACAAAAGCTTCCAATTAGCTGAGCTGCATACAACCTGTGCAAGAAGCTGCCCAACCCTTTGTTAATGTGGCACTCTTACAGTAAGGGGGGAGATCTGTAGTGAACTTGAACTGTAGCATAGGAACTACTTGAATTAGTGGATGTAAAAGTCATCAATTTCTTCAAATTTTCAGCAGTTAAAAAACGTTTTCAATACAGCAAGCCACTTCAGCGTATGGGTGTATGCTGACTGAATGCACACCCCAGCTGCACAAGACACTCAACCAGTGGTGTACTACGTTGCCTCAGTGTGCATTCATTCAGCATAAACTCATGTGCCATTGTGGCTTACTGCCAACGTAATGTGGTGTTGAACACAGCTATTGGTTTAACCATGTAAATGCAACTGGATCCTACTTTAAAAAGTAATATTATCTGTGCCCTACTCTTTAAGAAAGTGTACATACCAAAAGATGCTAAGTACACTGTATTGGTGTGTTTCTCAGCTGTCACATGAGATTCCTCATATTTGTATTACAGTCTCCAAAGGATATTCCCACCCATCTAAAGAGGGCAGTTACATAGATTCTCATATAGTTTTTGTCTGGTGCACAAGTCTCCACCGTTTTAAAAGTCATAGAAACCCCACAGACCAAATCAACTACAGTAGGATCAAAAGTAAAACCCATAGTGACTCCCTAAACAAACAATACTGTCTCATTCACTGGTTGCCAGGCTCCGTTGCAAACGCTGACATCAGCAGAATCTGCAGTTTATAGCATCACGGGGCAGTGCTTGCATTAGTAAGCTATAACTGCAAACAGGGCATGTGTCTCCAAGCAATTAATGAATACCGCCGCTGACTTTCACCACAACTGGAAGTGCATTAATCCTTAAGAAACCAATGCCCTGGAGAGGGATCACTGTAATTATAAAATTAAGGAAATTTTTTTTTTTTATTTTGCGTCATCTGTTTTCACTCCCCTACGTGCTCCCAGACCTTCCACTCCTTCAAGCAGCCATGGTCCTTACCCCCTACTACCCTCGCTTGAGCCTCCGTCCTAACATTGCAGTCATCCCCGAGGCAACCCGGTGTAACCCTTCGCCAGATAGGTCCCTCTCCTCCAAGGGGGAAGGCACCGGTGGAGCTGGCGGGCGCACTCTATTTGGCTCAGGGTGCTGCTGAGGCAGATATGGCTCCCGCGAGGGCTTTGGCAGACCGGCAGCCATCATCCACCAGGTCCTGGAGCTGTTTTCTGCTTTCCTATGGTTTCCCATTGTGGTAAGATCCCTGATTGTGTTTTAAGATAGTGAAGGAGCTATTCATTAGCTTCACTGTTGGAGGCATGCCAGATCTCCCACCTAGTCCACCTTATGTATACAGCGGTTCTGTTATTGATTTTATAGGTGAGTTCCTCTAGTTCACATATGCTAGTCACTACTTTTATCCATTCTTGTTTAGTAAGGGGGTTAAGGTTTAGCCATCTTTTCGTGATGGCCTTATGTGCAGCAGATGTCAGGATGGCCCAGAGATACAGTGAGTCTGCATCTCTTAGCTCCATAAGGGAGGCCTCCCAAGATCACTGAGGGCCACCTTGGCGGCAGCTGTAGGGAAAAAATGTCTTCAAGAGCCCCAGTAATCTCTCCCCAGAAGCCCTGGAGGCCACCACAGGTCTAGAAAATATGTAGATGACCCGCTTCTAGTGTGCTGCAACCCCTTCAGCATTCTAATGTGTTGTTCGTGATTTCTTTGCCTATTATTTGGGGTGAGGAAAAGCGGAACCTGACCACCAGGTAAACTCCTGCCAACGGGGGTTAAAGGTCCTTTAGCAATGCAGAAGATGCGATGGGTTCCACAGGGTCATGTGCTGCCTCCTCTCTCACTTTTGTTTTAATTTTAGCTAGTGGGTCTCCTCTTAAAGTAGACAAGGCTTTATATAAGTGGGAAATCATTCCCCTTTGATTACTAGTTTTCTTGTTTTCCTGTATGGCCAGGAGCATGGGCAAGGCCCTCACTGGATCAGTGTCCTTTTTTTGTAACCCGGAAATACAGGCCCTGGCCTGTAGGTACCTAAAGTGATCTGAATTTTGTAGCCCATATCTATTTTTAAGGGAGCCAATGTCCAGGAGCATATCGACCTGCCAGAACTGGGACAAGAATCTCAGTCCTGCCCTATCCCATTCCCGGAAGGTGAAGTCTAGGAGACCCAGTTGGAAGTCTGGGTCCCATGCCAGTCTTTTCAGGGGCCACACAGAGGTTTTTAGTTTATACTTCTGCCATATTCTATGGACCGATCGGGTTGTATCTCTGACCGAAATAAGACCTGGGCAAGGGAGTCTATGTGTGTTGGTGATCGTCAGTCTAGTTTCAAGGGGCAAGGACCCCTCTCCTCTCTCCTTCTCCCTTTCCATAATCTGCCATCCCGAAAGGGAATTAGGGATGGACCATAGTAGGGCATTTTTTAGTTGTACTTCGAGAAAGTAGTCCTCCAAATCTGGGAGGGACTGTCCTCCTTTGTCTCGGTGGGTTTGCAAACTTTTTAAGTTTATTCGGGGTCTTTTGGAATTCCAAATAAACTTGGAAAGCAGTTTATTCCATGTCTGAAAAGACGACTTATGGATATAAGGTGGAAGACACTGGAACAGGTAGAGAAACCTAGGGAGCACACTCATTCTCAATGTGTGTATCCTGGAATGTATGGGTAAGTTTATCAGGGACCATCTTTCAAAGTCTTTTTTCAGGTTGTTTATTAGGGTTATATAATTTGCAGTGAAGAGTTGAGAATACTGCTTTGTGATGTAGGCCCCTAGGTATTTAATCTTATGTGCTTTCCAGTTCAGGGGGAGAAGGGAGCATATCTCCTCAGTAGGTTTATAGAAGAAGGTAAGTACCTCAGTCTTGTTTTTGTTTAGGGAGTAACCCACATGTCTCCCGAACCCTTCCAGGATGGCCCAAAAATGTTTCGTGGATTGGTGAGGGTGGGTGAGACTCAGCAACACGTCATCCGCGTATAAAGAGATTTTTTTGTGCAGTTCCCCTACTGTCACCCCTCTCACCCACTCCGCTCTCAGAACAGCTTTAGCCAGTGGTTTGATGTAGAGGGCAAACAAAAGAGGTGACAGGGGGCAACCTTAGCAGGTGCCCCTGCCCAAGCTAAATCTCTCAGAGATTCCCCCATTTACCCGAACGTAGGCTTGGGGTCTAGTGTACAGTGTCTGAATGGCATTTATGAAGGGGAGGGGGAATCCCCTGTGTTCTAGAGCCACAAACAGGAAACTCCATGAAATCTTATCAAAAGCCTTTTTCGGCATCTAAGCTCATCAGACATGTCGGGGTACCAGATTTTTGAATGATATCTACTACATTTACAGTGGACCCAACACTGTCGGGAGCCTGGCGACTGGTAATAAAGCCAGTCTGGTCCATATGTACCAAATCGGGTAAATTGGGATTTAGCCTAGAGGCTATTATGGAAGCGAATATTTTATAATCTGTGTTAAGTAGAGATATGGGGTGGTAAGATTCACAAAGCGTAGGGTCTTTCCCTTCCTTATGTATGATAGAAATAGTGGCATGTTGCCATGAAGTGGGGATTGGGCTGGCCTCTTCCCAGATGTTTGTAAACACCTCCAGAAGGATAGGGGAGGTCTCTGGTTCAAAGGTTTTGTAGAATTCTGCACCAAAACCGTCTGGACCTGGGCATTTTGCTGTTTTTAAGTTCCTTATTGTGTTTCTGATCTCTTGTTGTGTGATGGGTCTGGATAAGAGCCTTGCGGCATCTGGGAAGAGTGAGGGCAGAGGCAGGGATTCCAGGTATTTCTTCTTCTCCCAGGGCAGGGATTCTTCTGGGGGTGAGTACAGTTTGATGTAGTAGGCCACGAATGCCTCCACAATTTGAGTGGCTTGGGTGACTTCCCGGCCATGGTAGGGGGACACTATTTTGGTGATCATTGCTCTGGCTGCGTATTGCCTAAGTCTATAGGCTAGTAGTTTGGTGCCTCTGGGACCACCCTCGTAGTATTTTTGTTTCAGGTAAAATAAGGCTTTCTCTATTTCTAGTTTTTTGTAATTTTTGTAGTTGAGTTTTACTTTTGGATAGCTTCTTGTCCCTTTCTGGGTCCCATTTAATTTTCTGGGCTCCTTCCCATTCTTTAATCTGGGAGGTAAGTCCCTGTTGTTTCTGTCTCATCAGCTTCTTCCTATGAGTGGCTATGGCAATTAATTTGCCTCTAACAGCAGTCTTGAGGGTGTCCCATAAAATCTGGGGGGTAATTCCAGGTGTGTTGTTGTCACTTAAGGATCTTTTAAAGTGTTGTCCGAGTTCCTCAACAATCTCTTTGTCTTGGAGAAGGGAGGCATTCAGTCTCCATTGGGATTTTCTTTTGGGCAGCTCCAAGTCTATTGCCAAGAAAAGCGGGCTATGTTCTGATAAGATAGAGGTTCCCACCCACATAGAAGAGAAGTAGGGGAGATCCCTTGAGAAGGTAAAAAACATACCTAGCCTAGAGAAAATATGGAATCTCGGGGAGTAGCAAGTAAATTCTTTGCTGTTGGGGTACCTCTCCTGCCATATATCTACTATACCCATCTGATCCAGTAGCAGCTTGAGGGCTCTATTGAGCTCAGGTCTGGGTATTTGGGATGTGGTGTTCAGCTCTCTGTTTAGGATTATATTCCAATCCCCTCCCATTACCAAAACTCCTTTAGCCTTTTCAGCAATCAGTTGTAGCAGTGCCACATAAAATGAGGTCGGGAACCCCGGAGGGGCATACACATTTACCAGAGTGATCAGTTGGTCTTGGACTGACCCTATTACAATAAGGTACCTTGCTCCAGGATCCTTGACCACTTCCCATACCTGAAAGGGCAGGGCGGCCGACAGAAGAACCGCCACCCCTCTCCTTCTGCCCCCAGGAAGGGACGAGTGAAACAGCTGGGGAAATGCCCTAAATTTCAGCTTTTGGGTTTCCGAAGGGCTTAGATGTGTCTCCTGCAAGAAGACTGCTTCACATCTTTGGGTAGCCAGCTATCGCTGGAGTCACTTCCTTTTAATAGGATTTGAACATCCATTTATGTTAAAAGAAAGGACTTTGGATAAGTGGCTAGCCATTTATAAGACTTCTCATTTTAGCTGCTGGTTTCCAGAATAAAGTACTTCTATTGTTACATGAGTGAACATCATATGTACCCTGAAATAATTTGAACACTATAACAAGATAACTGATCAACCATCTCTCTATATCTAGCAAAGATTTTAACAAATAACTAAACTGCTGCTCTGGCCTCTTCCAATAACGAGCCTTGAGCGGAGTAGGTGATCAGTTCATCATAGCTGAGGAACCTCGAAGCCATGATGTCTGATATCTTTAGATAGACTTCCAAGGTGTGGCTAATTGGTGTGCCTCAGCGGAGGAACATCCGTCCTTGCTGGACCGGTAGGGGAGCTCGGGGGGTGCAATGAGGACTCCCTGTGCCTCCAGTCTTTGGTGCGGCCGTCCTCCTGTTTGTCACAGTTCTTTTGTGGTGTCATCCATTGCAGAGACCCCTCTTCCCCATCTAAGTTATCCCTTTTAAGTCTGAATCGCCCTCATCTTAAGGAGCAAACTAGTTAGGCCCAGGCTGGCCTTGTCTACAGCCTTTCCAATCCGCCATGGATTCCCCCCCCCCCAGATCCTTCATGTCTGCCACATCTCCCCCCCCTTCTCCCCACGTACTCCCATGCATCGTATGATGTGGGCAGACCACTTGGGTTCTCTGTTTTCAAGTGAGGCCTTGACCCCATCGCGATGCCTCTGAGGGAGAAGGATGTGACTTCACCGAGGAGAATAGAGGGTCCCCCGATGCTGGTCAGCAGAACTGCCAATCCTCCCTGCAGGTAGCCCTTCTCCCCCGCCTGGCAGCAAAGCGCAGCAGCGCACCAGAATTTATAAGAGCACTGGTTGTCCTTAATGAGTTTTACAGAATAAAAAGTTTTAGTTCATTATTAGGTGCAGTCAGTAGCTCGTTCTCCCGTTGCCACGGATCCCTATGGGTAGAATTAAAATACTCACTGCGGGTTCATTTGACAGTAACTGTTGATTCTCCCTGCAGGTACCCTGGTAGCAAAGTGCGGCAAAGCGTCCGTGTTTTTAGGCTGTACAGTTTAGAAATGTGGTTTACTACTAGGTGCAGTCAGTAGGTCGTTTTTCTGTTGTCGCGTATCCGTGTAGGATGAGCTAAAAATACTCAATGTGGGTTCAGTTGGTGGTACCTTTACCGGGTTAGTGGGGTCCAGATATTCACTGTGGGAGTCTCGGCATCAAATGGGACATCTGGGTGAGGCAGAGACGCGGCTGTGGGTTTTCAAGAACCTGATGGTACGATCAGTTCATCTGGGGCTTCGGTTCCCTTCATGAGTTGTTTCTGGAGCAGGAGGGGGATCATCTACATCTTCCAGCATGTCTGGTTCCTGAAGGTATTTCGTTCCTCTATTTACTGCAGTCGGATCTCCGTATTTTCGGATCATGGTCGAAATGTCGTCGCGTAGAGTTGTCTGGGGAATTTGTTGTGTGGATCCTTTCTTCATGGTTCCTTTCTGCGCGATCGACCAGGCTGAAGGAGATCTCTCTCTAACTTCTCTTTCACCATCGGGGGTTGTAATGCCAAGACCTTCAAGGAAAGGTGCTGCTGCCAGGAGGTCTTTAAAAACTTGGTTTCCTTGTGGGGTAACAATTCTGATTCTGGCTGGGTATAAGACCTGCACTTTAAAGTTCTTAGCCCTCAATTGTTTAATTATGGGCCAAAGGGTTCTGCGAGCTTCCTGCACTTCTGACGTGTGGTCATTGTCGAGGGCGATCCTATGGCCTTTGTATGTGAGAGAGCTTTGTTGCCAGGCCCGTCTAAGTAGGTCTTCCTTCCTTTTAAATGAGATGAGGCAGGCGATGAAGGACCGGGGCCTTGCGTCAGGGTTTCGTGGTCACGGGCCTAAGGATCGATGTGCTCGGTCCATTTCGAGATCCAGATTCTCTGGCAGCTTGAGTGTTTCTCTGAGGGCGGCCTGAACAAAGGTGATGATGTCTGTGGCTTTATCCTCTAATCCCTCCGGAACCCCGTAAATCCGGATATTCTGCCTTCTACTCCTCCCTTCTAGGTCGTTGATGCAGCGGTTAAGTTCCCGGTCCCGAGCCAACAGATAGAGGATGAGGCGATCATGTCTGTCTGTTTGCTCTAGTGCCTGACCAAGCCCCAGCTCCAACTGTTCTGTTTTGTGATCGATCTGGTTAAGATACGATTGCAGCTCTGATAGAGTATGGTCTATTTTAGTGACCGTGCGTGCTGTCTGTTTGATCATTTCTACTATGTCCTCTTGTGGTGGATCATGATGAAGTGAGGCCTGTTGTAGGTCGGGTTGCGGATCTCGAGTCTCCGGGAGTGCATCGATGTCAGCTTGGAGCATTTCTCTGAGCTTCTGCATTGGGGTTCCCGGGGGTTTTCCAGGTTTGTTTCTTTTCTGTTTGGCCGGAGATGCCATTTCTGGAGCAGCGATTTAGTCAGATTGTAGTCAGAGGGGAAGAGGAGCTCTTGGGTTAAGCCGCCATTTTGGACGATGATGTCACTGGAAGTCTTGAAAGCCATTTTGTTTCTGATTTTGATCAACATTCTTTTAGATTTTTTTTTTTTGAACAAGGAATACCCCAGCTGCATTGCAACAAACATGTTGAGTGCAGTGGGCAAATCTGTGTGTTTGGGGGAGATAGGGATTGTCTTCCTATAACAGTGAAGGAGGGTGTAACTTGCAGTGTCTGTAGGATTTGTTGACTCCTGATTTTTCTTTTGGGGGACACACTAAAAAATGTAAGTAAGTCATTCTTATTAAGTTGGCATAACCTTGGTTAGCATGTTCTCTTCTCCTCTCAACTCAGGGGGTTGTGGTGTTCTTCATTCAGTGACCCTCATTTCACTTATGTATAGCAGTAATCAAACTCTCCATTCCAATTTTTTTCCATACCTGCTTGCTCCAGGTCTAGTATACCCTGGTCCCCAACTCTGCTGCAGCTTGGCAACATAATCCCCTTAAAAATTTAGCTTGATGCCACCAGTTAGGCTGCAGGTTCAAATCTGTCACGAAATTACTCTCACACTTGCAGGTACAGATCTGCAGCCTACAAATCAAAACTGTGATCGATGTCCACCAATGGGGACCGAGTCCTCTGCTCAGTCTATCATCCCTATGTTTCTGCTATCAGCTCCTCCTCTGATGCCTGTCATCACAGAGAGATAGATTCCACCTCCACGGGCACCACTGAATCTGGTCACTTCTTCCTTCCAAATTCATCTTCCAAGGATTCAGCGTGCACCGTGAGCAGTCTCACAATAAAAAATTAACATGGCTGAGCTAGCCACACCTACACCTACATGGCAGCAAATCATAACTGCTGTGGACCTAATCAAGCTCTGCTACTCTTGCATCAGTTCACCCCCCCCCCCCACTCCACAACACTGGCTGGACCGAGTTATCTAACAAGAGCCAGCACAAGTCAAACTGCCATGCAGCCACTAGCTTTTCGGCTTTGTAGCAGATGGCATCAGTTTGCTGCTCCACTAATGAGCATGTTAGCCATGGCATACTTAAGATATCAGAAGCTATGCCCTTGCCTTGTGTGATCACATAGCATAGTTAGCATTTCCGCGACTGTATGGCTGGTTTTCCGGATTTCTTCGGCAAGCACTGATTTCTGCGATCAGCCCTAATTTCTGTGGCCACTGCTGCAACTGCAGAATCGCAGAAAACACGGAGCCCTGCTAATAAACAGCCAGAAACTTAGGACAGGAGTCCCTGGAGGACCGCCAGTCCGAAACCAGCCCTGTGCCTAAAGGCAATTTCCAAACTGTAGTGTTTAGTGAAAGTGTGGACAGAACTCCAAGTGGCAGCTGCGCAAATCTCTGCGGCTGACACATTTCTGAAACAGGCTGTAGAAGCAACCATACCTCTGGTAGAATGTCCTTCAACTTGCCTCGGAAGGACTTTACCATACTTCTGGTAACAAAAACCGATGCAGTTAGCCAACCATTTGGAAAGGCATTGTTTGGAAACTGCCAAACCTTCTCTCTTCGGGGCAAAAGAAAGAAAAGCGTAGTCCATTTCTCGGATATCTTTTATCCCGTTAGTGTAATAATGTAAAATTCTGTGAACGTCTAACATATGCAGAATTGCCTCCCCCTGGTTTGTATGCTCAGGGTAATATACCGGCAGCTGAAGAGACTGATTCAAGGTAGTCTCTGAGACAACTTTTGGAAGAAACTTAGGATTAGTGCACAGAACTATCCAGTCTCTGAAAAAATCCAATAAGGCTCCTCACACATCAGGGCATGAAGTTCAGAAATCCTTCAAGCGGAATTAACGGCAACTAAAAAAAGTGCTTTCCAGGACAAAAAGCGCATGTCCCATGTACTCAAAAGGAGGCAAGGTCAATTTCTCCAAAATAAAGTTAAGGTCCCACAGTGGAGCAGGGTTATGCACTGGGGGTTTCAGATACAGAATTCTTTTTAGGAAGGTTTTAAAAACCTCCAATTGAGCCAGAGTTTTGCCCTCCAATAAAGCGTGGTAGGCAGACATGGCTGCCAGTTGCACCTTAAGTGATTAATAGCTGAAGCCCAGGTCAAGGAAGCGAAGAAGATACTCCATGACCTGAGAAATGGGACGTGAAAAAGGATCCCAACCCTTTGAAGTGGCCCAGATGGAGAATCGCTTCCATTTCCTGGCATATGTAGTTCTGGTAGAAGGGAATACAAAATCACACATGCCCCCACAATGCAAAGCATCATGGGCTGCATATGCAAATCACCACAGAATGTTATGCTAGTCCTACTTTAAGCAGAATTGCATGGTGCCAAAAGGCCTCTCACACAGTTTGCAAAGGGTGCTAACAGAAGACATAGACACGTGTTTTGTCCTACCAGGACTCATCAGTATGCCTCGTCTGTTTGACACCCCAGAGGAATGGACCAGCTACCCCTAAGGCAGTGTGCCTGGGATATATTGTGGTGAACCCATTAAAATAAAAACATTTAAAAGACAAAGAACCTCTGTGCGTAAACACTGAGGCAAGGGTTACCCCAAAGGGCATTTGGCTGGGAAGCCAAGTTTCAAGAAAATACAAAATCACACATGCCCCCACAATGCAAAACATCATGGGCTACATATGCAAATCACCACAGAATGTTATGCTGGTCCAACTTTAAGCAGAATTGCATGGTGCCAAAAGGCCTCTCACACAGTTTGCAAAGGGTGCTAACAGAAGACATAGACATGTGTTTCGTCCTACCAGGACTCATCAGTATGCCTCGTCTGTTTGATACCCCAGTGGAATGGACCAGCTAGCCCGAAGGCAGTGTGCCTGGGATATATTGTGGTGAACCCATTAAAATAAAAAAACATTTAAAAGACAAGAACTTCTAGGTAGAACACTGAGGCAGGATTACCCAAAGGGCATTTGGCTGGGAAGCCAAGTTTCAAGAAAATACAAAATCACACATGCCCCCACAATGCAAAGCATCATGGGCTGCATATGCAAATCACCACAGAATGTTATGCTGGTCCAACTTTAAGCAGAATTGCATGGTGCCGAAAGGCCTCTCACACAGTTGCATGTGTGATTTTGTATTTTCTTGAAACTTGGCTTCCCAGCCAAATGCCCTTTGGGGTAACCCTTGCCTCAGTGTTTACGCACAGAGGTTCTTTGTCTTTTAAATGGTTTTTTTATTTTAATGGGTTCACCACAATATATCCCAGGAACACTGCCTTAGGGCTAGCTGGTCCATTCCACTGGGGTGTCAAATAGAAGAGGCATACTGATGAGTCCTGGTAGGACAAAACACGTGTCTACGTCTTCTGTTAGCACCCTTTGCAAACTGTGTGAGAGGCCTTTCGGCACCATGCAATTCTGCTTAAAGTTGGACCAGCATAACATTCTGTGGTGATCTGCATATGCAGCCCATGATGCTTTGCATTGTGGGGGCATGTGTGATTTTGTATTTTCTTGAAACTTGGCTTCCCAGCTAAATGCCCTTTGGGGTAACTCTTGCCTCAGTGTTTACACACAGAGGTCCTTTGTCTTTTAAATGTTTTTTTATTTTAATGGGTTCACCACAATATATCCCAGGCACACTGCCTCAGGGCTAGCTGGTCCATTCCACTGGGGTGTCAAACAGATGAGGCATACTGATGAGTCCTGGTAGGACAAAACGTGTCTATGTCTTCTGCTAGCACCCTTTGCAAACTGTGTGAGAGGCCTTTCGGCACCATGCAATTCTGCTTAAAGTTGGACCAGCATAACATTCTATGGTGATTTGCATATGCAGCCCATGATGCTTTGCATTGTGGGGGCATGTGTGATTTTGTATTTTCTTGAAACTTGGCTTCCCAGCCAAATGCCCTTTGGGGTAACCCTTACCTCAGTGTTTACTCACAGAGGTTCTTTGTCTTTTAAATGTTTTTTTATTTTAATGGGTTCACCACAATATATCCCAGGCACACTGCCTTAGGGCTAGCTGGTCCATTCCACTGGGGTGTCAAACAGATGAGGCATACTGATGAGTCCTGGTAGGACGAAACACGTGTCTATGTTTTCCGTTAGCACCCTTTGCAAACTGTGTGAGAGGCCTTTCGGCACCATGCAATTCTGCTTAACGTTGGACCAGCATAACATTCTGTGGTGATTTGCATATGCAGCCCATGATGCTCTGGTACAAGGCGTTCTGGCCTCTACCAAAACTTGAGCTACCCTAGGGGAAAGTCCAAATCTGGAAGCAACTATGTCTTGAGGAGCCACGTGTGAAGATGAAGGGACTTCAGACCTGGATGGACTAGCGTGCTCTCTTCCTGGGTCAGGAAATCGTGACAAAGCGGTAGAGGCTCTGGAGGCTCCACTGCCAACTGCTGAAGCAGTGGAAACCATATTTGTCAAATCAAAAAGGAGCTATGAGAATCATTTGAGCTAGTTGGCCCAGTGGCGTTGAGGTACTGGACGCCACACCTTGTCTAGCACTTGGCGACCAGATTCGGGAAGCGAGCCAGCCCGGGGGTCGGCAGGGAAGGGTTGAGGATGTGTGCCCTTGTGGTGCTTTCCTCCCCAAGAAGGGATAGTGGGCTGCTTCGGTGTACCAGCAGCCCCCGGTGGAGACCGGGGGCACTGCAGCACGTCAATGCCAGCATGTAGCTAGCATGGTCGATGCCAGCAGGGTTGCCATGCGCCAGTGTGTTGAGGTGCTCCACGCAAGGGGAGGGAAGTTCGGGGATTGACAAGAAAACGGAAAAACCTGGTCTGCGGGGGTAGGTGACGGCACCTGTCCCCATCACCAACGCTGAGTCCGTCCTACCTGGCCTTCTAAACTCCCTCGTCCGAGTCCTCTTCCACGTCGGGGCTATCTCTACGAGTGCCCAAAGAGGAGGGGTGGCCCCACCCCAGAGGGGTTAAGCCAGGGGTACCGACAATGGCGGAGGAGGAGGAGAGATGAGGCACAGACGGAGGACTTCAGGCAGGGGAGGATCAGGCAGGATGCCTGAGAGAGGCCCCCCAGACCATGACTGGAGGAAAAAAAGAATTAGATAAAAAAAAAAAAAAAAAAAGAATTTGAGCTCCTTCTGCTTGCAGCTTGATCAGCACTCTCTGTAAAACTGGAAAGGGAGGGAAGGTGTACAGAAACCTCCCTGTCCAACAAAGAGACAGTGCGTCTTGCCAGAAAGCACCATGCACGGGATTGAGCAAGCAAAACTTGGGAAGTTTTGCATTTGCTGGGGTTGCAAACAGATCCACATCTGGACGACCCCAGAGGTTGACAATGTGATCTACTTCCTCCTGCTTTAGCTCCCACTCGTGCGCTCTTACCCTGATGCAGCAGAGACTGTCTGCGGGAACATTCTGCATGCCTGGAATGTGAACTGCCAGGAGGCGAACCTTGTGCAGGACAGTGCAATTCCAGACCTATATTGCTTCTCTGCATAGAGAATACAAGCAGGGTGCCCCCCTGCTTGTTGATGTACCACACTATGCACATGTCCGACTGGACCAACAGTGTATCCTGGTGAGCATGCAGAACTGCTCTCATTTTGAGCACATTTATGTGCAAGCGTAATTCTGCAGGTGACCACAGGTCCTGGGTCCTGTGATTCCCAAGATGGGCACCCCATCCCGTCCCAGACGCATCCGTGGGGATTTGGGAGTAAGGAGGGGCCTGGAAAGGAACTCCTTGGCAAAGATTGTCGAAGTTCTGCCACTACTGCAGATCTTTCTGCATCAGGCCAGAAACAAGGACACAGCTGTCCAAGTCGTCTGCCCTCTGGTCCCATTGAGACCTGAGAGTCCAGCATGAAATACGCATGTGGAGTCTGGCCAAGGGAAGCGTGGGGATGGCCGCTGCCATGAGGCCAAGAAGGCAGAGGATGGCCCTGGCCGAAGTGTGTCTATTGGAAGCTACTAGCTGTGCCTGCCTCTGCAGTGTCTCCGCTCTGTCCAGGGGGAGGAAAGCCATACCCTGGACTGTGTGCAGAACCGCCCCAATAAATTGCAGGCGCTGGGAAGGAGCGAGCTGTGATTTGGGATAACTGACAATGATACCCAGTCGCTTGAAAAGGTGCAGGGTAGCTGACAGAGATGCCTCCAACCCCTCCCTGGATGGGGCTGCAAGAAGCCAATCTTCAAGGCGGGGGAAAACGTAGTGTCCTTGTCTCCTCAGGGCCCCTGCTACAACCGCTAGACACTTGGTAAAAACTTGTGGTGCTGAAGACAGGCCAAAGGGGAGGGCTTTGAACTGGCAATGCTCCCCTTGGAAAGAGAACCTGCGGTGAGCTTGAAACACTGGGATGTGCAGGTATGCATCCTGCATGTCCAGGGCACAAAGCCACTGTCCCTTGGACAGAAGAGACAGCAGGCTTTGGAGTGTCAGCATCTGAAACCGCTTGTATTCTATGAATAGGTTTAGAGTACTGAGGTCCAGTATTGGGCGCAGATCCCCCGTCTTTTTTGGAACCAGAAAGAAGTGGGAGTAGAATCCCTTCCCGATCTGGTCTGCAGGCACTGGCTCTATTGCGTGTTTTCAAAGAAGAGCCACGATTTCCTCTCTTAACTGAGGAATGTGCACCCTTGGATAGTGGGAAAACGCTGGAGGTTTGCATGGGGGGTGTTCTCACAAAACTCGACAGCGTGATCAAGCTTGATTAGCCGAATGACCCAGGCATCTGTTGTGATGGATCCCCAGTCTCCCAGGTGTCTTGTGAACCTTCCGCCCACCTGTTCATCTGATAGATGAGGAGGACGGGGCGGGCAGTGAGCTAGGCGTGGAAGGGAGGTTAGGGAGGGCTGCCCCTGTAGCTCTCTGGGTTTTGGCTGGAGGGGTTGCAGCAGTGTTGGGAGCCCTACGTTTGAACTGGCGCCTAGGAGCCTGCTGTGGTCTCGCCTGGAGTCTGTTTTGCCAGTGAAAAGGACGTTTAGACTGAGGTTTCGGGTGATACATCGTGTGCACCAACCTGCCACCAATGCCCTCTTTTCCACAGGGGTGATAATGTCCTGGGCATCTCCACTGAACTGGACAGAGCCTCTGAAGGGGGCATGATGAATAGCTGTCCGGATATCAGGAGCCAAACCTGGCACTCTTAACCAAGAGAATCTGCAAAGGCTTACTGCCATGGCCGTGCCTCTAGCGGAGGAGTTCACCACATCGTAGGTGGCCCCAAGTGAATAACATCCAGCCACCTTAGCAGACAAGAGGGTATCGGCTAAGGTGGTTTTAGATTCTGAGTCCGGGAAGGCCTCGACTATAGGCTCGAGCTGGAGAAACAGAAATTTTTGGTACACTAGCATGTGTGCCACATAATTAAGGGCACGAATGGCTAATGTTGCAGAGGAGTAGAACTTTCTCCTGAACTGGTCCAGTTGTCTGGACTCCTTGTTGGGATGGAAAGTACCAAGGTACTTAGGCTTGGTGGACCTACCATGGGCCGCAGTTATGACCACTGAGTCAGCCTCCGGGTGCACGCTGAGGTGGTTTTTGCCCTCTGTCGTCCTATAAGCCCAGTCAGCCTCCTTGCCCATAGCCGGGATAAAGGAGGGGATCTACCAGATGGTAGAAGATAGGTTCCAGCCAAGAGGGGTGAGAACCGGACCCGTTTTATGTAAATCTAGGTGCTCTGCCAACCTCTGACGTTTTGGGTCTTGAGCATCAGACTTCCAGCCTTGTGATCTGATATTTGTCTCAGGAGGTCCACAAAGGAGAGAACTTAGGGGGTGACTTTGGGGATTCTCTAGGGACTGGCTCCTCTGGGGGAGCAGTCTTGAATCCGGAACCCTCTGAGGTTGACTCAGAATCCGAATCTGAATCATTGGAACCTGCTGGTTCCTTGTTTGGAGGAGCAGACTCTTTTCCTAATGGAGCCACATCTGATGCCAGGGCCTGTATATGGCCTTTTGTCAGGCCTGAAGTCGAAGCTCGTGGTGTGACCAGAAAAGCCACCCTAGGGGGTTTGGTCTGGGTGTTCTATTTCCAAAGGGCAGAGTTGTCTGCTGTCCAATTCTGAGACTAACTAAGATTTTGTCTCAGACCACCAAGATTGTAAAATCTTTCTGAAGTCCACCTGTGGTTGAGAAGGAGGTGGAGTTGAAGGTGGTGGAGGGTGAAGAGCCTGACACTCTACATGGTAGCCTAAACCCATGGCCTGTGTTCCGTGGGTCAGGGAGTCTGGTGCAGCATAATGATGGACATAGCCAGAAGACTGGAAATGAGGCATTTGAAACCCTGCTGGAAGATATCCATAGTAATAAGAATAACCTGCTGAAAAAAGGCCGGCATCGGGCCTGACAAAGGGTAGTCTGATGCCGGAAAATCTGACGGGGGCCCTGACGGAGGGTAGCCTGATGGCGACCCTAACAGTGGAAAGCCTGATAGGGGGAACCCCGGTGAAGGGCCCAAAGGCGGAGGTCCTGACGGCAGCCCAATGGTGGTAAACCTAATGGAGACCACAATGGAGGACAGCCAAATGAAGGCCCTAACGGAAGGACTAAAGGGGCCAACGGGCGCTGAGGAGCAGCAGGGTCTGGCACCCCGTCAGGGATGGCAGAGCTACCGTTCAGCCTGTGGAAGCTCCTTCGTCAGGGTTTCCTGATGGAAAGTCTCCGTCTGCCAGGTCCTCTGGTTCTAGGGACATCAGTGGAGGCTCCAAAGGAGGAGGAGATGGGGGCTCACCATGGAGGGAACCCCAGGGTGACCCTTGCTCCTCTGCCAGGACAGAGCTGACATCCAGCAGCACATCGTCAGGACTGCCAGGAAGGCCTGGTGGATGCAAAGTGGTTGTGTGGGAGTCGGAGACACCGACCCCCCGATTTAGCAACCCCAGCCAGGTGTTCGTCGGAGAGCCCAATGAGCGGCTTATTGGCCACGCCTGCCAACTTAGTGCCCATGGTTGTGATGGACCTAGTGGAAGCAGAAGCCTCCAATGTATCCATGGCACCTGCGGTCGCTGTTACCAGTGGGGGGGCCTGAAGTCTGCTCTTTGGGAGGGAGCGCAGGCTTGGCCGCAGCACATGTCTTCCCAGAGGAAGAGGGCCGCTGCTCACCTGAAGTGCCAGAGGGAGGGTGGCTTCGGTTGGGACGGGGACTGCACCTGGTGCTGGTGCTTTTCTTTATCCCTCTTCTTCTTCTTCTTCTTGTGGAAGTCAGTCGGAGAGGAGGAGGTGCTTGAGTTTCTTGAGCTCCTTTTCCATCAATGCCATTTTTGGCTTGAGGAGATGGGCTTCAATGGACTGCTGGTGCCTTTTCTTTTTTTTTTTTTGTTTTAAACTTTATGTTTATTTATTTAAAAAAAAAAAACATTCAGTCTGAATTTCAAACAGAGATATTACAAATAGGTCATTATATCACCAGAGGGCGCCACTCCTCTTAATATACACAAATGAACTATCCCTGCTATAAGATACATCCCAGGGGGGAAATAGCATGCATTTAAACAAAGTTATATAACATTAAAGCTATGTACTCAGCCCATGAGCTGCAAAGTACACAGTCCATTAAATTTAAAGTTGAATCTTCCCAGAGTCCTGGTCCTCACGTAGAGGAGCAGGCGATAACCATGCAAAAAACTAGTCTTGCACTCAAAGTGCTTCAAATAAAAACTGATGGAAGTTGTAGCTATGCAATGTGTTTTAAACTAGATGGTTCACTATCAACTACCGGTGCTTAAATAGAATTCTACTACTGCTGCAAATACCCTAAAACATACAGTTTTATTCTGTTATTGGGAGACTCGATGATTAGGGGTATCCAGTGGGAGGGACAGGGGGGTGGATGCCATAGCCAGGTGAAGGTAGTGAGTATCTCTGGGCTGACAGTGCACAGAGCAAAGTTCATGGTATACGAACTGGTTAGGGATTGTGGAGGGAAATCGGATTTCCTGGTGCATTTGGGAACTAACGATCTAGAGGGAAATAGCGTTTTGGAAATCCAAGCAAGGTTCCAAGAACTTGCCGGAGTCTGTCGGGATAATGGATGCAACATTTCCTTTTCGGAGATATTGCCAGTACCAAAGGCCTCAGTGGAGAAAAATAGAAGATCACAGAGGTTAATGACTGGCTCAGGAAGGGGTGAAGAGAGTGGGTTGGTGTTAGGTTTCATCTTGCCCCATTAGGGAAGGTCCTAAATAGGGATGGCTGACTACATTCAAGAAAGGTGGGGTTTAAACTTGTGAGGGGAGGATAAGGGAGGGCTGACCAGAAACCTCTCCTCCAGATGAGGGAGTAGCCTTCAAACCCAAGGGGAAGGAAACAGACTGGGGGTGGAGGTTTCAGGAGGAGCAGAGGAGGATGGAAGTATAAGGAACCTGGGTGGGAGTTCGACAAAGGGATCAGGGATAAGGGGTGGGGGTTGGTGTTAGTAAATGCCAGGAGCTTGGGAAACAAGTTGCCAGAGTCCAGGCCATGCTGTTCGAGGGGGGTGGGGGTGGTTGTGGCGGTGGTCACGGAGACGTGGGCCAACAAAAACCATGACTGGGACCTAAACGTGCGGGGGTACACTATGCTTAGGAAGGATAGAAAGGAGGGCAGAGGGGTTGGAGTGGCTATGTTCATTAGAGATGACATAGAAATTGCTAGGGTAGAAGAGGCAGAGGAAGCGTGGAGGCCTTATGGGTCACCTGATCCCCAGCAGGAGATAAGGTCAAGCTGGGTGTAGTACATAGGCCCCCGGGATGGGTGATGTTCTGGAGGATGGTTTGCTGGACAACATCATTGCCCAGTGTGGACCAAAAAGGGAAGGGGTGGTGTTGATGGGGGACCTTAATATGCCAGGTACAAACTGGGGAACCATGTCCTCTAAGGTGGCCAAGGAGCAGAGGCTGCTGGACAGCTTCCAGGATGTGTTCTTAACACAGCATGTGATGGAGCCCACAAGGAAGGGGCACGTCCTGGACGTGGTTCTGGCAGATGGGGATCTGGTAAGGGACCTGGTTGTGGAGGATCCCCTGACTGGGAGCGACCACAATACTGCCTAGTTTCAAATAAGCATGGGGGGAGGGGGGACACTGACAGTGGACTTCAGGGGGGAAGACTTTGTGGGCATGGGAAATATTCTCAAGGATCACTTGAAGGGGATTACATCAATGACAAATGTGGAAAGGAGATGGGAGGTCATAAAACAGGGACTTCATGAGGCAGTCAGGACCTGTGCTAAGGTGAAAGTGAGGGGAACAAGGTCACATAAACCATGCTGGTGGTCCAGTGAGGTTCAGGTAGCAGTCAGAGAAAGAGGTGGCCTACAAAAATATAAAACAACAAGAGGATAGGGATAAGAAATGTACCATCTTGCATCTAGAAAAGTCACCGGATGGTGAGGGGCAAAGTCCAGTAAAGAGCAGCGGCTGGCACAGGGATACATGGAGGGAAAAGGGGTTCTTCGGTACATTGGGAGGCGGAGAAAACTGAGGGCCATCTCAGCAGATTGAGATCAGAAGGAGGGTGGGTGGAAGAGGCGAGGGACCAGGCAGAGGTATTTAATGAGTACTTTGCCTCTGTGTTCACTAGGGAAGGGGATGGGATATCTACAAAGCAAGGCACGATGGGGATAGAAGCAACAGTGAGTGGGATTAGAGGAGCAACAGAAATGGAGCAAGAGGAAGGGAGAGGTACCCCAGGGGTGTCACATCAGGATAAGGATAAAAAGGCCAGTAAGGTGGAGGGGACGGATGATGCTATCTCCACCAAAGGGTGTGGTTAGCCCTCAAGGCCCTAAAGAAAGACAAATCTCCTGGGCGGATGGCATTCATCCGAGTACTATAGGAATTGGCAGACATACTGGCTGCACCCTGTGAACTCTTCAACAGGTCACTAGAGACAGGAGGGTACCTAGGGATTGGCGAGAGGCACATGTGGTGCCAATCCATAAAGGGGGCGAGGAAGTACCAGGTAACTATAGACCCATCAGTTTGACCTTGGTGGTGGGAAAATTAATGGCGAGTATACTAAAGGAGCGATTGGGGGTGTACTTGGAGGAGGTGGGAGGTCTGGATGATCGGCAACATGGGTTTGTGCCAGGTAGATCATGTCAAATCAATCTTGTGGAGTTCTATGAATGGGTAACATCAAGAACTGGACAGGGAAAGCCTGTGGATGTATTATTCTTGGACTTCAGCAGGCGTTTGACTCTGTCCCCACAATGGTCTGGTGGAGAAACTGATGGGGTTGGGAGTAGGCCCTTTGATGGTCAGATGGATTGAAAACTGGCTAGCTGGGCGCACCCAGAGAGTAGTGGTCTGTGGGAGCTCTCAGAACCTAGAGAGGTTGGTAGTGGGGTACACGGAGGCTCAGTCCTGGGTCCGATCCTGTTTAATGCATACATATCGGACATCAGGGAGGGTATAGGGTGTGAAATGAGTCTCTTTGCTGATGACTCCAAGATGGGAGCAGTAGTTGAGGGAGAAGAGGGGAGGTTGACTCTGCAAGGGGACCTGGACACCCTGGAAGGTTGAGCTCACACATGGAAATTAAATTTCAATATCACCAAGTGCAAGGTGTTACATCTTGGGCAAGGAAACCCTAAACACAGGTACACCCTGGGAGGGGAGGCGCTGGAGGCCTCAATAGGGGAAAAAGACCTAGGGGTCATGGTGGATGCATGTATGAATAACTCTGAGCAGTGCAGGAGAGCGGCTAGCAAGGCAAACAGGATGTTGGGATGCATCATAAGGGGGATCGCCTCTAGGAGCAAGGAAGTGATTCTGCCACTGTACAATGGACTGGTTAGGCCACCTTGAGTACTGTGTACAGTACTGGAGACCACACTGAAGGGGACATACAGCTCCTGGAGGCGTACAGAGGAGGCAACTAAGATGATCACGAGGCTAGGGATTTGGCGTATGAGGACAGACTTGAGGAGCTCTGCCTGTTTTCATTGGAGAGAGAAGAGACAGGGGACATGATTGAGGTCTTCAAGTACCTCAAGGGAATAAATAGGGTAAACATGGAGGATCTTTAGACTAAAGCAGGGAGGTATCACCAGAGGGCATGGTTTGAAGTTGAAAGGTGGAAGGGCGAGGGGGGGGAAAAAGGAGGAGGTTTTCAAATGAGAGGGTGGTGGACCCTTGGAATGCACTGCCTGGCGAGCTGGTTCAGAGATCCACAGTGGAGGGCTTCAAGAGAGGGTGGGACAGACACAGAAAGTGGATGTATCAGATAATGGCCTGTCCCAGGGGGGTGGGGATGGATGATAGGGGTTTCTGGAACACAAGAGTGGGGAGGGCCTCGGCACCCAACTAGGGATCTGAGGTTCGAGCAGACTCGATAGACCATAAGGCTTAATCTGCTGGCAAATAGTATGTTAGTATAACTGTAAACCAAATTTTACTGTCATAGCAGACACTTCTCATAATAATATTCTAGAATATTAGGATAAAAATCCAGACAACAGTAGCCATCATGGAATTACCAAACAAAATACACTCATCTGTTTTTTTTCTATAGCTAGCTAAACATAAAGTTGTAAGAAGAGTCTCTCACAATGTTCAGCATACAATAGTCCTCAGACCTCTGTATTTTGGGGAAACTTTTATTTAAATAATTGCCCAGGGAACTTCATACCCTCATGTGTCCTCCTCTTCTGATGAGCTCTCCTCCAAAGCGACTGGGCGAGTTTTTGCACTTGCAAGGTTCCAGGCCCATTGCAATGCGTTGTTGGGATCACTGAAAAGAAAAACTTTCCCCTTATGCGCTATGCGCAATCGAGCAGGGAAGATGATGCCGAGTGGTATATGAGCCTCTCACAGCAAGACCCGCACCCCGATGAAACGCTTCTGCTTTTAGTGTGTGGTGTAGCTGATGTCCGGGAAAAGCTGAATTCTTTGGCCATCTTGCAGCAACGGGCCCCGGCGACATGCCAAGGCCAAGAGAGTGTCTCGTGCGCCACTGCTATCTGTCACAAGCACAATTGCTCGAGGTGCCTCCGGATTATCTGGCTTACCTCTCTGCATTACATGGTAAGTATTTTGAAAGAGTTGGGTTTTCCCACTGATCTCCTCCCCAAGCTGCTGCTTGAACCAGTCCTGCAGGAAAAGCACCATATGGTTCCCTTCACACTCCTCCAGCATCCCTAAAATGTGAATATCTGAGGACCAAAGCTGGTTCTCTAGAGTCTCTAATCAAGCTTTCCAGTGGGCACTTTCCTTAATAACGGTGGAGACCACTCCCATTGCGGAGTCAGCCCGTTTCACTGCATCTGTTGAAGCCACCTGAACAGATTCCATGGTAGTCTCCAATACTGCCACTCTATTGGTAAGTCCATCGAACTTATCAGATAATGTAGCCACTGAGGCTATGAGACGGTTCAATTAGTTTCCTATAGTTTGCAATGTCTCCTCTCCTGAAGTCTTGACGGGTTCTCCGATTGGGCCTGGCCAGACCTCGCGGTGGAAGCTGCAGCCTGAGTTTTAGACTTTGCTCCTGACCCATGCATCTGATCTTTACGAGGGTTCCCCATCTTACAGTAGACAAGTTCTGACACAGCTCTCTTTAATTTTGGTGCCAGTAAATTTGAAGAAAAACACTCTTAAATGTAATATTAAGTGTTCAGTTTACAGAGCTCCATCAGTAGGCACCATCTTGCTCGGGCTCCACAGCGCCCCCCTGCTGGCGCCTTTTCTGTGTGGCCTGACTGAACTGGGAGCAGGCCTCACACTCCTTGAGGAAGAGGGAGTGTTGATCCTTATGCGGTAGCTGGACACCGCAAGAATTGCACTTGATTTCATGTGATTCTGTTGATGAGGTGGAAGACATACATGAAGATATGTTAAACAGAAAATAAAGAGAAAAAATGGATACTCGTACAAAAATAAGGCCATCAAACTGTTGCGACGAACTTCAGAAGGTCCAGCGTGCACAGGTCGATGGCGGGAAAGAACTGGAGGGTGGACGTGGGGACCGTCCACTATATAGTGTCATGCTGATGTCTGTCATGTGACGTCAGGTGGGTGGTCCCCTGACAGACAGTGCTAGCAAAAGCTTCCGTGGGGTCCCGACGCCAGGAGGCACAGTCCTACAAGTAATTACCTACTGCAAGAGCACTCTCAAAGTAAGATCCATGGAGTCGGCCTGGGGTTGCTCAGCAAAAAATGTTTTCCCCACAGGTACCTGGTACAAGTTGTCCACTTTCCTGGCATGGCAGGGACCAGGTTGGGTCTGTACCAGGCAGCCATGGTGGCATCCTCAAAAGGCTCCATCGGGGGTATGATAAGAGGAGGGGAGTCTGGCAACTCCAGGCAGTGGGACAGACGATGTCAGGCAAGGTCCTGTTCCTCTGCTTCAAACCCCATAGTGGCCTGCAAGTGTCGCATAACTGAGATGAAAGAGAGGTCATTGGGGGGAGACTGAGGGATATACCTTGGGGTCTCACTGCCCCACGAGAGCATCGTCCCTGTCGACACCTTCCTCATCGTCATCGGGAGGAAGAAGGTCTGGGTACTTGTCGTAGCCCTACCCAGGAGAAGGTAGAGTAGGCATTGGAGTGCAAGAGTTTGGGCGCTGTCCCAAGGGATGAGAAGCCACGGGGGCAGGCGTAGTAGGGCCCTGCAGCACTGGCCATTGTGGAGGGGCAAGGAGAGCTTGCATGAAATCCCAAAGGGAATAGAGCATAGATGGAAATTCCACTGAAACCAGCACTGGGATGCTGAACAGTGCCTGCTCCAGAGGCAGAGGAGCTGGCAACGGAGGAGGGGCCGGAGAAGGCGACGGAACAAGTTGAGGCACTGGCGATGGCCCGTGGCGTCGTCAGGTTCCTGGTAGGAGAGGACAATGGAGAAGTGGCCTGGGGTGATGTCGGAGGAGACTGGGACCCCGAATGCATCGCTGGGAGAGTAGGATGGGCCCCCCAAAAAAAGCTGAGCTGGGGCGAAGCCATACCCACAAAATTACCTGACTGATGGCCCACGGAGAATAAGGGCCTGAACAGCAGGAGCTGAAAGGTCAGTGGGGCTGTGGAAGAGCCCGACACCGAAGAACCCGCACCCATCAGAGTAAAATTGGTGGGGGAGCTGCCACAGTGATCCCTGTGGAAAAGAGGGCATTGGTGGCAGGGGTAGCGCTCCTGAAGCAGAAGACAGCCCTGCCGCAGTCAACAAGGCAACTGGGAATGATCCATGGAAGACTGGTCCTTATCCCAGTGCTTATGCTTCCAGGCTAACTTGTCCCAGGCCTTGGACGAATAAGAACCCAAGGATAAGGCTGGCAAAGTGGAGGAACTCCTAGCTTGAATCTCCTTCTCCATGTGGTCAACTTCCTGCTGGAGCAAAAAGGTCTCTAAGGCCTTCTGGCAGTGCCTCCTGGTAGCCTGGTTTAAGCGGTGACAGAGTTCACAGGCCTGCACATTGTGGTTTGGACCTAGGCAGCAGACACAGGAGTTGTGGCCGCCCTTCTCGAAGATCTTTTCCTCACAGGCACAAATTCGAAAGAGCTTCTTCTCATAGATGGAGTTCGACATAAAACGGAGGGAAAAATCAATTTAAAAGAAGAAATTATGTTTTGTTTTTTTTTTTTTTGTTAGTTATTTAACCAGGACTAGCACACTAAGCCGAACACTTTTTTGCAGGTGCGACCTGGGAGCACAAGTTAAGTGACTTGCTCAGGGTCGCACAGTATGCAGCTGGAAGCTGTTGGGTTCAAACCCAGGAATGGTTTGCTGGATGTCACCAGATTTGCAGCTCAGAGCCTTAAACCACTGCGCTATACTGCCTCCAGTTTCATACTTAGCATAACTTCCTTTTCTGTTAGCCCCAGCATTGTCAATGGGAAGTCATTACAGCATTTTTTTCTGTGTGTAAAAAATAAAAGGGGGAAACAAAGGAGAAAAGTCGACTGAAGCTGGCAGAATCTTCTGAGAAGTCAGACGTGATGATCAATAGTGGGAAAAGAACCGAGGAGGGCGAAGGGCCTCCCATGCTTATATGAGAAGAATGTCATCAGTATGTGACATCCGTGTGGGTGCCCCCCCCGGCAGACTGCTAGCTAGAAAAGTTTCTTTGTGGTCCTAGTGCCTGGTGGCCGTAGTTCTATAGGTGTGGCCTGCTGCAAGAGATACCCTCGATGAAGATCTTTATTCATTTGAACACTGGTAAATCGGGAAAGGATGAAAAATCGGCTGGAGCTCATTTCTGGCCATGACCAGCAGGGAGGGGAAATATGGGAGAAAACAGTTACAATCAATTCAGACTACAAAACAATGATGGTATGTACAACCACAATGTGGTAGCAGAAACCTACCAAATGGCAAACCCAAAGTATAGAGGATTACAATAATCAAGCCTGGCCTGACAAAGACATGCACAAATGTTTTCAAGTCCACAGGCACCACAGAACTGTCAACTAACCTTGTGTCCTGTGAGATCTTATAATACTCATAGAGCTGATCCAATCTGGAGAGATTTTGGACACCAAAGAGTACAGGACTTCAAGGCTGGTGGCATCCACAACAAGGATTTCTGGATAATGACCATAACACAGTAGTCGCCCTTCACGCTGCGTACCAACAGAGAACTGATAGAACTGGTAAAACAAAGAGAAAGGAAAAGTTATTCACTGTAGTACTATTATTTCTTCAATGAATTAGAACTGCCAATCAAACCTGTGCATCTTCTCAGCTAGTTCAGGGTGCCCCAGAACTCAGAATGTTTTCCAAAGATGCTTTTCCACTGTGCTGGTCTCAAGTTTCCCGGCATTCCAACAGCAGATCTCTGAGATGAAGAAGCCTGAGAACCCACAACCTAATTACAAAAAATATTCCAATTCCAGTGGCGAGAGTGTAGAGTATTGGGTATGCATAGGAAGGTTGCAGTAAAAGCTTCCTGAATACAGCACTGGTTTGGTCAGATGCTGTTTTGGTTTTCGTGCTTGTGGTTGTCAGTTTATTTGAGTTGGGGGGCTTTGGCCCCCATAACCCCTTTTTTTTTTAAACAGGGGAGTGGGGGGCTCAAATAAACTAATAAAAAGTAGTGGAGTGGGCTATCTGGCCAAGTGCTTGTGCCTGCTGTTAATTTTGGTGTTACCCATTTATTTGAGTTGGGGAGCTTCGCCCCCCCACAACCCCCTTGTGTTTTTTTTTTTTAAAAGGGGGGTGTGGGGAGTGAAGCCCCCCAAGTCAAACAAACTAATAAAAAGTAGAGAAGCGATCTGACCAAATAGCGTAACTTTAGCTCTACACTAATAGTGTAGGTCCTATGCATATCCGATAATCTACACTATCGCCATTACAGCAATTCAAATTCAATATTGAAAAAAACATAATGAAGCAGAAGAACAATCATTAAAGCTCAAGTATTACCAACAGTCAAATAATTCTTAAGAACCTAATCACCCTATCTTAAAAAGGAGGAGGCAGAAAGGGTAGTTTGACGGGCAGTTCAGTTACAATGGATTATAAAATGGCAGAGTAAAATCTATTAATCTGATTGGCTCATATTTATGTGTAAAATATTGTTTACACATGGTTAAAAAAAGGACTGCTCAGCAGTGAAGAGTCTGCAACACAGATCAATGGGCATTTGGAACACAGGCATTTCAGTTAGCCCCCTACTGCCAGAACTAATCTTCCACCACAAACATGGCTGCTACTTTTACACTGCAGCTGGGCCCTAAAAATAAAACTACCTTAAATAAAAAAATAAAACAAATTAATTAAATGCTGTTTCCCTGATTATCACACTCTCCTTACATACATAAACAAATTAGAAACGGTAAGTACTGTTTATAGTTTTCACTACAACTGTTTTTTTGCTGACAGTGAAAAATCCCCCTTCTATCTTTACCTGCTTATCAAGGAACTCTCTTTTTCTTGCCCTGGCAGTGAGATAACTGGGTGTTTGGCTGTAATAAAGGCCTTTATAATGTATGGTAGAACGTTGTTATAGGTAGAAATCTACCTTTTTATAACAACGTTTTACCATCGATGTGACGTTACGATGTTGTTAACCCATCGATGCTACGTCACATCGATGGGTTAACAACCGGGAACAGTCAGGGCATGCGCGCAGCTGGATCGGACGGCCTTGTAACAGCCACGGCGGTGAGGGCAGAGCAGTGGGGACATGAGAAAAGAGCAGTAAGGAACTGCTTTCTTTTCTTAAAAAACGAACTGTTACCATACACTATAAAAGCTAATGTATGGTACATCGATGGTTAACTGGTTTGTTAACCATCTCGAGGTTGCCATGGCGACGTAAACCTCTCGAGCTTCGCTCTCGAGGTTTACATGGTCACCCTGGTAACCCCCCGATGGTTAACAAACCAGTTAACAATCGATGACCATACATTATCCTCTATGTTGTCTGTATGTACAGTGTGTTGGGAGAGAAACATTATGTCAGTGGAGCTGAGCAGAATTTTGAATCCATGTATTCCGTGGCAAACATTCCATGATAAACATTCCACATCTTGAATGTGGAGAACAAAGAAAAAAAAAAACAGGAAGAAGAAAGACGGCACCAATACAATGACATCATCAATGATATCACTTGCAGTGGGCGGAAGGACTATTTTATCACAAATGCACACAAGTAAATCTATTTTTTCAGTATACAGTATAAACATGCTTTCCCCAACAGTCAGAAGTTAAAAGAGCCAATTTTGTAAGTGCAATAAGGCACTCGGGTGTGTGTAAACCATATTTTACAGCATGGCCAACAGCTTAAGTCACCTGGCCTTCGGCCTCGTGCCTTACTATGCCCCTGGCCATGCTGTAAAATATGGTGTACACACACCCCTTTGTGCCTTATTGCTTAAAGAAAAGATGTTACTATGGTGAGTAACTTTTCCTTCTACTGAAATGAAACTGAACTGTCCTGCCAAACGTGAGCAGACCGTATGCCCAATGTGCAAGTAAATAATCAACAGTTCCTCCTGCCTTTTCCCCCGCCTTTCTCCTCTACCCCTCCCCCATCCCCCCTTTTTTTCCGACTTACCACCCTCCTACACCACCTTACCCCTCCTCTTTTCTCCCAACCCACTCCACCTCTAGTTTCTTTGACAACATTTGCTTGTTTGGAAACCGGCGAAAGAAAAAACACATTGTGCTACTCCAATGATAAGAATCAGTGCTTGCTTCAAGTATTTTAGTGCAAAAAACTCTTTATTCTTTATATATGCACCCAAGCAAATAAGCACTCCAAACAACATATCCAAGGAATCAAAAAATCCATAAAAATTCAAGCCAGAAACAAAGACTGGCTGGTGGACTTACGTCAGTAGCAAGAGTGAGGGCTCCTCCTTGTTGGGTCACTTCACACTTGACAACACCTATCTGGCTGCTTACCCCCTCCCCTTTCATCCCCCAGACATAACACAGCCATGTTACTGACATGTTCATTATTTCCAGTGTATCCCTACCCTGCAACAATTTGATGTAACTTATTCTATTGTCAAGATGTACCTGAAACTAGCAAGTCTTGAACTCCATGTGACATTATAATGATTTCATGATGTTTACTATGTTGATCCCTGCTATCTTTATTTTATTGTATTTGTGTTTCTGTTTGTCCCTGACTTGGAACCTTTGAAATGAGTCTTTGACTCAAAGGTATTAATCCTAATCGAAATAAATAAATAAATAATAAGAAGCGTGGACTATAAAATTGATATGGCCATATGGGCCTCAAGATTGGAATTGCTCTTCCCGGCACTTATCCATTCCGATCAGTCTGGCTTCATCAAGCATCGGAGCACTATGGACAATATTTGCCGAACCATGCTGCTATTAGAGCATATCCATTCTGGGCAAATCCCAGCCGCCCTGTTGAGTCTGGATGCCGAGAAGGTATTTGACAGGGTATCAGCAAACAAGATGCTGGGATGCATATCTAGGGGTATCAGTAGTAGGGGAGAGGAAGTTATACTGCCCTTGTACAGGTCACTGGTAAGGCCACATCTAGAGTATGGAGTTCAGTACTGGTGCCCACACCTCAAAAAGGACATTAACCTGCTGAAGAAGGTCCAGAGGAGGGCTACAAAGATGACAGTGGGTCAGCAGGGTAAGACATATGAGGAGATGTTAAGAGCACTGAACATATACTCCCTGAAAGACAGGAGGGAGAGGGGACATGACTGGGACCTTCAAGTACTTGAAAGGGATAAATAAGGTTGATAAGGAGAGTCTGTTTAAGCTGAGTGGCAACCATAACACTAGGGGGCACAGTCTTAAGCTGGACTGTGGGAGGTTTAGGAAGGAGGTCAGGAAGCACTTCACAGAGAGGGTGGTGGGCACTTGGAATACACTGCCTGAAGAGGTTATCTCGCTGAAGACAGTGGGCAGCTTTAAGAGAGGCTGGGATAGGCATGGGGTAAAGTAAGGATCATGGGCAGGGAGGATGGGAGGAGTAGGGAAGGCAGGGACATTACCTCAAGCTGTGGACCCTGCAATACAAGCAGACTTGATAGACCAAATGGCCTTCTTCTTCGTATGTAAAGAAGTTGGTAGGTCTGAAGCTGTTCTAGTAAAAAGTTATAAGAGGCTTCCAGTCTACGCTACTTACGAATTGTATAGACAATTGTTTTGCCTTGTATTACCACCTTTCATGGTAAAACTGTAATTTGCATTGTAGTGTTTTTATGGGCAGCATTCTGTTACAGTTCACTTCACAGAATCACTTATGCAGAGTTTTTACTATGCCACGATTTGTGTACAGAATGCTAATTATGAGCTGCTGCCCTATCAGAACCCTGTTCTGAGTTCTGTGCACAAACCATGACATAGTTCAAACTCCAAATTATTGGTTCCATGAAGAAAACTATAACAGAATGCTGCCCATAAATACAAGACAATGCAAAATACATCCTTTTATATTACTTTTTATTCAGATACAGTTAAATATGGATAATTTAGATGAATACATATCCTTTCTGAGAATAAGAACTTTATAAATAGCTGCCAGTTAGCAATGATTTCCTGTACTCTTTAACCTCAAGTTGTACTGTTAGCTGGTAATCAAAAACTACACATTTCAAGGCTGACCCTGTGATGCCATGCGGTACATAGCCACATTTTCATCTAGTACACCTGAGTTCACACCCGAAATTATAAGAGAAAAGGCTGGGATTCAAACAATGCCCAAAGTGTGGTCACTGTTTGCCTAAGGCAGATATGCATAGAGTACCAAAAGTGTTTGGATGATTGGCTAAATTGTGATGTGTGCAAGTATGTTGCCCTAGGACACAGAAAACAAGACAATAAGCAGTCGTTATCAGCTCCAGCTGCTCTGTCTACCGCCAAAGAGTGTGTCCCCAACATGAAGGCTGAGGGTATCTCTGAGACACTTAGGGCTTTAAATCCTGGACTCTGCCAGCTATTCCTTAGCTGCTGTGAATCTCACCATTTCTCACCACTAAAGTCTCCTAGGGGGTCAAGA
The DNA here is from genome assembly GCA_016271365.2 of Neoceratodus forsteri. Taxonomy (NCBI): domain Eukaryota; kingdom Metazoa; phylum Chordata; order Ceratodontiformes; family Ceratodontidae; genus Neoceratodus; species Neoceratodus forsteri. The sequence continues at coordinate 1,269,277,993 of CM057449.1, read as the reverse complement.
GTGCCCAGCCAAAATAAAGCAACCTCCCTCCATTCCAACCAGCACCTCCAAAACCCTAAGGGTCTTCAGGTTCTGGGTCGATTTCACAGAGAAGCCATCTCTCCAGTTCCTGCTCCAGCTTCAAGCTCCAATTTACCAGAGGGCAGGGATTGTCCAAGTTGTGCCTCCTCCTGTAGAACCCACCAATCAGCTGCTGCTTACTTTGTTCTGTGGAGAGCCATAGGGCTTTAAATCCTGGACTCTGCCAGCTATTTCCCAGCTGCTATAAATCCCACTGCTTCTCACCACCGAAGCCTCCTAGCATTGAGAGGGCTCAGACGAATTGAAGTACCCTCCCTCCACGCCAACCAGTGCCACCAGAACCCTGAGGGTCTCCAAGTCAAGAGTCGATGTCACAGAAAAGCCGCCTCTCCAGTTTCTGCTCCAGCTTCAAGCTCTGACCTGTCGGAGGGCAGAGATCATTCAAACTGCGTCTCTTCCTGCAACCTCCAACCCGTCAATCAGCTGCTGCCAGATTTGTTCTGTGGGAGCACTTGTCCTTCAGATCTCTGACCCCTGCAGTTATCTGTGCTGTGGTCCAGAGTACTAAGGGCCACAGCGTAAAGGGCATGAAAAGAGTGGAGTCTGCCTGGAGTCAGATGTCAGCTTGCCACATTGCCCTCCCATCGAGTCTACTGCTCTTCTCACTACATATCTCCTTTTGGACTGCTCCTGTGACTGTAAAGCTCTCTCAACTCTGCCTGCAATGGTGCTGTGTCTGTTCCATTTTGTGTGGTCTATATCTTAACTGTGATCTAACTCCACAACATCTGAAATTCCTGCAAATCTAAATTCTAAGTTACCTTGCTAATTTTTGTGTATCATAATACAGTCAGTTGTCTCTTATTAGTTAGGCGTGTTAGCTTGAGGGTTCTATTGTAGTATCAGCTGTCCTGCTTAACTGCCTAATTTGTGTGCTTCACTGCACTGCCTGTTTTTGTTATCTAGGCCTGTTAGCTAGTGGTATCCACTTAGTATATATCTTCTTGCTTGCTTGATGGACCCTAAATTACTCAGTTTAACAGTGTTTCTATGTAATCTTAATTCTGCCTTAGCTCTGACTGTTTTATCTCAGTTTGCCTAAATAACCTGCATTTGCTAGACAGTCAGTGCTATTGCTGATGTATTATTTAGTCTCTGTTACTAGCTTACTGGTTAATCTCCATTAATCTCTCAAGCCCAACGCTCCTTCTATATCAGGGCCCACTCCTTGTTGAATGGACACCCTCTAGGAGTCATGACTGAGAATAAACTTAGCTCCTACAAACGCAAACTGCTTCACCACCTATCCAGTCGTAGCAACTGTGACTGCAACCGCTAGGCCTCCTCTGCTCTCCCCTCCTTCTCCACCCTCCTCCCCTGCCTCCGGGCTCCCTCCCCACGCCCAGTCCTCCCCACTTGACCTCCTCCCTACTCCCTCTTTCTCCCACTATCTTTGCCCATTATCCTCCACACACCTTTCACCCCTACCACTTCTGCTCCTCATGCTTTCCTCCCCCTCTCGCCCTACCCCTCCTCTCCATGCTCCTCACCCTCCCACAGTCTACCCCTCCTTACTTTCTACTCATCCGTTTCTCCCCTTGCTGCAGTCCTGCCCTCCTATCTTCCCCCCACCTCACCGCTTTACTAGCAATACCCACCCTTCCCTTATCCCTTGTTCCCCTCTCTTCTCTTTACCCTATAGCCTCATCTCCCCTTTCCCTACCACCCTTCTCCCCCTCCCCTACCTCTTCTCCTCCCCAATTCCCTGCTTCCTTGACCCCACACCCCTTATCCCTACGTCTCTATTATCCTAGCCCCCCCACTCCCATTCCCCTTTTTCCACTATGCCTGGGTCCACCCTGCACTGCCTGTAACTACCTGCACTTAATGACAAAATCACCACTGTGACTGCCTCTCTCCCAACTCTACCCCCCAAGTCTTTACATATCCACTGCTGATTTCCTTACCATGTCAGTATGATTTACTCTGTTTTTGATAATGTTTACCGATTTCTGCACCATGTAATTGTTACACATTTATTATTAGATTGTATAAGTTTCCTCCCTACCTTGTTTACTTCTCTGACTGTATTTTGACATAGAACCTTTGTAAATGAACTGTTGGTGCAAAGGTATTTTGTAATCCTAGTATGCAAATAAATAAATCTGCTTGACCTGCACCCTGCCCCCTTTCTCTGCCTTCTCCTTCCCCACTTATCCTTCCCCCACCCCCACTCTCTCCCTTCCCTTCCCCTTGTTTTCTTCCCACCCTTCCCTTCTTCCTCACCATGGCTGCCTTTTCTTTCCCTCCCTGAACCTCAAGATTTTACATCAAGGGGGCTCTTGCAGCAGGCAATAACCATAAGGACTGAGCCACCAGGTACTAGGACCACATGGAAAACTCCTAGTTAGCAGTATAGTGGGGGGCCAACATTAGCATGCTGACATCCAACCTATGGTATAAAAGGAGCGGTCCCCCAACCCATCCCCAGTTCTTTTCCCGCCGTTGACCTGTGCAGATCGGACCCCCATGGACTCCTGCTTTTAGTCGACTACCACTTTTATGGTGTTTCGACTGCGATTTGTTATTTACTCAGTTAAACAACTTTCAATCAATTTTTTCAACTTCCTGTATGTCTTCTTCTCCAACGTCTTCCGACTGGCAAATGAAGTGTGCTTGCGACAATCAGATCCCTGCCAAGGACGGCCACTACTTGTGCCTGCTCTGCCTAGGCCCAAACCATGACACTAACTTGCCAGCACTACCAGGAGTTTAACCAGGCCATACGGAGACGCCGCTCTAAGACCCTTCAGGCTTTCCTTCTTCAGCAGAAGTTAGCAATAATGGCGAAGGAACTCCAGAGCAAAAGCTCTTCTTCCTCCCCAGCTCGGTGACGGAAGGCCTAAAAGCCCTGTGGGTAGATAAGGCACCTGGCCCAGACGGCATACACCCCGGGGTTTTAAAGGAGTTGGCAGAGGTTCTGGCAGAGCCACTAACAAACTTATTCAATATCTCACTGGGAACTGGAGGATGGCGTACGTGGTTTTCCTCCACAAAAGTGGTCCCAAGGATGAACCAGGCAACTATAAACCAGTCAGCCTTACAACCATTGTGGGAAAGCCAACAAAGACTGTTCTTAAGGAAAGGCTAGTAACCTTTCTGCAGGTGAATGGTCTCCAGGATGACAGACAGCATGGATTTGTCACGGGAAGATCTTGTCAGACCAACCTGGTGGACTTTTATGACTGGGTGACTAGAGCGCTCGACAGGAGCCAAGTGGTGGATGTCTTGTATATAGACTTCAGCAAGGCCTTTGATTCAGTGCCACATGGGAGACTGATTAGCAAGTTGAGATACCAGGGAGCAGTGGAGCAAATGGTGGAGTGGATCAGGAACTGGTTGAATGACAGGAAGCAGAGGGTAGTCATAAGGGGGGGAACTCTCAACTCCAAGAGCCATAACCAGTGGGGGTACCAAAGGGCTCGGGTACTGGGTCCAGTGTTTGGCATTTTCATTGTCGACATCTCGCATGGGATTAAGAATAAGATCCACCTTTTTGTAGATGACACAAAGTTAGGTGCAGTGGTGGATGACACAGAGGGGTGGCAGTGGCTACAGCATGATCTGGCTAGACTCGAGCACTGGTCAGAAACATGGCAGCTGGGGTTCAACTCAAAGTAGTGCAAAGTCATGCACTTGGGAGCAAGAAACACAAGGAATCATTACCGACTGGGGGGGTACAGTTATCCCCTACAGAGGGGAAAAAGATCTTGGGATGATAATAACATGGCAAATGAACCATTCAGTGCAATGCAGAAAAGCAGCAGCTAAGGCTAATAAGATGCTGGGGTGTGTTGCCAGAGGAGTCACGTCCAGGAGAGAGGAGGTCATCCTGCCACTGTACAGGTCATTGGTGAGGCTGCACCTGGAGTGCATGCAGTTCTGGTGCCCCTACTTAAAGAAATATGTTTATATTTTGTTGTATTATATTTTTATTAAAGTTTAAAAAAATAGAGACAGAGCACAAAGTGCTTGCACAATTCCTCACATTACATCAAAAATAGCTGGCACACTATTTGAAGAAAAAAAAAAAAAGATATACAAATTAGTGCCCATTGTAAATAAGTAAAATCTTTCCCTGAAGTGGGTATGTAGTCCATCTACTGCCACGCCCGGGATAAATTTAATTTAGACCTTAAAAATCATAATAATACATTTACTATTAATTTCCTAAGTAAAGCCCCACATGCGTCAGCCATAAGTCATTATCATTGTGCATACTGGCTCAAGGCACTAAACACTAATGCTCATTTCAGCCTATATAACCTTCTGCTGGGTGAAATGCTGCCACTCTGCATGGAGTAGCAGAAGCCTTAGGAAAAAAGGTTATACAGGCTGACATGAGCAGCAGTGAACATAACTAAAAAACAGTAGAGCTGTGTGAGCATGTGAATGATTAAGAAAGCAAGAACAGAAGTTAATGGTTAGGTAAATTGCAGCAGTATCTAAATATGGAACACACTACAGAATTACACTGTTCTTCTCTCAGAGTAGGTGAGAGGCTCAGACTCCCTGAGGAAACCTTAAAGGTGAAACGTTGGTTAAAGTGCCTGTGCAAGAAAATAATGGACGAAGATTACACTGAAGAGTTTTCTGACTGTGTGGCTAGTGAACTTCGTTTGCTTCTTGGAATGCCCCCAAAAAGGTTGAGTCTTTACGGGCAACTCAAGCTGTGGAAGAGATTTACAGGAGGGGGGATCTGGCTGCCATCTAGAGAGCTAGCCCAGGTGCTCATGTCGCTAAGCCTAGCACCAAGCACAGCTCCCCTATATAAACTGGTACTACTGGGAGTAGGCTTCCTGTTACAGCTGAAACCCAGGGCCAGCCATTGAGTGAGGGAGGGAGGTCTTGCTGGATGTGTATCGAGAAAGTGGTGGTCTGGACAAGAACTTGGAGAGACAAACAGGTATCTTAGCAAGAAGGTGCCAGGAGAATTGGCTGGATAGAAGAAAACAGGAGGGATGAAAAGATAATACAAAAAATGCCTACCTCTTATGTGGGGTTCAGCCTTGTTTGTGGGAATCAATTTACCCCACTACTACTCATTTTATGCATCTATATACACCTACACACCACACTTACAAAAAAATGCATCCTTTGTGATTTTTTGAGATAATGTAGTTTCTTACCTGCATACCAGTATGTGTACAGGCTAATTTGGTAAACTCTATGCATCTTCCATCATTCACATCCCAAAGGCACATCTCTCTGGAAGAAGAAAAGGACAGGCAGCAACTTGACATATCAGTAATTACCTGGCAAGGTTGTAAATTTAGCCATATGCTAGACAAAGCACAATATTTCATTTAGAAATTTATTTCATTTATTTATCTTGCTTCTCTTCTCTCTACCCCCCCCCTTCTAATTCTTACTCCCTTTGCAATGCTTGTTTTTGCTCTCTTGCTCTCCCACCAATGAAATCTGCTGCTGGTCAAGCTGCCTTCTCATTTCACTTCCCTAAACTTTTGGTCTCTCTCCCTTCTTCCATTTGCTCTGTCCCTTCCCTTCTTGCTCCGAAATCTCTCCTCCATGATTTCTCTTTTCGTTCTTGCAGTTGCTGCTGATATTGTGGTTTCTGTCACGTGCCTGCCACCCCACACGGCACTAGAAATGCCACTCTCCCCCAGCTCATCAGGCACTGTCCCAACTCCTCAAATTATCATTTTGATGCTCATTCTTTAATGCTCTTTTGCCTAGTCCTCAATGTACTGTATGGTATTAAAGGTATGGCAGTTTTATTCTTGTGGTGTCTCTTGTAAACTGTATATTTTACATACATACATACATACATGATGTCAGCAGAGGAGGACCCCAAGGCCCACCTAGTCTGCCCAATCAAATCCCTAAAAAGAGACCCCATTCTAACTCCAACTCCGGAAACCCCACCCCCAAGTACTAGAATCCCCTTGTGTCTGTCCCATGCCTTCTTAAAGCTCGTAATTGTGTTTGCCCCCACCACCTCTTCTGGTAGACTATTCCAGGTGTCCACCACCCTCTCCACGAAGAAGTACTTCCTTGTGTTTTCTTTGACAAGTCACACCTCTAGCTTCCAGCCATGACCACTTGCCCTTTGGCAACTCTTTCTTTGAAAAACATTCCCCCCTTGTACCTGTTTATGCCACTTAGATATGTGAAGGTCTGATCATGTCACCGCTCTCCCTCCTTGCCTCCAGGGAATACATATTTAGTTCTGCAGCCTCTTCTCATAGGACAGCCCCTGCAGACCCACCATTCTAGTAGCCCTATGTTGCACCATCTCCTGTCTGTTAATGTCCCTCTTTAGATGAAGTCACCAATATTGAACACTGTGAACCAGTGTCTTGTAAAGGAGCAATAGGATCTCCCTCATTCTACTGGCAATACCCCTCCCTATGCATCCAGATATACAGCTAGCCTTCGCAACTTCCGCCTCGCATTTCTCAGCCACCTTCAGTTCATTAGTGATAACAAATCCCATGTCCCTCTCTTGCTGCACGACTGCCAGCTGTACTCCCCCCAGGTTTCTGCTTCCTGTGTGCATAATCTTACACTTTTACACACTGAACCCAAGTTGCCAATCTTTAGACCATTCCTCTAACCTTTGAAGGTCCCTCCTCATCCTATCCACCCCCCCCCCCGGCTAGTTCACTCTATTGCATATCTTGGAATCATCTGCGAATAAGCATGCCTTCCCCTCTAGCTCCTCCATAATGTCACTGATGAAAACACTGAAGAGGAACGGATCTAGTACTTAGCCCTGTGGTACTCCACTCCTCACTTCTCCCTCGCCCGAATGAACCCCGTTTACCAGCACCCTTTGTCTTCTGCCAGCTAGCCAGTTTCCAACCCATGTTACTATCTTATCAACCACTCCTAGGCTGCTTAGTTTGTTTAGCAATCTTCTGTGAGGGACAGCGTCGAAGGACTTCCTGAAATCCAGATAGACCATGTCTACCACCCCTCCCTGATCGACCACCCTGGTCACCCAATCAAAAAACTCAATAAGGTTGGTCTGGCAAGACCTCCCTCTCGTGAAACCATGCTGACCAGGATGCAAACAGGCCAGAGGTTTCCAGGTATCCAACTATTCTCTCCTTCAGTAGACTCCATCATCTTATCCACCACAGACGTTAGGCTAACTGGCCTGTAGTTTCCAGCCTCCTCCTTATCCCCACCCTTGTGGAGTGGAACCACGTCCGCTCTCTTCCAATCAACAGGTACTTCCCCAGTATCCAGTGATAGGTTGAATAATGCCATTTAGAGGAGCAGCCAGCTCCTCCCTAAGCTCTTTTAACACCCTGGAATGCACCCTACCCAGTCCCATCACCTTGTTCACCCCTAATGTTGTTCAGCTGCCTTAGGACCCTATCTACCGAGAAAGGGCTGGTGTCCACTTTTCTTTCCCCCAAGCTCCTGTCCTTCAGTTCTGGCCCCTTTCCCCCTCTCCTCCATGAATACTGAGCAGAACTACTGGTTAAGCACATTTGCCTTACCAAGGTCATTCTCCACAGGACCCCCGTTTAGCCTGATTATCCTCCCTTCATTTTCTTCCTCTCCTGTATGTACCTAAAGAATGCTTTTTCACTGTGTTTTACTGATGTGGCTAAGTTTTCTTCCGCTACCGCCTTTGCCCTTTTAACTGCCCTCCATGCCTCCGCTTTGCTTTTCCAGATAGCGTGCCATCTCCTCTTCCTTCTGAGATCTCTAATAGTGCAAAAAGGCTAGCCTCTTAGCCCTTATCTGTGCCCTACCTCCCTGGTGAACCAGATTGGTCTCCTCCTCCTATTATTGCTAATCAATCTAACACATAACCTGGTAGACTTATCGCTACCTACTGCTGCTCAACTTCCTCCAGATCCCCCACTTCTGCTAGGGCGTCCCTCAGGCAACTCCTCACCTTCACAAAGTCAGTCCTCCAAAATTTAAGTACTCTCCTCCTTGTGCGAACAGGCACCAATCCAGTTTTAATGTTGAATTTAACCATTTTATGATTGCTGGAGCCCAGGCGGTCCGACACCTGTACTTGTTCAACACTGTCCCTGTTTGTAAATATTCGGTCCAAAACCGCACCCTCTCTAGTAAGTTCCTCCACAAGCTGCCTGAGGCATGCCCCCTGCAGTGAGTCCAGGAAGTCCCTACTCCTTGAGGTTGTCGCAGTAGAGTGACTCCAATTAACATCTGGAAGTCTGAAGTCCCCCATCAGCAACAACTCTCCTTTGTCAGTCATCTTTTGAATGTCCAGTAGTAGCTCCCTGTACAATTCCTCATCCTGCGTTGGAGGTCTATATACTACCCCAAGTCACAAGACTGATCCCTTTCTCTCTTCCAGAGCCACCCACAGTGCCTCCAGTCCTCCCTGACATCTTGGTACTTCTGAAGCCTTTATGTAACCCCTCACCTAAAGGACTACTACTCCTTCTCCCTTTTACCTACCCTATCCCTATGAAACAACTTACACCCTGGAATAACCAAGTCCCAGTCCTGGTGCTCCTTGCACCAGGTTTCTGTGACTGCCACAATATCCAGTCCCCCCTCTGCAACAGCAGCCTCTATGTCTGTTAATTTGTTACCCAAGCTGTGTGCATTCACACACATGACCCTCCATAGCCCACCTTTAGTACTGCCCCTTCCCCATGTGCGGGGGAGTGCCAGCTAGGTTTTCCCTTTGTTCACCTGTCACCTCGTCCTCCCTAGCTTCTTACTCCCCCCTTAGCAGTTTAACATTAGCTCCCTGTCCACGTTCTCTCAATTTTTCCCTTAGGACTCTAGACCCTTCTTCATTTAGATGTAGCCTATCCTTTGCATAGATCCCGTCATCGAACCACCTGTTTCCCCATCTTCCTAGGCACACTAATCCCTCTGTCCTGCACCATTCTCATAACCATGCATTAAAATCCTCAATCATCTTTTTCCTCATTCTGCTAGAACAGGGCACTGGAAGGACCTCGGAGAATGCTAAGGAGCTTGCCACCAATCTACAGTACCCTGCCAATTCTTTGAACTTCTGCTGGCTGGACCACCCCCACCTCATTTCCCGCCAAATCATCTGTCCCCAGATGTATTATCAGGTGTGGTCTGCCTCCTACCTCCTTTGCTGTCTGCAGTATCCTAGACCCCACCTTCCCTGTCTCCATCCCGGGTACACAGATGACCACTCTTCTCCACAGTGTATCCCTTTTATGACTGAGTCCCGGAAGACCATCACCCTTTCTTCGCCCCATGCTGTTTTTTTGTCTGCCTGACTGTTCCAGGTGAGCTACCTTCACTATCCCTGCCTTGTCCATATTCCCCTCCATGCCCTCCTATGTGCCCTCCCCCACCATGGTCATCTTTCTCTGCCTTTTGTACCCCACTTCCCTCCTGCATTCCTTCTTCCACTCTCTGTTCCCCTGCTTCATCTTTGTCTTCATGCACACTAGCCCCCTGTGGCACTCCGCCCTTCTGTCCATTTCTTGCACTCACCCTCCGCTCCACTGCCCCTTTTCTGATTTATTATGTATGGCTTCCTCCACAAGGTTTCCTGTAACCCCTTCCATTTCTTGTTCTTCGCGGTCCACTAAGCTTGCCAGTGCCTCAAATCTGTTCTCCGTATTACACCTGTGGATCCTCTCTGTTTCCTCTCCCTTGTCCCCCTGAAGTTACTGCCCACAGACTTTTCTGTCTTCCTTTGAACTCACTTTTTTATTATACTTATTTTCCATATTTTTGTACATTATTCTGTTCACCCCCCCCCCCGGAAGCACCTGGAAACAAGCTAGTGCTAGGTTAGTATGACTTTCCTAGCAAAACTTTTGAAATAATAAGTACAAAATAAATTTAAAAAGTATGTATTTATGTATGTATGAATTTATTTATTTAGTGACTGGGTAAATACACTGGTTTGCTGCATGCACTTCCATCTGATGAAATACAAGCAATTCACAGGAAGCAATGGGAAATTTGCAAAATACAACAGAAAAATTAAAAATACACGTCACTTTTTAACATGCATCTGTATGTTTTTACTGATCAGACTAGCTTCTTCTTTTAAGTGCACTAAACTAACCATCTGAGTTAAGCCCTGAACAAAGTAAGAAGTCCACGATTGCCATTTCCATCTGCAAATTATTTTCAAGTGTTTCATTAGATGTCAGTTAATACAGCAACTATCCACCAAGATAAAAGTATCTGCCTAAGCCAGTTACAATTGATGGTCCTCACAGCCAGTGTATACTGTAACAATATACACCCCATGTTTCAATGGTTGTGCAAATAATCAGTGAATGTTCAGGGCAAAAGAGGTATTACATACTAGATAATCAAAGGCAGGACTGGATAGACCAACAGCTTTATTTCTGCCGTCACAATTGACATATCTATGTATCACAAAGACAGCAATTTTGTAGTGAAGCAAGAGAAGAGAAGTTGGCACAATAAGGTACTGCCCTAGGAACATCTACTAAATAAAGTGACAAGTGTTTATTGCAGAAGCAGCACATAAAGAAACAGGGTACCAACCCCACAATATGTGCATGGTAGGATTGCTACCCTGCGTTAAGGTTGTTTCCACAATTAAAAACATTTTACTTTATTTGAAAAGTGGGATCTACTGCAGTACATATCAGAGGCATGTGCAGACTTCTCTCCTCTTGCTGCTCTCAGACTAATTCTTGTGTCTGATCATTACTAAACCTCAGAAGCACTTCAGTTTGTGAGCAATAAGACACAACAGGGTGTGGGTAGTTACGTGATCAGTGTATGTCCAGGTGTGTTGTGAGGCATGAGATGTTTACACCAAGTGCCTTTGGTTATCACATAACTACCAACACCCTGACATCTCGTACTGCACTTGTAGAGAAACAGAAATCTTTTAAAAAACAAACAAAATGCCGGCCTGCCGGCGCAGCCGTTGGATTTCTGCTTGTGACGTCGGCGACCTGGGTTCGGGAATGGACCTGGGGCGTAGGAGGGCCGGCCGGAGAAAGAAGGATCTAGCGTCCCCTAGATAGCTCTCTCCTTCTTTGGGGGTGGTGGGGTGGTGGTGTGTGCACAGTGCACAGAGCGACACCTGGCAGAGGCCAGGCGCATCGCAATAGCACCAGCGCCGTAAGAACCCAGGGGCGGGGTGGATGCTGGCCATCATTGCACATCCCCGCCACCGCTTACAGGGGACAAAATTCACCTACGGCTGTCTATGTGAAGCCCTGCCCTCAGGGCTTCAATCAGCCTCCCAGCTGGTTCTCTGACCAGGATCAGTGCTTGCAGTGCCGTTAGGGGAATGGCGCTGCAACCCCACCCCCTGGGAGGTAAGCTGGGGTAACTGGGGAATGCAGGCACAACGGGAGGTGGGAGTCTGGGGGCCTGTGACCAAGGCAGATGTCGATGGTCCGTGGGCGACAAAAAGTACAGTAATTTAAAAAAAAAACAACTTTTTAATATAAAACACAAAGTAGTTCATCTTCACCTATCATCTGTATTTCCACACATTTGGGAGAGGTAATGCTTGTTTATCATGGACTGCAGGAATTCAACTTTCTGCAGAACACTACCAGCAGAATGTTCACCTTTCCACACACAAACACACAACAGAAGGTCTCTATGAAGTCAGGGATTCAGTTTTATCTGGGCAGGATTAAGCAGCAAAAATCTCCCTGGTAGGCAGGTACAGACAGAAAGTACTTCTTTTTATTCTTCCTTTCCTCAGTTTGCTGACTGGCAGCTGATTCAACAGAGGAAACCATATCTGCCAAGGTCAGCAGGAGGCCACTAGAATCATCTTGCTGCCTCCTGCTTGAACAGCACTCTGTGTGAGAGGTATTGTAGGGAATGCATACAGAAAAAGATTGTGCCAAGGCAGTCTGAATACATCCTGACAGAAAAGGCCATGTCTTGGATTTCTGGAGCAGAATCAAGACAATGTGGCATTGAGGGATGCAAAAAGGTCAACATCTGAGGATCCCCACTCATCAAATAGCGATCTCACAATGTCAGGAGCTAGTGACCACTCACGATTATCTGCTGTTGTTGGACTTAATTTGTCTGTCAGAGTGTTCTGGATTCCTGGCAGATAGACTGCCTGAAGCAGGGTCCCCTGCTCCAGGCACCATTCCTGCACTCATTGTCACCCTGCGAAAGGAAAAAAGTGTGCTCCTCCTTGTCTGTTGATATAGCACACAATAGACTTGACTGTCGAATGAAGACAGTCTTTTGACTGACCAAGTTCTCTAGGATTTTCAAACCATAAAGAACTACACGCATCACTAACATGTTTACGTGGAGATGCATTTCAGATGATTCCCAGACTCCCTGCATCTGGTGGCCCTGGCAGTGGGCTTCCCACCCGGTAAGGAGGCATTTGTGGTGAGAGTCACCTCTGGCTCTGAAGGAGAGAAGAGAAAACCCTGAAGGAGGTTTTCCTCTATGGACCACTATATCAGGGACCTCACCAGGGACTTAGTCATCTGAATGGGGTAGTTCCAAGGATGTGATGTCTGAGAAAATTGGTCACTGAGCCTCCACTGGGTCAACCTCATGTGCAGCCTTGCTATGGGGACTGTGAACACCAAGGATGCTACTAGTCCCAGCACGTGTTGCATGAAGTGGGCCTATCCAGTTCTGTTCTCGATGATGAAGCAAGCCATCCGCAAGACTGCTCATACTCTACCCCGAGTCCAGTTCATGTCCAAAGGAGCTCCTATGAACTGTAGTACCTGGAAGGGCTAAAGCATAGACTTGGAAGGTTCAGCAGGACTCCCATATATGTTAGTAACTGTGAGGCAGTGGCCACTGCTTGCTCTCTCTCTCTCCTGTATGACTGAGCTTGTTATAAGCCAGTCATGCAGTTAGGAGACGACTTAGTGCTAGCTTTCTGAGGTGCCCTATGAGTGCTGCACAGCACTTTGTTAAGAGTCACAGTGCTGAGGAAAGTCCAAAGGGAAGGACTCTAAAAGTGTAATGCTGCCCATCCACACAGAACTAGAGGTACTTGTGGTTGTGGTGCACCAGTATGTGCTGGTATGCACCCGGCATATCCAGGGATGCTACTCAACCCTTCTGCTTCAGGTAGGGTAGCAAGGATCCCAGAGAAATCATCTAGAATTTTTCTTAGTCCATATACTTGTTCAGTTTTCTGCGGTTGAGAATAGGGTGCATGCCACCTGATTTCCTGGGTATCAAGAAGTAGTGGGATTAGAACACTTTGTTCCGTTCTGACTCTGGCACTACTTCCACTGTCCTGTTTCTCAGCAGGCCCACAATCTCCTGTGCCAGCAGCTCCAACATGTGAGCTGAGAAAGGGGAACTATATCCTGGACAAATTGTCTGGGGGGGTCTCAAACAACTCCAGGGAGTACCCTTCTTGGATGATCCATAAATGAGAGTTACTCATTTGTAACCGTAATTCTAGGAGTGGTATATGCACACTTAGGCAGTCTTCCTTTCCCTTTAAGTTCCGTCGGAACGTCTTCAAGCTAAGCTCCTTTCACCAGCCCATAGTCCTCAACTCCACCCCGTGACATCAGATCTTGCACACTAGAAGCCACTCACCAGGGGAGGTCGGGTGGGTCGTGTGAATGTACACCATATACCACTCCTAGAACTACGGTTACATGTGAGTAACCCTCATTTCTAGGTATGTGGATACGGTGCACTATATACACTTAGGCAGACTCCTAGCAGTTCTCTAGGAGGAGGGGGCAAGGTGCACATCCCTACTTGGCAAAGAAGGACTGGAGAACTGAGGTCACAAAACCAGCAACTTGGCGTGATTCAAGGTCAATGTGGTAATGGGAAATGAAGGTGTGTGCTGACTTCCAGGTAGCAGCCCTGCAGATCTCCTGGATAGGGACATCCCTGGAAGCAGCACCCACGGCAGCCGTATGTCTGGTGGAATAAACCCTAAGCCCTACAGGACACTCCCTACCAGACAGCCTTTAGCAGAGGTTGATGCAGGAGACAATGCACCTGCCAACTGACCACTTAGCTGCCGGTCTGCCAGATGCAGCTTCAATGTGTGTGACAAAGAGCTGGCGAACCTCTCCCCAAATTCCAGCCGTGCACTCCTGGTAACAAGTGAGCACTCACTTCAGGTCCAAAGTATGGAGCCTGTGATTGGCCTCTGAAGTGAGATTGGTGAAGTACACCGAGGTTAATCACCTGGTTAAGGTGAAACTCTGACACAACCCTCAGAAGGAACTTCAGGTGGGGCAGAGGATAACCTTGTCCTTGTGGAACACCAGATACAGACACTCCAGTGACAGAGCTTGGAGCTCGCTGATCCCTCTGGCAGAGGTGATGGCCACCAAGAAGGTGGTCTTCCACAATAGGTGTGACATCTCACAGCTGAGCAGTGATTTAAACGGCTTGCTCAGGGGCACTGCCAGTATCAGCAATAAGTCCCAAGGTGGTGGTGGTGGTGGTTCATGCACTGTCAGGGACAGTGTCGTCGAAGCACAGGTCAGGAAGCATAGGAAAACCAGGAGCAGGTATGAAATTCGCAAGTAGCAGTTTATTTTTTTCCAAGTACAGTAAAATAAAAATTAAAAAATAAAAATGATTCAGTATAACTATTTACAAAGGCAGTACAAAAAAAGAAAATGAAGTCCTTATTCTGAGGATAACTCTTAATTCCAAGTTTCTGTTTCTCAGTCTCCTTGTCTCTCTAGCAAAAGCACTGCGGCTCTTTTAATAAGTCTTTGTCTGGGAACTTGCTAAGAGAGCCTGCTTCTCACAGAATGTTCTTGTAAGTTTACAGAATGTTCTTGCAAGTTTCATTCCTTGCAGGTGCAGCAAAAAAGTACATGGTGTCCCAGAACTGACCTCTTGTTCACAGCTCTGCAAAGATCTTAACAAATACATCTCAGTTAACCCTTTGAGTTCCAAATAGCTTTCTGCAATCATTTCAACAGTAAAACATATATACAGTTTTAAACAAAGGGATCCCAGTATCAGTGACATTTCCACATAAAGAGTCACATATGTTTTTATAACTGCAGATATGCAAGGCAGAGAAAAGACAGAAACAGCAAAGGAAGGCAAGAGAGAGATAGCAAGAGGCAGAGAATTGCAAAACCGTCGGAGTGATCAGTTCCTAGGTCTCACAAGAAAATTTGGTTTCGCAGCAAGGCAGAGAAGAGAGAGAAAAGGAGAGGCTAAAACAGACCCTTGCATTTAAACTCTTTCTGCAGAACAAATGGGACAGGGCCTTATTCAACCTTGTCAGAGCCAGGTGGTCCAGGCCCTTAAAGAAATGTTCAATCACCTTCGCCTATGCCACCATCGGCATACTAGCCTGCACCCGGCATGCAAAGATGGCTGTCAGGTGCATTTGAGGGTCGTCGACCTCAGTCCTGACTGGAAGAGGGACCACAGCTAGTCGAGAATGCTAGCCAAAGGGCAGGCCAGGGGGTCTAGTTCTCTGCCCTGGCACCAAATCGAAAAGCGCTTCCATTTGAAGGCATAGCACGGATGGGTCAATTCTTTTTGGGAGGCCTCCCCAACATGGAGAACATCTTTGGAGAGACCCAAAGCCTGGAACTCTTGCCATTCAGGAACCAGACTGTCAGGTGTAGGGACTGAAGGTCCGGGTGCAGGACCTTCCCCTTGAGACAAAAGAGCAGGTCCAGGTGTAGGGGCAGTCGTCACAGAGGTCTGCAGCTGAGGCTGAAAGGAGATCCAGGTACCAAAACTGGCATGGCCAATCTGGGGCTACAAGGATCATTCGCGCCTTGTCCTTTCTCTCCTTGACCAATATTCTGTGGATCAGGGAGAAAGGGAGGGAAGGCATAGAGGAGGCCTGGAGTCCAAAGGGGGCCAAAGAGAGGCTGAATGGCATGGTACTGCCAGTGGGATAGATGGCCTGAAATGTGGAAGAAGGCGTCCTGGAGGTCCAGAGAGCAGAACCACATGCCCTGCTCCAAGTATGGAATGATTTCGTTTAGAGTGACCATCAGAACTTGTGCTTCCTCAAGAACTGACTGAGATCTCATGAAGATCCAGTATGGGGCCCCAGCCCTCATATCCATTTTGGAACCAGGAAGTACCTGGACACGAAGCCCTGGCCGGCTGTGGCATTTGAGACACAGGCTCTTTTCTCTTGGAGCTGAGTAATGTCCTCTCTGAGGGTAGACAGCATATCTTGTGACACCACAAACTCCCTTGGTGCATGGGAACAGTACAGTGAGAGAGCCTCGAAGTTGAGAGTCAACCTTCTGCCCACTTCTAGTACCGATTTATCCGAGGTGATGATGCACCAGTTGTGCCAGAAATGGCGAAGTTGACCCCCCACAGGGATCTGAGGCAGGAACTGGACAGGTGGGAGGTAGACCCCCCTCGACCAATCACTGGGTAGCCTTTGAGGGGCACCACCACCCCTAGCCCAGATTTTCTTGGAGCCTTGACCAGTGAACTTGGTCTTGGGACACCAAGCCTGTGACTGCCCTTGTCAGGTCTACTGCTGCCTGGGCGGCTGCGACTGAACGCGCCAAATCTGGAAGGGCTTCTTTTTCAGCTGTTGTCCTTTCTGGTCCTTCTGTGAGGATGTCACAGACTCGAGGGTGGCACTGAACTTCCCACTCCTGGTTAGATGACTGTCCACCCCAAGGCCAAAAAGGCTGATGCCCAAGAAGGGGACACCAGCCAATTTGTGCAAGGTGGCCATCATGAAGGTGGAAATTCACAGACAGGCCCTGTGATGCATCGGGACGGCTGCTGCCAGGGACTGGGCGCACAAGTCACCAAACGACAAGGCCATCTGAAGTTGGTGTTTAGTCAGCACTCAACCCTGGTCTCTGACCACCTTAATCGCTGTCTGCAAATCTGCAGAAAGATGAGGGAGACATGGTTGAGGACTCTCATCAGGGAGTGACTGAATTTGGCCGTCATTAAGGCATAACTTGCTTGACAGAAACCCAGGGAGGATGAGGCATACACTTTTTTTGTTGCACGGTACAGCTTTCTGGACTCTTTGTCGGGGGGGCTTTGTCCATGTACCCGACACTGACAGTCTTTCAGAAAACAGAGTTGTCAATCAAACCTTCGGCAGTGGGCTGGACTGAGAAACCAGACAAGAAGCTAGTGGGGAATGCATACTTGCAAACCATATGGGCCGAGTGCGATGCACAGGAGACCGGATGCTGCCAAAGCTCCAGCGCTGATACCAGGATGGCCTTGGTCAGGGAACGCAACCGCTGTAGAATCACCCCTGTCCAGTATTTCAGTGAAGAGGGTAGTGAGGGGGTATTTACTCCAGTTCTGGACCAGTTCTAAGGCAATCTCCATGGACTCAAAGATCAACCGGAGCATAGCCCCAAAGGACTCCAGCCCGTGGTTGGTGGTCAGCTCTTCGACTGATTCACAGCAAAAGCTAGAGGTCCTCGAGGACTGTATGGATGACCCATCAGAGTCCAAAGACTCCTCGAAGATAAACCTCGACTACTTGTTGCCATGTACCATCCTGGACTTGTCCGAGTGGGTAATCTCCATGGACAACTGGTCTGGCAAGCCAGTAGCCAGATTGGAGGCCTTGGTAGGGGCTCCTTGAAATGGCTGCTGTGGTGACAGTTCCACCCTAATCAGGAGAGAATGGCATCGTCAAACCAGTCACAGCAGGACCAGGGTGGCCCAGAGTGGGGGTGACCAGGGGACTGCTGTGATCGAGGAAGGGGGCCTACTCTGCCCAAGAACCCACTGCTGCCACATCAGCTCCTCATAGCGCCGATGGAGCCTCTCTTCATCGGATGACAAGGAGGAGGATGAGCGCCTGGGGTGCTGCCTGGCTAAAGATCAAAACTGGGAGAATAAGGAATCCCTCAACCATGATCTCGACCGAGATCAGAACTCAACCCACAACTTGATCGTAAATGGCGAGGAGAAGCAGGCAGAGGGGCTATGTAGATAACCCAGACCAGCTCCTGCCGCTGGACCCCACAGGGAGGCAGCTCTTGAAAGGAGACAGCTGGGTCCACTGGCTGCTCCTGACTGTCCTGAGAGAGTCTCAAAATGACTGCAGTCCTGGAGATCGAGCCACCCTCGACCCCTTCAGACAACTGGTCGACCAAGTCGAAATAAAACCTCGACTGCTTGGTCCTCCTATGTCACAACCAACAAGCCGGACAGAGGTACCATGGAGCTAGTGGTCAGGTCTTAGAAAAAAAAAAAAAACAGGCTTGGCTGAAGCAGAGTGCTTGACAGCTGTTGAGCAGTCAAGGGAATCGCGAGAGTGGGAAGTGCATGCTCGTCCACGGTCCCCCAACTGATGGTGGAATTTAAAAAAAAAAAATTTGTTCTTACCACTATGAGAAGAGCTCTTTCCAAGGGTCTGGAGAGATTTACACATCTTCCAAAACCTCCCCATGAATGACACCCCAACACTGGCCCCAGGCAGGAGCAGCGCTGATGAGACTCCAGCCGCAGCTTGAGTCACCACCTCTTCCATGGCCGCAAGCTGGGCCACCAAGCCTGCCGTCATGGACATCACTTTGCGGGCATCCTTCAAGCAAACTGAAGAGTCCCATTTGGCCAGCTGGCCGAGGAGAATATGTGCATAGCGATCCTCTAAAGAAGAAGGCAAAAAACATTTTGCAAAGGCAGCAGGCCTCAACATCATGCTCTGGCCCAAGGCAGTGGAAGTATGACATGTGTGGGTCTGTCCTGGACATCTTCTGGTTGCACTGAATGTAGTGCTTGAATCCCAGACCAGATAAGGCTTCCTCAAGAATCCCAGTAGCAACAAAGCAGAAACCGAGAAGTAAACTACCAAATTCGAAGAACAAAATGTCTGTGGCGTACTTGTGAGCATAGGGCCACACCTTACACAGAGCTGCGAAGGAGGAAACCTGACTCTCCCAACGGAAAGGACGATCTGACGTCACGGAGCGGTACCAAGGACTAGACCAGCTGGGTGGGTGACAGGAGCTTAGCTTGAAGATGTTCTGGCTGAACTTAAAGGGAAAGGAAGACTGCTTAAGTGTGGATAGTGCACCATATCCACAACCCTAGAAAACCCATTTTTCTGTTGAGATGGATTCCCACTGATGGTTAAACTGGGTGAGGGCCCACCCCACTGGGGAGGAATGGTCTTGCTTCGGCAGCTTAAGCTGACCTCAAAGGGTGGTGGATACTTGGAATAACCTTCCAGGGGAGGTAGTAGGGGCAAAAACAGTAAATGATTTCAAAAATGCATGGGATAGTCACACAGGAATGATGGGGGTTGGGTAGAGGGTATTACAATAAATAAATAAATAAAATAGACAAACAAACATAATTGGGCAAACTGGGTGGGCCCAGCAGCCCTCATCTGCTGTTACATTCCATATGTATGTACATATATATCCTTGTTAGTGGAGTGCTCAGTGACCTCCTTGGGTACTATGGCTTTGTCGTTCTCAGCCAAAGTGATAATGGCATCCACTACTGGCACAGTGTAATATGTAGGCTCAGACTTAGGAGCTGCGTATTTTCTGTCCACCTTTTTGGGGACAGCTTCTACAGTAGCCAGACGCCTCTAAGCTGCCACCAAGCAGGTCTCTAAGGCTGGCTGACTGGAAGGAGACAGAGAGACTGGAAAATCAGACACCTTTAGGAACAGCAGCTGAAGGCGTCTAGCCCGGTATATGGATGCTGATTCAAAATGTAAAGTGCTATGAATTATTTTTGAGATGTGCATGAAAGGACAGAGCTTCCTGAGGTATCGTGACAGGAACTGGGTCAGGGTTCTCTGAGCTATAGCAGGTGTCATCGTCCTCCCCATCAGTGATGATGCAGACTGGATCAGACTCATCTCCTTCCACCTTCCTTCCTTCACCGGCGGGAAGAATGGGACTCAACTGGATGACAGCACTTGTTGTAGCCTTGGCAGCATGGGTGACACTGGACCTGGCCTTGATGCAGCTGAAGGCACCATACTGAGACATACACCTGATGTAGGTAGGTGGCTCAGTAGGTAGCATGCTCGCCTCTGAGGCCGGGAGATCACAGGGCTGTGGGTTCAGTTCCCACGTCTGGCACTTGGGTTAATATCCCAATACTGACACTGTAGTGCAGCATGAGAAGGGTGCTGCACTTCTGAGGTGCCGTCTTTCGGATGAGACATGAAACCGAGGTCCCATCTGCCAGGATTGGTGGTGGTTCAGGTGGATGTTAAAGATCCCATGGCACTTATCGAAAAGGGTACGGGAATTTCCCCGCTGTCCTGGCCAAACTTCCCTCATTCACTAAAAATACCACCAACAGCTTAATCTGGTTCAAGGTTAGTTGGCATTCATCTGTATCCCCCCTCCCCCGGGTAGTGCCAGAAAATGGGCAGAATTTGTCTAGTGCACTTACCCGGTCAACAAAAACTAAATAAATAAATAAATACAAACATATGTATGTTCGTATGCCTCAGTACGGCGCCGTCAGCTGCACCAAGGTCAGGCTGGGAGCTGGACCCAAAGGGACTGTTACCCAGCACTAGGGGACCATACGACACTGTGGGAAGTGCAGACGTTGGCACTGAGCTAGGCCCAAAAGGCCTGACCCCAGTGCCAGACAAGGTACTTTTGACAGTCCTGCCAGCCCCAAAGGAGCTGGTAGAGGCACCATAGCTGCCCCGTCCCAGGAAGAGTCAGAGCCAGCACCACAAGTGGGACAGGTGTTGGCGGCACCAACAACGGCCCCAACACTAAGGCCAGAGTTAAAGTCAGTTACACACCTAGGTCCGACAGCAGAGAAGATGGTGTTGGCACTATCAACCACGACGGCACAGGAACCAGTACCAACAGCGGCACCATCAAACTCATGCACTGCACCACTGCTCCATAAGAGCAGTCCAATGGCCAAACTGCCCACTGAAGTTCCCTCTATTGGATAGAGGGGCTTCAAGTCAGAGACCTTAATCACAAAGGCCTAGGTGTCCCCAGTGCTGTCAGAGACGACAGTGGGGTTTCCACATCTACAAGAGTCAAGTGTCTCATAGTAGAATGACTAGAGAATAACCTGGACTGCTGCCTTTTCTTAGCCTTATGGTTTTTGTGGGAAGATGTCGAGGTTGAACAGTGCAAAGACCCTGACACCAAGCATGGGCGGGATCTGGACAGTTTCTTTTTGTGACTCTGAGAGTACTATCCATCCTCCTGGGTACTGGACTGCCCATTGTCAGAGCACCCATCCAAGGAGAGCTGGTGGACGGACATAGCCCATCTGATGAAGTAACTTGCCTGTTCAGGCTCCCTACCTTTCATGGTCATCAACTTTTTCTGAACAGTAGGGCTGACAGAGAACATTTGAGTATGCAAACTAAACTGACACAAAAATGACAAACTCTAACATGATCTAAAGCCTAAGAACTGAATGCTTTAATAGTAGAAAGGTGAAGTTTTGACCCCAACGAGGAGAGCAGAGACACTGCGCACTCGACGACGGGGAAAAAAGGAACTGAGGTGGTTGGGTGCTGGTGCTGATGTACACCAGCATGCACAAGCAGTGATGTGTGCGTGGAGACTACTCATATCACAAGCCTCCTCCGGAAAAGTTCTGGTTCTCGCAGGGTCCTAGCACCTCCACCTCAGACTTGTTAGCGGGAATCTATGGAGAAGACTGACTCTTGGAATATATCCTGGCTGCATCACCAGTTGAGATTTATCCAGGGGGAGATCAGGGCAATAAACAACTAAGCATTTGGTCCTGGGGTAAGACAGGGTATAACAGGGCAGACTGGATGGATAAATGTTCTTTGTCTGCCTACACTTTCTAGGTTTCTATGTTTAAAGTCATACCTGTGAATTAGCCATGATCCATATCAAACAACAAAAAAAAAAGGAATACAAAATGTGAATTATTTGAAAAAAAATGTTATCTTGTAAGTTAGGATGACAGCAATACCTGTAACGCTAGATACCTTGCCAACTACTCCATGATTTGTAGAGACAGGCCCTCCTTTAAACATGGAGGAGGGGTTGCTCTTTCTTCAAAGATCACCTTAATGTTATAGTCTGCTCAGCCTCCGACTCCTCAGTCTGTGAGTCTCTACAGGTAACTATCACTCTGGGAGAGAAAAAACTCCACATTATATGCGCCTACAATCCCCCCCAATGGGGGTACCACTGAACTCCAGGACCTACCTAACCTAACCTCTAAAAACTCAAAGCACAACGAGGTCATAATATTAGGTGATTTAAGCCTAAACTGGTTGGGAACAGCTCATAGCACACTGTTGTCACTAACTCAAAACTATAACTTGCACCAGATGTTAAATGAACCCACTAGAACTACCCCATCTCAAACGAACTCCACCCTCATTGATTGGGTCATGGTAAACTGCCTTGACCATGCACATACAGCTGGTATTTTGTCAGATGCTATTACAGATCATTCCCCAACTTCCTGTATCTGGAGCCTGGAGACCGCTCCCTCCTCCCCTCCTTGCTACATCACCATACCCAACTTTGCAAACCTGGATGTTGAAGCATTTCTGCATGATGTATACTGTATTAACTGGTCAGGCATCTATCACTCAAGGGATGTTGGAGCAACCCTAGATATTTTCCTTGATGAATTCCTTACCATCCAGAATGAACATGCCCCTAGAGTTACACGGAGGGTTAGGGGCAAGCAAACTAGATGGCTCCACAAGGACCTGCTGACTAACCTGCACATACGGGACAAACACTAGAAGAAGTACCAACTATCAGGGCTACCAGAGGATTACAATAGATATAGGAACCTTTGAAACTCATGCAAAAAAAAGGTTAGAACAGCAAAGAATATCTACTGCAGGGAACTGCTCGCAAGCTCTGCTGGCAATCCTAGAAAATTTTGGACCCACAGCAAGACTTTTCTTGGTGCTACTCAGTCATCCACCCCAGGGGACATGATCCTGAATGGTGTGCACTGCAACGATTCAAACACTATAGCTAACGCTTTCAACCGAATGTTCTCGGATCTGTCCCAAAACACCTCATCCTTCAATTCACCTCCTTCAGCATCTCAACCTTCCTGCACAGCCCAGTCACCTACATCCTGCTCTGCTCACTGCAAACAAACTACCCCACCTTTCTATTTTAAGACAATCTCTAGGTAGGAGGTCCTAAGTCTACTACAAACTATATCTGACAACACCAGCCCTGACTCAGATACCCTAAAACCACGCCTCCTGAAACTAGCAGCAACTTGGATTGCCTAGCCACTGGCAAAAATGTTCACACTGTCTCTCTCTCTCTCTCAGCACTGTCCCAAACCTCTGGAAAGTTGTTCAAGTTACACCTATCTTTAAAAAACGAGAACCGAAGGATTTTACCAACTACAGGCCCAAACACAGCCATCTTCTCAGTGTTAAGCAAAATACTGGAAAAGCTTGTTGCAAACCAAACCATCGACTATCTCACCAAGAACAACCTTCTCTCGGACACTCAGCATGGATTCAGAAAAGGCCACAGTACCTCAACTGCTCTTCTTAAATTCACTACCGACATGCTCTCCAGTATGGATGCAGGTTTGCTCACAGGAGCAGTGTTCACTGACCTTACCAACTTTTGATCTTGTTGATCACCCCCTGCTTCTCTCCACTCTTCATAGACTTAACTTCTCACCCACAGTGGTTAACTGGTTTAACAGCTATCTGTCAAATAAAACCCAAGTTCTTAAATTCAACTCCTCTCTCTCTGATGAGACTAATGTGAACATTGGTGTATCCAGCGCTCTATCTTGGGACCCCTTATTTTCTCTCTCTATATTAATAATATAGATGAGGCCCTTCTCTCCTGCTCAGCCATACTCTACACTGATAACCTCGTCCTCTACTCTAGCGCAGACAATGTCAACATTATAAACACATCCCTCTCCTCGAATTTCAGAAATGTGCATAAATGGCTGAATAACAACAAGCTAGTACTCAATACAAAGAAAACCCAAGCCATGCTTTTTGGTACTACCCCCAAACTCGGGGCATGCAAGCAGTCCTTCACAGTGCATGACTCAGGAGGGACCCACACCGAATGTGCCGCATCCTTTAAACACCTAGGAGTCCTCCTTGATCAAACCCTCGATTTCAGCTTGCAAATTCAGTCCACCTGCAAAGCAGGGAATACCAAATTAGGAGTTACGTACAAAATGGTCATGTGTTAACACGCAGTTGGCCATTGCAAGAGGTATCCTTCTTCCTGCCCTGACCTATGGTGTTTCCACATTCGCTAATGCCCATAAATACAGGTTACTCACCTGTAACAGGAGTTCTAGGAATGGTATATGTTGTTCATCCACACTTATTGGCAGGTATCCTTGCCGCTTTAAATCTTGCCGGAAGGTCTTCAAGCTGGCTCCTCCCACCCACCCGGGTGGTATAACTCTCGGCTCCACCCCATGACGCCAGATCTGGCCCGCTGGAAGCTCAGGTTGTCCGTCGAGCCGGGAGGTCGGATGAGTGGTGGATGAACAAATATACCATTCCTAGAACTCCTGTTACAGGTGAGTAACCCTTATTTCTAGGGACATGGATATGTTGTTCATCCACACTTATTGGCAGACTCCTAGCAGTTCTCCGGGAGGAAGGAGGCAAGACGACACCCACAATACTTACTTGGGAAAGAGAGACTGAGAACCGAGGCCCAAAACCAGCATCCCGGCATGACTCAAGGTCGATGTGGTAATGGGTAATGAAGGTGTGTGCTGACTTCCAGGTAGCAGCCCTGCAGATTTCCTGGATAGGGACGTCCCTGGAAGCAGCCACGTTGCAGCAGTATAGGCGGGTAGAATGAGCTCTTATCCCTCTGGGAGGCTCCATGCCCGCAACACCTTGAGAGATCTATGCAGGAGGTGACCCACCTGCTTATCGTCCGCTTGGCTGCAGGTCTGCCAGATGCGGCTTCAGCGTAGGTGACAAACAGCTGGCGAACCTCTCCTCGAATTTCAGCCGTGCGCTCTTTGTAATAGGCGAGCGCCCTTCTAGGGTCCAGAGTATGGAGCCTATATTCGGCCTCAGAGGTGTGATTGGGGTAGAACACCGGCAGAGTCAACACCTGGTTAAGGTGAAACTCCGACACCACCCTGGAAGGAATTTGGGTGGGGGCGCAGGACAACTCTGTCCCTGTGGAAGACCAGGTAAGGAGACTCGATGGAAGCGCCTGGAGCTCTCCATCCTTCTGGCTGACGTGATAGCCACCAAGAAGGCTGTCCACGACAGGTGAGAGACAGCACACCTGTGCATAGGTTCGAATGGCTTGCCTGAGCTTTGCCAGTACCAGCAGTAGATCCCACGGAGGTGGAGGTTCTCGCACCGGAGGGGAAATGTGATCAAGGCCTTTGAAAAAGCGCCAGACCACCTTCTCCTGCGCCACCGACTGCTTCCCGGCCCGCGCCCGGTAAGCAGAGATGGCTGCCAGGTGCACCCTTAGGGTCATCGACCTGAGCCCTTGATTAGAAAGGGACCAGAAATAGTCCAAGATGCTTGCCAAGGAACAGGAGGAAGGGTCCAAGCCCTTGCCCTGACACCAAATGGAAAACCTTCTCCATTTGAAGGCATAGCATTTTCTGGTCGACTCCTTACGGGACGCCTCAACTACATTGAGGACCTCGTCGGAAAGACCCAAGGCCTGGAACTCTAGCCGCTCAGGAACCAGGCCATCAGGTGCAGGGATTGAAGGTCCGGATGGAACGCCTTCCCCTGATTGACTGAGAGCAGGTCTGGGCGAGCTGGAAGCTGCCGGGAGTCCTGGAGCTGAGACTGAGGAGATCTGGGTACCAGAACTGGCGAGGCCAGTCTGGGGCTATCAGAATCACCTGCGCCTTGTCCCTCCTCGCCTTGAGAAGCACCTTGTGGATCAAGGGAAATGGGGGAAAGGCGTAGAAGAGGCCCGGGGTCCACTGCCTCGAGAAGGCATCCCCCTGCAGCGAGCCCTGCTGAGGGGGGCGGGCATGGAACAGCCTCAGCTCGTTCTCCCTGGAGGCAAACAGGTCCACCTGAGGTGTGCCCAATGGGAGAACAGATGCTGTACTACCCCGGCAGGAGAGACCACTTGTGGGATGCAGCCCTATCCGGCTTAGGGCATCGGCCAGGGTGTTGGAGGCTCCTGCCACATGAATGGCTGAGGAGATCCGCCTCCAGGCTGCGACGAGTGACCAAAATGCGGAGAGCTTCCTTGCATAGAAGCATGGAGCGCGGCCCCGCCCTGGCAGTTTAGATAGTACATGGTCGTGGTGTTGTCCGTCTGGACTCGGACCACTTGACCCCGGAGGAACGGAGCAAAGGCGGTGAGAGCTAGGCGGACCGCCGAGCTCCAGCAGGTTGATGTGGCATCGGGACTCCCGCGGGGACCAGAGGCCGTGAGCCCGGTGTTCCCCCAGATGGGCATCCCAACCCATCAGAGAGGCATCGGTCGATAGAGAGACCGTCGGCTCGGGGCGGACGAACGGGATGCCCTCCTGCAAAATGACCTGGAACGATCCACCACTGGAGAGCGTTCCACATCCCCAGTGTCACCGACACAAGCTGGTCCAAAGGATCGCAGCGTTGTGACCACTGACTGGCCAGTCCCCATTGAAGGGGACGCATGTTCCAGCGGGCCCAACGGACCACGCTGGTGCAGGCCGCCATGAGACCCAGGAGGCGCAGGAAGTCCCGGGCAGGGCGCAATTGCCCAACCAGAAATGATTGGGCAAAGGAGGAAAGAACCTCGGCCCTGTCCGCTGGGAGCCGCGCTCTGGCTCGAAGAGAGTCGAGCTGCGCCCCGATGAACAGAATCACCTGCTTCGGCTCGAGTTCCGACTTGGCCTCGTTGATAAGGAGGCCCAGTTGAGAGCAGACCTGGAGGGCCAGATCTCTGGACCACTCCACCTCCTGCCTGGAGGGAGCTGCTATCAGCCAGTCGTCCAGGTAAGGGTACACCCGGACCCCTCAGCGCCGCAGGAATGCTGTCACCACTGCCATGCATTTGGTGAAGACCCTGGGAGCTGGAGACAAGCCGAAGGGCATGGCTCGGAACTCGAAAAGGGATCCTTCCGCTCGGAAGCGAAGGAATCTCTGGTGAGACGGACGGATAGGGACGTGAAAAAACGCGTCCTGCAAGTCCAGAGAGCAGAACCACACGCCGCATTCCAAGGATGGTAGTATCTGAGCCAGAGTGACCATCCTGAAGGTTCGAGACCTTAGGAACTTGTTTCGGTCGTGTGGAGTAGAGAATGGGCGCCGCCCCCGTCCGTTGAACCAGGAAGTACCTGGACACAACCTGGGTCTGAGGGGGTCCGCTACCACCCTGATCACCTCCTTTGAGGAGGAGGCGATAGTGAGCTGCGGGCAGCGACAGTGAACTCTGGACCCGAGGCCCCAGGTCCGACGGCTCTGAAGGGTGGGCCTGCTCAATTCCAGAGGCAGGCCTTTTCCACCACCTCCAGTACCCACCTGTCCGTGGTAACAGCGGACCAGGCGGAAAGGAAGTGTCGGAGCCGTCCCCAGGGGGAGACCAGGGAGTAAGGTGGCGGGGATGGGGGCGACACCCCTCAGCCCGTCACTGGTGACAACTTGGAGGAGGACGGCGAGGGAACTCCTGGGCCTTTTCCTCCCTGCCTCCTGTCAGAGGAAGCCGGCGGCTTGGGTTTGGGATGCCAAGGCCGAGCCTGCTGGCCCCTGACGTTGCTGGGCAGGCGCGCCGGGCGCAGAAGAGACTGAAGGGCTTAGGCTGTGGTTGCTGCCTTTGTCCTTCTGGTAGGAAGAGACCGAGTCCAAGGTAGCATCGGACTTCGATCCTCTGCAGGTGACCTTCCACCCCAGGGCCAAGAGGTCAGTCCCAAAAGGAACATCCGCCAACTTGCTGGGTATCCAGTAAAGGTGGATATCCTCAGCCAAGCCCGTCGCGCATAGCCACTGCAGCCGCCACCGACCTGGCACATGAGTCCCCAATATCTCTAAAGCAGTCTGGAGCTGCTGTTTGGCCACCTGCCCTGCCCTGGTCCCGCACCTGCTTGACCGTAGTCTGCAGATCCAGCGGGAAGATGAGGATGATCTCATCCAGGGAGCCCAACAGGGCATGAGAAAAATGTGCCATGAGGACGGCCGAACTGGCCTGGCGAAGAACCGAGAAGGCCATAGCATAGACTTTTAGCCCGACATAATCCAATTTCTTGGATTCCTTGTCGGGAGGTTGAATCCATCCTGGCGTTGCCCATGGCGCGAGGCCGCTGTCAGTAACTCAACCCCTCAGCAGAGGGTGCTCTGAAAAACCGGACAGGGAACGGTGGGACGCGCATCTTCCTAGCCATCCTGGCGAGCGCAGGACAGGAAGCAGGGGCACTGCCAAAGCTCCAGGCCGGACCCACTATGGCCTCGGCCACGGAAGGACCTCCGTTGGAGAGTCCCTAGGTCCAGAATCTCCGTGAGGATACCTGGCCCGTTTGGAAGCGGGTTCGAGGCTTCATCCCGGTGGACTCCGAGATGAGCGAAGCAGTCCTAGGAAGGACGACGGGCTATAGATCCATTGACTGTCCTCCTGAGGACTCGAAGTCTAATCGCTAACGGAGAAAAGGAGGCGTTATCCTCGGACTCGGGCGAGTCCTCGAAGAGCTGCCTCTGGCCTGAGCCACCCTCTACCTGCGAGGTCGGTCGGGAGTGAGGGGTAACAGACAGCCTATGGGGTAGACCCTTAGCCGACCGAGAATCCCTGGTCGGAGCCCCAAATAGTGGCTGTGGAGGCGGAGGTTCCACCGGAATCGGTGGAGCAGCTGGTTTTGGCGAACAACGGCCTGGGTACAAGCTCCTCGGGTAAGTCGAGGGGTTGTGTTGGCGCTCGGTGACCAGCCACTTAATGGCGGGAAGCGGCTCGTCGGCATTCAGTCAGGAGAACTGTTGCCACATGGGGTCCTCGTGCCGTCGACACTAACTACGCGAAGCCTCCTGCGTCGAGGAGGAGGCGGGGAGCGGCCAGCGGCGCGCCCGCTTACAGTGCCGAGACCGCCTATGTGGCCGGATCGGCTGGACGCGAAGAGGTCCGGACCGAGCCTCGGCTTTTCGAGGTCGGTGCGGGGAAGTCGGCAGGGAACCGGCACCCGCGCCGGCTCGAAGGGTTCATCCGAGGGCTCCCGGAACGGGCTGAGCAAACCACGGGATCCTCAGCTCACCCGGGGGAACCGGGGAGAAGTCTCTCGGCTTCTATAGCGACAACCGTCCAGCGGATCGAGAAAAATCTCGACTTCGTTGGCGGGAGTCTCATCAACTGACTGCCCGGGGACACGAGACCAGTGGCGAAGCGGTAGTCGACGAAGTCGGCCAGTGACGGCCTAAAGGGGAGAGGGGCCTTTCCACGCTCCCAAGAGCATCCAGCGGAGGGATTTACCTTTGTCCCTCTTTTGGACCGAGAAAAGGTCCAGCAGGCGTTGGCCCTTCTCCCTTAGTGGAGAGGACAGAAAAAGCTCATAAAGGAAGCTGTGTAGGAAGAACCCAGAAGGCGGGATAAATGCAGCGGCGAGGAAAGATCTGACCCGCGCGCGCCTCCTCTCGAGGCGATCATCTGCTCGAGCTGATCCGCCCGGAGCCCGCCCTTGGACACGCCCGATCGGGCCTCCTGGAGACTTCACGGAGGAAGCGGCTTCTCGGGACGGCCCAGATGCAATCAGGCACCGGTCTTCAAGGACATAGGCGAAAAGAAGAGTACAAGTCGCAGTCCTGCGGGTGCGTGCTCAAAGGCCTAAACAGTAGACACACGTGGAGTGTGGATCCGTCCGAGACATCTTCCTGCAGGGCATCTCCGAAAACCGAGTCGATTTGTCCGCTTCATGACGCGCGGATGAAGACTGAAGTCTTTTAGCAAAACTTTCAAATTAGCAAAAAGGAAGAAATAGGAACCAGTCTCAGCGCAGAGCGTTAAGGAGGAACCTGAGCTTCAAGCGTAAGGAAGATCTGACGTCAGGGCGGAGCCGAGAGTTATACCACCCGGGTGGGTGGGAGGAGCCAGCTTGAAGACCTTCCGGCAAGATTTAAAGCGGCAAGGATACCTGCCAATAAGTGTGGATGAACAACATATCCATGTCCCTAGAAAACTGCACTTCATAAATGAGATGTCGCATACAATAACATATGTCGATATGCCTCCTCTTCCCATCACCTCAAACACCACTGCCACCAGTACAGTGACCTAGGTTGGCTCTCCACATCTGCGTGCCAATAATACTCCGTATGCTCCCTTATATATTCGGTAATTCATAATCAAACCCCCTCCTCCCTCACAGCACTACTTGTACCCCTGACACCTGCCTATGGACTACGCTCAGTAAACAAGTCTCTACTTAACATACCCAGGTGTCTCACATTAAAAGGCTCTGGAGTCTTTCATCACACTGCCCCCACCATCTGGAACTCCCTCCCTCTAGCTCTGCGGCAAACCAACTCCCACCCAATCTTTAAAAAGGAGCTACATCACCACCTAGCCCAGGATCCCTGCACTTGCTTTGACCCCACCTAGCTACTTCTACCTCCATGCCCTCATGAACCTCAGTCCAACACCCTACTCCTCTCTCTCTTCCACTCAGTGTCCCTCCCCACCCATGCTGGCAAACTCTTGCCTTCCTCCATATTACTCATCCTGGCATATGTACCTACTGCTCAAATCCCACCTTGCCCACCTCCACTACCCCTACCTACCTCTGAATCTCCTTCTCTCTGCTTACCACACTGTAGTACTCTTGCTAAGCTATGCATATCATATCTCAGACTAAATGTATCTCTTATTTGACTGCCAGCTATGCACTTTATGCTACCTTAATGTGATTAGTCTTACCTTATGTTACGTTGCTTGGTTGTATGTATTATCCCTAGGACTGTCTGATCCACATGTATTTCAACTGTATTAATGCAATGTATTTTTCTCTCAATTCTGTATGTACCCTCCCGAGTCATGCCTGAAAATAGTCAATTTTTGGCTAGTGCATCTACCCGGTTAAAAAAAAAAACTAAATAAAATAAATAAACTACAGAATAATAATTCACACTTTCCTATCATTTATGCTACATGTATATATTAAACACAAGAAGTCTGTAGTTGTAGCTCTTTTTTTATTCCATGGTATTGAGGCTACTCACCCACATTCAGATGCACTGACAACATATTGTTTGTCGCTGACTGCACTTCCTTTGGACAAACAGGTAATAGAAGCCGTATGGCCAAACAACAAGGCCCGAGGATTAATCTGAAATATACATTAAAACACAATATTATGTAAATAACATACAATTTTAAGAAAAAAATATAGCTTAATAAAAGGCAAAACTGCTCTTCAGTATGTTCATCAACAATATGGAAGCTGGAGTTTCTAGGAGGCTTCTTAAGTTTGCTGAGAAAAAACCAAGTCAGCCACGGTTGTGGACTCCCTTGAAGATTGATTTATTTTATTTTACTCATTTATTTGTTTACAAATTTGTAACCGGAAAAGGCACACTGAGCCAGAAAGGGACAGTGCTTTGGCAGTGCAGACGAGTTAAAACTGGCAGTTTCAGTTCGCTGGTAAGAGCCAAAATCATGAGAGAGGGAGGGGGCATTTGTAGGAATGGAAGACAGGAGCAAGGGGAGGTGAAGTGGAGGAATGGCAGGGGCAGAAGGGAGGAGGAGGAAGAAGCCTTAGCTTGTGTGTAAGTTTTGGGAGTGAGGGGGAGAGGCAGAGGGAGGAGACGAGCTAGTTTAAGAGGTAGACAAGATGACAGGAAAAGGCAGACTGTACAGCAGAGAGGAGTGCAGGTGGGGAAGGGAGAAGGTGCATGGATCCCTGGAGAGGAGGGACTAGGAGGAAGAGGGGATGGGAGAGAGAAGTAAGGACCGTACCATCGCCCTTGTCTGGTTCAGTTCTGCAGCTGTCCTTATATTGAACCACACTGTACAGTCATCACTATTCGCCAGGTGGCCTCATACCCTGACATCTGCAACAGTGTTCCCATTAGGGAGTACCAGGTCCAGTATTGCCTCATCACGAGTGGGTTCACTTACTAGCTGCCTGATGTACACCCCCTGCAGGGAGTCCAGGATGTCCCAGCTTCTACCTGAAGCGGCAGTTTGGAGGTTCCAATCTACATCTGGCAGACTGAAGTCCCCCACCAGCAGCACCTCCCCCTTTCCTGCCATCTTGCCAGTAGTTTCCACCAGTACTGTCTCTAACTCCTCCCCCTGTGCTGGAGGTCTATAGATCATGCCAGTGTGAACAGAGGCTCCATTCTCCGTCTCTAGGGTGACCCACAGTATCTCTGCTCCCCCCTGTATTCCCTGTACCTTTACTGCTTTTATGCCTTTCCTCACATAAAGCACCACATCCCCTCCTTTTCTTCCCACCCTGTCGAGGTATGGACATGTCCCAGTCATGGTTTTCAGTGCAGGACTCAGTAATGGCCACAATATCCAAGTCAGCCTCTGCCATCATGGCCTCTAATTCTGGAATCTTGTTTCCTAGACTTCTAGCATTCACATGCTTCTCCACCATACCCTGACTTCTAGCATTTGCACACATACACCAACAATATCAGAGCGGATGTTTGATCTGGTGTCCTGCAGCATTACACAGAGGCATGCCCTAAAGCTCAGAGGTAGTAAATTCAGGGGGGTAACTTTAGGAAAATTAAAAATTACGTACTCACCTTAATTCTTGAACTTCTAAGAATATCTTCACCATTGATTCCCACTAGTGGGTCTTAGCCAGCGGTGCTAGGGCCCAGCAGGAGTCAGAACATTTCAGAGGACTAGTGCTGTGGTAACCAGCGCACATGCACAACACCACGAAGCAGCACATTCAGACACTAATTTACCTTGACAGAAGCCTGCAACTGTAACTTTTTTATTGAAAGGGGTGCACCATAACCCAACATATGCATTTAACCTAAGGGCATAAGATAGCCCTGGTAGCCCGTGTAAGAAGGGCTACCAAATTCAGTAACACAGTATCTTCACAGCCCAAACCAAGCATAAAAGGAGTGAAGACAAACACAACCATTCTAGAGTGAGGCCAGGGGATGATCGGGTGTGGGCGTGTGACTCAGTGGTGAAGATATTCTTGGAACAGCAAGAATTACAGTGAGTATGTAATTTTAATATCGGCCAAGAATTGATCTTCACCATTGATTCCCACTAATGGGTGTGAGTAACAAGCTCAGAAAAAGTCCTGTGGACTAGAGAGGCTGGAGTCGAGGGCTCACTCAGGATAGTAATCCATTTAGGACTGTCCTGCCACAGGTGGCATGCTGCCTGGCATTGACATGCAGGGTGTAGTGCTTGATAAGTGCACTGTGCTCCAAGTTGCAGCTCTGCGAATTTCTCCAACAGGCACAAAGCATATCTCTGCCAGTGACGTGGCAACTGCTCTGGTGGAATGGGCATGTACTTTGCCCTCAAGTTTAACCTGAGCCATGGCATAGCAGTGGCAAAGGCAGTTGACAGTCCAGGCAGACATGCACCTGACTGTAACGGGCTGTCCCTTCCAATGAGGACTGATGGAGACAAAGAGCCGTTTGGATTTGCTGAAATCCTTGATTCTGCTTAGGTAAAATCTAAGGACCCCTCTTACCATCCAGTGAGAGGAGAGTCCTCTCTCTCCCCCTCATTCTGGAAGATGGCAAAGTAGGTATGTAGGACTAAGGCCTGATTACAGTGGAACTCTGGACACTACTTTTGGTAGAAAGTTGGGGTGTGTATGGAGAACTACTTTATCTTTAAGGAAAAGAGTATATGGAAGATCTATGACCAGGGCATGGATTTTAGATGCTCTTTCTGCAGAGGTGATAGCCACTAGAAGTGCTACTTTCCAAGTTAAAAACCTTAAGTCACATGCCGCAATAGGCTCAAAGGGTTTGTGAGTGATCATATCTGAAATTAGCCAAATGTCCAAGTACAGGAACACCTGGAGTCCAAATTTCCTCAGGTGAGAACTGTAACAGACTCTGTACAGACTTTGGCACAGAGGAAAGCCCAAATGGCAGGACACTGAACTGGCAATGCTGTTCCAGCACTAAGAAATGAAGATACTGTATCTGTGGTAGCTGGGGTGTACCACTATGTGCTGCTATGTATCCTGCATATCCAGGGATGCCAGCCAGCCATGAGGTTTCAGGTAGGTAGCAGAGCAGAGAACCCAGAGAGATCATTTTGAATTTTTCTCACTTGATTAATTTGTTCAGGTTTCTGAGGTTGAGCATGGGGCACCTGACCCCTGGTTTCTTTGGAATAAGGAAGTAGTAAAGTAGAGTCCTGTGTTCCATTCCGACGCTGGCACTATTTCCATGGTCCTGTTGTTCGCAAGGCCCACAATCTCCTGAGACAGAAACTCTGACATGTTAACTGACAAAGGGAGTGGCCTTCTGGGGGGATAGTCCGGAGGGGTTTCAGTGAAATCCAGGAAGTACCCCACTCGGGTAATCCAGATGACCACTTGTCCATCGTGGTGGACTTCCACGCACAGTACAACTGGTCAGGTGCCCCCCCACACACACACACACCTGGGAAGGAGAGGTCTGCCTGAGGTAGTTGAGGCAGGAATGGGACTGGTGCTTTAGGTGGTGGCACCAACTGCTTTCGGTGCCTGTGCCTTCAACTGCGCTTTCTTCTGAGGCGGGGGAAGCTGCTTTCTGTTGTTTTGGGCTCCCCTGCCTTTGCCACGAGAGGAGTGCTTTTTGTTCAAGGACCCAAGTCCCTTACGTCTCTGGGAGTTGAAGGGAACTGGTCTGGAAGTCTTTAGAGTCATTCTAGTTTCCTCAGATGCCTTGAGAGATTCCTCTAACCTGCTGTCCGAACAGGTAAGTACCATGTTTTATTTCATCGTACTATAATTACCTCTTCACTCGCTTCAGATTGTACTCCTATATTTTTTTTTTAATTGTTTGTCCTAGTTCTCTCATTACCCTGTTTTGTTGTTGTTTAATATTGATTAATCTATGTATGTTTGTATTTCCACTGCCTTTATGCCCTGTTTTGGCATTATTGCTGCTGTACTGCTGTATTACTGTGTATTGCTGTGTGACCCATTCCCCTCTCCCCCAGGACACATCTGGAAACGAGCTTGTATGCTCCGTATGTCTTTCCTGGTGAAACTTTTAAATAAATAAATCGGAAGGGGCATTCATTACCTGTTGTTGGATGACCTGAGTGAAGCCAGCACTCCATAGCCAGGAATACCGTCTGATGCAAATGCCTGCAGCTGCAGATCAAGATGCCGCATCAAAGGCATCAACAGAGGCTTTGAGCTGGTGACTGTTGGATTCAATACCATGCTTTACCACCAGCAGAATAACCTGCTCTAGCCTCTCTATCTGTGACAGCCTCTGCCACGACTTTAGTATGCTCCAAAGAGTATACTCATACTTGGAAAAATGCCCTTGGTAGCAAAAGATCCTCATGCCCAAGGTGGCTGAAGTGTAAACTCGTTTGTCCACAGTGTCAATCTTGCATGACTGTTAGTGGGGTGTACAGTGACCTCATTAGGGACAGTGGTCTTGTCATTCTCAGAAGGAATGACAATAGCATCCGATGTGGGTGGAGTGAAATACAGTGGTTTATTTTTAGGAGCAGCATATTTCCTGTCCACCAGCTTGGAAACAGCTGCCACCAAAGCAGGTCTCTGCCAAAACGCATCAGATAGGGTCTCTAGTGCGTGCTGGATAGGAGGAACTAAACTAACCGAAATATTGATATGTTTGGAAACTCCACCTGAAGACACCTAGCCTGGTTAATGGCCGCAGCAGGTTCAAAATCCAATGCTGCGTGCATATTTCTGAGCACAGCCTGGATAGACAGGTCCTCCTGAGGCACCGACACATGAACTGAGTCTGGGACCTCTTGACATAATATCAGTTATAATCATCATCACCTTCAGAGATAATAAGGTCTCTACATCCTCCTCGCAAGGATAATATCAGAAAGAGTGGGGCTGCAGGGCCAACAACGAAGCACGTGGCTGCAACAATACAGAGGTTGAAAAATTTTTGGGGGATGTATAAGTCCAGGACTTATGGTACATTTTTTGGGTAAGTCCATATCAGGATCCAGTAAGTCACAACATTTTTCATATTATTACGAAAAAAAATAATTATTTATTTTTTCCCCCTTTTAGGATGCTGCAGTGACAGTCAGAGAAAGGTTACAGAGAGGCAGAGAGAATATTATAAGACAGCAATAGTACTGCAGCTTGCTTCAGGCTGATTTTCTTCTGTTTCTTTTGACGGACATTTGGGACCAGAGGAATGAATAGTACCCAGACTGCTGTCAAGCCAGTACTTTATTGATGGCAGTGGATCAAATTCAGAGACGGATGGTCCTGCAGTCATGATAAGCAGCTGATTCTCGAAAGACTGTTGTGTCAGGGTTGTTCGTAATTTGTTTTTAATGAAATTAGCTTTTGAAAATCCTCTTTCACATTCACTTGTGGAAGGGGAAATCGTGAGCAGAATCTCAACAAGCTTTTGCATAGGGCCCTTTGTGGAGTCTGGGCCACGTTCACCAATTTTCATTTGTAACACCAACCGGTACATAGTTATGAGAGGTTTGGTTCGGAATCGAGAAAGATATAACTTCAGCTGCACCCACTCATCTATAGCAGAATCTTTATCAAGTTCTGAGAAGTGAGAAGAGAAAGGGCTATCTGTGATGAGTTCAATTAGTTCAGCATTGCCAAATGTTGATAGATCTTCCTTTTCCAGTGGCCAGTTGTGATAATTCAAAATCTGAAGTAAAGACAAAGGTTTCTCTGAGAGAACACCAAACCTGTTCTGGATGTAATGCGATAGTATCGTTAATCAAATGTGTGAAGTTCAGCTTCACTTCCAGGTGTTCCATGAACTTTTGTTTTGCCAAACATACGTTCTTCTGTGTTATATTGTTCCTGGAATTTTGTAAGATATTTTCCAGGAGTACTTTTAAGTGCTTCTAGCTGCAGAATGGCTTTCTCTATATGTTCTGGTATCTCAACAATAAAGTAGTCTGCCAACTGGAAAGTTTTTGATAATCTAGCAACAATTGGCAAAAATCTAATAAGAAATAAAGAACATTAATGGAATGCATAGAGGTCAGTTCCCTGAGGTACCCCTTAGCTCTGCTAGCATTGTCTGCCCTGTTGCCATCCACAAATCTGTGCTCCAGATGCATTGTCACAATGTCCAGGTTTTTTTCTAATGCCACAACTGCTCTCTCTTTACTTGCTAGCCACCTGACTTGCTTTACAGCCGTGAAATGTGCAAGATGCTCATCGAGAACTTCAGCAATTTCTTTAAGTTCTCTCCTGCGCTTTGGAGACCAAAAATAAAAACTAAAAATGCCTATTAAACACTCTTCAAATTTGGCCATGTATTTGAAATGTTTATTTGCATCCAAAATGGCAAGCTCAAGTTTGTGGGCAACACAGTGAATGCCAATAATGTCTGGCAAAAGTGATTTGAGTCTAGTAATGACTCCTGTCCGTTCACCAAGATTAATTGATGCACCATCAAAATTAGCACATACAAGTGCTGGATGTGCACTGCCTGTTAGTTCTGGTAATGGCAAACCCAACGATTGTAAGGCTTTCTCAATAGCATTAAATACACCCTCAGCACTTGCAGTTTTAAGTGGTAACACAGATATTAGATGTGTGACTGGCAAACAGTTAGCACCTACATATCTCAGGTAGACAATTTCTTGTTCAACGATGGAGTGGTCTGTACTTCCATCTGCAAGAATACTCACAAAGGAGGCATTTTTTACCGCTTCAATTATTGCTGAACGTATTGTTTTAGCTATGTTGTCCACAAACAAGCGGCAACCTGCTATATTCATGTAGTTGTTGCCAACATTTAAACCATTTTTTACGCTGGATCTCACAAATGATTTCAAAATCAGAAAAAGGTTTCCCATTCTTTGCCACGGTGTATGCAGTGTTAAATAAAATTCTGTATTTCTCAACTTCTTTTGGTGTCATGTGTCTTCTTTGAAATGACTGACCCAGAGCAGTTTCTGA
Organism: Neoceratodus forsteri; assembly: GCA_016271365.2. Lineage (NCBI taxonomy): Eukaryota > Metazoa > Chordata > Ceratodontiformes > Ceratodontidae > Neoceratodus > Neoceratodus forsteri. The sequence goes on along the minus strand of CM057449.1, from coordinate 1,269,240,040 downwards.
CAGACGAATGGGTGGTACTTGAGCGGTATCCTTTAAGTAATGTTTTGTGCAAGTGATGTGTTCCCTTGTCAAACCATGCCTCTTTATGTGGTCTAACTTAAGATCTCCTGAACCTTTTACCATAGCTGAGTTAGGATCACAGATTTAGGGGTAGGCTTTACAATATATGCAGTACATTACAGATTTTTCTTCACTGTAGTCCAGCCATGGAAATTCTTTTTTCCATTCAGGACAGAAATTCCTGACCCTTTTTTCTCTGTCATATCTTTGATCCTTGGTAAGGCCATTGTCAGAACTTTTTACGTTTAGCAGAACTGAATGTTGTAGCACTACTAGTACTTGCTCCACCAGATTTTGAGAAACCAAATTTTAATAAGCTCATTTTGCTGAGAGAAATTGCTCTGGGTAAGATTAGAAGACTAGTTTTTGTAATAGAAATGTTTACTGTAATGAGCAAGGATGGAAATACACGTGAGGCACTATTATGGCCCAGAAGTATTGGCTTAGGTTAGCAAGTTAGGGCAGACAGACAGAACGCAAATGACTAAATGACTGACAATGAGATGATGCTAAGGGGTGACACTATGAAATGTTTTATTTATCAGTCACAAGGGAAAAGTGGTGTGCTTCTGCAAACTTTGTGATTTCAGTGACACACTGATAACTTCAGAAAAATATTTAGTGATTGTACTCTTGACGCCGGGTCTGTCTCAAAGTAATAGATCTGTCTGTTGGACACACTGAGATGACGCAGGCTTTGCTTCAGCCCAGAAAAATATTTAGTGACTGTAGTGACTTCTCTAGTAATATAGACACAGGTTTTGCTTCAGCCCAGAAAAATATTTAGTGACTGTAGTGACTTCTCTCTCAAACTAATAGACACAGGTTTTGCTTCAGCCCAGAAAAATATTTAGTGACTGTAGTGACTTCACTGACTCAAACTAATAGACGCAGGCTTTGCTTCAGCCCAGAAAAATGTTTAGTGACTGTGTAGTGACTTCTGACTCAAACTAATAGACGCAGGCTTTGCTTCAGCCCAGAAAAATATTTAGTGACTGTGTAGTGACTTCTGACTCAAACTAATAGACGCAGGTTTTGCTTCAGCCGGAAAAATAATGACCGACTGTAAGAAAGTGATTCTGACTTAAACAAAAAATAGTCAGACGTAGGCTTTGCTTCAGCCCTGAGTATTTACTGACTGACTGTACTGTCTCAAACAATTATATATAGCTGTACTGCACAGAATAATGACTGTAATCACTAAATACTTATGTAATTTGCAGTCTATTTACCAATTTCAGCTCCAAATTAATTTAAAACTGCAGTTTGCTTTAAAGTCACAGTTCCATTAACAATAAAAAGCACTGTTCTTTGAAGTAATTTTGTGTGGATAATAGCCCACCTCTGCACCCCAGCAGCAGCTGAAAGAGTGGATCTCACATAAAGTAAAGGTGCTTGCTGCAGTGCTAAGAAAAAGAGCACAGAAAGGTCACAGATTCTTTTTCTGCAACCCAAAATGACAGACAGACTAGTAAAGTTTGACCTATAACAAACTGAGGAAGGTCTGGAGTGTCCGTCTCCTACGAAATTCCCTGTAGCCTTTTTCTGCCTTATCAGTATTGTTTTCACTAAATATAACTGGAAGTGGTAACACGTTTTTTTTTTTTAACTCCCCATTGTAGCGAGAAAATAAGCCCTTCCCTTCAACTACGTAGCGCTCTACAGCTCACAAATCTGTAAAAAGCTAAAAGTCTTCTCAGGAAAATAAAACTTTTGCTCGCAAAACAAGTATCTTTCATTAAAAGATAGCCCCCAAGTTTGTATAGTTAGAGGGGATTATAGTAATCGAGTTAGAGCACAAATTCTCCCTCACTGAATAGCAGCACGTCTGTTCTGTTCAGTGAGCAGCTCCGAGTGATGGCGTGCTTGAAATTTCCCACACAAGCGCAGATCAGCCACAGACCACATGATCGTAGACTCTGTCACACATGTGATCTCCTGTGGCTGATCTCGGTGTCATCACCCCCGCGAGACTGCTGACATGCTCTGCCGACAGGCGATTAAGTTCTCCCGATCGGATGCTGCCTTAACCCCGCCTCGCTTTCCCAGAGCTCTTGGGCTGGAGTCCCCATCCCCTGGCACATTCCCGAGCATGGATTTCAGCGAGGAACAGAGAGGTAAGCGTGCCCGGTGGGGGGAGCTCCGCAGAGATGCGCAGTGACACAACGCGCATGTGCAGCAGTAGGAAACACAGCAAGTCCGTCGGACTTCACAGCATAGTGAAGTTCAAGTCCTGCTGCTGCACAAAAGCGTCCCAGACGTCGGACTTGGGGATTTTTCATCCCCTGCAATACCAGCGACACCGGCCTCAGACAGAGGGCAAAGGGTTAGTGCCAGAGGCATGGGCAGGGAGGAGCTATTAATTTAACAAAACAATAACTGAATAATAATAATGGTCTAAATTTCATTACAGATTATACACCCCAAAGTTATGCCATATGAGAAATCCTAGAAAAAAAAACTGGCATATTTTGGCAACAGAGCCAAAACTACAGAATGTTGTCTAGAAACCCCCATGCATGGTGCACAAACGAGGAAGAAATATCTCGAGTTATGTTACCAGCAGTTTTTATCAACAAATGATACTTCCATAAGACACCCGTTGCCAGCAGGGACATATACATGTGGAATTGTTCCTTCTGCAAAAATCTACGAACAGGTGCTGTGTTTACTCACCCTGTTAGAGGACAATGTTTTAAAAACAGAGATTTTATCAACTGCTGTATGACAAATCATGTAGAGATTTTATCAACTGCTGTACGACAAATCTTGTATAGATCACTACATGGATCCTAGGGACGGGGGTGTTGCCATTTGTTTTAAAAAAATAATTGGGCCTGGTAGATGTGCCAGTGGGGGAGACCCAATCCTTTGAATGTCTTCTGGGCACAGGTATGGGGTGCAAAATTTTTCTCATCTACCGTCCACCTAGAGATGGGAAGCAATTTTTGCAGGAAATCACGGATTTCGTCATCGACACAGTGTTGGAGTCTCCCAGAATGATGGTGCTGGGAGACTTCAATGCCTGGATCAAATGATGAACTCTCGTGCTTTGGACAAAATTTCCTCTAACTGACGTATTCACTGGGTTTCATACAGGTTGTTTTTTCTGTGACCCATAGTTCGAGTCACTCACTGGATCTGGTCTTCCTACTGGGTATGGAGAGCGCCGATCTGGTGGAGGAACTGGTCGGATGGTCTGACCATTGCACTATCAGGTTCGATATACAGGCACCCCCTTATAGGCCTGCCCCTTTGGAGATGGTCCAGTACTGCCCAATAAGGGGTTTGACCCCGGAAGGCCTGATGGCAGTCCTGGACCTATAGGGGTTTCCGTCAGCAAGCCTGGACCCAGAGCACCTACTTCAGGCCTATAACAGGGCTGTGGGGGAGGCTCTGGATTCCACTGCTCCAGTCAGAGTTTGCCCCCGCGCCACTATCCCCTGCACCCCATGGTTTGACGGGACTTTGAGGGAGATGAAAAGGGTTGGGCATAGGCTGGAGAGTCGCTGGTGGACATCTGGCCTAGATGCCGACAACCTTAGATTGAAGGCACATTATGAAGACTGTCAATCCGTGATCTCACGTAAGATGGCAGAGTTCCTGTCCGGTGAGATTACAGCTGCACGGAACCATGCCCAGCTCTTCAGAACTGTGGACAGACTGTGCAATCCAGCCTGTCTGCAGCTACAGTATGGAGAGCTTTGTCACAGGAGAAATGTGACAAGTTTGTTCGCTTCTTTGCAGATAAGGTTGCCAACATCAGGTCCGAGATCTGCTTAACTCGCTCCAGTGGGAACAGCGGTAATCGGCATGAGGTCGCGGCACCTCGGGCTGTTTGGTCAACTTCTGACCAGGTGGTGATCATGGATGTTATGATGGTTATCCGGAAAATGCGGCCGACCTACTGTGGTTTGGACCCGGGCCCTACACGTCTCCTTGCGGGATGTACTGAGGTCATCAGCCCGGTCCTAGCTGAGATTGTCTGGTGTTCATTAGAGACCGGGATGTTTCTGGACTCCCTGAAGGAGGCAGCGGTGATTCTGCTCTTCAAGAAGTCCTCCCTTGACCCAGACTCTCTCGCTAACTACAGGCCAATCTCTAACCTACCCTTTGTAGGGAAGGTTACTGAGAAAGTGGTCACACTGCAGCTGGAGGACCATCTTGCCATCCATGACATCTATGATCCCTTCCAATCAGGATTTAGGAAGAGGCACAGTACCGAGACTACTCTTGTTCGGGTGCTTAATGACCTCCTTATAGCGTAAGATCGGAGGAATCGAGCCATCTTAGTCCTCCTTGATCATTCCGCAGCATTTGACACTGAGGACCATGGGATACTGCTGGAGCGCCTGAGATTTATCTGTGGACTGTCTGGTACAGTCCTCAGGTGTTTTCAATCATTCCTTACTTGCAGGTTTTAGAGAGTGGTGTCGGGAATTTATTCCTCTGACCCTTTTCCCTGCCATGTGGGGTTCTGCAGGGCTCTGTGCTATTTCCCATGTTATTTGCGGTGTACATGTTGCTGCTGGGGGACACTGTAAGGCAGTATGGGCAGAGTTTTCACTGCTATGCAGATGATACTCAGCTGTACATGTCCTTTGCACCTGAACAGGAAACTGCAGTCTCAGTATTCAACAGCTGCTTATCCGAAAGCCAGGGTTGGATGAGTGCCAAGTGGTTGAAGCTGAACTCAGACAAGACTGAGGTGTTGGTTGTGGATCTGAGTCGGCAAGCTGAGGGGTCCTTGGCAGGTCAGTCAACTGGTCTTGTAGTAGGCGACTGCCAGCTGAGGACTGCTGAGCGGGTGCGGAGTCTGGACGTTATTCTTGAAGAGGGGCTGACCCTGAAGGCTCAGGTGTCATCCATTGTCAAGACCTCATTCTACCATCTGAGGAATATCGCCCAGATTAAACACCTGGTTCCACCCGATGACTTGCCGATACTGGTCCATGCCTTTGTGACCTCCCACTTGGACTACTTCAACTCCCTCTACCTAGGGCTGCCGGGGATCGACTTCTGCCGGGTACAGCTTGTGCAGAATGCGGCAGCCAGGTTACTGACTGGGCTCTCTCGATCTAGCCACTTCACCCTTGTGCTGTATGAGCTGCACTGGCTGCCAGTACAGTGCAGGATCACCTTCAAGTTCAGTTTGCTGACCTATAAAGCCCTACATCAACTGGGACCATGCTACTTACAAGAGCTTCTGTGCCCTTACTGCCCCTCTCGCCCACTCCGCTCCACCGACGAGGGACTGCTGGAGGTTCCCAGGGTTCGGCTGAAGTCATCTGGTGCTCGGGCATTTGCTTATGTAGCCCCTACCCTGTGGAATTCTCTACCTCATCAGGTTCGGGAGTGCCTGACGGTGGAGAGCTTTAAAGAAACTCTGAAAACATAACATTAGGAGGCAGTATAGCGCAGTGGTTTAAGGTTCTGAGCTGCAAATCTGGAGCCCTGGGTTTGAATCCCGCAACCCCCACTTGCATACTGTGTGACTGTGCAAATCACTTAGCTTCCTTGTGCTCCCAGGTCGCACCTGTAAACAAGCTTTCAGCTTAGTTTGTCTCTACTGGCAAAAAATAAAAAAATACCTCTTTAACCTTGCCTTCTGTAACTGAGAAACTAATCAGGATTTTTTTTTTGTATTATTGTCTATTTTAACTATTTACTTATTTTAACCTTGTTCATTTTTGTAAAGCGCTTTGATATTCTGAATTGCACTAGAGAAATAAAGTTTATTATTATTACATGTACCCGACAAGATTTTTATGTCAGAAAAACAAAAAGATCTTTAAAAGTTAGGATTTCTGAACACTTACACAGTATTGCAAGGAAGGACAGTGTAAATGCACTTGCGACACATGTTATGAAAATGGGACAAGGACACTCGTTCATGTTTCAGGGATTTGAAAGTATTAAATTAAATCAAAGGTTGGGGGGACGGGAATCTGGACAACAAACTGCTCCAGTGTGAATGTAAGTAGCCATACATATTGCGAGCTAATAGTGACAGGCTTTAATGAAGCTTTCAATTTGGTGCCTTTTTTGAAAAAATTTTAAAACAAATGTGTTTATGTCAGCGTTTTATTTAACTCTAAAAGTTGATTAGCGTTTTGTTCATAAAAGTGCAAATGCATTGTGAAAATACATAGCACTTGCCTCAGTGTGTTTATCAAACTTAACACTTTTAGAAAACCTATATAAATACTTTCTGTACAGTTAGCATTGACCCCAAGAAAAAAAACTGATAATTATTTAAAACCCTGTTATGTACATAAATTCTGGGGATCACAGGAACAATATTTATCTCTCAATATATTGAAATAGTACAGTTACATAAGAACTTACCATAATAGTAGATCTTCAACAGAAGCTCTTGCAGCAGGCCACACTGATAGGAATAAGCACAAGGTACGCCTAACGCTTAACAAAGCATGTAGACTTATTACCAGTGCCCATAGACTGACCCATACCTGTCATCTTTATTCCATGTCCTCTCTACTCAACCTCGATGAGCGCCTCTTGCTCCTAACGTGCCCAAGTTACTTACAAAGCCCTCCATGGGCTATCCCCGCCACACCTTGCTAACTCTATTCACCGATCCAACCCCACGGTGTGCACCCACGCCTCCAGCAAAACTGCTCTGGTCATCCCAAGGGCACGGATCACCCAGGGCCAAAGAGCTTTCCCCTATAGAGTCCCCTCCTGGTACAATTCCCTCCCTGCTGGCATCACTGATGCCCCCTCACGCGCTAGCTTCAAATACCGCCTAAAAAATCACTTGCTCACTTCTCACTCCTGCCTCTGCCCCTGACCCCCACCATCCCCACCTCCGTGATGTAAAAAAAAAAAAAAAAACTGTGCCTATTGTTAAACAGTGTTGCTGACTGTCTCGCTTTGCCTGCAACTTGCCTATGCCTTATTGCTGTACTGTATTTCTGATTGTCTCATGTATGTATGTTGTTCTGTCTTCCTTACGACGAGGTACCTTTGTAAATGAGCCTCTGGCTCAAAGGTTTTAAACTGATGTTAAAATAAAATAAAAAAATAAATAAATAAATAAAATAAGCCATCAGGCACTAAAATCACACGGAAAACTTCTAGCTAGCAGTCTACCAAGGGGGACTGCCCACCGCCACCGTCAGTAGCTGACCTCAGCCTATCCTAAAAAGGCAGGCGGTCCCCCACACCTACCTCAGTTCTCCAGCTGGAGACCCCAAGCGGGCAGCGTATGGAAAATGGAGGAGATTCCCGAGAGCCAAAGGAAAGGCAGAAGTAGTGCGACAGAAACAAAGAGCAGCAGGGGGAAGGAGGGAGGGAAAGCAGGGCCTGCTGCAAGAGCTTCTCTGGAAGACCTACTGTTACAGTAAGTTCTTACATAACTGTACTATCTTACTTCGAGGAAGGCTCTTACAACAGGCCACACCAGTAGGACTGTGTCCCAAGCAGTACCAGGTATCATCAGGAAAATAACACCAGAAGGAGGACAAATCAGCAGTCAAGAGCTCAGGAGAGAAGGCCCTGAAGTACTGCTAGGTCAAAATTGGCCTTGTGCCTAGAGGCAATGTTCAGACTGTAATGCTTGGTGAAGGTGCGGACGGAACTCCAGGTAGCAGCTGCACAGATGTCCACAGCAAACACATTTTGGAAAGAAGCCATTGAGGCGGCCATACCCCTGGTGGAATGGCCCTTGACCACTCCTGGAAGGGTCTTGTTGTACTTGCAGTAGCAATAAACAATGCAGTTGGCCAACTACTTAGATAAACACTGTTTGGAAACAGGAGCGTCCTCTCTCTTGGGGATGAATGAAACAAACAACTGGTCAGATTTCCTAAAACACTTGGTGCGGGTCATACAGTACCGCAAAATGCTATGTACATCCAAAGTATGGAGCAATGCCTCCTCATGATTAGAATCCTCAGGAAAATAAACTGGAAGGTGGCTGGATTGATTTAAAGTAAACTCCGACACCACCTTAAGTAAAAACTTAGGATTAGTATGCAAAGACACCCTGGCCCAGATATTCAAAAGGGTTGCGCATGGCGCAACAGTGTTGCACCATGCACAACCCATTGATGTGCCCCAGCACGATATTCAAATGTGGATTGTGCCTGGCACAAATCCCGATGCGCCGAAGCGCATCAGTAATATATGCGGCATAGGTAGAGGGGGGCGTGCCCATGCATACTCCGCACATCCCGATATTCAGCCCGGGATGAGCTGAGTCCATGCATGTGCAACCCCTCCTTGCGTCGCACACAGGTAAGCCAAAACAAAAAGGGAACAACAGCTGACCACCCACAGGTGAGCTGCCGTATTGCAGGGAGCAACACGGCAGCTGCCACCTGAGTGGCTACCCGAGCTCCAGCTGCACCTCCATGGCGGTGCCCCCATGCCCGATCACGGGCATCTGTTTAAAATAAAAACGTCCTATCTCCCTGGTGGTCCAGTGGACCACTGTCAGCCGGATCGTGAGCATCTGTAATAATGAATTTAAGTCCAATATCCCTGGTGGTCCAGTGGACCGCTCGCAGCCCGATCGTGGGCGTAGGTATGTAAGCAATAATACCCGACAGGGTGGGCATTATTGGGAAATACCGGACCGCCACGGGCGTAATGAGGCCCGACACTGCAGGCGAAGGGCCTTATAGCCCCTGGAAGGTCCGGTATTTCCATAATGCCCACCCTAGAGGGTATTATTGCGCATATAAAATGGCCATGTAACTACATTTTTGTGAAATGTGAAAATAAAGAGGAAATGAGTGTGAAAACTGTTCAAAACACTATTAAAAACAGTGTTCATTGACAAAGTAGTGCACCAGCTGTTCCAGGTGCTGTTACTCCTCCCTGCAGTGCTGTTCTGGTTTCCGGAACACCCCACCCCCCCACCACCACACACACACACACACACACACACACACACACACACAGGCAGATTGTTCACAACCTTTGACCTTAGTGGAAGTGATGCTGCCTTTCATAGTAATTTGTGGTATGGGTAGAGGTTGTTTCTGCAGCTTGTGGAAAACTTGGAGTTCTTAAGCAGTGAGTAATGGAAAGGGAATGGAGAGCGGCAGCAGGACCAGCTCTGACCAAAGCGGTACTGTGCTGGATGAAGCTGACTCGAGTGTCGGCTTCGGGAGTATGGATTGCAAGAACGGCGGTCAGGAGACTGGTGTCATTGTGTGTTTTCAGTCTTGTGACCGCAAAATGACAGGACGCAGTCTTCCTTTTTGTTTATTTATTGGGTGCTGGTGAGGGAAAGTGGGGGGGATAGTTGTCTCGCACTAAGCGAGAGGAAAAATATGGCAGGGATTTTAAATTTATTAGCTGCCTTCAGCCAATGAGTTAGTAGGCTGGGCAGCAGGGTACACTGTAAAGTGGATTTTGGTGGCACTTGTTTTTAGCTGGGCATCTATTGAGAAATAAATGCCCAGCCTGGAGGCAGTGTCAGCCAATCAGGTGTGAGAATTCTTTCTTGCCATTTTATAAATAAAAATAAAGTCCTATATCCCTGGTGGTCCAGTGGACTGCTCGCAGCCCGACTGCGGGCTTAAGTACAAAAAACACAAAGTCCTCTATCTCTGGTGGTCCAGTGGACTGCTGTCAGCCCGATCGTGGGCATTTGTAAAATTAAATGAAGTCCTATATCTCTGGTGTTCCAGTGGACCGCTGTCAGCCTGATCGCCGGCATTTGTAAAAATAGAATAAAGTCCTATATCCCTGGTGGTCCAGTGGACGCTCACAGCCAATCGTGGGCATATGTATTAAACAACAAATGACGTCCAATATCCCTGGTGGTCGGCGGTACCCCCTCCCCACCCGCCACTGAGCCCCACTGCCCGCCCCGGTCGCAGCAGCAACCCATCCGCCTGCCACCCGCTGCCCGCTGACTGACACTGTAGGTAGGGCTGGAATGTGTAGTCACAGTGCGGGCTGCATGCCCATTGGTTCACGCAGAGGGACCAATGGGTGTACAACCCTACCTACAGTGTTAGTCAGCGGGCAGCGGGGCGGCAGGCGGGTAGGGTGCTGCCGCTGGCCGGGGGGGCAGAGCGGTGGGGCTCAGTGGGTGAGTGGGAAGGGGGGGTACCGCTGGACCACCAGGGATATGTGACATCATTTGTTTTTAATACATATGCCCGCGATCGGGCTGACAGTGGTTCACTGGACCACCAGGGATATAGAATGCGATCTATATTTACTGAAGCCCGCGGTCGGGCTGTGGGCACATTGCTGCGCTGTGTGGGGGCGTCAGTCCCTGATGGCTGCTGCCTGGCAGGGCACCAAGTGCAAGTTGCCAGGGATCGGCGCACCTGCATGCAAATGGGGCCACAATGGCATGCAAATGGCCCCATTTGCGCCTTGCATACATTATGGCCCCATTTGCATGTGCACTTTTGAATATCGCGGTTGTTGCGCATAGCGCAACGGAACTTGCGCTAGTGCATCCCCCTGCTCCACTCTGGCCACTTGCACTGGTGCAGTGCCACTGCGCCATGCACACTGCGGGTGGCCAGGTTGCGATATTCAATGATGCTGTGCCATGGCGCAGTTCCGTTGAATATTGCCCAGTCAACGCCCCTGCGCAGCAAAGTTGCGCTGCGCTCAGGCTTGCGCCACAGCCTAGTGCAATTTGAATATCCGGGCCCCTGTCTTTGTGAAAACACAAATAAGGCTCCTTACACAGAAGAGCCTATAGCTCAGAAATCCTCTGAGCAGAAGTAACAGCAACTAAAAAGAACTCTTTCTAGGACAGAAAGCACAGCTCGCAATCTGCGGCCAGTAAAAAGGGAGGTAAAGTGAGTTTCTCCAACATAAAGTTGAGGTCCCATGGAGGAACCGGGTCCCAAATGGGAGGTTTCAGATGCAAAATGCCCTGCAGGAAGGTGCAGGACACTTCAAGCTGGGCAACAGCCTTGCCCTCGATAGGAGCATGGTACGCAGAGATGGTGGAGAGGTGCACCTTGAGGGAAGAGTACCCCAAGCCGTAGTCCGAAAAGGAAAGAAGGTATTCCACCATGCAGGTGAAAGGGTCCAAATTGTGAGCAGCACCCCAAAGGGCGAAATGCTTCCATTTGCAGCATAAGGGGCTCTGGTGGAGGGCTTTTTAGCCACCACCTGGACATCTCCGACCCTAGGGGACACCCAGAATTGGGCAACAGCTAGGTCCGCAGGAGCTACGCATGGAGATGCAGGGACTTGAGGTCCACATGAACCAGGGTGCCCTAGTCCTGGGACAGCAAGCCAGTGCGCAGAGGCACCAGAGGCTCCATTGCTAGCTGTTGCAGCAAGGGGAACCAAATCTGACATGGCCAGATGGGAGCTATGAGAATCATCTCTGCCTCTTCCAACTGGAGCTTGGGCAGTACCCTCTGTAAAAGCAGGAAGGGAGGAAAAGTGTAAAGAAACCTCCCTTCCAGGACAGGGACAATGCATCATGCCAGAAAACTCTAGGCTTGAGATCGAGTGAGCAGAAAAGCGACAGTTTAATGTTGAGTGGGGATGTAAACAAGTCCAGCTCTGGGCGACTCTACCAGGCGAAGAGATCTTCAACTACTGAGGTTAGCAGCTCCCACTCGTGAGCCTGCAGCCTGGATCAGCTGAAACTGTTGGCCAGGATATTTTGGGCACCTGGAACAAGTACGGCCGAGAGCTCCAGACTGTGCTTGAAGTCCCAGTACCAGACTCTCATTGCCTCTGACATAGGGTAAGAATACCACCCCCGCTTGTTGACGAATACACCACACACATGTTTTGGACCAGGGAGGAGATGGGTCTGAAAGGCCTGCAGAGTGTAAAGAACTGCTTGCTTCTCTAAGATGTTGATATGGAGACCCTGTTCCAATTCTGTCCAGGTACCCTGGGTCTGGTGATTGGCCAGATGAGCAGCTCATTTCAGGCTAGATGCATCTGTCATGAGAATCTGGCTGGCGGCTGAAAGGAGACCCCCAGAGGAGGTTGGCTGGCTCCATCCACCGTGACAGAACTCCCCGGACTGGGTCAGAGACCATGACCAACTGGTCCAGGTGTTCCGTGCATTGGTCCCACTGGACCCTCAAGATCCACTGAGGAACCCACATATGCAAGCAGGCCAGTGGAACCGTGGCTATGGCTGCTGCCATATGGCCCAGGTGGCACAGGAAAACCCTGGCAGGACCCTGGCAACTGGAGGAAACCAGAAAGGCCTGCTCCATAAGTCGCTCCACTCTGTCCTTGGGCAAAAAAGCCTTGCCCTGACTGGTGTCCAGGATCACCCCTATGTATTGAAGGCTCTGGCAAGGGGAGAGGCAGACTTTGCCATCAGCAGGTTATCAGTTATCGCCACCAGGTGGCAGCACACCTCTGTGGTGCTTATGTGCTCCTTCCACCCAGAGTTTCGATCCCTGTACCTTCTACTCTGAAGTCAGCAACTGTACTAAGAGACCAGACCATCTCTCTCTCCCTTGCTGTTAGCATCTAAGCCCCACAATTTAATGAGACAGGGCCTGAAAGTCTAAGATCCTGATCCTGCAGCACAGGAGCTAGCACAACAAAACATGCCCAAAACAGGAACCAAAACAAAAAAGCAAAAAGGAAATCCAAAATACTTCTGATCATAGGAGACTCCATGATTCAAGGAGCTGATATGTATCTCCAGCCAGGGGTAATGGTCAGATGTCTCACAGGTACATCAGCGTGGAGAGACACTGACCGCATTGCTAAAATTGTTCAGGAAACAGGAGAAAACATTGATGTACCGCTACACATGGGGACTAACGATCTCGCCAGCCAGTCAGGTGTGGAGACCAAGGAACACCTAACCAGGCTGGGTGACAAACTATCATCTATTTCGTCCAGCATCTCCTTCTCTGAGATCCTGCTAGTCTGGGAGAGGGGGACAGATGGACGGAAGGTCAGAGAAGGGGAGATAGGGGAGCTAAACATGTGGCTTAAGGGCTGGTGCCAGGAAAAAGGACACAAATTTGTAGGGAACTGGCAACAGTTTTGGGAGTGAAAGTTCTTTAAATTTGATGGACTGCATCTGACTAAGGAGGGAGTCAGTGCATTGGGGCAGAAGTTTGATGTTTTTGCAAAATATTTAAACTAGCAAATGGGGAAGGGGTGCAGCACCCGAAACGTCGAATGGGAAGAACACCCCTCCCCCCCCAGCTAGTGGTCAAACAGGTGTTCAGCATGTTTGAAGTTCATTTGCATCACCAGGTAAAGAAAATGGTCTGGCTCCCCCATAATGGAAGCACAGGGAAATGCTTTGACCTCTACCAACAACCAACATCCTGGAATCTGACCAACGGAAAATCATGTATTACAATGCTTGCAGTCTGGGCAACAAGAACCCAGACCTGCAGGCAATAATGACAGAGGCTAAACTGGACATAGCAGCCATTAGCGAGACATGATGTACCAGTAACCACACTTGGGAGACTTCAGTACCTGGCTATGTACTGTTCAGAAGAAACCGAGGTGCAAATAGGGGGGATGAAGTGGCCCTTTATGTCAATGAAAATATTAAAGCTACAGAAATTCAGAATACACATAAGGAGCCATAAGAACTGTGGGTCACTCTGGAGACAGGAAATGGGACAGCCATACGAACTGGGGTTGTGTATAGGCCTCCAGACCAAGGAGAGGACATAGACACGTTACTGTCACAAGTTATACAAAACATGACAGCTAACGGGGATGTTCTGATAATGGGAGACTTCAACATGCCAGATACAGACTGGTCAATACCAGCAGGGACATCGGCCAGAACGAGACACATGGTGAATTTCCTGCACAGGGAGGGCCTCAAACAACTGGTACAACAGCCCACAAGAGACAGAGCTATCCTAGATCTAGTACTGACCAACAGGGAAAGGATCACAGATCTCCAGGTAGGAGGTCACCTGGGGGCCAGTGACCATCACAGGGTATGGTTCAATTTGACCACTAGATCAAAATCATCCCATTCCAAGGCAAAAATATGGGACTTCAGAGGAGCTTGACTTTGATAAGATGGCCAACAGAGTTAAGCTAGCCCTGGCAAAAAGAAATACAGGTGATGGGGTACAGGCAAAGTGGGCAAGCATTAAAGATGCAATACTTGAAGTAATATCATATTGTGTTAGTGAGAAAAGGAAGAGCAACAGAAGAAGGAAACCAATTTGGTTTTCAAACACAGTAGCAGAAAAGGTCAGAGCCAAAAGGCTGGCCTTCAGGAAATATAAGGGAACACAGCAGGATGAAGGTAGGGAGGCATGCCAAACTTCCCTAAGGGAAGCAGGGAAGGCAGTAAGGCACGCAAAGGCTCAAACTGAGGAAACACTAGCACGAACAGTGAAGAAGGTGACAAGACTTTCTATAGATACGTTAGTGAAAGGAGAAAGTCCAGAGAGGGTATTGCTAAGATCAAAGGGGATAAGGGGGCGTGTGAGGAGGAGGACCATGTTAAAGCATCTATCCTAAATAGATACGTCTGCTCACTATTTACTGAAGAGAAGGTAGGGCAGGGCCCACAGCTCTGCACCATGGACACAGGGGGGAGGGAGGTGTGCACTAGTCCCTCCACAAAAGAAAGGGTCCTACAAGAGCTCGATAAGCTCAGGGTGGACAAGGCAATGGGACCTGATGGCATACATCCCAGGGTACTAAAGGAGCTAAGGGTGGAACTAGCAGAGCCATTATCAGAACTGTTTAGTGAGTCTCTGAGCACAGCAGAGGTCCCAGAAGACTGGAGAAGGGCTCATGTGATCCCGCTCCACAAGGGTGGTAGCAGGGAGGAGACAGAGAACTACAAACTAGTCAGTCTTACCTCAGTAGGGATCAAGATTATGGAGACACTCCTTAAGGAAAGGATAGTGCAACACCTGGAATCCATTTCTTTGACTGGGTAACCAGAGTAGTGGACCAAGGGGGAGCAGTTAATGTTGCCTACTTCGACTTCAGCAAAGCTTTCGATACTGTTCCACATAGAAGATTGATTAATAAGCTGGGTAGGCTCGGGGTGGGTCAGACGTTGGTCAACTGGGTGGCAAACTGGTTGACAGGCAGAAACAAAGAGTTGTATAAGCGGTATACAGTCAGAAGAGATGCAAGTCACAAGTGGGGTACCTCAAGGATCAGTCCTGGGCAGTCCTCTTCAATATCTCCATCAGTGACATTGCAGATGGACTGGAGGTAAGGTTTGTCTGTTTGCAGATGACACCAAGATCTGCAACAGAGTAGATGATCCAGATGGTGTTGGCAGAATGAGAAGAGATCTGGATAAACTAGCCAAATGGTCGGAAGAGTGGCAACTGGGCTTTAACACAAAGAAGTGCAAGATCATGCACATAGGGAAGAGAAACCCTGAAGCCACCTACAGGCTGGGAGGGGAGATGCTGGCAGTCACAAGGGAAGAAAGAGACTTGGGCGTCATCATCACTGATGACCTGAAATCATCCAAGCAGACCTCTAAAGCAGTAGGTAAGGATAAGAGGATGCTGGGAGGGTGTGATAGTAGGGTATCACAAGTCGGAAGAGGGAGGGTAATAATCCCTCTTTACAAGACACTGGTTAGGTCCCATCTGGAGTACTGTGCAGTACTGGAGGCCACACCTTCACAAGGACATTAACCAGATTGAGGCAGTCCAGAGAAGGGCAACCAAAATGGTGCAGGAACTGCATCAGAAAACATATGGGGGCAGATTAACTGAGCTCAATATGTATACCCTAGAGCAAAGGAGGGAGAGAGGTGATATGATTGAAACATTCAAACACCTTAAGGGCATTAACAAGGTGAAAGAGTCTAACGTGTTTCAAAATAAGAAAAATAGCAGGACAAGAGGACACAGCATGAGAGTAGAGGGAGGCTGATTAAGGGGTAATGTGAGGAAGTTCTTTTTCACAGAAAGGGTGGTGGATGCATGGAACAGCCTACCTCAGGAAGTGGTGGATATGAATACAGTGCAGGGCTTCAAACAGGCATGGGATAGGCATAAGGGAGCAATACAGATGAGTATGACTAGATAGGCCATTGACAGAGCAAAGGCCTATGGCACATTCATAAGGTAGAAAAAGAAATGGGCAGACTGGATGGGCCTTGCAGTCCTTATCTGCCATCAACTTCTATGTTTCTATGTCCGCAAAATTGTCTTTACTTCAAGAACAAATTAGTACCTGGAACACACCACAGGCATATTGCTACATCACCACCAGGTAGCAGCACACACTTGTAGTGCCTATGTACTTCCTCCCTGTCTGAGTTTTGAGCTCTGTACCTTCTGCTCTGAAGTCCGCAATGCAACTTCTGTACTAAAAGATCAGATGATCTCTCCCCCTTGCAGTAAGCATCTTAGCCCCACAATTTAATGAGGCAGGAACTGAAAGTCTAAGATCCTGACCTAGGTCCATAAAATTGTTTTTACCTTGAGGACAATTTAGTATGTGGAAAATACCCCAGGTATATTGCAACATCACTGCAGGAAACAGCACACCCTTGTAGTGCCTATTTGTTTCCTCCCTGCCCAAAACTAGATCGCAGTACCTTCTACTCTGAAGTCAGCAACCCTACCTCTGTACTGTGTAATCTGTCCATCTGTCTCCCTTGCATTAAGTATCTTAACCCTTCCCTCTGGCCTCCCATCACTATACGTCACCTTTGGAGCTTCCTATTGTTTATCTGGGGCCCACCTCCTCTCCTCCATCCTCCAAACGTCCTCTTCCCACAATATCCATTCGCACCTATTATCACCCCCCCATACACCTTGTAGTACCCTCCAGCCTTACTGAACAGGAGTGGCTCATATCCCCCCCAGTAGTCCCATGCACTCTCTCCACCCACCTTCACCCTCCCTCCTTCCCCTCGCACACCCTCTTGTTCCACCCGTTCTGCCACAGTACGCTCCCCCTTCAGAAGTCCCACACCCCCAAAATACAAACTCGCTAAAGCAGCCTTTCTGCGACATGCACTCCTCCTCCTATCAGGAAACGTTCACCCTAATCCTGGGCCCACTCTGCTATGCTCCCCAACATGCAACAGGATGCACGAGCTCCGGCTCACTACAATTAACATATGTAGCCTGCAAAAAGTTTACCTTACTCCATGGGTGGCTAGCACAGCATTCCCCAGATATACTGTCCCTGTCCGAGACCTGGCTCTCTCACGACACCCCAGACTCAGCCGTGAGCCTACCTGGCTACTCCCTTTTCTGTGCCGACAGAATGGGTAGACGAGGCGGTGACTGCGCCCTCTACATTAGGAACACCTTCCAATCATTGCCAGTTCACCTCCCTCCCCCCTGAGCATGGTGCCCAAACACTCAATGCTAAGATACTCCTTCGCAACCCTGGCAAAACACTATATGTCATGGCTGTCTACAAATCCGCTGCGAAATCAGAGACTTGCCTTCCCTTCAGTCATGTCCTGTATCTCTCAACTCCCCTCCAACAGTGAAGTTATTGCCATGGGGGACTTTAATGTCAATTGGCTGTCCCCATCCTCCGTTCCCTATAAGGACTCAGCTGCTGCACTCGACCTCACTCAGGTTATACAATCTCCTACCAGGCCAAACGACAAATCAGGTACCTCTTCGTTGCTGGACCTTATCCTGGCCAATCGCCCCAACATCATCACTAATGTCTCGGAACTCCCCGACGCCCTTAGCAACCACTGCCCAGTAACCTGCGTATGGTCCAATAAAACTCCCACTGCTCCCCCTTCTGTCTCGTACTGTAGACGCCAAAAAAAGGGTGTGCTTCACCAATTCAAAACCTACCTAATTAACTCTGACTGGTCCCCCATGTATAGCACTCAATCAACTGATACTGCCTCTCCCACTTTATAAATACCTTCAACAGCGCTTGTCACATCTTTGCCTCTTTCTCGAAGCAAATCACTAAAAACCATAACACCCCCTGGATATCGCAACAGATGCTTGACCAAATGAAACACCGTGATAATCTCTGGCACAAGGCCTTAGACTCACAACTTCCACAGGATAGACAATGATATCATGAGGCCAGAAACATGTATCTGGGCCATTCACCACGCCAAGGCAACCCATTATCAACAGGCACTCTCCTCCACCTGGGGCTCAGGAAGACAATTCTAGAAAAACATAAAGGAACTTAATGTGAAATCTGCCACCCCCCTCCCCTGCCTGCCCAGTGCTCGGTTAATGGTAACCTAACACAGGACCCCCAGTCCACTGCAGACACCCTAAACACCGCATTCTCAGATCTCAGTGGTGTCCTACCCCCCAACTTCTTCACCCCATTAGACCCCATCCCCGGTTAGAGCACACCTTCCAACATCCCACACTTTCGCCTCTGAATCATCTCAATGCGGGAGGCTAGGAGATACCTCACCAAAGCCCTTGCCACATCCCACGTTAGCAGTGACCCCACACGCCTGAAGCTCCTCCGGCTAGCCCTCGAGGAGGTCCTACAACACCTTACCAAACTTCTGAACCTATCCCTCAGCTTAGGGCAATTCCCTGCCCTCTGGAAATGAGCTATCAACACCCCTGTTTTCAAGAGTGGCGATCGCCTGTCCCCTAATAACTATCGTCCCATCTCCCTTCTACCTCCCCTCTCCAAGGTCCTCGAAAAAACAGTGGCTGATCAGCTGATGGACCATCTGTCTAAATATAACTTACTGTACCCCGAACAGCATTGTTTCTGCCAGGGACACAGCACCACCACTGCCCTTCCAGAATAATACTCCTACATCCACGGTGCCCTCGAACGTGGTCACCTAGTGGGGTCAGTGTATATCAACCTCACAAAGGCGTTCAACACTGTTAATCATGCTATGCTTCTGGCCTCTCTGGGGCTCTCAGACAAAACAATAACTTGGTTCAAAGGTTACCTCTCGGACAGATCCCAGCAGGTGAAAATTAACTCCACTCTATCAACCAACCTCCAGGTCCATTCAGGAGTACCATCTTGAGACCCCTCATCTTCAGCCTCTTCCTAAACTCCCTCCCCAGCTCATGCCCTGGAAAAATTCTGTTCTATGCGGACAACGTGGTAATTTTCTGGAGCCACCCCAGCCCTGACCCTCTCTAGTATGCCCTGCAGGGTTTTTTCACTGAAGCTGAGACATGGTTCAGTTCCCACCGCTTAAGTCTAAACTATAAAACAAAATCTATGATCTTTGCCCACCATCAAGAGTCCTCATCACTAACTCACTAGGATCCCCACTTGAGCTGGTTGATTCATTCAAATATCTAGGTGTCACCCTTGACACACCTCTCACCCACGATGCACACATCAAACAACTGCCCTCCGCCATCAACTCCAGGCTTGGGCTTCTGTACCGCCACAAACACTACCTTTCCCCAGTGGCTATCAGCCTGGCCGTTACTGCTTCAGTCCTCTCCCCGGTAGATTATGGCACTGTCCTCTATGGCACTGCGACGCATCAAAGTCGCCCTAAACAAAGCATGCAGACTAATCACGGGTTGTAACAGATGAACATACTCCTGTGATCTCTACAAGTCTGCTGAATGGTTGCCATTTGACACCTGTCTTAGATACCATACTGCCTCCTGGCCAAGAAAATCCACCTTGGTCAAACCCCCCACCCCACCCCCAGTCTGCAGAGCCTCATCCAACCCGTCCCGTTGGTCAGAACCTCCCGTTGCTCTACTAGGACCTCCCTACTAGTCCCCCACTGCCAAACTTCCCTTGGACAAAGAGCCTTTCTCTACAGAGCCCCCCGTTGGCTCAACAGCCTCCCCTCCTCTGTCTCAATGAAGCCCAGGATCGGTCCCTTCAAGACCAGGCTCAAAGCTCATCTGCTTGAATCTTTAGCCTGTGACTGTCCCTAACCCTCTCTGCCACCTGCTCCCCCTTTGGCAAGGCACTGTAGCATAAATCTGCTTCATAAATGTTATGATATATATATGGAAAACAAAATGTGCATTCATGCACTAACTAGATATTATGCATATTATGGATGACGCTGTGTCCTCCTCTCCCAAAGACTACTGTTTCAGTATCCCCCCCGTCTGTGTATTTTTGTGCATTATCTTCCTTCCATGAAACTGTACTTATAATATTGTATATTTTTTTTGTATGCGGTATGCGTAACTTCCATTACTTGTTTTCTCTCTTGTTTCTATTACCCGTATACCGTACTGCTTAATATTATATGTATGTCCTTAACATTGTTTGACGTGGCGCCTTTGTAAAGGAATCTATGACTCAAAGGGTTGTAATTCCGAATGTTATTAAATAAATAAAAGACTCTTGAGGAGCAGGGGTCTGCCTCTAGACAAAGATCCACCATGCCAAGAACAGGGCATTATAATCCACCAGGGACGGGAGGTTGTACACTGGTGGATAAGGATAAGAGGGTGCCGGGTAAGGGTACAACGGCAATGGGGCCAGCGGCAGGTACCCAGGTGCAGGACCACCCGGCAACTGGCTGAGGATCCAACATCAGCCAACGGGCATTGGCTGCGGCACAGATTGCGGCAGGGCTGACGACAGCATCGGGCCCACAGGCTGGGGCAGTAGTATGGGCAGCGACTCAACTGACATTGGCCTGGAGCGCCCAGGGGAAGGATCTGCTGGTACATACCTAGCCAGACTAGCAGGCACCTGAGGGGAAGGAGACCCCCCCCCCCAAGGCAAATGCAGAGGCAACGCTAGGGAAGAAGTGGCAGTAGCCTGCTGCGGGCATTGCCAGGAAGAACTGACGTCAGTCCCTGTAGTTGGAACTGATGAAGGTACTGCCATGGTCCGGGGCGGGACAGCTAGGAACCGATGCCTGATAAACTAACACCAGCTGAGCCACCTGACTGAGAGCCTGTTGAAGATATGGGCCTCAGAGTCAGGAGATGAAGTCCCCTGCATCGAAGCACCACCACCCGAAATAGCTATGACAGCAGGCAGCTGAGCCTCTGGGAGAGAGGGCTGGTGGGGGCTGAAGAGGCCGCCGTGGTAGGACGACCCCGTCGTGGTCGATGGTTTGTGGGGCGACCGTGAGCACGTAGCTGACCAGGCCCGGTCCCAGTGTTTGGCTCAGTGCTTGTGCTTCCCACCGGATTTCTCTTTTTGAGAAGAAGTGGAGGCCCGAGAGGACTGTGCCAGCGAGGCCAAAGAGCTCCTGGCCTGCAGCTCTTTTTCTATCATGACCAACTTCTGCTTCAAAAGATGGCTCTCCAGAGTTTAAAGACAACATCTCTGAGTGCCCTGGTTGAAGTTTTGGCAAAACTGGCAGGCATCGATGTCCTGGGAGGGACCTAAGCAGATGAGACACACAGACTGGCAGTCCTTTTCCAGGATCTGTTTGCTGCAGGCACACTTCGAGGAGCAGTCGGAAGATGAGGCTGGTGGAGAAGACAAACTCATCGACAAAAACACAGAATATTCGATGTTAAAACACTAAATAAAAAGGAAAATAAAAAGCGCAGTAAGCACGATAAATGGTCCACTGTAGCTGTGGCGTCCGCTAAGGTCCGACGTGCGCAGGTCGATGGTGAGAAAAGAACTAAGATAGGTGTGGGGGACCGCCCGCCTTTATAGGACAGGTTGACGTCAGCGGCTGATATCGGCGGTGGGCCGTCCCCTATGGTAGACTGTTAGAAGTTTTCCATGTGGTCCTGGCGACTGACTGCTTAGTCCTACCGGTGTGGCCTGCTGCTAAAGCCTTCCTCGAAGTAAGATGTATAGTTAGAGATTAGACTGTACAGCACTTTTTTAAAATGTACAAGCTAAATAGCACTGAAGTGAAATGTTTCTAGTGGGATGAGTATGTGTCACGTCACTACAGGCATGTGAAGAATAGGCATGTATACCTTTAACTAGGTGCCTTATAATAGGTGTATTCATACATGTAGCCACCCCTTGAAAAAGCAAACATATTTTATGAAACATTGGCATTTGTAACAGGGGGTTGATGTTGCATGCTGCTGCATTTTACTTTTTTATGTAATAAATAATTTTTTTAGTGATACCTGCCACAAAACCACTCAGCAGGTCAGGCCCTCTGCTCCCACAGTGCCAACTTCCGAACACAGTATTGTGAACAGGTAACAGAACAGGGAAACCCTCCTGTCTGCTTGTGGGTCTGAATCACCTTTAGTCTCAAGTTCTGGGGGGATTCAAACTGTGAATCTTATGCTAGCATACCCAAATGTACAGGCTCAGATAGCCTACTCTTCTCAGGGATGCCAGATATCTTTCGCCTAAGGGCACCTAACTAGGTATCCAAAATGAACCCTTAAAACTCTATAAAAGACCTTCGGTATAGTCTTACCTTTTCCCAGTTTGGTAACACCATCAAGCTTATGAACAGCTATTAGTCAGTCTTAACCATCTATACATCACATGCAAAAAGAAAGAACTTCGAAGACACACCCAGGCAGTCTTTTCAGATGAAAGGTTTACTTAAAAATGGATAAAAATATGTAAACTGTAAACACAGAACACTACATCACAAAGCATACAATCACTTAAAAGAAAACAAGGAAAAGTACAAACTAAAACTCCTACCACAATACAATTAGACTTCTTCTGTCAAATGTATTATCTCTATAAGTGCCTTAGTTAGGTCTTGTTTCTTAAGAGGCCACAAAAGAAATGTCTCTAAGTTGAAAAACAGAATACAGTTTAAAATGCTGTGTCTCCACCCCTTCGATGATGTAATCTAGCTCCTCCTTTCAGAATATAAAAAATATACAAAACAGGATGTCCTATCAGGAGGTATATTAAATACTGTGACGTCAGCAAAAACTAATTTCCCAAATCATGACAGTCTAATTCAAGGCTTTCCTTTGATCTTGTGTGTTTCCTGCTCCCAAGACTTCAAAGTTTTTTTTACAACTCTGCCATATCTCACTTAGGTGCAATATAGCTTTTTAACACCAGTTGATATTAAATGTTCTTCCTCTTAAGACGTCATAAAAGTTTATGATCTCCATCCTCTGGCAGACTCGTATAGTCCCATTTCATTTCCACTTCAAAGAGCCTAGGCATAACCTAAAAGGTAATAAAATGCCACTCTGAAGTCAGTTAATTAAATGGTTCCTGCTTCACTGACCTGGGGGCTGTCACCCAGGAACACAGGATGTCTCATGTGAGACACCTCACATACCACATTCTATATTACAAATGTCATAGAACAATCATAATCAGCTGGCCAAGCGTCATAATCCTCCCACCTAGACTGAATTTGGGGGCTCTATCCCCTGCATGGGATGAGCTTCCCAAATCAGTTCACTCCTCATACAGATGCGAAAAGCCATCGCTGTTCTGATGGGTCGCTCCAGCCCTATGTGAGAGTGTCATATCATACCCTTGCAAGGCAAGACTCCATCTTTTTTTTTTTTTTTTTAACTTTATTTACAGAGGAGCCATCGGGTCGAGAAGAGCTCTACATAGTCAGATAATCAATGACGTCTCGTTCAGTTACATCATAGTACATGCACACACAGCTTGGGTACAATCCATGATCCATCTACAAACACCTTTTTATACAGTGAAACTTATCATCTGTAACTCATTGTGTTCTTACCAGTACCTTCTATACCTGGAGTTCCCCGATTTTTCCATGTGGATACTAATGCAGCCCTTCATTTTATTATAACCCCCTGCCCAGTCCAACGCCAGAGGAACTCTTTTCTCCATTCAGAGATCAATGCCCTCAGTACATGAGGTTACCGAAAAGAGCAGAAACCATTCTTTCCCCAAAGCCCTCTCCAGGGGGGACCAGATCTTTTCATATTTGTCTAGTCATTCCAGGACTTTATATTGGATATGTTCTAGCTTCATATTGCTTAGGAGGGCTTTTGCCCACTGAGCGATGGTAGGCATGGCCTGAGCCATCCAGTTTTGAGCTAAAATCTGCTTACCCACTACTAGTGCCAGTCTTCTCAAAGGATGTGAAGCTACTGACTGGCCCCCTCCGTTTCTTGGTACTCAGAGTAAAATATCCACAGGGTCTAATTCAATCTCACTTTCCAAAACCTTATTTAAGATTTGGTTTATCTCATTCCAGTATATTCCCACTTCTGGACATGCCCAAACCATGTGGTAAAACGTACATCTCTGAGCATAGCATTTAGAACATTGGTCTGAAATTTGAGGATTAATCTTGTGTGCCAAAACAGGGGTATGATAGATTCTATGCACAATGTTATAGTTAATTATTCGTAATCTGTTATTTACCAAAACAGCCTTGCTACTCCGCGGGGCAAATTCCAGTCCTCCTGTTAACCTGTTTACACCTAAGTCCTTTTTCCCAGCTGTCTTTAACTTTTGCAGCTTATCTGGCTGTGCTCCCAATAAGCTTTGTAGAGTACGGACAGTGGTTTCACACCACATGTTTTTACAGTGTTAAAAAATCTCCTCCAAAGATGTTCTACTCAAGGAAGGTCCCAACCCCCATCCCAGTTAATTTAAGCATCCTGGACCTTATTACCACATAGGTAAAGTAGTGTGAGGGGTGAATGTCGAATAATTGTCTCAACTCGGAAAAGCTAGAAAAGGTCCCAGCGCTGAATAAGTGAGACAGGAGAAAGACACCTTTCCCCTCCCACTGTCCCAGAGCCTGTTTAATCGAGGGGGGAGCCCTTCCATCCCTCCACAAGCTAATCAAAATGGACCCCTCTGGTGACATACCCCCCCATCCCCCAACAGCAGTGAAGCCTTCCCATAGGCCTTAAGCATACCTCTGGTGAATGGATTCTTAGGTTTCTCACCATCTCCCTCCCTCAAACTTGATGGGAGGAGACATAAGGCGTAAGGGGAACACACCCTAGATTGTGACTCCATAGTGACCCAAGCTCTCGCTCTTCCTCCTATTTCCTGGCAATCCATAATATACGTTAGTTGGGCCGCTAAAGCATATAGCTTCAAACTGGGGAGTGTCAAACCCCCTCTATGAAGTGGCTGCCACAACACCTCCTTCCTGATCCTAGGTCTCCGATTGGCCCAAATTAAAGAAGTAATAGAACCCTCAAGGGACTTAAGGCAGCCCGATGGAGGCATAACAGGAAGGGTCTGAAAAAGGTAAAGGCACTGAGGTAAAATTTGCATTTTTACTAAGTTTACTCTTCCCAACAAAGACAAGGGGAGCGACTTCCATCTACTACATTGTTCTTTAATTTTCGTTGCTAATGGGCTATAATTTATATGCCCCACGTCCGCTATTCTACGTGGCAGCAGTATTCCCAGGTATTTAATTACTGTTCTAGGAGGAATATCTATGCCACTTATATGTATGGACTCTCCACTATCCACCAGAGGGAGCCATTCGCTCTTGTTCCAGTTGATCTTATGCCCTGAGATGGGACCATATTCCTTGAAAAGGAAGGTCAGGGCAGGCATTGCTCTCACTGGATCGGCCAGGAATAGAAGCATATCATCCAGAAAAAGAGAAATAACATGTTCCTCTCTATTCACCCTATAGCCTTCTATTTCCCGATGATGTCTAATGGCTGACGCCAAGACCTCAATGGTCAGCACATACTGTATATCAATGGCGAAAGGGGGCACCCCTGTCTCGTCCCTCTATGGAGCCGAAAGGGGGGTGATAAGGTATTATTTGTAAGAATTTGGGCCCACGGGGATTAATATAACCACTCCACTCACTGCCTAAAGACCGGGTGCAGACCAAACTTTCTTAATACTGCAAACATAAATGGCCATTCGACCCTGTCAAAGGCCTTTTCTGCATCTAATGCGAGAAGGCCTCCATAAGCTTTTCTTCCTCTGGACCGTTGCCAGATAATATTCATTACCCGTCTTAGATTATGCCTTGTTTGCCTCCCCTTAACAAAGTCCTCCTGATCATGATGGATGACCTGTCGTAGGACCCCCTCCAACCTCCTTGCCAATATTTTTGCTATGATCTTATAGTCAGCGTTTAGTAAAGAGATTGGATAAGAGCCACATTTTTTTGGGTCCTTGTCCGGTTTGGGTAAAACTGTTATAATAGCTAACTGTTGAGATGGCGTCAGCCCCCCTCCCCCCAGTACCTCCCCCACCATGCACTGGAAAAGCTGGCCCAAATCACCCCAAAACTTTTTTGTAAAATTCCATGGGCAGGCCATCAGGCCCCGGAGCTCTCCCCGATCTAGATGCCCAGATTGCCTCCTTAATTTCCTGTATAGTGAGTTCCTGTCCCAGCACCTCATTTATAATAATAATAATAATAATAATAAAACTTTATTTATTTAGCGCCTTTCAAGCACCAAGGCGCTGTACAGATGAATCATAAAATCAAAATATACATATAAAAATCAGCATTCACAGCAGCATCAATCCACGAAGCCTTGCTCCACAAAAAGTCTTAAAATCCCGCTAAAAGGATTCCACGGTGTGCATTCCCTAAGCAGTGAGGCAGAGAGTTCCAGAGGGTTAGGGCCTGAAACACAAAGCCCTAGCCCCAGAAGACTTCAGTATAACCCTCGAACCTCTAGCAACCCCTCGCCGGTTGAACAGAGCTGTCGCAGCAAGTGTGTTAGAATCAGAAGCTTTTTCAAGTAGTCAGGGCCGAGTCCATGCAGGGCTTTGAAGGTCAAAAGACCTACTTTAAAGGTGATCTGCCACTGTATAGGCAGCCACTGCAGATCGCATAGCACAGGGGTAATATGTGTCCTTCTAGTCACCCGTCATTAACCTTGCAGCAGCGTTCTGCACTAGCTGCAAGCGGCGGATATCAACCTCAGGAAGCCCCAAGTAAAGGGAGTTGCAATAGTCAAGGCAAGATGTCACGAAAGCATGGACAAACACGGTTAAATCGCTGGACGGAACAAGGTGTTTCACCCTGGCAATGTTCCTAAGATGGTAAAATGCGGACTTAACGACTGCTGACACCTGATGACAAAGAGTCAGCCTGTCGTCAAGTACCACTCCCAGGTTACGCACCCGTTCAGAGGTAAGGATCAGATCCCCCCCCCAGCAATACGCCAGAGGACTGACCAGGACCCCAACCCCCGGCCCCACCTAATTCGGTCCACAACCATAACCTCAGTCTTACCAAGGCTCAACTCTTAACCAACTCGCATTCATCCAGTCCTGGATTTCAGCAAGCAGCTATTAAATACCGAGAGAGCACTAACCTGGTCGGGCAAAAGACGGGTAGAGCTGGGTATCATCAGCATAGCAGTGAAACCTCAGCCCATACCTTCTTACAATGTTCCCGAGGGGCAGCATGTACACTGCAAACAACATGAGGGAAAGCACCGAGCCCTGGGGACACCACACTGCAGAGGAAAAGGGTCAGAGGAAAAATCCTCGACACAATTTCTCTGCTCTCCCAGATAAAAAAGATTAAAACCATCTGAGCATTGTACAAGACAGTCCACAGATGGACTCCAGATGCTCGAGCAGAACCCCATAGTCTACAGTGTCAAAGGCTGAAGAGAGAGATCAAGGAGGACCAAGATAGAGCGGTTCCTCAGATCTCTCACCATCAAGAGATCATTGAGCACCCGAACCAGAGCAGTCTCGGTACTATGCCTCTTAAGAAAACCAGACTGGAGAGGTTCATAGATATTATGGATGGTCAAATGGTCCTCCAGCTGGTTTGCCACTACCTTCTCAATAACCTTCCCAATAAAGGGAAGGTTAGACATCGGTCTGTAGTTGGAAAAAATATCTGGGTCCAAAGAAGCCTTCTTTAAAAGGTGAGTCACCACAGCTTCCTTTAGGGAGCTAGGAAACTCACCAAATTCTAGGGAGCACCAGATTACTTGAACCAGAAACGGGCCAATAATCTCAACACAACCCAAAATCAGGGAGGTAGGACCCGGATCTAAACTACAGCA
Source organism: Neoceratodus forsteri (assembly GCA_016271365.2). NCBI lineage: Eukaryota > Metazoa > Chordata > Ceratodontiformes > Ceratodontidae > Neoceratodus > Neoceratodus forsteri. Next base: position 1,269,212,234 of record CM057449.1, on the reverse strand, counting down.
CGTAGGGCACATCCCCTGGATGATCCGCATAATATCACCGCATATTATCTGAGCAGGTATCACAGGAAGGGGTATATTTTCAAGGAAACTATCTAAGTTTGTTCCTTGCGGGAATTCTGATGTACATAGCTTTTCATAGAAGGATTTGAAAATTATATTTATCTCTCGGGCAGAGGAGGTACACTCCGCGTTCTCATTTTCTATCGTTAGGATTGTTCTCTCTGTTCTTTGTTTCTTAATTAGCCAGGCCATCCATCTCCCGACTTGTCCCCCTCAAATACTGTCCCGCTCTGACATTAGGATATCCTCTCAATCACGCTTTACAGCACAGTTGGTTGTATTCTCCCTTCATACTCTTCATTTTCACCCAGATCCCCCAGGTGACTGACTGCCCATAATCTGCTTTTTCCTAGCCTCAATATATTAGCTTCTAGTTCATTCTCACTACGTTTTTCTTTTTTGCCTTTAAAGGCTGCATATGAGATAGTCTTCCCCCCTTACAAAAGCTTTCAGAGCCTCGCATGTAGTTCTTGCTGAGGTATCTTCCACTTCATTATTTTCAAGGAACTCCTGTAGTTTCTTAGACAGTTGTTGCACGTATTGGGGATCTAACAATAATGCAGGATCCATTCTCCATTGTCGCACCCCCTCCTCGTCTGTCTCTTTCTCCATCTCTAAATATAGTGGAGCATGATCTGATACTATAATAGGGCCATATTCTATCTCCCTTATTCACCCCAAAAAAGCAGGAGAAGCCAGAAAATAGTCTAGTCTTGTATAGACCTTATGGGCACAGGAGTAAAAAGAGAATTCCTCTGTATCTGGGTGTTTAAATCTCCACAGTTCCTGCAAGGCCCTTTCCTCCACCAGTCTCCGGAGGGCCCCTACACTTCTGGGGGAATGTCCGAATCTGGGTTTAGAATGGTCAAGAAGGGGATCCCAATAGGTATTATAATCGCCCCCTATAATCATTTTATCCGAGAACACTGCTAGCATAATAGCTAGATGCTCAAAAAATTCTGGACAGTCAAATGTAGGCCCATACAAGGACCCCAGGACTAGCAATTCCTCCTCCACCATAGCCTTCACTATAACATACCTCCCCTGACTGTCTCTTTGGGTTGTATGAATTTGTACCCTGATCCACGGTCTAAACCACACACATGTTCCTCTGGCCGTGGACGTGAAGTGAGATGCTACCATCGTACCCCACCCATTTTTTTTCTACTTGCTTAACCTCTTCACATGTTAAATGTAACTCTTGTAACATCACATCATCTACATTCTTTTTCTTAATATATGCCCATACACGTTTTTGTTTCACTGTAGTTTTTAAGCCATTTACATTCCAGGATAACATTTTTAAACTAGCCATCCGCTGGCATCAGATATATTCCTAGATCTAGGATCTCCCAAGCACATTGCATTACATCTCCCTCGAGCCCCATCACATCACCCGACTCTTGACCTTTTTTATTTTTTCTCCCAGTTAACAGACCACCCCCCCTTCCCCCACCCCCTCTCATCTGTAACATTTCAGAAAGAACCCCCACAGAAAAGACCCAGAAAAGAGAAAAGAAGAAAAGAAAAAGAGAAAGGTAAAGACTTGCGCAACGGCGCTTATCTAATCCGATAGAAAACTAAGCCCCTTGTGTCAGGAATCTAGCACGGTGGTATCAGACTTTTTTTTTTTTTCTTCTTTATCCTCCTGCCTACCTCCAGTGCCCACTCTTTCCGTCCGCTCATGTCCCCCCAAGTCGCCTACCTTGGGGATCTGCCCCTAGAGTGCCTCCTCATCTTCTCCTTGCATAGTGGGGTCTGTCCTGTAGGAGGCCCTGGGTGGTACTGGAGCAGCCTTCATCTAGGGCTGCTGGAGGGGTTTTCCATTTTCTCCTTGTGTCCACTCCCCAAGGCGCTCAGCACTTGGGACGTCGTCCCAGTGGTGGCGTGCTGACGCACGTCAACCCTCATGCGCTGTGACGTCCCCCCTCCCCGGCTCCGGCGAGCGAAGCCGCCTCCATCCCTTCCCTCTGCCAGTGCTTCCACCGGCTATGGAAGGGATGCAGAACGCCTAAGCATTCTTGGTTACCAACCCCTGAGGGAGGAGAGCATCCATTGGGACGCTCGATCCTCCCTCTCCCCACTGACCCCCGGCCGCCCGAGTCCGTTCCCGAACCCGGGCAGCCGGCATAGCGCAGGTATCCGACTTTTACTCACCACCTAGCTTCCCCCCAAGTATACCTCTAGTTAGAACCCCTTATACTATCGTGGAATAGCCTGCTGGCCAAACCGTCATTATCTTCTCCATAAAGCCAGGTGCGGCGGTGCAAAAGAACCCCACCCAGGACCAACCCCCCGCTGCCAAACATAAAAGGTAATTTCCCACAACTCAACTGTCCAGATAAAGTGGGTGAGTATAAAACTGGGCTAATCGAGAACACTTAGGGGTCCATTCCCCCCCAGAGAACCTCCGGAATGAGAAGCCCAACAGGAGTGGGCAGGCCCCCACTCATAATTTAGCATACAGTCTTTTTATTGCTCATACGTCCTTTCATTCTCCAAGTGTTCCCCTTCCCTTTTCGCCCCTGGGTCGTGCGATAAGAAAAAATTACTCACCTTAGTAATGTTGTTTCTTCTAATGGAGTCTTGCTGTATTCTGACAATAGCAGTGAGTCCCAACCTTCGAACTGCCCCGGAGGTGAAAGAGTTAACTTTCCATGCCAGGCATGGAACGCTGAGCTCAAGCTCGGTTGAGACTCTGTCTGTTGTTGTTTAAACTCAAACCGTCAGATCTTTATGAGCTAAACTTACTAAGGTCCTGTGTGGAAGCTGTAAACCTACACTAGCCAACTGGCTACTAAACATAAGAACACATTTTTTGGTCCCAAAAGAAAGACTCAAGTCAGGAGACCCAAAAAATGAAAAACACAACACCCAGTCACCCCAAGAAAAAGGGGTGAACACAACAAGGTGGGCACCTACTGAGTGCCAACACTGCACTGCCCACCCACATCCCAAAAACAGAGGTTCTGAGAGGGGAGGCAGGGGAGGTCAGAATACAGCAAGACTCATTAGAAGAAACAACATTACTAAGATGAGTAATTAGAAGAAAAATTACTCACCTTAGTAATGTTGTTTCTTCTAATGGAGTCTTGCTGTATTCTGACAATAGCAGACTACAAAGCAGTACCTCCATGGAGGAGGGACAGAACCTACTTAGGAATAGGCTCTGAAGTTATTGAAGCTAAAGAAACCGAGTATCACCCTAGCCTGGACATCCAGGAGTAATGCTTGGTAAAAGTGTGAACTGTTTTCCAGGTAGCTGCTTGACATATCTCTAGAATAGGGATGTCCCTGGCAGCAGCCAGGGAAGCAGCTGTACCTCTGGTAGAGTGAGCCCTCAGGCCTGAGGGTGGAACCTTACCCAGTTTTTCACAACAAAATTGGATACATGAGACAATCCACCTGGCAATGGATCTTTTAGTGGCAGGTTTCCCTTTACCAACCTCACCATAAGTGAGGAACAGTTGGAGGGAGTCAAACCTGTGACCCTTGGTACGCTCTATGTAGTAGCCAAGGGCTCTTTTCACATCTAAACTGTGCAGCCTCCTCTCGCCAGAGGAGGAATGGTCAGTGAAGTACACAGGAAGAGGCATAGATTGATTAAGGTGGAAATCTGAAACCACCTTAGGCAAGAACTTCCTGTTAGTCCTGAGGACCACCTTATCTCTATGAAAGGAGATAAAATCAGGCTCCACTGACAGAGCTTGTAATTCACTTATGTCTGGCAGAAGTGATGGCTACCAGAAACACAGTTTTCCAAGTCAAGTACTTAAGCCTGCTGAAGACAAAGGCTCAAAGGGGGTTGCATGTTGAGCAATGCAAACATTAAGGTCCCAAGCAGGGGCAGGGTCCCTGAATGGAGGGTTGGTGTGAAGCAATCCCTTGAAAAACTTGGAGAATACAGGGTGAGCTGAAAGAGAAGAGGGCTTACCTGCTGAAATAAAAGCAGAAACAGCTGCCAGGTGCACCTTCAGTGTAGCTGGTCTCAGCCTCAAGCTATTTAAATGGACCATATAATCAAGGACTGTGGGCAGATCAGCAGACTCTGGGGAAATATGCTTCCTAGAGCACCATATGGAAAATCTTTTCCATTTGGAATTATAAGTAGCCCTGGTAGAAGGTTTCCTAGAAGCCTTCAGAATATCCATTACACCTTGGGAGAGGTGTAAATCAACAAACTCTAACTCTTCAAGAGCCAGGCCTTGAAATTGAGAGATCTGAGATCTGGTACTCAAACCCTCCCTGAGCACAGGTTAACAGGTTGTAATTCCTGGGAAGACACAGGGGAAGATGGACTGCTAGGACAGTAGGAGGGATACTAGGGCTGTCTGGCCCAGTCTGAAGCAATCAGGATCATCTTGCACGTTGAGATCTGATTTTGACTAGCACTTTGAACAGGAGAGGGAAGGGGGGAAAGCATACAGGAGCTTCCCTTCTCAACTGAGAACTAAGGCATCCAGGGGGACTAAGCCCAACACTGGGGGCCTGCAGCAAAAAAGGGGGAGTTGGTGATTGTCTGGGGCTGCAAAAAGATCTATCTGCGGGGTGCCCCATCTGGAAAATATCACCTGCAAGACCAGGGGATCCAGTGACCATTCATGATGGCCCTGGGATATCCTGCTGAGAGCATCTGCCAGGCCATTGTCCTTGCCTGGGAGGTGAACTGCTGTGAGGGAGGTGTTCAGGGAGTAAGCCAGAGACCACAACTTCATTGCTTCTGTGCACAAGGCCGTAGACTGAGTGCCTCCTTGCCTGTTGATGTACCACATTGTGGTGGTGCTGTCTGTTCTGACCTGGATAACTTTGTTCTGAACAGACTTGGAAAAGCTTGAAGTGCTAGAAATACTGCTCTGAGTTCCAACAGATTGATGTGAAGCAGAGATTCCTGAGGGGACCACAACCCCTGGGTGGTCAGGTCGCCCATGTGAGCCCCCCACCCCAAAAGGGAGGCAACTGTAGTAAGGATTAAAGAGTGAGACTGAGTGACAAAGGGACCCTTGTCTCAGATTGTTCTGATCCTGCCACCACTGTAGGGCCTGGATCAGGGTCTGAGTTACTGGATCAATTTGGTCAGAGGGTCCTTCCTTTGAGACCAGAAGGCTCTCAAATGGAACTGAATGTCCCTCATCTGAAATCTTGCTCCCTGCACTACTGCTGTGGAAGCAGCCATGTGCCCCAGGAGCTGCAGAAAATGCCTTGCTGGTCGAGACACCTACAGGGAGAATGAGGAGGCCAGAGAGACGAGGGTCCTTGCCCTGTCCAGGGGAAGGAAAGCTCTGGCCTTTTCTGTGTCTAGCTCTGCGCCTGTGAAGGTGAGGAGCTGGACAGGCTCTAGAACTGACTTTGAAAGATTCAGAAGGAAACCCAAAGAGGTGAGCAGTTAGTGAGTTATCTGTAAGTGTAACTTGACTTGGTCTGGGAACTGGCCTACTATGAGCCAGTCGTCCAGGTAAGGGAAGATGGCAATCCTTTGCCTTCTTAGAGAAGCAACTACCACTGCCAGGCATTTTGTGAATACCCTTGGAGCAGAGGTCAGACCAAAGGGCATTGCTCTGAATTGGTAATGGCCTGAGGGCAGCTCGAACCTGAGGTACTTTCGATGGGAGCTTCTGATGAGAATATGGAAGCAGGCATCCTTGAGGTCCAGGGACGCTAGCCAGTCCCTGGCCTTAGAGAGGGTAGAATAATTCCCAGAGTCACCATTTTGAATTTTGGTTTTAAAAGGTGCTTGTTTAAGTATCTGAGATCCAGGATGGGCCGCCATTCTCCTGTCTTTTGGGGTAGGAAGTACCTGGAGTACAACCCTTTGCCCTGTGTGGGGTGAACCCTTTCCACAGCTCTGAGAGGTAGGAGGAAGAGACCTCTGCCTCTAGGGCAGGTGTCTCTGAGGGATTTGCAGGTGGAAAGGATCTGGTTCTCATCTTTGGAAACTTTTTGAAGCTGAGAACCAGTCCCTGGCTTACTACTTCTAGGACTCATTTGTCTGATGTCAGAGACTCCCAGTCCTGGACAAAGTAAACCAGCCTGCCCCCTACAGGTAGTTGAGAATCGGCCCTGGCAACCCCATCAGGGTGCCTGTTTGGCAGGGACTTTGGGCTGAGGGGTGGAAGCAGGCTTGCCTGTACCCCGTCTGCCTCTCCCTCTAAAGAACCCCCTCTGGGCATAAGCAGAAGAGGAGGCCTGGGCTTGATAGAAAGGCCTATGGAAAGGCCTGCCCCTGCCCCTGGGATGCTGCCTTAGAGGAGTGGCCTGCCTTTCCTTGGCCTGTGCACTCCTATAGGTGGTTCTATATTCGTCCATTTTCTTCATGTAATTCTCTGTCTGCTCCCCAAACAGGGAATTACCCACAACAGGAAAATCCATGGCCTTAGTCTGGGTATCCTGTGACAGGCTAGTACATCTGAGCCAAGCCATTCTTCGAAGTGCCACAGATGTAGCCATGACTCTAGATGACACATCATTGGAGTCCACTGCAGCATGGAATTGCACCTTGGATGCCTCAATACCATCAGCAGCCACCTGCTCCAGCTCCTTGGTAGCTGGCCAGGGACCTGTTTTGCTAAAGCCATAACAGTGTCCCATCTGGATTTTTGATACCTAGCAGTATAGGCCATATAATTGGCCTGTCTGAGTCCCAAGGATGCTGCCATGTACTGCTTCTTTGCCATGGCATCAATCCTCCTGGAGTCCTTGTCCGGGGGGTGTGAAGCCAAGGGAATATTTGCCTTATCACAGACTGCAGCCTGCACTACCCCAACATGGCTGCATTGTTGTGTAAGTAACTCCGTATCTGAGCCTGACAATGTATACCTCTTGTCCATTCTTTTATCCACAGCAGGTATAGTGTTAGGAGTCTTTAAAATCTTAAATGTCTGTTTCCCAAAAGATTTGTGTAAGGGAACAGACAGCCTCCTAGACTCTGGGATATCCATCATTTCTACATAGTCAGGCTCCTCCTGGTCATCCACAGCTTCCTCCATAGGAAGCTGGAGGGTTTCAGACACTTTGTTTATAAAACATGAAATGGAAGGGGGACTCAGAAAGCCTAGGAGGAGACACTCCTGAAGGTCTGTCTGGGGAGATGTCCGGGTCAATAGGCACATCCAGACTTTCAAAACCACATTCACTTTCCTCATACTCCTCTTCCTCCGGTTCATAAAATTCCTCTAAATCATACTCTTGAACCGGTGGAACCAGCCGAACCGAGCGGCTGCCTGATGGTGCCGGTTCGGTCGGAACCGGGGAAAGCGAATGCACAATTTTGATCGCTTTGGCTATTTCTTCAGCGGTTGGAGAGGAAAGTTTTGGCTCCACACCAGCTGATTTTTCTTTTCTAGTTCTCTTAGCCGGAACCGACTCCTCAGAATCAGCTCTCCTTTTGCCCGAAGAAGTCTCGCCCTGGTCAGAGGGCACTCCTTCTGGTTCGGTTTGAACCAAACCGGGCTGGCCATCCGGTTCAGTGGACTTTTTGGCCTCCCTTTCCTTGAGCCTACCAGCTCTCTTTTCCAGGGTAGCTGCAGGGAAATTTTTACAAATCTGGCAGTCTGCATTGAGGTGGTCAAACCCCAGACAATAAACACAGGTGGTGTGGGGGTCAGCCTTAGCAAAGACTTCCCCACACACACTACAGTGTTGAAACCCAGTGGGCCCGGTTTTTCTTTTGGGTTTCTCAGACATTGTGCCAGTCCTAACAAGCTTGCTCTTTAATGGCAATCCGCCAGGCAAGACCTCTTATCGGTTCCTGACCGTGTTATGGTCGTGGAAAAACGTAATAAAATCCGTTTTAGAACTGATAAGAACCGTAACCACACTCTAAAAGTACAATTCAAGATTTTGAATAACTTGATCGGTTCAAACCGAACGATGAAATGTTCAAGTTCCACACAGAATAGAATAAAATATAACCTATCTAGTACTCACAAATACCACAGACAGAGACTGAACCGACAGGTTACGGTTTAAATTCGTCCTAAAAACTGAGAAAGCGGTACTTTAACCGACAAATTGAACCAAGCAGAAGGAGAAATCTCCGGAGCGACTGTTCAGTGAGGCGGAGTAAAGAATCTGACGGTTTGAGTTTAAACAACAACAGACAGAGTCTCAACCGAGCTCGAGCTCAGCGTTCCATGCCTGGCATGGAACGTTAACTCTTTCACCTCCAGGGCAGTTCGAAGGTTGGGACTCACTGCTATTATCAGAATACAGCAAGACTTCATGTTGTTTGAACAACACCCTGGCTCAATAGGAGGGAGAGACCAGCATAAAACTGGTCTCCTGCGCTGGCTTGCGCCCACCCCACCTGGAACAAAGAAAAAAATAAAAACAACTGAATCCCCTCCCCCCCGGAATATATGTTGTGTCCATACATTCAAGGGAACCATTTCACTAGTTAATGTCAGGCACACAATTCCTACCCTCATCCTCCCCCTGCAAACAAAGAAGAAACAAGAGGATAGGTCTACATCTCCCTATTAATTTGATTAAACTTGTCTTTGATTCTACATTCTATTGTAAATAAAAAATAAAACAGCCTCTGGAACCCAAATATAACAACCAATGCAAAATTCAGTAGCTGCAGGTGAAGCACTGTAAAGCCGCTCTAGGCCCAGGGGCTAATGCCAGGGAAGGTGGGGAAGGCCGCCCGCTCCAGCCATTATAGGCCTCCTAAGAGTTTCGGAACAGACCGAGCAACGCTCCTCTTCCCACACCCCGTACCATCGTCCCACCTAAAAGCTGCCCTGTCAATACATAGGTCCACCTACTGTGCAATTTATGTGCAGAGAAAAACAGAACAGTTTTCCAGCTCCCCGTTGATCACTTTCTGCTAATCAGGCCGCTAATGTAACATAGTGCTATACAAATAAATAACCTAAGGATTGGTCCCACCATATTTATATAAAGTCATTAGGCATCAGTTAGATCTCTGAAATGTCACTCTGGGATCACCTCCCAGGAGGAAAAACAAGCAGTCCTGCCCAGAGCTAGAGCAAGGGGGGGAGACGGGGAAGGCTGCCCGCTCCAGCCTTAATAGGCCTCCTAGGAGTTTTGGAGCAGACCGAGAAAATCTCCACTCCCCCCCCCACCAACCCCACTCCCTCCATCCGCATCCTCTGTAATGCTGGTCGGCAAGTATAAAAGTACTTAATTATTCAGCCCAAGTCCAAAATAAAGTTCACTCATCTGCATTTTCTTGCTGCTTCGATTCGTGTTCGATATACTGCATTGCCGCGTCTGGGTTTGTAAACACCTTGGGTGTAGCGCCTTTTCTCCTTATAATCAGTCCAGCAGGGTAGACAAGTGCAAAAGGCCACTTAAGTTGATGTAACTTCCTCTTCACAGGCATAAATGCATTCCAATCTGTTTGCACAGACCGTGAAAACTCTTGGAATATAGTGACAGTCTGAGGGCCTTCTCTAATGGCGCCCGCCTTTCGTGCTGCATTCAATACCATCATTCTGTCCTGATATCTCAAAAATTTTACAATTATATGGCGAGGCCTTTCATTTGGGGGTGATCGATGACCAGGAGTTCTATGTGCCCGCTGTATCTCCAAGGAGCACTCCGCTGGCAGATCTAGCTTTGCCCTTAACCATGTCTGGCAAAAAGTTACACAGTCTCTGCCTTCCACTCCTTCAACCATGCCCACTATTCTTACATTTGTTCGCCTCTCCCTATTTTCATGGTCGTCTAATATTGTTTTTAACTTCTCTATTTCAGTCATTGCTGCTTGCAGTTGGGGGCTCCACTGATTACAACGGTCTTCTTGCATACTAACCCTTTCTTCCACCTCCGTTAATCGAGCCAAGTGTTGTTCCACTGTCTCCCCCAAATCATTTACTGTTTGCAGGAGGGCCAGCTGAGCAGATACATTTTCAACCCAGCATTCATTTTACTTGTCAGGTCGTATTTTAAATCGTTAAATAACTTATCCAGTACCAAGAACTGAGGGCTACACACATTGTCTTCCACAGTCCCTGCTGAAGTTGCTGCAGCCCCATTACCAGCATTTTGTCCTCGTGGTGGCAGAGCCTCCAGGCCCAGATCTTTAAGTCCGTTGTTGGCGCTTTTAAATGGAAGTTGCCCCTGTTTTTTCGACATCTTCGGTGGCATAGCTGGTTTCCCTACAAAATCCCACATTTTCTTATCTCAATCGTCCCGAGTAGAGGGAAAGGAAATTCCCATAGTTTAGGCTCAGAGCTCCAGAACTAAGCAGCCATTCTGGATGCCGGCTTGGCCACGCCCCTTCGACTCCATCTTAATAGTCTACTATAAGTTTTTCCTAGTTGTGTCAGCCAAACCAGGGAGTTGTGGTCTGTTTGTACCTCAAAATGCTGTCCATATAAGTATGGCTCTAACTTCTCGCTTCTTCAAGCGAAGAAAGACCAAAGGAGGGATACTGAAGCTTAATAAAGGGGAGGGAATGTGGGTAGAGGGTGACCGTGAAAAAGCAGGGATACTGAATGAATATTTCTGCTCAGTATTCACAAAGGAAGAGGATGGGGAGTTACCGAAACCAAACAAGAGAAACACTCCGAAGACGGGTGTCGATACCAGTCCATTTACAGAAGAAAGGGTTCTGAAAGAACTGATAAAATTGAAGGTGGACAAAGCAATGGGGCCTGATAGGATTCACCAGAATTCTAAAAGAACTAAGGTAGAACTAGTGACACCGCTGACTACTCTCTTTAACAAATCATGGGAGGATGGGTAGTACCTGAGGACTGGAGGAGGCAGATGTGATTCCTCTTCACAAAAGTGGGAGCAGGACAGAGGCAGGAAACTACAGACCAGTTAGTTTGACCTCAGTGGTAGGGAAATGATGGAATCATTTCTGAAGGAAAGAATTGTCGAGGTACCTAGAGGCCAGTGGGGTACAGGACCCAAGGCAGCATGGATTCACGATGGGAAGGTCGTGTCAGACTAATCTGATTTCTTTGACTGGGTGACCAAAGTAGTAGACCAGGGAGGGGCTGTGGACATGGCCTACCTAGATTTTAGCAAGGCATTTGATACAGTCCCACACAAAGATTAATTCACAAGATAGCCAGCCTTGGAGGGTCCCAGGGTGGTAGCCTGGATAAAAATTGGCTAGACAACAGGACGCAAAGGGTAGTAGTAAATGGAATACACAGTGAAGAAAGGAGGGTTACTATGGGGTACAGAGGTTCAGTACTAGGACTGGTCCTTTTTAATGTCTTTATAAGTGACATTGCAGAGGAACTGGAAGGAAAAGTATGTCTATTTGCAGATGACACAAAGATCTGCAACAGGGTTGATACACAAGATGGAGTGGAAAGGATGAGAAGGGACTTGCAGGTTGGAGGAATGGTCAAATGTATGGCAGCTCAGATTCAATGCAAAGAAGTGCAAGGTAATGCACATAGGAAACAAACCCAGGGAAGTGTACACAATGGGGGTGAGATACTGACAACAGTAAAAATAGAATGGGACCTGGGGGTGAGTATATCCAATGACCCAAAGGTGGGCAAGCAATGTGAGAAGGCAGTAAGGAAGGCAGGGGGCTATTGGGATGCATAGGAAGAGGCATCAATAGTAGAAAACAGGAAGTTGTTATCCCTCTGTACAGACAGTTGGTGAGACCCCATCTGAGTACTGTGTGCAGTTCTGGAGACCCCATCTCAAAAAGACATAGACAGAGTGGAAGCTGTACAGAAGAGGCAGCAAAATGGTGCAGAGTCTGCACCAGAAGACATATGAAGAAAGACTAAAGGAGCTTAATATTAATACCCTAGAGGAAAAAGAGGGAAGAGGACATGATAAAACTTTCCAAGTACCACTAGGAATTAAAGTCAAAGGTAGCATCTTCCAGAAAAGAGATATGCAAGAACAAGGGGCACAATTTGAAGATAGAGGGGACGGCTCAGGGGTAATGTGAAAAAGTATTTTTTCACTGAGAGGGTTGTGGATGCATGGAACAGCCTCCCTGAGGAGGTTGTGGAGTCAAGAACAGTGGGGGACTTCAAGAATGCATGGGACAGGCATAAAGCAGTCCTAGTGGGGGGCAGGAGGAAGTAAGCTGTTGGTTAACTAGGATTTGCAGCTTATCTGTTAGGTAGGAAAATGGGCAGACTAGGTGGGCCAAGCGGTCCTTATCTGCCATCAAATTCTATGTTTCTATGTTTCTTTAGGGCCCACACTATGGCAATACACTCTTTTTCCACAGTAGATTATGCCTGCTCCCTGGGAAGTAACTTTTTACTCAGGTACACTACAGGGTGATCATTCCCTTGGTTGGATGTCTGACTCAGGACTGCCCCAATACCCATGTCCGAGGCGTCAGTCTGAACTATAAAAGGGTCTGCTATAGTTAGGAATTTTCAATACAGGAGCACTGCACAGTGCCTCTTTCAGTCTGGTAACATAGAAACATAGAATTTGACAGCAGATAAGGACCGCTTGGCCCACCTAGTCTGCCCATTTCCCTACCTGATAAGCTGCAGATCCTAGTTCACCAACAGCCTACTTCCTCCTACCCCCACTAGAATTGCCTTATGCCTGTCCCATGCATTCTTGAATTCCCCCACTGTTTTTGACTCTATTACCTCCTCGGGAAGGCTGTTCCATGTATCTACAACCCTCTCTGTGAAGAAATACTTCCTCACATTACCTCTGAGCCATCCCCCCTCTATCTTCAAATGGTGCCCCCTTGTTCTTGCACATCTCTTTTTGAAAGATGCTACCCTCTTGGACTTTGTTGATTCCCTTGAGGTATTTGAAAGTTTCTATCATGTCCCCCCTCTCCCTCCTTTCCTCAAGGCTATACATCTTAAGCTCCTTTAGTCTTTCTTCATATGTCTTCTGGTGCAGACCCTGCACATTTTGGTTGCCCTCCTCTGCACAGCCTCCACGCTGTCTATGTCTTTACGGATATGGGGTCTCCAGAACTGTACACAAAACTCCAGGTGTGGTCTTACCAACTGTCTGTACAGAGGGCCAACAACTTCCTGTTTTCTACTGGTGATGCTTCTCCTATGCATCCCAGTATCCCCCCAGCCCTCCTTACTGCCTTCTCACATTGCTGGCCCATCTTTAGGTCATCTGATATGACTACCCCCAGGTCCCTTTCCATTCTTGTTGTTGTCAGTATTTCACCCCCCATTGTGTACTCTTACCCTGGGTTTTTATTTCCCAGGTGCATTACTTTGCACTTCTTTGCGTTGAATCTAAGCTGCCATACATCTGACCATTCCTCCAACCTTGCCAAGTCCCTTTTCATCCTTTCCACCCCACCTTGCATATCAACCCTGTTGCAGATATTTGTGTCATCTGCAAAGAGACATACCTTCCCCTCCAGTCCCTCCGCAATGTCACTTATAATGACATTAAAATGGACCGGCCACAGTACTGAACCCTGCGGTACCCCACTAGTAACCGTTCTTTCTTCAGTGTGGACTCCATTTACTATTACCCACTATGTCCTGTTTTCCAGCCAGTGCTTTACCTAGGCCATCACCCTGGGACCCACTCCCAGGCTGGCTAATTTGTTTATTAATCTTTTGTACGGGACTGTGTCAAATGCCTTGCTAAAGTCAAGGTAGTCCATGTCCACAGCACCTCCTTGGTCTACTACTTTGGTCACCCAGTCAAAGAAATCAATCAGATTTGTTTGACATGACCTTCCTGCTGTGAATCCATGATGCCTTGGGTCCTGTGCCCTACTGGCCTCTAGGCACTCAACAATTCTTTCTTTCAGAAGCGATTCCATCATTTTCCCTACCACTGAGGTCAAACTGACAGGTCTGTAGTTTCCTACCTCTGTCTTGCTCCCACTTTTGTGAAGGGGAATCACATCCGCCCTTCTCCAGTCCTCATCAGGTACCACACCATCCTCCCCTGATTTATTATAAAGGGTAGTCAGTGGTGTTACTAGTTCTTTTAGAATTCTGGGGTGAATCCCATCAGGCCCCATTGCTTTATCCATTTTCAGTTTTAAGAGTTCTTTCAGAACCCTTTCTTCTGTGAAAGGACTAATATCAACCCCCCTTTCCAGAGAGCTTCTATTGAATGGATTAGGTCCCCCCCGCTTTTCCACTGTGAATACTGAGCAGAAATATTCATTCAGTATCCCTGCTTTTTCACTGTCACTCTCTGCCCAACCACCTTCCTCTTTATTCAGCCTCAGTATCCCTGCCTTCGTCTTTCTTTGCTCCCTAATGTACCTATAAAAGGTTTTATCCCCCTTCTTAACAGAGTTGACTATCTTTTCCTCAGCTTGGGCCTTTGCTATTCTGACTGCCTTTCCTGCTTCCTTCTGCTTTAACTGGTACAGTTCTCCGTCCTGCTTCTTCTGTGTTTCCTTATACTTCCTGAACGCCAACTTTTTCTCCCTTACCTTCCCCGCCACTTCTTTTGAGAACCATAGTGTTTTTTTCTTTCATTTTGATTTGTTTATTTGCTTCACACAAAGGCTTGTTGCCTCTCTGATGGCAGTTTTGATGTTTCCCCATTCTTGCTCCACCCCACTTTCTTACCTGTTTGCTAGTACTTTTCTGAGGCACTCTCCCATTTTGACAAAATCAGCCCTCCTGAAGTCCAGTACCTTCACTTTTGTGTGACTTGACTCTACATCTAAGTTTATCGTGAACCACACTGTTTGGTGGTCCCTTGTTCCCAGATGGCTACCCACTTCAAGATCAGAGATCCTCTTTCCTTCCCCATTTGAGAGTACAAGGTCTAAGACTGCTCCTTCCCAAGTGGGTTCCTAAACTAGCTGTCTGAGGCATGCCCCCTGTAGGACATAGAGAATGGCCCTGCTCTTGGATGTGGCTGCAGCAAAGGTGCTCCAGTTAACATCTGGCATATTCAGGTCCCACATCAGCAATATCTCACCTTTCTCTGCCATCCCAGGGATGCCTTCTTTCATTTCCTTGTCCATTTCTTCCCCCTGAGACGGGGGTCTGTATACAACCCCTGTGCGGATTGTGGAGCCATTTCCAGTCTCCAGAGTAAAGGCTTTTTCACAGGCTGGTTTCCAGATAATTTTCTTAGGCATCCTTTTCTTTACCAAGTCAGACAGGGGAGCAGCCAGGGCACTGTAACTGGGTACAAATTTCCTATAGTACCCTGCTGTCCCTAGAAAACTCCTGACCTGCTTCCGCGTTTCTGGTCTGGGCCATGCCTTGATCACCTCTATTTTCACTTGGTTAGGACAGAGCTGCCCCTGGCCTACAACATACCCTAGGTATGCCACTTCAGCCATGGCTACCTCGTACTTCTCAGTTTTGACAGTGAGCCCGGCCCTCTGTATCCTGCCCAGCACTTCCCTAAGGTGGGGCAGGTGTTCCTCCCTGCTGGCACTAAAGATGGCAATGTCATCCAGGTACGCCACAGTGTACTCCCCAGTACCATTTAACACCTGGTTCACCAACCTTTGGAAAGTGGCCGGGGCGTTCTTCGTTCCGAAAGGCATTACTTTAAACTCAAATAAGCCTATCTGAGTGATGAAGGCTGACCTCTCCCTAGCTCAGTCCGTTAACTCTACCTGCCAATACCCCTTTGTCAGGTCAGTAGTCATAAGGTAGGTCGCCCCTCCCAACTTGTCCAGGAGTTCGTCCATCCGGAGCATCAGGTGGGCGTCTGACTTCGTGACTGCATTCAGTCCACACGGAAACCAGTAGAGCCATCTGGCTTGGGCACAAGGACTACGGGTGAGGCCCAGGGGATGTAGGATCTCTGGATTACCCCTAAATCCAGCATCTCCTCCACCTCCCTAACAATGGTAAGTTAATCGAATACTGAATGGCTATAGCTGCTGTTGTACAGACGAAGACTTGACTCCCGGCAAGTGAGCAATGTTGTCATTGAAGTGTACTCAACGGCGGAAGAAAAGGAAATGAGGCGGTTGGAGGGTCTACGCTGAGACAGCCTATATGGCACAAGCTAGTTGCACAGTGCTGCGAATGCGTGGTCCTATCCTGGCGCTGGCCCTCCTGAAGATTTTTTACTCCAGCGGGGTCCTAGCGCCCCCGGCATAGTCCCACTAGTGTGAATAAGTGGTGGAGACTTTTAGTCCAGAACATCTAAGATTGTGATTCAGTTCCTCACAAAAATGCATATCGCTAAGAAAACGGCTTTTTAATCTCTTTTTTTTCCCCCCAATTAGAGAAACACTAACACACTTCAGTTTCTGGAGACCAGGGAACCAAGGCAAAAATCAGCTCCAACTTGCTGAAAAATACCAAAAGTAATGTTAAAAAAAGGAACAAAACTAATGTAGTTTTTGTGGTTAAAAATTAAAAAAAAAAACGCAAAGAAAAAGGGGTTTTCCTCCAGTTCCTGGGAACCAGAGAATAATGCTAAAAAATGACAAGCAAGGTACAAACTATAGCCGGCCCGGTGGCGCTGAGGGTTGAGGCGCTGGACGCCACACCTTAGCCCGCGGCGACCGGGTTGAGGCGAGCCGGCCGCTGGGGTCGGCGGGGGATCAAGCGTCCATAGGACTGCTCTCTCTTCCGGGAGGGTAGCGGGGAAGCGATCGCTCCTGGAGCAGCCCCTGGCGGTAGTCGGAGGCACCCAGCGTGCCAGCGCAACGGACGGAGTTTGCGGCATGACGTTGCCTTGCTAAGCTGTGCTCCAAGGGGACAACAAAAAAAGAAGTAAACACCCCACTCCTGTGGATAGATGAAGGCACCTTGATCTCCTCAAGCCCACACTCCCAACTCCAGACCGACCTCTCCATCGGGGCCACTCCTGTGCCCGGCACTTTCCCCTTAGATAAGGCGGCCTGGGTGGATAGCGCAGCCCTACCTCCAGAGGATTCAAACCCGGAGGTGGTGCTGGGGTGCATGAGAGAGGAGGGGAGATGAAGTCTCGGAGGGAGGTAGAGGCGGGGAGCCCCACGGATGCTGGAAGGAGTTCTCCAGGCAAGTGGAGATAAATAAAGTTAAAAAAAAAAAAGGTACAAACTATGCTAAGCTGACTAAACTAGAAGAGATTCAAAGAAAGAAGTAAAATACTCAGAAAAATAAAGCAAAAACCATGCAAACTTCAAGGTCTTTGGGGTGACCTCTTCCTCAGGGGGAGAAAAAAAATCTGATGTTGGAGGGCAGGGTGGCATGCCATCATGTGGCAGAGAATTGAATTTAATTCCATTGTTCCCTACTTTACATAAAATTCCACTTTCCGGGGCAGCTTAGACCTGCAGGCTGATTGCAACAGTAAGCATAGTGAGAGATTCCTGGGGACTGAATGTGCACTTTTTGGCACTGAACCTCAACTGCTATGCTTTTCACCACTCCTCAAGTTTCCTTAAGATCCCTGCATGCTACTCACACCCTGTTGTGCCTTTTTGCTTAAATAATGACATTGTGTATTCTCATCCCCATGCTGATCACAGAAGGTGCTTCCTTTGCTCTGCAATAAAATCCCTGATTCACAAAGCTGAGGGAAAATCTAAATTATAACCTGATTACACTACATGAATTATTCTTTAATATTAATGCACACCCCCTCTCCCTAATACAGTTAAATGGCTATGGGCTCCACACACAATCACAAGGGGTGAAGCTAAGTCGTCACTGGGACCACCCGACAACACAGATGACTGTGTGACAAGCAGGGCTGTGCTCAGGGCCCCTACCGCTCCAAGGCACTTCAGTCTAGATTTCTACAGCATGACTCCCAGGTGTCTGCTGCAGTGTTTGTTTATTACAGAGGCATGGATCCTTCATTATTGTGGCAGAATGAAGTCCTGTGATGGATTAAAATATGATGTGGTGTCATCAATGACATCACATGCTGAGCATAAAGGAGAGGCCTCAGGATAAACAAGGAGGGGAAGGGAGCCAAGCACTATGTAAAAACTGTACATATGAATGAAAAAGGGCACCAAGAGTAATGAATTCAGCAACCCTGCATACAGTGGAGTCAGCCAGGATGCAACACTCTTACCACCGTTTCTGCTAATGCTGCAGAATACTGCAGGAGCACAATGTAATCTAATAGAAATTACTCCAATTTGTCATGCAGGCAAGTGTGACATGCTTCAAGTGTTGCATGCTGACTCCACTGTATATGCTGCAGCATGATGCAAGCTCTGGAGAAAATTTCTCAGCCATGGCAATGCAGAATTCCAGGGGCCCCGCTTGATAGACAGGCCCACCCCCAAGGTAGCACCCAGCAGGGCTACCTAGAGAACCCTGTCTCCATTCCAGCCTAGCCAAGGGTTTAAGTAAGCTATCAGTCCTCTTTAAATGCTCTTGGTACTGCCCCTCCCTAACACCCCCACACACACACACACCCTACTCGACAAAGCTCTGTGGAGCTGCTCCCTCATCACAGCCCCCGTTTCACTATCCCCCACCTCTCGCTCTCTACAGTAGGATCAAACCCAATCCCCCTTGTTTCACTGTCACCCAGCCTCTCGCCATCTGGGATAGCGTTAAACCCTATGCAGTTACTCTGCCATAGTCTATCAACGGATTTGGAGGCTTCCAGGGGTGTGCTACCTACAGTAGGGCAACCAATTAGAAATAGCTTAGTATTCTATTACAACTACTCTGTTTTTCTCCCATTTGTCTAATTCTCATGTAATCGCTCTTTAATGCCTAATGATCAGGCCTCTGTAACCACTGAATATGTGTATTGTCTTATTGTCCACCCTGACGTGGAACCTTTGTAAAAGAGGTCACACTCAAAGGTCTTTCCAAAATACTAATTAAATTAATAAAAGGGGTGTTGACTATGATCAACAGTGGTAGTAACCAATTCCTGTACGGTTTCAAACATGTTCGCAAACAACGAGCCCAGTCACCATGCAAATACTGTGGTTTGCAGGGTGGTGGCCCTTGCACTGATGGCTGCAGAATCCCAAGGCACTGCCAGAAGAATGTCTCCAGGTACGTAGTAAAGAAGGGGGGGCTATAGTGCTATGACCAAAAATCCAGAGAACAGCGGGTTAGGCAAGGGTGGGGAACTACAGAAGAGGGTCCAGAAAATAAGTCTAGGCTACAGATAGGGGTACCACTAAACTACCAGAGCATACTAAACAGGGGGACTGGCGAGGGGGCTCTGTATCACCTAGACAGTCAGGCCATAAGGTAAAGGATCAAAGGGACCAATGAAGCCAATAATAGAGGGCAAAACTTCTGGGCATCGTGCTCGTTTGCAATTATGTCCCCGCTTGGTATAGTGCCATGCCATGCTGCGCATCAATCACTGGGGTTAGCAGTATGTTAGTAGCTGCAAACCCTTGAACACCAGGATTCCTGACAGTCAATTAGATACTGATGCAGGGGCACTCCCCCCCAGGTGCAGTGCAATGACTTGCGTGTATAGCACAAAAGTACTATGGGCAGGGCCCCTTGTTTTCAGCGATTCTGCGGTTGCAGCAGTTGCCGCAGAAATCAGGGCTGACCGCAGAAACCAGTGCTCACCACAGAAATCAGGAAAACCAGTCACACAGCCACAGAAATGCTAGGCTATGCTATGCGTTCACACAAGGCAAGGGCATAGCTATTGAGATGTTAAGTATGTCATGGCATACATGCTCATTAGAAGGGGCAGCAAACTGATCCCATCTGCTACAAAGCTGAAAAGCTAGTGGCTGCATGGCATCTTGACTCATGCTGGCTCTTGTTGCAGAACTCCGTCTAGCCAGTATTGTTGGGGTAGGGGGGTGGTGGGACTGATGCAAGAGTGGCAAAGCTTGATCAGGTCCATGGCAGTTATGATTTGCTGCTGTGTAGGTGTGGGTAGCTCAGCAATGTTAATGTTTGATTGTGAGGCTGCTCATGGTGCATGCTGAATCCTTGGAAGATGAATTTGGAAAGAAGAACTGGAAGGTCAGCTGTAATCAAGAAGTGAGAAGATTCAGTGGTGCCAATGGAGGTGCAGTCTATCTTGGTATGGTGACAGGTATCTGAGGAGAAGCTGACTGCAGAAACACAGGGCTGGCACCAGACTGAGGACTTGGTCCACACTGGTGGACATCGAGCACAGTTTTGATTTGTGGGCCGCAGTTATATACCTGCAAGTGTGAGAGTAATTTCTTGGCAGATTTGAACCTGCAGCCCAAGTGCCGGCATCAAGCTCAATTCTTAAGGAGGGTCATGTTGCCCAGCTGCAGCAGAGCTGGGGACCAGGGTATACTAGAACTGGAGCAAGCAGGTATGGAAAAAAATTGAAATGGAGAGTTTGATTGCTGCTATACATAAGTAAATAAGGGTCACCGCCTGAAGAACTCCATATGATGAGAACAAGCTACCAAGGTTACTCCAGCTTAATAAGAATGACTTGCTTGCATTTTTAGTGTGTCCCCCAAAAGAAAAATCAGTAGTCAACGAATCCTACAGACACTGCAAGTTACACCCTCCTTCACTGCTATAGGAAGTCAACCCCCCCCCCCCCAAACACACAGATTTGCACACTGCACTCAGCATATCTGTTGCACGGCAGTTGGGGTATTTTTAGTTTAAAAAAATACTAATCTAAAAGGACACTGATCAAAATCAGAAGAAAAATGTCTTTCAAGTTGATGTCTCTCTTCATATCTGCTAACT
Organism: Neoceratodus forsteri; assembly: GCA_016271365.2. NCBI lineage: Eukaryota > Metazoa > Chordata > Ceratodontiformes > Ceratodontidae > Neoceratodus > Neoceratodus forsteri. Next base: position 1,269,191,652 of record CM057449.1, on the reverse strand, counting down.
GTAATTATGAAGTGAAGATCGTAAATAGAGGAATCTGATTGGCTGAGAGCTCTTTGAAGCCGTGATGATATTGGGCTACATCATCACGGCTTCAGAAAAGTTCTGGTGCCACCAGCCTCATTGCTCTCTACTGTCTGAGAACTATTTTTTCAAAATGCACTCCTACACCACCCAAAAACTCATTCATAAAACGTTTTAAAACCTGTTTCTTTAATTTCTTTATTTAAAAACTTTAAACTCGGTTCATAATAACAATAAGTCACTCCAGGGTGTGGTATATCATGGGATATCGTCACTTCTTGGGTGGTTGGACGCACTCAGCCTGCGGCCTCGTGCCCAACCACCCAAGGCGTGACGATATCTCATGATATACCACACCCTGTCTTGTCTTACTGCTTAAATATAAACCAGAAGAAATCCAAGCAGGTTTTGCCTTTTGTGTAGTTTTAGCTAAGTGTGTATGTCCTCCTCTGATTATAACCTAGGAGAACAGCAAAGGCCACCAATTTCCAGAAGAACAAGAACAGATGAGCCTTCAAATTTGGGGTGGAAGGGGAAAATTCATTAAAAGAGAACACTGATGCCCATGGCTGTGCCAGGTTTGGGTTAGTGCAGTTTAATATTTGTGATAGGAGGACTACATACTGTTAAATGGCCTGCTGTTCCACTTTCAGTGTAGCAGAGTGGTTGCACGAAGGCAGTCAAAGGGTTAACTAAGACTTAATCCCTTTGAAGGTATGCTGTTTAGCCACAATTTATCTGCCACAGATTGGCTGGAGAATCAGCAGTTGTTCTGCAGCAGGGTGTAGGCCCACTTTGCCGCAGTAAACACGGGGCCCTGACTATAGGGTGAGAATAAACGACTGGGTTTGCACCATCACCAGTTGCAACTGTGTATGGGGTCCTTTACGGTATCTATTTTGTGTATGTTAGTGTACTTTCGATTGGTATACAACTGAAAATATTATAAAAATAATGGGCAAGAAAAAAATTTTTTAATAGTCTGAACAGTAGTGACACCACTAACCTTTATCCATCACTGCTGACAATTTTGGTTTACTGCCACTAGATGGCGCTAGATGACTTAAGAAAAACCTAAAGGCAGTCAAACCAAAATAAGCAGGAATCTACACCTTCTGATATCAATATTTTTTTTTTTTTTTAAACACAATAAATATTTTATCTTCTTAGGATAAAAACTTTGCATTTAAAATATCCCCTCTATGGCAGTCCAGTAGTAGTTTAGAAACACAATTAATCTGCTCATAATGATGGCCACAAATGAGTTTTAAAAAGATGGCTACAAATTAAGTAGCTTCAAGTCAAAGTAATCAAAACAGGCACAATGGTAACATTTGTTTATTTAGAAATGTTTACATTACTACTGGCAAAGCACTAAATCTATACAGGGGGATCATAACACATAAAGAACAGTTACCTGCTTACTGTAACATTAGATCTTCGAGAGAATCTCTTTCAGTAGGCCACACCCTTGGAGCTATACCCACATCAGCACTAGGACAACAAGGAAACTTTTGCTAGCCTGGGGCTGCTCACGATGACGTCATGCATCAGCACCTATATAAACGTGGGCACCGCATATCTTCTCAGTTCCCCACTGGAGATTAGACTCGGAGGACCTCCACCTGTGGGAAACCAGCAGATAAGACCAGCCTAGGAATACAGGGTGAGGCACAGGGCTGGATGTTTATCTGAAATTCAGATAACACCTTTGAGCACAAGTTCTCTTTCCAAAGGTTCCACGCCAGTGACAAACAGCAATACACAACACTGATACACAGGAGCCACATCAGTAGCAAATGGATAACTTGGACTAGGTACCATGTATACTACAAGATTTCTCCAGGTCAAGTACAGGAATTAGGGTTGCAAACAAGGTATAACAGCGTAGAGTTTCTCAAGGATGCACATCCCAAGGTGGAACTGGATTATAACATGAATTAACATCAGGCACAACATCTGATGTAACCCTCACTGAATCAGAAGGGGGATAGAGGGAGGGATGGCATGGCCTAATGGAAGAGATTCTGTTGTAGATATACTGTTATAGTAAGTATGTAACTGTTCTATGTTCTTCGAGAATATTTATTCCATTAAGCCACAAATCTGGAATGATTCCCAAGCAGTTCCACAACAGCAGAAGGAGGCTGGTACAGTCTGATATATTCAACAGAGCAGGCCTGCAGCACAGCAAGCCCAAATCCAGCACATCTATGATAGACTATGACCAGACTGTAATGTTTAGTGAAGGTGTGGACAGTGCTCCACGTGGCTGCAGCACAAATGTCAGTAGCCGAAACATTCCTGAAACAAGCAACAGAAGTGGCCACCCCCCTTGTGAAGTGACCACAAATAGCACCAGTAAGTTCCTTACCGTGTTTCCTATAAAAGAATGTAATATAATGTTCCAGCCATTTGGACAGGCACTGTTTAGACACAGGTGCACCCTCTTTTCCAGAGTAAAATGAAACAAATCTGAGAGGACTTTCTCCAGTTCTTGGTGCAATTCACACCTATGCACATCCAAAGAACGGAGCAGTGCCTCATCCTGAGTGGCATGCTCAGGTAATACTGACTCAGTGTAAACTCAGATACCACCTTCAGGAGAAACGTAGGATTCGTACGCAAAGAAGCTCCGTCTTTGTGGTAAATCAAATATGGAGACTCACATATTAGAGCCTGCAGCTCTAAAATCCTTCGAGCAGAAGTAACTGCAACTAAAAATTAACATTTTCCTCGACAGGAAACACAGGCCACAACCCATGGCTGTCTCAAAGGAAGCCAACATCCATTTCTCAAGGACGCAAGACCTAAGGTGGAACTGGATTATGGACAGGAGGCTTCACAGGAAGAATACCCATCAAATAAATATGGGACACCTCCAGCTGTGCAACCATATGACCACCAACAAGGTCATGGAAAGCTGATATAGTGGCTAAATGCACCTTAAGTGAGGAATACTGTAGTCCAGAGTCCTGACAGGGACAGCAAGCATTCCAGCACAGCATTTACAAGGCATGTAAATGGGTGTAAAGTCTTGGAAGCAGCCCACAAAGTGAACAGCTTCCACTTCAAGGTATAAGCATGTCTGGTAGAAGATGTCCTAGCTGCAACCAGAACAGCAGCAACCTTAAGGCATGCCCCAAAACATGCTACAGCTATGTTTTCAGGAGCTATGCATGCAGATGAAGGGACTTCAGGTCCGGATGAAACAGGGACCCCTTGTCCTGTGACAACAGACACCAACACAGAGGTAAGGGTACTGGAGGTTCCACTGTCATCTGTTGTATAAATGGAAACCAGCAGGCAAGGCCAAAATGGAGCAATGAGGATGAGAGTGGCTCTCTCCATCCGCAGTTTGATTAGCACCTTTTGTATCCGAGGAACTGGAGGAAATGCATATAGGAAGTTCCCTTCCCAAGGGAGAGACAACGCATCTCGCTAGGAAACTCTGGATCGAGCGAACAAAAACACAACAGTTTTTCGCTGTGTGGGGACACAAAGAAAAAATTACTCACCTTAGTAATGTTGTTTCTTCTAATGGAGTCTTGCTATATTATAGACATTAGCAGTTTGATCCAGCTCTAAAACTGCCCCGGAGTGAAATGGTTAAAACCATTCCAAAATAGAATTTTGGCAGGAGAGCAGCTCTATCTGTGTCATTTCAAACTTGAACTGTCAGATCTTTACGAGCCAAACTCACTAAGGTCTGTGTGAAGCTGTAACCTACACTAGCCAAATGGCTACCTAAATAATAACAACCACTGATGGTCCCAACACCCAAGACTCAAGTCAGGGGACCAGAAATACTAACACCATTCTAATAATATGAAAATGGAACATAAGTATAATAAAACACACACACGCTGCATACAACACACTCCCAAAGTCCCAAAGGGGACAAAATGCTAACAGGACATAAGTAGTGCCCACACTAAGTTGCCCACACCCCACCAAGTAGAGGTTCTGAGAGGGGCAGGTTGGGGGGGAGGTCTATAATATAGCAAGACTCCATTAGAAGAAACAACATTACTAAGGTGAGTAATTTTTTCTTCAAACAACATGAAGTCTTGCTATATTATAGACATTAGCAGAATACACAGCAGTACCTCCATGGAGGAGGGGCAGAACCTACTTAGGGAATAGGCTCTGAAGAACAGCTGTGCCAAAGCGAGCATCTCTCCTGGCCTGGACATCCAGGAGTAATGCTTGGCAAAGTGTGCGTACCGCTTTCCAAGTAGCAGCCTGGCAAATCTCTAATAAAGGGATATCTCTGCAGCAGCTAGAGACGAGCTGTACCCTGGTAGAATGAGCCCCAAACTGGGGCTCTGCCCACTTCTGATAACAAAATTGGATACAAGAGACAATCCACCTGGCTACTGATCTCTTAGTGGCAGGTTTGCCTTTCCCAACTTCACCATAGGTAAGGAAAAGTTGGAGGATTCAACCTGCACTTTGGCACGCTTCATATAATAACTAAGAGCTCTCTTAACATCCAGGCTGTGCAACCTTCTCTCACCAAGAGGAGTGATCAGTGAAAAATACTGGAAGGAGATAGATTGATTAAGATGGAAATCTGAAACCACCTTAGGCAAAAACTTCCTATTAGTCCTAAGGACTACCTTATCCCTGTGGAAAGAAATAAAGTCAGTCTCCACTGACAAGGCTTGCAATTCACTTATGCTCTGGCAGAAGTGATAGCCACTAGAAAAACAGTTTTCCAAGTTAGTACTTAAGCCTGCAGAAGACAGAGGTTCAGAAAGGGGGTTGCATTAACTGGGCAATGCAAACATTAAGGTCCCAAGCAGGGGCTGGTTCCAAAGGGAGGATTAGTATGGAGTAATCCCTTAAAAACTTGGAAAACCCAGGAAGAGAGGAAAGAGGGATGACTTTCCTGCTGACACAAAAAGCAGACACAGCTGCCAAATGAACTCTCAGGGTAGCTGGTCTGAGACCAAGGAAATTAAGATGTACCATGTAATCTAACAAAATGGGCAATTCAGCAGATTCTGGGGAAATATTTTTCCCAGCACACCAAATGGAAAACCTTTTCCATTTAGAACTATAAGTAGCCCTAGTGGAAGGCTTTCTGGAAGCCTTTAGGATCTCAAGAACACCCTGAGAGAGGTGTAAATCAGCAAACTCTAACTCCTCAAGAGCCAGGCCTTGAGGTTGAGGGATTTGAGGTCCGGATACCAAACCCTTCCCTGGGCACAAGTCAACAGATTGTGATTCCTGAGGAGGCAAAGGGGAAGATGGACTGTCAGAGACAGAAGGAGTGGGTACCAGGGCTGCCTGGCCCAATCCGGGGCAATCAGAATCACCCTGCAAGGCTGAGATCTGATATTGACTAGTACTTTGAATAGGAGAGGAAGGGGGAAAGCATAGAGGAACTTCCCCTCCCAATCCAGAAGAAGGGCATCCAGGGGAACTGAGCCCAGCACTGGAGGCCTGCAACAGAACAGAGGAAGTTTGTGATTGTCTGGGGCTGCAAAAAGATCTATCTGAGGGATGCCCCACCTGGCAAAAACTATCCCCAGCACTTGAGGATCCAGGGACCATTCGTGATGGCCCAGGGAAATCCTGCTGAGGGCATCCGCTAGGACATTGTCCTTCCCTGGAAGATGAACTGCTATGAGGGAAGTGTTCAGGGAATAGGCCAGAGACCACAACTTCATTGCCTCGGTGCACAAGGCCGAAGACCGAGTGCCCCTGTTTGTTGATGTACCACATTGTTGTGGTGTTGTCTGTTCTGACTTGTATCACCTTGTCATGGACAGATGCAGAAAAAGCTTGAAGAGCTAAAAAGACAGCTCTGAGTTCCAGCAAATTGATGTGGAGCAGAGATTCCTGGGGGGACCAAACTCCCTGAGTGGAAAGGTCGCCCATGTGGGCTCCCCAACCCAGAAGGGAAGCATCTGTAGTGACAGTCAAGTCGAGAGAAGGGAAATGAAGGGACCCCGCTTACATTGCTCTGATCCTGCCACCACTGGAGAGCTAGGATCAAGGTTCGAGTCACTGGGACCAACTTGGAAAGGGGTCTCTTCTCTGAGACCAAAAGGTTCTCAAGTGAAACTGAATGTCTCTCATCTGAAATCTGGCTCCCTGCACAACAGCTGTGGATGCAGCCATGTGCCCCAGGAGCTGCAGAAAGTGTCTTGCTGGTCAGAGACCTGCAGAGTGAAGGAAGAGGCCAGAGCCACTAAATTCCTACCCTTTCTGGGGAAGAAAGGATCTGGCTAGCTTTGTGTCAATTCTGCCCCTATAAAGGTGAGTACCTGGACTGGTTCCAGAACCGACTTTGGTAGGTTTAGCAGAAAACCCAGGGAGGTGAGAAGCTGCTGGGTGACCTGCAGGTGAGATTTTACCTGTTCTGGGGACTGGCCTACAATGAGCCAGTCGTCTAGATAGGGAAAAACAGCAATCCTCTGCCTCCTTAAGTGGCCACTGCCACTGCTAGACACTTTGTGAATACCCTTGGAGCAGAGGTAAGGCCGAAGGGCATTGCTCTGAACTAGTAATGACCTGAGGGCAGTTCGAATCTGAGGTACTTTCGATGGGATCTTCTGATTAGGACATGGAAATAGGCATCCTTGAGGTCCAGGGAGGCTAGCCAGTCCCCTGGCCTTAGGGAAGGTAAAATCATTGCCAGAGTTACCATTTTGAACTTTGGTTTCAGAAGATGCTTGTTCAGATATCTGAGATCTAAAATGGGCCGCCATTCTCCTGTCTTTTTTGGGGTAAGGAAGTATCTGGAATACAGACCCCTGCTCTGATGCAGGGGAGGAACCCTTTCTATTGCTCTGACAGCTAACAGGGATGAGACCTCTGTTTCCAGAGCGAGGGTCTCTGAACCACTTGCAGGTAGAAAAAGTCTGCTTCTCAACTTGGGAAACTTTTGAAGCTGAGAACCAGACCCTGGCTTACTACTTCCAGAACCCACTTGTCTGAGGTTAAAGAAGCCCAATTCTGACTGAAGTAAGCCAGCCTGCCCCCACTGGTACAGGAGATCAGCCCTGGGCACCCCATCAGGGTGCCTGTTTCGCAGGAGCTTTAGGCTGGGGGGTGGGAGCAGGTCTGCCCACCCCTCGTCTGCCCCTGCCTCTGAAGAAGCCCCACTGAGCATAGGCAGAGGAGGCCTGAGTCTGGTAGAAAGGCCTGTGAAAAGGCCTACCCTTACCCCTGGGGGCATGCCTTTGAGGAGTGGCTTGCCGCTCCTTAGCTTGGGCACTCTTGTAAGTAGTCCTATATTCATCCATCTTCTTCATGTAATTCTCTGTCTGCTCTCCAAACAGAGAATTTCCCACACAGGAAAATCCATAGCCTTAGTCTGGGTATCCTGTGACAAACTAGTACACCTGAGCCAGGCCAACCTACTAAAGCTACAGATGTGGCCATGACCCTAGAGGAAACATCATTAACATCCACAGCAGCATGAAACTGAACCTTAGAGGCTTCAATGCCATCAGCAGCCACCTGTTCTAGTTCACTAGCCAGCTGGCCATGGGCCTGCTTGGCCAATTGCATAACAGTATCCCATCTAGATTTCTGATACCTAGCTACATAAGCCATATAATTTGCTTGCCTGAGTCTCAGAGAGGCTGCCATATACAGTTTTTTTGCCATGGCATCAATCTTCCTGGAATCCTTGTCAGGAGGATGTGAAGCCAAGGGAATATTAGCTTTATCACAGGCAGCAGCCTGAACTACCCCAACATGACTGCATTGCTGAGAAAGGAATTCTGTATCAGGGCCTGACAATGTATACCTTCTGTCCATCTTTTATCTACAGGAGGCACAGAATTAGAGCTTTAAAATTTCAATTGTTTGTTTCTAACAGACTTATGTAAAGGAATAGACAATCTCCTAGACTCTGGAATATCCATCATTTCTACAAAATCAGGCTCCTCTTGCTCATCCACAGCCTCTTCTAAAGGAAGCTGGAGGGTTTCAGCAACTTTTTTATAAAACATAAAATAAGATGGGGACTCAGACAGCATAGGGGAGATTCTAAAGGTCTGTCTGGGGAGATGTCCGGTTCAATGGGCACACCCAGACCTTCCCAGCCACATTCATACTGTTCATAATCCTCCTCCCCCTCCTCTGGTTCATAAAATTCCTCAATATCATAATCCTGAACCACTGGGACCGGACGAACCGACCTTTACCAGATAGTGGTGGTTCGGAAGGACCCTGAGACAGTGACTGGACAATTTGTATGGCTTTTGCTATCTCTGCAGCAGTTGGAGAAGGAATTTTGGACTCCAGACCTGCTGATTTTCTTGTTTTCTTTACTGGAATTGGTTCCTCAGAACCAGCTTTTCTTTTGCCCGAGGAAGTCTGGCCCTGGTCAGAGGGCACTCCCTCTGGTTCGGTTGGCACCGAACCGGGCTGGCCATCCGGGTCAGCGGACTTTTTGGCCTCTTGTTCCCTGAGCCTGCCCAATCTTTTTTCCAGGGTGGCTACAGGGAAATTCTTACATACCTGGCAGTCTGACTGGAGGTGGTCAAACCCCAGACAATAAACACATGTGGTGTGTGGGTCAGCCATGGCAAAGACTTCCCCACAAACATCACAGGGGCACGCTAAAGGGCAATACTCTCAGCTGGTACTTGTTCCCCCCCTCCAGGACAAAGTGAAGGTATTTTCTGTGAGCTTTCCTGATCTTTATATGAAGGCAAGCATCCTTCATATCCGGAGAACAAAGTCAGTCCCCTTGTTGCAGAAGGGGAATGAGAGCTTGCAGGGATACCCTTCGAATCTTCTTGTATTCTATGTAGAAGTTGAGGTCTGTGAGATCTAGCACAGGCCGCAGATCCCTGGTCCGCTTCAGGAATAGGAAGTATCTGGAATAAAACCCTTTGTTTCTCTGCTCCCTTACCTCAGTCTTGTGGGCGGAAACCACAGACACATCCGACAGCAGGATGATGAAATGATCCCTTCCCATGCCCTCTAGCAGGAGTGGGATACAGGGATTTTACAGACTCAAAGTCAACTTGGATATCTGAAGGGCCTTATGGGCTTCTTCAACATCATATCCAAAACATTTTGTTCCTCTAAAAGGGGCATTCTAAATGGCCTGCTGCACATCAGTGACAAACCCTGCCACTCTGAGCCAAGATTATCGTCTCACACAAATGCCAGAAGCTGCGGCCCTGGTAGCGGCATCTGAGACGTCATATGCCAAGCGGAGCAAATATTTGCTGACTTCAATACCTGAAGTTAAAGTTTTAAACAACTCATTCTTGGCTGAGCCTTCTGGCAAAGTCTGAGCTACAGTCTGTCAGCTTTACACAGGCTATTCTGATATTTAATCATACAGGCCAGATAATTTGCGATCCTAAGACCCAGTGAGGCAGAGGCATAAGTATGCTTCCCCATCATGTCAAATCACCTAGATTCTTTATCTGGAGGTAGGATTCTCATATGTCTAGGTGCCCTAGATCCATCATAAGCTGCCATGAAGACTACAGAGTCAGTTTCTGGATGGTTAGCAGAATAAGGCTTAGCAGATGGAGCAGTTTACGGCTCATCAGCCTTTCTAGGCACTGCAGGCAGTGAGTTAGATCTGTACCATGCAGCAAATGTAGCATCCTCTAATGCAGGATATATAGGTGGAATGATTATGGAGGGAACGACTGGAACTTCAAGGAATTCCATCAGATTCTTCTTTGTGGAATCCCCTTCTTCCACAGCAAAGTCCACGGTACCTTGCACTTGCTGCATCATGGCTTGAAAAGTAGGATTATCAGGAGGAGATCTTGGGGTATACACCACCGAGTCCTCACTGCAGGATGAGAGGGTAGAACTAGAATGGGGCACCATATATTGTTCTTCCTCATATTCCTCCTCCTCCAAATTCTTCTCTGAAACAATGAAGTCAGGATTGTATTCTGTCTCGTCACAGACAGGGGCCCCAGAATGTGCAGGTGACACTGGTGGACGCTGAGAGGCAGGAATCTGTGATGTGCTGTGGGAGCTGGACGCCTGTAGGTCCTGTTGACGGTGCAGCTTGTATAGGTAATCCAGCCAGTACGAGTCATATAGTTTCTGAAAACACCACCAACAAACCTTGAGAGCTGACAATGCCCTGGCCAGGGGCCATGACTGCTTGTGTCAAAGGTGAGTCTTGGCCCAATGACAATGGTGTTGCATTGTCCATAGTAGGTACGGCAACACCTAAGCCAAGCCCTAACTTTAGTGTCTCATCGATGGCTGGGGAGGAGGGGGGGCTGTCATCAACGCAACCAGAGCTGGTAATGATGTGACCGATTTATCATGTCTTACTGGCAACTAGGACCTCACCGGCAAAGAAGACATCTCTTTACCCCTATGCTTGTGCTTGTGTCCCAACAATGAGAATGGCATCAAAATAGTATAGTTACGTAGGAACTTACCGTAACAGTAGATCTTCGAGAGAGGTTCCTTCAGTAGGTCATCACATATCAGACTGGCGCCACCTGGCGTCGGGCTGCACAGCAGACTTTTCTAGCAATACCTGATGGGGACCGCCCACCCGACGTCACGTGACCGTCAGCATGACTGTACATAGTGGGTGGTCCCCACGCCCACCCTCCAGTTCTCCCGCCGGAGCCAAGAAGAGGCCTTGCAGCAGCAGCGAACAGGAATTGGAGTCCCTGTAAAACATAAAATGAGGGGAAGGAGGGAGGGAAAAATACGACCTACTGAAGGAACCTCTCTCGAAGATCTACTGTTAGGGTAAGTTCCCTATGTAACTGTACTATCTTACTTCGAGAGGGTTCCTTCAGTAGGTCATCACATACAGGACAGAGTCCCAAGCAGTCCCTACAAGGACAGACCGAGAGAAACTAGGAAGGAGGAAAGCTAACTCCAACAGAACAACTGAAGTCCAGAATAGACCTAGCCTAGGATAGAAGGCCCTGCAGGATGGCTAAACCAAAGCCGGCCCTCCGCCTAGAAGCAATGTCCAGACTGTAATGCTTGCTAAAGGTGTGGACAGCACTCCAAGTAGCGGCAGCACAAATGTCCGCCATACAAACGTTCCGTAGGAAGGCCGCGGAGGCAGCCATGCCCCTAGTAGACTGACCTCTTATGGAACCCGGAAGAGGCTTTTCGTACTTTTGGTAACAGGACCGAATGCAATTGCCTAGCCATTTGGAAAGGCCCTGCTTAGAAACCGGCTTGCCCCTCAACCTCTGGGCAAAATAAATAAACAACTGGTTGCAGGAGTGAAACTCTTTAGTCCGGTGGGTATAACACCGGAGAATCCGATGGACATCCATCGTGTGAAGGAGTGCCTCACCCCTGTTAGAGGGGGACAGATAATAAACCGGAAGCTCTACTGATTGGTTCAGTGTGGTTTCAGACTCCACCTTGGGAAGGAACCTCGGTCCCGATGGAAAATCAGATATGGCTCCTTGCAGACTAGAGCGTGAAACTCCGAAATTCTTTGGACTGAGGTGACAGACATCAGAAAAAGCACCTTCCATGAAAGGAAGTGCAAATCACAGCTCATAGCCGGTTCGAAAGGAAGAAGTTCAAGCCCCAAGGTGGAGTTGGGCTGTGGATGGGGGGTTTCAGATGGATGATTCCTTTCAGAAAGGTCTTTGAGACCTCCAACTGAGCCACGGGTTTACCATCCACTAGCTCGTGGTACGCGGAAATAGCAAAGATATGGACCTTTAAAGAAAAATAGGACAGACAGGAGTCCAATAAGTAAAGGAGGTATTCCATGACTTGGGGGGCAGGTAAGGTCGGGCGGTCAGGGGTGGAGCCCCCGGCCGACTTATCGACCGTAGCCAGGCGACTGCCCCCGACCGGGGGAGTCTGCTTACCGGCTGACGCGTAGTCCCCGGAGGAGCCAGGGACCGACATCGGCTGAGGCGGCGTTGTCGCCAGAGGAGCTGCCAGCCGACTTATCTGCTGGAGTCTTGTCCACATTTACCGCCGGCTGTTTCCTGGCGGTAGCTGGCCTTTGCTTGATGACAGTCCTGGTGTCGTTCATGAGCGAGCCCACTCCCCTAGACTTCTCCTTGTGTTTTTTGATGAGGAAGATTTTTCGACAAGTCCCTGAGGCGCTCCATCTTCTTCTCCAAGGAGGCCAAATGAGTTTTAAGAAGGTGGGCCCCCAATGCCTGCTGTCTACATTTTTTGGTGGCTTGGTTGAATGACTGGCACTCTGGGCAGGAGGAGTAAGGATGGTCTCGGCCTAGGCAGAGAACACACTTCTGGTGACTGTCTTTGTGTGGGATCTGCGTGCCACAAGACAAGCACTTTTTCTTCGGAGAAGACATCAAGTAGAAGGAGCTAAATAATTTGAAAATTGCGAGGTAAAATACCGACGCAATATAGAAACTTTCACGACGATCGCTAATGGAAGTCTGCGATGCGACTGACACGAGGTGACGGCAGGAAAGAACTGGAGGGCGAGCATGGGGACCGGCCATTATATACAGTCACGCTGACGTCACCACGCGATATCGGGTGGGCAGTCCCCTCCAGGTATTAGGAGAAAGTTCGTCCGTGCGGCGGCCAGACACCAGGTGGCGCCGGTCTGATATGTGATGACCTACTGAAGGAACCCTCTTGCAATAAGATCAATCTTTCTTTGTCGCAATCCTTCGATTTCAAGGGCTGTTTCTTGGCTGACATACAGGGAGACACCAATGCTGGGCCCAGATCCTACTCCATGGTAGTTAATGTTTTAAGAAGGACATTTTTTAGAGCTTTTTTGTGGTGTTGCCTTGTAGCCTGATTGAAGTTCTGGCAAATCTCAGAAGTTCTCACGTTGTGAGACAGGTTCAAACAACACATGGTGACTTTGTGGGTGTCTTCCCTGTAGATTTTATCTCCGCACTTGCAATACCGAAATAAACCTTTTGGTGGCGTGCAGAGATGACAAAAATCACTTAAGTATAAAACAGATTATAAATTGCAATGGCGAGTTTTCTTTTGTTTTTTTTAACTTTTTGTTTTATTCACCCACACCCCCGGGCATCCTTCAGGAGTGCCCGCCCGGAGTCCGCCCTACTCCCAGCCTGAACCCTCGCATCTCTCTTGATCTCCTCCTCCTCCTTGAATGACCACAGCCAGGCCCAACCCCCAGTACCATCTCTGGGGCTGATTCTGCCCTCCCTCGGCGGATGGCTCCTAAGTGTGAGGTGCCTACCTGCTTTATCAGGGCGGCCCTTGGAGAGAGATCCTGAGCGCATCTGGGCCGGCGTTTTGGGATGTGGGCGTAATCCACTGGGGCCACCGTCATCTCACCGACGGTGTGGGAGGCTTTTCTGGCTTTGTCCCCCTGTGGAGCTCGGTCGGTGTAAGGACGCACCAGCGTCCATTGAGCCCACCCCCTTTTGCCATCGGCCACATCGCGATACTTTCTGGCTACCCCGGCCACGCGCCAGGGGTCCCTCAGAGCGATGTTTTCCTACCCCTCCCCAGGAAAGGAGAGCTATCTCACAGACACTTCATCCCTACCTGCCCCTGCCGACTCCCGACTTTTCCCGGGCTCGTTCCCGAACCCGGGTCGTCTGCATGCAATGGCTAGTTGATGACATTTCCTTCAGCAAGTCCAACGAGGCTGACCGACGGTGGGAAAAGAATCGAGGAGATATGGGGCCACCCACATTTATATAAATGTTGATGTACGACAGCATTGTGGGCAGCTCCCAGCTAGCAGAAGTTTCTGTGTGATTCTAGCTCTGATGCAGGTATAGTTCCAAAGGTCTGGCCTAATGGAAGAGATATCCTCAAGGAAGACTGAAAGTTCTAAGTAGTAAACAGAATACCAGTCAATTTTGGATTCTGGTACTACAGAATGAATTGTATTTCGGAGTAGAGCAATATATTTTTAGTACCATGTTTGAATGACAGTCAGTTTCCACAACTGAAACTATCACATTTCTAACAAGCAAACTGAGATTGTGCAGAGTTCACTGTAAGATTTTTTTTTTGAAATTACTATTTATACACCCCCCGAAGGCACCGCATCATCAGGAACATCAATGAGGCCAGTCCCCAACCTCTGCCACCTTACCTGACTTCTCGGTGGACCCCCATGGAGCCTCGTATCTACCCCATGGGTGGGTACGAGGTGGGGCAGATTACAAACCGTACATTCTACTTTCGTCAGAGACCGTCAAGTCAGGCAGGTGGGAGCAATGAGAGGACTACCTCGACGCTCCGTCTCCCTGGAGCCTGCAGGGCATTTTCCCTGTTTGTGGGAGAGTAGCACGTACCCGATGCCAAGGCATCACCGTCAACGTCACCACTCCCCTTCCCTCAATGTCAGTTCAGGCTTGCTGTACCCCCAGCTTCTGCCAGAGGCGAGTCAAATGCCGAACCACGACCCCACCTCCCTCCCAAGAGAGGAGAGCTGTCCTCAGGACACTCAATCCTCTCTTCCCTGCCGACCCGATGGTCCGTACTGCTTCGAGCACTCCAGGCCGCATGTAATGTGGCATCTAGTGCTCAACCTTCAGCGCCACCGGCTGGTCCACAGTAATATTTTAAATAACATCAGCACTGAAAAAAGAGGCCAGATAGGCAACGGGGTACAAAAATGAAGGGAAAATAATATCGCACAGCATAAAAGATACAGTAACAAGGCTTTGTATCATAATTTAAACAGGCACAGTGTAATAGAGAAACTAAGATGTTTCTATACTCCTTATGATACCGCCATAGCAAGAGTTCAGTGGAAACTTCTATTTAGCAATAATTAGTTCAACAGCTTAGAGTGAGGGAGGGTCAATTTGACTGACAAACTCAGAAAAACTGTTGTGATTTCAAACCTGAATTGTTCAGGTTCTTTACATACTGTCCCAAAGGAGTGTCTTTTATGCTTTTCAGAACATAAAAATGCTAAATCCATACAACTGAAAGAGGCCAGGAGGGCCTCCTCCAGAACTAGTGCAGACAGACTGAACGAGAGTGGGTGGGGGTGGGGTGATCCTGGGGCAACAGAATTCAAAGTAGAGAAGAGAAGGGGTAGAGAGGAAGGGGTTAGACAAGGGGTAGTGCAGCACAGTAGGTGTAGGAAGGTTCAAGGAAACAAAAGAGGGCAAGGTCACTTCTTGGGGAGAAAAGAGACATGATCAGACTGGACAAAATAGGTATGGACAGCGATGTTTACTAATGCCAGGAGCTTGTGACCTTCAGGCAGTAATGGTGGAGGCAAATTTTTTATATGGTGGCTGACACAGACTTGTGGGCAACTCAGCACCATGAATGGGAACTGCAGGTACCAGTTTACACATTGTTCAGGAAAAACAGGAAAAGAGAGAGGAGGTGGACTGGCGCTATACATAAAGAAAGGTATCCTTGCCTCAGAAATCCAGGAATCAGGCAGGGCTAAAGGGACTGAGAAATTAAGGATACAGGCAAGTGCAGGAGAAGGATCAGGGTGATGTACAGGTCAGCAGCAGAGAGAGCAAAGACAGATGAGTTGGGAGATGAGTTAAACAGGACAGTGGAATTTCGGGAGGTATTAATATTGGTGGATTTCAATCTGCCAAATGTAACCTGGATCACCCCTGATGGCTGCGAGCACAAGGAGCCAGACCCTGGTAGAAAGGATGCAGGAGGAAATCGTGAGCCAGACGGTTATGGATCTCACTAGGAAAGGGGCCTTGTAAGATCTAGTCCTGGAAAGCAGGACAGCATAGAGGAGGTAAAAATGAGGGGACCCTGGATTCAAGCGATCACAGGACAGTGTAGGCTGAGATCAATCTTAAAGCAGCAGTACAATGAAATTGTGCAAAAAATGTGGCCCTTTTTTTCATTATCAATGATTCCACGCATCTGCCAGTTTTATTTGGTGATAACATTTTCTAACTCCACCAAAGTTTCAATACTCTCCAAATGTTTTTTTTTTAAACTTTGTATTTTATTCATTTTTTTAGGTTGCACAAAATATAAACTTACCAAGTAAGGAACATCAACAGTTCAATACAGTATAAAATCATATCCTATTCCTATACAGCTTGGCAGTATCCCATACTTTTTCCAGAATAAGAGAGGTCTCATTAAAGTTCAACTTCCACAATGCAAGTTCAAATAGTGCCATAGAACTGTAGCCCAAGAGCACATGGCAAAAGTTCAGAATTAAATAGTCCAGAGATGTTATCCGAATAATCCAGCACCCGGATGGGCAAATGGCACCATATATATAACTTTGTGCAAAATTAAAATCAAATATGGTAAGCTAGTCATATCAGCAATTTTGGCTACTTAACTTGAGAGTACAACATTGCTTAATTATATACAGGCACAGTTCCACCTGGATTAACCCCCACAACTATTTGCCACATGAGTACTATTGTTCTCTTTATTGGAAAAAATAAAATAAAATAAAATAAGTGTAACGCCCCCTGTTACCTGGGGTTACTAGAATCCCAGTAAGACCTAGTGGTAGGCAGGGAAGGCAGCTTGTGAAACCCAGTTAAATGGATTTCACACTCTCTCACTTTGTTCTCAGTCTCAGCTGAGACTAAGGGATGACATCATTATAGAACTCTCGGAGCTGCATAAGCCACACTGGAATCTTGCAGTTGGAGGTTAGTGTAGAACTTTGGGGATTTTGAATTTAGTCTGTGTGCAGTCTGAGTGAGAGACAGCAGTACAGCTGAGTGTGTGCAGGCTCAGAGCTTTAAGCTCTGTTTTAGAGCTACTTTTGAAGGTGTGTGTTTCACCTAAGAGGAACACAGGAACTGGTAATGGAAGTGGTGGACTGCTTTCAATGAGTCTAAGAGCCCCATCCTGAGGGGATGGGGGTTTCAGGGCAACACCGGGTCCGGCTAAGGAAAGAAGCTGCCTGTTCAAGTTGTGCTGAGGCACCAGTAGCTCAGAGAGAAATTCCTTGTGGAGGAAACGCCTGTGGGGCACCTGCAACCAAAGGGTGAGTTCCCTCTGAAAAAAGGGCCAAGTATTTTTCACCTGAACAGAAGGAAACTAAAGGGACTGTTACTGTGGGGTCAGGAAAAGACAGCCAAGTACAGTTGGAAAGTGGGGATTGGACTGCTTAATCTGTGGGAGGTCTAGAGTAATGGACATTGCCACTTAATTCAAGTATGTTCAAGTCCAGCACAGAGAGTGAAGGAAATTGGGGATTGGACTGCTTAACTCAGTGGGGGGTCTAGAGTAATGGACAATGCCACTTAAAAGTATGTTCAAGTCCAGCATAAATGGGAAGCAAGACAAGTAGATGGAATGTGAAATACATTTAGCAAGAATCTACATTGCAAGGCTTTGCAGGATGAGGTGTTTACTGTCCAGAGAAATGGCCAGGTATGAATTGTGGGAGCGAGAGGTGGGAGACCCCCCATCAGTAGTAACCAAATTCACCTCTACGGATTTGATCTGAGACACCTTTTACTTTCTCTCAGGTACTTGGCCAGTGCCCGAGGAAAGTACCCAGACGTGGGATTGAAAGGAAGAATTCCCTGATGGAGCAGAGGTGCTCTTAGGTGGTTTAAGGAGCCACCAGAAAATGTTTCCATGAAGTATGGAAAGTGTCCAAGTGGCTGGCAAGGGAGCCGAGCCAGGGAAAACCCAGAACAGTGTACAAGTTCGGCCTGTGTAACCCAAAGCAGTGTGCAAGTCCGGGCTGTGTGCCCAGTGGGTTCAGAGCCTGAGGGCTGAAGTTCTGAGGAAGTGTTCTTATTTCTTTTAATCTGCATTACCAGGAGTGTAGCCCCATAGGGGTCCATCTATGCTTTGTTTATTCTGTTTGGATGTGAATAAAAAGCCACACTTTAGAATCCCACTTCTGGTATTGGACATTACAGTTATTGCTTCCTGTGTTTGGAGTTACTTGGGTGCCCCTGTGCAGAGTACCCAAACCTAGCCTTTGTGCCGAGTGACCTATTCCTCCCCGAACCCAGCCCACCTGGTATTGATGTCAGATACAAATGGCATACCGGCCCTGGGTTACATAAGCAAGGTGTGAGAGATCCGAAAGGAGTACTTAACACTTCAATGCTAACGTTAGCATCATTAAACATTCCCACTACATTAGCTATCTACTAATGCGACACAGAATTGTACCAATTCTAGCCCTGTGGAAAACAGACACACGGGATGTCAAAGCCATAAGATTTATATTAAGGACAGCAGAATGAAAGAGAAAACAGAAACGAACAGTCCAGTCCTTCATGGTACGTCTTTTACCTCTTCGGCTATAGGATCACTGGCCTTCTTTTCTGCTGCAGCAATCTTCAAGGCCACTTACCCACATCCCCTGGATCAGTAAAAATATACACCTTACATTCATAGACTATCCATAACTTCGAAGGAAACTGAATAGTGTGAGTAATATTATGCTCTCTAAGAGACGCATGTACCCCATCAAATTTCTCTCGGCAAACAAGGTTCACATATGAATAGTCAGGAAAAATATGTATCGTCTCCCCATCCAGATTTAACAGACCGAATCACTCTGCCAAATTTAACAGAGCGTTCCGAGTACCCATACTATCCAGGATGACCATTAACACCCGTGGAAGCTCCAACAATGGTTTACCTCTATGCGGAATCCGCTACGCTTTAATGACTATAAAGTCCAAATCAGGCAGATGTGAAAGGAACCGATCAACAATCCAATCCTCAATGAAAAGCTTAGTAGAGTCCCACTGGGCTCCTTCTGGTATGCTTATCAAGTGCATGTTTTGACTCTGCACTTTATTTTCCAGGATTTCGATCCGGTTGTTGATATGCTGTCTCTCTCTTTAGCCCGCTGCACCATGGCACTTTTGCAGGCCTCTGAGTGACATTTTACCTCTTCAATGTCTCCTTGCATGGAATCGACAGCGTTCTCCACCGTGACCAAATGACCCATTAGAAGATCCAACTTCTGGTCCATCGCCATTGACGAAGCTAAAAGTTGCTGCATTTTAACTCCGAGCGACTGAATGGTTTCCACGGAGCTGTCTTCCTCCGTTGCACCACTCTGAGCAGATATTGTATGGGGGCCCGCTACCAGCCCTTTTCCAGTCTCTCTTCTGTCATTGCCACACTACTGATTTTTATTAGTAGTTTTCCCCATTAGGTTCCAAAAGTTGTCAACTTGCAAATAATATGTAGGAATTTCACCAACAGGTGTAAAATTTAGTGTTTAATAAAGCTATTCTGGAGAGCCGAAATGTAGAGCAACTACTCAGCTTGGGCTCCACAGCGTGCCTCCCATAATTTACTTTTTTGTCAAGAAAAGAAGACACTGGTTACCACATTTCACTTAACAGTGTCATTGTAGTTCTAGTAAGTAAAAAAAAATGGTATGCAGCATAGGAGGTACCTAGAAAGGTAGATTTGAAAAGTATGATATTTTTATTAAGTTGTAGCTAAAATGACCCTTTTGGAAAAACATTTTTTGTTGCACTGCTACTTTAAAGCCGAGAAAGTTCATTCCTGGACTAGGGTCTTGAACTTTAGAAAGGCAGCTTTTGGGAGGAGGATGATGGGGAAAACTAGAATTTAATTAAAAGGGGAGTACTGGAGGTGACAGATCTCCATGCAAAAATGTTGGGGGAGAATAAGAGAGGAAAGAAACCACTATGGTTCTCAAAGAATGCTGTGGAAGCAGTTAGGGGAATGGCATTTATTACATATAAAAGGAATCACACTGAGGAAGACAGGGGGTCATACCAGGAAAAGTGAATGTGGCAAACAGAGCAGTGAGACAGGCAAAGGCAGAGGCAGAACTAAGGCTAGTAGAGGGTGTTAGGGAGGGTGCCAAGACTTTTTTCATTATATGTGACAGCAATGCAAATCCAAAGGAGGAATGATCAGGATGAAAAAGGGGAGGAATTGATAAGAGGATGAGAAGAGTAAGGAAACTCCACTGAACAATTTTTCTGTTTGGTATTTATGGTAGAGGATGGGACCCTCTGTCAGACTGCAGCATGGAAGCCAGCAGAGGACTGCTAGCAGGTGTCAACGAGAAGCCCATAACAGAGGAGAGAGCTGACGGGACTTCAAACAGTGAAGGTGAATAAATCAGTGGGCAACGATGGGTCACACTGGAGGGTGCTAAGGACCTGGAATCAAGCTTCAGCTCAGTGTGCCTTTCCCGGTTACCACATTTTAAATAAACAAACAAACATGCTCTCTGTTATATTACATCAAAGATGGTAAACTGGCCAATTACTACATTTTCAAATTTGACTTTTTTTTTATTTTTTATGAAAAATGCAATTTTTAGAGCTAAGTATCTGTAATGTCTTATCTCTAATGAACTATTTATCAAACTGTATTACATTTGTCACTATTATTAGATATAAATAAGCTATAACAGGTTCTCCAGCAATGATGCGTGTTCGGTAACATGCTGCCAAACTACACAGATCAGAGAAACTGGTAATTTATTGCCAACGCTGCAATTTGGTATTAACAAAAACACCCATAACTCAAACAATATAACAAGTATTGTCAAAAGAAATGCATACTTCTGAAATAATTAAGCACGTTTATTATTTAGAAAAGTTTTAAACAGGCCGGCCTGGTGGCACGGAGAACTGAGGCACTGGACGCCTTAGCTCGCGCTACACCTGTGACCTGGGTTCAGGAATTACCTTGGGTCGTTGGCACCAGAGGGAGAGGGATTAAGCAAGCCAGTAGGTTGCTCTCCTCTCCCGGGGGTGGTAGGGGTGGGTTGTCACCCCCCTTGTGACCGGGAGCTCCGGCCACTCTTGAAGACCGACCTTTTCTTAAATCTGTTGCAACAGTTCTTCTGTTTCTAAGCCTAATCTATCCTTTACTATTTCTAGTCCATAAGGTTGGTCACCTGTGAGCACCCCCCCTTCCCTGACTATGCTACATTGTCCTCTTTAATTTTAATTTTTCCCTCTTAGGTCCTCGTACAAGGAGGTTATTGAGGTGACGAGTATATGTAAAAAAAGGCTGTGTTTATTGTTGTTGGATTTAGTATGTAATAGAACTATGTTATAAAATACCTTAATGTATATATCTTGGCCCAGATATTCAAAAGTGTTGCATGTGCAACTCAGCAATGCTTCTAGCCGCGATATTCAAAGGGAAAGAGTCGCTGCACAAACCCGATGTGCTGGAGCGCATCAGTAATGTATGCAGGCACAGGTGGGGGGGGGTGCCCATGCATACTCTACACAGCCAGATATTCAGCCCGGGATGTACAGAGCCATGCATGTGCAACCTCTACCTGCGCCAGCACAAAGTTACGCCCCAAAAAAAAAAGGAACAACTGATGGACACCCACAGGTGAGCTGTCGCATTGCACGGCGCAACACGGCAACTGCCACCTGTGGATGGCCACCAGAGCTCCGCTGCACCAGCGGGCGGCCCTCATGCCCGATCAAGGGCATCTGTGAAAACAATAATAAACTGTCCAATATCCCTGGTGGTCCAGTGGACCGCTGTCTGCCCGATCGCAGGCATCTGCTGTAAAAAGAAAGGAGTAATTGGCCCTATATCCCTGGTGGTCCAGTGGACCGCCATTCTGCCCGATCGCTGGCATCTGTAAAGAAAGGAGTAATTCGTCCCTATATCCCTGGTGGTCCAGTGAACCGCTATCTGCCAGATTATGTGGCATCTGTAAAAGGAGTAATTGTTATAGTCTTCATGGTTCAGTGGATCAGCATCGTTAATCGGCAGCATCTGAAATGAAAGGAATAAGTCCTATATCCCTGGTGATCATGCGGGCACCCCCTCCCCACCCGCCCACTGTGCCCCACCGCCGCTCCCTCGCTTACCCAGCAGCACCTCACCCGCTTGGCGCCTGTTGATCGGTATTAGCTTCATTGGTTCACAGCGTGAGCCAATGAGCATTTAGAAGCTCATCGCGACATATTACTCCAGATATGTGAATGATTCATCTGCACATATCTGAATGTGTAGTACGGTAGTTGCACGCCTATTGACTCACGCCAGAACCAATGGGCTTACAGCCCATCGATGTGTCAGTCAAGCGGGCGCGGTGGTGTCCGCCTCACCGCTGACGGGGAGAGCAGGGGCGGGTGGGCAGGGGTGCCCTAGATCACCAGGATATAGGACTTATTCCTTTATTTACAGATGCCCGCGATCGGCAGATAGCGGTCCACTGACCACCAGGGATATAGGATGAATTGCTCCTTTCTTTACAGATGCCCGAGATAGGCTGCAGGGGCGCCTTGTCCCCAAATGGCTGCTGCCTGGCAGGGTGCCAGGTGTTGTCGATCAGCGCACCTGCATGCAATGGGGCCATTAATGACATGAAATGGCCTCCATGAGCGCCTTTGCATATATTATGGCCCCATTTGCATGTCAAGTTTGAATATCGCAGTTGCTGTGCATGGCGCAATGGAACTTATGCTAGCGCATCTCCATGCTCCACTCTGGCCACTTGCTGCTGGCGCGGTGCCACTGCGCCATGCACACTGGGGGTGGCCAGGGCGTGATATTCAAAGCTGCTGAGCCATGGCGCAGCTCTGTTGAATATCGCCCAGTCCACACCCCTGTGCAGCCAAGTTGAGCTGCACCCAAGCTTGCGCCACAGCCTGGTGCAGTTTGAATATCTGGGCCTTTATATTTATGAAACTTATAAATGTTTAAAATACCATGGCACTTGGTGTTTTGATAATGGTAAAAAGTACTAGGTGGCTATTACAGAAATTAAGCTAGTTGTGCTATTTAAAATGCATGTAAATTGTTGTAAACTGAAAACATCTAAATGTCATGGTGATTTGCACATATCCCATGATGCATTGCATTATGGAAGTATGTATGATGATGCATGTCTTTGAAACTTGATTTGTTACCGGGTGCCCTTTGGGGTAACTGTTCTTTCAGTGATTCTGCATTGAGGTCCTTTGTTTATAGCTTGTTTTGTTGTGGTTCATTTTGGGCCCCCACTACGTAAGCAAATGAGGCCTGCGTAAGAGTTATGGGCACAGCTCAAGCTAGTGGATTGGAACAGAGATCAGGGTCAGTAGGTGCAGACTAAATGCAGAGAAAAGACATTCATAGTTTGTTGCTGCAAACTGATGTACTGAAGAAGAAATATGCCATTGCAAAAGGTTACTTCTTGTATTTTGAATAAACGTCACACAGAGATTGTGTGTTGAACCTGAAGTTTGGTGTCTGGTCCATCTGTTATCCCACAACCCCTCCACAGAGTTGGTGTCAGAAGTGGGATAATTTGCAGGAAGCTTCTGGACTGGCCGAAGAGGGATGTTTTCTGGTGGATATCGCCCAGATATCCTAGGTGGACCAATGCACCGGGAGCTGCCGGAGAAGAAAGTCCATGGAGTTCGGCCCAGAACCATGGCTGACAGACGGAGAGAAGCTGCTGCCTGGATTGGACCTGAGAGCTCGGAGTAAGGCCAAGCCTGAAGACGACAAAGAGATGCAGGTCGAAGCAGACTGGAGGTGTGAGACACAACGCCCAGGAGGTGGAGACCCTGATGAGGATGATCCACTGGATGAGTGGGCAATGGCTGGAGGCAGCCTGATTACGCAGAGAGGTGGAACACTGGTGCCAGGTGCTCTAGAGGTTTCTGATGGAGAGTTTAGATGAAGAGTCGGAGGATTTTTCGTGGACTTAGTTTGAGGAGGACCCCCGACTAAGCAGAATAGTTCTTTGTTTCCTGTGTTCCCAGGATGTTACCTGTTGTAGGTCGGAGATGCAAGTATGGAACTTGAATGTGAGACCCAGGTAAGACTGTGCCTAATGATATTGTGCTGTGGTTGAAGACTCCAAGCAAGCAAGAAGAAGCCTATGAGGCTGAAGGGACTTTTCTTGTATTGATGCAGCTAAATCTAGTAACAGTATTAACTGGGGTATACTGCATGCTAAAAATGCTAATGTTAAGGAGGGTAGAGGTCATTTAAAAAAATGTCACCCTCAGAAAAAGGGAAACTCTCACATGAGTCACAGGGTACTATATGGTAACAGATGGCTGAAAACAGCACAGTGATTAGAAGGATATTTACTAAGACACCCCAGAATTAAAAGGTTTAGGCACCTGCCGTTTACCATTGCAGGATACTCAGCATGGGAGGGTCCTTGGGGTCCTGTAGGTTTCTGTAGAGACCTCACTGGGGATAAGATGACCAAGGATTTGGGGTCATAGGTTATAAAAGGTCGAAATAGGTGAGTAGAAACTACTATTGCTCCTTCCATATTCCTGCAGACACTCTGTGTAAGGCAGAGGGGTCAAGTTGGTTGCAGGCAAGGCCAGAGGTGGCTCTGCAATAGTCCCTTTCTGTAGACAAAAGTGTAGCATGTTTGATCAGGGGGCGGGCCTGATGTTAAAGAAAGAGGTACCCAAGGGCAGACAAGGAGTCTGAGGGGGTACATGTGTTTTATTCTTTTCTGAGTGAAAACCTACAAAGGAGAAGTGGGTGGAAAATGGATTGGAACCTGTGTTGGGGTAACACCTTGAGTGGATACACTCAGGTGTCTGTAACAAGTGAAATAAATCAAGAGTCATAGTGGGTTTATGTAGAGGGGTTGAACCTAGAAATGGGCCCCTGCTTAAAACTCACTTGTCCGGTGGGGTTGGAGCAGGTAGTTACTCACCCCAGATAAAGTCTTTCTGTGATACTGGACTTTACAGCCGTCCAGATTTTTGGTTAAGAAATATAACGGACTTTCCTTAAAAGGAGATGGGAAGGTAGCGTTAGTCTCTGTTGAGAAATGTGTTTATGCCTCAGGGTAAAGAATGATGATATCCACTATGTTTATCATTAATAGGGACCCTGAGACACAGCTTCTGAAGATGGATGGGTGGAAGCTCCATCCCTTCCTGGGACAGGAAGGTGGTAAGCAGTCTGCAATAACTGCTTTCCTCTTAAGGTGGGGGAATATGTGACCGGGAGCTCCGGCCACTCTTGAGGACTGACCTTTTCTTAAATCTGTTGCAAAAATTCTTCTGTTTCTAAGCCTAATCTATCCTTTACTATTTCTAGTCCATAAGGTTGGCCACCTATGAGCACCCCCTTCTCCCTCCCTTGTCTATGCTACAGTGCCCTCTTTAATTTTCATTTTTCCCTCTTAGGTCCTCGCACAGGTATTGTGGTGATGAGTATATGTAAAAAAGGTTGCGTTTTTTGTTGTTGGATTTAGTATGTAATAGCACTATGTTATAAAATACCTTAATGTATATATCTTATGTTTATGAAACCTGTAAATGTTTAAAATACCATGGCACTTGGTGTTTTGATAATGGTAAAAAGTACTAGGTGTCTATTATAGAAATTAAGCTAGTTGTGCTATTTAAAATGCATGTAAATTGTTGTAAACTGAAAAAGTCTAATGTCATGGTGATTTGCATATATCCCATGATGCATTGCATTATGGAAGTATGTATGATTATGTTCAAGTTCAAGTTTACTACAGGAAAACTCCATTGAGCAAGCTCATTCACAAGGAGGTCCTGGGCACATTTATAAGCAAAATAAGCATTACATATAGGAAACAACATAGCAACGCATTAAGGACAAATTTACAAGTGAAATACGCAATACATATAGGTAAAGGCATGACAATGCATTAAAGGCAGACTAGGTCCTGCAAAAATAACTCGGTTTCACTATCAGAGTCCGAAAATATCTAGTGCAACTTCCAAAGAGTTCAAAAATAGCAGTGTAGTAAGAGGAAGCATAGGGGAAGTGGGGAAGGATGGGGAAGGGTATCCTTTATTATTGAGGCCACTAATCTTCTGAAGAAATTCACAGAGACTACACTGGATAGTTTCAGAGTAGATTGCAGCTGGTTCCAAATAATTGGTAGGGCAATTGAGATGGCTCTTCTGCCAAAGAAGGTGTGAGACCTGGGAACGTCAAGTAGGATAAAATCTGCTTTTCTGAGGGAATAAGGACTATGGGAGGTACGAATGAGAGCTGTTAAATAACTTGGAAGTTTGTTCAGAAGTTTTAGGGTCCAAATGCCACCATGAAGCTTGCGTCTAATGGTAAATGATGTCCAGCCAACAGGTGCGTACAGCTTGCAATGATGGGTTTTTGAATGGGTAGTTTGTAATGAAACGCAGGGCACGGTGGTAGAGGATGTCTAGTTTGTTTAGGCTGGTAACTGCTGAGGAGGTATAGATGATGTCCCCGTAAACAAGTAAGGGAAGGAAAGTGGTCTGAATAAGCCTGAGTCTGATTTCCAGGGAGAAGAAGGACTTATTTCGGAAAAAGCAGTCTAGTCTAGCTTTTAGCCTTCTGGACAGGTCATCAATATGCACACTGAAGGAGAGCTTACTATCTAACCAGAAGCTGAGATATTTAGTTTTGGAGGTAACTTCCAGCGTTCTCCTAGGGAGGTAACAATGAAATCTTGGGCGGGTTGGGAGGGTATTAGGGAGAAGTCATGGCCTTGTTTTTTTTAGCATTTACGAGAAGTTTGTTATTGATGAGATTAGTTTCTAACTGTGCAAAGTCGGCTTGGAGAGTGTCCCTGACTTCCAGCAATGAAGGGCCTGATCTGTACAAGACTGCGTCATCTGCAAAAAAATGCAGGGTAGACCTGGTTATTTGTGAGTCGAGGTTGTTGATGTATGTCTTTGAAACTTGATTTGTTACCAGTGCCCTTTGGGGTAACTGTGCTTTCAGTGATTCTGCATTGAGGTCCTTTGTTTATAGCTTGTTTTGTTTTTCTTCTTTTTGAGCCCCCACAACATAAGCAAGTGAGGCCTGCATAAGGGTTATGGGCACAGCTCAGCTAGTGGATTGGATCAGAGATCAGTGTCAGTAGGTGCTGGCTAAGTGCAGAGAAAGGACATTCATAGTCTGTTGCTGCAAACTGATGTACTGAAGAAGAAACATGCCATTGCAAAGGGTTATTTCTTGTATTTTGAACAAACATCACACAAAGATTGTGTGTTGAACCTGAAGGTTCGGTGTCTGGTCCATCTGTTATCCCACAACCCCTCCACACCCCTCATAGTTCTGTCCCAACTGGATGGAGGTCCAGTGGGATAGCATAGGCGAGGAGGGGCAGCAGTACTGGTGGGTGGATGGCTCAGCTCACTTCGGAAAGAGCGTCTGCTCCACAAGCACATATGGTCATACCAAGGGCTGCAGGCAGGACAAGCTGCACAAAACCTCACCGAAAAAATGCTCCATAAAAAAACAACAACTTTTAAACAGTTTTTAACTATTTCTACAAAATGAGTGCTGGTACCTACCTGTACTAACATACACTCTAAGGTGTGCAATTAAGTCACCAAAATAGCACATCTTAGTGATGGAACCTGTCAGTAGCCATATTACATAATTAGTAAATCAGTTCTACACTCAAGTGCCGATCTCCCTTCACAAACACAGCTACCACCTTTACTCACCAAAAACTTTCATCTAGGCCTAGATCTTTGTGTGTGTGTGTGTGTGTGTGTGTGTGTGTGTGTGTGTGTGTGTGTTGGGAGGTGAACAATCTCGCAATGGAATTAGCAGTTTTAATTTCCTGCAGTCCATAGCAAAAATGTCATCTGTTGAATGTGGGACTGCACTTCATGTTTGGCTTGCTTCTTAATTACTGTATATGATTTACTGTATTCCCTTTTCTCTGAGCCAAGGCTCGTTTCCAGATGCGACCTTGTGTGCCTTTCCCAATTACCAATTTTCAAATAAATAGTAAATAATTTAAAATCAATAAAGATACAGAGAAAGGTGAGTCAGTACTGTAAACAAAGAGGGGGGAAGGTAGGTAAACACAGTAAAACTGACAGAAGCAGACCCAAACTGGTTAAAAAGTCAAGAAGTTCTCAACAGCACATGTATCTGAATCTGGGGTTGGTGAACCTGTTTAGAAGAAATTAGGGCTGCTCAGAATCCATCCCACAGAATCGGATACATCAGGAAAGGTGGTATGTAATAGAAGGCAACGAGGTATAAACCAAGTTTTTTTTTGTTAGGTTTGTGCTCAACCTACTCCAGTCTTAGAATTTTCAAAAACAGTTTTTTTTTGTTTTTTTTGGGGGATTTCTCAGAGGAGAGAAAGAGAGGCCCTGTGCTGGCCCGACAGGATACCCAAAGGATGGGGTGAATTGTACAGCAGCCCAGGCTCACTATAGAGTAGAGGCTAGTCAGTGGTACTCCATGAAAAAGCTATTCTGAAATTTCACCTATTACGATAATACTTAGCTTTCATAGTTACCCAGAATCAATCTTCTCCATGAGGTCCTACTCTTGCATAGATTATACCAAGCTGCCCCTTTACAAGGGAGCAGCCTGCTCACCTGAAGCTATAATACTAGCCTAAGCCCTCTGCATGGGGGACAGCGACTGAGGAAGTGGGCTCTTCTTGGTATAGAAGGACCTAGGACTGGTCGGGTGAAGTGGTGGCTCCTGAGGCACAGGAGTGGGAGGGTCCCCAAACAACTGCCACCTAATCCACAAGGAGAAGAAATGCACTCCCTGGTAGTGGGGGGGTTAGCACCAGATGTGGGCCAAAGGTGCTAGCTGTGACAGGCAAAGCCACAACAGCCATCTGATGCAGACAGCAGAGCCAATGACCCTAGAGGCCACATCACTGGCATCATAAGATGCCCTTAACTTGTGATGTGCTGCCTCTGGTCATCTGACCGAAATGTTGATGGCCTCCCTGGTGACCTCACATTCAGGCACTGCAGAAAACATGGAGTACATTTGCAGCCACAGGTGATGCTGGTAAGCTTGATACGACAATACTACCAACTATTGTCTAATGTACCCCACTGACTATGTAGGTACTCTCTGTAACTGAGTTATTGTACATCACTAGAATCCTCACCTGATGTAAAGTGGTTGTAGTAATCAACCCCGGGTCGCCCCTGAAAAAGGGATCTCTGGTCTCAGAAGGCTTACCTGGTTACCAAAATCTAAATAAATAAATATGGTAAGACAAGACTGATGCCCTGATCGGGTGCTCCAGCCAGAAGTGGTTCTGGACCTCCGGCGGGCATGGCAGCTTCCACCCTACCACCAACCCTCTCCTCCCAGGACCACCACACAAGCCAAGCTGGAGACCCTGATCGGCGCTCCAGCCAGAAGTGGCTCCGGACCTCCTGCCAAGCCGGAGGCCCTGATCAAGCACTCCAGCCAGAAGTGGCTCCGGACCTCCTGTGGGTGCGGAGGCTTCCACCGACCCTCTCCTCCCAGGACCAACACACGAGCCAAGCCAGAGGCCCTGATTGGGCGCTCCACCCAGAAGCAGCTCCGGACCTCCTGGCTTCCACCCTGCCTCTGACCCTCTCCTCCCAGGACCGCCATACAAGCCAAGGTACGCCACCAGTTTTCTCCTCGGGTCTGGCCTCAAACTCTGGCACCGGCTCCCTCCTTTATTGGCTGGCTCTCCGGTAACCGCGCTGACCATTGGATGATTATCAAGAACCTAGCCAATTGTTGGCTGCTCCAGCTAGCTCTCCTAGCTCCACTTCCCACCGAACCTGGTCCCAGTCCCTTGCGGCTCTGCTGCCCGGCCCAGTGTTTGCTTCTCACCCGTAACTTCCCTGCTGTTTTGCCTGCTGGTTTCTGCTCTAAATTTTTTGTGCTGTAATTTTACAGCTGCTGTTACTGTTTAAAGTCTAATTCAGTGTTCTGCATTTTAATTTTGTTGCTTAGACTGCTCTTAGTTAAAAAGCACAACAGAGTAATCACTGTACTGAATTTAATCAATTGTTTTAGACTGAGTTTAGTTAAAAGTGCAAAGTTTAATTCAGTTTGCTGCATTGATTCCTTTCTAGAATCTGTAATTCGCATCTCAATTTCTCTATCCCAATCCGTTTCTCTCACCCTCCCCCACTACCTCGCCTGCTAAGCCCTCCTACCACTTAAACTAAATTTCCCACCTATTACTACCTGCTGTTTCTCTTTTTGTTTCCATTCACTGTGCCCCCTGCCCTGCTATTTTTCTTTTGTTTCTGTTCCCTGTGCCCCCCACCCATTGATTCCTGTTCTCTGGTCTTAAAGGATACCTAAAAAACATTTTAACAACAAACTTCAAAACTCTGACTCCGTAGGTGACTAAAGGAAAGGCTGCTGTATTCATTAAGGCTAAAACTACATACAGTATATATAATTTACCTAAATCTGGTTCCAGAGCATTTGAATATTGTAAAATTAGCCTTTTAATTTCAAAAAACTGTCTTACCTGCTTCCTAAAATGGCCGCCAAATGTGTTATGTGATGACATCATTTGAGCCAAAGTCAAAAAGATATATGGCTCTCTATAGTGCTAACTAGTTATTTTTTCTCTTTGTATAGAATTGTTTCACTCAAAAGGTCAAAACCATGTGCGTTATTTTGCATAATACACATGTTAGGTTATGGTTCTGTTCATTTTGTTTATTTTAACATGCTGAAACTGTATTTTAGTCCAACCGACTTTCTCTGTGGCAATCCACAGTGCAGTACAAATCTTGAATAACCTGGTGGTCTAGTGGTTATGGTGGATCCAAGATGCTACAGTGGGGGTGGTGAGCATGCTTAATATGCACTTTTTACCATTTTTATTAAACCTTTATATTTTCTGCTATTCTTTTCTAGTACGTTTTTGACAGAATCTACAAATGTAATCCATAGTTTGAATGTAAACATTTGTATAATCAATAAATCAGACTTCTTCAACAAAGTGAAATGCAGCAGCAGCAGCACGCAAGTACATTACTGTGTGTATGGGAGGAGGGTGTGGCCACTACCCCCTAGAGCCACCACTTTTTTGTAGCAAAGTTCTTGTTCAGTACAATGTTTTTCCTTTTTTTTTCTTTTTCCAATTGTTTAAGACACACTAAGCTGAGACACACTAAGCTGAAAGCCTGTTTACAGGTGCAACGTGGGAGCACAGGGAAGTTAAGTGACTTGCTCAGGGTCACACAGTATGCAAGTGGGGGCTGTGGGATTCAAACCCAGGTCTCCAGATTTGCAGCTCAGAGCCTTAAACCACTGCACTATACTGCCTCCCATGTTAGAGTTCATACTTTCTCGAAACTCAAATATATGCTTGTCTTTTCTTTTTCCATGGGAAATACTAATAAGAATCAGCATTTATATAGTGGTTTTCATACACATTGTATCCCTAAGTGCTTTACAAGCAATACTAGACTGGTAGTGAAGTGACTGAACATGTAGAGGCAGCCATTTCATACATTAATATCCACACACAGCTTTGGACAATTGCATGAACTGGTTTTATGGGAAGGGGAATGTTGGCCAGGACAACGGGGTCAGGTAGTGATCAAGGTGTTGGCAACCCACATCTTATTTCTCACAGTAATCTGCTCATATTTCTCTCCTCTGTCTTCCCCCTTCCCTGAATATAGCAGTACCTTGCAAGAGTGGCCTTCTCAGTTCCCTTCTGGTATTCATTCGTCACTATTCCTCCTCACCCAGAAAACTGGTGAGCTTATCACCCTTCTGCATCATGAATGCAAGTAGTAGAGTCCCCGTTTTATTTTGACATATCAAGCATAAACATATCTTTCCAGTAAGTCAGGCTGATAGCAACAGGGAACAAGGAGAATGATGGGCTTTCCTATCCTTAAAAGATCTAGGCTACCTTTGATTAGGCACTGCACATCATTTTGCACATCATTTAATAGTGCCTAATCATAGGTGGCTTAGATCTTACATGGGTAGGAAAGCCTATTTTTCCACTTGTGCAATGCAGCCATCAGCCTGGCTTACCAGTAGATCATGTTTATTATTAATATGTAAAAATAACATGGGAGACTGTACTAACCACATTCATGATGCAGAAGGGTAGTGAACTCACCAGTTTTTGGTGTGGGGGTGCAGGTGAGAAGAATGAATGCCAGAGAGGGACTGAAGAAGCCATTGCAGCCGGGTATAGCTATATTCAGGTTAGTTGAAGACATGAAGGAGGACGTTGAACAGATCACTGTGAGATCTGAAATGTAGGGCTGCCAATATCGTGATCACTACCTGACTGTGGGTGAGAGTTGCCAGTGATGACAAATACTCAGAGTGGCAGGGCTGCACCTAAACTGTTACTTGAATTCAGGGTAGGGAGATTACCCTCAGGTGGGGGCCGGGTGTTGACGTTTGTTAGGACAGCATTGAGGGAGTTGTGTATAGCTCATTCAAGATTTGGAAGGGTGGTAGCCCGCCAACTCAAATTGTGGAGTACAGCATAGAAAAGTACTGGAGAAGAATTGCTGGGAACTGTCCTGCGGGGTTCTGCAGATCGCAGGTACAGGAGCAGACAGACAGTGGAAGTCGGGTGGATTTGCTCAAGGTATTAGTATGCCTCTCCTGCTAATAATATTGTTACCCATTCTAAGTGCAGCCCTTATGAGGGCATTAACAGCAGTTTTTCTGATGGGTCATGATGCTTATTACTTGGCCCTCCAGGAAGGCCTCGTTGTTGGTTAATGAGGTGGGAAAAAACACAACAGGGGAACTGTACATACTACCGTCACTGTGCAGAAGGGTGGCAATCCACTCAATGTTTACTGTGGGAGCAGAAGTCAAACACTGAGAATGTGGACTAGAGAGTGATTTGGGAGGCATTTTTTAACAGTGCCAGCTGATGATGCATATTGGTATAGGTGTGCACAACTCTCTGAGGTACAAGATTACAGTCTGAGGTATGACAATTCTCTTCATGAGATGTAAGCACATATGTGGCACCAGGCAGTCCTAAGGACAGGGTATGGATGGTGGGATGTTCAACAGAAGGCAGGCTAGGTGCAGGGGATTCACATGGAAAAAGAAAACCTTATTTGTGGATTAACAAGAGAGCATGGGCTTTGGAACTGAACCAGACCAGTATTTCGCTCTGTGACCCTGAGCAAGTCATTACACTTCCTTGTGCTCCAAGGTCACACCTATTAACAAGCTTTCAGCTTAGTGTGTCTCTCCTGGCTAACAAAAAAACAAAATTCAGTGCATCACATAACCACTAGATCAGCAGGGCATTGAATTTTTAGATAACTAAGTTATTGTATTAATCTTTCGATTTTACTAGTTATATGATATCTGGATGATATGCTGATTTTTATGGATGTTTTATGATTTTTATTTAGAGTTTTGGATTGTTTGTAATTTTTCAGCACCTTGACATCCTGAAAGGTGCTTTATAAATAAAATGATGATTATTATTATTAAGTGTTGTACTGTAATGCAGTTTGCCAAGGAAAAAGTCAGCTGGATTGCGAAACATTTTCCACAAGTTAAAGTAAACTAAATGAAGAAAATCATAGCCTAACATGTGTACTGATCAAAATAATCCACGAGTTAATACATGGTGTTGATCATCCTGGTACAATTCAAAACAAAGAGGGAAAGAAGAACTAGTAAGCACTATAGAAATATACGTGGGTCTCTGTCTTTGGCTCAGATGATGTCATCATGACTCATCACTTAACAGACTTGGCAGCCATCTTAGGAAAGAAACCAAGGCTGTTTTTTGAAAGTGAAAGGCTGATGTTTACATTTTTCAAAAGCTATGAAACTGCATTTATATTATTTACATAAATGCAGTTTTAACATAAATGTAAACAGCAGCCTCTACTTTACCTTGTTATGAAGCCAGATTTTGGAGTTTGCAGTTTTAAAAAACTGCTTGTTTAGGTACCCTTTAAGTCTAACACTCCTCTCCTCTCTCTCTCTCCTTTACAGCGGAGGCCCTGATCGGTGCTCCAGCCAGAAGTGGTTCCGACCTCCTGCGGGCGCCATGCTTCCACCCAACCACCGGTCTCTCCTCCTCCGAGAACTGACACATGCTGCAAGGTATGCCGCCAGTCTCCTCCTTTGGGCCTGGCTCCAAAATTCCAGCACTGGCTCCCTCCTCTACTGGCTGGCTCTCCAGTAACTGCACTGCCTACTGAACAGTTATTGAGGACCTAGCCAATCACTGACTGCTCCAGCTAGCTCCGCTTCCCACCGAGCCTGGTCCCGGTCCATTGCGGCTCTACTGCCCAGCCCAGTACTCACTTCTCACTCACAACTTACCTGCTGCTTTGCCTGCCGGTTTCTGCTCTAAATTTTTTGTGCCATAATTTTTCTCCCACCTACCCCCACTATTAAATACACCCCTAACAACTCCTCCCTTTTCCTAAATCTCTCCTCTATTGGCCACAAATATAGGCTAAGTTTCAGCCTTAAAGACTCAAGCTCCCCTGTTCCTTTCTGACTTGTTGAACCCACTGACTATCCGGGGCAACACAAACACGATGAACGGGCTATGGACTATACACACCCATTAAAGAAACTGTACTACTGGCAATCCAGGCAATACCCCCACTCCAACAGGAGACTGAGCTTTCTCTCAACCTCCATCCCCTCACAGGGTGAACATAGTGGTACCAAAATTTCTGGCCAGAATAAAGCTACCCACTGAACCTCCCCTCAGTTTCAGTACTCATCTTTTATACTGCCCTTTCCGCTAACCAACAATGCTCCTAATAAAAACAGTCTGTTTCCTGGCATCATGGCAAATACCTGCTCCCTCTATGTCTATGAGCCCCACAAAATCAGACATAAAAAGTGAAATGCTACATTACAAACACTGCCACAAATCCTCTTCTACCCCAGTGATAACTACCATCAACATAACAACATATCCACACAGATTGGCACTGGATCGGGGGCGTCCTATTTATCCCCTCCCCCAACCAATTACTAATATGATCATTAACTGTACCTTTATTAAGCATAATAAATCAAAAACCTATAACCAATCGCAGGTATTATCGTACTTCAAGTGGCAGACAATCTGAATGGCCTGGCTACTGCTACTTCTCTCCAGGAATATCCACCCCAACCCTGGCCCTATGACATGCACAACGGCCCCACCCAGTAAGCAAGATGGACTAATATTTGCCTCCATAAATATTTGTAGCCTCCTGGCAAAACCAGACTCTTTACATGTCTGGGTTACCCAACACCAGCTTGATATTCTCTCAATAGTTGAAACTTGGCTCAATCCAAGGATTGCCAACACGGCCATTTAACTACCTGGCTACATCTTGTTCCGACTTGACAGGGTTGGTAAGCGTGGTGGTGGCTGTGTTATCTATTTAAAAGAGCACATCCAGGGTCAAGTGTTACCTCCTGCTGCCACCAGTTGTAACACCCAAATCTTGGTGATAAAAATACTACTTGGCTCAAATGGAAAAGCTTTAACAGTAGCATCAGTCTATATCCCTCTCCCAAGGACCAACCTAGCGGCTTCAAGGTAATCCATGACTACCTTGCCAACCATTGCCAGAGCACAGAACTAATCATGTTTGGTGACTTGAACATTAACTGGTGAATCCCCGGGAGCAGCACCTTACAGAGATACCCTATCCTCTCTCAACAAGGCACAACTGGTGAATTCCCCCACTCGCATAAACTACCGCACGGGAACATGCACACTTATTGATTGGCTTATCACAAACTGTCCTGAGAGAATTTCCAACATGATGGTCCTCCCGGATTCCCTCAGTGACCATTCCCCTATCCTTTTCACTTGGTCGAACAGGTCCCCAAGATCCCAACCAAAACAGTCACAAACAGAATACTGAAAAAAAGAAACTAGCTGCCTTTAAAGCTCACCTAACACTCCGACTGGAGCTTTTTAGACACTGAAACAGACATAGAATCTCCACAAATTTAATGAGGCATGCAATGTTTATGCCCCCTTTGCAAAATGGAAATACAGGACTCCAATAACTCTTGGTTCACCCCCAACTCTCAGAATCAATGAAACACAGAGACAACCTGTGGGATACAGCAAAAAGCACAGGCTCTCCTGCTGCCATCCAGAGGTATAAAGCAGACCAGAACAACTGCACCTGGGCAATTCATAAGGCTAAAAGCCAACATTTCAAAACTGAACTTGCAGACTCCTGGGGTGATAGCCGTCCTTTCTGGGACAACATCAAAACACAGTCAGGAAAACCTAACAAGGCCCCACTCTCCATTCTAACTGTGGATGGTACTCCCACCCCAGGACCCCGGCATTATCGGCAACACTTTTAATAAGGCATTTACTGACCTCAGTGAGGTAATGCCTCCAGACTTCCTCCAGCCCTCGAGTGACAGCAACTTTTCCCATGACCCTACGATCATACTGGGCTCCCCAACCCCTTCTACTTCAGAATCATCACTCCAACAAAAGCCAGAAAGTACCTCCAAAAAACGCTCACCAAATCAAGAGCCAGCAGTGATATGCATGACGTCAAGCTCACCCTTGAGATTGTTCTCACTCCCCTAACCAAAATACTAAATTTATCATTTACATCAGATAAATTACCCTGACTCTGGAAAGTGGTGTGGTTACCCCAGTCCACAAAAGTGGGGACAGAACCAACCACACAAATAATCGCCCCGTATCAATTCCCCCCCCCCAAAGGCTCTAGATCGCATCATATCTGATCAACTGACAGACTACCTAGACAAATACCAATTGCAATGCCGACAGCATCACAGATTCCGGAAGCAACATAGCACCACTACCGCCCTTGTTGAATTCATGGGATATATTCATAGTGCCCTAGACTGGGGGCTCTTGGTAGGGGTTACTTATATAGACCTCACAGAGGCCTTCAACATCGTTAACCACCAACTGCTTCTGAACCAAATGGGCATCAAAGGTCACTCCAAAGAATCAGTCGCCTGGTTTAGGAGCTACCTCACTGGGAGAGTACAAAAAGTGAAAATTCAAGATATCCTCTCTGATAATAGGCCTGTTACTACATGGGTGCCCCAGGGCTCCATTCCTGGCTCATTACCCTTTAGTTCGTTTCTTAACCACCTCCCCCTAGTAGTACAGGACAACGTATAACAGTACAACCTCATTTATCCAAACCAAATGGGAGACAGACCTTTTGTTTGGATAAAGGAGTGGTTCAGATAATCGCGTTTACATTGAAAATAATGGAACGAAATTTAAACCATGTATACGCTTAGTGTATGAATAAAATGCAGTCGCTTAACTTAAAATTCATTTTATTAGAACAAATACAAATGAAAACATAAAACTATTCTTATGTGTTCATTAATCTATAATAAAAAATCGTACAATAATGTTTTTTTGTTTAGCAGCTTCATTTCATTTCCGAAGCACTTTCTGCTTTAGTTGTCTGAGCAGGAGTGTGTGTAGGTAATCACACACTGGCTTGACTCTCCAGCCAAAGGATGCAAGAAGCAAAAGCATTTTGCTCCTGAGATGCAATCACAAGAATGTTGGCATCCATGAGCTCCCTAATACCCCTTGTCCTCTGCATCAGCTGCAATCCACTCAGAGAGGTGGTCTTCAGGGATCTGCAGTTGTTCAGTTCAGCCAGTTCTAAAAGTCTGTCTGTTACTTCATCCTGCTATTCAATGGTAATTGGTGCAACAATGGGCATAAGCACTTGAGAATGGCTCCAGCTGTGTCTGCTTGCACCTCGGCCTACGATTTGGATAATAAGTAGCAGGCATCTTTTATGGTTACTTTTAATGGTTGTAACTTTTGCCGTAGTGTTTGGAGGTAGAAAAAAGCATGGCTGTGTTAATGGGCAGTACCTGCGCTTTTCATCAAACCAACCACATGTACTGTGTCTAAAAATAGCAAGAAATACAGAGGACACATCTCTGGTTCGGTTAATCCGGAGATTCTGATAATCGGAGGTTGGTTAAACAAAGTTGTACTGTATTGTACGCAGATGATGCAGCACTATACTCATCTCACTCCGACCCTACTGCGCTAGAAAGACAGGTGCAGACTAATTTCTCAGCAGTGGAAAAATAGTGTTTCGATTCTAAATTACTATTAAACTACAAAAAGATGAAAACAATAATATTTTCCTCTGCCCATAACAGACACAGGTCTTACCAGCTTCAAATAAGTAACAATCTAAAGTCACCCCTTGAAATGGTATATAACTTCAAATACTTAGGAGTTGCCGGCCCGGTGGCGCTGAGGGTTGAGGCGTTGGACGCCACACCTAGCACCACGCCCGGCGACCAAATTCAGGGAACAGACTCGGAGTCATTTAGGGTCGGCAAGGAGGCAAGGATTGAGTTTCCGGAGTGCAACTGCCTCCTTGCTCGATAGGGCTTGTGCTGCCCAAGGCCAGCACAACAAGAGGGATTTGGCCCATACAGAGGGTGCTTGGCTTCCTCCTCGTGGAGGTGGAGACAGCTGCTGCCCATTGCACGTCAAGCGCGGGAGAGAAAAAAAAAGAGGAAACACGGGACCTGGCAGGACTCATGGCGGCTCCGATGGGCCAGAAGATGCACCCCTACAGCGGGGGAGGTCATAGTCCCTGCCAGGTCCACCGAGGTGGCAATAAACAATATCGTGATAAAAAAAAAATACTTAGGAGTTACCTTAGACAGTACATTATCATATTCACAACATACTGACCTGGCAGATAAGACAGCAATCGCTAAGTTGGGTCTGCTCTTTAGGAACAAACACTGTCTAACTAATGAAGCTTTAAAAGTTGCGGTTTCAAGCTCAGTGCTGTCAGTCATAGACTACAGTTTGGCAGTTTACGGTGCGGCAACTCACTCGGCCCTCAAACGGATCAAGACTACACTCAACAAGGCATACAGGCTTGTTCTAGATGCAGACCAGCTGACTCACACTTGTGAGCTGTATGCTCAGTATGGTTGGCTCAATTTGGACTGTAGAATACAGTTGCAAGTTTGCCTTCTTGCCAAGAAATCAACACTAGGGCTCACCCCCACTAGTGTGATAAACCTCCTCAGCCTACCAAACTCTTCCAGATGTACTAGGGGCATGAAAAAACAACCACTAAAAGTCCCTTTCCAGTGGACCACCCAAGGTCAATGCTCCTATGAGTACCATGTGCCACTCTGGCTTAACGCCTTCGGAGAAGAGGCACAGAAGGAACTTAAGCTGGGACCTTTTAAATCAAAACTTCATATGCTAGTAGCACCTTCCAGCGACTGCAACTGTGGGATCTAATCATTCCCCCTGCCCCCTTTGTTCTGACTACATTCTATTAGTTCTCGCTCCACTCTGTCTCCCCCTCATCCCTGCTTTACATAGGACCCCGCCACCTCCTATCCTTACATAACAAGAACTTTCTATCTCACTTTTCTTTACAGTAGTATCACCTAGTGCTCCCTCCACCCTCTCTCCTCCAGCCAGCTCCTCCTCTTCCTGCTCCCCCACCCTTCAATTTACTCACTCTTTGAACCTCGCTACCAGTGGCTACCTCCCCCCTCTTTTCTACTCCATCTACCCCCTCTACATTGTCCTCAGGCATCCATCCCTCTTCCACCTCCCACTGTGACCACTCTCTCCCCCCCACCTTATTTTCCCTTCTCTGGCTCTCTCTCGCTTCCATTATCAGTATGCAACCATTCCTTTGCACTTTCCCCTTTGAATTCAGGATGCAATGTGTTTCATATTAGTCCTTCTGGCACTTACACAATAGATCTGATTTTTTTTTTCTAAATCATATCTTGCTTGTCTTTGGATCTCTGGTAAATACTCACTGTAAATATTGTCCTTTTGTACCGCCCACAAACTACTGTAACCACATTTCCTTTGTATTTGTTGCCGTACTGAAGTGGAACTCTGTAAACTTTGCTATTGTTGTTGTACGGACGTGGAACCTCTGTAAATGAGTCACTGGCTCAAAGGTATTTCTGAATAACAAATAAATAAAAGACTGTGCCAAGAGAAAGACCTTCCTACCCAGGGTAGCAAATCCCACTGAATCTTGTCTGGGGTGGGGTCTATCACATCTCAGATGCCACAGCCCCAGTCGGGTCTGGATGACCTGAAGCCCAAACAGGGGTGAGGTATAGCACCTGCAGACCTAGGGAGTATGGAATACCATTTTCAGAGGTCCTTGGGGGTGGGAGATGTGGAATAACAGTGCCTCCCAAACAGCACTAGAGGCTTCCTCCATGGCCTTAGGCCAAGAAGGCATGCAGATAGACCAGTTTTGGAACACCCAGAAGTCCCAACAGTTAAGGTGATGGGATCATGACTTGCCAGGGCAAAAATGCCCAATGCCGGCATCATCTCCACAAACCGCTGGTACAAGACATACTTAGCAGATAAGGCTGAATGGAGGAAGGCTTTGTTGTCTTCTCATGAAGAAGTCAAGGGATGTGAAACATAGCGACCAACAGGGTTAGGCACCAGACAAGAGACTGAACTGGGCTCTATCATGTCTTGGTACTACAGCTCTATGGTGCAAATTCAGGCACGGAACTGGCCTGATGTAAGAGACCCAGGAGACCTGAAAAATGTGGGTAGCCTGCCTATCCAGTCCACATAAGCTGAGGGATGGGATACAGCTCATTGGGCTGGAGTGCTGTGCCTGAAGAATGGCACTAAGGCTCCAGCAACACTCTCACCATAGGGAGGTATCGAGTGGAGACTCCAGTTTCTGACATTACTACACTGGAGAAGGTGGAAGAATAGTGGCCTTGGAAGAACACAGTATGACCAAGGAATTCCTGCTGAGGAGTCAGCCACTCTGGAAGACCAGATCCATACCTGGCATTGATGCCAAGATTGGGCCCATAAGAAAACTCCACACTGAGGCTGATGTCTGTCTATGAATCAGTGCCACAAGGGAACAACGTCCTCAGCACCGAGATCCTCCTCAGTGTTGACCTTAGTACCGTTTTTGGTGCCAGTGCCGGCACCATCACCCTTCTCGGCATTATCTGCAATGCTGAGGTGTAGGACAGCACTCGGGAAAACACTTACACTGGCACAAACACCAAAGCCAGGTCCAACACCACACCACAAATGGTGTTGGTGCTAGGCCCAGCACTGCCGTTGGTGTGACCCTCACAGTCATCACCGTAAACAGCCTCAACCACGAGTCCATCACTCAGACTGAGTGGACAGTGTTAGGTTCTCCACTGGCCACCAAGGAGGAGCCAGTGGTCCACCTGACTCTACCACCAAGGACTCCAACACAAACCCAGCGTGGTTGGGAAGGAGTCTTGTACCTTGGCTGACCCACAAATGACAACAAGGGACCTAGAGAAATGGTCCAAAGTCCTCTCCTGGAACTTCCTGTGGGGGCTTTTGCCCCAACTTTCAACCCCAAAGTTGGAGAGTGCAGTAGTCCACCTAGAAGCAGCCATCACAGCAGTCCACAATGTGGCCTGGTCCTAGGCAAAAGAGATACACTTGATACTGTGTGGTAGCAGTTTTCTTTCCACACCTACAGAAATAAAATGGAGGGTCCCATTTGCCCCTTTTTTTCTTCCAACAACTTTGGTGTCACAAACAATAATAAAGAGGAAAAGCAACGAGGTGAATGGTGATGAACTGAGGCAATGACGACTCACTACCATGGTGCACACTCAACGGCATGAAGAAACGAATCAAGGCAGGTGAAGTAGCCAGCACTGATTATTGGCCAACATGCACCACCATGCGATTTCACCCAGGTACCATGGGCCTGTAGTCGTTACAGGCCCCCTGGCCAAACGTTTTGTTTCTATGGGGTCCTAGTGGCTCTGCCTTAGACCCAAGTGTGGGACTTCATGACGTGAAAATTGATTTAGGGAAGATTTACATGTTTCTGTCATGATGTCATTGTTGCCTAAGCTTGTCACAGCTACTACGTCCAAATGAGCCTCAGCCACCAGCACTTTGAGGTCACACATTTTATTCCCTAGATTTCTGACTTCACAAACACTACTCTCAAGAAGGTCTGCTAGCCCTCTCTTCCTATGTTTCTCTTCACCCGCCGCTTTCTGCTCCCATGATCCCCTTGCTTCCTACATACCTACTATCTCTGCTCCCTCTAGGGGTACCATGCTTTCCTTTCCTAGTACCTTTCTCTTCTGCTTCCCTAACTCCTGCTACTGCATTGCTAATCCTTTCCATCTCCTACTGTCTCCTCTTGCATTTTCCAGCGTGTCATCCCTTTCACTATGTTTACCTCTGCCCTGTTTGGTCCTTGACTGTGTCAGGGGAGGCCTGTATTGCCTCTCTGCTTGTGTTGGTGTGCCTAGCCTTGTCTGCATTGCCTCCCCTTTCCTAGTTTAACTGAGTCATGATGTGAGCTGCATGAAACTTCTCTTCGCTGCACTGCCACTTCTCTCCCTCGCATGCCCTTGGTAGGACATCAAGGAAGGTTATCGAGCTTGTCCTCTCATCCACAGTCCTGCGTAGAGTA
Organism: Neoceratodus forsteri; assembly: GCA_016271365.2. Classification (NCBI taxonomy): domain Eukaryota; kingdom Metazoa; phylum Chordata; order Ceratodontiformes; family Ceratodontidae; genus Neoceratodus; species Neoceratodus forsteri. Next base: position 1,269,149,596 of record CM057449.1, on the reverse strand, counting down.
GACAAACTCTTCTGAACCTTTTCAGCACTCCCCCTGGCCAAGTCAATCATGCCTACATGCACCACCATGTCTGGCTTCCCTCCCTCCTTTCCAATAAGCTCCACCATTTCAAGTCTGAGTCTGGTTGCCATGGCCACGGGGGAAGCGCAAAACCATATACTTAATGAAATATAAAATGTTACCTCACCTCCAATTCAGGAGAAAGATCCCATAGACAAATCTGTCCATCGTGGCATCCTGTGACGATGGTTGCCAGGTCATCCATTACCAGTAAAGTTGAAATACAGTGTGTAGGAGCTTTGCGGCCCCACAAAATGACTGGTAAAACAATGCTGTGTCCCGCCATTTTTGTTGCAGACCTGTGAATTACATTGAGACAGAGAGAATTAGACATAAATACTGTAAACAGCAAGACTTGACAAAATTCTGTCATTACTACCAAATTATATTTCATTCTAAAATATCTAACATGTAGTGGACCTTAAAAAGGGAGTTACTCCCCATAGTATGAACATGGAGGGAGAAGTATAGGAAGGTGTATCAGGGGAAACAGAGGGAAGCACGGAATTCAGTAAGGAGCACGAAGGCACAAATTGAAGAGCCCAGGCAGTAACAAAAGGGGACAATATATTTTTCTGGTATGTAAGTGAAAAGAAGATGACCATGGGAGGGACAGGAAGGGGAATGTGCAGAGGGAGACCTAGAAAAGGCCGACATCCTGAATAAAACTTTTGTTCAGTGTTTACAGAGGAAAGAGAAGGGGAGGGGCCACAAAAAAAGGAACAGGAGCTTTGGAAGGGGAAGATGGACACTAGTCCTTTTTCAGAGGAAAGAGTCCTGAAGGGACTTTATTTATTTAGTTTTTGTTGACGGGTAAGTGCACTAGACAAATCCTGCCTATTTCGGAAGCACGACCGGGAGGGGATACAGATGAGTGCCAACTGACCCTTGAACCAGATTAGGCTGTTGGTGGTATTTTAGTGAATGAGGGAAATTTGGCCAGGACACCGGGAAATTCCCTACTTTTCGATAAGTGCCATGGGATCTTTAACATCCACCTGAACTACCACCAATCCAGGCAGATGGGACCTCAGTTTAACATCTCATCCGAAAGACAGCACCTCAGAAGTGCAGCACCCCTCTCATGCTGCACTACAGTGTCAGTACTGGGATATTAACCTAAGTGCCATATGTGGGAACTGAACCCACAGCCCTCTGATCTCCCGGCCTCAGAGGCAAGTGTGCTACCTACTGAGCCACTGACACTGATCACTTAAAAATCTGAAAGTGGACAAAGCAATGGGATCAAACAGGGTGCATCCAAGGTTACTGAGGGAGCTCAGGGAGGTAGTTCAAAGGAAATAGGAGTGGTTCTGGAGGACTGCAGGAGGACAGATTTAGTCCCATTTCATAAAACTGATAGCAGGGGGGAGGAGGCTGGCAGTTATAGGCCAGTCAGCCTTACATTGGTGGTGGGAAAGTTAAAGAGCTAGTGGAACCAAAATAGGTAGGGAGGAAAATAACACACATTTTACTAAGCAGTTAGTTGCAACTTCTTATTTCTAAAGTAATTTTCTTTTTCATTTTGCTCATTAGAGTGTCTTCCATATCATAATATTATGCTGGATGTGTGAAACAGCTCAGCCTGGCAGCTAACATATCTATCTATCCCCCCTTCCCCCCAACTACATCAACAGCATTGTGATCTCATAGACAAGAGACATCACAGGTGACTAACCTGGCAGCTACTGAGCGGCCGTCCCTAAGCAGTAGTGAGGTCACATTACTGATGATGCAGTGGGGGGGGGGGGGACAGCTGCTAGCCCACACATCACACTACTGACATCAGGTAAATAACCTTCTAATTAACCAAAGGGAAAAGAAAACTAATAGCTGACCGTTTTAAAAAACTAATATTAGTTTTAGGCAGTACACTAGCTCTTTAATGGCATCATTGTCGAAGGAAAGGATTGTGAATCCAATGAGTTACGAGACCTGAGGCAGCATGGATTCACGGGGGGGGGGGCACATGTCAAATGAATCTGATAGATTTCTTTGACTAGGTGACCAAGGAATTAGATCGCGGTGGATGTGGCCTATCTAGATTTTAGCAAGGCTTTCGACACTGTTCCACATAGGAGACTAGTAAGCAACCTGGGAGTGGTAAACTAGGTAAGAAACTGGTTAGGAGACTGCGGACAGAGGGTGGTGGTAAACTGAGTTCACTCCAAGGAAGGAAGGGTGACCGGGGGGGGTGCCTTAGGGTTCAGTGCTGGGACCGGTCCTCTTTAATGTCTTTATAAGTGAAACTGCAGAGGAGCTGGAAGGGAAGGGAAGGTCTTCCTCTTTGCACATAACAGCAAAATCTGCAACAGTGTGGTCACTCAGGAGGTTATAAAGGATTACCAGGGACCTGAGAAAACTCAAAGAGTGGTCAAGGGTATGGCAGCTGGGTTTCAATGCAAAAAAAAAAAAAGTACAAAATAATGCACTTAGGGCTCGGAAACCCTGAGGAAGAGTACAAAATGGATGCAGTGATACTGACGACGATCAAGCAGGAAAAAGACCCCAAGGGTAATCATAACAGATGACAAGAAGGTGGCAAGCCAGTGTGAAAAGGCAGCTGGGAGGGCTAGTGGAATGCTGGGGTGCACAGGGAGGACTATCACCAGTAGAAGGACACAGGCTGTGTTGCCCCTGTAAAGATCTCTGGTAAGACCCCAACCAGAGTAGTGTGCCCAGTTCTAGAGACCATATCTCCAGAAGGACACAGACGGCAACTAAAATGGAGCAGAGTCTGCACCAAAAGTCCTACGAGAAGAGACTGAATGACCTCAATATGTACACCCTGGAAGACAGGAGAAGGAGAGGGGGGGATATGATAAAGACCTTTAACTACCTCACAGGGGTAAATAAGGTACAAGATGGAAGTATTTTTTAGAAAAATGGAGCTCAAGAACAAGAGAACGTGCTACGAAGCTGGAGGGGGTGGATTCAGGAGAGATGTGAGGAAGTACTTCTCCACAGAAAGGGTGGTGAATTCCTGGAACAGCTTTCTAGCAGAGGTGATGGGGGGCGACAGCATGGGATAGGCATAAGGGAATCTTAGTGGAAAGAAGGGGTAGGGAAAAGAGTCAGATCAACTATGGTGTGCAGCAATACTGTAGGTAGGGAAAAATGGTCATACTGAGCAGGCCAAGCAGTCCATATGTGCCATAAAATTCTATGTTTCTATATTATGCAGGTAATTATTATGTATAATGCACTGCACAATACTAGCTGGTTCATGCCTTTCTGTGCATTAACCAATCCTCCCACCCTGAACACCGGCAGCACTCTGTGAATTGCCCACATACACGGCCTATCCAAGACAGTTATTGTTACAGAAATGGAGGCTGAATAAACAGAGTCAGAGGAACATCTGCTAAGTCACCCAATAGTGGCACTGTTTTCCAATCTTCGTTCCTCATACTGCTTCAGCGCAGACATGCTCACACCCACTTACAAGTGTGCATGCATCCATGCACCCTAGTCAGCTGGAGGTGATTATCCATACCCACAGCCTCCTCCAAGAGGCCAGAGTTGCTGGCATACAAACTCTTGGGGGTACCTCTAGGATAGCATAATATGGATAGTGAACTGACTTCAGGCAGCTAGAAATCGATTCTTCTGGTGGACTGTAGAAGCGGAAAAAATTATGCTTATGACAGTGCATATTAAAATGGACATCTTTTCGGTAAGATTATTATTTTAGCAGATAATGGCTCTTTAAGGACAGCAGAATATACAGACAGTACTGTGTGTGTGTGTGTGTATATATATATATATATATATATATATATATATATACACACACACACACATATACATATATATATATATATTATAGTTCCACATTGTAGAAATACTTTAGTTTGTGAAATAGGCAATTTTGTTTACAATTCTGTTGGTGGATATTTAATATATTTTTTAAATGTAGTTTTTCTCCTAATCAATACATAAAACAAATAAGTGCAGTTCATTGTTGTGAATTAATCAGAAAACTGGGTGTTACAAACAGCCTGACAACTTCCTATGTAGGTTATCTTATTCACTGCACCTGCTGTAGGTTAGGCTTTAGATATCCAGTGTGGATAAGTGAAAATACTGTACAGTAGGTTCAACTGAAATTCCAGCATAGCTACTGGTTCACTGTATGACCTTGGGCAGATGAACTAACCCCCTGACCTCCTTGTGCCTCTGTCCTCCAATCTGTAAAACTGGTTAGAAGCAGGAACCCATGGGAAACAAGATACTCTGCTGGGCTGGGCAATTGCTGGGCTATTGTGGGCCAGGTAAATAAATTTGAAATGCAAGAAAATGCATAAAATGATACACAAACTGATTTGCCATTAACAGTAGACCAAGCTTGAGTACAACTCTGTGACATGACAAAAGCCTTGTAGGCCTGTCTTTAAAAGAGGGTGTCACAGTGCTTCCTTCCTGAACAAGACCCCACTAACACAAAACAAATAGGTTCATTAAATGATTGCTGACAATAGGAATTAAAGTTAAAAAGTCTTCATCAGGAATTATATATTCAAAACGTTGTTCTTTACAGATAATTTCATACACTGTTAACCCTTTTTGTATCATATTATTTCTAGCTGGAACCCCGGATTTTATGATTGCTTACCTTCTCTAAAAGTTGTTGATCTTGCTGGTTGTTTTATCTGCTTCCTTTCTTAGGAAAACTGAAATGCATGCTTGTGGTGTAATTATACACAACGCTGTTTTGTTTAAAATCCTTGGTTTACCCCTACTGCATACCTCTGAACATTAGGAACATTCCTAAGCAATGCAACCACTCATGATGTAATAGTTCTCCCACTGCATCACGGGTGGCTAGATTGTGTTGGAGGACTCCCTAAGTCCAGGAAAGATACAGTGTAAGTTAATCAAGAACTGTAAACAAACATATTTTTGTCACACCAGTATAGTGGGCGGTTTGTTTTTTACAACGTTAAAAGGAAAAAAGAAATCAGAATCAAACACCAGCTACGTGTACATCAGCGAATTCTACGTGAGCAATCGTAAAATGTTTTTTAAACTAGGGACGTAAGGAGGTTGACAGTGTCCAAACAACAATTCTAGCTTTATTTGTAACCCATACATGGACATAATCCTCTGTTTTTGTATAACAAAAAATGCTGCATTTCTTTGGGTTTCCCCTCAAAGGAAAATAAAAAAAATTAGGCAATATTCCTCATTAGAAAATTAAAGAGATTCTGTACACTTGAAATAGTAAATGCAGTGCTTACTTAAAATGAAAGATAATGCTGGCGATAGTCCCCTTCTGTAACTTTTAACGATTTTTCTTGCAGCCATAATTTAACTGGAAGGGATTGTAATTTGGCCCAGACACGGTGGCCAGCAGATCCCTTCTACTTCCATATTGATCTCCACACCCTTGTGCTTTTTTATGCATTATGATAGCGAGTTGAAGATTAATGGAGGCCACTGCTCGACTAACAAGGGCCTTGTTAGTCAAGTAGTGGCCTCCATTAAGCACCAACTCACCATTATAATGCATAAAATAGTAATTAAAAAATACCCTCATTCATTTCAATTAGGCATGCCCCCATGCTCTCCCTTGCTGCATGTCACAGCGCGAGGGTGTGGAGATCAACACGGATGTGGAAGGGATGGGTAGGTTAACCGGCCCCTTCTGCACCAGGGAGACTGGATATGCTCTCTCAACAGGCAAGATGCATATCTGCATATCAAGGTGCGTGACTCTCACCAGCAGTACCTCAGATTCCAGTTCAAGGGGGAACATTTTCAGATCTGGGCCTTGCCCCTTGGCTTGTCCTCGACACCGTGGGTGTTTACCAAATGATTGGCAGTAGTGGTGGCAGCCCTCCGGAGGGAGGGACTCTATGTCTTCCCTTACCTGAACAATTGGTTACTCAAAGTGCAGTCCAGGGAGCACCTGCTCAAGACCCTGGAACGCACCACACAATTGTTCCAGGACCTAGGGATCACTGTCAATCTGCCCAAGTCAGTCTTGACCCCTGTCAATGTCTACAGTACACAGGGGCGGTGCTGGATATGGCTTAGGGTATGGCCTTCCTACCCAACTGCTTTACTACAGCAGATATATGTTACAGCCCATTTCCTCCTCGGGCTCTTGGGCCTGATGGCAGTAGCTATTGTGATGAGGGTCTGGTACTGGGCTCTAGAACACAGTCTCAAACTGTTGGCCGTCCATGTTCCAGGCATCCAAATGTTCTGGCAGGCAAGCTAAGCTGGTCACAGTCCAGGATGCATGAATGGGAGCTGATGACTTTGGTTGTTGACGACCTGTTTGACAGGTGGGATTGTCCAGAGTTGGACCTTTTTGCATCCCCACTCCACGCAAAACTGCCGTGTTTCTGCTCACTCGCTTTAAGGCCTGGGGTTCTGTGATAAGATGGGAGTTTTCTCTATGCCTTTACCCCCTTTCCTCTCATCCAGAATGTGTTGCTCAAACTTCACATAGAAGGGGCCACTCTGATCCTCATCGCCCCCTTCTGGCCTCGTCAGATCTGGTTCCCCTTACTTCAACAGCTGGCAGTGGAACCTCCAGTACCCTTACCCCTGTGCAAAGGCTTGCTATCACAGGAACAGATGACCCTGGTTCATCTGGACGTCAAGTCTCTGCACCTCCATGCCTGGCTCCTGAAGACATAGCCATGACTAGGTATGGGGTGTCCCAAAATGTAGCCAGTATTCTGGTAGCCACTAGGAGGCCCTCCACCAGGGCCACTTATTCCATGAAGTGGAAGTGCTTTGCTCTATGGGTGGTTTCCCATCAGTTGGGTCCTTTCACTTGTTCAGTGAATCAGATTCTAGAGTACTTGCTGTTCCTTTCAGACGCTGGCCTGCAATACTCCTTGCTTAAGGTGCACCTGTCAGCCATTTCTGCCTTTCATCTGGCTATCGATGATCGTACAGTGGCACAACTGGAGGTGTCCCATACTTTCTTGCAGGGCATTCTTCATCTGAAACCTCCAATCCGCAATCAGGTCCTACACTGGGACTTGAATTTTGTATTAGAAAGCTTACTTTGGCTCCTTTAGAGCCGTCCACGACATGCAAGCTATGTTTTCTGTTAAGGAAAGAGTTATGTTTAGCTGCTATTACTTCTAAGGGGTCGAAATTAAATTTTGCAGCCTCTAGCCAGCAGGGCTAGTGACTGGAAAAATCCACTGGCCCCACAAACATTTCCACTAGTCCAGTTGGTGTACATACTGAAGTGTTGCCTTCTCCAGTACAAGCCCACAGGGCTAATTAAATGAAAATCTTACTAGCCTGATACAAAATCTACCAGCATTTGGCTAGCGGGCCTGTGCCAATTTCGACCCCCGTTTCTGCCCAGACGTGTGAGCAGCCTTATTTGATTTTCCACAAGACAGGTTGTCTTTGTGTACCAACTTTACGTTTCTATTGAAGGTGGTGTCTGAGTTTATCCTGAATCAAACCATCCACCTGCCTGTTTATTATCCTGAGAATGCCAGTCCATGGGAAGCATTGCTCCATACTTTAGATGCACACAGAATTTTGCATTAGTATACACACCTTAAGAAGGATGGCAGGAAGTCCACGCAAATGTTTCTTTCACCACTGGGAAAGAGGGTATTCCAGTTTCTAAACCGTGCTTGTCCAAATGGTTATCCAACTACATTACTTTTTGTTCTAGAAGTACAGTAAGGTACTTCCTGGGGCTGTTCTTGGCCATTCCACAAGGGGCATGGCTACTTCTGCCTGGTTCAGGAATGTGTCAGCTGCTCAGATCTGTGCTGCTGCCACTTGAGTACTATCCATACTTTCACCAAGCATCACAGTCTGGACATTGCCTTGAGACGTAGGGCCAGCTTCCAGGTCTCCTTTCTTAGGCTTATGGCATCCAGCCACCCAGACAGATCTGTCTGCTATCAGAACTGCTTGGGACTCATTTCATAGGCATGGCCTGCTGCAAGAGATAACCTTGATGAAGATAGTATAGTTACGTAAGAACTTACTGTAACAGTAGGTCTTTGAGAGGATCTCTTGCAATGGGCCATGCCATCCCACCCTCCATCCCCCTTGGCCTTAGGGTTTGTCTGTCTCTCTTTCTCCTTGACAGTGTGCCTTCTGTTTTTGCCTTATTAGCTTGGTGGGAACTTCTGGCTCTTCCTCAGTTCACCAGCGGGAGCATTTCTGCTTATGGTCTCCGGCAGGAGAACTGAGGAGGCCGCAGGGTCGCCCACGTTTATATGGGAGGGATGCTGTCAGCATGTGACATTAGCGTAGGTGGCCTCCATGCTAGACTGCTAGCTAGAAAAGTTTCTTTGTGGTCCTAGTGCCTGGCAGCTGTACTTCCATAGGTGTAGCCTGCCGCAAAAAAATCCTCTCGAAGATCTCCTGTTATAGTAAGTTCCTACGTAACTGTACTTTCTAGTAATGCCTCCTGGAAGGCATCCAACAGAATCTGATACTTAGCCGTGACTGTAACGTTCTAGTCCACAGCCAGCATACTGAAATCTCTAACTACCACTATTTTTCCTAGATCGGTTGCCCTCTTAAGTGTCTCTTCCAGTATGTGTCTCTTGATTCTGGCCTGGTGGCCGGAAGACCATAATGGTATGGATTTGTTTCCCATTCCTTGTTACCGTTGGTACCCACAAGATTTTCAGTTCACCCCCCACACATACAGCGCTACCCCTCTTCCCCTGCCCTCTGACTTGTCCTTTCTGAACAGCATGTAGACTGGTATGGTCTTGGCCCAGTCATGATTCGAAGTTGCTCATGTCTGTGTTACCGCCACCATGTTTTATCCCGCCTCCGTGACCAATGCCTGAAGTTCTGGCATTTTGTTTTCCAGACATTTCCTGTTTCGCTCGAGTTTGTGAGATGCTGCTCGGTGGGGACAGGCCAGCAAGGCCCCTCTTCTTGTGACATTTTGTATGTGCCTTTCTTCCCTGACTTCCTCCTTACTAGTTTAAACTAGTGATGTGTTGCATTCATCTTTCTCTTAGCACCCTCCTGCCCTCCTCATTGGGAATGCAATCTGTCCCTCATGAACCACCTCCAGCCCCTCCATTTTGGCCCAAGGAAACCGAAATCCTTCCTTCCTGCACCAGCCCTTTAGCCATCTATTGAACTGTTCTCTTTGGTTCAGGTATGCTCTGTACAGACAGTTGGTGAGACCCCATCTGGAGTACTGCATGCAGTTCTGGAGAAACCTTTTCCACAAGGACATAGACAGGACAGAGGCAGTACAGAGGAGGGCAACTAAAATGGTGCAAGATCTGCACCAGAAATCATATGGAAGAGAGAGACTAAAGGAGCTTTATATGTATACCCTCAAGGAAAGAAGGGGGGGACATGACAGAAACTTTCAAGTACCTCAAGGGAATCAACAAAGTCCAAGAGGGTAGCATCTTTCAGAAAACAGATGTGTAAGAACAAGGGTGCACAATCTGAAGATTTGGGGGGACGGCTCAGAGGCAACAAGAGGAATTATTTTTTCACAGAGAGGGTGGTGGACGCATGGAACAGCCTTCCTGAGGAGGTTATGGGGTCAAAACCAGTGGGGGAGTTCAAGAATGCATGGGACAGACATAAGGCAATTATAGTGGGGTGTAGGAGAAAGTAGACTGTTGTTATCTGTAGCTTATACAACAGGTAGGGAAAAGGGCAGACTAGGTGGGCCAAGAGGTCCTATCTGCCGTCAAAGTCTATGTTTCTATGCGGTAGTACCTCAGAGAAGGTTACTGCTCCTGCACTCTCTCCTTTGTCACCTTTCTCAGAGCACAGAAGTCTGCCTTCATCTGTTCCATGCTCCACTTGCTCAGATCATTCGTGCCCACATGCATAATCAGATCTGGGCTTTCCACCCCCTCTCCCACGCATTTCACCACTCTGATTCCAGTGTCCCTGTCTATTGAGTCAACTACTACATGTACCTGCCTCATGCCCCAGTTAGGGCTTGATCTTCCCCCCAGGCTGCTCTGCAGCAGAGCTTGCCTGCTGGGGGTGCTAGCCCCCTCATCTCTCCTGGTGGAAGACTGGGGCACCTCCTGTTGCAGTAGGGTGATGATCCTATTGCTGGTGCACAGCCCTGGTTTCTTAGGCTTGGGCTCTCCCCCTTCTTCCCTTCCCACCCCTTACTATTACTACATCTTTGAGGAAGGCTACATCGGTGGAGGTTTTTAAGCAGGGCCTAAAGGCACACCTTTTTAGAGAGGCATTGGATATTTAGCTACAGTGGGTTTTACTGATTTTTTATTGTTATTTATTGACTTTCTTTACTGTATTAATTGTCTGACTCGTTTTAAACTGTGTATTGTATACTGTCACACCTCTTTTTTGTTAAGTGCCCAGAGCCTCTGGAATTGGGCGCTTAAGAAATAGAACATTACTTACTTACTGTCCAGCAGGCTTCTTGGGCCTGAGATGGCCTATGATATTGCTGTGGCAGAACTGCCTTATGCGGCCAGGTGACCTCCACTCTCAAGAGACATATTTCAGCTTTTGCAGCTTTAAGCTCCACTGTTATTGCCTGGAGCCTCCTACATCTGAGACAGTGGCCAAACTCCCAGAGTACTTTGTTGTTCATCTTTGTCCCACATCACCCACACTCCACCACATTTCGCTAAGTGACTCCCTCATATTGTGGTTTACTGTAGAGAAGAGAGTTTTATAATTATACCATAAGGCTATCAGAGTTATTAAAGGGCCCCAGGATATACTTGCCTGTCTAAACGTTGCTAGCTTCCACCATGTTAACCTCAAGAAGGGACATCAGTTCCAGGGTTCATTTCAGATATTTACCTATGTGGGACATTGACGTGCAAAAAGTAGGGGTGAAGTTTTACGGGGGGAAAAAAAAGAGTCATATTGTTCAACCAAGCCCAGATTTTCAAAGCAACGGCATAAAACTGTTAGAACAGTAAGACACATTTCCCCATGGGAGAATAAAAGATGGGTCAGTTAAAAACTGTGTAACATTTGTCACTTTCCCCCACTTTGAAATGAATACTAAGTTTAGTTCACAGGTTGCCATGTTGTTGCTGTAACTGGGTATTCTGATGGGCTAACCGAAATACACATTTTATTCCATCTCAAAATGTTCTTTATATATAAGGGCAAGTTTTTATTAGACACAATCCTAGGCAAGCACACGTCAGTTGAAACAGCGCCCGGACTGTGAGACATCCCCAGTGCAGGCTCAGGTGATTATGAGGACCCTGCTGAAACTGTTCACTCTCTTTCAGATGACAGGTCCCCTTTAAGGCGAATTAGAACTAGCATGTGTGCACAGCATACTTTTTTGTCTCTGCATATGGAGCAGGGGTTGGACCGGATAGCTCTAAATCCCCTTCAGACCTTTAGTTATTATGTATAGCTGTGTAATTGTTTGCTATTATCTATTGCTTTTTCACAGTAATTTGTAGGATTTCTAATTTTAGGGAAAAAACTGAAAATTGGTGGCAAGAAATTTAAGTCAGTTTAGTTCAGCACATCGTTCTGCACGAGTATCATAGCAACCTGGAATCTGATGACAAAGGGTCTGCCCATACTATACTGCCTCACCCCTATGGCCTGTACTGGTGGGCGATCTTCCTCTTCTCCCATTCTCTCACACCTCAGTTCCGTGCCCCCCCCCCGGGATTGTGAGTCCCCTTGCCCTGTCCTAGCTGTGTTTAAACCCTATGGGTAGCTGCCCTGACCACTTCCACCAGCAGTCTGCTCCATGGTTCAACCACCCTTTCTGTGAAGTAAAACTTCCTCACATCTCTCTCGAACGTGACCCCCACCAACCATCAATCATGCCTCCTGGTGACTGTGCCCCAATTTCTTCCAAACAGGTCTGCGTTTTTCACCCTGTTTATACCCATCAGAAATGTGTATGTTTTTATCATGTCCCCCCTCCTGCAGCTGTCCTTCAGTGAGTACATATCTATGTCCTCTAGCCAGGGAAAGCGCTAGATGGGGCAAAAAGTTGCAGCTTGCCTGGAAATGGCAACGTTTTCACCTCACAGTGGGTCCAAAGTGGTGCACCTGTCTGTAACAACAGCTAAAAGATGGAAAAGTAATCAGTAAAAAAGTATTTTCACTTGACAGATTTAAGCTTCTATACTGGTGAAATCTGTACTTGTGATTAGGTTTTGACCCTCATCTTTTACACCAGTGAGTCTAATTTGACCCATGTTTTAAAACCCCTAGCGCTGTCACTGCCTCTAGCCATTCCTTATAAGATCTGCCTTGTTGGCCCTGGCTCATCTCGGTGACCCTCCTTTGCACCGACTCCAGATTATGTTCTTCTTCAGGTGTGGACTGTAGAACTGAACACACTACTTCCGATGAGGCTTCAAAAGGGATCTGTATAGTGGGCAATATTACCTCGGTTCTCCTACTGTCAAAACTCTTCCCTATACACCCCGGCATCCTCGGTCCCTTGTTGTATACTTTGTTGCAGTGACTCATTTTCTTGAGGGAGTCACCGAGTATGACCCCCTGGTCCCTGTCCTCTGTTGAAGTGGCCAGCGTAACCCCTCTCATTCAGTATTCTCGCGTGGTTTGCGTCTCCCTAAGTGCATTACTTTGCACTTCATGGCATTAAATCTCAACTGCCAGGTATCTGACCATCTCTCCAGCTTCTTTAGTCCATCTGGAGCTCCCACACCCCTTCTTCACGATCTACGCTGCCGCAGAACTTGTGTCATCAGCAAAGAGACATAGTTTACCCCGGATATCTTCCCCTATGTCAATGATGAAGATACTGAATAATACAGGTTCCAGGACCAATCCCTTCGGCATCCCAACTGTAATCTCTGTGTCCCTTCCACCAAACTGATTTCCTACCCAGCAGTCTAAATCATGATCTACTCCTACCTCCTACAACATTTTCAGCAGTTTTCTGTATGGTTATGGAACTGATGGTCTTTCTTAAAGGAGACAGGAAATGATTTTTACATAGTTAACTGCCCTTTCATCTTCTTTTCCATGGCAGTGATGCATTCTGATATGCTTTGATGATTTTTTGATAAATAAATAATCTAACTTTGGGGTGCCCTCAGATCTACATAGAGTTCCACTCTCCTCACCAGCTACTGCACTTGATTTTCATATTTTTACGACATTCTATGACATCAGTAACTTCCATTCCATGTTATTCATCTGAATGGCCTGGAAGGGTGTTATTGAGGTCATAGAATGTTCAGGCAGTATGAAAAGAGAGAGCAGCAACTGCTGAGCAGAGAGTGCCAGGGGAGTTAAAAAGGTAAAAGAAAATTAGATTATTAATTAAAAACAAAGGTTGAAAAACATGTCACAATACTGGGTAGCCAATAAAAGAACTGGAGGGCATCTAGAGGTATAAAAACTGTTTCCTATCCCCTTTAACTCGAAGCAGAGCAAATCTACTGTCTGTGCACTGACTGACCCCTTAGTGACCTGCTCTGGCATAACCTTCCTGGCACAAAACCATGCTGCTGCTTGTCCTGTAAGTCCATTATCCTCCAAGTAGGCCACCAAGCATTCTTGACTGTGAACTCCATCAGTTTTACTACATTGGAGGCAAGACTGGCAGGCCTGTAGTTGCCTAGGTCCTCCCTATCCCATCACCTTGTAGAGTGGTACTGCGGCAGCAGATCTCCAGTCCAGTGGCACTGTTGCTGATATCACTGAGTCATTAAATGAGGTTAAGGGTACTGCCAGTTCTGTGGCCAATTCCCAAAGTATTGTTTGGTACAAATTGTCTGAGCCTGTTATTTTATCTACCCTGCAGTCTTCCAGTCCCTTCTTCAGCCAGTAGTCTACCATTATCTTTACCCTGCTCATTTCACTCCCCACCCCAAATGTGGTGGCCTTGCTACTGCTCTCTAGTACAGGTCCATCATCCTGTACTGTGAATATCAAGGAGAGGTAATTGTGCAGTACATTCACCTCCGCTTGATTTCTTCAACTGCCCTAACCCCCCTCTGCTAACCAGAACCCCCCCACCCCCCGAATGTATAAAAAAGCATTATTCCTCACCCTTACACCCTCGCAATGTACAGCTCAGTGTCTGCCTTTGCTCTCCTAACTGCCATCATTGCCTCTTCTAGTCTAAGTTGAGATCCCTGCCATTTTGTTTTTATTTCTTTTTTAACCTGCTCTGTAGTTCATTATGTCTCTTTTTAACAGCTTGGTGCTCCTTCTTTTGTGTGCCACTGATCAGGACCTCTGGGAGTGTTCAGGCTTGAAAGAGCCTGTGCAAGCAGAGCAGGTGCCATCCCCTATAAGTATCACTGTCAGCATCTTACCACCCTCCTTCTGTCTAGAAGAGACTCTGTTTTAACTCATGACATTTTAAACCACCTCATTCATTAGAGGTTTCCTTTCAGTATTTGGTAGATTATGCTTATTTTCCCCCTACACCTAATGTCATGGGATACTCTAACAGCTCAGTTGTTTATAATATAAAAGAAATGCAGTGCTTGACACTGCATTTTTGGACACGCCACAATTATAGTGATTCTGAATTTAAGAGTATTGTACTGTGGTAGTGCCACTGTAGTTAAGCTTTGTCAAAGCTAATATATGTTCATTAATATCCCTACTTTCTTTAAAGGTGACTGTTGTTTGGTACACTTGTCAATCAATCAAAATCTTTATTTACCCAGGCGATCACCACTGAGCAAGCTCATTTACAAGGTGGACCTGCAGTTTGCAAGGACAAGGGTACAGAATAGAGTACAAGTAAAATATATATAAAACAACAGTAGCAAGACGTATACAACAAAATATATATATAATGTAGAAATAAAAGTAAATAATATATACAGAGATGCCTTTATAATCCTATCCATCAATAACATGTTCATAGCCTGTAAAGGTATATGGAAAAGTGCACGCGTAGGAGGCAGGGACGCTGGCAGAAAGATTCTAGGATACTAAGCAGGTGGTATCACGGCATAGAGTGGGCGATGGGGGTGTGTGTTGCAGTGAGTACATAGTACCGGTGGGACTGGAATGGACTGAGGTGAACCGGTAGCACCAGTGGGACTACAATGGACTGAGGGAGGGGGGAGTAATCTTGGTAAGGGAACACTCAGTTTGAACGGAAAGGACTTAGATTGAGCGGAAACGTCAGCTGGACAACTAGGAACGGTGGAAACAGTTACAGAGCTCCACAAATATTTTGGCATACAGGGTCTTGAACATAGCAAGACTAACAGGGGAGTTAAGTCTCAGCCATTTCTGTATCCTATTCCAAAGCGTGGGTAGGACAAAGCTTATGGCTGCTCTTCCAAAGCGGGTACCGACCCTAGGTACTTTCAGGGAAATCGACGAGTTTCTTACTTGTTGTCTTACTGAAGAATATGAAGTCCAACAATGATAGAAATCGCTCCAGTTTAAACAGCTAGTGTACTGCTTAAAACTAATATTAGTTTTTAAAAGCACTCATCCATTACATTCTATATCTGAGGTCATTTTTCTTTTGACTTTGGTTAACTGAAAGATAGTTTGCCTGATATTAGTAAGTGTGATGTGTGGGCCAGCACACTGCCGGGCAGCTGACATATTTAGCTCCCCGCACTACATTGTTGGCATTGTGACCTCACTGATTGTGACATCACTGCTGCTTAGGAACAGCCACTTGGTGGCTCCAGGTTAGTCACCCACGATGCCACTGTCAGTGAGATCACAATACTGATCATGTCAGTGGGGGAACAGATACAGATATGTCAGCTGCCAGGCTAAGAGCTGTTCCACACATCCAGCACAATATTATCACACAGAAGATTTACTAATGAGCTAAAGGAAAAAGAAAAATACTTCCAAAAAAAAATTACAACTGACTACTTCATAAAATTTGTAATATTTTCCTGTCTGCCTGTTTTGGCTCCACTAGCTCTTTAAGGAGCACAACAGTATTAATCTTCCAAGAATCAGTCTTTTCCATAGATTCCCACTAATGGGTCTTGGTCGGAGGTGATAGGACCCCATGGCAGCCAGAACTTTTCTGGTGATGGCTGATGGCACAAGTAGCCTCAACAAGCACACTGTGGCAGGGGCCCGCTGGTTGAAAGCGACATCAGCCCCCACTTATCTCAGTTCATTTTTTCCCTGCTGTCGAATGTGCACAATCTTCCATGCTCTCCTTGTCAGGGCTAGAACTTCACCGTCTCTACGATGACAGCATTCAGTTTTTCAGTTTTGTGTACAGTATATTAGAGGTGGTTATTTTTGTGTCAGTTTAGTTAATCTACACGCAAAAAGAAAACAAGTTTCCTCACAGCCCTACCTCCCAAAAATGGTCAATGCCAGGAAAGGTAGGGAGCCTAACAAGGCTAGTTGCTCTGGCAGTGGGGCTGTGTCTGACTAACACTCCTCTCTGGGTGAGTGCTCTGGCAATGGGTAGTCTGGTACCTGGGAGGAAAGACAGTCCACTTTAGTGTCTGTAGGCCAAGGGTCTCCACTGTCTTCTCTGATGACACCAGGAGCTCCAACACCTGCTGGCTCACTGTCGCCATTCCGACGTCTCTCCCTGTCCCATAAGTAGGCTTCCGTGAACAGTTTGGCCAGTGGGCAGCTCTGTGGAGCAGTTGTTTCAACATACAAATACAATGATGCCGCTGACGGTGCCAGCACTGGCTCCTTTGCGGCTGCTGTCATTGGTGCCATCTTCGGAGATGTCAGACTTAGGTGCGTTGACTTTGACTCTGGCACTGAAGTCTGCCTCATTGTGAGGGTTGTTGTCAGTGCCACCTACGCTGACTCCACCTGTGGTGTTGCTGCCAGCCTCTACAAGGATGGTGGCAGCCATGGTGCGATGCCAGACCCTTCAGGGTCAGCAAGACCAGCACTGTTGATATCTGTACTGTGCCAGACCACTGTTGCAGGACCTTTGTAACCTACCTCAGTGCCAGCCCTGGTGCGACTGTTGCTGCCAGGGCCGACTCCTTCAGGGTTGACCCCAGGGCCATTCTCGGTGCTGCCAACGGCCCCATTCCTGAAACCATTTGCAGGGATGTGTTCAGGGTCACTGGTCTTGTCGAGACTGCAGCCTGCGCTGTCATCATTAGGGTCCCCTTCTACCCTACTCAGGTACAGGGAGACGAGTCAGATCCAGAGCTCATCATAACTGATGGCGACAACGATGACAGCATCTGTGGGCACAGAAAACCCTGACCTGGTTCTAGTTTTATTGCTTCAGGAAGCTCACTCCTTCTAAGGTCTGCTCAAAAACATGCATATCACTATGTTTTGAGACAGCAGCTATAGACTAGGCTAGGTGACTTCAGCTGGAGTTCCTGAATGTGCTTTATATCCCAGACTCTATCATACCTCCCATCCAGCCTGCCTGAGAGACTCTCTGAGGCCGTTTGGAAGAGGCCCACTACTGAGGCCGCTATCGTTAAGTAGGAAGAAAGAAGACAAGTGACCACTAAATCCAGACCCACACACTTCACTCAGCCAATAGCGCATGCCATTGTAATTTTGGTTGAGAATGATATGGTTATAGTACCCATGAAAGTCACGTCGAACCCCTCTATTAAAGCATCATGCAAGGTGAACACCATGGGCATGTCTTGCATAAAACATTTTACTGACTAAAACAGTCCCCCCACCACCCAAAACTATCAGGTTAAGACAGTGGCACAATCTGCATCTAGTGGCTGTGTAGTCTGCAGGACTTGCTTTTCATCGTACTTCTTTTTTCATGGCATGACATTCTGACCTAGCATAACTTCTCCTAACACCCTCCTGCCCAAACTTCTTATGCCACAGACTCCTGCCCAGAACTTCTCTTTTTTTCCCCCCTCCGCCTTACTTACCCCTGGCCTGCCTCTCCTTCCGGCTGCACATGACCCCCCAACCTCCTCGCCCCGACCCCCTTCCTACTCACCTCAGATCGCAGCCGACCCAGGGGTGGCCCGGCGTAACCCTTCGCTGGATGGTCCCTCTCCTCAGGGGAAGGCACCAGGAGGAGGATACCAGCGCTTCTCGATCAGTCCCGGGCACTGCTGAGGTGGATTCCGGCTGTCAGGGTATCTGAGGCGGGGCCGAGCCATCATCCGTAGACCAGGCAGCATTTTTCTGTGGGAGGACGCCCTGACGCCAAGGCATACGCCACATCTGTCACTCCCCCTTGAACACCGAGCCCTGGCTGTACTGCTGTACTCCCGGCCTCCGCCAGGAGTCAGCATACGCCGGTGTGCATCCCCACCCTCCCCCCGGAGAAGGAGAGCATCCCCGGACGCTCCATCTTTCTCCCCCCGGCTGGCCCTCCGGCGACCCGAGTCCGTTCCCGAACTCAGGTCGCCGGCATTGCAGACGGAAATCCAACCGCTGCGCTGATGGGCCGGCCTTCCAGAACTTCTCTTAACGCCTTCCTGCCTATAACTTCTCCTAATGGCCTCCTGACCATACCTTCTCCTAACGCCCACCTGACCATAACTTTTCCTTACACACAGCTCTCCTGCACATTTCTTAAAAGCTCTGTGTGGTTGTTGATGAGAACAGAAGCCACTGTTGACAGACTGTGGGAAGAGCAGAATGGAGTTAGTGTATGTGTTAGATATATCCCTGACCCTCTCTCCCACCAAAAACCTATGAGATAAGAGCAGAATGGGGTTATTACTTGTAATAGCCACCCCCCAACTCCCTTAGGGTAGACAGTGTAACTTGTTAGACATATCAGATCCCTCCCTCCCACCAAAAACCCATGGTGTAGTTCAGATAAGAGCAGAATGGCCAGGGCTGGGGCCATTACTTGTTATGGCCACCCTTATCCCCCACCCCCACCACCACCACCACCTTGAGGTAGTAGATACTTGTTAGACATATGATCCTCCCCCACAAAAAACCCGTAGTATGTTGAGATAAGAGCAGAACGGGTCTATTACTTGTTATGTCCCCCCAACACCCTTTATAAATTGGAACAAAATTCTTATCCTCCAGGGACATGGATACAATGTACAGTTCCACACTTCTGGCAGTGTTCCTTTCCCTTTAATTCCTACCAGAACACCTTCAAGCTGGCTCCTCCCACCTATCCGAGTGGTAACTCCTTGGCACCACCCCGCAATGTCAGATCTTCCTTTCCGCTGGAAGAAGGTGGTTCCTTCCTTATCGCTCTGCGCTGAGCAGGTCTTTGCTTTCAAAACTTCTATTTCGTGTAAGTCTGCAAGCGATTTTCAAATTCTTTCGAAACTCTTATCATGGATGATTCAAAGTCGGTGCCCAGTTTTAAAAAGGGTGACTGTGGGCAGAAGATGTCCCAGATGGACCCGCATACCTCGTGTGTCTACTGCCTAGGCCATGAACATGATCCCCAGGCTTTTGGCCTATGTCACACTTTGCATCCTAGTACCTTGGAGGACCAGCACACTCTACTCCTTCATGGATGACCAGATGAACGGGACCCTCCCGTTTGATCAAAAGATGCCCCTCAGGCGGTCTCTGTGACTGCAGGGTCCACAGAACAACATGTGGCTTGCCAGGAGGTGGTGGCTCAGGCCACGGAGCATCTCTCTTCAGCTTTGGCTTTTGTGACGCTTTCTTTTGGTGCCACCTTTATGAGGGCGTTTAGGGATTTGTGCCAGTCCTTCTCACCCTTGGGCAGGGCCTCTCTAAGGGAACAAAATCCTTAAAATCATCTAAAAAGGAGACTAAGAAAAAGTCTTGTCGACAATCATGGGATCGCAAGTGTTCTCGGGCCACGGATTCCCATGCTCCTTGGAGGTTTCGACTACGGTTGATCCTTCAGTCCAGCCACTGGCTCCATGGTCTCACTGTTGGGCCAGTCTGCCGAGATGCCTGTCGACCAACCTGTCAAGATTTTTCTCGAGCTAGCCAACACATTGTGGCAGGATGAGGTGGATACCTCACTTTCTAGGACTCCGGTACTACCTGTTACCTCTCAGGGAGGGTCAGACCAGCATGCTGATCCAGTCCCCAACCCTCAGGATCTCATTACCTCTGAGGATCCTCGGCTTTTGCCACTGACTTCCCCAACAGTCAAGGTCCAGATCCCGTAAGTCCGGAGTTGAGCAGTCCTCGCCAACATCGGCGTTCCTGCTCTCGGTACTCGACAAGCAGTGCTGACACTATTTTTCCTCTTCTTCCTCCTCCTCCTCAGGTGAGAAGAGGCTCTGACTCAAGATGCACCAGTGCTACAAAGAGCTAATATGGCAGCTACTCATGCTTTCCAGGATTAAGCCGATTCCCGCCCCCACCCCAGCTCTTCCGTGGCTCCTGCGTCCGAGGCCCCAGCCTGTTCCAGCTCGGCCTATTCCGGCCTGTCTACCCATCCAGGTGAAGCCGCCTCCTATGCAGCCGAATGATGGCCCCCTCCTAAGGATGCCTGTACCACTCCTGGGCCTCCACATCAGCTGTCGGTCACCATTATTCTCAGTAGATCCAGCAGGGTCAGCGGGGACTCGGGCGGTCAACCGCTTTTCAGTAAATTCTCGGAGTCTGAGGACTCCCCCCTGCATTCCCATCCATTGGACTCCAAGTTGGGGGAGGAGCTCTCTACAGAGCACAGTCCCACTTCTTACAGGGGCTTGCTCCGTTTAATTTCAGAATCTACCAGGATCCAGAAGGAGCCCATTCAAAAGTGGGCCAAGTATCTCTTGACCAGAATTCTCAACCGGGGTGACTCCCCTGAGGTGGCCTTCCCGGTCGCAGAGGCCATTCTTGGCCCTGGTCTGGAGCTTTGGCATCATCCTGCCTCTTGCTCTGTGCCATCGGCCCATGTGGCCTGAAAGTATGCAGTCCCTAATGGTTCCCTGTTGGGTTTCACCAAGCATCCCTCAGCCGAGAGGCTGGTGGCCAACTTGGTCTTTCAGCATACAGTCAACGTTGAGGACCTGAACAAGCCTCACAACAAAGAATCCAAGAAATTGGATCACATGGCCAAAAAGGTCTATGTGGCCTCTTCTCTCAGCCTTCGGCAGGCAAGTTCAGCCCTTTTGATGCCCACTTCGTTCATGCCCTTCTAGGCACTCTCGAGGAGGTGCTTCCTCAGCTTCTGGCTGACTTACAGACCATGGTCAAGCAAGCCCAGGATGAGCAGTGGCAAAACAGCAGCTCCAGACAGCTGTGGACATAGGGGGTTCCTGTGCCTGGTCCGTGGCCGCTGCAGTGGCCACGTGCAGCTGGGCTTGGCTACAGATTTCTACCTTTACGGCAGATACCCAGCATAAATTGGTAGATGCCCCCTTCTTGGGCACCAACCGGTTTAGGCTGGGGGTGGAAGGACACATTACTAGAACTGAGAAGTCCAGTGCCACCCTGGATGTCATCTCCGTGCAGAGAGATTACAAGGGCTTCAGAGGAAGAAGCCTTTTTGGCCCCTCTCTGCCCCTGTAGCCAAGCTGCCCCAGCCCCCAGCCCCCAGCTAGGCACGAGGCACAGGCTTGGCGTCCTCGACCAAAGTCAGTTGCTTCGGTCATCCGCAAACCAGGTGGTTGAGTTCCCGCTGCTTCCTCAGCCAGTCCCTCCTCCAAGCTTGCCCAGTGACAGGATGGGGGATGCCTCCCCCATGCTCATCCTGTCTCCACTGGGTCCCCCCATGAGGGCCCAGGTCCGCCACTTCCTTTCCACCTGATCCGCTGTCACCATGGACAAGCAGGTCCTTGAAGTGGTCAGCCAGAGTCTGCCTCTGGAGTTCAAGGCTTACCCGCCTTGCTGAGCCCATGCTCCACAGGAGAACATGACATCTGCAGACATGCTGTCAGCCCTTCAGGAGGACACTGTCCAGCTCCTCCAGAAGGAGGTAATGTCTCAAGTCACAGACCCTCCAGTAAGCCCAGGATTTATCTCCAGGTACTTCCTGGTCCCAAAGCGGGGAGGGGGGGGGCTGTCACCCCATCTTAGATCTGCATGACCTGAACAAGTTCTTTCAGTCATGCACCATCAGGATGGTCACTCTATCTCAGATCATTCCACCCCTGAAGCAGAACATGTGGTTCTGCTCTCTGGATCTTCAAGGCACATTCTTCCATGTCCCCATCTGTCCGTCCATCCGTCCTACCTCCAGTTCCTTCGGTTCCGTGCGGAGGGGAATCTCTGTAAGTTCCAGGCCATGCCCTTCAGCCTCTCCTCAGCTCCCAGGGCATTCACCAAGTGCATTGCAATGGTGGCAACCTACCTGAGACGCCAAGGGGTCTGGATTTACTCCTTCCTGGACGACTGGCTGATAGCAGGTCCCACCAGGGAGGAGGTGGTGTGGTCCAGGGAGCTGGCCCTCCACAAGTGCCTGTCCCTTGGCCTCCTAATCAAGTCAGAGCTCGTACCTTCGCAGGTGATACTTTTTTTTTTTTACTGTCCCAGAGAAATTAACAACAGGCAAATTATTAATATACATTATGCCAATGTTACTAAAAAAACAGTTCACAAGAGCTAAAACCTATATTTTATGACAAGGGAGCTGATATTACTTTATAAAAAATATTGCAGTTCAACAGTGTGAATAACAAAATACGGTGGGCCAAAAAAATTACTTAGGACAGAGGTAAATTAACAAGGTCAGTCTCACAAACGGCCTTGTACTTTGGTAAGATCTACTCAGGTAAGGTCCTGGCTGCCCACACCCATCAGCCCACTGACCAACTCTATAAAGTAATCTTTCAATATAGCACCCCCTCCCGTCAAGGAACGGACTCTTTCTCTGCAATTTAAAAAAAACATGGTCTCCACCTTATCTCAAACTGTGTCTCCTGACCATTGCAGCGAGCTATGAGCCATTCTAAATAATACATACTGTTCATAATTAGATACCTAAGGGCAAGGGTTGGGGGGGGGGCACAGGTGCCACCTCACACACAAACACATAAAGACAGCAGGACAGAGAGACAGAGATTGAAGGTGACAAGAGTGTACTAAAGAAATTCTTGGGTTTGTCCCCTCCAGCTTGATGGCATGACCCCTTGTTCTCGGGCATCTTTTTCCTACGTAAAATGCTACCCTCCTGTACCTTATTAATACCTTTGAGGTATCTGAATGTTTCTATCATGTCCCTCCTTTCCTCTAGACAGTACATATTTAATTCCTTGATTCTTTCCTCGTAGGGCTTTTGATGCAGGCCCTGCACCATTTTGGTTGCCCTCCTCTGTACAGTCTCCACCCGATCTATGTCCTTCCGGAGATGGGGCCTCCAGTACTGGATACAGTACTTGAGCTGAGGCCTCACCAACGATCTATACAGGGGTAACACTACCTCCCTCTTTCTGCATCAGTGCATCCTTTACCTATTGCTTATCACACTGCTGTGCAACCTGCAGGGCATCAGAAATGATTACCCCCAGGTCCCTTTCTTGTTTTGTGGTTGCTAATACCTCCCCGCCCAATTGGTACATTGCCCCTGGGGTGCTGTGTCACATGTGCATGATTTTGCACTTTTGAACCTCTAGTACTATCAGAAACTGTTAATTTGCCATCAGAAAACTGATAATTTTTAAATAACAAAGTAGGCAAGAGCACATCTATGGTCTAAAGGAGCACATCATGCTAAATCCTTAACACTACCCCTGTGATGCTCAACAGTGAAAGGATTCAGAACTTAGCAGTCCTGGAACCACATGGTTCATGCAACCACTGGACAGTTCACATGGATGTCCAGGCAGGCCAGGCAAAGGGAAAAAGGGGATAAGGGTATGGAACTTCAAAAAAGCGGACTTCAGCAAAATGAGGGAAAAACTGAAGAAAACATGCGGTAAGGGGCACAGAAGAAAAGTGAGTAGCATTAAAAACTCAGTGATAGAAGTGGCAGATAACTCGATTCCAAATGTAGCCTTTTTTTTTTTTTTTTAATTTACATTCTCTCATTGGCCATGGTCCACAGAGTATCTACCCTGGTCCCAGGGATGTATCCTGATCAGGCCCATTGGTCACCCCCACACCCCGGTCTCCATTCTACAGACAGTTTTCACCGGGGCTATCAGGGCTATGCTTCCCCACCCCAGGGCAGCTCACTATGTGAGCTAGGATCCAGCACCAGCAGATACTATGGCCCAGGGTAGCCAGAAAACCCCAGGCCATCATATGGGCGGTGCCATGGGTCTCTCCCCCCTCCATCTTCTCCATACCTCCCTCCTCCCTTGGCGTGCACCAGCATCCAGGCCTCTGATGTAGGCAGTGACACCCCTGTAAAAGGAGCAAACTCCCCAGGCCCACCGCAGGAGTCACTGCAGCACTGCCGTGCCACATCAACCCTCCCCGACCACAGGACACTGCTGAGCAGCAGCTGCTGTGGTCAGGCCCAACCCCGGTGTGGCATCCCAAGCTTGCGCCTCAACTATGGTTACCTGCATGACAGCATAATGCAGTGCCACTGGGCCACCAGGGCAGCCTTCACACCAATGGTATCTAAAGGAAAAAAGGGCTAAGGGGCCAATGTGCAGACAAAAAAGTCAAGAGAAAAGCAAACCACTTAGCCTCAAATGTGCCAGAGCATGCACACAAGAAACAAAGTGAAAAGAGAACAGAGGCTCTGCACTTACCTGTCTGGATTCAAGCAAATTTAATTTATTTAAGGTACACTAAGCCACAAAACAGCAACAACACTGGGCTAACACCCCCTACGGACCATTTCCAAATGAGGCTTCACAGCCAATGTAAAGGTGGTAGTAACAGCGAAAAAGTGGCCATTTTCTACATACAAGAGTAGTCAAAGGGAGGAAGACAGGGTAAAGTATCAAGAAGCAACAAAAGAAACTACCAGGAAAGTAAGGGAGGCCAAAGTGGAAAAGGAGTTCTGGTTAGCAATGGAAGTGAAGAAAGGCAATAAGGTGTTTTTCTGAGAGAAGTGCACGGTCAAAGGGGGGTACAGTGAGAATTAAGAGCAATGGGGGATGGGAGGAGGGGGACAAAGGAAGGCAGAGATACTAAACAATTATTTTGCTCACCATTTATTAAGGAAAAGGATGGGCCACTGCTAGTATATGTGGTTAAGAAAGAAGGGAGCAAAGACTCGGGGATGGGGTGGGGGGGACGGTCCAGATAACAGAGAAAAGTGCGTTAGAAAAGCTAGCAGGGGTGGAAGTAGATAAAGCTAAGGGATCTGACAGCTTACACCTGGGGATATCAAGGGTTACAGCAGGGCCACTAGTAGGCATTTTCAATTACTCGTTAGCCAGAGGGGTGGTTCCTAGGGGCCAGGGTTTCGCTACACAAGAGTGGGAAGAGGGATGAGCCAGGGAACTATAGGCCAGTCAGCGTGATGTCTATAGTGGGGAAAATGATGGGAGGCTCTACTCTGGCGGCCTTCCCAGATGGCAGGAGGCCTAGGGTTCACAAAGGGAAGGTCTTGCCAGATGAATCCGGTTGAGTACTATCTTTCTGGTCATCCCCTCAAAGAAGATTATGCTGATTTGGCATGATCGGCCCCTCATAAGGCCATGCTAAGGAGGGGGCTAGAACCTTGGTCTCAGTCAAATGTTCTATTTTTCTGTCCTTGATAATGGCTTCCAGAACTGATTTCAGACTGACTGGCCTGTAGTTGCCCAGGTTTTACTCTGCCTCTCTCTTGAAGAAGGGTTCATACTGGCCACTTTCTAGTCCTCTTGCACCATAACTATCCGGACAGAACCCTGAAAGACTATTTCATGTGGCACTGCCAATTATTCCTTTAGCTCCATGATCCTAGGGTTTATCCTGCCATCCCCTTAGGATTTACCTGAATTGATCTTTGCCAGGTTACCAGCTACCAGGGCAGATGTGATGTCATTGGCTACATTATGGTAAACTCTGATGTAATGACAAAGCCCCCTGGGCGGCTGTCCCCCCTCTCCTGCTCCACCCCTCACCCATTTTCCGATCTATGACAAAGCCACCTCAGTCTACTCCTCCCTTACTTCGGCTTGATTCCTTGATGCCTTTTCATGGACTCAACAATATAGTGAACCGCATGTCAAAATGCACTTCCAGTACTGTCCTGTACAATGTAGTCAATGCAATAGCCTACTCGCCTGCTTGTACAGCCCGGCAGTATTCTGTCTTCCTGCAATGCTCAAACTACCTCTGTAATTTTGTCTCTTGTCCTATTGTAATGGAACCCTTGTAATTTGTTCTGTCTGTTTGTCTACCTGACATGGAACCTTTGTAAAAGAGCCTGTTGGCTCAAATGTGTTAATCTGCAAACGAAATGAATAAAAATAAATAAATAATGGGCATGAGAGAACAAGAACTGAATGGGCACGAAATATGAACTCCCTTCTCACTCATTAGGAGAGAGATCTCGATGGTAGACATGGCTAAGGTTTATTGGCAGGCAGTCTGAGGAGGAGTTTACACTGTGGCTGCCTGTGCTGTACCTGTCACGTGGATAAACAGAATGCTTTTGTCTCTAGTGATGTGACATAATTTGCTAACAAACATTTAAAAGTCAAATCAATGCAGCTGCTGATGGATGTGTATAGGATGTTGCTAGTACTTAATCACTTCCACACTTGCTTGCAAACAGTCACTGCAGCGATACAAGCAGATAGCTCGCACTCTTGAAGATATATATACATACATACATACATACATATACACACACATATATATATATATATATATATATATATGTGTGTGTGTATATTTATGGGAGCACTGAGGAGATCTCTTATGCTTTTAACCATGTTCCTACTTACATTCTTGGGGCAAGAGAATGCTGAAAAGAAAGCTAGCAGTTCTGACAGGCTACGAATGCAAGAGGAGACACGCCTATCACCATAAAAGTAAGTCTGTGCTCCTATAAATATATTATGAATCATATGGTGTGTGTGTACTTTTTTTCCAACAAACACCCTTCAGCCCCATTCTGTACATGGAACAGTCCACTTTTTCAAATCTTGTGCGAGTCTCCCTCTTATAGTGTTAAGAACTTTACATGCCAAGTGACTGTCAGCTCTGGTGATTTATAATGTATGAAAAAAACTACATACAGTAGATAAAATGCTATAATTACTGGTCCTTAGTTTTAATGTCTTTATAACAAGACCTTAAAATCATATTACGACCACTCAGATGATATTTTATGTTACAACCAGGCAGTTGTAACCACTATCTGTCAATCAAGCTCGTGTTACTGAAAGCACGAGTGCAAACAACTCTTCTCTGTATTCCCCTACCTAAATCCTGTGGGATCTAGGGATCCCAATTAACTGTGTTCAAAAAGATCATTTGTTAATACCTTACATTTTAGATTTGTTATATTTTATCTGGTTGATCTTCTGTCCTCTGGCCGGCTGCCGAACTAAATGTCCCAGTATCCCCTGTGACCAGCCCTTTGATGAGGAGAATGACAGGCTAAGTCGCAGGGGACATCTGTGCCAGCATTTACTTATGAAGATAAACACTCACAAACAGCCCACCGTCTTACTTAGTCTACTGTTACTGATCCCTCCGAGTCTGCAAAATCAGTACTGGTAGACTAAGTGCAACAATGGGCTGTTTCATATTGCTCACCCTCACAAGTAAATGCCGTCACATATGTCCCCCATGGCTTTGCCCGCCATTATCATCAAAGAGCTGGCGCCTGGGTATACAAACACATTTAGTTTGGTGGCATGGCATGGCAAGTGGGGCAACGCAGGATCAACCAGATAAACTCTTAAAGATCTAAAATGCAAGGTATTAAAAAAGATTTATTGAGCATATTTGCTTAATTGGGACCTCTAGGTCCCGCAGCATTTGGACAGGGAAACCTAGCAGTTTGCAGGACTTTCTCACAGAGCTCATACTCTTATTAAAAATGAGGACCAGTAATTGTAAAAAATAAAACGTAGGCGGGTGCGTCTAAAACCAGAATTTTACTCACACTCACAGTGTGGGATGTTTTTATAAACCCCTTGAGCTTTGCTCTCGGGGTTTGTGTAGCATCCCACACCTCGGGTGTGTGTAAAATTCTGGTTATGCACACTCACCCATACATTATTGTATATATTACATTCTAGTCTACTTACTCATTAAAACCAGTACCCCTATCTGGCCCAGGGGCACTGGTGCAAGTGCATTACACTGCCATGTGGTAGAACCAGGTTTACGTTGCAAACCCAGCTATCAATACCAAGTAAACTGCAGAGGTAGCATGTCAAGACTCTGGAAGAAGGGTTGGAGACCATCAGCTGTGTTGGCATCTCCTCAAGGTAGCTGGTGATATGACCTGCAGCGTAACTAACCACATGCTATGTCAGCCTTAGCCCCAGGTGGGTGGGTAGGGAGGGCCTTAGACAGAAAATGAGAAAATGACATCCTCTTATTTCAGATAGCAGACCACCACCACCACCCACAATTATTGGCCTGTCATGCCCCAAGACCCCTCCCCATCCAAGTTGGTACAGAAGTAGGTAAATACAAATCACGTGCTACTGACAGTGTGTGGTCACAGCTCAAAATGAAGCCTACACAAGTGCAATGGTGAAAGCGGCAGCAATACACGACATGCAAATACAATACCGATGACAGGCAAAAGGCCTGTCGGACGAGCTTATCCCCGGTCTCATGGTAGATGGAAGAACAGAGGAAGTGATGAAAGGGAACTATTAGGCAGGCATCGGGGACCTAGTTGGATGCCTTATGAAGGACTGCTGAAGCTCGGGACAGGGAGTTGTCAAGAGAGAAGGTAACAGGAAAAGGTAGGGTGGGGTTGGAGTTTCAACTGGTGCCTGAGGGAGTCAGGGGAGGAAGAGAGGGGGAGGGAGAAGGGGAGTTGGTTTCAGAGTAACGGAAGTCGGTAGCAGAATGCATATTGTCTAGCAGAGGAGCGGGGTGAGGAGTGTTGAAAGTGCAGTGGTCCTGAAAAGAAGGGAACAGGAAGCAGAAGGGAGTTGGGAGAGGAAAGGTAAAAGGGAAGGGATCTGAACCAGTATTTGGATATGGAGGAGGTACACTGCACCTGGCAACATGAAGGCGGGGGGGGGGATGGACTGGGAGGAATAGAGGGAGCAATGGTGAGGGGGAGATTGTAGCAAAGCAGCAGATGGAGTCACAGAAGGTGTTCAGTCTGGCAAGAAAAGTGGAGGGGGCTGTGCCGTAGACCACATCTGCATAGTCGAAGACAAGAAGTGCCATTTTGGTAAACTCCCTTCGGACATGCAGCGATAAGCAGTCTTTGTTGTAGTACAGGGTGCCAAGCATGAGACGGAGTTGAGAAACACGTCCCTGTGTAACTGACTCTTCCCCTCCTATTGAACAGTTCCTTGCAGTTTACCTCGTTCATTTCTTTCAGGAACGTGAAAGCCTCTCTCATGTCTCTCTTCTCCCTTCTGGCCTCCAGCCAGTAAATGTTCAGTGCACTAAGTCAATCTTCATAAGATCTGCTCTATTGGCCCTGAATCATTTTGGTTACTGTATTCTGCACCATCTCCAACCTGTCTGTTTTTCCCTTAGGTGGGACTCCAGAACTGGGAAACGTACTCCATATGGGGCCTCAGTAGTGATCTACAAAAGTACAGTACTACTACTGTACAAGTAAAGGTAGTACAGTACAGTAGTACATTTACTAGCAGAAAGGGGGAGGTAATAAGAAAAAATTACTCACCTTAGTAATTATGTTTCTTCCTAGTGATACTCATGTATTCATAACTTTCTGCAGTAAGCCTGAAGGGTTGGACTGCCCGGAGAGAATGGAATGTATGCAAATGATGGAATCATCAGCACGTGATAACTTTTCAAATACTGCCCTATGGTAAATGCCAATGTTCTAAACCTCCTCAGATTTTCTAGGAGCCTGAAAAGTCAAGCAACCCAGTAAAAAACAAAGTATTTGAAAAGAGGAGATAATTCAAAATGACCCCAATTTGGTCATAAGAGAAAAACTCCAACTGGAGAAAACACAGAAACATTAATGAAAAGTCAGCATGCCAGCAAAACATGCAAAAACCAAAAGACCATCAGCCTTGTTTACCAACTTGTACCACTATGTAGCAACATATGTACACATTGTGGTGTGCCCTTTTGTGGTAGCACAGCATGCGGGAGTGCTGAGGCTTGAGTTCTGGAAGGGGAGGTAGGGTGGGAAGTAATGAATACCTGAGTATCACTAGGAAGAAACAGAATTACTAAGGTGAATAATTTTTTTTCTAACCCCAGTAATACTCAGGTATTCATAACTTTCTGCAGACTACAAAGCAGTACAACTGGAGGTGGGCAGAGAACATTTACTTGGGAAATAGACTCTGCAGAACTGCTGTGCCAAACCTAGCATCACTTCTGGACTGGATGTCTAGACTGTAATGCTTTGTAAAGGTGTGTACTGTTTTCCAGGTAGCTGCTTTACAGACATCCACTAGAGGAACATCTCTTGCAGCTGTGAGCATAGCAGCTGTCCCCCTGGTGGGATGTGCCCTCAACCCTGTTGGGGGCTCCCTACCAGCTTTTGTGTAGCAGAACTGAATACACTAGACTATCCAATGTGAAATAGATCTTTCAGAAGCTGGGTTACCTTTTCCCACATCTCCAAAGGTCAGAAACATCCGTTTTCTGTCCTGCCTATGGTCCTTAGTGGCTGTAATATAGTAACTAAGAGCTCTCTTCACATCCAAACTATGAAGTCTTCTTTCACCAGAAGTAGAATGCTCAGTGAAAAAGACAGGTAGAGTAATGGATTGGTTGATGTGAAAAATCAGACTACCTTTGGTAGGAATGTCCTATCTGTTCTCAAAACTAATTTATCTCTGTGAAAAGAGATATAATCAGGTTCCACACAGAGAGCTTGTAGTTCACTTATTCTTCTTGCAGAAGTAATTGCCACTAGGAAAACTGTTTTCCAAGTGACATAGTTAAGTTGAACTGTAGCCAGAGGCTCAAAGGGGTGCCCCATGAGCTTAGCTATACAAACATTAAGGTCCCATGCTGGCATTGGTACCTTGTGGGGAGAGTACAAATGGGCCAAACCCTTGCAGAACCTTTTAAAAAAATGGGATCTGAAGCTAGTGATACCCTAGCACCAGCAAAAATGTAAGCAGACAATGCTGCAAGGTGTACCTTGAGTGAATTTGGTTGTAGACCCAGAGAATGTAAGTGAGAGAGGTAATCCAAAACCACTGGGAGCCCAGCCTGTAATGGAACCAAATCCTTAGTCAAACACCAGATGAAAAACCTTTTCTACTTTAGAGGAATAAGTTTTCTTAGTAGAGGGTTTCCTATAGCCCCTCAGAATGTGAAGTACCAATTCAGAGAGTTGTAAGTTAGCATACTCTAACTCCTCAAGAACCAAGCTTTGAGATTGAGGGACTTGAGGTTCGGGTATAACAGGGTCCCCCGGTTGGAGGTCAATAGATTGTGCCTCAGAGGGAGTCTTATCAGTTTGGCCGCAGACATTGAGAGCATTAGAGAGTACCATGGCTGCCTGGGCCAGTCCAGAGCTATTAGGATCAGGGATGCTGAATGGGACCTGAGCTTGAACAACTCTGAAGACCAGTGGAAAAGGAGGGAAAGCGTAAATGAACCTCCCTGACCAATCTAGAGTCAGGGCATCCAGTGGCAAAGTGCCCTGATCTGGTGGCCTGCAGCAATACTGAGGCAAGTGGTGGTTCTGGTGGGATGCGAACAAGTCCACCTCTGGAGTGCCCCACCTTCGGAAAATTATGTCCACCACCTGTTTTTCAGAGTCCACTCGTGCTGGGCCTGGTTGATTCAGCTTAAGACATCTGCCAGGGTATTGTCCATTCCTGGTAGATGTATTGCCTGCAAGGAGACTCCCAGAGAATACGCGAGGGTCCAAATTTTCATGACCTCTGTGCAAAGGGGCCCTGGCCTGGTGCCTCCCCGTTTGCTGATGTAGTACATTGTGGTGGTATTGTCTGTTCTGACCTGTACCACCTTTGACTGTACCAGTCCTGAAAAAGTTTTCAGAGCCTGAAAAACAGCCCTGAATTCCAACAGGTTTATGTGCTGGAGGGACTCTGCAGCTGACCAAGTGCCCTCTACTGTATGATCTCCCAAGTGGGCACCCCAGCCCAAAAGGGACGCATCTGTTGTGAGAACAACTGAGGGGTTGTCTTTCTGAAAGGGAACTTCTTTCCATCACTGCAAGGCCTGCAGCAGGGTTCTTATGACTGGAATGGGTTTTGACAGAGAATCTTTCCTTTGACTCCAATGAGCCTGGAGGTGGAACCGGATGTCCCCAATTTGAAACCTTGAACCCAGCACTGTGGCTGTGGATGCTGCCATATGTCCCAGTAGTTGCAAGAACTGCCTTGCAGGCTTGCTTGTGTTCAAGGCGAAGGAATCTGCTACCTCTTGAAGATTCTTGACCCTGTCCAGAGAGAGACAGACACCCTGCAGAAAATGGCAGGGCAGGGCCCATCTCTGTCCCTATGAACTGTAACCTTTGTACAGGAGTGAGGGCTGACTTTTCGAGACTGATAATGGATCCTAAGGATTCCAGGAGGCCTTGAGTATGGTTTAAGTACTGAATGACCTGTTGTGATTTGCCCACCAACAGCCAGTCGTCCAACTACGGAAAAACTGTCACACCTTGCCTGCGAAGGTGTGCTACCAGTGGTGCTAGGCACTTTGTAAACACCCTTGGGACCGTAGAAAGGCCAAAAGGCAGGGTTGAAAAGAAAAAATTACTCACCTTAGTAATGTTGTTTCTTCTAATGGAGTCTTGCTATATTATGACTATTGCAGTTTGTCCCAGCCTTAGAACAGCTCCGGAGGTGAAAGAGTTAACTTCCATGCAGAGCATGGAGCTTAGAGCGCGAGCTCGGTTCAGAAGCTCTGTTAGGGTGGTTTCAAACCGAAACCGTCACATCTTTACGAGCAAAGCTCATCACTAAGGTTCTGTGTGTGGAAGCTGTAACCTACACTCAGCCAACTGGCACTAATATATTAATGACATTTTCCTGGTCCCAACACCAAGACTCAAGTCAGTGGACCAGAAAATAAGATAAAATAACTAAATAAACACAACACCCAAACATGAAAGAGGGCATCAATAAATGCCAACAGAGGACTACCCACCCCATACCCAAAGTAGGAGTTCTGAGAGGCGAGGCTGGGGAGGTTGCATAGTAAGACTCCATTAGAAGAAACAACATTACTAAGGTGAGTAATTTTTCTTCAAACAACATGAAGTCTTGCTATATTATGACTATTGCAGACTACACAGCAGTACCTCCATGGAGGAGGGTGAACCTACTTAGGAAATAGGTTTCTGAAGCACGGTTAGGTCAAATGAGCATCCCTCCTGGCCTGGAATATCCAGGGAGTAATGCTCGTGAAAGTGTGTACTGTCTTCCAGGTAGCTGCCTGACATATCTCCAAGATAGGGATGTCTCTAGCAGCAGCTAGAGATCAGCTGTACCTCTGGAGAGGAGCCCTCAGGCCTGAGGGGGAACCTACCCAGCTTTTGATAGCAGAACTGGATAAGAAATGATCCACCTGGCAATGGATCTCTTAGTGGCAGGTCTCCCTTTCCCAACCTCACCATAAGTGAGAAACAGTTTGAGGGAGTCAAACCGTGACCCTTGGTACGCCTATGTAGTAACTTAGGGCCTCTAACATCTAGCTGTGCAGCCTCCTTTCACCAGAGGAGGAATGGTCAGTGAAGAACACTGGAAGTGAAATAGATTGGTTAAGGTGGAAATCTGAAACCACCTTAGGCAAAAACTTCCTGTTAGTCCTGAGGACTACTTTATCCCTGTGAAAGGAAATAAAGTCAAGTCTCTACTGATAAAGCCTGTAACTCACTTATACGCCTGGCAGAAATGATGGCTACCAGAAATAGTTTTCCAAGTCAAATACTTAAGCTCTGCTGAAGACAGAGGCTCAAAGGGGGGGTTGCATCAGCTGAGCAATGCATACATTAAGATCCCAAGCCGGGGCAGGGTCCCTGAATGGAGGATTGGTGTGAAGCAATCCTTTAAAAAACTTGGAAAATACAGGATGAGCAGAAAGAGAAGAGGGCTTCCCTGTTGAAATGAAGGCAGAGACAGCAGCCAAGTGCACTTTCAGGGTAGCTGGTCTCAGCCCCAAAGAATTAAGATGGACCATGTAGTCCAATACAGTGGGTAGATCAGCAGATTCTGGGGAAACATGCTTCCCAGACACATATGGAAAACCTTTTCCACTTGGAGTTATAGGTAGTCTGGTGGAAGGCTTCCTAGCAGCCTTCAGGATTTTTAGAACACTTTGAGAAAGTTGTAAATCAGCAACTCTAACTGCTCAAGAGCCAAGCCTTGAGGTTGAGGGATTTGAGATCTGGATACCAAACTCTCCCTGAGCACAGGTTAACAGATTGTGGTTCCTGGGGAGACACAGGGAAGATGGACTGCTAAGGACAGAAGGAGGGTACCAGGCTGCCTGGCTCAGTCTGGAGCAATCAGGATCATTTTGCAGGGCTGAGACCTGATTTTGACTAGTACTTTGAACAGGAGAGGGAAGGGGGAAGGAGGTATAAAGAAACTTCCTTCCCAATCGAGGAGAAAGGCATCCAGGGAACTGAGCCCAACACTGGGGCTGCAACAAAACAGTGGAAGTTGATGATTGTCTGGGGCTGCGAAAAGATCTATCTGAGGAGTGCCCCATCTGGCAAACACTATCCCTAGTATTAGGGGGATCCAGTGACCATTTGTGATGGCCCTGGGAAATCCTGTTGAGAGCATCTGCCAGGACATTGTCCTTGCCTGGGAGGTGAACTGCTATGAGGGAAGTGTTCAGAATAAGCCAGAGACCACAACTTCATCGCTTTGTGCACAAGGTCAAGACTGGTGGCCCCTTGTTTGCTGGATGTGCCACATCATAGTGGTGTTGTCTGTTCTGACCTGTACCCACCTTGTTCTGAACAGATGCAGAGAAAACCTGAAGTGCTAGAAAACAGCTCTGAGTTCCAACAGATTGATGTGGGAGAGATTCCTGAGGGGACCATGACCCCTGGGTGGAGAGGTCGCCATGTGGAGCTCCCCATCCCAAGAGGGATGCATCTGTAGTAAGGGTCAAGGAATGGGACAGAGGATGAAAGGCACCCCTTGTTCAGATTGCTCTGATCCTGCCACCACTGAAGGGCCTGGATCAGAGTTCGAGTCACTGGGATTAACTTGGATAGAGGATCTCTTTGAGACCAGAAAGCTCTCAAATGGAACTGAATGTCCCTCATCTGAAATCTTGCTCTTGCACCACAGCTGTGGAGGCAGCCAGGCCCAGAGCTGCAGGAATGCCTTGCTGGTCGAGAGACCTGCAGAGGAAGGACGCGCCAGCCACTAAGGTCCTTACCTTCCAAGGAAGGAAGGCTCTGGTTTGGTTTGTGTCCAGTTCTGCGCCTATAAAGGCGTAGTACCTGGACAGGTTCCAAAACTGACTTTGGAAGATTGAGAAGAAATCCAGAGAGGAAGCAGCTGCTGGGTAACTAGCAGGTGTGATTTGACTTGGTCTGAGACTGACCCACAATGAGCCAGTCGTCCAGGTAGGAAAAATGGCAATCTTTGCCTTCTTAGATGAGCCGACTGCTACTGCCAGACATTTTGTGAACACCTCTGGGGCAGAAGTGAGGCCGAAGGGCATTGCTCTGAACTGATAATGGCCTGAGGGCAGTTCGAATCTGAGGTACTTTCCATGGGAGCTTCTGATAAGAACATGGAAGTAGGCATCCTTGAGGTCCAGGGAGGCTAGCCAGTCCCCTGGCCTTAGGGAGGGTAAAATCATTCCCAGTGTCACCATTTTGAACTTTGGCTTTAAAAGGTGCTTATTTAGATATCTTAGATCCAGGATAGGCCGCCACTCTCCTGTCTTTTTTGGGGTAAGGAAGTACCTGGAGTACAGACCCTTGCCCTGGTGAGGGGAGAAACCTTTCTACAGCTCTGAGAGCCGAAGAGGGTTGAGACGCCTGTTTCCAAAGCAAGAGTCTCTAAAGGGTTTGTAGGTGGAAAAGATCTGGCTCTCATCTTTGGAAATTTTTGAAGCTGAGAATCAGGACCCTGGCTCACTACTTCCAGGACCCACCTGTCTGAAGTTAAAGACTCCCAGTCCTGGACTAAGTGAGCCAACCTGCCCCTACAGGTAGTGGAGAGTCGACCCTGGGCATCCCATCAGGTGCCTGTTTAGCAGGGGCTTAGGCTGAGGGGTGGGAGGGCCTGCTGCACTCTCGCCTGCCTCTCCTCTGAAGAACCCCCTCTGTACATAGGCTAGAGAGGAGGGGCCTGGGTCTGGTAAAAAGGCCTGTGAAAATGCCTCCACCAACCCCTGGGGCTGCCTCTGAGGAGTGGCTTGCCTCCTTGGCTTGTGCAGTCCTGTAAGTGGTTCTATATTCATCCATTTTTTTCATATAATTCTCTGTCTGTTCTCAAACAGAGAATTTCCCACCACAGGAAAATCCATAGCCTTAGACTGGGTGTCCTGTGACAAGTAGTACACCTGAGCCAGGCCAATCTCGAAAAGCCACAGATGTAGCCATAACTCTAGAGGATACATCATTAGAATCCACTGCAGCATGGAATTACACCTAGATGCCTCAATACCATCAAGAGCCACCTGTTCCAGCTCCTTTGCAAGCTGGCCAGGGACCTGTTTGGCTAAAGCCATGACAGTATCCCATCTAGATTTCTGGTATCTCGCAACATAAGCCATATAGTTTGCTTGTCTGAGTCCCAAGGATGCTGCATGTATTGTTTTTTGGCCATGGCATCAATCTTCCTGGAATCCTTGTCAGGAGGATGTGAAGCCAGTGGAATATTAGCTTTATCACAGGCTGCAGCCTGAACTACCCCAACATGACTGCATTGCTGTGAAAGAAAATCTGTATCAGGACCTGAAAGTGTACCTCCTGTCCATCTTTTTATCCACAGGAGGCACAGAATTAGGAGCTTTTAAAATTTTTATTGTTTGTTTTCTAAAAGATTTATGTAAAGGGATGGACAACCTCCTGGACTCTGGGATATCCATCATCTCCACATAGTCAGGCTCCTCTTGCTCATCCAAAGCCTCCTCTAAGGGAAGCTGGAGGGTCTCAGCAACTTTTTTATAAAACAAAAAATGAGAAGGGGACTCAGAAAGCCTAGGGGAGACTCACCTGAAGGTCTGTCTGGGGAGATGTCCGGTTCAATGGGCACATCCAGACTTTCAAAATCACATTCACACTGATCATAATCCTCATCCCTCCTTGGTTCATAGAACTCTTCTATATCATAATCCTGAACCACTGGAACCAACCGAATCGACCTTTTGCCAGACAGTGGCAGTTCGAGGGAACAGGGACAGGGACTGGACAATCTGTATTGCCCTGGCTATCTCTGCAGCAGTTGGAGAAGGAATTTTGACTCCAAACCTGCTGATTTTTAGTTTTCTTTGCTGGAACTGGCTCCTCAGAGCCAGCTTTTCGCTTGCCTCAGGAAGTCTCGCCTGGTCAGAGGGCACAGCCCTCCGGTGCTGGTTGGCACCGAACCGGCTGGCCATCCGGGTCAGCGGACTTTTTGGCCTCTCGTTCCCTGAGCCTGCCCACTCTCTTGTCCAGGGTGGCTGCAGGGAAATTTTTTACAAATCTGGCAGTCTGAATTGAGGTGGTCAAACCCCAGACAATAGACATATGTGTGGGTCAGCCTTGGCAAAGGCTTCCCCACAGACACTACAGTGTTGAAACCCAGTGGGCCCGGTTTTTCTTTTGGGTTTCTCAGACATGATGCCAGCCTAACCAACAAACTTGCCCTTTAATGGCAGTGCCAGGCAAGACACCCTTATCGGTTCCAAACCGTGTCACGGGTCGTGGAAAAAATGTAATGAAATCCGCTTTTTTTAGAACCAATAAGAACCGGAATCAAGATTTCCGAAGCCTTAAAAGGCTTTTAAACTTAATTTTAATATAATTCGATCGTTCAACTCGAACCGATAACACTTTACAAGTTCCACACAGAAAAAACTATCTATTATTTACGATTACTATAAGACAGAGCTTGAACCGATCGGTTTTGCTGTTAAAATAATTGAATTGCAGTTAAATTCAACCGAGAAATAGCGCTTAAACTGGAAGAAATGACCTGAGCAACAGGAGGAATCTCCGGGAGCACTGTTCAGTGAGGCGGAGTAAGAATCTGACGGTTTCGGTTTGAAACCACCCTAACAGAGTTTGAACTCGAAGCTCAAGGCTTAAGCTCCATGCTCTGCATGGAAGTTAACTCTTTCACCTCCGGAGCAGTTCTAAGGCTGGGACAAACTGCAATAGTCATAATATAGCAAGACTTCATGTTGTTTGAATTGGTAATGACCTGAAGGGAGTTTGAATCTGAGGTATTTCCTGTGAGACTCCTTTTTGGGGATGTGGAAATAGGAATCTTTCAAGTCCAGTGATGCCAACCAGTCCCCTCTTTGGATTGTTGGCAGAATCAATGCTAAAGTTACCATTTTGAACTCTGGCTTTCTTAGATGCCTGTTTAAGGCTCTGAGATCCAATATAGGCTGCCACTCCCCTCTTTTCTTTGTGGTGAGGAAGTATCTGGAGTAAAAGCCCCTTCCTCTCAATGGGCTTAGGACAGGTTCCACTGCTTTTAAAAGTAGCAGTTTCTGGACCTCTGCCTCCAGCAGAATCTTTTCTGCCAGGGAAGGTGCACTGAAACCCTCGGCTGTTAAAGGAAGAAGGGATCTGAAACCCAGAGACAGACCCTGACCGACTACCTCCAAGACCCACTTGTCTATGGTGATGGTCAGCCAAGCTTGGAGGAAGTGGGAAAGTCTGCCCCAACAGGGAGTGAGGAGGCGGCCTGTACTTCAGGGAGTCTGCTTAATTTGGGGTGGAGGTTGTGCTTAAGCTCCATGCCTAGACCCCCTTTGACCCCTGCCCCTAAAGTACCCCCTGCTGTGGGTACTGCTGGTACTAGGGTATGGCCACTGGTTGGAAAAAGGGCCTGGTGTGGAAGGACCTGCCCCGGCCTCCCCTTCCATAAGGCCTGGTGGATGGAGAAGCTCTCTCTCTCTACTAGAGTTGCTCCTATAGGTGGCCTTGTACTCATCCACCTTCTTCATGTATGCCACTGTAGATTCTCCGAAAAGAGCATTTCCCTCTAAAGGAAAATCCAGGGCCTTAGACTGTGCATCAGCAGTGAGATTTGTGGCCCTCAGCCAAGCAAATCTCCTCTGAGCTACTGTATTTGCCATTCATCTGGCTGCAGTATCGTTGGTATCAGCAGCCATCTGGAACTGGTACTTAGCTGCCTATAGCCCAAATCTAGCTGTTTCTCCTAGGTCATCAGACAGAGGTGAGGGAGCTTTCTGTGAAATGGCCAATACTGACTGCCACAGGGACTTTGGGCACTGGGCAGCACAGGCTGGGAAGTTAGCCTGTCGTATGGCTAGGGAGACTGACAGGTATTCTTGCCTTGCTATGCTATTTTCCTAGAGTCCTTATCTGGTGGGTGGGATGCCAGAGGGACTCTATTCTTATTGCAGGCTGCCTGTCGGATGACCCCTTGGTGATCCGGATGGGAAGAGAGGAACTCTGCCCCCTCCCTCTCCAACTGATATTTCTTGTCCAGCCTCTTATCCAGAGGAGGGACAGAATTTGGGGTCTGCAACAACTTCAGAGCATATTTATTGACTGGAACGAAGAAGGCTTTGGTAGGAGTTAAACCCATCATCTCCAGACATTCTATTTCCTCCTCACCCTCCACTTCTTCCCTTGTGGAGATGTCAAGGGCATCTGTCATCTTTCTCACAAAGGTAAAGTGAGAATAAAAATCTTCAGATGTCCTGGGGGTCCAAAGTCCTGCTCAGAGGAGACCTCGGGCAAGATGGGTTCCCCCTTCATCCTTCTCATAATCACGGCACTCCTCCTCTTCAATAGGGGAATGATGCTAGATTGACCTGCCGTGACAGGTGGCTGCTGTGCAGGAGGCATCAAACCTTTAAAAGCATGTGCGATTTCCAGAGGAGTTGGCAGGACACTAACAGATACAGAAGTCCCCTGGTTAACATTTGGTGGTTCAGTATGCTTCAGCTTGCATGCTTTCTTAGAGGGAACTGGGGAGCTAGCCGGTTCAGAAGACTTCTTAGTGATTTTATCACCCGTATCAGGGGTGGAAGTAACAAGAGGTGTGGGTTCAGCCACAGTAACAGAGGGTATCTGCTGGTTAGAGCCAGAGGGGCCCTTGGGGAGCTTTTTCTTTAACCATTCCAGGTGTTTTTCAACAGTTTTTCCGGGGAAAGTCAGGCAGATTTGACAATCCTCTTTAAGATGCTCACAACCCAGACAAGCGACACACATAGTGTGCTTATCTGCCTTTGCAAAAATGTCCCCACATTGTGTACAAGTCTTAAAACCGGGCTCGCCAGTCATTTTCTTCGTTTTTCTGCCATTTAAACTGACAAAAAGAGAACCAAAAAAAGCAAAAACAGTTTAACAACAATAATGCGGTTATGTTCGGTTCCAGAACTGAAAGGGAACTAGAGGAACTGAATCAATAAAAATTCTGGAACCGATACTAGCGGTTCAGTAACCGATAACTTTGGTTACAAAAAACAGTTTTAAACAATACTTTAAAATGAAAACAAAACGGGTTTTGTGCTACAAAAAGTAACCTGGTTCCCTCCCGGTTATCCTGAACCGAGAGGAACCAGCAAAAATAACTAAATTACTACAAAAACAAGTTTAGCTACATAAAACAATAAATATAAGGCAGCAATTGAAAAAATTAAGGAATACTTATATGTTTTTTATAAGTTTCTTCACTTCTGACAGATGATGAAGAGCGACACTCCGAGTGACCAGACTGTTCAGGCAGAGAGTAAAATCTGAGGAGGTTTAGAACATTGGTAGTTATTATAGGGAAGCATTAGAAAAGTTATCACGTGCTGATGATTCCATTATTTGCATACGTTCCATTATCTCTGGGCAGTCCAACCCTTCAGGCTTACTGCAGAAAGTAATGAATACCTGAGTATTATTGGAGTTAGAATGCCCCTTTACAAAGCCATGGTGAGGCCGCAACTGGAGTATGAGGTTTAGTTCTGAAGGCCACATCTCCGCAAGCATATAAGATGTGCTGGAGAGGGTTCAGAGAAGGGCAACCAAGATGGTGCAGAGTATGCAGGGAAAGTCATACGAGCAGAGGTGTAAGGAGATGGATCTGTACACGCGGGAGACAAGGTGGGAAAGGTGAGACATGACTGAAGCTTTTAAATATGTAAAAGGGCTCAATAAAGTGGGCGAAGAGGGTTTACTTAAGAAGAAGGAAGGGTTAAAAACCAGAGGGCACAGCCTCAGACTGCAAGGGAAAAAAATACAGGGGCAATGTGAGAGGGTGTTTCTCCACAGAGAGGGTGGTGGAGCCCTGGAACAAGCTATCAGACATAGTGGCGGGGGCTAAATCGGTGGAAGAATTCAAGAGGGCATGGGGCAAGCATATGGGGCTGAATATCAGGGGAAAGACGGGGCTGGCAGGAAGGGGGAAGTGCGTGGGAGGGGAAGGGTAGGCTAGATGGGCTGGTATGGTCCTTTTCTGCTGTCAAGCTTCAATGATTCTATGATACGATATGATATGATACTTCCTTTATCCTGCTATCTGTACTAAGCAGGTGTCCACATCACAAAACCACAAACAAAGCTGGCACCAACTGTCATCTTTTAGGCAGTCTCACGAGAGGCCAAGGTGAATTGACATCTCATCTATGTGGCAGTCCCTCCATGACAGGGTTGAGATATACTGGCAGGGCAGTGTGGGGAAGCTTGCACTGTAGATCGGCCATGCTATACCTGTCATATGGATAAACAGAAGGCTTCAGTTTCCAGTGCTGTCAATCTGACATAATTCACGAGCACTAAAATTCCCTCAGAAAAAAAAAAAAAAAAAGACAACTTTTCCTCCTTTGTAGCATCTCGTAACCTATAAGGCTGCAACCAATGTAAAATAATTCTGTCTACTATGTATTACCGTTGTTTTTATATTTGTTGATTTTTCTGGTTGCCCATGTAAACAGGTCTTTGGCCCATGGTCTTATTAAGATTTTAAATAAACAAAAACAAACAAACCAGCAACCACCCTGTCCCATCAACCCCTA
This sequence comes from Neoceratodus forsteri, assembly GCA_016271365.2. NCBI lineage: Eukaryota > Metazoa > Chordata > Ceratodontiformes > Ceratodontidae > Neoceratodus > Neoceratodus forsteri. The sequence goes on along the minus strand of CM057449.1, from coordinate 1,269,107,626 downwards.
CCTTTGTCACTGCCATATGCCCCACTGGCTTTCCCTCTGTGGCAGCTCCCCACCAAGATCTGGAAGCATGTATGTCGGCCCGGTGGTGCCGTGGATAGAGGCGCTGGACGCCACACCTTGCGGCATGCTGGGGACCCGGGTTTGGCAACACACTCTGGGAGCTGGGGGTTGTTAGGGGAGGGAAAGAATGGACTGTCTGGAGGACAGCTCTCCTCTCCCTGGGGAGGGATCCATGGTTACTCGGTGTCCTGGAGGCCCCTTATGGAGCTCAGGGGCATTGCAGGAACACCAGCCAAAAGGTGTAAGGGGCGGAGTGCAGCAAACACCAACAGGGCAGCCATGCACAGGCGTCACTGCATGCTGCACTCTCAGGGAAGAAAACATAAGAAAATCCCCATCCACAGGGATAGGAAATGGCACCTTGCCCCACTGAGCCACACTCCAGTTCCGGGCTTCTCTCCATCGGGCCGATCACCCAGCCAGGCACACTGGATTTAAGACAGAGTGCTCTGGGTGGATAGAGCGGCCCCACCTCGGGAGGTGCAGAGCCGGGGGATCTGAGGGGCTGGTGCGGGGTGGAAGAGAAGCTTCAGGTAGGAGGCAGAGCTCACGGGTGCAGAGGATGCCCAAGAGTTTTTCCCGTAAGATACAGCAGAAAAAGAGTCTACAAAAAAAAAAAAAAAATCTGGAAGCAGTTGGCTGGCTGGCCGGAGGGCATCAGGCCTGGATGTGCCGGCAACCATGATCCTTTCAAGACTGGAGTTTTATTCTAAGTTTTTCTCCTGGAAATCCACAAGCCTGTCATAGTTCGGGCACAGCCACTGCTGGCACTGCATACAGACAAGACATCCCTCTAGGGCAGTGAGCTTCCTAGCCCTCCACCAGGGTTGTTGTGGTGCCCAAACCAGCCACAAGCCTTCCTTGGGCAGAGATTCACTGCCATTGACAGCTGCCTCAGCCCTGGCCTGCCCCAGAGAAAAGCAACCAAGTCCACTTCCAAATGCCAATGCCAAGTACACTATCCTGTTAAAAAGGCAAACATTAGCTGCAAGAATCTGATTCTTTGCTAATGCTGGCTGTTGTAGCTGCCTGAATGGGAGGAGACGAACACAACAGGCACTTGATCTTTTTTGTATAACAGTTCTTGTATTGCTGTGTTCAATAAACTAAACTTTTAATGAGACAAGTCGAAACTACCTACCAGACTGCAGCGGGGTATAATTAAAACAATTAGAACAATCAGTAGAGATATACGAAAAGAAAGTGAAAATGGTTCCAACTGCAATCTCTGAAATAACGACAGGGATGTCAAGAGTTTAAAGCTGCAGTGCATGATAGCAGTGACAATTTTGACCTACACTTTTTTATTCTGTTCTAGATGGATCATTACCTCCTGTCTTGTGTAATATCCTTTTCCCCCAATTAGTAATCTGCGTAGCACTTTTTGCTTACATTTGAAATGATAAAAGGAACATAAGAAAAGTAGTCTCAGTGGCTCAGCAGGTTGCACACTCACCTCTGAGGCTGAAAGATAGGACAATTGTGGGTTCTAGCCCCACACCAGGAACTCGGGTAAGACCCAAATTCTGACACTGTAGTACAGCATGAGGTGAATGATGCACGCTTAAGGTGCTGTGTTTCAGATGAGACATTAAACTGAGGGACTTTCTGCCTGAACTGCGGGTTGTTCAGGTGATGTTAAAGATCCCCCGACACTTCTCAAAATCAGTACAGGAATTTTCCCAGTGTCCTGGCCAAATTTACCCCCATTTGAAAAAATACAACTAACAGCTTAACCTGATTCAGCCGGCCCAGTGGCACTGAGGGTTGAGGTGCTGGACGCCACACCTCGCATCACACCGGTGACCTGGGTTCAGGAACGAGTGAAGGACACCAGGGGTTGGCAGGGGAGGGAAGTGATCGAGTGTCTGGAGGACTGCTCTCCCTTCCCAGGGAGGGAGACAGGGGTATGCGCCGCTCTTGGGTGGCCCCTCATGGTGGTCGGGGGGAGTGTAAGGAACTTGCGGCACTAGCAGATGAGGGGGCAAAGCTGCAGTGAACATCAGCATGTAAGTGCCGCTGACGTCATTGCAGTTCCGAGCTCCAGGGGCAACCAGCAAGAGAAAAAAAAAAAATGGTCTAGGGAGGCAACGAGGGATCCAGTGGATTGCACCCAGATCCCCAGCGCCGGGCCACCTCCCCGACGGCTGACAGAGCCCCTCACCAGATGAACCCACTAATCTCAGGAAGGCTGCCAGGTAGGAGAGGCGGGCCCTCCTCCAGGGGGTGATCCGGAGGCTGGAACGTCCAGTTAGGGGTGCTGGAGGAAAGAAGACATGCCAGGACGAGAGCTCACCTCCAAAAGATGCCCTGAACAGGGGGAGCATAAAGAAAGTCTACAAAAAAAGAACAGCTTAACCTGATTCAATATGTCAGTTTGCATCTTTATCTCTGCCCCTGCCACAGACAAGGATGGAAATAGGCAGACAAGACCAGCCCTCCTTTTCTGGCCAACAAAATCTAACTAAATACATATGGATCAGTCCTGGTTTTTACCAACATTCTCTGTTGCTTTAACATAATTTTTGTTGTAACTAAAATGAACTAGCATGCAACAGCAGCCATTGCTCACTAATAGAACACTAGGTGTACAAAAATGGCTAAGAATACTGTTAAAAGCCCACTCTGATGTAACTGAATGAATAAACTTGCGATGCAGGGAGTAAAAGCTTGCCTCAGCCAAAGAAATCACTTGACCAGTTGAAAATACTTCATATTCTTTTTATTTTTATGTTTCCCTATGTTTCGCTCCTTTGAGCTTGCTCACGGGGTTTTTTCCTTCTGTTTCAAAACAAAAATTATATATTTTATTAATTAAATCTTTCATACAGTCTTTGAAAACCTTTTTTTATATTTTTAAATTAGGAATCTAAATTCAATTTATCATAATCCAGTCAGTTGTCTGTTATATTTCATCATCACAACATTAAAAACTTCTCTTATACAGACAGTTCACTTCCTATAAACATATAGAAAAACAGACAATAATTTTTAAGCGGTGGCAGCACTAGCAACTCCTAGGTAACGATGCTTGAACTTCACATTAGTTCTAAACTTGAAACCCCATAGCTGCTCACATACCTCTTTATTGAGCCTAATTTGTAAAAATAAACTTTTCTTACATGGGGTGTCCCACAAGGCTAAACGTTTACAGATTCTTGTGTATTCTCTCTTACTGTTTCATGCCTTCAAAGAAAAAAAAAATTTTGCTTACTTAATTGTTTTAAATGACACTATATCTTTCCATTCGTAACCAATCAATATTTCTATATCAGTAGTAGACACGCTTACCGAGCTTTGCCACACAGAATACTTATCCTGAATTTACAGGCTTCAAAGCTCTTTGAGAACAAGTTTCCACGGGCCAAAAATCTAATTTTTTCTAGCTTCTCTTCCTGCTTTTTAGCTTAAATTTAAGAATATTATTTAAGGATTTTGTTTAAAACCTTTATACCCCAATACAGTTATTTCCTAATAGCAAAATTTACCTTCAGTTAGAGCGCTAACGTGTTGTGCCCCACTCTGTGCTCACAAAAATTGTTTGTTGGATGGCTTCCAAAGAATGGCGTTTCCAACTCTATCTGAGCTCAAATGAGGTGTGGCTTTCCTCTTGAGCCTGCTTGGATTTACCGCCAAAGTGAGGTAGCACTTCGTGTACCTCTCTAAAAACGAGGGTGTTGCTAAGCAACTGTACATTCTCCTCCATGAAGGAGGAGACACGGTTTCTCCGAGCAGGCTCAGTTGCATTTGACACATAGTCTGCGCTGTGCTGCCATAACCACTTTACAACTGTTTTCAAATGATTTAACAGCACCAACCAGGTTTAGAGACCCATACACTCAAATGGGTATTTTTTTAACTTGCATTTTTACCGTCTTTGTTTCAGCATCTCTGTACTGTTTTTAACCAATTGTTAATGCCAGCATTATATCACACAAATTGAACATTAACTTCCCAACTTTCAGTTGGCCATGGATACATAAATCAGTTCCACCTTCATCTTTCCAAAACCATATCTTGTAATATAAACAAATGATCACTTCTAGTAACTTATCAACTAAACACATATGTTATATACAAATTATTTGCCCTTTCTGTTTATTAAATTGGGCTCACATCTGAGGACAGAGGGGTTGTACAAGGGACTAGGGACTACAGGTGTTATCAATGGCTTTGTATATTCTTATTTTTATTTACACGTTTTTCTACTAACATTGAAGTAGAATCACCCATTTTACTCCAGTCCTAAAGCACTCCAGCATTTTCAAAAAATACTTTTTGCTTATGAATTTAGAAGCACGATTGCCAATTGCTCTCTATATTCATCCCTATGTTTGGATCTAATGTATTTAGTAGAAAAATCCATTTCATTTCTGCTTTGTCCAATAATTGTTTGTAATCTCCACCCCTAAGGGGAGGTTTGATCATTTCCAACCCCCAGAATCTTAAAGCAGTTCCTGTGTGTGCTTCTTTATTAAAATGTAGTGCCCACTCTGAGCCATATTAAAAGGAGCACCCCTTTTAGCATTTCAAATGTAAAACAAAGTGATACAGCAGACTCAAATGAAATAAAGCATAGATGGAAAATAATAAAATACAGTGTCCTGGCCTGTGCTGCTGTCATAAAGTGACAGCCCGTGTCTACTGCTGCCCACCCCATGAAGGCAGGAGGAAGAATGGCACAATCCACAAGGGGGCAGACCTGTGCCCCTGTGTCAGAAGTCTACTTCCTGCCTCTACAGGAGCCTGAGAAGGAAGATCCCTGGGGTATGACAGCCCTGCGACCAGCTAAAGGAGAGAGAAAAGAAGGCATTGTACAAGACAGGGAGTAAGGGACAATCTAAAATGAATAAAAAAAAGTAGAGGTCAAACATTTCCCCACAGCATACACTGCTGTTTTAAGAGAGAGGTTTAATCTGACTGAAATGGCCAAGTGCAGCATCTCATCAAAGCAGCACCAGCAGTTGAGATCTACCTTTTAGGTAACAAATGAGCTGCAAGTACTGTATATTTTTAAACATTAACCCTCTAACCAACACTATATAAATTGTTATTTATTTAGTTCTTTGTAGCTTTTGACCAGGAAAGGTGCACTAAGCTGTGGCAGCTTGTTTCCAGGTACATCCTGGGGAGTGGGCTGCATGGACCTGTTTGTACTGATGGGGTAATGTTGACCATGACAGTGGGGAAACCCCCCTACTCTTCATCGACAAGTGCCATAGGACCTTTTACTTCCACATGGACAGTAACCAGAGATGGGCAGAAAGGACCTTGGTTTAACATCTTGTCTGAAAGATGGCACCTCAACAGCGCAGAACCCCCACCCCCACCCCATACTACTCCCACAGTGTCAGTTATGAGTATTACCCCAAGTGGCTGGTGTGGGCTACAACCCACAACCTTCTGATCTTCTGACCCCAGAGGTGAACGTGCTACCAACTAAGCAATTGACACTTAACACTAATACCCGCTCCCTGATGCATTCAATACAGCAAGAGCGGAATCTACGTCCCTAACAAGAGGAGTTTTCCCATAATGTTTAGATGCTGCTCCATCAGGCCCCTTGTGGAGCTGCCTCCACTTTTTCTTTTGCCAACACTCGATAAATTAGCAATACATAGAAAGTACTTAACAAAACATTATAAAAAGCAGCAGAATGTAGACGTCTGCTGACAGGGTGATATTACTGGGACAGCCCTGTGTTACATACACTTGCCGTTCACCTTTCACAGTTTCTGTTTGATTCACTGCTCTGTTTTGAGTGCATTAGAGGATATTGTGATGTCTTCAGATATTGTGCAAGCTGTCCCCTAATTGCTTAAGGGTTCCTTTTTGGCCTACACAAACTGGAAATAAATGGTGAGGACATGTCCTGTTTAATATGTTCATAAGTGATACCGGGGAGGGTATCCAGGGAAAATTGTCTCTCTTTTCTGATGAAACAAAGTTGTGCGGCAGGGTGGATTCACAAGGCAGGGTGTGGGAACTCCAGGAGGACCTACAGAAACTAGAGAAATGGTCTAAAGTTTGGCAACTGAGGTTCAGTGGCAAGAAGTGCAAAGTAATGCACTTAGGTAGATGGCATCCATTCAAAGAATACTGGATTGGAGGAGTTAGAATAGCCTCTTCAGAGAAAAAAGATCTGGGAGTCATAATCAGTGACTCCCTCAAGCAGGAGTCAGTGAAACAAAGCATATAGCAAGGTATCAAGGATGCTGGGCTGTATATAAAGAGGGGTTCTGACAGCAGCAGAAGCAAGGTGACGCTGGCACTGTGTAGAATCCTGCTAAGGCTTCACATGGAGTAGTGTCCAGTTCTGTAGCTCTCACCGGAGGGAGGATATTGACAGACTTGAGTTAGTACAGCAAAAGGTTACGAAGATGATTCCGGGCCAGCAGGGCACATCCTATGAGGAATGGCTGGAGGCCCTAAACATGTCGTTTGTTGGAGGCCAGGCAGGAGCAGGGCGACATGACATACAGGATTCTTAGGGGTATAAACAAGGTAAACAAACAGGACCTATTTGTAAGAAATAGGGATGCAGTCATTAAGGGGCATGGCTAGAGGTTGGTGGGGGGGGCGCAAGTTCGGCAGAAACCTGAGGAAGTTCAACTTTACTGAGAGGGTGGTGGAACTGTGGAACACACTGCCCACAGAAGTGGTAGGGGAAGTTACCAGTAACACATTTAAACATGGCTGGGACAGGACAAGGTGACTCACAGTCCCCCCAGAGGGGTAGCAAAGGTTTGGGGGAGAGGAATACAGCCCACCAGGGCAGCAGGTCAGTGGGGTGAGGTAATATAGTAAGGGCAGGCTTGATGGCCCTTTAGGCTCCTCCTGCCATCACTTTCTATGTTTTAATGATGCACCCAGCATGGAGAGAGCTTAAAGGGATACTTCCAACCCCCTTAGGTCTCAAAGTGTCCCTAGTTTAAAAAACATAGTTTATGACTGCCAACATTCAGTAAAGATTGCTGATGTAGCTGGTAGTTTGATTCTGACACTTAATTTCTTTAAAAAAGTGAAAAACAGACTGCCCATCATACTGGTGTTATCAGACCAAAATAAGTTTGTTTACATCCCTTGAGCAACCACAAACACATCTTTCCTGGACTTGGGAACACCCACAAAACAGTCTAGCCCCTCATGATGCAGTGGGAGTTTAGGAGGCTTCTTTCTTATGAGTGACTGCACTGGCTGGGCGTGTTTCTAATGCTCAGAAAGTATGCAGTAAGAACAGAACCAGGATTGTAAACAAAACAAGGTTGTTTATAAATATACATTGCCATGCATTTCAGATCTACTAAACAAGGAGACAGACAAAACAAACAGCAACATCAGTGAATTTTAGAGAGGGTAAACAATCATAAAATGTGGGGTTTCAACTAGAAAGAATATGATGAAAACAAGTTGAAAGTGTCCCTTTAAATGATGCATTTTCATTTTCAGATTTGTCATAGACTGAAATATAAATTGTTTATTTTTAAAACACTGACTCTCACCTACATTGTATAACTATAAACTGAACCATGCAACCAGAAGCAAAATAACATGGGTTAAAGGGAATTTCTGAAAAAGGTTTCAACACATACATTTAAAATAAAGTGAAATGCAGGAATATGTTCCGTGATACAATGAAACAGCAGCAGTATCCTAACACATTAGACTGGAAAATCACTTTCATGGTGTGTTTCATTAAAAACAGTCTTCTGGTCTATTTACAAAATATTTTAAAATCTTATTTATTCAGTGTAATGTACACTAATCCCACCACATAAGGCACTGTCAATCAAGCCAATCGTACCCCAAGGAAAGTTGTACTTCTGCTGATAACCAGTTTCCCAACTGTATGTTTTGCAGACCAGCAACATGCCAAATAAGTGCACTACTTTTTGCCTAATTAAAACTGTCAGTGGTCACAGTGCCAGCAGTATTTATAATTCCTGACACTTTGCGGAAACAAACCAATGGTTATAGAGCATTGTTCTATGAGCCTGTCAGTTTATTTACAGTTCTTCATGTCAAAGCTCTGTGAAGGACTTCTGTTTACATCAACCCTCTGCTGTCTCAACTAGCAATCTCCCCTGTGGCATGGAACATGTCTGAGCCAATGAACCGTAAGGAGCAGCACAATCTGGTTATTGGAGAGAGAAACAGTAAATGCACTGAAGTGAGAGGTGTTCCTAGTTTGCTCTTGCTAGCCACCTCTGAAGTCAGCTCTGCAAGCAGTAACATACTTTTCACTGTAACACGGTAATACTATCTGAAAAAGTTGTAGTTACTAACCCATGCAACAGATTCCTTCATAGGAAGGCGGTATGACCTAGTGGTTCGAGTACACAGCTGTGGGCGAGAGGACCCAGGTTTAAACCTCACAGCCACCTCTTCCTTTCCATCTTTGGTTAGAGTGGAATAACTGAAATAACATCACTACGGGAACATACGCATTTACTGCCTTCAGTACAGGGTACATTTCTGGGGTATCTAAGGGCATGTTGATCATGCTGATGTGGTTCAGGGAGGAGCGGTGGATGTGGCCTACCTGGATTTCAGTAAGACCTTCGACACTGTTCCACACAGAAGGCTGTAAAACAAGCTGGGCAGCCTGGGGGTGGGTCCAAAAGTAGTAAAATGGGTACAAAGTTGGCTAAGAAACAGGAGCCAGAGGGTGGTGGTAAATGGGGTTCACTATGAAGAAGGCACGGTAACCAGTGGGGTGCCACAGGGGCCAGTACTTTTTAATGTCTTTATTAGTCACACTGCAGGAGAGCTGGAAGGGAAAGTACACCTGTTCGTAGATAATACAAAAATCTGCAACAGAGTGGACACACGGTGGGGGGAAATGAGGGACGATCTGAAAAAGCTAGAGGACTGGACAAGGGTTTGGCAACTGGACTTCAATGCCCAAAAGTGCAAAATTATGCACATAGGGCACAGAAACCGAAGGGCAGCTTACCAATTGGGTGGGGAGGTATTGGCAACCACAAAACAGTAAAGGGACCTGGGGTTCATCATATCTGATGACCTGAAGGTAGCAAAGCAGTGTGATAAGGCAGTGGGGAAAGCAAACAGAATGCACGGGTGCATAAGAAGATGCATCAGAGCAGAAAGAGGAAGGTAGAGTTACCCCTGTATAGATCGATGGTGAGGCCCCATCCAGAGTACTGTGTCCAGGACTGGAGGCCTCATCTCTGGTAAGACACAGATTGGGTGGAGGTGGTACAGAAGAGGGCAACCAAAATGGTGCATGGCCTGCATCAGAAGCCCTACGAGGAAAGACTCAAGGAATTAAATATGCACTTTCTAGAGGAAAGGGAGGAACATGAAAGAAATGCTCAAATACCTCAAAAGTATTAATAAGACGCAGGAGTAGCACTTACATAGAAAGAGATGCTCAAGGGCAAGGGGTCATGACATGAAGCTGGAGGGTGGTGACTCAGAGGGGATGTGAGGAAATACTTCTTCACAGAAAAGGGTGGTGGACAACTGGAACAGCCTCCTAGCGGAGGTGGCAGATACTAAAATGGTAGCAGGATTCAAACATGCATGGAATAGGCACAAGGGGACCATAGGAATAGGGCTGGGGGGTAAGGCTAGAGATAGAATAGGGTCTGCCATATCACAGAAGGTAGGGTAATTAGGGCAGACTGGATGGCCCAAGAGGTCCTTATCTGCCGACAACTTCTATGTTTCTATGTTACACTTCCACATGGTGCTGCTCCTAAATCTTCCCTGACCAAGTTGGACACTCTCTTTAACTCCTTCTGCCGCTTTGCTATCGACTCCCCTTCCTGCTCCCACCACTGTGAACGCTATCACTCTCTATCCTTCCTTCCACTATCTCACAGACACATCTCTCACTGTGCCAAACTAACCTCCAAGTTCTGGTTCAGGTGGCTCCCCTCCTATCTCTCAACCCTCTCTCCACTCCACCTCCCCACCCACTCTTTTCAGATCAAATGGACGCCCGGTGATTTTGGACGGTCCTCACTGCTTCACCCTCATCGGTCAGACTGGTTTCACCATTGTTTCCTAAAATCTGGAATTCCTCTCGATATATGACACCCTCCTCCAACTCACCCTCACTTCCCTGCCTACACAATTACCTTTCCTCAGCTGTTCCTGCTTTAACCCACCTTAATACCTATCCCTAGTTTCTGCCTTCCTACCATGACCCCCCTGGCAGGGTTCTCAACATCCTGAAAGGGGGGGGATTCAGTAAATGGCTACTCCTTCTCCTCATATTCAGTTCTTGCCTCTCCCCCCCTCTCTTCTCCACCTGCCCTTCTGGGTCACCAGTGTGCACAATCTAACCCCATACTTTTTACTCCAACAGCATGTGCATACTACCTCGAGCCTGCTCCTGGTGCACTCATGCACTATAAATGGTTCCATCATGTTATTTACTGTTTTGTACATTCATATGTACTAAAAATAAAATACCACCTACTAAAAATATTCACTAAAAATACCACCAACAGCTTAATCTGGTTCAAGATCAGTTAGCATTCATATGTATCCCCTTCCCCCGGGTCGTGCCTGAAAATAGGCAGGATTTGTCTAGTGCACTTAGCCGGTCAACAAAAACTATATAAAAAATAAATAAATATGTTCTTTTGTATGATTTTGGACATGTACTGTAATTTACCTATTGTTCCACTACTGTTTATTGTACAATATCTCGTGTTCCAACTGTTGCACAGTCTTACAATGTTGTATTGTTTGTACTACCCACATACTATTGTAACTGATCATCCTTCACAACCCTATGTAACCCTTCCCCCCAGGTCACATCGTGAGACAAGCAACTTGTTGTTCAGTGTGCCCTCCTGGTGAAACATTTCAATAAATAAATAAAAATATTGAATTTTGCACTTTATTTGGTGCACTTTGATGCACTCCAAGGGTACATTTTACACTGCATCAATCCCTCTCCACGGTTACCTCCCCCCCCATGAAACTTAGTAGACACTTTTTATTTCACTCCTGTAACCAAGTTCTTATAGGTACTTTTGGAATCGAAGCAGAATGGTAGTTTAAATAGTAGAGGGTTTTTAATTTTTTTTTTTAAAATAAGAGTGTACATGAATATCAAGAAATAAATAATTATTGCCCAAATATTTGTAGTGCCCAGTACGAATACTTGTGGCATATTCAAAAAAAGGTACTCGCACATTCCTACTAAGTAGCTATCTTAAAGTGTTATAGCAAGGGGCTTGAAACCAGAAGATCACTGTCCCAACAACTTCCTTTATCCCACCAGTTCAGTAGGACTACCCCCATCACCTCTGTGTCTTTGAAGTACTTGTTCAGTCTCAGTTTGAACTAGGGGTGTCAAAATAACAGTGTATACCTGATAACCAAGTTAATTTTTATGGGCAATAGTGATATCGTGTCTGCTTTCCTATATCGCGATAACTGTTTTCTAAGACTACAATATATAATGCAGTAAACTGTGGAAAATTCTGTTTTTTACGCCACTATTCCCTTTCCTCTAAAAAAGTTAGGATGTGGAGGGTCCCTCCTTCAAAACCTAAACCAATGGCATAATACTGTGACAGTAATAATCACCATGATCATTTTTCCAAGGTTTTCATGCCGTGAAAATCTTTTTTCTGTTTTGATACCTACTGTATGAACATCAAGGTTGTAACATTATCAGCTAACACCACCTGATCTGGAAGTCTGTTTAGATGGTATGGTCGGATATTTTAACTCAATGCTCAGTGGCCGGCCTGGTGGTGCTGAGGGCTGAGGTGCTGGTCGCCACACTTCACGCTACGCCAGCGACCCATGTTCGGGAACAGAGAGCAGGTTGCTGGATGTCGGCAGGGAAGGAGCTTGATTGAGCATCTAATGGGGTGCTCTGCAGTCGGTGCGTCTGACCCCTGGCGGAGACTGGGGCTCGGTGAAAAAAAGAGACCCTGGTGGCTGGTCATGGTGGCTTGATGGCTGTCCCCTGGCGCTCCGTTACCGGAGGTAACACCCTGAGCCGTATCCTGGATGGGCGGGTGAGTAGGGGGCTCCCCATTGCCCCAACACAGGGGGTAAGCCGTGGGGGCTACAAGGATGAGGGCCTGAAGAGAACAGAGGCTAGGGACGGCAGCCAGATGAGAGGCTGACCAGGGCCAGGGGGAAGAAAGTAGTATTAAAAAAACAAAAAAAAACAATGCTCAGTGAAACCAGTTGATATACTGTATGTAGGAAATATATGTGGACTTTTTATTAGGTACAGAGTAAGAATGCCTTTGGTAGAAATATTCTGTCTCAGCAAATGGAGTTGCCTTGGCACGACACTGGGTTTGACCACTTGATTAGTCTGAACACATTGAACCAAAGACCCAGGCAATTACTGTTCAATTTACCTCTGATGGCCAGCATGGTACAGCGTTTCTACTGTATTAGTATTTCTCTTGCACCTGTGTCAAAGTAGGACCAACTCCCCCCCCAAAAAAAAAAGATTAGCAGCAATATTCTATCTTCATGTTTAAATACTAAGCCCACCACATAGCACACAATTTTTGCTCTTGCTTAGCCTGAAACCAGCAAGTAAGTTGTGCGTGTGTCATTGGCAGAAATTTTTGCAAACATATTAGTCCTTTTTTCCCTAAGGACATAATATAACTGTTGTAAGCAGAAAACTACAATAAATGCATTATACTGCTTTTAACTTCACAAGTAAACAATTGGATAATTCTCTCTGTAAGCTGAAGTCTACAGAGTATATACTTTGTGGTTTAAAACATTAAAATTGAAAACGTAGTTTGACAAAAATTCAATGGGTAATGTCAGGTAAGCTGATTTCATCTAAATTCTGACTGGTCCCATTTATTTTCAAAATCTCTGCCACCTCATACGGAGACTCACATGGAAATGCAAGTTTAGTCACTAGTATTTTTTTCTCTAAAATTATAAACAAGCTCTACACTACTACAAAATGAAAACACATTTAAAAAGAGAAACATGCAGGAAAGTATCTAAAAGCCATCATAAAAGCAACATAAACTTCATTGCTTACTACCTGTCTAGCTCTGCCTTCCTTACAGAAAATCTTGCAGATTTCATTAACATCCTGATTTTCTTGCGACAGAAGACAGCCATACTGTAGAATAAGGTCTGTGTGACTGCAGCCAAAACGGCATACAGGGCGTTTGTGCCAGTACAGAACAGAGTCAGATCACTGTTTGCAGAAACTAACGGAACAATCAATATTTTGACATCAATGGGCATAGCTGTTACGCAGAAATAGCCAGTGTTTTTTGGAACAGTTACTTAAGGGAACTGTGAGGAAAGACTACCCCAGAGAGAAGAGTTCAAATCTTACTTTGGCAGAAATGACACTGCTGCTTTAAATAACTGGGTAAAGCTGAACGCAAATGGCATAGCTATGACAAAATCAAAGGGTGTTAAGTTTGTACATCCTAGGTTTCTGTCTAAGCGGTCTAATCTGAATTCCTCCCAGTGGCGCTGGGGGTAAGTTTGTAGCACCACCATGCAGGAGACACTGGGTTGTGTCTCGAGTCCGACTCCCACACCAGTAAGGACTATTTTGGGAATTACTGCAGAGTCGGTGCTAGCAACTCCAAAAGGGGAAAGAACAGCCCCCCTTCCCGGCTGCACCATTGCTTCCCGCAGCTGATGTCAGAACAGGCTGGGATGTTGTAGACAATCACATGACATCAAGCCCATCCCTCCCACAGGATAAACAGGATTGTCAGTGCCAGTGGCTCAGTAGGTAGCACACTCGTCTCTGAGGCCGGGAGATCAGAGGGCTGTGGGTTCAGTTCCCACATCTGGCACTTGGGTTAATATCCCAGTACTGACACTGTAGTGCAGCATGAGAGGGGTGCTGCACTTCTGAGGTGCAGTCTTTCGGATGAGACGTTAAACCGAGGTCCCATCTGCATGGACTGGTGGTAGTTCAGGTGGAAGTTAAAGATCCCATGGCACTTATCGAAAAGAGTAGGGGAATTTCCCCGGTGTCCTGGCCAAATTTCCCTTATTCACTAAAAATACCTCCAACAGTTTCATCTGGTTCAAGGTCAGTTGGCATTTATCTGTATCCCCCGCCCCCGGGTCGTGCCTGAAAATAGGCAGGATTTGCCTAGTGCACTTACCCAGTCAACAAAAACTAAATAAAAAATAAATAAATAAACATAGTGAGGGCAGCCCCAGCAGTGGGTGGGAGGGTTGTATGTTAATACCACTACCGAGACCACTCTTATGGTTGTACCAGTGGTTTCACATGTATTCTTAGGGTAAGAGAACAAAGAACCGAAGGTAAGCACTGGCAGTTCTGATATCTAAGAATGTGAGACCACTCCTACAATTAAACATAGGAGTGGTCTCAGCAGCAGTATCAACATATTATTAATTGAGCTCGATTATATATCAATTTTAAAAACCAAAAACCCTACCCGAACTTGCCTGTTTCCAGGGCAGCTGCATGAGACACTCCACAGAGGGAGTGAGTCTCATGCACAGAGAAATAGAGTGCTCTGATTGGCCAGAAGTGCTCCCTCAATCTAGAATTGATATCATACAATGGCAAGAAAGAATTGTTATAGGTCAGTTTAGGGCTGGACCCATGGCTTTATCCCAGCATAACGCCACAAGTCTAGTCTCAGCACTGTGAACCTGTAGATGACCTTTTCAAACATTAGGATACACTCTTTTTTTTTTGCATCTCCTCTTAAGAAACAGAACTATTTTTCCACACTAATAAAAACATTCTTTAAAATTATTTTTTTATTTTATATATAACAAGACACTGTATAATAGGAATAATGCACTCCAGGGTGTGAGTCTTGCTGGGGTAACGCCACACCTGGGGCATTGGACACATTCAGCCTGCGGCCTCATGCCCAACCCCTCAGGTGTGGCATTATCCCAGCATGTCACACACCCTGTCATGCATTATTCCTTTATTGTCAGTGCAAGTGGTACTGGACCTGCTTGACAAAAAGGTTTATGTTATTTTCATCTTTTTTAGTATTTTACCAGGACTCCATTTAGGTGCTTTGGGAGAGTCTTCCAGGCCCAGATGAACTTGACTTAGCGGTAGACTAGATCATCTCCAGCATTACACATTCTTAACTGTTTCTTGCTCACACTCTGAGAAGCCACCTGAAAGTGTTAGTAACTGTTAGGAGCCTAGGAACCCCGGTTTGAGCAGTTCATATTTGGAGGAGTATGTAAGTTTTTTTTTGTTTGTTTGCTTGAGAAGGATCTCAGACAAGGAGAGTTAGGTCTCAGTCACAGCAATTGCATTAATTTTAATCCATGAGACCAGACTTCAGAGATAACTCCTGGATCTGCTTTACAGCCTAAATGCACCTAATTAAGTAATAATGCACAACAGGGCATGTGTCGTGCTGGGATAAGGCACGCTTCCTTGCGTCCAACACCCAAGAAGTGATGTTATCCCCATGACATATGCCCTGGAACATTTGTGTGCATTACTGCGATTATAAAATGGCTTGCCTGGAAAGGACAAAAAAAAAAAAAAAAAGGTGAAAAAATACATTTCTAAAATACATTTTTAGCTGCTTTTGAAACAGCCATGATGATGTGCTGGGATAATATCACTGTTGAAGCTCAGTACCAATCAATCAATCAGAGCCCGGGATTTTTTCTCACCATTTTATCAATAATCAACAAAACGCAGAATTTTACACACAGAGAAAGACCAACGGTTCATCCAGTCTATCTCGTCCCTACCTCGGTCCAGATACTAATACTAGCGAGACCGTAAATGCACAAATAAGGTCACGCTTCCCCAAATAAACAACCTTATATTTATTTATTTGTAATTTTTGACCAGGAAAGGCACACTAAGCTGTCATAGCTTGTTTTCAGGTATGTCCCGTGGGGGGCATTGCATGGATCTGTTTTTGTACTGATGGGGAATGCTGACCATGACACTCGAAAAATCCCCTACTCTGCAGAGGGGGGCATTGTTGATCATCTTGCAGGTGATCAAAATGGCTGACCCTAGAGAAGGAAGAAGAGGTGGTGCTACAGCAGACATAATTTTAATGGCGTATGAAACAACAGACAGGCCACTTACCACGGAGTCTAGAGAACCAGGGAATGGTCAGACTGTGATGGTTTAGAATGAAATGGAAATTCTTGAACTGGCAAAGGATTGTGGTATGCTAGAGACAGAAAATTACATGGAAATGAGCCCAATGGAGGAAGGAGAAGCTGCTCTAGGAGAGTCCAGTTCATCTGCAAAAATTACTCTGACAGCTGCCATGTCAGAGAGGGAAAAACACTTACTGCATCTCCTGGCTGAAGAAGATGAAAACCTGGCTCAAGAGAATTTTCATCAAGAGTTTGTCCAGGCATCAAACACTACAGCCGCACACAGCTGAGATGCTGTCAGTAGCAAGAGAGAGACATTCTTTCAATGAAAGTTGCCTCCAGGGCAGCCCTGCCTCCAAAGCAGCGTTGCCTTGGAGGCAGACATTATGAATAGGGCTGCCTCCCAGGCAAGGTTTTACCCTTAACTCTACAGCTAAAGAGGTGAGCTTCACTGCTGTGCCAGCTTGGTGGAGTAGTGGAAAAGTCTGCAGCCTGATAAACAAGAGACTGAGTTCAAATCCAGACTAGATCTCCTCGGTTTCCTTCAGTCAGAATTTCACTAGAGTGGTGCACAATGGGGGTGTAGAGTTCAATGAATAAATATATAAGAAAAGGGACTTAAGTGTGAGGAAGAATGAGTGCAACAGTAAAGTGTTGTTGCCTCCGAGGCAGGGCTGCCCTCGAGGCAACTCTGACTGAAAGAATGTCTCACCTGCATTGTCAGTAGGAGAACTGACAGTGTCAGAAAGGACCCAACCGGCTACTCATCCAGCCGAGGCTGCTACTGAAATCCTTGGCATGCAAAAAGGCCACCCTGACCAATCCTTGCCAGCCCCATTATCCGAGCTGTGGTCCACAAGGCTGCCTCGCTTGTGGTGGGTTGAAAAAAATGTTCCAGATCTGCAAAGCAGCTATTAGGCCAGTCCTGGGGCACAGCAGAAATGATGACACAAGTGGCTAAAACACAAACCACAGCACACCTTAGTGACAACCCAAATGCAGCCGACAACACTGGCGCCATCCATGCCGAGTGGCCTGAACTGTTTTAACGGAGCTCTGGAGATCAATTAGCTGTTTCATTGTTCGGCCCAGGTCTCCACTGCATCTGGGAGTTGTCCAGACAAAACACAGAAACATAGAATTTGACGGCAGATAAGGACCACTTGGCCCACCTAGTCTGCCCATTTCCCTACCTGGTGGATAAGCTGCAGGTTCTAGTTAATCAATAGTTTACTTCCTCCTACCCCCACTAGAATTGCCTTATGCCTGTCCCATGCATTCTTGAATTCTCCCACGGTTCCTGAATCCACAACCTTCTCAGGAAGGCTGTTCCATGCAACCACAACCCTCTCTGTGAAAAAATACTTTGTAACATTACCTCTGAGCCGTCCCCCCCATCTTCAAATTGTGCCCCCTTGTTCTTGCACATCTCTTCTTCTAAAAGATGCTACCCTCTTGTGTACTTTGTTAATTCCCTTGAGATACTTAAAAGTTTCTATCATGTCCCCCATCTCCCGCCTTTCCTCAACGGTATACATATTAAGCTGCTTTAGTCTCTCCTCGTATGTCTTCTGGTCCAGACTCTGCACCATTTTGGTTGCCCTCCTCTGAACAGCCTCCACTCTATGTCTTTGTTGAGATGAGGTCTCCAGAATTGCACGCAGTACTCCAGATGGGGTCTCACCAACTATCTGTACAGAGGGATAACAACTTCCTGTTTTCTACTGTTGATGCCTCTCCCTATGCATCCCAGTATCCCCCCAGCCCTCCTTACTTCCTTCTCACGTTGCTTGCCCACCTTTAGATCATTTGATATAATTACTTCTAGGTCTCTTTCGATGTTTGCTGTTGTTATTAACTCACCCCACATTGTGTACTCTTCCTCTGGGTTTTTGTTTCCCAGATGCATCACCTTGCACTTCTTTGCATTGAATCTGAGCTGCCACATACTTGACCATTCCTCCAACCTTGCCAAGTCCCTTTTCATCCTTTCCACCCCACCCTGTGTATCAACCCTGTTGCAGATCTTTGTGTCATCTGCAAAGAGACATACCTTTCCTTCCAGGTGCTCTCCAATGTCACTTAAAACACCTACAGAAAGCTCAGAAACTATACCAGGTGTGGAGGCTGCCGCTATCCTGAATACAGACCTGACAGAACAAGGTGATATAATTGAGAAAACAAGTGTAAAGGCACTGGAGGCAGAATGACTCCCTGCATTTAATCTATCTGAGGCAGAGATCAATCAGTTCTACAGCTACTATTTCAGGTATGAAATCATATTTAAACTATTCTTCATCCTGTGAATAATACAACTAAGAAGAGAAAGACAGATCAGGGGGCTGCTAGTGCTACCACAACAGAAAGAGACACAGGAGAAGGCTCTAGTGGCAGCTGTGGCTCTACGATGCCGGTTTGACAACACTTTTGTCGACAGGCATCACATCAACAGGATTTATATCGATCGCAAGTTGCGGTCGACATAAATCCCGATTGTCTCCTGATCCGCTTTTTCATCGGGGGCTCTGCTGCCCCCCGCACTTTAGTTTCTCATCTCTGATTCGGAGGTGATGCAGGACCCAGATACAGTGTGCCAATGTATCAGGCTCACCAACACAGCGACCTGTCAGTAAACTGTCGATTTTGTCGACAGGTATGTAGTTCGCTGTGTTGGTGTCGCTGATCAGAGCACATACCACAGTAGTCCTGCCCCTGAGCTTACCCAGGAAGAAATGGGGGAGAAGGAGAAGATCACAAATAATAATTTAGGCTGCAATGGTGGGAGCTGCAGGGAACTTGAGAATGACTAATTTGTTTTCTACTGCTAAAGCCCCAGCCCAACGTAAAAATAAAGTATGGCTGGGATATCGTGGAAGACTAGATTCCCCCCCTCCAATCACCTGTAAGTAGGCAGGGTCTTATTAAAAGAAACTTCTTTTGAACAGAATTTTATACATTGATTCATACCCACAGAGATGCAATTTCTGACAAACTTTAAAATGGCCACCAATTTGGATAGGTTCTGGAGAGGACATAATTCTACGAAATGCACAAAACTGTGGATCCCCTTTCCAGCAATCCTCCTCACAAAACTGGCATTATGAACAGTGACTATTCTTTTGAAAAAAAATAGGGGGTAAATGTTTATGACATTAAATACTGGCTGATACAGTGATGAGAAATATTGGGCTTTCTGGAACCTATAATGGATGATGTACAGATCTGGATGGGGGGGGTGGAGGTTTCGCGTAAGACTGCAACAGACTGACACAGGAATCTAACACCTCCCGAATTGTTTCACTCAGGGAAGGGATAGAGGACAATACTTTTATCAGGGGCAACTAAAAACATGTTTTAAGTGTGGATCAGCCAACCACTTAAGTAATGCATGTGACTGCATACGCTGCAACCTTTGTATGGACTGTGGACATGGTGGAACTCACTGCACTGATGAACTATGCTGTAATCTATGTGATGAAAGTGGCCACTCCTACCGGACATGTCAGTGGGCAACACACATTAGAGGAGACAGATCAGATCAAGATGACCTTCTGGTATCTGCACAGAAATCCAGCACAGTGGGACACCAGCAAGTATCAGCCCAGAAAGTTGCACAAAATCTCAGATTGGTGTCCCCCAGGACTGAAGAGATACAGATAGTAGCAGTTCAACCACAGCCCACCAAACTCAGCAAGAAACCCCTCCCCATCCATGATTGAGGGTATGGAAATTGCTGCGTATTTAGCAACTTAAGATGTCTGAAGTGCAGCCGCATCTAGTGCGCAGCAACAAATGCAGATGATTATAGAATCATGACCGAAGGAAAAAACTAAACTTCTTGGTACTTCACATTGGACACTGGGAGAAGATATCATGCCACTCCCAGGGATGACTATAGTAACAAGAAAGAGAACACTAAGAATCCACCGGAGCAGCGGTTTGAATTCCACTTGCGACGCCAATGACCCGGGGTCGGGAATGAACCCAGAAGTCAGAGGGCCAGCTAGGGGGAGAAGGATTGAGTGTCCTCTGGACTGCTCTCCTTCTCTGGGGGTGGAGGGGGGAGTTTGTCCGCGCTTTATTGACCCCTGGCAGAGGCTGGGGATGCTGCACAGCCAGTGCCAGAACGCAGGGGGATGGAGCAGATGCTGGTCATCATTGCACATCCCCGCCCCCGGGGCGTCAGCATGCATGCAAAAACTTCCGGCCCCTGGCATGACACCCCTGCACTACTGCTGGCCTCACTGCCTTAGATGTCCACTGGGGAGGCCCTCTCCCATGGCCCCAACCTAGGGGTAGCTGCTGACTAGCTACAATGATTATGGGGGAGCCAGCTGACACCGCTTGAGTGGGAGTAAGCCTGGGCAGGTGAAGTCGCGGATGGGTACAGGCTGACCTCCAGTGGAAGGATTAGGGGCTGGCACATAAAGAAAAGCAAAATAAAAATTAAAAAAAGAGCGAGAACGCTAAGAAAACAGCAGCCAAAGCTGCAAAGGAAAGACTCCTTGATAATGGAAATATCTTTATAAAACAAGTCTGAATTGTTTACTGCAGGCAGGAACTGAGGGAGATTCAGAATAAGAATAATAAGAGGCATCCTCATCTAGATCATCACAAAGACTAGCATCCTCTGAGACTGAAGATGACTCGCAGAGCTTGACAAAATCCCAAAAAAAGAGAACCCGCCATCTGGAACCAAGGAGCAGCAGTAGCAGAACTGCTAAGAGCTGAGACACCTAAGTGGTATTGCTCCCCTCCTTTCTTTATATTCTCTCTATGGCCCTGTTCACATCTTCACTTTTAAAATGTTACAATGTCTTTGTAACATTTTAAAAGTGACTAACACGGTTCGCATTCACATATGACACGGTTTTGGAACTGTGCTTTAAAACGTTATCGAACCTTGCTGCGGACCTAGTCTAGGCAATGGTTTCAGTAACTTTATAACTTGCTAAATGTTTTTACTCACTGTGTGAACGGGCAGCCCGTGTTTCTTCCTTGTTGGTCTTCCTTGATCCCATCATGCCGTGCAGCCAGCTGTCCCATAATGCAATCGCATATGGGAAGCGAGTGAGTTTTTGTTCAAGAATGCCACATTGTGGAGATCGTGGGAAACTGCAGTTCGCATCTTGACAGAAAATGAAGCAAGCAACAGGTCAAGCGAGGTGATGGCATCTGATTTAAGCCTAGTTGTTTATTCACTTCTGAACCTGTCACAAAAGTGACTGGGAAATAATCTGAAAAGTGCTGTAATCACTTCGTACCATAAACAGTGGTTTTAGCACCTAATTAGCCTACTTGTGTAGTCACCAGGGTACCTGTTCTGGAAGTGATTTTTAATTGTTCAATCAGTCCTAAAAGTATTGGGACAACTTTCGAACCTAACATAGCTGTGATCACTGTTTCATCTATCCTAAAAACTACTGTGATTACTGTAAGGATGACAGATCATTCAGCAACTTGGTCAGAGCATGCCACCAAATTACTGATCGATTACTGGTCACAAGAGTGTGTCCAGGAAGAGCTGGCTAACTTTAGAAGGAATACAAAGATTTATCAGAAGATTGCTGAATTTCTGGCACAGCATGGTGCTGATTGTACAGCCACGCAGTGCAGAGAGAAAAAAAAAAACAGATGAAGGTCAGGTATCACAAGGCTAAAGATTTAAACAAAGTCAGGAGGTGGCTGGATAACCTGTCCATACTATGATGAACTGGACCATATTCTGGGTAGTATACCCACGTCAAACCCTGTCTTTGTGCTGGAGTCATCATCTGTTGATGCACTCACCATAGATGAACCTGAAGACTATCCTGAACCAGAGCCTCTACAGTCAGGTAATTCTGCATACCGTATATTTAAGTAGTAACCATTGTAAAAACGAAGCAATAAGGCAGGACTGCACTGTGGTTGTGGTGCGTTCAGTGACAGGTTTTGTGAGGTTCGAGGCAATGTTGAGTGCCGTCTGACCTGAAATTTTTATAACTGCTTCATTCAGCCCCAATGGATTTTTGTGCAGTATTAGTATATTAAAAAGAAAAAAAAGTAGAATAATTGAAACTGTATATAATAATGCATTTAATGGCATCTCCTGTTCCTGAATGCACTGGACTTTTTTGCAGTATAGTTGATTGCTATACAATAAACAAAGCAGGCAATAGACAGTTCTTAATAACTTAACTTCTTAAAACTATTTTCTTGTGTTGCCCTTCATGGTTTTGTTATGATACTGATGCCTATTTGACATATACTTATATTTCACAGATGAGGAGGACAATAATGACATGTCTTGCATGAGTGAGGCATCATCAGTCAATGCATGTGATGGGACCCGGACTATAAATGCTGTTTCATCAGAAGACCCATCATGCAGCAGTGAGCCTTCAACATCCACTGCTACGCATGGCAAGAGACATTTGAGTAATGAATCTCTGTGTAATATGCAGAAAAAGAAAATAATCGTACACAAGAGCTAGTCGAGGCTGTGTTTGAGCCCACAAGAAAGTTACTAATTGAGCAGCACAACGAGTTCATGCAGTTGGACAGTTACAGGGCTAAGGCTGAGTTAGAACTAAAGGAGCGAATGTGAAATCATGACATTGTGCAGCAGAAAATGTTCTTTGAAAATATGCGCATGCTGTTTGCACCAATGTTTGCAAGCACAATGCCACAAACTTCAGTTGCATACTATATGATTAAGGAACAGGTGGCAAACCAGGGAACCAATGCCCCTCAGTATAACTTGGGCGGTGGCAGTGTTTACCAGGTGTCCAACAATCAGGGAACCAATGCTCCTCAGTATAACTTGGTCGGTGGCACTGTTTACCAGGTGTCCAACAATCAGGGAACCAATGCTCCTCAGTACAACTTGGGTGGTGGCAATGTTTACCAAGTGTCCAACAATCAGGAAACCAACGCTCCTCACTATAACTTGGGTGGTGGCAATGCTTACCAGGTGTCCAACAATCAGGGAACCAATGCTCCTCAGTAAAACTTGGGTGGTGTCAGTGTTTACCAGGTGTCCAACAATCAGGGAACCAATGCTCCTCAGTATAACTTGGGTGGTGGCAGTGTTTACCAGGTGTCCAACAATCAGGGAACCAATGCTCCTCAGTATAACTTGGGTAGTGGCACTGTTTACCAGGTGTCCAACAATCAGGGAACCAATGCTCCTCAGTATAGCTTGGGTGGTGGCACTGTTTACCAGATGTCCAACAATCAGGGAACCAATGCTCCTCAGTATAACTTGGGTGGTGGCAGTGTTTACCAGGTGTCCAACAATCAGGGAACCAATGCTCCTCAGTACAACTTGGGTGGTGGCAATGTTTACCAGGTGTCCAACAATCAGGGAACCAAGGCTCCTCACTATAACTTGGGTGGTGGCAATGTTTACCACGTGTCCAACAATCAGGGAACCAATGCTCCTCAGTATAACTTGGGTATTGGCACTGTTTACCAGGTGTCCATCAGGGAACCAATGCTCCTCAGTATAACTTGGGTATTGGCACTGTTTACCAGGTGTCCATCAGGGAACCAATGCTACTCAGTATAACTTGGGTATTGGCACTGTTTACCAGGTGTCCAACAATCAGGGAACCAATGCTCCTCAGTATAATTTGGGTGGTGGCAGTGTTTACCAGGTGTCCAACAATCAGGGAATCAATGCTCCTCAGTATAATTTGGGTGGTGGCAGTGTTTACCAGGTGGCAAACAGCCAACATGTGCTATGTGGCACATCACAGCATCAGCATGCTGCGGCTGGCAGCATTTCAAAGTGTGTGATGCAGCCACAAAATTATAGTGGGTCTAGACATGGTGTGACTCATATTGGAGCTAGTAATGGTAATGGAGACATTAATGGCCACAACAATCTGTCCATGTCACATATATCGGCAG
This sequence comes from Neoceratodus forsteri, assembly GCA_016271365.2. Classification (NCBI taxonomy): domain Eukaryota; kingdom Metazoa; phylum Chordata; order Ceratodontiformes; family Ceratodontidae; genus Neoceratodus; species Neoceratodus forsteri. The sequence goes on along the minus strand of CM057449.1, from coordinate 1,269,083,584 downwards.
CAACATTAATTGAGGAGCTACGATCTGACAAGGACAACCCTGTACATTTTTAAAGTCCGGAATTACATGGACATCTATAAAATACTCAGTTTTCATGTTGGCACCGAGTCTTTCAGAAACTGTCTGTGACAGTGACAGCCATATGAGTAGAGAAGAAAAAATTACTCACCTTAGTAGTTATGTTTCTTCTAGTGGAGTCTTGCTGTATTCTGACAATTGCAGTTAGCCCCAGCCTTTAAACTGCCCCAGAGAACAAAGGGTTAACTTTTCTATGCATGGCATAGAATGTTCATCTCAAGCTCGATTGAAGCCTCTGCCTGTTGTTATTCGAACTGCAACCGTCAGATCTTTTCGAGCAAAACTCACTAGGTGTTCTGTGTGGAAACTGTAAAATTTTTAACTAGCCAACTGGCAGAAAAATAATGTTTTGGGTCCTCAAAGGAAGACTCAAGTCAGGAAACCCAAAAACAAAAACCAATCAATCAAATTAAATAACATTCCACCCAAAGAAAAAAAAAAAGAGGGTGTAAAAGGGGGCACCTCTAGGGTGTAACACTGCGCCTGCCCATCCACATCCCAAAATCTAGGTTCTGAGAGGAGGAGGGGAGGTCAGAATAAAGCAAGACTCCACTAGAAGAAACATAATTACTAAGGTGAGTAATTTTATCTTCAAATAACATGAAGTCTTGCTGTATTCTGACAATTGCAGACTACCAAGCAGTACCTCCATGGAGGAGGGACAGAACCTACTTTGGAAATAGGCTCTGAAGTACTGCTGTTCCAAACTGAGCATCACTCCTAGCCTGGATATCCAGAGAGTAATGCTTGCTAAAAGTATGGACTGTTTTCCAGGTGGCTGCTTGACAAATTTCTAAAAGAGGGATATCCCTGGCAGCAGCCAGGGAAGCAGCTGTACCTCTTGTGGAATGAGCCCTCAGGCCTGAGGGTGGAATTTTACCCAGTTTTTCATAGCAGAATTGTATACAAGAAACAATCCACCTGGCAATAGATCTCTTGGTGGCAGGTTTGCCCTTCCCAACTTCTCCATAAGTGAGGAACAACTAGAGGGAGTCAAACCTGTGACCCTCGGTACGCTCTATGTAGTAGCTAAGGGCTCTTTTAACATCCAAACTGTGTAGCCTCCTCTCTCCAGAGGAAGAATGATCAGTGAAGAAAACAGGGAGAGATGTAGACTGATTGAGGTGGAAATCTGAAACCACTTTAGGCAAGAACTTTCTGTTAGTTCTAAGGACCACTTTATTTCTGTGAAAAGAGATTAAATCAGATTCCACTGACAGGGCTTGCAATTCACTGATGCGTCTAACAGAAGTAATGGCTACCAAAAACACAGTTTTCCAAGTCAAGTACCTAAGCTCTGCTGAGGACAAAGGCTCAAAATGGGGTTGCATAAGCTGAGCAATGCAAACATTAAGATCCCAAGCAGGAGCAGGATCCCTAAAGGAGGGATTGGTGTGAAGCAATCCCTTGAAAAACTTACAGAATACAGGATGGGATGACAGAGAGGAAGACTTGCCTACTGACAGGAAAGCAGAAACAGCTGCCAAGTGTACCTTGAGAGTAGTTGGTCTGAGACCCAGGCCATTGAGATGGACCATATAATCCAGAACCATAGGTAATTCAGTAGAGTCTGGAGAAATGTTCTTCTCAGAACACCAAATGCTGAATCTTTTCCATTTGGAGTTGTAAGTCTTTCTGGTGGAAGGCTTTCAAGAAGCCTTAAGGATATCCAGAACACCTTGAGAAAGATGCAGATCTGCAAACTCTAACTCTTCAAGAGCCAAGCCTTGAGATTGAGAGACTGAAGATTGGAGTACCAAATCCTCCCCTGAGAGGATGTTAACAGGTTGTAATTCCTGGGAAGAGACAGGGGAAGATGGGCTGCTAGGGACAGCAACAAGGGATACCATGGCTGCCTGGCCCAGTCTGGAGCAATCAAAATCACTTTGCAAGGTTGTGACCTTATCTTGACTAGCACTTTGAACAGGAGAGGGAAGGGGGGAAAAGCATACAGACATTTCCCTTCCCAGTTCAGAAGCAGAGCATCCAGACAGACTGAGCCTAAGACTGGGGGTCTGCAACAAAAAAGAGGAAGTTGGTGACTGTCTGGGGCTGCAAAAAGATCCATCTCTGGAGTGCCCCATCTTGAGAAAATCACCTTCAACACCAGAGGATCTGGGGCCCATTCGTGATGGCCCTGGGATATTCTGCTTAGTGCATCTGCTAGAACATTGTCCTTTCCTGGAAGGTGAACTGCTATCAGAGAGGTTTGCAGGGAATAAGCCAGGGACCACAACTTCATTGCTTCTGTGCACAAGGTCATAGACCGAGTGCCTCCTTGCTTGTTGATGTATCACATGGTGGTGGTGTTGTCTGTTCTGACCTGAACCACCTTGTTCTGTACTGATTTGGAAAAAGCTTGCAATGCCAGAAACACTGCCCTGAGTTCCAAGAGATTGATGTGTAGAAGAGATTCCTGAGGCGACCACAGTCCCTGGGTGGTAAGTTCCCCCAAATGAGCTCCCCAGCCCAGCAGGAAAGCATCTGTGGTGAGGACTACTGAATGAGACAGAGTGGCAAATGGAACCCCTTGCCTCAAATTGTCCTGATCCTGCCACCAGTGCAGAGCTTGGATCAGAGTTTGAGTCACTGGAATTAGTTTGGTAAGGGAATCCTTTCTTTGGGACCAAAAAGCTCTTAAGTGGAACTGAATGTCCCTCATTTGGAATCTTGTGCCTTGGACCACTGCTGTAGAAGCTGCCATGTGGCCCAATAGCTGAAGGAAGTGTCTTGCTGGTTGAGACACCTGAAGGCTGAATGAAGAGGCCAGCTCCATGAGAGCCCTTGCCCTGTCCAGGGGAAGGAAGGCTCTTGCTTTTACCATCCAGCTCTGCCCCTATGAAGATGAGGAGCTGCACTGGTTCGAGAACTGACTTTGGTAGGTTGAGAAAAAATCCTAAAGAAGTGAGCACTTGCTGGGTCACTTGCAGGCGTGACGACTTGGTCTGGGGACTGGCCCACTATGAGCCTGTCGTCCAAATATGGAAAAATGGAATTCTTTTGTCTTCTTAGGAAGGCAACAACTACTGCCAGGAACTTTGTGAAGACCCTTGGGGCTGATATTAGGCCAAAGGGCATTGCTCTGAACTGATAGTGGCCTGAGGGCAACTTGAACCTGAGGTACTTTCTGTGGGAGCACCTGATGGTAATGTGAAAGTAGGCATCTTTGAGGTCCAGTGAGGCTAGCCAGTCCCCTGGCCTTAGAGAGGGAAGGATAATTCCCAGAGTTACCATCTTTAACTTTGGCTTTAAAAGACGTTTGTTCCGGTATCTTAGGTCCAGGATGGGTCGCCACTCTCCTGTCTTTTGGGGGGTTAGGAAGTACCTGGAGTACAATCATTTGCCCCCGTGTAGGGTAGGCACTCTCTCTCTATAGCTCTTAGAACTAGAAGAGAAGAAACCTCTGCCTGTAGGGCAAGGGTTTCTGAGAGATTTGCAGGTGAAAAAGGTCTGGCTCTCATCTTGGAAAATTTTTTGAAGCTGAGAACCACTCCCTGACTTACTACTTCCAGGACCCACTTGTCTGATGTAACAGACATCCAGTCCTGGACAAAGTAAGCCAGCCTGCGCCCTACTGGGATAGGAGAATCGACCCGGGCAGACCCATCAGGGTGTCTGCTTGGCAGGGGCTTTAGGCTGAGGGGTGGATGAAGCCTGCTCATCCCCCTTCTGCCTCTCCCTCTGAAGAACCCCCTCTGTGAAAAGGAAGAAGAGGCCTGTGGTTGGTAAAAAGGCCTTTGGAAAGGCCTGCCCCTGGACTGCTGCCTTTGAGGAGTTGCTTGCTTTTCCTTGGCCTGAGCACTCCTGTAAGTGGTCCTGTATTCATCCATTTTCTTCATGTAATTCTCTGTCTGCTCCAAAACAGAGAATTACCCACTACAGGAAAATCCATGGCCTTAGCCTGGGTAGCCTATGAGAGGCTAGTACATCTGAGCCAAGCCATTCTCTGAAGAGCCACAGATGTAGCCATGACTCTTGATGATATATCATTGGATTCTACAGCAGCATGAAACTGAACTTTCGAAGCCTCAATCCCATCTGCAGCCACCTCCTCCAGCTCCTTGGCAAGCTGGGGGGAAGCCTGTTTAGCCAGTGCCAGTACAGTGTCCCACCTGGACTTCTGGTACCTGGCTGCATAGGCCATATAATTAGCCTGCCTGAGTCCCAAGGATGATGCCATGTATTGCTTCTTTGCCATGGCATCAATCTTCCTGGAGTCCTTGTCTGGGGGGTGTGATGCCAAGGGAATGCTTGCCTTATCACAGGCAGCAGCCTGTACAACCCCAACATGGCTGCATTGCTGATAAAGAAACTCCATATCTGAGCCTGAAAGAGTATACCTCTTGTCCATTCTTCTGTCCACAGGAGGTATGGAATTGGGAGACTTAAGAATTTTTTGTTTCTGTTTCCCAAAAGATTTGTGGAGGGGAACAGACAGTCTCCTGGACTTTGGGATGTCCATCATCTCTACATAGTCAGGCTCTTTCTGATCCTCCACTGCCTCCTCCACAGGAAGCTGGAGGGTATCAGCCACCTTTCTGTAAAACATGAAGTGTGAAGGGGACTCAGAAAGCCTAGGAGGAGAAACACCTGAAGGTCTGTCTGGGGACATGTCCGGGTCAATAGGCACATCCAGACTTTCACCATCACCATAATCATCTTCCAACTCTCCTTCCTCCTCAAACTCCGGTTCATAAAATTCTTCCAGGGTATAATCCGGAACTGGGGGAACCGACCGATCCGAGCCCCTGCCAAAAGGTGCCGGATCAGTTGGAACCAATAGAAGCGATTCCACAATACGAATCGCTTTGACTATTTCATCGGCGGTCGGAGTATGAGATTCTGGATCCGAACCGGTCGACTTGTCTTTTCGTTCTTTTTTTGTCGGAACTGATTCCTCAGAATTGGCTCTCCTTTTGCCCGAAGAAGTATCACCCTGGTCAGAGGGCACTCCTTCTGGTTCAGTCAGAACCGAACCGGGCTGGCCATCCGGGTCAGCGGACTTCTCAGCCTCCCTTTCCCTCAGTCTACCTAATCTCTTTTCCAGAGTAGATTTGGGAAAATGTTGGCAAATTTGGCAGTCTGAATCGAGGTGTTCAAACTCCAGACAATAAACACAGGAGGTGTGGGGATCGGCCTTAGCAAAGACCTCCCCACACACACTGCAGTGTTGAAACCCAGTGGGCCGTTTTTTTTCTTGGGTTTCTCAGACATGGCCAACCTAACCAAACTTACCCTTTTTTCGGCAACCACCAGGCAAGACTCCCCTATCGGTTCCTGACCATGTCACGGGTCTTGGAAAAAAACGTACTAAAGCCTTTTTTTTTTTTTAGAACCCATACGGACCGGTAACCACACACTAAAGAAAAGTACAAATTTTACCTGAAAATGATCGGTTCGGCCAAACCGATTCACACTTTTATAAGTTCCACACAGAAAACACAACAAAACCTATCTAGTACTCACGGTACTACAGACAGAGACTTGAACCGACTATGCAGAAACAACAATTTCGGTAGAAAAACCGACCGAAAACCGACACTTCAACCGACTTTGAACCGAGCAGCAGGAGAAATCTCTGGACCGACTGTTCAGTGAGGCGGAGTAAAGAATCTGACGGTTACAGTTCGAGTAACAACAGGCAGAGGCTTCAACCGAGCTAGAGATGAACATTCTATGCCATGCATAGAAAAGTTAACCCTTTGTTCTCCGGAGCAGTTTAAAGGCTGGGGCTAACTGCAATTGTCAGAATACAGCAAGATTTCATGTTTGAAAAACTCATTGCTATGCTGTGTTCGAAGCATGACATTTCATTAAGCAACATATTTCTTCTCATATTCTAGTAAATCTCAATTAATATTGTTTTTAACAAAAGTCATCTGAAATACAGAACTGTTACATAGTATTTGTTAATATAACCATTACAGTTGACAAATATCCATTAGGCAGTAGAGTACAATGACAGTTGCACATTTTGTTAAAGTTAAGTAACTAATATATTATTGTGCTTTTAACAGCTGTTTATTTTTAAAAGCTCTTTTTAAACACATATAAAGATACTGAATTTATACTGAGAAAAAATCGATTTCTGGTTCTTCTATTTCCTGTTGAAGGGTGTTTTTTAAAAAGTTACATTGTTGATGCACATTAAAAAATCAGTTGTTGCGTCTTTTTTTATTTTTTTTGGAGCACTAAACTTTAAGTAAACTGTAAAATGTAAAGGCAACATATCAGTCTAAATCCTGTGATGTACACCACTGGGTAAAGTTACTATACAACTAGGGAACATTAGGGCAATGCTTCCTAATAATCTCGTGACTGTATAGTATCGTGATCAAGGTTCACAGACTGTCCTGTCTATCGCGTATGCAGATACATACACCACCATACAAGGTCATGACATTGCTTGCTGTGACTACACACAGTTAATGTTCTGCTGAGATGAGAAGTAGTCAGCCAACACATCCCTAATCCGACTTCCAGAACTAGCATGGGTAGCAAGATTTAAATCATCCACAGGCACATGGTCACAGTCCGGTTAAGGTACAGCTCCAGTGTCCATGTCCTCCAGCCAGCAAGAATCAAACACTTCCCCCTTATTCTCACAGATGTTGTGTAAAACACAACATGAGGCAATTACATAAGGAATGTTTTCAAGCCTGAACTCACTTCTCTTGAGGAGGCACCGCCACCTCCCTTTCAGCCTCCCGAAGGCACATTCAACCACCATCCTTGTTCTACTTAACCGATAGCTGAAATTATGTTTGGCGACATCATTATAGTCTGGATAAGGTTTCATGAGCCATGGTAACAAGGGATAGGCAGCATCGCCAAGCATTGAAAACAGGTATAGAAAGCCCATTAATGTCCTTAGTGATGTTAGGGAACAGTGCACCATTCTGTCCTCTGGTGTAAAGTTGGCTGTTCTTAAATACACGAGCATCATGTACCTTGCCAGGCCGACTCACATTGATATCAAGAAACCTGTACTTATGATCCACTAGCGCCTGCATCACCACTGAATAGAAGCACTTTCTATTATAGTATTCGGTGGCATTCCCGGGCAGACAGACTATGGGGAAATGGGTTCCATCTGTTGCTCCTGCACATTTAGGAAACCCCCCTGTCTTTTTTCAAATCCAGCAATTATATCAGCAACATCCTGGATACTTATTACTTTTGGAAGCATCACATGTACAACTGCTCTGCACACCTCATTGACAGTCTCACATACAATGGACCTCTCCACACCAAACAAGTGGTTCAAAGTACGATACTCAATGTTAGTAGCCAATTTCCAGATGGTAATAGCCACACATTTTGAAACAGGAATTGCCTGTCTGAAACAGGTGTCCTGTCTTTTAATACATGGGCCAATCTTAGCACAAATCTGCATAAATGTGGCACGAGTCATTCTGAAATTTCACTGCCCCACTCCTGCAGGACTATGTCATCCCACCATGATGACAATCTGCCCATACTCCATACTGTTCTGTTACTTAAAGTGACTGCATTGACAGCAGCCAGGATATTTTGCTGCAGGATCAATAGCTGAAGTAACTGTAGCCTGAAAGCACACTATCTCAACAATCTTCTCTATTGTATTAGCATCATATGATTAATGCGCCTTTTAAATCCTCAATGAAACATAACTGCATAGGCTGTCATCCAAATCAATGCAGCTGTCATCACGGACAGAACAGGAGGCGCCATGGTTAAACAACAGTTACATGGCAACGTCCCACCTGACTATGCAACCACAATGCATGATGGTAAGCAGTTTTACAAAGTCGGCACACCAGACATGAATCTGACTGAAATTTTCAGTTATTTGCAGGTTTCATACAGCCTAACAAATGTGGGACAACAATCTGATGATTCTGATTCAAATGCACTCTGATTTTTTTGTAAAATCAATACAGGCTTTGCCTTATGCTTTATGCACCATATATCAGCGACGGGGATGCTATGTTGGCATGATTGTTTACAGTGGTAATGGCCCCCTTGCATTATGGGAAGCTGCCAATTGCATTCTGGGAATGGCGCCTCCAACATCCGTGCCTGAAACTGTGTGGCATTCTCAGTCTGCGGTAATGTTACAGCGCTGCAGTCTGAACACGATGTGGACAACTAATCCATTACTGGACAACAGTGTGAACGGAAGTGACAAGGTGGGTTTGAAAACGTTTTTAAAAACGTTATGAGACAGAACTTCAGACGTGAACAGGGCCTTAATGACTACAGATATTGGTAAAATTGCAACAATTATCATAAACAGTATCAAAGACCCTAAAAGACATACACTGCATTTTAACCTTTTGTATTCTGAAGGATCTTCCATACAAGATATTCTTGTTGCAAAAAATAAAGAGGAATATGAGGTCACATGTATTGCAAGCACATAAACTGTGGTGCAGGGATGCATCCTTTTCGTCATTTGGAGAGGATAAATGTGATGGGGTGGACGTTCTCTTTAAAGGGACAGATTACATGGTAAACAATCATTCGATATAGTGCCAGAGAAAGCAAAGTTAATTGATATGACCGTTCAAAAAAGAAGAGTAGACTTATTCAAACTTATTCAGCCCTTCCTAAGTATATACATCTAGAAAACTGATCTGTGGAGGGGACTTTAACTGTATTATAATAACCGGGGAGCCTTTTCTCCCATAGAGAAACCCAGTTATAATTTGCCATTATAACCCACAGGTTTCCTAACTCTACCCATGTGCCTACGGCCTCTCCCTGTACGCCTTTATCACTGCTGTAAATAAAGCACTAAAATGGCTCAGCCTCTCATCTTCATGCTTAAACTTAAAAAAAGGTTACCATACCTGACATGCCATACCATAGTTATACTTTAAAAAAAAAAAAAAAGGGTTTCAACAGTTGCTCGGCGGTACAGACTGCAGTGGGGCCAGTAGAGAGCACTTCATCTCACTGGACCACGTCCGTTTTATTTTATATAAATGCTGGGGCGAGAAAAGGCTCCCCAGCAATTATATAAAATAAAACATGGGGTGGTGTGTTTAACTTAAGATTTTACACCAGGGGTGGTGTTAAGTATTTAGCATGGTGTGCTCCTCCAAAAGAGAGCAGCACAGAAACTCTAAATTGTACCCTAAAACATGTGTTCCTTTAGATCTTGGCTGTGCTCCTACCTATCTTCTTTTAAATTTACTAGTTCATTAACAATTTCTTGCTTGTACTAAAGGTTCTGAGTAATTTATGTACAATAATTTTGTTGCCCGTTTCTTAGGTGTTACTGAGATCTGAGCACATGGCAGTGTGATACCTTCGTGTGTTACTGATGCCATCAAGTACTGAAAAGTCACCCATCCAATCACTACTACACATCGAATCTCCAAGAACCGTGGCCCCCCATAGACAGACACACGTGCCACTGAATTCTGCACCCACCTCTGGCTCATAGTCCACAGCCACCTGTCCAGACCACACCACCTGGGCTCCCATACCAGTTTTAATATTTTGCTCACTATAACTGTGGGTGATTTTTCCTGAATTGCTCTAGTTTCCCATGTAACCAACACAAGTCTAGATCTAGAACAAGCTCCTGTGGACTGCTGCTGTACATTTACCTGTAAAATACAGGGATCCATTTAGATCATGGAGCCCTGCACCACTTCATCTGCCGGCCAACTGCATTCAGTGGTGATTCCAGCAAGGCTCCCAGATCTACAAGTATTCTTGTATTTTTAAGGTAAATTGCAAAGTAGTCTACAGGAAAATTGTGTCCATAGACTTGCAGACACGGAGGTAAACAGAGCAATTCACCTTCCATATCCTGGACTAGTCTTTCAGTTTCACCTAACAATTTCTAGCAAAAGAATACATGAGTTAAAGATCATTTAAACTTTCAGTGGCCTACAGTTCAATGCATAAAACAATATACAGTAGTTTTAATTTTTTTGTATATATTCCAAAGACAGCCTGTTGAAAATTGGCAACTTTCTTAGACAAAAAAAAAATGTAATTACCCACCAGGCTTCCCTTGATACATGCAGGACACCATGACTGTTGGTCACATTGTCTTGCTACTTCTTTTGGCTTACCTGTCTCAGTGATTTGTCTTTAATTTTCATTTTTATCCCTCTGTATCATCTTTGTTCTTTCCTTCCTGTTTTGCTTCTTACTCTAGTCTGTCTGCCTCATGTTTCCTTTCATTCTTTCATCTTCTTCTGGCCACAGCTCCTTTTGTTACCGTTTCAACTAACCCCCCTCCCTTCTTTTGTCTATGGACTTTAAAATATGTTATCTTTTATTCTTTGCCTGTTCACCTAATTTTAATTCACCTGTGGTTGATACACTCCTTCTCTCCCTGTCATCCTTCTCTCCGTCATTCTTCCACACTTTTGTTTGCCACCTGGCAATAAACTCACTCTGAAGAACGCATGCTCAATCCCTCCCTGCCTGCCCATGTGCACATCAGTCTGCCAACTGCCATGCTCTTTCCCTGCCTGCCTACCAACTCACCCACTAACCTGTGCTGGCCGCCAGTACGCGTGTTCCTTGCCAGTATGTCAAAGTGCGCACTAACTTGGCTGCCCATACACTTAATCCCTGTCGGCCCACCTATTAAAGTAGCAGCTGTCTGCTCACCCAGTCACTTCCTGATCTACCTTTGAACTCCACCCAATTAATAAAAAAATCCTGATCTGTATCCCAATTCCCCTTCTGGACTCCCTCACTACTGTCCCACTGCCAGGAACTGCAGCCCCTAACTGTGCTCCAAAAAGGCTAGAGGAGCAAAGACAACTGAATATTTTACAAAGAAAATGTGCTCCTGTGATCACTAGCTGTGCTCTGAGCATGGAGCACACCCTTAACACTACCCATGTTTTACACACACCCCTCGGTGCTGGATGCTTAAATAAACCCCTCGAGCTTCACTCTCAGGTTTACGTAACAACCAACACCTCAGGTGTGTGTTAAATCTCATTAAACACACTACCCCATGTATTATTCTATATATAATTACTGGTGACCAGATTTATCTACCGGATTGCCGGTCTCTTGAAATGACGTAACAACCGGATATTGGGTTATTACACTCCCAAAAGCCACGATAACCCGAAATCCAGTTATTACGGCGTTCAAACAACTTTCACTTTCCCCAGTTACTGTAGCGTGACCGAGCGGTGTTCGGTATTCTAAACAATATTGTAAACATTTCCCAGAAACAGCACTGTTTAGTATAAAAAAACATGTAAGGTTGGTTTTTCTTCCTTAGTTTTGCTAGTTTGCCGAGAAAGAAGCCGCCGAGCGTAGAGCAAGGAAAGTAAGTGACTCGGTGGCTTCCGAAGAGTTGACGCAAGCATAGCAATGCTCGCTAATGCTTGCAGCGAGGCTTCTGAACCCATCGAGCCACTCACTCTCCTTGCTCTACACTCAGTGGCTTCCTTCTCAGCAAATTAGCAAAACTAAGGTAGAAAAACAAACCTTAACATTTTTTTTTAAATACTAAACAGTGCTGTTTCTGGGAAATGTTTACAATATTGTTTAGAACACTGAAGCGCTCGGTCACGCTACAGTCACCAGGAAAACTGCAGGTAACAAACTAAAATAAATCAGGTCACAAGCAATTTATAAAAAAAAAAAAAAGAATATGCAAGTGTGTATGGATGGATTTTTTTTGCACGCTATCAAGGTTTATGGGTCATCACACACCTCGGGTGTGCAAAAAAAAAAATCCATAATACACACTTGCCTAGCCATTATTCTCTATATAATTACTGGTGATCCTATTTATCAACCACATTACAATTACTGTCAAATGCCGTAATTACCCGTGGATGATGGAATAACCTGAAAATGGGTTATTACAGCGTTCTGAAAACAACTTTTCACTTGCAATGTCCACCAACGTCACTTTCACTTTTTCCGCCAGGGTAGCGTGACCGAGCGGTGTTCGTTTCGGTAAATATGTCCCAAAATGCACAAAAAGAGCAGTGTTTTGTATAAAACTCCTGTCACCTGTAGGGGTTAAGCTAATTTTTCTTAGTTTTTAGTTAGAGAAGCCGCCAAGTGTAGACTGAGGAGAGCGAGTGACTCTGCGGCTTCAGAAGCGAGATTCAAGCATGACCGAGTGTTGCTATAGCATTTTTGTTGTTCTTTTCTGGACTGCTTCCATTCTGTCTGTCTATGTCCTTCCTGAGATGCAGTCTCCAGAACTGGACACAGTATTCCAGATGAGGCCTCACCAGTGATCTACAGTATACAGTGGCAGGACACATGCAATACCACATGCAGCAAAATCATTTTTTGTCACATACTGTATAATACTTCCAAATGGACCCAAATCTGAAATTGATCTAATGGACACTTCAGTACATGCAGAGAAAGTACTAGAGCCAATGATTTATTACGTTTCATTGGAAAACACAAGTCAAAAATGGAATTTGTCATTTTTGAACTAGTACTTGGGAATCAATTTTTCATGAAAAGCGATTTCTACCAATTTTTCATTATAACAACCAGTTTTCTCCAGCTTTTAGTGTAAACACTGCAATTGTGAGCCAAATTTTTGTACAAAACATGCTAATTTGCCTTCAATTTGGGGGGAAAACAGAAAAAAATGAATTTTAAGATTCTGTCAAATGAAACATGCCATAGAAAATCGTTGTCCCTAAGGTATCTTTATATAACATACAGCACCTGGGGTAGGTGGATTGACTTCTGAATTTCATAGGAAAAATATTGATCAACTATCAGAAATTCTAAGTATGGTCTTTAACTGGATCCTGACGGAGGGACAACCTCACAAATCAATTGGAACAGGGAAAAGGGAAATTGTTTAACCAAGAAAGGCACTCTAAGCCAGAGCTCCTTTCCAGGTGCGACTTGGGAGCACAAGGAAGTTAAACAACTTGCTCAGGGTCACAAAGTATACAAGTGGGAACTGATGGGATTCAAACCCAGGCCTCCATGTTTGCAGTTCAGTGCCCTTAACCACTACGATATACTGCCTCCCAACATTAACATTACAAATTATCATAAGAAAGGAACTACACAAGATCTAAAAAAAAAAAAAAAAAAAAAAATTGCCCCCTCTTTGCCTTATGAATACGGATTTAAAAACTGGAATGAAAGTACTGTGTAAACAGTTGGTATCTGTAGCCCAATATTTGATTATTCCACATCAGTCCTGCTCAGTTACTGGTAGGTTTACACAGGAGAATCGTATTATGTTGAGGTAATTGACAAAACATGGTAGCAGGGGACAATATCTGGTTATGTGCTTTCAATGGACCTGAAAAAAACTTTTGATAGGGTATCAGACAACTATCTGTTTGAGGTGCTTGAACACTGTGGCATTCCTGTGGCTTTCTGTGACTGGCTACAAAAACTATACAAAGTGGCCTTCATCATCCCATGTGAAACTGGATCTCTGGGGAAGGAAATACCACTTAAAACAGGAGTAAGGCAAGGCTGTCCATTTAGCCCTCTGCTCTGTGTGTTTAGCCTAGATCCAGTACTCAGTCCATTAAATGTACACCCGCAGATTAAAGGTATGTTAACTCCAGATGGTGCTGTATCTATTAGAGTACTGGCTTATGCAGACATTTGCCTGCATGTACAGGATATATTCAGGTCTTAAGAGTGGTAAACTCACTTCAGGAATTTTCACGTCTAACTGGGTCACAAAGAAAACACCGGGAAAAGCAGATGGTATACATTAAGTAAAAATATTGAACAGGTGGAAAGTATTCAAGGAATTCCTGTCTCCAATGAGCTAAAACAGATTTTGGGAATTATTTATGGGCACAGAGATGTGGCATGACAAAACTGGGAATATAAATTAAGTGTGTATGCTAAAAAGGTGAAATCACAGAAAGTATAGCAACAAACAAACAAAAAAAAAAAAGAAAGTGGCCATAGTAAAACCCTTTTTGTGCTCTACAGTCACATTCCCATATGCACTATACCCACTACCTGGAGATCTGGATACCAGAATCCTCAGTTTAGTGTTTCAGGTAATACGGTATGTGACAGGGTTGAAAAGGACCCTGTCCCATTTGTTATGCTGAGGGATTTAAAAGCAAGGATCTATTTTGTCTTCTCCCATTTCTGCCACTTGTCTCTTGCCTGCGTGATCGTGCAATCAAATTTTCTTGAGGCACCTAGGAAATGGCCACTCCTACGGACCCACAATTTCCCCCCGTTATCTCCCTTTCTTCACTTGCTGTTTCTAGTGGTTTCTATTCTTTCTTTCTCCCCTTGCTTTTTTATTGTTAAAAAAATACATGTGAATCTTTATGTGAAACTGGGATTCCTTGGTTTGCAAATGTACATGATGATATTGCTGAAATAAATGCAGAAAACTGTTTATGTGAATTAGAAAATATATCAGTCTGGAAAACAAGCTTGTTTACACAAAATTGTCAACAGGAGACCAGCACAGGGACAGAATATTCTGTTTTGTTGCCCCCTGCAGGCTGGCCTCAGGAAAGAAACTGACAAAGGTCTGAGACATTTGTGAGAAACAGGAGACATAGACCAACAGTATGTAGAATTTAAACTGTCAGGAAAAGACATCTTATTAAAAAAAAAAAAAAAAAAAATGAGCAATGCTTTTATTTAGGGATAGAGAGAGGGAGATTTTAAAGACAGACTCCCAGATTTTGGGGTTTGCACTGCCTGTATGAAGAGCTATTCTGTACAATTTTTATTTTATTATTGTTAATAATAATAATAATAAAAAGCTACTTGAGAATTTTATAACTTTTTCTGGTTTGCCTATGCTTCCTGACCTATGCCTCTACCACAGGAGTTTTGTGCGGGGGTACTAGACCTTGTACCAGGGAAACACAGAAGAAAAGTATAGATCTTGTAACAGCAAGCCAAGGAGTGACTACCAGAAGAATGGCAGTCAAACCAGAAGTAGACACAAAAGTCCAAATGGAGACTGTACAGCTGGCACTGGTGATGAAAGAAGAAGAACTGGTGAAGGCAGAACCTCAAAGCCTGTCTGCCTTCGTCAAATTGTTGGCTGTACAACAAAGAGAGACTGAGAAAGAGAGAAAAGAAGAGATGCAGTGCAGGAGCAGCCTTGCAAGCTATCAAAGCTGGAGGATCTGGCACTGGTCCAGCAGATCAACAAAACACAAACAACTTAAAAGACATTAAACTTGCAAAGCTGTGTCCCTTGGATGATATTGAAGCATACCTGACAACGTCTGAAAGGGTTGCCAGAGCCTGCCAATGGCTAAAACTGCAATGGGCAATCAGGCTGGCACCTTATCTAACAGGTAAAGCCCAACTTGTCTACAGCAATATGGACACTATACAGTCACAAAACTATACCTTGTGAAAAGAGAAATCCACAAAAAAAGACATGACATCTCAGGAGAAACCTACAGGCAGAGATTCAAGTCCCCAAAGTACTACTCAGTTGACAATCCTTGAGAAGACTTCACCTGATTCACAAAACTTCTCATTAAATGGCTCCAACCAGAGGGCAAAACAGTCCCACAGATTATCAACATATTTGCAAAGGAGCAATTTATCAATATTCTTCCTCCAGACATGTAGATCTGCGTAAAGCAACAGCGACTAGAACGTGGGGAAAAGGATGTTGCTTTGGCTGAGGACTATCAGATGGCCAGACAGACACTGCAGCAGTGAAGTGACAGCAAGGAATGGTAAAACCCTCATTTCCTGAAATAACTCCAGATGAGATACAAAAATCTGATGAGGGTAACAAATCCACACCCAAAGACTTAATTTGCTATAACTGTAATAAGCAAGGCCATACTGCAAGAAATTGCCATAAAAAAAAGAAGGGAATACTGGAGTAGATTTGGCCTTAGCAAACTGGGGCAAATATTTAATAGATGTCAAGGTGGGAGTTAAGACTGTGAAGGGAATTACAGATTTGGGAAGCAGACAGACCCTGGTGAATGTTGAAGTGCTGGGAAAAAACTGTGCAAAAGGACCAGGTACAGGGATCACCTGCATCCACGGAGAAACTCTATACTATCCCACCACCCAAGTGATTCTGAACACTACTGGGGTGTTGCACCAAATTAATGTGGGGGCAGTACCAAATTTCAATAAAACAAAAGGATGGATGAACACCATAAAATGTCCAATATTCTTCTCCTTTAATTTTCCTAAATACACACAGAACAAGAGGGCGACATTTCATGGCACCACCATTTTATCAGGCCTGCTGTGTTTCCATTCTTAGTACTCATTATTAATTGAATTCTGAGCATTATTTGCCCAATATTTGTCTCCCTATACAAAAAAAAAAAAAGCACTTGAGGTCACATGTGCACCTGCGTGGAAATGGCCGCTTGATCTAATAGCTATAGAAAACACAGAATTTGATGGCAGATAAGGACTGCTTGGCCCACCCAGTCTGCCCATTTCCCTACCTAATGGATAAGCTGCAGATCCTAGTTAACCAGCAGCCTACTTCTTTCTATCTCCACCCCCCTAGAATTGCCTTATGGCTGTCCCATGCATGCTTGAATTCAAACACTGTTTTTGACTCCACAACCTCCTCCGGAAGGCCGTTCCATGCATCCACAACCCTCTCTGTGAAAAAATACTTCCTTACATTACCTCTGAGCCGCCCTCCCATCTTCAAATTGTGCCCCCTTGTTCTTGCACACCTCTTTTTTTGAAAGATACTACCCTCTTGGACTTTGTTGATTCCATTGAGGCACTTGAAAGTTTCTATCATATCCCCCCCTGTCCCTCCTTTCCTCGAGGCTATACATATTAAGCTCCTTTAGTCTCTCTTCATATGTCTTCCGGTGCAGACCCTGTACCATTTTAGTTGCCCTCCTCTGGACAGCTTCCATCCTGTCTATGTCCTTGCGGAGATTGGGTCTCCAGAACTGCACACAGTACTCCAGTTGGGGTCTCACCAGCTGTCTGTACAGAGGGATAACAACTTCCTGTTTTCTACTGGTGATGCCTCTCCTTATGCATCCCAGTATCCCCCAGCCCTCCTTACTGCCCTCTCACATTGCTTGCCCACCTTTAAGTCATCTGATATGACTACCCCCAGGTCCCTTTCCATTTTTGTTGTTGTTAGTATCTCACCCCCCATTGTGTACTCTTCCCCTGGGTTTTTGTTTCCCAGGTGCATTACCTTGCACTTTTTAGCATTAAATCTAAGCTGCCATACATTTGACCATTCCTCTAAACCTTGCCAAGTCCCTTCTCATCCTTTCCACCCCACCTTGTGCATCAACTCTGTTGCAGATCTTTGTGTCATCTGCAAAGAGACACACTTTTCCTTCCAGTCCCTCTGCAATGTCACTTACAAAGACATTGAAGAGGACTGGTCCTAATACTGAACCCTGTGGCACGCCACTAGTAACCCCCCTTTCTTCAGAGTGGACTCCATTTACTTTACTATTACTCTCTGTGTCCTATTCTCCAGCCAATTCTTTACCCAGGCTATCATCTTGGGACCCACTCCCAGGCTGGCTAACTTGTATATTAATCTTTTGTGTGGGACTGAGTCAAATGCCTTGTTAAAGTCTAGGTAGGCCATGTCCACAGCCCTCCTGATCTACTACTTTGGTCACCCAGTCAAAGAAATCTATTAGATCGTCTGGCATGACCTTCCTGCTGTGAATCCATGCTGCCTTGGGTCCTGTGCCCCTCTGGCCTCTAGGTACTCGACAATTCTTTCCTTCAGAAGTGATTCCATCATTTTCCCTATCACTGAGGTTAAACTAACAGGTCTGTAGTTTCCTGCTTCTGCCCTGCTCCCACTTTTGTGAAGGGGAATTACATCTGCCCTCCTCCAGTCCTCAGGTACCACCCCATCCTCCCATGATTTGTTAAAGAGGGTAGTCAGTGGTGTCACTAGTTCTACCCTTAGTTCTTTTAGAATTCTGGGATGAATCCCATCAGGCCCCATTGCTTTGTCCACCTTCAGTTTTAAGAGTTCTTTCAGAACCCTTTCTTCTGTAAATGGGCTGGTATCAACTTCTGTATCCAGAGTGTTTCTATGGTTTGTTTTAGGTACCTCCCCCTCTTCATTTGTAACTACTGAGCACAAATATTTGTTTAGTATCTCTGCCTTTTCACAGTCACCCTCTGCCCACCCCCCTCCCCTTTATTAAGCCTCACTATCCCTCCCTTAGTCTTCCTTTGCTCCCTGATGTACCTGAAAAAGGTTTTATCCCCCTTCTTAACTGAGTTGGCTATCTTTTCCTCAGTTCGGGCCTTTGCTGTTCTGACTGCCTTCTCAGCTTCCTTTTGCTTTAACTGATACAATTCTCTGTCCTGCTCCTTCTGTGATTCCTTGTACTTTCTGAATACTTTCTTTTTCTCTTGAACCTTCACTGCCACCTCCTTTGAGAACCATAGTGGTTTCTTACATCGTTTTGTTTTGTTTATTTGCTTCACACAAAGGCTTGTTACCTCTGTGATGGCAGTTTTTATTATTCCCCATTGTTCTTCCGCCCCTCCTTCCTGCCCATTTGCTAGTGCATTCCTTAGGCACTCACCCATTTTGGCAAAGTCAGCCCTCCTGAAGTCCAGTACTTTTGCCTTTGTATGACTTGACTCTATTGCTGTGTTTATTGTGAACCATACTGTTCGATGGTCGCTAGTTCCCAGATGGCTACCCACTTCTACATCTGTGATCCTCTCTCCATTTCCATTTGAGAGGACCAGGTCTAAGATTGCTCCCTCTCGAGTGGGTTCCAATACTAGTTGTCTAAGGCATGCCCCCTGTAGGGCATCTAGAATAACCCCACTCTTAGAAGTGGTTGCTGCAACTGCACTCCAGTTAACATCTGGCATATTCAGATCACCCATCAGCAATATCTCCCCTTTATTCCCCCGTCATTGATCCTACGCTTCTTGAAGCCACCGTTGTTCTAATTCTCAAGCCGGGCAAAGTACCTACTGACCCGGCGAGTTATCGTCCTTTATCTCTTCAAAATTATGATATGAAAATACTTTCTAAGATTCTAGCTGAGCGAATGAAGGGGGTTTGGACCCATCTTCTCAGTCCAGAACAGGTCGGTTTTGTTCATTCCCGATCGCCATCGGATCATCCGAGTCTCCTCTCCCATATTTCTCAATATGCCGGCGCTGCCCTAACCCCAATGGCTTTGGTCTCGCTGGATGCTGAGAAAGCCTTTGACCGGGTGGACTGGGTCTTTCTCTGGGCAGTGCTGGCTAAGATGGGGTTCCCGGCTTCCTTTCTTAAATGGGTCCAAACCCTCTACAGATGCCCTTCGGCTAGGATATATTGTAATGGGCTTTTCTTGTCACAGTTCCAGTTATATACTGGCACCAGACAAGGTTGCCCCCTCTCACCGTTCTTATTCAATCTTTATTTGGAACCCCTCCTCATTAAACTTAAATCCTCGCCAGCTATTAGAGGGTGCCTCGTATATCAACGGGAGTTAGTCCTCTCAGCGTATGCAGACCATATTCTTCTGCACGTCACGCACCCCGCCGAGTCATTAGAGCAAGCGTTGGACGTAATCAGGCAATATGGGGTCCTTTCCTGATACAAATTGAATATTTCCAAATCGGAGATTTTCCCGTTAAATGCTCTTACACCTAAATCAGACCTTGTTAATTTCGGCGTGAAGTGGGCTCCCAAATCAATTAAATATTTGGAATTCACTTCTCGACAGATCCTCCCTCCTTAAAAGCTCAATTTCGATGACCTCAAAGTTGTATTCAGCAAGATTTGCAGCGGTGGTCCGCTCTTCCCATCTCCCTTTGGGGCGGATTAACATTATAAAATGACGTCCTTCCCGTATCTTTTACCCCTTAACTTACTAAATCTTTGGTTGCCTGTCTGTACTTTCAGCAGTTCCATAGAATGTTTTCCAATTTCATCTGGCAGGGTAAGGGGTTGACGTTCCTTTGTTAAGCTATCCTTACCTAAAGATAAAGGGTGGTTCGGCTTCTAATTTGCTGCTTTACTACTGGGCGGCGCATCTGGCTAAATTAGGGAGATGGCTACCGGTTAACCCTAATCCCACTTCCCCGATCTGGCTCCAAATCGAGAAATCAATTCTGCTTGATTCTGGAGTCGACCCCTATGCTATTTTTCACACTCCCCACTCCATACTCTCACAGTCAATAACAGACCAGACAGTTCTTTTGTCCCTCAAGTCCCTATCACAATGTATGCGTTCCTTTAAGATATTCCTGAAGGAA
The DNA here is from genome assembly GCA_016271365.2 of Neoceratodus forsteri. Lineage (NCBI taxonomy): Eukaryota > Metazoa > Chordata > Ceratodontiformes > Ceratodontidae > Neoceratodus > Neoceratodus forsteri. The sequence continues at coordinate 1,269,063,331 of CM057449.1, read as the reverse complement.
GATCTGAGCCAACCGGTTACACTTAATCCCAATGTTAAGATTGGGAATTCAATGATCACTCCCGACTGGCTCCCACAGATCAAAGAGACTTGTCTAGAGCATTTCTACGGATGCGGGTCCCTCCTCTCGTCTACGGACATCCTAGATAAATATGACATCCCCAGGGTAAACATTTTTAAAGTATACCAACTGAGACATCTTATTGCCAGTAAGTTTGGTACGCTTTACAGGGAGTCGGTAGTTCGTCCCTTTCTCTCTCAGGTTCTAACTCTTGCCGCTAAACCGCATGCCATTTCGACAATTTATTCCTTTCTGCTGAATTACAAGGTTTCAGAGCCTTTGGTAGGCTCCAGGACCTGGTCCTCCCTCTTTCCAGACTCCACTCTGAATTGGTCCCGCCTCTGGAAAGATCTCCATAAGTATCATACTCAGGATAGGCTAAGGCTTACCCAATATTATATTGTAAATAACATGTATTACACTCCTAAAAAGCTTTTCCTACTTAAAAGGCTTCCCCTCCTGACCTGTTCCAGATGTATGCAGGGCGAAGGAGATTCCTTGCATATTTTCTGGAGCTGTGACAGAGTCTCTCCTCTGTGGTCCTCTATTCATGATAATATGGATCCGTTTTTGGGCCTTTTTGAGTTCTTCATTCCCGAAGTCTGCATCTTAGGGAACTATGCCAAGGTTGACAATGTAGAACGCCGCTACCACATGGCGATGATTGCTTCTGTGGTCAAGAGGCTGGTCCTCAGACGTTGGACGGATCAGCTGACTTTGTCATACGCTGAATGGTTGACGGAACTCTCTGCCTGCCTCAATGCCGAAAAATTGGCTGCTAGCCTGCGTAATCATATAGATCTGTTTCAGGAAAAATGGGGTAAGCTGTATTCTGTGTATCTCCATTAGTGTTCAATGACCTTCTCTCTGTGGCCTGCTGTAGCTCAGATACCCTTTCGAATTTGGTAGTAGCCGTCTTCCTGTATGGGGAGATGAAGCTCGTTTGCATAGATAGACATGCTGTATATCCAGTTCTGTAGTATTGTTTGGCTTGCACCTCTGGTGGGGGGTGCTTTGGGGGTGGCGAGGAATGGATGGGGGGGGGTGAGGTTTATTTTGTACCATGTAATTTCGTGGCTGACTACTAATGTCTTGCTGTATGTTTTGGTTTTTATTTGTTGAAAATCAATAAACTTATATTTCAAAAAAAAAAAAAGCAATATCTCCCCTTTATCTGCCATTCTAAGTATACTTTTTATCATTTCCTTGTCCTTTTCCTCCCCCTGAGAGGGGGGGTCTGTATACAACCCCTGTGCGGATTGTGGTGCCATTGCCAGCCTCCAAACTGACCCACAGTGCTTCTTCTCCTCCCTGTTTACCCTTTTGTTCTGTTGCTTTGATTCCTTCTCTTATGTAGAGAGCTACTCCTCCTCCTCTTTTACCCTCCCTGTCCCTCCTGTAGATAGCGTATCCTGGTATGTTTACGTCCCAGTCATGGTTCTGTGTGTACCATGTTTTTGTGACTGCCATGATATCCAGATGTTCCTCCTCCATCAAGGACACTAATTCAGGAAGCTTGTTACCCAGACTATGGGCATTGGTACTCATTGCTCTCCATTTTTTGATGGCTTTAGCATTTAAACCGATTGCCCAAAAGACTTGTTCCCTTCCTGGACAGATGCAGACCATCCTGCCAGTATAGGCTGGTGTCCCTCCAGGTGGAACCCCAGTCCCCAATGAAGCTAAACCCCTGTGCTCCACACCATTTCTTCAACCATTCGTTAAACTGCATGGTGCAAAGTACCCTCGCTTCACCCATGCCACTGACAGGCAGCATCTCTGAGAAGGATACTGTGTGTACTACTTGTCTTAAGCCCCTCCCCCACTCTATAAAGTCCTTCTGCACTGCTCTAATCTCATGATGAGCCAAGTCATTTGTCCCTAGGTGGACAATGACGTCCGGCTCAGACTCCCGTGCAACTATTCACGTGATCCTAAGGATGCGCTTCCTGTCCCTCCAAACCATGGCACCAGGCAAGCACCTTACTTCAGTTTTCCCTGCTCCCCCCAGTTCTATGCCCCTAATAATTGAGTCCCCCACCAGGAGCTGCTTCCTTTTCCTGTGGTGCCCTCTGCCTCCTTCCTGAGGCCCTCCCTTGTGACAGTTGTCTGCACCCTCCTTAGTCTCCTCTGTGGGTGCATCCATAGGGGAACTATGCTCCCCAGAATGGTGTATGGATTGTGGAGTGGAACAACTGACTGGGTGTGCCTCTGTTCCACCACCTTACCCTCCTGAGCCCACTGTGGTCCAACTGCTGTGCTTTCTTCGCAACCTCTGAGGTAGTGGTGGTGGCTCTGGTGCTCCTGGATGGGGAGGTTCCTTGCTACTGTCCAGGCGGCCTGAAAGCGGGCAACTTCCTCCCTCAGGGCAGATAGTTGTCTGCAAACAGGGCAGCATCTCAGCCTCCAGAAAGACTCCCGGAAGACTGCTGCCCACAGCCATTACATTGCACTACTCCCCACATAACTGTCTACCTTGTTTAGTTTTTTTTTGTGTGTGTGTGTGATTGGTGTGTTATATAGAAATATATGTATTTATATAATGTTTATGCTTACATTGTCAGTGCAGAGTGCTAGAGAGGATATGACAGTGATACGCACCTTGCCCTCTTAAGGAAATGATGACAGAACCCCAGGTACTGTATAGAGGAACTATTTCCAGGGGTGGGTGGGGTGGGAAGGGTTTGGGCCTAAACTGTGCCCTCACAAAACAATCAGCTAAAAGCTCTGACCTACCGCTTCGATGAGTGCCTTCCTGTCAGCAAGATGCCCTACACGACAATCTGACAGAGAAAATACCCTGCTAATCAAACAGAGAAAAATCCAAACATCGAAGTCAGATACAGGTAAACCTCCCCAGCTTCAAAACAGCCTGGTGACTTGCGCTCTGAAAGCAGTCAGCCCCAAAACACGTCAGCTGTGCAGAAGGGCAGACACAGAAAACAGTATTAAGCCCCTGTGGGTTGAAACTCTACCTGCACTGAAAATCTTAACAATTGTAACAAAAGTAAAGCAAGCTCCACCTCCCTCTGTTGACTGAAAGACTGCCTTTTCTGATAATTCTAAGTTCCTTATTTCACCCTTCAGTTAGAAGTACCCTCCACCTGAAGAATATTAACTTTCCTAAGGAATCTGCTTCAAACCAAAGACAATTGTAAATTGTAAGGTTCACCTCCCTCTGTAGTGAGCACAACTCGTTTTCTTGCAAATCTTAAGTCCAGTGTTGCAGCTTCCAGCCAGAGGTAGGTTCACCTGAAGACTATTAGCTCTTGGCCACTCAGGAAGATCCCCAGCCATTCAGTGATTTTTGCTGAGCCTCTTTGTTTCTGGATGGCACAGGCTTGTAGCAAAAAGCCATGGCTACTGATTATGTTACATCTGGGACATTTATCCCAGCAGGGAAGAGGGGCAAGTCAACAGGAAAAGTTCCCCTCCAGGGAGTTTGCTCCCTCCGGCCAAAATGGCGACTGTTTCTGGCTCCCACTCCCCAATGATAGCGGAAGGCCCCTCATCCTTTCCGACTACTCTTCTGAAGCAAATGGCAATAAGTATTGAACTAATTAAAGCTATCGTGACTGATCTACACTGAATGTACTACCAGGGCGGGTTGTGGTCACGAAGAATCGCCTAGTTAAACTTTCCAAGACACAGCAAGACCATTCCACCCATCTTCTGGCTGCAGAATCACAGATTACATGACCCACCTCCAAGCTTGAAGATTTGGAGGAATGAGGGCGCCAGAACAACCTCCGGATGTTGGGGCTGAGCGAGGGACTGGAGGGGAAAGATCCAGTGTAATATCTATGTACCAGTCTTCCCACTTGGCTTTATTTAGACAACACTGTCTACAGTTTCAAAACTGATAGGGCCCATCACAAAAGGCATGGTGAGAATGTGCGTAAATCAGCTAAGCCTCAGCCCTTAATTTTTCGCTTGCTCCAATTTCAGGATAAAGAGCTTATTCTAAGCAAAGCCTGAGAAATCCAGCATTGAAGATCAATGTATCCCATCCTATCTGAACTATCCTGCCAGTATTTTGCAGCAAAGACAGACGTTTGATAGGTGAAGCAAGGCCACAGAAACCAGAACATAAAGTACGCCCTCTTATACCCAGCAACACTGTCAGTCCAGTTCAAGGGAAAGCAACTTTCCTTTCAAACGCTGGAGGAAGCTAACTTTTTTTTTTCAAACTCACCTTGGCTTATCGCACAGCCTGCACCCTTTGGAACCTCCAACAGAAGAAATGGACCAGGGTTCTACTGCCTCTACATCCTGAAGCACCCTGCTATGGCGACCGTTTTAATGCTACAACTGTGAGTACTGTATTGGGAAGGGGGGCCTGCTGTGACCATCGGTCCTTTCCAGCATATGCATTCTGGCCTGGGCACACTGATGGTCTTTCCTGACCCCCTACCATACAGGCCCTGTCTCCTGCATCCCATTGCTCCTAACTTTACCCTGTTCGTCTTGATATAGACTTATCCTAGGGCCTGACAGTTTTTAGCAGGCACCTGGTACTTTTTGCCACTTTCACCATGCCTTCTGGATGATCAGAAATCCAGGGACAAAGTTCCCTATGCATAGCAGGATCCATTTCCCTCCTTGTGGATTTTGTGAGCTCCGTCCTGGAGCTTCGATCAGCCTGCAATCAATGGCTTACTGGAACCAGCTGTTTTAATATGCTGCACCTGTTGTGCAGTTTTATCTTTACAGTTTGTAAGATTACAGTTGCTTATCATTGATCTATTATGTCACGCCTTTATTGTGGGGAGTACTCTACCAATGGCCCATCACCTCCCTCGTAGACAGGTACCCTGGGTCACCTATGGTGGTGCAGTTTAGTTACTTGTCTATCAAACTGCAGATTCTTCAGAATGTTGGGCTACTTGCCGCAGTCTAAGCCCTTTATCTCTATGCAAGGAATCTGAAACCAAAAGGACAGACATCAGTATGTCATTCCCTGGTATGCTACATTCCCCCTTTTCCCTAATTAATAACTGACATCAGTAATATATATTCCCTGAAATAGTCAGTTTCTATAAAGCAATAGCCCTCAACAGTGTTAGCTCGGGGGGGACTACTGAATAACAGATTACTGTTATTTTGTCTCTCCTCCTCGCTACCTATAGATCATTCTAGCCTATTTCAGTAATAAGAGTCTACCAGCCGCCCCTTGCATTATGGGTGGGATCCCTGGGTGGCCCGAGCTTGCCTTCCACTGTTTCTCCAGGTTCTGTCAGTGACGGCTATATAGCCTCCTTGTCGCCAGTTAGTGACCGCAACCAGTTTGCCTCAACTGGCTGGACTCATGATTCTAAAGAGTACTTTGTGCTTCAATTTATGTTCCATTTTATTTTATTTCTCCGCTACTTAATTTTTAAAGGTGTGGAAACCAATACTACTTACATTTTATTATTCTAAGGTGTCTGTCTGTGTATGCTTTCATTGTTGGTCTTTACTTTTGGTGGGTGCAGGGAGGAGGGGAGGAAAGCTGTTTCTCTGGAGCGTTTGTTATTAGCCTCTGACCTTACTACAATGGCAGTTTATGATTCAGTAAAGATTATTTCATGGAATGTTAAGGTCTTTAATAGCCCTATTAAATGGAAAAAAATCTTACTTAAAGTAAAGAACATGCAATGTGATGTTGCCCTCTCACAAGAGACCCACCTTACTGTGGACACTGTTCAGCGCCTTTGTTGCTCTTGGTGGGGGAGGTTTATGTCAGTTCATACTCCTCCAAACAACGGGGAGTGGCCATGTTTACATAAGAAAGGTCTTCAGCTGGGCATAAATGACTCTTCCAGTGATACAAAGGAAGGTTAATAATTGTGATGGGCACATTCCAGGGAGAACTGATTGTACTGTGGAGTCTATATGCCCCCTCATCTTCCAAATCCTCCTTCTTTGACTCCATATTATGGTCTCTTCCCAGTGATCCTAGGAGTATTATATTGGATAAAGACATCAACTTGGCATTGGACCCTGCCCTGGATAGGACTGGTTCTGGGGGGAGGCTTGAGACTAATGTAGTGGCACATCCACCTACCGTACAGCTGGCCTTCATGATATTTGGTGCACAGTTAATCCCACAGAGATAGACTTCTCTTTCAACTCCTGGTCCATGAGACATATAGCCAAACAGAAGTTATTTCTGTCTCACAGGATTTGATCCCCCACACTTAGAATGTGTCCCAAGGCAACATTTTCGTATGAGAGCATGCCACGGTTATTTTGTACCCAGCTTGGAGCCGTATGAATACTGCCAGGAATAAGTGGAGAATGAACACAACTCTTCTACAAGACACTGTTACTGCCTAGTTAAGACAGGAAGTCGTATACTACTTTAGGTATAATGAGACCACTAACACAGAGATAACTATGCAGTAGTAAGCCATGAAGGCTACTATAAGAGGTAAGCTCATTGCATACACGTCCAAGTTTAGGAAAGACAGAGACGGAATCTTAGACAACTAGAAGGATCTATTAAACGCATAGAACATGACCTTATCCAGCATCCTGAACTGCATAACACTATCAGACCTCAAATAGTGGAAGTTAGGGCAAAACTAGAAGAAACCCTTCAATACTGTATGGAATATACTTTATTCCGACTTAACCAAACCTACTGGGAATCTAGCGAGCAACCCAGTGAATTATTAGCCCACAGGCTACATACCCGGGAAGTGGAGCAATACATCCCCATCATACATACAGCAGAGGGCCCAACAGTCTCTGATCCTCACCTTATCAACACCGAATTTAAAGCCTTTTATTCCAAATTGTCTGCCTCTGAAGTGACTCCAAGTGCCTTGGACTCAGACCGCTTTTACAAGAGCATTAACCTTCCCCAGATTCCAACACACTTGGTTGAACCTCCCACACTGCCCTTTTCTGTACAAGAGGCTTGTGAAGCCATTATGATGTCAAATGGTAAATCACCAGGACCTGATGGCTACCCTGTTGATTTTTACCAGACACTGGTTGACATTCTGGCCCCTTTATTACACCGAGCTTGTACTGTGTTCCCAATATTGACCAATTTCATTAATTAATGTCGATGCCAAAAATCTACGCCAGGTACTGGCCAAACACATGGAAAATATTATTCCAACTATTATTCATTTGGACCAGGTGGGGTTTGTGCCCAGAAGACTATGTGCTGACAACATCAGATGCATCTTAGACGTGTCATGGGAATCCTCTTCCTCTATAAAACTGACTGCCTTCCTGTCACTGGACACAGAGAGGCCTTTGGTAGGATGAGTCGGGCTATTTCTTTGATGCAATGCCTTTGCCCCCGTTTGTTGATATGGTCAAAATCCTTTATGTTACCTCTACTGCTCAGGTCCTCACCAACTATCTGGTATCCAAGCTCTTTTGTGCTACACAACAGGGGTGCCCCCTATCGCCCTTTCTCTTGGCAGTCAAACCCCTGGTGGTGAAGATTCAAGCCTCCCAGTTCTTCTCTGGCATTTCCATGGGGCCAAAAAGAATCTCGCTGTTGGCAGACATCTCCTCTCTATTCATCACTGACCCTGGGAGGTCCCTCTTTACAGTGAACACTATTATGCAAGAGTACTCTTCCTTGTCAGGCTATGAACTGAACGGGGCCCAATCTCAAATTCTCTCACTGATTTCCATGTGCAAAGAGTCACTATTTTCTTCTCACCCCTACCAGTGGGCACATTGATAGAAGTGTCTATTGCCGATACTATCGCTGCTAATGTCACTAGTACGCTGGACAAACGGACTGCAGATGTTACCAACTGGAAGGGAAATCCTACTCTTCACTTGGGGCAGGGTGAACGCACTTGAGCTTATTGTCTTACCAAAAGTTCAATACATACTGTCTAACTTACCAGTCCAACTACCAGCACAATTTTTTAAAGCACTAACCAAAAAACTTTCTGGGTTTATTTGGAATGACAAAGCGACATGACCGAGTATGTCAGTTCTCTACAAACACTGGAAGGAAGGGGGGGTTCGGTCTCTCAAATTTACACCATCAGCATGAGTTGGTAGTTCTTCATCAGGCGATTACCTGCCTAAATCCTACTAGGGAGCTGTATACACCCCGTTGGACTGCACTTGAACAAAATCAAGATGCTGTGCCTCAGCCGAGTGCACTTATCTCCCATGAATGGACCCTTAAAGCCAAAGCATTCCTGTGTCTATGTCACACCTGTAGATCCTGGTTTAAATTTTCCAAAGCATTAGGGTGGCCCCATACAAAGTCTAGATTCTGCCCTATCCGGTACAATCCACAGCTGACTATAGGGAACCCCTCCCCCTCCATTCACTGGGAAACATGGAACCAAGCAGTTATATATACTTTGGCTGACTTACACGATCCAACAACTGCTGTTCTTTACAGTTTTTCTGAACTGACAGCAAAATTTCACATCCCTCAACACCACTTTTGGAGATACCTGCAACTCAGAGACTTCTCCGGCAAAAAGTATCTTGTACGCACACTTTACCAACTGCCACCCCTTTGAAACAATGGCTTTGCTCCTCGATTTCCCTAAAAAGAGTCTCAATAGGACTTAAATATTTACAATCTTCAGTTCAGGCCCCAACCCCATCCTCTGGTCCACGCGAGGGATGGGAGCGAGAAATGGGCATCAGCATTTCCCCAGATGAATGGGACTATATGTGGTCCAGACTATATAAATCCTCTAGGAAACTTCAAGCAAAAATGCTGCAATACAAAGTAGCTCACCTAGCATACAGAACCCCCAAATGGCTCTGTTGGGTGGGCCTACTGGATAACAGCGACTTTGGAGATGTTCCTCTCCACAAGCTAACTAGTTCCATATCCTGTGGGTCTGTCTAGAACAGGAAAACTTCTGGTCTCGTATTTGGCAAGCATGTGCTAAATAACACTGTCCCCCTAACTGATGCGTGAGATTCCTCAGCTAGCATTACTAGGTATACTCCCACCCTTTCCACAGATCTCTATGCCACAGGCTCTGTTGATTGTGGGAGCCCTGGCTGTAGCCAAACGCATTGTACTCTGGCATTGGAGAAATCCAGACCCACCAGCTTACAGTGAATGGGAAAACCTAAAGCCCGTTATGAGCACATGGCCCATGTGGCAGCTGGAAAATTGTTCGTTTGCCAGGCAGTTTGGAGCAGATAAAACACTGACGCCTTTAGCTCCTGGATTCCTCATATGCTCCCACACAGGTGAGATAATACTCCTTCATGGTTCACCACAGTTAAAACTGTTAATGGCTTGAATAAATAACTTTTTTCATATGGAGGTAATTCTATCTGGCCTCTCCTTACAGTGATAAGGACTACACTTTTTGCCCAAATCTTATATTGCACTGAAGTTTGGGAGTATAAGAATTTGGATAAGTTAACTATTCCAATATATAAAGTATTAAGAGCTACTTTAGGATTAAGTCACACTTGCCCTTCCACTTATATAAGAAGTGAATTAGGATTAATTGATGTTAGAGCGTTGGTTGACATAAGGAAATTGAATTACCGGTTAAAAATAACAAGAATGCCAAAAGATAGGTTGCCCTATAACTGCTTCATAGAAAAAATAGAGTGGCATAAGAATAAACTTAATATCAGTAGTTGGTATGGCAACATTTTAAACTTATTAAACAAGTATGATTTATTGAAACTCAAACGCTATTATGACAAGAATATTGTGCTTAGCTGGAAATATGTTAAATACATCAAGAAAAAAATTCAAAACAGCTGGTTCAAAAATGAACTGGACCGTATTAACTCATCAAGATACTCACCTTGGTTTGTATTATTTCAGGGTGATCATGGTTTTAAATATTATCTAGACATACTAACTGAGCCTGTATTAAGAAAAGCATACACCAAATACAAGTCTGAATGTTTTAATAATAATGTGAATGTATCAAGATTTAAAAAACTTCCACAATTTGCACAGAAATGTTATTGCACTTTAGGACAGAAAGAAGATTTATATCATGTTTTGTGGGAATGTGACTGGTATACCAATGTTAGAGCTCATTGGCTTGGGCCAATAATTGATACCTGGAATACTATGGATAAGGTGTATCTTACTACTGTGCTATTTAACACAGAAGATGATTATATTGTAATCAGGTTGGCAATTTTTTTCTATCAAGTTAGTAAAACCGAAAACCAAAAAATGAAATGTATAGATACCACTGTAGTATGAATTAAAATGTGGCCACTTCCAATTATGCAAGAAGTCTTTTGTTTACTGTATGTTAATGCACTTTATTCTATGTATTGTCTATTTAATTGTTTAATTGCATTGTTTGAAAATTGTGTACGACTTTTTAGTCAAACAATAAAGATTACTACTGCAACTACTCCCTCATGGAGCTATTCATGACACTCTCACAAGTCTCACTTCTACCATGTCATAGAAGGCCATTCTTTGAAACTGTTGTGGTATAGGGAGCAATTTTCCTTACTACCCCCTTCCTCCCCCATTATGGTGCCTCCTATTGGGGACAGGAGTTTGCTCTTCCTTATCCCTCCACCCTCCCACTGGCAGATATCCTGAACCTACTGCAGTCTGACTAGTATCCATCAGACACCTTAGACTGCACCTATTCCTCCACCCTCCTTTACTATTATTACATTTACTACAACTAGTAAGTAGTTTCATAATACTACTAGTAACATATTTCAAACATATAGTCCCCGACACCCATTAGCACTACAGGAAATAGATTAATTCTTACTCTAGATGGCCCTCCATAGTGCAGGCATACTGTTCAATGCTCAGCCTAATTTGTACTTAGGTGTTCAAATCTTAGGAAACTAGGTGCAGAGCCTATCTCTCTTTCCACAATGAGAGCTTTTTTTTTTTTTTATTTAGTTGTTTAACCAGGAGTAGCACACTAAGCTGAAAGCTTTTTTACAGGAGTGACCTGGGAGCACAGGCAAGTTAAGACTTCTTTTTCTGCTTATCTTGCCTCTTGAATTCAACCGAAGTGTAAATTTCGTATGGAACCACCTTGTACATCTTGTGTGTTATATTGTTTACATGGCTGTAGTACCGTCATTGTTTGTTAAAACTTTTAAAAAATATCAATAAATATTTTTATGGAAGAAAAAAAAAAAATAGCTTTATGGGGTTTGACAGCATTGTCCCTGCTGTTCAAAGAGAGGTAAATCTGTGCCAACAGAGACAATGCTCCTTAAGTTTTTCAGTGATGAAAGGGAACTCATATGGCTGTCCCACAATCTCCTAACAGTGTAGAGGAGCCAGCCAGCCTGGTGGCGCGGAGGGTTGAGGTGCTGGACGCCACATCAGTGAGCCAGGTTCAGGAGCGAACTCGGGTAGCTGGGGATCAGCAGGGGAGGAGAGGATTGAGCATCCAATGGACTGCTCTCCTCTCCTCTCCTGGGGAGGGTTCTAATGGTTTCCCCATCTGGTAGCAGTTCCTAGTGGAGCTGGGGGACTGCCACACTCCGGAGGGATCAAGTCAATGGGGAACTGGCGTCTGCGGGAGGGAGAAGGAGTGCGCCCTCTGTGCACTGATGCCATTGCACGGCTGCACCAATAGGCTGTAACACAAGAAAATCACCCTGGCTTTCTGGTAGGCGATGGTGGGTCCAGTGGTCGGCCCCCACACCCAATGCCGGGTCTATCGATTCCCACTTCTGGTAGTCCCTGCACAGTCCCTGGTCGCTCCACTAGATTAAGAGACAGGGCACCAGTGGTATTGGCGACCCCGCCTTGGGGGGCTGAGAGCCGGGGGGGGACTGAATGGCTGGGGGAGATGCGAGGGAGCATGGCCCCTACCGAGGAGCAGCAGCTGAAGGCTTCAGGCGGGGCAGGTATCAGGCTGCACCAAGAAGCTACCCCAGAGAGAGAGTCTGGTAAGTCAGCGTACTAAAGAAAATTGACAAAAAAAACTGAAACAAACAGTGCAGAGCAGCCAAAGTTACTTGTACCTGCGATTACTGCAAATGACTTTCCAAGATTTGCAGAGTTAATCACAGAGGAAGTAAATCCTGCTGTTTCAGCAGCTGTGATAACAAGAGCAGAAGCAAAGAAAATCTCAGATCTTGGAGAGATTCTTCCTTTTGGTGACTTTGATTCTGTCTTGTTTGAGGCCAGCTCCAAGATTTGGAAGTCCAGAAATGATAGAAGACGCCTGAAAAAACTGGCAACAAAAGACTGATGAACATAAGGGGCTGACGTATGAAAATGCTGAAACTAAACTGATAACTGATTGTGATTTTGTTTCAGAATAAATGAACATTTCTTTCCAAGGTTATTTTAAGCAGCTGGGGGGAATGGGCTACTGTACAGAGTTTGGAATAATTCTCAGACACAGGAACAAACAGAACAATTGGTCATACCAAAGAAATAAGAACCGAGTCGTAACAGATAGCATGTGATAGTCCTATAGTTGGTCACTCGGGGAGGGAACGCACACTGGCCAGATTACTGTACTGATCTGGGATTCTTAAAAGATTTTGCTACCTATTGCAGTTCTTGTACTGAATGCCAGAAAGTAGCCCGATGACTAATAAAGACATGGGGTCTCCGATGACCCTACCCTTAACAGATGTGCCTTTTGAGAGAACTGTAATGGATGTGATTGGCCCCTTACACAAACATAAAAGGGGAAATCGATTCGTTTTGGTAGTATGTGGCTATACTACTCATTACCCAGAGGTAATTCCAGTTCGTACTGTCACAGCCCCAAAAGTGGCAGCAGAGCTTGCCAAAATGTTCAGCAGGGTGGGCATACCTAAAGAAATTAATACTGATCAGGGTAGTAATTTTGGTGCTGCATTGCTGAAGGAGCTGTACCGACTACTAGGTATCGGTGCCATAAGAATCTCCCCTTTTCACCATCAGACACTGCCTGTATGAAGAGCTATCCTGTACCTTTTCTTTTTTTTTATTGTCGTTAATAATAATAAAACACTACTTGCAATTTTATAACATTTCCTGGTTTGCCTATACTTCCTGACCTATGCCTCTACAACATGGGCTAACACATTAAATCCATTAAAGCAGAATCTTTTATACGAGTCACTGAAAAAGGAGGTTTAAAATCTGCTTAATCCAACTGCTTTCTTCTAAAGTATATTTTTGAACTGGAACTTAAAATGTTTTTTGAAAGGAGAGAATGTGGCATCCTTGGGCATATAGGTGGTTAAATTCTTTTTGTGAGAAATGGAGACAGGGGACTGATAAATTTAGGAAATCTGCTGGCATTCTGATGTATAGTGTGCCATTACTGGATACAATTAGGAAAACTGCAGCCTAGTCACATTCTGACAGACAACAGACAGCAAGTGTATACCATAATCCAAACCAATAGATATCCAGCAGTGGCACAGTATCGGGGGATCAGAGAATAGCTAATACTAAAGGTGGAATCCTACTTAATGGACAAACTAAACCCTCCATGGATGTGTGATATAGTTTGTTTAAGTAGTCAAGAAAGACTAGTTTAAAAGGAAACTCAAAACATAAAAGTATAGATGAAAGGTGGTGTCAACGTCAAGGATGTACAAACTTCTTAGAAACTATGTAACACTTATTTTTAGATTGTCCTTATGCACAGGCTTTCTGGACTCAACTAGTGGGCAAATGGGGAAACCCAGAATGGGTTTTACCTACATATGAAAATGTGATTGTGGGCACTCTGAAAACAAGTAGGGATTATGAAAAAAGCACTAAGACTTTTTTTACATGTATTCATTTTTTTGGCAAGCCTGCTGTCGACTTACATTTCAACAACAAGAACTGAATTCATTGACAGTAATTATTATAATTGAATATGAGCTCCAAAAATTGACAGGAAAGGATGTGCATTTGTATCAAAATAACTGTTTTTAAGGGCTAGATGGAGGCATGCAACACAGGTAACACTGTACTGTTATCTATTATGGAGTAACTATTTTTTTTCCTTTTTTCCTTTTGAAATAACGGATGAAAGCAACGACTGAAACAGGACAGGGAAGGTAGTGCTTGTCACAAACGCACTCAGCAGGTCAGGCCCTCTGCTCCCACAGTGCCAACCTCAGAGCGCAATAGTGTGAACAGGTAACAGACAAGGTAACCCTCCTGTCTGCTTTTGGGTCTGAATCACCTTTAGTTTCAAGTTCTGGGGGGATTCAAACTGTGAACCTTATGCTAGCGTACCCAATGTACAGGCACAGATTTGTACCCTCTTCGGGGATTGCAGTACAATCTTTCGCCAGGGGCACCAAGCCAGGCTTCCAAAATGAACCCTTTTAACTCTATAAGAGACCTTAGGCATATTCTTACCTTTTTACTCAAGCTCAGTAACACCATCAAGCTGTCGAACAGTTTTGTCAGACTTAACCCCTTATACGTCACATGCAAAAAGAACTGGCAGACACCCAGGCAGTCTTTTAAAGAATATGTTTACTAAAAAATGGATAAAAATATGAATATAATACAGAACAATATATCAAAGAGCATCACTATCACATAAAAGAAAAACAATGAAAACTACAGAACAAACTCCTACCAAAATACAGTTAAATTTTTTTTATCTAATGTATTACCTCTGTAAGTGAAGTTAAATTAAATCAGAGAGATGTCTCTTTTTAGAGTCCCAAGATGGTATAACATATTCTCCAGTTACAAGGATACATTGCAAGCCCATCTCCCCACCCCCTTGGTGAGTCATCTAGCTCCTCCTTTTTAGAATTAAAAAAATACAAACATGATGTTCTAGCAGGAGGTATATTAATGTGACATCAGCAAAAATTCCACTTCCTTAATATGACTCCTTAATTAAACATTTTCTCTTTAATCTTGTGTGGCTCCTATTCCCAAGGCATATCAAAGGGTTTTACAACTTTTAAACACCATGTTGGCATGAAACGCTCTTCCTATAGTCATCATAAAACTTTACGAGCCCTATATCCTGGCAGCTGGGTCAGTTCAAATAAAGACAGAAAAAAACCAGGAGACATTTAATCAGGTCTCTCTGGTCTTTTTAATTACCTCCTGGTGTCAGGTCACTTGTCACTGCTGACACCTTGGTGTAGGCCAAATTCTCACATCCTCTGGTCAGTTACATATCCTGTAGCTTCACTGAAACCCAGGAGGGGGGCCACCTATGGAAGCACTGGCTCACATACTACATTTTTATATTACAAATATCATACAACAATCACTACCAGCTGGCCAAGTGTCACAGTGCTAAATATCTAGGAGAACATGTTTTGGGAAATGACTACTGTATAATTAATTACATTGTAGCCACATTAAGTTCTTGATTAGTAATTTTTCTGTAATACTTATTTTATCAATAAAAATCTACAACTCTTTTTCGATAAGAGCTATGGGATCTTTTACTTCCACCTAGACAATGACAGAGATGAGCAGAAAGGACCTCTGTTTAACATCTTATCCAAAGGATGGCATCTCACCAGTGCACGATCCCTCCTCGTACTGAACTACAGTGCCAGTCACTGGTACTACCCATATACCTGGTGTGGCGCTAGAACACACAACCATCCCATCTTCCAGTCCCAGAGGTAAGCAAGCTACCTACTGAGCCACTAACAGAGAAAAATCTCCCCAACCCCATGAATCTATCCCACGCATGTCTAAAAGTATTTACTGTCCGAACATTAACAAGTTCTTGTGGAAGTTGGACAAATGGAACTATCACTCTTTCAGTAAATAAGTAGCTCCTAAAATCCCTTTTGAGATTACCACCCACTAGCTTCAAGCGCCCTTGTAATGTTACTCTCTCAAAGTGTAAACAGCCCATGATTATCTACCCTATCGATGCTTTTAGGTACTTAAATATCGATCATATCAACTGTTTTATTCTGGACTGTGAGTAGGTTCTGCAACTTAACTTAAGTTGCATTTCTGCCTATGACTTGCGTCTATACCACTCCTGGTGATAGACTTGAACCTTCATTTTAACTGTATTTATTTCCTTGGCTCCCCAGTGACTGTATGTACATTGCATGTAATACTTTACCATAATCACCATGTTAAGCCTTTTATATTGTATAGCCACTTAATGTATGTCACTACACCAGTATGTACTGATTTCTCTGAAATATCTGTACTATATAATATGACCTCATACCAAGTGCATTTGGCAGTCCCGTTTTGTTATAATTGTATCTCTGTATTGTATTGATGTTTCTTGTGTTTGCCACCCTGGTGGACTGGGTCGCGACTGAAAATGGTCCTCTAGATCAGCTTGTTCACCCGGTTATTAAAGACATCCATCCATCCATACATACATACATACATACATACATACATAAATAAATAAATATTGCCCCTCACTCTTCTAGTCTTCAATGAATAACACATCCAGGTCATCCAATCTCTCTTCATAAGATCTCCCTTGTTGCCCCTGAATCATCTTAGTCACCACTCTATGTACCAACTCCAGGTGATCCCTAAATGGCCTCATTTGTGGGTTCCAAAACTGAACACAGTACTCCAGGTGCAGTCTAATCAATGATCTATACAGAGGGAGAATCGCCTCCTTCCTCCTGAAGGAGAAGCCCCCCCCCATGCATCCTAGCATGCTACCTCCTTTCCTGTATGCTTGATCACATTGTACTGATGTCTTAAAACGGTCACTAATTCTAACTCCTAAGTCCCTCTCAACTGTTTGCTTAAGTGAACTCCTGCCAGACAATAGTCAGATATTGGATTTTTTTTTTTATCCAAGTGCACAACCTTACATTTCCTGGCATTGATTTTTAATTGCCAAATACTGGACCACTTCTCCAATTTTAGATCCTTTACACTTTTCATCACAATCCACCCCCCTACCACTAATTTTTGTATCATCTGTAAACAGAGACATCCTGCCCTTTATTCCTTCACCTATATCACAAAGAAACATGTTAAACAATACACGTCCTAGAACCAACCCTTGGGGCATGCCACTAGTCACTTTCCTCTGGTCATATCCTGAAGCCAGTTTCCCACCAAGTGAGTCAGCCCCATTCCTACTCCTAAATCCCTCATTTTTTTTCCCAAAACCTACTACAGGATACTGAATCATAAACCTTGCTATAGTCCACATAAAGGGCATTCAAAGCTCTACCCATGTCCAAATGTTTTGAAACTCTATTCAAGAATTCTATGAGATTTGTCTGGCAAGATTTACTTCCAAAAAATCCATGTTGCTTACTATCCTAGAGTCCCTGTATCTCCAAGACATCTACCAGCCTTTCTTTTCTAATAGATTCCAGGAGTTTACCCAGTATGGATAGAAACGTAGAAACATAGAGGTTGACGGCAGATAAGGACCGCAAGGCCCATCTGGTCTGCCCATTTTTTCTACCTTATGAATGTGCCATACACCTTTACACTGTCAATGACCTATCTATCCATATTCGTCTGTATTGCTCCCTTATGCCTATCCCATGCCTGTTTGAAGCCCTGCACTGTATTCATAGCCTACCACTTCCTCAGGTAGGCTGTTCCGTGCATCCACCATTCTTTCTGTGAAAAAGAATTTCCTCACATTCCCCCTTAATCGGCCTCCCTCTATTCTCATGCTGTGTCCTCTTGTTCTGCTATTTTTCTTATATTTAAACATGTTATACTCTTTCACATTGTTAATGCCCTTAAGGTGTTTGAATGTTTCGATCATATCACCTCTCTCCCTCCTTTGCTCAAGGGTATACATATTGAGCTCCGTTAATCTGTCCTCATATGTCTTCTGATGCAGTCCCTGCACCATTTTGGTTGCCCTTCTCTGGACTGCCTCAATTTGGTTAATGTCCTTGTGAAGCTGTGGCCTCCAGTACTGCACGCAGTACTCCAGATGGGGCCTAACCATTGTCTTGTAAAGAGGGATTATGACCTCCCTCTTAAGACTTGTGATACCCCTACTAATACACCCTAATATCCCCCTAGCCTTGCCTACTGCTTTAGAGGTGTGCTTGGATGATTTCAGGTCATCGGTGATGATGATGCCCAAGTCTCTTTCTTCCTTTGTGACTGCCAGCAACTCCCCTCCCAGCCTATAGGTGGCTTCAGGGTTTCTCTTCCCTATGTGCACAATCTTGCACTTCTTTGCATTAAATCTCAGTTGCCACTCTTCTGACCATTTTGGTAGTTTATCCAGATCTCTTCTCATTCTTCCCACCCCATCTGGATCATCTACTCTGTTGCAGATCTTGGTGTCATCTGCAAACAGACAAGCCTTACCCTCTAGTCCATCTGCAATGTCACTTATGATGATATTGAAGAGGATTGGCCCCAGGACTGATCCCTGAGGTACTCCCACTTGTGACTTGCATCTCTTCTGATGTCAGGCTAACCAGTCTATAATTCCCTGGGTCTCCCCTATCACCACTCTTTTGTAATGGGATGACATCTGCCACCCTCCCATCACCCAGACTCTCTCCTGTGCCTAAAGAGCAAAAAAAACAACGGCCAGTTAATGGCTCCATCAGTCACTGTGCTAACTCTCTCAGCACAAAAAGCTGCAAACCATCCGGGCCTAGAGATTTATCAACGTTCAACCCCAATAAGCCTTGATAACCCTTCAGGCTGAGATAGAAGCCTTTGGTCAGATGAGTTCTTCCTAGCCTAGATACAACTCTCTGGAAGTGGACCCCCCTTCTTGGTTGTAAAAAACAAGCAGAAGTACTCATTAAGAATCTCTGCCATCAGTTCATCATCTTCTACTCAGTCATTTCTCTTTCTTAACCTCTCTATCCCTCTTTTACTTTTCTTTCTTTCTCTTACATAACTGAGAAAACATTATTCTTAACACCTTCTGCTATCCTAAGTACCACATCCATCTTCGACTTTTTCACAGGCTTGCTAGACTCCCTGGCACATCTCCCTACTATCTTCTAACTGAGGAGATTTATACTCTCTGAATGCAGATTTTCTTTGCTTTTACTGCCTCTTTAAGGCAGATTTCTGTAAGGTCTTCGACACTGTTCTACATAGGAGACTCATAAACAAGCTGGGCAGCCTGGGAGTGGGACGAAAGGTGGTGAATTGGGTAAGGAATTGGTTGGGGAAGGGGGGACAGAGGGTAGTGGTAAATGGTGTTCATTCTGATGAAAGATGGGTGATCAATGGGGTGCCACAGGGATCAGTACTGAGACATGTCCTCTCCAATGTCTTTATTAGCCACATTGCAGAGGGACTAGATGGGAAGGTATGCTTCTTTGCAGATGACACATACATCTTCATTAGGATAGGAACTCCGGGGGGGGGGTATGTGAGGGAGGGGAGATGAACAGAGACCTAAAAAAAGCTCAAGGAGTGGTCATGAGTGTGTCAACTAGGTTTCAATGCAAAGAAGTGCAAAATCATGCACCTGGGGCACAGACACCCAGGGTGGAGTACAAGATGGGGAAGAGGCACTAACAACCACCAGAAAGGAAAGAGACCTGGGAGTAATCATATCTGATGGCCTAAAGGTGGCCAAACAGTGTAACAAGGCAGTGGGGAGAGCTAGTGGGATGCTAGGGTACATAAGGAGGGGTATCACCAGCAGAAGAAGAGAGATGGTGATTGAGCTGTGTAAATCTTTAGTGAGACCTCACCTAGAGTACTGTGTCCAATTCTATACACCACATCTCCGGAAGGACACAGACAGAGTAGAGGTGGTCCAGAAAACAGCAACTAAGATGATGCAGGGTCTGCATCACAAGCCCTATGAGGAGAGACTGCAGGACCTCAATATGTACACCCTGAAGGAAAGGAGGCAAAGGGGGATAGGACAGAGATTTTGAAATACTTCACGGGTATTAAGGTACAGGAGGGAAGCATTTTTCAGAAAAGAAGAAGCTTAAGAACCAGGGGTCCTACTATGAAGCTGGAGGGGGGTAGACTCAAGGGAAAGGTGAGGAAGAACTTCTTCATAGAAAGAGTGGTAAATGACGACCTGGTGGCACAGTGGGCTGAAGCGCTGGACACCTTACCTTGCGCTACGCCGGCAACCCGGGTTTGGGAACGGACTCTGTCAGGTCGCTCGGGGGTCGGCCAGGGCGAGGAAGAATTGAGTGTCTGCCGCACAGCCCGCCTCTGGGGGGTGGGGGCTTGTGCTGTAGACTGACACCCAGTGATGATGGGGTCACGCCAGGCACAATGCTAGAAAAGGTGGACCCATGCACAGGGTGTAAGACTGCCTCCGCGGAAGTGGAGACAGTCGCCCCGCCCACTACATGTGTGTGGGTCCGGGGAGAAAGTGAAAAAAGGTTCGGAGCTGGCAGGCTCAATGATGGTGGTCTGCACCCGTGCCTCCCCCCAAGCAATCTAGATGTTGGCTTCCGGGGGTGGGGGGAGACCAGCACCCCTCGCCACCGGCCCTGTCAAGGTGGGCAACCCATGGGGAATGGCCTGTTGGGGTGGGTGGGAATGCCTTACTGAGAGAGGAGTCCCTCCAAGGAATAGGCTGGTGCTGCCTGCCAGCACCGAAGAAGGCATAAAAGTATGTGTTTGGGGGGGGGGGAGAGAAAGAGTGGTGAATGCCTGGAGCAGCTTCCCAGCAGAGGTGGTGGGGGGCAAAAACTGTTATGGGTTTCAAGAATGCATGAGATAGGCATAAGGAATCTTAGGGAAGAAGAAGGTGGTAAAGCCTGAGATCAAACGGCATCTGTGGTATTGTAGAAGACAGGGTAAACGGGCAGACTAGGTAGGCCAAGCAGTCCTTATCTGAGGTCAAATTCTATGTTTCTATGTTTAACTTTTTTGAGAACCAAGAAAGCTTGGCAAAAGTGCCAGCATTTTTTTAATGTGCACCCTTCAAACTCACCAGCACCTAATGGTTGGGAACACATTTAAAGTACAGTTATGCAAGAACTTACCATAACAGTAGATCTTCAAGAGGCGCTCTTGCAGCAGGCCAGCACCAGTAGGGCTTAGCCGTCGTGAGACAGGACCACACAGAAAACTTTCTAGCTAGTTGTCTACCACAGGGGACTGCCCACCGACATCACCCTCTGACATCGGACTATCCCATAAAAGCATGCGGTCCCCACACCCTCCTCAGATCTCCCACCAGAGACTCAGAGCGGGCAGCAGAAGAAGAAACTGAGGAGGTTTCCCCAACAGCCAAAAAGGAAAGCAGAAAACCCATGTGAATGGAAGAGGATAACAGCCGAGAGAAGGAGGGAGGGAAAATCATGGCCTGCTGCAAGAATTCCTCTTGAAGATCTACTGTTACGGTAAGTTCTTACATAACTGTACTATCTTACTTCGAGAAAATTCTTGCAGCAGGCCAACACTGGTAGGCCTGATTCCCAAGCAGTTCCGGCAGTATAAAGGAAACAGCACTGGAAGGTGGTTAGACAGCAGCTGATGACCTAAGAGAGAAGGCCCTGCAGAACAGCAAGGGAGAAGTTGGCCCTGCGCCTAGAAGCAATGTCCAGACTGTAATGCTTCATAAAGGTGTGGACAGAACTCCAGGTGGCAGCTGCACAAATGTTCACAGTGGACGCATTTCTGAAACAAGCTGTAGAGGTGACCATACCCCTGGTGAAATGGCCCTTAACCACTCTCGGAAGGTCCTTGCTGTACTTACAGTAGCAATAAACAATACAACTGACTAACCACTTAGACAAGCACTGTTTGGAAACCGGAGCACCCTCTCTCATGGGGGCGAACAAAATAAACAACTGTTCAGACTTCCTAGAAGGCCTGGTCTGGTGCGTATAGTACCGCAAGATTCTGCGTACATCCAAAGTATGGAAAAAAGCCTCTCCCTGATTAGAATATTCAGGATAATAAACTGAAAGGTGGATGAATTGATTCAAAGTAACCTCCAACAGCACCTTGAGAAGAAATTTAGGATTTGTACGCAAAGACACCCTGTCTTTGTGAAAATACAAAAAAGGCTCTTTACACGTGAGAGCCTGAAGCTCAGATATCCTTTGAATAGAAGTAACAGTAACTGAAAAGAACGCTTTCCATGACAGAAACTGCAGCTTGCAACTCACAGCTGGTTTAAAGTGAGGTAACGCGAGTTTCTCCAACATAAAATTGAGTTCCCACGGAGGGACCAGGTCCCGATTGAGAAGTTTCAGATGCAAGATGCCCAAACAAAAAGGTGCGAGACACCTCAAGTTGGGCCACGGCCTTGCCCTTGATAGGCACATGGCACAACGAGATGACAGAAAGATGCACCTTGAGGGAGAAGTACCCCAAGCCTGAGTCTGAGAGGGAGAGATGGTACTTTCAGCATCTGATTCACTGGACAGGTGAAAGGATCCAATTGGCACAAAGCAGCCCAAAGAGTGAAACGCTTCCATTTCATGGCATAAGTGGCCCTGATGGTGGGCTTCCTAGCAGCCACCAGGACATCTGTGACCCTAGAGGAAACTCCAAAGCACGCAATGGCTAAGTCCGCAGGAGCCACACATGGAGATGCAGAGATTTTAGGTCCAAATGGACCAGGGTGCCCTGATCCAGGGAAAGCAAGCTGGTGCATAGGGGCAAGGGCACTGGAGGTTCCACTGCCAGCTGCTACAGCAAGGGGAACCAAATCTAAAGCGGCCAGAAGGGAGCTCTGAGCATCATCTCTGCCCCTTCCAACTGGTGTTTGCAAGGATTTTTAGATGACATCTCCAAGTGGCATGGTTGAATTTTTGGCAGATCTGTCAGGCTTCAGTGCAGTGGCTGGGACCTAGGCACAGGATACAAGCAGAATGATCGGCATTTTCACGAATTTGTTTGCCACAGGCATACTTCGTGGACTGGTCAGAAGCTGAGGCAGGTGTAAAAGAAACTCGATGACGGTGACACTGAAAAAAACTATGTTAATACTAAAGAAAATAAGAAAACTAAAGTGCAGCAAGCTCGGAAAATGGCAGTCGACTGTAGCTGGGGCATCTGCTAAGGTCCAATGTGCACAAGTCGACGGCAGAAAAGAACCGACTGGAAGGTGTGGGGGACTGCCCGCCTTTATAAGATAAGCCAACGTCAGAGGGTGACATTGACAGTGGGTGGTCCCCCGTGGTAGTCTGCTAGCTAGAAAGTTTTCCATGTTGTCCTGGCACCTGACCACTAAGTCCTACCAGTATTGGCCTGCTGCAAGAGATTCCTTGAAGTAAGATCTGATGTTCTTGTTACTTTTTCATTTTTTTCCTCCCCCCCACCGTACCCAACCCTGATATCTGAGGTCACTACAGATTCCCAGTTCCTCTGGCCAGGTGGTGGTGGCAGCAGCTTCCTTCATAACCGATGTCAATGCAATTACATGTTCAGCCAGCAGGGGTTGCCTGAATGCTGACCCAACCGTTCCCTTCCTTCTTGAGAGCTAAGTGCCTCACCTCCACAACACACTTGTCCCCCTGCTAACTCCAACATGAAATTCCAAGATTGCACACAAACACATCTCCCAGGTGGCAACAAAAGACACTGCCATTATGCCACTGGACTGGTACTTAACTTTTTTACTCTTGTATTTGTTGGTAGTCTCTGGTTTTATACAGGATCACCAGCTACTCCAGAATTGTTTTCTGGGCTACAGAATTCCAGTACTATTTTCAGAGTACAGTGTATCACATTTTGTGCTGTAGAAACTGACATTCCTACTGTAAGAACAGGCAAATAAGGGAATGGACAATTTCATCACTTCAGGTGAACTGGATTGTGTTTCTGAAAAGACAAACTCAAGAAAGGGAAAAGTTGAATCCATAGCAACATAGACAATGATGACAGAAAGAGACCACTGGTCCATGCAGTCTGCCTATAACACTCTATCATACCCCCAGACCTTATGTCAATAAAAGGATTTAGCCCACACTATCCAACCCCATGCTTCCCATTTCACTGTTAATACCACTCTGAGTTACTACTAAGCCCTTCACTCTGTCCCAGTTGTGCTTACGCACACCACATCAGCTGGAAGACTGTTCCATGGCTCAACCACGCTGTCTGTAAAATAAAACTTTCTCACGTCCCTAATGAACTCCCTCACACCAGTTTCAACTCCTGCTCCTGTGTTTTTGATTCACTATTCCTGCTGAATAGTTTCTCGCATTTCATTTGGTTTTCAAATATCGAATTTCCTCCTTTAGATCCAAGTTCTTACTCCCTTAATCCCACCAACAATGGGGTCAATTTCTTTAGGGGAGTGCAGACAGCCTACTGTAGGCTGTACTGCAGTCACTGCTGGGGCTTGTAGTCCTCTGCCTACTGTTTGACAAAATACGACTAGACAGCAAAAAGGGCTATAGTTCCTGGGTGCAGTGGTCCCTTTTTGGAGTGCACCTCCCTACTGGGTGCTTCATTAGTTTCTCCTCAGAATTTCAGCAGGGTCAACTTTAGAAAATGAGGGAAACAGATGAAAGGGAGTTAAGACAGTCAGAGGGGGAAGGAGAGGTGGGCTAGATTAAAATCAGTAACAGAAAACGCTACAGGAAAGTGTGTCCCCAGAGGGAACCAGACCAGAAAAATCTGAAGTCTCGTTCGCACAGCATGTTGCAGAGCTTTTACAGCATTGCTTCCTCAGGTATGTGAATAAAAGTTGCATTGCAGTGTCTGCATGTGTTGCGTTTCACCATGATCCTCCTCTTCTTGGGATCGCATAAGGATGTTGGTGTTTCGTGCGGTTATGTGAACAGCTGGCACCACTCACAACAGTGCTGGTTAATTTCCCACCCTACTGGAAGACTGTTCACAATGCAGGAAATTATCCTGTAACACCTAAAAGACCTGTTGTATGAATGCTCATCGAGAGTGTTTCAACAAACTGTGGAGGAACCGATGGGGACGGGAGTGATGAAGTTGCATGCAATTTGAACGAGGTATAAAAGGAGATTAGCTTGTATAAGTCAGGCAGTAATGGCAAAACGAAAGCCTTCAAAGTAAGGAGGTAAGCACTATCAAATGACAAAAGGGCAGAGCACAAAATCTTACAGAGGGAATGCAAGAATCTTACTGGGAAGGTAAAACTAGAATGACAGCAGTGACGTGGCAGTAGGGCTACTGCCCATCACGCCAGCAACCCAGGATCAGGAGCAATCTCAGGATGTTGGGGTCAGGCCGGTGGGGAGATGATACAGCGTCTGCTGGACTGCTCTCTCTCTCTCTCTCTCTCTCTCGAGGAGGGAGGGCTGTTAGTTCTGCCATGTGACTGCAATCAGATTGAGGCCTGGTGGTAGGACGTCTCTGGGAGCAGCAAGGGAGAAAGTTGTGGAACTTCTGTGGCACATGCATGCCTCCACATGTGCGCACCAATGTGTGCACCACATCTACACAGAGGTAGGGACCAGAAAAGGGGCTTGGGCAGGCTTCATGAAGTCAGGCCCGCTCCATTACGACCTGCACCAGCACCAGATTACTGAATCTGAATTTGACTGTACGGGGGGAGGGGGAGGAGAGACAGACCTCACCTTGCTGACCCTGTCACGGGGGGGTGCAACATGTGGGGGATTCGTGGTGGTTGGGGGAAAGTAGGTGGCAATCAGGAAGAGCTGGGACCTGGCTGACAGCCACCTGTCCACCCCATGGCAGAAAAACCTTTATTGCAAAAAAAGAATGATAGCGGTATTGTGCCAGGGATATATAGTGGAATGGCAAGACATTTAAACTATATTACAGGACAAAAGGGTGCAAGCGAGAGTAGGCTATGACTATAGGTGAAAGACTAAGGAGCATTATACTTATTTTACATCAGTGTTCATGAAGGAACCTGGAGACAAACTGCAGTGGTATAGGATTAGTTTAGGGAGGAGGCAAAATGTAATCAAGTATCAATTGCAACAGAGCTGGTGGCAAAATATTTAGAAAAGGTAGATGCATGGAAGAAACCAATCCCTAACATGATATACCCCAAATACTTCAAAGAGTGCGTTGGGGGGAGGACCGGGCACAGACATTTTATAAAAATCCCTGAAAACAGGGCAGGTGCCAGCTGACTTGAGAATAAATAGCAAGTGTCGTCCCACTACTCAGAAAGGGATCTGGGGAGATCCTGGAAACTACAGGCCAGTTAGTTTGATCTCAGTTGCAGGTAAAATGTTAGGGTAGTATCATTAAGAATGCCTTGGAGGCACATTTGACAGAGCACAGGGTACTAACTGATAGTCAAAATAGTTCTGTATGGAGAAGGTCTGCTCAAACTAATTTAATTACGATTTGATGAGATAACCAGAAGGATAGATGGAGCAGGCTCTACACTTAGTTGGGACTTTGGTATCTATGAGAGGCTACTGCACAAAACTGATAAGTAATAAAAAGGAAGGGAACTTGTAGCATGGATTAGAACTTGGTTAGGTAACAGAAGTCAGAGTGTAGTGGTGGGGAAAGACACGCATCAGAAGGGAAGGCAGTGACTAGTGGAATTCCACAGAGATTAACATTGGAACCACTTTGTTCAATTTGTTCATTAATGATTTAGAACTGGAGACTAGTAGCCATTTAGTCAAATGTGCAGACGATCCTAAGCTAGCACCTGGACAGTCACACCTGGAAACAAGCCCCAAGTCACAGTTCCTTTCACAGTCACCACAGAAACACAGAATCTGTCAGCAGAAACAGACCGATGGTTTATCGAGTCTGTCCATATTACAATACCTCACCCCTAGACATAGTGTCCTGGGGGGGGGGGTTCTTCCCTCTCCTCCCACAAACAACCCTACCCCTCCGGATACCACCAATTGGACTATGAGGCCTCTTGCTCTGTCCCAGTCATGTCTGAACCCATTTAGGATGCCTGCCCCTTAACCACTTCTGCCAGCAATCTGTTCCACGGCTTCACTACCCTCTCAGTGAAGTACAATTTTCTTGCATCCCTCCCAAATTTACCCCGACTTACCACCAATCATGCCCTGCTGTGACTCAGTCACTATTTCTAATAAATGGATCTTTACTTTAAATCTTGTTCATACTTCTCAGAAACATATATCTCTATTGTGCCCCTCCTCTTCTCACCTTCTCTAGCCATGACAGGGGTGGATAAGACCCTGTCCCATTTGTTATGTAGAGAGAGTTAATAGCAAGGATCTAGTCTGTCCTCTCCTATTTTGTCATTTGTCTATCTCTTGCTTGTCTGATTGTGAAATCTAATTTTCCTTGGGGTACCTAGGAACTGGCACACTAACAGCAAGACAATTTCCCTCTGTTATCTCCCTTTCTTCACTTGCTGTTTCTATTTATTTCTCCCCTTGCTTAACTGTGGTTAAAAAAATATGTGAATCTTTATGTGAAACTGAGATCTCCTAGTTTGCAAATGTATACAGTTATATTGTTGAAACAATTATAGACAGCTATTTGGGTTTATCTGGAATACAGGGGGTTAACCCTGAGGTGCATTCTGACCTCGACAAGCTTGTTTGCAGAATTAGCAGCAGAAAAAAATCAGCCTGGGGACAGGATGTCTTAATTGGCTGCAACTCTTAAGAAGACTAATGTACTCTTCAGGCTGCTCACAGGAAAGAAACTGACAAAGTCTTTAATACATTTCAAGGAACACAGATGGTGCGAGTCGCAAGAACAGGATGCAGAATTTAATTGCCTGGGAAAAACATCTTATAAAAGAGCAATGTTTTGTTTAGGCATAGAGAGATGGAGATTTTAAAGGGACTTTCAGATGAAGGACTTCTGTTTGAATGACCTGTATCAAGAGCTATCCTGCACAATTTTTGTTTGTTACATAGAAACAGAGACTGTCGGCAGATAAGGACCGCTAGGCCCATCCAGTCTGCCAGTTTTCCTACCTTAATTGGCAGTCGATGTCCCTATCTGCTCATCGGCTTTAGCCTCCTCTTCTCACCTCTAGGGTTCCCTTATGCCTATCCTATGCATGTTTAAATCCTCCCACTGTTGATGCTCCCACTACATCCTGGGATAGGTTATTCCCTGCATCCACCACCTTATCTGTCAAAAATAACTTCCTCATATTTCCCCTTATCCTGCCCCTTCAAATCTTAGATTGTGACCCCTTGTTCTTGTGCCCCTCCTATACCGAAAGGTGTCTCCCCCCTGCACCTTGTTTATGACCTTAGAGAGCAGCAGACGCCTTCAGGAGAACTTTAACAAAACATAATATTTAGACACAGTTCTGCTCGTATTTCACATTTGTTCTATATTCCTCCTCCCCATTATTTATTACCGGTGTAACTTGCATGAAACTAGGATCTTTGCTCCTGAAGAGTTATTCTATTTCTGTTACTTTCTCCCTACCTGAGGTCATAATGCACTGCTTGTGGCATCACAGTTACTCCCATGGCAACAGACTGTGATGTCACATCAGAGGATTATGACTTGGAATTAGGGAGTAAGCTAAATAGGCAGATGAACTGTAAAGGCTCAAAATGATGTATTCATGCAAATTTCTCAGTAATAAATAATGGGGAAAAAAATCTATAGAATATTATATATATATATATATATATATACATATACATACACATACACATACATATACATATATATATATATATTATATTATATATAGAAAGCAAGCTAAATTGTACCCAAACATCATATTTTCCAAAACTTTTCTTTGAGGCGTCAGCTGCTCTTTAAGATACTTGAAAGTTTCTATCATAGCCCCAATTCCTCCTTTCTTCCAGTGTATACATACTGAGGTCTTTCAATCTCTCAAATCAAATCATATTTTATTTCTAAAGCGCTTTCCTGAAATTAAAGTGCATATACTATATTAAAACAACCAATAAACAGTTAAAACGCACAAAATTAAAAGGCCGCAGAAATAAGACTAAACATCCTTCCCAAATGCTAGGCCAAATAATTATGTTTTTTAAAAGAGGATTTAAACATCTCAGTGGACAGGCACTCTCTAATCTGATGAGGTAGAGTGTTCCACAGGGTCGGGGCTACAAAAGCAAAAGCCCTAGCACCTGACGTCTGAAGACGAACCCTGAGACCCTCTAGCAATCCCTCGGCGGAACAGAGAGGACGGAGGGGGTGGTACCGAAGGAGGTCTTGCAAGTAATCCGGTCCCTGTCCGTGTAGGGTCTTGTAGGTCAGCAACATGACCTTGAAGGTGATCCTCCACCGCACCGGCAGACAGTGCAATTAGCGCAGCACAGGCGTGACATGGCAAGATCTTGACTGCCCTGTCAACAGCCTGGCCACTGCATTTTGCACCAGCTGCAGGCGATGGAGATCCACCACTGGTAACCCTAGGTATAGAGCATTGCAGTAGTCAAGACGAGAGGACACAAAGGTGTGAACCAATACAGGAAGGTCATCGGGCAGAACAAGGTGCTTTCTCTGGGTGATGTTCCTCAGATGGAAAAATGAGAACTTGACCACTGCTGACACCTGTGCTTTAAGCGTCAGTTCATTATCAAGCACAACCCCCAGATTCCGCACCCTATCAGAAGGTCTCAACTGGTCACCCCCCAGCACCAGGTCGGATGGTTGCCCAGGAGTCAACTTCTCTACCCGGTGACCTGGGTCCACCACCAACACCTCAGTCTTATCCAGATTTAGTTTCAACCAGTTAGCACTCATCCAATCTTGAATCTCAGCAAGGCAGTCGTTAAATACCGAGACAGCACTACTCTATTCGGGTTCAAAGGACATGTAGAGCCGAGTATCATCTGCATAGCAGTGAAACCTCAGCCCATACCGCCTTATAATGTCTCCCAACGACAGCATATACACCATGAACAGCATAGGGGACAGTATGGAACCCTGCAGAACCCCACAAAGCAGGACAAAGGGGGCCGAGGAAAAAATTCCTGACACCACCATCTGAGACCTGCCCGTCAGAAAAGAATGGAACTATCTGAGGACCATCCCCAACAGTTCACAGATTAGCCACAGGCTTTCCAACAGCACCCCATGATCCACAGTGTCAAATGCTGCAGAGATCAAGGAGGACCAAGATCGAACGACTCCTCTGATACCTCGCTATTAGGAGATCATTCATCACCTGAACTAATGCTGTCTCAGTACTATGCCTCTTACTGAAAACAGACTGGAGAGGATCATAGACTTCATGGGTGGTAAGAAAGTTCTCAAGCTTCAACACAACTACCTTCTCAATAACCTTACCTAAAAATGTGAGGTTAGAGACCGGTCTGTAGTTCGCAAGACAGTCTGGGTCGCTGAATGGTTTCTTTAAAAAGGGAGTCACCACTGCCTCCTTCAACGGAACAGGGAACACCCCTTGATCCAGTGAACACCAGACTATCTTAGCAAAGGATCAGTCCGATGACATCTATACACCCCACAAGGAGGCACGGTGGACCAGGTTCCAAACTACAGTAAGTCGGTTGCAAGCCCTGAACAATCTCAAGGTTTTATTTAACTCTAAAAATTGATTAGTGTTTTGCTCATAAAAGTTCTAAAACATTGTGAAAATGCATAGCACTTGCCTCATTGTGTTTAACAAACATGACACTTCTAGAAAACCTATATAAATGCTTTCTATACAGTTAGTATTGTCCCAAGAAAAAAAACTGCTAATCAATTACTTAAAACCCTGAATCTTCATGATATCCACGATCGCTGGCCAGTCAAAATCTGTCTAGACAGACTGGGTGTCTGTGCCCTTGCATCGACCTCCGCCGTGCTCATTTGAACGAGTTGGACTGATCTCCGACCTGATGGACGACACCTTATCTGCAAAAAATCAAGCAAAGTCCTCACATTTAACTTGGGAAAAAGCTCTCCAGCCCCGAAGACAGGCTGGACTGCACAGTCTGTCTACGGTCCAAAAGAGCTGAGCAGGTCGATTTCTTGCTACAGTAATCTCCCTGGACAGGAACTCTGCCTTCTTACAGGAGATTTCTGATTGATAGTCCAAATAATGGGAGACCAACCTAAGTCTGTCCTCCTCCAGACCGGATTTCCGCCAACAACGTTCCAACCTTTTCCCCATTCTCCTCAATTCCCTCAAAGTCCCATCAAACCAAGGGGACTGAGGACATAGAGGAAGGGGGCGAACTTGGACAGGAGCTATGGAATCCAGGGCCTCCACCACCACACTATTATAGCCCACAACTAGATCTCCTGGATCCAAGCATTCCAATGGCCAACTCAACAGGTCCAGCACAGCCAACAGACCCTCTGGGGTAATACCCCTCAAAGGGCGGTACCGGACCATCTCCAAAGGGACTGGTCTCATGGGGGAGCAGCAAAACTGAACCTGAGAGAGTGATGGTCAGACCATCCAACTGGTTCCACCACCAAGTCAGCGGCCTCCATTCCCAGGAGGAACACCAGAACCAAGGAGTGACCCTGACAATGGGTTGTAGCAGTAACTACCTGTGTAAAGCCAACAAAATCAACAGCTGGAGGAAGTTTTGACCAAAAAGCGAGAGTTCATCATTGACCCAGGCATTGAAATCCCCCAGGATCAACCGCCTGGAGGATTCCAACACCATGTCGACTATGAAGTCTGCAACTTCCTGCAGGAAAGCTTTCTCGTCTCCGGGTGGATAGTAGACAAGAAGAATCCTGTGTAAAGCCCAACAAAATCATCAGTTGGAGGAAGTTTTGACCAAAAAGCAAGAGTTCATCGTCGACCCAGGCATTGAAGTCCCCCAGGACCAACCACCTGGAGGATTCCAATACCATGTCGACCATGAAGTCTGCAACTTCCTGCAGGAAAGCTTTCTCACCTCCGGGTGGATGGTAGACGAGAAGAATCCTGCCGCCCACACCTGCCCCCAGGATACACTCAAAGGATCTGGTGATCCCCACTGGAACCTCCACAAGGTCCAGTTCCGTCTTAAAACAGATGGCTACACCCTCAACCCTTCGATCCAATCTTGGGCGGTGTATCACCGAGTACCCGTCCAGAACCGATGACTCTAATACTGGACCGGCATTTTCGTCCAACCAGGTCTCGGTGATGCAAGCCAGGTCAGATGACTCAACAAGATCAGCAATACTTGCTGTCTTGTTTTTTATAGACCTGGCATTGTACAACACCGCCCGAGTTGGATGAGAGGCCATGGAACAATGCGCAACTTGCCCACTATCAATGGAGCCCTTGGGTATGGGAACCAGGCATGAAGAACCTCTTTCCTAGACCCATTTCGCCCCAGGGCACCTCCTCGATCTCACCACCCCAATCTGCACACCCCACTCCTCCCCCCCAGTCCAGGGGCCCTGCCTCTACAGCCCCTCAGTACAATACCCAAGGCACGACAACACCTATATACCTCGGGCTATAACAAAGGACTATCAAAGGGGCGAAGGTCCCTTAACCTGGATGGGGAATAGCACCTGCCCACCAAAACATGATTCCAACACATGCTACCTATACAACTGACTATTATAAATATTTAATAAAAGCACATCAACATCAATTTCAGCATTCTACTGATAAAGTACCCCTTGATCTCTCACTTTGAGGGTTTAAAACATACTAAATTTAATCATCTTTTGAATGTGCATACATAATGACTAGCATCCTTCGAGAGCCCCCCTCCCCCCAATTGTACCAACAGAAATAACCACACACCACTCACCCACACACACTCCAAACACTCCCCAAAGCACACAAACAAAATAGTGTAATTAAACAAACTGAAACACAACTATCAATATACAGTATTACATTTTGAGCAATTAACTGTCCAGTATGATCCCAATGAATAATTACACAATTTTGATTGAAGAAGCAAGCCAAAGGCTCCACCATAAGTTCATATGTTAGAGGGTGAGCTATCACCACCACCCCCACAGTTTGTCCGTTTCAATAGCACTCTCACTGCCGCACAAGGTTATTTAAAATATGCATCAAATACAACTTAAGGTACTCACTGCCTTTCAGTACCAGCCATAGGCTCCAGTGTAGTTTTCAAATGTCTCCAACAGATACAGCCCGAAGCCCCGAAATCACTGCATCACCTTGAAGGGCCCATACCAGCCGGGCCCGAGAAGATAATTGGACCTGATGTTCAGAGCCCAGCAAGCCAGACTGCCCAAACCCTGCAGCGAATACCCTACCGGAAAGTGTCTCCCCAACTCAAAGCTACCGACATACACCCGGCACCAGTCGGATGGCCGTCGGTGGCTTCAAGGGCACTCGATAGACACACACCCTCCAGTTAGCATACACCGACCCCCAGGGGAGACAGATTCAGTCAGGCACCTACCTTGGAGAAGAGCTAGCCAAGTTCGCCCAGCCCACCACAGTGTGACCAGTCCTTTCCCGGGCGTTGCAGCGGCAGATATGGTCTTCCTCACACAGAGCAAATCCTCCTCATAGAGCTGATCTGACAGATCATCCGACTTCCAGTTTTCGTTACACTCAAAGGTCACATCCACCAGGGCCGGACTCGATATTACAACAGCAACGACTTCAGAATCCTGGTATATTCCACATCACCACTCGGGCGCTCCAGGTTAAACTCCAGTACAACCTTCTACTCGGGATCCAATCTGGTGGCTGACCGAATAAATCCCAGGTAATTTACTATGTTTTAACTGTAAAATATCTAGCACTACTAATGGAATAGCAACGCTATTTTTGGTGTATTTCGCGTCCGGTCCCCCAAACAAAAAACAGCAGAGGAAACTCTGAACTTGCTCACTTAAGGCCGTAACTAACCAAAGTATTACTAAACTAAAAACATACAAAACAAAACAAAATTTAAAACGGACTTAGTTATTCTACAAATGATGGCTGGCCCAGCGTAGCCGCCATCTTACTTGTATGACTCTCCCTATATGTCTTCTGGTGTAAGCCCTACGCCATCTTTGTCGCCCTTCTCTGGACCACCTCCACCCAGTCTATGTCCTTCTGAAGATGCAGTCTCCAGAACTGTACACAATATTCCAGATGAGGCCTCACCAGTGTTTTGTATAGTGGTATCACCACCTCTCTTCTTTGGCTAGTGATGCTCCTTCCTATGCACCCCAACATGCCACTGGCCTTCCCTACAGCCGCTGTACTCTGCTTGGTTACCTTTAGGTCATCTGAGAAAATAATTCCCAAATCTCTTTCTTCCTTGGTGACTGTCAGTAACTCCCCGCATCCCATAGCTCTCCCGGATTTCTGCGGCCCAGGTGCATGATTTTGCACTTCTTTGCACTGAACCTCAGTTGCCACTCTTCGAACCATGTTTCCAGTTCTTCTAGGTCACCCCTCATTCTCGCCACCCCATCAGGAGGGTCCACCCTGTTGCAGATCTTGGTGTCATCTGCAAACAGGCAAACCTTCCCTTCCAGCCCTAGGCCTGATCCCTGATGTACCCCACTGGTCACTCCCCTTATTGTATTGTTAATAACAACAACAACAACAACAACTTCTCCTGGTTTGCCTGTGCTTCTTGACCTATGCCTCGATGACACTGGCCTCCAGAGAGTATAAGCTCAGGGCCACCAGTCATTCCTCACAGGACTGAACTTGTTGGCCCCGGATCATTCCTCTGTACTGACACCAGCCAGTCTACGTCCTTTCTCAGGTGAGGACTCCAGAACTGGGCACAGTATTCCAGGTAAGGCCTCACTCCTTTGTTTCTCCTGCTATTAAAACCCCTCCCAATACACGCCAGCAGCTTCAATGCCTTACTGCATGTCTTACTGCACTGGCTGGTTTGATTGATGACACTCGGATCCTCTCCTTCGTTTTAGAGGCCAGCCTGACCCCCTCCCATCCAGTGCTTTCTGTGTGGGTTCCTTAACTCTAAGTGCATCACCTTGCACTTCCTGGCATTGAATCTCAACTAACAGATCTCTGACCACCTTTACAGCTCCCTAGGTCCTTGTGAAGTTCCCTCACCCTTTCCTTGCGGTCTATATTGCTGCTTAGCTTTGTGTCATCAGCAAAGACACATCTTGCTGGATGCACCCCCCCACCCCGTCACTAATAAACATACTGAATAGGACAGGTCCCAAGATCAATCCCTGCAGCACTCCACTCGTGACCCCGCCGTCCCCAAACTGGCTCATTTACTACCACACTCTGTTACTTCCTCCTAGCCGGTTCCCCACCCCACTAACTAAACCCTTCTATACTTCTTAATCCTCCAGCTTTATCAGCAGCCTCCAGTGGGGTACCAAATAGAAAATTTTGCTGAGGTAAAAGTACAGCAAATCTGTGCTTTATCTACCCCCCTCCCCCCGTGCACCACTTGCAAAACAGTATCAAGTTGATGACGGACTACCATGGGCCAGAGGGCCTTTGCCCACAGAGCACCACAGTGGTACAATACTCTCAACAAAGAAACTCTTACTGCTGCTGCTCTTGGCCCTTTTAAGAGACAACTCCGACTTCATCTCATTTCAACTAGTCGTTGTGACTGCCTCGCCTAATCAGGGGCCCACCGCTCACTGTCCTCCACCTCAGTCTTGACAGCTACCTCTCCCACCTTGCCCCTCCTACCTGCCTACCCCTTGTCCCCTCTCCTTTCCTTCCCCCAGGCACTTCCTGACATTTATCCTCCCTCCCTCCCTTTAGAGCTCTTACCTCACCCTCTACCCTCTGACAATGGCCTTCCTGCCTGCATACCCCCTTCCCTCTCACCTGCAGTGCTTATTTCTAAGATTGCCCTTGGCTGGTATGTCATGCTACCTAACATTTGGCACATTTTGAATTACTGGAATTTCCTAAACTTCAGTCTCTTACTTCTTTTTATTGTGTAACTATGTATTATTATGTTGACCTTTGTATGTATGTATACCCCCATTCCTTCGATGTGGAACCTTTGTAAATGAGCAGTTCCTGCTCAAAGGTATTTGTAATCCTAGATTTCAATAAAATAAAATAAAAAAATAAGTTGGTCTGGCACAGACTCCATGACAAGCCCAGCTGGTTATCATCCTGCATCTCACTGTTTTCTAAGCAGACCGCCAGACTTTCCTTAGCTATGGTATCCATTAACTTACCGGCAATGGAGGTAGGACTCACTGACCTGCAGTTGCGAGGTCCTCTCTGTCCCCCCCCCCCCAATGGAGTGGAACTACATCCACAGACTGTCAATCTCCTGGCACTACCCCATACTCTAGTGGGTCATTAAACAGCTGGGTCAAGGGTTCGGCTAGTTCTGAAATCAGTTCCCGGAGCACCCTCAGGTGCAGGCCATCCAGGTTTGATGCTTTATCCTAACGAAGGGTATCCAGTCTTTTTTTTTTTTTCCACCCATTTCAGCCATGATCTCTACCCTACCAATTTCCTGCACCCCTGTGTGGCTTCCTTGTTCCTGCTCTTCAGTAGTGGCCCACTATCCTCAACCGTGACTATGGAGCAGAAGTAACTGTTTAGGACACTGGCCTTCTGCTCGTGGAAACAGAGAATTTGACGGCAGAAAAGGACTGCATGGCCCACACCTAGTCAGCCCAGATATTCCCTATCGCTTGTCGTCTCCTACTACCCTCCCCATCTTAGCTAGGCTGACAATCCTCCCTGCTATCCTTTTTTACCCACTAATATATCCCTCTCCCTTCACACTCTGCAACCCACAGTTCAGTGTCTGACTCTACCCTCCTGACTGCAACCCTTGCCTTGCTCTTTTAGCCTTATCTGGTACTCCTCCAATTTTTTCCTCCAGCTCTACCTTATTCCCCTTGTACCATTTTTTCCTCATAACCTCCCTTACTCTTTGAGAACCAGATGGGACTTTTCTGCTTGTTTCTTTTGGTGACCTTTCCTGCACAAGACTCGGACTCCTCCAAAATTGCCACTTTGATCTTTCCCTATTTGTACTCTACAATCTCGATCTAATCTGCAACTGCATCCAAGGTTTCCCTAAATATAGAAACATAGAATTTGACGGCAGATAAGGACCGCTTGACCCACCTAGTCTGCCCATTTCCCTACCTGATGGATAAGCTGTAGATTCTAGTTAATCAACAGCTTACTTCCTCCTACCCCCACCCCACTAGAATTGCCTTATGTCTGTCCCATGCATTCTTGAATTCTCCCAGTGTTCCTGACTCCACAACCTCCTCAGGATGGCTGTTCCATGCATCCACAACCCTCTATGTAAAAAAATACTTTCTAACATTAACTCTGACTGTCCCCCTCTATCTTCAAATTGTGCCCCCTTGTTCTTGCACATCTCTTCTTCTGAAAGATGCTGCTCTCTTGTACTTTGTTAATTCCTTTGAGATACTTGAAAGTTTCTATCATGTCCCCCCTCTCCCTCCTTTCTTCAAGAGTATACATATTAAGCTGCTTTAGTCTCTCCTCGTATGTCTTCTGGTGCAGAACATGCACCATTTTGGTTGCCCTCCTCTGAACAGCCTCTGTCTATGTCTTTGCGGAGATGGGGTCTCCAGAATTGCAGGCAGTACTCCAGATGGGGTCTTACCAACTGTCTGTACAGAGGGGTAACAACTTCCTGTTTTCTACTGTTGATGCCTCTCCCTATGCATCCCAGTATCCCTCCATCCCTCCTTACTGCCTTCTCACATTGCTTGCCCACCTTTAGGTCATCTGATATAATTACTCCTAGGTCTCTTTCGATTTTTGTTGTTGTTATTAACTCACCCTCCATTGTGTACTCTTCCCCTGGGTTTTTGTTTCCCAGATGCATTACTTTGCACTTCTTTACATTGAATCTGAGCTGCCATATATTTGACTATTCCTCCAACCTTGCCAAGTCCCTAACCTTTTTCAATTTTCAAATAAATAAATAAATAGCAAGAGTGCTGCCAGTGTATGGCTGTCTTTTTTTCACTGTTTGGTGGGGGAGGCTGGCAAGGCCCACTGGTTTGTAATATTAGTTGTACACCTTGTCACTCTGACTCCCCACTGTCTCGTTTAAACTAGCTATGTGCTGCTCCCATTTGTTTCCCAGCACTCTCCCCTTCCTTCCTTGCTGGGATGCAAGCCATCCCCCTTGAACAGGTGATGGAAGTACACCAATGACATGCACATAGTCATACTGATGTGAACGCCCACTGCGTTCTCTATTCATTATTTTAGCACAGTGGGCCACTGACATATCTTTTGTTATCACCAGCCTATATTTTTAGCAATCCACTAATGTTTTTATACAATAATTGAAAATTGTCTTTTACCACCATCCTTTATTGCACTACTACCTTTTTTGCTGCAGTGATCTAAACTCTACTTGAAACCACTTATGCACATATACAGTGTTTATGGGAGGACCAAGAAATAATATGCCCTCGGCCCCCATCAACACAACCACCTGACAATATTGTCAGGTTATGGGGAACCTTGAGCCCCAATTTGGAAAAGCTTCCAGAAAGGTCCCAATGGGGACAACTTACAGTCCAATGTATTATGGCTCTACAGAGATATCCTCAAAGAAGATAAGTATTTACGATTGGTGAGACAAAGTAACTGTAGGACTAGAAGCAACTTGAGTTCCTCACCGTCTAGACTATCACTATCAAGCGTAACACTGCTCACCCTTTTTCTTCCTGTGCTTTTGGAAATTTAAGAACAAGGCTGAACCGTCTAAATGCTGCACTGTTTTTCACTGCTGTGATGTTCAGCTGTGTAATGATGGCAGGGCTCCCTCCTGTGGTGAACACCTAAAGGTCAACACAGCAGCCTCACTCTCTTTCTCCCAATACAAGGTTCACATTTACTCTTTTAAAATAGTAAGTAGAAAGCTGCAGGATATCCAGGGTTTGCTTCCTATCTATTATATAACGAAGCAGCAAAGCCTTGCTCACCAGTTTCAAAGCTTAATGAACATCATTATAACAGACCTAATGTGTGCCTCAAAGCCAATCAATTGCACTTGCTATAGGGCTTCTGATTCATACGGGGGTGGGGGGTGGTAACATTAGCATCACAAAGTTTCAAGACAGTTTTTTTTTTTTTTTTTTTTTTTTTAATATATTTTTGTTCAAAGGTGTTTCAGCTGTAACCTTTCTAGCCACATGCTCTTTTATGCTGTTAATTCATGTTGGCTACAAAAGTTACAGCTAACATCACTTCGAACAAAATTTAAGTTGCTTGATAGCATGCTATTCAAATACTGCAAGAGTCCCTCTGGATGTGACCCAGTCCAAAGTGCTTAAACGTGAAGTTCAAGGCACATCTGTTACAGTCCTTGTTACACAAAGATTTGCTATCATACTTGATAAGCAAAACACAAATCAACTCACGGTTTTATATTATTATCTTTGTGGATATGTGGAAATATGACACCGATTGGTCATTTCAGCAGTCATTAACCACCAGCAGATCACAATTGCACAGGCCCATCAGCCCAGTGACAGAGCTACTGCTCGTGACATTTATTACCACGGTTTGATATTATCCCACAGATATTCTTTTCCGAGGAGGCAGAACATGTAGACTCCACTACAACACTGCTACCTGAGAGACCACAGGTGACAGTGCAGCAACAGTCTCTGATGGGAGGTGCATACGTGTGCACCGGAAGCTTTGGGCACACAGACATCCACGTAAGGTGGGAACAAAAACCTGGAAAAAGCTCCTCAGACCGGGATGATGTCTCTGTGCCGCCCAGCCCAGACACCACTGAAACCACTCCCGAATCCTGATGAAGGATCCTCCTGTGCAACAAAGAGTGGGGCATGGGCATCAACGCCTCACCAAGTGGCTAAGCCCAGGAGAACCTGGCTCAGGAGTGGTTCCAGTTGGATCATATGGGTAAGTAGGTACAACGGTGAGAGGACAAATTAGCGCAGATTGTCTGATATAATGTACAAATGTATTTTATCGAATCCTGAATTTAATTAAGAACAAACATTAAAAAAAAACAGAGCAGCTGACTGCATAGCGGGCTCAGTCCTGGCTAATTCACTGAGATTTCAACACATTTCTTATCCATTTTTTCCACACAAGAGAAACAGAGAAAGCAGTGGGATTACAGCTTATATTGGCATGTTAAAACTGAAAGAGCAGGGACTAGCTAGCCCAGTGACATGGAGGGTTAAGGTGCCTGACCCATTACTTACTGCCACACCAGCCACCCAGGTTCAGGAACAGATGCAGTTTGCTGGGGATCAGCCAGCTGAGGGAGGATTGATCATCCTAAGGACTGCTCTTCCCCTTTGGGGAGAGACCGTGTATCTCGCTTTCTGATTGTCATCTGAAGGAGGCTAGCTGGCAGAAGTGGCAGAACAGTTGAGGACATCAGAAGACCTGCTAATATCACTGCACACTGAAGTCCTAAGAGCAGAAATTAAGGAAAAAACAACCTGGGCTGCTTGACTTCCCACATAGGCTCCACACAACCACAGCTGGCAAGCCACCCTCTGGGGTGGATGGCCAATAAGGCCACCAGACGAGTTGGTGATGGGGCTAGGGTGAGCCAATGTATGGGGATGCAAGGTGAGAAAAGTATTGATCATAAAAAGAAAGAGTAGGGACCTAACCTATGAGGGTTACCTTAGCATCGGTGGTCAGGCTAATCATGGATCAGACAAATCATGAGGCCAAAGAAAAAATTACTCACCTTAGTAATGTTGTTTCTTCTAATGGAGTCTTGCTGTATTCTGACAATAGCAGTGAGTCCCAACCTTCGAACTGCCCCGGAGATGAAAGAGCTAACTTTCCATGCCAGGCATGGAACGCTGAGCTCGAGCTCGGTTGAGACTCTGCCTGTTGTTCTTCAAACTCAAACCGTCAGATCTTTACGAGCTAAACTCAAAAAGGCCCTGTGTGGAAGCTGTAAACCTACACTAGCCAACTGGCTACTAAACATAAAAACAAATTTTTTGGTCCCAAAACAAAGACTCAAGTCAGGAGACCCAAAAAAATGAAAACACAACACCCACTCGCCCCAAGAAAAAGGGGGTGAAAAGAACAAGGTGGGCACCTACTGAGTGCCAACACTGCACTGCCCACCCACACCCCAAAAACAGAGGTTCTGAGAGGGGCAGGTGGGGGGTCAGAATACAGCAAGACTCCATTAGAAGAAACAACATTACTAAGGTGAGTAATTTTTTCTTCAAACAACATGAAGTCTTGCTGTATTCTGACAATAGCAAACTACAAGCAGTACCTCCATGGAGGAGGGACAGAACCTACTTAGGGAATAGGTTCTGAAGCACAGCTGTGCCAAACCGAGCATCACTCCTAGCCTGGATATCCAGGGAGTAATGCTTGGTAAAAGTGTGCACTGTTTTCCAGGTAGCTGCTTGACATATCTCTAGAATAGGGATGTCCCTGGCAGCAGCCAGGGAAGCAGCTGTACCTCTGGTAGAGTGAGCCCTCAGGCCTGAGGGTGGAATCTTGCCCAGTTTTTCATAAAAAAATTGGATACAAGAGACAATCCACCTGGCAATGGATCTTTTAGTAGCAGGTTTCCTTTTACCAACCTTGCCACAAGTGAGGAACAGTTGGAGGGAGTCAAACCTGTGACCCTTGGTACGCTCTAAGTAGTAGCTAAGGGCTCTTTTCACGTCTAAACTGTGCAGCCTCCTCTCGCCAGAGGAGGAATGGTCAGTGAAGTACACTGGAAGAGACATAGATTGATTAAGGTGGAAATCTGAAACCACCTTAGGCAAGAACTTCCTGTTAGTCCTGAGGACCACCTTATCTCTATGAAAGGAGATAAAATGAGGCTCCACTGACAAAGCTTGTAATTCACTTATGCGTCTGGCAGAAGTGATGGCTACCAGAAACACAGTTTTCCAAGTCAAGTACTTAAGCTCTGCTGAGGACAAAAGCTCAAAAGGGTGTTGCATAAGCTGAGCAATGCAAACATTAAGGTCCCAGGCAGGGGCAGGGTCCCTGAATGGAGGGTTGGTGTGAAGCAATCCCTTGAAAAACTTGAAGAATACAGGGTGAGCTGAAAGAGAAGAGGGCTTACCTGCTGAAATAAAGGCAGACACAGCTGCCAGATGCACTTTCAGTGTAGCTGGTCTCAGCCCCAAGCTATTTAAGTGGACCATATAATCAAGGACTGTGGCAAATCGCTTCCCAGAGCACCATATGGAAAACCTTTTCCATTTGGAATTATAAGTAGCCCTGGTGGAAGGTTTTCTAGAAGCCTTCAGGATATCCATACACCTTGGGAGAGGTGTAAATCAGCAAACTAACTCTTCAAGAGCCAGGCCTTGAGATTGAGAGATTTGAGGTTTGGTACCAAACCCTCCCTGAGCACAGGTTAACAGGTTGTAATTCCTGGGAAGACACAGGGGAAGATGGACTGCTAAGGACAGTAGGAGTGGATACCAGGGCTGTCTGGCCCAGTCTGGAGCAATCAGGATCATCTTGAAGGTGGAGATCTGATTTGACTAGCACTTTGAACAGGAGAGGAAGGGGAAAGCATAGAGAAACTTCCCTTCCCAATTGAGAACTAAGGCATCCAGGGGGACTGAGCCCAACACTGGGGGCCTGCAGCAAAAAAGGGGAAGTTGGTGATTGTCTGGGGCTGCAAAAAGATCTATCTGCGGGGTGCCCCACCTGGAAAATATCACCTCCAAGACCAGGGGTTCCAGTGACCATTCGTGATGGCCCTGGGAAATCCTGCTGAGAGCATCTGCCAGGACATTGTCCTTGCCTGGGAGGTGAACTGCCGTGAGGGAGGTGTTCGGGGAGTAAGCCAAAGACCACAACTCCATTGCTTCGGTGCTCAAGGCCGTAGACCGAGTGCCTCCTTGCTTGTTGATGTACCACATTGTGGTGGTGGTGTCTGTTCTGACCTGTACAACTTTGTTCTGAACAGATTTGGAAAAAGCTTGAAGTGCTAGAAATACGTCTCTGAGTTCCAACAGATTGATGTGGAACAGAGATTCCTGAGGGGAGCACAACCCCTGGGTGGTGAGGTCGCCCATGTGAGCCCCCACACCAAGAGGGAGGCATCTGTAGTAAGGATTAAAGAGTGAGACTGAGTGACAAAGGGAACCCCTCGTCTCAGATTGTTCTGATCCTGCCACCACTGTAGGGCCTGGGTCAGGGTTCGAGTTACTGGGATCAATTTGGTCAGAGGGTCCTTCCTTTGAGACCTAAAGGCTCTCAAATGGAACTGAATGCCCCTCATCTGAAATCTTGCTCCCTGCACTACTGCTGTAGAAGCAGCCATGTGCCCCAGGAGCTGAAGAAAATGCCTTGCTGGTCGAGACACCTGCAGGGTGAATGAGGAGGCCAGAGAGACCAGGGTCCTTGCCCTGTCCAGGGGAAGGAAGGCTCTGGCCTTCTCTGTGTCTAGCTCTGCACCTATGATGGTGAAGAGCTGGACAGGCTCTAGAACTGACTTTGGAAGATTTAGAAGGAAACCCAAGGAAGTGAGAAGTTGCTGAGTTATCTGTAAGTGTAACTTGACTTGGTCTGGGGACTGGCCCACCATGAGCCAGTCATCCAGGTAAGGGAAGATGGCAATCTTCTGCCTTCTTAGAGCAGCAACTACCACTGCCAGGCATTTTTTGAATACCCTTGGAGCAGAGGTGAGGCCAAAGGGCATTGCTCTGAACTGGTAATGGCCTGAGGGCAGCTCGAACCCGAGGTACCTTCGATGGGAGCTTCTGACGAGAATATAGAAGTAGGCATCCTTGAGGTCCAGGGACACTAGCCAGTCCCCTGACCTTAGAGAGGGTAGAATAATTCCCAGAGTCACCATTTTGAATTTTGGTTTTAAAAGGTGCTTGTTTAAGTATCTGAGATCCAGGATGGGCCGCCATTCTCCTGTCTTTTTTGAGGTAAGGAAGTACCTGGAGTACAACCCTTCGCCCTGGTGTAGGGGTGGAACCCTTTCCACAGCTCTCAGAGCTAGGAGGGAAGAGACCTCTGCCTCTAAGGCAAGTGCCTCTGATGGACTTGCAGGTGGAAAGGATCTGGTTCTCATCTTTGGAAACTTTTTGAAGCTGAGAACCAGTCCCTAGATTACTACTTCCAGGACCTATTTGTCTGATGTCAGAGACTCCCAGTCCTGGACAAAGTAAGCCAGCCTGCCCCCTACAGGTAGCCGAGAATCGGCCCTGGAAACCCCATCAGGGTGCCTGTTTGGCAGGG
Source organism: Neoceratodus forsteri (assembly GCA_016271365.2). NCBI lineage: Eukaryota > Metazoa > Chordata > Ceratodontiformes > Ceratodontidae > Neoceratodus > Neoceratodus forsteri. The sequence continues at coordinate 1,269,019,499 of CM057449.1, read as the reverse complement.
GCTTTGGGCTGAGGGGTGGAAGCAGGCCTGCTTGTACCCCGTCTGCCTCTCCCTCTAAAGAACCCCCTCTGGGCATAAGCAGAAGAGGAGGCCTGGGCTTGGTAAAAGGCCTATGAAAAGGCCTGCCCTGCCCCTGGAAAGCTGCCTTTGAGGAGTGGCCTGCCTTTCCTTGGCCTGTGCACTCCTATAGGTGGTCTATCTAGCATCCATTTTCTTCATATAATTCTCTGTTTGCTCCCCAAACAGAGAATTATCCACAACAGGAAAATCCATGGCCTTAGTCTGGGTATCCTGTGACAGGCTAGTACATCTGAGCCAAGCCATTCTTGGAAGTGCCACAGATGTACCCATGACTCTAGATGACACATCATTGGAGTCTACTGCAGCATGGAATTGCACCTTGGATGCCTCAATACCATCAGCAGCCACCTGCTCCAGCTCCTTGGCAAGCTGGCCAGGGACCTGTTTTGCTAGGGCCATAACAGTGTCCCATCTGGATTTTTGATACCTAGCAGTATAGGCCATATAATTGGCCTGTCTGAGTCCCAAGGATGCTGCCATGTACTGTTTCTTTGCCATGGCATCAGTCCTCCTGGAGTCCTTGTCCGGGGGGTGTGAAGCCAAGGGAATGTTTGCCTTATCACAGGCTGCAGCCTGCACTACCCCAACATGGCTGCATTGTTGTGTAAGGAACTCCGTGTCAGAGCCTGACAATGTATACCTCTTGTCCATTCTCTTACCCACAGGAGGTATAGCGTTAGGAGTCTTTAAAATCTTAAATATCTGTTTCCCAAAAGATTTGTGCAAGGAACAGACAGCCTCCTAGACTCTGGGATATCCATCATTTCCACATAGTCAGGCTCCTCCTGGTCATCCACAGCTTCTTCCATAGGAAGCTGGAGGGTTTCAGACACTTTTTTATAAAACATGAAATGGGAGGGGGACTCAGAAAGCCTAGGAGGAGACACTCCTGAAGGTCTGTCTGGGAGATGTCGGGTCAATGGGCACATCCAGACTTTCAAATCCACATTCACTTTCCTCATACTCCTCTTCCTCCTCCTCCTCCGGTTCAAAAATTCCTCTAAATCATACTCTTGAACCGGTGGAACCGGCGAACGGCGCTGCCTGATGGTGCGGTTCGGTCGAAGGCAGGCGACTGGACAATTTTGATCGCTTTGGCTATTTCTTCAGCGGTTGGAGAGAAAGTTTGGCTCCACACCAGCTGATTTTTCTTTTCTAGTTCTTTTAGCCGGAACTGACTCCTCAGAATCGACTCTCCTTTTGCCTGAAGAAGTCTCGCCCTGGTCAGAGGGCACTCCTTCTGGTTCGGTTTGAACCGAACCGGGCTGGCCATCCGGTTCAGCAGACTTTTTGGCCTCCCTACCCCTGAGCCTACCTGCTCTCTTTTCTAGGGTAGCTGCAGGGAAATTTTTGCAAATCTGGCAGTCTGCATTGAGGTGGTCAAACCCCAGACAATAAACACAGGTGGTGTGGGGGTCAGCCTTAGCAAAGACTTCCCCACACACACTGCAGTGTTGAAACCCAGTGGGTCCGGTTTTTCTTTTGGGTTTCTCAGACAGTGCCAGTCCTAACCAAACTTACCCTTTTATGGCAATCCACCAGGCAAGACCCTCTTATCGGTTCCCAACCGTGTCACGGGTCATGGAAAACGTAATAAAATCAGGTTTTTTTTAGAACCGATAAGAACCGGTAAACACACTCTAAAAGCACAATTTAAGATTTTTTTAAACAACTTGATCGGTTCAAACCGAACCGATAAACCGTTTACAAGTTCCACACAGAATAGAATAAAATAAAACCTATCTAGTACTCACGAATACCACAGACAAGAGACTGAACCGACAGGTTACGGTTTAAATTCGGTCGAAAACCGAGAAAAGCGGTACTTTAACCAACAAACTGAACTGAGCAGAAGGAGAAATCTCCGGAGCGACTGTTCAGTGAGGCGGAGTAAAGAATCTGACGGTTTGAGTTTGAAGAACAACAGACAGAGTCTCAACCGAGCTCGAGCTCAGCGTTCCATGCCTGGCATGGAAAGTTAACTCTTTCATCTCCAGGGCAGTTCGAAGGTTGGGACTCACTGCTATTGTCAGAATACAGCAAGACTTCATGTTGTTTGAAACCCCCTTTTAAAATATAAGGAATGATGAAAGTAAGAAAATAAAATAATTTGCAGGCTCCTTTGAGCAACATTTGGTGTAGAGGGGCACTGGAATGTGTTTGATTCTGCCTGCGGCCTCATGCCTCACAACACACCCAAGCCATGGATTAAATGCCTATAACCCAAAACACTGTCGTGGGTTATTGCTAACATGGTAGAACACTGCTTACCCACCTTTGTGAGAAACAGCCAGTAATATACTAGGACTGTGCCAGGCACTCATGGCAGCATCCATCAAAACTGGGTAAATGGGAGGAATGATCTTAGAGGGAGATGTGCGGATCTTCAGGAAGTCATACAGATTCCTTTTGGTGGAGTCCACTTCCTCAGCAGCAATGTGCATCTTGTCCTGCATGAGGCAGAGTAAAGCATGAAAGAAGGCATTCTCAGTGAAAGACCTGGGTAACTAGACTAATGTTTTTACTGCAGGAGGAGACACTAAAACCAGAGTCAAACTTATGAGCAAGTTGCTCTTCCTCAAAATCTTCTTCCACATCCCGAAGATCTTAGTTATAGTCAAGTCCCCACTTTGCAGCTCCTTTCCTGCCAACCACCCCTCTGGCTACAGTCACAGAGAGACCAGGGTAGTCCCAACTTCCTTCTGCTGTTCCATTAAGCAGAACTAACAACAGTTTCCCCAGATGCCCGATGCGCTCTCTCACATCTTGCATCTACTATGTGATAACTGGGAAGGGAAGTACTGCAGCAGCTTGCTCCACTGGAACTGAGCCACATGAACATCTCTGCTGACCATCTGACACCAAAAGCAGTGGACAGCAATGGAAGGAGACCGTGTGCTCACTCCAAGTACAGGATTTCTCTCTCGCTCTCTCTGTCTCTCCTCTCTACTGCTGCTAGCAATGCAAACAGGGAGCCAGAGAGCAACCATGTATTCCATCTCATCCCTGCCAGCCACTCGACTCTTTAACACTGGAGTCGCTGATTGGTCACCACAGTCCTGCCTAGCCCTGGGCAGGAAGCCAAAACTCAACCCTCGCCCTACCTGACAGTCTGATATAGCATCGGCAGGAGAGAAGGGTGCTATCAGGCAGGTAGCCAGAGGAACAGTCTTTTATAAAAGGCAAGTGGCCTTTCAAACAAAAATGCTGGCATTTCACTATGCTCTCTCTTGCCTGCCATACTGCAGGACAGAGTATACAGGGTGCTTTCTGTTTACCTCCCTGTAGGAAAAAAAACATTATTTTTATAAAATCCAGCCCTTTGTCAGGTCCCAGCACAGACCTTTTTTTAAGTGCAGGGATTTCAACGTACCCTTGTTGTGTCTTATTTTTGTTGTAGGGGGAGTGGGGGGGACCCACCTAAACTAAAGGAGCATTAGGACACTGAGAAAGAAAAGGAAAGGCAGCAGGAGCAGGCAGAGCAAGATGAAACAGAAGGGTAGAAAAGTAAAAGTGTTTGTGGAGAACCATATTTATTAATTTGAAAATACTCCAACTGGGATTCCACCATGAGATGCAACATCTCATTTTCATGTGGGTACCAGGTAGAACAGCAGTAAACAGGTTAACATAGCCCAGCAGAAATAGTTGCGTACAGGCTAAAATATACAAGGCAGAAAACAAACTGGAAGTACAGCCGAACAGTAACTTCAGCAAGAAAACAAAGTGGGGTCGTTGTTACGCAACATGATCACGGTCAGGGACGGGGACACAGAGACACTGGACCAAAACATAAATCAGATGGTTCTAAGGTGGCTGGAAAGAGTGGACTTGAACACTTGCCAACTAGAAGCATTCCTCAGTTGGAGAGGGCTTCTTCTTCTTCTTCTTCTTTCTTCTTCTTCTTCTTCTTCTTCTTCCGATAGTCTGTCTTTATACGTCCCCTTCCCTTCAATCATCCCCTACACAATCCCCAGCCCTATCAACTGCCTTCTCTGGGACTTAACCAGTTCCAGGAACCAGAAACATACCCCCACAGCGAGGCTTTCATCTGGGTGTAGGGGGGCTACGGAATCCTCGAGGCAATTCAAGTCAGCACTATTCAGACTGAGGCCTAGTTGGCAGTGCAGAGCCTGCAGAAGGAGTGGTGGAATCATCCTGCTCAGTTGAGGACATTTCTCTTGATTTCCTCCCTGCCCCTGAGATATAGGCACGTCAGGAAAGCACCCTTTTTCAAGCCAGCCCATCGGCGCAGCGGTTGGTTTTCCACTTGCGACCTGGGTTTGGGAATGGACCGGGTCGCTGGAGGTCAGGCCGAGGAGAAGGATGGAGCATCCCATGGACTGCTCTCCTTCTCCAGGGGAGGAAGGAGTATGACCCGTGCTTGATGGACCCCTGGAGAAGGCGGGGGTACGCAGTGACCGGCGTCCAGAGCGTTCAGGGGGTGGGGCGGGCAGCCCGGACGTCTGCACATCCCGCCCCAGAAAACAAGGAAAAACTCTCAGCTGCTGGCCACCCTAGATGAAGCCCACCTCGGCTTCAATTAGCCTCCAGGCCAACCCTTGACCTATCCTGTCGTTTGTAGCACTGTTGGGAGCCGCTATCGCAGCTCCGCCCTGGGCGGTAAGCCAGGGGGTATCGGAGGGTCGCGGACGATTTGGAGGTGAAAGCAGGAGGTCCGTGACTAGGCTGAGGTTCCAGGCAGCTGGCAGTAGGGGAATGAAAGCATAATAAATAGGAAAGCACCCTTTTTCTCCCTGCCCCTGCGATGCAGTCACATTAGGAAAGCACCCTTTTTATCCTGCCTCTGAGATGCAGGCACATTAAGAAAGTCAAGGTGCATGCGCAAGATACTTGTGAACGACGCTCCACCTCCAAGCCTGCATCACTTCCTCTCCACCACCCTCAGCTGCACTGCCACCTGTGGTCACCTAGGTGCCAGAAGAGCAGCAAGAATAGCGACTCTCCCTCCTTGGAGTGGGAGAGCGCCCGTTGGAATGCTCAGTCCTCCTCTCCTGGACAACCTTGATGACCCAGGCTTATTTCCCAAACCCGGGTATGCTGGCGTTGCAAGCGGCAGCACTACCGCTGTGCCGATGGGCCAGCTTTTGTTGAAGCAGGATTTTCTTTCCAGGTGTCTGGTACTGCAAATGCAAAGACCTTTCTTCTAAATTCACGATTCATCCTGGGGATTGAGAAAATAATTGCTAATATTGAACAGAGTAAATTGTTATGCTGGATTTTTAATTGGGATCATAGGGGGCTGGTCATGGTGGACCCACTTACCACCAACATCCACCCCCCTCTTTTCAATTCCTGTGAGTGGGGCATCTTCACCCTACTGTCACCTTGAGACAGAAGCGCTGCCATGAAGTAAGTGCTGGCGCTGGGGCCGGTGCTGCCCGAGATCAGTTCTGCACTAAGGTCTGTGTTCGGGAGAACAGTCTGACATCGAGATACAGTGACAGCCACATTTGTGATGGCAACTGAACTGAGAACAAGTGGAGTGGCTCATAAACTGTAATGTGATTTTCCTAAAATAATTCAGTGTTAGCCTATTGCTGGGGATTAACATCCCTCCACGTGATTTGTTTTTAGTCAATCAAGTTACTTGATTATTCTTGCCCATTTTAAAACTAACAAATCAAACCAAAGTAGCAGTACTTGGTCTTGGGGCATTAACAGAAACTGTCTACCAATGGTAGTCCCGAGTGCTTGTAGATACACTGCACTAAACATAGAAACATAGAATTTGACAGCAGATAAGGACCGCTTGGCCACCCAGTCTGCCCATTTCCCTACCTAATGGATAAGCTGCAGATCCTAGTTAACCAGCAGCCTACTTCTTTCTACCCTCACCCCTAGAATTGCCTTATGACTGTCCCATGCTTGCTTGAATTCAACCACTGTTTTTGACTCCACAACCTCCTCCGGAAGGCCGTTCCATGCATCTACAACTCTCTCTGTGAAAAAAAAGACTTCCTTACATTACCTCTGAGTCGCCCCCCTCTATCTTCAAATTGTGCCCCCTGAACATTTAAGTGTTGAAGACTCTGATTTAAAAAGTGCAAAATATGCAAGAAGTAGCAAACACTACACATAAGGGCAGTACCTCTGGGAGCCTTTCATCACTGCCCCACCACTTCGACTTATACGGAGTCTTCGCCAGTATGTAGGACTACCATTGGTCTCCAGTTTTTGTTTATGCTCCAAGGCAGAGTGTTGCTTCTTTGGTTCAGTCAGTTTCATTTGCCTAGAGGGCTAGCTAACCCTGTAGCAGCAACCCCACCACCACCACCACCACCGCTCCTGCACAAAGTGTGTTCTTGTTTGTCTGCTTTCCATTTTATAAGTACCATTTTAGAACTGTATGATATAGTTTATGTTCTTCTGTAGTAGTACACAGATGCACTATACAAAATGGGATATAAACATCATACAGTTCTAAAATGGTTTTTTACCATCTTTGCATGAATTAGACTTGCCCACTAAACTTACTAAAAGGACAATACAGATAAAATAATAACAGTATTTGAAAAGCAGCTTCTACAGAAAAAGAAAACAAGCTTGCGGGTTAAAGGCACTTCTCCTTTGATGGAGTCTCATGGGCTGAAGTGCCCTTCAAAGCTAACAAATCCTAAAGCCTTTAATAATAGCTTGACTTAGTACGAACAAAAACAGGAGTGAAATGGGAGTCTACCGATAACTACGTGTCTATAAGACTATTAAAGGAAAGTGGGATAAGTGAATTATTGGAGGAAGTGGTGGAGAGAAACAATGACAAAATAGTAGTAGATTTTGAAGACATCATGGGGAAAATAAAAACATTGACTGTGAAAGCCCTCTGTATGTAAAGAAAATAATGGAAGTAAATGGTTTGATACAGAATGTAAAGTAGTTAAAAATGAATTAAATAAAAAAGCGAGACAGATAAGAAATAAACCAACAAAGACTAATAGAGAACAACTGATAATAATTAGGAATAAATATAAAAGGCTTCTGGTCAACAAAAGGGAGTCACACAGAAAAAAAAGCTATATACAAATATGGAGAAAGCAGAATGGAATAAAGATGACAAACTTTTTTGGGGATTGGTAGCAAGAGGATGGGATGCATATCCAGAAGACATAGAAAACTACACAGATTCCAATAGTTGGATGGAGTATTATGCCAAATGAATCCAGGACAAAGACAATGCAAATATGGAGGATCCACCAAAAAAGTTGGATATCATTAGAGAAAGAAATTAATAAAGAAGAAATATTAGAAACACTAAGAATGGCCAAAAGACATAAAGCTCCTGGGCCTGATGGTGTCCCTATAGACATGATTTTAAATGATATTAATCAATGGGTTCCTTTACTGATCATATTAGTAAAATATGGAGAAATGCCTAAAACATGGAAGGAAAATATAATAGTTCAAATCTTCAAAAGAGGAGAAAAAAACAAACCCTAAAAACTATTGACCAATTAGTTTATTAGATACATCTTTAGAAAAAATTTTCATAACTATTACATATGAGAATCATGGGCTGGGTAGTAAAAAAAAAAAAAAGGAATTACTAATGAAGCACAGGCAGGCTTCATGCCAGGTCACTCTACAGTAGATCAGTGCTTTGTGTTAGCACATCTTATACATAGATTATATATATATATATATATATATATATATATATATACACACACACACACACACACACACACACACACACACACATACACACACACACACACACATATACACACACATATACACACACGTAAACAAAAACTCTATTGTGTCGTTTTGGACCTACAAGTAGCTTTTGACAGAGTAAAAAGAAGTAAATTATGGAAGGTTTTAGAAGTACATGGCCGTGATCCTGCAATAATAGAGATAATAGTCTTGATGTAATTGTATAGTAGTAACTACACATGTGTAAAACATAATAAAGAAGGGGACAAAACAAAGAAGTTTGCATCCACACTGGGTTTGAGACAGGGTTGTGCCCTTTCCCCAATCTTGATTAATATGTAGTTGAATAAGATATTGGAAAGTTTATATGAGAATGGACACCATGTGCCCATTCTTGGCATATGCTGATGATATTGTTTTAATGTCCACATGTTATACTGTTATAAAAAGAAGTTTGGAGAATTTTAGAATTAAATGTCAAGAAGCTGACTTGGAAATAAATCTTGAAAAAACTAAGTATATGATTTGCAACAAGACACTGGTAAGAAAACGAATGGACACAGTATTGAAATGTGGGAATTATATATTCGCAACCGTTCAGAATTTTTGTTATTTGGGAGTAATTTTTAATTACAACTTATAATGGGTTGAACATAAAAAGAGTACGATTAAAAAAAAGAAAAAAAAATTCACCCCAGCAGTAAAAAGATTTATGTACATATACGGAGAATACTCCATTAAAGGGAATATTAGAGCAATCGATGCAAAAATTAAGAGTCAAATAATTTACGGTGCAGAAATATGGGGGCTCAGTAATAATAAGAAATTAGAAATCCCACTTAATAAGCATTACAAAAGAATATTGGGTTTACCCAATGGAGCATCCTCCGTATTAACTAGAATGGAAATTGGGCAGTTACCAGAGAAATGCTATATAGAACAAAGGCTAACGGTTACTGGTTTAAAGTATTTCAAATGAAGGATGTAAGACTACCAAGAATATGTATGAAAAAACTATTACATACAGAGATAGAGATTTTGTATTCCCAAGTATGAACATATTGGAAAACGTTATTAAACCGCATGGATTGTTAGAGTGTCTGGTGGATAGTCTAAGAAAACCGATGGATTACATACAGTTAGAAATAAAAAAATAGAATAAAAGATGTATATATACACAAGAAGGTAATGAGTTATTAAAGAACAGTATAACAAGTAAGTGGTTGGGGGAAAATAAAAGGAGAAAATTTGGGATGGAACCTTATCTATAGATAATAAAAAATCCTGATAAAAGGAAATGTTTTACAAGATTTCATTTTGAACTAAATAAATCAGGACGATTAATTGGACTATACACCAGACAAAAAGACATGAAATGTGATTGTGGATTGGGAACAGATGATGGTAACCATCTTCTAATACTGTGTCCATTATACAAACACTATCATACATTATATTTGGGTAGCATTCTTTGTAAACTGGAAATGGAACCTCAGAATCAAGTAAATTACCTTCTGAAATCAACTAATAAATATATTTTAGAGCAAGTTGTTAAATTCTGTAGATCTACTGAAAGGAAACAATTACACTTAAAGATAGATGGAAACAAAAACAAGTAAAAATCTGTGCAATATAAGGAATGAGATGATTTTAGTAATAATTTGAAAATGTATCTCATAAATGCAATTTTAAGAGATTGGTTATACTTATATAAGAGTGCTATTTATTGTATGTAATACTGTACTGTATCTAAATTTGTAAAGACAATATTGTTTGTCAAGCAATAAACTTGAACCTGAACCTAACAGCTTGACATTGAGTAAAATAAACTCACTGGTAGCAAGTGTTGTTCCTCATTTATCATTATGGGGTTTCCCAACCAAGTCATATTTCATGGAATTCATTTCTGTTCACTTTTAAACAGCAATGTATACAGTCAGACTTGCCAAACATGTAGTCCTACCAACATTCTCATATGAACATATGAAGAAGCCAGCAGAAGAAGACCATTTGGACTATCTAGTCTGCTTGTATTGTAGGGTCCACAACTTGAGCTACTGACCCTGCCCCCCACTCCTCCCAACCTTTCCATCCTTCCTACCCATGATCCTCACATTCCCCTATGCCTATCCTAGCCTCTCTTGAAGCTGCCTGTCTTCAACAAGATCATCTCTTCCAGCAGTGCATTCCAAGTGTCCGCCACCCTCTCCATGAAAAAGTGCTTCCTGACCTCCTTCCTAACACCTGCAGCTAAAGACTGTGCCCCCTCATGTTATGGTTGCCACTTAGCTTAAAGAGACCCTCCTTATCCACCTTATTTATCCCTTTCAAGTACTTGAAGGGCTCAATCACATCCTCCCCATCCTCCAAATAGTATATATATGATATGATATGATACGATATATGATAAAACTTTATTTTTATACAGGAACAAATAGTCAGGACCAAAGGCCCCGTTTTCAACCAAAGTCCTGTTGTTGAGGTACAAACATAGATCAAATACAAACTTTAGACATACAAAATCTAACTTTAGAATTTTAACAACACAACATCAACATCATACAAAACATATACATTCAACCTGGAAATATTCCAACAATTTAATTTTAAAACTGAACGGATTATGTATGGCATTTAAAGGAAGCTATCGTTTGCAGGGCTCCGCCCTGCAAACTTACCAGTTAAGCTTTTTTTAAAAGCTCCTTTTTCATGTAGGCGCAAAGTAACGTATTTAATTTATAAAGTTTGCTATCCAGAGTATGGCCAGACGCTGGAGCAAGCGCCATTAAGTGTAATAGTGCGGCACTGCACGTGCGCTTCCATGCATTTATATAGAAGCGTGACGGTGTGCCGCACGCATTATACTTAATGGTGTTGCTCCAGCGCCCACACTTCCGGTAGCGGACTTTTAGAAATTAAAATACATTACTTTACTACCGCTATGAAAAAAGGAGCTTTTTTCAAAAAAGCTTAACTGGAGGGTAAAGTTTCCCTTTAAGTCTTTTGGCAAATTATTCTAGTAAACGGCCATTTTGTATTGCAACCTTAATGCTCCAATTTTGCTGTGATATTTTTGCGTTGGAATTCTAGTGTCAGTATTTCTTATTTGTATTCTTAAATTATTTGACAGTTGTAGTGTTAACAAATTTGGCTAATGTGTGTCAGTGCCCTCAACCTCTCCTCATATGCCTTACCCTGCTGACCCACTATCATCTTTGTAGTCCTCCTCTGGACCTTCTCCAACAGGTTAATGTCCTTTTTGAGGTGTGGGCACCAGTAATGAACTCAATACTCTAGATGTGGCCTCACCAGTAACCTGTACAAGGGCAATATAACCTCCTCTCTCCTACTACTCCCCCAAGCTATGCATCCCTACCTCTTGTTTGCCCTTGTTGCGACTTTCTTGCACTGTGTGGAGTGCTTCAGGTCACTAGTGATCATCACTCCCAGGTCCTTCTCCTCCTCTGATGCAGATGCCTGGACTCCACCCAAGTAGTACTCAGTCCTGAGATTCTTGGCTCCAATGTGCATAACTTTGCATTAAAGCCAAGCTGCCAGATCCCCAACCACTTCCCCAGCTTTTCCAGATCGTCCTGTAGGTCCTGTATCCCTTCAGCTGTGTCCACTCTCCCACACAGCTTGGTGTCATCCACAAGTAGTCACATTTTGTCCTTAATGCCATCCCCAATGTCACTGATAAAGACACTGAACAACACCGGCCCCAGCACCAAGCCCTGTGGAACCCCCACTTGTGACCTCTCTGGTGCCAGATAACTCTCCACCAACAACAATCACCCTCCGAGTTCTGTCCCTCAGCAGTTTTCCACCATCTGTCACCTTCTCCCCAACCCTGAGATCTGCCAACTTCCTGATCAAACTTTTGTGGGGCACAGAGTCAAAGGCCTTGCTGAAATCCAGATAGAGGATGTCTACCACTTGGCCCCTGTCTACCATCTTAGTGACCTAGTTAAAAAAAGTCAAACAGATTTGTTTGACACGAACTCCTCCTCCCCACCCCACCTCCCCATGAACCCATATTGCCTTGCATCCTGGAGACCATGCTCCTCTAGATAGTCTATCAACCCTTCCTTAAGCATGGTCTCCATGAGCTTGCACACTATTGATGTCAGACTGACTGGTCTGTAATTCTCTGCTACGATTTCTTCGGTGTCCAAAAATGGGTGGCTAGTCCTATACCACAAAGACAAATTTTTGCCCTAAGTGCTAAAACTCACAAGGTATAGAACAGGTGAAACACCGAGCAGCAAGACTGGCTGAAGCAACATATAAGATCTAGTTTACGGGTCTAAAGTTAAGACTCCTTCAACACTTGAAGCCCTTGGCCCAAAGTCAATTGTAACCATTTATAAGCTACGTTTGCAGCTCTGGATAACACTGTCTACCCATTTTAAACAGCTAGTGCAGCCAAAACATGCAGACAGGAAATTAATACAATTTTAAGAAGTAGCCATTTGTAACTTATTTCTTAAGTATTTTTCTTTTTCCTTTTGTTTATTAGAAATTCTTCTATGTGATAATATTGTGCTGGATGTGTGGAACAGCTCTTTGCCTGGCAGCAGATACATCTATTTTTATTTCCCCCGCTACATCATCAGCTTTGTGATGTCACTGACAGTGACATCACAGGTGACTAACTTGGCAGTCACTGAGTGGTTGTTCCTAAGCAACAGTGATGTCATAGTCAGCAAGGTCACAATGCTGATGATTTAGAGGGAGAAACAAAGATAGACATGTCGGCTGCCAGCCAGAGTAATCTTCCACACATCATACCCATTAACATCAGGTAAACAATCTTCTAATTAAACAAAGAAAAAAAAAAAAGTACCTCAGATATAAAAGGTAACGACTGCTTTTAAAAACTATTACTTAATTTTAGACAGTATACTAGCTTTTTAAATCTAGTACATGAAGACTAGACTTTCTGCATGGCAAATAGGCACTTACAATAATGGATGTCAGGACATAAACTAAAGTATCATTAAAATAGTAAAGAGTCATTTTGACCACCTGCTTCTAAATGTGGGGGTTGGATTAGAAAATCTGATCAGCTTTGCTGAGTGGCTCTATGCTTTATGATAACCTAGTTTGTTAGTTTCTGTTATACAATGGGGTCTCCAAATCCATTCACCTGATTGGTCGGCTGATGTATTTACCTGTGGGTAAATCCCAGCATAACCCATGGGTAAAGTTCCAGCCCACCCAGCTGACCGCAGCACCACAAAGAAAAAAATCACTACCTCTTTGCTGCTTTTTTTGGTAAGTTTTTCAGCTCTGATTGAGCATTAGTGTTGTCTCTGTCCCCACAGTTCTTAAAATTGCAGCTCCATGCATAACACTTATTCCTTGTGTTCAAATCACTGTAATCCCACCACCGCCGAAAAAAAGAAAAGGAAACAAACAAAAAAACAACAAGAGGGAGCATTACTACCTCCCAACCGGCACAGCGCTGAAGCCCCGACAGAATCATGCTCAGTTCCCATGGTCCCCATTCACCTAACCATGTATTTAAAATCAGTTAGAAATATTGGAGCGGGGATACTATTTTTCTATTACAAACGAGGGCTAAAAGTAATACAAATCACAGTCAAAAGGCCAAGCGCTGATACTGGTCATGTGCCTATGCACAGGCACATACCCTGTATCACGGCTCTGTTTTTCGGCCATGATTTCTATTACTTTTAGCTCTTGTTTGTAATAAAGAAAGAGTTTCCCGCTCAAGCACTTCTAACTGACTTTAAAAATGTGGTTGGTGAATGGGGACCATAGGAACCGACGAGCACAACACTCTCTCGGGGCTTTAGCGCTGTGCCGGTCCAGAGGTATTTACGCTCGCTCCAGTGTTTTTTTTTTTTTCAGCGGGGGATTACAGTTTCAATAAAGACACAGCTGCCCCCACTCTGAACGGCGCCCATGGGACTCGAGCAGACAAGCATGAGCCTCCAGAGGCTTCAGCCTGTGGTAAAAAGGGCACTGTCACTCTTGTTTTCAGATCTGTGTTCTGCTTCTGATACCAGCACGCTGTACAAAGTTAATTTATCATGTAAGAATATTACATACTTCTGTGCAGGCGACAGCAGCACTTATATCAGGAGGGAGGCTGTAATCACTGGCAGTTGAGAGGTATGAATAGTAGGGAAATGCTGATGCTTTTTTATTTAATGTGTTCAGGAACAGTTGACAGGTTTGGCTATAAGAGAGCTGCTGTTTAATTTAGAAGTGTTCCCACTTGACATACAGAGATTGCCTGAAACTGAAATGAAGAAGAGTCCTATTCCTTCCAGATACAGTCAAGGAAGGCTCTCCCCAACAATAAAGGACTATTTTTTCTGGCGGAGTAATAAAATCATTAAAAATAATTTCAAATACAAAACTCCCCTTTTTTTCCCCTTTTGTCTCACAAAAAAAAAAACTCCAACCGCAGGGGATGGACATTAATATGTCGCAATAAACACTAGCGGAAGTTATGCTGGGATTTACCCACTTCTGATGCGGATTTGGTCACCAGGCATGGGTAAATCCCAGCATAACCCACACCCGGTCATGGTTTATTGCTTAATCAACTGTTAGCTGGTCAGATCAGGTTATGAATCACAGTTTAACAACCAGTATATGCCTCAGGGGTGATGTTATGGATTTATCTCAGTGTGCTCCTTCAAATCAGAGGAGCACAGCAAATCAAAATTGTACCCTAAAATATGTGCTCCTTCAGGTCCTGGCCGTGCGCCTACCACTTTTTATATTATTATGTATATTATTCAACAGGAATTCCCTTGATGCACGCAGGTTTCTTCTGTCTACTAACAGTAAAACATTTAACCTTTCTTTTTTTTTTGCTCAGTCACCTCGTTTTTATGTAACCGTTGGCCCATAGTCAATACCATCATTCCCACCTTACCATCCTTCCACAAAAAACACTTGTTTCCCACCTGCCTGCATGTTCTTTCATAGCCAGAGAGTGTGCATATGCTCGTTCCCTACCTGCCACGGCACCACTTGTCCACACACTTTGTTTCCACCCTGCCAATAAAAGCCATTGAAACCACACCCACTCATTCCCTACCTGCCTGCCTATGTGGCCATTTGTCTACCAGCAGCTGCTCTCATACTCTGCCTTACCATGCATATACTAGCCTGTACTGGCTGCCAACACGCTTTTTCCTTGCCAGCATGCCGCAGTGCATAATAACTTGCTGAGCCTTCTACTAACTTGACGGCTTCCTATTTACCCAATAGCTTGCTTATCTAGCTTTGAACTCTGCCAAACTAGCTTTGAACTCTGCCAAACTAATAACAAAAGCCTGATCTGGATCACAATGTCCTTTCTGGACTCTCCCACTGCCTGGAACTCCTGCCTCTAACTGCTCCTGAAAGATAAGAGGAGCACAGATAAGTGAATTTTCTACAAATAAAATGTGCTCCTATAATCACTGACTGTGCTCAGAGCACAGAGCACCCCCTTAACGCTACCCCTGATATGCCTGGTTTCTAGATGTTAAGCGTGGCAAGTTGGAACGAATCAAAAGGAGAAAAACACATCACCTTTTTAAAAAAACTATTTGAAGACTTTAGGAATGCTGCTCAAAATCAAGCACTCTGGGGTGGATTATAATCCCACTCCTGGCAAACAATTTTAACTTTATAGTACTGTAACCCCCCCCACCACCCGATTACTAAAGATACAGACAGAACAAAATAAAACAGAATTTATATACATACACATAGAGTGCTTTCTGCACACAAAACATCCCAAATGAATAAATTGACAAGGAAAGTGCACTAACTGTATGCATATGACTGCAGTCTGTCATTATGCACCTGCAAAATCCTACATCCAGCTCATCAGCAACTCCCCTTTTATTGAGAGAATGAATCAGAAAACTGCTGAGACAGAATCAGGCCACTGATTCATCTAGTCTTGGCAGACACAACACTATTTGAAAGCTAGTATATGGACCCTGGCCCTGAGAAGGAGAAATGCCAGCAGTGCTGGAAACAACCAGCAAACCAAAGCCATTTGATGCCTGCCTAGTCTCCCACGCATTCTACATTACATTGCACCTGTATGTTAGTAAACTCTTTTTTTTTTCTTCCAAATTTCATCCTTACTAAAGAAAGAAAACTTTTTCTTTTTACAGAAAGAAAAAGACAACAACAGCTGTTGTTGGTATCATGAGATATAATGCTGCAAAACATATCCATCAAAAATTATCAGGCGCATTCAAAGTCTCAGCAACAAAACCAAGCAGAAAGTATCCCAAAATTTCAACAGTGATTCTAGTAGCTCATTATACTATATAGTTCTGTGACTTGGATAACAGCAAAAGGGCACATGAAATAAGTTAGCAGTAAAGACTATTGAACATAATCTGGTCTCTGTGTCATGGTACTTATGCATGGTTTAATTTACCTGTTATTTTTTACATGCGATATACCTTAGTCATAAGCTCCTGCCACACAGCAGCTGTAGGTACATTCTGAGCAAGCCATTTTTTGTGATAGTTTTCTTAGCCAACAGCCAAGACGTGTAATAACTTTTTTTGTGGTGGGTAAGCAGTTATCCCACTGATAAATCTTAAAAAAAGCAGCACTTTCTCTGTTATCTGAAGATCTCCTCGTAGAAACTCCCAACTGCTAAGGCCAAAAAGAAGACATCCAATCTGAGACAAGACCAAAACATAAAGGTACGAGTGGCAACTGAAGTTCCACAATTTTTCCAGCAGGCTGCACCCCATTGGGGGGTATACGTAACCTGTCTGGCAGGCGTGACAAAAAAAGCACGTTTTAGTTTCCATGAAAACTCTTTCCAGTGGTGTCAGGAGGTTATCTTGTGCACATCACCTAAACAGTGACACCATTGTTATATCTCTAATAACAATACCAAGATTGTCTTCCCATATTAGCGCAACTCGCTGGACTGAAGCCTCTTGCAGTTCCAATAATGCCCAAAACAGACCCGAAATAAGGGGTGTTTAGTGGACCCCATCCCTTTGAGAGATTGTTAATTCAACAATCAGTAAGTGGATGCCTTTATTCCTAGGCCAAACCTCCAGAAAAGGGCGAATATAGTATCTAACCTGGAGAAACCTGAAAAAAGTGTTGCCTGGGAATACCAAAGGTGGCAGCTAGCCCTTGCAGGAATTCAAAGACATATATCACGCCTATTCTAGCCCACCCTAAATACCCATGATGTGCTGCTGGTGGGAACATGGCGCCAAAGGCAGAGAATGGAACAACAATCTTGTATCTGCCAAGTCTTTATGACCCAGATTGTTATACCAAAAAGTCAATGTATTAGCTGTAAATGTTTTTTTTTATCAATTCAATTTTATTGTAAAAACCAAAAAAAAAGAAATATTTGTATAATACATAAAATTATTTAAAAAATAAAAATAAAATGAATAATAAAGTACAATTCATATTAAACAAGTACATTATGAATTAGATTTAAAAGGAAGAGTTAAAACACGTACCTGCTAGTCACAGAGGTTTCTTTCCCGTTGCTTTAAATGTAATATTCAAAATGGAAACTTAATACCTCTAAGTTCCCCTTATATTATTTTCAATTTAAACTAACAATTGCAGTAGTGCAAGCAAAAGGATAGGGAAAGACACAATAGTTGGTGATGAAACGTGGGCAATGGTCGACTAACGGACCCTTGTTAATGGATCGGTGCCCATGTTTCATCAACTACCGATAGAATGTAAAAGCGACACAAAAAGGTACCCCCCATTAACTATAATCTGTGCTTGCCCCATGCCTCCTTCTAGCATCATGTCACAATTTTACTAAGCATCGGGGTAGAGCATGGGTGGCCCCAGAAACCGGGAAGTCCAAGGGACCCAGAGGGGCGAATTTTACGAGGGACAGCATTTTTTAAGGATGGCATTATTTTACATATGGACTTTATCAATATCAACTCAAAGGGGTAAGGCACCGATCCAGCCGGTGCAACAGCTGAGACTGGTAAGTCTCTAAGTGCAGAAAGCAACCCCATTCCAGAAAGCATGATCTGCTACCTACTGATTATCTGCAACAAACTGTCCACCTAAGAATCTATAGAGCATGTCCCATATTCTATTAAACTTTTATTTCCTTGGTTCTGCATACATTGGGCTAGTTTTTCTATTTGTAGTATCTCTAGTAGAGTTTGTTTCCATTCTCATATCGATGGTATTCTGTTATCTAACCAAGTTTTTAGTAGCACATTCCTTACTGACACATCGATTATTAGCAGAGAATATCACTGTTCTGGAGACCAAATGTGGGATTCATTAGTGTCCAATAATGCAGGTTTATTTGTTTATATGCTTAGCAAAAATGGATAAGTCTTTAAGGTAATCTTTAATTTTGTTCCAGAATTCCTGCACCAACAGACATTCCTAGAACACATGCAGTAAGTATCCCCTATCTGAGCTGCATTTTGGACAAAAAAAATGCATGAAATCCCATTTTGTGCACTTGAAGGGGAGTGTAATATAAATTGTGTATATGTTTTGAATTGGATTAACTTAAGGCTGACTGCTCTAAAGTCCTTAGTAGAGGATATCCATAAACTGTCCCGTCTCTATGTTCAGTGCTTCTGATCACCATCTAGAACATCATTTGCTTTTCCTCCAACAGTCTCAATGAGAAAATTATATACAGTAAAAGCAGTGATCTTAGGGGAGATGAGAATACATCCCAGGAAGTTACTAGTTATGTCATTAACCATATATTCTGGTGATTGAGGGTCAGCCACTACAGAGATTATTCTTTTAATAGTTTCATAAGAATCAGCGTCTGTTCTTGGCATGTTCTGTTGCTCGACAAGGGTCTCCAAATGTATAAAACTGTTACCAGTGGTAAGCACCTATTATATTAAAAACCCTACCATATCTTTTTTCACAAAGTATTTAGCAAAACACCACTTGAATACATCTGCAGGGGTGTGCAAATCCTACTGCCCCTGTCTGGGGCAAGTACATTTCCTTGAAGGACAAGTTGAAAAAAAAAAAAAAAAAAAAAGTGGCAAGTGGCAATGAGGACTGAGGCATCCTTGCCTTACAAAGCACTATGCCAGTGACCCAGGTTCGGGAATGACCTCGGGTCATCGGGGTGCCAGTACGGGGGGGGGAATAGAGTGGTTGCTGTCCTCTCCCGGGAGGGCAGGTCACCTGTCCACAGTCCTGCCGTCATCGGAGGGAGGTCTGGTGGTGGTGCAGGTGGTTAGGGGCGACTGGTAGGGTGGGGCATCCTGCACTGTGATGTGCGCGTTCCTCCACACGCACATGCTCCGCCAAGGACGTGAGGGCAGAGTGGGAGAAACAATGGGAGAAAAACGTAAAATAAAAAAAAAATAAAAAAAAAGGCTGATTTCACTGTAAAGAATAAGGAGCAAGTGCAAATTCATCTACAGTTGTCACTGGACAACTTTTGATTTGAACACCCTGTGCATCTACAATGCATATCTATTTTATCACTAACAGCAACCTGTTCAACATGTTACACACCCTTTGATTAAAACATGCTTCCTAAAATACCTCCTACCTTCCACTTCTAAGCCAAGTTGTAGCTGATTCTACTCCCTTACACAAGCTAGACATTTTGCCTTGATCTACTTGGTCTGCCCTTCCGAAGCGTTTACAAACTGCCATCAGATCTTCTTCTTCTACTGCTCTCTCTCATATATATATTATAGATATATACATATTCCTAGTTCCCTCAAAGAGCTAGCAGCACCATAAATAGCAGGTAGAACATATTATTAATTTTTAAAAGTAGTCAGTTGTTACTTTCTATTTCTGTAGCATTTTCCTTTTTTCCTTTTGCTGATTAGAAGGTTTTTACCTTATAGTATTAGGTGTGATGTAAAGAGCAGTACTTGACCTGGAAACTGACATATCTAATTCTATTCCTCTACATACCTCATCAGCATTGTGACTTCTTTTATTGTGACATCACAAATGACTAATCTGGCAACAGGTGATCGGCTCTTCTTGGTCAGTCGTGATGTCACAGACAGTGAGGTCACTGGGCTGATGATGTAGGAGGAGAAACAGGCAGAGGTGCTAAACGAGTACTTTGCCTCAATATTTGCTGTGAATGACAAGGGATCCCTACAGCGTGATGGGAGAGATGAGGTGTCAGTAAATGCAAGAGGTCAGTCTCAGTCTGAGACCATAGGATGGCAAGAGACTAGGGCACAGGCTAGACCAGACCAAGAAGGTGTAGGAAGGTTTCATGAGGGAGTGGATTGGGGGGAGAAATCACAGTGGATAGGGTGAGGGAAGCCCTTCGGAATCTGAAAACTGATAAGGCGCCGGGGCCGGTTGGAATACATCCAAGGGTTATGAAGGAATTGGCAGATGTGCTGGCAGCCCCACTGGCTGCACTCTAACATCTCTCTGCAGACGGGATGGGTGCCACAGGACTGGAGGGTGGCTTATGTAGTGCCTATATATAAGGGAGGGTCTAGGAAGGAGATGGGAAACTATAGACCGGTCAGTCTAACGTCTGTAGTGGGCAAAGTAATGGAGGGCTTTATCAAGGAGAGGTTTGGGAGGCAGCTGGAATGGTTAGGACACCAGGATGATAAACAGCATGGCTTCGTCCCAGGGAGGTCATGTCAGACTAACCTTGTAGAGTTTTATGATTGGGTGATGGGGGGCATTGGATGGACATAGTCTGGTGGATGTTCTATACTTAGATTTCAGCAAGGCGTTTGATTCAGTGCCTCATAATGGACTGATAGCGAAAATGGGGGAGATGGGGGTGGGTGGACAGGAGCTAAACTGGGTTAAAAATTGGCTTCCGGGGTGTTTACAGAGGGTAATGGCGGGTGGGATAATATCCTCCCCCAGGAAGGTGATCGGTGGAGTCCCTCAAGGTTCAATGAAGTATTGGTGCCACTCTTGCTCAATGCCTACATCTCGGATATAGGGAGGGGGGTTATAAATAGGCTGAGTCTCTTTGTGGACGATTCAAAATTGGGAGCACGGGTGGATAGTGAGGAAGCGTGGGAGACAGTCCAGGGGAATCTGGATACCCTGGAGGGGTGGTCAAGGAGGTGGGGACTGAAATTTAATGCAGAGAAATGTAAGGTACTTCATTTGGGGGTCAAAAACCCAGCCCATGTATACACCCGGGGGGGGGGGGGTCACACTGAAAGCAACATTGGTCGAAAGGGATTTAGGGGCGGTGGTAGACGTTACAATGAATAACTCTGAAAATTGTACAAAAATTGCTGCCAAGACAAACAGGATATTGGGTTGCATAGCCAGGGGAATTACGTCCAGAAGCAGGGAAGTGATCCTCCTTCTATATAATGCCTTGGTCAGGCCGCAGCTTGAGTACTGTGTACAGTTCTGGAGATCTCATCTGAAGAAGGACATAGCATTGCTGGAGAGGTTCCAGAGGAGAGCGAACAGGATGATTCAGGGCATAGAGGGGAGGCCTTATGAGGAGAGACTGGAAGAGCTTGGACTTTACTCACTGGAGGAGAGGAGGGATAGGGGAGACATGATAGAGGTTTTCAAGTATGTACAGGGAATAATTAGGAGTGGAACCAGGGAGTTGTTTAGGCTGAAGAAGGGGAGTGACCAGGGGCCATGGGTGGAAGTTGGAGACAGAGGCGTTAGAGGCATTTTTCACTGAGAGGGTGGTGGAGCTGTGGAATACACTTCCCGGGAGGCTGGTGGAGGAGGACACAGTGTAGGGCTTCAAGAAGGGGTGGGACAGGTTCAAAGGGAAACTGAATCTAGAGAAGACCCTCTTGGGAGCTGGGGGTGGTGGTGAGGCGGGCAGCCATTAGGTTGCTGGCTTTCGAGCAGACAAGACAGACCATTTAGCCCATTCTGCTGGCTTTTAGTATGTTAGAAATACAAAGAAACAACTATGTCAGTCTTCAGGTAGAACACTGTTCCACACATCAAACAACAAGTAGAAAATAAGCAAAATGGGAAAAACACTTCAGATACAAAAAAAAAAAAAACGGTTCATTGCTTTTAAAAGTTAATATGACTTGCAGGAAGTACAGCAGTTCATTAAAGGGGAACATTTAGAAACGGTGGCCATCACAGTTTGGCAGACCGCGAAAGGTTCTTTTAAATGAAGTATCAGGTCTTCCAATAGCTAGCAGCAGTCAAGAGAGTCTGAGGACTATGTCTTCCCTACACCAATACTGCACTGCCACCATTTTTACAGCCTTGTAATGTCACTGAGGGTTAGCCTGTGCCTAACTACATTGTAGTTAAAGGGAACTTTCAGTGTCCTGCAAAGAAATTGCAGTTGGCATCAGCAAGACTCAAATTTCATAACATTCTAAAACAATTCTTTATTATTATTAAAAACATTTGTACAAAACCATGCTCTTCCGTGCCCCTTAGACTTCATTTGTTCCTATATCTTCTCCTGCCCTGAAATCATAGTCCTCTGTTTGTTTTGTTTGTAACTTTTGACCAGGAAAGCACACTAAGCTGTGAGAGACTGTTTCAGATGCATCCGGGGGTATGGACCTCTTTTCATTAATGAGGAGAATGTTAGCCATGACACTGGGGAAACTCCCTACTCTTCATCAATACATGATCTTTTACTTCCACCTGAACAATGACCAAAAACGGGCAGAAGGGTCCTCAGTTTAACATTTCATCCGAGAGACGGCATCTCAACAGTGCAGAACCTCCCGCCTCGTACTGCACTGCAGTGTCAGTTATGGGTATTAACCCAAGTGCCTTATATGGGGCTAGAACTCATGACCATCCAATCTTCTGGCGCCAGAGGCGAGCATGCTACCTACTGAGCCTCTGGGTTGTGACAGACTAATTTCCCGTGGCAACAGGCTAGACTGTCATTAAGTAGAGGATTATGACTTCACAGCAGGAATAAGCAACGCAAACAGATGAAAATGTCTTTATAATAAAAACAAAAATATAAGGTCCAAAAATTAAACATGGGAGAAATCTCATGTAACTGTGTCCTGCCATTGCCAACAGTGAAATATTTACTGGAAACTCTCTGAGCACAGCTTCATACGAACATACAAAAATAGCCACCAGAAGACCTTTCGTTCTATTTACTTTGCTCGACTGTGGCGGCCCTTCTCCAGCAACTACTCTGGGCTCCGCCCTCCCACCAACCCTGATGCTCTCCTTCACCGTGTCTCACCATCTTTTGATAGACGACCACCACTGGGAGTTCATTCCACCCTGTCACCACTCGATCTGTGAAGAAGTGTCTCTTGAACCTGCCCTCCTCCAGCTTATAGCAGTGTCCCCTTGCGGTCTTATTCTCACCGAGACAAAAAAAGTTCCCTGTATCCACCTTGTTGATATTTTTAGGCACTCGAAGATTTCAGTCACATAGCCCTCCCCCTCCTCTCCTCGAGCGAGTACAGGTTAAAGTTAACCAGCCTACCAGTCAGTCATGATACACCTTGCCCTGCTGCACCTGGACCATTTTCTTTTCCTTTTTTGCAATCGCACTTTATTCTCTCCCCCGACGTCAAAGCCCGCACAGTCGGGAGACGCTCATGCACCTGCCCCGCTTCTCTGTTCTTACCTGGATCCCCGGTGGACCCCCATGGAGCCATGGCTATATCCGCCAGGTGAGTACGAAGTGGGGCCCAAACACCCCAAGTTAATCTGATTTTGTCGGGTCCCTTCCAGTGGTCAGGTAGGCAGGAGTCATTAGGGTCTGTGCTGTGGCGCTCCTTCCCCTCGGTGCTCCGGCATCATTTTCCCCTATTCTGGGGGAGTGGCATACGCCCTAACATCAAGGCGTCTCCACCAACGTCCACCACTCCCCGACCTTCTGTTTGCTCTGCACTTGCTGTGCCCCCAGCTTCCACCAGAGGCCAGGCAAGTACCGAGTCTTTGCCCCTTCCCTCCCGAGAGAACAGAGCTGTCCATCAGACGCTCGATCTTCTCCTTCCCCGCCGACCACCAGCGGCCCGAGCTCGGTCACGAACCCAGGTCGCCGGCATGGCGCAAGGTGTGGTGTCCAGCACCCCAACCCTCAGCATCATTGGGCCGGCTCCTGGACCATTTTCATCGCACTCCTCTGGACTGCCTTGAGCAGGTTGATATCCTTTTTCAGGTAGGGTCTCCAGTACTGCTTGCTGTACTCCAGCTGCAGTTGCATCAATGATCTGTATAGAGGCAATATAATCTCATCCCATCTGCTCATGAACCGCCTTGCAATGCAGTTAAACATTCTGATTGCCTTGGCTGCTGAACAGAAACACATATTTTGATGGCAGATAAGGACCACTTGGCCCATCTAGTCTGCCTATTTGTCCCTGCCTATAGTGTCACCACAGACCCTACTTGATCTCCAGCTCCCCCAGCTTTCCACACAAAATTCCCTTGTGCCTATCCCATGCATGCATGAAGTCCACCACTGTTTTCACCCCCAGTGCCTCACTGGAAGACTTTTCCAGGCAACCACCAGTCTTTCAGTGAAGATGTACTTCCTTACATCCCACCTAAATTTTCCCCCTTCAGGCTTCACTGCATGTCCCCTTGTTCTTCATAGGTTTCATAGGTCATTACTGAGCATGAATATGCAAATATGCCCTTTGTTAGTTCACCATTTCTCAAAGGTTATATCCAGTCAATTTGTTCCTTATGCAATAATCTTGTGCATCTTCTCCTCAGAAAAAAATACTCCCCTCCTGTATCCTGTTCTCCCCTATGAGGTACCTATAGATCTCTGTCATGTCCTACCTCTCCCTCCTCTCTTCAGCAAGTACATATTGAGGGCCTTCAATCTCTCCTCGTACAGCTTCCGATTCAGCCCCTGCACCATTTCAGTTGCCCTCCTCTGAACAGCCTCCACCCCGTCTACGTCTTTCATGAGATGCGATCTCTAGAACAAGACTCAATACTCCGGAAGGAGGTCTCACCAACTATGTGTACAGTGGCAACATCAATTCCCTCTTTCTGCGGGTAATATCACTCCCTATGCATCCCACTGGCCCTACTTACTGCCTTCTTGCACTGCCCGTGCCTTTCCACCTTGAAGTCATCAGACAGGATTACTCCAAAGTCCCTTTCCTGTTTGTTAACTGCCAAACCTCTTCCCCCATTTTATACTCCGCCTCCAAGTTTCTGTGCCCTAGGTGCATGATTTTGCACTTTTTCACATTGAAAGCCAGCTGCCATACCCTTGATCATGCCTTCAGTATTCTCAAATCTCTACACCTCCTGTGCAGTGTCCATCCTATTGCAAATTTTGATGTCATCTGCAAAGAGGCATACCTTTTCTTCCAGCTCAACAGCAATGTCACTTATAAAAATATTAAAGAGGACTGGTCCCAGTACTGAGCCTTGAGATAGCCCGCTGGTCACCCTTCCTTCACCTGAGTGAGTTCTGTTTATCACCACCCTCTGTTGCCTATCCATCAAAAGGTTTCGTACTCAATTTACCACCTCAGGACCCACCCCTAAGCAGCCCAGTTTCTTTATGAGCCTCCAATGTGGTACGGTGTCGAAGGGCCTGCTGAAATCAAAGTAGGCCATGTCCACCACCCACCCTGGTCAATCTCCCTAGCCATCCAGTCAAAGGAATCTATCGGGTTCATCTGACATGACCGCCCCACCAATTAATCCATGCTGCCCTGGGTCTTGTAACCCACTAGTTTCAAGATACGCCACAACCCTTTAACAGTGACTCCATTAACCTCCCCACCACTGCTGTCAGACTGTGCAGCCTACAGTGTCAGCCTCCTCCCTGCTACCACTTTTATGAAGTAGGAGAACATCTGCTCTCCTCCAGTGCTCTGAAACCACTCCCATTTCCATCGAGTTGTTGAACAGGGCTGTCAGAGGTGCAGCCAGTACCTCCCTGAGCTCCTTCAACACCATTGGGTGTACCCCAGCCAGCCCCATAGCTTTGTCCACTTTCAAATCTACAACCCCTTTCTGGACTCTCTCCTCTGTAAAACAGACTTGTGTCTACCTCCCTCCCACCAGCGCTGCTACTGCTGCTGCTCTTGTGTGGTCCATCCCCTCCCCCTTTCACTGTGAAGACTGAACAAAAGTATCTGTTCAGGATATCTGCTTTTTCCTGATCCTCATCTGCATGGTCCCCAGCACACCCTTCTTAACTTCACAATCCCTCTCCTAGTCTTCTTCTTTTCACGTATGTACCTAAACATGTCTCGTCCCCTTTAGTTATCCCTTTTGCTAGCCTTTCTTATGTTTTCGCCTTTGCGCTCCTCACTGCTTTCCCTGCTTCCCCGGTAACCTCCCTATTCTCTTTCCTCTGTATCTTTTTGTACCTCCAGAATGCTACCTTTTTCAGCCACTTCCCTCGAGAACCCCAGCAGTCTCTTTCTCCCGTGTTTGCAC
Source organism: Neoceratodus forsteri (assembly GCA_016271365.2). Lineage (NCBI taxonomy): Eukaryota > Metazoa > Chordata > Ceratodontiformes > Ceratodontidae > Neoceratodus > Neoceratodus forsteri. The sequence continues at coordinate 1,268,993,393 of CM057449.1, read as the reverse complement.
AGAGGTTTGTTGTCTTCACTATGTCATCCCTTTTAACCTGGTAGTAGTAGCAAATTTTGTTTATTTAGCGCACCCTTCCCCGAAGGCTCAGGGAGTCCTTACAATAGAATTACTTATACTTGTCTATGCGCACTCTTAATGTGCTTCAAGATTTCATTTGACATTTATTATACTGTTCAATGTTTGCCTTTTGGGAGGGCAAAGAAGGTAACCCCCACTTTAGCTGATGTGCACACCACCAAAAGTATAAATGGTAGAGGATGTGAAATACCACCTTAGCTCTAAAGATGAAGTGTTTTACACTCCGAAAAGTCAGCACGCTGTGAACGCGATCGCACCTGAAGCAAGGTGAGGCAGGACGGCTCAGCACTCAGAGATAGCACAGAAGTGCAAAGAAGTGCATAGCTCATGGTCATCTCAACAAAGCAAAAAAGGGAATTTTCTTCTCTCGAACCACCAGCGCAATAGCAAGTAAGAGCTTGGGCACACACCATACAGTACAAAGCAAAGAAATATACAGTGTGGATTAGGCAACTGAGCCAGAAAAATCGTTAAAGGACATACAGGCTAAGCCAGATAAGTACTCTGGGTCCCTTTCCTTGGATCATTGTTTTTTGTTGTTGGAATGTTTGAACACAAAAAGCAATCATTGAACAGTATAATAAATGTCAGATGAAATCCTGACGCATATTAATAGCGGCCTGAGTCTGGTTTATTAAATAGCACTTCCAAGAAAAAAATTTAAAAAGGAAATCGTTTTGAAGATCAATTGAAGCATAAACAAAATTTTTTTTGTTTTTTTTTTTGTTTTTTTTTTTAAAGAGTGCACATAAACATTTACACTTTCAGTGTATACAATTTTTATTCATAAAACCCTGCTATGTGCACCTGGTCGATTTGGCTCCTTATATAGGAGGTCTGAGCACCAACACTGCACGTTGTTTATATTCTAAAAGATTTCTTATACGTCAATACACAAAACAGAACAAGAACAGTAATGAAAATATATATATATATATATATATTAAAAAAAAAAAAATTGAAAACAGCTGAACTTGTGCTAATTCTCAAATGGCTCTCCTCAAACCCCCAAAGCCTGTGCATACAGAAATGTCTTCAAATGACGTTTAAAAATATCAACAGACAGTGCCTCCTGGAGGTACCCCAGCAACTAATTCCAAAACGCCGGGGCAGCCACCTCAAATGCCTGATTGCTAGAACTCTTTAGCCTCACTCTGGGAATCTCCAGGAGAGTACCGGCAGCTGACCTGAGGGGGCAAGACGGGACACAGGGATGCAGGAGATCCTTCAGGTAGCCCGGACCCAAACCATGTAGGGCCTTGTAGGTCAAAAGACCTATCTTGAGGATGATGTGCCAGCGCACTGGCAGGCAATGCAGTTCACGCAGCGCTGGAGTGATATGACCGAATCTAGAATGACAAGTCAATAATTGGGTGCTACCATGCTCTGCAATAGCTGCAGGCGTCACAGTGCACCACCTCCAACCCCGAGGTGGAGGGCGTTACAGTAGTCGAGTCTTGAGGTCAAGAAAGCATGGACCACTCTGGCCAAGTCTTCGGGCGGGACAAAGGGCTTGATCCGGCCGACGTTCCGGAAGTGGTAGAATCTGGTTCGGACAACAGCCAACATGTGAGCAACAAATGCCAGCTTGCTGTCAAATACAACACCCAGATTCTTCACCCTAAGTGAAACCTCCAGTTCTGTCGGGGCAATAAAGAGGCCCAACCTATCACCAGAGGCTCCAAGCCTAACCCTCCAACCCAGCTCAACCACCAGTACCTCAGCCTTCCAAGTGTTTAGTCCCAGCCAGTTCAACGCCGTCCAAGCATTTATTTAGCACATTGACAGCGTCAGGTCTACCAGGTGTGAAAGACAGGTAGAACTGAGTATCATCAGCGTAACAATGAAAACTCAGCTCATGCCGTCTTATGACCTCACCCAGGGGCAGCATATACACTGCTAACAACATGGGGAAGAGGACAGAGTCTTGGGGTACTCCATAGGGCAGGTCTCTCGGGTTTGGGGAACAAGTTCCCATCACAACCCTTTGGGACCTGCCCCAGAGAAAGGACTCAAACCAGCTGATGACCTTGCTGGTGAGTCCTACAGACTCCCTTAGCCTGTCCAACAACTCCCCATGGTCCACAGTGTCAAACGCTGAGAAGAGATCAAGGAGGACAAGAATAGTACACTCTCCCCGATCTCTTGCCCTGAGCAGGTCATGCAACACCCTGACCAGCGCCATCTCTATGCTATGCAAGAGCCCTAAACCCAGACTGGAAAGGTTCATTGATTTGGAAGTCTATAAGACGGTCCACTAGCTGTTCTGCTACCACCTTCTCAAGAATGTTCCCCAAAAAGGGAAGGTTCAAGATAGGCCAATAATTTGCCAGCATGTCAGGGTCCAATGATGGTTTCTTCAGCAGGGGCTTAACCAGTGCCTGTTTTAAAGACTCCAGAAAAACCCCAGCCGACAGGGAACTCCTGACTATCCCTGCAAAGACCAGGCCCAGATCTTTAATGCAGCCAAATAGTAGCTGCGTCGGGCCCGGGTCCAGGGTCACAGAACGTTGGTTTTAGCCCAGAAACTATCTGACAGACCTCCTGTGTCATCACCAGGCTGTAATCTGCCCACCCTGAGCAACTCTGCCAACTGAAAGCTCAAATTCAGATCCATATGTGCCACAATGCAAGCAGCTGCCTGCACCATCATGTGGTTGCAATTACCAATGAGACTGTCAGGGCTCCCACGATGCACTGTGGTTGCATTCATCACGTGTCCACAACATCTTTGCCTGCTACAGTACTGCATGAGCATTTCTGACCTCTCATTCAGACAGACTTAAAACCTGGAAGGCAGCTCCAGATTCCCAGTGAATGCAGCACTACACATCAAGACTAACAACTGAGATGTCAACGGGGAATGGGGAACACCAAGGACCAACATTTAAATTAGATGCTACAGAAAAGGGGCAGGGAGGGGTTCCGCTGAAAGCTGAGGAGCATCAAAGGTCTGGGGCGTGGGTTATCAGGAAACACTGCAGGACACAAGAACAAAATAAAACGTGTACAGCACAGAAGCACACTTGAAGGTACCAGAATGGAGAGCACAGCATTCAGGAAGCATTCGACAATAGTACCGGTTTCCATTGCCTTGCATTAGTACTCTCTTATCCCTCCACACATCAGTTGATTTAATTGGTTTTTGATTACTGGGAAGTGTATAAGTGCACTAGACAATAACATGCCTATTTTCAGTCACAAACCAGGAGGAGAACAAATACAGTAAAGAAATAATGGCATTCTACACAATAAGAGCGGTAGCTATACAACACAGTACACAAATCTAGGCAGCAAGGATACCCAGTACATTGCAACAAAAACAACAGAAGCATAATATTGACATTAAACAGCCTACTCAACTCTAATATATATATATATATATATATATACACACGCATATACATATATACACACACACACATATATATATATACATACACATATATATACATATATATATGTATATATACATATATACATACTATGACGTGTGTATATATATATATATATATATATATATATACACACACATACACACCATTTTTGCCACTTTCTGCCTTTCAGCTCTCAGGCTGTAACTGACAACACCCCAGCTCCAACACCACTCACCTCCCTCTCTCTCTGTAGCCTGCATGGCTTGGGTGGAGTGGTGTACAGTGCCCTTCCCCAGAAGTCACAATCTGGTGCGAGAAGGATTTTTGTGGGACAGACCCCAAGATTGCCAGTGCCATCCTGACAGTGTTACTGAAGTGGGATTTTCTCTTGTAATAGTCTCATTGCTTGTTTGATCAACACATGCATTCACACTCCCCTATACCCCCTACCACCCTGTTGCCAATATGCACAGCCCCATCGTTGGCACAGTACACACTGTGCGTTCCTCTGAGAGGGAATTGACTCCCGAGCATGCGACAAAGATTCACCACTGTGAAAGACTGCAGTATCATTCTGTCACAAGAAAGTCATCCAAGCCCCCCAAAGCTCGACTGCAAATCGCTTTGCACTACTGGAGAAAATGTAGGTACCAGTCTCCTCCCAGAGGTTCTCCGAGCCAGTAGAGAAAGGTAAACAAGTTGACCTGGTGGCACCCAACACAGACAGCAGGAAGAGGACAGCAAGGATTATCCTAGTAAAAAGGGTATTTTTGCTTAGAGGGGGAAGAGAGATTGGTGGTAGGAGGGTAAGGTGAGGGGGGTGGTCAGATGCCTTCCAGGCGCATCTACCATCCAGAACAGGGATAAGATAGAGAGAATGGTGGAAAGAGGGGGAGCTTGGGGTGCTGCTACACTTGAATACCAGTGACCTCATGAACAAGCCCACCAAGGGGTCATAAGCAACTTTTGAGGGCTGGGTGAGACAAACTGAAGCGCACTCAGTTTCCCTGGCCTTTTCCAAGGACCTTCCTGTGTGGGATAGGGGGAAGGGGAAGGACAGGGTGAGAAAGGAGGAGACTGAGGAATGTAACAAGTTGTTGAAAGGATGTTGTCAGGAGGAGGGGTACAGTTTTGTGGGAGACTGGGGGGGGACTTAACTGGGACAGAAGGCTCTTCGAGGGTAGTGACCTTAATCAAACAAGAAAGGGGACCAGTGCACTTCGACAGAAGTCTGATGTCTAAATGGGTGGACATTTAAACCAGGAGTGGGAGAGGAAGGGGATGAGACTGGAAGAACCACAGAGGACAGAGAGCAAAAGGGTATCTAGCTAGGACTCCCCCAGAAACCGGGGGGCTAGAGGCGGTGAGGGTGTAAGCAGCAAAGCAGGGGTTAATGATAGATTAGGAAAGGATGCTGGGAAAGATCAGAAAGACCACAGGGAACAAAGAATTGGGAAGTTAAAGAGGGAATGGGAACTTAAAGGGAATGGAGCTGACACAGAGGAGAAGAGTACAGGAACAAGCTGAAAGGCAGAAGAAATGCCAGGAGCCTAAGAAACAAAATTGGTGAGCTCCAGTTGTTGGAAACAGATGCAGGATTAGACCTTGTTACCATTACAGGAACATGGGCACCTGGGAATGACTGGGATCTGACGATACCTGGGTACCAGTATATCCTTGTCAGTGGATGTGTTTCTGGATTTCAGATGAGCAGACTTTAACCAGATCAGGGAATTAGCCAAGGGTAAATTGGTTGGAGGGGGCAAAATCAGGGGCCTGGATCATGGGGATGGAGGAGAGGTTGGAAAAAATTAAGGGTCTATTCTCAAAGCAACAAAATTGTGCTTGAGAATAGTTACCAAGGGTAACAAGCACAAGAGATCAATCTGGTTCTCTAAGAATGTCAGGAAGGCAGCGAGGGCCACAAAAATGTGCCTTTATTAGCTACAAGGAGAAACACAGGGACAAGGAATGAAGCGAATGCCAGGTAAAGATGGAGGAGGGCAAGATCACAGTCAAGGATACATAAGCATACACAGAGCTGGGCACTGCGGGAAGGGGGGAGAAACAGTTCTTCAGGTACTGTACATGGTCATCTGGGGGAAAAAAATGCAGATGAGAGTGGGAATTCTAAGATTCACAGAGGGGGCAGGGTAATAGAGGAGGACGAGCAGAAGGCAGCTGTTCTAGATGACAACTTTTCCTCCTTATCCACAGTGGAGGACAGTAGTCTTCTGTCAGAAAGTGGCATAAAGGGTGCTCAATGTGGGATCCATGAAATGGAGTGGAAACTCAAGAAAGTGGCGCACATAAGGAAGTTAATAAAACTATGTTGCAGTTCAAATAGATTACAGCATTTCATACATAAACAGAAGCCATGCCCTGACGTTTCTTGGCATGCTACCACTTAGAAGACACCGACAATCGCCCTAGACCTAGCCACCTGGATATAGTTCCTCAGAGCCCACTCTTGAACTGAGCAGCCTTTGTTTAGGGCATTCTAAGCTTAATAATATCCTCCTTTGAACTTACTACTCTCCCAGTTTTGGGTCCCTGTACAACCCTCGACTATATTAAAAAAAGTGGATCCTAACAGTGAGCCTTGTTTTTATCATTTAGCCTACCATCGCTTACAAATGGAAGAGTTCTAGTTCCAAACGAGAATCATGTTTCTGTTTTCTTTTTATGTTAAATTTCCACCTTACCAACAATATCCTAATATATTTAACCTTTAACTCATTTACATTTAACACAATTTTAAAATGTAGCAACTAATTTAGTGTCACTGATGGGTTTACAGCTAAGCAACAGTAACGCCTGCCATAGTGGTCGGCTATGCGTCTCCAATATGGACAACTTGCTCAATCATTCTAAGACATTTCTCCCTTCAGTTGCCCATACACCTATCCACCAAGAGGGCAACCATCGTGGCTGGCATATATAACCATCTGGAACCTAGTGAACTGTCCTTCACTAGCATCTCAAACAGGGTAAAGTAAACGCAACGCCGGTCATTGCAGCCTTCTGTTCTGCACCAGTTTAGTCCAACCTTGTTTATCAAGTATTATGATGTGAGCTGTTATCCAGGAGTTTGAAATGCACAGAGCACATTCAATTTAGATGCAGTCAAATGTAAACATGCTCAAAAGGTCAGCAGTGTAGAGTCAAGACCCAGGCACAAGCCGTATTCAAGCCTGACAGCAGCCGTATCTTAGTTTGGCATCATCACTGCACACTCTGCCCCCCAAAGGCACAAATGCCACCCTTGCCCCTTGCTTACCCAGTGCGGATAATCCAGGGTCTGGATTGCTCTGCTTCACAGCTGCTCTAACGGTACAGAACTGGCGATAGTTTATGTTTCCTGATACACTACTTCCGGTCCGGCACCATCATCCGCATATCATCCTCCGGGTCACATGAGCGCAATTCCGCCCCCACGTGCGTCCGCCACAGAACTCGAAACAGAGACTACAATGGCAACGCCCCCTTCTGGAGCACGTAGAGCGCGCCGCCCTCTTTTGGAGGGCAAAATGCACCCTGCCTGGTAGGGATTGCGGCATGGTAATGGTAGGTACAAGTTAGTTACTGAGATCGCCGGAGGAAAGTTGTACTAGCCTAAAAGCTTCTTTCGTTAGAATAATTTCTCTCTCTTGGCCCTCTCGACTTTAGGCCGGGGAGCACTAAAAAATTTTTTTTTTTTAGGTGGCAGATTGTAGTAAAAGCAGCGCTACGGAGCAGAAGACTTGATTTGCCTTTGCTTTATTGTTTGATCTTTCACTGATTCTTAAAAAATAAAATAAAGGTTACCTTTTAAATAACGAAAGCACACCAGCAGTGAAATAAAACCCCAAACAGCTGTCATGGCAGTGTTTTCAATATTCTTATTCGATGTGTAGACACATCTTGAATATGGATGTGGCTAGGAAACGGGGAAGTGTGGTGCAATAGACACGAGAGTGACTGTTTTCATGCACAACCCGGGAGGTTACAACATAGTAAAGGAACATGCCTTTCAACTGCTATGAATGTCATATAGCGCTAATTTTCGCACTCAGATTTACACTTGCTCCACATAAGTTTACTGATGTTCCTAATATTGTTAGAGCCATTTCTGGGCACACAAAGTATTAAATTATTGAATTAAGTTGACAGAAACATTGCTTATCACTAACTATATGGAGCCCACTAGCTGTAGACATAGGGTAGGATTCGCAGAGAAGTTGCGCTGGGCGCATCACAAATGCACCTGCGCACATACCTCTCAACCCCCTGCCTCATAAAGCAGGGACAAAGGAACAAAATCAGGGACACATTTTCAAAATTAGAGATATCCGCTCAGAAAGCTGGTAGAATATGGGGCTTAGTGCAAAATACATTTTCTAAAGAAGAACAAGTCTGTAAATTTATTGCTTGACATTGTTTTGTGCTTACAGTTCCCACTGTTTAGCCACAAAAACACAAATTTTAGGAGGAACAGTAAAATTCTGAGGCAAAATCAGGGACGTCTTTGAAAATCAGGGACACTTGAGAGGTATGCTTGCGCAAGTCAGATGCACCGAGCACAGACAGAGCAATTCACAGAGGCATGCGCAACGAGACGCAGCAAGCGCAGCCCCTCTGTGAATCGCTCAGAAACAGTACAGTGCAAGTGGAGAGGTGGCAGGGCACGCTGGCTGCCCTGAATCACACAGGGGAGCTATTCAGAGCAAGTGGAGCAAGCCAGCAGGGCAAGAGGGAGCAACCACTTAGCTGGAACAATGAAACCGATGGGCACAAGTGCTGAGAACAACATGTTCATAAAAGTGTAACATCAGATAAAAAAACTACGACAGAAAAGCAGAACAACACCATAAGAGAAAGGGAATGGCAGGGATGGGAAGGAGGGCAGGAAGGGGAGAGTAACAGTGGGCTATGTACAACAATTGTTTGCACGGGATGGCCCCAGAAAGAGGCAGGGGGCCATTAGCGACGCCACGCAACACCCTGGCATGGCCACGTAACGGGAGCTGCAGCAGGACGCCCTGCAGGGCAGCCGACAGGCGCTGGACAGTGGGCGCAGGGCTGCCTGGATGGCCACATGGATCCGTATGTCCACGTCCAAAGGGGCACCACTTTCAGCCACAGCATGGCGATCCTGGAGACCTACAGCAACGACAGAGAGAACACACGCTGAGGGCCTGAACATGGACAACACCCCCCCAGCTGTAACCCACAGTAACTGAAATGCAGTAATAGCAGAATGCAGTGCTCACCTGCCCCTGGAAGGGCACCAGGCCTGGCACCCATGATCCTCCTCCTTCTCACCTCAACGACGTCCGCGGCCCCCTGCCTGGCATCTGGTCCTGCAAAACACAACAGACAGCACCACGAGCCACCACAGTGATGCCAGAAACACCACAACACCGACATGCAGAGGCGATGTATGGACAGCCAGACACTGCCACTGTACAGGATGCACTGCCACAGTGCCCCCCCTTACCGGCATATTTCCATGTAGCAGCCGGGGGTAACCAGCTGTGCAGCGGCCTGCATGCAGACACAGCACCGCCCAGTGCCCCCCCATGGCACACATGGCAGCACTGGACAGGTGCAGCCACTGCCGTGTGTGCAGGATGCCTGAGACCCATGTGGGCGCCCCATGAGGGCTTCGACACACACACCTAGCACGCGCCACAAAATGAGCCAGATGATCAACACCTACCTGGCCTTGGCAGTGCACCCCTGCGTGTACGGCGATGCAGCTGCGCCAGTCTCTCTGGGTCCCGCCTCTGGAGGTCGCAAAACCAATGCCTGCACTGCTCCCCAGTGCGTGGCATCCCGGTGCACTGCACAAGCCTACGGGCAATGGAGGCCCACACCTGGGCTCATGGAGGTCATCCTGCCCAAACAGCCGCCCCTCCACAGAGAGGACGAGCCACCAGATGCAGCAGCTCCACCTGGAACCAGTTCATGGCCCTAGGTGTCTGTCTCCCTGCCCTAAGCATACTGCAATACCAAGTCACAATGTCAAGGTGCAACACGGCAGTGTACAGCCGAGTGGTCGAAATGCACCATGTGGAACACCGAGGCAAGTGCGCACTGTGCATGAAGCGCGATAGGTCAAAGGCAACACTCCTGCACATGCGCAATGGAGACAGCAGCGCGTGGTAAGGTTACGACTTGTCGCGGATGACGCGAGCGCTGCGCATGGCACATGCCACATACCGCCTACTGATAACCATGCGTGATCCATGGGCACTACAAACAGTGCAGCATGGAGCACGCATATGGGATTACACTGCGCGATAGAGTACACAGCGTCATGGACAGCAGACCTGCAACAGCGCATCGGGTAAGCAGCGTAAGGGCGCATCATGGAAGATGTGCCATCGGACACGGTGACTGCACATGCGTGACAGAAGCGCTGTGTAGACTGCCCCAGATAACAGGAACATGCACCCACTGATATGCGCATGCATCGGAGATACTCTCTTCTGCCACTGGCACAACCCTGAGATGCTCCTTGTAAAGTGAGATAAGCTGGGGGCAATTGTGCAATTCACAGATAATGCACCCAAAACAGCCTCATCCCACATGCATGGTCATCTCAGCTGATTAGCATCTCATTACCACGGGCCTCATTTGCATGCCCTGAGCCATAAATGCTCCCAATTCAGCAGGCCGAGACCAGGTGACTGAGAGGAGACAGTGCCTTGAAGGTGAGTACACAGCTATAGTCATGGTCTGTAAAACATACTGGGGGATTGAATATGTACATGCATACCTCCCAATGATTATGTTCCCCATATGTGGAACAATGCCTCCCATTATGTGGAACAAATGGTCATAACGTGGAACACTCCAGCAGGGCAGTATAGAAGGTGCACAGATCACTGATTGACTGTTCCCTGTCATGTCCAGAACGGCTGTATGTGAACCAGGATGTACACATTTCAGCATGTACGATACAGTACTGCTGAACGATGATATGGTTGTCAGTGGGCCAAGGTCTTCAGTGTGGAACAGGGAGGTTGTGCGACGTAAACAGAGGACCTGTTCCCTGTATAGTGGGACACATGAGAGGTATGTGTGACTGGCTGGCACTGGCATTGTGGGGTGGACGCAGCAAAGTGTAACAGGTCTGTCCGAGGCACACAGCGGTGCCTGTGCAGGCACAATAGCAGTGTCGCCATGCCGCACACTGCAGCCAGCTGTACCATGGCTGTAGCCACATTTCTTGTGCCCCCACCCCGCAGGCATAGCAAGAGTGGTACCCGGGATGGACGGGGTACCATGGCAACAGCACACACCCTGCAGAGGTACCAGGACATGTCCACAGCAGGCTGCACTGTTGCCCCAGCCGTGGACCGGTGGCCACACATGGCATGTGCAGTGTCCCCAGTGGACCATGTACCATGGGGCACGGCCACCTGTGCCAGGACAACCAGCTGCAGACCTCCGCCCAGAACACCGGCGTCACGGAACATGGGGGGGGCAACAGACAGAGGCATATGGTTGTGGGAACGTGTACCCACAGGCGTGACTAACACCTGGATGCTCCCCCCCCCCCACAGCAGCCAGTATGTCCGAGGATGAAGGTGTCGCCACCAGGTGGCGAACAAACTTAAGCAAGGATGAGGAGAGGGTGCTCATAGAGGCATGCCACCTACGCCTGGACATCCTCACTGGCAGGGGAGGCAGCCGGATGATTCGGGCAGCAGGCTGGGAGGAGGTGGCCCAGCAGGTGAATGCCGTGGCACCGTACAATCGCACGGTCCAAGAGTGCCGTAAGCACTGGAACAATGAGCACAGGAGGGCCAAGGAGAAGGTGGCCAACATCCAGGCATCCCCCGTGGCGGATAGGGGGTGGACCAAGCATGGCGGAACAGTTCGGCCCGAACAAGGCCCTCCTGGCCGCCAGTGTGTCCCGGACAGCCGTGCATGGTGTCCCAGGTGGTGAATTCTAGACTGGTGGCAGCCCATCGCGGCATGGTGAGTAGCTGTGTGTCCTAGACAGGCTCACCCACCAGTGTGCCACGGTTGCCACACCTGTCCCTGCGTGGCGTGCACTGTCACTGTATACCCAGACACAGCGTCCCAGGGACGTTCGTCCCTGTCCTGATGTTACATGCCCCGCGGTGCTGCCACAGCACCGCAGGGCACGCGTCCTCATCCGTGTGGCATGTGAGACCGCTGCCACACATTGTGCACAATGGGACAGTGACAGGTGCGACCACGCCATAGTCTGCATAGCGCTGTCACGCCCTGGCCCTGGGGTGGTCAGGCCTGCGGACCTGGCACCGTGTGGATGGCCGTGTTCTGTTGTGCATTACCAGTATGACTTATGTATACTGTGCATTAACCATGGTCTCCCTTCCTCTTCCCACAGCACCATCACGCCTCCAGGGTGCGGCCATGGCCATGGCTGAACGTGATGCCCTCACGGGCGATGATACAGGCCTGTCACATGGGGCCGATGACGCTGTACCATCCACGTCCCAAGCAACACCGGTCACGGTCCTGGTGCAGGCGGGCCCCTCGGGCCAGCGGGTACATCATTTGGTTAGGGAGCCTGTCCGGGTTGTCTGATGCCGACCCAGATGATGCCATGGACATTGCTGATGCCCTCCTTGTGCTCGCCATTGGCATGCAGGGGGAGGGCCTTGGCACCACTGCATGCATCACAGACACCACTGATGCAGACATGGCTGACAGTGGTGCACACATCACGGGTTGCCTGTGCATATGGCTCTGGGTGCTACCGATGTTCACACTGTGCTGGGTTCAGGTGCAGATGCAGCACAGCCGCCCGCAGCTGTGGGTGCTGTGCTCCCTGCACCACTGCCCAGTGCAGTGCCGGCAACATTGGTGTCATCTGGGCAGGGTGCCTCTGTGCACGCACCTGCTCCAGTGGCCCTGGAGGACACCACCCTTGGGCAGTCAGTGGTGGTGCCCAGCCAAGCCCTGTCCATGTCGCAGCCTGCCAGGGTGCAACCACTGCCCGTGGATGCGCTGGGACAGACTGATATATCCCCTGCTTGCAGGTGATGCCACCATGACGCATCACCCGCTGACGACATGGGGGCCTACCTTGACCTCTTGTGGGCGACTGTGGAGAGCAGGAGGCTTTCCGTGCGGAGTTCCAGAGCCACTGGGCTGTGATGGTCCAGGAGCAGGAGTCCGCGGTTGTGTGGCATGCACAGATGCTGGCAGAGACACGCATCATGCGGGTGGGCATGACCGCAGCTCTGGAGCAGATTACAGCAGTTGCGGAGGTGGTGGCTGCATCCACAACACGCCGTGGACATTGTGCGTCCAGTCGGACGCTCAGGAGCATGTCCCGTATGGCCCAGCAACGGAGTCAGGTGAACCCCTGCTGCTGACTCCATCGCCACTGGCCTCCACGCCCACCGTCCATGGCTGGTCCGGTGGCCGTGGGATGGCCACTCCACTGGGCACCCGTTCACAGTATCTGTGCAGCAGCCCTGAGGGTCACAGAGTATGCCCCCTTTGGCCGGTGGGAGCACTCCCGCCACCACCAGCCGTGGCAGAGGCCGCTCCCATGTGCGGGGGGCCTCCCTGTGATGCCCATGTCCCCGGGCCTTTGGTGGCGGGATGGCACGCCCGTGTGCACCAGACGCCCTGCAGGTGGTGCCAGTAGCGGTCGCCTGCCCCATAGCCATCCTGGCACCACTCTGTGCTACCTGTGCAGGATGTCCTGCGTATCTGTGTGCACCGCTGTTGTGTCATGGGAATGATGAGTGTGTTCCGATGTCTGCTGTGCCCATGTGCAGGCTGCAGTGCATACTGACCTGTGATGTCTGCGACATGGCCTGGGTGGTGCTTGGTCGATGCATGCCTGGTGTGTGTGTCTGTACTGTATGTCTCCCACCGTGTGTGTGCGCCACTGTGCGGTGTCAACTGTGCCCACGACATGCAGTCTCTACACTGTGGTGCACGCACCTGCACGCATACATACCTGCATACTCACCTGCTTGGCCCAAAGTGTTCTCCACCACATGCATGTGGTAGTCCCGTGCTCTCTCCGCCAGCCTCGGGTCTCTCCGGCCCTGCTCGGGTTTGCCTCCCTGGCCCTCAGGGGCTGCCCTGTCCTCCCCCTCCTCCTCCCTGGAACTGTCGCCCTCACCAGCCTCAACAGCTATCCCACGGTCTAGGGCCATGTTGTGTAGCATACAACGGGGCAGGAATATGCCACAGGCCTTCTCAGGGCTATACTATAGGGCACCACCTGACCGACACAGGCACCAGAATCGCATCTTCAACATGCCGAAGACACGCTCTGTGATGGCACGTGTCACGATGTGTGCCTCATTGTAGCGTTCCTCTGCCATTGTTCTGGGTCATCGGAAGGGGGTGAGGAGCCAGGGCTTCAGTGGATATGCAGCGTCTCCTGTGGGGGTAGACGTGTGTCCGTTAGTACATTGGGTTACACTGTGGCATGTGCCCTGTCCTCATCCCTGCCCTCAGTGGTGTGTGCACCTATCCTGCTCTACCACCCGTGCATCCCCATTCCTGGCAGTCCTGCATCCCTACCCCAGCTGCACCTGTATACTCCCGTCCATCGTGTGGTGCATGGTGCATACGTGCCACCCTGTGTCCGCCTTTGTACCCTTGCACACCCCTGCTGTCCCAGGGCCCATGTGCCTGCTTCACACTGCCCATAGCCCACCCCATGTGTCCCGGCCTTGGTGCCCTGTCACATGTACCTATCAGATGACCTCTTGGTATGTCCCCGTCCTCGAACCTCATGCACAGTGCCGACTGGTGCCATATGTAGGCATCGTGTGCTCCCAGGGTGTGTGGCGCAGACATTGGTGATGCGCCCTGTGACATCTCACGCCACCTGGCAATTCACAGAATGGTACCCCTTCCGGTTGATGTATGTGATGGCATTATCCCAAGGTGGTGCATGGATCGCCACATGGGTGCAGTCAGTGGCCCCTATGACACCTGGCATGCGTACCACCCTGTAGAACCCTTGCATGGCTTCTGTCCGCTCTGCCTGCATGCTGGGGAAATGGATGTATTCGGAAGCATGCGGTAGCAGTGTGGTGAGAAAGTGTGTGAGGAGGCGGGAGGTAGAGGCTTGTGATATGTCAGTGGTGTCCCCAGTAGGCCTCTGGAAGGTTCCGGTGGCGAGCAAGCACATGACCGTTGTCACCTTGGTCTCCACCGAGATGGCGTGACCTCGTGCAGTGGGTGTCTGCATCTCATCATGGCACAGCTCACAGAGCTGCCTCAGCATGGCCCTGTTGAGGCGGTATCACCCTACTGTCTCAACCTCTGTGAGCTGTTAGAAAGACAGCCGGGCAAAATACCGCTATGGGGCTGGCCGCCTACGGTGCCTTCCAGCGCTCTGCCTCCTCCTCCTCATTTGTGCACCTGTTATGGCGACTGCTGCTGGGTTCATTTGGGTTGTCTGTGTGGCCCTCTGGCTTGATGTGCTGATTGGCTTGCTGGCTGGCTGTCTCTGTCTCTCTCTCTCTCTCTCTCTCTCCTCTTCCTCTCCCCCTCTGACTACGGCAGTGTGCTGCTGCGGTTGTTCCATTCATGACCTGCAGGTAGGCTAGACATAAGTCTCCTTCTTTTGTACTTATCTTTCTATGGCGCATCTTGGCTTTGCGCTGGAGTTGCTCCATACATGCGCCATGGATATGCACTGTGAATCAAGTTACGCTGTGTGTGCATGGGTAAGCCCCCTGTATATGTGCTGCATGTCATTACATTGCACCTATGGCGCATGTCATTCGGCGCAGGGCATCTCGGTTGGGCTAGTGCATTCACCCTGTTTCTGAATCGGCTTATGGTGCATTTCTTGCTTGCGCTGGCACATCTGAGTTGCGCTAGGTGCATCTCTTTTGTGAATCCTGCCCATATTGTTTAAAATAAGAAAGTACTACACATTCTGGCCCTCTGCTATGATTTTTGAAGCGCAGTGCTGTGTTTTAGTGCTGAGAGGTATGGTAAGGGAATAGTTACAGAACAATACAATTTAGGCATACAACATATGGAGATACAGAAAAAACAGATAAGCAGTCTAAGAGTTGAGGTAACAGGAAAAACATTTGGATATTATACATATCAAGAGTGCAGTAAGTGCATGTGAATACAGTTCAAGTATCAGGCAGTACAAGGTGCAGAGATGCCAGAGGATTACATTTCTATTATCTACTCTGTAGTACAAAACTAACTGTTTTGGCTGAGGGAGTGTTGTGGGTGATCTGTTGTGGAGGAAAGGTGGGTCTGGTAGCTTGAAGTGTGATCTACCAATCGGAAGAGTTGTTGACTGGGGAGAGGGTGGATAGTACAAGGGCAGAAAGGGAGGTCAAGCTGCAGGGAGCATGGTTGGCCATGGGGAGGCTAGCAGGGCTTCTGTGAGGACGGTCCAGTGAGGTAGGTGGGGTGCTTGGATGTGCAGGTGATGGTCCAGAGCTGGGTGTACAAGCTTCAGAGAAAGTGTTCTGCAGAGGTAGGCTCGTTTGGGGGCTTGGTGGAGTGATCCACCTACAAGGTGTGAAATAGGGTTGGAAACTGGTCCAGATGCAGGGAGGCTGGTTGGAGGGGGGTTGGTATGTGGGTGTGACAGATTATCCTGGGGGTGTGTTGCCTGAAGGACAGCACCACAACAGTGCAGCACACAGTGTGTTGTAGGTACCAGGTGGGTGACTGGTGGTTAAGCTGTTCCGTGGGCTGGATGGGTGTTACAAGTGCAGAGGTGGTGGCTGACTGGAGTTTGGAGGGTGGTCCAGTTGTGTAGAGGTGGGGTGTTCTGGCTACAGGAGTGTTGTCATTGGTGGACTTTTGTGGAGGAAAGGTAGATCTGGGAGCTTGAGGGGTTATCCAGCAATGGGGTGGGTTGGTGGCTAGTCCGAGGGCTGAAAGGTCCAGCTCCGGGGGGGGGAGGGTTGGTTGGCAGAGTGGGGGGTCTAGTCCAGGGATTCTGTGAAGATGATTTACTGGTAGGTAGGTAAGGTGGTTGACTGTGGTGGTGATGCTCCAGGGCTATGGGAATCAGCTACATAAACAGTGGTCTGCTGAGTGAGGCTTGTTTGGGGGCGTGATCCAGCTGTAAGGTGTTTTCTTGGCATAGGGTCGGAAGCTGGTCCTGATGCAGGGAGGCTGGTCGACGGGGTATTATTTTGCTTTATGTAGGGGTGGTGGACTAGGTTCTGGTCCATAGAGGGTGGCTGGCAGAGGGGGAGATGCAGATTTTGGATGGCAAAAACACATTTCCTCTGGAGGTTGGCACTACTAGGGCTATGGTACTGGTGGGTGTGACAGAGTGTATGTGGTCAGGTGTGACAGAATGCATGGGGTTGTGTGGTCGGTGGGTGTGATACAGTACATCTTGTAGGTGAGTGTGACAGTGTGCATGGGGTCAGTCAGTGGTTGCGACAGCATGCATGAGGTATATGGTCATCGGTGTGTGTGTCACACCAGTCTTACTCTAGTTTTGGATCTATTTCATTTTTTACTGTCACCCCCATGGGGGGTGGATGAGAACCATAATGCATCTGGTAGTGGAATGCCCCAAATCCCCTGCTGGAATGTTCCTTTGGTAATCACTATAGGGGCAGTTTGGCAGGGACAATAACTACAAGGGTTATATGGGCATTAAGTACAGTGGGCACCATTCAGGATTTGGGGAGCATTCTGCTCAAAAAGCTGAATGAACTCAGAACCTGAATGCACCAGAAATCTGGAACAGTCCCCCAAACAAAAATGCCCTCCAAAGTTACTGTCCCTGCTGGAATGCCTCCTTTAGTGCTTGCACCAAGGGCATTCAGGTAGGTTTTTTAGGTGCATTCCAATTTCAGATGCATTCTGTTTTTATCATTCCCCAGCATAGGGCGACCAACCAAAATGATTCTGAGCCTCATGAATCTACAGTATTGTGAAAGAGGAGGCAGTATAGCATAGCGGTAAAGAGCACTGAACTGCAGACCTGGAGAGCTGGGTTTAAATCCCACAGCCACCACTTGTACTGTGTGACCATGAGCAAGTCACTTAACTTCCCCATGCTCCTAGGATACACCTGGAAAGAAGCCTTGGTTTATTGTATCTTTCCTGGTTAAAAAGTGTAAAATAACTAACTAAATAAATAAATGAAAGTTAAATTTATTCTCACTAGAAAAGAGAAAGCTTCAGGGCATCCTAATTAAAGCGCTTAATATCATAGAGGGAATAGACAGTGTGATCTGGAAAAGTTGCACCCTGGTGAACACGTGTTATCGCTGTTCAAGCAGGTGTATTACTTAACAGCCCCTGCTGCTTCTGAAGAAAACGCTTGTTATTAGATACAGTTAAACTTAAATTTAATCGTCTGCCTCTAGCTCCATTAGAAACTAGTGAAGACATGTCCCTGAAAATACCGGTGAAGAAGCTTCCAGTTTATGGGTTAGCAGATCTCTCACTTTTGTATATTGGTGTCAGTCCATGCATTTTGCTAACCTCCCACCCAATATGGCCAGGTTCCGTCTCTGACACACACACCACATTTCAGTCAGTGGAGTAGCAGGAATTTAAATGCCATTAGGATAGTGGGACATTCTCTGAGTACAGTTGGAAGGCTGCTTCTGATCTTTTGTTCTTCACATACAGAGAGAATCCAATCAGCAGAAAGTATATTCTTTTTTTCTAAAAACCTTCATAATGCAGTTAAGTTTAGGTTGGATACATTGTGGAGTTATTTGGGCTTCCTTCCCCCTCTCAAAGCTCATTAAAATGCACACTCTGACCGTTTTCTGCTTTGACAATAGTGAGTATTACATATATTTTGTAAGCAATAAGACAAAGCAGGGCATTGGTCTCTAAGGTTAATGCATGCCCGTGGCATAAGGAGGCATGAGGTGCTTGCGGAGTGCCTTTAAGAAAATGCATTAACCCCAACAAATCGACAACCTGGAGTGTCTTATTTCCAACCTGTGCATTTCTTGGGAACCAATGTATGGGTTTCAGAACTTATTTAGCAAGCAGGAAGTTTCCAACCCATGTTATAATATAACTAAACCTTGGATTATTTATAAAAAAACATAGACTATTCCAAATTATAAAACGCCAGGCTGGTGGACTGAAGTATAATCAAGAAGGCAACTTTTTTCCTAGTACCTTGGGCTGACATGCTGCATTGCTTCACCTACAGGTCTATGCAGTTCCGACCCCTGACCCCCTTCTTTTTTGGTATGCTCTGCTCTGACTGCCAGAAACCAGGATCATTGTCTCTCTGGACTTCATCTGTTCCCATTACTTGACCAAGCATAATCCCTCCACTTCAGATATTATAATTATTTCCACAGCAGTATGTCTCAAGGAGAGGCTTATGACCTCATATTTAGATGAGCTAGAGGACCAGATGAAGTCCACTAGATGAGAATTCTGTTTTCACCCATTAACCCCAGCCAGTCAATGACCTGGAGTGTCTTATTTCCAACCTGTGCATTTCTCGGGAACCAAGAAAGTATTACTAAATTATTGTTCTTATTAAACAATTTTATTGCACAAATATGCGCCATAATAAAAATTGGTGGGGGGGGGCTGAGTCACATATTTGAAATATAACCTGAGTTTGTGGCACAGTACAGTGCCAGCATTGCACGTGGAACAGTACAGTGGTGCATATCACGTGGAGCAGTGCTTGTATGTCATAACATACTGTTGGCACTGAACATGGCGCAGTGCGGTGTCAACATCCCATGTGGCTCTTCACACAGAAG
This sequence comes from Neoceratodus forsteri, assembly GCA_016271365.2. Lineage (NCBI taxonomy): Eukaryota > Metazoa > Chordata > Ceratodontiformes > Ceratodontidae > Neoceratodus > Neoceratodus forsteri. The sequence goes on along the minus strand of CM057449.1, from coordinate 1,268,974,222 downwards.
GCCTGCAACCTCCTGATCCTTCCCTCTCATGCAGTGTTGGGTAAGTTACTTTTTCTATTACATTTGAAAACTTGTTCCAGAAAGCTCTGTGCAGTCGCTAGCAAGGATGGAGAAGTACTGGAAGATGTGATACACCTTACAGATGCATTTATTTATGTCTTTTTATACAAAAGAAATGCTCAACTGTAACTGATTACATTTATTTGAAAGTAACTAGTAACTGACCTATTACTTTCAAAAAATGTAATCTGTTATAGTCGTTTAATATTTTTGTATTGTTTTTGTATTAAAAGAAATAAGTAACTATAATTGTAAGGTGTATTACTTTTTCTAGTATTTCTTCATCCTTGCTAGTGACTGCACAGAGCTTCCTGGAACAAGTTTCCAAACGTAATAGAAAAAGTAACTTACCCAACACTGCACTCATGGGACTGCACCTAACTTCCCATGGTGGAGCCTGAAACCCCAGTCCCTTTGCAGAGGCTTGCAACCCCCCCCCCCCCCCACACACACACACACACATTTGTAACGCAGGGCCTGCACCTCCCTATGCAGGGCGTGTACCAACCTTCTGAGCACCAGTAGTGGCACTGCATGTGGCAGAGCGCAGTGACAACAGTGTGGCACAGCATAGTAATGGCAGTGCACGTGGCACAATGCAGGGTTGGCAGCACAGTTCATTGACAGCCATACATATGAAACAGTTCATGGCACAGCACAGTAGCAGCAGTGCAAGTGGCATAGAGTAGTGATGGCCATGCCCATGGTGCAGCTCAGCAGTGACAATCCACGTGTTACAGAACAGTGATGGCAGACCACATGGCACACTGCCGTGTCCACTGTGCACATGGTACTGCACTGTGGCAGCAAAACATGTTGCACCCAGCTGTGTCAGCACTGCACTGAGTTATACACAGTGGTGTTACCACACTGTGGTGTGTGCTCTGCCAACACTGCGCAGTGCCACGTGCAGTGCAGTGCACACACCACAATAGGCCACATGCAGTGCTCACGCAGCACTGTGCCAGGTGGCAGGCTGCCACTTCAGTATGCCACGTGCACTGCCAACACAACACTGCCACATGGCACACTGACACTGCTGTGCCATGGTGATGCTGACACCACACTTTGCCACATGCAATGCAGATACTGCACTGTGTCATGTGCGACACCAACATTGTGCTCTGCTATGCATGGCTAAAGATAAGATTTCTTTCAGAGTGAGTACTGTACTTCTCACTTTTGAATAGAGGTGAGTAAAACAACATTTTGATGCATACTAATAGCAAAATATGGTAAGCAGTGCAAAATAAAATGCTACAAGAAATTCATTTGTGTCATTTGTCTTCATTTATTATTTTGTTTTTGCTACATATTGCCAGTTGAAATTAATGAAGAGCACAGCCAAGCACTTCGGAAATGAACAGCGGTAAAGCTTCCGCTTGCGATGCTAACATCGCTGGTTCAGAAGCAAACCGATGATGTGAAAGGGCTGGCTGTGGGGAGGAGGATCGAGGACTGCTCTTCTCGGGGGGGGGGGTCTTCTGGCTTTTGACCAACCCCTGGTGGAAACTGGGGGTGGAACAGCCAGTGATCGAAATATTCGCGATGCGTGCCGGATGTCCGGCGCTCTGTGCACCTATATGTCACTGCACGCCTCACCTCCCTGGGGGCAGAAAAAAAATCATCTGCCTGTGCAGGAGGATGTCTACCCTCCACCAGACCACATGCAGCCAACCAAGGCCCTCCCCCCAGATCCTGAACCAGTCTCCATTCATGGAGAGGCATCTCCCTGACGATGCGCCCTGGGGGGTAAGCTAGGGTGCACTCCAGTGGGGTGGGTAAGTCCCAGCAGATGGGGGTTGGGTGACAGGGTTGGACATATGGTGGCCAGCCGACGGCCAAAAAAGAAAGTTAATAAAAAATTGCAATTTACAGCTCATTAGGTTTTGCATGATTTTTTTTTCATATTGGTTTATCTCCTTAGCAGAATAATTGGGGGGGTCTCAGCCCTGTACCTCTCCCTATGGACCGGCATCTGCCTCCCCTGGGGCTTTACTCATAGATGGGCACCACTGTGGATTCCCCCCATGGCAGAGTTGGGAGGAAGGGCCATCCTCCAACCCCGACCTGAGACACAGTCTAGCTCAGACAGTGGTGGTCATGGTGGCAGCACAGGTCTGCAGACGAATGTGCCATCTCTGGGGTACCAGTGGCCCTGTGTTATGCCTCCCCGGGTAAAACTTCTTCATTTTGGCATAATTTTACCATGCTCAGTAAAGACATAAAGTTTTATAATGATACTATTTTTTCCCCTCCTCCTTGTACCATTTTACCTACAATGTCCACACCACACAGAGCTCTGTTCTCCCAGTGACACGAGCAGGCGAATAGGGGATTACATCTCCGTGGGGAGGAGTGAAATGGGGGCCTCTTTTGTGTAAGTAGAAATTCAAAACCCCACGTGCCTTTGTGCAGTGTCTTCTTCTCTTTTTTTGTGGGGGAGGGGGTTAAATATCTCTATTCACCCGAGCAGCTGCCATAGTGAGTTGCAGGTAGGACTATGCTCATAGATGTGGCTATGCAAATTAATTGGATGCTGTGCGAGAAACAGTGAATCACCCAAAATACAAACATCTGTCATAGCGTCCCCGTGTATTTCTGCAGTACTTTTGTTAGTATTCTAACACTATTATTCTGAATACTCATTCACAAAACTGGACTGTCTTGTACGGTATGGGCTGCAGGCCCATTGGCTCTTGCTCTGCAAATAGGCGTGCAACCCTACGGCGTCAGCAGTGTGAGGCGGGGCGGAAGGCGGTGGGATGCTGCCGGCTGCCGGGGGAGCGGTGGTGGGGCTTCATGTGGTGGGTGGGACACTAGGCACCAGGGATGTGTTGGGGGTATTTACTGCATATCCCGCGATCGGGAGTTTCGTCCACTGGACCACCAGGGATCTATTCGGGCGGGTTGTTTTAACTAATGCAGCCTGTGGTCGGGCTGGTGGGGGAGGAACATTTCTGCTGTTACCCTAGATCAGGCCAGTGGGGTGGTGGTGGGATTTTCACTCTTTTGCCCGCGATCGGGCTGCAGGGGGCGTTGGTCCCCGGCAGCTGCTGCCTGGCAGGCGCCAGGCGCAAGTCCTAGGGATAGGTGCACCTGCATGCTAATATGGCAGCAAATGGGGCCATAAGCAGATGCAAATGGCCCCCTACGCTATACATGAATTATGGCCCCATTTGCATGTCACCCTTTTGAATATGGGATTTCTGTGTGGCGCAATGGTACTTCGCCACGCGAAGTTGTATGCTCCACTCTGACAACTTGCGGGCGCCAAGTTCCACTGCGCCATGCCATGCACAGTGGCTGGGGTTAAGATATTCAAAGGAGTTGCTCAGCCAACTCCTTGAATATCACCCCACAATACCCCGCGCAACTATTTTAGCAGCGCAGGGCTTGCGCCTCAGAATGGCGCAGTTTGAATATCCAGCCCACAGTGTGTTGATGCTGTAGTAATGGCAAGTGTCGCTCCTGGTTGGTGCAGCATAAGACGTTTTCTTCCCCAAAAACACAGGTTCTCAGTTCACACACTCCCACACAGAGATTTATTCTCGTATATGCCTCCTCATGTCACCGGGAGCACAGAACTCTAGGGGGCATGGACACTGTGGGTAAACATGGCGTCACAAGGTGGAAAAAAACAGTAAGATCATTGCAAAAGTTTGTCTTTACTGAGTGTGGTACAATAATGCCGAAATGAAAAGGCTTTACTCGGGGAGACATAGCCTTGCCTTGCTGCAGCAGTAGAAGTAGCGCAAATTTAAAAGCCCTTTTGATGGCTTTGGGGGTGATGCTGTAAGTGAAGCAGGCAGACAGATCAAAATCAAAACAAGCATTTCTCAATGCCGAACATTTGATGCTTGTGAATTTTTTTAAAACTTTTTGACCCCAACTTTTGAAGATACTTGTTTTAGGATGTGCTTCATAGAAATGACGTACCCTCAAAGGAACATCCACTCACTGGCCCAGTGGCGTGGAGGGATGAGTCATCTGTGCCTTACATCCTGCCACACCGGTGACCCTTGTTCGCAGTGCGAGCAGATCGCTGAGGAAAGGGAGAGGACTGAGTGTCCAGAGGGACAGCTCTCTTCCTCCAGGGAGCGAGACATGTCTGCCTCACCGAATGACTGCCTCCAGATGGAGGCCTGAGGGTTGAATGTAATGGGGCACCAATGGAAGAGTGGGTGCTGTGGACTCCGCAGCATGTGTACACTTTCACATACGCATGCTGACATGTCGCACCCCAGCAATGGGGAGGAGTAGGGAGAAAAAGAAGGAAAAACACCTCACTGCAGCTGGATGAAGATCAACACCTCACAGGCTCCGCACTGGTGGCTGGGCAGCTGATCCTGTGGCCAGAACAGCTCAAGGTGAGATCCTGGAGCCGGATGATGGGGCTGGGAGGAGGGGGGCTGAGCAGATAGGGGCCACAGAGGGGAGAAAGATGCAGAAAGCATTAAAAAAAAAAGGAACATCCACTCTGCACCCAGAATGGATTTCTGCCACTGTAACAGCCCCCTACTCTCAAGGAATATCCACGTTTCACCCTACCCTCCTCCCCCAATTGAATGCCGACCCTGGCTCTGGAACAGCCTAATGCCCTCAACAGAATGTCCTTATAGTTTCTGGAACAGCCTACCCTCCATGGAATGCCTTTTACAGCTGGAACGGTCACCTACCTCCAGCTGAATGCACAGAATGGCCTCCTACCCTGAAAGGTAAAGGTAGGTAGGTAACATTGTTTAACCAGGAATAGCACACTAAGCCGAAGCTTGTTTCCAGATGCGACCTGGGAGCACAAGGAAGTTAAGTGACTTGCTCAGGATCACACAGTATGCACCTAGACAGCTGTAGAATTCAAACACTGGTCTCCAGATCTGTAACCCGGAGCCTTAACCCACTGCGCTATACTGCATCGAAAGGAACACCCATCCTGCACCCAGAATGGCCTCCCGCCTGCACTGATGCAGAGGACCATTTTCAGTCACGACCCAGGCCACAAGGTGGCAAAAAATAGGTAGAGGTACAAACAGTCAATAATAAGATACAATACGTGTACACCTAACAGATGGTGGTGAGGGTGGAGAGAAAGAAACAGTGGTACTGTAATGACAATGTGCAGACAGGGTAGACAGGTAATGCTATATCAGTATGTACACAAGCATAGCCAAAATACAGATGGTGCAAGACACAAGCAGTAATGGTATACAGGTACATGATCCAATTCAAGTCCAAGTGAGAAAAAACAGTTGCTGTAATAAAAATTCAAATAGAAAAACAATCACAGTTCATAACATCAAAGGGGCAAGACAGGAGGAAAGGGGGCAAGGGTAGGCTTAGGGGTGGGGGCAGGAAGGAGAGAGGTGGGAAAAGGGGCAGACTAGTGGGGGCAGGAGGGTATAAGTGCTGTAGGGCATCAGGTAGAAGTCTGAGTGCTATTAGAGCATAACAGAGTTGTAGACCCTAGCATTGCTGTACGGAACAGTGACATTTTGCAGCAGTGAGGAGCCAGGTCTTCAGGTTATGTTTAAAAGCTAGGTGGGAGGGGGATGTGAGAACATACAGGAGGAGCTTGTTCCATATGGAGGGTGCAGTGACTGAGAAAGCTCAGGTTCCCATGGTGGTGGAGGCATGGAGTACTTCTAGCGGGGGACTGAGGATGCCCTGAGATTCCTACGGACCACTCTACCTGTACCTGTCAAAAGGGGTGAGTAAGGGGACATATGTTGGCTCCTGAGGGAGTTGTCCACCAGACAGTCCATTGCATAGTCAAAGCAACCTTGTAGGGTGAGCCAACCAAGTGACTGGTAGAGTGAGCAGTGGTGGGAGCAGTAAGGGGCTTGAAGGATGAATCGACAGAGTTATATGTCAAATTTAGCCACTTATGCAGGGTGGTGGATAGGTGTGAGCAAACTGGGGAGCAGTAGTCAAGGAGGGGAAGTAGGCTGCCATATGCAATGGCTAGGTGCGCTTCGGCAGATAGGTAATGTTTGTGGTAGTACGCGGCATCTAGCCTTCTGGTGGATCAGGCACACCATATGGTTGACATGTTCTGAGAAAGAAAGGGAGGAGTCATGGGTAACACCTAGATATTTGAAGGATGTGACAATTTCAAGGGGAGGACCAGCAGGGGTGAGAACAGGGAGGGAGGAGTTGGCTTTGGTGGCTTTGGATAGGAAGGGTTTGGAACCAAACAGCATGGATTTAGTTTTTTTTCATTGTCTAGTAGCTTGTTTGAAAGGCACCAATGATGGGCGGATGCATAGTTTTGTCTGAGAGTGGATAAGATTAAGTCAACAGACGTACTTTGATACTTTGACCTTGGTTAAACCCATTTCATTTGCTGAACTGGATTGGGCTATTAAAAATCTAAAATCAGGCACTGCCCGGGGTTGGATGGACTGTCGTGTGAATTCTATAAATGGTTGTTGCACTACTGTACATGTTGCAGGAATTATTAGCTGTTTATAACACCGTACTCCATGCTTCGGCATTACCTGTAGATATGTATACAGGTTTGTTTGGGTTTTTCTTTTGGTTAAGAAGAGGGATAAATCCCTACTCTTTAATTGGCACCCTATTACTTTGTCAAATTTGGATTTTAAGATTTTCACTAAAATTGTGAGTAGACGGTTATTCCTGGCTATGAATGCAGTTATCAACCCTGCACAGTCATGTTTCTTGCCAGGCAGAAAAATCACTGATGTTCTGTTTTTGTTTGGGGAACCTGTTGAAAGGGTTAAGTGTGGGGAAATTATGGGGATATTTGTTCAGCCTGGATCAATCTAAGCCTTTTGATAGGGTGTCCCATGATTTCCTTTGGAGATGTTTGAAATCCTGTGGTGTACCACAACAGTTTGTATGTTGGATTCAGAATTGTTATATTTTTTTTTCCTTTTCTTTGGTAACTGGGTAAGGCCCACTAGGCACAGGTGCCTGTTTTCAGGGGTGACCCAGGAGCACTGGGGAGTTTAGCTGACTTGCTCAGAACCACACAGTATGCAAGTGGAGGTTGTGGGAATCAAACCCAGGTCTGTCTGCTGGATGTACCAAGCTCATTTACAGCTCGTTGCTCTAACCTCTAGGTTGTCCCACTAGCCCCATCAGACACCAGTTTATAAATTTATAAATCTGCATCAGTTATTCCTTCTGCAAAGGGGTGGTTGGGTCAGGAATGTATGATACAAAGAGGAGTCCGACAGGGGTGTCCCGTTAGTCCTCTTTAGTATATTTTGTCTTTAGATGCCCTGATTTGGACTTTGAACCTGTCTCCTAGGATTATGGGTATTTCTTTAGCTAATCAGTTGCCAGTGTCTAAAACATTGGCATGTGCTGTTAGTCTGTGCCTCATATTGGCGAATGCACATTCCGGGGTTGCCGCCAAAGAAGTGCTTCAAAAATTTTCCGCTACTACAGGACCAGTGATAAACTTCCAGAACAGTTTGTGCATGATCCTTGGGGACAGAGATCAGACTACTGGTGAGACTGCAGGAGTTCCGGTTTCTGGAGGCCCTGGTAAAATCTTAGGTATTTTATTTGGACCTGATAATATGGCACAGCTCAACTGGGAATATCAGCTGGCCATACTGTAGGCATGCAAAAGGTTGCACAACAGAAGAAGTGGCACATGAATAAAAAGAAGCATGTATTTCTCATTAGAACCTATTTACTCCTTATTTTTCTATATCTTAACTACATATACCCCCCCCACACCGCCACGGTTGGAGGTGAAATTATACAGTTGTTTTTTTGCAGTGTCTATGGGGTAACAGGCTGAATCCTATTAAACAGGGAGTCACGTACTCAGCCCTTCAGTTGGGTGGTATAAATATGATTAACCCTATAGCATTCTTTTTTAGCATATTACTGTATGCTAACATCAGGCCTGTTCTTTTGTCCACTGTCCAGATTGGGTTCCTTGGATAAAGCACCAAATCTCCTCAGTTTTGGTAGAATGGGAGCTGGGTACCTCTGTTCACAAAAATAAGCGGACTCAGAAGATGCCTTCTTATTTAGATGTACGCTTTGATAAAATCTAGAACTGAGAGATTCAGCAGACACGTCTTTGTTCCCTTTCTAGGCAGTTTTCTACAATATGGCAGTTCAGGATCACTTTGTTGTACAGCCTAACTTCTGTAATGATTCAGTTCATGAACAGGAATGTATTGGGAAATTGTTCACTGACTCCAGGGTACCTTCTGAGATGTGGGATGTGCTCTGGCTATGTGCTCCTGGCAAATTAAATGTTAAAAATAATTTGAAACATAAAAATGTTTGTGAAAGATACTGTCCTAGGCCTTCATGTCATACTGTTTTAGAAACTATGGAACATCTCTGTTTTGAATGCCCATACATTCAAACTTTTTGGATTTTAAGTCAAAAATGGTGGGGAACTTGACCTTTCATAATATATCTCTGGAGGTTTTTTCCTTGGCATTTTTTCTCCGCAGTGGTATAAATATAATACCAGTAGCATAACAGTTACATTGGCATGCTTTAAATGCTGGATATTGCACGTACATTGTAGACTAGTACTTCAACAACAGTACATATCACAGGAGGAATTACTCCACATGATTATAAAGGACATTTTACATATTCAGGACATGGAACAAAAACAGGTTACAGGGACAATTTTTCATGAACGGTGGAACTCCCTGTTTTGGTTACAGTGATGTTTTTTAACTTCACTAATTTTGTGCAGGCCTCAGTTTGTTATTGATAATTCCTTGGTTTTCTTTTTGTTTGCTTTCACTTTCCTTTCCACTGGCTGTTTTCCTTTGATTTATCACATTATATAGAGGGTAATGGATGGCCATCGGACAATAACCACACTGCAATCACTTCGAGATGTTTCCATGACAACATCGTAAACCTCGAGAGCATAGCTTGAGAGATTTGCCGTTGTCATGGAAACCTTGAGAAGTGATTGTGGTGCATTATTGTCCGATGGCCATCCATTAGCTTTTATGGTGCATGGACTCCATACATTATAAAAGCTAATTCCACTATATCTGGCTTTTCTTTTGTTGCCCGAGTGGTCAGACTTGCCCGATATCTCCCCTCCCCTCGTGATCAAGCCCTGAGCCGTTCTCTCGCTAACCAAGAGTGTATTTAAAAAAAAAAAAGTTATTTCAGCCCCATCAAGAGAAACATTTGGCTCGACTGCAGTTTATGATTGTACCATGGTGCGGCTCTCCTGTTTTGTCATCGATGGCATTTTGTGGAAAGAGCGAGAGACGCGCATGCGCAGAGGTGCCAATGCTGTAATCCCATTGCTATGACGTACTAAAGCAGGGTTTACAGGAGCCTGATGTCCTAGTGATGGGATTACAAGGTTGTAAAGTGATCTTTTTCAGACAGTAACAAGCGCTCCCCATACATTATATGTTGATATACTGATGTTAATGTTGCACTTGTATATCATTTGATGACTTAATAAAAAAAGTTCCCCTGATCTTGCAAAAATTGCCTTAGCCCCATACATGTAGAACTGCCAGCAAAGATGTTAGTACAGTTTAACAGCCTCACTCCCTATTTCCTATTCCCATTCTATTACTCCCTACATAGAGTGCCTGCAGACCCATTCAGTACCTCCCGTCATCAAAAAGCTATTTTTCAGGGCGGGGCTGCAGTGCTCAGATGGCCGCTCGGCCCGTATACAGAAGGTACAAGCCAGGCATTCTAAGTTAAAATTTCAGTATCTAACCTTGAAAAAAAATTCTAAAGCTAATTTATTTAGCTAATCAGGCAGGCAACTTCCGGAATGAGTTGCCTGCCCGAATCATGTCAGCAGTTCCTTAATGCTCTGCCTCAGTCTCTCACTCAGTGCTCATCTATTGCTGTTTTCAAAAGCACTCTAACAAGCCTCCTCCTCAACAACTCTTCATGCAACTGCCCTTAGGCCCACATTTTCAAAGGAGATGTGCAACACAAAGTAGAGATGCACTACCCATCTCAAAAAATGCGCCAAAGCACAATGTTTGAAAGACAGCGATGCAGCGCGCATCTCCAGATGCGCCATCACACGGAAATAATGTATACAGCACAAATAAAGGGGGCATTTCCATGAATATGCCACAAATCCCTATATTCAGCCAAAATGTGTCGTGCATCTGCCACACATCTTGGAAAAAAGCTGCCCAAAGTTAGGCATACAAAAGGGTGGCCTAAATCGGCCAGCCATCCACAGGCAGGCCATCCGGAGACAGCCCTTGGAGGTACACAAGAACATGCTCCAGGCACCCAGACACAGCAGTCATGACAGGATGAATGAACCCTGAGCCACAGGTGCACCACCTACACCATCCAGGGAGTAACACCCCACACTGCACTCTGGACGTAGATACCCAGCAGCCACATGCCAGTGCTGTCTTGTGACCCCCGGCACACCAGTGAGGCAGACAGCCACACTGCAGCACATGTACCAGGGGCCATGGCTAGCACTCATGTAGCCTGCAGGGTGCCACCTGGTGGTGGCATGCACCCAGACTGACATCTGTGGCAACAGTGCCCAGATTCCCTGGTGGTACTAATGTACTCATGGCATGGGCCAGGGACTGACCAATGGCACACACACATGGTGGTACACCATGGGTGCATACAGGTGGGACCCACCCACCCAGGTACCTGTTCACTGCCTGCACACTGCCATCCCTTGCAGTGCCCACCAGGTACCTCCCATACTGGGGGGGGTGGGGCACTGCAGGTGACTGTATGCATTATATGGAGCTGGTGTATCACATGCATGTGTCATCCTGATTGGCCTGTGTCACCCTGTGCCCGCCCCTGTTGCATATCCAAGTGGCCCCTGTGGCCACTGTCCAGGTGAGCCACCTGTACCCCTGTACAACCCTGAACATGGCTACAGGGTGCAGCACTGTACCCAGGCCAATGTAGTCTACCCACCCACACATGGTAACCTGTCAAAATGGCGACTGAACTTGAGTGACTCGAATATGAGCAACTCAAGTTCAGCACTCATTATGTGAGCTACCCTGAAAGGGTAGCGATGGGCGAACAGCAAGGTGACCGGAAGCACAGGATGGGAAGGTATGTGGGAGGTAGTGCGATGAGAGGCTGCTGAGCTGGCCATGTGGTGTGGTGGTGAGGGTGGCTGGCTACAGTGGGGAGGGTGCAGGGTTCATTGCTGGGGAGGCAGACAGTATTTTGTGTTTTGTGGGTGGGAGTATTTTTTTTACAAGTTTATCCCCTTCCCCGACATGCACTCCCCTGGAGTTGAACATCCTTAGTAAGGGGTGTGCGGGAGGTGCAGCCCCCTGCATAAAAAAAGAATTGTGTTCACTGGTCTTGCTTTGCTGGGAGTATACATTGCCATTTCGGTTTTTCAGTGATGTACACTCGCTGTAATGGCAATCGCTATTTGGTGATTGCTGTTATGACATGGAAACCCCACACACTACCATCCCAGCACACCTGCCTGCTAGACTGCAGTACCTTCTGTTTACCTTTGTTGGGTGGTGGGGCAGCCCTTCAAAGATGGAACTGAGCATGCTGGGGGTATGCAAATGCCCTGAATACATTCCAGTAATGAGCTCCGGCATGTGGGATTTGGGCTCGGAATGTGCAATGAGGCCATTTGCATATGCTAGCTGAATATTGTAAAGTTGCACCATGCCCATCTCGTCTGTCCCAGTGCATTTTCCTATGTACCTGCCTATGGTGCGCAGTCCCCCTGCCTGAGACGTACCACACATCTTCAGATGCATGATCGCACATGTTTGAGATATTCAGCCGTACATGTGCGAGTGCATCTTCCCATGCATCTTCCTAATATACCATTTTTTTGGGGCTGGTGCATCTCAGATGTGTGGCACAGGCACTTGTGCAGTTTTGCAGGGGACTTTTGAATATGGGGTCACAATCTTTACCTTTCCTTTCTCTCCAATTTCTTTTGACTCGCCCAACAATTACCCTGCCCTTCCCATAGTTTCCTAAGTCTACCCCAACAAAGCTTTGTAAATTATTGTGTTACTACCTCAAAGATTTGTACATAATTGTTCATGATTTGTGCACAGTTCTTTGAAAATTCTTGTGTTTTACCTCAACCTATTTGTATCTAATTCTCCAGTATATTTTTGTATGTATGTTTTGTATGCTTTTGTAATTGTTTTGTTTTGTTCCCTCTACTGTTTCTTCTTGATTCTGATACACTGAACGCTGGTGAAAATGGGCAATTATGCTCACATGCCTTTCCAGCATAAAATAAAAATGAAATGAAATCTAATGATAGTACAGAGGAGCTCCCATGGAGGTAAGGGAGCTTCCTCTTATTTGTCTAAAGCAATAGGAAAGGTGCTCTTTAAGCTGCTTAGTGAACCTATGGGGGAATGTCTGGTCCGGGCATATGCAAAGGTACAGAAGGAGGGCACACAACCATAACTAGCAGGGAGGTCACGATATGTGTGCTCCCCAAGCCTACTATGGACCCCTCGGAGTGCGGCTCATACCAGCCAATTTTGCTGCTGAACTATGACAACAAAATGTATGCCAAGGTATTAACCACCAGGTTGGATAATGTTTTAGGTTCTGTCATACAACCTGACCAGATAGGGTTTGTCTGAGGCTGCCTTTCCTACGATACTATGAGAAGGCTACTGAATGCAGTGCAGGTTGGGGCTTGGCATGGGGGTTGGGGGTGGGGAAGGGATGCATTCATGTTTTCCCTGGATGCTGAGAAAGCTTTTGAAAGAAAAGAATGGGAGTAATTTTTTGGGGTGCTGGAGAGGTTTGGCTTTGGGCAGCCCTTTATTTGTAAGACCAGACTGATATATCAAGATTTCACCACGTACATGCTGCTAAGTTGCAGTCTGTCGGAGGCCCTCCCATTGTATTAAATACGAAGCAGGAGTGCCTCCTCTCCCCTCATTTCTTTCACTCTGACAATTGAACCCTTGGTTATTAGTATCAGAGATAACCAGGAAATGCATGGCTTAACATCTCAGTCAACTAGGGTCCCAAAAAATAACTCTTTATGCAGACAACATTTTGATGTATTTGATGGAGCCCAGAACCACTGTTCCTGCACTTTTAGATACTTTGGATGATGTCTTCCTCTTTTTTGTGGTTATAAAATTAATATACAGAAGTCTTACCTATGGGGATGGGCACAGCACAAGGTCAGGTGGGGACAGTTCAAACACCCATTGTGGTCGCAGAGCATCACATCACGTTTCTGGTGCTGAATGTAGGAACCTCAGCTGAAGGGCTGTACACCATTAATTATAAACCACTGTGAACGTGTGGGATAAATAACTGACACAACCAAGCAGGGATCAAGTGCATAGAAAACGCACATATGCGTTTGACAATGTATTTTGTAGAAAAAAATCAATAAATATATACAGAAATTGTAGAAGAAACAAAAAAAATGTTAGTCCTGCATAACAAAATCACTTCAGGACTGAGTGCTTTTCCCAGCAGAGACAGTGGCTTCGTTTCAGCCTAGATAGTCCAGTGTAATACCTCCTACATGTCAATCGTCTGTGAAAATCAGCACACTCCAAAGATCCTTCTCCCCTCACTGACAGCACCAGACTGGCTGAGCTATCTATGGTCCCCTAGTGGTGAGCTCTATATGTACCCTAGGGATTACATCACACTCTGTGGGGGAGTTCCCATTGGCCATGACATTACATAATGGGGAGTTTCCATAGGTCATGACATTACATAATGGGGAGTTTTCATATTTTCCTATGCTTTAACATGCAGGGGCTTTTTATTTTGGCCCTTTTTGCCCACATATGCTTTATTTCTACAGGCAGTCCCAGTAATAGCATTTCTGGGGCTGCAGAAACTCATTTTCATTTAGTTATGGGACACTATGGGGCTTTTTATACATCTGCCTGTAGTGTCTCGCTAAACGGCAAGTGGTATTTCTTTAACCACACTTGCAGTTTCTTCTGATGCTTTGGAGCATGCTTTTGCTCCGAAGCAATTCTCCTATTTCCAGCTCCGAACAAGGCACTTATCTTCAGCCACTTGGTGTGGCATAACTCACTCCAGAGCACCCTGCTCCAAAACGAATTATGCTCCTGTGTCACACTTCTAGACTGGGAGCATTGTCGGGCACCGGAGTAATTTTTTCCTCATGAAGCTACAACATGCAGCCACGGCTTTGGTGCTCAGCACCTCTACTTCAGGTGCACAGCTAATATTTATTTCTCAGGGGCACCAGCTGCTCTTAAACCTAAAGCACGATGTGCACTATTCATTATCTCCAAATCAGGAGATAAAGGAGAAGTGTTTTTCAGCACTAATGTGCAAGCAGTGGGGGTTCTCAGGAAAACAGGGGACAGTAAAGCAAAGAGAATGTCAGGTTGGACACCCTGACATAAAAAATGGAAAGACAGTAAAAGAAAAAGGAGCTAGGAAAGAGTAAAAGGGAAAAATGGTGGGGGGGGGGTTGCACATCTGACTTTCTGTACTTTGTTTTACTGGTAATAACAGGAGCACCTTGTTACACACCTCTGCCACCAAGAGGCAACAGTATTTACTGTTTTCAGACACCTTCCTGATACCCTAGGAGGGTTGGAGCTTCCGCCCACCCACTCTCAGAAACTCCGCCTCAGGGACCCTTATAAATATGTACAGCATCTTCCTATAGGCATGATAATCTCTACAATACTGTACTTTTCCGAGTCTCAAAATTATGGGTTGAATACAAACCCTTTACTCGTACATCATATCACTACTTTCAAGTATCATATTGTACAGAAAGCAAAAACACATTAATACACACATTTCATCAAGTTTCATCAGTACAGGCCCCATGTCGAGACAAGAAATCTGTGTTATAGTGTTTTGAACCTGCTCTATGCTGAATGGTGAAACGGTAAGATTGCAGAGCCAAGTACCCCCATATTATACTACCATTCTTGTCCTTCATCTGCTGGATCCAGCACAGAGGGTTATGATCTGTAAGAACCTTATACTCTGCACCCCATAAATAATACTTCAAAGCCTCTATTGCCCATTTTAATGCTAAGCATTATTTCTCCATGGTTGAATACTTTCTCTCCCTCTAGCGAAGTTTGCGGCTGATATAAATCATTGGGTGCCCTTCCCACTTCTTGGTCTGGGAAAGAACTGCACTGATGCCGGTATCAGATGCATCAGTGTGCACTTCAAAAGGGAGTGAAAAGTCTGGGCTGAGCAATACAAGTGAGGAACATAGGATAGTTTTAATAGTCTGAAAAGTTTTGTCTCACTCCTGGGACCAGCACACTTTATTAGGGCAATTGTTTTTAGTCAGATCAGTCAGAGGCATTGCTATGGAGGCAAAGTTTGGTACAAACCAGCGATAGTAACTGGCCAGACCCAAAAAGGACCATACATGCTTCTTTTCAAGGGGTATGGGACTGTCTGCTACTGCCTGAACCTTACTGACATCTGGTTTTACAGTACCCTCTCCTATAACAAAGCCCAAATACTTTGTCTCTGTTCAGGCAATGGCGCATTTGGTGGGATTAATGGTTAACCCAGAGTCACATATGGACGGCACTGAGGTGTACAAGGTGCATGTGCCAGTCAGGACTAAAGATGGCAACGTCATCAAGATAGGCTGCACTGCACTGGAAATGGGCATGTAAAGTCTGGTCCATGTACCGCTGAAAAGTTGCTGGAGCCCCATGCAACCCAAAGGGCATTTTGGTGAATTGGTACAGTCCTATGAGGGTGCTAAAAGCATTATACTCTTGGACCTGTTGGGTTAGGGGAATCTGCCAGTATTCTTTCGTAAGGTCCAGGGTGCTGATGTACCTGGCATTCCCAATCTTGTCTAAGAGGTCATCTATACGTGGCCTAGGGTACCCATCAAATTCCAAAATGGCATTGTTTTTTTGAAAATCTAAGCACAATCGAATTCCCATTTCCTTCTTGTCCACTATAACTATAGGCGATGATCAAGCACTATGAGAAGGTTTAACCACCCCAACTGCTCCATTCTCTTGATTTCCTGTATGACCTCCTGTCGAACTCTTCCGGGGAGCCTATAAGGTTTCTGATGAATAGGTTTTTTTTGGAACACTTTAATGGTGTGCACCACCCCTTTTGCTCTCCCTGGTATACTAGTGAAGGTGGCCCCAAAATACTTCAGCAATTGCTCAACCTCATGTCTTTGGGCTACATCTAAACCGGGGTTAATTTGCATCTCTCTGACTTCTTCTTTCATCTCAAGCCTGTCATAGGCCTCCTCCAACTCAGTAACTTCCTGTTCAGGATGGATAAAATAACTGGGTATGGGGTCTTGCCTATCATGCCATTTCCTTAGTAAATTGGCATGATACATTTTTTCTGGGATCGTCAGCCTGGCATCTCAATTTCATAGTTAGCCTTCCCAGCCTGCCTGACAACCACGAATGGGCCTTGTCATTTCATCAGTAGTGTGTTTTCAGATGAAGGCAGCAATAATAAGACATTATCACTTGGTTGATAAGTTTTATCTTTTAACCTTTAGTCATACCAATCCTTCTGTTCCACCTGTCTATGAACCACATTCTAGTGAGCCATGGTAACAAATCTCACTAGTTTTTTTCTAAGGTTGGATATATAGTCTACAATATTGGAATGACATACTTCTTTCCCTTCCTCCCAGTGTTCCCTCATCACATCCAGTGGGCCTCTGGGGTTTCTTCCATGCAGAAGCGTAAAAGGTGACAATCCTGTAGTGGCTTGGGGTACCTCCCGGTATGCGAAAAGGAGATACAGTAAATACTTGTCCCAATCCCGCCCCTCTTCTTGCACATACTTTTGGAGCATATGTTTTAAGGTTTTATTAAAATGCTCCACTAGCCCATCAGTCTGGGGGTGGTAGGGAGATGTTCTTACAGCTGAAACCCCTAACAATTGGTAAAGCTCTTTAAGGAGTACTGAAGTAAAGTATGTTCCTCTATCTGTGAGTATGGTTTGAGGGATACCTAGACAACTAAAAATCTTGACCAGTTCATCGGCAATCCAAGGGGCCGTTACAGTCCAAAGGGGTATCGCCTCTGGATACCTTGTGGCATAATCACAAACCACGAATATGTACTGATTGCCTTTACGCTTTTTGTCAGGGGTCCTACCACATCCATGGCTATTCTTTCAAATGGGGTCATGACTGTAGGTATTGGCTGTAGGGGCACCTTATCCTGTCTTCCCCCTTTGGTCACCATCTGGCACTCAAGGCAAGTGTGACAGTACTCAGCCATGCTTTCATGCATACCCGGCCAGAAGAACCGGCTTGACAACCTACCTAGGGTCTGATCTCAGCCTTCATGGACAGCCATAGGTACATCATGGGCCAAATGCATGAGTTTCTTTCTAAAACATTGGGCGACAATCATTTGTTTAATACATTCCCTTGTAACAGGGTTAACACAAATTTGATACAACACGTCACTGGTTATAACATACTATGGCTACCTTTCTGCAACCACCTGGTCCACCTGTAAAAAAAAATGTTTTAACGTTTCATCCAGTTTTGTTCAGTTATAACATTAGTCCCAGCTAACTCAGAGTCAATATCAGGTATTCCCTCCTCATGTGATCCCTCCACTTTCATTTTTCAGCTCTTTTCTCCTTTTTAGATTTCTGTGTTTTCCCCTGGTCCTCAAATTGACCTTCATCATAAGGGAAAGCATCCTTGGACTGTTCTCTTTTTGTCTGGGCTCGAGTGGTAACTGCCACTAGTAGACCACAGGCCTGTTGAGATTTTATTAACCGATCAAAGTTCAGAAAATCCTGCCCTATAATGATAAGTACTGGTAATCTGGGTACTAAGCCAACTGTAATCAACTGTGTGTCCTGCTCGACAGTCATTTCCACTGTGGTGGTAGGGTACTGGTGGATATACCCATGGACACATGTAACTTTTGCATCCAGCCCATTACTGCTGTAATTTTTCAATATATCCACCCTTATCAAAGTCTGTTTACTGCCAGAGTCTTATAGTCCTATTAGTTCAGTCTGGCCAATCCCCACAGTAGTGACATATTCCCAGCTGGCTAGAGATACATGCATTGATTTAATTCTTTTATAGGGGCAGTTACGGGCTATGTGTCCCTTTCTAACACAGTTGTGACATATAAGGTCAGCATGATAAGGTTTCTCCCTTCAATCCCCTTGCCAGTTATTACCCTTACCAAGTGAGTGTCTCTGATAAGTAGTATCAAAAGGTCTTACAGGTGTTGTTGGTTGGGGTGAAGAGCCCTGGTATCCTCAGGATTTTGTTAGTCTGGCTGCCAAGTAATCCTCTGCCAGAGCGATGGTCTTCTCTGCTGTGTCGAGCTTGTGTTCTTCACCCATACTTGGACGTCTTGGGGTAAAATTTGAACAAACTGTTCTATAATGATTAGCTCTATGATCTGGTCAAGGGTTTTGACAGTCGGTTGCAACCATTTTGAACAAAAGCTTCTCAGCCTGGCAAATGTCTCTCTGGGGGTGTCTTGGCCCAGCATCCTTTGTGATCGAAATCGCTGCCTATATGTCTTGGTATTAATGTCATACCTATGGAGGATTTCCTCCTTGACCCGATCATAATTGTTAGAGTCGAGGGCAGTCAGGTAACTATATACCAACTGGGACCGTCCAGATAAATAAAGGACCAGTCTGATGACCCATTGGTCTTGGGACCATGCACAGGTCTGTGCTATGCGCTCAAATTTTGCCAAGTAGGCCTCAATGTCATCAGCCTCTGTCAATTTGGTAAGTTTAATGTCTCGGGGTATATTTCTGTCAGGTTGTCCTGGGGTCAGGGCTTGGATGGCTTGCAAGGCATCTCACTACCTCTCATCTTGTCTCTTCCTCTCCTCCTCTTGTAGCCTCCGGTTCTCCTCTGGTAGCCAACACTCCTCCTCTCATAGCCATCTCTCCTCGGCCCTCTCATACTCCATCTCTAGTTGTCATAAGCACAACCATCGCAGAAGATTGCTGGGATCCTCTGGGGCACTTTCCTCCAGCTGTCTCTGCTCTTCTTCCTCTGTCAGGTCCTCATCTGTGCATTCCTCTTCTTCCTTTTTTGCTGCAATCTTTGGTCAAGCTCCTGGTTCCAATCCTAGCATAGACTTCAAACCCAATTTATAAGCCATGGCACAGGTCCATTGGATTTTCCTCGGCTCTGCACTTTTTGCCCTGTGCATGTGTCGGGTATATTACTATACCCCCTGGCAGTGTTTCCCAAGCAGACTAAATGAGCCAGGTATGAAGTGGGGTGGGATGGGAGAAAAGGCTGTCAAGGGGGTGCCAATAAAGGAGGGACTCTGTCTCCACCCCCCTGGGGATCAGGAGGATTGCAGGAAAAGGCCAACTGGCAAAGTGCAGACCAGGGGAAAACAGAATCCCCATGGGAATATGAGCAGGGGAAATGGAACTATAGGGAAAGGGTGGAAGGTAGTCCTGCTAAATGCCAGGAGCTTGGGCAATAAAATGCCTGAGCTCCAGGCAATGCTAACTGAGGGAGCAGTGGATGTGGCAGCGGTCACTGAGACTTGGGCCACTGCAAGACATGACTGGGACCTGAACCTGGAGGGATACACTATGTTCAGGAAGGACAGGGGGGAGGGAAGGGGAGGAGGGGTAGCAATGATAGTCAAAAACTGCATTGGCATAGGGGGAGTAGAGGAGGCGGAGGGAACCGTGGAGGCGATTTGGGTCACCTTGATAACAAGGGGGGGCAAGAGAGTAAAAATAGGAGTGGTGTATAGACCCCCTGCCCTGGCGGAGGAGCTGGAGGACAGTCTGGTGGCAGATGTTAGGAGACACTGCAGACTGGGCAGAGGAACGGTGGTGGTGTTGGGGACTTAAACATGCCAGGAACAGACTGGGAGACTATGACATCCTATGTGACCAGGGAACAGAGGTTGTTGGATGTCTTTCAAGACGCGTTCCTAACTCAGCAGGTGAGGGAACCGACCAGGGAGGCTCGGGTACTGGATGTGGTCCTGGCAGACAGTGACCAGATTGGGGGCCTGGAGGTAAGGGACCCATTGGTGGGGAGTGACCATGCCACGGTCTGGTTCTGCCTGGACCTAGGAGGGGTAGAAGGCTGCACAAAGACGGAAGTAACCGACTTCAGGGGGCAGATTTTAAGGAAATGGGAAGGATCCTTAAGGAGCATTTGGATGGGATTGGGTCAGACATGGACGCTGATAGTAGGTGGGAAATCATCAGGAGAGGGATGCAGGATGCTACCAGCACCTGTGCAAGAGTAAGACGAAAATGCGGTAGGGCCCAAAAACCCTGTTGGTGGACCAGGGAGGTCCAGGAGGTGGTGCGGGAAAGAAATCAGCCTATAAGCAATTCAAGTGCTCAAGGAGTGAAAGGGATCGAGGGGAGTACGAGCTGATGGCTAGAAGGGCCACTAGAGTGGTGAGGGCGGCTAAGGCAAGGAAGGAGCAGAACCTGGCCAGGGAAGTTGGAGAGAGGAACAAGGGTTCTTTAGATACATTGGGGAAAAAACGAAGGGTGAAGGGCAGATTAGCAGGATTAAATCAGGGAGGGATGGGCACAAGACCGGGGGAGCAGGCTGAGGTACTAAATGAGTACTTCACCTCAGTTTTCACCCAGGAAAATGGGGTGCTGCATCATACATGGGAGGAGACAGAGATACTGAGGAGGGGGGGACCCTTACCGATCGGCAGGTCTGGGGAGAGGGGGAGGCATCACTGGCAGGTGGGGGGAGGGCTAAGCAGGGAGAAGGGGTACTGGAAGTGGAAATCACAGCTGAGAGAGTGAGGGAAGCCCTCAGCTCCCTTAAGATGGAGAAAGCACCGGGGCCGGATAAATTACATCCCAGAGTGCTGAAGGAACTTGCAGATGTCCTGGCAAAACCCCTGGCAGAGCTTTTCACCATCTCTCTGAGGACAGGGTGGGTGCCCCAAGACTGGAAGGTGGCGCCTTAGTGCCTATCCACAAGGGGCTAAGGGAGGTGGCAGGGAACTACAGGCCTGTCAGCCTGACCTCGGTGGTGGGCAAGGTGATGGAGGGCATTGTCAAGGAGAGGATGGGGGGGACCTGGATAAGTCAGGGTGCCTGGACGATAGACAGCATGGATTCATCCCGGGGAAATCGTGTCAGACAAACCTGGTGGAGTTCTATGACTGGGTGACAAGTGCCTTGGACCTGGGTAAACCAGTGGATGTCCTCTTTCTGGACTTCAGCAAGGCATTTGACTCTGTTCCTCACATGGGCCTGTTGGATAAGCTGGGAGAAATGGGGGTGGGGAACCAGATGATCAGATGGATAGGCAATTGGCTCCAGGACCGGACCCAGAGGGTCGTAGTTGGTGGGATAGTCTCATCCCCAAGGAGGGTCATTAGTGGGGTCCCACAGGGATCAGTCCTTGGGCCTTCTGTTCAACACCTACCATATCTGACATAAGGACAGGAATCAGGAGTGAGATGAGTCTCTTTGCAGATGACGAAACTGGGGGCGGTGGTGGATGGGGAGGAGGGAAGGGTGGCCCTACAGGGGGACCTGGAGGCTCTGGAAAGATGGTCTAGAAAGTGGAAGCTGAGGTTCAATGCAGGGAAATGCAAGGTACTCCACCTGGGGGCCAGAAACCCAGGTCAAGTGTACACCCCTGGGGGGGGGGAAATGCTACAAGTCTCGATGGCTGAGAGGGACCTGGGGGTGGTGGTGGATGTCAAGATGAACAACTCTGAGACTTGTAGGAGGGCAGCAGCCAAAGCCAACAGGATGCTGGGATGCTCGCTAGGGGTCACCTCCAGAAGGAGGGAAGTGATACTCCCTCTCATAACTGCTTGGTGAGGCTGCACCTGAGTACTGCGTGCAGTTTTGGAGGCCACACTAAAGCGGGACATTAACCTCCTGTAGAGGGTCCAGAGGAGGGCAAACCAAAATGATTTGGGGCTTGGGGGACAGGACCTAGGAGGAGAGGCTCAAGAGCTAAATATGTACACACTGGAAGAGAGAAGGGACCGGGGGACATGATAGAGGTCTTTAGGTACATGAAGAGGGTAAATAGGGGAGGAACAGTCGGGGAATGCTCCGAAGGAAGGAGGAAGGGGCCACTAGAGGGCATGGCTGGAAGCTGGAGGGGGGGAAGATTCAGGGGGGAAGGAGGAGGTGCTACTTCACTGAGAGGGTGGTGGAGCCATGGAATGCACTGTCTAGGGAGCTGGTGGAGGCAGAGACAGTGGAGGGGTTCAAGAGGGGGTGGGACAGGTACAGGGGAAGGGTTCTGGAAGCAAAATCCAATGCAGCAAGAATATCCGGAACTGGGAAGGGAGAAGCCAGAGAAGGTGAGGGGGACAGCAAGGTCAGCACCCAGGTTGGGGACTGACCAAACGAGCAGACACGAAAGACTGTTAGGCCTATTCTGCTGGCATTTTAGTATGTTAGTATCCCACTTCTTACAGCAGTGTGAACGTGTGGGATAAATAACTGACACAACCAAGCAGGAATCAAGTGCATAAAAAATGCACATATGCCTTTGTCAATTTGTTTTGTAGAAAAATCAATAAATATATACAGAAATCATAGAAGAAACAAAAAAAATGTTAGCCCTGCATAACAAAATAATGTCAGGACTCTGCTTTTCCCAGCAGAGGCCGTGGCTTCGTTTCGGCCTAGATAGCCCAGTGTAATACCTCTTACACTTCAATTGTCTGTGTGAAAATCAGCACCCTCCAAAGATCCTTCTCCCCTCACTGACAGCACCAGACTGGCTGAGCTATCTATGGTCTCCTAGTGGTGAGCTCTATATGTACCCTAGGGATTACACCACACTCTGTGGGGGAGTTCCCATTGACCGTGACATTACATAATGGGGAGTTTCCACATTATCCCATGCTTTTTGCCCAAATATACTTTATTTCTACAGAAAACTCCAGTTACAATATCTCTGGGGCTGCAGAAACTCATTTTCATTTAGTTATGGGACACTATGGGGCTTTTTATACATCTGCCTGTAGTGTCTCGCTAAACGGCAAGTGGTATTTCTTTAACCGCATTTGCAGTTTCTCCTGATGCTTTGGAGCATGCTTTTGCTCCGAAGCAATTCTCCTATTTCCAGCTCTGAACAAGGAACTTATCTTCAGCCGCTTGGTGTGGCATAACTCACTCCAGAGCACCCTGCTCCAAAACGAATTATGCTCCTGTGTCGCACTTCACGACTGGGAGCACTGTCGGGCACCGGAGTCATTTTTTCCACATGAAGCTGCAATATGCAGCTGCGACTTTGGTGCTCAGTGCCTCTGAATCAGGTGCATGCTAATATTTATTTCTTGGGGGCACCAACTGCTTTTAAACCTAAAGCGCGATGTACGCTATTCATTATCTCCAAATCGGGAGATAAAGGAGAAGTGCTTTTCAGCACTTAATGTGCAAGCAGGTGGGTTTTCAAGAAAATGGGACAGAAAAGCAAGGAGAATGTCAGGTTGGCCACCCTGGCATGAAGCAACAAGCATTTGTCAATGCTGAACGTTTGCTTGCAGGTATTTGTAGTGGTGTTTGGCACTTATTTTATTTTATTTCATTTTTGTTGACCGGGTAAGTGCACTAGACAAATCCTGCATATTTTCAGGCACGACCCAGGAGAGGGGGCTACAGATGAATGCCAACTGACCTTGAACCAGATTAAGCTGTTGGTGGTATTTTTAGTGAATGAGGAAAATTTGGCCAGGACACCAGGGAAATTCCCCTACTCAATGGTAGGGGGAGTCGCTGTCAGTGAGCTTGCTGACCCTTTTGCCCTGGGATGTCGTTGGAGGAAGACGTTCGGGAGGTAGGGGAGCAGGTCTCCTCCCTGATCTCGCCTTTACTAGAGGCCGCTGTTGATGCCTCGCTTTCTTATTCCCCTGCTTTGTCTGCTATGGTAGGTCCGTCTAGTCTGTCTGCTGCTTCTACTGAATCTCCTGCTTTGCTGTGTTCAGTTGGCTTGTCTGGAGGGAAGCCATCTACTTCTTCGGATTCCGCTTGTTTTTTGAATCCTCCACCTCTTCTACAGGATCGAGCTGGTGCTGTGACAGATGAAGAACCTGGATGTGTGACCGCTGCGTCGGTCTTACCTTCGTCGGAGCCTACTTGAGCCGCATGCCGCAACTCTGCTACACTTGGTCCTGGTGCTCAGGGAACAGATATGTCTGTGCCTGGGAAATCGGGGAGACATTTGGGTATGCTTCGAAAAGGGGGCCTTTCTACTGAGGCTGGTTCCGTTGCTAAGACCCCTGTGGATGTTGTGCCTGTTTTACGGGCAGCGGGTTGGATCCCCACCGAGGGTGGTTGGTCCCCTGATCCCGCTGATGCGACTGTTAAGAATGATGCTGCTTTACACATTACGGATACTGGCAGGATTGTAGAGGACCCTGATACTGTTGCTGTTCGTCCTGGACCGGTACAGCAACCTTTATAACCGGCAGCATGTGGGGAGTTAAGTACCTCTCCTTTGTCTTTGACTGTTTCAACCCAGGTTTCTACTTCTGGGACTGTTTCTGGGCCTCCTTCTGAGTCTGATTTGGGACTTGAGCAAGCCGTTGCTCCAGGCTAGGGGAAGCAGGCTGTTTTCAGGATAGGAGATGTGCCAGCTATTGGAGTGGGGTCTGCCCCTTTGCACACTACTGTTGGTGCCAAGGTATCTGCTCCTGCTTTTCGAATGGCTGATTCATTTAAACCAGCATTTAAGGAGCCTGCTCCTAGACACAACACTGTCCAGCTGCTTTATAAGGGTGGTTTGTCAGACCCCCCGGACAGGGTGTATATTGGGAGGCGTCTTTTGAAGGACTCATTGAAGTTCTATGCTTCGGAAGTTTTTGCTCTTATCCATACCGATGGCAATAACTATGATATTAGTTTCAAGACTGTGGAAGCTTTAGACCGCTTTTGGGTGAACTATAATTCCCTTAAGGATACTCCCCTTTGGACTCCTTTTTTGGCCATTCCTCTTACTAAGCCTGCTGTGCGCACTGTTACTGTTTTGTTTCGCAATGAAGGGGTGGAACTAGCTGATATTTTGTTTTGGCTGAAGAAGCATCGTGAAGTTTTGGAGCACCCTGTTCCTATTATGGACTCTGAACAATTTTGGACGGGTGGTTGGAAAATTAAGTGTAAACTATTTATGACTTAACTCTGGGATTTCTCATCTGCCTAGCTGTTTTTTTGGGGGGTAGGGATGGGGGTTCTCTATTCTACCCGGGGCAACCTAAATCTAGCCATCACTGTGGCTCTAGATTGCATCTCAGTAACGCTTGTGACTCTGAAATGTACTCATTGTCTGGAGACTGGTCATTTGGCTGCCACCTGTTTAAATTTATTTTGTTGTAGTCTCTGTAATGAACAAGGCCACTCTTATGTTAAGTGTCCCTGGGCCTCTCACAATTCTGTGGATGTCCAGTCTCATGATGCCCTTATTACACAGGCCCAGAAAAAGAGCTGTGCTAAGGCCTCTGAAAAGAGGATGCGGGATCTTTTGTCTAACCCTGAGCCCCTGCTCCTGGCTCTAGTTTTTCAGCAGAGTCAGGTTCATGAACGGACTGTCGTCCTGTTTCTGTCCCTGGGCCTGCACCCGCTACAGCGGTGCTATTACCTTCTGAGACCCCGATGGTAGTGGTTGGTTCTAACTTGGTGGAATCCCAGGTGCCTCCCTCTATACCTTCCCAGGACCCTGGTTCTCCACAGGGGGATATGCTTGTGGAGACTGAGCCAGACCCTCTGATTCCTCCCCTTCTTTCTGTTGTTCCTGTTTCGGATACTACTGCTATCCCCCAGGCACTGGAAGTATATCAGTCATTCCAAACTGTTTCTTATAAGAAATGACAATGGGAGAAGTATGGGATTCTGGGCCCTAGAGGAAGGCAGAGCTGGGCCAAAAAAAAACTTTGCAGTCCAATAAATTTGATGTTTTCTGACGGCAGCAGTCTGGGGTACTGAGGAAGAAAAAGATTTGGCCTCAGTTCCTCTTCTGTGGCCTCTTCTGTATGGTGCTTCCTCAGGATTAGAAGATGGTGGCACAGGAAGCTCAAATGGAAGACACGCTCCACGCTGATTCGATTTGTGCAGTTCTTTTTTATTCTGGTTTTTCTTTCCTTTATGGGTGATTTTCGTGTTTTTTCACTAAATTTCAATAGTATGAAAAGTGGATTACAGAGAGATTTAATTTTCTCAGAATTGCAGTTTTTTCACTCTGATTTAATTCTTTTGCAAGATACTAGAATTAGGACATTTAAAGAAATTGTACAATGTTCCTCAGCTTGGACTTTGGGACCTACGTTTTGGTCATCGGGCCCTGA
Organism: Neoceratodus forsteri; assembly: GCA_016271365.2. Classification (NCBI taxonomy): domain Eukaryota; kingdom Metazoa; phylum Chordata; order Ceratodontiformes; family Ceratodontidae; genus Neoceratodus; species Neoceratodus forsteri. The sequence continues at coordinate 1,268,947,916 of CM057449.1, read as the reverse complement.
TAGGTGTGACGGTTTGGGTATTCTGTTTACCAATCCTGATCTGAAGGTTTCTCATTTGATTGATTTGGACCCTGGCAGAGCTATGATTTTGGACATCTCTTACAAGACTTGGAGACTGCGAGTTATTAATATCTATGCACCTCAGAGTAAGGCTACTAGAGTGGACCTCTTTAGGAAGATTCAACCATTTCTATGCACAGCTCGAATGGTCATTTGGGGGGGATTTCAATTGTGGGGTTCATCGGGGTGATAGGGGTTTGCAGACAGACAAGATGTTATGTGATTCTAATGCTTTAAAGGATATTGTTTCAACCGCTCATCTAGTGGATTCTTATTGTTTATTTCATGACACTGGAGGCTTTACTTTTCGTGAAGGCCAGTTACATACTTGGATTGATTATCTTTGGGTCTCCAACTCGCTACATGTTACTCATTCTGGTATTATTGATTTGGCCTTTACTGACCATTCGGCTGTGTATTTGGAATGTCAGTGGGGTGAGAGTCTCTCTTTTGAGAAATCATCCTGGAAGTTGAATGTTTCTTTATTGCACCACACCCATCTGATTGTTGCTTGCAATTCTTTCTGGGCAGCCCGGCTTTCTGTGTCTTGTATGTATGATTCTTTGCTTGAGTGGTGGAGGGAGACAAAGATGGAACTGAAAGCTTTTTTTCAACGTACTGCAGGGTTGCATAGAACAGATTATACCGTTATTTGCAGTGTAGAAAGCATTATCAAAGATTGATTTCCCTTGCTGATTCCACTGGTCAGGATTTTAGCTTTCAGATTCAACAGGCTAAATCTACCATGATCGTTTTCAATATGATGAGAATAGAAACTCTTAAGCAAGAATTGCGATTTGATACGATGGATACAAAACAAAGCGATTAGTCCTTTTAAAGATCATGAGGTTCTCTGTCAAAGAAAGCATGAGGAAGAATTAAGGGATGTTGATGGGAAGGTGTGTGGTAAGGCCCTCTGTTTTCCATCTTGTTTCTGCATATATTAGGATTCTTTTGGTTCTCCCCCCTCAGGCCAGTTTTTGCATTCCTATATTTGCACAGAATAACTTTTAGTCTCTCTTGCCAGATCAGGTACAGCAGCTAGTAGCCCTATTACTATTGATGAGGTTCGAAACGTTATTAAAATCTGATAAAACTAACTGTTCTCCTGGACCTGATGGGCTTCCAGTGGAGTTTTCAAATTTCTGTGATCTTTTGGCTCTGTATTATGTGATTTATTTAATATTCTTTGAACTCTCTGCTATACCTGACTGGTTGGTAGAAGCAGATTTGGTTCTTTTGTATAAAAAAGATGATAAATGATCACTACTTAATTGGAGGCCTATTTATTTGTTGAACTCTGATATCAAGTTTTTGAGTAATATTTTATCTCTTAGGTTGTCACATTGTGTTCATGCCTTGATTAGTTCTGTACAGGGTTGTAGTGTTCCTCATTGTAGTCTACATGATAATTTGCTTTTCCTTTGGGAAGTGTTTTATAGATGTCAGAAGCAATGTGTTTCTGGTTTGGTGCTTAGTCTGGATCAGCGTAAGGCTTTTGACTCCATTTCACAGGAATATTTATTTTTGGTTTTGAATCGCTATGGGATACCTGCTAACTTTATTTCCTGGCTTCAGAAATTATATTATAATGCTACTGTGGTGTCAAGAGTTAATGGCTGGAAAAGGGACAGAATAGGTCTCCAACGGAGTGTCAAACAAGGTTGCCCCTTAAGTTCATTATTGTATGTTTTTTGTATTGATCCCCTTTTACATTACATCCTTAATGATTCTCGAATATTAGGTATATCTTTGGTTGATACCCTTCCCCCTCTGAAAATTCTTGCCTATGCTGATGAAGTAGTTCATTTAGTTAAGGAATGTACACCTGAATCCGTTATTTCGCAACAACTTGCTGATTTTTCCAATGCCTCTGGCTCCAGTATTAATATGGCTAAATGTTCTGGTTATCAGTTTCCCTCGGATACTTCTAGAGTAGTTCAATATGCTGGTATTTCAGTTTCTATGACTCCATTTACTATTTTGGGACTGCAGTTTGGTTCTGATACTCCAGCAGTGGTGAACTGGGAGAAGAAATTAATGATAGCTGAAGGGTCACTGTCCCTTTGGGTTCACGGGCCTTTATCTAAAAGTAAACAGATTTTGTTATTAAATCATTGATTGTCCCCATTTTTCTTTATGTTAGTTATGTTTATCCCCCACCAAAGGTTTTATATACTAAATTGTATAGTTTGTTTTTTCGGGCCTTATGGGGCAGGTTAAACCTAGTCAAGAGGCATATCACTTATCGGACTATTAAACAGGGAGGTTTGGATATGCTTCATCCATTAACTTTTACTTTAGTATTTTCTTTTATTTCAATATTTTGAAGCTTAATCATCCCATAGTAAGGAATTGGATTACTTTTATTGACAGAATGGATACATCCTGTTTAAGGACAATAGAACCATAAGAATACTAGAATGTTTTCTTCGGTTGGAAATTGTTCCTCAAGTTGTTAGAAATGTTTCAACAACTTATTCTTTGGAAGGCTGATGCTAGTTTACTGATGTTGACCACTAGGGAGTTGGTTTATGAATGCTATCATTCAGGTTCAATGTTTGGAACCTATTCCGATTGACATATTGTACAGAACAGGAAAGTCAGGCTAAATTTTTGCAATTGTTGAATCCGAGACTGCGGTTTTGTTTGGGATTTGGTGTGGTTGACCTTGCATGGTATTAAATGTTAAAAACAATAATCGACATAAAGCGATTATTAACCCGTACTGTTTATGACCCTCTTGTTCCGACTTTTGAGACTCAGGAACATTTATTTTTTGATTGTAGTTATCGCGTAACAGTTTTTGGCATTTTAGCTGATTAATGGAACTTACCGATTTGGGGTTCTTACTTATCAGGAACTGATTTATGTTCGGGAACTTCACACTGAGCGTTCCTTTTCATTTCCACTCTGCACGTTCTTTTTGCTATTTTGAAATATTACCTCCTGGCAGTCTCGGTGTAAGTGGGTGCTGCAACAGCATTATGTTCCATATGATGCTTTGTTATTACTGATTGCTGGGCGGCTTCAGCAGATTTATGATACAGATTCAAGCGGTTTCTTACTGATCGATACACTGTCTTTGGCAGTTCCTGTGAATTTGTTTTCCATTAAGCTCCTTTCTGCTTCTCTGATTTTTACCTTGTTTAGTTAGATCCAGAGTTTACTTTACTGTCTGGATATTTGCTGGATCTGGTTGTTTTGGTTGTGCTTCTGTTGTTATGTTTTATTGTACTTTCTAGTATATACTGTCTTTACTGTTTTGAATCTTACTTTCCTTTTCCCCCACAATATTCCCCTACTCTGTCTGTAGGGGGCTTGGCTGTTCTCTGTGATGGCCGTGTTAGTTCTCGGCTGGGCGGTGCAGACGTGTTGGAGGTGGGGGAGTCGGTCTCCTCCTCTACCTCGTTACTACAAAAGACCAACATGGCAGAAGAAAATTTTGCAGATAAATCGTCTTCAGTTGTTTTTTTCCTCAAGACCCAGAGAGGGTTCGGAGCATTCTACTGATCTTTTGATGCTGAAATGTTCATCGGAGAACCTTTTGGGCAGTTTTCCCGCTACAATTTCGCAACCCGGAGAAACACCAGCTCAACTAGGAGCCAGGATTTCAGCTTCATCGCCTTCAGTTTTTCTTGTCACTGTGTGCTGTCGACTATTGACATTGGATCAGCTCTGAAATAGCGCAGCATCATCAAAAACTTCGGTGGGCATTTGCAAGTTTCTGTACAAGCTTTTGGATGTCTCCATAGGGACTGGCAGTTCTAACACAGTAACTGGTGAGTGCCTAGAAGTCTCAAAGCGGTCAAAAATATTGCCTACTTGTTGTTTGGAAGTTCTGATACGCCTACAGACCTGCTTCTTGATGAAGAACTGATTTCTGCATTTCTTCTACCCTCTGGAGGAGGCAGCACAGCATTCTGACCACACCGCCATCAGCCTGAAGTTTTCATTACTGTGAGCTGATGGTTCTGCTATAGGTACTGGTTTATTTTCTCACACTGACTTACTTTTTTCACAGCAGCATGTTTTACACCCTGACATTTCCAAGACTTCCCCAGTTTGTGCTGAATCAAACAACTCTCGGTTATCTACAAATATTGCTGAACCAGTATGCCTTGCAGTTTGTTCGGCTTCGGCGTTGGGACACTGCTACCCGGATTATGACAATAATGTTTCTATCACTGGAATTACCATTGCTGAAGCTTTGAAGGGGGCTAGATGGGAGAAGTCAACTGCTGATAAAACTTGGTCCTTTCCGACACATAATGGTGAGGAGTCTCAAGGTAACTTAATTGACATGTCAGATCCTTTAGAGATTCCACCAGAGTTTCATTTGACTCAAAACCCTGTTTGGCCTAATATCAGCTCTCAAATTGAAGTTCATGGTTTGAAGGGAGATGAGAGGGAGAATGACTCAACTCGGCATAGTACCATGGCTATGGGGGACTTACCTTCTGCAGAGAAGGAAAATAGATCTCAGGGTTCACTCCCTATTGTTAACTCTGCCATTCCATCTCATGCTAAAGGACAAGGTGAGGAAAAAACCAGGACAGGGGACAAGACCAGGATGGGGAACAAAAACAGGATGGGGGACAAAAACAGGATGAGGAACAAAGACAGAAGGACAAGGCCCCTGGGCAACATGGAGCACGTCAGGGTGGCAGAACCTATGCTGGCCTGTTCCATTCTCCTCCTGAACAGGCCAAATGGAGGAATGCAGTGCAATTGAGATACAGGGGTGGGCTTGACATATTTTCTGATTGAATATATGTTGGGAAGACATTGGTAAAAGACAGTTTCCAGTTTCTGCCATCTGAAATATATGCCCTTATTCATACTTCAGGAGATAATAATTTTGATATAAGTTTTAAAATGTCTGCAGGCTTAGAAGCATTCTGGCATCGATATCAGCAAGTCAGGCATGCTCCTTTGTGGTCTCCCTTTCTTGCTATCCCCCTTGCAAAACCTGCGATTAAAACTATCACAATTTTGTTTAAAAATGAAGGTGTTGCAGTAATTGACATTATCAGATGGTTATCCTCAAAATGCACGGTTCTGGGCCTGCCAGAATCTATTATTGATTCAGAACAACTATAGACTGGTGGATGGAAACTACAGGTGTGGCTCTTTCAAGTTAATGGGACTATTCATCATTCACCCAGTCGTTTTTACTTGGGCAGGGACAGGGGTTTTATTTTTTATCCCGGTCAACCCAAGTCCTGTTTTCGATGTGGGGCACAAACGCATTTAAGCAACGTTTGAGATAAACTGAAATGCTCCTTATGTTCTGGCTCTGGGCATACCAGTTTTACTTGCCCAAGGCCAGTTTACTGTAACTTACGTGAGGACACATCACATTCCTACTGTGATTGTCCCTGGGCCTCTCATAACAATCCAGGGGCGCCACAGGAGGATCTGGATGAAACAGTTTCCAAGGCTCAACAAATGCACAGGCCAGGCCTCAGTTTTAGCCTTGTTCTGAAAAGCAGCCCTCTCAGTCTTTTAGTTTGATTACATCTGAGACTTCAGCTCCAGTTCCTGATCTTTCCAGGTCAGAACTTCTTGGGTCTCAGTCAGCTACTGAAACCTCTCAAAGGGGGGCAGATGTTCCTCCCCAAACTGATTTGACAGACCCTTTGGAAGGTGTTGTTCCTGACCCTGTACCTAGCACTTCTAACCTGACAAATGAGTCCGGACAAAAGGATATAATGCCACCATCTGACGAATCGGATTGGGCACAGATTGGTACTCGCAGACAAACACGAAGCAGGGCTAATAAAGGAGCTAAACCCTCCCAAGTCCATACAGAGTCTGAGTTTTGTTCTAGGAATAAATTTGCAGCTTTGAACAAACGAAAACAGGTGACTGAGACGGAGGATGATTCTGATGCCTCTTCGGTGGCCTCCTCTCAGCTTGATTTTTTAACTGACACTGACCAACTATCTAGTGATTCAAGAACTTCTAGAAAAAAGAGATGCAAAATGAAGTCTTCAGGGAAAAGGAAGAACAAATCTTGAGCTTTTCACTTTCTGCTTGCTGATTTTTGATGAGTTGACTTTTGGTACTTTAAATGCAAATAGTTTAAAGAATCCCAAAAGGAGACGCACCATTTTTTCTATGTTGGCAGCCTCTAATGTTCATATTATCTTTTTTACAGGTCACCAGACTATACTCTTTCAGGGAGACTAGTTAGGCTACACAGGACTGGAGGGGAGAGCTATCCTATTGGTCCCTTTCAGAAGATGTATGTGCTGGGGTGGCTATTCTTTTTCATAATCTAGAGGTTCAGGTCCTTAGACATGTTGATTTAATACAAGGTTGCGTTCTTATATTAGATGTTGTAATACAGGCTCAAGAATGGAGATTAATTAATATTTATAACCCTCAAGTTAAGACCCAAAGAATAACCACCCTAAAGGCTATCCAGCCCTTTCTTCATTCATCTAAATCTATAATTTTTTTTGGGGGGGGGACTTTAATTGTATTCTAACGCTTACTGATAAAACTGGAGCAACTCAAAAATTATACAATGATTCCAACTTTCTTAACTCACTACATAAGACAGCAAATTTAATTGGTGGGGCTGTGTTTGGGCCTCAACCTCCTATGCATACGTTTCATCGTGGGGGACTTTCTACTAGAATTGATTATTTTTTTATTTCTAACTGGTTACCAGGTCTAAAGCAAAAAGTAATTCCTTGTGAAACTTCAGACCATTGTGTGGTTGTTTTGTCTTTAGGACGTCCTCTTAGTAATCCGGAATCTCATAATTCTTGGAAAATGAATATCACAGTTCTAGGTGATGATTCTGGTTGGCAGGAATTGCATATGGTTCTGCAGGACAAACTGTCTGTATTTGACCTATTTGATAACCCGACTTTATGGTGGCAGGAAACAAAAATTGAAAAACGAAATTTTTGTAGGCAATTGGCTAAATCCTGTTCTAAAGCACAATATATAAAATATTTAGATAAAAGAAGACATTTACAAAAGTTGCTCTCCTGGCAAGCAGAATTTAATTTAGATTATTCCTCACAGATTCGTCAGTTAAAGAAGGAAATGTATGCCTGTCAGTATAATAGGTCTACTTCATTATTCCTGGAACAAAAATATGGACAGAAGGGGTCGGCTAAAGTTATTAATCCATTTGACAGTTGTAATCAGCAAGTGCATACAAAATATATGCCTTCCTTAGTTACACAAGACGGTACTAGAATTTCAGATAACCGTGGTATTTTGCGACTGGTCTCTACTCATACAAAAAATGTATATGGTCAGGACTTTTGACCATGTGACTGGGGGAAATTTTTTCAACATTTAGATATCCCGCAGTTATCGAATGACAGTACAGTAGATTTGGTACAACCTATTACTATGGATGAAGTAAGTAGTGTAACTGGACAGTTAAAAAGTAATGTAACGCCAGGAGTGAGCAAAGATTCCCAATGAATTTTATAAAAAGGCCAAAATGTTGTTACTACACTCATTTAACTGCAGTTTTTAATGTTATCATTCAAGGTTTATTACCAGTGCCTGTTACTCTAGCTGATAGTAACCTGATGTATTTATATAAAAACAAGGACAAGAATAACTTGGATAATTGGTGGCCTATCAGTCTCATAAATTTAGACTGGAAAACTTTATGTAAAATTATAAACAATAGATTGTCTAAAATAGCCCAGTCTTTAATTTTTCACACCCAAACGTGTGCAGTTCCTCACAGATCCATGTTAAATAATCAAAAATTAATAAGGGAAGTATTTAATGGCCATAGTACGGGTGGGTATGTAATTAATCTAGATCAGTCCAAAGCCTTTGATCAGGTTCCACATAGTTTTTTTTTTGCACTATTGCAGCAGTATGGTATCCCGCAGGAACTTATCTCATGGATTAAGAATCTTTATAAGTATGCTTCTATGACTCCTGTGGTTAACGGGATTATAGGTTCTCACAATCAAATTAAAAGGGGGGGGGTACACCAGGGTTGCCCCCTAAGCCCTCTTTTATACGTTTTTTCAATAGACCCTCTTCTTAGGAGATTAAATTGTGATTCTACTATTAGACATATAGTGGATACTGCTACAGTGGAGTTCCCCAGTGCTATGGCATATGCAGATGACCTTTGTCTATTAGTAGCAATCATGAGTCAGGGATACAGGCTCTTAATATAGTGCAATCCTTTTCTTTGATTTCAGGGTCAGTCTTAAACACTCAAAAGAGCGTAGGCACATTTGTGAATGAACATTCACATCTTGGGCAGGCAGAGATTGCCGGAATTCATATTCAGCCTAATAATTTTCAGGTTCTAGGCCTCTATTTTGGTGGTTCACAGGCTGCAGAGAAAAACTGGACACAGCAACGTTCTATTGCAGAAGGAAAAGTGCATAAATGGAAATTCTATCCTATGGCACGACAGAAAAGGGTTCATATGTTTAAAACCTTCATTGTTCCTATTTTTTTTAATAGTTTGCTATGTCTTTCCGCTTCCCATCTGATTAGAAGCATGCATGTATAATTTATGTTTTCAACTTTTGTGGGGTAGTTGCCTAAATCCAGTTAAGAGATCAGTTACTTACTGGCCAATGAAAAAAGAGGGCTTGAATATGTTAAATCCAGTCTTATTTTTCTTCTCATTATTTATACATGCTAATATTTACCCTAGTATGGCAGGCCAACAAGATGCTTGGGTTCAGAGTTTCACTTCCAAGACCAGGTATTTTACAAACAAATGGAGGACGACACAATGGAAGCCCTTTACTAACATCCCTCAAGGGACTTCTGTGTACCTTATCAAAGTTTACAAAAAAATAAAACAATGGAATGTATCTTCCCATTTATCATTTTTGCAACATCGAAAACTTCTTTACTCTTCAGTACTTAATCAGAATTTCTTAACGGAACCCTGCTTTAAGTGTCCATCAGCAACAGAAGAACAGCATTTGACAAAACAATTGTTAGAAAGTAGAATTCCACAGAAAATGAGGGATACTTTATGGATGTGCTGCCAGTCTTTCAGGAGTCTTTCTGGAGGCTGAGATGCTGCCCTATTTGCAGACAACTCTCTTCCCTGAGGGAGGAAGTTGCCCATCTTCAGGCCATGCTGGGCAGTAGTAAGGGAACCTTCCCCCAGGCCACACTGGATGGTAGGAAGGGAACCTCCCTCATCCAGGGAGCACCAGAGCCACCACCACTACCTCAGAGGTTGCGAAGAAAACACAGCAGTTGGACCACAGTGGGCTCAGGAAGGGTGAGGATGGTGGAACAGAGGCACACCCAGTCAGTTGTTCCACTCCACAATCCATACACCATTCTGGGGGAGCATAGCTCCCCTATGGATGCACCCACAGAGGAGACTAAGGAGGCTGAGGACAGCTGTCACAAGGGAGGCCCACAGAAAGGAGACAGAGGACACCACAAGGAAAGGAAGCAGCTCCTGGTGGGGACTCATTATTAGGGGATAGAACTGGGGGGAGCAGGGAAAACTGAAGTAAGGTGCCTGCCTGGTGCCATGGCTTGGAGGGACAGGAAGCATCCTCAGGATCACAGGAACAGCTGCACGGGAGTCTGAGCTGGACGTCATTGTCCACCTAGGACAAATGACTTGGCTCATCATGAGATTAGAGCAGTGCAGAAGGACTTTGTAGAATTGGGAGGGGCCTAAAACAATAGCACACACAGTATCCTTCTCAGAGGTGCTGCCTGTCAATGGCATGAGTGAGGCGAGGGTACTTTGCACCATGCAGTTTAATGAATGGTTGAAAAATGGTGTGGAGCACAGGGTTTGGCTTCATTGGGGACTGGGGTTCCACCTGGAGGATACCAGCCTATACTGGCAGGATGGTCTGCACCTGTCCAGGAAGGAACAAGTCTTTTGAGCAATCAGTTTAAATGCTTCATTTGCAAGCTTTTAAACTAGTCAAGGGAGAGCACTGATAAGCAGCAGGAAAATCCCGGCCTCCCCCTACAAAACAGGGTACTAAATGAGAAAAAGACCAAGGTAGAAAGGTCAGTGGGGGATGCTGCTACAGAAGGTAAAGCCATCAAAAAATGGAGAGCAATGAGTACCAATGCCCGTAGTCTGAGTAACAAGCTTCCTGAATTAGTGGCCTTGATGGAGGAGGAACATATGAATATCGTGGCAGTCACAGAAACATGGTACACACAAAACCATGACTGGGATGTAAACATACCAGGATACACTATCTACAGGAGGGACAGGGAGGGTAAAAGAGGAGGAGGAGTAGCTTTCATATGGGAAGGAATCAAAGCAACAGAACAAAAGGGTAAACAGGGAGGAGAAGAAGCACTGTGGGTAAATTTGGAGACCGCAATGGCACCACTAACGCTACAGGGTTAGATACAGACCCTTCTCAGGGGAGGAAATGGACAAGGAAATGATAGAAAGTATACTTAGAATGGCAGAAAAAGGGGAGATATTGCTGATGGGTGATCTGAATATGCCAGATGTTAACTGGAATGCAGTTGCAGCAGCCACTTCTAAGAGTGGGGTTATTCTAGATGCCTACAGGGGCATGCTTAGACAACTAGTATTGGAGCCCACTCGAGAGGGAGCAATCTTAGACCTGGTTCTCTCAAATGGAGATGAAGAGAGGATCACAGATGTAGAAGTGGGTAGCCATCTGGGAACTAGCGACCATCGAACAGTATGGTTCACAATAAACACAGCAATAGAGTCAAGCCATACAAAGACAAAGGTACTGGATTTTAGGAGGGCTGACTTTGTCAAAATGGGTGAGTGTCTAAGGAATGCACTAGCAAATGGGCAGGAAGGAGGAGTGGAAGAACAATGGGGAATAATAAAAACTGCCATCACAGAGGTATCAAGCCTTTGTGTAAAGCAAATAAACAAAATGAAACGAGGTGAGAAACCACTATGGTTCTCAAAGGAAGTGGCAGTGAAGGTTCAAGAGAAAAAGAAAGCATTCAGGAAGTACAAGGAATCACAGAAGGAGCAGGACAGAGAACTGTATCAGTTAAAGCAAAAGGAAGCTGGGAAGGCAGTCAGAACAGCAAAGGCCCAAACTGAGGAAAAGATAGCCAACTCAGTTAAGAAGGGGGATAAAACCTTTTATAGGTACATCAGGGAGCGAATGAAGACCAAGGGAGGGATAGTGAGGCTTAATAAAGGGGAAGGAGGGTGGGCAGAGGGTGACTGTGAAAAGGCAGAGATACTAAACAAATATTTTTGCTCAGTATTTACAAAGGAAGAGGGGGAGGTACCTAAAACAAACAGTAGAAACACTCTGGATACAGAAGTTGATACCAGCCCATTTACAGAAGAAAGGGTTCTGAAAGAACTCTTAAAACTGAAGGTGGACAAAGCAATGGGGCCTGATGGGATTCATCCCAGAATTCTAAAAGAACTAAGGTAGAACTAGTGACACCACTGACTACCCTCTTTAACAAATCATGGGAGGATGGGGTGGTACCCGAGGACTGGAGGAGGGCAGATGTGATTCCCCTTCACAAAAGTGGGAGCAAGGTAGAAGCAGGAAACTACAGACCTGTTAGTTTAACCTCAGTGGTAGGGAAAATGATGGAATCACTTCTGAAGGAAAGAATTGTTAACTATCTAGAGGCCAGAGGGGCACAGGACCCAAGGCAGCATGGATTCACAGCAGGAAGGTCATGCCAGACAAATCTGATAGATTTCTTTGACTGGGTGACCAAAGTAGTTGATCAGGGAGGGGCTGTGGACATGGCCTACCTAGACTTTAGCAAGGCATTTGACACAGTCCCACACAAAAGATTAATATACAAGTTAGCCAGCCTGGGAGTGGGTCCCAAGATGACAGCCTGGGTAAAGAATTGGCTGGAGAATAGGACACAGAGAGTAATAGTAAATGGAGTCCACTCTGAAAAAAGGGGGGTTAGTAGTGGGGTACCGCAGGGTTCAGTATTAGGACCAGTCCTCTTCAATGTCTTTATAAGTGACATTGCAGAGGGACTGGAAGGAAAAGTATGTCTCTTTGCAGATGACACAAAGATCTGCAACAGAGTTGATGCACAAGGTGGAGTGGAAAGGATGAGAAGGATTTGGCAAGATTAGAGGAATGGTCAAATGTATGGCAGCTTAGATTCAATGCTAAGAAGTGCAAGGTAATGCACCTGGGAAACAAAAACCCAGGGGAAGAGTACACAATGGGGGGTGAGATACTAACAACAACAAAAATGGAAAGGGACCTGGGGGTAGTCATATCAGATGACCTAAAGGTGGGCAAGCAATGTGAGAGGGCAGCAAGGAGGGCTGGGGGATACTGGGATGCATAGGGAGAGGCATCACCAGTAGAAAACAGGAAGTTATTATCCCTCTGTACAGACAGCTAGTGAGACCCCATCTGGAGTACTGTGTGCAGTTCTGGAGACCCAATCTCCGCAAAGACATAGACAGGATGGAAGCTGTCCAGAGGAGGGCAACTAAAATGGTGCAGGGTCTGCACTGGAAGACATATGAAGAGAGACTTAAGGAGCTTAATATGTATAGCCTCGAGGAAAGGAGGGAGAGGGGGACATGATAGAAACTTTCAAGTACCTCAAGGGAATCAACAAAGTCCAAGAGGGTAGCATCTTTCAAAAGAGAGGTGTGCAAGAACAAGGGGGCACAATTTGAAAATAGAAGGGGGGGCAGCTCAGAGGTAATTTAAGGAAGTATTTTTCACAGAGAGGGTGGTGGATGTATGGAACGGCCTTCCAGAGGAGGTTGTGCAGTCACAAACAGTGGTGGACTTCAAGCATGCATGGGACAGTCATAAGGCAATTCTAGGGGGTGGGGGTAGGAAAAAGTAGGCTGTTGGTTAACTAGGATCTGCAGCTTATCCATCAGGTAGTGGAATGGGCAGACTGGGTGGGCCAAGCAGTCCTTATCTGCCGTCAAATTCTATGTTTCTATGGTAGACTAAATGTTAATGGGAATCATGCTCATAAAAAAAAACAGAAGAGAGATCCTGCATTAGAGACTCTTGTACCTGGCAGGTGGAAACTATGCAACATTTGTTTTTTGATTGTCCCTATATTGCTCCATTGTGGGCTCAGTTAGCTCAAAAGTGGTCATTACCTGTGTTGGCTACAATGTCTTATACTGAGTTGGTATATGGGAAGTATGGTACTGAATGGGGGTTATTATATTCTGGAACTCTTAGGGTTATTTGTGCCATTTTAAAATGGTGCATCTGGCAAAACAGGTGCCTGTTTGTACTTCAACAAAATCAGATGTTTTTGGTTGGCTTGATGGAACAAATTACTAAAGAAGTGTCTAAGTTATATGTTACAGAAAAACAGACATTGTCTTCGTCCTTAGTAACATTTTGGTGGGGAGCTCTTCCTCTAATTCTTTTTGAGGGTGTCATTTGAGGGATGATAAGGGGTGTGTTTTGTATCAAGTGTTGAGCGTCTGTTTTCTTTTTTTACCCCTGCTTAAGTTTTTTCTTTTTGTGCAGCCATGCATAATTTCAATATGAATTGATATGTTTATCTTCTTTTTCCTCTTTTGTTGCCATTGCTGTTCAGTTGAGCCTTTAGGAAATGATGTACAGGCCTTGCCTTAATGTATTTGCTTTGTTATATTGTTCTTCAATAAAATATTCCCCTAATTTTTTTTGAATAAGTGCCATGGGATCTTTAACATCCACCTGAACTACCACTAATCCAGGCAGATGGGACATCGGTTTAACGTCTCATCCGAAAGACAGTACTTCAGAAGTGCAGCACCCCTCTCATGCTGCACTACAGTGTTAGTACTGGGATATTAACCCATGTGCCAGATGTGGGAACTGAACCCACAGCCCTCTGATCTCCCAGCCTCAGAGGCGAGTGTGCTATCTACTGAGCCACTGACACTGTTATGCAGGCTCCACCCCCAAAACTGCATAAAGCATGCTCGTAACATAGTCATTTTGTGGCCGTTTGTCACCAAATGTTCAACATAGGCATTTTGGGATGTCCGCTCATGAACAGTGTCACTGTGATTTTCGTAGTCTGTCCCAAACATTGATTTCCCACAGCGACTGTGCCATTGTGCGCTGGATGTGCAAAAACACATTTCTGCCAGAATGTGAAAAATGACAGCTGTACTGGTCATAAGGAGGTGTGAAAAAAATGCAATTTTGAAAATCTGGAGCAAAAATATTACAAATTCTAGAAGTTACAAGTGTGCTCGGAAACTGTGCAACATACACTCGTAACACTGTCATCATTTGGAATTTTTTCACCAAATTTTCAACATAGGCATTTTGGGACCTCCACTCATGAACAGTGTCACTGTGATTTTCATAATCTGTCTCAAACATTGATTTCCCACAGCGACCACGTCATTGTGTGCCAGATGTGCAAAAACACATTTCGGCCAGGATGTGAAAAATGATAGCTGTACTGTTCATAAAGAGGTGTGAAAAAATGTCAATGTTGAAAATCTGGTGTGAAAATATTACACATTCTCGAAGTTACGAGTGTACGTGGAAACTGCCCAACGCATGCTCGTAATGCAGTCATTTTTTTGAATGTTTTCACCAAATTTGTAACATAGGCTTTTCGGGAGCCCAACTCATGAACAGTGACACTGTCATTTCATTAATTGGTCCCAAAAGTTGATTCCGCACAGTGACAGCGAAATCACCTTTCAGGACCGAATAACAACATAACAGTGACCAAATCCTTGAGGTGGGGTCCCAAGAACCCCATGTTGAAAATTTGGTGCCAAAATTCACAAAAGTGGCCAAGATATCTACCTAAATTGAAAAAAAAAAACATTTATGCCATTATACAGCTTACCGGCATTTCTTCAGTTTGCGGTCGGCTTTGAAGAGTGCAGACGTGTTCCCGCTCCACTGAAGATCGTCGCGCCAGACTCCAGAGGTAAGTATGGGTGAGGGGATTGGGAGATGGGTGCAGAGGGTGAGTGCGGTTTAGGGAGGGGGCACGGAGACAGTGAGGACCATTTTCTCTTTTACAGGTATAAAAAAAACAAAAAGGCAACATGGGACAGTTTTTTCCTTACAGGTGTGGCATGCCACCTGGGTGTTTCTTGGTGGGGGCCTGGAGCCCATACAGTGTGCTTGGGGGGGGTGCATGAGCTGAGGGGGATTAGGCACCCCCCTTTGGCACACAAGGAATGGGTTGTTTGTGGGGGGGCTGGAGCCAACGGGGATTGGGCACCCCCATAAGCACAATGTGTTTGGGGGGAGAACAATAATGTGGGAGTGGGGAGGACAGCAGCAGAGGGAGGAAGCAGGAGGGATTTCAAGCAGCCAGAGGGAAAAGGGTGACGTGCCAGTATGCTAAATAGACACACGTTACCACCGCTGATTGCAGCGGTGGTTTCCTTTCAAGTGAAGACTACTGCAGCCAAACTCCTGTCATAGACAGCTCATGCATCCATTGGTGTGGTAGGGTCGCGCCCGCTACACTGAGCACTGTATTGGAGAGGAGGGTCACATACCTCCAAAAAGTCATACTGTCCCAAAACATTCCTTGCATGTGCTGCTTAACGCAAAAAGGGAAAGACAGAAAAGGAAAAAGGAGATAGGAAAGAGTGAAAGGGAAAATTGGGGGGGGGGGGCACATCTGACTTTCTGTACTTTGTTTTACTGGTAATAACAAGAGCTCCCTGTTACACCACTGCTGACGGTCCTGATGGCAGACCTAGAGAGAGAGATGGCGTGATCTGCCCCTGTCCTGGCTGCCTAAATTTGATTAAAATGAATACTCTGCCGAAAATGCTATATCCCATGTAGATGCCACCCATGGGGCTCATGAAAGCAGACAGGCAAAGGACACAGGCAGCATGTTCCAAATTTTTATGGGCAGGGCACAGGCCAAGAGCTAGCCTGGACAGGCTGAAATGAGAGAATATACTTCCATCTACAGCTGAGGCACTGTATTGGGGGGGCTTGACAGGAAAGGCACATATCAGCCCACTTGAGCAAGTCATTCTCAGCAAGTATAGTGCAGTGGTTTAAGGTTCTGAGCTACAAATCTGGTGACATCCAGCAAATCAGACCTGGGTTTGAATCCCATAGCTTCCACATAGATACATAGACAGTGTCGGCAGATAAGGGCCTATGGCCCACCCAGTCTGCCCATTTGAGCTTGTAAGTTCAGTTCATGTTTTCCTAGAAGTCTGTTGCCCCTAACCCCTGACCGCCAGAATTCCTTTATGTCTATCCCATGCATTCTTAAATCCCGTGATTGTTTCAGCCCCCACCACTTCCTCTGGCAGGGTGTTCCACTTGTCCACCACCCGTTCTGTGAAGAAATTCTTCCTCATGTTTCCTCTGAATCGTCCTCCCTCCAATCTCATCCCATGCCCTCTAGTTCTGGAACATCTTTTCACTTAAAAATAGTGTATTTCTGCACCCTGTTCCTCCCTGTGAGATACTTGTATGTCTCTATCATATCCTCTCTCCTCCTCTCCTCCAGGGAGTACATGTTCAGTTCCTTCAACCTGTCTTCATAGGACTTGTGATGCAATCCATGCACCATCTTTGTTGCCCTCCTCTGAACCTTCTCTACCCTGTCTATGTCCTTACGTAGGTATGGTCTCCAGAACTGTACACTGTACTCCAGGTGGGGCCTCACTAGTGTCTTGTATAGCGGAATTATGACCTCCCTTTTCCTGGTGGTGATGCCCCTGCCTATACATCATAGCATCCTATTTGCTTTACCTGCTGCCTTGTCACACTGTTTCCCTACCTTGAGGTCATCAGAGATGATAACCCCAAGATCCCTTTCCTGCTTGGTGCATGCTATATCCTCACCCCCCAACTGATATATTGTGCCAGGGTTTTTGTGCCCCATATGCATTATCTTGCACTTCTTTGCATTGAATTTCAACTGCCAAACCCCTGACCATTCTTCAAGTTTCTGTAGGTCCCTTCTCATTCTGTCTACACCCTCTGGTGTGTCTACTCTGTTACAGAGCTTTGTGTCATCAGCGAACAGTGAAATTCTGCCTTCTAGGTCCTGTGCAATGTCACTGATGAAGATGTTGAATAGGACCGGTCCCAGCACTGATCCCTGTGGTACCCCACTGGTCACTCTTCCCTCTGTGGAGTGACAGCCATTTACCACCACTCTCTGTGTCCTGCCACCCAGCCAGTTACCTACCCACCACACTACTGTCCTGCCCACACCCATATTCCCCAGTTTGTGTAATACTTGCATACTGTGTGACCCTGAGCAAGTCACTTAACTTCCCTGTGCTCCCAGGTCGCTCCTGTAAAAAATGCTTTCAGCTTAGTGTGCTACTCCTGGTTAAACAACTAAAATAAATAAATAAATAAATAAGAATGAAAAAAAAAAAACACACACACACAGAAGGAAAATAATAAATATGAGAACAGAGCTGCAAAAGTAACAGGACTTTATTCCATATCTCGAGGACCTCAAATCTCTGGTGCCTCTATCATTACTAACTTCCATCAGGGGGCATGTCCTTTTCCAAACATGACAGCTCTTTTATACTGCACCAGTTTAAAGGCACAGTGCAGATACAGTCCATATCAGTGTGCAATATACAATATAATATAAATGTGCAAAATTCATAAGTGCAATACCCCAACAGTGAATTTTTAAAGAACGTTTAAAGACAGTTTGTCAAAAACAGATTGGGATTTGAAAAAAAAACCAGCAGAGATGTCAGAACGAGAGGGTTAGTGCATTCATTCAGTGGTAATACACAAGCTTGTATATTTGTACGATGCAGCATAAAGGAACCCTGTAACAAAAAGGAAAACACTTCAAGTAAAGGATATTTGGAAATCCAAATAATTTTGATTGTGAATTCTGTTGCTTCATCTTTTGCTGCATCTATAAGAAACAGAAAAACACAGGGCATATCAATGCTAAAGACATAACACTAGTATTATATAACTATAGGACAGTCAGCCTCACCTCAGTAGTGGGTAAGATCATGGAGGCATTGCTTAAAGAAAGAGTAGTGGCAAACTTGGAATCCAGCAGTGCTCAGGATCCGAGGCAACATGGATTCACAGCAGGAAGGTCACGTCAGATGAAACTGATACATTTTTTTGGACTGGATGACAAGGGGAGTAAATTGGGGAAGAGGGGGTAGACGTCGCCTACCTCAATTTCAACAAAGCCTTTGACACCATCCCACATAAAAGGCTGGTGAACAAAATGAGTAGTCTGGGTATGGGGCACAAGGTGGTAAACTGGGTTAGGAACTAACTAATGGACAGGAGGCAGAGGGTGGTGGTAAATGGGATCCAATCAGGGGAGAGTGGGGTGACCAGCGGGGTACCTCTGGGATCAGTACTTGGGCCAGTCCTGTTTAATGTCTTCATTAATGACATTGCAGTAGGACTGGAGGGAAAGGTCTGCCTGCTTGCAGATGACACCAAGATCTGCAACAGGGTGGATACTCTGGACAGGGTGGAGAGAATGAGGAGGGACCTGGAGAAGCTTGAAAAATTGGTCTGAAGTGTGGCAACTAAAGTTCAGTTCCAAGAAATGCAAAATAATGCACCTGAGAAGAGGGAACCCTGGGGAGAGCTACAGGATGGGGGGTGGTGTTGCTGACTATCACCAAGGAAGAGAGGGACCTGGGGTTATAATTTCTGATGACCTAAAGGTGTCTAAGCAGAGTACAAAGGCTGCAGGGAGGGCTAGTGGCATGCTGGGGTGCATAGGCAGAGGTATAACTAGCAGAAGGCGGGAGGTAGTGATACCATTGTACAAAACACTAGTGAGGCCTCACCTAGAGTGCCGTGTGCAGTTCTGGAGGCTGCACCTTCGTAAGGACATTGACAGGGTGGAGGCAATCCAGAGAAGGGCGACTAAGATGGGGCAGGACTTGCACCAGAAACATATGAGGAGAGATTAAGAGGACCTCAACATGTACTTGCTGGAGGAGAGGAGGGATTGGGGGGCATGACAGAAACATTCAAGCACGTTAAGGGCATTAACAAGGTGCAGGGGGGAGACATCTTCCAATATAAGAGCTGTACAAGAGCGAGGGGGCATAAAATGAAATTTGAAGGTGTCAGGCTGAGGAGAAATGTGAGGAAGTTTTTCTTCAAAGAGAGGGTGGTGGACATGTGGAATAGACTGCCACAGGAGGTGGTGAGGGTGAGCACAGTGGAGCATTTTAAACATGCATGGGACATGCATAAGGGTACCTTACAGGTGGGAAGGAGGGGTGAAAAGCCATCGACCAGGTAAGGTCAGAGGCCACATACTAGTGTAGGGCTTTCAGGCAGACTGGATGGACCTGGCAGTCCTTAGCTGCCAAAAATTTTTGTGTTTCTATGTAGATCATAATACCAAGCAAAGCAAGTTTAATGAAACTGTTACAAACCACTATTTTAGGAAGGGAATGTAATCCACATCCTCATTAAGCCCTTTTGGTTGAATTGAGTTGAGTGACACAATCAAACGTGTTTCTTTCTGTAAAAGGTGTGATATTCTGTCCCTTCTCCTTTTTAGTGGTGGGACATGTTGCAAGGCCATGAAGGACATACAGCTTGGGTCTGAGTTATGTGATGCGCAATAATAGATGCCCAGGGCACTTTTGTCATTGCCATTGATAATGGAACCGAAGTGTTCCTGAATGCATGTTTTTAAGGAGCACATGGTTCTGCCTACATAATGTTTTGAACGTGGGCATTATGCAATGTATACAACAAATGAGGTGCTACAGAAGATGAACTGTCTAATTTAAATTTTACGATTATTGTTGTGGCGTGTGTACATTTTCCTTTCCTTGGCAAACCTACATACATTGCAGTTGCCACATCTGAAGAATCCAGTGGGTCTAGGTACTAGCAACAAAAATGATTGCTTGTTAGTAAGTCCAAAAAATTACTGGCCTTTCTAAATGCGACCCTAGGTTTCTCTCTCATGACTTTTCTCAAGAGTACTGTCTCCATGAACTACCGGCCACTATTCATGAATTATATTGTCCACACCCTCCCAGCTACACTGTTATATTTGGTAGAGAATCATTCTGTTCCTGATTTTGGTTTTTAGGGGTCAAAGGAGAGGCCATATTGATGTTTCTGGCCTTCTGGAAAGCATTGTTAAGAATGGTCTACCCACATCCCCTTTCTAGGAACCTGATTTTCATTTCCAATGCTTGGTATTCAAAAGTTTCCATGTTAGAGTAATTTCTCCTGAGGTGGATAATCTGACTGTATGGAACAGACTTTTTTAAGTTTCTGGGGGTAGGCACTACTGGCTTACAGAATGGTGTTAGTTGCTGTAGGTTTTCTGTAGCCTACAGATTCCACTTTTTGCACAACTATGGCACTGAGAATGACATCTAAGAAATTAATTTTCTATTTATCAAATCCATATGTAAACTTGACGCTGTTGTTGGTATGGTTTAAGTATGTCATGAATTCATGTATTTTCGATTCGGTGCCACACCAGACACAAATGACGTCATCTATAAAATGGTATCATGATACCACTTTGTTGTGGTGTGTGTTTCTATTGATATCAAAAAGAAACCTTTCTGACCTGGCGGCGCTGAGGGTTGAGGTGCTGGATGCCACACCTTGCGCCACTCCAGCGACCTGGGTTCAGGAATGAGCCTGGGCCGCTGGGGGTCGGCAGGGGTGGGAGAGGATTGAGTGCCCGGAGGACAGTTATCCTCTCCTGGGAGGGGGGGTCCTTGGCTTGGAGCCTGACTGCCCTCTGGTGGAGGCCTGAGGTGCAGCACATTCTCTGCCCTACATCGGAGGGGTAAGATCCATGGCAGACATCAGCGAGTATGTCTTGACGTCGGGGACGCGCACCATGCACGGAACACTGGAAAAAATGCCCCCTAGGCTCCTGGAAGACTGATCACTATAGCACAGATACCACAAGCCCACTTGCCTGCCCCGGTCTGGTGCCCTAATGAATGGATGTGGTTCGGGGGTTTAGGTCCCCATCTCTGTCCCCACCTGGAGGGGCAATCTGAGGCTACACGGAGGGACTACCACGGGTCCAGGTAAGGTGAGGTGGGGCAGATGCAATTGGTGACTCCCGAGGCGGTGGAGTCTAGGGGGCAGGGGAGGAGTATAAATAGAAAGGGGAAAAAAAATAAACATTTCCTCCCACAGACCCCTAATCAAGTTAGCATGAGGGGGCCACAGAGGCCCCCATTGCTGTACCTTGTTTTTGTCTGTAGTAGCTGCCATTGAAAAGAAAGTAGTTTCTGTTCAGATGAATTCTAGGGCCCATAGCAGGAAGGTTTTAGGAATGCTTTCACCATTTTGGTAATGGTTTAAAAAGTATTTGACAGATTCCATACCTTCATCATGTTGCATACATGTATACTAACTGGTAATATCAACGGTTAACCAAAAATAGTTGTGTTGCCACTCAAACCCTTCAAACTTATTTAACAGGTACATGGTATCCCTGATGTGGGATCGCAGACCCAGAACAAATGGATATGAAAATAAATCTGTGAATTGAAATAAATTTTGGGTCAGCGATCCCACACCACATGTAGATATCATTGGTGAATCCAGACTTTTTGAGGGGGACTTCGGGGAGGGCATATATTGTGGCAGTGATAGGATAGTTTGGTTTAAGAAAACAAGCCACATCACCAGTTATCCATCCACAGTCGTAGGCACTGCCCACTGAACTGTGTAACTCCAGCCCATATTGTGCAGTGGGATCTCCCTTAAGTCTCTCATAGTTAGCTAAGTCACATAGCAGGCTAATGACGTTTTGTACATAGTAGTACATATTCATGAGAACAATGTTGCCCCTTTGTCTGATGATTTTATGACCAAATTAGGCATGTCACTTAATTGCCGTAATGCTAGGCACTCGTTGGGGGGTAAGTTGTTATATATACTATGAAGACATGATTTCACAAATTTTCTTAATTTCATTCAGAATTAGACTTTCAAAAGCATTAATTATAGGAATTACTAATATTAGGGCAAAACAGGCAAAAAAAGTGATTTCAGTTTGAATCTACCTTCTCTTTTTTGCATGGTAAAGCCAAGCCAGACCTGGGTTTGAATCCCACAGCTTCCACTTGCATACTGTGTGACCCTGAGCAAGTCACTTAATCTCCGTGTGCTCCCAGGTCGCTCCTGTAAAAAAGCTTTCAGCTTAGTGTGCTATACCTGGTTAAACAACTAAATTAAAAAAAAAAAAAAAGATGTTCGCTCTCCTCTCATACACCATTAGCCTCATTAGTAATACTTCTAAGTTAATGCTATTTATTAAGTCCCTGTCCAAAGTCTGCATTTCCTGTTCTGAATCCCAGATGCAGGTTTCGGGTGCATCTTCTTCTATCAACATAGCCATTTCTTGCCCTGCAGCTTACTGGCTGGCATCCATGTCATAGTTTAAATTATTGAGCTCACTATTTATAAATCCCATGTTGCTGTTACTGCCAAGTGATGTTTTAATTTTATTCTGTGTAGTAATTTGAACACATGCACTTTGATGTTAAAAGAATCTGCTGTTGGGGAAGGGATGAAGGAGAGGCCCAGCTAAGAACTTTTACTTGTGCCTCAGAGAATACTTTATCAGCAAGGTTTATTACTGATTTTTGTTGAGTTTCAGTGTCTTCCTTGTACTTGAATTTTCCTCTTGATCCACATACTGTCCTTTTGAATTATTTTTTATGTTTCTTTTGTGCAGTTTTCTTTTTAGTTATTTTTATTTCTTTGGGTCAGGTTTGTATTGCCCAAGCCTTCCTTTAAAAAAAATAGGCGCTGAGGTGGTAGATTTAGGACTTAGTGATTGCTCTGAGTCTGAGGTAACAATTATCACCCTTTTTTTTGTGAAGAGTTTCTTGCTGCAGATTTTGATCTGTTAGAGCGTCTAATCCAATTTCTGTTTCTACTATGGAACCTTCCTCTGTTTGGTGACTTATCTTGTCTGTCCCACTTGAATATTTCTCCTCTTGAAGTCCCCGGTGTCCCTTATTATTTTTATTTTTTTATCCTATTAAACAGTTTTGCGTCCTACTTTGTGGTGATATAATGCTTATTTAATTCTATGAATTCAGTGCTGGTTTTATTATCTCTGATATTGTCCTGCACTTCTTTAATATCTTCCTTGATTTTATTTAGATCTTTCTAGTCTTTCCTTATAAGAGCTCTCAGTAATTAAAAACCACTATCGGGGGGGTGCCAGAGAGCCGACTTCAAGGCAGCACGTTTTTTCCAGCAGCTCTGCACTTTGTGCTCCCTTCTCACCACCAAACTAAAAGTTTTAATTACTAATTTACCTTAAAAGTGCTCTCAGCAGACTCCCAACATTGTGGGCTACTTGAGGATACCAAACTTGCTATGGGCTGAACGAAACAAACGCAACCCCACTCCTCGGCTGCACAGAGGCCTACCACATCGCAGCAGCCTACAACAACGCAGCAGCCAGTGACCAAAGGATTGGAGACAACACAGTCTGCGAGGTCATCAACTGCTAAGGAACCTCCATGGCAGATCATTTTGGAATCGGTCCAGGCGATAGACTCCAAGATCGAAAAAACGCTGACAAAGTTGGAGTCCCACGATGCTGCCCTTGCATCATTAACGACTACAGTGCAAGATGCAGACAAGCATTCTTTGGCTGCTCAGACTGCCTCGACTACCCTGATAAAAGAAAACCAGCAACTACACAGTCGATTGGAAGGAGTGGAGAACGCCATGCGGGCAGGCAATGTTCAATTAATTGGTTTACCGGAGGGAGCAGAGGGGGTGAACCTATTGGTTTTCTTAAAGTCTTGGATAGCGGAAAACCTCAGCATTCCAGAGGACTTTGAGTGGTCGGATCTTAGGCAGGCTTATAGGATCACGCCGAAGGTGCAGCCTGCAGCTGGAACTCAGCCATGAACAGCTGTTTTGCGGACTATTGGGTCAGAAGTCAGGGACACTATCATCAATGCCGCTCATGCGGCCTACCCGTTGGATGTACAAGGCTCCAATGTCAAGTGTTTTCCTGACCTTTTGTTTCAGACACGTTCAAGACGCAAGCAATTCGACGCGGTCAGGCAGAAACTTCGGTCGCTGGGGATTACCCATTCTTTCCTTCTTCCTGCTAGGCTCCAAATAACATACGAGGGTAAAAGTTCGCAATTCACTGACCCCAAAGACGTGGGCCGGTGAACTGAGAAAGCAGAGGCTGAGTTTCTGAACAAGTCTGTGAGGGCTCCTATTGCCGAAAGTTCGGATTCAGAGGGATGAGTACATGATCTTTTTCTACTACAGTGTAGAGACACATAGTAGTTTCTTTTGTAGAGCCTCAGATGTGCTAATCTGTTTACTGGTTAAATAAAGAGAGGTTGCTCTTTTTGGATGCATGGGTCTACAAAGTAAAAGAAAACATTTTGTAAAGTTACAATTATTATTTTTTTTTTGTGCGCCTCCCCTTCTCCCTGGCTGCCCACTCCTTCGGGTCTCTAATGCCCCTCCCAACTGCCTGCCCCGACTCCCCATACCAGCTATCACCTCATATGGCAGTCCCCGGGTAACCGAGCGTAACCCTTTCGCGGGTGGGTCCTACCTCTCTGAGGGGAAGGCGCAGTGGAGTGACCAGCGCACTTTATCATTGGCCCGGGTACTGCTGAGGCGCAGTTGGTCATGGGATTGGCGGCAGCGGAGGACAGAGAGACCGTCATCCAGCCAGCCAGGAAGCATTTTTCCTGGTTTTCTATGGGGAGTGATGTCCTGACATCAAGGCACACGCCGACATCTGTCACTCTCCTTGAGCTTCGGACCAGGCGTCACTGCTGTGCTCCCAGCCTCCACCAGGATTCAGCATGCGCCAGTGTGCATCCCCACCTTCCCCCCGGAGAAGGGGGAGAGCTGTCCCTGGATGCTCCATCCTCTCCCCGGCCGGCCCTCCGGCGACCCGAGTCCGTTCCCGAACCCGGGTTGCTGGCGTCGCAGACGGAACTCCAACCGCTGCACCGATGGGCTGGCTGTAAAGTTACAATCATAAAAGCTGTAAAGGGCCTGAATTGTATGCATTAATGCATAATAGCACCATCCCTAAAGGTTATTTTTTTAATTGTTTTGACTTTAACACAATCTGGAGTTTCAGATTTATTATTGCCTAAATGTTGGATGTTCCTAATAACAACAACTGTTGAGTCTGTTGGAATGTTGGTGGGGAGGGGAGTAGGAGTGGGGTGAGTGGTCTGAACGAAGTCCTCCTTTTCTCAATATAGATCCTAGGGTTATAACACTACTGGTTAGTGTGACTTATGTTTCCGGACATTCTACAGTACGTATGGTATGGTAAACAACCCTGGCCATTGAAGGGGCCGGCATGATGGACATTTACCTGGGACATTTTGGTGATTTACCTAACAATATAATTTCTTCTCCCCATCTCCTACTGTACGAGAATGTAAGAGCTATATACCTATGTTGTTAATGCAATGGAATACGTTCTCCTTTCAGCTTCCTCTTGCATGAGGATATCAAATGTCTTGGTTTTTCCAAAACAATAAACAGAAATTTAACAAAAAAAAGCACAATCAATGAACGCTTGTTGCCATTCTCTGTTAAAGATCTCATTATGAAGTCTGCATGATGATTGTTTGTTCAGCCGCAGTCCTCTGGAGGACAGACCTTTTTCCAAGTAATGTTATAATTAAATTATATTTTATGATTTGTTCAGTTTTCTATTTCTTAGTTTTTCCACTTGTACAAACTAATCTTTCTGCTCACTAGTGTTAAGAGTTAGTCAGTGGTTGTCCAGTGAACAGAGCTTGTAGCATCTGTTCCTGGCATCTACTGACTGACTCCCAGTCCTCAAGGCAGTCATTCTCCCCTGCTTTGACTGTGTTTGTGTCTGCTGTTATGTATACCTCAGTCAGCTGGATCATTCCAAGGCTTTATTTTTTTGTATCTGCAGTTAAAATTCACGAGACAGAGACCCAGTAAAACCACCTTGTTTCAGTGGTTTTAACAAAAAGTCCTTCAGTCCTATGTGTTTTTGTCTTCATCAAGACCCCAAGTATTACGCTGCACTGAATGTCCAGCAGCTGCTGCTACTAGCCAAATTATTACAGGGACAATCAAATGCAGCATATCCTGGCAATTGCATGGTGCCATTTTAGAGGCAGCTAGACCCCCAAAAATGCACTCAGGAAGAAAATAAATACAATAGCAGAGCTACAAAAGAAACAGGACTTTATTCCATACCTTGAGTACCTCAAAAGCCCCAGCGCTTTGACCATTACTGGCCTTTGTCAGGGGGCATGCCCTGATTCAAACATGACAGCTGCTTTATACTGTTCCAATATAAAGGCACAGTGTAGATACCATCCACATCACTGTGCAACACACAATATCATACAAATGTGCAAAATTTCTAAGTGCAATGCCCCAACAGTGAATTTTTAAAGAACTTTAAAGACAGTTTGTCAAAAATGGGGTGGATTCAAAAAAAAGAAAGCAGAGATGTCAGAATATGGGGGTGAAGTTAGCAGCATTCATTCATTGGTAATATATAAGCTTGTGTATTTGTATGATGCAGCATAAAGACAGCTAGTAACAAAAAAGGAAAACACCTGTCACTCATAGGACAGCAGGAGATAGTGAAAGCCGTAGCTAGTCTCTCTTTGAATAAGGCACCGAGGCCGGATGAATTTCTAGCTAATTTCTACAAACAGTACAGTGTGGCACTTGTTACTGGTGCTAACCAGAGTATTCAGTTTTATGTATCTCGAAGGGGTCTCAGGCAAAACACAGAGACCAGAATTTCCTCAATTCCTGCCGTAGACCGAATCCAGTTGTTGGAACAGCGAGACCAGCTAGTTGGGTGCAGGGACTGCTAGGGTCCTTGTGCCAACCTGCTGACGAGGTTCCCGTTTCCTTTATTTTCTCCTGAGGTGCGAGGCGTGCAATGTCGTTATGATGCATGACCCACGAGCTGGTGGATTGGGGACCCCACGGGGGGGACAAGCCCTGGGGTACTGGCTGGTGGTAAGTCCCGGTGGATGTTGGGGTGATGGGGCTGGGGGGTCATGCAGATGGGAGCTGTCTGAGGCAAAGGAGGGGGAAAAAAAAAAGAATTTCCTCAATTCCCAAGCAGGGTAAAGATGATACCCTGGTGAGCAACTCTAAGCCCATGTCCCTTATTAACCTAGATTTGAAAATTTTAGCAAATGTTCTCACCAACAGGCTGGATATAATGTGGGGCAACCTGGTGAAAGCAGAATAAATAGGCTTTAAGAAGGATATAGTGGCTAGCAACCACTTCAGAAAGTTGCCTCACTTGGCTGACGCATCCCCAGAAAGCAGAGTATCTGTGGCCCTGGTCTCTCTGGATGCAGAGAAAGCTTTTGTCAGGGTGTCATGACCATTTCTGTTTGCAGTGATGAAGAAATATGATATCCCCAATGATTATATAAATTGGGCGAAAATGCTGTATCAGGACTCCTTAGCAAGGATATACTGTAATGGAGTTTTTTCTGAGAAGATCAGGTTGGAGAGAGGGACCAGGCAGTGATGCCCCCTCTCACCTTTTCTCTTTAACCTCTACCTTGAGCCTCTAGCCTGGCAACTGCAGGTTAATCTGCATATTAAGGGGCTAAAGATCTGGTTGGTAGAATTTAAACTCTCCACTTATGTTGATGATATTCTGCTCCATATGGCAGACTCTAGGGAGTCCATTCCAGTTGCCCTCCAAGACACTGAGGCTTTTAGCAGAGTGCCACCCTACAAGCTTAATGTGGGCAAGACTTGTGTTATACCCTTCAGCTTGTGGGTAGCAAAGCATGACATTACAAGCATGGGTCTGATGTGGGAACCAATGTTGACTATTTATTTAGGCATCAAGGTTACAAGGCATCTCACTGATTTAAAGGAAAATAACCATGATGCACTGATTACATTTTGAAACAAGATCTTACTTAGTGGCCCAGAGTTGGATTTCCACTTGCAACGCTAGTGACCCGGGTTTGGGAGCGGACCTGGGTGCCAGAGGGGCCAGCCGGAGGGGTAGTCTGAGCATCCAATGGACTGCTCAGCACCTCCAGGGGGGAGATGTTTCCTGGCCCGGGGGTGGCCTGACCTGTGGCGGAGGGCCAGGAGGTACAGCAGCCTTGGTGCCCAAACCAAGGGGGGAGTGTGACGGATGCCGGTGTAAGCCATGGCATCGCATATTCACAAAACACACCACCTGGAGCGACACCAACATGAGGGCCCAAAAGTGGGTCCTCCCCCAGCCAGCCAACAGATGAAGAGGTCCCAGATGAAGACTTGATTCCTTGGGACGGAGGTATTGGGGGGGGGCCCTCCCACTGCCACCTAGTCTGGGAGGTAAGCCAAGGCTCCATGGGGGGAAACCTTGGATGACTGGGAAGTAGACATGGGAGTTGGGTACAGCTTCAGGTGGTGGGGGAGAAAAAGAAAGTATTAAAAAAAAAAGATCTTACTTAGTAGAAAGCTCTGCCACTGATCCTGTGGGGTGAACGTGATTAAAATGAATGTTTTTCCGTGGATACTCTATGCTATGGGTATGCTGAAAGTGGTACTTCCAAGTGACTGGTTTAGACAGTTACACAGGATGATAGCTGATTTCCTGTGGCATGGAAAAGTGGCTAGCTGGGTGTACCTCAAGCTGACCAACCCAGAACAGGTGAGGGCCTTCCTCTCTCCAACTTCTGGGTATATTACCAGCCTCGGGCCCCCCTAGAGGACTGACAGGAGTACAAGCCCCAGCAGCTCAGAACCGAGAGCCCTCTCTCTCAAGGAAGAGCTCAGCCTGAGATGTTTGTTACACCTGGAAACAGCTAGGCTCCCTGGGAAACTTAAATGCACCTCCATTTACTGGACACTGAGGGTTAATAGGCAGTTAGAGAATCTTGTGCGGTGGGACATTACCAAAGACACTTCACAGCCCATTCTTTGCAATGATGATCTTCAAACTGCTAACTGCCCCACACAACATCATTTTTGGGGGAACTGGATGTTCAGAAGGTGCAGGGACTGTCAGTGGATGGGAGACTGGTATGCTTTGACACCTTCCAAAATAGATATTGGGGAAAGCACAACAAATGTTTTGCCTTTTTCTCAAATGACACATGCTCTGATAGTCCATACGGATCTCAGCCATGGCCTAAAGAGGAAAGGGGTATGGTGGGAAAACTTGTCGAGGTAGAAACACAGCTCCACTGTATGTCCCTTGTATGTAAGGTACTACAGATGTTAGACCCCAAAGGTTTAGATGGTACCTGTCCATACTGGGAGGATGCACTCCGAGTCCAGTGGTCAACTGAAGCATAGCAGAAAATATGGGTGCACCTCTACAAATACATTAAGCATGATAAATACAGACTGACACAATTTAAGGTGCTGCAAAATATGTACTACACCCCCACTAGGCTTTACAGTCTGGGTTTTCACTGCTATGCAGATGATACCCAGCTGTATCTGTCCTTTACTCCCAGTCAGGATGATGCAGTCTCTCTGGTTAACAGCTGTCTAGCCGAAATCAATGAATGGATGAGAGCCAGCTGGCTGAGATTAAACCCGGATAAGACTGAGGTGTTGGTTGTGGACCCAGGTTGCCTTGAGGCGGGTCATAGGGCTGAAGTACCATCAGGTCTTTGGCTTGGTGGTGCCCAGCTCTTGAACTCAGGCCAGGTGCAGAATCTGGGTGTTATTTTTGACAGCGGTTTGACCCTGAAATTACAGATGTCAGCCATTGTTAAGTACTCTTCTTTCCATCTGAGGAATATTGCCCAGGTAAAACACCTGGTTCCTCCGGCTGACCTTCCTACTCTGGTCCATGCCTTTGTGACCACTCGCCTTGATTACTGCAATTCCCTTTACCTGGGGCTACCGGGGGTTGAAATTCGTCACCTGCAGCTAGTGCAGAATGCAGCAGCCAGGCTTTTGACTCGAACATCTAGGTATAGTCATATTATGCCTGTTTTGCACGGGTTGCACTGGCTGCTGGTACAATGGCGAATCACCTTCAAGATCGGGTTACTGATCTATAAAGCCTTACACGAACAGGGACCGCAGTATCTGAAAGATCTCCTTACTCCCTACTGCCCCTCTCACTCACTCCGATCCGCCGACGAGGGATTGCTAGAGATTCCCAGGGTTCGTTTGAAAACATCTGGAGCTCGTGCATTTTCATATGCAGCTGCCCTGTGGAATTCTCTATCTTGTTCGATACGAAGCTGCCTGACCATCGAGAGTTTTAAAATGGAGTTGAAAACTTTTGTATTTACCAAAGCTTATGGCCTATGATTTTATATTGTTAATATTGTATTGTTTGTTTTTTGTTTTTTGTAAAGCGCTTTGATCTCTGGAAAAGCATTTTTAAATAAACTTTACTTACTTACTTACACTAGACTGCACAGCACAGGGAAAATTGAGTCTAATTTATGTGCAAGGTGTGGAAAGATGGAAGGAACCTTAATACATATACTGTGGTCCTGTGAAAAAGTAGCGCCCTTTTGGAGTGAAATAAGGCTGAATCTAGACCCCCTGTTGGAGCCGGAAGAGGCTTTCATGCTTTTTTTTTTTTAATTCATGTTTATTGAAATACTTGGACACAATACATAAAAAGGCAGTATCATATCAGACAGTTATACTCTTACATTCAAGCATCAGTTTTATCTAGAATTCCTCATGTTCAGTTGATTAATAAGTATTGAGTTACACTTGATCTCTACTGGGTATATTTTAACCAAAGGAAAACACCTCTTTGTCCATCCACACCTAGGTAGTCCGGACCTCTAGGAAGGACTGGTCAAAGTCCCTTCACTTGAGATTTGCCTAGTAGGCCACTATAGGAATTTGGTATGAGGGAAAAGGAGCGGTCATACGGCCCTCATTGCAAATCTCATTGTGAAGCTAGTTATTCTGAGACATTGGTGTGATGACCCAACTCCTACAAGGGCAGAGTGGCACAAGGAAATCCTGTATGCACTCAATGCTGAAAAGTAGATAGCAGGTCTAAACCACAGATTTGAAACCTACCAGCAGAGACAGGAGTCCCTCCACACATTGCTGCCCACTACATAAGAAGTGTATAGTGTGTGGTATGTCAAACTTTTACTATGACCTGCTCTGAGCTAGTGCCTTTACTATGTAGCTTTCTAGCTACTGATTCATGTATAACCAGCTTGGGGGGTATCTTGTGTAGTTTTAAAGTGTATCTGATGGTTGTAATTTGTCTTGTGAGTTGTGTTTTTGAAAATCTTCAGTAACGCTTACTTCGTTATAAAAAAAAAAGGAAAACACCTTTCAAGTTAAGGATATTTGGAAATCCAAATAATTTTGACTGTGATTCTGTTGTATCATCTTTTGCTGCATTTACAGTATAAGAAACAGAAAAACACCAGGCATAACAATACTAAAATCATAACACTGGTATTATAGAACTGGATCATAATACCAAGCACAGCAAGTTTAGTGGAACTTTTACAAACCACATTTTAGGAAGGAAATGTAATCCACTGTCTTATTAATCACCTTTAATTGGACTGTGTTGAGTGATACAATCCAATGTATTGTTTTGTAAAAGAAGTGATAGTCTATCCTTCCCTTTTTATGTTGTCTTGTGCACGCAGAAGCAACATTTTGTGGTAGTAGTAGAAATGCAGAGGTGTGTCGGTGTTGGCGAATGCAGGGCACGCTTTAGTAGGTGCGTCCCTCATTCCCCAATTAGCCAGCATGCTAACACTGACAGAAGCTTTATGTAAAGTGCCACCAATGTGAAAAAAATGTGCTGCTGCAATTGGAGACAAGCTCGTCATGCAGTGGCACAGATGACACGCCTCCCGTACCTGCCTTTCCTGATGAAACATTTCAATAAACATGGCGGTAGAAGGAGCCACCGCCACACAATCCCCAAAGAAAGCCGACATCAGGATTGCAATTCCCATGTCAGCATGCCCCCCTCACATTGTCTGGCAGACTGGGAGCCCACCCCAGTATAGCCAACACCCCCCCACCGAAATTCATGGGGCACACTGGATTCCACCCCAGTGTGCCCAGCATTTATTTTATTTCACCTGTAAAGAAAGAAAATGGTCCCACAATGTCTATTTTTGAGGGAAGTACCTGAAAGAAAACATCCTCGACTTGTCCTCACAAACCCTCCCCCAACCTGCACCTACCTCTGCACCCCACCTACCTACACCCCCATCCCATACTTATCTCTGGAGGTCTGGCACTGCAATCTTCGGTGAAGCGGGGACATATCTGGACTCTTAAAGACAACTGCAAAATGAAGAAACGCCGGTAAGCTGTATAATGGCATCGATGGGGGAGGGGTGTTCAACTGAGTGGGATATCGCAACCATTTTTTTTTTATCTTGGCTCCAAATTAATTTTCAGCATGGGGTTCTAGGGACCACACCTCATGAACACATGCACTGTCATTTCGTTATTCGGTTCCGAAAGGTCATTTTGCGGTCACTGTGTGGAATCACCTTTCGGGACCGATTAATGAAATGACAGTGGCACTGTTCATGAAGATGGGTCCCAAAAAGCCTATGTTGCAAATCTGGTGAAAAACTTACAAAAAATGACTGTGTTACAAGCGTGCACTGCGCAGTTTCCACGCACACTCGTAACTTAGAGAATTTTTTATATTTTCACTCCAGATTTTCAACATTGCCATTTGTTTGACACCGCCTTATGAACAGTACAGCTGTCATTTTTCACATCCTGCCCGAAATGTGTTTTCGCACATCTGGCTCACAATGGCACGCTCACTGTGGGAAATCAACGTTCAGGACAGATTAACAAAATCACAGTGTCACTGTTCATGAGCAGAGGTCTCAAAATGCCTATGTTGAAATTGTGGTTAGCAAAATCCCCAAAATAATTGCATTACGGGCGTGCATTGCACAGTTTTTACACATGCTCGTGACTTCACCAATTTTTCATATTTTCACTCCAGATTTTCAACATTGTCATTTTTTTACACCTCCTCATGAACAGTAGAGCTATAATTTTTCATATCCTGCCCGAAATGTGTTTTTGCACCTATGGCACCAAATGGCGCAGTCACTGTGCAAAATCACCTTTCGACTAATGAACTGATAGTGCCACTGTTCATGAGGTGGGGTCACAAAAAGCCCATGTTGAAAACTTGGAGTGAAAATACCAACAAACACCCAGGGTGTTACGGTTTCCAATCATAATTTCTCACCCTGTAGAGACTGACAGGCGTCAGGGGTGTGACTTGGGATTGATGGCTGTAATGCTCACACTATTCCACCCCCACCTGCAGCCAGTGACAGGCATCGAGGTGTACCTTGGACTCTTTGGCCCCAAAGTTCACCCCATTCTCCTATATTGCACCCATCTCAGTGTATTTCCTTATGGAATGGGGTGAGCGTAAGGCCCGAAGTCCCCAAGGCACGCTGCGACACTTGTCGGTGTCTGCAGCGTAGGGTGAGGTGAAATGGTGTGAGCGTTATGGCCGATGACCCAAACACACACCCAAATGCCTGTCAGTCTCTGCAGGGTGGAGTTGGGGTTGGTGTCAGTTCAATACTTCACTGCCATTCCTATTATGCATCTCTCTAACTCTTGCACTACCAATGCCAATGCTAGCAAGACAACATTCAGCATTGACAAATGCTTGTTTTAGTGGTGAAACATGTTCCAAGGCCATGAATGATTTGGTCTGAGTTCTGCAGTGCACGATAATGGATGCTCAGGGCACATCTGTTGTTGTCACTGATAATGGACCAGAGGTATTCCAGAATGTGTGTTTTTAAGGAGGGGATGGGTCTGCCTACAGCATGCTTCGAACATGGGCACCATTCGATGTATACAACAAACGAGGTGTTCGATGAGATGAAGTGTCTCATTTAAATTTTACAATTATTGTTGTCGCGTGTGTACGTTTTCCCTTCCTTGGCAAACCTACAGTTGCCACATCTGAAGATACCAGTGGATCTGGGTGGTAGCCAAATGAGGTGATTCTCTTCACTGGCATCAAAATAACTGTTTGTTAGTAAGTCCCCCAAATTAGTGGCCTTTTTAAATATTACCCTAGTTTTCTCTGCAACCACTTTTCTCAGAGTACTGCCTCCATGAAGTACCAGCCAATATTTATGAATTATATTGCCCATCCTCCTGGCTACACTATTATATTCAGCAGAGAATGTAACTAAAGCATTCTGTTCTTGATTTTTATTTTTAGGGCTTAACAGAGAGGCCCTGCTGTGTTTCTGGCCTTCTGTAAAGCATTAAGAGTGGTTTCCTCAAATCCCCTTTCCAGGAACTTGATTTTCTAGTGCTTGGTGTTCAAAAGTTTCCATGTTAGAGCAATTTTTATTTATTTATTTAAAAGTTTCACCAAGAAGACGTACTGAGCAATAATTGCGCATTTCCAGATGCGCCCTGGGGGAAAGGAAAGAAGAGCAAGGTACAGCAGTGAATTCAGGGTAACAATAGGCAATAAACTATAATAAGCATAGAACACAGTGATAACAATGCAGAAATACAAGCAGATGATACAGTGATTACAGTAAGTGTATTACACTGTCTAACTAGCGGTTGTAGAGGATAAGTGCTTGAAATAACATAGCTAGGCTCCCGAGGCAAGGAGGGGAGAACCAGCGTAGAGTTAGCAAGGGAATCTGGAAGCAGAGTGTGAGTAGGATTTACAAAGAAGAGAGTAGAAGTATGAGAAGTGCAGGGTGATTAGGTACAGTTGCAGGTGGGGGCGGTGAAAGAGCGCAGGAGTGAGGAGAGGTTGCGAAGTGAGAGGGCATTTGGAATGGTTGCGAGGAGCAAGTTCCAGAGCTTGGGGAAGCAGTGGGAGAAGGATGCTTGGCTACCTGATGAGTATCTGGAGGTGATGGCAAGGGTGCGAGCATCACTACTCCTAAGGGAGAAGGAGGAGGAAGGGGGGGGAGAGAGAACACGAGAGGTAAGAAGGGAGTACTCCGAGCCAGACCTTTCCAAGGAAGTTGGCACAATGAGCCAGGTGACGATCACTGAGGGAGGTGAGTGTCAGATATTGATATAGGGAGCAGTGGTGAGTGCAGGGATGGCAGTCAAGAGTAAAGCGATAGAAGGAGTGGAATAGGGGGTCCAGTCAGGCTAGGGTAGTTTTGGGAGCGTCATCATAGACTACTTCACCATAATCAAATGCTGAAAGGATCATTCTCAGAAGAATTTCTCTGTGGGCTGGCAAGGGGATGGATTCACGATTTTGGCATAAGGCACCTAGTTTGGGGAGCAGTTTTTTGTGAATAGCATCCATGTGACCTGAGAAGTCAAGGTTTTTATCTAGCCAGACCCCAAGGTAGCTGAATAAGGCAGCATCTTCCAGCGTGGTCCCATCAAGAATGTAGAAGAAGAGGAGGGAGGAAGTGGAGAATATAGAGTTTCTGCCTTGTGCCAGAGGTCATTGAGACTGTCTTCTTGATGTTTAGAAACATTTGATTGGAGCGTAGCCAGTGCTGGACATGATCAAAGTCCTGCTGAAGGGTGGAAGCCACCACAGGAGTGGAAGGACCGGATGCATACAGGACGGTGTCATCCGCATACATGTGAATGGATGCAGATGAGCAGAACAAAGGGAGATCATTAAGGAAAATGGAGAAAAGAATCAGATCAAGGACTGAGCCTTGTGAGACCCCAGTGTGGATGGGAAGGGGCGGAGAAAGTGAGTCCCTGATTCTGACTGATTGTGATCTGCCTACTAGGTAGGATCTGAACCAGATGATGGCAGTAACTGACAGTCCCACGGCTGAGAGTTTGTCCAGTAGTAGGGGAATGGGAGACAGTGTTGAAAGCCTTGGCTAGGTCGACAAAGATGGTGAATGTGATGAGGCCCTGGTCATTCCAGAGTGGATGGAATTAATGAGCCTGAGGAGGGAGGCGGATGTGGAGTGGTTCTTATGGAAGCCAGATTGGAAAGGGGTGCAAAAGGAGGTGGAGTCAAGGTAAGGAGAGAGCTGGGAGAGTATGACATGTTCCTACAGTTTGGCAAGGATGGGAAGGAGGAAGATGAGGCAGTAGTTACCAGCAGCCGAGGGATCACCACCTTTGGGCAGAGGGTTGATTGTAGCATGCTTCCAGACAT
This sequence comes from Neoceratodus forsteri, assembly GCA_016271365.2. NCBI lineage: Eukaryota > Metazoa > Chordata > Ceratodontiformes > Ceratodontidae > Neoceratodus > Neoceratodus forsteri. Next base: position 1,268,911,829 of record CM057449.1, on the reverse strand, counting down.
CCAGGACAGAGGCTGGTGCAAAAGAGAGGTTTAGTGCAGCAATGGGCCATGAGATGGCAGGAGCAGACAGATAGAGTAATTTGGCATGAAGGTTGTCAGGGCTTTTGCCCTTGGAAGGCTTCAGAGCAAGGAGCACCCTAAGAGCAGTGGATGGGGATACTGGGTAGAAGGAGAAGCAGGATGCTTTGGATGCAAAGCATCTTGCGCAAAAACAGCAGAATCCAAAACAAAAGATCTCAGTGGTGGTAAAGAGAGTAGGGCCTTGGTCTCTGATCCCTCTGTCAAAACTTGATTAAGGTAGGAGGGTCATTTGGTGACCCCAGTTCCAGAAAAGTCTATCAGATAATATGTGCCTCTTTTATCTATAAGAAATATGAGGAAGCAAATTAAGTTAAACTGACTGCATAACTGAACTCTAAGATTCAACCACACAAAGTACTAGCACTGGCTGGCTTACCATACCACATCTTCATACATGTTTTTCTGACCTAACAGGTTTTACTAGTTCTTCTTTCTACAGACACCGCCCCTTTGGAAAACAGGTCCAAACTGGACTTGTTATTATGAACTGGACCTCTTTTGTTTTCCTAGCTGCACTCTCTGTAGGACGTCATCTTGTTTTGACATGTCCTTGTTTCAGCTCACAAAATGTCTTTTGTTATGAAAGGAAGACAGTCTTTTGAAGTATCCCCCAAAACAGAAACCTTTTAGCTAAGAAAGGCTCATCATTTGTTGTCTAAGTAAAACAAAAGAACTGCCGCTGTTTATAGCCAACAACTGCGAGAACTCAGGACAGTATTTCCAGTTTCCAGCAGATCTCCCCCTCAGCAGAAACATTTTTGGCCTCACTGAGCTGAGTTTCTGAAGCCTAATTCCCAGGGGAAAGATCTTCATCAAGATAGTAGGGGCTGTGGCGATTTGGCCACTGCCGTCATATTTACTGTATCTGTAATTTTTTTATGTTTAATTTCCAAAAAGGCAAGGACCAAAGGTTTGTCAGAGAAAATGCCCATTTTTCTGCAAAGGTACTTGGGAAGAGTTGATGTGTATTTCGGTGTCTGACTGTCGCAGGTAAGTGGGTTGCAGAGATAACACAGGACACAGATATTGGGTACAACACACCTGCGATGTGTTTTATTTTATACAAAAGTATCAAAATACAGAAATAATACATAAATAGAAATAAACAGCTCAAACTGTACTAGAAAATAAACAACTCAATGCTACTCCACCTTACTTCAGGTATCTATAAAACAATACTCAGCTTTCCTATTGTTCGAGATAAACTCCTGTTTCAGGCACAGGTCCTTCTCTTACCTTGTCCTCAGGTTAAGTGAGACTGGCTGGATAGCTAATCTGACTCTTGGTACTTGAGGAGGGCTTATATAGCCCTCCCACTTATGGGAAAGTCCCTCCCATAACATCCAACTAGTTCCAGAATGGTCCCTAAATAGGGAAACTCCTCCTCTATTACATGATGAGGTTTTACTTATGGGAATCCCTCTACAGGAAATCCCCTTCCTGAGGTTTTACTTATGGGAAGTCCCTTATTTTATATATATGCAAACAGTGCAAACATATATTGTATTTATACATGTGCTGTATTGTTATTGCATGAACACTAGCCCTTTAATTTATATCTTAGGGCTGTAAACATAATGGGGCTCCTTTAGAGACCTGCAGTGTCTCTTTATTCTTTAATTTAATTTCTTTTTTGCTTTTAGCTTCTCTTGCAGCCCTCTCCTTATTCTGAGGGCTACTCTCGCTGTAAAGCATTTCCATACATGGGGACGTTCCTGTCCCTTTAAATCATTTGTTTTCTATATTGTAGCAGAGCAGCAGACTGCTAGACAATCATTGTCTAGCTGTTCTGCTTTGTGGATCTGTATAGATTTGGTAAGCCTGCCTCTTTAGCAGCCTAGACTGGCTGTAAACATTCTATAGGCACATCCATGGCTAGATGGCACCATTCTACAACATATTTTATACAAAGCCAGCAGTCAGGAGTCCTAATAATACTACGGCATCATTAATTATTTACATAAATACTGAGCAGCAGCAAAAGTGAAAGAAAGGTTTGCTGCTCAGTTCAAACAGTTCTTGCTTCGATGCAGGATAATATGGCAGGATTTCCTTGGCATAACATTCTACATAACAATGGAGCGACAGCAAAACAATTCAAACAATATAGGCGTAATGCTGCTTCATTTGTATTTAACTGCCATTTTAAACATTCCTGCACCATATACATAACAAGCACTTGTCAATGCCGAATGTTTGCTTGGTGGTATTAGCATTGGAAATGCAGGAGTTAGAGAGATGCAGAATAGGAATGGCAGTGAAGTATTAAACTTCATGCCAACCCCACCTCCACCCTGCAGAGACGGACAGGCATTGGGGAATGCGTTTGGGTCGTCGCCCATAACATTCATGCCATTTCACTTCACCCTATCCTGCAGACACCGACACGTGTTGAGGTCTGCCTTGGGGTGTTCGGCTGTACAGTCATCCCATTCCATAAGGATGGGTGCAGTATAGGAGAACAGGGTGAACTGTGGGGCCGAAGAGTTCAAGGCACACCTCGATGCTTGTCACTGGCTGCAGGGTCGTGGGGTGGGGGTGGAATGGCATAAGCATTACAGTCGGCAATCCAAAGGCACACCCCTGATGCTTGTCAGTCTGTACAGGGTGGGACGTTATGGTTAGACACCCTAACGCCCTGGGCGTTTGTCAGTATTTACACTACAAATTTTCAACATGGCTTTTTTGTGACCCCCACCTCATGAAAGCATTTGGGACCTCTTCTCATGAACAGTGACACTGTGACTTTGTTAATGTGTCCCGAACTTTGAGTTCCCACAGTGACCGTTCCATTCTGCGCCAGATGTATGAAAACACAGATCAGGCAGAATGTGAAGAATGACAGCTGTACCATTCATATGGATCTGTGAAGAGATGGCAATGTTGAAAATCTGTAGTGAAAATATTAAAAATACTCAAACGTCCGGGCTTATGCGGAAACTGCACAACACATGTGCGTAACACAGTCATTTAGTGGAATTTTTTCAACAAATTTTCAACATAGGCATTTTGTGACCTCTGCTCATGAACAGTGTCACTATGATTTTCCTAATCTGTCCCGAACATTGATTTCCCACAGCTACCGTGCTATTCTGTGACAGATGTATAAATGCATATTTCAGGCAGGATATGAAAAATGACAGCTGTACTGTTCATAAGGAGGTGTGAAAAAATGCCAATGTTGAAAATCTGGAGTGAAAATATTACAAATGCGCGTATTTACGAGGGTGCGTGGAATCTGTGCAATGTACACTCGTAACACAGTCATTTCATGGACTTTTGTCACTAAATTTTCGACATAGGCATTTTAGCACCTCTGCTCATGAACAGTGTCACTGTGATTTGTTTTTAATCTGTCCCGAACACTGACTTCCCACAGTGACCACGCTATTCTGCGCCGGAAGCACAAAAACACATTTTGGCCGGGATGTGAAAAATGACAGCTGTACTGTTCATAAGGAGGTGTGGAAAAATGCCAATGTTGAAAATCTGGAGTGAAAATATTACAAATTCACGAAGTTACGAGCATGCGTGGAAACTGCGCAACACATGCTCGTAACACAGTCATTTTATGGACTTTCGTCACCAAATTTCAACATAGGCATTTTAGGACCTCTGCTCATGAACAGTGTCACTGTAATTTTCTTAATGTGTCCCGAACACTGATTTCCCACAGCGACCGCGCTATTCGGCGCCGGTAGTGCGAAACCACATTTTGGTCAGGATGTGGAAAATGACAGCTGTACTGTTCATAAGAAGGTGCAGAAAAATGCCAATGTTGAAAATATGGAGTGAAAATATTACAAATTTGCGAAGTTACAAGCATGCATGGAAACTGCGCAACGCGCGCTCGTAAAACAGTCATTTTTTTGGATTTTTTCACCAAATTTGCAACATAGGCTTTTTGAGAGCCCACTTCATGAATACTGGCACTGTCGTTTCATTAATCAGTACCGGAAGGTGATTCCGCGCAGTGACCGCGAAATCACCTTTCAGGACAGAATAACGCCATGACAGTACCTGAATTCATGAGGAGGGGTCCCATTAACCCCATGTTGAAAATGTGGTGCCAAAATTCCCCAAAATGCCTGAGATATGCACCAAAGTTGAAAAAACCCTATTTATGTCATTATACAACTTACCGGCATTTCTTCAGTTTGCTGTCAGCTTTGAAGAGTGCAGACATGTTCCCAGTCCACCAAAGATCATCATACCAGGGTCCAGAGGTAAGTATGGGGTGAGGGGGGTGTGAGGAGGTCGGGTGCACAGTGGGTGGGTGCGGGTTGGGGGAGAGGACGGCGATCGGCGTGGGACCGTTTCCTTTGTTTCAGAGAGATAAAAAAACAAAAAAAAACAGACGTTGCGGGAAGGTTTTTTTTCCAGGCTTGTTTCCAGAACACTGGGGTGGGCTCCCAGTATGCCATCTGCCTTTTTTGGGGTGGGGGTACTAAAGCTGACGGGTTGGACCCCCGTCAGCAAGAATGACTGTTGGGGGGCCATGATGCCGAGGGATTGGCACCCCAGGCAAACAACAAATGGGGAAGGGTTACATCATGCCGATGGGGAGTGGGCTTCCCCATTGGCAAATTAACTGTGTCGGGGGCTGCTGATAGGGGGATTGGCCACTCCCATTCGGCTTTCATGGGGCCAACAGGTGACAGCAATCCGCCACCATGTTTACTTAATTGTTAGACTTGGGAAGGTACCTTCCTGCAATGACAGGTCACTCCCTCTTTGCAGCGGAATGGCTGACGCTGCAATGACAAGGTGGCCCCTCACTGCAGCGGTGAAAACATTTCTACTTGGTGGCACTTTTGGAGACCAGTGTCATCGGCACACTGTGCCTCCACTGGTCCACCAGTGCCAAGCCCTCAGATGCAGTGCCTCCGTTGGCTGCCACAGTGCCACACCTCCACAACCCGCTTCTCTCCTAAACTGCCGCATAATGTTTCTTGCACATGCGCGCAAGTAAGCAAACATAAAAATGGCATAAGCATTAACTAAATTAAGCACTGCAGCACTTTAGACTCAATGGGCCGGATATTCAAAAGGGTTGCGCCATGTGCAATAGGGTTGCGCATGTGCAAGTCCAAAAGTGCGCCATTCTGCGATATTCAGCAGGAGGCAGTTGCGCCACCGAAAACATGCTGAGCAACAGCACAATGCAAATGAAGGCATGCGCAACCAAAGGGGGTGGATCCATGCATAAAGAGCGCAATGCGATATCCAAAGACTTGCGCAATGCGCAACAGCGGAACAGCCGGAAGTTGCGCCCCAGCGGAAATGAGCCAAAATAAAAAGGCTCAAGGAAGAGGCGCAAGAATGCTACAGGGATGCCAAGTGGGGAAGAGAGAGAGAGAGAAAGACAGACAGTGACAGGCCAGGGCAGGTAAGGGAAGCAGTGTGGGCCATAGGCTGCAGAGGCCAGCGGGGGGTGCCCGGTGCAGTGGAAGTAGCAGTCAGGACAGCGGGAGTAACAGAGCAACATCAGCCGGGGCGGGTCACAAGCCAGGGAGATGGACAGTGGCAGCTTCCACATGGAAGCTGTAATGAGGGGGGTGAGAATGCAAGGTGCAGTGTGACGTGGCCGTGGATGGGCCCATCGGCGGTACGCCCCCAACAGGCAGTACCGTGCCCGCATCAGCTTTGAGCTGTACACAGATGTAGAGATCGTGGGCCGGTACCGCCTGAACAGGGCAATACGAGGCGGCTCTGTGAGCTGTGCAGTGATGAGATGCAGGCACCCTCACGACGGAGTCATGCTCTGTCAGTGGAGACCAAGGTGACAGCCTGCATGTGCCTGCTCACCACAGGCACCTTCCAGAGGCCAACAGGGGACACCACAGGCATCACACAGTCGCACGTCACGCATCCTCACCCAATTCCTCAGTGCACTGCTGCCACATGCTGCGGCATCCATTTCCCAACACGGCGGCAGAGCGTACAACAAACATGCAGGCGTTCCACAGGGTAACCGTATGCCTGGCGTGCTAGAAGGCCATAGACTGCACCCATGTGGCCATTCGCACACCACCTGGCCCCGATGGGGCCGCATATAGGAACAGAAAGGGCTTCTCCAGTGTCAACTGCCAGGTGGTGTGTGATGCCACTGGGCGTAAAATCAATGTCTGTGCCACACACCCTGGCGGAGCACATGATGCCTTCATATGGCATCAGTCTGCACTGTGCCATCGCTTCGAGAGTGGGGACATCCCCACAGGCCATCTAGTGGGTGAGTACGCATGTAGGAAATGCAAACTCGGGGCAAGGGTGGGAATGCCACAGGTGCCATGGTAGTGGCACACAGGGATATGGGCAATATGGACCTGAGCATGATACTGATCTCCGCTATCTCCACACAGGTGACAGCAGATACCCACTCCATCCCTGGCTGCTCACACCGTACCGGCGCCCCATGACCCCATCACAGCAATGCTATAATGAGGCACATGCCGCCACACGCAACATCATTGAGCGGGTGTTTGGGATGCTCAAGGCATGCTTCTGATGCCTAGACACCTCCGGCGGTGCCCTACAGTACAGCCCCTCAAAGGCCTGTGGGATATTCCTGGCCTGTTGTATCCTGCACAACATGGCCAATGACTGTGGGATAGCCGTACAGGTTGAAGAGGGGGACAGCGATGGGGACGCCAGCGGCGCCGGTCTTGATGGTGATGAGCAGCCCCCCCTTGGACGGCGGGACCCCCGACTGATCCGGGAGGCCCAGCTGCACTGGGACACCATCACACAGGAGCATTATGCACAACACAGGTAAGTCAAGGGGCCATGTGCAAACAACACTGTCCTGGCGCAACCCACAGGCACACAAAGTAACACACCAGGGGTGCATGACGGCAAGAGAGTGGAAGGGACCAGGCACACAAACACACCATCAGGGAGGGGCGAACAGTCATATGGACACACACACACACACACACACACACACAACAGGCACAAAGCATACATGGGCAGGTGCACAGCAGAGCAGGAACAGACATGGCAAACACACAGATCCACAGACCACACCCACCACCTGTACTGTCAAGTACGTGTGTCAGATGCTGGGCACCCTTGCACCTTGGTGTACAGTACAATGCAGGCATCATCATGCACATGCATCTGTGGACAGCAGTCGGGATGGTGTGCAGGTGGTCCATGTATGTCGGCGTGATGGGCAGGGCACCCACCAGTGCACTGCCCAACATGACGCACAGTGCACACAGGGCAGCACCAGACAGGGCCCGCACTGGGAGACAGGTCAGTCATGTTGCACCGCTCCACAGCCACCTGCGGATGCGTGGGCGGCCCCGCCATGACCCAACAGCACTGGCAGGCTGAGCAGGGGCCACATGGTGTGGCACCGATGGATCACCAGGGGTCCCACTGCGCGATCATGACCTTGTCCGCAGTGGGGTCTGTAGGATGCCAAACATACCTGCACCAGGGGTGCTTGGGATGCCCACAGCAAAACCTGGTGTCGACAGACTTGGTGTCGCATGATGCCGGGAATGGGGAGTGGAGAGCGTACTGTGTGGGGTGCGCGGTACAGGAGCACCTGCCTGTGTGCCCAATGCAGCCACGACAGCGAACAATGCCTAGGTCAGCCTGTCAATGGCGGCAGTCACATCCATCCGCATATGGACCATCTCTGCACGGTCCAGAGCACAGTCCCTGCTGTGCCGCTCCACAGCCGCACACAGTGCCTCCACAGTTGTTGCAACCTGCCTTTGCTGCTGTACTGATTCCCGCAGCAGGCGGGTGTGCTCTTCAATGGGTACTCTGCCACAACGGCATCCTGTCCCCCAGGGTATGGAAGGTCCTGATGCTCAACACCCCTTGAGGGTGGGCGCTGTTCACCAGGACCAGGAATGGGCATATCAAAGGGCGGCGGGCATGTGCCACCGCTGGACACTGTACCCCCAGACCTGGTGGGTGACTGCTGCTGCTGCCCTCCAACCGCTGTGCCCCAGGGACCACTCGTTCCACTGCTGTGGCCGCAACAGTGCCAGACACCTGCACAGCCACCGGTGCTGCCCAACCGGTGCTGACTGGCACAGCCTGGGACTGTGCCGACATGCTGGCACACGCTGCAACCAGGTAGGCCCAGGGCACGTTCTGGCCTGCTGTGTGTCCGTCATGGGACACACACATGTCACTGCCCATTGCAGTCCTTGCATCATCAATGGTGCAGGTCGTGCTATAGCCACAGTCACAGTGGCTCGCATGCTTGCATGCCAGACTGCTGAGACACAGGCTGTGCACCCCCACACCGACTCACCCGACACCAGAGTTGGCAGCCAGTGCATGCTGGTGCAGTGCATGCTGGCTGGTGACAGGGTGGATGGACCTCCTCCATGTCCAGCAGGTCTTCCTCACTGCCTGGACCCACCACCACCGTCCCCTGAAGGCGAACGGGATCTGTAACAGAAAGAGAGGACATGTGAGTGCATGTGAACAACCTTCCCCCCAACACCACCACCCTGTCATACCGTGCAGTGATGGGCTTCCACCTGTCTGGAATCCACCTCCTAGTACGCCCTCAATAGCACTGCGCTGCATTGATGCAGCCAGTCGGTCCTCAGCGGGGTCAGCTCCACCACCGCTGGCTGGCCCCGCCAGCAGCAGCCGCCCCTGAGGGCTGCCACCTTCCCTTCACCCTCCTGTGGTCTGTCCCATCTTCTTTTGCATTCCTGCACGGAGCGCTGGTGGCTTCTGTGCAGGTTCACTGCCTGAGCTACCCTCTCCCATGCAGCCGACGTGGGCTCGAGGGGTGCCCCGCCATCCACTCAGTAGTGTCTCCTCCAGGTAGGCCTGGTAGAGGACTCTGTCTCCGCCGTGGTGAAGTTGGGCTTCCTCCTCCACCACCATCCTCACCCTCACCTTGGCTCTGCTCGGTCATGGCGATCTGTGGGTGGAAGTGGACACCTGTCACTGTGCAGTCTACAGCGTTATCCCATGACCATTGTCCAGAACATCACACAGCATGCAACCCACCTCTCACCTGCAGTAACTGAATTCCGGCCAGCAGCCCAATGTCGACATTTATAGCGCAATGCATGCAAATTAGGAGTGGAGCAACTGTAATGAGATGCAATCGCGCACCGCGCCTTTGAATGGCTGATCAGATGATTTGCATGTGTCGGCTGAATATCGCGCAGTTGCGCTTTGCGCAATATGGTTGAGCTGGCTGAGCCAATGGCGCAGACCTGTGACTGTGTGGTACACTGCATTGTGCATGCCCAGGTAGCTTACGCAGGCGTCTGCCGCGCTGATGACGTGCTGTACGCGATCGGCAATTCAGGCCATGGCCACCATTGTGCCAGTGGCGCTACAGCACTGGGCACCATAAGGTGCTGTGGCACTACTGCGCAATAGTCCACTGTGGCACTGGCACGCAGGTGGTCGGTCGCGCAGGATGCGTAGCTGTCAGATGGCGCTGTGCCTGGCCTTGCGTCATAGACCCCTGACCTGGTGTCCGACCTTTGCCCCCTGGTGCTGTTCGGCTGCCATGTGTACGGCCCTATTGTGCTGTTTGGTGACAGCGCTATGTGAACCGACAGCACAATGTGAACCGGACGGGCGCTGTACGAACAGCGGGAGAAGTCCCATGCGGTGGTCTACGCGCAACATTTTACATACAGTTGCCATGGGCGCCATATTGCCTGCTGTACAACAGGAACTATGGCACGAGGAGAGTGCCCCAATGGAGCCCAGTGAGGTGGCCAACCTGGTGGTTTTGATTGAGCCCCACTATGGGGCACTGTATGGGGAGGGGCTCCTCACCATGGCTCGCACTCCAGGTCTGGCTGCAGGTGGCCACTGACCTGGTGAGGGTCACAGGGCAGCGCCGGTCTGCAGAGCAGTGCCGGCACAGATTCAGTGACCTCCGCGGGAGGGAGCCAGAATGCTGCAACTCCTTGGTCACGTGCCAGGAGGGGCATTGTGCCCAGGCCAGGTGGGTGTACCATCTATGCACCTGTATTCTCCGTAGGGGTGTGTGACTGTGTTTTGGTGGCTGTGCATGGGGGATGGCTCTGCCATGGTTGGCTGTGTCAGTGTGTGCAGGTGTGGATGCATGGGTCTGGCTGTGTGGGCAGGCACACTCACTGGGGCAGGGGGCAGTCTGCTTTGGAGTCACATTGATGTTTTCCTCAACATTTGTCACCCACAGGCCTGGCAGAGAGGATGCAGGCATGGGCTGAGGAGGGCCGTGGCAGGGCCCAGGTGCCGGATGGAGCTGATGTGAGGGGTGGGCCACAGCAGCAGCAGCAGCCACAGCTGCTTGATGAGTGTGAGTATCATTACATCATGGATGCTACTGCATGCTGGAGGGGGTGGGCATGACCACCAGCCATGGACAACACAACCATGCACGACACAGGCGACAGTCCCCACTGTCCAGTGTCACTGCACGTCTGTGTGTGTGTCACTGGTGGTCCATGCATGCACTGGGCACATGGCTGTGGAACTGGCATCCCACCACATTGCCACGTCACTTGACAGCCTTGTTTGTGCTGTGATGGACATGGGCAGTGTGTGTGTGCAGTGGTGCACATAGCTGGTGCCGCCTCATTGGGCATGTCATGTGCATGGTCACTGTGGGTGGGTGCATACCATCACAGGTGCGGGACACTGGGCTATATGCCTTGCAGGATGGGTGGTGTTCAGGGTTGTGGACAGTCACAGCCATTGACTGTGTTCCCTTTTCCTAGGCCTCAGCATCCTACGCAGGATGGACAGTGCCCTCCAGCGGCTGACCAGGGTCTCCATCGCAACACATGACATCCTCTGGGACATTCAGCGCCATGGGGTCAGGCGACGGTGGAGCCGACAGGGACAGCACCAGGCAGCAGCAGACCAGCCTGCAAGGTGATGAATGTGCTTCCCCTTCCCACTTCACCCATCCCCCACCCTGCCTTCCCTCTCCCAGTTGTTCACCCCTACCCCTTGCCCACCCCTACCTTATACCCCTACCCCCCCGGTCTTCTAAATATCTGTAAATAGTTTTGTTATTATTCTTGTTGTTCTACTTTCTCTTTTTGCAATATATATATATTTTGTTATGAATACTGTGGTGGTCTCTGATTTGCAGCTGGCTATGGTTGCTCAGTTGCAGTGGTGTGCATGCCATCTGGGGTGGTATGGTCCTGGGTATGTGTGTGTGTGTGTGCATGGGGAGGTGTCTCCAGTGTGGCAGTGACTTTCTGTCGGTCTTGACATCTGCTGCCGACCACTGCTGGGTGCACAGGGTGGGTCTGGCTTGTATGGTTCTATGCTACACGAGGTTGACGTGTGCCAGGGGGGATGCATGGTGTTTACTGCAGTGACAGTCACTGCACATGGGTGGTGTCTTGGGGTCACGGTGCAGGGTGTGCTGTGCAGACAGGGGGCTGATGTGCACTGTGATTGTCAACCCCCTGTTTGTGGCAGTCTCAACCTGCCAGTGGTTGTGCTGGGGCGTCATAGCCCTGCTGTGCTTTGTTGGCTTGTCCCCATGGGCCAGTGGATCATCCATCCCTCCCCCAGTGATGCTGTGCTTGGGGTGTGCGGGTGTCTTGTTGGTTCTGCAGTATGTTCCTGTGCCCATGTGTGGCATGGCTGGCGGTGGGCCCCAGCCTGCCTCCCTGGTTGTGCAGTTCCATTGCTCTGCTGGGGGTGGGGGGGCTCTGCTTGCACTATGGCACCTCTGGACTGCTCAGCTGGGCTAGCCTTGTTACGCTATGGTGCAACCTTTCTGCTCAGCTTCCCCTTCCTGGTTGCGCTATGGCGCAGTTTGTGCGATATTCGGATGTTGGCTGCTTGCGCAATTTGTTTTGCTCCATGTTTGAATATCGCGTCTGTTGCGCATATGCGCAATTGAATTGTGCTTGCTCCTGCTGTTGCGCACATTTTGGGCGCAGTTTGAATATCTGGCCCAATATGGCACAAAATGCACTCTATGCACTTTATTCAACCAGCGCCTTATTTCATTCCTACCAGCTAGCCTTAGCCTAGTACATTATTTTAGGGAGTTCTTGGTGAGGGATAGAAATATGGCAATTAGAAATAAAGGCAGTAGGAAAAAGATTTAGTAAGAAATAGATAAGACTGATGTAGGCGGCCAATCTATGCCGGGACGGAAATAAGTAAAGTATAGTATAGAAAGATACTGTTGCACAACAGCTTTCAGTAGGGAAAAGAAGAAGATAGGAAAGGCATCCCTCTACCGGGGTTATCGGACTGGCAGAATGCAGTTCTGCCACACTGACATCTCCCCTTTGCCTAGGACAAAGGCTTGCTTGGGGGTAAACAGGAGTTAAATTTCAATAAGGGATTGGAATTTCCTGCTAGCTAATCAAAGAGGAAGATTCCATAAATGACAGGAGATGGTAGGCCATCTCCCCCATTCATAAAACTCTGAGTTTCAAAGAGAACTAGTTTTAGAGCAGGGGTTCTGCAGACGCCCAGTCTAGGAAGCTATTGGTAAATTCTCCACCAACTGCCACAGTCTATTTTCATTTTAATAGCATCAGAAAGGTAGTGTAGATCAAAGACCAGCCAGGGAGGTGGGACTTTGGGAAATCAAATACTGATAATTTTTAGTTCACTTGCAACTCTGGAAAGAGGAAGAGAGACCCCTGCTGGCCTAGAGATGAACAGTTGGACCTGGAAATATTAAGACCCCTAGCCAATCACAGGCCAGTTTTGCAGATTATAGAAAAGAGATCTATAAGCCCTCTTAAACAGAGACTCTGGGCAGAAGCCACATTTTCCTGACATACATGAAGACTGCCAAAAACAGTGAAGACCACTGCAAAAAAAAAAAAAAACTCTGGCCAGAGCTGATAGGGCTGTGATGAGCTGCCAAGTGACCAAAGTTACACGTGAGCGTAGAAATTATTGAACGTGTAACTTGGCCATTTTTTTTAGATGTTGTACCAAATTTTCAACATCGCTTTTTGGGACCTCTCCTAATGAAGAGTGCCAGTGTCATTATGTTCACTTGTCCAGAAAGGTGATTTCGTAGAGTGACCGTGCCATTCTGTGTCACAGGTGCGAAAACACATTTTGGGCAGGATGTAAAAAATGACAGTTGTACTGTTGAAAAGGAGGTATGCAAAAATGGCAATGTTGAAAATGTGGAGTGAAAATATTAAAAACTGGCAAAGTTAGGAGTGTGCGTAAAAACTGCACAATGCAAGCTTGTAATGCAGTAATTTTTAAAAATGTTTTCACCAGATTTGCAACATGGGCTTTTTGTGACCCCGCCTCATGAACTGTGGCACTATCATTTCATGAATCAGTCCTGAAAGGTGATTCTGTGCAGTGACCACGAAATCACCTTTCAGGACTGAGTAACGAAATGACAGTGAAAGTTTTCATGAGGTGGGGTCCTAAGAACCCCATGTTGAAAATTTGGGGCCAAAATTCCAAAAAATGGCTGATTTATCAACATAAGTTGAAAACCCCATTGAATGCCATTATAGCATGCTTACCTTTGATTCTTCAGTTTGCAGTTCGACTTTGAAGAGTACAGACGTGTCCCAGTCCAGAGAAGATGACAGTGCTGACCTCGGAGGTAAGTATGGGGTAGGGGTGTGGGGAGGTGGGTGTTCAGTGGGAAGATGGGGATGGGAGAGGGGACTGGGGCAATGACAAGGGACAGTTTCTTTTTACAGATAAACAAAAATACGTTGGGAGCGATTTTCTTTATTTACAGGAACCAAAAAAAACATACATTTGGGCAAACTAGGGCAGGCTCCCAGTGTGCCACCAGTGTGGGGGTGGGTACATGGTGCTGACACAGTGATTGGGTACCCCAATGTTAGCGGGGGGAGACAAAAAAATATATTTGAGCACATTCGGGTGGGCTCCCAGTGAGCCACTTGAGTGGGGGGGGGCTACATAATGCTGACATGGGGATTGGGGAATGGAGGGAGTGGGGAGGACAGCAGCAGTGGGAGGGTGCAAGATGGTTTTCTTTGTTGCTGGTGCTGGTGATACAGCTGCACATGTGTGGCACTCGCACATGCCTAGTTGTGGTACATGACATTTTGCCATACAACATGATGGCGCCAGCAGAACTGCGCATGAGCGCGAGTTGCGCATGCGCAGTTCATGCCCTGGAATGTGGAAGTGACAGACGAAATAGTGCAGCTGTTATTCCATAGCGGCCGATCATGGCGGAGGGTTTCAAGCTCCGTTGGACTTTCGGAAAGATACTTCCAAAAGTCCAATGGAAGGTTCCACGATCGTCTGTTTTTAGAGCTACGATCGATCCTAAAACTGCTGTAGGCTCTGCCCACAGCCCTAAAAACTGGAACTCGGAGACACAGCAGTGAGAAAGTGAGACTTTGCAAAACTCACTTATTTTTGGGACTCCGATTTGCTACAGAAAAGGTAGAAATTATCCAGTTAATTCACTAGTTTGTTTTGGATGTATTTTCCAACTTTTGTTGTAGTTATCCTGTAACCAAATATCTAAATCATTTGTATGTTTGTATGGTAATTATTTAAGTAATCAGTAAAAGCTCTTGCTTTTATTTTAAAATACTACTGCCTGGGAGTGTTTTGCTGTGTATGTGAGGGTTTTGGGAAGGTGTATTCAATCTGTATCACACCTGTTTAGCGCTAAGGTGCCCCATGCTACTGAAACTAGGATCCTGGAAGGGAATCTGCGGCCCTACAGTAGGGTAAAAGTACACAAGGTCTCCGGAGAGGGTCTGAGGGGTTTGAATCAGGTTCCTGCACCGCTGTAGGAGAAGACACAATTAGGGTTATGAGAGCAGCCCTGAAGAGCTCTTAACGCTTGGCCCCCACAGCGCAGCAACCAAAGAGGGTTCTCACCTGACTACAGACTCGAGACTGTGTTTTACTGACACCAAGAGAGGAAGCCCTGGGCTCTCATGGCGAGTGTTCAGTTGTGAAATCAGTGAGCATTCTAAAAGGACACGAGAAGGGTATTTCCTGACCCACCCCATCACGGGTTGCACTTAGGGGAGGGCACTGTGAGCTCAGTGGACCTGGTCCCAGGAGTGGATTTGTGACAGGGGCTCTTGTTGGTGTTTCCCTCTTAAAAGGTTCTACTTAATAGCGTCCACCTGTGGATCCTGACTGTGTAAAGGGAAGGGTCCTGAAGCAGAGGGTGGCAGGAGCAGGTCATGCTCTGTGGTCTCTAATACCAGAGGTATTTCCAAATCTATAGTATCCCTCAAGCCTAGGAGTGAAGGCATGTGGCTAACAATCTACATTATATTGTACTGCACTGGGTACTGCAGTGTAAATGTTAAAACGATACTGTATTTAGGTTAATAATTGTACTGGCTGAGCTATGCTAATAATGCATGCCCTGGGGGCTGACAGCAATATTCCTTGGGCTGGACACCTTCACCATGTTTCTATGGATGACTATGTCAAACCTGATATGTGACTAGTGACCGCCAAATGTGACTTACTGGCCTCCAGACCACTTGTTGAGTAACTCTCAGAATGTGATGTGTCCATAGCACCAATGTAACGTTTATTTTGATGACCCAGGCCTACGGTCGTTCATGGTGTAAATAGAGCCCTGAAACAAAGTGTCCAAGTGACAAGCCCTATATGTTCTGACCTAATCTGGAGAACAGAAGCTGCAAGGGAAGGTGTGATTTGCTTAAATGCCATTTATATGTAACCCCTAGATGGCGCTATCCCAGGGGCTACTACCCCTGCCTGATTTGCCACTAACAGGTTGAGGGGCCTGGATCCAATGGCGGGTGCCTCCACCCAGAGGTCAGGGTTTGCAATAGTTAAACTAACTTGGTCACAGCCCTCTGGGACCACTGCAACCCCTTTCTTCCCACTAGTGGCCTACACAATATATCAGAATTACCTTCACAGTATACACTTACCCCCAGGTCTGGTTCCTGCACTGGGACCTCCTGTGAAATGAGATACAGTGCAACAATCACAGTACAGTACTTTAACATAGACAAATACCTCAGGCAGTATAACTTTGCTGAAACAAGCAGCTCTGATTTATTTAGGGGATATAACAAGGACAGGGGAAATCAGGTTAATTAGCTTATCACTCTAATAATCTACCTATGGCTCTGTGCACAGGCCTATCCTATCAGTTACTGTCCCTGGGTACCCAAGCCCTAGTAGCTAGTCCAACCGTGGCAGCTGGTAGGCCCTTTCACACAGAGAAAAGGAAAATTAAACAGTCAGCAGTACAGTAATTCCATTTGGATTTAATGTGGCAATTCAACAGGAAGCGACCCTGAATTAGTACTCACGACCTCCAAATAAGATAGGGTCCTTCAATGTCAGCAGGGCTCACTTGAGGTACACAAACCTCTTCACACATTTATATAAAAGAAAGCACTATACCAGGCAGGCTGCATCTGTATCCCGATCGCAATTACTGCACAATACCCGGAGAACACACAGCAGATTCAGTTCTGACAGACCGAGTGCAATTTTCAGCAATTCTTCCAGTCTTCTACAGGGTGAGCCTGGTTCTACTCTTCAGAGATCCTTTGATTCTTTTCACAGGACGGATTCAGTCCTAACAAGCTGCAGACCGGAACTCTGGGCCTTACACACGTTTTTGACTAAACTGCACACTGAAAAGCACAGGGCTCCTTCTTCTTCACTGCCAAGCTCAACTCAAACTCCAACCGACAAAAACGGGCACTTCCTTTGAGTTCCTCCCAGTTCTTGACTGGATTGGCTGTCACTCACAATAGACTGTGCTGTTGGTCCAAAAGGCACTGAAGTCTAAACTACATCTCCCAGAGTCACTGCCCATACAATCCTCTTGTGGCTGGCTCAGATTATGAGTCCAAGTTCTGATTCGTCAAGACACCATTTTAGAGCTAGCCCCCACACTGATTGGTCCAGTTCAGCAGTTCAAAACTAGAATGGGGAACTAGCAGACACAGTTCTGACTGCAAAGAAAGCAGGTTAGACAAACTGTAATTTCATTATTACTCTAAATAATTTCTGGCAAACAGTTACATCTTTCAGATAGGTTCCCTTTGCACTCCTAGTGACTGCAAAAATGAAGTGAATTGGCAGCAGCTCGAGTGGTACTCAGAGAAGCACACAGTCCCCATACAAACTAATTATGTCTGCAAGCAGACAGCTCTTAAAGAGACAGTACCAGAGGCTCTAAAACACTCACTGATAAATGGCTTAAATGCCAAACACCATTCAGGCTTGGAGCATTCAAGCAAGCTCCTGAAGTCTTTGGGAACCCCATTTGCAGGAGTTTACCCTTCCTGGCCTGGGAAAGCTTGGCGTCCGCGTCAAGCAAGTACCATAAGTTTCAACTGCAACCATATACATTTGCATTAGGCTGTACATGTAATCATCAGTCAATATATCATTTTACCAGAACACGTTTCTGAAACATTGCAGTACGTCACTCTTTACACAGTATTACATACACATTGTACCATAACTCAAGTTATTACCTCTTGTACATGAAACCTGAAGGGGGCCCTTCCCTATCAGTTACCTTGGGGCTGGATGGGGCAAGGGCACCATACTTAGAGGGCAACACAAGTAACTTGGAGTTAGCACTGATGCTCAGTTTGGGCAATGAGCTCGGGACACATACACCTCCTTTATGGACAACATTGAGAGCAAGTCCACAGGCCTCCCAAGTGAATCATAACTGAGGTGCACCACAGGCTTTACAGCTCGACCAGTCTTTCTAGGGGGAACTGTTATAGTCTCTGCACTCTGAGCCTCATTTTCAGCATTGTCCTCACTTGTCAGGAGTCTCCATGGGGGGTAGAGGCTAGAACTTGGGGCACTTTCAGCTCCAGGAGTTACAGTTTCTAGAGTCCACAACATTTGGCTCGCAGGGAGAGCTTTCGGACACTGGCAGTGGACTGTCAGGCACTCAAAATACTCTTCTTGTTCTAGTGTATCACCAGTCTGACCCAATCCATCATTTTCTTCCCCTGAAAGCTCAAACAGTTCAACCATGCACCATGATTCCATTTCATCTGATCTGATGCTTTGCACTTCACTTTCTGGGAGCATTGGCTCCAGGGATGAAGCTGGGGGCTTAGACAGTCCAGAAGGCCCAGCTTTGTCTCCAGTATTGACTAGGGGATTGCCCCGAAACAATTGACTCAGTTCGTAAGAAGGATAGTATTCAAAGTCACTCACTTTCTTCCGATATGGACTGACAGTCATGCTCAACTGGGACTTGTGGAGGGAACACTTTAACTTTGCTTCTGTAGGTGCAGACTTTCTTGATCTTTTCTTAGCAGCAGCTCTAGTCACTGGTCCAGAGGGGCATCTTCTGGGGCTCAGACTCAATCAGGATTTGTCCAATGGGCAGTAAATGATTTCTATGCATTGTTTTTACATCTTTTGAATTATTCTCAGGCCTTACTTTGTACACTGGCAGATCATCTAGTTTGCCCACTACAATGTGAGGGAGATGGTGCCATCTGTCAGCAATCTTGTGCTTGCCATGCAGTCCCAGATTTCTTAGCAATACCGATCTCCCTCCTGGAGTTCCTGTGCTTTCACCTTTTATCATACCTTTCTTTGTTGGCCAGATTTCTTTTGGCAGCCATGGTTTGAGCCAGTTAGTACGCATGAGTTAGCTGGGCCTTTTAACTTTTGCACATACTGTAAATAGTTGTCAACTTGAACCCCATCAGGAGGACCCCAAAACACACATCTACTGGTAGTCGAGCTTCTCTTCCAAACATCAGGCGGTAGGGGAGAATCCAGTGGCATCACTTTTGGTGCAGTTATAAGCATGTACCAGGGTGCTAATTTGTTGGCTCCATCTAGGCATCGTCTTGGGTGCAGGGTGCCTAGCATATCTAGCAAAGTGCGGTTGACGCTTCAGGGCTGTGGGTCCCCTGGGGTGGTAAGGAGTGGTTCTGGACTTTCGCACTCCCCACAGAGAAAGCATCTCTTTGATCAGACGACTCTCAAAGTCTCTCCCTTGATCAGAATGGATTCTTTGTGGAGCCCCATAGTGAACAAAAAAGTTTTCTACAAGTACTTTGGCCACAGTGGATGCTTTCTGGTCTTTGGTGGGGAAAGCTTGGGCATATCTCATGAAATGGTCAGTGACCACCAGCACATTACTGATATTTCTTTGATCTGACTCCAACTCAGAAAATCAATACAGACCAGCTCCATGGGTGCACTGGTGGTGATGTTAACAAGGGGCAGCCCTCTGGGCAAAGCTTTCCTCTGTAAGCAGCGACTACAAGTTCGAATGTGTTGCTCCACATCAGCCCCCATCTTAGGCCAATAGAATCTGGATCTCACCAAGTCAAGTGTTCTGTCTATACCAAGGTGCCCCATGTGGTTTGTGCAAGGACCTCAGTACTAGTCTCGAAAGGCAGTGGGCAGCACTAGTTGTTGTTTCTACTTGTCCCCTCTGTCTACTGTTTCTCTGTATAACAGTTTATTGATCAGTTTCAACTTAGGACCTTCTTTGTATAACAGTGCAGTTCTCAAATCAGTGGGCGTAATTTGGACACATCTTTTCCTGCATAGGGGCTTCTAAAGCCTTTGATCATGGGATCGTAGGATTGAGCCCGCGAATACTATCATTGTCCAGCTGAGGCAGTGCACCAATGTCTATTGCAGAAAAGTGGCAATAAGCAGCAGGTATGCAATTCTAGAGCTCCCAAACAATCACCATGCAGTCCACTCGTCCGTGGACATTGTTCCTCCTGTCAAACTTCCGGCAGAGTGCCCGAATGTCAGGTTCTGCAATCGGACCTAATCATTCTGGGAACAGGCCTCCGGGGAGAGCATCAACATCTATGTGGTTCAGACCTGCTCGTATTCGAGACATAGTCATATGTAGATAATGCAGAAACCACCTATGGCAGTGGCATCCAACTTAGCTGGAGGTCTGCACATAGGTCAAAGGATTATTGTCCAGTTTTACTAGTATTTTAGCCCCATACAAGTACTCATGGAGATTGGTCAACAATAGCACACTTCAAAGCTAGGAACTCTAACATATGTACAGGATAGTTCTTTTCGGATGGGGTCAGGCTTCTACTGGCAAGCCACTGGTCTCAGGCCCATTCTAAGTACTCTTGGTACAACACAGCCCCAACCCCTGCAAGCTAGCATCAGTGTGCAGGAGCGTAAGGTTTTCTTGGATCGGCATAAGCCAGCACTGGAGCATGGGTAAGTTGATATATGATCTCATGAAAAGCAGTCTCACAATCAGGAGTCAGCGGGCTGATACTCACTTGGATAAAATACCTCTTTCAGTCTTGAGGACGTGACTTTTAGTATTTTTGTGTGGGTTGGGGATACCCTTGAAATAAGGTTAAGTAAAGGCGGATCACTCTTGAATAGTCCTTGATGAAGCGCCGATAATAACCACAGAATCAGGAATCTTTGCAGTTCTTTTAGATTTTTGGGCTGTGGCCAGGTGATCAAGGCCTCAACTGCTTGGTGGTCTCTATTCCTAAATTGGATACTATGTCTCCCCTTACTTTACTGATGTTTGAAAGAATTGACACTTATCAATGGACAGTTTAAGGCCAAGTCCTCCAGTCGGTCCAATACCTTAAATAATCTGCTCTCATGTTCCTCAGTGAGCTGCCAACACAATAACATCATCTAGGTATACCAGGCACTCTAGTAAGTTCATATGTCCCCACTGCACGCTCCATCAATCGTTGAAAGTGGCTGGGGCACAGAAATCACATGAGGCATCCTCTTGAATTCACGCAGAAGCCAGCGGACAGATAAAGGCCGTCTTCTCCACGGTCCTCTGGGGCCGCCGGGATCTAGTAGTACCCACTGCGGAGATCAGCACAGAAACCACTTGCTCCCGTTTAGGCAGTCAAAGCATCCTGAATGCGGGCATTGTGTACTGATCAGGGATAATCCGCGGTTTAAGGTCGATAATCCACACATCCTTACCTGTTCCATTCTTTTCCTCACTACCACAATGGGGAAGCATAAGGGCTTCTGGATTCTTGTATTACACCAGCAGCTAACATCTCTTGCAGATGCCGTCTCACATCATCTATGTCAGCAGGTGCCAGGCGTCGAGACCTCTCACGAAATGGTCTTTCATCATGCAGCCGGATATTGTGCTCAGCTCCTTGCCGCATCCTACATCCCATTCCTTTAAAGAAAACACCTGGTCTCTCTGGGCAAGCTTCTCACTGATCCTCACTTTCCATTCAGCTGGCAGGGAGTCGCGAAATCAAACAAGTCAGGCGTTACTCTGTCATTCTTCCACGAACTCTTGCTGCTGGGTAGCACTGCAGTGTCTGACAATGCACATTAGCCAGGATGCAACCTCTGTTTACTCGACGTCTCTTTCAGACACATTATGAACTTGGACCATTACCCTTCTGGCATAAGCATGGGCTCTAGCGGGCAAAATACCAAACTTGACCAGCAGTCCCTCTGGCAATTTTCCATCGCCTGGTGCATCCAACATTAATATTTTATTCTTAACATCCTTTCTGATCACGGACCTCTCCTGTAAGGTACACTGGGCATTTGGCGCCAGGATCAGAGACTCAGGATCCTTCTTCCATACAATTCGACCGGTTCCTCTGGTTCTGTTTTCAGCATCTCTCTGTGCCTCATAGGCCTTCTTAATTAAAGCTGGAACTCTTAAAGCTCTACTAGTCTTTGACCCTGTTTTCATACAACAACTGTGCCAGCCTTCCGAACATATGAGCATTTGTTCCAATCAACAAAGGACACCATCATACAGTCCAGTGGGGGGACACTAAGGCTAGGGTCTCTACTTGTTAGGCCACTCCAGCCACGGAGTGGGGAAAGACAGCCAAATTCGGATATACCCGGAATAGGTAGGCCTTCTCACTTAACCCCCATACATACAGTCCTTCTAATGGTTGTAAGGTACGTCTGACAAATGCTTCTGATCCAATCCTGGAACATAATTGTCACTTGGGAGCCACTGTCTAATACAGCTCTTGTGAGACACTCCATTCACCTTTACAGTGAGTCTCCATGGAGGACCCACTATTCTGGACCAGTCTGGAGAGGCAGTGAGTGGGGCCTGGGCAACTGACCTGCCACAAAAGGACGTGAATTAGCATTTTGGTGCCCTCACTGGGATCATGTCGTGCACCTCTTAACCACTGATTTCTTCTCAAGCTCTCCTTGTAGCCTATAGCAACTTTGTCAGTGTCTTTTGGGGACTGGCATTTCCCTTTTCATGTGCCCATCTTTCCCACAATTATAGCCAACATACTTCCTGGAGTTTGAGCTGGCGAGCGCCACACTACAGGAGCCAGGCGGGGGTATTACTAACTGGAAACCTTGGTGCCATCTCTGTCTCTGGCGTGATAAGCATTTGAGACATCTCGTCAGTTTCTCCACTTCCATGGTCAAGGAATCGAGTTCGGAGCTGTTATCAGCAGGAGATACATGGGTGGGTACCCCACCCCATAGCAGATGCAGTCGGATATAGGTCAGGGCCCGTACTTGCAGGCGTGACTTCATAAAGGGACTGTTTTGAATTCGGATCTCTCTCAACAGTTCATCCATTGTGACATATCTTTTTCCTTGTCAGAGCACTCATTGACTGCCAGCCTCTGCTGAACTTCACTTGATGGGTCACCCTCAGTCACTCGGGTGTAGCCGCAGCTATTGGTGCAGGTCCTCGAGGTCGTCTTTCTCAACTCTCCAGATTTCTCTCATTAACTCATCATAGGAGGTGGGATTCCAGTCGATCTGCCAGGTGTAACTGAGCACAGCAGTTCTGAGAAGGGCAGACTTAAGGATCCTGTCCAGCCTGTTCGGTCCAGTTCAATCGCTGGCAAACTACCTTTTCTGAGGCATTCTTGCAACAATTTTTCCAGCCGAGATACATACACAGACAACAACTCCCTTGGTACTGTTGTGCATCTCTTACTCTCCACCATAGGTCCTCATCAGAATCTGGGCTCCCATACACATTCTCCAAGGCCTCAAGATAGGCCTGTGCAGTCGCTTCAGGGTTACTGGCCCGTTTAGCACGGATGGTAGCCAGGGCGGGACCTCGGGAGGCTCTCACTAACCCTCTTTAGCTTTTCACCTTCCGAGCATTTGCCATTCTAGCACTTGGGGGCAACATAGTCTATCCAGGTCTCCCAGTCCATCCTCCCCTTGGGGGTGGGGAGGAGTGCCAGAGAAGATCCTCAGCCAGCCAGTGGGTGTGACCCAATAGCAGGTGCAGAAATAGGAGTCTGCATTGGTTCAGCCACCATTACGGGCACTGGAGCAGGAGAGGGTGTTGGGAGAGGAACACCCCAGGTGGCAAGAATAGTTTCTTCAAGTCCTCCACAGTTTCCCTCTCCCAGCAACCATTCAGCAAATTTCTCCTCAAAAGTTTCAGATAGTGGTGGGGCTGATTCCCCAGGTCTTTACTGTCCTTAGTTATCCACTCTCCAAGCAGTGAGGGCTCCCTCTGGGGTAATGGTCTGTGGCACTTTGGAGCTATCTATGGGATCCTTAAACTCTACTAGGGCCAGGAAAGTGTGGGTGAGCAGATTAGCATGCCGACCCACCACAGGGTTTTGTAAACCTTCCACCTTGGAAAGTACTCCCTGCACAGTGTCCGTATTGATACCCAGGGGGATGTCCAGGATAAGCATAGCATTTTGGGGGTCGATCTCCTCCCAGTACAGCCCACCACCCACCAGCACAGCCACTTCTGTCGGGTACCCATTTTTTTCTAACAGTGGTTCGTAAATATGGCCACTAGAGGACACACAATCCCAGCGGTGAGCCTCAAGATGTAACCTAGATGGCGCTATCCCAGGGGCTACTACCCGCCTGATTTGCCACTAACAGGTTGAGGGCCTGGATCCAATGGCGGGTGCCTCCACCCAGAGGTCAGGGTTTGCAAGTTAAACTAACTTGGTCACAGCCTCTGGGACACTGCAACCCCTTTCTTCCCACTAGTGGCCCACAAATATATCAGAATTACCTTCCAGTATACACTTACCCCAGGTCTGGTTCCGGCACTGGGACCTCCTGTGAAATGAGATACAGTGCAACAATCACAGTACAGTACTTTAACATAGACAAATACCTCAGGCAGTATAACTTTGCTGAAACAAGCAGCTCTGATTTTATTAGGGGATATAACAAGGACAGGGAAATCAGGTTAATTAGCTTATCACTCTAATAATCTACCTATGGCTCTGTGCACAGGCCTATCCCTATCAGTTACTGTCCCTGGGTACCCAAGCCTAGTGGCTGAGTCAAACCCGTGGCAGCTGGTAGGGCCCTTTCACACAGAGAAAGGAAAAATTAAACAGTCAGCAGTACAGTAATTCCATTTGGATTTAATGTGGCAATTCAACAGGAGCGACCCTGAATTAGTACTCACGACCTCCAAATAAGATAGGGTCCTTCAATGTCAGCAGGGCTCACTTGAGGTACACAACCTCTTCACACATTTATATAAAAGAAAGCACTATACCAGGCAGGCTGCATCTGTACCCGATCGCACTACTGCACAATACCGAGAACACACAGCAGATTCAGTTCCTGACAGACCGAGTGCAATTTTCAGCAATTCTTCCAGTCTTCTACAGGGTGAGCCTGGTTTCTACTCTTCAGAGATCCTTTGATTCTTTTTACAGGACGGATTCAGTCTAACAAGCTGCAGACCGGAACTCTGGGCCTTACACGTTTTTGACTAAAACTGACACTGAAAAAGCACAGGGCTCCTTCCTTCTTCACTGCCAAAGCTCAACTCAAACTCCAACCGACAAAAAACGGGCACTTCCTTTGAGTTCCTCCCAGTTCTTGACTGGATTGGCTGTCACTCACAATAGACTGCTGCTGTTGATCCAAAAGGCACTGAAGTCTAACTACATCTCCCAGAGTCACTGCCCATACAATCCTCTTTGTGGCTGGCTCAGATTATGAGTCCAAGTTCTGATTCGTCCAAGACACCATTTTAGAGCTAGCTTACCCCACACTGATTGGTCCAGTTCAGCAGTTCAAAACTAGAATGGAACTAGCAGACACAGTTCTGACTGCAAAGCAAGCAGTTAGACAAACTGTAATTTCATTATTACTCTAAATAATTTCTGGCAAACAGTTACATCTTTCAGATAGGTTCCCTTTGCACTCCTAGTGACTGCAAAAATGAAGTGAATTAGCAGCAGCTCGAGTGGTACTCAGAAGGCACACAGTCCCCATACAAACTAATTATGTCTGCAAGCAGACAGCTCTTAAAGAGACAGTACCAGAGGCTCTAAAAACACTCACTGATAAATGGCTTAAATGCCAAACACCATTCAGGCTTGGAGCATTCAAGCAAGCTCCTGGAAGTCTTTTGGGAACCCCCATTTGCAGGGGGGTTACATATAATTTAAGGAAGGGGAATCAATCTTTCCTGCCAATCACTCTGTAGCGAAAGTTGCCCAGTCCAGGAGCCAACCTTTAGAGACATTGCCCAAATCTCCCCAGTTATCCAGCTCGCCAAGATTGTTACTATGTGATTCACCCTGCTCAGGTGTCCCAGAATGCTAGTTTCCTGGGGTATGCTCCAGTTTTCTCCAAGTCGAGGCAGCGCACTATTTCTTTTCCCTGTAAATTTTAAGAACCCAGGTCAGCCACCTCAATGTAAAGTGTCCCGAGGGCCCCGGTATGGAACCCTGACTGCCCAACTACCCCCCACTCAGTCTGGGTGAGGACCTGTACTCCAGATCACACCACTCAAGAGTGGCTGTTCCAGATTTTACCCACACAAATGGTAAAATGCAGAATGGCAAGAGCACTGATAAATGTATGTGCATTATTCCACAGTTTACCACTTGTGCAGGTTCTGGCATCCCAATAATTACTGGGTCCCCATTTCAGGAGACAGAGTACCTTTTTTGGAAGGTATGGGGGAAGCCTTCCCCCATTCGAACTGAAAATCATCACTCAGAATGTCAGATTCCCCTGGTGACATCCCAGGTCACCCCACCACTGCAGCAAACTTCTAAGCAGAATTCCCAACTACTGAAAAATGTTAAATCCTGCTTCAACCCTGTACAAAAATGGGAAGAAGGTTCCAAACCTACAGTGCTCTGATCTCATGATCTCATTTCCAGTTTAATGTGTCCCGTTTTTTTTTTTTTAAACTTGATTTATTTAAAAGATTTTTATGCACTAAAAAACATACAACAAGGTACAATAACATATAACAACACACAGGCTTAAAAATGCACTTCTCTTCAAATAATTTGCTCTCAAACCACTGAATCAATATATTAGAGTGGACAGTACTCAGTACTTATAATTCAATCTATCGTAAGGACCTTCAGTTCATGGTAGGCAAATTAAGTGGCAGTGGTGATTCATGGGACAAAGTCTGGTCGAAGAGGAGTGAGGTATAATACCATCTCCTCCAAGTTAATTCAAACTGCTCCTGTGTTTTGTTCAGAGTAGCAGTTAGTCTTTCCATTTTATAAATCCCAATCATTATATCCTGCCAGAGTATTACAGTTGGCAGATCACTGGCCAGCCATCATTTAGTGGTAACTTTCTTCGCTGCTAATAAGATCATCATTATTGAGTTAACCGTGTGAGGATCTCTAAATCCTCTTAGCAGCTGGGAAAGAAAGAATAAGGAAGGGGTAAGTTGTATGGCAGGGGAGAATATCTCTGTTAAGACCATCTGTATATCCCTGATATATAGGATAAGTCTGGGGCAGCCCCAAAATACATGGACATGTGGAGCCGGGGAATGCCCACATCCCTTCCAACATTCTGCTCCACCCTCCTTCATGTATTTGATCTGTTTTGCAGGTGTTCTAAAGAACCTGACCGTGGATTTCCAAGAAAACTCCCTCCAGTTCACAGAGGTAGTTCCTTTACGCATTCTGTTCAGGTGGGCTTCCCATGTGTCCTCAGTAATAGGGATGTTTAAATCTACGGCCCATGTCTTTCTAATGGAATTGGTAAAGTCCCCTTCTAATGTGTTTATTGCTACATACTGTATAAATATGAGATCACGTGTTCCAGTAGGGCTTTTCCTTCCAGGGCCAGTCTAAGGATATCTAGGATCTGGGGTGTAGGTGCGCTTGCCCATAGATCCATGGGCAGTGATCTAATACAATCTCTCACCTGAAAAGATCTAACTCTATCTCGGAGCGTGATCCCATATTGTGCCATCAGGTCTGAGAAATTAAGACTAGTCCCTTCTTTCACAAACTGATCAATTAAGTGCAGGCCTTGCCTCTCCCATCTGAAAAATCCCAGGTCCATTCTGGCTGGCTGAAAACCTTCCAAGTGTAGGAGAGAGTAGACATACATAGATACATAGGCAGTGTCGGCAGATAAGGGCCTACGGCCCACCCAGTCTGCCCATTTGAGCTTGTAAGTTCAGTTTATGTTTTCCTAGAAGTCTGTTGCCCCTACCCCTGACCTCCAGAATTCCTTTATGTCTATCCCATGCATTCTTAAATCCCGTGATTGTTTCAGCCCCCACCACTTCCTCTGGCAGGGTGTTCCACTTGTCCACCACCCGTTCTGTGAAGAATTCTTCCTCACATTTCCTCTGAGGTTGTCCTCCTCCAACTTCATCCCATGCCCTCTAGTCCTGGAACATCTTTTTCGCTTAAAAATAGTGTATTCCTGCACCCTGTTCCTCTCTGTAAGGTACTTGTATGTCTCTATCATATCCCCTCTCTCCCTCCTCTCCTCCGGGGAGTACATATTCAATTCCTTCAACCTGCCCTCATAGGACTTGTGATGCAATCCATGTACCATCTTTGTTGCCCTCCTCTGAAACTTCTCTACCATGTCTATGTCCTTATGTAGGCAAGGTCTCCAGAACTGTACACTGTACTCCAGGTGGGGCCTCACTAGTGTCTTGTATAGTGGAATTATGACCTCCCTTTTCCTGCTGGTGATGCCCCTGCCTATGCAACCCAGCATCCTATTTGCTTTACCTGCTGCCTTGTCACACTGTTTCCCTACCTTGAGGTCATTAGAGATGATAACCTCAAGATCCCTTTCCTGCTTGGTGCATGTTATATCCTCACCCACCAACTGATATATTGTGCCAGGGTTTTTGTGCCCCATATGCATTATCTTGCACTTCTTTGCATTGAATTTCAACTGCCAAACCCCTGACTATTCTTCAAGTTTCTGCAGGTCCTTCTCATTCTGTCTACACCCTCTGGTGTGTCTACTCTATTACAGAGCTTTGTGTCATCAGCGAACAGTGAAATTCTGCCTTCTAGGTCCTGCATAATGTCACTGATGAAGATATTGAATAGGACTGGTCCCAGCACTGATCCTGTGGTACCCACTGGTCACTCTTCCCTCTGTGGAGTGACAGCCATTTACCACCACCCTCTGTGTCCTGCCGCTCAGCCAGTTACCTACCCACCACACTACTGTCCTGCCCACACCCATATTCCCCAGTTTGTGCAATAGTCTTCTATGTGGCACAGTGTCAAGGCCTTGCTGAAGTCCAGATAGGCCATGTCCACTGCCCTCCTCTGATCCACCTCCTAGTCACCCATTCAAAATTCAATGAGGCTGGTCTGACATAACCTCCCCTGGTGAAACCATGCTGCCTTGGGTCCTGTAGTCCATTGACAACCAGATGTTCCCCAGTCTCTCCTTCAGTAGTGCTTCCATGATCTTCCCACTACCGAGGTGAGGCTGACTGGTCTGTAGTTCCCGCTTCCTCTTTGTTCCCACTTTTGTATAAGGGGACTACATCTGCTGTCCTCCAGTCTTTGAGTACCTCCCTGTTTCCAGTGATCGGCTAAACAGGATAGCCAGAGGTTCAGCCACCACCTCTCTTAGTTCTTTAAGGACCCTGGGGTGCACCCCATCTGGCCCCATTGCTTTATCAACTCTTATTACTTCCAGTTCCTTCAGGACCCTTTCTCGTGTAAAGGGACTTGTGTCCATTTCTGCACCATTCTCACCCCTTGTACTCCCTTCAGACCCACTACCCTCCTCTTCCTCAGTAAAGACTGAGCAGAAATACCTGTTCAATATGTCAGCTTTACTGTTGTCATCCTCCACCCCCCATCCTCCCCTTCAGTCTCACTATCCCTCCCTTTGCCTTTCTTTTTTCACTTATGTACCTGTAAAAGGTTTTGTTCCCTCTACCCACTGATTTTGCAATGTGTTCTTCTGTCTGAGCTTTGGCTTCCCTTACTGACCTCCCTGCCTCCCTTTGCTTCTCCTGGTACTTCTCCTGTCCCCTTCTGCCTGTGTCTTTTTGTATTGCCTGAATGCAATCTTTTTGGCTTTCACTTTCTTTGCTACCTCTTTGGAAAACGATAATGGTCTCCTTTTCCTTTTCCTCTTGCTAACCTGCTGAATGCATAATTCTGTTGCTCTTGTAATCCCCATTTTAAATACTGGCCACTGTTCCTCAACCCCTGATTCCTGCTCCATTCCCCTTAATGCCTCTTTCAAGTATCTCCCCATTTTCCCAAAGCCTGCTCCCGTAAAATCCAGGATACGTGTTTTTGTGTGGTTTGATTCTGCTCTTTCTGTGATTTCAAACCACAATAACTGGTGGTCACTGTTCCCCAGGTGCTCCCCCACTGTTACCCCCATCACACTGTCCCTGTTTGTGAGCACAAGGTCCAGTATTGCCTTCTGCCGAGTTGGTTCTATGACCAGTTGCTTGAGGAAGGCACCCTGAAGGAAGTCCAGGATAAATCTGCTCCTAGTTGATGCTGCTGCTGCTGGGATGCTCCAGTCCACGTCTGGAATATTGAAGTCTCCAACCAGTGCTACCTCACCCTTGTCTGTCATCCTTTGGATGGCTAGCATCAGCTCCCTATGACAACGGCCTCCACTGGGCAAATTTTTTAGAGGACAGTAAGATTTGCCAACACCGAAGGGTGGTGGTCGTATATGGGTTTGCTGTATTTTCTAGGATTAGTTTGGGAGGATATGAGAGTAAAATTCTGTGGAGGGACGTAAGGTCTTCTTCCTGTTTTTCCAGGGCTTTCCATTTGGCTTCATAAAGAGGATGAAGCCAGTACAGGATAGTTCTGATCTGGGCTGCTAAGTGGTAGCTCTGCAATTTTGGAAGGGCTAGTTCCCCTTTGCGTTTTGGGAGCTGTAAAATGGTAAATCGAATCTGCGGTCTCTGGGCTCCCCAAATGTACTGTGAGATTTTCCTATTAAGAGTTTTATAGTACTCTGCATGTACTAACATTGGAATTGTTTGGGCTAAGTATAAGAAGCGGGGCAATAAGACCATGCAAACTGAATCAATCCTTTGTGAAAAGGCTAGTGGGAGTGACTTCCCAGTTCCATCTCTCCATGTCTAAGGCTAGTTTGGTTAAGAGTGGGGAGTAGTTTAAGGTAAACAATTGTTCCTGGGCAGACCCTAGTTGAATTTCTAAATATTTAGGTCCCATCTAAAGGGAAACTGTAATTTAAGTTTATCTGAGGGAGTATAATTTAATTGTAGGATCTCTGTTTTAGATAAATTAAGTTTATATCCTGCTATATCACTAAATTCTCCCAGTATCCTCCAAAGGGGCTCTAAGGTGTTCTCTGGGTCCGTCAGGTAAATCAAAAGATCATTGGCGTAAAGGGCCAGTTTGTGAAGGTCCGTCCCTGCCCAGATCCCTCTGACCATGTTATCTTGTCTGATGGTCTGGGCCAGAGGCTCTAGATAGAGCGTGAATAGGAAGGGTGATAGTGGGCATCCCTGCCTACTACCCCGCCAGAGATGTATCGGGGTGGACATAGATCCATTTATCTTAATATATGCAAGAGGGTGAGAGTATAGCATACTAATAATTTTGGAGAAGCCTTCCTGGAATCCCATTTTCCCCAAGGCTAGCCCCCAGAAAAGGCCAAGCTTCCCTGTTGAAGGCCTTCTCAATGTCCAAAGACATCAGCAAAAAAGGGGCCCCCAACAGGGCAGCACAGTGTAAGAGGTGGAATGTTCTTTTTATGTTGTCCTGCGACTGCCTGCCCGGGATGAACCCAGTTTGGTCCATACTAATTATTTATTTATTTATTTATTGAATTTTGTTGACCGGGTAGGCCCACTGGGCCCCGGAGGTCCCTTTTTCAGGGGCGACCCAGGGGTAAAAAATAACATACAGGTAAACAGAACAGTAAAAGCAGGTAAGCAGAGCTGTAAAATAACATACAGGTAAACAGACAGTACAAGTAGGTAAGCAGAGCTGTAAACTTCGTAAATACCAAATGGTTTAACAGTGATAACACACATAAGGCAAATTCCATACTGTATAACTGTGAAAGACTTAATGGCATTTACAATACGGAAGGTGGAGAGAGGAGGAGGGGCTGTGGCATAAGGTCAGTTCCTTATGCATTGTGAAGTGCTCCTGGTGAGCAGGTGTGCTTTGAGCTTAGACCGGAAGCAGGGCTCGACCCTGCCTCCGTACCTCCAGTGGGAGTTTGTTCCAGTGGGAAGGTGCAGTAAAAGCAAAGGACCTGGACCCAGCTTTAGTCTTTGTTTTGGGGACCACAAGGAGGTTTGTCCTGAGGAGCGGAGACTCCTCAAGTTGGTTTTACACAGACTAGTCCTTTGAGACTAGGGAGGTAAGGGCCCCAAGCTTAAGCGAGACATAGTGTGGGGTAGATGAGGCAGGCTTCAATGACGGCCAGCTGAGCTTGGATTGAGCCTCGCAGTGGTGTGTCCTAGGGTGTGATAATGTTGTAAATCGGACAATCTTATTGTATAAGGTCTGGAGCCTGCCAAGTTCTGTAGAGGCCACGCCTTGAAGAACAGGTGCCGCATAAGTGAGCTTGGGGAGAAGGACGCTAGTTGCTATGGCAACTCTGGTTTCAGGGATAATCTGGTCCTTTATTCTGTAGAGGATACCGAGTTTTCCATGTATGGCTTTGGTGGGTTGGTCAACATGATTTTTAGGGTGAAGCCTTGGTCCAAGGTTAGCCCTAGGTATTTAGTGGAGTAACCACCTCAAGTTTATCACCCCTCTGGACTGCAGCTGAAGGACAGCGACTCTCGGTTCCCAAGGATCTGGGCCCGAACAACATCGCTTTAGTTTTACTGGTATTTAATACAATTTTATTCCGAGTGAACCAGTCCTCCATCTGAAGAATGTCCTCTTGGAGGGCATTCCCCAGTTCTCCTAAGTTAGGGGAGGCTCGGAAAATGACAGCATCATCCGCGTATTGGATGACGCTGCTGCTCCAGCAATGTAAGTGCAGATCGTTTATAAACAAAGTGAAGAGAAGGGGACCAAGTATTGACCCTGAGGTGCTCCTACTTTGAGCGGTGCAGACTGGGAGACATAGTCCTTCCACTTGACCCTCTGGGTCCGGCCCGTAAGGTAATTAGCAAACCATCCTAGGGCGTAATAGTCCATGCCAAGGCGCACATTTTTGTAAAAGGAGGTTGTGGTTTACCAGGTCAAGCGCTTTAGACAGGTCCATGAAGACCGTGCCTGTGCTGACCCTGAGTCATTATTGCCCAGGATATCAGCCGAAAATTTGGTTAGTGCAGTATCGTCCCATGCTTGGCTCTGAAGCGTGCTACGAATGAAGAGATTATCTGGTGTGTTTCCAGATATTCGCGTAGTTGGTATACAAGCTTCTCTTGTAATTTCGCTATTCGGACAACAGGGAGATAGGCCTGTAGTTCCCAATAGGCTCAGTGGACCCTCCTTGTGAATGGGGATCACTAGGGCCTGCTTCCATGGCTCAGGGACAGACCCCTCCATAAAGGACCGGTTTATCAGCCAGGTTAGGGGCTTGGCTAAAGATGGGGCGCCCTCCTTGAGGATTCGAGTCTGGATCCCATCAGGGCCCCCGGTGCCTCTCGCCCGCAGGGATTTAAGGATGAGCAGAACCTCCCTTTCCCTAACCAGCCGCAGATGAAACAGAGGCGGTCTAGTTCAAGGGGCAGGTGCCTATTAGGTTCGTTCTTGTTATCTAAGGGACCCACCTTGTACGCATCCAGGTTTGTGAAGAAACCATTTAGGGCCTCTGCGATGAGAGGCGCCTCTTCGAGTACTTGCCCGTTCACCAGGATAGGGCCGGTTGTTGATTTCGTACCTCCTTTTAGGAGTTTGTTAATGTGTGACCAGAAGTAGCTAGGGTTTCCCAGGTTAGCTTTTTGGAGATTGGTGATATATTCCTTCTTGGCTTTCTTTATGGCCAGTTTGCATTGGTTTCTGAGGGCCCTGTAGCTAGCAAAGTCCACTGGAAACTTAGATTTCCTGAACTTTTTCCACGCTTTGTCCCGAGTAGACATCAGGGCTTTTAGGAGGGGTGAGATCCACTTATAACAGCTACCTTTGACCCTATAGGTTTTCATAGGGGCAACGAGGTCAGTGACTTTAGTGAGGGTGGTTTGGAAAAATTTTACAGCTTCCTTCAGGTTAGGTAGGTGTCCAATGGGGTTCCAGTCAGTGCTATTTAGGTAGCCTATGAACTGGTCAGGGTGGAATTTGGAGTAGTCTCTGGTAGTAAAAGATCTAGGAGGGACTTTAATAGCATTATTCTTCCAAATGACAAATATAGGCGAATGGTCGCTCAAGGCATCTCCCAGGATCCCGGCCAGCTTTGCATTACTAGGGGATGAGGTCAGGACCCAGTCTATTATAGAGTGCCTACCTGATTTATGGTTCATTCTGGTCGGTAGGGTAATAATTTGAGCGAGGTGGGAGTCGTGTAGGGTTTCGTTGATGGCAGACTTCCCTTCCTGTCCCCAGTTTAAATTGAAGTCGCCTAGAAGGATAGTCTTGGATGCAGTGTCAACCACTGGGCTCTTCAGGAGCTCATCCAGAGAGCCGAGAGCATTGGATGGTGGGCTGTATACACAGCCAATAGTGAAGTGTTTAGCCCCACCTATTTTGAGCCGAACGAATATAGCTTCAGCATTCAGGGACAGGTCAAGGGGCTGCCTGACGAGGGAGGAAGAGATATTGTCCTTAACATAAATTAGCACACCGCCCCCTCTTTTGGAGGGTCTATCCTTTCTGAAAAGGACATATCCGGAGATTGCTACTTCATGATCCAGAATGTGGGGTTTTAGCCAAGTCTCCGAGACCGCTAATAGATCCGGATTATAGACTGCCAGCCATGCCTGTACCTCTGAGATCTTCGGTCTCAGGCTGCAGATATTCATATGCATCAACCTCAGACCCTTGGCTCCGTCCCAAGCCTTATCAAGGGGGGAGGGGATAGAGACATTTGCTGTCTCTGGGCCAGGGTTTGGTTGGATATCTCCTGCCATTAGTAGAAGGGCAGCTAGTGAGCTCAGGAGAGTGAGGGTTGGAAGGGGTATGGACAGGATGACCTGACTAGGGGTTGGGCTTCTACTGAAGAGAAGGACCCTAGGAGGACCCTTTCTTAGAGAATTCATGTGCTGCCAGGAGAGGAAATTGTACCTTTGGGAGGGACACGCAGTGTCCATCCTTCTCTCACTCCCCCATGGGTGTCGTGGGGGCAGAAGGCAGTTTTAGCGAGGAGTCAGTCCCAAGTTGCCCCAGTATGTAAATTGTTGCCAGAATAATGCCCCTGTTCCAGTAGGGAGGAGGCATGACGTGGCTTATCTGTGCTTCTCGCCTTGATAGCAAGAGCAGGGCCTGGAGGCCAAGAGTTAGTTACAGGCGATAGAGCCTATGTCAAATTCCCAAGTACCGCACTTCCACTGTTAGTGCGCAGAAGCAAGTTTGGCAGTCTGATTCATAGAGCAACTAAAGCAAGAGCAGTTCGCTCCTAATTAACAGGATCCCAGAAAGAAAGTACTAGCCGTGGGTCATTGGGTGAAGAAACAACTAAGTCAGGCCACCACCAGGGTACAACAAGCAATTCCTGCCTCGGGGAGAGCAAAACTGGCAGGAGACACTTGGCGGCTGGGTTGCTAGCGAACCTATGGCAGCACTTTGTCTTGTCACAGAAGAAAGCAGGATTAGAACTTACAACACAGTACCACCTAGAATGTGTAGGGTCAGCAATATCAATGACTAACATTTAGGCAGCTAATACAGAGCTAAATTATTATGTAATATTTACCACAGGTTTCAGTTAGAAGTCCTGAGGCTACGTTATGAGAAGCACGAAGGCTACAGTGGCAGTGGTAGACAGTAGGCAGAAGATTAGAATTGTTTCAGCAAGTTTAACGCTAACCAAGGAGCAATAAAAACACAATAAGGAGAGCCATGGTCCCAGATTGAGTGGTCTCATGATTTGTATTAGTGCAATATTTTCTAGGCAAAATTGCCCACCTAGGTACTCACTTAAAACCTAGATGAGAAAATACAGCAGAAAGGGGAACAAGGAGAGCAGGAGCAGCTTAGTTAGTGGCCATCCACCCTTCAGACTCAAGTCCCCTTGTAGCAGAACCGGGAAAGAAGTAGAATGATAATGCAGGCCATATTGCCCACGAATGAATACAGTGATTTATATAGAAGACCAAGAATCCCTCTAGTGGCAGGTCTGTATAACCTGCTAATGGAAAACTAGCCAAAAAAAAAAGGTAGTTAGACTTATCGGCACCAAGGCAGAGTGCTTGGATGGGGCGCTGCAGGAAGAGCAGTCAGACAGAAGAGGTGTAAGCACTTTAAAACAGTAGTAGAAATTACAATCCAGCTAATACAGTTGAAAAACTCCTAATAACACAGTTGAAATGTGCTTAGTTCTATGGAAAGTCTAACAAAGTGCCAGGTGTCTATAGCAGGGGAAAACTCCTGCCAATCAGAGTGGGTTTGCTGGAAGCACCCGTGTTCCGATTGGCTGCGCTGTCCCGTACCTTCCAAGGAGCTGCAGACGGGTGTCCTGGTCTTGGTCAGTGGCTGGCTGGGTGCCGGCCGACCGTGGGAGAGCTGGAGCAGCCCTGTTCAGGGACAAGCAGCTTCCAAGGAGCTGCAGGCGGGTGTCCTGGTCTTGGTCGGTGGCTGGCTGGGTGCCGGCCGACCGTGGGTGAGCTGGAGCAGCCCTGTTCAGGGACAAGCAGCTTCCAAGGAGCTGCAGGCGGGTATCCTGGTCTCGGCTCGGTGGCTGGCTGGGAGCCGGCCAACCGTGGGTGAGCTGGAGCAGCCCTGTTCAGGGACAAGCAGCTTCCAAGGAGCTGCAGGCGGTGTCCTGGTCTTGGTCGGTGGCTGGCTGGGTGCCGGCCGACCGTGGGTGAGCTGGAGCAGCCCTGTTCAGGGACAAGCAGCTTCCAAGGAGCTGCAGGCGGGTGTCCTGGTTTTGGTCGGTGGCTGGCTGGGTGCCGGCCGACCGTGGGTGAGCTGGAGCAGCCCTGTTCAGGGACAAGCAGCTTCCAAGGAGCTGCAGGCTGGTGTCCTGGTCTTGGTCGGTGGCTGGCTGGGTGCCGGCCGACCGTGGGTGAGCTGGAGCAGCCCTGTTCAGGGACAAGCAGCTTCCAAGGAGCTGCAGGCGGGTGTCCTGGTCTTGGTCGGTGGCTGGCTGGGTGCCGGCCGACCGTGGGTGAGCTGGAGCAGCCCTGTTCAGGGACAAGCAGCTTCCAAGGAGCTGCAGGTGGGTGTCCTGGTCTTGGTCGGTGGCTGGCTGGGTGCCGGCCGACCGTGGGTGATCTGGAGCAGCCCTGTTCAGGGACAAATTAGTGAGGGCAGCAGCTGCTCTGGTCTCTTGGCCAGTATTGTTGCGAACAGCTTTTAATCCAGGTTTAGCACCAAAATAGGTCGATATGAGGATCAGCTGGTACTATCCTTGCCTGGCTTGAGAATGCTAGTAATATAAGCATATCTCCAGGTGTCTGGTAGCCTCTCACCCTCCTGTACTTTTTTAATGTCTGAGGAGGAGTTTTCTTGGGTTATTTGGGGGATTTGTTCTTCTATCAATGTTTTTAAATCCTTAAGATTTAAAAGGAAGTTATTGAATCTCCACAGAGTCTCATGTTTTTCAGCTGGCCACTCCAACCTCAGAGTCAGCTGAGAGTGATCTGAGAGTGGGGAAGGGGACATAGAGCACTCTCTTACCCTATAATGGTGTTCCTTCGAAATATGAAAGTAGTCAATTCGAGTATAGACACCATGAGGTGGGGAGTAGTGTGAATAATCCCTGTGATGTGGATGCAGGAAGTGCCAGACATCCACCCACTGCATTTCCCTAAAATATATCTGGGCTGTCCTCTGCACTGGTTTTTAGGGATTTGGGGGCTAGAGGTATCTACGTGATCAGAGGTCTGATTATGATCCCTTCCTAATATCAAAACCCCTTGGTGGCATTCTGTAATCTTTTGGTAAAGGGCCCTGATTGTATTTGCTTTTGAGCCAGGTGGAATATAAAGAGAGGACAGGGTGAGCAGCTGTCCCTCTAATAATGTGTCCCATTTCAACTCAATAAGAAGATCACCATCTATCACTTCCCAGACAATAAAATGTGTTCCATACCCATCCCTAAACTCAGCGATAGTGGAGAACACTAGACCACTGTTGTTTATGCAAAGATTAGCATAAATATAAGTTACGTATGACTGATGTAATGCTTGGCATTTTAGCGCGAGCGCAGGTCAGTGCTCAGCTCAGTGCAGGTTCAAGCGATACTGGGAACACACTTTTAAACCACACCGGAACACCGTTTATTTGAGTTAGGAGGCTGTGCCCCACACACATCCCTTTGTTTTTCTTTTTAAGAGGAGGGATGTGAGGGATGAAGCCCCCCAACTCAAATAAACTAATTACTGTAACACAATCACGCGGTGCATACACCACTACCTTATAGCATACCTGCTGTTATGTAACTCAACGCAATTACCATATTCACAAAAACATTTACGAAAGTGGTCAGGTGTTCTTCACTATCACCTCAAACTCAATGTTTCACACCTCAATCCCACAAAATGAAAGCCTTGAACCCTCTTCTGCCTTAGAAGTTACATAACCTTTTTTTTTTTTCTATTTTTGGGGCTGTATCCCTGTTTTTTGGACCCCATCCGCCCACCTCCCACATGCCCAGGCTTATTCCCCCAGGCAGGGCCGTCGAGGGGCTTCCCACTCCTGAATGGACATCGTGGGCTAGCCCCGAATTACCCCCCGGGCTGGGTCCACGACAGCAGGACCCCCTGGTGCGCGTCGGAGGCAGTGGGAGGCGGGATGGAATGGACCTTCATGGCGGGGACCAGCATTTCTCTTGTACTTGCTGCCCCAATGTATTGGCACCGAGCGTTGCAGTGCCCTCGACTTCCGCCAGGGGTCCGTCAAGCACCAGACACTCAGCCCCTCACTCCCTCCAGAGAAGGAGCGCAGTCCCAGGGATGCTCAAACCCTCTCCCCCCGCAGCTCTCCAACTCCCTGGGTCTATTCTTGAACCCGGGTCACAGGTGTCACGAGCAGAAATCTAACCACTGTGCCGGCGGGCCGGCACAAGTTACCTAACCTGCCAAACCAGCTGACAAACTGCAGCAGTGTGTTTTTTCTAGTCTTTGTTAACACACCTTTGCCATCTTTCACTTTTAACATGCAGCAAAAGACAGTGAACACAGAAAAAACTTTCAGAAAAAACAAAAACATTTTTTTCTTAAAAACTTTCTTCTAGTTCTGTTCTCACTGCCCTCTCTTTGCTTTATGTTAACAAAAGAAGATGCTGGCTGCTGGCCATGAAACACAGAATTAATTACACGCACAGATCAATCCTACGATTTAATATGGCGGGAGTCACAGAACTCTGGGGGAAAAAAAAAAGACTAGAATGACAATGCCCATCGCCGATGCCTACTGCGAGTACGTAAAGTGAGCTGCTATCTTTTGGAGGGCAGAAATAGTGGTGGAATCACCTTGCAGACTGCATTAGTGTATGTGGTAGCCAGTGGAGGAGTCCCAATAAAAGCAGTTTAAATGGCAAAATATGTGTTGGATTACTTTTGTTTGGGAGCCAGTGATCAGTTGATGCAGTTTGCGTTACTGGGACAAGGCAGCACTGCATTTCACTTGTTTTTAAGAATGGCTTACATGTGCAGATTGGTTTTATTATGTGATCTTCTGCTGGGGGGTTGTTTATTAGTGTCTTCAGCTGACGATATGATGCAAAGCATAAGAAAGCTTTTCCCTAATGTATTTTATCTCAGTATCAATGGTTGGCTAGTAAAAATATTAAATACATACAATGCACTGCTTATTTTTAACGTATGTCTGCATTGCTGCTCTGTGCTCAGTAATTAGCCATTTGTGATGGGGTGGTGGCTCTCATTCAGTATGCTACCATTTTTTGAAAGTGGGCATTGTAACATCTGGCTGTGATGGGAGGGTACAACAGGAACTATGGTGGTGGGGTGGGATTGGTAGCCAGCAACAATGCCTATGGTGGGGGTGGGTGAGGGAACATGTTGTGGGTTAGGGGGATTAAATGTTTGAGGCTAGACTTGCATGGACTGTAAAGATAGGGCCATTGATTGTGGTCATCTGGTGGTGGAGACTATTCTGGTAGGTGCGAGGAGGTTAATCCAGGGTATGAGTGGAGTTCCAGCATAGGGTCGAGGAGGGGATTTAGGGAATGCTTTGTCAGGGTTCTTGAAGGGTGGTTGAGCTGTCCTTGAGGAAAGGAGAGAGAGGGGGGACATGATAGGTACTTTCAAGTACCTCAAGGGAATCAACAAAGTCCAAGAAGGTAGCGGAGCAGGGTCGTGAGGGTACAGGATCTTCAGCTGCCCTCCCCACAGATCGCTGATGTGGCCCCAGGCACAGGCAGGACACGGGGCAGGTCGCGAGGTGCAGGATCTTTAGCTGCCTCCCTTTGGTCACCAACGGCGGACTCCCCGAGGCACAGGCAGG
The DNA here is from genome assembly GCA_016271365.2 of Neoceratodus forsteri. Lineage (NCBI taxonomy): Eukaryota > Metazoa > Chordata > Ceratodontiformes > Ceratodontidae > Neoceratodus > Neoceratodus forsteri. Next base: position 1,268,872,074 of record CM057449.1, on the reverse strand, counting down.
ACACGGAGCAGGGTCGCGGGTACAGGATCTTCAGCTGCCCTCCCACACAGTCGCCGACGGACTCCCGAGGCACAGGCAGGACATGGAGCAGGGTCGCGAGGGTACCGGATCTTCAGCTGCCCTCCCCACACAGTTGCCGACAACGGACTCCGCCCCCGAGGCACAGGCAGGACACGGAGCAGGGTCGCGAGGGTCGGATCTTCAGCTGCCCTCCCCACACAGTCGCCAACGACGGACCCCCCTCCCCCCCGAGGCACAGGTACGAGGAACACGCGGAAGGAACGCTGCTCGGATGCCACAGGCGCCATTTTTGAATTAATGTAGCGCCTGTAGAAGGAAGCTCTGCTTCCACTGTCTGCTTGCTTGCTTCCATAAAAGTAAAAGTCAGCACAGGTGTGCTGATAGTATTATTCAATGTATAATCTGTTAAATCCATGACTTTTAGTGCAAGCCAGAAAGTTCTTTAAGGACTTATTCAACCTTTTACTCTGTGCTGATAGCATTATTCTATGTGAAATCTGTTAAATCCATGACTTTTAGTGCAAGCTGGAAGGTGCTTTAAGGACTTATTCAACCTTTTACTCCTTTCCCACCTTAGAAAGCCCTTACAGTAATTTAAATTAGCGAGTGCTTTCTTAATGTGAAATCTGTTAAATCCATGACTTTTACTGCAAGCTGGAAGGTGCTTTAAGGATTTTCAACCTTTTACTCCTTTCCCACCTTAGAAAGCCCTTACAGAAATTTAAAATTAGCGAGTGCTTTCTGAAAGGGGTTAGCTGGAAGGGAATCCTGCTGCTCACAGTAATTTACTCGCCACACTTGCAACGCTAAAAACACCAATTGGGAAAGCGCTTTGTAAACGGCTGCCTGCAAAATTAAAAAACACCTCTGGGCTTAAATTTCTCCTAGCAGTTACCAGCTTCTGGGTTTTAAATTACAACTAGCCTTTGCAACGGGGGACAATAGAACTGTAGCTGGGCCAATTAACAAGCTCCACATACCTCTCTCAGCGCTGCTTAAATCCACTCCTTCTCTTCACAGGCAGGACACGGGAGCAGGGTCGCGAGGGTACAGGATGTTGAGCTGCCCTCCCCACACAGTCGCCGATGATGGATCCCCGAGGCACAGGTACGAGGAACACGCGGAAGGAACGCTGCTCGGACGCCACAGGCGCCATTTTTGAATTAATGTGGTGCCTGTAGAAGGAAGCTCTGCTTCCACTGTCTGCTTGCTTCTGCCCCGCCACCCCCACCACCGCCCTTGGAGAGCTCCTCCCTTTATAGGGAGTGTCACATGACTGCTCAAAACCTATCAGCCCACTTCACTTGCAGCTTATCAGCTGTCACCTCCAGAGGGCTCCCGTCCAAAATCTTCATCTACCCAACTAAATTTCAAGCTAGGATGCTGCTGTTGCCAACTTTAATCATGCTCCTACAACTGGGAAACAATTCCCCACCACCAACTACCCTCTTATGCATAGTGCAGCCATCACCAATGCCCCCAGTGCTAACTCCATACCCCACTACTATGCTTTCGGACACACGCTTATTCTAGCACTGACAGATGTTCATTACAGTTTCATTAGTGCAACTTTTCAACCCCCTCAGTTTCACATGGGCCTTATGGTTCTAAGCACTTCCTCCTGTCGACCCCCCCTCGCCTGCCCTTATCTCTTGAACCACAACTACTGTCTCTAAACCTCCCTGGATCAAGTTTAAAAACCTAATCACCCTTCTCCTACTCTTGTCAGGGGATATAGAGGCAAACCCTGGTCCCAACACCCCTGTTTCTGCCACCAGTCCCCCCTTTCTCTTTCCCAAAAGGCCTCCGTATCCTTCATTTAAACACCTGCAGCCTCCTATCTAAATTCTCGCTTATACAACCACTGGCCTTAACCCTGCGCCTCGATATCCTAGTCACTGCAGAAACCTGGCTAAAACTGCATAATAATGATGCGGAGGTATCCCTACCAGGGTATGCCATAATCAGGTCTGACCGCAAAGGAAAAAAGAGAGGCGGAGGCACAGCTATATATATCGCAAATAGCCGTCAGTTCTCTGTAGTGGACCTCCCTGTATCCCCTGGGAACATTGAAGCACTACTCATAAAAATCTCCTTCCCCAGCTCAAACCCCATCTATGTGGCTGGCTCCTACTGTCCCCCCTGCACTCCGCCCGAGGACATTCTCTCCCATCTGGGCAATCTACAATCACATGCAGTGGGGGAAGAACTTCATATCACTGGCGACTTCAATATAAACTGGATCGGACCTGATAAAGCACATCTAAAGACTAAAATTAAGGCTCTAAATCTATCTCGGCTCATAACAGAACCCACTAGGCTAAACCACAAAACCCTAAATCACACCTTACTGGACTGGGCACTCACCTCCCACCTGCATAGAATAATAACTGCTGGCCTCCTACCTGATTCCATAAGTGACCATCATATGATCTATTTGATCAGGAAGGTTCACTGTCCCCCTGCCCCACCCCCAAAAACATTAGTCACCAGGTCTTATAACTCCCTCAACCTAGCCTCCCTCCTGTCTGACCTAAGTCAGATAAACTGGTCCTTCATCTCTATGGCGCCCACCATTGACATAGCTTTCGAGACTTTCAAAACAAACTTCCTTAAAGTCTGGGATAAACATGCCCCTCTGCGTATGAAAAGAGTTCACGGAGCGCATCTCCCCTGGATCTCGGCAGACATTCTCAAATTATGCCACACCAGGGACCACGCCTGGAAAGTATATAAAAAGAGGGGCACTCAGGCCTCCCTCATTACCTATAGATCCCTTCGAAACAAGTGTACAAATGGCATAAGACTAGCGAAAAAAAACTACTTCCAATCGACCTTTAGCAAAAATTAAAATCACCCAGCGGATTTCTGGAAATCTCTTAAAACCCTGCTCTCCCCCCCCACCCAACCTGCCACACCAACACTACTAGACCAAGGTTCCCTTATCTCCGACCCTATCCACGTAGCTGAAGCTTTTAACACTCACTTCGCCAGCTGCGCCAATAAGTTGCTATCCTCCTTACCCCACACCCACTCCATGGATCCTCCCCACAACGCATGTACCCCTCACTCTACTTCCTCTACCATACCGTTCTCCTTCTGCACTGATTACCCAAACTGATGTCTATCGCTCGCCAGACTGAAATCAAAACAAAGGGAAATGCCCCCCTTTCATGGACGCAAAAATGCTCTACCTCTGCACCCCAGCTATTGCCGCCCCTTTAGCCGACCTCTTCAATCTATCCTTCTCCCTGGGCAAATTACCAACAGTCTGGAAGCTGGCCACCGTTATACCTCTGCCAAAAGCAGGTGACACCTCCTCCCAAGGAAATTACTGACCCATCTCCCTACTTCCTATCCTGGCCAAACTCCAGGAATGTTTGATCCTGTCCCAACTCACTCCTTACCTAGATGCCTCCTCCTTTTTCACACCATTCCAATCGGGCTTCCGTAAATCCCACTCAACCACCACCTCCCTACTTCGGGTCACAGGCGACATCCTCATGAGTATGGACAAAGGTCACATCACCTCTGCCATTTTCATAGACCTAGCCAAGGCTTTCGACACAGTCTCCCACTCCCTACTTCTCTCCAAACTCACCGCTGCAGGGCTCTCTACCACAGCCACTAACTGGTTCCACGACTACCTAGTAGGCAGGAGACAGGAAGTCAAAACAGCATCTCACACCTCCCACCCTTTGCCTGTCCCAACTGGTGTCCCGCAAGGCTCAGTCCTGGGTCCCCTTCTCTTCTCCATCTTTCTGAATGACCTCCCAGCAGCATGCTCACACTCCTCTATACAGATGTACGCAGATGACACTGTCCTCTACTCCTCTGGTCCCACAACCCTCAGTGTAGCATCCCAACTCCAGCTCTATACAGATGTACGCAGATGACACTGTCCTATACTCCTCTGGTCCCACAACCCTCAGTGTAGCATTCCAACTCCAGCTCTATACAGATGTGTGCAGATGACACTGTCCTATACTCCTCTGGTCCCACAACCCTCAGTGTAGCATCCCAACTCCAGCTCTATACAGATGTACGCAGATGACACTGTCCTATACTCCTCTGGTCCCACAACCCTCAGTGTAGCATCCCAACTCCAGCTCTATACAGATGTATGCAGATGACACTGTCCTCTACTCCTCTGGTCCCACAACCTTCAGTGTAGCATCCCAACTCCAGCTCTATACAGATGTACGCAGATGACACTGTCCTCTACTCCTCTGGTCCCACAACCCTCAGTGTAGCATCCCAATTCCAGGAAGATTTCAACGCTATCCAGAACTGGTTTAGGACTAACCAGCTATTTCTTAACTCCAAAAAAACGCTAACTTTTGGCACCCCTCAAAGACTCTCCCAAGACCCCTCCCCTCCCTTCAAAACCCTGGACAGAACTCCCCTGGAAAACTGTACGAACTTCAGATACCTGGGTGTCTGGCTAGACCAACACCTAGATTTCTCTGCTCACATCACCTCTCTTCATAAGCAGTTACTCCCTAAACTTGGAGCACTGTACCGCAACAAAAGCTGCCTCCCCACACAAACAAGGCATGCCATTGTACAAAAAATGATCCTCCCCGTAATCGACTACGGCGACATAATTTACTCCACCGCCCCCGTGTCTACCTTGGCCAGCCTAGACACCCTGTTCCACTCATTCTGCCGCTTTATCCTCGGCTGCCACCAATCAACCCACCACTCTGCGATCTCTGTAGTAAGCTAACTCTACCATCCCTACATGACCGCAGAAAAACCAACTGTGCCAGATTCGCAGCCAAATTCTGGTCCAACTCCCTCCCCCCCACCTGACCTCTGCTCTCTCCCAACAACCGGCACCTACGTACTCCCTTAGATGGGTTGACCATAAGCTGCTCCATGTCCTGTTTATGCACACATCCAAAGGCCAGGCCGCTTTTAATTACCGAATACCTCAGACCTGGAACACCCTACCAGCCCCCATCCGTCACACACCAAATTCCTCCCTACGAAACAAGTTACTCAGAACATATTTCACCTCCAGTTGCTCATGTATCAGCTAAGAACTCTTACTTAAATGTCTCGCTGCTATATTCGCATATGTATTGAACAGTATCTTCCCTCTGTTTTCTCTATACTGATTGTATGTATCCTACCCTTGACTGTAACTTCCCCCAGCTATGTAATTTTTCCCACACAAATGTACTGTAACAATCCTTGTACAACTCTGTACTGTCTAAGCATTACTAATATGTAAGTGGGTCCCGCCCCTAGGTCGCCTGAATCCAGCATGTTGCTCAGTATGCTTTCCTGGTAAAACTAATAAATAAATAAATAAATAAATCTTTCAGAAAAGAGATTGTAAGAACAAGGGACACAATCTGAAGATAGAGGGGGATGGCTCAGGGCAATGTAAGGAAGTATTTTTCCACAGAGAGGTGGTGGACACATGGAATGGCCTTTCTGAGGAGGTTGTGGGGTCAAAAACAGTGTTGGAATTCAAGAATGCGTGGGACAGACATAAGGCAATTCTGGTGGGGGGGTAGGAGGAAGTATACTGTTGGTTAACTAGCATCTGCAGCTTATCCAGTAGGTAGGGAAATGGGCAGACTAAGTGGGCCAAGCGGTCCTTATCTGCCATCAAAGTCTATGTTTCTATGTTACTGATAGTTTAATGCCCAGTGGTATATGAAACCTTTGCTACAGGTAAAGAAGATGACTGGTGCTGTTGAGAATGATTGTCGTATAGGTGATCACTGCACCTGTTCAGAGTGCCGGCATTACTGCACCCATCGTTAGGGCCCCAAAAAACATAATTTGTCACCCCTTCCCTGAGGTTGGCCCCCTCCCAGGAGTTGGTATAATTAGAAAGGGAGGGTTGTGGGGGGCACAGACCTCCACATGGCGGGCGGGGTTGGGTGCAACCCCACGTAAAGAGAAAATACAGTGACATTTCAACTTGGCGCCGTAATGACCAGGCTCACTGCTGCCGATGCTCTGAATGGGTTGAACCATAGGTAATGTCTCAATCTCCTACCACTGCCATACCATCAAGCAGTTGTCAGTGACTGCAACGGGGGTGCGCCACAGAAGGGGGGGAAGGTCAGGGGGCCACAGGGTGGAGAGATGGATGGGAATGGGTAGAGGGTGGTCTCTCTGAATACAAGGAGCCTAGGTAACAAAACAACTGAGCTCCAAGCTCCCTTAGCTGAAGGGATGGTGGACTTTGCAGCCATCACTGAGACTTGAGCCACCCAACACCAGGATTGGGATCTGGCAATCCTGGGGTACAAAATTTACAGAAAGGACAGAAGGATGGGGAGAGGGGGAGGGGTAGTAATCTATGTATGGGATGGGATTGGATGCACAAGGGACGAGGGGGAGGAAGGGAGGACAGAGGCGCTATGGATGTAGCTCCTGAACTCAAAGGGTAGTAAGCGGAAAGGTGGGGTGTATAGACCACCAGCCCAGTCCGAGGAGCTGGATAAGGAGTTAGCAGAAAAGATTAGGTGGGTATGTAGGAAGGGGGAGTGTGGTGATCATGGGGGACTTCAATCTTCCCGGGGCATATTGGAGTACCCCATCCAACTCCAGTGCCAGGGAGCAGGTACTCCTGGATGCATTCCAGGATAGTCTTCTGAGACAGCTGGTCAACGTGCCAACTCAGTAGATAATACACTGGAAGTGGTACCATCGAATGGGGAGGCGGTGAGGGAACTAACAGTGGAGGACCCACTAGCTCGGAGTGACCATCAATTGGTGTGGTTCGCACTCAAGTTGAGTAGGGAGACTGTAGGCTCAGAAACAAGGGTGGTGGACTTCAGGCGGGAGTGGACTTCAAGAGGATGCAGGAAATACTGCAAGGACGACTAGAGGGAATTAGGCTGGAGATGAATGCACAACAAAAGTGGGATATCATTAAACTTGGTCTAACAGAGGCTACGGAGGCATTTACCATGACTCTGAGCAAGAAGAGCAGAGCCAAGAAGCCATGTTGGCTAAACAGTGAAGTGCTGGAGGGAATAAGGGCAAAGACAGCTGCATATCAGAGAGTCAAGAGGACAGAGAGGGGGGAGGATGGGGGGTTTATGCAAGTTGGTTCAAGGAGGTAAACAAGCTGGTTTTGGGAGCCAAGGCCCTCAGGGCATTAAGGAAGGGGAGCATGACTTTTTTTAAATACGTGAGAGAAAAAAGGAAGTGCAGGGACTACATACTGCAGATAAAGAGGAGCAGTATACTGTGTAAAGGGCGACCACAATTGAGCACTTTCAATAAGAGCAACTAAATTACGGCACCTGTGTGTAGGGCTACCTGGCAGGGTAGTGACCGGATACCTGAGTGGGCAATGGGAAGTGGTACATGCGCACCGCATGGGGGGGGAGGAAAGGTATGTGGGAGGGAGTGTGCCAGGCAGCTGCCGAGCTGGTCGGCTAGTGTGGGCGGTCAGTTGTGGGATGCAGGGTTTGGGTCCAGAGCATCGCGGTTTTTTTTGGCTGGCAGGCGCACTTTTTTTTTTAAAGAAATTCACCCCCCTCCGGAGTTGAGAATCCTTAAGTAGGGGATGCGGGGAACACAGCCCCGATAATGTAGAAAACCAGTCACCAGTTTTTTAGTTGACAAGTAGTACATCGCCATAATTCACTTTTCATGTACACCCCCAAACGACCATCGCTATTCCATGATCGCCATTATCACATGGAACCAGAGGGGCGGGGGTGGGTGGAAAAGGGAGTGAAAGAAGGAGAAGCACTGAATGAATACTTCTGCTCTGCGTTCACACAGAATGGTGGTCCACTTCCTCCATGGACTATGAAAGGTGGGGCGGAGGAGAGGGATGACTGATGGAATGATTGTGGAGAGTACAGTACAAGAGGGTCTGAAGACACTAAGGGTGGACAAGGCACCAGGTCCTGATGGCATTCATCCCAGGGTGCTGAGGGAGGTGGCAGAGGTGTTGGCCAGGCCACTGGTGGACTTGTTCAGCACCTCCCTGGACACGGGATGTGTACCACAGGACTGAAGGATGGCCCATGTGGTGCCTATACACGAGTAGCCCACAGGACGAGCCAGGCAACTACAGACCTGTCAGTCTCACTTCTATACTGGGTAAACTCATGGAAACGATACTGAAGGAGAGACTGGTGTCATTTCTTGAGGTGAATGGCCTCTATGATGGGCAGCAGCATGGGTTCATCTCAGGGAAATCTTGTCAGTCCAATCTAATAAGAGTATTATGACTGGGTGACAGGTGAGCTGGATAAGTGCCATGCAGTGGATGCCCTATATTTGGACTTCAGCAAGGCCTTCAATTCAGTGCCTCATGGGCAGCTAGGGGGAAAACTAAAATCCGTGGGGGTGGGGGCAAAGCTGGTTAACTGGTGCATGAACTGGCTGAAAGGGAGACAGCAACGGGTGGTGGTGGTGGGACTCTCAACAGTTAGATCAGTCATGAGTGGAGTGCCGCAAGGCTCTGTGCTGGGTCTGGTGTTGTTTGGGCTATTCAAATCGGACATCTCACATGAAGTTGAGAGCAGGATTAGTCTGTTCATAGACGATACCAAAATGAGGGCGGTAGTGGATGAAGTTGATGGGTGGAAACAACTACAGGGGGACCTAACCAAACTGGAGGAGCAGTCATCAAAGTGGCAGCTGGGCTTCAATGTGATGAAGTGTAAGGTTATGCACTTCAGGGCCAAGAACCTCAGGAGGGATTATTGGTTGGGGGGGGGTGAGGATGGGAGTCACCGAGGAAGAGAAGGACTTAGGGGTGATAATAGAGAACATGAACAACTCTGCTCAATGCAGGAAAGCTGCAGCTAAGGCTAACAGGATGCTGGGGTGTACTTGAAGGAGATTCCATTGAGTGCAGCAGGTTGCTTGGGGTGCATCATGGGTTTTCAGTGGGGGACAGGAGACTATTCCAAGTGCAAGGTGGGCATTCTGTGGGGTGCATGAGGCCACTCTGGGGGTAGGATGGGTGTTACATTGGAGGCAGTAGGCCATTCAGAGTGTAGCATGGCCATTCTTTGGGGGGGCCGGAGGTTGTCCCAGTAGCAAGGTAAGCATTTGTGCACCTACCCAGTCATCAAAGACATAAATAAATAAAATAAATAAAGTATGCTGTTTCAAATTCTGTGGGAACTGACTCTCCTGTAACCACAGATCCAGTTTAGTGGTACCCCAGAAAAGGTGACCAAACTGTTGTCTGACATGGTTTTCTAGTTCAGAAAGGATACCATGTCTATCTGATATGAATCCCCCTGTACTATTTTGAATATGTTCTAAATATTTCTGAGAAATCTAATGATGACAGCTATCAAAGGGATTAACCTGAAAACATCTGCCTTGTGTGCCAAATTTCTGCTCCATTTCCAGAGACTTCAATCTATCTTATTGGTATTGTACCATATCCTTCTTAATAGTGAAAGTCTCTGCAGAATAGTCATACAATCCAGCATTATGTAAAGACATCAGTTTATAGAGATTTGCTCTTAACACCAGATACTTACGGAATTTAGTTTTCCCTATGTGTCGAGTTATGCATTTGAACAAACCCTGAAAATCCCATTTACTATAATCCCACCATTGCATGGGTGAATCATAAAGACATAGGACAGATTTCCTGACTATTACCAGTTTTTGGAGTTTGTCTACAACCACTTGGTCATCCAGCAGGCTGGCATTCAAACATCAGAATCCCCTGCCTAAAATGACCTCAGCAGAGTCTGACAGTTTAATACTCACAAATCCATGGTCCAAAGTTTCCACCAGCAGCATGTCTACCGAGGAGACTCAGAGATGGGAGGAAATGAACCAGTAATCAATTGGTCATTAGACTGCCTTGAAAAAATGTATGTTTGGGGGTAGCAGTCTTTTGACCATGGGCATCAACTAAATCAGTTTGGGAAAGTAGACTACTTAGAAACTGTGCGTCACAAAAAACCTTCTTGGTTTTAATGCCCTTCTGCATACCAAGTATGCTACAATTAAAGTCTCCTTCAACCAGAATAGGTTTAGCAGTAAACAAGTAAGGTTGAATTATTTTAAGTAAATCTATATGGGAAGCTTTAGTTTGGGGGGGGCGTAGATATTAATTAGTCTGAAGGCTTGATTATGGACATTGATATCCAGTAATAGAGCACAACCTGGATGTATGTCTACCATGTAAGTAACCCTAATGCCAGGAAACTTAAAACAAATCCTTGCACTACTGCATAGGTCTTCCCCCATGGACCAAAAAGAGTCACCCCATATGCAGGCTGAAGTAGTGGTTTGGATATCGGAAACTGATCTGAGTTTTGTGTCCTGTAAAAATAATAATATCAGAAGAACACGGTTCAAACAAAGCAAAAGTCACCACCCTTTTCTTTAGTACTGTGATACTGTTAATGTTCAGGGAGGACAAAGTCAGATTAAGAGTGGTAGCCATGGGAAGAGTAGTATGTGGTCACTGCAGTGTAGAATGCCTAGTGCTAGATCTAGTGCCCCACTGAGTCCTTCTAGGACGTGAGCCAGAAGGGCTATCATCATCCAAATCAGATGAAATGTCCTTTTGCAATGAAGGTACTCAAGACGCATCAGAGTTCTCACCATCAGCCATATCACCCCGTTGCAGAGTTGCATATTTGTTTTCAAGAGGAATAGGCACAGGGTCATAATGTTGCAAGACATTATGCCGCATGGCAAAATCACGCTGCCAATACAGCACGATTTCTGCCATGAGGCATAAGTCTTTTATGGGGGTCTTCCCCACACCCCTCAAGAGGGGGCTGCACCCCCGAACCCCCTCACTAAAGATTCTCAACTCCAGGGGGGGTTACCTCAGGGAGTGCACAAAGTAAAATAAAAATAAAAGTTTCTGGGACTGGGAATCAAGCCTGATCCCAGACGCAGCACCTGGGTTCCTGCTGCTGTGGCTCAGTCCAGTGAGCCATGGCAGCTGCTTGGCGGAACCCACTCCCAGCAGAGGTCTTATCCTCTGCCTGGGAAAGAGCAAATGGTGCAATACCACGTTCAGCAGTATATGCGGTATTGCACCATTTGCTCTTGCTTACAGCGCTAGCCTGGGTTAGCCATAATGTTGTATGCTATTAAGCGTGCAACATTATGACCCGGCAGGAAGAGGAATAGGGTCTTGTAGGGCCAATTTTTTCTGTTTATTCCATTTACCTTTCCCACCGTTTAAAAGTATTCCACTGTAGGGGTAGGTGTGTAATGGGTGTAACATCCATAGCTGAGTCCACATAATCCAAGGAGGGGAGAGGGCAAAGAATCAGCAAGTGGGGTAGACTCATCTGAGACAGCAGTAGGAGATGCTGGGGTTACAACTGCAGCAATAGGGACACTTTGTTCCTTGATTGTGGCAGAAGTTTGATGTTGGTGGGTAGTAGCAGTAGTGGTCCCCGGAGGGGGCACAGATTCCACAGAATGTGGAGAAATGTTTGCTTTTGCTGCTTTATGGATATAAAAGTCCTGTTCCACAAAGTCAGAATTAGTCGTGTTGTGGGCAGCCCAATTATAGGAGCGGAAGGTGTGCCCTTCATCATCACAGACATGACAATGTGGAGTGAAAGTGCAATGCAAACCAGAATGTCCTAAGACTCCAAGCAGTGTATATTTGACCTGTTCACAAGTATTACCCAGATGCTGAATAGAGCCACACTTGTAGCAGGATTTGGGCTGGCCTGTTAAAATAGTGTACCATGATCTCTTCCCAAAAAGAAACAACTGGGCAGATGTTATACCCCAGAATCCATGTAACGAAGCTTAACATGAAATTTCCAGCCCCCAATCCAGAAATTCTCACTGTCAGTGATCGGTTCTGGGGTACCTTGTAATTCACATCTCTTTTCTAGCCAGTATATGATGTCAGTGACCTTTACCCCTTCATTGCAAAAATGAACTGCAATAACTTTAAAAGAAGGCTTTGTAAGGGGTATGACTGTAAACAGAGTCCAAAGAAGAGTGTCCTTGTGTAAATGGTATTGGCACCAAAAACACTCCAATAAAGTAGCATTTCGAAAACTAACATCAAAGAAGCTGTGGATGAAGGAATAAATGTCAGAGGGAGAAAACTGTAATGACAGTAATGTAATCAGCATTTTACCCACATAAAATCTATCTGGAGGCATTTCCATACCTCCCCCATAACTCAAACAAACAGCACTTCTTCATTTAGCCTGTTCCACAGGATGATGGAAAAGGCTTGCATAACTAGAGGGTCTCTGTTTGTTTGGAAAGACAGCCAGGTCATCCATGGGAGAAGAATCAGCAGAACTAGTGGAAGATGTTGGTACTGACAGAAACTGTAAATTGGCCTCATCAGTTTCCATGCCAACCAGGCAGTCCATTGCAGTTTTGGGAGTAAGATTCAGCATGGATTGCTGTGAAGTAAAAGTCGGAGCACCTAGAGCTATGGGCACTGAAGTCACCAAATCTCCAGTTGGACATGTGGATGTAATCTCACCTGGTCATCGTCTAGGGCTCAGGAGCAGCTGCTTTCATCTTCAAAAGGGATGGTAGCTCAGCGGATTGGCGGCAGCATCTGTGGGAGCTGGACTACCTGGGCAAGAGCCAGCCAAAAGGACGTCCGGATTTGGAATCCAAGTACCAGTTGCGGTCTGACTCCAGCCCACATTCCTCAAGGCCTGCTCCAGTGACCATGATGTGTCCAGTAAGGTAGCTAAGGAAATGTCATCAGCAGTATGTGGAGTAGGGCTTGTAGGTCTGGCACCACTTGTCAATGGAATGTTCATGAGTTGAAACTTTTACCAGATGAACTCGGGGGAGGGGGCTGCATGAGTGCCTTTCCTGTATTTTTTTCTTCATCCAACTTGCATTTTTCTTTAAGATATTTCAGTTCCTTTTCAGCCATCAACACTAGCAGTTGGCCTTTTTTTTCCATGAAGATCCACATTGTTCAACAGCCAATAAATGCACATCCGAAATGTCCTGAAAACCAGTAGTAGTCACTGAGGTAGGGATGGGGCAAAACCAGATTACCCCATCCCTGAGACTCCAGCATCCCCACCATTGTTGCCCACCTTGTCCAAATCCTTCATCTTGCTCACAGAAAGCAAGTTGCACCCCCAGTAGCAAGTGTGGGGGAGTTTCCCTGGTGTCCTGGCCAAGATTCTCCTTCTTATGAAACACGTTCATGCAGTTGTCCAAAGCTGTGTGAGGGGGTTGACATGTGAAATGGCTGCCAGTACACATTCAGTCACTTCATTACCACTCTAGCATTGCTTGTAAAGCACGTTAGGATACAATGTGTATGACAAAAATACTATATAAATATGGATTCTCCTTCAAACTATTTTATAAATGCAATTATTTATTAATTGCATTCATAAAATGGGTAACAAAAATGCAAACTGATTGGGTAACAGGCCCCCAAGGTGTGCAGTTATGTCACCATAATTGCACAACTTAGGACTGTGACTTATTAGTAGCCACATCGCTCAATAAACAAATCAGTCCCCCTACACCAGAACTGTCCTGTCACCACAACATGGCTGCCACTGTTGTTCATTTAAAAAACTTCCACTAAACCCTAAAATAAAACATCCTTAAATTAAAAACAATGCACATTAAATAAACATTTTCCTAATTATCATCCTCTCCTTACACACATTCAAAAAATGAAGTACTGTTCATAGTTTTCATTACACGTGTGCCTTTGCTGACCATGACAAATCCTCCTCCACTGAGTACCCTGCCACAAAAGACAAGCATTTGTCAATGCCGAATGTTTGCTTGCTGGTATTAGCATTGGAAATGCATGAGTTAGACAGATGAAGAGTAGGAATGGCAGTGAAGTATTGAACTTCACGCCAACCCCATCTCCACCCTGCTGAGACGGACAGGCTTTGAGGCATGTGTTTGGGTTGTCACCCATAACGTTCATGCCATTTCACCTCACCCTATCCTGCAGACACTGACAAGTGTTGAGGTGTGCCTTGGGGTGTTTGGCCTTACAGCCACCCCACTCCATAAGGACATATGCTGAAATGGGTGCAATATAGAATGGGATGAACTGTGAGGCCGAAGAGTCAAAGGCACAGCTTGATGCCTGTCAGTGGCTGCAGGGTGGAGGGTGGGGTTGGAATGGCATGATCATTACAGTCATCAATTCAAAGGCACACCCCTGATGCCTATCAGTCTGTACAGAGTGGGACGTTATGGTTAGAAACCGTAACGCCCCGGGCATGTGTTGGTATTTGCAGTACAAATTTTCAGCATGGGCATTTTGTGGCCCCCACCTCATGAAAGCATTTGAGACCTCTTCTCATGAACAGTGGCACTCTGATTTTGTCAATGTGTCCCGAAATTTGAGTTTCCACAGCGACCGTGCCATTGTGCGCTGGATGTACGAAAACACAGATTGGGCAGGATGTAAAGAATGACAGCTGTACCATTCATAGGGAGGTGTGAACAGATGGCAGTGTTGAAAATCTGTAGTGAAAGTATTAAAAATGCTCACATTTCCGAGCGTACATGGAAACTGCACAATGCACGCGTGAACACAGTCATTTAATGGAATTATTTCAGCAGATTATCAACATAGATATTTTGTGACCACTGCTCATGAACACTGTCACTATGATTTTCTTAATCTGTCCCGAACATTGATTTCCCACAGCAACCGTGATATTCTGCGCCAGATGTATAAATGCATATTTCGGGCAGGATGTGAAAAATGACAGCTGTACTGTTCATAAGGAGGTCTTAAAAATGGCAATGTTGAAAATCTGGAGTGAAAATACTACAAATTTGCGGAGTTACAAGAGTGTGTGGAAACTGCATCATGCACGCTTGTAACAGTCATTTTATGGACATTTGTCACCAAATTTTCAACATAGGCATTTTAGGACTTCTGGTCATGAACAGAGTCATTGTGATTTTACATACGAACATACGAATCTGCCAGCAGAACACACCAATTGGTCTACGTAAGTCTGCCTGAGTGTGCAGCTAGCACCCTAGATTGCAGCTGCCCCAGCCTCCTCCCCCTCAGTTCCTTCCCCGCTTGTCCCAGCCCCTGCCCCCCGACTCTTCCTCTTGCTTTATCCCACTCCTCCTTAAAGCTATTGACTGTCCTACATGTTACCACACCCTCTGGCAGTGCATTCCAACTAGACACCACCCTCTCAGAGAAGTAGTGCCTCGTCATTTCCCTGTTGAAACGTCCCCCTTTCAATCTTAGTCCATGCCCGCTCGTTTCTCTTCCACTCCTCACTTTAAATACCCCCTCTGTGCTAGGTTTAGTTACCTCTTCAGGTATTTAAATGCTTCAATCATATCCCCCCCCCATCCTTCCTCTCCTCCAGTGTATACATCTTCAGGTCCTTCAGCCTAACTTCATATTTCTTCTTGCCCTCCTTTGCACCCCCTCCAGTAACTTTATATCTCTCCTCAGGTATGGCTTCCAGTATTGCACGTAGCACTCTAGATGTGGTCTGACCAATGATCTGTAGAGAGGTAGGATCACATCCCTGTGTCTGGATAAGAATCCTCTTGCGATGCACCCCAGCATCCTGTTTGCCTTCGCTGCTGCTCTCGTGCAATGGGCTGAGTTGTTCATGTTCCCGCTAACCAAGAACTCTAGGTCCTTCTCCTCTTCTCTGATCCCCAACCAATAGTCCCTTTTCTGGTTCATAGCCCTGAAGTGCATCACCTTACACTTCTTTGCATTGAATCCCAGCTGCCACTCCACCAACCATGTCTCTAGTTTGGTTAGGTCCCCATGCACTTTCCCCCATGTATCCTCTTCGTCCACCACCGCCCCCAACTTGATATAATGTGTGAACAGACTAACCCTGCTCCCCACTCCATGTGCTATATCAGAGATAAAGGCCCAAATAGCACCGGTCCCAGCATTGACCCCTGTGGCACCCCGTTTATCACTGCTCTGGGTGCTCTGCTAACTCCCCATCCAGTTCCCTGGATTGGGCTAGTGGTCTGTACACCACTTCCAGCCTCAGCTTTCTGCCCTTGGAACACAGGAGCTGCACCAAAAGTGCCTCTGTCCTCTCCTCTTCTCCCTCATCCCTTATGCATTTAATCCCTTCCCTCACATAGAGTTCAACCCTTCCCCTTTCAACCCCCCGGTCCCTCCTGTATATCCTGTATTCTGGGATTGCCAAGCCCCAATCATGGTACTCTGTGGCCCAAGTCTCTGTCACTGCAGCAATATCCACCTTCTCTTCTGAAAGGAGCACCTGAAGCTTTGCAGTTTTGTTCCCCAGGCTTCTTGCATTGAGAGAGCCCACCTTCCACCCATACCCCTCCTTCTCCTCACTCTTCTCCTCCTCCTTGGCCTGTGTCCCTCCTCCTGGTAGTCTGCACCCTTTCTCCTCCTTATTTTTACCGAGTAGTGGTGGTGTCTTCTGTATTACACTCAGACCACTCTGCCCGCCCCCTCCCAGGGTTACTATGCCTCCGCCTTTACCTATATCTGGGGGGGGGGGTGAGCTCATTAGGCTCCCCTGTCTGGACCTTTGTACTAACCTCAGTCTTTTGGCCACCCCCTTCACTAGTTTAAATCCACCTTAGTAGGGCAAATTATAATGGGGCTTGCTCCACCTAGAGTCTGTGCCCTCCTTAAGCCTAGACATAGGAACGTCACTACTAGGAGATCCAATTCTCATCTACTGCATATCCCACGATGTCGCACAACCCAAGGACAAAGATCATTCACCTATCGGGCAACCAGCTGGCTCAACTTTATTGGCAGCGATATAGCCACTGCTCCCACACTCTGTCTTTTCAAGTCCAGGCTGCGCCTCTCACTGCTTGCCTCCTGCAATTGTCCATCATAACATTACCACCATTCCAACTGCACATGCCCCAGCATATAGCACTTACAATCAATCTCGGCCCCCAGCACCTTACCTGTCAAATTTCTCGATAGTGCCCCGGGCTGCACCGGCCACCGCCTCGGCCACCTCTCCGTATCTCCTCCTGCCCCTTCCCCCCACCTCTCATACTCTCCTCTCCCTGCACCTCCTTCCTCCCTTGAACTCCTATCCCCACTTCCCCAACTCACCCCTCCCTCCTTCTCCTGTCTTGCCCATGGCTGTAGTCTTTGTACTGATTATTACCTGTCTGTAAGTCATACATGTTTGTCTGTAACTAATAAGATGAATTCTGCACAGTCTGACATGGAACCTTTGTAAGAGAGCCTTGGCTCAAAGGTATTGTTGTAATCCTAGACTGAAATAAATAAAAAATAAATAAAAAATTAAAAATATACCCCTCTAATCCTGCCTTTAATACTCCCTTCCCCTTTCTACTCAAGTGTACCCTGTCCCCTGCATACAAGTCACTATTTCCCCAGACCCTACCCCAGTTAGTCACTAACCCATAATTTGTGATGTGGCACCAATCCCTCTGCCCCTTGTTGAACTCCTCAATCCTACCCTTCCTCCCCATGCTTGCACATGGTACAGGGAGTAACTCAGAGAATGCCACCGACTCCCCCACCCCCTCATGCTGTAATGACGAGGCAGCCCCTGATTGCAGTGGTGAAAACGTTTTAACTTGGTGGCACTTCTGCAGAACCAGTGTAATCAAGACACTGGGCCTGCATTGGTCTGCCAATGCCAAGCCCCCAAATGCAGTGCCCCTGTTGGCTGCCAGAGTGCCACACCTCCACAATCCACTTCTCTCCTAAGCTGACGCATAATGTTTCTTGTGCATGTGCGCAAGCAAACATAAAGATGAGGCTCTGACTCCAAATGAAGCCTTTGTTGTGTGTGTGTGTGTGTGTGTGTGTGTGTTTGGAGATGAACATGCCACCAATGGAATTGTGCAGAATTGTGAATATCTTGAAAGACTCAGATCAGTAGTTGGCATCTCAAGCAAAGCCCTAGACTGGTTCAAGGATTATTTGGCAGACAGGTACTCCTTTTTCTCTTTCGGTATATGCTGTGCTTTTTGCAACTAACAGACGGTTCAGTACTGGGACCCACATTGTTTAACATCTACTGCTGGCCCTTGGGGATATTTTACAAGCCCATGGTGTTACATATCATTTCTGTGCTGATTACACACGCATTTACATTACAGTGTCATCCCAGGAAAGTAGTAGCAAGATTCTCATCTCATGCCTACATGATGTTAAATTCTGGATAAATGGAAACTTTCTGCAACTGAACTCAGAAAAAACTGAAATGATTTTTGGTTCTCCATCAGCTATCGGAAAATATATCTGGTACTGATCCAATCGTTGACAACACCTGTGTTATACCAAGATTTGTAGTAAAAATACAGGAGTCCTACTAGAGGCTGATCTCTCTTTCAGTCAGCATATAAAACATATCATAATGACAACCTGTTTCCTTCTCGGAAAACGTGTAAATTGTGAAACATCCTGTCTTTCCCTCAACTTGCCGCAGTAATACATGTGTTCATCAGTAACAGACTGGATTACAGCAGTTCACCTTCGACTGGACTTCCAAAAATAACTGTGGACAAACTTTGTCTCCAAAATGCAACACCATGAGTTCTAATGAGAACAAGAGCCCATTACCACATACCATTACTGTATTCTCTGCACTGGTTGCCAGTACATCAGCTAACTGATTTTATCCCTTGCCTTATTTCAAGGCTTTGCATGTTCTTGCCTCAATTTATGCTGCTGAGTTATAGACCTCAGTATCATGCTCAAGAACCACTCACTTAACTTCAAATAAATCTACTTTTGGTCCCTTGTTCTAAGCTCAAGACCCATGGTGATTGGGCCTTTACTGCAATAAATTCAGGTGCTACCGACTTTGTCAGTTTTCAGGGATTATTGTAAGACATATTTGTTTAAAAAGGTTTATCAGCTTGGAAGCTGATGCTCTTGATCTAGGTTCTAAATATGTAAGATTTTAAAAAAAATTTCCAATTTTTATCCTATGTTTTATTGCTGGATGTCTGTACAGCACTTTAAGATGCTTGTGTGAATTGTACTTTAAAAACTGAATGATTGATTGATTGAATGTGGGGAAATACAGAGAAAAAGAAACAGGGTGTGGAAGTGAGGCAGTAATATAAACAGAGGGGTAAGATGGGAAGACACAGTTAAATGGTTAGAGGCAGACACAAACTGTTTAAAGAAAGTCCTGAAGTTCATAATAGCACTTGCATTTGAATTAGGGATGGGTGGACTTGTTCAGGAGAAATCTACCACCCCCCGACACACACACAACAACCTGATAGGTTCAACAATTTTGAACATATTTCCATTACAAAATACATGATTGGTTTGAAATGCAAATTCGGTAACTAATGCTTTTTTTTATTAAAATGTGTACAACACAGGGTTTTCATTTTCTTTTATTGTTTTTAGCTACCCCACCTACCTTTATTACCAGAATATGGACTATTGATTGTATTCAAAGTTAAAATGGAAACCTATTTCAATGAAAGATCTTTAGTTGTATCTTATTAAAGTCATTTCTTATTTGTATTCATTTGAAGTCAGACATTTAAAAGCCATTTTTTGAGCCTGGGCCTATGTGAAACGACAAGTCTCATGTAAGGATCTAGTATGCGTGCCAGTGTACTGATAGGGGCCAAGTAAAAATGATCCTGAGCATAACGGATCGTGAATGTGGGGCACCAACTCCAATTGTGCCTGAAATGGAATCAAACATGCATCAATTGAAACTACCCTTGAACCCTACCCTTGAACCCTGTTCCCTAAGTAAAGGAGCCGCACATTGAACTATCCAGTTGTTGTGAAGAGTTATCTTTTATGTGTCATCGTCAACTGTTTCTCATCTGGAGTAATCAGAGCAGATCTGTGCATTTAATAGTGTTTTGCAAGAGGACTGCTGGTGAGCCAAACTACCCATTACCCCTAGATACAAGAGTTGCCCTAGGCTATGCCCACCCCTATTTAGACAGAAAGTGGTAGTAGTAGTAGATTTTGTTTATTAGCCCTTCTCTGGAGACTCAGGGCACCAGTACAATAAAATAGAGATAGCAATAACTTATAAAATAAATACAATCCTAATTAATACCAATAAATAACATTTCATTATACAATAATAAACATTTCCCACAGCCAGCTAAAATGTACTGCATAAAAGCTCAGATATTCAACTATAGAACCAATAAGGACTCTCACTCCCCATATGCCTGTTTATTTTTATTTTTAATTTATTTATTTAAATCTAGGATTACAAGTACCTTTGAGCCAAGGCTCTTTTACAAAGGTTCCACGTCCGTTTGAGGACAGTACAACAAACTACAATAACGCATGGTAATACATCAAGGCACGGAAATTATAGGCAGGATAAACAGGTTAAACAAGTTTACAATCAGTTACCAGAGGAAATTGCATACATTTTGGTGAAAAACAGGACAAGGGCAATTGAGGATGTGCAACAGCATTACGAGACATGGGTAAGACACAGGGAGGTAAGAGCTGCCAGAGGCATTGTCACAGCACATAGAGAAGTGCAGGGAGTGGGGTTAAGAGGAGAGGGTGAGGGCGGAGGATGGGGAAAGGGAAGGGGAGGAGAAGACCCAGGGGAAAAAGGGGATAAACTGCTAGATGGGGGGCTGAGGCAGTACTGAGAGGATAACTAGGAGGGCTGGCTAGATGAGGTAGTTGCAGGAACTGGATGCAGAGAGAGAGAGAGAGAGGCGGAGCCTAGATTTGAAGGGGCCAAGCTTGGGAATGGAGGATATCTCACTGTTGGCCTGTGCCAATAAGTATGTTTAAAACCCCCTTTAAAGGCCTCTGCCAAGGAAGCCTCCCTCAGGGCCATCGGAAAAGAGTTCTTAAGAACCGGACCTGCAACCTCGAAGGATCGGTCCCCTGAGATTTTAAGTCTGTCTTTGGGAACAACCAGGAGACCTTCCTCAGTGGTGCGGAGGGGGTGCATAGGCATGTAAGGGTGCAGGAAATCACACAGGTAACCTGGACCCAATCCATGTAGGGCTTTATAAGTTTGTAACACAACTTTATAGGAGATATGCCACTTAATCAGCAGCCATTACAGTTCAAGCAGTGCCAGGGAGATATAACTTGACCTCAGAAGGCTGGTAAACAACCTAGCAGCTGTGCTCTGCACCAACTGCATGCACTGGAGAGGGCAGGTCCTGTGGCGGAAATCAAGGATCAAATCTGTCTGATGTTCCTTAGATGGTAAAAGCCCCTCTGGACTACTGCCGACGCCTGAGCCTCAAATGTCAGCCCATCAACCAGAATGACACCCAAACTTTTCACCTTTTCAGCAGCCAGAAGCCTAGAGATGCTGAGCCAAAGCCCCATTTCTCTCTCAGCAGCTGCCACTCCCCCCTCCATCTGATCTGGTTCTATCACCAGTACTTGAGTTTAGTCTGGCTGAGTCTCAGCCGGCTAAGTGACACTGAGTCTCTGAATCTCAGCCAGTCACTAATTTAGCACATCCACTGCACCACATGTCTTGGGTGTATTTCATTTCATTTTTCATTTTTTATTTTTTGTCCTTGTGAGCCTGATGAGCAAACTGTCATTTTCATAGGTGACAAGCAATTACAAAGAACAAACATAGTACAAAAAAAAAACCAATAAATAACATTGGACAGTAAAGTACAATACATCTTATACATAGAGGATAATGGCTGGGGATTGGGTGATAACCACGCTGTAATCACCTTGAGTGGTTGCTAGGGCAACACGGTAAACCTTGAGAGCGCAGCTCGAGAGGTTTACTGTAGCCCTAGCAACCACGAGAGATGATTTCAGCATGGATATCACCTGATCCCCAGCCATCATCTTTTATAGTGTATGGTCAAAAGCAAACAGTTTGCCCCATTCACAAGTACAGTATTTCCTACCTTACTGAAGAATCAGGACTGCTGGAAAAGGTTCAAATGGCCAATATTTAATTTGTAACGGTGCAGCAATGCATGCACATAGAATTAGCTAGTAATCTTTGAACACCATGGTAAAACAAGTGGGATAAATAAATACATTTTAGATAAATGTCTAGTTCTGCAATGTTTTCAAAGGATGTGTTTTATTTTATAGTCTGAAATGATCCGGTTGGTCTCTGGCGATCACATGGGCATGGTAGGAGATGATAAGAAGTATGGGATGCGATGCTGCTAAGGGTTATGGGATACAACATTGCATCTTCTTCTGGGGCCCAAACAAATGATGGTAAGAGGTGAAGTTCACTGTTTCCAAGGAGGCAAGTGACAACACATTTTTGTATATTAATAGTATCAGTTGTTATGACTACGGTCAGAGAAGTCAGTCATGCTTACATTTACTGCTGCCATTTCAGTTGCTAGTCTTGGTAAACGTAAACTGCCACTAATGGAATGTTCTTTGAATTGTTTATCGAGACTGGTGGTCATGATTTATGGTGTCGGAATCTTGCTGCATTCATGCGTTTTGTTTTGTTATGCCACTGCTTGGATGTTCTGAAGTGTGGTTAACAGTATTGAAAATTCTGAACAGTGGCATAACAAAGCTGTATGACTGCTGATTATTAAGCAGTAAGGCATGACCAAGGGTTATGGTAATGGTCTGTTAATCACCTTCTAGGGGTGTACTGTGGCACAAGGTGTAGCCGAGTGCCACATGCCCCTAGAGGGTGATTAACTGACCATTAACATAATCCCTGGGAGTGCCTTATTGCTATTATAATAAAACATTATTTTAAATAGTGTTAAACCTTGTTCAGCATATGGCTAAATGCTACATGTATGTTAATAAAAGATTAACATAACACTGTTAGAATGTTTGCAGCCAATCAGAAAGATCCATTTCTCAGACCTTTTTATAATGGCGGTTAATAGACGCTTACCATACATCATGGTACAATATAAGACTAAACAAAATAATTGACAAATATAGTTAACAAGTACATTTCTGAGAACTACGGAAAAATAAAAATAATTTATGTTTAAAATTACCAGTGGACTTAAAATGAAAAAGAAGGCATAAAAATGGTTAAAAAAATGTGTAAAAGACAGATAGAGAAGAATATCATCTGCTTAGCAAGGAAACCGAACTCCATACCATCTAACAATCCCACTGAGGGGTAGCCTGTGCACCACAAACATGGATGAGAGGATTGACCCCTAGAATACACCACAATCCAGGCCCACTGGGAGCAAGGAAAAACTTCTCATCACTACCTTCTGCATCCTGCCCGTGAAGAATGACTCAAACCAGCAGATGACTTTGCCAATGAGTCCTACATGCACCCTGAGTTGATCCAATAAAAGCCTATGGTTCATGGTGTCATATTCTGAAGAGAGATCAAAGAAGACAAGAATTGACTGCTCTCCTGTATCCCTCACTCTCAGCAGATCATTATGCACCCTGACCAATGTGGTCTGTGGGTTGTGCTTTGACCTAAACCTAGATTGGAGAGGCTCATAGATATCAAAGGTTGTGAGGTGTGCCTAAAATTGCAATGCGACCACCTTCTCAACAATCTTGCCTAAAAAAGGCAGGTTAGAGGCAGGTTGGTAATTTGCTGAGATATTTGGGTCCAAAGATGGCTTTTTCAAGATGGACGTCACCAGTGCATTTTTCAATGTAGTTAGGAAAATCCCCTCTAACAAGGAACACCAGATAGTCTTGGTGAACACTGGGCCCAGCTGCCCTTGTCTGCTCACTAGTAGCCGGGTTGGGTCTGAATTCATTTCACAATATGTTGGTCGCAACTCCAAAATCACCTCCCAACCTCATCCATCCTCACTAGCAAAAACTCTCCCCAGGACCATGGACTGCCAGTGCATCTCACTGCCTCAACACAGACTGGCAGTGCATCTCACTGCCTCAACACAGACTGGCAGTACATCTCACTACCTCAACACAGACTGCCAGTGCATCTCACTGCCTCAACACACACTGCCAGTGCATCTCACTGCCTCAACACAGACTGCCAGTGCATCTGACTGCCTCAACACAGACTACCAGTGCAGCTCACTGCCTCAACACACACTACCAGTGCATCTCACTGCCTCAACACAGACTGCCAGTGCATCTCACTGCTTCAACACTACTGGGCCATAACAGCCCACTTGGTGAAATCCCAGCCGAACAAAGGGCACTCTGTACAAAAAGAACCCTGCAAACCCCTCGCACATAGTGAATGAAGCAGCCTTCATGGACTTCAGACAGGCTGGATGAAGAAGCCTGTCCACTGTTCGAAAAAGCTGAGCTGGTCGGTTCCTTCCAGCCACAGTCTCCTTGGACAAGGACTCTGCCTTCTTACAGGAGATTGTTCCTTGATATTCACTGTAATGAATATTCAAATACAGTTTGTCCTTCCAGGCCCCCAATCTCCTCAAACAATGCTACAACCTCCAACCCTGTGCTTTCATCTCCCTCAGCTTGCCATCAAACCACAGAGAGCCAAGGCATACAATCAGTGGGCGTACATGAACTGACACTATGAAGTCGAAAGCTGCACTGACAGCCCTATTATAAGTCACCACTGCCTCCTCTGAACCCCCAGTGCATGCCACCAACACACCTAAGCTGTTCAGCCCTGCCATAAGTCCATCTGGCCAAAGCGCTCATGAAAGGCCATACCAGACCACCTGCACAAGGGGTAGAATACAGAGGGGTACCCTGAAATCAAACCTGATGGTGTAATGATCCAACCAGATAATCAAATCAGTCCTGAAGTTTTCCATCTCAAGCCCCAGGGAGAACACAAAGTCCAAGTTGTGCCCGTGTTGATGAGTTGCAGCAGCGACTATTTGTATTAGACCCAGGGATTTCATTCTTTGGAGGAAATCTTGTCCAAACATGAGAGTTCATCATCAGCCCAGGTACTTAAACCATCCAGGACACTCTTCCTTGGTGGCTTCGACACCCTGTCATCAATGAAGTCCTCTATTTCCTGCAGAACCCCCCCCCCTTGCATCCTGAAGGCTGCTAAATGAGGATTCTGCAATAGACACCTGAACTCCCATGCACAGCCATACATTCAAATTACAAAGTATCCCTCACTGGGTGCACCACTGGGTTCAACTAAGAACTAAAACAGATGCCCCCCCCCATGCGATCCTTCCTCGGGCAGTGCACCTTGGAAAATCTAGCTGAGAGAGCTGCCTCCAAAATCAGACCAGCATCATCACCAAGCCACATTTCCATGAAACAAGCCAAATCGACCACCGAATGAGATATAAAATCCACTATAATAGCGGTCTTACTCCTCATAGATCTGACATTGCATGGCACCACCCAAATTGGACGAGTTGTGACGGACAACCCATCAGCTACTTGTCCACTTAGTCTGGTGGAATCCCTGGTTATGGGGATTCAACATGCCTGGCCTCTCCTAAATCCCCATTTCACAACAAGGTGTCTCCTGGTCCTCACAGTCTTAAATGCCTCCCTTCATCAGCGCTCCTCCAATCTCTTGCCCTTCCCCAATGCCTCCTGATAATTTCCATCTCCCTGCAGTGAAGATATGCTGCACCAGGCAGGGTAGGATCATAAAAAGGGTGCAGGTCCCGGAGCAGAGATGGGGAATAGCTGAGCCTAAGGTTCTGCACAGGATGACACATTACCAGTACAACTCAGCCTTATTTCACAAATCCCCAACTAAACACCCACCCCTCTCAACCTCCCCCTTATTACTATAAGCTGAAGCTCCTCCCCCAGTTACACCACCATACACTGGTCACAATGTAGACATCAAATTCTGACCACCATTCACTCCCCAACTCACTCAGAAAAAACAAATTAACAAAATCGACAAAGTGTTAATAACTCAGCAAGTTGTGGTGCAAGCAGAAAACTTCATGCAATCAAATTTCAAATCCTCCCCCAAAAAAAGTCTCCCGGATAGCATTTATACAGATGATTAAGTGCTAAAAGGTATTGCTTCACACTCTCACTATCGAGTAGCCCCATATTCTCACTGGAGACTAAAAACAGTCCCAGCACAGTTTGTTTTTGCTAAACAGTCATTTCATCTCTTGGCTCTCACCCAGGATACATTGCCCAATTCAGTCTAATTGATCTAACTCCCTGCCTCAGAGTAAGACCAAAAGCATACAGTCTGCAAGGGACAGCAATATTGAAAACACAAGGAGTCAACAGATCACCACCTCTCCCCCACAGTCTGAGCTGCCTTAGATCTTCTGACTCCACCAGAGCCGGGGCGGCCTCTCCTTTTGCAAATCTGGTCCCTGCAGGCTGACCAGGCCTCTCCCACTGGCCACAGACCAGTACCTGCATATCCACCAGATCGCAAATAGCTCCTCAGACCCTGGCTCAGGAATTCCAGCACCTATAGGTGGCAGCTTAGTCCCTTGACGCTGTCTCAGCTCAGCTCTCACCCCAGACACAGATCCTGGGATGAACTTCACCATTCAAACTGGACCGCGGAAAAACCACCACTCAGCTGTTCTAGTGTGACTCACATAGCAAAAGGTAACAGAAAAAGGGGAGGAAAAAAGTCCAGAATCGACTTCAGCAAGTTGTCCCAGCAGAAACCAGAAGCCAGGTGAAACAATTCTCTACTGCTGCCAAAACGCTTCATTAACACAGCAGCTAGCAGCTATATTACCTGGACCCTTCACCACCACTTGCACTGGTAAAAAAACAAAAAATCCCTGTCTCCTGATTGTAGCTCACTGAGAAGCTAGCTGCACTAAAAAAGTACTACTACTAGTCACCAACTAAAATGAATTTAAAAACGCGTGCTTACATTTACTACTAAACTGCTAAAACTCCCCAAAATCCTAAAAAGAAGTTTTATAACAAAAAAATCAAGCTCACAATCTCTGAGCTCAGTGAGATTCACCTAGCGCAGCTGTCATCTTGCAAAGCTGCCTCCTTGGCAGGTCAGGCCAAATGGGTGAGGTTGCATAAGTGCAATAGGCCCCTTCAGTGTGGGATCTCTGGGGGAACTGATGCACTTCTATCTATCAATCAATCAAAATCTTTATTTATCCAAGCGAACATCGTTGAGCAAGCTCATTTACAAGATGGACCTGGTTAGCTCCGAGTCAAATGGTACAATGCATACAGAGATATTTACAATACAGCCAAATAACACAAGCAAAAAAACAATTAATGCAATTAATGCAAGTAAGTACTCAATGTTACATCAGTCATATCAGTTCAGAGTGCTTCTGTAATATTTAAGGAGGACATAAGATGAGGCTTAGTAGGAACTTCAGTAGGGAGAAGTGATTGGCTGCTCATGCAGGGAGCTGACGCAAGCACAGAATTTCAAAAGTAGTGTAATCACACAGTATCCCTAGATGTAACACTCTAAACAGGATAAGGTTCGGTTGAAGGGACCCTGCGGTGCCTTGTGCCTCTCAACACTTCTGGGGTATGTGCAATCATTAAGCAGCTCCAACCTGTTCTGTATCTTTGCATTCCACTTACTTACTGCTTAACTAAATGTTCCTGTCGCACTGTGAACAAATAACCCAAGTCTTTATGCTCGTCCCTAGTTGTATATTGTTTAATCATGTCACCCTATGTTTATATTGTTATAGTGAAAAATCTCCGCTTACTTTTCATTTTTCATTTCATTTAATTTTTATTTGTTAACCGGGTTAGGACTCTGGGATGAAGCCCTTTTTCAGGACCGATCCGGACATAAAATATAACAAACAATAAATCAATATACAACATACAAAATTTACAAATTACACGAACAATCAGACTGCGCTAGCAGATATTGTTTAAACTTTACTTTAAAACATGAATAGGACTTAATTAACCTTAATGAAACTGGTAACCTATTCCAAAGTGAAGAAACCTGGTTGTCAAATACTCGTAGGCCATAGTTATTATTAGCACTTTGTACTATCAACACTACCCCTGAAACATTCTCAAATTTACCTGAACTTCACAAACCTGAACCAAATCAATTAATGGAGACAAGCCATTTGAATAATTGTATGCTGTACTGTTTTTACCATGATGTGCTTTTACATGCAATTAATTCTGGGTCACCCCTGAAAAATGGACTGTTGGTCTCAGTGGGCCTACCTGGTCAACAGAATTCAATAAATAAATAAATAAATAATCTATTCCCTACAATGCCTACACTGGTGTGGCTAATTGTTTACATATTTACTGGTGACCCTATTTATCAACCTGATTACAGGTATTGTCAAATGCCATAATAACCCGAAAATGAGTTATTATGGTGTTTTACTTTAAAAATCCTTTCGGTTCACTGGTGTTTCTTGTCACTTAATGCTAGCATGCCACCTTATTGGCTGTTACCTGGTCTGTGGATGGGACATAAAAAACGAGCAACATGGCGGCTCAATTTTTCTGATACTGGAGCACCCGTGCTGACATTCTGGCAACAAATCAACACAGAAGTAAAGTATTTCTTGTTTTAAATATTTAATTAGTTGATCATGCCTTCCAAAGAATCAAATAAATATCTGGTTGATCCTGCAGTACTGGTGCCGTGGACTCATGCTTTGATTGGGGCTTTGTCAACGACACTCAGTCAAATCGGGAACTGACTGAGACCTAACTGCTCTTGTGGTGCTAAAGTAAAAAAACAAAGTAAAAGATTTACTAGGTTACAGCAATTACCAGCAATTATAAAAAAAATTGCTGGTAATTGCTGTAATATATTATATGATATATATGATGTAATATATTAATGAGTGAAAGATAACAATACATGGAAACAGCCACTGGTCCTTTAACAGTGTGTTAATCAAAGCATTGAAATGTACTGACAAGTGGCATAGCTTGTTACACTTAGCACAGAAAACTATTAGAACACTATCTGAACAGACATCATTCTTTTGGTTTTTTGTATTTATTGTGCTTTTTTGCTGCCGCCAGCTGCCCAGAATCTCAGCCCAGTCATGGACCCTTGCTCCCACCTCCACATTAGATGCGCCCCTTCGATGCCCCCTGGCTTACCCCCCAGGGTGCGGTTGCGGCACCGACCCCTTGAGGTGCCACAAATGATGGGATAGGTCAAAGAGGCTGTCCTGGAGGCTGATGAAGCTGAGGGCTATTAAATCAGTGTTTGGTGACCACATAAACCTCTCAAGCTTGCTGTCGAGCTTTATGGGTCATCAGACACCTCGGGTGTTAAAAAATAG
Source organism: Neoceratodus forsteri (assembly GCA_016271365.2). NCBI lineage: Eukaryota > Metazoa > Chordata > Ceratodontiformes > Ceratodontidae > Neoceratodus > Neoceratodus forsteri. The sequence continues at coordinate 1,268,843,013 of CM057449.1, read as the reverse complement.
TCATAACACACACTTGCCTATCCATTATTCTCTATATAATCACTCTTCTGATATGCATTTAATGGCACTAGATGTACCTCGTCCCTAACAATGTACTTGATGTGTGTTCATATATCACCATAACACAGAGCCCCACTAAGGAGCACTATTCCATGTTTTGGAAAGGGAAATTTCTGTACTGTGTGCTTTTCACCCTTTTCAGTTGCTACAGAAGGTACTCCTTAAAGTAAGGAGCATGAATACAATTATGGTTCTGATAGGTCCAGAGTGGGTGAGACAGTCATGGCATCAGTTGCTACTGTGGCTGTGTCATCATGCACCAGTCCCACTACCCATGAGACAGGATCTATTATCTCTTCAGAAAGGCAGGAGTGTTTCACCCCGACTTGAACTACCTGCATCTGAAGGCTTGGTAGGTGGAGAGTTAGAGTTTGCAGAACTTTTTATTTCTTCATTTATTTAGTTTTTATTACCTGGGTAAGTGCACTAGCCATAAAATGACTATTTTCAGGCATGACTCAGGAGAGTACAACACATAGGTGGACAAATACATTACATCAGTGCAAAAACATTACATAATGACAGGTGTAGCTAACAGTGGAAAATAATACATACAGAGAAAACAACGTATATGAAAGATTAGAACATTGTACAGTTCATAATGGGTGAGCAGCACACAGCAAAGAAGCAAACAGTGTGAGTACATATCATAGTGAAATTCACAATGATCTGTCCTCCACAGTCTTAGAGATGTTAAAAGTTTATAGGAAATCAGCCACCAGGAAAACATATTCCTCCAAGTGTGAACGGTTTACCGTGTGGTGTTCAGACAGAAAAATTCAAACAGTCTGTGGATGCTACCCTCATTCTAGAACATGTATTGGATCTTAAAGGAAAGACCTGAAGTTATCACACATAACCAGTAATGATAATACAGTGAAGTAGCAATGGTATCATACACTAGATTACATGGTGTGACTGCAGACATAAGCCAGGTTTTTTAACTCTGTGTCAAGAATGATGTCTGTAGCCGGCCCAGTGGTGCAGGGTCAGGGTGCCTACCTGTGATGCTGGTGACCCGGGTTCGGGAACAGACCCGGGACATCAGAGGACTGGCCGGGGGAGAAGGATTGAGTGTCCAATGACTGCTGTCTTTGTCCCGGGGTTACAGTGTTTGGCTTAGCGTGGACACCTAGCGGAGGCTAGGTGTACCATCGTCGCGGAACCAGCAAGTTTAGGTGAGACTGGACATCATTGCATCCCCACCCCATATACCCCGGAAAAAAAAACCACCACGGTCACCCTAGATGAAGCCCACCCTCAGCTTCATCAGCCTCCAGGACAGCCCCTTTGACCTATCCCATCATTTGCAGCACCTCAAGGGGTTGGTGCCGCAACCGCACCCTGGGGGGTAAGCCAGGGGGCATCGAAGGGGCTCTTCTAATGTGGAGGTGGGAGCAAGGGTCCGTGACTGGGCTGAGGTTCTGGGTGGCTGGCAGCAGCAAAAAAGCACAATAAATAAAAAAACAAAAAGAATGATGTCTGTTCAGATAGTGTTCTAATAGTTTTCTGTGCTAAGTGTAACAAGCTATGCCACTTGTCAGTACATTTCAATGCTTTGATTAACACACTGTTAAAGGACCAGTGGCTGTTTCCATGTACTGTATCTTTCACTCATTAACTATGTCTGTGCCTCACATTTCATACCAACAAAGACGGCAGGCTTGTTAGTTCTGTCTGACTCGTGTTGTGAATTAGAAGCAAGGTGCCTTATCCGGACAGAACTGGTCAACAGTACACATTCCAGACAAAAGCAAGAAATGGGCAGCACACTGACATTCAAGGGACTGGTTTCACAACTTGAGGATCATTAATTGACTTTCAGTGCAAAATCCAAACAGTGGTATAACTACAAACACACAGTCATAATAGTGTGATAAAATGGCATCAGCTGGGTTAGTGCCTTTTAGCACTCATGCACCTTCCTTGTTTGTGCTGATATTTGGACACTAAGAGTATATTTGCCATAAGGCATAGCAGAGTGCATAAAACTCACTTGAGTTTTCTGTATATCACAGTGAGTGTGCAGCCCATACGTATATTACTACACTTACAAAACAGGCCCTAACAATAAAGTTAAAAGCATTTTGCAAGTGAAGCACATCATACCTGTTTTCTCCCTGCTGATGAAGCAGGAGGACAGACAAGATGGCAGGCAGGAAAGGTAAACATTAAGCGGTGCCAGGGTCGGGGGTACCATGGGTGACCAGCCCCCAACATACAACAGTAGACAAGAGTAGTAGCACATCAAACACCAGTACCTGTACTCACTTCTTGACAAATACAGATGCAGACAGCTTCTTGCACAGCATAGCAGAGTTTACTGTTGCAGCAACAAGCATGGCCGAATATTTCCAGATACTATGCGATATTTCTAAAATTCTCTCTGGTGGCCCTACTGTGGTACTATAGGCAGGCAGGGAATTTCTCTAGAGATATAGAAATTTCAGGAAATATTTGACTATTTATTTTACTGCAACTGTAATTACATCTCAAATGCATGCTATGTTTTTTACAGGATAGGCAGACAAGTGAGAGAAACATACAACTTGTAACACCACATATAGGTGCCCCGGTTGTTCCCCAGCATTTTGCTCAAATTGTAACACCACGTATATGTGCCCCGGTGTTTTGCTCAAATTGTAACTCCATGTATAGGTGCCCCAGCATTTAGCTCAAATTGTAACCCCACAAATAGATGCCCTAGTTGTGCCCTGGCGTTTTGCTCAAATTTTAACACTATGTATAGATGCCCTGGTTGTGCCCCGGTGTTTTGCTCAAATTGTAACACTACGTATAAGTGTCCCAGCACTTCACTCAAATGGAGCTTTATTAGGGGTGGACTCCTAAGGAGACCCCACTCCTTAAATACCTGACCGTCACTCTATGAACCAGTCAAAGGCTGGGGCCATTTGCAGTTTGAGAGTTTAAAGTGGTCAGGCAGGACTTCCGGTGACATCACTGAGCCACGCGGCAGCACTGGGTCCGAGCTCTGAACACCCACGAATAAAAGACAAAAAATAACCTTCCCAACAGCATTTATTTCTATACAAAGCCAAACCTGAGAGCATTGGAGGTGATGGTGAGCAGATTGAAGTCCAAATCGGAAGCAGGGAGTGCCCTAAAACAGCAAAAGTTGAACTTGCACTTGAAGAGCCAAAATAGAGAACTGCTGCCTAGTAGACCTCCAGAAACCAAGGAGATAGAGTTGGAGGGCAGTTCGGATGAGGAGGAGGAGAAGGAGGTAATCATTACATAGCGGCAACTCTGCCAAGAATTACGTCAACTTACCTGAACTTTGAACAGCATCAGAGGGGAAGTTGCAGACAATAAATCAAAAATAATCAGCACAAAAAGCAGCTGAATTCAATTGAGGAAATTCTGTCTACTTATGCAGACACAGTGGATCTCCACAACGGCGCCCTCTTACAGTTACACAATAGGTCACAGCTCCTTACGAATAAGTAAAGGATTTGGAAAACCGATCAAGGTGAATAAATATATGCATACATGGACTACCAGAAAACACAGAGACAGGGAACACTGCAGAGTTTGTGGAAAGTATTTTAAGGGAGTTGCTGAATTTAGATAAAATGGGTATTCTGATGTTTAAGGTAGAAAAATGGTGTCATATCTCCTGTAGTTTCATTATTATTTCCTAGGTTTCTTAATTCTAGTGGTACTAGATCCCAGACTAAATTTATCTATGAAATTCTGCTGTTTCGAACTGTTTTTGGCCAGAGATCTACTTTGTATAGGGCTCCTTTGTTTTTTAATTCATTACCTGTTGATGTTATAGAAAGTATGACAAAGTGGTCTTTTAAAACTAGACTGAAATATTGGTTGATGGAAAATGACACCTGTTCATGTTAAATAATTAACTGTTAATTGTTGTTTGTCTTCTGTATTCTTGTATTATGTTTATTATTTTGTCTGTGTGTAATATTATGTACGTTTAAGTATGTTTTGTAACTTGTCGCTGGTGAAAACGGGCAGTTTTGCTCATCCTGCTTACAAGTACAGTATAGAAAATAAAAAATGAAATGAAATGAAAAAGATAAGGACTTACAACTTAATATCATCTGGGCTCATCGGGCATTGATTGCTCCTCCTAAAGACCCAAAAGCCAGGCCCTGATACCTGATTGTTGCCTTCCTGGACTACCGCACCAAGGAGATGGTGCTCTGGAAGGTTTGGTCCCTGAAGGAGATTATTTTTGGCGATACCAGCCTCTTCATAGAACCAGATTACACCCCAACAACTATGGCCAGGAGAAAAATGTAGTTCCCGCTAGTCAAGAACTATGTAGCAAGGGTCTGAAGGCTCATGTGGATTTTCCAGCTAAGTTATGAGTCACATCGGACAGAGGGATGTGGACCTTTGAAACCGCAGCTGAAGCAAAGAAATATTTGACATCGCTGGGCATCGCTGTCGACAACATCATTAATCCATCACTTATCAGGGGCATTTAAAGGAGACAATGGCTTCCAGCATCAAACTACATGGAACCCTCCAAGCACCTCTAATTTCCTCCAGAGCACATGGTCCAGGATGCAAGCCATGGCCAAGCCAGCAAATGAGATACGGAGGGCACCCCAAAGTCTCACTACAGAAGGGATTCCCCCGCCAGGAAGGTAGATGGCGACTTGGCTCCAGAGGCAACAACCTCAGAAACCTGACCAACACAAAGACAGTAAATCTGCAACCCACTTATTGTTGCAGATGAGGAGGAGGAGGGGGCAGGATAGGCTCCATACAGTCCTGCTCGGGCTCTGAAATCTTGAAATGTGCAAACTTTACCTAACTGGTAACCTTCAGACTATGTAGAACATTTGAACTCTCGTATTTCAATTTGGAACATTGATCCAGGGGTTGCCTAAAAGAATGGGAGCATTACTCAGTTTTGGTTAAATCTACCTTCACATAAATTTGTAGGGGAATGTGGGAAGCATTCTGGGGGGGGGTGGACAGCGGTGGGATGCTTATCTGGGACACGCTGTTGTCCCTGTCCTCTCAACCAAATAACAGGTGATTATTTGCGGGGGCAATGACGCAGCATTTGTAGTGTGGCCCACATGACTCCATGCAAGTTGCCTCTGGAACCCTGTGGAGTCATCTGGTGACATGGTGATGGAGTTTATCCATCACCCCCCATCACCATCCAGCATCTGAAGGGTGAAAGGGACGTGTGTGGCACTCTTGAAGCAATGCGAGGGATTAGTTATTTTCCCTCAGGTTTTGTTTAGTTGTGTTTCTATGGGTTTAAATGTTTTAAATTGTTGTCATGTTACCCATGTTTGTTTTGAAACGTTCAAAAGGTTTTTTAATTGTGCTGTGTGTTTCCTCTCTTGCTTGACCCCTTCAGGGTGCCTGGCCAAACCAGAGTCTGGTGGAGGACGGGGGCGTAATGGACACTGGAACAAACACTTAAAATTGGGGATCTGAACATTGTAACATATAATGTCAGAGGGCTTAATGGCCCAGTGAAGTGAGCCAGGCTCCTTCGGGAGTTGAGCAGAATGGGTACCCAGATTGTCTTATTGCAGAAGACCCACCTTACGGACAGCGAACATCAGAAACTACATAGAAGCTGGATGGGTTCAGTTAATGCATCCTCCTACCAAGCACACCCACACCATAGAGGTGTCGCTGTCCTTATTCATAAAGCTTGCCCCATCCAAGTGGAGTCCATCCGTACAGACCCAGAGGTCACTTTGTCATAATTCAGGCTACCCTGTGGAGCACACCTTGCACTATAGCCTGCCTATATGCCCCAAACAATGACAGAGAGGCTGCCACCTTTTTTAGGAAATTTTTTATGGACACCCTTATAGTCACAGATCAACTGTGCATTTTTGGGGGAGACTTCAATACTATTTTGTCCCTGACTCTTGACAAGAGAGGAGGGGCACAGCTAACTAGGCTTGGCACAGCAGGAGGTACCCTTTGCAGGACAACCCAGAACCTAGGCCTGGTAGAGGTCTGGAGGAGGGTTAATGGTAGACAGAAGGATTTTTCACACTTCTCTGACAGGCATGGGTGTTACACCAGAATAGACTTCTTCTTTGTGACAGAGGAGTGGTTATTTGCAGTGTCCTCGTGCCAGATCATGACACACGCTCTCTGACTACGTCCCAGTCAAATTGAAACTGGAGTTATCATCACCAATTAGGAACACCCACTGGAGGCTGAATATAGGCCTCTTAAACAACCAAGAATTCAAGGATCTCATGTCCTCTACAATTAAAACATACAATTAAGATAACCCTGTGGGGGTGATATCTCATGCTGTCAGATGGGATGCACTGAAAGCTGTGCTCCATGGGTTGATCATTGGGTGTTCCTCCCTGGAAAAGAAGTGCAGGGAGCAAAAGAGACAGGAACTAGAAGCAGAGATAGCTCACCTTGAGTTTCAGCACAAGATCTCACTGAACAGTCAAGTACAGAGGCGGCTGGCAGAGAGACGGCAGGCACTGGAGACCCTACTCACTCTCCAGATTGAAGCTTCTCATAGGAGGGTCAGACAAAATTATTATGAGAGTGGTAACAGGATGGGAAAATTGTTGGTGGCCACTCTGTGCCAGCAACAGGCCAGTAGGATGGTCTTGCAGTTGAGGGACCCCAAGACAGGTGTAGGGTGCATAAGCCACCTGGAGGATATTACAAGGACCTTTGCTGAATTCTATGAATCTTTATATACCCAGAACCCTATCATTGATTATGAGGAGAAGGTATCCCTCTTTTCTGAGGACTTAGAGATGAGGTCTCTCTTTCAGCTAGCAGTGGACCAGCTGGACAGCGGGCCATCCCAGCAGGAACTGCTAAATCAGATAGCCCGTTTAAAAAACGTCAAGTCCCCAGAACCAGATGGGTTCCCCTCTGAATTTTTCAAAACTTTTGTGGATGCCCTCCTGCTGTTCCTCTTGCCAGTATGCCAGGAAATTTTGGACGAGGGGGATACTCCAGACTCATGGCAATTGGCACACATTTCTGTTCTCCCTAAGGAATGGAAGGACCCACAGGAATGTAGGTTGTACAGACCAATTTCCCTACTAAATGTAGAATTGAAACTTTTTACAGGACTGTTGGCTGGTAGATTGCAGACCCACATCACCTTCCTGGTTCATGAAGACCAGACTGGTTTTCTCACTGGGAGATTTCTCTTTGATAATATCAGAAGATTACTTAATATCATCTCCTCTCAGGGTTCTCAACACCAATTCCAGATAGCTGTATCCATGGACATGGAAAAGGCATTTGACAGGGTAAATTGGTGATTTTTAAAAGCGTCCTTGGAAAGCATGAAATTCGGCCCCAAATTTTTACACACGATCACCCAGCTGTATAGGGACCCGAAGGCACTGATGAGGCTGAATGGAGTGAGTTCAGCCTTTTTTCCATTGACCAAGGGCACCCGGCAGGGCTGTCCCCTCTCTCCCTTACTATTTGCTCTCTGACTGGAGCCCCTGACAATGAAGGTTAGACAGAAACGGGAGATTGTGGGCATTGTGGTGGGGGGGCCTCAAACAGAAACTTTTGCTTTACACAGACGACTCTCTCTTTTTTCTGGCCTTTCTGGAGAGTTCGGTGCTGTCCCTCAGCACAACCCTCCAAAATTTTGGAAAGATTTCGGGGTATAAGATTAACTTTACCAAGTCAGAGGCTCTGGTACTGAGTGAGCAACCATCTCGAGAATTTCGGGAGGAGTTTCCGTTCAGATGGGCCCTGCGGGGACAGGTGAGGTATCTGGGCATACAGATAGCCACGGATCTAGTGAAGCTTTTCTCTTTGAACTGTGGGAAACTGTGGGAGTCCATTGAGAAAGACCTGGCCAGATGGCACTTCTTGCCACTCCCCTTGGTGGGACGAATAGCAACGGTAAAAATGCACATTTTGCCACGGCTTCTCTTTTTGTTCCAATGTCTCCCGTTGAGGATCCCTTTGTCCTTTTGAAACAAGCTCACAAGGGAAATCCATAGATTTTTATGGCAGCATAAAAAAACTAGAGTGGCTAAGTGCATCCTGTGCCTACCCAGGGGAAAAAGGAGGTTTAGCCTAACCCAACTTTCGGTTCTATTACCTGGTGGCACAGATGGGACCAGTGTTATCCTGGGCCAAACAGAGGGTTGAATCAAGATGGTATGAGATGGAGAAAATGCTGCCCGAAGGGAGACCCCTTTATACTTTGGTCTTAACGTCAGTGTCTCCAGACTATATCAAACTTGTCAGGAACAGATGGGTAAGACATGGCTTATACATACTTTCCAAGGTTAGGAAATTGACGGCTACCCCGGAAGGTGTGGATCCATTGTCCCCTATCAGGTATGAGAAAGACTTTTTTCTCCCCTATATTAGACTTGGGATTTGCCAGATGGGAGGCCTGAGGCATTACAAGATTTACCCAACTAATACAGAATTGTAGTTGTATCTCTTTTCAGAGGGCAAAAGACAAGTTTGGCTGGGGAAACTCGGAGTTCCTCCACTTTATGCAGGTGAGGCACTTTGTGCACTCCCCAGGCAGCACTCCTGGCTGGTTTGACTAGATAATACTCAGGTTGGGAGAACTTTTTATATGGGTTGCTAACAGTGACAGCCAGGATCCGATGTGATAAACCTTTATAAAATGCTATTGGAAGCAGGGGGCGACTCGACACATGGGTATAAGGCTGCATGGGAGCAGGAAGCAAATGTGAGTATAAAGGAATCAGATTGGAACCATAGATTAAAATTTGGTTGAAAGATTACTTCATTCCCATGCTGGCAGGAGTTTTGTTGGAAGGTACTTACCCGCTATTTCCATGTGCCCACGGTTATGCAACACTGCTCCCCTAGTGGTGCAGCATGTTGGAGGAAATGTGGAAGGGTGGGGAACTACTGGCACATTTTTTTGGGCTGCCCAATGCTATCAACCTTCTGGAGTTCTGTGCAGTCAGCGGTCCAGGGGTTGACGGGTGTCCTTTGGCCCCCTCACCTTTGAAGAATGGGTTTTGGACCTCTCCATCACAGTTCATTTAAAGGGAGAGTCCCATAAATTCATGCTGATTCTCCTTGGTGAGAGCCTAAAATGCACAACAACGTTACAAGAATGGACCAGCAGGGTAAAGGAAGTGGTGTCCATGGAGTCCCTCATGGCCCGACTGAGCTTGCAACAGGATGGCCATGTCCAACGCTGGCAGGGATGGGAGTCCTGGCTGTTACAAACTGCACAGCCTACCCGATATAAAGGCAAGGATGGCCTCGGGTCCTGGATCTATTTGGGGGGGCGGAGGACAGATAGAAAGGCCTAAGCAGCATATACCAGTCTCCTAGAGTATTATAATTTGGGCCTGGACGGGATGGGTTGCCTGGTTTAGTTTAAGAGCTAGGAATCTATTTGGATCCTCAGGGTTTGATGTGGTGGAGCCCCCAGAGACTTTGCATCGTCGTCGTCTTGACCTAACTGACAGAAATCAATGAACGGGGGGTTGTGCACATAGCCAAAGTGCTGAGACATAGTTTTGAAGCCTCTTTAGATAGTATGCAGCTTTATTACACATGTCCTTTTCTCTTTCTCCATTGTGTATGGTCCAACGATAGAACGTTAAGATTGCATGGTGACAGATGATACACCACAATTGTGATAATCAACATAAGATTAATTATTCAGTATGAAAAAATGTAAGAGCTATCATCTTTGAAATGTATCTGATGGCAATGATATGTAAAACCTGTAGAACTGTGGTGACAAGACATCGAATAAAGCCGAGTTTAAAAAAAAAGTGGTCAGGCAGGAGTTAAGTGTTTTGGAAAAAAGTGAGTCAGAACAGCCAAGTTATAAAACATGAACAGCAAAAATACAAAATACACTTTTAAGTCAAGTTTGGCAAGATGGGTTGGCTTAAAGAAAAGATGAGCATCAGTTAGCTCACATCCCAGTATTTAATTAATTAATGCATAAATTATACCAAAAAATATTTTTTTTATCTTAATCATTTCAGAGAGCTAGCATTGAACAATTGACAGTAACACTGTGGCTTTTTACATGCTTTCACAAATAATTTATCAGCATTTTATTTACTCAAGGCATATTGCTTACTTTAATGTCTTATCACCAACTATTTTCAGTGGAGCAGAGATAAGAGATAGATGAAATTAATTGAATTATAGCTGCAGTTGCTCCAAATGCAGAAGGTGTCACTGGAAATCCCCTGGTAATCAACCTACTTTCGTGATTCCAGACACCTTGAAGAGGAGACAAGACAGACAATTCATTCAGTGAAGATAAACAGCTTGACAGAAGGAATGGGGGGAGGTTTGGGGTTGAAATAGGGTGGCTGGGGAAGGGGCTGTGTTGGATATGGGGTGTGGGAAGTGGAGATCGGGAGGGTTTAAGAACAGGAGACTGAATGACTTAAAAACTGGAATCATATTCATCACTTAATGAGACTAAATAGCATTTTTACAATTGTATTGAGAAATAATCATTCCTTGTGCAAATACCAACATTTGATCATACAAAGTGTTTCAAATCCCAATCATAGTTCAGACCCTGTGGTTTCAAAGACTTCATAGTGAAGATCAAGAAACTCTCCCTCTGCAAGAGTCTCTGGAGTTTGTCATCTCCCCCTCCTGTTTGCCCTTAACCATTCAATCCCCATAAATTTCATCTGTGAGTGGTCATTACCATGGCATTCAGCAAAGTGGGCACCAATCAGTGTTTGGTCCCTGACACATATTACACGTTCCTGGATGCATTGTTTTAATGGTCTAATTGTCCTACCAATATAACACTTCAGACAAGAGCACCACAGCACATAAATAAATAACACAATTAGTATACTGTACATCACAAATTCTCGGATCTCAATTTTTCGTGGGTAACCATCAATTTCCAAGCTATTAGCCTGGTTGCAGAATTGACAGCTACTGCACCTGCCACATTTTTTTCGCTCCTCTGTCCTGGGCATCAACTCTTTCAGGCTTTCCATAAGGCTTACCACTACTGCCCGCCGGACTCATCCTGTGCTTCTGGACCCATCCCACAGGTCTCCAGTACCTCCGTCATAGGCAGATCTGACTTATCTCTGTTTGGGGGGGAGGCTCCTCCTGCTGCCATCAGGAACAAAGCAATTTTCATCAGCCTTTGACAGCTGGAGATGGCAAGGCCAGCCTGCTTTGGGAGTCTGGTAGCATGGGAGGGGCTGGCAAGGAGGCTGTCTTCTAGGGTGCCCATTGCAACCCTTTTCTGTTTACGGGGCCTCACTCACCACCTGCATACATGCATCTGCAGTGGCATCCTGGGGACAGGAATACTTAGCAGCATGTGATCACCCATGCTGCCAGGAGCATTGCTGCAGAGTCACCACCAAGAGACGCTATTGAAATGGCACACACTCACCCACTCTCAAGGAGGAAAGCATCCGACTATCGCTCTGAATTCTCCCTGCCAGCCTCCGCTCTTGATGTTTGTGGCTTGGGGTTCAAGCCCAGGTCATCAGTGTGCCAGAAAGATGCTCCATCACTCAATGCCATGCAGCTGGTCACATCTGCCACATTTAAACATTCTTTGTGACCTCAGTGGTAGCCCCTGTAGATAATTAGGTTGCTCATTGACATTTCCAGATCTTATAAATTGGCTACGCACCAGTCTGTCTTTTAGTTAAGGTATTTTTGAATTAAATCCTTGGACTCTCTCCAATAGTGTCTGCTGGTGTCGGGTCACTCAAGAGAATTGGCTAGAATTGTTTAACCAGACCCCTTTCTTTGCCTGAAATTAAATTAAATTTAGTTACAAAGCACACCAACTCCATTGTGCCTTGTGGCTTACATCTAGGTACCAGAAGAGATGTTCAGTCCCTAGATTTAGCCCTTTCATATGCTTCTATAATGACCTCATGCTTAAAGTCCCTTTCTGAGAATCTCTGGCCCCTTTCCTGTGCCCGATGTTCAAAATCATTGATAGTGGAACAATTTCTTTTGATGTGTAAATATTAACCAAAGGGGATAGCATTAACCAATAACCTAGGGGGGCACTACAAGCCCTTAATAGGCCATTTGTGGCAGTGGGTTTCTGATATCCACTAGTAGCAATTTTTTTGATTTCATCTAACTTTAGAGTGATGTTGAGGAAGTTAAATTCCTTATCATGAACTGTGTTGATGAACCTAAGATCGTAGTTGTTTTCTTTGAGTCAGACCATGAATTTCTCAGCATCAGTCCTTCCTCCTTTCGTGACACATACTATGTCATCTATATACTGGAACCAGCAGTGAACATGCTCAAAGTATGGGTTGGCCAAATGGTCATGGATAAGAAAATATTCCAGGTGTCTTAAGAACAAATTTGTAAAGTAGGGTGCCATTGCTGTCCTATTGTTATGCCACATTGCTGAAGGAAAGAGTTGTTGCTGAACTCAAAATACTTATGTTTGAAAATGAAATTAAGGCTTTCCAAAATGAAGTCAATTGGAAGTTCTTCCTTCAGAGGGTTTAGTAAAAGGAAGTATTCACACAGTCTTGTGACAGTGTTAGGTTTGATTAATATGTACAATGACTCAACATCAGTTCTGAGAAACATAAATTCAGAATTTCTCTCAAAGTTATTGAATTTGCCTGGGATGTCCAGTGTCCCTGAGGTGTGATCCCAAATGATGTACACAATAAAAACAAATTTAGAAACATAAGTTATTTGTAAGGGACCTCACCCCAGAGATCGTCAGATGTCCTGGTGGACTTTTGGCACCTTTATGGATTTATTGTAAGATGTAGAAAGTAGGTATCAGGGTGTTTCTGTCCAAAGAAAATTAAATTCATTATCTATGATGACTTTTTCAAATCTCCTCCATTCTAACAAATGTAGATACTGTTTCTTAAAGGGAAATGTCCATCAGTAATTGGGCCATGCCTGGGTGTAAGGCATGGTCCGATTTGTTTTTTCACAAAATGTATTCATTTTATGGACTTGCTCTTTGTTGAAAGATTTCACTCATATCTTGTTGATCCTGCCTCTCTCCCGCCAGCATTTTGGAAATGTGAGGTGTGCCAGTCTAGATCTGGTTTCGGTATACCACTGGGACATGTACTTTGGAAATCGGAGTTGTTAATATCTCCATTTACATAGTCTGTCTATGGGCTTGCCCACAGCTGCTCCCTGTGTCACATGTCACACTAGGACAGCCGCTGGTGGTTGTGGGTATGCCCATTTACTGATGGATGTTTCCCTTTAAAACTTGAAGTTGGGTCAGAGTAAAGCAGTCTGTAATTCTCCTCATCACTAAATAACTGCATATGTTTTGCTTTATAGAATTCTTCACTCAACAAGACTATATTCCCACTCTTGTCAGCAGATTTAAATAATACCACTTTTAAATGTATTAGTTCATTAGGAGCTTTAATTTGGGGGTATTGTCTACCATGGGAAGTTCACCATCAAACAGCTTATCTACCTATTTCAAAATAACTTTTTCAAAGGATCTTATTACACGATTACTACATGAAAGGGAAAATAATTAACTATGTTTAGATAATGCTTTCCTTATAGACATAATAGTTGATCCTGTAGTGTCATAATGATTCAGCTGAATTAATCTCTCATGCATTTGTGTTTACATTTTCAAGGAACAGAGAATCTAAGATGTCTAAATTGAGCAAATACTGTTCATTAAATGAGTTGCATTCAGTTAGCTCCCCTCAAGTTTATGAAATGTAACATCAGCCACCATAGTGCCATTAATGACGAAAAGATTCATTACTCACTTACAAGTCCTGATCTGAACCCAGTGTAGCCATAGTGTTCAAAATTCCTTTTGATGATGGCAAGCTGCTTTCACCTTCCATGTTTGAATCTGATGTTGCTTGTTTCAAATAAAATCTTTAAAATGCAGCTTCCAAAATAATTTAAATAAACCTGTTATGTATGTGAAATGGTAATGCATTGCGTTACTCCACCACTTGAGGGCAGCATTCCGATATGTGTAAGCTAGAAAGAGAGCAGAGAGAGAGTGTCGTTGCTGAGACCAGAGAGGCAACTAAATAAAAATGAAAGCGGCTCTACTCCTGTTGCAGTGTGAGTTTGTTGAACAAGACCAGAATAAATGTTAGAACATAACAAAACCAACCTGTATTTTGACTCTGTCGGGACTGGACTGAGGAACAAAATTCAGGCCGCTTTGTAGTACAGACATCTGTGGCAGTGTCAGGTTGATGAGATTATTATTTTCATGCTGTTGCTCTGCCCAGTCTCCATGGCATGTTTCCTCTGGCTGCCACTTCTTCCCATTTGTGTTTTGCTGTATTGATAATAGTAGATTATAATCAGCTAAGGGGACAGAGATGGCATGGGGAAATGAGATTAAAATTGTTGCCAGATGCAGACCAGCTGCCCCCGGTAGGTCATTTCAGTTTCTTTCCTGTAATAACAGGACCCTCTGGTCAGTCAGGGGGAGCTTTAAAGAGCCCAAGGTCTTTCATGTCAGGAAACTGTCCTGGCTATGTAGTCATCCCCTGTAGAGGCAGACATGACTCAGAACAATGAGAGGTGTCCTGACTCCATATAATGCAAGGATTAGGCCAGCTTTCCAGAGTGGTGGTACCCTCAGGAGACAAAGAAGGTGTTAAATCCATGATGTCAGAGTGACATATTTGATGATGCAGCATGGTGGGCTGGCTGCTGAAGGCTTTTGAGGTCTGAGTAAGAACCTAACAAGTCAGTCTGTGCTGGGACTGGAATCATCTAAGAGTTGGAGTCTGCCACGGCTCATTAAAGTTATCCTGTGCGGTAAGAGTCTTTTTACTTTGTTAATTTTAAGAAGCTATAGAAAAGTTATTCTGTGCATTTCTTCTGCTGTGTGCAAACCATTTTGTTTTCATTTCTGTAGTAACTCTGTAAATCCCATAGTCTTGTGAATTGTGATATCCTGTAGATGGTGTAAATATTGTGAAGTAGTAAATATTATTATTATATAGTTATTATATAATTCATGCCTCTGTGACTGAATCTTTGGGGGGAATAGTTACATACACACATACCATTGCTGGCAGATAAGGACCATTACAGCCCACCTAATCTGCCCCATGATACCCTTTATGCTTTGGGTATCCCCTTTTCCCCTTCCTATGTTTTCCTGATTCCATCTTAACCCCCCAGATTATCCCACCCCTCCTCTCCACCCTCTCAGTATTCCCTTGTGCCTGTCCCATGCATGCTTAAAACCAGAGACTGTTTGGCCCTCACTACCTCATCTGGCAGCCCATTCCAGGCATCCACCACCCTCTCCATGAAAAAAAGTGCTTTCCCTCTCTCCAGCTTCGTGCCATGACCCCATGTTTTTGACACCCTTTTCCTTTGAAATAAGCTTTCTTCCTGCACCCTGCACCCTATTAAACCCCTTTATTTTTTCACAATCCTTTTTATTAAGTATATTAATACATTACAAATTCACATCAATATGATGACACATTTTATCAGAAAAAACAAACCTTTCCTCATAAAGAAAATGAAAACAGAAAACCATCACTAACCCGACTACCCTCCCAACTCCCTCCTCTGTCCAACATTTTTGAGAGGGATAAGAATACATGTAAACCATCAGTTATAACCTCCTAATAGGAGGACTTATACTCAATATTTCCTTCCAAGATGTTCCATATACATCCCCCATTTCGGTCACCAAATTATAAATCAGTTTTTTTTCATATTTTAAGGTTTCTTGGAAAATAGCTCACCATTTATAATAATCAAGCGTCAAAAGGTCCTTATCTTTCCAATGTTCCAGTAACAGTCTTTTAGTAGCCATAGTGGCTAACATATAGGTCTTTTGGGCTAAACTGCAGTCCATATCTATGAGGTTATTGAATAAGTATTTATCAATATTCAAAGGAACATCCAATGCCATAGAATCCTTAAGAATTTGTTGTGCTTTACCCCACCACTTATACATTTTTGGACAGTGCCATAAACAATGAACCAATGTACCCTTTTTACTACACCCATGCCAACAAAGTTCCAAATAGTCTGGATTTATTTTAGAAATGTGTGACAGCGTTAGGTATGCCCTGTCTAGAATTTTTCTTTGTATTGATTTATTTTTTGCAGAGACATATCATTTATTATTTTTGAATTCTTATAGATTCCCAATGATTGGTTGTTAAATTTATTGCTGAATCCTTATTTCACTTAGTATTTATATTATTGAATACACATGGCGTTTTATTCACCATAATTTTATAGAATCTAGTAATTAGTTTATCTATCCCTTTCATATACAATGAAATCTGTGTTTTAAGAAGATTTGGGAGATCATTAGATTATTTTACTAAGTAAATTCTTCATTTTCAAAAACTACTTATGGCTAGAGTAATACTGAAGCTGATTACATTTATGGCCAATTAGTTTAGTAACCATTTGCTGGTATGACCAGAATTGATCTTCAATTATAATATCTTTCCATATTAGGATTCCTTTTGACTGAAGGTTTTTTAAAGGGGAAGCTATGATAAGCTTGATCCCATACTCTATTGTTGGCATGAATGGGCAAAAATAACCATGGCAACTGAAGTGGAACAGGGTGATTAAGGTGTTTTCTAACTAGTTGAAAGCATGATAGAAACACATGTGATCTTTGTTTAGTCAATTCCCGGTCCAGAAAAATATAATTTATCTTTTTTCCTGTGACCCGAGGTATACCATTCTTTGGAATATGGCATTGTCCTTATCAGGATAAAAGGTCCATTGATAAAACATTGAGAGGATATGAGCTTGGGCATAATATAGGCACCCCCCCCCACCGTCTCTTGGGGCCATTAGTGGGTTCCAGGCAATTCTAGCCTTTATATTTGTAATCCAAAGCATTTTAGGAGCCCCACCTCTATCATGGTTTCAAGATGTTAGAAGAATTATGACTAAGTTTCTTTGGTGAGGAGGCAAACCCTCTTAAACCCCTTTAGATATCTGTAAGTCTCAATCATGCCCCCCCTCCCTCCTTTCCTCCAGGGAGTATGTATTAAGATCCCTCAGTCTGTTCTCACATTCCCTCCCATGCATCCCCTGTATCATTCTGGTGGCCCTCCTTTGGACAGCCTCCACCCTCTCTATGTCCTTTTTCAGATGAGGTCTCCAGTACAGGATGCAGTACTCATGGTGAGGTCTGACCAACTTCTTATATAGAAGCACAATGACCTCCCTCTTTCTGCTAGCAATACAACACCCTATGCATCCCAGCATCCTGTTTGCCTTCCCAACCACCTTTTGACATTGTTTTGTCACCTTGAGGTCATCTGTGATGATAACACCAAGGCCTCTAACCTGCTTCAGTTAACAGTTCATATTGACATATCCATGATCTGTCTCTGAAGAGGCAGAAGAGGTCTACAGTTACCATATTCTATAAGTAAAGTGTTTCTCAGGAGTGAGTGACAGGGGAAGGCTGTTTGTCCTTAGCCAAAGGAGTGCAGTACTGTGTGGGCAGTGGCTCTGATGGGTATCAGACCAAGAAAGTTCCCACGTAAGAGAATCACTTTTGAGTGGTGTCAGTTACAGAGATACCCTTTCAGGTGTTAAGGTTTGAAAAAATAGACAACCTGTTGCATCCTGAGTGTGAACAGGTAGTGACAAACTGGTGCCAGCAGTGTGGATTTGAAAAGGATTGTCAAAAACCTAGTTAACTATCCAGTCATAGAACAGGACATTACATAAGAGAACAATATGTACAGTGCTACCATTATTTTTGTTTTAAGCAAGAGTAGTTAGAGAAGACATTATGTCTGGACCATATTAAAAGTGCAATTTGCTAAACTTGCAAGAGTTGAGCAAAAGGAGAGGGATCGGTTATGAGGAAAGTCAGTCAAGGGCAGAACTCACAAACATCTTTGGGAAAAGTGACCAAGGAAATGGGGTAAAAGTAATCACTGCTAACCAAAGTCATGAGCCAGAGGCTGGAGAGCATGAAAGTGAGTCAGAGTCAGGAACAGGGGCAACCTTGTATGTACAGAGGATGCAGATAGAGCATGCCCTGGTAAGGTAAAACTGATGCAGAGATGCAGTAGATGCAACTGGAAGCAGGCATGTGAGAGATGGAAGAGAAGCAAACATCTGCTGCAGAGAAGTGGAAGGATGAGGGGCAAAAGAAAGAGCAGCAACACAAGATCCTGCTGAAAGAGCTTGAGCAAAAGAGAGAGAGAGATGGAGATTCTGTGCCAAAGGACAAATGGCATGAGGGGTTTGACCCAGGAATCCAAACTTAATTCCAAAATGTTTCAAAGATATCAGGAGGGGGATGTTCTTAATTTGTTTGTACGATCTTCTGAGAGAATCTGTGGGCAGTTTGAACTGGGCAGGGCTTCTTGGATAACCCACCTTTTGCCACTGCTTACAGTCAAGACATTAGAAGCTTTTGCTGAGCAAACAATGAGGACTGCATGGACTATGGTGAAGTGAAAAATGCCTTGCTAGAGTATTTTGAATTAACTCCCAAGGCCTATCAGCAACGAATTAGAGGGTTAAGAAAGGCACTGGGAGAGTAAGCAGGGTAGAAAGCTGGTCCAAGGGGAGGCAGCAGAGGGTAGTGATCAATGGGGTTAGATCAGAAAAGAGGGAAGTCACCAGTGGGGTTCCACAGGTATCTGTCCTGGGGTCAGTTCTCTTCAACATGTTCATCAGTGACATTGGTGAGGGGATCCAGGGCAGGTTGTGTCTCTTCGAAGATGACACTAAGCTCTGTGGTAGGTGGATAGTGATGAGGGAATAAAGGAACTACAGAGGGACTTGTAAAAACTGAAGGGGTGATCAAGGGTTTGGCAGTTGAAATTCAACACCAAAAAGTGCAAGGTAATACACCTAAAAAAACAGGAACCCTAGGATGGAGTACTGGATGGAAGGGGTGAGACTCAGTACCATTACTGAAGAAGGAGAAGTTAGAGTTATCAAAAGTGACTCCCTAAGGCAAACAAGTCAGTGCAATAAGGCATATATTAAAGCAAGTAGGATGCTTGGTTGTATTGGGAGGGGTATTGATAGCAGAAAAAAAGAAGTAATACTAACTTGTATAGATCCTTGTTGAGACCACACCTGGAGTACTGCACCCAGTTCTGGAGTCCTCACTTCAGGAAGGATAGGAATATGCTGAAGGCGGTGCAGCACTGGGTAACAAAAATTATTCAGGGCCAGCAGGGCAGATCTTATGAAGAGTGCCTCAAGGCACTTAACATGTACTCACTGGAAACCAGAAGCGAGAGGGGAAATATGACAGAGACCTTCAAATTCCTAAAAGGAATAAAGGAATCAACAGGGTGAACTGCAGGGAATTATTTAATTTGAATATTCTCTGGCAGTCATGTGATCACAAATGGAAACTAACAGAAGGAGGTTCAGGAGGGATGTGAGGAAGTATTATTTTACAGAAAGGGTGGTGGAGATGTGCAACAGGCTACTGGCCAAGGTGGTGGGTGTGAAAACCATTAGAGGTTTTAAGCACAACTGGGGCAGAATGAAGGGTATTGTGGGGGCTTGGGGTGGCAGATATGGGGAGGAGAATGAGGTGAGGATGGGAGGGCCATCACCCTGGAGGATTAGTAGATCCCAGGGCAAAATAGGTAACTTGGGTAGACTGGATGGACATTTGTTCTTTTTCTTCTGTAATTGTCTATGTTTCTATAGCAATGCTGAAATGTGTGTGCAGCTAATTTGTTAGAATGCTTGGTAGGGGTGCAGAAGCTTGCTCTGTAGAGGAAATAAAAGGTTAATTTCTTCTGGAACAGTTCTTAAAAGCTGTACCTGAGGAATGCAGAGTATGGTTGTTGGATAGAACTATGAGCTCCACTAGGGAGGCAGCCAACAGGGCTGATCAGTCATATCCAGCCAACCATCCTTTCATCGCCTGGTGATGGGGAAGGGACATCAGGTGGTTTTAAGGGAACCCTGAGAGGCAACCCATAGGAAGTTAGCCTGTGCCAGACACAAAAGAGACTCTAAATGGTTTCAGAGGTAAAGAGTCAGGGGAATGCAGGTATTATATCTGTCTGAAACTGGGGCATTTGTTGTATGATTGTCTGAAAAATGTAACAAAAAGGGCTAGTGCAGTGTGGGGGTGCTCAGGGAGCTCCCAGTGGACTGTTGCCTGTACACAGAGTACAGTGCCTTCCAACTCCATTGCACATATGCACCCAGTGGTGGAGAATGAATTGGTAACCCAGGGACTGAGGGGCTCTGGGGCCTCCATTTCTATGGTGAAGCAGGATTTGATTAATGAGGAACAGATCCTGCCTGGCCAGTTTTCTCAGATTAGAGGGATGATGGGTCCAGTGTTCTCAGTCTCAATGGCCCAGATCTTCCTAAGCTGGAAAGATGGTCAGGGTATACAGGAGGTGGGTTTTGTACCAGATCTGCCCATGAAAGTGATTATGGGAAATGACTTTGATAGCAGAGCCAATATTGTTTATGTGTCACTACCCATAGCAAGGCGAGAGAGCAGGTTCCTATGGATACAGAGGGGGCAGTGCAACAGGAGACAACCCCTACCTCAGTAGCAGAAGTAGTAGCTGAAGGACATGTTCTGAGTCGCAGCTACAGACAGAGGAGAGCCCAGATGTGAGAGGCTCTCCCACAGGAGAGTTTGTTCTGGAGAAGGTCATTCAGAACTGGGGAGAGTTCAGCAAGCTGATCCATTCCTCCAGAGATTAAGGGACTTTGTCACCAGTATGGAAGGTTAATTTCTGAGTTCTGAAAAAAGGGAGTTGTGTGGGAGAATGAGCTCCTGTACCATGAAAAGGTTCCTAAGGGAGAACTGGAGGAAGGAGTACTCTGACAAATAGTGGTTATTAGGGAGTATAGGAAGTGGCTTTTGGTCTTAGCCCATGGCATACCCTTTTCTGAACACTTAGGAGTATACCATACAAAAAAATACAAAATCACACATGCCCTCACAATGCAAAGCATCATGGGCTGCATATGCAAATCACCACAGAATGTCATGCTGGTCCAACTTTAAGCAAAATTGCATGGTGCCGAAAGGCCTCTCACACAGTTTGCAAAGGGTGCTAACAGAAGACATAGACACGTGTTTCATCCTACCAGGACTCATCAGTATGCCTCGCCTGCTTGACACCCCAGTGGACTGGACCAGCTACCCTAGACCGTGTGTCTTGATATGTTGTGGTGAACCCATTAAAATAAAAACTATTTAAAGACAAAGAACCTCTGTGTGCAAACACTGAGGCAAGGGTTACCTCAAAGGGCATTTGGCTGGGAAGCCAAGTTTCAAGAAAATACAAAATCACACATGCCCTCACAATGCAAAGCATCATGGGCTGCATATGCAAATCACCACAGAATGTTATGCTGGTCCAACTTTAAGCAAAATTGCACGGTGCCGAAAGGCCTCTCACACAGTTTGCAAAGGGTGCTAACAGAAGACATAGACCATACAAAAAGCTGCTGACTAACAATTATTACTAGCTGAGTATTTTTAAAAATATGGCAGACAACTGCCAGACTTATCCACAGTGCCAGAGAGTGGGAAATGTTGGAGACAAAGCTAAGGTGACTTTGATTCATGTCCCTTTTATTGAACAGCCATTTAGGTGAGTCATTGTGGACATTGTGGAGCCTCTCAGCACCATTGGCAAGCAGTTGTTTTTTCTCCAGGAGATTCTGTCTGACCAGGGCACCATCTGCATGTCTGGTTTGATGACTAGTCTTTGGGAGAAGTATGGATTGAGGTAGCACAGGGCCTCCCCATATTATCGTCAGACTATAGGCCTGGTTGAACATTTTAATGCATCTCTTAAAGGAAAACTACACCCTCATATCATTTAGATTGTGTTTCCATGTCAGCAGACAACTCCTTTCCTGAAACTGTTAGGGCTGTATGTGTTAGCCTTAGTTTATTTTCACTGCTCGTGGTAGCCCCCTGTGACTACCCTAGGGATCTCCATTTCCTGGTTGTTGAAATCTCATTGTCCATAAGAACTGCACTAGCATATGAGAACATGATGTCAGATCACCCATTTATATCATGTATCTGTATGTTGAAAGAACAAATACCGTGCAAAAACTCTCTGGAAATACATAAACTGAATGGAGTTTAAAGGGGGGAAAGCTGCATTATAACTCAGATAGTTTGCAAAGCTCACTGAAGGTAAATGTGGCATTCTAATTAAGCAGACAGGCATACTGTACTGTGGAATTTAAAGGGTGATTACGTATCATGTTCTCATATGGTAATGCAGCTCTCAGGAATAATGAGATTTCAACAACCACAAAATGGAGTCTCCCAGGACAGTAACAGAGCCTAGTATGGACTGTGAAAACTGACTAATGCAGTTGCATACATCTTCAACAGCTACATGAAAAAAGTTGTCTGTTGACATGGAAACAAATAACATTTAGAAGATATGAGGGTGTAGTTTTCCTTTAAGATCTTGTTGAGAGCATTTGCTGACCAGCATATAAGACAGTTGGACAAATGCATACCTTATCTCTTATTTGCATATAGGAAAGTTCCCTAGAAGTCCAGAGGGTTCTCACTCTTTGATCTCCCGTTTGGCCATAGGAAGAGGGACTCCCTTGATTTGGTAAGGGATGAATGGGAGAGTGAGCTTTCTCCTCAAGGGTACTCCATTGCGGAGTTTGTCCTGAATTTCAGGTCTAGGCTCAAGGAGCTCATGGGGTTCACCAAGGAGCATCTAACCTGTGAGAAACAGAGACATACAAACATATGAAGAAGCCAGCAGAAGAAGGCTATTTGGTCTATCAAGTCTGCTCATATTGCAGGGTCCACAGCTTGAGCTAATGTCCCTGTCCTCCCTACCCACTCCTCCCATCCTCCCTCTCCTTGATCCTTACTTCCCCCTTTCCTGTCCCAGCCTCTGTTAAAGCTGCCCACTGTCTTCAATGAGATGACCTCTTCTGGCAGTGCATTCCAAGTGTCCACCACCATCTCTGTGAAGAAGTGCTCCCTGACCTCCCTCCTAAACCTCCCACCCTCCAGGTTAAGACTGTGCCCCCTAGTGTTATGGTTGCCACTCAGCTTAAAGAGATTATCCTTATCAACCTTATTTATCCCTTTCAAGTACTTGAAGGTGCCAATCATGTCCTGTCTTTCTCTCCTGTCTTCCAGGGAGTACATGTTCAGCGCCCTCAACCTCTCCTCATATGCTTTAACCTGCTGACCCACTATCATCTTTGCAGCCCTCCTCTGGACCTTCTCCAGCAGGTTAATGTCCCTTTTGAGGTGTGGGCACCAGTACTGAACTCCATACTTCAGATGCGGCCTTACCAGTGACCTGCACAAGGGCCTCTTCTCCTACTACTGATCCCCCTAGATATGCATCCCAGCATCTTGTTTGCCTTTGCTGCTGCTTTCTTGCACTGCGTAGAGTGCTTCAGGTCACTAGTGATCATCACTCCTAGGTCCGTCTCCTCCTCTGATGCGGATACTCGGACTCCACCCATGTAGTATTCTGTCCTGGGATTCTTGGCGCCAATATGCATAACTTTGCATTTTTTGCCATTGAAGCCAAGCTGCCAGATCCTGGACCACCTCCCCAGCTTTTCCAGATCTTCCTGTATCTCTTCAACTGTGTCCACTCTCCTGCAGAGCTTGGTGTCATACATAAATAGGCACATTTTGCCTTTAATGCCATCCCCAATGTCACTGATGAAGACATTAAACAACACCGGCCCAAGCACAGAGCCCTGTGGGACTCCACTGGTTACCTTTCTGGTACCAGATAACTCTCCCCCCCCACAACCACCCTCTGGGTTCTGTCCCTCAGCCAATTTTCCACCCATCTGGCCATCTTTTCCTTAACCTCCAGATCCACCAACTTCCTGATCAACCTTTTGTGGGGCACCGAGTCAAAGGCCTTGCTGAAATCAAGATAGAGAATGTTTACCACTTGGCCCCTGTCTACTGTCTTAGTGACACAGTCAGAGAAGTCAATCAGATTCATTTGACACAATCTCCCCCCATGAACCCATGCTTGCCTCGCATCCTGGAGACCATGCTTCTCTAGATATTCCACCAGCCTTTCCTTTAGTATGATCTCTATGAGCTTCCCCACAATGGAGGTCAGACTGACTGGTCTGTAATTCCCTGGGTCATCCTTGGGACCATTTTTGTGGAGGGGCACTACATGTGCTGTTCTCCAGTCCTGCAGTACCATGCCTGACTCTAGTGAACTATTAAATAGGTCTGCCAGTGGCCCTGCCAGCTCCTCAGCCAGTTTCTTTAGTACCCTTGGATATACTCTGTCCGGGCCTGGTGATTTGTCCACCTTCAATGCCAGCAAGTCCCTCGCTCACTCTATCCTTCTCTATCATTACATCTGTGCCCCCTTCCCTCCCTACTCCTCTTGTCCATCCTGAAGGCACTGGTCCATCCTTCTCCCTGGTGAAGATGGAACAGAAGTATTCATTTAGTATCTCTGCTTTTTTCCCATTATCCTCCATCCACTCCACCCCCTTTCTTAAGCCTAAAAATTCCTTCCTTCTTGTCCCTTTTCTCACTTATATAGTAAAAGAAAGCCTTCTCCCCCATCTTCATTCTTTCAGCTATCTGCAGCTTCTTCTGTGCCTTTGCTTGCCGGAATTCCTTACTTGCCTCACTAGCCAACTTTAGGTAATTTTCCCTATCCACTCTCTTTTGGTCTTCCTGAGTTTTCTATAGGCTAACCTCTTTTCCCATAGTGCCTGGGCAACCCCAGAACTGAACCACCTGGGCACTTTGGCCTTTTTGTTCTTACCCCTGAGCCTAATGCACTCATCTGTGGCAACCAGTATTCCTTCCTTAAAGATGGACCACCTTTGGTCCACCCCCCATATCTGCCTTGATGCTGCCAGATGACTCCTTAGCACTTCGCCCATTTTCTTGAAGTCTGCCCTCCTGAAATCCAAGATTTTGGTCTTAGGGTGCTTTCCCCACCCATATCCAACTGGAACCACACTGACAGATGACATGGTACAACCATGGGGCCAGACCCCGGGAGTATGATGTTGGGCAATGGGTGACAGTGTTCATCCTTGTCCAGTGGAATAAATTGCAGGTGACTTGGGAGTGTCCGTACTCAGTGGTCAGGAGGATGAACAGTTTTAAGTATGTGGTAGAGCTGCTTGACAGGAGATGAAAGGAGCAGATTCACCATGTGAATATATTGAAACCGTACTATGACCAAGACAAGATGGTCCTGGCTGTGTGCAGCTACCCAGAGGAGGCAACAGGGATGGATCTGCCATTGGATCTCTTGGGAGAGATTAAGGAAGAATCCTCAGAGGATTGAGAGGCTGACACCAGCCCAAGCCACTGAAATGTGTAGGGTGCTGTGAGCATTCAAGGGGATGTTCACAGGGAAGGTGGGGTGTGCCATGCTTGCAGTGCACCACATGGATATAGGGTCCCAAGCCCTCCTGAGGCAGTCACCCTACCAAGTCCCTGAGGGAGGAAAACATGCCATATTGGGGGAGATCAAGGAGATGCTGGCTCTCTGAGTGATCCAGGCATGCAGTAGTCCCTGGGCCTTCCCAGTGGTACTGATCCCCAGAAAGGGGACCATGAGGTTCTATATCAACTACCACCAGCTCAATAGCTGTATGGAGTCGGATGCATACTCCATCTCAGGACAGATGAGGTCTTAGAGAGGTTTGGAGGTGATGTACCTGACCACCATAGACCTGACAAAGGGCTATTGGCAGATGCTCCTGACCTCTGAAGACAGAGAGGTCAGCCTTCGTCACTCCCTTTAGGTTATACAAGTTCTGTGTAATGCCATTTGGGATGAAGAATGCAGCAGCCACCTTTCAGCAGTTTGTGGACAGCATTCTGAAGGGGTAGGAGCTTTTGTGCTGGCATACATGAATGACATCACTGTCTATAGCCAGATCTGGGAGGATCACATCAGGCATGTGACCAAGGTGTTCTGTCAAATGCAGAGCATTGGGCTGACAGTCAAGGCAGAAAAGTGTGAGATGGGAATGGAGGAGGTATCATACCTTGGGTACAGGGTGGGGAGTAGGTACATCTGGCCTGAGCCAGTGAAAATTGAGGCAACCCATGGATGGGCCACACCCATGACTAAAAGAAAGGCACTTCCCTTCCTAGGGACAGCAGAGTAGTACCACACGTTTATGCCAAATTTCAGCAGCATGATCAAACCCTGACTATTCTCTAAGGTTCATTGTGCACGTAGATGCATCTGATCATGGGCTAGGTGTGGTTCTGATTCAGGTTACGCACTCGGAGGAAGATCACCCTGTTGTGTACCTGAGCATGAATCTGATGCACAGAGAGGAGGCCTACATCACAATTGAAAAGGAGTGTGCTGGCCCAGTGGCACTGAGGGTTTACGTGCTGGACGCCACACCTTGTACCATGCCAGCAACCTGGGTTCAGGAATGGACTCGGGTTGCTTGGGGGTTGGCAGGGGTGAGGAAGGATTGAGAGTCCATAGACAGCTTTCCTTCCTTGGGGAGGGGGGGCAGTATGACACGCTGTACAAGCATGCCATCAGAAGGGGAGAGCCTCATGTACAGGGCATATGGCTGCCTCCATAGAGGCAGAATCCAGTCAAATCCAGCCATTGCACGTATAGGGACCCAGGGAGAAAAGAGATGTAAAATACCGGGAGCCAGCAGGCTCCATGACAGCCCAATGTGCCTCTGTGCCAGGGAGCCCTGATTCTGGATTGTGCTCCGGGGGGGGGGAGTAAAGCCAGTGCTCCTCTCTCTGGCCCAGCCATGGGTGGTAATCCATGGGGGAACTCTGGGGCATGGCTGATGCGGGCAATGGGGGCCAGAGAACGAGTCCCTCCGAGGAAGGGCCGGAGCCGCCTGTCTAGCTCCGCGGAGAAAAAAGTAAATTAAAAAAAAAAAGAGTGTCTAGGTATTATCTGGGCCTTACAGAAACTGCAACCTTATCTGTATGGGAGGGAGTTCACCCTGCTCGCTGACCACAACCTGGTTCACTCAACACTGCTCACTGTGCCTTCAGCCTGACATATTTTGTCAGTGTCAGTGGCTCAGCAGGTAGCACACTTGCCTCTGAGTCTGGGAGATCAGAAGGCTGTGGGTTCTATCCCCACACCAGGCACTTGGGTTAATATCCCAATACTGACACTGTAGTGCAGTATGAGGGGGTTGCTGCACTCCTGAGGTGCCGTCTTTCAGATGAGATATTAAACCGAGGTCCCATCTGCCTGTTCTGGTGGTAGTTCAGGTGGATGTTAAAGATCCCATGGCACTTCTCGAAAAAGAATAGGGGAATTTCCCCGGTGCCCTGGCCAAATTTCCCCCCATTCACTAAAAATATCACCAATCAGTTTAATCTGGTTCAAGGTCAGTTGACATTCATCTGTATCCCCCTCCCCCGGGTCGTGCCTGAAAATAGGCAGAATTTGTCTAGTGCACTTACCCGGTCAACAAAAAGTAAATAAATAAAAATAAATAAATATGGGGGACCTCGCATATCAGTGCAGCTAGCCCTTCTCCTTTCCAAACCTGGAACAACCTGTGCAGCTCACTGTCACAGTTCAACTGCAATGAATCATTGCCAATCTTGTTGCTGGGCCTCTGCTGTTCATTTAAATGATTTTGGTAGGCATAAAGTCTTGGCCCACATTTTTAAATGGGACAGGAAATTTATACTCACTGGCAGCAGTTTGTAATTGCAACCCCTCACCCCTGCCTTTTTAGCAAAATGACAGGTGGCATGCTGTTGAAGCTGACAGCAGTACCTGGTGGGGACTGGGTTCTGGGAGGATGAGGTTACTCGGCACAGGGGGACCTAGGTTTGGCTACTCTGCACAGGGGCACCCAAGTAAATCCGAACACAGGAAGCAATAACTGTAATGTCCAGAACCAGGAATGGGATTCTTCAATGTGGCATTTATTCACATCCAAGCTGAGCAAACAAAGCATAGATGGACCCCCACGGGGCTACATTTCCTGGTAATACAGATTAGAGACAACAGAACACTTTATCACCATTTCCAGCCCTCAGGCTCTAAACCCACCAGGCACACAGCCCGGACTTGCATGCAGCTTTGGGTACACAGTCCAACTTGTACACTACTTGGGTTTTCCCCACTGGCCCGGCTCCCCCGCTGGCCACTTGATCTGTGGTCCATTTGAGGAATGAACCAATTATCCTGTTGTGGCTCCCCAAACCACACTAGAGCCTTTGACTCCTAGAGAGAATTTTCCTTACAACCCCATGTCTGGGTACTTCTCTCATCACTGGCCAAGTGCCTGAGGCAAAGTAGAAATCCACAGAAGAAATCTGTGGAGGTGGACCTGGTCACTAAAGATGGGGGGCCACCCACCTCCAGCTCCCACAGCCCATACCCGGCCATTTCTCTGGAAACTGAACAATTCTTTACTGAACTTTCAAATGTAGATTCTGGTAGACGCCTGTCACATCTCCTCTACATATTATTTGTATCCCAACAAACTCTGACTTGAACCTACTTTTACTTTGCTTAACCCATTACTCTAGGCTTCCCAATATTTAGTAGTTCAATCCCCACATTGTCACACAAGTCCCAGGGTGAAAAACAGGTCTCTTTAGCCAGAGCAGACGTCACCCTCACGTGCAGGTGCCCCAGGCGACTCACAACTCTTCTTTCTCCCAAATAAATACTGGAACAAACAGGCAGCTTTTCCTTCACAAGCAGAACTAGAGGGTTGCCCCAGGAATCTGCAGGGAACCCTTTCCTGCCCCCCCTGAAGGGAGGGGCACTGAGGCCCGAAAACAGTGATCTCCACCACTTCAGTAATCTTCTGTGTCTCTCTTTAAGGTGGAGACACACACCCTTTTACTTAAAAGTAGCCCTCTGTTAGGGCTGAGACTCTTAGAGCCTTCACTGAGCTGCTTTACCAGCAAGCTCCCAACTTCACACACACTCACTCAAGACTGACTGAAGACTGACTTCAAAACTCCCAACGTTCTAACTAACTCCCTTTGCTGCAGATTCCAATGTGGCTTATGCAGCTGCGATAGTTCTGTTGGTGATGTCATCCCTCAGTCTCAGCTGAGACTGAGAACAGAGTGAGACGGTGTGAAACCCATTTAACTGGAGTTTCACAAGCTGCTTCCCTGCCTACCACTAGGTCTTACTGGGATTCTAGTAACCCCGGGTAACAAGGGGGTTACATAATGTTACTAGTAAGAGAAATGAGCCATATTTCATAGTACCTTAATAAACACTGATGTGAAAAACTGTGTTCTCAATTGTTTTTTCATGGCCAACATTCTGATCAGTTCTTTTCCTGGAACCAGTAAGTTGAAGTTTTTACTATGTTACGGTTTGTGTACAGAATGCTACACATGAGCTATTATCCTATGAGAATTATGCTTAGAGTTCTGTGAACAAGCTGTGACAGTTAAAAACTCCAGATTACTGGTTCTGTGAAGAAAACTATAACAGAATGCTGGCCCATAAAAACAAACAGTGCAAAATATAGTTTTTCACATCACTTTTTATTCAGTTATAGTTACATGTATATGTAAATGGGAACATTATAAACAGCTACCAATTAAGCAATAAGGCATGGCATGGTGTGTGCTGTGGTGTGCTGTGCCTCCTGCTTCGACCAACCCTAGGTGTGCTGATATCCCAACACAGCGCACACCCTGTCATGCCTTATTGCGATTATAAAATAGGTATAAAAAAATCCTACCAGACTTGAGTAATTAAGAAATACAGAGAAGAAAAAAATCTGAAGTTATAACTTTATTACAATTAATTTAGACATAAAATAGAGATAAAAATAATCCCTTCAAGTGCTTTACTGCATCATTCTATATTGCTTACATTGACTTTTTATAGCCAGTTTTATGACATTGAGCTTAGCAATATTTTTATACTCCTGTTTTTATCTCATTGTTCACTTTGCAAAATTGTACACATTAATTTTGACAGGTCTTTTTAGTATCCCTATGGAGATCAGTCATGCTGCAGCAGAGGCATCCATATGTTTATTTTCTGTGTTTTCTTTGTTGTTAGGACAGTGTTCACTCCTGTATAAAAAAACAAACAAAGAAACAGATTAAAACAATCAAGCAAGATGCCATGACAGGGTATGCATTGTGGTTGGATAACAGCACATCTTCGGTGTGTTGTGAGGCATGGGGCACCACCGAGAACCTTCACCACCCGAGAAGTGCCATTACCCACACCACGACGTATATCCTAGAGTGTTTTATTGCAATTATAAAATGGGTCCAAGATTTTTTTTTTTGAGGGGAGGTAAAGAAATGCACCAAATCAAAAAATAAATATTTTTATGACTTTTTTTAAAATAGTCCCAGCACATCCCAGCACAGACATGCCATCTCAGGTTCAAATATTATGCACAGTAAAATACATGTATTTTTAATTAGCTCTTAAACCCTCTATTTTCCTCATCCCACCCCCATTTACCCATTTCCTCACCTTTCTTTCTTCTTCTTTATATTATTCCCAGATGGAATACAAGAATTAAAACCTCTGCTCAATTCTGCTGGCAGAACGTTTACTCCCACTAGCACACAGCAGAAGGCTTCAGATGGAAACAGGACTTTTGTTTTATCTGTAACAGGTCAAACACACAGATTTCCCTAGTAAGCAGGTGAGGATAGGAGGGGGATTTTTCATGGCCAGCGAAGAAACACCATAAATTAAAACTGTAAATACTGTAGTACTTTATTTTTTAAGTTATATAAATGTGTGCATGTAAAAAGAGGATTATGAGGGCAAATAACATTTAATTACTATGTTTTTAAATTAAAGGCAGTTTTATTTTTAGGGCCTAGTTGAAGGTTTTTAACGAGTAAAGGTGACAGCTAGATTTGTAATGGCAGTCAGGTATGTGTGGTACTGTTGATTTTATTGTAAGGAGGCTGCTGGTTCTTCTTCCAATGCTGTTGTGCTGGGATATCAGCACTGGGTTCCGAGGCATTCGGCCAATCAGGTTTCTGGATTTTTAATACCCATTTTATAATTAAGCAAAAAATTATGACATGGTGAGCTTTATCATACAGTAGGATATTGGCATGCCTCGGCGTGTTGTGAGGCATAAGGTGAAGCTGAGTACCTTACACACCCAAGAAGTGCCGATATTCTATGTTTAAGCACACCCCGATGTGTGTTGTTGCGATTATGCACTGGATCCATACAGTAAAGTAAAAAAAGACACATAGTCAGGGATCCAGGGTTCCTGAATGGGGTTGGACCTGACACCTCTTGCTATACTTTGCAGGCCACCATTTTTGAAAAGAAGAGACCACCCTGGTACCATAATCAAGAAGTCTGCTCTGTCACAACTCTTGTACAAGTTGTGAAATTCACTGAAATAAGTACGACGTGAACGAAAAATATGAGAACTATCTGGAAAAGTGTAAAATTTACCAAATATGATCTAGACCTTCAATATTGCTCAGATTGGTCTAAACTTTGTACCAATTATGCATATTGAAGCTATTCATTTAAAACAAGTCTCACTGTCATCATGTCTTCACAGTATGGACCAGTATATGCAATTATTGTTGGAAAATATTTCCAAAATTGCTGATTTTTCGGCTACATTTTCATGGTGTTTCCTCTGACAAAGTATTCATTGCATTTATATTACATTATACCATATTTCTATCTTCTACAATGTTTCTTCTTTCATTTAAAAAACCTGACTCAAATATCATGATTTATGACCGAGATTTTTCATTTTTTCATTTTGTGTACCCATACTCCCAAATGGTTCCGGTCAAAATTTGTAGACATACAGATAAATAAAACAATTGTTTATACACAAAAAAAGTTTTTATTTTGTTTTATTGATGTAAGGAAAGAATCAAAACAATGGTGCATCGGGGGGGGGGGGAGCATGGCCAGCAGCTGAGTTGGAAGCAGCTCTTCTTCTTAGCTCTGTCTATCGCTGGTTATAATTAACAAATATAAATGATAAAAGGCTCCTTCATTTGATACCTGACACTATATTGTATGACAGAATGGTTTTACAATTGATTTTGGTTCTCAGTCGGCAGCTATGAGTTGTTCAAAAATGGCTGTGGGTGGAGATAGCGCCAAGCACAAAGAGACACAGTCTGGCCTAGATAAAGATGGTGGCCCTCCGGTAGTCAATTCAGCCCAGCCGTCGAATGCCTCTCTACTGAAGGCTATACAAACAATAGACAAAAGATGGATGATTTCACCTCTATAATGGCAATCGTTGAAACTAAACTTCAGCTGGTAGAGGCGGTGGCAAAGGAAGCCAATTGATCGGCAGACAAATCCATGGTTACCATGGCTGGCCTAGTAAAATAAAATCTACTTCTCCAACGTAGATTGGAGAACTTAGAGAATGGGCTGCGGGCGTCCCACGTTTGGATTCTGGGTCTCCCAGAAGCTGTGGAGGGAGGAGATCTGGACAAGTTTATAATGGAATGGCTCCCGGAATATTTGAAGATGGATTTCCCGATCTCAGTGCAGAGGGCTTACTGAGTTAACACTAGAGGAGCCCGTCTGCATGACGATACAGCATACCCACAGGCAAGAACAGTTTTAGTTATTCTGGGTGCATACAAGAAAGGGACATGGTTCTACAAGAGGCAAGGAAAAGTGGCCCATCGCAGTGGCAGGGCTCCTCCATTCATATTTTTACAGACCTTAGTTTTGAGACAAGGCAAAGGAGAAAGGGATTCGATGGGATTCGAATGAAGCTCCGTCGGTTGGGGGTTCATCATATCCTGGTTATGCCTGCAAATTTGAAAATCGTTTATGGGACTAAAACCTACTATTTTTCAGACCTGGCAGATGTAGGGAAGCTGCTAGTTAAAATAGAAGCAGACTGTGCAGCTTGAGGGGTGGAATCCAGATCGGAGGCAGAGGACGATGAAGGGACCTGAAGGGCTGCAGAGTACTGATAAGATCAGTGAAGAGCTATTGACTGGGACTGAAAGATTGGCCAGATAAGAACATTACCTTCAGTTCAGGAAAAGGGTGTTCTGAATAAGTATTTTGGGTAAGGGGAACGTGGAACTGAGTGTCTTGCATGGCTCATGTTTTCTATGACCGCATGTCCCACTTTTACTCAGGTCCTGAAAATAAAAAGAAGTATTTTCATTTAAGTGGTGTTTATTTCAGTGGGCTAATGAACCACCACACCGGAGATCTTGAGTGACTTGCTCAGTCTGGCCTGGGGCTACTGTGCGTGGCAATACGTGCACCTTCCCCCCGCCCTCACCACACAAAGGGGACACAAAAAGGTGCCAACTTATGGGAGTGTTGGCCCCAAGAAGAAGGGCTGCCAGCAGCTTCAGAGTCTTCAGTGAGCTGTCATATCAGGGTAGAGGAGCAGCAGATGGAGACCGAGCTCCTCCCCATGACGGAGAAACCTGAATGTTGCTGGATTTCTTGCTTTCTTTTCTCTGGTTCAGGAGTTTTAATTTTCGTCAGGGCGCTAAGCATGTTCACACCGCACCGGAGATCTTGAGTGACTTGCTCGGGCTGGCCTGGGGCTACTAGGCACAGCAATCCATGTGCCTCCCCCATGCCCTCACCACACAAAGGGGACAGAAAAAGGTGCCAACTTGTGGGAGTGCTGGCCTCTTGAAGAATGGCTGCCAGCAGCTCCAGAGTCTTCAGTGAGCGTTCGCTATTGGGAAGAAAACCACCTACCCACCTGCCCCGCACCACCGCCTTAACCCGCCCCGCACCACCGCCTTAACTTAAATAAGGTTCAGAGATAGCCTAGCCAAAACTTTCAACAATTGCCCTTTATTCTAGTGTGGCTTAAAGGGACACAGCCACATTTTCAACTTCTGAGTCACTAGCACGAACTGAACACAGGATTAGACTGCCGTGGACTGAGGGTAAAAAAGGCTGTCATTGTGCTGTGTTCTTATCATATTTATCTTTTTCCCCTATCTATCTCAACTGCTAGCTCACCTAGTCCATTTTACCTATACAGTCTACAGAACCTGTACAACCGTAAGTTATTAGTATGTGAAGAAAAGGAGCATGCTAGCCTGGTAATCACAATGCTGGGGATCTCACTGTACTCAATCCTTAACGTCTGCCAGTTTCACCCAGTTTATCTCGGTCCTCTGTCCCCAGAACCTGTCTCCCATTATTGATTGTCATGATAAGAGTGTACCACTGTTTACATTGTCGTTTGCATTGGTTTTTCCCTCCCTCTAGGTATATGTTACTAAACCCGGGTCGCCCCTGAAAAAGGGACTGGAAGGTTCCAGCGGGCCTACCCGGTTACCAAAGTTTAAATAAATAAATGAACTGTTTTGTTTGCTTTGCCATTGTTTAAAAATATTGATGTACTAAACTAGATCTTAGGGTATAGGAATGTTGAAGTTAAATGTAATAACTAACCTTAGAGTTTAAGGAGTTCGGAGGAGGGTCTGTGTATTTATCTGATATTCTTTTGAGGAGGTTGGGGAGATATCACCTATTAAAGGGGTGTTAATTCGACGTATCCTGGATTTTAGGGGGGCAGACTTTGGGAAAATGGGGAGATACTTGAAAGAGGCATTAAGGGGAATGGGACAGGAATCAGGGGTTGAAGAACAGTGGGCAGTATTTAAAATGGGGATTACAAGAACAACAGAATTATGCATTAAGCAGGTTAGCAAGAGGAAAAGGAAGAGGAGACCATTATGGTTTTCCAAAGAGGTAGCAAAGAAAGTGAAAGCCAAAAAGATTGCATTCAGGCAATACAAAAAGACACTGGCAGAAGGGGATAGGGAGAAGTACCAGGAGAAGCAAAGGGAGGCAGGGAGGTCAGTAAGGAAGCCAAAGTCAGACAGAAGAACACATTGCAAAAATCAGTGGGTAGAGGGACAAAACCTTTACAGGTACATAAGTGAAAAAGAAAGACAAAGGGAGGGATAGTGAGACTGAAGGGGAGGATGGGGGCGGTGGAGGATGACAACAGTAAAGCTGACATATTGAACAGGTATTTCTGCTCAGTCTTTACTGAGGAAGAGGAGGGTAATCGGTCTGAAGGGAGTACAAGGGGTGAGAATGGTGCAGAAATGGACACAAGTCCCTTTACACGAGAAAGGGTCCTGAAGGAACTGGAAGTAATAAGAGTTGATAAAGCAATGGGGCCAGATGGGGTGCACCCCAGGGTCCTTAAAGAACTAAGAGAGGTGGTGGCTGAACCTCTGGCTATCCTGTTTAGCCGATCACTGGAAACAGGGGAGGTACCCAAAGACTGGAGGGCAGCAGATGTAGTCCTCTTATACAAAAGTGGGAACAAAGAGGAAGCAGGGAACTACAGACCAGTCAGCCTCACCTCGGTAGTGGGGAAGATCATGGAAGCACTACTGAAGGTGGAACATCTGGTTGTCAATGGACTACAGGACCCAAGGCAGCATGGTTTCACCAGGGGGAGGTCATGTCAGACCAACCTCATTGAATTTTTTGACTGGGTGACTAGGGAGATGGATCAGGGGAGGGCAGTGGACATGGCCTATCTGGACTTCAGCAAGGCCTTTGACACTGTGCCACATAGAAGACTATTACACAAACTGGGGAATATGGGTGTGGGCAGGACAGTAGTGTGGTGGGTAGGTAACTGGCTGGGTGGCAGGACACAGAGGGTGGTGGTAAATGGCTGTCACCCACAGAGGGAAGAGTGACCGTGGGGTACCACAGGATCAGTGCTGGGACCAGTCCTATTCAACATCTTCATCAGTGACATTGTGCAGGACCTAGAAGGCAGAATTTCACTGTTCACTGATGACACAAAGCTCTGTAACAGAGTAGACACACCAGAGGGTGTAGACAGAATGAGAAGCGACCTGCAGAAACTTGAAGAATGGTCAGGGGTTTGGCAGTTGAAATTCAATGCAAAGAAGTGCAAGATAATGCATATGGGGCACAAAAACCCTGGCACAATATATCAGTTGAGGGGTGAGGATAGCATGCACCAAGCAGGAAAGGGATCTTGGGGTTGTCATCTCTGATGACCTCAAGGTAGGGAAACAGTGTGACAAGGCAGCAGGTAAAGCAAATAGGATGCTGGGATGTATGGCAGGGGCATCACCAGCAGGAAAAGGAGGTCATAATTCCGCTATACAAGACACTAGTGAGGCCCCACCTGGAGTACAGTGTACAGTTCTGGAGACCATACCCACGTAAGGACATAGACAGGGTAGAGAAGGTTCAGAGGAGGGCAACAAAGATGGTGCATGGATTGCATCACAAGTCCTATGAAGACAGGTTGAAGGAACTGAACATGTACTCCCTGGAGGAGAGGAGGGAGAGAGGGGATATGATAGAGACATACAAGTATCTTACAGGGAGGAACAGGGTGCAGGAAAATACTATTTTTAAGTGAAAAAGATGTTCCAGGACTAGAGGGCATGGGATGAAGTTGGAGGGAGGACGATTCAGAGGAAACATGAGAAAGAATTTCTTCACAGAACAGGTGGTGGACAAGTGGAACACCCTGCCAGAGGAAGTGGTGGGGGCTGAAACAATCACGGGATTTAAGAATGCATGGCCCTACAGGGGGACCTGGAGGCTCTGGAAAGATGGTCTAGAAAGTGGAAGCTGAGGTTCAATGCAGGGAAATGCAAGGTACTCCACCTGGGGGCCAGAAACCCAGGTCAAGTGTACACCCTGGGAGGGAAATGCTACAAGTCTCGATGGCTGAGAGGGACCTGGGGGTGGTGGTGGATGTCAAGATGAACAACTCTGAGACTTGTAGGAGGGCAGCAGCCAAGGCCAACAGGATGCTGGGATGCATCGCTACGGGGATCACCTCCAGAAGGAGGGAAGTGATACTCCCTCTGTATAACTGCTTGGTGAGGCCGCACCTTGAGTACTGCGTGCAGTTTTGGAGGCCACACTTAAAGCGGGACATTAACCTCCTGGAGAGGGTCCAGAGGAGGGCAACCAAAATGATTTGGGGCTTGGGGGACAGGACCTATGAGGAGAGGCTCGAAGAGCTAAATATGTACACATTGGAAGAGAGAAGGGACCGGGGGGACATGATAGAGGTCTTTAGGTACATGAAGAGGGTAAATAGGGGAGGAACAGTCGGGGTGCTTCGAAGGAAGGAGGAAGGGGCCACTAGAGGGCATGGCTGGAAGCTGGAGGGGGGAAGATTCAGGGGAGAAAGGAGGAGGTGCTACTTCACTGAGAGGGTGGTGGAGCCATGGAATGCACTGCCTAGGGGGCTGGTGGAGGCAGAGACAGTGGAGGGGTTCAAGAGGGGGTGGGACAGGTACAGGGGAAGGGTTCTGGAAGCAAAATCCAATGCAGCAAGAATATCCGGAACTGGGAAGGGAGAAGCCAGAGAAGGCGAGGGGGACAGCAAGGTCAGCACCCAGGTTGGGCACTGACCAAACGAGCAGACACGAAAGACCGTTAGGCCTATTCTGCTGGCATTTTAGTATGTTAGTATGTTAGTATGGGATAGACATGAAGGAATTGTGGAGGTCAGGGGTAAGGGGCAACAGACTTCTAGGAAAACAAACTGAACTTACAAGCTCAAATGGGCAGACTGGGTGGGCCATAGACCCTTATCTGCCGACACTGTCTATATATCTATGTATCTATGTCTTTCAGAATTTTAGAGGATAATCCCTACTCATGGTAGCATTAGCCTTTGTTAATCTAGTAGGAATTTATGAATACGTGCTGATAACCCTCTTATGTTGTAACAGTAAAGGAATGCTAATGATACTGTAACACAAAACAATTTTTTGACTGTAATCTTACTATGCACTGTCCTTCAGGTATTACTTGTATTGATTGACATCTAAACTCAATGGCCCAGATATTCAAAAGGGTTGCACCAGCGCAAGTCTGAAAATTCGCCATTCTGCGATATTCAGCAGGAGGCAGATGCGCCCCCAAATCACACTGCGCAAGAGCGCAATGATAATGAATGCATGTGCAACTGAAGGGGGAGGAACCATGCATAAATGGTGCAGTGCGATATTCAACAACATGCGCCATGCGCAATAGGGGAGCAAGCGGAAGTTACGCGATAGCGGAAATCAGCCAAAATAAAAAGGAACAAGAGAGAGGCACAAGAACGCTACAGGGAAGGCACATGTTGCTGAACCATAGCCAGCCACACAGGCAACACACACACACACAGGGCAGGACAGAGACAGAGCACCTGGAACCCACAGGCACAGGGAAGGTGTGGGGAGCCACAGCCACAGTGCAGTGCAGAAGGGGGAAGTGCCACACAACACTGAGGCCACCACAGGAAGGTGTTCCAGGTGCAGGGGAAGTAGCAGCCAGGACAGTGGGGGGAACACAGAAACAGCTGTCGGGGGGCGGAACACAAGCCAGGGACATGGCCAGTGCCACCATCCAGATGGAGGCAGTTATGAGGGGGGTGAGAA
Organism: Neoceratodus forsteri; assembly: GCA_016271365.2. NCBI lineage: Eukaryota > Metazoa > Chordata > Ceratodontiformes > Ceratodontidae > Neoceratodus > Neoceratodus forsteri. The sequence goes on along the minus strand of CM057449.1, from coordinate 1,268,804,630 downwards.
GGCAGGCAGCAGTGGGGCACGGCTGTGGAAGGGCCCATCGGCAGTATGTCCCAACAGGCAATACCGAGCCTGCACCAGCTTCAAGCTGTACAGCGATACTGAGATTGTGGGCCAGTACTGCCTGAACCAGGCAATTCTGAGGTGGCTCTGTGAGCTGTGCAGTGATGTGATGCAGGTACCCACACGGCGGAGCCATGCTCTGTCAGTGGAGACAAAAGTGACAGCTTGCATGTGCCTGCTCACCACGGGTACCTTCCAGAGACCAACAGGGGACACCACAGGCATAACCCAGTTGGCCGCATCATGCCACCTCACCCAATTCCTCAGTGCACTGCTGCCACATGCTGCAGAGTACATCCATTTCCCCAGCACACTGGTGGAGTGCACAGCAAACATACAGGAGTTCCACAGGGTAGCACATATGCCTGGTGTGCTAGGGACAATAGACCTCACCCACGTGGCCATCCGCACACCACCTGGCCCTGAAGGGGCCGCATACATTAATCGGAAGGGCTATGCCAGCATCAACTGCCAGGTGGTGTGCGATGCCAGGAGGCACATAATCAATGCCTGTGCCATGCACCCTGGGAGAGCACATGATGCCTTCATCTGGCACCAGTCAGCACTGTGCCACAGATTCGAGAGTGGGGACATCCCCACTGGCCACTTAGTGGGTGAGTATGCAAACCACGCGGAAAGACATAGAGCTTGGGAGGGGCATAGTCAGAGGTGACATGGGTATTGGCCTAGATGGCTCAAGGCAGGGTGACACTTATCACCAAACTAACCTCCATCCTCTACACACAGGTGACAGTGGATACCTACTCCGTCCCTGGCTGCTCACACCATACCGGCGGCCCGTGACCCCATCGCAGCAATGCTTCAGTGAGGCACATGCCACCACATGCAATGTCATCGAGTGGGTGTTCGGGATGCTGAAGGCATGTTTCCGTTGCCTGGACACGTCTGGCGGTGCCCTATAGTACAGCCTCTCAAAGGCCTGTGGGCTATTCCTGGCCTGTTGCATCCTGCACAACATGGCCAACGACTGTGGGATAGCCGTACAGGTCGAAGAGGGGGACAGCGATGGGGACGATGAGGACGCTGGTGAAGATGGTGATGGGAAGCCCCCCTTTGGGTGACAGGACACCTGACTGATCCAGCTGGCACAGCTGCACCAGGACACCATCACAGAGGAGCACTTCAGCCAACCCAGGTAAGTCATGGGGCCATGTGCAACCACCAGTGGCAAAGGCTCGACTCACAAACACGCATGGACAAACACCAGGGGTGCATGTTGTCAAGGGAAGTGGCCCAGCATGGAACCGCACACACTGCCAGGGATGCGCAAGGTCTAACATGGCACGCAGTCTCACACACACACACACACACACACCTCACAAGACATGCACAAAGGGTAGGAGGCACGCCGACCCCAACCGCCACCACTAGCCACACACAAGTCCACAGACCACTATGCCCACTGCCTGTCATTGTGCGTATGTCAGACACTGGGCACCATTGCACAGTGGTGGACAGCGCAACGCAGGCATCATCATGCACACACCACAGTGGACAGCAGCCGAGAGGGTGTGCAGATGGAACGTGTGTGTGCGTGCAGGGCCGGGGTACCCCACCCATGCATTGCACACTGAACAACACAATGCACACAGGGCAGCATCAGAGAGTAGCCATGCTGGGAGACAGGTCAGTCACACGCCACAGTGCCACGGCCACCATGGATGCGTGGGCGGCTCCACCGAGACCCGCCAGCAGTGACAGACTGACCAATGGCCTCATGGGGTGGCACCGACGGTCCCCCAGGGGTTCCACTGCGTGAATGCGACCTAGCTCGCGCAGGGGTCTGCAGCACACCGAACATGCCTGCACCAGGCGTGCTCGGGATGCCCACAGCTGAACCAGGTGTTGACAAGGAGAGTGTCACACGATGCCGGGAATGGGGGGTGGACATTGCACTGCGTGGTGTCTGCGACACATGGGCAAATAACTGTGTGCCCATTGTGGCCATGACAGCTGTGACTGCCTGTGTCTGCCTGTCAATGGCAGCAGTCACATCCTCCTGCAACCGGTCCATCCCTGCCAGGAGCACAGCGGTGTCTCTGCTGCGCCGCTCCTCTGCCTGGTGCAGAGCCACACTGAGTGCATCCACTGCCGTCACAAGCCGCATCTGCTGATTGACTGATGCTTGCAGTGTGCGGGTGTGCTCATCTAAGAGGTCATCTGCCTGATCAGCATGCTGTCCCTCATGGTGTTCACAGCCCTGATAGTCAGCACCCCTTGAAGGTGGGCACTGCACACCAGGGCCAGGCCTGGGCATGTCCACAGGCGGTGCATTGACGCTGCCCCCTGACACTGTACCCCCATGGCCATTGGCTGACCTCTGATACTGCCCCTCCAGCTGCTGCTGTCCAGGGCTCAATGGTGCCACCGCAGTGGCCTCAACAGCCCCACTGTCCTAGACACACACCAGTGCTGCCCCACTGGTGCAGACAGGCACAGGCTGGGACTGTGATGTCATGCAGGCCTCCACTGTGGCACCACCCACAGCCATGCCTGTGATGTCACCTGCTGTGTGGCCATCCTGTGGCCCACATGTCTCACTGCCCATGACGTTAGCTCCATCATCATCGGTGACGGATCCGGCACCAGCCCGAGTCTCAGCATGCTGGCATCCATTGGACACAGGCACGCTGGGACATGGGCAGGGCCTTCTCCACACCTGCTCCACCAACATCAGTCTGGACATCCAGGCGGGCCCACTGTTGCCCTGACCCCCGTATGCCTGTGGAGGTGGACTGGCCCTCCTCCATCTCCATGCTACTGCCCTCAGTGGAGAAGCCCACCACCACTGACCCATGTAGACGCTCAGGAGCTGTAAGGGAAAAACAGTAGCATTAATGTATGTGACCTACCCTTCCCCCCCATTGACAGACCAGGACCTACCATGCAGTGATGGGCTACCACCCGTCTGGAATCCACCACCCAGAACACTCGATGGCTGAACGCTGCATGCTGCCAGCAACCCGCGCTCTTCTTGTGGGTTCAGGCGTTTGCACCTCGGCTGTCCCACCGGTCGCGAACCATGCTGCCCTGATGGCAGCCACCTTCTCCTTAATTCTCCACCTGTCTGTGCCCATCTTCTTTTTGCACTCCTGCATGGAGCGCTGGTGGCTGCCATGCAGGTTGACAGCACGTGCCACCTCTTCCCATGCAGCAGCATGGGCCTGTGGTGTTCCCTGGCGTCCACTGAGCAGCGGCTCCTGGTTGAGGTAGGCCTCAAACAGGGCATCTGTTTCTACCTTGGTGAAGTTCGGCCTCCTCTTCCTGGCACGTCTCTGTTCCTCTTCCTCCATCTCATGATCAGTCATTATTCCTCCTGTGGAAATGACAGGTGTTACCTGTGACTGTGCAGTACCATGCATGTCCCAAACACCACAGTCCACACTCCCAAAAAGCATGCAACTCACCGCAATAGACTGCAGTAACCGACTATGGCCAGTGCAGCCCAATGTCGCAGTTTTATAGCGCAACGCATGCAAATGAGGCGAGACGCATTTTTAAGTGGATGCAAATGCAGTGACTGTGCCATTGAATGGCTGATTAGCTGATTTGCATATGCCGGCTGAATATCACACTGTTGCGTTTTGCGCAGTTGTGTTGAACATGCTGAGCCAAGGGCGCAGTTCTGTGACATGCGCAGTACACACCTAACTGTGCATGCCTGGGGTGATGACGCAGGTGCCTGCCGCGCTGCTGGCATGCTGTGCGTGGGAGTCAATGCAGGGCACGGCCACCATTGCGCCAGTGGTGCTACTGCACTGTTCACATATATGGTGCTGTGGCACTGGGGCGCCATAGGCGCACTGGGGCCACAGCGCTGTAGACCACTACAGGAGGTGGCACACAGGCACCCAATTGCACTACACGCATTGGGTTCCAATCGCGCTGTGGCTGTCCGTGTCTGAGAGATCCTTGACCCTGTGCCCGACCTTTGCCCCCTAGGCGCCATGCGTCAGGCATGGATGCACCACTATCGCGCTGTTTGGTGACAGCACGATAGGGAATGGCAGTGCTGTACCACACAGCATCTGCACATGGCAGGACCACGCTGCTGAGCGCCATTTTGAATCCACCACTTTGTTGAGATGACACGGAGAAGGGCAGTGATGTGGAGCCAGGTGGAGCTTGCGAACCTGGTGGCCATTGTAGAGCCCCATGCTGGGGCTCTAGATGGTGATGCACCCCTGGACAGGGCCAGGAGTGCAGTTTGGCAGGAGGTGGCTAATGCTCTGGAGGAGGCCGCTGCTATGGGGCGCATGGGCGGAGCAGTGTCACCACCGTTACAGGGACCTCAGGCGCAGGGACCCAGACCTGCTTGCCCACCTGCAGGCACATGCCAGGAGGGGCACAGTGCCACGGCCAGGTAGGTGCCCCATCCATACACTGTTATCGTCCATACAGGTATCACGGTTGCATGTGTCCAGCACATGAGGGGGCCGTCCAGTGTTGGCCGTGGTGGTGGTATTGGGGTGTGGGGGTGGATGGGTATGGCCGTGTGGGATTGCACACACATGGGGGCGGGGGGACTTTGCTACCGGATTGTACTGATGTTTCTCTCTCCATGTTTTCACCTTAGGCCCAGAAGAGTGCAGGCAGGTGAGAGAGCAGAGGCGCCACCCGGAGGACCAGCAGGACAGGAGGGCTGAAGGTCTGCAGCGGCACAGGGACCAGCCTGATGATGGTGAGTGCCTTACATCAATGATTACTATTGCATGCTGTATAACTGGGCGGGCAGCGGGGCATGGCCACCATCCATTGACACCACTGCCATGCATGCAACTTGTTACAGTCAGCACTGTCCAGTGGCACTGCATGTCTGGGAGTGCGTCAATGGTGGTCCATGCGTGCACCGGGCACATGGCTGTGCCACTGCCTTCATACCGCTTAGCCAAGTCACTGTACGGCCACGGTTGTGCTGTGCAGGACATGGGCAGTGGGTGTGTGCTGTGGTCCACATGGCTGTGGCTGCCTGGGTAGGCAGGTCTTGTGGACACGGTCACTGTGGGTGGTCGCACACCATCACAGGGGCGTGGCACATGGCTGTATGCCATGCACAATGGGTGGGCTGCTGGGGGCTGAACAGTCACACTTATTGACTCTGCTCCCTCGTTCTAGGTGGATGGTGACTCCAAGCACTGGAGCGAGGACTGCAGGAGCTGCTCCAGGTGGCGAGGGTGACCCTGGAGCTCTTGCAAAGAATGGACCGCCACGGGGTGAGGAGGTGGAGATGACATCGGTGCCACATGGAGGAGGACCAGGGCAGATGCTGATCAATCCATGCCCCTAATTACACCTTCCCCCTATAGACCCACCCTCACACCTTCTTCCCTCTCCATATGTTCACCCTGCCCTTACCCACCCCACCTGGTATGTGGCCCTTCCCCCCATTGTACATAGTTGTATATAGTTTTTGTGTTTCCTGTTTTAAATACATTTGTTTTGTTATGACATCTGTGGTGGTCTCTGATTTGCAGCGGGCTACAAGTGCTCAGCTGCAGTGGTGTGCATGGCATCAGGGGTATTGCACGCATGGGCATGTGTGTGTGTGTGTGTGTGTGTGTGTGTGTGCAGAAGTGAACCGCCTCTGGTGTGGTCAGGGGGATCAGTCACTGTCTGTGGTTTGTGTGTTGTACTCTGTGCACTGGATGCCTGTGTGCAGTGGTCCACGGCGCATGCACTGTGTGCATGGCACCTCTGTCAGACTATCCATGGCCTGTGCAGCTGACACCCTTGCATGTCTGTGATATGCACGGTCTGCTGGTGTGTCAGTGGTGGCTGTCCATGCTGGATAACAAGGTTGCCTTCCATCACCAGTATGGTGCACGTCTGCCTCCGGTGGCACTGTGGCCTCTGCTGTTGTTGTCCCCCCTCCATGCTGTCGCTTGTGTCTGTTGCAAGGAATGTGCCCCAGTGTCTGTCATTTGTGCTCCGGCAGCATGCTGGTGGCATACAGCTTCATGGTGCCTGTACAGGGTGGCTGGCACACCTGTGCAATGTAGGGGTGCTGGCCATGTGTACACGTCAGCTGTGGCCACACGCCAGTGGCTTGGTTGGCCCGCTACTGTGTCCCTGTGTTGGTGTGCCCTTGGGTATGGGTGGGTGTTTGTCCATGCACTGTGTTGCATCCTGTGTGGTGCATACTTCCATGCAACACTGTGCGTGTCTGTGCTGGCTGTTGTGACCAGTGCTGGGATGGGATGTGTCCTTGAGAGGGTGTGCAAGGTGCTGTACTGCTGCTGGTGGTGGGGTCCGGGGCATGCCTTGTCGCATGTGGGGTACCTCGTGTGGCGACGCATGGTCAGTCTCTCAGCTGTACCTCGGGGGGGATGTGCAGGGTGGCACTGTGTATGCTGTTGTTGCATTGCTGTCTGCTGCCACCCACAGCAGGGTTCACATTGTGGGGTTGCCTTGCATGGCTCCATGGTGCACAGGGTTGCATTTTCACAGTGGGGGTGGTGGCATGCATAGGGTGTCCTGCACTGTTGGGCACTACTCCTGGGAAGGGTGTATGGTGATCGAGGTGCAGGGTGTGCTTTGCATTGGTGGGATGGTGTGGCATGGGGTGGTTGGCCCTCCTTGTGTGCCAGTCACAGCTTGCCAGGGGGTGTACTGGGGCAACATGGCCTGACTGTGGGTTGGTTGCTGGTATCCATGAGCCGGTGGTTATTCCAGCTCTCCCCTGGTTGTGCAGTGCATGGGGTGTGGGGGACGATGTCCGTTCTGCTGTGTGCTCCTCTACCCATCTGTGGCATGGGTGGTGGGCCCCTGCATCCCTGGTTGTGCTGTGGCATTGCTGCTCTGCTCCAGGGGGCATCCCTGGTTACGCTATGGCACATCTGGACTGCTCTGCTGAGCATTCCTTGTTGTGCTATGGCGCATCAGATATGCACAACTTCACATCCCTGGTTGCGCTATGGCATGGGTGGTGTGATATTCAGTCATCTGCCGTAGGCGCATCTTGGTCTGTGCAGTTTTTGAATAACGCGTGTCTTGCGCATGGGCGCAGTGGACTTGCGCTTGCTCCTGCTGTTGCGCACTTTTTGGGCGCAGTTTGAATATCTGGGCCAATAAATATAAGTTTAAAAAAACAAAAAAAAAAACAAGGGTGCATCACATTAAACAGTGTTAAAATTACAAATTCAATACAATACAAAGAGTATAGTTTAGAATTAAGGAAATAATTATGATTAATTAAGATTTAGTTATCTGCATGTAGAAAATGTATTAGTCAATGATCTAAGGCTGTAGAATTTCCTTTTTAGTATTACATTGATAATGGCTACTTATTCAATTACATGGGATCGTCACTATGCCAATCATCAAGTCCATGACTTTTACAAGTCTTATGCAGATGTGACCTTCAATGTCACTTAATCACTGTCACTGTCACTGTCTTCCAAAGTAAGACCCATTTGAACTCGACTACATTTCATGGGGTCAGCATTACACATACATGCGATAACACATTTGACATTTGCCCTAGCACAAGTGCAGCCTCGTTGGCATTTGTTTCTTTTGTACTTGCAGTACTTGGTTGGCACAGCCACTTTTGGCTTTGGTTCCTTTGTCATCATATATAGAACTAGCCTACCTTATTGAAGAGTTTGCCCAGTGTAGGTTTGGAAAGCACTGGATTTGACTCATGAGCCCTGTTACTGATCACTATCTGGTGCAGAGCGCACAGCATGTGAAGTCTAAAGACATTCTCCGTTGGTGGCAGAGTCTGTAGGTCACCCTTTGTTATCACATACAGGTGAGCTTGGAGTGCATCCAGGCCACCATTGAACTCGTCTCTGTAATATAATTTCATGAAGAACTCACGCGCTGCTGAAATGACCTTATCAGTGAAATCTAGATTTACTCCAGGTTTGCCATAATCTGCTAATGCACAAAGGTTGGCTGCATTTTCAAGAGCAATTTTTAGAGCATGCTTCTTCCCTCTTCTGAAGGGATAGCTGACAGTATCACAGCCATTTACGATGTAAGCACTAAGCACAACTGATGTGAGTTGTGATGCATCTGTGTTGTGCTAAGAGAAGCTGCTACTGAATGGCATGGCAGGTACATGCTCATCTTCTGAACCCATAGCTCTTCTAGACCAGCCATCTGAGTGCTATTGTAGATGCACATTACAATCACATCAGTGTCTGTGGCTGCCACTAATACTCTCCACTATCCAAGTGTGTTTACACAATATACGACATGGGAGATTATTCTTATATCTGCTCCTTCATGTTTTGTACATGACAATTTAGGAATTACTGCCACGTCATCTTTTGAGAGAAGAATGGAATGATCTGGGTCCTTGAACAAATGCAGAAACATAGATTTTGACGGCAGATAAGGACTGCCTGGCCCACCTAGTCTGCCCATTTCCCTACCTACTTAACTCCCCATCTTAAATGATCAGCAGCACCCTCTCTTTCCTACCACTAGGGTTGCCTTTTGTCTATCCCATGCATTCTTGAACTCATCAATCATTTCAGCCTGTACGACCTCCACTGGGAGGCTGTTCCATGCATTCACCACCTTTTCTGTGAAAAAAATACTTCCTTACATTTCCCCAGAGTCTCCCCCCCAGTCTCATAATGTGACCCCCTTGTTCTTGCACATCTCTTTTTTTAAAAGATGCTGCCCTCCTGGACCATGTTGACTCCCCTGAGGTACTTGAATGTCTCTATCATATCCTCACTCTCCTTTCTTTCCTCCCTTCAGGGTATACATATTGAGGTCTTTCAGTCTTTCCTCATATGTTTTCTGGTGCGATCCTTTCACCATTTTTGTTGCCCTTCTCTGGACTGCCTCTATTCTGTCAATGTCCTTCCAGTGATGTGGTCTCCAGAACTGAACACAGTATTCCAGATGTGGTGTAACCAATTGTCTGTGCAGTGGCATCACCACCTCTTGTTTTCTACTGGTGATGTCCCTTCCCATGCACCCCAGCATCCCTCCAGCCCTCCGCACCACCTTTTCACATTGCTTGGCCACCTTCAGGTCAACTGTTATGTTTACCCCCAGGTCCATTTCCAGTTTTGTTGTTGTTAGTATCTCCCCCCCCCACCCATTTTGTATTTCTCTCCAGGATTCCTGTAGCCCAGGTGCATGACTTTGCACTTTTTTGCATTGAATTTAAGCTGCCACTTTCCTAACCACTCCTCCAATTTGCCTAGGTCTCTTCTCATTTTTTCCACCCTGTCTGGAGTGTCTACCCTATTGCATATCTTGGTGTCATCCGCAAAGAGGCACACCTTCCCTTCCAGCCCCTTTACAATGTCACTAATGAAGACATTGAAGAGGACCGGCCCCAGAACTGAACTCTGTGGCACCCCACTGGCTGCCTCCATCTCCTGGGATTGAACTCTGTTCACCACTACCCTCTGTGTCCTGTTACTCAGCCAATTTCTGACCCATTGTACCACCTTAGGACCTACTCCCAGACTGTGCAACTTGTTTACTAGCCTTCCCTGTGGGACGGTGTCGGATGCCTTGCTAAATCTAGGTAGACCATGTCCATCAACCTTCCCTGATCCACCGCCTTGGTTACCCAGTGCAAATCTATCAGATTTGTTTGACAAGATCTCCCTGCTGTGAATCCATGTTGCCTAGGGTCTTGTGCCCCACTAGCCTCCAGATATGCCACGATCCTTTCATTTAACATGGATTCCATAATTTTCTCCACCACTGAGGTCAAGCTGACTGGCCTGTAATTTCCAGCCTCCACCTTGCTCCCACTTTTGTGTTGTGGTACCACATTTGCCCTCCATTCCTTTGGTACCACTCCCTCCTCCAGTGATTTATTCAGTAGGGCTATTCATGGTGCCCCTAGTACCTCCCTAAGTTCTTTCAGTATTGTGGGATGCATCCCATCTGGTTCCATTGCCTAGTCCACTTTTAGTTCGAGAGTTCCTTTAGGACTCTGTCCTCCATGAATGGACTAGTGTCCAACTCCCCCCTTGTGTGTGTTTCTACCCCCAATTGTGGTCCCTCCCCTTCCCCTTCCTTTGTAAATACTGAGCAGAAGTATTCATTTAAAATTTCTGCTTTTCTAGGTCCCCTCTGCACCCCATTCAACGTCACAATCCCTCCATTGGTCTTCTTCTTCCTTTCCCTGATATACCTGAAGAAGGTTTTGTCACCTTCTTTTACTGATTTTGCTGTCCTTTCTTCAGGTTGTGCCTTTGTGCACCTGACTGCTTTTCCCACCTCCTTCTGTCTTGCCTGGTACACTTCCCTATCTCCCTCCCTCTGCGTTTCCTTGTACTTTCTGAACACTTTTTTTTCCCCTAACCTTCCCTGCTACCTTTTTTGAAAACCATAGTGTTTTTCTTTCTTTTTGCTTTGTTTATTAGCTTTACACAGAGGCCTGTTGTCTCTGCTATGGCTCCTTTAAGTTTCTGTCACTGTTCCTCCACTCCTCCCCCTCCCTCCCCTTTTGCTAGGATTTACAAGAGGTGTTCCCCCAATTCTGCCCTCTTAAAGTCCAGGCCCTTTACTTTTGAGTGGCTTGACTCTGCTACTGTCTTCACCTTAAATCACACTGTATGGTGATCACTGGTTCCTAGATGGCTGCCTACTGATAGATCTGTTATTCTGTCACCATTTGTGAAAACCTGGTCTAGTATTGCTCCTTCACGTGTGGGCTCCTTCACCAACTGTCTGAGGCACACCCCTTCCAGGGCATCCAAGATGTCTCTGCTCCTGGTAGTGGCTGCTGTATATATATATTCCAGTTAACAGCTGGCATGTTTAGGTCCCCCACCAGCAACAGGTCCCCTTTCTCTGCCATTTTGTGTATGGTTTCCACTAATACCCTGTCTATTTCTTCCCTCTGTGCTGGAGGTCTGTAGACAACTCCAATGCAGATGGTGGTGCCATTTCTCATCTCTAATTTGACCCATAGAGCTTCTTCCCCTATCTCTGTTGCCTTGATCCCCCCCTCTCTGATGTACATAGCCACCCCATCCCCCTTTTTGCTCTCCATGTCTCTCCTGAAGATTGGGTACCATGGTATGGTAACATTCCAGTCATGGTTTCCTGTGTACCATGTTTCAGTGACCGTGACAATGTCTAGGTCTTCCTCCACCATCAAAGCTGCTAGGTCTGGGATCTTGTTTCCCAGGCTCTGGGCATTTGTACACATGGCTTTCCATGTTTTAGTCCTCCTGCCTGTACCAGTTCTCCCCATCCCGATCCCTATGTCCTCCCTCCATGCCTCCCCTGCTATTTCTTTCTTTCTTTTGTGTTTCCTTTTGTTGTTTCCATGGCCTTGGTATCAGCCTGTTTGTCTACCTCACCCTGTTGAGGGGTGGGGGGGCAGTTGTTTTTTCCCTACTTAATTCCTCCATCCCTCTTGGCTTGTTTAAATGTTCCTTTCTTGGCTCTAGTATCTGGCTGTTTGTCTACCTTAACCTGTTGGGGGGGCAGTTGGTATTTCCTTGCTTAATTCCATCACCCCACTTGACTAGTTTAAATGTTTGCCAATGAAACATTTAAACCTCTCACTAAGGATCTCAGTCCCCCCCCCCAGATGGATGCAAGCTGTCCCTTCCATACAATCCCACATCTCTCCAGGTGGTCCTTCAGTCCCCAATGAAGCCAAATCCCTCAGCTCTGTATCAGCTCTTCAGCCATTTGTTGAATCCCCTGGTGTGGAGTACCCTGGCCTCCCCCATGCCATAGACCGATAGCACTTCCAAGAAAGTTACCTTACATGCCACCTGTCTAAGACCCCTCCACAACTCTGTGAACTCCCTCTGCACTGCCCTCACAATGTCCTCAGCCTGGTCATTCATCCCCAGGTAGACAATGACATCTAGCTGCCCTACAATCTTGCTGCCCCAGCAGTCCTTTGGATTCACTTCTGATCCCTCCAAGCCTTGGTGCCTGGTAAGCACCTGATCTCCCTGTTTCTCACCCCCAGAACTACCCCCCTAATAATAGAGTCCCCCACTAGGAGTCACTTCCTTCTCCTCTGGGGTCTCGTGCCATCCCCCTAGAGTTCTCCACTGTGGAGGATCCCTGTAACCTCCTTGTCCACCACTGCAGGTGTCTCATTGAGATAGTCCCACCCTGCCAGAACAGTGTAGGAGTTGTGGATTGGAACCTCAGGTTGGATGCACCTCTGCTTACCTCCCTCACTTTCCCTGAGTCCATCTTTGTCCAACCACCTCTCCTTACTGGCATCCTTTAAGGCAGTGTGTGTGGATTTGGTGGTCCCTGGGTGGGGAGGAAGCTTCCCTAATTCCCTGTAAGAGTTGTCAAAAAAAAACCAATCAGCTCAGCTCCCTGGAGGTGTGAAATCTGAACTGAAATGCAGATCACTGAAAGTAGATGAGTTGTTTGTCCCCTTTAACATTACTTATAATTCAGCACTCTGTAAAGATTCAACCTGTAGAGTTTGCCCTGTAGACCACAAAACACATGTTAGGAAAAGCAAACCAATCTGTTATTTAACCTTGTGTGTCCTCCCCCAAAGAAAAGAATGTTTAGCCCAAAGTTGTGGTACCGAGTGTGCTGCTTTCCTCTCTCTGCTTACTCTGTGTAGCCTGCTTTCCCAGCTGAGCCCACTCCTGCAGTGTAGAATGAAGTTAGCCCTGTGTGCAGGAGTTGCCATTCCCAGTTTTCCCCTCTCCATCTGGCTGCTGTAACAAGGAACAAGCTGTGCTAAGGAGGCACAGCCGAGTCCTCTGACCCCCTTTCCGTTCCTCTGGTCAGTAAGAACCAGAGGAACCAAGAATCAATCTACATCCCTCTGGTAGCTCAGTGTTATGCTTAACTCAAGCACCTCCCACGAAATTAAGGAGACTGTCCTTGGTTTTTTTGGGTTTATTTTATTTACATTTTTTGGTGTTTTTGTGCCCCGGGTTTTCACCCATCCCCTTACTCAGGCACATGCATGCCACAGTCCGAGACACCCTCTCAACTTGCTGCCTCTCCCAGCTGCATGGCCACCAGACCTCCACCTGGTGGCAGTAGAACTACAAGGGAGGGGTGATGACCTCCTCGGGGGAGGAGAGCTTCCATCAGGCTGCTCGATCCTGCTCCCACCCTCCCCACATGCTGGCATCCTGATGACCCAAGGTCATTCCTGAACTCCGGTCACCGGAGTAACACAAGGTAAGGCATAATGCCTCAGCCCCCTGCGGCACAGGGCCAGCTCATATTGGCCTTGTTTTAGGAGTTGGCAATAAAGTCTTTCCAATAGAGGATGGGCAGGGATTCGTGAGGTTCATATGCTCTGCTCTTTGCACGATGAAGCTTTTCCCATTTTTCTCGCTCCTCACTTTTCAAGCTTACTGATGGACTAACATAATACCTGTCTCCTACAACGCTGATGCATTTGCAGCTCTCTGGCTTTATTCAAAGTAGTGCAGCTACATTCTTCTCCTGCAAGTCACCAAATGTACGACTATCAAGGCTTTTGTATTGTTGGACAAATGCCATTGCATCAAAAACTAGTACAGTAGGTTCATCTGAAGATGGCAAGTTACCCTCTTCTGGCCACAGTTCACCAAGGTAACTTTTTAGGGCAGTCAGGTAATCAGCTTTGTTGCCTTTGTGCATGGTATAGCCTTGGGGAAGGTTGGCATATGGCTCAAAAAGAGCCAAGGGATATTTTGTCCATTCATGACTGAAGGCTTCTACCTTTGTATCGTCATCCAGATCTTGAATAAAGTACAAGTTCCTAGACCGGCTTGGTGGTGCTGAGGGTTGAGGTGCTGGATGCCACACCTCATGCCACACCTGCAACCCCAGGTTCGGGAACGGACTTGAGCTGCCGGGGGTCGGCAGGGGAGGAAGAGATTGAGCATCTGGAGGACTGCTGTCTCTCTTCCTGGGGTGGGCTCTAGGGGCTGCATTGCACAAGCGTGACCTCTGGTGGTGGCCGGAGGAAACCAAGATTGTGTCGCCACACATAGTGAGGGGGCGGAGCTGCAGCAGGCATTGGCGTTAGTGCCTGGATGCCATTGCACGACCGAGCTCTGGGAGAAACAGAAAACTGAAACCCCACCTCTGGAGGATTGGCGAAGGCAGCACCCCCTGCATTACACTCCCAATGCTGGGCAACTCACTCTCACCATGGCTGACACTCCAACTGGAACTCTATGCTATAGATAGAGCACCCTGGGAGGATAGGGCAGCCCTTTCCAGTGGGGGTTCAGATCCGGGAGTGTCGCTGGTCAGAGTGAGGGGAGTAGCTGTGGTCGTCAAAGCGGGAGGTAGAGAGCAGGTTAGGTGGATGCCAGAGAGAGTTCCTCCAGCAGGGGTGCAGAAATAAAGTCCACAAAAAAACTGCAAATTCCTGACCACAGTGTTCACCTTTTCATAGACCGCTTTTGCTGTCTGAATGTGTGAGGGTGTTTTGGCTTTACTCGTGAATGTCTGAAGCGTTACAGTTTTAACTTTTTAACTACCACTCTGTTGTGCTGCGGTGAAGACTGTGATGCCCTTTTCCTTGGCTTCAATGAAGTTATTTGATGTGGCCTTTTGACCAGTAGAAATGTTCAAATGATCACCGGTATCACAAGTGAATAGACTGATCATTCTACCAGTGACCACATTCATCTTTGCTTTAATTGCTGTACTGTACTTCTGTGCTGTATACTCAAATTCTACATGGCTTTTATGATCATCAGTGCCGTGAAGGTGAGCCATCACCTTTGTTTGTTCAGAGATTGCTGTCAGTGCTGGTAATGAATGTAGGTATTTCTCAATAGTGGCAGGCTGCCGAGTTATGCCAAGGAAAAGCGGAGTCTTGGCATCTTTGTTATACGTCTGCTTGAGGGCCATATTAGTTATACACCATTAAACTTACCAACTGTTCGGCACATGGTGAATTTGCCAAATCTGAATGCTTCAGCAATGTGTGTCGCTGTGGTTGGCAGGTCTTTCATAGCGGACAGGTAATGGGGAATGCAGGAAACATATTTGTGATGACCAGCAGTCACAAAATATGGAAGCATTTTCTCAACTTCAGCCAGGTGCTGCTCCCAGTATCCCACTCGCTCAGTATAGATACAGTGATTCAGAATCTGAATCATGTCCATGTACATAAGCCAGAGCCTTGTTGTTGGGGATTTGCACTTTGCCTCATGGAACTCATTCATTAACATGTCTACTTCTTCTTCCAGTAGCCTAGCTGTTTGGACTTATGAATCATTTGCATTTTGTGCATCCTTGGCATCCACAGCATCTCTCAGTCTTTGAACACTTTCCGAGAGCAATACCATGCACTCCATGTCTTTGTCATATTCACCAATAAACCAACTTTCAAATGCATTTCAGTGTAGCTCATACATGGCAGCATGAACTAGTCTATGGGCTTTCAGCATAGCATAATAGTCTTTGCCTGACATGATTTTGTTGGCAGTTCTATGGAGGCAAACATTGGCTTCAACAAGGAGATCCTCTATTCCAGTTTCTTTCATTAAATACCCAATTACCCCCATGAAATTCAGTGCAATGTGGAAGCCACTCGTACGAAGGATGACTTTGCCATACTTCTCCGGCTTCTTTTTCTGAAGGCCAAGAGCAATCTCCTAGACTGCTTCGTTACAGATAATTATGCAGAATTCCTGCCCAATTTTCTGAGTGACCTTCATACAATACTGAACTTCTGCTTCAACTGCATTAGGGTTTACAGGAGGTTCTGGAAAGAAAGGCCCATACCCAATCACAGTCACCTGTACTTCCTTTTGGGTAACTAATTCATAAAAGGAGGATCATGTAACAGGTTTTCATTGTTCTATGATATCTAAATAAAGTATGGGACCCATACTCACTAAATGCCAAAGCATTCTACAGGATGAAGTGATTCTCTGGTCTGCTGTGGTGCTATTGCCATGCCAGCAAGTGAACGACTGTTCTGGCGGTCTTTGAGGGTGAGATTGCTTTTCTCTGCTTGAAATTGTTGAAAATATGTGTGAGAAGACTCACATTTTTTAACTAGCGGCACCCCGACAGTCATTGACTGTTGATCCTGGCCTTCATCAGCATACTGATATATTGCATGGGATGTTCCATGCATAGTTTTACATCCTGTGCACTCTCATGGAAGTCTACGTTGTCAATTGCACACTGTGTGAATCGACCTGACTTCAGACTCATGGGTATGAAAACCCCCATCTTGAGCTTCCTGCTCATCAGCAGCTGCTGCCATCGTAGCAATATAATGTTGGACATCTTGGTAGCTAATGCTATTTCCAAATCTATTTAGCATGGTTATGGTCTCCTTGCTCCGGGGGGCCTTTAGTATGTATATTGCAGTACCAATATGTTTTGGTGTTGGAACACCAGCAATGGCTGTACATATGTCTTGTCCAAGATTCAGTACCCGCTCGTGTTGTTTTGGGTTTAGCTGAACTCTCCCATCATTGCCTACTTCTGGAGTAGCATTGGTAAGCATCCTAGCCACATGATAGTAGAGAGTAGTACCCACACATTTTGAAGCTGCTTCATAAGACACATCCAGGTTAGTTTCACACATGTCTTTCTCTTGTAATGTGCACTCTTTAGCTGATGTAATCCTTTGACATTCTTCTCTGCCAAACTCTTTCCGTTCAGACCTTATTAATTTTGCTGCATTCTAACCGAACTTATTTGCATCCATTTGAGCCTGAGTATCATCGGGTTCGTTTTCACTTTCTTCTGTATATTCTGATTCTTCCATAGTTTGCTTTAACTTGGCGACTTCAGAAAGCAACTGTCCAACATTCAATTGTGCTGAACACAAGAGACTTGATGTTCCTTTCTGAGGAACTATGGTTACCCTACAGCCACTGGGATTAGTGTAGTATATCAGTAGGTGTCTTTTCAGACTTGCTGACCTGTAGAATGCTGCTTCATCTGCACCATGATCTTCTAACCACTGGCGATATCGGTCAGGAAGTTTAGTGGTATATAAGACACTTCCATTGTCAAACATTGGCCTATCAATTTGAGAAATTAGTCACCAGAACTCTACGTCATAGATGTCATCACCTTCTATGACTGTTCTTCTATTTATATAGTTATTAAAAATGATCTATGGTATTAAAAATCATGTGCTATCACGTCTAGGTATTCATCCCCAAACCCTTGCAACTTATGTAACATGGCACTGTCATTGAGTTCTTTGGCTTTTTGCCACATGGATTTTTGATGATCAACAGTTGCAGTCATCAACAGTTGCCTATTCCCCCTCTTATCACACTCCTTTTCACATACAAAACATTTACTCTTTTTTTTCACCCAACTTTCTTTATGCCCCTACTCACCGGACTCCTGGTCTCTCACTGTTGTGGTCTCTTGGGTTACCGCCTTCTCCTGCACTCCTGAAGCCCTCCAACTAACTTTTGTCTTGGGCCCATCTCCCTCTGGCTCCTCTGGCCACCCAACCCCCTGGCTCTGAGCCCCTTGGGTGGGAGAGCCGACTCCTACTGGAGCTCTATCTTATAATCTAGTAGAGCAACCAGTGGAGGGACAGCCAATCATCATCTGGCAGGACCTGGAAGTGTGCGTTGGGACTGTCCCACTAGACCCAACTTCGCCTACCAGGTGACAGGGTTTTTTCTGCTTTTCTTGTGCCCCCATAGGCTCAACAGTGCAATGCACACCAGTGCAAGATGTGCGCACTTCCATGCACGTTCACAGCAGCGCCGCTGCAGCCAATCACCTTACTGGAGATCCCGACTATTGCTACACCCCCAGTCTCCACTGGGGGTCACCAGACAGCGGGATCTTCTACCCCCCACCCTTCCAGGAAAGGAGAACTGTCCTCTGGATGCTCAATCCTTTCCTTCCCCGACGACCCCCGATGACCTGAGTCTGCTCCTGAACCTGGGTTGATGGCGTGGCTCAAGGTAAGGTGGCCAGTGTCTCAGCCCTCTGCACTACCGGGCCAGCCAAAACATTTACTCCTGTAATCAAATTGGCTGTTGATTGAAGATCACTTGACCATGTGAGATGGACCTGGTTGTTCACTGTCCTGTTCTGAAACTCTACGGCATTTTTGTTTTACAGTTTTTTTGTTGGTGTATGTGTTGCAATAACTTGCATGCATTACTGTTGTCTTTGCTAGGAACTGATCTTTACATAACACATCCCCAGCTGGAAAGCAACATCATCTTCACGGTTCTGAATTGCATACAAGAAGGCAAGATATCCAAGTTCTGTCAGTCTTTGTAAAGAATCTTGTTTTGCATCTTGCTGAAAAATGAGGCAGCAGGAGTAATTTGTGCTTGGTTGCTGCCTTTTAGTGCTAATTAGAATGCTGACTCCATGATTGATCAGTCACAAATCTGAAATACAGAAATACACATTATAAATACTTGGCACAAAGCATCACACTGATTACTTCAAGAGCATTTCCTAAATAGGCAGATTACTAATAAGATAAAACTCCTATATAGTCATTCAAACCATTCCAAAATCAAACTACAAATGCATACATGGCCAAAACTAGCAAATGCTGGGTAGGAAGGTGACCGCGTCTATTTTGGGGTATGGGTACATAAAATGGAATATCTCAGTCATAAGTCAAGATATTTGAGTCAGATTTCTTTTAAATGAAAGCAGAAACATTGTAGAAGATAGACATATTGTATAATGTAATATAAAGGCAATGATTACTTTGTCAGAGGAAACACCATGAAGTCTATTTAAAAATTTAGCTGAAAAGTCAGCAATTTTTGAAATATTTTCCTACAACAATTACATATACTGGTCCGCACTGTAAAGACATGATGACAATGAGACTTGATTTATGTGAGTAGCCTCAATGTACATAACTAGTACATATTTTAGACTGATCTGAGCAATATTTAAGATTCTAGATCCTATTTGGTAAAATTTTCACTTTTCCAGATTTTTCTCATATTTTTCGTTCATGTTGTACTTATTTCAGTGTGTAATCCCTAGGTGGCACTATCCTAAGGGCTACTACCCCTGCCTGCTTGGCTAGCAGCAGGTTAAGGGGCCTGAGTTCTGAAACGGGTGCCTCCACCCGGAGGTCAGGGTTGGTAGTGGTCAAGCTAACCTGGGCACAGTCCTCCGGGACACTGTAACCCTCCTCTTTCCTTACTAGTGGCCGAAACAAAACACAATAATCACTTTCACAATACCCCTGATATACCACACAAGTACCCACACTGTTTGCACATACCACCAAGGCTTTCCTCTGGCCCGGCCCTGGGGACCCCCTGTAAAACAAGGTTATACACAGCACATAACAGCAGTACAGTACTCCTTCACAAACTGGAACCACAGTCAGGGTAAATGCAAAAAATAATTAGATCTGATTTATTTAAGGGACTTGAACAAGGAAGGGGCATAATCAGGTTAATTTTCTTAAAGGCTGTATCAATCAAACAGTTATGCATGCACTTCAGGGTCCATAAACAGTCACACACTCTGGATACCCAGCTGGAGAATGGTGGGCTAGTCAGGAACGTTGCAGCTAGTTGGGGCCCTGTGATGGAAGAAAACAACATGCACAACACATACTATTTGTAATCCGGAGCCGGAGGGTTCAGTTCATGAAAAGAAAACAAGACAATCAAATGACACACTTTTAGATTAGGCTGTTGTTGCAGGGAGCTACCCTGATGATTACTCACGATACCCAAGACTGGACATAGGCTGGACGAAAATTGAGACAGCAGGTGGTTAATCTGGAGTGCCAGGAGAAGCAGTGCCCATCCGAATCGCCGCAGCATTGTTCCTGTTTAAGCGTGGAGCAGGGGGCTGAGCCCCAGGCAGGTCTCTCGTTGATGGCTTTCTCTGTGCAGTGGGTAGTCTGGCTGGGCCAGTGAGGCAAGCCCCAGCCAAATGGAGACAAATTCAGATACAGTCCATTTTGGGCTGGATACAGCTTCCAGCAAGCAGAACACGTTCACAGAGTGGGGAACCAAATCACGACCCACTAACAACTCACAGTACATTTACATCTAAAGAAATTCTACTGTATCAGGCAAACCACTCTCCGGTCGTGATCGCAGAGTCTCTGCACAAACCGGGGATTCAAAAGCAGCTGCGAATCCTGACAGGCCGATCGCATTCAGCAAAATCTTCAGTCTTCTTCAGGTGTGAGCCTGGTAAAAATCAGTAGCTTACTTTGTTCTCACAAACTCGGATTTAGTCCGAAATGATTCTCTTGTCTCCTTCTCGGAGCAGCAGGCAGACATGCAGGCCACAACTCAGGCCTTTCCACAGTTCTCTCACGTGAAACTACTCAGATGGCTGCTTGACTGTCTCAAGCTGTTGCTTCTTCAGCTCTCAGCTTTGATCTGACTCAACTGTCAGCAAGCCTGGGACTTTCCCCAGAATCCAAAAGGTTCAGTTGGCTGATCTGTCTGTCAGTCACAACAAAGGTTCCCCCTTCAGGTGCAAAAAGGCACCAAAAGCCCAAAACTACAATGCCTACAGATTTTGACTCCAGACAGCTCCTGTAGTCTGGCTCCATTTTAGGTCCCACCAGTACTGATTGGTCCAATTGGGCAGTCCAGGACCAAGATAGTGGAGATAAACAAAAGAGTCCTTGCTGCAAAGAAGGCAGGTTAGACAAACTACATTATCATTATCACTCTAATCGATTTTCAGCAAATAGTTGCATCTTTCAACAGAGCTCCCTCTCAGATTACTTATGACTGCAATCCAGGCAGCTCTTAAAGAGACAGTGCACAGAGGCTATACAGGCACTCTCTGGCAATCACATTTAAACTGCAAAACGCAGGACACCAGCCTGGCAGTGAGCATTTAGGCAAGCTCAAGGAAGAATTTTCAGGAACCCCCATTTGTAGGGGGGGTTACACCCTTCCCTGCCTGGAGAAAACTTGGCGTCCGCGTCCAGTCTGTACCATCACAATATTGCAAATGCAAACTATATGAGACATTTATACCATTAGCATGTTATGCAAGTGACATCTGATACATCAGTCAACGTAAACTTATACCTTTGCTATACATATTCTCTACACTTCACAATACTATATCCATTCTGACAAGACATCATGCATATTTCACACAGGTAATTTACACTTTACTATGCGGAATCATGTAATAACTTCTTGTACATTGAACAGCGTAAGAGGGGGCCCTTCCCTATCAGCTAACTTGGGGCGAGATGGGGCAGGGGCACCATACCTAGAAGGCAGAACAATCAACCTGGAATTGGCATTTAGGTTCAGTTTAGGCAGTGAGCTCTGAGAAACATAAACCCCTTTGTGGACAGCATTAAGAGGCAAATCCACTGGTCTCCCGGAAAAATCATAACAGAAGCATACTACTGGCTTGACAGCTCGGCCAGTCTTTCTGAGGGGGACAACTACAATCTCTGTACTCTCAGCAGTGGTCTGGGGACTCTCGTCACTTGTGAGGGGTGCCTCTGCCTGGATGGGAACGTCCAAACTTGGGGCACTGTCGGCTCCTTGCTCTGCAGGCTCTGTTTGTACAAAACTTGACTCATTTTGCAAAGGCCCAGGCACAATCAAACTTTGGGGCACTGAAGGGGGGTTGTCAGCACTCTCATGATGTTCTTGAAATTCTGAAATGTCACTAGAAAGACTCATTCCATCAGCTCCTCCCTTAGGCAAATCATACAGTTCCACAATACACAGAGACTCAGCATCTCCAGATGTGATACTTTGCACTTCACTTTCAGGGAGCATTGGCTCCAAGGACAAAGCTGGGGAGTTAGGCAGCCCAGTAGGCCCAGCTTCATCCCCACAATTAATCATGAGGTTATCTCAAAACAGCTGACTCAGTTCATAAGAGGGGTAATAGGCATAGTCGCACTCACTTTCTTCAGAAGTGGACTGACAGTCCCTATCATTCTGGGCCTGCTGTGGAGGAAACCTTAAATCTGTGACCACTAGGGTAGGTTAACTATGTCTCTTTCTTGCAGCAGCATGAGTCACTGGCCAAGGGGGCTCAATTTCTGGGGGTTCAGCCTCAATCATGACTTGGCTAATAGGCAGCAAGTGGTTATGGTGCATGGTCTTGACAGCTTTGGAGTTGTTCTCTGGACACACCTTGTACACTGGAAAATCATCCAACTTTCCAACTACTACATGGGGAAGATGGTGCCACCAATCAGCAATTTTGTGTTTACCATGCAGTCCTAAATTGCATAACAACACATGGTCTCCAGGTCGAAGCTCTTGAGCCTTTATTTTTTTATCATGCCTCTCTTTGTTGGCTAGATTTCTCTTGGCGGCAACTGTCTGGGCCAGTTGATAGGCATGGTTCAATTGAGCTTTCAGTTTTTGTACACATTGCAAATAGTTTTCAGCTCGGACCTGATCTTGAGAGACCCCAAAACAGACATCAACTGGCAGCCAGGCCTCTCTCCTGAACATGAGGCAGTAGGGGGAGAACCCAGTAGCATCATTTTTCGTGCAATTGTATGTGTGTACTAAGGTGCTAATCTGCTGGCTCCATTTATGCTTGTCTTTTGGGTGGAGGGTGCCCAGCATGTCTAGAAGGGTGCAATTAAAATATTCTAGTTGAGGGTCTCTCTTCGGGTTATAGGAGGTGGTTCTTGACTTTTGCACCCCCCCCCCATAGAAAGAGCATTTCTTTGATTAGTTGACTCTCAAAGTCTCTGCCCTGGTCAGAGTGGATCCGCTGGGGGGCACCATAGTGGACGAAGAAATTTTCCACTATCACCTTGGCCACAGTAGATGCCTTTTGATCTTTGGAGGGAAAAGCTTGTGTATACCGTGTGAAATGATCCGTAACCACTAACACATTGCCAATGTTCCGCTGATCAGGTTCTAAACAAAAGAAGTCTATGCAGACTAGTTCCATGGGGGTGCTGGTAGTAATATTAACAAGGGGAGCAGCCCTCAGAGGCAGGGCTTTTCTTTGCAGGCAGCAACTACAAGTCTTTACATGGTGCTCAACATCGGCCCCCATTTTGGGCCAGTAGAAGCGAGATCGTACCAGGTCAAGGGTTCTGTCAATACCGAGGTGCCCCATGTGATTGTGGAGGGATCCAGTACCAAATCTTTAAAGGCCATGGACAGAACCAATTGTTGCTTATCTACTTTGCCAGTACGATCTACTGTCTCTCTATGCAACAACTGATCAAGCAACTTCTATCTGGGGCCTTCTTTAAACAATAAAGCAGTTCGCAAGTCAGTGGAACATAACTTAGACACCTCTTTCCTCGTACGCAGGGCATCAAGTGCTGGCTGAATCATAGGATCTTGGGATTGAGCCCACTGAATGCTGTCATTGTCAAACTGAGATAGTGCACTAATATCTAGAGCAGAGAAGTGGCAATAAGCAGCTGGTGTGCAGGTGTCAGAAGGGCCCAAGCAATCTACTAAACAGTCCACTGTGTCCGCAGATATCTGTTCATCTCTATCAAACTTTTCTGGCACAATGCTCAAATGTCAGGTTCAGACAGCCTGACCCAATAACTTTTGGAAGTGGGCCTTCGTGATAGGGGGTCAGCATCAATATGGTTCAGGCCCGGTCTGTATTCGACAGCATAATCATAGGTTGACAATGCAGAAAGCCACCGGTGCCCAGTGGCGTCTAACTTAGCTGAAGTCTGTACATAGGTCAACGGGTTATTGTCAGTCTTCACCAATATCTTTGCTCCATAGAGGTATTCATGAAACTGGTCAATGATGGCCCATTTTAGCACAAGGAACTCCAACTTATGCACAGGGTAGTTTCGTTCGGATGGGGTCAAGCTCCTACTGGTGAAAGCTACTGGTCTCAGGCCATCCTCATGGTCTTGATACAGCACCGCTCCTAGACTCTGCAGGCTAGCATCCGTATGTTTGGTGGGATCAGCATAGGCAGGGATGGGGGCATGGGTGAGCTGGTATATGATCTCGTGGAAGGCTGCTTCACAGTCTGGCATCCAGCGGGGCCCGAAGAGTTCACCTGGGTGGAAGTATACTTTTTCTGGTTCTTTAATGGCCCCTTTTTTGTATTTATGATTGGTAGGAGGGTAACCCTGGGTAAGGTTCAAGAGTGGGCGAATCACCTTGGAATAGTCTTTTATGAACCTGTGGTACTAGCCACAGAACCCCAGAAACATTGTAATTCTTTCAGCTTATGGGGCTGGGGCCAAGTCAGTGCTGCAACCTTACTGGGATCAGTCTCTATCCCTTTTGTAGATACTATGTGCCCCATATACTTTACGGAGGTTTGGAAAAACTGGCATTTGTCAATGGACAGCTTGAGGCCGAAGTCTTCCAGTCATTCTAGAACTTTAAACAGTCGGTTCTCATGCTCCTCTAAGGTGCTCCCAAACACAATGACATTGTCCAAGTACACCAGGCATTCCAGCAAATTCATATCTCCCACTGCATGTTCCATCAGTCGCTGAAAGGTGGCTGGGGTGCCCGATGTCACCTGTGGCATCCTCAGAAACTCATAGAACCCCAATGGACAGATGAAGGCTGTTTTCTCATGGTCTTCCGGGGCCATCGGGATTTGGTAGTATCCGCTGCGAAGATTCAACACCGAGAACCATTTGATCCCATTCAAGCAGTCCAGTGCATCTTGTATACGAGACATAGTGTATTAGTCTGGGATGGACCACTGGTTCAGGGTTCGATAATCAACACACATCCTCCCAGACCCATTCTTCTTATGCACAGCCACAATGGGAGAGGTGTATGGGCTCCTGAATTCTTGTATCATGCCAGCAGCGAGCATTTCCTGCAGGTGTCATCTCACATCATCTATGTCTGCTGGGGCTAGACATCGGGACCTCTCTCGAAATGGCTGTTCATTGTGCAGGCATATGTGATGCTCCGCACCCTGGACACATCCCACATCCCATTCCTTCAACAAAAACAATTGGTTTCTCTGGACAAGTCTCTTGCTAATTCTAGCCTTCTATTCAGCTGGCAACAGGGAGTCACTAAAGCCAAACAAGTCTGGGGTCACTCTCTCCTTCTCACCAGGGTGCTTGTTGCTGGGCAATACTGCAGTGTCTGTGCAGTGTACCGTAGCTAGGGTGCACCCTCTGTTCACCCGGACCTCCCGATCTGACGCATTTCGAATCTGGACCATCACTCATCATGCATAGGCATGGGTACGGGCAGGCAAGATGCTGGGTTTAACCAATAATCCTTCTGGCAATTTTCTATCGTGTGGCACATCCAACATCAGTATTTTGTTCTTGACATCTTTCCGGAGGCGGACCTCCCCTTGAATGGTACACTGGGTGTTAGAGGCCAGTACCATAGAATTGGGATCCTTCTTCCACATGATCCCCACCGGTTCATCCTGATCTACTTCCTTGGGTTTCTGTTGCAAATCATAGGCCTTCTTCATCAGAGCTGGAATTCTCAGGGCCCTCCCAGTCTATCGCCCTTGTTTCTCATGACAGAGTTGTGCCAGTCTCCCAAACAAATGGCCATTTGTCCCAATTAACAGGGAGACCCCAGCATACAGTCTGGTGGGGGGACACTCTAGGGCCAATGTCTCTACTCGCTACATCAGTTACAGTTGCAGGAAAAGACAACCAGAGGCGGACATACCCTAGGTAGGGATAAGACTTGTTGCTCAGGCCCCACACATGTAGGCCTTCCAGGGATTGCAAAGGCACATCAGATAAGTGTTTGTCATACCAGTCCTGGAATACAATGGTCACTTGTGACCCACTGTCAAGCACAGCCCGAGTATGAATATCATTCACAGTCACCGTAGTCTCCATTGAAGGGCCCACTATTTAGGACCAGTCTGGAGAGGCAGTAACAGAGGCATGGACAGATGATTTAGCCACAAAAAAAAAAAATCTGAGTTAGGGTTTCTCGAACCCTCACTGCAGTAATTTCAGGCACCCCTTGGCCGCTGCTTTGCTTTTCGGAGCTCCCCTTGTAGTCTGTGTACTACTCTTTCTAAGTCCTTCTGAGACCGGCATTCTCTTTTCATATGGCCATCCTTTCCACAGTTGTGACAAATGATAGAGTCCTGGGTCAAGCTGGGAGAGAACATCGTATGAGGAACTGAAGCAGTAGTAAGAGACTGGGGTCTAGTATCTGCTTGCAGCGGTGAGAGTGGTGCAACGTGTCTTAACAGTTCCTTTAGAGTGGCAGTCAATCCGGTGATCTCAGCCTTGGAGCCACCCTTGGTAGCGGATGCCTGAGGGTGCACCCCCACCCCAATGGCAGTCACGTCCTGACAGGGACCAGAATCTTGTTCCATGGGGGAAACCTTTGCAGAGGCACCTGTCTTCAACTCTCGGACTTCTTTTAGTAGCTCATCTTTCCAATGCTGGGCCTAGGGTGGGAAGTCCTTTGCATTCTCAGAGTGCTCGTTAAGTGACAACTTTTGCCTCTGAGCCTCACTAGGCTGATCACTCTCGGTCACTTGCACGGCAGCAGCAGATATGGGTGCAATTCCCCCACTGGGTCACCTTTGCTTAACCCCCCGAATTTCTTTCATTAGCTCGTCATAGAAGTGGGGCGATTCCAGTCAGGTGGCAAGGTGCAACTGAAGCAGTAACAATTCTGAAAACAGAGCAGACTTAAGGATCTGGTCCAGCCTAGTTTGATCTAATTCATTTGATGGCAAACTACCCTTTCTGAGGCACTCTTGTAGCAGCTTTTCAAGCCGAGGTACATACACAGACAATGGCTCCCCTGGGTACTGCTGAGTATTTTTTACTCTCCACCACAGATCCTCATTTGAATCTGGACTCCCATACATATTCTCCAATGCATCAAGATAGTCCTGTGCAGTTGCTCCAGGGTTATTGACCTGTTTGGCACAGATGGTAGCCAGGGCAGGACCTCGGAGGCTCTCACTCAACCTCTTTTGTTTCTCTGCTTCCGAGCATTGCCATTCAAGTACTAGAAGGGCAATATAGTCTATCCAGGTCTCCCAGTCATCCTCCCTCTGGGGGGTGAGCAGGGCGCCCAAGAAGATTCTCAGCCTTCGGTAAGAGTCATGACTAATGGCAGGTACAGATATAGGGTCCAGCATTGGCACAAGCTCAGAAGGTGGGGCAGTAACAGGTGCTGGGGTGCGAGGGGGTGTTGGGGAAGCAACACCCCCAGATGGCATGAATAGTTTCTTAAAGTCCTCTATGGTTTTCCCTTCCTCTAGCAACAACTTAGCAAATTTCTCCTCAAAAGTCTCAGATAATGGTAGGAGCTCATCCTCCCTGGGGTCTTTACTGTCTTTTGTTATCACTCTCCAGGCAGCTGGAACCCCTTCTGGGGCAGTAGTCTGTGGCACTTTAGAGCTGTCCACGAGGTCACTACACTCTACCAAGGCTATGAAAGTGGGCGATCAAATCAGTCTGTCGACCCACCACCACAGGGTTTTTTAAACATGTAACTTTGGAGAGTGCTCTCTCTACAGTGTCTTTACTGGTACCCAGGGGAATATCCAGTATAAGTAGAGCATTTTGGGGGTCAATCTCCTGCCTAGTACACCACCCCACCAACTGGTGTACAGCCATTTCTACTGGGGTAGCCATTAATCTTCAACAATAATTCATAACTTTTGGCCATTAGAAGGCACAAAATCCCAGCGGTGAGCCTCCAAAATGTAATTCCTAGGTGGCGCTATCCCAAGGGTTACTACTACTCCTGCCTGCTTGGCTAGCAGCAGGTTAAGGGGCCTGAATTCTGAAACGGGTGCCTCCACCCAGAGGTCAGGGTTGGTAGTGGTCAAGCTAACCTGGGCACAGCCCTCCGGGACACTGTAACCCCCCTCTTTCCTTACTAGTGGCCAGAACAATACACAGTAATCACTTTCACAATACCCCTGATACACCACACAAGTACCCACACTGTTTGCACTTACCATCAGGGCTTTCCTCTGGCCCGACCCTGGGAACCCTCTGTAAAACAAGGTTATACACAGCAAATAACAGCAGTACAGTACTACTCTTGCACAAACTGGAACCACAGTCAGGGTAAATGCAAAAAAGAATTAGATCTGATTTATTTAAGGAGCTTGAAGAAGGGAGGGGCGTAATCAGGTTAATTTGCTTAAAGGCTGTATCAATCAAACAGTTATGCATGCACTTCAGGGTCCATAAACAGTCACACACTCTGGGTACCCAGATGGAGAACGGTGGGCTAGCCAGGAACGTTGCAGCTGGTTGGGGCCCTGTGATGGAAGAAAACAACATGCACAACACACACTATTTGTAATCCAGAGCCAGAGGGCTCAGTTCATGAAAAGAAAACAACAAGACAATCAGATGACACACTTTTAGATTAGGGTGTTGTTGCAGGGAGCTACACTGATGATTACTCATGATACCCAAGAATGGATACAGGCTGGATGAAAATCGAGACAGCAGGTGGTTAATCTGGAGTGCCAGGAGAAGCAGGGCCCACACGAATTGCTGAGGCATCATTCCTGTTCAAGCGTGGAGCTTGGGGTTGATCCCCAGTCAGGTCTCTCGTCAATGGCTTTCTCTGTGCAGTGGGTAGTCTGGCTGGGCCAGTGTGGCAAGGCCCAGGCCAAATGGAGACAGATTCGGATACAGTCTGTTTTGGGCAGGATACAGCTTCCAGCAAGCAGAACACTGTCCACAGAGTGAGGAACCAAATCACGACCCACTAACAACTCACAGCACATTTGCATGAAAGGAATTCTACTGTACCAGGCAAACTGCTCTTCGGTCATGATTGCAGAGTCTCTGCACAAACCGGTGATTCAAAAGCAGATGGAAATCCTGACAGGCCGATCGCATTCAGCAAAATCTTTGGTCTTCTTCAGGTATGAGCCTGGTAAAAATCAGTGGCTTACTTCATTCTCACAAACTCGGATTTAGTCCGAAATGATTCTCTTGTCTCCCTCTCAGGGGCAGCAGACAGACATGCAGGCCACAACTCAGGCCTTTCCACAGTTCTCCGTGAAACTACTCAGACGACTGCTTGACTGTCTCAAGCTGTTGCTTCTTCAGCTCCCAACTTTGATCTGACTCAACTGCCAGCAAGCCTGGGACTTTCCCCAGAATCCAAAAGGTTCGGTTGGCTGATCTGTCAGTCACAACAAAGGCTCCTCCTTCAGGTGCAAAAAGGCACCAAAAGCCCAAAACTACAATTCCTACAGATTTTGATTCCAGACAGCTCTTGTAGTCTGGCTCCATTTAAGGTCCCACCAGTACTGAGTGGTCCAATTCGGCAGCCCAGGACCAAGATAGTGGAGATAAACAAAAGAGTCCTTGCTGCAAAGAAGGCAGGTTAGACAAACTACATTATCATTATCAGTCTAATTGATTTTCAGCAAATAGTTACATCTTTCAACAGAGCTCCCTCTCAGATTACTTATGACTGCAATCCAGGCAGCTCTTAAAGAGACAGTGCACAAAGGCTATACAGGCACTCTCTGGCAATCACATTTAAACTGCTAAAACGCAGGACACCAGCCTGGCAGTGAGCATTTAGGCAAGCTCAAGGAAGACTTTTCGGAAACCCCATTTGTAGGGGGGTTACAAGTGTATTTCACAACTTGAATAACAGTTGTGACAGAGCAGGCCTCTTGATTATGGTATTATATAGTCTCTTCTTTCCAGAAATGGTGGCCTGTAAAGTATAGCAAGAGGTGTCAGGTCCAACCAATTTCTGAGGACTTTTGTGGCTCTGGATCCCTTACTATCAAAAACAGGTCTAACAATTAATTTTTTTTTTACTGTTTTCAAACTGTGGGAGTACATTAGTTCATAAAGTAATCCAATGCTGAATTATTAGTTAGGTAACTGTATTAACCTTTAACTGATTACAACTAACACATTAGAAGCAGTCATTTTAGTGTATCATCAATATTAGTTTCCTTATAGCCACAGAATAAAAAAAAAATCAACTGCTGTAAATACCCCAGTATGTATAAAAATACATTTTAATACCTTTTAAGCCATTTTTAATTAATTATTTTGGGACTAGGTCTGTCTGACAAAGTCCAGGCACAGACGTCATCTCTGCATCACCAAGGCATCTCTGTAATGCTGCGGACCCAAATCCTAAACTCGTGCATGGCCACTTTTTGTATGTCTGAAGGTGATATAAATTAAGACTGTATTCTAAAAGTATGTTTATTCTGAACTCGTAGATCTCTGTCTCAACTGAAACACACACTGTAAAGGCATTAAAACCACGTCTGTAAACACTCAGCTGAAATCCCAAGCATGCGCATCAGTGGGAGTGCTAATGCACATCCTCGGGATCTCAGTTGAGTTTTTTCAGACATGGTCTTAATGCCTTTCCAGTGTGCATTTTCAGTTGACACAGATATCTAGGAGTTTAGAACGAAATAGACTTTTGGAATACGGTCTTAATTTATTTCACCTTCAGACATACAAAAACGGCCATGTACGAGTTTAGGATTTGAGTCTGTAGCATTACAGGGATGCCTTTGTGAGGTAGAGCTGCTTTTGGTACCTGGCGTTTATCAGACAGAACTCGTCCCAAATTAATGAATTAAAAATGACTTAAAAGGTATTAAAATGTACTTTTATACGTATTGAGGCATTTACAGGAGTTGTTGTTTTTTTATTCTGTTTCCAAGGCAACTGGTCACACATGAACAAAAATAAGGTGAGGGGTTTCTGTGTTTTTTGACAGGGCACAAGGATATTGCTGTAGGCAAACAGGATCTTCTCAGGGGTCTTGTTTTTAGCAATTCTGTTATGAGGGAATAGCAGTACAGGCACGGAATGCTGATGACCAATCAGCTTCTCAGATTTTTCCTATTCAGTGCATATTTAGAAATAATTTTCTGTTATCTTTAAACAAAGCAGTGCAGATATCTGTGCCTAGATACCAAAACAGACAAGTGCCAGATACAAACAAACAAAGTTACTTCATTGCCAAGTCTGTCATAGATGCCCCAGCACTTTGATTCTATCTGGAATCTTTGTCAGGGGGCGGGATCATTGACGTAACATTAGTCCCTTAAATAACCACAGTCAAATTACTTTTTAAATTCTTAAAGGTACAGTACCACTATAATATAATGTGGCTAGTAGTGGGAACAAGTGGTTTACAACTACAATAAGTACATATTTATTTATTTATTTAAATGTTTTACCAGGAAAGGCACACTGAGCAGATAATGCTCATTTCCTGATGTGTCCTGGGGAAGGGGGTACAGGGATAATAGTGAGGATACAAGCAGGTACAACAGCAAAATGAATACAGTAGTAAAAACACATACAGTATTAAATAACAGATAAAGTATAAACTGGATGATGAGAAATACAGAAACTACTGAACAAAAAGTAAACAATAACAGAACAGAAATTGTAAGTAAATATACTACTCAGATGACACAAGATATAAAACATAGCATCAAGTAGCATGGAACATTTGTAAGTTCTAACCTGTTTAATTCAACCTGGAGGCAAAATAAGATAAGGTGAGGAGGGAGTTAAGCACAATTGCAGGTAGTGGAGGAAAGGTTCCTTAGGAGGGAATTGAGGACCTTTTGGGGCAGTAGTGTGCCGGGCTGGTTGGGGGAGGGAGTTCCATATTTTTGGGAAGTGGAAGGAGAAAGCTGACTGGCCTGCTGTGGAGGACCTGGAGGGAAGGTTTAAGGTTCGGAAGTCATGGTTTCTAAGGGGGCGAGAGGTACGTGGTTTGAGGGAAATTGAGGAGGAGAGATATGAGAGGAGAGAGTGAAACCAGAATTTAGCTAGAAAGGAGGCGCAGTGGATACGATGCCTGTCTGCTAGGGAGGGGAGGGAGTGAGCCTGGTAAAGGTTGCAGTGATAGGTGCAGGGAGGACAGTCCAGAGCAAAATGGCAGAAGGAATGGAAGATAGAGTCCAGCCTGGTTAGGGAAGGTTTGGGAGCGGCACTGTAGACTATATCTCCGTTGTCAAATATAGGGAAGATCATTTTCTGGATCAATGCAGGGCCAATCGGCAATGGGATGCATCTAAAGTATTATCAAACATAGCTATTCATAAGAAATCATTATTACAAAGCAGACATCATATAATTCAAGCAATCCCAGAATTATAAATAATTCTATAACAGTTCTCAATTTCGTACACAAATAGGAATTCATCTCTTCATTTACATAGCGAGAAATACAAATAGCAGTAAAGTTCTTGGGAATGAGACAGAAGGTTCAGGGGTGGGGTTATGATATTGTTCAAATATAGCACAGATTTGGGCTAAAGTGGGCAAATTTTAGAACTTCGCGATCAACCATTATTTAGCCATTCTGGTTCCTCAGAATCTTGGTACACATGGAGATCTGCTGAAAATTCCATTTGATTCCAGTTTCCATACAGACACATTTTTTTTAAAGTTACATTTTATTTTTATTTTTTAACAGAGGGATCTAAAAGAATAATACTGATGCATTTCTCATACTCAGAGTAAATCAGAAGCTTTTGGAAATAAATCAGAGACAGACTCAGAACTGGGTCACAGCTGACCCACCCATCCCTACCGAAAATTCCATTTGGTTCCATTTTCAGCAAGACAGAAAAAAAAAACATCCTTTGGACAACCAATAGTGAGGGAGATAGAAGGAGACATATGAGCAAAATGAATTCACACTAAACGTGTAAGTAACTTCTGTTCAGATGTTTGCATTCTCCAGTTGTCATTTCACAGAAACAGCTACCAGTCAATTTTATCATTGAAGCCTATGGAGTCAATGTTCTGAGTATGTAGATACACTTCATTTCACTTTGCAGAAGTTTCTGCAGTCTGTCCTCTCCCCTTGCCGAATTTTTATCTTGTTCTATCCCCATACAAACATTGCCCCTAGGGTCCAAGTTATGACAGTTCTTATAATGTGCTGCCAGTGGTGTATCAACCTGGTTTAGTGTCTCTTGCATGTTCTTGGACCCTCCTTTTTAACAATCTAATAGTTCTTCCAACATATAATTTACCACAGGGGCACTGAATCACACACACACAAATTCTGAAGTACACCGAATGAACTGTCTTACTTCTAGTTTCTGGCCTGTTTTGTGGATGTGAAAATTTTCTGCCCTGATTGGTGTACTCACAGATATTACATCGGCCACACTTGTCTTATAGGGCACAGTTCCCCCCTGCTCCACCTAAACAAACTGAGACACACACCAAGCAATGAAAAGAAAATGGCCACAGCCATGTGTTTATTATTCAACCAGTTATCAATACAGTCGGCTAGGCGTGCACTGCCAGGTGGTCTTGGTTGGTATACACTAAAGCCAAACACCAGCCTTCCCTTCCCTGAGGGAAGCCAGTCAATACTGCAAACCCATGCAAGGTACCTGGCCTCTGGGGCATGAGGAATGGCTCTTGACCAGCTGCCGTGGTGTCCCCCCCATTCAGAGACACCATAATGCTGCGGGCCCTCACCCAAAAAGGCTGCTGTTCCAGTTGCCACCATATTCACAAAGTGGTGAGCCATGGCCAGACAGCCCAGCACTCCCGTGAGCCTCCGGGTGATCTGTCTGCACCAGACCATGATCCCCCGTTACCCCCTCTACATCGACCAACCAATACAAATTCCAGTTTTAGTACCTTCCAAAACTACCGTGGCTTCCATTTTATGACTATGACAGTCTAACCTCCCTAACCTGCCCCATCCTTGCTGGAGAAGATGAAAAACCCAGAAAACCCTGTGGGCAAAACCAGGAAAATTCTTTCTTGACCCCTAAGGTGGTCCCCCTAGTGGGTTAGTGAACCCCTTCCTGTCTGTCATCCCCCCTGCTTTTAAAAGGGTGGGTTTCATCTGAGGAGAGAGGAACAAAGAGAGAAGGCCCCTCTGGCACCAGCTCTACATAAGGTGCTTCTCCCCCCAGCCTCGGACCACCCTCTCCCCTGGAAACTCACCTGCCTACCTCAACTACCCCCCTGCCCCTATTGGGTGGTGTCCACATGCCACTCAACCTCACTTCCCCCTTCCCCCTGCCTGCCCAGTTGTCACTCAAGGGGACGTGCCCACAGGCAAATGCCCGCCCCCCCGCTATGCATTGTGGGCTTTTCTATTGTCTTATAGGGCACAGTCCTCCCCGCTCCACCTAAACAAACTGAGACACACACCAAGCAATGGAGAGAAAATGGCTACAGCCATGTGTTGTTTATTCAACCGATTGATCAATACAGTTGGCTAGATGTGCATTGCCAGGTGGTCTTGGTTGGTGTACACTAAAGCCAAACACCAGCCTTTCCTTCCCCTGAGGGAAGTCGCTCAATACTGCAAACCCACACAAGGTGCCTGGCCTCTGGGACATGAGGAGTGGCTCTTGACTGGCTGCCGTGGTTTTCCCCCCATTTGGGGATGCCATAGTGTCTCAGGCCCTCGCCCAAAAAGGCTGCAATCCTGGCTGCCACCATATTCGTAAAGTGCTGAGCCATGGCCAGACAGCCCAGCACACCCATCAGCCTCTGGGTGATCTGTCTGCAGCAGTCCATGATCCCCCGTTACCCCCTCTGCATCGACCAGCCAATACCACCTTGATGCCACAGGATGAGCTTCCTACCCGCTCACCTCTCCACAAGCACATCATGTCAAGAATCTCTCTATTGCCTGCCATATGTCCTCTAGAAATCTATCTAACCCTGTACTAGACAGGTTATTTCCATCTTTGGCACATACCCTGGTTCCTGAATCCCAGTGCCATCATGCGTTACTGCAGTTCCACCAATGCTCCAAATAAATGCCCTTGTGGCCACATTGTGCAGCTGTCACACCTTCTCTAGGGCCTTGGGGGTTGCGTGCATGGCATCACTGCTTTCTTTGAATAACATCAGGCCACACAATATGCACGTCTGGCCATATGCCCTTCAAATAACTTAAGTCCTTTTTTTGCATATCTTAGCAGATCAATGGATTATACAGTCCCCATGTCATTGTCTCCCCCCAAAATAAACCACCAGGATCTGGGACGGTCCCCTCCATCAGGCTTCTGTTAACACCATTGGGAGTAATCCTTGCCAACACATGCCCCTGTGGCCTAGCCAATGTGCTTCAAAGGCCTGCGAATCCAAGAACAAACATTTACCACCCTGGCTCTGCACTGTATGTCTGGCTGCCCAGTGCACAAAGGAGTGCCCAAACACCCAAATCATCATTCTCTGGAACCTGGGACCTCCCAAGACAAAGAAAAAGGTTAAAGCATATGTGGCCTTACAGCACTTTCGAATGCTTATGACCACCATCTACCCAATACCTGAATCTGTTTGTCTGCGAACCCTTCTGCCTGCACGTGCAATGAAGTTCTGATCCAGAAGAAGTGAGTGTTGAACCCCTTCGCATTCATCTCCAGCCTTTCCAAGATTTTGCACAACACCCACCCGAACTGAAAGTCTGTGACCGGGGACCAGTCTTCATGACAGAAGAATGCTGTGCCCCCACTTGTTCTCTGTGTGATGTAATTCTGGACCCTTGCCCGGACCTCCCACTGAACCCCTGGTGGAGACCTTAAAAGGCAACAGCACCCCCTTGCCATGCTGTCTGTCTTGCTCCTATACAACTGTATGAGCATGCCCACTTTTGTCAGTGTGACGTCCTCATCTGTTGATGCCACAGGCAGCCCTGCCGCTTTGCTAAGCTGCACTATTTCAGATACACAGAAGACTCTGCAGAAAGCCACCATGAAGGCCATTCTGACAGGTGGGATTCCAACTCAGAGAAGCAAACTCCCAGCAGCACCCCCCACATATGGTTCAAAAGCTCCAGGCTAATTGACTGCCTGCCATCAGGTCTCTTCAGGGCCTCTGGGGCCCAATCTTCCAGCATCTTGCCCAGGGGAAAGGCTCCCGTGGGATCAGCATATCCCATAACCTTGGAAAATCAGGCAATATTCACCAGGTGTTCCCGACTACAGCCTGTGACTCCTTCCCCACCTCATATGGAGGACGTAGGTGCACAAGTGGTCCACCGGGATGGGCCAACTATTTCCCCAACCTTGCCCATGGTGTACACTTAAAAAAATATCCACCCTCTTTTAATAATTGCCCTCATGCTAGGAGCCAATAACCACCCTGATTAATTCCCAGGCTTCGGTATTACAAACTCCCACAGGTATGCTGGGACCTCTTTGGGATACCTCTCTGCTGCTGGTGCAAGCTGCCAAAATCTCTGCCACTGTGAACGAGAAAGAGCATCAGCCGTTCCACTGACCACACCTGGCACATGCAGTGCCATTATTTTAATATACTGCAATAAACATTTCAACACAAAACCCTCATCAGAGTCTCCATAGGTCTGAGCTGTTGATTTATGGTATGCCCCACCTCCGTGTTGTCTGACCTAAAGCTAAAGGTTCTATCTCTAGACTGCTCCCTCTATATCACCAGTGCTACCACTATGGGAAAGAATTCCAATAAGGTCACCTGTCTGAACTGGCCCCCAGAGGCCCATGATGAGGGCCAGTGGCCTGTGCACCACTAGCCCTGAAAATATGCCCCTGAGAGACAAACACAGTTGGTGAAAATCAACCACACATCAAAGAAGCCATTGTAGCTGCTTGATCTGGACACCTAATGGGTATCTGTTGCATCTGGTGACTAATACCTGTTATGGACAAACTGGTAATAAACTACTAAATATTTCAGGAATTGTCAACTTGGGTGGAGAACCGGCTGAGTGGAAGAACACAAAGGGTAGCTTTTGCTAATCGTTATCATTTGGTAACCTGGTAAAGACCAGTAAACAATGCCTGTTTTCAGGGGCAAATCAGGAGCACTCAAGAGGTTAAGTGAGTAGCTTAGGGTCACACAGTATGCAAGTGAAGGTTGTGGGAATCAAACCCAGATCATCTGGATGTACCCAACTCACCCACTGCTCATGACTGTGGCCTCCAAGCTATATTGCCAGCACTCCTCCCCCCAAAATGTTAAGGCATTGTTCCATACATCATATATCTGATCAGAGAAATAAGATGGCATTCTTTATTGACATGATAAGATATAAGCAACTCCTAAACATACACCAACCACTTGGACAAGCTTGAAGACTAACTTGGGTGGAGAACTGGCTGAGTTCAAGAACACAAAGGGTAGCTTCTGCTATTCGTTATCATTTGGTAACCTGGTAACGACCAGTAAATAATGTCTGTTTTCAGGGGCAACCCAGGAGCACTCGAGAGATTAAGTGAGTAGCTTAGGGTCACACAGTATGCAAGCGGAGGTTGTGGGAATGAAACCCAGGTCATCTGGATGTACCCAACTCTCCCACTGCTTATGACTGTGACCTCCAAGCTATATTGCCTGCACTCCTCCCCCCAAAATGTTAAGGCATTGTTCCATACATCATATATCTGATCACAAAGAAATAAGATGGCATTCTTTATTGACATGATAAGATATAAGCAACTCCCAAACATGCGCCAACCACTGGGACAAGCTTGAAGACTAACTAGCCTGGAGGTTGGCTTCCACAATCCCAAATTACACACCAGCTTAAACTCATTGGCAACACTTGGCAGTCGGCATCTCAGGCTGAAAGGCAAAGCAAGTAATTCCTTTGCTTCTAGCCTCTCATGACCTTGCTGAACAAGTCCATGCAGTGTGGTCACTGTCACCAGCCAACTCCCATGGGGCGGGATTCTCCGCATCACAGTGAATCTCTCCTGTGACAGGAGTCAGGGATACCCCTTCTCTGTTCTTTTAGCATGCTCGCTGTTTCACAACTGAACATACGCCAGAGAATCCCAGGGTTCCCTCTCTCCATATGAGGGGGTGAAAATACAGTCTTGAGTCTGTGTTCCTGGGCTAGAACCCTCTTGGCCACTGCACAATGAACCAGAACGTCACAGGCTTGTATAGACTTTGGGGGGACCTATACATCCTATTATGTGTCCTTCCCCAGAAATGCAGAGACCAGTTCAACCCCCCCCCCACAGACTACCCATGAGACATTTTGTATTTCTTCCCCTCCTTTTGTCCACAGAGTCCCTAGCGGTACTTCACTTTGGTAGTGTTTGGTCCTTAAAACAGTCACACAGGCGTATTATGGTTTGAACAACCGTCTCCAAGGCAACACACACAGATGACACTGGCAGAATTATCTTAAAAGTAAGCCAAAAGCTTTGCTAATTAATTAATAAATTCAGTAAATAATATAAAAGCAAATAATTTTAGACATTGGTTACAGGATATGGAAAACAAAATGGAAGTATACAAAAAAAACTAAACTTTGAGAATTCTAGTGTGAAAGTTCTATCTCAGGTCATTAGTTGCTGAATTTGAAGTGCAAAATGTTCTTAAAAGTGGTAGATGAAGTTATGGCTCTTGGTCCTGGAGAAGTCTTGAAAAGAAATTGTCTCTGCTGTCTAAGCAGACAGGGTCTCCAAATGCAAAAGGCTCAGATACGGTCTTGCACCCTTGTTTTATGGAATTTCTTAGAGGCCAGGTCCAGTAAATATTGACTTGCTCTGCAGTTGGCTAGCATTCCATCTCCATGGCTACACAACCAATCAGCTTTTAGTATTTTATTACAAAACAACAAATGTGCATTTCTGAATATGAGAGATACAAAGGCTCAGAGGTCAGCTAGTCTAAACCAGAATTTTAGGAAGCCACCCAGCCCCGCCTCATAAAATGGCTGTAACTAAACTACATTTGGTACAGTCATTTACTAAAATGGTAGCCCATTCAGTTGTAAGGAGATTAAGTCAGTGTAGACCTCTCAAAACAAAAGGGGTCCAGACATCACGGCTTCTCTAGAGGTTCTGGCCTTTTCACAAGCAAATTGGGCTACCTGACCTCCCAGCTATGCTTAATTATTCTTTAGTCTCCTTCTAAACGATTTAATTAAACTCTAGTCCCTGACTAGCAGCAAACAGGTTCTCTGCCTAGTAACAAGAAATTACATCATTTTTTTGGGACCATGGCTTTTCTTTGAACCCATGATCCATTGCAAGTTACACTGGGCCACCATGGGCGTCTCTGATGCATTTCTCACATAAAATATGATTAAAACAGTAAGGTATGACCTTATCTCGCCACACTCCTCCCTCCTTAAAAGAACCTGGGGGGAACATGCCCCCTTTTTAATAAGAGTTTTCACCAGTTCTGTCCCTTACTCTGATTGGCAGGATTGGCCATCTGCATTGGCATTAACAGACTCTGACCTATGTTTAATGTCCATGTTGCAGGCCTGCAGTGCACTGCTCCACCTAAGGAGTCTCCCATTCATCTTTCCCATTTGGTTTAGCCACAACAGAGGATTGTGGTCTGTCTGTACCTCGAAGGGCCTCCCTTAGAGGTAGGGGTCTAGGGTCTTAAGTGACCACACCAGGGCAGGACATTCTTCTTCTTCCACAGTGGAGTACGCCTGCTCTCGGGGAAGTAGCTTCCTACTTAGGTACACAATTGGATGATCTTTCCCCTGTTGGGATGTCTGGCTGAGGACAGCACCAATTCCCACATCCAAGGCATCTATCTGTACAACAAATGGTCTAGTGTAGTCTGGGCTGGCCAGCACAGGGGCACTGCACAGTGTGGCTTTTAGCTTGGTGAAGGCCCTGTTACATGCTGGGTCTCATTTTACTTTCTTGGGTTGCTATTTCTTTAACAAGCTAGACAGGGGAGCTGCTAGGGTGCTGTAATTTGGTACAAATTTGCAGTAGTATCCTGCAGTCTTGATGAAGCTGATTTGAGCGAAGTGCCAAGGCTGCTGGGTATTGGCTACCGATGTATGTACTTGCACCTGGATACCTGTAAGCAAATAAAGCAATGGTCATTTGAATCTAACGCTGTGGTCTGAAGTATAATTTAAGGATTTATTACACCTCTGGAGTGCTGGACTATGAATGTTTGTGGTTTAAGTTGAAGGAGTGCCACACCTTGTCCTTGCACCCCGTTGTTTCTGAGAGCGCTGTGGAACCATATTTTGAATTAGTATCCTGCAGTCCCCAGGAAGCTTCTGACCTGCTTCTGGGTCTCTGGCATGGGCCATGCCTCAATGGCCTCATCTTGACCTGGTTTGGATGTAGTCGTCCTCTCCCCACTATATGTCCCAAATATGATACCTCGGCCATGGCCACCTGACAATTTTCACCCTTTACAGTGAGTCCAGCCTTCTGTATCTTGCCCAACACTTCCTTCAGATGGGACAGGTGTTCCTTCCAGCTGGTACTGAAGATGGCAATATCATCCAGATAAGCCACTGCATACTCTTCAGTACCCAGTAACACCTGGTTGACCAACCTTTGGAATGTGGCAGGGGCGTTCTTCATCCCAAAAGGCATCACCTTAAATTCAAAAAGGCCTATTGGGGTGATGAAGGCTGACTGTTCCCTAGCTCTGGCAGTCAGCTCCACCTGTCAGTATCCATTTGTCAGGTCTGTGGTTGTTAGGTAGGTCGCATCCCCCAACTTGTCCAACAACTCATCTGTCCGGGGCATTGGGTGGGCATCAGACTTTGTAACTGCATTGAGTCCATGATAGTCCACACAAAAGTGGGTAGACCCATCCGGCTTGGGGACAAGGACTACAGGCGAGGCCCAGGGACTGTGAAATTTCTGGATTTCCCCTAAGTCCAGCATTTCCTCCACCTCCCTGCTAATGTCCTTGAAGATGGCCTCAGACACCCGGTAAGCTGTCTGTCGTATGGGTGCTTGCGTCCTTGTGTTCATATCATGGGTCACTAAGGGTTTTCATTCAGGCTTGGCCATAAATAAAGGGGCAATGTCCTCTAAAATCCCCCTCACTTCCTGGGTCTGTACCAGGGTCAACTGGGGTGACAGCTTGATTGTCTCCACTGATGACTCCTGCTTGCTTTCCTCTAGCAAGTCCAGGAGGGGGTCTTCTTCATCCGCCCCTCCCCAGAAATACAAACTGCAAACACCATGTCAGCCCTATTTACATATGGCTTCATCATATTGACATGGTACATTCGATGGGTATGTCTCCTGTCAGGCAGTTCCACAATATAGTTCATGTCATTTACCTGTTGGACTACCTTGTATGGTCCTGCCCATTCAACCTGCAGCTTGTCCTTCTGGACTGGAATAAGGACCATTACTTCCTGGCCTCACTGCACAAGTGAGCTCTGGCTCTGCAATCATACCAGACATCTTGCTTCTGCTGGGCAGCTGACAGGTTGCTTTGGGCCACCCCCATAAGCTCCTTCAGCTTCTCCTTGAACTTAAGGACATACTCCACTATGGGAGTCCCCTGGGTGGTGTGCTTACCTTCTCAGTCTTCCTGGATCAAGTCAACGGGACCACGCACACTACGTCTGTATAAGAGTTCCAAAGGGGAGAACCCTGTCAACTCTTGGTGCACCTCCCTGTATGCGAACAACAGGTAGGGAAGGTATTTCTCACAGTCCCTCCCATGCTGTTCAGCAAACACTTGGATCATCATTTTTAGGGTACTATTAAAACCCATTGGCTTGTGAGTGATAAGGTGTCGTGCATCTCTACACCTCCCCATACTTCTCCCACAAACACTTCATCAGGTCCGACATGAAGTTACCCCCTTGATCAGAGATGACCTCCTGCAGAAACCCAACACGGGATCCTAGCAAGGCATCTGCCACTTTGTCTGCCTTAATTGAGGCAAGGGCGACTGCCTCTGGATATCAGGTGGTGTAATCAACCACTGTCAGGATAAACTTTTTCCCAGAGGAAAGTGGGTAATTCAAGGGTCCCACAATATCCATTCCTACCCTCTGCAATGGCTCCTCCACAGTGGGCAAGGGAAGTAGGGCATCTTTTGTTTTACTACCTGCCTTTCCTATCTGTTGGTACTGGTGACAAGACCTACAATATTCCTTCACCTACTGGGTGAAGTTGGGCTGGTAGAAATTTTGGGCCAATCACTGCATGGTATAGAATAGACACCATGATACCCCTTGACACCCCCACGCCCAAGGTCTGGTCCCATTCAGTCACTGGCTGTGACTAAGATCATAAAAAAAAATCCGTATGAGAATTGGGATGTTATTCAGGATCAAACCATTTCTTGTTCCAGAATCTTGTAGACTATTTGGAAATAGCCTTTTGCTAAGTTTACTTGATTATGGTCTTATGATTTATTTTGGGACAAATAATACTTTGATTCAGAAATTAGAAGTGTCATATAATAGTATTTTACATTTCATGACAGGTCTCCCCATGAGGACACACCATTGTGTCTTGTTGAAAGAAGCAAACTGTGTTTCTCTTCAGGACTGAATAACCCTGAAACTTGTTGTTTTTGTTCACGTGTTCACAAGGTTTACTCCTTCAGTTTACCCAGGATTTAATTCCTCCTCAGTTAAATGGCATAGAAACTAGACTTAGGTCTAGGGGCTCATTTAGAATCCCTTTCTACAAAAAAACCATTGACCAAAGATCTGTAATCTACAGAGCAATAACATTTTTTAACAACATTCCATCTAACATTACCACCACAGGGATGGTTCAACTGTTAAAAAAATGTTTTTCTAACTGGTTAAACAATTTCAATGTATGTCATTGTTTTTTTAAAAAATGTATTGCACTGTATTGTATTTTATAATGTTGGTCTATTGTATTGTATTTTTTATATTTTGTACTCTATGTTTATTTGTTGACTTGTCGCTTGTGAAAACGGGCAGATTGCTCATCTAGCTAACAAGTATAAAAAATAAAAATGAAATGAAAAATGAAGTGATTCGGTGCCCCAGGCTGCCGCCTGTTCATCAGCTGCCTCGAGGACTTCCATGAGATGCTTCTTACTGCACCTCTCATACTGGACCCTCCTCTCCTGGCACAGCTGCTTCAGCTCTTCTACAGTGACGTCGCTGTACTTGGAAGTCATCCTTCTTCCCTACACTACCACTAGTCTGCCTTTTACTTGCAGCAAAAACCAAAAAAAACAAACAGGGCGGGGAACTATATCCCGTAACCAATTTTTCCTTTTTCCAAATTTCTGCCCTCTTTGCGTGTGGTTGTTCAAACAGTTCACCAGTCACACTGCTGCTCACCAAATCTGTTCCCAATCCACTCCCATGGGGCAGGATTTCCTGCATCACAGTGAATCCCTCCTGTGACAGGGGTCAGGGATACCCTTCTCTGTCCTTTTAAGATGCTCGCTGTTTCACAACTGAACGTATGCCAGAGAATCCCAGGGTTCATTCTCTCCATACGAGGGGGTACAAATACAGTCTTGAGTCTGTGTTCCTGGGCTAGAACCCTCTTGGCCACTGCACAATGAACCAGAAAGCCACAGGTGTGTATAGGCTTCGGGGGGCCCTATATACCCTCTTATGTGTCTTTCTCTAGAAATACAGAGACTGGTTAAATCCCCCCACAGACTCCCCTTGAGACCTTTTCATATTTCATCCCCTCCTTTCATCCACAGAGTCCCTAACAGTACTTCACTTTGGCAGTGTTTTGGCCCTTAAAACAGTCACACAGGCGTAGTATGGTTTGAACAACCCTCCCCAAGGCAACACACACAAATGACACTGGCAGAATTATCTTAAAAGTAAGCAAAAAGCTTTACTAATTAATTAATAAATGCAGTAAATAACTTAAAGACAAATAATTTTAGACATTGGTTATGGGGTATGGAAAATAAAATGTAAGTATACAAAAAAAATAAACTTTGAGAATTCTGGTTTTAAAGCAGCAGTGCAACGAAAATGGGTTAAAATTTGACCCCACCTTTTTTCTTCCTAATTGATGCCAGATGTCTTCCAGTTTATTTTGGTGGTGAAATTTTCAGTTTTCATCACCATTTAAGAATTTTATGAAAGTTTTTAAGTAATTATTTCTCAAGAAAAAAAGATGGCCGCCTCATTTTTGCATAGAAATAATATTGAGGACCCGAGGATGGTAAGAGTCCAGACAAAAATGTAAATGTACAGTACGCAGCATAGGAAGCATCCAGAAAACCCAAATCAACAGTTCTGTCAATATTGTTTGTAACTATAGCAGAAAATTTGCTTTTTGGAATAACTTTTTTCGTTGCACTGCTGCTTTAAAGTTCTACCTCAGGTCCTTAGTTGCTGAATTTGAAGTGCAAAATGTTCTTAAAAGTGGTAGCTGAAGTCTTGGCTTTTGGTACAGGAGAAGTCTTGAGAAGAAATTGTCTCTGTTCTCTAAGCAGACAGGGTACCCAAATGCAAAAGGCTCGGATACAGTCTTGCACCCTTGTTTTATGGGGTTTCTCATAGGGCGGGTCCAGTGAATATTGACTTGTTCTGCAATTGGCTAGCATTCCATCTCCATAGCTACACAACCAATCAGCTTTTGGTATATAACTACAAAACATCAAATGTGCATTTCTGAATATGAGAGAAAAAATGTCTCAGAGGTCAGCTAGTGTGATCCAGAATTTTAGGATACCATTCAGCCCCCCTCCTTAAAATGGCTGTAATTAAGCTACACTCAGTACAGTCATTTACTTAAATTGT
This sequence comes from Neoceratodus forsteri, assembly GCA_016271365.2. NCBI lineage: Eukaryota > Metazoa > Chordata > Ceratodontiformes > Ceratodontidae > Neoceratodus > Neoceratodus forsteri. The sequence continues at coordinate 1,268,760,294 of CM057449.1, read as the reverse complement.
AGTCCATTCAGCTGTAAAGAGATTAAGTCAGTGTAGACCTCTCAAAACAAAAGGGGTCCAGACATCACGGCTTCCCTAGAGGTCCTGGCCTTTTCACAAGCAAATTGGGCTACCTGGCCTCCCAGCTATGCTTAATTATTCTTTTGTCTTCTTCTAAATGAGTTAATTAAACTCCAGTCCCTGACTAGCAGCAAACAGCTTCTCTGCCTAGTAACCAAGAAATTATATCATTTTTTGGGGGCCCATGGCTTTTCTTTGTACCCATGATCCCTTGCAAGTTACACTGGGCCACCATACATTTCTCACATAAAATATCATGAAATATGATTAGACAATAAGGTATGGCCTTATCTCACCACAGTTGTCAGATTTCTAGTACAGTGTTATCTAGCTCGGCAGCACTCCACCAGCCACTGCAGTGCTCGGGGGAGGGGGGACCATGATGTGGTGGTCCATGGCCCCTGGCTCTATAATGCAGCCCTGTGACTGCTTTTATAAGGGTGAGGGTTGGGTGGGTTCATATCTAGAGGAGAAAAAGAGCAAACCTCTCAGTTACTGCCACTTTTATGGGCTATGCTCCTCTCCCTGGCCCCAAATTTTCATGTACTGAGGAAAATTTTAATTTTTCAGCCTGCAGCCCCTCTTCCACTTAAACAATTTATTTAACCAATAAATCCAGCTAATTAAATTACACCATCCTCCAATTAAATGTTTATGTTTCCAACCCGAGCTGGTTCTATAAATCTGTTTACTTCTCAGTGCATGTATCCTGTCTGAAACTTAACAAGGGATCCCACCGTAGAGAAGTGGAAAAGAGACTATATGATGAAGCCCTGACCTTCCACTCAAATAATTATCTATAAAGTTCCACCCAGTGGAGGGAATGGACCATTGGCTGAGCTCAGGGCAGTCAGGCTCACTGCGTTAATGACTCACCTTTGTTACTAACAAGAGGGACCTGCTGTGCATGGCTTAAACTGCATTTTGCATCTGAACCACAGTACCACTCAATGTATCTTCCCTAGCCCTGGCCAAAGCTCGTTGTGCTGGTCCATGCCTGTGAGTGTGAGTGCCCAACTGGAGATAAACCTGCAAGTCATAAAGACAATCTGTGAACTCTTGTTCTGGCAATATCCCTAACAATGGACTTGTCTCTTCAAAGTCATGAAAACAAGAACACAAGAATACCTTTGTTTATGAAAGTAATTTTTAACTAGTGAAACTGTCACTTGTCTTAGCAGGCTGCATACTGCCACTTTTTTTTCCTTTTTCCAAGTTGTTACTTAACTTGAAACCTTTCCATTGTTTGCTGTACTTGCAAATACTATTACTACTAATACATAGAAAACTAAAAACTGCTACCATGATCTGAATGCAGTGGCTCCAGAAACTATCCTTTGTTATTGCTAAATCAACTTGCTTCAAAATGTGCTTGAAAGGGGTCAGTTTTGCCCAGAGCAGCTGTGGCTATTGACTATAGCCCAGTTATACAGACCACTCTGTTAGAAGCCTGCCCTACTGGCTCTGAAACCTTTCTGTCATGTTAACTGCAAGTTCCATGTTTCTTAATGGTGACACCCTTTCCTAGTGACGTCATGAACATTAGTATGAGATACCCACAAGAGTTAATCATGAGTAGTAATGGCAATAAAATGTGAAATAAACATGCTTTCTAGGTCAGTGTTTTGGTGAACAGAGTATGGGATTAGTAGTGCGTATGTAACTGTAGTTTACTTTTTGGCTTTTCTCTATTCCCACCCTTGGTAGGGAAACTGGGTAGTGAGTAGGGAATAGAAAGCCCAGTACCAAGGGTGAGCAGAGTGCCGGAGAAGGAGGAGGCAGGGGTGGATGATGGATGTTTCGCAATGTACTAGGCAGGAACTATCGTGAGAGACTGGCCTTTGCAGGGGATGTGGGAGGAGCTATTTCCCCACATTAAACCTCAGGCTTTAGCCTTCCCATTCATTGTTTGATGAATAGAGTATGGGGTTAGTAGTGCTTATGTAACTATAGTTTACTATTTGTTTTTTCTGTATTCCCACCCTTGGTAGGGAAACCGTGTAGTAAGTAGGGAATACAAAGCCCAAAAAGATTATCAAAAGAGAGCCCAAAGCAATTACCTCCTCCAATTCATGGAGAGTATGACCAGTAGCATGATGAAGAGAAAAAAACCCAGGTGGAGGAAACCTCTGAGGACTCCTGGCCACTGACCTGTCTGTTCTCCGGGCAAACTAAGAGGAGATGAACCTAGGTTCTAGCAACCATATTCTAAAAGCTGAAGAGAGGTGAACTGCTTGGAGAGATGACGTTCCATCTTTAGAGTCCATTGGATGATATGTTCTGGAAGGACAATTTTTGAGGCTGAAGAGGCAGCTCCATTCTGAGGGAGCATTTGGATCCTGAATATGGATTAGGTCCAGCTGTAAAAGTGTGAACATGGTCCTGAATTCCAAGGTGATATTGGTTGATAGTCAATAGACTACAGAGACAGTGCAAACATGAAGAGCATAAGTTGATTAAATGGGCTGCCAGATTCTGACCTGTGGAAAACATGATGGGTTATGAAATTCATAAGTAATCTATCAGACTGTGTAGAGGGCTTGACATTCAGATTAGAATCTGAAGGCATAGAGTTCAGCAGTGAGTGATACGTTGCGATGTAAGCATTTATGGAGATGATCAAAGATTTGGACAGAAGCTGTAGGTACCTGGTAGGAGGGGTTAACTTGAAAGATTGCAGACCAATGAAGGAAGGGTGGTATATGCTGTAGAGAGGGTAACTTGGATATTGATGTGATTAATTGGAAAGTTTGGCACAATGAGTTCGAAGGTTGAACAGAGTGAATGCTGTGATAATGCGATTTGTATAGGCTCATATGCAGGAAGGACTGCTCATGGGAAAAGGTGGATGTGGTTATTGCTGAGGTGTCATTGCCTGAGGCAGGAGCTTGATTGGCCACGGCGACTTTGCAGTGTTGGGGCATCCAATGTCTGAATGCTGAGGGGAGCCAGAGAACAGGTCATCGAACAAGTCTATGGACTGATGTAGCAAAGGAAACTGAGAGCAGTATAGAATGCAACGGGTGCCAATCATGCTTAGTCAGATACAGGGATGTTGTGGGACATAACTGGGGTAGTGAGACAGCTAGGTCAGTTGTGAATACACAGATTGAAGTATCATTGGAAACCTGTTCATGGTGATGGTATTCACTGGAAAGAGTATGGTAGGTAAATCACAATTGATGAGTTAGAAGGATCACTGGATGGGGAGCTGGCATGATTTAAGGTAATATGATGAAGAGATGTAGATAATTTTTATGAATTATGGTGACATCCAGGGGCCAAGGAACAGTGGCTCAGCTAGAGTAACTTTTGCAAGGCAGCTAGGCACCAGATATCCAGCAATACATGTTCTGGGGTAGTAGCTGGAGAAGGTCTTAGGAACATCCAATGGCTATTCAAAGAATACGAGTTGAATAACATGGTCAAACTAAGTTAACGCTTTTAAGAGAAGACTATGAGGAGAAGGTATAACGTAAGATGCCAGTACTGCTATGAGGTATCTTGTGGTTCCTGTTATCCTTAACAGTGATGGATAGTATGTATTTGGTACATCTCAGAAGGAATCAGGGTCATGTTTTCAAGTGAGATAGTAGGAGTAAAAGAGGCTTCACTAAATCTTGGATGCTACGAAGCCATTGGTAGGTAGTGATATATAGACTGCTTGAATTAATAGAATATATAAGAAAACATTCTTCTGAGCTGGTTGAGAGATGAGATCTGCTATAGTCCTGTCAAATGGGATTCCAGAAATGGGTCCTGGGGGTGTTGTTGGGAAGTACTGATGATGTTATGGGGTTGTAACAGTCCACAGGGAAACCTGTTCAAGGGATGTCACTACAGTAGGGTTTCCTCAGGTGAGATGAACAGATACTCCATACAGCATTGGAAGGGAGCTGTTATGATGGCTTAATGAACTCCCTGGAGGAGAGGAGGGAGAGAGGGGATATGATAGAGACATACAAGTATCTTACAGGGAGGAACAGGGTGCAGGAAAACACTATTTTTAAGCGAAAAAGATGTTCCAGGACTAGAGGGCATGGGATGCAGTTGGAGGGAGGATGATTCAGAGGAAACATGAGAAAGAATTTCTTCACAGAACGGGTGGTGGACAAGTGGAACACCCTGCCAGAGGAAGTGGTGGGGGCTGAAACAATCACGGGATTTAAGAATGCATGGGATAGACATAAAGGAATTCTAGAGGTCAGGGGTAAGGGGCAACAGACTTCTAGGAAAACAAACTGAACTTACAAGCTCAAATGGGCAGACTGGGTGGGCCATAGGCCCTTATCTGCTGACACTGTCTATGTATCTATGTAAGTAGGAGTATGAGATGAATGAACAGGTAGGAGTAGTTGTTCAGGCAGCAATGCTGGGCATTGATAGACATAGGAATGCCCAAAAGAGACATGGCAATATGCAGGAGCCCCGAGCTGCAAGGGCAGTGAGGAGAAAGGCAGAAGTCCAATGATGGAGGAAAAAGTCCATAGTGGAAGGTATCTGACCAGAGGAAGGAGCCTGAGAAGAAGACTGCAGAGGCCAAGCAGTACTGACATAGGCAGGTGCAGATAAGGTACAGGACTGAGGACAAGCTCCACAGCATACTGGAATAGGATGCAGGAAAGCTGAATCAGGCCTCGGGTGGTAGATCCATGTACAACCAAGAAGCGAATCCAGGTACAAGGTGCTGCAAAGGGGAGGTACGAGGTTCCCACCTCCAAAAGAGATGGTGAACACAATTTGCTGATAGCAAAACAGCACTGCAGTGATAGGGTATGAGGTTCCCACATCCAAAGGAAATGGCAAACATAGCTTGCTGATGGAAAGGTGCAGTAGTGATGGGGTATGGGTTCCCAACTCTGAAGGAGATGGCAAACTTGCATAGCTGGCAGGAAAAGGGGAAGGGAGCTGCGTAGGAAGTCCCCACCTCCAAAGAAGACAGCAAACTGGAGTGGCAGATAGGGAAAGTACTGGAATTGTTGCTGGAAGACCACTGGAGGGGATGAGGGTAGCATCAGAGGGAAAATGTAGGAGGTTCCAAGCATGCATCTTTGAAGATGAGAGAAAGTCACATATTCAGCAGGAAGCAAGAGGAATGTGACAGCATGTCTAGGAGGAAAGCAATAGGGAAACATAGTCATCTGGGGTAGTGAGAAGGGAGAAGGCAGCAGTCAGCTGAAGGTCTGGAGATTGGAGGAGGTGGAGCAAGAAGGCGAGCCACAATAATGCACAGGAGCATGGGAGGAAGTGAAATGAAAGAGCAAGGAAGTCCAGGAATCCGATTGTCCAAGTGGAGATGGAGACTGAACAAACTGGCGGAGTCCAAACCAGAATGGAGGAGGCCAAAGGCGGGGACAAGCACATCGAGTTCACGGCAGTACGGGTTGCAGTTGGTTGAGGTAGAAGATAGAAGGCAATTGGGGTACAGTGGTCCCAGGGAATGCAGCAACCGGGTATCAGATAGAGAATATAATTGGTTGAAATTGTAGATTGAAGACATTGACTCCCTTCCCTGGTAGTTGGGGCGAGCTAACCTTCACTCAATGCCTCCAGGGAGAGTTAGGGATGGAGACTATCAGAAGCTGGTGGGTAAAAACTGGTTGAGACAGGAGGTAGAGAAAACATGCTTTCATTCCCGGTAGACAGGCAAAGCCTACCTGCACTGTTAAGCTTCAATAGGCAGAGTTAAGGAATAGGCTGTTGGACTGCTGGTATGGGCTGGGCAAGGAAAGGGCAGCTGACAGCTGTGCAGTAAGAGGTAGGTAAACAAAACAGGATGAAGGGGAAGGCAGCAAGTCAGAAGGTAAGGAATGGGAGGAGGAAGTTACCGTGAATGTCATTAAGTCGGAGATAGGGTAATTCAGGGAGAAGCATGTGGCGCAGCAATGGAATACAATGAATAAGTGGAGGCTGAGTAGGCTGCAAAGGTAATGATACATGTGAGGGTAGCGATAGCCATGTCAGCAGAAGACAGGGCAAATCATATGGCTTACATAAAGCATGCTCCTGCTAATCGGAGTCAAGATGCCCCGCCATGACACCCCAGTCCCTCGCTGTGGCACTAACAGGGGAGCCGGAAGCTGAGCATCGCGAGACCAAACAGCAACTGGAATGTAGGTAGGGTAGGTACCTGACAGAGGCTTCGGGAATGACAGGGCCTGGGGAAAGACAAGCCATAGGTATAATGGGAAGCAAATTAGGACTGACTACTAGGGGCAGAGATGGGGGAACATGTATGAGCAGTGCAAGTGATAGGTATGCTGGAAGGGGAGGAAACACCAGGGTTAGGCAAGGTAACATAAAAATAATAGAAAACACAAATTGCACATACCCCAATAATGCAAAGCATCATGGGAAGCATATGCAAATGACCATTAATTAATTTGGACTGGCTCGACTTTAAGCAGAATTGCGTGGTGCCAGAAGGTCTCACAATACAATTAGCAAAGGCTGAGAGCAGCGGACACAGACATGTGTTTCATCTTCATTTGGACTCAGTGTGCCATATCTGTACCTCAGCCCAGGGAGAGATAGCCAGCCACCCTATAGGAGAGCTTATTGGTTTGGGTCATGGGCAACCCAAAGCAGAAATTAGAAATAATAGGCTGAGCAAGGGATATGAATGCTTGGATTAAGAAATGGGAAGGGAGAAGCAGCACGGATGTCAGGCATAACTGTTAGGGAAGGTGGATCAAAATAGTGGGCTGAATGGAAGAAATATTGAGGGAGTGCAAGTCCCAGACTAGGGCAGAAGGGGCACAGGATTGGTAGAGTAGAGGGGGCTAGGAGATGGAAAGGGAATGCCTCTGGGAGAAGTGGGAAGCCCAAAAGAAAACACGGGGAGCATGGAACAAGGGCAAGAATGAGGGGGGTGGGAGGAGGCCAGAAAAATGAGCATCGGGGAAGGAAGGAGCAGCATCGGGAAGGAGAGAGCAGAGACAGGGAAGGAGAGCCATAGGACAGAAGGAGGGAGGGAGGCAAGGAAGTAAGGATCAGAAAAGTTTTTTGTTTGTTTTGTTTGTACAGTTGTTGTTTGATATGTGTTTGAGAGCTGGGTGTCACTTAGGACTCAGGCATCAGCATTGGACATGACCATTGCCATGTACCCAGCAGTAAGGAAACAGGTTGCAAGGGATTGCATGCAGGGACCAAGGAGAATGGAGCTCCGTAGGGGAACAGACGGAAGTACCCACAGGTCATAACATAGCCAGAACAGAGCATACTGACCGAAGTAACAACCACTCCACATAGCACAGAGCCCTGACAGTACAGGCCATAAGGCAGAATAGGTGTACAGAAGTATCCATCTTGGAGAACAGGGCCTCTAGATCCATGGGACAAACAGCGGAGATGCCAGTGTGGAGCCGTGCTTTAGTGAGACAAAATGCCAGAACAGTGCTGCTAGGTAAAAGGGGTTGCAGCTTGGTGAAAGGCAGCCAGTGGTTCAGAAATTGGGGCCTGGAAACCGCAGGTCATTGTTGCGGATAAGAAAGGGCACAGGAGAATGGGATGACTGCACCAAGTCCGAATAGGCAATCTGATCCAAGCCTCCACCAAAAGAAAGGGAGAAACCACACAAGTGAACAGGAACAGAGTCGGATGCCGCTCCCAGCCAGCACAAGAAGAGGCAACAGGAGTCAGTACTGTAGGGGAACATTGCGGTTCGCAATGCAATAACCAAAGTCCAGGGAGAGGCAGAGTACAAGCCAAAAACAGACAGCATGCACTCTGTGGTGAGGAGCTGCTCTGGAGCTGAAGAGGCAGATGCAGCGGGACCATGAGAAGGGGGGGGGGGTGACCAAGGGAAGCAGCAGAATGTGGGAACTAAAGTGAGGTAGTACCCCCCCCGTCTGAGTCGGAGTCACAAGCAAAACGAGGGGGCAATGGAGAAACAGCAGGAGACACGATGTGGCCCAGCACGGCCAACCAGCGGGAAGATGCCAGAAACCACGGGTAAACTCTACTGCGCTGGATGGAGGGATGAACCAGGAAGAAAACAACAGGTAACTGCAACAAACAACCACAGCAAAGTCAGGGGGAGAGAAAGGGGTGTAGAAAAGGGAAACAGGGAAGGAGGTACGGGAGGTAGAAAAGGGGAGAAGCAAATGAGCAGGAGCGGGAGACAGGAACAAGAGAAGGCTCAGCCACACAAGCCAGGCAAGAGCCCAGCGCTTGTGAAGGGTTTGTGGTTCGCAATGTGCTAGGCAGGGAACTGCTGTAGGAGGCTGACCTTTGTAGGGGATGTGGGAGGAGCTATTTCCCCACATTGAACCCCAGGCTTCAGCTCTCCCATTAAAGGAAAGCTGCCTTTATTACAGATTCCTCACCCTGTAGCATTACCCCCTGAATAGGGGTTTTCACATATAAATGCCTTTTCTGTGCCTGTTTTATTTTTTTTTGTCTGGCATTCCCTACAATGTCTCGATTTCCTCATGGCAGTGGGTGCCACACTGTTCGGCTTCAATACAAGTGTATGGGAGCCAAGCAGTGTGGTGCCGCACTTTGCCGTGAAATAGAGACACGCAGCCTGCGTCATTTTGTGGAATGCCAGACTTTTTAAAAATTAAAAAAAGTAAGTAAACCGGTACAGAAAAGGGCATTTTATTTGTGAAACCTCTAATCGGCGGGTAAGGTTTGTGGGGGGTGCGGAATCTGTGATAAAGACAGCATTCCTTCAAAAGCAAAATTTCCTTGATCCTGATAAAGGTTTATGTCAAGAGAGTGCTTGTGTGGATTTGTTTATGCTACCCTATCCCTTCCCCCAACTCAGCCCCTATGCTTCTAACCTGTTCCCAAACTTAAACACATGAATTTACCTTCCATGCCATGGCCACATTGCACCCTACTATGAAGGGGCAGCCAATGTGCGCTTCAGTATGAAGTTAGATATCCTGGGATTTGGTTCCATACCTTTTAGTCATTGTAAAGTAAGGATGTTTGCAATGTACATTATATTTTGTACCCTTTATAGTACTCCGCAGTCAACACCAGTGGGTATTCCTCGTCCATCCTATAGGTTGATGCACGATCCAATCAAATTAAAAGGTGTGCGAGGACATCCCTCTACCCTCATCAGAATATCTCCAGTTCACTTCATGCATCAAGATAGGTTGGTCATGTCCACACTGTTCCCAACAGTATTAATCAACAACAACTGTACAGGTACTGTAAGAAAAATCTCTTTCACTTTATCTTTACTATAACTGACAAGCAACCTGGGAGATAGTAAGATCAGCCACTAACAGCACGCAGTTCTAGATAAACATCTATTCTATCGTAGGGCATTCTATAAACAGAGCAGCCAAGAAAGCAGTATTTGTTTTTTGTATTCACCAGGAGGTCTGGACCCCCTCCCATAGTGGGCCAGATCACATAACAGCCGCATTATCTCTACAGATCCGATCACGACTGGGGTCCCTCATGTAGCGACTCCAGTGTACATGCCACCAGCTAGCCTCCCTTGTTTGTTCTGGTGACTGCAACCCCCCCCCCCCCACAGTAACAGGCGATCAGCCTATCTCAGAATCTCAGCAGCTCCTGGAGCGATTCCTACCCAGGGCCAGTATCTCTAAAAATAAAACGAGGCACCTCCAGCAGCAGCCTCCCACTCAACTAGCCCTGCAATCACAGGGCTCAGCTGAAGAGCTCCCTTCCTCCCGCTCCACTCTCTGTGCAGCGAGCTAGTGGAGCCCTGACCAGGCAAGAGGGCAATTTCCAGTTTAAACATACCTCTCCCTCCATTCTCATACTGGAGGAAGTGCTGGGCTGTTTTCTTCCCTTTCTCAGGCCTTCCTTGATTCAAGCAGCCTACCGTTCTTTCCCCTCTTCAGTTTGGGCATTGTCCCAGGCCCTCCACTTCACATACCATATGAAATCCTTTGTTCTTGGGGGGGACCATAAAACAATTCCCCCCCCCAAGACAACGCTCAATCGCGCATCCCTCGCTCTGCAACTTGGGCTGGACAAGCCCCATGATGCTTAGCGATTCCCTCTGACCTGCAGATCCCACTGCAAATCTCCTGGGATTTTTCAGTGGCCATCTTCAGCATACAGCTCTTCAAACCTCGTGAGATCTCACGAGATCTCACGACCACCATCTTGCCTGGGTCTGCCAATCATCACTTCTTATTCAGACCTCTTGTTATTTTCTAAACAAAAACAGAAACTTCGTATCTCACGCAGCTGAAATTTAATTATGTGGCCTGCAGCAGTAGGAGGTCCCTTCCTAATGCAGTTTTTTCTTAATTCCTCCAGATACCATCACATCATGAGGAAATGTAGGGAGTGCAGAGTGTCCTTCACACCCATAGAGGAGGACCACCAAACATGTGCAGTTTGTATTCTTAGTGCGCACAGGGGCACAGCACAGATGGAAGATGATGACTCCTTCGTGGAATCTCACCCACCTCCCACTGCTCCTATTGCATTGGATGCTAACCAGGCTCAATTTGCTGTTCCAGTTGCTGGAACACATGAAAGCAGGTGACCCCATTACCACAGCACCACAGAGAACCCCCAACCAAGGACCCACAAAGAAACGCCCCAGGCTGGATACGGACAGCATCACGTCCAACAACTCCACCGAACCCGACAAGGGCACTTCAGACAGTCAACCCAAATGTGCCACAGAGAAAACATCAACAAGCTAATCACAATGGTACGGGCGGCCCTCAAAATATCACAGCAGCCCACACAACCCTCCATGTCAGAGGACCCCCTTGTCTCCATGGGTGAACCAGAGGAGAACATTCACTTTCCTTCCTGTCAGACTCTAACCACTTCTTGCAAAAGAATACGAGGCACCTGATCTGACCAGAATGTTGGAAAAGAGCATGGTGAACAGGTGATACCCCATTAGCAGGGAAAAAAGTGATCACTGGAGTAAACCCCCTAAGGTAGACCAGCCTGTCTCACAGCTGTCCAAACGCACTCCAATTCCAATTGAAAGTATGGCAGCGCTCAAAGATCCGATGGATAAAAAGGTAGAGGAGCACCTCTGGAAAATTCATTAAGCAGCTGGTATGGCAAGCTCGGTGGATACCACCATGTGGTTCACCTGCAGGGCTCTACGTAGATGGTTAGACATACTCACTGAGAATGTTCCCGAGGATTCCCCCCAAGCGGACGCAGTGAAGTGTGCCTTTCAAGCAGTGAAATACATCATGGATGCTTCTTCCGACATCTTCAGATTTGGGGCTCGAACCACAGTACTGGCCAAGAGAGCATGAAGAGCACTGTGGCTACAATTATGGCAGGCGGACAATGAGTCCAAAACCACCCTTCTTAAACTACCCTTCAAAGAGGGTACCCTTTTCAGAGAAGGACTAACCCCATATCTCAAAAAAAGAGGGGGAACACAGACACAGGGAGAAAAGGATGTCTATCTCCCAGCAGACAGAACTTTTCATCCGAAAAGCAAGTTCTTCAAACACAAACCTCAATCATACCATCCCCAGATAACAAAGCAGTGGTCCCAAAGACCATGCTTCCAGCACAAGACATACAACAGACCAAGGGACAATACAGGGGCCCAGTACTCCAAATGGAGGGCGCAAACCAAGTTTCAAGCTTCAAGGTAACAAAAAATAAAGGCGGGTGTGCCCACTCAAACTTACCACTGGCAGGGAGGCTGAGGTGGGTGGGATACCACCTGTACTAGATCTCAAATATCTAAACCAGACAGTTACTTACAATAAATTCAAAATGGAGACCCTCCGGTCCACTCTGACATCCATTCAACCAGGGGACTACTTGATGTCAAGAGATCTCAAGGATGCCTACCTGCACATTCCCATCCGAGCCTCACACCACTGTTACCTTCGATTCAACTTCCAAGGGCAACACTTCCAATACACGTGCCTGCCATACGGTCTAGCATCTACCCCCTGGGTTTTCACCAAGACCCTTGTAGTTCTTGCAGCATATCTCAGGAAACAAGGGATCCACATAATATCTTACCTGGACGAGTGGCTGATAAGGGCAAGAACAGTGGAGCAGGCACTACAAAGCACACAACTAGCGATCAGCTGCTTACAGCAACACGGATGGATAATAAACAAGGCCAAGAGCCAGTTCACTCCCACCCAGTCCATCACCCACTTGGGCTCAGTAATACATACAAGGAACAACAAGGTAACCCCAACACCCAAAAAAGTTCAGAACATCCAAACACTGGTGTTGGACCTAATCAGCAGGCCGAACAGGCCTGCATGGGACTACCTCCAGGTACTGGGAGTCATGACAGCACTGATCAACATGGTTCCATGGTCCAGAGTACACATGAGAAGACTTCAAAGGTTTCTAATAGACTCATGGGACCAGACAACCCAGAATTTCAAATTCTGGGTCACACCCCCACCCTAGCTGTTAGCCAGATTATGATGGTGGACCCTCAAACCACACTTACTGTGGGGAATAACACTGACACAAGTAGCACCACAAGTAATCACCACAGATGCCAGTCTAATGGGTTGAGAGGCAGCATACAACAATCATGTAACCCAAGGATTGTGGACTCAGGAGGAGTCCTCTTTAGCCATCAATATCCTAGAAATGAGGGCCGGTCGCCTGGCTCTACTCTTTTTCGTACCCCTACTCACCAACAGGCCAGTCCTAATCCGGTGCGACAACCAAGTGACAGTAGCATACATAAACAAGCAAGGAGGAACATGGAGCAAAGCGATGATAAAGGAGTCACTGCAACTCTTCCGCTGGGCAGAAAGGAACCTACTGTCACTAAATGCAATATATCTTGCAGGAGAGGCTAACACAGAGGCGGACTGGTTAAGCAGGATCACTGTCAGCCAGTCAGAATGGAGACTTCACAGGTCCATGTTTCAGAGAATACTGTCCAGATAGGGGCCCTTGCAAGTCGACCTAATGGCGTCACGGACAAATACACAACTACCCAATTACCGCTCCAGATTCTCAGACCCCCAAGCTCAGGAGTTCAATATGCTCTCAGCCCCTTGGAACTTCACATGAGCCTACATATTCCCACCACTGCCAATGATACCCAAGGTGCTACACAAGATTTGAAGCACGGGAACCTTTGGTGGTCCTGGTGGCCCCCAACTCGCCAAGACGACTGTGATACTCACTCATCCCAGACATGTTAGTGAGACCCCCGATGATCCTACCACCTTGGCCCAACCTACTGTCACAGGGACCAATTCACTATCCAAACCCAGCCAGCCTGAATCTGATGGCATGGCTATTGAAAGGGAAAGACTGTTAAGCCAAGGCTACCATGCCAGGGTCGTGAATCGCCTGCTACAATCCAGGAGACATTCTACAAATAAGATTTAACTCAGACAATGGCAAAACTTCCACAAATGGTGCAGGGAAATGGGTACCTCACCTTCAGTGGTGGGGTTACCGCAAATTCTGGACTTCCACAATGAAGGGGCTAATTCCAGCACCACTCAGGGTGCAGGCATCAGCTATTTCATCCATTGGGGCCCACTACTGGGGATAGGTCACATTGGTTCTCACCCCGACACCATCCGATTGCTTAAGGCAGTTACATTAACAGCACCAAGGGTGAGGCAGAGATGCCCACCATGACAACTTAACACAGTACTAGATGCCCTACAGTTACCCGCTGTCCAGCAGGACTCTTTACACTGGTGCACTATTAAGACAGCCTTCCTTGTGGCAATTTGCTCTGCAAGAATAGCTGAGATTCAGGCCCTCTCATGCAGGAAACCTTTCATCATGTTTCATAGCGATATGGTCATTCTGGGAACGGTACCATCTTTCCTACCCAAGGTGGCATCACAGTACCACAAGGACCAGGACATCCTCTTGCCCTTCCTAGCCCCGAGTAACCCCCTAGACACATCGACCCACCATCCCCTCGATGTGGGCGGCCAGTTAGAAAAGTACCTCAGTATCACTAAGGATATTCGGAAGTCAGACAGGTTATTCATTCTAACCAAAGAACACAGAGTAGGACAGGTAGCCTCCAAAGATACCATAGCCAGATGGATCAAGCAGACCATTAACGAGGCCTATAGGGCAGTGGGGCAGACGCTACCAGAAGGTTTTAAGGCACACTCTACCAGGGCAGTAGCAACATCCTGGGCAGAAAGGGGAAACGTGTCTACTCAAGACATTTGTTCACCTGGTCATCTATACACACCTTCACTAAGCATTACAGGTTAGACATAACGTCTGCCGAAAAGACTACTTTTGCCAAGTCAGTTCTCAAGGCAGGGACCACTCAGGATTACACCTAAACTAATCTGCCTTCTTCTTACCCACCTGAGAGTACTCACTCCAATAGTACACTGCTACTAAGGTCCCACTGGTGTTGACTGCGGAGTACTATAAAGGGTACGAGATATAATGGGATTTACTCACCCGGTAAACGTGATTATCTGAGTACCCTTTATAGTACTCCACAGGCCCACCCTGGACAGCAGATTACCCTCAGATCAGGTCAGCAATAAGAGCTACCCTCTTAGGGGGACAGGTGAGGCTAAAGCCAAAGTCACTAATGATTTTATGCAAGAGACGATACCACAGATTGTAACAATATATGCCAAAATGTTTTTCTGTTGTTGTATATGAGGAATATTTCTATACTAAAGGTGACAGGTGAAATTAAACTCTTGACAAAGTGTTTCATCTCATAATACAGTATAAGTAATGGCTCCCAGGCAATAATCTCAGGGTCCAGCACTCTAGGGGGCTCATTTCTCATTGGGCCTACCTCGGACTAGACGTATTTCTGGATTGTATTTTTTCTCTCGATTTTTCTCTCCCACTATATAGCTATGGAAGACTCACACTGGAGATATTCTGATGAGGGTAGAGGGATGTCCTCGCCCACCTTTAATTTGATTGGATCATGCATCAACCGATGGGATGGATGAGGAATACCCACTGGTGTTGACTGTGGAGTACTATAAAGGGTACTCAGACAATCACCTTTATCAGGTGAGTAAATCCCATTCTCTCTCTTTTTTTTTTTTTGTTGTCAGTGAAATTCAATTGTATTTAGTACAGCCCATTGAAGTGAGAGGGTAGTTTTAAATTCTTCCAGAGCTTTAGAAAGTAATGACCCAGAGACCCCATCAATACTTGGGGAGAATTAACTGATGTGATTTCTTTGAACCAACAGCCCCATATTGTTTTCCTGCCTTCCAAGGATTTGTATCTTCAAACCCAACATTCTTCACCATATGCATTAATAATTCATTTCTGTTGGGAAAATAAATACCATTTAAACCCTTATGCATGCTCTTACAGGTTTGAAGAAATGTTGTGAAATAACTCTGGTTGTTCTGCCCTCCCCCATCAAACACTTTAAAGGAAAACTCCATGTTAAACATAGAAACATAGAATTTGACGGCAGATAAGGACCGCTTTGCCCACCTAGTCTGCCCATTTTCCTACCTAACAGATAAGCTGCAGATCCTAGTTAAACAACAGCTTACTTCCTCCTACCCCCCACTAGGACTGCCTTATGCCTGTCCCATGCATTCTTGAAGTCCCCCACTGTTCTTGACTCCACATCCTCCTCAGGGAGGCTGTTCCATGCATCCACAACCCTCTCAGTGAAAAAATACTTCCTCGCATTACCTCTGAGCCGTCCCCCCTCTATCTTCAAATTGTGCCCCCTTGTTCTTGCACATCTCTTTTTCTGGAAGATGCTACCCTCTTGGACTTTGTTAATTCCCTTGAGGTACTTGAAAGTTTCTATCATGTCCCCTCTCTCCCTTCTTTCCTCAAAGGTATACATATTAAGCTCCTTTAGTCTTTCTTCATATGTCTACTGGTGCAGACCCTGCACCATTTTGGTTGCCCTCCTCTGGACAGACTCCACTCTGTCTATGTCTTTGCTGAGATGGGGTCTCCAGAACTGCACACAGTACTCCAGATGGGGTCTCACCAACTGTCTCTACAGAAGGATAACAACTTCCTGTTTTCTACTATTGATGCCGCTTCCTATGCATCCCAGTATCCCCCCAGCCTTCCTTACTGCCTTCTCACATTGCTTGCCCACCTTTAGGTCATCTGATATAATTACCCCCAGGTCCCTTTCTATTTTACTGTTGTCAGTATCTCACCCCCCATTGTGTACGCTTCCCCTGGGTTTTTGTTTCCCATGTGCATTACCTTGCACTTCTTTGCATTGAATCTGAGCTGCACACATTTGACCATTCCTCTAACCTTGCCAAGTCCCTTCTCATCCTTTCCACTCCATCTTGTGTATCAACCCTGTTGCAGATCTTTGTGCCATCTGCAAAGAGACAAACTTTTCCTTCCATTTCCTCTGCAATGTCACTTATAAAGACATTAAAAAGGACCGGTCCCAGTACTGAACCCTGCGGTACCCCACTAGTAACCCTCCTTTCTTCACAGTGTACTCCATTTACTACTACCCTTTATGTCCTGTTGTTCTAGGGCAATTTTGTATCCAGGCTACCACCTTGGGACCCACTCCAAGGCTGGCTATCTTGTGTATTAATCTTTGTGTGGGACTGTATCAAATGCCTTGCTAAAATCTAGGTAGGCCATGTCCACAGCCCTCCCTGGTCTACTTTGGTCACCCAGTCAAGAAATCTATTAGATTCGTCTGACATGACCTTCCCATCGTGAATCCATGCTGCCTTGGGTCCCAGCCCCACTGGCCTCTAGGTACTCAACAGTTCTTTCCTTCAGAAATGATTCCATCATTTTCCTACCACTGAGGTCAAACTAACTGGTCTGTAGTTTCCTGCCTCTGTCCTGCTCCCACTTTGTGAAGAGGAATCACATCTGCCCTCCTCTAGTCCTCGGGTACCACCCCATCCTCCCATGATTTGTTAAAGAGAGTAGTCAGCGGTGTCACTAGTTCTACCCTTAGTTCTTTTAGAATTCTTGGGTGAATCCCATCAGGCCCCATTGCTTTGTCCGTCTTCAATTTTATTAGTTCTTTCAGAACCCTTTCTTCTGTAAATGGACTGGTATCGACCCCCGTCTTCAGAGTGTTTCTCTTGTTTGGTTTAGGTAACTCCCCCTCCTCTTCCTCTGTGAATACCGAGCAGAAATATTCGTTCAGTATCCCTGGTTTTTCACTGTCACCCTCTACCCACATTCCTTCCCCTTTATTAAGCTTCAGTATCCCTCCTTTGGTCTTTCTTCGCTCTAATGTACCTATAAAAGGTCTTATCCCTTCTTAACAGAATTGGCTATCCTTTCCTCGGTTTCCGCCTTTGCTATTCTGACTGCCTTCCCAGCCTCTTTTCTGCTTTAACTGATAAAGTTCTATGTCCTGCTCCTTCTGTGTTTCCTTATATTTCCTGGAATGCTGTCCTTTTCTCCTTAACCTTCCCTGCCACCTCTTTTGAGAACCATAGTGTTTTTCCTTCGTTGTGCTTTATTGATTTGCTTTGCACAAAGGCTTGTTGCCTCTGTGATGGCTGTTTTGATCACTCCCCATTGTTCCTCCACTCCTCCTTCTTGCCTGTTTGCTAGTGCTTTTCTGAGGCACTCTCTCATTTTCCCAAAGTCAGCCCTCCTAAAGTCCAGTACTCTTGCTTTTGTATGGGTTGATTGTATGGCTGTGTTTATCGTGAACCACACTGTTTGGTGGTCGTTTGTTCCCAGATGGCTACCCACTTCTAAATCTGAGATTCTTTCTCCATCCCCATTTGAGAGTACCAGGTCTAAGATTGCTCCTCCTGAGTGGGTTCCAAACTAGCTGTCTGAGGCATGCCCCTGTAGGGCATCAAGACGACACTGCTCTTGGATGTGCCTGCAGCAAAGGTGCTCCAGTTAACATCTGGCATATTCAGGTCCCCCATCAACAATATCTCCCCTTTTCTGACATTCTAAGAAAGCCTTCGATCATTTCCTTGTCCACTTCCTCCCCCTGAGATGGGGGTCTGTATACAACCCCTATGCGGATTGTGGTGCCATTTCCTGTCTCCAGGGTGACCCAAAGTGCCTCATCTGCTCCCTGTTTACTCTTTAATTCTGTTGCTTTGATCCCTTCCTTTACATAGAGAGCTACTACTCCTCCTCTTTTACCCTCGCTGTCCCTCCTGTAGATTGTGTATCCTGGTATGTTAACATCCCAGTCATGGTTCTCTGTGTCCATGTTTCTGTGACTGCCACAATATCCAGGCAACCCTCTTCCATCAAGGCCACTAGTTCAGGGAGCTTGTTACACAGACTACGGGCATTGGTACTCATCACCCTCCACTTTTTGATAGCCTTACCCCTTTTAGCCCCATTTCTGTCCTTACTGCCTTTGCCTTTTTTTACATTTAAATCTGTTCTGCTCCCTAATAACTTCTGTACCTTGGTGTTTACCTCACTAATCATCATGTTTTGTGGGGGGAGGCTCAGATTTCCCTGCTCCTTTTCAGTGCCTCCCCCTTGGCTAGTTTAAATGCTTGCCAATGAAGCATTTAAACCTCTCACCTAGAATCCTGGTTCCCCTGGACAGATGCAGACCATCGCACCAGTATAGGTCTGCATCCCTCCAGGTGGCTCCCCAGTCCCCAATGAAGCCAAAACCCTGAGCTCCACACCAGTTTTTCAACCACTCATTGAATTCCCTGGTGAGAACTGCCCTAGCATCTCCCTTGCCATAGACAGGCAGCACCTCCGAGAAGGTTACCATATGCGCTACTTGTCTAAGGCCCCTTCCCAACTCTACAAACTCCTCTTGCACTGCTCTGATCCCATTCCTAGCCAGGTCATTTGTCCCTAGGTGGACAATGACATCCAGCTCCCTCCCTCATGCAGCTCCTCCCATGATCCTGAGGATTTGTTTCCTGTCCCTCCAAGCCGTGGCGCCAGGAAGGCACCTTACCTCCCCTCTCCCCTTCCTCCCCCATTTCGACCCCCCTAATGATTGAGTCCCCCACCAGGAGTTGTTTCCTTCCCCTGTGAGGTCCCATGCCTCCCTCCTGTGGGTCTCCTTTGTGAAGGTTCCCAGCATCCTCATTGGTCTCCACTGCAGGTGCCTCCATAGAGGAACCACTATCCACCAGAAGAGCGAATGAATTGTGGAGAGGTACAGCTGGAGGGATGCAACTCTGTTCCACCACCCTCTCCCTCCTTGAGCCCACCCTGGTCCAGCCTCTCCTCTTTCTTGGTAACCTCTGAGGTAGTGGCATTGGCCCTGGTGGTCCCTGGGTGGGGGAGGAGGTTTCACGAATCCTAGCCAGGTCAGCCTGGAGACGGGCAACCTCCTCTCTCAGACCAGAGAGGTGCCTGCAAATAGGGCAGCATCACAGCCTCCAGAATGTCTCCCAGAACACTGCCGCCCCACAGCCACTGCACTGCATCACTCCTATAATGTCTTATTTTGTGTCCTCTCTACTGTTTCTCTGGATGCTTATTCTCTCCCTCTCCTTACAGCTCTCACCCTTCCTGTTCTGGGACAGCAACTTCCTATCTTCTTCAGTAGCCTCCTTCTTCCTTGCTCAATATCAGACCACCAGCACCTAGGGGGGGAGAGTGAGCTACTTTTTTCCTTTAGGGTTGACAAAACCAATGTTGCTCTATGATCCTTTCCTTCCTACTACCAAACAGGAAGTTCCTGTTGACAGTCAAATCCAGTGGCTATAAAAGTAGAACTGGCTTTGGGTGGGTGGGATGGAGGGCAATTAGTAAGAAAAAAGGCTAGCAACAGGAAGTTGTAATTTGACTCACCTGCTTTTATAGTGTCAAAACCACACCCCCAGGTAAGCTCGCTTTCCTCCTACTGGTTTAGCAAAGTCGGCTGATACAGTACCCTTCCCTGCACGGAACACACACTGACTTTCTTTCTTTTCTTTTTTAACCCTAAATAAGACCCCTTCTACTTCTAATAAAGTTATCTGTCTACTTAATCTTAACAGACACTGACTCCTGCTGAGATATACGTTTTAATTTAATAAGAAAATGTAGCTTCTTTTACTTAGCTGCTTTCTGCTCTACAAGCAAGGCTAGCAACAGGCAGTTGTAATTTGACTCACCTGCTTTTATAGTGTCTAAACCACACCCCCAGGTAAGCTCTCTTTCCTCCTACTGATTTAACAAAATCAGCTGATACATTACCCTTCCCTGCACAGAACACACACTGACTTTCTTTCTTAGAATAAAATCAGAAAAATATATGTAGTAGTCTTTTTTTCTGTGTTCTAATCAGTTCCCAGCGTTTTCTTTTCCTCTAGCTGTGAGAGACGTTTTTTCTAACTTTCCCTAACTGTTTTATTGCCCTTGGAGGTTGCCATTCTGGTTTCTGTTATGGCCTGTAGTCTTTCCAGAGTGCCCTTTGGTGGGATGTCTAATTGCCCCTGCAGGAAGCCAGTGTCTTGTTATAAGTCTGTCACAGCTCAGCCACAGAGAAAATACTTCTTCCAAAGAAGACACACTGCTAGATTTTGGGTGAGTGTAATCATTATTATTTTTTGATATTGTATCTTGTCCTGCTATGTTGCTGTGTGTGTGTGTGTGTGTGTGTGTGTGTGTGTATTTGAATCATGTCACTGTTTACTCTGTTCCTCTCAGTTACTTTCAGTTTTTGCACTGGTACTATAGCAAAAATTGAACATCACCTTATAGACTGTAACATAGCAGGACAAGGTACTAATATCAAAAAATAATAATGATTACACTCACCCAAAATCTAGCAGTGTGACTTCTCTGAAAGAAGTATTATCTTTGTGGCTGAGCTGTGACAGACCCTGCTAAATCTAAGGGCTTAGCTACATCATTGTCACATGAGCCAGGGTGCATCATAGGAGAAAGAAAGCCAATAAACCTATTTGTGATGGAGATCCCCAGGTGTCGTAAAACTACCATACAGCTAGCAGGCTAATTTAGGAAAAACTCCTAATAGCAGACAGAGGGAAGGACATACTAGGACTTAACATACATATCAAAACACTCTACTTAACATATGTTTTTGCACATTCTGGGTGGACTTCTCCTTTAATGCTGCCTTCAGACAAAGATGCAGACCCAGCGGGGGAAGGGAACATGAGGCCTAACCACCACATTTTAACAGACAATAGCCTGCAAGTGAAGCAGCTCTCACAAGCCAGTGCTGAAACTTTTTGGTTTTTTGCATTCAGTAAAATTCCCACGACTGTCATGGGCGATTGTGGCGATCCATGGAAATGTTGTGCTTACATGGTTACTTACAGTAATCATCCAGTACATGGAAAACTCATTTGCTTATATTCATGTTGTTTCTGCTCTCTCAAACTTTTACCGGCTTCATATTACTTGCTTATTGAAATCATGCTCTGCTTTCAGTGGGAGCGCTTCACCCCCCACACCCCCCAGGTGCTTTCGAAGTGATAATATAAGTGTTTTCATTTGTGTGTACACTGGGGCGGAGGCCCCACTGAATACATGACCACCAAAACAAAAATATTTTTTTACAATTAAAGCAGCGATATTGTTTCCATGCTGCTGCTCTGCTGTCATTCTTTTTACTTGGGGGGCTCTGCCCCTCACACTCCCTGCACCTGGCTGCATTCATGTGGTATGAACGCTTTGGACAGTCCACCACAGAAGCTTTTAATTATCTATTGCACATTTCAATGTACCAGGCGGCGAAGTCTGTGTAAGAAAATGAGGCCCCACCTTTCTGATAACATTTCACTGATCTCTCAGATTTCACTTAGTTCAATGTGGTTCTCACATTGTGGTGTGCTGTGCTTGTATTGTGTATTAACACTGCGTGCTTATTTTTTTTTTCTAGCGTAGTTTTCACTGCCAGTTTGTAATGCTGGGGGGGGGGGGGCGAGCCCCCCAACAGAAAACCTTGCTTTTATTTATTTTATTTATTTATTTATTTAGGGATTCGGATCATACCTTTGAACTTAGAGCTCTTTTACAAAGGCTCCACGTCAAACAGTGACAATGACAGCAATAACAAACAGTTTACATACAATACTCGAATAGTAGGTAGCTAGTATACAGTAAGGGTACAATGTCATTCATAGTACCAATGGTGATAGTACAGCGTCAAGAGCATTCAACTAGGGTAAAGGACAGTGTTTATATGTAGCGAAGGAGATAAACAAGTGTGACACCTAGTGTGAGAGTCCAAGGAGGAGTCAAGGTGAGGGGGAGGGGAGACAGAGGGGGAGTGGGCAGCCAGAAGAAGTGGCTTTGTCTAGGAGGTTGGGGAGGTAGTGGTAGTAGGTTGGTTTTAAGGTTGATCCAGTGGGAGAAAAGGCACAGGGGGGAGAGGAAAACAGAGGGATAGGGCAATAGGGAAGAGTGGGGGGTAAAAGGAAGGGGAAGGAGAGTGTGGGTGAGTGGGCATTATGGGTGTTAGAGTCCTAGTGGTAGTCACAAACTGTCCTAGTAAGAAGGTGTTGCCTTAGGCCATTTTTGAATTGCGAGATGCATTGGGAGTTTAGAATGTGCAATGGGATTTCATTGAGCAATTGGGGGGCCCTAAAGCTGAAAGCACGCTGTCCCTGCACAATTCAACGGAAAGGTGTTGATAGGGCCCCCTCATCCTGCCTCTGGTGGTATAGCTGGTAGCACTTGGTGTTAGGATGCTAGAAATGCATGGGGCGGTTTTACCCACTAGTGCCTTTTTTCCAAGGAGACATGTTTGGAATATAATCCTGTTCTTCAGTGGCAGCCAACTAGTCTCTTTGTATAAGGAGCAGGTGTGGGTATTTCGATCTGCAGCCATTGTGAGCCTACATGCCTTATTGAGGGCAATGTGAATCCTTTTTAGTGCAGTGTCTATTGCTGCGCCATAGACCACCAATCCATAGTCGATGGTAGAAAGGATGGAGCTGGAGACTGAGAGACAGAGGGCCTCTAGAGTGAGATACTTTTTATGCCTATATAGTACACCCAGCTTGGTGTTCACTGCCTTTACCACTGTGTCGATGTGTTGGGTGAAGGTGAGGCAGTCATCAACGGTGACCCCCCAAGTACTTGAAGGTCTGAACTTGTTCCAGCAGTTCACTGACTTTATTGGAGATGGTGAGGTGAGGGAGCTTCTTTTTGTGCTGTGGGCTGGCTGTGAGCATCACCTTGGTTTTTTTGTAGTTTACTAGAAGTTTATGGGTACAGAACCAGTCTTCCAGCTTGTAGAAGGATGCCTGCAGCTGGGAGTGGAGGGCAACTATTGATGAACTGCTGGTGAGAAGCACAGCGTCATCTGCGTAAAGTATCAGTTTAGTGTCACAGGCTTCAGGAAGATTATTTAGGAAGAGGCTGAATAGTAAGGGCCCCAGTATTGACCCCCTGTGGGACCCCTAAAGATACCTCGTTGGAGCTAGATACTGTGTGCCCAATTTTCACACGTTGGCTTCTGTGTGTTAGGTAGTCCTTGAACCAGCAGACAGCATTGGTTGCAACTCCCAGGTTCTGTAGTTGAGTCAGGAGGAGAGAGTGATTGACAGTGTCGAAGGCTTTGGTGAGGTCTATGAAGACTGACCCCACCAGCTTTCCTTCATCTAGTGCCTTGTGCAAGTAGTCAGTGTAGTCCAGCAAAGCTGTGGCGGTGCTATGATTCTGCCTGAAGCCATGTTGGTTTGGACATAACAGGTTGTATTTGTTGAGGTAATCTGTGAGTTGGGTGGCCGCAATCTTTTCCAGGGCTTTAGATAAGGAAGAGAGGATGGATCTCGGCCTGTAATTGGCGGTGCATGTCATATCAACATTCTTGTGCACCGGCGTCACGAGAGTCTGTTTCCAGATCCCAGGGAACTGTGCAAGAGTCAGTGATTTGTTAACTAGTTTTGTAACTGGCACGATGATGACATCCAGTATTAGGGATAGGAGTTTCATATCGATTCCATCACTCCCCATTCTGGTCTTGCCTAGTATTTTTTTATGTATTTGTAAGCCTCCTTCACTGACACTTTTTTGAAGTAGAAAACAGGGATTGAGCCCTCTTGAGGTGTGCAGTTGGTTTGTTCCCCAGCAAAGTGCAGGTAGTCAGGGGGTAGCACTCCAGTCAGGTCAGTAAATGCTGTGTTGAGAGAATCCGCGATGTGCTGAGGGTCAGTAATCGTGATGTTGTCAATGTTGAGCGAGTGGGGGATCTTCTTCTCATCCTTCCCAAGAAGGTTTTGGATGTTATCCCAAAAATTCTTCCCATTGTCCCAAGTTTTTTTAAGCTGCTCCTTGTGGAAGTTGGCCTTTGCTTGGCGGATAAGGTTGGTGCAGTGGTTTCTTGAAGCTCTGTAGCATTGGAAGTTGTGTTTGCTGTGAGAGGACCTGGCTTTTTCCCAGAGATTGTCCCTTTCCTTCATCTGGGTGAGGAGATCCCCTGTGATCCAACCATTAGCTTGACCCTGAATTTTTCTTTTCCTCAGTGGTGCAAAGATATCGCAAATCTTGTTGAAGCCCTCTATAAAGAAACTTAGGGCCTGGTCAATATTAGGCACATGATCGATGGAGGACCAGTCATACTGGGAGGGTGCAGAGGAGAGGGACCCAAGCTTGCTCTTCACCAAGACTCTACTATTAATTATGATAGGTGGGGGCCTGCTCAATTTGTTTGACCATGAAAGTGATCGGAATGATCATTAAGGTGTCAGGCAGGACCTTAAGTTCAGAGATCCGAGAAGGGTAACCTCGAGAGGAGCCAATCGAGGAGGGTGTCTCTTCCTGTTTTGTGGTTCCGCCTTGTTGGGCTGTCTGCAAGTTGGGTCAGATTGGAAGTAGCGACCATGTCCTTGAAAGGCGTGGATTCCCTGCCCTCCCAGTTGATGTTAAAGTCACCTGTTATGAGAAGCTCTGTGCCCTGAGAAAGGGTAGCATTTGTATCCAGTATTTTTGGGAGGCCATCCCTGGCTTCAGTGGGTGGAAGATAAACCAACGCTAAGATTAGAGATTTGCCGTGCCGTCCGACCTGTGCTTTTATTGCTAGTAGTTCATGATCATCCTCGACCCTGGTAACGGAGGACCGAACAGCATAGGTAATCCCTGGCATAGATAAGGAGTCCTCCACCTCTCTTGCCACACCTGTCTTTCCTGAATGTTTGATATCCTGGAAGCATCACTTCATTGTCTTTTATCCTGCTTGACAGCCAGGTCTCTGTCAGACATAGAATGTCAGGTACATGGTCGGACATCCATGCTTGGAGTAGGTCAAACTTTGCTGTGAGGCTGCAGATGTTCAGTGCAGCTACTTTCAGGCCTTTACTCGTGTTTCCCCCTGTGTTTGATACTGGTGGTGGGCCAGGATTGGCATGGACATTACCCGATAGAAGAAGAAGAAGCATGAATATTATTTTCTTGGCTGAGAGGTTTATGCAAATGGTGGAGCGTATCTTGTGCCTCCTGCTCTTGCAGTGGGGGAGGTGAGCGTTCACCAGGGTGATCTTTATGGGCATGAAAATGGTAATGTTGATAACCGTGGCAGGTGTCGGGTGCCCCAGGCTAGCAGGTGGGATGCAGGTGGTGGAAAGCTGGAGCTCCCTTGGCACAGTTGGCATTGGGGTGCCATATAGTCCATTTTTGTCAAGAGCAGGTTCTTGCAGGGGTGGTAGTGGTCCAGCTTGGCATCGTGGGCCTGTAGCACTCACAGCGAATAAAATAACTAGGAGGATAGAGTAATCCATGATAGAGCAGAGGTGGTGGCACTTGGGTGGTCTAACAAGCACACCAGGAGATAGCAGAGGAAAAATGCTGATGGTTAATTTCATCCACAGGAAATTAACTGTTGAGATCCAGGATCACATAATATGTTAAAATTCCTGAAAGGTGATAAACTGTGGCCTGGGCATATGCAATGTGTGAAATCCTTTTGTCTATATGTTTCCTTTGTTCTTCAAAGTCCTCAGAGATAAGTACAATGCCTTGGGAGTAGGTCAGACAGTAGGCATATGCAATTTTATTGCAAATAAACACCGTTTATTTCTTTTTAGCCTACGGTGTCATTTATTTTGCAGTGGTGAGTAAGTTGGTGAAAGCCACAGCGTTAATAATTTTTGGGAAAGCAGGTAAAGTTTACCGAACTGGTCGTGCGCTTTTATGTCTCCACAATTGCCAGATTTACATTTAATAATTTTAATGTTAATAATTTTCAGGCTTACCGATCACTGTATCGGTATGGTAGCAGGTAAAGTTGAAATGCTGCACACCAACTGCATCACCATGTCTGAGCCGTAAAATACCAAGTCCACAAAAAATGCACAGCCAGTCCATGGTTCTCCACAATCACCCTGTCATGAATATCATTTTAAAACTTGGGCTCGCCCTCTACCTAACAGTATGGCCAAAGTGGAGCACTCAGCCAATTATTTTTTTTTCATACAGTTACAAATCCCATATTTTAAAGCTTCTCTCTTCACACCAAGAAAAAACAACCTTTAGGCAGTCACAGAACTAATATTTCTGCTTATTCCCCTAATGCTTCCAGCATGCACAAAATGTTGCCAGTTTACAGTGCTACATTTTCAGACAGATCTACAACCAATAGGCCTGCATGCATTTTTTTGTAAGTCTAGATTTTAGCTTTGTCATGTACCCAAGGGCCTGCTCCCATTTTGTTTGTTAATATATTTACTGATTCAACATTTTCAGCAAGCAGTCACATGGCCATAAGAAAAGCACTGACATTGCCAGTCAGATTGACTACTTTATGTGACTCCAGTGGAAGCACACGACCTGAAACAATGCAGTGGAGGAGAGGAGTCAGCTTAACTGCTTAAAACCTGAATCTGCAAAAAGCAACCACAAATAGCTATTCATTAACTCAACAATTTGTGAAATGTGCTATGAAAACCTTCCCCAAGTCTAAGCTGATTTCAAAAGCTGAAATTATCAGTTACAAACCAACCTCAGCTATCAACAATCCCCCCAGTAATTCAGTCAAAGTTTTAAACCCCTCAGACTCCTTTTTTTGATATAGTCAACACAAAGTATCTACCTGCACCCATTGAGTTGCTTGTCTGTTGAAAATGAACTTCAGGCCCAACCTGAGAGTTAGGACAAAATCCACTTACCAAAATATTCCAGGTTTAAAAGGCCTCATTCCTGCTACTGCCTTATCTTGCTTGCTGAAATCTCCTGATGTTCTCTCTGGGGCTGTACTTCGTCCGAGGAGAGAGAAGCAAAGAGGGAAAGCCTCTCTGGCACCAGCTCTACATAGGGTGCTGGCCCCGCCCAGCCTTGGACCGCCCTCTCCCCTTAACTCACCTGCCTACCTGCACTACCCCCATCCCTATTGGGCGGTGCCCACCTGCCACTCAACCCCCATCCCCTCCCCCCTGCCTGCCCATGTGTCACTCAAGGGGGACATGCCCACAGACAAATGCCCGCCTCTGCTATGCATTGTGAGCTTTCTACTATAGAAGCCCTCCAGTACTTCTGGCAGTCAATTTAAATGTTTCACTTTGAGTTTACACTAGCGGCTTTTAACCACTTGATCTTTTTTGCTTTTTCCTTTTCTAAATGTAATCCTGGGGGGTTGGTTTACAGCTCTTGCTACATTCCTTGCTGAAGAAAAAAACCCACACACTGTGCTAGGAGAGGGTGCTCAACCTACAGTATATGAGCCCAGGCTGGGACTCAAACTATAAAGCACTGCTTCCTTTGTGCGTACACAAATGGAAAGTGAGCAGCGGGTAAAAGTCAAGCTTGAGTAAACACAAAAATGTGCTCATATATAAAGTCAAGCCACATTTGTTGCACAAAATGATACAATCTGGAGCAAATTAAAAGGTGCAAAATCAATAATTTTAAAAAACACAAAGCACAAACACTTAATAAATACGGACCTACCCCAGAGCAGCTGACCAGCCAGCCACCACGAACCCCAGCGCTTCAGCACAAACCTTCCTCAGGGGGTGTGCCCATAAAGACCCCTTAGTACCATAAAGTGCATGGTGAAAATCACTTAAATTGATAATACAAAAACAGTCTCCATAATTAAATTCTAGCTATTAGGGGACTAGCTACATTAATTATTTGATTTAATTACTTTTAGAATTCTATAGCTTAAATTAAGCATTTCAGCAATCCACAAATTGGTTTTCTAAATAAAGTTACCACAAGCATTTTAAATATTTAAATAACTATTATTCTTAGATTTATTTAACATATAGGACCTTTAGCAGCACTTAGAATTTGTAAACCAGTCAATTTTCAAAAACCCATTATGGGATCTCAATAAAGTCCGTTATGTCCTTGATATAGTGGTCTTCTGCTTCAATAATTGATTCAAGCTGACTTTCATTCAAGCAGTCCCCATTCATCTATCCAGTTTTGTTCAGTGGCTAAATGATACAGTTCTTTTTAGCATTTGATTTCCTTTTGATAGAGCTACAAGAAACAATATACAGCAGTGTTAAAAATGGTTTTCGGTGTGTTATTTTCAAAACTAATTCACCACTTATTAATTTACACAATATTAATTTCAAAAATTGGCAGCACATTAACAATTTTGAGTTAATAATTCACATTATGGAACACAGCTTCTCTAATTTATTTACTCATAAGGTTTAAGATCTCATATATTATTGAATCGTTTCAGACTCTGTTGTCTCCATATTCAGGCAGTTTCTAATTGAGGTAACTACACATCTTAGGGCAATGTTTTATTCTTTCCATTTCTGGCATATTCTAAACCAGCAAACCTATTCCAGGTTTAAAAGGCCTATTTCCTGCTGCTGCCTTATCTTGCTTGCTGAAATCTCCTGATGTTCTTTCTGGGGCTGTACTCTTCATCTGAGAAGAGAGGAGCAAAGAGGGAAAGCCCCTCTGGCACCAGCTCTACACATGATGCTGCTCCTCCCCCACCCCGGCCTCGGACCGCCCACTCCCCTGAGAACTCACCTGCCTACCTGCACTACCTCCCGCCCCTATTGGGCGGTGTCCACCTGCCACTCAACCGCACCTCCCCCTGCCTGCCCATGTGTCACTCAAGGGGGATGTGCCCACAGACAAATGCCTTCTCCTGCTATGCATTGTGAGCTTTTCTATTATAGAAGCCCTCCAGTACTTTTGGCAGCCAATTTAAGTGTTTCTCTTTGGGTTTACAATAGTGGCTTTTTTTTTTTGATGTATTATTTCTTCCAAGCTCCCAGCTTCTCCCTTCAGTTGTCCCCCAGTGCAGCCCTCCGCTGAAGGTTAGACCTCCTCCCTTGTGAACCCCACCACTTACCCTTCATGGGAGGGAGGTGGGGAGCGACTCAACCCACCCTAAATGGATCCATGCCAGGGAGGTGCCTTCTCAGAGGTGGCGCTGTGGGGACCATGTCATCCAGCTGGAGCTATTTTCCACTTTTTTCCCCTTGTGAGGAGACAGGGCGTGCAATGACACCTGCGGTGAGCACGCGCATGTTACCGCACGCGCTCTCACCAAGCGTCTGCAGGTCTCCTCCTCTTCAGCTGTAGCATCAGCGCGCTGCCCCCCAGCAGCCACTATGGGCCAGTGGAGCGCTGACAGCTAGTGTCCCCCCACCCTGGAGAAGGAGAGCAGTCCAACGGATGCTTGATCCTTCTCCTCCCCGCCAACCCCCGATGACCAGTGCTCATTCCCGAACACGGGTCGCTGGCATGGCTTGAGGTAAGGTCAGCGCCTCAGCCCTAGACGCCACTGGGCCAGCTTATAATAGTGGCTTTTAACCACTTGATCTTTGAT
Source organism: Neoceratodus forsteri (assembly GCA_016271365.2). Lineage (NCBI taxonomy): Eukaryota > Metazoa > Chordata > Ceratodontiformes > Ceratodontidae > Neoceratodus > Neoceratodus forsteri. The sequence continues at coordinate 1,268,730,671 of CM057449.1, read as the reverse complement.
GCTTTTCCTTTTCTAAATGTAACCCTGGGTGGTTGGTTTATAGCTTCAGCTAGTGTTGGATCACCACTTAGAATTGGCCAATTGGGGCTGGCCCGGTGGTGCTGAGGGTTGAGATGCTGGACACTACACCTTGTGCTGCACCAGTGACCTGGGTCCGGGATCAAGCCTGGGTCGCTGGGGGTCGGCGGGGAAGGGCAGGAGCTAGATTGAGCAGCTGCAAGGCAGCTGTCCTCTCCCAGGGAGGGTAGTCACTCCCACTGCAGGGCTGCCCACAGGTGGAAGCCCGAGGGTAGTGCAGATGGAGAGTGGCTAGAGTAGGGAGGGTGTCACAGATTGCTGTGCATGTGTGCCTCCACGTGTGCGAGTGACTGTGGCAGGGAAGGGGAGAAAATGTGAAACTGAGGCTTGCAGGCTGCATGATGGCCCGGCTGTGCCCACAACAGCCTCCCCGGAGTCTAGATTTGTGTTCTGGGGGAGGGGAGAAAGCCAACGCTCCTCACCCCCAGCCCTGCCATGGGGGGGGCAACCCGTGGGGGAATTCCTGGGGTAGGACTGGTGAGGGGATGTCGGGTCCAGAGAATGAGCCCCTCCAAAGGAGGGCCAGAGCCACCTGCAAGCCCCGTGGATCGAGGTGACAAATACAATAAAGGAAAAAAAAAAGAATTGGCCAATTATTCCTAATAATGCTTCCTAGTTGCCTTGCTAGATAGTTGTATTCAATACTGAATGTAATCACAGTAACACTCTCAGGTCTTTCAACTGATCTGACCTTCTGCAGTGCAGAATTATCCACACCCATATCATAGCCCCTATTCAGGAAACCTCTGGCACATCTCCACTGCTTGTGTCAAATGTTTCTCCCTCTGAACAGTTTCTTCTCACCCTTAGTAATTGCCCATATGGTATAGAATTAATCAAATGTTTAGGGTGAGAAGATTCAGATTGCAATAAGTAATTAGTGGCAGTGTCATTTCTGTATCCTTTTGTGCACATCTTTGATCCTGTGTTTCTTATTAGGATAACATCAAGTAAATTCAATTATTTTTCAGTAATGGTTCCTGTAAATTTCAAATTGATGTCATTTGTATTTAACCAAGTAAGGAATTCCTCTGCTTCTGGTTTGGAACCCCTCCACACACAGACTACATCATCAATAAAACAAAACTATTTGATGATATATTCTGGGTATGGGTTCACCCCTGTGTTGCAAATATGGGTCTCCTCCCATGTCCCCCTAAACAAATTAGCATACAACGAGGCCATGCAGGCCCCCATTGCTGTACCATACAGTTGTAAAAAAATAATCTCCATTAAACATGAAGTAGTTGTGTATTAATATAAACCTGAGTGTATCCACTATAAAGTCAATAGGTGTGTTTACATCAACCCCCCCTTGTGTTAGTCAGACTCGAATAACACTAATAAAATCTTCATGTCTAATAGATGTATACAAACTCACTATGTATATTCCCAGACAGAGATGTTGGTCTGGTCATTCAAAGCCCTCAGACTTTTGCAGTATGTCCATAGTGTCCCTAGACACTAGTCTCTTCACAAAAGAACACTAGTCTCTTCACAAAAGAAAGGGTCCTACAATGGGACCTAATGGCATACATCCCAGGGTACTAAAGGAGCTAAGGGTGGAACTAGCAGAACCATTATCAGAACTGTTTAGTGAGTCTCTGAGCACAGGAGAGGTCCCAGAAGACTGGAGAAGGGCTCATGTGATTCCGCTCCACAAGAGTGGTAGCAGTGATGAGGCAGGTAACTACAGACCGTCAGTCTTACCTCAGTAGTGGGCAAGATTATGGAGGCACTCCTTAAGGAAAGGGTAGTGCAACACCTGGAATCCATAGGAGCACAGGATCCAAGACAGCAAGGGTTTACAAAATGAAGGTCCTGTAGTCTGGGCAACAAGCTCCCTGAACTGGTGGCCTTGATGGAAGAGGGATGCCTGGATATCATAGCAGTCACAGAAACATGGTACACACAGAACCATGACTGGGATGTTAACATACCAGGGTACACAACCTACAGGAGAGACAGGGAGGGGAGAAGAAGGGGCAGAGTAGCTCTCTATGAAAGGGAAGGGATAAAAGCAACTGAACAAAAGAGTAAACAGGGAGGAGAGGAGGCACTGTGGGTCACCTTAGAGACTGAAAATGGCACCACAGTCCGCACAGGGGTTGTATACAGACCCCCATGTCGGGGGAGGGACTGGACAAGGATATGATAGAAGGCTCACTTAGGATGGCAGACAAAGGGAAGATACTGTTGTTGGGGGACCTTAATATGCCAGATGTTAACTGGAGCACCTTTGCTGCAGCCACATCCAAAAGCAGGGCCATTCTCGATGCCCTTTAGGTGGCATGCCTCAGACAGCTAGTTTTGGAACCTACTTGTGGTGGGGGGGCAATCTTAGATCTCGTACTCTCAAATGGAGACAGTGAGAGGATCTCAGATCTAGAAGTGGGTAGCCATTTGGGAACAAGTGACCACCAAACAGTGTTGGTTCACGATAAACTCAGCTACAGAGTCAAGCCATACAAAAGTGAAGGTTATGGACTTCAGGAGGGTTGACTTTGGCAAGATAGGAGAGTGCCTTAGAAAAGCACTAGCAAACAGGCTAGAAGGAGGGGTGGAGCAACAATGGGGAAACATCAAAACTGCCATCACAGAGGCAACATGCCTTTGTGTGAAGCAAATAAACAAATCAAAATGAAAGAAAAAGCCACTATGGTTCTCAAAAGAGGTGGTGGTAAAGGTTAGGGAGAAAAAGATAGCATTTAGGAAATATAAGGAAACACAGAAGGAGCAGAACAGAGAACTGTACAGTTAAGGCAGAAGGAAGTAGGGAGGGTAGTCAGAATAGCAAAGGCCCAAACTGAGGAAAAGATAGCCAACTCGGTTAAGAAGGAGGGATGAAACCTTTTATAGGTATATCAGGGAGCATAGAAAGACAAAGGGAGGGATAGTGAGGCTGAATAGAATGGACGGTGGGTGGGCAGAAAGGGACAGTGAAAAAGCAGGGATACTGAATGAATACTTCTGTTCAGTATTCACAACAGAGGAGGTGGGGGAGATGCCTAATCCAATTAATAGAAGCACTCTGGAGAGGGGGGACGATCCCAGTCCTTTCACAAGAATAAAGGGTTCTGAAAGAACTCCTAAAACTAAAGGTGGACAAAGCAATGGGGCCAGATGGCATTCACCCCAGAATTCTAAAAGAATTAATCAGAGAACTAGCGACACCACTGACTAACCTTTTTAACAAATCATGGGAGGATGGTGTGGTACCTGAGGACTGGAGGAAGGCAGATGTGATTCCCCTTCACAAAAGTGGGACCAAGACAGAGACAGGGAACTACAGACCTGTCAGTTTGACCTCTGTGGTAGGGAAAGTGATGGAATCACTTCTGAAGGAAAGAACTGTTGAGTACCTAGAGGCCAGTGGGGCAAAGGACCCAAGGCAGCATGGGTTCACAGTGGGAAGGTCATGTCAGATGAATCTAATTGATTTCTTTGACTGGGTGACCAAAGTAGTAGCCCCAGAAGGGGCTGTGGACATGGCCTACCTAGACTTTAGCAAGGCATTTGACACAGTCCCACACAAAAGATTAATAGTCAAATTAACCAGCCTGGGAGTGGGTCCCAGGGTGGTAGCCTGGGTAAAACATTGGCTGGACAACAGGACACAGAAGGTAATTGTAAATGGAGTCCACTCTGAAGAAAGAGGGGTTACTAGTGGGGTACCGCAGGGTCCAGTCCTTTTTAATGTCTTTATAAGTGACATTGCAGAGTGACTGGAAGGAAAAGTATGCCTCTTTGCAGATGACACAAACATCTGCAACAGGGTTGATACACAAGGAGGCGTGGAAAAGATGAGAAAGGAGGAATGGTCAGAAGTATGGCAGCTCAGATTCAATACAAAGAAGTGCAAAATAATGCACCTGGGAAACAAAAACCCAGGGGAAGATTACACAATGGGGGGGAGGTAGTAACAACAACAAAATGGAAAGGGACCTGGGGCATTACCTATATAGGAGCTGCCCTATGACCTCACTTCCTGTCTTTCCCCACTTTTCCATTTGCAGGTTATACCTGCTAGCCACTAGAGGGACCCTCTAACCTTCCCACCCCAGACTCCCCACCAGAATCCCTTTCTGCTTCCTGTAACCTCTCTGCCTGTTTTGGCTACTTCTCTCCCTACCTGTTCAGGCTACTTCTCTCCCTACTTCCACCCCTGCCTCTGCCCACACCGTACCCTAGCCCTGCCACCTGGCTAGCCCTACTCACAACCTCTGCCCTATCACCTGTCCCACACCCAACCTGTCACTAACCCCATTTGACCACTAGGAGTCGCTATTTCAACTCTGTTTTATGGCCCAAACCCAGCCCACTTTAAGCCACCTACAACCTGGATCCCAGCTCCCAGCCAGATCCTATTCCAACTGCCCTGACAGGGCCTCGAACCTTGTACCCTGTCCACCAGAGTCCGTGACAGTACCACTACTCTAAAGTGGTATCTACGCTATCTCAGGGGCAACCAGGATACTTGTAACTCACCACCCTGCTACTACCAAGGCACCATGCCAGGGCACCTCTTCCTCAAATCTGGGAAAATGGTCCCATCAACAACCCTTGTACTTCTGATCTCCCCATTCTACTGTCCCTTCCCATTTTAACTCCCCCTCCAAGCAGCTTCCCAGCACCCCCCTACTGCCTATCCTGACCCATCCTTCATATGCCCCCTTTAAGTCCATATCATCCCTCCCAGCTATTCCTGGTCCCATTTCCCCACATCACTCTCCTCCTCGGCCTATTCCTTCGGCTGCCTTCTGGCTGCTCTCTCCCACTCCTGTACCCTCTCCCTCCACTCAGCACACCCTACTGGCATTCCCAGCCAGCGCATGGCAAAATCCTGGTCTCTCTGTGTTCTACGCTGCCACCTAACCATCACCCTACTCCTACTGGCTGCAGGGGATATACAACCTAACCCCGGGCCAACCCTAACCACAGGCCCCGACCACCCCTTACCTAACCCCTCAGTCAAGACTACCACTGACACTCATCCAGGCTGCCTTTTCCATCTAAATATTCGCAGCCTAGCCCCTAAGCTCGATCAGCTTCAGGTCCTAGCCGCCCAGCACACCCCTGACATAATCATCCTATCTGAGACCTGGCTAAACTCCAGTCTACCAGATAATACCATTGCTATTCCAGGTTTCACTATTACAAGGCAAGACCGGCCCTCCAGAGGCGGAGGAGTGGCTATCTACATCAGATCAGCCCTACACCTCTCAGTCTCTCTTTTTCAAAAGCTGAACCCAAAGCCTACGAGCTTCTCATGGTAAAACTATCCCCTCCCTCCTCATTATCTATCTTTGTGGCCGGTATTTATTGTTACCCAGGCACACCTACCACAATAGTCACCGACCTACTGTGCCAACTCTCATCTCTAGCCCAGTCAGGTGAACTATATGTCATGGGTGATTTTAACCACAACTGGCTAGGACCCACGTTTAACAAAACCCAAACTGAGATTACCGCTCTTAACCTTAGCCAAACCATTACGGAACCCGCATGCTCAAACCACAAGTCCAGTAATCACTCCCTACTAGACTGGGCGCTTACATCCCACCCACACCGTGTCAGCAGTTCTGGCCTCCTCCCTGATTCCATCAGTGACCACCACCTCATCTGCTTGGTCTGCAAAATACACAGAGTTAAATCCCCTCACAAATTTATATTCCAACGGTCATACAAATCCCTCAACCTCTCCCCCCTCCTGGAAGATCTATCTCACTCAAATTGGGCCCCGAGCTCAAGCTGCTCTAATATGGATTCGGCCCTTACGCACTTCCGGAACACCTTCCTCTCCACCTGGGACAAACATGCCCCCCTGCGCCGGGCTAGAGTCCGTGGATCTCACCTGCTCTGGATATCCCCTGAGCTGATAGCTTGCCAACAAGCCCGTGACAAGGCCTGGTGTAACTACAAAGCCACGCTCCTCCCAAGCAACTTTATCACCTACCGCATGCTTTGAAACAAGTGCACAAAGGCCATCCGCTTAGCCAAGGCTGAATATTTCAACAACACCCTAAATGCAAATCTTGGGAGACCTTCGAAATTCTGGAAGGTCATTAACTCCCTTTTCTCCCCAAAACAGCAAACCCCCACCCCCTCCTCGCCCAGGGATCTCTCTCTCCGACCCCCTGAAGGTAGTCTCCGAGTTTAATTCCTATTTCACTACTTTGCGCTTGGCCTCCTTGATTCCCTTCCTCCTGCTACCACCCCACCCCCTTACATCTATAACCACACTGCCCCAGTCATCTAGCCCCCTATCAGCTGGTAGGAACCCCTTTTCCTTCAGACCCATCTCCCCCACCGAAACCCTAGATGCCTTTCCCTGAACCCCTCCAAAGGCAAATCCCCAGATGGTCTCGATAACAAACTCCTCTTCCTATCTGCCCCCGCCATCGCTAATCCCCTCGCCGCCCTACTAAATCTATCTTTCACCACTGAGTCTCTACCCTCCAAATGGAAGCATGCCACTGTCCTACCCATTCCTAAAGGTGGTGACCCTTCCTCCACTACTAACTACCGTCACCTCCCCCTCCTCCCCGCCCTCGCCAAACTCCAGAAACACCTAGTGCTATCCCAGTTCTCCCACTTTCTCTCAGAAACTAACTTCTTCACCCCATTTCAGTCCGGGTTCCGAAAACACCACTCTACCATCTCCTCCCTACTAAGGCTCACAGACTCCATCCTCACTGGGATGGATAAAGGGCTAATCGCTGCCACTATTTTCATTGACCTAGCTAAAGCTTTCGACACGGTATCAAATTCTCTCCTACTATCCCACCTATTAGGGGCAGGGTTAGCAGCGTCCGCCACAAACCGGTTCAGTGCCTACCTATTAAATAGAACCCAATCCACTAAAATAGCAGACCACACCTCCCCCCTCTCCCCATCACCACTGGCATTCCCCAAGGCTCAGTTCTTGGCCCCATCTTCTTCTCCATCCTTCTAAATGATCTACTGAATTCTTGCTCCTCTATCGCGATCCACATGTATGCAGACGACACGGTCCTCTTTACCTCTGGCTGGACACACGAAGAACTCACTTCCAAACTTCAAACGGACTTCAACAAAATCCAACACTGGTTCAGTTCCAACCAACTCTCCCTAAATGCCAAGAAAACTGTCTCAATGTCTTTCGGCACTAGACAGCGTTTATCCAAGCTCACCCCCGATCTTCCATACCCTAAACAACACCATCCTTGATGAAGTGCTCTCCTTCAGGTATCTAAGGGTTTGGCTCAATTGTCACCTCTCCTTTTCCACACACGTGGATGCCATCCTCTCTAAACTGCACCCGAAACTTGGCACCCTCTACAGGAACTGCATTAGTCTCCCGCTACCTGTCAGACGTGATTTAGTCCTGAAAATGATTCTACCCACCTTCAACTACTGTGATGTCATCTACAGCTCTGCCTCAAAGACCACCCTAGCTAAACTTGACCCCCTCTTTAATGCGTTCTGCCGCTTTGCCCTCGATGCCTCCCCCGCTCACATCACTGCGAGCTCTACCATTCACTGACCCTGCCATCCCTGAGCAACCAGCGCCAAATTCATAGTGTTAAATTCGCTTCCAACTTCTGGCTCGGCTCCCTCCGGCCCTACCTCGTATCATCCCTATCTTCCCACCTACCCCAACCCCCACCCACGCCCTCAGGTCCACTGACACTAGGCTTTTAGTCATCCCCCACCGAAGGACCACCGCCAGCCAATCGGCCTTCTTACCTCTTTCTTAAACTTTGGAACGGCCCGCCGGCCCAGATCCACCATTCCTCATCCAAATGCTCCCTATCCTCTGCCCTCACTAACTTCCTTGCTCCAAATTGCAACTGCCCCGACCTCCCCCCCCGAAAGCTTCCCTTCCCCTGTTTGCCCCTTAGTGCCTGACCAGTGGCTTGACCATGCCTAATTGTCTGGCTTATATCCTGCCCTACGCACTTACACTCTCACTCTTACTCACTCTTCTCTCCCCTAACATCCCCCTTCTCTACCTCCTTCCTAATTAACCTTCTTCAGCCCTACTCGCAGCTATTAACTCCACTCTCCTCCCCTCCCACCTCACCTAAACCTCCCCCCATACACCATATGTTTACTAGTCCACTCCTCACCTACCCCCCAACTTCACTCTCCAATTCCTAATGGCAACTGGTGCATCTTGCTGCAGCTCAAGTCCTGCTACTGGCACACTGGTCTCGATACCGGGACCATAGTTCTGTTACTCGCACTTATGTAATTCATGTATTGCCTCGTTATGTACCCATGATATGTTTACCCTGTCCCTGATGATCATGTTCTGTACAGTTCTTGCTTTGATTGTACCCATGATATGTATACCGTGTCCTTGATGATTATGTTCTGTACTGTTCTCCTAATGTAACAAGTTCAAAAGTAATCCCTCCCAACTGTATGTTATCTGTATTGCTCTGCTGCTAAGCTCAACTATTGTATGTACACCTGCCTCTTCTGTAACCCCTCCCCCCAGGTCGCACCGGGAGAGGAGCATCTTTTTGCTCAGTGTGCCTTTCCTGGTGAAACATTTTCAATAAATAAATAAATACCCTTGAGGAAAGGAGGTAAAGGTGGGACATGATAGAAACTTTTAAGTACCTCAGTGTAATCAACAAAGTCCAAGAAGGTAGCCTCTTTCAGAAAAATAGATGTGCAAGAACAAGGGGACACAATTTGAAGATAGAGGGGGGATGGCTCAGGGGTAATGTGAGGAAGTTTTTTTTCACAGAGAGGGTGGTGGACACGTGGAACAGCCTTTCTGAGGAGATTGTGGGTCTAAAACTGTGGGAGAATTCAAAAGTGCATGTGACAGACACAAGGCAATTTTTGTGGGGGGTAGGAAGAAATAGGCTGTTGGTTAAATAGGATCTTCAGCTTATCCTGTAGGTAGGGAAATGGGCAGACTAGGTGGGCCAAGCAGTCCTTATCTGCCATCAAAGTCTGTGTTTCTATGTTTCTTTGACTGGGTAACCAGAGTGGTGGACCAAGGGGGAGCAGTTGATGTCGCCTACCCTGACTTCAGCAAAGCTTTTGATACTGTTCCACATAGAAGATTGATTAATAAGCTGGGTAGGCTCGGGGTGGGTCAGAAGTTGGTCAACTGGGTGGCAAACTGGTTGACGGGCAGAAAACAGAGAGTGTTGGTAAATGGTATACAGTCAGAAGAAATGCAAGTCTCAAGTGGGGTACCTCAGGAATTAGTCCTGGGGCCAGACTTCTTCAATATCTTCATCAGTGACATTGCAGATGGACTGGAGGGTAAGGTTTTTCTGTTTGCAGATGACACCAAGATCTGCAACAGATTAGATGGTCCAGATGGGGTGGGCAGAATGAGAAGAGATCTGGATAAACTAGCAAAATGATCGGAAGAGTGGCAACTGGGGTTTAATACAAAGAAGTGCAAGATCATGCACATAGGGAAGAGAAAACCTGAAGCCACCTATAGGCTGGGAGGAGAGTTGCTGGCAGTCACAAGGGAAGAAAGAGACTTGGGCATCATCATCACCAATGACCTGAAATCATCCAAGCAGACCACTAAAGCAGTAGGTAAGGCTAGGGGGATGTTAGGGTGTATTAGTAGGGGTATCACAAGTCGGAAGATAGAGGGAGGGAGGTAATAATCCCTCTTTACAGAACACTGGTTAGGCCCCATCTGGAGTACTGCATGCAGTATTGGAGGCCACACCTTCACAAGGAAAGTAGCCGAATTGAGGCAGTCCAAAGAAGGGCAACCAAAATGGTGCAGGGACTGCATCAGAAAACATATGAGGACAGATTAGCAGAGCTCAAAATGTATATACTAAAGCAAAGGAGGGAGAGAGGTGATATGATCGAAACATTCAAACACCTTAAGGGCATTAACAAGGTGAAAGAGTCTAACATGTTTCAATATAAGAAAAATAGCAGGACAAGAGAACACAGCATGAGATTAGAGGGAGGCCGATTAAGAGGTAATGTGAGGAAGTTCTTTTTCACAGAAAGGGTGGTGGTTGCATGGAATGGCCTACTTCAGGAAGTGGCAGATATGAATACAGTGCAAGGCTTCAAACAGGCATGGGATAGGCATAACGGAGCAATACAGGTGAGTAGGAACTGATAGGCCATTGACAGAGCAAAGGCCAATGGCACATTTATAAGGTAGAAAAAGAAATGGGTAGACTGGATGGGCCTTGCGGTCCTTATCTGCTGTCATCTTCTATGTATCTATGTTAAAGGGATACTGTCAGCTTTGCCTCTCTGTTTTTGACCATATCTGAGCAGTGTTCCTCTAGGCACATACTTAACAAACTGTTAATGTAAAATGACCCTGTATGTTAAAAAACTAATCTTTTTTACCTCTTCAGTATTTTGCTTCATTTTCAGCTGGAGCGGTCCAAACATAATTCAGCCGACCACTGGAAGCACATCCATGCTGAGGGCACACGTCTGTAATGGAGCAGAGTCATGATGTGCAATTTTTAACATGCCCTATGAACAAAGCTGTTTAAGTGGTGCATTTCTACATCCTAAATTGAACTTCGCCTCTTTTAACAAAAGCCAAGCACTAATAGTGCTACAAGACACATTTCAAAAGTGGAGCCAAAATCCCATGCATGCACAATAGCAGCTAAGAGCAGAGATCCCACATAAGTGCAAGAACATGCCGCTATTGCGCGTACACGGGATTTCAGCTCCGCTTTTGAACTGTGTCTTGTAGCACTATTAGTGCTTGTTTTTTGTTAAAAGAGACAACGTTCGATTTAGGATGTAGAAATGCACCACTTAAACAGGTTTGTACATGGGGCATGTTAAAACTGTACATTGTGACTGCGCTCCATTACAGATGCGCGTCCTTGGCATGAATGTACTTCTGGTGGTTGGCTGAATTACGATCGGACTGCTCCAGCTGAAAATAAAACAAAATATTGAAAAGGAGGTAGAAAAGATTAGTTTTGCACATACAGGTCTATTTTACACTAACAGTTTGCTAAGTATGTGCTTAGAGGCACACTGCTCAGATATGGCCAAAACCGGAAGGGCAAAGCTGACAGTGCCCCCACTGTTTCACTTTGTCAATCAAAAAGTAATCCACAAATTCAGAGACTTTTTCAGATATAAAACTGATCTCTGACACTATTGAACGAGCTTGGGGCTTTTTTACATTTTTGTGGATCTTGGGGGGTCCGTAGAATGTTGGTAACACTGGGTTTTCTACCATTATGAGTTGCAATTCCTTTTCTGTAATACTGCCCTCTATAGCTGCTTCCTGTAACATTTTAAATAACTTAGTTTTGAACAGGTTTGCAGGGTCAGATACTAATTTTTTGTAGTTGTTCTGGTCATTTAACAGACTGTAAATCATTTCCTCATACTGTGATTTAGCCATGATTACATTATTCCTTCCTTTATCTGCCTCTTTAATTTATATTTGGTTACCATGTTTTAGGTTTTCCAGGTTTTGTTTTTCAATAACAGGCATATTGTAAAAATGTCTATTTTCATTTTCTTTGAGCAATTTCTCTATTTTGTTGCTGGAAAAGTTTTGAAACACTTTTATGCTCGGACATGCTGTAGGGGGATTAAACTGAGATTTCAGTTGGAATCTGCTAGCCCAGTTTTTTTTTTAACATTATCATTCTGATTTATTCCCTCTCCTAACATGATATCAGCATTTGTTTCTCTGTTGTCTTTAGACAAAAGTTCACATCCAGCATGTAACATTTTGTTATCCAACATGTCTAATAGCACTGAAGGTTCACTCATATCCTGTTCAGTTTGTGTGATCTCCTCAGTAACTAATGCCCTTATTACTGTGGTATCAGTCCCAGCAACAATCAGCTATACATTGAGCCCCATAATTCCTGCATTAGTAAGCTGAAAGACCTCCTGGTTCCATATGCTCCCGATCATGCAATTTGCTCAGCAGAGGCAGACCTCTTGTCCATCCCTTGATCATGGCTGAAATCCTTGGGTGATAGGGAGTTCGATGTGGTGGCTCCTATTCTTTGGAATGTCCTTCCCTGAAAAGTGAGATGTGCTCTTTCACTGACCATTATTAAATGCTCTTTAAAAACATATTTCTTTTATCTAAGTTTTGGCTTGGATTCAAGTTTCTAATATTTTAGCACTCCCATTTAATTGCTTATGTATCTTTATTGTAAGGTGCACAGAGCCTCTGGGAATGGGTGCCATGTAAATACAATTGCCTTGCCTAAGCTCATTGCTTGATATATGATTTTTTTTCACACCACACTCCAATGAAAGGAACTGGTCAGCACTCCTTTCATATTCAACACTCTTTCTTTAATACTTTTTAGAAAATCTTACAGCAGCAGCAGCAGCCATTCTCAAAAGTGCTAGCACACGGCACGAAATTTCATTTAATTTCTTAGTCCAGTAGCGGGTTTTATAAAAGAAATTTAGTTCAGTTGTGACTCAGAAACATAAACATGTGGCTGCTCGAGTGTTTAGCTGGCTGAATGTCTGCGGGTTATTTGCACTAGTTTGCTTGCACAAGTTTGCTTTTCTTTAAAAAAAACCACTATTGGACTAAGAAATGAAATTAAGTTTTGTGCTGTGTGCCAGCGCTTTTGAGAATGGCTGCTGCTGCTGCTGTAAGATTTTCTAAAAAGTATTAAAGAAAGAATTTTGAATATACAAGGAGTGCTGACCAGTTCCTTTCATTGGAGTGTGGTGTGATTCTAAGTCTTGGTAAGGTGCACCCTCTTTTGATACTAAGCACATTTTAAAGTAAATGACTGAGCAGTGCTTTATGTAAAAAGGATATTATTTTTTTTGCTGTCATTTCTGAAGCCTCCTCCTCCTCCTCCTGTTTTCTTCCTCTCCTTCTTCCTCCTCTTCCTCCTCTTCTAGCCCTCTTAGTTCTTCTTCTTCTCCTTGATTCTTTTCTTGTGTTCTTTTGGTTTTTGGTCCCTTGAGGCTGAATTTTGGTTGTCTTTTCTAAAAAGTTAACCACTCTTTTGGAGCAGATTTCCTGATCCTGGTCTTCCTCACTTGAGTTATCTGCCATTGTTACTGTTTCTTGAACAGCCTTTTTAATTTATATTGTTTGCTGTTGTAGTTGACCTCGCTCGGGATCTTGACCTCCCAGTGCTCTGGCCTTCATTTCTGCCCAGTAATATATTCTTCCCTCTTTATAGTCTCGGTCATCTCTATCTAGTTTCCTTTATTTCCTTAATATTATTTATTTTTCTGCTTTTGCATTTTGAGCTCCAGTGCCTTATCAAGAGATTCAAACTCCTGATTTTCTTTAAATGGGCAAATTCTTTTTTAGTACTGGCAATTTCTGTAAGTATTATGTCTCGTTTTGTTTTATCTTATAATTTGCATAAGCTGAGTTGAAAAGTCTGCCAATGCCTCTTCCAAAGGTCCCTGTTACTAAAGTTTTCCAGACCTACAGATGGTAATTTGTTAAAGCACAAAGTTCTTGAGACTTTTTTGTTGCTTATATAGCTTTCCAAAGCAATGATGTTATAGCTCAATTCCAGCTCTTTTATTAGCAATTTCTCCAACACACCTCTGAGATTTACTCCATTTTCCTCTGTATCTACAGCAGAGCCTTTTAAAAACAGATTCCTTGCTCTGTCCCTTTGTACAACACTGAAGTCTGTTTCCAAAAGACAGATAGGTGCACTTACTTCTGAGGTCGACACTGTCGCTCCTTCAGACTGCATCTCACGCTGTTATGGCTTCATGCTGTGGATGTGAGTGTCCCTTCTAGGTATAAACCAGTCTGAAAAAAATCACTAAAGAGGCTTGTGTGGACTGTAAAACCCAAGCTTTTGTTGATGGCTGTTGGCGTCCATACTGCGGTCGATAAGTCACTTCCTGTTTCACACAACACTGCATATTTTTCAGTTCTATATCACTGGTAATTGGAGAATGCAAACATTTGAATAGAAGTTACCTGCATATTTAGTATGAAGTTTTTTCTCATATGTCTCCTTCTATCTATATGAAGTTTTTTCTTATATGTCTCCTTCTATCTCCCTCACTATAAGTTGTCTGAAGGATGGGGTTTTTCTATCTTGCTGAAAATGGAACCAAATGGAATCTTCAGCAGATCCCCATGTGCACCAAGACTGAGGAAACAGAATGACTAAATAATGGGTGATCGCAAAGTTTTACAATTTGGCCACTTCAGGTCAAATTTGTGCCATTTTGGAACAATATCAACCCCCCAACCTTCTCTTTCATTCCCAAGAACTAAGTTTCTATATGTATTTCTTTTTATGTAAATGCAGGAATATCTGCTTATGAAATTCAGAAATGTCATAAAATTATTTATAATTCTGAGACTGTTTGAACTACATGGCGTCTGTTCTGTAATAATGATTTCTTGTGAATAGCTCTGTTTGATAATACTTTAGAAGGTTCCATGTCATAACGGTGACTGTGGAAAGGTGATCGCCTATAGGGCGAGTGTACATTGCCGAAAATCAATTTCATCGATGTACACCCCCATGCACGCAAAAAGGGGTGCCAGGACTAATGTTTTCTTTGTTATGTGGAGGTTTCACTACACCCCCCCCACTAAAGGATTCTCAGCTCCAGTGGGGTGCATGTCGGGGTGCAAAACCTTAAAAAAAGAAAATTTGGGCCAGGCGCAACAAAATGTATGTGCGTTCGGACCTGAACCCAGCACCCTCAGAACCCCAGCCCACCACCCAATCACCACACTATGGGGCCAGCTTGGCAGCCCACCATGGCACCACACCTCATAAGCCCTCTCTCCCTTTCTACCCCTCACTCAATATGCATGCTCCCCCCCCGTGCGCATGTACATGTAGCGACATCCTGTCGCTATATGCGCGACCCCCCATCCAGTCACCTTCCATGGTCAGTAGCCCTGTTGACATGCACTGCAATTGAGTCACTCTTTTGAAAGTGCCCAGTCACAGTCGCATATGTCACAGGCTACACTTTAGAACCTAAAAATTTAAAAAAGTAATTTGATTGTGGCTATTTAATGGACTATTGTCACCTCAATGATCTCACCCAGAGGCAGTATAGTGCAGGGGGATAAGGATGTGAGCTACAGATCTGGAGACCTGGGTTTGAATCCCACAGCCACCTAGGTGCATACTGTGTGTTCCTAAGCAAGTCACTTAACTTCCTTGTGCTCCCAAGTCGCATTTGGAAACAAGCTTCGGCTTAATGTGCCACTCCTGGTTAAACAATGTTCCCTTTCCCTTTACCCCCTGACAAAGATTCCAGAGAGAATTAAAGCACTGTGCATCTGTGAGAGGCTTACCGATGAAGTAGCTGCTGTTTGTTTCTATCTGGCATGTGCACTTTTTTGTATCAAAGCACAGCTGTTTGCACTGCATTGTTTAAAAATATGGGTCAAGACTTTATGCCTACCAAAATGTTTTAAACAACACAGACCCAACAACAAGACTGGCAGTGATTCATTGTACTTGAACTGTGACGGTGAGCTCCACAGGTTGTTCACTGACCACAACCCCCTTACATGGCTGCATAGGGCCAGTGGGCAAACCTCATATTGCTAAGGTGGAGCCTGAAGCTGCAGTCCTATAATTTGTACATTAGGCACCGCAGTGGGTATCAGCACAGAAACACTGATGGGTTATCTAGATAACAGCTAGGACATAGAAAAAAGGGGGTGAGATCCTGCGTAGAACTAGTGTGGGTTTCACACAGAAAGTGAAGAGAGGGCATAGCAAGTGGAGCCATCTGGCTTACATGAAAAGAACATCCTTTAGGTGTGCTTAAAGAATGTGTTTTTCATTTCTCTGTGGGGGTGGGGGGGACAGTTTGCTATTTAATGTTGTACTTTTTTTATTTAACTCTATCTGCACTGATAATAGTACATTCTAATCAGCTGAGGTGAAAGAGATGGACTGTGGAAATGAGATTAAGATTGTTGCCGCCGGCTCCGTGGCGTTGAGCGATGGGTGTTTGCTCAGCACACTGGTGACCTGGGTTTGCGCCCTGAGCCTGGACATGAGGAGTGGAGTCCAGCAGGGAAGGAGTTTACAGTGTCCTTTGAATGCTTCCCTCCTGGGGGTGAGTGGGTCCTGGACCACTGTTTTGACAGCTCCTGGTGGTGTCTAGTGGTTGGCATTCTTGGTGGTATGTGGCCTTGACATGCCGCTGAATGCTCCTGTCCCCAGGACACTGTCGCAGTGGGACCGTTCTGTGGGAGGTGTGGGAGGGCTGGGGAGAAAACAGGAAAACTAATCGCTTGGCTGACCAGATGACAGTGGCTCATCCCCACTCACCGCAAAGCCTGGAAGTACCGTGCTGACCTCTGCCATGCCTGGGATATGGTTGGAATGTCCTTAGGTGTCTCTCCTCTCCCAGTTCCGCTCCATAGTGGAGGGGCCCTCCCGATGAAGGGATATGTCGGGTTATCCGGGTTGTGGCAATAATGGGGTGAAGGGACATGGTCGGGGGGCAGGGGCCTAGGCGGCCTGAAGGAGTGGCCAGCTGAGGGCTTGGGAGGAGCAAAAAAAAATTGTTGCCAGAGGGAGACCAGCTGCCCCTGGTAGGTAATTTCAGTCCCTTTGTCCTGTAATGACAGGGCCGGCTAGTCAGTTAGCAAAGGAGCTTCAAAAAGTCTAAAGTCTTTCATGTCAGGAGACTGCCTTGGCCATGTAGCCACCCCGTGCTGAGGCAGACACTGTTCATAACAATGACAGGTGTCGTAAGTCCACAAAATCCAGGGGTCCAGCTTTCCAGAGAGGTAGCACCCTCACGGCATAATTGATGATGTTCAGTTCAGTTCATTTTATTGTTAGGGATAAAATCAGTTGACCACGCTCATTTGCAAGGAGGTTCCTTTTACAATACACATCAGCAGAGGACAATGGCATTAAGAGCCCATACGTATTATGCAAACAGAGAAGTTAAGACCAACAGTAGATGCAAAAAAACATAAAATTTCATACATAAATGGAGTTACATACGTAAAATTCATACATACAAGGCATTTCCGTTCAAATTGCAGTAAGGGTAATTTCGTACATAACTGGAATTTCATACAAAATGGCAGTAAGAGTGAAAGCTAATAGAGCTGAGGTAGTGAATAAGAAAATAAAAGAGAAGAAGTGCCCAAAGTAGTTATAACAAAGTAGGTGGGTAAGAGAATAGAGTAGAAAGTTATGCATTAGGTAGAGAAAAGGGTTAAGAGCTACAGTAGATTAATAGCATTGGCAAGATTCATATGTAAGTTTAGCAATGAGCCTTTTAAATGCACTAAAAGGGATTAGTTTCCATTGCTTTAGTGAAGATTGGAACTGATTCCAGATGGTGGGAAGACTGTAACTCAAAGATGCCATACCACAAAGCGTGTTCAGACTTAAGGAAAGAGAGGCGCATTTCCTAAGTGTGTATGAGCTGTGCAATTGGTGTAGGGTAGAGGAGATGTACAGGGGCAACTTGTTAAGGAGGGCTTTGTATATCCAGATATACATGTGGATGAGTCGCCTGGTAGCTAGAGCGGTCCAGTTCAGCTCCTCGTACAAGGAAGAGTGATGAGTTCTGGCTGGGGCATTAGTTATGAAGCTGATGGCTCAGTGATAGAGAGTATCCAGTTTACACAGGTTAGTAATTGCACAGTTGTTGTAAATTATGTCTACGTAGTCCAATAGGGGTAAAAAAGTAGCCTGCACTAGCCTGGTTCTAGAGTCCTCTGGTGGTATATGGAACATTGGGGGGTTTGATCCGCTGAATCTCCCAGTCATTATTTACAGCTTATCATCTTTTTATTATTTATGCCCTCACTGCGACTGATCTAAAAACTGCAGGCTTAGATTGGATGATTGATATATTTTAGGTTCTATACATTAGTCTGTGTGTTACTGAGATATATTTGTTTAAATTTATGGTTATTTATTTTGACTATAGTTTCATTGCATAGGAATTTTGGTTGGTGTCATTATTATATAAATTTACTTGGGTTGCCGAAATTTGTAGAAGGCCTGCCCCCACAGTCGTGCGCTACTCATCCTCCGCCCTTCGCGCCCTCTGCCACTTCACCTCCCCCCCACTTCATTTTACTACCTACTGTGACACTTGGACAGCTGGTTCTGATTAATCAAGGCTTTTTGTAATACAAAATGTGTTATTCATTGTCTCTCCTGAGACATGCTGTGTTCCTGGGATGATAAACCCCAGGTTTCAACTACAAGCTGTTAACCTAAAAGCCAGGAGATAATTACAGACTAGAAGAGACACAAAGTAAGGATCTCCTGTTTATCTGGCTTAATTGTAGCTGCCAGCTGCTAGGATAGAAATCATAAACTTTTATGATGTTTAGAGGAAGAAACCAGGTTATGTCACTTAGGTGCTAAGTCATAAAGGTTCTTTGATGTCTGTGAAGGGTAAAAAGACACACTAGATCAAAAGGGTCATGGGGAAACGAGTTCTTGCTGATGTCACCTTAATTAATTTACCTTCTGAATGATAAGACATCCTGTTTTGTATAATTTTTATATTCTGACAGGGAGGAGCTAGGTGACCTCATGCAAAGAGGTTGGCAAAGCCAGTTTTAAACAGTATTCTGTTTTCCACTTAGTGACATTCTTGTTTGGACTCTCTTGAAAACAACATCTATTTCACGCACTGTTAGAAGGTGTACATTAGAGAGACAAGTCTAAATGTACTGTGATAGGAATTTGCACTTTTAAACCTTATTCTTTTAAAAGATTTATGTTTTGTGATATATTGTTCTGTATTTACATTTTACATCTTTTTTTTATCTATTTTAAGTAAAACCTCTTATTTTAAGAGACTACTTGGTGTGCCTTCGAAATTCTTTATTTGACAAGTGAAGCATACATGGTTAAAGTTGACACTGTGCAAAGCTTACTGGTTTACCAAACTGGGAAAAAGGTAAGAGTTTATCTGAGGTCTTTAATAGAGTTTTTAAGGGTTCATTTTGTACACCTGGTTAGGTGCTTATAGGCGAAATATATCTGGACCCCCCCCAAAGAGCAGAATTGTCTGAGCCTGTACATGGGATATGTTAGTAAGAGGTTCACAGTTTGAATCCCTCCAGAACTTGAGATCAAAGGTTGATTCAAACCCACAAAACAGACAGGAGGGTTACCCTTTTCTGTTCCTGTTCACAATACTGTGCTCGGAGGTTGGCAGTGTGAGAGCAGAGGGCCTGACCTCCTGAGTGGGGCTGTGACAGATTGGTTGGCAGTGGTGTGCATAGTTTGGTATTGCAAGCTTTTATTGTTCAATGTGTCAGCTTGATACTGTCAGCTCACTTGCAAAAAAAGAAAAAGCAGTGATTTATTTTTAAAAGGAAACAGAACTATATCACTTGGCTTACAGTCAAGTTCCTATCTGTTTTATTTTTTTTTCTAAAGTGCAAGTCAGAATAGCCATAGTTAGGGAAGAAGATGGCTTCCAGCTATAGCAGGCACACTGTAGACTATGTAAAGCAGTTGTGCAGGGACAAAGGAGTCCTGTACAAGGTGAAAGTCACCAAACAGAACCTCGTGGATGCCCTGATGGTAGCAGATACCCAGAGCATCGAGTCACAGACAGTGACTGTAAAGGACCGAACCTTGAGTGTGGAAGGGCTAGCGGCCAGTGCAGTGTCCAGCTCCAATAAGAAGGGCAACAGGGCCAGTGCCAGCAAAGGGCCACAGCAGCAGGGGAAGGACACCAGCATTCTGGAGCCAGAAGTACTCAGGCTGCAGACTGAGTTGTGCAGAATGGAGCTGGAGTTCCAGAGGAAGGCAGAGCGAGAACGCCAAGAGGCAGAGCAGGAATGCCGGGAGGCAGAGCGAGAACAGTGAGCTGCAGAGGAGAAGAGGGAGTGAGAACAGCAAGCTGCAGAGGAGAAGAGGGAGCAAGAATGGCGAGAGGCAGACCGTAAACAGTGGGAGACAGACCGTGAGGAGCATGAGCGCCAGAGACAACATGAACTGGAGAAGCTACGACTCCAACCACCAGCACCAGAGCAGGTAAGTGGCATGGGTTTAACTGGGAATACAGGACTGGGTTACAAATTGAATTCCAAATTGATAGCCAAATTTAAAGAGAGGGAGGATATGGATGCCTTTTTAAATTATTTTTAAAAAGTTTGTATTCAAGCTAAAATTCCTAGGGAGTCCTGGAGCTTCCAGCTATCCCTACTACTTACCTACCGGGAAAGCTCGGGATGCATTGGGTCAAATTGACAATAAGGACAGTAATGATTACAGCAAACTTAAAGCTGCACTATTAAAAAAATTTGAATTGACTGCTGAATCATACAGAGCTAAATTCTGTAAAGCTCAGGAGAAGCCCTGACATGAGCTTCGAGGAGCTAGCCATGAAACAATGTCAGTTTTTAAAATGGTGGGAAGGAATTGAAGCAAACTCTGTTGACAAAATTGAAAATGTGATTCTGTTACAACAGTTTTTCTGGGCATGCCCAGCAGAACTGAAAACCTGGCTGGAGGACCGAGATCCCAAAATAGTGCAAGAGGCTGCTGAACTCTCAGACCGCTATGCCAAGAGCAGACCTGCTCTGAGAGCGAATGGAGCAGGCGTGGCAGCGCAGAAAGGGAAAAGTGTGCCTTCAGGACAGCTAAAACCCCCACTGCCTCCACTGAAACCAGTTAGCCACAGGTTTCAGAGAAAAGAGTTCTCTGAGAAAAGAAATGAATGTTGGTTGTGTAAAGAAACTGGGCATATTGCCAGACAGTGTCCCAAACGGACAATCAATATGCAAGGTGGTGCTAGGAAAGAAGTGGGTTGTTTGTGAGTCCCTGGAAGCATGCCTGTGAACACGAGGGAACACATGCACCCAGTCATGGTGAATGGTGTACAGACGCAAGGGTTAAGGGACACAGGGGCATGCCTGACATTGGTAAAAGGGGATCTGGTACAGCCTGGTCAGCTTATGCCCAATAAATATGTCACTGTACAAGACTTTACTGGTGGGGCAAAAACATTGCCCCTCGCTAGTGTTCTCCTAGACTGGGGTGAAACAGGGGAACTGTGCAATAGGTGGCTGTAGCCAAAACCTTAGCAGTGGATCTGATCCTGGGCAACAATCTCAAACAGGGGATGGTGTGTGCAGTTACCCATAGCCAAGCAGCAAGGGAAAATTGTAGTTCCCTGAACCCCACAGAAGCCATTGTGGAAACCACTGAGAGGCTGGTTCCCCAGCCTGTGTCTCCAGATAGAGAGACTAATGAAAAGGGGGTAGATATTTCCCCAGTAGCAGTTAACCACACAGCTACAGAGGGTTACTCCAAAGAAGGAGGGGTGACCCATTGTTCGAGGGTTAGGGATGACAGTGATCCTGAGTGCCCTGACACTAGTGCTAGGGACCCTAGTTTAGCAACTGAAGGGGACCTGTCCCATACCTTGGGAATGTGTGAGGGGTTTGCAGCTGCTCAGAGAAGTAACCCTAGTCTAAAGAAGCTGAGGGCTTGGGCAGACTCTGACGGAGCACAGGGAGGTGATGACAGATGTAAGGTTTATTGGGAAAATGGCCTTATGTATACTCAGGCTGTGCAGACAGAGGAAGGGGTGCTAGGCAGGCAGGCAGCTTGTCGTTCCCCAGGGGTATCGTGAACAGTTGCTCAAGATTGCACATGATATTCCCTTGTCTGGTCATCTGGGAATCGTGTGCACTACGCAGCAGTTGACCCAGAATTTGTACAGGCCAAATTTCACCCTGCAGGTGAAGGAGTATTGCAGGTCTTGTCACAGGTGCCAAGAAATAGGGAAGGTGGTCAAGAAAACCCAAGCCGCCCTGATTCCCTTGCCCATAGTGGAGAAGCCATTTCAGAGGGTGGAAATGGCTATTGTGGGGCCTTTAAATACCCCCAGCTCCTCAGGGAAG
The DNA here is from genome assembly GCA_016271365.2 of Neoceratodus forsteri. Taxonomy (NCBI): domain Eukaryota; kingdom Metazoa; phylum Chordata; order Ceratodontiformes; family Ceratodontidae; genus Neoceratodus; species Neoceratodus forsteri. The sequence continues at coordinate 1,268,708,761 of CM057449.1, read as the reverse complement.
ACATTCATCCTGACTGTGGTGGATTATGCCACCTGGTACCCGGAGGCAGTTGCCCTATCCTCACTGAGGACAGACAAAGTGGCAGATGCCTTACTTGGGATTTTCTCCCGTGTTGGTTTTCCGCAGGAGGTTGTCACTGATCGAGGGGGTTTCCTTCATGTCGGACCTGATGAAATATTTATGGGAGAAGTGTGCTGTTCTGTGGTGCAGAGATACATGACACCGTATCACCCACAAGCCAATGGGCTCGTGGAAAGATTCAATCGTACCCTGAAGTCAATGCTCCGGACGTTTGCTGAACAGCATGGGAGGGACTGGGAGAAATACCTTCCCCATCTGTTGTTTGCATACAGGGAGGTGCCCCAAGAGTTGACAGGATTTTCTCCCTTCGAACTCTTATGTGGATGCCGTGTACATGGGCCCCTAGATTTGATCCAGGAGGACTGGGAAGGCAAGCACACCACCCAGGGAACTCCCATAGTGGATTACATCCATAGGTTTAGGGAAAGGCTTAAGGAACATATGGGGACAGCCCAGAGCAACCTGGCAGCTGCCCAACAGAAACAAAAAGTGTGGCATGACCGCAGAGCCAGAGTTCGCTCATACATGGTGGGTCAGGAAGTCATGGTCCTTATTCCAGTCTGGAAAGACAAGCTGTAGGCTGAGTGGGAAGGACCATACAAAGTGGTTAGGAAGGTAAATGATGTGAACTATATTGTAGAGTTACCTGACAGAAGACAGACAGAAAGGATGTACCATGTTAACATGATGAAGCCATATGCCAATAGGGCTGACATGGTGTTTGCAGTGTGTAGTCCTGGGTAGGGGACGGATGAAGGAGACCCCTTCTGGACTTGCTGGAAGAAAGTAAGTGGGAGTCCTCTGTGGAGGCAGTTAAATTGCCTCCCCAGCTGACCCCTGGACCAGATCTAGGAAGTAAGGGAGGTTTTAGCAGACTTTGCCCCCTTGCTTAGTGCCAAGCCTGGACTAACCCCCTTAGTGATGTATGATGTGGAGACAGGGACACAGACGCCCATATGGCAGACAGCATATCGGGTGTCAGAGGCTGTCCAAAAGGACATTAGGGAAGTGGAGAAGATGCTGGATTTAGGGGTAATCCAGAGATCCCACAGCCCCTGGGCCTCACCCGTAGTCCTTGTGCCCAAGCCAGATGGTGCTACTCATTTCTGTGTGGACTATCGTGGACTGAATGCAGTCATGAAGTCAGATGCCCACCCGATTCCCTGGATGGATGAACTCCTGAACAAGTTAGGAGGGCGACCTACCTTATGACCATTGACCTAACCAAGGGGGTATTGGCAGGTAGAGTTGACAGACAGAGCTAGGGAGAGGTCAGCCTTCATCACTTCAATAGGCTTATTTGAATTTAAAGTAATGCCTTTCAGAATGAAGAACACCCTGTCCACTTTCCAAAGGTTGGTGGTCCAGGTGTTAAGTGGTGCTGAGGAGTACGCTGTGGTGTACCTGGATGACATTGCCATCTTTAGTGCCAGCTGAGAGGAACACCTGTCCCACCTTAGGGAAGTGCTGGGCAGGATACAGAGTGCTGGGCTCACTGTCAAAGCTGAGAAGTGCCAGGTGGTCATGGGAGAGGTGGCATACCTCGGGCATGTGGTGGGCCGGGGACAGCTCCATCCTAACCAAATAAAAATAGAGGTGATCCAGGCATGGCCCAGACCAGAAATGCAGAAGCAGGTCAGGAGTTTTCTTGAGACAGCAGGGTACTATAGGAAATATGTACCCAATTACAGTGCCCTGGCTGCTCCCCTATCTGACCTGGTAAAGAAAAGGATGCCAAAGAAAATTACCTAGGGACCAGCCTGTGAAGAAGCCTTTACCAGATTGAAGGAGGCACTGTGCAGTGCTGCTGTTTTAACAGGTCCTGACTACAGTAGATCCTTTATAGTTCAGACTGACGCCTCAGACGTGGGTATTGGGGCAGTACTGAGTCAGACATCCAGCCAAGGGAAAGATCACCCGGTAGTGTATCTGAGTAAAAAGTTACTTCCAGGGAGCAGGCATTCTCCACTGTGGAAAAGGAGTGTCTTGCCATAGTGTGGGCCCTAAAGAAGTTAGAGCTATATTTATATGGGCAGCATTTTGTGGTACAGACTGACCACAACCCCCTGGTTTGGTTGACGCAGATGGGAAAAAACAATGATAGATTGCTAAGATGGAGTCTTGCTTTGCAAGGGTATGACATGACAATCCTACATAGGGCTGGAGTGAAAAATCAGAACTCAGATGGGTTGTCTCATGTCTATGAGGAGTGAACTGATTTGGGAAGCTCATCCCATGCAGGGGATATAGCCCCCAAACTCAGTCTAGGTGGGGAGGATTGTGACATTTGGACAGCTGGTTCTGATTAATCTAGGCTTTTTATAATATAAAAATGTGTTATTGAATGTTTCTCTTGAGACATGCTGTGTTCCTGGGATGATACCCCCCAGGTTTCAACTACAAGCTGTTAACATAAAAGCCAGGAGATAATTACAGGCTAGAAGAGACACAAATTAAGGATCTCCTGTTTATCTGGCTTAATTGTAGCTGCCAGCTGCTAGGATAGAATTCATAAACTTTTATGACGTTTAGAGGAAGAAACCAGGTTATGTCACTTAGGTGCTAAGTCATAAAGGTTCTTTGATGTCTGTGAAGGGCAAAAAGACACACAAGATCAAAAGGGTCATGGGGAAATTAGTTTTTGCTGGTATCACCTTAATTAATTTACCTTCTGAATAATAAGATATCCTGTTTTGTTTAATTTTTATAATGAATCTGAGACAGAGATTTACTACACCAATGGTCCTTGCTCCTTCTTTGGCGTTGTTTTTCTTGCGGTGTGGTAGCGGGATTTTTACTTGCTTTTGCTCGTGGATCTGGAGCACCTATTCCAAATGTAAATCCAGCCTTCTTAGTCATCCAAATTGTACCTGTCATGTTTGCCTGGCTTCCGCTTGATTAAGTCCTTTTTCACATTTTTCTAGTTTTACTTTAAGCCCTTTATCAAGGTTTGTGAATTACGGATGCTGCTTAAATATCTGAAGTTACTTTTTGATTTCTTTGATTGTTCTGGTTGTTTTCTGATGTTTAAATGTATCCTCTGTGATGAAGATCTGAATAAAATGTTTAGACAATCAACAGCCACACTCTCCCACTGTTTACGATGCTAAAGGTAATTAAGTCCACCTAAGGGCAGTGTTGTTAAGCGCAAGCCATGATGGGAGGAGGGGGCTGCTTGTTTTCCAGGTATGTCTCAAGAGAGGTTATATTGTAAGTTAGAGTGTGTTCTGTACACAAAAAGTCTCTCAAGGTATGTAAACAAATTCATATGTCCCCTTCTTCTAAATTAATTGTGGTCTTGCTTAGACCACCAAATCTTAATTTTAGTTTCTTTTAGCCAAACCATCTACAGTCTCCAAACAGAATGCCGATTCTCATATGTTAGATTCTTCAACATTTCTAGGCTCTAATACAGCTTAAAGAATTCAGACAACAGGCAGACTGTTATAGAATATAGTGTTACAGCTTCAATTGTTGTTCACTGGATAAACCTACAACAGTGGTGAATACTGACACCTACAAGCGCTATACCACACAGTATGTTGGGAAAGCAGGCAAAAAAGGTAAGAGCTTACGACCAGCCCCAAACATACAACAGCAGATAAAGGTATAGAACACCAAAAACCAGTACTCAGTTCTTGACAAATACATATGTAGACAACTTCTTGCAAAGAAGCAGAGTTTAATTACATCTCAGATGCAGACATTCTAACAAGCATACTATGTTTTGCAGGAGAGCCAATGGAGAGAGCCCAACAATCTCGTTTAAAAGATCTTCAGATCTAAAAGGAAACTGTTGCATGCCAGTTCATCAGATCAGGACATGTCAATGAGCAACCTGATCATCTATAATGGCTACCAGTGAGTGCAATAAGAGTGTTTAAATGCGGCAGATGCAATATCTGTAGCAAAAATAAAACCTGTGCTCCTCACTGATAAGGCTGGAATGGTACTGCAGTAAACATGCAAACTCACATCGAACAAAACAAAGAAATGACGCATACTATCACAATGTGAAGATAAGAATTTTATTTGATACAAAAACTCAGTGTGTTCCCTTATGGCCCACAACCAGGCACGTCGTAGTGTACTGCCACTTTGTCAGGGGAGACACCTCCGCACGCTGTACCGTTGTGAATATAAATGTAATTATCTGTGTGGCACCAGGCTGTGCATTAGAGAAGGAGTAAGGTGCTTCTGGCAGTCTGAAGTTTCCAGTTGCCTTGGTGGTGCTGCTAGTAGCACAGCCAGAATGGTATTTCAGGCAGGCTGGGTTCAAATCCCAGCTAAGGCATTTATTTCCTTCTCACTTCTCTTTGTGTGGATTCCATATATGTGCACACTACATCCTTGTGAATGTAAATGTAATTATCTGTGCGGCACCAGATTGTGCATTAGAGAAAGAGTAAGGTGCTTCTTGGAGTTCCAGCTTTCTAGGTGCCTTGGTGGTGCAGCTGGTAGTGCATCTGGAATGCTATTATGAGTGGTCTGTGTTCAAATCCCAACTAAGGCACTTCTTTCTTTCTTTCTTTCTCTTTTCTGTTTGTTTAGATTCCACATATGTGCACACTGCAGTCTTACGTGTGAAAATGTAATCATCTGTGCAGCATTGGAAGTACATTAGAGAAAAAATAAGGTGCTTCTGGGAGTCCCAGATTTCCAGTTGCCTTGGTAACACAGCTGGTAGTGCAACCAGAATGATATTCCAGGTTACCTGGTCTCAAATCCCAGCTGAGGCACTTATTTCTTTCTCTCTTCTGTTTGTTTGGAAAAGGACATTGTTATGTTTCTCTAGGGAAGTGTCCAAGGTGGTGAGGGAAAAAAGGGTGGTGTTCAGGAAGTATAAGAAAATGCAGAAGGAGGAAGACCAGGAGTTATACCAAGTAAAACAGAAGGAAACAGGAAAGGCAGTGAGGGGAGCAAAGGTGCAGACAGAGGAAAGAATAGCCAAAGGGGTAGCTAAAGAGAATAAGACTTTCTTCAGGTATATAACCGAGAAGAAGAAAGAAGGTGAGGGATAGTAAGGATAAGGAGGGTGGCAGGAGGAGGCTGCGCAGAAGAGGATCAAGAAGAAGCAGCCATCCTGAACAGGTACTTCTGCTTAGTCTTCACAATGGAGGTAGGGGCAGGATGGACCACCAGAGAGCAGCAGGAACATAGGGAAGGGAGGTGGACATAAGTCCATTTTTAGTGGAATGTTTCCTGAAGGGACTTGCAACTCTGAATGTGGACAAGGCTATGGGATCAGATGGAATATACCCAAGGGCACTAAAGGAACTCAGGGAGGTGTTAGCTGCATCACTGATGGCCTTATTCAACAGCTCAGTGGAAACAGGTGTTGTCCAGAGGACTGGAGGAGAGCAGATGTGGTGCTTCTCCATAAAAGCAGCAACAGGGAGGAGGCTAGCAACTATAGGCCGGTCAGTCTTACATCAGTGGTGGGAGAATTAATGGAAACCTTGTAAAAAGGAAAGGTTGATAGAGTATCTTGAATCCAGTGGACTACAAGAGCAAAGGTAGCATCGATTCACAGTGTGTGTGTGTGTGTGTGTGTGTGTGTGTGTGTTGGGGGGGGTGTCACGCCAACAAAACTGATTGATTTCTTTCACTGAGGGACCAGGGAACTAGATCAAGGGAAGGCAGTGGACGTGGCCTATCTAGACTTTAACCAGGCCTTTGACACTGTGCCACTGAGGAGACTGATAAAAAAAATTAAGCAGCTAGGGGTGTGATCCAAAGTGATGAACTGAGTAAGGAAGTGGTTAATGGATAGGCAACAGGATCATGGTTAATGGCACTCACTTGTGTGAGGAGAGAGTAACCAGTGGGGTGCTGCAGGGCTCAGTACTGGGACTGGGCCTCTTCAATGTCTTAATAAGTGACATTTCAGAAGAATTAGAAGGAAAGATATGCCTTTTTGCACATGACACCAAAATCTGCAATAACATGGACACTCAGGAGGGGGTGGAGAGAATGCGTAAGGACCTTGGGAAACTTCATGAGTGGGCAAGAGCATGACTCACAGCCCCGAGGATCGGAGGTCGAGAGGGCGCTCCACGGCCCTCCCCCAACCCCCCCGGGCTCTCTTTAGAAGAAACTCTGCAAGGTAATTTGTGGGATATTTCTGTGATATTCTTACCGTTTTGCTGGGACGACTGTGTTCACTCGGTGCTGCCCTTTGTTCGCGTTGGCGCCCTTTTCTCAAACACGGTGAACTCTGAAGGGAAAAGACAAACTGAACTGGAGAACTGGACTTGTAGCGTGTTGGGAGAAGCCCTCCTGCTGCTCGCGCTGTTACTGACGGTGTACACATGGAGATAGTTTTATTTTATCAGTTTTGCCTAATTCTTTGCCTTAAAACCAGGGGTTTGATACGGTTACCTTAATCTGCACAGAGGTACTTCCCTTTAAGGCACTACGTGTGGAGGAGCCAGGATAAAGTGCCAGCCACTGCGGGGAAAACTGGGACCCTAAAGTCTGTGGAGGAGCCAGGATAAAGTGCCAGCCATTGTGGGGAAAACTGGGACCTTAAAGTCTGTCCTCAGAGAAGCTTGGGGCTTGTAGTCTGTCCTCATTTATTTGTACTTTGTGCCTGCTGCCATCTGGGAGGGAGGGACTGTTTTTTATCACTAGCTGAACACTGTTTCTAATGTACATGCTGCCTGTGGGAGGGAGGGTCAATTTAATTCAACAGTCATTTTTTTCTGGGCAAATGTGGGGTTTCTTAGCCTGTTTACATCTAGTAATTTTCACCACAAAGCTTGCTTAAACCTGGTGCTGTGATCGTTATGTGGTTCAGGTCTTGCCATAGCCTGCTGCCCTTACTTAACGCTGCAGTTAATGCTATACACACGTTTACAGCCACAACACCTAATCCTGCCCCCCTCCACTGTAGCATATTTATTCCAATCCTTTTCTCCCTTTGTCTCCACAGCTCACAGCCCCGAGGATCGGAGTGAGGGCACTCCAGACCCTCCCCAACCCCCGGCTCTCTTCAGAAGAAACTCTGCAAGGTAATTTGTGGGATATTTTTGAGATATTCCTACCGTTTTGCTGGGATGACTGTGTTCACTCAGTGCTGCCCTTTGTTCGCGTTGGCGCCCTTTTCTCAAACACGGTGAACTCTGAAGGGAAAAGACAAACTGAACTGGAGAACTGGACTTGTAGCGTGTTGGGAGAAGCCCTCCTGCTGCTCGTGCTATTACTGATGGTCTAGCCCGGCCAAACGCTACGCGTTCGGCTCCCCCCGCCCCCACCACCACCACCACCCTTGGTTGGCTTTGCCTTAAATAGGATGAAAGTGATCACATGGGCTGAGAATTAACCTATCAGCCCAGTTTTTCATCTGCAAGTTATACTGTCCTGCCTCTGAGGCAGACCTAGCAATCTCAAGCTCCTTCCAAGTGCACACGCTGCTGACATACAAAAAAAAAAAGTCTCATACGTTTGCAGGCTTGAGCACTGTCCTTATTAAACTCAGGTTGCTACAGCCACCCTATTCCCTCCCCAAGCGCTGCCTGACCACTTAGCTATCGCTAAGCTCCCCACTGACATGACTGCCCCTCCACCCCCCCACTGGGCCCTCCATGGGTGGAACTGCCCCTCCCAAGCAGGGTGGCCTCCTACCCCCCCTCAACTCACCCACCTCATGGCTATCCACTAAGGGGCTAAAAATTGTCCATCTAAATGTCCGCAGTCTCCTACACAACCATACTGAATTCGCTGCCTGGGTTGCCCATTACAACCCGGACATACTGGGTATCACAGAAACATGGCTAAAACCTCACACTCCTGATACTGTGTGCTCCCTACCAAGGTACAGTCACATCAGAGGTGATCGTGGGGGGAACAAACGAGGTGGTGGGGTGCTACTTTACTATAAAGCGCACCTCAATGTGTCTGCAGTAGACCTCCTTCCCCCCCGACATGTGAGTTCCTGCACGCCATTCTCCTGCTTGGGCTCACCAAGAAAATTCACTTGATCTGCTGCTACAACCCTCCTAGAGGCGGCATACCTGGGCTCTCCTCTCTCCTGCACGATGTTAGCGAGAGGGTGGGCACAAATGAAGTCCTTATCATAGGCGACTTCAGCCTTAACTAGTTAGGTTTAAACTCAAAGTCATATGAGCCACTGCTCTCAGGCCTCGCCCTGAACCAGCTTATCACTGAACCCACAAGGCCCTCCCCCCGGGGGGGGGAGGGTCACTGATCGACTGGGTCCTGACCAATAGACCGAACAGGATCACATCCTCGGGCATCTTACCTGATGCCATCTCGGACCACTCACCTGTCTTTTGTACTTGGGGTATCTCCCAGGCGAAAATACCCGGTAAAGTGATCCAAATGAGTGACTTCTCAAAATTCCACCTGCTCGACTTCCTCACTGACCTCAGTTCAACCGACTGGTCCGGGGTCACCGCCTCCCTGGACCCGGATAAAGCACTGGGTGCATTCTTAACTAAATACATCCCAGTGCAGAACAAACATGCCCCCTCACAAAAAGGAGAGTGCGGGGCACCGTTATCAAATGGCTTCACGGGGGCCTATTCTCCCTAATGAAGCTCAGGGACAAATGTTGGGAAACTTACAAAGCATCCCATAGCCCTGATGACCTCACTGCCTACAGGTGCCTCAGAAACACCTGTAACAAAGCCATCAGATCAGCCAAAAGCGAGTACTGCCGAACCGCCCTCCTCGCCTCAGCCAGCAACCCGAGGAGCTTCTGGCAGAACATTAGAAGTGCAGTGGGGGGCTCCGCTTGAGTGCAAGTCACAGACTTACTAATTGTGGGGGTTAGCTGCAACAGCCCATACACTATCTCTAATACCTTTAACGAAATGTTCACTGAGCTCCCCCCCACTGCTCCCGCCGTGTCCACATCCCCAAATGCTCAACCGCCTGAACCCCACCCCACCAGCACCCCCAGACCCGAGACCCGACCCTCCTTCTTCCTTCAACAAGTATCCACCGCTGAGACTCAGAGGCTGCTTGCCAGCCTCTCCCCTCACACTGGCGCAGGGCACGATAACCTGGAGCCGAAACTGCTCAGGTTGGGCGCCCACCTCCTTTCCCGGCCCATAACACATATCTTCAACTCCTCCTTAACAACTGGTGTCATCCCATACATCTGGAAAGTAGCCAAGGTTACCCCTGTTCTCAAACAAGGTAACCCCAAAGACCCCTCTAACTACCGGCCTGTTGCCATTCTGTCGGCCACCTCCAAACTCCTAGAGAAAGCTGTGGCCTCTCAGTAAACTGAGTACTTGCAGGTACACAATCTCCTTTCCCCGGCCCAGCACGGGTTTAGGAAGGGGCACAGTATGGCCACCACCCTCGCAGTAGTCACCTCGCAGATCAAAACTGCTACCAACCAGGGCAACCTCACAGGTGCGATCTTTGTGGATCTCTCCAAGGCCTTTGACAGGGTCGATCACTCCCTTCTCAGCTCCACCCTCCTCTCCCTCGGACTCTCTAACCCTGTCCATGCCTGGTTCCAATACACCAACTTTAACTAGACCCATTCCCATCTCACCACTGTCCAATGTGGGGTCCCCCAAGGGTCCGTCCTCGATTCGACGCTCTTCTCCCTCTTCATCAACGAACTGCCGTCCGTCACCACCCATGGGCTAACCACCTTATACACCGACGACCTTGTCATCCTACATAGTGATCGCGACATTGGCTCCATCAATTCCCTACTAAACTCCGACTTCAAGTGGATCCAATCCTGGCTGGCTGAACACAAGCTCACCACCAACCTTAAGAAAACCCAGGCCATGCTCTTTGGCTCCCTGAGCAGAACAAAATCCTGCCACACTCCCCTTCTAATCCATGGGGCCGATGGCTCGCCCCTGCAGATGGTTCCCGTAGTCAAGTATCTCGGCGTCACTCTGGACCCCCAGCTGGACCTCTCCCTACATATCCGAAACATCTGCAAGGCCACAAATGCTAAACTTGGTCTCGCCTACAGAGCCAAAACCTGCCTCACCCCAGCGGCCCGAGTGGCTCTAGCCAGGGGTGTTCTCCTCCCCTTCCTCTGCTACGGACTCATGACCTTTGCCCCCATACCTAACTCCATCCTCTTGAAATGGGATACGGCCTACAACAGCATCTGCCACTTCGCGCTTTCTGCCCCTCCTCTTACCCACCGCTGCAACCTCTACACTCGTCTTGAGTGGCTCCCTCCTGAGAAGCACCGCATCTTTGTAGTAGGTAACTTCATCGACAACATCGTCAGATCAGCCACCCCTGCTGCCCTTGCCCTTCCCCTCAACCCCAACCCCTCTACTTACCATTTTATGTCTAGGGCAGCACTCAACCGCCCAGTCCCTAGGACTCGCACCCTTGCGGGGGATCAGGCCTTCACCCACTATGCCCCAAAACTGTGGAACTCATTCCCATCCCTGGCATGGTCTACCTCCTCTCATACTGGATTTAAAACTTCCCTTTGGCACTTCCTGAAGGGCCCTTCCACTTGCTCCTGCACCTCGTAGCCTTGCCCCACTCTGTGCTGACACGGGGGGCCTCTGCACCCTCTGGGCCCACCGCACTTACCCTCCTGATAACCTGGGCAAACTTTGACAAACTGGATCACTCTTATTGGTATTGTCTGCTCTCCCTTTGCAGGCAAACTTGATTCACCCACTGCCTATGTTGGCCCTAGCTCTTATCTCTCCCGGGTCATCTGTAACCACCCCCGGGCTCATGTGTTTTTTTACTGAATGTCTCCACTCTATGTATTCTGATATTTCACTGTATGCAATAGTTGTATTAGTGACTTCACTGTATGTAAAAGTTGTATTAGTCACTGTACCTGTAAAACTCAAGTTTGTAACTCTCCCGGGTCGCACCTGAAAACAGGCACTTGGAGGTCTAGTGTGACTTACCAGGCAAACAAAAGCAAATAAATAAATTGGTGTGCAATGCCAGAAGGTGCAAAATAATGCACCTGGGGTATAGGAATCCAGGAGCCGAGTATAGGATGGGGGGTTACTAACAGTCACTAAGCAGAAAAGGGACCTTAGGGTTCTAACAGTCACTAAGCAGCAACAGGACCTTGGGGTTATCATATCTGATTACCTCAAAATAGCAGGGTAGTGTGACAGAGCAGTGGGTAGGGCCAGAGAGATGCTGGGTTACATACAGCGAGATTGCCAGCAGGAGGAATGAGGTGGTGTTGCCACTGTATTGCACACTGGTGAGACCCCCCCACCCCCGATTACTGTGTATAGTACTAGAGACCACACCTCAGAAAGGAAATACAAGGGGGGTGGAGAAAGTCCAGAAGAGGGCAACTAAAATGGTGCAGGGGTTGCATCAAAAGTCTTATGAGGAGAGCCTGAGGGATCTCAACATGTACACCCTGAAAGAGAGGAGAGTGAGTGGGGATATGATAGAGACCTGCAGGTATCTCACAGGATTGAACAGGGTGCAGGAGGGGAGTCTCTCTCAAATAAAAAAACAGCACCAGGACCAGAAGGCATGCATTGAAGCCGGGGGGGGGGGGTTTGAGGAGGATGTGAGGAAGAACTACTACACTGAAAGAGTGGTGGATGCCGGAAACAGACTGCAAGAGGGTGTGGTGGAGGTGAAAATAGTAAGAGGCTTCAAGCATGTGTGGGATGGACACAGGGGGAATATTAGTAAATAGGCAGAGAGGAGGGAGGGTCAGCAGAGACCAGTTAGGGTCTGCTGAGATAGACTAGGCAGGAACTAACTGGGCAGACTGGGTGGTCCAAGTGGTCCTTTTCTTTTGACAAATTCTATGTTTCTGTGATGACTTAACTATTTCTTTGTTCCTTTGGGAGATTATGTTCTGCATTTTGTCCATAGTAGCTTCTGATTTTTAAATTTAACAACCTATACCCTTCACTTGGTTGCACCTGGAAACGAACCTTGACTGAGGGTGCTTTTTCCATCTACCAATTTAAAATACATATAAATAATTAAATAAATTTTAAACAACTTTTAGTGATGTGTCTTCAGAGTCTTGTTTGTCATGGTTTCAGTTTTAGTTGATGATTCGGAATGGTGAACATTTAGTTTTTACAGTCAGGGGGCTGTCCTCATCACTGCATGTGCTGGTATGACATGTTTTACATCATCCATTCAGCAGAAATTTGTTTGTTCAAAGGGTGTTGGGTTATGGTCAGCTTGAGTGCATGCAAGCAATGCCTCTGAGTGATCCCAGTGCAGCCATTAATTTCTGCATCCAAAATTCCCCACCTAACTATTTTACCTTAAAATAGTTCTCTAGGACTGTTACCTGCTCCTAGCAGATATATGTCATTTGTTTTCTTCTTCTGGGCTGCAGTGGCCCAAGCTGTGCTCAAGAAAAAACAGTGGCAGGTGCTCAATCCTGCCGCTGGTATCCCCACCTGCTGTCCTATCCTGCTCCTTGAGAAAACAGTGGTGGGTCCTCAGTCCAGTAGCCTGTATCCCCCCCACACACACAGACACAATCTGACACCAGGGTGCCTAACCGCCACTGCCGGATAACACCTCCCCGTGCAACACTGTGCAACTCTGAGGTGCCAACCCCTGGTGCCAGCTACGAACCCCTTCACTGCCACTGTATGTGACATCGAGATGCCCACCCCTGTTTCCGCCAAACATCACACCGAAACTGGGTTGCCCAATCCCCAGTGTTAGGACCCTAAATAAAGAAAACAGTCCCTGGTCTTTCCCTTTTTCTTTTGGCCTGTAAAAAAGAAAACAGTACAGCAATGTCTTCTACCCCCTCAGACCCTCCAAAACTCCACCCCCACCAGACCCCTCTCACAACCACCACTCCACACACCTCTAACCCATCACTATCTCTATGTTTTCCACCAGTGTAATCCTGTCATGACTGGAGAACGTCTTGCTGCTACCAAGGCTGGCCATGAACTGGCTGAAAACAAAGAACAACAAGAGACTAAAATACCTCAATATGTACACTCTGGAAAAGTGGATGGGGGGGGGGAGGATATGATAGAGAACATAAACTACCTCATGGGGTAAATAAGATACAGGAGAGAAGTGTTTTTCAGAAAGAAATTTGCTCAAGAACAAGGGGATAGGCTATGAAGCTGGAGGGGGTACATTCAGGAGAGATGTGAGGAAGTACTTCTTTACAGAAAGTGTGGTGGATTCCTGGAACAGTTTTCCAGTGGAGGTGGGGGGGGTGAAAACAGTGGAAAGGGGTTCAAGAATGCATGGGATAGGCACAAGAGTATCATAGTGGAAAGGAAAGGGGAGGGAGAAAGAGCTGTAGATCAAGTATGGTCTGTGGTAATAATGTAGGTAGGGAAAAATGGGCAGACTGGATGGCCAAGCGGTCCTTATCTCCTGTCATATTCTTTATTTCTGTGTATGTGGTTTGGCTTTGCATGGTGGCCATGACTATGGTGTGAGTAGCTGGCCTAGGGGCCTGGGCTGACATGAGGGGAGAGCTGATGGGAGGTCAGGATGATTTAGAGCATCACAGGCCCCAACTGCTCTGACTGGTGCTCAGTGAAATGCTAACGTTCTGACAGGCTTTCACAGCCAGATGTCCAAGGGGAATGTAGAGGGAGATAAGGATCTTTATGATCATTAAATGTATTGCAAACATGAGCAATAGTCCAGATCTCTGGGAGGAAGGAGGATGTGATATGAGGGATGCTGCACATGCTATAGGGTGAACACACACTCAGGGACCCTAGAGGCAGAGGCATTTTCATCATAAGAGTTGTGAACACCTGGTTCCAGTGGGGGAAGAGGAATATAATAATTGCCTAGCCCCAGCGGTGCTCTGTAGTCATGAATGAGTGGGACAGTTGCACAGCATATAAACCAGTCTGCTAAGGAATGGAGATCTCTGGACCTTTAGTTTGGTTTAACTTTGGTTAACCTAAAGCAAATAACCTGAAGTAAACCAATATGTGTGTGCCACATCAGACTCCTGTGATTCTTGGTATCTGTATGTCCTGGGTCGCAGGTCCAAGTTAGGGATGAATACTCAGGTACCACCAAAACTGAACCTGGAGAAATAATTGCACAAATTAAATTTCATGAGTCTGAGCAACTGTAGAAGCCGGTATTTAAACTGGCCATTTTTTAACAAGGCTACGTCCTCCTGTCATCACGATCAGCTGATCCTGTAAAGATCAAAGGCTATCACCTGACTCTCTCTGTCTGTCTAGATAGGCACCAACCATTACCTCATTGCTCTCTCACCTTAGGCATTACCTGTACCTCTACCTGCCAGTACCTGCAGTGTCTGCGGAGTACTTGCTTGGTTGGCTGCAGCACACTAAACTGACAATTAAGCATTAAGCCACAACGGAGGTGTACTCTAATGCTGGATTGATGCATGGGGGGGATGTGCGTGGGCCAAGGGCTACCACCCAACCCTACGCATCAATCGCATTAGAGCACAATCGACGGAGTGGCTTAATGCGCTTGTAACATGGGCCGCCCGACGACACAGTCACCAGGAGCCCATTTTGCCTCGGTAAAACTACATAAGAGGAAGACTCGGGGAGATCTGTACACTGTTACGGTGCACTTACAAATCATCTCAGACAACACCCTTACGATGCTGATGCGGTCAACACAGTATGTACCTGTACTACTACTGACCAGAGCGACTCGCATTCTCGTGCAGCACCTATCCCGATCTGCGTGGCTATTTCTCGGTTAACACCCGTTGGAGGTCTCCGGTGAGCTCCTCTCTCGCCGGCCAGCGCTGCCGGGTCACAAATTAGCATACCTCTGCCTCACTTCCTGCTCCTCTCTCGCATGGTCCTCCCGACACAGCGCTCCTGCAGGGAGGGGTCTCTGTGTGGGGCTGTGCTCGCTTATCCCTCCTGTGTGCGCCTGCTTCCCCTTTCTGTCTGCCTGCAGATCGTCGCACTCTTCGGTTGCAATGCTTCCCTCGTCCACCCACTCCTCCATCGCTGCCCCTCCTGCCAAAGAACAGGAGACCGCCCTCTTTTGTACTGCCTGTCACCCTTCCCAGCTACAGACTCCTGTGACTGTGTGCCATGGGTTCTCGTCCCCCTTTCTGATCTCGCACTCCTAGTGGGGCTCCCAGACCACCGCTCCTCTCGGTTCTGCTCTCCCTTTCCCACAGGACCCAGTGATGGTAGGCTGAGGGTCTGGCTGGTCACGGTACTGCCGAAGTGGGCACGGCATATACGCTGGGTTAATACCCGCTTCGGCTGCCGTCTCGTGACCGCCCTAGCCCTATCGGGCTGCTCCCTCAGAGGTAGACAATTCATGCCATGTTACAATGTGACTTATGCAGATTGATGAAGTCACTCCTGACATGCTGTCATAAAATGCCTGTGTTCTGTTGCAAGTTGCTGAAAATGTTATGCAGGAGCTACAGGCTGCCAGCCCACCTTCTAGTAAGGGAGGAGGATAAAGTACAAATCCAGAACATAATCTGCCATTCCTTAGTAATCACCAATTGGTCATTTCTCCCCTAGGGTTGCAGTCACACTTGAAAAGAAAACATGTATGCAAGTATTTCTCAATTGCAGAACTGATTTTTCCTTTAATATCCTTTCTATACCCACTGTGTACTGATAGAGCAAACATTAACCTGCTGCACACCCGCGCCCGACATCTGCATCCTCCAGAGTGACAAAGTTGTTGTGGGAACTTGGCTGATACCACGGACACTAACAGTGTGACAATTTATTTCATGCTGATTCTTCCTTTAATATCCATACCCATGGTGTACTAAAATAACTTACATTACCCTACTGTATTGTACAGTATCTGACCACCCACCCGATATCAGGCATCCCCTCCCTGAAAACCCATCCACGAACGGCTCTTCCAGCCCATTGGCAGCATGCAGAGTGGCAGGATTTTTGTATCTACTCACATTGCAGATGGATGCTATCTCTGGTCACTATGAGAAAGCACCCCTTTACAGGTCACCTCCCACAGTGAAAGACTGCCAAGAACTTACACCTATTTCGCCTTTTACCCAGTGGATTAAGGCATAATGAGAGGCAGGTACAAGCCATTAGGAGTTGTAAGCTTCAATACTGTATTGAACAAGTACTTTTCAGTGCCAGTACTGTAAACTCCAAACGATCATTAGTAGTAGGAGTACTACAAGGGTTTTATTTATATAGCCACCCTTCTCCCAAACCACATGGTGCCTGTATAAATAAAACAGTAAAAAAAAGATGTTATTTTTGATACAACTCCTAATGGCAGTACCCAATAAAGACATCAAGCTGAGGAAGGAGTACTTTATGTCTGTCTGGCATTTTAAACAGCAATTTTTTGTTTGTTTTCTTCCCACACAATTATACATTTCATAAGTGCAATAAGACACACTGGGGTTTCTGTGTTGGCTATCACAAGGCACACCAAAGGGCATAAGTGACGCCGCCTGTGACTTTGTGCCTCATAACGCCCCTAGGAGTGCATCGTGACAGCACAACGCACACACCTGTTGTGTCTTATTACTTACGTAATCAGGGAGTTTCAGCTCACTGGACCCCTGGATGCTCACTCATCCTTCTTAACAGAGGAAAACTGCACAGTATGTGCAGCTACAAGCTGTGAAACAAACTAAAACTAAATGAACTGTTACTACTTTGTACAGTTTAAGAAGTATGAACTGTAATTAGATGGAACCAAGTGTTTGCCTCGCCCAGGTTCCCCACTTCCCTCTTTCACGTTTTAAAATTTTTTCACTTATTTTCCCTTTTTTTTAAATAAGACACATGCATCTGCTGCACATAGTGTCAACATTTCTTTATGTCATTTGAACAGTGTATATGTTGCATTTTGTTGGTTTGGTAGTAGGGATCATAGCTGATAATAAACTTTAACAAGACGTGCACAGTGTTCTTCATTTAGAAGCACAAACTTTCACTGTTAACTTATTTTCATGGTGCCGATTGATTATGTGAAAATAGCATAATATAACTGGCAGTGAAAATAACTAGTTTTATAAAATGTGTAGAGACAGTAAAGCAATGTGAGTGGCTGACAGCCTTTGCCAGCAACGCCTTTTATGTTGGTTATACTACAGTAAAAAACAAGAGCCACCACCACTGACCCTCCAACCCAGGATATCCCTGTGCCACCCTAGTGAGACTTTTTCCTCCCTCCCGCCCTCCTTCCTCCCTTTCCACACAACAGTCACCTAAACTTTTTTTTAATTCCCATTATTGTCCTTCCCAAGCTGTTCATTCTCTGTACAACCCATCAGCCAACTGCACTGTCTCGATCTACCCACAGACCTTCTCCTGCATGAAGATGCCAGTATTGTGTTGAAACTTGTGATGGCAGATGGAGGCATGCTGCCAGCGAGACCACAGGAAAATCTTGGCCTTGCCAGCAGCCTAGTGACCCACTGCAGTCACTCTTTATAGCAACCTTAGCTGTGAATCCATAGCACAGCAGGTGGGAGGTGAAACATGGAAACTCAGGAAAGTCACCTGTAATGAGTGGAAGTGGAGGGTGGGAGACAAAAGTTAGAAACTTGGCTGTGATTAAAAGAAAGTGGCACTGGCACACCATAAATAGCCAAGTGATGGGGAAGAGAAAACTCAGATAATCATCTCACTCTGAATATCCCCTACTGACAGTTAGGTGGAGGAACTACTTTGCTTCAAAAAATAAAAAGTTTCAATTTTTCTAAAAACTTGCAGTACTTCTCAACATATACCCATTTTATAAGTGCAATAACACACTCTGGGGTATGGTTTATGTGATGATAAATGCACTTCTAGGGGTAGTAAGGCATGAAGCCGCAGTGCTTCACTACACCCCTAAGCATGCATTTATCAGAGCATAACCCACACCCATCATGTGTTACTGCTTACTTTTAGTAAATGGTTGCTTTAGGTGGCATTCCCATCAAGTCCTGTCATCCCTCATGACATCTCTAGGAAGGGCAGGATCCCGGGTCATGCCTAGTTCTCAGGGAGAACCCTAGAGGAGATCAGTTACGTAAGTTTTTCTCAAAGGGAGACAAGTCAAAAACTGACATTCTTGGTATGAAAAACAAGGGATTCTTCTGAGAGAGAGAGAGACAGAGAAAGAGGCTATTGATGAAACTGGTTTAATGTTGCTTCAAAAACAAAGTATTTACAAAGCTAAGAAAAACCAAGGATTGTCCAACGTACCAGCAATACCTCAACAGTTTTGCACATAAAGTACTTCCTCAGGGACAATTGCCCACTGGGTGAGTAGACAACTTATACTGAAAACTGAAAGTGACAGTTACATGAAAGTGCTAAACAACCAGTGCAGCAGCAGAATATTAAAAGGACTGGTGAAATACAGGGAGGAACAGGGTGCTGGAATACATTATTTTTCAGTGAAAAAGATTTTCCAGGACAAGAGGGCATGGGATGAAGTTGGAGGGAGGGCGATTCAGAGGAAATGTGAGGAAGAATTTCTTCACAGAAAGGGAGTTGAACAAGTGGAACACCCGGCCAAAGGAAGTGGTGGGGGCTGAAACAGTCACTGATTTAAGAATGCATGAGATAGACATAAGGGAATTCTGGAGGTCGGGGTAAGGGGCAACAGACTTCTAGAAAAACATAAAGTGAACTTACAAGCTCAAATGGGCAGACTGGGTGGACCATAGGCCCTTATCTGCTAACAGTGTCTATGAAATAATTAAAAAAGACATAAAAGGATAATGGTGGCCAATCAGTTGCTACAAAATACCACAATATAATAACTGGGGAGCCCCTTTATACACTGGAAATTGATCAATGTCAAACGCCATAACCGGGTGTGACATCACACCCAGTTATTATGCTTTTTGTGTGAAGACAGAAGTGCTGTTTGAGATCAGCTAGATCTGACAGTGTGAGCTGCTGTCAGGTGCTCTCAGATGTGAGGTGCTCAGCAGGAAACGTTAAACCATGAGTCTCACTAGACACTCCTGTATCACAAAATGGGCAGTTTGTTAAAACATTTTTTGAGCTCAGTATTCTTGTTTACAGTCAAAGTGACTGTTCCTAGCGTAAATTTAGCACCCCAAACTTGAGCATGACAGCTACCCGTCAGTACGGCTGTTTCAGCACATACACTGATTTCTTTCCAGTGCAACAGTTTAAATAGCATTTGTAGTGTTTCAAATAAACAAACTGAAGTAAGCCATAACCCAACAGTTAGTTTACTCTCAATGTAATCTGTTTAATGGAAACATGATTCAGTGAATTATGTATTTAAACATAGTTACATTTATTCTAATTGCAATAAAAATCATTATTTTAATTAAAAAGATGCAACTTGTACCTATATTTGAATCAGTTATTATAAAAAGTAGCACTCAGGGTGTGAGTGTGTGTGTGTTCATTAGTTTTTTTTATACTCCTTCAGTGTGTGATGAACTCATAAACCTTTTGAGCTTCGCTCCCGGGGTTTATGGGTCATCACACAGCTCGGGTGTGTAAAAGAACATCATAACACACACATGCCTGAGCATTATTCTATATATATATATATATATATATATATATATATATATATATATTAATCCAATGTTATGAGACATACAATAAATAGGGGATATATAGTGAGGCAGTGTTGGATACATTTTTAATCCATACAGGTTGTGGTGACCTCACCAGTGGCAGAGTGAAGTGTTTCCAAGTTCAGTACAATGAGTAAGATAGAAACATAGAATTTGACGGCAGATAAGGACCTCTTGGCCCACCTAGTCTGCCAATTTCCCTACCTACAGGATAAGCTGCAGATCCTATTTGACCAACAGCCTACTTCTTCCTACCCCCAACAAAAATTGCCTTATGTCTGTCCCATGCATTCTTGAATTCTTCCACAGTTTTAGACCCCACAATCTCCTCAGGAAGGCTGTTCCATGTGTCCACCATCCTCTCTGTGAAAAAATACTTTCTCACATTGCCCCTGAGCCGTCCCCCCTCTATCTTCAAATTGTGTCTTCTTGTTCTTGCACATCTCTTTTTCTGAAAGAATGCTACCCTCTTGGACTTTGTTGATTCCACTGAGGTACTTAAACATTTCTATCATGTCCCCTCTCTCCCTCCTTTCCTCACAGGTATACATATTAAGCTCCTTTAGTCTCTCCTCGTATGGCTTCTCTTGCAGACCCTGCATCATTTTAGTTGCCCTCCTCTGAACTGCCTCCATCCTGTCTATGTCCTTACGGAGATGGGGTCTCCAGAATTGGATGCAGTACTCCAACACCAACTGTCTGTACAGGGGGATAACAACCTCCTGTTTTCTGCTGGTGATGCCTCTCCCTATACATCCCAGTATCCCCCAGCCCTCCCTACTGCCTTCTCACATTGCTTGCCAACCTTAAGGTCATCTGATACAATTACCTCCAGGTCCCTTTCCATTTTTGTTGTTGTTACTACCTCCCCCCCATTGTGTAATCTTCCCCTGGGTTTTTGTTTCCCAGGTGCATTATTTTGCACTTCTTTGCACTGAATCCAAGCTGCCATACTTTTGACCATTCCTCCAACCTTGCCAGGTCCCTTTTCGTCCTTTCCACGTTCCTTGTGTATCAACCCTGTTGCAGATCTTTGTGTCATCTGCAAAGAGGCATACTTTTCCTTCCAGTCCTTCTGCAATGTCACTTATAAAGACATTAAAAAGGACTGGACCCAGTACTGAACCCTACGGTACCCCACTAGTAACCCCTCTTTCTTCAGAATGGACTCCATTTACAATTAACCTTCTGTGTCATGTTGTCCAGCCAATGTTTTACCCAGGCTACCTCCCTGGGACCCACTCCCAAGCTAGTTAATTTGACTATTAATCTTTTGTGTGGGACTGTGTAAAATGCCTTGCTAAAGTCTAGGTAGGCCATGTCCACAGCCCTTCCCTGGTCTACTACTTTGGTCACCCAGTCAAAAAAATCTATTAGATTTGTCTGACATGACCTTCCCGCTGTGAACCCATGCTGCCTTGGGTCCTGTGCCCCACTGATCTCTAGGTACTCAAGAATGCTTTCCTTCAGAAATGATTCTATCACTTTCCCTACCACAGAGGTCAAACTGACAGGTCTATAGTTTTCTGCTTCTGTCTTAGTCCCACTTTTGTGAAGGGGAATCACATCCGCCTTCCTGCAGTCCTCAGGTACCACATTATCCTCCCATGATTTGTTAAAAAGGGTAGTCAGCGGTGTCACTAGTTCTATCCTTAATTCTTTTAGAATTCTGGGGAGAATTCCATCAGGCCCAATTGCTTTGTCCACCTTCAATTTTAGGAATTCTTTCAGAACCCTTTCTTCTATGAAAGGAATGGGATTGACCCCCTATCCAGAGTGCTTCTGTTAATTGGATTAGGCACCTCCCCCTCCTCCTCTTTGGTGAATACTGGGCAGAAGTATTCATTCAGTGTCCCTGCTTTTTCACTGTCCCTCTCTGCCCACCCACCGTCCATTCTGTTCAGCCTCACTATCCCTCCCTTTGTCTTTCTACGCTCCCTGATATACCTATAAAAGGTTTTATCCCCCTTCTTAACCGAGTTGGCTATCTTTTCCTCAGTTTGGGCCTTTGCTGTTCTGACTACCTTCCCTGCTTCCTTCTGCCTTAACTGGTACAGTTATCTGTCCTGCTCCTTCTGTGTTTCCTTATACTTCCTAAATGCTATCTTTTTCTCCATAACTTTCACCGCCACCTCTTTTGGGAACCATAGTGGCTTTTTCTTTCATTTTGATTTGTTTATTTGCTTCACCCAAAGGCTTGTTGCCTCTGTGATGGGAGTTTTGATGTTTTTTCATTGTTGCTCCACCCCTCCTTCTAGCCTGTCTGCTAGTGCTTTTCTAAGGCACTCTCCCATCTTGCCAAAGTCAGCCCTCCTGAAGTCCAGAACCCTCACTTGTATGACTTGACTTTGTAGCTGAGTTTATCGTGAACCACACTGTTTGGTGGTCACTTGTTTCCAAATGGCTACCCACTTCTAGATCTGAGATCTTCTCCCCATTTGAGAGTACAACATCTAAGATTGCTCCCTTATGAGTGGGTTCCAAAACAAGCTATTTGAGGCATGCCACCTGAAGGGCATCGAAAATGGCCCTCCTCTTGGATGCAGCTGTGGCAAAGGTGCTCCAGTTAACATCTGGCATATTAAGGTCCCCCATTAACAGTATCTCCCCTTTCTCTGCCATCCTAAGGATGCCTTCTATCATATCCTTGTCCATTCCCTCCCCCTGATGTGGAGGCCTGTGTACAGCCCCCTGTGCGGATTGTGGTGCCATTTTCAGTCTCTAAGGTGACCCACAGTGCCTCCTCTCCTCTCTGTTTACTCTTTTGTTCAGTTGCTTTTATCCCTTCCGTTACATAGAGAGCTACTCCGCCCTCTCTTCTCCCCTCCCCTCCTTGTCTCTCCTGTAGGTTGTGTACCCTGGTATGTTAACCTCCCAGTCATGGTTCTCTGTGTACCATGTTTCTGTGACTGCTATGATATCCAGGCATCCCTCTTCCATCAAGGCCACCAGTTCAGGGAGTTTATGGATGAGTATGAATGCAGGTCCATGGAATCAGACTCCAGTAAGTTTTTTCAGACTTTGCCTGCTTGCTGCATGCCAGTAAATACACTGGTGCAGACCTGAATGTGGACCTAGCACAACTTGAGAGTGCACTTGTTTTGAACCAGTTGGCTCCTGTTGCTGTTTAAGGCTTTGAAATTTTATTAATTTTTATTTATTTTTATTTATTTATTTATTTATTATGGGGTTTATATAGGTGTATATATTAACAAAGGTGGATTTCAACTAGGAGGGGGGATGGAGAGGGGACCGCTGATATGAGAAGGGTCCAGAAAGGGGAGACTAGTGAGCTCACCCCCTAATTATGGGTAAAGGTAGTGGGGAAGTGGCATAGGAATGGATAAAGGGGGGGAAGAACGGGGTAAGGAAGGGGAGGAGACAGGCTGAAGGATGGTCTCACTGAATGCAAGAAGCCTAAAGAATAGAATAGTGGAGTTACAGGCTCTCTTGGTGGTGGAGGGGGTGGACATTGCAGCCATCATAGAAACATGGGCCACCCAGTACCAGGACTGGGATATCATGATCCTGGGGTTCAGGTTATTCAGAAAAGATAGGGCTAAGGAGAATGGAGGGGTGGTGATCTATGTAAGGAAGGGGATAAAGTGTGTAAGGGAGGAAGGGGAGGAGGGGAGCACAGAAGCACTATGGACGCAGTTCCAAGATGCAAAGAATAGGACACTGAGGATTGGTGTGGTGTACAGGCCATGGGCTCAGAGGATTGACCTGGACAAGGAATTAGCTGAACAAATTAGGAAGGTCTGCAGAAAGGGAAGCATAGTAGTGGTGGTGGACTTCAACCTACCGCAGGTGGAGTGCAGCACCCCATCCACCATCAGTGCAAGTGACTGGGTCCTGCTAGAAGTGTTTCAAGACAGGTTTCTGACACAGCTGGCCCATGGGCTGAGTTGGTTAGATAGGAGTCTGGACCTTGTAGTGGATAACAGGGAAGCTGTAAGGAATATGGAAGTAGAGGAACCACTGGCTGGGAGTGACCACTATTCAGTGTGGTTCATGCTCAACATGGGGAGGGAAACAAGGGGCATGGGTACAAGGGTGATTGAGTTTAGGGGGGTGGGCTTTAAGAAGATAGGGGAAATTTTGAGCAGGCACCTGGCAGGAATGCAACCACACATGGATGTAGACCAGAAATGGGACATCATAAAGGAAGGGCTGGTGGAGGCAACAGAGTCTTGCACTAGGAAGAAAAGCAAGAAGGCAAGGGCAAAGAAACCCAGTTAGTTGACTCAGGAGGTTGTAGAAGGGGTGAGTGCTAAGAAAGCAGCATTTCTAAAGTACAGAAAATCGGGAAGGGGTGAAGATAAGGATACGTACATGGGGAAGTCCAGGGAGGTTACCAACGCACCCAGGGAACTGACACTGGTGCAGGGAATCAAAAGTGGAGAAAAAGACTCCTTCTTCTACATCAGAGAGAGAGAAGAAAGAGCAAGGATCAGCTGGTGAGGATTAAAAAGGATGGGGGTGGGTGGAAAAAGGGGCGGAGGAGGCAGAGGCACTGAATGAATACTTCTACTCTGTATTCACCCAGGAGCGGGGGGCAGATACCCCAGGCAAGGAGGTGGGTAGGTTGGGAGGGACAACAGATGTAGAGATTACAGTGAGCAGGATACTAGATGGGTAGAGGGCATTAAGGGTGGAAAAAGCACCAGGACCTCATGGCATTCACCCTAGGGTACTAAGGGAGTTGGCAGAGGCCCTAGTGGGGCCACTGGCCGACCTATTCAATACCTCCCTGGACACAGGATGTGTACCACAGGACTGGAGAATGGCCCATGTGGTGCCCATCCACAAAAAAGCCCAAAGGATGAACCAGGAAACTATAGACCAGTGAGCCTCACATCAATCGTGGGAAAGCTCATGGAGACCATACTAAAAGAGAGGCTAGTGAGCTTCTTGGAGATAAATGGTCTCCAGGATGGTCAACAGCATGGATTTATAGTGGGAAGATCCTGCCAGACAAACCTTGTAGAGTATTCCGACTGGGTGACACGGGAACTGGACAAGGGCCATACAGTGGATGTCCTGTATTTGGACTTCAGCAAGGCCTTTGATTCAGTGCTGCATGAGAGGTTGGGGGGAAACCGGAATATGTGGGGGCGGGACCAAAAATAGTGAAATGGATCACAAACTGACTAAAGGGAAGGCAGCAAAGGGTGGTGGTGTTGGGGGGTAACCTCTCGTCATTGAGAGCATTGATGAACGTAGTACCACAGGGATCCATACTGGGGCTGGTGCTGTTTGGGATTTTTATTGCAGATATCTCACACAGGATCTGGAGCAAGATCAGTTTGTTCGCAGATGATACCAAGATGGGAGCTGTGGTTGATGATGCTTCAGGAGTGGGCGGAAACATGGCAGTTGGGGTTCAATGCCAAGAAGTACAAGGTTCTGCACTTCAGAGCCAGGAACCAGGAGAGGGATTATCACTTGAATGGGGTACAGTTGGGGAGCTAGCTCCACAGAGGAGAAGGACCTAGGAGTGATCATTATGGGGAGCATGAACAACTCTGCTCTGTACAGGAAGGTGGCAGCAAAAGCCAATAAAATGCTTGGGCATATTGCGAGAGGTATCTCCTCCAGAAAGAGGAAGGTTATCCTGCCCCTGCAGAGGTCATTGTTCAGGCCCCATCTGGAGTACTTGCATGCAGTACTGGTGCACATTCCTGAAGAAGGACATCAGATTGTTGGAGGGGGTGCAGCGAAGTGCCACAAAGATGATCCAGGAATTGGAGAGCATGCCCTATGAGGACAGGCTGGGAGAGCTGAACATGTATTCACTGGAGGAGAGGAGAGATAGTGGGGATATGATCAAGACCTTCAAGTATCTGAAGGGGATAAACAAGACCAACACAGAAGGGATTTTTCAGATGAGAAGGGGAAGGGGAAGGGACATGAGAGGGCATGGACTGAGATTGGAGGGGGGAAAGTTCAAGAGGGAGATGAGGAAACATTTTTCCATGGAAAGAATGGTGGAGAAATGGAAAACCTTACCAGACAAGATAGTGTCTTGTAAGACAGTGGGCAGTTTCAAGAGGGGTTGGGACCGGGTAAGGGTAAGGAATACTGGGAAGAGGGGCCGGGAGGGGCAGCTGTGAGATGAGGGGCTAGCTGCATACTCGATAGAC
The DNA here is from genome assembly GCA_016271365.2 of Neoceratodus forsteri. NCBI lineage: Eukaryota > Metazoa > Chordata > Ceratodontiformes > Ceratodontidae > Neoceratodus > Neoceratodus forsteri. The sequence goes on along the minus strand of CM057449.1, from coordinate 1,268,683,045 downwards.
CATGAGGCCTGTTTATGCTGGCAATTTCGTATGTTTGTATCTCAGATTGCAAGACCTTTGAGCCAAAGGCTCTTTTACAAAGGTTCCACATCAGTGAATGAACAATAGACAACAACATAAAGAACAAAAGGAATATACATAACATAGCCAAAATATAAAACACAATATAATCAAATAATTGTAGCAAACAGATAAACAGAGGGTCTGGTAAGAATACCTGTAACAGTTCTGTTATATACACCGTACATATTGGTGTGATAACGGTATTACAAAATACTGTCTATATGCTTGTGATGCCACTGCAGCATTTTTGACTGACTATCATATGAGTCTAAATTACAGTATGCCACCCTGAGCCTAGTGCATAAGTTTGTCCACCGCTACACTCCTCCTTGCCTTGGTGAGATTATTCAGCTTCAACAATCTCAGCGAACTCTAAGATCCACCTCCCTCCCCCATGCCCAAACCACGGTTAGCTGTGGCCTGGAGATTATTCGCCTTCTCAGCAGTGTCTGGTTGGAACTCCTTACCTCCCTCCATCTTGTTCTGTTCCTCACTCGCTAAGTTTCAGTCCTCTTTGCTACTCCACCTCTTGGCCTCTTCACCTTGCTCCTGTTTCCAAAGACTCTTGTTCCAGCTTCTCAGACTATGTTTAACTTGTCTCTACTCTATGTACCTGTTATGGTTAAATTTCTCTGCTCTCCGAACCTCTTTTGTATGTGTAATTGCAATTAGTTAGTTTGTCTGTTTATGCTGTAATTGGAAAATTGGTGAATGATGTATTTGGTACCACTGTAACTGTCATGTACTTGTCAATATACTGTACTGCCTTACTATATGTAATTTATAAGTCATAAGTGCATCTGTTAATAACGTTATCTTGTAAGATCTGCAAATGTTGTAAATATAACCACTGTACCTACCTTTCTGATGTCAGTGTACTGCATTGTCAATGTACTGCACTTCCCGGGTCGCTCCTGAAAAAGGGACTGTAATGTCTCTGCGGGCCCACCCGGTTACCAAAACTCAAATAAATAAATACATATATATTTTTTTATTTCTCTGTGAAATATTTTAGCAAAGTCAGGGTGCATGTGGAAATTTGAACTACATTCTGCCTGCTGTCCATTGTTTTCTCAAGAGGGGAAATAAGATGGGTGGGGGCAGACCCTTGTTCAGGACTGACACAGGAGACGATACAAAACAGTACATTAACAGTGCAATATAATAGAATACAACATAATAGATCATATTAATTACAAAATTTACACAGCAATATACAATTGGACAAAAGCTCATGTAGTAGATTCAACTGGAATATGTTCAGCATACTATGCAACAATAGTGGGAGTAGCATGTACATAAAGAGAGAGAGAGCGAGAGAGAGAATGCTTGCTAGAAGAAATGCACCTGAGACAGTTATGTAGATAGTAAATAGACTACAGAGCTGACAGAGATTAGCAAAAGCAAATGCAGGATGGAGGTTCGAGAAGGTGTGCAGCTAGCAATTTTTTTAAATAATTATAGAGAGGGGCATGAGAGGAGATGAGGCGTTAGCTCATTCCAGGCCATGGTGGCAGAGTAGGCAAACGATCGCCTATCAGCAAGGCAGTGTGATTTAAGGGTTCCAAGAATGGATAGAGTGGAAGACCTGAGTGGACGCACTACTTCTTTCCGATAGACAATATCCCTTTGACATAGCAGATTGAAAATATTCACTGGCTTGTATATAAAGCATAACATGAGGAACTGTAGTCTTGAATCATAATCTGACCAATGCAGAGTAGTCAAGATGTCACAGTGGTGTTTCCTAGTATCGGCCCCTAAGGCAAAGCGTCCAATTCTATGTTAAAGTTGTCAGAGCCTGGCAACAGATGAGGGATGGGCGGAGCGAAGTAGCGGGGCTCCATAGTAGAGTATAGGAAGAAGGGATGTGGAAGCAATTTTCTGGCAGGAGGTGGCAAATAAAAGGGGGCAGAGACAGTATAACAGACCTAATTTCTGGTCGATAGTTTTAGTTAGCAAGGAGATGTGGAGACATGGGACTCAAAAGGGAAGGCTGAGTTAAGGTTCAGTCCTAAGTATTTAAAGGTTTGGACTACTTCTATACAATCCCATGATAGGGAACAGTTATTGCGAGGGTATTGTGAACATATTTTACAGGTTTTAGGGGAAGAATTATAAAATACCATGGCTTTTTTTTTGGTATTAAGAATTAGATGGTCATCTGAGAGCCAAGAATTGAGTGAACTGAAATCTGAGTTGAGACTTTGATTAATCCAGTCCATGTTATTGAAGGAGCAGAGTAGAATGAAGTAATCTGCATAAAGTTGCATAGATGCACCACTGCAGAAATTAGGAAGATCTTTGATGAAGAGTGAGAAGAGTAACGGACCAAGGATCCCTGGGGTACACCATGTGTTATGGGCCTGAGAGACGATAGTGATCCACACCACTTCACCCTTTAGGATCTCCTTATGAAGTAACTCTTTAGCCAGGTTAATGCTAAGCAGTTCAGACCCAGTAGGTTAAGTTGTCTCAGAAGGAGATGGTGGTTGACAAGGTCAAAGGTCTTAGGTCAACAAATACTGCTCCTGTAACTAAGCCTTTGTCACTTGACTTAAGAATGTCTGCCGACACTATTACAAGGGCCGTAGTCGTACTATAATTCTTTCTAAAGCCATGCTGGCAGTCGGTGAGCAGGTGATGAGACTCCAAATAGGACTGTAATTGGTTATAAAGTATCTTCTCTTGGATTTTAGCCAGGGGCAAAGAATTGAAATAGGTCTGTGGTTTTCAACTGCGTGGGATCCACCCTTATGGAGGGGGACTACAACAATAACTTTCCATTTGCTTGAAACAGATCCAGAAAGTAATGATCTGTTTATTAGATTTCTGATTGGTGCAGCAAGTGCTGATGCCCCTAATTTAAGAAACTTGGGCTCAATGGTATCATGGCTAGGGGAACTCTCTTCTTTGAGATTTAATAACAGCCTGTGAACTTCCTTTTTGGTTGCAGTTCTTACCATGTAAAGAGGTATTCAGCTAAAAGGAGCTATTTGTTTATGAGTAGACAGCAGCCAGGTCGGGATAAACAGTCTCTTGGTGTGCTCTGTGTAGTGTGGAACAAAGGAAAATGGATCTAAATCACATCCAAGGCCTAAACTGGATCGTACTGATCTTAGGAGCAGTGGTAGGTTCATAAATCAAAGAAATGGGCATTTAGTGATGTAAGAGAGACATGTCAGATGTTGCGAGCAGAGGTGCTGGCCTGGCATGGAATATTTCTCTGCCTGAATTTCCTTGTAAAAGTAAATCATTTTTTGGGACCTGAACTGGGAACATCATCTGTAGGTACCTGCTATGACTCGACAGATCCCAGTTAAGGTTAGTTTAATTTATCTAGAGTCCAGTTTAGAGATGAGTGAGTTTTTTCTTCCTGCCTGTGTCCATCTGTTCAAAAGTGTTTTAGTTGTTTGTCATCTCTGTAGTGTTACTGCATTCCCTATAGACTTTGGTGACTATAATTCTGTACTATGCAGAAATACCATGGAGTATTAAATGTTGCAGTCAGACCTGGTTAATCCATGCCTTGCTATTACAGATACCTGATTATCTTAACAGGGAACTTCTCAAACATATTTTTTTGCCATGTTAATTGTCTCTTTAATATGGAAACCTCTGTGTCTGAATCCTGTGTTTAGACTACAGAGACCATTATCCTTGTTCACTTTGACCTGGATAATCCTGTGCAGGTGTTAATGAGTCTGTTAATGACAGTCTTCTTAATCCCTCTTAATCCCCTCTGGCATGGTAACTGTGATAGGAAATGATTTTTAGTTAGTTAACTGCCCTCACATTTTCCTTTCCATACCAATTATGTACTGTGACATGCTTTGATCAATTTTTGATAAATAAGTAACCTAGCTTTGGGGTGCCCTCAGATCTACCTAGAGTTCCACTCTCCTCGCCAGCTACTGCACTTGCTTTTCATACTCCTACAACATTTCATGAAATCCATGACACCATTCCATGCTAGTCATCTGAATAGCCTGGAATGGTGTTACTAATATCAAAGAATGTTCAGACAGTAGGAAAAGAGAGAACAGCATCAACTACTAAAAAGAAGGATTCAGAGTAGTTACAAAGACAGATAATAGATTTTTAATTTAACAAGAAAGGTCAAAACATATCAGAATATTTGACAGACATTATGAAGAAACTAGGAGGGCATCTAGCCTTGTAAAACGATAGTTTCCTTCTAACACTTTTAACAAAGAATGCTCCCTCCTGCCATCCTTCCCATTCCATCAGTGACTCAGCTGTAGCTGCTTATTGGCTATGTCAGCTCTCAAAGTGCTGACTCCATTCAGTCTCACTCCTGTTCTTAAAGTGTCACCCTCCCATTCAGCAGTAACTCAGCCCCACATCTACTATGAACCTTGGTTAGAAGACATATTGCTATCCTCTGTTAACTGAGAAACCTACTATTTGGCTGCAATCAGAAAAATTGATTCTTTGCTCCTACCTTGAGCAAAACCCCTCAGAGGGAAAACAGAAACTTGTGGACTGTGTCTTTGACACAAAATGTGTACATGCTAAAGGGGCAGACACTTCTAAGCAAAAATAATTGATTATTTAAAATTAGACTAAGCATTAACTAAGTAGTCATTAAGGATCGAGAAAGGGAAATTAAATATTTTAACTGCTCAGCAATGTATTTCCAAATTTTCGGTTTTCTAATAAACAAAAAAAATCCTTTGGACATTGTCTGGTTACTACATATATATTTATTATGTAATAAAATTAGCAAAACATGTTTATGGATCAACCAGGTATGACTGCATTTTAAAATGCTTTATGCCCTCAACACTGTGGGGGGATTCAAGAATGCATGGGACAGACACAAGGGAGCCCTGACTACAAAGGGCAACTAGAGTGTCAAAATAGGTCTAAAACAAATGGGCAGACTAGGTGGACCTAGTGTTCTCCTTTTGCCTTCAACTTCTATGTTTCTATGAGACTGTACTGTTCTTTTAAAGGGGACAGGAATTGATTACTTATGTGCAGCTGTTTGGAATGTCTCTATTTTCATAAATTATATTCATACCTCTAAAGGATCCCCATTTAACTGTGCCTGAATAAAAACTGAAGCTGTCTGATGTGTTTTGTATTGTTTCCTTTGTATGGACAACATTCTGTGCAGTTCCTTTCATGGAACCAAGAATTTGGAGTTTAGACTATGTCACTTTATGGTTTCAGAACCTTGGGCACTGTACTGATCAGTTCATGCTCATATTTCTAAAACCATGAAGTGACATAGTCAAAACTCCAAATTCTTGGTTCCATGAAAGGAACTGCACAGAATGTTGTCCATGCAAAGAAAACAATACAAAACACAACTGACAGCTTCAGCTTTTATTCAGACACAGTTAAAAAGGGACCCTTTAGAGGTATGAATATAATTTATGAAAATAGAGACATTTCAAACAGCTGCACATAAGTAATCAAGTCCTGTAAGTGTATAGATAACCTGGTGTAATTGGCAAGTACATGATCCATCTCCAAAGAGGAAGGCTACTAAGCTGTTTCAAAGCACACCTGTGCCTAATACAGGGACAGTTGAAAGGGTGTTCCCAGTTGTGTCTATAGGGGTGAGTCATTTATTCTCAGGATAACCACTGTAATATATGAGCAGTGGCTACTGGTGGGGCTCAAACCTAAAGGAACCTCGAGTAAAAGGAAACCTGGGTGGTGGCAGCATAGTGAGGTGACCATTCAGGTGTCTAAAGGGTCGTGAAAAGCTGGTTGCACAGTATGGACTGAGTTCTGGGAAGAACAGTGTGTGTCAATGCTGCTGTTAAATTATTTCTGAATTATTAGCTTGTGTGCTTCTACCTCATCTGTGCTGTTCAAACCTTTTTGGGCATTTTCCCTCTTAGTGAGATCTGTCAGTGGTTTTGCTGTACTGTTATAGTTTGGAAACAACATTCAGTAGTACCCTGCACTCTTCAGAAATGCCCTCACCTGTTATTTAGTGGTGTACATAGTCCATCCTTGAGTAGCTTCAGTTCTTGCAGGCTTAGGTGGGATGTGCACACTGCCTACCCTGTGACCAAGGTATGTCACCTCTGCCATCCCTATCTGTCATTTCTCACCCTTAGCCATCTGTCCTGTGGCTAACAATCTAGGGAACACCTACCTCATATGCCTGACTTGATCCCCCCATATCTCATGGTATATCGCAATGTCATCCATGTACACCAGCAGAAAATCATCCACCCTAGAGAGAATGCGGTCCACAAGCCTCTGGAAGGTTGCTGATGCATTCGTGATCCTGAATGGCATTATTCTGAATTCAAATAATCCAAATGGGGTGATGAAGGCTAGCTTTTCTCTGGCTTCAGAGTGCAGAGGTACCTACCAGATCTATAGTAGTCAGATACTTGGCTCCTCCTAGCTGCTCTAGGACCTCATTTGTACTGGGAATGGAGTAAGTGTCTGACTACATGCAGCTGTTAAGTCTGTAGTAGTTGATGCAGAATGTTGTCGTCCCATACTTTTTGGGGATTGGCACCACAGGAGAGGCCCAAGGACTACTGGACTTCTGCATCACTCTGAGAGCCAGTATTTCCTTAAACTCCCCCTTAATGACTTGCTTAACTCCCTCTGGAACCTGGTAGGGTGGCAGCCTCAGTGTGGCTTGTGTCCCCACGTCCGCATGGTGCTCTGCCAGCATGGGGTATCCAGGATGTCCTGTGAACATTCCTCCAAATATTTGCTGCATTCAGCCTATTTTACTTGCTTGACCTGGTGTCAGCCACTCTGAGAGGGTAATCATGTCCACAGAGGATTCTCCATGGACTTCACCCAGGGGATCCATTAATGGATCTGCATCACTTTCCTCCTTCTCTGGGTGGCTACATACTGTCAAGGACCATTTCTTCTATGTAGTGGCAGGGCTTCATCATGTTTACATGGAACACCCTCTGTCTCTTCCTCCTATAGGGAAGTTCCTTCACCTCATTCTCCTTCCTAACCATAGAGCATGGACCTCTCATGCTGCCTATGGTTTATTTTGCTGGATGGGGATCAGTGCCATCATCTCCTGTCTGACCTTGTACTCCAGGGTTCTTGCTCCCAGTTGTACTGTTTTATGTCTCTGTTTTGCAGTGGCCAGGTGCTCCTGGGCAAGCCCCATGAGCAGCTTGAACCCTATCCTGAACTTCAAAATGTATTCCTCAATAGATTCCCCCTGGGGAGCAATTTCATCCTCCCATTCATCCATGACCAGATCTAAGGACCCCCTCATCCTGTGGGGAAATAGGAGCTCAAATGGTGAGAATCCTGTGGACTCCTGTGGGACCTTTTCTGCACTCCATACTTCTCCCACAGACTAGTCATCAGTGCAGACATAAAATTGGTGCTCTGGTCTGACAGAATTTCCTGGGGAAATCCCACTCAACTGAAACTCCCCAGAGGTTTGTCAGCCATCTTCCCACCTCCGTGGAGGCCATGGCAAAAGTCTCCTGGTACCTGGTTGTGTAGTTTGCTATGACTAGTATATATGGTTTGTCTGTCTGACTTGTGATTCTTAGTGGCTCCACAATATCCACTGTCACCCTCTTAAAGGGTTCATCATTTACAGGCAAGGGAATGTAAAAAAAGGGATGTGGTAGCTGTGTTAGTCCAGTCAACAATATAGAGATAAAAAACACAACAAATATGTTGCAGGTGATACCTTTTACTGGACTAACAAAATTATTTTTAAGGCTAGCTTTCGAGAGATAAAACTCTCTTCCTCAGGTCAAAGTGGAAACAGCTGAGCAGTGCGATAGATATAAAGATTGGATGTGGATTCAAAACCTAGATTAGCAGTTTACAGATCAAAGCATTGCAGTCAATTTGCACCTCTTACAAACAGGAAGACTAACTTTCACTGTAGTATGTCTCTCGAAAGCTAGTCTTAAAAATAATTTTGTTAGTCTAATAAAAGGTATCACCTGCAACATATTTGTTGTGTTTTTTTTTTTCAACAGGCAGGGGAATCAAAGCTGCTTTAGCCTTGTCCCCAGCCTTTTCTACTTGCTGGCACTGAGGACAAGTCAGCAGTAAGTTGTCACATCTTTGAATATACTGGTCCAACAAAAACTGTTTGTAAACTGCCATTTTGTATGGCGTATGCCCAGGTGTCCTGAGAAAGGGATGTCATGGGCTAGGGCCAGGAGCTGATTTTGGTTTTCCTGAAGATCTACCAGCTGCTGAAGTACCCCTTCCTCTGGTCTTCCCATTGGTACCCACTCTATACAGGAGACCAGTTTTCTAATCTTCCTTTTTACCTCCTTGACAGCAGATTATATCAGTTAAAATATTCATGCACATCTTATTGCAGGAATTGGATATGTGGGTCTCAGAAAAACAAATTTTATCTGATAAACAATTTGGCTTTAAAGTTAATCACTCAACCTTATATTGTATTTATCTTTTAGACTATCAGATTAGGAAAGCTCAGTTTAATAAGAGGGCACTCTTTCTAGCTTTCTTGGGTTTACATTTGGCTTTCGATAGGGTTAACTGGAGAATTTTGTGGAACTTGCTTGCTGAAAAGGGGATAGATGAGAAGTTACTCAGTCTCATCCAGTGTATGTATACAGATACATCCATTTATAGTGTATGAGAGAATGCTGTTGTGTATAGAAATCGATTACTGGAATCAGTCTGTTGTGCATTAGTAGTGACGTCAAACTCCTGTTGTGCTTCACTGAAGACATCACTACTAATGCACAACAACATCGAATCAGTGCTCGCGCTGAAATCTCCTCGGAGTCATGCTGATCATTACCAGAGCTGTCACCTAGTAAGCAGACCTCTGAGTGGATGCCCCGAAAATAGCAACAGATAAGACTGCTATTTTGTTGTGACTCTACCGTTTTAAGAGTCTCTCCCCCTAGGCTACTTGTTTATTTAAAAAAAAAAAAAATAATTCTCGCTAATTGTAATGCCGCTGTATGTGAGTGCCTTCTCATACACTATAAAAGACTATGTATGAGCAGGCACACACAGACAAGGAAAGAAAGAAATACGAGCACACCTTCAGCTTTTTTACTGCTAAATTAGCTTGTTTATTGCCAGAACATCCACGGCCAATAACCCTGCGCTTCGGCTATGTTGCCTTCAAGGGGTATGCTTGAAATCTTGAGGTTTCCTTGGTGACAGGAGACCTCTCGAGCTGTACTCTCGAGGTCTACTGTTACCAAGGAAACCTCTTGGTGCAAGCATACCCTTGTTGTGTATGCCTGCTCATACACTATCCTCTATGTGATAGATATTCTAAAGGTGGGAGATTAACTGAACCCATTGTAACAAACTGTGGAGTTAAACAAGGATGCTTGATTTCCCCCATTATTGTTTAACATCTACATTAATGAGTTAATAGCAGAACTAGATAAAGTTGTGACAGATGCCCCAAAATTAGGTAAAATTAATTTAAATGTTATTTTGTATGCAGATGACATTGTTATACTGTCTAATACATCGATTGGTTTACAGAGAGCTTTAGAGTATGCATTAGGTTCTCTTAAAAAATTACAATTATCAGTCAATATGGATTAAACAAGTGTCCTGGTTATTAATAAACCCAAAACATTACCTTATAAGTGGAAGATCTTAGGAATTTTGGTAGAGGAGGTAAATCAGTATACTTATTTGGGTTTAACCTTGCATAATAAAAGGATTTGGAACTTACATATAGAGGAAAATAAAAAGAAAGGAAGACAATTGGTCTTGGCAATAAATAAATTTGCCAAACAATTTATTAATAATTCTTTTACATCATTATTAACAATCTATAAAATGAAAGTGGATTCTACTTTTTTATATGGGGCTGAAATATGGAGACATAAAGAGAATATGGATTTATTAGAACCAATAAAAAACCTTTATCTTAGGCTATCTTTGAATCTGCCACAATTGATTCCCTCAGGTCTAATGAGGGCAGAGACAGGGGAACTATCCTTAGGTACCAAAGCTGTGATTGGATAGATTAGATACTTAATTAGAATTTATAGGCTAAGTGCAAAAAATTCCCCTTTAAATCATTGTTGGAATGATTCCCTGGATTATGACTTAAATGGAAAGATAAGTATTAAATCATGGACATAGCTAAAAGATATAAACATAGTGGTTAGAAAATTGGGATTTCAAACAGTTTTGAATTTCGCTGTCAAAATCTGAGGCCATGCAAACAGTGTTCCCTTACGAGTAGAAAAATGAAAGAAAAGAGCCAAGACCATTGGCGAGTTGTAAATATGGTTTATTGAAATGTTGTAAGATGTAAATCAGAGTCTTAAAGATGCAAGGAGTCATAAATGTTTTGTCATACACTGACAAAACAAAACCAATACCATGCTAGGAATATGTCATTGCTTATGGATGGAATTGTTAATGAGTCTGAGATTAAGAAGGTAAACATTTGAAAAATACATGGGGACATGTATTGTTAGGCAGGCCTGAACCTGTAGTGCCCCAGAGAAATTGGAGGCACCACAGAAAATAGGAGATCCTCAGAGACATGAGGGGTCAGACAGTTATGGGGACCCTGGTAGCTTATTGGGAAACCCTTGAAAAGCTTAGGAGATCCTCTGAAGCGCAGAACAGGCCCCTCTCCAGCAGACAGTCCTAGCAGTTTGAATTCAGAGTTTTAAAAGAAAACCATTTTTTTTCTTCCTTTGTCCTCACGTCCCCCTGCCCAAGACTGACACCTAGTCAGCCAAGGCCTAACCAGTTGGGCCACATTCCTGTCCCAGCAGGGAAGAAGGAAGCCAGGCTGAGCCCTCTCAGCCAATCCCTGTGGCCAGGGTAGATTCAAATTTGGAGGCTTTGTTTTTAAGCCACTGACCCAGCCTCAGGAAGCTGACCTCTGGACAAAGGAGCCAATCCCCTGGCAGGTATCCAGGACTGCCTTAGCCTAGAGGAGGCTCTGCATAGACGGGAGAGAGCAGAAAGAGTTTGACCAGGGAGGGTGAAGGATGGCTGGGCAATGGGTGTCGACTTCCCTGTTAGGAGGTTGAAGCGAATCCCTGGGCCCCTTCAGTGTAACTCCCCTCCAGAAGATCTCCAGTAGCAGCCTTGGTTGGTTTTCTGCAGACATTTGCCATCTAGTCAGGTCCCCCAGTGTGGCGAGTCAGTCTATTTGGCTGGGAAACAGACCCAGTGAATCTTTTATGCAGCAGTCTCCAGCAAAAGAGGCCTTATCAGGCCTTTGTGGTTGTGCTTCCCCAGGGTACTGAAATCCTTGTTGAACTCCAGGGGGCTCCTGCGCACACCTCATCTAGGGTTCCTCTGGTGCCTCTTCTTTGACCCTGGGAGGGTCCCTGGGAAGCCCAGCATCACCTGCACCCATCTCCACCGACCTCCACCAACCTCATGTCTTCACCATGATGCCCCAGGTTTGAGTTGCCAGTCGTAAGTGGTAGCCAGCTGGTACCTAGGGCCCACCAAAGTGAGTCAGGTTAGGGGCCGCCTCGGCTCTAGCTTGAGGGACTTCAGTCATCCACCGAACTCGGAGTCATGTTGCCCATTCTCCCGCATAGACGTTGTCCCAATGTGGCAATAGTACTGGTGGCCTATACCAAGGCCTTGCTGAGGATTGCCAGACTCTGTGCCTCATCCCCCGAGGTGGCATAAGTATTGGTGGCCCATGCAAGAGGCCACATCGAGGGTCACCACACTCTTGATTGTACCGTCCATAGGTGGCTCATGTTCCAGTGACTCATCAAGAGATCACACCGAAGATTGCCAGATTCTGAAGCTGCAGGGGTGAGGAGGAAAGGGTTCTAGGGACCTACCCAGAGGTTGTCCAGTGGATCATCACACCCAGCATCCTTCCCTCGACTGGATGTCACCTGCCCTCCTGCCTGAGGTCACCACAGCTGACAACTCCAGATAAGGGTTCTCTTCACCTACAACCAGGCGTCAACACCCATCCTTGACCAGGTGTTTCACTTGCAACGTTGCCTCAGTGACACCAGGAGTTACCTTGTTCCCAGTGCCAGGATGTCTACCGTGCTTTAATCTGTTTCTGGTTCACTGGGGGAACACCCCATTTTCTGGCCTGTATAGGAAGCTCTTCCTTGGGTTCACACCCTGTGGTTGGCCAACCAAAATACTAGAAACCCAAGCTTGGTGCATTGGTTTGCTATGTCCTTAGGACTTGAATCACCTGGACTTTTGTATGACATTAGTAGGGCCTGTTTGTAATCCTGGTAATCTTGTTCATTCTTTCTCTTGTGTGATAGCGGTAGTGAATGCTAAGTCTTTTTCTGTGTGCTCCAACTATTGCTAATAAACCTTGCATCTTGGCTCTAGAGTATATCTCCAGCCTCTCCTTCCAGATTCATCTGGCATCACTCTAAACTATAGGGGTACGAACCACAGCTCGTCCACCACACCTACTTCATGCTTCAGTGTTCCAGGCTGCAAGATGCCTGCTTCACATCTCAAGTTTTTCAGCATTCCAGGTTTCTGCATGTTCCACCCACCCCAGAGCTACAGATTCAATGCCACCAGAGTTTGTCTGTAGAACCATGAGTAACCTCAGGGATGGTCCTGCCCATGGGGAACTGTATAGAGTTGAATTCAAGTTTATGCCCCATGGCATAGAAAGTTTAAAAAAGAAAGAGTAAAATGCCATTTTAGCAGTTGCATGGGCTTTGGAGTTATTGGGTTGTGAATCTGATTTTAATGTGCACCAACATGCCGGCCCACCAGTTGCATCGCAGAGGTCTGCAACTTGATCCTGGGTACCCAGCTGGGACTCATAGGGGTTATACTGGTACCAGTTTAGGAGTGGTTAATATGTTAACACCTATGATGATTGACGTGAAATGCTGGTGGGAGGCGGGCACCGAAAATATTCTACCTGCAAGATGAATGTTTACAAATATGCCAAATGAATTCCAGTGTTGTTAACTCTGTTCCAGTTTATCTTTCCTAGCCTTCCCACATGTAAATAAATGTGTTATAATGTCTGGGAACAAAATCTGACTCGTGAGCATAGTATTAGCTGGAGTCTTTAATTGCAAATGTTATGGAAAATGGATTTTTGGTTTCAGGTGTGCCATGTGTGTCTGATGACTGTAAGGGGAGGTGAGTAGGTACAGCGTCCCGGAAGGTTGCACTGCTAAAACAACACCTAACCCTCTTTATATTTAACACTGGGTGGAGGCATCATGCTATTTACCTCTTCTTTCCATCAGAATCCAATCCAAGGCCCCTCAACCTTGTTTGAGCTGGTCCGAGCTGACAAGGCAAGGGTAGTAGCCCTTTTAGACTCAGCACCAGGGGTTACAGAAGCACAGTTGAATGTGCTCTGAAATTCTTGTTTGAGTCCCACCACTGCCACTTGTATAATCATTCATAATATACACACAAGTGTGAACTCTACTGCACCTACTCCTGTGGATAAACAGAGGGCTTCATTCTCCAGAGCTATAAGCCCCTTACCTTTCACCAGCAATAAATACATACTGAACCTGCCTGTGCCATACCTGGCTCATTGGGTAAATAGATGACTTCATTCTCTAGTGCTCTCTGACCCTTACCTTTCACCGAAATTAAATTCATCACAGTTTGGAGAACACCTATTTGTACCTGTCCCTGTGGAAGAACAGGAGTCTGCAGTCTCTAGAACTTTCAGTCCCTCACATCTCATCATCACTACAAAACACATCACATTTAGGAAAAACCTGCTCTCTATCCGCATTGTGCCTATCTCTGTGGATAAACTGAGGGTTTCAGATTCCATTGATTTCAGTCCCTCATCTTTCACCAACACTAAATCCATTATATTGTAGGGAAGCTTGCACTGTATCTGCTCACTTTGTACCTGTTCAGATAATCACAGGGCTTCGGGCTTCAGAGTTGTCAGTCCCTCACCTTTCACCAACACTAAATACGTCACAGTATGGAGAAATCTTCCACTCTACATGTATCAGTGGATAAACAGGAGTCTCCAGAGCTGTCAATTGTTCACTTATGAATGTGACTACATTCATTACAGGGTAGAGAAAGCCTGCACTGTACCTGCCCTGTGTATGAACTGGGGGCTCCAGAGCTGTCAGTCCTGAGGGCTCCAGAGGTGTCAGACTCTCACCTTTCACCACTGATACATTCATCAGTGTGGAGAAAGCATGTACTGTACATGTCCTGGTAGATAAACAGGTGGCACCAAAGTAGTCAGTCCCCCACCTCTCACCACCACCACTACATTTCATCACAGTGTGGAGAAACACTACACTGTACCTGCATCTGTGGATAAATGGAGGTCTCCAGAGCAGTCAACCCCTCACCTTTCACCACCACTGTATTTCATCACAGTGTGGAGAAACTCTGCACTATACCTGTATCAGTGGATAAACGGGGCTGAGCACTGTCAGTCCCTCACCAATCAACATCACTACATTCTCCACATGGTGTCTACCTATACTGTACCTATCTCTATGGATAAACTGAGGGTTTCAGTTTCCAGTGATGTTGGTCCCTCTCCTTTCACCAACACTAAATCCATTATATTGTAGGGAACCATGCTCTGTATCTGCCTACTTTGTACTATGCAGGAAAGAACTTTCAGGTAAAATAAAAGAATACCATTAAGTTACAAGAAGGCTGAAGGTAAACTATCAGGATAATTTATTGTTAAAACTTAGTTCTGTCTGTAAGGGGGGAGTGGGTGAGCCTTTGCAGCAGAAAGAGTTGTCCTGAGTTTCTGACAGAATTCTGCAAAGACACACATCAGGAGCTTCTGACGGAGTTCAGCAAATACACACACACACACACACACATACACACACACACCCTTCCGTTCCAGTTTGCACACATTTCTTTTATACTGTAATGATTTTCCAGTTTTCAAATGCATTCTTTTTTTATTGCAATATAAAAAATACACAGCATTCCTCCACAGTACTTGAGAGTCTTGGTTCTGAATTACAGGGGCTGAGTTCCGAGTTAAAAACCTCTCTCAAAGAGCTTTAAGAGCAGGAGGGCATGCAGAACTGTAGCTGGACTGTCTGTAATTTAACACTGTAGTCTGCTGAATGAGACACTGAGAGCTTCAGAGTGTCAATAAGGGAAACTCCAGTATACTTGTATGCTTCTTCTTCTCAGCCATAATAACAAGCTGAAACTTGTAACCGTGTTATCACACAAGTCCTGTTATGCACAAATTAAGATTGAAATACATGTACTGTTAGTGTGAACCTCATTCCTCACTGGGAAACACTGACTAACAGAGAAAAAATAGTGCAGTAAAGAGACTGCTGAGCGGAGGGATTGTTATAAAACTCCAATTTAGTGAAGTCCATTAGCAATCTGCTGAGATCTGTTTTTCTATGTGATAGTAAAACATTTGCAGAGCACCACCCTGCAGCCTTAAAAAAATGGTTACATAAAGACAGGGGAGCTGTGTCAGACACTTAAAAAATATTCACAAATGTGTGCAGTATGTCTGCCTACACCCTTGTGCTTAACCACTGAAATGGAGGCCCCAGTGTCCCTCAGTACCTGAGCTGCCTTCCCTTTCAGTAAGACAGTAGGGTGTATGCTCACAGTGGAGTTAGCAGGCATTCTGTGAACAGGCCACTAGCTGCTGGGTACCTACTTAAGCTGCCCTGGTTTCTGGCAAATGTTACACATCTGTTCCTAGAGCTCCTTAGTTTTGGGACCAGTAGTTTTTACTTTGAGCTGAGTTACAGGCTGGCTGCCTTTAGCTTGCCCCCCGGTGTCCCCTCAAAACCACCCCCTCTGTTTTTACGCAGAGTATGCAGTCTGCTGGCCACATAGTGATCAACTCTTTTGGCTGCCTCCTTTGTGAAGCTACATGCTTTGTACTGCAGTCACAGACATAGATCATCTGGCACAGTTCACAGACACTGTTTCATTAAAAATAAATCTTGGATTTGATCAACAGATCTGGCTTTTGCCCCTTCAACCAAGCAATAAAAAAAAATTACACATTTGCATGTACATTTCTGAAAATCTATATCCCACCTCCTTTCTTAGGTCCCTAAACTTCCATCTACAGGATATGGGGGTTAATACAAAATGTAAAAACAAAACATTTTGTACTGTATCATATCATAGTCCATGCAGTCCTCCTTATCCATTCTGGTAAAAGGTTCTAATGCATAGCCTGTAAGTAGAGACATAAGATGTGTTTCTCAAGAAGCCCTGCCCAGTTTAAACTGTAAAAACACGTACAGTACCCTACATATCACAATAAGGATTAATAGGTGGCCCATGATTCTGTACAATGTACACTAAAGGGTTAATGTTCGGCCTGTTGTGAAAAGTAAATGCTGATCTTCTTCGAGGATATCGCTTTCATCAGGCCACACCTATGAAACTTTAAGCCGACAGTCGCTAGGACCACATGGAAACTTTGTAAGCAGTCAGCTGGGGGCTGCCCACGACAATGTCAGGTGTCGGTTGATACACAAACGTGGTAGCTCCTCCTCTCCTCAGTTCTTTTCCCACCGTCAACCATACTTGTTGGACAGCTGAAGGAAACACTGCTGCAATAGTGCTGTTTTATTTCTTTTATTATAAAAGTAATCACTTTCATGGTGATTTTTGATGACCTGTATGTCATCAAAGAAAACATTGAAATTGTTCCATTATTGTGAGTATAGAGAGAAGATCTACATTGGTGACTCCCATGATGTCTGTGTCTGTTACCTGGGCCTAGACCACAATGTGATACCCTGTGGAATTTGCTGGGGTTTTAGTTCTGTGACCAGGTGATGCCATAAAGGGACTTTAGAAAACACCTCCTCAAGCAGAAGGGGTCTAGAAAGGGTATACCCACCCGACAGCGACAGTTCGACAGCGAGGTCCCCTACAGTGACTACAGCCCCATGCCACTGTAGGGGACCAGCTGGAACCGGACACTGTCTGTCGTGGGGTTCCTGCACCCCCCCCAAATCAGCTCTGACTTGGGGTTGATAATCCTAAGTGGGGGGTGCGGGGGGCACGATAACTGGCAGCTGACTGCAAATGTGGTCAACCTGCTGGTTTCGCTAGTCGGGCGCTCGACAAAAATTTTGTCGAACACCCATCATGGATCCACTAAAAAAGAGAAGCAGAAGAGCACCACTGCATCACCAGCCCAGTCTACTGAGTCCAGGTCCTCTAAATCCCGAGACAAGGTGTCAGGGAGTCACAAACACAAGCTCCAGGACAAGGATAAGAAGAGAGCCTCCACGGTACTTTCCAGGTTGCCCCTCTGCACAGCAGTTTTGACCTCCTCAGCACCATCGTCTGCTCTGGCTGTGATACTGCTGCCCCCCCCCGACTTCTGACATGACACCAAGGTCTGGGCTTGGCACAGGCACTACCAGGCCTAGTATGACTGGAATGTCACCACTGATGTCGAGGACTCTGCCTCCTTTATTGACTCCTCCAGTCACACCCGTCGACCATTTGGATGACAACACTCAGGTGATCCTATTCTCCTTTTCGAATATGATTAGATGCCTACTGCCTAATCTTCTGGTTCCAGAGGGTCCATCAACTGGGCCTACTACTAATGCTCCCTTGATGTCACAAGGTGCACCCTTACCACAGTCGCCTCCTAGAGCACTGACGATGTCACCAGCCTGCTCTCTTCTCCTCGATGACCTGCTTGATGATGAGTATGAATATAATCCTGACTTAATAATGCAGGATGAGGAGGAGGAGGCTGAGGACTATGCTGAAAGCCCCTATGACAGGAGCACCAGCTCCACAGTGTCCACTTGTAGTTAGGACTCAGTGATCAACACACCAAGGTCTTCTCCAGAGGATCACACTTTCCTCACCATGATGCAGCAGTTGCAAGCTGTCATGGGCTTTGATCTGGAGGAACAGGATGACAGACTGACACTTGATACTCAGGTGTCATCTGTTATCCAAAGTGTTTTTTATCACCTAAAGAATGTCACCTGGATTAAACCCCTAGTTCCGCCTGAGGATCTGCCATCACTAGTACATACCTGTGTTACTTCCAGGCATGATTACTGTAATGCTCTATACTTCGGGGTCTGTGGAGGGACCCTACACTGACTGCAGCTGATGCAGAATGCAGTGGCCAGGTTACTGACGGGCCTGCCTAGTCATGTCATGGGACCCAGTCCTGCGAGATCTGCACTGGCCGGCTCTCGGGTGGAGGATTATCTTCAAGGTGGGCTTGCTCACCTCACCTATATGGCCCTGTGCCTACTTGGCCCTGGCTACCTGATGGATCTCCTTATCCCTGCCACTCAGGTCCACTCACTCCGCTGCTCCACCAGGGGTCTTCTTGTGGTTCCAAGGGCCAGGTTGAAAATTTCCGGTGACTGAGCTTTGAGATTGCCAGACTGACCCTCTGGAACTTGTTTCTCAGCTCTGTAAGGGAGGCTCCATTGGTGGAGGCATTCAAGAGGGGTCTTAAGACTCATCTTTTCAAACAGGCCTTTCCGGACTAAGCACAGTGTTTTACATTTGTATTTACTGGTTATAATTGTCTAAAATTGTTTATTTATGTTTGTATTTTAAATTTTCTGGTACACCCCTTAAAGTTGTATTTTGTTATTTATTGCTTACCCTGCCTGTTTTAATATTGTAATGCACCCAGAGCCTCTGGGATTGGGCACCATATAAATACATTTTACCTACCATACCTACCTACCTAAGAAAAACCTTATGGAGTTTCTGGAGTCGCCAGAATCTCCTGCACTAGTGACCTCTATTCCCTGCTTAGGAGGATGCCACCTTTGCTGCCTGGAAGAGGCCCCAAAATAGCCCAGCTGTACCCATGAAAGCAGATAAAATGTGCATGGCCCCCTCTGGAAAGCCATTTTATGTCACCCAGCCTAGGGCAGATTCAGTAGTCATTAATGCTGCCCCATGATAGGTCTTGGGTACCTAAGCACCTGAGTTCCCTCTCTCCTAATAAAGAGTTCAGAAGGTTGGATGTTTTGGGCAAAAGGATTTTTATATATATATATATATATATATTTTATTAGTTTTTCCCTGTTTTCATACTCAGACCCTGGCGAACAATAGATGCGTGGAGAGCACATGCCGAGATCCGGCTCGGCCCCTTCCTCCCTACCCCTGGCATTCGCCGCTGCTCGCCTATGCTTCCCACTGGACCTCCACCCGGTGGGAGCAGAACTATGGGGGGAGCGGACAACCACCCCCAGGAAGGGAGAGCTACCTACAGGAGATCTATCCCATTCTGCCCCCACAGTGCCGGCTCCCTGGTGACCAGAGGTCATTCTCGAACCCAGGTCACCAGCATAGCATGAGGTAAGGCGTCCAGTGCCTCAGCCCTCAGCACCAACAGGCCGGCCAGGCAAAAGGATCTTTACCTCAGCTTCACTGGGCTTTTGCATTGCTGACTTCCAGCCCCACATGATGAAGTACCAGAACACCATCTGGAGTAAGGCCAAGGCATCCGCAAAAGCCTTACCTGAGGGCACCCCAAAACAGGAGTTTCTCTAAGCCCTTACTGCTGGGGCTGATGTGAACAAGCATTTGCTCTGCACAACCTATGATGTCTCAGATGTTTTTGCCAGGGCTGTGGCCTCTGGCATCTGTCTCAGGAGATATTCTTGGCTTAGGGTGGCTGGGTTTGTGAATGATGTGCAACAGTCCCACCCACACCCAGTACCACCCCAGGTGCCCATTCAAAAGTCCCAAGAAGTGGTGGTGCAGGGGAAGCTGCCCCAACTGGCTCCACTTGACTCCTTGTACACCCCCCAACCACCTTTGCCTCCGGGGTGGTTGTAGGTCGTCACCTCTCCCTCCACTTAAACCAGTAGAAAGAGGTGACAACAGATGTATGGGTTCTGGAAATCATAGAAGAGGGCCATTATTGGATCTTCCAGATATATCTCCAGATCATCTCCCACTAGTGACCCATTATCCTCCAGAACACCTACCCCTGCTTCTGGAGAAGATATAGACTTTGCTATAAAAGAGGGCCATAGAGCCTGTGCTCCTAAGGCACACAGGTTTTTATTGTCGGTACTTTGTGGCCCCAAAGTGGACTGGAGACCTGTGGTCTGTCTTGGATTTCAGGGAGCCGAACCTTTTCGTAGAGTACAAGAACTTCAGAATGGTCACCTTGCAAGGAATACTCCCACTGTTGTAAACAGGGGATTGGATCTGTTCCTTCCATATGAAGGATGCTTACCTCCATATCAAAATCCAGAAGCCTCACAGAAAATATCTGAGGTTCCTGTTTCAAGGGGAACATTATCAATTCAAAGTGTTGACCTTTGATTTGTCTTCTGCCCCATGGGTCTTTCCAAATACTTGGCAGTATGGCAGCAGCCCTTCGCAGGGAAGGCCTTTATGTTTTCCCTTATCTGGATGACTGGCTATTGAAAGCCCACTCCAGGGATCAGCTCCTGCAGACCTTAGCTCAAACCAGACAGATGTTTGATGCTCTGGGGGTGACAATTAACATAACAAAATCAGTGATGACCCCTTACCAATGACTGCAGTATGTATGAACAGACTTGGACACGGCCCAGGGCTCAGTCTTCCTGATTTTGGACAGGGCCCACCACCTGGTTGCCCAAGCACAGTTAGTGCACGACAGCAGGTGTGTCTCAGCCAGGATGTTCCTATGCCTGTTGGGTCTCATGGCAGCAGCCATAGTGGCAGTACCCTTAGCCAGGCTGCACATGTGAATTCCCCAGTGGACCCTGAGAGTCCAGTGGGATCAGCTCACAGATGACCTAAAACAAATGGTTCTAGTCATGTCTCCTGTGTGCAAAGCACTTAAGTGGTGGATGGAACCCAGCAAACTATTAAAGGGGGTTCCCTTCCTGATCCCTTCCCCTCTCCAGATTCTCACAACAGATGCCTTGGGGATGGGTTGGGGTGCCGACCTGGGCTCCCGTCAGATGCAGGGTATGTGGTCCCTAGTGGAGAGCACCTTGCATATAAATGTTCTAGAAATGAAAGCCGCCCTGTATGGGCTCAAGGTCTTTCAGAACCACCTATCCCCAGGCCCTCTGCAGGTGCAGATGGACAATGTCAGTGTGATGCATTACATCAACAAAAAGGGGGGACTCATTCCTATCCCCTATGCAGGGAGGAATTGGGAGATTGATATCAGGCTCTGGAACACAGTCTAGAAGTACATGTTCGAGGCATCCAAAATGTCTTAGCAGACAGACTAAGCAGGTCACAGTCCAGGATACATGAGTGGAAACTGCTGACCTCAGTAATCGAAGACTGGTTCAACAGATGGGGTCATCCAGAGTTGGACCTTTTTGCATCCCCACACAATGCAAAACTGCCGCTCTTCTGCTCGCTTGCTCCAGGGCCTAGAGTTTTCTGGTGAGATGTGTTGTCCCTCTTTTGGAAAAGGAAATTCTTGCATGCCTTCCCTCCCTTCCCTCTAATTCAGAGAGTACTACTTAAGCTGCAAATGGTGGCGGCAACTCTGATACTCAGTGCTCCCCTATGAGCATGACAGATCTCATTTCTCTTATTGCAACAGCTAGTGGTGGAACCCCCAGTGCCTGTACTCTTGTGCAAGGGTCTACAGTCACAGAAACAAGGATTCCTGGTCCATCTGGATCTCATATCTTTTCATCTGCATGCATTTCTCCTGAAGACATAGCCATTGCTCGTTTTGGAGTTTCCCAAAAAGTGGCTGATGTTCTAGTGGCTGCTAGAAAGCCGTCCACCAGATCCACTTATTCTATGAAGTGGAAGCGGTTTGCTATGTGGGCTGCTTCCCACTACCTGGATCCATTCACCTGTTCAGTTAATCAGGTTCTAGAGTACCTGCTGTCCTTACAGGATTCAGGCCTGCAGTATTCCTCAATCAAAGTGCACCTGACTGCCATATCAACTTTCCATGTGCCTATAGAGTGTCATATGGTTGCCCAGCTGGAGGTGGCTCATACATTTTTGAGAAGCATTGTACATCTGAAGCCTCCCATCTGCAATCGAGTCCCAGCCTGGGATTTGAATTTTGTTTTGGAAAAGCATGCTTTGTCTCCTTCTGAGCCAGCTATGAGTTGTGGCTTATGCTTTCTTTCCTGGAAAGCATTGCTTGGTTGCAATTACTTCTGCTCAAAGGATTTCAGAGCTACAGGCTGTAATGAATGAGCCTAGTTATTTTATTTTCCACAAAGACAGTGTGTCTTTGCACATCAGTCCTAAGTTTTTACCAAAGTTAGTGTTTGAGTTTACTTTAAAGAGCAGCTGATGCCTTTAGGATAACTTTAACATATCATAATATTTAGACACAGTTCAGCTTGTATTTCACATTAGTTCTGTATTTCTCCTCCCAATTTTTTATTACTGAAGTCAATTGCATGAAAACAAGATCTTTGCTCCTGATGTGTTCATCTATTCCTGTTGCTTTCTTCCTATCTGAGGTCATAATGCACTGTTTGTGACATCGCAGTTACTCCCATGGCACTAGATTGTGATGTCACAACAGAGGATTATGACTCGAAGTAGGGAGTATGCTATAGAGGCAGATGAACTTTAAGGGATAAAGATCATGTATTCATGCAAATTTCCTCAGTGATAAATAACAGGGAAGAACTCTATAGAAAATATATATGGAATCAAAGCTGAATTGCACCTAATTACAATATTTTCAAACTTTTCTTTGTGGCGAATCAAACCATCCACCGGCCAGTTTATTATCCTAAGCATGCCAATCATGGGGAATCATTGCTCCATACTGTAGATGTACATAGAATACTCAGGTACTATATACACCACATGAAGGACTACAGAAAGCCCTTGCAGCTTTTTGTTTTGCTCACCCTTGGGAAAGACAGTAACCCAGTTTCCAAACAATGCTTGTCCAAGTGGCTAGCTAACTGTATTACTTTTTACTATGGTGCAGCAGCTTTGACTATCACACCTGGCCACCCCACTGTGCATGGCACAGTGGCACTGCACCAGCGCAAATGGCCAGAGTTGAGCATGGAGATGCGCTAGCTCAAGTGCCATTGCGCCATGCACAGCACCTGCGATATTCAAGAGGGGACATGCAAATGGAGCCATAATTTATGCAAGGCACACATGGGGCCATTTGCATCTCATTATGGCCCCATTTGCATGCCATTAGCATGCAGGTGCGCCGATCCCCGATGACTTGCGCCTGGTGCCCTGCCAGGCAGCAGCCATTGGGGACCGATGCCCCTGCAGCCCGATCACGGGCATTTGCCCAGACCCCCGTCAATATCCCTGGGTCCAGTGGACTATAACGCTATAAATGGGCATTGGTATAGTAACCCCCGTCCAATATCCCTGGTGGTCCAGTGGACGATCACTGCCGATCGCGGGCATCTGTAAATCATAAAATATCCCTACCCTGGTGGTCTAGTGTACCTCCCCACCGCCCACTGACCTCACCGCCTCACTCCCTCCCGTCAGCGGCGGGGAAGCACCTCATCGCCTTCGCCCCACCGCCCGCCCGACTGACAGCTCTTGTAGGGCTGCATGCCCATTGGTTGACAGCGTGAGCCAATGGGCGGCATGTCATACCATAGAGCTTGTCCAGATATGTGAATGAATTCATTCACATATCTGGACTGTGTTACAGGAGTGCACGCCCATTGGCTCACGCTGAGAACCAATGGGCGGCAGCCCTAATGAGCTGTCAGTCGTGGGCGTGTGGCAGGCAGGGTGCCGCCGACCGCTGGCTGACGGGGAGGGCGGTGGGGCTCACTGGGCGTGGGGGAGGGGGTACACTGACCACCAGGGTAGTAGGAGTATTTTATGATTTACAGATGCCCGCGATCGCGCAGTGATCGTCCACTGACCACCAGGATATTGGACGGGGTTATTATACCAATGCCACGTATAGGGCAATATAGGTCCACTGGACCACCAGGATATTGAGATGGGTGTTATTATACCGATGCCCGCGATGGAGGCACATAGATGTCCACTGGACCACCTGGGATATTGGACGTGGGGGGGGTTATAATACTGATGCCCGCAATCGGGCAGAGTGCGGTCCACTGGACAACCAGGGATATAGGATGGGGGCTTATTTTTCTAGACAAATGCCCACGATCTGGCACATAGCGGTCCACTGGACCACCAGGGATATAGGAGGGGGGTTTTGCTACACAGATGCCCACGATGGGGCATGGGGGGGCGCCGCCAGGTGCGGCAGGAACTTGGGTGGGCACCCACAGGTGGCAGCTGCCGTGTTGCGCCCTGCAATGCGGCAGCTCACCTGTGGGTGGCCATCACTTGTTCCTTTTTTTTTGGCTTAACTTTGTGCAGGCGCAGGTAGGGGTTGCGATGCATGACTCCTGCACATCCCGGCTGAATATCGGACTGTGCAGGTTATGCATGGGCACGCCCCTACCTGTGTCTGCATACATTACTGATGCATTCGCAGATCGGATTTGTGCGGCGACTTTTTCCTTTTTGAATATCGCGCTGCACATCAGTGGGTTGCATGGCGCATACTGTTGGCGCGCCTATGCGCAACCCTTTTGAATATCTGGGCCCATGTGTCTACTGTAGACATCTGTGCAGCTGTCACCTGGAGTACTGTCCATACATTCACTAAACACTGCAGTCTGGACATTGTCTCTCACAGGAGGGCTGGCTTTGGCCTAGCTGTGCTACAACGCCTACTTTCTTAAGCCTGTAGGCTCCAGCCACACAGACTGCTCACTGTCAGTACTGCTTGGTTCTCATTCCACAGGTGTGGCCTGATGAAAGAGATATCCTGAAGAAGATAGAACAGTTACGTACTTACTGTAACAGTAGATGTTTGAGAGAATCTCTTTCATCAGGCCATGCCTTCTCACCCTCCTTTCCCCTTTTGGGCCTAACATTCTAGCCTGGGTTTCTCCTATATCTCCAGTCTAGTCTACCTTTAGACTTTTGCCTCACCTGGGTTTACAGAGTACTGGGTTCTCTCCTGGTTCCCTACAGAGAGGTCCTCTGAGCATGGTCTCTGGCAGGGAACTGAGGAGAGAAGGGGCACCTACGGTTTTAAAAGGCAATGCATGCGGTTCATTGGGCTGCATTAACTAGCCACTCCCCCTGCCTGAGCTATATAAGCCAGTTTCTTCCAGACTCATTCAGAAGCACCTTTTCTTTATGGCTGGAGGCTTTGTCTAACCTCTGTCTGGGCCTGACCTCTCCCTGGGCCCTGCTCCCCCCTTCTGCTATGTTTGTATCCTGCCTTCCCTTGTGTTTGGATTTCTGTTGGCTTGCGCTGGACTCTCCTCCTGGTTTGCGCTTCTTCTCCTTCTAGGTCAGTACTTTGCCTTTGCCTCTGGCTGTAGCCTGTCTATACTTTTCTCTCAGTTGTTTATTTCTGCTCCCTCCAGCTCCTGTGCTTGTGCTTGTTTCTCCTTGGTCTCTTCTAGTTTTTCTAGCCCCTTTTGTTTGCATAATTTGTAATATTCAGATGCATTGCTAATCAGGATCATTTCTTTTTAATCATACTTTCAGCATTCCCTCTCTTTATCTGTACTTGTTACCTGTGTTCTTAGTTCCATTTGCTGCCTCAGTGCTGTAGCAGTCCCTGTGCACATCTGCCTTAATTGTTTACCCTTACAAAAACTGAATATATTGCAATATGTTGAAAAATATGCATTACTATATGTCAATACACCAAGAAGTACATTGTCCCAATGTAATATATTATGAAATGTATTTTTAAATATACTGACATAATATATTCCTAACCCATAGTATGCAAACATAGATGTCACTGTACTGAGAAATACATTGACTCGATGAAATACAATACACCGTGTATTTCAGCATACACTGAAACCATAAATTCAGCCTCACACATTGCTTGAAAACATGTCAATCTGTTAAGTAATACATTGTCCGAAATATATTATTAGTATATTTCAAAATATATACTGTATTCTTTGTATGTTACGTATATTTTTTATATATCTTACGTATATTTTTATGTATGTTACATATATGTTATATGTTAACTATATTTTATACGTTACATATATTTTTATATATATTACTTGTATTTTTGTAAATGCTTAATTTCGTTCCATGTGTACATTTGCATAACTAATTTACATATTTCAAAAACATAGTTAAGTAGCCAAAATCATGATAATTACTAGTTTTACAATCATTTCAAATTTACAACATTAGTTTACAGACTGAAAAGAAAGGTACACGTTATAAAGCAAGTACATGTAGGACCTCACCCTGCTCTAAACATGAAAGAAAATGTGGTGGTAGAAATGCCAATATGAGCCCTTAATAAGCATGAGATTGTGAGGTAAGTCCTATGTGTAAATATAAATGCATAAAATGTATGTTTGAGGTATAACTGCACTGTAAAACAAGAATTCCAATGTAAGTATCTCCATGACTACTAACAAGATGAACTCCAGTTGTACAGATAGAGGTACATATAAATCGTAAATAATTCCCTTTGTTTTTGTCTGGGTAAGTTAATAGTTATATTAATAGGTATTACACATGTATATTATATATATTATATATATATATATATATATATATATATATAGTTAAATATAGGAAACAACATTTGAAATGAAAAAAAAAATACATTTATACATATATTGGCAATATACCAATAACATAAATTTACCATCCTTATTTCAATATATTTGGAATGTAATTAATATATTTTGTAATATGCATAGTATACTAAAGTGAGAATAACATATATATTTATAGTACATTGCAATATATTTGCAAATTTTAAAATATATTGAAATATATTGATTTTCCAATACATTACACTACATTATAAAACAAGAAAACTGGAATATATTTCACTATATGTAAATATATTGTTAATAATATTTGTTAAACTATATTTCATTTTAGTAAGGGTACACCCACTCACTCAGTGCTGGCTCCACATAGCATCTACAACTCTTGTCTTTCTTTCCCCTGGCTGCTCTAGCAGTGTCATGTTGCTCTACTACATTTACTCCTCATTCCTACATGTGTGTTATTGAGGTTCATATGTTGCTGTTTCATACTTTTCCCAAACCATATTGTTACCTAAACCCCAACACCTACTACTACTACTACTACTACGTTCCCTGCTGACTTAGGTTAGTTTTAGTTGTTTTAGTTAATGTTTCTTAGTGCCAGTAGTTAGTATTAATAATGTTAATGGTAGCATGAGTTAATTAGTATTAGTAGTGTTAATGTTAGTGTGTGTTAGTTTTAGTTAGCGTTAGTGCTAGCGTGTTAGTCTTCATTCTCATTTAGTTTTAGTGTGCTGTGTCCCGCTGAAATGTAGGCAGCATCCTCATGCCCTGCTGAAATGGTAGGAGGGTGCCTAGGCAGGGACACGGCTCCACCAAAATTAGGCAGAGATTTCTTGCTGAATCAGTAGGTGGGTACCTAGGCAGGGATGATGGTTCGGCTGAAACACAGGCAGAGGTTTCTCTTTGAAATGGTAGGCGGGTGCCTAGGCAGGGTTATGGCTCCACTAAAAGTAGGCTGAGATTTCTCGCTGAAACAATAGGCGGGTGCCTAGGCAGGGATGATGGCTCCACTGAAATGTAAGCAGTGGCATCAAGCCCTGCTGATTCGTAAGCGGGAACCTAGGCAGGGCTGTAGCCCTCTCATTTAGGTCATGTTAGTAATGCAGTTAGTTAATGTTCATTAGTTAATGTAAGTTATTAGTATTAGTCAGAGCTAGCGTTAGCATGAGTTAGTTAGCATTAGTTAGCATTTCTGTTAGTCTTAGAGTTCGTTAGTGTTACTGTTAGAGTTAGTGTTAATGTCAGTGTATTTATCTTCCTCCTCATTGATGCCCAGTGTGCTGCCCTGCTGAAATGTAGGTAGAGGTTTCTCGCTGAACAGGTAGGTGGGTGCTAGGCAGAGATGTAGCAGAATCATACCTTTATTGCCTTGTTTGTGCTATCAGCTTGCTGCATTACTGTGTTCGATGTTCCTGTGCTTTCTCAGTTTATTTCTTTTTGGGCTTTCTAGTTTTCCCTGCATTCTGCTGGCTGCCTTAAGTTGCTCCTGATTACTGCTCTTACATGCTTACATATGCTGCCTCCCCATCGTACTGCTGTTGCAACTGCTGCTATAAATCCTCCTATGTTGCACTGTTTTGTAAAATGCTGCTGCAATTATAACTGCTACAGTGCATGCCACTTATAGCAGACTGAAATGAGCAAAGGCATTTCAGTCGCTATAAGCATTGTCTGTATAATCGCTAATCGAAAAAAAAAAAGAGAAGGTTAGGATCGTACTGCACAGCATTGCACAGTGATTAGTGATTACAGTTCTTTTATGACTATGTTTAGATTGCTGTGCAGGCATCCTAGAAGTAAAACATAACTTTTATTAAATCAGTTAAAAGAGTGTGCTACAGTTTGATTTGCATGCTGTGTTAATCCTCCTTCTCAAACTCGGGCTGCCGGAAGAACTGTGTGATTTTTGTTTGCAATGTCTTCTCATCGTATTTTCTCCAGTGCTTGTTGGTCCAGGCAATGATCTCCCAGTCAGGCAACAGATCCTCCCGCTGCTCCATCGCACGTCTAAGTGTGAGCAGAGCATTTTGTACGACTGACACGGTCACCGTAACCTCAGGCTCCCACAAAGTCATCGTTATCCTCCTCGTCTATTGTTGCTTCCTCAGGTACAAGTCCACGCAGGGCACCAGCGATGTCGTCCTCCTGTAGTTGCAGATCGTCTTCTCCCATACAGCAGATCTCATTGAATTCTTCCTGGGTCAAACCAGGTGGTGGTGCAGTTTTTTCCAGGGTGTCAACTTGTGGGTTACACTCATCGAGTGGCTGAAAACCTGCCTTGAGAAAGCAATTCGAAAGGGTCTCAGCAGAGACAGAATGCCATGACTCGGACATCAGTCTGACTGCATCCAGTAAGTTTATTTTTTTCACACACTGCTGCAGTTAGATCATGTGAGGCATCAAGTAGACTGAGCATCCTAACCCTCATGTTCCGCACATAGTGGTGCTTAAAACTGTAAATGATGCCCTGGTCCAAGGGCTGCACAATGTTGGTGGTGTCTGGGGGCAGGAAAATTAATTTAATGTTACGCAGCCCAGGGACTTCAGGGTGTCCACTAAAGTTATCAAGGCAGAGTGCAATTTTATGTCTCCTCAGCCACCTATCCCATGCATGTAGCCATTCGGAGAAAATATCTGCTGTCATCCAAACAGTTCTGTTTGCCCTGTGGATGACAGGAAGGTGGGACACCCCTTGGAAGCATCTTGGCTGCACAGACTTCCTGATGACAAGCAGCTCACACTTTTCAGACCCTGTCATGTTGCAGGTGAATAGGACAGACACCCTCTCCTTTGCTTTTTTTAGACCAATAGGTGTTTCAGCCTTAAAGGAGAGGGTGCCATATCCTACACACCTGAAAAATAAACCCATCTCGTCAGTGTTGAAAATATCATTCGGAGTATAGCCACGGAGGAGACCAGGCAACACATCCCTAATTCAGCCAGCAGTGCTGTCAGCATCGGCATTCTGCTTCTCACCGTGTATTTTTTTAAAGCAGATGTTGTGCCGATGCTTCCAACGGGTAAGCCAGCCATCGGTAGCTTTGAAATCTGGCTTACCCATTGAGACAGCCAGCTGCTGGGCCTTCTGTAGGAGCAAAGGTCTGCTGATCAGAGCTTCACAACCACGAGCATTCGAAAACCAACGGAGGAGAGCCTCCTCCACATCAACGTCCTTACCTTCCCATTTTCTCTTCCGATCAGGATTGTGATTCGAGTGCCAGTCAGTCATGAGACGATCTTTTGCTTTTATAAGATCACTCAAAGTAGATTTTGTGATTTCAAAGTGAATTGATAAGTTCCAGAGGCTGCGCTTAGGAAGCGTGTTGATTTCTTCTAAGATTTGAATTTTCCTTCCAGGAGTCATCCCGCTTCTTTTAATTCCACCCATTATCGAGCACCAAATGCAGCAACTAGGGATACCTGCTCAATGAGGCAGCTAATGATAGTGCAGAGTTCTTATGTCATGCTATTTGATTCGTTTCACACCTGGTTGAGTAGCGCCAGAAGGTGTTGAAAGGAGACTATAATGGGTGGTATAGGCGGCGGCCAAAGTATGGGTTAACGCTACAGTTTAATACACAGGGAATAGGAAAGAGTATTTGGCAAATGCATTTCGGGTGAATTATCCAGCGGTCTGAATTAACCGAGGACGTATTAAGTGGTGCATACTGTACCACGAATCAGTCCCCCTGCCTCCTGTTGTTTCTTCCCAACGGGTGTTCTGGTGATCTGCTTGTGCCATTGGTTATTCCCATGGTGGGGGACAGTGATGTTGCAGTGCGGCATTGTGGCTTCAGGTTGGGAATGGGCTATGGAGTCAAAAATAACCTATGGCTGTCTGGCTTTGCCTGGCCTCCTACTACCCCTGCATTCAGATATAGCAGCTGTTCAGCCTTACCTACATTCATGCTCAATGCACTCCGTGGTCATCAGGCTTTGCCACAGCCCCTTTCCTACGGTCATATGTATGCCAGCCACACCCATTATATGGCAAGGGGCTTGCCCGGTAACTGACGATCTTGTTGTGCCCCATGAAGTCTGCATCTGGAGGGTGCTTCCCTTGCCCACAGAGGCCATACTCACACCATGGGATGTTTTAGCCATGCAGATCATTGGTGTCACTTCTTGATGTAGAATTTAAAACTTCAGCTGCTGAAGGGTGGGGCCCTTAAAGAGCTCCTGACACAGTTTCAAGTTTTCAAGTTTCAAGTTTATTTGCAGGAGTTGTCCATTGAGCACACTGATTTACAAGGAGGTCCTGGTCGGACAGTTCAATACATAGGTACAATACAACAAAATAGTAAATACAAAGCAAGAGACAGGTAATTACAGTACAATATTCGACATAAGTAC
Source organism: Neoceratodus forsteri (assembly GCA_016271365.2). Taxonomy (NCBI): domain Eukaryota; kingdom Metazoa; phylum Chordata; order Ceratodontiformes; family Ceratodontidae; genus Neoceratodus; species Neoceratodus forsteri. Next base: position 1,268,652,146 of record CM057449.1, on the reverse strand, counting down.
ATAACAAGAAACAGGTAATTACTGTACAGTGTTATACATAGCAATTTCTGTAGTGAGAGGACAATATTGGGGTACATTGAGAGAGCAGGGGTTATCATTTTCTGTTTCAAGGTCAAATTATTATTTTTGTTAACCAGGAGATACGTCATTGACAGTCTCATTTACAAGGTGGTCCTGGAAGGACACCACAAGGTTTTACAAGACCACAACAGAGATTATATATTTCAGAGTAGGCAATACAATTACACAGCGAGAGTTATTTATACAATTGCTAAAACCACTTAAGGTGTCATTAAAATACAGAACAAGGGTAGGAAGGGGAAAAGTAAGGACATAGTATTTAGGAGGGAGGAGGGAGGGTAGGGCAACGAGAAGGTAAGATTAGACATGGCAGAGGAGTAAAGAGAGGGAAGGGAGGAGGAAAGCAAGGGCTGCTGAAGAGGCGGGAAGGGGAGTAACAAGAGCAGGGGTGGACAAAGATGAATAAAAGGTAAACAGGGAGAGCAGGTGGGCAAGTGCACTGGAACAAGTGCAGGACAAAATACCTCTTGGGGGGAGGCAAATTAGGAGTAGCACTGGCAGTTTTCCTTCACTAGAGGTTTGAGGAGTGAGTTGAAGGAGGATAAACTAGAACATTTAATCAGCTTTAGGGTGCTTTGAAGGGAGTTCTACAGTGATGGTAGAGCATAACTAAGTGATGAGGAGCCAAAGCGAGATCTGGTGCTGGGTGTGTCCAGCAGAATATATGAATATTTCCTAAGAGAGTATGCACAGGGGAAAACTTGAAGAGGCTGGATATGTATAGAGGAAGTTTATTGGTGATGCTTTAAAGGCCCACATGGAGGCATTTCGCCACCTTCTGGTGGATTACAAGGTCCAGCCTAACTGTGTGTCGAGAGAGCAGTAGTGTGTTTTGAATAGAGTCTGTCACAAATTTTATGGCCCTGTGATACAGTACGTTCAGTTTTGCTAGAACAGTTTTGGGGCGGTGATTATAAAGAAAGTCGCCGTAATCGATAAGGGAAGGAATGTTGTTTGGACTAGTCTTAGTTTTGCTTCATAAGTGAGCAGTTGCTTGATACGGAAAAATAGTCCCAGCCTTTGTTTTAACTTTTTTGAGAGCGCCTCAACATGGGGGGTGAAAGAGAGTTTGCAGTCCAGCTAAAAACCTACATACTTAAATTGTCCAGTTTTTCCAGGGTTTCTCCCCATATGGTTGTAATATGTAGGTTGGTGGGTTGGACGATTGTGGTAACTGCTTTAGTTGGTGGAGAGAGAAACATGATTTTGGTCTTTTTGGTGTTGAGAAGGAGTTTCAGGTGAAGCAGATTTTGCTGTGGGATATTAAATTCCCGCTGTAACTCCAAGCATACGGATTCAATAGTAGGCCGAGCAACATAAAGCACAGTATCGTCTGCAAAAAGGTGAACACTGGTAGAATGACTATTGTGATCAATGTTGTTGATATAAATTGTGAATAATTAAGGGCCCAATATTGATCCTTGAGGAACCCTTTTCAGCACTGTTTTAAGAGGGGGGAGGTTGCCTTGCACTTTCACCTGTTGCTGTCTACCAATAAGGTAACAGGAAACCCATTTTTTTTTTTAGTTATTTCTCTCCCTTGGAGTCCTCTGCTGCCCCTCTGAAGTCTCCCCTGAATGGACACCAGGTATGAGGCCCCTCCCCTGAACCCTCCGACTTACCCTTTGTGGCAGGGGGTGGGGAGCGACTCGACCCACCAGACCAGATGAGTATTCAGGGGGTGCCTTCCCAGGCAGTTGCGGTGGGGGACCATCGTCATCCTGCAGAAGACTCCCATTTTCCACTTTTCTGGCTTCCCCCGAGGACTGTGGTGTGCAATGGCACCAGCGGCGGCAGTGTGCATGCTCCAGTGCACCCCTTCACCAAGCACCTGCCACAGTCACTCGTCCTCAGTCTCTAGCGCTGATGTGCTACCTCCCAGCCTCTGCTAGGGGACAGGCAATCACAGAGTGCTACTAACCCCCCCTATCCCGGAGAAGGAGAGCAGTCCTGAGGATGCTCAATCCTTCTTCCCCCCGGCAAACCCCCAGTGGCCCATGCTCATTCCCGAACATGGGTCGTCGGCATGACGCAAAGTAAGGCGCCCAACACCTCAGCCCTCAGCACCACTGGGCCAGCTAGGAAAACCATTTTAATGCAGAATAATTGAACCCAAGTTTCACAACATGGTCAATAATAGATCGTGGTCCACAGTATCAAAAGCTTTGCTTAGGTCTAGGAAAAGTGCACCTACATGATTTTTAACATTACGTGCAGTTTGCCAGTTGTTAGTGACCTTAGCTAGTGCAGAGATCATGCTGTGAATAGGCCTAAAACCAGACTGCAGTGGATTGAAAAGATTATGAAATTCCATATATTCTCTTAATTGAGAATTGGCCAGTTTTTCGAGGAGCTTTGACAAAATGGGTAATAGCAAAACTGGTCTGTAGTTGTTTAAGTCACTCAAGTCACTAGATTTGAGTGGTAGGATAACATGGGCTGTTTTCCACACAGACGGGAGGGTCCCTTCAGTGAGTGATATGTTGAAGAGGTGAGTGATAGGTGGGGCCAATTGGTAATAGCTTAATTGTAAAACGTAGGGGTCAATTTGGTCAGCTGCTACACTCTGTTTGGTATCTAAGGAGGTTAGAAGGTCTTCTACCTGTTTAAGTGTGACTGGGCTGAAGCTAAAGTTGGCAGAGTGGGTGAGGGTATTGGTAGGAGGCCATGGTGTGTCATTGTTACTTTGCTAATGAGAGTCCCCAAGATGAGAAAGAACCCAAATTCAGGTTTAAGAGAGTGATAAACAAAGAAGTTCTAAAAAACATAAATAGATTAAAAATAAATAAAGCAAGTGGCCCAGATAGAATAGATAATAAATTATTAAAAGAGGCTGCTATGGAATTGTCACCTATACTAAGGGACATTTTTAATTGGAGTCTAAGAGAGGGACAGTTTCCTCAGCTGAAATTAGCCAAAGTGATACCAATAGATAAGGGAGGGGATCCAAAGGATGTTTCAAATTACCGTCCAATAGCCTGGCTGTCCACAGTATCCAAGTTATTTGAAAAAATTGTCCATAATCAGTTAATGGACTACTTGGAAAAATATAATAAATTGACTCAACAACAGTATGGTTTTAGGCAGGGTAGGTCCATGGCTACTGCACTCACTGACTTTTTGGATCTTATAGCAACCCCTCTTGGGGAAGCGAAGTCTGTGGGTGCAGTATACGTGGACCTATCTAAAGCATTTGATTTAGTAAACCACAGTATTTTGATAAACTCATTAATGAAAATAGGGTTGGAGGAAGAAACCTGTAATTGGTTTATATCATACCTTGATAAAAGATCACAATTTGTTGTCCTAAATGGCCACCAGTCAAGAACGGACTATGTAACAAGAGGGGTTCCCCAGGGATCTATCCTGGGCCCCCTCCTGTTCATAGCCTATCTAAATGACTTACCAAAGAAAATTGGACATTCAAAAATTCACTTATATGCAGACGATACGGTTTTAGTAGCGGAGGGAAAAACTATAAGAGAAGTAGAACTAAACTTACAGAGTGACTTTAGCATCATGCAAGGTCACTTTTCATCTCTGGGTTTATTAGTTAATAGTAAAAAGACACAGGTTATGTCATTTGCATTGGACTTAAAGGGAATTTCAAAATTAAATATAAAGACACAAGAGGGTAAGTTTTTAGAACAAACTGAAACATATCAATATTTAGGGGTACGTAATAGACCAATGTCTTACTTTCCAATATCATATAACAAATTTAATAAAGAAAACACATGTTAAGATTGGAGCTATGAGACGAATATCAAATTGTATGACAAGAGAAACAAGATTGATTATGATCAATCAATTAATAATGCCGTTATTGACTATGGAAGTCATATTTACAGACATACAGCAAGAAAACATTTAAATAACTTGATACACTTTATAATAAGCTTGCAAGATTTGTGTTAAAAGGTTTAAAACTCATCATTGTACTATGCATATGGATTTGGGTTGTATTCCATTAGACTTACGGGCCAGGGGAATCTGGTTAAATCAGGTTTGTAATATATTTAAAAATCAGTCCTTAGATAACTTAAAAAACAAATTACAAAAACCAAAACATGGTTTAAATTTAAGAAAAACTGGTGCTAGAGATTTAATAATACCAAAGTTAAAAAATCAGTTTAGTGAAATGACCCTTCAATATCAAGTAGCTAAAAGTTGGAATTGTCTTCCTCCTTTTTTACGTGAACTAACAACTACTGATCATGTTTTTAAAAATGGCCTGAATCACGAACTTAGTTTTCGTTGTTGTTGTAATAGGTGAAATTAATGTAAATCTAAAAATGCTAGCATGCCTGTTATTGATGAGTTTGTAAACTCTGATGTATTGTTTTGTACTTTTCTGTAACCTGTATTGTTATAAATGTATAATTGTAATAATTTTACATAATGTAAACAGGTAAGCCTTGTGAACAGGGATTTTCAGAACCCTAATGGCTGTATCACTGTATAAATAAAATTTTACCATACCATACCATACCAATTTGCTCATGGGAGAGGTATCGAAGGCTAGGCCAGCAGTGACAAAGTGATTATTGAGTGCTTCTAAAATTGCTTATTTGTGTAAACACCATCTCCTGAGATAATTTTGGTTGGTAAGGAGGATGATGGGCTACGTCCTTCTACTTCATTCAGGATCTGCCAGAATTTGGCACTGTTACTCCTAGAGGAATCCAGTGTGCTTTGGAAATATTTTGCTGTTTAAGATCTTATTAGTTTGGCACAGTGCTTCCTAGCTGTTCTAAAGTCAGTCCAATCAGGGACAAGCTTTTTTCCATGATCTGATTTTTACAACAGGTGCATGAGCATCCGTCACCTTCAGGACTAGAGTTTGGAATGTATTAAAGGCATGAGAGACAGAGAAACTGAGATATAAATCTTGCCATCTAATCCTGTTGAGGTCAGCCAGGAAGGTTTAGATATTAAATTTGTGGAAGCTCCTTTTGTAAATGTATCCTGAAGTGGAGATGGGTTTGGGTGTGTGCCTTACACAGGCTATTGCCCTGTGGTCACTAATGTAATTAAGAAATACTCCTGCATGGGAGATTCTATGAGGTTTGGTAGTAAGGATTATATTTAGGAGGGTACTATGTGCGGGGTTTTTAATATTGGGGTGGGTAACATCAGAGATAAGCTGATGTAGACCATAGGCATTGCAGAGGTCCTTTAGTGGTTTGGAACGAGCAGAGTTCCAATCTAGGTTAAGGTCGCCCATGATGATGATTTCCGAGTTGGCAGAGTTCTGTATTTTGTGAAGGTGATTTAATATCTCAAGTCCTCCAGACGGAGGTCCGTAACAACTTATTACATAAATAGATTTGTTTGAGGGTAGGGAGATTTTTAGAGTAAGGCTTTCATACTCCTTGTGGCTAGAAGAGGAATCAATAACCGAGGCCGAGAACTTGTCCAGTACATATATCACAACCCCACACCCTCTAGTGTGTCTGTCAGCTCTAAAGATATTATTGGACAGAATGTTAACGTTATGATCTGGGGTAGAACCATGCAACCATGATTCTGATATCACCAGCATATATGGAGTGGCATGAAGCACACAGGCCTATAATAGGTAGAGCTTTATCAGTAAGCTGTATGCATTTATGTGCAAGAATCTGATGCCTTTTAACTGGGTTAGGTCAGCCAGGGCTGCAGTGGGTGTAATTGACCCTGGGTTTGATTCTATATTGCAGAGCAACAACAACAGTAGAAGCTTTTTTATTGCATTTATCAATACCTTGAGGAGACGTCGCCTAGTCAGTTTGCAGAAAATAGGATTAGATGATAAGGTTTGTGAGGCAGCATGGTGGTGGGAAAGGGATAGAGCATAGACTGCAACATGCGTGGGTATGCTTAGGGATGCATAGCTTCTAAATTGGGGGCTGGGGTTTTTTGACAGCTCAACACTCTCCCAAGTAGCTTGAACCAGGGTACTAGTGTTCTTGAAGTAGGAGCAGCTTTCCTAGTGCAAATACATCAATGGGCCAGTAGTTCTGTGTCAAGTGTACTTTATGGACATTATTATTAAGGTCATTAAGCGAGGGCTTGGGGCTATTAATAATACAAGGGACACTTAGCAGGATTAAGAAGTACCATATGAAGTGCTGCAAGCCAAGGGGGCTTGTTTTTGTAGAAGTCCGTCCAATGGTGGAGTTATATTGAAGGGGGAGCGACTGCAGTGGTTATAGGGAATAGGTTATGTAACAATTCTAACAGTACAGAGGAGCAGTACTGTTGAAGTAGATAAATGCTGAAAGGAAGATTAGCTCCTCTGGAGGTTAGCATGTATAAGCAGCTAATGGGAGTTTAGACACTTTATTAGTATAATCGGCCAATCAGCTAGAACACATGTGACTACACAGCAGTATAAATGAAGAACTCCACATACAGCGGGTTGGAAGGGGTGGGCGGGGTAGTCTCTAGCTGTGCTGCTGGAGCAGGAGTGGCTCTCTGAAGGTGGAGAAGAGGTGCTGAGGTGAAGCAGGACTGATGGATCAGGAACAGCTCCTCAGAGGCGGCTGAGGTGGGTCACCCATTCAGAGGCTTCTGCCTGTGGAGAAAGGGGTCGAGTTAGATTTATTGCAGACAGTAAGACTGCAGCAGTTGAGGCAACTTTGAAAAAATTTAACATTCAGGCATAAATGCAACTTATATTTCCTATTTTATTCTGTAATATTCACCATTATTTCCTTATTACTAAGGGTATTTGCATGAATACAGTCTCTCTGACCTTTTAACTCTGGCTGCCTGCCCATACCTGACATCATAATTCTGTTTATGACATCAAAATATGTTGTCGTGGAGATAAATATGATGTCATAAACATGGGACTGTGATATCATGTGTAGAGAAGTAGCCAGAGTAGATATAGTCTAGGGAACAGGGACCTTGTTTTCATGCAATTGTTTACAGTAATAAAGAAAGTTAGGAATTAATAACTGAAAATATATGAAGTAATAAAGAAAATGGGATGGAGCTGAATATAAATTTTACTTTTTTTAATGTTTTCCTTAAGAAGTTAGGGACTCTTTAAGCCCAAGTGGGCTCCTTTAGCTGTGCAAGCCATGCCAACAGCTCCTTTGAAAGCATTTCTCCCTACAGCCACCTAAGATTCACCAGGTCTCCACATTGTCCCCTTCCCTGCTCATTCTCTGCTTTTCTCAACTGCTCACCTTGAAGATGGTCCCCAGGGAAGCCCCTTGGACGTCTTCCTTCAAGTCTCAACTCATGCACGGTCCTCAGGGAAGCCCTTGGATGTTTACCTTCTCCTTAGGTTTACCTCATGGAGGCCAGGTGAGTGCCCTTCAGCAGTTGTTGCTCTCCTTGTACCACTTGGGGTGAAGGCCTCCTGAGCAGGAGTCTCCCTTTGCTGCAGAGAGCACTTGCAGCCCCCTCATGGTGTTTCCCATTAGAGGGATAGATAGAGAGCCTTCCTCCAAATTAGATGCCCCCCCTCCGAATTGGGTCTCCAGATTGCAGTAGCTGAGCCATCACCAAAAGTATCCCAAGCCTGGAGAGAAGGCGACCTAGGCCTTGGATCCCCCAGAAGTTTCCTCCTCACAGGGTTTTTTCCATCTCCTTTTTGCCTAAGGTCATAAATGCTAGGTAGTTCATATTTAGTATATTTCTTCAGTTTACCCAGCTAGGTGCCGCTGTCAGATGGAGTTAGATGGTGGCTCTCTCTTTCATGCCATTCCCTCTCCTTAGGAAGTCATGCCCCTCTGCTTCAGTCGATAACTATCAGCTTGCTCTTCAGTCTGTGTCTGTTTCCAGTCACCACTGGTTGCTGTCAGTCTATGCTCTTGGCCCTCGTGGTCAACTTTTGCTGCTCAGTACTCTATTTTGGGGCACCTTGCTAAGATACCTTTAGCCAAGGAATCGCTCCCGCAGCACCACTAGGGGTGGAACCCTCCTTGAGGGTTTCTTGCCTTTTGTATCCCTACTGGGTGATATTCCCCCCATGGAACAGAGGGTAATAATGTCCAATGTTATCCACAGTTGCACAAGAATAACACTGCATTAAGCTGCGTAAGCCCCATGAATTGAAAGGCTATGCCTGCAGTTCAATGGGCTGCAGCAACTAGCCACACCCCTGCCAAAGCTATTTAAGCCAGTTCCTTCCAGCCTCATTCAGAAGCACTCTTTCTTTGTCCCACCATCCTCCCCTCCTCCTCCTCCAGTGGCACACCTCTCTGCTTGGGGCTCCTACCTAAGGTACCTTTAGCCAAGGGAATCCTTCCTGCGGCACTTGTAGGGGTGGAACTCTCCTTGAGGGTTCCTTTCCTTTGGCACCCATTTAAGATGGTAGTTCCCAATGGAACAGAGAATGCGAATGGACAAATATCAACAGTTGCAAAAGCATAACACTACACTAAGTTGCATAAGCCTATTGCAATTTATAAGCCAACATCTGATGTCATCATGGACGGCCCCTGGCTGACTGCTTGCAAAACATCTGTGTGGTCCTAGTGCCTGGCAACTTATAGTTCCACAGAAATGACCTGATGAAAGAGTTTCTTGAAGATCTACTGTTTAAGTAAATACATAACAGTTCTTTTCCTGTCGTTACAATTTTCTGTCCCAGCACAGCAACAGGGCACTGTCCCTGTGCTGAGTACACTTTGTATTCATTTGTTCACCACATTCCCAGGTTTTCTGCTCACCTGCAGCAGATTTATTTATTTCAGAAGTTTTACCAGGAAAGACGTCCTGAGCTGACATACTGACCTGACATACTGAGCTGACATACTGACCTGAGCAGTCCAAGAGAGAAAGTGATTTAAAGGTTCAAAATTGAGTTGGGTGGGGTCAGAAATCAATTGTGATAGTTGAAGGGATTTTATATTTTGGGTGAATTTATGTGCAGAATTAATATTAAAGTCACTAAGAATAAGCAACTCACCTTTGAAGGAATGGGAACAAATGGAGAAAAGGACTTTAGTGACCAAAGTAGGAGAAATAACAGGGCAACTGTAACCTCCAGCAATAAAGATGGGAACAGAGAAGGAGTGGGGGAATTTAAGGAGAAGCGACTCATAGGAGGACGGAGAGGCAGAAAAGACAGCAAACATAGTCACAAAATGGATGCTGTAGGAGAGGCTACCAGCAATGCAGCCATTACTCTCGGGGCCATCGTGCCTAGCTAAGGAGTAACCTGGGATAGCCATAGCACAATCCTGGACCTTGGGAGAGAGAGCCAGGATTCAGAGACAATTAGGACATCTGGCTGGAAGTCGAGCATGATAGGTTGCAGTTGGTCAATTTTTGGGAGAAGGCTGAGGATGTTTATATAGGCAATCCTCAGTCCTTTAGGAAGCTGAAAGCGTGAAGTGGGGACAGGACCAGGATTTTTTCAATGTTGCCTGTTACTGAAAACAGCAGGGAGACAAGGAGTTTAAAGGAAGAAACCAATAAGCTGATTGGGAGAGGAAGAGGGGAAGGGAATCTGGGAGGATAAGGGGAATAAAGGGACAAAAAGCACCAGAGAGCTTCAAGATGAAGCCAATGAGCAGATAGAAGATAACACCCAGGATGGCAGAGGGACAGGAAAAGGGAGGAGGAGGAGGAGGAGGAGGGGGATGTGGAAGAGGAGGGGAGTTGTAGGAGAGTGGGAGGGAAGTAACCATAGATGATGCAGAGAGGAGAGGGAGAGTAGGAGGGGGAGGAAAGCGAGAGAAGGAAATGGCACAGTGGAAATAATAGTGCTGAACATTTGAAACACCTAAGTAGGAGGTAAATAGGAGGGCACAAAACCTGAGGCCATTGGGAGGAATCAAGTTGGAAGAAGCAAGGGAGTGAGCCTTACCTAGATACTGAAACTGTAATGCCCCAAAAGAATGGTGCCCTAGTACATGCCTTCCCTAGTATATCTCCGACAAGCATGATGCCCCCAGCCCAGGTGTCCCTGGCAGACAGTATAAAATAGTGTCAAGCAAGAGGATTGCACAGTGAAATGGGTCCCACACACACAAAACTGCTGCCTGCAGTTTAAAAACACATTTTCTTCTTGTGTTGCAATCTTCCCCTGCCAGATTTCCCACCCCCAACTATGGCACCAGCCAATGCCAGTCTATAAACTTCCAGCTTGTGCTGGACCATTGTAGCCCCTCATGTTGCCAGGGACTCAACATTCTGAATGATGAGGAGACCATATAGAGTCCAGCATGACAGGAACCCGAGGAGGCAAGCAGAGCTGCTGTCACTAATTTTGCCACGTCTATTTCTCCCACGAATCTCTTATGCAAAATTGTTAAATGTACTGTGCACCTGTTTAATACTTTGCGAGCCTTGTGATGCCTGCCGTCTCTGTGTTAAGCGTTTGATACCAATTCCCTATATGTATCAGCATAAATATTGTATATTGATACCTATGTATGTAATTTACTATAACTTATTCCGGGTCACCCCTGAAAAAGGGATCTCTGGTCTCAGTGGGCTTACCCGGTTACCAAAATCTAAATAAATAAATAAATGATATTTAGTCCTGTAGCACTTGCAGGCTCTGAAGAGAATCAGCAGTCAGGCCTGGGGAGAGAAAGAGCAAGAGAGAGACAAGCTGCCCATGAAGAAGGAAAGGAGGTAGAGAGTACCTTCATCTGGGATCTCCATGTTCCTCTCTCAAGGCCATTCCTGTAAGTGATTCCAGCTGTCGTCCAATTGGAAGAGGCAGAGTCAGTAGCCAAACAGTGGAGTTAGCAGTTCCAGTGTGGTAGTAAACATCGAGAGAGAGAGAGTCGACTATGGGTGAGGGCTGTGTGTAGCCTTGTTTGTTTGCTTTTTAAATGAGGTTTCTAATGCTTCTCATCAGTGGCAGCAACAGTATCCAGGCTACGGTGGTGAAGGGGGGGACAAGTGAGAGGTATGTCAAAGGCAGAGCAGCGAGGCCCCATCAGTGGGACCACCCACAGTGCCACTACCGCAACCCTCCTCAGCCAGCTACTCCAGTGCCAGCATCTCCTGTCTACTCACCTGCTACAGCCTCCTTGCTGATTCTCAGCTTCGCCCTGGGTTGGGGTATGATTGGCAGCAGCAGCAAAGGGCAGGTGCTGACCACCTTATTAGTTGTTAAAAAGGAAAAATAATTATAGAGCACTGTACAGTACAGCGGGCAGTGGCCAAGGTGCAAGGGGGATTGGCAGGACCCTGAGACAAGGATCTGCCAGGAGGGTGCAGCAGTGGGCAAGTGGCCCCCTGACGAAGCATCACATCTATGAGGCAAAGTGCCGGGGTATTCATGCTGTGCTTTGTTTGTTAACATTAAATGTACTGTACCAGATAAAGAACTTACTTGTACGTGTTATTTATTATTTTCTCCAGAGTCCTGCAGCAGTGTTTAATTTGCTTTGGTTTCCTCAGACAGGCACCTGCTCCAGTCCATGAGCACGTGGTGCAGTGGTGTCTACTAACAGTAATAGTGCAGGCTCCCTGAGGGTGGAGCAGAGGGGCTGGGTAGAGCCCCATATAAAAGAGGCCTGATTTGAATGGGATTCAGGGTGGAATACATGCAATTCGTACAGATATTGTATTCATGTCCAACAGCCAGAGCAAGAGTAAATGGGACACTGTCTAAGCAATTCAACCCCCAGAGAGGCACAAGGCAAGAATGCCACTTGTCATCCCTATTATTCGCCATCAGTATTGAGCTCTTGATGGAAGCAGTCAGAAGAGATGAACAAACAGAAAGGATCTGTATGGGGGTACAAAATAAGATCTCACTATATGCAGATGATGCGATGATATATTTGAGGGACCCACAAACTAACTTACCACATCTTCTAGAACTGATGAATAGATACAGACAGGCCTCAGGGTTCAAAATAAATATAACTGAAACAGGTACTATTATAAATTAGTGGACAAATTACCCCAGAAACCAAAAATTATTTACCAGGCACCTGGAACGCAGACAAGGTTAGATACCTGGGAATCCAGATACAAAAAATCTTAGTAACTTATATAAAGTGAATGTAGGCAAACTTAAACAAGAAGTGTTCATGGACTTAAAACGATGGTCAGTACTACCCCTGACATTTTCTAAAGTGGACACGATAAAAGTGAACATCCTACCTAGATTTTTATTCCTTTATCAACGCCTTTCAATCGCCATACAGTACCAGGAAAAGACTGGAAGGAACTGGAAGAGGCTCTAAAACATTTTCTCTGGCAAGGAAAGAAATCAAGAACCAGATGGAAACTATTAATGAGACATAAAAGAGCGGGGGGGGGGGGATTATAGCCTTCCCAATTTCAGAGCCTATTATTTGGCAGCACAACTGAGCGACATTGTAGACTTGCTTAATACCCAAAAGGAGAGTACATGGAAATCAATGGAGCACAGCACCAATAGGGACATTAACATAGAGAAGGTGGGTTGGGAAGTAAACACAACGCAGTACTTAAGAAATGTACCTAACAGATGGCCTAAACATACCTTCAGGCAATGGATCACTATTAAAAAAGATATCAAATATCACACAAACTGCTCCACTGGATCCCTTTATGGGAGCAAAATGGCTTCAGACCAGCAAAATCAGATCTCACCTTTAAGAGATGGGCAGCAAGTGGACTGGAAATGACCCTCCTGGCCTCTCACCGGGGGGGGGGGAGGGGGGGAGTTGCTGAAGGCCCCCAAGAAGGTGGGGCTAGGAAGAGCCACCCAAGCCTCAAGGCAGAATGGGCGGCTTACAGCAAGTAGGCCCTATCAGTGGGGAACCACTGAAAAGGGGCCGGCCCGGGCTGCTCCAGCAGGGAGGGGCCTGGCAGGGCTTAAATTGAGAGGTTGAGGAGGGTTTCTCCCTCTTTGAACTGCTCACCAAAGATGAGAAGCCCTGCCTACCTCAGCCCAGGTAATTCTTTTGAATCTTTTTCCTCCTGCTCCTCGCTATCTTTGTTGTTTGCCACCCCTGTGGCTCCAGCGCTAGGCCAAGTTCAAGTCGACCTCCTGCCTGTGATTTTGGAGCCCACCGGCTCCTGCCCTGGCCTTCCGTGCTCTGGTGGGCTTTTCAAAAGAAAAAAAAATACTGCAATTATTTCCTGCCTTTGCGGCCTCGTAGCTCCCCCAGCCCTGCTCCCGGGCCTCACCCTCCCCTTGCTTCTCCCCACCCAAGCCCTTTTCTCCTCACAATGCCCAGCCGGCTTTTCCCCTCCTGGTTCTTTTTGCCCCTTTGCCACCAGACCATGCATTTTTTTCTGCCTTCCCAGCCCAGTTCTCTGGTCGCATTCCCCCAACCCCCCAGCCACATCCTTCAGCCCCTGGCCTTTTTCTTCCCTTTCCAGGCCTGTGTGCTTCCTCTGGTCTCTCCTCCGCTGCCCCTTGCCTCTTCCCAGTGTTATTTCTGCCTGGCCCTGCAGCCTTGGGCTTTCAATCCTTCTCACTGGCCATGCGGCCAGCCCTACTATCTCTCCAGGCTTTTAACCCTCGCCATCTCTTCCTTCCTGCCTCTCCTCTGGGTAAGCGCCCCGGCTCCTCCTTGCCTTGTTGCGCATCATGCAACCCTTTTGCCTCATATTTCTCTGCCTGTTTTTTCCTTCCCTTTAGCTAGTGATTTTGGGGCCTCCTGGTTGGCTTTTAGGCGTCTTTTCCTCGGCATCCTCCCAGTCGGTTCAATCGCCTTACCTGTTTTTTCCTTCTTTCCAGGTCCTCCTTTCCAGTTCCCCTCCAGACCCTGGTACAATTTTTAATCGTGGATCCTCCCGGGTCCTCTGGTGTTTCCTGCCTTCCACAACTTAGGCCCGGCACCACGTGGCTTTCCTCCTCCCTTAAAGGGCCAGGTGCAGACAGTATTGTTCGTTCTCCTTCAGCCTCTGGGCAAAATTTTTATCTCAAATCCTCCTGGGTCCTCTTAGTGTTAACCATACTCCAGCCTAGGCCCGTTCCCTGCAAGCGGCCATGTGGCTCCCCCCTCTCTTAAAGGGTACAAACCATTAAATCATTGAACCAAACTGATAGAATCATTCCTTATCTTTAACTATTTGGGGCCCACTAGTTGTAAACATATTATTAAGTAAAATAAGAAGTGCTACACATTCTGGCCATTTGCTATAGCTTTTGAAGGTCAGTGCTATAATTTAAATGCTGAGAGGTTGGGAGCTATGATTTGGGGCAATTTAATTGCAGGGATATTTATAAATAGATAAATAGAGTTAAGCATGTATGCCTGAATTCATGAGCTGCAATAAGTTTTTAGCAGCCCCTCGAGTTGGCAGGATTTGACTTATTGCTGCCTTGGTGATGTCTTCATTTCCCATTTAGGGTTATTGCATGCAATTCTGTGGAAGGTGGAAGTATTGATATACCTCATTATAAACAATTTTAAATATGTCCTGTATCAACCTGGGGGAAGATTCTCATGTGGCACGTGGGATAGCCAGCTGTTTGATCATAGATGAGGGTGCTTTGGCACTGTCTTTCATGTGGGTCGGTTTTAAAAAAAAAAGTGATGTAAGGGCAAAAGTTTTCTGAGACTGTGCTATCAGAGACATAGCATTAATCGAACACAATTGGGAGCATGGAGCTGCCCCCATGGCAGATTGGGTTAAAGCAACAGCTTGGCCGGGAAAGACTGAGAGACCGGGGTTCTAATCCTGGTCTCCCCTCAACATTTTATGAATAAATGTGTCCTAGCTTTGCAAGCAGTGGTTTGACTATAGGTCCAAACATGTATTTGTGCTTCATGAAGCAGGTGCATAATTTTACAGAATTAGGCAACCAGGCACCACAGCCGTACAGTGGACCTCAAGGACCAGGGGTTGAGGAATAAGTCAATAAAAGGATTGCAGTGAGGGCTGACGAACATGTTTTTCTGTCTTTTAATATAGGTATCACCTCGCTTAGCACCTCTTTGCCCCGTAGAGTATATATTTGGAAATGTCAGATCTTCAGGTTTCTCAGGCACAAGAAAGTCAGGCACTCCGGTTTTCCTCTCCAGCTGAGACTCAGGGGCAGGACCGGGAAGGGTAGGACAGTCAGCTGCCGCCTGTTCCCCTGACTGCCCAGATACAAGGGCAGGACCAGGCATTGCAGGACACCCTGCAATGCCTAAAAGAAATCGGGGGTTGGATTGGTTAATGGCTGTATCCAGATTGGAACCAGGCCTGCTGGTCACTCCTCCAGGGGGGCAACTGCTGCCCGAGGTGGCTACCTCCATTGAAAATGAGCAGGTGCCCCCCCCCCGTGACAACGGAGGTTGAGGGATGACAGCCAAGGTGGATCCAGCCTTCAGCTCATTTATTGGAGTCCTTAACACAAAGTAAAATGGGTAAGAAAAAGGGGCTTGGTGGGCAGACAAAGCACAAAGCCCAATCATCAGCGGAGACCAGCATAAACGGACTGAGGCCAAGCGAATTGAAGGGGAGTACAACTCCACAATGGGCAGAGTGCAGCAGCCTGTTGCACCGAGGAACAAGGTGGAGAAGCCCCCAATGGCACCCGTGGTCCAAATACAGACTGATGAGTATGAAGAGGATCATGAGACTGATGCTTCAGTAGAGACAGTTTGGTCAGAGTCGGAGAGTGAGGATGAGCTGTCGAGTGAAAGCCCGGATAGTCTGCCTTTGGGGCCGAATCCTCAAAATATGTTGGATGGTGGCAGAATTTGACGAAGATGGCTAAGGCCTCTGCTGCCAGGGAACAGGAAATGCACAGGGCTATACGCAGGGGAGGCAATATGGAGGGCATCCACCACCAGCCATATCCAAGTCAAGCCCATGGCCTGCAGTGACCCAAAGCCCAGTGGTGGGATGATTCCCATGGCCAGGGAGCATGGCCTGGGGTGCAGGGGGATCAATTCTCACACGTGTTACCTTGGCCACCGGCATGGCACTAAGGTCCTCACATGTTACCCTTTATGTATGGGGCACAGGTGGCGTGCCAGCTACTTGGGCTGCCATGAACCTATGGGGATCATTTGGCCCCATTTCCTCGACACCCCTTCATGAAGAGACGGCTTCAGAGGATACAGGGGTGCAAGCTGTAACTGTCAATGAGCTGGGCGAGGGCACCTCTCCAGGGTCCAAGGGAAATGCCCGCCAGGGCCTTACAGACTGGCACGTGTTTTGGACACAGAGGGGGGGGGCCCCACCATTGGGGGGGGCAACACAAGACAGGTTGGGCATGCCCATGGGAGTGCACCTGATGCGGGGCAATGGGCAACAGATTTCCCCTGTTACCAATCCAGTTCCAGCCCAGCCGGCCTCACTTGGTGCCACAAGCTGTTCGGTTGTGCCCAGTCAGCCTACCCAGGCAGTAGCATCCTCAGCCTTAACTGAGGCCTCAAACACAGCTCAAACGAGGCACAGAAGGGCACAAGGAGCTGCAGTGCAAGTATGGACCAGCGCATTGGCCCCCTCATCCCATACACAGCAGGGGGGGTATAGACAATCCTGGAGCAGAGGTAGAGGGGGTGTAAAAAGAAATGGGCAGACTGGATGGGCCTTGCAGTACTTATCTACTGTCAACTTCTATGTTTCTATGTAACGGTGGCATGGCTGTGGCCAGAACCGGAAAAAAAACAGCCTGCCTCTCCCTACTCCGTTAGGGGTCTGTGCCACTACCGAGCAAAACACAGGGCTGAACCACTGGGCTTATGCCAGGGTGGAAGACCCCTGGGGGATTATCTATCGGAAGTAGTCTGTGAGAAAAGTTGGAAAGGAAAATTCATAGATATGTTCTCTCTATTACATAGGGAGCTCCCTGAAGAGACGGACGAAAAGAAAAGGAAACAGGAGAGGCTTCGGAAGCCTAAAGTCCCTTTCTCATTTGAGAATTGGGCAGCTGCTTTTGACATATTTATGTCTGTAAATGGGATGAAGCACCTGGACAAGCTGATCTCTTTGCTTAAGTACCTGGATACCATTAAATTTGCTCACCTGTCCTTTGATGGATATGCGTGGTTAAAATACGACAAACAGTTTCATCTCAAAATGGCTCAGCAGTCCAATCTCAAGTGGGAACAAACATAAATAGACCTTTGGGTATGATATATGACATGGGGAAGACCCAGTGTGGTGACATGTACTGATAGCAGTCATGTTATTGCCAGACAGGCAGGGGGAGACCATAAAAAAAACCTGAAAAAAACTGGTAAGAAGGCGTGTTTTGACTACAACAAGGGTAAGTGTTTTCTTTCCTTTTGCAGATACAGCTACATCTGCAAAAACTGCAGTGGAGAACACCGGGTCACAGATTGTACCCGCCAGTCATGCAGACGGCGAGGGGAGGGAGGAAAGCAGGGTCCTGGGAAGTCTAGCTAACTCACCGGTCCGCATCGACCTTATGGATAACTGGCTCTCTTGTTACCCTGACTGTAAGGCAGCACAGTACTTAAAAGATGGTTTTAAGCAAGATTTTAAGATCCCATACAAACCACCTAGAGTGTCGACGACAGCCCGCAACCTTAAGTCCTCAAATCTACTCCCCGATATCTTTGAGCAAAAGATTGCAAAACAGATTGAGGTGGGCCAGGTGGCTGGATCTTTTGACAATCCCCCTGTTGCTACCCTCAGGGTATCACCTTTAGGGCTAGTCCCTAAAATGTCTGATGGTGAATACAGGCTGATACATCACCTGTCCTACCTGAAGGGAACCTAAGTAAATGACTTTATTGACCATGAGGATTGCACGGTGCAGTATGTGTTTTTCGATGTGGTGGTTCACCTGATACAAGAGCTGGGACAGGGGGCTCTGATGGCAAAGAATGACATCAGATCCGCTTTCCGCCTCCTCCCGGTGCATCCAGGTTACCATGACCTATTGGGTTTCAGATTCAAAGGCCAATGGTATGTGGATAAAACAATGCCCATGGGATGCTCAGTAAGCAGTGCAGCTTTCAAACCATTTGCTACCTTTCTGGAGTGGGCCACGAAAAGGCACACTGGGAACCCACACATTGTACACTATTTGGATGACTTTTTGTTTGCAGGTCCTGGCAGATCACCTCTATGTGCTGATACGCTGGGAGGTCTTCGGACACTAATGGGATATTTCGGTGTCTCATTAGCCCCAGAGAAAACTGAGGGCCCCACCACTTGCTTCTCTTACCTGGGCATAGAAATACATTCAGAGGCTATGGTTTCCTGCCTGCCACAGGAAAAAGTGATGCTTTTGAACAAGATGTTGGGGGAGATGAGGAAAGCAAAGAAAGTGACCCTAAAGCAGTTGCAGTCTGTCACAAGGCACCTGAACGTTGCCATCCGCACGGTCCATCCGGGTAGACCATTCCTGTGATGGATGGCCACTGCCACGGCGGGGGTTTTAAAACCATACCACCACATCAGATTGTCACAAGGAATGAAAGCCAACCTACAGGTCTAGGAGCTGTTTTTGCAGGATTTTAATGGGATGACCATCTGGCAGATGCCGGAAGATCAGCTGTATGATCTACACATGGTCACAGATGCATCAAGTGGAATTGGTTTTGGAACCTTTTGGTGGGGGGCATGGTTTGCAGAACAGTGGCCCCAAGAGTGGGTAGCGAAGGGTTACACAAAAAACATTACACGGCTTGAGCTGTTTACCATCATGGTGGCAGTGAGGGTTTGGGGGCACAGATTTGAAAATAAGAGAGTGCTTTTCTGCACGGCCAACAGGGCAGTAGCCAACAACAAGGCAAAATTCCATTGCTAAATTGTACTCTGATTTTAATATATGATTCTCAATTACACACCTTTGGCGTTGCTCTGTATATGTATTATCCATTTTTGTCTCTGTACTTAGTCACTGCACTTTATTATACTCTGTATTTGTCCTCATTCAATGTATGACACAGAGCCTTTGTAAATGAGTCCCTGACTCAAAGGGTTGTAATTCCTAGACTTACTATAAATAAAATAAAAAAATAAATAAATAAAAATATTGAACTTGCAGATGTCTCATTCTGAAGAGGTCATGAAGGTTCTGGGGGTTTTGTGTTATGTTGCCTCTAGTACAACATCTCTTTCAGGGTGCAACATTTGCCAGGTAGACAAAATGTCATTGCTGATGCCCTGTCTCACTTACAGCTCGAGCAGTTCAGGCGGCTGGCTCCAGGGGCAGACCTGCTCCCCACGCAGATACTGTAAGCTGTTTGGCAACTGGGGAACCAGGACTGCAGCAACTGATGCAGCTCTCTGTGGCCCCTCGACATGGAGGAAATACGTAGGTTGCTATGCACCTTTCCAGGAATTTTGTGGTCACAAGGTAAGCGTGACACTGCTCGACACACAGAGGCAAATCCAAAGCTACATCCTCCACCTAGAACGCCTGGGTAAATCTGCAGCGATACACCTGCAGTTCGCAGGTATCACATTTCTCCACAAGGCGGAAGGTTTCCCTGACCCTACTGGCAATTTCATTACAAGGAAAATGTTACAAGATTTGGCGAGATCGAAGGAACAAAAGGGGGATACAAGGAAGCTCATCAGTTTGACTGAGCTATCCATTCTACTGAACGCACTGGCAATCACATGCAGCTCGGGTTATGAAACCCAGCTATTTAGAGCCCTTTTTGCTTGTGCATTTTTTGGGGCTTTCGAGGAATCTGAGTTGGTACCGCAATCCAACACGGCTGGGCAGGCTTCAAATCTGCTAGTTGATGATTTAGCCATCTGGCAAGACAGATTATGTCTACAGTTGTGCAAGTCAAAAAAAAATCGGTATGGACCACCTGCCCTTATAACACTATTCAAGGGTCCCACGGGGGACATCTGCGCTTGGTCATTAATGTGGGAATACTTGAGTGTGCAGCCAAAGGACCTTGGTCATTTATTTATCCATGGGGATGGAAAGTCGGTCACGAGGCGTCATTTCACAGCCGTCCTCAGGAAAGATTTGTGGATGGCAGGCCTGAACCTGAGGTTTTTCAATACACATTCCTTTAGGATTGTCGTGGCCACCAAGGCAGCCAGGTGTGGGTTAAAAAAGGATCAAATCAAGGAAGTGGGCAGATGGGCTTCCAGGTTATATAAGGATTACATCAGACCACAGTAAGGGGCATCCAGCAGCGGATTGAGGGGCGAGGCCGGAGGTCTTGCACCACTGGTGACTGTCAATAATTGTGACGTCATACTCACATTTTCTGATTTGTTTTCCAGGCATGTCTACAGCAACATTACAGATTTGGATTGTTGTCCACTCGCATATGTGGGAGGACTACCTGAGAGCGGAAAAGCGGCCGTACATGAGGCAGTTGGGCATCCCAAGAGGGCAAGCGCTCATCCATTGGGCAGGAAAAGGGGGGATGAAATGGGGGTATTGTTTGACACAGTCTTGAGATTGGGGCTACAACAGCAACCACCTGTTGCATTGGTATGCCATCTGGGTGGGAATGACCTAGTCACCTTGGGGGCTCCTAGGCTTATTAGGGACATAAAGAAGGGGTTGGCCCATCTATAAGAATTGCTGCCTCATACCGTTCTGGCATGGATGCGGATCATTCCACGGCAGTGGTGGCGAGGTGAGCGGAAGGTGGCAGCCATGGATAAAGTGCAAATGCCAGTGAATAGGGATGTGTCCCATTTTGCTGCCTCACTAGGGGTTGAAGTTATCAGGCATTTCCTGATCACCAAGGCTGATAAGGGTCTATATAGTTGTGATGGGGTACACCTCTCTGAGATCAGAAACGATATTTTCAACAACACCTTAAATGATTTTTGCAAGACTGTTTTGTTTGGAAAATGTAAGATCCCTTGGGCATGGGTTGGGGATACATGTTGGCACCGTATGTAAATGGCGATAAATTCATGGCTGACCCTGTGTAAGTAAGTCTCCTGGCATTAAAATAAATGGTGATTGGGTGACACCCAGGAGAGACCCGACCCTGGGACAGGTATGCTGTTTGGACCCGGGTGGGCAGTCACTCGGGGGGCGTGCACTGAAACGCTGGAAGCCAAGATTTGGAGATGGGGAGTGCAGCCCCAGATGGACATGCTCCTCATCAAAGAGCCAAAGAGGTCCCAAATTCGTGGAAGATAGGGTGGGGGAACTGTCCAGAAGGAAGACATGCCCCCAGACGGGTCTGTCTGACTGATGGGCCAGAGTTCCCCTGACGAACTTGAAGAGGAGGGGAGAAGGGGTTCAGCAGGGACATGAATTTGCTGCCCAAGAGGTCTGATCGTAGGATGATACTGTGTATATATATATATATATATATATATGCATTTGAATGTGAATGAAGTATGACATATAATTCTACAAAATTTATTAAGTAAAACAGCTGCGGCCTTTTTCATTCCAAGACCTGTGTGGTGTGAGTTATTGATTTGGGGATCTGCTTTGGGCAATGACCCCCCCGGCCTCTTACCCGGGGGTGGGTTGCTGACGGCCCCCAAGATAGTTTGACTAGGAAGAGACGCCCAAGCCTCAGGACAGAAAGTATGACTCTCAGCAAGTAGGCCCTATCAGCAGGGAACCACTGAAAAGGGTCCGACCCAGGCTGCTTCAGCAGGGAGGGGCCTGGCAGGGATTAAATTGAGTGGTTCAGGAGGGTTTTTCCCTCTTTTAACTGCTTCCAAAGATGACACCCACCTTCCCTCCCCAGGCTGCCAGGCCACAGCGCTATAGGCTATCGCAGCTCAATTTGTAGTTGGTGGTAATTTGTTTTAATTGTGGGTGATAATTCATGGCTGACTGTGTGTGAGTAAGTCTCACAGCATTAAAAGAAATGGCGATTGGGTGACACCAGGGAGAGGCATGACCCTGGGATGGATATGCTTCGTGGAGCCGGGCGGCTGGTCACTCAGGTGGGGCGTGCACTGAAACGCTGGAAGCCAAGATTTGGAGATGGGGAGTGCAGTCCCGGATGGGCATGCTCCTCGTGAAAGGGTCAAGGAAGTCCCAAGTTCAGGGAAGATGGGGCGGGGGAACTGTCCAGAAGGAAGACATGGCCCTGGACGGGTCTGTCTGACTCATGGGCCAGAGTTCCCCTGACGAACTGGAGGAGGAGGAGGAGGAGGGAGAAGGGGTTCAATAAGGACATGAATTTTCTGCCCTAGGGGTCTTACTGTAGCATGTTACTGTGTGTCTATAATTGTGATATGTATATATATATATATATATATACATTATATATATACATATATATACATATTTATATATATATATATATATATATATATATGTATGTATATATATATATATATATATATATATATATTATTTTAATGGCTGTTTGAGGAAATGGTGCAGGAGGAGATGCTTATCTGTATTGGGGACTGGAGAAAACCTGTCAAACAAAGCACTCTTTCACCAGACAGGCTACACCTCAGTAGGGAGGGTTTGAGGTACTGGGACAAACTGGGGAATACATAACAACTACACTTTAATTTAAACTACCGGGGGGGGGGGCAGTGGCCGTGCACGCCCCCACAGAATTCAATCAATCAATCAAACTTTATTTAACCAGGCAATTTACATCTTTGAGCAAGCTCATTTTCAAGATGGTCCTGGACACATAGGACAAAATTGTATACAGTACACAGCAAGTCATAGATTAGCAGACATTACGACAGAGTGTTATAGGATAAAATACAGTATAAGCTGTAGCAAGACATGCATGGCAAGTGCAAAAAAACAACATTTAAATGCAGCATATGCTGATAGAAGTCCATGGGGTACAAAGGGTGAGGAAGAAAGGACACGGAGGAGGGCAGTGGGAAAAGAGGGTGACAGACACATAAGGGAGAGGGAAGGTGGCAGCCTACTTGGTGAAGGCCCATAAGGGACTCCAAGAGGAGGAAGTCAGTGAACCTCCCCCCCCTCAGTAATGGAAGAGGTCTGGAGGGAGGAGGTGGAAGGGGCGAGTACACAGTTAGCAACGGGTGGAGGGGGTTAGGAACATATAACAAGGGTACGTGGAGGGGTGCACACAGAGGTAATAAATGTGAATTGAAGAATAGAGGCAAGAGAAGGAAGGTCAGATTCTAGATGGAGGGTGGTGTCTCTGAATGCGGTGAGTCTTGGAAACAAGATGGATGACCTGCAGGCACTATTAGCAGACAGGAGGTTGGACATAGCTACAGTAACCGAGACTTGGGCAACATCACACTATAACTGGGACCTTACGATCCCAGGATATAAACTATACAGGAGGGACAGGGTAGTTGGGAAGGGGGGAGGGGTAGCAGTTTATATCAGGAAGGGAATAACTTGCAAGAGGGAGGAGTCGGGGGAGGTGGAGGCATTATAGGTTCAGTTAAGGTCCAATGGAGGGAGAAAGGTGAGGTTTAGGGTGGTTTACAGACCACCCAGTCAGGATGAGGAGAGGGACAGGGAACTGAGCTCACAAATATTGAAAGCTGTGGGGAAAGGAGTGGTGGTAATTGTGGGGGACTTCAACCTGCCCAAGGTGGACTGGAGCATACCCTCCACAACATGTGCTAGGAGTCAGGTGATCCTGGAAAGACTGCAGAGTGGGTTCCTGACTCAGGGCATCACTGAACCAACAAGAGCTGAGGCAATTCTTGATCTGGTATTCACAAATGGGGAGTATGTACAGGAAATAATGGTCAGGGAGCCACTGGGTGGAAGCAACCATTGCACAGTGTGGTTCCAGTTGGATATGGGCAGGGAAAGCATCCCGACTAAGACCAAAATCTTGGATTTCAGGAGGGTGGATGTCAGGAAATGGGCAAAGTGCTAAGGAGTCATCTGGTGGGCATCAAAGCAGATATGGGTGCGCACCAAAGGTGGTCCATCATTAAGGAAGGAATACTGGTTGCCACAGATGAGTGTTAGGATCAGGGGTAAGAACACAAGGGCCAAGATGCCCAGCTGGTTCAGTTCTGGGGTTGCCCAGGCAGAAAGGGAAAAAAGGTTGGCCTATAGAAAATTCAGGAAGACTAAAAGAGAGGAGGATAGGGAAAATTACCTAAGGTTGGCTAGTGAGGCAAGTAAGCAAGTCCGGCGAGCAAAGGCGCAGAAGGAGCTGCAGGTAGCTAAAGGAATCAAGAAGGGGGAGAAGGCTTTCTTTCATGGAACATAGAAACATAGAAGTTGACGGCAGAAGGAGACCACCAGGTCCATCTAGTCTGCCCATTGTCTTTTAGCCTAGCCTTCTAACTGCCCTTGGGTTTGAGGCTCCCTTGTATCTGTCCCAGGCATTCTTGAAACCTACCACTGTGCTTGCCCCAACTACATCTGCAGGCAGGCTGTTCCAAGCATCCACCACTCTTTCTGTGAAGAAAAACTTCCTGGTGTTGGTGGAGAACTGCCCTCCTTGCAGCCTTAGATCATGTCCCCTGGTTCTGCTGCCCTTCTTAAATTGGAAGAGATTGTTTATCTGCACCTGGTTTATGCCTTTTATGTACTTGAATGTTTCGATCATGTCACCCCTCTCTCTTCTCTGTTCCAGGGAATACATGTTCAATTCTTTCAGTCTATCCCTGTAGGACATCTCGTGCAGTCCCTGAATCATTTTTGTTGCCCTTCTCTGCACCGTCTCCACTCTGTCAATGTCCTTTTTGAGGTGGCGCCTCAGAACTGGATGCTGTACTCCAGGTGAGGCCTAACCAGTGATCTGTAAAGTGGCAGGATTACTTCCTTCCTCCTGCTTGTGATTCCCCTCCCAATGCATCCCAGCATACCGCTGGCCTTTATTGCTGCCTTCTTGCACTGTTTACCTACCTTTAAGTTTTCTGAGATAATGATTCCCAAATTGCGCTCTTCGGTGCAGGCAGCTAGTCTTTCCCGTCCAAGGTAATATGCCTTATTTGGATTTCTTTTTCCTATGTGTATGACTTTGCACTTTTTGGCGTTGAATCTCAACTGCTATGCTCCAGACCATTCTTTCAGTTTCTTGAGGTCAGCTTCCATCTTGTCCACTCCCTGCTGGGTGTTGACCCCGTTGCATATTTTGGTGTCATCTGCAAACAGACACACCTTTCCCTGTAGTCCATTAGCTATGTCCGATATGAAAATATCAAAGAACAGGGGCCTCAGTACTGAACCCTGGGGCACACCGCTTGTTACTCTACCTTCTGATGACAGTGCTCCCTTTACCTGCACTTTCTGGGTTCTGCCCTGTAACCAGTTCTTAACCCATCTAACTACTTCTGATCCAACTCCTGTGTGGTCTAGCTTCTTTACCAGCCTTCTGTGTGGAACTGAGTCGAAGGCCTTGCTAAAGTCTAAGTAGACGACATATACCGCCCCACCATCATCTATAATCTTTGTAACACAGTCAAAAACTTAATCAGGTTTGTTTGGCATGACCTACCCGCTATGAAACTGTGCTGCTTGGGGTCTTAATGGCCGTTAGCCTCCAGGAATGTCATGATCCTCTGTTTGAGTAGTGTCTCCATTAACTTCCCCACTATGGATGTGAAGCTTATGGGCCTGTAATTTCCAGAGTCCTCCCTGCTGCCTGATTTGTGGAGCGGGACCACAATTGCCCTTTTCCAATCTTTGGTTACCTCCTCACTCTTTAGGGATTTGGTGAACAGTTTAGTCACTGGGGCAACCAACTCTGATCTCAGTTCTTTTAAGATCCTGGGGTGCATTTCGTCTGATCCCATGGCCTTGTTAACTTGCAGTTTATTTAGTGCCTCCAGTACTTCGATCTCTGTGAAGGGGCTAGTATCAGTAGTGTTGCGTTTTGCCATTTCTGGGCCATCCCCTAGGTCCTCCTCAGTAAATACCGAGCAGAAGTACTTGTTCAGGATTTCTGCTTTTTCTGGGTTGTCTTCTGCTGTTTTCCCTTCCTGAGCTGTAATCTTGACTATACCCCTTTTTGCATCCTTCTTTCCCGGATGTATCTAAAGAAGAATTTGTCGCCTCTCTTTGCCCTCTCTGCTATACTTGCTTCTGTCTGTGTTTTTGCCTGCCTTGTTTTTTTGCTGGCTTCTTTCATTTTCTCCTTGTACAACACCCAGTCTTCTTTGTTTGTTCCCTGGTATAGCTTGAATGCCTTCTGTTTTTCTTTCACTATTTTAGCCACTTCCTTTGAAAACCATAAGGAGTTTAATTTTCTTTTCGCTTTGGTAACCCTTCTGGTGCATTGGTCAGTGACTGTCTGAATTGCTTTCTTAAGTTTCCCCCACATGACGTTGACCTTGTCTACTTGTAGATCAATTAAGTCATTTCTTATGTTGGTCCTCATTTGGTAGAAGTCCACCTTTTTAAAATCTAGTACTTTTATTTTTGAGTGACATGTGTGCTCAGTTATGTTCACCTTGAAGCTAACTATGCGATGGTCACTGTTACCCATATGGCATTACACATCGCGTTCCTTGAACCTCTCAGTGTTTGTGAAGACCAGGTCAAGTATGGCATCTCCTCTTGTTGGTGTTTTGATCAGCTGACTTAGTCCTGCTCGCTGTAGTGCCAATAAGAAATCCCTGCTTCTTGTTGTTGCCGCCGTTAGTGTACTCCAGTTTATATCTGGAAGGCTGAAGTCCCCCACCGGTATCACCTCTCCTCTCTGAGTCATTTTGTGTATTTCTTCTATCAAAGGTCTTTGTCCCCTCTCTGTCCTTGATTTTGAGGTCTGTATATGACGCTGATCCTGAAGATTTTTCCATTTCTGGTATCTATAGTAAGCCACAGTGACTCGGTATCCCCAGGGTGACTCTGCACCTCTGCGGCTTTTATGTCTTCTCAAATATAAATGGCTACTCCTCCTCCTCTTTGCCCTTGCCTATCCTTTCTGAACAGATTGTATCTGTGTATAGCCGTGTCCAATCTGTGGTTTTCCGTGAACCATGTTTCTGTCACAGCGACTCAGTCCAATCTTTCTACTACCATGATGGCTGTGAGTTTGGGTAGTTTGGTTGCAAGGCTTCTAGCTTTTGCAACCATCACCTTCCAGGAATGTGCACCCCCTTTGGTATGGTGCTGCACCCTCTTCTTGAACAGTGCCAACTTGCTGTTTGTGCCCAAGTGGTTTTTGAGGTTGCCATCTTGTTGCTGCATGCTAATCGAGACCTCTGTGGTCAAGATGCCCGGGTTCTGCATTTCTCTTTCTGGGTGTGTATGTACTTCCTTGGATTTATGGGGAGTGGTGACAAGCCCACTGACAGTGATAAGTGAGGGACAAAAAGGAAGGGATTATTAGGCGTAAGAAAGGGTGGAGTGGGTGAAGGATAATGGGGGAAAAGCAGAGATACTAAATGAATACTTCTGTTCCATCTTCACCAGGGAGAAGGATGGACCAGTGCCTTCAGGAGGGAAAAGAGGAGCAGGGAGGGAGGGGAACACAGATGTAGTGATAAAGAAGGATAGAGTGAGAGAGGGGCTGCTGGCATTGAAGGTAGACAAAATAATCACCAGTCCCAGACAGAGTACATCCAAGAGTACTAAAGGAACTTGCTGAAGAGCTGGCAGGGGCTCTGGCAGACTTATTTAATAGTTCACTAGAGTCTGGTATGGTACTGCAGGACTGGAGAACAGCATATGTAGTGCCTCTCCACAAAAGCAGTCCCAAGGATGACCCAGGAAATTACAGACCAATCAGTCTGAGTTCCATTGTGAACAAGCTAATGGAGACTATACTAAAGGAAAGACTGGTGGAATATCTAGGCAGCATGGGTTCATGGGGGGGGATTGTATCAAATGAATCTGACTGACTTCTTTGACGTGTCACTAAGACAGTAGAAAGGGGCCAAGCGGTAGACATCCTCTATCTTGATTTCAGCAAGGCCTTTGACTCTGTGCCCCACAAAAGGTTGATCAGGAAGTTGGTGGATCTCGGGGTTGGGGAAAAGATGGTCAGATGAGTGGAAAACTGGCTGAGGGACAGAACCCAGAGGGTGGTTGTAGGGGGAGAGTTATCTGGTACAAGAGAGGTAACCAGTGGGGTCCCACAGGGCTCTGTGCTAGGGCTGGTGTTGTTCAATGTCTTCATCAGTGACATTGACGATGGCATTAAGGGCAAAATGTGCCTATTTGTGGATGACACCAAGCTCTGTGGGAGAGTGGACACAGCCGAAGGGATACAGGACCTACAGGAAGATCTGGAAAAGCTGAGGAGGTGGTCCAGGATCTGGCAGCTTGGCTTCAATACCAAGAAATGCAAAGTTATGCATATTGGAGCTGAGCATCCCAGGACAGAGTACTACCTGGGTGGAGTCTGAGTATCTGTATCAGAGGAGGAGAAGGACTTGGGAGTGATGATCACTAGTGACCTGAAGCACTCCATGCAGTGCACTAAAGCAGCAGCAAAGGCGAACAAGATGCTGGGATGCATATCTAGGGGGAACAGTTGTAGGAGAGAGGAGGTTATATTGCCCTTATACAGGTCACTGGTAAGGACGCATCTAGAGTATGGAGTTCAGTACTGGTGCCCACACCTCAAAAAGGACATTAACCTGCTGGAGAAGGTCCAGAGGAGGGCTACAAAGATGACAGTGGGCCTGCAGGGTAAGGCATATGAGGAGAGGTTGAGGGCACTGAACATGTACTCCCTGGAAGACAGGAGAGAGAGAGAGAGGGGACATGATTGGGACCCTCAAGTACTTGAACGGGATAAATAAGGTTGATAAGGAGAGTCTCTTTAAAAGCTGAGTGGCAACCATAATACAAGGGGACACAGTTTTAAGCTGGAGGGTGGGAGGTTTAGGAGGGAAGTCAGGAAGCACTTCTCCACAGAGAGGGTGATGGACACTTGGAATCTGCTGCCAGAAGAGATAATCTCATTGCAGACAGTGGGCAGCTTTAAGAGAGGCTGGGACAGGTATAGGGGGAGAGTAAGGGCCATGGGTAGGGAAGATAGGAGGAGTGGGGAGAGGGGGCAGAGACGGTAGCTGTAGTTGTGAACCCTGCAACACAAGCAGACTTTTTTTTTCTCAACTCTATCTATCTCCCACCAGGCCGGAACTCTCTTAGGCCTCTCAGCTCGCCTATGCCGCTCTACCGCCCATTGTGAT
Organism: Neoceratodus forsteri; assembly: GCA_016271365.2. Taxonomy (NCBI): domain Eukaryota; kingdom Metazoa; phylum Chordata; order Ceratodontiformes; family Ceratodontidae; genus Neoceratodus; species Neoceratodus forsteri. The sequence goes on along the minus strand of CM057449.1, from coordinate 1,268,623,223 downwards.
CCCCACCTCCTCAAAGACATTACTTTCCCCCCAAACCCCAGGGGCTAGGGCTCGAGGAGATCGAAGGGGCAGAGGCAAGGATCCAGTGTTGGGCGTGTGGCAGTTCAGCACTGTGAGGGCCGTCGCCTATCCAGGCTGGAGGGGTATTTCCGTGTTTGTCCCCAGAGCCGATGACGTGCAATGACATCAAGAGCGGGCACAAGCCTGCTCCCGCACTCATCCTGCTGATGTGCACCGTCATCTCACCCCATGCCCTTGTGTGATTCTTGGCTACAGGACAGCATGCCTCTGTGTGGTGTCGCTAGTGCCTGGACTTCACAACCCACCCATTCCCAAGAGAGGAGAGCTGTCCTACGGACGCTAGATCCCCTTTCCCCTGGCTGACCCCTGGCAACCCGAGCTTGCTCCCGAACCCAGGTCGCCAGCATGGTGAGAGGTAAGGCACCAGCACCTCAGCACTCTATGCCACTGGGCCAGCTAACACAAGCAGACTTGATAGACCAAATGGCCTTCTTCTGCTGGCTTCTTCGTATGTTCATATGTATGTATGTACCAAGCAGGTAATATCACAATTGTACACTATGCTTAATGCAGATACTGGACAGGGGGAGGTAGATAAGATCCAAAAACAATGGGAGGAGGAAATAAATCAGACACTAACTGTGAACGAATGGGGACAAGTATGGGAAGCGACTCACAGGACCACCCTGTTAGGAAGCTGGAGAGAGTTTAGGTAGAAAATAAACAGTAGATACTTCCCAACACCAGATAGTACTAAACACATTGGATCAAACACCTTAGACCTGTGCTGCAGAGGATGTGGAGGAAGGGGCACGCCCACACATATCTATTGAAGTTGTGAAGAGTTTGTAGCAGACAGGAGTAGGCACTAGGAAAGTGGTGCTTCAATACTTAAAAATAGAAACAAGATGCACTGAAAAGTAGAGCACACACAAACCTCAATTTAAGCGAGGGCACCAATCTCAGATAAAAAACAGTGTCGCTTCTTGTGCAACTGGGTAGATAGGTGGCACTGGGTCTTTTAGTGTGTAGTAGCAACAGTTGAGTGTGTCACAGCAGTTGGAGCTGATACACAGTGGAGTGTGTAACAACGGGTGGCCGATCCAACATGAAAGCTGATGGCCGTGGGGGGTCAAATATCGTGGAAAACTTATCTGCAGCTATTTTATTCTTCAGCAACTTAACAGGGTACATGGCACCATTGTTTTCTAGTGGCGTGCATGCAAGTGGTCTGCGGAGTGTGTAACAGCGGGAGGGCAAGTGAGCAGGCTGATGGTCTGGGGGGGGAGTGAAATCGGGTAAATCCTCGCTCAGAAATGGATTTATTTATTTCTTCAGCAGCATACCTGTGGAATAGCTTACTTAAAATGGAAGAAAACAAACAACTTTGCCACTGGACCAGACTGGCACTTCAACATAACCACTAGACCACCAGGTATCTGAAATGTTTTACTGTACTGCTGTTTGCACTTGTGTTTTCGTACAAAGCAGTCAGATTAAAATTCAATTTCTGCATTTTTAAATTAACAAAACCAACAGAATCATAGCCTAACGTGAATTGAGCAAAACACATGGTAAGTCTTGATTATGTTTACTTTTGTAAGACAACACTAAAAGAAAGGAAATACAAGGCGTTTGTTGGCACTAGAGAGAGCAAGGTAGCTATCTGCCTGAGGCTCCTTTGACATCACTCAGCATCTCTGGTGGCCATTTTAGGGAGCAGACAGAGCAGGAGGTTTGAAATGGGAAGGCTGATGTTTACATTTTTTCAAATGGTATGAAACTGCATTAAAGTTACTTAATAAATGCAGTTTTAGCATCAATGTAAACAGCAGCCTTTCCTTTACCTTTCTATGAAGCCAGATTTCTAAAATAGCTTATTGTGAAAATAAGGGGTTTAGTTGTCCTTTAAGCATATTCTGACAGTAGTTTTGCTGACCTTTGAAATACTATAACTTAGACTTTTGTTGCATTTTTTACAAAAGTACCAACATATTTTAAAATCCGTAATGTTGTCATTCAATCTCACAGCAGCTTTGTCTCTGAGTTGAAAAACATTCCAATGCAAGTGGTCTTCAGATTTATGGCTATTTATCTGATCTAGGCATATCTCACTGTGGCACACCTCTGAGGATAAATACAGGTCCATGGATGGAGGGCCTATTTAGCTGAATGTGTCTTTGTGTTTTAAGACATGTTGTTTTGTGAGTAACACTTTCCTCCTCACACTGGCATACTCGTACAGGTTAAACTGTTCTTCCTCCTGTAGCCTTAGTCCAGAATAACTATCATGCAGAAATGGCTAACCCAATACCTTTGATATATTTGCACAGGAGTTCCTTTCATTATGTTTTTGTCAAGGCATAAGTAATTGTTACATAATAAACTAACAGTGTTAACTCTGAGAAATGAATACTCATAATAAAATATTTTGCATCTTAGCCTAATTTTCCTATGGGGGAATTCAGGAGGGAAGTGAGAAAGTTTTACTTCACAGAGGGTGGTTGAGCTGTGGAACAGCCTTCCAGCGGAGGTGCTGGGATGCAAAACCATAAATGGGCTCAAGCACAGCGGGGGGCACAGTAAGGGGTTTGATAGTCATGTATGAGGGGTGAGGGCAAAAACCCTGTCTAGACAGTAGGTTACAGGGTAGGATGAAATGGGGTAGCTGGAAGAACCATGGTCTTTTTCTGCCAACAGGGTCTGTGTTTCTACTACCTGATCTCTATGGAAGAAAGCTCCTGCCCGCATACCTCTCAACTGTGCCTGATTTTCAGGGATGTCCCTGATATTTCTCCAAAACTTTCCCCGGTCTCTCCTGAAATTGGTGTTTTATGACTGAACAGTGAGGATTGTAAGTAGTGCTGGCTGGACTCGTAAAAATGGATCCCCGGACCCGCAGCCAAAACACCCCAACTTCCTATACTGGAGGCACACCCCCATGCCCCCACGTTTCATGATATCAGTACTGGCATTGTGCAGGGGCATGCTCCATAGACTGTAATAGGGCCAGTTTTTATGTGCATCTTGAAATACTTTTAGGTGCCTATTTTGATAAAAGGAGGTCACCGCTCAACTAACAAGAGAGAGAAAGAGACAGGCTATTGTGCTGGTGGTTACTGTGGCAAGCTACCCAATTATTAGTCTTTATTTTTAGATATTATTATGTTGTATATATGTTTTTTATGTAATTATATGTACATGCCAGTGTCACATAGAGAAAAACTGGATTTTTTTAAAAAAAGGGGTTGACCTTTTGACCGACAAGGCCAGCCTTGCTTGCAGAAATCTGACAAGTTCTTGTCAACAAGCTTGTGGATACATAATCAAAGAGTATTCCTCTGATGCTAACTGGCCAAGGGAAACAGAAGTAATAAAATCAGCTTGTATAATCATGTAACTTACTGGATCTTCCTTATAACTAATTGAATTGAGCCAGTTCAAAAGCCCAGGGTGTTTTAGCCAGGAAAGATCCTTCTAACAGGCCTGTGTGTGGTAATACAAAAAACAAACAAAAAAAACAACACATCCTTATAGCATACTTGTGTGAAATTCCACTTACATGGGTTATGATTATAAACCCTGTGTTAACTGTGGGAATCTGACATCAAAGATTAGCAGGAAAATAAAACTTTGGGGAAGCGCAAGAGTGACACCCGGTGGCCTAAAAAGAGAAAGGCCAACCTCTATTCACTGACATGAAAGGGCCAGTCTTTATTCACAGACTGGGGGGAGGTGGTCTTCTATATAAACTCCCTAGCACAGACACACAGGGACATTTTGCCATTTTGCTTGGACTCTCCTGACCACAGAGAACGCCAGTCAGCACAGAGACTGCCTAAGAACTAAAGGCTGCTACAGAAAAACTGAAGTCATTTTGCAAACAAGCAATTCTCTGGACTTTGAACTCTTTATGCCTAAGGTAGAGACTTAGCTAACATGTTTTAGTGTGTTTTTTCTGTATAATTTTCCAATTGTTTCTTATACTGTAACCTAAATTAGTTTATGTCTTCTTTTAGTCGTAACTGCATTTATTTAATTATTTTAGTAAAACCTTTTTTTTCTAAATAAATTCTGCCTATGTGAGACTTTCTCTATTTGTGTGTGAACTGTGAAAACAGTATTAATAATCTGTGACAACTGTTACCTGCTTAGAGGGGCCACGGTAAGCAACCAGATTGAGAAAAGGGTCTGTAAGGGACATCTGTAAGGATAGGGGGAATACTAGAGTCTACAAAGATTTTGAACCAGGCTGTTGCATGTCCAAAAGGGAGAAGGCCAAATCGGGTGTTACGCTGCTACCCTCAAGCGAGTGTGATGCCTGGGTCTTCCTCCTTTGCATAATAGCCAAGGAAGGGTTCATATCTGGCCACAAGACTCGAGACTGGAATTGTGCCCTTATCCTGAGCTAGAGGGATGCCTGGGATCCTCATGGTAGAGGTGCAATCGTGACCTCAGTGAGCTTTCTAAAGGACAAGGAGGATATCCTTGTTCTCTTCCCCCATCATGGATTGTACTTAAGGGTGGCCACTGTGAGTTCAGTGGGCCTGACCCCAGGAGTAGGTTCGTGACAGCTACAACAAAAATAAATAAATTACATGTTAAACTGGACAAATTTATTAGTGATGGTGGCCTTTGTGGCTGCTTCCACTGAGAAGAGGAGAACAGTCTTTAATGGGCATCATGCATTCTTCTGTCCTACAACCTTGGCATGAACCTTATGTAAGCCTTCGTGGGTTGCCCCTGCCTGCTACCACTCCATACTGAGCTCTTTTTAGACAGACATTTTCTGTCTATTATTAACTAGTGCTGAATGTGATTGGGTTGGGGTCAGCCAGCTGGGGGAGAGGCTGCTTCACAACCCTGGTCAGTCTGGGGACTGGGGAGATGCCTCTGCTGCCCTCGGCCTGCTGAGCCCACTGTTAGAATCTAGCATGGTCACAAACATGGAAGTTTGTTATGTTCCTACATTGGCCCAGTGGCCACAGCCGACAGCCTCTATTATCACTTTAGCCCTTAGGCAGTACATGAGTTTGACCCATCGCAGGTGTTGGGAATTGGGGGGGAGTTGACCACATAGACACTTTTTGGCAGACTTGCTTTGGGGGTTGCCGGGTTGCTGCATTAAATTACTATGATATTCATTACTGCCAAAAGTGAATTTTCTTGTTTGTCTCAGTATCTCTATGTACATTTCAATTGAACGCTGCCTTTTTATAACATATTGCACTACTGCCTGGTTTTAGGTCACCTCCCCAATGGGAAATCTATCATAATCTGGATACAGAGTTCACCCTGCAGCTGGCTCATAACGGTCGGACAATATTTTTGACACCAACACTGGGGAATGTGAGTACTTACCTATAGCAATCTGTTGCCATGGCTGGTTTTATCCTACACTGATTTACCATCAAAATGTCAACAGCTTAACTAATCCAGTAAATGCAGACTAAGGTTATTTTGGCTATCTGGAAAACTCGCCTGACATCTGTGCTTCAACAAGAGACACATTTGTTGGTTGAGGAACATCAGAAATTTTATAAACTGGGCTTTTTTCCGTGGTTTCTTCCTCTTATATGAATGAAAAATGTCTAGGTGAGTAGCTATCCTTGTCCCACGACAAACCTTGATTCATTGCACCTCCACCTACTTTGACCCATATGGGAGAATGTCTGTCAATTACTACTGGTATTTATTTGGGCAGAAAAATCACCCTTGCTAGTATCTACATCCCTCCCAGGGCAAATACCTTTGTAGTGCAAGCCCTTTTTAATAGTATTTGTTAGTCAACAAAAAAAAATCATATTTTTTTTTTTTAGCAAAAATGTATTTTTGACAACCTAAGATTCATGCTCAGTATATTTTTTGTTTTCTCAGATGTTAAGATTTTTTTTGTAGCTGATTTTATGATTAATGAGTCATGTCATTAAAGATGGCCGCCATTCCCCATTTTAAAAAATCTCTTCCCCTGGTGTTACTTGTTGAATGTACATGCTAGAGTAATGCTATAGTTGTATTAGGATGGGTCTTCCACATGTTTCTGATAGTAAACAGAACTTACTTAAATTTGTTCATGGTGGGTGTGGCATGGGCATGGGAATTTTTAAAAACCTCAGGACCTGTATCTTGGTTCAGGAATGAAAGAAAATGAAAATAAAAATGTGTAGCTTGATATCTTTGCCAGCCAAACATTATTACTGAAAAATGTGTATGGTTACTAACAAATACTGCTACTTTGAACATCAATGAGGGAGTCTCCTCATGGATGGTGATTATAATTTAATCTTTGATAAACGGGATACTACTAAACCCTCTCCACCTCGGGAGACTGCAGTGCAAAAAGAGAGGTAGAGCTATACTTAAAGAGATTGGGTGGCTGGATGTATGGAGATATTTTAATCCTTCTCAAAGGCAATATACTCACAATTCCTGTCCCCATAAGATATATGCCCATTACCTCAGAACATGTGGGGATAGTTAAAGGTTGTAAAATACTACCTATGGGCCCTGTGCACTAATGGGATGGAGTGGCTACGCATGCATATCTGGGGTGTGCAGCCACTTTGCACCCATTGCGCCACTCGCGCAGCCAGCCACGGGATTCACCTATGGAGCAAAAGGCCCCACTGCCAGGTCATGTGGTGGGCAACGCGGTCAGGGAAAGAAGGGGGTGTGCTGGAGGGTGTGCCCACTCTCTGCAGCATTCACAGAGTTGTAGAGCATCAGGCATGGGGGATGCACAGTACGCTGGGGGGGAACCCCTGCAGTAAGGTCTGCACCCCCCCCCGGATGTTGCCCCCCTGGGTCACTGACAGACAGGTGGGGATTGCTGTCTCCCACACCATGCCGCCCCAGACCACAGACAGTGAATGGTGGTCTGGGGATGGCTGACCGGGTACCAGCCCGATTCTTTGTTTCAGTATGCTGCACAGTGACAGCCATATCTCCGTGCCCATGAGCGCAAGGGATCCAGGGTCGGGCATCCCATTGGATGCCCGCCCAGTCCACGTATCTGGCCTCTGCACTCCCGTGCGCTGGGGGTTGGCCATGTACAGGTGGCCAGTGGTCGCGGCATACTGCCAGCGCACTCTGTCGCGGGTGTGCAGCTACATGGGTTTCATGCATGTCACATGTACCTACACCCAATTAGTGCATAGGACCTTATATATTTATAGAACTATGCCCCTTTGACCATGGGAATTTCTTGGGGCCCCCTAAGGGTGCTAGGCTGTGGCACTTTAATAATTCTCTTTTGAACTACCCGGAGTCTAAAACTTTTATTACAGATGAAATTACTCCAATTCTAACAGAAAATTATAACCCCCACTATTTTGTGGTACATGGCAAAAACTGTTCTTAGAGGAGACCTTATTAGTCACACTTCACATCTTAAAAAACAACGTGAAGGGAAGCTGCAGGAGTTACAGGCAGAGTTGACAGCTGCTCAGTCCAGCCATGCCCATGAGAATAGTTCGCTGGGAGCACAAGTTTTTAACTTACAGAGAGAAATCCAGGATATTGGCAACTTTACATTACATAAAACAAAGGTTAAATGAATGAGGCTTTAGGGCCTCCAAGGTACTAGCCTTTCTCTTCTAACGTCAACTGATGCAGAGTGCTGTTATGCATATTAAGGATTTGGCTGCAAACAAGACCCACACACTCTGCTAAAATATTACACATTTTTCAGCAGTACTGCTCTGGCCTATATATTACAGAAGGTGACTCCACCCCTACTGGTTTGACACAGTACCTACAGCCCCTGCACCTTTCTCAGTTGGCTGAGGAGGTCACTCAAACCCTTCTAACCTCGATTTCCCAAGAAGAGTTGCTCTCTGTCATTAAGGAATTAAAAAGTGGAAAAAGCCCCAGCCCTGATGGGGACACTGGGGAATTACTTAAGACATTTTAGGAAACCCTATCTCCTCTATTTTTACAGGTCTGCCTGGTGGTTCACATAGGTAAACCAATTCTTCAGGATGGAGGAACTGGTATGCTGCCACGATGGAGGAACTGGCAGCATGCCATGTTTCTGCCATCCTGAAGCCTAATACAGTAACCCCTCGCTATAACGAATGGCTTGGGAGCCATACCATATGTTTGTTATATCGAGTTGTTCATTAAAGCGAGGGACGCTATACTTGCAATGCGGTTGGCATATTTAGCACGATACGTGGGAGAATCAGTGCATTAGTAGAGGTTTATGGATTGTGCCAGACACTGAAATGGACTTTAGGTCACTTTTTGTAGATTGTGTAGCAGTAATTTTGCATGTGCTTTCTTTGCAGCATTATTATTTATTTCAGCGTATCCATTTTCATAGCGGGTGGGGTGTGTTTGTTGTGCTTAACGCAGAACCGTGTTTCAAATTCTGTTTGTGCTTCATATGTTTCAGTTAAAATCAAGACTTTATTTTTATTAATTTAAAAGGCATTACTTAAAATAATTGGCCATTTTGCTTTGCTGTTTCTCCTCGACTTTTCCAGCAAAGTCTTTCTCAAATGAAATCAGCTGTCTGAGCTGAATAATCTTTACAGGATCAACCTCCAGTGTCTGAAGTCATGACAGACCCACCTCTAGCCCCTTTATAGCTTCTCTGCTTGACGGCAGCTCCTCTTTTACCTCCTCTTCCTCATCCTCCGAATCACTGGACGTGGATGTGTCATTATCGACTCCATTCATCACCGCCCTCACAATTTCAACATCTGTCAGGCACTCACTAGTTGGAATTCAGTCATCGTGTGTCAACCAGTCCTCAATAATCTCCTCAGCATTTGAATCCTGAGCAGCTGGCAGTTGCAGGGTGGTTGCTAGTGCCACTATATCCCATGTAGCATCAACATCTTCCTTCTCTGGTACATCCGGCTGTTCCATAAATGCTGCACCAAGGGTTGCTGACCAGCAGTTGGTGATATTGCTCGCCGAGACAGTGTCCCATGCCTTTTCCACTAGAAGCACTACATAGAAACATAAAATTTGACGGCAGATAAGGACCATTTGGCCCACCTAGTCTGCCCATTTCCCTACCTATTGGATAAGCTGCAGATCCTAGTTAACCAACAGCCTACTTCCTCCTACCCCCTACAATAATTGCCTTATGTCTGTCCCATGCATTCTTGAATTCCCCCACTGTTTTTGACCCCATGACCTCCTCAGGAAGGCTGTTCCATGCATCCACCATCCTCTGTATGAAAACAAATTCCTCACATTGCCCCTGAGCTGTCCCTCCTCTATCTTCAAATTTTGTCCCCTTGTTCTTGCGCATCTCTTTTCCTTTTTTTTTTGACTATGTATTTATGCACGTTAATTGTCTCCCTTCTCCACTCTCTCAGAAATCCTCTACTGTAGGCTCCCCATTCCCACTGAGATCTGCCCCTAGAGCACACATGGTTCCACACTATCTTACCCCGGTATGCCACCTGGGTAGGGTTGAGGAGGAACGCCCCCCCCCCCCATGCTTATCTCCTCAAACCAGCAGACTTGTGTTGTGGAAATCAGTGCAGCGGAGTCTGTCCAATGAGCCCAGAGACCTCTCAGCTAGGTGTCGTCATCTAGGTGAAGCCAAGGTGTTTTTCCATGTTCTTCCCCAGATGTCAGCGTGCAGTGAGGGCCTATGAGCTAGGAGGCATGCTGAGACGTGCCTCCCGCTCTGCCCCTCTGCCGACGTCTTACCCAATACCCTTACTGCTTCGCCACCTTATGCACTTTCCATCTTGGCTCCCCCAGATGGCGGTATTGCAGCAGGAGCCTGCAGTTAACCCCCCCCCCGGAGAAGGAGAGCGGCCGCTGGGCACTCTATCCTTCTCCTCCCGCCAACCCTGGCAGTCCATGCTCGCCCTTGAGCCCGGTCGCCAGCACAGCGAGGTAAGGCGTCCATGCCTCAGCCCTCAGCGCCACCGGCCGGCCCACATCTCTCTTTTTCTGAAAGATGCTACCCTCTTGACTTTGTTGATTTCTTGAGGTACTTAAAAGTTTCTATTATGTCCCCCCACTCCCTCCTCCTCAAGGGTACATATTAAGCCCTTTAGTCTCTCTTCATATGGCTTCTGTTGCAGACCCTGCACCATTTTAGTTGCCTCCTCTGGACTGCCTCCATTCTGTCTATGTCCTTGCAGAGATGGTGTCTCCAGAACTGCACACAGCACTCCAGATGGGGTCTCACCAACTGTCTGTACAGAGGGATAACAACTTCCTGTTTTCTACTGGTGATGCCTCTCCCTATACATCCCAGTATCCCCCCAGCCATCCCTACTGCCTTCTCACATTGCTTGCCTACCTTTAGGTAATCTGATATGACTACCCCTAGGTCCCTTTCCATTTTTATGTTGGCTCATGCTTGAGCACCAGGCAACATATTGCATTAGTAGCAGATTTGGAGGCACGGTCACTGTTGGGTGAATGCAGGGCACGCACCAGTAGGTGCGTCCCTCATTCCTCAATAAGCCAGCATGCAGGCGCCACACCAGGAATACATAATGTGGTGAGCACATCTAAGAAAAGGTCTGCTGCAATGAGAACCAAGCTCGTCATGCAGCAGCACCAAACCACGCTCTCCCTACGTGCCTTTCCTGGTGAAGCCCTTCAATGAACATGGTAGCGCTGACTGCCACTGCTTGGAGAGCTGACTTCAGGGGTGCCCAATCACCCTGTCGGCATGCCACAACCCACTTCATTTGCTGACAAGGGAGCCCACTCCCTGTCAGCATAATGCACCCCCCCCATTTAACGTGTGTACTGAGGGGGTGCCCAATTCCCTCGGCATCATGTCCCCCCTTCCCAGTTTAATTTGCCGATGGGGGACCCTACTCCCTGTCGGCATAATGTCCCCCCCCATTTGTTGTGTGCTGACAGGGATGCCCAATCCCGTGGGCTACAGAACCCCCCCAAAAAACACACTCAGGTGGCATGCTGGGAGCCCACCCCAGTGTGCCAAATACTCCTGTAAAACGAAAATGGTCCCGCAATGTTTTTTTTTTTAACAACCTGCAAACCAGAAAACAGACCCTCATCGAGTTCGGTGGCCCTCCCCCAACCCGCGCCCACCCTTTGCACACCCTGCCTCCCCACATCCCTCCTCACCCCATACTTACCTCCAGAGCACGGAACGACGATCTTCGGTGGACCGGGAACACGTCTGCACACTTCAAAGCCGACCGCGAACTGAAGAAATGCGGTAAGCTGCATAATGGCATAAATAGGGTTTTTTCAACTTTGGTGCATATCTCGGGCATTTTTGGGAATTTTGGCACCAAATTTTAAATATGGGGTTATTGGGACCCCTCCTCATGAATTCAGTCACTGTCATGGTGTTATTCAGTCCTGAAAGGTGATTTCTCAGTCACTGCACGGAATCACCTTTCAGGACTGATTAACAAAATGACAGTGCCACTGTTCATGAGGGGGGCTCTCAAAACCCTATGTTGCAAATTTGGTGAAAAAAATCCAAAAAATGGCTGTTTTACGAGCGTGCCTTCGTGAATTTGTAATATTTTCACTCCAGATTTTCAAAATTGCCATTTTTCCACACCTCTTTATGAACAGTACAGCTGTCATTTTACATATCCTGGCCGAAATATGTTTTCACCATCTGGCGCAGAATAGCACGGTCACTGTGTGAAATCAGTTTCCAGGACAGTTTGAGAAACTGATGGTGAGACTGTTCATGAGCAGAGGTCCTAAAATGCCTATGTTGAAAATTTGGTGACGAAAGTCCATAAAATGACTGTGTTACAAGCGTGCATTGCGCAGTTTCCACGCACCCCTGTGACTTTGCAAATTTGCAATATTTTCATGCCAGATTTTCAACACTGGCATTATTTCACACCTCCTTATGAACAGTATAGCTGTCATTTTTCACAGTCTGCCAAAATGTGTTTACGCACCTGTGGCGCATAATAGCGTGGTCGCTGTGAGAAATCAACTTTTGGGACAGATTAACAAAATCACAGCACCGCTGTTCATGAGGGGAGGTCCCAAAATGCCTATGTTGAAAATGTGGCAAAAAAATAATCCCCCAAATAATTAGATTACGGACATCTGTTGCGCAGTTTCTATGCATGCTCATGACTTCACCAATTTTTCATATTTTCACTCCAGATTTTCAATGTTGTCATTTTTTTACACCTCCTCATGAACAATACAGTTGTCATTTTTCACATCCTGCCCAAAATGTGTTTTCACCCCTTTGTCGCCAAATGGCATAGCCACTGTGCAAAACCACCTTTCGGCTAACAAACTAATTGTGTCACTCTTCATGAGGTGGGGTCACAAAAAGCCTATGTTGAAATTTTGGAGTGAAAATACCAAAAAACGCCTACAACGTTAGGGTTTCCAACTGTAACACCCCACCCTGTAGAGACTGACAGCGCCAGGATGTGACTTGGGATCATTGGTTGTAATGTTCATGCCATTCCACTCTACCCCAACCCTGCAGCCAGTGACAGGCATCGAGGTGTGCCTTGGAGTGTTCTTCGCCTAAAGTTCACCCCATTCTCCATACTGCACCCATCTCAGCATATTTCCTTATGGAATGGGGTAATATAGGCCCAAAGACCCTGGGAGTACACCATGACACTTGTCAGTGTCTACAGGGTAGGGTGAGGTAAAATAGCATGAGCGTTATAGCTGACAACCCAAAGGCACATCCCAACACCTGTCAGTTTCTGCGGGGGTGGGGGTGGGGTTGGCGTCAGTTCAATACTTCACTGCCATTCCTATTATGCATCTCTAACTCCTGCACTACCAATGCCGATACCAGCGAGACAACATTCGGCATTGACAAATGCTTCTTGTTGTTGTTACTACCCCCCATTATGTACTCTTCCTTGTTTTTTTTTCCAGGTGCATTGCTTTACACTTCTTCGCATCGAATCTAAGCTGCCATACTTTTGACCATTCCTCCAACCTTGCCAAGTCCCTTCTCATCCTTTCCACCCCCCCTTGTGTATCAACCCTGTTGCAGATCTTTGTGTCATCTGCAAAGAGGCATACTTTTCCTTACATCTCTCTAGTTTAGTTTTTTAAGGAACTTCATAACAGTGCCAATGCCACCACTGTCTGCAGCAACTAAATCACCCAGCAGACGTTTTCTGTAAAATATTTTAAAGGTGGTGATTATTCCACCATCAAGTGGCTGCAGGCTTGATGTGGTATTCTTTGGGAGGAACACTGAATGGAGTTTTCCATCTCAGGACTTAATCTCACATTTGAGGTGTGGTGGCGGGGTGGGAAGGACACTGATCCATTAGTAGGTGCACCTTTGGGGAAGTTTCATTCTCCTTAGGGTAGCACAAACTGATGGAACAAAACTTTGATTGAACCAGGATTTGAAAAGTTCACCAGCCATCCAGGCATTTTTGCTGTTTCCATACTGCACTGCTAAGGATCCCATGTTGCAGTGATGGAAACAGCGCGGGCTGTGAAATTTGCCAATTAACAGAGGCTTTGTCTTATGTGTGCCTGTAGCATTGCAAGCTAAGAGCAGAGTAACATGATCTTTGCTCACTGGGAACTCCTTGCTTGCATTTGTTTCAGTTCTACAAGCTAGGGTGACATCTGGGAGGCATTTCCAGAACAAACCTGTTTCGTTGCAGCACTTTTTTCAACTTTGGCAGAAATTCTATTGCTGCGCCATCATCGCAGCTATGCTGTTCTCCCACTATGCAAACTCTTCTGGTTCCATGGCACCTCTGGAATCTCCACAACCATCCTGTGAAAGCCTGAAACTTAAAGCTTGCAGCATGGAATGTCTTTGGAAACTGTTTTGCCTTTTCCCTTACAATAACTCCAGACACCAGCACACCGCTTGCCCTCTGCTGTTCAAACCACAGCTGGGTGGCTATATCAATTTCCCCCTCATCAACCCTTCATAGTTTTTTTCTTTTGAGTGCATTGCTCTCTGAGCATGCAAGCACAAATTCCCTCAAAGCACCTTCTTGTTTTCTCCAGGTGCAGACTGTGCTTTTCGAAAAGCTGGTTTCAAGACTGATTTTTGCTAAGCTTTCCCCACCTTTGAGCCTATCGAGTATGGCAAGCTTCTGCTACACTGCATAGCCAGACTGCTTCATGATTGGTGCCATTGATACTGGATCTGTCAATCTGTCAAGCAAGTGTAGGAGGTGCCTTTTATAGTGAAAGACCTTGACTGACACCTGCCATGACTAGTAAGCTAGCTTGCTTTCTCCACCTCTCATATGCTGACAGGGCAGATCCGAGTCAAATGCTGAGTGATCGGTTAGTCAGTATCTGTTTGAAACGAAGAACAGTTTCCATTCTCCCTCCTCCCTCCTCACCCCTACACTGCTTGGATCTGAACTGAACTGACAGATGGACTGGAAAAAAAAGGTATTTGCCTAGCATTTAACTGCAGTATTAATAAAGCACCTGTCTCCACCTCAGTATCGGTTCTAAATACTGTACAGAAAAGTTTCCTTTATTTGTACTCCCTCCTCTGTTGCTACTTTATTTATCTCTTGCTTGATAAAGCACCTATCTGCAGCAAAATGAGTACCCAGTGTTGCTGACCGAGTGGGTGTAAAAAAAACGATGACCGCGTGGGTTGTCGAGATGTGGTGTGAATATATAAATGTTGAAAAGTGAGTGTTTTAACTGGGAGCCATGACAAACATCCATTATAACCGATTGTTATAACGAGGTTTGTTATAGTGAGGGACTACTATAACAATAAAGCCAGTTATGCCTCGTATAGGCCAAGATCAGTGCTAGATGGTGATGATAAAAGTTTTGCTACAATGCTGCCATGACGTCTGGATAAGCTCCTTTCCTCTTTGACAGATTGATACCAGACAGGATTCGTTAGAGCATGGTAGACCCAGGACAATATCAAATGACACTACATATTCTGCACCATGCCATCTAGTCAAAATGACCCTTTTTATACACAGAGAAGGCATTTGATCGGATGGCCTGGAATTTTGTATTTGCCACTGAAATTTATGAACTTCCCCTCCACTTCATTAAAGTACTCTGCTCTACTTATCCTGAACCAAAAGCTTATGTTAAGATCAATGGGCACATTTCTGACTCCTTTACCCTGCACAGGGGAACACGCCAAGGTTGCCCCTGTCACCTTTACTGTTTGCTATTTACCTGGAGCCCTTAGCCCAAGCCCTTCAACTTCACTCAGATATCCAAGGCCCCTTCTTGGGAAGTAGGACTCATACCTTGGCCTTGTATGCAGATGATTTACTTATCTATCTGCAGGACCTCGAATCATCTTTGCCTATTCTCTAGCAGACACTAACTGATTTGGGCTATCATGAAGGGAATAAGCTTAGAGCCTCCAAGACAGAGGTTCTTCAGTTACATTACACCCCAAGTGAGCATATTAAGGAACACTTTTTTTTATTTTGTATTTTTTTGCCCTGCCCCCCCCCAATCCTCCATTCAGAGGTCAGCTCTGCCCTGCCTGCCATCCACCCCATGCCCAGGTTTACACCCTCTGGGCGGGGCCACCGGGTGTGCTCCCCCCTATGGACACTGTAGGCAAGCCCCGGCTTACCCCCGGATCAGGGCTACAGGAGCAGGACCCTCCCCCGGTGGACATCGGAGGCAGTGAAGACGGAGGCAGAGCAAAGCGTCATGTCCAGAGGCTGGCTTTTTGTGAAGGCTGGATCCCTGAGGGTGGGGATGCGTAATGACATGCAGTGTCCACCTCACCCCCCAGATAATGGCGCCGGCTGCAGCGGTACCCCCGGCCTCTGCTAGGGGTACGTAAACTGCCAGCCACTCTTCCTCCCTCTCCCCCAGAGAAGGAGAGCAGTCCCTAGGATGCTCGATCCTTCTCCCCCCAAGCTGGCCCTCTTACTCCTGAGCCCATCACTGAACCCGAGATATCAGCACTGCAAGTGGACGCCCTGCAGCTACTCTGGTGGGCAAGGTCATTAAGCAACACTATAATTTCCGGTGGCGGCTTCCCACACTAAAATATTTAAGGGTTCAAGTTCCTGTGGACGTGGTATAATTATGTACACTAAATTATACACACTTAATGAGTCAATTTATTAAAGATCTAGTCACTTGGTGAATGATACCCCTCTACCTGCTTCAATGTATCGATGGTGTTAGGATGATTTTACTTCCTAATTTGTCATATTTAGCGCAGTCTGTCCATGTTTCACCCTCACTGAACATATTTGGGAAGTGGGATAGATAAATTTCACAACATATCTGGGGGCAGCTAAGCCACATATTAAATGTACAATCCTACAGTTGCCCAAAGCACAGGGGGGTTGTCCTTACCAAACTTTACCCTATACTACACTGCAGCATAACTCTATATGGCTTTTTACTGTATGATTGCACAATATAAGGCTCACTGAATAACTCTAGAATTAATTGACAGATCCAGAAGCAAATGATTTGATACCTTTTATTGGACCAACATAGATGTAACAAAAAGAACAAAGTGCTTTAGCTTTCGGACCAACCTAGTCCTCCCTCGGAAGCGTAATGACAGTTATTTAGAAAATCCCATACTTTCAACACCCAGATCATGCAGGAAAAAAAAGAAAAAATTCCCATTGGTTTAAAATGCTCATTTAAAAATAAAAACACATCAGAGAAGCTGAAAAATACCAGTTCAGCTTCAGCTGAAAAAGCCTAAAGGTCAGATGTGCTTAGAGCCTAGCATCATGCGAGAAGTGCACTGCACATAAATTAAAGTGACTTAGAGATACCTTAAGAGTAAGATAAGGACATCTGGAGCATAGATCTGTATAGCTTAATTACGAGTGCAGTTCATGAAAAACAAACCCCACTCAGATTGTTATAATTGTAAGTTAAAAATAATCCACACAAAATAGAACTACAAAAAATAAATATACATGGCATACAAAGGGTTTAAAGTAAAGTTTATCTAAAGAGAGCAAGTGACCTTACCCAACTATACTCTCAAACTGGTTATTATGCTCCATAAACCCTAAGTCCTTTAGTGTTGTAACAGGAGTTTATACATGATACTATACATTGGCAGTATAAGAGCCAAACAAAAAGCTGCTTGTCAAGGACCACCAAGAAACTAAGACCATGCAATTTGATGTGTACAGATTTCAACTTGATGTATTAAAAATGTCTAAAGAATCTGAATAAGAAATCATAGGAATGAAATTAAATAAAATTCTCCCCACCCCAGGGGAAGATAACTAGTTGTAAGGAGAGACACACACACACACACATATGAGTCCTAATGCACTTGTGAGCCGACAACCCAGGGAGTCCCCTCGGCAGGACCCGGCCTCCTTTCCTCCTGTGCTCAGCATCGCTCCACATCGGGGCTTTCAAAAAGAATCAGACGCCAGCCCCAGGCCAGTTGAGGTCCCAGATGACAGACAGAACCCCCCCCCACACCACCAGAAGGACTATTGGATTCCTCAGATTTGGAATTCGACTCTGTATGCTCTTCCGCAGGATCTGATTTCTAGACCCTACTCCAGAAGAGCCGATTCCCACTGACTTGCCCAAGTCTCCTCTGGAGGATCCTTCTTTCCTGGATCTTCTAAAGCAAATGGCAGAATCCCAGGTTGGCAGTTGGATGCCCAGGATCCAAAGAGGCAAAGGCTGGTGGAGCACTTAGATTTCCCTGAAGTCTCCCCAATCCATACCCCACCCTGGCTGGAGACTTCTTCCTAGTCCCAAAGAAGATGGAAGACCTTCTCCCCATCTTGGACCTCAGTACCCTGAACCTGTACATAGAATACAAGAGGTTCAGAATGCTGACCCTTCAAGATCTGCTGCCTCTTCTGTCCAAGGGACAGTGGCTCTGCATCCTGGATATGCAGGATGCTTATCTCCATATCCCAGTCTTTCAGGCCCCACTGCCACTTCCTCAGGTTTGTGTTCCAAGGGGAGCATTTTCAGCTCAAAGCTCTCCTCTTTGACCTTTCATCGACCCCCGGGGTCTTTACCAAGTGCCTTGTGGTGGTGGCGGCCGCCCTCAGGTGGCAGGGCCATTGTATCTTTCACTACCTCGATAACTGGCTTCTGTCAGCTCCGATGAGGGAAATGTTGGAGGAATCCCTGGCGGTTACTCTATGTTCAACCAGCTGGGGATCTCGGTCAGTTTCCCCAAGTTCCACCTTTCACCTGCCCAATGCCTCCAGTTTATTGGGGCGGTGCTGGACACAGACCGGGCATGGCCTTCCTTCCTTTGGATCGGGCAGAGGCCTTACAGAAACAGGCCCAGTGGGTAGCCTCCAACAGAAAGGCCATGGCCAGGTTGGGTCTCCATCTTCTTGACCTTATGGCAGTGGCCATACCAATGGTCCCTCTGACCAGACTCCACATGTGAATCTCGCAGTGGACCCTCAGAGTCCAATGGGATCAGAGGTCAGACAACCTCGACCATCTGGTCCTGGTCTCCAACTCATTGCAGAGAGACCTTCTTTAGTGGCAGGACCTTGCCAGCCTCACCAGGGGAGTTCCCTTTCAGCCCTCCCCTCCTTCCCAGACCCTTACAACAGACACATCATGGTCAGGGTGGGGTGCCCACCTAGGGAGCCACAAGACTCAGGGCTTGTGGACCCCAGAGGAGTTACCTCTTCACATAAACGTGCTCGAGATGTGAGCAGTTCACTACATACTACAGGTCTTTCAGCATCTTCTTTGTCCGGGCAATCTGCTGATCCAATCAGACGACATGTGTATAGTATGTTATATCAACAAGCAAGGGAGCATCCGCTCGTATCCTCTTTACAGAGAGGCAACGAGGGTCTGCAATTGGGCAGTCCTGTACCGAGTACACCTCTCTGCAGTCCACGTACCGGGCATGCAAAGTATCCTGGCAGACTGTCTCAGCCACGCCAGGGTCAGAGCTCATGAATGGGAACTCAAGCAGGAAGTGGGCACTCAAATTTCCAACCAGTGGGGTCAGCCAGATCTCGATCTATTCACCTCCACATCCAACACAAAACTACCCAGATTTTGCTCATGCCTGGTGCTTTTTCATGAAACATGCTGTCACTTTGTTGGACAGGGTGGTTTCTGTATGCCTTCCTTCCCTTTCCAGTTCTGCAGAAGGTTCTGCTCAAGCTGCAAGTGGAAGGGGCTTGCATGATTCTGATCGCCCCTATTTGGCCGTGCCAAATTTGGTTTTCTCTACTGCAGCAGTTTGTGACAGAGCTTGTTACCCTTGCCTCTGTGTCACGACCTTCTCATTCAGGAGGAGGGCACGCTAGTTCATCCAGGGCTGAAGTCACCTTCACGCATGGCACCACAGGACATAATTGCTTCTCGTTTTGTAGTTTCCTCCAGAGTGGTGAAAATCCTAGTGGAGGCCAGGAAGCCATCCACTAGGAATACCTATGCTATGAAATGGAAGTGTTTTTCTATTTGGGCCACTTCTAAAGGTTGGGACCCCTTTGAGTGCCCCCCCCCCACGTCATGGAATACCTTCTTTCCCTTTTCAACCTGGGCCTGAGTTATTCTTCTCTCAAGATCCACTTGTCAGCTGTTACTCCCTACTATTCCTTGGTAGGGAGCAAATATTTGGTACAAAATTGACATGTCCAAACCCTTTTTGAAAGGGATATTACATTTGAAACCCTCAGTGCGCAGTCCTGCGCCACCGTGGGACCTTTATTTTATGTTGGAGAAACTGACTTTGCCTCCTTTCAAACTGGCTGGTTCTTGCGATATGTGCTATCTGTCCTGGAAATCACTCTTTTTGGTTGCAGTTACCTTAGCTCGAAGGATTTCTGAGCTCCAGGCCCTGATGTGTAAGGAGCCTTATTTGATTTTCCACAGAGACCGGGTGGCTCTGCGTACTAATCCTAAGTTTCTCTCAAAAGTTGTTTCGGAAGCCACTTTGAATCAGTCTATTGAGCTTCCGGTTTACTACCCAGAATATTCCAATCCAGGGGAAGTGCTTCTGCATTCCCTAGACATTCACAGAATCTTACCTTATTACACAAACCACACAAAGCCTGTCTGGAAATTGGACCAGCTTTTTGTTTCTTTCGCACCCAGGAGAGAGGGTGCAGTGGTTTCCAGACAATGCCTTTCCAAATGGCTTGCCAACTGCATTTTGTTTTGTTACCAGAAACATGGTAAGACCCTCCCGGCTGAGGTCAAAGGGCATTCTACCAGAGGCATGACAGCCTCTACTGCATGCTTTAGGAACGTGTTAGCAGCTGATATTAGTGCAGCTGCCAACTGGAGTTCTGTCCACACTATTAACAAACATTACAGTCTGGACATTGCCTCTAGGCTCAGAGCAGGCTTCGGACTAGCAGTCCTTCAGGGTCTCCTGTCTTGATTTTATTGACTTTTACGTCAACCTGTTCCTGCCTCCCATGCCCTTCTCCAAGTACCTTGGTTCTTACTGCTTGTGACTTAGTCCTACAAATTATTACCTACCATAAGAGCTCTCTTGAAGTAAGATAGTACAGTTCCGTAAGAACTTACCGTAACAGTAGATCTTCGAGATGGCAGTTGCAGTAGGTACCTTTTTTCCTCCCTCCTTCCCGCGTATATCTGTTGCTCCCTTTTCATGATCCTGTTCTGGCTTCAGGGGCCTCTTTTCCTTTCTTCTGACACACCTTTTATAGGTCTCCGGTGGGAGAACTGGAAGGCGGCCGTGGGGATTGCCCCACTTATAAGGTCATGCTGATGTCGGGGGGCAGTCCCCCACCAGACACTGCTAGCTAAAGTTTCCACGTGGTCCTGACACCAGAGGGCGCAGTCCTACAAGTTATTACCTACTGCAAGAGCCTCTCTCGATGAGCCACTGTTACGGTAAGTTCGTACATAACTGTACTGTCTCTTCATATCCCCCCTCTCTCTTCTCCTCCAGGGAGTACATTCTCAGGGCTCCCAGCCTATCTTTGTTAGAATTCCTTTGCTGACCCCACATCATCTTGGTTGCCCTCCTTTGGACCTTCTCTAACAAGCTGATGTCCTTCTTATGATAGGGGGATTAGGACAACACAAGGTAGATGGCCACAGACTTGTGATGGGTACCCAATCGCCGGATGTTTGGGGTTGTTTTTTTTGCAGAGTTCTCTAGTGGCAAGCTTGAGCACCTGTCGAAGGGATGCTCATTGTATTGATGGGGGGGGGGGTTCAGAGTTCTCTGGATATAGGGTTGGACTTCAGACCACTGCATGTTCATTTTGAGGGGTGGGCAGAGATCTCCAGAAGCAGAGTTGCGGACCTGATCCCATGGATATTCATTGGGGTGTCAGAGTTCTCTACCAGTAGGGATGGGCACTCAACTGCTAGCCATCTGGATGAGGGTGGTTAAAAGAACAGTTCTACCGTGGTGGGATTTGACACCTGACCACAAGACATTGAGGTAAAGCTTAGCCTGCCAGGAGGGGGATGCAGTTTCACTGCCTGATGGCAAATGAAAGGATGCAGCCACACTGTTATAGATGAGGCTGCATCCTTTTATATTTGAAAAGTTACTGTCCAATAGCCGGCAAAGCTATCTCTGCAGCAGTCCTGTCAACATTAGGTGCTGAGTAATGCTTCCTTCTGGTTCAGCTTCATTGGCTTGTACAACACACACCAGCAAGCATAAAAAAGAACCATATGGACACATGGTTAGGTGGTAGAATGAGTCAATAGTTAATACTTTTCTGACTTAGTAAGCATACTTTTTGGAAAAAGATACAAAATCACACATGTCCCTACAATGCAAAGCATCATGGGCTGCATATGTAAATCACCACAGAATGTTATGCTGGTCCAACTTTAAGCAGAAATGCATGGTGCCGAAAGGCCTCTCACACAGTTTGCAAAGGGTGCTAACATAAGACATAGACACGTGTTTCGTCCTACCAGGACTCATCAGTATGCCTCGTCTGTTTGACACCCCAGTGGAATGGACCAGCTACCCTTAAGGCAGAGTGCCTTGGATATATTGTGGTGAACCCATTAAAATAAAAAAACTATTTAAAAGACAAAGAACCTCTATGCACAAACACTGAGGCAAGGGTTACCCCAAAGGGCATTTGGCTGGGAAGCCAAGTTTCAAGAAGATACAAAATCACACATGCCCCCACAATGCTTTTTTGAAACCTGCCTAAGTATGGATATCGAACTGAATAATTTTTTTTAATGTGACTATTACTACTAGTTGAATGATATTTATTAGGTCTTCTTTAAATTTTTTTAGGTGCATGGTTAGGATAAATCCAGACAAAGCAACAATGGTACAACAAAATAAAACCAGAAAACAGTACCTGATAAACCTCAAAGTGCTATCACTCATCAATGCACTGGCTGCTTTTGAATGGAGATAATATCCTTAACACATCAACTGTATTTTTTTTTTGCAGTTATTTATTTTTATTGAGTAAAATATGGAACAGCAACAAATAACGTCATGTAACAGTTCACATCCAAGTTCAACAGCAGTAAGCAAATTAAACAGTAGTAAGTTTGGTGAAGTCTTAACTTTACACTATACCATTAGCAAGCTTCCATCAAGTTGGTTAGACAACTTCATTGTCGAAATCCCTGACAGTGACAGGCGAAATACAGACAGACAAAATTTTGCCTGTCAGACATTCGCCTTTTTTTTGCTGGGGGCTTTGCCCCCTGCACCCCCCAATTTTTAAATAACAAACTCCAAGTTGGAGTTGACTCAGAAGGGGGTGAGAAACTGGGGAAAGTAACACAATTTCTGTATCAGGACCATTACAGTAACAATTTCAAATTTGTTCGAAGTTGTCGCTGTAATGGTCTTCGATGCAGAATTTCACTGTTTCGCCGGTATACGCATTAGCAAATTACTTTGGAACAGCAACAGCATTGAGTAAGCCTTTATAGCAGTTGTTCAAGAATATCTTCTATTCCTAGCTAATGGTGTGTGTGGGGGGGTAATGATTTGCTCAATCTGTTGTGGACTCTATGTAGTTCTGTCAGAGGTTGGGCTTGGGGTGATGGCGGCATAGCATCAAGATGTCATTAAATCTATTCAATCAGCCTAACAGATGATTAATTTCAAGGAGGCTGTATGTTCTGTAGTTAATCCCCTCTATCCATGGTGTCCAGCCAAAGGTCCTACCGACTGCTATATTAGTTGCCTTATTATTACAGTAGACCTCTCTTCTTTTGCTACCCCACCCCAGGAGGGTCCCGAGGAGTGAAGTGAGAGCAACCCTCCAGAACTATGTTCAGGTTGGGGAAGTGGTATCCCTTAACCATAATAAAGATGCTTACCCCTATTCTCCATGGGGCCCTTTCATGATCTATTCCCCCGGAGAAGGAAAGGTGGAATATTCAACACTTATTCACTATAACCAAAGCTAAACACTAACTTTTAAACTATAAACAACTGAACAGGTACAACCCAACCTGGCATTGCAACTTGCTAATATATATCTGTTCTCATTATATTCAGTTACCCTTCAGGAGTACTTTCACTGTAGCATATGCCACCCTCTGGTCTGTGGATTTCGGGCCCTCCCCAGAACCTATCAGGGCACCCAGTGATCATGGACAACCTGAAAAGGAAACATAGGCTAGTGGACTACAGCTCTCTTGTGCACTCTTAAACGTCCTTTGTGCACAGATGAAATGTTCCAGCTGAGTTCACCATATCCATGGCTACCATGGCTCCCTAGCAATACCAGGGAGCAGCCAGTTTGCCTGTCACGCTTCAATTAAGTTGCGAGTGATCACAGCTGCAACATACAGGGCTTTGGAAGTTTAGACATACTTTTTCCCCACTGGTCCTTGTCACCTAGGCTAACAGCAAAGCTAGAGAGTCCCATCTATCCAAGTTCAGCAGTCGATGCAACAGTCAAATATGGGAGTCACAGATTGCAAAGTGCAGCAGCCGTTGTGTATGCTGAATACATTTCAGTAGTTGTTTTTCCTCTGAGGCACATATTTTGATTTTATTGGTGCCCTTGTATTTCAATTATGTCCAGATCCCTATTGCTCACTCACCTCTGAGCCTGGTTACATAGGATTGTGAAGGTCTCGAGGAGCTTGGGTCTCTTCCTCTGCTGGTTCCAAGATGTTGTCTGCCCATTCCTTACATATGGGGGCCCAGTCAGTGATGTTTGCCCTGGCAGATGATCAGTTCCTGGTAAATCCTCTGTACCCTTGACCAATTTTAGAGAGGTCAGTGCCTGTTCACACAGGGGTTCAAATCTGTTCAAAACTTTGACTGGGGTTTCCCCTGGGGAGTTGCTGCTGGTCTCAGACAAGTGGTGGTGTCACTGCATGCTTCTAGATTGAGCTCTGAGTGGGGAGAGATTTCTATCTGAGGGGCAGCCTTGCTTCCTCTTCACTGTCACCCTCACTGCACTTGCTGCCAGACTTCTGCTTGGGTAGTTTCGGCTGTCAGCTGGGCTTCTTGAGGATCAGGTGTGGTCTGTGTGACTTCCATGTCATGGTGCCCAGCTCCACATGGCATCACCAGGGGTTGTGCAGAGGGCCAGATTCTCCCATTGATCTCCATTACAAAATGCTCCACCTCAGCAGGGCTATTAAACATGTAAAACTCTCTTTGGTAGTTAACCTGCAGTATAGCTCAGCATGACTCAGTTGGTAGCACATCCGCCTCTGGGCCAGAAAGTTGTGGGTTCTCATCCCACACCGGGATGGGGCTCATACCTAAAAACTTTGACACCAGAGTGCAGTATCATGAGGTGCTGTACTGCTGGGGTGTGCCATCTTTCAGATGAAATGTTAAATCGAGGTCCCTTCTACCCATCCTGGTGCTGTCCTGGTGGGCGTCCAGGTGGATGTAAAAAAACCCAAGTCACTCTTCGCAAAGAGTAGGGGAAGTTTTTTATTGATATCTTCAAAAAAAAACAATAATAGAACGATACATAGTGCAAATCACATTATAAAAATGGTGAACCAAAAATATCAATGACAAAAGGAAGTATTCCAATCATACAGAACAAGAAAAATCTGAAATCGTACAGTATTCTGTTCATATTGTGAGAATAGCAAAGTAAAACCTCTGTACAGTAAATCAAAACATATTGTAGAAATCATACACTAGTGAGAATACACTCCTTTTACCATCCCTGCATCTCTTCTCCCCTTAAAAGGAAAGAGTAGAGTAAGAACTTCCAGACTGGTACATACACTATAACACTTTTGAAAAACGAAAAATAAAAATAAACCAAAAGAACGTAAGTATTACATCATACTGTATTCTCAGACCTTCTCTCCTTTGCTATAAAAACAAGTAAAGTCTATACTATAGAAACTAGGTTATCTGTCCCTAACTTTATGTCTATTTTTACCTATCATAGCCTTCTATAAAAGGATTACACCCTATTTTTTTCCAGAAATTAATATCTTTTGAAATTATATAACTATTAATTTATAACTTTCATACAGTTATCCTACCTATGTTGTCTATATTACTTTAAGTACATTCTGAGAGCATCTTTCATACCATTTAAATAAAGCTAATTAATTAGAGAAAGGGAAAAAAAACACCAATATCTCTCCCATATGCCTCTCTTTAATGATACAAACTCCATATTTCTAAGGTGTATCAGTCTGTCATAAATTAAGGAATATAGAAAAGCAGGAGACAATTCTTGCTGCTGGAAAATAAACCTACATCTTACATGCCACGTCCAATATAAGATATAAGCTGCTGTAATATTAAGAGTGCTGACATTATATTTCTTCCATGGGGCGGGGAAAAAGACCATACAATAGTTGTTTTTCTGACTATTTGGAAAAAGGAAGACATTCCCAGTGATCTTCCCATATGATCCAAAATTCTTCAATAAAAGGACATTCAGGCCCAGATATTCAAAAGGGTTGCGCCATGCGCAACAGGGTTGCACATGCGCAAGTCCTCCATTAAGCCATTCTGCGATATTCAGCAGGAGGCAGTTAGCCACTGACAACAGGTTTGCGCAACAGCGCAATGCAAATGAATGCATGCTCAACAGGAGGGGAGGAACCATGCATAAACTCGCCAACCCGATATTCAATCGGGTTGCACAGAGATGTCATCGCGAACCCCAACCTGCGCCTGCACAACTTTGAGCCCAAAAAAAGGATCAAGTTGAGGGCCACCCACAGGTGAGCTGCTGTATTGCAGGGCACAACACAGCAGCTGCCACCCGTGGCTGGCCCCCCAACTCAGTCCCTGTGCCCCCACCAGCCGATCGCGGGCAGAGCGTAAAACAACCCCACACACATCTCCCAGTGCCCGATCGCGGGCAGAAAGTAACATGAACCCCGCCCACATCTCGATGCCCGATTGTGGGCAGAGCATGAAACAACCCCCCAGTGCCCGATCGCGGGCAGAATGTAAAAACCCCCAACCCAAATATCTCCCTGGTGGTCCAGTGGACCGTAATGCTAATCAGCGGGCAGATTGTCAAATTACAAGCCCCCAAACATCTCCCTGATGTCTATGTTCCCCCACCCCACCCACCCACGAAGCCCCTCCACGCTCCCCCGGCGGCGGTGGTGGCAGCATCCACCGCGCCTGCTGCCCGCCGTCGCCGACTGACTGTCGGTAGGGCTGCATGATAATTGAGCTACAGCCAATGGGTGTGCAGCCCACTATACATGACAGTCGAATTTGTGAATGAACATCAATCTGGACTGTCATATGCGATATAGGGCTGCTACATGCTACTGCAGCTCTGCACTCGATGCGCAGCCTGCCAAAGTCAGTCGATGGCGGCAATGGCGAGGCGGGTGGGATGCCGCCGCCGCCGCCGGGGAGCAGGTGGAGGGGCTTCATGGGTGGGTGGGGTGGGGGACACTAGAACACCAGGGAGATGTTTGGGGAGGTTGTAATTGACATCTCTGCCCGCTGATCGGGCATTACGTCCACTGACCACCAGGGAGATATTCGTTGGGGGCTTTTTATATTCTGCCCGCGATCGGGCACTGGGGGTTGTTTCACGCTCTGCCTGTGATCGGGCATTGGGAGATGTGTGGGGGGTTTCATGATACTTTCTGCCCACGATCGGGCATCGGGAGAGTGTGGGGGTTTCATGATACTTTCTGCCCGCGATTGGGCATCGGAGATGTGTGGGTGGGTTTCATGATACTTTCGCCCGCGATCGGGCATTGGGAGATGTGTGGGGGTTTCATGATACTTTCTGCCCGCGATCGGGCATTGGGAGATGTGGGTGGGGTTTCATGATACTTTCTGCCCGCGATCGGGCTTCGGAGCTGTGTGTGGGGGAATGTATACACAGATACTGACCGCGGATCGGTAGCAGTGCCGTCCCGACGGCTGCTGCTCGGCAGGGGCGTCAGGCACAGTCCTCGGGATCGGGCACACCTACATGCTAATGGTATGAAATGGGGTCATAAATAGATGCAAATGGCCCCCCCTGCACCTTGCATAAATTATGGCCCCATTTGCATGTCACTTTTTGAATATCGGAAATTTGCGCATGGCTCAATGGTACTTGCGCCACCGCAAGTTTAATGCTCAACTCTGGCAACTTGCGGTGGCACAAGTTCAGCTGTGGCTGGGGGGTGATATTCAAAGGAGTTGCTCAATAGCGCAACTCCTTTGAATATTGCCCCGGCCACACCCCTGCACAACTATTTTGAGCAGCGCAGGGGCTTGCGCCTCAGAATGGCGCAGTTTGAATATCTGGGCCTCAAAGTATAACTGATGTACTGTCTCAGTTTTTAAAATGCATGTATTTCTTAAACAAAATTGTTCTGAAAGCTGTTTATGCTTATGGTTTCCCCTTGTATTAATTTTATTGTGAACACCCAGCCAGACAATATCCCACATGTACTGTAGTATTCTAGCATCTGTAAGTCTTTCAGTAATTCTTTTTCTCTCTATGTCTGAAAAGTCTAAAAATGGAGTCCCAAGAAAATTATTTTGCATAATAGCCTGATACAACCTTTCCTAGAATACTGAACCACTGCTGTATATTGTATTTGCCAAACACATATATAATCGAAAAGTGTATTCCATTCTGGAAGTAATTTATATCGTCTCTTATTTTTATGAATAAAATACGAATTTCGTCATTCTAACAAAACATACTGTAAATGATCTGTAATTATTGGTTTCCATGATTTCTCTACACCTTGGACTACAGGCTGCAAATGTGTTGCTAAAAAGGTTGTAACGAAAAAAAATATAGGGTGAGGCATATCGACTCCTCCTAACTTTAGGTCTAAATGTAATACATTTATTTTAATGGGGTTTAGCCAACTACCTCAGAATCCAGTAAAAAAAAAAGCTAAAATAGCTGTTTCAAATTTTTTAGGTACAAAAAAACATGTGGCTAATAAATAGAAAAATTGGAAAAAAGAGTTTTTTATCAAAAAGATTCTTTTTTCTTTCCCATTTTCTATCTAGACCATGAACTTATGTTCTCCCTCCCTTTGTTTATGCATAATTCCCAATTATGTTCCACCATGTGTGTTCCTCCGAAATATACCCCTAAATTTTTTGGGGGAGAATCTGAAACTGGAATGTCTCCAATACTATCTGTTTGTGTTCTATTTTCTATTAAACTAAGACAAATACTTTTATTTTTATTTATGCTGGAACCAATTATCTTTAACAAAGAAACTAAAACCTAACAAATTAGCATGCCGGTATGCTCATCCCCAAAACAAACATATAAATCATTGGCGTACCTGATTGTTTTCAGGGCTCCAATTCCTGGGCTCCATATTCCTTCTATTAAAGGGGATCTATTTAATACCCTAATTATTGGATCTAAAGCTAAAACAAATAAAATGGGTCTGAGGGGACATCCTTGGTGAAATCCTCTCCTCATAAAAAAATATTTCCAACCCAACCATTAACATAAGGTTTAACATGTGCCAATGTGTAGCATAATTGGATCCAATTAATAAATTCCCTTGGAAACCCATATTCTTGTAATGCCTTCCATAAGAAATCTTGTGAGATTCTATCAAATGCCTTAGTTTGGTCAAAATTGATTAAATATCCCAAATTTTCTTTCCCAGACGTACAAGTAAATAATTATTTTATTAACAATAAGGCATCATATATGTTTCGACCTGGTATTGAACAAAACTGAGAAGAATGTATTAAAGTATCTAGAGTTTTCTTTATTCTATTACATAGAAGTTTTGAAAAAATCTTGAAATCTATATTTAATAGGGTAATGGGACACAAATTATCAATCAGTGTTCTGTCTCCCTTTTTGTATAAAAAAATCATGAGATCCTCGTACATTGAACCTAATATTCTATCCTCTGACAGAAAATAATTATATAACAACAGTAAGATATTTGGAATATAAGACCATAAGAATTTATAAAATTCAGATGAAAGTCCATCTGCCCCCAGAGCTGTATTATTGTGGAGGCTTTTTATTACTATACAGTATCTAATTCCTCAACTGTAAAATCTTGTATCATTTCTTCTTTCTATTTCTGTGTAAGTTTAGGAAGATTAGCTGACTGCAGAAGCAATGACATGTCATCGGAAATGGGAAACGGCTGACCAAATTTTGCTTCAATATCCTCTTGTAAAACCGACAGCATATTGCTACCTGAAACTAAATGCCCTGTGTTGTTTTGCAATGCTTCCATATTTTTATGTTGTATTCTTCATTTACAATTGTCAAATGGATTGGTTTGATTTTTTTTCCTTGCGTCCCAAACTGTTGTTCTTTGATTAAAGATATTTGTCTATTATATTGTGAATTCACTAGTTTATTTTTTAATTCTGCTATTTCCTTTGTATCTGCTTCTATCCCCTCATTTATTAATGAGACTAAGTGATTTAGTTTCTCTCTCAAAACTGAATATTCATTTTATGTCTTGTATTCCCATGCATGGGCTTGATATTTACAACATTCTCCAAAACAAATTTTAGAGTCTGCCCACCAACCCATAATTGAATCATTCAAAAAGTTTACTGATACCCTGTCAGTTATCACCTCTTTCAATTTTTGAAGAAACTCTAAATTTTCAAGTAAACTCGCATTGATTCTCCATACACCTCTGCCAGCTAGACCAGAGGGGTTGGGGTGTGATTTTAAGACTTAGCAAACAATGGTCTGAAGTTTCAAGTACATGAATATGAGCTTCTGAAATTGGTAGTCGTTCTGAAATAAAAAAAATAGTCAATACATGACTTTAGTGAGCCCCTAAAGAAAGTAGGATTCATGTTATCACTAAATCCATCTTTAAGTGTTATTAGTTTTAGTATCTGTTTTAATTCTTGTATATCATCATATATTTTTTGTTCACCTTAGATTGGATATTAATATTGAAATCCCTTCCCCAAATAATTTGTTTATTGGTAAATAAGAAGGGCTTTATTTTTTGTAGAAGATCTAGTCTAGCTGCTTTCTGTTGAGCCCCATGTAAGTTGATTAGTCTAAAATGTATTCCCTTAATATTGATGTCTAATAACATAGCTCTTCCAGGTTCTGTATCAATTATTTTCAGTACAATAAATTCATTTATAGAAAAACAAATACCCAAACCTGCGCAAACATCTTATCCTAATGACCAAAAGGATTTCCCCACAAACCAATCCTGTGATGCTTGTAATACTTCTTGATTTGAATATGACCTAGTATCTTGTAGGAAATATATATCATGAGACAAATAATGTAAAGCGGCATAAGTTGCTAGCCTTTTAAACTCTGAATGTATGCTATTCACATTTATACTGGCAATACACAATGAATAATCAGACACTATTTAAAGGGTTTGTCACACAGTTTTTTTTCTACAAGATCTTGTTACTCTCTTTTGAACTAGAGGACTTTCTGTCCTAACTTTTGGATTCCCTAATGGTATATCATTCTGGGTGGTTTGCAATGAAACATCTAAGTCTTCATCCTCCATAATATCACCCCAACTTTGCAAAGGCTAGTACTGGTTTGTTGTGTCCACCGAAAGATTAATAGTGTTTTTTTGCAAGTTTTTCTTTGTAGCTGTCCTCTTTTTTGGTAATGATTGAAAGTTGTATCGTTGTGTTGTATAGTAATGTTCTCTGCAACCTCTGATTCATGAGCAGGTATACGTGAAGGGGCACCATAGATGTTGAAGGTTTCTGTGTAGGATCCGGATGCTCTTGTGTGTGTGGGCTTGGCTGTTGAGGGGTTTTAAAAGTCTGTGTGTGTGTGTGATGAGTGTCTCTGATTTTTGGACTGAGTAGTTGGCATCTGAGTCTGGGTGGCTTTATTTATATAAAAATCATGCTTCACAAAGTTAGTAGTGCTGTGAGCAGTCCATGGGCAAGAAGCAAACACATGCTCTTCAGCTCCGCATAAACTGCAGGAGGGGGGGACTATACAGGTGGTAGCAGAATGCCCTAGTGCTCCTTACACGTAACATTTCATTACAGTACAGTCTGAGTTTTGATGAGATAAAGACACACACCGGTAACATGAGCGAGGTTATCCAGGGTAAAAGAGTATACCCCATCTCTCCTGATATAAAAACAATTAGGCAGATGTTGTATGCCATCTTTTGTTAACTTTAATTGTACAGAAAATTTCCAACCTCTGGTCCAGAAACCGTTTTCGTCTATAATTGCATTTGGGATCCCATTAACCATGCATCTTTTCTCCAGCCAATAGATAATATCTAGCACATTAACCCCCCTCATTTCCAAATAAAACTGTAATAAATTTTGCTGTGGGTCTGGTGATAGGAATCTCCACAAATTGTTTCCAAAGTGGTATGTTTCTTAATTCATAATAGGCTGCTCAAAACCTATCCAGTAATGCTGCTGACCTGAAACTAATGTCGAAATTGTGCTCTTCCGGGGCATGTATGAAGGTGTAAACCTCCGAGGGAGTAAAATGTAAAGAGTCTATGAATGATTGTTTTCCAACGTAGTTTCTGTCCAGTGGCAACTCTAAACCCCCCTTATAATAAAGACGTACTACAAACCATCCCCTAGCAGCCTCCTCTGGTTTTTTAAATAAATTAGCAAAGCTAGTAGGCCTTTCTTTTTCTCCTGGCCTACCTAGTTCCCCAGTATTAGTCTTCTTGTTTCCAGACTTAAAAAAAGCAGAATTACCTTTTGTATGATGTGCACTGGTTGAGGCTGCAAACACCCCATCATTTATTTCTTGTTGAGTTTTTGACCTTTGCTGATTCCCTGGCTCTTGTATTTCCTCTGACAACAGCTCATTACTTCTGTCAGGGATAGCGTCTGACACAGTATCATCAAAGGCTGATGCCATGCCCTTTGATCTCACCGACAATGTGCTACTTCCAGAATGCAGTCCATCTACTCCTATTCCGATTTGTTCTGTTTCCAGGATTAGAGATAAGGATCTGTTGTTTTGTATATCCATACCAGGTATTGGAATGCTTGGGTCAGGAATCCACTTATCGTTTACATATATCCATCCAGTTTTTGTTAAAGCATGTTCTGGTTCCCAGTTTGTCTCCTCTGCTGAAAAAAGCTGCAATATTGAATCTTGTGATAGGGGAACTGGTAGTGCTGAAGGAGATGAGTCATAAAATAAGCCTTTTTTAACTGCCATTATATTTGGGCTTAATTCTTGCCTTTTATGTTTCTTTTCTTCTTTAGCATTTAGATCTGTTAATTCTGCTTCAAAGCTAGTTACAGTCTCAGATAACAACAGATCCAATTGTGATTCCATTCTTAATATTTCCTTCTGCAACCTTACTTCTTCAGTATTGTTGTTGTCTTTTTGTTGCTGTTCTTCCATAATTTCAAATTCTGACACAGGTACTGCTTCTTCTGGTAGAACACAACCTTCTTCTTCTATGTCCTCTGACAAACTGACTGACTCCATGACTGTAACGCACAATTTCCCCGGTGTTCAGGCCAACATTTCCCTTCCCATAAAACATGCAATTGTTGAGCTGGCCCAGTAATGCTAAGGGTTGAGGCGCTGGACGCCATACTTCGCACCACGCCGGTGACCTGGGTTTGGGAGTGAGCTTGGGCCGCTAGGGGTTGGCCGGGGAGGAGAAGGCTCGAGCATCTGATGACAGCTCACCTTCTCCGGGGGGAGGGTGGGTACTTACACCAGCAAGCGGTGACCCCTGGCGGAGGCTGGGGGGCGTGACAGCTGCTGGAGTCACTGGGGTGCCAATGGTCAGAGGGCGAGACCACGGACCAACTAGCTCGGGACGGAACTGGGGGTGGGACTTTGGGAGCACCGGTGCCTTTGCCTTGACACTGGGGCACACAAGTCCACCTATGAAAATCAGAAATAGCCCCTTCAGAGTCGGGTAGATGGAGGGCCGAGCCGGGTCCCAATTTGCCACCACCTGCCCAGCCGAATTAGGGTCCTGATGAGACTTGAAGGTTCGGGGGTGCCCCAACCCCGACCCCACGTGGGGGGTAAACCACAGCATGATGGAGGATCCTGACCGGTGAGGTAAGATGGGGGTAGGGACAGGTTCAATTGGCTCTCCTGAAGAGGCGACTCCAGAGGGGAAGGGGGAGAATAAAATATCTGGGGAAAACAAACATGCAATTGTCCAGGCTGTGTGTGGATGCTGATGTGCAATATGGCCAGCACTACATATTCAGCCACTTCACTACCAGTCTAACATTGCTTGTTAAGAACTTTGGGATACATTGTGTATGAAATGTGCTATATAAATGCTGATTCTTATTCTTCTTCATATCTAAGAGAGGCTGGAATATTTAGTTTGTACAGCTCCTATTTCATCCTGGTGTACGCCCTCCGCTTTCTGGAGAGATCCGAGTCTTGAAATATTTGTATTCTGCTCCCATCCTAGACCAGCTCCCTACTTTCTCTAGACAGACCTAAATAAAATTATTTTTCAGGGTATCGAAGAAATCTACAGAGAACTGGCCTAGGCCATTCACCTGGATTAGGCTTGGGTGCTAGAGATCTGTGGGCACACTTGAGTTCTGGTGGGGCCCTGTTGTTCAACTTAAAGAGAGTGGGTAAGATACCTTGTAGGAAAGCTTTTTTGTTCCTGCCCTCAGTTCCCTCAGGTAGGCCCGCTATACGAATATTTTTCCTGTGGGCTATATTTTCTGTGTCGCCAGTTTTACTAAGTAGGTATTGCAATTGGTCACGGTGCTCCCTTATTTGGCCATGATGGGTCTGCAGTAAGTCCTCATGCTGATGTACTTCATGTTCTGACACTCGTGCTGTTAAAACTTGTACCTCCTGGTTCGTTCTCATTGCAGTTTGTTTTATCTCTGCAGTATCACTTAGTATTTTGTTTAAAAGCTTTGTGATCTTTTCCAGTTCATCTGTTGGTGGGGTGTTGGAGGTATGAGCCATTTTCTCTTCCTGTTTTACCTCAGATATAATAGTCTCTTGGAGCTCTGCACCAACTACAGCTCCTACTGGAATATGGGGCTCCAGGCCCGACAGCTGCATTTACCATGAGGCACTGTTCAGTGAAGCCTTGTCAGTTACAATGTCAGTTCCCCTGGTTGCTTTTACTCCAGAAAGATATTGTTTGACAGCTCTCCACATGGGAAATCAGGTACTGACCATTTTACAGTCCAAGCCTAAAGTCTGTTCGTCGGATGGACTGGATCATGTCCCTAAGGGTTCTCTCTGTATAATTTACGCTGCTTCCATCTTAGTAGGCAAGTTCTGCCCACCATCAACTATATCTTTAAGGCAAATTTATACATAAAAATGTATTATAATGGGTACAGACTATATAAATAGTATTTGTTTTTGTATACTGAAATGTTTTACACATTGGCCCAGATATTCAAACTGCGCTCAAAATGAGCGCAACAGCAGGAGCAAGCACAAACCAGTTGCGCAAATGCGCAACAGGTGTGATATTCAAACATGGAGCAGCACAAATTGCGCAAGCAACCAACATCTGAATATCACACATACTGCACCATCGCGCAACCAGGAAGGAGAAGCTGAGCCAAAATGTTGCGCTATGGAGCAACCAGGGAAGCTCAGCTGAGCATTCCAGAGCTGCCATGGCGCAAGCAGAGCCCCCCCCCAGCAATGGAATTGCACATCCAGGGAGGCAGGCTGGGGCCCACCGCCAGCCATGGCACACATGGGCACAGGAACACACTGCAGAACCCACACCACACCTGCATACCCCAAGCACAGCATCACTGGGGGTGTGATGGATGATCTACTGGCCCATGGGGACAAGCCAACACAGCATAGTGGAGCTATGACACCCCAGCACAACCACTGGCATGCTGAGAGTGCCACACACAGGCGATTGACAACCACAGTGCACAGCAGCCCCCTGTACGCACAGCACACCCTGCACTGTGACCCCAAGACACCACCTATGTGCAGTGACTGGCACTGCAGGAAACCATGCACGCCAACCTCGTGCAGCACAGAAATCTCACTAGACACACCTGTGCACAAGCAGTGGGTGGCAGCAGGCGAGCAAGACCAACAGAAAGTCACTGCCATGCTGGAGATACCTCCCATGCCACACACGCACACACACAGGACCAGACCACCCCAGATGGCATGTACACCCCTGCAACTGAGCACCCATAGCCAGCTGCAAATCAGAGACCAACACAGTATTCATATATCAAAATAGAAATGTATATTGAACATATTATAACAACAACAATAGAAACTATTTACAAGGGGGACGGGTACAAGGAAGGGGTGTTCAAGGGGGAGGGATTAAAAACTTGGAGAGGGAAGGCAGGGTGGTAGGGATGGGAGAAGTGGGAAGGGTAATGTCAGCTATGGCCCAGCCGGCTCCTGGTCCTCCCCCTGCTGGTGCACCGTCCTGTGCCACCTCTGCTGATGTCCATGTCGCCGGATGGCTTGAAGGATCTCCCAGTTCTCGACGCTGACTTGTATGAGGCGCCTCACATCACGCGCCATCCTCCTGAGAACCTCGAGGCCTAGAAAAATGGGAACACAGTCAATGGCTGTGACTGACCACAACCCTGAACACCACCCAACCTGCAAGCCATATAGCCCAATGTCCCGCACCTGTGATGGCATGCACCCACCCACAGTGAACATGCACATGGCCATCACAAACAGGCGGCACCAGCTATGCGCACCACTGCCCACACACACTGTCCACGTCCATCACAGTACAAACCAGGCTGGCAAGTGACGTGGCAATGTGGTGCGATGCCAGTTACACAGCTATGTGCCCAGTGCATGCATGGGCCACCAGTGATGCATACACAGACGTGCTGTGATACTGCACAGTGATGCATGTCACCTGTGTCGTGAATACAGACATAGACACATAGACAGTGTCGGCAGATAAGGGCCTATGGCCAAGCCAGTCTGTGCATTTGAGCTGTAAGTTCACTTTGTTTACCTAGGAGTCTGTTGCCCCTTACCCCTAACCTCCGGAATTCCATTTTGTCTATCCCGTGCATTCTGAAATCCCATGATTGTTTCAGCCCCCACCACCTCCTCTGGCAGGGTGTTCCACTTGTCCACCACCCGTTCTGTGAAGACAGTCCTTCCATGTGTCCTCTGAATTGTCCACCCTCCAACAGCATCCCATTGCCTGTAGTCCTGGAACATCTTTTTCAATTCAAAATAGTGTTCCTCTGCACCCTGTTCCACCCTGTAGATACTTGTATGTCTCTACCATATCCCCTCTCTCCCTCCTCCCCTCCAGGGAGTACATGTTCAGTTCCTTCAACCTGTCTCCATAGGACTTGTGATGCAAGCCATGCGCCATCTTTGGTGCCCTCCTCTGAACCTTCCCTGCCCACTGTACATCCTTACATAGGGATGGTCTCCAGAAATGTGCACTGTAGTCCAGGTGGGGCCTCACTAGTGTCCTGTATAGTGGAATTATGACCTCCCTTTCCTGCATGGTTGTATTGTGCAGGGCTGGTCTCCCCAGCATGCAATAGCATCGATGACGCCATGATACTCCACACTGCTCAAGCAGCTCTGTCTGCCGCGTTGCTGCCGCTGTTGCTCCCGCTGCTGCTGCTGTAGGTGCCACCCTGCTGGCACGGGTCCCTGGCCTGCCCTCTTCAGGTGGTGCTTGCCTCCTGACATCCCGGCCTGTGGGAGACATATGTTGAGACAAACATCAGTGTGACTCAAAAGCAGAGTGCTCCCTGCCCCAGTGAGAGTGCCTGCCCACACAGCCATAACCATCCATCACACAGCTGCACACACTGACACAGCCAACCGTGGCCGAGCCGTCACCTATGCACAGCCACCAAAGCACACACACACCCCTACAGAGAATATAGGTGCATAGATGGTACACTCACCTGGCCTGGGCACCACGCCTCCCTGGCACGTGAATGCAGCCGCATCAACAGCTCTGTCTCTCGCGGAGGTCACTGTACCGTGCCGCACTGCTCAGCAGACCGGCACTGTCCAGTGACCCCACCAGGTCAGTGGCCACCTGCTGCCACACCATTGTCCTGGCGGTGAGGTGTGCCTCACCACAGAGTGCCTCAGTGGGGCTCCACTGGGGCCACCAGGTTTGCCACTTCAGCTGGCTCCAACACACAGCCCTCCTCCCAGCCATGTTGGTAGCTTTACAGCAGGCAATATGGCGCTCCAGCTCTTGCCAGTAACCGTGGAGATGTTGCGCAATAGACTACACAGACTCCAATCACGCTGTTCGAACAGCCGTCACTTCACATAGCGCTGTCACCAGACAGCGCCAATAAGACGACACACAGCTATGCGAACAGCGCCAGGCAAAAGGCATACACAGGTCATGGCAATGACGCAAGGCTACGCACAGCGCCATTGGACGAATGGGCATCTAGGCAACCGGCAAGCCGCGCACCAGTGCCACAGTGGACTATTGTGCAGTAGTGCCACAGCCGCCCATATAGTGCCCAGTGCTGTAGCGCCACTGGCACAGTGGTGGCCATGGCCTGAATTGCCGATTGCACTCAGCACGCCTGCAGCGCGCCGAGACTTATGCAGAGCTATCTGGGCATGCGCATGCAGTGTAACACGCAGGCACAAATCTGTGCCATTGGTCAGCCGACTTTTCCATATTGCGCAGCGCAGATTCACGATATTCAGCCGACATATGCAAATCCTCCGATCAGCCATTCAAGGGCGCAGTGGCGTGATTTGCATGTCATTAAAGTTGCTCCACTCCTAATTTGCATGTGTTGCGCTATAAATGTGCGACAGTGGGCTGTGCAGGCCAGATTCGGTTACTGCAGGTGAGAGGTGAGTTACATGCTGTGTGATGCTCAGGACAATGCTCATGGGGAAATGCTGTAGACTGCACAGTGACAGGTGTCCACTTCCACCCATACAGATCACCATGACCGACCAGAGCCAAGGTGAGGGTGAGGACGGTGGGCGTAGGAGGAGGCCAAACTTCACAGCGGCAGAGATGGAGGCCCTCTTCCAGGCCTACCTGGAAGATGAGCCACTATTGAGTGGACGGAGGGGCACCCCTCAGTCCCGTGCGGCTGCATGGGAGGGGGTAGCTCGGGCTGTTAACCTGCACAGAAGCCACCAGCGCTCCATGCAGGAATGCAAGAAAAAGATGGGGACTGACCGCAGGAGGTTGAAGGAGAAGGTGGCAGCCTTCAGGGCGGCGTGCTGGCACTGGCGGGGGCCCGCCAGTGGTGTTGCAGCTGACCCCACATGAGGAGACACTGGTTGCAGCCATGCAGCCGAGCGCCATTGTGGGCATACCAGGCGGAGGATTCCAGACAGGTGGAAGCCCATCACTGCACGGTATGACATGGTGGTGGTGTTTGGGGAGTGGCGGTTGTTCACATGCACTCACATGTACTCTCTTTCTGTTACAGATCCTGTTCGTCTTCAGGAGACGGTGGTGGTGGGTCCAGACAGTGATGCGGACCTGCTGAACATGGAGAGGGACCATCCACCTCCACCACCAGCCAGCAGGCACTGCAGCAGCATGCACGCCGGCCAACAACTCTGGTGTCAGTGATACGGGTGCGGGGTGCACAGCCTGTGTCTCAGCAGTCTGAATGCAAGCATGCCAGCATGCTGTGACCATAGCGGTAGACGCGTGCCTGCACCATTGATGATAGAAGGCCTGCAATGGGCAGTGATAGGTGTGTGTCGATGAACACACGGCAGGCCAGCACGCCCCCGCCTTTCTGGTTCACACCTGTGGCCAGCATGCTGGCACAGTCCCAGGCTGCGCTTGTCAGCACGGTGGGCAGCACCGTGGCTGTGCAGGTGTCTGGCACTGCTGCCAGCACAGCGGTGAACAGGTGGACCTGGGGCACAGCGGTTGGAGGCAGCAGTGCCCATCACCAGGTCTGGGGTACAGTGTCAAGCAGTGGCACATGTCCACCGCCCTTGATCCGCCCTTACCTGGTCCTGGTGAACAGCCCACCTCAAGGGGTGATGTGCATCAGGACCGCCCACACCCTGGGGGTCACGATGCCATTGGGGCACAGTACCCATGGACGCAACCCGCCTGCTGCAGGAATCAGTACAGCTGCAGGGGCGGGTTGCAAGGTCCGTGAAGGCACTGTCTGTGTCCGTGAGAGCGGCACAGCAGAGTGCTCGGGACCAAGCCGAGCTGGTCAGAGTGTGGACGGATGACCGCCGCCATTGACAGGCTGTGACCCAGGCAGTGGTCTCTGTCGTGGACGCATTGGGCACACAGTCAGGTGCCCCTGTACCACACACCCCACACAGCGCACTCTCCACTCCCCGTTCCCGGCGTCATGCGACACCAGGCCTGTCGACGCCGGTTCTGCTGTGGGCATCCCGAGCACCACTGGTGCAGGTTTGTTCAGTGTGCTGCAGTCCCCTGTGTGGGCAAGGTCGCATTCGCGCAGTGGGACCCCTGGTGGTGCAACAGTGCCACCCATGTGGCCCCTGCTCAGCCTGCCCATGCTGTTGGTCACGCGCGGCCGCCCATGCATCCGTGGTGGCCGTGGTACAGTGCTACATGACTGAGCTGTCCCCCAGTGCGGGCCCTGTCTGGTGCTGCCCTGTGTGCAATGTGTCATGGTGGGCAGTGCACTGCTGGGTGCTCTGCTCACCACGCCAACACATGGACCACCTGCACACCCTCCCAACTGCTGTCCACAGGTGCGTGTGCATGATGATGCCTGCATTGCACTGTACACCAAGGTGCAAGGGTGCCCAGGTTCTGACACACTTACTTGGAAGTACAGGTGGTGGGGGTGGTCGGTGGTGCTGTGTGTTAGCAATGTTGGTTCTGCAGTGCTGTGAATCTGCCCATGTATGCTCTGTGCCTGGTGTGTGTGTGTGTGTGTCCATATGAGTGCTCACCCCTCCCTGATGGTGTGTTGGTATGCCTGGACCCTTCCACTCCCCTGACCTTCATGCACCCCTGGTGTGTTCCCCTGTGTGCCTGTAGTGTTGGTTGCACATGTCCCCTTGACTTACCTGTGTTGTGTGTAGTGCTCCTCTGTGATGGTCCCGTGCAGCTGGGCCTGCCAGATCAGTCGGGGTCCTTCCGTCCTAGGGGGGCTGCTCATCACCATCATCACCAGCGCCACGGCATCCCATCGCTGTCCCCCCTGTTCGACCTGTCGTTATCCCATGGTCTCTTTTGGCCAGCAGCAGGATGCAACAGGCCAGGAATATCCCACAGGCCTTTGGGGGCTGTACTGTAGGGCACCGCCGGAGGTGTCTAGGCATCGGAAGCGCGTTTGAGCATCCCAAACACCCGCCTATGATGTTGCGTGTTGCAGCATGTGCCTCATTATAGCATAGCTGCGCTGGGGTCGTGGGGCCGCACGGTGTGAGCAGCCAGGGACGGAGGGTATCCACAGTCACCTGTGGGAGATAGTGGAGAGCAGTGTCATGTTCAGGTCCATATTGGCATCTCCTGTGTGCCACCACCATGGCACCTGTGTCATTCCCACCCTTGCCCAGAGTTTGCATTCCATACATGTGTAGTCACCCACTAGATGTCCTGTGGGGATGTCCCCACTCGAATCGATGGCACAGTGCAGACTGATACCATATGAAGGCATCATGTGCTCCCGCCAGGTGTGTGGCACAGACATTGATTATGCGCCCAGTGGCATCACACACCACCTGGCAGTTGACACTGGAGAATCCCTTTCAGTTACGATAGGCATGGCCATCGGACCAGGTGCAGGCGATGGGCCACATGGTGCAGTCTATGGCCCCTAGCACGCCAGGCATACGTGGCTACCCTGTGGAACTCCTGCATGTTTGCTGTACGCCTGCCACGGTGTTGGGAAATGGATGTACTCCGCAGCATGTGGCAGCAGTGCGCTGAGGAATTGGGTGAGGATGCGTGACGTGGCCGACTGTGTGATGCCTGTGGTGTCCCCTGTCGGCCTCTGGAAGGTGCCCGTGGCGGAGCAGGCACATGCAGGCTGTCACCTGTTCTCCACCGACAGAGCGTGACTCGTCGTGAGGGTGCCTGCATCACATCACTGCACAGCTCACAGAGCCGCCTCTAGTATTGCCCTGTTCAGGCGGTACCGCCCACAATCTCTACATCTGTGTACAGCTCAAAGCTGATGCGGGCACGGTACCACCTGTGGGGGGCATACCGCCGACGGGCCCCTCCACGGCCACGTCCCCCTGCAGCATGGATTCTCACCCCCCTCATTACAGCTTCCATGTGGAAGCTGGCACTGTCCATCTCCCTGGCTTCTGCCCCCTGGCTGCTGTTGCTATGTTACCCCCGCTGTCCTGACTGCTACTTCCACTGCACCGGGCACCCCCCGCTGGCCTCTACAAAGTATGGGAAACAGTTTCCTTGCCTGCCCTTTTCAGTCTGTCCGTCTGTCTCTGTCTGTCTCTCTCTCTCTCCCCACTTGGCCCAGCCTGGTAGTGTTCTTGCGCTGCTTTCCTTGAGCCTTTATTTTTGGCTCATTTCGCTAATCTTGATTCCGCTGTGCGCTTATTGCGCATTACTTAGTGTTTGAAATATCGCCATTGTGTTCTTTATGCATGGATCCGCCTTCGGTTGCGCATGCCTTCTACTTTTCATTGCGTTTATTGCTCAGCATGTTTTCGGGGTGCAACTGCCTCCTTCTGAATATCGCAGAATGGCGCAGTTTTGGACTTGCGCATGGGCAACCCTGTTGCGCATGGCGCAACCCTTTTGAATATCTGGGCCTTTGAATTCAGTGTTGTGCAAACATATGTATATTACAACGAGAAATTAAATCTCATTCACTGTCAAGACAGAGAAACCTACAAAACGTGGGGGAATTAATTTCCTTCACTCCATTGCAGGTTTACATATGCATGTACTGTCTGTTACCAGGGGTTTTGTATTCAGCAAAATGTTTTATTGACGATCCTTTTTTAAGTTGAGTAAATTATGCAAGGCATACTCCCTGTCTAAGTATGACAATGGCTCCTGGGAGATGCACCTTCCCAAACATTTGTACCTTTTTTTCCAGGGCTTAGAGTGATCCCTGACATAATGGACAGATCTGATTCCCCATGTAACATTAGGACTATTCACTTCATGTGAAACAGATCAGTTGTTCCAATTCAGGATTGCCTCCCCCCCAACAAAAGAAACATGCTGTTCTCGTGTCCAAAATCTTCAATACTCCAGATTGGGGTGGGGTGGGGGGTCATACTTGCAGCTATATGACTACCGGGTGATAAACAAATTACATTTCTGTGACATAGAGGCCTTTCCAGTCCACTGTACACACTGTGCTTACATATCACATTTGCGGGAATGTCTTTTACTGTCTCTCATGGTCGCAATGGGCACCACGTGGTGGGCTTTACTTTTGTAGCCTGACTCCTCCTTATAGCCACATGGACTCCACTGACTATCTTTCTGAACCTCAGACTCCAAAAGTGCTGGAATGTATATGGCCTTCTACAAGGGACGAACCAACCCATACCATTCTATCGCATGTTCCCTTGGGAAACTGCTCTCATTTTTCCCAAAGAAGAACCTAGAATGGCTGATTCTTTCCTCCCTCTATATACTTGGGCTCCTCATACTAAAGAGTATTCAGCTACTTAGCCATCAAGGTTGGTCCTGCATGATTTGGGTCCAGGTTATCTTAAAATTCTCTCATCTCTCCACACCTCAATTTGTCCTCTCTACTCAGCGGGCCTGATGAGTGTTCCCCAGTTGGGGCTAAGTTGTCCGGTTACAGATCATTTGGCATGTATTCCCCCACCTCCTCGTTACATTTGATTGGCTTGGCCTGCTTTTTTGAGGCCGTTAAAGGTGCTTTAAAACTGTGTTTACCACAACATGACTGAGTGAACTAGTTAGTTTAATTTTTTAACTGTGGAGTCTTGATCATACTTTTATTCATATTCATGTATTTATTCAGCGCATTGCTGTCATTGCCTGTGCCGCTCCCTAAGCTTCAGGGAAAGGGCACTTATCAAATAGATTTGTCTTGTACAGTATGCCAGGAAATTCCAAAAGATTTGCAGCTTCGTATACCCCTAGAGGATAGGTAGAATGATATGTATGTACTTTTTAATTAGACAAGCTTAGAAATGAAAATTATGTACCTACTGTGATTCTTGATCTTCCTGTGTATCTGCACTATTCATCACTGGTGGGTTCAAGTCAGAAGTGCTAGGACCCCACAGGAAGCTTTTTAGCTTTAAAAAGCTTTCTTCCTATCTGAGGGAGGGGCCGATGTCAGAGACGGTGCCGCCCTTGAGGCCAACGTACTATGTGGTGCTCATGGGTTGGCCAGTAACCATTACCTCAGTTTTGCTAACTGGAGAGAGAAACTAGAGATAGTGAAAAAGGGTAGAAGGGTGGTGCAAGAGAGCACAAGGGACAGCAAAAGGAAAGGATAGAAACTGAAAAAGGAATAAGCCAGCCACAAGAGGAGGGGTGGGACTCTAAAAGGGTCTGGATGATGGACCCCAACCACTGGGCAGGCCAGGGAAGGGTAAGTGAAAGGATGGAGAAGGAGGAGGAAGGGAAGAAAAGAAGAAGAAGAATTAAGGAAAGAGGGGAAGAGAGAAGGAGAAGGAGAGAATGGGGGAAGGGGACATCCCTTCAGAAGTGCATAATACTTACCCTTGCAGACCAAAAAGGGGACACTTACCTGCAGTCTCACCCCCCATTTTTTTTGTTAGGAATGTGGAAACAAGCAAGCTATGCTGAGAGTGCTCAAGATTCAGGATACTCAAGTCCACTGTTGGCCTGGCCAGGCACTAACATCCCAAAGGATACCAAGGTCTTTTCAGACAAGGTGCAACCCTCATGGCCCACCAGAGAAGAAGGGCTATTTGCCCTCAAACTCCCTCTCTCCCCCTTACAACAAAAGGTGGGGACAGGGCCCACCTCAGGACAAAGTCTCCTTGAAGAAGACCCATAAAAAATGGAGATCCTGAGGTTTAGGAAAAATTATCGAGTCTCATGTCCAGCACCATAAGGATGGGGAGACAGAGAATGACAACCTTTAGAAGAGGCCAAGGACTGCAAGGTGAATCCAGAGGGACCCTGTCCCATGGTGACCCAGGAGTGGGTTACCTGTGGGGGATGAATGTAATCTGGTTACAGCTCCACAAAAAAGTAGAGGGGCCCTGGAGCCCTTGCGATGGTGATGGGAACTCAATTGGGGATCCTGGACCTACTTCTTAGAGAAGAGGCAAACCTAAGAGGGACAAGCTCCCCTTGGTCCAAGTGTCCCTAAGAGAGTCCCCCATCATGACCAGGAGAGGCCCCGAGAAGCCCCTAGGAAAAATGAGCAAGAGCTCCTGCTTGCCCTCCCTCCAGAGGTGGGTCCCTGGTGCTTCAGATGAAG
This sequence comes from Neoceratodus forsteri, assembly GCA_016271365.2. Lineage (NCBI taxonomy): Eukaryota > Metazoa > Chordata > Ceratodontiformes > Ceratodontidae > Neoceratodus > Neoceratodus forsteri. Next base: position 1,268,578,615 of record CM057449.1, on the reverse strand, counting down.
TGTCAGGGAGCCTGGAGAGGCCAGCAAGATTGTACCTGCAATCAGCTTCACTTGGGAGGAAGGCAAACAGGGTGGTGGCACTGCCCAGGAGACTGGGACCCAAGAGGGGATGGTGGGCAGGAAGCAGTCATGAATGGTGAAGATGCACAAGAAGATCAAGAGTTAAGGTAGGTACATCATTTTCATATCTTACCTGTATCAATCTTCACCATTCATCACTGGTGGGTGAGTACCAAGCACCATGACTGTGGTGCTGGCACCTCCCTGAGGGCTAGACTTTCCCTCAGCCTCTTGTGGGAGACTCACAAAAGGAGCAGGCCCATCATTTGTCTGGCCAGACCAGCTACTGGTCAGGGTCAGGTTGAGGCTGCTTGCCTGCAGGAGAAGGAGGATACCAGCAGCCGAGGCCATGCCCGCTGTAACCTCCAAGGACACTACCAATGCAGGCCCTGTGTATAGCTGATACCTCGACAATGGGGTTGCCTGGCTCCCCAAAGGGAACCAAGCTACAAGGGGTCCATGACCAGCACTCTGGAGGAGGCCAACTGCCCACCCTACCCCTCATCCAGGCCTCTGGTCTCAGTGAATCCTGAGACAATGGAGGCCTGTTGCCACCTGGTGCATATAGCAGCAAGGGGAGGCCCAGGGAACTTATCTTGGTGACCCTCGTGCGAAGTCTACCACTGAAGGTTGGGGGTTCACGACCCAACCTCACTGCGTGGGTGACTAATGTGTGGAAATCCATGGAGAAGCAGGCATCACATCGATCCATGTTGTGGTTTGGTCCCAGGCAGGTGAAACACCAGTCATGTGGGTCCATTACAGAGAAACGACTACCACAGGGGCACTGATGCATCGGGGTAGTCCCTGCCTTAGAACGTTTTTGCCCTGAATCTGACATGATCGGCCACACTCAAAATAACAAAAATGAAAGATAAAAGGTACACGGCGAGGAAGCAGAGTTGAGTAAACTTGACCGAGGAGAACCAAGAGTCACTGGAAGAACAAAGAAGGGTGCTGTCCATGGAGCTGTGCTGTCCTCGAAGGCAGGAAAAACAGAACTGAGGTTATGGAAGGACCGGTGTCTGTTACTGGCCAACCTGCAAGTGCTGTGTAGTATGTCGGCCCCTTCCTCAGATAGGAAGAAAGCTTTTTAAAGCTAAAACGCCTCCCACAAGGTCCTAGCGCCTCTGGCTTGAACCTACCAGCGATGAATGATGCAGATTGATACAGGTAATATTTTCTGTTTCTTCTTAGATAGCTGCTGATTTACTATACAATCTACATACCATTTTATTACATTATAATGATGTAACAGTATTTTAGGACATTAGGGTACAAAAATGTTTAATCAGAGAATATTTCCTATTGTTACACAGTGTTCCTTAATGATTGATGTACATAGTTTTCTTCTCAAAACTAGACTGCATAACTTTACTGATAATGTTTTGTAACTCAAATCTTAATTTAAAACTTTTTGTATTAAATTTACATAGACATGACCCAATTTAAAAACCTCTAAACAATGTTCAAATAAAGAATTGACATGTCATAGATTTTGTTTCTTGTTCTTATTCTTTCAGTAAGACGTATTAATTTATGGGACTTGAAATCTACACTTTAGATGGTATAGGCCTAACATGTAAGTACAAAAGCACATCAGCGTGTGGGCTGAAAACCAAAGAAATATGTAGCTGCTTAACATATTATATAACTGAAGGTTCCAAAGTCTACAGAATCTCTGTTACAATACATTTTGTGTTTTACTGTGATATTAAATTATAAAATGCAGTGACTGTCCAGTGGCACAAAACGGATAAGGCACTGGATGCCTTACCTACTGCCATGCTGGTGACCCTGGTCCAGATGTGGACTCTGGTTGTCAGGAGTTGGACAGAGTGGGAGAGGATCAAGTGTCCAAAGGACTGCTTCCAAGGGATATTGCATGCACTAAGTGGAGTGGACAGGGTTAAAAAAATGGGGTGCGGCAAACATGTGACAAGCATCCAGGAGATAAACTGGGGAGAGGGATGGGGCAAAATTATCTATGTGATCAATTTCAACAAATCTGTTATAGACAGACTGGATAATCCGCATGACCTTTATCTAATGGCAGCAGCTAAGTTAGCAAGTTTCTATCTTTTAGGTCACTCCATATTTACAGTATTACTGTGCATTATGTTGTGCCCTGAGTCAGCAGGATTTTTAAAGAAAATGCACAGGTGTTGTTCCGCTGTTGAACTCAAATTCCAGGACAATTGCTGTAAACATACTACTCTTAATGGCTGACTCACATGTCATTTAGTTTACATTTTTGCAGCTTAGATTGATTTCCGGCCCCCCCCCCCCAGGTGGGCCCAGCCACATCCCCAAGTGTCCATGCCTCTTACCCACAGGGGTCATCAAACCCCAGAAGCTTGCACGCTTATGGTGTGGGCCAGCCAATCTTGTACCAATCCTCCTCCTCCTCAGGGGCCACAGAGCTGGAGGTTCCCTACATGTCCTTGTGGAAGTCAATGTCTGGGATTGAGGCCCGAGTGCACCTGTGGTTCATGGTGCATGAGCCTTTTATTCCAGTAAGTGCCACTCACGGGACATCGACTTGCTTGGAGGCACTAGCATATGTGCACAGTGAGTGCCTTTATGAGCCTCAGCCAACTTACTCCCTCCCACATCCACTGACAGACTGCATTACCACTTGGGGTCACCCAACTGACAGTCTCACAGCGGCAGTAGCAGCACTCCCTTCCCCAGAGGAAGACAGCATCCTCTTGGAATCTCAAGTTCCCCCTTCCTGCCACCTATGACTCAAGTTCATTCCTGAAATAGGGTTACTAGCATGCAAGTGGTACCAGTACTGCTATGCCAACAAGCCTGACTCATTTTTAAAGAGTTGTGACTCACAAAAAAAAAACTCTTGTGAAGGATGAGAGTTGTTATACCATGGACCTTAGACAACAACCAATCAAAATGACTGACTGGCACCTTACCACCATTGTAGATATTCTGATAATCACCGCAAAAGGTGCCAGCCAGCCGCATCTTGGAAAAAAGCAATCCGACAGCAAAATTGAGGAACTCCGACCGCCATCTTCGTTCCTCGCTAAGCGGAGACTGTAAAACAGCAGCTCCGTACATCAGGGGAAAGCAAACAAAAACACTGACTGCTCTACTACTGAGTCATTTATTTAAGCATTATAGCAAGTACTGTTTTTTTTTTAATAATAAAAAAACATAGTACTTGGTATAATGGCAATAAGCCACTCAGGGGATCTGGGTTATTGGGGGGATTTACCATGGCTGGCGTGGATTTACCCACTCAGCTGCGCCTCATGGGCAAACCACTCCAGCCGTGGTAAATCCCCCGATAACCCACACCCCCTCATGGCTTATTGCTTAAGCAATTCGTGAGCAAAAATATATTTTAAAATATGCAAGTGGTTTAATTCAAATCATTACAACACTCCAGGGTTGTGTTTCAGGTAAGTAATAACACATGCCATGGTGTGTGGTTATAATGCATTATGAAATGGGTAGGACAGTTCTGGTACTGACTGGCCAAGAGGTGCTTTCAACCAGGCCAATACATCCAATTTACTAAAAAAGGACCCATTTCTTAATCTGAGGTGTTAAATGGTGGAAAACCACTAGGTTTCACCTCATGCTTCGACCCACCTGAGGCAAGCTGTTATCCCACTGGTCATGCCTTATAACTTGAATAATGTAGGCCTCAAGTGGTTGTTAGGTATGAAGCATAATATGTTATCCAGCATATAAAATATGCTTTTATTTGTTAAACAAATGTGTAGTTCAGGTGAGGTGTGTGGTTGTCAGAAAATAATCAATGGTCATATGATGTGTCTCAGCATATCAGGTTACAGGATTTTCATGGTCCATTTGATGCAACATGCTGCATAGTGTTAAAACACCCATTATTCATGGCATAATACTTAACAAAACTTGTTAAAACTACACATAAGCTACATATAAAACAGGCTTAACCTTTACTCTGATGTGTAACTAAAAACAATTACATATTACAATAAACCCCATGATTTGTTATGGGGATAAAAAGAACAATGAATTTAATTCTTAATGTGTACTGTACAAACTACTTAAATATTACCATAAAAAGCCAGCCTGGTAGTGCAGAGGGTTGATGCCCTGGACACCACATCTCATGCCATGTCGGCAACCTAAGTTCGGGATCAAGCTCGGACCACCAGGGGTCGGCCAGGGAGAAGGGCGAGGAGCCAGGATTGAGCAGCCATGAGGCAGCTGTCCTCTCTGGGGAGGGATGAGAGGTTTCCCCGACTTGTGGCTGCCACCCGATGGAGGCCAGGTGGCAGTGCCAGGCTAGGGGGAACCTAGGCACTAGGCTGGGAGGGAGGATGGGGCCATCACCGGAGTCATGGGATGCATGCGGGCCTTCATGCTCATGCATAACTGCATACTGGGAACAGGAGGAGAAAAATACAAATACCATGTCTCACCCGGTGCCATAGGCAGGAGGGGTACCAGGGCAGCACCAGGCTAAGTAAAAAATATTTTCCATAAAAACTGTACTTATTTAACAAGTATGACCATAAATGTTACAGTAAAAAAATAAATACTACAGCAATAACCATAATTCATTTATGGTTATGGACATAAATTTTATGGTAAAAACTACTTAAAACTACTTAAATACTACAGTAATAATCATAATTCATTTACGGTTATGACTGTAAATTTTACGGTGAAAACTAATTAAATACTATGGTGACAACTGTAATTCATTTACGGTTATGACCGTAACTTTTACGGAAAAATGTTGGCAGCACAGCTGCCAGTACTTTAACCGTAAATTTTACAGTTTTTTTTACAGTGTATTATTGGTCCAATAAAAGGAGTGCTACAGTCAACATTTGCAAAAACATATGTTGTGCAGAGGGTTTTGATTTTTGTGTGTAGTCCTAGTGTGTGTATTCCCTTGTTTGCTATTAAGATTTTTCTCTAAATTTGCCTGCTAAGTTTATGGCCCATGGGAATCTTGATGTTAGAATTTTTATTGCTCTTCTTTTACCTACAATGCCTCCTGTTCCATATGATAGTAATGCGTCCAGGACTGTTGATTCAGCAAGTAGTGGTTTAAAGTGAATTATGCAGCAGTTAAAATCACAAATGTAGCTGTTTCAGTCACACACTGTGTCAGCACTCACATACTAGAGGAACGAGAACAAAAAAATGGCACCAGCTACCCCTTAGTTAAGGGAAAGCTATCCCCTATATATATAATGCAGACATGCTTAGAATTTATATAAAAATATTTATTTAATCAGCTTAGATGCATATTCAAGAAGCACAAAATAGATACATTCACGTGAGCCCAATATACACGTGGTCAGAGAAGAAACATGTTAGTTGCCAAACCCTAATGTTTCGTATCAAGGGGTGCTTCATCAGTGGTCTGCTAAGCTACAACATGACAACTCTTTTATAGTGCAGTACATTAAGAAATTAATATGTTGAAAAACAGTGCAAAAATATGCAAATGTGCCTATAATTAATTGTTTGACAACATTGCCAGATTAAAACAATTCAAGTGAACGAGGTATCCTTTGAAGCACTTGTTGGATGAGCTGCTGCCAATTTCTTTTTGATTCAGTGACTTGTTAGCTTCTTTTGTAGGAATCCTTCAGTAATTCAAGATGTTCAGTTACAATTTTTATGCCACTATTACAGGAAAAAGAGACAATAAACCATAATATGAGACACTACAATGTGTATAGAGGGCACAAGTCATATTTATCTCAAGTTTCCTTTGTTGTCGTGAATAAGAAAGCAGCACTGTGATACAGCGCAATATTTATCATTACCAGTGAAAACTAAGAGAACATATTTTATATCATCTACAGTATACTTACATGTTATGAGAAAAAGCAACTATAATTTTGTTTCAAAAGTCCCAATGACATGTACCCTGCCAGGCACTGAACCCCCAGTGCTGCAATAAAAAAAAAATCACTGCTTGTTATAGAATTAGACCACTACTCTATCATCACAGTCAGTTCTATAGCCATTTTACAAAAGCTGATATAGCCTGATGTAAATAGATCCAGACAGAAAAATTATATAACTATCAATATTCTCTCTCAAGTTGCTATATACTATATAACGGCAAGAAAAAATCTAGACATTTCATTGGCCAAGAGGCATCACTTGACCATGTATTAAATCTCTATAAATGTACAGTCAGGTGCTGAACCTCAGTTTTCTTCTCAAAAAAACTACTTAGAGACATTTTATAAGTGTAATAAGCCCACCCAGGGTGTGCGTTATAGGATTTTAATGCACTTCACAGGAGCATAAAGATACTCACCTTCAGCCTCTTGCCTTATTACACCCCTGGGGTATGCATTAAATAGAGAATAAAGTATGGGTCTGGGTGTGTAATGAGAATTTACACACACCCGAGGGGTTTGATGCTACATAAACCCCAAGAGTGAAGCTCGAGGGGTTTATGCGTAGCTTCAAACCCCGAGAGTGTGTGTAAATTCAAGGTTTCACACACCCAGACCCATATTTCATTTTATATAATTGCTAGGTTTGCCTTTTTCGCCTCAGCAATTATATAAAATGAATGCAGTCTGCTGTGTGGCCCACCCCCAGCTCGATTTGAGCATCCGTTCTGTGACAGTGACTCACGGTGCCATTTTCAATTCATTTAAAACTTTTTTTGGAGGGGTGAGCAGTAGAGACAGGTTCTTTTTAATGTTGCAGATTCTGTTTTAAAAGTTAAACTTACTGTCGAGTCCGATTCTAAGTGGCGGTTCAGTCTTCTGGGGGAAAGCGGTTGCATGCATTCTGAAGGGAAAAGCAGCAGTGGGGCATGCGTAGAGTGAGGGAAAGTGTGTGTGTGTTTGCCATTATAAACACTCCTTTATAATGGCAAATTACGCCACGGTTTCCCTATGGGAAAAAGGCTAAGCCAGTTATTATAATCCTATAATGCACACCCTGGAGAGGCTTATTACTTACATAAACTCATGTCCTGCAAAGTGCAGATTATGTAGATAACACCTCAACCATACCTAGAAGAAGAACAAATACATCAGAATTGTTGTGAAGAAACAAGTTGGCCTGGTGAAGCTCCGGAAGGCACCCATTAATGAGGCCACTGTATACAGTGTAATGTGGTCAAGAACACAGAATTGTTTCTGAATCCAAAAACAAAAAAGAATGGCATATTCAAGACTTCATAACATGCAAAACCTATGGGTGGTGTGTTTATGATACAATGCAAATACAGGACATTTTGCACTGGATGAACAAAAAGAGTGGAAATTTCGAATAGCAGAACATGCCAGAGACATTCCCAACAATAACCATACTTATGCTTTTGCAAGGCATATAAATAGCCAACCAGATACAACTGACCATAGGTTTTGGTTCAAAGATCAGAAAAAAAGTTATCATGGATCGAGGGAGCACTCCAGAGCAATCAGAGTGCTCCTTTCCTCTGTGCGTGAAACTCTCTTATTCTGTGAAAAGTGTCTCACGCGCAGATGCCCTGGAAACAGGCATATTCTGGGAATAGTTTTTTTTTAAATATATTATTGATCGCTCTTGATCAATATTATATTAATACGTCCCCTGTTGCCACTCATTGCTGTATAACAGTGGTTTCACTTGCCTTCAGCTTAAACCATACCAGCTCAGCTTTGCTTCGCTGTTCTCACTCCAGCTGGATGCGATTGAAACCACTTTTATACAGCAACGAGTGGCTCTGGGGGACATATTAACATATAATAGACATCCCTGTGGAGAAGATTGGGAAAACAGATGAAATTGTGAGGTTGGAGGGGGGCAGGATAAGGGGGGAATGTGAGGACGTTTTTCTTCACAGAAAAGGTGGTGAATGCATGGAATAGCCTACTCCAGGAGGTGGTGGGGGAAAACACAGTGAAAGGATTCAAAATTGCTTGGGTTAGGCACAAGGGAACCCCTAGAGGTAGGAAAGAGAGGCTAAAGCCAATGACCAAGTAGGGGCAGCGGCCATTGATACAGTTAGGGAATATGGACGGACTAGATGGGCCTAGTGGTCCTTATCTGCCATCAAGTTCTATGTTTCTATCAGAGAGAGAGAGAGAGAGAACTTCTGGATCTTCCAGACAGGAGCAAAAGATTGGCCATGACTAAATGAAAAACAGAGCTTGTGCATCTCTTGAGAAAATACATTACTGTTGTGGTCTCCATCTCTGTACCTGTGATCGCTAACACTAACACTATGATTATTTTACATGCCCAGTTTTCACTCCAACAATTTTACATATAAGATGTCTCTACTGATGCTGTAATAGTATTTTTTTCCTTTTTTTCTCCTTCAGCTTCGAATAACAAAATGGCGTGATCATATAATCAGATAGTTCTCTATGGAAGGATCTACGACACCGGTTCGACAACTATGTTGTTGACCGGCATCACAGCGACAGACTCCATGTCAACCATGACTTGCAGTCAGCAGGGAGCTGTGCACATAGGATACAATTTTTTCTTCGGGGGGTTTTCCCCCCCAAAACCCCTCACACAGGGGGCTCTGTCCCCCTCAACCCCCTTACTAATGGATTCCAACTCCAAGTCGGAGTTGGTTCAGGGAGGGGGTGCAGGATGGGGGAAAAGTGTTGCTGGGTCCTGGGCAGACTTCTACAGTGACATGTCGAGGTTGTCGGGCATCGACGTATGTCAATGTAGAAGTGTTGCTGTGCGGGGGGCATACAATCTAGGAAATGTTCATCTTGCATGTTTTATGATGAATCTGACAATTCTGATGTCTTTGTTCTTCTTCTAGCTATGGCTAAGGTTATGTGTTTTGGTTTTGAACATCATATACATTTGTAAAATGGGCAAAACATTTCCTAAATGCTGACTGGCTGAGACGGCTTCTCAGTCGTGTCCTTATCAGCACATAATCCGCCAGCCAGCACTAACGTTGCCAACCTGACCCCACAACAATGAACTATCTCTGCACCAGTCTGATGAGAAATCCTGCCAGCACAGCATAGCGAGCACTGCATTTCCTCAGGTACACAGAACGACAATAGGTATAGTGGGAGAAAACTGCCAGCATGACGTAAGTAAAACAGTCACCATGTTTACATGCAGGCAGATATCTGATTTGAACTGGATTATTGAATTATCTGATAACTGAATCAGATTATTCAGATCCATGTAAACAGGAAAATTCTTATTATAATCAGATTATGTAAACTTTTAGAAACCTGATTCAAATACCTGGATTTTTCCAATTTGAATCTGGTAACTGGCTCATGTAAACAGATCTGGTAATATTTTCAGATTATTATTATGTTTGCTTATGCCTGGTTGCATGAAGTGTGTCTGTTCGCAGTGCAGAAATCATCACTCTGACTGATGGGGCATAATAATTAACAAAACTACAAGACCTTCCAAACAGTATTATTTTGATCAGTAACATCTTCTAAGGTTTTTTTTAAAGGTACACTGTCAACCTGTTTTTCATCATATTATTTCTAGTTGAAACCCCACATTTTATGATTGATTACCTTCTCTGAAATTTACTGATGTTGCTGTTTGTCTTGTCTGTCTCCATGCTTAGTAGAACTGAAATGCATGGCAATGTATATTTATAAACAACCTTGTTTTTATTTACAATCCTGGCATTGTTCTTGCTGCATACTTCCTGAGCATTAGAAGTAAAGTAAAGTAAAACTTAATTTGTAAAGCACTTTTCAGAACCAAAGCACTGTACAAACACATTAAAAACCATACAATTAGATTAAACAGTCATTTTTAAAACCTTCAAAATAAGCTTTAGAGAACAAATATGTTTTGAGAATAGATTTAAAATTCGAGACAGTCAGGCATTCTTTTATCTGACGAGGTAGAGAATTCCACAGGGAAGGGGCAGCATAGGAAAATGCATGTGCTCCAGATGTCTTTAACCGAACCCTGGGAATCTCTAGCAATCCCTCGTCGGTGGATCGGAGTGAGCGGGAGGGGCAGTAGGGAGTAAGGAGATCTTGCAAGTACTGGGGTACCTGTTCATGTAGGGCTTTATAGGTCTGCAACCCGACCTTAAAGGTGATCCGCCATGTTATGTATATGCTCCCCCTTCTGCCTCTCCCCCCCTGCCATCAGCACATTGACACACCGTGAGTCTCCAAGTCATCCCCACAGCTGTTGTTCCCCTCCTTTCCTGGAACCCAGTGACTGAGATAATCTCTGATGGAGCCATGGCTGTATCCCCATGTGTGGATGAGGTGGGCAGGTCTTGTCCTCACAATTCTGCACTTTTGTTGGGACACTCTGCAATGGGGATAGGCAGGGGAGTTCTGGATCGGTGCTGGGCACTCTGCTTCCTGGTGTGCTGGGGCAATTTTACTGATTTTTTTCTGGAGGCGTGAAGCATGATTGGATGTCAGGGTGCATACTCTAACGTCCATCATGCCTCCCCCTCCAAGTCTGGACTGGTGCTCAAGGTGCTGCTGGCTTCCGCCAAAGGCCAGACAAGTGCCAAGTCTTACCCCACTCCCCCACCCTCGGAGAAAACAAGCAGTCCCACGGATGCTCAAACCTTCTATCCCGGCTGGCCCTCCAACTCCCTGGGCTCGTTCCTGTACTTGGATCATGAACATCACTAACAGTAGTGCTAACACTGCACCGGCAGGCCAACCCGTGGTGGAGAAGATATTGAGGTACAGGCAGAATATATGGTAGCTTCAGAAGTGTTACTGAAGTGAAGGTAGCAGTGGGGCAGGTATCATTGAGTGGGGTAGTGGCAGGGAAGAATTTTGGCTAGTTGTGAGTATTACTATAGTGGGGATAATGGGGCATATTTTGGGGTTTGGAGTAGTTGCAGGAAAGACTACTGGGTTACTGTGAGTGTGTTATTAGAGGCTGGGTGGTTGTGGGATCAATATTGGGTAGTGGGGTATTTGCAAGACAGAATACTGGGTAACTGCATGAGTGTTATTAGGGTGGGGGTAGTTGTGGGGCAAATATTGGGGTGTGTGGTAGTTGCAGGGCAGAATATTGGGTAGCTGCAATGGTGTGAATAGAAGTGAGGGTAGCTGTGGGGCAGACAATGTAGTGGGTGTAGTTGTAGGGCAGTATATTGGGACATTTTGAGAGTGTTACTACTGTCGGGTAGTTGTGGGGCAGATATTTTATTGTAGGATAGCTGCAGGGTAGAATAGTGAGTTACTGAGAATGTGTAACAACTAGAGTTGTGGTAGTTCTGAAACAGATGTTGGGTAGTGGGTATTTGCAGGGCAAAATATTGGGTAACTGCAAAAGGTTACTACTGTAGGGGTTGTGGGTTAACTATTGGGACAAGGGGAAGTTGCAGGACACAAAATAGGGTAGTTCAAAAAGTGTGACTAGAGTGGGGATAGCTGTGCTCAGACATTATAGTGAGAGGTAACAGCAGGGCAGAATATTCGGTAGCTGTGAGAGTTACTACAGTGGGTAGTTGTGGGGCAGATATTGTGGTGTAGGGTAGTTGCAGGGTAAATACTGGGTCACAGAGAATGTCTTATTAGAGTTGTGGTAGTCGTGGGATAGGTATTGGGGAATGGGGTAGTTACAGGCCAAAATATTAGTTGGCTTCTTAAGTGTTGCTAAGGCGTTGGTAATTGTGTGGCAGATAATGTGGTGTGTGGTAATTGCAGGGCAGAATGTTGAGTAGCTGTGACGATCTTACACTGGTGTAGCTGTGGTGTAGATATTGTGGCACGTGACAGACGAAGGGCAGAATATTGTGCGGATGCATTAGTGTTGGAAGAGTGAGGGTAGTTGTGTGTCAGATAATGATGTGAGTAGTTGCAGGACAGCATGTTGGAAAGCTGTGAGATTGTCACTAGAGTTAGGGTATCTGTGGGCAGATATTTGGGGGGGTAGTTATGGGGCAGAATATTATGTAGTTATAAGAGAGATGCTAGAGTGAGGAGTTATGAGACAGATATTGGGGTGGAGCAGTTCCACATAAGAATACTGTGTGCTAGCTGTAGGGCATTACAAGAGTAGTAATACTGTACCTGTGGGGCAGAGGTTGGGGTGTGAGGTAGTTGAAGATAAGAACTGTACTCTTACGTTTTTGTGGACAGAATACCTTTTGTCTGAATCCTAAGTATACAATATACTGTAGACAAAATAGTCATGTTACAACTGTAGCCCATGTAAATCAAACCAGATAACTCTCAGACATGTAAACAGATGCACTGAATCAGATTATTAAGAGAGACTGCATGTAAACAGCATTGAAGAAAACTCAATCAGGTTTTCAAGTTATCTGATTTCTTCAGATATCTAATTACTTCCTGACATGTAAACGTGGTGAGTATCCCCTCCTTCCTACTTCACCGGCTGGAAAACTGTTTCATTTTGTGCCCATTTCAAAAGTTCCAGTTGTACCTGTTCCCGTTCGTCCCGTGTTAAATCCACAGCTATCGGTCAAACTACGCCAGTGATGCACTGCCTGGTATACCTCTACCAATACTCCATAACACCGACAGAGAAGTAATTTCATTCGCTGGGACAAAAGCATGTGTCGCAGACTGAGCTGCCTGACCAAACCACAGTGAATGGTAAGCCGTTATGTGAAGAAGGGCGACACAGAAACCGTTCACTGCGGCTGCTGCCGAGGGACACGCTCCAGTTGAAATCAGTTGGTTGCTGTAAAACACACAAAATATTCTTGTAGTGGAAATGAGATCTGCAATATAGCATTTATAAAAAAAAGATACACTGTCTGCCGGCTTTTGTGTATGTGTGTGTCTGTTTGGGGGGGCTGCCTGAAGGGAAATCGGAAAATGGACTGTTCGCCCATGTGTTGATCCCACAGGTTGATTCCTGCCAAAAATGAGAAGAAACAGATACGTGGGGGTGGGGGGCAGAGACAGACAGACATTACATCACCTTCCCTAAAATCTGTGAACAGTTTTAAAATGTTCTGTACATGGGCAGTAAAAGGGACTATTTTCTTCAAACTGGGAAAAAAAAGAAATAAAAATATTAGTAAATAACATGTCAGTTTTCAAACTGCAGTAAGTTTATCAGAATCTGTGTTGGAAATGTTATGCCCATTTTATAAGCACAATAATAGACTCCAAGGTGTGGGTTATGTCCTGATAAGAGTGTGCCCAGGTACATAAGAAACTTGGCGCAAGTGCAGTATAACTATAGAACTGATTTTGATGATTGATTAGTGGTCTAATTCCATAACAAGCAGTGTTTTTTATTGCAATACTAGGGGGTTGATGCCCATCTGGGTTGCTTCATTGTAACTTTTGAAACAATATTATAGTTTTTTTTTCATCATCACATAAGTATAGATGGTAGGAAACATGTTCTCTTTGTTTTTAACTTATTAAATACTGATAATTAAGAACTGGTTGCTGAAAATCCAGCAACCTGCTGGCTGAGCCTCTCCTTACCAGTGATTAAAATCAACAGCATAATCATCAATCAATCAATCAATCAAGTCTTTATTTAACCAGGCGTTCATCGTTGAGCAGAAGCTCATTTGCAAGATGGACCTGGGTGGAGCATGAACAATTGTACATACAGGTCAACACAGGTATTTACAAGGCAATACAGATAATACTCTTTACAGAGAGGAAGAAAAAGAAGTTCATATGTACATAGAATTGTACAGATATTGTACAGATTACACGGTATTTACATACATAGAAGTGTCTATAGGAAGATAAAGCAGGTTATCTAAGGTTGCAGGAGGAAGTAACGGAAGAAAAAAAATAAAAATGTACACCAGGTAGAGGTGAAGGGAGGGAGGTAGGGGAAGAAAGGCTAGGAGGCCACGGTGCACAGAGAGGAGTTGGTAAAACAGGATGTAGAGAAGGTGGATGGAGAAAAGGGTATATGTGAGCCCGGACTGAATGCTATAAAGTACGGGCATGGTAGGATGTCACAACCCAGGGTAGTGAGCTCCTATCCGAGGTTGGAGAAAGGAAGGATAAGGGGATGGATGGGCTAGTGTTGATAAGACAGGGGATAAGAGAGAGAACAATTAGGCTGGTGAGGGAGCAAGCTGGGGGGTCAGTACTTAAAATTGGGTCTAGGCGTGGCTATATACCAGTGCAGACACTGGTACTGGGTCTGAGTGGGTGAAGCAGTTACATACTTCTCTGATTGTACGGAAATAAAGCATCTTGAAGGCATTTAAACCGATTAGAGTGCTTAATTTGAGTTTTTTTTTGTAGATCGTTCCATAAGATAGGTAGCACGAAGCTTATGGCTGCCCTGCCGTAACGGGATTTTGCTTTGGGTACTTTAAGTGTAATAACTGAGTAACTTCTTAACGCATCTTTCCCAATTATACTCAGGGAAAGACAGCAGGAGATATAGTAAGGCAGCTTATTAGAGATGGCTCTATAGGTCCAGAGAGCAGCGTTTCTGTGGCGCCTGAACTTTAGTGATGTCCACCCCACTGCCTCATATAGGGTGCAGTGATGCGTGTCGAAGGGGAGTCCCGTTATAAACCTCATGGGCAACAAAAGGTGCCAACTGACAGATCTTTTTACCTGTTCCTGATCTGTCCATCCATATATTTCAGCAGCAGGACAGTAGGGCTACAGTTATGGGTCGGTGGCAGAAGCAGATGGGTCAGTAGTCCAATTTTAAAAAATGAGTTGTGGCACTGTTTAAAAAGAAAAAGAAAAAAGGAGCCTCAGGTTTCTCCCAAACTGCAAACTTCAAAATATGGCGCAGTAACTGTCACTTCCACGACACTGGAACCCCAAATCCAGTCACAAAACTGCAGCAGACTTTTCTGAAGAGACCCCAATAACAACACTACTTATTGGGGTTGTGCGGACCAGGTGACGTCCTGGGGTTAGGAAAGGACTAGAGAGGGGTTCTCCCTGTCAGCTTCCTGTGCTCAGGGTTCCTGCCAGCCGAGTGGGCAGACATGCAATGGGCCTGCTGCCTCATTCTGTCCACTTGGGGCAGTGCTGTGCAGTGCCAGATCAATGAGGAATAAGACTGTAATTATAGGAGATCTTATTTCCTCTGTCGATCTGACATGCATTACCAAGAATCGGCTGGGGGACAACGCTGGCCCAGTTTTGGAGGTGTCGGTCCCAGCTGGCTTCTCAGCGGTGCACTGCCCAAGGAGGGATCACAGGGGAGGAAGGGGTGGCCATCTGTTTTAGAATGAATCTGAACCTGGTGGCAGACCCAGTGGGGGATGTTGGATCTTCTGAGTGCATGGCAATGCGTGGTGTTCTGGGTATGGGCTGTGGAATCCTCCACATGTATTGGCCTCAAGGTCATAAAGGGGTGTTTCTGCAGGAAATCGCATCCTTCGTCGCTGATCTAATCTTGGAATCACCTAGGTTGCTTATACTGGGCAACTTTAATGCCTGGGTTGATGACAAAGTTTCATGTTTTGGTAGAGATTTCCTCCAGACTATGGACACTCTGGGCCTTGCACAAGTTATTACCACCACAACTCATCAAAATGTCCACACATTGGACCAGACATTCTTCCTGGGGCTCGAGGTGAATAACCTCGAGATTGATCCGGTCAGTTGGTCAGATCATTGTGTCATCAGGTTCTGTTTCAGGGCCTCTCCTTGTAGTCCATCACCAATGGAGGTGGTTCAGTACCAACCTTTGAGAGGGTTAGGACCTGAAGGACTAATGTGGGAACTGGACATCTCAGAAATGTTGGCAACATGCATGGGGGGTGTGGAGGCTGCAGTGCTGGCCTATAATAAGGTTGCCACTGGGGCCTTTGACCTTCTAGCATCAGTCTGTGTATTTCCCCTGGTATCCTGTCTTGGCTCGCCATGGTTTGATGTCGAGCTGAGGGCACTTAAAACCAGGGGTCGGAGGTTGGAGCATCGATGGAGGAAGTCTAAGGCTTTGGAGGATGAGCTAGTTCTATTTCCAATATGCGGAATATCAGAAGGCAATCACTCAGAGGAAGGCAGAATTCCTGTCGAGAGAGACTGCAGCTGGGAGGAACTGACTAGCTCAGCTCTTTCAAACTGTAGACAGGCTGCTTCATTCTGCCTATCTGGAGTCCATGAGAGTAGTTACACTCACGAAATGCGAGAAGTTTGTTCGGTTCTTCTCAGAAAGGGTGCCCTCCATTAGGGCTGGTATTACTCCAGCGGGGACTTATGAGCCCAGCAGTGGTCTGCTTTTAGGCCAGGAGCACATTAGGTGTTCCAAAGGTGAATTTCAGCCAGTAACAGTGGAAGAGGTCTGCTGGGTCATCTCGGCACTGTGGCCGACTTTCTGTAATCTGGACCCGGGCTGATGCAACTCTTAGTGAGTTGTGTCACCCACTTGGGCCCAGTGTTTGCTGAAATCATCCGGTGTTCTTTGCAGGAGGTGCTGGTTCCAGTAACACTTAAATGTGCCTTGGTAAAGCCCCTTCTGAAAAAACATCTTTGGACCCAGATGTTTTGGCAGACTACCTTCCAGTCTCTAACCTTCCCATTTTAGGGAAAGTTATTGAGAAAGTGGTTGCACTGCACCTCGAGGAACACTTGGTGGCCTTTAACATCCACAAGCCATTCCAGTCAAGTTTCAGAGCTAGGCACAACATGGAGATGGCTCCAGTCAGGGTGCTCAATGACCTGCCCAGGGCGAGGGATAGAGGAGAGTGATCAATTCTCATCCTCCATGATCACCGCAGACTATGGTGCACTGTTGGACCATCCCAGGGGGTATGCTGGACTCATCAGCACTGTAATTCACTGGTTTGAGTCCTTTTATGGGATGGAACCCAGAGGGTAGTTGTAGGAACTTATTCCTTGGACCCGGTGATTGTGTCATGTGGTGTACTCCAGGGTTTGGTCCAATCGTCAATGTTATTTGCAGTACATATGCTACTCCTGGGCATGGTCATTAGACATTTTGATCTGTGGTTTCACTGCTATGCGGATGATATCCAGCTGTACATGCCTTTTGCTCCTGGGACTCAGTGTGCTGTTGACGTATTTAATAAAAGCTTGGCTGAGATCCAGAACTGGATGGCTTCTAGCTGGCTGAGATTAAACCCTTAGAAGACTGAGGTGTTAGTGGTGGAGCTGGGCCGAAAGGGAGATTGTCAGCTGGTGCAGGAGTGACTAGGCTTTGGCTTGATGACTCCGGATTGCTAGCCTGCCCTAGGGTGAAGAATCTGGGAGTCATACTGGACGAAGGTCTGACAATGGAGGTTCAGGTGTCAACCCTAATCCAGAATGGCTTTTTCCATCTTTAGAATAGCTGCCAGATCAGATCTCTCATCCCCCCCCCCCCAAGACCTGGATACCCTGATCAATGCGTCCATGACCTCGAGGCTAGACTATCATAACGCTCTGTACCTTGGGGTTAATGGGGGTACACTACAATGCCTTCAGCTGTTGCAGAATGCAGCTGCCCAGTTACTCACGGGATTGTCGAGATCATGCCATATTTCTCCAGCACTGCGGGACCTGCACTGGCTGATGGTGAAGTGGTGCATCTCATTTTAAGATAGGTTTGTTAACCTATAAAGCTCTAAATGGACTGTTTCCAGCCTACCTGGTGGAGTTCCTGCACCCTCACACCCCAGTTTGCCCACTCCGTTCTTCTGGGTATGGCCTCCTGGTGGTCCAGAGAGCAAGACTAAAGACCTCAGGTGATCTTGCCTTCGTAGTAGCTGGCCCATTCCTTTGAAATTCCTTGCCCAGGACCTTGAGGGAGGCCCCCTTGGTGGATGTTTTTAAAAAGGGGCTAAAGATCTATTTATTTCAACAAGCTTTTGGAGATGCTCTATAATGCATACCGACAGCACATGTTATACTGTAGTTTTATTGAGTTTTAGTGTATTTATATCATTTTATTGGATTAAGATGGTTAAGACAGTATAGCGCAGTGGTTTAAGGCTCTGAGCTGTAAATCTGGTAACATCCAGCAGACCAGACCTGGGTTTGAATCCCACAGCTTCCACTTGCATACTATGTGACCCTGAGCAAGTCACTTAACTTCCCTGTGCTCCCAGATTGCTCCTGTAAAAAAGCTTTCTGCTCAGTGTGCTACTCCTGGTTAAACAACTAAAACTAAAAAAAAACTGTATGTGGTGGGAATTGTTATGGATTGTACTCTTCTTTTATTTTTGTATTTTATTTATTTCAGTGGCGCCCGGGGCCTCAGGAGAAGGGTGCCCGATAGAAATAAAATCTACTACTACTTAAAAAACGAACAGCAGTGTAACCCCTAGATGGCGCTATCCCAGGGGCTACTACCCCTGCCTGATTTGCCACTAACAGGTTGAGGGGCCTGGATCCAATGGCGGGTGCCTCCACCCAGAGGTCAGGGTTTGCAATAGTTAAACTAACTTGGTCACAGCCCTCTGGGACACTGCAACCCCTTCTTCCCACTAGTGGCCCACACAATATATCAGAATTACCTTCACAGTATACACTTACCCCCAGGTCTGGTTCCGGCACTGGACCTCCTGTGAAATGAGATACAGTGCAACAATCACAGTACAGTACTTTAACATAGACAAATACCTCAGGCAGTATAACTTTGCTGAAACAAGCAGCTCTGATTTATTTAGGGGGATATAACAAGGACAGGGGGAAATCAGGTTAATTAGCTTATCACTCTAATAATCTACCTATGGCTCTGTGCACAGGCCTATCCCTATCAGTTACTGTCCCTGGGTACCCAAGCCCTAGTGGCTAGTCCAAACCGTGGCAGCTGGTAGGGCCCTTTCACACAGAGAAAGGAGAATTAAACAGTCAGCAGTACAGTAATTCCATTTGGATTTAATGTGGCAATTCAACAGGGAGCGACCCTGAATTAGTACTCACGACCTCCAAATAAGATAGGGTCCTTCAATGTCAGCAGGGCTCACTTGAGGTACACAAACCTCTTCACACATCCATATAAAAGAACACTATAGCAGGCAGGCTGCATCTGTATCCCGATCGCAATTACTGCACAATACCGGGAGAACACACAGCAGATTCAGTTCCTGACAGACCGAGTGCAATTTTCAGCAATTCCTCAGTCTTCTACAGGGTGAGCCTGGTTTCTACTCTTCAGAGATCCTTTGATTCTTTTCACAGGACGGATTCAGTCCTAACAAGCTGTTACACAAGCTGCAGACCGGAACTCTGGGCCTTACACGTTTTTGACTAAAACTGCACACTGAAAAGCACAGGGCTCCTTCCTTTTCACTGCCAAAGCTCAACTGAAACTCCAACCGACAAAACCGGGCACTTCCTTTGAGTTCCTCCCAGTTCTTGACTGGATTGGCTGTCACTCACAATAGACTGCTGCTGTTGGTCCAAAAGGCACTGAAGTCTAAACTACATCTCCAGAGTCACTGCCCATACAATCCTCTTGTGGCTGGCTCAGATTATGAGTCCAAGTTCTGATTTGTCCAAGGCACCATTTTAGAGCTAGCTTCCACACTGATTGGTCCAGTTCAGCAGTTCAAAACTAGAATGGGAACTAGCAGACACAGTTCTGACTGCAAAGAAAGCAGGTTAGACAAACTGTAATTTCATTATTACTCTAAATAATTTCTGGCAAACAGTTACATCTTTCAGATAGGTTCCTTTGCACTCCTAGTGACTGCAAAAATGAAGTGAATTGGCAGCAGCTTGAGTGGTACTCAATCAAAGAAACACACAGTCCCCCATACAAACTAATTATGTCTGCAAGCAGACAGCTCTTAAAGAGACAGTACCAGAGGTTCTAAAAACACTCACTGATAAATGGCTTAAACGCCAAACACCATTCAGGCTTGGAGCATTCAAGCAAGCTCCTGGAAGTCTTTTGGGAACCCCCATTTGCAGGGGGGTTACAGCAGCATTACAACTACCTTTTTTTGCAGCTCTCTTTCTCCTTCTTAATATGCCATTGGATCCTCGCTAACACAGTCCTGCGCCACAGCTCTTACATTCACTTACCATCCAGTTTAATTTAAGCCACCACTGCTATACAAGGACTGCCAGCTAATACAGATTTCAGCCCTGATTTGGCAACCACAGCTGACCGCTCCATCATACCACTTTCAGGTCCCAGCTACAGCTTTTAGCATTGGCTTCCGCAACAGTATTAAAAAACAACAACTTAAAAACAACTCTGTGCATGTACGGTATGTGCACGGGGGGGGGTACCTATAGAGTCATCCATAGCTGCTATAGCACCACATACTGTACTAATCTCTGAAAAAAAGGACTGTTTTATAAGTACCCATTCACACTGCAAAAATCCTTGAAATAATTGTTTACTTATTTTTTTTAATTTTTAATTAATATAACAAATTCAACTCATAATAGCAATAATATGCACCAAGTTGTGGTCTATCATGGGATAGCATCCCTTTTTGTGTGCATGAGGTACTTGGGCCCATGGCCTTGTGTCTCACAGTACACCTGGGGCGTGACGATATCCCACGATATACCACACCCTGTCATGTGTTATTGCTTAATTTGTTATACTGTATCACAGTACTGTATTGCTGCTTGCTTCAAGCAGTGTCAGTGGCTCAGTAGGTAGCACACTCGCCTCTGATGCCGGGAGATCAGAGGGCTGTGGGTTCAGTTCCTACATCCGGCACTTGGTTTAATATCCCAGTACTGACACTGTAGTGTAGCATGAGAGGGGTGCTGCACTTCTGAGGTGCCGTCTTTCGGATGAGACGTTAAACCAAGGCCCCATCTGCCTGGATTGGTGGTAGTTCAGGTGGATATTAAAGATCCCATGGCACTTATTGAAAAGAGTAGGGGAATTTCCCCTGGTGTCCTGGCCAAATTTTCCTCATTCACTAAAAACACCACCAATAGCTTAATCTGGTTCAAGGTCAGTTGGCATTCATCTGTATCCCCCTTCCCTGGGTCGTGCCTGAAAATAGGCAGGATTTGTCTAGTGCACTTACCCGGTTAACAAAAACTAAATAAATAAAAAAGAAGCCAACAAAGGAAACTCTAGATAAATGTGACTTGTGCACTCTATACACATTGTAGTGTCTCATATTACTGTTTATTGTCTCTTTTTCCTGTATTAGTGGCATAAAGATTGTAACTGAGCACCTTGAATTACTGACAGAAACTTGATGATCCCTACAAAAGAAGCTAACAGGTCACTGAATCCACTGGCAGCAACTCATCAAGCAAGTGCTTCACAGGATACCTGACTGACTCAAATTGTTTTTAATTTGTCAGTGTTGCTAAACACTTTAACTTAATTAAGTGTAGGCACATGTGCATTGTTTTTGCACAGTTTTTCCACATGTTAATTAATTTCTTAATGGATTACACTATAAAAGAGCTGTCATGTTGTAGTTTAGCAGACGTCTGATGAAGCGCCCCATGGTGTGAAACATTAGGTTTGGCAGCTAACATTTTTTCTCTGACCACTTGTGTATTGCGCTCATATGAGTGTATCTATTTTGTGCTTTTTGAATATGTTTCTAAGCTGATTAAATAAATAGTTGTTATACAAATTCCTAAGCGTGTCTGCATTATATGTAAGGGATAGTTTCCCCATAATGTAGAGGTAACTGAAGCCACTTTTTGTTCTTGTTCCTCTGAATTTGACAGCAGTACAGCTGTGATTGGGCTATTCTGTCAGGAAATAGCTAAAGTTTTCACTAATTATAGCACTGATGACATTAGGTGATTTGTGTGCTTTTTACCTCTCTGAGTAGTTTGATGAAATGAAAAGCTTTAAAAACAAAACATGTACTCCTGCTAGCTAGACCTGGGCACATAGTAGAACACAAAGACTGAATTACAAAGAGTTATTTATTTGAGGCCAGAACATCAGGCTCCTAACAGCAGACTGCTCTTGCACCAGCTTTCAGTCACTGAATCAGTGATTCTGGAGGTATCACTGTCACATGGGACAGGATGCATTGTAGGAAAAAAGAAGAGCATTAAAACATTTGAACACAGAGATCCCCAGGTGCCATAAAACTAGTAGGCAAATTTAGAAAAATCTCCTAATAGCAAACAAAGGAAAGGGCACACTAGGACTACACACACACACAAATTAAACACTCTGCATCACATATGATGCTATGTGTCTTATGTGTCTTCTCCCCACACTCTGTTATAGGTTCACCTTCTTCCTGAACGCTCCAAAAACCTGGATCACTAAATGGGACACAGCATACAATAACATCTGTTGCTTCACCCTGTCTGCCCCCCACCTCACGCATCACTGCCAGCTCTACTCTAGGCTTGGGTGGCTCTCCCCTGACAACCACTGAACCTTTGTCATGGGAAACCTCATTGACAATATTGTCAGAACATCCACTCCTCTGGTACTTGCAGAACTGCTCAAGCCTGTCCACCCTGCCTACCAGCTGAGGTCCAGTGACTCCCAGGCCCTCAAGGTCCCCAAAACTCGCTTCCTTGCTGGGGATCGGGCCTTTGCTGCCCTCACCCCCAGAACATGGAACCATCTCCCTGCTAGGTAAGAGCTGCTCCCTCTCACTCCATCTTCAGGTCCTCCCTCTGGGGCCACCTGAAGTAAGCATCTGCCTGCTCCTGTGCTTAGTACCCCTTCCCTGTGTGGGTGGCCCAGTGCCACTCAGACTCCGGGCGGCTGCCTCAAGTGCCAGGGGTAATACACTGTGTATCCCGAGCTCTCTGGCCTGTCTTTCTCGTAGCCTAAGTCACCATCTACTGCTTATTCACTTCTTATACTCTGCTCACCCTGTTAGGGCTACGCATCCCCTACCAGGCTAGCAGTCATGTGTTATCCTCACATGCCTCCTTGCTCTTGGTGCAAATCTTTGCTAATATTTTCCTTCCTCCCCTGCTGCGCTTGTACCACTACTCCTTGCCCCTTGTGTACACATACTGGGCACCCCCACCTACCTGCCCAGCTGCTTCCTGATGTTATTTTCTGTCCGTTCCCTGTTGACTGCCATGTTTTTGACTCTGTTATTGCCTACACCTTGTAATTCTCTCTGGTTGCACTCTGTACTGTTTAACCTGTACCCGATTGTCTATTGTTGATTGCCGTGCCTTAACCCTGTACTTGACTGCCATGTTTGTGACTCTGTACTATTATTGCCTGTACCTTGTAATTCTCCCGGGTTGCACCTGAAAATAGGCACCTGACTGTCTAGTGTGCTTACCTGGTAAACAAAATCTAAATAAATAAATAAATAAATGTAGCATATTTTGATTGCACTACTCCTTTAAACTTTAAAGCAAGAATCCTGGACCCACAATACAAATCAAAGCACTTGCTGAATGATGACACTTTCTTTTCAGATAAACAGACAAGAAATAATTGATGAAGTCAGTGCTATTACACTGAACGGAGTACAGAATCAGAACAATTTTCTTCAAAATACAGCACAGTACAGTACAGCGTCTGATGGCTCGTTCTCCGGTGTTCTGGTTGCTTCTTCTTCTTCTTCCTTTTTTTTCTGCCTACTGCACCGGCATCTTCTTCTTTTTCATCATCATCACAAAATAGCAGTGTTTCATGACTGCACAGTTCAGCTTCAGGTCTCTGGAGTCACACGCAAGATGTCATTGTAACTTCTTCATCCACTTCTTCTGACACAGCCTCAGCATAGACCATTGTTGAAATAAACCTGGCAGAGCCCAATACTGACTGGAATGAAGATCCTTTGAAATGCCGGAAATCCAAACAAAATACGTGACCTGCTTTAGTACAAATTGCTATGACGTACATGAATTGTTCTACTGGTGTTTTTTCAGAATGATTGTTTAGTTCAGCTGGTGATGTTATTACTGACACAAAATCCTGTTTGTCACCAGAAAATGCAGAGCAGCTGGCTCTGTAGTGTTAAGTGATGGGGCATTACTCTGGCATGCTGGGAGTCTGGGTTCACGCCCCGATCCTGGAAGTCAGGAGTGGAGTCCATCAGGGAGGGAGTTCAGAGTGTCCCTTGGACACTTCCCTCCTGGAGGTGGGTGGTTTGCTGAGCGCCACTGTACTAGCAGCTTCTGTTGATGGCTTAGCAGAGGTGTTCTAGGTGGTGTGGGTGACCTTACGCTGCTGAATACGTCCACCTCCAGGACGCCACCATGGCTGCATGGAAGAGGGAGGTTGGGGGATCCCCAGAACAGGGGAAAATGGCTGTCTGCAGCGCTGGATGATGGCTTTGGGTAGGCTTCCTTATGCCATTTGGCCGTACAGTGCATCATTTCTGCCCCTCCCGTGCCCAACGGACCCAGGCTGTCTGTTGTTCCGTGGTGTGCCAAAGGGGTCAGGGGCTCAAGGAGCCCCTTATGGGTGATACAGCCCCAGGAGGGAGCAAAAAATAAAATAAATAAATAAAAATGTGGAGCATCTGACATTTCTGAAAGTCAACATTCCTCATTTTATTTTCAAAAATGATACCTGAATGAAAGATATTGACTCTGAACTGGCCCTCTCCATGAAACAGTTTCTCCCGTTGTGCCTGTGGTAAAAATCCTTTGTGAATAGGGCATACTTATTAATACATGAGGCATGCATGAGATAGTGGTAACAAGTCGAGTGAGGCCAGGATTGCTTGAATGAACACAATGTGAATAGAGAAGTAAATAATAATATTAGAGGGTTCAGAGTACACATACTATAGCAATTGCATTTCATGTCCCAAACTTACTTGTTAGCATTACTTATCTGATCTGGATGCTAGGGTACTGTTGCATACTACTACTGCTTGGCAGCTACTGCATAAAATATTATTTTGCCACTTGACTGTACTGTAGTATGATAATAATACTATTGTTACTGTTTTTCTTACAACATATGGCTTAGCTGAAGATGAATGCTCTTCTTTGGATCATGTATTTTTCACATCTCTTCATTACCATATTTGGCTGCAGTTCCTTTACATAGAAAAATTTTACTATTCATTCATTCATTGCTTATAGTATGATGTAATACTACATCTTGGTTACATTGACTGGCTGGGCTGAGATTATATTTTATTTATTATATATACTTATAATAGTGCAAAGAAATGCAAACTAATGCACCTAAAAAACAAAAACACAGGGGAAGAGTATACAATGTGAGGGGAAGGTACTAACAGCAACAAAAATGGCAAAGGACCTGGGGTTAGTCATATCAGATGACCTTAAGGTAGGCAAGGATTGTGAGAAGGCAGTAAGGAGGGCTGGGGGATTCTGGGAGAGGCATCACCAGTAGAAAGCAAGAAGTTGTTATCCCTCTGCACAAACAGCTGGTGAGACCCCATCTGGAGTACTGCGTGCAGTTCTGGAGACCCCATCTCTGCAAGGACATAGATAGGATGGAGGCAATCCAGAGGAAGGCAACCAAAATGGTGCAGGGTCTGCACCAGAAGCCATATGAACAGAGACTAAATAAGCTTAATATGTATACCCTTGAGAAAAGGAGGGAGAGGGGGTACATGATAGAAACTTCCAAGTACCTCAAGGGAATCAACAAAGTCCAAGAGGGTAGCATATTTCAGAAAAGAGATGCGCAAGAACAAAGGGGCACAATTTGAAGATAGAGGAGGGATGGCTCAGGGGCAATGTGAGGAAGTATTTTTTCACAGAGAGGGTGGTGGATGCATGGAACAGCCTTTCTGAGGAGGTAGTGGGGTCAAAAACAGTGGGGGAATTCAAGAATGCATGGGACCGACATAAGGCAATTATAGTGGGGGGTAGGAGGAAGTAAACTGCTGGTTAACAGGATCTGCAGCTTATCCAATAGGTGGGAAATGGGCAGACTAGGTGGGTCAAGCAGTCCTTATCTGCCATCAAAGTCTATCTTTCTATGTTTCTGTGTAGTACTTGGCACTGACAGCAATTGTTTCTGGGAACTAGGAAGGATGTGTTATGTGTTTTATTGTCTGGGGCACACACCAGTGGCACACAGTTTGTTTCAGTAGTGACTACACTTGACTGAGGAGAGTGCCTGGGTGGTGGTCAGTAAGGTGTTGCTGAGTAGAAGTAGAAAACAGTGCCACCTGTTGGACCAGGTAGTGTACTTTACCACAGTACAGTGGGACATGCAATGTAGCTGCATCACATAGGTAGGGTGGGTTGGCCCTTACTGCTGCTCATTTGATCATTATCCGTTATTTTGGCTTGGTCTCGTCTGGAACAACTATCAAAAGAATATACCTAACATTGCTAAAAAAATATCTTAGCTGCTTGGTATTGATAGGTAGTAGGTACTTGCATCTCTCTCTCTCCTCCTGTACTCACGGGCCCAAGCAGGTATGCCACAGGGGAAGACCATGCAGGAGGTACTGATTGCTGTGTTTCAGCAGTTTTACATTACTTTTCATCAAAATTACTTAAATTATTCTCTTTGGGTCCCTGTGTTTAATATGATAAAGTTTGGTAACTTTTTATGCATTTCACCACATTTATTCAAATATTTATAAATTATCAGAACTAATCCAGCCACCTCTCGCTGACCACCACAGGAACAGTAGACGACACCTGCATCAGCCTTTCTAGTCCCACCTCGGCTTTGACTACTGGACTTGAAAACAGCCCACCCAATTGGTCACCTGTGTCCATTTAGGTGCTTCACAGGGTCTTGGGGCCATCTCCACAGTAGCTACTTGGGATTTAGATCTCGTTCGAGCTCAGTGCTCACCACATCCAACTGCCACACTACTACTACTATGAGAATCAGTGCTCCAGTCCAGGGTAGTGAGGGCTCCAGCTGCTTCCCTCCCTCCTCCCCAATTGCCGCAGGAACACAGGACGATGCCTGCATCAGCCTTCCTAGCCCCAGCTCGGCTACGACTCTAGGACTTGAAAACCACCCACCCGACTGGTTGCCTGCATCCAGTCAGGCACTCCAGCAGGTCTTGGGGCATTTCCTTTCCACACTAAAAGGACTTCCACGTGAATGGTCCTCTGCACCACAGTCTGGAACACTAAGGACCACATAACAAAGGACATTGGAGTCTGCCCAACGACATCAGCACCAGGAGGCAGTGGCGGCCAGGCCTGCTGCTCAAATATGCACCTTGCAATCATTCTGGGACATTATTGTATGCTACTCAGGCAGGACTTTAAGAAACTCTACAAAAAACCTTCATGCTCTGAACTCTGAATTTGACTGTGGTTACAGTTGTGTCTTATGCCAGCAGGTATTATGTGTCCCCTTACATACAGGGATTGCACTGCAGCATCTACTAATTGCACTAGTTCTATGATCTTTTACTGAACAACTACTGTGCTGTAGTATTCTAAATTGTTTTTAGTAAGTCATAATCTGGGGCCTGCCCACACAGTAGTGTAGGTAGTAGCCAATTTTTTCTGAGGATAGCTACTGTTTTTCATGCATCTTACTGGTATGCTTAAAACCTGATATTCTACAGAGTCTAGCCTACACCCCATATAGTTTGGCCTCATTTTATGTTTTCTGTAAATTTACTGGTAATTTTTATCTCTGCTGCATTTGTTACTAATTTGGTCGTGGGCTGTTCTTAAGGGAATTTGACTGGTGGTGCGTCTTGTTACACAAGCTGTTGAAAATGCACTATCTTGTCAGCCTAGGAGCCGTTCTGCTAGCCTTGCAAGTGACTATCATCTACCTTACTAGCTCAGGGACTTGCAACTCTCCTAAGTTCTGTAGTACCCTGGAGGACTCCAGCTTCTCAAATCTGATTTTTTCAAGTGTATGGTCCCTAAACCTCACCTATCTGCTCAAGAAAAAGGATGTGGTACTCCTGACCCATTTTGTCAGAAGTAGATTGCATTGCCCATGAATACCCTATATTGGTCTTCTCTGTCATTCCCAGCTTGGCTCCCAGCCCTGTTGACTGTGATTGCTGGTGATGTTGAACCTAATCCCAGGTCACCCCAGTGCAGCTCTATCATCCTGGCATAATGCCAAAGGCCTAAAAATAGCACACGTGAATGTCCAGAGTATTATGTCTAACTTGGTGGAGCTCATTGCCTGGGTTGGATACTATAACCCTGATATACAGGCCTAAATGAGACCTGTCTGAAGCTTACTGTGTCAGATGCTGCCTGTGCCCTGCCTGGCTTTATTCTCATCATGTCTGACTATCCTGGATCTAAGCATGGAGAAGACCTTCTTTTATACTATAGACATTACGTTAATGTCTCCCTGATCTAGCAGGCTCTTTCCATATCCTAAGTCTGTGAATTTTTGCATATATATAATTTTTATGGGTTGTACTAAGAAAATATATCTGGTCTGTACTTATTACCCTCCCTCAGGGGGCATACAAGGGTTAACTTTTCTCCTGGAGGCTGTTGATGCTAAGGTTGGCCCCAATGAGCTGTTAATCATGAGTGACCTAAACCTGAATTGGCTGGGGAGCAATGGCCTTTCCTAGAGGGGCTTGGTCTGAAGCAACTTATCTCCTCTTCTACCAGACTCTCCACTAATGGAGGTCAAAACTCTCTTCTGGACTGTGTCCTGTCAAACAGAGAAGAGTGGATCCACCTATCTGGGACCTTCTCAGATGCCATCACTGATCACACTCCCACCTACTGTGTATGGAAAGTGAGCTTGCCTAAAGTTCCTCCTAAGGTCATCTCCCTCTGTGACCTATCTAAATTGGATGAAATCTCCTTCCTCAGTGACCTTGTCCACACTGACTGGTCCTCTGTATTGTTGGAGGCTGATATGTCTGTTTCTCTCTTCAGTTTCCTCTCCATCTTGTCTGCCCTGCAGGACAAACATGCCCCTTTCATGGGGCGAGTACAGGGCACAGTCACAAAGTGGTTGCACAGTGACTTGCTAACACTGATGAAATCCAGGGACAAATCCTGGGCTAAATTTAAGTCCAAAGCATCAGTTTAACATCAGGGAACAGCACTGGGATTGAATGCTCATGATAAAACAACATGGGCTCGATTCTCAAAGTCCTGAGACTGACACAAGGTGCTTGCGCTAAACAAAAACAGCGCAAGTGGCACCTTGTGTCAAAAACTACCCCCTTAGCTATACACAAAAGCAGCCTATGTCAACCATAGGCTGCCTGCCCCAAACAGGGCTTGCACCACCCATGCACCCAGAAATGGGCTGTGACATGCTGCTAGGGGGCATGTGGCAGTAGCAAGCTGCCACATCCCTGTAATTGGGATTCTCAGAACTCTCTCAAAGGGAGAAATTCTGAGTACACTTAGACCAGCCAGGGTTGGTCTAAGTG
This sequence comes from Neoceratodus forsteri, assembly GCA_016271365.2. Lineage (NCBI taxonomy): Eukaryota > Metazoa > Chordata > Ceratodontiformes > Ceratodontidae > Neoceratodus > Neoceratodus forsteri. The sequence goes on along the minus strand of CM057449.1, from coordinate 1,268,549,487 downwards.
TACTTAGAAGAATTTCCTCTTGAAGAGTTTGATAAAGGACACACAGTCTGAGTGGGGCGATATGTGTCTTTAAATTAGGCACTAAATAAATGTAATTTTGATTATGGAGTTTGTTTTAGAGTGGTGCCTTTTTAAAATAGAGGTGGAGAGTGCCTGATTTATTTTCCTGTAAATTTAAGTCCACTCGTGCTATGGCCATCTTTCTTGAATACAAATGACTCAGGAACGTCTGCAAGAAAGCCATATGACAGGCTGAAAATGAGTTCTGCATCTGTTAAGGATCCTTGCAGTTTCTGGTGGAACATCAAAAATGTGGTTGGTGGCACTGCGCTTGCAATATGCAAATAAACTCCTCCTGGATGGGGTAAACTATAACAACCCACTTACGATAGCCAATGCATTCAATAAACAATTCTCAGATTATCTTCCCACACTTCATTTGCTAGTACCACTTGAAAATGTCCACCTGTATCTCCCTATCATCCCCCAAACAACCCCTCTTCTACTTAGAAACAGTATCAGTAACAGAAACGGCCAGGCTCCTAGGTAGAATCTCACTGTTGATCAGTGCTGGCTTTGACAACATGGAGCCCAAGCCTATATGCTAGTAGGTGCTTCTCTCCTTACTCCCTCCATAGCCCATATCTTCACTTCTCCTTACTTATTGGGGTTGTCCCAGGCATGTGGAAGGAGGCTAGGGTGGTCCTGATTTTTCAAGTAAGGAGACCCTAAAACTATGGGTAATTATGGCTACATTGCAATACTATCTGTGATCAGCAATGTCCTTGAGAAGATTGTTGTCTACCAGGTCACTGAATACCTTTACTCCTAGAATGCATTGGCCCTGGAGCAGCATGGCTTCTGAACGGGGCACAGCACCTCCACTACTCTTGGCACTGTTACCTCTTCCATCAGAGATGCTATGGACTGTAACAAACTTATGGGGGTGGTTTTGTGGATCTTTCAAAAGCTTTTTTTTAAATCTTCATTTATTCTTCAGAGTGAAGCACAGGTGATATCATCAATAACATACTTCCATAGCATCATACAACAAATAAAAGTGGCAATGATTAAGATAGTATCATAATACTGTTAATGACCGAAATACTGCTCAACAATATGCCAGCTACTACATTTCAGTAACTGAGTATGGCCCTAGGAATTGTACCCCTAGTAAGTCCGGAGGTCCAGGCTGATCCAACACAATGGCTGTAGGGTTGGTTAACAAACCGCTCTGAAACCAGATTCCCTCCAAACCATCATGTTACAAAAGTGGCATCTTATTATGACATATAAAAACCCAGCTCCGTCATTTAAGTTCAAATTGTGATTCATGGCCAGTCAGATATGCCGTAAGGCATTCCACATTATAGATACTGTTAATAATATCATACATGTTCCTAAATACTTACAGCAATGACCCATTTTGGTGTTGATGTAAGTAATAATTAGGCATCAAGACCCCCCGTGAAGCAATAAAATAAGTAAATAAAGCCCCCCTCCACTGCTGCTTCATTGAAAGCAGTGGTGTCTGTAATGTCACTAAATGGTCAGAATACCCATGTAAACTTGCGCACGCTCTGTTGGACCCAGGCGGCACTTCCGTATTCGTCTAAAAGTTTTCGGCGGTTTGGTAAAATATACAGACTGTTGCAAAAATGATACTGATGGCAGCCCCGGACTCCCATCACTGCTTAGAAAGGTAAGTGGGGTGGAAGTGGGCTCATGTCGTTAATTTGCAGCTCTCCTTTAATAGACAGAGTAGTATATTTTAACTAGGTCTCAGAAGAAATACTGGATCGTAGTTCAGTATTGCAAGCCTTTAATATTGAGTGTGTAGTGTCCCCAAGGTGTTTTTGTAGTCGTTTTTATGCCAGTCCAATCAAATGGGAGCCCAAATCTACACTAAAAGAATCTGCCAACATTTTAAGGAATAAGAAAAGAGGTTTTGGGAGGCAACTCTTCTACGGTCCCTTGTGGAGTAAAATGGCACAATCTGAAAATACTGGAAATATTCCCCTATTAGTTAAAGAATATTGCGACTGCAGGTCTGCAAAGAGGCAAATTCCATAAGAGTCCAAAAACTGAAAGATGTACGTTAGACCTAATTGGTGCCATCTACAGAAAGTGAGGTCAATATGGGCAGGTGAGAAATTCTGTCTCTGTAACTAGTTGGCGAAAATAATAAAAAACTGTGCTAAAGAAGGGAGGGCCCTAAGGGAAAACCAAACCTGAAGAGTTTGCGCTGTGTATGGACTAAATTCCCAATGATTTGGGCAATCCAACAATGGAGTAAATAATATTCTCCCTGACTCATGTATAGCATTCATTTTTTTTTTATTTACTATGCTTTTTCTGGGCCGAGGTCCGTCAATACTCCGCCCTAGTCACGGCCCCCCTGTGCCTCCACCTCCGATCATTGCCAGTGCTCCCCAGTCACCCCCTGGCTTACCCCCCAGAGGGCGGGGTTGTGGCGACTTCCTCAAGGTCGCCGCAAGACGAGTATCTAGTTGGTGAGCTGGCATCGGAGACTAATGGAGACCCAAGGGGGAGGGCATCACGGAGACAGACTGAGCCTGGTATTTTCTTCCCCTTGTAAGCGAGGGGCGGGGACATGCAATGATGACCAGCATCTGCCCGGCCCCCTGAAAGTCCAGACGTCGGTGTTGCTAGTGGCTGTCCTAGCCTCCGCTGGGTGTTGCTAGACACTGAACATTCACACCCTCCCTCCCCCCAAGAGAAGGAGATCCGTCTAGAGACGCTCTATCCTTCTCCCCCCGGCCGGCCCTCCAGCGACCCAAGTCCGTTCCTGCACCTGGGTCACCGGCATCGCAAGCGGAAATCCAACCGCTGCACTGGTGGGCCGGCCCATGCATATCATTAATAATAAGTTCAATATGTTTCCATAGTGAGGTAAAGTTAGGTTTCAGCTAGAGGAGAACTGTATGTACTATAACCACTAGAAAATAAGTATGTAAATCTGGAAGATTTAATCCCCCTTCTACAGAGGTAGATGAAGGAGTCTCCATCTAAATCGGGGCCTTTTCCCATTCCAAACAAACTGCAATAATATCTTATTCCAGGATGTAAAGTAGAAAGGGGATGGGGCCAGGGGAATCGTCTAAAATAAATAAAGAAGAGGAGGTCAAATATTCATTCTAATAACATCTATTCTGGAATAGTTTTGAATAGTTTCAGTTAATTGAGTAATTAATTATTTGGTTAGTCTTAGGTATAGTCTGACAAATACCTGTTCTTACTGTTTAGTTTTGAATAGAGTGTAGTGTAACATAGTATGTATTACAGTATTTCTTACAAGTTGAACCTGGAATGATTTGATCTGTTGATCTTTAATGTCGTACTATGCAAATATGTTTCTATTCTATTAGGTTACTGTACTATTGTATTTGAAATAGTCTTTAATCTATTCTGGATTAAAAAGACAAATGTAACTGGGACCATTTATATAAATCTTGTTCAATGTTTTGTGATAATGGTTCAAAGTCAACCAGTTCTTATCTCTGAAGGTTTTGACATAAATAAATGCCCAGGTATTTAATTTTAGTTTTCTGCCATCCCATGGGAAATGTGGACGTTAGGGTTGTGAGGGTGTAAAATTCAAAGTTAAGACTTCTGTTTCTTTTAAAAGCTTTTGACATGGTGGACCGTAAGTCCCTTTGCCTCAAGTTCCGCTCATCTGGACTTTCCACCTATACTGTTGCCAGGTTCTCTAATTATCTTCATGGTAGGCAACATCTAGTTAAATTTAACATGGCAGTATCTGAGCTACAATGGCAATTGCGCAAAAGTTTACCAGTACCCCATTAAACTGGGGGTCCCTCTGGCTCCATACTAGGGCCTCCTCTTTTATCCCTATTCATAAATTAACTGATTAGGGTGCTTGCTCTCAGTTTCTCCACTTTGTTTGTGGATGACTTTGTATTGATAACCAGTGCAAACAATATTAGTACCATTAAAAGTAATACAAAATCACACATACCCCCATAATGCAAAGCATCACAGGATGCATATGCAAATCATCATGACATTTTAGGCTGGTTCAGCTTTAAGCAGGAATGTCTGGTGCCAAAGGGCCTCTCACATAATCTGCAAAAGTGCAAACAGAAGACACAGACACGTGTTTCGGGCTATCCAGGATTTATCAGTGTGCCTCATCTGTATGACACCCCAGGGGAAACGAACTAGCCCTAAGTTGGTCTTAGGGGTTTGGGTCATGATGAGCCCATAAAAACCAAAAAAACAGGCTAAAAGACAAGGAACCTCTGTGCAAAAGCACTTATGCAAGGGTTACCCCAAAGGGCACTGGCCATAAAGACAAGTTTCAAAGAAATACAAAAACACACATATCCCCATAATGCAAAGCATCATAGGATGTATATGCAAATCACCATGACATTTTAGGCTGATTCAGCTTTAAGCAGGAATGCATGGTGCCAGAGGGCCTCTCACACAATCTGCACAGGATGCAAACTGAAGGCAAAGACATGTGTTTTGCCCTACCCAGGACTCATCAGTGTGCCTCATCTGTATGACACCACAGTGGAAATGAACCAGCCCTAAGTTGATCTTATGGGTTTGGGTCATGGTGAGCCCCTCAAAAAAAAAAAAAAAAACATGCTAAAAGACAAAGACTCTCAGTGCCATTAGTACCATTAACTCACAAGTAAAAGATGACTTCCACTGTATCCATTCTTAGATCACAGCAAATAGGTTGGTTTTCACTGTGATGAAGATGCTGGCAATGCTCTTTGACTCAATGGTAAAATCAAGTGCTGCCTTGAACCTTTAGTAGTCCCCAGCACTGAAGAGTCCTCTGCTGAGCCAGCCTGCCGGCGCAGCAGTTGGATTTCCGCTTGCGACGCCAGTGACCTGGGTTTGGGAGTGAGCCTGGACCGCTGGAGGGCTGGCTGGGGGAGAAGACTTGAGTGTCCCACAACTGCTCGACTTCTCTGGGAGGAGGGTGGGGATCAAGGTCTGTAGCTTGCCTGACCCTGAGCAGAGGCTCGAGGTATGGCAAGTCCTGCAGTTGCAGGAGGGACTGGTGGAGACATGTGGTGGACATCAGCTCGTGGCACCTTGACGTCAGGGCGCACACCGCCAGTAGGGAGAAAAATGGAGGAAAATGCATCCTGAAGCATGGGTAGATGGGGCACCAACCTGACCCTAATTTTGGCTGCCTGCCTGTCCAACGGGGGACCTGACAACACTTGAAGATATTGGAGCATCAGGGCACCGCCCTGTACCTGCCTGGGGGGTACAGCCACGGCTCCATGGGGAACCTCCAGGGATTTAAGGTAAGGCAAGCTGTGGAGTGGTCTAGGCGACTCCCGAAGAAGCGCAACTCCAGGGTGAGGGGAGGAGAATAAACAGAAAGTTAAAAAAAAGAAAAAAAGAAGACGGGTCCTCTGCTATCACTGTGTTCTCCTTTAAGTACCTTGGAGTGACCCTGGACCCTTAGTAAAATCTCTCCCTGCATATCTCAAATGTGTGTAGAGCTGAAAACTGCAAACTGCGTCTGGCCTATAGAACCAAACATATCCTCACCTCTAAGGCTCCTATTCCCTTGCTGGGGTGGTGGGGGTGCTCCTTCCCAGCCTTAATTATGGGCTCATCACTTATGCAAATGTGGCTAAGGGTTCACTCTGTAAATGGGACGCAGCATATAATAACATTTGTAGGTTTGCTTTGTAAGTTGCCTGTCTCACGCACCACCGTGACCTCTACAGCAAACTGGGCTGGTTATACCCTGCAAACAGTCATTCGCTTTCCTTAGGTTGTTTTGTTGTCAAGCCTCTCAGAACTGCTACCCCATCTATCCTGGCAGGTCAAATAAAAACACCTTTTTGGAGCTAATGATTCAGATCCACTGACCAGTCCCTGTTAATGATTCCTAAGACTCGTATCGCCTCAGGTGACCAGGCCATCGTTGTCAGCTGTTTTTTGCATAGGCTGTTGGACTCCAGGCTGAACTGGTAAGGGTATAGGAGACCTTCTACTCCATCGAGGGGTCACCAAATTTTCCTAAATGTTATATCCCCATTGTTATTTGAAAGTAAAGCTGTGACTCTGGGCATGCATATTAGCAACACGGCTTTTCTTTTCAAATATTGATTTAACAGGGTTACAATCTTCATTTTAAAAGGGGAGTGAAGTTACAATATTCAACTCACTGACTATTATGAGAAACAGTTTCATGATATAAAAAAAAGAAAATGACATAACCTGATAGTGCTTGAAAAATTCTAAACTCATCTATGAACGAGTTTACCAGCGCCATGGTGCCATGTTGAAATGTGAACACATCAGTGCAGCTGACTGTCAGAGGTAGAGCAGGTTGCTTAAAAATGATAATATAAAGAACAATTACAAGAAATGGCTATAATATGAAATTTGAGGACCATGTATCATGGGGACCTGCATTTAAATGGCTGCAGGCACATATCTGAAATGCGGGTATAAAATTCAGCAAAAAGGTGACACTGTCCCTTTAAACAAACTTGTCTTCCGATATTGGCAAAAAAAATAAAAATAAAAAAAACAACAACCAAACTCTATCTGCTCTCTTACACATGATGTTGAAAAGTTAAACATAATCATAACATGCTCAGTTCTCACTTTCTTTCATGGCAGACTTCCCTCCTGCTTCAGTTGTCTGCTCCATTTCAAAAGTCCGTTTATTTTTTTTGAGTGGATTTTTTTAAACAAACATTAGAATTTTTTTTGAGGGGGAGGGCAACAACACCTTTATCTGGTCTCAGCTCCTGTCTTCCTCCCTCCCGCTTCTAGTTGTGTGCTCTGTTTTAAAGTAGCATTCAGGGCAGACAGCGACATGTTGATCCATTCTCGAACATAACAAACAAAAACAGCTTTCATTTTTAATGAAGAACATGGCAGCGTTTAGGAACAGAGAGCATATTTGTTCTTCTCCTGGCTACTAAAGGGGAACTACATTACCAACAGAGGAAAAAGAAGAAGAGCAAAGGAAGGATTAGGATATAGCCAAAAAAATAATTAAAAAAACACATCGTAAAATCGCAATTATGCACTTCAGGGTGTGGATTACTGTGCGAGTTACCCACTCCTGGTGCGATTAAGTCACTTGGCCTGTGACCTCTTGATGCAGCACATCAGTTGTAGGTAAATCCCACAACAACCCACACCCTGTCATACATTATTGTTTAAATAACCTTTTGTTGCTGAAATTAGGGGCCATGTATACTCATAACGAGGGACACAGGACCTCATAATGAGGGACACGTCTTCAGGTAAGAAACAACACACCACAGGACATGGGTTGATGGAGACTTAAACCAGTCCTACGTGCGTTATGAAGCATGTGGCCACAGGCCAAGTGCCTTCAACCACCTGGGAAGTGCATTAAATCTCCATAAATCCATGCCCTGGAGTTGGTTATTCCACTTATTTGCAGAGGGAAACTGCATTTCAATGCTGTTGAAAAAATGATTCAGTCCTGCTTGCAGTCTGATGAATGAGCTAGCAGTGTATTGTTTACTGACGTTCCCTTGCACGTAACCACAGAACTCCTACAGTGTGGCAGCAAGTTTGTCAGTGAAGACACTTGTCAAATTGATGGCTTTTTTGGCAGTGGTAAGCCAGTCTTAACACTTTTACTGCAACGGTGGTGGTTTTGTGTGTCTTGGACTTGTTTTTTCCTTTTTGCTTCAGCACATGAAGATCTGAGGCTGTGAGAATGACATGATGGCCACTGGTGTCGGGGCAGCTTGAGGTTTCGGTAGCACAAACTGCTTTCTGCTGTTTTTTTCAGGCTCTGAACTCCCAAACTTCTTTTCTGCTCATTCATCTATCCTAAGTAGGCCAATTAGGCAGAAGCTTATAGAGTACACTATATTTATAAGCTGGTATAGCATAGCAAACACTCTGCATATTAGAGAGTAATGCTAACCATCTTCTGAATTGCATAGCACTGGACTGCTTAACATTTCTGATGTTTTTATTCAGGTTTATCTATCTGTGTCATACATTATCACAATTAATTAGCACTTTCACATTTAGAGCTGCTAATAAATACTTTTGGCATATAAAGTGGGTATGGACAATTGAGGAATCTGATTGGCTGGCACCCCTTCCCAGCCATACTTTTTTTCTGATGTAAACCCAATAAAAAATGAGTCCCCAAAATGGCAAGCACCCCAAAAAAATATCAGTAAGCCACCCACTGTTCAAGCCTCGGATAACTGGACCTTGATTCCTCACTAACACCACAGTTTTAGCGAGTGAAACAGGAACCAAGAAATAAAAACTCAAAAGGGTCACAACACTGAAATGTGTTGTTTCTACTTAGAAATCACATTGCTGTCCCTCCCGAGCTACTCTTTTCTCCTCCTCACTTGCTGTTTTACAAATGTTCCACACTCTCTCTGAAGCCCTAAGCAGAGGGAGACTGGCGGGAAGTTTATGGAAGTTGCTACTGCAGGTGGCAGCTTGCTGCCAGTAAGATCAAAAGCAAAATTGCTGTCTTGCCTGCAGCTTGGCGTAGCGACTTGGCAGCTCTCTTCAGCGCCTCTAGTGACAGCGCTTCATGTAACGGTGTCTCTAGCAACCTAAAGAAAGTGGAGGGACTATTTCACATCAAGCTAGAATTTTTTTTTTATTTTAGTATTTTTTTTTTTATATTACAGTTACATATACCCATTTTATAAGCACAATATGCTCTGATAAATGTACTTCTAGAGGCAGTAAGGCACTCTGCCTGTGGACTTGCATCTCACTATGCTCATAGGCGAGCATATATCAGAGCATAACTCACATCCTGTCTTGTGTTATTGCTTACTTATTTAATACCCTGGGGTACATATAACTCATTGTCTTGTCTTGTGTGTCTCTTGGTGAAGGGGGGGAAGTCTGTCAGTTGTTTTGAATTTCAGTTCTGTTCTGTATTCACGAGGGAGAAAGGAGGCAGCTACCGCAGGGGGTGGATGGGGTGAAGAGGAGGTAATGGACGGGGTGATCACTGAGGGTAGGGTACTGGAGGGGTTAAGGGATCTGGGGGTAGATAAGGCACCAGGACCAGCTAGCATACATCCCAGGGAGTTGAATGAAATGACTGAGATCCTGGCTGGACCGCTGGCAGAACTATTCAATACCTCCCTAGTCATAGGGTGTGTACTGCATGACTGGAGGATGGCCCATATGGTACCCATTCATAAAAGTGGACCAAAGGATGAGCAGGGTAATTACAGGCCAGTAAGCTTAACTTCCATCGTGGGGAAGCTGATGGTGACCTTTATGGAAGACAATGGGCTCCAGGACAGTCACCAGCATGGGTTTGTCTCTAGAAAATCCTGCCAGACGAACCTAGTTGAGTATTATGACTGAGTCACGAGGGAACTGGACAAGGGTCCTGTGGTGGCTGTCATATACTTGGGACTTCAGTAAGGCATTCGGTGCTGTGTGGGAGGTTGGAAGGGAAGTTGAGATACGTGGGGGTGGGGACTAAGATGGTTAAATGGATTGAGAATTGGCTGCAGGGGAGACAGCAGAGGGTGGTGGTGGTGGTGGGGGAACGCTCATCTTCAAGGGCTGTGACGAACGGGGTGCTGCAGGGATCAGTACTGGGGCCAGTGCTGTTTGGAATATTCATAGCGGACATCTCGTATGGTGTCAGGAATAAGATCGGTCTATTTACTGATGATACCAAATTGGGGGTGGTGGTGGACGACATAACAGGTTGGCAGGGGCTGCAGGACGACCTGACCAAACTGGTGGAGTGGTCGGAAGCATGGCAGCTGGGGTTCAGTGCGAACAAGTGCAAAGTCCTGCACTTTGGAGCAAAGAACCCAGGGAGGGGTTACCAGCTGGGAAGAGTGCAGCTAAGTTCCACCGAGGAGGAGAAGGATCTAGGGTTGGTTGTAACAGGGAAGATGAACACTACAGAGCAGTGTAGGAGGGTGGCAGCAAAAGCTAACAGAACAGGATGCTGTGTTGTATCGTGAAAGGGATCTCCTCCAGGAGCAGGGAGATGATTCTGCCTCTCTACAGGGCACCGGCCAGGCCTCGCCTGGAGTACTGCGTGCAATTCTGGCACCAGTATCTGAAGATGGATGTGAAATTACTGGAAGGGGTACAACTATTGGCAACCAGGATGATCCAGGGACAGAGACTGGAGGACAGACCATACGAAGAGAGGCTGAGAGAGTTGAACATGTACTCCTTGTAGGAGAGAAGGGACGGGGGAGGGATTTGATTGAGACCTTTAAGTATATAAAGGGGCTAAACAAGGCAGGCACTGAAGGGATGCTCAGGCTGAGGAGGGGGAGGGACACGAGAGAGCACGGCTTTAGATTGGAGGGGGAAGATTTAGGACAGAAATGAGGAGACACTCTTTCATGGAGAGGGTCGTGGCAGAATGGTATGCTCTACCAGGGCCGGTGGTAGCCTGTAAGATGGTAGGTAGTTTCAAAAGGGGATGGGACGGGACGGGACGGGATGGGACGGTGGGGGGGCAGCTGCAAGGCGAGGATGCTTACTGCACATTCAAGCAGACTTGATAGACCAGGCAGGGGTGTTGGCAGGCATACGCACTGTACTCAGCAGAGTACAGTAAAAAAAATCAGATGAGGCAACAAATCAGGCAGGGGCAACAAAAAGAGGAAAGCAAGGACATTACCAGTCACATTGTGTCTGTGTCGCACTGAGACCTTTTGCCTTTGTTGTTCACCATGGGGCACTGACGCTACCAGCCAAATACACAAACAAGAACAACCTACCAGGAAGGCAGAAAAAATAAAGGTAGGAGGATTACAGGAAGTAACCGACTCACTTGAATTCAGACATGACAAGTGGGGGCAGGCCTATTCTTGGTGTGGCGTCGCAGCACATATTTTGGTTTATGTTTACATAATGGCGGGGGGGGGGCAACAGTGCATCAGTTTTGAGTACAACTTTAAAATTCCTGGCTACACCCCTGAGACCAGGTGGCCTATTTCTGCTGGCAAATTCGTATGTTCGCAGGGCAGTGTATTAATTTCATTATTTGTGGTAACTTAAGGCTGTTCTTTATCACCGTGTGTCGTACTGCTCCTACCCAGTTCTACATATTCCTATACATACTAGGTAGAAACCGGGACAGACAGTTGCTGTCCCTTTAAGACGGCGAAGTGCGGTGCCTGACGGGTAGCAGCTGTTTTCCGTGACCCGGAGGCGTGACTCGGCACAAAGTAGCAAGCCGGGAGCTCCTAGTTTAGGGTGTCAGTGGAGAGGCAAGTGAAGAGAAAGGGCTATCTGGATCCATGTTTTAAAATTCTCCGGTTGCCCGCAGTAGTTGTGTTTCCACGGAAGATGGTGGGCGTGAAGGTGATCAATAGCGACGCCGAGTTCCAGCCCGAGCTCAGCAGTGCCGGCTCCAGGCTCACCGTCGTGAAGTTTACCATGAAAGGGTAAGGTTGGCAATCCGGGGCCTGGCTCTTGCGTGATGAACAGGCCTGCTGCTACTACTGATGATAAGTATTAGTCAGCTAAATACTCCATGCGCATGGGATGATGTGTGTACCGTGAAAGGGAACGCTGTCGGCACACCACGCAGCGACCTGTCATTGTTCCCTTGCTGGAATGTCTTGTGTAAAAATGACATGAAGGAATAGTTTGAGTCTGGAATTTGTATTGACTGACTGACTGTAGTTGAATGTGTAAAATTGTCAGCATACTTTCCTGATGGAATTTAATCCAGATAGTTTACCAAAGGATTTGATAGAAAAAACGCAGACTATCTTGAAAACAAAAGTGGTTTAGCATATTATGCAATATTTTAGCCAAAGTAGTAGGTGTTTCTCTATATAGTAGCATAAATTCTACAGTGCAGTAGAGAGTGGGCTACATAACTGATGTATTTAACAGGCTTGAGAACCAGGAGCCCAGCTCCGCCCCACCATAGTCACATACAGGGTGTGACTCTAAGCAGGTCCTCTCTGTCAGCTTTTAGACCTCGGTCTGAACCTTCAGCATGGCCCCAGTATCTGTAGGGAGAACTGTTTGCTTAGTGATTTTGTGCTGTGAGCGAGTCTACCTTGGAATCAATGAGAATCTTTGATATTTTGCTATGCACAAATCCGATTCTGCGTGTCATCAGACTAGATGATCCATAGAATGATAACGGTGATGGGGAGACCACCATACATTTCTTATGACCCTATGCCTGACTCCTCCTTAGAACGTTCTTCCCATCTCTGCCAGCCCTTGTATAAGCAGAACCAATCTTTCATATGAAATGCAGCAGGGCCTGAGAGTCGGCCTTTCTGTGGTATCCACTTGGAAACCAGGTATGTTCTGATTTCAGACACCATTTCGGTTTGAGACATTCTGTCATTCCTTGCTAATACTGAGGCAGCCCCAGCCAGTTGTGCACAGTTCACACAAACTGGTCTTGTATGAGCAGGACGTAATGCTGATTTGCAGTCTCCAGAAAAGGGATTTTGCACAAGGAATCCTGAGCAGTCCGGTTTACCAGTACAGACTTTTATATTGCAAAATAGTCAAGTTACTGCACAACATACAGATGAGAGCCTGTTGGGGCAGTATCACATGGTCTGCCACAATACCAAGTGCAGTAACTCCTTACTGTTTACAGCAGCCAGGGGAAAGGTAACTGCAGGTTGTAAATTACTACAGATGGCAACATAGTAGTAGACAGCCAGTATAAGATGGGTGTGGTAGGGGATTTAGAGAAAGGGCAACCGAGAGACTCCCTATGTAGGGCATGGGAACAAATTAGTTTTAAGAAAGCAAAAGGGAGAAGTAGGAGTACAACGTGAGTAGGAAGGAGGCAGACGGGCACAACACAATATAAACAGACTATAAATGAAAGGACAGATTATAGAGGTGCAGTTTAATGGGTGTGGGGCTGCAGTCTTTCTGGAGACTGAGGTGCTGCCCAGGGTTAGCATTAACGGTGTGCTCTGAGTACGGTCAGTTATTACAGGAGCACATTTTCTTTGACGAAAATTCAGTTATCTGTGCACCTCTTATCTTTCAGAAGCACAGTTAGTGGCAGGAGTTCCAGGCAGTGGGAGGGTGGTGGGGGAGTCCAGAAGGGACATTGAGATGTAGATCAGGCTTTTGTTGTTCATAATTTGGCAGAGTTCAAAGCTAGATCTGCAAGTTATTGGGCAAGCGGGAAGCCATCAAGTTAGTAGGTGGGCCAGCAAGTTAATGCGCGCTGCAGCATGCTGGCAAGGAACAAGCTTGTTGGCAGCCAGCACAGGCTTGTATACACATATATGTAGGCAGAGTACAAGTATCGCAGCTAATAGACAAATGCCCACGTAGGCAGGGAGGTAGGGGTTGAGTGGATGTGAGACCACAGGCACATTGATTCATTGAGGGAAGGGGGCATGCCAAATGAATCTGCCAGATTTCTTTGACTGGGTGATCAGGTAAATAGATTGGGGGAGGGCATGGATGTGGCCTATCTGGACTTCAGCAAGGCCTTCAAGTTTATTTTCAAGAAAACTCCATTGAGCACGCTTCATTTACAAGGAGGCCCTGTCAAGGACACATGATACAAATACAAGCATGCAAAGTACATCCAGTAAAGAATACAATATATGAAGTGACTTAATACATACACTCATAAGTACAAGAATGGGTATACAGTACACATACACATGTAAAACGAGTCATCCAAAGGTATTTAGGTTACAGGTTTTACAGGCGAGCAGCCGTTATGTTGCTGGCTTTCGAGCAGACGAGACAGACCATTTGGCCTATTCTGCTGGCTTTTAGTATGTTAGTAAGGCTAGCAATAAGTTTTTGCAGATGGCTGTCCAGTGGGCAGGTGCAAGATTCATTTTGACTGTCCCACGGAATTTGTACCTGGCCTGTTTTTGTTTACTAATTTTACATTTATGTTTCCAAAAAATGAGCTAATAACTAGTATGCCACCAGGCTGTTGCAGTGTCTTGAAAAGGGCTTAGTAAATGATGGTGCCCATTGAAAGGTGCCCTAACAAGGGCTACTCAGTATTAACCACTGGCTGGGACATGGCCTTGAAAAGGAAATAACAAGTGTGCCCTCGGTTCAATTCCCTCTTCTGCTCAATAGTAGCCCTGACAAGGCACTTGCTTAACTTCCTTCTGCTCCTTCTGCTTAACTCCCTTCTGCTCTGCCCTGACAAGTCAATAAGCTTCCTCTGCTCCTGTGTATACCACAAGCACTAAAAGTCTTTCCCCTAAGCAACAACCTTGACGAGGGCTTTTAACCAGCCTCTCCATTTCATGTCTCTGGAGCCCTTCCTGCCCCTCACTAGGGGTTTAAGTGGTTGTCTCAGGCCATTGAGTTCCTTTCCTGATCTCCAAATATTGAGTCTCCCACTCTTTCTGCTTTGACTATTTGCCATGGAAAGGGCCTTCAAATACGATTTTCTAGTCCTTACAATGGCTTTTAAGTAGTCTTAGCTAGTTGAGAGCCCTGGGGAAAGAGTTTTTATTTTGCACTCTCAAAACTCTTCTGCCAATGAAGAACAGCTGTTCTTGGGCTGGTATTGTAAGTACAGCACACAGAAAAATGCAATGTAGAGAGCAAAAGGAATATGGGGAACTACACATGCACAATGACAGGGAACACCTAGCGCAGCCTGTTGCTTGAGAAAACTGCCACCACACAGGAGAGATAATGACGGGGTGATGAACTGAATAGGACATCTCTCAACATGACACCATGATGTTGGGATGTCCATAGCCCAGCCTTACAGGTTGCAGCATCTCCGAGGTCCTAGTGCCAGCTAATGCTTTTTCATTTGGTGCCTGTCCCAGGGACAGGCAGAAAAAGGAAGCCAGCTGTCCCTGGGGAAGACTGGGTGTCTGGGATAGGCAGGCAGGTGGTTATATTGACCCCTGTATGTTAGTATATAAAGTCTCGTAACATCTGCACATACGTGAGGGGAGGAGGGGGGACAGTCGAGCATTTTTTGGGGGGACCAAAGGTTGGTCAGAGTGCTAGGATATGAAAGTAGACCATAGGGTAGGAGTTCTAATTGGTGAAGGTAATGGGTGGGGTCCAAAGGATGGCTGTAAGTGCCAGCTTATAGAAGTAGACCTTCGGGAGGGAGTGCTAGCTGACGTAACAATGGCAAGTTTCCTGGGCAGCTGTTTTGGTCATGGATGTAAAGAGATTATGTGGTACTAGTCTGATAAGCTTAAGTGAGGACTGAAGTTTGTTCCAGGCCATTGGAATGGCATATTGAAAAGCCGCTTTACCATAATGGGTGCCGGAACTTAGATTCATGGGTGTTTCACGAGTTTTAGGAGTTTGAAGACCTTTGATCAACTTGCCACTTTAGTGGAAGTACTCATATTTCCATGCACCCGTATGTTTATCTAGAGATTTCTTAAAGGAATACTGTCCTTATCACCCCACCCCCAAAAGCTATACCCTCGATTAAGCTTTTCAGTTGTAAAACAACATTTTGTTTCATTGAGAACTTGCTTTATTTTATTTGGGGGAAAAAAGTTTGCAGTCTCCTATTATGGCAGGTGCTGCACGTGTCCATTTGCTAAGAAAGTGAGGCACTGCTCACCTCAGTACATTTGTATTGAGATGATCAGTGCAGCACTGCAGTTTCTTAGGAAGTAGACCTGTGCAGCATCTGCCATGATAGGAAATTGCGGACTTTTCCAAATAAAGTAAGTTCGCCATGAAAAAAGTGTGTTTACAGCTGAAAAGCCTAATTGAGGGTTTGTGTGCACAGCTTTCCTTTAAAGGTTTCCATTGTGTCACTCATCGCCACACTTTCTGGCAGTGAATTCCATATGGATATCGCCCTCTGGCTGAACCAATTACTCCTTTTAACTGTTTTATTTACCTCGCCAGTGAGTTTCAACTCATGTGATCTTGTAGATTTAATATTGTCTTTTCTACTTAAACCTATGTGTAGCTGCATTTTTTTTTTTTTGTTGCGCGCTAAATACTAGACAAAAACCTCCTGTCAAGCATTTGTATTTAGTAGAGTATAGTGCCAGTTCTCTTAGTCTTTCCTCACCATACTCTATGTCTTGCATGTTCCTGATTCTTTTGGTTGCCCATCTTTGCACCCTTTCGACAAGTTTCCTGCCTCCAGTGTTTTGTGGTGCACAAAAGTTGGCACAAAACTCTAAATGGGGCCTAACCAGTTATGAGTACAGTCAGTGGCATAGTCACTTCGGCATCTCGAGTCTTTATGTTCTTAAAGATGCAGCCCAAGATTTTATGGTACTTTTTTAATGGTAGCCCTTGTGTGTGCTTCAGACTTGAATTTGTTTGAAATGACTACTCCCAGATCATGTTCATTAACTCTTTCTTGTATGATGTTATTATTTAGCTCATGGGTGTGCCTGAGGTTGTTTTGTCCAAAGTGCATAACCTACACACTTGTACCCATTAAAGTTCAGTTTGTTCTGTTCTGCCCACCGTTCCAGTTGCTTTATATCTTTTTGTAGTTTGTTAGCTGCTTCAACATTATTGACAATGGTTGCAGTCTTGGTATCATCAGCATATTTGCACAGCCAGGTACTGTCAGATGTCTGCATTGTGGCAACCGATATATTGGAAAGTGCTGACCCCAGGACCGAGCCCTGGGGAACCCCACTCATCACTGCACCCCATTCTAAGTAAAAACCCAACTAATAGGATGCTAGTATTTTTCCTGAGAGAATAACAACTGCTGGATCAGTGGAGTAGGGACATAATATATGCGGGAAGTTTGAGTGTTTGTTAGATACTGTTGCTCAGGAGGATGATAAAGAAACTGAGCTGCCTAGGTTGGGCTCCGAAGTGGTGAAGTGGGTTGGAAACTGGTTAACCATTAGGAGACAGAGGGTGGTGGTAAACATCACTCACTCAGATGATGGAAGAGTGACCAGCGGGGTGCCACAGGGCTCAGTACTGGGACCGATCCCATTTAATGTCTCCATAAGTGACATTGCTGAGGAATTAGAAGGGAAGGTATGCGTTTTTTGCAGATGACACCACAGTCTGCAATAGGGTGGACACTCCGGAGAGGGTGGAACATGCAGGGATCCTGAGGAAACGTGAGGAGTGGTCAAGAGCATGGCAGTTGGGGTTCAGTACCAAACAGTGCAGCTCCGTGCATCTAGAGCATAAGAACCCAGGCACGAGTGTGGAGGTATTGACAGTCACTAAACAGGAATGGAACCTCTGGGTTATGATAGCTGATGACCTCGGAGTGGCAGGGCAGTGTGACAGAGCAGTGGGTAGGGCTGGTGTAGTGCTGGGGTGCATAGGGAGGGGTATCTCCAGCAGGAGGAGGGAGGTGGTTTTACCTCTATATCAAATGCTGGTCAGACCCACCTGGAGTATTGTCCAGTTTTGCTGGTCCCACCTCAGAAAAGATACAGGATGGAGGCAGTCCAGAGGAGGGCAATTAAAATGGTGCAGGGGTTGCACGAGAAGCCCTGTGAGGAGAGACTGAGGGATCTCAACATGTACACCCTGGAAGAGAGGATGAGAGGTGACGTGATGTAGACCTACAAGTAAGTCATAAGGGTGAACAGGGTGCTGGAGGGCAGTCTCTTATAAATCAGAAAGAGCACAAGGACCAGGAGTTGTGATGAAGCGGGGAGTTTAACAGAGATGTGAAAAAATATTTCTTTACTGAAGGGGTGGTAGACATCTGGAACAGAGTGCCAGCAGAAGTGGTGGAGGCAAAAGCAGCGGGGGGCTTCAAGCATGTGTGGGATAGACGGGTGTATTAGAAACCAGTCGGGGAGAAAGGAGGGTCACCAGAGACTATTTAGGGTCTACAGAGACAGAGTAGGCAGGGAACATCTGGGCAGACTGGGTGAGACAGGCAGTCTTTGTCTGCCAACAACTTTTGTGTTTCTGTGTGTGTATGTTTGATAGCATTTTACCATAATGTGATGTGGAGTGCCTACCAGCCTTCGATTCTGGGTGGATTTTGATTTCATATGGGCGGTTGGCCAAGGTGGTGAGAGTGTCTGTGCCAATTACCGTGCCTTTCTCTGCCAAAGTTCTTAGATCTTTCTGTGGGATGGGTGTGTGGGTTTGGTGTTGTGTGGGTAGAGGGGAGTTGTCCATTGTCTCTTTTTGGCTGTTGGGTGATTTGGGGCCAGTTATTGAAAAATGGGCAAAGCGGAGCACAGAGGTTTGCGCTGTGCTTGCCCATTGCCCACAACCCTGAGGAAGTTCTGCTCAGTCAGATAGTACACTGGCAGTATCCATCTGAGTATAGGGGCACGTCTGCGCAGCACTAAGCTGAGTAATGCTGCAATGACATGAAGCCTGGCAATGCACGGAGTAGTTCCCTCAGTCCTGACAGTGCCGGTAGCATCCAGCGTGATATTCAGATGACACCATGCAGATGAACCGATTGGGTATGCTAGGTGCTAAGGGGCCATTTTCATGCCTATTATGGGCACATTTGCATGAGAAGCAGCGGCAGGTTTGAGCCCCTGTGACGACACCCTCCCTTTATTGCCCAGTCCCGTGGAAGTGGACATATTGTCTGGTGGCATCCCCTACCCTCTGACCCCTGTCCCTGGGGGAAAATTGTAGTATTCCCTGATGTCCATTGGTTCCTCCCCACCCTCTGATCACTGGCCCTGCATTTGAAAAGGTAATCCTTGATGTTCAGTGGTCCCACCTCCCTTCCCCGACCCTGTAGTGAAAAAGGTAGTCCCTGGTGTCTAGCAGTCCCCCCTGCCCTCTGATCCCCAACCCTGTATTATATCATATGTTCCTTGGCATCTCGTAGCACTCCCACCCACTGGTCCCCGTCCCTGTGCTAGCCTGAGCATTCCCAGGCATCTGGTGGGCCCCCCTCGCACCACTGTCATCTGCCACCCACCCACTTTACCAGTTTCACCGGCACTGTAGGAACCCATATGGCGACTGGCACAGTCCTCCTCTCGCCATCACTGCTGGCTGCTGTATGTGATGACAGGGAGCCCACATCCTCTGTACTGTGACGGGACTGTGCATACTATCCACTGTTGATGACATCCTGTACTGGACTGGACAGGGAAGTTTCTGTATGCATTCCCAACATTTTTTCATTCATTCAGAAAATATCCCTGAAACACAGGAGGGAGCGTGCAACAATAATCCTGAGAGCTCTTATCTGGGCCATACAGGCCTCTAGGCAGTGCTCCTGGTCCTGCTCAGCAAGAGTTCAGTCAGCCTGCTATTCCGCCGCACTTTTCTTTGTCCCAGGGCAGAATAACATTTCCGAACCTCAGGACCCTATGCCTGTGGGTATGGTTCTTGAGCAGCTGGAATTCGTTTTTCAGGAGTGGACCTTTCGGAGGAAGTCCTGAAGTGGTTTAAGTCTTCAAGGAATGCAGGTACCAGGAAAGCATGTTCCTCTTACTGGTGTTCACCCAGAAAAATAAAACCAGTACAAGCAGGGTTTTCTACAATTCTGGAATGCCTAGTACACCTGCAGTCAGTAGGCCTACAGCTTTCAGCTTTAACGATAAGATGCATTTAGCAGCAGTATCCGCATACATATCAGCTAGCAAAGGAAAATTTTTTTGCCTCACAACCTATTTTCAAAAGTGTTTTTAAAGGCCTTTGCCATTTGTACCCACCAGTAAGAGACCTTGTCCCACTGTGGGACCTCAGTATATGCCTTGCTTCACTTATGGAGGCCCCCTTCGAGCCTGTGGAAACTGCTGATCTGAAGTATGTCACATGGAAAACCATATTTGTGGTTGCAGTGACCTCTGCTAGGAGGATGAGTGAATTGCAAACCCTCTGCAAAGAGTCAAATGACATCATCCGTCTCGGGGATCAGGTGGTTCTTAGAACCAGCAGAAAATTCCTACCAAAAGTGGTGTCTGAATTCCACCTGAATCTGTCAGTGCCACTCCCTGTACTCTTTCCAGGGTATTCCAGTCCAGGTGACGAAACGTTGCATATCCTGGCCCTAAGGCGAGTCCTGACTGGCTTCATGGATCAGACAAAAAGGCAAACCGGCTACAGAGAAGTCTGTCTCTCGCTGGATAGACTTGCAGTCAGTTCTGCTATGAAACAGCTGGGAAAATGCAGCTTAAGGGCACACTCCACAAGAGATATGTCTGCCTCTGTGGTATCCTCAGGTGGCATCTCATTGTCAGACATTTGCAAAGCAGCTACCTGGAAAACGGCATACACCTTCACAAAGCATTACTGTTTGGACATACAGTCTAGAAAGGACACCAGCTTTAGAACTGCTGTCTTGCAGAAACCATTTTCCTAATTAGGTTCTGGAGGACCCAGCCTGTCAAGGCACTGCTACTGAGTCTGCAGCAAGTGTAAACATAAAGTAAGTGATTCTTGGGGTTACTCACTTATTTCCCCCCCCCCCAATTCTGTTTTTTGCACCCTCTGCTTATGTCCCGTCAAACTCTCTCCAGCAACCATCCAACATCACAGACTCTACCTCCCTGCGAGGCCTGAGCTCTTCTCCTCCCCCACACTGGGCATCCCCTGGGTCTACCCTCCGGGGAAGGGCCGCCCCTGCCCAGGGCACTCTTTCTATAAGGTTGAGCACTGGGCTGGGGAGGAGAGCCGTGCACGACTACAGGAGTGTGGTTTGTGGGTGGGAGGCGCTTTCGCCTATTGGAGGGAGGAATTTTTTTTTTTCCCCTTAGTCAAGCCCTGTAGAGCCCGGCTGCCATGGCAACATGCTGCCACGGCTGCACCCCCGGCATACGCCACAACGCTACTTTCGGCCACCTCCAGCCTCTGCCAGAAGTCTCTCCTTGAGCAGTCTTCTCCCCAACCCTCCCCGGAGAAGAGAGAGCAGTCCTCCAGACGCTCAATCTCGGTTTTTTTACACCTGCCGACTCCCGGCTGCCAGGATTTGTTCCTGAACCCGGGTTGCTGGCGTGGCATGAGGTGTGGTGTCCAGTGCCTTAACCCTCAGCGCCACTGGGCTGGCTTTCTTGGGGTTATTCTATCATAATAATATGTTTTTTTCTTCTTCTTCTTGTTCCTCTTAAGGGATCACTCACTGGACCGGATTTTCAAACGTTTGCAAGTGCCGCAAGCACTGGGTGCATCGAACATAAAGCGCATGGAGCTTGCGGCATTCATCTGGTCGTCGATTGGTATTTTTTATCCCATGCACTGATTGCCAATCTGCATCAGTTTGGTGTATTTTAAAGTTCTATCAACATTTATTTGCAAAATTTTTTTGGTAGCTTTTTTAATTTTTTTTTTAAAGATAATTTCACTAGTTACTGTTCCACTCTGGCTTGAAAACTGCTATGAGAAAACGGCCAGAGTGGAGTATGGAATCTGCGAATCCAGAGTTTGCACCTACATTGCAAACACTAATAATTTGTATAGGGCCAGGGCGTCACTGTCTGCCAAGATTTGTATGTTTTTTTATATATTTTATATATATATCTCTGTGTGTGTGTGTGTGTGTGTGTGTGTGTGTGTGTGTGTATGCATGTATATATGTGTGTGTATATATATATATATATATATATATATATATATATGTATATGTAGTGGGTTTTCTATCTTATAAAATGGTAAAATAGTTTTTGGGGGTAAAAGTGCAGGTGTGCGTTGGCTCTGATATACACTGCGGTCATGAGATTCTTCGTGCTCAATAAAAAGCAATTTCCTACCCATTTTTATTGGGTAGGGAAATTGTTGCTTTTATTGGAGCATGAGTATCCTATGACCGTGTGTATATCAGAGCGATCACACCTGCACTTTTAACCCCCCCCAAAAAAAACTATTTTACCTGCTATAAGATAGCTTCACTCTAGGATGTGCGGGGTTGCGCTCTGATATATGCACGCTTTGGGTGGTTAACGCACCAAGGCGTAGCATATATCAGAGTGCACTGCACACCTAAGAGTGGGTTATCTATTACGTGTGTGTATATGTGTGTGTGTGTGTGTGTGTGTGTGTGTGTGTGTGTGTGTGTATGTATATATGTGTGTGTGTGTGTGTGTGTGTGTATACATATATATGTGTGTGTGTGTATGTGTGTGTATATATGTGTGTGTGTGTATATCTATATATATATATATATATATATATATATATATATATATATGATGTATATTATAAACAAAGTGGGTGATCCCTTAAGAAAAAAACATTACAGTGAGTATTTTTTTTTTTTTTTTTTCTTATGGATCCAGAACAACAGAATAATTTTAATAAATGTGTTTTTTTTTTTTTTTTTAATTTTTGGGAGGTACTCCAGACACCCATTATCCCTTCTTTAGAGCCTCCCCCAATTGACTGCTCTTCTTAAGGGTCTCAAAACCAATAAGTTCTCTTAAGAAAAAAATGGCAAGGCTAAAGGACGTTCAGAAAGTCACTGGGGGTGGGAAGCATTGGTAGAGACTTGTAGTGTGGAAAAAAATATCATACTGGACTTCTGGCTTTAAAGAAGCATTTTAACCACTAGGTTTATACCCATCATATTTAACTTACAGATGAAATTGTTTTCTTGTTCTTAGAATGATTCTGCGTATTCGGGCCTTCCAGTATCCAGCAAGCTTCTACTAGGGGTCGTGAGGAGTGGTACATTCTGCTCTCCTCCCCCCCCCCACTGCGTCTGCTGCACCGGGAGAACACCTGCAGTCCAATCAGTGTGACCCACCCGCAAGCAGAACAGCGGTAACATGTTCCTAACGGGCAGCTAGCAGAATGAGTCGGGACTTGCTGACTTCTTAACCTGCCATTTCATCAAGAGGCTGTCTGCACAGCAGGCTTGGAGTGCAAGGGTGAGAGCATAAGGATGTCACATTGTGGGCGTCAGCTGTAGAGGTGGGCAGGGTATGCTTGCCAGAGTGTTGCACAGGGACAGTGTTGCAGACATCAAGGTGGGAGGACACCTTGGGATCACTGATCACTGTACAGTGTGGTTCAGTATAAGGATGGTAGTGGAATTTAACCACGCAAGAGCGAGGGTCCTGGACTTCAGGAGGGCAGATTTTTTTTTTTTTTTAAAGATTGGTGAATGTCTCTGGGGTGAACTGTCAAGGGAGATGACCTTGATGGGGTGGAGGAGCAGTGGGCAAAGCTAAAAGGGGGGCATAGTGAAGGTAGCAAATGTCTGTGCCATGCAAGTGAGCAAAAGCAAGAGAAAAAGAGACCGCTGTTGTTTTTGAAAGAGGTGACTGGAAAGGTAAATGGTAAGAACAGTAGCTTTCAGAAGGTATGAGGGGATGCAGAGGGAGGAGAATAGGGAGTTTTATCAAGGGAAATAAAAGCAGGGAAAGCAGTAAGATGCATGAAGGCTCTGAAGAAAGAATAGCCCAAGCGGTAATAAAAGGGGACAAGGCTTTACAATTTTTTTTTTTTTTTTTTTGGTATATAAGTGAAAAGAGGAAGATCAGGGGAGTGACTGGTTAATAAAGGAAGCGGGAGGCTGTGCAGAGGACCAGGAAAAGGCAGCCATCCTGAACAAATACCTTTGTTCAGTGTTCACAGAGGAAAGAGAAGGGGAGGGACACCAAAAAATTAACATGAGCTCTAGAGGAAGGGAGGTGGACACTGGTCTTTTTTTTTTTTTTATTTTTTTTTTATTTATTTATTTGGGAGGAGACAGTCCTGAAGGGACTCAGTAATCTGAATGTGGACAAAGCAATGGGGCCAGACAGTGTGCATCCAGGGGTATTGAGGGAGCTTAGAGAGGTACTGGCTGTACCTCTGTAAATCCTGTTTAACAGATGACTAGAAATGGGAGTGGTTCCGGAGGACTGGAGGAGGGCAGATGTAGTCCCACTTCACAAAAGTGGTAGCAGGAAGGAGGCTGACAGTTATAGGCCAGTCAGCCTGACGTCACTGGTGGGAAAGTTTATAGACTCGCAGCTGAAGGAAAAGATAGTAGAATATTTTGAAGCCAATGGATTACAAAACTGAAGAAGTATGGATTTATGAGTGAACGATCATGTTGAACAAATCTGATAGATTTCTTTAACTGGGTGGTCAAGGGATTGGGTCATGGTGGAGTGGTGAATGTGGTCTACCTAGATTTCAGTAACGCTTTTGACACTGTTTCACATAGAAGACTAGTAAGAGAGCGGAGTAGCTGACTTGTTGGTACAAAGGTGGTTAACTGAGTTCGAAATTGGTTAGGAATAGGTTACGGAGGGTGGTAGTAAATTGAGTTCACTCAAAGAAGGGGATGGTGACCAGTGGGGTGCTTCAGACATCAGTCTTTTTTTTTGTCTTTATAAGTGACGTTGTGGAGGAGTTGGAGGGGAAGGGCTGCCTCTTTGCGGATGACACACAAATCTGCAGTAGGGTGGACACGGGTGGGGTGGAAAGGATGAGCAGTGACCTGAGAACTCAAGGAGTGGTCATGGGTACGGCATCTGGGTTCGGCGTGAAAAAAGTGCAGAATAATGCAGTTGGGGCACAGAAATCCAGGAGCACAGTACAAAATGGGTGTAGTGTTATTGATGTCCACAAAGCGGGAGACAGACTAGGGGGTAATCATATGTGATGACTTAAAAAGTGACCAGGCAGTGTGACAAGGCAGTTGGGAGGGTTTATGGCATGCTGAGGTGCATAGGGAAGGGTACCACCAGCAGAAAGAGGGAGCTGGTGTTGCAGACCCCACCTGTAGTACTGTGCCCATTTCTGGAGACCACATCTCTGAAAGGACATAGTGGAGGTGGTCCAGAGGAGGGCAACTAAATGGTGCAGGGTCTTCAACAAAAGCCCAACAACGAGAGACTAAAGGAACTCTGTATGTACACCCTCGAACAAAGGCGAGAGGGGCGATATGATAGAGACCTATAAATACCTGACTCGGTAAAATGAAGATACAGGGAGGGAAGTATTTTTCAGAGAAAAGGTGCTCACCAACATAGGGACAAGCTGTAAAGCTGAAGCGGGTAAGATTCAGGAGAGATGTGAAGTACTTCATCACAGAACGAATGCTGTATTCTTGGAACAGCCTACCAGTGGAGGTGGAGGGTGGAAAAAGCTGGGGTTCAAGAATGCATGGAGGACCTCTACCCAGATGGGTTGTCTTGGGGGAGATTGAAAACATTTATACTGAAAAATGCCCTCTTCTGCTCAGTGAACAAGCTGAGGGCAGTACAAAATAACGTCCTCGTGCGCTCCTACTTCACCCCAAGATTAGCCCATATCATAGACCTCAACTCTTCGCAATTTTGTCCTAAGTGTAAAATTATGGAGGGTTCCCTTTTTCAGCTCCAGTGGGAGTGTAGCAAGGTGCGGCAATATTGGGAGAACATTCAATGGTTCTTGGCCTTGGTACCCCTCTGAGCTTGGACCCAGCTGAGGTTTTACTGGGCCTCCCAGGTTATAAAGAAAGAGGGAGACAGTAGTGGGACTTAGAGAATTGGCTCTGCTGTGGAGGGGGGGACCAGGTCCCTTCTCTGGCCTTATGGTTAAACTCTTTTAGACATCATGAAGTTGGAAAAAAATGCAATATAGTGTCTGAGGTCAGATGAATAATTATGATAAGATCTAGGTTCCGATAGAGGCTTCCATGGGTGAACCCTGGTTCCCTCTCGTTTAATGTGACCTGCCCACACAACTGGCCTGTAGTCGTTGACACTCTGAATTACTTCCCTGAGGAAAATTACTGGAGGGCTGAAGTTTTATTTTTATAAGTCTTGTAACTAAATGTGTTAGGGCTCCCTCGTGTGCTATACACTTGGAAAATTTATTTATTCTAATTGGAAGTGCAAGACCTTTGGAAATAATTGTTGGCTGTAATGGTATGCAAATTCATGTAAACCTGTCAGTGTTGCCTTGCAATCTGTGAACTCCCCCCCCCCCGCCGGGGAAGACGGAGAATTACCATATCTGGACTCAAGTCTTTCCAGAATAAAAGAAAGCTTACCAAAAAAAAAAAAAAAAAAAAAGAGTGCATAGGACAGGCATAAGGGAATCTTGGTGTATAGGAGTGTGGGAAGTGAGAATGAGTCGG
Source organism: Neoceratodus forsteri (assembly GCA_016271365.2). Lineage (NCBI taxonomy): Eukaryota > Metazoa > Chordata > Ceratodontiformes > Ceratodontidae > Neoceratodus > Neoceratodus forsteri. The sequence continues at coordinate 1,268,523,551 of CM057449.1, read as the reverse complement.
AGATCACATAGGGTCTGAAGTGATATTGTAGGTAGAGAAAATTGGGCAGACTGGGTGGGCCAAGTGGCCCTTATCTGCTGGCAAATTCTGTGTTTCTGTGATGCCCATCCCTGTTCTCCTGTACATTCCTTTCAGTATGTATTGCTAGCAGACTTGTCTGTAATGTTCATTACAGCTGGATTGTATGTATTTACTGTTCTAAGTGAAACTCCTCTTCTGGGTTTCCTCTATATGTATGTATTTCAAGCAGGGTTTCTCCATTAAGTCAGTGCTGCAAGGAGTATGCATTTTTTTGCTGTATGGGGAAACCCCTTTTACTTCTGGGGTTCCTTTATCTGTTCTGCTATCGGGTTTTCCCTGTTAACGTTTATTTCTGCTAGGAGTACTGTATGTCCCAACAGTTGTCAGTGAGTACCTCTTCTGGCAGGGGTGTGCAAATCCCATTGCCCCCTGTCTGGGGCAAGTAAATTTCCTGAAGGGCAAGTACAAAAAGAGAGCCAATTTCATTATAATGAATAGGAGCAAGTGAAAGTTCAGCTACAGTCATGGCTGGGCAAGTCCTAAAAGTTTTGATTTGAACACCCCTGTCCTCTGGGTTCACTTATGTTTGCTGGGATTTACTTTAGCAGTGGCCCACTGACCAGAGGCTAGTAATAATGGCTTCTGGCCAGAGGATCTTATTCAGTGCTTGCCCAATTGGCCAGCATCCTGTAAATTGGGCAAATTGGCTCAGATGATACTGAAGCTATAGCAGAGGTAATGTGGTGCACACAATAAAGTGTGTCATCCATGGAATGACAACTGTATGTAAAACCTTGGTGTGAGTAATCTTGACAACCCCAGACTGGCTGGTAAGGAGCAGAGTCTGCCAGGGGCAGGTCACATTACAATATACATCATACGACCATTGAGCTAGGGCAGCAAGTGTCTGGCAGGTGGGGTATTTTGATGGATGGACTGTACTACTGAGTTGATGACTGGTGTAGCAATGGGTGGTCTCAAGGAGAGCAGAGAGCTGTGTGTGCTCATTCATAACTAATCGTTTGATGTGGGAGGATACTGTGTTACATACTGCTGCAGACATTATCATTTTATGTCTTAAAAATACATTTCTCAGCTTTCCACAATAATTTTCTGCAGGCCAGATATTTGGACTCAATTGCAGGCCTGCTGGCCATCAGGATTAGTTAGCTAAAATTGACTCCTGATTTGTATTACTAGCAACTGTGCCCTTAGTTTCACTTCTGCTAACAGTATCTTGTTACTATGGTTACTGAATCTTTTTCATCTCTAAGGTACCATATACTTTTTGGGATTTTGGATAAGCCCCAGGGATTCAGCATGGCTTCCATCCTGTCCTTTGCATAGTTGGAATAGCCTTAGTTGTGTAATTTCCTATGGACTGGCAGACGAAAGGTATGGGCTGTCTTCCCCCTCATCTGAGACGGATAGAAAAGTCTGACTATGAGGACACGCCAGCTATCCATGACCGTCAGTCTTGAGCTTGTGACAGCTCTCTACCTGGCGGGGAATCTTGTGGTGTTTTTTTTTTTTTTTTTTTTCTCCCCTTTTTCAATAATTTGTGACCTCCAAAGAAGATACAGAATTTGATTGTGAAAGTGGGGAGAAATGGTAGTAGCGGTAGTAGTAGTGTTATTTATTTCTGACGCCCTTCCCTGGAGGCCCAGGGCGCCATTACAAAGCAGTATATCAACACAATCGCATACTACACCACTCAACATACACACAGCAATAAATTCAACATCACTATTTAATAACTTAAAATCAGTTGAAATTCACAATAGAGAGCTGGCCTGGTGGCGCTGAGGTGCTGGACTTCTTACCTTGCGCTATGCCGGCTACCCGGGTTAGAAGAGCGAACTCAGGGTTCCGGGGTGCCGGCACGAGGGGGGAGGCGGGGAGGGGCGGAGCAGGATTGAGCAGCCAGAATGCAGGTCTCCTCTCTTGCGGTGGTCGCCGTCCCCCCATGCCCCGTAGTCCTGCTGCCACCGGGTAGAGGTCTGATGGTTAGCATAGGTGGCGGGGGTGACATGAAGCGAGGGCACCTTGAGATGTGGCATGCACATGCCTCTACATTTGTGCGCGTCTAAGGTAGAGGATCGGGGGAAAAAAAAACTGAAAACGTAACTAAAATAAAAATTTTAAGAAAAAAAACAATTCACAATAGAGCCAAATGTCAGTGTAGAAAGGAAGATTTGAAGGCCTTTTTTAAATATTTCAACCAAAGGGGCCTCCCGCAGATCTCTTGGTAGTGAGTTCCACATTATCGATCCAGCCACCCTGAAGGCTCTGTCCTCCGTTTTTATTTGAATCTTGGGAACCACCAGGAGGCAGTCATCGGAAGACCGGAGAGAGCGAGTGGGACAGTACTGATAGAAGGGATCGCTCAGGTAACCAGGACCCCGACTATATTAGGGTCTTTTAGGTTAACAAACCTATCTTTCAGAAAATCTGCCACTTGACCAGCAGCCAGTGAAGTTCCTGCAATGCAGGTGTGATGTGACTCGACCTGGAAAGTCCTCTCAGCAGTCTCGCAGCCATGTAACGCAACAGCTGCAGGCATCACAGTGCACCTCCACTGACCCCAAGGTAGAGGGCGTCGCAGTAGATGTGACGAGACATCATAAAGGCATGTACCAGCAAAGACAGATCCTTGGGGGAACCAGGGAATAGATCCGGCTGATAATTATAAGATGGTAGAAACCACTCCGGACGACCGCTGACACCAGGGCTCCCGAGTGGTAGTGCTTCATCCAAAATGATACCTAGATCCTTCACCTTTTGAACAGTCAGGATGAGCGGTACCAAGCCAAAGGCTCCATACCCCTTCTGACATCCTCCTTTGCTACCTGGCTCAAGCACCAGTACTTCAGTCTTCTTGGGATTGAGTTTCAGCCAGCTCGGGGACATCCAGCATTGAATCTCCACCAAACATTTTGTTAAGTCTGTCTACTGCCTCTCGGTTCTGGGGTGCAACAGATGGATAAAAGTGAGTGTCTGCATAGCAGTGAAGCACAACTCCATACTGCCTGACAGTCTTGCCTGAGGTAGCACATGCACTGAAAACAACATGAGTGATAGGACCGATCTGTGGGGTATCCTGCAGGGCAGGTTTCTTGGGTGTGATGAGAAATGTCTCATTACCACCCTTTGAGACCTGCCATGAAGGAAAGACTTAAACTAGCTCAGAACTGCGCCAGTGAGTCCCATGTGTTCCTTGAGATGGTCCAAAAGTAGCCCATGGTCAATGGTGTCAAACGCAATGGAGAGATCTAGGAGCATGAGAGTTGATCTTTCAAACAGCATGAAGTCTTGCTGTATCCTGACATATTGCAGTGATCCCCAACCTTTGAACTGCCCCGGAGAACAAAGAGTTAACTTTCTATGCGGGGCATAGAATGCTGAGCTCGAGCTCGGTTATAGTCTCTGTCTGGAGTGTTTCAAACTCAAACCATCAGATTCTTTACTCCACTTCACTGAATGGTCGCTTTGGAGATTTCTCCTTCAGCTCGGTTTGAAAGTCAGTTAAAGTTTCAGTTTTTGTCGGGTTTTTTAAACCGAAAAAGCTATCCGCATAGTTGGTTCAGTCTCTGTCTGTGGTGCCGTGAGTGCTAGATAGGAATTGTTCTGTTTTTCTGTGTGGAACTTGTAAAAGTGCGGCTCGGTTCGGCTGAACCGGCCATTTGACAGTGAAATCTTGTGTTTTATGTGTTTACTTGGTGTGTGGTTACCGGTTCTTAAAAAAAAAAAAAAAAAAGTGTTTTTAGTACATTTTTTTTCCAGTACCTGTGACACGTTAGGAACTGATAAGGGAATCTTGCCTGGCGGTTGCCATAAAAAGGGGAAGTTGGTTAGGTTGGCCATGTCTGAGAAACCCAAGAAAAAAAACAGGCCCACTGGGTTTCAACACTGCAGTGAGTGTGGGGAGGTCTTTGCTAAGGCCAATCCCCATACCACCTGTGTTTATTGTCTGGGGTTTGACCACCTCGATTTAGACTGCCAAATATGTAAAAGAAAAAAACATTTCCAAAATCTACCCTTGAGAAGAGATTAGGTAGACTGAGGGAAAAGGAGGCAGAGAAGCCCGCTGACCCAGATGGCCAGCCCGGTTCGGTTCCGACCGAACCGGAAGGAGTGCCCTCTGACCAGGGCAATACTACTTCGGGCAAAAGGAGAGCCGATTCCGAGGGATCGGTTCCGACAAAAAGAAAGCGCAAACACAAATCGTCTGGCTTGGATCCAGAGGTTCATGTTCCGACCGCCGAAGAGATAGCCAGAGCGATTCAGATTGTGGAATCGCTCCACCCGGTTCCTACTGTTCCGGCACCTTCTGGCTAGGGTTCGGTTCGGTTGGTTCCCCTGGTTCAATATTATACCCGCAAAGATTTTTATGAACCGGAGTTTGAAGAGGAAGGGGAATTTGAGTATGATGATGGTGAAGGTGAGGGTCCAGATGTGCCTGTGGAACCGGACATCTCCCCAGACAGACCTTCTGGTGTTTCCCCTCCTAGGCTTTCTGAGTCCCCTTCTCACTTTTATGTTCTACAGAAAGGTGGCTGAAACTCTCCAGCTTCCTATGGAGGAGGCTGTGGAAGATCAAGAGGAGCCTGATTATGTAGAAATGATGGACATCCCAGAGTCCAGGAGACTGTCTGTTCCCCTCCACAAATCCTTTGGGAAACGGACACAAAAAATCTTAAAGTCTCCTAACACTATACCTCCTCTGGATAGAAGAATGAACAAGAGGTATACACTTTCAGGCTGAGGCACGGAGTTCATATACCAGCAATGCAGCCATGTTGGGGTAGTGCAGGCGGCTGCCTATGACAAGGCAAATATTCCCTTGGCTTCACACCCCCCAGACAAGGACTCCAGGAAGATTGATGCCATGGCAAAGAAACAGTACATGGCATCTTCCTTGGGACTCAGGCAGGCGAATTACATGACCTATACAGCCAGGTACCAGAAGTCCAGGTGGGACACTGTACTGGCACTGGCTAAACAGGCCTCCCCCCCAAGCTAGCCAAGGAGCTGTAGGCAGTGGCTGCAGATGGGATTGAGGCATCTAAAGTTCAGTTTCATGCTGCTGTGGACTGTAGTGATGTGCCATCAAGAGTCATGGCTACATCAGTGGCTCTTCAGAGGATGGCTTGGCTCAGATGTACTAGCCTCTCGCAGGACACCCAGGCTAAGGCCATGGATTTTCCTGTAGTGGGTAATTCTCTGTTTGGGGAGCAGACAGAGAATTACATTAAGAAAATGGATGAGTACAGGACCACTTACAGGGGTGCTCAGGCCAAGGAAAGGCAGGCAACTCCTCAAAGGCAGCAGTCTAGGGGCAGGCCTTTTCAAAGGCCTTTTATCAAGCACTGGCCTCTTCTTCTTTTCTCAGAGGGGTTCTTCAGAGGGAGAGGCAGAAGGGGGATGAGCAGGGCTGCATCCGCTCCTCAGCCTAAAGCCCCTGCCAAGCAGACACCCTGATGGGCCTGCCTGGGTCGGCTCTCCTATTCCGGTAGGGGGCAGGCTGGCTTACTTTGTCCAGGACTGGATATCTGTTACATCAGACAAGTGGGTCCTGGAAGTAGTAAGCCAGGGACTGGTTCGCAGCTTAATAAAATTTCCAAAGATGAGAGCCAGATCTTTTTCCACCTGCAAATCTCTCAGAAACCCTTGCCCTTGCCCTAGAGGTAGAGGTTTCTTCTCTTCTAGCTGTAAGAGCCATAGAGAGTACCTACCCTACACTGGGGTAAAGGACTGTACTCAAGGTACTTCCTGACCCCAAAAAAGACAGGGGAGTGGCGACCCATCCTAGACCTAAGATATCTAAACAAACATCTTTTTAAAACCAAACTTCAAGATGGTAACTCTGGGGAATAATCCTTCCTCTCAAAGCCAGGGACTGGCTAGCCTCCCTGGACCTCAAAGATACTTGCAAAAATTCCATCAGGTGCTCACAGAAAGTACCTCGGGTTCGAGATTGCCCTCAGGCCACTATCAGTTGAGAACAATGCCCTTTGGCCTAACCTCGGCCCGAGGGTTTCACAAAGTGCCTGGCAGTAGTAGTTGCCTTTTTAAGAAGGCAAAAGATTTCCATTTTTCCATATCTGGACAGTTGGCTAATAGTGGGTCAGTCTCCAGACCAAGTCAGATCTCATCTGCAAGTGACCCAGCGAGTGCTCACTTCTCTGGGATTTCTTCTCAGCCTTTCCAAGTCAGTTCTTGAACCAGTCCAGCTTCTTACCTTTTATAGGGGCAGAACTGGACACACTCAGAGCAAGAGCCTTTCTTCCTCTAGAAAGGGCAAGGGTTCTTATGGAACTAGCCTCTTCCTTCAGCCTTTGGGTATCTTGACCAGCAAGGCATTTCCTCCAGCTCTTGGGCCACATGGCAGCTTCAACAGCAGTGGTCCAAGGGGCAAGATTCCAGATGAGGGATATTCAGTTCCACCTAAGAGCTTTTTGGTCTCTGAGGAAGGATTCCCTTACCAAACCGATCCCAGTGACTCTGACCTTGATCCAAGCCCTCCACTGGTGGCAGGATCAGGACAATTTAAGACAATGTGTTGCTTTTGCTACTCAGCCTTGTTCAGTGGTCCTTACCACAGACGCTTCTCTTCTGGGCTGGGGAGCCCATCTGGGGTCCCTCACTGCCCAGGGGCTGTAGTCCCCCACCAAGAATCCCTTCTCCATATCAATCTCCTAAAGCTCAGGGCAGTTTTTCTGGCCCAAAAAGCTTTCTCTCAGTCAGTACAGAACAAGGTGGTTCAGGTCAGAACGGACAAGGCCACCACCATGTGGTACTTCAACAAGCAGGGAGACACTCGGTCCACGGCCTTGCGCTCAGAAGCCATGAAGTTGTGGTCCCTGGCTTATTCCCTGCAAACCTCTCTGGTAGCAGCTCACCTTCCAGGGGAGGACAGTGTGCTAGCAGATGCACTGGACAGGATCTCTCAGGGCCATCACAAATGGTCCCTGGACCCTCGGGTGTTGAAAGTGATTTTTTTTTTTTTTTCAAGGTGGGGCACTCCAGAGATGGATCTCTTTGCAGCCCCAGACAATTACCAACTCCCTGTCTTTTGTTGCAGACCTCCAGTCTTGGGCTCAGTCCCCCTGGATGCCCTGATTCTGAATTGGGAAGGGAAGTTTCTGTCGCCCCCCCCACCCCCACACTCCTTTTCAAAGTTTTGGTCAAAATAAGGTGTCAACCTTGCAAAGTGATTCTGATTGCTCCAGATTGGGCCAGACAGCCCTGGAACCCCCTGTTGCTGTCCCTAGCAGTCCATCCTCCCCTGTCTCTTCTCAGGAATTACAATCTGTTAACATCCTCTCAGGGGAGGATTTGGTACCCCAGTCTTCAGTCTCTCAACCTCAAAGCATGGCTGTTGAAGAGTTAGAGTTTGCAGATCTGCATCTTTCCCAAGGGGTTCTGGATATCCTCAAGGCTTTTCGAAAGCCCTCAACCAGAAAGAAGAGATTCAGCATTTGGTGTTCTAAGAAGAATATTTCTCCAGATACTGCTGGATTGCCTACGGTTCAGGATTATATGGTCCATCTTAATGGCCTAGGCCTCAGACCAGCTACTCTCAAGGTACACTTGTCAGCTGTTTCTGCATTTTTGTCTGTGGGGAAGCCTTCCTCACTATCTTCCCATCCTGTGTTCTTTAAATTTTTTGAAGGATTGCTTCACACCAGTCCTCCTTTTAGAGCCCCTGCCCCTGCCTGGGATTTGAATGTTTGCATTGATCAACTTATGCAACCCCCCCCTTTGAGCCTAGTCTTCAGTAGAGCTTAAGTACTTGACTTGGAAAACTGTGTTCTTGGTAGCCATTACCTCTGCCAGGCGTAGTGGTGAATTACAAGCCCTGTCAGTGGAACCTGATTTTATCTAATTTCACAGGGATAAAGTGGTCCTTAGAACCAATAGAAGGTTCTTGCCCAAAGTGGTTTCAGACTTCCGTTTAAACCAGTCTGTCTCTTCCTGTTTTCACTGATCATTTTTCCTTAGGAGAGAGGAGGCTACACAGTTTAGATGTTAAAAGAGCCCTTAGTTACTACATAGAGCGTACCAAGGGTCACAGGTTTGACTCCTTCCAGTTGTTTCTCACTTATGGAGAAGTGGGAAAGGGCAAACCTGCCACCAAGAGATCTGTTGCCAGGTGATTGTGTCTTGTATACAATTCTGCTATGAAAAACTGGGGGAAAAACTCCACCCTCAGGCCTGAGGGCTCATTCCTCAAGAGGTACAACTGCTTCTCTGGCTGCTGCCAGGGATATCCCTTTCTTAGAAATTTTAGGAGTGATGCTCAGTTTTGCACAGCAGTACTTCAGAGCCTATTCCCAAAGTAGGTTCTGTCCCTCCTCCATGGACGTACTACTTGGTAGTCTGCAATATGTCAGAATACAGCAAGACTTCATGTTGTTTGAAGAAAAAATTACTCACCTTAGTAATTGTCTTAGTAATTGTGTTTCTTCTAATGGAGTCTTGCTGTATTCTGTCCTCCCTCCCTGCCTCCCCTCTCAGAACCTGTTTTTGGGAAGTGGGTGGGCAGGTGCAGTGTTGCACCCTGGGGTGCTTTTTGTTTACACCCTCCTCCTTTTTGTTTGGGTGCTGATTTGTTACTGTTGTTTATATTACATTGGTTTTTGGGTTTCCTGACTTGAGTCTTCCTTGGGGAATCCAAAACTTTTCTTTGCCAGTTGGTTAGTAGGAATTTTTACAATTTCCACATAGAATATTTAGTTTGTTGGGCTCGTAAGAATCTGACTGTTTGAGTTTGAAACATTCCAGACAGAGACTCTAACCGAGCTCGAGCTCAGCATTCTATGCCCTGCATAGAAAGTTAACTCTTTGTTCTCCGGGGCAGTTCAAAGGTTGGGGACCACTGCAATATGTCAGAATACAGCAAGACTCCATTAAAAGAAACACAATTACTAAGGTGAGTAATTTTTTCCTCTTTTCTATCCTTCACCAAGAGTTGATTATTTAGCACCCTGACCAGAGCAGTTTTGGTGCTGATCCTCGATCGCAACTCCGACTGGAGAGGCTAATAAATTATAGAAGGTCTCAAGGTGAGCCTCAAGATACAACGCCGCCACCTTCTCAATAACCTTAGTAAGAAATGGCAGGTTAGAGACCAGTCTGTAATTTGCTAGATCATCAAGGTCCAGTTGTTTGTTCAAAAGGGGACTCACCAGCGTGCTTTTTAATACAGCTGGAAAGACCCCCTGCGACAAGGAATGTCCAACAATCCCAGTGAATACTGGACCCAACTGAGCCGCACAGCCCACTAAGAGCTGAGTTGGGGCTGGGTCCAGATCACAATAGGCAGGTTGCAGCCCTGAGATCACCCTGATAACCTCTATTATCACTGTCCAAAACTTGCTCCACGACCACTGATGGCCTCCACAACACCCTGACCCCCCACTGCTGGACAGTAACTGCCTTGAAGAGGAGATAACAGCCCTAATGAAGGACACCCTGTCCGAGAAAAAACGAGCAAACTCCTCACATTTTGCAAATGACGCCATTTTCTCAGGCTCCAGATAGGCCAGGTGTAGAATCCTGTCCACAGCCTGAACAAGCTGAGCTGGTTGGTTTTTCCCAGCTGCAGTATCTCTGGATAGGAATTCTGCCTTCTTATGAGAGATCACCGTTTGATACTTAACTATAGTGAGTATTCAAAGCCAGTTTGTGTCCTGAGCCTTGGACCTTCTCTAACGCCTTTCTGACCTCTGTCCCATAGCCTTCATTGACTTTAGCTCACCATCAAACCATAGCAATCCCAGATGTGAAAGTGGGGGACTGACATAGATTGGATCTATCGGGTCACAGGCCACAGTGACAGTCCTATTATAGGCTGCCACTGCTTCCCCCATGCTTACAGCACCAGCCTCTCGTATACCAGAGGTGTTGGGTACCACCAGAAAACCCTCAGTGTTCAAGCCTCTCCAAGGGTGGTATCTGACTACCTCCATGGGGAGGGCTACAGAGGAGTGCCCTGAACTGGAAACTGAAGGCGCATTCATCTGACCAACTGATCTGGTCAATCCTGAGGTTCTTCCCCTCAAGCCCTGTGTGGAACACCAGGTCCTGTGTGTGTCCGTGCTGATGGGTTCCAGCAGAAACTGCTTGTGTTAGGCTCAGAGCTCACATTCTCTGGAGGCACTTTTGCCCAAAGTGTGATAGTTTTTCATTGACCTAGGTGTTGAAATCGCCGAGAATAATCCACCTTGGCAAAGTGAACAGCTGGTTGGCAACAAACTCCAGTCTTCCGCAGAAATCCCCATCACCCAGGTGGATGACAAGTAAGGAGGATTCTGCACACAGCACCTGGCCCTCCATGCACGGACATGCACTCAAAGAATGAGATGTCCCCCACAGGATGTGCCACCATTCCCAGCTCTGTTCTAAATAGTATAGCTAACCCTCTTCCCTGTGATCCTTCTTCAGGCAGTGCACTACCGAAAAGCTGGCTGGCACTGCTGCATCCAAAACTGGACTGGTGTCGTTGCCAAGCCAGGTCTTCGTAAAACATGCCAGGTCAACCGAGGAGTAAGAAACTAAATCCACAATAATTGAAGTCTTATTTCTCATTGACCTGGTGTTGCAAAGCACCACCTGAAGAGGACGAGTACTGGCAGCTTGTCCTTCAGCTACTTGTCCACTCAGACTGGTGGATAAGCGGGGGACAGGGACCAAATATCTGCCACTCCTCTCCAGTCCCTGTCTCCTGGTCCGAATCCCCCTGAACCCTCCTCTCATCCCTTATCCTAATCCTCTTGTGGCGCCCCCTGCACAGACTATCCACCTCTGCAGGTGGGGGAACATCTTAGGGCACAGAGCATATAGCTGGAATGGGGAGTAACTAACTCTATCCAGAAGCTCAGGTACGCATATTAATAGTAATGAAACAATATCCCAATAAAAGTAAAAGAAACCCACCCACTATCCCTTAATCACACTAACAAAACACACACAATTAGAAAACTACTGCTAGACTAATAGACCACTTACTGATTGAAAAACTGTATTAAATAAATACAATTATTCTTCAGATAATTACACTGTCATTCCAGCATTCACACCAGCTATCTAAACACCATTACTTTACCCAGTAAAATTATAGCAACCAATAGATGATCCATTAGCCTAGTTATATAGTGCCAGTAGTCCCAAGTAGAATCCGTGCCAAACAGTAGCAGTCCAGAAAATTCCTGAGTCACAGTATGAATATAGCAGAGTTCATGGATGTGATTCCAGTTTTTCAATGAATCACTTTTTCTCTTTGCTCTCACGAGAGAGATCACGGCTTGGTGATATGTGTGGGATTATGTGTGTGAGTACCTACTACTGCACATTACCCTTATCCAAAAACTTGACAGAAAAACTTAAAACAGTCTAAAATAGATTCTCCCTGCTCTCACCAGGGTTCCAGCAATAGGTTCAGTCTACAACAGCTAGAAAGCAAAACTATGGGTTCTCTCCTCTCCCATAGTAAACTCCAAAATCCGAGCACAGAATGTGTACAGTCCAGTTACAACCACTGGTAACTTCAGCTATGGAATACCTACCTCGATATACCCGCTGCGGACTGTAAGTCCCACTTACTACTGAAGTGCTTCCCGCTTGTAACTTGCACCATTGTCCTTGTTAAGTACTGTGCACAGCAGAGAAAAAAAAATAAAGTTCTGTATCGTCTCATAAAATCTCATCCTAAATGGTGGTCCGGGGTTGTAGCAGTGACAGGAAACTCCATCATCTTTTCTCATCTCGTAGTCCACTCACAGCTTCCTCTGCACATCGGGAGTGCAGAGAATTCTGCTCTGGCAGGTAAGTCCCTGCTCCATGATAGATCTCTGGAGGACTGATCAGCAACAGAAGGGAACGAGCAATGACGTTCCTTGCAGCTACTGTAGTCTAAACCCTCGGCAGGGGCAGATTGAAATGGCTGGACGGGTTGACGTGAAATTTGGCTCCCAGTCACTCCTCTGTGCAACAACTCCTTAAATGACTGCAGCCAGCTCCTGCTTATCCTTGTCACTTATCTGTGCATCAGCTCAAGCTCAGATTGAAGTCTATGGGACCCCAAGTGTACTCCACAGGACAACGGGCACGGGAGCACTAAAGGAGAGGGACAAAACAGTTACAGTATTTAAAATGTAGAACTACCGGCACAAAAGGAAAATTAAAAAACGTAGTCTCCTAATCTAACTTACACTAACAATACCCTGCTACTCTAAACTATTTAGTAGTAAGTAGAAATTAGATCACTCACTCTTGGTGAAAAAAAAAAAAAAAATCTAAGAAAAATCTTATTGGGTTCTCAAAAGTAAAAAAAATAAAGGGCAAAACAAAGATGGGTGAGATGCACAAAACAAATGTTAGAGCAAAGATGCTCAGACAGATGGCACATCCAGCCTGGCAGCCATCTTGGAACCACTGAGATGTGAGGTACTCCTCAGATGAGGACACAGACTACTCTTCGGGCAGGAATTTTCCCTGGGATAAGTTCTCTGCCCTCATCACGTAAACTTCTGTTGCGCTAGACATGGAGGAAGACCAACATAAGCTCTCTAAGAAAGTGGACCCCCTGAAGCAAGCCAGGAAGAGGGACAGTGCTTTCCCTGTATGTGACACAGTGAAGAAAGTCACCAAGAATGGGCTAGCTGAAAACAGTGTTGTCCATGAAGTTTGCCAGACTATACAAAGTTAATGATGTCAAATCCTGGGACACTAGCCCTAAGGTGGATACTCCCATCTTAGTGGCCATTACAAAAGACTACCATACTGGTCCCGGGACAGTGGCCATCTTGATGGGGAGAGAGAAAGAGAGATGGATAACGTAGGGTGAGATGATTTATTTAAAAACGCTTTTGTAAAAACCAGGGTTTGTAAGTTATGACATGAATCAAAACCAAAACTTCATAGAATAGTAAAACCAGACAATAATACCACAAGATTACCATTCATAAACAATGTAGATTATCATGGCTATTTTAATCTCCTGCAAATGCATGTCTAAACAGTCATGTGTTTAGTCTACTTTTAAAAATGGTGACAGGCAGGGTAAAATGAATATCCATAAGTAGTATGCTGTTCCAAAGTAAAGGGACAACTACAGAAAAAGCGCTATCCTCAGCCGATTTTAACTTAGATTTTGGAATGACCAACTGGCCACTGCTTGTAGAGCGTAACTCACAGATATCTGGATGGGTTACAAGAAGCTCACCAAGGTACTGGGGTCCCAGTCCATTGAGGGCCTTAAAAGTAAGAAGAATCATCTTAAAGTCAGACTGCCATCTCACTGGGAGCCAGTGCAGAGAGCACAATGCTGGAGTGATATATAATCACGCATCCTTAATGAGGTGATATGTCTGGCTGCCCCATTCTGTACCAGCTGGAGACTGTGCATCTGACCAGCTGGAATGCCCCAGTAGAACGCATTGCAGTAGTTGCAGTGAGGCATGACAGAAGCATGCACTAGTATGTAATCAAAGATCCACTTGATAATAAGCTGGACAACTGTAATAAAGAGGTCATACAAGGTATGCTGAATTATTATGAAGGTGTCCTTGGCTTCGGTGTACATATTCAGAGTCATGGCTTACTGGCTGAAAGATGACTCCTTTGACCTATCCTCAGATTCGGAGGTATCTCTGCAAATGTCTACCTTATCCTGGGGTGCAACCTTCTTGCAAATGCATCTTATGATATCCTGCAGGTAGCTGCCAAGCAGTACTCTGTGCTCCTTTCTTGTCAGATAGGCGTACTGTCTCATGGTACGGGTGGCAGACATCTCTTCATAAGCTTCCCTACTTGGCATGCTTTTTCCAAGAAGACCTGTTTTTTGGTCTAGAACCGGAGTCCGTAACAATAGTAGTAGTAGTAGTAGTAGTAGTAGTAGTAGTAGTAGTAGTAGTAGTAGTAGTAGTAGTAGTAGTAGTAGTAGTAGTAGTAGTGGTGGTAGTGGGGAAAAAAAAAAAAAAAAATCATTTCAAATGAATAGGAGACTCAGTTAAGACAAGCTCATTTCCAGTAAGGTCCTTTCAAACAAGAGTGATCACATTGATAATGTTTAATAAAATATTACGTAAATATCAAAGTACAAAAATGAATATAGGAAGACAGGTATAAACACCTAGATGGATTTTATCATCAAGCAATGAAGCATATATCCAACTCTGGACTAGCTCTGTCTCAAGACAAAAAAAAACAAAAACTGGTTGCTTCCGGTTTTGTGACGCAAGACCGTACCAACTGGGAAAATGCAGTTTCTCCTAGGGATGGTCAGCCAGGACTCCTTTTGTTCCAACAGAGGTGGATGGGCCAGAGGCATCCGTAGAGACAGCAGGGACTGCAGTGCAGATCATTCTGAGATGAGGCCTGTACCTGGTCTGCACCCCTGCCTAGGGGCAAGACTGTTGCTGTTTGCAGACCAGTGGGTGAAGATCGCCTCAGATTGGTGGGTACTTAAGGTTGTTTCCAAAGGCTACTCCATTGTCAGGGTGTATACTCCATCTTCATCATCCCCAAAAAAAGACTGGTGGCACAAAGTCATTTTAGACCTGATGCACCTCAACAAGCAGATCAAGGTGACTTACTTAAAGATGGAAACCCAGTGTTCTACAGTGGTGGCTATTCACCTGGAGGATTTTATGGCATCACTGGATCTCAGAGACCCATATCTACACGTCTACATACATCAGTACCTGAAGGTTTGCTTTAAGGGCAGTCGCTACCCATAGTCAACCCTGCCATTTGATCTGTTGGCACCTTGAGTGTTCTCAGATGTTATTTTGGTGCCAGCAGTACAGCTCAGGGAAAAGGGTCTTCAGTTCAACCGTAGCTGGATGATTGGCCCATCTGAGCTCACTGTCTCAAGGTGCGACAGTCAGCAGTGGCAGTGGCAACTTTGACCAGTACATTTGTAGTGCCCCAGACTTGGTGCCTTGCAGGAAAATTTACTTACCAGCCCCCACGAGATAGTTGTGGGAGGACAGTGTTACAGGAGTCCCAAGAGAATAGGGTAAGGGGCCTCAGGCCCGAGAAAGAAGTGGGTAAGGGTGTCCAGTTTTGGCTCAGTGCCCTTTTTAATAATAACCCTGCCCTCCCTTTTTTTTTTTTGTGGCAGCATTAGGCTTTCTGTTAGCCCAGTGACAGGGGTTTGTTTAAACATAATTTTGTTTGTTTCTTCCATGGTGTCCTACACCTGCAGCACCCTTAGCCACCCCGGCAGCATGAGAACAGGTAAAGTCATGTGCTGGGACTGCTATCCCAGCCAGCATGTGACCTTGATTTAAAACTAGGAGTCAGCATGACTCAAGTTTGGGGTTTAGCATTGGAACTCCAAGCATTGGAGAAAGGGCAGAGCTGACAGTTAGTAGTAGGACTGGGGAGAGAGAGAGAAGACACAGAGAGTGATGGAGACTAGAAAAGAAGACTTGCCTCTGATTTGAGGCAGGTATCATCGGCTCTGCATGGTGTTTTCCCTCCGGTCTAGTTGATTGGTGGTAGCGGGTCATTGGGTCTGTGTGGTACTTTGAGTTGATGGTCCGTGTTCGGCAGCAGGTCGATGGCCGTGGTGTTAACTCTGTTCTGCTCTGTTTTGTGTTTTATTTTGATGAAGTGATCCCTCATTGACAGCTTCAGTTGACCACAGGGAGTAGTCTGGGAAGTGTAGTCCTGCACCAGAACTACATTCCCCTGTTATGGAGCAAGTCACTGAGATACAGGGGCCATGCAGTGGATGTCCTGTATCTGGACTTCAGTAAGGCATTCGACTCAGTGCCACATGGAAGGCTGGGAAGTAAGTTAGTAGGCACAGGGGCGCGTGCAAAGCTAGGGAGATTGGTAGGGAACTGGCTTCAGGGAAGGCAACAGAGGGTGGTCAGCTCTCACACCCAAGGGTAGTGACGAGCGGTGTTCCACAGGGCTCGGTGTTGGCACCAGTGTTGTTTGGGCTATTCATTGCAGACATATCATTGGACATCAAGAGCAAGATTTTATTTTTATTTTGTTTTTGTTAACTGGGTAGGTGCCCTATCCCAAAAAGACTATTTTCAGGCACGACCCCGGGAGAGTACAGAGACAAACTTCAAAGAATAACAAGATACATGATACAAGTTACATAACAGCAGCAATGTGATAAAGAATTGAGGTTGTTGGACCAAGATAAGCATTTAAGTTAACATAGGATAAATATAATCCGGTCAGATTAGAAAATTGTGATAGTAAGACCAAAATACAGCAGTGATAATTACATAGGACAAAGATAAGACGGGTCAAATGAGGACCAAACATCTATACAGGCAAGAAAAGAGTGAGGTGCTGAGAAAGGAAGGGGTAAGGGAGCAGGTGGAGAGGGTGGGTAGAAATACCTGGAAAGGTGAGACGGAAGTGGAAGTATGAAATGAGGAGAAGAAGGAGGTGGAATAAAGAGGAAGTGTTTCGATGTTAGGGTGGACTCCATGCTCCTAGGTGATGACAAGAGGAGAGTGGAGTTAGAGAGCATAGTCTAAGGTGGTTTGAAGCAGGAGCATGTGTAGGAGGAGAAAAGATGGTGTCAGAGTTCTTTCTGAAAGGAGATGTGGGATGCAGATTGGTGTAAGGTTAGAGGAAGTGAGTTCCAGAAATGGGGTGCATGGCAGGCAAAGACACGACCACCTTTATTTGTATGATGTCTTGGGACAAGTACAGGGACATTAACCATAGAGCGCAGACTGTAGTTAGTTTTCTGATAGGGAAAGAGACAGACAAGTGATTTAGGAATACGGGACCTGATAACATTATCAGTGATGGATCCAAGCACATAGGACCTTAGTTCTAGTGGTGTTAACCAACCTAGATCTGAGTAGAGGAGACAGTGATATTTCAGCCGTGGGGAGCAGGATGCAAAGCGACAGATGATATTGTAGGTAACATCCCACCTTTGAAGACTTGTGTTGCCAGCTGATGCATACGTTGCAATCCTGTAGGTGAGAGAGGGAAGTAATATCCCACGGCCAATGGCGAGTCTAGCAGGGGGAGTGAGCGCATAACTTGTTCTGTAGTCTATACCAAGTTTGGAGTTTACCTGCTTATAGATGATATGGATGTGAAGGTCGAAACTCAGGGTCTGGTCAAGAGTGACCCCCAAATATTTGAATGAATTAACCGCCGCTACTGGTGTGCCATCTAGGGAGGAGACATTGAAGTGAGGTAGGGAATGCTTGAGTTTGAGACTGGAGCCAAATAACATAGGTTGGGTTTTTGATTTATTTAAGACTATTTTGTGCCTCAGAAGCCACTGTTGTATGAGCTGATAGTCACAGGAGAGCCTGGTATTAATGTCCTCAATACTGTTTGAACTGCAGTACAGAACAATGCCATCCGCATATAGTAGGGAGGATGTGCTGAGAAGATTTGTGGTAATGCTATCTATGAAAATGGTCCTCTGCTTCTCTCCAAGAATAGAGCCTTGAGGTACACCAATGCTGATGGTGGCCCTGTCTGAGAAGGTGGAGTTAAATTTCACATATTGGGACCTGTCTGTTAAATAGCTATCAAACCAGTTTACAACATTAGGCGTGAAGCCTAGAGAGTTTAAGGTTGCGATGAGAATGGAGTGGTCAACAAGGTCAAATGCCTTGGTCATATCAATAAAAATAGCCCCCGTGAGCCTGCCAGAGTCCATAGCCACTAAGGTGTCAGCTGTGAGTTTGCGTAGGGCTGTAGTAGTACTATGGCCCTTGCGGAAGCCATGTTGGGCGTCATTTAAGAGGTCATACTCTAGTAAAAAGTCAGTAGTTTGGGTGGCAACTATTTTCTCAAGTAATTTACTAAGGACAGATAGGATAGCAATGGGACGATAATTCAATGGATTGAGTGAGTCGCCTTTTTTTTTTTTTAAGTTACAGGGGTGATTTTAGCAGTCTTCCAGATACCCGGGACAATACTTTGACACAGTGAGAGGGTGAAAATTTTAGCAAGAGGGGCAGCTATGTGGGGGGCAGCAAGTTTGCTGATGATACCAAGGTAGGAGCAGAGGTGGATGACCTAGGGGGGATGGCAGGGGTTGCAGGATGATCTGGCAACGCTTGAAACTTGGTCAGACACGTGGCAACTGGGGTTTAATGCCAAAAAGTGCAAGGTGCTGCATTTTGGGATAAAGAACCCAAGGAGGAGTTACCAGCTGAGGGGAGTGCAGCTAGCCCAGACAGAGGAGGAGGAGAAAGATCCTGGGGGTGCTTATTACAGGGTCAGTGAACAACTCTGCACAATATAGGAAGGCAGCTGCAAAGGCCAACAAAATGCTGGGTTGTATTGCAAGGGGTATATCTTCGAGGAGGAAGGAGGTGATTCTACCACTGTATAGATCATTAGTGAGACCGCACATGCAGTACTGGTGCCCGTATCGGAAGAGGGACATTTACTGGAGAGGGTGCAGCGCAGGGCAACAAAGATAATCAAGGGCCTGGGGGACTTATCATACGAGAGGAGGCTGAGGGAGTTGAACATGTACTCACTGGAGGAGAGGAGGGACGGGGGACATGATTGAAACCTTCAAGTACATGAAAGGAATAAACGAGGCAGGTACAGAGGGGCTGTTCAAAGTAAGGGAGGGAAGGGACACCAGGGGCCATAATATGAGACTGGAAGGAGGAAGGTTCAGGAGGGAGATAAGGAGACACTTTTTTACAGAGAGGGCGGTGGCTGAGTGGAATACATTACCTGCAGAAGTGGTATCCATTAGAACAGTGGACTGCTTCAAAAGGGGATGGGTCAATGAAGGGGAAGGGTGGAAGGGAGGGGCAACAGCAGAATAAGGGTGCTAGCTGCACATTCGAGCAGACTTGATAGACCTATATGCCTTTATCTGCTGGCAAATTTCTTATGTTCGTACCTGAGGATTGAAAGTCTGTCTTATTTTATTGTACCCTCTTAGATTTAGATACCTGTACATGGGGGAAGGTAGAGACTTGTATGTCAGCTGAAACATAATTTTAAATTCACTTTCTGCAGCAACGCTTATTACGTCAGGCACCTGACTGGACTTCTGGGTGTTGTAGCATTTTAACACATGCTTTGCGAGTGAAGATGCATGACAAGACACGTGACACGCGTCTTGCACGTATCAACAGTGTCCGCAGGAAACCAGGCATACGATTATTAACCAGAAAGGAAGACGGTACCGTGTAATTCCCTACTTGTTAAAAGCTACAGCACCATATCCTAGGTATAGGGGCATTTACTGAATGTGGTAAATCACTACTGAAGAGAGTAGCAGTATTTCTTAGTGTCTTAAAAGAATTGGTACCGGCCACATTAAATCCTTTTATCATGGAAAATAAAATCAGGACATTGGATGGCAATTAAGTGTCAGAAATGCATGATGTACACTCTCCTATTAGAGGAGAACATTAGTATTGGCCCAATATGTAATAAATTTACTCATTATTGAGCTTGAGACTGAGTTGGTTAACCTTCGTATAACACAATCAGGTTATTGACAATCGGCATGAAATGCAACAAATGATGCAAACAGTTACAAACCATACAGTTCCCTAAATCTGTAACAAACAACCTACCCGCTCCTGTAGCACCTCTGTACCACCCCTGAAGTAACTAACACCTTGCTAAAAGTGTCAGTAGGAAATAGTAGCTTGGAAAAAAGGAATTGAGAGGAAAATTGGTCTGAAGAGGACAGTGAGGAATGGACAACTGTTAAAGGAAATAAGTCGAAGAAGGGCAATGGCCTTTGACTTGTTACTTACAAATCAGTATTCCTTATTAACTAATGAAACAGAAGTTATTTCACCTGAAAATCAGAATTTAACTATTCAGTATGATGTCCGTTCTAGGGAAATCAATGTAGAAGAGTGTCTGATTCCAAGCACAACACAAGGAAAAATCCAATATCAATATAGATCTTGAAAATATCACTGTGCATACTAACAGTTGTACAAATCATGTTCCACCAATAAATACAATGACACCCCCTGAAATTTCTGAGTCTCCAAATCCGACACATGATCAAGGTGAATTGGACACTGATGTTGGGAATGAGGTTAACCAGTCTAATATAGCCCCACCGAGTTTTGTCCCCTTGCGCCAGGTTTTTGTACAAGGCGACCCAGTGATAAAACCTATAGATGTGTGTAATCCTGATAAGTTTAACGGGCTTGCAGTAGCTACCAAGGTGCAGTCATCTCAGTCATCACATTAATGGCCAACAATATTTTTTCTATTTTTGTTTATTTGTTTCATCTAGGATTACAATACCTTTGAGCCAAGGCTCTTTTACAAAGGTTCCCATGTCAGCATGTGCAACAGTCATCATTTTTAGTTACAAACATATAGTCAGTGACTTAGAGACATGTAAATACTAAAGTAACGGTGGAACTAAACCACTAGTTGTTTTACACGTGGGGACTTAACAATATAAATAGATTTTCCATCCAAGAACTCAGAAAGGATTTCATTACTTTAGGAGAAATACTGTTGGCTAAAGATTGCAAAGTGACTTTTGCTGAAATTTTACCAGTCCCACGTGCTACAGAAGCCATGACCCATAAATCAAATTCATTAATAATTGGTTGAGGCAGTAGTGTTTGGAAAAGGACTATAAATGTATTCTCCACTGGGAAGACTTTGTTAATCGAAATCACCTGTTTGGCTGGGATGGACTGCACCTTAATAAAAGGGGCAGTAACTTATTTGGAAGAAAAGTAGCAACTTTTATTAGACACAGTTAAAACTAAAGAAGGGGAAGGGATTAAAACTTAGTCTGGTAACTACCATGTCAAATGGTTGCTGCAACTTTCTTGCAGCTAATGCAAGAAGTTTAAATTTAATAAAAAAAACAGAATTAAGGCACTTATGACATTACAAAATATACATGTCGCAGCAGTAACTGAAACATGGTGGGATACTGTGACCGAGGGAATAATGGATATCTCTGGATACAAATGATATAAGTATGACAGGGAAGGGAAACGTGGAGGGGGTGTATGTCTTTATATTCACTCCTCTATCCCTTCCGTTCCCATTAGGTCACAGTCTGACCGTAGCATTCAGATTGAAGCTCTATGGGTTAAGCTACTATTTACAGAGCGTAAATCTGTAACTGTTGGAAATTGTTGCAGACCACCTTCGTCTAACCTAGAATATAATACTGCACGTAACCAACAAATTACGGAAATGTCTGTGCATGGTGATAGTGTGTTAGGGGATTTTAATTACCCAGGAATCAACTGGGAAAATCAAATACGTTCAGATCCAGCTGAGAAATGCTTCTTTGAGCAATGTTTCATCAACAGACTTGATCAACTTCTTGTGAAACCAGCCCGGAATAATAATAATCTGGATTTATTACTTACAAATATTCAAACTGAAATTATGGGTATAAATACAGCAGCAGCACTTGGAAATAGTGACCATTTAATTATTACATGTAGCTTAACTATTAAGAGACCCAAAGAAATCTCTAGTACTGTATTTATTTAAAAACTATTATAAAGCCAATTACGACAGAATATGTCATAGCCTTTCTGAGATAGACTGGGACTCTACACTTAAACATAAAACTACTACTGAAGCTTGGAATTTTTTTAGAAATATTAAGTGAAATTGAAGATGCATATAGCTCATTAAAAAAACAAGTATAACAACAAAGGGAGAGTTCCTATTTGGCTAAATCAGAAAATTAAAAAGTTAATCAAAGGTAAACAAAAAGCATATAAAAACTATAAAATAAAACCAACCCCTTCAAATAGAGAGAGGTATATTCAAGTACAGAAACAACTAAAAAATACAATTAGGCAAGTTAGGAGTAATTTAGAAATTAAATTGGCTCATACCAAAGATAGGAAACTTCTATACTCCTATATAAATTCTAATTGTAGAAATTCAATTAAAAGCATTGGATCAATAACTGAGAACTCTCAAGTGATTCAAAACGATAAGGATATAGCCAATAAGTTCAATAATTATTTTTGTTCAGTTTTTTCAGCCCCAGTACATACTACATAACTGCACCAGTATACAATACAGTGTATACCAATTTCACAAGAGGATGTATTTAAGCTAATAATAAAGTTGGACAATACTTCTGGTCAAGATAGAATGCATCCATTTTTTTTTTTTTTTTTTCATGAAAAGGACAGCCTCTATATTGTCACTTCCACGATCTATCGTTTTCAATACCTCTTTATGGGAAAGCCTTGTGCCTGATGATTGGAAAATGGTAATAGTTCTCATTTATAAAACTGGCAACAGAAGTAAAACTGATATTTATAGATCTATAAGTTTAACATCCCATTGTTGTAAACTTATGGAAGAAATAATTAAACATAGATTAGAAACCCACTTACAACAAACCGGAATCATTGATTTGAACCAGCATGGATTTACTAGGGGGAGATCATGTACAATCAATTTAATCATATGTTATGACACCATTAATAAAAGTATTGATAGAAGGTGCCTACTGGATGTAATACTACTAGATTGTTCAAAGACCTTTGATAGAGTCCTACATAATAAGTTAATTGAAAAACTTATTAAGTTGCAATTCACTAATGACATGATCAAATGGACACATAGTTGGCTGTCCAATAGAAAGCAGTGTGTGCGTATAAATGGAGTGTTTTCTGAAGAGGGAACAGTGGGAAGTGCAGCCCCACAGGGTTTGGTGCTTGGACCCATCCTTTTTTTTTTAAATATATTTATTCATGACACAGGTAAGGGTGCTGAAAAATTTAATCAGTAAATTTGCAGATGACACAAAACTGGGTGGGGAAGTTAATACACTAAATAAACACTTATTAGAAATCTGGACTGAATTATATGGTATGAAATTGAACACTGATAAATGTGTTGTACTTCACATTGGCAGAAACAATCCAAACTATTCCTACATATTAAACCAGTCATTACTGAACTTTGTCACAATTGTAAAAGATTTAGGGATAATGGTGGAGAGTTCTCTTTCCTCATCCAGTCATTGTCTGAAAATAGCTAAAACCTCAATGATAACTAGGATCAAACGCTTCTTTATAAGTAAGACGGAACTCCTCCTACTGCCCATCTATGCTACATATGTACGGCCATTATTGGACTGTGGATCCCAGTTTTGGTCCCTATACCTAAATGGGGGTATAAAAGTAGTTGAAAGAGTCCAAAGGACAGTTACAAAATTAATCCCAAAATTAACACTTTGTACATATTCTAGCAGACTGCAAATGACTGTCCTTCACTCTCTCCAGGCTAGAAGACAACGGGGTGATTTATTTCTTCTATATAAGAGAATTCGGGACCAAGAAAGTATGGAAGATTTTAATTTAAAATTCAGTAATGCCAGGGGGAATCTTGTATCTCATAATCGCAAATTAGTAATCCAAAAATCTGGATCAGTTAAAAGGGATCCATTTTTTTTTTTTTTTTTACAGTCTGAGCCCCTATGGCCTGGAATCGATTGACACAAGAAGCCGTTGATTGCACCACTTTTTAAATGCTTTTAAAAGTACCTTGGACAGACTTTACTATGACTAGCATCTGATGGTTTAAATTATCCCACAAGTGTGGGGAACATTCACAGTGGGCACTGAGCCCACTTATGTCCTACAAATCCTAGTAATTTAGTTTGAGCCGAGGCACAAGGGAGTGGTGCCAAAATGAGGCCATAGCAGTGTGGAGGAGCATCGGGGGCAGAGAAGGGTGGAGCACCAAGAGCTGGTGTCAGAACCACTCACTTCCATCCCCCTCAGTCGGCAGCGCCAACCTCCAGTAATCCTCCAGTACTTCATGGGGGCGGTGAGTTGATGGCAGCACCACTGGGCAGGTGCTGACCGCCAGAAGATTCTTTTTAATTTTAAATAAAATTTAAAAGTGTAGGATGGTGCAGGGCAAGTGGCGGAGGCTGCAAGGGATGAGCAAGGCTTTAGAAAAGGGAACACTGTGAGAGTGGAGCAAGGGGTGGGGTAGCCCTATTAGGCACCCCTCTGCAGGATTATCGTTTTTTCCCTCTGTTTCCTCTCTCCCTCCTCTATGAATTTAAATCCATTGTGGCAACCGGCACCTTTCAGAGTGGCTGAGACTACATAGGTGGCTGGGAACCCCTCACCGCCAGCCTTAAGGCTTCCCTTTGAGGCCGCCATGGGCCTTTTCCCCAGCCATGGGATTGGAACCAGCTGGGCCTTAGTGAGACTGCCTATAGTGTGGGATGTGCAGAACCTCTGTAGCCCATTCAGTGGAGTTGAGTATCTGGGTAAATTGTGAAGTGAGTACCTGTACTGCTCATGTGTTGTGCTCTATTGCACTGAACTTCCAGTATTGTGCTTTGCCTTGTTGCACTGAACTGCCGGTATTGTGCTTTGCCCTATTGTAACTGAATTGCTGATACTGTGCTTTGCCTTATTGCGAATTAACTGCCAGTTCTAAATTTTGCCACCAAAGTGAACTGCTCACTCTGTATGGTGCCCCCTCCCAATTACATAATGAACTGTCCATACTGTGCTTTGTCACCAAGGTGAACTGCAAGGCATGTGTTGTGTCTAACTGTACAGGAATTGCTTAATCTTCTTCCTTGCGGACTACAAAGTGGGCAGATGTCCAAGCTAGAGTTAAGGGGATAATCAGGACAGGCTTCTCCAGCTATTCTGAAGTTCTGTTAGTTGAGCGGGGGACTTCACATATACCAGAGATTGCTTTATCAACTTAAAAAAAAAAAAAAAAAAGTTTTGAAACTGACCTCCATGGACTTCAATGGGGTACGCTCTCGAGCTATCGCTGGTTAGACATTACAAATAGTCAATGCTGGGGCGGTGCCAGTGGACCAGGAAGTGGAAGGGGTTTACTGGCCATTGGGTTGGACCCGATTTTATTGATCCCTTCCGAACTGGACTGTTCAAAAAAAATTCTCATTTGTGGCTCAAAGGCTGGTGCTGCATTTGGGTAACGGGCTATAAAACCCAATGGGAAATCTTTGAAATTTCCTTTGAGAGGCTCGCCATTCTGAACCTCATCCTAATCCCACCTATACAGTCACTGCATGGTCTGCCCTCTAGAAAGGGAGGGCTAGTAACATTTTTATAGGACAGTTGGAGGCGATTCTGGACCCTAATTTGAGCACCCAGGAAGAAAATAGAGAAATCTTGCATGCGTGCTATATCGATGTACTGCCGATGTAGTGCAGACAGGTAGATTTCTAGCCTCTGATCTCTGAGAACTTGGAAATGGTTTTCATCTTCAACAGACAAGTATTGAATGCTAAAAAGACCAAAGTAGTTCTGTTTCACCCCAAGCACCTGAGCACCTCCAGACAACACCTGCTACCAGTGGCAACTTCTGTTGGTGTCCCGATTGAGATAATAGCTTCAATGAAATATCTCTGAGTTCACTTGGACCAGCATGTCTTTCAAATGTCACGTTGACTACACCTCTAAGTCCCTCCACAAGAAAATGGAGTTACTGTACCGCCTTAACCATCTGCCCAACAGTTCTTGACTTGCCATTGCCATCAGTATACTGTTCCCTGTTTGCTCTATGGTGCACAAATTCTGCAATCCGTAACGTGCTCTGAGTTAAGCAGGCTAACGGTTCTCTACAACTGAATTGGTTGGTTTGCTGCTGGTGTTCCCTCTAGGGTGCATCATTGCAATGTCTTTTGCTACTTGAATTGGCCCTCTTTGAAGGCGACTTAACTTCCTCCTTCTATGCCTCACATTTAAGCTTGTTAAAGGTACTACCCCCCCCCCCAGCCTCATTAATGTTTTGGCCATCAAAACTCTCAGGAGGACGCTTTGCTCATCCTCCAGTACTCTGCTTGATATATTGAGGATTGGATCTTGTGCAGGCAGAACATCTTTTGTCTTTACAGCCCCCTCCCAGTGGAATGCACTCCCGGAATCTCTCTTTAACCATTCCTCCCTTAGTAGCTTTAAAAAAGGACTCAAGACTTGCCTCCTGGAAGATTGCCTTTGTACCTGCATTCGTTAAAAAGAACTATCTTTGTTCTTGCTGCACTATGTTTTGATACCCCAAAATTTATTGTATGTCTCTCTTTGTACTTTTTAACTTATGTTACCTTCTTTCTAATGTTGGGCAGCAATTTATACTTACAGTGATTTGTACTGCTTGTATCATGATGTTCCTATACATGTTATAAAATGGAATCCGTACGATTCCGTGTGATTATTTCAACAGTTACCATAGTTGTACAGAAATTGATTGAAAAGGACTTCAGTAAAACATTGAAAAATACTTTTTTTTTTTTTTTTTTAATTTATAAATTATGCTCCCCGACAGTTGCTTCACCACCCCCCGGCTCACCCACCTAACAATGGAACACACTCCGCGGTGGGACAACACCATGAGATTACCCCCTCATGGTGGGGCTGCCTGAGGGATAGTACCATGACACCCCCATGGTAGTCATGCCTGGGGCCTGTGACTGACCCAGGAGGTCCCAAGTTTTGCACTTATAGGTAAGTTTCCCTTGGAGGGACGAGGCGTGCAATGATGCCATGATGCTACGCATGCTCCCCCAGGGATACAGCACCTGCCAACCCCTCGACTTGGATCGTGACAGGCTCTGATCTCTTCCCAGTTCACCATGGAATTTTCAGCGTACATTGAGTACTGTACCCCCTCCCCACCACCGGAAGAGGAGAGCTGTCCCTTGGGCGCTCGTCTTCCTACCTCCCGGCTGGCCCTCCAGCAGACTGAGTTCACTTCTGAACCTGGTTTGCTGGTATTGTGAGCGGCTGCACAACCGCTGTGCCAGTGGGTTGGTCGAAAAATTCTTTTTTTAAATAGGGATGTTGGGGGCATCCATTTTGTGGACAGGAAGGGTGTTTGGAAGATGTCACTGTCTCACCATTGTTAACATTGTGCAGTGCAGCAGGTGAAAACAATTCAGCTGTGCTGTTAGGGATCCTGTTATATTCTCAAGGACACCCTGGATTTTGTGTGTGGCAGAGTGTAATAAAAAATCCAGTGATTTTTCTTCATGATTTAACAGGATATCTGTCTGTGGGAACAGTTTGTTTTAACTTGCTTCATTGCACAATGTTAGAGCTGGGGAGGCAGTGACATCACAGCACCCGTCTTGTCCACAAAATAGATTTCTCCACATAAAAATTTTAAAAGTATATTTCTGTTTTACTGAAGACATTTTCTAAATATAACCCAGCAGTTTACATACTGGATCCACATAGTAAGCTTTACAGTAATTATATAGGAAATTGTACAGAGGTTGTCCCTGGGGAAAAAAGTGACTCAATCTCAGTGGGCCTACCAGGTCGAACAAATTCAGTAAATAAATGTTTGTAGTTATTTCTGATCTATAAAAAAAAAAAGGGGGGGGGGGAGTTTCCTCTGTGGAGCCTTGCTCATGCAGCATGTTAAGATAGCAGTAGTTTGCTAATACTGAATAACAAAAAAAAAAAAAGGCTCATGGCTCGTGGGGTGCCTGGGTCAGTGGCCCCGCATATACTTGGAGCATACCTATATATCAAATATTGATGTACTTCCATTGCCTTAATGTTAACATGTCTCCGTTACTGTATGTATCTTGAACTGAACTGCACCAGTGGATTTTGCTATTATTGTATAAACCTCAGCATACTAGGAATTGAGTTGTAATATGTTTGCTTTACTCTGTCCCTTAGATATGCTGTATGGTGTCTGTGTATTTCTTCAATAAAAGGACTTAATTGCAAAAACATGCATACTAAAATGCCAGCAGAATAGGCTTAACTGTTTTTTCGTGTCTGCTCGTTTGGTCAGCCCACACCCTGGGAGCTGACCTTGCCTCCCCTCTTGCCTTCTCTGGCTTCTCCCTTCCCAGTCCTGGATATTCTCGCTGCACTTGACTTTGCTTCCAGAACCCTTCCCCTGTACCTGTCCCACCCCCTCTTGAACCCCTCCACCGTCTCTGCCTCCACCAGCCCCCCTGGGCAGCACATTCCATGGCTCCACCACCCTCTCAGTGAAGTAGCACCTCCTCCTTTCTCCCCTGAATCTCCCTCCAGCTTCCACCCATGCCCTCTAGTTGCCCCCCCTCCTTCGGAGCACCCTGACTGCTCCTGCCCTATTTACCCCCTTCACGTACCCAAAGACCGCTATCATGTCCCCCTGGTCCCTTCTCTTTTCCAATGTGTACATATTAAGCTCTTTGAGCCTCTTCCCCCAAGCCCCAAATCATGTTGGTTGCCCTCCTCTGGACCTTCTCCAGGAGTTCAATGTCTCTCTCTGAGTGTGGCCTGCAAAACTGCACGCAGTACTCTAGGTGCGGCGGCCTCACCAAGCAGTTATACAGAGGGAGTATCACTTCCCTCCTTCTGGAGGTGATTCTTCTCCCCCCCCCCACCCAAACGATGCATCCCAGCATCCTGTTGTCATTGGCCGCTGCCCTCCTGCAAGTCTCAGAGTTGTTCATCTTGGCATCTACCACCACCCCCAGGTCCCTCTCAGCCATCGAGACTTGTAGCATCCCCCGGTGTACACTTGGCCTGGGTTTCTGGCTCCAGGTGCAGTACTTGCATTTCCCTGCATTGAACCTCAGCTTCCACTTTCTAGACCACCTTTCCAGAGCCTCCAGGTCCCCTGCAGGTCACCCTCCTCCTCCCCATCCACCACCTCCCCCAGTTTTGGGTCATCCGCAAAGAGACTCATCTCACTCCTGATACCCTTCCTTATGTCAGAGATGTAGATGTTGAACAGGAGGGGCCCAAGGACTGATCCCTGAGGGACCCCACTAATGACCCTCCTTGGGGATGACTGTCCCGCCAACCATGACCCTCTGGGTCTGGTCCTGGAGCCAATTGCCTATCCGTCTGATCATCTGGTTCCTCACCCCCATTTTTCCCAGCTTATCCAACAGGCCCCTGTGAGGAAGAGAGTCAGACGTCTTGTTGAAGTCAAGAAAAAGGACGTCCACTGGTCTACTCGGGTCCAAGGCACTCGTCACCCAGTAATAGAACTCCACAAGGTTTGTCTGACACGACTTCCCCAACTTTTTCAGACCCCCCCCCGCCTCTCTTCGACAATGCCCTCCATCACCTTGCCCACCACCATTGTCAGGCTGACGGGCCTGTAGTTCCCTACCACCTCCCTTGATTCCCCCCCCTTGTGGATAGGCATTATATGTGCCACCTTCCAGTCCTGGGGTACCCACCCTCCTCCTCAGAGAGAAGCTGAAAAGCTCCGCCAGGGGTTTCGTCAGGACATCTGCCAGTTTCTTCAGCACTCTGGGATATAATTTATCTGGCCCCGGTGCTTTCTTCGTCTTAAGGGACCTGAGGGCTTCCCTCACTGTCTCTGCTGTGATTTCCACCTCCGCTACATCATCCCCTAACAACAACAAAAAATAACCATGATTTGTTTCTGATTCTATGTGTTATGTGAAGTGCTTTGGGCTGAACGGAAGCTCGTTTCCAGGTTTGCCCTGGGAGTACATGGAGGTAAAGTGATCTGCTTAGAGTTGCACAGTATGCACGCAGTTTGAGGTTGTGAGAATCAAACCCAGATGGGCTGGAAGTAACACTCACAGATGAGAAGCACTCATGTACCAGTCGATTGTGTGTGTGTGTGTGTGTGTGTGTGTGTGTGTGTGTGTGTGTGTGTCAGCATCTTGTAACACTTGAAACAAGACTTGAGATTTTTGTAATGTACTTTAGTATTAAGAACACATTATTCCACATACTTTTTCCTGTCACTTCCCTTCCATCACCTCCTTTTTTTTTTTTTTTTTTTTTTTAGCTTTAGAGTTTACAAATTTCACACAATTTTACTATTTCATTTTATTTATTATTATGGAGTTAGATTCCGATATTTTTTTAGCATAGATAATAGTGTTTTTAATATAGCTTTTTAACTAAAATGTTAACAGCTTGATTCCTTTCCTCACCCACCCAATTATAGCACAAATTACTCTTTTTTTTTTTGGATATAGCTCGTCAGTTTTCAACAAGTTAGTCTGTATCATATAACCAGTTTACAGCGTCACCAAAACAGCTGCATAGAAATGATAAAATTGCATGTCGTTAATATGTTGACACGATTGTTTTCCATTTTTTTTCTTTATGGGGGGGGGTGATACTGCCTTTCAGGGCTGATGCATATTGCAAATATATTTAGGGTTTTAAATAGCTGGTGTAGCATAGCAAAACAAGGGGTAATGCTAACCATTTTCAGAAATGCTTAGTAGTAGACTGCTAACCATTTTTTGTGAGTCTGTGACACGGTACACAACATTAATAAAACTATATAATTTTTTTAAACTTTGCTAATCAGTCTGTGCCAAGTGCTATGCATTTTTCTCAACTGATTTTCACTTGCATGTGTCAAACTGCTAATCAGTTTTTTCAGCTTATTTTAAACCCTGATATTTTTCTTTCATTGGATTAATATGCACCATGTTACTACCAATGTAGTGTGTGTGTGTTTTTTTTTTTTTTTTAGTCTTGGTGCACACATGTAGATTGAAATAATGGGGATTTAAATAATCAAGGTACATTTTTATTTAACAAATTGGGAAAAGATACATTTATTTAATTGATCTAGACATAACCTTTATTAAATAAAATACAGATAATACTGATGTAGTTTTAATAGCATGATTTGAGTTCATGCAGATGTGCTGAAGCTCAGCTATGTTTATGCAGATTTTTGTATTTTTGCTGTTTTTGTTTAGCCATATTGAAAACCTCTCAGTAATTGTAGTCATGTATTTTTATGTTTTTCTGTCTCCGATATCTAGCAGACTTTACCATTCACATGTGCAATATGGTCTCTAATGAAAACTAATAGTATTGGCTATTGCTGCCATTAGTGTCCCCGTGGGGAAAGTAAAACTAAACTAAAAATGATTTTAGCACATAGAAATTAATTACTAAGGCAACATTCCCACTGGATTCAAAGTATTGAGAGCTTTTTGTACCCCGGCTTCATCTGGCACTTATTCGATTTAATTAATTAATTGGGGTTTGGACATCAATATTTAAGGGACCACTGGGAAGGCAGTTGCACCTCTACCTGACGAAGAGGCTGGTTGAGCCTCAGAGCACTGGGGTTTCTGTTCCCAGTCTTCAAATCAGCAAGTCTTATTGCGTACGCAAGATGCCGCCATAAAAAAAGTATATACTGTTGATTGGTACATGAGTACTTCTCAGCTGTGACTGTTATTGTACTGGGGCCCTATTTTCAAAAGCATGCCACCATTCTGTGTCTGACAAAAATCTTTTGAAAATGAGGTTTCTGTTGTACAGATTTTTGGAGAAGGCACCAGGATTTGTTGAGCATGTTGCAACCCATCCCCAGGCTGCTTATGCTGGAAGTACCATGCTTATTCACAGTCTGTTGCTTTTACCTCAAGGCTATACTGCCAGATCGCACATTCTCATTCTCTCTCTCGCTCTTTTGTCCCGCTTCCTCCCTCAGCAGATTCCACTGTGCATTCTCAAATAGTCCCTGGGGTATACAGTATCTGGGCTAGGGATGTCACGTTATGGACATTTTCACTGTTGCATCACAGTATAATAGCATCTGAGCAACAAGCTCAGAAGGGGAGTAATAAGAAAGAGCTAACAAAATCTGGAAGGCCATGTGTGGTAATGCTAGAAATCTGGGAAGATCACGTGGTGCCTGCCAGCTAGATGGACGCATGGCACCCCTGCTCCCACCTTAACTCCAATATTTATCTTTATTTCTGCCAAATTAAGTGAGACATCTTGCTAAACTTCACACTTCTGGACTCCTAAAGCTCTACGGAGGTCACCGATTGCTGATCTACGAGGCAATTGCAAAAATATCTCCTCCAAATGGAAGCCGAGATGAAGCTGGCCCTTCTACGCATACACCACCCCAGACGCCAGAGAAAAGTTCAGAGTGCTTCAAGAACCAGAGCGCCACAATGGGGAAGAGCAGCCAACCTACTAGTGCGGTGACGCTTCTTTCGGAGGATAAATTCTTAACAGAGCTGACACCACTTAAAAATGCCTTCTTAGACTTCTCAAACGACCTTAAAACAGTAAAAGTCGATCTTAAGGATACCAACAGAAAACTCACAGATATATCGGCTCGTACCTCTTCATTGGAATCCTGGCAATCCAGAGTGGATCCAGAGCTTACATCATTGCACCCAGAACTCTTCCAAAATGGAATTGAAATTGGAGGACTTGGCGGGCCGGAGTAGACATAACTTAGTGATTTTTTTTTTTTTTTGCCTTCCCGAGGAGGCGGAATGCTCATCACCCATTGTGTTTGCTCAAAAAGTACTTGACAAAATTGCAGGCCCTCCTACCCACTCTGACCTATATTGTGGAGAGGGCTCACAGGTCGTTAAGGTCCAGACCACTGCCAGGTGCCCAAATGAGGCCTTTTATTCTCTGCCTGCTAAACTACCTAGATAGGCAGCACATTCCATCTA
Organism: Neoceratodus forsteri; assembly: GCA_016271365.2. Taxonomy (NCBI): domain Eukaryota; kingdom Metazoa; phylum Chordata; order Ceratodontiformes; family Ceratodontidae; genus Neoceratodus; species Neoceratodus forsteri. The sequence goes on along the minus strand of CM057449.1, from coordinate 1,268,491,123 downwards.
AAAAATAAAGGATCTCCAAACAATCCGTTGGGAAAGCCCAACACTCCGGATCACCTAAGACCTCCCAGCTGCGGTTCGCCAAAAACAAGTGACCTATCATAATTCGGTAACAAAACTCATTTCAACCGGTATCAAAGTTCCGAATGCTTTACTCCACTGGGTTGTCAGTCCTACACCAAGGCTCATGGAAATCCTTTGAGAATGCAGACCAAGCGGCTAAGGATCTCGATACGTTTTTTTCTAGACCTTTTTAATCCACACTGAAATATAGTGGATTTGTATGGGGGAACCCTCAGGACAACAGCTAATAGTTTTGATCTGTGTAAAGCAGCACTGGGTATTTTATGCAAGATTTATGGGAGCAACCTGCTGCTGGTGCTATAGAGTACATATCATCAGAGATGCCCGAGGATTTCTTCCTTCGCTGGCTCCTTCAACCTCGCCACCCTAGTGACTGTTCTGACTTCTGGATGTGATCTTCTTCTGTTTTGTGATTGTGTGCACCATTACACCCACTCTTTGGTGCGAACTGACTCCACCCTTGCGAAGGTGCGCATGCTGGATTGTTCCTGTGAGAAGACCATCTGGACTTGTTTCTCACAATTTTATCCTTGGGACATTGTACCTAGTATTTCAAGGTCCTCGCTGCTTTCTAAAGGCGAGAGAGACTGATGCTGTTAGAAGGTGTAATACTGGTGTTTAACCTACAAACCTCTTCTTTTTTTTTTTTTTTTCTTTTTGTGTGGTTCAGATCAGAGATTTGTGGAAGGACTCAGATTTTAAATTATTCTCTTTTTAACCTGCTATTCCTTAAACTCTAGAGTCCTATATGAAGTCATAATATAGGCCTAAGCACTTTCAATCGTAATTGCATTTGCCCTTATTGTTTTGGCGCATATGTAAATTGGGCACACTATGGTCTTGACATGTATACATTTAAGCCAGCCCTCCGGTGGTACACAGCAGGTGTTCTCTTTTTTTTTTTTTTGCCACTATCTTTGTTGGACTCCCTTTTTGCACCCTTTAGCAGGATAAAGGATATTGAGAGCTGCCTGCAGTGGAAAGACAGTCCCACCTCATTTTAGTTTTACATACAGTTCTTTTGGTTAACGCACTATGAACATAATAGTGCTATCTTTGCCTCAGTTATTACTCTACCTTTAATATTATACTGTATCTATGTTGTTGGTTCTACTTGGTGCTACAAACGGGCACTTCAAACAACATGAAGTCTTGCTGTATTCTGACTATTGCAGTTAGGACCTGCCTTTCAACTGCCCCGGAGAACAAATAGTTAAACTTTCCATGGCCAGCATGGAATGTTCACCGCGAGCTCGGTTGAAGCCCCTGTCTGCTGTTGTTTAAACTCCAACCGTCAGATTCTTTACTCCGCCTCACTGAACAGTCACTCCGGAGATTTCTCCTTTGCTCGGTTCAAAAAAGTTGGTTAAAGTGTCGTTTTTTGCTCGGTTTCTACTGAATTTCTGCTACCAAATCTGTCGGTTTAACTCTCTGTCTGTGGTACCATGAGTACTAGATAGGTTTTGCATTTAGTTTCTGTGTGGAACTTGTAAATGGTGGATCGGGTTGGCTGAACCGATCAGTTCAGGTAAAAAAAAGTTTGTGAATTTACTTAGAGTGTGGTAACCGGACCGTATTGGTTCTAAAAAAACAAAACAAAACAAAAAAAACAGATTTTATTATGTTTTTTTCCAAGACCCGTAACACGATCAGGAACCGATAGGGAAGTCTTGCCTGGCGGATTGCCGAAAAAGGAGTACATTTTGGATAGGATTGGCCATGCCTGAGAAACCCAAGAAAAAAATCGGGCCCACTGGGTTTCAACACTCCAGTGTGTGTGGGGAAGGAAGCCTTTGCTAAGGCTAATCCCCACACCACCCGTGTTTATTGTGTGGGGTTTGACCACCTCGATTCAGACTGCCAAATTTGTAAGAATTTTCCCAACGCTACTCTGGATAAGAGAGTAGGTAGACTGAGGGAAAGGGAGGCAGAGAAGTCCACTGACCCGGATGGCCAGCCCGGTTCGGTTCCGACCGAACCAGAAGGAGTGCCCTCTGACCAGGGCGATACTACTTCAGGCAAAAGGAGAGCAGATTCTGAGGAGTCAGTTCCGGTTAAAAGAAAAAGAAAAGGTAAATCATCTGGTTCGGATCCAGAAATTCATACTCCGGCCGCTGATGAGATGGCCAAGGTGATTAAGAATAGTGCAATCGCTTACTTCGGTTCCGGCCAAACCGGCACCATCTGGCAGGAGTTCGGTTCGGTCGATTCCCCCAGTTCCGGATTACACTTCAGGGAAATTTTATGAACCGAATGAGGAGGAGCGAGAGTATGAGGATGATGATGATGGTGATTACAAAAGTCTGGATGTGCCTATTGACCCGGACATCTCCCCAGACAGACCTTCAGGTGTTTCTCCTCCTAGGCTTTCTGAGTCCCCTTCCCACTTTGTTTTACAAAAAAAAAGTGGCTGAAACCCTCCAGCTTCCTATGGAAGAAGCAGTAGAGGATCAGGAGAAGCCTGATTTTGTTGAAATTATGGACATCCCAGAGTCCAGGAGACTGTCTATTCCCCTCCATAAATCTTTTGGGAAACAAATAAAATTCTTAAGACTCCTAACTCCATACCTCCTGTGGACAGATGAATGGACAAGAGGTACACTCTTTCAGGCTCAGACACTGAGTTCCTTTCTCAGCAATGCAGCCATGTTGGGGTAGTGCAGACTGCTGCCTGTGATAAGGCAAATATCCCCTTGGCATCAGACCCCCCCAGATAGGGACTCCTGGAGGATTGATATCATGGCAAAGAAACAGTACATGGCAGCATCTTTGGGACTCAGGCAGGCTAACTATATGGCCTACACAGCTAGATACCAGAAGTCCAGATGGGACGGTGTGCTGGCTCTGGCTAAACAGGCCCCTGACCAGCTTGCCAAGGAGCTGGAGCAGGTGGCTGCAGATGGGATTGAGGCATCCAAGGTGCAGTTTCATGCTGCTGTGGACTCCAGTGATGTTTCATCAAGAGTCATTGCTGCATCTGTGGCTCTTTGGAGGATGGCTTGGCTCAGATGTACTAGCCTATCACAGGATACCCAGGCTGAGGCCATGGATTTCCCTGTTATTGGTAATTCTCCGTTTGGGGAGCAGACAGAGAACTACATGAAAAAGATGGACGAGTACAGGACCACATACAGGAGTGCTCAGGCCAAAGAAAGGCAAGCCACTCCTTAAAGGCAGCAGTTCAGGGGCAGGGGCAGGCCTTTCCAAAGGCATTTTTACCAGGCCCAGGCCTCTTCTTCTTCTTCTTCTTCTTATGCTCAGAGGGAGAGGCAGACGGGGAATGAGCAGGCCTGCATCCACCCCTCTGCCTAAAGCCCCTGCTAAGCAGACACCCTGATGGGTCTGCCCAGGCCGATTCTCCAATACCTGTAGGGGGCAGGCTGGCTTACTTTGTCCAGGACTGGAAGTCTCTGACATCAGACAAGTGGGTCCTGGAAGTAGTAAGCCAGGGACTGGTTCTCGGCTTCAAAACATTTCCCAAGATGAGAACCAGATCCTTTCCATCTGCAAATCCATCAGAGACCCTTGCCCTAGAGGCAGAGGTTTCTTCCCCTCCTGGCTGTCAGAGCCATAGAGAGGGTTCCCACCCTACACAAGGGCAAAGGATTGTACTCCAGGTACTTCCTAACCCCAAAAAAGGCAGGAGAGTGGCGGCCCATCCTGGACCTAACATATCTGAACAAGCACTTTTTAAAACCAAAGTTCAAAATGGTGACTCTGGGAATAATCCTTCCCTCTCTAAGGCCAGGGGACTGGCGAGCCTCCCTGGACCTCAAAGATGCCTATTTTCACACATTCCCATCAGGTGCTCCCACAGAAAGTACCTCAGGTTCGAGTTGCCCTCAGGCCACTATCAGTTCAGAGCAATGCCCTTTGGCCTAACATCAGCCCCAAGGGTGTTCACAAAGTGCCTGGCAGTAGTGGTTGCTTTCCTAAGGAGAAAAAAGATCTCCATCTTTCCATACTTGGACGACTGGCTCATAGTGGGTCAGTCTCCAGACCAAGTCAAGTCACATTTGCAAATAACTCAGCAAGTGCTCACTTCCTTAGGATTCCTCCTCAACCTTCCAAAGTCAGTTCTCGAGCCACTACAGCTCCTCACCTTCATAGGGGCGAAGCTGGATACAGTAATGGCAAGAGCCTTCCTTCACCTGAACAGGGCAAGGGCCCTTATGGAACTGGCCTCTTCATTCACCCTACAGGTGTCTCGACCAGCAAGGCATTTCCTTCAGCTTCTGGGCCACATGGCAGTCTCCACAGCAGTGGTCCAGGGAGCAAGATTTCAGATGAGGGACATTCAGTTCTACTTAAGAGCCTTCTGGTCCCAAAGAAAGGATTCCCTTACCAAACTAGTTCCAGTGACTCAAACCCTGATTCAGGCTTTGTAATGGTGGCAGGATCAGGACAATTTAAGACAAGGAGTTCCTTTTGTCACTCAGTCTCATTCAGTGATAGTCACCACAGATGCCTCCCTGCTGGGCTGGGGAGCCCACCTGGGGGATCTTACCACCCAAGGGCTGTGGTCACTTCAAGAATCTCTGCTTCACATCAGTCTCTTGGAACTCAGAGCAGTGTTTCTGGCACTGCAAGCCTTTTCCAAATCTGTACAGAACAAGGTGGTCCAGATCAGAACAGACACCACCACCATGTGGTACAACAACGGCCTTGCACACAGAAGCAATGAAATTGTGGTCCCTGGCCTATTCCCTGCAAACTTCTCTAATAGCAGTTCATCTCCCAGGGAAGAACAATGTCCTAGCAGATGCTGTCAGCAGGATATCCTAGGGCCATCACGAATGGACCCTAGATCCCCTAGTTTTGAAAGTGATTTTCTCGAGATGGGGCACTCCACAGATAGATCTTTTTGCAATCCCAGACAATCACCAACTTCCTCTGTTGTGTTGCAGACCTCCAGTCTTGGGCTTAGTCCCCCTGGATGCCCTGATCCTGAATTGGGAGGGGACATTTCTGTATCCTTCCCCCCCCTTCCTTCTCCTGTTCAAGGTGTTAGTCAAGATAAGGTCACAACCATGCAAAGTAATCCTGATTGCTCCAGACTGGGCCAGACAGCCCTGGTACCCCCTGTTGCTGTCCTCAGCAGTCCACCTTCCCCTGTCTCTTCCCAGGAATTACAACCTGTTGACATCCTCTCAGGGGAGGATTTGGTATCCGAACCTCAGGTCTCTCAATCTCAAGGCATGGCTCTTGAAGAGTTAGTCTGCTGATTTGCATCTTTCTCAGTGGGTTCTGGATATCCTTAAGGCTTCTCGAAAGCCTTCTACTAGAAAGACTTACAATTCCAAATGGAAAAGGTTCACTGTTTGGTGTTCTAATAAGCATATTTCTCCAGAATCTGCTGGGTTGCCTACGGTTCTGGACTATATGGTCCATCTCAATGGCCTAGGCCTTAGGCCAGCTACAGTTAAAGTGCATTTGGCAGCTGTTTCTGCCTTCTTGTCAGTAGGCAAGCCCTCTCCTCTGTCAGCCCATCCTGTGTTTTGTAAGTTCTTCAAGGATTGCTGCACACCAATCCCCCCTTTAGGGACCCTGCTCCTGCTTGGGACCTTAATGTTTGCATTGCTTAGCTTATGCAACCACACTTTGAGCCTTTGTCCTCTGCAGAGCTTAAGTACTTGACTTGGAAAACTGTGTTTTTGGTAGCCATTACCTCTGTCAGGCGTATCAGTGAATTGCAAGCCCTGTCAGTGGAGCCTGATTTCATCTCTTTCCATAGAGATAAAGTGGTCCTAAGAACTAACAGGAAGTTTTTGCCTAAGGTGGTTTCAGATTTCCACCTTAACCAGTCTGTCTCTCCATGTTTTCTTCACTGACCATTCCTCCTCTGGAGAGAGGAGGCTGCACAGCTTGGACGTTAAAAGGGCCCTCAGTTACTACATAGAGCGTACCAAGAGTCACAGGTTTGAGTCCCTCAAATTGTTCCTCACATATGGAGAGATTGGTAAGGGCAAACCTGCCACTGAGAGATCTATTGCCAGGTGGATTGTTTCTTGTATACAATTCTGCTATGAAAAACTGGGTAGAACTCCACCCTCAGGCCTGAGGGCTCACTCTACTAGAGGTACAGCTGCTTCTCTGGCTGCTGCCAGGGATATTCCTGTCTTAGAAATTTGTCAAGCAACCACCTGGAAAACAGTCCATACACTCACCAAGCATTACTCTCTGGATATCCAGGCTAGGAGTGATGCTCGGTTTGGCACAGCAGTACTTCAGAGCCTGTTTCCAAAGTAGGTTCTGTCCCTCCTCCATGGAGGTACTGCTTGGTAGTCTGCAATAGTAAGAATACAGCAAGACTTCATGTTGTTTGAAGAAAAAATTACTCACCTTAGTAATGTTTCTTCTAATGGAGTCTTGCTGTATTCTGACCTCCCCTCTCAGAACCTGGTTTTTGGGATGTGGGTGGGCAGGAGTAGTGTTGGCACCCTAGGGGTGTCCCTTTTTCACCCTCCTTTATTTTGGATGAGTGTTGTGTTTTGGGATGTGTTTTATTTTTTGGGTTTCCTGACTTGAGTCTTTGCTTTGAAACCAAAAAACCCTTTTATATAAATTTAGTTGCCAGTTGGCTAGTGAGAGTTTTACAGTTTCCACACAGAACTTCTAGTGAATATTGCTTGTAAAGATCTGACGATTGGAGTTTAAAGAACAGCAGACAGGGGCTTCAACGAGCTGGCGGTGAACATTCCATGCTGGCCATGGAAAGTTTAACTCTTTATTCTCCGGGGCAGTTGAAAGACAGGACCAAACTGCAATGGTCAGAATACAGCAAGACTCCATTAGAAGAAACAACATTACCTGAGTAATTTTTTCTTCCTTTGTAGCCACCTCCTGCGGTGCCCTATATAGCTGACTCATGGCAGGATAAGGGTTTTAAAAATCTTATGTTCTTTCCAGACCCAAGCTAAACACAATAGTCCTATATGACTTTACAGTATAGGCCTTGGTGATTTGTTTGCATTTAAAACATTTTTCCCCCTTCTTTTTTATCATAACACATAAATCAGTCACGCCATGGCCTGACACATATTTAAGATAGCCCCAAAGTGGCGCATAACAGCCAGTCATTTTCTGCCATACATTTGGGTCCCGTTCTTATTCTCTGTTTTGACCTCCCCATGCAACTTTAAGGATATGGAGGTTAAGATATAAATTTTAAAGAGCGGGCAAGTGTCACTATTCTTACTTTTCAGTGGTACCGTTTACTTATTTTATTAACTCACATCAGTGGTAAGTGTTTCTCGGTTCCTATTTATAGGACGGTTATAGTGCTCTACTTTATGTAAGTGCACATATTGATTGTTATAATCGCATTATACTGTTCTGGTATGTTACAATTGTTAAAGTGTAAAATTGGATAGTTATTGTTAAAGTGGGAGGCGGTGGGGTGGGGGTGCAGGGGCCACTAGTAGGTGAGCAGTCATGCATCAGCTTTTGGAATAGGGATCCCGATTGGGATCAAGCTCTAAGGAGCTGCATCACTGCATAACCAAACTACAGTCATCTGTATGGTCCCTGTAGGGAGGGAGGGTTTTCTATTGGTCACATCAATTCAAGGTAATGTTTTGTATAGCATTGGGAGATGGTATGGGGAAGTTAAGGGTATAATAAGAGTTTGTTTGGGGGGGGGTGTCCACTGGAGGCTAGGGTTTGAGCTCTTATCAGCTTTCTTTTTTTACCTGTTTACCATGGACTATGCTTAGACCCATCATGACTATTCCAGTCATACTAGTAGAATTTAGCCAGACTTATGGATACCTATAACCTTTGCTCCTGGAACATCAGAGGTCAGTCACCCAACAAAAGGATCAAAGTGTTGTTTCACCTACAAAAACTAAAAATGGACATTGCCTTCTTGCAAGAGACTCATCTGCAGCCATCCCAGGTCCATCAGCTACGGAGGACCTGGGTGGGACAAGTATACGGTTCAGGTATAGACTTGCAGAAAATAGGGGTGGCCATTATAATTGCATGAAGGGTACTGTTTCGTTTACTACAGGAAGTAGCAGGCCCCTCATGCCGAGGCATCCTACTCCGAGCACTTCTGGGCCATCTAGAAATAGTGTTGGGCTCCATTTATGGCCTGAATAGTGACGATCCATCTTTTTTTTTTTCTGCCATGATGGCAGCACTTTCATCCTGGTCCACCCTGCCCATGGTACCGGGGAGGGGGTTGGAATATGGTTCTAAATAATCACCTAGATAGATGAGGTTGCTCTGAGGCAACTTCCAAACCCAGGCTAAAAGGCATTGAGGGAATTTCTGCACCACTTAGGCTTAATTGAACCTTGGAGAACTCTAAACCCGGATGGTAGGATCTTCTCTTTTTACTCCATTCCTCACCGTACTTACTGCAGGATTGATTATTTCCTTCTAGGCGTGAATCATCTTCAGGGTATAGACTCCTGTTCCTATTCACAGAAGGTCATATCTGACCATCACCCTGTACTAGTTAGAATTCATCTAGCTCCCTCACTAGTTAAAGATAGGATCCGGTGGACTTCTGGTGCCATCACCGAACGGATGACAGTCTAGTTTAAGTGCTCCGGGGGCCACCGAGAAACATTTTCACAATATACCGGCTACATTTATTCAAACATGCCATCAAATACTTCTGTTGCTATACCTGAGATGGCGACAAAGAAAGATAGAGACAAGAACTCGCAATTGGCAAAGCTAAAGACCATGATGGTGACTGATAGACGCACAGTCCTAATGCAGGATTCCCGCTCTGCCTCCCCAGTTGGCAGCATCGCCGACTCAGATGAAATATTGGAGGGCAGCGACCAACACAAAGCCCTCTCTAAATTAGATAGCATCATCAAAACCTTGCACAGGATTGAGTTCTTGGTGGCAGATTTTAAAGGCCGACTTAGAAACTATTGACCAGCACACCACAGCAGTGGAGAAGTCGGTGGGACAACTGGCAGACTGCTCAGGACAGCACAACCAGGCTATCCTCTATTTACTGGCAAGAAAGAAAGAACTACAACTAAAGATAGACAATCAAGGGAACCTAGCCAGGCGCAACAACTTTCGGGTGTTTGGAGTGCCCGAAGATAAGGAAAAATAATTTTCATCAGTAGAGGAATTGGTCATGCATTTTCTCCGGGATGTCCTGAAAATACCAGAAAATATACACCTTCCAATCGAACGAGCCCACTGCTATTTAATTCCAAGGCCTAGGGAACATTCGGCAAGACCCAGCTCGATCATTGTTCGTAAGCTCAACTACAAAGACCATTGGCTAGTCCAGCAGACCGCATGGAAGCTCAGAGAAATCGAGATTGATGGCCAAAAGATCTACTTTGACCAAGATTTCTCGGACTTTCGTAATAGTAAAAGAAGACAAGTACTGTAAGAGAGATCATTAAACAAGCTAAAGAAAAGAAGATTCGCATACAGCTCTACTATCCAGCCAAACTCCGAATTCACACACCTAAAAGTCCCTTGCTGTTTGACTCAATCAGGGATGCAGCTCCTACCTTGCAACAGCTCGGCCTAACTTGCCCGGACTTGCAAGCAGATATCTTAGAAACTGGGATCATGTGCTCAGCTTGGCATCGAGCAGGAAAGCCTCTGAGAGCACATCCATCTGCAGTTGCTTGGCCCTCACATTTAAGTATGGATTTAAAAGACATTCTGAGCAAGGAAAACAAAGTTCCGTTGTCAGAGGAAGATTGTCTTGGAGCATCATCATTAGACTGGAGCGCACCGTGATTTCGGACTAAATGTGGATCTTGTATATTCACTGTACTTCCCCAATTTAGGGGTAAGTGTGTGTTTCATTTCCTGAGGGACTTTAAATGAACTACAAATTACAATATTACTAGCTTTCTTTGACTAGAGGGTTATCATCGAGATGGTTAGTTTCCCATGAGGTATTGCTGGTTGGGGGGGGCGCACCATGTGGCGCGGCTGTAGGCCTTACAAACCGCAGGGGCTGACGTGGCTCTCTCCCTCAATTAACCCCAGGTTATGCTCAACTAGAATCCCTGCTTTTCTCACTTATGGGTTCATAACCAGCATTAACACCTTAAACCTAAGGCTGGGGTAAGCAGTGGAGCATTTGGCTCCCAAAATAAATACAACACCAGCAGAAGTGCCTATTTGGAAGTACAGGGCTAGACAATGTAGGTAATTGGCCTGTTCAGGGGATGGCAAGGGTTCTCCCCCCAGCTGCTTGACCCAACGGGTTTACTACCATTTTGTTCCCGTTGGAGTAGGGATACAGAGGCGGCCCCTGTGGGTACAGATGAGCTGGCTGAAGGACTATCGATGTAGTTTCTTCCCTCCTTCTCACCGCATCCCCAGTGATGCCACTCCTACACCTGACTCCTCGGGGTCAGACGTACACTATGTAGGTGCTTGAGCTGAGCCTCTGGAGCCCGCTACACGCAGGGTTCCTCGCAACATCTTAACCTAGGAAGTTGTGGTTAAGTTGAACCACTTTTTTTTTTTTTTTTTAATTCTATTTTTCTTAGAACATTTCTGAATGTTACATATAGACATGTTGGTCTATTCATTTTATCACCCTGTTCAATGTTACTCATGCAATGTGCATAGTGTAATATTTGATGCAAGGAACATGCTTTGGTTGGGGCAGACTAAAAAGAGCATGGGTGAACTGTTTAGGGATTGGAATTTGTGGGGTATTTCAGTGCAAGTAAAGGAACAAATTATTTTTCAGACATGGGGACACTCACGGTAACCTCCCTGAATGTATAGGGAATCGACTCCCCTGCAAAACGAACTAAAATACTTCAATATCTAAAAAAAAAAAAACTTAAAATCAGACATCTGCTACTTACACGAAACCAGGATGAACAAGGTGGAACATGCTAAATTAAGGAGGGCATGGATCAACAAAGTGATAAGTTCTTCCCCACCCCACGGGAAAGTGGGCAGGTGTGGCAATCCTTATTAGAAGAGATCTACCCTTCGAAATTGGTCCAAGCAGGTCCTGAAGGAAGGGAGAGGGATCCTGGTGACAGGGAAACTGTTTTCCCAGCAACTCACCTAATTAATTTATATGCCCCCAACCGGGACGACCCCCCCTCCTTTTAGGGAAATATTTAGTAAGGTAGCTGACTCAGAGGATGGCATAATTCTTTTGGGAGGGGATTTTAACTGTGTAATTAACCCTAACTAGACCGATCCTCTGGGCTCCTCGGAACCAACAAACGGATAAGCAGGGAAGTAAAAACTGAGATGCAAGAATTAGGGCTCATTGACGTATGGAGGGAACATAACAGAACCCTTAAGGACTACACTTTCTACTTCCACCCCAACGACTCTCACTCAAGAATTGACTACTTTCTCTGCGGTAGTGGGGACCTCCACAAGATCATAGACCCCACTATTCACCCCAGACACACATCTGACCATTCTGCTGTCACTATCAGGTTGTAGCTAGGAGATTGGAACAAAAGAACCCTGTGGAGGATGAATTCATCCCTCTTGCAGAAGGAGGAGTTCACGTCCTGAATAAAAGAAGTTATCACAGACTATGAAAAACATAACCCCGCCTCTGGCCCAGATTCTAGATGTTTCTGGGATGGTCTGAAAGCAGTGCTGTTAGGGGGGAGATAATTTCCTATGCATCACTGCTTATTTAAAAAAAAAAATGTGGAAAGGCAGGTTGCACTGGAAGCAAACCTAAAGCAGCTGGGAATTACCCTAAACAAACAAATACCCCTATTGAGAAACGGACAGACGAGATTAAAGAAACCAGAAATGCTCTGTAGGAGATACTAGATCAGCAGATCGAAGGAAACCTGAGAGATAGCTACCAAAAATATTACGAACATGGCAACAGAGCCAGCAGATTAGCCTTCTGACTTAGAAAACAGCAATTGGACAGATACGTTAAAGTAATCATGCTGGCTAAACCCAACAACCCAGTCCCCTTATACACACCGAAAGACATAGCAGGTGCTTTTACAGAGTATTACACTGCACTTTACGATAGAAGCCCTAATGATGACAACACCAGTCGAATTACAGATGCCTTTCTGGCCCAGATCTCCCTACCTAAAATTGCTTCAGAGGCTAGAATTAATCTCGATTCCCCGATAACCCACTCAGAAATCTCACAGACCCTCCGTAGCATGAAGGTGGGCATCTCCCCAGGCCCTGACGGTTTTAACGTAGAATTTAACCAAAAATGTAGTTGTTGACCAAAGTATTCAACTCAAAGGAAGGAGAGCTGCCAGATTCTAGGAGGGAAGCACTAATCGTGGTCATCCCGAAGGATGGAAAGCCCCCACACAGCCGTTGGAAAGAAAATTTACAGGTATCCAAATTTCTGTATTCCTGTAGTTCATAGAGACCTATCTCTTTACTGAAATGTAGATTCAAAAATGTTCACAAAAATCCTTGCTGACAGAATTAATTCTTTTCTCCCGGACTTAATGCACCCTGACCAAGCCTGATTCATGCCCAACCGGCATTTAAAAGATATTAGGCGATGTTTAAACTTTTTGTATACAGGAAAGAAAGGCAGAGACCAGCAGATGGCGATCGCAATAGACGCAGAATGGGCATTTGATCGCCCGAGCTGGAATTTCCTAAGGAAAGTTCTGATCAAATTTGGTTTTGGGACCCAGTTTGTAGACGGGATTAACTGGATATACAGTAACCCCATGGCACAGGTTAGAGTAAATCATACTATTTCTGATAGGTTGAACATCAGCAGGGGCACCAGATAGGGGTGCCCTCTGTCCCCCATCCTATTCGCCCTCAGTATAGAGCCATTAGCAGAGTTGATTAGATCCCATGAGGGCTTGGCGGGTATCAAAATAGGGGGAACTAAGAATAGGGGATCTCTACGAAGATGACACGCTGCTGTATGTAAGGGACCCAATCAAAACTCTCCCCATATTACTTGGAATATTAGAGGACTATGGACAGGCTTCAGGATTTAAGATAAACGAGAATAAGACCGAGGAGATAATGGTAAGTGGGCAGCGTACCCCAGACATAGAGCGTCTTCTTCCCTTTCAGTGGGTGACACCCCAATTTAGATACATGGGCATCTACAGCCCCTTAGACCTGCAACGGTTATATCAAGTTAACTATGGCAGGTTGATCCAAAATGTCCTCATGGACTTAGAGATGGACACTGCTCCCCCTATCCCTTTTGTGACGGATTAAGTCCATTAAAATGAACATCCTCCCCCGCTTCTTATTTCTTTTTGGTGCCCTGCTGCTGTGTATCCTCACCAAGGAGTGGAGGGTCATCAATGGAGCACTGCACCAATACATATGGGGGGAAGGAGAGCAAGAATTGCTTGGGAGACCCTACAAAGAGCCAGGACAGAGGGGGGACTTGGACTACCCAATTTTAAAAATATATTTTCAAATGGCACAGCTAACTTCGTGGGCGGCTTATCTAAGAAATGACTCTCATAACACTTGGGTCATACAGGAAATCCAGGGTGAACCCGGGCTGTCACCAGCGATGGAGTTTCAGGATTCCCCACACACACTGCTTAGAAAAACCTTTACCAACCCTTGGGTAACACACACACATCAGACCTGGGGACAGATTAAAAAATACCTTAATTTTAAAGGCTCCATAAATAACAGAACAGAAATTCTATTACTGTGCACAGTCCCCCCACACCACGCATGGACCAGATATTTGCACTCTAGAGAAGGAGAGGCCTGAGGTTTTTCAGTCAGTTTCTTCAGCAGGGCACCATTAAATCCTTCCACACCTGCAGCAGGATTTTTAGCTCCCACCCTCACACTTCTTTCGATATCTTCAGGTATCTTCTTTCCTGAGGTCCTCTACACACATGACAGAAGTGCGGTTACCCCCACACCCCATGGAGCAGGCATTATGGGACCTGGTCATAGAACCAACAGAAGTGAAAGTAGTATCCAGATTAATGGCTACATACAAAACAGCAGTAGAACAGCCCTTGCTGTGCTGTAAAATTGAATGGGAGAAGGAAACAGGCTCACACCTTAATGAGCAAGAATGGAAAAGGGTATGGGAGGGAGTGGTTCGCACCTCTTCCTCCAATAATTGGAAGGAATTTAGATGGAAAGTGGTGTCTAGAATCTTTAATACACCTACAAAGACAAAACACTTTAAAAGAAGGGGGCACTGATCTATGCTGAAGGAACGGGGGGCAGGAGCCACTTACACATTTTCTGGGGCTGCCCTACACTGCAGCCGTACTGGAATTCAGTGGCAAAGCACTTTGAGGACATGACAGGGCTACCAGGGAACCCAGACTCCAGTAGACTGATTCTAGGCCTCCTTTCTGGAGATGAGATCTAATGCCCAGAAGTCATTTACAGGCATTCTGTTGGCTGCTGCATGTAAGACCATCACCAGGCATTGGCTTGCCCCGTCACCCCTACTGTAGATGACTGGTTGGAGACAGTGAACGGCATAGCCAGATCAGAGAAAATCACAGCAGAGCTTCATCTTAGAAAGGAGAAATTTAATCAAATCTGGCTTCCTTATATGCATTTAAGGGAGGAAAGGAAAGGGATTTCTGTCCTATCCCAACAGGCAGCTCTGGAATATTGAACTACAGTGAAACTTTGTAACTGAATAACCAAAAACCAAAAAGGAAAAAAAAAAGAGAGAAAAGAATGTGAAATGAACAAAGCTCAACCATGAGTAACAGAGTAACATAGAGGATAATGTATGGTCCTCTATTGTTAACAGGTTTAACTGTCGAGAGGTTGCCAGGGTGGCCATGAAAACCTTGAAAGGTTTACGTTACCATGGCAACCTCGATGTTACACAAACCGGTTAACGATAGAGGGACCATACATTATATTTTATAGTGTATGGTCTCCATAAACTGGCAAGACAAATGAATATGGCTTACTTTTGGCACCACCATGGACGTTCTGGGCCATTTTCTCGCTGCTGCGCTACTTTCAGGAAGGCTGTCGGTACGCGAGATAAAAGGTACATGCATGCGCAGATGTGCTTCGTTTGTAATCCCATCGCTATGATGTACTCGAGAGGTTTATAACCACTTACCTCATAGTGATGGGATTATCAGGATGATCATTTTGCCAGTTTTTAGCAGTAATAAGGGCTCACCGTACATTATAAAGTTATTTATTTATGCACTTTTCTTGTTTGTATTTCTGTTTTTATAAAGAATTCATTTCCCCCTTGTTTAGGGGACTAGATAATTATATACAAGGCATTATGTGGTTTCACATTAGATAGTTGAGGACAACTCCATGAACAGACCTAAGGAGAGAAGAGAAAACAGCATCAATATTGTAATAGGTAGAGAAGATGGACATATAGAACATAACTTGGTACTTTCTTTGTACTAACTTTTCTTCTTAGGAGAGAACTTTTATAGTTTAATTGCAAGTAGCTTCAGTAAGACCAGTTTGCTATGTATTGTGGAATGTTGTCTGTATTTGATGTCAATAAACCCAAAGTTTATATGTTTAAAAAAAAAAAAAAAAAAAAAAAGGATTTGGAGACTTAATAACCAACTCCTCAAATCCAAACACTTTCATGACCATCTCAATATTTTCATAACATCGTTTATGGAAAATAATGCTTCCTCTATGGCCAAGTTAGACTTCTTATGGGGAGCTTTAAAATGTGGGCTTAGAGGGGAAATCATCAATTGGACAACCAAACGTAAAAAGCAGTTGGGAGCCTCCCTTTCTTCTCTACTAGAAACTATCCAGAAAAAATAATCCAATGTGTCCCCCTCTTTATCACTAGAGGATTGGGAACATTTAGAATCCTTGAGAGCTCACTATAATAGGCTTATTGATGAAAAAGCAGAATATTTAATTCTCCGCTCTAAAATCACATATTTTGATCAAGGTGAACGAGTAGAAAAATTATTAGCCTTGAGGCTCCCCTCCCAGGAGATGGACAGAATGGTTCCTTCTAGCTTGATTGCGGGGGGGAGAGGGCAGCTCTGTACTCCCCCAAATTGTCGAGACCTTTAGACAGTATTATCGAGCTCCGTGATGCCCACCTCAAACCCCTTTCGCCACGCAATTGGGACATATTTCTCCAGGATGTCAACCTTCCACAGCTTTATGACTCTCAATCAGTCATACTACAGGCCCCCCTTTCCCTCAGTGAAATTCACTGCCTATAGATAAACCCCTCGTGGCCCGGACGGATTCACGTCTAACTTTTACAAAGAGTTTAAGGACCAACTTGCTCCTATCCTGTTGGATACCTTTCAGTATATAATTACAGCAGGGATTTCAGATCACTCACTGACAACTGCAATTATAATGTATGGTGAGCCCTTATTACCGCTAAAAACTGGCAGAATTATATCTTGATAATCCCATCGCTATGACGTAGTAGTTATGAATGTCTCAAAATGCGTCATAGCGATGGGATTCTAAATAAACCTATCTGCGCTCACGTGTATCTCTCGCGCGATGGCTCTTCCTAAAGCATGCAGAGCGGCAAGAATGACCCAGAACATCCATGTGGTGACAAAAGTAAGCCACGCTCATTTGCTTTTGTCAGTTTATGGGGACCATACACTATAAAATATAATGTATGGTCCCTCTGTCGTTAGCCGGTTTGAGTAAAGTCTCGAGGTTGCCATGGTGACGTAAACCTCTCTAACTTCACTCTCGAAGTTTACATGGTCACCCTGGCAACCTCTCGACGGTTAACAAACCTGTTAATGATAGAGGACCATACATTATCCTCAATATTATTGTACTTCCCAAACCTGGTCGTGAGCCACTAAAAGTAGTTAACTACAGACCGATCTCATTTATTAATAGAGCTATTAAGATCTTAGCCAAAAGTTTGGCAAACTGGTTAAGTCTGGTAGAGAGCAGGTGGGGTTTGTCCGAGGTAGGCTTTCGGCAGACCACTTTAGGAAACTGTCCTACCTTTTCTCTGTGTCCAGGGATTCCTCAGTCCCTGCTACTTTGGTTTCTCTGGACGCGGAAAAGCATTTGATAGGGTCTCCTGGGACTACTTATTTGCTATTTGACCTAAATATTGTATCCCTAAGCATTTATTCGCTGGGTGCAAGTGCTTTTACTCTTCACCAACAGCAAGAGTTTCCTGTAATGACTCCCTGTCTTCTTCATTTTCCCTGTATCAAGGGACCAGGCAAGGCTGTCCACTTTCCCCATACCCCTTCAATTTGTTCTTGGAGCCTCTCATTTGAAAGCTCAGTTGCTCCCCGAATATTTCTGGCATATGAATAGGTGAGGGAGAATATAAACTGTCTGTCTTTGCGGACGACACACTGGTACACATTTCTTCACCTGCTGTGACGATTCCTGCTACCCTACAGTTAATTTCACAATTTAGTGCGATTTCCAATTATAAATTAAATTTGCAGAAAACTGAAGTGATGCCCCTCGATAAATATACTAATAAAGCTGACCTGCAACATTTGGGTTTCATCTGGGTAAAGGATAATTTGAAGTATCTGAGCATAACTCTCAGCACCTCCCCCCCGGAAGCTTAGACAAAACAACCTGGACTCAGTGGTAGCCACCATAAAATTAGATATAAATAGATAGAAATCGTTACCTTTGACACTATGGGGAAGGCTCAGTATTGTTAAATTGAATATTTTACCCAGTGTTATACCTCCTCGAAATGTTCAATAGGTTTTTACCCTAAAATTGGTTCACCCAAATAAATAAACTAACTTCCTTTGGCAAGGTAAGAAAGCCAGAAGAGCTTACACCAAGCTAATGCGTCATAAATGGGATGGGAGACTTCATGCCTGCAACCTGTACCTGTATTACTTGGCAATACATTTAGTGAGGTCTCTCCATTGGTACCAGCATTCTCAAGAACAAGAAGTAGAGTCCTAGATCCCCTTGTGGATGGATATTGAAACCACCTTATACTCTACTCATGGTATAGTAGTTGGGGCCCTACCCTTCACTCTGGAAAAAAGATACCCTTCCAGCTACAGAATACTCTATTAGGAGACTCCCTCATGTCCCAAGCTCAGTTATGTAAGTTGTTAAATGTACATGCAATACGAGATAGCTCTCAGCTAGTATTTGGGAATCCCAGTTTTTAGATATCAGGTAAGATTCTTTCCAGGGACAAATTCTGGCCTCACATGAAAGTGAGTAGGGTGGATAATTTGATACTTCACCAACAATTAATGAAATTCCAGGAAGCCAGTCACACTTATGGTTGGCGTACAGGCTTAGTTTTTAAATACTTCCAGATCACACACATGCTTTATGCAGTCTTGGGCAAAGGTCTATGGTGCTCACCGCTCCAAAATGCAGTTTCCCTCTATCTGCAATTGCTTCCCAAAACCCATTTGATTTCATACTCTTATCATTACCTACAGTCATTTTTTTGACCCAGGAGATGTACCATTGTTATATGGGTGGGACAGAACCCTTCCCCCTAACTTACCTTCAAGGAATTGGACATGAATATGGAAATATCTATATACTGTGATACGTTGGGACCGGTATAGGTACATACAATTTTATATCAATCACGATTTGCATTATACTCCCTTCAGATTACATCAAATGGGCTGTGTATCACCGAACCTCTTTAACAAATGTGGGAAAGAACCTGGCACATTACTACATATGCTATGGTCATGTGAGAATATTTCCCCTTTTTGAGCTACTGTTCAAAACAGATTAGACCCCTTGCTCGGCCTTTCACAAAAAATTGACCCTGGAGTCTGTATAATTGGGGATTACACAGATAACCTCATAGGTACTCAGCGCCCACATATAGCCCTGATATCAGCCTGTGCCAAAAAAATAATACTTTGGCACTGGAAAGATCAGATTGCTCCAAGTTACGTGGAGTGGTTTAAAGAAGTAATGTTTGCTTCACAGGCAGAAAGAACAGTAGCTAGTATATCTTAACAATTTACCGAGGTACAGTCTGGTCTGGGTACCCTTATAAACCCCCTCTTATTGGTTCAGTAATTCATAGGTCTCATAGGTCTCATAGATCATTACTAGGCCAAGAAGACAAAAGTCCATAACAGCCTGACATTTTAATACCCGGTATTACCTTGTTTAATCAGATAATCATCTAATGATTTCTTAAATTCATTCATGGAAGAACTGGCCACCACTTCTATTGGCAGACCATTCCTGATACTAGTAATCCTTTTGCTAAACCTGTTTTTCCTAGTATTTGTACAGTAGGAGCTAATCTGAATTTGAAGTGGGTGTGCTCTAGTGTCGTATAGCTGCATCCTTAATTCGAGTCCCAGTTGTTGCCATAGATAATCATCCAATAGTGCTCTATATACTGTACATATGTCACCTTGGAGCCTACGGAATTCCAGTGAATACAGATCCAACTCGACTAGCCTCTGCTGGTAGCATAAACCCTCTAGGCCTGCCACATATCTTGTTGCCTTCCTTTGTACTTGTTCCAATGATTTTATAGCCCCTTTTCCCCTGGGTGACCAAAATTGGGCACAGTACTCCAAGTGCGGATGCACCAGTGCCTTATACAGAGGCCTTACCATTAATCTATCTCTGCTTTTAATATGCTTATTTATACAGTGTAAAAGACTGCTAGATTTACTGATAATATAATTACAGTGTGTCTTGAAACTCGGGTCACTGGTAATATAAATGCCCAAGTTTTTTTTTTTCTGATGTCTCTTTCAACACTGCTCCATTTAGCGTATATTTATAATGGATGTTATTTTTCCCCAGATGCATAACCCTGCATTTGTCAAAATTAAACGTAGAATTATTACTTGTAGACCAATTTTCAAGTTCTCTTAAAGCTAATTGTAAGATACCTGAATCCTCCTTAGACTTTATCCTATAGCCTATTCTTGTATCATCTGCAAATTTTGATAACCACACTTGTGTCGAAGTTTGCATAGATGAAATATATAAGCTGAAAAGACAGGGGCCCAGAACTGAGCCCTGTGGCACACCACTGGTCACTGCTACCCAATCTGACAAGGATCCCTTCACCAATACTCTGTCTCTGATTTGACAACCAGTTTTCAATCCATAGAGAAATATTTGCATATATACCATGCTTAATTAAAGCCTCAATCAAGAGGCCATGTGGGACTTTATCAAATGCCTTTGAATAGTCCAAGAAAATAACATCCACTGCATTTCGAGAATCAAGTGCTTGGTTTACTTTACCATAAAACTCCAACAAATTTGTCTGACAGGACCTACCCTTCCTGAAACCATGTTGATTATGGTCTAAATCTCCTGACATATTTGACATATTTAACATATTGGTAATATGAGTTTTAATAATGGCTTCCAAAATTTTTCCCAACATCAGTGTCAGGCCGATAGGTCTATAGTTGGATACCTCCTGTCTTGACCCTTTTTTGTATATTGGTACAACATCCGCCTGCCTCCATTCAACAGGAACTTCAGCTTTATCAATAGAATGTTGAAATAAATGTGCTACTGGGGCAGCTAGTACATCAACCAGCTCTTTCAGCACCCTGGGGTGAAGGCCATCTGGTCCCTGTGCCTTATTCTGGTCCAAGGCTTTTAGCCTTCCTCTCACATCCTTAATCTCAATTTTAAGAGATGAGCCTACATCCTTATCCTGATGTTTTAAAGTATTTTGGGTTTTTGGGTTATACACTGCGGCAAAATATGCATTGTAATGGCTTGCCATATCCTTATCATCCGGTATCAGATCACCATATGGGCCCTGTTGACTTGTTAGCACCCTTTTTGTTTGTATAAGAGAAAAAAGATTTATAGTTATTTTGAACTTTGGTTGCCAGTTTATATTCATAATCCTCTTTTGTTTTTCGTATACTTGATCTACATTTTTTTAGTTCAAGACTATATTCTGCCCATCTTTCAGGCTGCCCACTATTCTTGGCATTGCTGTATGCCTTGTTTTTACACTTTGTTTTTAACTATTTGTGGGGTAAGCCATGGGGTTCTGGAATTTGTAGTCTTCTTAAGACTAGGGATAAAATCCTGTACCAGAGATTTAATTTTATTACTTAAAATAGCCCACTTATGCTGTAACTTCAGTCCACTGAAATCTGTCTGCCAGTCCCATGAAGCTAGTTGTTTACTAATGCAGTTAAAATTTGCCCTGCTGAAATTATGTACCACTGTCCTGCTTGACCGCCTTAGATGCAACCTCACTAATACTAAATTCCACCATGTTATGATTGCTGGAACCTAGGGGATGTAAAACTCTGCAATCCTGGATATCATATTCCAGGTTACTAAGTACCAAATCCAGAGTATGATTACCCCGGGTGTGATCTTTAATATATCGTTCAAAACTTTTTAGCAGAAAATACTCTAAAAAATCTTTGCTCATTTAGTGATTCTACTTTAGGGGGATCCCAACTCAACCCTGGAAGATTAAAGTCACCTAATAGCAAGGAATTTCCAGCCTGATCGAAATTATGTAAGCATTCTAGTAATTTAAGGTCATCTGACTGTGAGCTAGATCGTGGCCTATATACCACACCCACATTTAATTTTGACATTTGGAGGGGGGCTATGTTTATCTAGATTAATTCAGCTGTATCGCATTTAATAATTTCTACACTCTCAGATGCAATATGATCAGCTATATGTAGGGCAACACCCCCACCCTTATGAAGTGGCCCATCTCTGTGACAGAGGTGAAAACCGGGGATTTTTTTATCCCACAAATCATACTGTTTCCACCATGTTTCTGTAATGGCACACAGACTAGTGTTGTATTTATTTAAAGTAAACACCAGTTCATCCAATTTATTATTGAGACTCCTTGCATTTAATAACAGACAGTTCCAGTGTTCTGACTGTACCAACCCCTGTTTTGTTGATGTTTGGGATATACATCTCCCCTCCCCCCAGTCTGAAAGTTTAAAGAATTATCAGTTTTCTGTTTTACTAGTAGCGAAAAACTGCGTTTTCCTTCCCTGTTTAAATGAATGCCATCCAATGCAAATAGCCTTGTGTCCTATAAGTTTTCCCAATTTTCCAAATAGTCATAATACTCTGTGAGGCACCACCTCTTCAAACACCCATTTAAACTCTCAATTTCTGACCTTTTATGAAAATTTACTCCAGGGCTTGGTATAATACCTGAAATAATCAGGTCACATTCTCTAGCTTTTAGATCTGCGCATATATACTCAAAATCCCTTTGAATGTCAGGCATCTTTCTCTTGCCCACGTCGTTTGTGCCTACATGTAACAACACCAGTGGTTGCTCATTGTGTTCGAGAAGGCCAGGTATAAGACGTCTAATGTCTGAAACTTTTGCACCTGGTAGTACACTCACAGTGGTTGAAGTAATCCTATTTTTACATAGAATGGAATCTGAATATTTAAAGGAGAAGTCCACCCAGAATGTGCAAAAACGTATGTTATGTAGAGTGTTTTGATATGTAAAGTCCTGGTGTGTCCTTCCCTCTGTCCGCTATTAGGAGTTTTTCCTAAATTAGCCTGCTAGCTGTATGGTAGTTTTATGACCCCTGGGGATCTCCATCACAAATAGGTTTATTGGCTTTCTTTCTCCTACGATGCACTCTGGTTCATGTGACAGTGATGTAGCTATGCCCCTAGACTTAGCAGGGCCTGTCACAACTCAGCCACAAAGATAATACTTCTTTCAGAGAAGAAGTCACATTGCTACATTTTGGATGAGTGTAATCATTATTATTTTTTGATATTAGTACCTTGTCCTGCTATGTTACAACTTATAAAGTGATGTTTAATTTTTGCTACTTAGTAGTGGTGCAAAAACTGAAAGTGACTGAGAGGAATAGAGTAAACAGTGACATGATTCACACACACACACACACACACACACACACACACACACACACACACACACACACAGCAGAGAATAGCAGGACAAGGTACTGATATCAAAAAATAATAATGATTACACTCGCCCAAAATCTAGCAGTTTGTCTTCTCTGGAAGAAGCATTTTCTCTGTGGCTGAGCTGTGACAGACCCTGTAACAAGACACTGGCTTACTGCAGGGGCAATTAGACATCACACCAAAGGGCACTCTGGGAAGACTAGGAGTCATAAAAGAAACCAGAATGGCAACCTCCAAGGGCAATAAAACAGTTGGGGAAAGTTAGAAAAAACATCTCTCACAGCCAGAGGAAATGAAAATACTGGGAACTGGTTAGAACAAAGAAAAAAAGACTATTGCATATCTTTTCCTGATTTTAACATGGAGTTTTTCTTTAAGCATTGAGTCTCCAATTACCAAGACATCCCTCTGGGCTGTACTGATTGATGTGCCAACCTGTTCTGCCTGATTTTTATGATAAGTATGATTAGATGAGCCTGGAATTAATCCATGAGTTAGGGGGTGGACCACGAGGCAAGGCCGAGTGGGTCCAACCAACCAACCATGGATTAATTCCACAGTAGACCCATGCTTCCGAGTGGCTTAATCCGCTTTAACATCGTGGGTCTCACAAACATGTAAGTTTTTTAATTGACTATTCAACTCTACTGATTACTATGAATCACTAGCACTTTTATGAGAACTATCGAGGCGGCTGATTTCTCTTTACACTGCTCGTTCTGTTACCATGCCTACTGCTGCCCTGGTGCACTGTGGGACGCTCTGTTGGATGCACTACCATAGATCGTTCCCTCCCACACATGTGTTGCTGCGTTTTCTGCATTTCTCTTCCTACTTCACTACCGCTCCTGGTTCTGTGACTTACTTGTGTTTGCGCTTGCTCCCAGCCGTGCACTCTCTCCTCTGCCCCTCGTTACGATGCTGCCGCTAGATTTCCATCTGTGTGTATTCCCCAGCATTACAGTGCAGCGCTGCGCCTCGATCTGTACCCCCGTTACAGTTCTGCTCTGGTGGGCATTCTATGGCTTGGAGTGCTGCTCACCTACAATCGCCTTCTGCCGCCCCGCTCAACAGGAACATCGAACACAGGTCCACAAAGATAATTTGCTGCCCTCCCGCTTACACAGCTAGCCTGCACCTTGACATGTATTCAGTTGTCGGTAGTATAGTTTCAGTTTGATGGTCTGCCTACTCCACAGAGACAAACTGTCAGTGTATACTCATCCATTCTGTGTGCACATTCATCACTGGCCACTCCCTCTGTCAGTCACAGCGTGCATCATTTTTAACTCTCTCTGTCCCTCATTTCCATATGCATATATTATACAATTTGCATATATTTCTATCCTGCTTTCACTTTGTATGGTGTCTTTCTGTACTACATTACAAACCATGATTTACTATGGTATTAGACCATGGTTTCTCATGTACCACATGATGTGATTCCTACAATCTGTTTTCTTTATTGTCAACTCCTTTTTTTAGCCATGTTACAAACCACATTGGAGTCCTTAATGTGTGACTGCTGATTTTGCTAATATGTCTCATATTCTGTTGTGACATCTTGTACTAAAAGACTATACCTATTTAGTGTCAACACATTTGATAACCCCCCAGTATTTCATCTCCCTTTCTTATTTTTCTGGGGAACTTTACTCCACTGCTCTTCCTTCTCCTCCGCATATGACGTTGATGCTTGTATGTTTATACATGGACTTGTAACCACCTGTAGGGTATTAGAACCTACCTCCTTCAGCTACAGTATCTATATAATCTTCTAAGCTGCTGATATCAGTTAATGTTTTTAATCTATTTCGTAGCACTAAATTTTCAGCCTGCAAGGTTTCTATTAAATTACATTTTATGCAAATGAAGTTAGTTTTACACTCGCCCAGTAGGAACATTTGACAATTGCCACATGTATTAAGTAGTCTCCTAACTTAAGTAAATCCATTTTTTGTATCATTTACTGTACTTCCACGTTACAGCTCTTATTACTGGCCCTTGGCCCTATTGCCACATATGACACGTGTGTCTCTGTGCATGACGACGCGTGCCCTGCTCGCTGCAGGCGGCGTATTTATCTGTAAAAAATACACCAGAAATGCTTTGGGGAGGTCGCTGACTAATCGCAACAAAGTTGCTCAAAATAAAATATTTAAAATGCACCTGCGGAATGTAGGGCTCAGGGATCCTCTTAAAAATATACACTCGCAAACGTTCTTTAAATTTTGCAATGCTTTACTTTGGGGTCATAAACATTTTAGCACATTGCAGTATCCAAGCCTTCCTTATGTTTGTATTGTTGAGAAATCAATATAATCCACAAGTACTCGCCCACAACTGTTAGTTACCCATCTCTTACATTAAGACAGGGCTCTTGGTAGGATTTTTGATTGGGGTCTGGGACTATCCATGGGGGGGGGCAAGGGGGGGTCCACAACCGAAAAGTGGGAGTCCTCGGAAAATTTCTAGGAGTCCCCATTCAAATACATGGGAGCTGGGCCCCTGTGCCAGCACAGCTTTTACTGTAGTATTCTGCAGAAAGCTCCATTAGTTTTTGTTGGGGCATTTTAATCTACATTTTATGTTTCAGAGTATACATCCAGACAAATTATGTCCACTGCTCAACTAACAAGAGGTTTTTTAGTTCAGCAGTGGCCCTAATTTGTTATAACTTCCCCTCTGTAACTTAAAAAAACGTCCTAAAGTGACTCCCGATGCTTGGTTGCTGAGCGTCTCGGGGACCCTTGCAGAAAAAGTCGGAGCGTTCTGACACTCAAAATGTGCGTAAAGGATGCGGGCACCCGTGTCCCCAAGAGCCCTGTTAAGAGTCAAACATGATCGGTACAGAGGGGCTGTTCAAAGTAAGGAAGGGGAAGGCCACTAGGGCCATGATATGAGACTGGAGCGAGGAAGGTTCAGGAGGGAGATGAGGAGACACTTTTTTACAGAGAGGGTGGAATGCGTTACCTGCTGAAGTGGTATGCAGTAGAACAGTGGACTGCTTCAAACGAGGATGGGACAGGACAAGGGGAAGGGTGGAAGGGAGGGGCAGCTGCAGAATAAGGGGTGCTAGCTGCACATTCGAGCAGACTTGATAGACCTCTAGGCCTTTATCTGCTGGCAAATTTCTTATGTTCGTATTCATGTTGGGTGGCTGTAATAAGTCTTGAAAAGAACATACATTCTTTTCCTTTCCTTCTTTTTTCCCTTTTCATTGACACATATAGAAGACTGTGGTGGAAACAGGGGAGGGTGGAAAGGCTGGGGGGGTTGGGGAAGGGTTAGGAGTTTTATGCTTACAGTTATAAAATGTTCAATGAATAAAATACACCGTGGACCACATCTATACTCCATAATGACTGAGAAAATTGTATGTCCTGTTTTTATCTGATGTGTGTCAGTAAAGTATATTAAAAGGGGGGGGAGAAATAAGTTCCCTGACGTAGAGGCCATCATGGCAAAGACCAGCCTGGATATTGTGACCATTACTGAGTCATGGTGCACTGACAACTATGACTGGGACACGGCCATACCAGGGGACATCCTGTTGTGGCCTATCCAGTAGGTAGGGAAATGGGCAGACTAGGTGGGCCAAGCGGTCCTTGTCTGCCGTCAAAGTCTATGTTTCTATGTTACATGCCGTTTAGAATGGACAGGGTGGGTAGGAAAGGTGGGGGAGTAGTGCTTCTTGTAAAGGAAGGCATAAAGGCGACAGAGAGATATAGGAAATTCGTGGGGAAGCGAGAGACTGTGGGTCACCCTCAACTTGGAAAAAGGCACCACTGTTTGCATAGGTGCGATATGTAGGCCTCTAACATAGGGAGAGGAATTGGATAAGGAAATGTTAGATGCAGTTGGAAAAATGCCTGAAAAAGTAGGGGTGCTGCTGATGGGGACTTCAGTCTACTGGATGTGGACTGGAGCCTCCTAATTGCAGCGTCAGTCAGAAGCAGAGACCTCCTAGACTCCCTACAGGGGGCGTTAATTAGGCAAGTAGTTAGGGAACCCGCTCATGATGGGGTAATACTGGATGTGGTTCTCAGTAATGGACAGTGTTTCAGATGTCAAGATAGGAAGCCACCTGGGGACCAGTGATCATAGTACAGTGTGGTTCAACATAAGGACAACTGTGGAAACAAACCGCACAATGATGAGGGTCCTAGACTTCAGAAGGGCAGATTTAATGAAGATGGAATGCCTCAGGAAGGTCTTGGAGGAGTGATGATTGGGGTGGGGGGAGATGGTGGGCTAAACTAAAAGGCATAGTGAATGCAACAAACCTCTGCATCAAGTGAGCAAAAGCAAGAGGGATTGCTATGGTTCTTGAAAGAGATGGGGGAGTAAAGGCTAAAAGGGTTGCATTCAGAAGGTATAAGGACATGCAGAGGAAGGAGGAGGAGGATATGGAGGTGTATCGGGAAACTGAGTGAAGCAGAGAAGGCAATAAGGAGTGCAGAGGTGTAAACAGAAGAAAGAATAGCTCAGGCAGTATCCCAAGGAGACCAGACATTTTTTAAGTATGTAAGTGAAAAAAGGAAGACGAAGGAAGGGATTGTAAGGTTAAGGGGCCAGGAAGATTGTATAGAGGGGGGCCAAGAAATGGCAGACATCCTAAATAAATACTTATTGGTGTTGACAGGGGAAGGGGAGGGACCTCAAAAAAGTATTAGGAGCTTTGATGGGAGGGAAGTGGACACCAGACATTTTTCTGAGGATAGAGTCCTGAAAGCACCCACTAACCTGCAGGTGGACAAAGCTATGGGGCTAGACAGGGTGCATCCTGGGGTGCTGAGGGAGCTCAGGGAGGTGCTAGTTGCCTCTTTTACGGGAGTTTAATGGGTGGCTGAAGGGTTGGTGTGCAGAAATGGGGTACAGGAAAGTGGGGGGGTAGGGTGAGACATGGAACAATAAGGGGGTTTATGCCAAGGATAGGCTGCATTTCAACCTCGAGTGTACAAGGGCTTTCACACAGGAACTGGAGAAGTACATTAAAAACAACATAGATTTAAACTGTGGAGGGGGAGGGGCTGAGTTGGATAGTAGGGAGGAGGCACCTTCCAGGGGAGACCGGAAGGTCTTGCCCACCAGTAACTGAGGAGGAGAATGAGGAGAAGTTAGCAAGACAAAAGTGGAAGGGGGAGACTGGAAGAGGAGGGGCAGGACACAAGGTGGACTGTAGTATCCTTGAATGCAAGGGGCTTAGCAAACAAGGTGGCAGAGTTCAGGCAATGATGGTGGAGGGGGAGATGGATATTGCCGCCATCTCAGACCTGAGCCACCCAACACCATGACTGGGATCTCACAGTACCGGGATACAAGGTGCTCTGCAGGGACCAGAGGGGGGAAGGGGGGGAGGAGTGGCTATTTATGTCAGAGAGGGGATACTGTGTACCAGGGAGAAAGGGGACGAGGTGAGGCCAGAAGCCATATGGGTATTGCTCCAAAGCCCTAAAGGGAAGAAACTCAGGATGGGGGTGGTGTACAGGCCACCCTCACAGAATGAGGAGGTGGATAGGGAGCTGGCAGAGCAAATCAGGAAGGTCAGAGGCAAAAGGAATACAGTTATATTGGGAGACTTCAATCTACCTGGGATTGACTGGTAGACAGTAACTACAGTACATGCCAGGGAACAGGTGGTGCTGCTGGAGGCTATCCAGAACAGTTACCTAGTGCAAGGGGTAATGGATCCTACTAGGTAGGGGAACATACTGGACTTGGTGCTAACAAATGGAGACCAAGTCCAGGATGTGGTAGTACAGGATCCTTGAGCAGGAAGTGGCCACTACTCAGTTTGGTTCCTTCTCAACACAGGGAGGGAGTCTGCTAAGACCAGGACAAGAGTGTTGGATTTCAGAAAGGCAGATTTTGCCAGAATGGAATGGGCGGCATCCTAGAGGGGTATTTAGCTGAAATTAACCCAGGGATGGATGCTGAACAGAATTGGGCAATCATTAGGAAGGGGCTAAATGAGGCCACAGACATGTGTACCAAATCTCAGAGTAAGCAGTCCAGGTAAAATAAATAAATAAATAAATAAATAAATAAAAAAATGGCTGGCTTAGCAAAGAGGTGGAGGGAAAGGTGAGGGAAAAAAGATTGGCCTTCATTAAATTCAAAAAATCTGGGCATGAGGAGGCTAGAGAAGTGTTTTCAAAGGCATCTAGGAAGGTGACCAGGTCAGTCAGGGCAGCCAAGGCAGCAAAGGAGCTGAAGTTATGCTCAGGGGATCAGAGAGGGGGAAAAGGAGTTATTTAAATACGTAAGGGAGAAGAGGAGTTGTTGGGATAACATCGTTGGAATCAAGAAAGAGGGAGGATGGGCAGAACAAGGGGAAGATCAGGCAGAGGCACTCAATGAGTATTTCTGCTGGATGTTCACAAAAGAAAGGGATGGCTTAATACAGCAGGGGAAAGGGGACAAAGGTGGAGGGGCGCAGAGATAACAGATGAGGTCATCAGGAGAATCGAGTTCTGAAGGATCTTAAAGGCTTGCAGATGGACAAGGCACCTGGACCAGATGGTGTACACCCAAGGATCCTGAAAGAACTGGCAGAGTTGTTGGCAGGCCCTCTGACAAATCTGTTCCCCACCTCCTTGGAGATGGGGAATGTACCAAGGGACTGGAGGATGTTTCACATGATTCCCCATCACAAGAGTGGACCCAAGGACCAACCGGGTAACTACAGACAGGTGAGCTTGATTTCCATGGTGGGGAAGTTGATGGAAACCATTCTGAAGGAGAGGTTGATCACCTTCCTTGATAGCAGTGGCCTGCAGGATGAGAGACTGCATGGGTTTGTCATGGGAAGATCTTTCCAAACTAACCTGATCGACTTCTTCGACTGGGTCACTAGGGCGGTTGATGAAGGCCACGCTGTGCATGTCCTGTGTCTGGACTTAAGCAAGGCTTCCGACTCTGTGCCGCCAGGAGGTTAATGAGCAAGCTGAGGGACATGGAAGCAGGGGAAAAAACTGGTGGGGTGGTTTGAGAGCTGGCTGCAGGGCAGACAACAGAGGGTAGTTGTAAGGCGGGAGACCTCCAAACCACGGCCAGTAGTGAATGGAGTACTGCAGTGTTCAGTATTGGGCCCCGTTTTGTTCAGTGTCTTCATTGGTGACATTGCAGAGGGTTCAAGAGTAAGATCTGCCTGTTCGCAGATTGCACTAAGATTTGTGCAAAAGTAGACAATTAGTAAGAGAGGCAGGCACTCGGAGAGGATGTAGCTAAACTCGAACACTGGTCTAGGGAGTGGCAGTTGGGGTTTAATGCTAAGAAGTGCAAGATCAGGCACCTTGGAGACAGAAATCCCAAGAACAGCTACTGGCTAGAGGGAGTGCAAGTAATGGCTTCAGAGCAAGAAAAGGACCTGGGGATATTAGTCACAGGGGACATGAAGGTATCTGCACAGTGTAGGAGAGCTGCAGCAAAGGCAAATAGGATGCTGGGGTGCATTGCCAGAGGGATCACCTCTCAAAAGGGGGAGGTCATCCTGCCATTGTATAGATCAGTGGTGAGGCCACAGTTGGAATACTGTGTACAGTACTGGTGCCCATACCGCAAAAAGGATGGGAGGCAGTATAGCACAGTGGTTTAAGGCTCTGAGCTGCAAAATCTGGAGACCTGGGTTTGAATCCCATGGCCCCCACTTGCATACTGTGTGACCCTGAGCAAGTCACTTAACTTCCCTGTGCTCCCAGGTTGCATCTGTAAATCAGCTTTTCAGCTTAGTATGTCTCATCTGGTTAAACAATTGGAATAAAAAGAAGAAAAGAAGGAAAATAGAAGTGATTACTGAAGGGTGTGCAGCATAGGGCTGCAAAAATGATCGTGGGACTAGGGGAGTTGCCATATGAGGAAAGGTTGAAAGAGCTCAACATGTACTCGCTGGAAGATAGAAGGGTAAGAGGGGACATGATAGATACTTTTAAGTACTTGAAAGACATCAACAAAGTGAGGGAGGATTGTTCTGCTTAATGGGGGGGAGGGTCACTAGGGGGCACAGTCTGAAGCTGGAAGGGGGAAGGTTTAGGAGGGAGATGAGGCACTACTTCACAGAGAAAGTGGTGTCAGGTTGGAACGCACTGCCCTAGGAGTTAATCGCTCAAAGGGCAGTGGATAGCTTTAGGCGGGGATGGGATAGAGTCAAGGGCAAGGTTAGTACAGACAAAAACACAAAGGGGGGAAGGACTGAAAAAAGGAAGAGAGAGGGTTGGGTGGTGGTCGGGCAGCGGTAGTGATTTGAAACCAAGAGCTGCACAATCTGGCAGACTTGATAAACCTATGGGCCTTTTTCTGCCGGCAATGTCGTATGTTTGTATATACTGTTTTACAGTTCACTAGAGACTGGAGTGGTCCTGGAAGGCTGGAGAAGGGCATATGTAGTCCCACTTCACTAAAGTAGTAGCAGGGAAGAGGTGCGCAATTAGGCCCATCAGCCTGACAATGGTGGTGGGTACATAAATGGAAATGCTGCTAAAGAAAAGGATTGTGAATATATTGAATCCAGTGGGTTACAGGATCTGAGGCAGCATGACTTTACAGGGGAGGTCATGCCAAGCAAATCTGCTAGATTTTTTTTGACTGAGTGACCAAGGAATTAGATCAGGGAGAAGCAGTGGATGTGGCCTGTCTGGATTTCAGTAAGGCATTCAGCTTTGTTTCACATAGGAGACTGGTAAGCACGTTGGGTAGCTTGGGGGTGGGCAACAAGGTGGTAACCTGGCTAAGACATTTGTTAGGGGAGAGGAGACTGAGGGTAGTGGTAATTGGACTTCTCTCAGAAGAAGGGAGGGTGACCAGCTGGGTGCCTCATGGTTCTGTGCTAGGACTGGTCCTCTTTAATGTGGTGGACATCTGGGGTTGGGGGGTGGAACGGATGAGTAGAGGAGTGATGAGGGTATGGCAGCTGGATTTTAGTGTAAAAAAAAAAAAAAAAAAAGTAATGCACTTGGGGCACAGAAGCCTAGAGGCAAGGTGCAGAATGAATGGGGTGTTACTAACAGCGACAAAGCAGGAAAGAGACATGAGGTAATCATTTCGGATGACCTGAAGATGGTCTGGCAGTGTGACAAGGCAGTTGGGAAGGCTAGTGGGATGGTGGGGTGCATAGGAAGAGGTATCGCCCTCAGAAAGTAAGAGGTGGTGTTGCCCCTGTATAGATCATTAGTAAGACCCCACCTTGAGTACTGTGTCCAGTTCTGGAGGCCACAACTCAGGAAGGACATAGACAGAGTGGAGGCAGTCTTGAGGAGGGCAATCAAAATGGTGCAGGGCCTGCATCAACAGCCCTACGAGGAGAGGCTAAAGGAGCAGACTGTATACACCCTGGAAGATGGGGGGGGGGGATGTGATGGAGACCTTTAAGCACCTCATGGGGGTAAATAAGGTACAGGAGGAGAGTATTTTCTGAATAAAAGGTACTGTTGAAAAGGGGAAGTTGGGGGGGTAGATTCAGAAGAGATGGGAGGAAGCACTTCTTAACAGAAAGAGTGGTGGATTCCTGGAACAGCCTTCCAGCTGAAGTGGTGGGTATGAAAACTGGTTGGGTTCAAGAGTGCCTGGGATAGGTGCACATGAATTGTAGGGGTAAGGAAGGGGGGGGGTAGGGTGAGAAAGTGCCATAGATCAAGTAGGATCTGCAGTAAAAATGAAGGTTACCAAAAAAAATAAATGGGCAGATTGGGTGGGCCACGTGGCCCTTATTTGCCATCGGACTCTGTGTTTCTATGATTTTGACTTTCTAGGAGGAGGACCATCTACACCTAAAAGTTTGGGGTAAAACTAGGTAGTGGGCTGAGAAACTAAATATATTTCTAGGGACATGGATATGTTGTTCATCCACACTCATTGGCAGTATCCTTGCCGCTTTAAATCTTGCCGGAAGGTCTTCAAGCTTGCTCCTCCCACCCACCCGGGTGGTATAACTCTCGGCTCCGCCCCATGACGCCAGATCTTCCTTACCGCTTGGAAGCTCAGGTTCCCTCCTTAACGCTCTGCGTTTGCGACTGGTTCCTATTTCTCCGCTTGCGATTTAAAAAACAAAAATTTGAAAGACTTCAGTCTTCGATCCCTCGCGGCTGCGATGGACAAATCGACTCGGTTTGGAGATGCCCATGCGGACAAAAGATGTCTCCGGACGGATCCACACTCCACGTGTGTCTGCTGCCTAGGCCTTGAGCACGACCCGCAGGCTTGCGACCTGTGCTCATCTTTCTCGGCTTCGTCCTCGAGAACCGTGCTGCCCGATTGCAACTGGGCCGTCGAGGCGTTTCCCTCGGTGAAGTCAGGAAGCCCGGTTGGCAGGTGTCCTTGGCCCAGCCCGGCTCGTGGATCAGCTCGAGCAGATGGTCGCCCGAAGGGGATGGCGCGGGGTCAGATCTTTCCTCGCCGCATTTATCCCAGCTTCTCTGGGTTCTTCCTACACGGCTTCTTTTAGGAGCTTTGTCTGTCCCTCCACTAAAGGAGAAGGGCTCGTCTGCTGGACCTTTCTCGGTCCAAAAAGAGGGACAAGGGTAGAATCCCTCCGTCGGCGCTCTTGGGGGCGGAAAGGTCCCTCTCCCGGGCGTCGTCCAGGCTGTCGATCACGCTTCCGCCACTGGCCTCACGGTGTCCCCGCAGGTCAGTTGACCGAGACTCCCACTGATGAAGTCAGATTTTCTCGACCCATTGGACGGCTGTCGCCTTTAGCAGCCGAGATCTCTCCCGGCTCCCTCGGAGGAGTTGAGGATCCCTGGCTCGCTCTGTGCCTCGGTTCCGGAGCCCTCGGATGGACCTTCCGAGCGGGAGAAAGCCGGTTCCGCCGACACCTCCTCGCGCACCGACTCCGGAAATTCGGGACTTCGGTCTCGGTCTGGCCTCGCGTCCAGCCGCTCCCCACCGCCATAGGCGGTCTCGTCCCGCACCGCTGATAAGCGCGCTGCCGTCTCGCCCTCCTCCTCGGATGAGGGAGGTTTCGCGAATTACGCCGACTGTACGAGAGACCTTTATGTTGCAATAGCTCCTCCGGCCGGAATAAGCCGACCCGCGCCTTCCCCGCCATTAAGTGGCTGTCACCGAACGGCCGACACAACCCTCGACTTGTCCTGAGGAGCCTAATACCAGGCCGGTTGTTCGGCCAAACCAGCTGCTCCACCATTCGTGGAACTCCGCCCACAGCCACAATGGGGTCCGCACCAAGGATTTCGGGGCTGCCAAGGGTTTACCCATCGGGTGTCAGTTACCCCACTCCCGACCCACCGCAGGTGAAGGGTGGCTCAGGCCAGAGGCAGTTTCTTCGAGGACTCTTCCAGTCCGAAGATGATTCCTCCTTCTTCCAGCGACTGGACTTGGAGTCTTCAGGAGGTCAGTCAATGGACGATAGCCCGTCGTCTTCCTAGGACTGCTCGCTCATCTCGAGTCTACCGATGGAGCTCGAACCCGCTTCCAACGGGCCAGGTATCCCTCACGGAGATTCTGGACCGAGGGATTCGACGGAGGCCTTCCGTGGCCGAGGCATAGCAGTGGGTCCGCATCTGAACTTTGGCAGCTCTGCTTCCTGCCCGCGCTTCGCCAGGATGCCAGGAAGTATGCGGTCCCTACCGTTCCTTGTCCGTTTTTTCGAACACCCTCTGCTGAGGGGTTGGTTACCGACGAGCGCTCGCGCCGGCAACGCCAGGGATGTGGACAAACCTCCTGACAAGGAGTCCAAGAAATTGACCATGTCGGGCGAAAAGTTCACGCCAAGGCCCTCTCTCGGCTTCGCCAGGCCAGTTCGGCCGTCCTCATGGCACATTTTCTCATGCCCTGTTGGGCTCCCTGGATGAGGTCATCCTCATCTTCCCGCCGATCTGCAGACTACGGTTAAGCAGGTGCGGACCAGGGCAGGGCAGTGGCCAAACAGCAGCTCCAGACTGCTTTGGATGTGGGACTCATGTGCCAGATCGGGTGGCGGCCGCAGTGGTTATGCAAGGTCGGGCGGGTTTGGCTGAGGATATCCACTTTACTTCGGATACCCAGCACAAGTTGGCGGATGTTCCTTTTGGGGACTGACCTCTTCGCCCTGGGTGGAAGGTCACCTGCAGAGGATCGAGAAGTCCAATGCCACCTTGACTCGGTCTCTTCCGCTCAGAAGGACAAAGGCCGCAACCACAGCCTAAGCTCCTTTCGTCCTCTCTGTGCCTCGGCTCTCGCCCAGCAACGCTAGGGCCAGCAGGCCGGCCTCATATCCCAAACCCAAGCCGCGGCTTCCTCAACAGGAGGCAGGAGTGAGGCCCAGGAGGTCCCTCGGCCGGTCCTCCTCCAAGCCTGCCCAGTGACGGGCTGAGGGTGTCGCCCCATCCCCGCCACCTGCCCCTGGGTCCCCTGGGGGGACGACCCGCACTGCTCCGCCTGGTCCGCTGTTACCACGGACAGGTGGGTCTTGAGGTGGTGGGAAGAGGCCTGCCTCTGAATTCGAGCAGGCACCACCCTTCAGAGCCGCCGCCTCGGGGGGCTCGGGATCCCCAGCCTCACTGGCGGCTCGTCGAGCCGACATCACTCTCCTCCTCCAGAAGGAGGTGGTAAGAGAGGTGGTGGACCCTCCTTCAGACCCAGGGTTTGTGTCCAGGTACTTCCTGGTCAACGGACGGGGCTGGCGCCCATTCTCACTCCACACGACTCAAACAAGTTCCTAAGGTCTCAACCTTCAGGATGGTCACTTGGCTCAGATAATACCATCCTTGGAACGCCAAGGTGGTTCTGCTCTCGGACTTGCAGGACGCTGCTTTTCACGTCCCTATCCGTCCGTCTCACCAGAGATTCCTTCGCTTCCGAGCGAAGGATCTTCGGTGTTCAAGCCATGCCCTTCGGCTTGTCTCCAGCTCCCAGGGTCTTCACCAAATGCATGGCAGTGGTGACAGCATCTCCTGCGGCGCCCGAGGGTCCGGTGTCACTTACCTGGACGACTGGCTGATAGCAGCTCCCTCCAGGAAGGAGGCGGAGTGGTCCAGAGATCTGGCCCTCCAGGTCTGTTTCAACTGGGCCTCCTTATCAACGAGGCCAAGTCGGAACTCGAGTCAAGCAGGTGATTTTATTCATCGGGCGCAGCTCGACTCTCTTCGAGCCAGAGCTGCTGCCGTGACAGGGCCGAGGTTCTTCCTCTTTGCTCCGATCATTTCTGGTTGGGCAACCGCGCCTGCCCGGGACTTCTGGCGCCCTGGGTCTCATGGCGGCTGTGCCAGCGTGGTCCGCTGGGCCCGCTGGAACATGCGTCCCTTCAGTGGGGACTGGCCGCCAGTGGTCACAACGCTCATCATCCCTTGACCAGCTTTAGTCGGTGACACAGGGATGTGGAATGCTCTCCAGTGGTGGACCGCTCCAGATCATTTGCAGGAGGGCATCCTGCTCGTCCGCCCGAGCCGACGGTCTCTCTGTCGACCGATGCCTCTCTGATGGGTTGGGGTGCCCATCTGGGGAACACCGGGCTCATGGCCTCTGGTCCCCGCGGAGTCCCGACATCAACCTGTTGAGCTCCGAGCGGTCCGCCTAGCTCACCGCCTTTGCTCCGTTCCTCCGGGGTCAAGTGGTCCGGAGTCCAGACGGACAATACCACGACCATGTACTATCTAAACCGCCAGGGCGGACGCGCCCATGCTTCTATGCAAGGAAGCTCTCCCGCATTGGTCACTGTACGCAGCCTGGAGGCGGATCTCCTAGCCATTCAATGCGGCAGGAGCTCTCCAACCACCCGGCCGATGCCCTGAGCCGGATAGGGGCTGCATCCCACGAGTGGTCTCTCCTGCCGGAGGTAGTACAGCATCTGTTCTCCCTTGGGCACACCTCAGGTGGACCTGTTTGCCTCCATGGAGAACGCTAAGCTGAGTCTGTCCATGCCCGCCCCTCAGCAGGGGCTCGCTGCAGGGGATGCCTTCTCGAGGCAATGGACCCCGGCCTCTTTACGCCTTTCTCCATTTCCTTGATCCACAAGGTGCTTCTCAAGGCGAGGAGGGACAAGGCGCAGGTGATTCTGATAGCCCCAGACTGGCCTCGCCAGTTCTGGTACCCAGATCTCCTCAGTCTCAGCTCCAGGACTCATGGAGCTTCCAGCTCGCCGGACCTGCTCTCAGTCAATCAGGGAAGGTGTTCCATCCGACCTTCAATCCCTGCACCTGACGGCCTGGTTCCTGAGCGGCTAGAGTTCCAGGCTTTGGGTCTTTCGACGAGGTCCTCAATGTAGTTGAGGCGTCCGTAGGAGTCGACCAGAAAATGTTATGCCTTCAAATGGAAAGGTTTTCCATTTGGTGTCAGGCAAGGGCTTGGACCCTTCCTCCTGTTCCTTGGCAAGCATCTTGGACTATTTATGGTCCTTTCTAGTCAAGGGCTTAGGTCTCAACCGACTTCTAAGGGTGCACCTGGCAGTCATCTCTGCTTACCGGGCGCGGGCCGGAAGCAGTCGGTGGCAGGAGAAGGTGGTCTGGCTTTTCAAAGGCCTTGATCACATTCCTCCAGTGCGGGAACCCCACCTGTGGGATCTACTGCTGGTGGTTGGCAAAGCTCATGGGCAAGCCATTCGAACCTATGCACAGGTGTGCTCTCTCACCTGTCGTGGAAGACCGCCTTCTTGGTGGCTATCCGTCAGCCAGAAGGATGGGAGAGCTCCAGGCGCTTCCATCGAGTCTCCTTACCTGGTCTTCCACAGGACAGGGTTGTCCCTGCGCCCACCCAAATTCCTTCCGAAGGTGGTGGCCGAGTTTCACCTAACCAGGTGGTGTTGACTCTGCCGGGTGTTCCCACCCCATTCACACCTCGAGGTCGAACAGGCTCCATACTCTGGACCCTAGAAGGCGCCGCTATTATAAGGAGCGACGGCTGAAATTGGGAGAGGTTCGCCAGCTGTTTGTCACTCACGCTGAAGCCGTGATCTGGCAGACCTGCAGCCAGCGGACGATACAGGTGGGTAACCTCCTGCATAGATCTCTGTATAAGTTAGCGGGCATGGAGCTCCCCAGAGGGATAAGAGCTCATTCTACCCGCTATACTGCTGCAACGGTGGCTGCTTCCAGGGACGCCCTATCCAGGAAATCTGCAGGGCTGCTACCTGAAGTCAGCAACACCTTCATTACCCACTACCACATCGACCTTGAGTCACGCCGGGATGCTGGTTTTGGGGCCTCGGTCTCCAGTCCTCTTTCCCAAGTAAGTATATGGGGTGTGCGTCTTGCCTCCCTCCTCCGGGAGAACTGCTAGGAGTCTGCCAATGAGTGTGGATGAACTATCATCCATGTCCCTAGAAATACAGGTTACTCACCTGTGAGCAGGAGTTCTAGGAATGGTATATGTTGTTCATCCACACACCCACCCGACCTTCTCGGCTCGACGCAGACAACCTGAGCTTCCAGCGGCCAGATCTGGGCCATGGGGCGGAGCCGAGAGTTATACCACCCGGGTGGGTGGGAGGAGCAAGCTTGAAGACCTTCCGGCAAGATTTAAAGCGGCAAGGATACTGCCAATGAGTGTGGATGAACAACATATACCATTCCTAGAACTCCTGTTACAGGTGAGTAACCTGTATTTTTCAAACATTATTGCTACTTATTTCATTTCATAGAAACAGAACTTGCTGGCAGATAAGGACCAGCTTGGTCCACCTAGTCTGCCCATTTTACCCTGCCTGTGGTATCACTGGAGATCCTACTTGATTTCTGTCCCATTCACCCGCCCACTCTTTCCTTTCCCTAGAGTCTCTTATGCATATCCTGTGTATTCTTGAACCCCACCACTGTTCTCACCCCCATCACCTCCACTTGAAGACTGTTCAGGTATCCACCACTTTTTCTGTGAAGTACTTCCTCACATCTGTCCTGAATCTACACTCTCCAGCTTCTTATGTCCCATTGTCCTTGAGCATGATTTTTTCCTGAGAAACATTTCCCTCTGGTAGCTTATTTACCCCTGTGAGGTATTTAAAGGGCATCCTATGCCCCCCTCTTCCTGTCTTTCATGGTGTACATATTTAGACCCTTCAGTCTCTCCTCGTGGAGCTTCTGATGCAGAGCCTGCACTATTGTAGTTGCCCTCTTCTAGACCTCCTCCACTCGCTTTCTGGAGATATAGTCTCCAAAATTGGATACATTTCTCTATACAGAAGCAGTACCACCTCCCTCTTTGTTTTCTTTAACTGGGTAGGAACACTGGACCAAAGGTCCTTTTTCAGGTTCGACCAGAACATAAAACAAACATAATACAATTAACAGTAAACATTCACAATTACGAACAACATTTACAAGTATTCAGTGACTTTAAATAAACTTTAATATTAGCTTTAAATGCACTTAATGATATGATTTTACGAAGTCAGCAAGGTAAACCATTCCAAAAAACTGGGGCTACAGAGGAAAAGGAACGACTGCCTGATTTTAGTTTTATACAATGGAAGGTTTAACAACACACCAGAAGTCTGACAGAGCAAGGTTCTTCAGTGGAGATGAAGAATGCTGAGGACATCCACAAGGGAGACTCGCAGAAGGGTGGCAAGGGACACCACAGGGGAAGGAAATGGCTTCTGATAGGGGACTCGGTTGTTAGAGGGCTAGACCTGGGGAAGGGAGAGGAGAGGGAAGTAAGGTGCCTGCCTGGTGCCATGGCTTGGAGGGACAAGAAGCGAATCCTTAGAGGATTGCGGAAGCAGCATCACAGGAGAGGGAACTAGATATCATTGTCCACCTTGGGACAAATGACCTAGCTAGGCACGGGATCAGTGCAGTGCAGGATGAAACTGTGGAGTTGGGGAGGGTGCTCAGACAGGTAGCAAGCACGGTTACCTTCTCAGAGGTGCTGCCAGTCCATGGCAGGGGTGAAGCTAGGGTGCTACACACCAAGCAGTTTAATGAATGGTTGCAAAACTGGTGCAGAGCACAGGGCTTTGGCTTCATTGGGGTCTGGGGGTACACCTGGAGAGATGAAGGTCTATACTGGCACGATGGTCTACAGCTGTCCATGAAGAGAAACAAGATCCTAAGTGACAGGTTTAAATACTTCCTTAGCAAGCTTTTAAACTAGCCATGGGGGGAGGTGCTAATAAGAGGCAGGACATTTCAAGTCTCTCCCCCACAAAACATGCCAGGTAGTAAGGTTAAACACTGAGGTACAGTGCTCAACAGAGGGCAGGACAGGGGTAAATGGAAAAATAGACAAGGGCAGAAAGAGCAGGCATGGGGAGAAAAAGGATAAAGCCAACATTAAATGGAGGGCAATGAGTACCAATGCCCATAGTCTGGGAAACAAGCTTCCTGAGCTAGCAGCCGTGATGGAAGATGAACAATTGGATATTGTGGCAGTCACAGAAACATGGTACACTGAGAACCATGACTGGGATGTCAACATACCAGGGTACACAGTCTACAGAAGGGACAGGGAGGGGAAAGAGGAGATGGAGTAGCTCTGTACATAAGGGAAGGGATCAAAGCTATGGAACTAAAAAGTAAAGGGGGAGGACAAGAGGCGCTCTGGGTCACCTTGGAGACAGGGAATGGCATTACAGTCCGCACAGGGGTTGTATACAGACCCCAGTCTCAAGGGGAGGAAATGGACAAGAAAATGATGGAGGACATTCTCAAAATGGCTGAAAAAGGGGAGATACTGTACTGTTGATGGGGGACCTGAATATGCCAGATGTCAACTGGATGAGTGCAGGGTTTTAAATAATTGATTAGCAGTTTTTTTTTCTTTGGATGATGCTAACTGTATAGAAAGTATTTATACAGATTTTCTAGAAGTGCTGTGTTTGTTAAACACAGTCAGGCAAGAGCTATGCATTTTTACAAAGATTTAGCACTTTTATGAGCAAAACGCTAATCAATTTTTAGAGTTAAATAAAACCCTGTACTGCAGCCACATCCAAGAGCAGGGTCATTCTCGATGCCCTGCAGGGGGCAGGCCTTGGACAGCTAGTGTTGGAACCCAATCTGGAGGGAGCAATACTAGACCTGGTACACTCAAATGGAGAGAGGATCACACATTTAGAAGTCAGTAGACATCTGGGAACAAGTGACCACTGCACAGTGTGCTTCACAGTAGGCACAACCATGGAGACTAGCCATACAAAAACAAGCATACTGGACTTTAGAAGGGCTGACTTTGGCAAAATGGGTGAATACCTGAGGAATACACTAGGAAGTGGCCAAAAAGGAGGGGTGGAAGAACAATGGAGAAAAATCAAAACTCCCATCATAGAGGCAACAAGCCTTTGTGTGAAACAGATAAAGAAAACAAAGCGGAGTAAAAAAAAAATCAATATGGTTCTCAAGAGGTGGCAGGAAAGGTTAAGGAGAAAAAGGCTGCATTCAAAAAGTATAAGGAATCACAGAAGGAGCACGACAGGGAACTGTATCAATTAAGGTAGAAAGAAGTGGGGAAGGCAGTCAGAATAGCAAAAGCCAAAACCAAGAAAAAAATAGCCAATTCAGTTAAGGGGGATAAAACCTTTTTATAGGTACATTAGGGAGCATAGAAAGGTTAAGGGAGGAATAGTGAAGATTAATAAGGGAGAGGGGAGATGGGCAGAGGGAGACAGTGAAAAGGCAGAGATACTGAATGAATACTTTAGCTCAGTATTCACAAAAGAAGATGAGGAGGAGTTACCTAAACCAGACAATAGAAGCACTCTGGGTAGGGGGGTTGACACCAGTCCATTTACAGAAGAAATAGTCCTGAAAGAACTCCTAAAACTCAAGGTGGACAAAGCAATGGGGCCTGATGAGATTCACCCCGGAATCCTAAAAGAACTAAGGGAGGACCTAGTGACACCACTGGCCACACTTTTTAACAAATCATGGGAGGATGGGGTGGTACTGGAGGAGGGCAGATGTGATTCCCCTTCACAAAAGTGGGAGCAAGGCAGAAGCAGGAAACTACAGACCTGTAAGTTTGACCTCAGTGGTAGGGAAAATGATGGAATCACTTCTGAAAGAAAGAATTGTTGAGTACCTAGAGGCCAGCGGGGCATAGGACCCAATGCAGCATGGATTTACAGTAGGAAGGTCATGTCAGACGTAGCTAATAGATTTCTTTGACTGGGTGGCCAAAGTAATAGACCAGGGAGGG
Organism: Neoceratodus forsteri; assembly: GCA_016271365.2. Lineage (NCBI taxonomy): Eukaryota > Metazoa > Chordata > Ceratodontiformes > Ceratodontidae > Neoceratodus > Neoceratodus forsteri. The sequence continues at coordinate 1,268,449,177 of CM057449.1, read as the reverse complement.
GCTGTGGATATGGCCTACCTAGACTTTAGCAAGGCATTTGACAGTCCCGCATAAAAAATTAATAATCAAGTTAGCCAGCCTGGGAGTGGGTCCCAGGGTGGTAGCCTGGGTAGCAAACTGGCTGCACAACAGGACACAGACGGTAATAGTGAATGAAACGCATTCCTAAGGAAGGGGGTTCTCTAGTGGAGTACCTCAGGGCTCAGTACTGGGTCCAGTCCTCTTTAACGTCTTTATAGGTGACATTACAGAGGGTCTGAAGGGAAAGGTATGCCTCTTTGCAGATGACACAAAGATCTGTAACAGAGTTGATACACAAGGGGGGGTAGAAAGGATGAGAAGGGACTTGGCAAGGTTGGAGGAATGGTCAGACATATGGCAACTTAGATAAAGTGCAAAGAAGTGCAAAGTAATGCACCTGGGAAACAAAAATCCAGGAGGAGAGTACACAATAGCAGGGGAGGTACTAACAACAACAAAAATTATAGGGGACCTGGGGATAGTCACATCGGATGATCTAAAGGTTGGTATGCAATGTGAGAAGTCAGTAAGGAGAGCCAGGGGGATACTGGGATGCATTGGAAGGGGCATCAGAAGTAGAAAAAGGGAAGTGGTTATCCCTCTGTACAGACAGTTGGTGAGACCCCATCTGGAGTACTGTGTGCAGTTTTGGAGACCTCATCTACACAAGGACATAGACGGGATGGAAGCAGTCCAGAAGAGAGCAACTAAAATGGTGCAGGGTATGCATCAGAAACCATATGAAGAGAGACTGGAGAGCTTAATATGTATACCCTTGATGAAAGGAGGGACGGGGGAGACATGATAGAAACGCTCAGTACCTCAAGGAATCAACAAAGTCCAGGAGGGTAGCATCTTTCAGAAAAAGATGATGTAGGACAAGGGACACAATTTAAAGATGGAGGGGGTAATGCCTAGGGCAATGTGGAGGAATTTTTTTCAATGGAGAGAGTGGTGGTTGCATGGAACCGCCTTCCTGGGGAGGTTGTTGGGTCTAAAACAGTGGGGAATTCAAACATGCATGGGACAGACATAAGGCAATTGTAGTGGGGAGTGGCAGGAAGTAGGCTGTTGGTTAACTAGAATCTGCAGCTTATCCAGTAGGTAGGGAAATGGGCAGACTGGGTGGGCCAAGTGGTCCTTATCTGCTGTCAAAGTCTGTGTTTCTATGTTTCTAAATTTTCCAAACAAGATCTAGTAGCAATCATATCTTATAAAGGAAAGTAAGATTTTGCATGTACTGCCTGAAAAATATGGCAGCCAAGAAAATAAGCAAATTTATAGTCTATTGAGAACCAATCCAAGTTCAAATAAAGTAGGCAATGGTATGTGAGTGATGATGAACCCAGAATAAAACAACATATGATCTTACTTCAAGAGGGTTTCTTCAGTAGGTCATCACATATAGGACTGGGGCTATCTGGCGTCTGGATGCACGGCAGACGTTTCTTGCAATACCTGACGGGGGACCGCCCACCCGATGTCACATGACTGATGTCAGCGTGACTGTATATAGTGGTCGGTCTCCAGGCCTGCCATCCAGTTCTTTCCCGCTGTCGCCTCCTGTCAGTCGCATTGCAGACTTCCAGTTCGTGATCGTCGTGAAAGTTCGAGTCGGTTTATCCCTCACTGCTTTTTTTTCTCAAAATTTCATGTTCTTCCTTATGTTTTTACCCAAGAAGAAGTGCTCTTCCTGTAGCACGCAGATCCCGCGCAAAGACCGTCACTCCAAGTGCGTTCTCTGTCTAGGCCTGGACCATCCAGTCTCCTCCTGCCCTGATTGTCAGTCCTTTAACCAGGCCACAAAAAAGAGGAGACAGCAGGCTTTGGAGGCCCATTTACTAAAAGCCCACCTGGCTTCCTTAGAGAAGAAAATGGATTGTCTCCGGGATTTATCTGAAAAATCTTTTCCTTCAAAGAAGCACAAGGAGAAGTCTAGGGAGCAGGCTCGCTCCGCGGATGACGCCAGGCACTTGACGAGCAAGGCCTAGCTGTCGCCAAGAAAACCGGACGGTAAGTCGGACAAAACTTTGGCGCATAAGTCTGCCCCCGGCTCCTCCGGGGACCGCATGGCTACCAGTAAGTTGGCTCTTCCGGCTGGAGGTAGTCACCCGGCTCCGGGCGATAAGTCTGCCGGCGGCTCCTCCCCTGACTGCCAGACCCCGCCTGCTAAGTCGGCCGTCCCTGATGACTGCATGGGCTCGGTTCCCCTGTCGGGGCCTCACGGCACCTCATCCGATGTTTGGTGGGACCAGAGGGAGAAAGCCCCTTTTCTCCTCCTCCTTCGCCCGTGCCCTCCAGTTCATTGGCGGGCACGTCCGGCGATATCAGCGGAGAACCCATCGACCCTGTCGAGACTTTGAGGTCCTCTCCACACTCCCCTTCTGGGGTCAAGGGGAAGGAGGCTCCTCCTCTGCCTACAGGCCTTTCTGTGGAGGCGCCTCCTCCGCCTTCCGGAGCTTCCGACGCCGGTTACCCCAATGACAGTCCCGCAGCCGTAACTGCCTGACCAGTCTTTGCCTTTGGCCCTGACACCATATCAGGTCCTGATGCCAGAGCCCCTTCGTCCAGTTCCAACGCTGGCCCCTCCGACACCAGATCCCCTTCCGGCGCCGGATCGAGTGGTGCTGGTTCTGACGTCTGTTCCCCTGACGTAGGCTGTCCCAATGCCGGACCCTCAACCTATTTACACAACGGTGGGTCCGACGAGGGTTCCCCTGACGCCTGATCTGATGACTGGGATTTATACCCGACCCCGAACTGTCCTGCATTACCTGTTGGGGTATCCTGGGGACCACTACCTGGGGGGTCCCACTCCGGATTGGAGTCGTCTCAGGCAGTTCTACCCTGGATTTAACTCATACTCCCATTATACAGTATTCCAGGGCTATTATCCGTCTCCAGTTATTCCCCCCCCCCAGCCTCTGCCTACTCCACCTCCCCCCGTTACCCTGGATTTCAAGACCTTAATACAGTCTTGGTGGCAGGGGGCTAGGTCAGAGTTGGATTCGGACCTGGAGACTAGGCTTCCACAACCGTGGTCTCCTAGGTTCCCTTTCCCGAGCAGTTTGATAGCTACTGTCCACATCTCGGGGAAGACTCGACAGGATGTTTCCCTTCCGGACAGACGCTGTCCTGTCGAGGAGGTGGACGACGATGATGACAGTTCAGATGGGAGGGAGGATATCCCGGAGGACCCTGAGGATACGAGAGGTAAGGTCTTGCCAAAGTCTCCACCTGAAGACCCTGCCTTCTTGGACCCTTGAGGGCCATGAAAGACTGTTTCGGCTTGGAGTCGGAGGAACAAGATCCCATGAGACAGAGGCTCGCGGAACACCTAGACTAGGAGTCTCTGTTGCCCATCCCCATTTCTCCATGGATGGCCCCTCACCAAGACCTCACCACTACCGTCTGGCAGATGCCTCATTCTGTCCTGGCTGTTCCCAAGCGGGCGGACAGGCTCTACCAGGCGCCGAAGGATGCTCTGTTCTTGAAGGCTTATCCCAAGGCAGACTCTGTGGTCATTTCGGTGGCTCATGATCGCTCTTCAGTGCCCAAGCACATGAGCACTACTCCTCCGGACAAAGAGTCGAGACAGATGGACCAGTTCGGAAAAAATATATATTCCTCTGCCACATGCGCCCTCCGGTCCCTCAGTTACGTGGCCCACATGGTGTCCCATCAGAAAGTGACCCTGGTCAGGCTGGAAGCGTGAGTCCAGTCCATGGATCCCTCGCCTTTAAAAGAGGACCTTGCCAAGGATCTCTGCCTCTCCAAGGTTTCTTGTAGGCACGTTTTACGCGGCACTTATGACTCCATTGACTCAGTGGCCCATACCTTGGCAACAGCTGTTGCCCTCAGACGGCATTCCTGGCTTCGCCTTTCTGACCGCGCCAATGAGGTCCAGTCAACGAATCAGGATGCTCCTTTCAGGGGTTCAGTCCTTTTTGGTGGGGACACCAAGGATATTATCACAGACCTACAGGACAAGGGAGTTGCACTTGGGTCTGTCAGGTCAGTGTACCGATCGGGCTCTCAACAATAGCAGCAACAGCAGCCCTTTTGGGAAAGAACCTGGAGGTAGAGAAGCACTCGGGCACACCGCCAAGGGAAGCTAAAGGCCACGGGTACAGCCACCACTTCTGCCTCCAAAAATCAGAGACGTTCAGGAGGCCCTACCCTTGTATGTCCCACCACTTCTTGACTTCCTGGCCCCACTGCCTCCTCAGTCTCGCGATAGGGAGCAGGTGGGGGGAGGTTCGTCCGCCACGTGCAGGAGTGGAGGGCGATCATCTCCGACGAATGGGTCCTGCAACTAGTGTCCATCAGACACACCATAGAATTTCTGGAGATTCCTCCAGAAATTCTACCCACAAAGTCCTCTTATTCTCAGGACCAGGCTCTTCTCGTCTGTGAGGAGGTAAATTCGCTCTTGCTCAAAGAAGCAATCGAGCGCATCCCCTTCAGGCAAAGGGATTTTATTCCCATTTTTTTCCTGGTTCCAAAAAAGACTGGGGACTTCAGACCCATACTTGACCTAAGTCTGCTAAATCTGTTTGTCGAGTACAAAAAATTTCGAATGCTGATGCTCCAGAGCCTCCTCCCGCTCCTCATGGAGAACCACTGTCTCTGTGCCCTGGATATGCAAGATGCTTACCTGCACATTCCTATTTTCCCCAGCCACTGCCGATTCCAGAGTTTTCATTTCAAAGGGGAGCACTTCCAGTTCCGGGTGCTCCCCTTTTGCCTGTCTTCGGCACCACAAGTTTTTACCAAGTGCCTGGCAGTGGTCGTGGCGTTCCCACGCCGCAGAGGTATTGTGGTCTTCCCTTACCTGGACGACTGGTTGATTTCAGCCCTGTCCAGGGATTCTTTGCTGGGAGGCTCTGTCCTTTACTCTGGACCGTTTCGGCAGACTAGGAATCACGGTCAGTGTTCCCAAGTCATCCCTTATCCTTGCCCACAGACTTCAGTTTATTGGGGCAGTCCTGGATATGGTCCAGTGCAGAGCCTTCCTTCCTCCAGACAGGATGGAGACCCTTATCTGACAGGCCTCCAAAATGGCTTCCCTCAGGATCATCCCTGCCTGGGAAGTCCTTCGCCTTCTGGGTCTGATGGCGGCCTCCATCACTACCGTTCCTCTAGCAAGGCTCCACATGAGGATTACTCAGTGGTCCTTGCGGGTGCAGTGGGATCAGCTCCTGGACGCCCTGGACCATCCCGTTCTAGTCTCCTCAGCAGTTCAGAAAGACTTACAGTGGTGGAAGGATTCTCGCAATCTTTCTCTGGGGCTTCCCTTTCGAACCCTGCACCAGTAGCCACCCTCACCACGGATGCCTCGAATATGGGGTGGGGAACTCATCTTGGGGAACACTAAGCACAGGAACTATGGTTCGGCTTGGAGACTTCTCTCCACATCAGTGTTCTGGAGTTGAGGGTGGTCCTGTACACGCTACAGACCTTTCAGACCCTCCTTCCAAAGGGATCACTGCTAATCCAAATGGACAATATGTCGTTAGTTTGGTATATCAATAAGCAAAGAGGAACCAGGTCATAACCCCTTTGCTGGGAGGCGACGTGGGTGTGGAACTGGGCAGTCCAGCATATCTGGTCCTAGCGGCAGTGCACGTTCTAGGCATTCTAAACATTCTGGCGGACAGTCTCAGCAGGTCTCGGACCCTAGCTCACGATTGGGAACTACATCAGGAAGTGGTGGATTCCATCTTCCAAAATTGGGGGCGTCTGGAAATCGACCTCTTCGCCTTCCAATAAAACGCAAAACTTCCCAAGTTTTACTTGCTCATATCAGAACAAGGTTCTTTTTGGAGCAACGCGTTGTCTCTATCTTGGACAGGGAAATTTGTGTATGCTTTCCCTCTGTTTCCCATTCTGCAGAGGGTTCTCCTCAAGCTCCAGGTGGAGAGGGCAAAGATGATCCTCATCGCCCCTCTCTGGCTGAGACGGATCTGGTTCCCGCTGCTACAGCAGCTTTCCTGGGAACCACCGGTTCCACTTCCAATGACTTATGACCTCCTGACCCAGGATCATGGTCGACTGGTACACTCGGGGCTCGTGACCCTGCATCTCCATGCCTGGTTCCTGCAGACATTACGGTATCCCACTTCGGAGTTTCCTCCGGGGTTGCTCAAGTCCTCATCGAGGCCAGGAAACCATCTACCCGTTCCACTTACGCCATGAAGTGGAAGCGGTTCTTCATTTGGGCGACCGCTAAGGGCTGTAACCCCTTCTCTTGCTCGGCCCCACAAGTCATGGAATACCTCCTTCACCTGTCAGACTCCGGTCTGTCCTACTCTTCCTTTAAAGGTCTATAGCTTGGCTATCTCCGCGTACCGTGAGCTGGTGGATGGTAAACCTGTGGCTCAGTTAGAAGTCTCTAAAACCTTTCTGAAAGGGATTCTCCATCTGAAACCCCTCATCCCAAGTCCAACTCTGCCTTGGGACTTGAACTTCGTAGTAGAAAAGCTCACCTTTCCTCCTTTTGAGACAGCTATGAGCTGTGATTTGCGCTTCCTTTGCTGGAAGGCGCCTTTTCTTGTGGCTATCGCGTCAGCCCGAAGGATTTTGGAGCTTCACGCTCTAGTCTGCAAGGAGCCATACTTGATTTTTCCATAGGGACCGGGCGGTCCTCGGAACTCATCCGAGGTTTCTTCCCAAGGTGGTGTCAAAAGCCACGACGAATCAGTCAGTAGAGCTTCCGGTATATTATCCATCTCCCTCTAATAGGGGTGAGGCACTCCTTCATAAGATGGATGTCCATCGGATTCTCCGGTATTACACCCATCGGACCAAAGAATTTTGCTCTTGTGACCAGTTGTTTGTTTTGTTTGCTCTGAGATTGAAGGGCAAACCGGTTTCTAAGCAGGGCCTTTCCAAATGGTTAGGCAACTGCATTCAATACTGTTACCAGAGGTACGATAAACCTCTGCCAGGTACCATCAGAGGTCATTCTACTAGGGGCATAGCTGCCTCCGCAGCATTCCTACAGAACATTTCCATGGCTGACATTTGTGCTGTCGCTACTTGGAGTTCCGTCCATACATTGTAATCTGGACATTGCTTCTAGGCGGAGGGCTGGCTTTGGCCTAGCTGTCTTGCAGGGCCTTCTGTCCTAGACTGGGTCCTTTTTGGACTTCATTTCTTTCCGTTGGAGTTAGTTTTCCTCTTCCCTAGTTTCTCTCGGTCTCTCCTTGGAGGGACTGCTTTGGACTCTGTCCTATATGTAGGGTTTCCGGTTTTCATAATCACTGATAAAACACCACCGATGTGTTTTTCGTGATTTCGGTTAAAACCGATAAACACAGAAATACTTACACCTGTGGTGCTCTCGTCACACACCATCATCACACTGCAACAGCCCCCCAGTAGATGATGATAATTCCAAACTCTGATCCCAGCTGGAGCGCCGAGAGCTGCAGGGAATTCTAAGCTGAAACAGGACTGCAAGGGAGCCAATCCATGCGGGAGCAAAGGAGAAAACTGGCCAATCACAGTAGTGGGTGGGTAGCGCCAGATTCAAAAGGAGTGGCACCTGCAGGGAGAGACTATACGTTGCTGAGTCGTCTGGATGCTGGAGCGTAAAGCGGGTGGCTGTAGAGAAGCGCCGCACTACACCTCCAGTGGAATGCGTGCCCAAGTCAGGGGCTCCTTCTTTGGAGAGACAGAGAGGGACAGAGAGAAGAGGTGTGGGGGTCATCACCAAGCACCGGGGGATGTGGAGCAGGAACAGGGGGCAAATGAGAGAATGGCTCAGGAGACCGAGAACAAGGTAGGGAAGTAGCGAGTTAAAGTTCATAGCAAGGGAAGGGAAGTTTAAACAAAAGAAATTTGGATAAAGGCAGGTAAACTAAATGCTGCTAAACAAAACAATTGCAGTGCAGATATTAATTCTATGGTGCTTATAAATATGTGCAGTATGGTTGGTGTTAACAATAGGGGATATGGTGTTACTAATAGGGTTATGTGCAATTCTAATTTTTGCAATTTCTTGAACTGGAACAACAAAGTACACAGTGACTTTAAAAAAAAATTTCAATACAAAAATGTATTACAATAAACACTGATAACTACTGAAAATGTGTTAAGACTTATTTATGTACCCCGGAAAACACAGAATTTTACTACTTGAAAAATGAGCCAGAAAAGTTGAAAAATAAACACCTTTTTTGTTAAACAATAAACACCTAAAACCGGAAACCCTACCTATATGTGATGACCTACTGAAGGAACCCTCTCAAAGTCAGATAGTACAGTTACGTAGGAACTTACCGTAACAGTAGATCTTCGAGAGAGGTTCCTTCAGTAGGTCATACTTTTCCCTCCCTCCTTCCGCTCATTTTATGTTTTACAGGGACTCCAAATTCTTCCGCTCCGGCGGGAGAATTGGAGGGTGGGCATGTGGACCACCCACTATATACAGTCATGCTGACGTCTGTCATGTGACATCGGGTGGGCGGTCCCCCGTCAGGTATTGCTAGAAAAGTCTGCCGTGCAGCCAGATGCCAGGTGGCGCCAGTCCTATATGTGATGACCTACTTAAGGAACCTCTCTGGAAGATTTACTGTTAAGGTAAGTCCCTACGTAACTGTACTTTTATTGTCGGTGACATACTAACATACTAAAATGCCAGCAGAATAGGCCTATTGGTCTTTCGTGTCTGCTCGATTGGTCAGCCCCCACCCTGGGAGCTGACCTTGTTGCCCCCCTTGCCCTCTCTGGCTTCTCCCTTCCCAGTTCTGGATATTCTCGCTGCATTGGATTTTGCTTCCAGAACCCTTCCCCTGTACCTGTCCCACCCTCTCTTGAACCCCTTCACTGTCTCTGCCTCAACCAGCTCCCTGGGCAGCACATTCCATGGCTGCACCACCCTCTCAGTGAAGTAGCACCTCCTTCTTTCTCCACTGAATCCCCCCCAAGCTTCCGCCTATGCCCTCTAGTTGTCCCCCCTTCCTTCGAAGCACCCTGACTGCTCCTCCCCTATTTACCTCCTTCATGTACCTGAAGACCTCTATCATGACCGACTTCCCTTTGGCTCCAAGGCCATAATACAAACTACAGTTGTACTCTAAATGAGGCAGCAATGAGCCATTAGCAATAAACCTATGAGCTGCTACAGGGAAAAAAATGTCCTAAACTTATAAAGAATACCAAACTTTACATTAACATTCCTACTATGACTGCCTTTACCTGGAGGTGAAAAGACAAACCAGTATCAAGATGCACTCCCAAATACTTACACAGCGACCTGTTTGATTGCAGTCCCACCAATATCACAAATCAGTAAATACACAGCATCTTTTAGCATATATGGCGTACCAGAAAGCATGGCTTTAGTTTTCCCAACATTCATAACCAAAGAATTCGCCTTAAACCACTTGTAAACTTTAGAAAACTGATTGTAGGGAAACAGACAATTGCGGTCTTGATTGAGCTTGTTGAAAAAGTATTAAATCATTTGCATATAATAAAATATTGCAGGAATTACACACTGAATGAAGTTGGTTAATAAAAAGAGAACATCAAGGGGCCCAGTATGGACCCCTGTAGAACACCACACCTCAGTGCACATACATCAGACTGGGAAGATTCAACATAAACAACCTGTGAACGATCAACTAAATAATTTCTAAACCGTTCCACAACCTGTATCGAGAAACCAGTCTGCCTCAACTTCACACATAAGAGAGGATGATCAAAAGCCCTGGTCAGGTCCATGAACACCACACCAGTCAGGGAACCCTTATCAAATCCCCTAAGTACGGAGTTTGTGAACCTGACCAGGGCAGTCCCAGTCCCATGTTTCTTTCGAAACCCCTGCTGTTCCTGACACAATATATTATGGCTATCCAAATAGTTACCTGATTTGTGACCAGCTTCTCCAAAACCTTACTCAATGGGTTGAGGATAGAAATTGATTTGAAATCTTCAGGAAAAACGGCTCCGGCCTTCTTTGGGATAGGGACAACCCTTGCACTTTTCTAGGGAGTTGGGAATAAACCAGTAATTAAACATAAATTGAAGATGGTGGTAAGGGGACTCGCAATAAATGGGGAAGCTGATTTAACAAAACGGCCATACAGGCCGTCCTCACAATTGGAAAACCTATTAGGAAAGGCACCAACCAATTTCATAACTTCATATCTTCCTTCGAGAGGGTTCCTACCAGGGCTCCAGATAAGGGGAATACTGACCTATTTTACTCACCTCATTTTAGGAAATACTCTTCAGACATTTTTTTTTTTTTTTTTTTAACGAGTTCCGATACTCACTCAACATTTGTAAATACGCCACACTCCCAAAAATATGCTTCATAACCTAACTGGTGATTCAAAAGGAGCATTTCATTTTTTCCAGATTTACAGCACTTGTACCTATCCCGATTTTGTTTTACTTACTACATTTTAAAAGTGGTGAGTGAATTACTCCTGCCTGCCACAGAAACACTTGTTGCCGTATTGGTCCTTGTAACACAAGATCCACATAAACAGATGATTTGATACCTTTTATTGGACCAACAGAGTTGTTACAAATGAACACAGGTGCTTTTAGCATTCAGATTACACAGAATCATTCGTCAGAAAACACTGGCAGTTGTTTTGGAACCATTATTTCTTCCAAAACAACTGCCAGTGTTTCCTGACCAAGGAGTCTGTGTAATCTGAATGCTGAAGGCACCTGTGTTCATTTGTAACAACTCTGTTGGTCCAATAAAAGGTATCAAATCATCTGTTTATGTGGATCTTGTGTTACTCCTACCTGACCACATTATCTGCAGTATTGCTGGCACCTGATCAATTCTTATCTAGAAATAAACTCTATTGTTTTTAAAAATGTATTCATCACTTCACTCCATCCAGACATTTGTACACATGTGAATTTGGTTTTACTCACCTCATTTTTGAAAATGAGGAGTACAGTACTCATCCCAAAAAAATCTTATCTGGAGCCCTGATTCAAACATGAAGTCTCGCTGTATTCAGACATAATGCAGTTAGCCCCAGCACTTGAACTGCCCCGGAGAGGAAAGGGTTAACTCTGCAGAAGCATAGAACGTTGAGCTCGAGCTTGGTTTTCAAACGTCTGTCTGTGGTACTGCCCAGTGCAATCGTTAGATTCTTTACTCCACCTAACAGTGAAGTTGCTCTGGAGATTTCCTCTGCTCGGTTCGGTAAAAGTAAAGCGTTCAGTTTAAACCGTATCATTTTTTGTTAGGATTTCCAGCCTCTGTCTACGGAACAGGTAGTGTGTAGATAGGTAGTGACTGTGTTTTATTTCTGTGAAAGAAGTTGGAAGTTGTTATTTTCTTCGGTTTCTTTCCGGTCAGTCCGGTTTGGATCCGACCCACTCTGTTTAATTTTATTTCTGGGATTAGAGTGGTGTTCCGGTACCGATAGGTTTCAAAAGAACCAGGCTTTTTTGCCGGTTCTTTTAAAAAGCCTGTGACACGGTTTGTAACCGATCGGTTATTGTATTACCTGGCCTGAAAGCTGCAGTAGGGTAATTTGTTAGGTTGGCCATGTCTGAGAAACCCAAGAAGAAAACTGGTCCCACTGGGTTTCAACACTTCACTGAGTGTGGGGAGGCCTTTGCTAAGGCTGACCCCCACTTCATCTGTGTTTATTGTCTGGGGTTTGACCACCTCAAGTCAGACTGCCAAATCTGTAAAAACTTTCCTAAATCTGCTCTAGACAAAAGACTGAGTAGGCTGAAGGAAAGGGAGACCGAGAAGTCCGTAGATCCGGATGGACAGCCTGGTTTGGTTGCGGCCGAACCTGAGGAGGTGCCTACTGACCTAGGCGATACCTCCTTGGGCAAAAGGAGAGCCGACCTCAAGGGGTTGATTCCATCAAAAAAGAAGCGCAAGTCTGCCAGTTCGGATCCGGTATCGCACTCTCAACCGCGGATGAAATAGCCAAAGCGATTAGCATTGTTCAGTCGCTAGATCGTTCCGTTCAAGCGTACCGCTGGTTAGGCGGTCAGTTCGTCGGATCCATCTCCTCCGGATTATGATCCAGATGCTTATTATGAGGAGTGGGAGGGAGACTAAGACCCTCAGGAGGAGGGGGAGGGGGTGGGGGTGGTGGTGGTGGTCGTCTTCTGGAAGTGCCTATTGAACCGGACATCTCCCCAGACAGGCCCTTGGGTGTCTCTCCTCCCAGGCTCTCTGAGCCCCCCTTCACATTTTTTGTTCTACAAAAAGGTGGCAGAAACCCTGTAGCTTCCCTTGGTTGAAGCAGCAGAGGAGGAGGATGAAGAGCCTGATTTTGTGGAAAAGATGGACATCCTAGAGTCCAAAAGACTGTCTCTGCCTCTTCATAAATCCTTGGGGAAACAGACACACAAAATTTTACAAACCCCTAATTCAGTACCTCCTGTGGATAAGAGAATGGACAGGAGGTACTTATCAGGCTCAGCTGAGGAGTTCCTTTGTAGTTATTGTAGCCATGTTGGGGTAGTGCAGGCTGCAGCCTGTGACAGGGCTAACATTCCTTTTGCTTCACCCTTCCCCCTGGATAAGGACTCCAGGAAAGTGGATGCCATGGCCAAAAAACAGTATTTGGCATCCTCTTTGGGACTCAGGCAGGCTACTTATATGGCCTACATAGCCAGGTACTAGGAATCCAGATGGGATACGGTTCTGGAACTGGCTAAACAGGCCTTTCCCCAGCTAGCCAAGGAGCTGGAGGAGGTGGCTGCTGATGGAATTGAGGCATCCAAAATGCAGTTTCATGCTGCTGTGGACTCCAGTGATGTGGTGTCTAGAGTCATGGCTACATCTGTGTCTCTCAGAAGATATGCTTGGCTCAGATGTACTAGCCTTTCACAGGATACCCAGACTAAGGCTATGGATTTTCCTGTAGTAGGTAACTCTGTTTGGAGAGCAGACAGAGGCTTACATGAAGAAAATGGATGAATACAGGACCACGTACAGGAGTGCACAGGCCAAAGAAAGGCAAGCCACTCCGCATAAGCAGCAGTCTAGGGGCAGGGGCATGCCCTTTCAAAGACCTTTTTACCAAGCCCAGGCCTCCTCTCCTTCCCACAGAAGGGGTTCTTCAGAGGGAGGGGCAGCAGGGGGATGAGCAGAGCTGCTCCCTCCTCCTCTCAGTCTAAGGCTCCTGCCAAGCAGACACCCTGATATTTCAGCCCGGGTCGACTCCCCATTTCCAGTAGGAGGCAGGCTGGCTTACTACTTCCAGGCCTGCAAGTCTGTGACCTCAGACAAGTGGGTCCTGGAAGTAGTAAGCCAGGGACTGGCCCTCAGCTTCAAAAAATTTCAGAAAAAGAGGGCCCAGTCTTTTCCACCTGCATCACTCTCAGAAACCATTGCCCTAGAGGCAGAAGTTTCCTCTCTTCTATCTCTCAGAACTACAGAGAAGTTTCCTGCTCGGCACAGGGGAAAAGGACTGTACTCCAGGTACTTCCTTACCCCAAAGAAAACAGGGGACTGGTGACCAATCCTAGACCTAAGGTATTTGGACAAACACATTTCAAAGCCCAAATTCAAAATGGTAACTCTGGGAATGATCCTTCCCTCTCTAAGGCCAGGGGATTGGCTAGCATCTCTGAACCTCAAGGATGTCTACTTCCATATTCCGGTCAGATGCTTCCACAAAAAATACTTCAGGTTCGAGTTGCCTTCAGGCCATTACCAATTCAGAGCTATGCCATTCGGCCTAACATCAGCTCCAAGGGTGTTCACAAAATGCCTTGCAGTAGTGGTGGCTTACCTCAGAAGACAGGGTATCACCATCTTCCTGTATTTGGACGACTGGCTCTTAGTGGGTCAGTCACCTTTACAGGTCAAGTCAGCTCTTCAAACTACCCAGGACCTACTCAGCTCCTTGGGGTTTCTTCTCAATCTTCCAAAGTCTGTCCTCGAATCAGTTCAACTTCTCACCCTTTATAGACATAGAGTTGGACACTGTACAAGCAAAAGCCTTCCTTCCCCTGGCAAAGGTGAAGGCCCTAGTGGATCTCGCTTCCTCTTTTCGACCTCAGGTCTCCCGCCCAGCAAGACAGTTCCTCCAACTCCTGGACCACATGGCAGCTTCCACAGCAGTGGTGCAGGGAGCAAGGTTCCAGATGAGGGATATTCAGTTTCATCTAAGGCCTTTTTGGTCTCAAAAGAAGGATTGACTTACCAAACTTATCCCAGTGACTCAGACTCTGGTCCAAACTCTCCAGTGGTGGCTGGACCAGGACAACCTCAGACAAGGGGTTCCATTTCTCCCTCAAGTCCCATCAGTAGTTCTAACTACGGATGCTTCTCTCCTAGGGTGGGGAGCCCACCTGGGAGCCCTGACAGCTCAAGGGGTCTGATCTCCACAAGAGTCTCTCCTTCATATCAATCTCCTGGAATTCAGGGCAGTTTTCCTAGCCCTGTAGAGCTTCTCGGATTCAGTCAAGGGCAAGGTGGTCCAAGTCAGGACAGACAACACCACCACAGTGTGGTACATCAACAGACAGGGAGGCACTTGGTCCTCGGCCTTGTGCACAGAGGCCATGAAGCTGTGGTCTCTGGCCTATTCTCTTCAGACTTTTCTTGTAGCAGTTCACCTTCCAGGGAAGGACAACATACTAGCAGATGCTCTGAGCAGAATTTCACAGGGACATCACGAATGGTCCCTGGATCCTCACATCCTGAAGGTCATCTTCTCCAGGTGGGGCACTCCAGAGATAGATCTCTTTGCAGCACCGTACAATCAACGTCCTCTATTTTGTTGCAGACCTCCAGTTCTGGGGACAGTTCCCCAGGATGCTCTCATTTTGGACTGGAAGGGCAGGTTTCTCTATGCCTTCCCTCTGCGCTTCAGAGTTCTGATCAAGATCAGGAGTCAACCCTGCACAGTGATACTGGTGGCTCTGGATTGGGCCAGGCAGCCATGGTATCCTCTACTGCTGTCCTTGTCAGTGTCACATCCCCTGTCTCTGTCCAGGACATACAATCTCCTGTCCTCCTCCCAGGGGCGGATCTGGTACCCTGATCTCCAGTCTCTCAATCTCAAGGCCTGGCTCTTGAAGAGTTAGAATATGCAGCACTACATCTCTCTCAGGGAGTTCTGGATATTCTGAAGGTCTCCAGGAAACCTCCTGCTAGAAAAACCTACAACTCCAAATGGAAAAGGTTCAGTATTTGGTGCTCTCAGAAAGGCATCCTGCCTGATGCTGCAGGCATTTCCACAACCTTAGACTGTCTAGTTCATCTGAATGGCCTAGGCCTTAGGCCTGCCACTCTGAAGGTTCATCTAGCAGCTGTCTCTGCATTCCTCTCAGCAGGGAATGGCTCTTCCCTGGCATCTCATCCTGTTTTCAGAAAGTTTTTCAAGGGCCTGGTTCACATTAACCCTCCCTTTAGGGAGCCCACTCCGCCTTGGGATTTTAATGTCTGCATTGCTCAGCTTATGCAGTCACCCTTTGAATCTCTGGCTTTGTCCGAATTGAAGTACTTGACCTGGAAAACTGTGTTTCTGGTAGCTATTACTTCTGCCAGGCGGATTAGTGAGTTACAGGCTCTGTCAGTTGAACCTGACTTCATCTCCTTCCATAGGGACATAGTGGTCCTAAGAACCAATAGGAGGTTCTTGCCCAAAGTGGTATCTGATTTTCATCTGAACCAGTCTGTGTCTCTCCCTGTGTTTTTTTCACTGATCATTCTTCTTCAGGTGAAAGAAGGTTACGGACGTTAAGAGGGCCCTTGGCTACTACATTGAGCACACTAAGGCACATAGAAATGACGGTCTCCAATTGTTTCTCACTTACAGTGAAGTGGGGAAAGGTAAGCCTGCCACTAAAAGAACTATTGCCAGGTGGATTGTTTCTTGTATACAATTCTGTTACGACAAGTTGGGTAGAACGCCTCCTTCAGGCCTGAGGGTTCATTCGACTAGGGGTACAGTTGCTTCTCTAGCTGCGGCCAGAGATATACCATTTGTTAGAGATCTATAAAGCAGCCACCTGGAAAACTGTGCATAATTTTACCCAGCATTACTCCCTGGACATCCAGACTAGGAGTGATGCTAGGTTTGACACAGCAGTACTGCAGAGCCTCTTCCCAAAGTAGGTTCTGCATTCCCTCTTCCATAGAGAACTGCTTGGTAGTCTGCATTATGCCTGAATACAGCAAGACTTCATGTTGTTTGAAGGAAAAATTACTCACCATAGTAATGTTGTTTTTTCTAATGGAGTCTTGCTATATTCAGACCTCCGCCTCGCCTCCCCTCTCAGAACCTGTTTTTTGGGAAGTGGGCTGGCAGGTACAGTGTTGCACCTCAGGGGTGTAACTTGTACCCTCCCTCTTGAGAGGGGTGGGTGTTATTTTTTTCTGGTGTTTTTATACTTAAATATTGTCACTACCATTCCTTCCTGGGTTCTCGACTTGTCTGTTGGGCCCAAAAATAATTTTTTGCCCTTTGGCTATTTGTTGAACATGTCCCATACTATAGTATGTTAGTGTGCTCGAAAAAATATGATGGTTACACTGGGAAGTACCACAGACAGAGGTTTTAAAACAGAGCTCCAGCTCAAAGTTCTATGCTGCTGCACAGAGTTAACTCTTTCCTCTCCGGGGCAGTTCAAGTGCTGGGGCTAACTGCATTATGTCTGAATACAGCAAGACTCCATTAGAAGAAACAACATTACTATGGTGAGTAATTTTTTCTTCCTGCAGTAGGTCTTAACAAGTAGGACTGCGCCCCCTGGCATCAGGACCACATGGCAAAACTGTAGCTAGCAGTAATCAGCGGTTATAAATGGGGCGGTCCGCTGCCGGCCCTCCAGTTCTTTCCCACCGTCAACCTGAATCGTCGGACCTCGCGATGAAACAACTTGTTGCCTGCCATTTTTTTGAGTAGTTACGGTTTGTTTTTTCCATACTCCAGCATTGCATGTCGTCTCGTTGGCTCAAGAAAAAGTACTGTCAAGTGCAGGGCGCAGATCACGCATGGAGACGACCACTTCCGCTGCATCCTCTGCCTGGGGCCTGAGCACCAGACCGCAGATTGCTCTATCTGCCAGGCCTTCAACCAGGCCACGTACACCTGTCTCCAGAGGACCCTCAATGCCCATTTATTGAAATGACTGGCATTGATGGAAAGAGAGCTCCAGGAGCTGAGGGAATGATCGTCGTCACCTGTCCTGGAAAAGAAAACTGAGAAGGATAAATGCCAGGAGCAGAACCATTCTCCTTGGAGGAAAAGCAGCCAGACAGCAGACACCATCTCGGAAGGAACCTCCACCTGCGTGAGTACCCCACCTCCTGGGCCTTCGTCTGCTCCGGTGGATCGGACGCCTTCTCCCCCCCCCCCCGCCGCTGAGGTCAGGGGGCTGGTGGGGGTTTCCTCTTCTGAGGAAGTAGCTGCAGTACCTGCTGTCAGCTCGGCCAATAAGCTGCCCTCTGGCTCCGCTGCCGGATGCCCGACCCAGGCTGATCTGCCTGACTTTAGCTTTCCAGCTTCTGTCAGCCTGGCCATGGTCTGTAAGTCAGCTGTCTGCTCCTCCGATGCCTGCCAGACCATCGCCTCTAGGTCGGTCACTGGCTTGCCGGACGACCGTGTGGTGACTGCTCTCCAGTCGGATTCCCTTGTGGTCCCTGACCTCCGGCAGGGCAAGCTTGCAAGTTCCCCACTGTCCCATGAGTGCCCTTCTTCTAGGGAATCACTGACTCTACCCGACCTTTTTGGACCTGATCTCCAGGAGCCCCTAACATCTGACATCCACGAGACTCCTGCCTCTCTGACAGACCTGTCGACGGAGGTCCTTCTGGACTCCCCTCCCCCGCCAGTCTTGGTCCCACACTGGATAGGCACCCAATGCCAGATCGCTTGCTGGACTCTCTTTGGGGGGGACGGACCAGAATATCCCATGACCTTCGGGGGTTCCACCTCAGACTCTGGACCCGCCGATGTACCCAAACCCCAGTGGTTCCTCGGTACTGCCACCCTCCAGATCTTTTGCTCCTCCACCGGGCTCAATGGGTTATTATCCTGGCAACACGCCACAGTTTTCCCACTACCCAGTGTTTGGGGGGGGGGGGGTCCAATGCCTGATTACCTGCCTCCGACGCTAATTTACCCAACGCCGTGTCAGGCTCTCCAGTACCAAGGTTACCAGTACCTTACTGGTTTCAACCACCTAGCTACCCCTCTTATCCTGTGGGGTACCCAGGATACCCTCCACCACCTCCTTCTCCACTTCCTCTGCCGGAACACCAAGAATCCATCCTGGCTTGGTGGAAGGATGCCAAGACCCAACTCCTACAAGAGTTGGCTGCACCCCAGCTGGTAGTCAGGGCTGCCCCATCCCACATTGTGCCACCAGAAAACCCTGCTCCTTTCAGCAGAGTTTCTGACAGGGATGTAGGCGCTCTGCTGTCGGAAATCTCACTGGGGACCAGAGTCATAGAGACAGTTCCAGATTCCACTTCTTTGCCAAGTAGGGTGGAATCCTCTGACTCTGGGGATTCGGACGTGGGGGACCTGTCTGAACCCCACTCTCCCATAGAGCCTCAGCCAAAGGAGTCACCCAAATCTCCCCCAGAGGATCCGTCTTTCACAGAGCTCCTCCAGTCCATTCAAAGGTCCTGCGGGTGGGTGTCCCAGGAATTGGACCCTAAACGCAGAAGACTTGCGGAGCATCTGGACTTGGTTAGTGCGGTCCCCCACCCCATCCCACCTTGGACGGGGGCCACATGAAGATCTGACATCTACAATTTGGAAACGGTCGTCTATTCCTGTGGTTTCAAAGAAAGCCGACAGGACTTGCCACCCCCTGGAAGGGAGTTTCCCACCTTATTGCTCCATCTAAGGTGGACTCTATCGTCATCACTGCAGCGCACGATGGGTCAGTCCAACCCCAACATCTCAGTGCCTCTCCTCCAGACAAGGAGTCGATACAAATGGAGCAATGTGGACGCAGGGTCTGTATCTCCTCTACCTGCGCCATACGTTCACTCAACTACGTAGCCCACATGTTGGCTTTCCAGAAGTCTGCCTTGTCTGACCTCTAAAAGGACATCCAAGAAGTACCTGACTAACAACTCAGGAACACACGTCTGGACAAAATCAGGCTGAGCAAAATGTCATGCCGCCATGCAGTACGAGGCACCTACGACTCTGTCGATTTGGTGGCGCGTTGCACAGCTATGGGTGTCTGCCTAAGATGCCTTGCATGGCTACGTCTTGCAAGGTTGGCACAAGATGTACAGAGCACACTTCTGGACTCTCCATTCAGGTGTCCAGTTCTGTTTAGCGGCAATGCTAAAGACATAATCACAGAACTGCAAGAAGGCAGCAAATCCCTGAAAGATGTCTGATCTATGTACCGCTCGGGTCAGAAGCCCAAGCAGATTTTTTGTCGCCAATGGAAATAGAACAAGCAGAACCAGGGCAGATGCCAAAACAAGCATCGGACCCATGGCTGTGGCGCTCAAGCCCCCCAGGCTAGGTTCCCAAAGGCAGCCACTGGGGGCAAGGCGCCCTTCCCCTCAGTGTCCTGACTTATGGGCACCCCCCGTTACCTCCCCTCCCCGCGGGGGAAGATTTAGCCTCCACCTGGAAGGGTGAAAAGCCATAACCGCAGACGCGTTGGTCCTACAACTAGCCGTAAGAGGTCACTCGATAGTTTCTGGAGAGACCACCCTCCAACCCTCTGGGCAGATCTCATTACCCGTCAGGTCAACAAAGTCTGATCCTGTTTAATGGAACATATGATGACTAAAATACAGAGGAGAACTTTACAGATCTCGAGTTGTTGGACTGCCTGGTGGATGGAGATCATTGGGCGTAGGCCTGACCTGGTCCTTTAGAGAACCCTGGGACTTGTGGGATTTGGTTCCCTTTCTGGAATAAAATTTTTTCTTGTCTGTCCAGTCCAATAAGACATATCATATTCTGATAGTTATACTAATAATGAACTCACTCGGCCTGGATCATCTTCTTCCACATAAGGCATTGTTTGCCTGCTGAAATTATATGTATTATATGTCATACTCCCTGACATCATAATATATTAACAATGTTTTAATATTAGGCATGTATAATGATAAAATCTGCACGGATGTATTTTCCAGCACCTGGATAAACTCAATAATAATTAAGTATTAAGAAAAAAAAAATATTAAAGTTTGATCCTACAGGAAATCCAAGCTGTACTGCAAAAAACAGCAATAGAACGGGTTCCAACAGAGCAGATAGAAGGGGGTTTTACTCCCACTTCTTCCTAGTACCCAAAAAGACAGGAAACTTCAGATCAACCCTAGATCTCAGCATGCTCAACCTCTTTGTAGAATGCAAGAGGTTCTGCATGTTGACACTTCAGGGACTCTTGCCCCTGCTCCAACCAAACAGTTGGCTGTGTTCCCTGTATATGCAGGATGCCTACGTACATATCCCCATTCTTCTGGCCCATTGCCGCTTTCTGAGATTCTCCTTCAAGGAGGAGTATTTTCAGTTCAGAGCCCTCCCCTTCGACCTCTCTTCGGCACCTCTGGTTTTCACCAAGTGCCTAGTGGTGGTATCGGCAGCCATGCATCACAAGGGCATCTTAAGTGTTCCCGTACCTGGACGATTGGTTGTTTTCAGCCCCATCCTAGGACAGTCTGAGGGATCCCCTTTCCTTCACCCTGGACCTTTTCTCCAGACTTGGCATCACTGTCAGTTACCCCCAAGTCTCAACTGTCACTCTCCCAGCGCCTCCAATTCATAGGAGCAGTGCAGGGCAGGGCCTTCCTTCCCACCAACAGAGCAGACACCCTTATCCTACAAGCCGCTCTGGTGGCCTCCTCTTGTTGGACCACAGCGCCCGCTGTCTTACGATTGCTGGGTCTGATGGCGGCCACAATACCCACAGTCCCAGTGGCCAGACTGTACATGAGGGTGACCCAGTGGTCTCTGAGTTCAGTGGGATCAACGCTTGGAAGACATGGACCAGTGGGTGCTAGTCTCCAACAGTCTGCAGAGGGATCTCCTTTGGTGGCAGGACCTTTCCGACCTCTCAGTGGGGGTCCCATTCCACTCTCATACCCCACCATGACTCTCATGTCAGATGCATTGAACATTGGATGGGGGGCCCACCTGGGAGACCATCGAACACAAGGGACATGGTCCCCCATGGAGCGAACCTTCACATCAGTATTCTGGAGACAAGAGCAATACTCTATGATCTCCAAGCATTTCAGTCCCTCTTGGTTCCGGGAACACTTCTCATTCAGGCCGACAAGATGGCTACGGTCTGGTACGTCAACAAACAGGGAGTAACCCGTTCACACCCCCTTTGCAGGGAAGCGATGCCGGTGTGGTACTGGGCTGTTCAACATGGCCTGTCCCTGACAGCAGTCCATGTTCCAGGTGTTCACAACATTCTGGCGGACAGTCTCAGCCGCTCTGTCGCACGAGTGGGAACTACAGCAGGAGCTAGTGGAAGATCTCTTCCTTCAATGGGGTCAGCCAGAAATAGACCTCTTTGCCCTCCCCATCCAGTGCAAAACTACCCAGCTCTTGCTTGCTTGTGCCCGAGCGTGGTGTTTTTTGGTGAGACGCACTGTCTCTGTCTTGGACAGGGAGATTTCTGTACGCTTTCCTTCCCCTTCCTATTCTGCAGAAGGTTCTGCTGAAGCTACAGGCAGAGGGGGCTCACATGATTCTCATTGCCCCCCTATGGCCTCCGCAGATATGGTTTCCCCTTGCTGCAATAACTAGTGATGGATCCCCCAGCACCTCTACCTCTCTCTCACGACCTTCTGTCCCAGGGGCAGGGCACACTGGTACATCCGAGACTCAGATCTCTCCATGTTCATGCGTGGCACCTCTGGACATAGCAGTTTCTCGTTTTGGCATCTCCTCTAGAGTTGCTGAGGTCATAGTGGAGGCCAGGAAGCCATCCACTAGATCCATGTACGCTGTGAAGTGGAAAAGATTTTCGATCTGGGTCACAGCCAAAGGCCTAGATCCGTTTTCTTACTTGGCTTCCCAGGTCCTCGAGTACCTCTTGCACCTGTCAGAGTTGGGCCTCAGTTATTCTTCTCTGAAGGTCCATTTCTTTGCGGTTTCGGCCTACCACCTTCCAGTGGAGGGCAAAACCCTAGCTCAGCTAGAGGTTTCCAGAACTTTCCTGAAGGGATCCTTCACCTCAAAGCTCCGGTGTGAGATCCTGCCCCCGATCTTAATTTCATTTTGAAAAACTTACTTTGCCCCTTTGGGCGGCAGCAAGTTGCGATATGCATTACCTTTCTTGGAAAACACTATTTGTAGTTGCTATCACTTCAGCTCGAAGAGTTTCAGAGCTTAAGGCTCTAGTTCATAGAGAGCCTTATTTAATTTTCCACAGAGACCTGGTGGCTCTGCGGACTTATCCTTCCTTTCTTCCAAAGGTAGTTTCCAAATTCACCCTAAATCAAAATGTTGAACTGCCGGTGTTTTACACACAACACTCCAATGGGGGGAGTATCTTCTGCACACCCTTGATGTGCACAGGAATTTGAGATATTGCGTCTCAGACTTAGGAGGTTCGCAAGTCTGATCAGCTCTTCGTAGCCTTTGCTCCCAAGTGCCAGGGCAAGGCTATTTAAGCAATAAGGCATGATCAGGGGTTAGAAATAAGTCTGTTAATCACCCCCTAGGGGTGTAATGTGGCATGAGGCACAGCCGAGTGCAGCATTTCTGAGAACCTTTTTATAATTCTAAACAGATTTTGACTAGGTGGCTGGCAAATTGCATTCATTACATTTACCAGAACTATGAGAAGCCCTTTCTGGGACGGTCAAGGGCCACTCAGCTAGGGGAGTGGCCACTTCCACTGCTTTTCTCAGGAATATGTCCATTCTGGACATTGTGCAGAGGCCACTTGGTCCTCTGTCCACACTTTCACGGAACATTACAGTCTGGACATTGCTTCTAGGTGCAGGGCTGACTTTGGTCTAGCAGTCCTGCAAGGACGTCTGTCATGAACAGCCTGTAGTTGGCAGACATTTTCCTCCTCCCTGAACCTAGTCTCCGATTTCTCCTTTTCAGTTGACTGCTTGGTATTCAGTCCTACTTGTTGAGACCTACTGCAGGAAACCTTTCGAATTAAGGTATAGCAGTTATGTAAGAACTTACCATAACAGTAGATCTTTGAGAGAGATTCCTGCATTAGGGCTAGATTTCCCACCCACCTTCCCCCAGCTCCTATGTTTTTTTTTTTTTCTTTTCTTCCCTCTTTATTCCCTTCCCAGGACTTTGTTTGTTTTATCCAGGGCTCAGAGTCCCAGGAGTTTTCACTTTTTTTTTTCCTACTTCCTCTTTAGAGGTCTCCAGCGGAAGAAGTGGAGGACGGGTGGGGAACCACCCCTATTTATAGTCACGCTGACATCCGTCACCTGATGCTGGGGCAGTTCCCGCTGATGATTGCTAGCTACATTTTTGCTGTGCGGTCCTGACGCCTGGGGGCACAGTCCTACTTGTTAAGACCTACAGCAGGAACCTCTCCGAATATCTACCGTTACGGTAAGTTCTTGCATAACTGCCATATTTAGTTCCCCTGCGAAAATAGAATGGTGGAATATCCAAAGGGGATCAGCTGTAGCAAAATTACAATCCAAAAAAAGTGTGAGAGCCAGAAGTATAAGACAATAAATCAGAAACTTCAGAATTAAGTAAATTAGCAATTATTTTAGGATCAGTAACATCCCAACCATCAACCCTTAACAATTTAATAGAGGTTTTATCTTTCGACGATAGAGATGAATTAGCAGTATTCCAAAAAGACCTGGAATCTGAAAGGCCCTCAGCAAATTTATGACTGTAATAATCCCTCTTTGCCTGGACCATCATCCTATAGACTTTATTTTGATGAAATCTATAAGTGCTAAGTGATGCAGTGGACAGAAGCTGTTTATATGTGACTCAGGCCAAATCCCTTAATTTAATAGTCTTTAATTTTACGAGTAAACCAACCATTAATGGAACCTCTAACCCTTCATTTCCGCGATGGAAAAAAGTTATCCTCAATTGGGAGTAACTGTTTACAAAAGTAGTTTACTGAGCAGTCAGGATCTGGAATCAAGTAAAAACTACCAATCAATTTGCAGTAACTCCATTTTTTTTAAAGTTCTAGGTTAACTCGTTTAAAGTTACGAGACTGAATAAATCTTGTAGGAAGCCTTTGTCATCTGAAGTTTAGTGTACAACAAATTGCCAAATGGTCGCTAGCTGATTCACAAAGAACACCAGAAGAAGAAACAATATGGGAACTATTAGTAACAACCCAGTCAATAATAGAATGGTTATCTGACAAAGAATTAAGACAAGTTGGTTCACATAATAACTGATGGAGACCATAGGACTGTAAACAAACATCCAAGCCCAAAGCATTACAATTGGCCCAATATAAATTCATGTCACCTACAAGTAAATCCCTTTTCTGATTTAAGTTTGCCGTAGAGTCCAAAAATTCCTTCATCCATGATGAACCACATTGTGGAGGATTTGTACAAGCATCCAATTATCACATTTTTACAGCCACCCAACTTTAGTTGCAAAGAAAAAAAAACAATGCAAAAACCCCACCCTTCTTTCTGCTGGTGATACCCTTTCCTATGCACCTTGGTATCCCACTAGCCCTCCGAAATACCTTGTCACCTTTAAGTCATCTGATGCAATTATCTTCAGGTCTCCTTCCTGCTTGGTGGTTGTCAGTACCACTCCTCCCATTTTCTACACTGTCCCTGGATTTCTGTGCACTAAGTGCATTACTTTAAACTTTTTCATGTTGAAACCCAGCTGCCACACCCTTGACTGTACTTTGAGTTTTCTTATGTCTTTTCTTATCTTTTTTATCCTATCCCATCTCATCCCACTTGGAGTGTCCACTCTATTGCAGATTTTGGTGTCATCAACAAAGAGGCAGACCTTCCCTTCCAGCTTCTCTGCAGTGTCACTTTTATAAGTCCATTAAAGAGGACTGGTCCCAACACTGATCCCACCCCACTGGTCACGTCCCCTTTCTCTGAGTGAACTGTGTTTACCACCACCCTCTGCTGCCTATCCACTAACCAATGTCTTACCTAGTTTACCACCTTTGAACCCACTCCTAAACTAAACAGTTTAATAGCCTATGTGGAATCATGATATATGAACAAACATGAGTACTGGACCATGAAGGTGCACACTTCAAAGTATACTAGTACCCTCGTCACTTAAAGGGACACTGTCAACCCTCTTAGGCCTTAAAGTGTCCCTAGTCTGAAAAGCACTTTTTATGATTGTTCACATTCTATAGAGACTGCTGATGCAGCTGGTAGTTTGTTTCAGATCCCTTTTTTCTTTTAAAAGTGAAAAACTGAGTGCCTATCATGCTGCTGTTACCACACCAAAACATGTTAATTTACATTTCTTGACCAGCCCCCACTACATCTTTCCTGGACTCTGGAACATCCCCAACACAGTCTAGCCTGTCATTATGCAGTGGGAGTAGAGAAGACCATTGTATGATGAGAGTCTGCACTGTTTGGGGATGTTTCTAATGTTTAGGAGGTATGCAGTAAGAGTACATCAGTGATCTGAAGCAAAACAAAGCTGGGTATAGCTATACTTTACCATGCGTTTCAGTCCTAATAAACAAGGAGGCAGCTAAAACACCCAGTAACATCAGTGAATTTTAGAGCAGGTAAGCAATCATAAAATGTGGGGTTTTACCTAAAACTAATATGATGCAAAAAAGGTTGCCAGGGTCCTTTTAAATATTAAACAGTTTAGAGAAACAAACTCACCACTCCTTCCCTGGTTGAAACCTGTTAGATATGAAATGGTTAATCTGGCTGTTCTCCTTTACAGTATCCATGTAATTAAAATTAGGCACTTTAGGTGGTTAGTCTAGAGTGAAAGGTAAGTAATTTTCTTATTTATACATTACAGTGGCAGATTTTTAACAAAATATGCATTTGTTTTGATGAGCTTCACATTTGATAATGTGGACTTTCATTTCCCAAGTTGAAGGTAGAATTAGTGCTTGTATAAATATTGAAACTCTACATTAGGTAATTGATGCAAGTCCTAATCTAACAGTTAAATAGTATGTCTGCTAGATTGTAACTGCGAGATTGTGACTGGAAATGTTATACCTAAACCATGATGCTTGAAGCTGTGTACTCCACTAATGCTGTACTATATGCTGTTTCTTGAAGGTGTGGGCCCTGTGTACGGATAGCTCCAGCGTTTACATCGCTGAGTAACAAGTACCCTCAAGCAGTCTTCCTAGAGGTGGATGTTCATCAGTGCCAGGTGAGTGTTGGTGTTGTATCCCCGTTTTTATAGTGTTTACACAATTGCTGCAGTCATGTCATGGTTAATTCTAAAAAAGTTACTGTTGTGGATCTGCAAAAATGGAGGTTGGTGGTTATAGTAAATGTATTTTCTAAAAATGGGCTGAAACATCATTAATAATAAAACTTTATAGTATTTGAGTCAGTGTTGCTGTATATGGAAATATATACATTTCCAGAAGCTGTTGTACCACAGCAGTGAGAAAGGAATAACGTGATTGACTGAACCACATCATCTGTGATTGTGCGGTAAGATTTGTCGCACCAGATGTCTGGGTGTCAGTCAAATTTAAAGTGTCTTCTTGAGACATTTGTCTGCGTAAACGAGCCATATTATAAGCACAGTAATCTACTCAGTGCTCCAGATAAAGCGAATAATGGCCCGTTTTACTCACCCTATTTTAAGAACTACTTTTCAGAAAAAAATTTTAATGAGTACCGATCCTCATTTCAACACTTGGGAAATAGGAATTTGGGTACCTGTAAGTTTTCTTTCCTCTGATTGTTGAACGCAGGGCTCTAGGACCAGGAAACCAAAACTGCAGTAGCTCCTTCCACTAAGGATTGAGCCAGTCATTCCCAAAGCAGGTAAAGAAGTCAGATGACCAAACCAGACAGTCCCTCTAGAATGAAAAACTTGAAACGAACATCAGACAACAGTTCAGAATGAAGTAGAGGCAAAAAAACAACTTTGTACATTCATGGGAAGGAACCAGCCCTGAGACCAGCAGTTGGAGAAATAAAATTTACAGGTACCTGGATTTGTTTCTCCCTCCTTGTGCTGGTTGCAGGGTTCTGGGACAACTGGAATATATAATAGCAGTAAGGCAAGTGAAACCAAGGGTGGGAAGAAAGTAGAAAGTACGATCTTACTTTGAGAAACCACTCTTGCAGCAGGTTACGCCATTAGGACTAAAGCCGGCAGGTAGCAGGACCCCACGGAAAACTTCTAGCTAGCTACATACAACGGGGGACCGCCCCGATGGCGGCCCCGCCTCCGACGTCGCATCATAAAAGAGGCGGTTACCCAGCGTCCCTCAGTTCTTTTCCTGCCATTGACTTGCAAGCATCTGCTCCATGGATGTCTTCAGCTAATGAACGACGCCATTACTTGAGTATAATATTTTATTTGTTTTTTTCTGAAAAAGTTAAATTTTCTTTCTTTTTCTTATGTTATCTTCCCCGATGTCATCCGTCGAAAAGCACTCCTCAAAGCGTGCTTGTGGCAAACACATTCCATTCAAGGACAAGCATACTGCCTGTATCCGGTGCCTAGGCCCAAAACACGACACTAAGGTCTGTCCCATTTGCCAGAACTTTAACAGCTGCACAAGGATCCACCGCCAAAAACTTTAGGAGACCCTTCTATTAGAGAAGAAATTAGTAGCAATGCAAAAAAGTACCTCCTACAGGGAAGAGTCCCCCATAAGTCGGGGAAGCATAGAGAGAAACAGAGGGAAATGGAGAAACAGCACTCCTCATCTACACAGACATCTGACTCAAGGGGGAGCTCAGATTCCACAACCTGCTCCAACATCTCCGTCTCAGACCGAGACCCAACCTCCATCGGCCAAAGTCCAGACGTTGGATGGTGCCAGTGTTGCATCCATCCTCCAGCCCCTTAAGGTCCGGCCAAAAGAACCTCCTCGCAGATGGCCTTCGGACTCCACAGGCTGATATACGTCCGCAGATCGCCCAGTCAAGGGGCACTCCAAGTCAGCTGCTACTACAGGCCCAGACTCCCTGGACTGGCGCCTGGATTCCGACCACTGGAGGTCGGCCTCCCAACCCCCCAGAGGAACCTCGCGGATGTTCACTAAACGGACCTCAGAACTAATGTCCCTTAAGCAGACCTCAGACCCTAAATGGACGTCAGAGCAGTCTCCTGCAAAATGTCCTAAGGACCAATGACCAGCAGCAGAGGTCCACTCCCAGATAAAGGACATCGTCTCATCCATACTGGACATCGGCCCATCCAGGCGTTCGGATGATGAAGGTACCGACGCTGGGGTTGAGCGATTAAGCGACGACCAGGAGACTGGGAGGAAGCAGACCTCCCACAAGACCCAACACCACCCATGGATCAGACGATGGGTGAGTCAGACACGGGGAAACGGATAGATGGCACCTCAAGAGAGGCAGACGCCAGGTCAGACATCGGGTCTCAACATTTCTGAGGTGAAGGAATTGTTTTCCTATTGGTGGGAAACCATTAGTAAGGAAGTCGTTCCCACCAAACCACCGGTGGAGAACCAACCTCCTCCAAAAGAAAAAAACCCCGACCAGACCACCCCCTAGAAAGGAAAGTCCCAAACCTAGTGGCTTGTCTGAGGACAAGAAGCGGCCATCACACAAAGAAAAGTGCCCGAGGTCTCCATCACAGACTCTCTCCTGCCCACCAAGCGTGCACAGGTCCAAAAAGCACCACAGGAGGTCAGATTCCTCCTCCTCCTCCTCTGACGCATCTCACTTCTCCTTCTGTGTATCTTCCAGATCAGGCTCTTCGTTCAGCATCCCTGTACCAGATCCAAGGGATTTGCCTAGGTCCCCGGACGACTCAAGGCGATGTAAGGTGAGACACGGAAGATTTGGATCCTCAGGTGCCACCTCGTCAAGTATCTAAGACAAAAAGGATCCCAAACCAGTGGTGGTCCCACTGTTGGTCGATACCTTCCAGGACATGATCAAAGCTGCTTGAAAGCATGCTTTTACTTCCTCAGCAGTCCCTAAGAAGGCGGACCGCCTATATCGGGCCCCATTGGAGGATCCTTATCTGGGTGAGCAACCAGTGGCAGATTCCATGGTTATATCACTGCCACACATGACTGGTTGCAGAGGCCTCAACATCGAGCACCCAGACCGGGAGTCAAAACAGCTAGACTCCATGAGGAGGAAAATGTATGCCTCAGCAACATGTTCCATCCGCTCATTAAATTCTTGACCCACATGGTCCAATTTCAGAATGCCCTGTGGGAACAAGACCAAGATTTGGTTAAGAACCTTCTGGATGGAGACCAAAAGGAAGAACTTACAAAGTGCCTCCAAACAGGCTGTGATGTAGGCACACAAATACTCAGAGCAGCATATGACTCCACGGATTCAGCAGCAAGAAGGGCAGCATCAGGTGTGTGCCTAACACAACACTCCTGGCTGAGGGTATCAGGTTTATGCTGGATGTCCCCTTCAAAGGATTGGTTCTTTTTGGAGAAGAATCCGAGAAGGTAATTGCAAAATTGCAAGATACTGGAAAGGTGGTAAGATCTGTACAGGCCATGTACAAACCAAAGCTGACGCCATTTCGGAGGCAACAGAACCACTTTAAAGGCAAGCAGGAACAGCAACCCCAATTCGGACAGCAGCAGAAAGGCGACTTTAACCGTAAAGGCCCATCTCGAGCTGCAGGAGGTTCAGGTGCCAGGAACACAAAAAACCCTCTGGCAACCCTCCCTTCCCCCTCCACTGCCTGACTCATTGCAGACCCCTTCTCCCTCTCCAGTTCAAAGGAAGAGAAGGTCAGGGGTCATTTCTCAAGACACCTGGCAGGATGGCGACAAATCACTTCAGACCAATGGGTGTTTCAGCGAATTCAAAAGAGGGCAACCACCATTACGATCTCTGTATTCGAGACAATGTGCCACACTGATTAAAGAGGTGATCAGGGCCCTTCTTGAGAAGGAGGCCATAGAGAAGGTCCCATGGATCCAGAGAGGGAAAGGGTACTATTCTCACTTCTTCATGGTACCCAAAAAGCCGGGAGACTTGCGTCCCATCCTGGACCTCGGCGATCTCAACACCTTTGTGGCATACAAACGCTTCAGGATGGTCACCTTGCTAGGCTTAATCCCCATGCTGCACCAAGATGCCTGACTCGCATCATTGGACATACAAGATGCCTACCTCCACATCCCAATTGCGAAACATCAGAGGTTCCTGCGATTCAAATTCCAGGGTCATCGCTACTAATTCCGAGCCCTGCCTTTCGGCCAGTCATCGGCTGTGAGGGTATTCACCAAATGCTTGGCAGTAGTAGCGGCAGCACTCAGGAGAAGGGGCCACTATGTCTTCCCATATCTGGATGACTGGCTCCTGGCAGCTTCATCCCAGGAAGAGCTAAATTGTGCTCTGCAAGACACCTATTCAGTGTTCGATTCCCTAGGTGTCACCATCAATCAGTCAAAATCTACCCTTGCACCATGCCAAAGACTGCAGCTCATTGGCGTGGTACTGGACACCTCAAAGGGAAGGGCCTTTGTACCAGAAGACAGAGCAGAATGTCTACGAAGCTTGACAAGGAACATCATAAGACAAAAAAGGGTCTCAGCAAGGACCATGTTGCATCTTCTAGGCCACATGGTGGCCACCATAGCCACAGTTCCCCTATCATGCTTACACATGAGAACTATTCAGTGGACACTCAGGGTCCAGTGAGACTAACATCAGGACGATTTAGATCAGCTGGTCTTGGTCCCCAGCTCTGTCCTTAGTCTTTCAATGGTGGCTGATTCTAGAACACCTCATGGTAGGAGTTCCCTTCCTGTCTCCTACTCCTTCACTGATCCTGACCACGGATGCATCTGGATCGGGCTAGGGCACCCATCTGGGCGGCAACAAAACTCAAGGACTATGGTCAGGAATGGAAGGAACCCTTCGCGTAAATGTCCTTGAGATGAGAGTGGTCCTTTACGCCCTTCAGGCCTTGCAGACGGACCTAACCCTGGGATATCTACTGATTACAGAACACTACTGACATATTGTCTGTTTTTATCAACAAACAAGGGGCACTGACTCATACCTGCTGTGTCGAAGTGATGAGAGTAAGGTACTGGGCAATAGAGCATAATCTCACCATCTGCAGTTCATGTTCCTGGGTTACAGAACGTGCTGGCGGATCTACTCCGCAGATCACGATCCAGCACTCATGAATGGGAGCTTCTACAACCAGTGGCAGAAACTCTGTTCACAAAATGGGCGGACGCCAGAATTAGATCTGCTTGCCTCACCATACAATGCAAAACTGCCCAGTTTCTGCTCACTAGATCCAGGGACTGGTGTTTTCTGGTGAGACGTGTTGTCCCTCTGCTGGACAGGCTGGTTCCTCAGTGCCTTACCTCCCTTCGATCCAGAGAATCCTACTCAAGCTGCAGGACGAGAGAGCAGTCATGATTCTGGTGGCCCCACATTGGCCCAGACGGATAGTTTCCTCTTCTCCAGTGCTTGGTGAGCGAGCTACCCTTTCCTGTTCCGCTCAGCAAGACAATGGGTTTCAAACAGCATGAAGTCTTGCTATATTCTGACATATGCAGTGAGTCACAACCTTCGAACTGCTCTGGAGGTGAAAGAGTTAACTTTCCATGCCAGGCATGGAACGCTGAGCTCGAGCTCGGTTGAGACTCTGTCTGTTGTTCTTCAAACTCAAATCGTCAGATTCTTTACTCCGCCTCATTGAACAGTCGCTCCGGAGATTTCTTCTTCTGCTCTGTTAATTTTGTTGGTTAAAGTACCGTGTTTCTCGGTTTTCGACCGAATTTAAACAGCAACCTGTCGGTTCAGTCTCTGTCTGTGGTATTTGTGAGTACTAGATAGGTTTTACATTAATTCTATTCTGTGTGGAACTTGTAAATGGTTTATCGGTTCGGTTTGAACCGATCAAGTTATTTAAAAAATCTTAATTTGTGATTTAGAGTGTGGTTACGGTTCTTATCGGTTCTAAAAAATTGATTTTATTACGTTTTTTTCCACCACCCGTGACATGGTTGGGAACCGATAAGAGGGTCTTGCCTGGCGGATTGCCATAAAAGGGTAAGTTTGGTTAGGACTGGCACTATGTCTGAGAAACCCAAAAGAAAAACCGGACCCACTGGGTTTCAACACTGCAGTGTGTGTGGGGAAGTCTTTGCCAAGGCTGACCCCCACACCACCTGTGTTTATCGTCTGGCGTTTGACCACCTCAATGCAGACTGCCAGATTTGCAAAAATTTCCCTGCAGCTACCCTAGAAAAAAGAGCTGGTAGGCTCAGGGAAAGTGAGGCCAAAAAGTCCGCTGAACCGCATGGCCAGCCCGGTTCGGTTCAAACCGAACCAGAAGGAGTGCCCTCTGACCAGGGCGAGACTTCTTCGGGCAAAAGGAGAGCCGATTCTGACGAGTCTGTTCCGGCTAAAAGAAGTAGAAAAGAGAAATCAGCTGGTGTAGAGCCAAAACTTTCCTCTCCAACCACTGAAGAGATAGCCAAAGCGATCAAAATTTTTCAGTCGCTTTCCCCAGTTCCGACCGAACCGGCACCATCAGGCAGGCACTCAGTTCGGACGGTTCCACCGGTTCAAGATTATGAGTTAGGGGAGTTTTATGAACCGGAGGAGGAGGAGGAAGAGAAGTATGAGGAAAGTGAATGTGGATTTGAAAGTCTGGATGTGCCCATTGACCCGGACATCTCCCCAGACAGACCTTCAGGGGTGTCTCCTCCTAGGCTTTCTGAGTCCCCCTCCCATTTCATGTTCTATAAAAAAGTGGATGAAACCCTCCAGCTTCCTATGGAAGAAGCTGTGGATGACCAGGAGGAGCCTGACTTTGTAGAAATGATGGCTATCCCAGAGTCTAGGAGGCTGTCTATTCCCTTGCACAAATCTTTTGGGAAACAGACATTTAAAATTTTAAAGACTCCTAACACTATACCTCCTGTGGATAAAAGAATGGACAAGAGGTATACATTGTCAGGCTCAGACATGGAGTTCCTTACAACAATGCAGCCATGTTGGAGGTAGT
This sequence comes from Neoceratodus forsteri, assembly GCA_016271365.2. NCBI lineage: Eukaryota > Metazoa > Chordata > Ceratodontiformes > Ceratodontidae > Neoceratodus > Neoceratodus forsteri. The sequence continues at coordinate 1,268,416,082 of CM057449.1, read as the reverse complement.
GCAGGCTGCAGCCTGTGATAAAGACAAACATTCCCTTGACTTCACCCCAGAACAAGGACTCCAGGAGGCTTGATGCCATGGCAAAGAAACAGTACATGGCAGCATCCTTGGGACTCAGACAGGCCAATTATATGGCCTATACTGCTAGGTATCAAAAATCCAGATGGGACACTGTTATGGCCCTAGCAAAACAGGTCCCTAGCCAGCTGCAAGGAGCTGGAGCAGGTGGCTGCTGATGGTTGAGGCATCAAGGTGCAATTCCATGCAGCAGTAGACTCCAATGATGTGTCTTCTAGAGTCATGGCTACATCTGTGGCACTTCGAAGAATGGCTTGGCTCAGATGTACTAGCCTGTCACAGGATACCCAGACTAAGGCCATGGATTTTCCTGTTGCGGGCAATTCTCTGTTTGGGGAGCAAACAGAGAATTACATGAAGAAAATGGATGAATATAGGACCACCTATAGGAGTGCACAAGCCAAAGAAAGGCAGGCCACTCCTCAAAGGCAGCTTCCCAGGGGCAGGGGCATGTCTTTTCATATGCCTTTTTACCAAGCCCAGGCCTCCTCTTCTGCTTATGCCCAGAGGGGGTTCTTTAGAGGGAGAGGCAGACTGGGTACAAGCAGGCCTGCTTCCACCCCTCAGTCCAAAGCCCCTGCCAAGCAGGCACCATGATGGGGTTGCCAGGGCCGATTCTCAGCTACTTGTAGGGGGCAGGCTGGCTTACTTTGTCCAGGACTGGGAGTCTCTGACATCAGACAAGTGGGTCCTGGAAGTAGTAAGCCAGGGACTGGTTCTCAGCTTCAAAAAGTTTCCAAAGATGAGAACCAGATTCGTTCCACCTGCAAATCCACCAGAGGCACTTGCCCTAGAGGCAGAGGTCTCTTCCCTCCTGGCTCTCAGAGCCGTGGAAAGGGTTCCACCCCTACACCAGGGCAAAGGGTTGTACTCCAGGTACTTCCTTACCCCAAAAAAGACAGGAGAATGGCAGCCCATCCTGGATCTCAAATACTTAAACAAGCACCTTTTAAAACCAAAATTCAAAATGGTGACTCTGGGGATTATTCTACCCTATCTAAGGCCAGGGACTGACTAGCGTCCCTGGACCTCAAGGATGTCTACTTCCATATTCTCATCAAAGCTCCCCATCGAAAGTACCTCAGGTTGAGCTGCCCTCAGGCCATTACCAGTTCAGAGCAATGCCCTTGGCCTCACCTCTGCTCCAAGGGTATTCACAAAATGTCTGGCAGTAGCAGTTGCTTCTCTAAGAGGCAAAAATTGCCATCTTCTCTTACCTGGACGACTGGCTCATAGTAGGCCAGTCCCCAGACCAAGTCCAAGTTACACCTACAGATAACTCAGCAACTGCTCACCTCTCTCTAGGTTTCCTTCTGAATGGTTCAAAGTCAGTTCTAGAGCCTGTCCAGCTCCTCCCTTCATAGGCGCAGAGCTGAACACAGAGAAAGCCAGAGCCTGCCTCCCTTTGGACAGGGCAAGGACCCTGGTCTCTCTGCCTCCTCATTCACCCTGCAGGTGTCTCGACCAACACGGCATTTTCTACAGCTCCTGGGGCACATGGCTGCTTCTACAGCAATGGTGCAGGGGCAATATTTCGAATGAGGGACATTCAGTTCCATTTGAGAGCCTTTTGGTCTCAAGGAAGGACCCTCTAACCAAATTGATCCCAGTGACTCGGGGCTGATCCAGGCCTACAGTGGTGGCAGGATCAGAGCAATCTGAGACAAGGGTTCCTTTTATCACTCAGTCTCACTCCTTAATCCTTACTACAAATGCATCCCTCTTAGGGTGGGAGGCTCACATGGGCGACCTCACCACCCAGGGTTGTGGTCCCCTCAGGAATCTCTGCTCCACATCAATCTGTTGGAACTCAGAGCAGTTTTCCTAGCATCAAGCTTTTTCCAAATCTGTTCAGAACAAAGTTGTACAGGTCAGAACAGACAACACCACCAAATGTGGTACATCAGCAAAGCAAGGGGCACTCAGTCTACGGCCTTGTGCACTGAAACAATGAAGTTGTGGTCTCTGGCTTACTCCTGAACACCTCCCTTACGGTTCACCTCCCAGGCAAGGACAATGTCTGGCAGATGCTCTCAGCAGGATTTCCCAGGGCCATCACGAATGGTCACTGGACCCCTGGTCTTGGAGGTGATATTTTCCAGATGGGGCACCCCGCAGATAGATCTTTTTGCAGCCCCAGACAATCACCAACTTCCCCTTTTTTGCTGCAGGCCCCCAGTGTTGGGCTCAGTCCCTCTGGATGCCTTAGTTCTCAATTGGGAAGGGAAGTTTCTCTATGCTTTTCCCCCCTTCCCTCTCCTGTTCAAAGTGCTAGTCAAAATCAGATCTCAACCCTGCAAGATGATCCTGATTGCTCCAGACTGGGCCAGACAGCCCTGGTATCCACTCCTACTGTCCTTAGCAGTCCATCTTCCCCTGTGTCTTCCCAGGAATTACAACCTGTTAACCTGTGCTCAGGGGAGGGTTTGGTACCCGAACCTCAAATCTCTCAATCTCAAGGCCTGGCTCTTGAGTTAGTTGCTGATTTACACCTCTCCCAAGGTGTAATAGATATCATAAGAGCTTCTAGAAAACCTTCCACAGGGCTACTTATAATTCCAAATGGAAAAGGTTTTCCATACGGTGCTCTGGAAAGCATATTTCCCCAGAATCTGCTGATTTGCCCACAGTCCTGTATTATATGGTCCACTTAAATACCTTGGGGCTGAGGCCAGCTACCCTGAAAGTGCATCTGGCAGCTGTGTCTGCTTTTATTTCAGCAGGTAAGCCTTCTTCTCTTGCTGCTCACCCTGTATTCTCCAAGTTTTTCAAGGGATTGCTTCATATCAACCCTTATTCAGGGACCCTGCCCCCGCCTGGGATCTTAATGTTTGCATTGCTCAGCTTATGTAATCCCCTTTGAGTCTTTGTCTTCAGCAGAGTTTAAGGACTTGACTTGGAAAACTGTGTTTCTGGTAGCCATCACTTCTGCCAGACGCATAAGTGAATTACAAGCTTTATAAGTGGAGTCTGATTTTATCTCCTTTCACAGAGATAAGGTGGTCCTTAGGACTAACAGGAAGTTCTTGCCTAAGGTGGTTTCAGATTTCCACCTTAATCAATCTAGATCTCTTCCAGTGTACTTCACTGACCATTCCTCCTCTGGCGAGAGGCTGCACAACAGATGTGAAGAGCCCTAGTTACTACATGACGTACCAAGGGTCTCAGGTTTGACTCCCTCCAACTATTCCTCACTTATGGTGAGGTTGGTAAAGGAAACCTGCCACTAAAGATCCATTGCCAGGTGGATTGTCTCTTGTATCCAGTTTTGCTATGAAAAACTGGGTAGGTTCTACCTCAGGCCTCACTCTACCAGGTACAGCTGCTTCTCTGGCTGCCAGGGACATCCTATTCTAGAGATATGTCAAGCAGCTACCTGGAAAACAGTTCACACTTTACCAAGCATTACTCCTTGGACATCTAGGCTGGGAGTGATGCTGGGTTTAACACAACTGTGCTTCAGAGCCTATTTCTAAGTAGGTTCTGTCCCTCCTCCATGGAGGTACTGCTTTGTAGTCTGCATATGTCATAATATGCAAGACTTCATGTTGTTTGAAGAAAAATTACTCACCTTAGTAATGTTTCTTCTAATGGAGTCTTGCTATATTCTGACCTCCCCTGCCTGCCTCTCAGAACCTCTGTTTTGGGATGTGGGTGGGCAGTGCAATCAGTGGCATAGTAGGTGCCACCTTGTTGTTTTCACCCCTTTCTTGGGGTGACTTGGTGTTGTGTTTTCATTTTGGGTCTCCTGACTTGAGTCTTTGTTTTGGGACCAAAAATGTGTTCTATATTTTTAGTAGCCAGTTGGCTAGTGTGAGTTTACAGCTTCCACAGGACCTTAGTGAGTTTAGCTCGTAAAGATCTGATGGTTTGAGTTTGAAGAACAACAGACAGAGTCTCAACCGAGCTCGAGCTCAGCGTTCCATGCCTGGCATGGAAAGTCAACTCTTTCACCTCGGAGCAGTTCGAAGGTTGGGACTCACTGCATATGTCAGAATATAGCAAGACTCCATTAGAAGAAACAAAATTACTAAGGTGAGTAATTTTTTCTTCTGATTCACCGGAATCTCAGATCCTTCCACCTGTACGCATGGCTCCTAAGGACCTAGCAGTGTCTCGCCACGGAGTCTCAGTGTGGCCGATGTCCTGGTGACAGCAAGGAAACCCTGTACTCGTGCCACGTATGCCATGAAATGGTGCAGGTTTTGCTTTTGGTCCTCTGCCCGTAACCTGAACCCTTTAACTTGCCCAGTGAAATCGGTATTCTAGGGACATGGATATGTTGTTCATCCACACTTATTGGCAGGTTGCTTGCCGCTTTAAATCTTGCCGGAAGGTCTTCAAGCTGGCTTCTCCCACCCTCCCGGGTGGTAAAACTCTCGGCTCCGCCCCATGACGCCAGATCTTTCTTACCGCTTGGAAGCTCAGGTTCCTTCCTTAACGTGTTGCGATTAAGACTGGTTCCTAATTTTTCAAAAGTTCGAAATTAAAAGTTTTTTGCTAAAGACTTGGTCTTCTTCTCCTCGCGGCTGCGATGGACCAATCGACTCCTGGTTTCGGAGGTGCCCTTGTGGGCAGAAGATGTCTGGGGCGGATCCGCACTCCCGTCGTCTACTGCTGGGCCTTGAGCACGACCCACGAGCCTCACGACTTGTGCTCTTCCTTTTGGCCTCCGTCCTTGAAGACCGTGCTGCCTGATATTACAACTGGAAGCCGAGAAAATTCCACGGTGAAATCTAAGAGGCCCGATTGGCGGTGTCAGCGGCAGCGGCTCGGCGGATCAGCTAGAACAGATGATCGCCCTCGAAGAGGAGGCGGCAGGCTTCTACCTCGCTGCGGCATTTGTCGCTCTCTCTCGGTGCCTCGTGCTCTGCTTCTTTTAAGGAGTTTTGTTTGACCCTCTCGACCAAGGTGAGGGTCCAACTCCGGGACCTTTCCAGGTCAAAAGGCAGAAAGTAAGTCTCTCCGTCGACGCTCTTGGGAGGGGAAAGATCCCCTCCCCTGCTCGACTGATCTCGCTCGATCGACCCCTCAGCTTGACCACTGGCTTCACGGTGACCCGTCAGACCAGTTGACCGATACTCCTGTCGGCAGCGGTTGGGATTTTCTCGACCCGTTGAGCGGGTTGTCGACTGGAGAAGCTGAGAATCCCTCCCCGGTGGGAGTTGAGGATCCTGTCGGCTCGTATGTGCCTCGGTTCCGGAGCCGGTTGGATCGTCCGAGGCTGAGGGTGCCGATTCCGACCTCTCCTCGCCTCCCTCGGCCTAGTCGAGACTCTGGGTCTTGGACATCCTCGTGGTCCAACCGATCCCGCCGTCATAGGCGGTCTCGGTCTCGGCACTGCGGCAAGCGGCGCCGCCGCTCTTCCTCTTCCTCGGACGAGGGGAGGCTTCGGTGCAAGCTGCGTCGGAGGTACGAGGAACTTATGTGGCAACAGCTACTTTTGACCGGGAATAAGCCGACCCAGTCGTCTTCCCCGGCCATTAAGTGGCTGTCACTGGAGCAGCCGAAACAACCCCTCATTGTAGTAGAGAGCCTGTTCTCAGGCCGGTTGTTGACCAATTCCAGCTGCCCACCAATTCTGGTGGAACCTCCGCCTCCACAGCCATTAGTTGGGGCTCCGACCAAAATTCTCGGTCAGCTTTGGGTTTGCCCATAGGCTCTGTCTGTCACCCTCCGCCCGATAAACCTCGGCGGGTAGAGGTGGCTCAGGCCAGAGCAGCTCTTTGAGGACTCTTCTGAGTCCGATGATGTTCCTCCCTCTTCTCCAAGCATGGACTTGGAGTCCCTTGGGAGGGCAGTCAATGGGCGATAGCCCTTACGTCCTTCTTAGGGTTGCCGACTCATCTGCGAGTCCCCACGGGATGAGCTGCGAACCCGTTTCTAAGCGGGCCAGGTATCCCCTCACGGAGATTCTGGACCCGAAGGTTCTCCTGAGGAGGCCTTTCGGTGGCGAGCCATTAGTGGAGTCGGCCTTGGAACTTTGGCAGCGTCCTGCTTCCTGCCTGCGCCTTGACCAGGTTATTGCGCAGGAAGTATCACGGTCCCCCGGTTCCCTGTCCGGTTTTTGAACACCCTCGGCCGAGGGTTGGTTACCGACAGCATTTTCTGGCGTGCCGAGGCATGGGGATGTGGACAAACCTCCCGACAAGGAATCCAAGAAATTGGATTATGCAGGGCGAAAAGTCTATGCTGCGTCCTCTCTCGGCCTTCGTCAGGCCAGTTCGGCCGTCCTCATGGCACATTTTTCTCACGCCCTGTTGGGCTCCCTGGATGTGGTTGTCCCTCATCTTCCCGCAGATCTGCAGACTACGGTCAGGCAGGTGCGGGACCAGGGCAGGGCAGTGGCTAAACAGCAGCTCCATACTGCGTTAGACATTGGGGACTCGTGCCAGGTCTGTGGCGGCCGCAGTGGCCATGAGTCGTCGGGCTTGGCTGAGGATATCCACCTTTACCTCGGATACCCAGCACAAGTTGGCAGATGTTCCCTTTTTGGGGACTGACCTCTTGACCCTGGGTGGAAGGTCACCTGCAGAGGATCGAGAAGTCCAATGCTACCTTGGACTCTGTCTCTTCCGCCTCAGAAGGACAAGGCCGTGCAGCTGCAGCCTAAGCCCTTTCGTCTTCTGCGCCTGGCACGCCTCGGCCCAGCAATGTCAGGGCCAGCAGGCTCGACCTTGGTATCCCAAGCTCAAGCCTGGCTTCACTCCAACAGGAAGCAGGGAGGTAAAGGCCCAGGAGGTCCCTCGGCGGTCCCTCCTCCAAGCCTGCCCAGTGACTGGCTGAGGGCTCCTTCATCCCTGTCACCTCACCCCTGGTTCCCCTGTGGAGAGCCAGTCGGACACTTCCTTTCTGCCTGGTCTGCCGCTGTTACCATGGACAGGTGGGTACTGGAGGTGGTGGGAAAAGGCCTACCTCTGGGTGGCAGGGCCCCGCCCTTCAGAGCCGTCGCACCTCGGGGGGCCTCGGGGTCCGCAGCCTCACTGGCGGCTCGCCGAGCCGACATCGCTCTCCTCCTCCAAAAGGAGGTGATCACGGAGGTGGAGGACCCCCCTTCAGACCCGGGGTTCATGTCCAGGTATTTCCTGGTTCCGAAATGGAGGGGGGGCTGGCGCCCCATTCTCGACCTACACGACCTGAACAAGTTCCTACGGTCTCGAACCTTCAGGATGGTCACTCTGGCACAGATAATACCATCTCTGGAACACTGTGTGTGGTTCTGCTCTCTGGACCTACAGGACGCGTTCTTTCACGTCCCTCAACGTCCGTCATTGGAGATTCCTCCGGCTTTTCGTGAGAGGGATCCCTCTTCATTCAGACCATGCCCTTCCATTATCTCCATCCCAGGGTCTTCACCAAATGCATGGCAGTGGTGACAGCATTCCTCTTGGCGCTCGAGGGTCGGTGTACCCTTACCTGGACGATTGGCTGATAGCAGCCTCCTCCAGACGGGAGGTGGAGCGGTCCAGAGATCTGGCCCTCCAGGTTTGCTCTCGAGTTGGCCTTCTCATCAACGAGGCCAAGTCGGAACTCGAGCCGATGCAGGTGATCCTGTTCATCGGGGCAGAGCTCGACTCTCTTCGAGCCAGAGCACGGCTCCCGGTGGACAGGGCCGAGGTTCTTACCTCCTTTGACCAATCATTTCTGGTTGGGCAATTACGCCCTGCCCGGGACTTCCTGCGCCTTCTGGGTCTCATGGCGGACTGTACCAGCGTGGTCCGTTGGGCCCGCTGGCACATGCGCCCCCTTCAGTGGGGACTGGCCAGCCAGTGGTCTGGCAGCTGCGATCCTTTGGACCAGCTAGTGATAGTGACCCAGGAGATGTGGGCAAGCTCTCCAGTGGTGGACCGTTCCATTCCATCTGCAGGAGGCATCCGTTTGTCCGCCCGTACGGCGGTCTCTCTATCGACCGGCGCCTCTCTGATGGGTTGAGATTGTCCATCTGGGGAACACCAGTGCATGGCCTCTGGTCCCGCGGGAGTCCGATGCCACATCAACCTGCTGGAGCTCGGCGGTCGCCTAGCTCTCACCGCCTTTGCTCCGTTTCTCCGGGGTCAAGTGGTCCGAGTCCAGACGGACAATACCACGACCATGTACTGCCTGAACCGCCAGGGCGGGACGCGCTCCATGCTTCTATGCAAGGAAGCTCTCCGCATTTGGTCACTCGTGCGCAGCCTGGAGGCGGATCTCCTAGCCATTCATGTGGCAGGAGCCTCCAACACCCTGGCCGATGCCCTGAGCCGGATAGGGGCTGCATCTCACGAGTGGTCTCTCCTGCCGGAGGTAGTACAAGATCTGTTCTCCCACTGGGGCACACCTCAGATGGACCTGTTTGCCTCCAGGGAGAACGCGAAGCTGAGGCTGTTTCATGCCCGCCCCCCTCAGCAGGGCTCGCTGCAGGGGGATGCCTTCTCGAGGCTGTGGACCCCGGGCCTCTTCTCGCCTTTCCCCCATTTCCCTTGATTCTGAGGTGCTTCTCAAAGCAAGGAGGACAAGGCGCAGGTGATCTAATAGCCCAGACTGGCCCGCCAGTTCTGGTACCAGATCTCCTCAGCCTCAGCTCCAGGCTCCCGAGGCAGCTTCCAGCTCGCCGGACCTGCTCTCAGTCAGTCGGGGAAGGTGTTCCATCGGACCTTCAATCCCTGCACCTGATGGCCTGGTTCCTGAGCGGCTAGAGTTCCAGGCCTTGGGTCTTTCCGACGAGGTCCTCAATGTTGTTGAGGCGTCCTGTAGGTCGACCAGAAAATGCTCGCCTTCAGATGGAAGAGATTCTCCATTTGGTGTCAGGGCAAGGGCTTGGACCCTTCCTCCTGTTCTGTGGCAAGCATTTTGGACTATTTATGGTCCCTTTCTAGTCAAGGGCTTAGGTCGACGACCCTAAAGGTGCACCTGGCAGCCATCTCTGCTTACCGGGCGCGGGCTGGGGAGCAGTCGTTGGCGCAGGAAAAGGTGGTCGGGCGCTTTTTCAAAGGCCTTGATCTCATTTCCCCTCCGGTCCGAGAACCTCCACCTCCGTGGGATTTACTGCTGGTACTGGCAAAGCTCATGGGCAAGCCATTCGAAATAATGCACAGGTGTGATCTCGCTCACCTGTCGTGGAAGACCGCCTTCTTGGTGGCTATCACGTCAGCCAGAAGGATGGGAGAGCTCCAGGCGCTTTGCATCGAGTCTCCTTACCTGGTCTTCCACAGGGACAAGGTTGTCCTGCGCCCCTACCCGAAATTCCTTCCGAAGGTGGTGTCGGAGTTTCACCTTAACCAGGTGCTGACTCTGCCGGTGTTCTACCCCAGTCACACCTCGGAGGCTGAATATAGGCTCCATACTCTGGACCCTAGAAGGGAGCTCGCTTACTATAAGGAGCACCACGGCTGGAAGTCGGGGAGGTTCGCCCAGCTGTTTGTCACCCTACGCTGAAGCCGCATCTGGCAGACCTGCAGCCAAGCGGACGATAGGCAGGTGGGTCACCTCCTGCATAGATCGCTGCTATAAGTTGGCGGGCATGGAGTCTCCCAGAGGGATAAGAGCTCATTCTACCCGTCGTACTGCTGCATCGGTGGCTGCTTCCAGGGACGTCCCTATCCAGGAAATCTGCAGGGCTGCCTGGAAGTCAGCACACACCTTTATTACCCATTACCACATCGACCTTGAGTCACGCCGGGATGCTGGTTTTGGGGCCTCAGTTCTCCAGTCTTTATTTCCCAAGTAAGTATCGGGGGTGTGCGCCTTGCCTCCCTCCTCCCAGAGAACTGCTAGGAGTCTGCCAATAAGTGGATGAACAACATATCCATGTCCCTAGAAATACAGGTTACTCACCTGTAACAGGAGTTCTGGGAATGGTATATGTTGTTCATCCACACGACCCACCCAACCTCCCCGGCTTTGACGCACAACCTGAGCTTCCAGCGGGCCAGATCTGGCGTCATGGGGCGGAGCCGAGAGTTTTACCACCCGGGTGGGTGGGAGGAGCCAGCTTGAAGACCTTCCGGCAAGATTTAAAGCGGCAAGGAACCTGCCAATAAGTGTGGATGAACAACATGTACCATTCCTAGAACTCCTGTTACAGGTGAGTAACCTGTATTTAGAGTACCTCCTTTCCTTAGCAGAAGCAGGGCTGAGTTACTCCTCAATAAAGGTGCACCTTTCTGCAGTATCTGCATACCATGTACCTTTTGGGGTCAAATCCTTGGCCCAACTGGACTTGATCCACACCTTCTTGCGTGGCATCCTCCACTTGAAGCCACCCATTAGAAATTAGACCTATTGACAAAGTTGTCCTGTTTTATATAGGTACAAAACCATGCATACATTTGGTGACAATTTAACAACTATCAACAAGATACAATACATTAGACATTAAATACAATTGGAAGTAATCACACTCTTGACAGTAAAATATGTCACTTGCCGATTTTAAAAGTAGTGTCCTATTGTCCAGCCATTTTTTTTTTTTTTTTACCCAGGCTACCACCCTGGGACCCACTCCCAGGCTGGCTAATTTATTAATCTTTTGTGTGGGACTGTGTCAAATGCCTTGCTAAAGTCTAGGTAGGGCACATTCACAGCCCCTCCTTGGTCTGAGGTGATACCATTGAGGAAGGCTACCTTCATTGTGAGATGGAGAAGGGATGCCTCCCCCAGGGGTTTGAAAGGCGCCTTGGTAAGAGACAGTTCAGGTAGCTGCTCTCAAGAAACGTTTATTGTGAGGATGGGACCCAGGGACTCCCCTGCTTCCACCATATTTAGTGCTCCCAATGTGGAATCCTGGACCTTTAAGGTCACCGATGATAGTATCATATGAGAACCTTCCTTGAGAAACTGAAGAAGTGGCAGTGAAACTGGACGATCATCCACCTGTTTGAATTGAAGTCAGAATGATAGCTTACACCAAATTCTATAGTACACCTTGGAGGAAGATTGACACTGAGAATGCATCATCATTTTAATCACTTCTGTTGAATACCCTAGGTCCTTGAGAGTTTCCCGCTCAGTCTTCAAGCTGAGAGGGACAGATTGCAGAGATTTGGGTGCATTATAGGACCTTGGGGAAGGAGATGTGGGCTGAGCTGAAATAAGAGTGGAGGATCTCATGCCATGTAATTCCTCTCTCCTAATCCACCCTCCTGATGGCCCTGCTCTTGATATCGTCCCTACTTTCAAATATTTGGGGTTACACTGGACCCTACCTTCTCTTTCACCGACCATATTACCCTATAGTCCATAGGGTCAGTCAGAAACTTGGTGCTGCCTACTGCATCAAACCCTACCTGTTTGCTGAGGCACGCTTTGCCATAGCCAGAGGTAGCCTTCTCCCTATCTTGGACTACTGTTCCCCAATTTACACCTATGTCTCTACCGCCCTCTGGGCTAGACTCTCGTCTGTCTATAACACTGTTTGCCACTTTGCCCTGTCCTCCCCTTATTACACTCATCACTGCAACCTTTACCACTCTCTAGGCTGGCTCTCCTTGCAAGGTCGCTTTGATTTTACCCTTGGATGCCTCATAGATACCATCATCGGACACTGCCCTGCTTCCCCCATCTCCACCCTCTGCGAGCTCCGCCCCATGCCGAGGTGTCTCCAATCTTCAGTTGTCCCTTGCCTTGAGACTCCTAGATTTTCAACTAAAATGGGCGGAAATGCTCTATTGGTAGCTGCCCCTATGCTGTGGAACGGGCTTCTAGCTACACTCTGGTCTTCTAACAAGCACCTTGCCTTAAACTTAACCTCAAATCTTGGCTTCTCTCCAGAGATAGTTGTAGTTGTAGTAGTTGTAGTTGCTGTTGTTGTTGTAAAACTTTTTAATTTTTTGACATTATATAAATTACATTTCATTTACAAGTACCATTAGGGCAAACCCTATTTTACAGGGTGTTCCTGTATAGTTCTCGGTAAAAAACATAAATATAGTGCTTACATATATCCATAAAATGGCAGGCAGACATTCAATACGTGGGTGCAAAAAAAGCTTACAAAAGACTATCAAAAACAAGTGCATCTTACAGAGTTCTTGTTTCAGTGCAGTGAGTTCATAGTATTGTTTGCAGATTTTATTTGAATATTCAAATCATTCTATATTTTTGTTGCAGCAAAAGTAAAGCTCATCTCCCCAGTTTCACTTTTAGGTATCTAATTTATAATCCCTCATCTTTACATTTTTCCTTAGATCCTGTTTATGCTCCACTTTTTGCATTTTCTCGTGCAAATATGCTGGTTTTGTGGTTTCCATTACTTGTTTAAACATTTTTACCCATAAAATATTTTGTTTATTTTGTAGAGTAAGCCACCCAGGTTTTTCATACAAAATACAATGGTGGGTCCATTTACTTACTCTCAGAACAAACCTAGCCAATCTGTTCTACATTACCTCAGCCTTTTTTAGTATTGTCTTGCTAGCAAAGCCACACATATTTATATTTTCGTGTGTGTGTGTGTATATATGTAATATATATATTTTCTTTTTTTTTTGTCAGCCTAGGTAGCACCCCCCACCCCAAGCTTGTCTCCACCTGCAATGAATTGACCCATTCTCCTCTTGCCTGCTCCTGTTGGGTTATTTTGACTTGGCTGGATATGCTATTACTGTTGGGGTATATGCTCTTTGTCCCTGGATTGTCATTCCTCCTCCTTATTAGTAATGTAATTTGATGATACCACTGTCTGCTTGTCTCTACTTTGCAACAGTATTTATATATGCTACTGTTACTGTTCCTCTGATCTCCCTTGATTGTATTTTTTCCAGTTTCTTTTTTTTTTTTTTTGGATGTACCTTTTGTTACTATGTAACTCTTTTACTCGTGCCTCATAGCCTGGGTCGTGCCTGTAAACGGTTCCTCGGATCAGAGCACTTACTTGGTAAACAAAGTCATAAGTAAATAAAAAAAAAATCAAATTGAAGACTAGATGGGGGAACCATGGTTGGGACCATCGTGGGCATACTGAGATCAGTTCGGCCTGGTCCTGTGCCACTTTGTGCAGTACTCTGGGTAGGACAGGAATGCAAGGGAAATCGTACAGAAGATTGTATTGGTCTCTGTATAGGGAGAAGGCATCTTAGGCCACTGCTTGCTTGTCCCTTGTGAGGGAGCAGAATTGCTAGACCTGGGTGTTTTTGTTTGGAGGTGAAAAGATCCACCTGAGGGGATCCCCACCGAAGAGCAAGTAGCCGAAAGGCATTGTCCTCGAGCTCCCATGCCACCTGCAGAATGACCTTGTAGCTGACTGAGCCGGTCCACTGTTATGTGTTTCTGACCTGGGATGTAAACAGCCAGACAAGAAAGAACACATTCTACCCAGTGTAGTAAAAGTAGAGTTTCCGTCAGCCTTTTTACTTCCTTCCTCCTCAGTTTGACCCCTCAGTTCAGGGGTTACTACAAGGATAGAGGCAGGAGGGGCCAGAGAAGGTCTACTTCTACCCCTGCTCCAGCCACCCAGCAAAAGCCCTGACTCCCCAGCCCAGGTCACTTCCACTCTGCCTGTAGGGGACAGGTGCTCCCACTTCCTCCAGTTCTGGACCCTTATTACTACAGACGGGTAGGTCCTGTCTCTTCAGTTCAAAAAGATGTCAGCCCTAGAAAGAAGTCAGATTTCCAAACCTCTAACTTCAACAGAGAAATTTCTGTTGGAATTGGAAGTAAAGCATTTTTGGAAGCAGAAGTAGTGGAGAGAGTGCCTGTCCATTAAAGGGACAAAGGACTCTACTCCCGGTACTTTCTGACTCAAAAGAAGAATGGGCAGTGGCGGCCTATTTTAGACTTCGGGTTCCTAAACATGCACCTTCTGAAACAGAAATTCAAACAACATGAAGTCTTGCTATATTAAGACATATGCAGTATAACCCCAGGTTAGAACTGCTCCGGAGGTGAAAGAGTTAACTTTCCATGCAGGGCATGGAACCTTGAGCGCAAGCTCGGTTGAACACTCTGTCTGTTGTAGCTCAAACTTAAACTGTCAGATTCTTTACTCCGCCTCACTGAACAGTCGCTCCGGAGATTTCTCCTGCTGCTCGGTTCGTTTGTCGGTTAAAAAGTGTAATTCTCGGTTTATTTTACGAAATTAACCGCAATCGGTCGGTTCAAGCTCTGTCTGTGGTATTGTAAGTAATAGATAGGCTTATTTTATTTTCTTCTGTGTGGAACTTGTAAACGTCTTTTTCGGTCAGGTTTGAACCAATCAGATGGGTTTTAAATTAACTTTCTAGCCCTTTAGCGTGCGGTTCCCGGTTCTTATCGGTTCTAAAAAAAAACTGATTTTATTACGTTTTTTTCCACGACCCATGACACGGTTGGGAACCGATAAGAGAGTCTTGCTTGGCGGATTGCCACTAACGGGCAAGTTTTGGTTAGGCTGGCACTATGTCTGAGAAACCCAAAAGAAAAACTGGACCCACTGGTTTCAGCACTGTGGCCTCTGTGGGAAGCCTTTGCCAAGGCTGACCCACACACCACCTGTATATTGTCTGGGGTTTGACCACCTCAATGCAGACTGCCAGATTTGTAAGAATTTTCCTGCTGCCACCGTGGAAAAGAGAGTTGGTAGGCTCAGGGAAAGGAAGGACAAAAAGTCAGCTGACCCGGATGGCCAGCCCGGTTCGGTTCCAACCAAACCTGAGGGAAGTGCCCTCTGACCAGGGCGATACTTCCTCGGGCAAACTAAGAGCCAGCTCTGAGGAGCCGGTTCCAACTAAAAGGGCTAGAAAGTCAGCTAGTGCCGCTGAGGAAATAGCTAAAGCTATTTAAATTGTCCAGTCTCTTTTCCCGGTTCCGTCCGAACCGACACCATCAGGGAAGCGCTCGGTTCGGACGGTTCCGCCGGTTCAAGATGATGATTTTGAGGATTTTTATGAACCGGAGGAAAGGGAGGAGGGGTATGAGGAGAGTGAGTGTGATTTTGAAAGTCTGGATGTGCCCATTGAACCGGACATCTCTCCAGACAGACCTTCAGGGGTCCCCCCCCCCAGGCTATCTGAGTCCCCTGCTCATTTTATATTGTATAAGAAAGTTGCTGAAACTCTCCAACTCCCTGTTGAGGAAGCTGTTGATGACCAGGAAGAGCCTGATTATGTAGAAATGATGGATATTCCAGAGTCTAGGAGACTGTCTATTCCCTTGCACAAATCCTTTAGGAAACAGACAGTAAAAATTCTAAAAACTCCTCACTCTGTCCTTCCTGTTGATAAAAGGATGGACAAAAGGTATACATTATCAGGCTCTGATACGGAGTTTCTCTCTCAGCAATGCAGCCATGTGGGGGTAGTGCAGGCTGCAGCCTGTGACAAGGCTAATATTCCTCTAGCCTCTCAGCCTCCTGAAAAGGATTCCAGGAGGATGGATGCCATGGCAAAGAAACAGTACATGGCAGCATCTTTAGGACTCAGACAGGCGAATTATATGGCTTATGCAGCCAGGTACCAGAAATCCAGATGGGATACTGTGCTGGCACTAGCAAAACAGGCCCTTGACCAGCTTGCCAGGGAGCTGGAGCAGGTGGCTGCGGATGGTATTGAGGCATCCAAGGTGCAATTTCATGCTGCAGTAGACTCTAATGATGTTTCATCAAGAGTCATGGCTACATCTGTGTCTCTTCGCAGAATGGCCTGGCTCAGATGTACTGCCCTGTCACAGGATACCCAGTCTAAGGCTATGGATTTTCCTGTTGTGGGCAGTTCTCTGTTTGGAGAGCAGACAGAGAATTATATGAAGAAAATGGATGAGTATAGGACCACCTATAGGAGTGCACAGGCCAAAGAAAGGCAAGCCACTCCTCAAAGGCAGCATGTCAGGGGCAGGCCTTTTCATAGGCCTTTTTACCAAGCCCAGGTCTCCTCTTCTGCTTATGCCCAGAGGGGGTTCCGAAGAGGCAGAAGGGGTTCTAGTAAGCCTGCTTCTACCCCTCAACCCAAAGCACCTGCAAAACAGGCTCCCTGATGGAGTGGCCAGGGCCGATTCTCCACTACCGGTAGGGGGCAGGCTGGCTTACTTTGTCCAGGACTGGAAGTCTGTAACATCAGACAAGTGGGTCCTGGAAGTAGTAAGCCAGGGACTGGTTCTCAGCTTCAAAAAATTTCCGAAGATGAGAACCAGGTCCTTTCCACCTGCAAACCCATCAGGGGCACTTGCCCTAGAAACAGAAGTTTCTTCCTTCCTGGCTCTCAGAGCTGTGGAAAGGGTTCCACCCCTACACCAGGGCAAAGGGTTGTACTCCAGGTATTTCCTTACCCCAAAAAAGACAGGAGAATGGCGGCCCATCCTGGATCTCAGGTATCTAAACAAGCACCTTTTAAAACCAAAGTTCAAAATGATGACTCTGGGAATTATTTACCCTCTCTAAAGGCCAGGGACTGGTTAGCCTCCCTGGACCTCAAGGATGCCTACTTCCATGTTCTCATCAAGCTCCCATCGAAAGTACCTCCGATTCGAGACTGCCCTCAGGCCATTACCAGTTCAGAGCAATGCCCTTGGCCTCACCTCAGCCCGAGGGTGTTCACAAAATGCCTGGCAGTAGTAGTTGCCCACTTAAGAAGGCAAAGATGCCATCTTTCCTTATCTGGACGACTGGCTCATTGTAGGCCAGTCTCCAGACCAGGTCAGACTACACCTACAAGTAACTCAGCAACTTCTTGCATCTTTAGGTTTCCTTCTTAATCTTCCAACGTCAGTTCTGGAGCCTGTCCAGCTTCTTACCTTCATAGGCGCAGAACTGAACACAAAAGAAGCCAGAGCCTTACTCCCTCTGGAAAGAGCAAGGACTTTGGTCTCTCTGGCCTCTTCTTTCACCCTGCAGGTCTCTCGACCAGCAAGGCATTTTCTACAGCTCCTGGGGCACATGGCTGCTTCTACAGCAGTAGTACAGGGAGCAAGGTTTCAGATGAGGGACATTCAGCTCCATTTGAGAGCCTTTTGATCTCAGAGGACAGATCCTCTAACCAAATTGATCCCAGTGACTCGAACCCTGATCCAGGCCCTCCAGTGATGGCAGGACCAGAGCAATTTGAGACAGGGGGTTCCCTTCATTCCCCAGTCTCATTCCTTGACCTTTACTACAGATGCATCCCTCTTGGGGTGGGGGAGCTCACATGGCGACCTACTACCCAGGGGTTGTGGTCCCCTCAGGAATCTCTGCTCCACATCAATCTGTTGGAACTCAGAGCAGTTTTTCCTAGCACTCCAGGTTTTTTCCTCATCTATTCAGAACAAGGTTGTTCAGGTCAGAACAGACAATACCGCTACAATGTGGTACATCAACAAGCAAGGGGGCACTCGGTCTGTGGCCTTGTGCACCGAAGCAATGAAGTTGTAGTCTCTGGCTTATTCTCTGAACGCTTTCCTTACGGCAGTTCACCTCCCAGGCAAGGACAATGTCCTAGCGGATGCTCTCAGCAGGATTTCCCAGGGCCATCATGAATGGGCACTGGATCCCCTAGTACTGGAGGTAGTATTTGCCAGATGGGGCACCCCTCAGATCTTTTTGCAGCCCCAGACAATCACCAACTTCCCCTTTTTTGCTGCAGGCCCCCAGTGTTGGCCTCAGTCCCTCTGGATGCCTTCCTACTCAGTTGGGAATGGAAGTTTCTCTATGCTTTCCCCCCTTCCCTCTTCTTTTCAAGGTGCTAGTAAAAATCAGGTCTCAACCCTGCAGGATGATCCTGATTGCTCCAGATTGGGCCAGGCAGCCCTGGTACCCACTCCTCATGTCCTTAGCAGTCCACCTTCCCCTGTGTCTTTCCAGGAATCACAACCTGTTAACCTGTGCCCAGGGGAGAGTTTGGTATCCGAACCTCAAATCTCTCAATCTCAAGGCATGGCTCTTGAAGAGTTAGAGTTTGCTGACCTACACCTTTCCCAAGGCGTATGGAAATCCTTGAAGGCCTCTGGAAGCCTTCCACGAGAGCTACTATAATTCAAAATGGAAAAGATTTTCCATATGGTGTGCTGGTAAGCATATTTCCCCAGAATCGGCTGGACGTGCCTACGATTCTGGATTATTTATGCATTTGAATTCTTTGGGCTAAGACCAGCTACCCTAAAAGTGCACTTGGCAGCTGTGTCTGTCTTTTTATCAGCAGGTAAGATCTCTTCTTTTCAGCTCACCCTGTGTTCTCCAAGTTTTTTAAAGGGTTGCTTCACACCAGCCCTCCGTTCAGGGACCCTGCCCCTGCTTGGGATCTTAATATTTGCATTGCCCAGCTTATGCAACCCCCTTTTGAGCCATTGTCTTCAGCAGTGCTTAAGTACTTGACTTGGAAAACTGTGTTTCTGGCAGCCATCACCTCTGCCAGGCGCATAAGTGAGCTACAAGCATTGTCAGTGGAGCCTGATTTTATCTCCTTTCACAGAGATAAGGTGGTCCTCAGGACTAACAGAAAGTTTTTGTCTAAGGTGGTTTCAGACTTCCACCTTAATCAATCCATGTCTCTTCCTGTGTACTTCACTGATCATTCCTCTTCTGGCGAGAGGAGATTACACAGTGTAGATGTCAAAAGAGCCCTTGGTTACTATATAGAACCTACCAAGGGTCATAGGTTTGAATCCCTCCAATTGTTCCTCACTTATGGTGAGGTTGGTAAAGGCAAACCTGCCACTAAAAGATCCATTGCCAGGTGGATTGTCTCTTGTATCCAATTTGCTATGAAAAACTGGTAAGATTCCTCCCTCAGGCCTGAGGGCTCACTCTACCAGAGGTACAGCTCGTCCCTGGCTGCTGCCAGGGACATCCCTATCTAAGAGATATGTCAAGCAGCTACCTGGAAAACAGTTCACACTTTTACTAAGCATTACTCCCTGGATATCCAGGCTAGGAGTGATGCTCGATTTGGCACAGCTGTGCTTCAGAACCTATCTCCTAAGTAGGTTCTGTCCCTCCTCCATGGAGGTACTGCTGTGTAATCTGCATATGTCATAATATAGCAAGACTTGATGTTGTTTGAAGAAAAATTACTCACCTTAGTAATGTTGTTTCTTCTAATGGAGTCTTGCTATATTATGACCTCCCACCCAGCCTGCCCCTCTCAGAACCTCTACTTTTGGGATGTGGGTGGGCAGTGCAATGTTGGCACTTCATAGATGCCCACTTTATTTTCACCCTTTCTTAGGGTGCTTAGGTGTTATGTTTTATTTTTCTTTCTTGAATCTCCTGACTTGAGTCTTTATTTTGGGATCAAGAACAAAAATGTGTTTTTGTAGTTAGTAGCCAGTGGGCTAGTGTAGGTTTACAGCTTTCCACACAGAACCTTAGTGAGTTTTGCTTGTAAAGATCTGACAGTTTAAGTTTGAGCTACAACAGACAGTGTTCAGCTGAGCTCGCGCTCAAGATTCCATGCCCTGCATGGAAAGTTAACTGTTTCACCTCCGGAGGAGTTCTAACCTGGGGTTATACTGCATATGTCTTAATATAGCAAGACTCCATTAGAAGAAACAACATTACTAAGGTGAGTAATTTTTTCTTCAGGATGGTCGCACTGAATTTAGTGATTCAGTCTTTGCAGCAGTGAGACTGGCTAGCCTCCTTGGATCTCAAAGATGCTTACTTTCATATCCCCATCAGGTTGGCCCACAGGAAGTTCCTAAGGGTTCAGACTTCCATCAGGGCACTACCAGTTTGCAGCCATGTCCTTCGGTCTGATGTCTGCCCCAAGGGTATTTACAAAATGTCTAGCTGTAGTGGCAGCTCACGTAAGAAAAAAGGGGATATCGGTTTACCCATACTTGGGTGACTGGCTCATAATAGCAAAGTCTAATTTATTGATTGATTTAAATGTTTCACCAGGAAGGCACGCTGAGCAACAAGTTGCTGTCTCCCGGTGTGACCTGGGGGCGGGGGGTAGTGGAACATGAGGATAGTATACAGGGATTTGGTACACAATATAGATATACAATTTGATTACATTTTTTAAAGTGAGCAGACTATACAGAAGTACTGAAAAAGGAATGCTAACAGGTATGAACTAGATGGATACAGTACTAATCAGTCTTAAACTAGATAGCTACGATAGCACAAATATATTTGGCAAACACTTGGTGGGACATAGCTTTGTAGTTAGAAAATGGCTGGATAGAAAACAAGGAGGTTGAACTACGGCAAGCTTGTAAGGAGAGACACAGACAGAACAAAATTTGCGAGGCAAAAGTGCATGGTTGACTATAAGTGCATTAGAGATTAGGGGTTAGCCAGTAACTGTGGCTAGGAAGGGGGGGAAGTGGGTGGGGGGCATATAGGCAGAGAGCGGGGGGAGGTTTGGGGAGGGGAAGGAAGGGGTGGAGGAGAAGGGTCTGCCAGGGCCTGACCCCTCCGGAATGCTGGGGATCCTGCCTGCACCAGGTGGAGGTCAGGCATGAACAGGAGGGAAGCAGGTTGTAGGCAGCGTGAGTTAGAGCACTTCAGGAAGTGAGGGAGAAGAGAAGGGTCTGCCGGAGCCTGGCCCCTCCAGTATGCTGTGGACCCTGCCTGCAGAAGGCGGAGGTAGAGCAGGACAATGAGGGAAGTGGGTTGTAGGCAGCAGAGGTAGAGCATGACAGGAGGGAAGTAGGCAGTGATGGGGAGTAGGCTTCATAAGGACCAAGAGAAAGGGAGGTGGGAGAGAAGAGGTGCCGAGACCCAGCCCTTTCAGGAAAGAATGGGGTGGGAGTAGGAGGCGTAGAAGGTGTTTGCCTAGGTTCTGGATCCCTCCAGGATGCAGAGAACCGTGCCAGGGGCCTAGACCAAGCAACGGCAAGGGGTAGTGAGGGTAAGCTGGTGTACTGAGGCAGGAATGGGGGGGTGGGAATAAAGTGGAAAGGAAGGGGTGCTGGGGAGGATGTAGGGGAGGGTTTTGCGGGAAAGAGGTGGGCATGAAGCTGAAGCAGGCTTATAGGGGAACAAGTTAAGGAGGATTGTAGCAGGAGCAGCTAGCAGAGAGAAAGTTGTGTAAGCCAGAGGCAAGGGAGTGGGAGGAGGAGTGGTGTCGTATTTGAGGTGGGAGGGAGTTCAGCGATGGGAGAAGCCTGGTTGGCCGATGAGGGTGGTATGACGTGGGACTAGCATGGTGTGAGTGTCTGAGGATCTGAGGGAGTGGGAGGAAGGCGGGGGGGAGGGAGGGAGCATGAGAGGTAGGAAGGAAGTATACCAAGCCAAAGTTTGGCAGTTAGCTTAGCACAGTGAGCCAGGCGTCTGTTAGCAAGTGGGGGGAAGGACCAGGGCATGGTAAATGTCACAATGATGGGTTTGAGATGGGGCGCCAAGAATGAATCAACAGAAGGAGTTGAAGGAGTCCAGTCTGGTAAGGGAAGATATGGGAGCAGCACCATAGACTACATCACAGTAGTCAGAAATGGGGGGGGGGTCATCTTCTGGACAAGTTCTCGCCGGGCCGTAGGAGGGATGCAACTACAGTTCCTGTAAAGGGCTCCAAGGTTGGGGCGCAGTTTTTTCAGAATGGCGTCAGTGTGGCCAAAGAAGCCGTGGTGTTGGTCCAGCCAAACCCCAAGGTATCTGAAAGAGAGGGTGTCCTCAAGGATGGTCCCATCAAGGGTGTGGCAGGAGGGTAAGGGATGGAGCCTAGAGAGTCTCTACCTAGTGCCGAAGGTCATAGAGACTGTCTTTTTGGCATTTAGAAATAGTTGATGTGAGGCAAACCAGAGCTGAACCTGGTGGAAGTCATGCTGTAGAGTGGTTGCTACATCAGTGGTGGTTTTGCCAGAGGTGAACAAGTCCGTGTCATCGGCATACATATGGATGGAAGAGAAGGGGGAGCAGACTGAGGGAAGGTCATTTCAGAAGATTGAGAAAAAGATGGGGCTGAGCACAGAGCCCTTTGGGACTCCTGTGGAGATTGGGAGGGGTGGAGAGATTGCATTCTGAATCCTGACTGATTGTTCTGCCTGTGAGGTAAGCTCTTAAGCAGGTAAGAGCAGGAGTAGACAAACCAGCAACCGTAAGGGAGTCGAGAAGGAGGGTATGGGAGACTGTCGAAAGCCTTGGCGAGGTTGACAAAGATGGCAGAGGTGATGAGGCCATTGTTCATCCCGGTAAGGATGGAGTGAGGTGGTAGTGGTGTGGTTCTTTCAAAACCAGATTGGAACAGGGTAAAGGAGGAGTCAGCAAGAAAAGAGGTCAGTGGAGAGAGAACCAGGTGTCCTTGAAGCTTAGCAAGGGTGGGGGAGGAGGGAGATTGGGCGATAGTTGGCAGGGGAGGAAAGATCACCACCCTTGGGGAGAGGGAGGACCACCACATGTTTCCAGGGTGTAGGGATAGAGGACGTAAAGGAGAGCTTTAGAATTGGAGAGAGAGGGTAGGCAATAGCTGGGGCTGAGAGGTAAAGAAGTTTTGGGTCAGGATCATCCAGAGAGGAGCCTTTGGAGGGATTGAGAGAGAGGAGGGCCGTTGGTGTCTCCTCAGGGGAGATGGGGCAGAATGAGAAAGGGGTTGGGTACGGGGAGTTGAGTGATAGGAGAGGGAGAATGACTGAGTGGAGGAGATGCTTGAGGGGAGGGATTTTAGAAGGGTTGAGGCACAGGGGGTATAGTAGGAGTTGAACTCCTGAGCCACTATGCAAGGTTCAGACTTTAGTGTGTGATTTATATTAAGCACAGGGAGGTGGGGGATGCGATGGGCTGTGGGGAGAATGGACTGCTTTCCAAAATTTGGAGGGGGAGTTTGTTATTGAGGAAAGACAATTTAAAATATTCAGACTTGGCAAGTCTGATTGCTTTAGTACAAGCGTTTCTTTGCCTGCGATAGTTAGTAAGGGCTGATGGGAGCTGAGAGGCCTTGACTGTCCTCCACGCTTTATCACGCTCCCCGAGGCAGGTCATTAATTCAGGGGTGATCCAGGGATGATGGATACCTCAGACTCTAGTGTGTTTGAACGGGGCATGGAAGTCCCAGGTAGCTATAAATGTGTCCTTTGAAGTAAGTGAGGGCTTGGTCGATGGAAGTGGCTGATGCATTTGGTGACCAATCAGAATTGGATATATTCTTGAGGAGAGGGTTTAAGTCAAGGGAACTGAAAGAGCAGAGTTGCAAGATTTTATATGTCGGTTTAGGTCTGTGGACCTTCCTGTCCATGAAAATAGGGTGGTGATTGCTGTGGGCTTCTGGGAGGATGCTGGACTTGATGACTTGGTGAGGGTGGGAGGTGAGATCCTGGTCTAACAGCGAGTGGTTTGGGGTTTTGTAATTGAGTCGCGTAGGCTGTTGCATGAGTTGGGAGAAATTTAAGCAGAGATATCACTTTGTGCCTTAGAAGTGGTTGATGACAGCCAGTTTGATTTACATCACCTAACACATAATGCTCACCTTTGTGTGAGACAGAAGCTATAGAGGTGATGAAGTCAGTAGATTCAGAGGACTTGATGCCTGGGTGACAGTAGATACCAGCAATAAAGATAGGGGAGGAGAAAGGCAGGGCAATATTTATTTATTTATTTATTGAAGATATTGGATAACATACCTTTGAGTCAAAGACTCCTTTACAAAGGTTCTACGTCGTCATATACAGAGACATCAGATACAGTGGCAATAGATAAGACACAATAGTTATAAAGAAGCTTGTACATTAGCAAAATTGGTTACAGAAAGTTGCAAAAACAGTTACAGAATAAAGACTGTAATCCATTAACAGGGTACATACACTGCAGGACGGTGGCACCAGCCATGCCCTGGTCATTATTTAGTAGTCTAGGCTGGACTGGGGGTGTCCATTGTCCAGGTATAAGCACGCCTTGGGGTGGCAGGACCAGGGTGAGGTCCAAATATGATGGGGGACATGGGTAGAGCAAAAAATCAAGGACATTCGCAGGCTGAGCCTTGAGAGATTAGATCATGTAGTTGGGACTTGAACCAGCCAAGTCTGGGTTCTGAGAGGAGGGAGTTAAGCCAGCTAGGGGCCTGGTGCCTAAATGTTCTTTGACCCGAGGAGGTCTTGCAGAGGGGTACCTGGAAGTGGGTTGTTGTAGATTGCTGGGTGTGGCAGAAGGACAAGAGTGCCTGGAGTAGGGGGTGAGGGCAGGTGGGATTGGACGTGCAGTTATTTTTTTAGCAAAGAGGCATGTCTGATATTTGAGCCTCCCATTGAAGTTAAGCCAGTTGGTGGAGGCATACAGGGCGCAGGTGTGTGTGCGTCGGGCGCAACTGGAGGCTAGTCTACAGGCCTTATTAAGAGCCAGCCTGATTTTGTTTAGGTGTGTGTTGTCAGCTGCCCCATAGATTGATACCGTAATCTATGAGTGACAGTACTGAAGCTGAGACAGCAAGGTGGAGGGCTTCAGGTGGGAGGCAGTGCTTGTACCGGCGCAGTAAACCAATACGCACATTAACGGCGGTGCTCAGTTTTTGGATGTGGTCATGGTAGGTAAGCCCTGAGTCTAGGGTGATACCCAGTTACTTGAGAGGTAACCTGTTCAAGGGGGTCATTGAGCGAGTTCAGTATGCACAGGGGTAACTCACTGTTCCTGCTTTGGGAGTGGGAAAACACCATAGACTTTGTTTGTTTTTGTAGTTTAGAACTAGCCTATGCCGAACGAACTAGGATTCTGCTTCCGTAAAAGATTATTGGACTGCATTACAGAGAGCGGTGGGAGCTGTAGAGGATGGCATCGTCTGCATAGAGGAGTAGTTTACCAGAGCAATCCTTGGGTAGGGAGTTGAGGAACAGGGAGAAAAGTAGGGGACCAAGAATAGAGCCCTGAGGGACTCTCGACCTGACTTGGAGGGGGGGGAGGACTGGATTTGGGCAAGTCTGACTGTCTGAGTTCGCTCTGACCGATAGCTGACAAACCAGCCAGTGGTCTCAGAGGACAGACCAATTTGTGTGAAGGAATCCAGTAGTAGTGTGTGGTGCACCGTATCAAACTCCTGGGAAAGGTCTATAAAAATGGCACCAGCAATGTGGCCTGTGTCCAGAGATGTGTGGAGAGCATTAGTGAACTCCAGGAGAGCTGTGGTAGTACTGTGGTTGTGCCGGAAGCCATGCTGCTCAGGACACAGAAGGCTGTATTTGGAGAGGTAGTCCGTAAGCTGGGTGGCCACAAATTTCTCCAAAGCTTTGGAGAGGGGGGGCAGGATTGAACAACACCGGCCCCAGCACGGAGCCCTGCGGGACCCCACTGGTTATCGGTCTTGTGTCAGATAACTCCCCCCTCCCCACACAACCACCCTGTGGCTTCTGTCCTTCAGCCAGTTTTCCACCCATCTGGTCATCTTTTTCCCAGCCCAATAAATGGTGAAGATATTCTGGAAGATCAAGAATTATGGTGAGTAATTTTCATTTTTGAGGATCTGTGTCCTCATCTATGATTTGGACCCTGGGCAGTATATCTAGCCTAAATTCTCTACTGGGTCTGGTTCGACTGGGTAGTAAAGCTTAGATCAGATGATACTGTTTCTTTTGTAAATGGCCTAGGTGATGGCCAGTCTTGTCTCTGGCTGCTGTTCCCTTAAATGGTGGCCTAATGGTCAGGCCAACTGATTAGGTTGCGGGACCCAAGGGAGTGGTTATTGACCCAGGAGGTGTTCCCTGTGTTGTGCAGGAGGAGCTAGTAGATCTCTGATCACATCAAATTCCAATTGGTGTTTTTTTTTTCCTTTCTTTCTCCAACTGACCTCGATGCTGGGGGGTGGTGGGGGTAGAATTCTGCAACTGATGATGTAGCCCTCAATGCATTTTTGAAGGCCTGTGCAATTGATGTCCAGTGATTCGCTGTGATTCAGGTGAACTGCCGTATTCTGATGGATCCAGTAGTTGCCTGTAAGGTAGTATATGGAACAATATTCTTCCACCTCTATTTTGAAATGGTACTGCTTATTAGAACCCATATGTGTTAACTACATTCCCCATTGACAACGTGGAGTGATTCAGAAAGAGAAATTCCTTCATACTTTCTGGGATTTCCTTTGTTGTTAACTCTAGTGTTGTCACTGGTGCCTCTTTAGCCGTCTGCTCCCCTGGAGAAATAAAATATATGTGTGTGTGTGTGTGTGTGTGTATATGTGTGATATATTTATTTCAAACAGCATGAAGTCTTGCTGTATTCTGACAATCTGCAGTTAGCTCTAGCCTTTGGATTGCCCCGGAGTATAGAGGGTTAATTTTCTATACAGTGCATAGAACGTTGAGCTCGAGCTCAGTTGAGGTCTCTGTCTGCAGCACTTTGCAACCCAACTGCCAGATTCTTTACTCCACCTCACTGAACAGTCGCTTAGGAGATTCCCCCTTCTGCTCGGTTCAAAGTCGGTTAAAGTGTCAGTTTTTCTGCTTAACTTCCGTAGTATTACTGTTCAGGGCCTTGTCTGCGGTACAATAAGTACTTTAGGTAGTAGTTCTGGGTTATTTGTGGAAATTGTAAATCATTTCTTGATCGGTTCAGCTGAACCAATCCAACATACTTGAATTCTGTGTGTTTTCCTTTACTGTGTGGTTACCGGTCCTCATCGGTTTAAGAAAAAAAAAAAGTGTTTTAACGTTTTTTCCAATACCCGTAACACGTTTAGAAACCGATAAGGGAGTCTTGCTTGGCAGTTGCCAAAACAAGGGTAACTTTGGTTAGGTTGGCCATGTCTGAGAAACCCAAGAAAAAACCGGGCCCACTGGGTTTCAACACTGCAGTGAGTGTGGGGAGGTCTTTGCTAAGGCCGATCCCCACACCACCTGTGTTTATTGTCTGGGATTTGACCACCTCGATGACAGACTGCCAAATATGTAAAAACTTTCCCAAGTCTACCCTGGAAAAAAGATTAGGTAGACTTAAGGAAAAGGAGGCCGAGAAGTCCGCTGACCTGGATGGCCAGCCTGGTTCGGTTCTGACCGAACCAGGAGGAGTGCCCACTGACCAGGGCGATACTTTTTCGGGCAAGAGGAGAGCCGATCCTGAGGGATCGGTTCCTACAAAGAGGAAACGTAAAGAAAAATCAACCAGTTCAGATCCGGAGTTTCATGTTCCGACTGCTGATGAGACTGCCCGAGCGATTCGTATTGTTGAATCGCTTCGCCTGGTTCCGTCCGATCCGACTCCGTTAGCTAGGGGTTCGGTCGGTTCCTCCGGTTCAGGATTATGCTCCTGAAGATTTTTATGAACTGGAATTTGAGGAGGAGGGGGATTATGAGCAAGATGATGAGTATGATGGAGCAGAAAGTCTGGATGTGCCCATTGAACCGACATCTCCCCAGACAGACCTTCTGGTGTTTCCCCTCCTAGGCTCTCTGAGTCCCCTCCCCACTGTCTGTTCTACAGAAAAGTGGCTGAAACTTTTCAGCTCCCTATGGAGGAGGCTACAGAGGATCAGGAGGAGCCTGATTTTGTTGAAATGATGGACATCCCAGAATCCCGGAGGCTGTCTGTTCCCCTACATAAATCTTTTGAGAAACGGACACACAAAGTTTTAAAGTCTCCAAATTCTGTACCTCCTGTTGATAAAAGAATGGACAAGAGGTATACCTTATCAGGCTCAGACATGGAGTTTTTCTATCAACAGTGCAGCCATATTGGGGTCGTGCAGACTGCGACCTGTGACAGGGCTAATGTTCCCTTGGTCTCACACCTCCCAGATAAAGACTCCAGGAGGATGGATGCCTTGGCAAAGAAGTAGTACATGGCATCCTCTTTGGGACTCAGGCAGGCTAATTATATGGCCTATACAGCCAGGTACCAGAAGTCCAGGTGGGACACTGTACTGGCACTGGCTAAACAGCCCCCCCCCCCAAGTTGGCCAAGGAGCTGGAGGAGGTGGCTGTGGATGGGACTGAGGCATCTAAGGTACAGTTTCATGCTGCTGTGGACTCCAGTGATGTGTCATCAAGAGTCATGGCTACATCTGTTGCTCTTCGGAGAATAGCTTGGCTCTGATGTACTAGCCTCTCACAGGATGCCCAGGCTAAGGCCATGGATTTCCCTGTGGAAGGTAATTCTCTGTTTGGGGAGCAGACCGATAATTGCAGGAAGAAAATGGAGAAATATAGGACCACTTATAGGAGTGCACAGGCCAAGGAGAGGCAGGCAACTCCTCAAAGGCAGCATTCTAGGGGCAGGGGCAGGCCTTTTTATAGGCCTTTCTACCAAGCACAGGCCTCTTCTCCCTTTTCACAGAGGGGGTTCATCAGAGGGAGAGGCAGAAGGGGGATGAGCAGGGCTGCACCCATTTTTCAGCCTAAGGCCCCTGCCAAGCAGACACCCTGATGGGTCTGCCCGGGTCGACTTTCCTATCCCTGTTAGGGGCAGGCTGGCTTACTTCGTCCAGGACTGGGTGTCTGTTACTTCAGACAAGTGGGTCCTGAAAGTGGTAAGCCAGGGACTGGTTCTCAGCTTCAAAAAATTTCCAAAGATGAGAGCCAGATCTTTCCACTGCAAGTCTCTCTGAAACCCTTGCCCTAGAGGCAGAGGTTTCATCTCTTATGGCCCTAGGGGCCATAGAGAGAGTTCCTACCCTACACTGGGGCAAAGGTCTGTACTCCAGGTACTTCCTTACCCTGAAAAAGACAGGGGAGTGGCGACCCATCCTAGATCTAAGATGCCTGAACAAACATCTTTTAAAACCAAGGTTCAAGATGGTGACTCTGGGAATAATTCTTCCCTCTCTAAGGCCAGGGGACTGGCTAGCCTCCCTGGACCTCAAAGATGCCTACTTTTACATTCCCATCAGGTGCTCCCACAGAAAGTACCTCAGGTTCAAGTTGCCCTCAGGCCATTACCAGTTCAAAGCAATGCCCTTCAGCCTAACATCAGCTCCAAGGGTTTTCACAAAGTGCCTGGCAGTAGTAGAGGCCTTTTTAAGAAGGCAGAAGATTTCCATCTTTTCATATCTAGACGACTGGCTCATAGTGGGTCAGTCTCCAGACCAAGTCAAGTCAGACCTGCTAGTGACTCAGCAAGTACTATCTTCCCTGGAGTTTCTTCTCAATCTTCCCAAGTCAGTCCTCGAACCAGTGCAGCTCCTTACCTTTACAGGGGCAGAGCTAGATACTGTCAAAGCAAGAGCCTTTCTTCCCCTGGAAAGGGCAAGAGTTCTTGTGGAACTGGCTTCTTCCTTCAGCCTTCAGGTATCTTGACCAGCAAGGCACTTCCTTCAGCTCTTGGGCCACATGGCAGCTTCTACAGCAGTGGTCCAAGGGGCAAGATTTCAGATGAGGGACATTCAGTTCCATCTAAGGGCTTTTTGGTCCCAAAAGAAGGACCCTCTTACCAAACTGATTCCAGTGACTCGGACACTGATCCAAGCCCTCCAATGGTGGCAGGATCAGCACAACTTAAGGCAAGGCGTCCCATTTGTCATTTATTCTTATTTGGTGGTCCTTACCACGGATGCTTCCCTATTGGGGTGGGGAGCTCATCTGGGAATTCTCACAGCCCAGGGACTGTGGTCCCCTTAGCAGTCCCTTCTTCATATCAATCTCCTGGAACTCGGGGCAGTTTTTCTGGCCCTGCAAACCTTTTCTCAGACTGTGCAGAACAAGGTGGTTCAGGTCAGAAGAGACAATACTACAACCATGTGGTACATCAGCAAGCAGGGAGGCACTTTGTCTATGGCCTTGTGCATGGAAGCCATGAAATTGTGGTCCCTGGTTTATTCCTTGCAGACCTCTCTGAAAGCAGTCCACGTTCCAGGAAAGGACAATGTGCTGGCAGATGCACTGAGCAGGATCTCCCAGGGCAATCACGAATGGTCCCTGGACCCCCTGGTGTTTGAAAGTGATTTTTTTCAAAGTGGGGCACTCCAGAGATGGATCTCTTTGCAGCCCCAGACAGTCATCAACTTCCTCTGTTTTGTTGCAGACCCCCAGTCTTGGGTTCAGTCCCTCTGGATGCGCTGATTCTGAACTGGGAAGGGACATTTCTGTATGCCTTCCCTCCCTTTCCTCTTCTGTTGAAAGTTCTAGTCAAAATAAGGTCACAACCTTGCAGGATGATTCTGATTGCTCCAGACTGGACCAGACAGCCTTGGGACCCCCTGTTGCTGTTTCTAGCGGTCAGTCTTCCCCTGTCTCTTCCCAGGAATTACAGCCTGTTAATCTCCTCTCAGGGGAGGATTTGGTTCTCCAATCTTTGATCTCTCAATCTCAAGGCTTGGAGAGTTAAGAGTATGCAGAGTTGCATCTGTCTCAGGAGGTTCTGGATATTTTCAAAGCTTCTCAAACTCTCCACCAGAAAGACTTATAACTCCAAATGGAAAAGATTCAGCATTTGATGTTCCAAGAAGCATTTTTCCCCAGACACTGCTGAATTGCCTACCGTTATGGATTATATGGTCCATAGAAACATAGAAACATAGAATTTGACGGCAGATAAGGACCGCTTGGCCCACCCAGTCTGCCCATTTCCCTACCTGATGGATAAGCTGCAGATCCTAGTTAACCAGCAGCCTACTTCTTCCTACCCCCACCCCCTAGAATTGCCTTAAGACTGTCCCATGCATGCTTGAATTCCACCACTGTTTTTGACTCCACAACCTCCTCTGGAAGGCTTTCCATGCATCCACAACCCTCTCTGTGAAAAATACTTCCTTAAATTACCTCTGAGCCACCCCTTCTATCTTCAAATTGTCCCCTTGTTCTTGCACACCTCTTTTTGAAAGATGCTACCCTCTTGGACTTTGTTGATTCCTTGAGGTACTTGAAAGTTTCTATCATGTCCCTCCTCTCCCTCCTTTCCTCGAGGCTATACATATTAAGCTCCTTAAGTCTCACTTCATATGTCTTCCGGTGCAGACCCTGCACCATTTTAGTTGCCCTCCTCTGGACAGCTTCCATCCTGTCTATGTCTTTGGGAGATTGGGTCTCCAGAACTGCACGATACTCAGATGTGGTCTCACCAGCTGTCTGTACAGAGGATAATAACTTCTTGTTTTCTGCTGGTGATGCCTCTCCCTATGCATCCAGTATCCCCTCAGCCCTCCTTGCTGCCCTCTCACATTGCTTGCCCACCTTTAGGTCAGATATGACTACCCCAGGTCCTTTCCATTTTGTTGTTGTTAGTATCTCACCCCCATTGTGTACTCTTCCCTGGGTTTTGTTTCCAGGTGCATTACCTTGCACTTCTTAGCATTGAATCTAAGCTGCCATACATTTGACCATTCCTCTAACCTTGCCAAATCCTTCTCATCCTTTCCACCCCACCTTGTGCATCAACTCTGTTGCAGATCTTTGTGTCATCTGCAAAGAGACATACTTTCCTTCAGTCCCTCTGCAATGTCGCTTATAAAGACATTGAAGAGGACCGTCTAATACTGAACCCTGTGGTACCCCACTGCTAACCTTTTTTCAGAGTGGACTCCATTTACTGTTACTCTCTGTGTCCTATTCTCCAGCCAATTCTTTACCCAGGCTGTCATCTTGGGACCCACTCCCAGGCTGGCTAACTTGTATATTAATCTTTTGTGTGGGACTGTGTCAAATGCCTTGCTAAAGTCTAGGTAGGCCATGTCCACAGCCCCTCCCTGATCTACTACTTTGGTCACCCAGTCAAAGAAATCTATCAGATTTGTCTGGCATGACCTTCCATCTTAATGGCCTAGGCCTCAGAGCAGCTGCTCTTAAGGTACACTTGTCAGCTGTCTCTGCTATTCTGTCAGTGGGGAAGTCTTCCTCACTATCACTGTCACTATCGGCAGGAATCAGTGTCTGTGAGATTAAGCAGACAGATACTTTATTAGAAGTAGAGGGGATCTTATTTGGGGTAAAAAAAAAAAAAGTTGGTGTGTTCTGTGCTGGAAAGGGTACTGTATCAACTTACTTTGCTAAACCAAAAGGAGGAGAGAGAGCTTAATTGTGGGTGTGGCTTATACACTACAAAAGCAGGTGACTCAAATTACAATTTCCTATTGCTAGCCTTTTTTCTTACTATTCGCCCTCCATCCCACCCCAAGACCATCCTACTTTTATAGCCACTGAATTTGACTGTCAACAGGAACATCCTGTTTGGCAGTAGGAAGGGAAGGATCATAGAGAAACATTGGTTTTGTCAACCCTAAAGGAAAAAAGTAGCTCACCCCCCCAGCTGCTGATGGTCTGACACTGAGCAAGGAAGAAGGAGGCTACTGAAGAATATAGGAAATTGCTGTCCCAGAACAGGAAGGGTGAGAGTTGTAAGGAGAGGAGAGAGTAAGCATACTGAGAAACAGGAAAGGGGACGCAAAATAAGACATGATAGGAGTGGTGCAGTGCAATGGCTGTGGGGCGGCAGTGTTCCGGGAGACATTCTGGAGGCTGTGATGCTGCCCTATTTGCAGGCACCTCTCTGGTCTGAGGGAGGAGGTTGCCCGTCTCCAGGCTGACCTGGTAGGATTAGTGAAACCTCCTCCCCACCCAGGGACCATCAGGGCCAATGCCACTACCTCAGAGGTTGCCAAGAAGAGGAGAGGCTGGACCAGGGTGGGCTCAGGAAGGGAGAGGGTGGTGGAACAGAGTTGCATCCCTCCAGCTGTACCTCTCCACAATTCATTCACGCTTCTGGTGGATAGTGGCTCCTCTATGGAGGCACCTGCAGAGAAGACCAAGGAGGATGCTGGGAACATTCACAAAGGAGACCCACAGGAGGGTGGCATGGGACCCCACAGGGGAAGGAAACAACTCCTGGTGGGGGACTCAGTCATTGGGGGGGTAGAAATGGGGAGGAAGGGGAGAGGAGGTGGTGCTTGCCTGGCGCCATGGCTTGGAGGAACAGGAAGCAGATCCTCAGGATTGTGGGAGTAGCTGCACGAGGAGGGAGCTGGATGTCATTGTCCACCTAGAGACAAATGACCTGGCTAGGAATGGGATCAGAGCAGTGCAAGAGGAGTTTGTAGAGTTGGGAAGGGGCCTTAGACAAGTAGCGCATATGGTAACCTTCTCGGAGTTGCTGCCTGTCTATGGCAAGGGTGATCTTCAAGTGCTCCTCACCAGGGAATTCAGTGAATGGTTGAAAACTGGTGTGGAGCTCAGGGTTTTGGCTTCATTGGGGACTGGGGAGCCACCTGGAGGGATGTAGAGCCTATACTGGTGCGATGGTCTGCATCTGTCCAGAGAGGAATCAGGATCCTGGTGAGGGTTTAAATGCTTCATTGGTCGACGCTTAAACTAGCCAAGTGGGGAGGCACTGAAAAGAAGCAGGGAAATCCCAGCCTCCCCCCAAAAAACACGGTAATTAGTGAGGTAAATACCAAGGTAGAGAAGTCATTAGGGAGCAGGACAGAGGTAAAGGTAACAAAAAAAAAGGCAGAGGCAGTAAGGACTGGAATGGGGCTCAAAGGGGTAAGGCCATCAAAAAGTGGAGGGTGAGGAGTACCAATGCCCATAGTCTGTGTAACAAGCTCTCTGAACTAGTGGCCTTGATGGAAGAGGGTTGCCTGGGTATTGTGGCAGTCACAGAAACATGGTATACAGAGAACCATGACTGGGATGTCAACATACCAGGATACACAATCTACAGGAAGGACAGGGAGGGTAAAAGAGGAGAAGCTCTCTTTGTAAAAGAAGGGATCAAAGCAACAGAACTAAAGAGTAAACAGGGAGCAGATGAGACACTCTGGGTCATCCTGGAGACAGGAAATGGCACCACAGTCCGCATGGGGGTTGTATACAGACCCCCATCTCAGGGAGAGGGACTGGACAAGGAAATGATAGAAGGCTTCTTAGAATGGCAGAAAGGGAGATATTGTTGAGGGGACCTGAATTTGCCAGATGTTAACTGAGCACCTTTGCTGCAGGCACAGCCAAGAGCAGGGTCATTCTTGATGCCTACAGGGCATGCCTCAGACAGCTAGTATTGGAACCCACTGGGAGGAGCAATCTTAGACCTGGTACTCTCAAATGGGGACTGAGAAAAAATCTCGGATTTAGAAGTGGGTAGCCATCTGGGAACAAGCGACCACCAAACAGCGTGGTTCACGATAAACACAGCCATACAATCAAGCCATACAAAAGCAAGAGTATTGGACTTTAGGAGGGCTGACTTTGGGAAAATGAGAGTGTGTCTCAGAAAAGTACTAGCAGACAGGCAAAGAAGGAGGGGTGGAGGAACTATGGGGAGTAATCAAAACAACCATCACAGAGGCAACAAGCCTTTGTGTAAAGCAAATCAACAAAACACAATGAAGGAAAAAAACGCTATGGTTCTCAAAAGAGGTGGCAGGGAAAGTTAAGGAGAAGGGGATAGCATTCAGGAAATATAAGGAAACACAGAAGGAGCAGGACAGAGAACTTTATCAGTTAAAGCAGAAAGGGGCTGGAAGGCAGTCAGAATAGCAAAGGCCTAAACCAAGGAAAGGATAGCCAGCTCTGTTAAGAAGGGGGATAAGATCTTTTATAGGTACATTAGGGAGCGAAGAAAGACCAAAGGAGGGATACTGAGGCTTAATAAAGGGGAGGGAATGTGTGTAGAGCGTGACAGTGAAAAAGCAGGGATACTGAACAAATATTTCTGCTCAGTATTCACAAAGGAAGAGGAGGGGGAGGTACCTAAACCAAACAAGAGAAACACTCTGAAGACGGGGGTCGATACCAGTCCATTTACAGAAAAAAGGGTTCTGAAAGAACTAATAAAATTGAAATTGGAGAAAGCAATGGGGCCTGATGGGATTCACCCAATAATTCTAAAAGAACTAAGGGTAGAACTAGTGATACCGCTGACTACTCTCTTTAACAAATCATGGGAGGATGGGGTGGTACCTGAGGACTGGAGGAGGGTGGATGTGATTCCTCTTCACAAAAGTGGGAGCAGGACAGAGGCAGGAAACTACAGACCTGTTAGTTTGACCTCAGTGGTAGGGAAAATGATGGAATCACTTCTGAAGGAAATAATTGTTGAGTACCTAGAGGCCAGTGGGGCACAGGACCCAAGGCAGCATGGATTCATGATGGGAAGGTCGTGTCAGACTAATCTAATAGATTTCTTTGACTGGGTGACCAAAGTAGTAGACCAGGGAGGGTCTGTGGACATGACCTACCTAGATTTTAGCAAGGCATTTGATACAGTCCCACACAAAAGATTAATACACAAGTTAGCCAGCTTTGGAGTGGGTCCCAAGGTGGTAGCCTGGATAAAAAAATGGCTAGACAATAGGACGCAAAGAATAGTAGTAAATAGAGTCTACAGTGAAGAAAGGAGGCTTACTAACGGGGTACCTCAGGGTTCAGTACTGGGACCGATCCTTTTTAATGTCTGTATAAGTGGCATTGCAGAGGAACTGGAAGGAAAAATGTCTCTCTGCAGGCAACACAAAGATGTGCAACAGGGTTGATACACAAGATGGAGTGGAAAGGATGAGAAGGGACTTGGCAAGGTTGGAGGAATGGTCAAATGTATGGCAGCTCACATTCAATGCAAAGAAGTGCAAGGTATTGCACCTGGGAAACAAAAACCCAGGGGAAGAGTACACAATGGGGGGGGTGAGATACTGACAACAGTAAAAATAGAAAGGGACCTGGGGGTAATTATATCAGATGACCTTAAGGTGGGCAAGCAATGTGAGAAGGCAGTAAGGAGGGCTGGGGGATATTGGGATGCATAGGGAGGGGCATCAATAGTAGAAAACAGGAAGTTGTTATCCCTGTGTACAGACAGTTGGTGAGACCCCATCTGGAGTACTGTGTGCAGTTCTGGAGAACCCATCTCCGCAAAGACATAGACAGAGTGGAGGCTTTCCAGAGAAGGGCAACCAAAATGGTGCAGGGTCTGCACCAGAAGACATATGAAGAAAGACTAAAGGAGCTTAATATGTATACCCTTGAGGAAAGGAGGGAGAGAGGGGACATGATAGAAAGTTTTAAGTACCTCAAGTGAATCAACAAAGTCCAAGAGGGTGGCATCTTTCAGAAAAAGAGATGTGCAAGAACAAGGGGGCACAATTTGAAGATCGAGGGGGGGACGGCTCAGAGATGATGTGAGGAAGTATTTTTTCACAGAGAGGGTTGTGGATGCATGGAACAGCCTCCCTGAGGAGGTCGTGGAGTCAAGCACAGTGGGGGAATTCAAGAATGCATGGGACAGACATAAGGCAGTCCTAGTGGGGGGTAGGAGGGAGGAAGTAAGCTGTTGGTTAACTAGGATCTGCAACTTATATATTAGGTTGGAAAATGGGCAGACTAGGTGGGCCAAGCGGTCCTTATCTGCTGTCAAATTCTATGTTTCTGTGTTTCTATCATCTCATCCTGTGTTGTGTAAATTTTTCAAGGGATTGCTTCATACCAATCCTCCCTTTAGGGATCCTGCCCCTGCCTGGGACTTGAATGTTTGTATTGCTCAACTGATGCAACATCCCTTTGAGCCTATGTCCTCAGCAAAGCTTAAGTACTTGACTTGGAAAACTGTGTTTTTGGTAGCCATTATCTCTGCCAGACGTATCAGTGAGTTGCAAGCCCCGTCAGTGGAACCTGACTTTATCTCATTCCATAGCGATAAAGTGGTCCTTAGAACAAATAGTCGGTTCTACCCAAAGTGGTTTCAGACTTCCACTTGAATCAGTCTCTCTTCCTGTCTTCTTCACTGATCATTCTTCCTCAGGAGAGAGGAGGCTACACAGTTTAGATGTTAAAAGAGCCCTTGGCTACAACATAGAGCGTACCAAGGGTCACAGGTTTGATTCCTTCCAGTTGTTCCTCACTTATGGAGAAATGGGAAAGGGCAAACCTGCCACCAAGAGAACTGTTGCCAGGTGGATTGTGTTTTGTATACAGTTCTGCTATGAGAAACTGGGAAAGATTCCATCCTCAGGCCCGAGGGCTCACTCTACAAGAAGTACTGCTGCTTCCCTGGCTGCTGCCAGGGATATCCCTCTCTTAGAAATTTGTCAAGCAGCCACCTAGAAAACAGTCCATACCTTTACCAAGCATTACTCTCTGGATATCCGGGCTAGGAGTGATGCTTGGTTTGGCACAGCAGTACTTCAGAGCCTATTCCCAAAGTAGGTTTTCTTCCTCCTCCTTGGAGGTACTGCTTAGTAGTCTGCAGATAGTCAGAATACAGCAAGACTTCATGTTGTTTAAAGAAAAAATTTCTCACCTTAGTAATTGTGCTTCTTCTAATGGAGTCTTGCTGTATTCTGCCTTCCTTGCCACCCCTCTCAGAACCTGGTTTTTGGGAAGTGGGAGGGCAGGTGCAGTGTTGCACCTAAGGGGTGCTTCTAGCACACCTCCCTCTTATTTGGGTGTTTTATTGTATAATTATCCTCTTTGGATTGGTTTTTAGTTTTGGGTTTCCAGACTTGAGTCTTCTTTGGGAATCCAAAACTCTTTGTAACATCAACAATTTCCACATAGTATAGTTAGAATTTTTGCTCGTAAGAATCTGGTTGTTGGTTTCAAAGGGCTGCAGACAGAGACCTCAACCGAGCTCGCACTCAGCATTCTATGCACTGTATAGAAAGTTAACCCTTTGTTCTCCGGGGCAGTTTAAAGGCTGGAGCTAACTGCAGATAGTCAGAATACAGCAAGACTCCATTAGAAGAAACACAATTACTAAGGTGAATTTTTTCTTCTGGCTCAAGCTGAAGGCAAGTGAAACCACTCTGATACAGCAAAGAGTGGTGAAAAGGGTCATATTAGTATGTTATTGATCAAGCACAATCAATGATATAATTTGTTTTTAAAAAACATTCCCGGAACATGCCTGTTTCCAGGGCACCTGCATGCGAGTCGCTCTTCACAGAATAAGAGTGTCTCACGTGCAGAGGAAAAGAGCACTCTGATTGTTTTTTTATTTATTTATTTAAGAATCAGTTTACAACCTTTGAGCCAGAGCTCGTTTCAAAATTACTTAAGTCACATAAGAAAGACATACATTAGATTTAGGTTACATAACAAAGATTTGCAAAAAATCAATAGGCATTCACCAGAGGTGCCACGTCACATTGTGGTCAGACAAATACAATTGGGTACAGGGTACATGTAATTGATAACAGGTATTACACAAGTTGGTTCAAGTGATTGTTCAGGAGCGCTCCCTCGATCTGTGTGTGTGTGTGTGTGTGTGTGTGTGTGACTGACTAACAAAAATAGAATGTGAGCCATGAAGGTATATCACAACACTGATAAACTGATATAAATTCTAGGGAACAGCTGCCACCAACAATATTTCAGCAACACCAACATTCCTCTTCTTCCGAAACAAAGTTAGAGTTGATCAGTATCAAGGAGCAGATGCCACAGGACTGGAAGATAAAATAAAACAACACCTAGAAAATGATCCTGGAAGCAGTGAGGATACGGACATCCCCAAAGGATATGTATGTAAATCTTTTTTTTTTTTTTAATCATTGGTAGAGAGTAAGCTGTCATGTTGTCATACTTCATTGGGTGGATGCAGCTTACGTAGTAATGTCAGGCAATGTTTCGTAGTGAATGTTGTGGTGGTTTTTTTTTTATCCCCTTTTTATTTTGTGTTCTTACCCCAGAATTGTCCCACTGGGCTAGGGCTCCATTGGAGGAGGCAGACCCGGCAGAGCTGGAAGCCCATCTGTTAATGGCAGTGGTGAGAATAAGCGCTGACGCTGTCCTGCATGTCAGCTTGGGGCTGGACACCTACTGCTTATACATCCTGCATGAGGTGCTGTGCTTTGTGTTGGGCCTGCTGTATATAAGAATCTTCTTCCCCTCTGCTTCCCCTGGACCATCGGGGCAGACATGTTCTGAGAATAGCTGCTCACCCACCACGGAGGCATCACTCATGCTTCTGGTACTGCACTCATCCTGCTGCCTGCCTGAATAGACACTGAGAATGAGAAATGAGACTTAAACCCAGGTCCCTATATAGTAAACTGCAGTGCTAACTACTAGACTGTTAGGCCGGCCCTCGTAGTGGGCTTTGTAGTTCACATGAAAGGTGCCAGACTGAAAACACTGGAGTTCAGAGCCCTTTATGTACATGATGGTTACAACACAAGTATCTGTGGATGCAAGCTTCCCTGCACTGCTTTACCAGTGTGTTTCAGCCTTGTTCTGAAAGGGCCACTTCAGAGAGGTGAGAAGGTAACCCTAACTGTGTGCTGTTTTATCCTTGGTCTCTCTCTTCTGAGATTGCCAGCAGGAGTGAGAGTTAGTGCAGTTGTAATGGTGGTTTTTGTGATTGTATGAACCAGTCTACTAAAAACTGGACTGTGACCCTCACTGGTGCAGTTTGTTTCACAGGTGCACGTTATTTTAGCTTGCACACTCCAGCTGTGCTACAAACATGTCTGTTGTACTTTTTAATGACAGAAACAAATGGTCTCTGTTTAATTAATGAAAGGGGCATTAGCTAGGAATTTCTTACCCTCTAAAGAGTAGTCTACTTTGATTTTTCTTTATTTTCTAGATGGATTTAATGCCATTTGTAAATAAAGCTGGATGTGAATGTCTTAATGAAAGTGATGACAATGGGCTTGAAAATTGTTTCCACAAAGACTCTACCTACTTGGAATCTGACTGTGATGAACAAGTAAGAGTATTCTGTTTTTTTTTTTTTTTTTTTTTCTTTTCTTTGATGAATATTTTTTTGTTCCTCCCTAGTCTACCTACAGCAACTCCCAACCCCGTTCCTACCTTCTCCTATAAAAAAATGCTTCATGCTGGCTTGGTAGTACAACTGTCTATGCTGGTGACATTGGGTCATGAAAGGATTCTAATTGCATGGGGCTGGTTAAGGGAAGGAGTATCGAGCTTCCCAAGAACCGCCGTCCTCCCTTGGGGATGGGGGTCATTGTTGCATGCATGCATGTCATTGCAAAGCAGCACCTGTGGGGTTGGGTGGTGTTCGAAAACAGAGCTGAAAAATCTCTGGTCTGCCGGGATACTGCTGTCATCCCCTGCAGGCCCACACATGACTGACCGAGCAAGTCGTCCACCACATCTGTGGTTCTGCATAAGAGGTAGTTAACCTGAAAGTCCCTGGAAAGCTCGGTGACTGGTTTGTGTGGGGGTGGAGTTGGGCATCATGAGGAAGGAGACTGAGCTGGAGCAAAATCTCTGTGGGGGGGGATCCTTACAGGTGATGGTTCATGAATAGGGTCCCCCATACTCAATATACAGGGAAAGCCCTTTTAAACAAGATATTAGGCTAACCTGTAGGTGGCTGTTTGATCTCTATTGCTAAATCTGTGGTGGATGGCCTGCCTCGTGGGTCAATCATGCGTGGGTTTGCAGAGGTGGTGAAGGAGAAAGGGTGGCATTTGAGAGGCATAAAGAAACACAGAGGCAGGAAGACGAGGAGTTTTACCTTATAAGGCACAGAGAAGCAGGCAGTTTGTTGAGTGGAGCAAAGGTGCAGACAGAGGTATGAATCACCAAAAGGGTCATTGTGGGGGGTGTAAGGCTTTCTTCAGATATGTAAGTGAGAAGAGGAAAGCAGTGAGGAGGGATTTTGAGCATTAATAGGTTGGGGGGCTGTGCAGAAAAGGACCAAGAAAAAAGCAGACATCCTAAATGGGTACTTCTGCTCAGTCTTCACAGTGGAGGGAGGAAGAACAGACCACCAGGGAGTAGCAAGATTGGGGGTGGGCACAAGTTCATTCTCAGAGGAAAGAATCCAGAAGTGCGTGCAGCTGAGGGGTGCCGACAGAGAGGACAGCCTGGACAACTGTCCCGGGCCCAGGTGGCTCAGGGGGTCCCAGATTTACACATTTGTATGTCTTGGGGATGGGAGAAGGGCCCCAGACCTAAAGGTGCCTGGGCCTTGAAATTTCTGTCGGCACCCCTGAAGGTGGACAAAGCGATGGAACTGGATGGGATAAACCAAAGGGTTGTAAAGGAGCTCAGAGAGGTGCCGTCTGCCCCACTTACGGCGTTATTCAACAGCTCACTGGAAACGGATGTGGCTGCAGAGGACTGGAAAAGAGCTGATGTGGTCCCTCTACATAACAGCAGCAGGGAAGAGGCTAGCAACTGTAGACAGGTCAGTCTTGCATCATTGGTGGGGAAATTCATGGAAACTGTGCTGAAAG
This sequence comes from Neoceratodus forsteri, assembly GCA_016271365.2. Classification (NCBI taxonomy): domain Eukaryota; kingdom Metazoa; phylum Chordata; order Ceratodontiformes; family Ceratodontidae; genus Neoceratodus; species Neoceratodus forsteri. Next base: position 1,268,375,154 of record CM057449.1, on the reverse strand, counting down.
AAAGCCTGGTTGAGTATTTTGAATCTTTATTATAATAATGTATCTTTCCTGGTGAAAAATTCAATAAATAAATAAAATAATAATCTTACAGAACGCAATTCATAGATGTCAAAGTACTTTAACAATATAAACAAGTAGAAATATTAAAACCATAAATAGTTGAAATTCAGTGACAACAAACAGAATCAATTCGGAATCAACTAACGGAGAATGCAGAATTTAAATAAGTTTTCAGTGCCGTTTTTAAAGCTCTCCACAGTCAGGCACTTACGAACCCAATGAGGTAGAGAATTCCACAAGGCAGGGGCTGCAAATGAACCTTGGGAATCTTTAGCAGTCACTCGCCGGCGGAGCGGTCGGGAGGGGCAGTAGAGGCGAAGAAGCTCTTGCAGGTAGCGCACCCCCTGTCCGTGTAGGGCTTTATAGGTCAGCAAGCTGACCTTGAAGGTGATCCGCCATTGAACTGGCAGCCAGTGCAGCTCATGCAGCACTGGTGTAATGTGGCTAGATCGAGAGAGCCCAGTCAGTAACCTGGCTGCTGCATTCTGCACCAGCTGCAAACGGTGGATATCAACCCCCGGTAGCACTAGATACAGGGCATTACAGTAATCCAGACGGGAGGTCACAAAGGCATGGACCAGTGTCTGAAGATTGTTGGGCGGAACCAGATGATTAATCTGGGCGATATTCCTCGGGTGGTAAAATGAGGTCTTGATGACGGATGACACTTGAGATTTCAGGGTCAGTTCCTCATCAAAAATAATGCCCAGACTCCTCACCTATTCAGAAGTCCTCGACTGGCAGCACCTCGGCACAAGTCCAAATGACTGCCCAGCCGAAGACCCCTCTACCTAACGACCTGGGTCCACTTCAGAACCTCGGCCCTGTCAGGATTTAGCTCCAACCAGTTGGCACTCATCCAGTACTGGATCTCTGATAAACAGTTGTTAAATACCAAGACTGCTACATCCTGTTCAGGTGCAAAGGACATGTACAGCTGGGTATCATTTGTATATCAGTGAAAACTCTGTTTGTGCCACCTTACAGTGTCCCCCAGCGACAACATGTACATCGCAAACAACATGGGTGACAGCACAGAACCCTGCGGGACCCCGCATGGCAGGGAGAATGCATCAGAGGAATAAATCCCTGACACTACTCTCTGAAACCTGCCAGTGAGGAAGGAGTGAAACCATCTGAGGATTGCATCTGACAGTCCACAGATGAACCCCAGGCACTCTAGCAGCACTCCATGGTCCACGGTGTCAGATGCCGCGGAGAGATCAAGGAGGACCAGGATGGTACGGCTCCTCCAATTTCTTGCTATAAGGAAGTCATTGAGCACCTGAACAAGGGCAGTCTCAGTACTATGTCTCTTCCTAAATAATAACTTTATTTCTCAAAAGCACCTTTCAAAATATCAAGGTGCTTTACAAAAGGATTGACATAAGAATAATAGAAACAAATACAGTATAAAACAATAATCAATGGGGTTCAGTTCACTAAATACCATTAAAAGCCTGGGACCGGGGGCGCTGCAGAGCAGCTTACTGGCAAGATGCATTGCTTTTCAGTTCTGCAGATGTTTCTGCTTTAAACTCTAAAAATAGCAATTTCAAGCAAGAATTCAGTTGAAATTCGGGTTACACTGTGTAGCTAAGATCGTACTACGAAGAACGACACCATAAGCTAATAAGGGGCGCACTCAGAAAACTACCACCAGCCATGCTAAAAGTGTGGTAGCGAACTCTAACCAGGCCACATCCTTGACTGGTAATACTGCAGGATTGGATCCTCTGTGGAAGGCCCTGCAAGCCTCCATGCAGGCTATAGATCTGAAAGTTGAATCAGTCCTGCAGCGCTTTGCGGAACAAGATGCAAAGTTGGCCATAGCATCGCAAATTGCAGACGTGGCAGAAAGGACTGCAAACCAAGCATTAGCAACTGCAGCAAAAATTGTACAAGAAAATACTCAAATGAGATATCGCCTCGAGGCATTGGAGAATGCGAATCGGGCATCCCATATTAGAATTATAGGGCTTCCAGAGGGGAGCGAAGACACAGATTTATTGGCTTTCTTCCAGTCTTGGTTACCTGTTGCCCTGAACCTGCCCAGAGATACCGCTGGAGACCAATTTTTAAGGGCCATCCGAATAACACCTAGAGCAGCAGGGCCTCGCGGTGAAGCCCCCAGAGTGGTGCTCCTCGTCACGACTAGTGCCAGCGTTCGTGATCGTGTCTTACAGGCGGTACGGGCAGCGGATGGACTTTCGTTTAATGGGGCCACAATACATCTATTCCCGGACTTATTCTTCTCCACGAGGGCAAGGTGCAAGAAATTTGACGCGGTCCGAACACGGCTTCGAAGTCTGGGGGTGAGCCATACACTATTGATGCCTGCACACTTAAGAATCCGTTACGGTGGGCGTACATACCAGTAGAGCAATCCATTGGAGGTGGGCAAGAAGGCCGAAGCCATCACTCGAGAATTCAGTTCAACCAACGCTCAACTTGGCTCTGGCTCAGGGTTGGAAGATGAGGATGAAACCTGAAACGCGAGGGTCTACTCTTGGTATAGACGCTTGAGTATTTTGACACTGATTTTCCTGATGTTACAAGGGATGTTTCAAATAAGAATAGAATAGTAGCTATGGGTTTATCTTGCTTTGATGACATTTTGTATGTTAATCAGCATACTGTTTAGTAGTGCTACATTATATAAGGAGTATATTTTCTTCACAGGATTTGGGGACATATCGGCACTGGTTGCTGAGTAACGAATATATGCAAGGGCTGTATATTGGACTGGCATTCCAAAAGCCTTAGCAGGCTGTAGTTTTTCTGGACAATAATTTAGTTTATTCTTTTTATGGGTTTACCTCCCACATCCTTAAATCTGTCTGTGTAGACTGACCATTCTATATACATTGCATGTATTTGTTTGTACCTTAATGTGAAGTCTTACAGCTCTGTAAGATGTAAAGTTGTTGCTTTATTATAAATGCAATAAATATAAAGTTAAAAAAAAGCCTGGGACCATAAAAAGATTTTTAATGCTTGTTTAAAGCCTCCCATTATCATGCACTTCCGAAGCAGATGGGGTAGAGAATTCCAGAGGGTAGGGGCAACTTACATAAAGGCACGGGCCCCAGAAGATTTCAAAGACCCCCTCGGGATCTCTAGCAACCCCTCGTCAGCCGAACGGTGCTGTCGCTCTGGGCGATGGGGAACCAGAAGCACTTTCATGTAGTCGGGGCCAAGTCCATGTAGGTCTTTATAAGTCAGTAAACCAACTTTAAAGGTGATCCACCACTGAATTGGCAGCCAGTGCAGAACAGGGGTGATGTGAGATGTCCAAAAGACCCCTGTCAGTAATCGTACTGCCGCGTTCTGCACTAGCTGCAAGTGGTGGATATCAACCCCAGGAAGCCCCAAGTACAGGGAGTTACAGTAATCAAGGCACGAGGTCATGAAGGCGCGAACAAGTGTAGAAAGGTCTCCAGACTGAACAAGGTGCTTAATCCTGGTGATGTTCCTGAGATGGTAAAAGGAAGACTTGATGACAGCCGACACTTGAGATCGTAAGGTCAGCCCGTCGTCAAGCACCACCCCCCGGTCCCGCACCCGTTCAGAGGTAAGGAGCTGGGTTCCCCCTCAGTAAATTCCAGAGGGCTGGCCAGTCCTCAACCCCTCTATCCAGCTACCCGGCTCCACAACCATCACCCACCTCAGTCTTATCCGCGTTCAACTTTAGCCAGCTCTAATTCATCCAGTCCTGGATTTCAACAAGGCAGTTGTTAAATACCGAGAGAGTACTATGCTGGTCGGGTGCGAAAGACAAGTAGAGCTGGGTATTAGCGTAGCAGTGAAACCTCAGCCCATATCATGTTAGTGTCTCCAAGGGGCAGCATATACACTGCAGACAACATGGGGAAGCACTGAGCCCTGAGGTACCCTACATGACTGCAAAAATCGGTCAGAGGAAAAGACCCCAGACACCACTCTCTGGGATCTGCCAGTGAGGAAAGATGAAAACCACCTGAGGACTGTATGTGTCAGGCCTCAGGCGCTCAAGCAGTACCCCATGATCCACAGTGTCAAAAGCTGAAGAGAGATCAAAGGGCACCAGAATGGAATGGCTTCTTCGATCTCTCACCATCAGGAGATCATTGAGCACCTGAACCAGCGCAGTCTTGGTACTATGCCTCTTTCGAAAACAGGGCTGGAGAGGTTCATAGATGTTATGGATGGTCAGGTGGTTCTCCAGTTTTACTGCCACTACTTTCTCAATAACCTTCCCTATAAAGGGAGGTTAGAGGTTGGTCTGTAGTTAACCAGAGAGTCAGGGCCCAGAGAAGTTTTCTTCAGGAGAGGTGTTACCAGCGCCTCCTTCAGGGAGCTTGGGAACGCACCCAAATCAAGGGAGCACAGGACTTTCTCAACCAGGACCGGGCCGATGACATCACAACATCCCATGATCAGGGAGGCGGGACCCAGAGCCAGACTACAGCATGTAGGGTGCATACTCTGGACAATCCTACATGACATCCGCGAACTGCGTCAGGTCAGCGGAGCTCCAGGAAACATGAGGTGAGGTGACCAAGCACCAATCAACAACGTCCCCCATAGAGAGAGAGTCAGAATGATCTCTGACCTAATGTCGGCCACCTTATTCTCAAAGAATCGAGCAAGCTCATCGCACTCCATTTGCGAAAAGGTCTTTGGAACTGCAGGCAGGTTGGGTTGCACAGCCTGCCCACAAGAGCTGGGCTGGTTGATTCTGAGCGGCAGCAGTCTCCCCGGACAGGAATTCTGTCTTCTTATGAGAGATTGCTGATTGGTAGGTCTGGTAATGCTCTACCAATTTAAGGTGGTCAACCTCCCAGGTAGATTTCCGCCAGTGACGCTCTAGCCTACGTCCTAGTCGCTGCAACTCCTTCAGGGACCCATCAAACCAAGAGGCCCGAGGGCGAAGGGGGAAGGGACGAACACGGACAGGAACAATCAAGTCCAGGGCCGTGGAAATGGCCTTATTATAGGCCAGTACTAAAGCCTCTGGACCCGTGCTGGCCACAGGAAACTCCGAGAGGTCAGTCGCCACTGCCGGGCCTTTGGAGCTCACTTCCTGTAAAGGGTGGTAACTGACCTTCTCCACAGGGGTAGGCCTATGATGGGGGTGCAAATGTTGAACCTCATGGTGTAGTGATCGGACCATCCTACAGGTTCCACCCCCAAGTCGAGGCCTCAATCCCCAGGAGGAAAACCAAATCAAGAGAGTGGCCGTGCTGATGGGTGGCAGAGGTAACAATCTGTGTAAGGCCCAGTGATGTCATCAGCTGGAGGAAGTGCTGTTCAAATTACGAGAGTTTGTCATCGACCCAGGCGTTAATGTAGCCCAGAACCATCAATATGGGCGACTCCAGCGACATGACGACAAAGTCCGCTGTTTCCTGCAGGAATTGCTTCTCATCCCCTGGTGGACTGGAGATGAGTGCTATCCTGCAGCCCACACCTGCCACCACGGTACAATCAAAAGATATGGCCTCCTCAACTGGTACACTCGTAAGGCCCGACTCGGTCTTAAAACAGACCACTACCCCCCCCCCCCATGGTCCAGTCCCGACTAGAAGATATCATAGATGTCATGGATGGCAAGATGATCGTCCAGCTGCAGTGCATTCACCTTCTCAACAACCTTACCCACAAAGGGAAGGTTAGAAACAGGCCTGTAGTTGGCGAAACAGTCCGGGTTGAGAGAAGATTTCTTGAGAAGGGGTGTCATCACTGCCTCCTTTAGGGAACCCGGAAACTCCCTGATCTCTTAACGATTATTGGACAATCTCAGCCAGGACTGGGCCAATGACCTCAACACACACCACAAGGAGGTGGGTTGGGCCCAGGTCCAAACTACAGAAGGTCGGCCGCATACTCGGGACGATCCTCATGACATCCAAGATCGCCACCTGATTGAAGGCAGACCAACCAGACTGAGGCACTGTGATCACCCCCCCCCCGAACACGCCATACCCATTAGAGTGGGCTGAACTGATTGCAGACCTGATGTCAGCAATCTTAACCACAAAGAAGCACGTGAACACGTCACATTTCTCGTGACAAGGCTGTCTGTGACTGTAGGCAGGCTGGATTGCACAGTCTGTCCACAGTTTGGAAGAGCTGAGCAGGTTGGTTCCATGCAGCAGTAATCTCCCCAGACAGGAACTCTGCCTTTTTATAGGAGATCACTGATTGATAGTCTGCATAATGCATCATCAATTTGTTTGTCGGCATCAAGGCCAGATTTCCGCTAGTGGCACTCCAACCTTCGCTGTACTCTCCTCATCTCCCTCAAGATCCCATCAAACCTTGGGGACCGGGGACGAAGGGAGAGGGTGAACCAGACAGGAGCGATAGAGTCCAGAACCGCCACCAGGGCCCTATTATAGGCCTGCAGTAGATTCTCTGGACCCTTGCTTGCACTTGGAAGTCCAGATAGCTGGCTGCGAGACCACAGGCAGCATGGATTTATGAGGGGGAAGGGGATGTGAAACGAGTTTGATCGATTTCTTTGGGTAATTAAGGAAGTAGATCAATGGAAGGCTGTTTACGTGGCCTATCTGGACTTCAGCAAGGCCTTAGACACTGTGCTTCACAGTTGGATGCTAAACTGAGCAGCTTAGGGGTGGGATCCGAAGTGGTGAATTAGGTTAGAAACTGGTTAAAGGATAGGAGACAGAAGGTGGTGGCAAATGGTACTCCCTGGAAAGATGGAAGAATGAGCAGCAAGGTTTCACAAGGCTCAGTACTCGGACTGGCTCTCTTTAGTGTCTTAACTCATTGCTTCCTAGAAGACGCCTGTAGGTGGCAGCAAATGTACTGCAGTGTGTACTGGAACGACTACAGAAGTCTCCTACAGACTTCCTGTGTATTCTAGTAATGTCTGAAGACATCACACACGTTTTAATATTACTTGCCAGCCAGAAATGATTAGAATTGACTGCATAGCACCATTTAGAAAGGTAATGTTGTGTTGAACAACTTTGCCAGTGACACTTTGTGCGTATCATGTTCACTTAAGGAGTTATTTACATTTGTTTATGACATGGTGTTTATGGCAGACATTTTGTCCTTCAGGAACCACCTAAGCACTTTGAAGAAAACACACATTCTGGGTATCTCGGCCAGTATAAAACAAAAACCGAATTGAGCATAATTGATTGCATAGCACCGTTGCAAATGCAATTTTGTGTGGAACAACTTTGCTACTGATATGTTGTGTGTATCGTGTATATTTTAGGAGTTATATGCATTTGTTTGTGGTATGGTGTTTATGGTTTAGATTCGTCTCTCAAACCTCACCAACACACCTTGACTAAAATGGGGAACAATTATGTTTAATACTACAAAAATTTTTTTTTTTTCAACAAACACTACATCTAATGTTTGGATGCCTAATTTGGTGGTGTTATGTTACACATTTCTCAACAAAAAAAAAATGGCTTATGGTGCATTTTTTTGTGGAAAACTAGTTTTTTTTGCTGTTTCAACCAGCATAGGAAAAAAACTAAATTACCTATTAATACTTGCATACCATCGTTGAAAAGGTAATCTTATGCTGAACAAGTTTGCCACTCAGACTTTGTGCCTAGCACTTATGTTTTTTGTGCTATTAGCATTTGTTTGCAGTATGCCGCTTATGGCTTGATTTTGCTTAAAAGGGCCCAGGATTCACTGTTAAAAGTAAACGGGAGACAAATGCTGCAACTTCAGAGAGTTCCTTTGGAGGCAAAATCGCAACTCAGAAAAAGTGTCTGCCTCCGCGGGACCTGTCGCCGGTCACTAGAGAACCACAAATCAGACACCCCCATCGTCGGGCACCAGGCCGTTGACATCGGACAGGACAGTAGAGCCATTAATACAACCCCAGCGGCCCACCGATTTTGCGAGGCCTGCAGACCTCTTAAGACCCGTGGAGATCGCTGTACCGAAACTAAGCATACCTGACGATACCACCATGTTGGATTCGGATAGTGACTCTGCTCACTCATCGGACTATACATCACCTATTCTAGATGAACCAAAGCTTAGGGTATCTCCAGAATCTCCTCCTGAAGATCCCTCTTTTACAGAGCTCCTCAAAAACATTCAGGCTACATATGACTGGCATACTGTGGATCAAGATCCCCAGTACTAGAAGACTGGCAGAACATTTGGAACTCTCGGATTTATTGCCTACATGCACACCGCCCTGAATAGGGCCACATGAGGATTTGGCTTCCACAATCAGGAAACAACCAGCTTCACTGGCACCTGTGGCCAGAAAAGCTGACCATTTATACCAGACACCTGTGAAAGTAAAGACCACCGCAGTGTTCACTGTAAAGCAGATTCCGTGGTCATCAGTGCTGCCTACGACCGTTCAGCAAAACCTGAACACCTTAGTACCTCTCCTCCGGACAAAGAATCTAAGGTCATTGACCAATTCGAGAAGACAGTCTACTCTTCTTCAACCTTGGCTATTGGGGCTCTTAACTATACTTCTCACATGGTGGTCTACCAGAAATCCATTTTAGGTCAACTGGAGTCCAAGATAGATAAAACTCCCTGACTCTTGAGTTGAAAGAATAAATGGTCCGGCATGATCAGATTGACTAGATCAGCTAGCCAACACACTCTGAGGGCCATTTATGATGCTGTGGACGCCTCAGCGAGGGAACCAGCCACTGTAGTCAACATCAGGAAACACGCATGGCTGAGGATTGCAGGCCTTGCAGCTGAGGTACAGACAACAATCCAAGACACCCCTTTTAGAGGTCCGGTCTTGTTTGGAGGAGATGTCAGAGACATCATTACAGAGTTACAGTACGAGGGCAAAGTCTTGTGCTCTGTCCAGTTTATGTACAAGCCTCCATAAAAGCCCAAGCAACCATTTTGTCTGCAGCAACGCTGCCAACAGAGGCCGTAGCAAAACTGATGTCAGAACAAATGTCTAGGCCACTTTGGCAGGAATGGCTCCCCCGGCCAAATCACATAGAGCTTCGGGATCCGCTCCCTCCACTCTCCCCACTGCCTCCTGACTCACTGGGACCCCTCCCTTCTCTGGACCCAGGGGAACGAGTAGGAGGCAGATTTGCCAGCCACCTGCCAGGATGGGAGGCACTAACCACAGATTCATGGGTACTCCAGCTGGTGGCCCAAGGCCACACAATAGAGTTTGGAGAGAGACCTCCAGCAAAACCTCCAGGTCACTCTTATTATCCCCCAAGTTATATCCCTCTAGTAAGAGAAGAAATTAACTCTCTGCCGGCAAAAGCAGCAGTAGAGCCGGTTCCTTTGGATCAAATAGGAAGGGGATTCTGCTCGCACTTCTTCCTGGTTCCCAAGAAGACTGGCGACCTCAGACTAATACTGGACCTAAGTACACTGAACATCTTTGTGGAATACAAGAGGTTCAGAATGCTATCCCTTCCAGATCTGATTCCACTCTTGCAGAAGAACTGGTTGTGTGCACTGGACATGTAGGTTGCTTACCTGCTCACCCCAGTTTTCCTGTGCCACCACAGGTTCCTCAGATTCTGTTTTCATAGAGAGCATTTTCAGTTTGAAGTGCCTAGCGGTGGTGGCAGCAGCTTTACTCAGATGGGGTGCAGGTGTTCCCTTACCTCGACGATTGGCTTCTTTTGGCCCTGTCGAGGGACAGCCTAGCCCAAGCTCCTTCTGTGACCCTGGACCTTTTCAGACAGGTGGACATTATGGTCAGCTACCCCAAGTCGCACCTTTCTCCTACCCAACACCTACAATTTATTGGAGCAGTGTTGGACACAGTCATCAGCGAGCGTAGAAAGACAAAGGGAGGGAGGGATAGTGAGGCTGAATAGAATGAACGGTGGGTGGGCAGAGGGGGACAGTGAAAAAGCAGGAATACTGAACGAATATTTCTGCTCAGTATTCACAAAAGAGGAGGGGGAAGTGCCTAATCCAATTAACAGAAGCACTCTTGATAGGGGGGTCGATCCCAGTCCTTTCACAGAAGAAAGGGTTCTGCAAGAACTCCTAAAACTGAAGGTGGACAAAGCAATGGGTCCTGATGGAATTCATCCCAGAATTCTAAAAGAATTGAGGAAGGAACTAGTGAAACCACTGGCTACTCTTTTTAATAAATCATAGGAGGATGGTGTGGTACCCGAGGACTGGAGGAAGGTGGATGTGATTCCCCTTCACAAAAGTGGGACCAAGACAGAGGCAGGAAACTACAGACCTGTCAGTCTGACCTCTGTAGGGAAAGTGATGGAGTCACTTTGAAGGAAAGAATAGTTGAGTACCTAGAGGTCAGTGGAGCACAGGATCCAAGGCAGCATGGGTTCACAGCGGGAAGGTCATGTCAGACGAATCTAATAGATTTCTTTGAGGGTGACCAAAGTAGTAGACCAGGGAGGGGCTGTGGACGGGCCATCCTAGACTTTAGCAAGGCATTTGACAAAGTCCCACACAAAAGATTATTAGTCAAATTAACCAGCCTGGGAGTGGGTCCCAGGGTGGTAGCCTGTAAAACATTGGCTGGACAACAGGACACAGAAGGTAATTGTAAATGGAGTCCACTTGAAGAAAGGGTGGTTACCAGTGGGGTACTGCAGGGTTCAGTATTGGGTCCAGTCATTTTTAATGTCTTCATCAGTGACATTGCAGAGGGACTGAAGGAAAGTATGCCTTTTGCAGATGACACAAAGATCTGCAACAGGGTTGATGCACAAGGAGGTGTGGAAAGGATGAAAAGGACTTGGCAAGGTTGGAGGAATGGTCAGACGATGGCAGCTAGGATTCAATGCAAAAAGTGCAAATAATGCACCTGGGAAACAAGAACCCAGGGAAGAATACACAATGGGTGGGGAGGTAGTAACAACAACAAAACAGGAAAGGGACCTGGGGTAATCATATCAGATGACCTTAAGGTTAGCAAGCAATGTGAGAAGGCAGTAGGGAGGGCCGGGGTATACTGGGATGTATAGGAGAGGCATCAGCAGAAAACAGGAAGTTGTTATCCCTCTGTACAGACAGTTGGTGAGACCCCATCTGGAATACTGTGTCCAGTTCTGGAGACCCCATCTCTGCAAGGACATAGACAGGATAGAGGCAGTCCAGAGGAGGGCAACTAAAATGGTGCAGGGTCTGCAAGAGAAGTCAGATAAGGAGAGACTAAAGGAGCTTAATATGTATACCCTTGAGGAAAGAAGGAGAGGGGGGACATGATAGAAACTTTCAAGTACCTCAAGGGAATCAACAAAGTCCAAGAGGGTAGCATCTTTCAGAAAAGAGACTTGCAAGAACAAGGGACACAATTTAAAGATAGAAGGAGGGCGGTTCAGGGCAATGTGAGGAAGTATTATTTCAGAGAGGTAGTGGATGCATGGAACAGCCTTCCTGAGGAAGTTGGGGGTCTAAAACTGTGGAGAATTCAAGGGCATGGGACAGACATAAGGCAATTCTTGTGGGGCGGGAAGATATAGGCTGTTGGTTAACTAGGATCTGCGGCCTATCCTGTAGGTAGGGAAATGGGCAGACTAGATGGGCCTAGCGGTCCTTATCTGCCGTCAAAGTCTATGTTTCTATGTTTCAGTCCAGGGGAGAGCCTTCCTGCCATCAGACAGGACTGAGATTCCTTAGCAACAAGCACACTTTGTGGCCCCTCGGAGAAGGACCTCAGCCAGAACTGTCCTCTGTCTTCTCTGCCTTATGGCAGCGGCCATCCCTGCGATGCCCCTGACCAGACTTTATGGGTCACACAGTGGACCCTCCGGGTTCAGTGGGACAAGAGATCAGACTATGTAAATCGTGAGATTCTGGTCTCGAAGCCAATGGCTCGGGACCTGTTGTGGTGGCAGGACCTAGGCAACCTCTAGGGTGTACCGTTCTGCTCCGATATCCCCACCTAGACCCTAACGACAGATGCCTCCAGGATGGGTTGGGGAGCACACCTGGGGGTTCACAAGACCCAAGGCTCTTGGTCCATCAGCGAACTCTCGCTCCACATCAACATACTTGAGGAGAACAGTGCTGAATGCCTTATGGACTTTTCAGCAGCTAGTTCAGCTGGGACTGGTCATGATCCAGACGGACAATATGTGTGTCATCTGGTGCATAAACAAATAAGGAACTTGCTCGTACCTCCTCTGTCAAGAAGCGATGAAAGTATGGTACTGGGTAGTGCAACACCGTCTTCACCTTATGGCGGTGCATGTTCCAGGTGTACAAAACATACTAGCGGATGTACTCAGTCGCACTTAGGCCAGGGCCCATGAGTGGAAACTGAGACAGTCAGTCGTAAACAACATCTTCGAAAGATGGGGAAGGCCAGACCTGTATCTGTTCGCATCCCCATCCAACATAAAACTACCAGCTTTCTGCTCGTTTCAGGTCGTGGTGTTTTCTGGCAAGACGCTCTCTTTCTATGCTGGAAGGGGAGGTTCATGTACGCCTTCCCACCACTTCTGCTAATGCAGAGAGTTCTATTGATACTTCAGGCAGAAGAAGCACAAATGATTCTGATCACACCCTTTTGGCCGCAACAGATCTGGTTCTGTCTGCTTCAACAACTGTCTGTGGAACCTCCGGTTCCCCTGCCCATTTGTCAGGATCTCTTGACCCAGGAACAGGGCACCCTGGTTCATCCAGGCCTTTGGTCCCTTCACCTACATGCATGGCACCTGCTGACATAGCTGCCGCTTGATTTGGTGTTTTCCCTAGAGTAGCACAAGTTCTAGTGGAGACCAGAAAGCCGTCCACCAGATCCACTTATGCCATGAAGTGGAAAAGATTTTCCATGTGGACCACGTCTGAGGAGTAGGAACCCTTCTCCTTCCCAGTTCTGCAGGTCTTGGAATATCTCCTGTACCTATTTGACCTGGGACTCAGTTATTCGTCCTTGAAGTTCCACTTATCTGCCATTTCTGCCTACCGCATTTTGGTGGGTGGCAGATCTTTGGCGCAGCTAGAAGTATCCAGACTTTATTGAAAGGGATTCTCATTTGAGACCCCCAGTCGGAAGCCCTGCTCTTCCCTGGGACCCCATGGAAATTTTTTTAGCTAGCAGTACCCAGCGGGGACCGCCCCTTGACGCTGGACCACCTCTGACTTCCGCCAATGGTATAAAAGGGGCGGTCCCTAGCCACATACCAGTTCTTTTCCGTCAATTCCGCTCACATCTGCTCCACGGATGCCTACTGCTAACAGTTGACTGCCATTTTCGCTAACTTTTTCTACAAAGTTTTGTTATTGTTTAACTGCATAATCTGTGCATATCTTTTCCGTCATCCTCCATTCAGCGACTGAAATCCAAGTGCGCTACCGGGAAGCAAATCCTGGCCCAAGACGGTCACTCTGCCTGCCTCGTCTGCCTGGAGCCCAACCACGGCGCAGGCTCCAGCCCGCACTGCCGATGTTTCAACCGCCGGACTTGCATCCGTTGACTGAAGACGTTGAAGATCTACCTTTTAGAACAGCAGCTGGCCACCATGCAAAAGACCCTGTTGGGCCTAGGATCCCCTTCTTCTTTGGGGGCCAGGGACTTCTCACAAATTTAAGGAGAAAAAGTTCAGTGGAAAACATCATCATGAGAAGGACAGGACCCACTTGGACTCCCGATCCAGGTCTCTGCATAGAAAAATGGCCAGCTCCATTCCTTCCTCTCGTGGGTGGTCAGACTGTGCCATCCCCCCTACTCCCCACCAACCCAAGTTTCCTGCTGGTTGCCAGTCTTGAAACCCCCGGTGTCAGCGTGTACGTCAAGCGGTGTTTTTTCAGGGCAAGGTCCTTCGGCCCCCTCCCTTAGTCGTGGGCCCTACAGCCATGCCTCCAGGTCAGAGTTTAGGGATTCCGCCATTAAAGAGGCGGTGACAGCCTCCCTGCCACCCCTCACCAGTTGAAGGCTTCCTCCTCCTCCTCAGATTGTCCAGCTGGACCAGACAACAGGAAGCGGTGTTTGGAACTAGAGTCTCACCCTGACGCCAGCTCTCCGAAGCGTTGGGCATCAGACTCCTGGTGCTCGACCCAGACATCTTCGCCTTTGGGTTCTTCCCTGCCACCTGTGCCCCCCTAAGCTACTGTCGGAAGGGGCGCAGCTGCTGGCCAAGGAGATGCCCGACCTGTTGACGGGCAGTCAGACGTCGGGTCATCCAGTCGACCTGCCGTCAGCTCTGACACCACCCCAGGACCAGACGCCAGAGAAACCTAAATCACCAGAGCATATGTTGGCTCCCGACAAGCTTCCAGGTCCACCACCTGCCTGACGACAGGTCTGAGACACCAGGCCCATTGGCCTCATCCATGGTCTCTCTGGCCGAAGTCAAGGACCTTTTCAGTTCCTGGTGGGACACAGTCAGGAAAGACATTATCCCCAAGGAACCCCAGGTTCCCACGCCGTAGCCTCTCCCCGTAGACTCCCCGCAGCGGCTACTGTGACTCCCGCGGTTGCCACCTCCCCACAGGAACAGATCTCTAGCTCATTCGGACAACAGGTCTTCCGAATGACGGAGTCCTCGTTTGAGATTGTCCTCCAGGCGTTGCAGGAGGAGGCACCAGCATTCCCGCTCCAGATCTTCCTTAAGGTCATGCAACTCTAATTCTTCCACCTCCTTCAGATCCTCAGGGGAGTTTTCCTCTTCTCTCCACCACCCTGACCCTCCGGTGGATTCACCTCACCCCCCCCCAGATGATCCCACATTCTCGGACATGATGCGTCACAACCAGTTTTTAAATTGGTGGGAAACCGAGGATCTTGATCCAGAGAGAAGGAGGCTGGCTCATTTCTTGGGTATGAATAAGCTCAAACCTTTAGTCATTGCTCCCTTTCAGTACGCTACCAGGCTAGCCAGGAGGCAACCTTCGACAGCCTCCGCTATACCTAAGAAAGCGGACAAGATATATCGTACCTCGACGACTAAGTCGTTCTGACGGAAAATTATTCCAGGGATCATTTAAAAATATAATTACGCAAGAACTGACTATAACGGTAGATCTTTGAGAGAGGCTCTTGCAGTAGGTGCTACTTTCCCTTCCACTTTCCCTCCAGGTTTTCATCTGCCTTTTCTCCTACTATAGCTTTTCAGCTCCAGGAGCCCACTACTACCTCTTGTCACACCTTACTGGGTCTCCGGCTGGAGAACTGGAGGGCGGGTGTGGGGACCGCTTACTATATAGCGCCACGGTGATGTCTGTCATGTGACGCCGGGTGGGTGGTCCCTTGCCAGACATTGCTAGCTAAAAGTTTTCCATGTCGTCCTGGCGCCTGATTTCTTCAGTCCTGCCTGTTAGTACCTACTGCAAGAGCCTCTGTTGAAGATCTGCTGTTACGGTAAGTTCCTACGTAACTGTACTTTTATATGATCCCTGGAATAATTTTCCTTGTTCAGAGTCCATGTAAACTGCAGATTTGTTTACTATAGTTTATACTGACTCTGTTTTTTTTTCTTTATTTGTTATGCTGTATTTCCTCTTCTGCCAGCCCCCATTGGTCCGATCTACACACGGTTAGCCCCGCCACACACCCTGGGACTTACCTCACTCCAGAACACCCCTGACTTACCCCCAGGGACAGGGCCACCAGGGGTCCCCTTCCCCCTGATGGAGACTGAACAGGAGCAAGAGCCCGGTTGGTGGCGTGTAACGTGGGGGCGGATGTTATGTGCCAGCAGAACCTGCATTTTCCCATTTTCTTCCTGGGAGGCGTGTCGTGCAGTGACATTGGGGGTTGCATGCTGAAAGTCTGACATGCCTCCCAGATGGAGTCAGTCCTGGCCATCATACCCCAGGCTACCACAAGGTTTACTTCAACACCAACGACTCCCGAGGAGGCAGTCCACAGGACGCCAATCCTCCTCGGCCGCTAGCCCTTCAACTTCCCAGACTCGTTCCTGAACCCTGTGTGAAGTAACCACTGATGTGTACTGCCTTTATTTTGTCTGCATTGATTTTATAGCTGGACACTTCCCCATATTCACTAAGGATCTTCTGGATCTCTGGTATAGAAGTTGCTGTGTGCCTAATAAATAATAGGGTGTCATCTGCATATAAAGAGATGCAGTGTTGTTCCCCTACTACCTCAGTTCCCCTTATTGTTTGGTGTTCTCTGATTTTCACTGCCACGGGCTCTGTACACAGCGCAAACAGGAGTGGTGACAGGGGCAACCCTAACTGGTACCACATGCTTGTGGGAATCTCTGAGAGTTCATCCTGTTGACTTTTACTACCGCTTCTGGACTGGCCTACAACACCTCGGCACAAGACTGAAACTTGGGACTGAAGTTCATGGCTTTTAGTGCCCGTTTTAAGTACCCCCACCTGGCCCTGTCAAAGACCTTCTCTGCATCCAATGACGGGGCCAGCTGTAAATGTGGGGAGCTCTTTTGGGAAGTGAATATGTTTAAGAGCCTCCTGATATGGTCTTGTTGTACTCTCTCCTTAAATAAATCTCATCTGATCTGGATGTATTAGGCCTTGTATGTAGTTCTGAAGCCTATTTGCCAGTATGGAGGTGAAGAGCTATATATCTACTGGAAGCAAGGATATAGGCCTTTCAAACAACATGGAAGTCTTGCTGTATTCTGACTAATGCAGTTAGCCCCAGCCTTTAAACTGCCCGGAGAAAAAAGGGTTAACTTTCTATGCAGAGCATAGAATGCTGAGCTCGAGCTCTGTTGATGTCCCTGTCTGTTTCCCTTTGAAATCTAACTGTCAGATTCTTTACTTTGCCTCACTGAACAGTTGCTCCGGAGATTTCTCCTGCAGCTCGGTTCGAAAGTCGAAGCGTCGGTTTACTGTCCGTTTTTTTTTAACCAAAATTTATTTTCCGCATAGTCGGTTCAGTCTCTGTCTGTGGTACCGTGAGTACTAGATAGGTTTTGTACTGTTTTTGTGTGTAGAACTTGTAAAAGTGTGGATTGGTTCGGCTGAACCGATCATTTGTTAAATCTTGTATCTTACTTTAGTGTGTGGTTACCGGTCCTTATCGGTTCTAAAAAAAAAAAAACATGTTTGATACTTTTTTTCCAACACCTGTGACACGGTTAGGAACCGATAAGGGAGTCTTGCCTGGCGGTTGCCGAAAAAAGGGTAAGTTGGTTAGGTTGGCCATGTCTGAGAAACCCAAGAAAAAAAATGGGCCCACTGGGTTTCAACACTGCAGTGAGTGTGGGGAGGTCTTTGCTAAGGCCAGTCCCCACACCACCTGTGTTTATTGTATGGGGTTTGAACACCTCAATTCAGACTGCCAAATTTGTAAACACTTTCCCAAATCTACCCTTGAGAAGAGATTAGGTAGACTGAGGGAAAAGGAGGCCGAGAAGTCTGCTGACCCGGATGGCCAGCCCGGTTCAGTTCTGACCGAACCAGAAGGAGTGCCCTCTGACCAGGGTGATACTACTTCAGGCAAATAGAGAGCCGATCCCGAGGGTTCGGTTCCGACAAAAAGAAAACGCAAAGAAAAACCGTCCAGTTCGGATCCCGAAGTCCATATTCCGACCGCCGAGGAAATAGCCAGAGCGATTCGGATTGTGGAATTGCTTTGCCCGTTCCGACCGATCCGGCACCTTTTGGCAGGGGCTCGGTTCAGTCGGTTCCCCTGGTTCATGATTATACCCCTAAAGAATTTTATGAACCGGAGTTTGAGGAGGAGGGGGAGTTTGAGGATGACGATGGTGAAAGTCTTGATGTGCCTGTTGAACCGGACATCTCCCCAGACAGACCTTCAGGTGTATCCCCTCCTAGGCTTTCTGAGTCCCCTTCCCACTTTATGTTCTACAGAAAGGTGGCTGAGACCCCCCCCCCCAGCCTCCTATGGAGGAAGCAATGGAGGATCAAGAGGAGCCTGATTTTGTGGAAATGGTGGACATCCAAGAGTCCAGGAGACTGCCTGTTCCCCTTCACAAATCTTTTGGGAAGCAGACACAAAAAACCTTGAAGTCTCCTAATTCTATATCTCCTGTTGATAGAAGAATGGACAAGAGGTATACACTTTCAGGCTCCGATACGGAGTTTTTATATCGGCAATGCAGCCATGTTGGGGTTGTGCAGGCTGCTGCCTGTGATAAGGCAAACATTCTCTTGGCTCCCCAGACAAAGACTCCAGGAAGATTGATGCCATGGCAAAAAAATAGTACATGGCATCTTCCTTGGGACTCGGGCAGGTGAATTATATGGCCTATACAGTCAGGTACCAGACATCCAAGTGGGACACTGTTCTGGCACTGGCTAAACAGGCCTCCTCCCAGCTATCCAAGGAGCTGGAGGAGGTGGCTGCAGATGGGATCGAGGCATCAAGAGTTCAGTTTCAAGCGGCTGTAGATTCCAATAATGTGTCATCAAGAGTCACGGCTACATCTGTGGCTCTTTGGAGAATGGCTTGACTCAGATGTACCAGCCTCTCACAGGATGCCCAGGCTAAGGCCATGGATTTTTCTGTGGTGGGCAATTCTCTGTTTGGGGAGCAGACAGAGAATTGCATGAAGAAAATGGATGAGTACAGGACCACTTACAGGAGTGCTCAGGCCAAAGAAAGGAAGGCAACTCCTCAAAGGCAGCTGTCTAGGGACAGGCCTTTTCATAGGCCTTTTTACCAAGCACAGGCCTCTTCTCTGTTTTCACAGAGGGGGTTCTTCAGAGGGAGAGGCAGAAGGGGGATGAGCAGGGCTACATCCACTCCTCAGCCTAAGGCCCGTGCCAAGCAGACACCCTGATGGGCCTGCCCGGGTTGACTCTCCTATACCAGTAGGGGGCAGGCTGACTTACTTCATCCAGGACTGGATGTCTGTTACATCAGACAAGTGGGTCCTGGAAGCAGT
The DNA here is from genome assembly GCA_016271365.2 of Neoceratodus forsteri. Lineage (NCBI taxonomy): Eukaryota > Metazoa > Chordata > Ceratodontiformes > Ceratodontidae > Neoceratodus > Neoceratodus forsteri. The sequence goes on along the minus strand of CM057449.1, from coordinate 1,268,356,327 downwards.
AAGCCAGGGACTGGTTCTCAGCTTCAAAACATTTCCAAAGATGAGAGCCAGATCTTTCCCACCTGCAGGTCTCTCAGAAACCCTTGCCCTAGAGGCAGAGGTTTCATCTCTGCTGGGTTTGAGAGCCATAGAGAGAGAGAGAGTACCTACCCTACACTGGGGCAAAGGTCTGTACTCCAGGTACTTCCTTACCCCAAAAAAGGCAGGGGAGTGGCGACCCATCCTAGACCTAAGATACCTAAACAAACATCTTTTAAAACCAAAGTTCAAGATGGTAACTCTGGGAATAATCTTTCCCTCTCTAAGGCCAGGGGACTGGCTAGCCTCCCTGGACCTCAGAGATGCCTGTTTTTCACATTCCCATCAGGTGCTCCCACAGAAAGTACCTCAGGTTCGAGTTGCCTTCAGGCCACTATCAGTTCAGAGCAATGCCTTTTAGCCTAACTTCAGCACCAAGGGTCTTCAAAAAGTGCCTGGCAGTAGTAGTTGCCTTTTTAAGGAGGCAAAAATATTTCCATTTTTCCATACCTGGACGACTGGCTAATAGTGGGTCAGTCTCCAGACCAAGTCAAGTCATACCTGCAAGTGACCCAGCAAGTGCTCACTTCTCTAGGATTTCTCAACCTTCCCAAGTCGGTTCTCGAGCCTGTCCAGCTTCTTACCCTTATAGGGGCAGAGCTGGATGCGGTCAAAGCAAGAGCTTTTCTTCTCCTGGACAGGGCAAGAGTTCTTATAGAACTGGCTTCTTCCTTCAGCCTTCAGGTGTCCCGACCAGCAAGGCATTTCCTTCAGCTCTTGGGCCACATGGCAGCCTCTACAGTAGTGGTCCAAGGGGCAGGATTCCAGATGAGGGACATTCAGTTCCGTGTGAGGGCCTTTTGGTCCCAAAAGAAGGATTCCCTTACCAAACTGATTCCAGTGACTTGGATCCTGATCTAAGCCCTTCAGTGGTGGCAGGATCAGGACAATTTAAGGCAAGGGGTTCCATTTGCCACTCAGTCTCATTCAGTAGTCCTTACCACGGATACTTCTCTTCTGGGCTGGGGAGCCCATCTAGGGGTCCTCACTGCCCAGGGACTGTGGTCCCCTCAGGAATCCCTTCTCCATATCAATCTCTTAGAACTCGGGCAGTTTTTCTGGCCCTGCAAGCCTTCTCTCGGTCAGTACAGCACAAGGTGGTTCAGGTCAGAACAGATACCACCACCACCATGTGGTACATCAGCAAGCAGGGAGGCACTCGGCGTACGGCCTTGTGCACAGAAGCCATGAAGTTGTTGTCCCTGGCGTATTCCCTACAAACCTCTCTGATAGCAGTTCACCTTCCAGGGAAGGACAGTGTGCTAGCAGATGCACTGAGCAGGATCTCACAGGGCCATCACGAATGGTCCGTGGACCCTCTGGTATTGAAGGTGATTTTTTTTCAAGGTGGGGCACTCCAGAGATGGATCTTTTTTCAGCCCCAGACATTCACCAACTTCCTCTCTTTTGTTGCAGACCCCCAGTCTTGGGCTAAGTCCCCTTGGATGCTCTGGTTCTGAACTGGGAAGGGACATTTCTGTATGCCTTCCCTCTTCTGTTCAGAGTTTTAGTCAGGATAAGGTCACAACCTTGCAAAGTGATTCTGATTGCTCCAGACTGGGCCAGACAGCCCTGTTACCCCCTGTTGCTGTCCCTAGCAGTCCATCTTCCCAAGAATTACAACCTGTTAACCTCCTCTCGGGGGAGGATTTGGTACGCCAATCTTCAGTCTCTCAATCTCAAGGCATGGCTCTTTAAGAGTTAGTTTGCAGATTTGCATCTGTTTCAGGGGGTTCTGGATATTCTCAAAGCTTCTCGAAAGCCCTCCACCAGAAAGACTTATAACTCCAAATGGAAGAGATTCAGTATTTGGTGTTCTAAGAAGCATATTTCTCCAGACACTGCTGAATTGCCTACAGTTCTGGACTATATGGTCCATCTTAATGGCCTAGGCCTCAGACCAGCTACTCTCGAGGTACACTTGTCAGCTGTTTCTGCTTTTCTGTCAGTGGGGAAGTCTTCCTCACTATCATCTCATCCTGTATTCTGTAAATTTTTTAAGGGATTGCTTCATACCAGTCCTCCCTATAGAGACCCTGCCCCTGCCTGGGATTTAAATGTTTGCATTGCTCAATTTATGCAACCTCCCTTTCAGCCTGTGTCCTCAGCAGAGCTTAAGTACTTGACTTGGAAAACTGTGTTTTTGGTAGCCATTATCTCTGCCAGACGTATCAGTGAGTTGCAAGCCCCGTCGGCGGAACCTGATTTTATCTCATTTCATAGAGATAAAGTGGTCCTTAGAACAAATAGAAGGTTCTACCCAAAGTGGTTTCAGACTTCCACTTGAATCAGTCTCTCTTCCTTTTTTCTTCACTGATCATTCTTCTTCAGGAGAGAGGAGGCTACACAGTTTAGATGTTAAGAGCCCTTAGCTACTACATAGAGCGTACCAAGGGTCACAGGTTTGTCCCTCCAGTTGTTCCTCACTTATGGAGAAGTGGGAAAAGGCAAACCTACCACCAAGAGAACTGTTGCCAGGTGGATTGTGTCTTGTATACAATTCTGCTATGAGAAACTGGAAAAGATTCCACCCTCAGGCCTGAGGGTTCACTCTACAAGAGGTACAGCTGCTTCCCTGGCTGCTGCCAGGGATATTCCTCTCTTAGAAATCTGTCAAGCAGCCTCCTGGAAAACAGTCCATACCTTTACCAAGCATTACTCTCTGGATATCCAGGCTAGGAGTGATGTTTGGTTTGGCACAGCAGTACTTCAGAGCCTATTTCCAAAGTAGGTTCTGTTCTTCCTCCTCCATGGAGGTACTACTTGGTAGTCTGCAATTGTCAGAATACAGCAAGACTTCATGTTTGAAGAAAAAATTATTCACCTTAGTAATTGTTTGTTTCTTCTATTGGAGTCTTGCTGTATTCTGACCCCCCCCCCACCTCCCCTCTCAGAACCTGGTTTTTGGGAAGTGGGTGGGCAGGTGCAGTGTTGCACCTCAGGGGTGCTCCTTTACACCCTTTGCTCTTTGTTTTGGGTGTTTCTCTTGTTGCTGTTATCTGAATGGGTTTTTTGTTTTGGGTTTCCTGACTTGAGTCTTCCCTTGGGAATTCGAAACTTTTTGTTACCAGTTGGCTAGTAAAAATTTTACAATTTCCATGTAGAATAGCTAGTGAGTTTTTGCTCGTAAGAATCTGACGGTTAGATTTCAAAAGGAAACAGACAGGGACTTCAACCAAGCTCGAACTCAGCATTCTATGCTCTGCATAGAAAGTTAACCCTTTGTTCTCCGGGGCAGTTTAAAGGCTGGGGCTAACTGCATTAGTCAGAATACAGCAAGACTCCAATAGAAGAAATATAATTACTAAGGTGAGTAATTTTTTCATATAAACTACATCGCTGTGGATCTTTTCCAGGTTTAGGGATGACTGTTCTCTGTGCATACTTCCAAGATGTTGGGGCCTGTTCTCCTTCTAATGTTTTGTTAATGTGGCTTGTAACAGTGGTGCCACTTGTTTCCTGAACCGCTTGTAAAATTCTATAGGAAGCCCATCCACCCTAGGAGCCTTGTTACTTTTCACGCTTTTGATGGTTGTCCTTATTTCAGCTACGGTTATAGGTCTGTCTAATAGTTCTCTTTCTTCTTCCTTCAGTCTTTTTAAGGTAACTGAATTGAAAAACTTTGCTAGTGCCTCATCATCTCCCTCCCCCAGGAGTCAGAGTACAGATTTTTGTAGTAGGCTGCAAAGGAAGCTGATATATGTGTGAGGTTCATGTACACTGCTCCCCCCTCAATTGTACCTTTATCTTCACTGCTGTCCGATCTGCAAGGCTAGAAGTCTTCCCGCCCTATTTCCCTTCCCATAATATTTCTGTCGTGTGTATGAGTCCTGTTTCAATCTTTTGTTCCAACATCTTTATCAGTTTATCATGATATTATTCTAATTTATTGATTTAAGGTGATCTTATGCTCTGTTTCTATACCAAATATTTGTTGCTGTAGGTCCAGCCTACTTTGATTATACTCTTTCTTTTTTCTAGAGGCATATTATATGCAGACACCTTTCAGGGTGGTTTTAAGTCCGTCCCATCTGGAAGCCTCCCTGGTATCTCCCTCTCTGTTTGTTTGAATGTATTCTTTGGTTTCATTTGTCAACTTCTGGAAAAATTCTTGGTCATTAAGGTGGGAGACATTAAGTCTCCAGAATGAATTTTTATGTATTGGCTCGACTGTCATGTCTATTAAACATAGAAACATAGACTTTGATGGCAGATAAGGACTGCTTGGCCCACCTAGTCTGCCCATTTCCCCTACCTATTAGACCCCTTGCAATCCAAAGAAACACCATTTCACCCTCTAAAAAGCACCATGCAGCAGGAACACAGCAAACCTGGTATCCATTACCTATAGAAAGTCATTCCACACACAAATTCATTTTAGTCTACCGGTTTGGTATATGCTGCATTCAGGTTCAGGTTGTGGGTCCCTAAAAGTAAATTAACTGCTTTCAGCATCCAAAATAGTGGGAAAATAAACTCCCACACCATGGACTCCAGTGCACACCAAACAGGCTCCCCAGGCAGCCGCAACAGTCAATAGTAGCAAGCTGTTTCAATAAAGTAATGTCCCCACACCATGGCAAAACTGCTCTGAACTCCCCAGGTAGACACAACTAAGAACGGCAAGCAATGGCCCTTTCCTGGAGGATCTGATGGATCTCGTGTCTCCTCATCGCGTATCCAGTGGGACAGAAAGCGTTCCTTCTGAACTCCTGATGCTGTTAAGGGGACTAACTCTTTGGGACACCGCGATTTAAACCCTCCCCCGAAACAAGCCAACCCACCACGGAGCAATGTCATCGCTTCGGTACCCGTTCTCACCCTCAAACAGAATCCCATGATGCCTCGTGATGAACAGCCGGGAGCGAGACATGAAGAGGCCACAGGTGACCTCACAGGTGAGAGTGGGGCTCTAAAACCCAGAAGGAAGGCCATCAAAAGCACTGTTGCTCCAGTACATTGTAATGCTGGAGTGCAGTGCTTAAAATAAAAACAAAATATGTTTAACTCCGTTTTTGACAAGACATCTGAACGTAACTGCAGGGGACCAGAGCAGTTATGTTCAAGAGCCAAACTTCAGGGGGGATCTGGTGTGGGGTGGGAGGGTCAGACGAGTGCCCTAAATGGCCAGAACACGAAAGAGCACTAACACAAGTGGTGCAAACAGTTTATGGGGCACAACAGTCTGTCATTAAAATTAAATGACAAATTGCAGCCTTAGGTACAAATATCACAAAACTGGCCATCTTACAGCAGGAGTTTCCATAGAAGACATTCAGATTTTTATAGAAAGGAGCATAGGATTTCATTAATTTTATCTATTATCTCCCAATAAAGGCTTCTTGTGGATGCAATTGTTAAAACTGTCTTTAATTGTTTTCCCAGTCTTTGGTCTGTGTGGACTTTTGCGACCAGCATTGGTTACCCCATTTCGTGCACTAAGCCATATAAAAATATATATCTTATACAAAAAACAGGATTTTTTTTTTTTTTTTTTTAAGTACTACATTCTGCAACTTCAACATAATTCATGTCCTTCAAATGACACTTATTTTGATCTCATGCTGTACTTTCCCTCACACAGGCTTCACAGGGACATTTACAACCTTGCACCCCTGTGTAATGACGTAGGTTCCTCTTCTAACGTCATAAACCTTGCTTGTGATTTTCTCTGTTAACAAAATTAGCTTAAACAAGTATGTAATTAGCTCAGAGAAACAGGATCCTTGATTAAAGCTTTACATGTAACACATTGTCTCTAAAAACTGAGTGTGTGTGAACTTGCATGCTGTCATCATTTCCTCATGGCTTCCATCTCTCAGCTGAAATCTGGTGGGGGGGGTGAGTGAGGTCACTCCTTGAGCATTTGGTTTTCAGCAGGAGACATTCAGTAATACATTTTATATTAAAAAGAAATGATTCAGCACTCAGAACTGGCTGTCTCCGTCACAGTCTAAAGCAGTAAGCAGCTAAAAGTATATCTGCAGGATAACAACTTGATGAATCCAAACCAGTCAGGCTTCAGAGAGGAGCACAGCATGCAGACGGCACTAATCAAAGTTACTAATGACATTCAGCTCACACTAGAGAACAAGGAAAGTACTAGGGTAGTCTTCATTGACTTATTTAAATAATTTGACACCCATGACCACAACATGTTACTGCTAAAACTCTCATACTGGCCTCTCCCTCAGTGCAGTCAAGTGGTTCCACAGTTACCTCATCCAGTGCAGGCAAACTGTCTACCTGGGACACTACCACTCTGACTTCAAAGAAATTATCTCCGGAGTTCCCCAGGGGTCAATTCTAGGCCCTCTTCTGTTTAACCTCTATATGAATTACCTTTGCTTCATTAATCCGGATATAACACTTCACCTTTACACGAACGACACAGTGATTTACACCAAGGCCACTGAACTAGAACACTTACAATGCACACTACTAGGGGCATTCAGCTCGCTCTAGTTCTTCCATAGCAACAAACTAGTCCTGAACACCAGTAAATCAAAAGTCATACAGTTCCAAAAGAACAGTAAAAACTACAAGGACAACCACTCTCTAACAATCAACTCAGAAAATGGCACGCCCTTAAAACAAGTGGAAGCTTATAAATATCTGGGAGTCTGCTTGATGACCACAGTAGCTGGAACCATCCGCATAAACAGCCTGGTAAAGAAACTAGGCCAAAAGCTGGGTATGCTGTACAGAATCAAAAGGGAACTGCCCTAAGGATCAAGACTCCCAAGTAGTTAACACAGTGATCATCCCTATCATATGCTACAGGGACGTGTTATGCAGCGGGGCCTCTGTCACGGACCTTGCCAGATTGGATGTGCTATATAACAGGTTGGCGAGGGTCATCCTAGATGTGCCAAGACGCTCCCATCACTGTACCCTATACCAAAACCTAACATGGCTTCCGCTAGACCTCGGGCGACAACTCCACACCTCAAGCCTAATATCAAAGTGCTTCAAGGGTAGGCTTTTGGACTATATAAGGGAGAAGAACATCAAACTGAAGTCACCAAACAGTGGCCTAAGATCGGCCTCCACCCTAGAACTCGAAATCCCCACATTAAAAACCAAAATAGGTCACTCCTCTTTCTACTACAAAGGACCCCAAATTTGGAACAGTCTGCCAAAACACCGGAAACCACATGGTAAATCTGTCTCATGGAATAATATCAAAGCCTGGTTCCAATCAATAGCATCCTCACCTAGATCGTACTGCCCATGCTCTGCCCCCCAGGTAGTACATAAATGAACTACGCAACCATAAAAACTATGTAATATATGCAGCCATGTGACTGTTACCCTGTAACCAAGAAACTATGTAACTCTGTTGCCAAGGTGTCACTTGAAAATGAGTGTTAGCTCAAAGGATACGTACCTATTTATGTCTCATGAATAAAATATTACTGCTGCTACTACTACTACTACTACTACTACTGCCGGTTTTCATTTTGTATGCGACATTGCAACCGGTCTACCAGGATTCCAGTGAATATTTTTAAATCTGTGTTCAACAAGGAGATCAGGTGATATGAGGCAAATTCTTTGGGGTCTTTGTCTGGTTTCCTTATCACTGATATTTGGACCCATCTCTCTAGGAGGATGGTATCCATTATCTGTGAGAATTGTATCTCCAGCCCTCGTTAAAAATGGCACCGAAAGATGTGCAAAAAACTTATAAAATTCAGCCGGGTAGCCATCTGGTCCTGGGATTAGCCGGTTTTTAATTTTTTGCACTATTTCATGGTCATTGAAGGGGGCTGTTGAGGTCTTTGATTAGTCTCTGCCCCAGGCCCAGAAGGTGGACACTGTCTATATGGAAACAATGTCTCCAACTGGGGTTGTATATCAGTTCACTAGATATCCCTCTGCTTTTATCGTTACTCACGTGTTTCAGCTATGAACCCCTACTCACACTGTTGCACCTAGCTGGTGACATTGAGACAAACCAAGGACCCATAAACACACATACTACGCACTCCACAAATGTATGGGCCACACTCTGAAGCCCAAAGATTGCACACTTCAACATTTGCAGTCTCCCATCAAAGCTAGCGGGGCTGAAGGTTTGGGTTCACCTTTACAAACCCCACCACCTTGCCATCACTGAAACATGGCTTAAACCCCTCTATCCGTAACTCCACCGTCCAGCTGCCAAACTACTCCCTGATAAGGCATGACAGACCTGGTCCTAAAAAAGGAAAGGGGGTACTCCTGTACCTACAAAATCCCCTCCCAGCCACAGTAGCCTGCCATTCTGACCCTAACTCCCCCAGTGAAGGGCTCCTCTCAGAACTTGCCCTTGGGTCACATAAGAAACTTACCATTGGGTGCTGCAGTAACATTCCATATGGGGGAACTCTGGGGGACCAAACCTCCTTGAGGTTCTGGGGTGGCTCTCCCCAGACAAGGAAATCATTGTATTAGGTGATGTCAGCCGAAATTGGCTACGTGCCAAGCAACCTGAGTACGGTGATCTCCTAAAGCAGCATAACCTCATGCAGATATTACACTCCCAACTAGACATGACATAAATCACAAAACCACTCCCTCTTAGACTGGATCATCTTGAACTGTGAGGAAAGGATACTCCATGCAGGCATATTGTCTGACGCTATCAGTGACCACACCCCTACCTATATTATCTGGTCATCAAAATTGCACCCACTCGCAAATATCTCACTTTTAGGGACTTTGCAAGCTGTGACCTCAACCACCTAATTAATGATGTCAGAGGCTGAGCAGTAAAATGACAAACTTCACTCCCTCTCCAATATAGAGTCCACAGTAGGCTACGTCACTGATGCCCTTGCATGCATACAGGACAGACACTTTTCCCCTGACAAAGCGCAGGGTTCATGGTGGCTGCACTTGTTGGATCACCAAGGACATACTCTTACTGATGAAGACTAGAGACTCACTTTGGGCCGTCTATAAAGCCACACCCTCCTCTGCAGCTTGGAATTAGTATAGGAGGCTGAGAAATAAATGCAAACAGCTAATTAAAGCCAGCAAGGCTAGCTACTACGAAATACTGCAGTCTGACAGTCTTGGTAATCTTTGTAGATTCTGATCAACCGTTAACTCCATGGTGGCACCTAAACCTTGCCATCCTACCCTCCACCTCCAAACCACTGCAGGTCTCTTCACTGACCCTGTCGAAGTGGCAAATGCCTTTAATGACTAATTCACTGACCCATCTGTCCACCTAAACAAATTACCCACCTCCACAGCCTCCGATATATCCCACCTGGCTGCACAAACATCCAAGTTGGGTTCCTCCACACCTCCATTTCGCTTCAAGGCCGTATCTCATAATGACACGCTAAAGCTGCTGTGGAGCCTACCTAATCAAGGAAGCCTGGGTACCGATGGGCTCTGCCCCTGTTTTCTGAAGCTCAGAGCCCCTCCCATTACAAAACCTCTAACGAGGATATTCAACCTGGCCCTAACCACTTTTTTGGTACCATCCATATGGAAATTAGCTAGAGTAGTACCTATTTTTAAAACGGGTGACCCCCCCTTTTTCCACAGATAACTAGAAACCCATCTCGATCCTACCGCATCTGAGTAAGCTCCTGGAAAAAATCATCCACCACCAACTCTTGGCACGCACAAATAAGTATAACCTCCTCTGCCATAACCAGCACAGCTTCAGAAAGCACCATAGTATGGCATCGGACCTGGTCCACCTAAGTGACCATAGCACAAAAAACATTGATGCGGGGAATCTCCACAGGTGCCGTCTTCATTAACCTTACAACCTTATAACCTTGTCGACCATCAGTTGCTACATGGAAGATTAGTAAAGCCTTGGGTGCTTAAAGGGGACTACAACTTGATTCAGAAATTACCTACTAAATCGCCATCAGATTGTCGCTGTGAATAGTGCAATCTCTTTAGCTAAGGCTGTAACTACCGGAGTACCCCAAAGATCCATCCTGGGCTCGCTCTTCTTCCTGTTTATAAAACCCCTAGCTGAGGAAAGCCTGATGTGCAAGGCCATAGTTTATGCTGACTTGTTTTTTTGTCATAGTGCCAAATCCCTAGCAAACATCTCCTCCCAGCTAACTTGCAATGACCAAGCAGCACACAACTGGTTCCTTGGAAACAGGCTGTTGGTAAACACCAAAAAACCCAAAATCATGCTACTGGGATCCAAGCCAAAATTAACAAACCCGGCAAACAACTTCTCTCCCCTGTCTATCCTAGCCCTGGACGGCACACCACTTGAGAACTTGCTTTATGTCAAGTATTTGGGTGTCACACTGGACCCCTCCCTGATGTACTCTGTACATATTAACTCCATTCTACAATGAGTAAACCAGAAACTGGCAATGGGCTACCACCTCCGTTATCACCTGAGCCCAGATGCCAGGCTAGCCATAGCTTGGGGAAGCCTCATCCCCCTCCTTGACTACTGTGCCCCCATTTACACCCAAACTTCCTCTAAACTACTTATAGGACTCACCTCTACCTACAATAGTATCTGCAGATTTGCACTAATGGCTTCCTATTCCACACACCACTGCTCCCTCTACCAGTCTCTGGGATGGCTCCCCCTCCCTGGCAACCTGGAACTTCTCCCTAGGATGCATAGTGGATAAAACCATTAGAGATGGTGACCTGTCCCCTTATTCCACCCTCTTCAACAGGAGAAAAAGTCCCTGCCTCCTTAGAAGCACTATCATCCCCAGAATCTTAACTACTCAGAGAGGTAGAGCCTTCTCTGTTGTAGCACCCAGACTATGGAATAACCTTCCTATTTCCCTCCGCTGACTTGACTCTCGCATATCTTTCCAGGCAAACCATAAAGCCTCCTTAGTCGCAGCAGCAAAGTGCACTTGCCCTCCGGGGTGCCTCTGTTCTTGGGTGTGTTGCCTCTTGTATTACTGCTCAAGCATTGCCTAATGGAAACAGTCCACCTTGTACATATGTGTATTGCTATTGTAAATGTAACTACTTTATCTGTACCCCTGCTACTGTAATTGTATTGTATATTCTTTTGTATGTGCAATTGCAATGTATATCCTTTTGTATGTGCCATCTCCATGGTCCGGGTTGCGCCTGAAAACGATCCGTGCGCCTACCTTATAAACAAATAATCTAGAGTAGTCTGTATATTTGTAAGGTGGTCTGTCCCTCTGTCTTCCGTTACAGGGGAAGTAGAAGTGAATTTTAGTAGCATGTACTGTTTTTGTTTCATATGCTGTTGCTGCGAGGCTAAGTTATAAGGGGTGTTATTAATCTGGATTTTTTTTTTTTTTTGCAGTTTCTTATAACAATATCTTTTAATCAGCCGGTCAAACTTTACTCTATGAAACTCCATGGTCCTGATAATGGTGAGTAAATAAAAAAATGTACATGGTGTAATTAATAGTAGGGATTTATTATCTGGTATGGGAGGTGATGTAGCCATTTTTTTGTTGTGGCTCACACAGACCTTTGTAAGGCTCACAGTTGTTTTAAAGCCTGTAGTCTGCTGAGCAAATTCACTGTTCCCACGCATTTCTTTCCACTTGTTCAACTGGTATTACAGGGCTACTTCCTCCAATGCAAGCTAAAAAGGCCAGTTCAGTGGGTTTTTTTGGTTACTGGCTGAATACAGAATTTCGTTCCATAATGTAACGTACTCAAACTGGGGCTTTTTAAAAATTGGTATCGTTTTTTGTAAGCAAAGTGGCTAATCAGTAATATCAGAGATCAGCAGTGCCCATCAAATCACTGATGCCCCAAAGGTCCTGTAATTAAAAACTTTTTTCTGTTGTTTTTTCTTTCCCCAGTTTGAAAATGGATCTGCAGCCTTAGACACCTAAAGCTGAACTGTTTACATTTCAGAGAGTAGTTTTGAGTGTTGTTTGGCCCAGCAAAATATTGACCTACTTTGAGGGGTTAGTATGGGGGGGCTGAAAACTTCTGAGATGGTCAGTTAATCTGTTAAGAAATTCTTTTCTCACTTAAAGATAGTGTGTGGTGAAATTTACAGAAATTAAACTGTCTGTATCCTTCAAGAAATACTGTTATAAAAACAGTGTCTCTCTGATTTTTATACCATTGTTAGCCACTTGTGTGCTTTGCTTTAGCTCCACTGCTAGATGCTGAGACTTGTTGTTCCCCGTGGTAATCGGCATGTCTCCCCCCTGATGATGTCATATGTGGTGCTATTCCCTTTCATCTGTGAAGAAGCCAGGGAGATAGTCACATTGCTGAGATCTGTAAAAGATTCTTTTTTTTTTTTTCTTGCTTTGTACGTGTTGCAAGAAACTGAAAGTTGGGTCAGCTGTTTGAGTGTGGTTCTGTCATCTTCTGTGCCAGTAATGCACAAAAATAGTTTAGATTGATCATTTTAGGCTTTGCAGAAGTCTGGGAGAGTAGCACATTGCTGTAAGGTTTGCATACTCTCCACTGTTGCCAGCGGTCATGTGATTTGCACGGGTGCAAATCTGGCAATGTAAACCGCTGCAGAAACACTGCAAGTCGCTCCGTTGTGGCACGGAGTGTTCCCTGGTTTGGTGAGAATGTATACTGATGCAAGGGTTTTCTTGCAAGCATCTAAACACGCTGCTTTGTCTGCACCAGTGCACCCCGTGACAGGCTGAACTGTTCTCTCCCACTTGACAGATCACCTCTCTACCTGCAGCCCATGCCAGTGTCCCTTCTCAGAAGTTGCTGATGCTGGTGTCATTACACAAATAAGCCGAGCCCATGCATATGTTTCGAGTGCTCATGGTACTGGGCTGTTTTTCTCTCTCTCTGATCCCAGCTGTCAAACTATGCACGCAGTTCTGCAGGTTCCTCCACTGTATCTGCCCCTGTCCCTAGTAAAATTCGGTCAGCACTGCCAGTCTCCTGCTCCCCCACAGCCCTGATTATCAGTTTTGCCATGGTACAGTGTCCAACCCGCCTGTACCCATGATCCTTACCCTCCCGCCCGCCAGAAAGGGAGCCACAGTGCTGGAAACATTAAGCATGGGTCTGCAATGGCATAGATTTTATAGGACAACACTAAAATGGTTATCCCATCTTCCTGTAAACACAAGCATATGGAGAAGCCAGCAGAAGAAGGCCATTTGGTCTATCTAGTCTGCTCATATTGCAGGGTCCACAGCTTGAACTACTGTCCCTGCCCCCTCTACCCATGATCCTTACCTTCCCCCATGCCTATCCCAACCTCTCTTGAACATGCCCACTGTCTTCAGTGAGACCACCTCTTCTGGCAGTGCATTCGAAGTGTCCACCATGCTCTCTGTGGAGAAGTGCTTCCTGACCTCCCTCCTAAACCTCCCTTCCCCCAGCTTAAGTCTGTGCCCCCCCCCCCGTGATATGGTTGCAACTCAGCTTAAAGAGACCCTCCTTATCCACCTTATTTATCCTTCTCAGGTACTTGAACGTCTCAATTGTGTCCCCTCTCTGCTTTCCTTCAGGGAATACATGTTTGGTGCCCTCAGCCTCTCCTTATATGTCTTACCCTGCTGACCCGCTATCATCTTTGTAGCCCTCCTCTGGACCTTATCCAGAAGGTTAATGTCCTTTTTTGAGGTGTGGGCACCAGTACTGAACTCCATACTCTAGATGCGGCCTCACCAGTGACCTGTACACGGGTAGTATAACCACCTTTCTCCTACTGCTGATCCACCCCCTCCCCAAGCTATGAATCCCAGCATCTTGTTTGCCCTTGCTGCTGCTTTGTTGCACAGCGTGGAGTGCTTCAGGTCATCACTGATCATTACTCCAGGTCTTCCTCCTCTGATGCAGATACGTGGACTCCACCCAGGTAGTAACTCCTTCCTGGGATTCTTGGCTCCAGTGTTCATAACTTTGCATTTCTTGGCACTGAAGTCAAGCTGCCAGATCCCAGACCACCTTCCCAGCTTTTCCAGATCATTCTGTAGGTTCTGTATCCCTTCAGCTGTATTCACTTTTCCCGCAGAGCTTGGTGTCATTTGTGAATAGACACATTTTGCCCTTCATGCCATCCCCAATGTCATTTGATGAAGACATTGAACACCACCGGTCCCAGCACTGAGCCGTGTGGGACCCTACTGGTGACCTCTCAGGTGTCCGATAACTCTTCCCCACACAACCACCCTCTGGGTTCTGTCCCTCAGCCAGTTTTTCACCCATAAGGACATCTTCTCTCCAACCCAGATCTGCCAACTTTCCTGATCAACCTTTTGTGGGGCACAGAGTCAGAGGCCTTGCTGAAATCAAGATAGAGGTGTCTGTCTACTGTCTTAGTGACCCAGTCAAAGAAGTCCAACAGATTTGTTTGACACAGTCTCCCCCACCATGAAACCTTGCTGCTTCGCATCCTGGAGACCATGTTCCTCTAGATATTCTGCCATCCTTTCCTTAAGTACAGTCTCCATAAACTTGCACACGATTGAGGTCAGTCTGACTGGTCTGTAATTCCCTGGGTCATCCTTGGGACCGCTTTTGTTCAGGGGCACCACATGTGGTGTTCTCCAGAACTGTGGCACCATGCCCGACTCTAGTGGACTATTAAATAGGCCTGCCACTTCCTCAGTCATTTCTCTTAGTACTCTTGGATGTACTGTGTCCGGGCCTGGTGGTTTGTCCACCTTCAGTGTTAGCAGCCCCTTCCTCACTCTATCCTCCCAGTGGAATGGGAGAAGTAATAACTGTTTCGAAACCTTACTGAAGGCCTGTTGACTCTGCCACATTTGCACTGCAGCAACCTGAGTGCTCATGTTGCTGCGGTGCAAACGTGGCAGTGTGAACACTGAACTGATCGCAGTAAATAGATCCCTTGTCCCCTCCTGGAGCCACTGCAGAGTTGGGAATGTGATCCAGAGTGAGCAGTGTAAGCAGCCATGTGGACAGGCTGCGCCACTCCTTCCGACACAGCCACTTCCAGCATCTTCCTCTGCCACGGCAATCTGGTACTTGGGAGAATTAACAAAAAAGTAAATTTTTTGTTCCTCTGTTCTGTCTAGTTGGTGGTAGGTAACACCTCCCCCCCCACCTCATAGATACCCTCTATATTAATCACTTACATCCCCGATCAGCTGCTGCCACCACCCCTCCGGCTCCTCTACATGTCCCTGATCAGCTGCCACATTGCCCTCCCCCGGTCCCTCTACAGCGAGGATTACATCTGTGCAGAGAGGGGCCCGTGTAAATGCGCCTTGGCATTGCTGCAAATGTGGAGGCTAGATCTAGGCAGGTGTCGATGCAGCTGTGTAAGCACAGCTTAAGAGTTACTATTCTGTAGTCTGCCCAGTGTTTTCTCCCGGACAGGTTTTTACTTGACCGGAATTGAGGCTCGGCTATTCTTTACTCCACATTAAAATGTTTTTGGTTTTTTTTTAACCAGGATTAGCATATTTATCCTTAGTAGAAATTAACACAGCTAAGGCCCCTATTAAAACTTATTCTTAAAGCTAACACTGACCAACAGCAATGAAATTGCCAGCATTACAATAGAAGTAACAATACAGCTTCTTAACAGGCACAGTAGAGTAGCACTCCAGATGACATTAGCAGCCTGGAGGCATACTGACTTGGCATCCAGCAGACTTGGAGAAATTAACCACACCAAAAAGGTGCTAAAAAAAAAAAGTACAAAGTTGTCGACCTTGTTACACAATGTGGGACACAAACAGTTTTTATAACAGTATTTATTGAATGGTGGTGTCTGGTTTAGTTTTGAAACCTCCACTGCACATGATCCTTAAGCTGCACTCAGTCCAGCAACCAAAACCACATCTCCAACAGATGCAGATGTAAGAGGAAGGAGTGAACCAGGGAACAATTGTGATTCGGCCTTTAAATATTTGGGGGCAGTATTTTACCCCATTTTAAGGTATGGCCTTCACTTGGATCAGGTTATATCTAAGATCCATTCAATAATTGGTCTTTTCAGCACCCCCACATGGAAGCAGGCTCCCTGGCCCACCGCTAGGGAGCTGTATCCCAGTGGCTTGATTACAATAATCCAAGTGTGCTTCTGAACCTGGGTCACTGACTGACTAGTATGCTGGCCATCTGGCTTCCCATTGTTGTTATTTTTTTAAACTAGACAAAACTGCATAAAACTGTAATGAACAAGATAAATTGAGACATTGATGGATTTGGAGTGGGTGAGGTGTGTGATACAGCGTTCTGCCATCAATTTTCCCACTTGCCATTTCTTACTACCTCTATTCAGTTTGCTAGCCTCACATTGGCAGTTCCACTGGGCGTAGGTCAGCAGCCACCAGAAATCATCCTCTGGCTCCATTCTGATTGATGTCAGATCATTGTTTTCCCCAAGAAGGGACAGGACTTCTCCTTCACAGCTGCTGTAGTAGTTTAAGGATTCAAAGTTTTTAAGTGCAGTTTTCACTAATTCTTTTTTTTTTTTCAACTCGGCTTACTTCTCTCATCTTATAATTATGGCTTCATCAATGAAATTCATGATAGAATGAAAGAAATCAGGATTTAGGTGGTGACTGTTATGTAGATAAAGTGTCCATGATAGATGGCTGTGACTCCTTAGCTTATTGCCTCTGGGCTCAACACAACATGGGTAGCTATACCTGTTGTTAGGCCATGCACCACTTTGCTCTCAAAGAGGATTGAGGATTGACCTCAGGAATGGTGGCCTCTGTGGCCACTGGTTCGACAACCCAGTTAGTGGTCATAGAGGAGGCCATGGAAGCCTCTGATATGGAGTTGGTTCCTGTCAGAGGGTTGAACTTGGAGCCATTCATCCTCTGGCACAATGCAGAATTCTGAGAGATTTTCCCCTCACTTCATTACAACCTCGATGACGAGAACTCACCATATCCTTGGAAACATAAAAAGCTGCACCATCATCTATCATGGGAGGTGGCATGTTCCTGCTCTTCATGGTCTCGTGGTTCCCCAGAGTGCTCGACACTGTTCAAGATCATTCCAGTCGAGGAACTGGTCAGCACTACAGTGAAGCTGTTGGTTGACCTACCAGAGGTGGTCCACTTCGAACCTGTTTGCCATGAGTCGGGTGAAGACAGTTCATCACTCACTTGGATACCATGCTGCCTTAGGTCCTTCCACAGGATGGGTTGAACAAGATCGAACCCCAGTGATGCCCACTCCAGAGCAGCCTCCACTTGTCTAGATTCCTGTTTAGCCTTTGGTGGTGCAAGTACCCAAACAGGTAATATACACAGTACCTCTAACAGCAGGCCCTCGCTGATCTCAGGTTGATACGTGAGGTTGCAGCCCCACTCTCAATCTTGTTGATGACGCCGTCATTGTCTGTCATCTGGTTCATCCTTATTTAGAGATCACCATTGAGTCTGTCATCAGTGGGAGAATGTTGCCTTGTAGCAGTAGGCCTTGGGGGACATTTACACTGGGTTGAAGTTGGATGATGCTTTCAGTCACCTCAGCCTAGGCATGGGTACCTTGCCCAGCGCCGCACTTCTGCAACATATGCCTGCATCTCTGGACTTTCCCCTAGAAGAAGCCATGGGGTGGATGTCTTACCCCATCATGGACTGACATCACCACGCTGCACGTACTGCCAAGTAAGTGGTCCCTCTGTTTGGCTGTTCGGGTTCTCAGAACATCCGTCTGAGGGCCTTGTGGCTGATACGGTCTTTCGCAAGGCCCAGTTGTAGAGTGAGTTGTATAAGCAGCCTGACAAGGAGTCCAGGATGCAGGACCTTCTTGGTCATAAGAGATCTAGTAGGACTACTATGTGGCTATGATGACTGGGTTCAACCATGAGCTCTTTGGCAAGTTCACTCACATTATTCTTCTCCCATCAGACAGCTAGTCTGAGGTTTGTTTCCTCTGTGACCTGGGCTTGTCTCTTTCTAAGTACCATCTGCATACATGTACAGTGGCAGTAGCGGTGTCCATGGGCATGCTGGCCTGATTGCGAGTCTTCTGTTTACACTGTAGACTCAGAAAAGTTGTCGGACTTGTCCTTGGGTACGGACCTATTTGGCCCTGGGGTGGAGGACTATCTCACCTGCAGTGAGACTTCCAGTGTCTGCTTTGACTGTGACATTGCTCAGGAGTGGCTTTTGTATGCCTGGACATCACCAGTAGCAATCTTGGCAACAGCAGAGGTAGCTGCACCGACTAACCAAATTCTCCAGCTAAGCTGGAGGTCGGGGTCAGAAAAAGGGATGGGGCAGTGTTTTTTTCTTGTGACTGGTCCTCCGGCTCCCCCTGCCCCACAAGGGTAAAAAGTGACTGGCTTTCTACCCCAAAGATGCAGGGACAGTGCATTGCACTGCTGTGCTGGCGACTGAGTTGGGAAATGAGCTTGGGTTTCTGTATCGGGATAAAGCCAGGCTGAGGTAGCTGCTGCTAGGCAGTGTTCCTTTGTTAGGGATGGTTGGTGGCGGGTTCTAGCACAACAGCACCTCTGCGACTGGGCCAGAGAGCTTGCTGTCCTTGCAGGGACACTGTCATAAACTGTGCCAATGCCACAAAGCCTGGCCAACAAGAATCCATGCTCATGTCCGAACACTGGTTGCTGGTGTAGCAAATGGTAGTGCTGCCGCTGTACTACCAGGCTGGCTAGAAAGTGAGGACTAAGGGAGAAAATCTGAGGGTAACCCCCCACATTACACCACCGTCCAAATGAAGAGGCAGAAATACTGGATCTGGGTTTATCCCTGGGCAGAAGCAGAAAAAACTATATGGGGGTGGTGGGCTGAGGCTGTTATCTCTCCGTGTCATGGATTGTGCTGCAGCTCCCGGTCTTAAGGTAGGAAATGTCTCTAATTTGAGAAGTTTCCTCTGTCAGTCCAGAGTGCCTTTGGGGTCTGTGGTGTCCAGGGACATTCTGTCTGCTCTTTGGTGTAAATTCTTGGCTCGCAGAGTGCCGTCTGATCAAGTCTGTCCCGGATGCTCGATCTCGGGTTTGTTTCCTTACTTTTTAGTGCCAAAATGGATGGGGGGCTGCCGCCCCATTCTTGACCTGTGGGTCCTGAACAAGTTTGTATGCAGAGAAAATTCCGTTTGGTCACCCTCAACCAGATTATACCATTCCTTGAGCCCGGGGAAGTGGTTATTTCGCTGCGTCTACTTCCAGGATGTGTATTTTCACATTCTGATCTGCCCATTACATTGGTGGTTCCTCTGCTTTAGCGTTGACTGTACGCCGTACCAGTTCAAGGGGATGCCCTTCAGTCTGTCATCTGCACTCATGGTGTTCTCCAAGTAAGTGCTTGTTGGTTGTGATTACCTTTCTCCAGGAGTGGGGCATCAGGTACATCTTGTATCTGGACAATCGTCTCCTCACTGGCAAAGCCAGGTTAAGCATGGACCTGGTCCAGACTGTCCAGAAGTTCTGGAATCTGGACCGGGTGGTCATTCTGCGAAAAAGAACCCAAAACTGCACAGGTGAGTCAAGAATACAAATGCTATGTAGCAAAAATGGGAACTTTGTTCACCAAAATTGCAGGAGGACTCTTGAGTCACGGTGCTTTGACTAAACCAAGTCTTAATCAGGGGGCAAGTTCCTGATCTTTGAGGATATTTCCCTCCAGTGAACCACATCATGGAACTTAAGTCGTTGACATCAGGACCATCTGAAAATTTTTGCTGGATGTGGCCGCCCCTGTTGATGTGCCTTGTTGCCTCTATAATGTGGGCGTCCCCAGCATGCCTCAGTTCTTTCTTCCACCGTCCGCTGCTGAAGAACGCTGTTGAACTCTCCAAGTATTTGTTAATGCTACTACTTTTTGAAGTTTATTTTAACATTTATGCCACCATTGTCTCGATACTGTCATTTTGGCGATGTGAAGATTTACAAAGAGGACTGCTTTTTCTGTATTTGTTGCCTAGACCTCAAACACAATGCAACATTTGCCAAGGATTTAACCAGGCCACCAGGAGATGTTGCTGGAAAGCTTTAGAGTTGCACTTAAAAAATAAAAGCTATGGAGGAGAAACAAGGTGTGTCGAAGGCAGTTTCACTAGTCAACCGCTGACTTTCTTCCTGGTTCGCCATCAGCTCACTGTTCACAGCAGTCTATGGCGTCATTGCTGATTCCACCAAAAAGAAGGATAAGTCCACGATATTGGTGGACAAGCACCGCCACTTTGATAAGGAAAAGAAACATAAAGATAAAACTGCCTCTCCTGACCATTCAAGATCTCCTCTGAAAAGAGATAAGTTAACTGAAAATGAGAGATCCAAGGCCAAGGTCTCCAGTCCTGCTCTGACATCAAGGTTGGAGTTTGGCAAAGGCTTAATTCTCCACTGGGAGATTTGCAGCTGATACCGCTGCCAGAGGCTGTCCCTTCGGTGGAACCATCGAGGGCCCATTGACATGCAGCTCTTTTTCAGCGGCTGATGCTGTTGCCTCTGTCATCGATGCCATTCTCGTATCTCGTCAATGACATAAGAGTTCCTTGTACTTGTCATTGTGCTGTGTCTGGAACATCCTCAGTTGACTGTTTTGCTGTTGTCAGTTCCTCCTTCTGTCTCACCTCGTCACATCTACGCGCTGCCTATATTCATAGATGTCAACGGTGAGCTGGAGTATAATCCAGAATACATGGAGGAAGCAGACTGAGGAGGACTAGAGGATGAGTTGGATGCTGTAGACGTGGTAGGCTCCAAGCGCCACTCTGCCCTCTCGTAGTAAAGGGAGTGTGAAAAACACTCCCATGTCACCTCCTGAAGATGCATCATATCAGACTTATCTTAAGTTGGTTCAGGCCAAGTTGGGATTTGATGCTGAGAAGGAGAATTCCTCAAAGAAGCACTTAAATGAGTTCCTAGAGGTGTCTTCCTCACCAGTAGTTTTAGTACAGTACTTTAAATTCATTCAGCACTGGAGGATGTCACTCTGGCTGCTTGGTGTCCTGCCTGTAGTGCCTGTGAAGGCGGGTAGACGGTATCCTGCCCCTACTAGCATGTCTTATTATTCTTCTCAACCTGAACAGATTCGATTGTCCTAATGGCTGCTCATGATGGGTCAAAAGCCCTGAAACACATGAATTTTCTTCCTCCTGACAAGGAGTTGAGGAAACTGGATGTAATGGGGGGAAAAAGAACATTTACTTCTACTTCTCTAGGACTGAGTCTAGAATCTGTTGAATTTGAGGAGGAAACAAATAAAATCCAGACAGTAGTATGTTGAGTAGGAGATTTTATTCACCAATCTTTTAAGTAGATACTGCCAGCACACACACATACAAGTAACACCACATTGGGTACAGTGACTGGATTCCCAGCCAGAGCATGTTTTAGTTTGCTTCTCTCCTCTCTGCTCCCACTTATTCCTCTTACTCCCTTCGTAATGCTTGCTGTCACTCTCTTGCTGTCCCTCAAATGAAATCTACTGCTCGTCAATCTGTCTTCTCATTCGCTTTCCCTAAACTATGGAACCCTCTCTCCCCCCTCTTACATTCGCTCTGCTCCTTTCTTTCCTTTTTTTTTAACTTTATTATTTTTGCCATTAAATAAGACCGCAAACATATAACTATCAATAAAAAGAAAACCTAAATTAAATACATATAGTGACAGTTTCTTCTATAAATACATGTTGTATAGGAGTACTGGTTACAAAAAACTAAATGGAATACATCAGAAAGAGTTGATCTATCAAATATCACAGTACCTTGTTCCCCTTGGGTCCATCTAGGAGGGAGAGTATTTACTTGCAAATTGTAATTTATCAGATTATACAATCACATTCTCCATATGTGTAGGGGGCAGCCTCTGAACAAGGAGAGACATCAATGCCGGACATCTCAATTCTCCTCTCCTATCACAGCACAAAATCAGGCCTTTTTGCCATAATGAATACAACTCGCTTTCTCCAGAGCAGCTCAGATTGGGATTGTCTTTTATTGAGAGATGCTGAGAGGCTCCATCTGGTACACAGAAACCATAAGGTCATGCCACTGATCTATGGAAATTATTTTATTAGTGAGCCAATTCCTAGTAATTGTTTTCTGAGCTGTCAGTGGCATGATTCTTAGACGTCTTGCTGTTCCTGGGTTCCTGTGCCCATGTGGTAGGTCCAGAAAAAAGTAAAGTGTGGGAGTTAGGGTGAGACTCTGATTTAAAAAAAAAAAAAAAAAAAAATGGAGCTCACTGATTGTTGTAGCTCCTGCAGGAAAGGGGCCAGCCAGGAGCACCCCAACAGAACAAGGACTGACGTGGCCGGAGAGTGACCGCAGCCCCTCCAACAGGAAGTTGTCTTCTCTCCCCCTTTACACTTCACTTGTATTGCTGGGGTCCGAAAGAATCTAACTTAACACCTTCCAAGAAAATTCCCTCCAACTCACCGCAGCAAGGCCCCAATGGATTCTCTTTAGGGTTCCAGACCACGAGTCATCAGGTATTGGCATGTCCAGGTTTTTTGTCCATGCTCTTCTGATTGACTGCAGTGTGTCTCCCTTCAACTGAAGGAGAGCCCCATATAAATATGAGATGATTCTTTCTGATGGTGCCTTGTTCTCCAGAGCTGTCTTGATAAGGTGCATAATCTGTGGTGGGGGAGTCTCCTCCCAGGGAGTCGGCTTGAGAGACTGTACATAATTTCTGGTTTGAAAGTACCTAAATGTATCCTGCCATGCTACTCCATATTGGGCCACTATCTCCTGGAAAGGCAACACTCCCCTCTCTCCCAGGAAGTGCCACACCAAGAAGAGGCCATTTCTAGGGACATGGATATGTTGTTCATCCACACTCATTGGCAGTATCCTTGCCGCTTTAAATCTTGCCGGAAGGTCTTCAAGCTTGCTCCTCCCACCCACCCGGGTGGTATAACTCTCGGCTCCGCCCCATGACGCCAGATCTTCCTTACCGCTTGGAAGCTCAGGTTCCCTCCTTAACGCTCTGCGTTTGCGACTAGTTCCTATTTCTCCGTTTGCGGTTTAAAAATAAAAATTTGCAAAAGACTTCAGTCTTGATCCCTCAGCGACTCACGATGGACAAATCGACTCGGTTCGGAGACCCATGCGGTGAAGATGTCTCAGACGGATCCACACTCACGTGTGTCTCTGTAGGCCTTGAGCACGACCCGCGGGCTTGCGACCTGTGCTCATCTTTCTCCGACCTCGTCCTCGAAGACCGTGCTGCCCGATTGCAACTGGGCCGTCCAGCGTTCCCTCGGTGAAGTCAAGGCCGGTTGGCGGTGTCAGCGGTAATGAAACTCGGCGGATCAGCTGCCGGATGATGCGCCCTCGAAGGAGGAAGCGGCGCGTATCTTCCTCGGCCGGCATTTATCCGCTCTCTCGGGTTCTTCCTGCGGCTTCTTTGAGGAGCTTTGTCTGTCCCTCTCCACTAAAGGAGAGGGCCTGCGTCTGCTGGACCTTATTCTCGGTCCAAAAAGAGGGACAAGGTAGAAGTCCCTCCGTCGGCGCTCTTGGGGCCAGGAAGAGTCCCTCTCCCGGGCGTGCGTCAAGTCGGCTTCATCGACCGCTTCGGCCGGCCACTGGCCTCACGGTGTCCCGTCAGGTCAGTTGACCGAGACTCCACTGATGAAGTCGAAGTTTTCGACCCATTGAACCGGGCTGTCGCCTTTGGCAGCCGAGATTCCCCTCTCCCGGTTCCCCGGGAGGAGTTGAGATCCGTGGGCTCGTCTGTGCCTCGGTTCCGGAGCCCTCGGATGGACCTTCCGAGGCGAAGGAGTGCGGTTCGGCCGACACCTCCCGCACGACCCGGAAATTCGGGACTCTCGGTCTCGGTCTCGGACCTCTTCGGCGGTCCACCCGTTCCCACCGTCATAAGCGGTCTCGGTCTTCGGCACCCGCGGTAAAGCGGCGTCGCCGCTTCGTCCTCGTCCTCCTCCTCGTTGAGGAAACCCCGGCGTAAGTACGTCGGCGATGCGAGAGACCTTATGTTGCAACAACTCCTCCTGGCGGGAATAAGCGACTCGGCGCTTCCCGGCCATTAAGTAACTGTCACGGGCAGCCGACACAACCCCTCGACTTGTCCGAGGCCTATACCAGGCGGTTGTTCGGCCACAACCAGCTGCTCCACGATTCCGGTGGAACCTCCGCCCTCCACAGCCACCAATTGGGGCTCCGACCAAAGATTCTCGATCGGCTAAGGGTTTACCCATCGGCTGTCAGTTACCCTCACTCCCGACCGACCTCGGCAGGTGAAGGGTGGCTCAGGCCAGAGGCAGCTCTTCGAGGACTCTTCCAGTCCGAAGATGATTCCTCCTTCTTCTCCAAGCGACTGGACTTGGGTCTTCAGGAGGTCAGTCAATGGACGATAGCCCGTCGTCCTTCCTGGGACTGCCTCGGCTCATCTCGGAGTCTACGGGATGGGCTCGAACCCGTTTCCAAACGGGCCAGGTATCCCCTCACGGAGATTCTGGACCGAGGGGATTCTCCGACGGAGGCCTTTCCGGTGGCCGAGGCCATAGTGGGTCCGGCACTGGAACTTTGGCAGCGCCCTGCTTCCTGCCCTGCGCCTTCGGCCAGGATGGCCAGGAAGTATGCGGTCCCTACCGGTTCCTTGTCGGTTTTCGGAACACCCCTCTGCTGAGGGGCTGGTTACCGACAGCGTTTTCCGGTGCGCCGGCAACGCCAGGGATGTGGACAAACCTCCTGACAAGGAGTCCAAGAAATTGGACTATATCGGGCGAAAAGTCTACGCTGCGTCCTCTCTCGGCCTTCAGGCCAGTTCGGCCGTCCTCATGGCACATTTTCTCATGCCCTGTTGGGCTCCCTGGATGAGGTCATCCCTCATCTTCCGCCGATCTGCAGACTACGGTTAAGCAGGTGCGGGACCAGGGCAGAGCAGTGGCCAAACAGCAGCTCCAGACTGCTTTGGATATGGGGACTCATGTGCCAGATCGGTGGCGGCCGCAGTGGCTATCGTCGGCCCAGGCTTGGCTGGGATATCCACCTTTACTTCGGATACCCAGCACAAGTTGGCGGATGTTCCCTTTGGGGACTGACCTCTTGACCCTGGGGTGGAAGGTCACCTGCAGAGGATCGAGAGTCCAATGCCACCTTGGACTCGGTCTCTTCCGCTCAGAAGGACAAGGGCATGAAACCACAGCCTAAGCCCTTTTCGCTACCTTCTGTGCTCAGCCGCCCGGCCAGCAGCGTCAGGGGCCAGCAGGCTCGGCCTTGGCATCCCAAACCCAAGCCGGCGGCTTCCTAACAGGAGGCAGGAGGAAAGGGCCCAGGAGGTCCCTCGGCGGTCCCTCCTCCAAGCCTGCCCAGTGGCGGGCTGAGGGGTGTCGCCCATCCCCGTCACCTTACCCTGGGTCCCCGATGAGAGGCGGCTCCGGCACTTCCGTTCCACCTGGTCGCTGTTACCACGGACAGGTGGGTCTTGAAGGTGGTGGGAAGAGGCCTGCCTCTGGGTCAGCAGGCACCACCCTTCCAGGCCGTCGCCCCTCGGGGAGCCGGGATCCCAGCCTCACTGGCGGCTCGTCGGCCGACATGGCTCTCCTCCTCCAGAAGGAGGTGGTAAGAGGTGGTGGACCCTCCTTCAGACCCAGGGTTTGTGTCCAGGTACTTCCTGGTTCGAAGCAGACGGGGGCTGGCGCCCCATTCAAACCTACGGCCTAAACAAGTTCCTAAGGTCTCGAACCTTCAGGATGGTCACTCTGGCTCAGATAATACCATCCTTGGGCAGCAGCGTGTGGTTCTGCTCTCTCTGGACTTGCAGGGCCGCGTTTTCACGTCCCTATCCGTCCGTCTCTGAGATTCCTTCGCTTCCAGGGAAGGATCTCTCTTGATTCAAGCCATGCCCTTCGGCTTGTCTCCAGCTCCCAGGGTCTTCACCAAATGCATGGCAGTGGTGACAGCATTCCTCTGGGCTTGAGGGTCGGTGTGCCCTTACCTGGACGACTGGCTGATAAGCTCCTCAGGAAGGAGGCGGGTGGTCAGAGATCTGGCCCTCCAGGTCTGCTCTCAACTGGGCCTCCTTATCGCAGGCCAGAGTCGGAACTCGAGCGAAGCAGGTGATTCTATTCATCGGGCGCAGCTCGACTCTCTTGAGCCAGCGCGGCTCCCGCGGACAGGGCCGAGTTCTTTCCTCCTTTGCCCGATCATTTCTGGTTGAGGCAATTGCGCCTGCCGGGACTTCCTCGCCTCCTGGGTCTCATGGCGGCCTGTACCAGCGTGGTCCGTTGGGCCCGCTGGAACATGCGTCCCCTTCAGTGGGGACTGGCCAGCCAGTGGTCACAACGCTGCGATCCCTTGGACCAGCTTGTGTCGGTGACACAGGGGATGTGGAACGCTCTCCAGTGGTGGAC
Organism: Neoceratodus forsteri; assembly: GCA_016271365.2. Taxonomy (NCBI): domain Eukaryota; kingdom Metazoa; phylum Chordata; order Ceratodontiformes; family Ceratodontidae; genus Neoceratodus; species Neoceratodus forsteri. The sequence goes on along the minus strand of CM057449.1, from coordinate 1,268,330,048 downwards.
CGTTCCAGATCATTGCAGGAGGGCATCCCGTTCGTCCGCCCCGAGCCGTCGGTCTCTCTGTCGACCGATGCCTCTCTGATGGGTTGGGGTGCCCATCTGGGGGAACACCGGGCTCATGGCCTCTGGTCCCCGCGGGAGTCCCGATGCCACATCAACCTGCTGGAGCTCCGAGCGGTCCGCCTAGCTCTCACCGCCTTTGCTCCGTTCCTCCGGGGTCAAGTGGTCCGAGTCAGGCGGACAATACCCCGACCGTGTACTATCTAAACCGCCAGGGCGGGGCGCGTCCATGCTTCTGTGCAGGAAGCTCTCGCGTTGGTCACTCGTGCGCAGCCTGGAGGCGGATCTCCTAGCCATTCACGTGGCAGGAGCCTCCAACACCCTGGCCGATGCCCTGAGCCGGATAGGGGCTGCATCCACAGTGGTCTCTCCTGCGGAGGTAGTACAGCATCTGTTCTCCCTTTGGGGCACACTCAGGTGGACCTGTTTGCCTCCATGGAGCAGCGAAGCTGAGTCTGTTCCATGCCGCCCCCTCAGCAGGGCTCGCTGCAGGGGATGCCTTCTCGGGGCAATGGACCCCGGGCCTCTTTCGCCTTTCCCCATTTCCTTGATCCACAAGGTGCTTCTCAAGGCGAGGAGGGACAAGGCGCAGGTGATTCTGATAGCCCCAGACTGGCCTCGCCAGTTCTGGTACCCAGATCTCCTCAGTCTCAGCTCCAGGACTCGCGGCAGCTTCCAGCTCGCCCGGACCTGCTCTCAGTCAATCAGGGAAGGTGTTCCATCCGGACCTTCAATCCCTGCACCTGACGGCCTGGTTCCTGGCGGCTAGAGTTCCAGGCCTTGGGTCTTTCCGGCCGAGGTCCTCAATGTAGTTGAGCGTCCCGTAGAAGTCGACCAGAAAATGCTATGCCTTCAAATGGAAAAGGTTTTCCATTTGGTGTCGAAACAGAGGCTTGGACCCTTCCTCCTGTTCCTTGGCAAGCATCTTGGACTATTTATGGTCCCTTTCTAGTCAAGGGGCTTAGGTCGGCGACCCTAAGGGTGCACCTGGCAGCCATCTCTGCTTACAGGCGCGGGCGGAAGCAGTCGGTGGCGCAGGAGAAGGTGGTCTGGCGCTTTTTCAAGGCCTTGATCACATTTCCCTCAGTCCGAGAACCCCACCTCCGTGGGATCTACTGCTGGTACTGGCAAAGCTCATGGGCAAGCCATTCGAACCTATGCACAGGTGTGCTCTCTCACCTGTCGTGGAAGGCCGCCTTCTTGGTGGCTATCACGTCCAGCCAGAGGATGGAGGCTCCAGGCGCTTTCATGAGGTCTCCTTACCTGGTCTTCCACGGGACAAGGTTGTCCTGCGCCCCCACCGAAATTCCTTCCGAAGGTGGTGTGAGTTTCACCTTAACCAGGTGTTGACTCTGCGGTGTTCTACCAATCACACCTCGGAGGCGAATAAGGCTCCATACTCTGGACCCTAGGAGGCCGCTTATTATAAGGGAGCGCACGGCTGAAATTCGGGAGAGGTTCGCCAGCTGTTTGTCACCTACGCTGAAGCCGCATCTGGCAGACCTGCAGCCAAGCGGACGATAAGCAGGTGGGTAACCTCCTGCATAGATCTCTGCTATAAGTTGGCGGGCATGGAGCCTCCCAGAGATAGAGCTCATTCTACCGCCATACTGCTAGCAGTGGCTGCTTCAGGGCCGTCCCTATCAGGGAAATCTGCAGGGCTGCTACCTGGAAGTCAGCAAACACCTTCATTACCCACTACCACATCGACCTTAGTCACGCCGGGATGCTGGTTTTGGGGCCTCGGTTCTCAGTCTCTCTTTCCCAAGTAAGTATATGGGGTGTCGTCTTGCCTCCCTCCTCCCGGAGAACTGCTAGGAGTCTGCCAATGAGTGTGGATGAACAACATATCCATGTCCCTAGAAATACAGGTTACTCACCTGTAACAGGAGTTCTAGGAATGGGTATGTTGTTCATCCCTACGACTCTCTGACCTCGGCTTGACGCACAGCCTGAGCTTCCAGCGGGCCAGATCTGGCGTCATGGGGCGGGCAGAGAGTTATACCACCCGGGTGGGTGGGAGGAGCAAGCTTGAAGACCTTCCGGCAAGATTTAAAGCGGCAAGGATACTGCCAATGAGTGTGGATGAACAACATATACCATTCCTAGAACTCCTGTTACAGGTGAGTAACCTGTATTTCTTTCCCATCTACAAAATCCCAAGTCCCATTTTGCAGGGGTAAAGGTTGGGTCATATGCCATAAGGTTTAAAAGAGGTGGTCTCTTTCTTAGGGATTTGTCATTTAGTAAGTCATACCAATTGGTTAATGTATGTGTTGTGTGTGGATTCCCCATCTCCAAAGCTGGGCAGTACTCCCACCGTGTGAGAAGTCTGCCCAGGTTGGTGAAACCCTCCGACTCAAGTTCAAGGACTTTCCATTTGGCAACATAGTTTTTGTCTAACCAATAAAACACTGTGCGAAGTTGGGCTGCTTGATGACATAGCTTCAAGTTTGGGAGGGGCAAACCCCCCTCTCTCCTCGGGATCTGAGGTACTGAGAAACGAACTCTAGGCCCCTGCGAACCCCACACAAAGCGAGAGATCCCCCCTGTTAATTTGGATAAAATATGAGTTTGGTATGTGCATTGGAAGTGTTTGTGACAGATATAAAAGCCTAGGAAGCAGTACCATTTTGACTGCCTCAATCCTCTGTATCAAGGGAATGGGTATAACTGTCCATCTCTCCAAGTCTGTCTGTAATTGTTTCAGGATAGGAATAAAGTTAAGTTTGAATAACCGGGTATGATTAGATGAGTTCTAGTCCAATTGAAAGGGAAAGCTTCTTTATTCTATCCGAGGGGGAGTGAAAGATCCCCAAGACTTCAGTCTTGACTGTGTTCACTTTATAACCCGCTAATCTGCCAAATTCTCTTAGTGTGTGCTCCTTTCTTTCCTGCTCTAAAATCTCTTCCGTGAAGTCTGTATTCACTCGAGCAGTTGCTTCTGATATTGGAGGGGTTTCCTTTTCACCTGTCTTCCACCAATCACCGACACCAGTACTGCCCTCCTCTATTATTTTCAGTCATTTCTCCCTGTTTATTATTTATTATGTTCTTTTGCCTGTTCCACAATTTATTGTATAGTAATTTTGCTGTCTGCAGTTTATTTAGGTTTCTAAATTGTATATTTTGACTTATTTCCATTTCTAGGGATGGCAGTATAGCCTAGAGGTTAGAGTAACAAGCTGTGAATGAGCTTGGTATATGCAGCAGACCTGGGCTTGATTCCCACAACCTCCACTTGCATATTGTGCGACTCTGAACAAATCACTTAACCTTCCCCGGTGCTCCAGGGTAATGCCTGAAAACAAGCACTTGTGCCTTGTGGGTCTGACCTAGTTACTAAGGAATTAAAAACAACTCATTGTATTAGTCATGCATTGTACTTTATATATTTTCTCTTCTCTCTCCCTCTGCCCAGGACGCATCTAGAAAGGAGTTGTTACCAGTTCAGTATGTCTTTCCTGGTGAAGACTAAATATATTTGTTTCCTCCTCAAGTGAAACTGCTTCTGGACTTTGTGTTTGTGTGGGGGCTGCTTGCCATTTCAGTTTCACCATCTTTTGAGTTGTTGGATCTGCCCTTGTGGATGTGTTCCCTAGGACTGGGAATTACTAATTATCAGGCACACATGATCCAGTATTAAAACTGCCTGTGGAAGGCCGTGGCCACCTTGGCTGATAAGCCTTTGGAAGGCCCTCGCAAAATTATGGCTCAGCAGACAGTTTCTGCCCTGCTGCAGCGACCGACCCCCCACATGCTCGGGGCTGCCCCCCCCCCCGAATGGGGCCACCAGTAGCGGAGTTAGGTGGCCAGAGGGATCGGCGCTGCAGCTGGTTCATTAGCGGGGAGCCAAGATTTTGTTTCTAGGGTTTTCCGGGGATGGGGACATGAAATGACTGCCAGCGTCCACCCCCCCTTGCGTGCTGGCACTGGAGCGCTTGTGGTACCCCTAGCTTCCGATGGGGGTCCACGTTGCACCGGACACTCAACCCTCTCCCGGAGCAGGAGAGCAGTCTACGGATCTCAATCCTGCTCCCCGTACTAGCCCTCCCAACACCCAGATCCGTCCCTGAACATGGGTAATGGCGCGCAGATGGCGCCCATGCCTCTGCGCCAGCGGGTCGGCTGTCCCCAGGGCTTTCTGACTCCCCTCTTCCTCTGCCCTCATTCCCTCAGGAAGTTCTGCTGGGAGGCCAAATCTCCCTCTTCCTATCAGAGATGAGGGAGATCATTAGCGATGCTTGGGTCCTGGATGTGGTTCAGCTAGGGCATGCTCTAGAGCTTCTTTTTTCATTCCAGTGATGCGCCCCAACCCTTACAAGTCATTATCCCTGGGACAGCTTGCCCTCTTGATAGAGGAGGATTGTAGAAGATCATCGCAACTGTTTGTGACTAATGGTGGGCTCCCCAATTTCGAAGCAGAGCCTTTCCAAATGGTTGACCTGCTGTATTTCTTTCGGTTACCAGAAGTGCAGAAAGCAATTCTTGGTCCTGTCCATGCTTACTCTACCCATGTGATGGCTACATTAGTGGCATGTTTTCACAGTGTGTCCACTGCTGGATGATGTGCTGTTGCCACTTGGAGTACTGTTCATGTATTTACTAAAAATTACAGTCTGGACATAATCTCTTGCAGATGTGCTTGCTTTGGCCCTACTGTCCTGCAAGGCCTCCTTTCTCAGGGTCCTTAGATTCCTGCCTTACTACCCCAGTGCTTTGGTACTACTTTGGAATCCTTCTATGATGTTGCTCAATGGAATGAGATATCCTCAAAGAAGATAGACTTGTTATTTACTGTAACAGTAGATCTTGGAGAGAACCTTCTTCATTGAGCCACAGCTCTCCCACTCTTCTCCTTCCCCTTGTCGGGTGATTATACTGCCTGCTCTTGCAGGCTGGTTGTCCTCTGTCTTATTCGGCATGTTTACTTGGGTTTCCATATTGACTTCTGTGTGCTGGGTTGGTTCTGGTTGTTTCGGTCAATGTCTGTTCGATAAGCCTCCAAACTTGTCTCTGGTGGGAAAATGAGGCATGTGGGGGACCTACTGGGTCAATATGGTGCACGCTGTACAGCGCACAACATGACCGCGAGGTAGGAACAGCGCAGTAGGGAAGAGCGAGAGGGTGCAAAACCGTGAAGGGAAGTATACGCGGTAGTGCAACATCTCGCTGTTCTCAGTGTAGGACAAGAATCCTGCTGGGACTGGGGTCCACTGGGCAGCTGCCGTGGCTCGAGAGATGAGCCATTGGCAGCCAGGGAGACAGGCAATGCGTTTGGGACCAGGTTTTGATTCCTGGTCCCAGATGCATGGAATTTTACCTTTTTTTTGCACTTTGTGTGATATTTACTGATGCCTCCCCCCTCCCCTCTGGAGTTGGATAATTTCGTTTTGGGGGGGAGATTTGGGTGGTGGTGACCCCCCCCCCCGCAAAAGCAAGACTTGGGCTGTTTGCAGTATATTGCGCTGTATTGGCAGCATGATATATTGCTGCGGCATAATGTCTTGCAACATTATGATGCTGTGCCTTTATGGGACCCCCACAATATATAGACGACATTGAGATACAGCGATGTGTGCAGCCATGGCCAGCAAAAATTTCCAGGTGTTCTTGATGCTAACATCGTACAGTTCCATGATGTGGGTCAGTGGAGGAGATTCTCTCGAAGAGCTGCTGTTACGGTAAATAATTATTCATCCAACTTCAGCGGTATCTCTTGTAGCAGGCCACACCTGTGGAACTATAGTTGCCAAGTAATAGAACCACACAGAAACCTTTCTAGCTAGCAGTCTACTAGGGGGCCACCCACCCCGATGGCGGGCGCAGACATCACCACATGCTATAAGAGTGGATGGCCCCTGTGGCCTCCTCAGTTCTTACCTTATCTGTGTCAGTCTTCACCATTCATCACCTTTGGGTACTTGGCCGAAGGTCATGACCCTGCAGGAGCTTTTTTTTTTTGATGGGCGGAGTCGATGCACCATTGGTGCCGCCCTCGAGGCCGATGCAGTGCGTGGCGCTCACGGGTTGGCCGTTAGGTGTTGTTGACTCTGCCCTTCCACCAGTTCTTAGTCTCCCACCGTCGAGGTCACCACGTAGAAAGCTGAGAAGAAGACTTTCTAGAGACCTTCTTCAATCTCGGTAGTGGCCAAAAAGGCTGACCGTACGTACAGAACACCAGAGGGTAAAGACCATCTTAGTGTTCACTCCAAGGCAGACTCTGTAGTCATTACGGCAGCTCATGATAGATCCACTAAGCAGAGACACACAAGCACCTCTCCTCCCGATAAGGAGTCAAGGCAGCTTGATCGATTTGGGAGAAAATTCTGTTCTTCCTCCACTTTGGCCATGCGCACCTTAAACAATGTGGCACACATGTTGGTTTACCAGAAGTCTTTTTCTTATCTGTGTCAGTCTTCACCATTCATCACCTTTGGGTAATGTGGCCAGAGGTCACGACCCCTCGGGAGCTTTTTTTTTTTTTTTATATGGATGCACAGAGTCCACGCACTGTCGGCACCGCTCTCAAGGCCGACGCACCGCGTGATACTGGGAGAGCTGGAGAGCCGTTAGGGGTCGTCGACCTGCCCTCCCACCAGTTCTTTGTCTCCTGCTGTAGAAGTCGCACCTCATGTAGAGTAGCTGCGCAAGAGGCCTAATAACATGTTGACGCCGAAAGTTCCTTCGACACCATCTGATATTCCTTCCGGTTCCATTTTCACCACCACTCGATGCCGCTGTGGCAAGACTGTTCCTTTCTTTATTTGTCAGCGATGTCAAGTCTTTTGTTTAGCTTGTTTTGCCATGGATCATGTCTCGGTTGGGGAGAATTGTTGAAGAGCAGGGGTGGCCCCTATACAACAGTGCCAGCAGTGCGCGATACTCCATCACTGGCCAGCATGACCGTTGCCTTGCGTGTCTTGGTCTGCTTCCGCTGGACCGTTGTGTCATCAAATTACGCACGTGGAAAGTTGGATGAGCTCCGCCGACTTTCGGGGGATGGGCGCGGCGCTCGTCTGGCCAAGCCGCGGTCTCTTGGCTTTTCCTCCAGGTCCCCTCCCAGTTCTATATGGACTGAGAAGGAGGGGGCTTCTGCTCCTAGTAGCCTCGCCATTGCAGAAGCCCCTTCTGCAATGTAGGAGGCCCAGTTCGTCCCCCTTGTGGGACGGGCGGGAGGTAACGCACTGGCAGTCGCCCCCTTGGGGACGAAGGCTCCCCTGGTGTTGTTTCCTCAGGCTGGGAAGCCTAGGTCGGCACCGTCCTCTGCGCCATCCATCGGTGCCATCTTGGGCCTCAGCACTGTTCGCGGTGCTGTAGGTCCTGATGGCACTGGTCCGTTGCTCCTCACTGTCTCCGCTGTCGATGCCGTTCTTGGCGCTGATGGTGCTGACGGTGCTGTGGGAGGTTCTCTGGCACTGTCTTCGACCATTTCTTGCCTCAGCACTGTTCACGGTGTCAAGGCTGGGGTCAGCACTGTGTCTAGCTCTGGTGCCGCTTGTAGCACCGAGCAAGGACACGGTGCCGTGGGGGTTGTCTGACTCTGTACCATTCACGGTGCCGAGGGAGCTGTCAGTGCCGTCGGCACCATCCCTGACTTCAGCGCCATTCACGGCACCGTGGTTCAGGATGGCACTGTGGCAGATATTGACTTCGCTTTTGCTACCGCCCTCAGCGCCGTGTCTTCTACGGGCACCATTTGCAGTGCAGTTGGAGACTTCGGCGCCGGCTCTGGTGCAGACATCCGGACTGGTACCCCCTTCGGTCAGGATGGCAGCGGGTGTCCACGTACTATCTAGCATCGGACTTCGGTCTCTACCTCCTCGGAGACTGAGTTGGAGTCTATTTCAGACAGGCTGTTGGAATCTTTGGAGTTGGCGTCTCACGTGGACACCCTGGTAGTTTTCTCGGCTGACCAGAGCCAGACCCCCTCTGAGGGGTGGGCAGTTGCTCCCATGTCCAGGGTCAGTGGTGCTGAGCAGCAGGCAGTGGTGCAGGCCACTATTGCTGTACAGCCTAGGCTCGGAGGATTTTCTGCCCCCTCAGTTGTGATACCCCCCTCAGGTGGTGTGCCTGGATTTAGGGCCGATCGGAGCACCCATGGGAGGGGAGGGTGCTACTCCCTGGATAGTCCCCTCTGGGACTGACCAGAGTTGTCAGCTGCCTAGGCTGGCGTTTGCAAGGAGGAGGGCTCTTTCGGACTGTGAGGGGTCGTGGTGCCATGTGGCGGCCCTTTTCTGGGACCCACCCGGGTTCGGGAAGTAGTTGTAGCATGGACCCCCACCCTTCCTTCTCGGTCTTCTCGAGAGGGCCCTGTTCTTTGGGGGAGACCGTCCTTTTGGAATTCCACAGTCCTGGTCACCTCACAGCAGGTATCTTCAGGACGCAGCCTAGGCAGTTCCAGCATGGCTGATCGGCTATCGGCTGTTGAGTTTTCCAGAGCTCCCTCTTCCCTTGGGACTCCAGGTGCACACACTTGCCCGGACAGAGGACAGTCGATTCCTGTTGTCGGCTTTGCCCCCACTCCTTATCTTCTCCTGCTGTCCCAGGCATTCTTGGTCCTAGCGGACCTCTGTCCTGGGAGCAGTTCAGGGCTGTGGCTGCTCATTTCCCTTCGTATGTCAGGACGATGGACAGGCAGGTGTTCCAACCCCCACCCCGAGCAACCAGCCACTGAATCTCTGAGGTCCTCCGCTTCCTCATCCTCCTCTTTGGGAGGAGAGGAGCCCTCTGTCCTCATCTCCCCTGCTGCTGATCTCACCGAGTATCAGCGTTTCCTCGTGAGGATGATGGAGGACCTGCATCTCCCACCCACTCAGCACAATCTGGAGCATTTGACGCATGCCTTCCTAGGTGATATCAGTGCAGACACCCTTGTGGTGCTCCCCCTGGCCTGCTCCATTCCAGGAGGCGTCATTGCGTTTCTGGCAAAGACCCTTTTCCAGAGTCCCAGGCCTTGGGGATCTGTGCCAGAGGTATTGTGCCCCCCCTGAAGTCTCCAGGTTGTTTGCCTCATCCTCAGTCAGGACTGGCACAGCTGGACACTCTCTATGGGCTTCGCACCCTCCACCGTGACCGGCCCCCAGATGCAGATTCCATGGATTTTGACTTCTGGGGGAGGAGGACTTTCTACTCTGCACGGTTGCTTCTTTCAATTTCTGCACATCCGGCCCACTATGCTACCTATGATAGGTTTCTGTGGTCCAGGCTAGGTCAACTCCTAGCCTCTATACCTGATTCGGAGATAACCAGACAAGCCATTTCACTCTGCATGTGGCCTGGAGCTAGCAAGACACTAAGCAAGGGCGTCTTATGATGCCAGCGAGGTAGCTTCCAGGGTCACAGGGATAGTGATCTGCACTAGGCAGAGAGCATTGCTGCGTCTTTTCCGGTTGTCACCCTTGGCCCGGTGCAGGGTGATTTCCTCAGAGTACTGGAGAACCCATCTGTTCTCCCATAGGGTGAGGCAGCATCTGTCGGGGCAACCTCCTGCCCCCTCCGGGGGAGTCCCCGTCTCACTCTCCTCAGTCTCAGGCCTCTCCAGACCTGTGAAGGTTCTCTCCCCCAGTGTGTCACCCACTGAGAGCTAAGGGACTCGGGTCCTTTGGGGTCTAGGGCCCCTTAGGCCTGGTTACTCACCTAAGGTGAGTGAATGGATGAAGATTGACACAGATAAGATATGAAAATTATGTACCTACCGTAATTCCTGATCTTTCTGTGTATCTTCACCATTCATCACAATCCCACCCTCCATCCCCCTGGGGCCTCAGTCTCTGGGTCCCCCTCCCTCTGTGTGCCTTTTTCCCCACTTCCTTTCCAATGGTCAGGAGCGGGGTGACCTTGGGCACACAAGGGGATTTTTACTCCTGACAAGAGGGGAGAAGGATCGGGGGACTTCTTTCCTCAATGCCTTGACTCCACCCCTGTGGGGTGGGAGTTGGTGATTACCCTCTCTTCTTTTCTCTCTTTCCTTCTCCATTCTTGTCCTTAGGGACTCATCCCTCAAATTAATTTTAGAAACTGTTATTTCTTATCTCCAAATGTGGTTTCAGGGGGAGTACAGCCCTGTATCCTGTCTTTCTTCCAGAATAGCTGCTTCTGCTTATTTTGGAGTTTATTGCCAGTGATTCTGTGCCTTGAATTCTGGCAGTGCAGCCTTCTGGCTACTCCTTTGCAAATCCTACACAATCTGGAGGCAGGCCAGAAGATTGAAGGTATGTCCTCCCCCTCCCTATTTCTAATTTTTCCCTTCCTCCCTCCATCTTCTTCTGCTTCCAGAGATTGGGACCCCTTCTCAATCCCCTTAGAATTCTAACTCTCCTTCTGTCCTCTCCGTCGTTTATTTCTCCTTTTAGTTTGTATATCTTTTCCTGTCTGTCCCTTGGACTTCCTTGTCCCTCCCTCCTTACTCTTTTTTACTCTACGATGACTCAGCACTGGCGGAAGGGCAGGTTCGATGACACCTGACGTCCAACCCGCAAGCGCCACGCAGTGCATCGGCTTTGAGGGCGGCGCCAACAGTGCGTCGACTCCGCCCATCCAAAAAAAAAAAAAAAAAAAAAGCGTGGTCGTGACCTCCAGCCACATTACTCAAAGGTGATGAATGGTGAAGATGCACAGAAAGATAAGGAATTACAGTAGGTACGTAATTTTCATTTTCAGTCAACTGGAACCTGTCATTGAGGCTATGCTGGACTTGGAGTCCAAAACTATCTTGGCTGACACCATTAGGTCCGCCATGGTCGCCTGTGTGCATTCGCTGAGGACTGCTTATGACAACGTGGACTCCTCGGCCAGGGGCACCACCATGGCGGTTAGCCTTAGGAGGTATTCCTGGCTAAGGGTGTCTAGTTTGGCGCTTGACGTTCAGGCGACCATCCAAGATGCTCCCTTTAGGGGCTCTGTCCTTTTCAGAGGCAACGCCGAAGACATTATCACCAGCCTTCAGGACAAGAGCAAGGCCTTTAAAGGAGAACTAAAGGCAAAAACTGAAAAACATATGTTTTAAAGGATACCTAAACAACATTTTGACAACAAACTATCCAAAAATCTGACTCCGTAGGTGACTAAACAAAAGGCTGCTGTATTCATTAATGCTAAAACTATATTTACACAATTTATCTAAATGTGGTTCCAGAGCATTTGAAAATTGTAAAATCAGCCTTCCAATTTAAAAAAAAAAAAAAAAAAAAAATCTTACCTGCTTCCTAAAATGGCCGCCAAATGTGTTATGTGATGACATCATTGGAGCCAAAGCCAGAGAGATACAGTATATCGCTGTCTGTAGTGCTAACTAGTTCTTTTTTCCCTTTGTATAGAATTGTTTCACCCAAATGGTCAAAACCATGTGCATTATTTTGTATAATGCACATGTTAGGCTATGGTTCTGTTCATTTTGTTTACTTTAACATGCTGAAAATGTGTTTTAATCCAATTGACTTCCTCTGTGGCAAACCACAGTGCAGTACAAATCCTGAATAACCTGATGATCTAGTGGTTATGGTAGATCCAGGATGCTACAGTGGTGGCGCTGAGGTGGTATGCATGCTTAATATGCACGTTAACATTTTTATTAAACCTTTATATTTTCTGCTATTATTCTTTTCTAGTACATTTTTGACAGAACCTACAAATGTAATCCATAGTTTTAATGTAAACATTTGTACAATCAATAAATCAGACTTCTCCAACAAAGTGAAATGCAGCAGCAGCAAGCAAGTACGTTACTGTGTGTGTGTGTGTGGGGGAGCGCAGCAGCCACACCTTCACCACCCGCTAGAGCCACCAGTTTTTTTTGTAGAAAAGTTCTTGAGCAGTCCAATGTTAGAGTTCATACTTTCTCGAAACTCAAATATGTGCTTGTCTTGTCTTCTTTTTCCATGGGAAATAATAATAATAATAATAATAAGAATCAGCATTTATATAGCGGTTTTCATATACATTGTATTCCAAAGTGCTTTACAAGCAAGATTAGACTGGTAGTGAAGTGACTGAACGTGTAGTGGCATCCATTTCATACATTAATATCCACACAGATCCTTGGACAATTGCATGAACTGCTTTTATGGGAAGGGGAATGTTGGCCAGGACAACGGGGTGAGGTAGTGATCAAGGTGCTGGCAGTCCCACATCTTATTTCTCACAGTAATCTGCTCATATTTCTCTCCTTCTGTCTTCCTCTTCTCTGAATATAGCAGTACCTTGCAAGAGTGGCCTTCTCAGTCCCCCTCTGGTACTCATTCTTCACTATTTCTCCTCACACTGAAAACTGGTGAGCTCACCACCCTTCTGCATCATGAATGCAAGTAGTACAGTCCCCGTTTTATTTTGACATACTGTATCAAATATAAACATATCTTTCCAGTATGTCAGGCTCATACCAGCAGGGAACAATGGAAATGATGGGCTTTCCTATCCTTAAATAATCTAGGCTACCTTTGATTAGGCACTATTAAATTATGGGTGTGCACATCATTGTGCATGTCATGTAATAGTGCTTAATCATAGGTGGCTTAGATCTTATATGGGTATGAAAGTCTATTTCTCCACGTGTGCCTGCTGCTATTAGCCTGGCTTACCAGAAGATGATGTTTATTATTAATATGTAAATATAACGTGGGGGACTGTACTAACCACATTCGTGGTGCGGAAGGGTAGTGAACTCACCTGTTTTTGGTGTGGGGTGCAGGTGAGAAGAATGAATGCCAGAGAGGGACTGAAGATGCCATTCCAGCAGGGTACAGCTATATTCAGGTTAGCTGAAGACATGAAGGAGGACGCTGAGTAGATCACTGTGAGATCTGACATGTGGTGTTGCCAGCATCGTGATCACTACCTGACTGTGGATGAGAGTAGCCAGCGATGACAAATACTCAGAGTGGCAGGGCTGCACCTAAACTGTTACTTAAATTCAGTGTAGGGAGATTACCCTCGGGTGGGGGGAGGGATGTTGACATTTGTTAGGACAGTATTGAGGGAGTTGTGTACGGCTCATTCAAGATTTGGAAGGGTGGTAGCCAGCCAACTCGCATTGTGGAGTAGAGCACAGAAAAGTACTTGAGAAGAATTGCTGGGAACTGTCCTGCGGGGTTCTGTAGAGCACAGGTAAATGAGTAGACTGACACTGGAAGTCAGGTGGATTCGCTCAAGGTATTAGTATGCCTCTCCTACTAATAATATTGTTATCCATTGTAAGTGCAACCCTTATGAGGGCATGAACAGCAGTTTTTCTGGTGGCTCATGATGCTTATTGCTTGGCCCTCCAGGAAGACCTAGTTGTTGGTTAATGAAGTGGGGAAAAAAAACACAACAGGGAACTGTACATACTACCTTCACTGTGCAGAAGGATGGTGATCCACTCAATATTTACTGTGGGAGTAGACGTCAAACATTGAGAATGTGAACTGGAGAGTGATTTGAGAGGCATTTTTTAACAGTGCCAGCTGCTGATGCGTATAAGAATTGGTGTGCACAACTCTCTGAGGTACAAGATTACAATCTGAGGTGTGACAATTCTCTTCATGAGACCGCAGGCTCATATGCAGCCCCAGGCAGTGCTAAGGACAGAGTATGGATGATGGGGTGTTCAACAGAAGGCAGTCTAGGTGCAGGGTGTTCACATGGAAAAAGAAAGCCTTATTTGTGGATTGACAAGAGAGCATGAATTTTGGAACTGAACAAGAGCGTTACTTTGCTGTGTGATCCTGAGCAAGTCACTAAACTTCCTTGTGCTCCCAGGTCACACCTGTAAACAAGCTTTCTGTTCAATGCGTCTCTCCTGGTTAACAAAAAACAAAATTCAGTGCATCATATAACCACTAGATCATCAGGTATTTGAAGTGTTGTACTGTAATGCAGGTTGCCAAAGAAAAAGTAAGCTGGATTGCAAAACATTTTCTGCAAGTTAAAGTAAACAAAATCATAGCCTTACGTGTACTGATCAAAATAATCCATGAGGTAATACATGGTGTTGATCATTCTGGTAGAACAATTCAAAACAGAGAGGGAAAGAAGAACTAGTTAGCAGTATAGAAATATATGTGGATCTCTATTTCTGACTCCGATGATGTCATCATGACTCATCACTTGACACTCTTGGCAGATATCTTAGGGGAGAAAACAAGGCTGTTTTTTGAAAGTGAAAGGCTGATGTTTACATTTTTCAAAAGCTGTGAAACTGCATTTATGTTATTTACATAAATGCAGTTTTAGCATAAATGTAAACAGCCTTTATTTTACCTTGCTGTGAAGCCAGATTTTGCAGTTTGCAATTTAAAAAAAAAACTGCTTGTTTAGGTACCCTTTAAGTCATGTTCTGAGCTTCGGATCAGTACAGTGGTATAAATGGTTTAAATTCAATTTTAATTGATTCTACCCCTGATTGTGGGGGTGGGGGCAACCATGCTCATGTGGTTTTGTTTTTCAGTACAGCCTTACCTATCCCACAATGCACCTTGAGTCCCCATAAGATGAGGTCAGCTCGCCCTGTCTTTTCATTCAGTCTGTTTTCAGTATTGAGAGAGAACTGTTTTGCCTTGTGTTCAGTCTTTCACTAGCCCTTGAGGTTAGTGTTCTTTTCTTTTTTACAGTACTGCCCATACCTCTCAACTGTCACATATTACGAGGTACGTCACTCATTTTATCCTCAGAAACCCTTTGTCCCACATTGAGAAGGTGACATTCCACACTGAGCACTGAGCCTTTTAAGCAGAAATGTATAATAATATAAGATGCTAGGTTATCAGCAAACATTATAAATATATTAATGCACTTATTTCCACAGTATACTGAGCTTGCAATGTCATGTTTGATGATGTCCCACATCTTGTCCAGTTGTCACACATTTTGTCACACATTTGGGTTATAAAAGGTTGAGGGGTATGGTACAAGTTACTTGCTTGCTTCTCTCACGTATGACAACTTTTACAGGGCACTAGCTCATCTATACTTCAGTCATTTTGACTGAAAAAAAAAATTGGGGAAACTCTTGTAAAATTGTCCTTAGCATTAGGAAAATATTACACCAAACTGATTGCCTTTCAATACATTTAGGGGTGGTTAATCTCTGTTTAGTCTCCTAGCTGTTAAATGGGCAAGCAGATCTTTATGCTGTACACCCTGGATCAGTATCGGCCTCCCCAGACATTAGTGCATTACTCTAGTTTCAAATGACAGTATTCCTTTTTTTTTTTTGGGGAGGCACCTATGTGAATTCAAAGGTGCTTCATAAGGCACACTATTGCATTTTAAGTGGTAGGTTTTATTTTTAGTCTCTCCACCCCCCCCCAAGTGTACAGCTCAGTCTGAATGTTTCTCTACATGTGTAGAAACTGTCCCATATGGTTTTAATTTTTATAAAACAAAAAAAACGCACGTGTCATGGGCTGCATAAGTATAGTGTTCAGGAATGCTTCTATCCCGTTGTGTCATGACTTGCTTCAAAATTGACAAAAATATGTGAAGCTTTGAAGAGAAAGTGTGCATTGTAGTGTAGAATCTTGATGCAGTCTGAATTTTTCATAGAAAAGATTCACCTACTTACAGTAAATTAGAGGACTGCACATTAGTGCTGGGACACTTCAGCTTCACAGGTTCAGATCCTTTGAAAGGGACAAGGCTATTTTATTCCCACATAATTGGGTGTT
This sequence comes from Neoceratodus forsteri, assembly GCA_016271365.2. Classification (NCBI taxonomy): domain Eukaryota; kingdom Metazoa; phylum Chordata; order Ceratodontiformes; family Ceratodontidae; genus Neoceratodus; species Neoceratodus forsteri. The sequence goes on along the minus strand of CM057449.1, from coordinate 1,268,314,347 downwards.
GGTAATTTATTGGACTTACAGCCACCCCCTTGCAGTTGGCTCCTACACCAAACTTCACCCTGTCTGGGTGATGCCCTGCATCCCCTGAATTATCTTGGTCGCCCTTCTCTGTACTCTCTTCAGCCTATCCTTGTCCCTTTGCAGGTGGGGCCTCCAGAATTGAACTCCCTCCCACACATACAGGGCTATGCCTCCCTTTTCTACCCTAGCTTTTCTAAATAGTTTGTACCCTTGAAGTTTCACCTCTCAGCTATGTCCCTCCAGCCACCATGTTTCTGTTACTAGGTCCAGGTCATCCAGTCCCGCCACCACCTCCAGGTCTGCCATTTTGTTCCCTAGGCTTCTCGCGTTGGCTAGAATTTCCATCCACCCCCACCCTTATAGTATTCCATCCTTAATCTGTCCCTTGCCTTGTACTGGTAGAGTGCAGGCTGGGTTGTCCCAGTTAGGCAGAGGATCCCCTTTCTGTCAGGTGCTGCACCCCCCCTTGTAGTTTAAATATATGCAACTATATGCTGTGCACATGGCATGCAGCTCACGAATCGGCAACATTAATAGCTAGTCTGGAACAACCATTTGACCCCAAGACTACAGCAGTCTTTAATTAGGTGCCCTGGAAAGCTGTCTTGGTGACTGACATCAGCAGTTAGTGAGCTGCATGCCATCTGCACAGCATATAGTTGCCTTAGGTGGCGGCCCTTGATCGGACTCTCCTAAAGCCATCACAGTGCCTGGAAGCAGCGCCTCCTCCCACCAGTGCTCCTCCGAACTAGCGCCTGAAGAAGCAGTGCTCAGGGTTACATATAAAATTCAGAGTGCCAGGATTCTACACTACAATGCACACTTTCTCTTCAAAGCTTCACACATTTTTGTCAAAAATGTTGAAGCCTGTCATGACACAGCTGGATAGAAACATTCCTGAACACTATACTTATGCAGCCCACGATGTGTGTGTTTTTGTGTTTTTTATAAAATTAAAACCATACAGGACAGTTTCTATACAGGTAGAGAAACATTTTGACACTGCTGTAGACTGGGGGTGACTAAAAACAAAACCTACCACTTAAAATGCAGTTGTGTGCCCTATGACTCACCTTTGAATTTGCATAGGTGGCCCCCAAAAAGGCATGCTATCATTTGAAACACGAGTAACACACTGATGGCTGTGGAGGCTGATACTGATCCAGGGCGTACAGCATAAATAACTGCTTGCCCATTTAACAGCTAGGAGGAAAAACGGAGGTTTACTAGCCTTAAAAGTCTTGAAAGGTAATCAGTTCAGTGCAACGTTTTCCTAATGCTAAGGGCAGTTTTACAGTACATACTTTTTAGAGGTTCACAATTTTTTCAGTCAAAACAACTGAAGTGTAGATGAGCTAGTGCCCTGTAAAAGTTGTCATATGTGAGAGGAGCAAGCAAGTAAAATCAGTAACTGTCAGTTTGGCCACTGCAGACATCAACCAGGATGGTAATGAAACAAAAGGAATTTACATCTCTGGTTGAGTGGGAGTAGGGGATACTAATAAAACAGAATTTTCTCACTTTGCAAAAGGTAGTAAGTTAAGTACTGAGACTTCACAAACAAAAGGCCAATAAAACAGTAAGCAGGAGGTTTCAATTTGCAAAAATTCAAAGGCAGTACTGGAAAAAGGAAAAAAACACTAACCTCAAGGGCTAGCTAGAGAAAGATTGGCTGAACACAAGTCAAAACAGTTCTCTCTCAATACTGAAAACGGACTGAATGAAAAGACAGGGTGAGCTGACCTCATCTTATGGACTCAAGGTGCATTGTCACATGAGCATGGCTGCCCTCACCCCCACAATCAGGGGTAGAATCAATTAAAAATGAATTTAAACCATTTATACCACTACAGTCGCATTAGTACTGTTCAGAAGCTCAGAACATGACTTAAAACATATGTTTTTTTCAGTTTTTGCCTTTAGTTCTCCTTTGAGGTCGGCCCATACCGTGTACCACCCTAGTTTTAAGGCCAAGCAGCCATTTCATCACCAGGCTAAGTGGCAGACGAACTAGCAGCAGATGGCCAAAACGTCGGGCTCCATCAGCTATGGCCACCCCCCCTCCCCAAAGCTCAAAGGGCCTCTGACATGGATGTCCCCAACCCTCCCTCAGTCTCATGACTCACAGTCCACCCCCCCCAATCTCCACTTCCTTCGGAGGAGCTGGTGAGCGGAAGGTTTGCCTGTCACTTGCCAGGGTGGTAGGCAGTTACCACAGATAAGTGGGTCCTTCAGCTGATGAGTCAAGGCCACACATTAGAGCTTCTGGAGACTCCTCCAAACAGGCACCCAGGGGTGTCCCACTACTCAAAAGTGCACGTCCCCCTCATAAGCAAGGCCACTACTTTTCTGCGGCACGTTGGGACCAAGTTCTGTGGCACGATTACCATTTGCCACAGAATGTCTGCGGCAGTGGTTTGTAATTTCTGCAGAAGTTATGCAGCACTAACGAACTACCACATTACAGTGTCAGCTTGTCATTCTGACACATCCATGGCAATGGTTATAGAAATCAGGAATGGGGACAGCATAGTAACAGTAGTTAGAAAAATACCAGCCTTATAGAAATTATTTTGTCTAAAAATGCAAACATAAACATCTGTCCCTTAAGGTCCTAGCCTATTGCATAAATGAAATGAGCAGAGGGTACCTTAAGTGATAAATGGGGTATTTCTATACTCATGCTGTCTACTCCACTCATGAGGTCCCCACAGTGCATCACTTATATATTTATATGCAATCTGTAACATAGATACAAATGTGTGTGTGTGTGTGTGTGTGTGTGTGTGTGTCTGTATATATAGATAGATAGATAGATTTATAGATATATCGCAAAAAAACTCAGTTTAATGCATCAGTTAGGGTTGTTCCACAGCGACAAAGCGAGGAAATTTGATGTTAGGGTTGAAACCCCCTTGCACCTCAATACCCCAACCCGGCATGGGGTGCCGCTGGGGTCGCCGGCCCTAACTCTTACCCCATCACATGGGAAAGAAGCGGGGAGGAATAGGGTGAGAGTTGGGACCGACTGACCCCAATGCGCACCCCGATGCTGGCTGGGGTGTGGACTGAAGGGGTGCAAGGGGGGGGGGTTCTACCCTAACATCGAATTTCCTCACTTTTGTCGCTGTGGAACAACCCTAACTGATGCATTTAACGGAGTTTTTTGCCTCTAATTTCCATTCTTTTTGAGAATAACGAGAAATAGTGAATGTACTCCCGCCACGTGATGTCTTGTCACATAGTAACATGGTGCCCGCAAACGCGCAAATGGTAATGCGCATGGTGACGCAAAGAGAAACGGTACCGTAGACACAAATGGCAAAAATAAGCGCAAATAACAACGCAAAGGGTAATGCAAATGGTGGCATAGACGGGAACGGTAAGTGAATCGGGTAAGGAAGCGGAAGCGGAAGCGGTAAGGGTAACAGTAATGTAAGCACACAGGCTGGTTTTCCCCAAAAGCTGCATAGAGAAAGACAGTGAGTGCAAAGAATGTATGCATAATAATAGGTCTCGGAGCAGAAAATAAGGAGTTGGAATACTAAATTGCTTATATCTCAGGAACTGTACGACGTAGAAAAAATTTGTTAAAAGTCATATGATTTATGACTTTCCTGGCTAGTTTTGTACTTGGCCCCCATTAAGGAGCTAAGCATTTTTCTGACAAAGTCCGTATCTCGCACAGTTTCTGAGATACAGGCCCTGAAAGGCGCGGCGAATGCCGTAATGTTATCCTATGGGGGGGGGGAGAGAAGTTCGGAGTGCCATAACTTTGCTGCCCTGTAATATTTTTTTCACCAAACCACCAAAAGGCACATCTGTGGGATGTTGGCTTTCTTCCCCTCCAAATTTCGGTCTAAAAGACCAAACTGTTATTTTGCAGTAGGGTGGCAAAGAATTGCTGTCATGCAGCGTACGCTGCAGTGTTAGTCTATGGGGAAAAAGTGTCAACTTCGGAGTACTGTAACTTTGCATCCATGCAATATGTTGTCACCAAATCACCAAAAGGCACATCTGTGAGATGTTGGCTGCCTTCCCTTCAAATTTCAGCCCAAAAGACCAAACCATTTATTTGCAGCAGGGTGGCAAAGAATTCCTTTTATTTTGGGCATAGTGTCGCAAAGTAGTGTCGTGATTTGCGAAAGCTTTCACAAAAATATGTGACATTTTTGTCAGTGCGACACTACTTTTTCCAGAAATTGGAAAAACATATTTCTAGGGTGTTTAACCTCAAAATAAAGACATGCCTAGCATCCTTGTGGTCCGACTAGGTAAACACAAAAAGAATTGTGTTGCTAGAGGGTCCCAAATTTAAATGCCAAGCATTTTTCTGTTCACCAACTGAAAACAAAATGGCGGATTTGCGACACTACTAGGGCCATTTGCGACACTACTAGGGCCATTTGCAACACTGTCAAACTTTTTGTTAACTTTTCTCATTGACTTGTAATGGGAAATAGTTTTTTGAATAACTTTTGAACCGTTTAATATGTGTTCACGAAATCTTCAAAAGGCACATCGGGTACCCTGGCCGCACGTTCTCTGAAGTTTTCGGACCGGTTGTGCAAACTGTACGACCTGTAGGGACGAGCAAAGAATTAAATAAAAGCGTAAACGCGTGTGCAGATCACACTTAATAACTCCGCAGCTGTATGTCAGAACAGTACGAAAGTTGGCAGATCCCAAGACTTATGGTTCTTGATCGTGTATTCCAAATTTCAGGCAAATCCGTTGAACGGTTGCAAAGTTAAGGTGCAAAATTTTAGGTTTCACATGTAAATGGCTCCTCAACCCTAACTATGGTAGCACTACCGTGCTACCATAATATATATATATAATATATATAATTTCCATGACATTGTATCCTCCCTTTGGAAATGGAATAAACTGAATAGAGAAGACATTGCAAAACTCACTTTTCATGCACTTCCCCTGACATCCGGCCATGACATGCACGTGAAACCATTATTAGATTAAGCTCTCCAGCCCATCATAATGTGACCCCCGTAGTGACAGAACACTATGCCATACCTTCCCATGCTCAGAGCAGTGGTGTGCCCCTTCCCCCCAATCCGTGTGCTGCCCAGCTAGCTCCCAGAGCTCGTCTCTGAACCTGAGTTGCCAGCACAGAAATACAACATGCTATCCTCTGGGCCAACAGCTGGCCCTACACACACAACATTTCTCCATAACTTTTAGGTGATTCTATCAGCCAGTGACAATGTGTAATCAATAGCCCTGGCAAAAATGCGTATAGCACAATTATTTATTTAACAGGTCTATTCTTTCAGTAGGTGTACACATTATTTTAGTTCACTTTTCTGGGCATAATTACTTTATTTTTCTTAAAAATGACAAGTTAATTCATTTTACCAGTCATTCATTTCAGATGGCATCTTTATACCTTAAAGGCACAAATACATTTGTACAAAGTAAGATATGGACTTAACAGGTATATGCTATTGTCAAGGTTTTGTTTGTTGACCATGGTGTAAAAACGTTAGACTGAAAATTGTATTAGGCTGTAGTGCAGGTTGAGCAAATATCACCGTACCTGATTAGCTGTGCCACTGCTTCTGGCAGTGGGAGCTGTGGTAGATGAGTGACTATTCTTTTCTGTGGCAGAATGCAGCCATTTCATTAGCTAATGTGTGGTGTTATTTATTTAGTTTTTGTTTACCGGGTAAGTACACTAGACAAGTTTTATGCCTATTTTCAGGAACGACCCGGGAGAGTACAAAAGGGTACAACAGGTACACTGATACAGTAATTGGTTCAGACGAATACATTCAGGTACAAAAACAGGAGAAAAGACAATTTTTACAGTTTTTACATTTACGTGGAAGGTACACCCAGATACAGTGCTGGGGCAAGGTATAAGTTAGAGATAAATTCAATGACCAACAGGGCTGGTGAGGATTATGAGCATAGTAACATCATAGCGTCGGGTCAAGCAAGGGAGGGGATTTGGATGAGGACATAGCGCAAGAGTGGTGACGCCAGAGCAGGAGAGAAGAAGCCGCACCAGTGGACACCGGGAGGCTAAGGAGCTTAGGACATTCACAGAAAGCCACCTTAAGATGATCCCACAGGGAGGTCCGAAACTCTTGTGAGAGGAGGCAATGGACTCTTTCAGGTAGGAGTTCCAGAGCCTGGGGCCATGGACAGCAAAACTCGGTCCCCATGTTGGTGCGGGAAGTAGGTACACTTAGTAGGCCGGGGCCTTGGGATCTAAGCAGGTAGGGGGAGAGGTCAGCAGGAGCAAGAAACCGGGCCAGTTCCGGAGGGGTGCCGGAGCTAAGTACTTTACTCACGAGGCACCCAGTGCTAAAGTTAAGGTGATTGAGCGGGGATAACCAGCCAAGCTTCTCGTAGAGCTCGCAGTGATGGGTGAGGCGGGGTGGCCAGGGCAAAACGACAGATGTTGTTGTACGTTGTGCTCCACTTGCTTAGGAGGGTCTTAGAAGTATGAGCAAATATGAGGGAGCCGTAGCTGAGGGAGGGAAGTAGTACTCCCCTGGCAAGAGCTTAGTGAGCCGCTGGAGTGAGGTTGTACCGAGCCCTGTAGGCCATCCAGGGTTTGCGGTTTACCCCACTGCAGGCAATTGATAACATCACATTCTGACCATAGAGGGGTTTTGGTTATAAAAAGAGGGGAAGGGAACCAGGTTCTATGGATAACTGGAAATATTAATAAAGAATCACCAAGGACAGTGAATTCTGCAGCACTGCAGAAGTTCTGCGGTAGGTTGAAAGTTCTGCACAAAATTCTGCAGCCGCAGAATTCTAGGAGCCTTGTTCAAAAGGGAGGAAATTGAGGCTCTTCTGCAAAAACAAGCCATAGAGCCCATCCCCGCAAACCAGGTAGGAAAGGGATATTATTCTCACTACTTTCTCGTTCCAAAGAAAACAGGAGGTCTGTGTCCAATTCTGGACTTCAGCACTCTAAACCAGTACATTTGGTACAAGCGGTTTTGAATGCTGACTCTCCCAGGTATGCTGCCCCTCCTGCACAAGGGACAGTGGCTCTGCGCTCTGGACATGCAGGATGCCTATCTGCATATCCTGGAGTTTCTGGCCTGCTGCCGCTACCTCAGGTTCTCCTTCCAGGGGGACATTACCAGTTCAGGGCCCTCTCCTTAGGACTGTCCTGGACACCTCAGGTTTTCACCAAGTGCCTGACGGTGGTGGCAGTGTGTTTCCTTACCTCGACAACTGGCTTCTTTCATCCCCGTCGAAGATCTACTGGAACTCTCCCTTTCGGCTACCATGGCCCTCTTTGCACAAGTGGGAATTATGGTAAACTACCCCCAAGTCCCACCTTTCCCCTCCCCAATGTCTCCAGTTTATTGGGCCAGTGCTGGATATGGCCCAGGGCATGGCTTTTCTCCCTCAGGACAGGGTGGAAACCTTGTAGAGGCAGGCTTGTCTAATAGCCTCCAGCAGGTGGGTTTCAGCCAGGTCGGTTCTTCGCCTCCTTGGCCTTATGGCAGCAGCTATCCCCACTGTTCCTCTAACCAGACTCCACATGCATATCTCACTGTGGATGCTCAGGGTGCAGTGGGATCAGAGGTCGGACGACCTAGACCACAAGGTCATGGTCTCCAGTATGATTCAGCAGGTTCTCCTCTGGCGGCAGGATCTCAGCAACCTTACCAGAGGAGTCCCTTTTCAGCCTTTTCCCTCCATCCAGTCCCTGACTACAGTTGCATCGGGGACTGGCTGGGGAGCTTATCTGGAGGCCCACAGAACTCGGGCTGTGGTCCCAGTCTGAGCTCTCCCTACACATAAATGTCTTGGAGATGCTGGCAGTGCTGTATTCCCTCCAAGCCTTTCAGCACTTGCTTTGCCAGGGCCCACTATTAGTCCAGTTGGACAATATGTGTGTAGTCTGGTACATCAGCAAACAAGGGGGCACTCGCTCATATCCCCTCTGCAGGGAGGCGATGTGGGTGTGGAATTGGGCAGTTCTGCATGGAATACACCTCTCAGCGGTTCACGTTCAGTGCATGCAAAACGTCCTAGTGGACAGTCTCAGCCGCACCAGAGTAAGAGCCCACTAGTGGGAGCTCAAGCAAGCGGTGGTCAATCACATTTTCAGCCTATGGGGACGTCCAGACCTGGGTCTGTTTGCCTCCCCATACAATGTAAAACTACCCAAGGTTTTTCTAACTCCTGGGCATGGTGTTTTCTGGCGAGACATGCTATTTCTCTGCTGGACAGGGATGTTTTCAAACAGCATGAAGTGTTGCTGTATTCTGACAAAATGCAGTTAGCCTCAACACTTGAACTGCCTCAGAGAGAAAAGGGTTATCTCTGTGCCAGAGCTTTGAACATTGAGCTCGAGCTCGGTTTTCAAACCTCTGTCCCTGGTACGTTATAATGTAACCATCAGATTCTTTATTCTGCCTAACTGTGAAGACACTCCAGAGATTTCTCCTCACTGCTTCGGTTTGGTAACATAGAATTTGACGGCAGATAAGGACCGCTTGGCCCACCTAGTCTGCTCATTTTCCTACCTAACAGATAAGCTGCAGATCCTAGTTAACCAACAGCTTACTTCCTCCTACCCCCTACTAGAACTGCCTTATGTCTGTCCCATGAGCTACCCTCTTGGACTTTGTTGATGTCCTTGAGGTACTTGAAAGTTTCTATCATGTCCCCTCTCTCCCTTCTTTCCTCAGTGGTGTACATATTAAGCTCCTTTAGTCTTTCTTCATATGTCTTCTGGTGCAGACCCTGCGACATTTTGGTTGCCCTCCTCTGGACAACCTCCACTCTGTCTATGTCTTTGCGGAGATAGGGTCTCCAGAACTGCACACAGTACTCCAGATGGGGTCTCACCAACTGTCTGTACAGAGGGATAACAACTTCCTGTTTTCTACTATTGATGCTTCTCCCTATACATCACAGTATCCCCCCAGCCTTCCTTACTGCCTTCTCGCATTGCTTGCCCACCTTTAGGTCATCTGATATAATTACCCCAGGTCCCTATCCAGTTTTACTGTTGTCAGTATCTCACCCCCCCCATTGTGTACTCTTCCCCAGGATTTTTGTTTCCCAGGTGCATTACCTTGCACTTCTTTGCTTTGAATCTGAGCTGCCATACATTTGGCCTTTCCTCCAACCTTGCCAAGTTCCTTCTCATCCTTTCCACTCCATCTGGTGTATCAACCCTGTTGCAGATCTTTGTGTCATCTGCAAAGAGACATACTTTTCCTTCCAGTTCCTCTGCAATGTCACATTATAAAGGACCGGTCCCAGTACTGAACCCGCTAGTAACCCTCCTTTCTTCACTGTGGACTCAGTTTACTACTACCTTTTGTGTCCTGTTGTCTAACCAATTTTTTATCCAGGCTACCACCTTGGGACCCACTCCAAGGCTGGCTAACTTGTGTATTAATCTTTTGTGTGGGACTGTGTCAAATGCCTTGCTAAAATCTAGGTAGGCCATGTCCACAGACCCTCTCTTGTCTACTACTTTGGTCACCCAGTCAAAGAAATCTATTAGATTCATCTGACATGACCTTCCTGCTGTGAATCCATGCTGCCTTGGGTCCTGTGCCCCACTGGCCTCTAGGTACTTAACAGTTCTTTCCTTCAGAAGTGATTCCATCATTTTCTCCTACCACTGAGATCAAACTAACTGGTCTGTAGTTTCCAGCCTCTGTCCTGCTCCCACTTTTGTGACGAGGAATCGCATTGCCCTCCTCCAGTCCTCAGGTACCACACCATCCTCCCATGATTTATTAGAGTAGTCAGAGGTGTTACTAGTTCTGCCCTTAGTTCTTTTAGAATTCTTGGGTGAATCCCATCAGGCCCCATTGCTTTGTCCACCTTCAATTTTATTAGTTCTTTCAGAACCCTTTCTTCTGTAAATGGACTGGTATCGACCCCCGTCTTCAGAGTGTTTCTCTTGTTTGATTTAGGTACCTCCCCCACTCTTCCTTTGTGAATACAGAGCAGAAATATTCATTCATTACCCTTCATCACTGTCACCCTCTGCCCACATTCCCTCCCCTTTATTAAGCCTCAGTATTCCTCCTTTGGTCTTCCTTTGCTCCCTAATGTACAGTACCTATAAAAGATCTTATCCCCCTTCTTAACAGAGTTGGCTGTCCTTTCCTCTGTTTGGGCCTTTGCTATTCTGACTGCCTTCCCAGCCTCTTTCTGCTTTAACTGATAAAGTTCTCTGTCCTGCTTCTTCTGTATTTCCTTATTTCCTGAATGCTATCCTTTTCTCCTTAACCTTCCCTGCCGCCTCTTTTGAGAACCATAGTGTTTTTTTTCCTTCATTGTGTTTTGTTGATTTGCTTTGCACAAAGGCTTGCTGCCTCTGACGGCTGTTTTGATTACTCCCCATTGTTCCTCCGCCCCTCCTTCTTGCCTGTTTGCTAGTGCTTTTCTGAGGCACTCTCTCATTTTCCCAAAGTCAGCCCTCCTAAAGTCCAATCATTCGGCTTTTCCGTTATCAAATCTCTGTCTATGGTACAGGTGGTGTAGTTAGTAGATAGTGGTAAGAAATTATTTCTTTCAGTTCATTGGTCGGTCCGGTGTAGAACCAAATACTTTTCTGTGGTAAATTGTAAAGTTTTTCTCTGGTAGTGGGTTCCGGTATCTTTCAGTCTCAGAAAACCAGTTTTTTTTTTTTCCTGTTTTTTTCCACAACCCTTGATATGGTTGGTGACTGAAAGATTCTGATGTTACTCGGCTTGAACACCTTCATAGAGTAACATGGCAGAAACAAAGCACAATGTCTGAGAAACCCAGGAAGAAAACTGGTCCTGCTGGGTTTCAGCACTGCATGGAGTATGGGGAAGCTTTTGCTAAAGCTGATCCTCACCTCATCTGTGTTTGTCTGGGGTTTGATCACCTGAAATCAGACTGTAAATATGTGCAAATTTTCCTAAAGCCACGCTGGATAAGCAATTGAACCGGCTGAAGGAAAAAGCGGCCAAAAAATCCACTGTCCTGGATGGCCAGCCCGGTTGTGTTCTGACCAAACCTGAGGAGGTGCCTTCTAACCAGAGCGATACCCCCTCAGGCAAAAGGAAAGCCGATTCAGAGGGATCGTTTCTGGCAAAAGGAAAAAGAAAGTCTGCTGGCTTGGATCTGAATCTGCAGATCCCAACCACTAAGGAGATTGCGAAAGTGATAAGAATAGTACAGTTGCTGCAATCTGTTCAGACCGAACCGACAACTTCTACAAGATGGCCGGTTGCGTCCGTTGAGGTGCATTCCAAATATGATCCGGAGGCCTCTTATGAATTAGGCTGGGAGGGAGAAGAAGAAGATGATTTTGAAGGCCTAGATGAGCCAGTGGAGCCTGGCATCTCCCCAGACAGGCCTAATTCAGTTTCTCCTCCCAGACTTTGAGTCCCCTTCCTACTTTTTGTTCTACAAAAAGGTGGCAGAAACTCTTCAGCTTCCCACTGTGATGGCCTCTAAAGAGGAACCTGACTTTGTGGAGATGATGGATGTCCTAGAGTCAGAGACTGTCTATTCTCTTGCATAAATCTTTGGGGAAACAGACACAAAAAAATTCAGTTACCCACCTCTACACCTCCTGTGGATAGAAAGATTGACAAGAGGTATATGTTGTTAGGTTCTGGGATGGAATTCCTTTATAATCATTGCAGCCATGTTGGGGTAGTGCAGGCTGCAGCCTGTGACAAGGCTAATATCCCCTTGGCTTCACACCCCCAGATAAGGATTCCAGGAAGCTGGATGCTATGGCTAAGAAGCAGTACCTAGTATCCTCCTTGGGACTCTGGCAGGCCTCCTGTATGGCTTATGTGGCTAGGTACCAGAAGTCTAGGTGGGATGCTATTCTGGATCTAGCAAAGAATGCCCCTCCCCAGCTGGCCAAGGAGCTGGAACAGGTGGCTGAAGACGGAATTGAGGCATCCAAGGTTCAGTTTCATGCTGCAGTGGACTCTAATGATGTTTCATCACGAGTCATGGCTACATCTCTCTCCTTGAGGAGATTTGCTTGGCTCAGATGTACCAGCTTTTCTCAGATTACCCAGGCTAAGGCCATGGATTTTCCTGTGGTACAGAATTCTCTGTTTGGGGAGCAGACAGAGATGTGTATATGAAGAAAATGGACGAATACGGGACCACCTATAGGAGTGCAGTGGCCAAGGAAAGGTCTGCTACTCCTCAGAAGCAACAGTCTAGGGTTGGCAGGGGGTAGGCCTTTTCACCAAGCACAGGCCTCCTGTACCTTTCAGCACAGGGGTCTCTTCAGAGGGAGAGGCAGAAGGGGGATGAGCAGGGCTGCATCCACCTCCCAGCCTAGAACCTCTGCCAAGCAGACACCCTGATGTGTCAGACCGGGTCGCCTCCCCTATTCCAGTAGGGGGCAGGCGGGCACATTTCTCCTGGGCCTGGAAGTCGTGAGCCAGGGGCTTGCCCTCGGTTTCAAAAAATGTCCCCAAATCAGAGCAAGGTCCTTCAGGCCTGCGACATCTTCGGAAACAGCTGTCTTAGAGGCAGAGGTTTCTTCTTTGTTGCTTCAGAAAGCTGTGGATCAAATTCCTCTGTTGCACAAGGGAAAAGGGTTGTACTCCAGGTACTTCCTTCCCCCAAAAAAGACAGGAGAGTGGCAACCCATCCTAGACTCAAGATACCTGAACAGACATCTTACAAAACCAAAATTCAAAATGGTGACTCTGGGAATTATTCTTCCCTCTCGAGGCCAGGAGACTGGCTAGCCTCTCTGGAACTCAAGGATGCCTGTTTTCACATACCAATCAGATGCTCCCACAGAAAGTATCTCGGGTTCCAGTTGCCCTCAGGTCATTATCAGTTCAGAGCCATGCCCTTCGGCCTCACCTCTGCCCCCAGAGTTTTTTCGAAATGCCTGGCAGTAGTGGTAGCCTTCCTCAGGAGGCGGGGCATCTCTTTGTGCCCCTTATCTAGACGACTGGCTCATTGTAGGCCAGTCAGCTGATCAAGTAAGGTCAGCTCTGGCTGTTACCCAGAGGGTTCTGGGTTCCCGAAGATTTCTTCTCAATCTCTCCAAATCAGTGCTGGAGTCAGTCCAGCTTCTCACCTTCATAGGGGCAGAGCTGGATACTATTCAAGCAAAGGCCTTTCTTCCCCTTCAGAGGGTAAGGGCCCTAACAGATCTGGCAGCATATTTCAGACCTCAGGTGTCTCGTCCGGCCAGGCACTTTCTCCAGCTTCTAGGCCACATGGCAGCTTCTACTGCAGTGGTCCAGGGAGCCAGGTTCCAAATGAGGGACATTCAGTTTCACCTCAGGTCCTTCTGGTCTCAGAAAAAGGATTTGCTTACAAAGTTAATTCCAGTAACTCAAACTTTTGTCCAGGCTCTCCAGTGGTGGTTGGAGGAGGACAGTCTCAGGCAGTGGGTGTTCCCTTCCTTCACCAGTCACCCTCAGTGATTCTTGCCACAGATGCATCCCTTCTGGGTTGGGGAGCTCACTTGGGAAGCCTCACTGCTCAAGGCACATGGTCACAGCAGGAGTCTCTCCCCTTCACATTAACCTACTGGAGCTCAGGGCTGTGCTTCTAGCCCTTCAGGCATTTTCAGAATTGGTAGAGGGGAAGGTGGTGCACGTCAGGACAGACACCACCACCACTATGTACTACTTAAACAAGCAAGGTGGCACTTGGTCCACAGCCTTGTGCACAGAAGCAATGAAGGTTTGGACTCTGGCTTACTCTCTCCAGACCTCCCTGATAGCAGTGCATCTCCCAGGGAAGGACAATGTACTGGCAGATGCGTTCAGCAGGATTTCTCAGGATCACCACGAGTGGTCCCTAAATCACCAAGTTCTTCATTTTCAGGAGGTGGGGCACTCCAGAGATGGATCTCCTTGCAGTCCCAGGCAATCATCAGTTCCCCCTTTTCTGCTGCAGACCTTCACTCCTGGGGTCTGTTCCTCAGGATGCTCTACTGCTGGATTGGACAAACCGGTTCCTGTATGCCTTTTCCCCCCTTTCCTCTGATATTCTGAGTACTGATAAAAATAAGATCTCAGCCCTGTACAGTGATATTGGTGGCACCGGATTGGGCCAGGCAACCTTGGTACCTTTTGTTACTGTCCCTAGCAGTCACAATTCCCCTCTGCCTCCCCAGGAGGCACGACCTCCTGACCTCCTCTCAGGGGAGGATTTGGTATCCCAATCTCTGGTGTCTCGGGCTCAAGGCCTGGCTCTTGAAGAGTTAGAGTATGCAGGACTGCATCTCTCACAAGGGTCTTAGATGTTCTGAAGGTCACCTGTCTGATCAGGGCCTGAGTTACTCTTCGCTGAAGGTTCACCTGTCTATTTCTGCCTACCACACCTTAGTGGAGGGCAAAGCTGTGGCTCAACTGGAGGTTTCAAAAAACCTTGCTGAAAGGGATCCTCCACCTGAAACCCCCAGTGCGCAGTCCTGTGCCACCATGGGATCTGAATTTTATTTTTGAAAAACTGACCTTGACTTCCTTTGAACCGGCTGGTAGTTGTGATATGCACTATTTATCTTGGAAGGTGCTCTTTTTAGTTGCTGTTACTTCTGCTCGAAGGATTTCCAAGCTTCAGGCCCTGATGTGCCCTGAAGGCAGTATCGCGCAGTGGTTTAAGGCTCTGAGCTGCAAATCTGGTGACATCCAGCAGACCAGACCTGGGTTTGAATCCCACAGCTTCCACTTGCATACTGTGTGACCCTGAGCAAGTCACTTAACTTCCCTGTGCTCCCAGGTAGCTCCTGTAAAAAAAAAAAAAAAAATAAAAAAATAAGCTTTCAGCTTAGTGTGCTACTCCTGGTTAAACAACTATCTGAGGAGCCTTATTTAATTTTTCACAGAGACTAGGTGGCTCTGCGTACCAGTCCTCCGTTTTTTCTGAAGGTGGTTTCTGAGTTCACGTTGAACCAGTTTGTTCAACTTCCAGTGTACTACCCTGAGCATTCCAGTCGGGGGAGAACTATTTTGCATACCTTAGATGTTCACAGACTCTTGCATTATTATACTACACTAGACCAAAATCTGTCCGAGAAAGCGGATCAGCTTTTGTTTCTTTTGCATCCAAGAGAGAGGTGGCAGATCTTCACTTGAAACAGCTCTTGCAGCAGAGTTACACCATTAGGACTGAAGCGGCAGGCACAGGACACGGAATTTTCTAGCTAGCGGTATCAGGCGGGGACACTTGAGCCGTCGACCCCACCCCACAACGTCAGGCATCGTATAAAGAGGCGGTCCCCAGAATCCCCAGTTCTTTTCCCGCCATCGACTCGCCAGCATCGGCCTCATGGTTCCACTCTAGGGTACGACGACTAGAACTTTAAAAGATTTACCTACTAAATGTCAGCATCTCCAACTCCTTCCTCAGAAGGACATCCCTCCAAGGGTGCCTGCGGCAAACAGATTCCTTGCAGGGATCTCCATTCATTCTGCCTGCAGTGCTTAGGCCCAGAACACGACACCAAGGCCTGCCCCTTTTGCCAGGGGTTCAACAGTCGCTCCCGGGTTCACCTCCAGAAGGCACTTCAGGGGTTCCTCTTGGAAGAAAAGTTAAAAAGCATGGATAAAGACCCTGCCTCCAGAGGTGAGTCTACCTCTAAGTCAAAATAAGCACAGGGACAAGCATCGGGAGAAGGCCAGGTCCAGATCCCCTAACCGGGACTTGGACTCTCGCACCAGCTCAGGCTCCACGTGCTCAGACCACTCTCCCTCCAGGTCCCGCTCTTAGCCCCCTCCAGTAAAGGTAAAGTCTTCAGGCAGCACTTCGGCTTCTCTGCATCCCATCAAGACTTCCAGGCCTTCGGCTTCCTCAACACCCTCCCAGGCCTCCTCGAAGTCTTCAGACCATCATTAGTCCAAGTCTTCTTCAAAACAAGCGTCCTCATAGACGCAAGGACTTCGACGCCAGATCAGCCTTCCAGCCTCCTAGTGGTCCGGATCCCCCTCCCAGGAAGACTAAGGACCCGACGTCCCTAAAACGGACGACTGACCCGAAGTGGACTTCCGACCCTTCATCGGTTAAATGCCCGTCAGACCAGACGTCGGCTAAGCACCCAACATCAGTGAGACGTTTGCTGGAGCCGAAGACTGCCTCCCCATCACCGGTGGACACCGGTCACCGGGACTCTACAGAGGAGGACCTGACGTTGCCTTTTGACTAGGCGGGCGACAATGAGGACGTCATGCTTCCACAGGAGCCTTCGCCAAACTCGGCGATGCCCTTGGACCAGTTGCCCGATACCGGCGACAGACCACTGGCGCCAGGTCCGTCGTCTGGTATGAATATTCAAGAGGTCAAAGATCTCTCTACCTTTTGGTGGGACACAACAAAGAAGGATGTGATCCCAGTCAAACCTCCTCCTCCTACTCCTTCACCTCCGACTTCCCCTCCTCTACCGCAGGGGCCAGCAGGAAGACCACCGACCCCCAAGGAGCCTATTCCACCTCCTAGGGGAAGATTCAAAGAACGGAGAAGGCCCCCTTCAAGATCTCCCTCAGGGTCTTCCGTCCTAAGCGACCCAGACGTAGACGGTCCACTCCACAGGGGGGGGATGATTCTAGACCTGACACCTCGGGTACCTCCAGGTCTCCTTCTCCAATCAGCATCCCATCACCTGACCCACGAGACCTGCCCAGGTCACCTCTAAATGATCCCTCTTTTTCCGAAATCATGAGGCACATCCAGGAGAACATGGGATTCAGAAGATCTCGACCCCGAGATACAGCGCCTAGCTCGTTACCTTCGGCAGAAGGACCCTAAGCCTGTGGTGGTGCCACCCTTGGTGGACACCTTCGCGGATGTCACCAAGGCTGCATGGAAGCATCCGCACTCCACCCCCGCGGTGCCGAAGAAAGCTGACCACCTGTACAGGGCCCCGGCAGGGGACCAGTACTTGGTGCAACAACCCCTGGCTGATTCCCTGGTCATTACGGCCTCCCATAATAGGTCTCAGTGACCACAGCATCTGAATACACAGCCACTAGACCAGGAATCCAAGCAGTTGGATGCCCTGGGGAGGCGCATGTATGCGGCTGCTACATGCTCCATCAGGTCACTGAACTGTCTCATATGGTTCAGTTTCAGAATGCCCTGTCATAACAGGGTCAGGACTTGGTTGACAAACTACAGGATGGTGAGCAGAAGTTGGAGCTCCTGAACTTTCTCTGCACAGAGTCAGACGTGGGGACCCAAGTGTTAAGAGCCGCATATGGTTCTGCGGACTAGTCTGCCAGGGGTGCAGCTTCAGGCGTCTGTCTCCGGAGACACTCCTGGCTCCATGTCTCCAGTTTTACCCTGGACGTACACAAGAGTATCCTGGATGTCCCTTATAACGGAGAGGTCCTGTTTAGTGAACCCTCTGAAAAGGTCATCACCAAACTTCAGGAAGGCAGTAAGGACTGTACAGGCCATGTACAGACCCAAATCTGGTTCCTTTCATAGGAACCAGAACCATTTTCGTGACTGGCAGCAATGACAGCAGCCACATTCCGGCCAGCAGCAAAGGGGCACCTTCCACCGTAAGGCCCAACCTAAGTCTTCCCCAGGCCAAGGTCAGCGGTATACCAAACCGGCCCAGCCTGTGGGGGGGCAATGCTGCCACAGCATGACTCCTTCCTGGCCCCGGCCCCCTCCTCTGGATCAACGGGCAGAAAAGGTTGGGGGTCGCATCGCTCGCCACTTTTCAGGGTGGCAGTCGATTACCGCCAACCGGTGGGTCCTTAAACTGGTCAAGAGAGGTCACTTTATAGAATTCCTCGACCACTCACCGTCAAGACTTCCCCTGCTTTCCCGTTATTCGGGTCAGCACGCACTGCTCATACAGCAGGAGGTGCTCGCGCTTCTGAGAAAGGAAGCTATAGAGCACATACCGAGGAACCAGAGAGGTGCAGGTTACTGTTCCCACTTCTTTCTGGTTCCCAAAAAGACAGGGGACCTCCGTCCGATACTGGATCTCAGCGATCTCAATGCTTCTGTCCTCTACAAACTCTTCCGCATGGTGACCCTTCCCAATTTGATACCCATGCTCAAGCAGGGTGCCTTCCTAGCGTCCTTGGACATGCAGGATGCCTACCTGCACATACCCATTGCTCGAGCGCACCGGAAGTTCTTGGTCTTCGAATTTCTAGGTCGCCATTATCACTTCCGAGCCCTCCCTTTCGGACTGTCCTCGGCACCTCGGGTGTTTTCGAAGTGCATGGCAGTCATAGCAGCTGCTCTAAGGAGACAAGGCCACTACATGTTCCCATACCTGGACGACTGGCTCCTCATGGCACCCTCTCGGGAGGCTCTGATGCCCTCAATTCACTGTACTCGGTCCCTGTTCGGGACGTTGGGCATCATTATCAATCAGGAGAAGTCACACCTGGTTCCGTTACAGAATCTGCAGTTCATAGACGCAGTTCTGGACACCGTCAAGGGGAGAGCTTTTCTGCCCCAGGACCGAGCAGACCACATCAGATCCCTTATCAGGGACATCTTGGCAAAGAAGACTGTCCCAGCCAGACTGGTCCTTTGCCTGCTCGGACACATAGCTGCGGCCATTGCAACAGTCCCGCTAGCCCGTCTCCACATGCAGGTGACCCAGTGGATGTTACAGGTTCAGTGGGATCAGAAGCAAGACCATTTGCAGCTTCCAATTCGGATCACAAGTGCCGTAATCTGGGATTGGCAGTGGTGGCTAGATTCAAAGAACCTGTTGGCGGGGGTCCCCTGCATTGCGCCGTCTCCAATTGTGACGCTCTCCACGGACGCCTCAGGGTTCGGTTGGGGAGCACACCTCGACGGGGTCAGGTCTCGGGGCTCGTGGACACCCCAGGAAGCTTATCTCCACATAAATATTTTGGAAATGAGAGCAATTCTTTATGTCCTGCAGGCCTTCCAGTCGGAGATCCCACTGGGTACTCTCCTGTTACAAACAGACAATACTGCGGTGATGTATTAGGCTCTGTTCATGAAAATGTTGTACCAAACTCTGACATGAGGGGTCAATTTTTAAATACAGAATATATGATTTTTTTTAGGCATTTCAGCATGCTGTGACCCTGCAGAGAAAACTACACTGTGTTGTGAGATAACTCACTTTGAAATGACTGAGAAAAATGATCATTAAAGTTCTGAATGTTATGGTGGACACCAAGCATGCGTTCTGAATGTTATGGTGGACACCAAGCTTCAGTGCAAGTTCTTTAAAGTTAACAGTTTGACATCTATTTGAGTTAACTGTATGAAAATGTATTTGTTATGCTGCAGGATAACAGATGGACACAACAACTGCAATTCAAGTGCAACCAGTTGCTTTCGTGTGATGTTTATTTCTTCAAATAAAGAAAAATAAATGTTGCAGTATGTCCTCTAGGCTTTTAAAGCAACATTTGATAATGTCCCAAACTAAAAAGGATCTCATTTCCAGCGTTGATTTAGCTTTTCATATCTCGTTGTGATTATTTGCTGTACTTGTGGTTTAGCTTGGCTTTCTGCATTCAGAGTTAATTGCCCATGAAAAAGTCTGTGTTTCCTGACCACATCAGTGTCCTGTTTCGTGGCCATATATACGATCCGTTTGCACGTCGCTGCAGAAATTTGACTGAAAAAAGACGTCTGTCTTCAAGGAATTCTACCACCTGCCCGATATAAAATGTTTTTGAATAGTACACTGCATACAATTTCCCAGCTTCTGTTTTGTCTGGGTTCATCTTTTTCTTTTGAATCGGTGGAAGTACAGTGTGCTGAGCAGTGGTGGTGGGGTCTATTGCAGATGCACAAGAAGCAGAAGAAGGTTCTGTCAGTGGAGTCATGGAAGCAATGTTGCAATCCATAACTGGAGTGCTGGAAGCATCACTGGGGTCTATTGATGGTGTTGCTTTAGCAGTTGAGGGTTCATTCAGTAGAGTGCCGGAATTCGCATGTGGGTCCATCCCTGGAGTTGAGACACAGGAGTCCATCACTGGGGTTTATTGTTGGAGTTGCAGCAACAGTTGAAGGATCTAGCTGTGGAGTGCCAGAAACAGTGCAGGGGTCCATCACTGTTGCAGTCATAGATGTGCCAGGACCAGGGTCAGAGTTCACCCTGTGGGCAGGCATTTCAGTAACGTTTCTCACATGTGAAGCTGTGAGCCTCCTTACTGTCCATGGTTGTACATGTTCGTTGTTCAGACATGGGCCATCAGTTTGGCAGTGGGTGCAAAAACACCTTAAATTTCTACTGACCACCACACCAGGCACCACAGTCTTCACACTTTGAATCTGTCGAGCTCCAGGGACAGGTTTCACATCTTTTCCTTTTGGCCTTCTTATGCTGTTGTTGGGCACCCCGAAGAAAGTTCTTTGGTAGTGTCTGCACCCCTCAGTTGGAGGTGCTAGTGTTAGATTATCCCGACAGTACAGAAACAGCTCTTCTGCTGTGGAAATGACTGCACGACGTGACACAACAGCCATTGTTGCCATTGATTTAGCAATAGCACTCTGTCCATCTGAAGGGCTCTTCCCATGCCTTGATCCAAAGTATGCCCTTTCAATTGAAAATCCAAATTCTTGGGTAGCCATTGAAATGGGTCTGGTATGACTTCCCGTCTGTCACTCTACTGACAATTCACCTCCCGACTACAAGTTCCCGTTCGGTAACATTTGCCGACAGGATCTTTTGCCTGACCGACAAAACTACACTTAAATACTGTATGCTTGCTAAGAATAAATAAAATCACTTGTAGACAATCAGCATTGCAGAGCATCACAGAGATGTACATACAGGGTATTGCAAAACCTCACAACCAGCTTTACTGATCATTTCAAAAGCTGCTTCACCGAAATGTACAAAAAATCTCTTGCATCCTATTTGTGCGGCATTCCTGGGCCCTACACTGATTTACTTGCCTCACAACCAGAGTTTTAAAGTAGTTTGTAACATACAGTAGGTGCCCCAATACTGGAGACAATTACCTGACCCACTTGCAAACAGTTGATGCTGCTTAGTTAAAAGGGGAAGTGTGTAACCTATAAATGCATACAGATTGCTCATAACTAGACAAGAGGTCTCAGTAAAGTCTGGGAGGGATAGGGGAGTGGGGAGGAAGGAGGGATAGAACCAGAATTGAAGTAGTTAAAGGGGCATTCGGGGGGGGGGGGCAAAAATAAATACATTTAATCACAGGATATACGGGGCAGGGGTTAAATGTAGAATCAGGGGAACGGGATCAAATATTTGAAACCTGTGTATGAAAGTGATTGATAACCTACAATAATAAGTCCATCAATGGATGAAAATAAGAAACGTGTGGTTGGTAGTGAACATAGGAGTGCTGGGAAGTAGGAAGGGCTACACCTTATAAACGAAACAGATATAAATTGGGATCAGTCAGATGACTAACAGCAGGCAGTCATGGGCTGGCACTTTTATTTTTATTATTTCTTTTTTACATCTGGAACACAGTTCGTGCAGATGTAAGACAACGGTTTGGAAAGCCTCCACACCTTGTTTGTCGGTCAATGGTTGTTACGGGATAGAATTTGTTGGCAAACAAACCCGTTCGGTAAATTGAAATCGGGAAGTTGTTTGTCGGCAAGTTGTAGGTCGGGCAGTGGTACGGATCCCATTGAAATTGCATTGAACACCCACTTTGATTTATATTGGCTCCCACAGCCATCTGTAAAATGTACCTCCTTTTCTATGATTAGGTGCCAGATCTTTGTGAGATGTGTGTTGGCCATGTTAATGAAGTGCCGAACTGCATAATGGTCATGTGTGATGTCCTCCAAGATGAATACCAGGGATTCTGTGATGGTACCTTCACAATGAGCACATCTGTAGTATGCAACAGTGGGGTGCACTGTAGCCTGTTCATGATGCCAGTGGCAGGATTGGCTCTCGTCCTGGTATTTGCAGGCATAGTTTTCAGCGAAGTCCAGCACCGTGATAACCCATCCCTGAGGTGGTTTCTTAAGTGTCTTGAACTGGCAGTGTTGCCATGCAGCCACATGCAGGTGGCACCCCAAAAACTGAAGATCCTCCTTAAGCATGTTGATAAGTTGTTGTAGTGTTGTCACCTTGCTCTTCAGCACTGTTCGTGATGTTTTTGTTTCAAACAACATGAAGTCTTGCTATATTATGACATATGCAGTGAGTCCCAACCTTCGAACTGCTCCGGAGGTGAAAGAGTTAACTTTCCATGCCAGGCATGGAACGCTGAGCTCTGTTGAAAACTCTGTCTGTTGTTCTTCAAACCCAAACCGTCAGATTCTTTACTCCGCCTCACTGAACAGTCGCTCCGGAGATTTCTCCTTCTGCTCGGTTCATTTTGTCGGTTAAAGTATTATTTTATCGGTTTTTTGACCGAATTTAAACCGCAACCGGTCGGTTCAAGCTCTGTCTGTGGTATTTGTGAGTACTAGATAGGTTTACATTATTTCTCTTCTGTGTGGAACTTGTAAACTGTTTATCGGTTCACTTTTGAACCGATCAGGTTGTTTGAAATATTTTATTCTATCATTTAGAGTGTGGTTATCGGTTCTTATCGGTTCTAAAAAATACGGAATTTCTTACGGTTTTTTTCCACGACCCGTGACACGGTTGGGAACCGATAAGAGGGTCTTGCCTGGCGGATTGCCTTAACCGGGTAAGTTTGGTTAGGACTGGCACTATGTCTGAGAAACCCAAAAGAAAAACTGGACCCACTGGGTTTCAACACTGCAGTGTGTGTGGGGAAGCCTTTGCCAAGGCTGACCCCCACACCACCTGTGTTTATTGTATGGGGTTTGACCACCTCAATGCAGACTGCCAGATTTGTAAAAAATTTCCTGCAGCTACCCTGGAAAAGAGTTGGTAGGCTCAGGGAAAGGGAGGCCAAGAAGTCCGCTGACCCGGATGGCCAGCCCGGTTCGGTTCCAACCGAACCAGAGAGAGTGCCCTCTGACCAGGGCGAGACTTCCTCGGGCAAAAGGAGGGCCAACTCTGAGGGGTCGGTTCCAGCAAAAAGGACTAGAAAATCAGCTGGTGTGGAGCCAAAACTTTCCTCTCCAACCGCTGAAGAGATAGCCAAAGCGATTCAAATTGTCCAGTCGCTTTCTCTGGTTCCAATCGAACTGGTGCCATCAGGTAAGTGCCCGGTTCGGCCGGTTCCACCAGTTCAAGACTATGATTTAGAGGAATATTATGAACCGGAGGAGGGGGAAGAGGAGTATGAGGAGAGTGAATGTGGATTTGAAAGTCTGGATGTGCCCATCGACCTGGACATCTCCCCAGACAGACCTTCAGGAGTGTCCCCTTCTAGGCTTTCTGAGTCCCCTTCTCATTTTATTTTCTATAAAAAAGTGTCTGAAACCCTCCAGCTCCCTATGGAGGAAGCTGTGGATGATCAAGAGGAGCCTGACTATGTGGAAATGATGGATATCCCAGAGTCTAGGAGACTGTCTATTCCCTTGCATAAATCTTTTGGGAAATAGACTTTTAAAATTCTAAAAACTCCTCACACTATACCTCCTGTGGATAAGAGAATGGACAGGAGGTACACATTGTCAGGCTCTGATACGGAGTTCCCTACACAACAATGCAGCCATGTTGGGGTAGTGTAGGCTGCAGCCTGTGACAAGGCAAATATCCCCTTGGCCTCACACCCCCCCGGACAAGGACTCCAGGAAGATTGATGCCATGGCAAAGAAACAGTACATGACAGCATCCTTGGGACTCAGACAGGCAAATTATATGGCTTATGTTGCTAGATATCAGAAATCCAGATGGGATACTGTTATGGCTCTAGCAAAACAGGTCCCTGGCCAGCTTGCCAAGGAGCTGGAGCAGGTGGCCGCTGATGGTATTGAGGCATCCAAGGTGCAATTCCATGCTGCAGTGGACTCAAATGATGTGTCATCAAGTCATGGCTACATCTGTGGCTCTTCGCAGGATGGCTTGGCTCAGATATACTAGCCTGTCACAGGATACCCAGACTAAGGCCATGGATTTTCCTGTTGTGGGTAATTCTCTGTTTGGGGAGCAGACAGAGATTTATATGAAGAAAATGGGTGAGTATAGGACCACCTATAGGAGTGCACAGGCCAAGGAAAGGCAGGCCACTCCTCAAAGGCAGCTTCCCAGGGGCAGGGGCAGGCCTTTTCATAGGCCTTTTTACCAAGCCCAGGCCTCCTCTTCTGCTTTTGCCCAGAGGGGGTTCTTTAGAGGGAGAGGCAGACGGGGTGCAAGCAGGCCTGCTTCCACCCCTCAGCCCAAAGCCCCTGCCAAGCAGGCACCCTGATGGGGTTGCCAGGGCCGATTCTCCACTACCTGTAGGGGTCAGGCTGGCTTACTTTGTCCAGAACTGGGAGTCTCTGACATCAGACAAGTGGGTCCTGGAAGTAGTAAGCCAGGGACTGATTCTCAGCTTCAAAAGGTTTCCAAAGATGAGAACCAGATCCTTTCCACCTGCAAATCCTCCAGAGGCACTTGCCCTAGAGGCAGAGGTCTCTTCCCTCCTGGCTCTCAGAGCTGTGGAAAGGATTCCACCCCTACACCAGGGCAAAGGGTTGTACTCCAGGTACTTCCTTACCCCAAAAAAGACAGGAGAATGGCGGCCCATCCTGGATCTCAGATACTTAAACAAGCACCTTTTGAAACCAAAATTCAGAATGGTGACTCTGGGAATTATTCTACCCTCTTTAAGGCCAGGGGACTGGCTAGTGTCCCTGGACCTCAAGGATGCCTACTTCCATATTCTCATCAGAAGCTCCCATCGAAGGTACCGTGGGTTCGAGCTGCCCTCAGGCCATTACCAGTTCAGAGCAATGCCCTTTGGTCCCACCTCTGCTCCAAGGGTATTCACAAAATGCCTGGCAGTAGCAGTTGCTTTTCTAAGAAGGCAAAAAATTGCCATCTTCCCTTACCTGGACGACTGGCTCATAGTAGGCCAGTCCCCAGACCAAGTCAAGTTACACCTACATTAGCAACTGCTCACCTCTCTAGGTTTCCTTCTGAATCTTTCAAAGTCAGTTCTAGAGCCTGTCCAGCTCCTCACCTTCATAGGCACAGAACTGAACACAGAGAAAGCCAGAGCCTTGCTCCCTTTGGACAGGGCAAGGACCCTGGTCTCTCTGGCCTCCTCATTCACTCTGCAGGTGTCTCGACCAGCAAGGCATTTTCTACAGCTCCTGGGGCACATGGCTGCTTCTATAGCAGTGGTGCAGGGAGCAGTATTTCAGATGAGGGACATTCAGTTCCATTTGAGAGCCTCTTCCTCTCAAAGGAAAGACCCTCTAACCAAATTGGTCCCAGTGACTCGAACCCTGATCCTGGCCCTACAGTGGTGGCAGGATCAGAGCAATCTCAGACAAGGGGTTCCTTTTGTCACTCAGTCTCACTACTTAATCCTTACTACAGATGCATCCCTCTTGGGATGGGGAGCTCACATGGGCAACCTCACTACCCAGGGGTTGTGGTCCCCTCGGAATCTCTGCTCCACATCAATCTGTTGGAACTCAGAGCAGTTTTTCTAGCACTTCAAGCTTTTTCCAAATCTGTTCAGAACAAAGTTGTACAGGTCAGAACAGACAACACCACCACAATGTGGTACATCAACAAGCAAGGGGGCACTCGGTCTATGGCCTTGTGCACCGAAGCAATGAAGTTGTGGTCTCTGGCTTACTCCCTGAACACCTCCCTTACGGCAGTTCACCTCCCAGGCAAGGACAATGTCCTGGCAGATGCTCTCAGCAGGATTTCCCAGGGCCATCACGAATGGTCACTGGACCCCCTAGTCCTGGAGGTGGTATTTGCCAGATGGGGCACCCCACAGATAGATCTTTTTGCAGCCCCAATCACCAACTTCCCCTTTTTTGTTGCAGGCCCCCAGTGTTGGGCTCAGTCCCTCTGGATGCCTTAGTCCTCAATTGGGAAGGGAAGTTTCTCTGTGCTTTTCCCCCCTTCCATCTGCTGTTCAGAGTGCTAGTCAAAATCAGATCTCAACCCTGCAAGATGATTCTGATTGCTCCAGATTGGCCCAGACAACCCTGGTATCCACTCCTGCTGTCCTTAGCAGTCCATCTTCCCCTCTGTCTTCCCAGGAATCACAACCTGTTAACCTGTGCTCAGGGAGGGTTTGGTACCAACCTCAAATCTCTCAATCTCAAGGCCTGGCTCTTGAAGAGTTAGAGTTTGCTGATTTACAGCTCTCCCAAGGTGTAATGGATATCCTGAAGGCTTCTGAAACCTTCTACCAGGGCTACTTATAATTCCAAATGGAAGAGATTTTCCATATGGTGCTCTGGAAAACATATTTCCCAGAATCTGCTGATTTACCCACAGTCCTGGATTACATGGTCCATCTAAATACCTTGGGGCTGAGACCAGCTACCCTGAAAGTGCATTTGGCAGCTGTGTCTGCCTTTATTTCAACAGGTAAGCCCTCTTCTCTTTCAGCTCACCCTGTATTCTCCAAGTTTTCAAGGATTACTTCACCAACCTTCCATTCAGGGACCCTGCCCCTGCTTAGGACCTTAATGTTTGCATTTCTCAGCTTATGCAACCCCCTTTTGAGCCTTTGTCTTCAGCAGAGCTTAAGTACCTGACTTGGAAAACTGTGTTTCTGGTAGCCATCACTTCTGCCAGACGCATAAGTGAATTACAAGCTTTGTCAGTGGAGCCTGATTTTTATCTCCTTCCATTGAGATAAGGTGGTCCTCAGGACTAACAGGAAGTTCTTGCCTAAGGTGGTTTCAGATTTCCACCTTAATCAATCTATGTCTCTTCCTGTGTACTTCACTGACCATTCCTCCTCTGGCGAGAGGAGGCTGCACAGTTTAGATGTCAAAAGAGCCCTTAGCTACTACATAGGCGTACCAAGGGTCACAGGGTTTGACTCCCTCCAACTATTCCTCACTTATGGCGAGGGTTGGTGAGGAAACCTGCCACTAAGAGATCCATTGCCAGGTGGATTGTCTCTTGTATCAATTTTGTTATGAAAACTGGGTAGGGTTCCTCCCTCAGGCCTGAGGGCTGCTCTACAGAGGTACAGCTGCTTCCTGGCTGCTGCCAGGGACATCCTATTCTAGAGATATGTCAAGCAGCTACCTGGAAAACAGTTCATACTTTTACCAAACATTACTCCCTGGATATCCAGGCTAGGAGTGATGCCCGGTTTGGCATGGCTGTGCTTCAGAGCCCATTTCCCAAGTAGGTTCTGTCCCTCCATGGAGGTACTTCTTTGTAGTCTGCATATGTCATAATATAGCAAGACTTCATGTTGTTTGAAGAAAAAATTACTCACATTAGTAATGTTGTTTCTTCTATTGGAGTCTTGCTATATTACGACCTCCCCCCGCCTACCCCTCTCAGAACCTCTGTTTTTTGGGATGTGGGTGGGCAGTGCAGTGTTGGCACTTAGTAGGTGCCCACCTTGTTGTTTTCCCCTCCTTTTTGGGGTGACTTAGTGTTGTGTTTTTTCATTTTGGGTCTCTGACTTGAGTCTTTGTTTTGGGACCAAAAATGTGTTATTATATTTAGTAGCCAGTTGGCTAGTGTAGGTTTACAGCTTCCACACAGGACCTCAGTGAGTTTAGCTCGTAAAGATCTGACGGTTTGGGTTTGAAGAACAACAGACAGAGTTTTCAACCGAGCTCGAGCTCAACGTTCCATGCCTGGCATGGAAAGTTAACTCTTTCACCTCCGGAGCAGTTTGAAGGTTTTGACTCACTGCATATGTCATAATATAGCAAGACTCCAATAGAAGAAACAACATTACTAAGGTGAGTAATTTTTTCTTCCAGTCCATCTATCGTTTTGGTCACAGTCATGCTTTCCCACCGATACCACCTTACGATTTCTGACCCATATTTCCTCAACAGTTCCTCTGTGTGATTATCCATTGCATTAATGGTACAGCTGTCGCAATCTTATCCACACAGTCTCTTCTAAAGAACCTGTTACCTTCTTCCTTTGGACACATTGTCAGCTCCAAAGCTTTGTATATGTTCAGGACTTTGCACTCATTCATTTTATGATTATCGGCCATGTGGTTTAAGGTGGCGTAGTTTTAAGGACACATTTTCGCAGTACTCACACAGGTACTGGTCGAGTTTCTGTTCTTTGGCGAGTTTAATATGTGTAGGTCGCAGGCTGTTGAATTTCTTTGCACCAATATGGCACTCTGGGTTTTCCTTTAGAAATTCTTGGTGCAGTGTATTGAGCGGTTTGGAAAGGAAGGCTTTCACACACTGACTTCTTTTCAGGAACCCTTTCTTGTAAGGTAGAGGGGTGGCAGACTCTTCAAAAAAACTTCAAACTTTATTGGCAGTTTCCAAAGACAACGCCGATTTGTGTGTATTTTTTCACACGCTTCTGTTGCTTGCGCATTGCATTCATCAAGGTTGTCCAGCTGATTCCAAGGGTTCTGCTGGCATCACGTAGCATCTTATATTTTTCCAAAAACAGAAGTGCTCGGACCCATTCACCTTTCTGTTTTTGTCCACTACTGACTTTCTCCTTTGCAGCCTTCAACAGTTTCTTCTCCAAATTTCCACAACAGGCCATGTTTTTTCTGCCCTTTCCCAGTGCTGCCTTCTTTGCAGGTGAACATGTTATCAGCTTATCCACTGTACATGCAAAACGGGTGGGTGACCGTGGCAGTGCTGATCGTGCCCTTTGAAGTGCCTTCCGGATGGCACTGTCAGATTGGGGATCCTCCACTGCAGCTGCATCAGATACATTTGTTTACACTGACACTGTGGTGCTGATCTGTACTTCTTTGTAGGTTTGTCGTCTTTTTTCATTGATTCTCCACTTCTTCTGCACTGACACAGCTGAACGTTGCTTTCTTTTTTTTTCCCTCCATTTCTCTCTTTCTTGTTGCTTTCTTTGTTCCTCTCCTCTTGTCTCTCTTCTTGTGGTAGGTTTGCAAGTAACTACACAGTCCGCATTATTGGTTTGCTTCAGTTTCTTTTGCTTTTGACGTTCTCTGTGCTTCTGTGTTTGCAGCCTAGGTTTCTCTCTGTATTTACAGCGCTTCTCCTCATCCAGGTTCTCATGGTAAGCTTTTGATCGAGCTTTGCAGGTATTCAGATATGCTTCATAATGTTCGGGGTCATTCTTGATGTCATCTCTGAAGCGTTTACTTCTCTCCTTTCCTGTCAGCGGAGTAGACAATATTCTCAGTCCTACGTTAATCAAGGATGCTGCAGAAACACATGGTCTTCGCCGTTGAGATTCCATTGTTCAGAAGAACCTTAAAGAGCAGAAACATTCTGAATTAATCATACACAATAACGTCCTCTTTCACAGCTGATATGGCCTGCGCAACAGGGCACCATTTCTTCACTACAGAGAAGGACAGAAGGAGAGCGAACACACACTGGTTGACTCAGAGCAGATGACATGATGGAACAAAGGAGTTAGTCACATCAGTTGTGACCTGAGGAGATGCAGTGATGAAGGAAGGAGAACATATCAGCAGCCTCACAAACATGGAAGAAAAGAGAGGGCACGTCAGTGTCCTCTGAAGAAATGATGGTAAGAAAGAGTACACGCCAGTGTCCTCAGAAGAAATGATGGAAGGAAGGAGAGTGCACGTCAGTGTCCTCAGAAGAAATGATGGAAGGAAGGAGATTGGACGCCAGTTCTCGCATGCAAAACAGATTTTAAAGAACTATTTTTCTGGAAGTACAATACTTTATCACCCCCCCCCCCAAAAAAAAAAAATAACCACAGTCCACATGGTCTCAACATGGCTGGCGGTCCGGTCAAGCAGTAAAGAAAGGCCAGCTCATCGGGCTGGCAGAATAGCCTAGAGGTTAGAGGAATGAGGTGTGAACGAGCTTGATACATATCCAGCAGGCCAGACCTGAGTTTAATTCTCACAGCCTCCACTTGCATACTGTGTGACTCTGAGCAAGTCACTTAACTGCCCAGCGCCCCTGAAAACAGGCACTTGTGCCTAGTTGGCCTTACCCGGTTACCAAAGACTAAAATAAAAATAAAAAAAAAAAAAATCATCCAGACAGGTGGAAACCATGTGGCGGGTGACACATCGGACAGACGTCACAGCCTAGCACCACAAAAATGGACACAGCAAGCAAACCAATGTAAAGAAATGCATTTTTACGGCTATTCCCCTGGCAGAGGAGCACTATACCCAGTTGTAATGATTGCCCATTGACAATGTGGAGTGCTACAGAAACATTCATGCCCAAACAACACTTTTAACTCTCCTCCACCCCCAACCACACACCACATGGTCTCAACATGGCCGAATGGTGAAGCAGTGAACAAAGGCCTGCCCAGCATCCAGCCATTTTAAGACACCATGAGTGTGGGTGGTTTGAAAATATTACAAAAGCCCAGAAATGCACACAGAAAAGCGTAAACTAATTAAACACCTCTCGGTAGCAAGCAGGCCGATCAATAGTCTCCCCCTCCCACAATCACACACCGCATGGTCTCAACGTGGCCGAAATGGTGAAGCAGTGAACAAAGGCCTGCCCAGCATCCAGCCATTTTAAGACCGTGAGGTGGGTGGTTTGCAGAAATGTTACAAAGCCCAGAAATGCACGCAGAAAAGCACATTTTACTAAACAAACATCTCGGTAGCAAGCAGGCGATCAATATTCCCCCCAACCACATACCACATGGTCTCAGCTTGGCGAATGGTGAAGCAGGGAACAAAGGCCTGCCCAGCATCCAGCCATTTAAGACCATGAGGTGGGGTAAGATGAGCATACCCACACCAGAAAAATTCAAACCATCTAGCTAGCCCACCATTTAAAATCTCCGAGAACACTCACACAACAAACAAAATTTCACTCAGCAGCTTGCAAAATAAATTTTTTTGTCCAGCATTCCCAGCATTTACCCCACACCAGCAACCCACCATGCCTGCAGCCTAGCATATACCCCACACCAGCAACCCCGCATGTACCCCACACTTGCTCTCCACCCACAGCCACACTCACTACCCCACAGCCTCACTCACTACCCCACACCAGCAGCCCAAGTTACCTGCAGCCCAGCATACCCCACACTAGCAGCCCAGCATGTACCCCACACTTCCCACTCTCCCCACAGCATCAGTCACTACCCCACAGCCTCACTCACTACCCACCAGCAACCCAAGTTACCTGCAGCCCAGCATGTACCCCACACTTTCCCCTCTCCCCACAGCACCAGTCACTACCCCACACCAGCAGCCCAGCAACCTTACCTGCAGCCCTGTATTTACCCCCCCCCCAAATACTAGCAAGCTTACCTTGCACCTTGCTAGACACGTCCCAAACAATTTGAGGCACCAAGAATGTCCGGTTTCAGGGGTAACAAAAAGCAGTCTCTTTCAGGCATTCCAAGTGTTCTCTGGACATCACACCTTGACTGCAGGGACCGTTGCGAATGTGCGCGGACGCCACACATGCTGTTTCAGACGCAGTCAAGAAATGGCATCATGTGGCGTCCGCACATCAAGAAATCGCCCCCCACGCCGCAGCAACAACTAAATGGCCATGCAGAATCGTGCAGATCAAGCTGCTTTGCTGCGACATATGCAGCACATTGATCCATTGGTCCCTAGCTCACAATACAAGAAAGAACGCTTACCTTTGGCATCCGAGCGCACTTTTTGCAGGCAGGCTGATGAGTTGTTCCGAGCACACGGCAGCTGCTCACACTGGACATGATCATGTTGGAGGCAAATAAAAATTAAACCAAAAGGGCCAGGCAGCTACAAGAAGCAAATTTTGTACCCTCACAGCCCACTACTTAAATGGGCCAAGCGAGAACCCGAGAGTGACTGCAACCAATGGGGAGGGTTCTGAATGCACTACAGGAATCCACGGACACGATTGGTGGAGCACTACAAACTGATGACCTCACACAAAAATGGTAATACCAGGCAAGATAACATACCTGGCATTACAAGAAGGGCACATGTGTCAAAACAGAAGCAAAAAGAAAAGGCTGCAGCATGAGTTAAATATGCCAACTGTGTAAATTCTGAACGCACCAGCAGGAGACACCAGCTGCTGCGTACAGAACATGTTATTTAGGAGCATAGGACAGTAATATAAAACGTGGAAAGTAACTAAGATGTAGAAAAAATGACAGGACAGCATCTAATTAATTGAAAACAAGCTTTATTTGTAAAAAATGCATGCTAGACGTTTATATAGACACACAGCAACAACATATGACTTCCCATGTCACAATTTAGGCTGAAGAAATAGGCTATAAATTGATGTTGGATAAAAAATAAATAAAACTTCCTGCAAGCTGAGGACAACAATTTTATCATATGTATATATACGTACAACAAAGATTAAAACAGCATGTGAGACTTTTATTTTTTTTCGTTTGCTTTACTTATATTACAATGTGCATATTGCCATGGCATTGGTACTACGTTTTCATGAACACACCCATTACCTCAACAAACAAGAAGGCACCAATTCCTACCCGCTTTGCAGGGAGGCCATGAGGGTGTGGGATTGGGTCCTACAACACGGTGCAAACCCCATTGCTGTTCATGTCCCAGGAGTGGACAACATCATTGCAGACAGCCTGACCCGCTCTCAGGCCAGAGTCCACAAGTGGGAACTACTCCAGGAGGTAGTAGAGGATCTGTTTCACAGATGGGGCACACCAGAGTTAGACCTTTTCGCGTCCCCATACAACGCAAAACTGCCCAATTTCTGCTCGCTAGATTCAGGGCCTGGTGTTTTCTGGCGAGACGCGTTGTCCCTCTCCTGGACGGGCAGATTACTCTACACATTTCCTCCCTTCCCGTTGATCCAGAGGGTCCTTTTGAAACTCCGCAGAGAGCAGGCGACGCTGATATTTATCGCGCCTTTTTGGCCCAGACAGATTTGGTTCCCTCTGCTACACCAGCTGTCCCAGGAACATCCGGTGCCTCTGCAAATTAGCTCTCACTTATTGTCCCAGGAGGCAGGTTCTTTGGTCCATCCGGACCTTAGCTTTCTGAACCTGCATGCCTGGCTCCTAGAGACATAGCTATCATGCGGTACGGGGTCTTGCAAGAGGTAGCAGATGTTCTAGCGGCTGCTAGAAAACCGGCCACTCATGCCACATACACCATGAAATGGCACAGATTTAGCCTCTGGGCTCAAGCACGAGGACTTTCCCCAATGGATTGCCCGGAAAGGTCAGTCCTGGACTACCTCCTGTCTCTTTTCCAGGCAGGCTTGTCCTACTCCTCTATTACAGTACACCTTTGTGCCATCTCAGCCTATCATACACCTATAGACATCCCATAACTCGGTTGGACACATCACGAGCCTTCCTGAGAGGTGTTCTCCACCTTAGACCTCCGATTAAGGATCCTATTCCTCCATGGGATTTACCCTTTGTCCTGGAATAGCTCACGCTGTCATCTTTTGAACCAGCCGTTGACTGCGAGCTACGTCTCCTAACATGGAAGACGTTATTTTTAGTTGCCGTTACTTCAGCCAGAAGGATTTCTGAACTTCACGCACTGATGTGCAAA
This sequence comes from Neoceratodus forsteri, assembly GCA_016271365.2. NCBI lineage: Eukaryota > Metazoa > Chordata > Ceratodontiformes > Ceratodontidae > Neoceratodus > Neoceratodus forsteri. The sequence goes on along the minus strand of CM057449.1, from coordinate 1,268,280,892 downwards.
GAACCTTGTTTGGTTTTTCACCAGGACAGGGTGTCCCTAAGGACAAACCCAAAGTTGCTACCTAAAGTGGTCTCAGCTGTCACCCTCAGTCAGGACATCGACTTACCAGTATATTTTCCTAAATACTCTTAATAGAGGAGGAGAGGCCCTGTTGCACACTCTGGATGTACATAGGTGTCTAAAATACTACCTGACCAGAACCAGGCACCACCGTAAATCTGATCAGCTTTTCGTCTCTTTCGCCCATAGGACAATGGGACCTCTGGTTTCTAAACAATCGCTGTCCAGGTGGCTCATCCATTGTATCACGTTCTGTTACCAGAAACGTAACAAACCTTTACCGGGCGCGGTTAAGGGTCATTCCACAAGGGGGGTGGCTTCCTCCTTTGTGGCCATGAAGAATGTGTCCACTTCAGCCATCTGCGCAGCAGCTACTTGGAGCACTGTGCACACCTTTATCAGGCATTATAGCCTGGACATTGCATCATGGCGAGAGCTGGTTCAAACAACATGAAGTCTTGCTATATTATGACATATGCAGTGAGTCCCAACCTTCGAACTGCTCCGGAGGTGAAAGAGTTAACTTTCCATGCCAGGCATGGAACTTTGAGCACGAGCTCGGTTGAAAGCTCTGTCTGTTGTTCTTCAAACTCAGACTGTCAGATTCTTTACTCCGCCTCACTGAACAGTCGCTCCGGAGATTTCACCTTCTGCTCGGTTCATTTTGTCGGTTAAAGTATTATTTTTTCATTTTTTTAACCGAATTTAAACCTCAACTGGCCGGTTCAAGCTCTGTCTGTGGTATCGTAAGTACTAGATAGGTTTTACATTATTTCTGTGTGGAACTTGTAAACGGTATTATCGGTTCGGTTTGAACCAATCAGGTTGTTGTAAATTCATTAAATCTGTCTTTTAGAGTGCGGTTCCCGGTTCTTATCAGTTCTGAAAAAAAAAATGGATTTCATTACGTTTTTTTCCACGACCCATGACACGGTTGGGAACCGATAAGAGGGTCTTGATTGGCGGATTGCCATAAACGGGCAAGTTTTGGTTAGGCTGGCACTATGTCTGAGAAACCCAAAAGAAAAACCGGGCACATTGGGTTTCAGCACTGCAGTGTTTGTGGGGAAGCCTTTGCCAAGGCTGACCCCCACACCACCTGTGTTTATTGTCTGGGGTTTGACCACCTCAGTGCAGACTGCCAGATTTGCAAAAATTTTCCTGCAGCTACCCTGGATAAGAGAGATGGTAGGCTCAGGGAAAGAGAGGCCAAGAAGTCCGCTGACCCAGATGGCCAGCCCAGTTCGATTGTAACCGAACCGGAGGGAGTGCCCTCTGACCAGGGCGAGACTTCCTTGGGCAAAAGGAGAGCCGACTCGGAGGAGTCGGTTCCAGCAAAAAGGACTAGAAAATCAGCAGGTGTGGAGCCAAAATTTCCATCTCCAACCGCTGAAGAAATAGCCAAAGCGATTAAAATTGTCCAGTCGGTTCCACCGGTTCAAGAATATGAGAATTTGAAAGTCTGGATGTGCCCATTGAACCGGACATCTCCCCAGACAGACCTTCAGGAGTGTCTCCCCTAGGCTTTCTGAGTCCCCTCTCATTTTATGTTTTATAAAAGTGGCTGAAACCCACCAGCTCCTGTGGAAGCTGTGGGTGATCAAGAGAGCCTGACTATGTAGAAATGATGGATATCCCAGAGTCTAGGAGACTGTCTATTCCTTTGCATAAATCTTTTGGGAAACAGACTTTTAAAATTCTAAAAACTCCTCACACTATACCTCCTGTGGATAAAAGAATGGACAAGAGGTACACATTGTCAGGCTCTGATACGGAGTTCCTTACACGACAATGCAGCCATGTTGGGGTAGTGCAGGCTGCAGCCTGTGACAAGGCTAATATTCCCTTGGCTTCACACCCCCCGGACAAGGACTCCAGGAGGATTGATGCTATGGCAAAGAAACAGTACATTGCAGCATCCTTGGGACTCAGACAGGCAAATTATATGGCTTATGTTGCTAGATATCAGAAATCCAGATGGGTTACTGTTATGTCTCTAGCAAACCGGTCCCTGGCCAGCTTGCCAGGAGCTGGAGCAGGTGGCTGCTGATGGTATTGAGGCATCCAAGGTGCAATTCCATGCTGCAGTGGACTCTAATGATGTGTCATCAAGAGTCATGGCTACATCTGTGGCACTTCGCAGAATGGCTTGGCTCAGATGTACTAGCCTGTCACAGGATACCCAGACTAAGGTCATGGATTTTCCTGTTGTGGGTAATTCTCTGTTTGGGGAGCAAACAGAGAACTACATGAAGAAAATGGATGAGTATAGGACCACCTATAGGAGTGCACAGGCCAAGGAAAGGCAGGCCACTACTCAAAGGCAGCCTTCCAGGGGCAGGGGCAGGGCTTTTCATAGGCTTTTTTACCAAGCCCAGGCCTCCTCTTCAGCTTATGCCCAGAGGAGGTTCTTTAGAGGGAGAGGCAGACTGGGTACAAGCTGACCTGCTTCCACTCCTCAGCCTAAAGCCCCTGCCAAGCAGGCGCCCTGATGGGGTGGCCAGGGCCGATTCTCCACTACCGGTAGGGGGCAGGCTGGCTTACTTTGTCCAGGACTGGAAGTCTTTAACATCAGACAAGTGGGTCCTGGAAGTAGTAAGCCAGGGACTGGTTCTCGGCTTCAAAAAATTTCCAAAGATGAGAACCAGGTCCTTTCCACCTGCAAATCCATCAGAGGCACTTGCCCTAGAAACAGAAGTTTCTACCCTCCTGGCTCTCAGAGCTGTGGAAAGGATTCACCCCTACACCAGGCAAAGGTTGTACTCCAGGTACTTCCTTACCCCAAAAAAGACAGGAGAATGGCGGCCCATCCTGGATCTCAGATACCTAAACAAGCACCTTTTAAAACCAAAATTCAAAATGGTGACTCTTAGGATTTATTTTATCCTCTCTTAAGGCCAGGGGACTGGCTAGCATCCCTGGACCTCAAGGATGCCTACTTCCATGTTCTTATCAGAAGCTCCCATCGAAAGTACCTCATATTCGAACTGCCCTCAGGCCGTTACCAGTTCAGAGCAGTGCCGTTCGGCCTCACCTCTGCCCCGAGGGTATTCACAAAATGCCTGGCAGTAGCAGTTGCCCACTTAAGAAGGCAAAAGATTGCCATCTTTCCTTACCTGGACGACTGGCTCATAGTAGGCCAGTCTCCAGACCAAGTCAAACTACACCTTCAGGTAACTCAGCAACTGCTCACATCTCTAGGTTTCCTTCTCAATCTTCCAAAGTCAGTTCTAGAGCCTGTCCAGCTTCTCACCTTCATAGGTGCAGAACTGAACACAAAAGAGGCCAGAGCCTTCCTTCCTCTGGAAAGAGCAAGGACCCTGGTCTCTCTGGCCTCCTCCTTCGCCCTGCAGGTCTCTCGACCAGCAAGGCATTTTCTGCAGCTCCTGGGGCACATGGCTGCTTCTACGGCAGTGGTGCAGGGAGCAAGATTTCAGATGAGGGACATCCAGTTCCATTTGAGAGCCTATTGGTCTCAAAGGAGAGACCTTCTAACCAAATTGATCCCAGTGACTCGAACCCTGATCCAAGCCCTTCAGTGGTGGCAGAACCAGAGCAATCTGAGACAGGGGTTCCCCTTCAGTCTCACTCCTTAATCCTTACTACAGATGCATCCCTCTTGGGGTGGGGAGCTCACATGGGTGACCTCACTACCCAGGGATTGTGGTCCCCTCAGGAATCTCTGCTCCACATCAACCTGTTGGAACTCAGAACAGTTTTTCTAGCACTTCGTTTTTTTCCACATCTGTTCAGAACAAAGTTGTACAGGTCAGAACAGACACCACTACAATGTGGTACATCAACAAGCAAGGAGGCACTCGGTTTACGGCCTTGTGCACCGAAGCCATGAAGTTGTGGTCTCTGGCTTATTCCCTGAACATCTCCCTTATGGCAGTTCACCTCCCAGGCAAGGACAATGTCCTGGCAGATGCTCTCAGCAGGATTTCCCAGGGCCATCACGAATGGTCACTGGATCCCCTAGTACTGGAGGTAGTATTTGTCAGATGGGGCACCTCGCAGATAGATCTTTTTGCAGCCCCAGACAATCACCAACTTCCCCTTTTTTGTTGCAGGCCCCCAGTGTTGGGCTCAGTCCCTCTGGATGCCTTCCTTCTCAGTTGGAAAGGGAAGTTTCTCTATGCTTTTCCCCCCTTCCCTCTTCTGTTCAAGGTGCTAGTCAAAATCAGATCTCAACCCTGCAAGATGATCCTGATTGCTCCAGATTAGGCCAGACAGCCCTGGTACCCATTCCTTATGTCCTTATCAGTCCACCTTCCGCTGTGTCTTCCCAGGAATCACAACCTGTTAACCTGTGCTCAGGGGAGAGTTTGGTACCCGAATCTCAAATCTCTCAATCTCAAGGCCTGGCTCTTGAAGAGTTAGAGTTTGCTGACCTACACCTCTCCCAAGGTGTATTGGATATCTTGAAGGCTTCTAGGAAGCCTTCCACCAGGGCTACTTATAATTCCAAATGGAAGAGGTTTTCCATATGGTGCTCTGGCAAGCACATTTCCCCAGAATCTGCTGACTTACCTACAGTCCTGGGTTATATGGTGCATTTGAATACTTTGGGGCTGAAACCAGCTACCCTAAAGGTGCACCTGGCAGCCTTGTCTGCTGTCTTATCAGCAGGTAAACCCTCTTCTCTTTCAGCTCATCCTGTATTCTCCAAGTTTTTCAAGGTGTTGCTTCACACCAACCCTCCATTCAGGGACCCTGCCCCTGCCTGGGATCTTAATATTTGCATTGCCAAGCTTATGCAACCCCCTTTTGAGCCAATGGCTTCAGCAGAGCTTAAGTACTTGACTTGGAAAACTGTGTTTTTGGTAACCATCACTTCTGCCAGGCGCATAAGTGAATTACAAGCATTGTCAGTGGAGCCTGATTTTATCTCCTTTCATAGAGATAAGGTGGTCCTCAGGACTAACAGAAAGTTCTTGTCTAAGGTGGTTTCAGACTTCCACCTTAATCTGTGTCCCTCCCTGTGTACTTCACTGACCATTCCTCCTCTGGCGAGAGGAGATTGCAGGGTTTAGATGTCAAAAGAGCCCTTAGTTACTACGTAGAACGTACCAAGGGTCTGGGTTTGATTCCTCCAACTATTCCTCACTTATGGTGAGGTTGGTAAAGGGAAACCTGCCACTAAAAGATCCATTGCCAGGTGGATTGTCTCTTATATCCAATTTTGCTATGAAAAACTGGGTAAGGTTCCTCCCTTAGGCCTGAGGGCTCACTCTACCAGAGGTACAGCTGCGTCTCTGGCTGCTGCCAGGGACATCCCTATCGTAGAGATATGTCAAGCAGTTACCTGGAAAACAGTTCATACTTTTACCAAGCATTACTCCCTGGACATCCAGGCTAGGAGTGATGCTCGGTTTGGCACAGCTGTGCTTCAGAGCCTATTTCCTAAATAGGTTCTGTACTCCTCCATGGAGGTACTGCTGTGTAGTCTGCATATGTCATAATATAACAAGGCTTCAAGTTGTTGGAAGAAAAAATTATTTATTTATTTAGCTTTTGTTTACCAGGTAAGTACACTAGACAAGTAGTATGCCTATTTTCAGGAACGACCTGGGAGAGCACAAAACATACAGTATACATTATTACTCACCTTAGTAATGTTGTTTCTTCTAATGGAGTCTTGCTATATTGTGACCTCCCCCCCCCGCCTACCCCTCTCAGAACCTCTGCTTTTGGGATGTGGGTGGGCAGTACAGTGTTGGCACTTAGTAGATGCCCTCCTTGTTTTTTCACCCCTCCTTTTTGGAGTGTTTGGGTGTTGTGTTTTTATTTTTTGGGTACCCTGACTTGAGTCTTTGTTTTGGGACCAAAAAATGTGTTCTTCTATTTAGTAGCCAGTTGGCTAGTGTAGATTTACAGCTTCCACACAGAACCTTAGTGAGTTTTGCTCATAAAGATCTGACAGTTTGAGTTTGAAGAACAACAGACAGAGCTTTCAACCAAACTTGTGCTCAAAGTTCCATGCCTGGCATGGAAAGTTAACTCTTTCACCTCCGGAGCAGTTCGAAGGTTGGGACTCACTGCATATGTCATAATATAGCAAGACTCCATTAGAAGAAACAACATTACTAAGGTGAGTAATTTTTTCTTTTGGACAGCAGTCCTTCAGGGACTTCTATCCTAGGCTTCGGTCCAACTTGCGACCTCTACCTAGCCTCCTCCCACCTGTGAGAGATTTCCATTATTGCTTGGAAATCAGTCCTAATGGTGTAACCTGCTGTAAGAGCTGTTTCTCGAAGTAAGATAGTACAGTTACGCAAGAACTTACCGTAACAGTAGATCTTCGAGAACAGCTCTTGCAGCAGGTACTTTCCCTCCCACCATCCCCTCTGGAGGTAGAGTTGTTCAGATATCTTTTTTCTAGGATTAGGTGTTTCTAACACCGCTCTGAATACCTTTTGATGGCGGATCCTCAGTCTCCACTCCTGATGTCATCTAGCAGCCGGGAGTCTCTGGTGGGAGAACTGGGGATTCTGGGGGACCGCCACCTTTTATATGATGCTTGACGTCTGGGGCAGTCCCTGCTGGATACTGCTAGCTAGAAAATTTCCGTGGGGTCCTGGCGCCTGCCGGCTTCAGTCCTAATGGTATAACCTGCTGCAAGAGCTGTTCTTGAAGAATTACTGTCACGGTAAGTTCTTGCGTAACTGTACTTTTCCAAACGGTGTTTATCTAAATGGTTGGCAAACTGTATAGTTTTCTGTTACCAGGAGTATGGCAAAACTCTCCCAGGGGAGGTTAAGGGGCATTCTACCAGAGGCATGGCTACTTCTGCTTGCTTCAGGAATGTTTCAGCTGCTGATATATGTGCCACGGCTACTTGGAGCTTTGTCTGCATTTTCAACAAGCATTACAGTCTGGACATTACTTCTAGGTGCGGGGCTGGCTTTGGCCTAATAGTCCTCCAAGGCCTTCTGTCCTAAATTTTCTGCCTTTTTGCAGACTTTCTCCTGCCTCCTGTGTTTCAGATCCTTCTGATTCTCACTGCTTGGGACTTGGTCCTCAAGATAATTACCTACTGGAAGAGCCCTGTCTAAGTAAGATAGTACAGTTACATAAGAACTTACCGTGACAGTATATCTTCGAGAGAGGCTCTTGCAGTAAGAAACCTTTTTCCCTACCTCCTTCCCCTGTCTTCTGCTACTCTTTTTCTTTCACTTTATGTTAAACATAGAAACATAGAAGTTGACGGCAGATAAGGACCGCAAGGCCCATCCAGTCTGCCCATTTCTTTTTCTACCTTATAAATGTGCCATCGGCCTTTGCTCTGTCAGTGACCTATCTATTCATAGTCATTTGTATTGCTCCCTTATGCCTATCCCATGCCTGTTTGAAGCCCTGCACTGTATTCATAGCCACCACTTCTTGTGGTAAGCTATTCCATGCATCTACCACCCTTTCTGTGAAAAATTTCCTCATATTCCCCTTAATCGGCCTCCCTCTAATCTCATGCTGTGTCCTCTTGTCCTGCTATTTTTTTATATTTAAACATGTTAGACACTTTCACCTTGTTTGCCCCTAAGGTGTTTAAATGTCTCGATCATATCACCTCTCTCCCTCCTTTGCTCAAGGGTATACATATTGAGCTCCGTTAATCTGTCCTCATATGTCTTCTGATGCAGTCCCTGCACCATTTTGGTTGCCCTTCTCTGGACTGCCTCAATTTGGTTAATGTCCTTGTGAAGGTGTGGCCTCAATACAGCAGCAGTACTCCAGATGGGGCCTAACCAATGTCTTGTACAGAGGATTATTACCTCCCTCTTACGACTTGTGATACCCCTACTAATACACCCTAACACCCCCCTAGCCTTACCTACTGCTTTAGAGGTCTGCTTGGATGATTTTAGGTCATCAGTGATGATGATGCCCAAGTCTCTTTCTTCCTTTGTGACTGCTAGCAACTCCCCTCCCAGCCTATAAGTGGCTTCAGGGTTTCTCTTCCCTATGTGCATGATTTTGCACTTCTTTGCATTAAATCCCAGTTGCCACTCTTCTGACCATTTTGCTAGTTTATCCAGATCTCTTCTCATTCTGCCCACCCCATCTGGATCATCTACTCTGTTGCAGATCTTGGTGTCATCTGCAAACAGACAAGCCTTACCCTCTAGTCCATCTGCGAGGTCACTAATGAAGATGTTGAATAGGACTGGCCCCAGGACTGATCCCTGAGGTACCCCACTTGTGACTTGCATCTCTTCTGACTGTATACCATTTACCACCACTCTCTGTTTTCTGCCAGTCAACCAGTTTGCCACCCAGTTGACCAACTTCAGACCCACCCAGCCTACCTAGCTTATTTATCAATCTTCTATGTGGAACAGTGTCAAAAGCTTTGCTGAAGTCAAGGTAGGCGACATCAACTGCTCCCCTTGGTCCACCACTCTGGTTACCCAGTCAAAGAAATCTATGAGATTAGTTTGACAGGACCTTCCTTTGTAAACCCATGCTGTCTTGTATCCTGTGCCCTATGGATTCCAGGTGTTGCACTATCCTTTCCTTAAAGAGTGCCTCCATAATCTTGCCCACTACTGAGGTAAGACTGACTGGTCTGTAGTTCCCGCCTCCTCCCTGCTACCACTCTTGTGGGCGGGATCACATAAACCCTTCTCCAGTCTTCTGGGACCTCTCCTGTGCTCAGAGACTCACTAAACAATTCTGCTAATGGCTCTGCTAGTTCCTCCTTTAGCTCCTTAAGTACCCTGGGATGTATGCCATCAGGTCCCATTGCCTTATCCACCTGAGCTTAGCAAGCTCTTGGGGACCCTTTCTTTTGTGAAGGAGTAGTGCTCACCTCCCTCCCCCTGTGTCCATGATGCTGAGCTGTGGGCCCTGCCCTACCTTCTCTTCAGTAAATACTGAGCAAAAGTATCTATTTAGGATAGATGCCTTTACAGGGTCCTCCTCCTCCATGCTCCCTTTTCTCCATTAAGCTTGCAATACCCCTCTGGACTTTCTCCTTTCACTAATGTATCTATGAAAGTCTTGTCACCTTCTTTTACTGTTAGTACTAGTGTTTCCTCAGTTTGGGACTTTGCCTGCCTTACTGCCTTACCTGCTTCCTTAGGGCAGTTTGGTATGCCTCCTATCTTCATCCGCTGTGTTCCCTATATTCCTGAAGGCCAGCCTTTTGGCTCTGACCTTTTCTGCTACTGTATTTGAGAACCAAAGTGGTTTCTTCTTCTTTTGCACTTCCTTTTCTGTCTAACACAATGGGATGTTGCTTCAAGTATTGTATCCTTAATGCTTGCCCACTTTGCCTGTACCTCCCCACCTGTGTTTCTTTTTGCCAGAGCTAGCTTAACTCTGTTGGCCATCTTATCAAAGTCAGCTCCTCTGAAGTCCCATATTTTTGCCTTGGAATGGGATGATTTAGATGTAGTAGCCAAATTGAACCATACCATGTGATGGTCACTGGCCCAGGTGACCTTCTACCTGGAGATCTGTGATCCCTTCTTTGTTAGTCAGTACTAGATCTAGGATAGCCCTGTCTCTTGTGGGTTGCTGTACCAGTTGTTTGAGGCCCTCCCTGCAGGAATCCACTATGAGTCTAGTTCTGGCAGATGTTCCTGCTGGTATTGACCAATCTATATCTGGCATGTTGAAGTCTCCCATTATCAGAACCTCCCTTTAGCTGTCATGTTTTGTATATCTTCTAACAGTAATGTGTCTATGTCCTCCCTCTGGTCTGGGGCTGTAGACAACCCCAGTTCTTATGGCTGTCCCATTTCCTGTTTCAGGGTGACCCACAGTTCTTCTGGCTCCTTATGTGTATTCTGAATTTCTGTAGCTTTGATATTTTCATTGACATACAGGGCCACTCCTCCCCCCCTTTTTGCACCTCGGTCTCTTCTGAACAATACATAGCCAGGTACTGAAGTCTCCCAAGTGTGGTTACTGGTAAACCACGTCTCACTAATTCTACTATGTCCAGTTTAGCCTCTGACATTATTGCCTGCAGGTCTGGGATCTTATTTACCAGGCTGTGAGCATTTGTGTACATGATTTTCCATTGGCCAGATTTTGGTGTGTTAGTTGTTGGGTGAAGTTTGGCATTACCCTGTGCATCGTATGGAGACAAACCTTTTTCTTACCTGGTGATGCAATTGAATGGCAAACACGCTGAATTCCTGTTTGACCACTAGCTGAGGGGAGGGTGTTCTTCCCATTCGACGTGTAGGTTGCTGCCCCTCTCCCCATTTGCTAGTTTAAATATTCTGCAAGGCGTCAAACTTCTGCCCCAATGCACTGACTCCTCTTTAGTCAGATGCAGTCCATCAAATTAAAGAACTTTCGCTCCCAGAACTGTTGCCAGTTCCTACAATTCTGTGTCCTTTTCCTGGCACCAGTCCTTGAGCCACGTGTTTAGCTCCCCTATCTCCCCTTCTCTGACCTTCCGTCCATCTGCTCCCTTCTCCCAGACTGGCAGGATCTCAGAGAAGGAGATGCCAGACCGAAATAGATGATAGTTTGTCACCCAGCTTAGTCAGGTGTTCCTTGGTCTCCACAACTGACCGGCTGGGCGAGATCATTAGTCCCTATGTGTACTAGGACATCAATGTTTTCTCCTGCTTTGTGAACAATTTAGCAATGCGATCAGTGTCTCTCCATGCTGATGTACCTGGGAGACATCTGACCATCACCCCTGGCTGGAGATGGGTATCAACTCCCGAATCATGGAGTCTCCTATGATCAGAAGTTTTTGGATTTCCTTTGTGCTTGTTTAGTTTTGGTTCCTGATTTGGGTGAGTATTGTTGTGCTAGCTCCTGTGCATGAGTGTCCTGCTCTGCAGTGTCTTCTGCCTCTTTATTTGATTTCAGAGATAGAGGCAGATACCTGTTTGTAAGCGTTTATGTGGTTTTGGAGGTAATTGTGTTGGAGAGCAGAGAGTGATGGGGCACCTGATTTGCTCCTCCTAACCACCTGCCAACCTCCAGGACCAACTACCCTCTGCGTCGAGGTTTTCTGTTGGATGCTGGGGAAATGGCGGGTGGTTCTTATAATGTATTTCCTCTTCAATATGAAATTTGAGGCGCAATCTCTGCCCATGCTGCCCGGAGCTGAGACCTAAGATCTCCAAAGGCCCAGCATGTAGGACAGTGTCCTAAATCCTGTAAGACTGTCCTTCTGAAAATTGTTCCACAGTACCTGCAGTTAATGAAATCCATTCCAAATAAGTTGCTGGGTTTGTAACCTAGTCAGAGTAATTAGAAGGAAAAAAAAGGAAAAAAATGCAAGTAATGGTTTAATTGTGCTTTGTTTAACTTGTTATAACAAGTTAAATTACTAGTGCCCTGTAAATGAGATCACCTTGTGGAGGCCCCACTGATCCCCCTTCCTGCTCTGCCACAGGAAATGTCACAACTGTGGTACCCTATAAAAGGTATGGCGTGGGGTGGTTGGGGATGGGGTGGGTGGCTGGGCCCTTCCCTGCCTAAAAAGAAGAACCACCGGACAGAAAGAACAAGGAGGTAAAAGCAGAAACAATCAGTCAACAACAAATGCAGTAACCCTGAAAGCTTATCCTAATGTTAGATAAAACTGTAAAACCTGTAAAGCACCACCTGTAATAATTTCAGAGAAGATATACCCTGTAAGAAACACTTTGCTCCAGAGAAAATAAAGCAGTAACAGAAGATATACTTGCAAAAGACAATTTGAATCAGAAGATTACAGCAGTAATCTGTTAGCACACACCTGTAGGCACACCTTGTAATAATGCAGAAGAAGGTATACCAGCAACAACAATTTGAATCAGAGAAAAATAAAGCAATGAAATGTTAGCCACAAACAGTAGCAATCCCTGTGAGTAAAAAATCAAAACACCACCACACAGTAAATCTGCTTAGCCAAACTAAGTCTTAATCCTTCTCCCTTGCTCTGGTAAGTTTCTCTACTCTGCCTTTCAAGCAGTCTTAGAAGGAAAGAGCTCAGGTGAAGCTAGGTGCCTTGGCCAGCAAACCAAGTCTTCTACCTATGTTGGCTCTAGGAGTTTCTTTTCCATTCTCCTGTCACTCCCTTGGGAGGTCTCTGGTGGGAGAACTGGAAGGCAGGTGTGGGGACCACCCACTATATGTGGTGTCACGCTGACATCTGTTCACATGACGTCAGTGGGCGGGTCCCCATCAGACACTGCTAGCTAAAGTTTCCATGTGGTCCTGACACCAGGAGGCACAGTCCTCAAGGTAATTACCTACTGCAGGAGCCTCTATCGAAGATCTGCTGTTACCGTAAGTTCTTGCGTAACTGTACTTTCATATACCTGCCCATTTGGTTTCTGAGTGGCTAACATTACAGGCTCTTGCCATTTAGGAAGAGATCTTCCATGTGCTGGAGGCATCCCGGGAGTGTACGTGCAGGACTTAATCTTTTAGTGGGCAAGGTTTTTGCATGGTGTGCAGGGCATGAGGCTCCTCCGCTCACATGTCCTCTGGCGTGCATACTTGACTACTTCTGCTAACTCTCTAAATTGGGGTTATGAGCCATGTCCCTTAAGCTGCACCTGGGTAGGGGAGGGGGTTCTCAAGGGGGAGGCAGATAGTTTAAAAGGGGGAATAAGGGCAGACTGGATGGACATTGGGGTCATTTTCTGCCTATGATTCTGTGATCACAACATAGCAGGTGCTGGCTGGTATGCTTACACCAGTGGCCCAGGAGAAAGTGGCTGGCTCTTTTTCTAAGACCTGGATCATCTGTCCCTTCTGGTTTGAGAACTCTGCTGGTGCAGTCACAACTGATTGGTAAAATGTTTAAGCCCATGGACAAGTGTAAAGTGTCACAACTGTCATGGAAAACTGCATTTCTAGGAGTGTGGATGTGTTGTTCATACACACTTCTTGGCATGTCCTTGTCCCCTTTAAATCTTGCTGGAAATCTTCAGGCTGTCTCCTCCCACCCACCCGTGTGGTAAATACCTCAGCTCTGCCCCATGACGCCAGATCTTCCTTTCCGCTGGAAGATTCAGGTTCCCTTGTGCTACTTTAGCAATTCATAGGCCCTGGATTAACAACGTCGGTTTTTACTGCAAATCACTCTAAAACTCATCAGAGTTAACGACTCCGATTACAGTGCATCGGGTATGGAGGACAAATCGTCCCCCGGATTTCGCCAGTGTACCTGCGGCCAGAAGATGTCGCGCACCGATCCCCACCTCTCGTGTGTCTATTGCCTAGGTGTCTGACATGACACCATGTCTTGTACTTTTTGCCTGGCCTTCCATCCCAACGCTCTGGACGACCACAAGGCGCGCCTAAAATTGGGGAGACTGGAGAAAAGGAACCCGCCGATGAAATCGAAAAAGGCGAGGTGGGTGGTTTCTGCGGCCGCGGGATCCGCCGAGCAACTGGAGCAGATGAAGGCATTCTAGGAGGAAGCAGATCAAGCTTCGGCCAGTCGAAGCTTTTTTGTTCCACTTAACCTTGGCTCTCCTTTTACAGTCTCTTTCAGGGAGTTGTGCCAGTCTTTCCCCACCAGGGGTGAGGCACCCTCAGACTCTCACACTCTTCCCGCCCTCGGAAGAGGGATAAGGACCCTAAGTCTTCGACTAAATGAAGACACTCCTGGGACCAAGAGAGGTCAGAGTCCCAGGAACACGCAGTCTCGACTTCGGTCGAGATCGCTTTCTCGGCCGCCCGCTTTTCGGACCTTCCATCCGGCCAGAGCAAGACTGAGGAAATGACTGAACCGGACGAGATTACTCTTAACCCGATTGAGCCTTTATCGCCGACTCCGGTCGACGAATCTTTAGAAAGGACTCTAGTCCTTTCCTTTCCTGATGAGGAGACGCTGCCCTCAGGTGTCCGGATCGAGGAAACTGTACCGGAACCTCGATTTTCACCGACTCCGGTGACTCCCGATTGACTGAACCAACCCCGTCGGTCTCGAACGAGGACCAGGACCCCTTCGGTTGAATGGCCGAAAAAGGACCACGAACACTCTTAAGAGGCGCCACCACAGATCTTCATCCTCCTTGGACGATGAGAGGCATAGACGGAAACTCCGACGCTATGAGGATCTTCTTTGGTAATAGCTGATTTTGACCAGGCAGAAGCTGGCCCCACCAGCCGCCACTTGGCTCCCGCCTCCAAGGCCGATGTCAACCCCTCTGGAACCGAAGGCCTCTGTTCCACTGCCCGTGGGGCCGGCCCTTATCCCGTCTTGGCCTGTTCCGGTCTCTGCACTGATTTTGGTGGAGCCACCGCCTAAGCAGCCTCAGGGAGGGGCTACCTCGAAAGAGGGCCGACCAGACACCGGGCTTCCCCGACATCTGTCGATCACGGTCGTCCCTGATCGCCCTTGGCGTATAGAGGGAGACCTAGGCAAGAGACCGTTGTATCTCAACTCTACGAACTCTGACATTGGATTACTCTCAACCTGGGGATGATGAGTCATCCGTGGCGGGATTGGAGGAAGGCCCTTCCTCCTTTCAGGGCATCCTCCACCTGATCTCAGAATCCACTGGAATGCCCCTGGAGCCCATCCAGAAAAAGGCAGAGCACCCCTTACGGATATCCACAAAGAGATACACGACTGGGAAGGCCTTTCCAGTGGCCGAAACCATCGTTAGCCGGCCCTTGTTCTTTGGCAGCGTCCTGCTTCCTGCCCAGCTCCGTCTGCACGTATGGCCCACAAGTATACGGTGCCCAAGGGGTCCCTGGCGGGGTTCACAGAACATCCTTCGGCCAAAAGCCTAGTGACTGCTTCTGTGTTCAGACATACTGGTAGCTCAGCCGACACTAACCGACCCTTGGACAGGGAGTCCAAGAATATGGACCATTCTGCCCGTAAAGTCTATGCGGCTTCCTCCTTAGGCCTTCATCAGGCCAGCTCAGCTGTTATCATGGCACACTTCTCTTATGCCCTCATAGGATCATTAGATGAAGTCCTCCCTCATCTCCTGGCAGACATGCAGACCACAGTGAAGCAGATCCATGATCAGGGCCGTGCTGTTGCAAAACAGCAGCTCCTGATGGCCCTGGACATTGGAGATTCCTGTGCCCGCTCTTTAGCAGCTGCAGTGACCACTCGCTGCAGGGCTTGGCTGAGGCTATCCTCCTTCCCGGCGGATACCCAGCACAAGTTAGCTGACGTGCCCTTCCTAGGCACTGACCTCTTCGGTCCAGGAGTGGCTGGTCACCTCCAGCGCATAGAGCAATCCAGTGCCACCTTGGATGCTACCTCTGTGAAGGGTTCTTCAGGCAAGAACCAGCAGAAGCACAAGAGGAAGCCTTTTCAGCACTCTTCCCCTGTGGTTAGGCAGCCCTCCTATCAAGGAGGCCAGCAGCAACAGCAGGCTCAAGCTTGGCACCCCAGGCCCAAGCAGGGCCCTCAACAGCCCTGTAAAGGAGGCCAAGGTGCTGGTCCAGGAGCCTCCTCCTCCTCCTCCTCCTCCTCTAAGCCTGCTCAGTGACGGGTTGGGGGTTGCCACCCCTACACCCGTCGTGCCAGCTCTGGGTCCTCCTGTGGGGGGCCAGCTCTGCCACTTTCTTTCCGCCTGGTCCAGTATCACCTTGGACAGGTGGGTTCTAGAAGTGGTCGGCCTGGGACTGTCTCTGGAATCTGAGCAGTACCCTTCCAGCTGAGCCCACACCCCTCGGGAGGAAAGGATCTCGGCTTGCCTTCAGTCTGCTCTTCGAGACAACATTGCTCAGCTCCCTCGCAAGGAGGCGGTAGCTCCAGTGCCGGATCCTCCTACAGACCAAGGATTTGTGTCCAGGTACTTCCTGGTGCCCAAGCGGACAGGGGGGTTGGCGCCCCATCTTAGATCTCCATGACCTGAATCACTATCTCAGGTCTTGCACCTTCTGGATGTTAACTCTGAACCACATCATACCATCCCTGCAGCGAAACATGTGGTTCTGTTCACTGGATCTGCAGGATGTGTTCTTCCACGTCCTAATCCGTCCGTCCCATCAGCGGTTTCTCCGCTTCAGGGTCAAGGGGACCCTGTTCAAGTTCAGAGCCATGCCATTTGGCCTGTCATCGGCCCCAGGGTCTTCACCAAGTTCTTCGCAGTGGTGGCAGCTCATCTCCAGCGCCGAGGAGTTTGAATCTACCCTTATCTCGACGACTGGCTCTTGGCAGATTCCTCCCTTCAGGAGGTGGAGAGATCCAGTGATCTGGCTCTTCAAACCTGCTCCCAACTAGGCCTCCTGATCAACGAGGCCAAGTTGGAACTCATGCCCTCTCGGGTGATGGGCTTCATCGAGGCAGAGCTCAACTCTCATCAAGCCAGAGCTCGGCTTCCGGCGGACAGCGCGGCGGTTCTTTCCTCCTTTGCCCAATTATTTCTGGTTGGGCACTTGTTCCCTGCCCGGGACTTCCTGTGCCTTCTGGGTTACATGGCGGCGTGCATCTCAGTGGTCCATTGGGCCAGATGGCACATGCGCCCCCTCCAGTGGGAGCTGGCCGCTCAGTGGACTCAGCGCCATGGTCATTTCGACCACCTGATCACTGTGACCCAGAAGATGTAGGACGCTCTCCAATGGTGGACTGCCCCAGAATGGCTGCAGGAAGGGATCCCGTTTGTCGGCCCCGAGCTGACGGTCGTTCTTACGACCGATGTCTCTGTCATGGGCTGGGGAGCCCACATGGCGGACAGCAGAGCCCATGGGTTCTGGACCCCCGAGGAGTCCCGATGCCACATCAACCTGTTGGAGCTCAGAGCAGTCAGACTGGCGTTGTCAGCTTTTGCTCCTCAGCTCCGGGGTCAAGTGGCTCAAGTCCAGATGGACAATACCACGACCATGTACTACCTCAGTAAACAGGGCGGCACACACTCCCATCTGCTTTGCAAGGAGGCGCTCCGCATCTGGACCCTCGTCAGCTGGTTGGAGGTGGATCTCTTAGCCATTCATGTGGCAGTAGTTTCGAACCAGCTGGCAGATGCTCTCAGCCGTCTAGGCCAGACATCGCACGAGCAGTCACTCTATCCAGAGGTAGTTTACAATTTGTTCTTCCGTTGGGGCAAACCGATGGTGGACCTGTTTGCCTCAAGGGAAAACACCAAGCTGAGGCTGTATCATGCCCGCCCCCCTCAGCAGGGCTCGCTGCAATGGGTTGCCTTCTCGAGGCTGTGGACCCCAGGCCTCCTCTACGCCTTCCCTCCATTTCCTTTGATCCACAAGGTGTTACTCAAAGTGAGGAGGGACAAGGCGAAGGTGATCCTGGTAGCCCCAGACTGGTCGTGCCAGTTCTGGTACCCAGATCTCCTCAGCCTCAGCTGCAGGCCCCCGGAACGGCTTTGTACACGCCCGGACCTGATATTTCTGAACCAGGAGAAGGTTTTCCATCTAGACCTTTAATCCCTGCACCTGACAGCGTGGTACCTGAGCGGCTAGAGTTCCAGGCTTTGGGTCTTTTCCGAGGATGTCCACACTGTAGTGGAGACATCTTGGAAGGAATCGACTAGGAAAAGTTACGCCTTCAAATGGAAAAGATTTTCCATTTGGTGTCGGGGTAAGAGTCTGGACCCCTTATCCTGTTCTGTGGCTAACATTCTCTACTACCTTTGGTCTCTCTCCAAGGGGGGATCTGCGGTCATCGACCCTTAGGGTGCACCTAGCAGCCATTTCTGCTTACCGGACGTGGGTCAGTCAGCCGACATTGGCACTGGAGACAGTGGTCGGGCGCTTTTCCAAAGGCCTGGATCACATATCCCCTCTGGTGCGTGAACCTCCACCTCCGTGGGATCTCTTGCTTGTTTTGGCAAAGCTCCTGGGCAAGACATTCGAACCCATGCACAAGTGTGAGCTTTCACAATTGTCATGGAAGCCAGAAGGACAGGAGAGCTCCAGGCACTTTCGGTGGACTCCCCTTGTCTGGTCTTCCACAGGGACAAAGTTGTCCTGAGCCCCCACCTGAAATTCCTTCCGAAGGTGATGTCAGAGTTTCACCTTAACCAGGTGTTAACTCTGCTGGTATACTACCCTAATTACAACTCAGACACCGAATATGGGCTCCATACTTTGGACCTGAGACGAGCTCTCTCCTATTATAAGGAGAGAATGGTGGAAATTCGTGGAGAGGTTCGTCAGCTGTTTGTCACCTACGCTGAAGCCGCATTTGGCAGACCTGCAGCCAAATGAACCATTGCAAGGTGGATTACATCATGCATAGATCTGTGCTATGAGTTGTCGGGCAAGGAGCCTCCCAGATGGAAAAGAGCTCATTCTACCCGCCATACTGGCTTCTTCCAGGGACATCCCTATTCAGGAAATCTGTTGGGCTGCTACCTGGAAGTCAGCAAACACCTTCATTACCCACTACCACATCGACCTTGAGTCACGCCGGGATGCTGGTTTTGGGGCCTCTGTTCTCCAGTCTCTGTTTCCCAAGTAGTGGGTGTGTGCCTTGCCTCCCTTCTCCCGGAGAACTGCTTGGAGTCTGCCAGAGAGTGTGGATGAACAACATATCCACGCTCCTAGAAGAACAGGTTACTCACCTGTAACAGTAGTTCTAGGAGTGGTATATGTTGTTCATCCACACTCACCCACCCGACCTCTCCAGCTTTAGGCGCACAACCTTGCTTCCAGCAGGCTAAGATCTGGTGTCATGGGGCAGAGCCGAGGTATTTACCACCCGGGTGGGTGGGAGGAGCCAGCTTGAAGACTTCCGCAAGATTTAAAGGGGAACGGGACATGCCAAGAAGTGTAGATGAAGAACATATACCACTCCTAGAACTACTGTTACAGGTGAGTAACCTGTTCTTTTGGTCACCTATCACCTCGAATAGATGGGTGAGTGAGCTTCTGGCACTCTTAGACATCTCCATAACTGGTTTTCTCTAGAGTTTCACTTTAACCAAGTGCTTGTTTTCTGCACCTTCTTTCTGAAGCTGGATGCTTTGTTAAACTTACTGGCTGATGGGTAACTTCCTGCATTGATTTGTGTTAAGTTGGCTGGGTAGGAGCCACCCAGTGGGGTTAATGGCTCCCTCCACAGAAAAACTGCTGCCTCTGTTTCTGCTCCGAGGTGCATCGTGATCAAGAGGATATCTGCATGGCTTGTGCTTGGTCCATTGCATGCACATATGTTCATACTCCATTACCGCATCAGTGTGCTCAGTTGTTGCAGTGCTGCTTTTGGGACCTCAGTCCTCCAGTTTGTTTTTGCTTAATTAGGTTGCGTGCCTTGCCCCTTCCTCCTGAAGGACTGCTAGTAGTCTGCCTTAAGTGATGATGGTGAACTGAATTGAGATATATAGAAAGAGAAGTTACTCACTTGTAACCATATTTCTACTGACGACATTCATTTCACATCTACAAGACACAAATCCCTAACTCGGCACTCACCACCACATATTGCACTGACTCCAGCTTAGGCAGCAAACTATTTATTGATGATAAAATATTAAAATGCACCCACCTGATGTGTTTTTGGATCCTTGGATCCTTTATCAAAGGATCCAAACGACCCACCTGACCTCCCCTGGCAAGACTTGCTCTGTTGCCTGCATCCAGCGTGCTGATCTGATGTCATTTGGGGCAGAGCCGGAGGACAGCTTAGTGGCTGGTAGAACCAAGATTGAAGATGTCTGGTGACTGACCTACGCCCCCAGTGTAACTGCCTAAGTGTGGATGTGAACTGCATATGGGATTAAGGACTGGGGAGTAGAAATAAGAAGAAATTAATGTCTAGGGATCACCCGATGGCCCAGCGGGTTGCATGTTGCTCTTCTGTGCCGGCAACCTGGGTTCGGGAGCAGGCTCGGGATGCTGGGTCTGGCATCTGGAGATTGAGGTGGTGCTGCTGCTTGCCGTGCTTCCAGTCAGGGAGAAAGTGCTGTGGTTCCAACACCGCAGCAACATCTGCAGTGGGCCAAGAAGACGGCCTTCTCTGCAGGACATTGCTGTCTATGTGCGCAGCTCCCAGAGGGCAACTGCCTAGCATCAGGGGAGGTGGGAGGGGATTTGGAGGAAAAAAGAAAACGTGTCTTCCCACTACCAGTAATGACAGTTGGCGGTACTCTGGTCCCACACCATGGGATCCTCACAGTCCTCGACTGTTGGGAGAGTGGCAGATTGGGCTGAGAAGTTACTAGTAATGGCCTGAAGGAAACTAGCAGGGGGGCAAAAAGTTGGATAAAAACAGTACATTTCCCCACCTCCAAGAATGATGACTGTGGTACTTTTGGGCCTCACACCAATGATCCCCATTGGCCTCTATGCCACGGGGGAGCAGCAGATGCTGCAGGGAGGCAGCCAGTAGTGGCCCAAAAGAAGGAGCATAGTGTTCTGAATCTGAGAGATTTGGAAAGGGGTAGCTATGCAGAAAGCACATTGTCACAACCCTCTGAGTTTGAGCAACCTTTAAAGTACGTACCTGAATAATGAAACTCTGTGAATGCATAATGTATACATATGTTTCCTTTTTATTACAGGCCAGGGTCCAAAATACATAAAGATCTTTAGCAACTTGCCTCGTTCAATTGACTTTGATGAAGCAGAAAGAAGTGAACCCACCCTAGCTTTAGAGCTCACATCAGATGACATTAAAGAAGACAGTATTGTTCAGCTGCGTTACGTAAAATTTCAGAATGTCAACAGTGTAACAGTAAGTATACAAAATTGCTTTCAGAAAACTCTGATTTGTTTTTCGTTACAACTTAACGTGATGTTCGAAAGCCTGCCCACCAGTATAACTTTTAGGTTCTTCTAGTATCCGGCATGCTTACTGTAAAGTAGCACAGATTTTTATTGTATAATAGCTATTGGTCGGTGTGTTCCCTTGTACTTGCAGAAACAAAATGGGGGAGGAGCCTGTTCCAGTAGTGGGCTGAGTACAGTGGTTAAAGGTCGGAAAACAGCTCACTCTCCACTACCTTTTCATGTCACACATTTTTTATTTATTTATTAACAAAAGGTAGTGGAGAGTGGGCCATTATTCCAGCCTTTAAGTATTGCATGATTTATCAAATGTAAAAAAGTTTGTCAGTTATTTTTATTCTGTAGGATTTGCTGTTGAAATCATATCGAGGCAGCCATGCATGTGGAGTGAATTGTAAGGATAATGTTTTGGGGGACAAAAGGCCTTTGAGCTTAAAACACAGCTGTGCATGTTATGGTGAAAATGTTGTACATGTACTTTATCCTAGTTCAAATTGATTTTTTTTCTCCTGTTTTGCAAGATGTCCTTGTTTCCTCAGTTTTGAGTCTCCTTTAACATTTGTTTTTATATTTGAGCACAGTGCGCTTACACAGAGCAGAGGTTTTGTTTTAGTAAGCACCTCATCAGGGCTTCTTCTGATATCTCTGCTACAAGTGCCTGGGATGCTGCCTCAGGCCCTTGCCTTCGGAGGCATCCGTGGTTGCAGTCTCCAGTATCCCAGCTGATGTTCAATAGAGGATGCTTGACATCCCTTTTATCAGTTCCGACTCATTGGACTAGATGTTCTGGACATCATTAACTAGCTGTAGGCATCCGGCAGGACCATTGAGTGTGACCATGTGCTCTGTTATACTCAACCCCGGAGCGAACGGCGTCCTTTCTTTCACAAGGTATGCTAACATCTGGGGAAAGCACCCCTCCCCCGGCATCAGGGTAGCCGAAGAACCTCCTATGCCTTGCCTGCTCTCTACTCCTTGAGTTCAACAGTCATGTGCCCTAGGGACCAGCCTTTGCTGCCTGTCCCACCTCCGCCTGGCTCCTGGTAGAGCCCTCCCTCTTCTGGTCCTCAACCAAGAGGTAGCGTTTGAAACTTGGTTGTAACAACAACAAAAATGGAAAGGGACCTGGGGTAATCGTGTCAGATGACCTTAAGGTTGGCAAGCAATGTGAGGAGGCAGTGGGGGGCTGGGGGATACTGGGATGTATAGGGAGAGGCATTACCAGCAGAAAGCGGGAAGTTCTAGGAGCGTGGATATGTTGTTCATCCACACTGTCTGGCATTGTTCCTTCCCTTTAAATCTTGCCAGAAGTCTTCAGTCTGGCTCCTCCCACCCAGTAGGTGGTAAATACTCGGCTCGCCCCATGACACCAGATCTTCCTTTCCGCTGGAAGATACAGGTTCCTCGTGCTTTTCTGCAGCGATTGAGGCCCTGGATTCAATTTGGCTGGTTTTCACCGCATCTTCGCTTTAGAAACTTCGGTAAGAGTTCGACTCTGATTAGGACATGGATGACAAGTCATCCCCAGGTTCCTTGATGTCCTTGCGGACAGAAAATGTCACGCACCGACCCCCACCTCTCGTGCGTTTACTGCCTCGGTACTGTTCATGATACCTCGCAATGTACCATTTGCGCTTCCTTCCATCCGACCGTTTTGGAGGATCGTCAGGCACGCCTGAAGCTGGGGAGACCGGAGCTTCGCAATCCACCGGTAAAATCTAAGGAGGCCAGGTGGGCGGTTTCCGCGGCTGCGGGATCCGCCGAGCAGCTCGAGCAAATGGCGGCCTTCGAGGAGGAAGCCGCCCAAGCTTCGGCCAGCCGAGGCTCTTTCATGCCGCTGAACTTGGGCTCCACTTTTTCAGGATCCTTTCGGGATTTGTGCCAGTCTCTCCCTACAGGCGCCCTCGGGCTCGCACTCCTCCCGTTCTAGGAAAAAGGATCCAAAACCACCTTCTTCGAGTCGAAGAACACGCTCCTGGGATCGGGAGCGGTCCGAGGTCTCGACTACGGTTGAGATCGCCTCCTCGGCTGCCGGTTTTTCAGACCTTCCGTCTGGACCAGGTACAGAAGTCGAGGAGACGGCTGAACCGGCCGAGATTTCTCTCGACCCTATCGAGCCATTGTCACCGACACCTGTCGATGATTCCTTGGAGAGAACGCCTATTCTCTCTTTCCCAACGAGGAGACCGTCCAGCTGGCCTCGATTGAGGACAGGAACCGGATCCTTGGTTTCGCCCGAGTCCGGTTTCTCCTGATCGACAAAGCAGACACCGTCGGGCTCGATCGAGGAGTAAGTCCTCTTCGGTCGGTCGACCCAAGAAAGGACACAAAGACTCCCGAAAGAGGTGCCGCCACTGTTCCTCATCCTCCTCGGACGAGGAGAGGCGTCGACGGAAGATTGAGGATCTCATGTGGCAGCAACTCCTGCTAGCAGGCCAGAAGCCGGCTCCCTCGGCGGTCCCGGCTATCACTTGGCCTCAGCCTCTTCGGCCTACTCCGACATCGATTCCTTGGCACGGTCCCGCAGGGCTCCAGTGTCGCCCTCAGCCGACGCGGTTACAGGCTCCCCACCAATATTGGTGGAACCTCCACCAGAGCTGCCCCTTGGAGGGGACCCCTCCAAGGAGGACCGACAGTCTCCGGGTCTTCCTCACAGACTGTCGATTACAGTCACTCCTGATCGCCCTAGGCGTATCGAGGGAAATTTAGGTGGACAGCCTTTGTATCCGGACTCCTCCGATTCAGATAATACAGGCCTTCATTCTCACGATGAGCTATCGGTGTCAGGCATGGAAGAAGGACCTTCCTCCTTTCAGGGCATCCTCCGGCTCATTTCTGAGTCCACGGGGATGCCCCTGCAGCCTATTCAGAAGAAGGCAGAATATCCCTTTACGGATATTCTTAAGGGGAGGGATACCCCTACGGAGGCCTTTCCAGTCGCCGAAGCCATAACTGACCCGGCCCTGGAACTCTGGCAGCATCCTGCCTCCTGCCCAGCTCCGTCTGCCCGCATGGCACGCAAGTGCGCGGTGCCCACAGGGTCCTTGGCAGGGTTTACTGAGCACCCCTCGGCGGAAAGCCTTGTGATTGCCTCAGTGTTTAGGCAGACTGGCAGCTCGGCGGATACTGACCGCCCTCCGGACAAGGAGTCCAAACTTATGGACCACTCGGCCCGGAAGGTCTATGCAGCATCTTCCTTTGGGCCTTCGTCAGGCAAGCTCAGCAGTGATTATGGCACATTTCTCTCACGCCCTTTTGGGGTCGCTGGACGAAGTTCTTCCTCACCTCCCAGCTGACATGCAGACCACGGTCAAGCAGGTCAGGGACCAGGGCAGGGCTGTTGCTAAACAGCTCCAGACTGCACTGGACATGGGTGATTCCTGTGCCCGTTCACTAGCTGCAGCGGTATCCACCCGCCGCAGGGCTTGGCTGAGGTTATCCTCCTTTCCCGTGGATACTCAGCACAAGCTAGCTGATGTGCCCTTCCTTGGCACCAACCTCTTCAGGCCAGGAGTGGCAGGTCATCTGCAGCTCATCGAGCAGTCTAATGCCACCTTAGATGCCACCTCTGCTAAAGGTTCTTCAAGTAAGAACCAGCAGAAGCGCAGGAAGAAGCCCTTTCGACATTCTTCCCCTGCGGTCAGACAACCACCCTTCCAGGGGGGTCAGCAACAGCAGCAGGCTCAGGCTTGGCGCCCTAGGCCTAAGCAAGGTCCCCAGCAGCCCCGCAAAGAGGCTGGCGCTGGTCCAGGTGCCTCCTCCTCCTTCTCTAAGCCTGCCCAGTGACGGGCCGGGGGTGGCCTCCCCTGTACCCATCACACCAGCTCTGGGTCCTCCCGTGGGGGGCCGGCTCCGCCATTTCCTTTCCGCCTGGTCCAGTATCACTTCGGACAGGTGGGTTCTAGAAGTGGTCGGGCAGGGTCTGCCCCTAGAATTCGAGCAGTTCCCTCCCAGCTGAGCCTGTGCCCCACGAGAGGAGAGGATCTCAGTCGCCCAGTTTGCCCTTCGGGATGACATTGCGCTACTCCTCCTCAAAGAGACAGTGGCCCAAGTGCCGGATCCTCCTTCAGACCCAGGCTTTGTCTCCAGGTATTTCTTGGTGCCCAAACGGACAGGGGGTTGACGCCCCATTCTAGATCTGCACAACCTGAATCGGTATCTCAGGTCTCGCACCTTTTGGATGGTAACTCTGAACCAGATACTACCATCTCTGGAGCAAAACATGTGGTTCTGTACACTGGATCTTCAGGACGCTTTTTTCCACGTCCCTATCCGTCCGTCCCATCAGCGGTTCCTCCGCTTCAGGGTCGAAGGGACCCTGTACGAGTTCAGAGCCATGCCGTTCGGCCTGTCATCATCCCCAAGGGTCTTCATCAAATGCATCGCAGTGGTGGCAGCCCATCTGCGGCGTCAGGGGGTTTGTATTAACCCCTACCTAGACGACTGGCTCCTGGCGGGTTCCTCCCTTCAGGAGGTGGAGAGGTCCAGGGACTTGACCCTTCGAACCTGCTCACACTTGGGCCTTCTGATCAACGAGGTCAAATCGGAACTCGTACCTTCTCAGGTGATGAGCTTCATTGGGGCAGAGCTCGACTCTCGTCAAGCCAGAGCTCGGCTCCCGGTGGACAGGGCAGAGGTTCTCTCCTCCTTTGCCCAGTCATTTCTGGTTGGGCACTCGCGCCCTGCCTGGGACTTTCTGCACCTCCTGGGTTACATGGCGGCGTGCACTTCAGTGGTCCGCTGGGCCAGACTGCACATGCGCCCCCTACAGTGGGAACTGGCCGCTCAGTGGTCTCAGCGTCAGGGTCTTTTCGACCAGCTGATCACAGTCACCCAGCGGATGTGGGACGCTTTCCAATGGTGGACCGTCCTGAGTCATCTGCAGGAAGGAATCCCGTTTGTCTGCCCCGAGCCGACGGTCGTCCTTACGACCGATACCTCTCTCATGGGCTGGGGAGCCCACATGGGGGACTACAGGGCCTACGGCCTCTGGACCCTCGAGAAGTCCCGATGCCACATCAACCTGTTGGAGCTCAGGGCAGTCAGACTGGCTCTGTCAGCTTTCGCTCCTCAGCTCCGGGGTCAAGTGGTTCAAGTCCAGACGGACAATACCACGACCATGTACTACCTCAACAAACAGGGCGGCACGCACTCCCGTCTGCAATGCAAGGAGGCGCTCTGGATCTGGACCTTCGTCAGCCAGCTGGAGGTGGATCTCCTAGCCATCCATGTGGCAGGAGTCACGAACCAACTGGCAGATGCTCTCAGCCGCTTAGGCCAGACATCCCACGAGTGGTCTCTCCATCCAGAGGTAGCTTACGACCTGTTCTCTCATTGGGGCAGACCGTTGGTGGACCTGTTTGCCTCAAGGGAGAACACCAAGCTGAGGCTGTACTATGCCCGCCCCCCTCAGCAGAGTCCGCTGCAGGGGGATGCCTTCTCAAGGCCGTGGACCCCAGGCCTCTTTTAAGCCTTTCCCCCATTTCCCTTGATCCACAAGGTGTTACTCAAGGTGAGGAGGGACAAGACGAGGGTGATCCTGGTAGCCCCAGATTGGCCACGCCAGTTCTGGTATCCAGATCTCCTCAGCCTCGGCTGCAGGGCCCAGGAGCGGCTGTGTACACGTCCGGACCTGATATCAATGAACCAGGGGAAGGTCTTTCATCCGGACCTTCAATCCCTGCACCTCACAGCCTGGTTCCTGAGCGGCTAGAGTTCCAGGCTTTGGGTCTTTCAAGTTGTCTACACCGTGGTTGAGGCATCTCGAAAAGAATCGACCAGGAAATGTTATGCCTTCAAATGGAAGAGATTTTCCATTTGGTGTCAGGGCAAAAGCCTGGACCCCTTATCCTGCTCTGTGGCTAACATTCTGGACTACCTTTGGTCTCTCTCCAAAGGGGGTCTTCGGTCATCGACCCTTAGGGTGCACCTAGCAGCCATATCGGCTTACCGGGCGCGGGTTGGTCAGCCGACATTGGCTCAGGAAAAGGTGATCGGGCGCTTTTTCAAAGGCCTGGATCACATATCCCCTCCGGTGCATGAACCTCCACCTCCATGGGATCTTTTGCTGGTTTTGGCAAAGCTCATGGGCAAGCCATTCGAACCCATGCACACGTCTGCGGTTTCGCACTTGTCGTGGAAGACAGCCTTCTTGGTGGCTATCACATCAGCCAGAAGGATGGGGGAGCTCCAGGCTCTTTCAGTGGACTCCCCTTATGTGGTTTTTCACAGGGACAAAGCTGTCCGCGCCCCCACCCGAAATTCCTTCCGAAGGTGGTGTCAGAGTTTCACCTCCGGTATACTACCCTAACTACACCTCGGATGCCGAGTACAGGCTCCATACTCTGGACCTCAAGTGTGCTCTCTCCTACTATAAGGAGAGAACGGTGGAAATTCGGGGAGAAGTTCACCAGCTGTTTGTCACCTACGCTGAAGCCGCTTCTGGCAGACCTGCAGCCAAGCGGACTATTGTGAGATGGATTACATCATGCATAGGTCTGTGCTATGAATTGGTGGGTAAGGAGCCTCCCAAAGGGATAAGGGCTCATTCTACCCGCCATACTGCTGCTTTGGTGGCTGCTTCCAGGGACATCCCTATCCAGGAAATCTGTCGGGCCGCTACCTGGAAGTCAGCAAACACCTTTATTACCCATTACCACATCGACCTAGAGTCATGCCGGGATGCGGGTTTTGGGGCCTCTGTTCTCCAATCTCTGTTCCCTAAGTAGGGGGTGTGCGCCTTGCCTCCCTCCTCCCGGAGAACTGCTTGGAGTCTGCCAGACAGTGTGGATGAACAACATATCCACGCCCTAGAAGAACAGGTTACTCACCTGTAACAGTAGTTCTAGAAGTGGTATATGTTGTTCATCCACACACACCCACCCTACCTCCCCGGCTTTAGGCGACAACCTGGCTTCCAGCGGGCTAGATCTGGTGTCATGGGGCGGAGCCGAGGTATTTACCACCCGGGTGGGTGGGAGGAGCCAGCTTGAAGACTTCCGGCAAGATTTAAAGGGGAAGGAACAATGCCAGACAGTGTGGATGAACAACATATACCACTCCTAGAACTACTGTTACAGGTGAGTAACCTGTTCTTATCCCCCTTTACAGACAGTTGGTGAGACCCCATCTGGAGTACTGCGTCCAGTTTTGGAGACCCCATCTCTGCAAAGACATAGACAGGATGAAGGCAGTTCAGAGGAGGGCAGCTAAAATGTTGCAGGGTCTGCAAGAGAAGCCATACGAGAAGAGACTAAAGGAGCTTAATATGTATACCCTTGAGGAAAGAAGGGGAGAGGGGGGGACATGATAGAAACTTTTAAGTACCTCAGTGGAATCAACAAAGTCCAAGAGGGTAGCATCTTTCAGAAAAAGAGATGTGCAAGAACAAGGGGACACAATTTGAAGATAGAGGGGGGGACGACTCAAGGGCAATGTGAGGAAGTATTTTTTCACAGAGTGTAGTGGATGCATGGAACAGCCTTCCTGAGGAGGTTGTGAGGTCTAAAACTGTGGGAGAATTCAAGAATGCATGGGACAGACATAAGGCAATTTTTGTGGGGGGTAGGAAGAAATAGGCTGTTGGTTAAATAGGATCTGCAGCTTATCCTCTAGGTAGGGAAATGGGCAGACTAGGTGGACCAAGCAGTCCTTATTTACCGTCAAAATCTGTTTCTATGACCCCCCCGAACCCTCCAGTTCCCCCTGAACGGGGATCTGTGGCCGCATATGGGATCTTACTGGTACATCCAGTACACCAAGCTCCGTATGGTCACCCTGCCAGGCTTGCTGTCCCATCTGAAACATGGCATCTGGCTATGCTCCCCTGGATATGCAGGACACCTGCATTTCTCTGACTCTTCACAGCACAGATGGTTTCTGCGGTTCCTTTTTCATTGGGAGCTATATCAGCTCTTCATAATCAACGTCCTGGGGTTGCGGCCAGTTCCTTACGCCATGCAGGCCCTTCAGAACCATCTTCTCCAGGGTCAGCTGTTGATCCAGATGGACAACCACAGCATTGCTGATTACACCAGCCAGAAACTGGGCACCCACTCATATTCGCTATGCAGGGAGGTCATGAGAGTATGGTACTGGTGTATAGACCACAGTTTCATCCTTCCGGCAGACCATGCCCCCGGCATGCAACATGCTCTGACCGTCTGCTTCTGCAGGACGAAGTCCAGCATGCACGAGTAGGAACTCTTCTCATCTGTCGCACATGTTGTCTCTCTCATGTAGTGGGAGATCTCTTCATGCCTTTCCTCCATTTCAGAGGGTGATAACCAGTCTCCACTTGGAGGGGGGCCAGCACAGTCCTGGTGCACCTATTCTGGCCATAGCAGTTATGATTTCCGCTGCTGCAACAGTGGGCATGAAATTCCCTTGTCCTTTCACTTCTGTGCAAGAAGGACCTGTAGACGCAGGATCCAGGGACCCTGGTCCATCCCAATTTCAAAACCTGTGTCTGCATGCTTGGCTTCTGAGGTCATGGCCATCGCCTGGCTGGGTGTGTCACGGAGGGCAGCGGGCGTCCGCGTTGCAGCTCAGAAGCTCTCTACTGGGACCACTTATATCATGAAGTGGTAAGGGTTTGCTCTCGGGGCGACCAAACATCCACTGGGCTCCTTGTTCTGGTCTAGATAGGTTCCCTTTCGGGCTCTGATCTCCGGTACTCTACCATGAGGGTGTACCTCTCTGCTATATCCGCCTTTTATGAGCCAGCGGGTGAACGTACTCTGGCTCTGGTGGAAGTGTCCCATACTGTTCTCGGGGACATCCTGCATTTGAAGCCCCAATCCATTCTCCTGTTTCAGCTTGGGCTCTGCATTTTGCTTTAGGCAAAACTGACCCTGTCTCTGTTTGAGCCAGCTGCGACTTGCGGACTACGCTTCCTCTCTTGGAAAGTGGTTGTTTTAGTGGCTTTTACCTCTGCTCGGAGGTTTTCCAAGCTTCAGGCTCTTTGGTGCAAAGAGCCTTATTTGATTCCCTACAAAGACCAGGTGTCTTCGCGCACCAACCCCAAGTTTCTTCGTAAAGTGGTGTCTGGACCTACTCTGAACCAATCCATCCACCTTACAGTCTGTTTTCTCAAGCATGCCAATCTGGGGGCAGCACTGCTCAGTACGTTGGGTGTGCTCAGACATTTTGAAGTGTTATTTGCTTAAGACTAAAGAGTACAGACAGTCGAAGCAGCACTGTGCTCTTTTTCTTCCTAGTTAGAGACGGCGCTCCGGTTTTGAAATGAGCGGTAGACATCCTGTATCTTGATTTCAGCAAGGCCTTTGACTCTGTGCCCCACAAAAAGTTGACCAGGAAGTTGGTAAATCTCGGAGTTGGGGAAAAGCAGGCCAGATGGATGGAAAACTGGCTGAGGGACAGAACTCAGAGGGTGGTTGTTGGGGGAGAGTTATCTGGCACCAGAGACTTAACCAGTGGTGTCCCGCAGGGCTCGATGTTGGGGGCCCATGCTGTTCAGTGTCTTCACCAATAACATTGGGGATGGCATTAAGGCCAAAATGTGCCTATTCGTGGATGACACCAAGCTCTGTGGGAGAGTAGACACAGCTGAAGGGGTACAGGATCTACAGGAAGATCTGGAAAAGCTGGGGAGGTGGTCCAGGATCTGGCAGCTTGGTTTCAATGCCAAGAAATGCAAAGTTATGCATATTGGAGCCAAGAATCCCAGAACAGAGTACTACCTAGGTGGAGTCAGAGTATCTGCATCAGAGGAAGAGAAGGACCTGGGAGTGATCACTAGTGACCTGAACTCTACGCAGTGCAAGAAAGCAGCAGCAAAGGCAAACGAGGTGCTGGGATGTATATCTAGGGGGATCAGTGGTAGGAAAGAGGAGGTTATACTGCCCTTGTACAAGTCACTGGTAAGGCTGCATCTAGAGTATGGAGTTCAGTACTGAAGCACACATCTCAGAATGGACATTAACTTGCTGGAGAAGGTCCAGAGGAGGGCTACAAAGATGATAGTCGGTCAATAGGGTAAGGCATACGAGGAGAGGTTGAGGGCACTCAACATGTATTCCCTGGAAGACAGGCAAGAGAGATGGAACATGATTGGGACCTTCAAATACTTGAAAGGGATAAATAAGGTTTATAAGGAGAGTCTCTTTAAGCTTAGTGGTAACCATAACACGAGGAGGCACAGTCTTAAGCTGGAGGGTGGGAGGTTTAGGAGGGCGGTTAGGAAGCACTTCTTCACAGAGGGTGGTGGACACTTTGAATGCACTGCCAGAAGAGATCTCGTTGAAGACAGTGGGCAGCTTTAAGAGAGGCTGAGATAGGCATGGGGGAAGGTAAAGATCATGGGTAGGGAGGATGGGAGGAGTGGGGAGGGAGGGCAGGGACATTAGCTCAAGCTGTGGACCCTGCAATCCGAGCGGACTTGATAGACCATATAGCCTCCTTCGTATGTTCATATGTTTGCCCAAATGGTACAGCACTTTGTATTGTACTTTGCTTCAAGAAACATGGCATAATGTTGCTCGGGATGGTGAAAGCCTATTCCAAAAGGGGCATGGCTACCTTTGTAGTCTGTTTCAAAGGGGTTTCGGCTGCTGTCCCCAGGAGTCTTGTCCATACTTTCCCAAGCACTACAGTCTGGACATTGTCTCTTTGGCCTGTGCAGGTTTCAGCAGGGCTGAGTTTTGAGGCCTCGTATCCTGAATTTCAGGTGGTCTTCCTCCCAGACTGTTTTCTTGCACTTGTAACTGCTTGAGATTCATTCCTACAGTGTGACCTGATGACTGAGATACTCCTGAAGAAGAAAGAACGGTTGCGTCAGAACTTGCCGTGACAGTAGTTCTTCAAGGGGATCTCAGTCATCAGGCCTGTTTTCCCTCCCACCACCCCCCTTTAAAGGAGATAGGAAATGATTTTTGGTGTTTTTAACAATTAAATGAATAATAAATACCAGACAGTGGGGGGTGGGGGGTGTGTATTTTATGTTTATAATGCACATATCTTTACATGGCCATCATGTTGTCAGACCATGGATTTGACAGTCTGTGTTTTTTGTATCGTGAGTCAGCACGTGTCAAGCTTTGCAAAGTACACGTCACAGACTCCCGATAAAACCTTCTGTTAGTTGCAGTGCTTTAACAGTAAACACTGATGCCATCCGGTGATGCAATACTGCAGTTTCTAAGACGGACTCCCGACTAACATCACCAGATCAAGTGCGTGCCCGGAGTGGTGGGTCCCAGCTGTGGTCACTAGTAAGACCAAGAGCCTCCATGCTGGACAAGAAGTCTCTGGCCCCAGACGAAGCCTCATCATCCACCCAGGTGTTGGAAGTCACCGAGAATTAACCATCTTGGCGACTCCAACACCCTCTCGGTGACAAAGGCTATCAACTCCTGCAGGAAACTCTGGTCCCACCCAGGTGGACAATAGACCAGAAGAATCCTGAACTCCACCCTGGGACCCCTACGCACCTCCACACGCACTCAAAAGAACCAGTGTCCCCAATGGGTGCACCTCCAGACCCAGCTCTGACCTGAAAACAAATGCCCCCCCCCCCCGGCATTCTTTCCTTGGGCGGTGAACTTTGGTAAACCCAGCTGGGACAGACGCCTCTAGCACAGGGCACGAAGTATCTCCTAGCCAGGTCTCAGTGATGCACGGCAGGTATACCGATGCAACAAGTTCCGCCATTACAGCGGTCTTGTTGGCCATCGACCTGGCGTTGCACACCACCACCCAAAGGGATGAATGGCTGAGGCCGGTCGTCCCTCAGCTACCTGCCTCTTAATCCAGAGGGCTCCCTGGGGAGTGAGACAATGCACGAAGGGCCCCGTTCCAATTGCCTCCTCAACCCATGGCGTCTCCTGGTCCCCACCACCTGAATCCGCCCCCTGCCAGCCTCTTCCCAGCTCCCACCCTTGTGCTCCTCCTTACAATGCCAAACTCCCTGCATTTCTGAGAAACTGTGGCCAGACGGGGTGGGTCTTGGAAGGGGCGCGGAGCTTTTAAAAGAGAGTGGGAGTAACAGAGCCCAGGAGTCAAAAAATATTTTTTGGGTCCGCCACTAATACTCTGTCTACTGCTAATTAACTTTAAAATCGAATAAGCCGAAAAATCAAGTAAACTACCACACCACACATTTCTGTTCCATACACACCACACTCATCCACACAATCACTCACTCCAATATGGATAACTAAAAATAAAGAAACCTCCCTCCTCCCCAAACCCAGCAAACTAAAAACCTAAATAATGCATAAATAATAAACAAGGGGTCAAAGTCCAGGAGCATTGGTGAGTTTACACAGTTCTTAAAGGACGGAAGCTCCAGCAGAGTCCCAGCAATTCAACTCAAACAGCTTAGAGGACAGTCAGCATTACAGTTGCAAAGCAGAAGGATAGCAACAGTCACAGGAGCAACAGAACCAGTATCCCGAGCAGTCAACAGTCAATTGATTTACCAACAACAACAAAATCTCTCTCTGTAGCTCAAGTGATTTCTAATACGTTAATAGGTTCTCTACAAGTTGTCTTATGGTGAACAGTGTCATCTTGTGCTGTTTGTTTTGTCAAACAGAACTATTTAGATTCACTTGGCAGTCTCCTGTGCGAACTGCAGGAGATGTCACTCGTGTACCATGAGAGACATCTCACAGAGCACATATTAACGTAAATAAATGACATTGCTGAAACTCCCGCAAAACAACTTTATTATTTCAGTGAAATCTTGCAAGTATACATTTTCCCTCAACAAAAAAAAAAAAACTTAAATCTGACTCCAGGGTAAGACCAGTGGCAATCTGCTGTTATGTCTGGGCTGGCAGTATAGCCTAGAGATTAGAGCAGCATGCTGTGGGTGAGTTTGGTTACATCCAGCAGTCCTGGGTTGGATGCCCACAACCTCCACTTGCATACTGTGTGACCCTGAGCAAGTACCTTAACCTCCCTGTGCTCACAGGACACACCTAGAAACGTGCTTCAGCGTAGTGTGCCTTTCCGATTAAAAAAAAAAAAAAAAAAATTTGCCTGACTCATCTAGTGGGCAAACTCATCAGTAGTATTCTTTGATCTTCTTTGTTGATAGCTTCTTCCACTGAGCCACATCATGGAACTGTAAGCCGTTGGCGTCAGGACCACCCGGAAACATTTGCTAGTTGGGGCCATCCAAGTCGACTTGCGATGTTGCCTCCTATATAATGTGGGTGCCCCAGTATGCCTCCGTTCTTTATCCTGCTGTCAGCCACTCTTCAGTCCATCGCTGCTGAAGAACACTGTTAAAATTTGCAAGTGTCTTTAATTTTACTGCTTCTTTCTTGTTTTAAAATAATACAAATTGTTTACACTTATGTCAAAACAATTGTTCTACTACTGTCACTGCAGTAAAACTAAAATGTGATGACATCAGACTAAGTGTATTCACTACTTAAACCTTGCACACAACATGAAGGCCTGCAGCATATGCCAGGGTTTGAACCAGGATGCATGGAAATGTTGGAAAAAGGTCTTGAAAACGTGCGGAAAAATCAAAGCCGTGAAGGACAAACAGCGTGAATTGCAAGGGTGTCACCAGCTTTACCTTGCCCTTTACTCCCGGCTCGCCATCAGCCTGCTGCTCCCCATGGTCGACGGCGCCACTGGTTGAATCATTGAAAAAGAACAACTAAATGAAGTCTGCTTAATCGGTGCACAGACGCTGCCACGCTGACACCAGTGGTACCAAGAAAAACACTCTCCTCCCAGGTCAAGGTCTGCTTTTAAAACTAGAGATAAGTCTGCTGGAAAAGACGAGACCCAAGTTAAGGCCTTATATCTTACTGCCCCCCCCCCCCCGACCATCTTACAGACGTTAAGGTCTGGCACTGGCTTTAATACCCGCTTGCAGTGGCTTGTCCGCCAGTTCCACCATCTGGCCCTGTCTCTGCAGCGACTCAGTCATTGACAACCCCCTTGAGGTCAGTCAATGCACAGCTGCTGTTTCAGACTGTCCATTTTTCACAGCTCCTGCATCAGGCTCCGCCATTGATGGTAACCACGTTGACGCTGCCTGGTCCTTTCAGTAGTTCCCATTCTGGTACCAAAATCAGGCCAAGGGATTTCTCTGATGCCTGTACTGTTGATGTTGCCTCCTCCACGGCTTCAGCTTCTGCTGTCATTGACCCACTTCCTGCTCCCATCAGTGATGAGGAGGAAATGGAATACAATCCAGATTTAATGGTGGAGGAGTATGAAGAGGACTTGCCACCCCCGCCACCACCACGTAGTGGACTCCAGCTCCACTTTATCCTCCTGTAGTGAGGATAGTGTGCATTATACACCTAGGTGTCCTCCTGAGGATGCCTCTTTTCAGGCTTTCCTCTGGCAGGTTCAGTCCACTCTTGAATTAACAACTGAGGAGGAGGACTCTAAAAAGATCCTCTGTGAATTTTTGGAGGCTCTGTCTTTGCTTATGTTCATAGCTCTTCCTGTACATTTATATTTTGAGGATGCCACTATGGCAGCTTGCTACAGACCCAGCGGTCTGTTAACTGTGCTTCACAAGGCAGATTAACAGTATCCTGCCCCTACTGCCAGGCCATATTATGATATGCTGCCCATTACCTGACAAAGGCTTCAAAACACATGAGCTCTTTTTCTACTGATAAGTAATCCAGAAAGCTTGATGTACGCTGAAGGGCATCCCTTCCTAAATTCTCCTGAGCCTGTCTAAAGCTCCCCTGAGCTGCATAACTAATTGAGCCTTAAACAAAGTACCTGAACTACTAAGGAATGTAAATAATGTCATTCTTGCCTACTGCTGTTTTTAATCTTGTACTACTGTAACTAATGACTTGTTCTACATGGTATCCCGTGGTCTGAAGTGTCTCCATAAGTTATTATGCACCTGTATAGACCTAAATGTTTTCTTGCGATTGTTGGCTTGATTTCTGGACTATGTATGACAAATGTATTGTGCTTTCTTCTATGTAACTAATCCCAGGTCGCTCCTGTAAATGGGACCTTTGCTCTCAGTGGGCCTGCACGGTCAACAAAATTCAGTAAATAAATAACTAAATAAATAATGGGAAAGAGGACATATATCCTTCCCTACTGTCAAGCCATATTATGCTATGTAGCCTTATTGGTTCTTAGTATGATTCTGGAGACCCTTGCTGTGCCTCCCTTTGAGCCTGCTGCTGCTTGTGAGCTGCACTTCCTCTCTAGGAAGACATTGTGCCCTGTGGCCATGATGTCTTCTGGGCGAATTTCTGAATTGCCCCCCAGCATCAACACATCCCTGGCACAACTGCCTCCCCCATTCCTAACTAAATGTGATTCCTGGTGGTCTAAAGGTACCCCCTCACTTGGTATCTGCTGTATTAAATAAAAATGACCTTGGTGATCTAGTGGTCCCCTCCTACCAGTCATGATCCTAGTAGAATTAAAAAAAAAAAAAAAAAAACTCTCCATGGTGGTCTAGTTTTCTCTCCTGTTGTCATATGCTCCCCAGCCGAACGTCAGCCTCTGGGGTACGTGTGGACCAGCAGCCACCACATACCCGCCACTCACCTCTGGACCAGCTTTCATACAGAGTTGTATAATGCTACAGTACTTGAAAGTAGTAGAGGGCGGCCAGCCAGAAAGACGCATGGTGGGTATGTGCTGGCTGCCATTGCTGGGACTGGGTCCACTGTGTGTGTGTGTGTGTGTGTGTGTGTGTGTGTGTGTGTGTGTGTGTGCGCCACTGGGGTTGAGCTTCAGACAGAGAGGCATGGGGCTGAGTGGTGGGGCCCACTGGATTCCAGGTTTAGGAGGGAATTGGATTATATTAACTTTTGTTTCAGAAAAGGGGGGGGGGACTGTAAACTTTTATTTTGGAATGGGGGGACCACTGGTGTTAGGGATAGTTATGTATTGAATGTGGCACCAGTTGTGTCTGCTTGGGTGGGGGCACACTTCATTTTGCCCATTTGTAAAAGTAGGGTTGCCTGTTAGAGCTTCCAAAAATATTTGAATCTAACAATGTCTAGAATGTCACCACCCTCATTTGCATGCGCACCTGTTAGTTATTAGTGCTCATGTACTAACTGTATAGCGCCACACTCTCTGTGCCTTTGAATATAGCACAGGACGTGTTGACTACCTGTCCAGCATGCAGGGAACAGTTAGCACGGTGTGAATCATGTTAGCGCAGTGGTAACTGTTCCAGTATCCTGGCATATGTCTTTGTAACACACAAGAGGCGAATGTCCTAGAGTGAGTTATCCCCAAAGTTCTTTTTTGCGTAGTTTGAAGTACTGTATTCAGATATTCAAATGAGGGTGTTTAGAACTTCAAGTCAAGACTCCCTCAGTGAGGGAGATCAGATTCTGACCAGTGAAGTCAGGGAGACTGTCACAGGGTTCTATATGAGGTGCCTGACCGTGTATAGGAAGGTGGAAGTGCAGCTCTGGGCCTCATTAAAATATAAGAAGAGCAGTTTGCAGTTTGAAAAATACAAGACCAACAATTTGTAGTTTGATTCTTATGATTTTGGGTAATTGGAATTTTGCAGTGAGAAGCAGGGGAATGTCAAAAAATAGGCAGAATTGGTAAGACACTGAAAATAGGGAGATTTGGAAGGTATGGGGTTTGAGCTTTGTGGTAACCTGTTGGGTGTTCGAGAAAAAAGGAAGGGCGTGTGTGGAAAATGACAATTGATAATGCAACTTCCTGCTGAGAACAGCACACATATTGGCATCCCCTTGATAGCCCCTCAGCCTGATATCCAGGAAGAAAATCAAGTGCTTGGTATTAGAAGATTTGAGGTGTATTGTAGGTTTGGGGCAGTACTGTGGTGTGATCTCTTTCACAAGTTTACGATGCACTTTTCAGTTACACTTTGTCAGTTAACTACACTGCAGTTCATGTATCTACACTGTAACCACTGCAGTACAGTTGCATGCAGCAGACATGTAACTACAGTGTAATTACCCTGTTGCATGTAATTAATGATCCGTTACATTGAAACGGACAGAAAGTGTAACTCACTTTTTTATTCCTTTTCTGTTAGGTATTCATCCAGTCCAACCAAGGAAATGAGGAAACTACAAGAATTAACTATTTCACATTTATTGGGACACCAGTTCAAGCCACAAACATGAACGACTTTAAACGAGTAAGTCTGAGATTCTTGTCCAGAACTAGTAAAACTGCAACCTATGTTTTCTTACAAATTTAACATAAAAAATGTGGGGGAAAAACTGCAGGACCAGGATTCCTGTGTATATGAGATCTCCATCTTGGATAGTAATTGGTATGGAAATCATAACTGTGTAAATATAAATAATTAAGAATATAAATATAGAACAGTAATTGATAAAAAAAAAAAAAAAAAAAATAGTGGTGCTTACTTTTAAAAAAGCCCACAGAAACCTGAAGGGTACCTTACCTTCCACTGAATAATGTAATATCTAAAATATTTTTAGTCCCAAAATAAAGTGAAAGGATAGTAGTTTGCCTGCCAGATCCCTTCCACTTCTCTCTTTTGTTGGCTTCGCCTCCATGCATTAACATTCTCTGATGTAATAGCCTGGAAGGTGCTGCAGTGCTCTTCAAGGGGAGCATCTTTTTAGATTGATTTTTTTTAAGTTAGATGGCCCTTTGTTAAATCAAAACTATCGCTCAACTAACTAGGGTCTAGTTAAATGAATGGTGGCTTTGATTTTAAACAAATGACCACTGAACATAAAATATATATCTTCATTGTAGAAAAACTGTTAACGCATCAATGAGGGTTGCTATTAAAGCGACAAAAGTATGGAAATACGATGTTAGGGTTTTAAACCGTAATTCCGCATTCCCCTCCCAAGC
The DNA here is from genome assembly GCA_016271365.2 of Neoceratodus forsteri. Classification (NCBI taxonomy): domain Eukaryota; kingdom Metazoa; phylum Chordata; order Ceratodontiformes; family Ceratodontidae; genus Neoceratodus; species Neoceratodus forsteri. The sequence goes on along the minus strand of CM057449.1, from coordinate 1,268,242,399 downwards.
AACCAGAGGGGGCAAGGCAACACAAGCAACCACAGACATCCATCATCAGGTAAGACAAAGCACGTATATTTTCTTCAGTCCATTTTTGAATGTCTAGATATCGCTTTCCAGGTTTTTAGAATGAAGTTAAAGGAGTACGTGTTAGCTGAAAGTGAGTGCAAATGTTTTGTCTAATTGAGTACTGAAAATATGTTTCTAGGATTGTGGATATGTTGTTCATCCGCACTTATTGTCATGTCCCTTTCCCTTTTAAGAATCGCCGGACGTCTTCAAGCTGGCCTTGGCTGGGGTCACAGTGCTGCAGTTGACGCCTCCCCTGGGAGGCAGCTCCGTGGCGGCCGTCTTGGAGGCTTCAAGGCGGCGTCAACCCTCCCGTCGGGCTCGGCGCTCGGGCCTCGGGAGCCTCCGGGTCCCTAAGGGGCAGCCGGCCCCCAATGAGTTGCCGCCCGGTGCGGCTTCTGGTTCGAGCAGCCCCAATAAGTCGGACGTCTGCTCCTCCGACGCCCGCCCGGGTAAGGCCGTTAAGACGCCCGACCCTCCGGGGCAGCGCACGGCCTCCAAAGCGCCCGCCAAGACCGCCCCTCCTTCGTGGCCTTCGGGCACTGGGTCCGATAAGTCGGACGCCAGTTCCTCCAACGTCTGCCCAGATCCTGCCGATAAGACGGACATTGGCTCCTCCGACGTCCACTCTGTGTTAGAGCCGACGCTGGACCCTTCAGGCCTATCCGTTGTCCCGAGCTCGCCGCAATGCTCGTTGCATTCCGAGGCGCCAGCGTTTCCTCTGCTGGATCCCGGGGATGGTAATCCTTCTTCCCCGGGCGACATGGAGGAGGTGGGTACGCTGCCGTTGGGTCTCCCTCCTTCTGGGCGGATGACCCGGCGCGGATCCTCGGGCGCGGCGCTGGCCTACCCGGCGGCGATAACATCCATTGCGGACACGCCCTCGCCGGGCCTGCTGCCTGCCGGGCTGTTTCCGAGGCCCTCTGCCCCTGCAGACCCCCCGGTACCTGGGTATCCGACGCCGTCCTACCCAGGCCCACAGTATCCGGCACCCCAGTAACCGATGCCACAGTACACTGTGCCCCAGTACCCGATGCCGGGCTTCCCGCCGTTGGGATATGGATACGCTCCTTACGGATACCCTCAGTATCCGTATCCCCCTTATTCTCCTTCTCCTCCTCCACCGCCCCCTCAGCCGCCGGTGGACATGAAGGAGACTCTGGCTTCCTGGTGGGCTGAGGTCAAGGCTCAGCTCACCAGGGAGGTAGAGAGCAGTCTTCGATGCCGGTCCCAGTTCCGGACCCCCTATGTTGGAGAAGAGACCCCTTCCCCACTTTGGATACCAGAGGCGAGCCCTCCGGTTCCAGGGCAGGGCAGGATACGCTTCCCAGAGGGCTTCCCAAGGGGTCCGTTCCTCTTCCGCGCCGGGAGGAGGAGTCTTCTTCCTCTTCATCCTCCTCGGAGACCCCGGATGACTCCGATGGTTGTTCAGACCCCGATGACGAGCCACGTACTCCGGACAAAAGCCCAGGCCAAGGACTCCTCCGAAGTCTCCTCCGGAGGATCCTTCCTTTACGGAGTTGCTGTGTAAAATCCAGGCAGTTCATCAGTGGCATTCCTTGGAGCCGGATCCACAGTGTAAGAAACTTGCTGCGCACCTGGATCTTCCAGAGACCGCTCCTACCCTGGTGCCACCCTGTATTGAGCCTCATGCCGACCTTGTTTTCACCATTTGGAAGCAACCGTTGGCATTAGCCCCCCTTCCTAGGAAGTCGGACAGGCTTTATTAGGCTCCAGAGGGTGTTGACTCTTTAAATTCACACCCTCGAGCTGATTCGGTCGTGATTAGCACTGCTCACAGCAGGACGGCTAACCCCAAGCACTTGAGCTCATCACCACCCGACAAGGAATCCCGCCTTCTGGACCAGTACGGGAAGAAGGTCTATGCTTCTTCCACTCTGGGTATTAGGGCCCTGAATTACGTTGGTTATATGGGGGATTACCAGAAGGTGATCCTTAGCGAGGTGGAGGCTAAATTGGACTTCCATCCTGAGTCTCAGACGAAGCAGGAAGTGGCTGATCTAGTCCAGTCTGCGCGTTCGGCCAGTTGGCACATGCTTCATGCTACGTATGACGCAGTGGACGCTGCCGGTTGGAGCTCGGCTTTTGCCATGGATTTGTGGCGTCATGCCTGGCTCCAGGTGTCAGGTTTGGTCCCGGAGGTGCAGTCTGCTATCCAGGACGCACCCTTCAGGGGTTCAGTGCTGTTCGTTGGCGATGTCGAGGACATCATCACCGATCTACAGGAGAAGGGTACTGCACTTAAGTCTGTCGACTCCATGTACAGACCCCCTCAGGCTTAGCGTCGTCCCTTTCACAGACATTCTCGGCAAAAGGCGAAACCTCAGGGAAAGTGGGCCAACAAGCATCGGGGCCCCTCCGGCTACCAAGCCCCCCCCTCCCAAAAAAGCAGCGGGGGCTTCAGCCACGACACTGCCTCACACCTCCAGACTCCTTTCCTCTCCCACAGCCTCTGGGCCTTCCAGAGGAACCGGTAGGAGGGAGATTCTCCCTCCATCTACCGGGTTGGGAGAGGATCACGTCAGACACTTGGGTGCTCCAGCTGATCACAGAAGGACACTCAATAGAGTTTTTTCGGAACCCCGGGGTCATCTTTCTGCCCAGAACATTATCTTCTGGTTCAGGAAGAAATATCCTCTCTTCTTCTCAAGGAGGCGATAGCGCCCGTTCCTCCCCATCTTCGGGGGACGGGTTACTACTCCCATTTCTTCCTGGTCCCGAAGAAGTTGGGAGATGTGAGGCTGATTCTCAACCTCGACTCCGTGCACTTGTTCGTGGAGTACAAAAGATTCAGGATGCTCTCTCTGCAGAGTCTTCTGCCCCTTCTTCAGCCGGGACAGTGGCTGTGCACTCTGAACATGCAGGATGCTTACCTGCATATCCCTATTCGCCCATCCCATCGCAAATACCTGCATTTTGCGTTCCAGGGGAACCACTACCAGTTCAAGGCCCTCCCATTTGGTCTTTCCTCGGCGCCCCGAGTGTTCACCAAATGCCTTTTGGTGGTAGCGGCCTACCTGCGTACCCAGGGGGTGCAGGTTTTCCAGTACCTGGACGACTGGCTCCTGGCGGCCTCGTCCAGGGAGGAACTCCTGCGCTTCCTTTCCCTTACCCTGCAGGTTTTAACTGCCTGGGTGTTACCGTCAACCAGACCAAGTCCCATCTGATCCCATCCCAGAGGCTCCAGTTTATCGGGGCAATCCTGGACACGACCTCTGGCATGGCATTCCTGCCACTGGACAGGGCGGCCTCACTCCAGGCTCAGGTCAGCCTGTTGTCCAGCCTCAGGCGGGTCAGCGCCAGGTCGGTCCTTCGCCTCCTCGGGCTCATGGCGGCTGCTATTCAGACAGTCCCTCACGCTCTGCTCCACATGAGAATCTCTCAGTGGGATCAGCTGGTGGACGACCTAGATCAACTAGTTCTGGTCTCCAATCCTATGGCTTGGGACTTGCAATGGTGGATAGTTCAGGAGAACCTTTGCTGGGGAGTTCCCTTCTGCCCCCCCCCGCCCGACGCTGACTACAGACTCTTCAGGCGAGGGTTGGGGAGCCCATCTCGGGCCTCACAGGACCCAGGGCTCCTGGTCCAAGCTCGAAAAATCTGTCCACATCAATGTGCTTGAGCTTCGGGCCGCGCTTTATGCTCTTCAGGCTCTGCATCTTTATCTGCTTCCCAGACATCTGGCTGTCCAGATGGACATGTGCGTAGTCTGATACATCAACAAACAGGGAGGAACTCGTTCCTACCCTCTCTGCAGGGAGGCAATGCGGGTTTGGGAATGGGCAGTGCAGCACAACCATCATCTCATGGCCATTCACGTCCCGAGGGTCGAGAACACGTTGGCAGACCACTTCAGTTGATCGTCTGCTCACACTTACGAGTGGGAACTAGATCGGGGGTAGCAGACGATATCTTCTGTGCTGGGGAACTCCACAGGTAGACCTATTTGCGTCTCCTCTCAACGCAAAACTTCCCACCTTCTGCTCGCTTGCTCCAGGGCGTGGCATTTTTTGGAGAGAGACTCTGTCTCTAGACTGAAAGGGAAGATTCGTCTATGCCTCCCCAGATCCCCTTGATTCCGAGAGTCCTACAGAAACTCAGCTTGGAAGGAGCTCGCATGATCCTCATTGCTCCTTTCTGGCCCAGGCAAGTTTGATTCTCTCTCTTCTGCAACAGTATTCGGAGGAACCTCCTCTTCCTCTATCGCAACTTTTGCTGACCAAGGATCAGGGGACCCTGGTCCATCCAGGCCTCAAGTCCCTTCACTTGCACGCGTGGCTCCTGCAGACGTAGCTCAAGCTCATTACGGGGTTTCCCCACTGGTTGCTGAAATTCTGGTGGAGGCCAGAAAGCCCTCCACTGGATCTACCTATGCCATGAAATGGAAACTGTACTCTATTTGGGCCGCTTCCAAAGATTTCGAGCCATTCTCTTGCTCTGTTGGGCGACTGTTGGATTAATTGCGCCATCTGGGTCTCAGTCACTACTCTTTGAACGTTCACATGGCGGCCATCTCTGCTTACCATGTTCCTTTTGGGGACAGGACTTTTGTACAGTTGTAAGTCTCTAAGACTTTCCTTAGAGGGGTTCTCCACTTGCGACCCCCTATTTGTGTGCCTGCCCCTCCTTGAGACTTAAATTTTATCCTTGAGAAGCTTACTCTGCCTCCTTTCGAGCTGGCAGCCTCTGCAGACCTAAAGTTCCTTTGTTGGAAGACTCTCTTCCTAGTGGCCATTACTTCTGCTCGAAGGATTTCCAAGCTTCAGGCCCTCATGTGCAAAATCCCGTACTTGATTTTCCACAAGGAACGTGTGGCTCTGCATACCAACCCTAATTTTCTCCCCAAGGTGGTAGTGGAATCTACGCTGAATCAATCCATGGAGCTGTCTGCTTTTTTTATGCAGCACTCCAATCAAGGTGAATACCTCTTGCATACTTTGAATGTTCACCGAATCCTGAAATACTACACCACAAGAACGAAGGATCTCAGAAAGACTGATCAACTGTTTGCCTTCTCTTTTACTAGCAAAAGAGACAATGTGGTTTCTAAGCAATGCCTATCTAAATGGTTGGCTCATTGTATCACTTTCTGTTACGACAAGTACAATAAGACCCTCCCGGGTCAAGTCAGAGGCCACTCCACCAGAGAGGTCGCTGCCTCTGCTGCTTGTTTTAAGAATGTGTCAGCGGCAGACATCTGTGCAGCCGCAACTTGGACTTCTGTCCATACCTTTATGAAACACTACAGTTTGGACATTGCCTCTCGCCGTACAGTGGGCTTCGGGTTGTCTGTTCTGCAAGGTCTTCTTTCCTAAGACCTTCACAGCCAGGGGGTCTACTTTTGGGTAGTTTTCCTCCTCCTGTTTGCTTCTGCTTGTTCCAGACTACTTGGGACTTGGTCCTTTTTGTAATTACCTACTGCAAGAGCTCGCTCGAAGTAAGGTAGTACAGTTATGTAAGAACTTAAACGTAACAGTAGATCTTCGAGAGAGTCTCTTGCAGTAGGTAATACCTTCCCGCCCTACATCCCAGTTAGCTTTTTCAGCTCCTTTTCCAGTGAAGGAAACATTCGCTTATCTCTCATCTTGCCTTTTTTGGCCTTTGGCGGGAAATAACTGGAAGGCGGGCATGAGGGACCGCCCCTTTATACTGACGTCGGTCACCTGACGTGGGGGCGGTCCCCACCAGAGACTGCTAGCTAGAAGTGTTTCCTTGGGGTCCCGACGCCTGCCGACTTCCGTCTTATTTGTAATTACCTACTGCAAGAGCCTCTCTCAAAGATCTACTGTTACGGTAAGTTCTTATGTAACTGTACTTTCTATCTACACTTGTTGGCAGGTACCTTGCTGCCTTAAGATGTGCTAGAATTCTTCAGGCTGGCTCCTCCCACCCACTCGGGTGGTATAACCCTCGGCTCCACCCCATGACTCCAGATCTTCCTTTCCGCTGGAAGGTTCAGGTTCTTTCCGTAGCACTTCTGCATGTAGTAGGCCCTGGCTTCGGAATCTTCGGATTCGCTTTCAAAACTGATCCTCAAGCTCTCTAGAGTAAAATTAGCTTATTTTCCAATCTCATCTGCGATGGAGGAAAAATCGGTCCCCGGGTTTTGCTGGTGCCCCTGCGGGCAGAAGATGTCTCGCACGAATCCACATGCTTCGTGCGTTTATTGCCTGGGGTTAAACCACGATCCACAGGTTTGCGACTTTTGTCGGTCTTTCACCCCGAACGTGACAGACCACGCTGCCCAACTTCGATTTGGGTGCTGGAGAAGCGTTTCCCGCTGGTCAAATTGAAGGAGGCCTGTTGGGTGGTCTCCGTGGCTGCGGGGTCCGCCGAACAGTTGGAACAGCTCAAGGCCCTCGAGGAGGAGGCGGCTCAGGTCGTGGCAACTTCCTCTTCAGCTTCGATCTTTATTCCTCTGCACTTCGGATCCTCCTATTCAGCTTCCTTCAAGGAGTTATGCCAGTCTCTCTTGACTAAGAGAGAGAGCCCTTCGGGGTCCCATATTTCACACTCCAAGAAGGTGTCAAAGAAAGACAAGTTGACTCATCGCCATTCGTCTGACCGGGAGCAGTCCTGCTCACAGGAGAACCCTGTTTCGACTTCGGTTGAAGTCGTGGCAGAGGCTGCTGGTTTCATGGTGTCCCTGTCGAACCAGTCGGCTGAGACAGTTGTTGACGCAGCCGAGATTTTTCTCGAACCAATCGGCGAGTTGTCGCCCAATCCGGCCGACGACTCTTTTCCGAATGCTGATGCTCCTGGTGTCTTCGGAAGGGTCGGCCCAGAATGTTTGGCAAGACCCGCTATCCAAGGAGCCAGACCTGGAGCTGAGTGGTTCTCGCCTCCGGTCGAGCTTCCCTGCCGTCATCGCTGATGGTAGAGGTCTCTGTTCGCTCCTAAGCCGACGTCAGGAAAGTCCCACCATTGTTGGTTTTGGTACTGATGTCACGGCAAGCGGCGCCGCCCCTCATCATCATCTTTATTGCAAGTTGCGTCGACCCTAGGAAGATCTCATGTGGCAGCAGTTGGTCCTGTCCAGATCCAAACTGACCCCGGTTTCGACACTGGCCATAAAGTGGCTCTTGCCAGAGTGACCAAAGTCTGCCACCGTCACTGAGGTGCTGGTTACGGCCACTCCACCGATTTGGGTGGAGCCGCTGCCTGATCAGCCCAAGTCTGGAGCACTGACCAAGGATTCCTGGTCGGCTCAAGGCTTGCCCCATGGGCTGTCGGTTACTCTCACTCCCTAATGCCCAAGGAGGGTGGAGAGCGACTCTGGAGGGGGCCCACTATATGTGAAATTCTCGGAGTCAGAGGACTCCTCCATGGTCTCCCATTCGGTGGACGCGGAATCCTGGGGAAGGGGGGTTCTTTGAACGAGGGCCCTTCCTCGCTGATGGGCATTTGTTGGCTCATCTCAGAGTCTACGGGGATGGAGCTGGAGCCTGTGCAGAATCAGGCTATGTACCCCCTCACAGAGATTCTGGATAAGGGGGATTCTCCTGCGGAGGCCTTCCAAGTGGCTAAGGCCATTGTGGGCCCAGCCTTGGAGCTGTGGCAGTGTCCTGCTTCCTGTCCTGCGTCTTCTGCCTGTATGGCCCGCAAGTATGTGGAGCCCATGGGGTTCCTGTTGGGCTTTGCAGAGCACCCCTCTGCGGTGGGGTTGGTGGCCGACTCCGTTTTTCAGCGCTCAGGCAACAAGGGAGACACGGATAGACCCCTGGACAGGGACTCCAAGCAGTTGGACCACTCCGGGAAGAAGGTCTATGCAGCCTTCTCTCTAGTCCTTCATCAGGCCAGCTTGGCCGTTATCATGGCACATTTCCTCGCATGCTCTCTTGGGCTCCCTGGACGAGGTGATCCCTCATCTCCCGGCTGACCTCCAGACCACGGTCAGGCAGGTCTGGGATCGGGGAGGGTGGTGGCCAAAAAGCAGCTCCAGACGACTCTGGATATTGGCGATTCTTGTGCCTGCTCGGTAGCGGACACAGTGGCCACTCGCCGCAGGGCTTAGCTCCGCATCTCGACCTTCATGGCGGATCGCAGCACAAGTTAAGCAGACGTGTTCTTTTTGGGTACTGACCTTTTTGGGCCAGGGGTGGAATGTCGCCTCCAGTGCATAGAGAAATCCAGTGCCACCTTGGATTCTACTGCATTTGCCCAAAAAGACAAGGGCTCCAAGCATGCTAACCGCGAGCCCTTTCGCTCCTCAACCCCAGTGGCCAAACCGGCCCAACAGCAACTCCAGCAGCATGGCCAGCAGGCTCAGACTTGGCGTCGTCGGATCGAGTCCGTGGCCTCCTCCTTTAGGAATCCTGGGGGGAAGGTCCCGCCGGACCCTCCTCCAAGCCTGCCCAGTGACGGTTTGGAGGGGGAGCCGTCTCAGCCTTTATTTCCACTTGGTCAGTTACCACTACGGACCGGTTGGTTTTGGAAGTGGTCAATTGAGGCCTGCCTCTGGAGTTTGAGCAGGCCCCTCCGTACCGAGCCCACATCCCATGGGGGGGATCAGGTGTCCGCAGCTTCTCAGGCCCGACCTGGCCCAGCTTCTCGTAAAGGAGGTGGTGCGCCCAGTAGTGGACTCTCCTTCAGACCCAGGGTTTGTCTCCAGGTACTTCCTGGTGCCAAAGCGGACGGTCGGCTGGCGCCCCATTCTAGAGCTGCATGACCTGAATGGGTTTCACAGGTCCCACACTTTCCGGATGGTAACTCTGGCTCAGATCATAGCATCCCTGGAGCAAGGAATGTGGTTCTGCTCCTTAGATCTTCAGAACGCTTTCTTTCACGTCCCGATCCATCCGTCCCATCGACGGTTCCTCCGCTTCAGAGCAGAAGGAATCCTCTTAGAGTTCCAGGCCATGCCCTTTGGCCTATCCCAGGGTCTTCACCAAATGCATGGCAGTGGTGGCGGCTTACCTGAGGTGCCAAGGGGTCCAGGTGTACCCTTACCTGGACGACTGGCTGATAGCAGGTCCCTCCAGGTTGGAGGTGGAGTGGTCCCGGGATCTGGCCCTCCAGATTTGCGCAGAACTTGGCCTCCTGATCAACGAGGCCAAGTCAGAACTCATTCCTGTGCAGGTGATTCAGTTCATCGGGGCAGAGCTCGACTCCTGCCAAGCCTGAGCTCAGCTCCCGGTGGACAGGGCGGAGGCTCTCAACTCCTTTGCTCAATCATTTCTGGTTGGGCAGTTGCGCCCTGCCCCGGGACTTCCTGCATCTTCTGGGCTACATGGCAGCCTGCACCAGCGTGGTCCGATGAGCCCGCTGGCATATGTGTTCCCTTCAGTGGGAATGGCCAGCCAGTGGTCTCAGCACTCAGGTCATCTCGACCAGCTGGTTTCTGTGACCCAGAAAATGTGGGACGGCCTCCAGTGGTGGCTCATCCCATCTCAACTGCAGGAAAGGATCCCATTTGTCTGCCCTGAGCCGACAGTCACTCTGACGTCCGACGCGCCTCTGGTGGGTTGGGGTGCCCATCTAGGGGAACACAGAGCTCATGGGCTCTGGTCCCCTCAGGAGTCTCGATGCTGCATCAACCTGCTGGAGCTCCGAGTGGTCTGCCTAGCTCTAACTGCCTTCGCTCCATTTGTTCTGGGTCAAGTGGTCCAAGTCCAGATGGACAACACCATGACCACATACTATCTCAACAGACAAGGCAGGACATGCTCCTTACCTCTGTGCAAGGAAGCTCTCCGCATTTGGTCGCTCATGCTCAGCCTGGAGGCAGATCTTCTAACCATTCGTGTGGCAGGAGACTCTAATCGGCTGGCCGATTACCTAAGCCGGATGGACGGGGCATCTCACAAGTGGTCTCTCCTTCAAGAGGTAGTACACAATCTGTTCTCCCTCTGGGGAACCCCCCAGGTGGACCTGTTTGTCTCCAGGGAGAACGCGAAGCTGAGGCTGTTCCGTGCCTGCCCCCCCTCAGCAGGGTTCGCTGCAGGGGGATGCCTTCTCGAGACCTTGGACCCCAGGCTTCTTCTACGTCTTCCCTCCACTCCCCTTGATTCACAAAGTGCTCATCACGGTCAGGAGAGACAAGGCACAGGTGATCCTGGTAGCCCCAGACTGGCTGCGCCAGTTCTGGTATCCAGATGTCCTCAGCCACAGCTCCAGGCTCCCAAGGCGGCTTCTAGCATGCCAGACCTGCTCTCGGTCAATCAGGGGAAGGTATTGCATCCAGACCTCAATCCCTGCACCTGACATCCTGGTTCCTTGAGCGGCTAGAGTTCCAGGCCCTGGGTCTCTCCGACGAGGTCCTCAACATTGTTGAGACGTCTCATAAAGAACCGACCAGAAAATGCTATGCCTTTAAATGGAAGAGATTCTCCATCTGGTATCAGGGCAAAGGATTGGACCTCTCATCCTGCACAGTGGCTAGGATTTTGGACTACCTTTGGTCCCTCCCAGCAGGGGCTGTGGTCGACGACCCTAAAGGTGCACCTGGCAGCCGGTCAGCAGTCTGTGGCGCAGGAGAAGGTGGTCTGGCACTTTTTCAAAGGCCTAGATCACATATTCCCTCCGGTGCGTGAACCTCCACCTCCGTGGGATTTACTGTTGGTTTTGGCAAAGCTCATGGGCAAGCCATTCAAACCTGTGCACAAGTGTGAGATGTCACTTGTCATGGAAGACCGCCTTTTTGGTGGCTGTCACGTCAGCCCGAAGGACTGGGGAGTTACAGGCGCTCTCCATAGTCTCCTTACTTGTTCTTCCACAGGGACAAGGTTGTCGTGCGCCCCAACCCGAAATTCCTTCTGAAGGTGGTGTCGGAGTTTCACCTTAACCAGGTGATTACTCTGCCAGTGTTCTACCCCAGTCACACCTCGGAGGCAGAGTACAGGCTCTATACTTTGGACCTTAGATGAACGCTCGCCTATTACAAACAGCGATCGGTGGAAGTTCGGGGAGAGGTTCGCCATCTGTTTGTCACCTACGCTGAAGCTGCACCTGGTAGACCTGCAGCCAAGTGGACAATAGCTAGATGGATTACATCTTGCATTGACCTGTGCTATAGGTTGGCGGGTAGGGAGCCTCCCATTGGGCTAAGGGCACATTCCACCCGCCATACCACTGCGTTGGTGGCTGCTTCTAGGGATGTCCCTATCCAGGAAATCTGCAGGGCTGATACCTGGAAGTCAGCACACACCTTCATTTCCCATTACCACATCGACCTTGAGTCACGCCGGGATGCTGGTTTTGGAACCTCAGTTCTCCAGTCCCTCTTCCCTAAGTAGAGGGTGTGCATCTTGCCTCCCTCTTCCCGGAGAACTGCTAGGAGTCTGCCAACAAGTGTGGATAGAACAACATATCCAAGATCCTAGAAAAACAGGTTACTCACCTGTAACCGTAGTTCTAGGAGTGGTATATGTTCATCCACACTGACCCACCAGACCTCCCCGGCTTTGACGCACAAACCTGGCTTCCAGCAGGCTAAGATCTAGCTTCATGGGGTGGTGCCGAGGGTTATACCACCCGGGTGAGTGGGAGGAGCCAGGTTGAAGACTTCCGACACATCTTAAAGCGGCAAGGTACCTGCCAACAAGTGTGGATGAACAACATATACCCCTCTTAGAACTACTTATTTTCTGCTACAGTAAGCATGGCAAATAATTGCCAGGGGCAATGAAAGTCCATTCCTCAAGGGGTATGGCAACCTCTGTGGCCTGTTTTCAAAGGGTTCTCAACTGCTGACATTTGCATGGCTGCCACCTGGAGTACATCCATACTTTCACAAAGCACTAGTCTGGACATCGCCTCTAGAGCCCATGCAGGTTTTGGCACGGCTGTTCTGCAGTGCCTCCTGTCCTAAGCTTTAGTTGGCCTTCCTCCTAGACTGCTGTGTGTAGCTGTTGCTGCTTGGGACTTATTCCTACGGTGTGACCTTATGACTGAGATACATAACTGTTCCATCTTCTTCAGGGGTAAGAACTTACTGTAACAGTAGATCGAGAGAATCTTGGTCATCAGATCTGCTTTCCCTCTCACCATCCTCCTTTTGGGGGATTCTTCTTTAAGAACTGGTTATCTGGTGTTCCCAGCCTTTTATTTCAGCCTGGGCACCTCTCTCTCACTCCCCTTGATCCCCCAAGGCCTGAGATTTGTGCCTTAGTTTCTGGAGGAAAGAACTGAAGAGGGAGCAGGGCCGCTTGCGCTTTTATAGGGTTGGTGATGTCGGCAGATGACGTTGGCGTGGGTGGTCCCAGTGGTACTGCTGAAAAACTTCCGTGTGGGTCCTGCTTCACAGACTGTAAAGTGCCTGTGGTGTGACCTGATAATTGAGATCCCCTTGAAGATCTAATGTTAGGGTATGTTCTTACTGATCTTCCTTTGTCAGTTTTCACCATTCATTACTGAATGGTGTTTATCTGGAGGCATGCACCCGCCACGGGGAGGAGTCAGTGCCGATGGTGCCACCTACGTTGCTGACGCACGCTGTGGAGCACGCGGGTTGTCCGTTGGGCACCGTAGACTCCTCCTCCATGCCGGTTGTGTTTCTCCGGCCGTTGAGGTCACACCTGCTGTGTGTGTTCCCGAGCGAAATTAAAGTATGCCATTAGGCCTTTGTCTGTCGATGCTGCCTTTACACCTCCTCAATCCCGGTTCAGAGTATCCCGACGCCGTCGGAAGACCAGTAAGACCGTTCTAATTACTTTGCCGACAGCGTAGGCTCTTTTGCTGTAATTTGTGTTTTTTTTTTTTCCTTCTCATTATGTCTGGTTCGGGGGCAAAAAGGAAATCTAAAGCGGGCCGTGCCCCTATGCATCGGTGCCCCTGTGGTTGGCATTTCTCATTTTCAGACCGGTATGATGTTTGTCTGCGTTGCCTGGGTCCCAACCATGATATGGATAACTGTGATGTCTGTTTCTCCATGGACCGCCGTGTTCTAGAGAGCTGCATGTTTAAAGTCGGTAGGGCCCTGATGACTTTCGGAGGATGACGTCGCTTAAGGGATGCCATGGCAAGATCTCTTGACCCTTCCTCCGGGTCCCCTCCTGGGTCTATATGGCCCCGTGAAGAGGGAACCTCCTCGGATTCTAGCCTTGCCATCGAGGAGGTTCTTTTCGTGGTGCCGGAGGAGCGGCCCGGTTGCTTGCGAGGCAGAGTCGCGAGCACCCCCACAGCAGTCTCCTCCATGGAGGTGCAGGCTCCCCTGGTGTTGCGGCCCACGGTTGCTGGGCTCTGCAGCTGCGGACCCTCGGGGCCGCTTCGGTGATGGAGGCAGCACCGCAGCCGTTGCTAAGAGCTCCCAGGGTTGCTAGTCTGGCAGTCTGTGTAGTCTCTTCTTCCTCAGAGGACGATGACCCACTGACCGATCCAGATTAGCAGCCCGACTCCTCTGAGTCAGGGAGCCCTCATGGACACGGCACCTGGCAGCCCAGTGTTCGCCTCTCGGATTCCCTGGAGCCTACGGTCCCTGCGGCCACGGCCTGGCGCGAGGGGCGCTGCAGTGGATATCGTCTTGGGGGGGTTCTGGTGTAGCGGTCTCCGCGACGGAGGCCGTAGCAGCTGCCATTCCTAGTGCTGCCATGGCCCCCAGGGTGGGGACAGGGATCACCTGTTCTGTGGCCTCCCTTGGGGGCCTGCGGAATTGGGGGGCCCCTGGCACTGGGTATGAGGAGGAGGGCAACCTCTGAGTCCGAGGGGTTGAGGGGTTGGGGTGAGATGCGGAGACCTTCCTCCACTACCCTGCGGGGAGTGGGGAGGAGTCAAAACGCTGAACCCCACTTCTCCCCCTCTGTGACTTCAGCGGTGCCTTCGGTGGGCGGCAGTGAGGATTGTCTTGGATCCATGCAACCTCAGTCGCCCCACAGGGGAGATTTTCTCCCAGGACTCCGCCAGGATTTGTTTCAGCATTTGCAGCAGTTGCTGACTGGGTCAACCCCTGGGTCCCTCCACGTGGCGGGATCTGCAGCCAGGTCTCAGAGCCCTAGCAGAGGTCAGACACTGTCTGTGACGTGTCCTTCCCCCATACTTCTGCAGATACATCCCCTTCTCCCAGGCCATGTGGGTCCTACGGGGCTCTTAACCTGGGAGCAGTTCAGAGCCACTGCGGCGGACTTCCCTAGGTACGTTAGAGCCATGGATGAGCAGGTTTTTCGCCTGCCTGCCCCGCCGCAGGAGGACTCTGAACACCCAAGTTCCTTGGCTTCCTCCTCGGAGGATGAGGATCACTCAGTCCACCTTTCTTCTAATGCTGATTTCACTGAATATCAGAGTTTCCTCTTGAGGTTGGTATAAGAACTCCGTATATCCCATGTGGTAAGATGCAGTACTGAGCGGGAGATGCGCTCCTTCTTGAGCGGGTTTAATGCTCATCACCTCGTGGTTCCTTCCTGACCTATTCCTTTCCAGGAAGCATCGATCTGCACCTGGCAGTCTCCAGCCGCCTCATCCCCAGCCCCAGCAGACTGCAGGAGGAGGTATTGTGCTCCCCAGGAGTCTCTTGGTTCTCTCCCTCACCCACCTTCGGGGTTGACGGCCTTAGACACACTTTCTAGGCTTCATCACTCAGCGCACGACCGACCACTGGGTTCGAATTCCGCAGAATTCGACCAATGGTGTAGAAGAGTTCTGTCTTCAGCTCGTGTGCTGCTTTGCATCAGCTCACATCAGATGCACCATGCTGTCTACAACAGGCACCTCTGGTCGATGCTGGCGGAATCTGTGCAAGCCATCGCCCTCTCTGCATAAGGTCTGTAGCTTGCAAGGCACCAAGAAAGGGCATCTTATGACGCCAGTGTGGTGGCCTCCAGCTTGGCAGGGAGAGCGATCTGCATCAGGCGGACATCATGGCTTCACCTGTCCAGGTTGTCACCCTTTGCCCAGCGTAGGGTGATCTCCTCCACCTTCCAGAGGGCCCGTCTCTTTTCTCACAGAGCGAGGAGAATCTTCCAGGGGTGCCTTCCGTCCCCCTGGCCACGGGGACACCTCCTTGCCCTGACCAGCCTTAGGCCTTGTGGGTCTACTATGGCTCTAGGGTCTCCTCCTCCTGAACTTCCCCCGCAGGAGGCTTGGGGATCTGTTCCCTCAGGGCTGTGCCAGGTCCCGTCCAGGGTGCTTGGTACTCACCCAGCAGTAATGAGTGGTGCAGATTGACGAGGGAAGATATGAAAATGATGTACGTACCATAATTCTTAATCTTCTTTTGTATCTTCACCATTCATTGCTGATTCCTGCCCACCTTATCCTCTTGGGCCTCTGTTCTTAGGCGCTGCTTCCACCCTGCTCTCCTTCCCCCCTCCTAGAGGCCAGTTGGGGGCAGTGTCTCCCTGGTACCTCAAGGCTCTCTCTTCCTTCTGTAACTTAAAAAAAAAAAAAAAAAAAGTACAGAGCATTCAACCTGGAGAACAGCGAGTAGGGTCTTCGCCCCCCAGAGATCCCTCCGGTGCCCTCCACCTACCCTCCAGACCACGCAGTGGTCCTTTGAGAGGAGGTACACTTCCTTCTGCGGAAAAGCGCGATTGAGCCAGTGCCCAGGCAGCAGAAGAACAGAGGGTTTTATTCTAGGTTTTTCCTGTTCCCACAAAAACACAGAGACCTGAGGACTATTCTAGATCTCAAAGATTTCAACCTCTACATTCAGTACAAACAATTTTGCATGGTCACTCTACCAGGTCTGTTGCCTCTGCTCAAACAGGGTGACTGGCTAAGTTCCCTCGATATGCAGGATGCTTACCTGCATATTTCCGTATGTCCACCACACAGGCGGTTTCTTTTTCAAGGGGAACATTGCCAGTTCAGAGTCTAGTCCTTTGGCTTATCCTCTGCACTGCAGGTTTTTACAAAATGCTTAGCAGCCTTCTCTGCCACCCTTCGACGAGAAGGCCAGTACGTCTGCCTCTACCCGGACAACTGGCTTCTCAAGGCCCCATCCAGGGATCAGCTTCTCAGGACTCTGGAAAGGACCCTCCAGTTTTTCCACTCCCTGGGTATTACTGTCAGCCTCCCAAGTCCGTTCTGACTCTGTCTCAAAGACTGCAGTACACAAGGGCAAGTCTGGATTCAGCACAGAGTAATGCTTTCCTGCTGCCGGCCATAGGCTGAGTGCCTTATATCACAGGCTGAGGTGGTGGCTTAGAACCGTTATGTCTCCGTGACTGTCTACCTGAGGCTCTTGGGCCTTATGGCTGCGGCCATGCCACTGTCCCCATGGCCAGAATGCACATGCGGGTGCTCCAGTGGACCTTGGGGTACAGTGAGACCAACACACCAACGATCTGGAACAGCTGGTGCTGGTGTCCTTTCCAGTCCACAAAGTTCTTCAGTGATGGATGGAACCCCAGAACCTTTTAAGAGGAGTCCCTTTCCTGCTCTCTTCCCACAGCAGATTCTCACTACGGATGCCTCCGGCTTGGGCTGGGGCACACCTGGGTCCCTTTCAGACTCTGGGTACCTGGTCCCCAGTTGAGAAGTCACTCCATTTAAACGTCCTCAAGATGAGGGCTGTCCTGACTTGTATGCCATGCAAGCCTTCCAGAACCACCTCTCTTCAGGCCAATTGTTGATTTCAGTCGGACAAACTTTTTAGTTTATAAGAACATCATTATTATGAATAATATACAAGGAAAAATCATGCAAGAAAAAAAATCACAACCACTACTATACAAACATTGCTAGAAAAAGAGCAACATGTTTACAGATCAGTTATATCAATGCGGCTATTATAAATAAATTAACATTAAATTCTGATAAATACTAAGACCAGTAACGAAGAAAAAATATACCTAGGGGTATCATAGATGATAAGAACATTAACTATACTCGGGTGGTCAAAATAATACCCAAACTACTTAATAATAATAAAATTAATTTGTATGGCGCCTTTCTAATACCAAGGCGCCTCACAGTAAAAAAACAAGGATGCAACATCAAATAATCAACACATACATAAATATCAGATACCTCTGTAATAATTAATCAACTCGGTTAACTTATAAAAGCTTTACTATACAGGTAAGTCTTTAAACCCTGTTTAAATTCCTCCACAGTTGTACACTCTTGTAACCGGCAAGGTAGAGAATTCCAGAGGGTGGGGGCTGCATAAGCAAAAGTTCTACAACCAGATGACTTCAAATTCACCTTTGGAATCTCTAACAACCCCTTGTCAGTCGGGCAGAGTGACCAACCGGGGCAGTAAGGAACTAGAAGCTCTTTCAGATAGTCCGGGGCCTGTCCATGTAGGGCTTTAAAAGTCAGTAAACCGTCTTTAAAGGTGATCCGCCACTGAACTGGCAGCCAGTGCAGACCACGCAGCACTGAGGTAATGTGACAGGATCCGGTCAAAAGCTGTGCTGCCGCGTTCTGCACTAGCTGCAAGCGACCGATTTCAACCCCAGAAAGCCCTAGATAAAGGGAAAGGGAGTTGCAGTAATCCAAGCCCGAGGACACAGAAGCGTGAACCAGAGTTGGAAGGTCGTCGGACAAAACCAGATGCCTAATCCTGGCGATATTCCTAAGGTGATAAAAGGAATTCTTGACGACAGCCGACACCTGAGAATGTAGGGTCAGTCCATCATCAAAAACTACCCCCAGGTTATGCACCTGATCAGAGGTTGGGGATTGAGATGCCCCCCAGAAAAATTCCAGAGGGTACACCAACACCTGAACCCCCCTATCTAATGACCTGGGTCTACAACCAGTACCTCAGTCTTTTCCTAGTTCAAATTAGCCAGCTGGAATCCATCCACTCCTGGATTTCTTGCAGACAGTTGTTAAAGACCGAGAGGGCTCCATCCTGGTCGGGTGCAAAAGAAAGGTAGAGCTGGGCATCATCTGCATAACAGTGAAACCTCAGCCCATACCTTCTTACAATGTCTCCGAGGGGCAGCATATACACAGCAAACAACATGGGTGACAGCACTGAAGCCTGCGGCACCCCACAAGACAAAGCAGTTGGGCTTGAAGAAAATACCCCAGACACAACTCTCTGTGCTCTACCGGTGAGGAAAGATGTAAACCAACTGAGGACTGTCCCCGACATTCCACAGATATGCCTCAGGCGTCCTGTCAGCACCATGTGGTCCACAGTGTCAAAAGCTGAGGAGAGATCCAGAAGAACCAAGATGGAACGGTTCTTCCGATCTCTCGCCATCAGGAGATCATTGAGCACCCGAACCAGCGCCATCTCGGTACTATGTCTTTTACGAAAGCTGGACTGGAATGGTTCATAGATATCATGGATGGTCAAATGGTTCTCCAGTTGTGCTGCCACTACTTTCTCGATCACCTTCCCTACAAAGGGATGGTTAGAGATAGGTCTGTAGTTTGCGTAACAGTCTGGGTCCAAGGTAGCTTTTTTCAAGAGTAGTATCACAACCGCCTCTTTCAGAGAACAAGGAAACAGTCCGGATTCCAAGGAGCACCAGACTGTTCGTGCAAGGATTGGGCCGATGATGTCAGTACAACCCAGAATTAGAGAGGTTGGTCCAGGATCCAAACTACAGCATGTAGGGCGCACACACTGGATGATCCTCATGACATCCATGAACTCCGGCCGGCTGAAGGTACTCCAAGAAAACTGATGTGTGGTGACCTTGTACTGATCACAAACAACCCCCATAGAGTGTGCTGGCCGAAGATCCGCCCTGATGTGAGCCACCTTATTTGCAAAGAATTGAGCAAGCTCATCTCATTCTATTTCGAAAAAGCTTTCCGAAGATGCAGACAGTCTGGGTTGCACAGTCTGTCCACAGTTCGGAATAGCTGAGCTGGTCGATTCTGAGCAGCTGCAATCTCCCAGGACAGGAATTCTGCCTTCTTACGGGTGATTGCAGATTGATGGTCTAAATAATGGTCCATCAATCTAAGGCGGTCGGCATTAAGGGCGGACTTTTTCCAGCAATGTTCTAACCTTTGCCCTAGTCTCCGCATCTCCCTCAAAGTCCCACCAAACCAAGGGGACCTAGGGCAAAGGGAGAGAGGGTGAACACGGGCAGGAGCAATTGAATCCAGAGCCGCCGAGACTGCTAAATTATAAGCCAACACGAGGGTCTCTGGGTCATTGCTCTGATCGCCCAAGGGAGGAGCAGAGGTCAGAGTACCGCTGTCAGGCCATGGAAACTTATATCCCATAAAGGGCGGTGCCTAACCATCTCCACAGGGGTAGGCCTGTTGGGGGGGGGGGGGTGCTAAAACAGAACCCCATGGTGTAGTGATCTGACCACCCCACTGGTTCCACCCCCAAGTCTGATGGTTCGATCCCTAGGAGAAAGATTAAGTCAAGAGAGTGTCCATGATTATGAGTAGCAGTGGAAACCATCTGTGTAAGGCCCAGAGTTGTCGTTAACTGGAGGAAGTGCTGACCAAATTGCGAGAGTTCGTCGACGACCCAAGCGTTAAAATCACCCAGAACCATCAATCTGGGCGATTCAAACGCCATGTCGATGACGAAGTCCGCCACTTCCTTAAGGAATCTCTTCTCATCGCTGGGTGGAAAGTAGATGAGGGTGATTCGATAGCCTACACCTGCTTCTACTGAACACTCAGAAGACTCAACCTCCTCAACTAGTACCCTCGTGAGGTTCGGTTAGGTCTTGAAACAGACCGCAACCCCCCCCAACCCGGCGGTCCAGTCTCGGGCGGTGTATTGCCGAGTACCCGGCTGGAGTCATAGCCTCCAAAAAGGGGCCAGAATTTTCATAACAGCCAGGTCCACTGTTTCAACAAGATCTGCAATAATTGCAGTCTTGTTTTTAATAGACTTACACCATGTAAAAAACAGTTCTATGTAATATTCAGGAATTACAAAAAGAACAGGAGGCCCAGAGGCACAACTGGAGGAGCCACAGAGGAAGGCCTGTCCAACTCAACAAAAAGTTGACGCCCTCTAAGGAACAAAATCAGGATCAACACTAATTTTTTATATAGGACCCATAGTCTCCAGAGTTAATCGAATGCCGCTAGATGATTCGAATAAGCATAAGTACATTGTTCACACTTATAGTATCAACAGGTGTTTCCTAGTGCACCACCTGTGGAGGGTGAGGCAGACGCCATAACCTGGTAATCGTTATTTTGCCACAAATCAACAAAAGAAACAAAAGCTTATACTGTCTACCCCCAATGGGAAATCGCCCATAGGAATATGTAGTAAAACCAGTACAGCGGACAATGTAGAAGTAACATTAAATATACGAGCTATCACCCTAGAAATCCCCATGCAAAATAAATCCAAGCGAGGACATGACCAAAAAACTTGAACTTGGTCTGTGGCACTCTCACCATAGCCAACAGCAGTCTCCTGCAGTAGGACCCGAATAAGAAAGGAAGGAAAGAAGCTGGGGTCTTGAAGAAGTGCATTCTACACTTCCATGCAAACGCCCTAAGATGAGGTGCCATAGAAAACTTATACATAGATAAAGCATGCCTCTCCCACTGAGGAAAGTCGCAGTTCATCTGTAAATCCACCAACCACCACTGAAAAATCTGAACAGTAGATTCGGTGGTGGAAGAACGAATTGCCGAGTAAATAATACCAGTCAGATGCTCCTGCAATTCCCCAAGTTGACAAGAAATGATCAGGGATAGCAGCGGCGACCTAGAACTAGAGACAAATCCGGACCAATGCAAGGAAGACAGGAGACAGGCCCGAAGTTGTGAAGAACAATGATGATCTACCTGGGGTAGGTTATATGTAGCCTGTAGGTCTGCAAAGGATTGAATCCCCTTGGAATCGAATAACTGGTGGACATAATGCAGGCCCAGCCTAGTCCATCGGCAAAGAAAGAGATCAGAGGAATTCAAAGAAATGACAATTTCACGCTGATGCTACTATGAAAAAAGCATCGGCCTTCAAAACTCTGGTACAGACCCTATGCCAAACAATCAATACTTTGTGAGTTAATCAGAAAAAATTAATGAAGGGGACGTGTTTCGGAGGTTGAGAGTAAAGTATGCAGCTAATGTCGTAAAGGTCATTTAAAGCAAATTCAGTATCCTTCCAGTATGCCTGAAATAAAGATGTTCATAAATATAATATACACAGCTGACAGGCCATAGCATACCATCGGAGATGTGGAAAATTGATTCCCCCACAATCCACAGAAAGAGGTAACGCTGCCTGAATTTGGGGTTTCTTCCCTTTCCAAATAAAATTCAAAAGCATCCGCTGCCAATATCGAACATAATAGAGGGTGAAGAAAGGGGAGAGTCTGCAAAAAAACAAACAAAAAAACAAAAAGCAGTATGCAGGGCAGCATATTAGACCGAATAACCTCGATCTGTTTGGAAAAAAAAGAGCAAGATTCTG
Organism: Neoceratodus forsteri; assembly: GCA_016271365.2. Taxonomy (NCBI): domain Eukaryota; kingdom Metazoa; phylum Chordata; order Ceratodontiformes; family Ceratodontidae; genus Neoceratodus; species Neoceratodus forsteri. Next base: position 1,268,221,071 of record CM057449.1, on the reverse strand, counting down.
AACAAGTGTTCTAGGGACATGGATATGTTGTTCATCCACACTGTCTGGCAGGTATCCTTGCCACTTTAAATCTTGCCAGAAGGTCTTCAAGCTGGCTCCTCCCACCCACCTGGGTGGTAAAACTCTCGGCTCCGCCCCATGACGCCAGATCTTCCTTACCGCTTGGAAGCTCAGGTTCCCTCCTTAACGCTCTGCGTATAAGACTGGTTCCTAATTCTTCAGTTTTGCGAATTTAAAAGTTTTTGCATTTCTAGACTTCGGTCTTCTATCCCTCGCGGCTGCGATGGACAAATCGACTCCCGGTTTTCGGAGATGCCCTTGCAAGCAGAAGATGTCTCGGACGGATCCGCACTCCACGTGTGTCTACTGTTTAGGCCTTGAGCACGACCCACAGGCTTGCGACCTGTGCTCTTCCTTCTCGGCCTACGTCCTCGAAGACCATGCTGCCCGTTTACAACTGCGGCGTCCCGAGAAGCGTTTTCCTCCGGTGAAGTCAAAAGAGGCCCGGTCGGCGGTTTCCGCGGCGCGGGCTCGACGGATCAGCTAGAGCAGATGATCGCCCTCGAAGAGGAGGCAGCGCGGGCCGCATCTTCCTCGGCCCCGGCATTTATCCCACTCTCCTGGGTTCCTCTTATACAGCTTCCTTTAGGAGCTTTGTCTGTCCCTCTCCACTAAGGGAGAGGGACCAGCTCTGCTGGACCTTCTTCTCGGTCAAAAGAAAGACAAGGGTAAGTCCCCGTCGACACTTTTGGGAGGCGGGAAAGATCCCTCACGGTTATCGACCATCTACATCGTTAAACCGGCCACTGGTCTCACGGTGTCCCGTCAGGTCAGCTGACTGAGACTCCCGTCGATGCAATCGAGATTTTCTCGACCCGTTGGGCAAGGTTGTCGCCAAGCGAAGCAATCCTCTCCCGGTCCCCTGGTGAAATTGAGGATCGTGGAAGCTTACCAGTGCCTCTGGTTCCGGAGCCCTCGGGTGAACCCTCAAGCCGAGGGAGGCAGTTCCACCGTCCTCCCGCACCATCCTCGAAAAAGCTGAGGTTCTCGGTCTCGGACTTCTTTGTGGTCAGCCGATCCCGCCATCATAGGTGGTCTCGGTCTCGGCACATGGTAGCGCGCCCGCCACTAATCCTCCTCCTCAGGCGAGGAGGCCGGCGTGAGATTCGTCGGCGATAGAGGACCTCATGTGGCAACAGCTCCTTCTGACAGGGAACAAGCCCGGCGCTTTGCCCCGGACATTAAGTGGCTGTCACCGAGGCGCCGAAACAACCCCTCGACTTACCTGAGGAGCCTGTTCCCAGGCCGGTTGTTCGGCCAAAACCAGCTGCTCCACCGATTTCCGGTGGAACCTCCGCCTCCACAGCCGTTATTTGGGGCTCCGACCAAGAATTCTCGGTCGGCTCAGGGCCTGCCCCATAGGCTGTCTGTTACCCTCACTCCCGATCGATCTCGGCAGGTGGAGAGTGGCTCAGGCCCAAGGCAGCTCTTTGCGGACTCTTCCGAGTCAGACGACGATTCCTCCCTTTTCTCCAGGCGAGTAGACTTGGAGTCCTCTGGAGGTCAGTCGATGGACGATAGCCCTTTGTCCTATCTGGGATTGCTTCAGCTCATCGTGGAGTCCACCGGGATGAAGCTCGAACCTGTGTCTAAGCGGGCCAGGTATCCCCTCATGGAGATACTGGACCGAGGGGATTCCCCTACGGAGGCCTTTCCAGTGGCCGAGGCCATAGTGGGCCCGGCCTTGGAGCTCTGTCAGCGCCCTGCTTCCTGTCCTGCACCCTCGGCCAGGATGGCCAGGAAGTATGCGGTCCCTACCGGTTCCTTGTCCGGTTTCTCGGAACACTCCTCAGCTGAGGGGCTAATTACCGACAGCGTTTTCCGGGGCGCCGGGAACGCTAGGGACGTGGACAAACCTCCCGACAAGGAGTCCAAGAGTTGGACTATGCCGGGCGCAAAGTCTACGCTGCGTCCTCCCTCGGCCTTCGTCAGGCCAGTTCGGCCGTACTCATGGCACATTTCTCTCTTGCCCTGTTGGGCTCCCTGGACGAGGTAGTTCCTCATCTTCCGGCGGACCTGCAGACCACGGTTAGGCAGGTGCGGGACCAGGGCAGGGCAGTGGCCAAACAGCAGCTTCAGACTGCTCTGGACATTGGAGACTCATGTGCCAGGTCAGTAGTGGCCGCAGTGGCTATGCGCCATCGGGCATGGCTTAGGATATCCACCTTCACTTCGGATACCCAGCACAAGTTGGCGGATGTCCCCTTCCTGGGGACCGACCTTTTCGGCCCTGGGGTGGAAGGTCACCTGCAGAGGATCGAGAAGTCCAATGCTACCTTGGACTCGGTCTCATCCACACAGGACAAAGACCACAGACCACAGCCTAAGCCCTTTCGTCCCTCTGCGCCCGTGGCGCACGTCTGGCCCAGCAACATCAGGGCCAGCAGGCACGAGCTTGGCATCCCAAACCCAAGCCCTCAGCTTCCTCCTCCAGGAAGCAGGGAGGTAGAGGCCCTGGAGATCCCTCGGCCGGTCCCTCCTCCAAGCCTGCCCAGTGACGGGTTGAGAGGTGTCGCCCCCAACCCCATCACCTCACCCCAGGATCCCCCCGTGGGGGGGTGACTCTGCCACTTTCTTTCCGCCTGGTCCGTTATTACCACAGACCGGTGGGTGTTGGAAGTGGTCGGAAAGGGCCTGCCTCTGGAGTTCGAGCAGGCCCCGCCCTTCAGAGCCGTCGCACCTCGGGGGGCCTCGAGGTCCGCAGCTTCACTGTCGGCTCGCCGAGCCGACATCACTCTCCTCCTCGAGAAGGAGGTGATCAGAGAGGTAGCGGACCCTCCCTCAGACCCGGGGTTTGTGTCCAGGTACTTCCTGGTTCCGAAACGGACGGGGGGCTGGCGCCCCCATTCTCGACCTGCACGACCTAAACAAGTTCCTAAGGTCTCAGACCTTCAGGATGGTCACTCTGGCTCAGATAGTACCATCCTTGGAACGCGGCATGTGGTTCTGCTCTCTGGACCTGCAGGATCGTTCTTTCGCGTCCCTATCCGTCCGTCACATCAGAGATTCCTTCGCTTTCGGCGGGAGGATCCCTTCGAGTTCGAGCCATGCCCTTGGCTTGTCTCCAGCTCCCAGGGTCTTCACCAAATGCATGGCGGTGGTGACAGCATTCCTGCAGCACCGAGGGTCCGGGTGTACCCTTACCTGGACGACTGGCTGATAGCAGCCCCTCAGGCAGGAGGTGAGGGTCCAGAGATCTGGCCCTCCAGGTTTGCTCTCAAGTCGGCCTTCTCATCAACGAGGCCAAGTCGGAACTCGAGCCGAAGCAGGTGATTCTTTTCATCGGGGCAGAGCTCGACTCTCTTCGAGCCTGAGCATGGCTCCCGGCGGACAGGGCCGAGGTTCTTTCCTCCTTTGCCCAGTCATCTCTGGTTGGGCAATCGCACCCTGCCCAGGACTTCCTGTGCCTCCTGGGTCTCATGGTGGCCTGTACCAGCGTGGTCCGCTGGGCCAGCTGGAACATGCGCCCCCTTCAATGGGGGCTGGCCAGCCAGTGGTCTCAACGCTGTGATCCATTGGACCAGCTAGTGACGGTGACCCGGGGGATGGGAACGCTCTCCAGTGGTGGACCGTTCCAGTTCATCTGCAGGAGGGCATCCCGTTTGTCCGCCCCGAGCCGACGGTCTCTCTATCGACCGATGCCTCTCTGATGGGGGGGTGCCCATCTGGGGAACATCAGCCCTGACCTTTGGTCCCTCAGGGAGTCCAATGTCGCATCAACCTGCTGGAGCTCGAAGCGGCCCGCCTAGCTCTCACCGCCTTTGCTCTGTTTCTCCGGGGTCAAGTGGTCCGAGTCCAGAAGGACAATACCACGACCATGTACTATCTAAACCGCCAGGGCGGGACGCGCTCCATGCTTCTATGCAAGGAAGCTCTCCGCATTTTGTCACTCGTGCGCAGCCTGGAGGCGGATCTCCTAGCCATTCACGTGGCAGGAGCCTCCAACACCTTGGCCGATGCCCTAAGCCGGATAGGGGCTGCGTTCCACGAGTAGTCTCTCCTGCCGGAGGTAGTACAAGATCTGTTCTCCCATTGGGGCACACCTCAGGTGGATCTGTTTGCCTTCAGGGAGAACACGAAGCTGAGGCTGTTCCATGCCCGCCCCCCTCAGCAGGGCTCGCTGCAGGGGGATGCCTTCTCGAGGCAGTGGACCTCAGGCCTCTTCTACGCCTTTCCCCCATTCCCCTTGATACACAAGGTGCTTCTCAAAGCAAGGAGGGACAAGGCGCAGGTGATTCTGATAGCCCCAGACTGGCCCCGCCAGTTCTGGTACCCAGATCTCCTCAGCCTCAGCTCCAGGCTCCCGAGGCAGCTTCCAGCTCGCCGGACCTGCTCTCAGTCAATCAGAGGAAGGTGTTCCATCCGGACCTTCAATCCCTGCACCTGACGGCCTGGTTCCTGAACGGCTAGAGTTCCAGGCCTTGGGTCTTTCCGACGAGGTCCTCAATGTAGTTGAGGCGTCCCGTAAGGAGTCGACCAGGAAATGCTGTGCCTTCAAATGGAAGAGATTTTCCATTTGGTGTCAGGGTAAGGGCCTTGACCCTTCCTCCTGCTCCCTGGCGAGCATATTGGACTACCTGTGGTCCCTTTCTCAGCAAGGGCTTAGGTCAACGACCCTTAAGGTGCACCTGGCAGCCATCTCTGCTTACCGGGCGCGGGCCAGGGAGCAGTCAATGGCGCAGGAGAAGGTGGTCTGGTGCTTTTTCAAAGGCCTTGATCACATTCCCCCTCCGGTGCGAGAACCTCCACTTCCGTGGGATCTACTGCTGGTACTAGCAAAGCTCATGGGCAAGCCATTCGAACCAATGCACAGGTGTGATTTCTCTCACCTGTCGTGGAAGACCGCCTTCTTGGTGGCTATCACGTCAGCCAGAAGGATGGGAGAGCTCCAGGCGCTTTCCATAGAGTCTCCTTACCTGGTCTTCCACAGGGACAGAGTTGTCCTGCGCCCCCACCTGAAATTCCTTCCGAAGGTGGTGTCGGAGTTTCACCATAACCAGGTGTTGACTCTGCCGGTGTTCTACCCCAATCACAGCTCGGAGGCCAGATATGAGGCTTTATACTCTGGACCCTAGAAGGCTAAACACTATAAGGCGCACAGCTGAAAGTCGGGAGAGGTTCGCCAGCTGTTTGTCACCTACGCTGAAGCCGCACCTGGCAGACCTGCAGCCAAGCGGACGATAAGCAGGTGGGTCACCTCCTGAATAGATCTCTGCTATAAGTTGGCGGGCATGGAGCCCCCAGAGGAATAAGAGCTCATTCTACCCGCCATACTGTTGCATCGATGGCTGCTTCCAGGGACGTCCCTATCCAGGAAATCTGCAGGGCTGCTACCTGGAAGTCAGCACACACCTTCATCACCCACTACCACATCGACCTTGAGTCACGCCGGGATGCTGGTTTTGGGGCCTCGGTTCTCCAGTCTCTATTCCCTAAGTAGGGGGTGTGCGCCTTGCCTCCCTCCTCCAGAAGAACTGCTAGGAGTCTGCCAGACAGTGTGGATGAACAACATATCCATGTCCCTAGAAATACAGGTTACTCACCTGTAACAGGAGTTCTAGGAATGGTATGTGTTGTTCATCCACCATTTCTCCGACCTCCTGGCTTCGAAGCACAACCTGAGCTTCCAGCAGGCCAGATCTGGCATCATGGGGCGGAGCCGAGAGTTTTACCACCCGGCTGGGAGGAGCCAGCTTGAAGACCTTCCGGCAAGATTTAAAGCGGCAAGGATACCTGCCAGACAGTGTGGATGAACAACATATACCATTCCTAGAACTCCTGTTACAGGTGAGTAACCTGTATTTTCCGTCAAAGGTTCATAATTAAGTAAAACTAGGTGATCCAGATTCCGGGGAGTCAAAATCCCCAGATGCCGAAGACCATTCCTATTCCAATGAACAGGGTAACGGTCACAAATAATATCTGGGGGAGAATAATTACAAGGTAAGACTTCAGTCTTATCCTTTTTAAGACAAAAGCAGCCAAGTCTTCAAACGTGGATAAAACATAGAATGGCCATTAAAGGAGAAATGGGGTTTGTAAGGGTTAAAAGAACATCATATGCAAATAATGTAATTTTTATATTCCAGTCCTCCCAAGGATATCCCATGAATGTCAGCTGCCAGACAGATATGAGAAGCGAGAGGTTCAACAAGGGGAAAAGAGGACAACCTTGTCAGGTGTTTCATCCCAAAGAAAATGGAGTAGAATACAAACCATTAACCCTAACCAAGGTGTACTAAAGGGAGTACAATTGCTGAAACAGCTCAAGGAATTCATTTGGAAAACCAATCACTCGCAGTGTGGACCACAAAAAGGGCCAGGAGACATGATCAGAGGTCTTCTCTGCATCCAGACTGACAAGGAGCAGGGGTGTTGAACACTGCTGCGCATATTCTAGTAACAAACAAGTATGCCGAACATTATCATGTGCCTGCTGTTTACGGACAAAACCCGCCTGGTCCCTGTCCAACAAAGAGGGAAGAAGTCCTTCCATCCGAGAGGCCCAAATAGACATAAAAAACTTGTAATCCGAATTCAAAATGGAAATTGGGCGTTAAGAGGCAAGAAGAGTAGGATCTTTCCCCGGCTTTGGTAAAGCCAACAGAGTTGAGCTAGCCCTGGCAAGAAGAAATACAGATAAGGGGGTACAGGCAAAGTGGGCAAGCATTAAGGATGCAGTACTTGAAGCAACATCCCATTGTGTTAGGCAGAAAAACAAGAGCAAAAGAGGTGGAACCACTTTGGTTCTCAGAAACAGTAGCAGAAGAGATCAGAGCCAAAAGGTTGGCTTTCAGGAAATATAAGGGAACATAGCAGAATGAAGATAGAGAGAAATACCAGACTTCCCTAAGGGCCCAAAGGCCCAAACCGAGGAAACACTAGCACGAACAGTAAAAGAAGGGGGCAAGACTTTCTATAGATACATTAGTGAAAGGAGAAAGTCCAGAGGGGGTATTGCTAAGATTAGAGGGATAAGGGGGAGTGTGTGGAGGAGGACCAAGAAAAAGCGTCTATCTTAAATAGATACTTCTGCTCAGTATTTACTGAGAAGGTAGGGCAGGCTCCACAGCTCAGCACCATGGACACGGTGGGAGAGAGGTGTGCACAAGTCCCTTCACAAAAGAAGGGGTCCTACAAGAGCTCGTTAAGCTCAGGTGGACAAGGCACTAGGACCTGATGGCAAACATCCCAGGGTACTAAAGGAGCTAAGGATGGAACTAGCAGAGCCATTAGCAGAACTGTTTAGTGAGTGTCTGACCATAGGAGAGGTCCTAGAAGACTGAAGAAGGGCTCATGCGATCCCGCTCCACAAGAGTGGTAGCAGGGAGAAGGCAGGGAACTACAGACCAGTAGGTCTTACCTCAGTAGTGGGCAAGATTATGGAGGCACTCCTTAAGGAAAGGATCATGCAACACCTGGAATCCATAGGAGCACAGGATCCAAGACAGCATGGGTTTACAACAGGAAGGTCCTGTCAAACAAATCTCAGATTTCTTTGACTGGGTAACCAGAGTGGTGGACCAAGGGGTGCAGTTGATGTCGCCTACTTTGACTTCAGCACAGCTTTCAATACTGTTCAACATAGAAGATTGATTAATAAGTTGGGTAGGCTTGGGGTGGATCAGAAGTTGGTCAGCTGGGTGGCAAACTGGTTGGCGGGCAGAAAACAGAGAGTGGTGGTAAATGGTCAGAACAGATGCAAGTCACAAGTGGGGTCCCTCAGGGATCAGTCCTGGGGCCAGTCCTCTTCAATATCTTCATCGGTGACATTGCAGATGGACTGGAAGGTAAGACGTGTCTGTCTGCAGATGACACCAAGATCTGCAACAGACGTAGATGATCCAGATGGGGTGAGCAGAATGAGAAGAGATCTGGATAAACTGGCAAAATGGTCGGAAGAGTGGCAGCTGGGGTTTAACGCAAAGAAATGCAAGATCATGCACATATGGAAGAGAAACTATGAAGCTACCTGTTGGTTGGGCGGGGAGTTGCTGGCAGTCACAAGGGAAGAAAGAGACTTGGGCATCATCATCACTGATGACCTGAAATCATCCAAGCAGACCACTAAAGCAGTAGGTAAGGCTAGAGGGATGTTGAGGTACATTACTAGGGGTATCACAAGTCGGAAGAGGGAGGTAATAATCCCTCTTTACAAGACACTGGTTAGGCCCCATCCGGAGTACTGCGTGCAGTACTGGAGGCCACACCTACATAAGGATATTAACAAAATGGAGGCAGTCCAGAGAAGGGCAACCAAAATGGTGCAGGGACTGAATCAGAAAACATATGAGGACAGATTAACAGAGCTTAATATGTATACCCTAGAGCAAAGGAGGGAGAGAGGTGATATGATCAAAACATTCAAACATCTTAAGGGCATTAACAAGGTGAGAGTCTAACATGTTTCAATATAAGAAAAATAGCAGGACAAGAGGGCACAGCATGAGATTGGAGGCCGATTAAGGGGTAATGTGAGGAAGTTTGTTTCACAGAAGGGGTGGTGGATGCATGGAATGGCCTACCTCAAGAAGTGGTGGATATGAATACAGTGCAGGGCTTCAAACAGGCATGGGATAGGCATAAGGGAGCAATACAGATGAATATGACTAGAGAGGCCATTGACAGAGTAAAGGCCTATGGCACATTCATAATGTAGACAAAATGGGCAGACCGGATGGGCCTTGCGGTCCTTATTTGCCATCAACTTCTGTGTTTCTATGTAAGAATATAACAGAACATAACACCACACATCTGCCTGGCAGGGGCATAGCTTGCCAGAGGAGGCATCCAAATCAGGGGACAGGGTAAGATTTAAATCCCCGCCCCAAAGCAGCTGCCCATGTAAATGTTCCAGCAAAAGTGAAAAAAAAAAGGAGGAAAAAGTTTGCTTAAGTGTAGCTGGGGGAAAGTAAGTGTTAACAAGTGTAAGGGGTTTGCTGAACAGAGAACTTGTAACAATAAGATACCGCCCAGCTACATCCTCATCTTGAGACAGATCAAAAGGAAGGCCCTGGCGGCATAAGATTAAGACCCCTCTCTGCTTACCGGACTGATGAGAAGAAACAAATATGTGGTCAATGCCCAATTTTTGAAATTTCAAATGCTCAGCAGGGGAAGGATGCATCTCCTGTCAAAAAAAAAAAAAAAAGCAGTCCTCTGTTGGCAGAAATACTGCAGGTAATGAACACACTTAACCGGGTTGTGAATACCATTCCCATTATAAGAAACTAGTCTTGTAATATCAGACATTATAAGAAAAAAAATTCCTATATAATGAATCAAAAATTCCCAAACCAAAAAGGAATCAAAAATGTAGTCCCCACATACTAATTCAAACTGAGTTTAAAAAAAAAAAAAAAAAAAAAAAAAAAATCCTGCTTCGCTGGGACTGCCTCTGGGTAACTCCTTAAAAGTCCAAGCCACAATATAAGTTATTGCTAAACACAGAAAACATTGTGTATGTATGTATGTGTGTGTGTGTATATGTATGTGTGTGTGTGTGTGTGTGTGTGTGTGTGTGTGTGTATATGTATATATATATATATATATATATATATATATACACACACACACTGTATATATATTTGGGCCAATCTGATACCCACCTAAGAGAAAAAAAGAGAATTTAAAGAAAAAATGGGCACTTAATGTTCATTGAAAATTCCAAAAACTACAGTAAATACCATGAAAAAAAATGACAATAAGAAAATGGGACCAAAACAGGGAAAGATTTATGTAACAAAATAAATCCCTCACACTGGCCCAACCCGTACAAAAACCTGTAACAACCCCCTCCCCCCAATGAATATCTCCAAAATCAGGAATAAAAATAAGAAAGCCAAAGAGAGAACCTTAATTATGTACAAATACAGTAAGATCCCACACTTGTCTTCAAACCAGTCCAGATGCAAAGAAGGGGAAGGAAAGGAAAAACAAACTTCAATCCAGGAAAACAAGGTAAACCAAACGTGTAGTAGAAAAAATTAAAAACTGATTGACTTCCAAGGAAGGGGGGAAGGGAGTGGGTGGATAAAAAAAAAAACAAACAAAAAAAAAACACTCATTGGCAACACCTGGAGGTTCCAAGGTGCTATAGGGGGCATAAAGAAAATCCAGCCAGGCCCCCCTGGTTCATAAAGAACTAAACAAAAAACTAGGAAAAGAAGCATAGAAAACTCTCAGATAAGGGTTGTGTCCTTACCCACCTACATAATATGAAAAAGCAATAAGAATTCTATCATAGAAAAAGTGTCAGCAGAAGGAGACCAATGTCCATCTAGTCTGCCCAAGTGTTCCTGTGAACTTTTCTGATAACAGGACCTAAACCCTGATTTGAGCTGAATTTCCAACTGCCTTCCCTACTTGTGCTCGTGCCTTCACTCTGTCCCACCCCAGTTTGAATGTTTGCACTGTCTTGACTTCCACCACTTCAGCGGGCAACTTGTTCCGTGGTTCTACCACCCTTTCTGAAAAAGTGTTTCCTAAGATCTTTCTTGAACCTCCACCCCACCCCCCAGCTTCCACTCATGATCTCTAGTGCTGGAGTTGGTACTTCTGCAGAACAGATCAGACGAGGGTACTTTGTTTATTTCTTTAGAACTTGTATGTCTCTATCATGTTCCCCCAGCCTCCAGTGAGAACAGATTAAATGCCTCTAATCGTCCCTCGTATGTGAGCCCTTGGAGGCCTTGAATCATTTTGGTCGTTTTTCTCTGGACGTTCTCCAGCCTTTTCTTATCCTTCTTTAGGTGCAGATTCCAAAACTGGACACAATACTCCAGATGGGGCCTTACTAAGGATCTGTATAGAGGAAGTATCACCTCCCTGCTTCTGCTGTCTAATACCCTCCCTAACACCCTAGCATTCTGTTGGCCTTGCTGTAAGCTGCATTGCATTGGCTGGTCAGTTTGAGGGTACTGGAAATGATGACCCCTCACATCTTTCTTCCAGAGCGATATTTTATTTTATTTATTTTTATTTAAAAGTTGATAACTGGGGAAAGCACCATGACCCAAGGTTTGTTTCCAGGTGCGACCCGGATTGGTACAGGTAACAGACACAATTCAAAGGAATATACCAAGAATTCAACAGGAATATACAAAAAAAAGCAGAGGCTATTCATCACTATACGATATATGTACTATGTACATCACTGTACAGCATAGGTATTATATACATTAACAAACACACTAGTTGAATATGTACAGTAAAATATAGACTAGGAAACAAAGTATATACAGTGGAACACAGTGAGCAGTAGGGCTGAGGTGGGGGGGTTAGGGTGGGGAACAGGTGCAGGAAAGTGGCAGGGGTAGATCTGAGTAGGTGCTTGAGAGCATAGGAGGGACAGAGGAGGTTTTGGGAGGGGAGGCAATTCCAAAGGGAAGGAAACCTGTATGAGAAGGAGAGCTTGCCAGCTGAGGTGCGGACAAGAGGGAGGGAAATGGTGCTGGCACAGCTTGACCGAGAGTTGTATGGGAAGCGGGAGAGAGGAGGGAGGCAAGGTAGGATGGAACAGACCCAAACCAGTATTTGGCTATGAAGGTTAGGAAGTAAGAGGAGCGCCTCTAGGTAAGGGACTATAGGGAAAGAGAAGAGTAGATGTAGCAGTGGTGAGTTAAAGGAGGAGAGTTTGAGGCGAATCTATAGAATGCATGAAACAGGATGTCCGGTTTGGCTAGGGAGGTAGAGGGGGCAGCACTGAATACTGTGTCGGCCTAGTCAAAGGCTGGGAGGATCCATTTGACTACTATGTCACGTCGTACGGGAGGAGAGAGACTGGTCTTGTGACGACAGAGTAGTCCAAGCTTAAAGCACAGTTTGGTGTGGAGCGTGCTGAAGTGGGAAGAGAGATCAAGTGAGGGATCAAGCCAGATGCCAAGTTACTTGTATGTAAGGACGTTGTCTAGAGGGGTGTTAGCAGAAGAGAAGATGTTGATTGGAAGTGAGGGTAGCTTAGAGAGTTTTTGCTTAGAATCAAAGGTCATGGCAATATTTTTTTTTTAGTATTCAGTTTCAGGCTGTAACTGCTGTAAGGTCATTTTGGAGGGGAGTTTGGACGACTTGTGTAGTCTGGCCAGACAGGAAGAGGACAGTGTCGTCTGTGTACATCTGGATGTTGGAGCGAGTGCAGACAGAGGGGAGGTCATTTATAAAGAAGGAAAAGAGAACATGTCTAAAGATAGAGCCCTGGGGTACACCAGTGAGGATGGGGAGGGAGGGAGATGTGACAGTGTTGATTGATACTGACTGTGAACGGCCAGTTAGATAGGAGCAGAACCAGGACACTGAGGCAGAGGAAAGGTCAATGGAGCATAGTTTAGAGAGTAGGAGCGGGTGGGAAACCGAATTGAAGGCCTTGGCAAGGTCAGTGAAGATAGCTGAGGTGATCTGGCCAAGATCCATGGCAGTGTGGACAGCGTCAGTAAAGCAGAGGAGGGAGGAGGTGGTAGAGTGGGATTTCCTGAAGCCGTATTGGAATGGGGAGAGTGTGTTTGAGGTGGTAAGGAAATTGTTAAGCCTAGAGAGGATAAGGGATTATTGAACTTTAGCAAGGGCAGGGAGAAAGGAGATGGGGTGGTATTTACCTGGGGTGGTAGGGTCGTCACCTTTGAAAAGAGGGAGAACTGGCAGACTTCCAGGCATTAGGAACAGTGGCAGAGGATAGGGAGAGATTTAAGATGACGATTAAGGGGTTAGTAATTGAGGGTGTGGAGATTTTAAGGAGCCTAGGGTGCAGGCCATCAGGGCTGGACTTAGAGGGGTTCAGAGAAGTAAGAGCTCTTAGGACTTAACATTTAGCTGTAACTCATTAAGCATGTAGACTGTCCTTGGATTACCCTTACCCAAGTGCATCACTTTGCATTTTTTAGCGTTGAACTGCAGCTGCCATATGTTAGACCATCTTTCCAGCCTCTGAAGGTCTCTCTGCAGGTTCCTAACTGCTTCCTCGCAGTCCACCCTTCCTCCTAGCTTGGTATCATCCGCAGAAAGGGCTGATTTGCCCTTTATACCTACACTGATATCACTAATAAATGCATTGAACAGGACTGGCCCTAACACTGATCCCTGTGGTACCCTACTTGTAGCGTCACCTTGTTCCGACCTTTCTCCATTGACCACGACTCTCTGCTTTCTGTCTTTTAGCCAGCTACTATATCCATCTAACTGTGTTTTTTGCAGCTACTAGGTTCTCCAACTTTGTCAGCAGGTGGTTGTGTGGCACAGAGTCAAAGGCCTTACTGAAATTAAAATAGAGGTTGTCTACTGGGTGGCCTCTATCAATTTCCCCAAGTCACCCAATCAAAGAATATGATCAGGTTTGTCTGGCATGACCTACTTGCCACGAACCCATGTTGCCATCATCCTGGAGGCCGTTCTTTTCTTGGTATTCCACCAAGTCCTGCTTTATTAATGTTTCCATAAGCTTCCCTACCACCGAAGTGAGGCTGATTGGGTGATAGTTGCCATCCTTCTCACAACTCCCTCCTTTGTGGAGGGGAACTACGTCTGCCATCCTCCAGTCCCTCGGCACTACTCCCGACCGTAGTGCTCTGTTGAATAAAAGTGCCAACGGACCTGCCAACCCCCTGGCCAGTTCTTTTAGCAGTCTCGGGTGAATTACATCTTGCCCCAGTGATTTATCCTCCCTGAGTTTTTCTAGGGCCTCCTTAACCCTGCTGGTAGTGATTGACGGTGAGTCCATTTGAGAGACCCCCATTACCTTAGCCTTGATTCCACTGTCTGGTAAGGGGCCAATGTGCTTCTTGGTAAACACGGAGCAGAAAATGTTATTTAGAACCATGACCTTCTGCTTGTCCCCCTTGATGATTCTGTCTCCATCCTTAATTCTTACTATTCCTCCCCTCTTCTTTCTTTTTTCTTCTGCATATCTAAAGAAGTATAGGGGAGGCAGTACAGCACAGTGGTTTAAGCCTCTGAGCTGCAAATCTGGTGACATCCAGCAGACCAGACCCGGGTTTGAATCCCACAGCTTCCACTTGCATACTGTGTGACCCTGAGCAAGTCAAACTTCCCTGTGCTCCCAGGTCGCTCCTGTAAAAAAAAAACAAAAAAAAAAAAAACCCTGTCAGCTTAGAGTGCTACTCCTGGTTAAAAAACGAAATAAAAAAAAAAAAAAAGTGTTTCAAACAACATGTATTCTGACTATATGCAATTAGGCCCAGCACTTGAGCTGCTCCGGAGAGTAAAGGGTTAACTCTATGCAAAGGGTTTAGTACATATTAATCCTCCCTTCAGGGAGCGTGCCCCTTCTTGGGATCTGAATATCTGTATAGCACAGCTTATGCAGCTCCCTTTTGAGCCCTTATCCTCAACTGAGTTGAAATATTTGACTTGTAAAACCGTGTTCCTGGTAGTCATTACTTCTGCCAGGAGAATCTGTGAATTACAGGCTTTATCAGTGGAACCTGATTTCATTTAATTTCACAGGGATAAGGTGGTCCTTTGAACCAATAGAAAGTTTTCTTCCCAAGGTGGTATCAGACTATCTTACTTCGAGAGGGCTCTTGCAGTAGGTAATTACATATAGGACTGACGCTGACTGGCGGCAGGACCCCACGGAACAATTTCTAGCTAGCAGTCCCCAGCGAGACCGCCCCACTAGGTGACCGGTGTCACCGGCGTCAGTATAAAGGCGGTCCCGGAGCCTGCCTTCAGTTCTTTCCGCCGTCAGCTCGTTGCAGCTCTCCTGTTAAGTTCATATCGCTCTCAGTCCTGTTACTTCGCCGGTTTTTCGAAAAGTTTTCAGTATTGTATTTTATACTTCTATCGTCAGGTGAACGTCGGTATATGTCGTCCCCTTCAAAGAATAAGTGCGACTCATGCGGCGCCCAACTGCCTCACAAAGACGGTCACTCCCTCTGCCTTTTCTGCTTAGGCCCTGACCACGCAGTCGACAAGTGTCCGCACTGCCTTCATTTCAACTCGGCCACCCGCAGACGATGCCAGCAGTCTCTCGAAGCCCATCTCCTCAAAAAGAAGATATCTGCGATGGAGAAGGAGTTGAAGGAACTTCGGCAGGCGTCAACCTCCCCTGAAGGGCACAAGAAGCGGGACAAGGAAAGGCACCGGGAGAAGGCCTCCTCCTCCACGACTCCGGCTGGAGTCACGGGCAAAGTAACATCCCCTCTGGGGATCGCCCAGCGGCAGCCTCAAGGCTTTGGAGGAGGCATTCCGGCCATCGTCCGGGTTAGCGTTGGGCCCGCGGGTGCCTCCGGGCAAAAGGCTCCAGCCCCAGTACCGCCGCGGGCTTGCAGCCCTACTGGTGCGGGCACCTCCCTAAGCTGGACGTCGGCTCCTCCGGCGTCGCCGGGAAAAGGCCTAAGGCGGCTCGACCCGCCCGGGCGGCGACGGCAATGTCCCCTGGGACGGGCCTCCTCTCATCCTCGGCCCGTCTCCGATCAGGGACCCCCGAAGTCAGACGCCGGCTCCTCTGGCGTTCGCCGGGATTCGGCCCCTAAGCCACACGTCGGCTCCTCCGACGTGCGCCGGGCCTCGGAGCCTACGGCAGACCCTGCTTCGTCTATTGTACCAGGCTTCCCACAGCCTTCGCTGCGTCAGGAGCCCCAGTCCCCCTGTCCGACCCTGAGTTTTTCCCTCTGTCCCCGGGCGAGGCTGGGATCCTGGGCTACTGTCCTATCTCTTCCTGAAGAGCCGGATCTGGCGTCGGCTCCCCTGGCTGTAGCTCGGCAGCGCCGGCCAGGGTGCCGGCTCCTCCGATGCGGTTCCGGCGCCGGCGAAGTGATTCGCCAGGCCCTCCACCCACAGGCCTATCCTGGCTGAGCAGACCGTGGAGTACCAGCTGGGCTGTCTGCTCTGGCAGCTCCTCCAGTGCTTGGTATCACGCCGTCCTATCAATGCCAGTTTTCGAGGTCCGAGTATCCTCGCCGGCTCCTTCGACGCCGCGGTACCTGACACTGCAGTACCTGCTCCGGTATACCGCGCAGCTGGAGTTACGGATACTCTCCTCGATTTCCTCCATACAACTATCCCCTCCTCCTCCTCCGCGCCCCTATAGGCCGCGGTGGATCTCAGAGACTCTTGCCTCCTGGTGGGCTGAGCCAAGGCTCAGCTCACCAAGGAATCGAGACCATCTTCACTGACGATGGTGCCACCCGGCTCCCATCGCCCCATATAACACCTACCTCTCCACCTCCAGTTCCGGGCTTTGCCCTCAGGGATCAGAGAGAAGCAGGACACGTTCTGGGATTACCCCTAAGGAACCCGTTCCCGCCCAGGCGGCTGGGAGTCTTACTCTGCTTCAGATTCTTCTTCCTCTTCTCTCTCTCTCGGACTCCTCGGAAGCTACCGATGGCTTTTCCGAGAAAGACGACGAGCCGCGCTCTCCGTCCAAGCCCCGGCCGAGGACTCCTCCGAAGTCTCCTCCGGAGGATCCTTCCTTCACGGAGTTGCTCAGGAAGATCCAGGAAGTCCATCAGTGGCATTCATGAGCCAGATCCTCAATGAGGTTAAACTTGCTGAACATCTGGACTTGCCCGCCACGGCTCCTACTCTAGTGCCACCCTGGATCGAACCTCCGCCCACCTTGTTTCCACTGTTGGGAAGCAACCGTCTGCTTTAGCCACTTCCCAGGAAGTCGAAACAGGCTATACCAGGCTCAGGTGTGAACTTAGACTCTGACCCCGTGCAGACTCAGTTGTGATTAGCGCCGCTCACGGCGGTCAGCACACCTGAAACACCAGGCTTGTCTCCCGGATAAGAATCCCACCTTCTGGATCAGTATGGAAGGAAGATCTCGCTTCTTCCACACTGGGGATTAGAGCCCTGAGTTATGCTAGCACATATGGGGGATTACCAGAAGGCTGTCCTTCCAAGCGGAATCTAAGATTGACTCTTTGCCTGACTCCCAGTCATGCAGAGTTAGCTGACCTGGTCCGTTCTGCTCGTTAGGCCAGTGCGTCATATTTTGAGGGCGACCTCGATGCAGTGGACACCGCAGGAGAGACTCTGCGTTTACCCGTAAGTCTTCGGCGCCATGCATAGCTCCGGTGTCAGGTCTGGTCGGAGGTGCAGTCAGCGATCAAGAAGCACCTTTCAGGGTTCTGTGCTGTTCGATGGTGATGTCAGGACTCATCACTGATTGCAGGAAAGGGACAGCCCTTAAATCTGTTGATTCAATGTCGTCCATCTCCCCACAAGCGCCTTGCTGCGGTCAACCGGCCTCAAGCGAAGAGCCTCAGGGGCGGGCCACTAAGCAGTCCGGGCCACAGCTGCAGGCCCCGCCGCCCAAAAAACAGCGGTGCCCCAGCTGCGGAGCTGCCTCCGCCACCTGACTCCTTCCCTCTCCCACCGCCTCCCGGGGCGCCCCGGAGGAACTAGTGGGAGGTTCTCCCTCCACCTTCTGGTTTGGGAAGGATATTAATAATTCATGAGTGCTAAAGATCATATGAGGGGCACTCCATAGGTTCTGAAACCTCCACTTCTAGGGACATGGATATATTGTTCATCCACTCATTGGCAGTATCCTTGCTTAAATCTTGCGGAAGGTCTTAAGCTTGCTCCTCCCACCCACGGGTGGTAAACTCAGCTCCGCCCATGGCCGCTAGATCTTCCTTACCGCTTGGAAGCTCAGGTTCCCTCCTTAAGCTCTGCGTTTGTGACTAGTTCCTATTTCTCCGTTTGCAGATTTAAAATAATATTTTGCAAAAGACTTCAGTCTTGATCCCTCAGACTGCGATGGATAAATCGACTCCAGTTTCGGAGATGCCCATGCGGACAGAAGATGTCTCAGACGGATCCACACTCACGTGTGTCTACTGCTTGAGCCTTGAGCCACGACCGCGGGCTTGCGACCTGTGCTCATCTTTCTCGACTCGTCCTCGAGACCGTGCTGCCCGGTACACTGGGCCGTCCCGAGCGTTTCCCTCGGTGAAGTCCAAGGAGGCCGGTTGGCGGTGTCGGCGGCGGCCCAGGCTTCGGCGGATCAACTTCGGCGTATAGTGCGCCCTCGAAGAGGCGGTAGCGGGCGTATCTTCCTCGACGCGGCATTTATCGCTCTCTCTGGGTTCTTCCTACGCGGCTTCCTTTAAGGAGCTGTCTGTCCCTCTCCACTAAGAAGGGCCTGCGTCTGCTGGACCTTTTCTCGGGGTCCAAAAAGAGGACAAGGGTAAGTCCCTCATCGGCCCTCTTGGGAGGCGGGAAGGTCCCTCTCCCGGACGTGCGGCTTGGTCGGCTCGCTCAACTGACCACTGGCCTCCGCAGTGTCCCCGTCAGGTCAATTGACCGAGACTCCCACTGATAAGTCAGATTTTCTCGACCCATTGGAGCAGGCTGTCGCCTTTACCAGCCAGATTCCCCTCTCCCGTTCCCCGGGAGAGTTGAGATCCCGTGGGCTCGCCTGTGCCTCGGTTCCGAGCCCTGGATAGACCTTCAGGCGAAAGTGTCGGCGGCTTTTCCTACACCGACCCAATTCCGGGACTCTCGGTCTGGTCTCGGACCTCGCGCGATCCAGCCGTTCCCACCCCGTCATAAGCGGTCTGGGTCCCTCGGCTTACCGCCGTGGCGGCGTCGCCGCTCGTCCTCGTCCTCCTCCTCCCCGGATGAGGGAGGCCCGGCATCGTCGTCGTGATGCGAGGACCTTATGTTGCAACTGTCCTCCTGGCCCGGGAATAAGCCGACTCCGGCGCCTTCCCGGCCATTAAGTGGCTGTCACGGGCAGCCGACACAACCCTCGACTTGCCGAGGAGCCTATACAGGCGGTTGTTCGGCAAACACCAACTGCTCACCGATTGCGGTGGAACCTCCGCCTCCACAGCCACCAGTTGGGGCTCCGACCAAGGATTCTCGGTCGGCTGAGGGTTTACCCCATCAGCTGTCGTTACCCTCACTCCCGACCGACCTCGGCGGGTGAAGGGTGGCTCAGGCAGAGCAGCTCTTGAGGACTCTTCCGAGTCCGAAGATGATTCCTCCTTCTTCTCCAGCGACTGGACTTGGGTCTTCAGGAGTCAGCCAATGGGCGATAGCCCGTCGTCCTTCTAGGACTGCTTGGCTCATCTCCGAGGTCTACGGGATGGAGCTCGAACCCGTTCCAAGCGGGCCAGGTATCCCCTCACGAGATTCTGGACGAGGTTCTCCGGCGGAGCCTTTCGGTGGCGAGGCCATAGTGGGTCCCAAGCACTGGAACTTTGGCAGCGCCCTGCTTCCTGCCCTGCGCCTTGACCAGGATGGCCAGGAAGTATCACGATTCGGTTCCTTGTCGGTTTTGGAACACCCTCTGCTGAGGGTTGGTTACCGACAGCGTTTTCGGCGCGGCAGCATCCAGGATGTGGACAAACCTCTGACAAGGAGTCCAAGAAATTGGACTATGTCGGGCAAAGTCTGGCTCGTCTCTCCTGCGGCGCCGTCAGGCCAGTTCGGCCGTCCTCATGGCACCATTTTCCTCATGCCCTGTTGACTCCCTGGATGAGGTCATCCCTCATCTTCCCGCCCGATCTGCAGACTACGGTTAAGCAGGTGCGGGACCAGGGCAAGGCAGTGGCCAACAGCGCTCAGACTACTGCCTTTGGATGTGAGGACTCATGTGCACAGATGGGTGGCGGCCGCGGTGGCTGTCGTCGTGGAGCAGCTGAGGATATCCACTTTACCCGGATACCCAGCACAAGTTGGCGGATATTTCGCACGGGGACTGACCTCTTGACCCTGGGTGGAAGGTCACCTGCAGAGGATCGAAGTCAATGCCACCTTGGACTCGGTCTCTTCCGCTCAGAAGGACAAAGGCATGAAACCACAGCCCTAAGCCCCTTTAGGTCCTTCTGGCCCCAGCCCGGCCAGCAGCGATCAGGGGCCAGCTTGAGCTGAAGCCTTGGCATCCCCAAACCCAAGCCGGGCTTCCTCTAACAGGAGGCAGGAAAGAGCCCAGGAGGTCCTCGGCGGTCCCTCCTCAAGCCTGCCCAGTGACCAGGCTGGGGTGTAGCCCCATCCCGTCACCTTACCCTAGGTCCCCGTTGAAGCGGCTCAACACTTCCGTTCCGCCTGGTCCGCTGTTACCAGACCCAGGTGGGTCTTGGAAGGTGGTGGGAAGAGGCCTGCCTCTGGAATTGAGCAGGCACTGCCACCCTTTCAGGCAATCGCCCTGCGAGCCAGAATCCCCAGCCTCACTGGCGGCTCGTCGGCAGAACATCACTCTCCTCCTCCAGAAGGGAGGTGGTAAGAGGTGGTGGACCCTCCTTCAGACCCAGGGTTTGTGTCCAGAGTACTTCCTGGTTCCAAGCGGACCGGGGCTGGCGCCCCATTCTCGACCTACGCGACCTAAACAAGTTCCTAAGGTCTCGAACCTTCAGGATGGTCACTCTGTCAGATAATACCATCCTTGGAGCAGTGGTGTTCTGCTCTCTGTGGACTTGCAGGACGCAGCTTTTTCGTCCCTATCCGTCCGTCTCACCAGAGATTCCTCGCTTCCGGCGGAAGGATCTCTCTTGATTCAAGCCATGCCCTTGACTTGTCTCCAGCTCCCAGGGTCTTCACCAAATGCATGGCAGTGGTGACAGCATTCCCTTGGCACGAGGGTCCGGGTATTCCCTTACCTGGACGACTGGCTGATAGCAGCTCCCTCCAGGAAGGAGGCGGGTGGTCAGAGATCTGAGCCCTCAGGTCTGCTCTCAACTGGGCCTCCTTGTCAGCAGGCCAAGTCGAACTCGAGCCAGCAGGTGATTTTATTCATCGGGCGCATAGCGACTCTCTTGAGCCAGGCCGGCTCCCGGCGGACAGGGCAGTTCTTTCCTCCTTTGCCCGATCATTTCTGGTTGGGCAATTCAGCCCTGCCGGGACTTCCTCGCCTCCTGGGTCTCATGGCGGCCTGTGCCAGGCGTGGTCCGTTGGGCCCGCTGGAACATCGGTCCTTCGTGGGGACTGGCCAGCCAGTGGTCTGCTTCTGCGTCCTTGGACCAGCAGCCGGTGACACAGGGGATGTGGAATGCTCTCAGTGGTGGACGTTCCAGATCAATTGCAGGAGGCATCCGTTCGTCCGCCCGAGCAGCGGTCTCTCTGTCGACCGATGCCTCTCTGATGGGTTGGGGTGCCCATCTGGGGAACACCGAGCTCATGGCCTCTGGTCCCGCGGGAGTCAGTGCCACATCAACCTGCTGGAGCTCCGGCGGGTCTAGCTCTCACCGCCTTTGCTCCGTTCCTCCGGGGTCAAGTGGTCGAGGTCAGGCGGACAATACCACGACCATGTACTATCTAAACCGCCAGGGGCGAGGCCAGCTCCATGCTTCTGTGCCAAGGCTCTCCGCATTTGGTCACTCGTCGATCGCAGCCTGGAGGCGGATCTCCTGGCCATTCACGTGGCGGGGCCTCCCAACACCCTGGCCGATGCCCTGGGCGGATGGGGCTGCATCCCACAAGTGGTCTCTCACCCGGGAGAGTAGTACAGCATCTGTTCTCCTTTGGGGCACACCTCAGGTGGACCTGTTTGCCCCCCGAGCAGGCAAGCTGAGTCTGTTCCATGCCGCCCCCTCAGCGGGGCTCGCTGCGGGGATGCCTTCTCGAGCAATGGACCCGGGCCTCTTTTACGCCTTTCCCCCATTTCCCTTGATCCACAAGGTGCTTCTCAAGGCGAGGAGGGACAAGGCGCAGGTGATTCTGATAGCCCCAGACTGGCCTCGCCAGTTCTGGTACCCAGATCTCCTCAGTCTCAGCTCCAGGACTCCGCGGCAGCTTCCAGCTCGCCCGGACCTGCTCTCAGTCAATCAGCGGAAGGTGTTCCATCCGGACCTCCAATCCCCTGCACCCTGGCCCTGGTTCCTGAGCGGCTAGGGTTCCAGGCTTTGGGTCTTTCCGGCCAAGGTCCTCAATGTAGTTGAGGCGTCCCGTAAGTCGACCAGAAAATGCTATGCCTTCAAATGGAAAAGGTTTTCCATTTGGTGTCAGAACAGGGCTTGGACCCTTCCTCCTGTTCCTTAGCAAGCATCTTGGACTATTTATGGTCCCTTTCTAGTCAAAGGCTTAGATCGGCTGACCCTAAGGGTGCCACCTGGCAGCCATCTCTGCTTGCAGGCGGCGGGCGGGAAGCAGTCAGTGGCGCGGGAGAGGTGGTCTGGCGCTTTTCAAGGCCTGATCACATTTCACTCAGTCGGGAACCCCACCTCCCGTGGGATCTACTGCTGGTACTGGCAAAGCTCCTTGGCAAGCCATTCGAACCTATGCTAGTGTGCTCTCTCTCACCTGTCGTGGAAGACCGCCTTCTTGGTGGCTATCCGTCAGCCAGAAGGATGGGAGAGCTCCAGGCGCTTCCGCCGAGTCTCCTTACCTGGTCTTCCCAGGGACAAGGTTGTCCCTGCGCCCCACCGAATTCCTTCCGAAGGTGGTGTCGGGTTCACCTTAACCAGGTGTTGACTCTGCGGTGTTCTACCCAATCACCTCGGAGGCCGAATATAGGCTCCCTTACTCTGGATCCTAGAAGGCAGCTTATTATAAGGCCTTGCAGCTGAAGTCGAGGGAGAGGTTACGCCAGCTATTTGTCACCTCGCTGAAGCCGCATCTGGCAGACCTGCAGCCAAGCGGACGATAAGCGGTGGGTAACCTCCTGCATAGATCTCTGCTATAAGTTAAGCGGGCATGGAGCCTCCCAGAGGATAAGCTCATTCTACCATACTGCCTGCTGCAAGTGGCTGCTTCCAGGGGCGTCCTATCAAGAAATCTGCAGGGCTGCCTGGAAGTCAGCAAACACCTTCATTACCACTACCACATCGGACCTGTGAGTCACGCCGGGATGCTGGTTTGGGGCCTCGGTTCTCAGTCTCTCTTTCCCAAAGTAAGTATATAGAGGGTGTCGTCTTGCCTCCCTCCTCCCGGAGAACTGCTAGAGTCACCAATGAGTGTGGATGAACAACATATCCATGTCCCTAGAAATACAGGTTACTCACCTGTAACTTGGGGTTCTAGGGTATGTTCATCCCTGACTCTCATTTCTCCCGGCCAGCGCACAGCCTGAGGCTTCAGCGGGCCAGATCTGGCGTCATGGGGAGCCAGGAGTTATACCACCGGGTGGGTGGGAGGAGCAAGCTTGAAGACCTTCCGGCCAAGGGATTTAAAGCGGCAAGGGATACTGCCAATGAGTGTGGATGAACAACATATACCATTCCTAGAACTCCTGTTACAGGTGAGTAACCTGTATGTCACCCCCCTCTGAACTCCTCTTACTCAAGGGACCATCTTCCTTTGGTCAGGGAAGAAATCTCTGCTCTCCTTGCGAGACAGACTATGAGCCGTCCCCTCACCTCCACGGGAGGTTACTATTCCATTTCTTCCTCATACCAAGAGACCCAGAATCTCAGACCATTCTCGATCTCAGCTCCTGAACCTATATGTGGAATACAAGAGGTTCAGGATGCTCTCCTTCAAACCCTCTTGCCCTGCTTGGCCGAATAGCAGCTTTGTGCACTGGATATGCAGGATGCGTACCTGCATCCCTATTTGCCCTTCCATTCGAAAGTACCTCAGGTTTGCATTCCAGGGGACCACTACCAGTTCAGGCGCTCCCATTTGGTCTTTCCTCGGCTCCCGAGTCTTTGCAAATGCCTGGCGGTGGTAGCGGCCCACCCTGCGTTCTTCAGGAGCTCAGGTTTTTCCCTACCTGGACGACTGGCTCCTGGCGGCCCTGTCAAGGGAGGAACTCCTGCACTTTCTCTCCCTCACCCAGCAGGTTTTCTCTGGCCTGGGTATTACCATAAACTATTCCAAGTCTCACCTGGACCCTTCACAGAGGCTCCAGTTCATCGGGGCAATCCTTGACACGACAATGTGCAAGGCCTTACTGCCTCCGGACAGGGGGGCCTCCCTCCAGTCCCAGATTTCCCTCCTATCGGAACACAGGAGGGTTCCGGCGAGGTCGGTGCTCTGTCTACTGGGGCTTATGGCGGCGGCCATCCCGACGGTTCCGCGCACACGCCTCCACATGAGAATCTCTCAGTGGACTCTCCGATCTCGGTGGGATCAACGGGTAGACGACCTAGATCATTTAGTCCTGATCTCCTCGCCGATGGTAAGAGACTTACAATGGTGGATGGTTCCAGAGAACCTATTCCGGGGGGGGGGGGCCCCTTTTTTCATCCTCCCCCCGATCAGACTCTGACCACGGACGCTTCAGGCGAAGGTTGGGGAGCCCATTTGGGTCCTCACCGAACCCAGGGCCTATGGTCAAAGTTGGAGATAGTTCTCCACATCAGCGTGCTCGAGCTGAGCAGTGCTGTATGCTCTCCAGTCCCTTCACCAATACATCCTTCCGGTCACCTAGCTGTCCAAAGCGGACAACATATGCGTGGTGTGGTACATCAACAAGCAGGAGGAACTCGGTCCTACCGGCTGTGCAGGGAAGCGATGAGGATTTGAGATTGAGCAGCGCTTCACAACCTTCACCTCAGGGCGATCACGTTCGGGAGTCGACAATGTCCTGCAGACAGACTGTCGCTCGTCGGCTCTACCACAGTGGGAATTGGATGAAAAGTTCTAAAAAGCATCTTCCAGATTTGGGGGACTCCTCAGATAGACCTGTTCGCCTCCTCCCAAAACTCAAAGCTTCCAATCTTTTGCTCGCTCGCTCCAGAGCGAGACGCTTTCTGGAGTGACTCTGTCTCTAAGCTGGAAGGTCAGATTAGTCTGTGCTTTTCCCCCAATTCCTCTGGTACCTCGTGTGCTGCAGAAGCTGCTTTGAAAGGAGTGAGAATGATTCTGATTGCTCCTTTTTGGCCCAGGCAAATCTGGTTCTCTCTTCTACAACAATACTCAGAGGTTCCTCCTTCTCCTCTTCCTTTATCTCCAGGATTGCTGACCCAGGATCAGGGGACCCTGGTCCATCCGGGACTCAAATCCCTTCAACTTCATGCATGGCTCCTGCAGACCTAGCTCAATCTCGTTTTGGCGTCTCTCCTAAGGTGGCGGAGATTCTGGTGGAGGCTAGAAAACCCTCCACTAGGTCCACCTACGCCATGAAATGGAAAAGGTTTTCTGTCTGGGCTGCGTCCAGGAACGTGGAGCCCTTTTCCTGTCCTGTGACCATTCTGCTTGAGTACATGCGTCATCTTTTCGACCTGGGTCTCAGTCACTCCTCTTTGAAAGTCCATATGGCGGCTATTTAGCCTACCATGTCCCTTTTGCTGATAAGGCATTTTCCCAGCTGGAGGTCTCCAAAACTTTCCTTGGAGGGGTCCTTCATCTCAGGCCGGACCCCAGCTCCGCCTTGGGACTTAAACTTTGTCCTCGAGAAACTTACCCTTCCTCCCTTTGAGCCTGCGGCTACCGCAGACTTGAAGTTTTTATCGTGGAAGACGCTCTTCTTGGTGGCCATTACTTCTGCTTGCAGAATTTCTGAGCTCCAGACCCTGATGTGCAAAATCCCTTATTTGATCTTTCACAAAGAACGAGTAGCTCTTCGCACGAATCCTAAGTTTTTTCCGAAGGTGGTAGCGGAATCTACCTTGAATCAGTCTATTGAATTACCTGCTTTCTTCACTCCGTACTCGGCAAGGAGAATACCTGCTCCATACCATGGATGTTCACAGGATTCTGAGATACTACACCGATGGGACAAAGATCTCAGAAAGACTGATCAGTTGTTCGTCTCCTTTGCTCACAAAGAGAAGGCAATGCTGTTTCTAAGCAATGCCTATCAAAATGGTTGGCCCATTGCATCACTATCTGTTATGACAAGTACAACAAGACCCTCCTGGGTCAAGTCATAGAGTCACTCCATTAGGTGAGTTGCCGCCTCTGTTGCTGTTTCAAGAGCGTGTCTGCGGCAGACATCTGTGCTGCCGCCACTTGGACTTCAGTCCATACCTTTACTAAACATTACAGTTTGGACATTGCCTCTACCGTAGAACAGGCTTCGGTTAGCTGTCTTGCAAGGCCTCCTTTCTTGAGACCTGCTAGATTATTTGCTACTTTTGGAGTAGTTCCTCCTCCGGTGCCTTTTCATTTTGTTCCAGACTGCTTGAGATTCTGTTCTATATGTAATTACCTACTGCAAGAGCCCTCTCAAAGTAAGATAGTACAGTTACGTAAGAACTTACCGTTACAGTAGATCTTCGAGAGAGAGGCTCTTACAGTAAATATCTATCCCGCCCTCCATCCCTAGGCTTTTTAGCTCCTTTTCCATTGAGGAAAATATCTGCTTCTCTCGTCCGGGCCTTCCGGGGCCTGGCGAGAAGAACTGGAAGAAGTGGCGTCGGGACCGCCCCTTTATACGGCGATGTGTGGCGCGGTCACCTGGCGTGGGGCTGTCCCCGCCAGGGACTGCTAGCTAGAAATTTTTCCGTAGGGTCCTGCCGCCGGCCGGCGTCAGTCCTATATGTAATTACCTACTGCAAGAGCCTCTCTCGAAGATCTACTGTTACAGTAAGTTCTTACGTAACTGTACTTTCATATGAATCAGTCTGTCATTGCCTGTATTTTTCACTGACCATTCTTCCTCTGAGGAGAGATTGCACAGTCTTGATATAAAGAGGGCTCTTAGTTACTATGTGGAGAATACTAAGGCCCATAAGAATGGCTGCTCAGCGATTTCTCGCGTATGGAGAAGTGCGAGAGGGCAAACCAGCCACCAAGAGAACAATTGCCAGATGGATTGTCTCCTGTATCCAGATCTGCTATTCAAAGCTTGGGAAAGAACCTCCCTCAGGCCTGAAGGCTCATTCTACCAAAGGTACAGCTGCTTCAGTCAAAGCAGCTAGAGATATACCTTTAGTGGACATCTGTAAAGCAGCCACCTGGAAATCTGTTCACACGTTTACCAAGCATTACTCTCTGGACATTCAGTCACGAAATGATACTAGGTTTGGCATGACTGTGCTGCAGAGCTTGTCCCCAAAATAGGTTCTGTGACTCCCTTCTCCAAGGGGGTACTGCTTGGTAGTCTGCATATAATCAGAATACAGCACGACTTCATGTTGTTTGAAGAAAAAATGACTCACCATAGTAATGTTGTTTCTTCTAATGGAGTCTTGCTGTATTCTTACCTCTCTCCCTGCCTCCCCTCCTGGAACCTAGTAGTTTTGGGATGTGGTGCACCCCAGAGTAGAGATGCAGCGAATTTAAAATCCGCCTGCGAAGTGGCTATGCGGAGTGCCCCATAGGAAAGGCTCACTTCACCTTGTTATTACTTCGCGTTGTCATTCTGCTTTAAATGCGAAGTAAGGTGGAGTGACAACAATATTGGCAGCACTCCCACCCACATAGTCACCAGAATTAATGTGCATCCCCAAAGTGCTACTGTCTTGTGTCCAGAAAACTCCCCAATGCTGACGAAGTGAAATGAGAGCATAACAAGAAATACAAAGTCTCCCAGAATTAATGGCTCACTCAGTCATGTGTGCAGTGGTCATCGCACACAGTCACCAGAATTAATGGGCATCCCCAAAATGCTGCTGTCTTGTGTCCAGAAAATTCTACAGTGCTGACGAAGTGAAATGAGAGCGTAACAAGAAACGTAGTCTCCCAGAATTAATGGTGCACTGCAAATGCACAGACAGATTAAGATTACGCTGCGCACTCAAGGGATGCATACGAAAACGCACTCCACCACCTAATTAGTGCACACAAGTCACAAATCCAAATCTGGAAAGGAATACATTTTGCCAGTTGGGGGATTAGTGCACGGCAGTAACAATCCACTACCAGTAAAGATACCACAATGCAGTATAAAAAATTCATGCAGGTGCGGTGAATAGCAGGTTCACAATCACACTGCTGCAATTACCCTATGGCACAATAAAAGGTGTCTGATTTAATGGCATGCATCGCACACACACTCACACATACACTACAAGTAATGCGTAGCAAATTGAAAACCTTTAGTAATATAATCAGATGTTTTAAACAGACAAATTATACAGTGCTGCACCACAACAATCGGCAAAAAAATTTCAAGAATTACTGAAAATATTACTGTGTACATTAACAGCTATACAAGAAAAATATAACCAAAACAGAAAGACTGCTTTTTTCTCCCAGTTAATGTACCTACACCACAAATATGCTCCTCCCCCAAAGCACATTTCACAGTACACAGACTGACTGTTTTAAATTAACATTCAGAATCCACGCACAGTAATCACTTGATGATATGAGCACAGAAGGGTTTCCTACAATTGATGTAGTAAATTTTGAGCAAAAAAATATGACTCAAAAAGGCGTTTTAAACAGCTTTTAGAGGTTTTGAGTCTCTGAGCTCTGAGAGCAAACTGTCTCCAGCTACCACTACACACACACTACCTAGGCCAGAACAGCGGCTGTGCAGAACAGTCTAGAGCCCATGTGACCTGCAATCCCTTGATTTACTGCAGAATTTCATTTGGAGCTCAATTACAAGGCGAAGTGAGGTGAATTACATTGATTTCAACGCCTTTGCATAGAGTTAACCCTGTACTTTCTGGAGCAGTTCAAGTGCTGGGGCTAACTGCATATAGTCAGAATACAGCAAGACTCCATTAGAAGAAACGTTACTATGGTAAGTGTTTTTTCTTTTCCCCTGTCTTGACTCCCTTTGCCAGTGTAAGTTCTGTTGCAGCCTTGGCTGCTCTTACTGTGCTCTTCACGTCCTTGTTTTTCTGAATGTACACTTCCCGTTCTTTATCCCCCAAAGCTCTTTTATAATTCTTGTATGTCTCCCTTTTGATCCTTAATGCTGTCTTGACTTAGTACAAGAACCATATGGGGTTTTTGTGTCTATTCTTTTTAGACACTGTCCTAACACATGCCTTGGTAGCCTCCAATATGGCCGGCTTAATTTGCCCCACATGTCTTCCACCTCTTTTTGCTCCTGTATCTCTGCCAGGTTACCCCTGACCATCTCCCTCATTTTGCCAAAGTTAGGCCATCTGAAATTTAAAACCTCTGCCCTAGACTGAGATTTTATTGCCCCAGGGTCCAGTTCGAACCACACAATGTTGTGGTCACTGTTGGCCAGTGGCTTCCTAACCCCGGTGACACAATACTGCCTCTGAGTTTGTGAGGACTGCATCTAGGATAGTATCCATTCTAGTCGTAGTTATTAACTAATTGCATAAGTAGGCAATCCTGAAGGGCGTCAACCGCCTTTTGACTACGGGAAGATCCAGCCACCAGGATGTCCCACTCAACATCTGGCATGTTAAGATCCCCTACCAATACTGCCTCACTTTTTTGAGTTATGCTTCTGATGTATTCTAGAAGTTCATCGTCCATGCACTCTGTTTGTCCTGGCGGTCGGTATACTACTCCTATGTACATGTACCGTGCAACCTAGCCCCCCAATCTTCATTTTAATTTTATCCTGCCTGAATAGGATGTAGCCTGGGTTAAAGTCATTCTTTTCTGAGGCCTACGTTTCTATAATGAACACCAGGTCCAAACTGGACTCTGCCATCAGTGTCTGCAGGTTACTCGACTTATTACCCAGGCTTCTGGCATTGATTCTTACCCCTTTCCATATTACGTTTTCCCTGCTTTTTCTTCCTGAGTTGCCACCTTCAGGGATGTTGCTGCCTGGCCCCTTGCTCGATCCCTTGATTTTTTTTTTGGCTCCTGCTTGATGCCTGATTCCTTGAGTTTTTCATCTGGCTCCTGTTTGAGGCCTTCAGTCGTGGGGGAGAAATTTCTGCTTGTGGGAGAGTGACTTTTAAGGTCCTAACCAGACTGCAATCTCTGATAGGTTCCCTAGGATTAGACTCCCCTTGATCTAGTTTAAATGGTCTAGATGAACGTCCATTTTGTGTTCCAGTGCACTCACTCCTTCCTTGGTGAGATGAAATCCGTCAAATTTGAAAAGCCTCCTCTCCCAGAAGTTCCCCCATGGGCCTATGATATGATATCCTTTCTCTTGACACCACTCCTGTAACCAAGCATTGAATTTGTCGATCTCCTTGTTCCTGATCGTGGCCTTAGAATCCCTTGAGAATGTTAGGGATGTTGTGTGTGTCTCCAACCTTGCGCCCAATTTAATGAAGTTTTTCTTGGTTTCTTCCACCATCCTTTCTGCTAGGTCATTTGTTCCCAAGTGAATCAGTACATTGAGTCCTTTCTCCACCTTGTCCATTAGCGTGCCGATGCATTCGGTTTCTCAGTACATTGATGCTCCTGGGAGACATTTAACTCCTACTATATGCTACATTCCTTCCCTTAGATGGGACTTTGTTCCTCTGATCAAGTCCCCCAGCACAAGTACTTGTTTGTCTCTGGATCTTCCCTGTTTTTCTTTGCTTCCTTCAGCTGCTGTTTCCTTGTTCTGCCCTCCATTTTCATCTTTGCTGTCTCTGGCTGCATCTTCTCTGGTCCGACCAGCTCCGCTGATCTGTTCTGGGCCTTTTCTTGATGAGCTAGGATCCTGCATCTTCTCTAGGGGTGTAAAGCGGTTCACTGTTGGAATGATACTTGCCCTTGTGTTGTCCGTTCCCTTAACTCCCCCTCTCCCCCCCGATCCGCCACCTTCCGCCCTGCTGGGCAAGTGGGTCTCTGGGGGAGAGGATGGGGAAATGTCTTCCATTAAAGCTGTAGATGCAGGTATGCCATCTCTATCCACACTGCAGCCAGCTGATTTCTCAGGTCGCCCAGTCTTCTGCAAGTAGGACACTGACCCAACCTTCCAAGCAGTCCTCGGAAAATGAGGGCCCCACATCCAGAACAAGTAACCACCTCCATCTTGAAAATCAAGGAAGAGAAAAGCAATTTACCAATTTCTGTAACCCAAAAGTACCTATAGTCAATCAAGCAGAAGTGTCTGTATAATTAAATCTAGCTGTGGGTGGGTGGCAAGACACAGTAAGACAGTAGTTAGCAACTCTTAATCAATCCCCCAGTACAGCAATTACAAAAGTATTTTACCGACTGAGACTAAACACTTGCAGCGTAGCTCCCAGTCTCCATCCTCTTGGTATGGTCTCTCTTGCTGATATTGCGACGGTCTTGCTGCTAGTACTGCTGTTTGATATGCCCGTGTCCTTCTCTGCTGAGTTGGCGTCTGTTTTAACCTAATCCGTAGCCCTTTTTATCTCCCTTTCTGCAATTTAAATTTGGCACCCTTTTTTCTCTTTATTTCACTACTTCGACTGGTTCTGTTGTGCCTACGTCACAGAGTAGCGATTATCCCTCTGCTGTCATCAGTTTGGTGGCTGCTCTTACAAAACAACTGGGACAGTGCCTAAAATCCAAGAAAACCAAAGAAATAACTTTTTAGACTATCGGACCTTCTGCCCCCTGTGTTTTCCTCCTCACCAAAATAGCTTCCTTTTGGTTCGACACTATCCTCACAAGTGAGGAACAGCACAATAAGACAGTAGCTAGGTAGCTAGCAACTCCAATCCATCCCCCAGTACAGCAATTATAAAAGTATTCTACCGACCGAGACCGAACACTCGCAGCGTAGCTCCCGGTCTCCTTTCCTCTTGGTATGGTCTCTTTTGTTGATGCAGCGATGGTCGTGCTGCTGTTTGATATGCCCCTGTGCCCTTCTCCACTGAGTCGGTGTCTCAGGAAGTATCAAGTAGGAGCACTGTTGAGTATAATGCTCATATCTCCTGAAAAAAAACATAACCAGATTCATGAAATTCCACTAATACCCTATCGACATCCCTCCCTCCGCAAAAAAAAAAAAGAATTTAAGGAACATAATCCCTCCCTCCTCCTCCAGCCCCTGCTCTGCCATGTGTCCCATCTGAGCAACATCAGCCAACAAATAGTTAAAAAGGAAAATGGATCTCCCGTGAAGACCATAAATATGCAAAGAAGAAAGAAAAAATGCCCAGATAGACAAAGCCCACTGGCATAAAAAAAAATATCCCAACTGTTGCATGAAAAAACACCTGGCTCCCTGAGCCAGAAGTATACGCTTAAAAATGGAGCTCGGTAACCACACTTAAAACGTTGCCCCTACAGAAAACTGTTAGCTGTGAAACTAGAAAAAAAAAACCAGATCTTACCTGTGTCAGTCTTCACCATTCATCAGTATTTGGGTAAAGCGCTGGAGCTAGGACCCTGTGGGAGGTTTTTTTTTCCCTCTGTGGGCGGAGTCGATGCAAGGGCGGCGCCACCCTTGAGGCCGATGTTCGCGGGTTGGTCGTTGGCTGCCGTCGACTCTGCCCTAGCCTCAGTTTTTTCTCTCCTGCCATCGAGTGTAGACCTCGTGAGGAGACTACAATCAAGAAGTGTGTATGTTTCGCGGCCTAGTTCGACCGCTAATATTTGTCTCTGTTCTGTCTCGCCCTGCTTGACGCAGCTTTCCTGGTTACTGGTAAGACTGTTCTATTTTATTTAAAGCAACGTCAAGTACTGTTTTTACTTTGTTTACCGCTTGGTCATGTCGCGTCCTGGGGGCAAGAAATCGTCAAAGGTGGGGTGGCCACCAATGCGTCTGTGTCCCTGCGGCTACCTTTACTCCTTCTCAGACCAGCCTGACTGCTGTCTTTCCTGCCTTGGCCCGGCCCATGACATGGACAACTGCGACACCTGCTTTTCTATTGACCGCCAAGTTCTTGAGTTGCATGCGTTTAAAGTCGGACGTGCGCTGCTGCCTTTCAGGAGCGGGTTTGCAGTCGGCGGGCCAAGGTCAGGACTGTCAACCCTTCCTCTGGGTCACCTCCTGGTCCTATACGGCTCGTGGAGGGGGGCCTCCACCACTTCCAGCCTTCCCATGGTGGGGGCGTCTTCCGCGATGCAGGAGGCCAAGTCCGGCCCTCTCGGGGGTCGGGCGGGAGGCACCGCTTGGGCAATCGCCTCTTCTGAGGCAAAGACTCCCCTGGTGTCGCGTCCTGGGGCCTGCGGGCCTGGGCCGATACTGGCCTCGATGTTGTCTGTTGGTGCCGCCCTTGACTCTGGTGCCACTTGCTGTGCTGGGGGCCTGGGCGGCGCTGGGCCATCCCTCGGTGCTGCTTTTGCTCCTGGCACCATTTGCGGTGCCAGGGATGGGGGCGGTGCCGTGGGAGGTGCAGATACAAGTCTTGGGGCCCTTTCTGGTTTTGGCGCCACGCTCTCCGCCAGGCCTGGAATTGGTGCTGTTTCTGCTGTCTGTGCCATTCACAGCGCCAAGGACAGGAGCGGTGCTGCGGTCAGTGCCGTTTCTGACCCTGGTGCTGTTTGGCACAAGGAAGAGACGGCGCTGCAGTGGGTGCTGCTACCGACTCCAGTGCTTTTCATGGTGCTGGGAGGAAGCGCGCACCACGGTCAGTGCCGTTTCTGACCCCGGCATCGTTCGCGGTGCCGAGGACTACTGCAGCGCCGGGCGCGGTGCTGCACTTTGGGTGCCACTCACGGTGCCGGGGCTGAGGGTGGTGCGACTCGTGGTCCAGGAACTGGCAGGGATCAGGGAGTGGTCTGGCATCGGACCTCTTTGTCCACCTCCTCAGAGGAGACTCTGGTTCTGATCCGGATTGGCTTCCGGATTCTTCGGAATCCTCCGATCCCTCGGTGTCCAGCACCTCGGCCTGCACTCAGCTTCCCTCTGTGGGTCGGACGATTCTTGTTGATTCTGGGGTCAGTGGTACTGACTAGCCGGCGGTGGTCCAGGTGGCCACTGCTGCGCAGCCCAGAGTCACCGGTTCATCTGTCCCTTCAGCTGGGGCACTCCCTTCCTTGGTGTGCCTGGACAGTCCAAGTTTGGGACAACCCAGTGCACCCTAGGAGGGAGAGGGTAAAGCACTCTGGGTAGATTCGGCTAAGGTTTGCCAGCTACCTAGGCTAGTGGTAGCGAGGAAGAGGGCTGTTTCAGAGTCTGCGGGGTCAGGGCTTGGCACGGCGGCCCCTCCCTGGGACCTGCCTGGGTCCTGGGGGGAGCCGTAGTGCAGATCCTTACCTTTCCCTTGCTCACTGCTTGAGAGGGGACTCACTTTGGAGGTCAGGGGCTGTCCTTTTTTAGCTCACACGGTCCCGATCACCTCACAGGAGGATTTCTTCCCACGGGCACAGCTCTAGCCATTCTGATCTGGTTGAATGGTTGTTAGCCGCTGGAACCTCCTGGTCTCCCTCCCAGTTGGGAGCTTTTGATAGTCTCCCCTGCCCAGGCAGAGGCCGCACTCCTGCTAGGAGCTTGGCCCCCATGCCTTTGTCTCCATCTCCTTCTCTCCCAGGTATTCCCGGTCCTAGGGGGACCTCTGACCTGGGAACAATTCAGGGCATCACTGCGCATTTCCCCAACTACCTCATTGCCATGGACGAGCAGGTGTTCCACTGCACTCCCGCGCAGCCTGACCCTGAATCACCGGACTGGTCGGCCTCCTCATTTCCCTCCTTGGAGGGAGAGGAGCTCTCTGCCCACATTTCCCCAGCGTCTGATTGCTCATCATATCAGCGCTTCCTCGTGAGGATGATTGACGAGCTCTACGTTACCCCATCCAGGCAATCCTGACCAAATGACACACGCCTTCCTGAGTGAGTACAGTGCGGCCAGCCTTGTGGTTCCTGCCTGGCCTGTCCCCTTCTGGGATGCATCACTTCGGCTCTGGCAGCATCCCTTTTCCACTGTTCCAGCCCCAAGGGACCTGCGCCAGTATTATTGCACTCCCCGTACTATGCCTCACACTTCTTCGGGTCTGATGTACCTAGACAAACCTTCTGGGCTTCGCACCCCGCACTGTGACCGACCCCCAGACTCTGACTCTGACTCTGTGGATTCTGATTTTTGGGGGAGAAGGACCTTCTGTTCGGCACGGATCCTTCTTTCCATAGCTTTGCATCAGGTCCACTATGCTTCCTATGACAGGTACTTGTGGTCCAGGCTAGGACAACTCCTAGAGTCAATGCCTGACATGGAGGAAACAAGGCAGGCCATCGCCCTCTCTGCTCAAGGCCTGGAGCTAGCAAGGCACCAAGAAAGGGCATTTTACGACGCCAGCGAGGTAGCCTCCAGGATTGTAGGGACATCGATCTGCACTACAGACGGCATGGCTTCGCCTATCCTGGTCGTCCCCTTGGCCCGGCATAGGGTGATTTCCTCCACCTTCCGGAGAACCCATCTCTTCTCCCGTAGGGTGCATTCCCTCTCCCACTGGGAGTTCCTCATCTCACCTGGACCAGTCTCGGGCCTCCCCAGGCCTGTAAGGGTTCTTCCCCCACTGGAGGCTAAGGGACTTAGTCCCTTAGGGACATATTGGGCCCCCTTCGGGGGGCTCGGTACTCACCCAAATAGTGATGAATGGGGAAGATTGAAACAGATAAGATATGAAAATTACGTACCTACCGTAATTCTTGATCTTTCTGTGTATCTTCGCCATTCGTCACTAAATCCTTTCCACCTTCCCCTTCGGGCCCCAGTCTCTGGGCACCCCCCACACCTTCCACCTCCCCCTGTTATTCCAAACCTCCTTTCGCTCCTTTCCCTTGTGGTCAGGACGGAAGGGGACTCTGGAGAGACACAGGCAGGAGTTTCTCCTTGGTGGGGGGGGGTCTCTGTCTGTCTGTCTCTCTCTCTCTTCCCCCCTTCCCTCCCTCCCACCTCACCTTTGGCGGTTCTTTTCCCCACTCCCCTGATTCTGGGGTGGGGGTGGAGGGACTGGCAAACTCCTGAGGGACTCTCTCTTTTTTCCTAGACCCCTTGTTTTCTTATTTTGGATGTCCCTTGAGACTAATCCTCTATATATTTTAGGAGTTTGTCCTTTTGGAGTTCTCTCCTTTGTTTGGGTGGGGGAGACATGCTCTTTGTCTACCTGGAACACTTTATATTTTTCCTAAAGTTGTTGGCTCCTGTGGGGCTATTGCTGCTGCCAAACTCCAGGCCTCCGCCTCCTTGGCAACCTGTTTCTCCTTCCTTCTAAATGGGCATATTGGGTGGACCAGGCAGTCCTTGTCTGCTATCGAAACTTATTTTAAGTTTTAGGGTTCCAGGTCCGTTTATGTCAAGAGCGGAGTCCTTTCCTCTTCCCACTTGTTTTCACTTTCTTCCTCCCTCCTCTTTTTCCAGAGATTGGGGCCCCTTTTCCCAATCCCTTAGACTAGTTTTCTCCTGTTCTGTCCTCTGTCCTTATTTCTCCTTTTGGTTTTTTATATCCTTTCCTTTTGTCTATGCCTTGGGCTCTGTTGCCCCACCCCTCTATCCCTTTCTTCCTCATTCTCCGGCGTCTCAGAACTGAGGCTAGGGTGGAGTCGACAGCAGCTAACTGCCAACCTGCGAGGAACGTCGGCCTCGAGGACGGCACTGTCCTTGCATCGACTCCGCCCATATAAAAAAAGGTTCCTGCGGGGTCCTAGCTCCGGTGCTATATCCAAATAGTGATGAATAGTGAAGATACACAGAAAGATCAAGAATTACAGTAGGTACGTAATTTTCATTTCTAGCGAAAATCCACAAGAGGGCAGCAAAGCCTAAGAAATGAAAACAAAAACTGCTGGCAGGTAGAACTGAGCTAGTCAGACAAAATCTAAGGCAAACTGGACCAAAGCACTTGCACATATTGAAAAGTGTCAACGACCTATATTCGCTGAAGTCAGACCAAACAATAGGGCTAGTACCGCCAAGATTTAATCCCCAGGGCAAGGAAAGAAATTAAAATAAGAAAAAAGAAACAAGAAAATATGGTAACCAAAAAGAATACCAACAGAATAAGTCAACTGAATGAATAGCCAGTGTTAGAGGAACCATAAAAATAGGTCAGAATAATTAGAAACTCGCCAAGAAAGAATCGAGAAGGGATTGGGGGGAGAAAGAAAAAAAGAGAGAAAATAGTTGTGAGAAATAAAAAGGGGGAAGGGAAAAAAGAAACGGGAAAAGAAACCAGTCTATATAGAAACAGTGCAAAACAACCAGACATACAAAATCTGAAAAATCAGCATCCAAAACAGAACAAAACTGCAAACACCAAGGGAAACTACTTACAATAAAGCAAAATTAAAAAGCCTAAGAAACAACCGCAGGAGGTGGAAAGAGAGGAGGAGAAAAGTAAATCTCCAGAAAACCAAAGAGAGAGAAGGTGCTGGGAAAACTTGAGTAATCAAAGGAGCAAAAGAGCAGATCTGAAACTGAGGTGAAAGCAAAGCCAATAACGGTAGGCAGAGACGAAAGAAATATATAAATTGGATAGAAGTAACGAAGAGAAAGGGAGAGAAAGAGTCCAGAAAGAGCCAGGATCCCAGAGCAGGTCTGAAAGATAAATTTGAAATAAAAATTGAAAAACAAAGTCAGAGCTAACAAAGGGTAACGAAAAAAGACACAGTCCTATGAAGAGTCACCTCTCTGAAAAGCCTGCATCCTGCAGCATGGCTTTGAGCTCCATCAAAGCTTGATCCTGCCGATGTTTCTTGCTGTAGGGAGAAGGCTTGGACCATTGATCTTCTGAAGGGCATGTTTCTCTCTAGAAGCCTCATAATCCATCTGGTCAGCTGGGAGATCAATATGGTGAGCCTGAAGTTCCTGGAAGGCCGATTCAGGATCCTCAAAGGTGCAGGTCCTTTCCAGAAAATGAATTTGGAGCCTGGCAGGATAAGGGGTAGCATATTTGAGTTTATGCTCCTTCAGAAGTTTCAGGATAGGAGCAGATGCACGCCTTTTGTCCATCAATGAGGAAGAATAATCATTGTCCACATAAAGCTGGTGACCTTTATTATATATCATTTCTTTTCTCCATGCCCTAACAAGGATCTCCTGCTTAGTGGCATAATTAAGAAAGCGGGCAACAACAGAGGGAGGCCAGGCTGTGGGGTTAGAGGGCTTTACTGAAAGGGCCCGATGCACCTGCTTAATCTGAAGTGGGGAGAGATCTTCAGTGTTCAACGGTGATGAAAAAAGTCCCTGCAAAAGATAGATCATATCTCGACCTTCCTCCCCCTCTGACAGACCACGTAAATGCAAATTACTGTGGCAGGAATGATTTTCAAGCACTTCACAATGATCTTGAAGGGCCTGCTGATTTTACATCACTTTTTTTGCTCCTTCCAAGCCATTGGCCGGCCTGTCCGTCTAGGCCCCCGCCCCACTGCCATGTTACTTCGCCATCCGCCGCCTTGTTATTGCTATAATCCAGGTAACCCGACTTATCCCTTTGGGAGGGACCCTCCTCCATGTAGGTGAACCAGGAGAGGAAAGTCACTCGAGGGCATTCCAACTGTATCCTGGGCGTGGCAGGGGTTGGCACGGACGGTCATGGTGAGCGGGGACTGGCCACCATCATCCGGTTAGCCAAGTGGCTAGTTTCCTTGTTTGCTTCCCAGCCCTCTCGCCATCTCCCATGAAATGGTTCAGCCGTGACAGCATCCTAGGGGCGGGGAGGTTCAGTGACACATCGAGGCCAAGTGGATGCTGTAAGCTTCTTCCTGGACTCCACTCCTGACGTCCGGGCTTGGGGCGCGAACCCGGGTCACCAGTGTGCCAATTGCATCACTTTTAACAAGTTGCATTCCAGGTAGTCGACCCGAGAGTCTGTGCTCGTAACCGTTTGATCCAGATTGCTGACCCTGGTCTTCAGGGTTGTCAAATAAGATTTGAAAACAAGATACAGAGCCCGAAATTCAGCATGAAATTCCCAGAGCTCGTCCAGAATTGCGTTTTAACGTTACGCAAGTCCATCAGCCGGGACCGTCGCCATACTCTGAGCCACCGCCACATCAAGGCCACTGGATTGATCAAGAGCTAGAGGATCAGCCATCAGAGCGCTAGGCTTAAGAGTTTTCTTTTTGCCTCCCATAAAAAAAAAAAATAGGTCAGCCAACACATAAATAGAAGCTTAGTTTTTTGTACTTGGAAAAAAATGGAAGCGGCTGTATTTTTAGGTGGTGACAAAGCTAAATTCTCACCCCGCTATCTTGAAACATGCCCTCACTGGAAGTCAGTCTGACAGTCTCTGTGTGGTCTACTGGATCAACAGACTGGGAGGGATGCATTCGTACCACCTTTGCAGGGAAGTGATGTGGGTCTGGCACTGGGCAATGGACCGCTGCTTGGAACTCTCGGCAGTCCATGTCCCAGGCATGCTGAACACCCTGGCAGACAGCCTCAGCAGGACTCAGTCCAGAATGCATAAGTGGGAGCTTCTGTCATCCATTGCAGAAGACCTGTTTGACAGTTGGACCTTTTTGCATCCCCAATCAACACAAAACTGCCCTATTTCTGCTCACTAGATCCAGGGCCTGGAGTTTTCTGGTGAGATGCGTTGTCCCTCTCTTGGAGCAGGAGGTTCCTTTATGTCTTCCCTTCATTTCCTGTGATTCACAGGGTGCTAGTCAAGCTGCAGATGGAGGGGGCCAGCATGATCCTGGTAGCACCCTACTGGCTGCGGGAGATATGGTTTTCATTACTGCAACAGTTAGCAGTGGAACCTCTGGTGCCTATACCTCTCTGCAAGGATCTGCTGACACAGGCTCAAGTGACCCTGGTCTGTCTGAACCTCAAGTCCCTTTGTCTGCACGCCTGGTTCCTGATGATGTAGCCATCGTCTGTTTTGTGATCTCCCAGAAAGTGACTGATGCCCTGGTGGTGGCAAGGAAGCCCTCCACTAGGGCTGCCTACACCATCAAGTGGAAAAGGTTCACCAGCTGGACCCTTTCGCCTGTCCGGGTGAGTCAAATCCTGCACTACCTGATCTTATTGTCTGACTCGGGCCTCCAGTATTCCTTCCTCAAGGTTCACCTTTCGGCTATATCTGCCTTTCACGAGCTGGTGGATGGTTGCACTGTAGCTCAGCTAGACGTAACTTGTACCTTTGTCAAGGGCATCTTGCACCTGAAGCCCCCAATCCACAACCTTATCCTGGCATGGGATTTGAATTTTGTTTTGGAAAAATTGACCCTTTCTCCGTTTGAGCCAGCCATTACTTGTGAGCTACGCTTCCTTTCATGGAAAGTGTTATTTTTGGTTGCTGTCACTTCTGCTCTGAGGATTTCCGAACTTCAGGCTCTCTGGTGTGAGGAGCCGTATTTGATTTTTCACAGATGGGGTGTGTTTGTGCATGAATCCTAAGATCTTACTTTGAGAGGGCTCTTGCAGTAGGTAATTATATATAGGACTGAAGCCGGCAGGTGTCAGGACCCCACGGAAAAATTTCTAGCTAGCAGTCTCTGCCGGGGGACTGCCCCCATGTCAGGTGACCGGCGTCAGGTGACGTCAGTACAAAGGGGCGATCCCCCATGCCAGCCTTCCAGTTCTTTCCCGTCATCAGCTTGTGAAAGCGCCTCGCGGTTAAGTTCACTGCTTCGTCAGTCTGTCTGTTATATTGCCGCCTTTTTTTCTCGATTTCTTGCAAAAACTTTTAAAGAGGACAGGAAATCATTTCTAACTGGCAGCTGTTTGTAAAGTTCTTATTCTCAGAAATGATATTCCTTCCCCTAAATTATCCATATTTAACTGTACCTGAATAAAAAGTGGTATATGAAACTATATTTTGCATTGTTTTGTTTTTATGTGCAGCATTCTTTTACAGTTCTCTTTATGGAACCTGTGATCTGGAGTTTTAACTATGTCACGGTTTGTGCACAGAACTCTGAGCATGGTTATGATGGGAGAGTAGCTCATGTTTAACATTCTGTACACAAACCATGACATAGTAAAAACTCCAAATTACTGGTTCCATGAAGAGAACTGTAAAAGAATGCTGCCCAAATCAACCAGATAATGTAAAATACAGTTTTTCTTATCACTTTTTATTCATGTACAGTTAAATATGGATAATTTAGCAGAATGCATATCATTTCTGAGAATAAGTACTTTATAAACAGCTACCAGTTAGAAATGATTTTCTGTCCCCTTTAATATCTGCTGTCCCCTTCTCCATCCGATTCGCATAAGAATAAGTGCGATTTGTGCGACGCCCAGCTCCCACATAAGGACGGACACTTCCTGTGCCTCTTCTGTCTAGGCCCGGAACACTCCATGGAGAAGTGCCAGCAATGGCAACAATCTAACACCGTCACCCACAGACCGAAGCAGCAGTCCCTGGAGGCTCGCCGTGCTGAAGGTAACGTGCGTCCCAGGCACCACTCCTTGGCGCCCGTCTTGGAGGTTACTGAGGCGGTGGCGCCACTCCCGTCAGGCTCACGCCCGGGCCCATCGGGAGCATCTGGGATAAAGGAGGCAGCCGCTTCTGGGAAGACCACCACTGTGCAGCCTTCCGGGTCGAGCGGGTCCGGTAAGCCGGATATCTGTGCCACCGCACGGACAAGGTCGCTAAGACACCCGACCCTCCGGGGCAACACATGGCCTTGAAAACACCCGCCAAGACAATTCCTCTATTGCAACCTTCGGCTGGCGTCGGAGAAGCTGGCGTCCGACTTATCGGAACTGGATCCCGCTGGTAAGGCGGATGTCAGCACCTCCAACGGACGCAAGGCGTTGGAGCTGACGCCAGACCCGATTGACCAGTCCGACGTCCCCGGCTCTCCGCTGCTGATCGAGGTTCCAGCGTCTCCCCGTTGGACCCCGGGGATTTTAGTCCTCTTCCCTGGGCGACACAGAGGATGCCAGTACGCTCCCGTCAGGTCTCCCTCCTGCTGGGCCGGATGACCTGACGGACTCTCGGATGCCGGCTCTGATGCCTGCCTATCGACAGCGGGCGACATCCCTTAATTGGACGCCACCCCGACGCCGGACCTGACTCCCGCCGAGCCACCTGTTCCTGGTCCGCCTACTGGGCCTCTCCCAGGGCCTTCTGCTCCGGCAGAGCCCCCGGGTTCCTGGGCATCCGACGCCATCCTACCTGGGACCGCAGTATCCTGCGCCGCAGTACCGATGCCGGCCTACCAGATGCTGCAGTACCCAGTGCCTCAGTACCAGACGTGGGGCTTCCCACCGTCTGGCTACGGATACTCGCATTACGGATACCCTCAATATCCGTACCCCCTGCCTCCTCCACCACCACCCCAGCTGCTGGTGGATCTGAAGGAAGCTGTGGCTTCCTGGTGGGCTGAGGCCAAGGCTCTGCTTACTAGGGAGGTGGAGAGCCATCTGCCGACGCCGGACCTGGTTCCGGATGCCCATCCCCGGAGGCGAGAGACTTCCTCCCCCTGACCCAACACCAGAGGTGAGCCCTCTGGTGCCAGGGCCGGGGAGGACACCCTTCCCCAAGGGGTTCGTTCTCTTCCCCCACGCCGGGAGGGGTCTTCATCTTCCTCTTCAGAGATCTCAGAATCCAGTTCAGCTGGGTGCTCCGAACCTGACTAGCCACGCACTCCAGACCGACCCAGGCCAAGGACTCCTCAGAGGTCGCCTCCGGAAGATCCTTTTTTTGTGGAGCTGCTGAGAAGGATCCAGGCGGTCCACGAGTGGCATTCTCTGGAGCCAGATCCACAGCAGAAGAAACTCTGTGCCCATTTGGATCTGCCCGAAACTGCTCCAACATTGATTCCACCCTGGATCGAGCCTCACGCAAACCTAGTTTCCAGTATTTGGAAACAGCCGTCGGCATTAGCCCCCCTTCCGAGGAAGGCAGATAGGCTATACCAGGCTCCTGAGGGTGTGGATTCTTTGAATACACACACCAAGGCCGACTCTGTCGTGATCAGCGCCGCTCACAGCCGGTCGGCGAACTCTAAACATCTCAGCTCGTCTCCACTGGATAAGGAATTCCGCCTTCTGGACCAGTACGGGAAG
This sequence comes from Neoceratodus forsteri, assembly GCA_016271365.2. NCBI lineage: Eukaryota > Metazoa > Chordata > Ceratodontiformes > Ceratodontidae > Neoceratodus > Neoceratodus forsteri. The sequence continues at coordinate 1,268,178,497 of CM057449.1, read as the reverse complement.
AAGGTGTACACTTCCTCCACTCTGGGGATAAGGGCCCTGAATTATGTCGCACATATGGGGGACTACCAGAAGACTATCCTGAGTGAGGTGGAAGCCAAGTTGGACTCCCTTCCTGAGTCCCAGACAAAGCAGGAAGCGGCTGATCTAGTCCGATCTGCTTGTTCGGCCAGTCTGCACATGATCCGTGCCATGTACAAGGCAGTGCACGCTGCCGGTCGGAGCTCGGCTTTTGCCGTAGGTCTTCGGCATCATGCCTGGCTCCGTGTGTCAGGTTTGGTCCCTGAAGTGCAGTCCGCTATTCAGGACGCGCCCTTCAGGGGTTCTGTGCTGTTCGGTGGGGATGTCAAGGACAGCATCACCGATCTGCAAGAGAAGAGCACTGCGGTTGTCTGTTGACTCTATGTACAGGCCCCCTCGGGGACAGCGCCACCCTTTTCGCAGACGTTCTCGGCCCAAAGCTAAACCTCGGAGCAAGCAGGCCAACAAACTTCGGGCCCCTCCGGCTGCCAAGCCCACCCTGCCCAAAAAAAGCAGCAGGAGCTTCAGCGGTGGCATTACCCCACACCTCCTGACTCCTCTCCTCTCCCACAGCCTCTGGACCTACCAGAGGAACCGTTAGGAGGGAGGGAGGGAGGTTCTCCTTCCATCTACCGGGTTGGGAGAGGATTACATGAGATGCTTGGGTGCTCCAACTGATAGCAGCAGGACACTCAGTCGAGTTTCTTCAGAAACCACCCTGAAAACCACCCCCCAGGTTGTCTTACTCCCCGTAACATCTTCCTCTGGTTTGGGAAGAAATATCCTCCCTTCTTCTGAAGGTGGCGATAGAGCCTGTCCCAGCCCACTTTCAGGGGACAGGCTACTACTCCCATTTCTTCCTGGTTCCAAAGAAATCTGGAGATGTGAGGCCTATTTTAGACCTCGGCTCCCTGAACACGTTCGTGGAGTACAAACAGTTCGAGTGCTCTCCCTGCAGAGCCTTCTGCCCTTACCTCGGCAGGGACAGTGGCTGTGCGCACTGGACATGCAGAATGCCTGCCTGCATATCCCTATATGCCCTTCCCACCACAAATTCCTTTGGTTTCCGTTCAAGGGGGACAACTACCAGTTTAAGGCCCTCCCTTTTGGTCTTTCTTCGGCGCCCTGAGTGTTCACCAAATGCCTTTCCGTGGTAGCAGTTCACCTGGTACCCAGGGAGTGCAGGTTTTCCTGTACCTGGACAGTTAACTCCTGGCGGCCCCATCCAGGGAAGATCTCCTGCGCTCTCTTTCTCTTACCCTGCAGGTTTTTACCAGCCTGGGTATTCCCATCAACCTGGCTAAGTCCCATGTGGTCCCCTCTCGGAGGCTCCAGTTAATTGGAGCGATCCTGGACACAACCACCGGCGTGGCCTTTCTGCCACCAGACAGGGTGAACACCCTCCAAGCTCATGCAAGCCTGCTGTCCGGTTGCAGGTGGGTCAGCACCAGGTCAGTCATTCACCTCCTCTGGCTCATGGCGGCTGCTATTCAGACAGTCCCTTGCGCTTGGCTCCATACGAGGATCTCTCAGTGGATGCTTCTAGTCTCAGTGGGACTAGATATTGGACGACCTAGACCAAGAAGTCCTGGTTTCCAACCCCATGGTTCGGGACTTGCAGTGGTAGATGGTACAAGAGAACCTTTGCCGGGGAGTTCCCTTCTGCCTCAAACCTCCCTCCCAAACTTTGACAACAGACGCCTCGGGAGAGGGTTGGGGAGCCCATCTAGGGTCTCACAGGACTCGGGGCTCCTGGTCCAGGCTCGAGTGGACTCTTCATATAAACGTGCTTGAGCTCAGGGCCGTTCTGTATGTTCTCCAAGCTCTGAACCTGTATGTGCTTCCTGGTCATCTGGCTGTCCAGACGGACAGCATGTGCATAGTCTGGTGCATCAACAAGCAGGGAGGAACTCGTTCCTACCCTCTATGCATGGAGGCAGTGAGAGTTTGGGATTGGGCTGTGCAACACAACCTTCACCTGATGGTGGTTCATGTTCCGGGGGTCGAAAATACGCTGGCAGACCACCTCAGTTGGTTATCAGCAAAGGCTCACGAATGGGAACTGGATCAGGGGGTAGTAGACAGTCTCTTCCTGCGCTGGGGAACACCTCAGATAGACCTGTTCACGTCTCCTCAAAATGGAAACTTCTGCCTTCTGCTCGCTCGCACCAGGGCAAGGCATTTTTTGGAGGGACGCTCTGTCTCTAGACTGGAAGGACAGATTTATGTATGCCTTCCCCCTGATTCCCTTGATTCTGAGGGTGTTACACAAACTCATCTCAGATGGAGCTTGCGTGATCCTTATCGCTCCTTTCTGGCCCAGGTAAGTTTGGTTTTCTCTTCTGCAACAGTATTCAGAGGAACCTCCACTTGCTCTTCCTCTGTCGCAGCTTTTGTTAACCCAGGATCAGGGGACCCTGATTCATCCAGGTCTCAAGTCCCTTCAGTTGCATGCATGGCTCCTGCAGACGTAGCTCAAGCCCGATTTAGGGTCTCCCTGCTTGTGGCTGAGATTCTGTTGGAGGCCAGAAAGCCTTCCACTAGATCTACCTATGCCATGAAATGGAAACGGTTCTCGATTTGGGCCTCTTCAAAGGATTTTGAGCCATTCTCGTGCCCTGTTGGGAGAATTCTGGACTATATGTGTCCTCTCTTTGACCTGGGTCTCAGCCATTCTGCTTTGAAAGTTCATATGGCGGCTATTTCCACTTACCATGTTCCTTTTGGGGACAGAACTTTCATGCAGCTTGAAGTCTCTTAAGACTTTTCTTAGAAGGGTTCTCCATTTGAGACCCCTTATTCGCATTCATGCCCCTTCTTGGGTTCTGAATTTTATTCTTGAAAAGCTAACTCTGACGCCTTTTGAACCAGCAGACTTGGAGTTCCTATCCTGAAAGACTCTCTTCCTAGTGGCCATTACTTCAGCTCGATATATTTCCGAGCTTCAGGCCTTGATGTGCAAAATCCCTTATTTGATTTTTCACAAAGAACGTGTGGCTCTGTGTACCAACCCTAAGTTTCTCCCAAAGGTGATAGCGGACTCTATGCTGAATCAATCCATTGAGCTACCTGCTTTTTTTACGCAACACTCGAATAAGGGGGAGTACCTCTTGCATACTTTGGATGTTCATAGAATACTGAGATACTACACCACTAGGACGAAGGATCTCAGGAAATCTGATCAGCTTTTTGTCTCTTTTGCTCACAAAAGAAAAGGCAATGCTGTTATCAAGCAATGCCTATCTAAATGGCTGACTCATTGTATCACTTTCTTATTTTTATGTATTTTATTTAGTTTTTGTTGACCAGGTAAGTGCACCAGACAATTCCTGCCTATTTTCAGGCATGACCCGGGGGAGGGGGATACAGATGAATGCCAAATGCCTGTTTTAATGCTTTGTACTGCGCCCAGAGCCTCTGGGATTGGGCGTCTTTTAAATAAATTTTGCCTTGCCTTGCCTTTTGCCATCTTCTCCAGATGGGGCACCCCACAGATGGATCTTTTTGCAACCCCGGACAATCACCAACTTCCTCTCTTTTGCTGCAGGCCCCCAGTGTTGGGCTCAGTCCCCCTGGATGCCCTAGTTTTCAGTTGGGAAGGGAAGTTCCTGTATGCTTTTCCCCCCTTCCCTCTCCTGTTCAAGGTGCTAGTCAAAATCAGGTCTCAGTCCTGCAGGGTGATTCTGATTGCTCCAGACTGGGCCAGACAGGCCTGGTACCCTCTCTTGTTGTCCTTAGCAGTCCACTTTCCCCTATCTCTTCCCAGGAATTACAACCTGTTAACATGTGCTCAGGGGAGGGTTTGGTATCTGAATCTCAAATCTCTCAATCTCAAGGCCTGGCTCTTAAAGAGTTAGAGTTTGCTGATTTGCATCTCTCTCAAGGTGTTCTGGATATTTATTTAGCTTTTGTTGACCGGGTAAGTGCACTAGACAAATCCTGCCTATTTTCAGGCATGACCCGGGGAAGGGGGATACAGATGAATGCCAACTGACCTTGAACCAGAATAAGCTGTTGGTGGTATTTTTAGTGAATGAGGGAAATTTGACCAGGACAGCGGGGAAGTTCCCCTACTCTTTTCGATAAGTGCCATGTGATCTGTAACATCCACCTGAACTACCACCAATCCAGGGAGATGGGACCTCAGTTTAACGTCTCATCTGAAAGACAGCACCTCAGAAGTGCAGCACCCCTCTCATGCTGCACTACAGTGTCAGTACTGGGATATTAACCCAAGTGCAAGATGTGGGAACTGAACCCACAGCCTTCTGATCTCCCGGCCTCAGAGGAGTGTGCTACCTACTGAGCCACTGGCGCTTTCTGTTACGACCAAGTATCCACAAGACCCTGCCGGGTCAAGTCAGAGACCACTCCACTAGAGGTGTCACTCCTCTGCTGCTTGTTTCAGAATCGTCAGCGGCTGACATTTGTGCAGCCGCCCGCTTGGACTTCTGTCCACCTTCTTTACGAATATCATAGTTTGACATTGCCTCTGTCAGAGAGCAGGCTTCGGCTGGCGGTTCTGCAAGGTCTCCTTTCTTGAGACCCTTACAGCCGGAGGTTCTATGGTTGTGTAGTTTTCCTCCTCCCATGTGCTTCTCCTTGTTCCAGACTGCTTGGGACTAAGTCCTGTATGTAATTACCTAGTGCAAGAGCCCTCTCGAAGTAAGATAGTACAGTTACGTAAGACCTTACCGTAACAGTAGATCTTCGAGAGAGGCTCTTGCAGTAGGTAATGCCTTCCCACACTCCATCCCCTTAGCTTTTTCAGCTCCTTTTCCAGGAAGGGAAATATCCCTCTCTCTCATCTTGCCTTTTTGGGCCTTTGGCAGGAAAGAACTGGAAGGCAGGTGTGAGGGACCGCCCCTTTATACTGACGTCACCTGACGCCGGTCACCTGACATGGGGGCAGTCCCCCGCCAGAGACTGCTAGCTAGAAATTTTTCCTTGGGGTCCTGATGCCTGCTGGCTTCAGTCCTATATGTAATTACCTACTGCAAGAGCCCCTCTCAAAGATCTACTGTTACGGTAAGTTCTTGCGTAACTGTACTTTTTTTCCCCAAGATGATGTCTGAGTTTATCCTGAATCAGTCTGTCCACCTGCTTGTGTATATTCCAGAGCATGCCAGTCCAGGGGAATTGTTGCTCTATACATTAGATGTGCGCAGAATTCTGAAGTATTATCTGCTGCAAACTAAGGACTGCAGAAAGTCAAAGCAGATTTTTTGTTTCTTTCGCCCAAGGAAGAGAGGGCATTCAGGTTTCAAGACAATGTTTGTCCAAATGGTTGGCCAGTTGTGTTCTGCTACAACAGACATGGCAAGGAGTTGCCAGGGGCGGTGAAAGCCCACTCCACAAGGGGCATGGCTAACTCTGTGGCTTGTTTCAAAGGGATCTCAGCAGCTGACATTTGCGCTGCTGCCACCTGGATTACAGTCCATACTTTCACCAAGCACTACAGTCTGGACTTTGCCTCCAGAGCCAGTGCAGGCTTCGGCGGGGCTGTTCTTCAGTGATTCTGTCTTAGGCCTCCATCTGCCTGCCTCCTAGACTGTCCTGATGTGCTTGTAACTGCTTGGAACTCGTTCCTACAGTATGACCTGATGACTGAGATACCCTCGAAGAAGATAGAACAGTTAAGTAAGAACTTATTGCAACAGTAGATCTTCCAGGGGATTTCAGTCATCAGGTCAGCCTTCCCTCCCACAATCCCCTTATTTGGGGGTCCTCTTTTCAGATTGGCTATCTGGTGTCTCCAGCCTTTTACTTTGGCCTGGGCACCCCTGTGGCAGTAATTTGCTTCATTGGTCTCTGGGAGGGAAAGAACTGAGGAGAGAGTGGGGTTGCTCACGCCTTTATAGGGTTGCTGACAGCATGGGTGGCCCCCAGTTGTACTGCTGGAAAATCTGTGTGGATTCTGCTTCATGACTGTAAAGTTCCTACGGTGTAGCCTGATGACTGAGATCACCTCTAAGATCTACTGATCTTATTTCGAGAAACAGCTCTAGCAGCAGGTTACACCATTAGGACTAAAGCCGGCAGGCAGCAGGACCACAAGGAAAACTTCTAGCTAGCTACATTTAGCGGGGGACTGCCCCCGGCGTCACATACATCATAAAAGGGGTGGTACTGCAGCATCCCTCAGTTCTTTTCCCACCATCGACTCACAAGCATTGGCTCCACGGATGCCTTCAGCTATCGAAAAACGCCATCACTTGAGTATTTATTCCTTATTTCTTATTATTACTCGAACAAGTTTGATTTTCTTTTCTACATTCGCATGTCATCTTCCCCAACATCCTCTGTCGAAAGACGCTCCTCTAAGTGCGCGTGTGGCAAACAAATTCCTTTTAAGGACCAGCACACGGCCTGTGTCAGGTGCCTAGGCCCAAAGCACGATACTAAGGCCTGCTCCATTTGCCAAAACTTTAACAGCCGCACGAGGATCCGCAGACAGAAAGTCTTGGAGACCTTCCTTTAAAAAAAAAAAGATTAGCAGCCATGCAGAGAAGTTCCTCCTCTCGGGAAGAGTCATCCCACAGATCAGGGAAATGCAAGGAAAAAAGAGAGAAGGAGAAAGAACGCTCCCCATCTACGCGGACGTCCGACTCCAGGGCTAGCTCGGACTCTGCCCTCTTCACCAGATCTCCGTCTTGGGCAAAGACCCAATCTTCAATGGCCGAAGTCCAGACGTTGGGTGGTACAGAGAAGACATCCACCCTTCAGCCTCTTGAAGTCCAGCCCAAGGACTCTTTGCATAGCTGTCAATTGGGCTTTTCAGGCCGATCTGCTTCGACAGATCGCCCACCTAAGGTGCACTCCAAGTTGTCCGCTACTGCAGGCCCTGACTCCCTGGACCGGTGCCGGGACACCGACCACAGGTCTGTCTCCCAACCCCCCCATGGGTTCCATTGGGACGTCCATTAAGCGGACCACAGATCTGACATCACTCAAGCGGACCTCTGACCAAAAACGGACATCAGAGAAGACGCCCGCCAAATGTCCTAAGGACCAGTCAGAGGTCCTTGCTCACCAGAAGGACAACACCTCATCTGTACCAGATGTCTGGCATCTACTGTAGGACGTTAGGTCGACGGTACCGACGCCAGAGTCGAACATATTAGTGACGACCAGCGGCAGGAGGAAGACTTCTCAAATGACCCGACGCCACCCAAGGACCAGTCAGCGGGCGCATCGGGCCACAGAAAGCCTGATACAGGCAACAGGCAGACACCTAGAGAGGAGCCAATGCCAGGTCAGTCATCTGGCCTTAACATAAATGAAGTTAAGGAATTGTTTTCCTATTGGTGGGAAACCATTAGGAAGGACATAGTTCCAGTAAAGCCTCCAGTGGAGAACCTACCTCCTTCGAAAGAGAAAAGCCCGGACAGACCACCCCTAGAGAGGAGACTCCAATACTTAGGGGCAGGTCCAAGGACAAAAGGTCTCACAGGGATGGGAAGCGGCCGAGATCTCCCTCCCAGACCCCTTTCCGCTCTCCTAGTGCACATAGACCTAAGAAACAACGCAGGAAATCACTCTTCATTATCGGAGGAGTCTCACTCCATCTTCTAATCCCAGGAATCCACTAATATTATTACTCTTTGCAGCGCCCCTTTAAATCAGCACTGCCCCGGAGCCAAATAGAATGCTATGCTAATTATGGAATGTTTAGCTCGTGCATTCACTTTCAAACTGCCCTATTCTTACTGCCTGGATTCTACCTCAGATTTTCAGTCTCTGCTGCAAAGTTCAGACGCCCTGGAGATCTCTCTATCAAGATCGTCTAAATTGTGCATAAGAACAAAAGAACCGTAAGTATTTTGTCTTATTTTTTCGTTACTGCCTTATTCTTATTGAGTTTTAGCAATTTTACCTCATTTTTAAGTTAGTTGTTTTTCTTATCGGTACTACGCAGTTCCTTTGAACCGTGGGGCAACAGATTGCTTGGTAAATTTCAAAAGAAAACTCTAGGTAAGTTTCTGAGTGTTTTTAGTTTTAAAACATTTAAATCTTCTATTTTGAACCGAGGTTTTCTGGTTCTAATAGCTGTTCTCGGTTCCTGAACTGATCGGAACCTCGGTTCTGTTTAAAAATTGTCGGTTTCTGAACCGACCGCTTTATTACTGAAACAGACTGCTAAATCTTTAATATTTTCATATTTTGCCGGTTTCTGAGTCCTGTTTTCTTATAATGTCGGATAAACCTAAAAAGAATTGTGTTAAATGTGCAGAGGTTTTTGCTAGAGCTGACAAACATGATCTGTGTCTGCTCTGTCTTGGTGTAAAGCATTTCAGTGAAGACTGTGAGATTTGCAAGTCTTTCCCTGAAAAATCTGTGAAGAAGCTCAGGGAGAGACCGAAAAGAAGGCTTGAAGAGGGGTCCCTGGGCTCTGACTAGTCCACCCCCTCAGAAAATGTGGCAATTCTTTTAGAGCCTCAAAATCCACCCCAGATATGGGTGAGGGCTCTAGTAAGAGAGGCAATCAGCCGTCTGACTCTCCGGTGCCTGCCAAGAGACTTAAAAAAAAGTAAGCACACTGACACCCCGGCTGAAACGCCTCAAGGGGTCCCTCAGGTGCCATTACATACTTCCTCTCCTGCTGATATTTCACAAGCCCTGGCTTTGTTACAGGTGCTGCAGGGCCTGCTCCCTGCCCAGCAACCTGTAACTGCTCCACCTGATAAAGCTGCTGCCACCCCTCTGGTGTCTGTTTCCATTATGGTGGTGAGGTTGATGAGGAGGAGGAGGAGGAGGAAGGAATAGAGCCTGAGGTGTCACCGAGCAAGATTTTCATCTCTGCCGCCGCCCCAAGGCTCTCATGTGAGGATTTTTCCTTCCATTTTCTTTCATTGAGAAATGGTGGAAACACTGGACAATTGAGGAGGTACAGGATGAAAAGAGGATCAATATATGGAACTAATGGGCTAACACCTCAAAATGACTTCTCCTTCCTCTCTATAAATTTTTCAGAAAATATATTCTGGAAATATTAAAAGCTCCTCAGGCTGTCACACCTATTGATAAAAAATGTGACAAAAAGTACCAACTGGAAAGATCTGGTGCTGACTTTTTATTCAGCCATCCTGATCATCGGGGCATTGTGCAGCAGGCAGCCTGTGAGAAGGCCAGAACCCCCTTGTCTTCTCATCCACCTGAAAAAGATTCCAGAAAGGTGGACAGTGTGGCTAAAAGGGGATACCTATCAGCATCTCTTGCTATCAGGCAAGCCTCTTATCAGGCCTATGCTGCTCTTTACCAAAAGGCTTTATGGTAGTCTGTGGTGGATAATGTAGAAGCAAATCCTTCTCTCACTGTTTCTGAATTGCTAGAGACAGCCAAATTGGGTTTGGAGGCTTCCAAATACCAATTCCAGGGGCAAGTCTGCATTTAGAAGACCTTTCTTTCAGGTGCAGGCTGCTCCACAGATACAGTACCAACCCCAGCAGACTGGCTTCTACAGGGCCAGGGGCAGATGGGGCTCCCATAGAGGGTCCCATGCTACCCAACCTTAGCAAAAGCAGAATCCCTGACTCTTCCCTTCAGGCTGCCTCTCCACATCCAGTAGGGGGCAGATTTTCCCACCATCTCCAGGACTGGTCAAAAATAACATCAGACAGGTGGGTCCTGGAAATAGTAGGTCAGGGTCTCTCCCTTTGTTTCAAGTCCCTTCCCCCTATAAGGGTAAAACGTTTTGCATCAGTTCCTCCCTCACAAAGAGAGAGTTGCTGGAGCAGGAGGTAAAACACTTACTACTGTTAAAAGCAGTCCAGCCTGTTCCACCCGACCAAAGAGGGCAAGGGTTCTACTCAGGTATTTCTAACAACAAAAAAGGCTGGAGAGTGGCGGCCTATACTAGACCTCAGAAGTCTAAACAAGTATTTGGTCAAACCCAAATTCAAAATGGTCACAATGGCAATAATTCTGCCAACACTACAAAAAGGGGACTGGTTGGCCTCTCTGGATTTAAAAGATGCATATTTTCACATCCCTGTCAGAGAAACACACAGAAGATATCTCGGGTTCTCCCTCCCCTCAGGCCACTACCAGTTCTTAACACTTCCTTTCGGACTTACCTCTGCACCAAGGGTATTCACAAAGTGCATAGCAGTAGTAGTGGCACATCTCAGAAAACTGGGTGTCACAGTTTTTCCATATCTGGACGACTGGCTGATTGTGGGGAAAATCCCAACAAGTGTCAGAACACTTACTATTAGCTCAAAGTGTTCTCTCCTCCCTGGGGTTTCATCTGAATGTCAAATCTGTTCTCACTCCAGTCCAAGTATTGCAGTTCATAGGGGCAGAACTCAGTACAATTTTGGGGATGGCCTTCCTAGCTTTGGAAAGGATACAGGTTATTCAGCTTCTGGCAAGCTCATTCGTCCTGGGCAGGCCAAAACCAGCTTCTCAGTTTTTGCAGCTACTAGGCCACATGGCTGCAGCAACAACCACAGTCATGGGCGCCAGATTCCAGATGAAAGACATTCAGTTTCAGCTCAGGACCCATTGGTCCCAGAGACGAGATCCACTTTCAAAACTAATTCCTGTGACAAAAACTCTTCTACAGGCCCTCCAGTGGTGGAAGGATCCGGACAATCTAAGGGAAGGGGTGCCTTTCCTACAAGAGCCCCCCTCCTTGGTGCTTACAACAGATGCCTCCCTCCTAGGATGGGGTGCTCACCTAGGGGACCACACAGTTCACGGCTCCTGGAGCAGTGCAGAGTCACTTCTGCACATAAATCTTTTAGAGTTGAGAGCAGTGTACCTAGCCATTCAGGCTTTCACTCATCTCATAAAGAGAAAAGTGGTTCAGGTCAGAACAGACGATACCACTACAATGTACTACATCAGCAAACAAGGAGGGACAAGATCCACTCCACTATGCACAAAGGCAATGAAAATATGGAGCCTGAGTTACTCCATAAATGCCTCCCTACAAGCAATTCATCTGCCAGGGAAGGACAATACACTGGCAGATGCCTTGAGCAGGATAAACCAGGCCCATCACGAATGGGCACTGAACAGTCAAGTAGTGCAAGTCCTATTCAGGCGGTGGGGAACCCCAGAGCTGAATCTTTTTGCTTCCCACCACGATCACCATTTACCCCTTTATTGCTGCAGGACCCTAGTGAAGGGAACTGTCCTAATGGATGCCCTGATTCAAACAACATGAAGTCTTGCTATATTATGACATATGCAGTATAACCCCAGGTTAGAACTGCTCCAGAGGTGAAAGAGTTAACTTTCCATGCAGGGCTTGGAATCTTCAGCCCGAGTTCGGTTGAACACTCTGTCTGTTGAAGCTCAAACTTAAACTGTCAGATTCTTTACTCCGCCTCACTGAACAGTCGCTCCGGAGATTCCTCCTGCTGCTCGGTTCGTTTGTTGGTTTAAAAGTGTATTTCTCGGTTTATTTATCAAATTTAACCGCAAATTGTCGGTTCAAGCTCTGTCTGTGGTATTGTAAGTAATAGATAGGCTTTGTTTATTTTTGTGTGGAACTTGTAAGCGTCTTTTCGGTTCGGTTTGAACCGATCAATTCGGTTTAAAATTACTTTCTAGTCCTTTAGAGTGTGGTTCCCGGTTCTTATCGGTTCTAAAAAACGGACTTTATTACGTTTTTTTCCACGACCCGTGACACGGTTGGGAACCGATAAGTCTTGCTTGGCAGATTACCATTAATGGGCAAGTTTTGGTTAGGCTGGCACTATGTCTGAGAAACCAAAAGAAAACCGGACCCACTGGGTTTCAGCACTATGGCCTCTGTGGGAAGCCTTGCTAAGGCTGACCCACACACCACTTGTGTATATTGTCTGGGTTTGACCACCTCAATGCAGACTACCAGATTTGTAAGAATTTTCCTGCTGCCACCGTGGAAAAGAGTTGGTAGGCTCAGGGAAAGGAGGCAAAAAGTCCGCTGACCTGGATGGCCAGCCGGTTCGGTTCCAACCGAACCTGAGGGAGTGCCCTCTGACCAGGGCGATACTTCCTCGGGCAAACGAAGTGCCAGCTCTGAGGAGCCGGTTCCAACTAAAAGGACTAGAAAGTCAGCTAGTTTGGGGCCAAAAGTTATTTCTCCAACTGCTGAGGAAATAGCCAAAGCTATTCAAATTGTCCAGTCTCTTTCCCTAGTTCCGTCCGAACCGACAACATTAGGGAAGCGCTCAGTTCGGATGGTTCCCCCGGTTCAAGATTATGATTTTGAGGATTTTTATGAACCGGAGGAAGGGGAGGAGGGGTATGAGGAGAGTGAGTGTGATTTTGAAAGTCTGGATGTGCCCATTGAACCGGACATCTCTCCAGACAGACCCTCAGGGGTGGATATTCCAGAGTCTAGGAGACTGTCTATTCCCTTGCACAAATCTTTTAGGAAACAGACAGTAAAAATTCTGAAAACTCCTCATTCTATCCTCCCTGTGGATAAAAGGATGGACAAGAGGTATGCTTTATCAGGCTCTGATGCGGAGTTCCTCTCCCAGCAGTGCAGCCATGTGGGGGTAGTGCAGGCTGCAGCCTGTGACAAGGCTAATATTCCTCTAGCCTCTCACCCTCCTGAAAAGGATTCCAGGAGAATGGATGCCATGGCAAAGAAACAGTACATGGCAGCATCTTTGGGACTCAGACAGGCAAATTATAAAGCACGCAGCTAGGTACCAGAAATCCAGATGGGATACTGTCCTGGCCCTAGCAAAACAGGCCCCTGACCAGCTTGCCAGGAGCTGGAGCAGGTGGCATGCGATGGTATTGAGGCATTCAAGGTGCAATTTCATGCTGCAGTAGACTCTAATGATGTTTCATCAAGAGTCATGGCTACATCTGTGTCTCTTCAGAATGGCCTGGCTCAGATGTACTGCCCTGTCACAGGATACTCAGTCTAAGGCTATGGATTTTCCTGTTGTGGGCAATTCTCTGTTTGGGGAGCAGATGGAGAATTATATGAAGAAAATGGATAGTATAGGACCACCTATAGGTGCACAGGCCAAAGAAGGCAAGCCACTCCTCAAAGGCAGCATGTCCGGGGCAGAGGCAGGCCTTTTCATAGGCCTTTACCAAGCCAGGCCTCCTCTTCTGCTTATGCCCAGAGGGGTTCTTTAGAGGAAGGGCAGAAGGGTTCTAGTAAGCCTGCTTCTACCCTTAACCCAAAGCCCTGCAAACAGGCTCCTGATGGGGTGACCAGGCCGATTCTCCACTCACGGTGAGGCAGGCTGGCTTACTTTGTCCAGGACTGGAAGTCTTTAACATCAGACAAGTGGGTCCTGGAAGTAGTAAGCCAGGACTGGTTCTCAGCTTCAAAATTTCGAAGATGAGAGCCAGGTCTTTCCACCTGCAAACCCATCAGAGGCGCTTGCCCTGGAAGCAGAAGTTTCTTCCTCCTGGCTCTCAGAGCTGTGGAAAGGTTCCTCCCATACACCAGGGCAAAGGGTTGTACTCCAGGTACTTCCTTACCCCAAAAAAGACAGGAGAATGGCGGCCCATCCTGGATCTCAGGTATCTAAACAAGCACCTTTTAAAACCAAAGTTCAAAATGATGGCTCTGGGAATCATTTTACCCTCTCTAAGGCCAGGGGACTGGCTAGCCTCCCTGGACCTCAAGGATGCCTACTTCCATGTTCTCATCAGAGCTCCCATCGAAAGTACCTCAGATTCGAACTGCCCTCATGCCATTACCAGTTCAGAGCAATGCCCTTCGGCCTCACCTCAGCCCTGAGGGTGTTCACAAAATGCCTGGCAGTAGCAGTTGCTCATTTAAGAAGGCAAAAGATTGCCATCTTTCCTTATCTGGACGACTGGCTCATTGTAGGCCAATCTCCAGAACAGGTCAAACTACACTTACAAGTAACCCAGCAACTGCTTACATACCTAGGTTTCCTTCTCAGTCTTCCAAAGTCAGTTCTGGAGCCTGTCCAGCTTCTTACCTTCATAGGCGCAGAACTGAACACAAAAGAAGCCAGAGCCTTCCTCCCTCTGGAAGGAGCAAGGACTTTGGTCTCTCTGGCCTCTTCTTTCACCCTGCAGGTCTCTCGACCAGCAAGGCATTTTCTGCAGCTCCTGGGGCACATGGCTGCTTCTACAGCAGTAGTGCAGGGAGCAAGATTTCAGATGAGGACATCCAGCTCCATTTGAGAGCCTTTTGGTCTCAAAGGACAGATCCTCTAACCAAGTTGATACCAGTGACTCGAACCCTGATCCAGGCCCTTCAGTGGTGGCAGGATCAGAGCAATCTGAGACGGGGGGTTCCCTTCACTCCCCAGTCTCACTCCTTGACCTTTACTACAGATGCATCCCTCTTGGGGTGGGGAGCTCACATGGGTGACCTTTCCACCCAAGGGCTGTGGTCCCCTCAGGAATCTCTGCTCCACATCAATTTGCTGGAACTCAGAGCAGTTTTTCTAGCACTCCAGGTTTTTTCCACATCTGTTCAGAACAAGGTTGTTCAGATCAGAACAGACAATACCACTACAGTGTGGTACATCAACAAGCAAGGGGGCACTCTGTCTACGGCCTTGTGCACCGAAGCAATGAAGTTGTGGTCTCTGGCTTATTCTCTGAACGCCTTCCTCACGGCTGTTCACCTCCCAGGCAAGGACAATGTCCTAGCGGATGCCCTCAGCAGAATTTCCCAGGGCCATCACGAATGGGCACTGGATCCCCTAGTCCTGGAGGTAGTATTTGCCAGATGGGGCACCCTTAGATAGATCTCTTTGCAGCCCCAGACAATCACCAACTTCCCTCTTTGCGCAGGCCCCCAGTGTTGGGCTCAGTCCCCTGGATGCCTTCCTGCTCAGTTGGGAAGGAAGTTCTCTATGCTCCCCTCCTTTTCAAGGTGCTAGTCAGAATCAGATCTCAACCCTGCAGGATGATCCTGATTGCTCCAGATTGGGCCAGGCAGCCCTGGTACCCACTCCTCATGTCCTTAGCAGTCCACCTTCCCTGTCTCTTCCCAGGAATCATAACCTGTTAACCTGTGCCCAGGGAGAGTTTGGTATCTGAACCTCAAATCTCTCAATCTCAAGGCATGGCTCTTGAAGAGTTAGAGTTTGCTGACCACACCTTTCCCAAGGTGTATTGGATATATTGAAGGCCTCTAGGAAGCCTTCCACTAGGGCTACTTATAATTCAAAATGGAAAAGATTTTCCATATGGTGTGCTGGTAAGCATATTTCCCCAGAATCTGCTGGCGTGCCTACGATCCTGGATTATTTGGTGCGTTTGAATTCCTTGGGTCTGAGACCAGCTACTCTAAAAGTGCACTAGGGAGCTGTGTCTGTCTTCTTATCAGCAGGTAAGCCCTTTTCTTTTTCAGCTCACCCTGTGTTCTCCAAATTTTTTAAAGGATTGCTTCATACCAACCCTCCATTCAGGGACCCTGCCCCTGCTTGGGATCTTAATATTTGCTTTGCTCAGCTTATGCAACCCCCTTTTGAGGTTAAGTACTTGACTTGGAAAACTGTGTTTCTGGTAGCCATCACCTCTGCCAGGCGCATAAGTGAGCTACAAGCATTGTCAGTGGAGCCTGATTTTATCTCCTTTCATAGAGATAAGGTGGTCCTCAGGACTAACAGGAAGTTTTTGCCTAAGGTGGTTTCAGACTTCCACCTAATCAATCCATGTCTCTTCCTGTGTACTTCACTGACCATTCCTCCTCTGGTGAGAGGAGATTGCTCAGTTTAGATGTCAAAAGAGCCCTTAGTTATATAGAACATACCAAGGGTCACAGGTTCGAATCCCTCCAATTGTTCCTCACTTATGGTGAGGTTGGTAAAGGGAAACCTGCCACTAAAAGATCCATTGCCAGGTGGATTGTCTCCTGTATCCAATTCTGCTATGAAAAACTGGGTAAGGTTCCTCCCTCAGGCCTGAGGGCTCACTCTACCAGAGGTACAGCTGCATCTCTGGCTGCTGCCAGGGACATCCCTCTCCTAGAGATATGTCAAGCAGTTACCTGGAAAACAGTTCACACTTTTACTAAGCATTACTCCCTGGATATCCAGGCTAGGAGTGATGCTCGATTTGGCACAGCCGTGCTTCAGAGCCTATTTCCCAAGTAGGTTCTGTCCCTCCTCCATGGAGGTACTGCTGTGTAGTCTGCATATGTCATAATATAGCAAGACTGCATGTTGTTTGAAGAAAAAATTACTCACCTTAGTAATGTTGTTTCTTCTAATGGAGTCTTGTTATATTATGACCTCCCCCCCGGCCTGCCCCTCTCAGAACCTCTTTTTTGGGATGTGGGTGGGCAGTGCAATGTTGGCACTTCATAGATGCCCACTTTATTTTCACCCTTTCTTTGGGTGCTTAGGTGTTATGCTTATTTTTTCTTTCTTGAATCCCCTGACTTGAGTCTTTGTTTTGGGATCAAGATCAAAATGTGTTTTTGTAGTTAGTAGCCAGTGGCTAGTGTAGGTTTACGGCTTCCACACAGAACCTTAGTGAGTTTTTGCTCGTAAAGATCTGACAGTTTAAGTTTGAGCTTCAACAGACAGAGTGTTCAACCGAGCTCGCACTCAAGATTCCATGCCCTGCATGGAAAGTTAACTCATTCACCTCCCGAGCAGTTCTAACCTGGGGTTATACTGCATATGTCATAATATAGCAAGACTCCATTAGCAGAAACAACATTACTAAGGTGAGTAATTTTTTCTTCTCGATTGGACAGGGAAATACCTTTATGCCTCCCCCCCCTTCTGATTTTCAGAGTACTCATCAAGCTCAGGTCACAGCCAGCCTCGATGATTCTGATAGCACCAGACTGGCCAAGACCGCCTTGGTACTCCCTGTTACTCTCAATGTCAGTGAGTGAACCGATCTACCTCCCTCAGAGGTACAATATGCAGACTTCCTTCCAAGGCAGGGTGGTATATCCCAATCTCAGGGGTCTCAGACTCGAAGCTTGGCTGAGGACTTATAGTATTCAGATTCCCAATACTCTCAAACAGATTTAGAAGTCCTTAAAAGTTATAGAAAGCCTTCTACTAAAAAAACATGCTTCAAAATGGAAAAGATTTTCTGTTTGGTGTACATAAAAGGGGTTAATCCCAGCACAGGCTGGCATTCCAACCCTCCTAGATTTTGTCCCATCTGCATTCCCTGGGGTTGCAACTTTCAACCCTAAAAGTTCATCTTGCTTCACTTTCAGCTTATCTCTCTATAGGAAAAGCGGTATCACTAGCCTCGAACCCCATATTTAGAAGGTTCTTTAAGGGCCTTCTACACCTGTTTCCTCCTCATAGAGAACCAGTGCCAGCTTGGGACCTAACATTTGTATTGCCCAGCTTATGCTTCCGCCATTTGAACCCCTGGCTAATGCAGAGCTAAAGTTCCTTGCCGGGAAGGTAGTTTTCCTTGTGGCACTTACCTCTGCTAGGAGGATAAGTGAGTTACAAGCCCTATGTGTGGAAAAGGACTACATTTCTTTCCACAATGACAAGGTAGTGTTGAGAACTAATAGAAAATTCCTTCCCAAAGTAGTTTCTGACTTTCATTTAAATCAGTCTATTACACTACCAGTATTCTTTACAGCACACCCCAGTTCTGGTGAGCGTAGGCTGCATAGTTTGGATGTGAAGAGAGCATTGAGCTGTTATATAACCAATACCAAGGATCATAGGCAGGACAGGCAACAATTGTTCCTTACCTATGGGGAAGTAGGTAAAGGATCTCCTGCTTTAAAGAGGACTATATCTCAATGGATAGTTCAATGTATTCAGTTTTGCTATACAAAGGTGGGCAAGGTCCCTCCTTCAGGGTTTAAGGCCAGTTCCACAAGGGGCACAGCTGCCACTGGTGCAGCTGCCAGAGATGTTCCTCTTCTGGAGATCTTTAAAGCAGCTACCTGGAGATCAGTCCACACCTTTACTAAGCATTATAGCCTGGACACACAGGCCAGAAGTGATGCCAATTTCGGAAGGGCTGTTTTGCAGAGTCTTTTTCCTAGATAGATTCTGCCCACCTCCTGTGGTACTGCTACATAGTCTGCAAAGAATAATAATATTAGTGGATTCCTGCGGTTAGAAGAAAAAATTACTCGCCTGTAGTAATCTTATTTCTTCCCACGGTTCCACTAATATTATTACTCTTCTCCCCTTAGAATCTCAGAAAAATACTCTGTACAGCTGAGATGTCTCTCAGTATGATGGGCATGTCATCTGTTGGCACATTCTCTATACCTAGATAGGTTCTTTTCTAAGGGTGCGTCTGGCTCAGAAAAGAGGACTCATTCTTTATGGTTTTGTTGGCCCTTTCTTGGCCTATTACTATTTTGTTTTTATGGCCCTCTTGACCATTAACTTTTATATTTTTATATATGTATATATATATATATATATATATATGTGTGTGTGTGTGTGTGTGTATATATATATATATATATATATATATACACACATACACACACACACACACACACATATACATATATAGATATATTATGGCCTCTTTGCAGGCTTCACAGAAGTCTGAGGTAGAATACAAGCAGTTAGAATAGGGCAGTTTGAAAATGAATGCACAAGCTAAATATTCCATAATTAGCATAACATTCTATTTGACTCCGGGGCAGTGCTGATTTAAAGGGGCACTGCAAAGAGTAATAATATTAGTGGATCCCTGGGAAGAAATAAGATTACTACAGGTGAGTAATTTTTTCTTCTGAATCGTCCAGGTCGGCATCGCCCTTTAGTGTCCCTTCTCCAGATCCAAGGGATCTGCCAAGGTCACCCCCAGACGACCCAACATTTATGGATATTCTGCGACCTATCCAAGACAGTATGGGTTGGAACGCCAAAGACTTAGATCCCGAATGATGCCTACTGGCGAAATATTTAAGACAAAAGGACCCCAAGCCAGTGGTGGTCCCACCATTAGTGAACACCTTCCAAGATGTAACAAAAGCTGCTTGGAAGCACCCCTTCTCTTTTCCTGCAGGCCCTAAGAAGGCAGATCACCTGTACAGGGCCCCTCTTGAGGATCCCTATTTAAGAGAACCAGTGGCAGATTGTATGGTCATAACGGCCACTCATGATAGGTCTCAAAGACCACAGCATCTCAGTACACAACCTCCAGACTGAGAATCAAAATGAGTCGACTCCATGGGGAGAAGAATATACGCATCCGCAATTTGCTCCGTATGGTCACTTAATTTCCTGACCCACATGGTGCAATTTCAAAATGCCTTGTGGGAACAAGGCCAAGACCTGGTGAAAGACATGCCAGAGGGGACAAGAAAGAGGAGCTAATAAAACTCCTTCAGACAGGCTCTGACATGGGAACACAGGTACTCGGAGCGACGTACGATTCCGCAGACTCGATGGCCAGAAGTGTGGCATCAGGAGTCTGTCTGAGAAGACACTCTTGGCTGAGTGTCTTGGGTTTTACGCCGAACGTCCAGAAGGGTATCCTAGACATCCCATTCAAGGGTTCGGTTCTCTTTGGCGAAGAGTCTGAAAAGAAAATAACAAAACTGAAGGATGCCGGAAAGGCAGTCAGATCAATACAAGCAATGTACAGACCTAAACAGAAGCCATTTCGGAGGCAACAAAACCGATTCGGGGCAAACGGGGTCAATAACCCTATTTTGGACTACAGCAGAGAGGCAGCTTTAATTGCAAAGGCCAACCTCGCTCTAACAGAGGTCAAGGTGCCAGGAACAGAGAAGCTCCTCTGGCTACCCTCCCTTCCCCCTCCACTGCCTGACTCACCGCAGACCCCTCCTTCCCCTCTGGTTCAAAGGGAAGAAAAGGTCGGGGGGGGGGGTCGCTTCGAAAACCACCTGCCAGGGTGGCAGCAAATCATGACAGATCAATGGGTGCTCCATATCATTTAAAGAGGGCATTCTATCGAGTTCATAGGACAACCAGCGTCCAGACCACCACTGCGTTCCAAGTATTCGTGCCAACATGCCACACTAATTCGAGAAGTGATAGCTTCCCTTCTCAAAAAAGAGGCCATAGGAAAGATCCCATGGATCCAGAGAGAGAAAGGGTATTATTCCCACTTCTTTCTGGTGCCAGAGAAGACAGGAGACCTACGTCCCATCTTAGACCTAGGCAATCTCAACATCTTCGTGGCATACAAACGCTTCAGGATGGTGACCTTACCAGGCTTGTCCCAATGCTACGCCCGGACGCTTGACTCGCATCGCTGGACATGCAAGATGTCTACTTCAACATTCCAGTCGCGAAATATTATCGGAGGTTCCTACGATTCGAATTCGAGGGTCGCAACTACCAATTCTGAGTCCCACCTTTCGGCCTTTTGTCATCTTCGACGGTATTCATCAAATGCCTGGCAGTGGTGGCGGCAGCTCTCAGGAGAAAAGGCCACTATGTCTTCCTCTATTTGGATGACTGGCTCCTGACGGCCGCATCCCAGAAAGCGTTAAATCACGCTCTTCGAGACACGTATTCAGTATTCCACTCCTTAGGTGTCACGATCAAGCTGGCCGAATCGACCCTCACACCTTGCCAAAGACTTAAGTTAATTGGCGCGGTACTAGACACCAGCAAGGGAAGGGCCTTCCTAGCAGAAGACAGGGCAGAACGTCTACAAGTCCTGATCAGACACATCAGCGCTCAGTCAGGTCCCTGTGAGGACCATGTTGCACCTTCTGGGACATATGGCAGCCGCCATAGCCACAGTCCCCCTTTCACGTCTCCACATGAGAGTCATTCAGTGGACACTCGGGGTCCAGTGGGACCAGTGCCAAGATGACTTGGACCAGCTAGTCTCGATCCCCAGCTCTATTTTCAGAGTCTTGCAATGGTGGATGGTTCCAGAGCACCTCTCAGTAGGGGTTCCTTTCCTATCTCCTACCTGATACTGACCACAGATGCGTCAGGATCAGGTTGTGGCACCCATTTGGATGTCATAAAGACTCTGGGACTATGGTCAGTGACCGAAGGAGCCCTTCACATAAACGTCCTCGAGATGAGGGCAGTTCTTTACACCCTTCAAGCCTTGCAAACAGACATAACCCCAGGACACTTACTGATCCAATCAGACATGTCAGTAGTTTTCTACATCAACAAGCAGGGAGGCACTCACTCCTACCAACTCTGTCAAGAGGCCATGAGAGTGTGGTACTGGGCAATAGAGCACAACATCACACTGGCTGCAGTGCATGTTGCCGGATTACAGAACATGCTGGCGGATCTGTTGAGCAGATCTCTATCCAGCGCACACGAATGGGAGCTCCTACAACCAGTAGTGGAAATGCTTTTCTAAAAATGGGGAACGCCAGATTTGGATCTGTTCACCTCCCCATACAATGCAAAACTGCCCAGTTTCTGCTTGCTAGATCCAGGGCCTCTTGTTTTCTGGCGAGACGCGTTGTCCTCCTCCTGGACAGACAGGTTCCTCTATGCCTTCCTTCCATTCCCTTTGATCCAGAGGGTCCTGCTCAAGCTGCAGGATGACTGAGCAGTCATGATTTTGGTGGCTCCATATTGGCCCAGACAGATATGGTTCCCTCTTCTGCAAGGGCTAGCGAGCGAACCACCACTTCCTCTTCCATTTAGCTCATACTTACTGTCACAAGACGACGAGTCTTTGATTCACCCAAACCTCAGGTCCTTACAACTGCACACCTGGCTTCTAAGGACCTAGCAATGTCTTGCCATGGTGTGTCTGACAGTGTGGCGGACGTTCTAGTGGCAGCAAGGAAGCACTCTACTCACGCCACATACGCCATGAAATGGCGCCGGTTCTCCCTTTGGTCATTGGCCCGTGACCTAGACCCACTATCTTGCCCGGTAAAATCAGTTTGAGTACCTCCTTTCCTTGTTGCAGGCAGGACTGAGCTACACTTCAAGAAAGGGGCATCTTTGCGGCATATCGGCATACCATGCACCATTCGAGAACAAATCTTTGGCACAACTAGATTTGTCATGCACTTTCTTGCATGGCATCCTCCACTTGAAGCCACTCATTAGAGATCTGATCCCTCCTTGGGATCTTCTCTTTGTTTTAGAACAGCTCACACTACCTCCCTTTGAACCAGCCGCAGATTGTGAGCTACGCCTTCTCTCTTGGAAGGCGTTATTTTTAGTTGCAGTTACTTCAGCAAGGAGAATTTCAGAGCTCCATGCACTTATGTGCAAAGAGCTTTATTTGATTTTTCACAAGGACAGGGTGTCCTTAAGAACCAATCCAAAGATCTTACTTTGAGAGGGCTTTTGCAGTAGGTATTCACAAATAGGGCTAAGCCGCCAGGCGTCGGGACCCGACGGAAAACTCTCTAGCTGGCAGTCTCTGGCGGGGACTGCCCCCATGTCAGCTGACCAGCGTCAGCCTACGTCAGTATAAAGGGGCGGTCCCCATGCCCGCCATCCAATTCTTAACCGCCATCGGCTTGCAAAAGTACCTCCCAGAAGAACAGCACTACTACTTCACCATTTAGATGAATATTTTGTCATTTTCTATTGAAAGTTTATCTGTTTTCTCTTTATTTCACGCATTATCCTCAGCTGTGTATGTCGTCCCCGACGCCCTCTGAATCGCATAAAAACAAGTGCGACTCGTGCGGATCCCAGCTCCCACACAAAGACGGCCACTCCCTGTGTCTCTTCTGCCTAGGCCCGGACCACCGCGTGGAGTGCGACCACTGCCAGAAGTTGTTCGGTCACCAGAAAACGGCGACAGCGGTCCCTGGAAGCCCACATTTTAAAGCAAAAGATGGCCTCCATGGAAAAAGAATTGAAAAAGCTCAGGCAGGAGTCGAACTCCCAGGCCACCACAAGAAGAGCGGGACAAGGAGAAGCATAGGGACCAGGAATCATTATCCATAGCCCCGTGACTTGGTCCAGCGGTGGTCTTACAAGAGATCGCTCCTGACTGCCACCTTAGTGGTATCCAAGTGCCGCCGCCCCCCCCCCCCGGTCGGGGTCATGCTTGGGAGCCTCTGGGGCAAAGGAGGCCTCCACTCCCGCTACACCCATTTCTTCTTCCCGGCCTACTGGTGCGAGTGGGTCCATTAAGTCTGGTTCTGGCTCTGCCGCTCCCGCCCGGACAAGACTGCTAAGCTGCTCGTCGGCTCGTCCAATGAACGCCCAGCCTGCGACCCTCCCCGTTAGGTCTTGACGCCATGCCTGACGTCCGGGAGTCACCGCAGCTGTCACCAGACAAACTGCCGCTGGAGGCTCCTCCATCTCTGCCGCCTCCACCTGTGGAGTTTGGGACACTTCCTCAGTTGGTGGTGCCCCCCCCCCTTCGCCAGAGCCTCAGACGCCGGACCTGATGACAGCAACACCATCATCTCTGTCCAGTTTACCAGTGCCTGATGGCCGACCATCGGCTCCTCCTTCAGCAATGGCAGGGTCTGCCCTTCCGGACCCTTCTCCAGGGCCTTCTGAACTGGCCCCCACCTCGGACCAAACCGCCCGGTCCTCCGTTTGGGCCCTGTAAGGTCCTTCGACCTCTTCGGATCCCCAGACACCAGGGTACCTGACGCCACAGTACCTGACACCTCACTATCCGGTGCCGCAGTACCCGACGCCGGGGCTTCTGCCATCAGGTTATGGGTACCAGTATTACGGGTTCCCCAGCTACCTGTTCCCAAGTTGTCGTCCTCCACAGCCGCAGGCAGACTTGAAAGCAGTGCTGTCTTCTCGGTGGGCTGAGGTCAAGTTACAGCTCACGTCGGAGATGGACAAGCGTCAGCTGATGCCAGACCCTATGCCAGAACCCCTACGTCGGTGACCAGTAACCCCTCCGCCTTTGCCGGATGCCAGACCAGAACCTTCTGGCTCTCATCCTAGGGAGCCTCCATGCCCTCTGGAATTTTCCAGACCAGTGGAACCTCCCCCTATCCCGGAGGACACATCTTCTTCGGAGTCTTCAGAACCCGATTCAGATTCTGAACCCTCTGACCCATGGAACAAGCCACACACTCTAGAGACTCCTAAGCCCAAGGACTCTCCCATGTCTCCCCTGGAGGATCCTTCCTTCTTGGAGTTGATTAAGTAAATCCAGGCAGCCTATGAATGGAAATCAGTGGAACAAGATCCACAGTGGCAGAGATTGGCCATTCACCTGGATCTTCCTGAGTCTTCGCCTACCCTGATTCCTCCCTGGATTGAGCCTCATGAGGACCTTGTTTCCACTATCTGGAAACAACCTTCCTCCCTAGCCCCTCTCCCTCGTAAGGCAGATAGGCTTTATCAGGCTCCAGAGGGCAAAGACTTTCTTAGTCTTCACCCTAAAGCAGACTCTGTGGTGATCAGCGCCACCCATGACAGGATCTCTAATCCCAAACATCTAAGCTCATCCCTGCCCGACAAAGAATCCAAGCTTCAAACAACATGAAGTCTTGCTATATTCTGACTATAAGCAGTTAGCCTCAGCACTTGAACTGCTCTGTAGAGTAAAGGGTTAACTCTATGCAAAGGCATAGAACGTTGAGCTCGAGCTCGGTTTTCAAACCTCCGTCTGTGGTACTCTGAAGTGTAACCGTCAGATTCTTTACTCTGCCTTACTGTGAAGTCGCTCCTGAGATCCCTCCTGCACTTCAGTTCGGTCTAGTTCGAATCGGTCGTTTTTTTCAAACCGTGATTTTCTGCATTCGGTATTCTTACCTCTGTCTCGGTACCAGTAAGTGGTAGCTATAGGTTGTAGTTATTTTCCGTATTGTTTGCTAAGAAATTGTTTTATTTCGGTTCTTTGCCGGTTGGTCCGGTTCAGAACCGAAGCTTAAAAAATCCGATATCTTAGGATTTTTGTAAGTGACCCGTGACACTGTTGAAATCGTTGAGTTTGTAATCGCCTGGCTTAACTGCTGAGTAAGGTGATTTTTTTTCTGGTTAAAGGCATGTCTGAGAAACCCAAGAAGAAAACCGGACCCACTGGGTTTCGGCACTGTATCGAGTGTAAGGAGACCTTTGCTAAGGCTGACCCTCACCTCATCTGTGTGTATTGTCTGGGGTTTGACCACCTCAAGGAAGACTGCCAAGTATGCAAGAACTTTCCCAAAGCCAGTCTGGATAAACGTCTGAGTAGGCTAAGGGAGAGGGAGGCCGAGAAGTCCGCTGACCCAGATGGCCAGCCTGGTTTGGTTGCGGCCGAACCTGAAGAGGTGCCCACTGACCTGGGTGATACCTTTTTGGGCAAATGGAGAGCCGATTCTGCGGAATCTGTTCCGAGTAAAAGAGAAAATCAGCCGGTTCGGATCCCGCTTTCCATGGTCCAACCGCTGATGAGTTGGCGAAAGCGATTTCAATAGTTCAATTGATTTGCCCGTTTCCAACCGAAATTTTACAGTTTCTAACATCCATTCCTCCTGTGGAAAAAATAATGGACAGGAGGTATGCTTTGTCGGGTCCAGGGACGGGATTCCTTTCAAATCATAGCAGCCATGTTAGCGTAGTACAAGCTGCAGCCTGTGACAAGGCTAATATTCCCCTGGCATCTCACCCCCCAGATAAGGATTCCAGGAAAGTAGATGCCATGGCAGAAAAACAGTACTTGGCATCCTCGTTGGGACTCAGACAATCTGATTACATGGCATACACAGCCAGGCACCATAAATCTATGAGAAATACGGTTCTGGCACTGGCTAAGGATGCCCCTCCCCAGCTAGCCAAGGAGCTGGAGCAGGTGGCTGCAAATGGTATAGAGGCATCCAAGGTGCAGTTCCATGCTGCTGTTGATTCCAGTGATGTTCATTTCAGGGTCATGGCTACATCAGTCTCCATGAGGAGATTTGCTTAGCTTAGGTGTACCAACTTCTCACAGGATACCCAGGCTAAGGCCATGGATTTTTCTGTAACTGGTAATTCTCTTTTTGGGGACCAAATGGAGAACTACATGAAGAAAATGGACGAGTACAGGACCACCTATAGGAGTGCTGCAGCAAAAGAGAAGCAGACCACTCCTCAGAGGCAGCAGTTTAGGGGCAGGGACATGCCTTTTTACCAAGCTCAGGCCTCCTCTTCTTTTCAACAGAGGGGGTTCTTTAGGGGAAGAGGTGGACATGGGGTAACTAGGACCCCATCGGCTACTCAGTCCAAGCCCCCTGCCGAGCAGACACTCTGAGGTGTCAGTCAGGGTCACCTCCCCAATCCCAGTAGGGGGCAGGCTGGCTCACTATTCCCAGGCCTGGGAGTCTATTACTTCTGACAAATGGGTCCTGGAAGTAGTGAGCCAGGGACTTGCTCTCAGTTTCAAAAGGTTCCCAAGAACGAGAGCAAAATCTTTCAGTCTTCCCTCTCCTTTGGAGACAAAGGCCTTAGAGGTAGAAGTGTCCTCTCTTCTGCAAGCAGTAGAGAGGGTACCTCTTTGTCAGAGGGGAAAAGGACTGTATTCAAGATACTTCCTTACTCTCAAAAAGACAGGGGAGTGGCGACCCATATAGGATTTAAGGTACCTGAACAAACATTTGGCAAAACCAAAGTTCAAAATGGTGACTCTAGGAGTAATTCTTCTCTCTCTCTCTCTGAGACCAGGAGACTGGCTAGCCTCCCTGGATCTCAAGGATGCCTATTCCACATACCTGTCAGACATTCCCACAGAAAGTACGTCAGGTTCGAGTTGCCCTCAGGCCATTACCAATTCAGGGCCATGCCCTTCGGCCTAACATCTGCCCCTAGGGTGTTCACCAAGTGTCTTGCAGTGGTGGTGGCATTCCTCAGGCGGCAGGGCATCCTTCTGTTCCCATACCTGGACGACTGGCTTCTAGTGGGCCAGTCCTCAGACCAAGTCAAGTCAGCTTTAGAGGACACCCAAAGACTTCTAGAATGCTTGGGCTTCATTCTAAATTTAGAGAAGTCTGTTCTAGAGCCAACCCAGCTTCTCACTTTCATGGGGGTGGAAATAGCTACAGTTCAGGCAAGAGCGTTTCTTCCTCTCTCAAAGGTTCAGTCACTGGTCACTCTGGCCTCTTTTCATTCTCTGGTGTCTCGGACAGCCAGACACTTTCTGCAGCTGCTGGGCCACGTGGCAGCTTCCATAGCAGTAGTTCAGGGAGCAAGATTTCAGATGAGAGATATTCACTTTCATCTCAGATCTTTCTGGTCTCAGAAAAAGGACCCTCTCTCCAAACTGGTTCCAGTCTCCCAAAACCTTGGTCCAGGCCCTTTAGTGGTGGTTGGAGGAAGACAATCTTTGTCAAGGAGTCTCCTTCATCAGTCAGGCCTCTTCTGCGATTCTCACCATAGATGCCTCCCTGTTGGGGTGGGGGGACCACCTAGATCATCTCATAGCTCAGGGAACTTGGTCACACCAGGAGTCCCTTCTGCACATAAATCTTCTCGAGTTAAGGGCTGTCTTCCTGGCTTTTTAGACATTCTCAACAGTTTTCCAAGGGAAAGTGGTGCAGATCAGAACAGACAATACCACAACCATGTGGTACATCAACAAGCAAGGAGGCACTCGATCCTTGGCCTTGTGCACAGAGGCCATGAAAATTTGGTCTCTAGCTTATTCCCTCCAGGTTTCTCTGATGGCTGTGCATCTCCCAGGGAAGGAAAACATTCTAGCAGATGCTCTCAGCAGGATTTCCCAGGGTCACCACGAATGGACCTTGAACCCTGTCATTCTTCAAGTCATTTTCAGGAGATGGGGCACTCCAGAGATGGATCTCTTTGCAGCCCCGGCCAATCATCAACTCCTTTTTGATTGTTGCAGACCACCCCTTCTGGGTCCTGTTCCCCAGGATGCTCTTCTACTAAATTGGACAAACAGGTTTCTGTATGCATTTCTTCCTTTTCCTCTGATATTCAGGGTTCTGATAAAAATCAGGTCTCAGTCTTGCAAGGTGATTCTAGTAGCTCCAGACTGGGCCAGACAGCCTTGGTATCCTCTACTGTTGTCACTGTCAGTAACACTGCCCTTGTGTCTTCCCAGGCAGTACAATCCTCTCACCTTCTCTCAAGGGAGGATTCTGTACCCCAACCTTCAGACTCTCAGGCTCAAAGTCTGGTTCTTGAAGAGCTAGAATATGCAGGTTTGCATCCTTCCTAATCAGTTTTGGATATTTTAAAAGTTAGCAGGAATCCTGCTACTAAGAAGACTTACAACTCCAAATGGAAAAGGTTCGGTTTTTGGTGTTCCAGTAGGCATATTAAGCCATAGTTGGCTGAAATTACCACTGTTTTGGACTATGTGGTACATCTTAACAGTTTAGGCCTCCGGATTACTACTCTTAAAGTGCATTTGGCAGCTGTGTCTGCCTTTCTTTCGGCTGGTAAGGGCTCTTCCCTAGCTTCTCATCCAGTTTTCAAGAAATTCTTCAAAGGCTTAGTCCATGTCAGTCCTCCCTTTTGGAGGCTACTCCTTCCTGGGATCTGAACATATGTATTGCACAGCTTATACAGCCCCCTTTTGAACTTTTATCTTCAGCTGAACTGAAATACTTGACTTGGAAAACTGTATTCCTGGTGGCCATTACCTCTTCTAGGAGGATCAGTGAACTACAGGCCTTATCAGTGGAACCTGATTTCATTTCCTTTCATAGGGATAAGGTGGTCCTCCGCACCAATGGAAAGTTCCTTCCCAAGGTAGTGTCAGACTTTCATCTGAACCCGTCTATGTCTCTGCCTGCCTTTTTCACTGATCATTCTTCCTCTGGAGAGAGGAGAGGTTACACAGTCTGGATGCTAAAAGGGCTCTTAGTTACTATATTGAGCATACTGAGGTTCATAGGAAGGATTGTTCTCAGTTGTTTCTCACTTATGGTGAGGTGGGAAAGGGCAAGCCTACTACCAAGAGGTCTATTGCCAGGTGGATTGTCTCTTGTATTCAATTCTGCTACTCTAAACTTGGGAAGGAGCCTCCCTCAGGCCTGAGGGCTCACTCTACCAGAGGTACAGCTGCTCCGGTAGCAGCAGCTAGAGATATACCTTTAGTGGATATATGTAAAGCAGCTACCTGGAAATCTGTTCACACCTTCACCAAGCATTACTGTTTGGACATTTAGTCATGAAGTGGTACTAGGCTTGGCACAGCTGTGCTGCAGAACCTGTTCCCAAAATAGACTCTGTAACTCCCTCCTCCAAGGGGTACTGCTTGGTATTCTGCATATAGTCAGAATACAGCAGTACTTCATGTTTGAAGAAAAAATGACTCATCATAGTAATGTTGTCTCTTCTAATGGAGTCTTGCTGTATTCTGACCTCCCTCCTCCTGCCTCCCCTCCTGGAACCTAGTAGTTTTGGGATGTGGTGGGGCAGGCAGGCACAGTGCCGCACCCCAGAGGTGCTCTGGACATGCCTCCATTTCTTAGGGTTTTTTTTCTTTTAGTTTGGTGAATCACTACCTGTTGTGTTCTTTTGGGGTTTTTTCAACTCGAGTCTTTGACCCTAAAACCTTGTATCATCACTTGGCACAAAAATTTTGAAACAATTTCTTACTTTGAGTTAGTTAGTTTAGGGCTCGTAAGAATCTGACAGTTACGCTTCAGAGTACCACAGCCAGAGGTTTGAAAACAGAGCTCGAGCTCAACGTTCTATGCCTTAGCATAAAGTTAACCCTTTACTCTCCGGAGCAGTTCAAGTGCTGGGGCTAACTGCATATACTCAGAATACAACATGACTCCATTAGAAGAAACATTACTATGGTGAGTAATTTTTTCTTCTGGACCAATATGGCAAGAAGATTTTTGCATCTTCTACCCTGGGCATTAGCGCCCTTAATTATGTGGGATATATGGAGGACTTCCAGAAGTCGGTTCTTAGTCAGGTGGAGTCAAAATTGGACTCTTTCCCAGATTCTAAAACAAAGCAGGAACTGAGAGACCTAGTTTGCTCCGCTCGTTCGGCATGCAGACATATGCTCTGTGCTACCTACGACGCAGTGGACACTGCAGACAGACGCCATCGCATAGGTTCTGATGTCATGCTTGGCTTCGCATTTGGGCATGGCCCAGGTGCAGGTTCAGTATTCAAGACTCCCCCTTCGGGTTCGGTCTTATTCTGTGGAGATGTCGGACATCATCACAGAGCTGCAGGAGAAGCATTTAGCATTAAGATCTGTTCAGACCATGTATAAATCCGCCCAAGGTCAAAAGCATCCCTTTTGGCGCCAGAGCTGCCGTCAGCAAAAGCAAATGCAGGCTTGGCGTCCTAATAAACGAAGAGCCACGTCAGCGGCCAAAGCCCCCCGCCCCAAAACAAGTATTGTAAGACTCCTGGAGCCACGGCCACTGCTTTGCCCACAGCCTCCTGACTCCCTGCCTCTCCCTCTGGCCCCTCCAGAGGAACCAGTAGGAGGAAGGTTCTCCTCCCACCTGCCAGGTTAGGAGAGAGAATAACATCGGACGCCTGGGTTCTACAACTAGTGTTAATGGGACACTCCATAGAGTTTACCCTGAAACCTCCCCCCAGACCACCTCCTGAGTCTTCATACCCACGTCTTCACCTTCCTTTGGTACAAGAAGAGATCAGCTCCCTTCTTCAAAAAACAGCAATAGAACTCGTTCCCCCCCACCCCTTTCCGGGGATCTGGTTACTATTCCCACTTCTTCCTTGTACCGAAGAAGACAGGCGATCTGAGACCCATTCTGGATCTGAGCACCCTGAACCAGCATGTGGAGTACAAGAGATTCAGAATGCTCTTTCTGCAGAGCGTTCTGCCCCTGCTCCGGGCGGGCCTGTGGCTATGTGCTCTGGATATGCAGGATGCCTACCTGCATATCCCCATATGCCCATCCCATCGCAAGTATCTCCATTTTTGTTTTCAGGGGGCGCACTGCCAGTTCAAGGTCCTCCCATTTGGTCTTTCCTTGGCCTCCTGAGTATTTATGAAATGCCTGGCGGTAGTGGCTGCCTTCCTCTATACCCAGGGAGTACAGGTATTCCCTTACCTGGACGATTGGCTCCTAGCGGCCCCCTCCAGGGGGGGCATCCAGCGCTGTCTATTCCTCACTCTGGAGGTCTTCTCCAGCCGGGGTATCACCATCAACCAAGCCAAGTCTCACTTGGTCCCCTGCCAACGGCTGCAGTTTATTGGGGCATTGTTGGATATGACCCTGGGCAGGGCCTTTCTCCCCTCTGACAGGATCGAGATCCTGCAACTCAAAGCTCGCTTCCTGTCCTCCCACAAACTGGTCGCAGCCCTAAAGGTCCTCCGCCTTCTAGGCTTCATGGCTGCTGCCATTCCAACCGTCCCTCTGGCACGGCTCCACATGCGGGTTTCGCAGTGGTCCCTCCGATCACAATGGGACCAGTCCCGGGATGAACTAGATCACGATCCTGGTTTCAGACCTGATGATTAGAGACTTGCAGTGGTGGACGGTGCAGGAGAACCTCGAGTTAGGGGTCCCATTCTGCACCACCCACCCCACTCAGATTCTGACCACGGACGCATCAGATGCAGGTTGGGGAGCCCACCTAGGGTCTCACAAGACTCTGGGGAACAGGTCTCACATTGAGAAACGGTTGCACATCAACGTTCTGGAACCGAGAGCGGTTCTTTATGCCCTGCAGGTTGTTCTTCCCTTCATTCTTCCCAGTTTCCTCCTGGTACAGTCAGACAATATGTGCGTAGTCTGGTACCTCAACAAGCAGGGAGGGATTCGTTTCTATCCCCTGTGCTGGGAAGCAATGAGAGTGTGGTATTGGGAATCTCAGCACAACCTGCATCTGACAGCAGTCCACGTGCCAGGTATGCAAAACACCCTGGCAGACACTGTCACTCGTCTGCCAAGTCTCACGAGTGGGAGCTCAAACAAGAGGTCATAAACAAGATTTTCGCATAGTGAGGGACTCCACAGGTAGACCTGTTTGCCTCCCCCGATGACTGCAAGCTCCCCGCCTTCTGCTCGCTCACTGCAGGGCGAGACATTTTTTGGCAGGACGTGCTGTCTGTGTGCTGGAAAGGCAGATTAGTCTATGCCTTCCCTCCCATTCTTTTGATTCCGAGAGTCCTGAACAGACTTCATGCGGGAGGGGCGTGGATGATTCTTATTGCTCCCTTCTGGCCGAGGCAAGTTTGGTTCTCACTTCTGCAAAGTTTTCAGAGGAGCCTCCTCTTCCTCATCCCCGTCGCAGGAACTACTGACTCAGGATCAGGGGACCGTGGTTCATCCAGGCCTCAAGTCACTCCAACTACATGCCTGGCTCCTACAGACGTAGCCACTACTCGCTTCAGTGTTTCCCCTCTAGTTGCAGACATTCTGGTGGAGGCAAGGAAGCCTTCCACCAGATCCATCTACACCATGAAGTGGAAGCGATTTTCAATTTGGGCAAGTTCCAAAGACTTGGAACCTTTTTCCCTGTCCAGCAGCCATGATTTTGGACTACTTACGGCATCTCTATGACCTGGGCCTTAGCTATTCCTCTTTGAAAGTCCATATGGCGGCCATTTCGGCTTACCATGTTCCACTGGGGGAATAAAAGCGATTGCTCAATTGGAGGTCTGTAAGGCCTTTCTTAGAGGTGTCTTTCATTTAAGACCCCTATCCGTAATCCTGCTGTCCCCCCTCCCCCGGATCTTAAGTGGAGAAGCTCACGCTGCCTCCCTTTGAGCTGGCAGGGGAGGCTGAATTAAAATTCCTTTTCTGGAAGACGCTTTTCAAACAACATGAAGTCTTGCTGTATTCTGACATATGTAGTGATGTCCAACCTTTGAACTGCCCCCGAGATGAAAGAGTTAACTTTCCATGCCAGGCATGGAATGCTGAGCTCGAGCTCTGTTGAGACTCTGTCTGTTGCTGTTTGAACTCAAACCGTCAGATTCTTTACTCCGCCTCACTGAAGTCGCTCCGGAGATTTCTCCTTTGCTCGGTTCAAGTTTGTCGGTTAAAGTGCTGTTTTCCTCGGTTTTCGACCGAATTTAATCCGTTATGCTGTTGGTTCAGTCTCTGTCTGTGGTATCGTGAGTACTAGATAGGTTATTTTCTTGTTCTTCTGTGTGGGATCGGTTCGGTTTGAACCGATCAGGTTTGTTCAGAAAGTTTTTTCTTCTTTTAGAGTGTGGTAACCGGTCCTTATCGGTTCTAAAAAAAAAAAAAACAGATTTCATTACGTTTTTTTCCACGACCCGTAACACAGTCAGGAACCGATAAGGGTGTCTTGCCTGGCGGATTGCGGAAAAAAGGGTAAGTTTTGTTAGGACTGGCCATGTCTGAGAAATCCAAAGGAAAAACCGGGCCACTGGGTTTCAACACTAGTGTGTGTGGGGAAGCCTTTGCTAAGGCTGACCCCCACACCACCTGTGTTTATTGTCTGTGGTTTGACCACCTCGATTCAGATTGCCAGATTTGCTAGAATTTTCCTGCAGCTACCCTGGAAAAGAGAGTTGATAGGTTCAGGGAAAGGGAGGCCAAGAAGTCCACTGACCCGGATGACCAGCCCGGTTCGGTTCCAACCGAACCAGAAGGAGTGCCCTCTGACCAGGGCGAAACTTCTTCGGGCAAAAGGAGAACCGACTCTGAGGAGTCTGTTCCGGTTAAAAGAAAAAGAAGGGATAAATCAGCCGGTGCGGATCCACAACTTCTTTCTCCGACCGCTGATGAAATAGCCAAAGCGATAAAGATTGTTCAGTCGCTAACCCCGGTTCCTACCAAACCGGCACCATCGGGAAGGGGCTCGGTTCGGTCGGTTCCAGATTATAATTTAGAAGATTTTTATGAACCGGAAGGAGAGTATGAGGATAGTGATGGTGATTACGAAAGTCTGGATATGCCCATTGACCTGGACATCTCCTCAGACAGACCTTCAGGGGTTTCTCCTCCTAGGCTTTCTGAGTCCCCTTCCCATTTTATGTTTTACAAAAAAGTGGCGGAAACTCTTCAGCTTCCTATGGAAGAAGCTGTAGACGACCAGGAAGAGCCTGACTATGTTGAAATGATGGATATCCCAGAGTCTAGGAGGCTGTCTATTCCCCTTCATAAATCCTTTGGGAAACAGACAATACAAATTTTAAAGACTCCTAATTCTATACCTCCTGTGGACAAGAGAATGGACAAGAGGTATACTCTCTCAGGCTCTGATAGGGAGTTCCTTACCCAGCAATGCAGCCATGTTGGGGTAGAGCAGGCTGCTGCCTGTGATAAGGCAGATATACCCTTGGCTTCACACCCCCCAGATAAAGACTCCAGGAGGATTGATGCCATGGCAAAGAAACAGTACATTGCAGCATCCTTGGGACTCAGGCAGACTAATTATATGGTCTATACAGCTAGATATCAGAAATCTAGATGGGACACTGTAATGGCCTTAGCTAAACAGGTCCCTGGCCAGATTGCCAAGGAGCTGGAGCAGGTGGCTGCGGATGGTATTGAGGCATCCAAGGTGCAATTCCATACTGCAGTGGACTCCAATGATGTTTCATCTAGAGTCATGGCTACATCTGTGGCCCTTCGTAAGATGGCTTGGCTAAGGTGTACTAGCCTATCTCAGGATACCCAGACTAAGGCCATGGATTTTCCTGTTGTGGGTAATTCTCTGTTTGGGGAGCAAACAGAGAACTACATGAAGAAAATGGATGAATACAAGA
This sequence comes from Neoceratodus forsteri, assembly GCA_016271365.2. Taxonomy (NCBI): domain Eukaryota; kingdom Metazoa; phylum Chordata; order Ceratodontiformes; family Ceratodontidae; genus Neoceratodus; species Neoceratodus forsteri. Next base: position 1,268,144,057 of record CM057449.1, on the reverse strand, counting down.
CCAGTTATAGGAGTGCTCCGGCCAAGGAAAGGCAAGCCACTCCCCAGAGGCAGCATTCCATGGGCAGGGGCAGGCCTTTTCATAGGCCTTTCTACCAAGCCCAGGCCTCCTCTTCTGCTTATGCTCATAGGGGGTTCTTCAGAGGGAGAGGCAGACGGGGTACAAGCAGGCCTGCTTCCACCCCTCAGCCTAAAGCCCCTGACAAACAGGCACCCTGATGGGTTTGCCAGGGCCGATTCTCCACCACCGGTAGGAGGCAGGCTGGCTTACTTTGTCCAGGACTGGATGTCTTTAACATCAGATAAATGGGTCCTGGAAGTAGTAAGCCAGGGACTGGTTCTCGGCTTCAAAAAATTTCCAAAGATGAGAACCAGATCCTTTCCACCTGCAAGTCCTTCAGAGGCACTTGCTCTAGAGGCAGAGGTCTCTTCCCTCTTGGCTCTGAGAGCCATAGAGAGGGTTCCACCCCTACACAAGGGAAAAGGATTGTACTCCAGGTACTTCCTAACCCCCAAAAAGACAGGAGAATGGCGGCCCATCCTGGATCTCAGATATTTAAACAAGCACCTTTTAAAGCCAAAGTTCAAAATGGTGACTCTGGGAATAATTCTACCCTCTCTAAGGCCAGGGGACTGACTAGTTTCCCTGGACCTCAAGGATGCCTATTTCCATATTCTCTTCAGAAGCTCCCACCGAAAGTACCCCAGGTTCGAGCTGCCCTCAGGCCATTACCAATTCAGAGCAATGCCCTTCGGACTAACTTCTGCTCCAAGGGTGTTTACAAAATGCCTGGCAGTAGTGGTTGCCTTCTTAAGGAGAAAAAAGATCTCCATCTTTCCATACCTAGACGCCTGGCTCATAGTAGGCCAGTCTCCAGACCAAGTCAAGTCACACCTACAGATAACTCAGCAACTGCTCACTTCTCTAGGTTTCCTTCTGAATCTTTCAAAGTCAGTTCTAGAGCCTGTGCAGCTCCTCACCTTCATAGGGGCAGAGCTGGATACAGTAAAGGCAAGAGCCTTCCTTCCCCCTGGACAGGGCAAGGACCCTTATCTCACTGGCCTCTTCATTCACCCTCCAGGTGTCTCGACCAGCAAGGCATTTTCTGCAGCTCCTGGGACACGTGGCTGCCTCTACAGCAGTGGTCCAGGGAGCAAGATTTCAAATGAGTAGTTCCACCCATTCAGTTCCACTTGAGAGCCTTCTGGTCTCAGAAAAAGGATCCTCTGACCAAACTAATCCCAGTGACTCAAACCCTGATCCAGGCATTACAGTGGTGGCAGGATCAGAACAATCTAAGACAGGGAGTTCCTTTTGTCACTCAGTCTCATTCTGTAATCCTTACTACAGATGCCTCCCTCTTGGGGTGGGGAGCCCACTTGGGGGGACCTGGCCACCCAAGGGTTGTGGTCTCCTCAGAAATCTCTGCTCCACATCAATCTATTAGAACTCAGAGCAGTGTTTCTAGCACTTCAAGCTTTTTCCAAGTCTGTTCAGAACAAAGTAGTTCAGATCAGGACAGACAATACCACCTGTGGTATATCAACAAGCAAGGGGGCACTCGGTCTATGGCCTTGTGCACAGAGGCAATGAAGTTGTGGTCTCTGGCCTATTCCCTGAACACCTCTCTTACAGCAGTGCACCTCCCAGGGAAGGACAATGTCCTGGCAGATGCTCTCAGCAGGATATCTCAGGGCCATCACGAATGGTCCCTGGATCCCCTGATTTTGAAGGTGATCTAGAGTGGGTGATGCATGCGTGGGAGGTGTTATGGTCGGAGTTGACGCCTATAATGAGGTGCTATCCGACACCATAAACTCCCTCGCACCTGTCCGTGTACGACCCAGGACTTCTTACCTGAGGTACGCCATGGTTCGATGGTGAGCTCAGGAGATGAAGAAACTGAAGTGGGGATAAAGCAGCGGCTGGAGGAGATCCTGTCTGGATGCGGACAAATTGGCCCTGCGTGCCCATTATGTTGGGTACCAGGAGGCAATCAACCGTAAGAAGACCGTGTTTTTGTCTGGGGAGATTGCTGCGGAAGGAACCGACCGACCTCACTCTTCGGACCATTGATGAACTTTTACATCCTGTCTGTCTACGGCTCCGGAGGTTTTTCCAACACTGATTGTGAGGATTTCTTTCGGTTCTTTTCGGATAGGGTGTCTGCGATCCGGCGGGTGGCTCCTTCAGCCAGCAATGATACAGCTAGCAGTGATAGTCTGATGTGTTCTGGTGCATTCCGTCTGGTTGGGGAAGTTTAGACCAGTGGAGGATAGTGAGGTTATTGAGGTAGCAACCAATTGAGGCACACCTTCTGTAGACTGGCCCGGTGTCAGCGCGTTTTTAATGAGATCGTTGACTCTGGCTATTGATGTTTGCCATGATTATGCGGTGCTCCCTTTCCGAGGGTGTCTTTCGGATGCCTTGAAGGAGGCTCTGGTGAGACCCCTCTTAAACATCTTTGGACCTGGAGATCAGGGCAAATTACCGTCCAATCTCTAACCTTCCATTTTAGGAAAGGTTATTGAGAAAGTGGTAGCGCTTCAGTTGGAAGAGCACCTCATATCTTCTGAGTTGTATGAACCCTTCCAGTCGACCTTTCGTGCCAGACACTAGCACGAAACTGCACTTGTTCGGGTGCAGAATGACCTTCTCAGGGCTAGAGATCGGGAGACAAGACAATTCTTGTTCTCCTCGATCTCTCATCAGCATTTGACACTGTGGACCATTGTGTGCTGCTTGCTCGCCTTGGGGACCTATGTGAACTCACCGGTAATGTCATCAAATGGTTTGAGTCCTTTCTTACTAACAGAAGGCAGCGGGTTATGATGGGAAATTTCTCATCTACACCCAGTCTGCTGCTTTGTGGAGTTCCTCAGGGATCAGTACTGGCTCCAATGTTGTTCGCAGTGTATATGCTGCCTCTGGGTGGGATCATTAGGAAATATGGCTTGAGTTTTCATTGCTATGCCGATGATACTCAGCTATATTTTTCCTTTGCCCCAGGAACATCCAATGCAGTGGATGTGCTTAATATCTGTCTGACCGAGGTTAACGACTGGATGGCCTCCAGCTGGTTGCGGCTGAACCCCGATAAGACGGAGGTATTAGTAGTGGAGTCGAACAGAGTTTGTGATAGGATGGCCTCTGACACAGAAACTGGGCTTGTCCTAGTGTCTGTGCCATTGCAGGCCTCCTCTTGGGTGCGAAATCTTGGCGTGATTCTGGACAGAGATTTAACCATGGAGGCTGAAATATCCTCTGTGGTTCGTACCTGTTTTTACCATCTCAGAAACATTGCCAGAATTAAATCCCTCGTTCCGCCTCAGGACCTCCCGACTTTGATACATGCATTAGTCACATCTAGGCTTGATTACTGTAATGCGCTCTATCCCGGGGTCACGGGAGGATCTCTACGCAGATTGCAGCTGGTGCAAAACGCAGCTGCCCAATTGTTGACCGGGCAGCAAAAGTTCTGTCATATTACACCGGTTTTGCGTAAATTGCACTGGCTGCCAGTCAGGTGGAGAGTCCTCTTTAAGGTGGGTCTTCTTACCTATAAGGCCCTACACGGGCAGGGCCCTGGTTACCTGTTAGACCTTCTGTCACCTGCCTTCTCCTCGCGCCCTCTTCGTTCCTCCACTGAATGCCTCCTGACCATTCCCAGAACTAGGCTGAAATCGGCTGGCGATAGAGCATTTAGTGCCGCGGCCCCTGCTCTGTGGAACTCCTTACCAACTATGGTCAGAGAGGCTTCATCGGTGGATGTTTTTAAGGCCCAGTTAAAGGCCTTTCTCTTTTCTAAGGCATTCAATGCTTAGATAAAGATGTATAGTTAAGGTTTAGTTTTTGTAATGATTGGTATTTATGTGTAAATTTATATATTTATTATGTTTAAATGCCTGTTTTAATGCTTTGTACGGTGCCCAGAGCCTCTGGGATTGGGCGTCTTTTAAATAAATTTTGCCTTGTCTTTTGCCATCTTCTCCAGATGGGGCACCCCACAGATAGATCTTTTTGCAACCCCGGACAATCACCAACTTCCTCTCTTTTGCTGCAGGCCCCCAGTGTTGGGCTCAGTCCCCCTGGATGCCCTAGTTCTCAATTGGGAAGGGAAGTTCCTGTATGCTTTTCCCCCCTTCCCTCTCCTGTTCAAGGTGCTAGTCAAAATCAGGTCTCAATCCTGCAAGGTGATTCTGATTGCTCCAGATTGGGCCAGACAGGCCTGGTACCCTCTCTTGTTGTCCTTAGCAGTCCACTTTCCCCTATCTCTTCCCAGGAATTACAACCTGTTAACATGTGCTCAGGGGAGGGTTTGGTATCTGAATCTCAAATCTCTCAATCTCAAGGCCTGGCTCTTGAAGAGTTAGAGTTTGCTGATTTGCATCTCTCTCAAGGTGTTCTGGATATTTATTTATTTAGCTTTTGTTGACCGGGTAAGTGCACTAGACAAATCCTGCCTATTTTCAGGCACGACGAAGGGGAGGGGGATACAGATGAATGCCAACTGACCTTGAACCAGATTAAGCTGTTGGTGGTATTTTACTGAATGAGGGAAATTTGGCCAGGACACCGGGGAAATTCCCTACTCTTTTCGATAATTGCCATGGGATCTTTAACATCCACCTGAACTACCACCAATCCAGGCAGATGGGACCTCGGTTTAACGTCTCATCCGAAAGACAGCACCTCAGAAGTGCAGCACCCCTCTCATGCTGCACTACAGTGTCAGTACTGGGATATTAACCCAAGTGCCAGATGTGGGAACTGAACCCACAGCCCACTGATCTGCCGGCCTCAGAGGCGAGTGTGCTACCTACTGAGCCATTGATACTGATATCTTAAAGGCTTCTCGAAAGCCTTCCACCAGAAACACTTACAATTCCAAGTGGAAAAGATTTACTATATGGTGCTCTGGGACGCATATTTCTCCAGAGTCTGCTGGCCTGCCCACAGTCCTTGACTATATGGTTCATCTTAACAGCTTGGGACTCAGACCAGCTACACTAAGAGTGCATCTGGCAGCTGTCTCTGCATTCCTCTCAGTGGGCAAGCACTCTTCCCTTTCAGCTCATCCTGTATTTTCAAAATTTTCAAGGGATTGCTGCATACCAATCCTCCCTTCAGGGACCCTGCCCCTGCTTGGGACCTTAATGTTTGCATTGCTCAGCTTATGCAACCCCCTTTTGAGCCTTTGTCCTCAGCAGAGCTTAAGTACTTGACGTGGAAAACTGTTTTCTTGGTGGACATCACTTCTGCCAGACGCATAAGTGAGTTACAGGCCCTGTCAGTGGAACCTGATTTTATCTCTTTCCATAAATATAAGGTGGTCCTCAGGACTAATAGGAAGTTTTTGCCTAAGGTGGTTTCAGATTTCCACCTTAACCAGTCTATGTCTCTTCCTGTTTTCTTCACTGACCATTCCTCCTCTGGGGAGAGGAGGCTGCACAGTTTGGATGTGAAAAGGGCCCTTAGCTACTACATAGAGCGCACCAAGGGTCACAGGTTTGACCCCTCAACTGTTCCTCACTTATGCCGAGGTTGATAAGGAAAACCTGCCACTAAGAGATCTATTGCCAGGTGGACTGTCTCTTGCATTCAGTTTTGCTATGAAAAACTAGGTAGGATCCCACCCTCAGGCCTGAGGGCTCACACTACCAGAGGTACAGCTGCTTCCCTGGCTGCTGCCAGGGATATTCCTATCTTAGAGATTTGTCAAGCAGCCACCTGGAAAACAGTGCATACTTTTACCAAGCATTACTCTCTGGATATCCAGGCTAGGAGTGATGCTCGGGTTGGCACAGCAGTGCTTCAGAGCCTATTTCCAAAGTAGGTTCTGTCCCTCCTCCATGGAGGTACTGCTTGGTAGTCTGCATATGTCAGAATACAGCAAGACTTCATGTTGTTTGAAGAAAAAATTACTCACCTTAGTAATGTTGTTTCTTCTAATGGAGTCTTGCTGTGTTCTGACCTCCCCCCATCTCCCCTCTCAGAACCTGGGTTTTGGGATGCGGGTGGGCAGTAGCAGTGTTGGCACTCGGGAGGTGCCCCAACCCCTTCTTTTCTCACACCTTTAGTATGGGTGTTGTGTTTTGTTTTATTTTTTGGGTTTTCTGACTTGAGTCTTTGTTTTGGGACCAAAAAATCTTTTTATTATATTTAGTAGCCAGTTGGCTAGTGTAAGTTTACAGTTTCCACACAGGACACCCAGTGAGTATAGCTCGTAAAGATCTGACGGTTTGAGTTCAAACAGCAACAGACAGAGTCTCAACCGAGCTCGAGCTCAGCGTTCTATGCCTGGCATGGAAAGTTAACTCTTTCATCTCCGGGACAGTTCAAAGTTTGGACATCACTGCATATGTCAGAATACAGCAAGACTCCATTAGAAGAAACAACATTACTAAGGTGAGTAATTTTTTCTTTCTGGTGGGCATTACCTCTGCTCGAAGAATTTCCGAGCTTCAAGCCCTAATGTTTAAGATCCCTTACTTGATTTTCCACATGGACCGTGTGGCCATGCGTATTAATCCTAAGTTTCTTCCAAACGTTGTGGCTGAGTCCACACTTAACCAATCAAGCAAGCTCCTGGTCTTTTTTCTTGCCCACTCAAATCAAGGAGAATACCACCTCCTATATACTCCGGATGTTCACAGAATTCTGAGATACTACACCAACAGGACTAAGGATTTCAGAAAAATGGATCAACTCTTTGTTTCCTTTGCGACCAAGAGAGAAGGCAACACTATTTCTAAGCAGTGCCTCTCCAAGTGGTTAGCTACTTGCATCACCTTCTGTTATGACAAGTACAACAAGACCCTCCCGGGTCAAGTTAGAGGTCACTTCACCAGAGGAGTAGCTGTCTCCGCTGCTTATTTCAGGAATGTGACTGCTGCTGAGATTTGTGCAGCCGCTACTTGGACATCCGTCCATACCTTTATGAAGCATTATAGTTTGAACATTGCATCTCGCCGCAAGGTGGGCTTCGGATTGACTGTCATGCAGGGACTCCTCATGAGTATTCCTGCTGCCTTTCCTACTGTCTGTGGATGATTTCTCCTCCTCCCTTTTATCAGACTTGTTCCAGACTGCTTGGGACTCAGTCCTATTTGTGAATACCTATTGCAAGAGCCCTCTCGAAGTAAGATAGAACAGTTATGTAAGAACTTACCGTAACAGTAGATCTTCGAGAGAGGCTCTTGCAGTTGGTATTGCTTTCCCTCTCTCTGTCCCCGAGTTTTTTTCCCTTCTTTCTATGGGACATCTCCTCTTTTACTGCCATGCCTTTTGGCCTCTGGCGGGAAAGAACTGGATGGCAGGCGTGGGGACTGCCCCTTTATACTGATGTAAGCTGACGCTGGTCAGCTGACGTGGGGGCGGTCCCTGCCAGAGACTGCTAGCTAGAGATTTTTCCATGGGGTCCTGACACCTGGTGGCTTAGTCCTATTTGTGAATACCTACTGCAAGAGCCTCTCTCGACTATCTACTGTTACGGTAAGTTCTTGCGTAACTGTTCTTTTCTTCCTAAAGTAGTGTCCAAATTAACCCTTAACCAGATATAGACCTGCCGGTCTACTACCCAAGATATACCAATAGAGGAGAAGCTCTTCTACACACATTGGATGTACATAGGATTCTCAGGTTCTACCTGACCAGGACCAGACCGCACCGACAGTCGGGCCAGTTGTTTGTCATTTGCCCACAGGATGTTAGGGGCACCCGGTGGCTAAACAGACACTCTTAAAATGGTTGGCGAACTGTATTGTATTCTGTTATCTGAAGCAAAACAAACCCTTACTGGGACCAGTAAAGGGCCATTCCACCAGAGGGGTGGCAACCTCTTTTGCTTCACTGAAAAATGTTTCAGCACCTACCATTTGTGCAGCGGCTACTTGGATTACAGTGCACACATTCATCAGCCACTACAATCTGGATGTTGCCTCTAGGGGCAGAGCGGGCTTTTGTGTTGCAGTTCTGCAGGGGCTTCTTTCGTGAGGGGTTCCCGTCACCCTTCTTTCCTCCTCCCAAATTTAGGGGTAACACCTGTCGCTGCTTGAGACTCCGTCCTAATGGTGTAACCTGCTACAACAGCTGTTTCTCGAAGTAAGATAATAGTTACGTAAGAACTTACCATAACAGATATTCGAGAACAGCTCTTGCAGCCGGTACTTTCCCATCCACCTTCCCCTCAGGAGGTCATCTGCATTTGCATTATCATCACTAATGGTCTTCCTCTGGAAGCGGATCCTTGGTCTCTCCATCAGAATCATATCGCTATGCTGGCAGTCTCCGGTGGGAGAACTGAGGGATGCTGGGGGGCCACCCCTTTTATGATGTATGTGACGCCAGGGTCGGGGCCGACGTCAGGGGTGGTCTCCCGCTGTCTGTAGCTAGCTAGAAGTTTTCCGTGGGGGCCTGCTGACTTCAGTCCTAATAGTGTAACTTGCTGCAAGAGCTGTTCTTGAAGATCTACTGTTATGGTAAGTTCTTGCGTAACTGTTGTGTGCTCCGGGGGTTGCCTTCCCTGTGGCGGAGGCTAATGTGGGCCTGGCACCAGAGCTCTGGCATTACCCAGCTTCCTGCGCAGTGACCACTCCACGTGGTTTGCAAGTATGTGGTTCCGACTGGTTCACTGTCTGGTTTCTTTGACCATCCTTCGACTGAGGACTTGGTGGCGGACTCCATTTTCTGTAAGATGGGCAATGTCATGGATGTGGGCAGGTCCTCCCTCCCCGAGACAAGAAGTCCCAAGAAACTGGACCATGGAGCCAAGAAGGTTTACACTGCAGCCTCCTGGGTCTCTCAAATGAATTACGCCCTAATGATGGTCAACTTTGGTCACTCCCTGATGGGAGTCCTTTATCACATACTTTCCAGCCAATCTGCAGAAGGCAGTTAAGGTGGTCAGGGACCAAGATCGAGTGCTGACAAAGCACCAGCTTCAAACTGCATTCGATATCTGTGACTCCTGCACCTGGTCCTTGCCCTCAGTGGTTGCAGTGTGTCACAGGGCCTGGCTGAGGATTTCTACCTTCATGGCGGACACTCTGCATAAATTGGCCAATGTTCCCTTTTTGAGCACTGACTTTTTTGACCCTGGGATGGATGGGCACCTTACAAGGATCGTGAAGTCCAGTGCCATCCTCGACTCTGTGACGTCCTCCCAGAAGGACCAGGCAGGTAAGCAGATGAAGAAAAAGCCTTTTCAAGTTTAGTCCTTTCCATCTCGGCAGCCCAATCACAGACTAGTCTTGCCCTCTTTTTAATGTTCTGCTGTTTTCCCTTTCTGTATATATTAGAGTGTGTTATTTTCTAGATGCCTTCATTTACTATTCTGCCTATAATATTAATGATTCTGCTTGTAAAACTATATTATTGTATTTTACCTTGTTGCTTTTTTTTTTTATTGTTGGCTATCTCCTACTCCCCTCTCCCCCAGGATACGTCTGGAAATGAGCTGTTTTCAGCTCGATATGTACTTCCTGGTTAAACCTTTATATAAATCAGTAAATAAATAAAAGAAAGTTGTTGGAAGTATACATTGTCATCAACAGGAGGTCTAGTTTTAAATGACAAGTTTGAATTGACGCCTCACCTCTGAGTAGCATCATATATGTGGGGTCACTTATGTTTTAATGTTTGCACTAAGCTCTTTTTCACTATTTATGTACATAATATGTTTATATGATATACTGATGCTTTTTATAGGTTTTATTATACTCATTCTTTTCCTTCCCTCTCTTTCCTTTTTACCTATTCCCCTGACCTTTGACCTTCCATTACAGTCTTGCCCTTTACCTTATCACTGCAATTGTGAATCAATTGTATTTTTATCTGAGGGCATATGCAATACTTTATAATACACAATTTGTTATTTATATGTGAACAGGGCTCGAAATATTGCCTTTCCTTATTTACGTGGAAAAGCAGTCTGAGCCCTGGAAATGTACTTTTACAGCCAGCATTTCCAACTGGAAATGCATTTGCTGCAGTGTGCTGGCTTGGCTGCCTGGCTACAGTGGCAGTAGTGAGCCTGTGTAGCATGCACACGTCGTGCCTGATGCAGGGTGAGGGCTGTTTATATATAAAAAAAAAAAAAAGCCTGAAGATAGTGCATCATGCAAAGAAGCAATCTGGTGGTCAGTGCGTTATGCGCTTGGAATGTAAGAGAATCTACCAGCTAGGGCTAAGTGCGCGATCGTGTCAAGCACTGATGGAGGGCTAAGGAAGGAGAGCCTGTGTCGTATGCTGGGAGAGAGGGAGGTTGCCAGCTAGGGCTAAGTGCACAGGCGTGTTATACGCCGAAGGGGGGATGGGGAAGAGAGCCTGAAGGCTGGTGACTTGACATGCGTCTTGCAATGAAGCAGCGGGCAAAGGCTGCCACGGGTCACTATGACAGATGTGGGGCATGGATCCTGGGCTGAAGAGACTATTGAAGGGGGAAAAAAGCTTAAGGTCTGGCATTTCATGCACAGAAGTGTGCAGGACCAACATAAGAAGTAAACAAAATCTATAAAACAGCAAAGCAGAGTGAAAGGGCTTGGGAGAAGACTCAGAAATGCCAGGAGAAAATACACAAAGAAAATGAAAAGCAGAGAATGGGTAAGGAAAATGAGCAGTGAAAGTAAGAAAGATGAGAAGGCACCATGTAATTAGGAATGAGTTAATTAAACAAGACATGGAATTTGTACAGTATTGGGAAGGAAAAATAAAGTGACAAATCAGTAAAGTAATAAGAACAAACGAAAGCAGTGCTTAAAGCCATTTTATTTTACAGTATTTTATTTGTAAAGTGTGGGGCCCCATTTGCAGACATTGTGTTGTGGGTTTGGCTCAATAAGCTCAATAACAGAACTTTCACACTTCCCACGGAGGAAATGTGAAAGTGCCCCAGGAAATGTAAACTGCCAGACTCACATTTTTGGAGGAAGTGTAGTAATCTGGCCATTATTTCGAGCCCTGGTGAATATTTTTATATGCAAGACTGCAAGTGTTTTGTATTGTATCTCAAAAGTGTACCTTTAATTGTCTACCTTAAATAGTTGATATCTAACAGCCTACCTTACACTACCATAGGTAGTGTATAGGTATAATAGGGGGACCTAAAATTTATATTTATAAGCACATTATTCTCTCTTGTATATACTTTGTGTATTTGTATGTCCTGTGTATTTAGTACTTTATTTTGTATCTGTTTGTTTGTTGGATACTTTTTAATGCAATAGGACCTCACTGAAAATGAGCTGTGCTCAATGGAGTGTTGTTCTGTATGGAATAAAAGTGATCTACTACTACCTCTACCTTTCATGCCTTGAGAAAGAGCACAGATGGTGCTTGAAAAAGTTTGGCAGCGTTTGGGAGTGCTCGCAATGTCTTTAATAAAGTGCCTTTGAATCAGACAAGCTAGTGCAGCTTTTATTTTGTTTTTTGCTCTTATAGTATGCCTGGAGCTTGGCTAGTCCATTCTGTTGCTGCCTTCTACGTTCATAGTGGGCTGAGAGGGTCCTGTACCTGCAAACAACTATTATGCTGCTGTATATTATGCAGTAAAAGAACATATTTTTCTTAATAGTTATTGTGTCTATATTCTGTTCTTTTTTTCTAAGGTTGTGGGCAAAAAAGGAGAAAGCCACTGAAGACAGACATGAAGAAACGATACAGGAAGATCTCACTGCAATCAGCTAAGAATCTCAGTCAATATTTTCTGGATATCTGGATACAATAGCCGGAAAAACTTCTTTTGTTTCATTTCATGTCATTTACAAATAAAATCAGTGCTTCTGTTCAGGTGGAGTTTCACTAGATTGTTTTATTGTAATCTTGGAAAAATACTGTAAATAAAATTAATTACTTTTGTCAAACTAATCTTGTTGCACCTTTATTACAGTATATTTGACTTCCTTCCCCTTTTGCTGGAAATGTGTATTTGTTGTGATTAGTAATTTTAGCTTTAAAGACTGAGGGAGAAATCCAGCATTCACAGTGTGGTGAAAAGCTAATAGTAAATATACTGTACATAACCACATTGATAACTGTGGGGGGAATAATTTCCAAAGTGCATTGCAAATAAAAATCAGTTACTCACCTGTAACTTTAGATCTTCTACGAGGGTAATCTCTTGCAGCAGGTACAATTGGGACCTCGCCAGAGGATGCTCTTCTGCATGGCAGCTGTCTTCTAGCAGTCTTTGCCTAGGGGCCGCCCACACATGACATCGTCATCATCCTGCTCCTGTATAACTGTGGGTGGCCACAGGCATCCTCAGTTCATTTTCCAGCAGTCTTCAGCTCGCACGCAGCAGCTCAGCGCTTTGTGTAGCAGTCATCGACAAGAAATTGAGGTGAGAACAGTTTTCTCTCTGTTCTCAACCTTCAACAAATGTCCAACGATTCTGCAAACAAATCTTCACACTTCAGGTCATGCTATTGCAGTAGAAAACTCTACTGCTATGACAACCACACTATTTGTGTTCGGTGTCTGGGACCCACACACACAACACCGTGTCCTGCAAACATTGCCAGGAATTCAGCCAGGCAAGACATCGTCGACAATTGTAGGAAATAGAAACTCATCTGATGGAGCAGAAATTAGCTCTTTTAGCGAAAGGGGCCCGTCCTAGGGAGCCCTCAACGACAGCTTCTCATAAGAAGCACAAGAAAGATGAGGAAAAATCTTCCTCATCATCTTTGGGCAAACATTCATCGACGGCCACCATTACCAGGGCTTCACCGTTGACTATGCCCTTGAGAATTGCGTCGATGAGAGTTTACACCCTCCTATCGACCACGCTTTCCAGTGCTCTTTCAGCAGTCTCTACCGAACCGTATGTCGGTTCTGAGGATTCCCCGTTGATGACTCCTCTTGCCATTGACGGCCACCACCTTTAGGCATTCTACTGCTTATCGATAAAAGTGCTTAAGGCGGGCTGTGCCTGTTTACGCGCCCCATCCCAGGCTGAATATCTGGATGTGCCTATATGCATGGGCACGCCCCCCCGCACTTGCGCCACATACATTACTGGTGCCTCCTGGCATATCGGGGGTTGCGCTGCACAACCTACCCCTTTGAATATCACGCCAGGCCGCATCAGAGGGTTGTGCATGGCGCAACCCCTTTGAATATCCCACCCCTTGTCTAAAGGCTCTGTTAGGGGATTTAGCCAAATTTGATGACTCATTCATTCGTGTGATTTAAAAAAAAAAAAAAAACAACCAAAAAAAATTGTTTCATAATAGTGGGTTAGAATATATGGTGGGTTATTGCCAACAGTTGTTTTGCCCCCAGTGGGCACAGTTTTTGCTCTTTTTCAGCTCCGAAATGCATTCTGAGGTCCCTCAGGCTGACTGCAGGCAGCACTCTACTCTAATTGTGTCCTGATTGGTCAATGCCTTCCTCATTTGCATTGACTCCTCCTCTCTGGGGCAGCTGAACCCAGCTGGCATACTGCATCTGTCAATAATGCTTAAGAATCACCTGGAAGAAGTAATATTACTCCGGTGAGTAATTGTTTCTTCTTGGACGAAGTCTCCACCACTCATTCACACACCCACTCTCCATCCCCCAAGCTCACTTATCTGTTTTTGGTCTTCATTTCCTCAATGGCTGGGCTGTGAAGACTCTGTTGTGTTGGCCCTTCTTATACGGGTCATTTGGGCTGTCTTATGTCCGACATAGGTTAGTTTACACTGCACCTCTTCAGTAAAATAAGGTACTGAGGCAGTTGGGGTCAACGCCAAGGTAGCCTATACAGCACGAGCTGGACTCATGATGCCGCTTCCTCACGGCCCTACCTTGGTGCTGGCCCTCCTGAAGATTTTTGGCTCCCACTGGGTCCTTGCACCTCCAGTTTAGTCCCATTAGTGTGAATAAGTGGTGGAGACTTCGTCCAAGAAGATCAAGAATTGTGGTACTGTGGGTACGTAACTTTCATTTCTCTGTGGCCAGGAGAGTCCGAGCAGAATGTGTAAAATGGCCTTAAGTGTCTGTGCTGGGGAGTTTATATAGAAGACCCCCCCACCCCAGTCTGTGAATAAAGACTGGCCCTTCCAGTTTAGGCCACCGGGTGTTACTCTTGCCCTTTCCCCAAAAGTCTTATTTTCCTGATAATTTTGATGCCAGATTCTCATAGTTAACCTAGGTTTTACAATCTCACACAAGTATGCCATAAGGATGTTTCTTTTTCTGTTACCTCACACAGGCCTGTTAGAAGGTTCTTTCCTGGCTAAAACATCCTGGGATTTGAACTGGCTTAATTTAATTAGTTGTAAGGAAGATCCTTAAAGTTTTATGATTGTACAGGTGATTTTATTACTTCTGTTTCCCTTGGTCAGTTCCTATTGGAAATACCCCTTTGATCATGCATCCACTAGCTTTTTGACAAGAACCTGTTGGACTCCTGCAAGCAGCTGGCCTCTCGGGTCAGAAGAAGGTCAAACCCCTTTTAAAAAAACAAAAAACAAATCCAGTTTTTTCTCTTTGTGCCTTTACTGACACTGGCATATACATAGCATTACAATAAAAAACATATGTATACAACAGAATAATATGTAAGCAATAAGACACTATGGGGCATGCACGGAACAGATTTTACCGCATGCCCAGGGGCGTAGTGAGGCACATGGCCACATGCCGAGTGCCTTCAGCCTCTAGAAGTGCTGTAAAAACTGTTACATGCACATCCCCAGAGTGTCTTATTGCGCTTATAAAATGGGCTCCTTTTTTTTTTTTTGTTTAAAAGGTTTTATTCAAGTAAATCAAAACATCTATTATGACATTACAAGCAATAAACCGTTCCCCTTTCAACCTCTGGGGTTACTGCTCAATCACTTCATCTTTTTACATTCTTAGTATATCTCGACCATTGCCTGCCCTTCTGGTGCTGCAATGGTGACCCATGTTTTATCTTTAATCCCCAAAAACTATATACAGTCTCCATTTTATGATATAAAAGCCATATCACAAACATCGATAGAGTATGCTCCATTATACCGTTGGTATTTGAAGGTATTCCCTAGGAAACCACACGTTGCTCACCCCCCAAAGAGAAGGGGGATTGTGACCCCCTGAAAATGGCTGTTACCATTGAACCCTTATGCATACTCTGTCTACATCTACTTCATGGCCTTATGTCATCCCCATGGTCCCTTCAGGTGTATGCACCTACCTGTGAACCTCTACAGAGATTTTGCCTGTGTGTGCATTCTCTTCTTCAGCTCACAGGTGTCTGGTATATCCTCCTCCTCGAGTCCAGGATGTCCTTCCACCTGCCTCCTGTCCCTAGGAGAAAGCATGACAGCAAGGCATTCACGTTACTCCTTGTCTCAAAGCCATGGCTTCCCCCACCAGCAGTGAATCTATGTATGTCCCCCATTTATTCAAGAACTCCTCCTTACCATGTCTTTGATATGTCAGCCTTTCTAGTGCTAGATTGCCAATTACCAGATTCTTCCATTGTTCCAGTGTTGGCTTAGCATGTGAGACCCATGTATTCTGAATACATTGTCGTGCCATGGTCTGTAACACCCTTATGGTTCTGTGGTACGCATTCCCCATCCCAGACAGCAAGGGGACAGCTGAGTCTGCCACCAGTATATGCATGGCATCAGTCACTGCCCGAGCTATGTCACACCAGAAGGGTCATAACTCCCTACATTCCCAGAAGTATTGGAAGTATGTTGCCCCGGATCTGCCACACGGGGTGAGATCATTGGGTGGAATTTGTTTACCACCGGTGGGCAGTATAACCTATGTAGGAACTTGAACTGTGACTCTTTGAACTTGTTGCACATCAGCAATCCTATATGTGATCATAGGATCTTGGTCCAGTTCTCCTCTGTAATCTGGGTTCTTAAGTCCCTTTCCCATAATTCTTTCATCTTTATGGATCTATCCATACAGACTGCTGCTAGCTTTCCGGAAGATAGAAATCTTGCTTATAGAGCAGAAAGCAGATAACTAAAAAAGCTACCATTTGTCTTACTAATTTAACACTTCTGTCTCAACAGGAGTCCGTGCCTGTTGAGATTAAACAAATGGATACTTTATTAGAAGTAGAGGAGGTCTCATTTAGGGTTAAAAAAAGAAAAAGAATGTCAATGTGTGTTTCTGTGTTGGGAAGGGTACTGTATAAACTTACTTTGCTAAATCAGTAGGGGGGAGAGAGGTTAATTGGGGGTGTGGCTTAGGCAGTATAAAAGCAGGTGACTCCAATTACAACTTCCTGCTGCTAGCTTTTGAAAGACAGAAATCTTGCTTGTAGAGCAGAAAGCAGCTAACAAAAAAAAGCTACCATTTTTCTTACTAATTGCCCTCCATCCCACCCTAAGCCAGCTCTACTTTTATAGCCACTGGATTTGACTGACAACAGGAACTTCCTGTTTGGCAGTAGGAAGGGAAGGATCATAGAAAAACATTAGTTTTGTCAACCCTAAAGGAAAAAAGTAGCTCTTTCTCCCCCCCAAGTTGCTGGTGATCTGAGTCTGAGCAAGGAAGAAGGAAGTTATTGAAGAATACAGGAAGTTGCTGTCCCAGAACAGGAAGGGTGAGAGTTGTAAGGAGAGGAGAGAGTACGCATACAGAGAAACAGGAGAGGGGACACAAAAGAAGACATGATGGGAGTGGTGCGGTGCAGTGGCTGTGGGGCGGCAGTGTTCTGGGAGACATTCTGAAGGCTGCAATGCTGCCCTATTTGCAGGCACCTCTCTGGTCTGAGGGAGGAGGTTGCCTGTCTCCAGACTGACCTGGCTAGGATTCGTGAAACCTCCTCTCCCACCCAGGGACCACCAGGGCCACTGCCGCTGTTTCAGAGGTTGCTAAGAAAGAGGAGCGGCTGGACCAAGGTGGGCTCAGGGAGGGAGAGGGTAGTGGAACAGAGGTGCATCCCTCTAGCTGTACCTCTCCACAATTCATACTGTGTTATGGTGGATAGTGGTTCCTCTATGGAGGCACCTGCAGTGGAGACCAAGGAGGATGCTGGGAACCTCCACAAAGGAGACCCACAGGAGGGTAGCACAGGACCCCACAGCAGAAGGAAACTACTCCTGGTGGGGGACTCAGTCATTAGGGGGGTAGAAGTGGGGGAGGAAGGGGGGAGGGAGGTAAGGTGCCTGCCTGGTGCCACTGCTTGGAGGGACAAGAAGCGAATCCTCAGGATCGTGGGAGCAGCTGCATAAGAGAGGGAGCTGGATGTCATTGTCCACCTAGGGACAAGTGACCTGGCTAGGAATGGGATCAGAGCAGTGCAAGAGGAGTTTGTAGAGTTGGGGAGGTGCCTTAAGTAGTGCATATGGTAGCCTTCTCGGAGGTGCTGCCTGTCTATGGCAAGGATGATGCTAGGGTACTCCTCACCATGGAATTCAATGAATGGTTGAAAAACTGGTGTGGAGCTCAGGGTTTTGGCTTCATTAGGGACTGGGGAGCCACCTGGAAGGATGCAGGCCTATACTGGCACGATGGTCTGCATCTGTCCATCGAGGATCCAGGATCCTAGGTGATGGGTTTAAATGCTTCATTGGCAAGCATTTAAACTAGCCAAGGGGGGAGGCACTGAAAAGGAGCAGGGGAAATCCCAGCCTCCCGCCACAAAACACGGTAATTAGTGAGGTAAACACCAAGGTAGAGAAGTCATTAGGGAGCAGGACAGAGGTAAATGCAAAAAAAGGCAAAGGCAGAAAGGACAGGGATGGGGCAGAAAGGGGTAAGGCCATCAAAAATTGGAGGGTGATGAGTACCAATGCCTGTAACAATGCCTGTGTAACAAGCTCCCTGAACTAGTGGCCTTGATGGAAGAGGGATGCCTGGATATTGTGGCAGTCACAGAAACAGGAACACGTCACAAACTAACTCTATATGCAGATGATTTATTTACCATGCAGCAGGGCACTACCATCCCGGCCTTGTTAGAAGTAGTACAGGAATTGGCTGGGTTTTTGGGACATAAGATTAATTGGTCAAAAATCGAAGCTTTTCTGGATAGCTAGACCCGGGGGGGGGTGGAATGATGCATGGGGGTATAAAGTTGTGAAGGATAGCTTCACGTACCTTGGGATCAAGGGGGGTAGAGATCTAGCTGGGCTATATGGGCTTAACTATGCGCCCCTATTACAGGTGCTAAAGGCGGATATGGAAAGGTGGAGGGTGTTACCAATTTCATAGCTGGGACACGTCAACCTTTTGAAAATGAATGTGTTGCCCAGTATTGTATATGCCATGCAGATATTACCCATGGGGCTGACTAATGGGGACATTAAGGCCATAGAAAAAGAATTCGACAGGTTCATCTGGTGGAGTAAGAGGCCTAGGATGAGCTTACTGCAGTTGAAGGGCAAAACAGTAAAAGGGGGTGTTAACTTTCCAGACTTAAAGGGATATGCCCTAGCAATGCAGAATAGATGCATTCAAGACTGGGTACACTGAGGGGCGGAAGCAGACTGGGTGGACCTAGAGGGGGAGGGTACAAAAGTCAGTCTGGCAGCTTATCTACTCTGCCATTTTTTTTAAACCTAAGCAGTGTGTGGATCTCTCTGCAGGCTCTTTGCTTTAAAACTACAAGCTATTTTAAAAAATACTGTTATTCTGTTCTGTGTTTGTGCATACTACAAGTGTGTGACTGAGCCCTGCTGACATTTTGTCAGGAAGCAGGAAGAGGGACTGTAGTTCTTTTGACCAGACTCGAGAACTACAGTTCAAAAAGGGACTTTTCTTTTTTAATTTGGGGACTAGCATACACTTATACTCCACCAGCTCCATGCATGAGTGGTTTTCGTGGAGTTTTAAAAGGGCATTGAAAACATTAAATCTCGAGGGGGCTCTGTGACCTTGTTTGAGTACTTCCAGGTCACTCCTCTCCATTTATTGCACTTCTTATGCGAGCAAGGGAGCAGGGCGTGCGCAAAGAACTGTGCTAAGACGTGCGTTCAGCATGTCAGGTGGAATAATTATGGCTGTGTTGTCACCTTCACTTATACTTGTGAGTACTATTACATTACGTGGTTCTGTTGTTTCACCTCTAATGCGTGGTAGTGGCATCCTCCTTAAATCTACCAAGCAATATTAATGTGTTTGTAACCACTACTAAAGAGGAAACAGGTATACAATGCAAACTTGCTATATGTTTAGCTTATCAGCCGATATTGCTGATAATCTCCCCTTTCAATGTGCAAAATGTACTGACAATATTGTATTACAATGTGAGAATAGCTTATACTATAAACGGATATTGACATTCGAATCAAGAAATGATTCTGAACCTATAACAGTTCAAGATGTTTTACATGTAACAAATATCCCTTTAAATGAGACTTCCTCTACCTCTACTTACAGCATCCCTTCTGACAAAATAATATCTAGTGAGAATAATCACGCTACTATGAGTAGTTCAGTGATTTATCCATCTGATGTCTCTTAAAAAAAGAGCTAGAGAAGATAACAGTTTGGTAAACAGCATAGAAGATACAACTTGGTATAATGTGCAAGGGTCTAAAGCTACTAAAAAAAGGAGAAAGGCTGAGTATTTTAACATTCCACTACATAATAGCTTTGACTCATTGTCCACTGCCCCTGTCTATTCTAATTGTATTCCTATTGAGTCCCCTAATGAAGGATTAAATTCTAAAAACACTTCCCAAGTCATGGTTGATATGCCAAATTCTTCAACTCCACCACCTAATTCCACAACTGATATTCCTTTGATTGATTTTGCTACTACTCAAACTGGTGAAGAGGCACCCTCTATGTGTGTTCCTAATACTGATGATTCACATACCAGACAAATATTTGTTCTGGGTGATTCCTTTGTTAAACATCTGGATAGGGTTTTATGCGAGCCTGACAAACATAATAGAACTTGTTCTAGTTTCAGTGGTGCTAAGATCTCAGATCTAACATATATGGTCAATAAAATTATTAGCTCTCAAGACATAAATCCACTGTGTATTATCCATGTTGGAGCCAACAACATCTACAGGGACTCTGTTCAGAATATCAAATTAGCCTATGTTTCTGTGACTAATAAAATGATTGATCTCGGGTGTGATATTATTTTTTCAGAGATTCTACCCATACCACGGTACTCCCGGTTTCTTAATCATAAAATTAAAATTATTAACAACTGGCTTAGGTAATGGTGTTTACGACAGAATATTCAGTGCATGACCTATTGGGAAGAGTTCTCTGATAGATCTGAGCTTTACTGTCCTGACGGCTTGCATCTTAACAAACTAGGGAATGCATTGCTGAGTCAACAATTCCTATCTACAATTAACATAAATTTAAACTAAATAGTGGGGGAATGCAAATGTACACACCTCTTCGTCTCACTCTTATAAAGTCTCCAGTAAACATTTACAGTTTCTTAGTTTTAATGCGAGAAGTTTGACACAGAAATTCGATGAGTTACAAACTGTGATTTCGAATAAGGATTTTGATATTATTACGGTTTGTGAAACGGTGATTATAACTCCCACTGGATCAAGCAACTCCCTGGATATGTCTTATTATCTGAATCGAAGTGCAAGAAGGGGTGGAGGTATTGCCTCATTTATTAACAATAAAATCAACTCCGTCAATATTTCTAGTTCTATAAAAATTAATAATCTCCCGACTGAGAGTCTTTGGCTTAAAATTTTCCTATCCAAACAGGATTTTATTATCCTTGGGACATGTTACGTTCCCCCAAATTCATCTAGTTTAATTATGGACGCCATTCTTTCCAAATTTGAAATAGCTACTCAAATGGGTTATGTTATTATTACAGGAATTTCAATCTCCAGATATAAATTGGCAGTCATTCACAACATCTAGCAGTATTAGTAATAAATTTTGTCCACTTGTTGAATTGGACTTACAGCAATGGATAACTTCTGCAACCCAAGGTAATAATATATTAGATCTTGTTCTGAGAGTACACCTTAGATATTAGGGATGTGCATATTTCATCACCAATTGGCAGCAGTGATCATAATTCTATTTTATTTAACTTGCAGAGACATATTGTCTTTAATACTAATTCTTCGATTATATACCTGTACGACAAAGCTGATCTTCACAGTATCAATCTATACCTTGAAAAAAAATAAACTGGTTATCTTTTTTTGATAACCAGTCCTTATATCAAAGTTGGGTACTTATCATATCACTTATTTTGACTCTTCGTGGTACTTATAGTCCATCAAAAAATAAGAATTCTAATGGGAAACAAACTCCTAGATGGATGAATAAAAACATAAAACGTTTAATAAATATAAAAATTAAAAAACATCATAGCTACCTAAAGAATAGGACAACTTCTAATTGGGAATCCTATTTAAAATCAAGTAGGAAGTGTAAATTAGTCATCCGTAGGGCCAAATCTAGATGGGAAATGAAATTGGCAACAACAGCTAGTAAGTCTAATTCCAAACCATTTTACCCTTATATAAACTCCCTCAGGAAAAGTCCAAGTGTGGTGGGGCCTCTTACGACAGAAAACATACTTATCCATGAGCCAAAAGCCATGGCTGATGTATTTAATAATGAATTTTATAAAGTTTTCTCTGCATCAGAAGTTCAATCACCTGTACCTATGATTTCACCATCAGATACTTTTAACACATTCTCAGTTGAGTCTATTCTTTAAAAAAACTACATTTACCAAAAGGTAAATTTTGTTCAGGCCCAGACAATATAGCAGGGCATTTACTTTACCTGTTATCTAAACATGTTGCCTTTCCACTCAAACTTTTATTCAACCTTTTTTTACAATATAATTTTATCCCTTGTGAATGGAAAGATGCGTTTGTGGTACCAATACATAAGAAGGGATCAAAACATCTATGGGAAAATTATCGGCCGATTAGTTTGACTTCATCCATATGTAAGGTGTTAGAAAGTCTACTAAAGGATTATTGCCCCTATTATTGATGCATCTGATTTGGAACAACATGGCTTTAAGAAGGGTAGAAGCTGTCTGACAAATTTGCTCTGCTTTTATGAACATTTTAGTTCTTGTTTGGATAACCGGTTAGCTTGTGACATTGTCTTTATTGATTTCAGTAAAGCTTTTGACACCATGCCACACTGGGTTCTAATTCAAAAACTCACAGGTCTTGGTATTAATAGTCATATAATTACATGGATTCATAATTGGCTTTCAAACAGAACTCAAAAGGCGATGATTAATGGGGCATTTTCTAACTCTGGTAAAGTTTTAAGTGGTGTTCCACAAGGCTCGGTTCTCGGCCCCTGTCTTTTTCAGGCTTTTATATCTGATTTAACTAATTCCTGCCTTTCATTTACAATTAAATATGCAGATGATGTGAAGATCGGAGGACCATGTTCTAATTTAGACCAAATATGTTGTATTCAGCATGATCTTGATATTATTAGTACCTGGGTTAATAAATGGGGCATGAAGTTAAACTCTACAAAATACAAAGTAATGCATTTGGGTTCTAATAATTTAAATTTCCAGTGTATTCTGGACGATTTACCATTGTGTGCCACTAATAAGGATTTGGGTATAAACATTTCAGATGACTTAACATATTCCAAGCATATGCTTTAGTGCATAGTACATCTTATAAAATTATTTGGTCTATTTTGCGTGGTATTAGATCTCGAGATCAGGAGATGTTGTTACCCCTATTCAGGTCCTATGTCTGTCCCCATCTTGAATATGCTTCACAGTTGTGGTGTCCTTTTAAAAAATCAGATAGTTACTCTCTTGAAAGGGTTCAGCGAAAATACACTAAAAATCTGGTCTCGAATCCTCATCTTATGAGTTTAGGTTGGATACATTGAAACTAATGCCTCTTACTATCAGACGCATTAGAGGTGACCTTCACCTCCTATATGACATTATTCATGACCCCTATATCATGACTGAGTTAGGATTTTCTTTTAAGTCATCAATACATAATACTAGAGGTCATGTCCTCCAGTTGACTGGTAAATCTTTTAAACATAATAATCGTAAGTTTTTCTTTTCTGTAAGAACTATTGGGCCTTGAAATAGACTTCCATCTGATGTAGTAACAAGTAATAGTAAAGAGATTTTTAAACATCGTCTCGACACGCTAATTATGTCTGGGTATGACTTAACATTCTACTCTGTGGCCTAGCATAGGAACATTATGGGCTTTGGCCTACTAGCTCGCTCTTCTAACCTTAGTATGAACCCAGGAGGTAAGAAGGCATATCGTAGATTAAAGAACAGAAATCCCCTGGTGAAATGGACATTAGAAGCATGGGAACAAGCTAAGAAGGGGGGGGCAGGGAGAGAAGTCACAGGACCAGTACCGGTGGTGGGGAACCTGACCTTTTTACCAGGGTTAGAGGGTGGAGGATTTAAGCTTTGGGAGCAGAAGGGGGTACGCTGCTTGCGAGACCTGTGGGGGAGCGGAGGGCTGCAAGCCTTCGAAGAACTGAGGGAGAGGTATGTTATTCCGGCAACACGTAGGTATCAATACTTTCACTTACGGACCTTTGACATGGCCAGAGAGGGGCCAGCTGGACAGGCATCCACTTTGGAGCCCTTAGAAGTACTGGTGTGGACTGTGCAGGTCAACCCGAAGGGACTGATTGTACGTGCAGTGAGGCAGGATAGGTAATTACTCCTGGAAAGAAACATAGAAACAGAATTTGATGGCAGATAAGGACTGCTTGGCCCACCTAGTCTGCCCATTTTCCTACCTAACAGATAAGCTACAGATCCTAGTTAACCAACAGCCTACTTCCTCCTACCCCCCACTAGGACTGCCTTATGTCTGTCCCATGCATTCTTGAATTCCCCCACTGTTCTTGACTCCACGACCTCCTCAGGAAGGCTGTTCCATGCATCCACAACCCTCTCCATGAAAAAATACTTCATCACATTACCTCTGAGCCGTCCCCCCTCTATCTTGAGATTGTGCCCCCTTGTTCTTGCACATCTTTTTTCTGAAAGATGCTACCCTCTTGGACTTTGTTGATTCCCTGGAGGTACTTGAACGTTTCTATCATGTCCCCCCTCTCCCTTCTTTCCTCAAGGCTATACATGTTAAGCTCCTTTAGTCTCTCTTCGTATGTCTTCTGGTGCAGACTCTGCACCATTTTGGTTGCCTTTCTCTGGACAGCTTCCACTCTGTCTTTGCGGAGATGGGGTCTCCAGAACTGTACACAGTACTCCAGATGGAGTCTCACCTACTGTCTGTACAAAGTGATAACTTCCTGCTTTCTACTGTTGATGCCTCTCATTATGCATCTCAGTATCCCCCCAGCCTTCCTTACTGCCTTCTCACATTTCTTGCCCACCTTTAGGTCATCTGATATAATTACCCCCAGGTCCTTTTCCATTTTTATTGTTGTCAATATCTCACCCCCAACTGTGTACTCTTCCCCTGGGTTTTTGTTTCCCAGGTGCATTACCTTGCACTTCTTTGCATTGAATCTCAGCTGCCATATGTTTGACCATTCCTCCAACCTTGCCAAGTCACTTCTCATCCTTTCCACTCCATCTTGTGTATCAACCCTGTTGCAGATATTTGTGTCATCTGCAAAGATACATACTTTTCCTTCCAGTTCCTCTGCAATGTCACTTATAAAGATATTAAAAAGGATCGGTCCCAGTACTGAACCCTGCGGTACCCTACTAGTAACCCTCCTTTCTTCACTGTGGACTCCGTTTATTACTACCCTTTGCATCCTGTTGTCCAGCCAATTTTTTATTCAGGCTACCACCTTGGGACCCACTCCAAGGCTGGCTAACTTGTTTATTAATCTTTTGTGTGTGACTATCAAATGCCTTGCTAAAATTTAGGTAGACCATGTCCACAGCCCCTCCCTGATCTACTACTTTGGTCACCCAAAGAAATCTATTAGATTAGTCTGACACGACCTTCCTTGTGAATCCATGCTGCCTTGGGTCCTGTGCCCCACTGATCTCTAGGTACTCAACAATTCTTTCCTTCAGAAGTGATTCCGTCATTTTACCTACCATGGAGGTCAAACTAACTGGTCTGTAGTTTCTTGCCTCTGCACTGCTCCCACTTTTGTGAAGAGGAATCACATCCGCCCTACTCCAGTCCTCAGGTACCACCCTATCCTCCCATTATTTGTTAGAGAGTAGTCAGTGGTATCGCTAGTTCTACCCTTAGTTCTTTTACAATTCTTGGGTGAATCCCATCAGGCCCCATTGCTTTGTCCACCTTCAATTTTACTAGTTCTTTCAGAACCCTTTCTTCTGTAAATGGGCTAGTATGGACCCCCATCTCCAGAGTGGTTCTGTTTGGTTTAGGTACCTCCCCCTTCTCTTCCTTTGTGAATACTGAGCAGAAATATTTGTTCAGTATCCCTACCTTTTCACTGTCACTCTCTGCCCACATTCCCTCCCCTTTATTAAGCTTCAGTATCCCTCCCTTGGGCTTTCTTTGCTCCCTAATGTACCTATAAAAGGTCTTATCCCCCTTCTTAACAGAGTTGGCTATCCTTTCCTCTGTTTGGGCCTTTGCTATTCTGACTGCCTTCCCTGCCTCTTTCTGCTTTAACTGATAAAAGTTCTCTGTCCTGCTCTTTCTGTTTCCTTGTATTTCCTGAATGCTATCCTTTTCTCCTTAACCTTCCCTGCCACCTCTTTTGAGAACAATAGCAGTTTTTTCCTTCGTTGTGTTTTGATTTGCTTCACACAAAGGCTGTGATGGCTGTTTTGATTACTCTCTATTGCTCCTCCACCCCTCCTCCTTGCCTGTTAGCTAGTGCTTTTCAGAGGCACTCTCTCATTTTCCCAAGGTCAGCCCTCCTAAAGTCCAATACTCTTGCTTTTGTATGGCTTGACTCTATGGCTGTGTTTATCGTGAACCACACTGGTGGTGGCTTGTTCCCAGATGGCTACCCACTTCTAAATCTGAGATTCTTTCTCCATTCCCATTTGAGAGTACCAGATCTAAGATTGCTCCCTCCCAAGTGGGTTCCAATACTAGCTGTCTGAGGCATGCCCCTTGTAGGGCATCAAGAATGACCCTGCTCTTGGATGTGCCTGCAGCAAAGTTGCTCCAGTTACCATCTGGCATATTCAGGTCCACCATCAACAGTATCTCCCCTTTTTCTGCCATTCTAAGGATGCCTTCTATCATTTCCTTGTCCATTCCTTCCCCAAGATGGGGGTCTGTATACAACCCCCATGCAGATTATGGTGCCATTTCCTGTCTCCAGGATGACCCAGAGTGCCCCATCTGCTCCCTGTTTACTCTTTAGTTCTGTTGCTTTGATACCTTCCCTTACATAGAGAGTTACTCCTCCTCCTCCTCTTTTACCGTCCCTGTCCCTCCTGTAGATTGTGTATCCTGGTATATTGACATCCCAGTCATGGTTATCTGTGTACCATGATTTTCCTAACACCCCCTTAATTCTGGCATCCTCCCGATTGTGGATCGCTAGTGGCTTGATGGCCGGCAAAAAGAAGGGGAGACAACGGGCACCCCTGTCGTGTTCTTCTGTGCAGTTAAAACATTTCTGAGTGGCCCCCATTAACCAGTACCTGGGCCCTTGGCCTCTTATATAGCATTCTGACCGGCTCCTTTTTTTTTTTTAAACTTTTTACAGTTGGGGAAAGCATGTTTATATGTAGAAACAATAGATTTACTTGTGTGCATTTATGATAATAGTCCTTCCGCCCACTGCAAATTATACAATTGATGATGTCATTGTATTACTACTGGACAAAGTTTGTCCTTTGCTGGCATCAAGATTCAAAATATGGAATGTTTACCATGGAATACATAGATTCAAAATTCTGCTCAGTTCCACTGGCAGAATGTTCCAGTCCTCTCCCAACATACTGTACACACACAACAAAGGCCTCTTTTACAGTCATATACTCAATTATCTCACTGCCAGGGCAAGCAGAAGAGATTTCCCTGATGAGCAGGTAAAGACGTAAGGGCGATTTTTTCATTCTTAGCAAAGAAACCGTTGTAATGAAATCTATAAACAATACTTAATGTTTCTAATTTGTTTGTGTATAAGAAGAGTGTAATTTATTTTTTATTTAAGGTAGTGAAGAACTTCAAGATGGCCTTAAAGACCCATCTGTTCCACCTTTATTTTGGGGGATTTTACATAATAATGTTGCTTAAATATACTGCATGTAGCCTGAAATTGGTTTGTTTTACTATTTTATCTGTTTTAATGTGTTTTTAATGATAATCTTTATTTCTATAGCGTAATTCCAAAATCAAAGCGCTGTACAAATTTATTATTATTAAAAGATTATTAGTTTTCTTTTTAGGGTCCAGTTGAAGGGTTTTTCACAGTGTAAAGGTAGCAGTTATTTTTGTGATAGATCAATTCTGGTTGTAGGGCAACTGATGAAAGATAGTTCTGGTTGTAGTAGGACTGATTTGCTCATTGTGTGATGTGGTTAAGGACCTGGATGGCTCTGCATGAAACAGATTTCATGCATGGTCCCATGATACATTTTGACCAATGAGACTTCTTTATTTTGAATGCCTATTTTATAACTACAGATAAGGACTAGCAGCCAGGCAGCTCACCACAACCCCTCCCTCCTAGACTGAATTTGTGGGAATCCATCCCTAGGCAGGATATGATTTTCACGTATTGTGTTCACTGCTCTAACTGGCAAGATGGCCCGTCGGCATTGGCATTGGTCGATCTGGCCCTCTGGGTAATGGTCATATCGTAGCCGTGTACGGCAATGCTCCTCCTTAAGAGATGACCGTTCGTTTTACCAATCTGAGTCAGCCACACCAGGGGTTTATGATCGGTCTGTACCTCAAAGTGCGTACCGTAGAGGTATGGCTCTAATTTCCTCAGGGCCGTGGAATAGGCCTGCTCCCGGTAAGCAACTTTTTGCTAAGATACACTATTGGGTGATCTTTCCCTTGATTAGAGATCTGACTGAGGACTGCTCCAATCCCCACATTTTAGGCATCTGTCAGGACTACAAATGGCTTACTGTAATCTGCACTAGCCAACACAGGGGCACTGCACAGTGCCTCCTTTAGCTGTGCAAAGGCTCGTTCACAGGCTGGCTCCCATTTTACCCTTTTGGGCATTCTTTTCTTTAGCAGGCCAGAGAGGGCAGCTGCCAGGGTACTGTAATTTGGTACAAACTTTCGATAGTACCCGGTGGTCCCTAGGAAATTAGAACCTGCTTCTGGGTCTCAGGCCTTGGCCACGCCTCCATCACCTCAGTCTTGGCTTGATTTGGGCAAAGCTGCCTCTGGCCTACTACATGGCCTAGGTATGTCACCTCCGCCATGGCCACCTGCACTTTTCAGCCTTGATGGTGAGCCTTGCCCTCTGTATCCTGCCCAACAGTTCCTTCAGGTGGGACATGTGTTTCTTCCAACTGGCACTGAAGATGGTAATATCATCCAGATATGCCACTGCATACTCTTCAGTACCATGTAACAGCTGGTTGACCAACCTTTGGAAGCTGGCAGGGGTGTTTTATATTCCAAAAGGCATTACCTTGAACTTGAATAATCCCATTGGAATGATGGAGGCCAACCTCCCCCTAGCTCTGGCAATTAACTCCACCTGCTAATACCCTTTTGTCAAGTCAGTGGTGGTAAGGTATGTCGCCCCTCCCAACTTGTCCAGTAGTAGTTCATCCATCCGTGGCATTGGGTGGGCGTCAGACTTCATGACTGCATTGAGTCCACGATAGTCTGCACAAAAGCAAGTAAAGCCCATCCAGCTTGGGAACGAGGACTAACGGTGAGGCTCGGGGGCTGTGTGGATTTCTGGATTACTCCTAAATCCAGCATTTCCTCCACCTCCCTCCTAATGTCCTTGAGGACAGCCTCAGACACCCGGTAGGCTGTCTGCTGTATGGGCTCGTGTCCCCACATCTACATCATGTGTCGCTAAGGGGGTTAGTCCAGGCTTGACCGTAAACAAAGGGGCAAAGTCTGCTAAAACCTCCCTCACTTTCTGGGTTTGTTCCAGGGTCAACTGGGGCGACAGTTTGATTGCTTCCACAGAGGACTCCCGCTTGCTTTCTTCCAGCAAGTCCAGTAGGGGGTATTGCTTGTCCTTCTCCCCCCCAGGACTACACACTGCAAACACCATGTCAGCCCTATTTGCATATGGCTTCATCATGTTGACATGGTACATTCTGTGGGTATGCCTCCTGTCAGGCAGTTCTACGGTATAGTTCATGTCATTAACCTGTCAGACTACCTTGTATGGTCCCGCCCACTGGGCCTGCAGCTTTTCCTTCCGGACCAAGATTAGGACTATGAATTCCTGACCTACACTGTACGAGCGAGCTCTAGCTCTGCGGTCGAACCAGATCTTTTGCTTCTGCTGGGCAGCTGACAGGTTGCTTTGGGCTCTTCCATAAGCTCCTCCAGCTTTTCCCTAAACTTTAGGACATACTCCACTATGGGAGTTCCCTGGGTGGCGTGCTTGCCTTCCCATTCTTCCCAGATCAAGTCTAGGGGCCCACGCACACTGCGTCCATATAAGAGTTCGAAGGGGGAGAATCCTGTTGACTCTTGGGGCACCTCACTGTATGCAAACAGGTGGGGAAGGTACATCTCCCAGTCTCTCCATTCAGCAAACACTTGGAGCATCGATTTTAGGGTACCATTAAACCTTTCCAGAAGCCCATTGGCTTGTGGGTGATAAGGTGTCATGCATCTCTGCACCATCCCATTCTTCTCCCACAAACACTTCATCAGGTCTGACATGAAGGTACCCCCTCAATCAGTGATAACCTCCTGCGGAAACCTGACATGGGAGAAAATCCCTATCAAGGCATCTGCCACTTTGTCCTAAGTGAGGAAAGGGCAGCCGCCTCTGGGTATCAGGTGGCATATTCTACCACTGTCCAGATAAACCTCTTCCAGGAGGAGCGTGGGGTACTCAAAGGTCCCACAATATCCACTCCTACCCTCTGGAATGGCTCCTCCACAATGGGCAAAGGGAATTAGGGCGTCTTTGATTTTGCTACCTGCCCTCCCTATTTGGTTGGCACCAGTGACAAGACCTGCAATATTCCTTCACCTGCTGGGTGAAGTTGGGCCAATAGAAATTCTGGGCCAGTCACTGTGTGGTGTGCACGATTCCCAGATGCCTGGACATGAGGATATCATGAGCGATCTTAAGCAACCACTCACGGTACCCCTGGGGAATGACAAGCTGCCTGCCCATTACCCCTCTCTCTGTCCTTACATCCTGCATATACAACAGTCCATTGTCCCAATATACTCAGTCTCCCATCACCTCCTGTGTCCTGTCAGATTCTGCACAAGCCCTCAGCCTCTCCAAACTAGGATCAGTTCTCTGAGCAGCTGCAAATTCTTCACATCTTCCCAAGGCATGGGACATGTCCCCTTCAGTTCCTAAACTGGGGTCCATGGCTCTAGCTTCAGGGCATTCAGGGTCAGTGCCATCCCTAACCTTCTGACCGGTGGTTACCTCTTCCTCCTCAGAGTAACCTTTTTATATGTTTTGTGAACTGCTACTTCAGGAAATCCTAACCCCCTTTCACTACTCTCCATTTCACGGGGCACAGACTGGGGAACCAGCCTCCCGTTTTCCACGGGGGCTTCTATGGGGTCCAGGGAACCACAATCAGCCTTTGCCATCTGACTGCGGGTAACCGCTCACACCACCCCCTTCTAGAGATCGTTCCCTAGAATCACATCCAGGGTGAGGTTGTCTGCCACAGCCACTTTTTGCATTCTCTTTCCTGTTTCACCCCAGTCTAGGAGAACACTAGCAAGTGGCAGAGTTTTCTCCTCCACAGTGAATCCCCTTACTGTTAGTAACTGATTAGGTATAAGCTGTTCAGGCTCAACCAAATCACCTTTTACTAAGGTAAGAGATGCCTCTGTGTACCTTAACCCATGAGTCTGCACCCCATTTACAGTAACCGGGTGTATGTGCTCCCTCATGTTTATAGGCATGCTTTCAGGGATACACAGTGCACCCAACTCTGTTAGAGCACCACATTGTCCACTCTGTGCCTTTTTAGGACACTGCCTAGCGAGATGCCCAGGCTGTTTACAAAACCAGCAATCATCATTTCTTTTATCCAATAAATACTTTTTCTGTAACTTGGGGCTTCCCCCTTTCTGTGGAGGCAGTGAGGGTTTTAGCTGCCCTGAAGGTGCACCTTTCCCTTTCTACGCTGCCACACCCACCCCACTCCCTTTCAGAGCAAGCTAGCTCCCTCGCAGAGTGGTCTGAGAGCTCAGCAGCCTCCTGTGCTGTTTTGGGGTCTTTGTCCTGTAACCAGGTTTTTTAGCTCTGGTGGGCAAGCCCAAAAGAATTGCTCCAGAAGTACAACCTCCTCAATTTTCTCTACAGAGTTTGTTTCCACTCCCTCCCACCATTTTAAGAACTGACGTTGCTTTGTGGCGAGTTCCTCATAGCTCGTGTTGGGGCTTCTCTGGAGCTTACAGAACTTAACCCTGTATGCTTCAGGTGTTAATTTATACTCTTTAAGCAATGCAGTTTATGTTTCTCATAATTACTACTGTCCTGATTGTCCATTTGGCCTAGTGCCACACACCTTTTCCCAGAAAGCAGCGGGGGGGGAGGGATAGCTGGAAGCTCCAGGACTCCCTGGGTGTTTTAGCCTGGATACAGACCTTTTCAAACAAATTCAAAATTGCATCCATATCCTCCCCCCTCTTTAAATTCAGCTGTTAATTTAGAACTTAACTTGTACCCCAGTCCTGGAGTTCCAGGTTTACCCCTGCCACTTATTTCATCTGGAACTGGTCGTTGGAGTCTTAGCTTCGCCAGTTCGAATTCCCTCTGGTGCTCTTTTTCCCCCCTCAGCCTCTTTCTGATGCTGCCTTTGTTTTTCCTTGGCCTCTGTCCAATGCTGGTTTTCTTTTTCCTGCATGTCCAGCTCCATCTGGAACTTCCTCTGCTCGAATTCCATTTGCTGTTGGGCTTCAAGCTTTTTCTGCTCAAATTACTTTTGCTGCTGGCCTTCAAACTTCTGCTCGAATTCCAGCTTCAGTCTCATCAACTCTAGCTGCAGCCTGATCCCTTCTGGCTCCAGTGTTGTGGTGACCTTCCCCTGGTGCTGTGGCTCTGGGTTCCCTCTGGGCTCGCTGTCCTCTTACCTTGGACTGGGTCACTACGACATCCCTTGGCACCCCCATGCCCAAGGTCTGGTCCATTTCAGTCAATGACTGTGACTCGAGGTCCTGGGCAGTCGCTTGCTCATCGACTGCCACAACAGCCTCCACGAGGTGCTTTTTGGTCACACTTCGCACCGGACCCCTCTTTCCTGACACAACTGTTTTAGGTATTCCGCAGTGTATTCACTGTAGATGGAAGCTATCTTCTTCCCTAACTTCTGCTACATTAGCTTGCATCTGGGGAAACAGCTAGGGAACTTTATACTGTAAACAAATTATGTATTTTTTTTAAATCTCTGCCTTCATTGTGTGTGGACTGTTTACAGTTTATCAATCTGATACAGTGGGCTCGAATCCACTGTTAAGCCTGTGCCACCAATATCTCAAATCGCAACAGTATGCAACCAGATCTCTCTGATCCTAATGCTGCACACTAGATCTGTCACAAACCCACTCCTGGGGATTGGGCCCACTGAGCTCACAGTGTCCACCCTTAAGTGCAATCCGTGATTTGGGGAGGGGGAGAAGGGATTCCCTCCTCGTCCTTTAGAATGCTTGCCGAGGTCATGACTGTACCTCTGCCACGAGGATGATCCCGGGCATCCCTGTAGCTGTGGATAAGGGCACAATACCAGTCTTCAGTCTTGTGGCCAAATATGAACCTTTCCTTGGCTAGTACATAAAGGAGGAAAACGGGGTAGCAGCATAAATTTGGCCTTCTTTATACAGGACATGCAACAGTCTGGTTCAAAATCTTTGTAGACTCTGATATTCTCCCTATCCTTCCAGATGTCCCTTTACAGACCCTTTTCTCAGTTTGGTTGCTTGTGGTGGCCCCTCTAAGCAATTAACAGTTGTCACAGATTATTAATAAAATTTCTACAGTCACACATACAATATAAGAACTCTCACACAGGCAGAATTTCTGTAGAGAAGCAAATGTTTTTACTAAAATAATTAAATGCAAGTTACAACTAAAAGAGAACATATGCTAAATTAGGTTACAGTAAAAGAAACAAAATGGAAAAGTATACAGAAAAACGCATCAAGACAAGTTAGCTAAGTCTACCTGAGATACGAAGATTTCAGTCCAGAGAATTGCCTGTTTACAAAATATTGCAGTCTTTCTGTAGCCTTTGGTACTTAGGGAGTCTATGTGCTGACAGGTGTTCTCTGTGGTCTGGAGAGTCCAAGCAAAATATGTAAAATGGCCCGAGTGTCTGTGCTGGGGAGTTTATATGGAAGACCCCCCCCCCCGGTTTGTGAATAAATACTAGCCCTTCCAGTTCAGTGAATAGAGGTTGGTCTTTCCACTTTAGGCCACCAGATGGCACTCTTGCGCTTTTTCCAAAAGTCATCTTTTCCTGATGTCTGATTCTCATAGTTAACCTAGGTTTGACAATCTCACACATGTAAGCTATAAGGATGTGTTTCTTTTTATTACTTCACACAAGCCTGTTAGAAGGATGTTTCCTGACTGAAACATCCTATGCTTTGAACTAGCTTAATTTAATTAGTTATAAGGAAGATCCTGTAAGTTTTTTTGATTATACAGGTGATTTTATTACTTGTTTCTCTTGGTCAGTTCCTATTGGAAATACCCATTTGATCATGCCTCCACAAGCTTTTTGACAAGAACATGTCAGATTCCTACAAACAGCTGGCCTCTCAGGTCAGATGATGGTCAAACCCCCTTTTTCTTTTTTTTTTTTTTAATTGTCTTTTCTCTGTGTGTCTTTGCTGACACTGGCATGTACATAGAATTACAATAAAAAAACAAACATATATACAACAGAATAATATCTACAAATAAGGACTAGCAGCCAGGTAGCTCGCCACAGCCGGCAGTGGTGGTGGCACACTTGAGAAGGCAGGGGGTGACAGTGTTCCTTTACCTAGATGACTGGCTAGTCATGGGATAGTCTTTTCAGCAGGTCAGAGATGCTCCAACTCTTACACAGGATACCCTGTGGTCTCTAGGGTTCCTGAAAAACCTGAAAAAGTTGGTTTTGCAGCCGGTTCAGCTCCTGGAGTTCATAGGAGCAGAGCCGGACACACTGCAGAGAAAGGCATTCCTTCCTCTGGGTAGGGTGGACAGTCTGGTGCAGCTGGCAAGCTCTTTCCAGCTACACATCCCCAGGCCAGCAAGAAATTTCCTACAGCTGTTTGGCCATATGACTGCCTCTACAGCAACGGTGCTAGGAGCCAGGTTCCAAATGAGGGACATACAGTTTTACCTCAGATCCCATTTGTCCCAGGAAAAGTAGACTCTGTCAAAGCTGGTGCCAGTCACAGGGACTCTCCAATGGTGGCAAGAAAGGGACAACCTTAGGGAAGGTGTGCCATTCCTGCAACAGTCTCCAACAGTAGTGTTGACAACTGATGCCTCTCTCTCCTGGGGTGGGGTGCCAACCTAGGGTAGCACACTGCATATGGTACATGGCTTCATCAGGAGTCACTGTTGCACATAAACCTGCTGGAGCTCAGGGCAGTTCTTCTGGGCATCCAGTTGTTTGCAACAGTGCTCAAGGGCAAGGTATTGCAAGTCAGGGCAGACAATACAACCACCATGTACTACATAAACAAGCAAGGGGGCACAAGGTCAACTTTTCTGTGCATGGAAGCTATGAAAATATGGAGTCTGGCTTATTCTCTCAGAATTTCCCTATAAGCAGTTCATATTCCAGGAAAGGACAATGTCCTGGCAGGTGCCCTCAGCAGGATCAACCAGAACCACCATGAATGGTCTGTGAACCGACAGGTTCTGTAAACCATTTTCAGAAGTTTGGGGCACCCCAGAGGTTGACCTCTTTGCATCCCTAGACAATCACCAGTTGGCACAGTATTGGTGCAGGGCCCTGCACTGGGCTCAGTGCCACTGGATGCACTTCTTCTGGACTGGACAGGGAAGTTCCTGTGTGCCTTCCCTCCATTGCCTCTGCTGCCCAGGGTACTGAACAAACTCAGGACTCAACCAGCAACAATGATCCTCATAGCACCAGATTGGGCCAGGCAGTGTTGGTAATCACTGCTCCTGTCACTGTCAAGCTCCTGCCCAATTTACCTCCCCAGGAGGCACAACCTGCTGACATCCTCCCAGGAGAGGATTCCTTACCCCAGCCTCAAGTCACTCAGGCTCAGGGCCTGGCTCTTGAGGACCTAGAGTGTACTAGTTTGCACCTCTCTGAAGGGGTTCTGGAGGTTCTTGGGGTCTGTAGAAAACCTTCTACCAGGAAGTCTTACACTTCCAAGTGAAAGAGGTTCTCTATTTAGTGCCAACAAAAGGACATACTGTAGATTCTCATCAGGCTGGTCTGACAATCTTGTTGGACTACTTGGCTCATCCCCATTCACTTGATCTGAAACCATCTACCCTCAAGGTACACCTGGCAGCTGTTTCAGCCTATCTTTCAGCAAGGAAGGGCTTTTCCCTGACTTCCAATCCAATTTTCAGGAAGTTCTTTAATGGACTGCTGCATTTTCAACCCCATCGTGGGACCTGAATATATGCATTGCACGGCTGATGTAGCCCTCCTTTGAGCCCATGTCTTCAGCAGAGCTCAAGTATGTGACTTGGAAAACAGTGATCTTATCTGTGTCAAGTCTTCACCATTCATCACATATGGGTTCAGGGCCCGGAGGTCATGACCCCACGGGAGCTCTTTTTTTTTTTTTTTGGTAGGTGGAGCCGATGCACCATCGCGCCGCCCTCGAGGGCGAAATATTGTGTGGCGCCCGCGGGTTGGCCATTAAGGCACTGTCGACTCCGCCTGCCTGCCAGTTCTTCGTCTCCTGCCATCGAGGTCACCTCGTGTGGAAGCTCTGCTGAACTTGAGGCCTACCGCCTGCGCAGTTTCGTCCTACCATTATTCTTCCGTGCCCACAGTCCGTCGGTCCCGTTCCTGCCAGTTCTAGTTACCTACTTGACGTCGCTTGGTAAGATCTTTCCATTTATTTTTATTCTTGGCGACGTACAGTCTGTTTTGGTGTTTTTTTCCTCATAGGTCATGTCTCGGTCGGAGGGCAAGAAGACTTCAAAGATGGGGACAGCCCCCAATGCGATGGTGCCCTTGCGGCCGTAAATTTTATGTCACCGACCAGCACGACCATTACCTTACATGTTTTGGCCCGCTTCACGACATGGATTCATGCGATGCCTGCTTCTCTGTGGACCGCTGGGTCATCGAACAATGTGCATGGAAAGTGGGGCGAGCTCCGCCGACTTTCGAGGGTTGGGTGCGCACTCGGGCCAAGCCACGTACTCTTGGCCTTTCCTCTGGGTCCCCTCCTGGTTCTGCATGGACCAAGGAGGAGGGAGCCTCGGCTTCTTGTAGCCTGGCTGTTGCCGAGGCTCCTTCCGCGGTGCACGAGGCCTGTCCCGCTCCTTTCAGGGGGCTGGCAGGAGGTGCCGCCAAGGCAGTCTCCCCTTCAGGGATGAAGGCTCCCCCGGTGTCGCACCTGCAGTTCGCAAGGCCCAGGTCGGCGCCTTCGGTCAGTGCTGTTGTGGGCCTCAGTGCCGTGGGCTCTGACGGAACCGGTTTGTCTCTCGGCACCATGGCTGCTGTCAGTGCCGTTTGCAGTGCCGATACTGCTAGTGGTGCCATGGGAGGCCCTACGGCGCCGTCTTTGTCGTCTCGCCTCGGCGCCAAGGTTGAGCATGGCGCCGTGTCTGCCTTGGGACTCGGCACCGTGGGGGCATCTGATTCTGCTGTCGGCGCCGTCATCGGCGCCGCCCTTGTCCTCGGTGCCATTCGCGGTGCCGTGGAGCTGGGCAGCACCATCTGTGGTGCCGATGGCACCGTTGGAGCCGTCGTCGATGCCGTCCCCAGCGCTGTGGGGCCCCGACGGTACCGTGACTGGTTCTGACTCTGGGGCTGTTGTTCGGGCTGGAGCTGTGTCCTCCGTGGGTACCGCTCGCGGTACTGTGGAGGGCACTGGCTCGGGCGTGGTCTCTGAGTCTGGCACCCCATTTGGCAGGGATGGCACGGGGCGCCCTCCTACGGTCTGGCACAGGGCCTCGGCCTCTACCTCTTTGGAGGTGGAGGCGGGCTCTGAGTCAGATGAGCAGTCTGACTCCTTCGAGTTGACTGTTGGTGTGGACAGCCCTGTAGTGTCCTTGACAAGCCGGAGTCAGCCCCCTTCTGAGGTGGGGTCGGTGGCTGCCGAAACTGGGGTCAGGGATGCTGGCCAGCAGGCAGTGGTGCAGGCCACCATTGCTCTGCAGCCCGGTCTTGGTGGGTTCACTGACTGCTCAGCAGTGGTACCCCCACCTATGGTGTGCCTGTATCGCCCAACTTTGAGGCCGATCAAGGCTTCTACAGGAGGGGAGGGCACTGCACCCTGGATAGCTCCCTCGGGTGCTGGCCAGGGCTGTCAGCTACCTAGGCTGTCCCTCTCAAGGAGGAGGGCTCTCTCCGAGGGGTCGAGGGGCATGGTGTCTGCACAGCGACCTTTTTCCTGGGGCCCACCCGGGCTCTGGAAGAAGCTGTAGTGTGGATCTCCACTCTTCCTCCTCGGTCTCTTTGAGGGAGCCCCATTCTTTTGAGGTAGGGAACCATTCTTCTGGACCTATACAGTCCCGGTCACCTCACGGGGGATTCTTCTGGGCACAGCCAAGGCAGTACTGAAATGGTTGTTCAGCTGTCGGCTGTGGAGTCTTCCGGAGCACTTTCTTCTTCGGGTGCTCTTGGTCCGCTCCTTAGCCCAGGTGGAGGTCAGCCGACATCTCTTCTCAGCTCTGTCCCCATCCCTCTGCCACATTCTTCTGCGCTGCCAGGCATCCTTGGTCCTAGAGGGCCTCTCTCCTCGGAACAGTTCAGGGCTGTGGCTGCTCGGTTCCCAGCTTATGTTAGGGCGATGGACAGACTGGTTTTTCAACCTCCCCCTGAGCAGCCGCCCTCTGAGCAGTCGATGCCCTCCAACTCTTCATCCCCCTCTTCTGGGGGAGAGGAGTCTTCTGTCCACATCTCTTCAACCGTTGATCTCACTGAGCATCAGCATTTCCTCGTGAGGATGTTGGAGGACTTGCACCTCACCCCTGCCACCGTAAGCAATCGAGAGCACTCAGCGCACGCCTTTCTAGGTGATTTCAGCGAGGCCATCCTTGTGGTGCCTCCCTGGCCTGCTCACTTTCGGGAGGCATCGTTGCACTTCTGGCAGAGGCCCTTCTCCGGAGTTCCTGCCCCTAGGGATCTCTGCCAGTGGTATTGCGCCCCCCCGGAGTCTCCAGGTTCCATACCTCCTCCGCAGTCCAGATTGACACAGTTGGACGCTCCTGATGGGCTTTGTGCCCTTCACCGTGACTGGCCCCCAGATCAAGATTCCTCGGATTTTGACTTTTGGGGGTAGGAGGGCTTTCTACCCGGCATGGTTGTTGCTTTCCATTTCTGCACATCAGGCCCACTATGCAGCCTATGACAGGTTCTTGTGGTCTAGGCTAGGTCAACTCCTAGCCTCGTTGCCTGACATGAAGCAAACCAGACAAGCCGTTGCACTCTCTGCACGTGGCCTGGAGCTAGCAAGGCACCAAGCGAGGGCATCCTATGATGCCAACGAGGTAGCTACCAAGGTAGTAGGGACAGCGATCTACACTAGGTGGACGGCATGGCTACGTCTTTCTCAGTTGTCACCTTTGGCCCAGCGTAGGGTGATTAACTCTGCTCACCAGAGAACCTATCTTTTCTCCCATAGAGTGAGACGGCGTTTGTCGGGGCAACTTCCTTCCCTCTCTGAGGGGTCCCCGTCTCACTCTCCCTACTCTCGGGCCTCCCCAGGCCCTGAAGGTTCTCCCTCTTAGTGTGTCCCCCACTGAGAGCTAAGGGACCTTGTCCTTTAGGGTGTTAAGAAAAACCCCTTTGGGGGGCTCGGCACTCACCCATATGTGATGAATGGTGAAGATTGATACAGATAAGATATGAAAATTACGTACCTACCGTAATTGTGATCTTTCTGTGTATCTTCACCATTCATCACAATCCTGCCCTCCATCCCCTTGGGACCCCAGTCTCTGGGTCCACCTCCCTCTCTGTGCCCAACCTCCCCCCACTCTCTTAGGTGTGGGGTGAAAAGAGACACACGGGGGATAAGGTTCTGGGGAGAGTGGTCAGCATGGGGGGCACTCCTTCTCCAGTGCTTTAGCCCACCCCTGTGGGGTGGGAGTTGGCAGTTGCCCTCCATTCTCTCCTCCTCCTTTTCCCCATCCATCTCATTTCTTTCTTGTTCCTTGGATTACTTTAAAAAAAATATATTTTTCCTTTTTTTTTTTTTTTTAACCAAAATTTTTTCCTTCAGAGGGTGTTGATCCCCTGTGCCCTGTCCTTCTTCCAGAATAGCCGACTGCTCATCTGGAGTTTTTGCCAGCTATTCTGTGCCTTGAATTCTGGCAAGAAGCCTTTGGCTACTCCTTGCAGTTCCTATACAATCTGGAGACGGACCAGGGTCTGGGTTCAAACAACATGGAGTCTTGCTGTATTCAGACATAATGCAGTTAGCCCCAGTACTTGAACTGCCATGGAGAGGAAAGAGTTAACTC
The DNA here is from genome assembly GCA_016271365.2 of Neoceratodus forsteri. Classification (NCBI taxonomy): domain Eukaryota; kingdom Metazoa; phylum Chordata; order Ceratodontiformes; family Ceratodontidae; genus Neoceratodus; species Neoceratodus forsteri. Next base: position 1,268,104,442 of record CM057449.1, on the reverse strand, counting down.
TATGCAGTAGCATAGAACATTGAACTTGAGCTCGGTTTTCAAACCTCTGTCTGTGGTACTTCCCAGTGTAACCATCAGATTCTTTACGCGCCTAACAGTGAAGTCACTCCGGAGATTTCCTCTGCTCGGTTCGTTAAAAGAAAAAAAAAGCGTTCGGTTTAAACCGCGTATTTTTGTTATTTTCGGATTTCCAGCCTCTGTCTACGGTACAGGTAGTATGTAGATATGTAGTGACTGTGTTTTATTTTGCTAAAAAGACTGTCTTTCTTCAGTTTCTTTCCGGTCAGTTCAGTTTGGAACCGACTTTGTAAAATTTTTCTCTTTCTGGGATTAGTGTGGTGTTCCAGTACCGATCGGTTTCAAAAGAACTGGACTTTTTCTGGTTCTTTTAAAAAGCCCGTGAGACAGTTTGTAACTGATCAGTTGCTTTATTACCTGGCTTGAAAGCTTCTATAGGGTAATTTGTTAGGTTGGCCGCGTCTGAGAAACCCAAGAAGAAAACCGGTCCCACTGGGTTTCAACACTGTACTGAGTGTGGGGAGGCCTTTGCTAAGGCCGACCCTCACCTCATCTGTGTTTGGGGTTTGACCACCTCAAGTCAGACTGCCAAATCTGTAAGAACTTTCCTAAAACCACTCTAGATAAAAGACTGAGTAGGCTGAAGGAAAGGGAGGCAGAGAAGTCCGTAGATCCGGATGGCCATCCCGGTTTGGTTGCGGCCGAACCTGAGGAGGTGCCTACTGACCTAGGCGATACCTCCTCGGGCAAAAGGAAAGCTGACCCCGAGGGGTCGGTTCCATCAAAGAAAAAGTGCAAGTCTGCCGGTTCGGATCCTGTATCCCACTCTCCAACCGCGGACGAAATAGCCAAAGCAATTAGTATTGTCCAGTCGCTTAGACCGGTTCCATCTGAACCGATACCGCCGGTTCGGCACTCGGTTCAGTCAGATCCATCTCCTCCGGATTATGACCCAGATGCTTATTATGAGAAGTGGGAGGGAGACGAAGACTATCCCGGTGATAACGATGATGATGACGATGAAGGGGGTCTGGATGTGCCCACTGAACCGGACATCTCCCCAGACAGGCCATCGGGTGTCTCTCCTCCCAGACTCTCTGAGTCCCCTTCACACTTTTTGTTCTACAAAAAGGTGTCATAAACCCTACAGCTTCCCTTGGTTGAAGGAGCAGAGGAGGATGAAGAGTCTGATTTTGTGGAAATGATGGACATCCCAGAGTCCAAAAAGTTGTCTATCCCTCTTCATAAATCTTTGGGGAAACAGACACACAAAATTTTACAAACCCCTAATTCAGTACCTCCTGTGGATAAGAGAATGGTCAGCAGGTATTCGTTATCAGGCTCAGCTGCGGAGTTCCTTTATAGTCATTGCAGCCATGTTGGGGGTAGTGCAGGCTGCAGCCTGTGACAGGGCTAACATTCCTTTGGCTTCACACTCCCTGGATAAGGACTCCAGGAAAGTGGTTACCATGGCCAAAAAAACAGTATTTGGCATCCTCTTTGGGACTCAGGCAGGCTAGTTATATGGCCTACACAGCCAGGTACCAGAAATCCAGATGGGACACGGTTCTGGAACTGGCTAAACAGGCCGCTCCCCAGCTAGCCAAAGAGCTGGAGGTGGTGGCTGCTGATGGAATTGAGGCATCCAAAATGCAGTTTCATGCTGCTGTGGACTCCAGTGATGTGGCATGGCTACATCTGTGTCTCTTAGAAGACATGCTTGGCTCAGATGTACTAGCCTTTCACAGGATACCCAGACTAAGGCCATGGATTTTCCTGTAGTAGGTAACACTCTGTTTGGGGAGCAGACAGAGGCTTACGTAAAGAAAATGGATGAATATAGGACCACGTACAGGAGTGCACAGGCCAAGGAAAGGCAGGCCACTCTGCACAAGCAGCAGTCTAGGGGCAGGGGCAGGCCCTTTCAAATGCCTTTTACAAGCCCAGGCCTCCTCCCTTTCCACAGAGGGGTTCCTCAGATGGAGGGGAGGAGGGGATGAGCAGGGCTGCTCCTCCTCCTCTCAGTCTAAGGCTGCCAAGCAGACACCCTGATGTGTCAGCCCGGGTCGACTCCCCATTTCTAGTAGGAGGCAGGCTGGCTTACTACTTCCAGGCCTGGAAGTCTGTGACCTCAGACAAGTGGGTCCTGGAAGTAGTAAGCCAGGGACTGGCCCTCAACTTCAAAAAATTTCCAAAAAGAAGGGCCAAGTCTGTTCCACCTGCATCAGTCTCAGAAACCCTTGCCCTAGAGGCAGAGGTTTCCTCTCTTCTAGCTCCCAGAACTATAGAGAAGGTTCCTACTCAGCACAAGGGACAAGGACTGTATTCCAGATACTTCCTTACCCCAAACAAAACAGGGGAGTGGCGACCTATCCTAGACCTAAGGTATCTGACACATTTCAAAGGCCAAATTCAAAATGGTAACTCTGGGAATAATCCTTCCCTCTCTAAGGCCAGGGGATTGGCTAGCATCTCTGGACCTCAAGGATGCCTACTTCCATATTGCTATCAGGTTCTCCCACAGAAAATACCTCAGGCTCGAGTTGTCTTCAGGCCATTACCAATTCAGAGCCATGCCATTCGGTCTAACATCCACTCCAAGGGTGTTCACAAAGTGCCTTGCAGTAGTGGTGGCTTACCTCAGAAGAACCATCTTTCCGTATCTGGACGACTGGCTGTTAGTGGGTCCGTCTCATTTACAGGTCAAGTCAGCTCTTCAAACTACCCAGGAACCTACTCAGCTCCTTGAGTTTTCTTCTCAATCTTCCAAAGTCTGTACTCGAACCAGTTCAACTTCTCACCTTTATAGGCACAGAGTTGGACACTGTACAAGCAAAAGCCTTCCTTCCCCTGGCAAGGGTAAAGGCCCTAGTGGATCTCGCTTCCTCCTTTCAACCTCAGGTCTCCCACCCAGGAAGACAGTTCTTCCAGCTCCTGGGCCACATGGCAGCTTCCACAGCAGTGGTGCAGGGAGAAAGGCTCCAAGTGAGGGACATTCAGTTTCATCTGAGGTCTTTTTGGTCTCAAAAGAAGGATTCACTTACCAAACTGATTCCAGTGACTCAGACTCTGGTCCAAGCTCTCCAGTGGTGGCTGGACCAGGACAATCTCAGGCAAGGGGTTCCATTTCTCCCTCAAGTACCATCAGTAGTTTTAACTACGGATGCGTCTCTCCTAGGGTGGGGATCCCACCTGGGAGCCCTGACAGCTCAAGGACTCTGGTCTCCACAGGCGTCTCTCCTTCATATCAATCTCCTGGAACTCAGGGCAGTTTTCCTAGCCCTGCAGAGCTTCTCGGATTCAGTCAAGGGCAAGGTGGTCCAAGTCAGAACGGACAACACCACCACAATGTGGTACATCAACAGGCAGGGAGGCACTCGGTCCTCGGCCTTGTGCACAGAAGCCATGAAGCTGTGGTCTCTGGCCTATTCTCTTCAGACTTCTCTGGTAGCAGTTCACCTTCCAGGGAAGGACAACATACTAGCAGATGTTCTGAGCAGAATTTCACAGGGACACCACGAATGGTCCCTGGATCCTCATATACTGAAGGTCATCTTCTCCAGGTGGGGCACTCCAGAGATAGATCTCTTTGCAGGCACTGGACAATCATCAACTTCCTCTGTTTTGTTGCAGACCTCCAGTCCTGAGGACGGTTCCCCAGGATGCTCTCCTCTTGGACTGGAAGGGCAGGCTTCTCTATGCCTTCCCTCCCTTCCCTCTGCTGTTCAGAGTTCTGATCAAGATCAGGACTCAACCCTGCACAGTGATACTGGTGGCTCCAGATTGGGCCAGACAGCCTTGGTATTCTCTACTGCTGTCCTTGTCAGTGTCATGTCCCCTGTCTCTGCCCAGGACATACAATCTTCTGTCCTCCTCCCAGGGGTGGATCTGGTACCCCAATCTCCAGTCTCTCCATCTCATGGCCTGGCTCTTGAATAGTTAGAATATGAAGCTCTACATCTTTCTCAGGGAGTTCTGGATATTCTGAAGGTCTCTAGGAAACCTTCCACTAGAAAAACTTGCAACTCCAAATGGAAAAGATTCAGTATTTGGTGCTCTCAGAAAGGCATCCTGCCTGATTCTGCAGACATTTCCACAACCTTAGACTATCTAGTTCATCTCAGTGGTTTAGGCCTTAGGCCTGCCACTCTGAAGGTTCATCTAGCAGCTGTCCTGTCAACAGGGAAGGGCTCTTCCCTGGCATCTCATCCTGTTTTCAGAACGTTTTTCAAAGGTCTGGTTCACAATAACCCTCCCTTTAGGGAGCCCACTCCACCTTGGGATCTTAATGTCTACATAGCTCAGCTAATGTAGCCACTCTTTGAACCTTTGACTTTGGCCAAATTGAAGTACTTGACCTGGAAAACAGTGTTCCTGGTAGCTATTACTTCTGCCAGGCAGATTAGTGAGTTACAGGCTCTATCAGTGGAACCTGACTTCATCTCCTTCCATAGGGACAAAGTAGTCCTCAGAACCAATAGGATGTTCTTGCCCAAAGTGGTTTCAGATTTTCATCTGAACCAGTCTACATCTCTCCCTGTGTTTTTCACTGACCATTCTTCTTCAGGTGAAAGAAGGTTACAGTCTGGATGTCAAGAGGGCCCTTAGCTACTACATTGAGCATACTAAGGCACATAGAAATGACTGTTTTCAATTGTTTCTCACTTATGGTGAAGTGGGAAAGGGTAAGCCTGCCACTAAGAGAACTATTGCCAGGTGGATTGTTTCTTGTATACAATTTTATGACAAGTTGGATAGGATGCCCCCTTCAGGCCTGAGGGCTCACTCGGCCAGGGATACAGCTGCTTCTCTAGCTGCAGGCAGAGATATACCTTTGTTAAAGATCTGTAAAGCAGCCACCTGGAAAACAGTCCATACTTTCACCAGGCATTACTCCCTGGACATCCAGGCTAGGAGTGATGCGAGGTTTTGCACAGCAGTACTGTAGAGCCTCTTCCCAATGTAGGTTCTGCATTCCCTCCTCCGTAGGGAACTACTTGGTAGTCTGCATTATGTCTGAATACAGCAAGACTTCATGTTGTTTGAAGAAAAAATTACTCACCTTAGTAATGTTGTTTCTTCTAATGGATTCTTGCTGTATTCAGACCTCCCCCCCGCCTCCCCTCTCAGAACCTGGTTTTGGGAAGTGGGCTGGTGGGTACAGTGTTGCACCTCAGGGGTGTACCTTGTACCCTCCCTCTTGGGTGGGGTAGATGTTAGTACTATTACTATTTTTTCTGGTGTTTTACTAAATATTATCACTACCTTTCCTTCTTGGGTTCTTGACTTGAGTCTTTTGGGACCCAAGAAGATATATTTTGCCCTTTGGCTATATTTGAACAATTTCCATACTTTACTTACTAGTTAGTTAGCTCATAAGAATCTGACGGTTACACTGGGAAGTACCACAAACAGAGGTTTGAAAACCGAACTCGAGCTCAACATTCTATGCTTCTGCATAGAGTTAACTCTTTCCTCTCCAGGGCAGTTCAAGTGCTGGGGCTAACTGCATTATGTCTGAATACAGCAAGACTCCATTAGAAGAAACCACATTACTATGGTGAGTAATTTGTTCATACGTTACCCCTTCTCCTCCCTTCGTACTTACTAAATTCTTTACCCCACCCTATCTCCCTCCTCTATTTCCAGAGATTGGGGCCCCTCCCAATCCCTTTAGTTCCCGACTTCTCTTTTCTGTCCTCTCAGTCGTTATTTCTCATTTTAGTTTTATATCCTTTCCTTTTTCCTGTCCCTTGGACTTCCTTGTCCCACCCTCCACTCCCTTCCTCTTACCTCTCCGGCGACTCAGAACTGGCAGGCAGGCGGAGTCGATAGCGACTTAATGGCCAACCTGCGAGCACCACGCAATACGTCGCCCTCGAGGGTGGCACTGATGGTGCGTCGGCTCCACCTACCAAACCAAAAAAAAAGCTCCAGCGGGGTCATGACCTCCGGCCCTGAACCCATATGTGATGAATGGTGAATATACACAGAAAGATCACAATTACGGTAAGTACGTACTTTTCATTTCTTGGTTGCAGTCACTTCAGCCAGTAGGATCAGTGAACTTCAGGCCTTGTCCATAGAACCTAACTACATTTCAGTCCACAGGAACAAGGTAGTTCTCCAGACCAATAGAAAGTTCCTCCCCAAAGTGGTTTCTGACTTCCATCTTAACCAGTCCATTACCCTGTCTGTCTTCTTTACTGATCATTCCAGTTCAGGGGAATGTAGGCTACATAACCTTGATGTCAAGAGGGCTATTAGCTACTACTTGGATCACAAAAGCCCATAGGCAGGATAATACTCAGCTTTTCCTGACCTATGGGGAAGGGCAAACAAGCTTCAGAGAGGACTGTTGCACGCTGAATTGTTGCCTGTATTTAGTTTTGCTACAGCGAATTGGGCAAGGAACCCCCTGGGGGCCTCAGAGCCCACTCTACCAGGGGTGCAGCTGCCTCTGTAGCAGCTGCCAGAGATATTCCTTTGTCAGAAATCTGTAAATCAGCTACCTGGAAAACTGTTCATACATTTACTAAGCACTTTTGCCTGGACACCCAGGGTAGAAGTGATGCCAGATTTGGCACAGCAGTACTGCAGAGTCTTTTTCCTAAATAGGTTCTCTGCCCACCTCCAAAGGTACTGCTTGGGTAGTTTGCATTTGTCAGAATACAGTAAAGATTTCCTGGGGCTTGAAGAAAAAATTGCTTACTGTAGTAATCTTGTTTCTTCCAAGGGAATCTTTACTGTACTCTGAGCTCCCATCCTACCTCCCCTTCTAGAACCTACTGGGCACAGCACTCCAACTGTCCATGTTGTTGATGAAACCTGTTTGGACTGGTTGTTTTAGGCATCTGTGTCTTGAGTCTTTAGGATTCCACCTTGTGTAAATGGGGTACTATTTGTTCAAACAACATGAAGTCTTGCTATATTATAGACGTTAGCAGTTTGTTCCAGCTCTAGAACTGCCCCGGAGTGAAATGGTTAAAACCATTCCAAAATAGAATTTTGGCACGAGAGCAGCTCTATCTGTGTCATTTCAAACTTGAACTGTCAGATTCTTTACTCCGCCTCAGTGAACAGTCGCTCCAGAGATTTCTCCTTCTGCCTGGTTCATTTCTCGGTTTAAAAAGTGTTTTCTCGGTTGGATTTAACCGAGAATAGTTTTATTTTAACCGCAAAACCGTTCTGTTCAAGCTCTATCTGTGGTAACCGTAAGTAAATGAAGGTTTTGTCTGTGTGGAACTTGTAAGTTATCAGTTCGGTTTTGAACTGATCAGTGGGTTTAAAACTCATTTAAAACTAAAAGTTACTATTTTAGAGTGCGGTTCCGTTCTTATCGGTTCTAAAAAAACGGATTTATTACGTTTTTTCCAATACTCGTTGACACGGTTAGGAACCTGATAAGGGTGTCTTGCTCTGGCACTGCCAAGCAGGCAAGGGCAAGTTTTTGGTTAGGCTGGCATTATGTCTGAGAAACCCAAAAGAAAAACCGAGCTCTACTGGTTTCAACACTGTGATGTTTGTGGGGAAGTCTTTGCCAAGGCTGACCCACACACCACATGTGTTTATTGTCTGGGGTTTGACCACCTCCAGTCAGACTGCCAGGTATGTAAGAATTTCCCTGCAGCCACCCTGGAAAAAGATTGGGCAGGCTCAGGAACGAGAGGCCAAAAGTCCGCTGACCTGGATGGTAGCCCGGTTCGGTGCCAACCAACCAGAGGAAGTGCCCTCTGACCAGGGCCGACTTCTCGGCAAAGAAAAGCTGGTTCTGAGGAACCAATTCCAGTAAAGAAAACAAGAAAATCAGCAGGTCTGGAGTCCAAAATTCCTTCTCCAACTGCTGCAGAGATAGCAAAAGCCATACAAATTGTCCAGTCACTGTCTCAGGGTCCATCTGAACCACCACCATCTGGTAAAAGGTCGGTTCATCCGGTCCCAGTGGTTCAGGATTATGATATTGAGGAATTTTATGAACCAGAGGAGGGGGAGGAGGATTATGAACAGTATGAATGTGGCTGGGAAGGTCTGGGTGTGCCCATTGAACCGGACATCTCCCCAGACAGACCTTTAGAATCTCCCCCTATGCTGTCTGAGTCCCCATCTCATTTTATGTTTTATAAAAGTTGCTGAAACCCTCTAGCTTCCTTTAGAAGAGGCTGTGGATGAGCAGAGGCCTGATTTTGTAGAAATGATGGATATTCCAGAGTCTAGGAGATTGTCTATTCCTTTACATAAGTCTTTAGAAACAAACAATTAAAATTTTAAAAGCTCCTAATTCTGTGCCTCCTGTAGATAAAAAGATGGACAGAAGGTATACATTGTCAGGCCCTGATACAGAATTCCTTTCTCAGCAATGCAGTCATGTTGGGGTAGTTCAGGCTGCTGCCTGTGATAAAGCTAATATTCCCTTGGCTTACATCCTCCTGACAAGGATTCCAGGAAATTGATGCCATGGCAAAAACAGTATATGGCAGCCTCTGGGACTCAGGCAAGCAAATTATATGGCTTATGTAGCTAGGTATCAGAAATCTAGATGGGATACTGTTATGCAATTGGCCAAGCAGGCCCATGGCCAGCTGGCTAGAACTAGAACAGGTGGCTGCTGATGGCATTGAAGCCTCTAAGGTTCAGTTTCATGCTGCTGTGGATGTTAATGATGTTTCCTCTAGGGTCATGGCCACATCTGTAGCTTTTCAGAGGTTGGCCTGGCTCAGGTGTACTAGTTTGTCACAGGATACCCAGACTAAGGCTATGGATTTTCCTGTGGTGGGAAATTCTCTGTTTGGAGAGCAGACAGAGAATTACATGAAGAAGATGGATGAATATAGGACAACTTACAGGAGTGCCCAGGCTAAGGAGGCGGCAAGCCACTCCTCAAAGGCATGCCCCAGGGGTAGGGGGTAGGCCTTTTCACAGGCCTTCTACCAGACTCAGGCCTCCTCTGCCTTTGCTCAGAGGGCTTCTTCAGAGGCAGGGGCAGACGAGGGGTGGGCAGACCTGCTCCCACCCCCCAGCCTAAAGCTCCTGCGAAACAGGCACCCTGATGGGGTGCCCAGGGCCGGTTCTCCTGTACCAGTGGGGGGGCAGGCTGGCTTACTTCAGTCAGAACTGGGCTTCTTTAACCTCAGACAAGTGGGTTCTGGAAGTAGTAAGCCAGGGTCTGGTTCTCAGCTTCAAAAAGTTTCCCAAGTTGAGAAGCAGACTTTTTCTACCTGCAAGTGCTTCAGAGACCCTCGCTCTGGAAACAGAGGTCTCATCCCTGTTAGCTCTCAGAGCAGTAGAAAGGGTTCCTCCCCTGCATCAGGGCAGGGGTCTGTATTCCAGATACTTCCTTACCCCAAAAAAGACAGGAGAATGGCGGCCCATTTTAGATCTCAGATATCTGAACAAGCATCTTTTGAAACCAAAGTTCAAAATGGTAACTCTGGCAATGATTTTACCTTCCCTAAGGCCAGGGGACTGGCTAGCCTCCCTGGACCTCAAGGATGCCTATTTCCATGTCCTAATCAGAAGATCCCATCGAAAGTACCTCAGATTCGAACTGCCCTCAGGTCACCAGTTCAGAGCAATGCCCTTCGGCCTTACCTCTGCTCCAAGGGTATTCACAAAGTGTCTAGTAGTGGCAGTGGCCCACTTAAGGAGGCAGAGGATTGCTGTTTTTTCCCTATCTAGACGACTGGCTCATTGTAGGCCAGTCCCCAGAACAGGTAAAATCTCACCTGCAGGTCACCCAGCAGCTTCTCACCTCCCTGGGTTTCTGCTAAACCTACCAAAGTCGGTTCTGGAACCAGTCCAGGTACTCACCTTTATAGGGGCAGAATTGGACACAAGCTAGCCAGAGCCTTTCTTCCCAGAAAGGGTAAGGAATTTAGTGGCTCTGGCCTCTTCCTTCACTCTGCAGGTCTCTCGACCAGCAAGACACTTTCTGCAGCTCCTGGGCACATGGCTGCATCCACAGCTGTTGTGCAGGGAGCCAGATTTCAGATGAGAGACATTCAGTTTCACTTGAGAACCTTTTGGTCTCAGAGAAGAGACCCCTTTCCAAATTGGTCCCAGTGACTCAACCTTGATCCTAGCTCTCCAGTGGTGGCAGGATCAGAGCAACTTAAGAGCGGGGTCCCTTCATTTCCCCTCTCATGACTTGACTCTCACTACAGATGCTTCCCTTCTGGGTTGGGGAGCTCACATGGGCGACCTTTCCACTCAGGGAGTTTGGTCCCCCCAGGAATCTCTGCTCCACATCAATTTGATGGAACTCAGAGCTGTCTTTTTAGCTCTTCAAGCTTTTTCTGCATCTGTCCACGACAAGGTGATACAAGTCAGAACAGACAACACCACAACAATGTGGTACATCAACAAACGGGGCACTCGGTCTTCGGCCTTGTGCACCGAGGCAATGAAGTTGTGGTCTCTGGCCTATTCCCTGAACACTACCCTCATAGCAGTTCATCTTCCAGGGAAGGACAATGTCCTAGCGGATGCCCTCAGCAGGATTTCCCAGGGCCATCACGAATGGTCCCTGGATCCTCAAGTGCTGGGGATAGTTTTTGCCAGGTGGGGCATCCCTCAGATAGATCTTTTTGCAGCCCCAGACAATCACAAACTTCCTCTGTTCTATTGCAGGCCTCCAGTGCTGGGCTCAGTTCCCCTGGATGCCCTTCTTCTGGATTGGGAGGGGAAGTTCCTCTATGCTCCCCCCCCCTTTCCTCTCCTATTCAAAGTACTAGTCAAAATCAGATCTCAGCCTTGCAGGGTGATTCTCATTGCCCTGGATTGGGCCAGGAAGCCCTGGTACCCACTCCTTCTGTCTCTGACAGTTCATCTTCCCCTGTGCCTCCCCAGGAATCACAATCTGTTGACTTGTGCCCAGGGAAGGGTTTGTATCCGGACCTCAATCCCTCAACCTCAAGGCCTGGCTCTTGAGGAGTTAAGTTGCTGATTTACACCTCTCTCAGGGTGTTATTGAGATCCTAAAGGCTTCCGAGAAAGCCTTCCACTAGGGCTACTTATAGTTCTAAATGGAAAAGGTTTTCCATTTGGTGTGCTGGGAAAATATTTCCCCAGAATCTGCTGAATTGCCCATTTGTTAGATTACATGGTACATCTTAATTCCTTGGGTCTCAGACCAGCTACCCTGAGAGTTCATTTGGCAGCTGTGTCTGCTTTTGTGTCAGCAGGAAAGTCATCCCTCTTTCCTCTCATCCTGTGTTTTCCAAGTTTTTAAGGATTACTCCATACTAATCCTCCTTTTGGGAACCGCCCCTGCTTGGGACCTTAATGTTTGCATTGCCCAGTTAATGCAACCCCTTTTGAACCTCTGTCTTCTGCAGAGCTTAAGTACCTAACTTGAAAACTGTTTTCTAGTTGCTATCACTTCTACCAGACGATAAGTGAATTGCAAGCCTTGTCAGTGGAGACTGACTTTATTTCTTTCCACAGGGATAAGGTAGTCCTTAGGACTAATAGGAAGTTTTGCCTAAGGTGGTTTCAGATTTCCATCTTAATCAATCTATCTCCTTCCAGTATTTTCACTGATCACTCCTCTTGGGGTGAGAGGAGGTTGCACAGCCTGGATGTTAAGAGGCTCTTAGTTATTATATGAGCGTACCAAAGGTCACAGGTTGAATCCCTCCAACTTTTCCTTACCTATGGTGAAGTTGGGAAAGGCAAACCTGCCACTAAGAGATCAATAGCCAGGTGGATTGTCTCTTGTATCCAATTTTGTTATCAGAAAGTGGGCAGAGCCCCCTGGTTTGAGGGCTCATTCTACCAGGGGTACAGCTGCGTCTCTAGCTGCTGCCAGAGATATCCCTTTATTAGAGATTTGCCAGGCTGCTACTTGGAAAACGGTACACACTTTTACCAAGCATTACTCCCTGGATGTCCAGGCCAGGAGAGATGCTCGGTTTGGCTCAGCTGTTCTTCAGAGCCTGTTCCCTAAGTAGGTTCTGCCCCTCCTCCATGGAGGTACTGCTGTGTATTCTGCTAATGTCTATAATATAGCAAAACTTCATGTTGTTTGAAGAAAAAATTACCTTAGTAATGTTGTTTCTTCTAATGGAGTCTTGCTATATTATAGACCTCCCTCCCAACCTGCCCTTCTCAGTACCTCTACTTGGTGGGGTGCGGGCAACTTAGTGCGGGCACTACTTATGTCCTGTTAGCATTTTGTCCCCCTTGGGACTTTGGGGGTGTGTATGTGTACGCATGTGTGTGTTTTATTATACTTATGTTCCATTTTCATATTATTAGAATGGTGTTAGTATTTCTGGTCCCCTGACTTGCGTCTTGGGTGTTGGGACCATCAATGGTTGTTATTATTTAGGTAGCCATTTGGCTAGTGTAGGTTACAGCTTCCACACAGACCTTAGTGAGTTTGGCTCGTAAAGATCTGACAGTTCAAGTTTGAAATGACACAGATAGAGCTGCTCTCATGCCAAAATTCTATTTTGGAATGGTTTTAACCATTTCACTCCGGGGCAGTTCTAGAGCTGGAACAAACTGCTAATGTCTATAATATAGCAAGACTCCATTAGAAGAAACAACATTACCAAGGTGAGTAATTTTTTCTTGTGGGTTAACTTATTTTCTGTAGGACAGTATAGTTAGTATTTTTCATACATACTTCATAAGAATCTGACGGTTGCATAGAATGTACCAGGGACAGTGGTTTGCAAACCGAGCTCGAGCCTATCAGCATTTCACTATTAGCATAAGTTCCATTAACTCTTCTCTCTCTGGGGCAGTTGAATGGTGAAGGCTAAGTGCATATGTCAGAATACATTAAAGATTCCCTTGGAAGAAACAAGATTGCTATGGTAAGTAATTTTTTGTTTGTGCCCTTGTAGGCCTGTTTCAAAGAAGCACATAGGGAACCTTCTAAGCCCACACCCAAGGGGTCACCTCTGGACAAGCCTCTGATTCTCCCACCTACTCCCCCCACTGAGGGGGACCACCCTGATGCCAGAAGGGGTGATGCCCCCTTCTCAAAGGACAGCTGCCCTCTCCCTCCCTAGACTCAGGGATTCAGATGGGTCCTCTTCTTCTGGTGGCAAGGACTTCGACCTCCTTCAGAGCCCATGGCCAGTAAAGACACCCCTTGTTTCCCACCTGATGACCCATCATTCATAGATGTAATGCAGCATATCCAGCAGCTGAATGGCTGCAATACAGAGGAACTGGATCTGGAGTGGCGTTGGTTGGCCACTTTTCTCAGGAAAAAAGGACACCCTATATATAGTGGTTCCCCCACTTGTAGAGTCCTATAACGATGTCAACATGTTTGCCTGGAAGTGCCTCTTTTTACTTTTCTGTGCTGGCCATCTCCAGGAAGTCAAACCAGCTATATTGTGCCCCAGAAAGGAACCCTTTTACAGGAAGACCCAGAGGCAGACTTAGTCATGAGTAGTGTGGCCCATGACCGTTCCAGACATCCTAGACACCTGAGTATGCAATCTCCAGACAAGGATTTCAAACAATTTGGCTACTTGGCCAAAAAGGTGTACTCCTTGGCCATGTGCGCTATATGATCTCAAAATGTCCTTGCCCACATGGTTCAGTATCAGAATGCCCTGTGGGACAAGGTGGTGGAGGTAGCTCAAGCCATACCTGATTGCACAGGAAAGGCAGAGCTGATGGCCATCTTAAAGTCAGGCATGTACATCAGTAATCATGTCCTTTGAGCATCTTATGATAGGGTGGACTCGGCAGGCAGGGCCACGGCTTTTGCTGTATGTATCCGCCGTTATTCCAGGTCGAGAGTGTCCAGTTTTGCTCCGGACGTGCAGTTGAAAATTTTGGATGCCCCTTTCTGGGGTCTGGTCCTGTTTGGCGAAGACTCACAAAACATCATTATTCACCTGCAGGAGTCAGGGAAGGCCATTAGATATGTACACACTGGGCCGGATATTCAAAAGGGTTGCACCATGCACAAGTCAGAAATTGCGCCATTCTGCGGTATTCAGCAGGAGGCAGTTGCGCCACTGAAAACAGGCTGAGCAGTAGCGCAATGCAAATGAAGGAATGCGCAATCAAAGGGGATGGACCCATGCATAAACAGCGCAATGCAATATTCAAAGACTTGCGCAATGCACAACAGTGGATGAGCTGGAAGGTGCACCATGCCGGAAATGAGCCAATATAAAAAGGCTCAAGGAAGAGGCGCAAGAATGATACAGGGATGCCAAGCGAGACAGAGAGAGAGAGGCAGTGAAAGTAAAGAACAGGGCAGGCAAGGGAAGGTGTGTGGGCCATAGGTCGCAGGGGCCAGTGGGGTTACCCGGTGCAGTGGAGGCAGCAGTCAGGACAGTGGGGTAACAGAGCTAGAGCAGCCGGGGGGTCACAAGCCAGGAGATGGACAGTGCCAGCTTCCCATGGAAGCTGTAATGAGGGGTGAAGGCAAGCTGCAGGGGGATGTGGCCGTGGAAGGGAGCCCACGTGTTGGCTGACGCCCCCAACAGGCAGTACCGTGCCCACATCAGCTTTCAGCTGTACACAGATGTAGAGATCGTGGGCCGGTACTGCCTGAACAGGGCAATACTGAGGCTGCTCTGTGAGCTGTTCAGTGATGTGATGCAGGCACCTTCACGACGGAGTCACGCTCTGTCAGTGGAGACTAAGGTAACAGCCTGCATGTGCCTGCTCGCCACCGGTACCTTCCAGAGGCCGACAGGGGACACCACAGGCATCATACAGTCGGCCACGTCACACATCCTCACCCAATTCCTCAGTGCACTGCTGCCATATGCTGCGGAGCACATCCATTTCCCCAGCACCGCGGCAGAGCGTACAGCAAACATGCAGGAGTTCCACAGGGTAGCACGTATGCCTGGTGTGCTAGGGGCGATAGACTGCACCCATGTGTCTATTCGGACACCACCTGGCCCCAATGGGACCACCTACAGGAACAGGAAGGGTTTCTCGAGTGTCAACTGCCAGGTGGTGTGCGATGCCAGTGGGCGCATAATCAATGTCTGTGCCACACACCCTGGTGGAGCACATGATAGCTTCATATGGCACCAGTCCGCACTGTGCCATCGATTCGAGAGTGGGAACATCCCCACAGGCCATCTAGTGGGTGAGTACACATGTGGGAATTGCAATGCTGGGTCAAGGGTGGAATGCCACAGGTGCCATGATAGTGGCACACAGGGATGGGCGAAATGGACCTGAACATGTCTAATCACCACCATCTCCACACAGGTGACTGTGGATACCCACTCCGACCCTGGCTGCTCACATCCTACTGGCGCCCCACGACCCCATTGCAGCAACGCTACAATGAGGCACATGCCGCCACATGCAACATCATCGAGCGGGTGTTTGGGTTGCTCAAGGCACGATTCCGATGCCTAGACACCTCTGGCGGTGTGCTACAGTACAGCCCCTCAAAGGCCTGTGCGATATTCCTGGCCTGTTGTATCCTGCACAACATGGCCAAAGACTGTGGGATAGCTGTACAGGTCGAGGAGGGGGACAGCGATGGGGACACCAGTGGCGCCGGTCATGATGGTGATGAGCAGCCCCCATGGACGGAGGACCCTGGCTGATCCGGCAGGCCCAGCTGCACCGATACCATAGCGGAGGAGCATTTTGCACATCACAGGTAAGTCAAGGTGCCATGTTCAATCAACACTGTCCAGGGCGCAACCACAGGCACACAATGTGACACACCAGGGTGCATGATGGCAAGAGGAGTGGAAGGGTCCAGGCGCACAAACACACCATCAGGGAGGGGTGAATACTTACATGCCATATGGACACACACACACACACACACACACACACACACACACACACCCAGCACACAGCGTACATGGGCAGGTGCACAGCACAGCAGGAACAGACATGGCAAACGCACAGATCCACGGACCACCCACACCACCTGTACTGTCCAAGTACATGTGTCAGAAGCTGGGCACCTTTGCACCTTGGTGTACAGTACAATGCAGGCATCATCATGCACATGCACCTGTGGACAGCAGTCGGGTGGGTGTGCAGGTGGTCTGTGTGTCGGCGTGTTGAGCAGGACACCCACCAGTGCACTGCCCACCATGACACACATAGCACACAGGTCAGCACCAGACAGGGCCCGCACTGGGAGACAGCTCAGTCATGTGGCACTGCGCCACGGCCACCTCGGATGCATGGGCAGCCCAGCCGCACTAGCAGTCTGAGCATGGGCCACATGTGGTGGCACCGCCGTACCACCAGGGGTCCCACTGCGTGAGTGCGACCTTGCCCGCACAGGTGTCTGCAACATGCCGAACATACCTGCACCAGGTGTGCTTGGGACGCCCACAGCAGAACCCGGCGTCGACAGGCTGGGTGTTGCACGACACCGGGAACGTGGAGTGGAGAGCATACTGTGTGGGGTGTGCGGTACAGGGGCACCCGACTGTGTGCCTAACGTGGCCACAACAGTGACCAATGCCTGGATCTGCCTGTCAATGGTGGCGGTCACATCCCTCTGCATTTGGACCATCTCTGCAAGGATCATTGCAGTGTCCCTGCTGTGCCACTGCACAGCCATGCACAGTGCCTCCACAGACGTTGCAACCCGCATCTGCTGCTGTACTGATGCCTGCAGCAGGCGGGTGTGCTCATCTAATGGGTCGTCTGCCTCATCGGCAATCTGTCCCCCAGGGTGTGAAAGGCCCTGATGCTCAACACCCCTTGAGGGTGGGCGCTGTTCACCAGGACCAGGTATGGCCATGTCAACAGGTGGTGTGCATGGGCCACCGCTGAACCCTGTACCCCCAGACCTGGTGGGTGACTGCTGCTGCTGCCCCTCCAACTGCTGTGCCCCAGGGACCAGTCGTTCCACCGCTGTGTCCGCAACAGTGCCAGAGACCTGCACAGCCACCGGTGCTGACAGGCACAGCCTGGGACTGTGCTGACGTGCTGGCACACACGTTGGAACCAGCTAGGTCCAGGGACACGTGCTGTCCTGCTGTGTGTCCGTTCCGAGACACACACGTGTCACTGCCCATTACAGTCCTTGCATCATCAATGGTGCAGGTCCGTGCAACAGCCACAGTCACAGCGTGCTGGCATGCTTGCATGCTAGACTGCAGGGACACAGGATGTGCACCCCCCACACCTGACTCACCGACACCGGGGATGGCAGCCAGGCGTGCACACTGCTGCAGAGCTAGTCGGCTGGATGCAGAGATGGATGGACCCTCCTCCAACTCCAGCAGGTCGTCCACACTGCTTGGAGCCACCACCACTGTCCCATGCATCCGCACAGAATCTGTAACAGAGATTGGGAACATGTTGGTGCATGTGATCAACGGCCCCCCCCCCCCAACACCACTACCATGTCATACCGTGCAGTGATGGGCTTCCACCCATCTGGAAGCCACCCCCAGGTACACCCTCGATGGCACTATGCTGCATGGAAGTAGCCAGAAGGTCCTCTGCCGGGGTCAGCTGCACCACCTCTGGCTGTCCCCCGCCTGTGGCTGTGCGCGCTGCCCTGAGGGCTGCCACCTTCTCCTTCACCCGTCGTCTGTCTGTCCTCATCTTCTTTTTGCATTCCTGCACGGAGCGCTGGTGGCTTCCGTGCAGGTTTACGGCATGTGCCACCTCCTCCCATGCAGCAGCATGGGCCTGCGGGGTGCCCCGCCGTCCACTGAGGAGTGGCTCCTCTTCCAGGTAGGCCTGGAGGAGTGCCTCGGTCTCGGCCCTGGTGAAGTTCGGCCTCCTCTTTCGCTCACCATCATCCTCATCCCCCCGCACCTTGTTCAGCCATATCGGTCTGTATGGGTGGAAGTGGACACCTGTCACTGTGCAGTGTACAGCATATTCCCATGAGCATATCCCAGAACATCACACAGCATGCAACTCACCTCTCAGCTGCAGTAACCGACTCTGGCCACCGCAGCCCACTGTCGCACATTTATAGCGCAATGCATGCAAATTAGGTGGGGAGCAACTTTAATGGGATGTAAATCGCGCCACTGCGCCTTTGAATGGCTGATCAGATGATTTGCATGTGTCGGCTGAATATCGCGCCGTTGCGCTTTGCGCAATACGGTTGAGCCAGCTGAGCCAATGGTGCATTTCTGTGACTGTGTAGTACACCGCATTGTGCATGCCCAGGAAACCTACGCAGGCGTCTGCCGCGCTGATGACGTGCTGTGCGCGATCTGCAATACAGGACATGGCCACCATTGTGCCAGTGGTGCTACAGCGCTGGGCACCAAATGGCGCTGTGGCACAACTGCGCAATAGTCCACTGTGGCACTGGCATGCAGGTGATGTTTCGCGCAGGACGTGTAGACGTCCGATGGCGCTGTGTGTGTCCTTGCGCCACTGACCCCTGACCTTGTGCCTGACCTCTGACCCCTGGCACTGTATGTCTGGCATGTGTACAGCTCTATCGCGCTGTTCGGTGACAGCGCGATAGGGAATGGCAGCGCTGTACTGACAGCGTGATAGGGAATGGCGGCGATGTACCGCGCAGCACTTCCACGTGGGGTTGCCGCGCTGTGGAGCGCCATATTGTCTACTATAGCATTTCAGATGGCACGCAGGAGAGCCCCTCAGTGGGATGCCCTTGAGCTGGCCAACCTTGTGGCCACTGTGGAGCCACACTGTGGCCCACTGTTTGGGGAGGTGCCACTGGACAGGGCCAGATCCCAGGTCTGGGAGGGGGTGGCCACTGACCTGGAGGTGGCCACTGGCTGCAGGAGAATGGCCGAACAGTGCAGGCACCGGTATGGGGACCTGGGATGGAGGGAGCCGGAGTTACTGGCACGTCTGTGGTCACGTGCCAGGAGGGGCGTGGTGCCTCGTCCAGGTGGGTGATACGTCTCCACACTTGTATGGGCCATATGGGTAACACTGTCACATGTGTCCAGCAGATGGGGGACGGATGGTCTAGGGTTGGCTGTGGTGGTGTTTACAGGGTATGGGATGGGTGGGTCTGGCTGGGTGGGTGGGCACACACATTGGGGCAGGAGGAATATGCTTTTGGGTTTCTACTGATGTGTTTCTCTCCTTTTGTCTCCCACAGGCGTGGCCAAGTGGAGGAGCAACTATGAGCAGCAGCGGAGGGCGGGGGACACTGCACGGGGGCATGTCGGGGACCAACCCCAACGCCAGCAACATCCCAATGAGGGTGAGTGCCATGACACCATGATTGCTATTGCAGGCTGTGTGACAGGGTGGGGGGCAGGGCATGGCCACCATCCATGGACACCACTGCCATGCACGCGATATGTGACAGTCAGCACTGTCCAGTGGCACTGCATGTCTGGGAGTGCGTCAATGGTGGACCATGTGTGCACTGGGCACATGGCTGTGGCACTGCCTGCTCACCGCATAGCCATGTTACTGTACAGCTTTGGTTGTGCTGTGCTGGACATGGGCGGTGGGTGTGTGTGTGTGCAGTGGTACACATGGCTGTTACTGCCTGGTTGGGCATGTCTTGTGGACACGGTCACTGTGGGTGGGCGCACACCATCACAGGAGCGTGGCACATGGCTGTCTGCCAAGCATAATGGGTGGGCTGCAGGGGGATGGTCAGTCACACCTATTGACTCTGATCCCTTGTCCTAGGTGTGCAGATACTTCTGCAAATGCAGCGTTCCATCCAGGACCTTGTGCGGGTGGCACATGAGTCCCTTGACATCCTGCGGGATCTGCAGTGGTATGGCGTGAGGAGGAGGAGGCGACCCAGGCAACATCCCCAGGCAGCAGAGGACCAGGCTGGCCGCCAGTGATGATGGACGACCTCCCCCCTTTGACCAGCCCTCACACCCCAACTTCCCTCTCCCATATGTTCACCCATGCCCCTTACCCACCCCCACCTTGTTCCTGTACCTCCACCCCATGTTTGTACATATTTGTAAATAGTTATTTGTTTGAATACAGTTATTTTGATATGACTACTGTGGTGGTCTCTGCTTTGCAGCTGGCTATGGGTGCTCAGTTGCAGTGGTGTGCATGGCATCTGGGGTGGTTCAGTCATGGGTATGTGTGTGTGTGTGTGTGCGCGTGAGGAAGTGTCTCTGGTGTGGGAGTGGCTATCAGTCGGTGTTTTTGGTGTGTGTGTTGTTCTCTGTGCATTGCATTACTGTGTGCAGTGGTCCATGGTGCCTGCTCTGTGTCCATTGTGCCCCTGTCGATCCATCCTTGGCCTGTGCAGCCGACACCCTTGCATGTCTGTGGCCTGCGAGGTCTGCTGCCTTGTCAGTGGTGGCTGTCCCTGCAGGTCATCCACTGTGACCGTCACAATGCTGGGTTGCCTCCTGTCAATGGTGTGGTGCATGTTTGCCTCAGGTGACACTATGGCCTCCGCAGTTGCTGTCCCACCTCCATGCTGTGGCTTGTGTGTATTGCAGGGGCTGTGCACCACTGCCTGTGACTTGTGATCCAGGCAGATGCTGGTGGCGTACAGGGCCACAGTTCATGCACAGGGTGGGTGTCAGCCCTGTGCCATGAGGGACTGCAGGCTGTGTGTGCACAGTTTTCATGGGCCCACACTGGGGGCTTGGTTGCCACACTACTGCGTCCCTGTGTTAGTGTTCCCGTGGGTATGGGTGTGTGTTTGCCCCTGCACTGTGTTGCATCCAGTGTGCTGCATGCTTCCACACACCACTGTGGGTGTCTGTGCTGGCTGCTGTGGGTCTGGCTTGTATGGTTCTGTGGTACACGAGGTTGCAGTGTGGCAGTGGGGGGTGGTAGTATGCATGGGGTTTCCCGCAGTGGTGGTCACTGCTCATGGGGGGTGTCTTGGGGTCACAGTGCAGGGTGTGCTGTGCATGTGGGGGGCTGCTGTGCCATGGGGTGGTCCGTCCTCCTTGTGTGGCAGTCTTGGCTTGCCAGTGGGTGTGCTGGGGCAACATGGCCCAGCTGTGCTTTGTTTGCTTGTCCCCATGGTCCGGTGGCTGTTCCATCCCTCCCCCAGTTATGCTGTGCTTGGGGTGTGGGGGTACATTGTTGGTTCTGTAGTGTGTCCCTGTGCCCATCTTTGGCATGGGTGGTGGGCCCCTGCCTACCACCCTGGTTGTGCATTTCCATTGCTCTGCTGCTGGGGGGCTCCCTGCTTGCGCTATGGCACCTCTGGGCTGCTCAGCTGTGCAGCCCTTGTTGCGCCATAGCGCATCGTCTCTGCTCAGCTTCCCCTTCCTGGTTGCGCTATGGCGCATCAAAACTGCTCAGCTTCCCCTTCCTGGTTGCGCTATGGCGCAGTTTGTGCGATATTCAGCCGTTGGCTCGATGCGCAATTGGCCTTGCTCCATGTTTGAATATCGCGACAATTGCGCATGTGCACAAGTGACTTGCGCTTGCTCCTGCTGTTGCGCACTTTTTGGGTGCAGTTTGAATATCCGGCCTACTATGTACAAATCCCAGCCCAAACAGCACCCTAAGCAGTCCTTTTGGAGGAATGCTAGACAGCAACCTAGAGGACAGCAGCAGAGAGCAGGATTTAAGCTCAAGGCTTCCACTCCTGCTTCCGGAGGTTCTGCCCCTCATGCCCATAGAACTTCCCAGCCCATGATGCCCCTCCCCGGTTCCTCAGCCTGACTCATTGCCCGACCCCCCTCCCCCGGCCAAAGCATTAGGGGAAGCGGTAGAGGTCTGTTGTCCTTGCACATAGAAGGGTGGTGTCAGATAACCACAGATCAGTGGGTTCTACAACTCATTGAAAGGGGGCACACTGTGGAGTTATTGAGATTTCCCCAGACAACCCACCAATCCCATCCCATTACTCTCAGGCTCGCAGCGCTGTCATCGCAGAGGAGATCCAGGTCCTCCTGCAAAAGTGTGCCATAGAGCCTATCCCTCTGGCACAACAGAGGAAAGGGTTTTGTTCCCACTTCTTCCTGGTGCAAAAGAAAACGGGACTTGTGTGTCCTGTCCTCAGCCTCGGCCACCTGAACCAGTACATCGAGAAAAAAAAACAATTCTGGATGGTCACTCTACTAAGCCAACTTCCTCTACTTCATCAGGGGGTTGGTTATGCTTTCTGGACATGCAGAACATATACCTCCGCATACTGATTTTCCAAACACACCCGGAGGTTCCTATGCTTCCACTTCCAGGGAAGTCACTACTAGTTTTGAGCTCTGCCTTTTGGCCTGTCCTCTGCCCCAGAGTTTTCATCAAATACCTCGCAGTAGTGGCTGCAGCTCTAAGGAGACAGGGTCATTATATCTTCCCCTACCTGGACGACTGGCTGCTGACTGCCCCCACCAGGGACCGATTACTCCACACTATGCACGCCACCTTCTCCCTGTTTCAGGACCTAGGGGTTACCTTAAACTGCTCCAAGTTCTCTCCTTGGCCAAGCCAAAGACTGCAATACATAGGGGCAATTCTGGACACGGCACAAGGTAAAGCCTTCCTCTCTCAGGACAGAGCGGAGCACCTTCAGACACACACTCAGCAGTTCTCCTCCGCTCACCAGGTCCCTGACAGGTCTGTCCTAAGATTCTTGGGACATGGCAGGTGTCATTGCCACGGTCCCCTGGCCAGGCTGTACACGAGGGTGATTCAGTGGAACCTGAGAGTTCAGTGGGATCAGCATTTTGATGACCTAGAGCATCTGGTCTTGGTATCAAACCCTGTAAGACAGGCCTTAACATGGTGGTTGAATTAATCCAACCTTTCCAGAGGGGTTTGCCTACAGAAGGAATCCCAGAGTCAGACCTTGACCACAGATTAATCGGGTCAAGGCTGGGGAACTCACCTGGGGGGCCACCAGACACAAGGGTCCTGGGCCCAGCACAAGCTCCATCTCCACAGCAATGTCCTGGAGATGAGGGCCACACTGTATACCCTTCAGGCCTTCCAGACTGCCTTGCTGTCTGGCCCCCTGTTAATCCAGATCAACAACATGTCAGTGGTCTTTTACATAAATAAGTGGGGGGGCAGGGGGAGACTCATTCCTATCCGGTCTGCTGGGAGGCCATGCGAGTGTAGGCATGGGCAGTGGACCATCATTTGGACTTGACAGCAGTCGATGTTCCGGGTGTGCAAAACACCCTGGCTGACAGTCTAAGCCGATCTCGGTCAAGTGACCATGAGTGGGAACTTCATTCCTCAGTGGCTGAAGAACTCTTTGACAGATGGGGCGTCCAGAACTGGATCTATTTGCTTCCCCATCCAATGCAAAACTGCCCAGTTTTTACTCGCTAGATCCAGGGCCTGGTGTTTTCTGGCGAGATGCGTTGTTCCTCTCCTGGATGCGGAGGTTTCTGTATGAGTTCCCTCCCTTTCCTCTACTGCAGCGAGTTCTTCTCAGGCTGCAGTCAGAGGGAGCAGAGATGATTCTGATGGCACCTTTGTGGCCGTGCCAGATTTGGTTTCCGCTTCTTCAAGAACTTGCAGTGGAACCTCCAATTTCCCTGCCCCTATGCTCAGACTTGCTCTCCCAGGAGCAGGGAACCCTGGTCCATCTGGATCTCAAATCTCTGCACCTCCATGCATGGCTCCTGCAGACCTAGTTATATTCAGATTCAGGGTATCACCTAGAGTAGTGGATGTCCTAGTGACCACTAGGAAGCTTTGCACTAGAGCAACCTACGTTATGAAATGGAAGTGGTTCTGCATCTGGCCACTGCTCAGCATTTAGACCCTTTCACCTGCTTGGCGAATTTGGTTCAGGAGTACCTCCTCTCTGTCTGATGCGGGACTCAGCTATTCTTTGCTTAAGGTGCACCTATCTGCCATTTCAGCCTACCATGCACCTATTGAGGGCAAAACTCTTGCCCAGCTGGATCTTCCCTGTACATTCTTACAGGGCATTCTGCATTTGAAGCCACCCATCCTGCCATGGGATCTTTTGTTTGTTTTAGAAAAGCTCACTTTGCCTCCCTTTGAACCTGCCGCAAGTTGCTAGCTGCGCTTTCTGTTGTGGAAAGCATTATTTTTAGTTGCCATTACTTCTGCTCAAAGGATTTTTGAGCTTCAGGCCGTGATTTGTAAGGAGCCTTATTTGGCTTTCCACAAAGAAAGGGGTGTCCCTGCGAACTAATCCTATGTTTCTTCTCAAGGTGGTGTCAGAGTTTACTTTGAATCTGGATATCCACCTTCCTGTCTATTACTTGCACTTGATATAGTCAGGAGGGGGAGAAAATGGGGTCGACTGGGCCTGGTCATGTAGTGGATTGGAGTGGGCAGATTGGGGTAGTAGGGACGAGAAGATGCCCTGGGGCAAAATGAGTCCATGAGAGGGGACCTCCTTGCCCAGTTCCCATACCCAAGGGTTCCACATTAAGTGGAAAAGTTGCTGGGTTTACCTCATCTACCTATCCTCCTCAGGTGGTGTTGTGCAATGCCAGATCTATAAAGATCAAGACAGCGATTATCACTGATCTTGTTGATACAACTGATCTGGCTTGCATCACTGAGACCTGGCTGGATGAGAATGCTGGTCCAGTATTGGCATCAGCAATTTCGGCCAGGTACTCAGTGATGCACTGCCCGAGAAAGGATCATAGGGGCAGGGGGAGTGGCGAGCTATGCCACTGCCAGTCAGATGTACAGATGTATGGTTTTATATTCTGTTATATTTTGTGTATGTTTAAATGCCACAAGGAATAATGGATAAAAGGGTCACATGGAATAAGGGAATGCATTGTTTTTTTAAAAAGTCTGCAAATTCCCTGTGACCTAAGAGAAACTGGTTTTCCCAGGGAAGCTAGAAGTTGCATTTCAAAAGAGTCTTCCTGGCTAACTAACACAGAGATCCTAAATCTATCACCTGTAATAAAAATTGTCACTTGAAAAGCCAGGATGCTTCAGAAGACAGCACTGGGGTAGCTATTAAAGAGGAAAAGGGTTATAAACTCAAGAGATGTTAACCGCTAGCCCTGTCATAAAAAAAACAACAACTTTACACTTCAAAGGACAGTGCTAGATTCCAGGAAACTGTCATGATATAATTACATTGGTTAGCTGGCAGGATGTTGGAATTGTAAGAGAGTCTGGCTAATAAAGGTATGAATCCCTTAATAAGAATTTTTGGGGAAAGTGCAAGAGTAACATCTACTGGCCTAAAAGTTAGGACCAGACCAAGACTTACAGACTGCCTTGAACCACAGGTGTTTAAGACCCTCCACAGAGCATTTTGAGGACACTGCTTTTGGGCATTCTCCTGACCACAAGAGAACAACTGCCAGCAAACACACAAAAAGCAAGACTGCTACAGAAAGGACTGAAACCTTTGAAAAAACATTTATTTTTCGGACTTCATTTCACTACGAATTTAAGGTAGAACTTTAGATAACTGTTATAGTGTGTTTTGTTTGGTACATTTCCACTTTTATTTGTGGTGTTCTGTGACCAAAATTTTCCAGACCTTTTTGTTGTAATATATGATAATTATGTAATTATCTAGTACAGACATTTGTTTTGTTTAGAAACCTGCCTGAGTGAGATTGCTATACTATGTGTATGATTGTGGGATGTTTCAGTAATAATCTGTAACTAAACTGTTATTACTAAGGGTTGCATCATAAGCTACCAAATCGAACAAGGGTCTGAAAAGGGAAAGTCTGGGTAAAGATAGGGAAATACCAAAGTCTCAAGAAAGGGTCTGTGGGGATTTGAACTCTGATGGCTGTACTACTTAGAGAAGGTGAATCAGGGGCTACAATACTACCCCAAAGAGGTTGTAACACCTGGATCTTCCCCCTTTGTGTAACAACCAAGAAGGGTTCATATTTGGCTACAAGACATAAGACTAGTATTGTACCCTGGTCCAGAGTAAAGAGGGGACCCTGGGACTTCATGGCAAGTGTTCAGTTGTGAACTCAGCGAGCACTATAGAAGTACCAAAAGAGGGTGTCCCCTGTTTCCCTCTCCCTGTCATGGATTGCTCTTGAGTATGGGCATTGTGAGCTCAGTGGACCTGACCCTCAGGAGTGAGTCTGTGACATGGGGAGTTGCCATTTGTTTTAAATTGGACCTGGACCTTGTATCCATCCCGGTGGGAGAGACCAGATCCTTGAACTATATTGTGGTTGCAGGAACCTTCTCATCTACCATATACAAGAAAGGGGACTCAGGCAGATTTAAATCTTTAAGAATCATTCATTTTATTTGTCTTTACATTTAGAAAATAACATAAAAAAGCAGTATTTTTAATCAATACATATGTCAAATATGTGATTAAAATTCATAAAACACAATGTGCAGGATTCACATACCATGTCAGTGTGAGCAGCCCAGCACTTCGAGGCCACAAAGACCTCTTTGTCAGGGGTGTTGCCTCCTAGTGATGTGCACCTTTATATAGTGTTTAAATCTCAGCTGTATTCAAGTATTATCTCTCATAATTACGTTGACAAAATCATTAAAGCCCAATTATTCACTCATTACATTAACACTCAGTGTTCCATTATATTACCAATATATGATTGAATCAGTTTTATATACTATTTGACTTATTACTAAAGTGCTTAACAACCATCATGAGCATAAAGAATAATTCAATTTATGAAGAATCCTCAGCTTACTCAGAGGAAGGTTAGTGACTGCTTTGTGTTGCCAGGCTCTCCTTAGTTCAACTGGTGCATAATTTAATGGCATATTTCCAAGCTTAAAGCTCCAAATTAAACTGCCTGACAGTACACTGCTGTTAACCCAACCCTCCAAATGAGACAAATTTTAAAAACCATGTTCAAACACATGGGATAGAGTACTAAATGTAATTGTCCAAGACACATCCTTTACTCCTTGTAGATACTCCTAAAGAGTCATTCAGTTTGCTGGAAATCAAAATATTGGAAATCAAAATACAATGCTCTATAGAAAACTATCCACTGCTCCTGTTAACTTTCACAAAAAGGGTTTCCAGTCCATATAATCATTGAACCCTGCTGGCTTTAAAGTCTTCAAGCAAAAGATAAGTCTGGATTCTTTTTGATACAAATATTTTCCCTGTCTCCATCTCTGTGTAGAAGGGGTGCATGATCTACACCCATATAGCGAATAGAATGTTCTCTATCATTTGCCATTCCATTTAGGTGTCTGGCAATAGGATGTTGTAAATTGTGTTGTCTAATTGCCCTAAAATGTTCCTGCACCCTTTCTTTTAACCTGCGTGTAATTTGTCCTATGTAAATTAAACCACATATACACCATATGGCATAAACCACAAAAGTGGTATTACATCTATTGAAATGATTTGCAACTCTTTTATGACACTCGTACTTGGGTTAATAAATACATTACCCTGCTTGGCATTAGTGCACGTTACACAATTGTAACATGGAAAAAATCCTTTAGGCTTAACTTTTAACCAGCTATCATCAGAAATTGACTTTGTATTCACTGTGTACCAATAAATCCTTGAGGTTCTTGCCTCTTCTAAAGGATACCAAAGGAGCTATCTCAATTTTTTAAGATCTTTGTCAACACCTAAAAGATGTCAGTGTTGATTAATTATTGTACTCAAATCCATGGACATAGCTGAGTATGTTGTAACAAAACTCATTCTTGTCTCTTTCTTTTTGTTTGTACTCCAAGTGGTCATCTCTCTTTCTTTCATTAACCCTTTCCCATGCTCTTTCTAGCACTTGTGCAGAACACCCCCTCACTCTTAATCTTTGAAAAAGTTCTTCACTTTCCCTTTTAAAATATACCTCCCTAGTATCATTTAGTTTCAACCTTATTAGTTGTGAGTAGGGCAGACTCTCCTCTAAATGTTTGGAATGTGCACTACGTGCGTACAGTATGCAGTTTCCTGCTGTACTTTTTCTGTAATCCTTTGTGGTCACTCTCTCCCCACTCACTTCAATTAGGTGCAAATCCAGAAATTTAATTTCTAACTTTTAACTTTTGGTGGAGAATGTTATTCCCATTTCATTTTGTTCAATATATTGGAGGACGTCCTTCATTTCCAATTCTGTACCATCCCAAGTGATCAAAAGATCATCGATAAAACGCAAATAAAAAATGATATGATCAAAGTTAGGGTTGCGATGGTGGTTGAATATGGCCCCCCTCCCACCAACCCATAAAAAGGTTGGCGTAGGAGGGGGCCACAGAAAACCCCATCACTGTCCCCCTTCTCTGTAAGTAATACTGGCCATTAAAGAGAAACAAAAATTCCCTCTCAAAATGAGTTCAAGTGCTGCAATAATGAACAGGATACACTTTTTTTGATTTGGTTAACATCATTTTTACTGCCTCTATGCCTTGACCATGATCGATACTGGTGTACAAGGAGTTTACATTTAACACTAGCCAAGTGTAAGTAGGCTGCCAGACAAAATCCTGCAATTTCTTAAGCACTGAAGTTGTGTTCTTAGTATAAGATTTCAAAGACATGACTTCTTGCTGTGAAAATCTGTCCACATATTTTGCCAAAGGGTCATATAATGAATTATTCACAGATATAATGGGACGTCCAGGGGTATTTTCCTTGTTTTTATGGAGATTTGAAATATGGTAAAAGACGGGCCCTGGGGTGGTCTTGACACAAAGCATTCAATTCACTTCGTTGAATCCATCCTTTTTTTACTGATTCTACCAAAAACGTACTCAATTTCTCTCTGTATTCTCTCACTGGATTCTTAGATAGTTTTTCATATGTGTTTGTCTCACCTAGTTGTCTCACTGCTTCTACACAGTAGGCTTCTTTGTTCTGAATTACAATGTTACCTCCTTTATCTGAGGGCTTGATCTCTATGTTCTTCATTTCCTGAAGCTCCTTTAATGCTGCCTTTTCAGATTCACTTAGATTATCCCAGTAATGACATATTTTATTTGATGCTATCATACTGTCCACATCTCTTAACACTACCCCTTGAAAAACTCTAATAGCATCACTGTTTATCTCATCTACCATCCACCCGGTGATGAGAAGGATTTCCTGCAGGAAATTGCAGACTTCGTCATCAACCTGGTGATGGAATTCCCCAGATGGTTGATTCTGGGGGATTTCAATGCCTGGGTTGACGATGAACTCTTGCTGTATGGACAAGACTTCCTCCAATTAATGAGTTCATTGGGTCTTACTGTACATAGGTGGTTACCGCTGCAACTCACATTCACGGTCATTCCCTGGACCTAGTCTTCCTGCTGGGGATGGAGATCGCTGATTTGGTGGTGGAACTAGTCAGTTGGTCGTATCATCATACTATAAGGTTCAGGTTGAGACACCCCCCCAACACACCTGCCCCTACAGAGATAGTATAGTATTGCTCTTTAAGGGGTTTGACCTCAGGTGGTCTTATGGAGGTACTGGACCTATCAGGTTTGACGAGTGCATGCGAGGAACTGGGGGAACTGGTACTTGCCTATAATAGGGCAGTGGCAGGAGCCCTCAACCCCTTGGCTCCTGTCTGCATTCCCCCCTCTCCCTTCACCAGAAGTCCCCATGGTTTGATGGGACTTTGAAGGAGATGCAGCGAGGGAGTCGAAGGTTGGAGTGACATTGGCAGAAATCTGGCCTGGAGTATGACAAACTTAGATTTATGGTCCATTATAGACCACTAATCAGCAATCTCCAGTAAGAAGGCAGAGTTCCTGTCCAAGGAGATTGCTGCGACAAAGAATTGGCCAGCTCAGCTCTTCCAGACTGTCGACAGGTTGTGCAGTCCAGCCTGCCTTCAGCCATGGGGAATCTTTTCACAAGTTAGAAGTGATGAGTTTGTTCGGTTCTTTGCAGATAAGATTGCCACCATCAGGTCTGAGATCTGATCAACGTCCTCAGATGGGCCTTGCAGTGATGGGCAAAAGGTTGCTAGCACTCAGCCTGTCTGGTCTGACTTCAGCCAGTTGGGGATTGTAGACATTGTGCAGGTTGTCCAGGGATTGCGCCCAACCTACTGTAGTCTGGACCTGGGCCCAACACACTATTAGTAGGATGCATTGAAGTCATCGGCCCGGTCCTTGCTAGGATAGCCCAATGTTTACTTGAGACAGTTGTTTCCTGTCCCCATGAAGGAGGCAGTAGTTAGATCTGGACTGCCTGGCAAACTACAGACCTGTCTCTAACCTGCCTTTTGTGGGCAAGGTTATTGAGAAGGTGGTGGCAGCACAACTGGATAACCATTTAACAGTGCACAATATCTGTGATCCTCTCCAAACTGGTTTCAGGAAGAGGCACAGTACCAAGACCACCCTTATTTGGGTGCTGAATGACCTTCTGATAGAGAGGGATCGAAGGAGCTGTTCCATCCTAGTTCTCCTCGATCTCTCAGTGGCATTTTACATTCTGGACCATGGGGTGGTGTTGGAGCACCTGTGGATCCTCTGTGGCTGTCTGGTACAGTCCTCGGGTGCTTTAGATCATTTCTCACTGGCAGGACATGGAGAGTAGTGTCTGGGATTTATTCCTTGGCACTTCTCCCCTGTAATGTGGGGTTCTGCAGGGCTCTGTCTTATCCCCCATGTTGTTCACAGTGTATAAGCTGCCAGTGGGGGACATCATACGGCAGTATGGGCTGAGTTTTCACTGCTATGCAGATGATACTCAGCTGTACATGTCCTTTGTGCTTTAATGGTGGGGGGCGGTCTCAGTCTTTAACAACTGCCTCTCTGAGATTCGGGGTTGGATGAGTGCCAGTTGGTTGAGGTTGAACCCCAGCAAGACTGAGGTCTTGGTAGTAGAGCCAGGTCACCGAGGTATGGGGTTACAGACTGAGCAAACCCTCTGGGCTTTGGCTTGGAGATGACCAGCTTTTGACCTCTAACCAGGTGTGAAATCTAGGCATTGGGTTTGACAGCAGCCTGATGTTAAAATATCAGGTGTCAGCAGTCATAAAGACCTTGTTTTACTATCTAAGGAACATTGCTCAGATTAAACACCTGGTTCCGCCTGGCAATATGCCAACTTTGATTCACACCTTTGTAACCTCATGCCTTGATTACTGCAACGCCCTATACCTAGAGCTACCAGGGGTTGATATCCACTGATTGCAGCTAGTGCAGAATGCAACAGCCAGGTTGTTGACTGGTTTAACAAGATCTTGCCATAACACTCCTGTGCTCCGCAGTCTGCACTGGCTGCCAGTACATTGGCAGATCACCTTTAAGATCGGGTTGCTGACCAACAAAGCCCTACATGGACAGGGACCTGGCTGCTTGCAAGATCTTCTGCACCCCTACTGCCCCCTCTGCTCCACCAATGAGGGATTGCTAGAGGTTCTCAGCATCCAGTTAAAGACATCGGGGGCTCACACTTTTGGTTTTGCATCCCCAACCCTGTGGAATGCTGTACCTCGTAGGATTAGAGAGTGGCAGACTGCTGACAGCTTTAAAAATGAACTGAAAATATACTTGTTCAGCCAGACATTTTCAGACAGGAATTAAGCTTAGTGATACTACTGTCTGTGTGATTATTAGGATTATGTTTATATTGAGTTTTTAATTATTGATGTGCATATAAATTTTAACTTGCTAGGATGTAAAGCACTTTGGACTGTTTGAAATTGCACTTATAAATAAAAATTGATTGAGTGATACCCAGATTATTCAAACCGAGGGGAGGCATTACTACATACTCTGGATGTTCATATGGTGCTTCATTATTACTTGGAACGCACCCGGGCTATTCAAAAGTCTGACCCGTTTGTGTCTTTTTCCCCCAGAATGGAAGGAGCTCCTGTTTCTAAACAGTGTTTATCCAAATGGTTGGTTAATTGCATTGTTTTCTACTACAACAAGTACGACAAACCCTGACCGGGCTCGGTAAAGGGTCACTCTACCAGGGGCATGGCTGCTTCCTTTGCCTCCTTGAGAAACATGTCAGCTGCTGACATTTGTGCAGTTGCCACTTGGAGTTCTGTACACATCTTTGTCAAACACTACAGTTTGGACATTGCTTCTCGCTGCAGAGCAGGATTTGGACTAGCAGTCCTTCAGGGCCCCTATCATAATTCTTTTTGAGAGACTTCAACCTCCACCCTTCTGACTGGGGTCTCTCTTTACTGCTTGGGACTAAGTCTTAAAGGTGTTACCTGCTGTAAGAGTCCCCTCAAAGTAAGATAGTACAGTTACGTAAGAACTTACCATAACAGATCTTCGAGAGGAGCTCTTGCAGCAGGTACTGTATTTCCCTCCCACCTTCCCCCTGGTAACTGCTTCTCCATCACGGTTACCTTTGTTTCCTCCACTAGAGGAACCTCCTTGATTCTCCATTTCTACTCACTTGCCAGGGTCTCTGGTGGGAGAACTGGGGATGGGCTGGGGGGCCACCTCTTTTATACCATATGTGATGTCAGGGGTGGGCCGATGTGGGAGCAGTCCCCCACTGTATACTGCTAGCTAGAAGTTTTCTGTGGGGTCCTGGTGCCTGCTGGCTTTGGTCCTAAAGGTGTTACCTGCTGCAAGAGTTCCTCTCAAAGATCTACTGTTACGGTAAGTTCTTAGGTAACTGTACTTATCTTTGCAAGAAGCTCTTGCAGCAGGCCTTGATTTCCCTCTCTTCTTCCTTCTGCTGTTCCTTCTTGCTCTTGCACTGATTCTATTTTGTTTTCTTTCTTGGCTCTCAGGAACCCCCTCGGTTCTTCACTTGCTGCCTGCTTTGGGTCTCTGGTGGGAGAACTGAGGAGGATGTGGAGAAATGCCCGCCTTCATACAATAGGCTGATGTCGGCTGCTGACATCGGTGGTGGGTGGTCCCCCATTGTAAACTGCTAGCTGAAAAGTTTTCCATGTGGTCCTGGCACCTGGCGCCTTAGTTCTACCAGTGTTGGCCTGCTGCAAGAGCTTCTCTCGAAGAGCTCCTGTTACGGAAAGTGCTTACATAACTGTACTTTACATATACATGCAGTAGAAGTACAATGATCACCCTGTACTTTAAAATTTATACGTACCATATCTATTATTCTAAGTACAGGTGTTGTCAGTACATTATTTTATCTGAAATTTAAATTCCAGAGAGTCAATGACTATAGGAAAAGTGTTCAAAAGAAAATTTATCATCCATTACCACATCAGATATATTTTGTTTACTTATGGATAGATACACCAACCCAGAAAGAAGAGGAACTTCTCCATATTCCATGACAGCTGCACTATGACAAGCTGCACACTCCATATATAAATTTATCTTTTCAGTTACTGTATATTTCTTGTTAATCAGGAGGTGCAAGCAAATACATGATCATAGTGGCTTATGGTTAAAAACGTTTCATCCATTGGTTGAAACATGCCAATGTTTATTCTTGGATTTAAAAAACCCTCAATATTAGCCAAAACATTTTCATAACTTATTTAAAGCACCCCACAGTATGTACAAAATGAAAACATATTAATTTAAGAAATATATAAATATACATATCCTAAGAAATATGTGCAACATCATGCATAAATATAATTTTTTGTGCAAAATCTAACCAGACTTCTGGGGAAAAGCTTCCCATGTTGGTATGCTACAATCAACAAAACTAAAGATGCATGCAGCTAATACTATAAACTATGGTTCTAAAATACAGACTAGAACACTATCTAAGGGGCTGCTTTTTTGTCACCACACATAATATGGACAGACTTCAACTTCAGGTTGAAATTACTGAGAAAATGTTCACTTTTTTTTCGGAATCAAGAACAATAAACCAGTTTTCTAACCCCATGTATTTTTCTCATATTCATAATTCTCTGCAGTTAGCCTGCTCAGTAGAACTGCCTGGAGAATGGAACTATATGCTAATGATGGAATCATTGGCACATGACAATTATTCAAACTTCTGCCCTCATCTGTTGCACATTCTATCATTGTCTCAAGATTTCTTACTCCGCCTCACAAGTCTAGACACCCAGGAGATCCCTCAGGTCATTGTTGGCTTATTGTGAAGTACAATTCTCTAATTATACATAATTTTCTTTTTTTGCTGTCTTCATTTATTCTTTAATTTTATTTTAATGTCTAGTCTATTTTAGTTTAGTTAGATTTAGCATTTATTTCTCGGTTCCTCATGGTTCGGTATAACCGTTGAGGAACCGAGTAGTTTTATATTAGTTGTGGACTTCTTCCGCTGTATTTTCATTTAAAAAATGTTATTGTTTAAAGTTATATTTGTCTTGTTAAAACCACTAATCTGGTTTATTTTCTAACCGCTAACCTGGTTACTGTGAACCATTGAATCGGTTCCGAGAACCGCTGACCCGGTTCCGAATTTACAAATTTCATCGGTTCTTTTGGGGCCTAATCGATTCCTGAACCGATCGCAAAAAATATATATATCTTTTGCAATTGAGATTTTTCTCCTGAAAATGGAGCATTCTGAAGTCAAGTGTGGGGAAGTGTTTGCCAGAGCAGACAAGCATGACAGCTGTGTGTTCTGCCTGGGAACCGAACATTTGGATTCTGACTGTGAAATTTGCCTCACAGTCTGCCTACTGCGGAGGAAATTGCCAGGGCTATTAAAGTCACTGAGGCAATTCAGGGGTTTATACTTTCTCCAACCCCCTCCTCCTCCAAGGGTTCAGGAGATTACTCCCTCCTGGGATCTCCAGTCTCAGGAAATAGATACTGGGGAGTATAAAATACCAGAGGAGGATGATGATGGTGATCCCATTGAACTGGAAATCTTACCAGAGCAGGACTTTGGCTCTCCTCCTAGGCCTGAGGTATTTCCTCTCACTTTTCCTTTGTGAGGAAAATAGTAGATGCCCTTGACCTGGTTACCACTGAGGTCACAGAAGATGAGGAGGAGGCAGAATATATGGAAATGATGGGGTTAACACCCACCAAAAATATTTTTTTCTGCCTATCAATAAATTCTTCAAGAAGGATTTATTCACAGTCCTGCAGAACCCTAACTCTGTCACACCTCTGGATAAGAAGGCTGACAAGAAGTACCAACTGGACAGGAAAGGGGCTGAATTCCTTTATTCTCACCCTGATCATCAAGGTATAGTCCAGCAGGCAGCCCGTGAGAAGGCAAGGGTTCCTTTATCCTCTCACCCACCTGAGAAGGATTCAAGGAAAATGTACAGTATGTTGAAGAAAGGGTATTTAGCTGCCTCTCTGGGGGTCAGACAAAATAATTACCAAGCCTAGGCTCACAGTATCAAAAGACACTCTGGCAGTCTGTTTTGGCTATGTCAGAGAAGGTTCCCTCTTCTATCTCTGATGACCTAGCAGAAACAGCCAGATTTGGACTGAAAGCATCCAAATACCAGTTCCAGATGACTGCAGATGCCAATGACAACGCTGCTAGGATTATGGCTCTGACTGTAGCCCTAAGAAAGTTTGCTTGGCTAAGGGCTACAAATCTAACACAGGACACCCAGGCTAAGGCCATGGACTTTCCTGTTCAAGATCATTCCCTCTTTGGCAAACAGATCGAAGAATATATGAAAAAGGTGGATGAATACAAAACCACCTATAAGAGTAATTCATCCAAAGACAGGCCTTCTACTTCTTATAGGCCTTGTAGAAGGGAAGGCAGAGGAGGGTCCTATGGTAGGCCTTCTATCAGCCTCAAGCTGTTTCACAGCTGCAGCCATACCCACACAGACTGGGTATTATAGGGCCAGAGGTAGGAGGGGCTCCAGGAGGGGTTCCCAATCCACCCATGCTCAGGCCCCACCAAAACAAAATCCCTGACTCCTTTGCCAAGGCTGCCTCCCTAATACCAGCAAGGGGCAGACTGGCTCACTTCTTTCAGGCCTGGCAGGCCATAACCACGGACAAGTGGGTATTGGAATTAGTGAGCCAGGAACTCTCTCTGAGTTTCAAGTCATTCTCTCCTCTGAAGTCAAGGCTATTCAAACCAGCCTCCCTTCTCAAAGAACAGCTCCTGGAAAAGGAGGTTCAAACCCTGCTCAGCATAAAAGCAGTGGAGCAGGTGTCAACCCTTCAGAGGGGCAGAGGGTTTTACTCCCAGTATTTTCTTACCAAAAAGAAAAATGGGGAGTTGCAGCCTATTCTGGACCTAAGGATCTGAACAAATACCTGGCAAAGCCAAAGTTCAGGATGGTGACCCTGTCTCTAATTTTACCTGTCATCCAGCAGGGAGACTGGCTGGCATCTCTAGACTTAAAAGATGCCCATTTCCACATCCCCATAAGGGAGTCTCACAAAAAATATCTCGGGTGATCTAATCTTTCAGTTGATTACCAGTTCTCATCCCTGCCTTTCGATCTAACCTCAGCACCAGGGGTATTCACAAAATGCCTGGCAGTGGTAGTAGCATTCCTACAAAAACTAGGAATTACAGTTTTTCCCTATCTTGATGACTGGCAAATAGTGGGAAAGTCATTTCAGCAGGTGCAAGCACACCTGGAAATAAAAATCTGTTACAGTCTCTGGGCTTCCTGCTAAACCAGGAAAAGTCCATTCTCACACCAGTTCAAATCCTAGCTTTTCTTCTAGAGAACAGAGTTCAGCCTATACTGCAGCTGATTGCCTCATTTGAGTTGGGAAAGCCATGTCCTGCAAGAAGATACTTGCAAATACTAGGACACATGGCTGCAGCAACAGGAGTGGTCTTGGGAGCAAGACTTCAAATGAGAAACATACAGTTTCATCTACAGACACACTGGTGCCAAAGAAAAGACCATATGTCAAAATTGATCCCTGTGACAAAGTTGGTGATCCAGTCCCTACAGCGGTGGATGGATATCCACAATCTAAGGGCAGGAGTTCCCTTTCAGAGGGAAAATCCCTCAGTCATTCTTACAACAGATGCTTTTCTGTTAGGATGGGGTGCTCATATAGGAGAGCACACTACCCATGGCACTTGGTCAAGTGTGGAGTCTCTCCTCCCCATAAATCTGCTAGAGCATCAAGCATTATTTTTGGCTGTAAAAAGTTTCTCCCACTTAATACAGGACAAGGTGGTGCAGGTCAGAACAGACAACACCACTACAGTGTCTTACATAAACAAGCAAGGGGGGAAAAGGTCTGATCCCCTGTGCACAGACACCATGACAATCTGGGAACTGGCTTACTCTCTAAAAGGTTCCTTGCAAACCATTCATGTACCAGGCAAGGACAACACCCTGGCAGATTTCTTCAGCAGGATCAACCAGGCACATCATGAATGTTCTCTGAACAGACAGGTACTGGACTCAGTGTTCAGATGATGGGGCACTCCAGAGGTAGATCTCTTTGCCTGTCATGAGAATCGCATGTTGTCCCTATTCGGTTGAAGGTCACCAGTCAGGGGCACAGTTCTCCTGGATGCCCTGGCCCTGGACTGGTCAGGAAAGCATCTATATGCCTTTCCTCCCTTCCTTCTACTCTTCAGGGTGCTACTCAAACTCAGGTCACAACCTGCGTCCATGATACTGATAGCACCAGACTGGGCCATACAGCCATGGTACCCCCTTCTGCTGTCAATGTCAGTGTCCACTCCAATCCTCCTACCCAGGAGGCACAATCTTTTGACTTCCCACCAAGGGAAGATCCTATATCCAAACTTCAGGGTTCTCAGGCTCAAGGCCTGGCTCTTGAGGATTTAGAGTTTGCAAACTTATAACTTCCACAAGTTGTTCTGGATATCCTAAAAGGATATATAAACCCATCTACTAAGAAAACCTATAATGCTAAATGGAAAAGGTTTTCTGTCTGGTGTGATGCCAAACATATTTCTCCCTCCCTGGCAGAAATCCCAGTGCTGTTAGAATATCTTACTGATTTGCACTCGCTAGGTTTAAAACATACATCTCTGAAGGTGCATTTGGCATCAATTTCAGCTTTTCTTTCTGTAAGGAAAACTGTTTCCCCTTGCTTATAATCCCATTTTCAAAACGTTCTTTAAAGGGCTATGTCACTTGTACCCTCCTATTAAGGAACCAGTTCCAGTATGGGATCTGAACATTTGTATTGCTCAGCTCATGAAACCTCCATTTGAGCCAATGTCTTCTGCACACTTACAGTATATCACATGGAAAACTGTTTTTGGTACAATCACTTCTGCTAGGAGAATAAGTGAATTGCAAGCATTATGTGTGGAAAATGATTATCTTTCCATAATGATAAAGTAGTACTTAGAACTAATAGGAGGTTTCTGCCTAAGGTGGTTTCTGATTTCCACTTGAATTAGTTCATGACACTGCCAGTATTCCTCACAGAACATGCCAGTTCAGGACAGCGCAGACTCCATAGTCTGGATGTAAAAAGGGCATTGAGTTGCTATATGACCCACACCAAGGATCACAAAGGTGATAAACAACTTTTTCTCACTTATGGGGATGTGGGAAAGGGCACCCCAGCTTCCAAGAGATCAATATCTTGCTGGTTAGTACAATGCATTCAGTTTTGCTTCACAAAAAATGGAAAGCAGGCCTCAGGACCCAATCTACTAGGGGCACAGCTGCTTCTATAGCAGCTTCTAGAGAGATCCCATTGGTGGAGATCTGTAAAGCAGCTACCTGGAGAACAGTACACACCTTTACTAAACATTATAGTTTGGACTTACAGTCCAGGAGTGATGCCAGGTTTGGCACAACAGTTTTGCAGAGCCTCTTTCCTAAACAGGTTCTCTGCCCACCTCCAAAGGTACTGCTTTGAAGTCTGCAGAAAGTTATGAATATTAGAAGAATACATGGGGTTAGAAGAAAAAATTACTCACCTTAGTAATCTTGTTTCTTCTAATGTATTCTTCCATATTCATAACTCTCCCTCCCTACCTTCCCTTCCAGAACCAGAGCCTCTGAATGGTCTTACCAGACAGTCCCAAATACAGGCACACTTACCTTAATCCTGTGGGGTTTTTATTTTACCTTTCTTTTTCCCCAGGTGATTCTGGTCTTTTTGAGGTAGGTCTGTTACCATAATCATTAGTATCAGCTGTAGTGTGTAGGTATAGACTATAGTTGTTTGTATCAAGCAGAGTGTTACTTGAGTATTTTAATAGGTTGCCTTGTGGGCTTCCTCGAAATCTGAGACATTGATAGAATGTGCAGCAGATAAGGGCAGCAGTTTGAATAATTGTCACGTGCCAATGATTCTATCATTAGCATATAGTTCCATTCTCCGGAAAGTTCTACTGAGCAGGCTAACTGCAAAGAGTTATGAATAAGGAAGAATACATTGGAAGAAACAAGATTACTAAACTGAGTATTTTTTTCTTCTAGAAGATGTGACTGTTTTGTAGACATGGGCAACTCTGTGCCAGATGAAATTGTTGATGGAGAGAGGGGGCATGGCTTGTAGCTGATCGAGAAAGACATCTTACTGTGGAGCTGCTGAGCAGAGACTAACTTTTATTATCTTTAAACATCCTAAAACTGAACTTTTGGTAACCTAAGTGGGCTGTGTGGTCTCCATAGTATCCTACTGCTGGATGATGAAACTTCAGAATGCAGCAGTAAAAATATTGTCAGCTTTGTTGGAGGAGCAAATGGGGAGGCCCAAAAACCCACAGCAACAGGGCCAAACACATGGTACTGAAAACGAACCTTCTAATGCAGCTGTGCTTAAAGCAGTGAAGACCATAGAATCCTTTGTCAGAGAATTAGACAAGAAAATGGATGGATTTACGTCTCGGGCCACTACTGTGGAAATTAAGCTGGACACTGTCACTACTGAAAGCAAACAAACCAAACAGATAGAAGAAGCTGTAACGGCCACTGTGGGACTAGTAAGTGAAAATCGCTTACTGCATCAGTGTCTTGAAAACCTCGAAATAGGGGTTCGCCTTGCTAATGTGCGGATCCTGGGAGTGCCAGAAAATAAAGAGGGTCATAACCTACTGGATTTTGTGATTCAGCTTCTTCAAACCACAGTGGGTTTTTCCAAGGAAGGCTCCATCCTGCAGGCATATCGGATCTCTCCATGGCACCAATCGCTTCAAGAAGGGACACTTCGGACTATCCTGGTGGTGTCGGCGGGTCCTACCATCAAGGAGCAAATCTTACAAGCTGCCAAGAAAAAGGGGATCATTCAGCTATCAGAGGGTGTTCAAGTCCATTTTTTCCCTGATCTCTTGTTTGCCACTCGGTAGTGACGCAAAGCATTCGATGCAGTAAGAGCAGAGTTGTGCCAGTTGGGCATTATGAATATTTTACTCTGCCCAGTGAAACTGTGTCTTCATTACGCAGGCAAAACGTTTATATTTAATGATCCAGCAGAAGTGGGGAAATGTCTCGACAAAATAAAATCGGACTTTGGGAGTCGCACAGAAAATGAGGACTCAGAGACTGAGGGACATTGAGAGTGGCTTGGCCTAAATATGGGTGACCAATCTGATTACTGAAAGTAAAAGTGTATTTTCAACTGGGCCTGTTTTACTGTTGAAATTTAGTAAAATATAGTAGCCTGGTACTGATATGTTGTTAAATCTTCTTTAACTATTATCTAGGGCAGTGTATGTTACAATAGTCCCATTTTGTACTCTGCAATATCTGTTTATAGGAGCAGAATGAGAAGTTAGATGTCTCTAGTTAATGTTTGAATAGTTAACGTCTGTACATGGGCTAAAGATAGGTATTTTTGACCACATCTTGAGTATTTTACTCACAGACTTCTTGGGACACACTTTTAGGGAATAGTTAATGGTCATGGTTTACTTAGCCACTTAAGTGCCTTTCTAGGAAGTAATTGTTTAAAAGTTAAATGTCTTTTAGATAACCCCCACATTGTTGTATCAAAGGGAGATATGCTGAGTATCCTCTGTAGAAGACCTATATTGTACACCTTTCTAATCCATGGAACCAAGTACTGTATATTGAATGTGTTTTTGACATACCCAATAAATATAAAGTATATAAAAAAATAAATTGTTGGCGGACTGGGAAATTTGGATACAATTTTGGACTTTGCTATAGGTCATAGTATGATACAAGAGACTGAAGACTTGTTTTGCTCCATGTCTTCTAATGTACAGCTGGATTTTGAGAGGGACTTTATCAGCAGTCCAAGTACTACACAAGGAATTCAAAATGTCTCATGGACTCATATGCCTATGAATGACTAATTAAATACTGATGTGTGTTTGCTGCTGTCTTTAGATAATGAAATTGGTGGGAGGGGAGCAGAATGTAATTGTGAGATGAAGAAATGGGCATTGTTCAGAAATTAAACAAGTGGTTTTAAGCCCAGGAGTGCTTTCTGCCCCACCCAACCTAGACATCATATAATCAAAGTTTTTGAAAATATGATACAAGCAGACACAGATCAGTTACTGGAAAGGGGTATTAAATGTGGGCATAGAAAAAATATATTGAGGAGTGGGGGCATTAAAAGAACTGAAAACTAGTATAACATTTAGCGACCAGATGTCTTATCCACTCCCTAACCTGGCTCTACAAAGCTCTTCTGTGTAAACTCTCCCATACAGCTCTAATCTCTTTCTGCAGTCTGCCTGCTTATATCCCCTATGCAGTAATTTGTATATTATGCTAGATGTACCAAGCACTCGCTCCCGTTTCAGAGATATGGCCCTAAGTCATGTGCTACCAGCTGCCTGGGACAAAGCCCAGGCTAAACTCAAGCTTCAACATCTAATTATCCTGAATAGCTTCAAAAAAATTAGGTACCAGCAGTTTATCTGACACATGCGCTTGTCACTGATTAAGACCCAGTTACTATTAACCTTATACCTCTTTCTACATCTGACCCTGCATCACCCTCACCTTCCAATCCTCACCCACCCTCCTTCACTATCTCCATTCTCCGCATTCTATTTTCTTCCTGTCTCCCTTCTTACTTACTTTCTACATCATTGCCCTAATCTGTCTACTGCCTCTGTATTTACAGTTGACTCTTGCTGTATCCTGTAACCCAGTTTTGTGACTGCTTTGTGTTCGACCATATATTACTGCTTAGTTCTACTGCATGGAAGTTCACTTGTATATAATGTTGACTGTATATAGATGTACACAAATGCTGAGTGTTTCTTCATATATTATGTATAATATTGCCTATATTTACTATGTGCAGTATATGCCTTCTTTACATTTTCTTATGCATATGACTTATCTGCTCAGGACCTCCATGTAAATGAGCCTGCTCAAAGGAGTATTTTCCTGCCAATAAACTGAAAGCTATGTCAGACATTACAATATATACCCCTGACAAAGGGGGCATGATAGTGATTCAGGACACCAAACAATATGTGAGTGAAATACAGAAACAGTTGGTAGTCTTGGACTGCTATAAGCCCCTAACCTTTAAGCCGACTGTACCCTATAAGGAGGATTTGAAACAAATTGTGGAGAGGGCCAAGGATGAGGGCCTAATTTCCGAGCAAGAAGCAGCATTTTTGGTGGTAGACATTCCAGTCACGCCTACATTATAAACTTTTCCCAAGGTTCACAAGTCTGTGAGGGACTCTTCTGGGTGACCTGTAGTATCTGGTCTGGGATTGCTAAGTGAGGGTCCTTCCAGATTTGTGGCCCATTACCTGAAAGGGATTGTGAAAACAGTACCTCATAATGTCTGTGATTCAGTGGAAATAATTAACAAAATTGAAAACTATCCATGAAATGAAAATTTGTGCTGGGCTACTATAAATATAAGCTCGCTCTACATGAGTATAATACATGATCATGGCATTAGAGAATGTAGATTTCATGGCAGCTGATCAGTCCCTTACAGAAGACCCACATACATTTGTTTTGGATTTCCCAAAATTTGTACTTAACCCACAATTATTATTCTATCAGAAAGCGTATTTACAAATTAGACGGCTATGGGGTGGCATTAGCCCCCTTATATGCCAATATTTTCATTGCATGGTGAGAGGACCATTTTGATTTTGTAGACTCTAACCCCCCCACCAGACACATATGCACACAGCATTGTTTTATTGATGACATCTTATGTGTCTGGGGTGGGCAGTGGGGGAGTAGTGAGTGGAAGACTTTGCTGGCTCAAGAGTAACTCCTTTAATATTTCTTATACATATACAATAGCAGACACAGAACTGAGATTACATTCTTGGACATCAAGTGCAAGGTGGGGTAAGCTATGCATGTTGTATGTGAGCCCCACAGAAAGCCAGTGGCAGGCAACAGTTTGTAGAGGTCTGAAAGTACACCCTTGGAACTTGGTCGACAGCATCCCCTACTGACAGTTTTTTTAAGGATAAAGAGTAATTGTTACTGATACTTATAGAAGAGGGAGTCCAGATGCTGCCGGTCAGGTTCAGGGAAAGCGGGTATTCAGTAAAGGTTATCCAAAAGGCTGCAGAATCATAGAAACATAGAATTTGGCAGAAGATAAGGACCTCTTGGCCCACCCAGTCTGCCCATTTCCCTACCTAATGGATAAGCTGCAGATCCTAGTTAACCAGCAGCCTACTTCTTTCTACCCCCACTCCCTAGAATTGCCTTATGGCTGTCCCATGCATGCTTGAATTCAACCACTGTTTTTGACTTCACAACCTCCTCCAGAAAGCCGTTCCATGCATCCACAACCCTCTCTGTGAACAAATACTTCTTACATTACCTCTGAGCTGCCCCTCTATCTCTTCAAATAGGCCTTGTTCTTGCACACCTCTTTTTGAA
Organism: Neoceratodus forsteri; assembly: GCA_016271365.2. Taxonomy (NCBI): domain Eukaryota; kingdom Metazoa; phylum Chordata; order Ceratodontiformes; family Ceratodontidae; genus Neoceratodus; species Neoceratodus forsteri. The sequence continues at coordinate 1,268,061,051 of CM057449.1, read as the reverse complement.
AGATGCTACCCTCTGGACTTTGTTGATTCCTTGAGGTACTTAAAAGTTTCTATTATGTCCCCCTCTCCTCCTTTCCTCGAGGCTATACATATTAAGCTCCTTTAGCCTCTCTTCATATGTCTTCTGGTGCAGATCCTGCACCATTTAGTTCTCTCCTCTGGACAGCTTCCATCTTGTCTATGTCCTTGTGGAGATTGGGTCTCCAGAACTGCACACAGTACTCAGATGGGGTCTCACCAGCTGTCTGTACAGAAGGATAACAACTTCCTGTTTTCTGCTGGTGATGCCTCTCCCTATGCATCCCAGTATCCCCCCAGCCCTCCTTACTGCCCTCTCACATTGCTTGCCCACCTTTAAGTCATCTGATATGACTACCCCTAGGTCCCTTTCCATTTTTGTTGTTGTTAGTTTCTAACCCCCCATTGTGTACTCTTTCCTTGGGTTTTTGTTTCCCAGGTGCATTACCTTGCACTTCTTAGCATTAAATTTAAGCTGCCTTACATTTGACCATTCCTCTAACCTTGCCAAGTCCCTTCTCATCCTTTCCACCCCACCTTGTGCATCAACTCTGTTGCAGATCTGTGTGTCATCTGCAAAGAGACATACTTTTTCTTCCAGTCCCTCTGCAATGTCACTTACAAAGACATTGAAGAGGACCGGTCCTAACACTGAACCCTGCTGCACCCCATTAGTAACCCCCCTTTCTTCAGAGTGGACTCCATTTACTATTACCCTCTGTGTCCTATTCTCCAGCCAATTCTTTACCTAGGTTATCATCTTGGGACCCACTCCCAGGCTGGCTAACTTGTATATTAATCTTTTGTGTGGGACTGAGTCAAATGCCTTACTAAAGTCTAGGTAGGCCATGTCCACAACCCCTCCCTGATCTACTACTTTGGTCACCCAGTCAAAGAAATCTATTAGATTCATCTGGCATGACCTTCCCACTGTGAATCCATGCTGCCTTGGGTCCTGTGCCCCTCTGGCCTCTAGGTACTTGACAGTTCTTTCCTTCAGAAGTGATTCCATCATTTTCCCTATCACTGAAGTTAAACTAACAGGTCTGTAGTTTCCTGCTTCTGCCCTGCTCCCACTTTGTGAAGGGGAATCACATCTGCCCTCCTCCAGTCCTCAGGTACCACCCCATCCTCCCATGATTTGTTAAAGAGGGTAGTCAGTGGTGTCACTAGTTCTACCCTTAGTTCTTTTAGAATTCTGGGATGAATCCCATCAGGCCCCATTGCTTTGTCCACCTTCAGTTTTAAGAGTTCTTTCAGAACCCTTTCTTCTGTAAATGGGCTGGTATCATCTTCTGTATCCAGAGTGTTTCTATTGTTTGTTTGGGTACCTCCCTCTTCGTTTGTAAATACTGAGCAAAAATATTTGTTTAGTATCTCTGCCTTTTCACAGTCACCTTCTGCCCACCCTCCCTTTATTAAACCTCACTATCCTCCCTTAGTCTTCCTTCGCCCCTGATGTACCTAAAAGGTTTTATCCCCCTTCTTAACTGAGTTGGCTATCTTTTCCTCAGTTTGGGCCTTTGCTGTTCTGACTGCCTTCCCAGCTTCCTTTTGCTTTAACTGATACAATTCTCTGTCCTGCACCTTCTGTGATTCCTTGTACTTTCTGAATGCTTTCTTTTTCTCTTGAACCTTCACTGCCACCTCCTTTGAGAACCATAGTGGTTTCTTACATCATTTTGTTTTGTTTATTTGCTTCACACAAAGGCTTGTTACCTCTGTGATGGCAGTTTTTATTATTCCCCATTGTTCTTCCACCCCTCCTTCCTGCCCATTTGCTAGTGCATTCCTTAGGCACTCACCCATTTTGGCAAAGTCAGCCGTCCTGAAGTCCAGTACTTTTGCCTTTGTATGGCTTGACTCTATTCCTGTGTTTATTGTGAACCATACTGTTCGATGGTTGCTAGTTCCCAGATGGCTACCCACTTCTACATCTGTGATCCTCTCTCCATCTCCATTTGAGAGGATCTGGTCTAAGATTGCTCCCTCTCGAGTGGGTTCCAATACTAGTTGTCTAAGGCATGCCCCCTGTAGGGCATCTAGAATAACCCCACTCTTAGAAGTGGCTGCTGCAACTGCACTCCAGTTAACATCTGGCATATTCAGATCACCCATCAGCAATATCTCCCCTTTATCTGCCATTCTAAGTATACTTTCTATCATTTCCTTGTCCATTTCTTCCCCCTGAGAGGGAAGTCTGTATACAACCCCTGTGTGGAGTGTGGTGCCATTGCCTGCCTCCAAATTGATCCACAGTGCTTCTTCTCCTCCCTGTTTACCCTTTTGTTCTGTTGCTTTGATTCCTTCTCTTATGTAGAGAGCTACTCCTCCTCCTGTTTTACCCTCCCTGTCCCTCCTGTAGATAGTCTATCCTGGTATGTTTACGTCCCAGTCATGGTTCTGTGTGTACCATGTTTCTGTGACTGCCACGATATCCAGATGTTCCTCCTCCATCAAGGCCACTAATTCAGGAAGCTTGTTACCCAGACTATGGGCATTGGTACTCATTGCTCTCCATTTTTTGATGGCTTTACTTTCTGTAGCAGCATCCCCCACTGACCTTTCTACTTTGATATTTTTCTCATTTAGTACCCTGTTTTGTAGGGGGAGGCTGGGATTTTCCTGCTGCTTATCAGTGCCTCCCCCCTTGACTAGTTTAAAAGCTTGCCAATGAAGCATTTAAACTGATTGCCCAAAAGATTTGTTCTCTTCCTGGACAGATGCAGACCATCTTGTCAGTATAGGCTGGTGTCCCTCCAGGTGGAACCCCAGTCCCCAATGAAGCCAAACCCCTGTGCTCCACACCATTTTTTCAACCATTCATTAAACTGCATGGTGCAAAGTACCCTCGCCTCACCCATGCCACGGACAGGCAGCACCTCTGAGAAGGATACTGTGTGTGCTACTTGTCTTAAGCCCCTCCCCAACTCTACAAAGTCCTTCTGCAGTGCTCTAATCTCATGATGAGCCAAGTCATTTGTCCCTAGGTGGACAATGATGTCCAACTCAGACTCCCGTGCAACTGTTTTCGTGATCCTAAAGATGCGCTTCCTGTCCCTCCAAGCCATGGCACCAGGCAGGCACCTTACTTCAGTTTTCCCTGCTCCCCCCAGTTCTATCCCCCTAATAATTGAGTCCCCCACCAGAAGCTGCTTCCTTTCCCTGTGGTGCCCTCTGCCTCCTTCCTGAGGGCCTCCCTTGTGACAGTTGTCTGCACCCTCCTTAGTCTCCTCTGTGGGTGCATCCATAGGGGATCTATGCTCCCCCAGAATGGTGTATGGATTGTGGAGTGGAACAGCTGACTGGGTGTGCCTCTGTTCCACCACCCTTACCCTCCCTGAGCCACTGTGGTCCAACTGCTGTGCTTTCTTCACAACCTCTGAGGTAGTGGTGGTGGCTGTGGTGCTCCCTGGATGGGGGAGGTTCCCTTGCTACTGTCCAGTGCGGTCTGAAGATTGGCAACTTCCTCCCACAGGTCAGATAGTTGTCTGCAAACAGGGCAGCATCTCAGCCTCCAGAAAGACTCTCAGAAGACTGCTGCCTCACAGCCATTACATTGCACTACTTCCCACATAACTGTCTACCTTGTTTAGTTTTTTTTGTGTGTGTGATTGGTTTGTTATATAGAAATATATGTATTTATATAATGTGTATGCTTATATTGTCAGTGCAGTGTGCTAGAGAGGATATGACAGTGATATGCACTTTGCCCTCTTGAGAAAATGATGTCAGAACCCCAGGTATAAAGGAACTATTTCCAGGGGTGGGTGGGGTGAGGAGGGGAAGGGTTTGGGCCTAAACTGTGCCCTCACGAAACAATCAGCTAAAAGCTCTGACCTACCACTGCGATGAGTGCCTTCCTGTCAGCAAGATGCCCTACACAACAATTTGACAGAGAAAATACCCTGCTAATCAGAGAAAAATCCAAACATCCAAGTCAGACACAGGTAATCCTCCCCAGCCTCAAAACAGCCTGGTGACTTGTGCTCTGAAAGCAGTCAGCCCCAAAAGATGTCAGCTGTGCAGAAGGGCAGACACAGAAAACAGCATTCAGCCTCTGTGGGTTTAAACTCTTCCTGCACTGAAAATCTTAACAATTGTAACAAAAGTAAAGCAAGCTCCACCTCCCTCTGTTGATTGAAAGACTGCCTTTTCTGATAATTCTAAGTTCCTTATTTCACCCTTCAGTTAGAAGTATCCTCCACCTGAATAATATTAACTTTCCAAAGGAATCTGCTTCAAACCAAAGACAATTGTAAATTGTAAGGTTCACCTCCCTCTGTTGTGAGCACAACTCGCTTTCTTGCAAATCTTAAGTCCAGTGTTGCAGCTTCCAGCCAGAGGTAGCTTCACCTGAAGACTATTAGGTTATCTGATGAGCCTGCTAAAATTAGTACTGTTATCAAGGTCTGTAAGAATCTTGCAGAGCTATTGGCTGTTAAGGCAGAAAAGGCTAAAACAAGTGCCCAGACACACATTGTTGATCTCTAACAATAGGAAACGGGACAACAAACTGAAAGTGAATTTTGTCTTGAATTGTAGTCTTGGAGCATCAGAAGTTGAAAAAGTGTCAGAGACAGATGACAAATTCTATTAAGAGATCAGAATTAAGGAAGATGGTGGGCACTGTATGAAGAATTTCTTACAGGAAAGAAAAAAAGCCTGAAAGATCAGTTGACCAGCAGTCATTTTGTTAGACCTTATTGAAAAAGAACAGTAGACAGAACAGGATTTTACATGTGTCACAAATGTAATATTTGATGGTATGCAGCAACTGGTTCTACATTTAAACAACCAGATCTTCTTCAAGGATATTTCTTCTTTTAGGCCACACCTTTGAAACTATACCCACATCAGTACTAGGACCACATGGAAATTTTTGCTAGCCAGGGGCCACCCACGATGACATTATGCATTAGCATCTACATAAATGTGGGTGGCCCCGCCTCCTCAGTTCTTTTCCTGCCGTTGATCGTGCTTGTCAGGCCTGCGGTGGAAACGCTGACCAACTAGCTGTTGTCATGTATTATTTAATATCTAAGTAAATCACTAAATGTTTAATGATATTGCCACCTCTGCTTGCCACCGAAACCAGTAATATTGTTCCAGTACAGTTCTAGGAACCGAATCACAGACTGCATTTTGTTCATTTTTTGGAACCAAACCAAATTTGGGTTTGTCAAGATTGGAATGTCTGACTGACCCAAAAAGAAAACAGAACCTACAGGCTTCAAAAACTGTAAAAACTGTTTGTCTCCTTGCTAAGGTAGACTGCCATGAGTTGTGTTTGAGGTGCCTGAGTCCAGATCACCTTTTTTCCAGTTGTGAGCTTTGTATCAAATTTTGCCCTAAAACTATTAAAAAGAGGGCCAAAAGTTAGAAGACCATATGGCTTCTCAGTCTGCCACAACATCACCAAAGCACTCAGAGGAGGGTCCAGGTCCTTACAGTAAGCAGAAGGAGAAGTCTGCTAAAGATGCCTTGGAGTCCAGGGTGTCTGAACATGAAGCCAGTAAACATAAGCGAGCCTCTGAGCAGGTACTGGAAACGGTGAGGGCTAAGAAAAAAAAAACAAAACGAAAAACATATTGCTACCCCTCCTCCTGTAGAAGGAAAGGAGTCATCAGTGGACAAAAGTAAAATACCCTCAGTTGAGGACATGACCAAAGCATAGCAGTTTTTCCAGGTCGTGGGTTCGCTGATGGGCATGCCAGTTCCCCATCCCCAGGTTCCATTTCCTAACCCAGCTCCAGAGGAGAAAAGGGCTAAATTTTATTATGTTGAGGAAGAAAGAGAACCTATTGAGCCTGACGCTTTCCCTGAATGAGAATTTAGCTCTTCTCCTCAAGCCCAGGATGACTTCTCGCATTATTCTTTTGTGAGGCAGTTAGTCAACACCTTCAACTTCTCCACCTAGGAGACTGCTGTGGATAAAGACGTAGAATTCTTGGACATGATGGGGTTAAGCCCAACCAAGGGATTGCTTCTGATGGTCCAAAAGACCTTGAAGAAGGCAACCTACACATTGTTGCAAATGCCAACCACCACCCATGGTATTGACAAGAAAATAGAAAAGAAATACCAGCTGGACAAACAGGGTGCTGAATACATTTACTCTCTCTGTAACCATGAGGGGGTAGTACAGTCTGTGGCCTGTGATAAGGAAAAAGTTCCCCTCTCTACCCAGCCACCAGATAAGGATTCCAGGAAGCTTGGTAGCATGGGGGAAGAAGGTCCACACCTCAGCATCCCCTGCTTCTGAGACAAGCAGACTACATGGCTTACACTGCCCAGTATCAGAAGGCTGTGAGGAGCTCCATTCCAGCCATGAGCGAGAAAGCATCTGGTGACTTGGTACAGGACTTAGCAGACACTGCTAAGATGGCCACTGATGCCACCAAGTATCAGTTCCATATGGCAGTGTACACCAATAACACTGCCTCCTGGGTCATGGCTCATGTAGTTTCCCTGAGGAGGTTTGCTTGACTTAGGGCCACCAACCTCTCCCAGGATACTCAAAGGCTATGGATTTTCCCTGTGAAGGAAATTCCCTGTTTAGTGACAAAACAGAGACATACATGAAGAAGGTGGAAGAGTACAAGGCCACCTGCAAAAGTAATACTGAGAAGAAAAAGTCCTCCACTTCGACCAGGCCTTATGGAAGGGGAGGTAGAGGTAGGAAATATTTTCCCCAGGGTTTCCTCACCTATGATTTCTCCCATTTGAAGGGTTTCTTCAGCGGCAGAGGTAAAAGGGATTCTAAGCATGCTGACTTAACCCCAGCACCTAAGGCACAGCCTAAGCAGAACCCCAGACAAGTTCATCGAGGTTGCTCACCCATTGCCAGTGGGAGGAAGGTTGGATCACTTTTAGGAGCAGTAAAACATTACCAGAAACAAGTGGGTTCTTGAAGTAGTGCGCCAAGGGCTCACCCTGCAGTTCAAAAGACTCCCAAGACTGCAGGATCGCAACAATTTTACACCTCCCACCCCAACAGAAAAACAATCCTGTTGGAGTTGGAAGTAGGGAAGTTGTTGCAATCGAAAGCAGCATAAAACATCCCTTCACCACAGTGGGGAAAGGGTTATTACTCAAGATGCTTCCTCACCCAGAAGAAAAATGGAAAATGGTGACCTATTTTGTACCTCTGATAACTCCTCAAACAGGAAAAATTCCAAGATGGTAACACTAGCTGCAGTAATCCCATCCCTTCTACAAGGGGACTAGGTAGGGTCTCTGGACCTGATGGGTGCTTATTTTCATATCTCAATCAGGCCCTGTGACAGAAAATACCTAAGGTTCAGGGTAGGGGCTGGTCATTAGCAGTTCACAGCCCTTCCCTTTGGGCTCTCTTCAGCTCCCAGAGTATCCACGAAGTGCTTGGCTGTGGTGGTAGCACATCTGAGAAGGCAGGAAGTGGTAGTTTTCCCTTATCTCGACAACTAGCTGGTCACAGGGAAATCACACCAGGAGGCCAGTGCCTCTCTCCTTCTCACCCACCATACCCTGGAGTGTCTGTGCTTCATCATAAACATTCAGAAGTTCAAGACAGAATTAGTGCAGGTTCTGAAATTCATAGGAGCAGAGTTGGATGCCCTCCAAGGGAGGGCCTTCCTCTCAAAAGAGAGAGTGGTAAACCTGGTAAGCCTGGCAAAGTCATTCAGGCTTGGCCAGCCCAGGCCTGCAAGAGACTTCCTCCAACTATTAGCACGTGGCCTCATTCACAGCAGTAGTGGCCAGGGCCAGGTTTCAAATGAAAGATATCCAGTACCACCTGAGGGCCCACTGGTCCCAAAGGCGAGACCCTCTCTCAAGGCTGGTGCCTATGACAAAATCTCTTTTAAAAGCTTTGGGCTGGTTGAAAGAAGAGGGCAACCTCAGGGAGGCTGTGCCCTTCCTTCAGCAGTCACTCACAGTAGCGCTAACTACAGATGCCTCCCTCCTAGGCTGGGGTGCCCTCTGGATGACCTAACAGTAAGTGGGGTATGGTCATCCCAGGAGCATATAAACCTGCTGGAGCTCAGAGCAGTGTACATGGCTCTACAGGCTTTCAACACCCAGATCAGAAGTCAGTCAGTCAGTCAAGGTCAGGACAGACAATACCACTATTATGTGCTGCATCAACAAACAAGGAGGCTTGAGATCCTCAAAGCTATGTACAGAAACAATGAAGATCTGGAATCTGGTCTACTCCCTAGAGGTGCAGCTATCAGCAGTTTACCTGCCAGGAAGGACAATGTCTTGGCAGACTCCTTGAGCAGGATCAGCCAGAGACATCACAAATGGACTCTAAACAAACAATTCTTGGCCACAGTGTTCAGGAGATGGGGTACACCAGAGACAGGCCTGTTTGCATCCTGGGAGAATCATCAGCTTCCCCTGTTTTTTTATTTTTATTCTATTTCTCACCTCCAACGACCTCTCTCCAGTGATGTCGCTCTATTCTAGCTCTGCCGCCTGCTTGAAAGCCCATTGTTGCTCACGTCGGTCATCAGACTCCCCGCCTCTTCCAATGCCACCCTAACCCCCTGGGTCTGAGTCCTCCGGGGAAGGACCACCACTCCTCTGGTGCCCTTTCTATAGTATTGGTGGGTGACACTGTCTTGAGGGAGGACCCAAGTAGCACTCTCCTCCGAAGGCCCGCACATGGGGCCGTAGGCCCTGGACCCACTCTTTTCTGTCAGTGGGAGGGGCTTTTCCTTGTTTTCCACCCTTCCCCCACCCCCCAGCAGAGCCCAAATGTGCAGTGGTGCTAGGCATGCCTGTCATGGCTCTGCAACCCCCTGTTCTAGCCCTCAGCATTGCAGTGCCTCCGGTCTCCACCAGGGGCCACTGCAGTGACAGGCAGTAGCCTGGATCCCCCCCAAGAGAGGAGAGCAGTCCACCGAATGATTAATCCTCTCTCTCTCTTGCCAACCCCCAGTGGCCCGGGCTCATTCCCGAACCCGGGTCGCCGGCATGGTGTGAGGTGTGGCGTCCAGAGTCTCAACCCTCAGCGCCACTGGGTCACCTAGTTTCCCCTGTTTTGTTGCAGACCACCTGCAGTGGGCTTGTTCCAATTGGAGGCCCTGACTCTAAACTGGACAGGGAGGTTCCTGTATGCTTCCCCCCCTTCCCACTCTTGCTGAGAGTGCTCTTGAAGCTGAGGGGTCAGTCTGCAAACATGATCCTTATAGTCCCAGATGGGGCCAGGCAGGTTTGGTACTCACTACTCCTATCTCTCTCCATCAAGCATCCGATCCACCTCCCTCTGAGACCCAATCTGCTGAACCTGTCTCAGGGTACAATAACCTTCCCTGACCTCAGAATTCTCCGTTTCAAGGCATGGTGCTTGAAGCACTAGAGTTTTCCAGTTTTAACCTTTCTGAGGAGATTTTGGAAGCCCTTAAAGTTTCCAGGAAGCCAGAAACATGGAACACCTATGCTTCTAAGTGGAAAAGGTTTTCCCTGTGGTGTTCTTCTAAGCAACTTAGTTCCTTACACGCAGATTCACCGATAGTCTTAGACTACCTGGTCCACCTCCAGTCCCTAGGCCTCTGGTCCTCAACCGTTAAGGTGCATCTGGCAGCAGTGTCAGTATATGTTTCAGCAGATAAAGAGAAAACCCTGACTTCACACCACATTTTCGAAAAATTCTTTACAGGGCTTCACTTACAACCCCGTCAGGGACCCAGTCCCTGCTTGAGATTTGAACCTGTATATTGCCAAGCTCATGGAGTGCCCCTTTGAGCCCATGGCTACTGCTGATTTAAAGTATGTCACCTGGAAAATGGTTCTTCTGGTGGCCATGACCTCTGCCAGATGGGTCTGTGAGCTGCAAGCTCTCTGCACAGACCCAAATTATTTAATCTTCCCAAGGGACAGGGTAGTCCTAAGGACAAACAGGAAATGGCTTACTAAAGTGGTGTCCGAATTTCACTGGAATCAGTTACCGTTCCAGTGTTTTTACAGCAAAATCCAGCTCTGGGGAGCAGAGACTTCACAGCCTGGATGTCAAGAGGGCACACAGTTACTACTTGGACTGCACTAAGAAAGTCAGGTCCTCCCATTCACAGTTGTTTGTTACATATGGTGAAGTGGGCAAAGGTAGGACAGCCTCCAAGAGAACAATTGCTTGTTGGATAGCCTCTTGCATTCAGTTCTGTTACAGCAAAGCTGGCAAGCTACCACCTCAAGGCTTCAGGGCACATTCCACGCATGGCACTTACACCTCTGTGGCAGCTGCAAGGGATATCCCCTTGCTGGAAATTTGTAAAGCAGCACCTGGAAAAAAGTACACACCTTCACAAAGCACTATTGTCTGGACATAGAGTCCAGAAGGGATGCCAGATTGGGCACTGCTGTCTTGCAGAATCTTTTCCTTAAATAGGTTCTGTACCCAGCCTCCCACGGTACTGCCTTGTAGTCTTCAGTACTTAAGCACAGTGAGGGATTCCTGGGGTTTGAAGGAAAAAATACTCCCCATAGTAATACTGTTTCTTCCAAGGGATCCCTCACTATGCTTAACACATCCACTCTATCTCCCCTTATTGAACCTGGCAAAGGTTCTCCAAGAATCAGTTTTCTTTCTTTCTTTCCTTATTTTGCTTGAGCATTTTTTGTGCATTGTCTAAAATCTATTTTTGGTGATCTGTGCAACATTTTTGGTCTACCATGTTATGACCCTACAGGGTCTAAATATTTTGGGGCTGCCACTTTCTATTTTTGTATAGGTTTAGCTTGTTTGGTGGTCACTGCTCCAATAGGTACAGAAATAAATCTGACATTAGAAGGCAGAATGGAGTGTCACCATGCAGCAGAGATTTGAATTTCATTCCAAGATTCTCTAATTTGCATAAAAGTCTACTCTCTGGGGCAGCACAAATCAGCAGGCTGACTTGCAGTAGTTATGCTTAGTGAGGGATCCCTTGGAAGAAACAACATTACTATGGTGAGTAATTTTTTCTTACTGCCCCATTCTGAGGGCAAAAGTTGTTTAGTCATAAGGTACAAGAGGTTTTAAAAGATCCCCAAGCCTCTGACAGGACTTTGAAATCAGTGCATTTCTTGCACTATAACCATCCCAATGATAGGAGGAGGGGTACCTTTTGCCCAGCTGATGTCAGGGGGCAATGCCTAGTCCCCAGATGGTACGGGATGGGACTACCCCAGGTGCCCATTCAAAAGCACTCAAAGATGGTGGAGCCAGTGGAGCTACCCCCTATCGGCTCAGCCTGACTCCTTTTATATCCCCCAACCTCCTTTACCTGGAGGGGTGCTTGTAGGGGGTCATCTCTCCCTCCACTTAGACCAATGGTGGGAGGTGACTACAGATGCATGTGTTCTGGAGATCATAGAAAAGGGTTGTGCTCTAGAACTTCTGGACAACCCTGTAGATCATCTTCCATTGTGACAACATAACCCTCCAGGGCAACTGCCCTGTTACAGGAGGAAGTAATGACTGTGCTCCAAAAATGGGCCATAGAATCTGTCCCTCTAGAACAGAAGAACACAGGTTTTCACTCCTGGTACTTCCTTGTTCAAAAGTAGACAATAGATCTGAGGCCTATTCTGGATCTATGGAATCTAAACTTCTTCACAGAATACAAGAAGTTCAGAATGGTCACTTTGTAGGGTCTCCTTCCGTTACTGAAAACAGGGGATTGGATATGCTCCCTGGATATGAAGGATGCAAACCTCCATATAAGGATCTGGGAACCTTACAGAAAATGCCTGAGATTCCTGTTACAGAGGGAGCATTGGATCAAGCAAAAGCACTGCAGTGTTCACCAGGGAATCTGAAAAAAAAATGTATTTACTTACATTGCAGTTTGTTTCAATTAATTGCGTTTCAGTTTAAATGCAGTAAAATCCATAGTGCCACATAGGTAACGAACCAAACACCAGTCACAAAACTACCCCACCGGTTTCATGCATGTGCACTTCCTCAGGGTTAGCCGTCTTAACCCACACTCACACATAAATAGAAGATAATTTAAAGTGACAGTACACCCGGCAATACTGTGAATGAGAACTAATAAAAATTTAGCAAAAAGATTTTGTGTCAGTTAGTAGCTGCATATTATCTTGCTTACATAACATCTACTGCCTGTTGATGTCAGGGATTGTAAAGCAATCTGACAGTACTTGTGTAGCTAGATATACAGCATACATTTATCTAAAGATTATTATTTAACTGTCAGTAGAACAGAACAAGGATGATCTTGGGATTAAAAAGCTGCTCCAAGAATTGCTATCTCTCTTCACTATCCATCTTGGCATCACAATAGGACAGTAGTCAGCTATCCTGAGCTACAAGGAGAAAGAACAAAACAAAAAGCAAGTGGCTATATTGTGTGTCCATCCCAGTCCCAGTCAATACTACATGCAAGGGAGAGAATTACAACAAGACCAAAGTCAATTTATAATATTTTACGGGGAGAGAAGAGGTAATATGAGGAACCCAGGGAAGGTAAATTTCTGAAAACTGGAAAGAGAGACCAATAAAGGGGAAGGAGGGAGGGAGGATGGAAGTTTGAAATTAAAATGGAGAGAATTCATTTATTTCCTAAAGAAAGGAGAAATATTAGAACTATCATTAAGTCCAGGAGTCCTCAATGCACCCAACTGATATATTCAGAATGCTTCTCTACACAAAACTTTATTTTCCAAATCACCCCCTCTTGGTCCCATAGTAACCTTATCAATGCCACAAAAGTTAAATTTGTCCCAGGAACACTTTGGCCCGGATATTCAGACTGCGCCAGGCTGTGGTGCAAGCCTGGGCGCAGCGCAATTTGGCTGCGCAGGGGCATTGACAGGGTGATATTCAACGGAGCTGTGCCATGGCACAGCATCACTGAATATCGCACCCTGGTCACCTGCAGTGCACATGGCGCAGTGGCACTGCGCCAGTGCAAGTGGCCAGAGTGGAGCAGGGGGATGCACTAGCACAGTTCCGTTCCGTCTACACGCAACAACCGCGATATTCAAAGTGCACATGCAAATGGGGCCATAATGCATGCAAGGCGCAAATAGAGGCCATTTGCATGTCATTATAACTCATTTGCATGCAGGTGCTGATCCTCAGTGACCCGCCTGGCGCCTTGCCAGGCTGTAAGCCGTCGGACCGGCCCCTGCACATCACGAAAAATTGCCCCAATGCCCGATCGCGGGCATGTGCAAACGAAGTACACGTCCTATATCCCTGGTGGTCCAGTGGACCGCTTGCAGCCCGATCGCGGGCATATGTTGAATAAAATAGACGTCCTATATCCCTGGTGGTACAGTGGACTGCTTGTAGCCCGATCGCAGGCATATGTTGAATAAAATAGATGTCCTATATCCCTGGTGGTCCAGTGGACCACTCACAGCCCGATCGCAGGCATAAGTAATAAACAGGAGCGGTCCAATATCCCTGGTGGTCCAACGGTACCCCCCTCCCCACCTGCCCACTGAGCCCCCCCATCCGCTCTCCCTCCAGTCAGCGCGGGCAGCAGCACCCACCGCCTGCCGCACTCACCAACTGACACCAGACGGTAGTTGTACGCCCATTGGTCCACATCGTGAGACAATGGGCGTTCAGCCCGTACCGTACTACACAATCCAGATATGTGAATGAGATGTAAATCGGTCCCTTAGTATTGTCCTGGTTTTCCAGGGAGCGGTGAAACTTCTCAGCAACTGGGTCCACTCTAAAGACACCAGAGGACAGTACAGCATTGTTCACCTGAGAGTGCCAAAATGAGCTGAAGCCCATATGTAGACACCATCTTCTCCTCCCTGGGAATTGTATTTCAAATGCTTTTGCTGTACTTCCAATTAATGTTTGATATTAATTAAAGGAAAATATATTATGAACATGAATAAAGTAAATTATAACATACAAAACAACTCTGTGCTGTGTGTGGTCATTATTATCTTAACTGAAAATTAAAGGAAAATCAAGCTCAGTATGTGGACCTTCCGAGCCCTTCTCTTAGGGACCTCCCATAAACCTTTGTCATTGAATTCCTCAAGGGTCACCTCCGTTTGGGGGGGGTAGGGTGTTCTGGTAAGCCATGGAGCCCAGTCTGAAAGGAACCCCTCTAGGCATAGGTGAATCGAGGCTGTTCGTCTCTCCATCTCCTCCAACTCTTCTACCTTCTTAATCCATAGGGAAAGAGTTGGTGGGTCTGGGGAGAGCCATTTGATGGTAATGCACTTAAGTGCAGCCACTCTTAAGATGTGCAATAGTTTGTGCCTCCCCCTAGCCCCAAACAACACCCCTCCCAGGCCCAAAACCAAGGCCCGAAAGGAGCAGGGATACAGGGACCCCAAAATGGCCTGGATTTGTGCATGCACTTGCTGCCAGAATGGTTTCAGTGCTGGGCATCCCCACAATATGTGGCAATGTGTACCTTTAATAATAATAATAATAATAATTTTATTTATATAGCACCTTTCAATGTATCAAGGTGCTGAACAATTTAACAATTCAAACATTACATACACAAACATAAACATAAAATCAGCATACCACAAGATAAAATATGTGATAATAAAATCCAGAGCATTAATAAATAATTAATTATCTAAAAAGCCATGCTCACAGGTAAGTTTTCAGCTCTTTTCTAAAGAGTTCCACGGAGGTGCACTGCCGTAGCCGACATGGTAGAGAGTTCCAAAGAGTGGGTGCAGCAAATGAAAATGCTCTGCTGCCAGAAGATTTCAGACTCACTCTCGGGATCTCTAACAACCCCATGTCGGCCGGGCCGAAGTGATCGGTCAGGGCAGTAAGGCACCAGGAGGTCTTTCAGGTAGGCTGGACCCTGGTCGTGAAGGGCTTTGAAAGTCAATAAAATTACTTTAAAGGTGATCCCCACGCACAGGCAGCCAGTGCAGTTCACGGCATGGGAGTGATGTGACAAACGACTTGTCCAGTCAAACCCAGGCTGCAGCGTTTCTGCACCAGCTGCATATGATTTCAACCCCAGAAAGCCCAAAGTACAGTGCATTGCAATAGTCTAAGCGTGAAGATACAAAGGCATGAACCAAAGTAGGCAGGAAGTCAGACGGAACAGATGCTTCACCCTGGCAATGTTCCTGAGATGATAAAAGAAGTCTTGACAACAGCTGACACCTGAGCTTTGAGAGTCAGCTTATCGTCAAGAATAAATCCAAGGCACGCACCTGTTCTGAGGATGGCAAAGGTACTCCACCAAGAATAATTCCAGGCAGAGCACCGATATCGGCCTCACCACCACCACCAGGATCCACCACCAGCACCTCTGTTTTCTCCGAGTTCAACTTTAGCCAACTAGAATCCATCCAGTCTTGGATCTCCTCAGACAGCTGTTAAACACCGAGAGAGCTCCATCCTGTTCGGTGCAAAGATAGATAGAGCTGGGTGTCATCCGCATAGCAGTGAAACCTCAGCCCATATCGTCTAATGATACCTCCGAGGGGCAGCATGTACACTGCAAACAACATGGGTGACAGCACGGATCCCTGGGGCACTCCACACAACAGAGGAATTGGGTCAGAGGAAAAAATCCCCGACACAACTCTCTGTGATCTCCCGGTAAGGAATGACGTGAACCATTGCAGAACAGTTCCAGACATTCCACAAATATGCCCCAGACAAGCTAACAGCACCATGTGGTCCACTGTGTCAAAGGCTGCAGAGAGATCAAGAAGAACGAGAATGGAGCGTCTCTTCTGATCCCTCGCCATCAGAAGATCATTTAACACCCGAACCAGCGCAGTCTTGGTGCTATGTCTTTTACGGAAGCCTGACTGGAAGGATTCGTAGACATTATGGATGGTTAAATGGTCATCCAATTGACTCGCTATGACCTTCTCGATAACCTTCCCAATAAAGGGGAGGTTAGAGATAGGTCGATAGCTAGAATAAGAGTCCGGGTCCAAGGAAGCTTTTTTCAAGAGAGGAGTTACCACAGCCTCTTTCAAGGAACAGGAACTCACCCATTCCAAGGAGCACCAGACTATTTGGCGCCAGGACCGGACCAATGATCTCCAAACAACCCAAAATAAGGAGTCGGACCAGGGTCCAAACCACAGCTTATGGGCGCATAGAATGGATGATCCTCATAATGTCCACGAACTCAGGTCATCGAAAGGAACTCCAGGAGAAATGGGGCACTGTCATCTCATGCTGACCAGAGCTTCACCCATAGAGCTTGTTGCGGTTCTTCCTGATGTCGGCCACTTTAGTTGCAAAGTGTCGGCGAGCTCGTCACTCTACTACGAAAAAGCTTCCGAACATGCAGGCAGGCTGGGTTGCACAGTCTGTCTACAGTTCGAACAGCTAACCTGTCGATTCTGAACAACTGCAATCTCCTGGACAGAATTCTGCCTTCTTATGGGTGATTGCAGATTGATAGATAACATAATGTTCCATCAATCTAGAGTGGTCTGCATCACAAGGACCTGCGCCAGCGACGCTTAACCTTCGCCTCTGTCTCTGCATTCCTCAGAGTCCCATCAAACCATGGGGCTCTGGGCTAAGGGATCTGGGGCGCTCACGAACAGGAGCAATGGAATCCAGTGCCGTCGTGACGGCCTTATTATAGGCCAACACTAGTGCTTCTGGACCACTGCTCACCGAACTGAAGGATGAGAGGTCAAGGACCGCCGCTAGACCTTGTGGAGTAACATTCCGTAATGGGCGGTACCTGACCATCTCCACAGGGGCTGGTCTTCTTAGGGGGGTGCAAAAATTGAACCTCACGATGTGGTGATCAGACCAGGCGACTGGTTCCACCCCATGTCGGATGCGTTAATCCTAGAAGGAAGACTAGATCTAAGAGTGTCCAGATTTGTGCGTTGCAGTGGAAACCACTTGTGTGAGGGCCCATAGAAGACATCAATTGGAGGAAGTTGTTACCCAAATTTGAGAGTTCATCGTCGACCCAGGCGTTGAAGTCACCCAGGACCATCAACCTGGGCGACTCAAACGACATGTCGACGAGGAAGTCTGCTACTTCCTGTAAGAAGCGTCTCCCATCACCGGGTGGACGGTAGATGAGGACGATTCGAATGCCTACACCTGCTACGACTGTACACTCGAAAGACCCAGTCTCACCGACTACCACATTCGTGAGACCCAATTCCGTCTTGAAACAGACTGCAACCCCCCCGCCCCTGCGGTCCAATCTCGGGCGGTGTATCACTGAGTACCCGGCCGGAATCATGGCCTCTAAAGTGGGGCCAGAGTTTTCATCCAGCCAGGTCTCGGTGATGCAAGCCAGGTCAGCCAAACCAACAAGATCGGCAATAATAGCGGTCTTTATCATTATATTGTCTCCAACAACGATCAGAGCTGGAGAAACCAAAGTGTTTAGCACGGGAGGGGGTTAATAATAATCTTGTGATTACTTTCCAGTTAAATTCCCTCAGTGAAGGAGACGATGTGACCGCCCAGCCTTTCTCCATTCTCAGCGACCAACTGAGCAATGGGATTGGGTTCTGTGATTCAGATTCCCATTTCAAGCGCAGCTGATCACTTTGCATGGAGAGCTTATTCAAAAACAGATTGTATATTTGGGATGTTGGTTTCATTTTTGCCGACAGATGAACCCACCAAAAGAACAAGTCCTCCAGCTCTGATCGGAACCTAAGAACCTTTGCCTGGTTAGTGTCTCTCTGGATAAAGTTTCTCACTTGTAAGAATCAAAAAAAGGTCCTCATTACACAGCCTAAATTTTTGTTTAAGTTAAGTGATGCTCTTGCACACCCCTTTTGTGAAAAGCTGCGAGAAGCAAACCAGCCCTTGGCTCTCCCAGAATGCGTAGCCTCTATCTAATGTAGGGGGCACAAAGTCTGTATGATACCTTATCAGTGAGAGTGGGCCCAAGTCATTAGGAGAGCCCAGTAAATGTTTCAGTTTTAAAAGTGACCTACTGGTATGTTTAGTCCAGGGGTTTTTGGTTTTGGACCAGATGGTTGAGGGGATTTTCCCGGTGGCAACTGTCCACAAAGGTTGGCCCTTAAGTTGGTCTCTCTCTATATTATACCAACCCGAATCTTCTCTTCTCTTTGTTTAAGCCAGGACAGAAGCCAAGGTCCCTGAGCTGCCAAGTAGTATTTTTCCATGTCTAGGAGCCCAAGATCACCTCCCCCCAGGAGCCGTCAGAAGTGAATACGAGAGTCTTGGTTGCCTTCCACCCCAGATAAACCTTCTAAGTGCAGTGTTTAATTCCTTCCAAAACCTCCTGGGTTGGGTATCGGGAGTGTCTGAAAGAGAAACAGGAAATGTGGTGACACGTTCAACTTAATAATCTGTGACCTGCCACAGATAGAGTGGGGTAAAATTTTCCATCTAGCAAGATCTTGCTTCACTACATGGAGAAGCTTTGTATAATTGTTGGAAAATGACTTAGAAGTGTCCACCGATACTTGTACTCCCAGATATCTGAAAGTGTTTTTATGTGCCCATGTGAAGGGGAATTGTGAGTTAAAACCGGTGTGTGTGTGTGTGTGTGTGTGTGTGTGTGGGGGGGGGCACTCAATAAGAGGGCCTCAGATTTATTCTGGTTAATTTTATAGCCTGCCAGCCTCTGAAACTGGCTAAGATTCTGTAATAAGGGGGGGTGGGAACTGAGGGGGTCCAATAAAAAGGGCAGGGCATCATCTGCATATACAGCAATCTTTTGATCTACTCCTCCTACTCTGATGCCCTTAATTGATGGGTTGTCCCGGATCTTAGCCACTAGAGGCTCTAGGGAGAGGGTGAAGAGTAAGGGCAACAGGGGGCATCCCTGTCTGCTTCCCCGACACAGCTGAATCCCATCCGACATGCATCCGTTAACCCTTAACAAAGCTTCAGGAACCTCGTACAAACTAAGGACTGCTCCAATAAACTTCTCTCCAGATCAAATCTATACAAGACTTTCTGAAGAAAAAAACAATCGACCCGGTTGAAGGCCTTTTCAGCGTCTACCCCAACCGCTATTTTGAAATTGTTGTTTACCTTTTTGAGATGAGATAATATTTAAGAATCTCCTAATATTGTCTTGTATCAGTCTATCTTTTATGAAGCCTGTTTGATTGTGATGGATCAATGAACCGATTACGTTTTGTAATCTATTGGCCAGGACACTGGAAAAAATCTTATGCTCATTATTTAACAAGAAATTGGCCTGTATGAGCCACATTCTTGGGGATCTTTCACGGTTTGGGGAGTACAGTGATTTGAGCGTACCTCCATGAAGGGTAGGGAGGGCTAGATTCTAGAAGTATTACATTTAATGCTTCTTGTAGGGTGGGCTCTGGTAGAAACATTTTGTAAAATTCAATGGGGAATCCATCCAATCCCAGGGCTTTATGATTTTTCTGATTCATAATATGCTGTTTAAGTTCTTTTTGGATAATAGGTGTTCCCAAGGCCTCTCTATCTGTATTACCGAGTGAAGGTAATTTTATGGGTCCTAGGTATTCCTCTACTTTTTGTAAGTGATTTGGACTTCTTTCTTGGCTAAACAGGGCCTCATAGTAAGTTGCAAATCCTTTTGCAATCTCCTTTGGTTTATTCAACAACAGCCCCTGGGGGTTCGTACGTAATTTTAAAACAGTTCTGTTAACCCCCTCCTTCCTGAGTTGGGCAGCTAACAAAGTCCCTGCCCTGTTACCCTGTTCATAGTATAACTGCTTTGCATATCTGAGCTTGCCTTCTATTTTTTGGTCCAGCAGCTTTCCTTACTCTTGTCTGGCCGATCCTAGTCTTGCTTCGCTTTCAGGGTCCATACATTGTTTATGAAGAGATACTAGGGAAACTATCTCCTTTTCCAGTTGGTTCTGATGTTTAATGTTTGACTTTTTGAGCTGAGAAGAAAATTAAATGATTTTCCCCCTTAAATAAGTATTCAAGACGTCCCGCAATATAGGTGTGGGGGTCTCTTCCCGGGTATTAAGCTCCAAGAAGGATTTGATCTCTTTCGAGACCATTTCCTTGAAGTCCTCCCTATTCAGCAGGCTTGTGTTCAGCCACCAGATTGAGTCCCTTACCACTGGTTCAAAGTGGAGAGTCAGACTAGCAGGGGCATGGTCTGAGATGATGAAAATACCAATCTTTTAAGATTCCACTAGGTGGGCCCACTCCGTGGAGATAAGAAAAAAATCTAGCCTGGAATAGACACCGTGTCTGGGGGAATAGAAGCTATAGTCTTTTACATTAGGGTTTAAATACCTCTAGATATCAAGTAAACCGAATTCTGTCATGATTTTGTGCAATGTGGAGGGGGATCTGGATTTAGGTCCCAGACCTCCCTGCCCCAATCTGTCTAATAAGGGGGACAAGATAGTATTAAAATCTCCTCCTATGATATTTATACTGTTAGGATCAGTGTTCCTCTTAGTTAAGCTGTCTAGGAAAAAATTGTTGCAATTCCTCCTCGTTAGGGGCGTATAAATTTAGTAAATTAACTTTATATTCTCCAAATTCCCCTGTTGCCTGGACAAACCGGCCTTCAGGATCCAAGGAGACACTGGTCACTTTAAAAGGGCTATTTTTTCGTATCAATATGGCTACTCCTCTCTTTCTTGTATGTTCAGTAAAGCATGATGCTTGAACCTCCCCCACCCAGGACCTCCTTTATTTTTTATGATCCTCGAGTCCCAGATGTGTTTCCTGAAGGAATACAATATCAGCTTTTTGCTTGTTAAGCTCCTGTAGAAGTCCTGAGCACTTGATGGGACTGTGAAGGCCCTTTACATTGTATGTGATGGCCCTAAGAGCCCCCATCATATAGGTCCCAAGTGGGGAGGGCCACACAATCCCTATAAACTTGACCACACATTTTAAAGTGCACAGCTAACTTGCATATAACAACCGCTAACAAATTTATAAAACTCTACAACTCAAACATCTCAATAAACACCATGAAAAACCTTTAAGTGAGAATCTTTTAAAACTTTTCAATTTATGAAGAGTGGAACTAACTACAGGGGGTATAGACTTACCCCTGTGTAGGTGACTTCAAAGTATACTCACCCTTGTGCCTTTCCCTTAGCCGTTCCCCTTACTAAGGGGAGAACTGGTGGAGAGAAGGAAGTGATGTACAAAGAGCTTTGCTTGCCCCTCCTGGTAATGTGGGCAACCTCTGGGGGGGGGGTCATCACTTGTATGTCACACTGAGGCTTAAAATTGTGCCTTCTGGTGGTTGTTGCACTCCACCCACCTATCTGCTTAAGACAGACTGAACAAATTCAGCCCAGAACAAAATACCACCTTGGGGGAAGAAGGGGGGAGGGATGGGAGGAGCGGGAGTGGTGAGATCGTAAGGCAAATAGAAATAAGTGATAGGCCCCTACTAGGACCTTGTTGTATATTCAGGTTTTCTCTAGGCTGAACTTTGGATACATGGCTCCATTTACCCAGGCTTGCTATTATATATATTTTTTTATCATATCATATTTTACCCTCAGCAGCCACTGACCTGCTCTAATCCAGCCACCACTCCAGCCCCACCTCTGATCCCGAAGCTGCGTGCCCAGCTGGCATATGCAGCTCTGTCTTCGAGAGGGGAACCCCCTGTTGCCCCACACCAGACGAGGAACCATTACTGGTACGAGCATCCATGCATCTTCGGCCGGTGGAGTGCGGCCATCAAGCTGCCGTGGTCTGTGCTGCTCCACTTTTTTCCAGTTTTCTGGCCCCCAGGAGTGCAAGCGTACAATGACGTAGGGGCACAAACATGCCGATGTCTGCCACACTCCATTCTTCTATGCCAGCTCTAGCAGTGCCCCTGGTCATCACCGGGGGACGCTGCAGAGTGATGGCTCCCTGGATCCCTCCCTGGGGATAGGAGAGCTGTCAGCCAGATGCTCAATCCTTATCCCCCCCCAACCCCTGAAGACTCGGGCTTGTGTCTAAACCCGAGGTGTCAGCGTGGCGCAAGGTGTGGCGTCCAGTGCCTCAACCCTCAGTGCCACCAGGCCGGCCACTCATTATTATATTTTTAAATATGCTTCCCCTTCCCACCTCAAGGAGGTGAGTATGGCTCAAAAAGATTTGCCATAACTCAATGGATTGTTCTGTTATCCTGGCATCTGCCCAGCAGCAGGCAATCTTCAGCATAGTCCAGATATTTCAATCCCATTCATGGGTTGCGGGTCATTCGTTGAGAAAATGGGCTACTTATGTTGCAAGGCCTGTCACGTGGTTGGTGTGCTGTCTTGCAATGCTTTCCAAAGATCTCTGGCTCTCCTTTTGTTTGAGCGTGACCCAGGGGTTTGTTGCCAATCCGCTTGTTGCAGCTCCTTTTCTGGGAATCTGGAGGTTGTTTCATCAGTTGAGATGCCCAGGGATGTCAGGAAGCTCTTGGCATCAGTTAACTCCACAAATCATTTCGTTCCATCTGGAGTAAGCACTCACAGGCATGCAGGGTACTCCAAAAATGCCTATAAACCTTTCTCTCTAAGTTGCTTCTGGACTGCTAAAACCCTACTCCTCTTCTGTACTGTTGCGGGAGTTTGATCATGTTCCAGAAATAAACACTTGTCGCAAAAAACACTTCCTTTTTTACCCAAGGCCACCTTTAATACTTGCTCCTTTACATGAAAGTCCAAAAATGCCATTACAGTGGAGCGTGGCCTAGCGTTGCTGTCTTTTGGGGGAGCTATGAGAGACTTGTGTGCACGAATCAGATGAAGCTGCAAGTCTGGAGGTAAAGGAAGTATTTCCTTCAGCAGGCCCTCCGTAAAGGTGATCATATCTCCTGTTTCTGCTTTCTCTGGTAAGCCGTGTAACTGCACTTTATTGTGGCGGTTACAGTTCTCTAATTCTTCTATTTTGTTGAATAAGTCAGCCTCCCGACGATGTAAATCTAACCGAGCCGAGTTATGTAGCCCAACTGTATGTGTCAGATCCGTGGTTGACTTCTCCAGCGCTGCTGCTCGATGTTCAACAGCCTGGATATCCCTTTTGTTTTCAGCTACCAGGGATTCCAGTTTAGAAAGAGTGTCCCTCATCTTCTTCAGTTGCCTGATCAGCTGTTTAGAAGTGATAGTGTATTCCTGTTTCTATTCTTCCTCTGTGTTGGGACAGTCCATGCGGTTTTCCGTCGGGGATGTTTTGAGTCCTGCCGAGGAGGAGGAGGAGGCCTGCCAACACTGCGTTGATTGCTTCCATTTTCTGAGCCGGTAATGGCGGCTGAGTTACTTTGTGCCTCACAACATCTCTACTTTCGTCCGAGGTGAGTTCAGTGGCAAGTTTTAGATTTTACAGGCTTGTATGGATTTAGTTTCGGTGGGCAAACGGAGCTCTTAAGCTAAACCGCCATTAGTCAGGTGACGTCACCCCAAATTTAACTTTTGTGGCATTGAGAAGGTTACTATGGGACCAAGAGGGGGGGGAGATTTGGAAAATAAAAATTTGTGTAGAGAAGCATTCTGGATATATCAATTAGGTGCACTGAGGACTCCTGGACTTAATGATAGTTTTGGTATTTCTCCTTTCCTTAGAAAATAAATGAACTGAGTTCTCTCCCCGTTTTTATTCCACACTTTCATCCCCCTCACCTTTATTGGCCCCTCTTTCCTTTCCCTAATTTTCAGAAATCCCCCCCCCCCTTCCTTGTATTTATGGCATGTTCATGGTTGGATTTAGAGCCCCAGACATGATGCTTTAGAGGATGGTTTGGCTTCTGCTTCACAGAGTCCCTACTTTTCTTATAAAATGTCATAGACACAAACTGCTCTAAAAATACTGTCATCTCATCTGAAACAAACTCTGGTCAGAGCCAACACAGATGCTGCAGAACGATGAGCATCAGGGATCGACAAATCTCAAAATGATGTAGTAGTCCAGGACAAATGACTTATCCTAAAATGATAGTCCCACTGTTGTGAGTGGTAGTTCAATGGCCGGAAGGCCATATTTTAAGGAAAACATAAAAAAATTGTGTAGCAGCAAAGTAAATGCCTGTGTCATTCTATTATTGATACTACATGATGTAGGCTATAGACAACAGTAAAAATGAAGATGTAACTATCTTTAAATGTTTTTTTAATAACAGATTGAGTGATCTGAAGTCTGAATCAAGTGGTGCTCATGCTTAACTCCGTCCAGTCCCTCACAAGCCAGAATGAAGCAGAGAATAATTAGGGCAAATATAATCAGAATTCAGATTCAGAACTGTCACCAACATCAAGTGTGCTGGTGGTAGTGGTGCTAGGACAGGATGATGGTGATGGTGGACTCGGAGCAGGAGCAGCAGCAGCAGCAGTGCTAGCATCATGAGATACAGTAGCATCAGATTCAGTTGTATCGGCAGCAGCAGCAGCATGCCTATGAACATGTTGAACGCCTGGACCACACAGGAGCCAGTGGTTTATTGCTGGATCTGGATTGAAGTCACATAGTTCGGGACCCTCTGCTGCTATTTGAAGAAGTGACTGTAGTGTGTCATCTGCCAGACGTGTCCTTAATTTTGTCTTTATCAGGTTTTGAATAGAGAACACTCATTCGCACTTTGCAGTTGACACACTCATTGCTAGTAGTATTTCCAGTAACCTTAGAATGTGAACAATCTGGGGTGATTTTTCTTTCAGCAATCTTGTATACACCTGCAGATAGTGTTTGTCAACTGCAGATTTCAGCAGTGCCTTAAATGCAGCATACTGTATTCTGATCTAATATTTTCCTGCTGCTCTTCAGTGAAAAAATTAAACTATGCTCCCAAGTTAGTCACTTTATTGGTCACAAACTCCGCCAGTTGTTCTCTTGGTAGATCAAACTGTTTAAAATCCAGACAGGTGAACCATTTCAGAGGCACCTCTGAGAAATTTTTAAATCTAACATCGATGTAATCTATTGCTGCACGTACTAATGTCTGCAGTTGTGTATCAGTCCCAAAATTGATTTCAGGACAGTTGCCTTTGAATGTGAAGGGCACAGTCTTCTCGACTCCCTTCTGTGATATTACATAATCCATGCATCTGTTTTGAGGTTTGTAATGAGCTATGAAAGCCATCATGTATTTCCCTGATTTTGATTTCAGTTCCATCAGCTGGAGAAGGCAGCTCTCAATGAGATGTGATACTTCAAGAATTATTAAGTCATCTCTTTGAAACGGCAGGGAAAGATTTCTAAGTATGGGCAAAAAATCTTGAAGGATATACTGTAAAGTGATTTGACAAACTGCACAGACTGTACCTCTTTTAACAGCACCTTTGCTTTTGAACCATCAGCAGCAGATGCAGTTTGTTGCAAGTGCTGAGCAACTGTAGGTAGATTCACCTGAACTGCATGAACTGACCGTGATCTACTGGCCAGCCATCTCACCTGTTTAATTGCACTGAAGTGTGCCAGATCACTGTCTATCACTTGTGCAGTTTCTTGTAGCTCTCTCATCTTTTTTGGACTATAGTGGTAGAAATTTAAATATGCCCTTTAGAGTATTTTCATTGAGTCAAAGAATACTTGGAACTCCACCTCCAACTGCGAAAGTGATGGGCAGAAAAAAATAGCGGCCATGCATGGGGGAGTGATGCAGTTGGGGAGGGTTGGGGGAGATGCATTGTATCACCACTGATGGGGGATAAACTGTGGGGTACTGATGGTGGCAAGCTGTAAGCTCCAGAGACCATGGGTATCTGGGCTGGAGGGTGACAACAGCCGATGAGGGCAGACCAAGGGAGGTGGAGTATAAAGTCTAAAATGTTTTAAAAAAAGCTTTTTGGCCAATTTTCAGGGAGATGGAGAAGGGGCTGTAGCAGAAATCCTTAATAAGAGAACCTTGACGCACCTGTATTGCACTTCTGGGTGCAGGAAATTGAGTCACACCTGTTTGAACAGTTCAGTTGCCCCATCTGTACCTCTGTAATGCTTTTCCTTTTTTCTGATCCCCTCTAGCTGTCCTCACACTCCCTAACCCCTTCACCTGTCCTCCTCTCTTCCTCATGAGCACTACTAACAAACTACTACTCCCTAAAACTCTTCAGCTCCCTGATGTTATGCATCCTGCTTAGGAAGCTGCTAAGTCTCGGTTCTCCCTCAAGGTGCTGTATAATACACATCTTTTGAAAATATTTTAGGGATCCTCCCAACTGTCCTCCTCTCAACTCCTTCTCAATCACTGTACTGTATACATCTGATATTCCACAGTCTGACATCACTTCTGTCCTCTTTCAGACCTTGAGGCACATTTACATTGCTTCATTTACACCACAGTGACTGTATCAGCGTAGTTGCTGCAGTGCAAATGTAATAGTGTGGACATTTACTTGATTATGGTACTTCTGTGCCAAATCTACATCTGAAGCCACTGCAGACTTGGTGATGTATAATGGGGGCAGTGGTGTAAGCTGCCATGTCAACAGGCAGCACCTCTCACAATCATGCAAGATGCTTGCCTCCCGTGATCCTCTGATGAACTCCCATGTTTCCTGCACTGTAAACAGGAAGGGAGCAGAATTCAGCAGGCTGAAGCACTGGCAGTACACCCCCCCCCCAACCTCATGACCTGACTGGACCAGACTGCAGGGAAAGATGCTGCAGTAGCTCCACAGGCTTCCTGCTGAGCACAAAGCACATAGCATGCTGATCGCAAACAAAGGCAATTGCCAGCTCGTCACATCGTGTGTCATTGCCAACACCAGCCAACACCCACCTGCACTAGGTCACAGCTGCTCTCGAGAGCGGCTTGCATTGGCACTGAGAGTGATCATGTGGATATGCCTCTGCATTGGAGGAGGTCTGTTGCAAAAGAAAGTGGTGCAGAGAGCTGCAAGGTTGGCTGTATAAATGCACCTATAGTTAGCACTGTCGTATCCCCTCCTTACCATAGCTTCCTTACAGTTCCGTGATTGCTACTTCACTTTGAATAATATAAGACTGACACATCCCCCTGCCTACTCCTTATGTCTGTCTCCCTCAGGACATCTTTCAACTAGTCTGCCGTATCTGACTTCCAGGTATTGTGGGAGGCTTTATGTAGTCACCCAGGTGATCACTACCATGCTTCCATTTTCTACCTACTTCAAATTGGAAGTGCTGCCAGCACTATTCCAGAGATCTGTTTTAACTAATGAAGCACACGGCCTTAAATCCCCTCGTACAGTAAATATTTAATTGTTGGATTGAGAAAATAACTCAAGTTTTTGGTTCAGTATGAACTACTAAGTTTGTTGGGGTGAGGTTGCTCTCAAAAGATTAAATTTCAATCCTTTGGGTTTTCTTTTCACCTTTTGTTGTAGATGGATCTACAACAAAAAGTGAAAAAGAAAAACTAAAAAAAAAAACTGAAGTTTTATTTTATAGAGCACCCCCCCCACACACAAATAAACTTAGCACTTTACCATATCCTGGAGAAGCACCAGCACGAAGAAGCCATCTAGAAAATATAGACGCTATTGCCTGCAGCACCCAACGTACTTATTCTTCATTACTCTGGACATCCCTATGAACTACCCATGATAATTGCAAACTCGCTATAAATTGCCAAGATAAGAGGTGACATCAGCAATATCTTTCAGCCTGGTTGGTCTTACTAAATTAAAAAAAAAGATTTTAATAAACTAGTTTTACTTTTTACTGCTTGCTAGGCCCTCTTTTAAAGCCCCCTCAGGTGCTAGATGCTGGTGTTAGAGACTGACGGTATTTGTCACTCCTGATTTTGGAGTCTAGAAGTGAAGTTACCAGTGATTAGTTATCCTTTGTTCTTTGCCTCCATGCCCCGACCATGTTATTCTTGGTAGATCATGTCACTGCACTTGATTCTGACCACCACTGATGCTAGCTCTTAACAACTGTTTAGGAAACTATGTTTACTAATTACTTGGATTCAGTCCCAACTATAGAAGAGCGGATGCTAAATTAAATTTAGGGAATATTTTGAAATTCGGCACTTTTGCCTTCAAGTTGGCCCACTTGATTTATTTGGTCACTTTAGATCACTTCGACCTTTGGTCATATAATTTAAAAAGAGCATTCTGGCATTCCCAGGAGCCTAGTCATAGGCCTATGTCAATTCCTTTTTTCACCCAGTGACTTTTAACATTCTTCTCCTCCCCAGACATTTTTATATATATAAAAAAAAAATTAAACTCCTGAAATGGTGCCATGCTGGCTGAGCATTTAAAAACCACTGACTGAAAGAATAGGAAAGGGTGGAAGAGGTTGGAATTGACTGGAGTGGATGAGGGGTGGAGGAGGGATGCCTCTTTCCCTAAGTGCCTAAGTGTTCACTCACCCTTAACCCCAATACCCAATGCACATTATGATTTGTGGGTTTGATTATGCAGTAAAAACACCTCACCCCCTCTGCCCAGAAGTTTAAGTAAAGCACTGGGAGTTCAAGTGCCAGAAAAAAACTTCCGCCTCCTCCTTATACCCACAAGTCCAGCATGATGAGTGTAGCTCATGTGTTGGCAAACATCCCCTATCCCCCCATTCTCTGGACCAGTTACTGTATGTGTCACCTTGAACCTATTCCAAGTGACACTAAATGCTCTCCCCTGAATCTTCCTCTCCTGACAGTGATCATTATGGTATTCCTCTCACCTCCTTGGCCAGCTATCATCTGCTTAAAAAGTAGAGCTACACCAATGGCTATTGTAACCCCTAGGTGGCACTATTCCAAAGGGTACTAACCCTGCATGCTTGGCTAGTAGCAGGTTAAGTGGCCAGAGTTCTTAAACGGGTGCCTCCACCCGGTGGTCAGGGTTGGTAGTGGCCAAGCTAACCTGGGCACAGCCCTCTGGGACACTGTAACCACCGTCTTTCCTTACTAGTGGCCGGAACAATACACAATAATCACTTTCACAATACCCCGATACACCACACAAGCACCCACAATGTTTGCACTTACCACCAGGTCTTTCCTCTGGCCTGGCCCTGGTTACCCCCTGTAAAACAAGGTTACACACAGCAAATAACAGCAGTACAGTACTCTTACACAAACTGGAACCATAGTCAGGGTAAATGCAAAAAAGAGTTAGATCTGATTTATTTAAGGGGGCTTGAACAAGGGAGGGTCGTAATCAGGTTAATTTGCTTAAAGGCTCTATCAATCAGACAGTTATGCATGAACTTCCAGGTCCATAAACAGTCACACACTCTGGGTACCCAGATGAAGAATGGTGGGCTAGCCAGGAATGTTGCAGCCAGCTGGGGCCCTGTGATGGAAGAAGACAACATGCACAACACACACTATTTGTAATCTGGAGCCGGAGGGTTCAGTTTGTGAAAAGAAAACAAGATAATCAGATGACACACTTTTAGATTAGGCTGTTGGAGGGAGCTACCCTGATGATTACTCACGATACCCAAGACTGGACACAGGCTGGACGAAAATCGAGACAGCAGGTGGTTAATCTGGAGTGCCAGGAGAAGCAGGGCCCACACAATTCGCTGAGATGTCGTTCTTGTTCAAGCGTGGAGCAGGGGACTGATCCCCAGGCAGGTCTCTCGTCGGTGGCTTTCTCTGTGCAGTGGGGTAGTCTGGCAGGGCCAGCGTGGCATGGCCCAGGCCAAATGAAGATGAACACGGATTCAGTCCGATTAGGCTGGATAAAGCTTCCAGCAAGCAGAACACAGTTCACACAGTGGGGAACCAAACCACAACCCACTTTCAATACACAGCACATTTACATGTAAAGGATTCTACAGTACCAGCAAGCAGAACACAGTTCACACAGTGGGGAACCAAATCACGACCCACTTTCAATACACAGCACATTTATATGTAAGGAAATTCTACTATACCAGGCAAACCGCTATCTGGTTATGATCGCAAAGTCTGCACAAACCGGGGATTCAAAAACAGCTGAAAATCCTGACAGGCCGATCGCATTCAGCAAATCTTCGGTCTTCTTCAGGTTAAAGCCTGGTCACAGTCCAGTCGCTTAAATAGTCCTTACAACTTGGATTCAGTCTGAATAAACTCTATTTTCCCTCTCAGGGACAGCAAGCAGACAGGCAGGCAGGCCAAAACTCAGCCCTTTCACAGTTCTCCCACGCAAAACTACACAGAACTGCTGCTCAAAATCACTTGAGCTGTTACTTCTTCACTTCTCAGCTCAAAACTGAAACTAGCTGCAGCGGCCTGGGAAATTCCCCAAGATCCCAAAGGTTTGGTTGGCTGATCCTCCTGTCAGTCACAACAAAGGCTCCCCCTTCAGGTGCAAAAAGGCGCAAAAAGACCAAAACTACAATTCCTACAGATTTTGACTCCAGACAGCTCCTGTAGTCTGGCTCCATTTTAGTTCCCACCAGTACTGATAGGACCAATTCACAGTCCAGGACCAAGATAGTGGAAATAAACAAAATAATCCTTGCTGCAAAGAAGGCAGGTTAGACAAACTACATTATCATGATCACTCTAGATGATTTTCAGCAAATAGTTACATCTTTCAACAGAACTCCCTCTCAGATAACTTATGACCGCAATCCAGGTGGCTCTTAAAGATACAGTACACAGAGGCTATACAGGCACTCTCTGGCAATCACTTTTAAACTGTTAAAACACAGGACACCAGCCTGGCAGTGAGCATTTAGACAAGCTCGAGGAAGACTTTTCAGGAACCCCCATTTGTAAGGGAGGGTTACACCGTTCTCTGCCTGGAGAAAACTTGGCATCCACGTCAAGTCTGTATCATCATGCATCAGTTAACATAAACTTATTACTTTACTATACATATTCACTACACTTCATGATACTATATCCATTCTGACAACACATTGTGCATATTTCATACAGGTAAATTGAACATATACTGAATCAGGTTATAACATCTTGTACCATAATGCAAGAAGGAGCCCTTCTCTAGCAGCTAACTTGGGGCTAGAGGGGGTAGGGGCACCATGGTGATAGGGAAAGACAAGTAACCTGGAATTGGCTGTCAAGCTCAATTTGGGCAGTGAGCTTGGTGAGACATAAACACCTTTGTGCACCACACTGAGAGGCAAATCCACTGGCCTCCTGGGAGAATCATAACTGAGGTGTACTACTGGCTTTACAGCTCGGCCAGTCTTTCTGAGGGGGACAGCTACAGTCTCTGCACTCTCAGCACTGGTCCGGGGACTCTCGTCACTTGTGAGGGGTGCCTCTGCCTGGGTGGGAACGTCCAAACTTGGGGCACTGTCAGCTCCTTGCTCTGCAGGCTCTGTTTCTACAACACTTGACTCATTTTGTGAAGGCTCAGGCACAATCAAGCTTTGAGACACTGAAGGGGGGTGGTCAGCACTCTCATAGTGTTCTTCAAGTTCTGGTACATCACCAGAAAGACTCAAACCCTCGACCCCTTATTCAGGCAAATCATACAGTTCCACAATACACACAGACTCAACATCTTCAGATGTGATACTTTGCACTTCACTTTCAGGGAACATTGGTTCCAAGGACAAAGCCAGGGGGTTTGGCAATCCAGAAGGCCCAGCTTCATCCACACAATTAATCAGGGGGTTACTTCAAAACAGTTGACTCAGTTCATAACAGGGGTAATATGCACAGTCTAAACACTCTTGGGGCCAGATATTCAAACTGCACTCTTCTTAGGCGCAAGCCCTTGCGCTGCACAAAATAGTTGTGCAGGGGTGTAGCCCGGGCGATATTCAAAGGATTTGCGCTATTGAGCAACTCCTGTGAATATCACCCCCCGGCCACAGCCACTGTGCATGGCAAAGTGGAACTTGCGCCACCGCAAGTTGTCAGAGTGGAGCATTCAACTTGCGGTGCTGAAGTACCATTAAGCCACATAAAATCCAGATATTCAAAGGTGACATACCAAATGGAGCCTTAATTCATGCAAGGCACAGGGGGCCATTTGCATCTGATTATGGCACCATTTGCGCCTATTAACATGCAGGTGCGCCGATCCCGAGGACTTGCGCCCTGGCACCCTGCAGCCCGATCGCCAGGCAAAGGTGAAAATCCCCACCAGCACCCCCACTGGCCGATCACGGCAACAGCGAAATGTCCCCCACCAGCCCTACCGCAGGCTGCATTGGTTATAAACAACCCCCGCTGCCCGATTGCGGGCATAGTTTTACCCCCACCAGCCCGATCGCGGGCAGCAAAGTGTCTTACCCCCTCCCAAACACATCCTGGTGGTCAGTGGACCATGGTCCCGATCGCGGGATGTAATTATTACCCCCAAACATAGCCCTGGTGGTCCAGTGGACCATAGATCCGATCGCGGGATGTAATCATTAAACACCCCCAACACATCCCTGGTGCCTAGCGTCCTCCCACCCACCCACCATGAAGCCCCACCCCGCTCCCCTCCGGCGGCGGGTGGCAGCATCCCACCCTCCTGCCGCCTGGCGACTGACTGCGGTAGGGATGCACACCATTGGTGCAGAGCAAGAGCCAATGGGCGTGCAGCCCATACCATTACAAGACAGTCAGTTTGTGAATGAATGTATTTATTCACAAAACTGGACTGTCTTGTATGTGATGGGCTGCCGCCCATTGACTCTCTACTCTGCACCTCTGGCTGCAGCCCACCGCAGTCAGTGAGTGAGCGTGGGGGCAGGCGGGTGGATGCTACCGCCGCCGGCTGCCGGGGAGCGGGGTGGTGGGGCTCATGGGTGGGTGGGGTGGGGGACTAAGGCACCAGGGATGTGTTAGGGGTGTGTGTAATGATTACATCCCGCGATCGGGATCTATGGTCCACTGGACCACCAGGGATGTGTTCGTTGGGGGAGACACATTGCTGCCCGCGATCGGGCTGGTGGGGGGGGCATACCTCTCAACCTCTCGTCTCATAAATCAGGGACAAGACATTAAAATATCAGGGACACAGACCCGTATCAGGGACACATCTTAAGATTTGGTAGTATACACTCTGAAAGCTGATAGAATTAGGGGGGATTTTATGTAAGATTAATTTTCTGAATAGGAAGGAATCTGTAACTTTAATATTTAACATTATTTTATGCTTACAATCCCCAGTGTTCTGTCACAAAAATACAATTGTTTTGAGGGACAGAGACAAATTCTGAGGCATAATCAGGGATGTCCCTGAAAATCAGGGACAGTTGAGAGGTATGGGGGGGGCACAGGGAGTGGGTTGGGGGTCAGCCACAGGTGGCAGCTGCTGTGTTGCACCCTGCAATGCAGCAGCTCACCTGTGGGTGGCCCTCAACTTAAGCCTTTTTTTTTTTTGGCTCAAAGTTGTGCAGGCGCAGGTTGGGGGTTGTGCCTGCATAACTCTGCACAGCCCGGCTGAATATTGGGCTGTGCAGTTTATGCATGGTTCCTCCCCCACCAGTTCAGCATGCATTCATTTGCATTGCGCTGTTGCTCAGCCTGTTTTCAGTGGCATAACTGCCTCCTGCTGAATATCGCAGAATGGAGCAAGTTCGGACTTACGCAGGCGCAACCCTATTGCGCATGGCTCAACCCTTTTGAATATCTGGCCCTTGGTGTGTAGGGTAAACAATAAAAATAATAATAATGCAGATTCTTGTGTCTTGGAGTCTGCCAAGAAACATTCGTAAACAAGCAAGGAGTACTAATAAAGTTTATTATGCTACTTACGTCAAACATGTGACAGAGAAAATCACAAGGGAGGTGGGTTTCTCACCATTCCTGAAGAATTTACATGATCTCCAGAATTGTAGATCTTAGGTTCTCTAAGATCTTGTTCTATCTCTCCCCACGCTCCAGCTCTCTGTCCTTCTAGAGAAGTTACAGTAGTGTCTCGAGAGAGCTACAATGGGTTGCGGACAGCTAAATACTACAGATAACAGCATAGCAACAGAGATTACAACATAGTTACAGATATGAGGAACAATATGTACTGGTCCTAAGTCATTCTCCATTGGAGAATGACTTAGGAGATAGAATTACTAATGAGTATCATATGAGACAGAATATGCTTCCATTAGCATTATAGCTTTGACAAAAGAAATGCTGACAGTTCAAACTACATTTCTTGCTTATGTACAATATAAAAGACAGAGACATAACAAAGGCCTTCTGTCTCTGTCAGCTTGCTTAGAGACAAAGATAACTCCTGACAGGCCTATTACATGGCATATCTGAGTGTAAAATACACTACATATAATTATATGAGAATATGAGTATACGATAATCACTGATGATCCCTCTGAGTCATCTTATCAGTGATTAGGTAGATAATATATGGAATATCTATAAAAGACAAACTAATCTAGATAAATGTATTATAGTGAGCTATAATATATCATGCATGACAATATTAGCATATCTTAGCAGCAAAGCACCTTCCTAGCAGCCATGCTTATATGATTGGTGCTCATAACTGTAGGTTAGTGCAAAATAGCAGTATCACAGTACAATAGACCAGGACTGGAGGGAAAAGTATGTCTCTTTGCAGATGACACAAAGATTTGCAACAGAGTTGATGCACAAGGTGGGGTGGAAAGGATGAGAAGGGACTTGACAAGGTTAGAGGAATGGTCAAATGTATGGCAGCTTAGATACAATGCTAAGAAGTGCAAGGTAATGCACCTGGGAAACAAAAACCCAGGGGAAGAGCACACAATGAGGGGTGAGACACTAACAACAACAAAAATGGAAAGGGACCTGGGGGTAGTCATATCAGATGACCTAAAGGTGGGCAAGCAATGTGAGAGGGCAGCAAGGAGGGCTGGGGGGATACTGGGATGCATAGGGAGAGACATCACCAGTAGAAAACAGGAAGTTATTATCTCTCTGTACAGACAGCTGGTCAGACCCCATCTGGAGTACTGCGTGCAGTTCTGGAGACCCAATCTCCTCAAAGCCATAGACAGGATGGAAGCTGTCCACAGGAGGGCAACTAAAATGGTGCAGGGTCTGCACCTGAAAACATATGAAGAGAGAGAGAGACTAAAGGAACTTAATATGTATATCCTCGAGGAAAGGAGGGAGAGGGGGGACATGATAGAAACTTTCAAGTACCTCAAGGGAATCAACAAAGTCCAAGAGGGTAGCATCTTTCAAAAAAGGAGCTGTGTAAGAACAAGGGGGCACAATTTGAAGATGGGAGGCGGCTCAGAGGTAATTTAAGGAAGTATTTTCACAGAGAGGGTTGTGGATGCATGGAACGGCCTTCTGGAGGAGGTTGTGGAGTCAAAAACAGTGGTGGAATTCAAGCATGCATGAGACAGTCATAAGGCCATTCTAGGGGTTGGGGGTAGGAAGAAGTAGGATGCTGGTTAACTAGGATCTGCAGCTTATCCAGTAGGTAGGAAAATGGGCAGACTGGGTGGGCCAAGTGGTCCTTATCTGCCGTCAAATTCTATGTTTCTATATAATACAGTGTGAGGTGTATGTGGGACGATAGGGGCATAACCCAAGCGTAACAGTGGATTGACAGCCACTATCATTCTGGGCCTGCTGCGGAGGAAATCTTAAATCTGTGACCACTGGGGTAGGTTGACTCTGTCTCTTTCTTGCAATAGCACAAGTCACCGGCTCAGGGGGCTCAATTTCTGGTGCTTCAGCCTCAATCATGGCTTGGCCAATAGGTAGCAAGTGGTTACAGTGCATGGTCTTGACAGCTTTGGAGTAGATCTCTGGGCGCACCTTGTACACAGGTAAATCATCCAACTTTCCAACTACTATATGGGGAAGATGGTGCCACCGCTCAGCAATTTTGTGTTTACCATGCAGTCCCAAATTATGTAATAACACACGGTCTCCAGGTCGAAGCTCTTGAGCCTTTACTTTTTTATCATGCCTCTCTTTGTTGGCTAGATTTCTCTTGGCAGCCATTGTCTGAGCCAGCTGATAGGCATGGTTCAATTGAGCTTTCAGTTTTTGTACACATTGCAAGTAGTTTTCTGCTTGGACCCCATCTGAAGAGACCCCAAAACAGACATCAACTTGCAGCCGGGCATCTCTCCCGAACATGAGGCAGTAGGGGGAGAACCCAGTATCATCATTTTTCATGCAATTGTATGCATGTACCAAGGTGCTAATCTGGTTCCATTTATGCTTATCTTTTGGGTGGAGGGTGCCCAGCATGTCTAGAAGGGTGCAGTTAAAACGTTCTGGTTGAGGGTCTCCCTGTCTCCTTGTGGGTGACAGGGGGTGGTTCTCGACTTTCGCACCCCCCATAGAGAGAGCATTTCTTTGATTAGCTGACTCTGAAAGTCTCTGCCTTGATCAGAATAAATCTGCTGGGGAGCACCATAGTGGATGAAGAAATTTTCCACTAGCACCTTGGCCACGGTAGATGTCTTTTGATCTTTGGTGGGAAAAGCTTGTGCATACCATATGAAATGATCCGTAACCCCTAACACATTGCCAATGTTCTGCTGATCAAGTTCTAAACACAAGAAGTCTATGCAGACTAGTTCCATGGGGGCACTGGTAGTAATATTAACAAGGGGGCAGCCCTCTGAGGCAGGGCTTTTCTTTGCTGGCAGTGACTACAAGTCTTTATATGGTGCTCAACATCGGCCCCCATTTTGGTCCAGTAGAAGCGAGATCATACCAGGTCAAGTGTTCTGTCAATACTGAGGTGCCCCATGTGATTGTGGAGGGACCTCAGTATCAAATCTTTAAAGGCCGTGGGCAGGACCAATTGTTGCTTGTCTACTTTGCCA
Source organism: Neoceratodus forsteri (assembly GCA_016271365.2). Lineage (NCBI taxonomy): Eukaryota > Metazoa > Chordata > Ceratodontiformes > Ceratodontidae > Neoceratodus > Neoceratodus forsteri. The sequence continues at coordinate 1,268,024,529 of CM057449.1, read as the reverse complement.
CTACAATCTACTGTCTTTCTATACAACAACTAATTGAGCAACTTCAATTTAGAGCCTACTTTAAACAATAAAGCAGTTCGCAAGTTAGTGGAACATAACTTAGACACATCTTTCCCCACACACAGGGCGTCAAGTGCTGGCTGAATCATAGGATCTTGGGACTGAGCCCACTGACTGCTGTCATTGTCAAACTGAGGTAGTGCACTAATATCTAAAGTAGAGAAGTGGCAATGAACAGCTGGTATGCAGGTGTCAGAAGGGCCCAAGCAATCTACTAAACAGTCCACTGTGTCCGCAGACATCTGTTCATCTCTATCAAAATTCTGGCACAATGCTCGAATGTCAGGTTCAGACAGCCTAACCTAATCACTCTTGGAAGTGGACCTTCGTGATAGGGCGTCAGCATCAATATAGTTCAGGCCCAGTCTGTATTCGACAGTATAATCATAGGTTGATAATGCAGAAAGCCACTGGTGCCTAGTGACGTCTAACTTATCTGAAGTCTGTACATAGGTCATTGGGTTATTGTCAGTCTTCACCAATATCTTTGCTCCATAGAGGTATTCCTGAAACTGGTCAACGATGGCCCATTTTAGCACAAGAAACTCCAACTCATGTACAGGGTAGTTTTGTTCAGATGGGGTCAAGCTCCTACTAGCAAAAGCTACTGGTCTCAGGCCATCCTCATGGTCTTGATACAGCACTGCTCCTAGACCCTGCAGACTAGCATTCGTATGCAGCACATAGGGTTTGGTGGGGTCAGCACTGGCGAGGACGGGGGCGTGGGTGAGCTGGTATATGATCTCATGGAAGGCTGCTTCACAGTCGGGTGTCCAGCGTGGCTCAGAGAGTTCACCTGGGTGGAAGTATGCTTTTTCTGGTTTTTTAACTGCCCCTTTTTTGTATTTACGATTGGAAGGAGGGTAACTCTGTGTAAGGTTCAAAAGTGGGCGAATCACCTTGGAATAATCTTTCATGAACCTGCGGTTATAGCCACAGAACCCCAGAAAATGTTGTAGTTTTTTCAGATTATGGGTCTGAGGCCAAGTAGTCAGTGCTTCAAGCTTACTGGGATCAGTCTCTATTCCTTTTGTAGATACTATGTGCCCCACATACTTCACGGAGGTTTGGAAAAACTGGCACTTGTCAATGGACAGCTTGAGGCCGAAGTCTTCCAGTCAGTCTAGGACTTTAAACAGTCAGTTCTCATGCTCCTCTAAGGTGCTCCCAAACACAATGACATCGTCCAAGTACACCAGGCATTCCAGCAAATTCATATCTCCCACTGCACGTTCCGTCAGCCACTGAAAGGTGGCTGGGGTGCCTGATATGCCCTGTGGCATCCTCAGAAACTTGTAGAACCTCAATGGACAGATGAAGGCTGTTTTCTCATGGTCTTCCGGGGCCATCAGGATCTGGTAGTATCCGCTGCGAAGATCCAACACCGAGAACCATTTGCTCCCATTCAAGCAGTCCAGGGCATCTTGTATATGAGGCATAATGTATTGGTCTGAGATGGTCCGCTGGTTCAGGGTTCGATAATCAACACACATCCTCACAGACCCATTCTTCTTATGCACAGCCACAATGGGAGAGGTGTATGGGCTCCTGGATTCTTGTATCACGCTAGCAGTGAGCATTTCCTGCAGGTGTCTTCTTACATCATCTATGTCTGCTGGGGCTAGGCATCAGGACCTCTCTCGAAATAGCCATTCATTGTGCCGGTGTATGTGATGCTCCACATCCTGGACACATCCCACATCCTATTCCTTCAACGAAAACACTTGGTCTCTCTGGGCAAGTGCTAATTCTAGCCTTCCATTCAGCTGGCAATGGGGAGTCACCAAAGCCAAACAAGTCTGGGGTCACTATCTCCTTCTCACCAGGGTGCTTGTTGCTGGGCACTACTGCAGTGTCTGTGCAGTGTCCCGTAGCTTGGGTGCACCCTCTGTTCACCTGGATCTCCCGATCTGACACATTGTGAATCTGGACCTTCACTTGTCGTGCATAGGCATGTGCACGAGCAGGCAAGATGCTGGGCTTGACCAATAATCCTTCTGGCAATTTTCCATCGCCTGGCACATCCAACATCAGTATTTTGTTCTTCACATCTTTCCAGAGATGGACCTCCCCTTGAATGGTACACTGGGCGTTAGGGGCCAGTACCATTGAATCATGATCCTTCTTCCACACGATCCCCACCGGTTTATCCTGGTCTACTTCCTTGGGTTTCTGTTGCAAATCATAGGCTCTCTTGATCAGAGCTGGAATTCTCAGGGCCCTCCCAGTCCATCGCCCTTGTTTCTCATGACAGAGTTGTGCCAGTCTCCCAAACATGTGGGCGTTTGTCCCAATTAACAGGGGGACCCCATCATACAGTCCAGTGGGGGGGGGGACACACTAGGGCTAATGTCTCTACTCACACCTCTACAACAGTTACAGTTGCAGGAAAAGACAACCAGAGGCAGACACTCCCTAGGTAGGGATAAGACTTGTCGCTCAGACCCCACACATGTAGGCCTTCCAGGGATTGCAAAGGCACACCAGATAAGTGTTTGTCATACCAGTCCTGGAATACAATGGTCACTTGTGACCCACTGTCAAGAACAGCCCGAGTATGAATACCATTCACAGTCACCGACCAGTCTGAAGGGGCAGTAGCAGAGGACTGGACAGACAATTTAGCCACAAAGAAATTTGAGTTATGGTTTCTCGAACCCTCACTGTGGTCATTTTGGGCACCCCTTGACCATTGATTTGCTTTTCGGAGCTCCCCTTGGAGTCTGTTTACTACTCTTTCTAAGTCCTTCTGAGAAAGGCATTCTCTTTTCCTATGGCCATCCTTTCCACAGTTGTGACAAATGATAGACTTCTGGGTCATCCTGGGAGAGAACATCTTATGAGGAACTGAAGCAGTAGTAAGAGATTGGGGTCTAGTATCTGCTTGCAGCGGTGAGAGTGGTGCAACAGTCTTAACAGTTCCTTTAGAGTGGCAGTCATTCTGGTAATCTCAGCTTTGGAGCCACCCTCAGTAGCAGATGCCTGAGGGTGCACCCCCACCCCCATGGCAGTCACATCCTGAAAAGGACCAGAATCTTGTTCCATGGGGGAAACCCTTGCAGAGGCACCCATCTTCAGCTCTCGTACTTCCTTTAGTAGCTCATCTTTCCAGTGCTGGGCCCAGGGCAGGATGTTCTTTGCATTCTCAGAGTGCTCGTTAAGTGCCAACTTTTGCCCCTGAGCCTCACTTGGCTGATCACTGTCAGTCACTGGCACAGCAGTAGCAGATATGGGTGCAGTTCCTCCATGGGGTCGCCTTTGCTCAACCCCCCAAATTTCTTTCATTAGCTCGTCATAGGAGGGGGGCGATTCCAATTGGTTGGTAAGGCACAATTGAAGCAGTAACAGTTCTGAAAATGGAGCAGACTTAAGGATCCAGTCCAGCCTAATTCGATCTAATTCATTTGATGGCAAGCTACCCTTTTTGAGGCACTCTTGTAGCAGTTTTTCAAGCCAAGGTACATACACAGACAATGGCTCCCCTGGGTACTGCTGAGTGTGTCTTACTCTCCACCACAGATCCTCATCTGAATCCGGGCTCCCATACACATTCTCCAATGCATCATGATAGTCCTATGCAGTTGCTTCGGGGATATTGGCCCGCTTGGCACGGATGGTAGCCAGGGAAGGACCTCAGAGGCTCTCACTCAACCTCTTTTGTTTCTCTGCTTCTGAGCATTGTCATTCAAGTACTAGAGGGGCAACATAGTCTATCCAGGTCTCCCACTCATCCTCCCCCTGGGGGGTGGAAGGGTGCCCGAGAAGATTCTCTGCCTTCGGTAGGAGTCATGACTAGTGGCAGGTACAGATATAGGGGCCAGCACTGGCATGGGCACAGAAGGTGGGGCTGTAACAGGTGCTGGAGTGGGAGGGGGTGTTGGGGAAGGAACACCCCCAGGTGGCAGGAATAGTTTCTTAAAGTCCTCTACGGTTTTCCCTTCCTCCAGCAACAACTTAGCAAATGTCTCCTCAAAAGTCTCAGATAATGAGCTCATTCTCCTCGGGGTCTTTACTGTCTTTTGTTATCTCTTTCCAGGCAGCTGAAACCCCTTCTGGGGCAATAGTTTGTGGTACTTTAGAGCTGTCCATGAGGTAACTACACTCTACCAAGGCTATGAAAGTTTGGGCAATCAAATCAGCTTGTCGACCCACCACCACAGGGTTTTTTAAACATTCAACTTTGGAGAGTGCTCCCTCTACAGTGTCTTTACTGGTACCCTGGGGAATATCCAGTATAAGTAGAGCATTTTTGAGTCGATCTCCTTCCCAGTACACCATCCCATCAACTGGTATATAGCCATTTCTTCTGGGGTAGCCATTAATCTTTAACAATAATTCATCATTTTTGGCCACTAGAAGGCACAAAATCCCAGCAGTGAGCCTCCAAAATGAAACCCCTAAGTGGCGCTATCCCAAGGGCTACTACCCCTGCCTGCTTGGCTAGTAGTAGGTTAAGGGGCCTGAGTTTTGAACCGGGTGCCTCCACCCAGAGGGCAGGGTTGGTAGTGGTCAAGCTAACCTGAGCACAGCCCTCTGGGACACTGTAACCCCCCTCTTTCCTTACTAGTGGCCAGAACAATACACTATAATCACTTTCACAATACCCCTGATACACCACACAAGTACCCACACTGTTTGCACTTACCACGAAGGCTTTCCTCTGGCCTGGACAGGAGGCCCCCTGTAAAACAAGGTTATACACAGCAAATAACAGCAGTACAGTACTCTTGCACAAACTGGAACCACAGTCAGTGTAAATACAAAAAAGAGTTAGATCTGATTTATTTAAGGAGGCTTGAACAAGGGAGGGCCGTAATCAGGTTAATTTGCTTAAAGGCTCTATCATTCAAACAGTTATGCACGAACTTCCAGTTCCATAAACAGTCACACACGCTGGGTACCCAGATGAAGAATGGTGGGCTAACCAGGAACATTGCAGCTGGTTGGGGCCCTGTGATGGAAGAAAACAAGATGTACAACACACACTATTTGTTATCCAGAGCTGGAGGGCTCAGTTTGTGAAAAGAAAACAACAAGACAATCAGATGATACACTTAGATTAGGCTGTTGTTGCAGGGAGCTACCCTGATGATTGCTCATGATACCCAAGACTGGACACAGGCTGGATGAAAATCGAGACAGCAGGTGGTTAATCTGGAGTGCCAGGAGAAGCAGGGCCCACACAATTTGCTGAGGCGTCATTCTTGTTCAAGCGTGGAGCAGGGGGCTGATCCTCAGGCAGGTCTCTCATCAGTGGCTTTCTCTGTGCAGTGGGGTAGTCTGGCAGGACCAGCATGGCATGGCCCAGGCCAAATGAAGATGAACATGGATTCAGTCCGATTAGGCTGGATAAAGCTTCCAGCAAGCAGAACACAGTTCACACAGTAGGGAACCAAACCACAACCCACTTTCAATATACAGCACATTTACATGTAAAGGACTCTACAGTACCAGCAAGCAGAACACAGTTCACACAGTGGGGAACCAAATCACGACCCACTTTCAATACACAGCACATTTACATGTAAGGAAATTCTACTGTACCAGGCAAACCGCTCTCAGGTCATGATTGCAAAGTCTGCACAAACTGAGGATTCAGAAACAGCTGGAAATCCTGACAGGCCGAGCGCATTCAGCAAATCTTCGGTCTTCTTCAGGTTAAAGCCTGGTCACAGTCCAGTGGCTTAAATAGTCATCACAACTCGGATTCAGTCCAAATAAACTCTATTTTCCCTCTCGAGGACAGCAGATAGACAGGCAGGCCAAAACTCAGCCCTTTCACAGTTCTCCTATGCAAAACTACATGGAACTGCTGCTCAAAATCACTTGAGCTGTTACTTCTTCACTTCTCAGATCAAAACTGAAACTAGCTGCAGTGGCCTGGGAAATTCCCCAAGATCCCAAAGGTTTGGTTGGCTGATCCTCCTGTCAGTCACAACAAAGGCTCACCTTTCAGGAGCAAAAAGCCCAAAACTACAATTCCAACAGATTTTGACTCCAGACAGCTCCTGTAGTTTGGCTCCATTTTAGGTTCCACCAGTACTGATTGGTCCAATTCGCAGTCCAGAACCAAGATAGTGGAGATAAACAAAACAGTCCTTGCTGCAAAGAAAGCAGGTTAGACAAACTACATTATCATGATCACTCTAAATGATTTTCAGCAAATAGTTACATCTTTCAACAGAGCTCCCTCTCAGATTACTTATGACTGCAATCCAGGTGTCTATTAAAGAGACAGTACACAGAGGCTATGCAGGCACTCTCTGGCAATTACATTTCTTTTTTTATCATCTAACAATTTCTGCTTCCCTTGCAACCACAGTCCTGCTTTACCTCCAGCCGCCGCTCCTCCGTTCCACCTCTGACCCTGAAGCTCCATGCCCAGCTGGCAGACACATCTCTGCATGCGAAGGGGGTCCCCCGAAGCCCCCGTGCCTGGCAAGGAACCATTACCGGCAGTCTGGCACATGTCTGGGCAATGTCGGCCGGTGAAACTGTGGCTATCAAGCTGCCGCGGATCTGTGTGTTTCTTTTTCCTCCATTGTTTTCCCCTGGAAGCATGGACATGCAAGGACATCAGCGCACTAACATGCAGATGTCTGCCATGCTTCCCCCCCCCCGCTAGCACCCACGCTACTGCAGTACCACCGGGCGTCTCCAGGGACCAGCAGAGCACGACGTGCAACCCTCCCTTCTCCCCAGGGCTAGGAGAGCTGTCATCGGATGCTCGATCCTAGTCCTTCCCTGCTGACCCCCGATGACCCAGGCTCATTCCAGAAGCCAGGTCACTGGTGTGGAGCGAGATGTGGCGTCCTGCACCTCAACCCTCAGTGCCACCGGGCCGAGCTGGCAATTACATTTAAACTGCTAAAACGCAGGACACCAGCCTGGCAGTGATCATTTAGGCAAGCTCAAGGAAGACTTTTCGGGAACCCCCATTTGTAGGGAGGTTACACTATTTAAATCTAGTTAGCACTAATTTTAATCAGACACCAGCTGGCCCAGGATGTAAGAGTAGGGTTATACCAATTGCTGTCAAGAATCGGGAGGAAGAGAGTGAATGAGGTGGTACCACTGAACACCAGTAACTGCTTGGTACAGGATGGAGGTGAGGGAGGCGGTTACCAATAATTGCCAGAGACAGCTTGGCATAGGGATAAGGAGGGGGCACAGAACAGCAGGGACCTTTTGATATGTGATAGATAAATAAGGAAGGAGAGTGCCACTGAACACCAGAAACTGCTTGGCATGGGATGGGAAAGGGATGGAGTGCCACTGAATAACAGGGAGTGCTTGACACTGGGATAGGAGAGAGGTGGATGATGCTGGACAGCAGGCAGTTGGTACAGGGACAGAGTAAGGGGGGATTGCCACCGGACACCAGGAACTACTAAGCATGTGATGGATAGAGGGAGGTGGGTGTTAATGGATGCCATGGTTTGCATGGCATGGGACAGGAGTGTCACGTAATACCAGGATGAATAAAGTAGGGGACAAGGGATGGGTGTGTTACTGCACTAGGTAGTGATTGACATGGGTTGAGGAGAGAAAGGGCATGGCACAAACGTATTAATAATGCCAACCTTTAAAACAAATTAGTGTGCATCTCCTATTAAATATCACTTTAAGGGCTGGCCCATCAGCGCAGCAGTTGGATTTCTGGTTGCGACACAGAGACCCGATTTAGGGAACAGACATGGGGTGTGGAGGGCGGCGGGGAGAAGGATTGAGCGTCCCAGGACTGCTCTCCTTCTCCGGGGGAGTGTGACCAGTGCTTGATGGACCCCTGGTGGAGTCCTGGGGCATTGCAGCAACTGGCACCAGAATGTGGTTTGTGGGGCGGGTGGACACTGGCCATCATTGCATGCTCCGCCCCTCGCATATGGGAGAAAAATTCAAGCCTGCCACCCAAATGAAGCCTGCCCCTCCACGCCGATGAACTCCCAGGCTGGATCTCTGATCTTTCTGACTTTGTGGCATTTGAGCCGGTGCTGCAACCCCGCCCTGGGGGGGCAAGCCAGGGGGTATCAGGGAGTTGTGGCAAATGTAGGAATGGGAGTGGAGGGGGCCATGACTGAGGCTGAGAACTCACGGCAGGTGGCATGAAAAAGCATAATAAATAAAAAAAAATATATATCACTTAAAAAAATTGGTGTAAATTAAAACAAAACTACATGTATGCACCACTTAAGGTTGTAGCACTAAGGTACATACTGTAAGTAGGGAAATTTGCTAGGGTAAAATGGTCTCCTGGATATGTTTGAATGTATGGTGTGGAATTCCTTTACACATAGCAGCGTTGGCATTACAATAATGTCAACACCCTCTTTCAAAGCATAACAACAGGATTTGATAGTGTAAGAGTAAAGCTTTTACAAAACAGGGCTAATGCTAGGGTAATGCTAACACTGCTTACAGCAATAACACAAAACCTAGTTATACCACACAATATATATAATTCAGTCTTTCTATCCAACACTCCCTTTCTCCTTACTCCTCCCCCCGTTTCTACCTCTGCCCTTCTGCCCCATTCCAACTTGTCCGTACTTATCTCCTGACAGGGTTTCCAGCATCCTGGAGGGATTCTAGTACCGGGCAATTGTCTCTCCCCCCCTCTCCTCCATTCCCTACTCTCTCCTAATCCAATTCTTGCCTCCCATAATCTGACCTCTGTCAGAGTTCTCAACATCCTGGATAGGCCAATACTTGAAGCAAGTTTTGTCCTCCCCGGCACTTCCTCCATCCTTCCTTCTCCACTTCCCTTAAATCTATTTCCCCTTTTCTTTCCCTGACCACTCTCCTCCTTCCCCACCCCCTCCCCTCCCCTTTTCTATCTCCAGGCCTCCAAAGCGTGACAGTCCCTGGCTGGGTTCTCTACACCCAGGAGGGGATAGCTACAGGCCATCCTAACCCTCTCTGTCCACTCCCCTCATCCCCAATTTTCCTCTGACTCCTTACTTCTCAGCACTGGAATAGGTATCAGTTCACTCATAACCGAAAATTGCACTTCCAGCCCAGTCTGGGCATAGCATATTACTGTATGTATAAGTTCTCAGTTAGGTTAAATACTAATTCTGTAAAGCCAATCTTCACTTGTACAATGTATGTGTCAATTGTATAATGTATATGTCCTTTTACATACTATTGTACATGTTTTTCCACAATACTGAGTTAAGTTAATTGTATATCTGTCTAATTTCAACATCCTGCTGAATCACCTCCCCCTCTGGTCGCACTGGGAGATGAGCAACTTGCTGCTCAGAGTGCCTTCCTGGTGAAACATTTCAATAAATAAAAAAATATACATTCAACCAGGTTAAAGAGAACTCAGAACAGAGATGGAAGGAGGCTTTATCCTGCATTGACTTGCCAGTTTTCCTTGACCCTCCCCTCTCCCTACAAAAGCTCACAGCTAAGATTAGAATTATTATCACAGGCCTCTTCAGCATTGAGCTGATTTTGACATTTCTGCTGCAGTTCTTGAACTCCTGCTCAGCAGAGAGAGACCTCTGTCATACAGTCAGATGGTCAGAATCCAAACCACATAAACTCTCCTGCCATTCATGTTTTTTTTTCCCTTTCCAGCTCTGCAGTCTCCCATCTCCGTTTTTCTGTCTTTCTGTCTCAGACTTTCTCCTGTGCTTTTCAGTTCTCTATCTATCTTTCACTTTCTTCCCCACTCTACCATTGATAAACTTCGGGATCCGAATTCCCACTTCCAGTCTTGATCTCCTTGGACCTCCTAAAGGGGACAGATAGACACCCCTGTTCAAGGTTGCATTTTTGATTAAAATAAAAAAATATATATAAACATCCACACTGGCCAGAAGGATGACATTGATGGCTTACCAATTTTAGAATTATAGCTCGCCTATAACTGGAGTGGGGAAGAAAATGAAAGATAGAGAGGTGAAAAGCGCAGGTGAGAATTGGAGACGAAAAGACAGAAAAAGGGAGATGGGAGACTGGAGAGTTGGAAAGGAAAAAAAAACTGAATGGCAGGAGAGTTTGTGCAGTTTGGAGTCAGACCATATGATAATATGATAGTGGTCTCTCTCTGCCGAGCTGAAGTTTGGAAACTGCAGTAGAAACATTGAAATCAGCTCAACATTGAAGAAGCATGTGATAGTAATTCTAATTGGCCTGAACTTTTGCAGTAAGGAGAGGGGAGGTTGAAGGAAAACTGGCAAGTCAGTGCAGGATAAAGCCTCCTTCCATCTCTATTTTGAGTTAAAATGGCACCCCCAAATCCCTGAACTTTGCACATAGTTTAGGACTTTGGTATTAGTACAGTCACCGCCACTTAATAGCGCCTGCTGTTCAAATGGGCAGTTGGTTTTTCTGGGCAGATTCCATTTTCCACTTGCCAAATCCATAGGATATAATGTTAAAAAACTCTGGTTATAGCATTGTATGCCAACCGTCTATTTCGGGCAGATTAGCTGCTACTGTAGTTAGTGTGTCAGTTCACACTTTCACATGCAGTTTGCGGTGCACAACAGATTCAAAAGTTTGACATGCCGAAGTGTGAATTAACATTAACTAGCAGCTAGTCTGCCCAGAATAGAAGGTGAGCATAACACTAACTAGCTGCTAATCGGTCCCGGCTGCAGTACGATCCGGTGTCTGGTTTTAGCTGGAGGAAGCCTCCTAGTGCCTAACTGTGCTGCCAAGGCTCACGGTCCTCTAAAAAAGTGGTATCTGTTTCAGTTACCTAGCTTCCAGTCTTCTAAAAAATGGATTGCAGCTTGGAGGCTCACATACAAAGCCCATCTCTCACCTTTTCCTGATCGCAGCTTGTAGGCTCATACTCAGTCTCCCATCCCAGGCTCACAAACTCACTCCATCATCTTTTCTCGATGGCTGTGGGCAGGCTTGCTCTCCCATCCCAGGACAAAACAAGCATTTGTTACTGTATATGATTATACAGTATGTCAGTAATCAGCACATCATTTCACTTATTACAATGCTTAAAGGAGAACCTCATTTAACCTGTAGTCATCAAGTACAGTACTGTATGTGGTAACTCTGTGTCCACTACTATTGCGTTGTTTTATTAAAAAACATTGCCTTTGGTTATAGCGCCCACTCCCTATAATGAGCAGAATCTGCTTACACAGATGCACTTGTTATAAGCGGCTTTGACTGTATGGTCACGCACTCAACTTGGTGTTCTTCCTGGGGCTCGAAATTGACACAATCAAGATTAATCTGATCATCTGGTCAGATCATTGCACCATCAGGTTCAGTTTCAGAGCCCCCTAAATGTCCCTTCACCTGTGGAAATGGTTCAGTTCTACCCTTTAAAAGGTTTACAACAAGAGGGACTGATGGTGGAACTGGATATTTCATCTGTGCTTGAGGCTTGCGCCAACAGCCCATAGACTGCCGTGGCAACCTATAATAGGGCTGTCATCGAGTCCCTAGACTGCCTGGTGCTGATCTGTGTATGCCCCTTGGTTTCTTGTCTCGGCTCGCCATGGTATGATGGTAAGCTGAGAACCAGGGGGCGGAGGTTGGAGAGGCATTGGAGGAAGACCAGGTCTCCAGAGGACAGGCTGGTTCTGATTATTTATTACGATGAGTATCAGAATGCAATCATCCAAAAAAAAAGGCAACTTTTATGTCTAGGATGACTGTAGCTGGGAAGAACTGACTGACCCAGCTCTTTTGGGTTGTAGACAGGCTATTACATCCAGCCTGTCTGGAACCTGTCAGAGATTTTTCAGCTCACAAGTGTGAGGAGTTCACTTGGTTCTTCTCAGACAGAGTGTCCTCTGTGAGGGTTGGGATTTCTCCTAGCAGAATACCATTCTCCAGCAGTAGTGGCTCTTGGGTGAATGGATGCAGTCAGTCTCCTTGGGGAGAGTTCCGGGCCAGTGATGACGGTGGAAGTCTGTGGTGTGATCTCTGGGCTTAGACCAATGTTCTACAACCTTGACCCAGGCCCGATGCGACTACTGGTTGGCTGCGTCAAGGTTCTGGGTACGGTTTCTGCCGAGATTGTTGGGAGTTCCTTGTCGACCGGGTTTTTCCAGAGTCCCTTAAACAGGATCTGGTTAAGCCCCTGCTGAAAAAAACATCTTTGGTCCCCGATGTCTTGGCGAATTACCGGCCTATCTTGAACCTCCGCTTTTTGGAGAAGGTTCTTGAGAAGGTGTTCACGGAACGGCTCGAGGTTCGCCTCATGGACTTCCAAATTTATGAACCATTCCAGTGCAGATTTAGTGCCTTGCATAGCATGGAGACTGCATTGGTCATAGTGCTGAATGACCTGTTCAGGGCGAAGGATAGAGCAGAGTGAATGATCCTCATTCTCCTTGATCTCTCCTCAGCATTTGACACTGTGGACCATGGGGTGTTGGACTGGCTGAGGGAGTATGTAGGACTCACTGGCAAGGTCATCAGCTGGTTTGAGTCCTTTCTCCAGTGCAGGTCTCAGAGAGTGGTAATGAGGAATTATTCCTCAGACCTAACAGACCTGTCCTGTGGAGTTCCCCAAGGCTCTGTCCTCTCTTCCGTGTTGTTTTCAGTGTACATGCTGCCCCTGGGAGAGGTTATAAGGTAGTATGAATTGAGTTTTCATTGCTATGCTAATGATACTCAGCTCTACCTGTCCTGTGCACCTGGGAGATCTGTCATGGTCGATGTGCTAAATGAATGCTTGGCCGAGATCCGGGTTTGGACGTCGTCAAACTGGCTGGGACTTAACCCAGGGAAGACCGAGGTGCTGGTGGTTGAGCCAGGTTGAAGGAGAGGCGTGTGGGCCTCTAGTAATTAGGTTGGAGTTTTTTATTGGCCCGACCAAACTGGAGGCCTCCCTAAAGGTGAGGAATCTGGGCATTGTTCTGGACAATGAGCTGATACTTGATGCTCAGGTGTCGGCTGTTGTCCAGACCGGGTTTTACCAGATCCGAAACATCACCCAAATTAAGTCCCTTATTCCCCTGATGACCTGGCCACGCTGATACATGCTTTCTTTACCTCAAGGCTTGACTATTGTAACGCACTCTACCTGGGGTCAGAGGAGGTGCGATGCGGCACCTGCAGCTTTTGCAAAATGCAGCAGCCCGGTTGTTGACTGGACACTTGAGGTTTAACCATATTACACTGGTACTGCATGAACTGAATTGGCTGCCGATGCGCTAGCACATCACTTTTAACTCCCTCAGCTCTAGAATGGAATCTTGAGTGACTGCTGTATTCCTGTGTAAAAATGGCTGTTTTCCTGAGCAGTTAGAATGTTCGGATCTAAAATGGTAACACTCCGACTTGGAGTATACATAAGTAAAAAAGTATAAATCCTATCACAAAACTTACAGAATGAAGTTTGCTCACAATAAAAAAATCTTTAAAATGAGGGATCACACATGTTAGTAGCATTAATGTTTTTTTTTTTACAGAGCATGTAACGATGAAAATTTACATTTTTTCTTAGAAGTGGCAAATGTCTGTTGTATGATGGTTTTCCATCACACCAACATTTGTGCATTACACTGCCACAGTTTAGAGTATTTCTGAGCTGTTTTACATAATAAAACAGACCATAAACTAAGGCATCTGCCAACACATAATGCCAGTAAACCAACTGAATTCGGAAAAATGCTCTGCACAACTGCCCACATGATGCACAAACCACGATAACTGAAAAAGTATGCCTCCTAGCCCCTAGACACCTGCACGGAAAATGTTCACACTAACAAGAACTTTAAAACGATGGGTCACTCATGTTAGTGGCATTTGCAGATATTTTTTTACAGTTGCTGAAATGATAAAAACATAGCATTTTTTTACATTTTGTTCCCAAATAAAAACCTACATCATAAAAAGTACACCTCCTAGACCCCAGACACCACCAGCATGATAATTGTCTACATTAAAGAGACCTTTCCAATGATGGGTCACACACGTTTGTAGCATTTAAATATTTTTTTTTTTTTACAGTACCTGAAATGGAGAAAAAATCACATTTTTGCACCTTTTTATCCCCAAAAAACTAAAACAAAAAAGTACACCTCCTAGCTCCCAGACACCAGCATACTAATTTTTCACAGTGAAAAGAGCTTTCAAATCAGGGATCACACGTTTCTAGTAATTGAGAAAATATAGCCTTTTCTTCACATTTTAACCCAAATTAAAACCTAAAAAAAAGTAATTTACTCTTTTTAACTCAATGGTGACCCCTATCTTAAAGTCAGTATTCTGGTAGGTAGGAATGTTTCATACCGACCTGCACTTTCCAATAACCTTATCCCTGATTGGTTGATCCAAAAAGTGCATAACAAGTGCATGATGCACATATGTGCTCTGGGGATGAGATGAAGTGAATACCTGACTCACATATGCACTATGGGGACTAGAGAAATTTCCTGATGATGCACATATGCGCTATGGGGCTGAATGAGTTAAAGTAGGTCTTTTGACCTACAAGGCCCTACACGGGTTGGGTCCGGGCTACCTGATGGAGCTCCTGCATACCTACACCCTGTCTTGCTGTCTCAGATTGGCTGGAGAGGCCCTTTTGGAGATCCCCAGGGCTAGGCTAAAATCTTCCAGGGACCGGGCATTTGAAGTGGCTGTCCCGGTCCTCTGGAATTCAATACCGGGGTACCTCTGGGAGGTGTCATCTGTAGAGTTTTTCAAAACACATCTGAAGACCTTCCTGTTTGAGCAAGCCTTTGGGACCTGAGGAACTCATTCTGGAACCATTGGACAGTATGGAAATCAATCTGTTTTTAGAGTTTTAGTGGGGTTATGTAAATTTTATGTGTTGTATTATGACTGTCCTTTACTGCTGTCTTTGTATATCTTTGCTGAAAAGGCATCTTGAGCCCTCAGGGATGGGTGCCTGAAATGAATAAACTACTACTACTAGTATAAGGGATATTACAAGTAATTAAAGCTGAACAGACCCAAATTGATTGCCCACCTTTAACCATCCATCTACCCGTGACAGATTTTTTTGTTTTTGATTTTTTTCTGTTCTCTGTTTTCTTTTTTGAATGTAGTATACTTACTGCAGACATTGTTTTAGAAGTTTTAGTTGTTTCAGGTGATTGTCCTAGTCAGGATCAGTACCATTGCCCGACATGACACTACCCGACATCAACACTGCAATTTTTTTGCCCATCTGACATCATAATTAAGTAGATACCAAGTAAGCATTAAGCCATGATGAAGGTGGCATCTATTACTGGATTAATGCATGGTTGGGAGGGCGAGCAACAACCCAACCGTGAATTAATCGCATTAGATGCCACCACAAGAGTGGCTTAATGCGCTTGTAACATGGGCTACCCAACAAGAGAGTCGCAAGGAGCGTATTTCATCTGGTTAGAACAACATTACGCAGGGAGTCAGTGTGCTGATCAAAGATTTTTACTGCACTTACAAATTGTCTAATACACCAGCATTACTATGCTGATGCGGTCAAAACATTAAGTAGCTCTACTGACACAGAACAGTGCAGCTCACATGGCAGTCTACATAATGTGGTGATGTATGCGGGTATTTCTCTCATACCAGCCGTTGGAGGTCTCCGGTGGATGGCTGCCTTGCCGCGGTGTGCTATCCGCTCAGAAATTAACATGCTGGCTGGGTCACTTCCCCTTGCTTCTCACAGACTCATCCGATGTGGGAAACTGCCGCATACTGTGTCTGTGTCGGACTCTGCTGTGTTTCAGTCCTGTCTGCGCCTGCTTCTTCTCCCCCGCCCTGTTTCCATCTGCGTCTAGCTGATCACCCTGTCCCTGTGCCACACTTGCCTCTCTGAGGCTCGATCCCCACCTGTGCCCAGTACTGCTAACCTAGCTGTCTGGCTGATGGCAGTAGTTCAGTTTTGAGCACGGTGGGTATCCTGGATTAATATCCGCTCAGACTTCACCCTCATGATGCGCTTTGCCCAATCGCAGGTCCCGATTTCGGCATTCACATTATTGCCATGTTACAATGATTTATCACTTACCATCCCCATGTTTGGGCTTCGTTCGTATCACAGTTCAACATTTCCATGGACTCCTGTTTGGGTCACAGGTCAACATCACCACGTCATCACATTTTGATTGCAGGTTGACAGGTCAAAATAGAGTTGTCAGTATCGTGGTTAGGTAAACTAGCAGTAAAAATGCCTGATGAAATCAGTACAATTCTTTATTTATAAAGTTAAAAAAGTTAATGCTTGCTATTGTCATAAAATATGGACTTCAAAATAATGTCACAGCACCATATTGTATGCTATTCCACAAATGTCTTTTGGGGGTCTCGTATCAATATCTGCTACAACACTGCTAATCATTTCCTCCATTTTGGTGTACTGTTTCTTCAGAGATTTTGGCAGTCCCCGGTTTATTTTCTCAATAGTTGTGTCCGTTACAGACTGCTCATTTCTCAGTTCCTCGACAAACCTATGGATGCCCACATGCGCTGTTCCAATGAGGGTTCCCAGCTGCCCATGCCAGGCTTTAACTTTGTTCTGAGTTCTGGGTATCCCTGCAAGCATCTGAGAATGAACAGACCAGAACTGTGGTGGATATAATGGGGGCTCTTACGGCTATGTTATTCTGCATTCTATATAATGCCCAAGAACGTAATTTTCCTCGAACCACTCAAGGACCGGTGCAGTTTCAGGCTGCATTTCTGGCTTTATTTCTGCATAAACCTGTGGAATTTTGTCAGGGGGGAGAAAAGCTAATGCCACAAGCTGGCGCATTTTAAGACTAAAATCTGGATCTGTGCCATACTGTGTGGCAAAACTGCATCCCTGAATCTTTCTTCCCACTATTTGGCCCAGGTGAAATAGGCACCCCATGTTAACAGCATTAGGGAATTCAGTCTTGCACACATTTATAGCCGTCTATTCAAAGTCCGTGATTATGACTTTTGGAGACAAGGTATAGTCATGTTCAGCTGCCACATCATGTAAATCGTGGAAAAGTCTAACTTAACAGTCCTCAGATTTGGCAGACATGAGTGCATATACCAAGGGTAGTATCCTACATGTCTCAGCATTACCAACCGGTGCATGTATCGAATAGAGTTGTCTGAACAGGTTTGGCACTGTTCAGAACGTTCCGTCCATAATCCAAAAGTCTGCCTCAATTAACTTTTCTCTGTTTTTTTTTTCATGGTAAACAATAGAACCCTTTCACTACCACAAGTTGCATCTTTGGCAAGGAACGTCTGCCCATTTACCGTGGTAAACTCAAGTGGTATAATCACCTCCTCCAGCGTTCTGGGTTCGGGGGCTATATTTACTCAGCGTGCATGTTTCACAACCTGCTGCAGTGATTGCTTCAGCGGCATATTATGTCTAAATTCAGGACACAACATGGCAGTTTCAGACTGTATTAATTGTGTGGGTGTGTCATGGGTTGTTTATGCCCATTTCTTCAAAGAAGCGATTACTGCGGCTATAGGTGCATCACAGGCATCAGGACTATGAGTATGCTGGGTAGTTGCACGAAGATGGTGCTTTCCACTGACAAGAACGTAGATACATGGCCATGACAAGCAGAAGCTTTATGGATTTGGCAGCACCAATAAAACAATTCCTTTCTGCTTCTTTCTTTGACGTACAAATATCCCCCAACACTTAGTTTAGGGTGCCCCCTTTGTGATGAGACCATCTCGCATACTTGAGGTTCAACAATGGACGATGAGGCTTCTGCCATTGTGTTTTGCTATGGGAAAAAAAATCAGTCAGACTCAGACTGTCTGTCTTTTATGCACCACACAATTAGGCTTACCTACCTATCAGCTGATCCGATGATCAGCTGAGAAATTAACTCTGCAACGGCACCTGGCCCACTGACAGCGTATCTAAGCTGTCATCAATGCTGTCATGTCCCTTACAAGACTGAGAGTGACTGAAAAAGCAGAGTCGGTAAAATGAAATGAGAGAAGAAAAGCAGTAAAACTCAGTCTGTCTTTTACGCACACAATTAAGCTTACCTGCCTATCGGCCTATCAGCTGATAAGATGAACAGCTGAGCAATTACATTTGTAACATGGAAATAATGTGAATGCTGAAATTGGGACCCGCGATTGGGCAAAGCGCATCACGAGGGTGAAGTCTGAGCGGGTATTAATCCAGGATACCCGCCATGCTCAAAACTGAACTACTACCGTCAGCCAGGTAGCTAGGTTAGCAGCACTGGGCACAGGTGGGTATCGAGTCTCAGAGAGGCAAGTGTGGCACAGGGACTGGGAGACCAGCTAGACACAGATGGAAATGGGGCAGGGGAGAAGAAGCAGGCGCGGACAGGACCGAAACATAGCAGAGTCCGACACAGACACAGTATGCAGCAGTTTCCCACATCGGATGAGCCTGTGAGAAGCAAGGTGAAGTGACCCAGCCAGCATGTTAATTTCTGAGCGGATTGCACACCGTGGCGAGGCAGCCATCCACCGGAGACCTCCAACGGCTGGTATGAGAGAAATACCAGCATACATCGTCACATTATGTAGACTGCCATGTGAGCCGCACTGTTCTGTGTCAGTAGAGCTACTTAATGTTTTGACCGCATCAGCATAGTAATGCTGGTGTGTTAGATGATTTATAAGTGCAGTAAAAATCTTTGATCAGCACACCGACTCCCTGCGTAATGTTGTTCTAACCAGACGAAATACGCTCCTCGTGACTCTCTCGTCGGGTGGCCCATGTTACAAGTGCATTAAGCCACTCTGGCAGTGGCATCTAATGCGATTAATGCATGGTTGGGCTGTTGTTCGCGCTCGGCCTCCTGCCTCATGCCACAGCCCTCCCAACCATGCATTAATCCAGCATTAGATGCCACCTTCATCGTGGCTTAATGCTTACATGTAAGCTGTCAAGTGATGGGAGAAGCATAGTCGGTAAAATGCAATGAATGAGAAATGTGTGAACGGGGAAAAAAATTGGGCTTGTGCACGTTGGTTTGATCAATGTCAGACGATTGGACTAGACCCGTCCTAGTCACCCAGTAACCAAGCAAAGGGTGGAATGGGATATTAGGTTACCAAGGGGGCCAAAAGTGCTCTCATTTATCCTGCAGGTTTTCTGAGTTAGAGGTCCTTGTGGATTCTATATTTTTATATGTCTGATATTCCTGCCAACTGAGTCTAGAGATTATCCGGAAATATCTCTGGGCTTAATTGACTGTACTCCTTTTATTCCTATTTTATATGTTGTATATTACATTCTGTTTTTCTCAGGCTTTTACAATCATACTGCTTAGCTAAATAACTAAGTCACTGATACACTAACTACACTGATTAACATACTAACATACTAAGATGCCAGCAGAGTAGGCCCAAAGTTCTATATAGTCTGCTCAAAGATCAGCACCTGGTAGATGCATAATTCACTGACCCCCCACCTCCTTCCCATCTGGGGTGCATCTCCAGGTTTGGAATTACTCAGTTTAATCTTCCCCCATCCCTGTCCCAGCCCCTTTTGAAGCTCTCTATAGTTTTCAATTCCACCAGTTCCATTGGCAACACATTCCATGGCTCCACCACCCTCTCTGTGAAGTAGCGTCTCCTAGTCTCAGCCCTAAGCCTCCCTCCTACCAGCCTCAGGTGATTCCCCCTGGTGGCCCCTGTCTCCCTCAG
This sequence comes from Neoceratodus forsteri, assembly GCA_016271365.2. Taxonomy (NCBI): domain Eukaryota; kingdom Metazoa; phylum Chordata; order Ceratodontiformes; family Ceratodontidae; genus Neoceratodus; species Neoceratodus forsteri. The sequence continues at coordinate 1,268,004,879 of CM057449.1, read as the reverse complement.
CTGGAAAATCCTATCAGGGCATGCCCTATTTACCCCCTTTAGGTATTTAAAGACCTCAATCATATCTCCTCTGTCCCTCCTCTCCCCCAGGGAGTACAAGTTAAGCTTCTTGAGTCTCTCCACATAGGTCTTTTCCCCCAGCCCCTGTATCATCCTGGTCACCCTCCTCTGGACCTTTTCAAGGAGTGTGATGTCCTTTATCAAGTGCAGTCACCAAAAATGCACACAGTATTCAAGGTGCGGTCTAACCAGGCAGTATACAGAGGGAGAATCACCTCCCGCTTCCTGGAAGTTATCCCTCTTGCAATGCACCCCAGCATTTAATTCGCTTCAGCCGCCACCCTCCTGCACTGTACAGAGTTATTCATTTTGGCATCCACCACCACTCTAAGGCGTCTCCCCATCTGTAACCAGCAGTTTCTCCCCTCCCAGAAGGTATTCTTGAGATGCGTTTCTGAGCTGTAAGTGGAGAACCCTACACTTCTTAGCATTAAACTTCAGTCCCCAGTTGTGAATCCACCCCTCAAGGGTCTCCAGGTCCTCTTGAAGATCTCTTCTGCCCTCCACCTCATCCACCACCGCCTCCAGCTTTGAGTCATTGGCAAAGAGGCTCATCTCACTCCTGATGCCTTTTCTGATGTCAGAGATGGAAGCGTTAAACAGGAGTGGACCCAGCACTGATCCTTGTGGTACTCCACTGATGACCCTCCTAGGAGAGGAGACCACCTCCCCAACCACCACCCTCTGCCACCGCCCAGTTAACCAGTTTCCTATCCACTTAACCATTTTCTTTCCAACCCCCATTTCCTCCAGCTTGTCCCTCAGTCCGGGATGTGGCACCGAATCAAATGTCTTGCTGAAGTCTAGAAAGAGGACATCCACTGACCAGCCATGGTCCAGTGCCCTTGTCACCCAATCATAGAACTCCACAAGGTTAGTTTGACATGATCTGCCATGCACAAAGCCATGTTAGTGATCATCCAAATGGCCCCCTGCCCCCAGGAACTCATCTAGCCTCTACTTCAAAATGGCTTCCATCATTTTTCCCACCGTGGACATCAGGCTGACAGGTCTGTAATTGCCTGGCTCCTTCCATAGCCCTCCTTTGTGGATGGGCACGACATGAGCCATCCTCCAATCCTGAGGCACACACCCCATCTGTAGGGAGGAGTTAAAAAGTTCCACCAGGGGAACAGCCAGTACATCCGCCATTTCCTTTAGCACCCTGGGATGAAGGCCACATCTTATTGGTTTTTAGGGACCTGAGGGCTTTCCATACCCTACCAGTAGGAATTTCACTGTCTGTTACCTCTCCTCTTCTTCAAAACTGATCCCCCTCCCCATGAGGTGCTGTCCCATCATCTTCTCTAGTGTAATCATTCAGTACCTCAGCCTGCTCCTTGGCCCACCCACTCCCTGTCCTCAACCTACTAATCTGCCCCTCCATTTTCCTCCTTTCCCTGATTTACATTAAAGAACCTTTTATCACCTCCCCTGTTCTCCTGAGCTAACTTCTGCTGCGCCCTAGCCTTGGCCAGTCTCACCTCCCTGGTCACCCTTTTGGATATGTTATCATACTCCTTCTTGTCTTGTACCCTACGTGTTCGCTTGTATTGTCTGTATGCCACCCTCTTCTCCCCCACCACCTCCTGTACCTCCCTGATCCACCAGCATGGTTTCCTGATTCCCCCAGCCTTGCACCTGACCTTACTGCAGGCCCTAGTAGCTTCCAAAAGCCCCCTTTTAATAACTCTCATCTGCTATCTGTGTCCATGCCTGGACTGATCCTCTGTAAATGATCCTTGAGGATCCCCACCATACCCTTGAAGTCTGCACCTCTGAAGTTGATTACTACTGTTTTAGTATGATTATCCTCTTCTCCCAGGTTCAGAGAAAACTAGACTGAGGCATGATCACTCCCTGCCACAGGGTCCCTGACCTCGAGGTTCCAAAACAGGTTGTAGTCTGATAGGACCACATCCAGGATACAACCGTCCCTTGTTGGTTCTGCCACCAGTTGGGACAGGAATGCATTCTGGAAGATTGTCCAGCAGGCGCTGTTCCTTGGTTGATGAGGATGACATAGTTCCCCAATCAGCCCCTGGTAAGTTAAGGTCCCCCAGCACCAACGTTCTTCCTTCCCCCTGACCACAATGCTCCCTGAGATGCTCCACCAAGCCTTCCTCCAGATCATCTGTCTGCAAGGGCGGCCTACATTCCACACTCAGCTTCACCGTCTTACCCCCAGATGCTTGCAAGGTAACCCATACTACCTCAGCTTCCCCTTGGCCCCCCTCCACCCTGCATACATCTATGTCATTTCTAATGATGAATGCTACCCCCCCCACCAACAGTTCTGTCTTTCCTGTACACTGAGTACCCCACCAGACTGAGGTCCCAGTCATGCCTTGACATGGCCCACATTTCTGTAAATACCCCTATGTCCACTTCCCCTTCAGTTAGCAAAGCCCGCAGCTCAGGCATCTTATTTCCCATGCTCCTGGCATTCATCAGGACCACTCTTCATCCCTTCCCACTGTCCTCACCTCCCACTCAGCCCCTGACCCCTCAGATGCTAGCCTGCCCCTGCACACTATCACACAGTCAGACACCCCTGCTGTACACCCCCTGTTTACCTCTGGGGGGGAAAGGTGCACCTTGGCTTCCAGCCCCAACCCCCCTCACAAGTTTAAACCCCACCTAGACTCAATGAATTTGGACAATTTCAGCTTTAGAACCTCTTTCCCTCCCAAATTCAAATGGAGCCTGTCCCTAGCATATAGCCCCTTGTCTTCCAAAGTTGTACCCCAGTCCCCCACTAACCCATACCCACTCATCTCACACCACGATCTCAGCCATTCATTAACTTCTCTGATTTTCTGTTTGTTACCCACACTGACTCTAGGCACTGGTAGGAGCTCAGAAAAGGAGACCGAGCACCCCACAGCATGACACACCTGGGCTAGCTCCCAGAACCTTGCCTGGATCTCAAGCACACTGTTCCCCTCAATGTCATTCATGCCCAGGTGTACTAAGATGTCAGGGGACCCCCACAGTCCTTCACTAGGGCATAAACTAGGTGCTTTCCCTTGCCCTTGTGCACAGTCAGGCCAGATATACTTTTGACCCTGATGGCGCAGTCCTACCCTTCCCCCACCTTCCCACCTAATACCCCTTATCATGGAATCCCCCAGCAGGAGCACCCTGACAGCCTCCTTATCCTTTGACCCCCTCCACTACATCATTACTATTAATTGGTATGAAAGAACAGAAGAAGGCCAGAGCCCATCGAGACTGTTCCCCACACTATGTGGGACATTATTTATCTATTATCCCTCAACCAAACATCTAAGTTGTTTTTAAAGACAGTGGCACTAGTTGCCTCTACCAATTCTTGTGGCAAGGTATTCCATACAATGGATGCTCTTACTGGAAAAAAGTTTCCCCTTTTACTGGTTTTATAAGTTTTTACTTCAAGCTGTTTATTATGCAGTCTTGGAGCATGTCTCCTTTTGGAGAGTGTTAGACCATATTTTTCCATTAGATCTGGTGAATTTATTAAATTAAAAATCATAAGCATATCACCTCTTAATCTTGTAGTTTGAAGAGAGAAGAGACCAGTAGCTTGTAATCTGTTCTGATAATCTAAGTTTGTTAATCTTGGAATCATTCTAGTTACTCTCCTTTGAACCTGTTCAAGAATTGCTATGTCTTTTTTTTGGTTTGGATTCCAGAAAGGGGAGCCATAGTCTAGATACAGTCTAATGTATGCCCTATACAATGGAATAAGGCATTGTTCAGTGCAATTAACAAAAGTGCGTTTTATTTGCCTCAGAAGTCTATTGGTCATACAAGCAGTTCTAACACAGTGATCATTTGATGTAAGTTTATTATTAACATATATCCCTAAATCTTTTTCACAATTTGATGAGTGAAGTGGTAGTCTGTTTATATGATATATCGTTTTTGGATTATTTACACCAAAATGCACTACTAAACATTTGTCTTGATTAAACTGCATATGATTTTCATTTGCCCAAAGTGTTAATTTTTCCAAATCCTTCTTTAATGCAGAAATATTTTCTTGACTATTAACCTTGCCCCCCAATTTAGTATCATCTGCAAATTTAACTATGAAGTTATTTGGCCCTGCTTGTAAATCACTGATAAAGAGGTTAAACAATATTGGTCCCAAGACCAACCCCTGTGGTACACCACTTGTCACACTACCTTAATCAGACAAGATATCATTAATTATGACTCTCTAAGAATGATTTGGCAACCAGTTTAAAGTCCAGTTGACAATATCAGGTGACAAACCCAGATTGTGCATTTTAGTAATGAGTTTTTCATGTGAGACTTTATCGAAAGCTCTACTAAAGTCCAAAAGAATTACATCAGTAGGGATACCCACATCTAGCAGAGTACTTATATTATTATAAAAAGATATCAGATTGGTGGTGCAGGAATACTTGGGAGTAAACTCATGCTGATTTGAATCATAAATTCCTAATTTTTTACAATCTTGATCTATTAGAGACTTCATTACTCGTTCCATTAATTTACCAGACATTGAGATCAGGCTAATTGGATGATAATTTTGCACAGAATCTCTATTGCCTTTTTAAAATATGGGAGTAACTATTGCTGAATGCCGATCATTTGGTACAATGCTTTATTGTAAAGATTTATTGAAAATAATTGACAAAGGTATAGAAATATTTATAGAGGTTTCGATCAGAAACCATGGATGAATACCGTCTGGGCCCGGACTAATATTTTTTTTTAGTTTTTTGATAGCCTGTATAATGTCAGTTGGATAGAACCTATGATAATCTACATGGTGAACTTTATATGTACTAATAGGAGATTTTTGAGAGAAGACAGTTCTGGAGACCATACCTACGTAAGGACATAGACAGGGTAGAGAAGGTTCAGAGGAGGGCAACAAAGATGGTGCATGGATTGCATCACAAGTCCTATGAAGACAGGTTGAAGGAACTGAACATGTACTCCCTGGAGGAGAGGAGGGAGAGAGGGGATATGATAGAGACATACAACTATCTTACAGGGAGGAACAGGGTGCAGGAATATGCTATTTTTAAGTGAAAATGATGTTCCAGGACTAGAGGGCATGGGATGAAGTTGGAGGGAGGACGATTCAGAGGAAACATGAGGAAGAATTTCTTCACAGAATGGGTGGTGGACAAGTGGAACACCCTGCCAGAGGAAGTGGTGAGGGCTGAAACAATCATGGGATTTAAGAATGCATGGGATAGACATAAAGGAATTCTGGAGGTCAGGGGTAAGGGTCAACAGACTTCTAGGAAAACATAAACTGAACTTACAAGCCCAAATGGATTCAGAGGAAACATGAGGAAGAATTTCTTCACAGAATGGGTGGTGGACAAGTGGAACACCCTGCCAGAGGAAGTGGTGAGGGCTGAAACAATCATGGGATTTAAGAATGCATGGGATAGACATAAAGGAATTCTGGAGGTCAGGGGTAAGGGGCAACAGACTTCTAGGAAAACATAAACTGAACTTACAAGCTCAAATGGGCAGACTGGGTGGGCCGTAGGCCCTTATCTGCCAACACTGTCTATGTATCTATGTAAGACAGAACAAAAGTGCTTATTAAAGAGATTCTAGGTTTCTATATCAGATAGAGAAGAGCCATTGGTTATAATGGGACCAATGGTCCTTGATACACCTTTTTTACTATTTATATAGGAGAAAAGAGATTTGTGACAGTCTTTTGCATGAGCTAGTTTAAATTCTAGCTTATTTTTTGCCAATTTAATATAATTTTTTAAGTTTTTCACAGATAGTCTGTATTTATGTAATAGAATAGTTTTAAATGGAACAGAACTATTCTTAAGTGTCCTAAAAAGTTACATTTTTATTTTAATCTGATTTTTAATTGTCTTGTTGAACCAAGGGGAATTTTTTCCTTTATTATTAAATTTCCTCTTAGATGGAATAAAGGTATTTTCCAAATAATGTACAATGTTTTAAAAAAGTCCCAAGCGTGTTGTGTTGTACAATTAAGAAGATTAGATTCCCAGTTTATGTTTTGTAAGTATTCATTGATTTTACAAAAATTTGCTTTGTTATAATTTTTTGTACAGTATAACTTCCTTTGTGTAGTTTTAAACTGTTGAATTTCAAAAAGAATAGATGAATGATCACTGGTCCCAAGTGGATCCCAAATTTGTAAATTGCTAATTTATTGCTCTATGTTAGTAAATAACAGATCCAAAATATTAGGACCTGGAGTGGGTTCAGTAACAAGTTGTTGTAATCCAGTACTAACTATCACATCTATTAGTCCTTTCTCGGCATAGGACTGTCCTGAGAATGAGTCCCAGTTAATATGAGGGAGGTTAAAGTCACCAAATATTACAGTATCTTGAGATTCTGAAAAATGTGTAATTTCTTTAAATATATCAGTTGTGTAATCTGAATTTGCAGATGGAGGTCGATAGATGTTACCTATAGTTATATAGGACTGCTCCTTCAATAAGATTTTAACCCATATACTTTCCAAAGGAAAGGGAGAACACACTTCAAAAGAAGGAATATCATTTCGTATGTACATACAAACTCCACCACCTTGCTTATCTAATCTGTAAGGGGCAACAGAGTTCTAGGAAAACATAAACTGAAGTTACAAACTCAAATGGGCAGACTAGATGGGCCATAGGCCCTTATCTGCCGACACTGTCAATGTATCTATGTATCTATGATATAACTTATAACCTGGAATTTCTCTGGACCAAATTGAGGATGCGTCCCACCAAGTTTCAGTTACTCCCACCATACCTATATTTAAAGTTTTACATTTGGTTTCGAGTTCTGCTAATTTGATTTGGTTTAAAGATCTTGCATTCAAAGCTAGGAATTTACATTTAGTTGTAATAATATTTTGGTAAGTATTCAGAGACTTGGGAATAGACCCATTCTCCCCCATTATTTTTAGTTTAAACAATGATTTATGGTTTTAGTGATACTTTTCCTCATAAGTGTATTACCCCTATGACTGAGATGTAAACCGTCCCAGCAAAACAAGGAAGAACAATCTGAAAATGATTCCCAGTGGGTAATACAGGGAATATCCTGCTTAAAACCCCACTTTCTCAGCCATTCATTTAGGGCTTTGATCTTCTGCATCATGGTAGATGTTGCTTTTGCGACAGGTAGAATTTCAGATATACATACACAGCATCCCCTATCAAGTAACAGGTTACATAATGCCACATAGTCCTGTTGTAACTGATTAAATGGGGTCATGTTTATATCATTAACACCGGCATGTATGATAACCAGTGGATTTTGCCCCGCATTTTGTAAAATTTTAGGCATCATGGAGGTAATGTCAGATACCCTGGCCCCACGGAAGCTAGAACAGGTGCAGTTGCTCTTGTCACTATTGCATACCACCCTGTCAATGTGCTTAATAATTGAATCTTCCAGGACTAACACTTGTTTTGAGACAGTAGGGGTACAAGAATCAGAAACAGGTGATTGTTTAACACACTCTGGAGTGATTAACTTAATAGGTATTGATTTGGTAGCTTGAGACTTACTAGGACAAGTATTCATGGGCATTAACTCCTGATTGAAAAGTATTTTTGAACCATTATTATCAACAGAGGGTGATGCACAGGATAAATCATGTAGCACTTCATTATTTGATACAGTCAATTGCTCAAATCTATAATGAGTTTCAATAGGGGCACTATTGTGTATCTGACCTCCCCTTCTTTTTTTAAGAGGCTTTGTGACAATGGTCCAGTCATCATTATCATGAGAAGAGGGCAGATAATCATCCACCTTATAAGGGGGGGCAGAGGCAACAGGTATACTAGTACTAGTCGTTACAATTGTCTCCTCATCAGGAGGCACAGAAATGCTACCTAAATGTGAAGGAAATTGTTCATTAGAATGAAGTTGTTCATCCATAAGATCAATGTAACTTTCCAATTCCCTAATATCAGTAGAAACTGGTTTAATATTAGGCAGAAACGCTATCTCTGCTTCAAGAGTAGTAATCATATGGCAATTAGCCCCCCTCACTACCAATTTCTTTCTTCTGGCCCCTCCAACTATTTTCTTCCCCTTGACTGCCATACTTCACCTTTTTCATTTCTGCCACCTGTCCGCCCTGTCCCCACCCAAGTCACCGCCCACCAAGGCTCCCTCTGGGTTCACTCTCTCTTGGCTCCACTCTGCACTTATGGCCCCTCCTTCACCACAGGTGTCCCTGGTGCTACCCTCACCTTCCCCTGTTCACTATTCCCCCCTGTACTGGGTCCCTGCTGTCTCCTTTCCACCTGGGCATCTTGCTCCCACCATACCCCCTCCTCATATGTCCTTGCCTGGTACTCCCAGCCCACAGATCTGCCACTAAAGCTAACTCCAGCTCCTTCCTTAGTCCCAGGGCTGTCCCTCCCTACCCCATCCTCCCTTCCCTCCTCATTAACCCTCCTTCCACTGCTGACTGCTTTACCCTTCCCCCATTGATGACTGCTTCCCCCTCATCCTGTTAAGAGCCTCTGCTCCCTGGAGTCCTTCAATGGTGAGTACCTGTTCGAGACCGGAATCCCTTCAGTTATCTGCAGCCCAGAGCTCCCCTCCTATGAGGCAGGCCATTTTAAAACATTAAGCATAGGACAAAAAAAAGTAAAGCTAAAACAACTTTGCTACTGACATGCTCCTCATTGGTAGAGAACAGAAAAAAAAATCAGAAACAAAAATCTGTCTGGGGTAGATGGATGGTAAAAGGTGGGCAACCAACTTGGGTCTGTTCAGCTCAAACCACTTGTAATATCCCTTATACTAATACCCAAGTACTAGACTATGTTCAAAGTTCAGGGGTTTGGGGGTGCCATTTTAACATATGGTCAGACTTCAAAATGCATAAACTCTCCTGCCATTCATTTTTTTCTCCTTTCCAGCTCTCTAGTCTCCCATCTTCATTCTTCTGTCTTTTTACCTTTCCACCTCCAACTCTCTTCTGTGATTTTCGGTTCTCTATGTTTCACTTTCTTCCCCACTCCACCATTGATAAACTTCAGGATCTGAATTCCCACTTCTAATCTTGTTCTCCTGTCGCATGCAATTGTCCAGGCTTTGTGTGGGTGTTGATATGTGGTATGGCTGCCACTACACATTCAGTCACTTCACTACCCGTCTAGCATTGCTTGTAAAGTGCTTTGGGATACACTGTGTATGAAAAGCACTATATAAATGCTGATTCTTCTTCTTCTTGGACCTCCTAAAAGGGAACAGATAGACACCCCTGCTCAAGGTTGCATTTTTGATAAAACCAGGGAAAAATTACTAACATGATTCTGGATGACATAGATGGCTTACCGATTTTAAAAGTACAACTCACCTATAACTGGTGTGTGGAAGAAAGTGAAAGACAGATAGCTGAAAAGCGCAGGAGAGAATTAGAGACAAAAAGACAGAAAAATGGAGATGGGGAGACTGGAGAGTTGGAAAAAAATGAATGGCAGGAAAGTTTGTGCAGTTTGGAGTCTGACCATCTGATTGTATGACAGCATTCTCTCTCTCTGCTGGGCCAGAGTTTGGAAAGAACTACGCATGCATGATACTCGCGCATGCACAGTTTGAGTCTGCGCTGCCATCTTGGGCACGGTGGCTGTCACTTCAGCAGCTGTGTAAGAAAAAGTAGTGCCCCTCGAAGGGGGTGTGTTTATGTGGCCTGCGGAGGGGAAGGGCTACATAAACAGCACCAGTGGACATTTGCCAGAGCACTGTGGAAGCACACTGGACAGCAGTCTGGTCACGTGCTTCCACAGTGCTCTTCTAAAGACAATATGATAGCATAATGTCTGCAGAGCTCTGCCCGTGCAGCCATAAAAATTTCACTCGATACACATCCTGGTCTTCTGAAATAATTTTGGCTTGTTCCCCTACCTGACCATGGGGCAAAACATTTAGGAAACAAAAGATGGATTATGATATGAAACTGTACATGATAAAAGATAACATTCTATCATGATAATCACCTTTTTGGGTGGCTTTACCATGCCTGACTGTATGTTCATCCCATCTGGCGGCACATTCTCTTTACTGGGGAGACGTGCCACTACCCCATGTTCAGCAGTCAGATGTTCCACAATTTCCCTGATGGTGGTCTCATTATCCTCAGTGAGCATATTATCCACGAGTAGCATTGTTTCATTGTGTGCAGACAAAGCATTAATGTCAGGCAAATAAAAGACAGTGGGTGGCCATTAAAGTACAATTATGCAACTTTCTAATACTACAGTATAGTGTATAAAGAGGTGAGTGACAGTGCTATTTAGATGTGCAGCTATTGCAGATGGTAGGCTGCCAGGCACATGGAGCTTGGACAGGGTGCTGCACATCTGTGATGGAGATCTTGGTGCTCTTCAGAAACATCGGAATCTTCCTGATGCTTTCTCTGTCAGCCCTCACACTCCTGATGACTGGGCTGATTTTTGCTGGTATCTTCTTCACCATTTTCACTGGCAGATGTGATTACAGCAAAGGAGTGCCCAGCTGTGGAAGTGCATCATTTATTTGGAAACATCAAAGGGTACTGCATCACTTCACCTGTGATCCAGTGTTGCGCACGAATGTACCTATGATGTGTTCATGCTGTAGGCCACATCACCAGATGCCATCTGTGCTCAGCCTACATAAGGCCCCAAAAAGTGCCATAATGTCAGCTGTACTGTATGTTTTCTGAAGAATTGTCAGTACTTTCTCTGGAATGAAATGACCTGAGGTGGCATCTCGGCCACTAAGAAAAAATCTCAGCCTGGGAAATAAAACACCACCTGTGACGAGGCAGTCTGTTACAGCAGGGAAGAAGAAATTTGAAAGATCAAATACAGTGCAGACCACTTATACCGGACCCGTTTAACCCAGAATTTCAGTTTTACCAGACCGTTCACTGTTGCCAAAAGCCGTTCTCATGTACTGCTATACAATCCCGTTCATTTCTAGTGAACTATGCAGCCCGTATATAGTGGCCATCCTCCCACGCAAGCTGTATAATTTAAGCTCATTAACGCCCATTCACAACTTTGGTCTATTGGCGGTCTGTTACTCATGCCCATTAACAGGTCTTTGTTCTTTGCTGTTTGCATAATCAGTTCAACCTGTGGTGTTAACCAGTGTCTACATTAATTTGTGCTGCTTAATTGTAGCATTGATGACTGAGTAGAATGAATTTAAAAGCAGGCTTTTCTCACCGAAGCTCAGATGTTCTTGAACTGATTGGTGAGTTGGTTCAAACAAGCACTCACAGTGGCCCTCTTTCTCTTGCTCATAAGGTTGAGATCCTTAGGCAGATTGATTCCATGCCTGGATGCACTCTGAGAGAGCACTCCTTACATTTCCGAATGGCTAAATCTTCTCTCTCTGACCTGCAGAGAGACAGGGACTAAGTGCTTGCTTCATGGCACACCAACCAGAATCCGGAGAGGAAACACAAAAGAAACGGAAAGGACAGCGACATTGAAGAAACTTTGCTTCTCTGGTTTTCAAGTGCTCGAGGTAGGGATGCCAAGATTAGTGGTCCCCATCTCATTCAGAAAGCTAGTTAAATTACTACAGCACTTGGAAAAACAGACTTTGTGCCTTCAATGGGGTGGTTACATAGGTGGAAGGTTAGGTACAACATCGGGTATCACCGAGCTTAAGACAAGAAACAAAACACAGATTTGGCAGGCTCTGAGCAGTGGGTAGTTGAAGTGCTTCCTGGATTGCTAGCTGGCTATAACCCCTCTAACATCTACAACTGTAATGAAACAGGCTAATTCTTCACATGCGTTGGTTCTGGGACCCTAACTTTTAAAAACGAGCTGCCTGTGGGTTCACAAAAGGCAAAGGAGTGCTTAAGTGTGTTGTATTGCTGTAACATGACTGGGTATGATAAAACCTGTCTGCTTGTGATTGGTAAATCAGCCCAGCCAAGGTGCTTTAGGGGTGTGAGACATTTACCAGTCATCTACTGCTCTAACAGTTCTGTCTGGGTGACTGGCCTAATTTTCACATAGTGGCTAAGGCTGTGGGACAGAAAACCTTGGGGCAGGAAAATTGTATTGCTGCTGGACAACTTCTTTGGCCACCCCTCTGTAGAAAACCTCTGGAACATAAAATGTATGTTTCTGCCAGCAAACACAACTTGCCTCATACAGCCCCTCGATCAGGGAATCATTTACGCCTTTAAAAGGCATTACATTCAGGCTATGAGGAGTAGTGTTCTAGAAATGTTAGACACAGCAACAAATGACTTGTCAGCTGCAGACTGCATACAAAAATGAACGTCCTAGACACTGTGTGAATGATGAAGACCAGTTGGGATGCAGTGACCTGGAGACAGTCATGCGGTGATTTGTAAAAGGTGGGTTTGTTACCCCGTCACAAGCTGCCCAGGAAGATCTTGCTGAAGAGGTGAGTGACAATGACGAACCACCCTCAGAACTCACCGAAGAACAATTTGATGAACTCTGCCATCTCAGCGACAAACCAGAGATTGCGCCCGAAGAAAACATTGCATCAGCAGGTTCTGTCCTGTCCATCGCTGCACCAGAGGATGAAGATGACAAGGAAGGTGAGCAAACTGAAGAACCAACTGTGACCACTAAAGATGTTCAGGATGCTTTGATCACCCTCCAGAGGGTGCTGGAACAGTGAGTGGACTTGCCCTCCTGATTAGAACCTGATCCCAAGAACAGAGAGGGAATGGGCGCTGTACACTCTGACCCACTCACATCAAGCAACAATTACAGCCTATCTCCAACTGAATAAAGAACCCCATGTATAATGTTGGTGAAATGCACCAAACACAAGCACAATGTATCGTAAGCACCTAAGCAAACAAAAAAACTAAACAAAACAAAAGAAATGGCAAAGAAAATTATAAAATGCAGCAAAATGAAAAATAGGATAATTCTGACAACGGTTATATCGGATAACATCCGTATGCACGGATGTGTCCGATGTAAGTGAGCCCCACTGTAAATGCAAATGGAGGAAATTAATGGATAAGGAGAAGACACCAATGCAGTTGAGGACAAAAGTACTCAAGGTGAAGTACAATGCAGTTAACTTGTTTTCTTTTGGCATCCATGGCATTAGTAGTGCTGTAGTAGTAGCAGTTTTAGTTATACCACACCTAGTCCCTGAATCTCTGTGCATGTTACATATTGCAACTACAGAACTTTTCAATAATAATAAAAATAAGTAGAGAAAATCTTCAACTGCAGTAAATAAATCATATTAATATTAAAGTAAAACTAAGTAATTAAATTCTAATTTAATTTAAATCATTAGCATTTTACTGTACACTGTGTTGTTTACATTGTGTACTGCAAGTGAACTGTAACTTATTCTTGTTTCTCCTTATGGTAATGGGATTTTCTTTACATTTTTAATACTGTAAAGCTTGTAGATAAAATGGATGCTTTTGGAACATCAAGCAGCAGTGAAGAAGATAGGACTCAAGATAAAGAAAATATAATTTACGAGGTATCAAACAACGATACAAGGGAACAACAGGCAGAGGTGGAACAACAAGTGATTGTGAGAGAAACAGATTGAAAGTGAGGGGGAACAACTAGAGGTTAACAGAGAAATGGATCAGGAAAGAGAGGAGGAAGAAGCTGAGGACAGAGGGAAAATTCAGGTATGTCTGAAGAAACACAGGAAGAACTAATGCCAGTACTCAGAACTGAGCTGCATAACATGGCTGAGAGGGTAATGAGCCTACAGAAAAGATGGATCTCATGCTCCAGTTGTTACATATAAACAGTGGCATGCGTACACTAGTGCTTTCATATCTGTGTGAGTCCTCATCAACTGTTTCATTCATACAGCTTCTGGAATTTGATGTGCAGATTCCAAGCAGTGGGGACAGTGATGGCACTGCAGAGATAAACTTTGACAGCTCCCCACATGTGTCAGATATGCCACCTGTTGAGTACAATAACATTACCATGACATGGTCCCCACACAAAATGCAATTTGTTCTGATAAGTGAGACAAAAGAACTTGAACTAGTGATAATGTCCAGTGTAGGCCGGAGCATGTGGTGGCTCTGGTTTTTAGGACACTGGTGCCTCAAAATCAGTATCGGTCCTGGGGAACTCATGTTACTTGGGGTAGGAGCAGGGGAAAGAGGTCCATACCAAGTGCCATATGCCATGAGGTTTTAAGGATCATCAGGGGCACTTGGAGGTCGGCAGCAGCCACATGAAATTAATAAGGGATAGAATAAATGAACAGTTGAGGAACCCAAAAAAGACTGGAAATCTTGCAAATACAAATTATATAGTACTTTATGTTTGTCTGTAATGTGATTTGAATTAAAATCTGAAATTCAAGTTTTATTTTGACATTGTTTTTTGTATTCCAAATCATTGCGGTGTCACATTATACCTTGCCTGGCAGCATATAGATGTATGATTTCAGGTTTGCTAATCCTAAGTGTGGGGGAGGGACTGTCAATGGAATCCCTGATTTTGAAATGCCCATGCTTCTGGTGGTTGATAGGGAACCCTTTGAGGAACAGGTCTACTGAATGGCTTTTAATACAACAAGAAATACCCACTTGGGGGTGCTGTTATGTGATGTTTTTCAAATTGAGAGAGACACCTTTAAATAGATCACTGTCTTTGGTTTTCAAAGACCCCATACAGATGCACCCTTTGGAAACCAATTTAACCAATTCAAACTTATGGTATGAACCTCTGCTTCTGGATATTGTTAGGGGATCCTTTGTGGAATGTGTATCCTGAATGGCTTGTTAATACAAGAAATGCCCAATTTATGGATGCTGTTGTGTGATGTCTTTCAAACCAAAAACCTTTAAACAGTGAGATTGCTGTCTGTGGTTTTCAAAGACACCATACAAATACAGTCCTTAAAAAACAATTTACCCTTATTGTATGAATCCTTACTTCTGGTGGTCGTTAGGGGAACCTTTGTGGAACATGTATCCCAAATGACTTGTTAATACAACAAACAATGTCCAATTTATGGGAGCTGTTATGTGATGACTGACAAACATAACACAGTGAAGTGTGCAGTTCCCCTTTAAATTTTGGGTAGTGTGAACCTTGCATCCCTGCATACTGGAGTGAAAAAAGTCTTCCCATATATCTTGAATCTCCATTGTGCATTAGCAAGACTAAATGTAAACTTTTGCCTCAACCTCACTATGAGGCCCTCTGCTGCCATGTGCAGCTCCCTTCCTCCCTCCCTCCGCAAGGAGGGGAGGACCTACTGGCGCCCCCAGTACTAGACATGGAACAGTGAGCAGCCAGCACTGGTAGGTGAAGACAAGAAAGTTAAACTTAATAAAATATTTAATGTTTAACACTGCAGAACCTTACATACTGTAATGGTTCCTTCAGTAAATATCAATGTATGTAAAAAAGAGTATGTCCTGTACTGCAGGCCTTGAAACTGCATGTTATACCACTTCAGAGTACTACAGTGGCATCCCCCAGGATGATCCCCACTTTTAAAGCACTCTGCAGCATGCTGTAGCTGACCTACTGAATAAAGCAATGTAATGTCAATGCCAATTAGTCCCTTTTGTCATGCTGGAAACTGTGGCATTCAGTTCATCCTGGCAGTGTCACATTTTCCTGAATGACAATAGGAACTAATTGCCATTGAAATTACATTGCTTTATTCAGTAGGTCTGCTGCAGCATTCTGCAGAGTACTGCAAAATGCTGCAGAATTGGGTTTCATCCTGGGGGGGGGGCCACTGTATATTGCACAGTACTGTAAATGTGTAGTTTTTTGGTTGCTTCTGGAAAAACAAACAAGATTTTATTAGTACACAGTACTGTATATTTATATCATGAGATGCATGCACAGTAGAGTACTAAGGCACCATTATAATGCAGCCAATATGCGCAAGTGTGTCAGTATGCTATGGTGTTTGCCAATTTAAATACAGCGCATAAAGCAAAGTAAATGTTTTTATTGTTGCAGATCAATGAGGATGTGAAGAGTATTCTGAAGAGGCAGAAGGATGCCCTAATGCTGTCTCATGGCTTTCAGTCCTCCATGGAGGGGGACCACACCTGGCCTCGCAGCCCTCATCAAGGTTGGCCCCCCTGTACATGGATGAATGGGATGACCAGTGGAGGATCACACACCCTGAAGGAGTAAGTTCTGCAAATTCATGTTAATTTACTTATTATTCTGTATGTATAGTTGTTTTTATTTGGCATAAGAATCCGTACTGTACTGGCAGATACTGTAAACATATTGAACACCACTTTCTTTTCAGCTGATAGTATCAAATTGTGTACCGTGCATGAGTTTCAAGTTTCAAGTTTGTTTATTGTTGATCGGTTGAATAACCATTACAACATTACAGAAACTACACTGATAGTACAAAAATAATACAATCACCATCACGTATGCTTTAACTTTCATCATTACAATAAACTAGTTAAAAATTAGTATCCTAAAATCAGGTTTACTGAAAATCTCAGTTGATATGTAAACATTAATACTAAAATCAGACCATTTTATAGAAGGACAATTAATTTGAACCCTTCTTATGATAGGGAGGCTACAAATAAGAAAATAAATGCATTCTCCCTAAAAGCTCAATAATACTAGCCATCCCAATTTTGTAACACCAGCGGTCATCATACTGGATCCTAGATAAAGAAAATCAAACCATTTTTAAACCCTTTATAGGTGTCCAGTTGTCCAACAGAAATACTGTGACTTTACAAATTGAGAGCACTTAGTCTCTGAGTGTACTATTAGGATTTCTATGATATCAGTGACACCATCCCGTTTTAGGTAAGACTTCAGGTGCACCCTGCAGCTCATGCCGCCCCATGCTCCTTATCCCCAGATATGGGAGGATTTATACACCAATTACGGTGAGAATCACTTAAAGGTATACCCTGACAAAGCAGTCACTCTGTCCATTCTTTTCTTTCTGTATTTGGATATCAAAACAACCATTTGAGGGATATTTATGACCATCTAATCTAATCCAGAAAACAAATTCCTACCGCCTTAGTTGGAACCCTTTTGGGACTCCAAAGCCATCTGTTGAAGTATTATATGCCAGACAGCATGGCAAGATTCCGTCTCCAGACCAACATTCAGAATTCATATGTTAGTGGTAATACCTTCCCCTCTTTGGTATAACCCCTGGTGCACCCTGCAGTGCATGCTGCTCCATGCTTCTGGTGATTGCCAGGTATGGGAGGATTTATAGACCAATTACAAATTAGAAATCATATGCTAGTTTCCAGGGACCCAATCTAGTACCACCTATCTGCAATTTTCCTTATCACATTTAGGCCCCCAGAGCCCATTATTATGACCCAACATGGCCACCAATTTCAAGCCCAACAGCCGTCAACAGGTAACTGGATGCCAGTTCAATTTGTTAGGCATGCCCATTGAGCGATTAAATAAACCTTTCTTTCTGCAGTTTGACATTAAATAAAATAACACACCAAGAATCTATCAAGAAATATAAACATAGTTTGACACACATTCCAAAATAACACTTTTAACCAAACTATTGCTATACACTTGAATGGCTGAATTAACCCAGTCATTTAAGATTCTTTAAATCAAAAGTTTACCACTTGCATCAACATTTTAGAACTCTGAGAATACAAGATAAACAAGAATAGAAACAAGAAAAGTTCAGGACTTAAACAAATATATGTATATACTTGCAATTCAATTGTCCCAAAGTTTGAATCCGACTTAAAGCCTGTCTTCAGGAGTCCACTTTTCAAGGCTCCAAATTCCTAAATTCCTGGGTCTTTCTAAATTTCAGCCTCAGTCTCCTCCACCAAACCATCCGTTACAGCTTCAAGGGAACAGGGCCGTCTCTTAACACCAAGAGTCCATGGCACACACCCAGTCACCATCTTAAAGTTCCTTTAGCTTGACTGGGGATCTACCAGCTCCCCTCATCTTCTCTGGAAGTTCACATGTCAGATTACTTTTCTTTTCTTTTAGTGTAGCTAGGCAGAGGAGCGGACTGAGTCCCGTACACAACTAAAAACATCATACCGTCTTGTCTCTACTACAAACCTGTTAAAAAAATTAAAATCGCACTCCCATGAGTGCAATAAAATTTTAACTTTGAAAATGCTTTATACAGGCTCTCTGGCAACGTTAGCATGCCTGTCATAGATTTAAATAGGCTTAAATAGGCTTATCGGCAAGATATGCCACCGGTCTGAAATAGTCGACCCTTTTTCCTCTCCGGTCTCTCCGGTCTCTCTGGTCGCAGTTTAGCGGAATATCCTCAAATTAAAAGCCTGGATGTCCCCAGGCCCACATTTCAGACGCAGTAATGTGCATGATGTTAATTGGTTTCTCATTCGTATTTATTTCCTCACAGGAGGTGGTGAAACTAATATGTCTTCAGCTGGTGAGCTTGCGGTTGTGCGGCCCTGACCTTCCACCTGAACTGTCTCATCCATCATGAGGCCAGGGCTATCCGGGTAATGGTGGTAACACATGCAATCCTAAAGAAGCAGCAAGAGGAGGAAGAAGAGCAGCATCTGGTGGAGGAGGACTGCGCACTGAAATAGACAGTAAGATACACTAACTGGGGAGTGAAATCCATGAGAACCTGTGGGCATCCTACTGCCTTATAATAAAAAATAAATAAATAAATCTTTATTTATATGGTGCCTTTCTATAACCAAGGCACCTTACAACAATTGAAACAGAGTAAATCACAAAATCAATCGATATAAATACTTAAAAGAGATAATACAGATAAAACCGAAGTATGTATCAGTTCCCGAATGCTTTCTTCCACAAGTAAGTTTTGAGAGCCTGTTTGAATCATTCCATAGTCGCGCAC
Organism: Neoceratodus forsteri; assembly: GCA_016271365.2. Taxonomy (NCBI): domain Eukaryota; kingdom Metazoa; phylum Chordata; order Ceratodontiformes; family Ceratodontidae; genus Neoceratodus; species Neoceratodus forsteri. The sequence goes on along the minus strand of CM057449.1, from coordinate 1,267,985,991 downwards.
TCCTGTAGCTGATGGGTTAGAGAATTCCAGAGGGTAGGGGCCACATGCATAAATGCCCAGGCCTCAGAGGATTTTAAATCAACCCTCAGAATCTCTAGCAACCCCTTGTCAGCTGAGCAGAGAGATAGCATGGGACAGTAAGGAACCAGAAGCTCTTTCAGGTAGTCCGGGCCCTGTCCGTGTAGGGCTTTATAAGTCAGAAGTCCAACTTTAAAGGTGATCCGCTACTGTACCAGCAGCCAGTGCAGTTCGCGCAGCACCAGAGAAATATGACAAGACTGAGAGGTTCCCGTCAATAACCGGGCCACAGCGTTCTGCACCAGCTGCAAGCGGTGGATTTCCATCCCAGGTAGCCCTAGGTAATGGGAATTGCAATAATCCAAGCATGAGGACACAAAGGCATGGAACAACACAGGGAGATGGCCAGAGGGAACAAGATGCTTAACCCTGGAGATATTCCTCAGATGATAAAATGAGGATTTGACGACTGCCGACACCTGCAAATGCAGTGTCAGCCCTTCATCAATGATAACCCCCAGGTTTCACACCTGTTCAGTGGCCGGGAGTTATAAACCCCCAAGAAAAAGTCCCAAGGGTGAACCTACCCCCACCCCCCCATCCGGCGCTCCGGGTCCACAACCAGCACCTCAGTCTTTTCCGAGTTCAACCTCAACCAACTCAAATTCATCCAGTCCTGGATTTCAGTGAGGCAGTTATTAAATACTGAGAGAGCTCTATCCTGGTCGGGTGCGAAATGGAGGTAGAGCTGGGTATCATCAGCATAGTAGTGAAACCTCAGCCCATACCTTCTTACAATGTCTCCAAAGGGGTAGCATATACACTATGAACAACATGGGGGACAACACTGATCCCTGAGGCACCCCACGTGACAGAGGAACTGGGTCAGAGGAATAAATCCCTGACACCACCCTCTGAGTCCTTCCAGTGAAGAAAGATGTAATACACCTGAGGACTGTACTAGACAGGCCGCAGATGGACCTCAGGTGACCAAGAAGTACCCCATGGTCCACAGTGTCAAATGCTGATGAAAGATTGAGAAGAACCAAGATAGAATTTTTTTTCCAATCTCTTGCCATCAGGAGATCATTGAGCACCTGAACCAGTGCCGTCTCGGTACTGTGCCTCTTTCAAAAACTGGACTGGAGAGGTTCATAAATGTCATGGATGGTCAAATGGTTCTCCAGCTGTACAGCCACTACTTTCTTGATCACCTTCCCTATAAAGGGAAGGTTCGAGATTGCTCTGTAGTTCGCATGGCAGTCAGGGTCCAAAGAAGCTTTCTTCAGGAGGTGTGTTACCATAGCTTCCTTCAGGGAGCATGGAAATTCACCTGTTTCCAAGGAGCACCAGACAATCTGTGAAAGGACTGGACCAACGATGTCAATACAACCCATAATCAGGGTAGTAGGTCCTGGATCCAAACTACAGCATGTAAGGTGCATACCCTGGACAATCTGCATGACATCCAGGAGTTCTGGGAGGTCGAAGGAACTCCAGGAAAGTTGAGGAGCAGTGACCGAGTGCTGATCCAAAGCAACACCAATAGAGTGTGCCGGTTGGAGCGCTGCCCTGATGTCATCCACCTTAGTCGCAAAGAATTGAGCAAGCTCATCGCACTCCACTTGCGAAAAAGCTTTTTTGACCCTGTAGACAGGCTGGGCTGCACAGTCCGTCCATGGTTCAAAAAAGCTGAACTGGTCAGTTCTGAGCAGCTGCCATCTCCCCGGACAGGAACTCTGCCTTCTTAGGAGTGATTGCGGATTGATAGGCCTGATAATGGTCCATCAATCTATAATGGTTGGCATTCATGGAGGATCTCTGCCAGCAATGCTGTAACTTTCGTTCTAGTCACTGCATCTCCCTCAAAGTCCCATCAAACCAAGAGGACTGAGGGCAGAGGGAGGGAGAGAGAGAGAGGACAGACACTGACAGGAGCAATGACATCCAGTGCCGCAGATATAGCCATATTATAGGCCATAACTAAGGCCTCTGAGACACTGTTTGCCGATGGAAGGACAGATAGGTCAAGCACCGCTGCTAGGTCTTTAGAGCTTATATTTCATAAAGGGCGGTACCTGACCATCTCTACAGGGGTAGGCCTGCAAGGGGGGGGGCATGAAAACTGAAACACATGGTGTAGTGATCGGACCATCTGACTGGATCCCCCCCCAAGTCTGAGGCTTCGATCCCCAAGAGGAAGACTAAGTCAAGGGAGTGACCATGTTTATTGGTAGCAGTGGTAACAATCTGTGTAAGGCCCAGAAATGTCATCAGCTGGAGGAAATGCTGTCCAAATTGCAAGAGTTTGTCATTGACCCAGGCATTAAAGTCATCCAGGACCACCAGCTTGGGTGACTCAAATGCCAGGGCGATCACAAAGTCTGCCACTTCTTGAAGGAACCGCTTCTCACCTCCGAGTGGACGGTAGATGAGAACGATCCTACAGCCTACACCTGCTACCATGGTACACTCAAATGTCTCAGTCTCCTTGACCGGTACACTCATGAGGCCCAGTTCGATCTTGAAACAGACCATGACCACCCCCCCCCCCACGATCCAATCTCAAGTGATGGATCACTGAGTACCCGGCTGGTGTTGCAGCCTCCAGTATGTGGTTGGAGTTCTCGTCCAGCCAGGTCTCGGTGATACAAGTCAACTTATATCAAAAAAGAAACAAAAAAAAGGAAACTAAAGTAAAATAAATAAATAATTATATGCTACTTATTGTTGTAAGATATGTCTTAAGTTAATGTGCACAAAAAGCTTACAGTGGTTTGTAAGGAGGGAATCTGTGTTGTGCATACATGAAGCAGAGTGCAGCTCAAAGTTCTCTTGCCAGGAAAAGCTTTACCTTCATAAACATCAGACAGAGGCAGTTATAACCAAGGCCACTGATTTACGGTGACTGAAACAACGAAATTCTATTTTCAAGATTTGAAATTCTGGGATTGTGCAGGTGATTACTAGTCAGATTTCTGTATTTTACCAAGGTTCTACTGTCAATCTTTTAGTATGTGTATTAATAATTAAAAGAAAAAAGGGAGTAATGTACATCACATTTAATGAAGCAAAATGAAAATACTAGTAGTATAGGGAATCTAGATTTAGTATTTCATGTTCTCTATTACCGCTCCTGTGAAATGAGGACCTATATCAGACTCTACTCTTAATGGTAATCCCCAGCGACTAAACACATGGTTTATTAATAAGAAAGCAGTGGTTTTCGGCAGTGTTATTTGGAGCAGGTATACACTCAACCCATTTTGTGAACAGACAAGTAACTGTCAAAAGGTATTGGTTACCCACTGAAGATCTGATAACAGGACCAATCCAGTCAATCTGGATGTCTAACCAAGGCATAGTGATGCCTTTTGATTGTAGTGGTGCTCTATGTCTGGGAATAGCTGGTTGGAACCTGCAACAGGTTATACACCCTTGTACATACCCTGCTACGTCATCATACATGTAGGGCCAGTAGGCTATCTCTTTCAAAGTTTCATAAGTTCTCCTATCCCCCCTTCTGTGCTCCTGATGGTTCATCATGGGCATGTTGTAACATAATTGCCCTGTAGCCTAAAGGAACCACCCATTGGACCTCGTGTGGATTTTTACCAATTCTTACCAAAAGCTCATTCCTTAATTGGAATTTGTCCTTCTGGTTATACACAGCTCTCAGGTAGTAGTATGGGTAGCAATTTAAGGGAACAAAACACATTCTGTAGCTTTATTGATCTAATTTAAAATGCCAAATCCTATGAAAGTCTTTGTTTTTACCAGTGTGCAAACAGTCCACATTCCAGAATTTTACCAGGTTTTCTAGTTAAAAATAAAAAGAAGTGACCTTGTTTATAATTTTGGATTTTCTTCAGCTATAACCATGTAATTTTATATGCATGTTCCCAGTGGTGTCCTCTGAAGTTCCCTAAATTCCCAGGTTGTTGAAAAAAAGTTAAAGTGGTATTTGAAGGGTGCATCTGTGTGGTGTATGTGAACCAGAGTGCAGTTCGAATAGCTCCTGGTTGGGAATGTAGTACCTTCACAAATGTCAGACAAAATCAATTATAAATTTGGAATTTCTTATTATATGAAATTTGGTATACACATTCCCGAAGGTGTCTCCTGAAGTCTCCTAAATTCCCAAGTTGTTAAAAAAGTTCAAGTGGTTTTTGAGGAGTGTATCTTTGTGGTGTTTGTGAAGCACAGTGCAGCTCATATGTCTCCTGGCAGAAAATGCATAGCTTAGACAGAAGCAATTATAACTTTGGAATTTCAAACCCCAGGAATCCCTCATGCTTAACAACTGCAATTATTCACTTGGAATGAGCTGCCCCGGAGCTTAGAATTTTATGCTAATTAGAGAATCTTAGACTAAAATTCAAACTTTGCTGTGTGGTCATGCTAACCCTCACATTCTAATGTCAGATTTATTTCTCCATTTCTCCAGCTGAAGAATGCAGTGGGCCCGAAGTCTTCTCCTCAGTTTCAGAACTGATTATAGTTTATTGCCTTATTATAATATGTTTATAGTGTTAATTTAACTTGATTCAGTTATGTCTCGATACTTTGCATTAGTTAGGATGTGGTTTGTGTAAATTTTCCTTTTTCTCCGGTTCCACTTCAGTTCCAAGGAACTGGAGAAGGCCATTATGTGGCGTTGTTCCCGATTTAGGAAACTGCTATACTTGACTACAAAAAAAACAAACCAAAAAAAAACAACCAACTTTGTTTTACTTCAAATATAACCGCTCAGCAGTACTTTGCTATAACTATTCTCAGTCCCCTAATTTTGGGAACCCAGATGATAACTGGCCTTATTTGCTATTTGTAACAGGATTAGGTGCTGTCTTACATTGTAGTTCATGTTTTAAAAGGGAACCGAACTGCGTTTTCTTTTTAAAACTCCTACTGCTTTCATAGTTTTTTTTTACCACTGTAATTTGTATTTTGTGGGAACTAAAACATCTTCTCGAGCTTGTCAGTGTTTGGCATGACTGACAAGCCCACACTTCCCAAAGATAGCATAATTTGCAACTCGTTACTGTATACTGATGACGTTATCTTATACCATCATGCTAACACCTCAACAGAACTGTAAACCACCGGCTCAAGTAATTTAGGACCACCCAGCAATGGTCCCTAACTAACAGGCTACTAGTTAATGTCAAGAAGATCAAGGCCATGCTCTTCGGATCAAAATAAAGGCTAGCCAGGGCAGCTGAGGACACTATCCCTCTTAGTATATCCTATCTCCTGACAGCTCACCCCTTAAATCAGTGACTTCCTTCAAATATCTAGGAGTCACACCTGGCTCCGCACTGACCTTCACTGATCATATCAGACAGACCGTGCGGTGAGTGAATAAAAAACTAAGAGTAGGATACAAGCTTAAGGACTGCTTGACCTCAGAAGTCAGACTTGCCATGGCTCAGGGCACCTTATTCCCCCTGCTGGACTACTGTTCTCCCATCTACTCACAGACTTCATCCTCAGGACTTTTCAGACTAAACACAACCTGCAACAGTATCTGTAGGTTTTCCTTGATGGCCCCTTCTCTTCCCATCACTGTTCCCTCTAGCAAGCCCTAGGATGGCTCCCCACTCAGGCTTGCTGACACTACCTCCTAAGCTGCCTTGGCACTAAATCTAGTGGGGATAAAGAGGTGTCCTTCCTCTCCCACCTACTCAACCCACAGCCCTGCCACTGAGGCCTTCAAAACTCCTCTAGCCTTATGTTAGAGTGCCCACAGGTCATCACATGCACCAGCCAGAAGGCATTCTCTTTAGCTGCACCCAAACTATAGAGCAGCCTATCTGCTGAGCTGTGGACTCTGGACTCTCACCTCCTATTCAAGTCTCACTTCAAGACTTCCCTTGAGGCAACACTCCCCTGTAACTCCCCCAGTTGACTGACTGACCCTGCCCTGGGGAAGCCAGGTTGCCCAATATGACTCTGGAAATTGTTGCTTTTGGTATAATGTTTCTTAAAGCTGCTGTTATTTTCATTGTTTTATAGGGCACTCTGCTGCCACTGTACCTCTGTGCACTTGACTTGTACTGTGTTTTCTCAATGCACAATTTTGCACAGAACTGCTCTATTTGTATAGTATTACTTGATGTGTTCACTTGTGTACTGTGATCACTTTCCTGTTTTGTATCAGTTTCCTTTGTACTGTGTTACTGTGCCATCTTCATGGCCAGGGCTGTGCCTGAAAATGGTCCATCGGATCAGTGCACCTATCAGGAGGAAGGAGGAGGAGGGAGAGAGAGGAGGAGAGAGAGGGAGGAGAGAGAGAGGGAGAGGAGAGAGAGAGAGAGGGAGAGAGAAGAGGAGAGAGAGAGAGAATGAGAACCAACAGGCTTTACAAACTGTAAAGTTTGCTTTCGACTCCTGATTAGAAACATAGAAGTTGTCGGCAGATAAGGACCTCAAGGCCCATCCAGTCTGCCAATTTCTTTTTCTACCTAATGAATGTGCCATCGGCCTTTGCTCTGTCAATGGCCTATCTATTCATATTCATCTGTATTGCTCCTTTATGCCTATCCCATGCCTGTTTGAAGCCCTGCACTGTATTCATATCCACCACTTCCTGAAGTAGGCCGTTCCATGCATTCACCACCCTTTCTGTGAAAAAGAACTTCCTCACATTACACCTTAATTGGCCTCCCTTTAATCACATACTGTGTCCTCTTGTCCTGCTACCTGTATTTTTCTTATATTGAAACATATTAGACTCTTTCACCTTATTAGTGCCCTTAAGGTGTTTGAATGTTTTAATCATATCACCTCTCTCCCTCCTTTGCTCTAGGGTATACATATTGAGCTCAGTTAATCTGTCCTCATATGTTTTCTGATGCAGTCTCTGCACTATTTTGGCTGCCCTTCTCTGGACTGCCTCAATTTTGTTAATGTCCTTGTGAAGGTGTGGCCTCCAGTACTGCATGCAGTACTCCAGATGGGGCCTAACCAGTGTCTTACCTCCTTCTTCTGACTTATGATGCCCCTACTAATACACCCCATACTCTTGGATGATTTCAGGTCATCGGTGATGATGACGCCCAAGTCTCTTTCTTCCTTTGTGACTGCCAGCAACTCCCCTCACAGCCTATAGGTGGCTTCAGGGTTTCTCCTCCCTATGTGCATGGTCTTGCACTTCTTTGCGTTAAACCCTAGTTGCCACTCTTCCAACCATTTTGCTAGTTTATCCACATCTCTTCTCATTCTGTCCACCCCATCTGGATCATCTACTCTGTTGCAGATTTTGGTGTCATCTGCAAACAGACAAACCTTACCCTCCAGTCCATCTGTAACATCACTGATGAAGCTATTGAAGAGGGCTGGCCTCAGGACCGATGCCTGAGGTACCCCACTTGTGACTTGCATCTCTTCTGACTGTATACCGTTTACCACCACTCTTTGTTTTATGCCCATCAACCAGTTTGTCACCCAGTTGACCAACATCTGACCCACCCCGAGCCTACCCAGCTTATTAATCAATCTTCTATGTGGAACAGTATTGAAAGCTTTGCTGAAGTCAAAGTAGGCAACATCAACTGCTCCCCCTTGGTCCACCACTCTGGTTACCCAGTCAAAGAAATCTATGAGATTAGTTTGACAGGACCTTCCTTTTGTAAACCCATGCTGTCTTGGATCCTGTACTAATATGGATTCCAGGTGTTGCACTATCCTTTCCTTAAGGAGTGTCTCCATACTCTTGCCCAATACTAAGGTAAGACTGACTGGTCTGTAGTTCCCTGCCTCCTCCCTGCTACCACTCTTGTGGAACGGGATCACATGAACCCTTCTCCAGTCTTCTGGGACCTCTCCAGTGCTCAGAGACTCACTAAACATTTCTGATAATGGCTCCGCTAGTTCCACCCTTAGCTTTTTTAGTACCCTGGGATATATGCCATCAAGTCCCATTGCCTTGTCCACCCTGAGCTTATCGAGCTCTTGTAGGACCCTTTCTTTGTGAATGGATGAGTGCACACCACCTTCCCCCCTATGTCCATGGTGCTGAGCTGTGGGCCCAGCCCTACCTCCTCTTCAGTAAATACTGAGCAGAAGTATCTATTTAGGATAGATGCTTTTACATGGTCCTCACATGTCACCTTCTCCCCTTTGATCTTAGCATTACATCCTCTGGACTTTCTTCTTTCACTAATGTAGCTATAGAAAGTCTTGTCACCTTCTTTTACTGTTCGTGCTAGTGCTTCCTCGGTTTGTGCCTTTGTCTGCCTTACTGCCTTTACTGCTTCCCTTAGGGAAGTTTGGTATGCCTCCCTATCTTCATCCTGCTGTGTTCCCTTATATTTCCTGAAGGCCAGCCTTTTGGCTCTGACCTTTTCTGCTACTGTTTTTGAGAACCAAAGTGGTTTCCTTCTTCTTTTGCACTTCTTTTTCTCACTAGCACAATGGGATGTTGCTTTAAGTATTGCATTTTTAATGCTTGCCCACTGTGCCTGTACCCCCTCACCTGTATTTCTTTTTGCCAGGGCTAGCTTAACTCTTTTGCCCATTTTAACAAAGTCAGCTCCTCTGAAGTCCCATATTTTTGCCTTGAAATGGGATGATTTTGTTCTAGTGGCCAAATTGAACCATACCATGTGATGGTCACTGGCACCCAGGTGACCATCTACCTGGGGATCTGTGATCCTTTCCCTGTTAGTCAGTAGTAGATCTAGGATAGCCTTGTACCTTGTGGGTTGTTGTACCAGTTGTTTGAGGCCCTTCCCCTGCAGGGAATCCACTATGTGTCTAGTTCTGGCAGATGTCCCTGCTGGTATTGACCAATCTGTATCTGGCAAACCGCTACAAGTTGTGTTCAAGGTGCCTGGGTCCAGATCACAATTTTGCCAGTTGTGAGCTTTGTATTAAGTTTTACCCTAAAATGCAAAACACAAGGGCTAGAAAATTAGAAGGCATTGAGACTTTGCAGTCTGTCTCCATGTCACCTAAAGGTTCACATGAGTGTCCAACTCCTCAAGACAAGCTGTAGTCCCTGTCAAAGGGGACAGATAAGAAAGACAAGACTGCTAAAGATAGTCCAGAAATCAGGATGTCTGAATGAGGGAACCCTGAATCCAATAAAAATAAAAGATCCTCTGAGCAGACACTGGAGGCGGTGCCTGCAAAGAAAAAAGAAAATATGTTGCTGTCTCTCCTCTTCAGGATGGAAAGGAATTGACAGTGGACACAAATAAAATGCCCTCAATAGAGAACATGACTAAGGTGTGTCAGTTCCTTCAGACTTTCCAGGTTATGGTGAATTGTATGAATATTCCTGCAACCTCCCCCCCCCCCAGCTCTGGTTCCTTTCTCAATGCCTATGGAGGAGGAGGAGGTTGAATTGTATTTTGAGAAGGAGAAGGATGATGGAGAACCTGTAGAACCAGGTGGTTCTCCGGGGCAGGAGTCTGGCTCCCTTCCTAGACCCTTAGTTGATTATACCTCACATTATACTTTTGTGGGGCATATGTTAAATACTTTCAACATCACCTCACAGGAAACTGAAGAGATGAGGATGAGGTGGAATTTATGGATATGATGGGATGGACTCCTACAAAGAGGCTGCTATTTCTCATTCACAAGTCCCTCAAGAAGGCCACCTGTAAAATCATGTCAGCACCCACTTCAGTTGCTGGCATAGATAAGAAAATTGAGAACAGGTACCAGATGGATAAACAGTGTTCTGAATACATGTATTCTCACCCTGATCATGAGGGGGGTGGCTCAGGCTGCTGCCCTTAAAAGTCTAGACCCATCGGTCAAGACTTCTGAAGGCGGTCTCAAGGTGCATTTATTTTCTCTGCCCTTCCCGGACCATGAGATCTGACATGATTGCTAAAACCCACCTTAATGACATATGTGCTGTATTATTTTATTTAATCTTAATATTTTGTGATGTTTATGACTTTACTTCCCTTGCTTGTTTTAATGTAAGACACTCAGAGCCTCTGGGATTGGGCACCCTAGAAATAAACCTTGCCTTTCTTGTGACACGGCAAAGGTGTCCCTTTCCTCTTAGCCCCTGAAAAAATTGCAGGAAGCTGGAAAATATGGGCACAAAAATGTATACTTCAGCTTCCTTGCTATTAAGGCAGGCAGCATACTTGGCCTACACAGCTCAATACCAAAAAGCCCTCCAGAGCTCAATTTTGGCAGTGAGCAAGAAGGCTACTGGTGATTCGGCACAAGATTTGGCCGACACAGCAAAGTCAGCTATTGATGCCACAAAGTGCCAGTTCCACATGACAGTTGACACAAACAACACTACATTTAGCGTCATGGCTCATGCAGTGTCCTTAAGAAGGTTTGCCTGGCTTAGAACTGCTAACCTATCCTAGGACACTCGCACAAAGACAATGAATTTTCCATGTGAGGGAAATTCACTGTTTGGTGACAAAACAGAGGCTTACATAAAAAAGGTGGATGAATACAAAGCCACTTACAAGAGCAACACTTTCCCCATGCCTACATCACCTATGATTTCCCTTCACAGCGGGGTTTCTTCAGAGGTAGGGACAGAATGTCCATTGGGCATGCAGTTGCATGATTGGCCCCTAAGCAAACCCCCTGACAAGTCTGCATAGGTTGCCCATCCATTGTCAGTGGGGTGAGGGGGGTGGAGTAGATTGACTCACTATTTTCAGACATGGTCAAAAATGACCACAGACAGATGGATTTTGGAAATAATAAGTCAGGGTTTGTCCCTGCAGTTTAGAAAATTCCAAAAACTGCAGAATCACAAGAGTTTTCACCCTTACACTCCAACAAGACTCATGTTGCAGATGGAGGTAAAAAGGTGCTTCAAGCAAATGCTGTGAAAAAGGTACCTTCTGCATAATGGGTAAAGGGACTTTACTCGAGATACTTCCTGACCCACAAGAAAAATGGAGAATGGTGACCCATTTTAAACATGAGCTATCTGAACAAACATTTAAAAAAGGAAAAGTTCAAGATGTTAACACTGCAAAATGGAGACTGGCTTGGCTCACCGGATCTGAAAGACACGTGCCTTTACATATCAGTCAAGCAGAAAGCAGAGGTGGAGTTGAGCACCAGGACAAATGCTGTGGTACACAATGAAACAATCCAAGAACAGAGAACACAAGCCATGCAGCACCCATAGCAACAGTAAACTAGCAGGACACAAGTGTTAGCTGTAAAATCGGTCCTTTTCTTATTTAAGTAGTGCCATTATGTACACACAGTGTGAGCAAAAGATAGGTATGGCAAAGCCATAAAAACACCACTAACGTTTCACCTGGCTACCTCCAAGCTTCATCAGAGTGATCTGAATTGTATTACAAAAGTGCCCAACATATGTAACATATGTAACATAGAATGGTGAAACCCATAATAATATCAACCAATCAGAATCTTCCAATTATGGAAAGCAATTACATTTTAAAAAGCTGCATTGGAAGAGACCAGTTGCAGTCATTAAAACTACAAGAACATATGGACTTGCACAGCTACCTTGCTTTGGTAATTAGCCTACCATGCTGCAAAATATTAAGTGTTTATTTGCTTCTCAATTGCATGGTGGTCCTTGTCACAGGTAGTAGCGTGCTAAGATCCAGGCACCAACGTAGTTTGTAATGCATAACTACAGAATGAAGATTAAGCCTAGATCCCTTAAATGTATGTTAACTTCACATTTATATGTTTAAATATATTGCTCCTGGGGCAATATCACACTTTTATCTTTTACATTTCTTCAACAAAGCTGGCAAATCTATACTATAATTAATTTTGTTGTTGTTTTCTAGGTCCCAGTTCATAAATCCAAAGACTCTCTCCTGCCAATCAGTATCTCTATATCTCCTCCCCTTGGTCCCACCTTTATAAGTTATATGCCAATGAAGCTAATATTGTGTGTAATCAGGTGTATTTTTTACATGCTTCACAAAGCCATAGGAATCATCTCTTCTGGCAAGCGCCTGTACATGCTCACCTGCCTGGAGTTTGAATTGATGTGTTGTGTGGCCCACATAGTATACCCCACAGCTACAATTTAGTGGGTACAGTACCCCCTGAGAGGTACAACTGATGAAATGATGAAATCTCTTTCCTAGTTTTTGGATGTTGGAATGATTTACACGGTTGAATGTATTTACAATAAATACACCTCACACATTTGTAGGTTCCCAGTTTTGTGGGGTGGGGGGGGGCGCTAAACTGTGATCTAACTGATTCTGGGCCTCACAGAATATTGGTAACCACCATATCTTTGATGGTTTTATAGCGCCTGTAAACTACCCATGGACCCTCACTGACAATTTGTTGCAGCTTTGGTTCCAGCTGCAAAACAGACCAGTTTCCAACTGTAGTCTCTTTGATCTTTTCAACTCGTCTAGAATATGTGGTGACAAAAGGGCATGTATACTGGGAACTTCTGTTAAGTTCTGCTTATTGCAATGTATCTGCTCTATTGAGGTTTTCAACTGTTTCTACTGCATGCACTATGCTTCTATTGCTATATCCCCTCTCCTTGAACCGTGCAATCTTTGTATTGCATTTCAACTTGTATTCCCTTTGCTCAGAGCAGTTCTTTAACATCTGTGCTAATTGCCCCTAGGGGATGTTAAATTTTACATGGGGGGATGACAGCTCTCATATCACAAAAGGCTATTGCGATCTGTGGGCTTTTAAAATAATGTAGTACATACATCACCCTGTGCGTGGTGGTAAGTCTTCAGATCTAAAAAAGTAATTTCACTCAGATGGGTGTCATATTTATACCTTAGGCAGCTGCTTGTGCTCTCCATCTATTTCTCAAAGGAATCAAATTCCTCAATGGTGCCCTTCCACACAATCAGAATATCATCTATAAAGCGCCACCACAAATCCAGACAATTAAAGTATGGATTTATGGCAGTGCTGTACAGATGATCAATTTCCCATTTTCCTATAAATACATTTGCAAAACGGGGGGCCATAGTGGCCCCCATCGTCGTGTTCCTGGTTTGTAAATATAAATGATTCTGAAATAAAAATACATTTTTAGTCAGAACATTTTCAGCCAGTTCTACCAAATAATCCGTGGGCACTTCAACCTGCTGTTCTTCAGTCCTCTTATTCAAAACGTAGCCCATTGCCTGCAGTCCTTCTTCATGAGGGATCACTGTATATAATATTACATCCAGTGTTGCAAAAAACAGTCATGTCCCATGTCCAAATCTTCCATGAGCTTTATAAACTCAGTTGAATTCCTTATGTAGGAATATAGATTTTTAATCAAAGGTTATAAAAACTGGTCAATAAACAAGGAGAGGGGCTTGGTGAGCCACTCCTACCAGAAATGATGTGTCTTCCTGGTTGGCTTTGCAATCCCTTATAGATTTTAGGGAGAATATATATTTCTGGTATAACAGGGTAAGCGACAGTCATAGTTTTATACATGACTTCAAAAATGTACCCACAAATGAACCCCTTATTAAGTAAACCATCACTCCGTTGTTTAAATTCGGAAATACATGTATTACTAACCCTGGTATAAAACTGTTTATCAGAAAGCTGTCTCAAAATTTCTGAAATGTAGTCTGAGGTGTTCAATATGACAATAGCCCCTCCTTTATCGACAGGCTTTACTACAGTTTTTGTATTAGCAGCTGATTTGCATATGCAGCCCAGGATGCTTTGCATTGTGGGGGCATGTGTGATTTTGTATTTCTTTGAAACTTGGCTTTCCAGCCTAATGCCCCTTGGGGTAATCATTGTCTCAGTGCTTGTGCACAGAGGTTCTTTGTCTTTTAAATTGTTTTTTGTTTTAATTGGGTTCCCCATAACCCAGATAGACCATTTTAGGATAGCTGGTTCATTCCACTGGGGTCTGTCAAACAGATGAGGCATATGGATGAGTCCTGGTAGGACAAAACACATGTCTATGTCTTCTGTTGGCACCCTTTGCAAACTGTGAGAGGCCTTTCGGCACCATGGATTTCTGCTTTAAGTTGAACCAGCATAATATTCTGTGGTGATTTGCATATGCAGCCCATCATGCTTTGCATTGTGGGGGCATGTGTGATTTTGTATTTCTTTGAAAATTGGCTTCCCGGCCAAATGCCCTTTGGGGTAACCATTGCCTCAGTGCTTGCGCACAGAGGTTCTTTGTGTTTTAAATAGTTTTTTGTTTTAATTGGGTTCACCACAACATAACCCAGATAGACCATCTTAGGGTAGCTGGTTCATTCCACTGGGGTGTCAAACAGACGAGGCATACTGATGAGTCCTGGTAGGACGAAACACGTGTCTATGTCTTCTGTTGGCACCCTTTGCAAACTGTGTGAGAGGCCTTCGGCACCATGCATTTCTGCTTAAAGTTGAACCAGCATAATATTCTGTGGTGATTTGCGTATGCAGCCCATGATGCTTTGCACTGTAGAGGCATGTGTAATTTTGTATTTCTTTGAAACTTGGCTTCCTGGCGAAATGCCCCTTGGGGTAACCATTGCCTCAATGCTTGCCCACATATGTTCTTTGTCTTTCAAATAGTTTTTTGTTTTAATTGGGTTCACCACAACATAACCCAGATAGACCATCTTAGGGTAGCTGGTTCATTCCACTGGGGTGTCAAACAGATGAGGCATACTGATGAGTCCTGGTAGGACGAAACACGTGTCTATGTCTTCTGTTGGCACCCTTTGCAAACTGTGTGAGAGGCCTTTCGGCACCATGCATTTCTGCTTAAAGCTGAACCAGCATAATATTCTGTGGTGATCTGCATATGCAACCCATGATGCTTTGCATTGTAGGGGCATGTGTGATTTTGTATTTCTTTGAAACTTGGCGTCCCAGCCAAATGCCCCTTGGGGTAACCATTGCCTCAGTGTTTGCGCACAGAGGATCTTTGTCTTCTAGATTTTTTTATAGCCTTCATTTCAATGCTACTACAATTGGATAAAGCTGGTTCCATTGTCCTGTCACACAGGATTTCTAAATCCAGCGCACACTTCTTAATGAAGGTGGAAACAACAGGATTATACAAAAGGCAATACTGGGAACTAGCTTCAAAAGTATTGGTTTGTTCTTCCACTGAAGTATTATCTGTAACAGGGACACTGTTTTGTTCAGAATATACGCATTTAAACACAAGATTTCTTGCATATTTATGTAAATCAACACACACTGAGAATAAGTCTATGTCTTTTGTAGGAGAAAAAGACAGTCCATTACTGAGCACATTTTCCTCAACAGGTGTAAGTTGGTACTGTGAAAGGTTCACCATGGGGGTCAAAATGATGGAATCATTGGGGGTGGTCTCAATATATTGCTGAATTAATCAACGCTCTTTCTGTTTCCTCCACACCAACCTCCCCCCCCCCCAAGTCTTACTCCATGGACTTGGTAAGTGTCCTGGAAGCGAGTTTTGCGGTTGCTGCACCAAGTTCCCTGTGTTGGTAAATGTCTCGTGTGTTTTCCCCAAGTCTTCCTCCCCTAAAGGGTCAGTTTCAGAACCATCCATGTCAGACGGTCCAGTGGTATAGTCAAGTACTGTAGTATTGTCATCATCCCTCACATTTGACACTGTAGGCTTTTTTAATATTGGTTTCAATTTATTTGCATTTTCAATTTTACTGTGCCAATCATAGGCTCATAGGTTCATAGGATATTACGGGTTCAGTAGGCCAAAGACCTATAATGAACTCGCCACCAATTTACCTCTAGTGGTGGTAAGAGAATTTCTTTTCACCCATGTACATATCAGTCTTTTTTTAAACTGATCAAGATTTTCACTTTGTACAATAACACTTGGTAATGAATTCCATAAAGCTACCACTCTTGAGTGAACCAATTACCTCTCTTGGATGTTTTACTTACAGATTTATTACATTTCAAATTATGTGATCTTGTACTATTTATTCCCCTATACTATACCAAACCTATAGTCTCTAATATTGTTTCATCTCTAGATGCCTTAAAAGCTAGACATAAGTCCCCTCTAATAGCCCTATACTCCAGTGAATATAGTCCCAAATGTTTAAGTCTATCTTGATAATCATATGATTTAATATGGTTTATCTTCTTAGTAATCTTTCTTTGAACTTTTTCCACCATTACTTTACCTTTTATAGAGGTGGGTGCACAAACAGGTGCACAGTATTCTAGATGTGGTCTCACCAAACTAGAATACAGTGGTTTAAGCACCTCAGACTCCCTGCTCTTAACATGTCTAAGAATATGCCCCAATATTTTATTACACTTTTTAACTGTTTTAATTTATTAGTTATAATAACTCCAAGATCCCTTTCATTATCTGTAGTATCAAAGACTTTGTTATTAAGTGTATAGCTAATTCCTGGGTTATTTTTTCCAAAATGCATTACCCTACATTTAGCCGTGTTGAATTACATTTTATTTACCTTTGCCCATTGATTGAAATGATCTAGATTATTTTGTAAAGCAGCTGCCGTTGACTTATTATAGACAATTGCTCCAACCTTACAATCATCTGCATATTTGCCCACCCAGGCATTCTGTGATGTTTGTATTGATGCAATAAAAATATTAAAAAGGGTAGGATCCAGGACTGAACCCTGGGGAACTCCACTCGTGACTTTATCTCATGATGAAACATAACCCTTAATAGCAACCCTTTGTTTTCTTTGATCCAAGCAAGATGCAATCCATCTTATTAACTGAGGATGAAATTTCCATTTCAGCAGTTGTTCAATTAATACCCTATGACATACTGAATTGAAAGCCTTGGCATAATCTAAAAAGATGACATCCACCGGCATCCCCCTATCCAAAGCCTCACTTACCGGTTCAAAAAAAATTCAAAAGGTTTGTTAGACAAGTTCTTCCCTGCGAAAAACCATGTTGTGAAATGTGTAAACATTCCTTTTCTCTCATATGGGTAATTAATATTTGCTGCAATAGTTTTTCCAATAATTTACCAAATGCCGAAGTCAAACTAATTGGTCTGTAAATACCGACCTCCTGCCTACTACCACCCTTAAATAGTGGAGTGATGGTTGCCATGTTCCAAACTGAAAGAGTTTTACCCTCTCTAATAGAAGCATTAAAGAGAAGTGTAAGTGGTCCTTTCAGCTCTTGAGCTAATTCAGTAATACATTTTGACTGTATCCCATCTGGACCAGCAGATGTATTGGGTTTCATAGATTTAATAGCTGACATAACTTCTATTTCAGAAATTGTAATTGGAACAAATGTGCTATTTAAATTATCTAAATTTATGTCTTCTTTTGCCTGAAAAACACTTACAAAATAATTATTTAACTCACTTGCCATCTGCTGGCCCGGTGGCACTGAGGGCTGAGGTGCTGGACGCCTTACCTCGCGTCACTCTGGTGACCCATGTTCGGGAATGGACATGGGGTGCTGAGGGTTGGCAGGGAGGAGAAGGATCGAGCATCCCTAGGACTGCTCTCCTTCTCCGGGAAGGGGGGTTTGCAGGGCTCGGCGACTGCCTGTCACCTAGTGGAGGCTGGGAGGTGGCACGTCAGCACTGGAAGTAGATGAGAGTGCGGCAGGCTGCCACTGGCACCATTGCATGCCACACTTCAAGAGGGAGAATACAGGAAAAAGTGGAGTCCTCTGCATATGATGATGGTCCCCCTCCGTGATGGACTGGGAAGGCATCTCCCTGAATGCTAATCCGGACTGGTGGGTTGAGTCGCTCCCTACCCCCTGCCACAAAGGGTAAGTTGTGGGGTTATGGGGAGGGGTTCTCATACCCGGTGCCTACACAAGGGGGATGTCAGATGCTGGCAGAGAACTCCAGGAGGAGAAAATAGTAACTGCAAAAAATAAATAAATAAAAACTCACTTGCTATTTCCGTTTCATCATTTATTACCTCGTTACTAATAATACGTGGTCCAACATCATTTTGTGTTCCCCCTCATAGACCCAATATAATTGTAAAACAGTTTTTTATTGTCCTTTGTTATTTTATTTAATTTGATTTCATAATAACTTTTTGCTTTTCGTATCAAGTTTTTTGTTTTTTTTTGCCATTGTTTTAAATTTATCCCAATTAGTAGTTGTAAGTTGAACCTTATATTTTGCATATGCCCTTTTTTTCTCCTTATGTGTTTTTTATGGAATTATTTCACCACACTGGGATTCATCTATTTTTATTATATTTTGGTCAATCTGGGACCCAGGTTTCAATACATAAATTAATGTTTTTGGACAATATTTCCCAGATTCCATTTAAATCTAAATTCTGTAATTCAATTTGCCAATTCCAGGAAGCCAAGTAATGTTTTATACTATGGTAATCTGCCTTAAAGTAGTTTTTAATGACTGTTTTCCCTATTTTTATTCCTATATCTTTATTAATAGTAAATTGGACCATATTGTGGTCACTACCCCCCAATGGTGGTAGTACTCTTGGATTTGTTCCATTACTATATATAGTGATAAGAATTAGATCTAACAAATTAACCCCTCTAGTTGGTTCTTTAACCATTTGTTCTAAGTTATGTTCAATAGAAAAGTCCAAGAACCTTTTTTCAATTTCGCCCTTAGCTTCAAGGGTTACCCAATTAATATGGGGGAAATTAAAATCTCCCATAAGCAGATAGTCACTATTTAATTTCATGCTTTCTGACTCCATCATAAATAATGAATTCTCCTCTTTCTGCAAGTTTGGAGACCTATCCAGGCCCAATCGTTAAATTATTATTTTTCATTTTTAATTGCACCAAAACAATTTCACTTGATATCTCATTTCTTTGAGAAGGCTTAATTTCATAAGCATTAAATGCTTCTGCAATGTATAATGCAATACCACCACCCTGTTTTATTATCCTGTTTTTGAGTATTTTGGTGAAACCAGGAATATCAGTACACCAGTTGTCATTTCTATTCCAAGTTTCAGTTATACCACATACATTTATGTTATTTGTTGTTAAATAGTGTTTTAATTCATTCATTTTATTTTTAAGACTCCTGGCATTAATAAGTAAAATGTTTAGTTGTGGATACTCTAATTTTAACTTGCTACTAATTTTAGCATCAGTGCTATTATTAGGGAAATGCATGAGATCTTCTTTTTGTTGATTTAAACTTGTAAGACAGACAACTGGTGTTGCATCTTTTATAGTTGATCTATTGTTTGATATAGGGGTGAGAAGTACATCCCTCACCCCCTCCAAAACTAGCTTAAATGTTTATTTATGTAGTTATTAATGGGTTTTCCTATCAAAACACTCCCTTTCTTACTTGGGTGCCAACCATCCCAACAGTAAAGGTCATTCCTATTGTCAAATTCCTCCCAATTAGTTATACAACCTATTCCTTGTTTGAGACACCAGAGTCTTAGCCAGTTATTCAGCTGTTTAATCTTATGGCTCAATTCTGAACCTGCTTTCAGTACTAGCAGAATTTCGGATATTGCTATATCACAACTTTGTTCAACTAGTGTATTGGTTAATGCCACAATTTCTTGTTTAACATTCTGTAGTGTTTCATTATGAATATTATTTGTACCAGCATGAATAATCACTAATGGTCTTTCACCTGCGTTACTTAATATTTACTTTGTCATTCTTGTTATATCTGAGATCTTTGCCCCTCTAAAGCATGACAATGTGCGATTACTCTTGTCTTGGTATATCATCCTATCCAAGTGTTCTATGATTGAATCTCCTAGCATGACAATTTGCTTTTGGGTATTCACTACATCCATCGATGACTGGACATTCATATCCAGAATTGCTGAAGCAATTGGAATATCTGCTGTGAACCCATCTGTGTTAGCCAATACTGGTCTTACAAGACCCAAATTACTATTAATACTATCACTATTGTCATTTCGATCATTATGATCCATTAGATTACTGATAGTCCCATTATCATCATTATCCATGGGAATTAATAAATCTACTTTTCGCAAGGAAGGAAGTATATCCTTTATATTAGCTACAATATCTGGAAGAAGAGTAAGTGGTTCGAAACTATTGCAAGTGGGTAGAGTAAAAACATTTGCCTTCCTACCCTTTTTTAGAGCTCTAGAATTTCGTATCGTATACCATGTCTCATCAGCATCATTTAATTGAGCTTCCTCTCTGTTTCTTTTCCTGCTAGAAAACATTGGGTTAATCATGTTCTTGTCTTGTATAGGAACCCTTTCTGATATTTCCCTTTGGTCATGTACATCTGAATTTATAAACAAACCTGGCAATAAGGTTTTAGGATTAGTACTGATGTTATCTAACATGGATTCAGTGGGTTCTAAAACATTTGGTATGGCCATACTTATATCATGTTCAGCAAATCTTATTTGCACATTTCTCTGACTTAGTTCTAACTCGGACAGCCTAGCATTAACAAAAGGAAAGAATTGTTGAGTATCTAGAGGCCAGAGGGGCACAGGACCCTAGGCAGCATGGATTCACAGTGGGAAGGTCATGCCAGACGAATCTGATAGATTTCTTTGACTGGGTGACCGAAGTAGTAGATCAGGGAGGGGCTGTGAACATGGCCTACCTAGACTTTAGCAAGGCATTTGACACAGTCCCACACAAAAGATTAATATGCAAGTTAGCCAGCTTGGGGTGGTCCCAAGATGATAGCCTGGGTAAAGAATTGGCTGGAGAATAGGACACAGAGAGTAATAGTAAATGGAGTCCACTCAGAAGAAAGGAGGGTTACTAGTGGGGTACCAGTCAGATTAGGACCGGTCCTCTTCAATGTCTTTATAAGTGACATTGCAGAAGGACTGGAAGGAAAAGTATGTCTCTTTGCAGATGACACAAAGATCTGCAACAGAGTTGATGCACGGGTGGGGTGGAAAGGATGAGAAGGGACTTGGCAAGGTTAGAGGAATGGTCAAATGTATGGCAGCTTAGATTCAATGCTAAGAAGTGCAAGGTAATGCACCTGGGAAACAAAAACCCAGGGGAAGAGTACACAATGGGGGGTGAGATACTAACAACGACAAAAATGGAAAGGGACCTGGGGGTAGTCATATCAGATGACCTAAAGATGGGCAAGCAATGTGAGAGGGCAGCAAGGAGGGCTGGGGGGATACTGGGATGCATAGGGAGAGGCATCACCAGTAGAAAACAGGAAGTTATTATCCCTCTGTACAGACAGCTGGTGAGACCCCATCTGGAGTACTGTGTGCAGTTCTGGAGACCCAATCTCCACAAAGACATAGACAGGATGGAAGCTGTCCAGAGGAGGCAACTAAAATGGTGCAGGGTCTGCACGGAAGACATATGAAGAGAGACTTAAGGAGCTTAATATGTATAGCCTCGAGGAAAGGAGGAGAGGGAGCATGATAGAAACTTTCAAGTACCTCAAGGAATCAACAAAGTCCAAGAGGGTAGCATCTTTCAAAAAAAGAGGTGTGCAAGAACAAGAGGGCACAATTTGAAGATAGAGGGGAGGCGGCTCAGAGGTAATTTAAGTAAGTATTTTTTCACAGAGAGGGTTGTGGATGCATGGAACGGCCTTCCGGAGGAGGTTGTGGAGTCAAAATCAGTGGCGGAATTCAAGCATGCATGGGATAGTCATAAGGCAATTCTGGGGGGTGGGGGTAGGAAGAAGTAGGCTGCTGGTTAACTAGGATCTGCAGCTTATTCTGTAGGTAGGGAAATGGGCAGACTGGGTGGGCCAAGCGGTCCTTATCTGCCGTCAAATTCTATGTTTCTATGTTTCTAAGATGTCCCTACGAAGATTTTGATTTTCCTGGCATCTTGAGCAACTTGAGTAAGGCTCTGCTAAACTTGTAATCATTCTTGTCCCTAGTAAATTTCTTCTACGTTTGCTTTTTTAGCTGGATGTCATATCTAGAGACCATATCAAAAAGAGTTTTGTTGTATCTCTCAAACTCTCCTGCTGTGCACTTTGATTTTAACAGAGTTTCAGCAGTAGCAATGTCATGTGTCAGTTGTTCATACACAGGCTTCGCATGAGCAAGAATTCATTAGTATTTTATGGGTTTTCTCCCATCCCACTCCTGCACGTCCCTTACGTGACATACGCATGTGGAGGCATGCATGTCTTGTGGGATGCCCCACCCTACCAGTCGCCTGGTACCACCTGCCCTCATGACTAAACCTCCATTCAGTGATGGCAGGGCTATGGGCGGTAACCCCTCCCACCCTCCCTTATGATGGCACCCTGGTGACCTGAGGTCATTCCCAAACTTAGGTCACCAGTGCAGCATGAGGAAAGGCATCCAGCACCTTAGCGCTCAGCACCACAGGGCCAGCCCTAATTTTATATTTTTAAGTTAAGCCTCCTCCATGTTTTTCTGCCACTTGCACATAAAATCAGGATCATCTGTGCCATAGGATGGTTTTTGTAAAATATGTTACCACTGCGGTATGCATTTAACTTCAGTGTATGCCTTTAAGGTAGTTTTATGCCAAAACATTCTCCTACCTTAGCGTACCATCTTCTGCAGGTTCCTGAACACAGTTTTAGCTTCTTGTTCTGATGTAGGTTCCATGTTTCTCGAGCCTTGGTTTAAAATTGGGTTGCTGTCTCCATTAATAGATAAAATCTTGCCAGCAAATCCTCCTATCGAAATGCTCACTGTTCCTGTAGACTTTTCTCCATTCACTTGACTGGCCATTATTTAAAGAAATATAAAAACTAAATGTGTAATATTTCCCCAGAAGCAATATATTTAAATATATAAATGTGAAGTTAACATACATTTAGGGGATCTAGCCTTAATCTCCATCATGTAGTTATGTATTACAAACTAAGTTGGTGCGTGCATGCTACTACCTGTGACAAGGACCACCATGCAGTTGAGAAGCAAACAAACACTTACTATTTTGCAGCATGGTGGACTAATTACCAAAGCAAGGTAGCCGTGCTAGTCCATGTTTTCTTGTGTTTTTAATGGTTGCAACTGGTCTCCTCCAATGCAGCTTTTTAAAATGCCTTCCATAATTGGAAGATTTTGCTTGGTTGATATTGTTATGGGTTTCACCATTCTCTGTTACATATATTAGGCACTTTTGTAATACAATTCAGATCACTCTGATGAAGCTTGGCAGTAGTCAGGTGAAACGTTAGTGACATTTTTACAGCTTTGCCCTACCTATCTTTTGCTCACACTGTGTGTGTTATGGCTCTACTTAAATAAGGAAAAGGACCGATTTTATATCTAATGCTTGTGTCCTGCTAGTTTACTGTTGCTGTGGGTGCTGCGTGGCTTGTGCTCTTTTTACATACCAGTCAAGCCCAGTCACAGAATGTAAATCAGATTCAGGTTAAGGAATTGCCAGTTCCAATTCACAGTCCTTCCCTCTGGCCTATAATTAGCACCAAGGGTATTCACAGAGTGCCTAGCCATATAGTGGTAGCAAATTTGTGGAGGCAAGGGGTGGTAGTTTTTCCCTACCTGTATGAATGGCTACTTTGAGAAAAATCACCCCAGAAGGCCAATCCTCCATTCTTCTGACACAGGGCACCCTGGAGGTCCCGGGCTCCCTTAATCCCACCTCCCTCCAGGACACCCTACAATAATACTACAGTGATGCCAAAGCCTGGTTTAAAGAGCACAGACTTGTCATTAACCTCAAAAAAACCAAAACAATGCTTTTTGCCCACTCCCAAAACAAAGCCTGCAACTTCCCACTCTATATCCTCCCCAGTACCAAACAACTGCTTAACCAAGTCTGCTCCTACAAATATCTTGGGGTTTCTTTTGACTCAGCCCTCACCTACCACACCCACATTGATGCCCTTGCATCCACCACTAACACAAGGCTTGGCATCCTCTACCGCTGTAAACACTGCCTCCCCCTGATGCTCTCTGACTTGCAGTTACATCTTCAGTACTGTCCCTAGTTGACTATGGCCTGCCAGTCTATGGTACTGCTGACGCTACCGCCCTCAACAAAATTAGGCTCACCCTTAATAAGGCCTGCAGGCTGATTACTGGTACCCCCAGGCTCACACACACTTGTCAAATCTATCACAAGGCAAAACTGCTTAACCTAGATGAACGGATATGCTATCAAACCTGCCTCATCACAAAAAAAAACTCTACTCGGACTATCCCCTCCCAGGGTGACAGCCTCCATCCGCCATACCCAACCCACTTTCACAACCCAAACCTCTGACAAGACCACTGTACTGGTTCCCAGATCCAGGACCACCCATGGTCAGAGGTCCTTCTGCTACAGAGCTCTATCCTGGTTTAACTCTCTCACTGCTCCCATCTCCAATGCCCCCATAATCTCCAACTTCAAAACCGCCCTCCGGAGCCAACTATTTAACACTCGTAGCTGCTCCTGTCTCTAAATATGGCCTCAATCTCTCCACACTTGACAACATCCACTGGGCGTCACTCCACCTCACCCCACCAACTTCTCCCCCATTGCATATTGCCTCTGTTAATACCAGCATGTGCTCAGCTGTGTCAATGTAATTGCAACTAAGTTGTATCAATGTAATTGCGACTAAATTGTATAAATGTATGAACCCACTCTGTATATCTCTAAGGATGTGACTTTTATGCTGTAATCTAAATTTGTTCTGTCTGTCCTCTATGTGACGAGGTACCTTTGGAAACAAGCCTCTGGCTCAAAGGTTGTAAGCTGATGTACAAATAAATAAATAAATGTACAAAAGTTACAATCAGGCCCTGTTCAAATTCTGGACTTTATAGGTGCAGACCTGGATACCCTGCAGGGGAAAGCATTCTTTCCCCAAGCAAGGGTGACAAATCTGAGTACAACTGCAAAATCCTTCAAGGCAGGTCAGCCCAGACCTGCAAGGGATTTCCTGTGCTTGCGAGGCCACATGGCATCATCCACTGCAGTGGCACCAGCTGCTAGATTCCAAATGAAAGGTATCCAATACCACCTGGTGAGCCATTGGTACTAAAGGTGGGAACCACTTTCAAAACTAGTTCCAGTCACAAAATCCCTGCTACAGGCACTGGTATGGTGGAAAGGAGGAAAGCAACCTCAGAGAGGAGGCTCTCTTCCTCTAGCAATCACCTATGGCCACACTCACAATAGATATCTACCTCCTAGGTTGGGGCACAAAGGGGTTATTCTGCTTTCTGGTTCATGCTACCATCCCCGGGGGCCATTGGTTTTGGAAATCATCAAGTTAAAGTCTGAGCTTTTTCAGTTCTGAAGCTGGGTGGAGTCTATCCTGCCTTATGCTGTCATCGGTTGGGGTAAGATGCCATTTCATGCTATTCTAACTGCCACAAGTGTACCAGTAACTTTTACATTGTCCTCCAGCTCCATGGAGCTGTCCTAGATATAATTTATTTCTTAATTAATTAAATATGCGTTTTTTATTCCCCCACTGCGGTGCTGGCTGCATTTTTGTGTTCTACTGGCTAACCACCTTTGCCCCTCCAGTGTTACCTCTGCACCCCTCCTGTGCATCTATGTGGTATATGCAGGGGTCTACCTTAACCTTTTTTTTGCACTAGCCAGCAGGGCAAGTTGATTCAAAATTGCACTAGTCCGCAGATGGTTGCACTAGCCCTTAATTACAATAGTAAATTTTGATCACTTATACAGGAAACAATGCAAGCAAAGGCAAGAAATACTCTGATTATTGCACATTTATCCTGCTCCCACATTGCTTCCAGCTCCACATCAGAAAAAAAGACTACAATGCCACCACAGACAGTGAGCCTCCCTTTGTTTCGTACCATGGCCTCCTCTCTTCCTCTTTCTGCCCCCCCCAAACAGAGGGAGGACATCACAACAGCAAATGTTCAAGCAAGCAGTCCTAGCTCTGTGCACACAATAACTGACATCATCATGTACCTCACCACACTGTCACCACCACCCACAGGGCAATGAACAGAGTCAGGCAGAGAAAGGCACTCTCAGCCCCCACCCTATAGTCAACTGGAGACCTGCACTTCTGAAAGTTTTTGTACAGTCTCAAGTGAGCCAGGAGCACATCTAAGGTTTCTTTGAGGTGGGGGCTAGACAACCCTAAGGGGCTTGGGAAATTGAAAACTATGACATTTTTATTTGTAAAAGTATTGATTTTAATATGCTCTGCCCCAACAATAACATATTTTTCTTTAACACTGTTCTTTAATCAGCCCAGGGGAAACAGTACACAGGCATAATGCTATACTATCTCTGTTTCTGTATAGGATGATCTATGCACCCTAGGAATACCTACTTCAAGGTTTTAAATTATGTATTTTATCAAGGTTTATTTTTGCACCATACATGATCCAAAGTTGTGTTTTTAGGATGAAAGCACATGATGAGTGGTATACGGGTGGAATTGTATGGATGGTGATGACTGGCATGGCCCATTCAGAAGAGCTGGAGACCCCCTACACTTGCCAGTAATGGCAGCTATGGATCTATGGATGGTCACTTCAGAGTCTGGTCTGCAGTGATGTCCAGGGAAAGAACAGAGTTAAGAGATTTGGAGGGGAGAGGGAAGTTATGGTGAGGCTGGAATAAAACCCACCACCTGCAGGGCCGATCTTGTATACCTCTGCTTTTTGTCACTGAAATGTTGGATACAAACACTCAAAATGTAGAGAAATGAGGGGCACTAGTCTTAATAACATTAGACAAATTGTTAGACATAGACACTTTGAGAAAACTGGAACCTAGTGATTTAACAGCACTCTACCCTTGATCACACACCCTGGACACTAGCTGAAAGTCTTAGCAGTGGTGTGATAATGACTCACATTGAGTCTTTTGTGAGATCCCTCTCTTGAACTGCCAGATAATTGCAGCTCTTAATGAGCTATTAATCACACCTGGCCATCTGGAACTTTGAAAGAGATTAGCATTTGGATTAGAGAATGCTAAAGTACAGACTTTTTTAATTTCATTAACAGCCATGAAAATATGCACTAGTCAAGACGGGCAGGTAGACAGTTAGCTGAACTAGCCCTGGTCAATTTGCACTAGTGTTTGGGCTAGTAAAACAATGTTAAGATAAACCCCTGGGTATATGTGAAGCAGAGTGCAGCTCACAGGTTCCCTGGCAGGGAACACATGCACCTGTTCCTAAAAGGTGTCCTCTGAAGTACCCTAAATTTCCAGGTTGTTACCATTGAGAAACACCATACCACAGATTCATGAAGGCTTGGGGGACTTTTTTCTCCTTCATTTCACTTCCCTACTATTTACACTTTGAGCTTAAACTCTAACTGATGCATTAACAAGTTTTTTTTTTCCAAGGAATATAATATATACAGCAGTATACATTTTTACAGTACATACAGTAATGCCCATTACATTCCAGTTGCATGCAATAACAACTGGCAATACCTTTTTTAAATGTCCAGTATACAGTACCACTGGCACTGTGCTGGTGTTATAGTCCTTCAAAACTTTTTTTTCTCATCAGTCAGTTCCTGTTTTGTTCTAGGTTGTCTTTCTGTGTATGTGCATTTTTATTGCATGCCAAGTCATCTGTATTTTTTAATAACTGGATACATATTTGGAGAAAAGATAACACAAACTAAGAAAAGAAGTAAGAGTATATGTCATATAACTATACTGAAACTAAATTACATTAAATATTTTCAAATAAACATGTAAAACGTAGACAACGATGGCAGAAAAAGACCAAAAGTACATCCAGTCTGCACCATGATGGTGTTTTAATCTAGTTAACCCCCTTAATGTCATATTTTCTGTTTACCAACATACAGTAAAGCAAGCAAACACCCAAGTCCTGGTCTTCAGTAGCACTGAACAGATGGTGGTGGAGCAACTGCACATGGTAATTTACAAAATGGTTAACAAGATTCTGAGGCCTTTTCTGCAATTTTTTCCTGGAAGGTCACCATTTTCAGTTCTTAGTTATACTCAGAGTTATACTCGGAGTTTATAAATGTACAGAAGGCTATTTGCCCATTGTGGTACTTCTCCTGTCAAGCGGGTTAGTAGGTATCCAAAGGGGTTAGTAGGTATTGATCTAATTTGAATTTAAAGGTGGTAAAAGAAACCACTTCAACCACTTTTCTGGGCAGAGTTTCATAATGGTACTATCCTTTGAGTATAGAAGAATCTTCTACTATTTCTCTCAGGAAAGGTTAGCATTAACTGATGACTATGGCTTCTAAGGGAGAATTCCCTTTGGTTTTCTGTCAGTCCTAACTCCGCAAGTAGTTGTTTGTCCCTTGATATGTGGTACATCTGCAATAAATCCCCCCTCCCCAGTTCACCTGAGTTCCAGAGTGTTTAGATTTAGTTCAGTAAGCCTTTGTACATAGTTCATATTGTGCAGTCCATCCACCAGTCTAGTTTATTTATTCATTACTGGGATTACAAATACCTTTGAACCTGGGGTTCTTTTACAAAGGTTCCACATCAAGGGAAGCAACAATGTTGTACACAGGTAGACTAACAGTAAGATAAATAAAGTAGAGAATTGCAAAGCAGTGGAATACAGAGACGTTACAAATTGGCAAGACGGGATACAAAAATAATCCAGTAGGAGGACAACTTGACAGCTATAAAACATAACAATATTACAACAGAATGAGGGAGCAGTCCAAAATATAGCAGCCTTTATCCAACTAAGAGCTAACAAGGGGCAGTAACGGCAGGAGGAGAAAGCAACAGGGGGAGTGGAGGAGGGAGGAGGGAGGGAAGAGGTGAGGTAATAGAGGTAGTCACTAGAGGGGAAGGGTAAGGGGTAGTTGGTGGTAGGTATGGTGGCAACTAGGGAGGCAGGGGCAAAGGGGAGTGGCAGGGATGGGCTAAAGGGCACAGTCACATTTACTTAGTGTTACAAGGTGCCCACGAAATATGGATTTGAAAGTGCCAAGATTGGGTACAGAAAGGACTGTGACAGGGAGCTCCTGCCACTCTTGAGGACTGACCTTTTCTTAAATCTGTTGCAACAGTTCTTCTATTTCGTAGTCTAATCTATCTTTTACAATTTCTAGTCCATAAGGTTGGCCACCTATGGGCATTCCCTTCCCTTTCTTGACTATGCTATAGTGTCCTCTTTAATTTTCTTTTCCCTCTCAGGTCCTTGTACAGGGAGGTTATTGTAGTGACCTCCAAGCATATGTAAAACAGGTTGTGCGTATCATTGTTGGATTTAGTATGTAATAGCACTATGTCATGAAATACCTTGATGTATATACCTTATGTTTACAAAACCTGTAAATGTTGAAAATACCATGGCACTAGGTGTTTTTGATAAAGGTTAAAAGTTACCAGGGGACTGTATGATGAAAATTAAGTTAGTTGTGTTATTTAAAATTCATGTAAATTGCTTTAAACTGAACAAGTCTGAAAGTTCATGGTGATTTGCATATACGCCATGATGCTTTGCACTATGAAAGTATGTGTGATGTTGTGCTTTTTTGAAACTTGGCTTATTGTTAGTGCCATTTGGGGTAGCCCATGTTTCAGTGCTTATGTACTGAGGGTCTTTGTCTTTAGCTTATTTTTTTTTTATTTGAGCCCCCACTACTCAAGCAAACAAGGCCCATATGGGGTGGAGGCTGAATCTCAACTGCAGAGTTAGAGCAGAGATTAGTGAGCCAGTAGGTGCTGGCTAAGTGCAGAAAAAGGACATACATAGTCTGTTGCTGCAGACTGAAGAAAGGATATGCCATTGCTTAAGGTTATGTCCTGCATTTTGAATAAACATCACACAGAGATTGTGTGTTGAACTTGAAGTTCGGTGTCTGGTCCATCTGTTTTCCCACAACCCCTCCATAGACTTGGTGTCGTAAGTGGGGTAACTTGATGGAAGCATCTGGACTGGCTGAAGAGGGACATTTTCTGGTGGATATCACCCAGATATCCCAGGTGGATCGATGCACTAGGAGTTGCCAGAGGAGAACCCGGAGAAGAAAGTCCATGGCATTCTGACCAGAACCATGGCTGACAGACTGGAAGAGAAGCTTCTGCCTGGACTGGACCTGGGATCTCAGAGGATGGCCTATCCTGAAGATGATGAAGAGATGCAAAGGGGATGAGGAGCTACCATGGGGTCGAGGCAGACCAGAGATGCAAGATGACACCCCAATGGTTGAAAACCTGTTAAGGCTAATACGGTGGATGACTGGGCAATGGCTGGAGGCAGATTAACTACACAGAGAGGCAGAACACCAGCACCAGGTGCTTGAGAGGTCCTTGCCAGAGAGTTTGGATAAAGAATCAGAGGAGGATTTTTCATGGGCTCAGCTGGAGGAGGACCCCCCTGACTGAGCAGGCTATTCCTTTATTGCCTCTGTTCCCAGGATGTTACCTGTTGGAGGTTGGTGATGAAAGTATGGAACTTGAATGTGAGACCCCTGGTAAGACTGTGCCTAGTGATATTATGCTGGGGTTGAAGACTTCAAGCAAGCAAGAAGAAGTCTATGAGGCTGAAGGTACTTTTTCTTGTATTGTTGCAGCTAAATCTATTAACAGTATTGACTGGGGTATACTGCAAGCTAAAGATACTAATGTTGCCAAACTGTTACAATATGTTAAGATCAAGGAGGTGGTACATGTGTTTTGTTAATTTTTTGATAGAAAACCTACAAAGGAGGAGGTGGATGGAAAATGGATTGGAACCTGTGTTGGGGTAACACCAAAAGAGTGTCTACCCTCAGGTGTCTGTGTTAGCAGCAAGTGAAAATAAGTGAATCAAGAGACATAGTGGGTTTATATAGAGGGGCTGAACCTAGGACTGTGCCCCCTGCTTAAAACTGACATGTCTGGTGGGGTTGGAGCAGGTAATTACTCACCTCAGCAAAAGTCTTTCTATGGTACTGGACTTTATAGCCATTCAGATTTTTGGTTAAGAAATATGACAGACTTTCCCTAACAGGAGCTGGGAAGGTACTGTTAGTCTCTGTTGAGAAATGTGTTAATGCCTCAGGGTAAAGAATGATAATATCCACTATGTTTATGATAGAATGTCTATTGTTAATAGGGACCCTGAGACAGAGCTTCTGAAGATGGATGGGTGGAAGGGATAGGAAGGTGGTAAGCAGTCTGCAATAACTGATTCCCTCTTAAGGTGGGGGGTATGTGACAGGGTGCTCCTACCACACTTGAGGACCAACCTTTTCTTAAATCTGTTGCAACAGTTCTTCTATTTCTTAGCCTAATCTATCCTTTACAATTTCTAGTCCATAAGGTTGGCCACCTATGGGTACCCCTGTCCCTTTCTTGACTATGCTATAGTGTCTTCTTTAATTTTCCTTTTCCCCTCTCAGGTCCTCATACAGGGAGGTTATTGTGGTGACCTCCAAGCATATGGAAAACAGGTTGTGTTTATCATTGCTGGATTTATTATGTAATAGCACTATGTTATAAAGTACCTTGATCTATATACCTTATGTTTATGAAACCTGTAAATGTTGAAAATACCATGGCACTAGGTGTTTTTGATAAAGGTAAAATGTTACCAGGGGACTGTATGATAAAAATTAAGTTAGTTGTGCTATTTAAAATGCATCTAAAATTGCTGTAAACTGAACAAGTCTGAAATTTCATGGTACTTTGCATGTATTCCATGATGCTTTGCATTATGGAAGTATGTTTGATGCTGTGTTTTTTTGAAACTTGGCTTAATGTCAGTGCCATTTAAGGTAGCCCATGTTTCAGTGCTTATGCACTGAACTTCTTTGTTTTTAGATTTTTTTTTATTTGAGCCCCCACTACTCAAGCAAACAAGGCCCGCATGGGGTGGAGGCTGAATCTCAACTGCTGATTTAGAGCAGAGATCAGTGAGTCAGTAGGTGCTGGCTAAGTGCAGAGAAAGGACATACAAAGTCTGTTGCTGCAGGCTGATGTACTGAAGAAGGGATATGCCATTGCTTAAGGTTATGTCCTACATTTTGAATAAA
The DNA here is from genome assembly GCA_016271365.2 of Neoceratodus forsteri. Taxonomy (NCBI): domain Eukaryota; kingdom Metazoa; phylum Chordata; order Ceratodontiformes; family Ceratodontidae; genus Neoceratodus; species Neoceratodus forsteri. Next base: position 1,267,954,207 of record CM057449.1, on the reverse strand, counting down.
CTTCACACAGAGATTGTGTGTTGAACTTGAAGTTTGGTGTCTGGTCAATCTGTTAACCCGCAACTCCTCCACAAGGACTTCAGTAGGTAGATCTTTCAACCATGTTGGTGTTCTGTAACTGAAAGTACACTGGTCTTGTGAAGTCTGGCATCGAGGAATAAGAAAAGACTGTTTAGCAGCACTCCATGTGTTGTGTTGATTTGCCATAGTCAGGAGCAGGGGCTGAGTGGAGGGAGGAGTTCAGGCGAGACATACAGTATTTTTTTTTGCAAAGAGACAGACTTGATATTTTATTCTACCATGTAATTGAAGCCATTTGGTTTGCAGACATAGGTCACAGGTATGTGCGTGTTTATTGGCACCAGTTCTCAACCTGCAAGCCTTATTTAGCAAGATCATCAAATTCTTGTGGGAGATCTCAGTAGCAGTACTGTAGATTATCAGTCCATAATCTACGATGGACAGGATAGAGCTAGAGCTGGTGACTGCTATTCTTAAGGCCACAGGTGTGAGACAGTGCCTATGTCTGTAGAGGACCCTAGTCCTACTGTTTACTATCTTGAAGATATGATTGACATGCAGGGCATATAACAGTGAGTAGTCCAGTGTAATACCTAGATATCTGAATTCATGCAACATTTCCAGGGATTGATTTAGGTTGTTACAGATGGTAAAGCATGCATGTTTGTATTTGTTTTGGGGGCTAGCAAATAGCATTATTTTTGTCTTTTTATAATTCATTAACAGTTTGTGGTTGGCAAACCAGGATTCTACTTTTGAGAAATTGAGCTGAAGATCACTGGTGAGTGGGTGGAGGTTGGAGTGGCTAGAGAAGAGAACAATGTCATCTGCATAGAGGACAAGGTTGCTATTGCAGGCTTTTTGTAGAGTATTTATTTATTTAACATTTGATAACTGGGAAAGGCACCATGAGCAGAAACTTGTTTTCAGATGCAACCCGAATTTTTAGGAAAAGGCTGAAAAGTAAGGGCCCAAGGATGGATCCTTGTGGGACACCAGAGCAGACTGGGAGAATACTTACTTCCTCTTTTCACCTATTCTTTCCCTACCTCCAGGCACAGGTGGCTTGGGTTTGAATGCGCATGTGCACAAATGAACATAGCATGGCAGCAGCTGGCATCTTTCCTCCCCTGAGCCACTCCATTTCACTGCCACCTATGGTCACTCAGGTGGCAGTAATGCGATGGAGTTGGCTGCCCTCCCTCCTCAGCAGAGGAAAGTGTCCTCTGGGACACTTGATCCTCCTTCCCCCAGTGATCCCTCAGCTGCATGTTTCTTTTCAAATGCTTTGCAGTCATGGTGACCTTTTTATGGAGTAAAAAACTGGATGTGTAACCCCTTCAGTTTTGGGGGATTTACCTAACCATTGGGGCCCACAGTCCCAGGACTGTTGATTTGGTGCAGTCATCATCTTTGATTTTCTTGGTTCTCTTCTGCACTTCATAGCTGTTCTCTGCCATGAATGGAGTGGAGCATATTGATGCTCTCAATGACTGAGGCAGTGTTCCGATGACTAGCTGAACAGGACAGCTAAGCATGACAACGTACACACCAACTAGGAGCACAAATGCTTATTTAAGGACAGGAACCTTTCAAATTTAAAACTTTGGGCAGAAAACCCTAGGGACTGCATGGTGGCAGCCATCCTAGCCACCTCTGACACCTGGGAGATATAGCAATAGAGTCAAAGGGTGGCAGCACAGCCAGTCAGGTTTCAGAGCCTGCCTAGGAACAACAGATGACTGGTGGAAGGTTTCATGTCATAATAGTGATTGCAAAATAGCGATCGCTATTATGGTGAGGTGTATATAGCTGAAAAGCAAATCAGCGGTATACGCTCCAGGGCGACGAGATAGCTGGACAAGTAAACAAGTGTTTTTGCGGTGGGGCTATGCCCCCCCACACCCCCTGCACTTGCCTGAAAAAGGATTTCTCAACTCCAGGGGGTGCATGTTGGGGAAGGAGCAATATCCCTGCATCGGAATAAAATTAAGTGCTGCAGCTGCAGGCAGTGGCAAAAGTTTCCAGCACCCGGTCCTGAACTCTGTACCTGCCGCACCTGAGCTTAATCACCCACACCACCATACCACATGGCTAGCTCAGTGGCACCAGGTACAGCAGTCCCCCAAACCCCTTTCCCTGTCCCTCCCATTTCCTTCATTATCCCCCCCTTCCTGTCTCCCTGCAGTACACTTGCGATCATGTGGTATCGCTATCCTTCCACAGTAGCCCAGGAGGAAAGTGCTGAATATGAGTCGCTGTTTTGACGGTCGCTCATGTTCAGCCACCTTCCTCACTGGATATCCTGGTGGAACACAGAAGGACTTCATTAATGCATCCAAGAGCAAGAAGACCAATCAGACATTAAGGATACGTCAGATTGTCCCCTGTGACTTACAGAGGGGCTTCAATCAGTGGGAGGACTAGATCCACTAGTGAACACGAGGAGTCGCTCCAGAATTTTTCAATTCTCTATCAGAGGTAGTTTTAAGGCAAAGCTACTGCCTGAGCATGCCAGCATTTGGAGGACAGCTGGAGGCTTTCACAACCTAAGGTAAGGAGGCATTTGCTGGAGACTGCTACACTCAGAAAAGAGAGGGAGAGAGAGATACTGTACCCAGAAGCTATAGGGGACAGACTGCATTAGAGTCAGCCTGCAGCCAAGCAGTATCTCCAGAGACATTTCAAGAGTAAGCCTGAATGGTCCGAGCTGCAATGGAGCCAGAGAGGCCTGGAAACCACCATGCTAGCCAACATAGCCAGGTGACAGCCTGCAGAGGGAGTTGCCTTGGGTTGTGCAGAGGGTGACTTTGCCAACCCAATTTGTATCTGACCACTTTATGAGAGAGAGAGAGTGAGTGACTGATGGTGAGAGTCAAGCTGACCTGCAAGGTACTAGAGGGAGACCAACAAAAGAGATCTGAGGGAACTGTCAAGATTATGTGGATGAGAATCAGTGAATCTAGCCTGTACTGCAGAGAGCAGGTGGAAAATGTTGCCAACAAGGGTAAACCATGAATAGCCCAGCAAGGCATTGGGACTGGTACCCCATCACTTTTGTAGACTAGTTTAGATAGGGCCACTGTTGGGCTTCAGTTTATGGACTAGGACATGTGGCCAGGATTACGGTGTTGGGTTTGCTACCAATAACTTGTTTAAGTGCAACAACACTGGCCAACCACATAGAACTATTGTCAGGCCTGAAACATTCCTGCACCTGAATACCTAAGCATCCCCGGGTCCTCCCTAGGACTATGAGTAGGAAAACTGGTACCAGTGGGGCATGGGTAATGCCTAACAATACAGTCAAGCAGAGGCACAGGGTTGGTGGTGGGCTGCACATATACACGTAAGTTCGGGTAGTTATATATATTGCATTTCTAATGTTTCCTTCCCTAGAACCCCAATCCTGCTTACCACTAACAGATACCCTGTTATTTGTTTGCATATTTGTGCCATGAACATATTACTTGGAACATGAATGTCTTTTTTTATTATGACAAAAACTTACATTTTTAGGTTAACAGTTTTTGCACTATATAGGAGATGGGTGAGGTGTGTCAGCGGGGACCACAGTTGGTTGGTACTGTTTCCCAGAGGTTAGTACTAATATATGACCTTGCCCACTTAACTTCCCTGCATGGAAATATGGGACTCCCCACAGGAGTAAACAACCTAGGCCCCATAACCTTATTTGAGTCCATAAGGTAGTGGTAAAGAACTAAAAATCTACAGTGATCCAGTGCACACATTTGGAGGCACCACTGGGATCTCCATTTTAACAGCTGGGCAACCCAGAGACTCCAGTGCATGTTGGGAACAGTTCTGGGCCCCCATGAAATGTTTTATTTGAAAATTAGAATGGCCTGCATGGAGGTAAACAGTGGGTATTGTGCAGAGGGAATGGGCACCCAGAGGACACTGGCAGCTGCTGGGAAGATGGCTCATAAATTGATAATAGTGAACACATTGGGAGTGGATCAGCTGCAGACCCAGATTAATGAATGTCAGGAGCAAGTAAAAGAGGTTTGAGGCCATAGCTGCACTTCAGAGTTGGTGAAGGTACGATTGAAGGAATCTACCATGGAGAGGCCTGGTAATGTGTATTTGGGCACCCTCCTGAGAGATACCCAGGCCAGGTGCTCTGTACTGAGCCACTGCAGCATGGAACAAGACAGTGGATTGAGATATTCTGTTTCAGATGTGAAGGAGAAGGACATCTGAGAAGAAGATGCCAATTGCAAAAGATGTGATGGAGGTTAGAGAGCAGTTCTTGAGAGAACTATGAAACTGTGAGCCTTCAAGAGGGTCAGGAAACAATTTGAGAAGGGAACTATGGATATGAGGACCCACTGGAAGGTGCAAGTAAGTAGCACAGAGGTGCCAGTGATTCTGACTGCTCCACCAGTTCATCTGTGTCATTGACAGAAACTTAGGGCTTAAGAGCAAAAATGATCAGCCTGGTCTTGGAGGTATAGAGTGCAAGAAGCATAGAGAAATGTGTGGAGAGCTTTCTGCTGTGCAAATTGATGATGGAGGGAGCAGTTGTGGAGCAGCATGTGCTGAATTTACCTTCTTGTCATAGTACCTGCTTTGGCTGAGAAACCAGCCCAGACTACATTGATGAGGGCATGCAGTTGAAGGGATATTGCTCTGCAGTAGATCTTCCCAATTTGTGTGCAGACTTTGAAGAGATGAGAGAGCCACTAGTGTTGAGTTGTTTTTGCCTACTGGATAAAATCAGAAAACACCATTGAGGAGAAAAATGGAGATACCCTGTGAATGGAAGCTGCTATGAACCCATTTCGACTGAAGGTACTCTTTTACTGGACAAAGAGATGGGAGTCATGACCCTGAATTCTGATGAGAAGTGCCTGGTCTGCCCCATTGTTCTGAGAGTGTTCATACTTGTCATCAGCTTAAAAAGTGACTCTCCTGGTGCCTCCCCTGACTGGCTTATGTATGATGTATACCAAGGGATCTGTAGTGTATCATACCTAAATCTATGCCCCATATTGCTGTTGCTAGTGTCCGTGTGTATGTATGTTAATGTTCAGGGATGTCACACCAAGAAAATTTTTTTGGGGAGTACATGAGTAAATATTTTTAAAGGGAACACTAAATTACACTTTTGTGGTCTTTTTTTTAGCCCAAAATGTACTACTTGGCTGGGAATTTGGTGGGTACTTGCCCCCCAGCATCTATGGGCATGACAGCCCTCTTAATGTCAGTCTTGTATACATGTTAGCCAGGAAACAATTTATCTGTCTAGCTTGCTTACCTTGATGCTGGCCAGTATGATCCTTAGGGTGTTTGTCAGACAGCCTGTTTAATTGATGTTTCCTATACTAGATGAGAAATTGGTGTCTAGACAGCTTGTTTATGCCACTGCTAAATGCTGCTTGGCTAGAGATCATTTGTATAGACTGGAGTGCCTATTGTTAAAGCATTTTTTACCAACTGACTTTGTTGATCTAGATGTCAAGTGGTCAGTTGAGGTTTACTGTAAACCCCCCAGTGTGTGTAGGGTTACCAGGCTTTGCAGAGCACACTGTCAGCCTGCTACTGTTGCTACTCTTCAGTCTCCAGCATGGCTGACTGGGAGAGTGAAGAGGAGTGCTGCCTTTTTTGGCACAGGCAGTGCTCATTATCTCTGTGGCTCTCTACTGCACTGCACAGATGTTCCCTGCCACCAAAAGAGTGGAATGTATTGCCACTCCTGATGAATAGGGAAATCCTCTGATAACCATCCCAACTTAATTAGCCAACTAAGCATGACCAAGTGCACTCGAACTTGGGGCACAACTAAATGCCTGAGGGCAAGAGCCATTTAGATCAAAGACATTGAGCTGAGGGGACTGTGTAGTGGTATCTATCTTTGCCTTCTTTGACCTCCAGGAGATATGGTAATGGGGTCAGAGGGTGCAGGACAGTCAGTCAGGCTGTAGAAACTGCCTGGGAACAACAGAGTGCTCTTGTGACACAGGAGGAATTCATTAATGCACCCAGGAGTGAGGTGAACTATCAACCATTGAAGATCAGCCAGCAAGCCAGACACCCCCCCCCCAAATGACAGAGGGTCACAAGCAATGGAAGAGGTGGACCTACCAGTGTACAGCAGCTCTTCCAGAACATTTCATTTCTGCATTACAGAGAGCTTGGTGGCAGAGCTGCTGATTAAGCATGCCAGTGCTTGGAGGACTCCCTGAGGTTCTTACAGTCCATGGTAAGGAGGTGTTTGTGGGGCTTCAGCAGAAACTGAAAGAGGAGACTGCTACATACAGAAGGGAGAAGGACAGAGCTCCTGCACCCAGCAGCTTTAGGGGACAGACTGCACTGATATCACCTTACAACAAAGGAGTGTCTTAGAAGAAACATTCCTAGAGACAGGTCTGAATGATCTTAAGTGCGACAGAGCCAGCGAGGCTTAGCCACCATAGTCAGGTGACAGCCTGCAGTTGGAGTTACCTTGGGTAGGGCAGATTGTGAGCTTGTCAGCCCAGTATCTGTCGAATGAGAGAGAGAGAGAGAGAAGCTGACCTGTGAGTACAAGAGGGAGACCAGCACAGGCAGGCTAAAGGAGCCATCAAAGGTGTGATAGTCTGTGAACAAGGGCTGGTAAATCCAGCCAGACTGCAGGGACAAAGGCGATACTGTTACCACTGAGGGTAAACCATGAGTAACCCATCAGGACTTTCAGGTCCTGCACCACATCACATTTGTTTAATAGTTTAGATAGGGCCACTGTTGGGCTTCAGTTTGTTGACTAGGCCATATTCCAGGGTTACAAATTTGGGTTTGCTACCAATGACTTGCTTCTTTAAGTTCACCACTGCTTCCAACCATGTGCAGCTACTATTGGGCCTGCAATGTTGCTACACCTTGGTACATAAATGTACCTGGAAGCTTCCTAGGAGTGAGGTTAACAACAGTGGTACCAGTGAGGCATGAGAAGTGCCCAACAGTACCATCGGGCCAAGGTACAGTGCTAATGGTGGAGGTGGGTTACACTAAAGTTGAGGTAGCCACTGTGTGGGTATAACAGTAATTGTGATGTATATTTGCTTTGTTAACCTTTTGCTTTCCCAGAACCCAGATCCTGCCGATCCCTAATAAATCCTTGTTTTTTGTTTGCATGTTTGTGTCATGAGCATATTATTTGGGGTGTGTGCATATAACCTGTAAATACAAAATCACACATGCCCCCACAATGCAAAGCATCATGGGCTGCATATGCAAATCACCACAGAATGTTAGGCTGGTCCAACTTTAAGCAGAATTGCATGGTGCCGAAAGGCCTCTCACACAGTTTGCAAAGGGTGCTAACAGAAGACATAGACACATGTTTCATCCTACCAGGACTCATCAGTATGCCTCGTCTGTTTGGCACCCCAGTGGAATGGACCAGCTACCCTTAAGGCAGTGTGCCTTGGATATATTGTATTTTCTTGAAACTTGGCTTCCCAGCCAAATGCCCTTTGGGGTAACCCTTGCCTCAGTGTTTGTGCACAGAGGTTCTTTGTCTTTTAAATAGTTTTTTATTTTAATGGGTTCACCACAATATATCCAAGGCACACTGCCTTAAGGGTAGCTGGTCCATTCGACTGGGGTGCCAAACAGACGAGGCATACTGATGAGTCCTGGTAGGACGAAACATGTGTCTATGTCTTCTGTTAGCATCCTTTGCAAACTGTGTGAGAGGCCTTTTGGCACCATGCAATTCTGCTTAAAGTTGGACCAGCCTAACATTCTGTGGTGATTTGCATATGCAGCCCATGATGCTTTGCATTGTGGGGGCATGTGTGATTTTGTATTTTCTTGAAACTTGGCTTCCCAGCCAAATGCCCTTTGGGGTAACCCTTGCCTCAGTGTTTGTGCACAGAGGTTCTTTCCACCCCACCTTGTGTATCAACCCTGTTGCAGATCTTTGTGTCGTCTGTTAAGAGGTATACTTTTCCCTTCCAGTCCTTCTGCAATGTCACTTATAAAGACATTAAAAAGGACTGGAGCCAGTACTAAACCCTGCGGTACCCGCTAGTAACCCCCCTTTCTTTGGAGTGGTCTCTGTTTACTATTACCCTCTGTGTCCTGTTTTCTAGCCAATGTTTTACCCAGGCTACCACCCTGGGACTCACTCACAAGCTGGCTAATTTGTTTATTAATCTTTTGTGTGGGACTGTGTCAAATGCCTTGTTAAAGTCTAGTTAGGCCATGTCCACAGCCCCTCCCTGGTCTACTACTTTGGTCACCCAGTCAAAGAAATCTATTAGATTCATCTGACATGACCTTCCCGATGTGAATCCATGCTGCCTTGGGTCCTGTGCCCCGCTGGCCTCTAGGTACTCAACAGTTCTTTCTTTCAGAAATGATTTCATCATTTTCCCTACCACTGAGGTCAAGCTAACAGGTCTGTAGTTTCCTGCCTCTGCTTTGCTCCCATTTTGTGAGAGAATCACATCTCCCCAGTCCTTAGGTACCACACCATCCTCCTATGATTTGTTAAAAAGGGTAGTCAGTGGTGTCATTAGTTCTCCCCTTAGTTCTTTTAGAATTCTGGGGTGAATCCCGTCAGGCCCCATTGCTTTGTCCACCTTCAGTTTTAGAAGTTCTTTCAGAACCCTTTCTTCTTTGAAAGGACTGGTATAACTGCCCCCCCCCATCCAGAGTGCTTTTATTGATTGGATTAGTACCTCCCCCTCCTCTTCTTTTGTGAATACTGAGCAGGAGTATTCATTCAGTATCTCTGCTTTTTCACTGTCCCTCTCTGCCCACTCACCCTCCCCTTTATTAAGCCTCACTATCCCTCAATGTACCTATAAAAGGTTTTATCCCCCTTCTTAACTGAGTTGCTATCTATTCCTTGGTTTGGGCCTTTGCTATTCTGATTGCCTTCCCTGCTTCTTTCTGCTTTAACTGGTACAGTTCTCTGTCCTGCTCTTTCTGAGTTTCCATATACTTTCTGAGTGTTGTCTTTTTCTTCCTAACCTTCCCCGCCACCTCTTTTGAGAACCATGGTGTTTTTTCCTTTCATTTTGATTTGTTTATTTGCTTCACACAAAGGCTTGTTGCCTTTGTGATGTCAGTTTTGATGTTTCTCCATTATTCCCCACTCCTCCTTCTTGTCTGTTTGCTAGTGCTTTTCTGTACTCTCCCATTTTGACAAAGTCAGCCTTCCTAAAGTCCAGTATCCTCACTTTTGTGTGGCTTGACTCTGTGGTTGTGTTTATCGTGAACCAAACTGTTTGGTGGTCACTTGTTCCCAGATGGCTACCCACTTGTAGATTTGAGATCCTTTCTCCGTTCCCATTTGAGAGTACCAGGTCTAAGATTGCTCCCTCCTGAGTGGATTCCAACACTAGCTGTCTGAGGCATGCCCCTTGTAGGGCATCGAGAATGACCCTGCTCTTGGATGTTGTTACAGCAAAGGTGCTCCAATTAACATCTGGCATATTCAGCCTTCATTTCAAGGCTTCCAATCCCATAGTTTGGGTGGCAGGTGTGAGAGGAAGTCTCTGGTTATAGTGGGGCAGTGTTATGTACAGCCCTCCATCAGTGGTAGCTGCCTACCTTTGAAGTATTCTCAAACCACACAAACTGTGTAGTGCAGGAAGTGCTAAGTAACCACTGCTGCTGCCGGATCCTGCCATCGCCTCCCAGTCCCTCATTCCCAGGATTCAGGGACTGGAGGAGTCCAGCCTCACTGGTGGTGGGACAGAACAGTTTTGAGGAACATCCAGGTAAACCCCGTTTAAAGGGATAGATACACTAGCATATGTCCTGGCCACCTAACTTCCCTGGGTAGAGCCACCATGCAATATATTTCAATTTAGCGTCTTTGAGTAATGAATCCACACGAGTTAATAACCCAGGCCTTATTTAAGTCTGGTCGACTACAATATCAATCCTGCCTTCTGGCCAAAAAGATCTGCCTTGGTCAGCTACTGCCAGGGGTCCAACAACTTCTGGTTCCCAGCAATAATCAACGGCACACCTGTAACTCCGAACACCAGTCCTTCCTAACTCCAAAATGTCGAACATCTCAAAGACAAAGGTCCTTTGTTTACCGTGCACTACTGTAATTCAGATCCTTCCAGGAGAACATTGTGTGTCTGCCCGCACTGGGTACTTTCAAAATGAACTTGAAGCTCCTTATGTTATGCAAACCTTGATGTGCCTGCCATTGCCAGCACCACCTTTCCACCCCCCCATCACTACTTCCATCCCTTGCCCCCTCAACCCTTCCCTCTCTCCACGTAGTAGGCCCTCCTGCTCTCCCCACACGCCTAGCACCGTCTCCCTCTGCTTCCAATCTAGTCACCTCCCTCCAATCCCTACTGCTATACTGATATTACGCTCTCCTTTTGCACATTGCACTTGGGCTCCTCCCCTTCACCCCCTTTTTAATTTTTTTCTTTAGCACTTAGCAATGCTCCAAACAACCTCCTGTTTGCTGACAACTGACTGGTTTCACCTCTGGGCACTGTAAATTGTCTGTTTTCCTGTGACCTGTACTGTGTTTGATCTATAATCCTGTTTGTTTACCTTTGTATTTCTGCAAACCTTTGTATAATTTCACCTATGTGTTGTACTGAAATGTCCTGACCTGGAATCTATGTAAAGAGCTCTGAGCTCAAATGGTTTTCCGAGTACTGAAATACATACAAATAAATAAGTCCATAAGGAAAGGATAGTACACCGAACATCTACAGTGATCCACTGCTCACATGTTTTCCCTGCCTTGATGATTGGCTCCTGAAGGGGTCGTTCACAGAGACCGATGTTCACACTTTGACCTGTACTAGGCAGCTGTTGGACCAGCTTGGGTGCCAGAGTCTCCAGTACACTAACGTAGTGTTGGGTATAGCTTAGGCCAAAATTGTCTTCCTGGAGAACCAGGTAGATGCCCCGATAGCTCCAGTGACTCTAGTAGCCAGAAGCAAGATGATGTTGGTTAGGCAATGCTTCCCCTGCTGAGTTGCATGACAGTGTCCATTTTTTGTGGCACCACTGGCATGACTGTACATGTAGATTCCCCAGTTGATAGTGTAGTCTAAATGGACTTAGGCACACAGTCACTCAAGCACCACATCAAAGTCTGTCCCACTCTCTGGAGGGAACTGTAAGGTGACTGTCCAGGTAGAATTTGTTGCCAGGGACCTCTTTCTGAATTCCCCTCCTCAGCACGTCCTAACAATGGATGCATCCAACCTTGGTTTCTTGCTATGGACTCAGGATTCTGGTCTTCAGTGGAGAGGGACCTCTAGTCCATATCAATGTCCAAGAAATGAGGGAAGGGTAGTATCTGCTTTGGACCTTTATACCACTCCCCAGGGAAACATTCTTACTGGTTCAGACAGGTAAACAATGCGTCATGTTTTATCTGGACAAACTGGGGGGAACACTCCTACTGCTCTGTAGGGAAGCAATCCAAGTTTGGGAGTATGCCATACAGCACAATGTACAGCTGTCAGCAACGTACATGGCAGGGTTACAGAACATACTTGTTGACATTCTCAGGCTCTCCATGGCACAGCCTCACAAGTGGAAACTCTGAGAAAATGTAGTGGAACTACTGTCCAGTGGTAGGTTGGCCAGTGATGTACCTTTTGGCAGTGCTACACAATTCAAAACTATGGTCATTTTGCTTGATTACTATAGACCGTGGAGTTTTTTTGACATGACCCATTGTGCTGTTGGAGGGGGAAGATTCCTGTATGCCTTCCCTTCACAGCTACTTGAGCAGATGTTGGTCAAGCTCCATAATGAGTCATTCACCATGATTTTGGTATTTCCCTCAGAAAAATCTCTCTCTCTCTCTCTCTATTGAGGGAACCAGTTGTGGAGCCCCATTCCAGCTTATTCCATCTATTCCCATTCCTGCATCTCAGCTCAGGCCTGGTGTACCAGTTTCAGGCCAGGGTGCTGTGCCCAGATCTTTTTTCTCTTCTGTTCCTTGCATGGTTTCTGAGGATGTGGAGGTTGCTTGTTTTGATGTTTCTCAGAAGATGTTAGCCATCTTCTTGACATCTAGAAAGTCTTCTATTGAGCACATGTATGTGCTCTTTAAAGTAGGAGTCATTTAATATCTGATGTTAGTCCAGGCCTTTGGACCCATTTCACTGTCCAGTTCAATGGGTCTTGGAATACCTGCTCCACCTTTCCCATTTGGGGTTACAGTACTCCTCCATTAAGAGGCATTTGTCCACAATTTCAGCTCTTCATGCACCCATTGACAAGAAGACTGTTGCTCAGCTTGAGGTCTCCCACAAATACTGGAAGATACCCTTGAAACATACCCCTGGTTTTAGCTTACCCATTGGTGCAGTGGAGGGCTACCACTTTCAATGCTGGTGACCTGGGATTGGAAACAAGCTGGCCAGAGGAGGAAGGATCAAGCATACAAGGGACAGCTCTCCTCCCTTGGGGTGGAGGGGACTCTACGTCTTGCTGGTTGATTGCCAGCTGATGGAGGCTAGGTGGTAGGGCAGGTGAGCACCCAAAAATGCTGGGGAGGGACTGACAGCAAACACTATGTGTGCAAGAGTTCCATCACATGTATGCATATGCATCATTGCATGTTGGTGCCCTGGGAAGAAAACCGGATGAAATGTCCTGGTCTGATCCAGCAACCCCTGCAGGCCCATACATGACTGACATGGCAGGTGGCCACCCACCACCACGAGTGGTCCTGGGTAAGTGGTGGATAACTGATAAGTACCTGAGAAGTCAGTGATGAGGCTTGGTGGCAGGGAAGGGGGGCACAGTGGTAGGATTCAGAGGTGCAAACACAAAGAATACCTATACCCCTGGTTCATAAACCAGTGCAAGTTGGGAACCTAAACCTGGCCCTTGGCACCCAGACCACAGCTTTTTTGAATCAGTGTTCATCTATGACCTTAAATTCCTTGCATGTAAAATGGTGTGTTTAGTGTCTCTCACCTCTGTTCGCGGGGTGTCAGTGTTACAGGTTTTGGTGGTTGACCTGGCCTACCTGACCTTTCATAAGGACAGGGTGGCTATTGAGACCCATTCTAAGTTAATGTGAAGGTGGTGTCTGAGTCTACTTCAGACTAGTCCATCAATATTCTGGTGCCTTTTTCAACTCTTGAGAACCCAGGAGAGGTGCTCCTACATTCTTTGGATGTTCAAAGTGTGTTCAGTTTCTACCTGAACTGAACCAAGGACAGCAGGCAGTCCTTCCAGCTGTTTTCATATGGTCCCCAGTGGGGAAGCAGGTTTCCAAGCAATGCATTTCCAGATGGCTGTCCTCTTGTACTGAATTCTGCTACCAAAAATTTATGAGAGGGCTGCTGGTTAGGGTAACTGGGCACACCAATTAAGGCATAGCTGCTTCTAAGGCATGTATCTGGTTAGTCTCTGCAGCCAAGATTTTGTAATGCTGCCACATGGAGTAAGAACCATATAATTAATGAAGCTTTACAGTCTGGATTTGATCTCCCATGAGAGAACTTGGTTTAGTGTGGCTGTGTTACAAGAGCTGCTGATCTTGGGCACTTGCTCCTCATCTACGCCATTCCACCCATTTGGTAGGGTATTGCTTTGTACACATCCAGTGTGTGTGCCTCTGTGGAAGAAATACCCTTGAAGAAGTCAGTTGCATTATTTACTAGTAACAACAGGTGTTTGAGAGTCTCCTCCATAGAGTCACATAACACCCACCCTGGTCCTCCTGTACGGTGGAACCTTGAGATTTCCTCCAGGATCACTGCATAGTCTGCCTTCTGATTTCAGCATCAGCCTGTGTGTTTCTGCTTATCCCCTGCTTCCTGTGTTAGGCTTAGCCTTGGGAGGGTTCTTGGTGCATCAAGGTATGATGCTTTGACCTATTCAGCCACTAAATGTTTGAACTCCAGTTATCACCATCAGGAACTAAAGCATGTTAACATAATATAGGCAGCTCCAACATACCACGTCATATGCTGGTTGCATGGTAACATCACCAGCCCCATCTGTGAAAAGTCTCCTGTGGGGCCCTGATGCCAGTGGCTTACAGTTTAATGTGTGCAGTTCTATGAAGGAGATTCTCTTGAAGATCTACAGTTACTGGTAAGTAAGACTTTCCAAGATATCTCTGAGTCTGCCATATATTGGTACTACATCACCACCATTTCAAAGTTGTGTGATGTCACACAGGGTAAAGTTATACCTACTCTTGGGCAGACTTACTCAGGTGTTTCCATTTAAAATTGAGGTAATGTATGTCTTTAAGCATATGGGCCTCAGAGCTGGAATCCGTAACCTGCTAAAACAAATATTTGTCACTAAAAATGTTTGATTAACATAGAAACATAGAAGTTGTCGGCAGATAAGGACCTCTTAGCCCACCTAGTCTGCTCTATATTCCCTACCTACTGTGCCACCACAGACCCTACTTGATCTCTGGTCTTCTCACCCCTTGCCTTACTTCTAAGGTCCCCTTGTGTCTATCCCATGCATGTTTGAATCCTGTTACCATTTTAGCATCCACCACCTTTGCTGGGAGGCTGTTCCAGGCATCCACCACCATCTCCTCCAGGCATCTCACCATCACCATCACCATCTCTTTATGTCAGGGATGGCACTGAGGTTGTGGAAAACTGGTGCATCACTTGTAGTAATGGAGAGACAGAGTTGCTATGGGTGCAGCTCACGGCAGTCTCAGCCAAGAAACTACAGTTGGGGGTGATCTATAGACCACTATGGAAAGGGAAGAAGTATTAACTCACATCTCCTTGGAGCCCCCCCCCCCCAGCTTCATAGTGTGACCCCTTGTCCTGAAACATTTTTTTCTATGGAAAATGCTACCTTCCTGTACCTTATTAATACCTGTGAGGTATCTGGACATTTCTATCATATCCCTCCTTTCCCTCCTTTCCTCTAGATAGTACATGTTTAGTTCCCCGAGTCTTTCCTCATAGGGTTTTTGATGCAGACTCTGCACCATTTTGGTAGCCTCCTTTGTACTGCTTCCACCCTATCTATGTCCTTCTGGAGGTGGGAACTCCAGAACTGGACACAGTACTCGAGGTGGGGTCTTATCTGTGATCTATACAGAGGTAGTGCTACATCCCCCTTTCTGCTGGTGATGCCCCTCCCTATGCACCCAAGCATCCTGCTAGCCTTCCCCACTGCCTGACTGCCTTCAGGTCATCAGAAATGATTACCCCTAGGTCTCTTTCCTGTTTTGTGGTTGCTAATACCTCCCTGCTCAATTGGTACGATGCCCCTGAGCTTCTGTACCCCAGGTGCATGACTGTGCACTTTTTTGCATTGAAACCCAGCTGCCAGTCCCTTAACCACTTTTCCAGCTTTTTCAGATCAGATAATACATTATTTATATACTCATATCAGTCCCCCTGCTTCACAATGCATAGGAGGCACAGTTTATTTAAAAGGGAACTAAAGTCAAATTTAACAAAAAAATGTGCAGAGTGTTTTGATGTGTAGATGTAGTCCTAGTGTGTTCTTCCCTTTGTTTGTGGTACAGACTTTTTGTTTTAATTTGCCTGCTAATTTTATGGCTCCTGGGGATCTCCATGTGAACATACGAAGAAGTCAGCAGAAGAAGGCCATTTGGTCAATCTAGTCTACTTGTACTGCAGGGTCCACAGCTTGAGCTACTGACCCCTCTCCCCACTCTGACCATCCTTTCCATCCTCTCAACCCGTGATCCTCACCTTCCCCCTATGCCTATCCCAGCCTTTCTGGAAGCTGCCTGCCATCTTCAACAAGTCTACCTCTTCCGGATGCGCATTCTAAGCGTCCACCACCCTCTCTGTGAAGAAGTGCTTCCTGGCCTCCCTTCTAAACCTCCCCCTCTCCAGTTTAAGACTGTGCCCCCTCATTTATGGTTGCCACTTTGCTTTAAGAGACTTTCCTTACCCTCCTTATTTATCCCTTTCAAGTACTTAAAGGTCTCAATCATGTCTCCGCTCTCTCTCTCCTGTCCTACAGGGAGTACATGTTCAGTGCCCTCAACCTCTCCTCGTATGCCTTACCCTGCTGACCTGCTATCATCTTTGTAGCCCTCTTCTGTACCTTCTTCAGTAGGTTAATGTCATTTTTGAGGTATGTGCACCAGTACTGAACTCCATACTCTAGAAGCGGCCTCACCAGTCACCTGTACAAGGGCAGTATAACCTCCTGTCTCCTACTACTGATCCCTCTAGTTATGCATTCCAGCATCTTGTTTGCCCTTGCTGCTGCTTCCTTGCACTGTTTGAAGTGCTTCAGGTCACTAGTGATCATCACTCCCAGGTCCTTCTCCTCCTCCTCTGATGTAGATACCTGGACTCCATGCAGGTAGTACTCCATCCTGAGATTCTTGGCTCCAATGTGAATAATTCAGCATTTCTTGGCATTGAAGCCAAGCTGCCAGATCTCAGACCACCTCCCCAGTTTTTCCAGATCATTCTGTAGGTTCTGAATCCCTTCAGCTATGTCCACTCTCCCGCAGAGCTTGGTGTTGTCTGTCAATAGGCACATTTTACCCTTAATGCCATCTCCAATGTCATTGATGAAGACATTGAACAACACTGGCACCAGCACCGAGCCCTGCGGGACCCCTCTGGTAACCTCTCTGGTGCCAGATAATTCTTTCCCCACAATGACCCTCTGGGTTCTGTCCCTCAGTCAGTTTTCCACCCATCTGGTCATCTTCTCCCCAACTCCAAAATCCGCCAGCTTCCTGATCAACCTTTTGTGGGGCACAGAGTCAAAGACCTTGCTGAAATTCTGATACAGGATGTCTACCGCATGGCCCCTGTCTACTGTCTTAGTGAGCCAGTCAAAGAAGTCAATCAGATTCATTTGACACAACCCCCCCCCCCCCATGAACCTGTGCTGCCTTAAATCCTGGAGACCTTGCTCCTCTAGATATTCTGCCAACCTTTCCTTAAGTATAGTCTCCATGAGTTGCACACAGTTGAGGTCAGACTGACTGGTCTGTAGTTCTCTGGGTCATACTTGGGACCTTTTTTGTGGAGGGGCATCACATGTGCTGTTCTCCAGTCCTGCGGTACCACTCCTGACTCCAGTAAACTATTAAATAGGCTGCCAGTGGCCCTGCCAGCTCATCAGCCAGTTTCCTTAGTACCCTTGGATGTACTCTGTCTGGGCCTGGTGATCTGTCCACCTTCAATGCTAGCAGCTCCTCCCTCACTCTATCCTCCTGTATCACTACATTTGTGTTCCCCTCTCCCCCACTCCTCGCCTTCTTCCTGAAGGCAATGGTCCGTCCTTCTCCCTGGTGAAGACAGGACAGTTATATTCATTTAGTATCTCTGCTTTTCCCACAATATCCTCCAGCCACTCTTCCCCTTTCTTAAGCCTAACAATCCTGTTCTTCTTGTCCCTTTTATTGCTTATATAGTGAAAGAAGGCCTTCTCCCCATTCTTAATTCCTTCAGCTGTCTGCAGCTCCTTCTGTGCCTTAGCTCACCGGACTTTCTTACTTGCCTCATTAGCCAACCGTAGTTAATTTCCCTATCCACCTCTCTTTTTGCCTTCCTGAATTTCCTGTAGGCTAACCTCATTTCCCTTACTGCTTGGGTGACCCCAGAATTGCTTTGGCTATTGTGCTCTTCCCCCGGAGCCTAATGCACTCCTCTGTGGCAACCAATATTCCTTCCTTAATGATGAACCATCTTTGGTCCACCTACATATCTGCTCTGATGTTCACCAGGTGGCTCCTTAGCACTTTGCCCATCTTCCTGAAGTCTGCCCTCCTAAAATCCAATATTTTGGTCTTAATCAGGATGCTTTCCCTGCCCATATCCAACTGGAACCACACTGTGCAATGGTCACTCCCACCCAGGGGCTCCCTGACTGTTATTTCCTGTACATGCTCCTCATTCATGAGCACCAGATCAATAATTGCCTCCACTCATGTTGGTTGTGTGATGCCCTGAGTCAGGAACCCACTTTGCAGTCCTTCCAGGATCACCTGACTCCTAGAACATGTTGTGGATGGTACGCTCCAGTCCACCTTGGGCAAGTTGAAATCCCCCACAATTATCACCTCTCCTTTCCCTGCAGCTTCCAACATTTGCGAGCTCATTTCCCTGTTCTTCTCTCTCATCCTGGTTGGGTGGTCTGTGGACCATCCCCAACCTTACCTTTCTCCCTCTATTGGACCATAACTGAACCCATAATGCCTCCTCCTTCCCTTCCTCCAACTCCTCCGTCATGCAAGTTATTCCCTCTCTGATGTAAACCGCCACCCTTCCCCCCTTCCCAACTACCCTGTCCCTCCTGTGTAGTTTATATCCATGTTAGCATTTTTTATGGCTCTTCTGTCTCCTACAGTGCCTACTGTTTCATGTGGCAGTGATGCGTCCAGGATCACTGACTCAGAAAGAAATAACTGTTGCTGCTCCAATCTCTTATTAGGATCCTGATATTGATATTCTGGCTTCCACTAAATACATATTTCTAATCTCAACTTTCTGTTTTCTAGGTATGTGTGTAGGCCTAGCCAGCAGGAGAGACTGTTTGTTTTTAAAGCTTTTTTTTAATAAGAAAACACACAAATCACCCCAGGTCACCAATTCTATAATTAGTGAAGACTCTATTTATTTATTTAGTTTTTAATGACTGGGTAAGCACACCAGACAAATAAATGTCTATTTTCAGGTACGACCCAGGAGGTTACAAGGTTTGCAGGTATACAGTTTTAACAGTTTTTACGTAACAGCATACGGTTAAAATAACAGTAAAGCAAAGATCATAGTAATTATAACAGTATATACATATGATACAAATGTATACAGTCATGTTCCTGAGCAGACCGAGCCATTTCCTTACCAAAAAGCCAGTCTATTATCCCTCACCTGTTTGTCATCTGTAAATTTCGCCTTCATTATAGCTCCCTGGACAAGGAAAGTTACTTAAAATCACAACTCTACTGTGGTAAACTTCACAAAACACAGCTCTTGTTGAATAATGCGTCTTGGATATATCACTGTGACATGGGACAAGAGGCATTATAGGAAAAAGAAGAGTCATAAAAAATGTTAACATGGAGATCCCCAGGGACCATAAAACTAGCAGGTATATTAACAAAAAAAACTCCTTCCAGCAAGCAAAGGGAATGACACAGTAGGACTAAACCTACACATCAAAAACACTCTGCACAACATATTTTTTTGGAAATGTCGACTTCAGTTCCTCTTTTAAGAAACAAAATACTGAAACTGCCCTAGGATTTAAACTTGGGCCATATAAATGCTGTCCAGGTGCTCTTACCACTTGAGCTACAGTATGTTACCTGACTAGCCTGTGGTTCTCATGATTACTTCTTTGTCACTTGTATTACATCACCCTGTAGCAATGGATATTTTACATTAGTATACTTTTTTTTCTACATGTATCAGTCCTTTCATATAATTTACCAAATACATGTACTTCCACAACCTCCCACTAGATGTCATTAAATACTAACAGTTATTTGATTCACATTTGTTTTTATCCAAGATTATGAACAGCTGTAGACAGTAAACAATGATATCACTTATATTAGAACTTTTTAAACAGGAGGCCTCATTCCAAAGAAGAATCTCCCCTTTTGGGCACTTGCCCTGCACCCTAACCTAAAAGAGGAGCCCTTGGTGGTTGTGCTTGTTATTTCACTTTAACATTTTTGATTTTTAACTTACAAAATTTATGTTATTTAATGTTATTATCTAAATAATTAATGAAGGTACCATACATACTAACCAAGATATTTGCATCTTTACTTTTAGAGTATGGTTATTAGGCCTGTAAAAAGTTCCATAGTGTTAAAGGAAGGTTTTAGACATGAATATTACTGTATGATGTAGCATACTATCAAGAAATTAGAACTTCTGTTAGATGGCCATCACAGAAACCTGGTCCTCAGAAAATAATATCTGGTACCTGTCAGTCCCTTAGTACACAATTTTCCAGAGGGAGAGAGGAAAAGGTAGATGGGAGGGTGTAGCCCTTTATGTCAGGGATGGCACTAAAGTTGTGGAAAACTGGTGCATCAATTGTAGTAATGGAGAGACAAAGTTGCTGTGGGTGCAGCTCATGGCAGCCTTAGCCAAGAAACTACAGTTGAGGCTGATCTGTAGACCACCAGGCAAAGGGAAGAGAGGGACAGGGAGCTCAGGGAAGAACTAGAAAGGGAAAGGGAAGTGGCACAGGGGGAAGTAGTAGTAGTAGTGGATGGTCTGAACCTGCCGGTTATTGATTGGGATGTTCCAGCAGGCAGAAGCACCAGAAGTTAAGCCTTGCTGGATACATTCTAGGACAGTCAACTGGTACAACTAGTTAAGGAACACACCAGACAAGCTGCCATCTGTGATGTAGTGTTCACCAACTTGGGGTGGTAGGAGCTGTGAGACTAGAGGAGCAACTAATGAACAATGAGCACAACTCCATTTGGTTTGAACTGGCCCTTGTTACTGGGGAACCCCAATCGAGAACTTAGGTCCTTGGTTTAAGAAGGCTGGACTTCAACAGGTTGGGGGTGTTGGTCCAGGACAAGTTAGTTGGGGTAGACAGTACAGGAGGTGAGATGGTGGGCAATAAAGGGGCCATTCTTGAGGCATCTAAATTGTGCATAAGGACGGTAACTAAATATAATAAGTATAAAACACCATTATGGTTCTCAGTAAGGGTCAAGGAAGCTGTGAGGGCCAAAAAAGGCCTTCAGCAACTATAAAGAAAAGCAGAGGGAGGAAGAATAGGGAGAATACATACTGAGAAATAAGGAAGTAAAGAGGGCAGATAGGGAAGCAAAAGCAGACACTGAGCTGCATACTACAGAGGGGGTCATAAGTGGAGAAAAACAGATCTGGTATATTAGGAAAAAAAGGAACAAAGGAGGGGGAATTGTTAGGCTTTCTGGGGAAGGGGGAGGGTGATAGAGGAGAACATGCAAAAGGTAGTCATCCTGTCATTAGCCAAGTGGTGTTGGGGGCTAAGGCACTGAGTGCTTTACCTCTTGCCACACCAGCGACCTGTGTTTGGGAATGAGCATAGGTTGCTGGGGCTGGGGGTTGGCCGGGGGGGGGCAGGGCTGGCAGAGAATTGAGTGGTTGCCTAATAGCTCTCCTCTCCCAAATCAGGGAGGTTGGGCTGTCTTGGCTCTTGGCTGCCACCAGGCCGAAGCTTGGTGGTAGCTCATGGGAACTTTTGGAGTCAGATGAGAGTCAGGAGTGGGGGAGGGAGCCATGGTCCATGGATGCATGCCTGCTTCCACGCACGTACACCACTTGAGTATGCCGTGGCTCTGAGATGGAATGGGAGAAAAACAGGAGGAAAAAGGAAGGTATGACAGGGATGCACAATGCCTGTACACTGTGTCTCCACCCACCACATCACTGGGGACCCCGTCTGTGAACACTGGATTAAGGCCTTGGGGGGGGATAGGCCTCCCCCTTCTGATCCCTCAATGGGGGGGAGATCAGTTGTGGTACTAGCCAACAGGTAAGCCTGGGGAGATGATGGACAGTGGTGGGGGGAAGGCTGGGTTGATGGGAGTGAAGCCCTATCTTGGTCTTGGAGCATAAATAGATTATGGAAGAAAAAAAAGGCTGCCATCCTTAATGATTACTTTTGCTCTGACTTTACACAGGAAGACAGCAGGCGCTAGCCAGAGTATGGCATCAAAGCAGCCACAAATGGGATCCCAATGATAAGGCAGCCAGTATTTACATGTGAAAGGGTCCAGAAAGGGCAAGCAACCCTAAAGCTAGATAAGGCCTTGGGACCAGATGGGATGTATCTGAGGGTGCTCAGGGAACTGACTGCAGAACTGGCTGAACTCCTGGTAGGAGTCTTCAGTAGCTCATCACAGACAGGGGGGATAGTTCTAAAGGAGTGGATGGTGGTGGACATAATGCCACTCCATTGGGGGGGGACAAGGAACAAGCAGTGAACTACAGACCTGTCAGTCTTAGAAACATAGAAACATAGAATTTGATGGCAGATAAGGACTGCTTGGCCCACCCAGTCTGCCCATTTCCCTACTTGATGGATAAGCTGCAGATACTAGTTAATCAACAGCTTACTTCCTCCTGCCCCCCCACTAGGACTGCTTTATTTATGTCCCATGCATACTTGAATTCTCCCACTGTTCCTGACTCCACAACCTCCTCAGGAAGGCTGTTCCATGCATCCACAACTCTCTCTGTGAAAAAATACTTTCTAACATTACCTCTGAGCTGTCCTCCCTCTATCTTCAAATTGTGCCCCCTTGTTCTTGCACATCTCTTCTTCTGAAAGATACTACCCTCTTGTACCTTGTCAATTCCCTTGAGATACTTGAACGTTTCTATCATGTCCCCCTCTCCCTCCTTTCCTCAAGGGTATACATATTAAGCTGCTTTAGTCTCTCCTCGTATGTCTTCTGGTGTAGACCTTGCACCATTTTGGTTGCCCTCCTCTGAACAGCCTCTACTCTGTCTATGTCTTTGCGGAGATGGGGTCTCCAGAATTGCATGCAGTACTCCAGATGGGGTCTCACTAACTGTCTGTAGAGAGGGATAACAACTTCCTGTTTTCTACTGTTGATGCCTCTCCCTATGCATCCCAGTATCCCCCCAGCCCTCCTTACTGCCTTCTCACATTGCTTGCCCACCTTTAGGTCATCTGATATAATTACTCCTAGGTCTATTTTGATTTTTGTTGTTGTTATTAACTCACCCCCCATTGTGTACTCTTCCCCTGGGTTTTTGTTTCCCAGATGCATTACCTTGTACTTCTTTGCATTGAATCTGAGCTACCTCTGTAGTAGAGAAGCTGATGGAGTCACTGGTCAAAGAGGACCTCATAGACTACCTGGAGAGCAATGGTCTCCATGATAGTAAACAGCATGGGTTTGTGGCAGGGAGGTGTTGTCAGACACACCTGATAGTTTTCTATGACTAAGTGACAAGAGCATTGGATAGAGGCCATGTCATGGATTTACCCTACTTTGACTTCAGCAAGGCTTTCGACTCAGTATCTCACAGATGATTGCTGAAGAAGACAAAGGATCTGGGTGTGGCAAGGGACATAGAAAGATGGATAGGTAACTGACTAAATGGGAGGTATCAGGGGGTTGGGGCTAATGGGGTCAGATCAGAGGAGAGAGATGTCATAAGTGGGGTACCACAGAGATCTGTCTTGGGCCTGGTCTTCTTCAACATGTTCATCAGTGACATTGAAGAAGGAGACAGAGGCAGGTTGTGTCTCTTCACTGATGACACTGAGCTCTGTGGGAGGGTGGAGAGTGATGAGGGAATCAGGAAAATGTAGAGTGACCTGCAAAGACTAGAGAGTTGGTCTAAGGTTTGACAGTTGAAATTCAATGCCAAAATGTGCAAGGTGATGAACCTAAGGAACAAGAACCACAGAACAGAGTACTGGGTGGGTGGGGTAAGACTTAGCACTACTGCTGAGGAATAGGAACTAGGACTTATCATTGGTGACTCCCTGAAACAATCAGACCAGTGCAGCAAGGTCTGTAGTAAGGAAAATAGGATGCTGGGATGTATCGGAAGGGGTTGTGACAGAGGAAGAAAAGAGGTACTAGTACATCTTTATAGATCTTTGGTGAGGCCACACCTGGAGTTCTCTGCCCAATTCTTGAGTCCTCACCTCAGGAAAGATAAGGACAGCATGGAGATAGTGAAGTGAAAAGTGACAAAGATGATTCGGGGCCAACAGAGCAGGTCTCATGAGAGTTGCCTCAAGGCACTGAACATATACTCGCTGGAGGCCAGATGGGAGCGGGAGGATATGATACAGACCTTCATGTTCCTGAAAGGAATAAACACGATGAACTATAGGGAATTAGTTAGCATGAGTAACAGTTTGAGGTCACATGGATACGAGTGGATGACGGGGGGGTTCAAGAGGGATATGAGCAAGTATTATTTTACAGAAAGGGTGGTAGAACCATGGAGCAGTCTACCAGCCAAGGTGGTGAGTTTCAAAACCATTAATGGTTTCAAGCACAGTTTGGGATGGAGTGAAGGTCATAGTAACCTTGGGCGACAGTAACAGGGAGGGGAATAGGGGTGGATAGGGAGGACTAGAACACTGTATGGACAATAAGTCCCAGGGCTAGACAAAAAATCATGGACTGACTGGATGGACCATTGGTCTTTCTCTACTGTCATTGTCTATGTTTCTGTGTTATACAAATGCTAATTATTGCATCTTAGAGAAAGTTATACTGCTTGCTTTAATTTTTCCCTTAATGAATTATGATTTGTGTTTTTTATTAATGTGGTACAGTGGTATAGTGCTGGTCCTAGTTGCCACTTGTCATCCACGTTGTGCAGTCTCACTAGTTTTGAGCTTGCTAAATGATTGGAATAATGGAAAGCATTATGGTCTTGGTGGATGTCATTGTGGGGTGTGATCTAAAATCTATTAACTCAGTTGAATACTTAATTTTATGCTCTTTGCAGAAAGAGAAGCATGTCAGATTATTGTTTTCAAACAATGAAACTCCTTTGTAATGTGGAAACTCTATAGAGACATTACATGTTAAGGCTAAAACAAAACATACATCTTAGGTAAGATTAACAATTAAACACATTTTTTTAGGAGTTTTAACATTTAGAAGGCACTATTGTGATGGTACCTTGGATACTAATGGTATTAAGGAATCTGCAACTGTTTGCATTGGATGTGAGCAGTACCAGTCCTTAGAGAGTAAGGAAATGGCAGGAACTGCTTCTAACTATTGTAATCTACAAGATTATTCCATTAATCATATTTGTCATGGGGAGTATCTCTGTTCTAAATGCTATTTTTTTTCTCTCCATTTACTCTAAGTGCACAAAATATCTGACTGGTGAGTAATGTAGTACCAAATGCATGGCGAAAGCTTCAGGTTGTAGTTTCAGGAAAGGTTACTGCTGTCACAATGGTAGCCATGCCCTTGCTTATAACAAGAACAGGCTGATGCCAGCAACAGTCTTGCCCCTTCTGGCCATAGGGCTTATGCGCTTGAATTGATATTCAGTATACTGAGTAGCAAAATATCGCTACCACAAACAATAAATGGCTGTGTTGCAGCAGACAAAGACAGTCCCAGAGACAGTGCCAAGTAATCTGAGACAGTGGAAGAAAATAAGAGTGACATAAAGAAATGAGACAAGGGATGGACCCAGGTCTGTCATGGTCTTTCCCAGCAATCTGAAGATGAATACTTTTTTTAATGAGCAGCTCTACACTTCCGTATGTATTTTCATCAACAGCATGGATCAGCTATTACAGTTTATCAGAGAATACATTTTTTAAATGTTTTTTAAATGTTCAGTTGTCCATTCCAGGGTTTATAACACCTCTAACTTAGCCTATTCAAAAAGTCTACATAAGTAGCATTTTAGCAGAAGTAGAACTACCACTTGCGATCCCAGTGACCTGGGTTTGGGAACAAACTTTGATCATTTGGGTTCGGTGGGAGAGAGGAGGATTCAGCATCCCAGAGAATGCCCTTCTTCTCGGGGGGGGGTGGAGGGTGTGCAAGACCCCACTGCAGCACTGCCACTTGAGTGACCACAGGTGATAGTGCAGTGGGAGTCCTCTGCCGGGCAGACCAGATATCTTTTGGGCTCTTCAACAGCAGGCTTTGGCATTTGTGTACACGGAACCCCTTTCATGTGGATGACCATAGGGGGCTGGATCCTCAACACAGAAATACCCCCCAGAGTGCAGGGGATGGTGGTGGCACATTCTAACCCTTGTCCCACGACTGCCTGCCTCTGCCATGGGAGGTCTCTAGACAAGGAGGGCAGCCACCTTACCTGGTAGTGGCCGGGCCATTGATCCCCATCTAAATGATACTCGGATATGTGATGTGATGAGTATTTTTGCATCTATTGCATCTTTATGTTTTAGTAACTTGTATGTGACCTTTAACAGGACTGTCTTGTAAACAGGGACTTTTCCCTAACGACATGTATTATCCTGTATAAAAATAACATTTTTTAACTATCTTATCCATGGGGCATGCCAGCGGGGTTCAAGAGGATAAGTGCAAGAGAAGTGGATTATGGGGCCGGGCATTTGCGACTAGAAAGGGACTGCTCTAGGAAAACAAGGGTGTATAAACAATAAATAAGTAAAAAAGTATTTGACTGTCCCTAACTCAACTGACCTCATAATACCTTTGTTTATGACATCACAGTATTCACCATGACAAAAAACTGTGATGTAATAAGCAATAATTGTAAGTTCACTTTGGGATAATCAGATGTTTTTTGCAAGACTCCGTGACCAACAACAGGGGAAATAAAAAAAAAAAAAGGGGACACACTGAATTTCGACATAATTGTTGTAAATCAAATTATTTTAAGTTTTTGTTTTTTTAATAGAGATCCACTGTTTAGTTATGTTCACAGGTTCACAATTCAGTGTACCTACAGAACACATCATATTACTTTATAAAATAATATGAGGTTGAATCTCTATTCAAAACCAGTGACTTTTTAAATGCCTACACGACAAAATGCACAATATAAATAATGCAACAATTATGATTTAATTTTTGTATCTACAATGTAGTACCACCATTTCAATCTTTTTTTCATCTGTTCACAGGACTAAGACTACAAATCCTGTGCTCTACTTTGGTTATAGTGTTTCAATAACCTGGAATAACATTCCTTTCTCCATAAAATACATAATTTTTTTTCCAGTTCTATTTCTTCACCTCCAGGCTCGGAACTCTCTCAGGCTACCTTGCTCACCTGCATCACTGTGCCGCCCGCTGTGTTCCCCGCCATCTTCAAAGTCATTATGACTCCTCAGGACATGGGGGGCTACAGCCCTGGGGAGATTGAAGGGGTAGTGGCCGGGAACCAGCATTGGGCGTGTGGCGGTGGCAGTGGAGTAGCCGTCGCCTATCCGGCTGGAGGGGCTTTTTCCTTGTTTCCTTCCCACCTCCCCTCCATGCGTGGTACACGCCCCGACGATATGGCGCACGGCAACCCTGCCTGTGTTGGGCCACGCTGTCTGCATGCAGTCTAGCACTCTGCAGCACTCCCGATCTCCACCGGGGGCCACCGGAGTGCCGGGCATCCCAGTGCCTTCCCCCCAGGAAAGGAGAGCAGCCCGTCGGGTGCTCAATCCTTTCCCTCCCCTGCCGACTGCTGGCACCTGACTTCGCTCCTGAACCCAGGTAGCCGGCATGACGCGAGGTGTGATGTCCAGCGCCTCAACCCTCAGTGCCACCAGGCTGGCCCATAAAATACATTATCAGGTTTAATAGTTGAAATCTCTGCTAGCCATGTATTTGAAGCCAGTATGTTCTTGCCATAATTATTGATTATTTAGAGAATAATGTATTGTCAGCAGTGTGTAACAATTTATTTACACACCTGAAGTGTGCTATATACGACATAAACCATAAGACTGATGGTTGAGTGGTTTGTAATGGTATTACACAACAAAAAAACAAACAAGTTTTCACAGTTGCCCATTCATTATTTTATATGATTACTGGTTAATAGAATGTCAGCTTATGGGTACTAGCAGTGGAGCTGATTTGAAATTAATGTACAGTTTTGCTGCAGCTGTTGTGTCTGACACTTGGGGCTGTGCGTGAGAACAAAACAACTCTCTGTTAGACACACTCATGTAATGTTCTGTGTGTAACAGATAATTTTAAGTACTAGTTTTGGGTTGTAATTGACCCTAATCAGTATTTATATTCAAATTATTTATTGTTTAGTTTAGTTTAGTTTAGTTTATTAGTCTAGGAATTAATACCTTTGAGCCAGGGCTCTTTTACAAAGGTTCCACGTCACAAAGAACATTTAACAAAGCACAATACACATTACAGGTAAAACCAGACAGGAAAGTTGCATCATAAATTTGCTATTAACAGTTTAAGGCAGTAACGTTTTTAAGATTCATAGAAAAACAAGCTATAACAGGTTCAAGCGAGTAGACAATTTGAGGGTTAAGGAAACTTCCAGGAGAGGGTGATCATTAGAGCCAAAGGAGACTAGAGAGGAGGGAAAGGTGGTGAGCGGGAGAGTAAGTGAGAGGGGACAGGAAAAAAGGGGGGGAGTGAGTTTGGGTGGGAGACAGGAAGTAGTAGAGGTACCAGAGGGTTCATTAGTCAGGGAGGAAGAGGCCTCAGATGTGAGGATGGACATGAGGAGTAGTAGTCTTTATCTAGCGCAGTCACAGTTGCTAGTGGTGGTGAGGTGGGCATAGAGCATGGATTTGAAAGCTTCAAGCGAGGTTGAGGATAGAGTAGGTGGACTAAGCGCATTGAACCATGTCGGGGCCCTGTATGCGAAAGATCTTTGTCCCTGTGCAGTCCGGCATCTCGGAACCAGGAAAGGTTGGCATTCAGATCTGGTGGAGGGTCGGGCCAGGATTCAGTCGGAGTAGGTTTTGAATACATAATGGAGTCAGTCCCAAGATAGATTTTTTGCCATTGTGCAGGTGAGATAAATAAGATGATTTGATAGGTTCAACCAGCCTGATTCATAGTACAGATCCTGCGTGTGAGTCAGTCTTTCAGCCCCCATGAGGAGCAGCAGGCCTGTTTAAGTGATTGAGATCGCCTTAGAGCAGTGGAGGTAGCTGAGCCATAAATAATAAGGCCATAGTCAATGATTGAGATTATGGAACTCTGTATAGCTATTCTCAATGCCGCTTGATTTAGAAATTGACGGTTCTGAATAGTATTCCAAGCGTTGGTTTACTGTTTTCGCAGTGTTGTCACGTGGGTTGCAAAGGTGAGCCCTTGGTCAAAAGTGATGCCAAGGTATTTGAAAGTATTTACTTGGTCCAGTGTAATTCCTGCAGAGGTTTGTATGGTGAGTGGAGTATGCCTATTTTTGTTTTGGTGATTGGAGAAGAGCATGGCTTTTGTTTTATTGTGGTTTAGCACAAGTTTACTATCCAGGAACCACCTTTCAACACTAGAGAAAGCAAGTTGCAGGCTTTTTCAGAGAGAGTTTGGATCCTTGTGGGAAGAGAAATTACAGCATCATCAGTGTATAAGATTATTTTCTCCTGGCAGATATCTGGGAGGGAGTTAAGGAACAGGCTAAAGAGGAGCGGTCCAAGAATTGATCCCTGTGGTACACCTGAGAGAACTGCTTTGAAGTCGGAGAGTTCATTAGAGATTTTACAGCCTGTGACCGATTGACAGGTAACTTTTACCCAAGCACAAGGGACCTTCGGCCAGACCCTAGGCTATAAAGTAGGGAGGTAAGTAGGCCATGATGGACTGTGTCGAAAGCTTTTGTAAGATCGATAAAGACTGCACCTGTTTGGCACCTTTGTCCAGGGCTGAGTGGACTTCTCCAGAGAAATCAGGTAAGGCTGTTGTTGTAAAATGTCCTTTCCTAAAGCCATGCTGTTGATTACAGAGTAGATTGTATTTGTCCAGGTAATCAGAGAGTTGGTCTGCCACTATTCGTTCAAGTGCTTTGGAGAGGAGAGGGAGTATTGATATTGGTCGATAGTTTCCTGTTGAGGTTTCGTCCCCCCCTTTGTGCACTGGCGTAACTATGGCAGATTTCCATTTGTTGGGAAATTGGCTTTGGCAAAGACAGATTAAGAATTTTGGCAAGGGTGAATTACTTCATCCAGGGTGAGAGACAGGATTTTTAGATCTAGCGTGTCACTACTTGTTCTGGATTTGGAGCAGGCCTTTCTTATGTACTTGTGTGCTTCGTGCACTTTGATTTTCTTGAAGTGAAATTGTGGTTTGACACGAGGGGTGTTTTGTGATACTAGGCTAGGCACAGGTAAGTTGAGGGTCATTTGCGCTGCTGCAATATCTTGAATAATCTCACCAGGACACTGTTGAAAATAAGATGACTGCATTTCACACAGGTTATTTTCTGGATGCATACTTCAATAAATAAAAATAAATACTGGCCAAGGAAGGCCACTTCTTTTTACAACATTTATGATGCCTTTCAAAATATGAACTATACAGAAAAATCTGTTTAGGAAAATGTGCAAAGGAAAAGTGTAAATTCTAAAGGCATCAAATGGAAATCCTAAAATACAGATCAAACAGCACAACATATTAATGCATTTGTTAGGGCTGTAGTCTGATACAAATGTGAGATCTTAAAGAAACTGAAAGTTTTGGATTAATTTCAGATGACTGTCTTCTTCTTAAAGCAGCTGTATTTAGCCGGCCTGGTGGCATAGAGGGTACCTCGACCCACACCAGCGACCCAGGTTCGTGAACGGACTCTGGGAGCCAGGGGTCGGCAGGGAAGGAGAGGATCGAGCATCCAGAGGACTGCCCTCCTCTCCTGGGGTGGGTTGTGGGAGTGCGTCGCTCTGTGGTGAACTCTGGTGGAGACCCGGGGTAGCGCAGATGCGTGCAAGTGAGGGAACGTCACCAGAAAACGGAAACTGGCTCTGCATTCAACTGGATGATGGCCACCTGGCAGACCGGTGCTGCCAGTGTCCTGGGAGCCTTCTGTCCCTCAGCAGTACCCCGGGACCAAGTAGTGTGCTTGCCTGCCCCACAGGTGCCTCTCCCTTCGGAGGAGGGGGGGCCCGCCCGGCAAAGGGTCATATCCGGGTTACCCTGGGGACGACTGCAAATATGAGGGATGGGGCACAGGAACAGGATGGATTGGAGGTGCCTTGGCACAGCCTGAAGGAGTGGCTGAGAGCGGTAGCATGTAGGGGAAAAAAGATAACACAAAAAGAAGCAGCTGTATTTGTTAGTCACCTTGCAATTTTTTTCAGCAGTAATGTTTTTCTGGCAAAACATCAATATATCCATCCTTCTTTTCATTTTCTTTCATTCCTGAACAGAGATAAAGGATTTTGAAGTTTTTAAAAGATTCCACTCTTGTGCCATGCCCACCATGAAAAAAAATTAACATCTTGGCAAATGTTGGTACTGTTTATCATCAGAGAAATGTAGCACCATCCTAATTCATGCACAGTGTGAATGTAGTATGTGCATCTGACAGGTAACCTCGACTGAGAGTGGTGGTCATCTTTAATGGACCAAGTCATTAATTTCAAAATTAGTTATAAAAGCTGTTTTAGAAATATCTGAGGGAATGAAAAATACACTGATGATGAATCTACATGTGATTCAACAGCAGTTTTGCTAAAAAAATGAAATGATGACATATTTTGCAGACTAACAAACACTGGTGCTCTAAATGTGTTTCTTTATCATGCTAGCTGTCTTTTTCTTACCTTCAGTAGGAAAGCATAACTTAATTTGAAATATTCAATATCCTTTATAAGGAAATGAAGAGTTAATGCTAAAATGAGCAGCAGGCATCCCATGCAATTATGCAAAATAGAACTAGAAATGATCAAATTCACTTACAAAGAGATAGCTTTTCTTAATGTGTGGTGGGGAATGGATTACCTTTTTTATGGTATTTCTCTAATGCATACTACACTCAAAACACACAGAATCCTGACCAGAATAAGTGTTGCCACACAGCTGTCAAGTCTGTAATAATGGCATTCCAGAATCAAATAATAGGGAGCATGTGTTTGGAAAACAGAACGGTCTGGACCAGTTTTCTTTTGCAGTACAGAAGGAATACTTTTCAATACTGCAGGTTGACTGGGCAGATACCGGGTTCTGCAGTTTTAAGGTACAGTAGGAGACAAATGATTCTGTTTCTGTGATGTACTTCTGAATCAGTGTAAGTTTACCACTCATACCGACATGTTACTAGTAATAATGATTTCATATGTTTAATACATGCCAGAAGCCTGCTGTAAAGGTACCTCGGAGATGCACATGTAACATTGTATTAAATTTGATAAGTGAGGCTTATTTTGTAATCTTATTGGCAGTTGTTTTAAGATTGTAGTTTAATCAGGCCAAAACCACATGCAGTACTGTTTCAGTATTTGCCACTTGCCAGGATAGGATGAGTCATTAGAAATTAATAGGTTTCTAAAATAGTACAAATGTAAGCACTCTTAATACTTATAGGAAGTAACATAGACCTTTTCATTTCATCACTGTTTATATACAAAGTCACAATATGGATAAATCTTTTTGTATTTAGAAAAGAACGTCATGTTCCAGAAAGTTAATCTTCCACAGCAAAATGTATTGCAGAGGACAATTTACAGGATTCTTGACATAAAGTTTTTGGAAATGGATTTGAGATAAAACAGCTGTTATGGGTTGAAATAAGCTGTATGGAACATTCATCTCATTCTGTAGACTTTGTTCTATAGCCCTCTGACAGCATGTCTTTAAGACTAATGACCACTAGTTCTCTGCCAGAGGGCTGAAGGGAAAGTACTGTATGCCATCTGAAAGCCCTTTGCACAATTCTAATTAAGATTTTACACTAAAGGTATGATCAATGTAGTGAGGATACTGCAGACACTAGAGTAAGAAACAGTCTTTATTTTCACAACTACGGTAGGTTTGAAACTAATTTAAAATAGTGAATGTTCTCCAGAATGTTTTGCAAGATATACTGGGTTTAATTAATATACCTTATAAAATGGTATTGAAAAATCCACAAACATGATTGGCTAAAGCATGTCACATGACCATACATTTAATGCTCTATAAAGGGCAAGAAAAAATCTAGAAACTTTATTGGTCGAGAGATGTCACCTGACCATGCATTAAATTCTCAGTACCGCACAGTCAGGTGCCAGATCTCACTGCCATGCCCAAAAAACATAATTACTAAGATAAAGTTAGACGTATCAGTAAACACAAAATGAAACTTATAAAAAAACAAGCAGATGCTATCTTTAAATTATTTTACATTTGTATCAAATAACAAATAAAGAAGGAATGATATGAGGACATATACTAAAGAGGAAGGAGAAAACATGCTTTTAGATAGGCTCTGAAGAGGGAGAGATACAATAAGGCACAGCGGCAGGAAGGAAGTTCCAGTCTGTAGATACAGTGATAAAAAAAACTCTTCCCTTAACCGTAATAAGGTTGTGGGGTGGCTCAGATAGAAGGTGGGAGAAGGAGAGAAGGGGGAATACTAGTGGAGTAGAAGGAAATCAGTTCACTGAGATAATAGGGGGACTCAAATGACAATTTTTATTACCATGAGGTCAATCTGATATTAAATCCTCAAGGAAATAAGAAGTCAGTGGAAGTCTATCGAATCAGGACAGGGGTAGTGTGTGAGAGAGAAGGTGGGAAGCAGAATTTTGGATAAACTGGAGTCTGGACAGTTGTGTCTTGAGCAGGCCATAAAGGAGAGTTGCAGTTGACAGCCATAAGATCAAAAAGGCATGGATAAGGTTCTCTGCTGAGTGACGATGATGGCAGTGGTGGAATTTGGGCAGTGTTGAAAAGGAGATAATTGGTAGCTTTACAGATAATAAAGATGGGGGGGGAGGGAGTCTAAGGTCAAGAAGGACACCAAGATTGTGAAAGCAGGAGCAAAGAGTGGTCAGAGTTAAGAACAGAGACATACAGTAGGCACAGAGTAATGATTTGGTGTGCTCCTCTTGCCAAGGAGATGCACTTCAGTCTTTGATGCACTGAGTTGCAGGAAGTTCAAGCAGAGCAATGAGGTAATGTGGATGAGATGTACAGACAGGGTGAGAAGCAAATGATCTGTGAAAGAGAATCGATAAGCCACGCTGGATTTCATAAGCATAGAAATGACAATTAATGTTATAGGCAGAGATGGGATGACCAAGAGGGAGAAAGTACTCTACATTGAAAAAACAAATGGGGCAGAGAATCATGCCTTGAGATACACAACTCTCTAAAATAACCTCAAGCCTTATTTTGGTATGATAAAGCTGCCATAAATGTACAAGATGTATTGGTCTTACAGTCTTCCTAGTGCCATGTTACTGTCCACATTTTAAGGCTGTAAAATTGCTACTAAAAGTATGACCCACAAAGGTGGTTGAGATGAAAACATAGACAATGTTGACAGAAAATGACCATCGGTCCATCCAGTCTGCTCTGTAATACCCTGTGCTACCCCAGGAACTAATGTCTAGACAGGGTTCATGCCCTTGCTTCCCCCCTTACCCTCTGCTGTACTGCTACCTCTCTGAGTAACTTATGTGGAAAAGCCACAGAAGTTATGCACACACTTGTACAGTGCGTTGCAACTCTGCACCTGGCCACATCCACAGTGGCAGTGGATGGGATCAGCAATAGTGCATGAAGTTGTGGTGCATAGTGGTGAGGACAGATACAGGGCCAGAAATTTCAACACTGCTTCACATCCACGGATTGCCCCTTGAATCCATCAAGGAGGTGGAATACCCTGCACTGACAAACACAGAGTCAATTGTTAATAGCAAGTCAGTAACAACCCAGCTAGAGGAAGCTACAGAGTCTATGCTGGTGACCACTGAACTGGAAATCAGAGCTTCCTGGTTAGCCCTGCCAGCAAGCCAAAAGCAACCTGCAATCAGAAATGTCACTCAGTCCCACCTTCAGTAATCAACTAACTGAGGCCCCTGGCCAGACAATTATCACAGTTCAGAACAAAAGAACAGGGCTCCACTCATTGACATGCCTGTTCCAACTCAGTGCAGACAAACAGAAAAAGGACCAGTACCAACACCAACATTAAGTTGCATGAACTTTTTAATAAACAGACCTGTACACATAGTAACAGCTGAGAAGGGGCCCGGGGCATCTTGGAGTGGAGACCTGCCTCTCTGTTGCAATGTTGTGACTTGAGTGTACATGTTCATTTATTAAAAAGTTTATGCAACTTAATGCTGATATCGGTGCTGGTCCTTTTCATGTTCTTCCTGTGTGCATGCACAGCCAACATTTTGTTAGGAGAGTGGCTTTTGAGGGGTGTGACACTCTCAGTCCAATGCAGAGTGGTTTGCAAGGGGCTTGCCAGTGTCACACCAATCATCAGACAGCTGATCATGATACTGTTCTGGCTTGCTGGGTGTAAACTTCATGTATTTCAAAGGAAAGAGCCAATCCAATCATACATTAGCTCTTCCGTTTGATCTACACTGCCCAGCAAGCACAGCTGATCTGTCATGATCAGCATGCTGCTGTTAAATTACACCCTACAAAAAAGAAAACTGTCTATTGATGTCTGTTGCTGCCCCTGCCCTTACTGTTCCCCCCCACCTGACCCTCCCACTCATCCCCCCCACAAACATAACACCAACACTGGTGGTGCCCAGTCCCCCCAGTGTCACCACCTGAAATAAAACCATCCCTCATAATTTTTTTTGTCCTACTGTATACCTGTAACAAAGAAAAAGTCCATCAATGACTGTTGCTGCCACTGCTGTTAGTCCTCCACCCTTTCCCTCCCACTCAGCACCCACCCTCCGCCCCTCCAAGCCCTTACTTACTACTCGGGGTCCAACACCGTAATCCTCTGTGGACTGCAGACACATCTTCACTCTTCAATGCCGGACTGCGGACTAAGGAAATCAGCAGTGTGGTTCAATGTATTTCAATGGGGTTTTGAAGTTAGTGGCATGACTTGGTCATTTTTCAATATTTTTGCCCCAGATTTTCAACATGCCTTTTTTGGGACTTCATCTCATGGACAAAGGCAGTGAAAGTAGGCAAGTCTGTCCCAAAAGGAGATTTTTTTGGTTGCTGCACAAAATCACCTTTTGGGCAGTAGTTGAACATTTTCTCTACCATTGTTCAATAGGTAAAGTCAAAATTTGGGGTAAAGATATTAAGAAACAACAAAGTTATGAGCCTACGTTGAAATGTATGAATGTAGGCTCATAACTACTGTAATTTCCAATATTTTGATCCCAAATTTTCAACATAGCCATTTCTTCACAGCACCTCATGAATGCGACAGCTGTCATTTTTCATATTGTGACCAAAATGTGTTTTTGCACTGGTGGCAAGAAATCACTTTTTGGGTAGGATTTGACAATTTTCTTCACCCTTGTTCATAAAGTGGGCTCATACATAGAAGGTTATGTTGAAAATTTAGGGTAAAATTGTGAGAAAACAACAAAGCTATGAGTCTACGTTGCAATGTTTCAATGCACGCTTGTAACTGTTGTAATTTTCAATATTTTGACCCCAAATTTTAAGATAGCCATTTCTTCACAGCACTTCATGAACGTTACAGCTGTCATTTCTCAGATCCTACCCAAAATGATGCAGATTTTGATGCTGTACAACAATCATTGAACACAGGCTTGTACTAAATGCTTCGGAAGACAACATACATGACCTTTCACAACTCCAAAAAATAAAACTGCCAGTAAGTGGCAACACTACCTTAAATGGGGCAAATATTGACAACATTTCTGGGCCCGATTTTCAAAACTTGGCACAAGGTGCAATCGCTGGTGCACCATGGACGCTGCACCTGATACTCTATTGGGCAGGGTCCCAAAGTCATGCAGCTTGTGGCAACCAAAGTGGTGCACCAAATAGTGGGTGTACCTAGACAAGTTGCCACAAGCCACTGGCGGCCGTGCAGCAGTGTCCCCAGGAAGTCCCTGGTAGTCTAGCGCCCCCCCAGGCCCTGATTTCCCATTATAATTTTGAAAAAAATCTCTGGTAG
The DNA here is from genome assembly GCA_016271365.2 of Neoceratodus forsteri. NCBI lineage: Eukaryota > Metazoa > Chordata > Ceratodontiformes > Ceratodontidae > Neoceratodus > Neoceratodus forsteri. The sequence continues at coordinate 1,267,917,716 of CM057449.1, read as the reverse complement.
TCTTGTGCCCCGATCACCTGTTATAATCATGAACAAATTCCTGATAGTCTAGTGGTCCCTCCCAAGCCCTGATCGCCCGTTATAATCATGAAAAAATCCATGGTGCTCTAGTGGCACCCCCAAGCCCTGATTACCCTTTATAATCATGAAAAAAAAATCCCTGGTAGTCTAGTGCTCCCCCCTGCCCCAATTGCCCATTATTACCATGAATGAATCCCTGGTAGTCTAGTGGCCCCACTCCAAGCCCCAATTGCCTGTTATAACCATGAATAAATCCCTGATAGTCAAGTGCCCCCCAAGCCCCGATCGCCTGTTATAATCATGAAAAAAATCCCTGGTAGTCTAGTTGCCCCCCCCACCAGCCCTGATCTCCCATTATAAAAATTAAAATATCCCTGGTGGTCTAGTGGACTGCTCCAGCCCCAATCCCCCATTAAGTGAACTTCCGAAATGCCTGGTGGTCTAGTGGACCCCCCACCCTGCAGTGCCCTACCACTCTGCTGCTGTCAGTCACTGAATTTGTACTATATAAAATACACACTCATTCTGAGCTCAGTCAGCGGCGGGCCATGGTGGTGAGCAGTGGGCTGTGCCAGTCACCGGCAGGGTTACAGGATGGGGGGGAACAGGGTGATAGGGCACTGCGGGGTGGGGTGGGGTTCACTAGACCACTAGGTATTTTGGAAGTTCGCTTAATGGGGGATCGAGGCTGGAGCAGTCCACTAGACCACCAGGATATTTAAATTCTTATAATGGGCAGTCAGGGCTTGGGGGCACTAGGATCATCAAGGATTTTTCATGATTCTAACCCGGTGATTGGGGCTTGGGAGGGCACTAGGACTACCAGGGATTTTTTTTAACAAAACGGGAGGTTGGAGCTGGGGCAGGGGATAGCAGCACATTGCCACAAAGTGCTCAACTCATCTAGAGAGTGAATTTCTAAGTACCCTTAGACCTGGTCTAAGGGTACTTAGAAATTCTCTGACTGGGTGAGTTTTGAGAATCCCAATTGAGGAACTTTGGCAGCCTGCATCTGCTGCATGCCCCTAACTCCTTGCTGCAGCCCACCGTGTGGTGCAAAGATGGCACAAGCACCATTTGGTGCAGGCAGCTTTTGACAACGCAGGCTGTCTTTGAGAATTGCTCGCTTACCTTTGGTGGCAGTAATGGTACTGCTCCTTGTGGCACAAGCCCCTTGCCCTGCACTGGGAGCTTTAAGAATTGGCCCCACATCTTCAAATACCTGGGCTTCCACATTGACTCCAACCTAACTTTTAGTAGCCCTTTTACTCACCTGATAAAAACAATGCACCAGAATACTGAATAAACCTCTTCCTGCTCCCCCCAACAAGACACCTCCTGGCAATGATTCCTGTTCCCGCTGATTGACTATGACATAACCCTCTCCTCCATGGCAACTGACACAGAGTTCCACAGGATCAAAACCCTGTATAACCAAATTGCTAAATTCACTACTCAACTCCCCCCTCGACCCACCACTGTGACCTGCTCAGAAAGGCCAACTTACCTCCCTGTCCACCAGAGTCAAGTTTCACGTGGGTACAATGGCATGGAAAATAGTCTTGAACAGTGATTCACCTATCTACTAGACCTGCTTCCAACCCAGAGCTCCCCTGACTCAAATCAGATCAGGAGCCACTGTACACTACAATATTCCCCTGCTAAGAACAGGTGCTGGTCAAAGGGCCTTACTTCACCAGCTGCCCTATCTCTACAGCTCGCATCCTCCACCTGTCTGACCTAACTCCATCTCTCTCTGTTTTCAAAACTAAATAATGGGACTGGTTATGGATCTTGAATACCTGTAAATGCCTGTATTATGCCATGTTGCTTAACTTGTTTTGCTGACAACTACGCTTTCTGCCTTCATTCTAATGGCTCAGCCATGATATAATTGTAATCCCTCCCTTTCCTCCTGTCTGCACCTGTCTGGTCATCTATGAAAACATATAGAGTTGCTCATAGCCTCACCACAAGTTATTTTGTTAAAAAACAAATAAAAAATGTGTTTTAACACTTGTGGCGCAAAATAGCGTTTTAGCCATTGTTTTATAAAAAACACATATCACGCTCAGAAGGAGTGGTCATAAAAAGATTATATTGAAAATCTGGGGTAAAAATGTGAAAAACCAACTAAGTTATGAGGAAACTAACTGTTACAGCATTTACTCATAACTTTATTTTTTGGCAGATTTTGGCCCCAAATGTTCTGCATATTTCTTGTGTTACCCCGCCTCCTGAACATGGCAGGTGTCATTTTTCAAATCCCCTGTGAAACTTATTTACACAGTAGCACAGCAAAATTACTTTCTGGGTGGGATTTGAAAAATTCCCCCTGTCTTGCTCATAACATCAGATCATAAAAAGACTGTTGGACATTTGGGCTCAAAATGTGGGAGCCCACTTAAAAGTAGATGTTGCCTCTCACCTTCTCCATCCTGAGTAATTGCAATCTAACAATTGTCAAAGCAGGACACCACTGAAAATGAGACATTGCAACTCATCTGCTCTAACCAAGGTAAATATATAGTAACAATGGCACTTATTCATGAAGGAGCACTGGGATATGCTTGGTGCCTATGCACGGCGCATAGTGTGATACGCGTGGCAGGCATGTACAGCATGCCTGAGTGGTATGTACGAACCATGCATAGCGGCATGTGGATGGCCGCCCCACAAATAAGTGCACCTCCAAGGGCCCATGGGTGCAGGGGAAGGGGCAACATAGCCCACCAGCACTGCACAATGTACTTGAATGTACAAAGGCATGTACATATGTCTTTGCAGAATATTTAAACTAGCAAATGGGGAGAGGGGTGCAGCACCCCATACGTCGAATGGGAAGAACACCCCTCCCCCCTCAGCTAGTGGTCAAACAGGAATTCAGCGTGTTTGCCATTCATTTGCATCACCAGGTAGGAAAAAAGGTTTGTCTCCCCATACGATGCACAGGGGTAATGCCAAACTTCACCCAACAACTAACACACCAAAATCTGGCCAATGGAAAATCATGTACACAAATGCTCACAGCCTGGGAAATAAGATCCCAGACCTGCAGGCAATAATGTCAGAGGCTAAACTGGACATAGTAGCAATTAGTGAGACGTGGTTTACCAGTAACCACACTTGGGGGACTTCAGTACCTGGCTATGTATTGTTCAGAAGAGACCGAGGTGCAAAAAGGGGGGAGGAGTGGCCCTGTATGTTAATGAAAATATCAAAGCTACAGAAATTCAGAATACACATAAGGAGCCAGAAGAACTGTGGGTCACCCTGGAAACAGGAAATGGACAGCCATAAGAACTGGGGTTGTCTACAGGCCCCCAGACCAGAGGGAGGACATAGACACATTACTGTTAGAAGATATACAAAACATGACAGCTAAAGGGAGGTTCTGATAATGGGAGACTTCAACATGCCAGATACAGATTGGTCAATACCAGCAGGAACATCTGCCAGAACTAGACTCATAGTGGATTCCCTGCAGGGAGGGCCTCAAACAACTGGTACAGCAACCCACAAGAGACAGGGCTATCCTAGATCTAGTACTGACTAACAAAGAAGGGATCACAGATCTCCAGGTAGAAGGTCACCTGGGGCCAGTGACCATCACATGGTATGGTTCAATTTGGCTACTACATCTAAATCATCCCATTCCAAGGCAAAATATGGGACTTCAGAGGAGCTGACTTTGATAAGATGGCCAACAGAGTTAAGCTAGCCCTGGCAAAAAGAAACACAGGTGAGGAGGTACAGGCAAAGTGGGCAAGCATTAAGGATACAATACTTGAAGCAACATCCCATTGTGTTAGACAGAAAAGGAAGTGCAAAAGAAGAAGGAAACCACTTTGGTTCTCAAATATAGTAGCAGAAAAGGTCAGAGCCAAAAGGCTGGCCTTCAGAAAATATAAGGAACACAGCGGGATGAAGATAGGAGGCATACCAAACTGCCCTAAGGGAAGCAGGTAAGGCAGTAAGGCAGGCAAAGTCCCAAACTGAGGAAACACTAGCACGAACAGTAAAGAAGGTGACAAGACTTTCTATAGATACATTAGTGAAAGGAGAAAGTCCAGAGGGGTATTGCTGCTTAATGGAGAAAAGGGGCATGTGAGGAGGAGGACCCTGTAAAGGCATCTATCCTAAATAGATACTTTTGCTCAGTATTTACTGAAGAGAAGGTAGGGCAGGGCCCACAGCTCAGCATCATGGACACAGGGGAGGGAGGTGAGCACTACTCCCTCACAAAAGAAAGGGTCCACAAGAGCTTGCTAAGCTCAGGGTGGATAAGGCAATGGGACCTGATGGCATACATCCCAGGGTACTTAAGGAGCTAAAGGAGGAACTAGCAGAGCCATTAGCAGAATTGTTTAGTGAGTCTCTGAGCACAGGAGAGGTCCCAGAAGACTGGAGAAAGGCTCATGTGATCCCACTCCACAAGAGTGGCAGGAGGAGGCGGGAACTACAGACCAGGTCAGTCTTACCTCAGTAGTGGGCAAGATTATGGAGGCACTCCTTAAGGAAAGGATAGTGCAACACCTGGAATCCATAGGGCACAGGATCCAAGACAGCATGGGTTTACAAAGGAAGGTCCTGTCAAACTAATCTCATAGATTTCTTTGACTGGGTAACCAGAGTGGTGGACCAAGGGGAGCAGTTGATGTCGCCTACCTTGACTTCAGCAAAGCTTTGACACTGTTCCACATAGAAGATTGATAAATAAGCTAGGTAGGCTCGGGTGGGTCAGAAGTTGGTCAACTGGGTGGCAAACTGGTTGACTGGCAGAAAACAGAGAGTGGTGGTAAATGGTATACAGTCAGAAGAGATGCAAGTCACAAGTGGGGTACCTCAGGGATCAGTCCTGGGGCCAGTCCTATTCAACATCTTCATTAGTGACCTCTGCAGATGGACTAGAGGGTAAGCTTGTCTGTTTGCAGATGACACCAAGATCTGCAACAGAGTAGATGATCCAGATGGGGTGGGCAGAATGAGAAGAGATCTGGATAAACTAGCAGAATGGTCAGAAGAGTGGCAACTGGGATTTAATGCAAAGAAGTGCAAAATCATGCACATAGGGAAGAGAAACCTGAAGCCACTTATAGACTGGGAGGAGTTGCTAGCAGTCACAAAGAAGAAAGAGACTTGGGCATCATCATCACTGATGACCTAAAATCATCCAAGCAGACCTCCTAAAGCAGTAGGTAAGGCTAGGGGGTGTTAGGGTGTATTAGTAGGTATCACAAGTCGTAAGAGGGAGGTAATAATCCTCTGTACAAGACATTGGTTAGGTCTCATCTGAGTACTCATGGCAGTACTGGAGGCCAATACCCCTTCACAAGGACATTAACCAAATTGAGGCAGTCCAGAGAAGGGCAACCAAATGGTGCAGGACTGCATCAGAAGACATATAAGGACAGATTAACGGAGCTCAATATGTATACCCTTGAGCAAAGGAGGGAGAGGTGATATGATCGAGACATTTAAACACCTTAAGGGCATAAACAAGGTGAAAGAGTCTAACATGTTTAAATATAAGAAAAATAGCAGGACAAGAGGACACAGCATGAGATTAGAGGGAGGCCGATTAAGGGGAATGTAGGAAATTCTTTTTCACAGAAAGGTGGTAGATGCATGGAATGGCTTACCACAAGAAGTGGTGGCTATGAATACAGTGCAGGGCTTCAAACAGGCATGGGATAGGCATAAAGGAGCAATACAAATGACTATGAATAGATGGGTCACTGACAGAGCAAAGGCCGATGGCACATTTATAAGGTAGAAAAAGAAATGGGCAGACTGGATGGGCCTTGCGGTCCTTATCTGCCGTCAACTTCTATGTTTCTATGTTTCTATGTTACATCGGGAATCTGTGTGCCGCTGCACTGCTCGGTCTACGCCATGGTAAGGCAGCCTTAAATGGCAGGCGCAGAACACATGCACTGCTGAACAGCACTGGGCAACACAGATGATGTTCACAGTGGCATGCCCTGGCTGCCACGGACAGCCCCCACAACAGGCCAATGTGACAGCAGTCCACCAGCTGCATGACACTTGCAGCACATGTGCATGGCGGAACAGTGAACCACATGCCACAAAAGGGATCTGCAATCCGTATCCAGTGCAGTACCCAAGCAGGCACACAACATACATGCCACAAACAGCTGTGCACAGCACAGCAAGGCCCAGCCCATACAGGAACACAGGCCTATGGGCAGCACACATAGGCTACCCAGGTGCAGGACAACAGACCTGGCACACACAATACAGTGGCCTGCTTGCCACAGTGTGTGGACACTTGCAGCACACACATTGACCACAACAGCCAACTGACAAATGGACCACACAATACAGGTCTACCCAAGAAGCACAGTGGCAGGGCGAATAAGAGACATGGACCCAGCAGATGCACATAAACAAACATTTATGTACAGTAGCAGTAGGTTGGGAGAAGGAAAGGGACCAGGGACAGGACATAGCAGAGCAACCCACATAACCCCGCCACACACTTGGCAGTTACAGTGTGATTCAGTCAGACTCCTCAGACTCAGAGGTAGTAGAGAGAGGAAGGGGGTAGACCTGGTGAAGGGCCTCTCCTCCAGGATGAGCCATCTCAGTGGACCCTGGTACTGCTGCAATGAAAAGAACAGACAGGAAGCTGACCATCAGTAACCACGATAACACACATGCGCAGCAAACATACACACACACACACACACACACACTCTCTCACTATAAACAGGGATACCACCTACCTTGGATGGCTCATGAATGTCCCACAGATCACCCACATCATTACAGTACACCAGGTTGTTGGTGGACCTCCACAGGGAGAGGTATTCAGGCATGTCCAGTTGGAGCCTGCGACTGGCCCATGGCCACCGGCCTCAGATGCAACAGCTCCAGCATCATCCTCACTGGCTTGTCTTGTGTCATCTGGAAGACAGCACAGGAGAATGCAGGAGTTTGGTCCCCCATGCAAATGCCCTACACACCCACACACCTGTGTAACCATACTTACATTTGGCTTCTCCAACACCTCCCAAATGGCCCTGACTGAGAACTTGTCCTGGTAGCAGGTGGAGGACACCCTGTACAGATGCTCTGGTAGGCCGTGCCTGCTGCCACTGGCACTACCTCCCACACCCGCCATTTTTGCTGCAGTGAATTGGGCATCTGGTTGCAGGTGTGACATCAGCATGGCAGTGTATGTGGCACACCCTGCTCACATGTGCTGTACACGCCCCTTAAAGGACACGTAGTGTGTGTGTGGGTCAGTCATGCATCACACGCCAGCACAGACATGGGGAGTGCACAACCCACACAGCGGAGGTGTTCATAGTGACACTATGTGCCCTGGCGTACTGCTGAACATTGTTCTCATTGAGGATGCACTGGTGTGCCACCAGGAATGTCACAGATGCATATGTTCATGTGTGTTCTGGTGCCAGCTAGAGGCACAAATACTGCGGGACACTGAATGTCTGCAGTGGTACCATGTGGACCATGCCACACTGCACTACATATGTGGCCTGGTCCAAGAACATGTCCAGCCACGCACACAGTGCTCCATGGCCATGCCTGTCAAGATGAGGGTCATGTGTGCCCTGCAGTAGTATGCCACGGGGTTGTTCCAGAGAGTGACAGGTGATATCACAGGCATGAGCCAGGCGTCTGTGTCGAGGGCACTGAGTCAGGTTACCGATGCGCTGTTACAACACGTGGTGGACCACATCTGGTTCCCCACAATGCAGAGGGACATCAGGGTGGAAAAGGAGGTGTTCTATGACATGTATAGCATGCCAAACACAGTGGGGGTATTTGACTGTACACACGTCGTAATACTTGCACCTGTGATGGATAAGGAGGCATACCGAAATCTTAAAGGGTTCCACAGTATCAATTGCCAGGTTATGTGTGATGCAATGAGCATTCTGATGAACATGTGTGCAAAATATCTTGGGTCATGCCATGACTCCTACATCTTTGACAACAGCGCACTCAAGTGACACATTGCCACATGTGCGGAGGGATATGGGTGGATTCTAGGTGAACACTGTCCATGGGGTACACTACACCATGCGTCACTGTGCATCACAGGCCTTGTACTAATGATGTTTCCTTTGCCTCCACAGAGGACAGTGACTATCCACTGTGGACATACCTCCTGACGCTGTATCTGGCACCACAGCACCCTGCAGAGGAGGAATTCAACCACGGACATATGAGGGCAAGCAACACCGTGGAACATGCCATATATTTCCTAAACATGTGATTCCATTGCACAGACCACAGTAGTTACATGATGATACTGTCACCAGGGAAGGCATGCAGAGTGTTCACCTCTGGTGCCGTGCTGCATAACATCTGCGTGCGTTGTTAGCTGCTGGTACCCCTTGATGTGCTGCCAACTGTTCCCCCAGACATGCCCCGTGAATTCCCACCTGCACCACGGCTTGTGGTACAATATGCCAATGGTGGCAGGTGACAACGCCCACTGGGTGCACTGGTGTCAGACTGTATGGAGGCATGTGCTGTCCAACACCACATAGTGCATGGCACATTTGACCATTAGGGAGTGGTACCATGGGTGCGATGATATAACCATTCAGCTGAGTACACATGTACCCATACCCAGCCATGTAACATGCCCACTGTGTGTTATGGCCATTATTGCTCAGCCACTGTGTCCGTGCACTGCTGCCCTACAATGCTTGCTGATGGGGTACAGATGTGCGTGTGTGTGGTGTGCTACATGCATGTAATCTGGGCTCTGTGCCACATGTGTGCACACTGCAGTGTGTGGTGCATGACATGACAGTGGAGTGTGTGGTGTGTGACGGGTACATGTGCTGGCTGTGTGGCACATACAGGGCATGCACAGGACTGTGCATGTTAATTCCTATGCCCATCTTGGGCTCCTGCAGGGGGACCTGTGCCGGTGCACCGTGCACGGCTGTGTGCCATGGCTCCCTCCATTGGTTGTGTGACCCTGCTTGAATGCTGCACACTCTGGAGAGCTGCGTCCCTATGGTGACTGGCTGGTGCACCACTGGCCTGGCCTCTTGTGCTGGTGAGCTGGCATGGCCATGCAGGGCCTGTGGAACTGGGTGCTGTGGTGTGTTGTCCATGCTTGCTGTCCTCTGTGGGTGCTGCCAGTTGCATTAGGGATTGACTGACACCCATGTGGGTGGCAATAGCTGTCAGCACATTGATCATCCTCTCCTGTGCATGAACACCAGTGGCGAGCTTGTTGTCTATCCATTCCTGGGCACAGACACCAGCGGCAAGCTCATTGGCCATCTGTTCCTGTGCATGGACAGCACATGACACTACCTCCATGAGCCACTCTAGGGCCTGCATATTCTCCCTAGTAGCCTGTAGGCAATCACACTTCAGGCTCCACAGGTCAGGGTAGTACATCTGTAGCAGGCCACTTGGTGTTGTCCGGTGTGCCCTACTGGCAGGTGGGGGGGGGGGCCTGCTGCTGTCCCTGGTTCATCATTCAGAGGTGTAGTGGGGGTAGCCTGTGTGTCAGAGGTCTCACTGGGGACTGTGTCAGTGTCCTGGTGGCCCTGTCTGGTGCTACTGCTGACAACTAGGGGTGGTGTGCACTGGTCCTCCATCACCGTGTCCACCGTTGTCTGGCTTTCATCATTGTGGGGTGTCTGTGCCTCAGTGTCCTCCATGCCGGTAGTCCTCTGTGTCCTGAGTGTGCGTCCCCTCTGGGTGTCCTTGCACTGCATGGGGTCACTGGCATCCTCAGGAGCAGGCTGTGTATCCTGCTGTGTGCTACCTGTTGGGGTGAACAGGCAGCATTAGTAATGCCATTGGTGGTAGTTGTATGGCACCATGCACAGCTGTTGTCCCGTGCCCTACCATCTGCTGTGGTCATCTGCATTATTCTTATGCTGTGGCCCAATGGCCGCTCTCTGGCACTGTCCTCATCAGGCACTGTGGGGTGAGGTTCAGATCATTAGCATACTCTGTGTGTACTTTGAGTGGGTGGTGCAGCACTTGCCATGTGCATGTTCCTTACCTCTCATGCTGTCCACACCATCAGGCTCCCCATCCCTCATGATGTCACTTATGGTGTCAGACATTAGTTTCTCAGTCGGGGTCAATGGGGGATCTGGGGGGTGGTCCACCACCTGTGGCACCCTGTGACTGCCTTACCAGACTCAGCTTTAGATGGGACCTGAGGACCCACCACTTGTGCTTGATTAGGTGATTGTGCATGCCTCCAGTCCCGCAGCATTGACTGCCACCTGGATATCCAACCATATGTGTGCTTTTGTCTCAGTGGGACTGGATAGGGACTGTGTCCCATACAGGACATGGTAGTGTTGACAGATGTCCATTACTAGCATGGCCACCTGTGCTCCATTAAAGTTTGCAGACTGTACACTCCTCTCTTGCCCTCTTCTGGCTTTTCCATCACGCCCACTGGCTGTTATGGGCTGCAGTGGCATGATGGCCACCTGCTGTTCTGAGATCTGGTTCTCCTGTGTTTGTTCTGCCTCAATCTTTGTTCCACATGACATGTCACTTCCCAAATGCAGTTGGTCCACAGCTTCTTATATGACATGGTCAAGGGGCGGGTTCCACTTCTGGCACATCCTTCGACCCACCCCTGTGCATGCCTGTGCACCTCTCTGAACCTCGCCCCTGCCTTTCAAGTGCTTTGCGCACCTGTTGGCGAATACCGCATGTTCAGCCGGGTCTGTGCGGTGCGTAGCCACGCAGCTCTACTTACATTGCCTTCCTGTGTACTTCCTGCATCTTCGTGAATAGGCCCCAATGAGTACAAGCAAGACCCAGTGCAACAGCAGTACCAGCAGTGAACATTCGGCATTGACAAACGCTGTTTGTCAGACAATTATCACCCCTCCCTCAAAACTAAAGGGCAAGACACAATTCTTTAATATGTCCCTTAAATGTGGGTACTATGGCTGGTGTCATATTTACCCTAATGTCAATAATAAATGCACCAAGTCAAACAAATTTCACCACAACTTGCCCCCACCTGTGTTGTCTAAACAAAAAAGCCTTTTTCAGTGCTGTCTGTGACAAAACAGGCAGATTACATTTAAGGCAGCAGTCTAGACGAGTGATCATATATAACAAGCCAAAACTAACCTGCAGTCAGAAATGAGACTCAGTCCTACCTCCAATTATAAACTAGCTGAAGCCATTGGCCAGACAATTATCCCCCCTCCTCAGACTACAGGGCAAAACACAATTCTTTTATATGGCTCTTAAATGTGGACTGCTGTGGCTGGTCTCAAATGTACCCTACAGCCAATAATAAACACTCCAATTCAAGCAAGTTTCACCACAACTTACCCCACTCATGTTGTTTCAAAAACAGCCTTTTCTAGTCCTGTCTGTGATAAAAACAGGCAGACTCATTCCAGCAGCATTCCCCATTATATGTTGGAATGAGCCAGTGGCTTAGAGAGCCATTTCAGTTAGCAACCAGATGTGCACATCCTTGTGGTTCTTATTTGTAGACATGGGCCAAGTAGAGTGCACAACTCTTCAGTGGAAGCAGTGTTGAATGAGAACTGACAAGGGCACAACAGTTCTGTTTGTGTTGCTAGTTCAAGTCAAGATCTGTACACATGTTGACACAGTTGGTGCCACCTCCCCTACTCCTCATTACAGCCATGAAGACATTCATCAAGAACCTGGGACACATGTTTGTGGACAGTGCCATAAATAGCCACTATTACATTATTATAACCAATGAGTGTTTTTTCCCATATGGAAACCCAGTTATAATTCACCATTATAACCAGCTGGTTATAATGGCAAACATGAGCTGGGGTTCCCTTGCTTTATGCATGCACCAGCCACTGTCTTTCCTTCATCGTACCGGACACTTCACCACTTCTTGTACTCGGTTTCCACTGTAAGTAAATGTAAAAAAATGAATTTAGCTCTTTTAAGTACACTTTTGAGATTATCCACTTTATAAAACAAAGAAAAAAATGAAACATTTTGACAGACACTTGAACCTGACCGCAGACTGCGCTTGAACCCAACCGTAGCCGCACAGCAATGTGTTTCTATTTTATGTAATTACTGTGGTGAAAAAATGACCCCAACAATTATATAAAATAAAACATGAGGTGGTGTGTAACACTCGAATTTTACACACTCTCTTGGTGTTGGATGCTTAAATAAACCCCTCAAGCTTCGCTCTTTGGGTTTATGTAGCATCCAACACCTCGGGTATGTGTAAAGTTCTTGTTAAACACACCACCCCATGTATTATTCTATATGTACTGCATTATGGTACAGATATCGATACAAAGGGATGTAGCCTGCAGTGTGCACCATGTACTGTTCCACCACATGTGTCAGTTTCATGGCTAGCCCTTTAAGAGCTGTCCATGCTGGATGCATGGCCCCTATACATGCAGGGAGTCCTTGGCAGGGCACCAGGGACGTGACCAAGTTTTCTGTTGCATCATAGGCAGATGGAGATAGGGTGAACAAAAAATACAGTGTTCAAACCGAAGCCATGGCTGGCAACATGCTTTACCAAGGCTACTCTGACCTGTTGGGGTAATGGGTACCTGGATAAGCTTAGAGCATATGGAAGAGTAATGAAGCCTCTTTAGGTAAGTACACACAGTTTTATTCATGTTAGGTGGCAAGCATAGCTTTCAGTGCCTTTTGGAGTCATGTGTACTCTTTTGTGCAGATTTGAAAGATTAGTTATGTTGGGTGCTGTGAGTTGGCTTGATGAGCTCTGATTAGTGACATGCCCTGCAGAATGCAGTGCCAGTTAAAATTTCCTATACAGCTTATCCCTCTCACACACAAAAGGATTTGCACACCTATGACGGTTTGCATAGGGTTTTATGCTTTAGAATGCCTGCACATGCCTTAGAGAGGTATACAAATCCCGAACAAATATGGAATTCTCTGTACTTTTTTATTGTTTATGCATCCTACATACTGTTTTTTCTGCAAACTTCCTCTGTATTATGCTGCTTCTTGGAGATGCATTCAGCTGACAAGGTGGGTGCCATAACTTAATGGTTTCAAACACGGCTGGACAGAGTGAAGGGATTAGTGGTTGCTCAGGGTGGTAGCGGTAGGCTGGGGAGTATGGGGTTGTATAGAGTGTGTTAGAAAGACTATGTGGACAACAAATCCAGGGTTTGTTGGGGTTTATGGGAAGACTGGATGGACCAGAGGTATTTTTCTGCTATCATAGTCTGTGTTTATGGGTTTATGACTGTGATGGTGCCTAATCCATTGGTCTATAGTAGACAACTATTTTGCTGAAGCAGTAAGTGCATCGTGTGTACCATTGTCTTGGTCCTCTGGGGGGCTAGCAGTGATCAAACAAGCTTGTTGCTCTATGTGGCACTTTGCTAGACTGTCACTGAGGAAGCAAGTTGATATTGCTGAACCTCTAGTCCTCCAATCAGGAGATGTTGTGGAGGGAAAATAGGAATGGAGAAACATAGTAAGGCAAAGTGAGAAATATTTATTTGGAACCTCTCACTTTCACTGGTATTTTATTAAATACTGGTTGTGAATGGATTGGAGGAAAGTATAGAATTGCCTCTTATGTAGTGCTTTTCATACACTATACCCCAAAGGGCTTTACATACAAACAATGTATTTACACACTGGATAGCTGAGATGACACATCTCCTTTTCAGTGGCATCCTGCTTCTACTTGGGAGAGCTTTATGCCACTCAGTACTTTTAGTATTTTGATTGTATTTTGTTTCTGTACTGTTATGGTGCTGCTAAACTGCTAGCTACTTCTCCATGTCCTCACAGGCCAGCATCAGGAAAATGGGGCCATCTTGCTCCCCAGGGGCTGGCCAAGGAAGCATGAGGAGATTGAGGATGACTAGAAAAAGAAGGCAGAGCAGAAGGAGGAGGAAGAGGAAGATTTCTGGTCCCCTTCCCCCCGGTTCAAAGATTGAGATGGGGGTTACAAATAAAGAAGACTACCGATGTGGAGGGGCAGCAGCTGGGTCTGGGACAAGGCCTGCTGGTGATGTTAAAGTAGTAAAAGGTACAAAAAAAAAAAAACAGGTACAAGAGACCAATATGATTCTCTGGAAAGGTTGGAAGCAGTGAGAGCCAAAAAGAAGGCCTTCGCTAGGTACAAGAAACAAATAAAGGAAGGATGAACAGGGAGAGTAGCAAATGAGAACAAGGGAAACCAAGAGGTGGTCAGAGACGCAAAGGCAGACACCGAGCTCCGTGTTGCAGGGGGGTTAAGAGAGGGGGGAAGAACAGTTCTTTAGGTATATCAAGGAAAAAAGAAAGAAAGGAGGAAGAATTGTTAAGCTAACAGAGGGAGGTAGGATAACTGAGGAGGGGGCACAGAACGCAGCCATTCTTAAAGACTACTTTACTTCTGCTCTGTATTCACAAGGGAAGGCAGATAGCCTCTTCTAGAGAGTGGCATTAAGGCAGCTGTAAGATGGATCCCCAAGGTGAGGCAGCAAGTATTTACCAGTGAAAGGGTTTGGAAAGTGCTAGCAGCCCTAAAAATAGATAAGGCTCTGGGACCAGATGGGATGCTTCTGAGGGTGCCCAAAGAATTGGCAACATAACTCACTGAACCCCAGGTAGGGCTATTCAATAGCTCAATTCAAACAGGGGGTAGTTTCAAATGACTGGAAGGTAGCAGATGTAGTCCAGCTTCATAAAGGTGAGACAAACAGCATCAGGGTAACTACAGACCTGTCAGTCTTCCTTTTATTGTGGGTAAACTCATGGAGACATTGGTCAAAGAGAACCTTGTGGATTACCTGGAGAATGAGTAAATCCTTGGAGGTCAGTCGAGGTGGTGGAAGGCGGCTGCACTCTATGCTCTCGGAAGACAGAGGACAGAGACAGCAGCAGCAGGAGTAGTGAAATGCTTTAGCCTTCTTTATTACAGGTAAACCACTGTTGCCTAGAAGCTTGCCTGGCATATGCAACAAGCTGAAAAGAAGAGTTTGCTACTCTTTCCAGCTTTTTTTGTGCTGCGGAATTCAGCTGTGACTCTGTGATTGCCTGCTGTAAATGTATCCATTTATTTGGAGTCCTGCAATAGAGGAGTCTCATGGAAAATTATTTGCAGGGACGGCCTGTGGAGGTTGTGGAAAGAGTATCACAACTGCTCTTTTGGGGGTGGGGGGTCCTCCCCAGAGTGTTGGTTTAATAGATTCCACACGACTTGACTGTTTATTGGAAAAACTGCCAAGAAATGTATTTAGAAATATAGGGCCAGATATTCAGACTGCGCCAGGCTGGGGAACAAGCCTGGGCGCAGTGCTACTGGGATGCGCCAGGGCATGGCCTGTGCGATATTCAACGGTGCTGCACCATGGCTCTGCACTGTTGAATATGACACTGTGGCCGACCGCATTGCGCATGGCAGACTGGCATTGTACCAGTGCAAGTGGCAAGTGAGGAGCAGGTGGATGCGCCAGCGCAAGTGTGGTTGCGCTAGGCACAGGAACCGCAATATTCAGAGGTGGGTATGCAAATGGGGCCATTATGCATGCAAGACACAAATGGGGCCATTTGCATGTCATTATGGCCCCATTTGCATGCAAGTGTGCCAATCCCCATGGACTTGCACCTGGCTCCCTGCCAGGCTGCAGCCATCAGGGACCAATGCCCTCTGCCCCTCGGCGGCAACGCGCCCCAATGCCTGATTGCAGGCTTTGTAAAACTGTAAAATCCCTGGTGGTCCAGTGGATCGAACCCAGCCTGATGGTGAACTTATTAAAAGTAAATGTATTCCTGGTGGTCCAGTGGACCCGCTCCCAAGCCCGATCATGGGCTTTGTAAAGGAAAATATCCCTGGTGGTTCAGCGGTACCCCCCTCCCCACCTGCCCACTCAGACCTGCCACCCCACTACCCCCAGTCAGTGGTGGGTGGCAGCTCCCCACCTGCAAGCCACCTGACCGCCCACCGACTGACAGCGTACAGTATGGCTGTATCCATTGGTCCACAGTGTGGCCAATGGGCATGCAGATTCATGCTGTACTACAGAAGTCCTGATATGTGAATGGAATTCATCTACATATTTGGACTGTGTAGTACGGCAGCAGAGTTTATAAGGCTTTCATTGGCTCTCCACGCTGTGGACCAATGGGTGTACAGCCACTGTATGCTGTAAGTTGGTGTGCGGCTGGGCTGCTTATGGTGGGGAGCTACCACCCGCCGCTGACTGGGGTGGCGGGTGTGAGGGCGGTGGGGAGGGGTACCGCTGGACCACCAGGGATATTGGACATGTTTATTTTTATACTTATGCCCGTGACTGGGCTGGAAGCAGTCCACTGGACTGCCAGGACTATTGGACATGTGTTTCATTACACATATGCCTGCTATCGGGCACTGAGGCAGTTTGCCACAATGTACAGGGGGCGTTGGTCCCCGGCGGCTGCAGCATGGCAGGGCGCTAGGTGCAAGTCGCCGGAGATCAGCACACCTGCATGCAAATGGGGCCATAATGACATGCTAATGGCCCCAGTTGTGCCTTGCATGCATTATGGCCCCATTTGCCTATCCACCACTGAATACTGCAGGTCCTGCACCTAGCGCAATCGCACTTGCACTGGCGCATCCCCTGCTCCTCTCTTGCCACTTGCACTGGCACAGTGCCACTGCACCATGCGCAATGCAGGAGGCCATGTTGCCATATTCAACAGTGCTAAGCCATGGTGCAGCACCCCTGAATATAGCCCAGCACACTCCCTGGTGCATCCCAGTTGCACTGCGCCCAGGCTTGCGCCCCTGCCTGGCGCACTCTGAATACCCCACCCAATGTGTTTAAAGTTCTAGAACACACCACACTTTTAGTACTGTGATATAATAATATAGTGAAAGTTTGGGGTATATCAAATGGCCGGTGAATATTTCAATACAGAGGTTATTGCTTGTATTTGTTTTATTTTGTAGCTTATATACTGGCAAATCATTATGGGGAACAATTGTGGAACAGATCCTGGACAGATTGGACATTGAGCATTGCTGGGACCCTAAAGTATTTATCTCAGGCCAAAGATGGTCTAATCATAGAACTGCCTAATATTAGTTATTAGATATATACCAGGCTTATCTAATCTGAGGTTCTGAAGGAAGAAGGTTTTAGAAGATTAAAGGATTGGCAAAAGGAGATAAAGGGACTATGGTATGCTGGTGAACTTCTAATGAACTGTGCTTGGGTTGTGTTCTCCATGGAAAGCCTTCTCTTATGAACTGCCAACTGTCAATTTACATAAATAGGGTGTCTTATTTAAGACCAATTATTTATTCTACTGCATTGTGTTGCACATTGTTAAATATTTTCAAGTAATTTTTCTCTAATGAATAACACATATATTTGCCATTTGAATTCTCTGTATTATATAATTAATGCAGACAGCACTTTATTGATTGGCACTTTACTCTAACACTCTGACCAGTGTTTCTGATCCTTATTTTTAGTACTATAAAATGAGAACTAGAAGTAAAACAAATAGTGGTGAGGACAGGATATTAATAAAGATCTTGATAATGATCTAATGATTGGCTAAAGAGAATCAAAACAAGGTGAAGAATACGAAAAAGAATAATAAATATATGAAACAAGATTTCAAAAATGATTCCATGGAAAGTAATAAAACAACTGAAGTAGGACAAATGTTGATTACTGTACATATGAAAAAAGTTATACAACCTACAAAAGTCTCAGCTTCTAATCCTGAGCAAATAGTAAACTTAGTAACTCAGAGCTCCTTGGAACTTTCTCCCAGATTGGGATGGAAGATATGTTAAATATAGAGGGGGGAAAATAATGAAGTAATGCCCCCAGGGATGAGGAAAACACAAATTCCCCAGATTACAATAGAGTTAACTAGTAGTATAGAAATGAATCAGGAAAGAGATTGAGGTAAACTAAATGAGAATAAGGATCCTGATCTGTCCCAAATAATTGCAGGGATGCAGAAGACTTTACAAGAGCTGGCAGAAAAAGAAAGTAGCATAGAAGAAAAGGTAGTGAAACATATTACATATACACTGTTTATGGACTCAAATTTAATTGAAGCTATACAGGATCCATATGTAGCCAGTGCAGCTATAATGCAGCAATTTATCATTCTAAGAAGTGAGATGAATCACTTAAAAGGGGAAGTGGTGGCTAATACTGCATGATTAGAAGAAACGTGTATCAATTATTATGGTGGGGGGGAAGAGACTGGTTACAGAGGATTTAAAAGCAACAAAAAGTGAAAGCAGAGATAAGCTCCCTATCTAAGAGACAGGGGAGGCAACTCTGCTGAAAAAGGACTCTGAGCAGGAAGTAGATATTCAAAAAGGAAGAAATGAAGAAATGCAAAATAGGGAAAGTATATTAGAAATTTCTAGATCTAGTAAAGCTGAAACTGATATTGGATTTGATGGAATTAAAAAAGGGAAAAAGAAATTAAAGAAGCACCAAAAAGGAAAACAAAACAAAAAATCAAAAAATAGAAGTCGGAGTATGGGAAATAAAGAGAGTGTATGCGTAATACAGAGGAGCACTGACAGTTCCCCAGTAAAAGTACAGCATGAAGGAAATGATGGAAGTAGTAATCAAAGTAATGACCAGGATATTTTAGATGATAAAGTAGGATGGAGTAGTAATGGTAGAAAGGATGGATATGATAATCAGTCCAAAAAACAGGATGTTATTGATTCAGATATAGAATCATTGGAGACAGAACAGTCACTGATTACTATAAAAGGATTAGAACTGGATTTAAATGAGAGTAACATAGTGTTGAGAATTTTGGGACATTTGATTTGTACTGAAATTTTAAATTTGGATGTACAGTTAGAAGATACATCAGATGCTAGAAGGATGGAGAACAACAAAAGGGACTATATACTGCAATTATTTTTTGAGCAACCAAGAGTGTCCCAGTATGTATGGAGGAACTCAAATGCATTGGAGGAATATAATTTGTTTATGGAGTCACCTCTGCTAATTAGTGACCTGACTGACCTTTGGAATTACGACTAAAGGGGAATCAGAGATGCAATTAGAACAACAGGGGAAATTGCAGCAGATGTTTGATAAACAACGTGAGTTAGAAGTTCCTTCAGACATTACTCTTTCTATTTTTAGAATTTCGTATGTTGGCATTGATGCTAGAGCCAGTGTCAGTGGCTCAGTAGGTAGCACACTGTCCTCTGAGGCTGGGAGATCAGAGGGCTGTGGGTTCATTTGGCACTTGGTTTAATATCCCAGTAGTGACACTGTAGTGCAGCATGAGAGGGGTGCTGCACTTCTGAGGTGCCATCTTTCAGATGAGACATTAAACCGAGGTCCCATCTGCCTGGATTGGTGGTAGTTCAGGTGGATGTTAAAGATCCCATGGCACATATCGAAATGAGTAGGGGAAATTTTTATTGACAAAGAAACTACAAACCAAAATCACATTAACAAAAATAAATACAAAAGACTCATGTAACAGGAAAATCAGAATCAGTCACCCATGGTAAGCATTTCCATAAAGCAAACAATGATCCAGATGACAGACTTCTTAGTTCAGAAAAATAAACATCTTTTAAATCCTGTTCAATACTTTGGACCACCAGTAGGTGGGACATATCTTTTTGCTGCAAGGTGAAAAGACAGCGAGCAGTCCATAAATGCTATTTAATGACGGTAAACAATAAGTTTAGAGTGTCACTATTCCACTTTTTCCAGGTCGCTGGAAACCTACCATACAATAACATCTCATAAGTAACAGAAGTAAATAAAGATTCCTTCCATCTGTTCGCTAAAAATAGCCAAAAACCAGTGATATAGGAACAAAGAAAAAACAGGTGGTGTATTGTTTCATCCTGATTTACACATAAAGGTCTGGAACACAATCTTTCATTCAGCTGTTTATGTTTATGATTTGCCTTAATATTGATCCATTCATGACAACTCAGCCAATGTAGATCCCACATCTTCTGGGGGATGCGAGGATTCCTTAGCAGTGTGTATAAAGCAGGTAAGGAAGTAGGGGAACATTTGGAAAAAATTACAAGGTCTGCACAAGTGGCATCTATCAAAAAATTGTAAATGGCTTTCCTATTTTGAGTCATAATCATATGGCTAGTAATCTTCCATTGTTTTAAACGGCAAAAGGTATTGCGAAGATAAGAAGGGGTAGACGATACATGTTTAACCTGTTTCAAAGTGTTAAGGTCCCAAAGATGAAACCAGGGTTGACAGGATTGAAAAAAATAAAATTCCCATTCCACATCATAATTAACTAAAAGTGGTTTAAGATTAGTCACAAAAAATGAACTATTATAAAAAAAAATAATGGGTGTATCATATTAAGACCACCTTCCTTGAAAGATAAGCAGGTAATGGAATGCTTAATGGGATTCAGGCGGCTGCCCCATAAGGCCTGAAAAAAAATACTCAGAAGTTTGGTTTCCAAAACATGGGGAGGGGGAAAAACATAAGCCAAAAACAAAAAAATCGGGAGCAAGTGACACTTTATCAAGTAAACCCCCTTTTTTTTACTGAGTTTCCAGGTGTTCCAAAGAGAAACTTTGGCCTGTGCTAGGTCCAGTTTGGGAGTCCAGTTGAGAATGTCTAAAGGACCTGAGCCAAATAGAATGCCCAAAATCTTAATAGGGGTGTCACAAAGTGCAATACTGGAAACTATTACATCATTCGACTGCTGAGATCCAAGCCATCGACCGACACATTTCTCCAAGTTCAGGGATGCTCCTGAAACAAGACCAAAGAACTTACAGAGATGGAGAGATGCGTTGGCCGAAGGAACGTCAGCTACTATTAAACTCATGTAATCAGCATAGGCTAAAACAGAAAGTGGTAAGGAACAAATAGGCCTAACATTGTGTGCTGTATTACTGGTGCGAAGTAAGGGATCCAAAAAAAGATATACAAAAGGGGACTGAGTGGACTCCCTTGTCTAACACCTCTCTTTAAATGTATCAAAGGACCCTTCCAGCCATTAACAAGAGGGATAGAAGTGGCTGTAGAATATAATAAGTGCAACCAAGAGAGAGTAGTCACAGGAACCCTATAATGCCTCAAAACCTGCCATAAAAAGTCATAACTCACCGAATCAAATGCCTGTCTTTGATCCAATGAATACAGGAGGCCTGTTAACCTATTTGAATTGCCATGTTCCACCAATTCTCGTAATAAAAGGACATAATTATGTATACTTCTGCCTGGAACATTTCTAGATTGAGCTTCCGAAATAACAAAAAGGGCCAGCTTTGCTAGATGGAGAGCAATAATTGTAGTTAAAATTTTAAAGTCCGTATTCAATAGGCTAAGAGGCCTCCAATTAGTCAGTAATTTTCTGTCTCCTTTCTTATGGATATAGAAGGTACTACCCATATTAAATTCTAATGGTAAAGTATCAGCTTTTAAAAGGAAGTTATAAACTGCAGCCAATTCCGCTCAACTCAATATTAAGCAATTTATAAAGCTCATTCAGAAGGCCATCCCTGAGATACTCCAGATCGTAGAGTTGTGATGACCTCAACTACTCGTGCCTGAATATCACAAGCAAGCACATCAGATACTGATTGTTGCACATCAGGAACAGAAATGGGACTAAGAAAGGTCAATATATCATGTAGACATATAAGGAATGGACTGAATAAGTTTTGAGTATACTTGGCCACATAATTTTGGATAAGCCTAGAATCAGTAATTGTATGACCAGCTTCAGTCACAATAGTATCAGTGGTTCTCCCCGTAATCTGTTTAGAAAAATGTGCAAACGGGCAGATCACATCATAGGCACCTTTTACACTAAAACATTGATGTTGTTGCATTGAAGCATATTTTTTGGAGTGATATTCCATTAAATATTTTTTCAGGGTACTAATTTGTGAAGAAAAATCCTGGCCAGTGGTATACGAAAGCGTAAGGAGTTTTTGCAGCTGATGTCATGTCCTATGGTATGTGAAATAACAATCTTCATGATGGGTTTTGCTAAAGGATTTCAGTAATTTCTTCAAATCCTTCTTCGTATTTAACCACCACCACCAAGGATCATCGTAAAGAAAAAACACTGATTTTCTGTTTTGAAAAAAAAAGATTTAAGAAGTGTTAACAACAGAGAATTCTCCTATAAGGAAACATTAAATTTTCAAGTGCCAGAACCAAAAGTTGCAACATTCTTAGGACCAAGAAAAATGGTAAGCGAATCATGATCTGAAAATTCAGCCACCTGTACTTCAGCAGTGGAAGTTTGTAAAAAGGAGGACACAAAAAAAAAATCTATCCTGGTAGCTAAAGAGCCTTTATGAAAGGTAGGGGTATGTGTCTGGGTGAGAGAAAGATAAGCATTCTTCAGTTTTGCAGAAAATAAAAGATTTTTGAGGAAAGTGGTATCACAAAATAATTTTGTGGTTTTTGAGAATGAGGACCTGTCCTAAGTGGACAACCCACAATTGAAATCACCACCAAAAATGACGTGCATAGAGGTGTAAAGATAGGGTCAAACCACTTTCAAGAGTTCAAGCCTAAGCAACTTGGTTTGTGGGGCATAAATATTGATAATCCGAAAAGGGATAGAAAGGAACCTAAAGTCTATCAATAATACTCTGCCAGGGCATAAATCTAGAATCTTAATAATAGAGACATTAGGAAGATAAAGCAAAATACCCACCCAGAACATGTCTCCTGTCCAAATGACCAATAGGAGGGTTTTGGGCCCTAGAAATTTCAGGCAAAGAATGGAATTTAACATCTTGTGGAAGTATGAGACCGGCAGTAAGGCAAGACATAAATGAAAAAACTGAATCCCTCTTATGTTGTTTTTTTATACTGTTAACATTAACAGTATGTATTGCAAAAGAAGTAGACATATGCATAGCAATCACCTCTGTCTACCCTTCCTCCGGGGTACATTCTTTATGTTTTGTCTTGGCCTTGGCTTTCCTTTTTTGGGACCCCACGTTGTCGATAGGGACTTCGGTATCTGTAGTAAGTTCAGGGTGAGAGGACTGGACAGAAGAAGTATGTCACAGCAATTCATATTTATTCATCAAAGGGAGAGTCTCTACCCTCTAAGCCTTAGAGGAAGGTGAACCAAACTTTCTTGAACCCCTTGTAATTCTAGAAGATGTAGTAAAAGGGTCAGAAGGGGAAGATTCCATTGTTTCTAATGGAGCTTGGGGGTCCCATAGAAGAGCCACCTGAAGTAGAACAGCTAGGAGGAACTGGGGAAGGAGGAGGGTGGGGAGGTAGAGAAAACATAACAGGTTGTGGGACAGGCTCAGTCAAATCCTCCCCAGCAGTTACTACAGTGGCAGTGGAAACAACACTATGTGAGTCAGCTAAAGTAGTAGGAAGGGGAAGGGGGGCAACTGTAGAAGTAAAAGAAGAGGGACCCTTAATGTTAGAGCGTTGGGCCACTGTAATAATAAGCCGTTGCTCCTCACCATCAGCTAAAGTAGGAGAATTATGGGCAGCCCAGGAACATTGCTGAAAAGTATGTCCCAGGTCTTTACATAAAACACAGAGAGGTTCTTCAGTACACTGTGAGCCTGCATGACCAAGACCACCACAAACAGTACATTTAATAGTGTCACAAATGCTGCTGAGCTGAGAGGTGGAACCGTACTTATAACAGGCTTTAGGTTGTCCAGAATAGAACAAAACTCCCCTATCCCTGCCTAACAGAAAACTATTGGGTAGGTGTTGAATACCAGTATCAGTAATCTGGAGCATAACCCTAACCTTCCACCCTCCCATCCACAAATTTTCCGAATCAAAAATAGCTTCAGGGTCACAGAGCACTGTACATCTTAGTTTCAGCCAGACTGTAACATCGTTCAAACTAACACCTTCATTTCTAAACAGAATAGTGACAATCTTTTGTGCAGGTTTCATTAAAGGAATTGCACTGAAAGGTGACCATAAAGGGGTATTTTTCAACAGATGAAATTGGGACCAAAATTTCTCTAAACCTTTTAAGGTTTTAAAACTTATATGAAAATGGGACTCATTAGAAACATGTATCAATGCGTGGATATCATAAGCAGCAAATTTCATGGAGTCTTTAAGCAAAGTGCGCCAACAAAAACCTTATCAGGCATGTCAGGTAAACCCCCCAAATACTGTAATCTGACAGCACTGTGTCTCTTAGCTTGTTGGGTGGGAACAGAAAAACAAGATGCATACATTTTAGTAGATGTAGAAGCAAGAGAAGTCAGTCATTCAGTCCGTT
The DNA here is from genome assembly GCA_016271365.2 of Neoceratodus forsteri. Lineage (NCBI taxonomy): Eukaryota > Metazoa > Chordata > Ceratodontiformes > Ceratodontidae > Neoceratodus > Neoceratodus forsteri. Next base: position 1,267,893,473 of record CM057449.1, on the reverse strand, counting down.
GAGGTGGTAGACCAGGGCCCTGGGGTGGTAAACTTCATTGAAGAGGGTCAGTCTGAAAACGGAGCTGCAGGAGAAGTGAAAACTGGTAAATTGAGAATTGGATTCTGTGTTAAGCGCAAAGCAGGCGTAAGTGTAAAGTCCAACTGGTCTTGCACAGGAGAAATAGCTGGGGCATCTGCAGGGGTGATCTGAATAGAGGAAGGACTGGAGCACCAGGTACTGACAACTGGATCCCTCTCCCACCCTGCCACAACAAGAGCAGAGTCGACTGACCAGTCTCCCTGAGGAACAACCTCTGCAGGGGGCAAGTCAGATGCAGTGGTTCGTGGAAGAAGATTGGGGGAATCAGCAAGGTTTTCAGGAGAAGTTTCAGCAGCAGGAGCAGAAGAAATCATCGAACAGACCACATTGGAATGTGGAAATGTCAAGGCTGTCTTTTGGGCATCTGACGCAGCAGTCTGCAACAGTGAGTCAGAATCAGTAGACAGCTGCAAAGCTGAGTTCTTAAGTGCTAAAAGCTCCTGTTTCTTTGTAAGATAGCGTGTTTCCTCAAGTGATAACAAAGCGTCCACATCTGTAGGTCATAAACATTCAGTATTATGTAGAGACTCTTTAGCAGATGCTAGCTGTTGCAGTATAGGAACAGACTGGGAAGAAACAATTGTTTGCTTACTTTGATCCATCAAGGTTTCTGAGGAGGGAAATGAACTGGGAGATGCATGCAACTTAGATCCATTAGAAGAAGCTTGAGGAAGAATTGATGAGGTCCCTGGCAATCCAGAGACATGGGAGGAGACCAACTCCCCTGCCTCCAACATCTTCATGTCCTCCACAGCATGCCCAGAGGCAGCCATCTTGGTCCCACCAGAAAATGGGTCCCCCCTGCTCACTGGAAGCAGAGTAGGGGGAATTTTCCTGGTGTCCTGGCCAAATTTCCCTCTTTCACTAAAAATACCACCAACAGCTTAATCTGGTTCAAGGTCAGTTGGCATTCATCTGTATCCCCCTCCCCCGGGTTTTGCCTGAAAATAGGCAGGATTTGTCTAGTGCACTTATCCGGTCAACAAAAACTAAATAAATAAATAAGAACAATGATTACCCACTTGATAGGAAATATATTGGGACTAGAGTTTTATGAGGATGATATTGAATGAGGTTTGGAGAGCCCATATGTTTTGGGCCTATGGAGATGAAATAGATTTAATCTTGGATAATAAAAATGTTGCTTGAAATATTCTAGAAGTTAGCCCAAAGCTGGATAAACTGGGGATTTTAATAGTAGATTTTAAAACAATGATGTATTCTAGGACCCCCTTAATTGAGCAATTGGAGGTAGTACAACAGTCTGCAGAAGTAATTCAAGGAGAAAAACTTCCTGAATGTAACATGGATACATTTAATAGATGCCAGATGTTATAGGATGATCAGGTGTGACTTAAGATGGATAAAGGAAAAAATGAGAGGAAGCTAAAATCTAACTGCATGAATATCAGTACCACCTTATTCACTGAAAGAAATAAGGAGACTAATTTAGGAATTGTGTCATGGAACATTGCTGGGTTACAGAACAAGCTTATAGATCCATAATTTAGGGATTTTATAGAAGGGATGGGCATAATAATGTTTCAAGAAACATAGCGTGATGAGGAACAAGTAGATAATGTAACAATTAATGGTTACAGTACTATTCAATCACCAGCTGTAAAACAAAAGAAAATGTGAAGTTTTATGGTTGGAATGGTGACCTATATTAAAATAGATGAGACAATGAGTATTGTAGAACAAGTAGTTAATCAAAATGATATCTTGATAAAAGTTCAAATAGAACGTAAGCCATTGATCTTGACAAATATTTATAATCCACCGGTAAGATCACCACTGTATGATAAAGCATTAACTAGTAAACTTATACAAGATGTTAAAAAATATATGGAGAAAGTGAACCAATGGAAATCTTTAAAATGGGGGATTTGAATATAAGATGTGGAAAAAAGAGAATCTGGAAGTAAATGACTCAATATGTCAGGCCTTAAGGATACCAAAAAGAAGCTCCAAGGATAAAAACAAAAACACAGACACCCACAAACAACTGGAACATTTAGTAGATACACTGCAATTAATTATACTTAATGGGAGGTTGCCATCATATAGTATGAGAAATATGACTTGTACAAGTGCAAAAGGAGCAACAATAATTGATTATGCACCGACTTCAATATTTGATTGTCATAATTGTAGAGATATGAAAATATTGAATAGGACTGAAAGTGATCACTGCCCCTAGTAGTCTATAAAAAGAAATCAACTAGGATCATCCCAGTAAGAGAAGATAATATAGAAATTGTGAATAAAATAATTAGATGGGATTCAGAAAAAAATAGTAAAAATAGGAATCTGAGTGACCAAATTATTCAAATTTTAAATATTAATATCCAGAATATGTGGGATTCAGAGGTGATACATAAGGCAATTATGGATATATTTCAACTAGTAGTTAAGGAACAAACAAAGGAGAAAAATAAAAATAAAGAGCAAATACACTATCGGGGTTGGCTTTATAAAAATTGTAGATCCGAAAAGAGGAAGCTAGCTAAATTAGTTAGGAAAACAAAAAATATTCAAATAAAAAGAATATTAAAGAACTGAATGTGGCTAGGACAAATTATAATCAACATGTAAATTTACATAGACTACAACATCAAAGAGAACTATGGGATATAATGATTAAGGCTATAGAGGTAAGGATGATAGAAAATACTGGTCCCTTGTAGCCAGAGGAACCTGTAATTATAAAACTCAGACTGATACATACAGTATATAGAGCCATTGACTTTGAAAAAATACTTTTTAAGGATTTTTCAAAACAAACATATAGCTAAAGAAGAAGAATAATTAGGTGAGTTAAATGAGGATTTTAGATTTTTTTTGAGGATGGCTACTGACAAGACTGGACGTGAGTGGGAAATGATGGATGAAAATGGGAGGGGGGACTTCTCAGTGTCCAATTAATAATTACACAGCTGGTCACTATGTGCTCTGTTTGCTTGAGGTGTGAGCAAGAGAAGCAGGGAGTCAATGCCCGATTTTAAATTATAACAGGTAAGCCACCACTTTCTGGATAATCTTATTGTAGTCCCCTGTTGTGTGGTGTTCTCTGCCCAGTGTTTTCTGCTTCCTTGCAGCTCATTGGACCCCAGCCTTGAATGGCTGTGTGCAGTGGTGCTATGGCGGGGAACGAATAAAGAGAAATTTTGGAGCTGTTACTGAGCAGAGGTCTGTTGGAAGGATACAACCTGGGAAGTGAGCCGCACCAGGTAAGTTATACCATTCTCTCTCTCTCTTTAATGACTTTAAGCGACTATGTGGAGTCAGTTTTTACAAGATTTTGAAGAGCTGACGATAATGATAAAAAACTTTGTTTGCACATAGAGAGAGTCTAGTTACTCTAGTATCAGTAGTAAGGATAGTGGACAGCCCTGAAAAAGTAAAGGAAAGTACTACCAGAACCCGCATCTTTGTTGAACACATGAACTTTGGAATTTTGGAGTATTTCTTATTGTTTTAATAATTTATTCGTGTTTTATAGTTAGTTTTAATTTTTTTTAAGTTCTTAAAATTCATGCCAAAAGCAAGTTAGGTGACCCTTATCCTCCACTTAAACTAGCCCCAGTTAGTTACGTCAGATGCTAAGTTTTGACAAGCAGAGATGGAGTTTGATCGCTTTTATGGGTGCTGCTGAAATTTGTCAGAAAAAAACACTTTTGTTTCCAGTGAGTTTTTCTAAAAGTTAAAGCTGGATTTTTGAGTGCTATGAAGTAATGCTGTTTGTGTTGAGGCAATGAGCAGACCAAAGCGATAAAACAGGGCTTCTGGAATTTAGAAGCTCACAAATCACTGGCAAGCAGATCGTCTGACTATTTTTCTTCTAAGGTGCTTTTTCATTGGAGGATTTCAGTCTCTACAGTGGTTTCTATAGTGTGGTGGTCTGAGTGGTATATGTTCATCACATGGTTACTAGCACGGTTGGTTGGTGAGCTTTTATCACCATTTACAAGTAAGTCTGTGTTGGAATTCTTTGTAAAAGAAGTCTTAATTAGAGGTTTAAGTTCTTTCTTTTAAAGTTCTTTGCATCATTGTGTTTTATACTTAGTTTATCTTTTTTCTTTGTTTTCCTTCCTTTCTTCTTTATTTAATGGTGGATTGAATACTTAATGAAACATTTAACTTAAGGAGAGGACTGCACAAACTATATGATGCAAGGAACCACTTGGTACCGGAAAATAAGCTTCTTTTTAAGATACTTTAATCTCAGCAGGACTTTGTAACTTGTAGCTTGAAATCTGTAAATTGGAACCAAAAGTGCAGTCAGCAGTATGGGGACTCAGACTGCATTGATTGTAGTCCCTGTGCCTACGTGGACAAATTATTGTATAACAGTGTGTTCTTGATTTGTTGCTTGGGAGGTTCTAAGAAGTTATATTATGGTGTGGGTCACTAGCAAGGGATCTCAAGGATTAAATTGCTCTTCTATGGTTTGTACTAAGGAACTAGTAGATAAAAAATGTAAACTTGTTTTGTACCTGTATACTGGCCTTTACCTTTCTCTTACCCCTTCTCTCACTCTAGTAACTTTCCCTCACCATTCCACTATGCTCTGCTCCTCCTCGGCTCTCTGAATCGGTGAATTCTGTTTGTTTGCTCTACCCTCTAGTACCTTATAAATGTACCTTCCATCCTCTTCTTTTCCAGTGCTCAAGGTCAGGACCGCCTACAGAGCTGCCCTTGTGGTCACTCCAACCCTTTTTCAAGGTATGCGTGGACGCCTGTGTGACTGCGATTCAACTCCTTTGTTCATGGATTTTCAAACTTGGCGCCTTTTTTATTGAGGATTGCCAGCCGGCTCCCGGGGCTATTTGCACTAGAAGACCTGCTCAGTGCATTCTATCTGTTACCCCCGATGGTGTATCTGCTGGACTCTATTAATATTTAGCTGTTTGAGCTTTGATTTGTACTGGCTAGGAATTGGTTAGGAATTCTTAAAAAAAAAAGTCAAATAACTCCTTAATCCTGCATGTTGTGAATTTGGAGCCTAAGCCTTTTCTACAGGCTGCAATCTTTAGGTCTCAGCAAGACATTTAATTCAGAGCTAGATATACACAAGCGGACTGGAGGCAGCAGCTTAATTATTTTAAATTCCAAAAAGCCATCACGGATTGTATCTGGAGCCTAAAACCTGCTCTACAGGCAGTAATCCTTAGGTCTCAGCTAGCCTGTTAATTCAGAGCTTGAAATCTTTAGCGGACCGGAGGCAGCAGCTGTTAATTAATGTTAAATCCCCCAGCCAGCACATTTTGAACCTGGTTCCAAAAATCTGTTGTGCAGGCTGCAATCTTTAGTCTCAGCAAGGCTTTGTAACTTGGCGCTTGAAATCTGTAAATCAGAACCAAAAGTGCAGGTGGCAATCTGGGGACTCAGGCTGCACTGATTGTAGTCTCAGTACCTACCTGGACCCACTGATCAAACTGCGACTGCTCCCAACTCCACCCAATACCCTCCCACCCTTAGTTGGTGTTAGTTATAAAACTTACAGTTTTGTGTGACTTTTCTGTTTTTTCTATTTCCCAGGTTTCCCATTTGCATTTTATACTAATTATCCACTAGACCTCGCCAGCACTCCTCAGGGATCCTTGTATCTGGCATTGCCTCAGTGCTCATCTGAGACTGTTTTTTACTTATCCTTTCTCTTCCTCTTCCTCTCCTACCTCAAGTCCCCATCTCTCCTCCCTAAGTACCCCTTACTCAAATGACTCCCTTCATCATGGATTCTAGGGCTTTATTCCCCCTACTGCCTTTATTATTTACACTATTTTTGCTATCTGTTTTTACTGGTCCTGATGAGTTACCTTCTTCTTGCTCTGTGTAATCACTTGACAATTTCAGCTCCTTCAACCTACTGTCTTACCCCACTCCTAACCCTGTACCTCAATCAGGGCTTCATTATAAGTACATAGAAGTTTTAATTAGATTTATCCAGCGTAGGTTCTCTATCTCCCCTGGGTGTACCTCTCAGGCATTTGTGACTGCTTCAGAATGGATAGTTGCACTATCTCTTACCTTTGCTGGGCACGTGGAGACCAATCCTGGTCCTACCATTGCTACTATTATCACCCAGTCTCATCCTTTGCATTGCTTGCCCCAGTCACCTGGTCTCACCTTTGCAGACCTTAGCATTAGGAGTCTTATGGCTAACCTCCCTGAACTTGAGGCTTGGGTGTGCGCTAACAACCCTGATATCCTTGCCTTGTCTGAAACTTGGCTTAAACCTTCCATCAAGGACTCCCTCTGCCACCTCCAGGGCTATAATTTACTTCGGATGGATCGCTCCAATGCTAAAAGAGGTGGGGGCTTGGCACTTTACTACAAGGCCCATCTCAATGTATCTATTACACATGATCCCCCTCTCATTAACTGTGAGGTTCTTCATTCCCTTCTACTGCTTGGGGGTGTTAAAAAACTCAATATTTTTTGTGTTTATATACCACCCAGAAACTCCAGAATAGGTCTTGAAGAATTTATGGAGCATGTGACGGCTGTGACAGGGAAAAATGATATTATCTGCTTGGGAGATTTTAATCTGGACTGGGCCGGACCCAACTCCTCTCTCCTCTCCTCCATGACTAGCAAGGCCAACCTCACTCACCTCATACAGGACCCCACTAGAATCTGCTGTCGTGGTTCCTACAGCACCCTCATAGATTGAATACTGACAAATAGGAAGGAGTATTTTCCCTCTGTTGGTGTTCTGCCTGACACCATAAGTGATCTCTGCCCGGTTTACTGTGTTTGGGACACCTCCCCTCCATCCTTCCCTTCTAAAGTCTTATCTTTTTCCAAACCTTTCTAAGCTTAATACTGGTACATGCCTTCTTGACCTTAACCGGGTTGACTGGTCTCCCCTCTACATCACCAATGATATCAACATGGCAACAGATTATTTCAACACTACCATACTCTCCCTACAAAACCTACACATTCCGGTTACCACACTTAGGGTAAAAGGGAAAGTTACCAAATGGCTCAAGCATCCCATACTCCAGCTTCTGAAACAAAGAGATAAACTCTGGTCAACATGGAAGTCCTCCTCTCGTCTTTCTGATTTTGAGGCCTACAGGGCCCTTTGGAACACCTGTAAAAAGAAGACTCGATTTGCAAACAGCACATACTACAGGAACCTGCTCGGTGCCTCTGCCTCTAACCCTATATGTTACTAATCTCAAATTAAGGAGATTCTAGGGAACAATGAGCCTATGACCCCAAATGATATGTATATAAATGATACCCACTGTAACCACCCTCTCACCATATTAAATGCCTTCAACTCACTGTTTCCCACACTTACCACCCTCACCCCCCCACCAAGTCCATCTCTGCATAGGCTACCACTTCACCTCTGTCCACTGCCCCTCCTGCTCTTGAGCTGTCACTGGTCATGCACCAGGATGTCCTCAAGTTACTAAGTGCCATTCCTGCTAGTGGTAGCGCTGGCCCTGATGGCATTCATCCAGGAATTCTTAGGCAATTTGCATTTTGTCTTGTGGCACCTGTCACCAGGCTATTCAACCTCTCTATCTGTACTGCCTCAGTACCCGTGGTCTGGAAAACGGCCAGAACTATACCTGTATTTAAGAAAGGTGATGCCAAAATCCTGCACAACTACTGCCTCATCTCACTTCTGCCTACACTCAGTAAGCTGCTTGAGAAACTAGTACATCATCAGGTCTGTAAGTACCTTTGCAGTTTTAACCTTCAGTCCCCTGTACAACACGGCTTCAGGGCTGGGCACAGCACAACCACTGCTCTTACACAGTTTACCAACGATGTCAAATGTAATATGGACAAGGGCTTACTAACTGGAGCTATGTTCATAGAACTCTCTAAAGCATTTGAAATTGTACCTCACCCATTACTGCTGGCCAAGATGCAATCTCTTGGTGCCTCTGACTCTACTCTATCCTGGTTTGTAAGCTACCTTGATAATTGTTCTCAGGCTGTCTCTTTCTGTAAGGTTCTCTCATCCCCTGCACCTATCTCCTGTGGGGGTCCACAGGGTTCTATCATTGGTCCCCTGCTCTTCTCTCTCTTTCTTAATGACATCCCTATCCTTTCTCCACACAGCAGCATAATCATGTATGCACACAACCTGATGCTTTACTCTGCCTCTAAGTCAATTGTGGACATTAATCTTACTCTTTTTCAGGACTTTCAGTCCCTACAGTCCTGGTTTTCATCTAACTATCAAATCCTAAACATAGCTAAGACCCAGGCCATGCTTTTTGGGTCCACTAGAAAAGTACCCACAAAGTCCCATAAGCTCCTGGTCCACTGCTATGCTGGGACTGCTGTCTCTGACACTTTATCTTTCAAATATCTTGGGATTACACTAGACTGGATTTTACTGCTCATGTCAATGAAGTCTGTCACTCAGTCAAAGCCAAGATAGGTGCAGCCTATAGAGTGTGCCACTCACTCACTCCGGTGGCTAGAATCTCTGTAGCAAGAGGTGTTCTTCTCCCACAACTACTATATGCCCTCCCTGTACTCTCTCATACCAATGCTGGGGTTCTTTGTAAGTGGGACACATCTTATAACAATATCTGTAGAGTCACCTTATCTGCTCCTCACCTAACCCATCACTGCCTACTCTATTCTGCCTTAAACTGGCTGTCTGCCAGTGCTCTCCATTTTTATGCCCTAGGTTGTTTTAACTCCCTGACTAGAACCCCTTGCCCCACCACTCTGGGTGACATGCTTACCCCGTCTCACACTCCCACTACCTTAGGTCCTCCTCCTTCCCATTGCTCTCCATTTGGCCCTGCTCATCAAAAATGGGCAAGCAAGTCTTCTCCTACTTTGCACCTAGGTTCTGGAACTCACTCCCCCTACATGTTAAGAACTCCTCATCTTACCTTTCTTTTAAGCATCCACTGTTTTCTCACCTATATGCTCTTGGTAACTACAACTGCGTTTAACTTTCTGTGTTTGTTGCCAGATGTGTAGATGCCCATGACTGTAATGTATAACTTAAGTATATTGTATGTTTTTCTCTCCCCTAACTAGGCTATTTGACATGTGATCTGCTTATTCATGCTGTAATTGTCATTTTACTCTAACTTATGTTTTACTGTTATCCGTGTCATGTATAATTTCTGTGATCTATAATGCTGACTTATTGTTGTCCTGACAGTTATGCTCATTATGTTACAATTGATTGTCACTGTGATACCTTACTGTTGTCATTGCTGTATTTTGCAGTTTGTACTGTCCTGGGTCGTACCTGAAAATTGGCATTTTTTTTCCTAGTGTACTTACCCAGTTACCAAAAGCTAATGAATAAATAAATACTGAACTGACCCTGGAAGAATGTTTGGGTACCATATAAGAAGTTTATGAGACAATATGATCCGGCTAAGTGAGAGAGAACTTTTTCAAATTTATGAAGATGCTTTAGATAAAGCATATTTATACCTTTCAGAGCCCTACGAAAATTGTGAAGCTGTTCTATGGCTTTTTAGATGTTTAAATTGACTTTTTTGTTTGATGTTGAGTTTATGTGATGATATTATGTAATTGTTTTTAATTGTGTTCGATGTGTCAGATTTTAGAGTGGTGTAATGGTCCTGCACTTATGCTATATTTTATATTTTAGCTGACTCCTGATTAGTATTACATTTATTAGCATAACTTGGTGTTTCCTCAATATTTTAACCCTTGTTTTCAGAGTTTTGGACTCCCCCTTGTGGGCACCAAGATTTTTGCTGCAGCTGATATTTTTATATTCTCTATTCTGCAGTGTGGGGCTTGTCGAATACAATGGTTAATACAAGACTACAAAGAAAAAAGAGTGAAAAATCTCCACCCCTGCAAGAACTACAAAGTACATCTACAAAAGTTAAAAAAAAATTAATAAAACTTTCAGCAAACAGACCAAAATTACTGATCATCTGCAACTCTGTGGAATTAATTCCCCAACTCCAAGGTCTAACTCAGTAGTTTGTGTTATTTTACTAAAGAAATCCATACCAGTTAGTTTTTTGGACCCTAAAAATATGCAATTTGCACAATCACAAATTTTAGCTGAGGAGTTGAATGATTTATCAAAGGATCAGGGAAGTGAAGTAGTTATGCAAAATGTATCAACGCCTACAGATTTAGAAAAATCACCAGCATTAATTTTTCAATCTTCACTTAGTAATTCTAACTCAAGTTTATATAGCCCTAGTTTTGTGGGTAGAGACTGCAGATCTGATAATCAAGGACTTAAGAGAATTATGTCAGACTTGCATAATACCATAGAAGGATTAACTCAATTAGAGAGACAAACATCCCACATTGGGACTGGTTCTTGTAATGGTAATATTGACATAGGAAATGATGCAATTATAGGAAATTCTGTATACAAACCAGATATTTTTCATGAAGAATTATTTAACTCCTTAGGTCATCAACCGACGGCAAATGTGCTGTTGATGGAACAACTGTTAATTAATAAAAAACTTGATGGAACAAACAAGAGAAGACGTGGCCTGGTTTGACATTAAAGTCAGGCATTTAGTCAAAATATTTGAAGACTGGAGTAACTTTCATCAGGATTTTAGGAAATCAGAGCAAAATGACTCTGTGATTGTTAATCAGAGACCTGATTTTGGTGTAATTGTTATCCCAGACTTGCCCATTATTAAAAAAAGGTAAATCAAAAAAAAAAGAGAAAGGACAAAAAAAGTTAAAAAGGAAGAAACCAAAAGAATAAGCATTCTAAAAGAGGGAAAAAGATAGAAGATGAAGATAGATGTTCAAATCAGGAGAAAAAAACAGAAAGATGAAGTAGAATTGATTAATAATGCCATAGCGGCAGAGAGAAATAGTAAACTAAGAATGTCTTATACTGATGCCTCTGATGAGGAAATATTGGGGTGAGGAAGTGACTCTGCAATAATTGACAAACAGCTTCCAAAACCTAATTTTTTAATGGACCAATTGGAAAAGCTGGAAACTGAAATTAAATATTTCAATCAGAAGCTTGGTATGCAAAGTTCCACATTACACCCTAGAGAAGGTAGTCAGGAAGCAGGAGTTAGATTACAGGAAAAAGAACCCATTCCAGTTGAAATAGAAGAAAATCTGGCACAGCCCTTTATAAGGTTTTTGGGCCCTCAAGATTGGCTGAATAGTAATATAGAGCCCTTAAATACACTAATGAGAGACCGTATTAAGATAATGTTTGACATAGATCTGTTAGAAGATGATATAATTGAAGTCAAACAAATTCCACTTAATCATGGCTGTTTAGTGGAAGTCTATTTTACTTCATCCAGAGTAGCCAACTATGTCTGACTTATTAGTCAGAGTGTTAGGAATGTGGATTTTAGTATTAGCTTCCCTAACAGACATCTGTTTAGTAAATTAAGCAGAGATGCATTGGAAAATAAAGAGTGGACCTCATTAAGTGTTTTTGGCTTGAACAGAATGGGGGGCGAAACAAATTATAAATTGACTGAGTCGATCATTAACTTTCTTAAGAATATTCTGTAGCTCTCATTAGAAATTGATCATGCCCTAATAGTAGCGTGGGACATGATAGTCAAATTGAACTTTTAATAAAAGATAAACACCTGTTAAAAGAGATACAGCAAAAAGAACACATTTTGGACAAAATGGGTTTGTTTTTGGTAGAATCTGAAACCTTGGGGACTATGAATATTAAATCATGTATGAGTTCTGCAGATCAAATTGTGAGAGATAATGTAAATATGCTTCAAACTATGGCAGGTTATTTTGACTGACAGTTAAACATGGAAGATAAGGCCTCCAGTATGAATGAAACAGTTCTCTCTGGAGGCTCTGTTAATACTGGTATTTCTATAACATCTTGGAATGTTTCAAGTTTAAAAGATAAAATAGGTGATAAGAATTGGATGGCTTTTATTAGGAAATTTGACATATTATTATTTCAAGAAACATGTCAAGAGAATGATGAGAAAATTGATTTGAATGGATATGAAGCATTTTTTTCTCTGGGTAAAAGAAGAGAAAAGTTGGGTAGATTCTCTGGTGGCATTGTATCCTATTTTAAAGTTGGTCCTATCAAGAAAGTGTCCTGCTTAAAATGAGAATAATTCTTGCTGGTAAGTCAAGTAGACATCGGTCAGCTTAAATTTATATGTATAAATTGTTACTCTCCGACTAGTAACTCAACATTCTTTGATAATGGATTCTGGCTCCAACTGGAGAGAACATTAGAAGATATTAAAGAATTATTTCCGATGAAATGTATATTAATTGGTGGTGATTTTAATGGGATAGGAACTTTTGATGGTCTGACAGATAATCCCTTCTATACCTATAATAATGAGGAGAATTTAGAAATTAGGAATATGAAAGATAGCAAAATTAATGATGTGGGACCTAACTTGATAGAAATTATGAAAACATATAATATCTACCCACTAAATGGTAGACTGCAATGAGATGAAGTTGGAGAATGGACATATATTAATACTAGAGGGGCATCAATTGTTGATTTGATTTTATAGACAGATCCCCCAAATGTTTGGGATAGGATATAAATTACGAATCGTGCTGATAGTGATTATTTTCCAGTTTCCATATGGGGTGGTCAATCGAACCAAAAAGTTGATAACCCTGTTAGGAAATTTCCAGTTTGTGAAATTAGAACTAACAAAGGAATCATCTGGCAATATAACTCACAGGAAAAACTTGGAGATTTGATTCAGGATACAATAGGAGATATAACAGTAAATATATTAAAAAAGGAGACTAGTGTGGTATTAAATGAAAAATGAAGGTTACTATTTGAGGAAAGCAAAGAAAAGTTGGGAAATCCAGTTAAACTTAGAAACCAAAACAATTCTGTGGTGGGTTGGTTTGACAGAGAGTGTAAAGAAGCCAAAAGCATTATAAGGAAATTAAACATAATATATATGGCAAATACCTCTAAATCAAAGCTGAGAGAATGGAATCTTTATAACAAAGATTATAAACCCTAATTAAACAGAAAATGATATTATACCAAGTGAAGCTATGGTACCAAATGATTGACGTTCTGAAAAAGAAGGATTCCAAAAAATTATTGAAGTTAGTAGCTAATGGAATGGATAATAGTAAAAGTTATATTGACACATACATAACTGAGGATAAATGGAAAGAACATTCCAGTAGTATATTCTGGGACCCCAACATAGATAACAACCAAGACAGTTTAGATGTGTCTGATTTAGTATCTGTACAGCTTAATTATGAAGAATTCCTGCTGGCAATTACTACACTTAAACCAAAAAAAGCACCTGGCCTTGAAGGGATCCCAGCTGAAATATATTTAACTTATCCAAAATGGTGGTGTAAATTTTTAACTCATTTCTACAATAGCTGTATCAGGGCGAACAATTTTCCTGAGTCATGGAGAGGGGCAAATATTGTCCTGATTCATAAAAAGGGTTCCCCTTCTGATCCTGCTATGTATTGTCCTATAAGCCTACTAGATATTAATCTGAAGATTCTGTCTAAGACTCTGGTACTGAGATTTAGGGTAGAAGCAGAAAGAACTGGTGGAATCTTTAAATACCAGTTGGGGTTTCGGGAGAATTGTTCTACTTGTGACAATATTTCCATCTTAAGACACCTTATAGAAAAGTATATAATACTTATGAAACAAGTACTGTATGTAGTCTTTGTAGACTATTCCATGGCTTTTGACTCAATTTCTAGAAGTAAATTATGGAAATTTTATTAGATAGAGGAATAGACGAGTATTTAGTATTCCTGATAGCCCAACTTTATACTAATACATGGACTACAGTCAGACTTGGGTTAAATGGGGAAATCTCAGCTCCATTTTTAACCAATAAGGGGTTCCTTCAAGGTTGTGTGCTAGCTCCTATGCTATTCTTATTATACATTGATAACCTTTTATGTAATCTTAATATCCTTAACTCAGATTCTCTGAAAATTTGGATGATACCTGTGCAACTCTGGCTTATGCTGATGACATTGCGATTTTCTCTGTATCCAAAGCAGGTTTACAAAAGAAACTCAATTTTGTTCAGAATGAATCAAATAAATTAGATCTGGCTGTTAATATAAACAAGACAAAGGTTGTTATATTTGGACAGAAACTTAAATCCTCTAAATATTGGTGTCTAGGCCAAAATAAATTAGAAACTGTGGATTCTTATATTTATTTGGGGATTACTGTTCATAAGAATGTCAGTTGGAATGCACATTTTTCTACTGCTATGGAAAAAGGGAAAAAAACAATGATGGCTTGGAGAGCTTCAATTGTAAATATGGAGGGAAAACAACAGAACCCCTATTACATGCAATTAAGGTTAAATTTAGAATGCAGATCTTATACACTGTAGAAATCTGGGACTCAAAAGATATTCAAAGTATCTCTAAACCAGCATTCAAAATACTAAGGAAAATAATGGGCGTAGGGAATTCATGTCCCACGGTATATATTCGATCTGAATTAGGTCTGACGAACATACTGGCATTTGTAGACTCTAGGAAAATAAATTTTTGGTAAGAGTCCATAAAACAACTAGAGATGCACCATCTCATTATTGCTTGATGGAAAAAAAGAGATGGCAAGATCTTGATATTAAAAATAACCTTTGGTATGATAAAATGTTACACAAATTGGACATGTACAATATTGCAGTTTTAAAGAGATGACTAGACAAGGGGATATCAATCAGCCATAAGTGTAATAAATACATTATTCAAAAGATCAGTTTAATTGGAATAAAATTGATGAGGCGACTATTGGTAACTCTACGTACTCTAGGTGGTTCACAAAGAATAATGTGGCATTTGGTTTTAAGACCTACCTGAGAACTTTGGAGAATTATGAGTTATGGAAAAACTTTATAAGATATAAATTTGAATGCTTTCTGAGCAATATTTTATTTGTTAAACATAACAAACTAAATAAGGAACTGGAAGACTGTAGCTGTCCATTTGGGGGTAAAGAGAATTTAAACCACGTAATGTGGAATTGTCCATGGTATCAGAAAGAAAGAAGCTATTGGTTGCACCCTATATGAACACTTTACACAATGTAGATAAGGAATTGCTGACAGTTATTTTGCTGCATACTGCAGATGAAGAGACTATCAATAGAGTTGCAAAATTTTTCTGCGCTATCAGTAAAAAAAGAAAACAAATATTGGAGGCGAATTAATTGTGATGTACTTAACTATGGTCTATCAAGTTAGGACAACTCTGACACTGTCTATTGATTTTTTGTTGGCTGGTCTATTTATTGTAAATCTTTCACTTTATGTATGCATGTATTTTTTAACATTCTATTGTGTTTTTGTATGTACTGTGAAGGCTAATTTGCCATACTTTATACTTTTTCGTCATCAGATGGTTTACAACATCTGAGGTCAAGGCAGCGATAGAATCATTTAAAAATAACAAAGCACCAGGTCCAGACAGTATTTCAATTGATTTTTATAAACTTAATATGGACTGGTGGTCAACTACCTTTGCTGATTTTTATAATAAAGCAGCAATGCATGCCTTTGTTCCTGAATATTGGTATGGAAGCTTTATAATCCCAATCTACAAAAAGGAGTCTAGGATAGATCCGGCTAACCATAGACCAATTAGCCTTCTAGATGTGATGGCACAACTTTATGCCAAAATCTTATTAAATAGACTGTCATAATGAATCAACAGGAGATAATATCAGAATTCCAAGCAGGTTTCAAAAAGGGTACTGGTACAAGGAATCAGCTTTTCATTTTTTCCCCATATAATAGAAAAATACTGTAAAATAAAGAAACAAGGATCATTTGTGGCCTTTGTCAATTTTTCTTCAGCATTTGATACAATTTTAAGATCATTATTATGGGAAAAATGGAAGGAATGAGTATAGATCACAATTTAATAGTCTTAATAAGACTTTACACAAAAACTTGTTCTGCAGTAAAATACTCACAAACTGGAGCCTTAACACAAAAAATTGAAACTGAAATTGGTGTGAGACTGGGCTGTGTCCTGGTCCTAACATTATTTAATCCATATATTAATGAGATTTTTAAACAATTAGATAATCCCCTACATCACTGTCCTAT
This sequence comes from Neoceratodus forsteri, assembly GCA_016271365.2. Classification (NCBI taxonomy): domain Eukaryota; kingdom Metazoa; phylum Chordata; order Ceratodontiformes; family Ceratodontidae; genus Neoceratodus; species Neoceratodus forsteri. Next base: position 1,267,877,313 of record CM057449.1, on the reverse strand, counting down.
AATACTACAAAAAAGGGTACCAGTACTAGCATATGCTGATGACTTGGCAGTATTATCTACCTTGAGGCTTGGCCTCCAGAGAGCATTGGATAGGTTAGATAGTCTTTGTAAAAAATATAAGCGGAAGCCTAATGCTAATAAAACCAAAATTAAGGTAATATGCTCTAATACAAAATACAGGAAACTGATAGTAGCACAAAATAAACTGGATTTTGTCTCAGAATTCCTATATTTAGGAGTGCTAATAACAAATAATTATAGATGGACCAAACATGTGGCATGGACGAGGAAAAAATACAATTAACAGTTAAAGCACTCAAAAGATTTAACAACATATATGGGGGCTTGGCATTAATTCCAATGCTCAAGGCTATTAATGGGAATGTAATTAGCCAGGCATCATATTTGGCAGAGGTTTGGAGAACTGAGAAGGTAAATAAAATAGAGATGTATCTAGACAAGACTTATAAACAAATATTGAGACTTCCACTAGGTACTCCAAACACACTGGTAAGAACAGAAATAGGACAAATAAAATTTGAACACATAATACATGCTAGGATGATACATTTCTGGGTTAAATTAACCACAGACAATAAAGACTCGACTATTGGTAAGACTATAAGGGAAAAGGAAAAATGTCTGTCCCTATAGAATAAAGGATGGCTATCTTCTGTGTGTCACTTGCTAGATATATATGATCTAAGCTATTTGCGAAAATGGGCAAAAATGAATATACAACTGAGTCTAACCTATTGTAAAAAAATACAAAACATGTACATAAATATTCAAAAGGAAAAGATCTTGAGGGAAATAAAAGACAATGTGACTAGGTGGTTAGTCAAAAACACAAGGGAATATAATTTGAAATATTATCTTAATTTTTTTCCAACAACCAGAAGAACAGGTTACTCACCTGTAACAGTAGTTCTAGGAGTGATATATGTTGCTCATCCACACAGTTTGGCATGTCCCCTTCCCCTTTAAATCTGTCCGGAAGTCTTCAAGCTAGATCCTCCCACCCACCTGGGTAGTAAATACCTCAGCTGCACCCCATGACTCTAGATCTTAGCCCGCTGGAAGCAAGGTTGTGCGCCTAAAACTGGGGAGGTCGGGTGGGTGCATGTGGATGAACAACATATACCACTCCTAGAACTACTGTTACAGGTGAGTAACCCGTTCTTCTAGGAGCGTGGATATGTTGTTCATCCACACTGTTTGGCAGACTCCAAGCAGTTCTCTGAGAGGAGGGAGGCAATGCACACACACCCCTCTACTTAGGAAATAGAGATTGGAGAACCGAGGCCCCAAAACCAGCATCCCGGTGTGACTCAAGGTCGATGTGGTAGTGGGTAATGAAGGTGTTTGCTGTTTTCCAGGTAACAGCCTGACAGATTTCCTGGATAGGGATGTCCCTGGAAGCAGCCACCAATGCAGCAGTATGTCAGGTAGAATGAGCTCTTATCCCTCTGGGAGGCTTCTTGCCCGCCAACTCATAGCACAGACCTATGCAAGATGTAATCCACCTTGCAATGGTCCATTTGGCTGTAGGTCTGCCAGAAGTGGCTTCAGCATAGGTGACAAACAGCTGGCGAACCTAACACCGAATTTACGTCGTTCTTTCCTTATAATAGGAGAGAGCACATCTCAAGTCCAAGGTATGGGGCCTGTACTCAGCGTCCGAGGTATAATTAGGGTAGTATACCAGCAGAGTTAATGCCTGGTTAAGATGGAACTCTGATACCACCTTCGGAAGGAATTTCAGGTGGGAGTGCAGGACAACTTTGTCCCTGTGAAAGACCAGATAAAGGGAGTCCACCGAAAGCACCTGGAGCTCCCCTGTCCTTCTGGCAGACATGATAGCCCCCAGGAAGGCTGTCTTCCATGACAAGTGTGAGAGCTCACACTTGTGCATGGGTTCAAATGGCTTGCCCATAAGCTTTGCCAAAACCAGCAACATATCCCATAGAGGTGGAGGTTCATGTACCGGAGGGGATATGTGATTCAGGCCTTTGAAGAAGCACCTGACCACTGTCTCCTGTGCCAATGTCAGCTGACCAGCCAACGCCCGGTAAGCAGAAATGGCTGCCAGGTGCACCCTAAGGGTCGATGACCATAGACCCCCTTTGGAGAGAGACCAAAGGTAGTTGAGAATGTTAGCCACAGAGCAGGATAAGGGGTCCAGACTCTTACCTTGACACCAAATGGAAAATCTCTTCCATTTGAAGGCATAACATTTCCTGGTCAATTCCTTACAAATGCCTCCAACACGGTGAAGACATCCTTGGAAAGACCCAGAGCCTGGAACTCTAGCCGCTCAGGTATTAGGCTGTGAGGTGCAGGGAATGAAGGTCCAGATGGAATACCTTCCCCTGGTTCAGAGATATCGGGTCTGGGCGTGTACAAAGCCGCTCCAGGGGCCTGCAGCTGAGGCTGAGGAGATCTGGGTACCAGAACTGGCATGGCCAATTTGGGACTACTAGGGTTGCCTTCGCCTTGTCCCTCCTCACCTTGAGTAACACCTTGTGGATCAAAGGAAATGGAGGGAAGGCATAGAGGAGGCCTGGGGTCCATGGTTTGAGAAGGCATTCCCCTGCAGTGATCCCTGCTGAGAGGGGTAGGCATGGTACAGCCTCAGCTTGGTGTTTTCCCTGGAGGCAAACAGGTCCACCAACAGTTTGCCCCAACAGGAGAACAGACTGTAGGCTACCTCTGGATGGAGAGACCACTCGTGGGATGTCTGGATAATGTGGCTGACAGCATCCACCAGCTGGTTCAAGACTCCTGCCACATGAATGGCTAGGAAACATAGAAACATAGACTTTGATGGCAGATAGGGACCGCTTGGCCCACCTAGTCTGCCCATTTCCCTACCAGGAGATCCTCCTCCAATTGGCTAATGAGGGTCCAGATGCAGAGCGCCTCCCCTGTTTGTTGAGGTAGTACATGGTCATGGTATTGTCTGTCTGGACTTGAACCACTTGACCCCGGAGCTGAGGAGTGAAAGCTGACAGTGTCAGTCTGACTGCTTTGAGCTCCAACAGGTTGATGTGGCATCGGGACTCCTCAGGGGTCCAGAACCCGTGGGCTCTGTTGTCCCCAATGTGGGCTTCCCAGCCTATGAGAGAGGCATCAGTCATGATAATGACCGTTGGCTCGGGGCAGACACAAGGGATCCCTTCCTGCAACTGGTCTGGGGTGGTCCACCATTGGAGAGAGTCCCACATCTTCTGGGTCACAGTGATCAGCTGGTCAAAGAGACCATGGCGCTGAGTCCACTGAGCAGTCAGCTCCCATTGGAGGGGGTGTGTGTGCCATCTGGCCTAACAGACCACTGAGGTGCATGCCACCATGTAACCCAGAAGGCGCAGGAAGTCCCGGGCAGTGCGCAAGTGCCCAACCAGAAATGATTGGGCAAAGGAGGAAAGAACCTCCACTCTGTCTGCTGGGAGCCGAGCTCTGGCTTGACGAGAGTCAAGCTCTTCCCTGATGAAGTCCATCACCTGAGAGGGCATGAGTTCTGACTTGGCCTCATTGATCAGGAGGCCTAGTTGGAGCATGTTCGAAGAGCCAGATCCCTGGATCTCTCCAACTCCTGGAGGGAAGAACCTGCCAAGAGCCAGTTGTTGAGATAAGGGTAAATTTGAACTCCTCGACACCGGAGATGGGCTGCCACCACTGTGATGCACTTGGTGAAGACCCTCAGGGCCAATGACAGACCAAATGGTATTGCTCAGAACTCGTACAAGGTCCCTTCAACCCTGAAGCGGGGGAACTGCTGATGGGACGGATGGATTGGGACATAGAAGAACGTGTTCTGCAGATCCAGTGAACAGAACCACATGTTTCACTCCAGGGATTGTATGATCTGGTTCAGAGTTACCATCCGGAAGGTGCGAGACCTGAGATATTGATTCAGGTCATGGAGATCTAGGATGGGGCACCAACCCCCTATCTGCTTGGGCACCAGGAAGTACCTGGACATGAAGCCTGGGTCTGTAGGAGGATCCAGCACTGGAGCTACTGCCTCTTTGCAGAGGAGCTGAGCAATGTCGTCTTGAAGAGCCAAATGAGTGCGAGCTGAGATCCTTTCCTCCCGAGGGGCTTGGCTTGGCTGGGAGGGTACTGCTCCAATTTCAGAGGCAGTCCCTGGCTGACCACTTCTAGGACCCACCTGTTCGAGGTGATATCAGACCAGGTGGAAAGAAAGTGGTGGAGCTGGCCCCCCACGGGAGGACCCAGAGCTGGCATGATGGGTGTAGGGGTGGCAACCCCCAACCTGTCACTGGGCAGGCTTAGAGGAGGAGGAGGCTCCTGAACTGGCACCTCAGCCTCCTTTACAGGGCTGTTGAGGATCCTACTTGGGCCTGGGGCACCAAGCTTGAGCCTGCTGTTGCTGTTGTTGCTGCTGGCCTCCTTGATAGGAAGGCTGCCTAACCGCAGGGGAAGAGTGCTGAAAAGGCTTCTTCTTGTGCTTCTGCTGGTTCTTGCCCGAAGAACCCTTCACAGAGGTAGCATTCAAGGTGGCATTGGACTGCTCTATGCACTGGAGGTGACCAGCCACTCCTTGACCAAAGAGGTCAGTGCCTAGGAAGGGCACATCAGCTAACTTATGCTAGGTATCCACTGGGAAGGAGGATAGCCTCAGCCAAGCCCTGTGGTGAGTGGCCACTGCAGCTGCCAAAGAGCGGGCACAGGAATCTCCAATGTCCAGGGCCATCTGGAGCTGCTGTTTTGCAACAGCATGGGCCTGATCATGGACCTGCTTCACTGTGGTCTGCATGTCCGCTGGGAGATGAGGGAAGACTTCATCCAATGACCCAAGGAGGGCATGAGAGAAGTGTGCCATGATGACAGCCGAGCTGGCCTGACGAAGGCCTAAGGAGGAGGCCGCATAGACCTTACGGGCAGAGTGGTCCATATTCTTGGACTCCTTGTCCAGGAGTCAGTCAGTGTCGGCTGAGCTACCAGTACGCCTGAACACAGAAGCAGTCACTAGGCTTTCGGCCGAAGGATGCTCTGTGAACCCCACCAGGGACCCCATGGGCACTGTATACTTGTGGGCCATGCAAGCAGATGGGGCTGGGCAGGAAGCAGGATGCTGCCAAAGCTCAAGGGCTGGACCAGCGATGGCTTTGGACACTGGAAAGGCCTCCATCATGGTATCCCCCCTTTTGAGGATATCCATAAGGGGGTACTCCATCTTTTGTCTGGATGGGCTCCAGGGGCATTCTGGTGGACTTGGAGATCAGGCAGAGAATGCCCTGAAAGGAGGACAGGCCTTCCTCCAGTCCAGCCATGGATGACTCATCATCCCCTGGATGAGAGCGTAACCCCGTGTCATTGGAGTCCAAAGAGTCTGGGTACAATGACCTACTGTCTATGTCCCCTTCGATCCACCAGGGGTGGTCAGGGGTGACCGTCTGGTGCCTGTACGGTCCTCCTTCGAGGGATTCCCCACCCTGAGGCTGTTTAGGTTGTGGCTTCACCAAAATCAGTGGAGAAACCAGAATAGTCCGAGCCGGTATACTCGATAGCCCAACGGGAGGTGGAACTGAGGCCTTCAGTTCCGGAGGGGTTGTGGTCGGCCTAGGAGGCAGGAGCTAAGTAATGGCCAGGGCTGCCAGTGGAGCTGGCTTCTGCCCAGTCAAAATCAGCTGTTGCCACATCAAATCCTCATAGCGTCGACGGAGTTTCTGTCGAAGCCTCTCCTCATTCGAGGAGGATGAGGACCGGCGGCAGCACCTCTTTTTTGAATGTTTGTGGCCCTTTTTTGGCCGTTCGACAGAAGGGGTCCTGGTCCTCGATCGAGACTGACGGGGTTGGTTCGTTCGATCGGGGGACACTGGAGTCAGTGAAAACCGAGATTCTAGCACCTTTTCCTCGATTGGGACACCCAAGGACAGTGTCTCCTCATCGGGAAAGGAAAGGACAGGTGTCCTTTCTAAGGAGTCGTTGACTGGAGTCGGCGACAAAGCCTTCAATTGGGTCGAGAGTAATCTCGGCCGGTTCAGCCGGTTCCTCGGTTTCGGTGCCTTGGCCAGACGGAGGCTCTGTAAAGCTGGCGGCCGAGGAAGTGATCTCGACTGAAGTCAAGACCGCATGTTCCTGGGACTTGGACCTCTCTCAGTCCCAGGAGTATCTCCTTCTGGAAGAAGAAGACTTGGGGTCCTTTTCCCTCTTCTGAGGGCGGGAGGAGTGCGAGCCTGAGGGCACCTCACCCCTGGTGGGGAGAGACTGGCACAACTCCCTAAAGGAGCCCGAAAAGGTAGACCCAAGGTTGAGAGGAACAAAAAAACAACAACTGGCAGAAGCCTGAGCCATTTCCTCCTCGAAAGCAGCCATCTGTTCAAGCTGCTCGGTAGATCCCATGGCTGCAGAAACTGTCCACCATGCCTCCTTAGATTTCACCAGTGGGTTTCTAAGCTCTGGTCTCCCCAATTTTAGGCGCACCTTGTGGTCATCCAGAATGTTGGGATGGAAGGCCAAACAGAAGGTACAAGATGTGGTGTCATGTCTGACACCTAGGCAATAGACACACGAGAGGTGGGGATCGGTGCACAACATTTTCTGGCTGCAGGGATACCGATGAAATCTGGGAGACGATTTGTCCTCCATTTCCAATGCACTGTAATCGGAGTCATAAATGCTGATGAGTTTCAAGGTAATTTGTGGTGAAAACCGACATTGTGAATCCAGGGCCTACGGATTGCTAAAGTAGCACGAGGGAACCTGAATCTTCCAGCAAAAAGGAAAATCTGGCATCATGGGGTGGAGTCGAGGTATTTACCACCTGGGTGGGTGGGAGAAGCTAGCGTGAAGACTTCCAGACAGATTTAAAGGGGAAAGGGACTAGCCAAACAGTGTGGATGAACAACATATCCACGCTCCTAGAACACAGATTTATATTGACTATGTTTAGATTTGAGGTCTTTGCAAGTAATATACTTGAAAATAGAGACAAAAAAGAAAGTGTAATTGGAACAGAGTGTTACTGCACTCTGAAAAAAGAAGAAGAAGATCTGGTACATGTCATAATTCAGTGTCCCTGGTATACTGATTTGAGACATAAATATCTGAGCGAGATGAATTTCCCAGACAGATATATCTTGGATTTATTATTTAACTCAGAAAGTCAAGATGTACTGAATAACCTAGCAGAGTTTCTGATTAAAATTGCCAATATTAGAAAGAAATGCGTACAATGGTTCCTCCAACCTTAATAGAGGATAAGGATCTGTGTATTGCTAAATGGCCATAAATGAAATCAATGGAAAGGTTAAAATTGAAATTACAACTACTTCTTTACTAATGTAAATTAAATGGAGTGGGGTTACTCTTGGTAGTGTTGTAGTTCTTAGGAAAATAATGTATTGGATGTAATGGTTAACTATTTATGTATATGAACATATTTACATGTTATCATGTTATGAACAGTTTGTATTTTTGTACTGTGAAGCTTCTTTTCTAATACTGTTTTTAACAGTATTTTCTAATTGTAGTGACAAAATGTTTTGCCAAACAATAAAACAAACAAACAGACTACCTGGAGAACAGTGGACACCAGTATAGTAAACAGCACAGGTTCATGGCAGGAGGGTCTTGTGAGACCATCCTAATAGTATTCTTTGACTAGGTGACAAGGGTAGTGGATAAGGACCAGGCTATGGATTTACTCTACTTTGATTTCAGCAAGGCTTTTGACTCGGTGTAAACAGCCAAACTGAAGCACCATTCACCAACACAAAACAAATGCAGGCTAACACTTGAATAAAGTGCATTAATGTTTTATTACAAAGGCCTCTGTGCCCAGTACCTTACATGAGAACACCAGCAGGAGCTCCTCTTACCAAGCTAACCTCCTGCTTTCTGGTTTTGACTTGGTGCCTCACAGAAGTTTCCTGAAGAATCTACAAGAGCTGAGTGCAGTGAAGGATACAGTCAGATGGGCGAGAAACTGATTGGAAGGGAGACAGCCTAGGGTTGTAGTTAACAGAGTCAAATCAGAAGAAAGAGAAGTCACCAGTGGTGCCACAAGGATCAGTTCTGAGTCCAGTCTTTTTCATCAGCGACATGGGAGAAAGAATCTAAAGTGAGATGTGTCTCTTTGCAGATGATACTAAGCTCTGTGGCGGGGAAGATAGCAAGGAGGGTATTAGGGAGATGGATTTCCACCTGAGAGAATTTGTGGAAGCAATGCCATCTTACTTGCAGGACACAAGGAATATTCTTAATATACTAGAGACATTCATTAGTGAACAATGAAACTTGGAGGGGGGAATTCTTGCCAGACTAAATGTGATAGATTTATACACATTCACTCCCAAAGTGGAGAGCCTATAAGTATTAAGGAATGTGTTGAATTTATGATACATGGAGTAAAATCCCAGTATAGATTTTTTGTTGGACATAAAAACAATTTTCAATTTTACAGAGATTTTTCCCTGCAAGTGAGGGGAACTGTGATGGTGTCAACGATAGTCCTATCTTTTGCAAATTTGTTCATGCATCAGTGTGCAACTGATAATATTATGAACAATAACAACCCATTATTTGACCAAATTCTCCTTCACAGGAGATAAATAGATGATTTTATGTTATTATGGCAAGGCACTGTAGAGGAGCTAGAGGAGTTCCACAGTTATTTAAATGGCTTACATAACACCATGAAATTGAATTTGCAGTGTGACAAACAATGCATCACATATCTTGATACGCTGAACAAAGTGGGTGATTTGATACCTTTTATTGGACCAACAAGCGATCCACAGAATTTATGCTTTCAAGCTACACAGAGCCCTTCATCAGAAAAATGTGACATGTGACAAACCCATCCATCTGCACCCCAACCACTGCCTCTGTCTCAGCTGGCTGTTGCAGACCTTTGCCTGTGTTTGACCCTCACTTGTCCTTGCACCCAATGCTCGATTGTGCACAAAGGTGGTGCACCCTGGACACCTGGACTCTCTGAGCCCAGTCACCAGTCCCCCTGGAACAAGCCAAGGCCAACTGCTCAAAATCCAGGTGAAGTGTTGGTTCTGTCTTTCATCAACATTCTCACTACTCCTGTTGATAAATAGAAACCTAGATATTTTAATCCAGTACTCATGTTATTTGTAAAAGTTAATATTTTCTTGGTGTCGGTTTGTTTATTCCCATTAGCTACCCCCTTGTTAGCAATCTTTCCTGATTCTTATTTAAATCAAAAGGAAAAATACTAGAAGAAAATGAGACAGAGACACAAGTAAATACAGATATGTAGTTTAGATGGGTTTCTTTATTCACAGTATTACATACCTGTCAAGATAGTTTGTCATGTGTATGAAGTAAGGATGTAAACATGATGTTGTTTGTTCATGAATTCTTGTAATGTATATTGTCATGCATATCCTTTTCCAATAAACAAGAGTATATATATATATATATATATATATATATATATATATATATATTCTCATCACTCCTTTCCCTGTAGCAGGAAGGAATGTGCTTACTGATTTCTTAAACCAGATTTAGTGTGCCTCTTCAGAATGACGGGTACCTCACAGATTCACAAACTATACCCTTTTTTTGTAAATGCACAACTAGTGTGAATATTGGCCAACACAGAACAAAAGCGCTTACAGGAAAAAACATGGAAAATAAAGTGAGTTAACCATAACATGCACACTTCGCTTCCTGATAGCTAGGTTAAAACTTACACATAGGCGAGAAGCATTCTCTTGTCTTCGGAGAACTCCGATCTGCAGCTCAGTTCTCTCATTACAGTCTCCAGCCCCATGAGCCCTGGTGTATATGATATATTGACTCCCCTTTTAATGAAGGGTTTGTGTAGCTTGAAAGCTTAAATTCTGTAAATCTCATGTTGGTCCAATAAAAGGTATTAAATCATCCACTTTGTTCATCTTTCTGTACAAGGACCAATATGGCAAACAAACAATTCTTTATGTCTTGGTGTGGAATGTTTTGAGGGTGGCAATCTGTTATGCAGCCAGCTTTTTAGAAACTCAACAGACAAGAATACTTTTTGAGACAAAATAGCACACACCCAATGAGCCTCCTGAATAATATCCCCTGTGGACAGTTCCTCAGACCTAAGAGGAACTGTTCCAGGGAGGGTGACTTTCAAGAGGCCTCTGATGATCTACACAGTAGATTTGGGATGAGAGGTTATAAGTAGAATGGCTTACAAGCAGCCAGACACAAAGCAGACCTTAAACCCAGAAATTACCTTTTGACTGAAGGAGTCGAAAGGGCCAATACACCAAAAAGCATAGTCTTTTCAGCACCCTTTAAGTGTGCCTTTGGACACAGGGCTTTATACACAGAAACTGGCACATAGTGAACACTACACAAAGAGGTGATGGACTTTTTAACAACTCTCCTAAAATAGTGGCAAAGAAAATATGAACATTAAAGGGAAAGTCCCCTCAACTTTTTTTTCTGTTTGCTAGTGTAGTATCAATCAATCAATCAGTCAATCAAACTTTATTTAACCAGGCTATATACCTTTGAGCAGGCTCTTTTACAAGATGGTCCTGGAAGACATGGAGGACATTGCCAATGCAATGGCGGTTACACAGATGATACATAAACACAATAGTGACATTACCAATGCAATGGCGGTTATACAGACGATACATAAACACAATAGTGACATGACTAATACAATTGCGGTTATACAGACGATACATAAACACAGTAATGCATCTTGCAAGAGGAAGGTCAAGGCTTCTTATCCGTGTATGCGCCACTTTGCAACACCTGACAACATGCACATGCCTAATACTGGGTACATATTCATTCCAGTATGGATACAAAGTTATTCATGACACAACTGTATAAAACATAGCAACCCAAAAAGTACCAATGCAGTATCTTGCGCTGGGAGGTGGAGTGAGTGAGGAGAGAGAGGGGGTAGGGGGTAGTAGAAAATGGGTGTGCAGGGGAGGAAGGGGTATATGGGAGGGGCAGGAGAGAGGTAGAGGAGGAGTTATAGGATTAGTGCAGGGAGCGGGATACTACTCCTGTGCAGGGGATAGCAGACTGCAAGAATTGGTCAATTATTGATGGCATACACAATTTTCTTTCAGCACAGAAGATAGCAGGGTCTTAAAGGTAGATATGCCCGGAATGGTGCAGAGCTTTAGTGACTTCTGGAGTGCATTCCAAAGGGATGGAAGGGCAAAAGTGATAGCTGCAGTGCCATATCGAGTTCTGACTTTAGGGACTTTAAACAATACAAGTGAGTAGCACCTCAGGTAGTAGAAACCCAAACTTCGAGTAAAGAGATTGGTGATATATGTGGGTAGTTTGCTAGTAATAGCTCTGTGGATCCAAAGGCATGCGTTTCTCTGCCTCCTGACTGTCAGGGAGGTCCAGCCTATCATTTCATAGAGCAAGCAATGGTGGGTGTTTAGAGGAGTATTGGTGATGAATCTCAAAGCCCGGTGGTAAAGTGAGTCAAGTTTAGATAGGGCTGACTGAGGACAGTGGCTATAGAGAATGTCTGCATAATCTAAGAGGAGGAGAAATGTAGTTTGGACTAGTCTTCTCTTTGCTTCGAAGGTGAGAAGGTGTCTAATGTGGTAGAAGACACCCAGGCGCTGCCTCAGTTTTTTGGCTAGCTCGTCCAAGTGAACTATGAAGTTAAGCTTACTGTCTAGCCACAAAAACCCAAATATTTAAACCGGTCCACTGTTTCAAGTGGTTTGCCAAGTAGGGTATGTAACGTAAGGTTTTGAGTAAGAGTGGTTTGCAGATATGGTTAGGAGGAGAGCAGCATAGCTTTTGTTTTCTTTGCATTCAGGAGCAATTTAAGATGAAGAAGGTTATGTTGCAGAATATCAAAATCATTCTGTAGCTCTTTAAATGCAGCCTCAGGGGAAGGACTAGCCATGTATAGCACGGTGTTGTCTGCAAAGAAGTGCTTCTTTGCCACATGAACTTTGGAGTCTAGATTATTGATATAGATTGCAAAAAAGGATGGGACCCAGGATAGATCCTTGTGGCACTCCACATGGAAGAATCTTGAGTGGGGAAAAATCTCCTTGAGCTTTGATTTGCTGCATTCTGTTAGTGAGGTAGCAGCTGAACCATTTTATAGTGATAGTATCGAGGCCGAGGTGATGCAAGGCAGACAAAAGTAGGCCGTGTTCAACGGTATCAAAAGCCTTGCTTAAGTCTAGAAACAGTGAATAGATGTACTCTTTTGCATCCAGCGAGTTTTGCCAATCACTAGTTACTTTGGCTAGGGCAGAGACCGTGCTATGCTTTGGCCTGAAACCTGACTGTATATTGTTAAGCAAGTCTTTGGATTCCAGGTTATCTCTCAGTTGGTTATTAATTATCTTTTCCAATAGTTTTGATAGAGTAGAGAGTATGGAAATTGGCCAGTAATTATTCAGATCACATGTATCCCCAGACTTAAAAAGAGGGATAATATAAGCAATTTTCCAGATTGCTGGTAATTCGCCTAGTGCTAGGGATAAATTAAAGAGATGTGTGATGGGGCAGTCAAGCAACAGGAACCGATTTTCAAGAATAGGGGTTCTAGAAGATTAGCGCCAGCGCTTTTCTTAATGTCCAGTGGCAGTAGTAAGTCCTCAACCTGTTTAAAGGTGACCGGGCTGAAGCTAAAAGAGGGTGATTTCTGACTATTCACACTGTCAAGACATGGGGTAACCTTATTAATGGGTTGAATTATAAGCCTGCTGGCTGGGGAGACATCAAATGCTAGGCCCGACGTGGTGAAGTGGTTGTTAAGTAGCTCCAGGATGTCAGCCTTGTCTGTGTATGAATTATCTCCAACCACAATCTTAGAAGGCAGTGGATGGGCTGGAGAGCAGCCCTCAGTCTCTCTAAGTATATTCCAGAATTTGGCAGAATTATTTTTGGATTCTTCTAAGTATGTTTGAAAGTAGTGTGCTTTTTCTTCTCGGGTCAGTTTTGTGCAGGAATTTCTTGCAACATGGAAAGCCAACCAATCCGGGTCAGATTTAGATTTCTGGGCTCTTTGCCACAGTCTGTCTCTATCCTTTATGGCTGCGTTTAGTTTAGGTGTAAACCAGGGTGTTGATCTTTTTCTAGTCTTAAGTTTGGCAAGCGGTGCATGCTTATCCACCACACCCAAAACCAGGTTATGGAAGATGTTGTAAGCGTCGGCAAGCGAGGGGGCCAGATAAAAGTTCTGCCATCTGATATTACTTAGGTCTGTTAGGAAGGCAGATTGACTAAAGTTTTTTATGCATCTTTTTATTTTAAAGGTAGATGTCGAGGTGAGTTTTGGGGTATCGTCAGATACAGGCGGTAGCACTGTGATCACGGTCATGGTGGAATACTCCTGTATGCAGATGTTATGCAGCTTGTTAACAAGAATAATGTCCAGAAGGGTGCTTCGACTAGAGTTTTGCTGTTTGGTCTTGTAATGTCAGGGGTAATTTGTAAGAGGCCGTGCTCATCACAAAAATCCTGCAGTGGTTTGGAGCAGGTGTCTTTCCAGTTCAGGTTTAAGTCCCCCATAAAGATGCACTCAGAGTTGGCCTTCTCCAAAATGTTATGGAGGTGAGATAGGATCCCTAAACTGCCTGACGGTGGCCTGTAGCAGGCAATAATTGATATGGCCTCTTCAGGGGTCAAGGTTACCCTCAATGTGAGACTCTCAAATTCCTTAGGGGTAGTTAGCTGGGATAGTTCAGATGGTGCCCCTAAGGATAAGGGGAGTCCTGGATTTAATTCGACATTTCCTGAGCATAGTAGTAAGAGGACAATTAAGTTCCTGAGTCTGATTATAAGTCCCTTGATAATGTGTGTATTATGTCTCCTTGTATATGGGGTTCTTAGGGGTGGTCTGTGGGGGGCCATAATCTTGTCAAAGAGGAACATTGCATACAATACTGCTTTTGCTGATACCGACAATGGTATCAGGTAGTACTTGGAGGGGATGGTGTGGGAAAAGAGTTTAGTGCTTTGCTGGGGGTTAGTTCCAGATGGAACAATAACAGATTTGTATGTTAATGGGACTGCACATCTATCATGTGACCCCTGGCTTGAGGAAGATTCTGTAAGCTTAAGGGTGGGGGTAATTGATAAGAGTAGAAGACACCTAAAGAGGATGAGTGATTGTATAAATGCCATTTGACAATGGACGGGTGAACCCTGATATATATCAGAGGTTTTTTTTATTTTTTTGAGCTTGGATCAGATGCCTTAGCTGCTGCAGATTGTACAAGTATTGGTAGTTAGGTGGTGGTGTGCCTTTAATGGAGGCTGGTCTTGTTTATTTCAGGGGTGGGGCTTGTTGTAGTTTAGAGTATTTAATAAAGGATGGAGGGGGGTGGGGGCTGGGCGAAAAATTTGGCCACCACAAACTGCTCGGGACAAGCTCTCTGGGTACAGGAGCTGCCCTTAAGTATTCACAGCAGCAGCATGTAGTGCGGTGACTATTTCCGGTAACAGTCCGTTTTGGGCGCCAAATTCTATTTGTTTAAAAGTTAGGAATTCTGCGCTGCAAGTGCCTTGCTTCTGGGGAGTTTTTTGCCAGCAAGGGGATCAGACCACGTTGGTGGTCTGAATTGCAAGATCTTGTAGCCGATGTGGGCTCTGAATCCTTGCTTCTGGGCGTTTTGCCAGCGAGGATCAGACCATATTGGTGGTCTGAATTGCAGGGTATCTTGTCTCCTGTGTAGGGCCTCTGAATCCCTTTGCTTCCGGGAGTTTTTTGCCAGGCTTAGGGATCAGACCAAGCAGGTCTGAATGGCAGGATGTCTTGCCCATGTAGGGCTCTGAACCCCCTCCAAGCTCTCCCTGCTGCTTCAATCTTTATTTTGGTGCTGCGCCTAGTGCTGCCTTACATCTTCTAAAAGTATGTAAGCATGAAAAATGATTCTCTCTCTCTCTCTCTCTTGCAATCCCCTAATTTCATTCTAATTTAAATTTAAACGAAGCTGTTTCACTCTGTTGCCCTGGTGTGAAAACCTGTTTGATGCGATTGCAAAGGACATGACCCCACTCATAAAAGTAAACACGGGGGTTGAAATAATGCATATTTGCACATCAAAGGGACAGAGCACATAGGAATTAATCAGCTGAATAGAAAAACTTTACAAGCGCCAGCATCCTTCCAACTGCATTTTTCCAGCTCAGACACACTTTACACAACAGAAAGCATTGGGGCACTTACCTTAAAAAGTCTGATGGTCAGCACAAGACAAGAATACAGGGACTTAAGAAGACATACAACAGAACTGGCTGCTAATAACACATCTGCTAACTTGTGCATGTACACATAATCAACTGCCATGATGCCTTGCATGAATGGGGTCTTGATATTTGCAATTGCTTCAAACAGGTTTTCACACCAGGGCAGAACAGAGTGAGGCAACTTCATTTAAATTAGGATGAAATTGGGGAGAGTAAGATAAGGATTCATCGTTTATGGCTACAGACTATACAGGTATACAAAAAATAGGTTGAGGGGACTTTTCCTTTAAAAGACAGACTGGTACATTCAGAGTTTAAAAACACAGAAACACATGCACGTGGACTTAGTTTTACACTGATACCACTGGCTAATTACCTGTGTGGGACATTGTGCACAATGTAACAATACCCATCGAATATATGAAATACATAACCCCAAACTTATGAGAAAATCAGAATCAAACAAATGATAACATGTGCATCAACATACATAGTGTCTGCAGTCAAATGTCTCTGTGATAAATGGTACATAGGGCAGACTAAAAGAGAACTCAGAATACAAATATCTGAGCATAAGCCCATGATCAGGAGGAAGGACAATGCCTCAAGTCTGGCATGACATTTTTCAACAGAAAACTGTCAGAGCTCATCCTTATGATTCTATGGTATAGAAAAGGTGGAACCAAATAGCAGAGGTGGCGATTGGGAAAGAAAGTTGCTTCAATGAGAAGCCTTCTGGATAGACAGGTTTGACACACTGGATGCGAATTTAGGACTCAGTGAAGAAATAGATTTGACTCTATTATGAACTGTATGATATCTTGAAACCTCACTCCTCATTCTTGCTTCCCATCTTTACCCTTTCCAACCTTTCCTCCCCTTCCCTCGTTACCACCCCAACAACGTCCATTGCCCCCTTTTCCTTCTTCCCATTCCACGAAGAAAAGTTAGATAACCAGAATTTAATAACTTGTAGTGAGAATGCAATAACTATAATAAAAAATAGTTATTTAAACAACTGATCATGTATTCTTGAATGTGACTAAGTGAAATCTCATGAGATACAGGATTTTTATAAATCAGTGTTTCTGTATAAATAAAACATATATTATATAAACACTGATTTATATATACATTATATAAATATGTTTATATAATATATGGTTACATTTATTGTAATTATTTTTTCCTTTTTCTTTTGATATATGTAAATATGCGTAGAGCCTCGTGTGAGAACCTTTTGCAATTCCCAGTAGAATAGCAGGAAACATGTGAATTATCCTTAATCCCAATTCATGACCTTGAGCATCCCTCTGTTGACCTCCCACCCAACCAGATGTCCCACACATAACAAGAGCCTTAACTGAAACTTTGCATTGCCCTGAATATTATATGCACAAACCATTAGACTAGTGTTTTACTAGCTCTTGCCACACTGTAATATTTTCAGAGAATTAGAAACATTGACTATTAAATTACAAGTACTTATCTGGATATGTTTAGTGTGCTGTGACACTCTCTCTAGTGAGATCAGTTAACCTGCAGACATGACACTCACACTGAGTGCAGAGCCACACCATTCAGTGACATCAGACACTAGAGGCACAAACTGACATCACAATGTGGGAGGCAGCAGCAACAATTGAAATGCCAAGAAATAACTTGGCTTGTTTAGCACTGTTAGAGGGCTAAGCTGCTACACAAGCACGAGCCATGCATCCTGAAAAGGTACTGAAATACACAGAAAAGCTTTTTGGAGCTGTTGTAGGGTGTGGGATTTCACAACAACATTAGACACAGGCAGATAATTTGATGCATAAAAGACGTTTAAAACAAAATGTTTATCATTTTATTTGATTGCATCAAGGATGGGAAAATTAAATATTGACAGAAAATAAAGAAGGTTAGTTTTGCCATAAATAATAAAATCACTGCTGGTATAGCGGGATCCTCAGGCTTTTCTCTGCCTGCTTACAATGGTAGTGTGAGAGCACTCTCTTACGAGGTCTTGCATCTCTCATAGTCAGTTCTTCACTGACCAACCTATCTCTCTAAGACCCCTGGTGGTAGGCTTTTATACTATTGTATGAGTGACATCACATACATGGGATCCACCCACTTTATGCCCCTTAACTTAAGAGGTATCCCTCTGAGGCTCATATCCCTGCCTATACAAAAATAAATGGATACTCCTAAACCTTGGTTAACAGAGGGTTCCTTCATATATAAATATCACATATAATTTGTATGGATAATCTAGGTTATTTCAACTAGGAGCATAAGTACGTCTAGCTCCTCCTCCAAGTAGTGATCTCCCATTTTATTTTAGCATAAAACAGGCCATTAGGGGCCGCTCTCTCCCTATAGGAACTTATTCATTCTAAAGGCGCTCTCCTACAAGCAGGTCAGGCTGTTTATTCATTTTATTTCTAAACATGTGCTAAGGTTCTAAAACAACTGTATCTGTTGTACACCAGTAACTCCCTTAAAAGAATGCACATATACTCCCAATAGGGAGTGGGAATGTATCCACTTAGAGAAACAGGCATTTAGGTGCAGGCAGCAAGTTTATTTTTATTGAATGCAGCCCTATATTCTTATTTATTTCCCTGAGGGCAGCCAAACATACTTATCTAGGGATGTTCTTGTCCCTTTTCCCACAGTCTATGTTTTTTGTGTATCCAACGGTTGAAATTTCAGCCCGTTGGCTTCTCTTTTGAATTTGGCCCTTTATCCAATGGAGTACTAGAATCGCTAGGAGCAGCGACTGACAGTGCAATGAAATATTTCAGTTTCTCGCCCTATATAACCACAGTCTCTGTTTTATGGAAAGGCTCAGCACCTTTTTTCCATTGCCTTACTCGGTTCAATCTGGTTCAAGGTCAGTTCGCATTCATCTGTATCCCCTTCCCCCGGGTCGTGCCTGAAAATAGGCAGGATTTGTCTACTGCACTTACCCGGTCAACAAAAAATAAATAAATAAACTTATAGCGGACTGCAAAATACCCACTTTCACTATTTCTTTGTGGGCAGGCAGCTGAAATTTATAAGAAAACTGAAAGCCACCCGCTTCGCTCCTGATGCTGTGCCGGAGCAGTAAGAGAGAGGGAGAGGGAGAGAGAGAGGGAGAGAGGGCGCACTCTGGAGCAAGAAGTTTCTAATTCTGCTCTCTCTCTCTGGTATCTTTCCTCATTAGCACTAGAACACTTTCTGGGGGGGCAGGGAACCCTCGTCTTCCTACCGGGGCACCCACACCTGACAGGGGTCATCCTGTCACAGGAGCAATATAATTTGGTGAACTTAAACAAATATGAAATGACTGATTAAATAATGTTCGTAGATGACTGTAAACAGTGCATTAAATGGCTACTTAATGAAAAGTTTTTCTTTAAATTTTACAAATACAGGATCACTTTCCCTTGTTAAAGTTGGGGGTATCCACTGAAATACCATTTGGAATATTTACAGTGGTCACAGCTTAACAAGCAAAAGACTGATGAAATAAAAGGAAAATTTAAGTTGGAAGAAACTTATGCTCACTGAATTTATCCAGCCACATGGTTACAGTTGAAATTCAATGCCAAAAAGTGCAAGGTGGTGAATATAGGAAACAAGAACCCCAGGACAGACTACTAGATGCCAGGGAGGGGCTAAGCTGGGCATAATCTCTGAGGAAACAGACCTAAGGGTCATCATCAGTGGTCCCTAAAACAGTGAGCTCCAATAGGAACAGCACAAGGGAAACAGGTGCTCGCAATAAAAACAGAAAATGCCAAAACGGAATAACTTAGCATTCACTGCTTGTAACATACAAGACATGTGGCTCTAAGCAAATTTAATGTGGTTTATTTAATGCTCACTAAAAACATCCAACACTGGTAACACCTGATGTGTTTCAGTAATGTATTCCTTTCTCAAAGGTGCCCAGTGAGTGTGCTATCTCCCTTTTACACACAATGACGTCATCTCCTAGTGACAACATAAAACCCACACACATAATAATAAAAAAAAACACTGTGCCGAAATAATGTAAAAACATGAAGAACACCAGATAAAAATGAGAACAGATAATAAATACATGTAAAAAGAGATGTAGAAACTCTAAAAATGAATCATTTGCATTTCCGTATGCTGTCA
Organism: Neoceratodus forsteri; assembly: GCA_016271365.2. Lineage (NCBI taxonomy): Eukaryota > Metazoa > Chordata > Ceratodontiformes > Ceratodontidae > Neoceratodus > Neoceratodus forsteri. The sequence continues at coordinate 1,267,857,975 of CM057449.1, read as the reverse complement.
AAATACAGTACTTGAATTATAAAATGCTCAAATGTTCCAGCTGCCATATATGATGCAACTGAGTCCCATGGAATTGATGCAGATTCATGTATTACTCAGTCCTGAAAACTCAACACTGTGGCATCAAGAAGAAGGGATCATGGAAAGTACTCAAAGCTGCGTAATAGTACAATCTTTTTTTAATTATTTGTGCAGCTTAGAATAACAAATTAAAAAAATTGCAGCAACTTGGAGTGCTGAGTGCTGCATTAAGTCTCTCAACAACTATTTTATTAAAGAACTAGTGGAACCAATACAGACAGACAGACAGTAAAATGATACAAATTTTAAGAAGTAGACAGTTGTACATTTTTATTTCAGAAGTATTTTTCTTTTTTCTTTTGCTCATTAGAATATTTTCTATATGATAATATTGTGCTAGATGTGCAGAAGAGCTCACAGTCTGACAGCTGACATATCTATCTCTATTCCCCCCCCACTACATCATCAAGATTGTGATCTCACTGCTGTTGACATCACAGGTCACTAATCTGGCAGCTACTAAGTGGCTGTTCCTAAGCAGCAGTGATGTCACAGTCAGAGAGGTCACAATGCTGATGATGTCATGGGGGGAATACAGCTAGATACGTAAGCTGCCAGGCAGAGTGCTGTTCTACAAATATCAGGTAAACAATTTTCTACTTAACCAACGTGAAAAGAAAAAGTACCTCAGATATAAAAAATAACCGCTGACTGCTTTTAAAAACTAATATTAGTTTTAGGCAGTACACTAGCTCTTTAAACACACACAGCATAAAAAGAGCCAGGACACACCCAAAGCATGCACAAACCCCAACAGTTTTTCACTAAAATGCTTCCTCAGGATGACTCCAATAGCCCAATTGTCATATCCCTGAAAAGTCCTGCTTCCTCTAGTTAGTAGGCAAAAACTTGCATGTGTTTTAAAGGAAAATTAATATTATTGTGAACTCCCCCACCCTCAAATCTTTACCCCCTGATTAAGCTTTTTGAGGTAAAAAATAATTTTATAAAGTGGTCCAACTTACAACATTTTTATCTTCTAAGGTCCACAATCGTTCAGCATGGCAAGCATTGGGTGGCACCATCTTATGTTACGGAGCAGCTCTGCACTGCTCACTTGTATGCTTTTCAATACAAGCAAGTGTTATGGAGCTGCACTGTAAGATGAGATGGCACCACCCAGCACTTGTCATGATGAAAGATCGTGAACCTTAGAAAATAACAATTTTGTGAGTTGTACCACTTTAAAAAATTTGTTTTTACCACAAAGGTTTAGTTGGGGGGTTAAGGATTTTGGGTTGGGGAGTTTGTAATAACAAGAGTTTTCCCTTAAAAACACTAATGTTTTCTCACACACAGGAGATTTTTATAGAATTATTAAAATCAATCATTCATGCTAGTTAATAGTTTTTGCTGCAAATTGGACAGAGAGTAGATGTTAAAAAAGTAAGTTTTCAAATACTGTGTAAGGCAAAAAAAAAAAAGGAATGCTGCATGTATGCACAAATGGCCCATGCAAAATCAAACTCCAAATGCTTATGTAAATGCTCTTTTGTTCCATGTAGTCATGCAAACATTTTCCAGAGAATGCTTTCAGGATGTGAACAGCAGTAAGTACCAACACTTCAACTCAAAACTGAAGTACAGTTATTTCAAAATATAACAGTTTAAGACAAATGTCATTTGTAGGACAGGGTGGCTGGGGCCTCCAGATTCAACTCTTTTAGGTAACATGAGCATTAAATAGAGCACTTGCAGTTTATCCAGTGAAAGAAAGTAACAGTATGTCAGTCTTAAGAAAATGCAACAAAATGCAGTCTCACATAAGGAACAAATCAAAGGCAAACTAGTTTTATTTTTCAGCTGCAAACTTTCTTTATTGTGCAAATTAGTGTAAGTTGTGCATCAGCAGTAGTTACATAAAGTGTTAGAAGTGCATGTTCATTCAGTCGCTTTATAAGAGTCAATTAGCAGCCTCTTAACCCCTTATACAGCATTCTGTTTGGTTTCAAAAGTTCATTTTGCATAGTTCATTTGAAAAAATGTAAACACTGACCTGTATCATTAAATGTCAAATTAATTGCTTGTTCATGTCAATAGGTGGGAGCATCTGTCCATAGATGTCTCTTTGTTTCAGTTGGCTGGACTGCTTGCTTGGGGGAAATATTGCCATAGGATTTTTCCCCTTTATGCGTCTCTCTGCCACATCGGAAGCTGCTCGTATCATTTGTGGGTCACATGACTTTAGCTTGCTTACGTTTTGACACAAGAACCTCCTTCTTCAGAGCATGTGGTCTGTGATGGGCTATCTCTTAAACAGCAACTCGGTTAAAGGGACAGTATAAAGTGCAGTATGCCGAAAACAGTGCAGTGAATATTAAAACCATGGCAACACAAAGCATGATGCATAGTTTCACAGCATCATACACAGCATATTTACATATCAGTGTGGATTCACTTATATGTCTTTTTTCAAAGAAAAGCACTTAAATTAAAGTCCTCATTGAAGCCCTTTGGTACCATCATTTCCAGTTCATAAATCCAGTAAGCTTCTGTCTTGGCAATTTACTGATATCCGCAACACTATTATCAGTCTTTACTTTTTCTGAATCAATGAATTTAAGATTGGCCACTAAACCATGCTGTGCTAGTTTAAAAAGTATAGCCATACTGTAGCTCTGTTCTACTATCCATTTTTCAACATCCTCTTGGTTTGTCCAAAATAACACTGGCCACAGGGACAAGAAAGCATATATATCACTCCTTCTGATGATCAGTTAACAAAGTCCTTAATGAAATATTGTTTCCCACTTTGAGGGTGGCTAAAACTTTTGGTGTTTTGTGTATTTGAACAGTGTGGACAATGGCTGCATCTGTTATCTTTTATAGGGGGGCACTCAAGCATTTTGTTGCACAGTTATTGGTGGGACTGCTGATTTCATGACAAAATCCTTGCTATTTTCCCACTCCTATAAGAGATCAATGATGTATCTCTTGTGGCACTTTTTAAACATGGCTAATTTTTTTAGCACATGCCTGTGTCAGTGAATGCTCAGGGCCATTGGTATTAAAGCTGGGTTAACGTCTATAACACAACATAGAAAGATGGAATGTGATGGCAGAAAAGGACTGCCAGGCTCTCCCAGTCTGCCCACTATACCTAGCAAGCTGCTAGGACTCTTCCATTTCATTCCATCCCTTCCCCCTGGATCTAAAAGACCCTTGTGTCTACCTCATGCTGTCTTGAATCCCCCCACTGATTCTGCCCCCACCACCTCCTCTGGGAGTCTGTCCCAGTTATCCACCACCCTCTCCAGAAGTAGAATTTTCTGCTGTTTCCTCTGAACCCCCACTATCTTCATGCCATGCCCCCTTGTTTTTGATTGATCCTTTAGCTGGAAGATAACCTCTACTGGCACCCTGTTAATACCCTAGATATATCTGAAGGTCTCAATCATGTCTCCCCTTTCCCTTCTTTGTTCTAGGGAGTACATGCTCATGTCCTTCAGCCATTCCTTGTATGGCATATGGGCTGAAGCCCTTCATCATTTTTGTCACCCTCCTCTGAATGCGCTCCACTCTATCCACATTTTGCTTGAAGTATGGCCTCCAGAATTGGTTCCCATGCTCAAGATGTGGCCTGACAAGCTGTCTGTTCAAGGGCATTATGATGTCCCTCTTCCTGCTAGTTATTTCCCTACTGATACAACCCAGCATCATGTTGACCCTTGCTACTGCCTTCTCACATTGCCTTGTCACCATCAGGTCCCATGAAATTATACCAAGGTCCCTTTCCAGCTTGGTAACCTTTATGGCATGCCCCCCCCCATCTGGTATTCCGCACCCTGTTTTTTTTGCCTAAGTGCATGATCTTGCACTTTTTTGTATTGAAGGACAATTGCCACTTCTTGGACCGTTCCTCCAGTTTCTTCATATCCCTGCACATACTCTCAACCCCCTCAGGCGTATCCACTCTGTTGCAGACCTTTGTGTAATCTGTGAATAGACATACTCTTCCCTCTAGCCATTCTGCTATGTCCCCTATAAATATATTAAAAAGGAGTGGCCCCAGCACTGAACCCTGAAGTATCCCACTGGTGACCACACCCTCCTTTGAAGGTACCCCATTAACAATTACCATCTGCCTTCTACCCCCCAGCCAGTTCTGCACCCACCTAACTACTACCAGCCCCAGCCCAAGACATCTCATTTTATTCAGTAAGTCTCCTGTGTGGCATCGAATCAAACACCTTCTTGAAGTCAAGGTATGCAATGTCTACAGATCCTCCCAATCCAGTACCCTTGTGACCCAGTCAAAGAACTCAATCAAGTTTGTTTGACATGACCTTCCCCAAGGGAACCTGTGTTGCCACCAGTCATATAGGCCATTGGCTTCTAGGTAGCTAGTGAATCTCCTCTTCAGCAGTTTCTCCATGTGCTTGCCCACCAACTATGTTAAGCTCGCTGATCTGTAATTGCCTGCCTCCTCCTTGTCCCCCCATTATGAAAGGTGACCACATCCACCCTTCTCCAGTCATCAGGGACCTCTCCTGATTCCAAGGATTTATTGAAGAGACTAGTCAGAGGTACTGCTAGTACTTTGCTAAGCTCCCTCAGTACCCCAGGGTACACCCCATCCGGCCCCAGCACCTTATCCACCTTATCTGAATCAGTAAATCATTTCCAAAGCAACATTTTATTGTTATATTGGTTGTTTTCTTGTGAAAATATTACTGCATCTTCCCATGCTCCTACATATGGTCCAGCAAATTAGGGGCGAAGGTAGTACCTATGGAAGTTCCCTTTATTTCAGCATAATATTTATTACCATACATGAGATAATTACCTTTTAAATCTGCCAGTTCCAGAATGAATCTGTTGGGTGGGAGTGCATTTGGTGATCAGTTACTTTCATACTTGCTCATAACTTGAATTCCCCCCTTAATGGGGGTATTTGTATACCTATTACTGCCCTCTCAACTGTACCAACACTATGGAAACAGGTCAAAAAGTTGTTCCTGTATTTAAATGGTGACCCTAACCTACTGGACAATTACCAATCAGTTTCCATCCTCTCCCCTTAAAGCAAAGTGCTTGAGAAAATTGTCTTTCAACAGATTTTGGAGTTCATGTGGAAGTATAACCTGCCCTTCCCACACCAGCATGGTTTCAGAAAGGGCCACAGTACCAACTCTGCCTTGACCTGCCTCACTGACCATGTCATCAAGAGTATGGATGAAGATAAACTAATCAGTGCCATTTCTGTGGTTCTATCAAAGGCCTTTGATCTAGTGGACCACAGCATCCTGCTAGATAAACTACAACTCTGTGGGTTCTCAATCACAACCACTCCTGCTTTGGCAACTATCTCAATGGGAAATCCCAAGTGGTTTGCACAGGGGGCACCTCAGACACTCTAAGGGTCAATAGTGGGGTTTCTCAAGGGTCTTTACCAGGATCAATACTGTTCTCCTTTGTGAATCCCTTCCCTATTGATTGCAAAGGTTTCCACAAGCTTATGTATGTAGATAACTTGATTCTCTACCACAGTGCCAAGAATGTGACTGAACTGTCCAGTACCCTCACTGTGGAGTTCAATGCCACTGAGAGGTAGTTCATCTCAAATAGACTACATGTCAGTGCCAAGAAGACAAAAGGCATGAACTTTGGGTCCAGACCCAGCCTCACCAATTGGCCAGTAGACATGATTACCCCCAACCCTTGAACATTCTGATACTGGATGGGTCCTCCCAGGAACAAGTAACTGCTTTTAAATACCTAGGTGTCACACCTGATCCCTCCCTGACCTTCTGAAATTACCTTGGGCTAATAGTCAAACATGTGAATCAGCAACTGGGGATCTGCTTCAGACAAATGAACCTTATGACCTCAGAGGTGTGTTTGGCCATTGCACAGGTGCGCTACTCCCCCTAATGGATGACTGCTCCCTTATCTACATCCAAACCTCTATTTGCAACCTGTCTGGAGTCAACACAACCTACAACAGTATTTGTAGGTTTCTTTCATTGGTCCCTTACACCACTCATCATTGCTCCCTGTAGCAGACTCTTGCTGGTTTTCCCCACACACCCACTGTGATTACTTTCTGGGTAGCAATGCCGACAAGTCTCTTCAGGAAAAAGAGAGTTTGCCCTCTGTTAGTCCTCCTAAAGCCCAAGCCTGACTCCCGTAGCCTCTGGTTCTCCTCACACCTTGTCCTCAAATAGTCCCAGGCTGCCACCAGTATGGTTCAAAAAGTATTTTTCATTGCTGCCCCTAGGCTCTGAATGGACTGCCAACTTCCCTCTGCTCTCTAGACACTACCTCGCTTTTTAAATTGCACTTTGAAAGTCCTTTTAGCAGCCTCTGCCTGCAAGTGCATCACCTGGCACTGGGGTTTAGGGAGCATCTTAGGTATGTCCATTAATACCCAGCTGGGCATATTGTAGCATTTTCTGCTCACTGTGTATGTGGTTTGAATGTAATGTGTACATAGTTTTTTTACTTATTGTCAGGCGTCACTCTCCTAACCAGCCATGTTCATAATAATCATAAAATTGCACCCCAGTATTTTAATTACTGTTTGGCTTGCACCTCTGGTTGGGTGACCAACTGTATTGTCTCATGATATATTGCTGTATTCCTTCACTGCTTCATGCTGTTCAACTAATTAAGAATGTGTTTTTATTGTCTACTATTATGTGCCATCTTAATGTCCATTGTCATACCTGAAAATGGTTCATGGGACCAGTGTACCTATCCAGTAAACAAATAAACAAACAAACAAACACACAAATAAAACTTTCAACAGCCCTCATTCACAGTAGGAACAACTTTGATCTCTGTAACTGTAAAACTCCATAACATGGACCCCAGTCCTTCGCTCTCAAAGGCATCTCTTATGACAGTACTTCAAAATATTTTCCACATAGACATAGTGATAAAAAAAAGATGCTCTTTAATGGTCAGAAATTGGTTACAAGAAAATTGCATCATTTATAGACACTTAACAGTGAGGCTTTATGGAGCAATTTTGTTATAACAAGTTTGATAAATCTGTTCTGCTGGTCTAGACTACGTGTATGTCTTTCTCATTTTCTCTGACCTTTCCTCTAACTGTAAATGAAACCTCTGTCAGTTAGCCTTCTTACTATGTCACCAGTCATTGTGGATTGGCTGGTCTTCTTCATATTAACAGGACAAACATGTAATCTCTCTAAGAAATATTGGGTCCCCCTCTCCAACTCAGCTATGCCAGATTGTGTTTCCTGTTTTTGTTACAGGGGATCTCTGACCTGTAGTATTGTATGTATAACATGATGGTGATAGTTTTCCCATGAGAAAGACCCTTTTGAAGCTTCTCCTACAGTACCAAGAGGATATACTGCACTAAAGCAATACACTCATCTCTTAGTTCTACAAGTTACTTGATGCATGAGTTCTGCTACGCCTTTAACTACTGTCAGACAAATCCTTTCCCAGCAGTACACTGTACAAATTCAGAAAGCCCTTTCCCCAAACATAAAATTCCATATTTCGCTGCATTTGAGTGTAATGTTATGTTGTCATTCTGTGCTTATGGTGCACCCCTTGGCACATAGCATTGATCCAGGTCCATCATGCATGTGGGTCTGACCTTATCACACAAATTCAAGCTTAGGATTTCCTCAATAACTGGATGAAATATTAGACATATTTACAAAAAGAATGTTGTTGAATGAGGGTAACTAAATCCCCAAAGCAAAAACAAATGGCAGGAATCTATGAACCATGTATTTTAGATGTAAAAGTTTAGTTGATTTATTTATACTCCGGTAAAGTTGATGGTCTGTATAGCCTAGTTATTTAGTCGACTGGACACACAGAAAATATGCAATGCAATAATAAATAATATACAACATACAACACAGATCAAAAACAGTCACAATCAGAGTTAGTTAAAAGATACTTTTTGAGGACTATCTTAAATGTGGCTGGAGATCTAGCACATACAATTGATTGGTGGCAACACATTAAAAAAAATCATGGAAGTTTAAAAAACAACAACACAACTCTGAATGAAGAAGTGTGGTAGCCAGTCTTAGTATGACTGAAAATGCAAAAAGAAAACATCAAAGAGTTTGTGGGTATTACCTTTTATTGACTTGACAAGGGATTGACAACCTAGTGTTGCTAAACTCTTAGTCCAATAACCTTTGCTTTTTTCTATCAATGTAACAACAAAATAAGTTCCAGTACACATCTAATAAAATACCACTCCCCCCAATAAGGTCTGCTGAATTAGTATTTCTTAGTTTTAATTAAATTGCCACTAAGTAATCAAGCCAGGAGTCTTCAGCCTTCAAATATTCAAACAGAATCTGTGTTTTAACCACTGTTACTCATGTCATGGTAAACTCTCATAGCTGGGTCCCTAATCTAAAGGCTCTGCTTGCAGTTCAGAAGGGCAGTGGGTGCCATGCACCGTGTCCCAATCCAAGTGGCATATAAACCACGAATGCACAAGCCTTCCTCAGATGCTCTGATTCTTTTGTTGTCACCATCCTCCCTTCCTCCTCCTGTAGCTCCTTTCTTTACTTGGGGTTGGGAACTCTTCGTAAAGATGCCTTTGATCTTGGGGACCTCATCGTTGCAGCACCTTGAGGCATGAGAACCCTTTTCTGGGAGTTTCTGCATCTTGATGAGATCTTAACAGAGTTGTAGTCCTCGTAGAAAGGACAGAGAGAGTGTAAACCAAGGTACAAACAAGTTGCACAAGCAGTCACATAACACTACTACTCAATTCTCTTAACCATACCATCATAGGAGCCGGATAACCCTTTGAAATCTAACTAAACTAAAAGGGTGACCTTTTGTCTGTATCAGATTTTGCATAAATGTGAAGTTCACCACCAGCTTCATCTTGAAGAGTAAGTGAATGACAACTGGCAATTCAGCTCCTTAGAAAAAATAAGGGGGAAGATGCGATATCCAGGATTTTATGGCAGTAATGATCTGAGAAGGATATCTGGTATGAAGAACATATAACAGTAGGAAAATATGTCTGGAAATGTAGCAGATAACCAACTACAAGTAATTGCCAGATGTCAAGTCTGCAGCTCATTTAGTGGAAGAATGTCCTTTATGAATGAACATTTGGTCACGGCAGGGGATATGGTGGGGGGGACCAGTTCCCTCTGTAAATGCCGTGGAAACTGCACAACTGAACAGACTGGATAGACCGTAGGGCTTTTATCTGCTGGCACATTCGCATGTTCATGTGTTTGCATTTGTGTGTGACAGAATATGTCAAGGAAGGTTGAAGAAATGAGGAACCACTGGGAAGTGAGCAGGGAACAGTGTGGTTCAGAATTAAGGAGTATTATAACAATAAGTGCCTATACTTGGGAATTTGCTATGGACTACCAAATTAGACAGGTGTCTGATAGGTTAATGTATGAAAATTTGCTATCCATATGTGAAAAGGGTAATGTGTAGGGATGTATTTTTGCCATGGCAGTCATACACATCATTGATTTCATGACGTTTGATCTTTATTCAGGACTTCAATGACTTTCACTAGTGTCATCAGAATGTAGCAATGATGACACTGCCACAACATTTACTACTGTTTACTAATGATTTCATGAACAAACAATGAGTCATTAAAACCTCATCCATGACAAACATACATCCCTACTAATATGATATTTATGGGAGATCTTAATTTACCTGAGATAAACTGGCTTGGCTTGGAGGTTTGAACTATTGTAAGTTTACTAAGTCTAACTCTGAGTGTATGAAAGATGACCTAACAGTCTGAGAATAGGAAAGAGAGGAAAAGGTGCAAAGGAAATGTGATTATATTTAAGGCTAAATTGAAGGAATTAGAGGTCAAGTACATACCAAATGTGCTGAAATACAGTAAAAGGGGTAAAATACCAGCATGGCTCAAACACAAATTAGGAAATTAATAAGAAGAAAAAGAAAAAGTTACATTGGTTAGTGAAAAACAACAACACAAATGTGGACTGGGATAACATAAGGAAGTACAGAGAAACTGTAAGTTTTAAAATAACAAGCATTTGTCAGTGCTGAATGTTTGCTTGCTGGCATTGGTGTTGGTAGTGTAGAAGTTACAGAGCTGCGTAATAGGAATGGCAGTGAAGTATTGAACTGAAGCCAACTCCACCACCACCCTGCAGAGAGTGACAGGCATTGGGGTGTGCCTTTGGGTCATCAGGCATAACGGCCACGCCATTTCACCACATCCTACCCTGCAGACACTGACCGTGTCACCCCGGTGTGCCAGGGTCTTTGGCCCTTGCTCGCACCCCATTCTATCAAAATCTGGTGAGATGGTGCGGTATAGGAGAATGGGTGAACTTTGGGGCTGAAGAGTCCAAGGCATACCGATGCCTCTCACTGGCTGTAGGATGTGGAATGGTATGAGCATTACAGGCAAGAATCCCAAGTCACACCCTGATGCCCGTCATTCTCTTACAGGGTGGGTGTTATGGTTGGAACCCTAACACCTCAGGCATTCGTTGGTATTTTCACTCCAAATTTTCAACATGGTTTTTGTGGCCCTCACCTCATGAACAGTGGCAATATCAGTTTGTTAGCGAAGCTGCTTATGCACAGCGACTCGGCATTTAGCACCACAGGTGCAAAAACACATTATTTAACAGGATGTGAAAATGACAGCTGTACTGTTCATGGGGAGGTGTAAAAAATGGCAATGTTGCAAATCTGCAGTAAAAATATTTAAAAAAAATGGTGAAGTCACGAGCGTGCATAGAAACTGTGCAACGCACACCCGTAATGTAATTAGTTTGGGGATTTTTTACAGCAGATTGTCAACACAGGCATTTTGGAACCTCTGATCATGAACAGTGTCACTGTGATTTTCTTTATCTGTCCCGAACAATGATTTCCCACAGCGACCACGCATTTCTGCTCTGAAAGTGTGAAAACACATTTCGGCCATGTTGTGAAAAATGACAGTTATACTGTTTATAAGCAAGTGTGGAAAAATGCCACTGGTGAAAATCTGGACTGAAAATATTACAAAGTCATGAACTTACGAGGGTGCGTGGAAACTGCGTAATGCTCACTCGTAACACAGTCATTTTATGGACTTTTGTTACCAAATTTTCAACATAGCCATTTTAAGACCTCTGCTCATGAACAGTGTAACTGTGATTTTCTTAATCTGTCCCAAACATTGCTTTCGCACACCGACTGCACCATTGTGCGCTACATGTGCAGAAACACATTTGAGGCGATGTGTGAAAAATGGCAGCTGTATTGTTCATTAGGAAGTGTAATAAAATGGCAATAGAAAATTCACGAACTTATGAGCGTGCGTAGGAATTACGCAATGCACGCTCGTAAAACAGTCATTTTTAGGAATTTTTTCACCAAATTTTCAACATAGCCATTTTGAGACCTCTGCTCATGAACAGTGCCACTGCGATTTTCTTAATGTGTCCCATACATTGATTTCGCACACCGACTGTGCCATTGCGCACTACAGGGGCAGAAACATGTTTGGGCAGGATGTGAAAAATGACAGCTGTACTGCTCATAAGAAAGTGTAATAAAATGGTAATGCTGAAAATCTGGAGTGAAAATATTGAAAATTCATGAACTTACTAGCGTGCGTAGTCATTTTAAGGAATTTTTCCACTAAATTTTCAACATAGGCTTTTTGAGAGCCCACCTTATGAACAGTGGCAGTGTCATTTCATTACTCGGTCCCAAAAGGTGATTTTGCGCAGTAACTGTGAAATCACCCTTCAGGCCTGATTAACACCATGACAGTGAGAGCGTTCATGAGAAGGGGTCCCAAAAACCCCATGTTGAAAATTTGGTGCAAAAATTCCAAAAAATGCCTGAGATATGCAGCAAAATTGAATAAAACCCTATCTATCCCATTATACAGCTTAGCGGCATTTCCTCAGTTCACGGTCGGCTTTGAAGAGTGCAGACGTGTTCCTGGTCCACCGAAGATCGTCGCGCCGGAGTCCGGAGGTAAGTATGGGGTGAGGGGTGTGGGGAGGTGGGGTCGCAGTGGGTGGGCACGGGTGGGGGCAGAGACAGCGAGGGACTGTTTTTCAGTTTCAGCTTTTTAAATGACAATTGGACGTTTGCCACGCTGGGGTGGGCTCCCAGCATGGCACAAGGATGGCTGGTGGGGGGGAGTGGAGCTGATGGGGGATTGGGCACCCCAGTCGGTGATAGCATATGTTGCCACGCTGGGGTGGGCTCCCAGCATGGCACCCTGTACTCTGGGGGAGAACCAGTGGAGTGAACAGGGGATTGGGCACCGCCATCGGCTATACGATGTGTGGCCATGCTGGGGTGGGCACACAGCGTGGCATATGGAACACTGTTTTGGGGGGGCACAGCACAGCCGACGGGGTATTGGGCACCCCCGTCGGCTACACAGTGTGTGCGTGGGGGGCGAGCACGCAGTATGCGTGTGTGTGTGTGTGTGTGTGGGGGCAGCGCGCGTGAGCAGGCGATATCTTATCGCTGCTCACTGAAGTGTAGCTCCCCCTTTCAACTGTACACCACTGCATTTTGGACTGCTGTCATAGACAGCTCCAGCAGGCATTGGAGAACTGCGGCCGCGCCTGCAAACACACTGACTGAATTGGAAGAGGGCTACCACACCTCCGAAAACTCAGATGATGGCACTATGTTTCTTGCACATGCGTGCAAGCAAACATAAAAAAGGCTAAATAGATCATGGAAAATCAAATTCTGGAAAGATCTAAAAACAATACCAAAATCTTTTATAATTATGTAACTTGTAAATAAGCCACATCTAGAATTGTGGGGCCACTGTTGGAGGAGGGCAGAGTTTCAAGTGAGGAACAGGATTTGGTGAGTACCCTAAACAAATATTTCTGCTCAATATTTAACCCAGCTTCCACAAAGGCCAGGAATTACATAGAAGGAACAGGGATTGAAATGATAAAAAAAAATAGATCTATGGTGGAGGACAGGTTAAAAGATTTGAACCCAGACAAGTCATCTGGCCTCGACGACCTCCACCCCTGTGTCATTAAAGAACTTGCATTTCACTTTGTTGAACCAATCAGGCAAATCTTCACAGCCAGTGTAAGTGAGGAGGTAGTCCTGGGTGATAGGACAGAAGTGACTGTCATACCAGTTTATAAAAACAAGGGCACAAAAAGTGATAATCAGCCTCACATCTGTAGTGGGTAAAATCTTGGAGGCAATATTGAAGGATGCAATTAAGAATTGCCTCAGTGTAAGCAAGAAAATAGATCAAAACCAACATGGGTTCAGAAAAGCAAAATCATGCCCGAGTACTCTGCTTGAGTTCTTTGAACTGGTGAACATGGCAGTTGACAGGGTATACTGATGAACGTGATATACAAGAACTTCAGTAAGGCATTTGATACCAGTCCCCATTTTGAATTAATAACAGTGTTGGATGGTATGGGTAAACATAGCAGCATAATGAGGTGGATAAATAGCTGGTTATCATGGAGATGACATAGAAACATAGAAACATAGAATATGCCGGCAGATGGGGATCACCGGATCCATCTAGTCTGCCCTTGACCCTACCCTTCTCCTAATTTACTTCATGTACTACAATACCCCCTATGTCTATTGCATGCATTTTTGAACGTCACAACAATTTTAACCCTCACAACCTCCTGGAGGAGGCTGTTCCATGTCTCTACTACCCTCTCAGTGAAAAAGAACTATCTCGTATTACCTCTGAACTTGCCTCCCCTTAGTCTCATATTACGATCCTCTAGTCCTTGTGCAGTTGTTTATCTGGAAAAGGTCCTGTACCTGAATATTGTTTATGCTTTTGAGATATTTGAATGTCTCTATCATGTCCCCCCTTTTCCTTCGCTGCTCGAGGGAGTACATGTCACAGTATGATCTTTTAGCCTTTCCTTGTACGGTTTCTGGTGCACAAGTCACCTCGCACCATGCGTAACCCATTCTGGAATTGGGCCCAATTTGTCAGAAAATTGGAGAAAGTGGATACAAAAATTCGAGCTGTTCATGATGGCAAGTGGAATAGTACAGAAGTCTGAGAAGGTACAGTGCACCATGTTTTTGCATGTAGCTGGAGAAGAAGCGATAAAGGTATTTAATACTTTTGAATTTACTAATGCAGAGGATAGAGACAAGATAGCAGAGTTAAAACCAAAATTTCAGCAGTATTGTGAGCCTAGAAAGAATATGCCATATATTAGACACATGGGGGCCGAAAAATGATGCAACTGAGTTGCGTCTGCGAAGTGCGATGCAACTGGTGACATATGCCAGCAATTGTGTCCAGCAGGATTCAAGAACAGAGACTGCATCCTGGATGCATACAACTGTGCCAAAGTCACTTGTGGCATGGTTTGCAACTTGACGCAATTGTGCGATGTCACAAACCCGCAGTTTGCATCCACCATGGCTGCAACATCTCCATAAACAGTATTCTAGAAAGTGTCAGGAAGCCAGTTGCATCCATTATTAGATGCACCTGTTAGATGAGGGAGGAGGTGGGCTAAATCCACCCTATAACTAGAGACAGGCCAGGCAGCTGGGGAAGCACTCTTGACTGAGAAGTCAGTGATGATGCAAGAGCAGCACAGTGTGGATGACAGTGCAGTGCCTGGGCTAGCTGCATTTCTCACCATCAGACTGGCACTGAGGAAACGCTGCTGGCATGCATGACAACAGGCCCTGCAGGCAGCTTGAAACCGTCAGAGGGGGAGGGATGAGATATATGGGAGACAGCACCCTGGAAGGGCGTATAGGCCATGGATATCATTTCAGGACCTCTCGGAGGAGCAGTGCCTGGCACGATACCACCTGCCCTGTGATGCCATACAGGAGCACTGCAATGAGCTCAGGGAGGATCTGCAGAGCAGAACTGTAGGGGGCAGCTGATTTCAGTGGAAGTGAAGGTAACTGTGGCACTATGCTTCCTGGCAACAGGAACATTCCAGACCCCACAGAAGACACTGTGGGCATCTTCCAGTCTGCAGTGTCAAAATGTTTGAAGCAGTTTTTGGAGGCCCTGCTCCGACGAACACACCAGTACATCTGCTTTCCAACAGCTGCACAGGAGCAGAATGTACTGAAGCAGGGATTTTATGGCATTGCGTAGTTCCCCCCATGTTCTGAGTGCTGTAGACTGCACGCATGTGGCATTACATGCACCATCTGCTGATATAGATGTGTACATCAACAAGAAGGGGTACCACTCCCTGAATGTGCAGGTCACTTGCAGCAGCCATTGTCAAATCCTGGATGTGGTAGCGAAATATCCAGGATTGTCACACGATTTGTTCATACTGAGGCAGAGTGGCATCCAGAAGGCTTTTGCCAGTGGTGTACTGCAAGGTGGATGGTTGCTTGGTAAGTTGACGTGCAGGCATGCCAGGTAGATGATATCAGCATGACAGCACTGTTTCTGGGCCCCCCACTCTGATGTAGACATTGAGTGGAACACAGAGGCAGCTGTAGAACAGGAAAAATGGTTGTCCAATTCATTATGTGGGATGATGCAAGTCTGACATGTGAGAGGACAGAGTGCAGCACTGAGTAGGTGGCACATGGGGAGTATAGGCCTGCATGGTCATGCATGGTGGGCAAGTACAGTACTGTAGGGGTAGAACAGGCCACAGAGGTAGTGGGATTTGGTCACTGGAAACAGCAGTGAACACAAGAGGTAATTAGGTACCATTTCCCCTGCAGGAGACAGTGAGTACCTACAACATCCATGGTTGATGACCCCACTGCAGCACCCACAGACAGCAGCAGAGTTGGGATACAACGAGGCCCATGCGACTGTCACAAACCCTCTCAGCAGGTCAGCCCTCTACTCCCAAAGTGCCAACCTCCGAGCTCAGTCTTATGAACAGTTAACAGAACAAGGTAACCCTCTTGTCTGTTTTTGTGGATTCAAGTTAACCTTTGGTCTCAAGTTCTGGAGGGATTCAAACTGTGAACCTCTTGTTAGCATACCCAATGTACAGGCTCAGATAATTCTGTCTTCGGGGGGCCAAATATCTTTGCCTATGGGCACTTAACTAGGTGTACAGAAATGAACCTTTAAAAACTGTAATAAAAGACCTCAGATTTAAAACTCTTACCTTTTTCCAGTTTGGTATCACCATTCAAGCGTATGTATAGTGTCTGCTTTAACCATATATACTCTACTTGTAAAGGAAAGAAAATCAAAGACAGACCAAGTAAGCTCTAAAAATAGAGTTTTACTAAAATAGATAAAAATATGTAGCACATAAAATACAGAACAATTTTATTACAAGACATACAAATCACTTAAACAAAACAGGTTTTAACTGTGCAATTCTTACTGCAGTACTTAGATTTGTCTCTCTCGCTCTCTAAATACCTACTTAAAGTGCTCACAGATGTTTCTTTGTCAGAGTCTAGATAGAAGTGTCTCTGAAATAAAACCGAATATTCCTTAAAGAAAACTGTATTTGCCAACCCCTTTGTGTGAGGTCACCTAGCTCCTCCTCTGTCAGAATACATAAACAAATATATCTATACAAAAACAGGATGTCTTTTCAAAGTATTAAATTCTTTAATCCTCAGCATAACTCATGTTCTTCAAATGACTCTCTTTGATCTATGATAAGCTTCCTCTCTCACAGGCATCAAGTAACATTTACAACTTTGCACCTGTGTGTAAAAACCTTGGTTTCCCTCAAAATGTCATAAAATGGATATGACCTTTCCTCTTAGCAACTACAGCTATAATTAGTTCAGACAAACAGGAGATCCTTGATTAAGGCCTGGTCTGTAATTAGCTCATGGCTTTCATCTTTTAGCAGAGACCGGGGAGGGTGGGTGAGTGAGGTCATTCCAAGAGCACCAGATTTCTCAGAAGAGACAATCAGTAATACATTTTAATATTTAAAAAAAATGATACAGCACTCAGAACTGGCTGTCCACATCACAGTGACCACCAGGTCTGCCATCGAGAGGACATTTTTACTCCAGAAGGCAAGATTCAGCTGCCTGGACTGCTCAGGAGGGTCCCTTTCAGTATGACCCAGAGATGGCGTGCAAGATTATAGTAGCCTGCTGCATCCTGCTTGACATTGCCAGAGTACATGATGCAATGGAGTCACATCTGCCAGATGAAGCCCCACAGGAGGAACAGGATGAGGAGCAAGAGGAGGATGATGGAGAGGAGCAGGTGATGTGTTCAAGCCCTGCAGCCACTGGACAATGTGTTAGGTGGCAGCTGATTGAGACCCATTTCACATAATGACACACACCTGCCATTGAGTGACAGGCATGAAAGCAGCAGGTGTGTGACCAAGTGGCATAGCAGACAACAACCTGCTTCCTGGGTGGGCATGCGGGATTGGTTATGTGTCCTACTAGGTGGTGTGCACTGCCATGTAGTCACCCCAGACCAGGCCATGACATGGAGCACCTGTGTCCCCCGGAAGGCATGGCAGTGGACCGTACATGGAGACTGCATAGCATGGGTGGAACGGGCAGGCATTATGCAAAGGTGACATGAATGGATGGGTTCACAGAGTTACAGGCCCAGGAAAGTGTAGTGTGTCCCATACCAGATACGCATGTTCCCAGAGGGTGAACTATGACTCCTGTGGGAGCATGGAATGGGACATAGAGAGCACATACTGTCTGGGCATGTGTGGGTGCAGCACAGGGCAGTGGGTTGTAGCGGGGTTAAGATACAGATTATGTGACATGCCACTGAAGGCCACATGAATGGTGCACCAGCAGGTGAGCCCTGGGGCAAATGGGTGGAGACCTGACCCAGGTCAACGTATGACTGCGTGCGGGTGACATACTACCAGGGCAGCATGTGGGCACACAATAGGCTGTCCCAGGGCCATATGGTGTGGGACGTGTTCTGTGTTGGTATGGTGGGCAGAGGGCAGGGTGTGTCTCATGTGCCACAGAGGTGCTGCAATGCAGACACATTGGACAAGTACATTACCCTGAGAGGCCCACATGGGTGCAGATGTGGGCAACATAGCACACATGTGGATCCAGCCATGAACACAGTCATACACATGACATCCCTGGTTGGCTGGATCATGTGCTAGGGCATGGGCTACATGATGATGGCACCCAGTACTGGACTTACAAAGCAGTGGGAATGACAGGTGTGGAGCTACCTGGCAGTGCCCTGTGCTAGTGGGTGATGACAGGTGTGTAGGCATATGTATCAATACAGGCTTTCCCTCACACCACCCAACTACAAAAATGCAAGCACCATACTGGGGGCGAGCACAATATGAGATCTGTATGCAGTCCATTACTGCATAACTATGCACAAAGGTACAAACTGTCATGAAGACATCCACTTGAGACATACCTCTAGGTTTTCCGTATATGGTAAACATGTACTCTATGGACCCCACATCAGGAGTCACAATGCGAATAACACCTTTTCACACAGGAATGAGGTGGAACAAGGTGCATAGGGTAGCACACCAGTGTAAAGTAAAGGATGGCACAACAACAGAATAACGGTGCAGGCGATATACCCATGTGATGGGGAACCTGTAACGGAGGAGCCTAATAGTGTATCCTGACATCTGTATGTGCCAGGTGACATTGCAACACAGGAGGAAATTCAATAGGGGAACTGCAACCAAAAACATCAGTTGGAACCCCGGGGGAAGAGTTTATGTTTGGGCCAACAATAAGGGTTGCAGTGACCATGCCCTGGTGGATCACTTTCAGGACTTCTACAACTAGATCACCCCCTCCTTTAAATTCCGAGCTACTGTATTGTGTAGATGTCACTTCTCTGTACAGCTATCCCCTGTACACAATGGTTTAGTTATAATAGGTGTTGTCTGGGTAGTATCCATCCATTCATTGCTGAAGCAAAACAGCTCATTGTGCCCTAAGAATAGGTGTACATTAACGTATATCTCACGCCTTTTCTACAGTGGTGTAATATTCACATGTGTATGTTAATTAAGATCATAGTTATTATGCACTGCACTGTTGGTATTTCAACACTGTGTACAATATGTACATGGTTTGGCTAGATATGAACCCCAGGTCATGGTTTAGTCATGTATTGGGATGTATTAATCTGGTGGGAGGATGAGAGTACTGTTCCTTGTCTCCTCCCCCTCCTCACCCCTCAACCTCCCTGTCCTCCTACACCTGGTAGTCTTGTGTCTGCCTCATATTGCTTACTCAAGTCCCCCCCAACCCATCCTGCTGTTGTAATAGATATGATTGCCACACACATCTGGGCACCGCTACCCATGTCAGTAGCAGGTCAATATTATTTGGAACCTAGTGGGAACCTGTCTGACACAATTTACAGCAGCTTCGGGTGCTGAAAGTGATGCAAGTTGCGGATGTCATCATATATGACACAAACTGCGTCATGCACGTACAGCAGCATGCAGATGCGATAAACACGTGTGCTGTGCACGTGGCAGGCCGCAACCTGTGCGAGGGAAGGGCACAGTGCATAGAAAGTGCAAAACAACAGCTGTGGACTACCCAGTGAGGCCCAACTTGTGACATAGAGGAGGTCTTGCAGTATACTGCAAAAAAAAAAATGGCGAACAGGCAGGCGAGACGATGGGGGCATGCCCCCAACTTTTCAATGAGGAGACTGCACTCCTCATTAGTAGTGTGAGCCAGTGGGGCTGTATCATCATGCCCTCAGGGAGCAGACTCCACACACAGGCAGAGAGGGACAAAGTGTGGCACGCAATCTGTGAAAAACTGTGCCAGGTGTCAGGGGTGTGGAGAACAATCCACCAGATGAACCGAATGAATGACCTGGCTTTGAGGGATCCTGACACCCTGAAGAGCTTGCAGATCATTGTAAAGGAGGCTGATTGTGCAGTTCAGGGTGGACATTGCTGTGTGTAGAGTAAGTGCAGAGAACCCCTCCCCAATCCCTGTGCTGTACATCCATATCGTCAGACTGGCATTGATGTGCTGCAATATTTATGTCCTCTGTCCAGATGCATCACACAACCAGGACACAGACCAGCTGGAGGCCACCAAGGCAGAGGATGGAAGTGGGACTGCTGGAGGTGCTGAAGAAGAGTAAGGTAGGTGTGGTGTCATGCACACTGACAGGGTAACATACTGTAGGTCATGCATGTGGCAGGGTTGGGGTGACACACATATGCCACATGGGACATCATAGGTATGCCTGGGCCTGCCATGATGTGGTCACCTGGGGGCGCTAATGCATGACATGGTGGAAACAGCTACAGGATGCTACCATGTCACATGTGTCTGCAACCATGGCACAGGCCCTGGAGTGTGGGACACAGTGGTGCCAGGGAGTGGGTCATGCTGACATGCACTGTCATCAATGATGACTCCACATGTCAGTTCCACCATCCAATACTATGCTGATCTGTGTCACAGTCTGTCAGATGACAGGTCACATGACGTGGCTAACACCTGTGTGGCGCAGCCCCTATAAACACACACTGGGTGCAGTGACACATGGCAAATGTGCCGTGACATGACATGTACTGGGGAAAATGAGGGAGACATGTGTAATGCCACGACACTGGGTGCAACCGGTGCCATGCTATGCTACAGTGTTGCAGGGGTGTGTGGTCCAACCATCTTGGCAGGCAATGCACTCCCTATGACCCACTGGTACGCACGCTGACAGTGGGTGCTGTGGCTGCGGGTAGGCTTCCAATGGGAAAGGAGCAATGCTGTGGTACAAAATTCCTTGGGCACCACACATGTTGCAGCCCGTAGGGTGACACAGAGGACCACCTGGCTTGTAATGTGCAGGGGGCAGATACAGTGAAGCCTAGTGCAACACAGGCACAGACGCATGCCATCTCACTAAAATGGGTGGAGTACAGTCTACCACTGTTAAGGAGTGTTGGACCACATACACCCTGCTCTGGGGATCCTGCATGCGTGGGAGTAGGGTGCCATGAACATGTACACACCACCATGGGCACTTGTGTGTGATGTACATGTCTGCACAGAGTGTGTGGTGGCAGTTGCCACCTTACACGGGAATGTGGGGTTATGAGGCCTGCGTAACAGGTACAGGTGAACAGGTGTGGGGTCCCTGCATGCACAGGGCAGCCTGTCCACTGGTGACCCTGACAGGGGTCACATAGGCTGGTGTTGCATACATGACTAACACCTCCCCAACAGATGGTGTGGTACGAGCATGGTGCCGGACACACACCGTCCACATGGTGGTGGACATACCCCTGCATCATAGTGGTCTGATGTGTTGTCAGAGGGTACAGGGCATATGTGCATGCCATTTGCAGGTGATGGGGTAGATACATGCCCCATGTTGGAGCTGTGGGTGCTCACTGCATTGAGTGGGACAGCACAGCTAGGCCATGGGGTTTTGCACCCTGTGATGTGCAGCTAGGGGGCTAGGGTGTCCTCCCAGGGCTACCAATTCAGAAACACATGAGAGAGGGCAGCACTGGACCTGTGGGTTGTAGGTGCCCCCAGCCCCAGTATGCAGGTGGCATGTGTGCAGCTGTACAGGATGTCTGGTGTTGTGCGTTGTGTACAAGGATGTTGCTGTTGCAGTGCTGTATGTGGATACGGGCTGCCATGGTGTCCCATGACCCCGACAGGGTCTTGCATGCAGTGGTGATCAACCCTGTACAGCAGGTGTGTGGCCCACTGCATTGCAGGCCGGTGAATGGCACACACAGACCTAGGTTATTAGATGCACTGCCATCTGCTCCAGTGTGGCACATGCATATCACCAGTCATGGCATACAGCCATGTCGGCTTGGCACATGGGGGTGGCACCCTGCCTCACCACATGGGGGCATCTGCTTGGGACATCCTGACAACAGCCATGGACACTGCAGCTAAGCCATGTGTCACCTGTTGGATCATGTGTGCCAATGTCATGTCGCCCCATGCTGTACTGTACAGAATGTTTGAGGGGTGGACCGGAACACAACTGACACTGTCAGGAGACACCTTGTGCAATGAAGCAACACATGTGTTGATGGGAGACACATGTGCCATGTGCAGATGTCACCTAACGCGCCACATGTCTGTTTCTATAACTCGCGCATGACCAGCAGGAGAGCGCCAGCCATTCTCACACCCAAACAACGTGTACTGGAGAGGGCAGTGTGGTACCTCAAGCAGAGGGAGACATGTCTGTAAAGGGAAAGGACCCCATCACAGACATGCAGAGGCCACAGCAACAGAACAGCAGCAGCGGGTTTTTTTTTATCGTCGCTGCATCGTAGTCTGGTTAATTTAAATTGTGTCTTTTTGTTTTTCAGGTGGTTGGAGACAAGACGGAGCCAGGAGAAGTAGTGGCCGCACTGAGGAGGAGCCAGAGGGAGAAGGTCTGCTGAAGACTGCAAGAGGGCATGGGAGTGACCTGGACGGAGCAGAGAGCAGGCGACTGCATCGTGGGGTGAGACATGGTCGGACGGGCAGATTTATTGACTATAGAGGAGAGCAGGAGCACAGCAAAATTGGGGAGCAGCAAAAAACAAGTAAAACATTTTCAATTGGTTGAGGAGCCTGGAGGAGGGAAGAGGGGCACACAGACTTCAGGGCACAGATTCGGGGTGACGACATAATGGCAATGAATGGGCAAGACCTAGAGCTGGACTGTAGGTGGTGGGAGAACAAGGGCATGAAAGGGTACCCTGCCCTGAACTTTAAGTTTGTGCCCTGCTTGCAGTGAATTTGGGAACAGACAGTGAACATAATTGCAGTGAATATTTGGGAACAGAATAAAGACTATGGCCCAGATATTCAAACTGCGCCCCAAAAGTGTGCAATAGCAGGAGCAAGCGCAAGTCCATTGTGCCCATGCGCAAGAGGCGCGATATTCAAAAATGGAGCAGGCCAAACTGCACCTACAGCCAACGACTGAATATCGTATCACCTGCACCATAGCGCAACTAGTGAGGGGAAGCTGAGCAGATCTGATGCACCATAGCACAACAAGGGATGTGCAGCTGAGCAGTCCAGAGGTGCCATAGAGCAACCAGGGACACCCCCCAGCAGCAGAGCAATGCAACTGCATAACCAGGGAGGAAGGGGCCCACCACCCATGCCACAGATGGGCACAGGAACACACAGCAGAACAGACAGTGTCCCCCCACACCCCATGCACTGCACAACTGGGGGAGGGCTGGAATAACCACCGGCCCATGGAGACAATCCAACAACCCACAACTGGGCCATGGCACCCCATCACACCCTCCAGCAAGCTGTGACTGGCACACAAGGAGGGCTGACTACCTCGTGCCACACCATCCCCCCAATGCAGATCACACCCCGCACCGTGACCCACAGAAACCCCCCCAAGAGCAGCAACCACCACTGCAGGAAACCCCATGCATGCCACCACCCCCACTGTGACACTGCAACCCTGTGCACCACAGAACCATGCAAGGCAGCCCCACCACGAGCACCCATCAGCGGGTGGTAGCACACAGCAATGCAACAACGGCATACACAGTGCCACCATGCACAGTCCCCCGAGGTACTGCTGAGAGACCAACCATGCGTCGGCACATGAGGTACCCCACACGGGACAGGGCTTGCCCCAGACACCACCACCAGTGGTACAACACCCTGCACAGTATTCCAATGACACACCCCGACCCACCACTGGCCACAACAGCCAGCACAGACACCCACAGTGGTGCGTGGAAGCATGCACCACACCAGATGCCACACAGTGCGTGGACAGACACCCACTCATACCCAACGGCACAACAACACAGGGGCGCAGTGGTGGGGAAACCAAGCCCCCAGCGTGGGCCCATGTAAACTGTGTACACACAACCCACAGTCCTCCATGGCACTGGAGTGCCAGCCACCCTGCACAGGCACTGTGAACCTGTACACCACCATCATTTGCCCGGAGCACAAGTCACAGACAGTGGTGCACATCCCCTGCAACACACACAAGGCACAGCATGGAGGTGGGACAACAACTGTGGAGGCCACAGTGTCACCAGAGGCAGACACGCACCACACCAGTGACAGGAGGCAACCCAGCATTGTGACGGGTACAGTGGCTGCCCTGCAGGGACTGCCACCACTGACACGCCAGCGGACCATGCAGGTCACAGACATGCATGTGTGTCAGCTGCACAGGCCATGGATGGGCTGATAGGGGAGCCATGGACACAGAGCACACACCATGAACCACTGCACACAGTCATCCAGTGCACAGGGCACAACACACACACCACAGACACTGACTGATAGCTACCCCCACACCATAGTCACCTCCACACGGACACACACACACATACCCATGACCGCGCCACCCCTGATGCCATGCACACCACTGCAGCTGAGCACCTATAGCCCACTGCAAATCAGAGACCACCACAGTATTCATATCAAAATAACTGTATTGAACAAACATATAAAAGTTAACTATTTACAAGACTATTTACAAAATATATACAAGGTGGGGGGAGGGCCACAAACAAGGTGTGGGTGGGTAAGGGGGAGGTGGACAAATGGGATGGGAAAGGAGGGGTGTCAGGGTGGGTCCAGGGGGTAGAGGATTACAGGGGCTGAGGGACCCCTAGTGGGAGTGCCGCTCCCCACTCTGACTCCGTCTCGGTCGGTGCCTCTGCAGGACCCCAGTGTCGTCAATCTTGCGGAGGATATCCAGCAACGCCCTTGCCACCTGGAGTGTCTCCCGCAGTGCCTCCCTTATCTCCCAGAGATGGCATGTACCTAGAACAAGGGAGCACAGTCAATAGATGTGAATGCACAGCCCCATACAGCCCACCCACTGTGCATGGCATACGGCTGTGGGAAATACCTCTGTGATGGTGTGTGACCACCCACAGTGATCACGTCCACATGACCTGCCCACCCAGGCACATACGGCCATGCAGAACGCTGCACACACCCACCGGCCAAGTCACGCACAGCACCACCATGGCCGTTTAGTGACATGGCTATGTGGTGCAAAGGCAATGGCACAACCATGTACCTGGTGCACGCATGGACCACCATCGACGCACTCCCAGACATGCATTGCCACTGGACAGCATTGACTGTAACAAGTCGCATGCATGGCAGTGGTGTCGATGGATGGTGGTCATGCCCCGCTGCCCACCCTGTTACACAGCATGCAATAGTTATCATGGAGATATGGCACTCACCTTCATCAGGCTGGTCCAGTGGGTGGTGAGGGCCATCGCCCCACCTGGCTTCCCTCTGCTCCTCCTGCCACCGAAGATCACGGGCATGGCAGCATTCCTCCGGACCTGTGGTGCAAACATGGAGAGAGGAACATCAGTACAATCCTGCAGCAAAGTCCCCCTGCCCCCAGGTGTGTGCCCTCCCACCCAGCCAGACCCACCCACCCCACATCCTGATAACACCACCACAGCCAACCCCGGACGGTCACTACCCCATGCGCTGGACACATACAACAGTGTTACCCATATGGAAGATAAAAGTGTGTTGACATAACACCTACCTGGCTGTGGCACTGTGCCCCTCCTGGCACATGCCCGCAGGTGTGCTAGCAGCTCCAGCTCCCTCCACCGCAGGTCCCCATACCTGTGTCGGCACTGCTCAGCGCTCCTCCCCCATCCTGTGGCCTCCTCAAGTGCAGTGGCCACCTCCTCCCACACCTGGGTCCTGGACCTGTTCAGGGGCACCTCCCCAAACAGTAGTGGCCCATGGTGTGGCTCCACAGTGTCCACTAGGTTGGCCAGCTCTATTGCCAACCACTGAGCTGCCCTCCTGCGTGCCATGCTCTCTGCTCGATTTGCCAATATGGCACTCTGCAGCACGGCTCCCCACGTGCAGATGCTGCTCAGTACAGTGCTGCCATTCCCTATCGCGCTGTCACCAAACAGCATGATAGAGGTGCACCCATGCCTGATGCATGACACCTAGGGGCCAAAGGTCAGGCACAGGGTCAAGGGTCTCTGGCGCACGGACATGCACAGCGCCATTGGAACCCAATGCGTGTAGCACAATTGGCTGCCTGTGTGCTACCGCCATTAGTGGCCTACTGCGCAGTTGGCTCAGTGCACCTATGATGGCCCAGTGCCACAGCACCATGTAGTGACCATCGCTATAGTGCCACTGGCATAATGGTGGCCATGCCCTGCATTGCCTACCATGCACAGCACATCAGCAGCACGGCAGATGCCTGCGTCAGCAACCTGGGCATGCGCAGTGAGGTGTGTACTATGCATGGCACAGAACTGCGCCATTGGCTTAGCACGTTCAACACAATTGCGCAACGCGAAAAAGCATGATATTCAGCCGTCATATGCAAATCATCTAATCAGCCATTCAATGGTGCAGTACTGCAATTTGCATCCACTTGAACTTGTGCCTCACCTAATTTGCATGAGTTGCACTATAAAAGTGCGACATTGGGCTGCAGTGGCCCTAGTCGGTTACTGCAGTCTATTGGTGAGTTGCATGTTGTTTGGGAGTGTGGACTGTGGATTTAGGGACATGCATGGGACTGCACAGTCACAGGTAACAACTGCCATTCTTACAGGCTAAATAATGACCGAGCAAGTTGTGGGAGAGGAGGAACACAGTGGTGGGAGGAGGAGGAGGAGGAGACCTAACTTTACCAAGGCTGAGACCAAAGCCCTGTTTGACACCTACCTGTATCAGGAGCCGCTTCTCAGTGGGCTACAGGAAACACCTCAAGCCCGTGCTGCTGCATGGGAGGAGGTGGCACGTGCTATGAACCTGCATGGCAGCCACCAGTGCTCTGTGCAGGAGTGCAAGAAAAAGATGGGCACGGACAGGAGGAGGATAAAGGAGAAGGTGGCTGCCATCAAGGCAGCACGAGCTGCAACAGGTGGGGGACAGCCAGAGGTGGTACAGCTGACCCCACAGGAGAGGCTTGCTGGAAGCATGCAGTGTAGTGCCATTGAAGGTGTTCTAGATGGTGGCTTCCAGACGGGTGGTGGCCCATCACTGCATGGTAAGTCATGGTCTGTCTATGGAGGAGGCAGGGTAGGTCACATGCAGTAATGCGACTTTGCTTTCCCTTACAGATCCTGAGCATCTGCATGGGTCAGCGGTGGTGGGCCTGTCCACTGAGGACAGTCAGCTGCAGATGGAGGAGGGCCCATCCACCTCCACAGGTATACGTGGCTCAGTGCGACAGTGGGGCCACCTGGCTGTCCATACTGATGTTGTTGTAACAGGTACGGAGGAAGCCCTTCCTGTGTCCCAGGGTGCCGGCATCCATGGATGCCAGTATGCTGTGCCTGGGGCCGGTGCAGAGTCTGTCACTGATGATGATGTCGCTAACATCATGGGCAGTGACACATGTGTGCCACAGGATGGCCACACAGCAGGACACATCACGGCCATAGCTGTGGGTGGTGCTGCCGTGGAGGTCTGCATGTCATTACAGTCCCAGCCTGTGCCTGTCAGCACCAGTGGGGTAGCACTGGTGTTTGTTCAGGACAGTGGGACTGTTGCGGCCACTGCGGCAGCACCACTGAGCCCTGGGGAGCGGCAGCCAGAGGGGCAGCATCAGCAGTCGGCCAATGGGCTTGGGGGTACAGGGTTCAGTGGCGGCATCTGTGCACCGCCTGTGGACATGCTCAGACCTGGTCCTGGTGTGCAGCACCCACCCTCAAGGGGTGCTGAGCATCAGGGCCGCGCACACCCTGAGGGACAGGATGCCGAGGAGGCAGATGACCTCTTGGACGAACACACCCGCCTACTGCAAGCATCAGTCCAGCAGCAGATGTGGCTTGTGACATTGGTGGATGCACTGCATGTGGCTCTGGAGTGGGCAGAGGAGAGTCGCAGCAGGGACACCGCTCTGATCCTGGCAGGAATGGAGCGGTTGCGGGAGGATGTGACTGCTGCCATTGACAGGCATGCACAGGCATTCACTGCTGTCATGGCCACAATGGACACTTAGTCAGGTGCCCATGCATCATGGACACCATGCAGTGCACTGTCCACCCCCCATTCCCGGCACCATGTGACTCCCTCCCTGTGGACACCGGGTTCAGCTGTGGGCATCCTGAGCACTCCTGGCGCAGGCATGTTCGGTGTGCTGCAGACCCCTGCTCGAGCACGGTCATGTTCATGCAGTGGAACCCTTGGGGGAACATCAGTGCCACCCCATGAAGCCAGTGGTCAGCCTGTCAGTGCTGGCGGGTCCCGGCCGGGCCACCAATGCATCCGAGGTGGCTGGGGCACTGTGTCGCGTGACTGACCTGTCTCCCAGTGCAGCTACTGTCTGATGCTGCCCTGTGTGCATTGTGTCTTTCAGTGGGCAGTGCACGGGTGGGTACCCGGCCCTGCACGTGGACACACAGTCCACCTGCACACCCTTCCGGCTGCTGTCGACAGTTGTGTGTGCATGATGATGCCTGCATTGCGCTGTACACCAGTGTGCAATGGTGCTCAGCATCTGACACACGCACATGGACAGACAGTGGGTGTGGTGGCCTGTGGACATGTGTGTGGCTAGGGTTGGCATTCTGAGTTGGTGTGGCTCCTGCCCTCTGTGCAAGTTTGGTGCGCTGTGTGTGTGTGTGCGTGTGTGTCTGTCCACGTGGCATGTTAGTCCTCACCCATCCCTGGTTGTGTGTGTGCTTCTGTGTCCTGACATTCCCTTGATGGCATGCACCCCTGATGTGTGTCCATGAGTGTTTGTGGGTTGTGCCTTAGCCACTGTTGCCTGCACATGGCCCCATGACTTACCTGGGTTGGCTGAAGTGCTCCTCCGTGATGGTGTCCCGGTGCAGCTGTGCCAGCCAGATCAGTCGGGGTCCAATCACCCAAGGGGAAGCTTCTCATCACCATCGTCACCTGCGTCCCCATCGCTGTCCCCCTCTTCGACCTGTACGGCTACCCCACATTCGTTGGCCATGCTGTGCAGGATGCAACAGGCCAGGAATAGCCCACAGGCCTTTGAGGGGCTGTACTATAGGGCACCGCCAGAGGTGTCCAGGCAACGGAAACATGCCTTCAGTATCCCGAACACCCTCTCGATGACATTATATGTGGTGGTGTGTGCCTCATTATAGCATTGCTGCCATGGGGTCGCGGGCCGCTGGTAGGGTGTGAGCAGCCAGGGATGGAGTGGGTATCCACTGTCACCTGTGTGTAGAGGGTGGAGGCTAGTTTGGTGATCAGCATCGCCCTGCCACGGGCCATGTAGGCCACTACCCATGTCACCTCTGGCCATGCCCACCCAGGCCCTATGTGTGTCCATGTGGTTTTCATACTCACCCAGTAGGTGTCCAGCGGGGATGTCCCCACTCTCAAATATGTGGCACAGTGCTGACTGGTGCCAGATGAAGGCATCGTGTGCTCCCCCAGGGTGCGTGGCACAGACATTGATTATGCGCCGCCTGGCATCGCACATCACCTGGCAGTTGAGGCAGGCATAGCCCTTGCGATTGATGTATGTGGCCCCCTCGGGGCCAGGTGGTGTGCGTATGGCCACATGGGTGCAGTCTATTGCCCCTAGCATGCCAGGTATATGTGCTACCCTGTGGAACTCCTGTATGTTTGCTGTGTGCTCCGCTGGTGTGCTGGGGAAATGGATGTACTCCGCAGCATGTGGCAGCAGTGTGCTGAGGAATTGGATGTGGTGGCATGATGTGGCCGACTGGGTTATGCCTGTGGTGTCCCCAGTTGGTCTCTGGAAGGTACCGGTGGTGAGCAAGCACATGCAAGCTGTTACTTTAGTCTCCACTGACAGGGCATGGCTCCGTCGTGTAGATGCCTGCATCACATCACTGCACAGCTCACAGAGCCACCTCAGAATTGCCCTATTCAGGCAGTACTGGCCCACAATCTCAGTATCACTGTACAGCTCGAAGCTGGTGCGGGCTCGGTACTGCCTGTTGGGGGCATACCGCCGACGGGCCCTTCCACGGCCATGCCCCTCTGCTGCCCGCCTTCTCACCCCCCTCATAACGGCCTCTATCTGGAAGGTGGCACTGGCTATGTCCCTGGCTTGTGTCCACCCCCCTGGCAGCTGTTACTGTATTCCCCCCGCTGTCATGACTGCAACTTCCCCTGCACCAGGAACACCTGCCTGAGGTGGCCTTTGTGCTGTGTGGCACTTCCCCCTTCTGCACTGGCTGTGGCTCCCACACCTTCCTTGTGCCTCTGTGTTCAGGGTGCCCTTTCCCTGGCCTGCCCTGTGTGTCCCTCCTGCCCTGTATGTGTGGCTAGAGTTCTGCCTCATGTGCTTTCCCTATAGCGTTCTTGCACCTCTCCCTTGCTCCTTTTTATTTTGGCTGATTTCTGCATTGGCGCAACTTCCGCTTGCTCTCCTATTGCGCGTGGTGCAAGTTGTTGAGTATCGCACTGCACCATTTATGCATGGTTCCTCCCCCTTCAGTTGCGCATGCCTTCATTATTATTGTGCTGTTGCTCAGCATGATTTCGGGGGCGCAACTGCCTCCTGCTGAATATCGCAGAATTACGCAATTTTGGGCTTGTGCAGGCACAACCCTATTGCGCATGGCTCAACTCTTTTGAATATCTGGGCCTAGGTGCCTTGCTTTGCAGAGATTATGGGGGCCCCAGAACTTAATATGCCCTGCTACTATGTTGTGTGGCCTGCATCTTTGCAGTGAACATTTGAGAACAGATAAAGACTAAGTAAGCAGCCCTGCCTGCTTTGAGATCTAGGTAACCAAGAAGTAATGTGCCCTGCTAGTTGTGTGCCCTGCTCTTGACTTTACAGTGAATTTGGGAACAGAAAAAGAGACTAAGTAAAATGTGCCCAGCTTTGCAGAGATTGGGGGAACCAGAACTTATTTAACGTGTCCTACTTGTATGCCTTTCATCTGCAGTGAATGTTTGGGAACAGAATAAGACCAAGTTAATGTGCCCTGCTGTGCAGAGATCTGTGTGCTCTGCAGCTAGTTGTGTGCCAACATGCAGTGAACAATTTGGGAACAGAAAAAGAGACTAAGTAATGTGCCCTGCTTTGCAGAGATTGGGGGACCAGAACTTATTTAATTGTGCCCTGTGTGCCCTTTGGGTCTGCAGGTAAGACTAAGTTAATGTGCCCTGCTTTGCAGAGATCTGTGCCCTGCAGCAACTGTAGTCCTGTGCCCACATGCAGTGAACAGTTTGGGAAAAAGAGATTAAGTAATGTGCCCTGCTTTGCAGAGATTGGGGTAACCAAAACTTATTTAATGTGCCCTGCTTGTGTGCCTTCTTTCATCTGCAGTGAATATTTGGGAACAGAATAAGACTAAGTTAATGTGCCCTGCTTTGCAGAGATCTGCACTGTGCCCAGTATTTAATGTGCCCTGCTTATGTTGTGTGCCCTGCGTCTGCAGTGAACATTTGGGAAAAAGACTAAGTAACGCTTTGCAGAGATGAGGGGAACCAGACACTTAAGAATTATGTGCCCCCAGTGCTTATATTGTCAATGATGTGTGCCCTGCACTTGCAGTGAACAATTCAGGAACAGAAAAAGACTAAGTTATGCCCTGCAGCATTGCAGATAATCCATGGGGACCAGAAAATGTGCCTGCTAAGTGTTGTGCGCTGCTCTTTGCAGTGAACTTGGGAACACACAGAATAGGCTATGTGCCTGCCCTGCTTTGCAGAGATCCATGAGGAAACTTAAAAGACTTGTGCCCTGCTTTGGCAGTGTTGGAAAAAATGATACCCCTTACTCACTGTCTGCCCATTTTCTGAGCAGAAAATGAAAAATTATGTGTTGTCATACTCTGCAACTGCAGAGATTTTAACTTGAACTCAGAATGTTGCCCCTGCTTTTTAGAGGAAGGCACTAACTGTGCCCTAGCACTTTGATTTGGACACACTACTTGTCTTATTGTGGCAGCAAGCCCACAAATACCTAAGTAATGTGCCCTGCTATGCAGTGACTTTGCTGCCTGCAGCACAGTCACAATGGGAGGTATTGCCGCACTTAGGAACAGGGTTTGGTCTGAGAAGTGCCAGTGACTGGGCCGGATGGGGCTGGAGGGCACACGTCTGCTCCCTGCCATTTTCTTTTTTCAGAAAAAGCATCATCATATGTTAATTTAAATAGTTGCACACCCTGACACCTTTCTTTGCTTACTTCAAAATTATTGTTATTTTTTTTACTTCCTCCAGGTCTCTACCCCGAGGATTACCATACCTTCCTCTAGTCTTTTCAGCTGGGTCCCAATGTAACATGGACCCTGCATCCTTCCACATGAGACCAGGAGATTTTTTGCCTTTGGTTTTCTCCTGGTCCCAACCCCCTGAGGACGCTGGCACAGAGGACTTGAGTCCAGGCAGGTGGCATGCTTACATACACCTCTGTCAAGCATCTGCATTGCCCTCCCCTCCCATCCCCCAGCTCCCCTGTAGGGAGTTGTTTTTATGCCTCACCGCCTGTGCTTCCACTGGTGACAATGCATGTGGGCATTGGTGTCCTGTAGCCCTCCCAGAGGAGGAGAGCATCAGTGGGGATGCTCAATCCTACCTCCCCCGGCCAACCCCTGGTGACCCAAGTCCATTCCCAAACCTGCCGCGAGGTGGGCGCCCAGTGCCTCAACCCTCAGAGCCACCGGGCTGGCTGAACTTCAAACTTTTTAATGATTACAGTCAGACATGGCTGGAGTTAAATTAGCAACTGCAGAGGGATGGCACCGAAAATATGACCCAGAAAAAAATTGGCTACAGATTAGCAGTGAGGGAGACTGTGCAGTGTGTGTTAGCTGCAAATTATGCTATGAGTACAGAGATGAGCTACGTGGGTTGAGGAACTTCAGTGAGGCATTAATTGCAGGGATTACAGGCCCTCAGCTAAATGTTGACACCATCCGGAAACATATTCTGGCAGACCAGCACAAGAAAGCTGTTAACACTTTGAAATTTGGTAGAACAAGGCCACCAATTGATATATATCACCATACCACAATTGGTAAGTTTAAAATGGGGGGGGGGGTTAGGAGTTTGGACCAAGACTTAAAACGTATTTAATTTATTTGCAGGGAGACCTTTCAGTAATGCAGAGGAACAGCACAGAATGATCCTAGGCAGGCTGAAGGAGATCCTGTATATCATGGCCAAAGAGGACATCCCTATTAATAGTTTGAAGCGATAGCAGAACAAGAGAAGTGCCATGGAGTTCATTTGGGCAATAAACACATTAACGCTGTTAGTGGGAAAGAACTCACAATGTGTACTGGCAAGAACCTAGAAGAAAACTTGCTGGCAACTGTCAAAAATGCAAATTATTTTTTAGTGCTTATGGACGGTAGTACTGACAGTGGTGTAATTGAAAAGGAACTGGTTTACGTAATTTATGTAAATCCTATAAATGGTCAAGTGAAGACAAATGAAAGCTGTATCAGATGACACAAGTCAGGGATTGAAAAAATCTCATTTTAGACATTTTGACAGAGTGTGGCCTTAATATAAAAAGCATGGTTGGGTTTGGGGCTGATGGGACATCTGTCAACATGGGTGTAAGACGGGGGCTTGCTGCTCTTTTAAGGGAAGACATACAGCGGTTAGTTTGTGTTCATCGTTTCTCACACAGATTAGAACTGGCCATAAAAGATGCTTTGGATAACACCTCTTTCAATAATATTTCAAGCTTTCTGACCCAACTGTTTTATCTCTATCAGAAAAGTCCTAAGAGACTCAGATAGTTAAGGTCCCTTGCCCAGACCATGGAGATGTCAGTTGAAAAGGCCAAGAAGGCCCATGGCACACGTTGGGTGCAGCATAAACTTCTTGCCACCCATGCTGTTACCAAATAATTGCTCATAATTTGTGCCCATTTAGAATCTATGGCCACAGACCCAACTCATGACCAGGTCAAAGCCAAGGGAGTGCTGCAGATTATGGTTAAATTCCAAATGGTGGCACACCTTTTGTATTTTGAACAGCTGCTTTAGCCACTTGCCAGGTTCTCATTAGCACTTCAAAAAGAAGTAGTTGAAATGCCAGAGTTACTTAGCTCTGTCGAAACTTTGAGAAACACTCTTGACAATGCTAAACAGAGTGGTCCCATAGGCGTCAGTGAACTTGACATTCTCTTACAAAAAGGGTCTGATGTTCTTTCAGGAGCATGTGCTCAAGTCACATACAAGGGTGTGAAATTAACACATTTTAGTGGCCAAGTTGTTAAATCTTTTAAACAACAAACTAAGAAATACATTACAGACATTGAGAACTGTTGTGAACAAAGGTTTGGTTTGACTGATGAAAGTAATATCTAAAACCATGCAAAAGTGTTAGATACTAGACTTTGGCCAACAGACAGAAAGGAACTGGAGCTGTATGGTAACAGTGACATTACTGCAGTAGCTGGTCACTTTTCAGCACTTTTGCAGTCTGACTGTGACAGCACTCTGCTACTTGCAGAATGGCAAGAGTTTAAGATTTTTGCTCAAACCAATTTCATCAATCTTTCTGCCTCTGCTATCTGATCAAAGCTGGCATGTGATTCCCAAAATTCTTATCCAAATCTGTTGAAGCTTGTCAATGTGTTGAGAGTGTTCCCTGTGTTTAATGCAATAGTAGAAAGGTGTTTTTCAGCTATGAACAAGGTGAAAACTGACTGGAGAGCAAGTCTGGCAGAGGATACTGTAGAAACATTGATTCGCATTAAAAAGCAGGGCCCCCTCCTGCTGAATTCAACCCAGACAGGGCTGCAGACATATTTTTCAGTGCTAAACCAAGACATCCTGATGATTTGGCAGCTGCAGATGGTGGACCACTCCCAGCCCCCACATGCCTGGTGGAGAAGAGTAGCAAATAGATTGCACCCAATCCTAGTTGATTACTGTGTGGTCAATCATGGTACTAGGTGGAGTTTTTATGCTAGGGCACGGGTTCATTTTAAATTTATGTTTAATTTTTCACAACTCACGATCTTAATCACGCTCATGCTCACGAATTCATGGTCCGCTTTGGCAGACATCCTGTCTTGGCTCTTAAAATGTATGTGCTGCTGCACAATTGCTGTATTTCTCTGGAAATGGCTAAACAAAACAGACACCAGTCTCAGAAACTTGTGTAAATGTGTATTTTATCAATACAGAGCAAGATAAGTACATTTTATGGGGTTTTGAGCAAAAATATAAATTTCTGGTAATTGCTAATCAACTTCGGCCAATTGCTAATCATTTTTTACTTGGATTAGTGAAGGCTGCTAATCAAATCTCCAACACTAATTTATGCCTTGGCATGGCAGTGCCGTGGACTTGGTGCAAGACTATGGAGATGGACATGACCCTGATGATGGTTCTGAAACAGTCCGTCAGCCAAATGTGGAGTCACAGGAAGGGGGCCATGTTGTCCGCAGTGTAGAGACACTGACAGGGGGAGGACACAGAGTGTATGCACCTGCAGAAGTGGTACAGGACACTGACATGCAGGAGGGTGCACCTGTACTGCATTGTGGGGACATTGCAGGGGGGAATGAGGGTGGTGGTGCTGCTGTGATTGCATGCATCTGCCCAGGCCTGGCCATATGGAGGCCCTCACAAACATCATTGTTGCTTCACTCAGCAGCCTCAGCAATGATATGAAGAGGGTGCAGGACTCCATCAATGCTCTGATGGATGCAATAGTAGCCTGGCACCACTGATGTGTGTCAGTCAGGTCTGATGTGACATGGGTCTTTTGCCGCCAGGAACTGTTTACATACTGCATATGCAGTCCATTGTACATGTTATGGTTATCTGCCTCTCAACTGGTCTCCTTGTTGCATAAACCCCTTTTACTTCCCATTCCTGAACCTATGCCCCACCAATTAGTAATGCCTATATCTGTTAAGTTTGTGTTGTGTGGCTAGGTTTTGTTTCCTGTTATGTTGGTGGGTGTTTGCTGTTTGTATTGTTGTGTGCATGAATAAACCACCCTGCTTTGCACCATTTCTGGAATCCTGTGTCATGCATGTTTTCCTTGTGTACCTCTTAGCTGTCCTGTTGTAGGCTGTCATGCAGGTGTACAGCATAACAGACAGCATGGTGCCAGTCAGCCATGTGATCTCCTGCACTCCACAGGTTGTGATGCTGCAGCTGCTGTACCCTGCAGTCACTCTCCCCATTGGATACTGGTATGCCCTGGCCTCGGCTGGGGTGTGTGTGTGTGTGTGTGTGTGTCCTTCCTCCACCCCACAGTGGATATAACACTGATGTGCCTAGCATAGGCCAACCAGTACAACCTGGATGTAGGTTGGGGGATGTGTGGGCCATGGCTACTGTAGCCACTGTCACTGTGTCTGCAGAGGGTGACTGACTTGTCTGCCATGCTCTTTGACCCCACAAGGTGCTGGCTTCTGTGGTGGTCATGCTATCTGCCCAGTAACACAGGATAGGCATGGTGCTGACCCTGGGTTGTGGCATCCAGGCACATGCATGACCCGGTCAAGAAGAGCTTGCTGTGTGTGTTGCTGTGTGCATGCCTGTGGCCCATCCCGTTGCTGCACAACATACACATTTGGTATGTTGGGGCCATGTTGCTTGCCCTGTGGTATGCATGCATCATCATAAACCCATCTCTGACTCTGTTATCATACAGTTGTCAGCACCTGTCTGTGTCACCCCAGTTGGTCCCTTCCCATGTGTATGGTGCACACCACCAGCCTGTCCTGACCACCGTCAGTCAGTATGGGATGGCACCCCCACCTTCATGTCACTACCACAGACAATGTTAGGCACCTGTGGACCCTGCTG
Source organism: Neoceratodus forsteri (assembly GCA_016271365.2). NCBI lineage: Eukaryota > Metazoa > Chordata > Ceratodontiformes > Ceratodontidae > Neoceratodus > Neoceratodus forsteri. The sequence continues at coordinate 1,267,821,289 of CM057449.1, read as the reverse complement.
TTGCTGGGTGCCCCCCCATGCCCGTGGGACCCCCCTCAGTCACAGCCGGTGTACCATGGTAGCTGTGCCTGTTCATCCATTCCGTATGCCTGTCACATGACTGCGGGTCACACAACAACACAAGGTGGCAGTGGATTGGCCATGGGTGATACATGCCATGACATCATATCCTGCGGCATGGGCCCACCAGTCAGAGGCAGATGTACAGTCATGAAATGACTGGGTAGACCTGCCACAACATCCGCCGTTCCTGACAGCAGTCATTGGATGTATAGGATTCGACATCTACATTTGTGCTACATTGCATGGAGGGTGACCGACACGACTGACATGGGTTGTGTGGTGTGCCCACCAACATGCCTGTGTCACCCTACAGACACTAACAGCCATCCCATGGTGAACTGCATATAACTTATCTGGAATGAGGGGTCACTATGTAGCACCAACTGATGGATCTGGCCAGGGTGGGTGGGGTGGCAGGCTCCCATGACATATCGCATCCCACTGTGAGCAACCACACATGTATAGACAGGCCTTGTCACTGCCCCACTACCTGTTGCCATACATGTTCCCCGCTGCTTGAAATTTTCATCACTGGTTGTTGTGCATGACAATGGTTTATTGACACCAGAGCACGCTCCACAATATGTCCCCCTCGCAGCATCACCAGACACCCTATCCACCCATGTGCACCTGACCCCTCCACACATACCCTCTGTGTAATCCATGTGTACCCCCACATGCACATGTGCATGACATATGCCACCGCCCGGCACTGGTAGACATACCTGCAGCCCCCACACTACCTTCTTGCCACCCCCACCCCTTGCATGCCAACATCATGTCTGCATTGCCCACTGTGCACCACCACAATGTGCTCTGGCATCATCCCTGACACATGACTGTCATGGTGAGCCACTGTCCACCTGCCAGGAATTATGTGCCACACCTGCTTCCCTGCCCCTACGTGCTGCCTTCTGCATGTCCAACCAGCTGACCCCAGCCCACCACTGACTGCCTTGCTGCTTGCCTTTGTGACCTATGAGGCACTGCACCTGTATCGCTTCTTTCCCTATTCTGTGGAGGCAATGGTGAGTGGACCGTGTGCTGGCCTTCGCCCTCGGCACCACCCTGGACTGCCCACATCACAGGACATCACTGTCACACTCTCCTGTCCCCCCCAGCCATCATGTCCATAACTACTGTGTCAGTCTGTATCATAAGTTGGCTGTGTGCATCCACACCAGCCATGCTGCTTACAGACGCCATGCTTGCTGCTGCCTGTGTGCTTGTGGATTGGACTGTGTGGCTTCCCCATGTGTACTGCATTGGTGTGGGCCCAGTGGCCACTACACTCCAACCCATGATGCTGCATGGCATTGCCTGATGGTCCAGAGATGTTGCATGGCACTGTGCCATCTGGCCATGTGGCCCTGTGGATAGTGCACCTGTGTATTGCCAGTGTTGCTTCCCTGTGGGTCCTGCAACACATGCCACATCCCCAATCCACATGTTCCCCCACTTGCTATGCTCCTGGCCCCAGGGACAGCTATCTCCATTTCCCTGCAAGGTGCACTCCATGACATGCCATGGTGTTCAGATGCAGCTATATGAACATTGTGTGGCATATGGTGTGCTGTGTCCACAACTGCGCTGGCCATGCCAGCCCTATCCCTTGTGTGCTGCATGTCCTGCACGCCACTGCCTGTAGGCTCACAGGCATGATCCCATGCCACTGCAGACAGGCACTGGGCAGCTGTGTGTAGCCCAATGCCCTGTGTTTGGACATCTCTCATGGACGTTCAGGCGCATGTGCCATCTGACTACCCTTCATCCTGCAATGTTTGCGCTGTGTCTGCACTGCTCTGCTGGTCTGTGTTCCCTCGTGTTATAGCCCTGTGTGTGGCACTCACAATACTACCTGCTTCCTATTTCCATGTCCCCTGCACCCCTGTATATGGGAATATAGAAACATAGAGGTTGATGGCAAATAAGGACCACAAGGCCCATCCAGTCTGCCTATTTTTTTCTACCTTATGAATGTGCCTTAGGCCTTCACTCTGTCAATAGCCTATCTATTCATACTCATCTGTATTGCTCCCTTATGCCTGTCCAATGCCTGTTTGAAACCCTGCACTGTATTCATATCCACCACTTCCTGAGGTAGGCCATTCCATGCGTCCACCACCCTTTCTGTGAAAAAGAACTTCCTCACATTACCCCTTAATCAGCCTCCCTCTAATCTCATGCTGCATCCTCTTGTTCTGCTATTTTTCTTATATTGAAATGTATTAGACTCTTTCACCTTGTTAATGCCCTTAAGATGCTTGAATGTTTCGATTATATCACCTCTCTCCCTCCTTTGCTCTAGGGTATACATATTGAGCGCTGTTAATCTGTTCTTACGTGTTTTCTGATGCAGTCCCTGCATCATTTTGGTTGCTTTTCTCTGGACTGCCTCCATTTTGTTAATGTCCTTGTGTAGGTACGGCCTCTAGTATTTCACGCAGTACTCCAGATGGGGCCTAACCATAGTGCTTGCCCCATGTGGGGGCTACATGGTGCTTCCAACTAACCATTCAGCAGTGCACCCCCCATGACCTCCCTGCCACTTCCCATGACCACCTGCACCCCAGTGTCCTGTGTCCCTGTTGTGCATCATAGCAGGGCAGCCAGGCATTCCAGTATAGCTGTCTATTGCTGCGCTGCAAATGCCAGAGCCTCCAGGGCAGCAATCTGCTTTCCCTTGTGTGCGGCCAGTTGCTGCATGACCCAGGAGATGGCCTGTGACATACTTGCCACCTCACCCTCCAGCCGCATGCGATGATGCACTGATGCACTATGTAGTCCCTGCAGTGCCATCCTTGTGGCCCTTAACTCATGTCCCACCTCCACCTCAGATTCGAGCATTTGGTGGCAGAGGCATTCAACGTCATCCAGCTCCATAGGGGTTTCCTCTGCATTCTGAAGCTCTCCTTCTGCACCACCTTCCCCCTGCATGGCTGGTGTTGGTGACAAGTCATCTGCCACATTGCCCTGCACACTGTCTGCGTCACTGTTAACACTGTCCTCATGGTCTGTGCCATCACCCCCATGTGCCGCGTCATTGTTGTCCATTGGTGATGATGCTGCTGTGTTGTCCTCTTCCCCAGAACTGTCACTGGCCTGTGTGTTAGCTGCAGCCTGTGTGTGTCCACTGAGGTCAGTGCTCGTGTCCTCCTCAGAATCAATGTCACTGTCATCCTGTAAATCCCTTGGACTGCTCCGTTGCTGTGATGTGCCTGGTTGTTGGCTCCTGCCCGTACCTGGAAAGTAAATGTCTTCTCATCACATGTGCACTTACTCTCAGCTACAGCTGCACTTCTGCTTCGTAATGCTGACAGTTAGTCTACAGTGCCCCATGTGCTGTCCACACCAGTGATCCCGCCACCCCCAGTTCATGTTTCCCCACAGACTGTGTCCTGTCCAGTCTTGTTGGTCATTTGTCCCATTGACCATGCTGACGGGGTCTGCGGCCTGTGTCCTGTGGTCATCTGCAGCAGGACACACACCTGGGAGGGGCATACACTGGTACACACATGTGCACCCAAAGCATGCTTCAGGCAGTGCTGTGCTGTCATGTTGTATCACTGCATCAGTGACAGCTGTACAGGTGCCATGCTCCCATGTCCTGCTCCCCAGGGATGTGTGGTACTACAGGGCACATGTGCATTGCATGCTGACATGGGGCCACAACTGCCAAGGTGCGACAGGGTTCATCTTGAGGGCTGTGCCTCTGCCACATTCACACCTTGCTGTAGACGCCACTACCCCAGAGGGTGTGGCAGGCCCAGCATACCCATCCTTCGCAATACTTGGGCCACAGTAGAAGGGGCCACTCCCAACACCTACCACATGCTGCCTACATGCTGTCCTGTGGTGACCTGCTGCAGGTCGACATGTACAGGCACACTCAGCATGGCTGCATGCATTCTGTTGCCCTCTGTACTTCCCATACCTGCCCCTGTGGCCACCCAGCATATGTCCTCCTTCTTGTCTGTCACCCGTGGTCATAGTTCAGTGATCCACAACAGCCCAACAGTCACACTCCCTCCAGCTTCCCACCCCCCAGGAACACAGCCATCCGTAACCTCCATCACACACATATGTATACCTCTGGCCAGACACCTTCACCATGCACATGCAGTGGACAGTGGCACAACAATGTACATCTGCAGCCCACTGTAGGGGCATCACATCAGCCCAGCTGGCATACAAAAGACCAGAGTGCTGCTGCCCATGCCTGCCTGATGTTGCTCTTCCTCCATGCAGGGCACCTGTCTGGCCCACCCCCCACACCACCTCCTTACGACACCTGACCCTGCCAGCATCACAGCATGACACTATCCTTCATGCTGTGTATCAGTGCTTGATATACGTGTACATTAGATCACACTGTGTCCCTTTCCCCAGATACCTTGCACACATCCGTACATTATCACTACTGTCTGTGGTGCTCCCTCAGCCACAGTGTCACCAGCACTGTACAATTGTGTACACAATTGCCTCCCCATTCCATGCCACACAGGTGTTTCCACTCTACAGTACAGGGGCATGCTAGCCACGGGTTCTGCTAGGGTCTCATAACCCTTCCTGCTACCCATCCATGTAAGGACCACAGCACAGCTTGCATTGCCATGTCTGCTGCACACACCCCTGGGCTGAACTGCTATGTGGCCCCCATATACTCCATACCACCACCATTGCCATGGCACACATATCCTGTATCCTCCCACTAATGCACATGCAGCACTGCACACCCTCATTCGCACATGCTGTGCATTTGTGGGTACATAGCACACAGTGTGTGCTACTGGGGATAGTGGAACCCAGGCCTCTATGGTGTCTTTCAGGGCAGGCCTCTGGCATGTCACAACACTGTTGTCTGCTGCTGCATCACTTAGGGGCACTGTGAGCAGTGTTGCACACCATCTGTATCTATCACAGTCTACAGTGTCCACACTGCCCCTCTGCCTGACAGCACTGTCTGTGTCATGGACACCCTCCAGGTGGATCCTGTAGGCTCCCCTGCCATGGACACATCTAGCATACACCATTGTGGGTTGTTATATACTGCCAAGGTCTTCTCAGGTGGCCGTGTTCCACAGGACCGGCACTAGGGCACATTAGGCATCTGCTGGGGGGGGCACTGGGCCATTGGGATCTACGTCTGCCCCTCAGCATGTGCGTTCCCGTGGGGGGGCACCACTCTCTCTTGCCCAGGTCTCAGCCACACTTTGTCCCAGCAAGTGACTCACAACTACAGCTGCCTCATGCCTTGCTTAACTGCTATGTGTCGCAGTCGGAAGATATCCAGGTTGCTGTCACCTTCCACGCTTCTGCTTCTGAGGTGGCTGACAACTCACTCCTTCTGACTAGTTAGGGTCTGTGACTCCCCTCCCCTCCCCTGTTCCTCCTCCAGTGGCCAGACTACTCCTTTTGTTATGTGCCAGCTTCTCCTTGCCATGATGTTTGAGGTCGTTCCATCATTTTTGGAGCTCCCTTACTATTCTCCTGCTGTTTCTGACAGCATTCACTCACCTGGCAATCTCCTCCCAGGCAGCCTTCCATTTATCCCTGAGGGCCTTGTTGCCACCTCTGCTAAACAGCAGATCCAGCTGGGCATTGACCTCCTCAATCAGCACATCTGTCTCCTCTGTGTTGAAGTTCTTTTTTCTGGGAATCTTCTTGGATGGTGCTTGCGGCCTTGCTGCTGCATCCTGCGACATTGTCCCTGTTTGCGACCCTGCCCAGCATCAGCTGTGGCACTTGCATCAGGGCCTGGGGTGCAGCCACTATTTCTGTGGCTATTCCATATCACATGATGCAAATAGCGATGTTTGTGGAATACAGCGCATTTCATATGATGCAATTGTGTCGGGCACAGGCATGTGACTGATGCAATTTGCGTCTGATGCATCCCGTTTCTGGAATTGGGCCCGTGTTCTTCACCAGAGTGCAAGGCCTGTCAAAAAAGATTGATGGTTATGTGACTGATCTTGAAAATAAGGCCAAGAGTTGTGAGTTTGGACAGTTAACTGAGTCACTTATAAGGGACAGAATTGTGTGTGGCATTAGAGATGATCAGGTCAGAGGCAGATTTCTTAGAGAAACGGATCTTACATTACAAAAAGCAATTGATACATGCCGTGCAAGTGAGGTTAGTCACAGCCAAATGAAAGTGCTTAACGACGAAGCAGAACTGCAAATCCATAAACTAAAGAAAAGTGACACCAGACTACAATAAATTCAAAAAGAGCAACTCAAGAAAAACAAAAGAAAACACTAAAGATGAAATCAAATGTGGCAACTGTGGTTACAAACATGAAAAACAAAAATTCCCTACCTTTGATCAATTATGTAAAGCTTGTAACAAGCTAAACCACTTTGCAAAAATGTGTAGAACACAGCCTCAGCCCAAGAAAATACATGTGTTAGACAAGGAAGATGCTGAAGCAGAAATGTTTATTGGAATAATTCAGATAGATGAAAGCAGAGATGAGAGCAAAGTGCAGATTGGAGCTGTTAATGTTAAAGATGTTACTGAGGACAAAAAAAGACGGGACAGAAACACTTAAATAACAAGGCAGTTCAATTCAGGCTTGACACTGGAGCAGAATGTAATATCATATCAACACAAGTGTTTAAGATGTTGAATTGATGATATACTCGTAGCCCAGGTGCCGTGTGCCAATGGGCTACTACTCCTGCCTGTTGGTTCTCTGACATGTTAAGGGGCCTGGGTCCTACTACGTTGGTGTTCGGGGGTCCTATCCCAAAGATAATAAAAATGGCTCAGTGCCCCCACCCAGAGAGAGAATTTGAAGTGGGTCAGGTGACTGGCTGGCACAGCACTCTGGGATGCTGTACCTATCCATCTCCCTTACCAACCACCCCACGCTGGATACCCAACAATTCAGTACCACCATAAACTATAAACAGTAATACTTGGACAGGCTCAGAGAATTTCTGTACACACACACAATTGCAAACAATAATCCACAGCTTTATTTGGGGGATAGGACTAGGGAGTGGGGTACAGGGACCAAGAATGGGTGTGGATAGAAAAAAAATGGTTACTGAAATAGCGACACAGCAAACTTTGGGACCCGCAGGCCGAACCCACCCACACTGGTACCAGTGTCTCCTGGATGTTCTTAGGAGTACCCACTAAGTGCAGGCCTGGTACGGTATCATGGGTTGGCCAGCTGTTGAGGCCCTGAAATATTTTAGAAACTTGAAAATGATTAACAAGCAATCCCCCCTTTTTTTCCTCCCAGGAACCAGGTCCTGGGTACTCATGGTTTGAAGCTCTCAGCACAAGGGGAAAATGGAGCTCCTTGGAGTTGTGCAGCAAATCGAGAAGAAGGCTGGCCAGGATCCCTCCATCTGGATGGACTTGCTCGAGGATGTTGCAGCTGGTCACCTTGATTGTAGTTCTGGCGGCTTGTCACCTTCAGCTGCTTCTGGCCCACTGCAGAGCACTGTGGCAGGACAACACCAGCCCCAGAAGGCCCAGACCTGGGAATGGCCCACAACCTGGCTCCCATGATTGGAGCACCCTAGCACTTGGGTGCAAGTCCTGTGACCTCCTGAGACAGTGAGTCCCACTTGGAAGGGGTTCGCAAGTTCCCTCCCTGGTTCTGGGTGAGAACTCCCAAACAGTGGGGGTCCTCCTGCAGTCCCTGCACTGAGCTCTCACCAAGTAAAGTTTATAGGCAGTCACTTCACTGAAGTTCAGGGCCAATTTTGAGCAGGTGCTAGCCTCTGATTCAGTCAGTGTCAGTGCAATTCAACAGAGGGGGATTCAGCAACAACAGCCCCCTGCACACCAGTCCACACATTCAGCTTAGCAGTGTCCAGCTCTTTTACTTGGCTGCAGCAAGTCCACCAAGCTCAGCCACTTTAACCAGTTCACTCAGGACACACACAATTTCTGGCTAGCACCCATGGTCTGAGACATGCTGCTCTTTCAAGAAAATGTAGTTGCAGTCGACACAAGCAAGTGACCTTCCAGCAGCAACTGTAGCACTCAGTTAATCTGCTCAGTCCTTTCGTCTAGCTCAGTTTCCCAGTGCAGGGTGTCTGCAACCTTTAGTCGCTCTCATGAATAGCAAGTGATTTTTCCATACCTGGGGAATCAGCACCAAAATTCAGCCTCTTTCTCTCTTTCCCCATCTCACTCTGTTCCTGCCACGCAGCAGTCTCCAGTTTCAGCAATCTCCATTCAAACAACATGAAGTCTTGCTATATTATAGACATTAGCAGTTTGATCCAGCTCTAGAACTGCCCCGGAGTGAAATGGTTAAAACCATTCCAAAATAGAATTTTGGCACGAGAGCAGCTCTATCTGTGTCATTTCAAACTTGAACTGTCAGATTCTTTACTCTACTCAGTGAACAGTCGCCCCGAGATTTCTCCTTCTGCTCGGTTCATTTCTCGGTTTAAAAAGTGTTTTCTCGGTTGGATTTAACCGAGAATAGTTTTATTTTAACCGCAAAACCGTTCGGTTCAAGCTCTATCTGTGGTAACCGTAAGTAAATGAAGGTTTTGTCTGTGTGGAACTTGTAAGTTATCGGTTCGGTTTTGAACCGATCAGTGGGTTTAAAACTCATTTAAAACTAAAAGTTACTATTTTAGAGTGCGGTTCCAGTTCTTATCAGTTCTAAAAAACTGATTTATTCGTTTTTCCAATACCAATGACAGTTAGGAACGATAAGGGTGTCTTCTACCTAGCACTGCCGTTAAAGGGCAAGTTTTTGGTTAGGCTGGCATTATGTCTGAGAAACCCAAAGAAAAACTGCCCACTGGTTTCAACACTGTGATGTTTGTGGGGAAGTCTTTGCCAAGGCTGACCCACACACACATGTGTTTATTGTCTGGGGTTTGACCACCTCCAGTCAGACTGCCAGGTATGTAAGAATTTCCTGCAGCCACCCTGGAAAAAGATTGGGCAGGCTCAGGGCGAGAGGCCCAAAAGTCCGCTGACCGGATGGCCAGCCCGGTTCGGTGACAACCGAACCAGAGGGAGTGCCTCTGACCAGGGCCAGACTTTCGGCAAAGAAAAGCTGGTTCTGAGGAACCAATTCCAGTAAAGAAAACAAGAAAATCAGCAGGTCTGGAGTCCAAAATTCCTTCTCCAACTGCTGCAGAGATAGCAAAAGCCATACAAATTGTCCAGTCACTGTCTCAGGGTCCTTCCGAACCACCACTATCTGGTAAAAGGTCGGTTCGTCCGGTCCCAGTGGTTCAGGATTGTGATATTGAGGAATTTTATGAACCAGAGGAGGGGGAGGAGGATTATGAACAGTATGAATGTGGCTGGGAAGGTCTGGGTGCCATTGAACCGGACATCTCCCCAGACAGACCTTTAGAATCTCCCATGCTGTCTGAGTCCCCATCTCATTTTATGTTTTATAAAAGTTGCTGAAACCCTCCAGCTTCTTTAGAAGAGGCTGTGGATGAGCAAGAGGAGCCTGATTTTGTAGAAATGATGGATATTCCAGAGTCTAGAGATTGTCTATTCCTTTACATAAGTCTTTTAGAAACAAACAATTAAAATTTTAAAAGTTCCTAATTCTGTGCCTCCTGTAGATAAAAGATGGACAGAAGGTATACATTGTCAGGCCCTGATACAGAATTCCTTTCTCAGCAATGCAGTAATGTTAGTAGTTCAGGCTGTTGCCTGTGATAAAGCTAATATTCCTTGGCTTCACATCCTCCTGACAAGGATTCCAGGAAGATTGATGCCATGGCAAAAACAGTATATGGCAGCCTCTCTGGACTCAGGCAAGCAAATTATATGGCTTATGTAGCTAGGTATCAGAAATCTAGATGGGATACTGTTATGCAATTGGCCAAGCAGGCCCATGGCCAGCTGGCTAGTGAACTAGAACAGGTTGGCTGCTGATGGCATTGAAGCCTCTAAGGTTCAGTTTCATGCTGCTGTGGATGTTAATGATGTTTCCTCTAGGGTCATGGCCACATCTGTAGCTTTTCGTAGGTTGGCTGGCTCAGGTGTACTAGTTTGTCACAGGATACCCAGACTAAGGCTATGGATTTTCCTGTGGTGGGAAATTCTCTGTTTGGAGAGCAGACAGAGAACTACATGAAGAAGATGGATGAATATGGGACTACTTACAAGAGTGCCCAGGCTAAGGAGGCGGCAAGCCACTCCTAAAAGAGCATGCCCCAGGGGTAGGGGTAGGGGTAGGCCTTTTTCACAGGCCTTTCTACCAGACTCAGGCCTCCTCTGCCTATGCTCAGAGGGGCTTCTTCAGAGCAGGGGCAGATGAGGGTGGGCAGACCTGCTCCCACCCCCCAGCCTAAAGCTCCTGTGAAACAGGCACCCTGATGGGGTGCCCAGGGCCGATTCTCCTGTACCAGTGGGGGGCATGGTGGCTTACTTCAGTCAGAATTGGGCTTCTTTAACCTCAGACAAGTGGGTTCTGGAAGTAGTAAGCCAGGGTCTGGTTCTCAGCTTCGAAAAGTTTCCCAAGTTGAGAAGCAGACTTTTTCTACCTGCAAGTGCTTCAGAGACCCTCGATCTGGAAACAGAGGTCTCATCCTGTTAGCTCTCAGAGCAGTAGAAAGGGTTCCTCCCTGCATCAGGGCAGGGGTCTGTATTCAGATACTTCCTTACCCCAAAAAGACAGGAGTGGCGGCCCATTTTAGATCTCAGATATCTGAACAAGCATCTTTTGAAACCAAAGTTCAAAATGGTAACTCTGGCAATGATTTTACCTTCCCTAAGGTCAGGGGACTGGCTAGCCTCCCTGGACCTCAAGGATGCCTATTTCCATGTCTTAATCAGAAGATCCATCGAAAGTACACTCACATCTGAACTGCCCTCAGGTCATTACCAGTTCAGAGCAATGCCCTTCGGCCTTACCTCTGCTCAAAGGGTATTCACAAAGTGTCTAGCAGTGGCAGTGGCCCACCTAAGGAGGCAGAGGATTGCTGTTTTTCCTATCTAGATGACTCTCATTGTAGGCCAGTCCCCAGAACAGGTAAATCTCACCTGCAGGTCACCCAGCAGCTTCTCACCTCCTGGGTTTTCTAAACCTACCAAAGTCGGTTCTGGAACCAGTCCAGGTACTCACCTTATAGGGCAGAATTGACACAAAGCTAGCCAGAGCCTTTCTTCCCCAGAAAGGGTAAGGAATTTAGTGGCTCTGGCCTCTTCCTTCACTCTGCAGGTCTCTCGACCAGCAAGACACTTTCTGCAGCTCCTGGGGCACATGGCTGCATCCACAGCTGTTGTGCAGGGAGCCAGATTTCAGATGAGAGACATTCAGTTTCACTTGAGAACCTTTTGTCTCAGAGAAGAGACCCCTTCTAAGTTGGTCCCAGTGACTCGAACCTTGATCCTAGCTCTCCAGTGGTGGCAGGATCAGAGCAATTAAGAGTGGGTGTCCCTTCATTTCCCTTCTCACGACTTGACTCTCACTACAGATGCTTCCCTTCTGGTTGGGGAGCCCACATGGGCGATCTTTCCACTCAGGGAGTTTGTCCCAGGAATCCTCTGCTCCACATCAATTTGCTGGAACTCAGAGCTGTCTTTTAGCTCTTCAAGCTTTTCTGCATCTGTCCACGACAAGGTGATACAAGTCAGAACAGACAACACCACAACAATGTGGTACATCAACAAACAGGGGGCACTCGGTCTTGGCCTTGTGCACTGAGGCAATGAAGTTGTGGTCTCTGGCCTATTCCCTGAACACTTCCCTCATAGCAGTTCATCTTCCAGGGAAGGACAATGTCCTAGCGGATGCCCTCAGCAGGATTTCCCAGGGCCATCACGGATGGTTCCTGGATCCTCAGTGCTGGGGATAGTTTTGCCAGGTGGGGCATCCCTCAGATAGATCTTTGCAGCCCCAGACAATCACAACTTCTCTGTTCTGTTGCAGGCCTCCAGTGCTGGGCTCAGTTCCCTGGATGCCCTTCTTCTGGATTGGGAGGGAAGTTCCTCTATGCTTCCTTTCCTCTCCTATTCAAAAGTACTAGTCAAAATCAGATCTCAGCCTTGCAGGGTGATTCTGATTGCCCCGGATTGGGCCAGGCAGCCTGGTACCCACTCCTTCTGTCTCTGACAGTCCATCTTCCCTGTGCCTCCCCAGGAATCACAATCTGTTGACTTGTGCCCAGGGAAGGTTTGGTATCCGACCTCAACCTCAACCTCAAGGCCTGGCTCTTGAGGAGTTAGAGTTTGCTGATTTACACCTCTCAGGGTGTTCTTGAGATCCCAAAGGTTTCAGAAAGCCTTCCACTAGGGCTACTTTTAGTTCTAAATGGAAAAGGTTTTCCATTTGGTGTGCTGGGAAAATATTTCCCAGAATCTGCTGAATTGCCCATTTTGTTAGATTACATGGTACATCTTAATTCCTTGGTTTCAGACCAGCTACCCTGAGAGTTCATTTGGCAGCTGTGTCTGCTTTTTGTGTCAGCAGGAAAGTCATCCCTCTTTCCTCTCATCCTGTGTTTTCCAAGTTTTTAAGGATTACTCCATACTAATCCTCCTTTCGAGAACCGGCCCCTGCTTGGGACCTTAATGTTTGCATTGCCCAGTTAATGCAACCTTTTGAACCTCTGTCTTCTGCAGAGCTTAAGTACCTAACTTGGAAAACTGTTTTTCTAGTGGCTATCACTTTGCCAGACGATAAGTGAATTGCAAGCCTTGTCAGTGGAGACTGACTTTATTTCTTTCCACAGGGATAAGGTAGTCCTTAGACTAATAGGAAGTTTTGCCTAAGGTGGTTTCAGATTTCCATCTTAATCAATCTATCTTCCTTCCAGTATTTTTCACTGATCACTCCTCTTCGGTGAGAGGAGGTTGCACAGCCTGGATGTTAAGAGAGCTCTTAGTTATTATATAGCGTGCACAAAGGTCACAGGTTCGAATCTCTCCAACTTTTCCTTACCTATGGTGAAGTTGGGAAAGGCAAACCTGCCACTAAGAGATCAATAGCCAGGTGGATTGTCTCTTGTATCCAATTTTATTATCAGAATTGGTGAGCCCCCTGTTTGAGGGCTCATTCTACCAGGGGTACAGCTGCGTCTCTAGCTGCTGCCAGAGATATCCTTTATTAGAGATTTGCCAGGCTGCTACTTGGAAAAAGCGGTACACACTTTACCAAGCATTACTCCTGGATGTACAGGCCAGGAGAGATGCTCAGTTTAGCACAGCTGTTCTTCAGAGCCTATTCCCTAAGTAGGTTCCTGCCCTCCTCCATGGAGGACCTGTGTGGTTTCAGTTAATGTCTATAATATAGCAAGATTTCATGTTGTTTGAAGAAAAATTACTCACCCTAGTAATGTTGTTTCTTCTAATGGAGTCTTGCTATATTATAGACCTCCCCCAACCTGCCCCTCTCAGAACCTCTACTTGGTGGGTGCAGGCAACTTAGTGTGGGCACCACTTATGTCCTGTTAGCATTTTGTCCCTTTGGGACTTTGGGGTGTGTATGTGTATATGCGTGTGTGTTTTATTATACTTATGTTCCATTTTCATATTATTAGAATGGTGTTAGTATTTCTGGTCCCCTGACTTGAGTCTTGGGTGTTGGGACCATCAATGGTTGTTATTATTTAGGTAGCCATTTGGCTAGTGTAGGTTACAGCTTCACACAGACCTTAGTGAGTTTGGCTCAAAGATCTGACAGTTCAAGTTTGAAATGACACAGATAGAACTGCTCTCATGCCAAAATTCTATTTTGGAATGGTTTTAACCATTTCACTCCGGGGCAGTTCTAGAGCTGGATCAAACTGCTAATGTCTATAATATAGCAAGACTCCATTAGAAGAAACAACATTACTAAGGTGAGTAATTTTTTCATTCAGCAGTACAGCATTCTCCACTCACGGCCTGGGTAAGCCCCTCAAATCCAGAGTCCACTCTCATAAGGTATTCCTGACTCATACAGAACCCAGGAACAGACTGAAGAAATCCCAGAAAGTCCACACTGTTTCAACCGAAAATCCAGTGTTCTGATTAGCTCATGGAGCCTATCACTATTGCATAACCATAGTGATCAATATTTCCTGCTCGTTTATTGGGGCATGATCTAGGCACCAGAATTAGTCCCCTTTTTTCCCAGGAGTCCCTCTGTCCAAGTTTTGGGTGCTTAGATCGCTGACTGGCTGCTGGTAAAGGTCAGAGAGCTATCAATATGTCAGCCCCAGTCTGTTTAATGCAATGCAATACAGTTCCCCTACTTTATGATCTGGTGCAGCCCACATACTACTTCATTTAAACAGTCACCCCCACCGGATCGTAGCCCCGATGACCCCCTCTCAAACCAGCCCATTCTTGTGCAATTTGCCCCTGTAGTTTTCCAGTCACTGCTGCCAAAACACAGTCTGCTCAGGCAGCAACAACTTCCTCATTAATATGCATGAGGGGTTATGACTATTTTACAAGCCCCACTGCTAGCTCTTTTCAGTGCTTGGTGCTTAATTAAACAGAGAGCTCTCTTTGCCCCTACACTGGTCCGTGGGTCCCAGACTAACTAACTACAGGCACAGGACCATCAGAAATGCTTTCTGTTTTGACTTCAATGGGTGGTTGGTAGAAAAGATGCACAGTGTGCATGCATGATTGCCGGCTGCAAGTGGTAAACGCTAGCAACTTGCAAATAGAGATTTAAACCCAAACTGGACTAACTGAGGTATGGGGACTGGACAGGGAACACTGAAACACACAGGGACCCTGGGCTAAGGTGGCAGAACCCAAGAAGGAATGGGGATAACTGGGCAATTAAGGTAAGACCCCAAAGGGGGGGTTACACTCCCCCCTTAAAAGCTTGATTTCCACGCCAAGCCTAAATGTAAAGTACTATAAAATTGCATTAAAGTAAATTGTAGCATTAACACTCGTTAACAATTCTAATTATACACTTGGTTCCTCACTATTGTGATAGCCACCATTTATAAACAGGAAAACGGTATATACCGTTCAGCAAAGACTTTCCCCCTTTAATTATCTCATGAGCCACATAAGATGTGGCACCCATATGTTTAACCTTGAGAACCATAGGAACTTTAGTACTTGATACTATACTTATACCACTCTTTCCCTTTGTACTCTTTCACCTTCCTCTTTTCCTTTTGGCCACCTTCCCTTTGGGCCTGGGGGGTCTAGCACTAACAGGGCACATGAACACCCTTTCCAGGGACCTGGGTGTGATATATACTAGGGTTGGGTGGACCGACCCATGGGAAATCAGAACCCCCCCCCAGATCCAGTGCAGTCCGATGGACCCAGACAAATAAGAGTCAAGTGGTATTTTGTACCGAGTCCGGGACCGTCAGCCACAAGTCCCCTGCAAAAAGTTAAATGCCTTTTTTTTTTGTAGTGTTTAAAATAAATGCCTTTTTTTTGTAGTGTTTAAAATAAATGCCTTTTTTGTAGTGTTTAAAATAAATGCCTTTTTTTTGTAGTGTTTAAAATAAATGCCTTTGTTTGTAGTGTTTAAAATAAATGCCTTTTTTTGTAGTGTTTAAAATAAATGCCTTTGTTTGTAGTGTTTAAAATAAATGCCTTTTTTTGTAGTGTTTAAAATAAATGCCTTTTTTGTTTTGTAGTGTTTAAAATAAATGCCTTTTTTTGTTTTGTTTAAAATAAATGCCTTTTTTGTAGTGTTTAAAATAAATGCCTTTGTTTTGTAGTGTTTAAAATAAATGCCCTTTTTTTGTAGTGTTTAAAATAAATGCCTTTTTTTGTAGTGTTTAAAATAAATGCCTTTGTTTGTTTTGTAGTGTTTAAAATAAATGCCCTTTTTTTGTAGTGTTTAAAATAAATGCCTTTGTTTTGTAGTGTTTAAAATAAATGCCCTTTTTTTGTAGTGTTTAAAATAAATGCCTTTTTTTGTAGTGTTTAAAATAAATGCCTTTGTTTGTTTTGTAGTGTTTAAAATAAATGCCCTTTTTTTGTAGTGTTTAAAATAAATGCCCTTTTTTTGTACTGTGCTTCTCTTTTGCTGGGGAGCCCAGCCAGCCAGCTGGCACATCACATGATCCCACATCCTGAATGTCATGTGCCTGGCCCTTGGCATTTCTCCCATTTTCTGGCACATGCGCGCATGCAATAGTAGCAGGGGGTTGGCAGTGACTCCCGAGGCAGGGGACAGAATGAGCTAGCAGGCACAGCAGCGAGCCAATCACCGGCTAATGAATGAGCGCGCAGGGATCTCCAGAGGGCAGAGAACCCTATTGGTGACATCTAGCCAGACTGACATGGAGGCATCCTATAGCTGAATGGATGCTGCCTGTGTTAGTCCTGGCTATTGGTAGATGTGGTGGGTGGGCGGAGCTCATCTGCTCACTTTCTCTACACTGCTGGTCATTGGTTAGAAGAAGCGCCATTTGCCAATGAAATAGCGGAGATAGCACACCTGTGTCTGTCTCTCATCTGTGTCTCTCATCTTCTTAAGTCAGTTCACAAAATAATCGATTTAACATTTTTAATAATAGCTTTGCCTTGTGTGTGGCTGTACTGCTTGTGCTTACTTTTTAAAAACAAACAAATGAGCATTTTGGAGTTTTTTGGGGCTAACTGAAAAAGTGAAAGGAGAGAGGTGGGGGAAGGGAGAGAAAATCGTGGGTAGGGCGGGGGACATCTCTGCAAGGCTCTTGATCGGGGTCAGATGTCTCACTCTTAAGTACAAACAAAGTAAAACTAAAGTAAATCACAAAAGCTGAAAAAAAAAGGTAAAAAAAAGCTGGAAAGAAAAAAATGAATAAATGAAGTTCTGCTATTACAACACATGTAGTTAGGTGAGCAAGCCTTGTCTGCTTTGCTTTTTCTGTGATTGTCAGCTTAAAGCTACAAACTAAGTACTGCAAGTGCCAGAACTGTATTAAAAATGGCTAACTAGAAAAGAACAAATGGGGAATAGGAGAGAGGAAAAAAAGCAGATCAGACAGACATTCACCATTAACCTGGCAGGTTGGAAGGAACTTGAAAGCTTTGAGTGCTCACTGTTGCTCACTCTGTGCCTGAGTCTATCTCTCCTGTGTTTCTTTTCAAGTTAGCATTGCTTTTTGCCTGAATTCTGCAGCAGGTACCTTAATTAAAAAAAAAGAACAATCAGAAAGACTAAGAATCAATTTGTTTTAGTCCCCCCCCATTCTCCTGCATGAAGTGACTGGAGTGTTGTACTTTGTCTAGCCTGGGAGACATTTATTAAAAAAAAGTGTGAGACCACTACCAGCCACTGTTGTGAATATATTACATGGTTTTACTGCTCATAGCATTGCTGTGGGCTCATTGTCAAATAAAAAAAAAATACACAAAGGAAAAAGCATTTTTGTCTCATTAAAAAAATCTAGCTATAGCTGTGGAAGGGGGAGTGTGGCTGTGAGGCCGAGCCTGTACTGAGCGGGTAGACGTACATGGGAACAACTGAGAGGACTACATACATCTGTGGTATTGCAACAGTCGAGAAATATTTCCTCTAACAAAAAAACAAAAACACAAAACAACTAGCTATTATGCTGGTAGGGGCGTGCAGTTGTGAGGCCAAACCTGTACCAAGTGGGAACAACTGAAAGGACTAAATAAAAAGATAATATCTACAGGCAAAACAGTTGTGTGCTAGTTAAAAAAAACAAACTAGCTATTGTGGTAGAAGGAGGACGCTGGCTGTGAGGCTGAGCCTGTATTAGTGAGCTGAGGAACTTGGGAACAACTGAGAGGACTAAAAAGAAAATACATACTGGAAAAAGCATTTTTATGTATAATTAAAAAAATGGAAATGTTCACCAGGCAGGGCGAGGCAGCAGCCGAAATGGTGAAAGGTATGGGGAAACGTATGGCACAAACAACACTGCACAGTCTAACTGGTAAAAGACCAGTTGCTGGGACTTCATCTGGTAGCAGTAGGTAAATAAAACAGAGGTGGAGAAATCTAGCTCTGATGAGAGCAATGATTATGAAATGGAGGATGTAGACAAGGAGGGAGAAAAACAGAAACAAATGGAAAGCCAGAATGAGGTAGAGGTGGCAGTTGCACAGATGCAGGATGAATGTGATGACATGTACTTGGATGACATGGGCAATTTGGGCATGAACAGTATGGTGGTGCAGGTGCAAGAGAAACAGGATGAGGGGGCAGTGTATTCAGATTTAGGTTCTGTTACTGGCCTGGAGGAGCTGTTGGATGATGATAATGGTGAAACAGAAAAAGATCGTGATGAGCAGCTTCCCAGTGTGAGAAAGAACAACATAGTGGAAGTGACAAAGGAGGACAGTATAGTATGCCTAGTAATAAAACAGAAAAGGTGACATCTTATGTGTGGTCTTACTTTTCTCTGGCTGCCAATAATGAGTTACGAGCAGTGTGCTGTATACGTAAAAATACCATCAGTAGAGGGAGCAAAAAAGGTGCTTTTGGTACCTCAGCATTAAAAACACATTTAGAGAGACGTCACCCATTACGTCTCAGGTGTGATTTTTTGGTCAGAGAGAAAGAAGACAACATGCAGGCAGAGCTAAGTCAGACTACACCTGCACCTGTTATATCAAGTGATAGCAGCTGCCCTTCTGCTTCAGTTGTACTGCCAACTCTTTCTCAGTCTTCTAGAATAAGTACTACAAACAGTCCCCTTTTGCCCTTATCATCATCTAGCACTCCTAATGTTGGCCATCTGAAAACTTCAACAGTTAGAAGACTGCTCAGGATTTCAGAAACAACTGAACTTAAAGCTTAAGTACCAGCGTACTCATCCTTAGTCAATTGCTATAACAAAACTCATTTCAGAGATGATAGCACTGGACTTACAGCCTTACAGAACTGTGGAGCATGTAGGATTCAAAAGGCTTTTGAATCACCTGTCACCACGATACAGTATTCCATCCAGGAAATATTTCTCGACTGTTGCAATACTGCAGATGTATGATTTAGTAAGTGCTAAACTGAAAAATGCTTTAAAAGATGCAGTTGCTGGGGTTGTCCATCTGACTACTGACATATGAACAAGCTGCCAGCCAGAACCATTTATGTCACTGACTGCACATTAGGTATCATTTACTCCCTGTAGTGATACTGACAATTCCCTTCTGAAATTGGATTCCTTTCACATCCAGTATATCCCGCAGGATCACACAGCTTCAAACATCCTGGATGAGCTCAATAGAGAGATACAGTACTGGCTGACATCACAAGGGCTTTCTGTAGGTTTTATTGTGTCTATCAATGGTTCAAACATAAAGAAAGCATTGTCTGATGGGGGCTTTGTCCACATTAGATGTTTTGCACACTGCCTAAATTTGATTGTGCATGCATTTATGGAAGAGGGCAGAGATATAAAGGCTCTCACATACGTGGCAAAACAAAAATGCACACATTTCAGCCATTCCTGCAAAGTACGCCAATGTCTTTGGGCCATATAAGAAGAGCATGGACTGCTTCCTAATACACTTATCCAGGATGTTTCAAGGAGGTGGAACTCTACCTTTTACATGTTCCAGTGACTGCTGGAGCAAAAAAAGGCTGTAAGACAGTATACACTAGAGAAACAGCATAGAGGATACTGATGTGTACATTAATCCTCAGCAGTGGGCTGTTTTAGAACTTCTCATCAAGAACCTGCAATCCTTTGAGGAAATTACTAGGGAAGTAAGTTCCAACACTGCCACACTCAGTCAAATAATCCCACTGATCAAGATTCTTAGATTTCAGCTGAATGCAGTCAGGGATGAGTTGGAAGGTACGACAAGCTAGTTTCAGATGGGAGAGTCTAGTGCAACTGAAAGGGACTTGCCACCCAGAATAAGAAAAGACATAGTGCATAGAAAGATTAAAAAAGTCAGAGATGATGAGAAATTTGGTGAAATGCTCACGGCAGAACATTACATTACTGCAACAGTACTAGACCCATGGTACAAGATGAAACACCTCTCACAGTATGACCCAAATGTGTTCCAAAACTGCAGAGAGAAAATCATTCAAGAAGATTTGCTTTTGAAAAAAAAAACATGACAATAGATGCAGCCCCCTCATCCATTCCTCCTGCACCTTCACAGCTCTCTCTTCTCAGTCAGGCTACAAAACAGTCAGCTGCTGCCATTCGTTCTACACCCAGCAGTCATCTTTGGGGTCACTTGGATGCTGTCGTCCTGGAAAAATCAACCCTTCCTTCTCCATATTTCACTGCTTCTGCCCAGGCCATGGTTGACTGTTAATTAGCAGAAAAAGATATTGAATGGAATGAAGATCCCATTAAGTACTGGCAGAGCAAGGAGCCTGTATGGCCTGCACTTGTGCAGGTAGCCTTGAAGTATATGGTCTGTCGCCCAACCAGCGTATTTTAGCCATGCAGGAAATGTGGTAACAGATACACGATCTAGGCTACTACCAGAAAATGTTGAGAAATTAACATTCTTAAAAGTAAACCTTCCATTGACTGGTTACAACTATGACCCAGAGGCAGCAAATACATTTCGCAGTGACCTCAAAGATGACTACTTGGAAGAGTAGAAAGATCACCGTTTCTTCAGAAAAATAAATTAATATTCAAGTAAGCCTATATGTAGCCTGCACAATCTTTGTACCTGATGACACAATGTTTTCAGCATGTCCTAACAGACTGCTAATTTTTGGATTGCCTGAATCTGATGGCACAGTTTTTACAGCATGTTCTAATGGACATGTGTAATTTTTGGACTGCCTGAACCAGATGGCACACTTTTCGCAGCATGTCCTCATGGACTTGTGTAATTTCCGGACTGCCTGTAGTTGAGACTGATGGCAGATTGTTTTCAGTATGTCCTAATTTCTGGATTGCCTGCACATGATGGCACACGTTGTTTTGTATATACTAATGGACTTGTCTAATTTTTGCATTTTTGGGATTACCTGAATGTAGGTCTCTGCCCACTCAATATAGGCTCGACACCACAGCCACACTCTCCCTTCCAACACAGTAGCTAGATCTCTGGATTCCTAAGGACATGCAGTTATTTTTTTGGTAGGGGTCCCCTAAATGTGTCATCAATTTGGGTGGGTAGGTGGAGGGACCCCATGCCATAGAAAATAATTGCATGACTCACAGTGGAGCAGAGAAGGAGCTGGAGCAACAATACCAAACTGATATCTGTTAGGAGGAAGTAGGCTGTTGGTGAGCTAAAACTGGCAGTTTATCCAATAGGTAGGGAAATGGGCAGATTGGGTGTGCCAAGCGGTCCTTATCTGCTGTCAAATTCTATGTTTCTGTGTTTCTATGATATGTCTATTGTATAGTGTGTGCTACTAAATGGGAATGGGATTCCTCCTCTGAGCCAGACAGGTCAGTTATCAGTTTACAGTTGTAGCACTAGTACTACTGACTCTGACACAGGGAACAGACAGAGGTCAACTGCATGACTGCCATATTCAACTGACCAGCACGTCAGTGCTATAAACTCACAGTTTTCATATCCTGAAATGCTGACTACAATTCTATGTGTGTGTTACAAATGTCAGTGTTATTTTATGCAATTATATAGCAGATTTGCAGTTTTCATCACATTTTACAAAAGGTTCTGATTCGAATCAGAACTAATCAGAACTTATCAGGACTTTGGCCTGGAACCTGATCCTGATAATAAGGGTCAGGACCTTTTCAGGTCTGCCCAACCCTAATATATACCCTCTGATGTACTACAAATAAAGTCAGTGGGCATCCCCAGTGCATCATAAGTCAACTTTAGTAGGGGCCATACCATCCTCCCTGACCTTCTGGGGGTTTCTTGCACTTCAGGTCTAGTGGCTATACCCTGTTTGGAGGCAGAGTCTATATCACTTTCCCCTATGGCCTGTGCCTTCTCCTTCAGCAGGGGCAGAGTGCTGCAGCTCTTGCTCCCCTATGCCACTCTGTCCAGGAGTGTTGTCTTGGGGCCATTTAGAGGACCCAGTCTAACTAGTATTGAATTTGGTGTGAGCTCCCCAAAAGGCATTCCTTTGGGGGGACTGCTTTAGAACCACTCAAATAGCTCAGCTGGATGAATATTCAAGTCTGAAGTGGTCTGTTCAGGGGGGGTAGAAGGAGCAGCCTCCCCTTCAGCACCCAGCTCCCCAGGCACAGCCATGCCCACCTCTCCATATCTGTCAACCCCAGGGACCTCCATGTCACTGGCACAGGGCCCTTCTATCACATTACCAGTGTCTAACATCGGGGCAGTCCCCAGAACAGTCTCTCTAGTTCAGGGGTAGAGTAAAACCACACAGACATGTCCTTAGCCTCTGCATCTGATTCATCAGCTGAATCTTCTTCCTCGAGTACCTCCTGAAACTTGACAGGTCCAACCCTGTAGCAGCTCAATCTTTCTGCTGCTGTTGTCTGCAGGCAGCAGCTCGAGTGTTTGGAAGTACAGGCAGCTCTATCAAATCAGTCTCCGTTCCAACAATTTTATCTCCGATGGGAAGGAGGTGGTTCCTGTGCATTACTTTGCACCCTCTGGTTTCTCCCTCTGGTCAAATCTTGTATACAGGTAGTCCTTCCAGCTTCTCAACTACCACATACGGTGTACTTCCTACCGGTCAGTGATTTTATGTTTCCCATGTATGCCCGGACTCCTGAGTAGTACTCGGTCACTAGGCTCCAAGTCTTGTGCCCACACTTTTTTGTCATACCTTTCTTTATTGGCCTGATTTCACTTGGTGGCTCTCTCTGTGGCTAGTTGATAGACGTCATTCAACTGTTGTTTCAGCTTTCTCACATATTGCAAATATTCATTCTCTTTGATGCCATCTGCTGACACTCTGAAACACAAGTCCATGAGGAGATGGGCCTCCCTCCCAAACATCAGATGGTAAGGAGAGAAACCAGTGACATCATTTTTTGTGCAATTGTATGCATGGACCAAAGTGCTTACTCGTTGGCTCCAGGTACACTTGTCTCTTGAATCCAGGGTGCCCAGCATGTCCAATAGGGTTTTGTTGAATCTCTCAGGCTGGGGTCACCCTGGGGATAGTAAGGCATGGTTCAAGACTTTCTGATACCCCATAAGGACAAGAGCTCTTTTATGAACTGGCTCTCGAAAGCATGTCCCTGGTCTGAATGGATTCTCTGAGGGGCTCTGTAGTGGACAAAAAACTTCTCGACCAACACTTTGGCCACCGTGGAGGCCCTCTGGTCCTTGGTGGGGTAGGCTTTAGCATACTGGGTGAAATGGTCTGTAACCACTAATATGTTGGAGGTATTCTTGGAGTCTGGTTCCAACATGAGAAAATCAGTGCACAGAACTTCCATTGGTGCACTGTATAATTAGCAGGGCAGCCTTTTGGGAAAGTGCTTTTCTCTGGATACACTGTTGACAATTCTTACAATAATATTCTACATTTTCTCCCCTCTTGGGAAAATAGAATCTGCTCTTTACCAATTCCAAGGTGTGTCCACTGCCCATGTGTTCCATGTCATCGTGTAGGGTTTTCATCACCATGCTTTGATAACAGTCAGGCAATACCAACTGCACATGAGGTACCCCCTGCTGGTCCTGAGTCACTCAGTACAGCAAGCCTTCCTTTAGCTGCAACTTCGACCATTCTCGCAGTAATAATCAGGCATGTGGATCTCTAGCTTTTACTTGAGCTGGGTCTCCTTTTCTCTGAAGCACTTGAATTACCTCCCCCATAACGGAACTG
The DNA here is from genome assembly GCA_016271365.2 of Neoceratodus forsteri. Classification (NCBI taxonomy): domain Eukaryota; kingdom Metazoa; phylum Chordata; order Ceratodontiformes; family Ceratodontidae; genus Neoceratodus; species Neoceratodus forsteri. Next base: position 1,267,797,629 of record CM057449.1, on the reverse strand, counting down.
TCCTGCTGCTCTTTTCATAAGTCCTGAGTAGTCAGTGTGGTAAGGACCTCCTGTCCAGTGCAATCAGGTGGCAGTAAGCTATAGGAAGGCAACCCACAGATGCTTATTAACAGTTCACCAAATGAGGGGCATCTTTGAGAGAAGGGGACTTGTCACCATCAAACTTCTTGCACAATGCTTTTACCACTTGTTCAGGTATCTTGACCCAGCTGGAATGATCAGCCCCGAGTCAAAGGGCAGTGGGACAAGGCATCGGCATCTATATTATTCGGCCCAGGCCAGAACTCTACGCTGTAGTCATAGGTAGACAGGGCCAACAACCACTGGTGGCTGGCAGCATCTAGTTTGGCTGTGGTCTGTACATAAGTAAGTGGGTTGTTGTCAGTCTTCCCAGTAATCTTTGCCCCATACAGGTAATCAGGAAATTGGTCCACAATAGCCCACTTCAACGCTAAAAATTCCAGCGTGTGGATGGGATACCTTCTGTCGGAGGAGTTGAAACTCCGGTTTGCATATGCCACTGGGCACAGACCCTCTGGATATTCTTGATACAATACTGCTCCTAGGCCACTGAAACTTGCATCCATATGTAGGATATAGGGTTTTCTGTGGGTTGGCATAGGCAAGCACTGGCGCATGAGTCAGGCAGTATACAATGTCCTCAAATGCTCTATCACACTCCCTGGTCCACTGGGAACCAAAAGGTTCAGATGGTCAAACATATTTAGGTTGTTCAGCTTGGCCTCCTGGGGAGGGGTCTTCTTGCTCTTATATGTCAAAGGATACCCCTGTAGTAAGTTCAAAAGAGGCCTGACTATTCTGGTGTAGTCCCTCATGAATCTCCAGTAATATCCACAAAAACCTAGCAGTCTTTGTAGTTCTTTCAGGTTTCTGGGTTTAAGACAGGTGGTGAGGGTCTCCACTTTACTGGGGTTGGTCTGAATACCCTTGGCAGAGATGATGTGTCCAACATATCTGACCGAGGCCTCAAAGAATTGGTACTTATCAACAGAGAGCTTCAGGCCAAATTCTTCCAGTCAGTCTAACACCTTTAGCGGCCATGATTCATATTCTTCCAACATCTTTGCAAACATGATAATGTTGTCTAAGTAAACCAAGCACTCCTGCAGGTTCATGTCCCCCACAGCCCTTTCCATAAGGTGCTGAAATGTTGCAGGGGCACCCGAAATGCCCTGAGGCATCCTCAAAAATTCATAAAATCCTAGGGGCATATAAAAGCTGTCTTCTCCTGATCCTGCGGGGCCATGGGAATTTGATAATACCCACTTCTTAAGTCCGAAACCAAAAACCATTGGCTGTCGTTGAAGCAGTCTAGAGCATCTTGTATTCATGGCATCGTAAATTGATCTGGCACCGTGTTCTTGTTCAAGGTGTGGAAGTCCACGCACATCCTAGTAACCCCACTCTTTTTCCTCACCACCACTATGGGTGATGCAGATGGACTTCTGGACTCCTGGATGATGTCTGCAGCCATCATCTCCTGAAGTGCCCTCTTACATCATCTATGTCCGTGGGGGCGAGATGTCTGGATCTCTCCTTTAAGGGGCACTCATCTGTGAGCCTTATGCGATGCTGCTCTCCCATAATGCAGCCAACATCCCACTTATGCAAAGAAAACCTGTCTGTCCTGGCAGTCAACTTCTTCTGAACATGCTCCTTCCACTTCTCCGAGATGGGGGAGTTACTCAAATCAAACAAGGCAGGATCAATGCTACCATAATCGGTTCTTCCTCGAGTAGCAGGCTGCACTGCTGTGTTGGCACAGTATACCCTGGCTAACGTCCAACCCCTTCTGACAACCACCTCTCTGTCGGTTGTGTTCCTCACTCGCACTGCCACTCTTCAAACATAGGCATGCACCTGAGCCATTAAGACACTGGGTTTCACTAATAATCCGGCCAGCAATCCATGTTTCTCAGGGGCATCTAGTATTACAATTTTGTTCTTCACCCCCTGTTTTAGCTGCACTACTTTGTGATATTACACTCTGCATTGGGGGGAAACACAATCTCCTCAGCATCTCTCCTCCAGACTATGCCCACAGATTCATCTCCATCTTCGGGGGGGGAGGTCGCCCTTGTCTCTTATAGGCCTCCTGGACCACTGGATGAATGGGTAATTTCTTCCCTTGCTGTTCTGCTTCTCTGGCCTGGCAAAGCTGAGCAAGCCTCCCAAACATGTGGCCATTTGTGCCCACCAGCACCAGTATCTCATCATACACACCAGTCTCAAGACAGATTAAACCCAGGGTCTCAACTGCATCTCCCACTCCAGCTAAGTTACTACGATACTCTGGCATATCTGAGGTGGGGTAACATTTCTCACTAAGCCCCCACATGTGTAGTCTTTCCAAAGGTTGTAACTCCAGGTGGGATAAGTGTCTGTCATACCAGATCTTGAAGATGACAGTAACTTGGGAACCACTGTTAAGGATGGCACAGGTGGGGACTCCCTCTGTGGTGACAAGGATTTCAGTTGACGGTCCCACTAACCTGTGCATATCAAAGGGTGCATTTGAGGTGGCTTTCACTGAAGAGGCTATTACATTAGCAATGGAGCTGGACCTACATGGGGCCTGGTACACTCCTTTACTGGGCCCCACTGAAATTTCTCTGTGGCTTTCCTTCCCTGCCAAAGAGTCTGTTAGGGACTCAAAGGAGATCTGCTGGTGCCTGGCACCCTCTCCAGTAATGCCTATTCCTTCCACAACAGTAACAGATCATTCCTTCTCGCTTAGGTCTCAGGAGGCGGTTGGGGTGGTGGATAGCTTGGGGCTACTGGGTACACTAAGGGAACAGAAGGGGAAAATATGGTGATTGCAAAGGGAACAGGAGGGAAAACTAGGGCTATTGCTTGGGCCATAGCTAGGGGTTCACGATCCCCTGCTCTTACCACCACCTGGGTCTTTAGCTCATGTACAGCTTGATTCAGTTTCTGCAACCGGGCTTCGATCTGAGATATTATAGGGGGCAGTGTAGTTGACACCCTCAGGCCCATCACAAGAAGGGTGGCAGAGGCTGCCTGAGTGGACTGTCAGTGAAAGCTTCAGGGGTCCTAATAGGACCAACACCAACCTTATCCAACATTTCCCTGACTTCCTGCAGTAACTTTTTTGCCTCAGAAACCTCAGCCACAGAAGTGGCTTCCTGGACCTGGGCAGTAGCTACTAAAGTGGACCAGACCCCCATTTGGTGTCCCTTTCCTCCACCTCTCTCACGTCCCTAAGCAGCACCCAGAGCGGAGGTGGATTACTCATTTTGTCTTTAGGCCCAACTTTAGTAGCAACAATTCAGACTACCAATCACCCCTCAGTACTTGTTCTAACCTAGTCTTATTAAAATAAGAGGCCTGGGTCCTCCCTTCCTATATACCTTCTGCAGGGCCTTCTCCAGCTTCTGCACATAGTCAGACTGGGGTTTCCCCTTCTGTGGACAAAGCAATGGGGCCTGATGGGATTCATCCCAGAATTCTAAAAGAACTAAGGGTAGAACTAGTGACACCACTGACTACCCTCTTTAACAAATCATGGAAGGATGGGGTGGTACCCGAGGACTGGAGGAGGGCAGATGGGATTCCCCTTCACAAAAGTGGGAGCAAAGCGGAAAACTACAGACCTGTTAGTTTAACCTCAGTGGTAGGGAAAATGATGGAATCACTTCTGAAGGAAAGAATTGTCGAGTATGTAGAGGCCAGAGGGGCACAGGACCCAAGGCAGCATGGATTCACAGCGGAAGGTCATGCCAGACAAATCTGATAGATTTCTTTGACTGGGTGACCAAAGTAGTAGATCAGGGAGGGGCTGTGGACATGGCCTACCTAGACTTTAGCAAGGCATTTGACACAGTCCCACACAAAAGATTAATATACAAGTTAGCCAGCCTGGGAGTGGGTCCCAAGATGACTGCCTGGGTAAAGAATTGGCTGGAGAATAGGACACAGAGAGTAATAGTAAATGGAGTCCACTCTGAAGAAAGGGGGTTAGTAGTGGGGTACTGCAGGGTTCAGTATTAGGACCGGTCCTCTTCAATGTCTTTATAAGCAACATTGCAGAGGACTGGAAGGAAAAGTATGTCTCTCTAGATGACACAAAGATCTGCAACAGAGTTGATTCACAAGGTGGGGTGGAAAGGATGAGAAGGGACTTGTCAAGGTTAGAGGAATGGTCAAATGTATGGCAGCTTAGATTCATTGCTAAAAAGTGCAAGGTAATGCACCTGGGAAACAAAACCCAGGGGAAGAGTACACAATGGGGGTGAGATACTAATAACAAAATGGAAAGGACCGGGGGTAGTCATATCAGATGACCTAAAGGTGGGCAAGCAATGTGAGAGGGCAGCAAGGAGGGCTGGGGGGATACTGGGATGCATAGGGAGAGGCATCACCAGTAGAAAACAGGAAGTTATTATCCTTCTGTACAGACAGCTGGTGAGACCCCATCTGGAGTACTGCGTGCAGTTTTGGAGACCCAATCTCTGCAAAGACATAGACAGTATAGAAGCTGTCCAGAGGAGGGCAACTAAAATTGTGCAGGGTCTGCACTGGAAGACATATGAAGAGAGACTTAAGGAGCTTAATATGTATAGCCTCGAGGAAAGGAGGGAGAGGGGGGACATGATAGAAACTCTCAAGTACCTCAAGGGAATCAACAAAGTCCAAGAGGGTAGCATCTTTCAAAAAAAGAGGTGTGCAAGAACAAGGGGGCACAATTTGAAGATAGAGGAGGGCGGCTCAGAGATAATTTAAGGAAGTATTTTTTTACAGAGAGGGTTGTGGATGCATGGAACAGCCTTTCGGAGGAGGTTGTGGAGTCAAAAACAGTGGTGGAATTCAAGCATGCATGGGACAGTCATAAGGCAATTCTAGGGGTGGGGGTAGGAAGAAGTAGGCTGCTGGTTAACTAGGATCTGCACCTTATCCACTAGGTAAGAAAATGAGCAGACTGGGTGGGCCAAGCGGTCCTTATCTGCTGTCAAATGTTATGTTTCTATGTTTCATATCACTTGCATTCGAATCTGATAGAGACCTGATTGTCAGACTTTCTAAGGTTAAAGGCACATTAATTTACAAAAAAGTTCATTTTTATGTTTATCAGGACTTTTCTTTTGCCACTCAGCAAAGAAGAAGAAGAAGAAGAAAGCTATTGGCCTTTAGGCAAGACATTTTGGAACTGGATGCAAAATACCAGTTGTTACCCCCAGCCAAAGTTTGGATTACTTCCAAGAATACGGAATACATTTTCTTCGATCCTGATCAGATTTCTGATATTTTACATCACAATATAAGGAGCAAAGCTCAGATGGGGAATTAACTTCTGACAAGGAAATGCCTCAGATGGCAGCAGAAATGGAGGCATTCGAGGGCTTTTGTGGGCTGGGAATTTGTTTGCTGGATAATGGCTTAATAATGGTTTATATTTTTGAGAGGTATATGGTTGTGTAATAATTATGTATTATATTAAAGACCTGAATGAATTAGTTAGCTGGCATGCTTTAGTCTTAGTATTAAGAATTAAGAAATTCATTTAATGTTTTTGCTTCCCCCTCCAGGATGAATTGGACTTGTTTATTTTCTTTCTATATTAATGGTCTAGCCAGGCTATTTTCTATACAATGTCTCATTTTTGTGAAGTCTGCCTTCTTAAAGTCCAGAACTGTTATTTTGGAGTGATGGTCGCTGGATCCCAAGTGGCTCTGTACTACTATGTCGCTAACTATCACCATTTGTGAGCACCAAGTCCAGGGCTGCTTGTCCCTTAGTGGGTTCCTGAAAGAGCTGCTTCAGGCCTGCTCCCTGGAAGGCCATGAGAAAGTCTCTGTTCCTTGTATCCTCTGCCTGTGTCGCAGGTCTGTAGATCACCCCCACCTGTATGCACTCACCCCTACCAGCCTCAAGGGTGATCCACAGTGCTTCAGCTTCATCCTGATCCCGCTGCACCTCAGTTGCATTTATGTCCTTGTTTATATATATTGCGCCCCCCCTTTCCCTTTCATGTCCCTCCTGAAGAGGTTGAATCCAGGTATCATCATATCCCAGTCATGATTTTCACTGTGTCAGGTTTCAGTTATTGCTACCCAGTCCAGCCCTGCCTCTGCTATTGTGGCTATTGTGGCAGAGAGGTCATGTATCTTATTTGCCAGGCTCCGCGCCTTTGTATACATAGCCCTCCAAACCTGGCTGTTGCCCTTGTTATTACAATTTTCCCTTCCTTTTTGAATCTTTCCCATTTCACATTGCTGGTTTCATGTGACTTTAGGCGTGTTTGTTGTGGCTTCTTTTTTTACATGACAGAGAGTCTAAATAAAAGGCTATTTATCTGACTAGTGAGTGGTGACCAGTGGGGTGCCCCAGGAGTTGATACTGGCACCAGCATTGTTCAACATTTATGTGAGTGGCATGCAGTACTCAAAGGGAGGTTGGATGACAGAGTTTGCAGGTGACACCAAAACTGGCTGTGAAGTGACTACTATAGAAGGAATACAAAAGCTACAAAATGAACTAAATACACTCAGTGAATGGGTAAAGGGTACTAAAATGAAATTTAACCTGGACACATGCACTATATTGCATTTTGGGAATAAAAATACTAAGTCAGAGTATAAGTTAAATGGCATAAGACTATGGGAAAGTACATGTAAAAATGATCTGGGGATACTGGTATCAAATTCATTTAGGCATATATCACAGTGTGTTAGAGCAATTAAGAAAAGTAACAGAATACTGGTTTGCATAAGGAGGAACTTAGTAAAGATAGGACAATGAATTTTGTGGAGAATTTTGGAGCCCAGATAACAGAATGGACATTATCCGACTGTAGGTGGTACAGCAAGGGCAACAAGAATGATCAGGGATGTATGAGGGAGAGATTATAACACAAGACTTAAGGAGTTGAGCCGGCCTGCTAGTGTAGCAGTAGTGCTACTAGTGAGCCAACCTCGGGAATGAGCTTGGATCATCAGAAGCTGGCTGTGGGAGGAAGATCCAGCCTCCCAAGGGATGCTTGCCTCCTCTGGGGTGGGTGGGTCACCATCTTCACTGCAATACTGCCACATGGGTGACAACAGCTGGCAGTGCAGTCGAGAGCCCCATGGGAGGCACCGACACAGATGGGGGTCCAGCATGGTAGTATGCTTAGGTGTGCATACATGTGTTGGCCCTCCTGTGCATGCCTGTGTCTGTGGGGATGGGGAGAAAACAAGAAAAGACCTCACTGCCCAATGGGTAGTGGACCCCCATGAACCAAAGGAGATAAGATCTATAACCCTCATCTGACCAGCCTGACAGGGACCTAACAGGTAGAGGAGAGATCATCCCCTCTTCTCTGTCTGCTGGGATGGCCACAGCAGCATGGAGGCAGGTGGCTGACAGAGGATGGAGTCTGGCAGAGCCAGGCATCTAGGGGAACCCAGACAGAGGTAGGCAGTGGCATAGAAGGGGACACAAACAGAGCATTAGAAAAAAAAAGACTTAAGGAGTTGAATCTATTTTCATTGGAAAGGAGGAGGGGGGGTGATATTATCTTGGTGTATAGAGCATCTAGGGATAAGGATTTGCATAAATGTCTTGCACTGTTCCCCAAACAGGTGGATCGAAGTTTAAGAGGACATACTTACCTGTTAAGGGACAAATTATTCAGGACAGAAAGAAGAAAGTATTGGTTTTCTCAGAGAGTGGTGGAAACTTAATGCTTTGCCAAAGGAGGTTGTAGATAGTAAGACCATGGTGAATTTGAAAAAGAAATTAGATAGGCATGTGGTAAATAGATTTCAAAATCAACAGCTGAGGGTATCCTATTGAAGGAGCGATGGAATCAGGGCGACAACCAGTTTGCCTGTCATAGCTGCGAACTGGTTGTCGGTGCACCCTGCAGTGGGAGCACCAAGTGGGTGTTGCACACTCTCCCCAATACACCGCTACTGTGAAGGTGATTATTATACCTTTTGGGGGGTGCGTTTGGCTTTGTCCCCTGCAAAGATCACTGATGTGCCCCACTGCACACTGATGCAGGTAAACCACAGCTGAGATAGCAACAGAAAAACATGAAGGGCCCTGGTCTACTTTTGTCTGAACCACCTGTGAACCTATGAACATTTAACAAACAAAACGTGTGTCTGGCTGTAAAAGTTTACTGCATGATTGTGAATCTTTTGCTATGGGACAACGACAAGAAACCTGTGGTGTTGTCATCAGCTCAGTATAACCTAGTAACGTAGTAACATGGCAGTCTAAGTTCAGAAGGGACCTCAGTCCATCAAGATTGCTACCCCTGCTTCATAAGCAGGGACCAGCAAGCATGCTGTTCCAACATGTACTAATTTATAGGGATTCCACATCCATTCTTCTTCCCATGGTACACTAATTTAGGAGGTACGCATACATTTGTCCAGGTTTACCTGAAAGGCCTGTTTGTCTGGGCTGCTCCATAGATTAGCAGCTGAACACTAAACTGCACAACTACCAAAATTCAAAGGCACTATAGGGAATATGTGATGGGTGATCATGAGATATGATATTTATCTTCATGAGTCGTCAGTGACCTCTTGACTTTCATGAGTGGCGAAGCCATGAGGGAAATCAAAAGAGGTCACTGACCACAAGTGAAGATAAATATCATATCTCATAAGCACCCACCACATATATGGCTGATACGCTATACATTAGTGTTTCTAAGCTAGTTTTATTTTATTTAAAAGTGAAAGTTTCCCGTAGGATAGGAGATTCACAGGGCTGGCAGCACCCATGCATTGTTAGAGATAGCTTGTGCTGGCTGGAGCATGTGGATCTATCGATGGCTAGGCACAGATGACAGAAAAGGTTCTTTTTGACGTACCCAACTAGCTAGATACATTTTATGATATGCCATACTGCAAAAATAAAAACAATTATCTAGCTAGTTACATACGAACATACGAAACTGCCAGCAGATATATAGGCCACACGGTCTATCAAGTCTGCTCAAGTGTGCAGCTAGCCATCCACTTACACTGCAGGTGCCCTTCCCTCCCTTCCCCACATAATGGTGACCCTCCCTCTGCCCACTGACTTATAGGAAACCACCTCTTTGGGCAGCTTGTTCCACATGGACACCACCCTTTTGTGAAAAGTGCCTCTTCATTTCTCTCCTGAATCTTCTACCCTCCAGCCTTAGCCCATGCCCCTCATGTCCCTCCTCCCTCCCTCCCTCCTTTACCTCATAACTCCCTCTGTACCAGTCTTGTTTATATCCTTCATATATTTAAAGGTCTCTATCACAGCCCCCCCATCCCTCCTCTTTTCCAGGGAATACATGTTCAGTTCCTTCAGCCTCTCCTTGTAGTGTTTGTCTTCCATTCCCTGGACCATCCTTGTGTGTCTGTGTTGAACCCCCTCCAGCAACTTAACATCCTTCTTCAAGTATGGGCACCGGTACTGCATGTAGTATTCCAGGTGTGGATTCACCAATGACCTGTACAGTGGTAGGATCACCTCCTCTCCCCTGGAGGTGATACTTCTAGCAATGCACCCCAGCATCTTATTGGCTTTAGCTGCTGCTTTCCTGCACTGTGCCGAGTGGTTAATCTTCCCTATTATTATCACCCCAAGACCTTTCTCCTCCTCTGTAATGGTTATCTGTACCCCTCCCAATTGATAACACCTCCTTGGGTTTTTTGCTCTCAAGTGCATGACTTTGCACCACATTGAACCCCAGCTACCATGTGTCTGACCAGTCCTTAAGTTTAGCCAGATCATCCTGCAGCCCTTGCCAGCCTACTGTGTCATCCACCACCACTCTGATCTTTGTGTCATGTGCAAAAAGGCTAATCTTGTTCATAATGCCATGCGTGATGTCGGCTATGAAAATGCTGAACAACACCGGGCATAGTACCGAGCCCTGCGGCACTCTGCTTGTCATAGCCCTTGGAGACAAGAGTTCCCCTCCCACCGCTACCCTCTGCTGCCTCCCCTGCAGCCAGTTCTTGATTCAATTCACCATTTTTGTCCCTGCTCCCTGGTATTCCACCTTGTTAATCAGCCTCTCGTGTGGCACTGAATTGAAGGCCTTGCTGAACTACAGATACAGGACATCCACTGTATGGCCCTTGTCAAGTGCCCTAGTCAACCAGTCATAACAGTCAACCAGGTTGGACTGGCAGGATCTTCCAGAGACAAACTCATGCTGCTTATTGTCCTGGAGACCATTACCTTTCAGAAAGGTTACCAGCCTCTCCTTAAGGATTGTCTCCATTAACTTCCTAACAATGGATGTAAGGCTTACTGGTCTATAGTTGCCTGGCTCATCCTTAAGTCTGCTTTTGTGGAGGGGCACAACATGAGACATCCTCCTATCCAGGGATATGCACCCCATTCCCAGAGAGGTAGTGAACAAGTTAGCTAATGGCTCTGCTAGGATCTCTGCCAACTCCTTCAATACCCGGGGGTGTATGTCATCTGGGCCAGATGCCTTATTCACCTTTAGTGCCCTCAGACATTCCAATACCCTGTCCTCTAAGATTGCCCCATCTGTCATCCCCTCCCCGTGCCTACCCTTCCTAACCCATGAGGCAGAGACCCCCCTTTTCCTTAGTAAATATAGAATAGACGTACTTATTGGGTGCTCCTGCCTGATCCGCCCCCTTCTATGCCCACCCCCAGCCATCCTAACCCCTACAATTTGATCCTTACAATTTGTTCTTTTCCTTATTTACCTGAAGAAGTAATTTTCCCCTTCCTTGATGCCTTGTGTCAGTCTAAGCTGTCTTAAAGCCTTTGCTGCCCTGACTGCTCTGGTCACCTCTTTTGCTTTCTTCAGGTACTCTTCTCGATCTTCCCCCAATTGGATCTCTTGAATCTTCTGAAGGCTGCTCTTTTCACTCTCACCTTATCCAGCACCTCCCCGCTTAACTAACTTGTTTTTTTGGACCTAGCTTTTTTACTTCATATCCTAGTACAAGAGCTAGTGGCCTCTGCAAGCCCTAGCTTGATAACTTCCCAGTTCTAATTAGCATCCATGTGTGGATGGATGCTGGCTAGGTGCCCTGCCACTATTTCCCCCATCCTACCAAAGTCAGCTCTCCTGAAGTCCAACACCCTGGTCTCTGTTCTTGCAGCCTCCCTGCCCATGTTAAGTGTGAACCACACTGTGGTGGTCACTCCCTGCCAGTGGAACCTCCACCTCCTGCTCTCTTACAGATTCTCTATTGGTCAGCACGAGATCCAGAATGTTGCCTGACCTGGTTGGCTCATTTACTATCTGTACCAGGAAGCTGCCCTGGAAAGCCTCCAGGAGGACCTACTCCCGAATGCTCAAGGTGGCTGGTGTGCTCCAATCTACCCCAGGCAGATTGAAGTCCCTCATGATACGGTGTTACCCTTCCTGCTGGCCCTTTTTATCTGCTCCACTAATTCTCTGTCTAACTCCTCCATCTGAGATGTTGGCTGTACACCACTCCCATCCTGAGTGTCCTGTTCCCCGAATCCTGGAATTGTAACCATAACGCCTCAGTTCTACTCTCCTCCCCCCTCCTCCTCCTTGGCACACTTTATTCCCTCTGTTACATAAATAGCTACCCCACCTCCTTCCCTTTTCCCTTATCCTGCGGTATAGCCTGTATCCCGGGATCACCAGGTCCCAGTCCTGGTATTGGATAGCTCAGGTTTCGGTGACAGCAGCTATGTCCACCTCCCTCTCCAACATCAGAGCCTGCAGCTCAGCTGCTTTGTTCTCCAGGCTCCTCGCATTTAAGGAGTGGTAGTTGGTGTTCTCTGCTACAGTGTGTTTATTTAGTGTAAAAAATGCTAATTTTTTTATTGTATAAACATGTTTATTTGTGCAAATTAGCAGAAAATTACAAAACACCAGAAACAACAGCAGCAGTCCCACTGATCCCTGAAGCATTTTGTGCCTGCACAAAGGCTTTTTCTAAAAGGTGCAACCTACTTGTGGCTAGTAAATTATATAGTCTTTTTATTAAACATACATGCACACCAAAATGTCTGTAGTAACAAAGAAGCCTTAGCCACTGGGTGCCTACAGGGTTAACAATAAAAATGCCTAGTGAAAGTGCAAAAAATGAAGGATACCTAAATAAATATACCAACAATTCATTAATGCTCATTAAAAAAATTCCTGAACTGGTCTAACAGCCCCCACTAATCCCATTAAATCACATGGGATCTACAGTGGGGCCAGCCACAGTGTTACAAACTAACTTGCAGTGAATGACATGTCATAAAATACTGCATGACAGGAGGATTTACTTGGCACTGAATTATACTGCTCCCTGCAATGTACTACTGTGGCATTTTGTGATACACTGCAGCATTACTGTGTTGCATCCTGGCTGGCACCACTGTATACAGTCTGTGTTCTGGAATGTACTACCAGTTTCTCATCAAATGTTTTCATCACTCTGTATCTGTAAAAACATTAATAAAGCTACAAACATTAACATAGCTGTGGAGATACAGTTTGATTTGCATTCAGATATGGTAATAAATAACATTCACTGCTACATATCCAACCTCTGTGATTCTAAGAATTGTGCCAGCTCAGGCTTACGTTATCATTTAAGCCTGGCCAATTTCAAAAATCCAAATGTTTAGCCGGCCTGGTGGTGCAGACGACCGAGGCATTCTGCCTTACCTCATGTCATGATGACGACCTGGGTTTGGGAATGACCTTGGGTCATCGGGGAATTGGCACGGGGGGGGCAGGAGTAAGCAGCCTAACAGCAGCTCTCCTCTCCCCGGGGAGTTTGTCACCCCCCTGTAGTTCCGTCGCCACCAGGTGGAGGTCTGGTGGTGGCGTACACTGGAAGGGGTGGCATACAAGGAGGGCATCTCAAAGCATGGCGAGCGCATTCCTCCACACGTGTGCATGCATACCTGAGATGGAGGGGCGCCAAAAATGGGGATAGAAAACTATAAAAATATAAATAAAAAAAAAATCCAAATGTTTTCTCTCTTTTTAAAGATCTGATCACAATTTCTCCTCATTCATTTTTTTGTGGATGCTCAAAGCCCACGAATGTCACACGGTATTTAGATGATTCCCTATAGCTTAAGTGTTTGACAAGAGCTTCTCCTGATTCCCATTAGCAATTTTCTGCAGGTGTTCTTTAGTCTAACCTTCATCTGTCTAATGGTCTTGCCAACATAGCAACATCTGCATGAACACAGGGGTAGTGAACCACACCCTCTGTCATGCAGGTAATAAAACTTGAGATTTTAACAGTGGTGTCCGTTCTGGGGTTCACCACTGTTGTGTTATTGTCAAGCCCACATAATTTATGCCTACCACATTTCCGTCTGCCATCCTGCAGTGGTGGTAGTCAGGAGAGGGTCAGTACCTGGCTCACTGGTTGCACTGGCTGAGCCAGTTGGTCCTGTAAATTCCTTCCCCTTTCGTATACCAGTTTTGGGGGACTGATGAAAGCTTTTCAAATTTTGGCAGTAGTGCAGTGCAGTGTTCAGGTGCTGACCCCCCCCCCAACACACACTTCCTCTCCATTTATTCATATAGTATCAGGTCATGGCAGTGAGGATTTGGTGGTGTGGTCTTATGTTCAGTTTTGTTCAATGTGTTCACCACTCTCTGGGAGAAGAAGTACCTCCTGACATTACCCCTGCATTTACAATCTTTAAGCTGCAGTGCATGTTCCCTTGTCCTGGTGGAACACACCAGACCAAACATCTACATCTGCTCAGCCTTGTCAGTACCCTTCAGTATGCAGAAGACTGAGGTCATGTCTCCCCCACCCTAACCCCCTTTTCTCCAAACATTAACATGTTAAGGGTTTTCTGTCTCTCCTCATAGCTTTTAGCCTCCATTCCAGTGATCATCTACCAGCACATGAAGCAAAACTCTTAGTCTGCTCTAAAAGCGTGAGCTAATATTTCAGGACAGATTCTACTCTTCTTTTTTTTTCCAGCACAAAGTCTCTTTCAGTAAACAGAGACAAGTTATTCATCAGAAAACCAGGTCATCCATCTTTGTAAATAGGGGTGACAGTTTGAGTTGTATGTAGGCAAGGTGTTTGTACAGCCACCAAGAATTCTTGCCATTGGCATTGAAGGTTTAATGGCATAATGTGACACATACCACTAAATTTTCTGCGAAGTCAGCAAACAACTGTGGAAGTAATGGAAACGTCTGGAAGTAGCAACTGACAGAATCCCAAGAATTTCCTCCTTGATGCTTAAATTGCTATTCTTGTTTGGAAAAAAAAAAAAAACATTAAACTAGGTAGAGAGATGACAAACAAATGTTATGGAAAGAATGTTCTGATTCATCAACTTGCCACCTCTGCCCGGACACGTTGTGAAATAAGACTTTGATCTGATGAGGATTCACTTGTCAAATACTTTTAAACAAACAAATCAAGGAAGCCAAGGGCTAAAGTTAAATGATCTCACAAACAGTCAAGAAAGCTATATGAGATGACAGTTTATGAAATTTGATTCAAGCAATTCAGAAGACTGATCCCAACTTGACTGCGCATTATCTAATACTAGAGGAAGCAAATTAATGAATGTGTGAAGGGGAATGGACTGATTGTACACTTCTTCACTGTCTTTTTTTCTATTAAACTTTTTTCTCTCCCCACTCAGTGTGCCCCTTTCCTCATGGCACCACCCAGCACTGTCACTGACCTTTTCAGGGACTTATCCACAACTTACCTGGAACTACAGCTGTGGTGGGCTATTTGCCCTGTCAGTTGTACATGAGTCTGTGGCGGGTGCCAGCACTGTCCCTGTAGACTGAGTTTTTCCATTTTCTCTGCTGAGGGTGCAGTGGTGTACATGCATGCTGGCTACTGCTCATTCTCCTTCAGTTTATGCCCACTGTGCTGCCATCTGGCTATAGCCAGGTGGCAGTCAAGTTGCACGATGCAATGACTCCCTTCCTAAAGGAGGAGCACCATGCTTGGGATGCTGAGCCCCCCTTCCCCCCTGCTGACACCTAAGCAACTCAAGTTTGTTTCTAAACTCAGGTTACTGGCATTGGCATAATCAGGGGCAGCATTACTGCTGCACTACTGAACCCTAGATTTTTCACCCTCCTGCTATATCCTATGAAATGGTGCATAAGAATGTGTGAAAACATCCTTCAGTGTAATTTGAAATAAAATGTCTGACTTTGGATGATGACCACAATTATCCAAATGTTCCATCCTGAGAATGCTGATTAGAGATGCAGCGAATTTAAAATCCACGGCGTAGTGGATGCGAAGTAGCCACTTCACGTCATCATAAACTATGCGAAGTGAGCACTGCAAAGTGCTCACTTCGCCTCCCCATACTGACTTTGCATTGTCATTCCACTTTAACGCGAAGTAAGGTGAAGTGACAACAATATAGGCAGCCCCCACACATTACATGGTTTACAGTACTGTAAGTCACATGCTTTAGCCAGGCAGGAAGGAAATGAGTCAGAAAAGCAGTTAGTTTCACTTTCTCTTTTGCAGTGGTAGAAGGAGGAAGCCTTTTGGGTGTAGAGAGAGAGAGAGGAGAGATTGTTACATGGTAGTTGGTATCTTGCAATTTGACCAGAAAAAAACAGCTTTTTTAAAAGCCAGATCTTTGTTTTTTTTTGTAGTGTGTTTTTTCAATTCATTTTTGCTACTGATTTTTTTTAATAAGTTTTGTTTTGTGTGTGACTGTGTGTGTGCGTGTGTATGAGACTGTGAGTATGTGTGAAGGAGTATTGTGAGGCGTCAGTCACAGTCTGAGGGACTTGTGCACGATGGACCCGGGAGGAGAGTCTGTGGCCCATGGGCGTGGGCAGAGGTGAGGAATGCGCACACTTGGGTGCGGTCAGGTGTCATTGGACCACTCCCGACTGTTTGGTGTTGCGTCTCCCCCTCTGGAAGCAGCAGCAGCACCAGTGCCACCAGCAGTGGCACATCCACTGAGTCCGCCACTACTACCACCACCAGTAGCAGCTGCAGGCGCTCCAGCAGCACCCCCTCCACCACCTCCACAGCCGCAGATGGAGTCCCAGGTGACTGAAGGTGCTTCTGGCAGTACATCTGGTCCCCCCTGCAACTCCCCAGTGTGGCAGTTTTTTAACTGTGTGGGGGGCAGCACCATTGTGATTTGCCATTTGTGTGGTGTGCAGGTGTGCTGTGGCCCCCAGGGGACACATTTGGGAACCAGTGGCCAGCACACACACATGGAAAACCACCACAAGGTGGAGTGGCAGGCTGCCACCGAAGGGGCCAGGCGTCCACCTGCTGGCCCTTGTGTGGGAGTGGCAGAGGGTGCTGGAGGTGTTGTGCCTTGCCACTTCAGCAGGAAGAGGGCAACAGCAGCAGCAGCTGCTCCACCACCACCACCACAGCCACCAGCACCACCCTCACCACCACCACCACTACTACCTGGCTTTCCTGCTGCAGTGGACCCCGCCACAGTGCCTGCAATGCAGGCAGACATTGCACTGGTGTAGGCTGCCCTTGAGGAAAGCAACAAGAGGGTGGGTGCTGTGTAGCAGCAGGTGGAACAGATCCTGCAATAGCAGCTGCACATACTGTCAATGCTCCAGCTGCTGCTGAAACACCATGGAATCCCCATTAAGGTATTTTTTTCAGGACTCCTCCCGCGCCCCCCACTGCTGTGCTGTAGTGTTTTGTGATTTGTTTTTTGTTTAGTAATAGACACTTGCCCTTTTGTTATAATGCAGTGCCTCAGTAATATTGACTTTCTGTTGTGGAGTGCTTGTGGAAAAGCTGGTGTGAGCAGTGCAAGTATGATGTGCTAAATTGCATGTGTGCATTCAGTGTTGTTTCCTGTGTGTGTGTGTGACATCAGACATTGTGCAGCTTCTTGCAAACATATATTGCTGACTTGTTGCAGTGTTTATGGTATAAAGAATAGTGAGCAGAATAATGTATATTTTATTGTCACCATCATCATCAGTGGACTAAGTGATATGATACTTTTTCAGGGGTGTCTGGCCAGGGTGCACCTTAGTCACATACTGCACACATAACTTTTAGGAGAGCATGTGTTTTTTGTGCTATGATCTCTGCAAAGTCAAATGTGCACTGTGAGTGACTGAGGTGCACAGTGACCCGATACCGTTGAAAAAATATATCACTTACTCCACCGGTGCTGATGGTACCAGTAAAATATATGTCATGTATTCTTTGTCATCTTTATTCTTGAGACACTGCAACAAGTCACACCATATATATATATATATATATGTTTGCATGAAGCTGGACAATGTATGCACACAGGAAAGAACACTGATGGCACACATGCAGTTTAGCTCAACATACTTGCACTGCTCAGTCATGCTTTTTGCGAAGCATTTCAAATCCGATTCATGAGTCCCAACAAAAAGTAAACATTACTGAGGCTCCATAAATATTTTGTTTGTGAAATAGACATTAAAGAGATTCACTAACTTACAGCATTGCACCTGCTATATGGGCGCCTTACTTCCAGGGGAATCTTTCTTGCTCCACATGTCCTTACATAGTGCAATACATTTCTGTCAAAAATGCCCGTAATTTCCTTAAAGTGTGTCACGTCATGGAAGAATTCCCATTCTGAAAAGCCACCCAAATTTGGCCCCCCACTTTCAACAACATTAGGATGTGATGCCAGGGAAAGCGTGAGTGCATGCTTCATTATAGTGAATGTCCGGCAGCTTTCCGAATGTTTCTTTATATTATAATGGTTAGTTTGTGGTGAAACGTGTGGGCACGTTTCCAGTAACAAGAGCCTACACAGAGTTCCCAGATTTTTTTCTGCATACCCAAAATGCATCTGTCTTGTGTGCATACAATTGACAAGTGGTAATGAAGTGAAATGGGAGCATTACACCACATGCAAAGTCCTCCAGAATTAATGGCACACTCAGTCATGCGTGCAGTACTCGCACAGAGTTTCCAGAGTATTTCTGCATGCTCAAAATGCATCTGTCTTGTGTGCATAAAATTGACAAGTGGTAACAAAGTGAAATGGGAGCATTACACCACATGCCAAGTCCTCCAGAATTAATGGTGCACTCAGTCATGCGTGCAGTACTCACACAGAGTCATCAGAGTTTTTCTGCGTGCCCAAAATGCATCTGTCTTGTGTGCATAAAATTGACAAGTGGTAACGAAGTGAAATGGGAGCGTTACACTACATGCAAAGTTCCCTCAGAAATGATGACTGTGCGTGAACTGTTGCTGGTCCAATGTGTGCTGCAATTCCCACAAATGTAATGCAATTATCTCAACCGGATGGAAGGGTGCCCTTTGTCTGTACACTAATAGTAGCCTTGGAGAGTTGAGATACATATATATTTTTGTATTTTGTAGGTGGGGGATTGATATATATAGGCATGCACTCATTATATTGTTTTGTATCACAGGTCACAGATACTGTTGGTGTACACGTTCCAGTGCTTGATGAGAACTTTTTGCATAGAAATTTTAAATGGATAACTCTGAAGCCAATGAAGGTAAGTATTCTTTTTTTTGGGGGGGAACATATTTGCAGGTTTTTCTCATTAATGGTTTCTTATATGGTTACTTCTTCACAGATTTCATCTGCATCCTTCTCGAGATTGGTTGTTAATGATAGTCATTGTCATCGATTGAAATGACGTCTGCGTGTTGCATGTCTGCCCCAGCCCGGGGTGGGGGGGCCGGATATTGAAGAACTTCTTTGGATAAGGCAACTATGACACAACAAAGCATCTGGAAGTTTCCTAAAAAAAGAAATGAATGACTTCTTACAACTTTATTGTCCCTGGTTTTCAATCTCAAGTCAAGTTACATTTCAAAACCACATCTTATCAAGTAACACAACCTGTGTGCAACTTTTTCAACATTTACTGCAGTCTTTTTAAAAAATTGAACAGATGAAATAAAATCTTGATACTTACATGTATGGATTTGAAATGGATATTCCATAGGTTCCTGTGTATGGTACAGTTGCAGTACCATTCATACTGACTTTCAGTGAAGGAGAGTTTTTTTGTTAACCTGTAAAAAAACAAAATAGGTGTACTGTATCTGTTTGACCATTGCAGCTCAGAAAAGCTACAGAAAACAAAACATACAACTAAAGGAAGTTAAATAGCATAAAAAAACACTTAGTACACATATTCACTTTATAGTTTTAATATTAAGAAGCTTTGTGCCTGTGGCTGATGGATGTGGTCTCCTGTTTGACTCCCTCTGCCTTGGCATAATCAATGTAATGGAGAAACATTGTCTGAATGACACTGGTGGTGGGTGCTGGTGGTGATAGCTGTGGCACATGATGACATTCCCTGTGATATCTTCCTGCATCTGGTGGTGGTGGCAGTGGCTAAAATCAGTACCGGTGGTGGCATCAGTCCCGGTGGTGGTGGTCCGGGGGGTGGGCAAACTCATTCTCTGTGGTGGCAGTGGCTAACATCAGTCATGGTGGTGGTGGTCTAGGGGACAGACAAACTCCTTCTCTGTGGTGGCAGTGGCTAACATCAGTCCCGGTGGTGGTCTGGGGGGTGGACAAACTCATTCTCTGTGTTGGCAGTGGCTAACATCAGTTCTGGTCGTGGTGGTGGTCTGGGGGGGGACAAACTCATTCTCTGTGGTGGCAGTGGCTAACATCAGTTCCAGTGGTGGTGGTCTGGGGGGGCAGACAAACTCATTCTCTGTGGTGGCAGTGGCTAACATTAGTTCCAGTGGTGGTGGTCCGGGGGCAGACAAACTCATTCTCTGTGGTGGCAGTGGCTAACATTAGTTCCAGTGGTGGTGGTCTGGGGGCAGACAAACTCATTCTCTGTGGTGGCAGTGGCTAACATCAGTCATGGTGGTGGTGGTCTAGGGGACAGACAAACTCATTCTCCGTGGTGGCAGTGGCTAACATCAGGCCCAGAGGTGGTGGTCTGGGGGGTGGACAAACTTATTCTCTGTGTTGGCAGTGGCTAACATCAGTTCTGGTGGTGGTGGTGGTCTGGGGGGGCAGACAAACTCATTCTCTGTGGTGGCAGTGGCTAACATCAGTTCCAGTGGTGGTGGTCCGGGGGGGCAGACAAACTCATTCTCTGTGGTGGCAGTGGCTAACATCAGTCCTGGTGGTGGTGGTCCAGGGGGACAGATAAACTCATTCTCTGTGGTTGCAGTGGCTAACATCAGTCCCAGTGGTGGTGGTCTGGGGGGGCGGACAAATTAATTCTCTGTGGTGGCAGTGGCTAACATTAGTTCTGGTGGTGGTGGTCTGGGGGGGCAGACAAACTCATTCTCTGTGGTGGCAGTGGCTAACATTAGTTCCAGTGGTGGTGGTCCGGGGGCAGACAAACTCATTCTCTGTGGTGGCAGTGGCTAACATCAGTCCTGGTGGTGGTGGTCCGGGGGGGCAGATAAACTAATTCTCTGTGGTTGCAGTGGCTAACATCAGTCCCAGTGATGGTGGTCCGAGGGTGGACAAACTCCTTCTCTGTGGTGGCAGTGGCTAACATCAGTCCTGGTGGTGGTGGTCCAGGAGGGCGGACAAACTCATTCTCTGTGGTGGCAGTGGCTAACATCAGTCCCGGTGGTGGTGGTCCATGGGGGCAGACAAACTCATTCTCTGTTGTGGCAGTGGCTAACATCAGTCTCGGTGGTGGTGGTCTGGTGGGGCAGACAAACTCATTCTCTGTGGTGGCAGTGGCTAACATCGGTCCTGGTGGTGGTGGTCTGACTCCAGGGGGCACACCACCTTTTAACAACTTCAGTTAAAACCTGCCAACATTAACCGCATCATCATCCTCATAAAGAAAGCTGCCCCCACAGTCATCTATGTCTGAAGTCTGACCACTGGGAAATTCTATCTCCATTGTGTCATCATCTATGTCAGCGGTGGGCCATTTCATGCTGCCATTGCCAGTGACACCAGGATGGTCCATTTCTACATCACCAAAACCACCATGACTAGGCTGGCTACGAATACCGAGGTTGCAGTACATGCTGGTATGTGCCTCTCATTCAATTTTTATGAATGTTAGCAAACTAACATTTGTAGGAGAGAAGTTTGTCCGACGATCTCTGACTATTGCACCTGCTGAGCTGAATACCCTCTCAACACTTACACTGGAGGGTGGGCATGTGAGGTACTTCAGTGCCATTGCAGTTAGCTCTGGCCATTCACTGACCTTTCCACTCCAGCACAAAAAAGGATCATCAGTTATTGACAGATGCCTGTTTTCAGACAAATATGACTCAATCATTCTCTGTGCCACACTAAGTCCAGTGGTTGATGCATCATCCTGTTATTCAGAATCATTTATTTTACAAATTCCCACTTGGGACAAAGCCTCCCAAAGCAGGTTGATACCAACCACTTTGGATGACAGACCACTTGGAACTACAATCCCTTTCCTCTTTCCCCTTACAGGATATGCTTGATGGTCCTCCAGGTACACCTTTAGCCGGATTATGCTGCTGAGGTTTGCTGACCTTGGCACGTGACTTCTGTGCCGCATGAACCAAGCTCACCAGTTGCCCACTGACATTTTTTACCTGTTCAGGACCTCCCTCCAGTACTGAGGCAATTTCACGTTTGTATCGTGGGTTCAGCATTGCTGCTATAGCAAAGTTGTCCCTACGCTGAATGCTCAAAATGTGATGATTCTAGTCGAATACTGTCAACATGTGTTTCAACAACATATTGTTAGCACTGTCTCCGGCAACATCAAGGCCATGCTGTACATTCACCAATGTCTGCCTCAGCACCCGCAACAGTGGAATTGATTGGCTAATGGAGGCAGACTCACCACTCACTGCCTGTGTAGCATGTTCAAAGGATGCAAAATTGTTATTAGAGTCCAAGAGGTGTCACTGTTCAGTCGTCATATACATGGAGACCCCGGAACTGTCATGGCTAGTGTGCATCACAAGATATTCTGAGATGGCTTTATATTGTTCATACAACCTCTCTGCCATGTATAAAGTGGAGTTCTACCGAGTGACAGCTTCCAGCTTCAAGTGGTGCTGAGGGAGGCTGTTTCGCATCTGCAACTGCCGAAGTTGGTCACGGGCCTTTGCAGATCATGAAAAGTGAGAGTAGATACGGTGTGCAATTGTCAGCATTTCCTTTACATCAGGGTGCTGCAGAAACTCCTGCATCACAAGATTTAAACAATGGGCCATGCATGGAACACGAAAAAAGCCACCATTCATGATGCATTTCACCACATTTGACCCATTATCACATGCTATGAACCCAGCTCTCAGGGACAGGGGGTTCAGCCACTTGTCAGTTTCAGTCAGTACGACGTCCAACATGTTTTCACTAGTGTGTGAACAGGTCACATTGTGCATAGCAATCATTGCATGCTGTCGAATTTCTGGAAGATTGCTACCATGACACTCCACCTTACTGCACTGATTATTCACACTACCAACATCGCAAACAACCCCCGGCACCTGCGCCCAGTGTGCAGTTATACACAAATATGAACTCCCCACTGTTTTGCCACTTGTCCACATATCCATACTTAAATGGATGAATGGAGAGGAGGAATGTTGAAGGGCATGTCTTACTGAGTCAGACACAGTACAGAACAACTAGGGGACAGTACGGGTCGAAAAGTATGTCCTGGATGGGACTTTCCATTTTGGACAGGCACATGCAGCAAACCGCCAGATCCCAGAATTCTCTACAAAGGAGAAGGGCAAAAGATCAATTGCCAGCATTTCACCTACAGCAGCATTAAGTTCACGTGACACTGTATGATTGAGTGGGTACTTCGGCTTATGCGCAAAAACACTCGTGAGCTGACTTAAACATTTTACATGGGGTGTGATGACAAATGGTTCTGCTCTGCAAATGGCAGGGGGGGTGGAGCATGGATGTTTGATGAAGATGGTTGCACAGGTGATGATGGCAAACCCAGAAATGCAGTTATTTTGCCAGATTTGCCAACTGGGGTTGATGTACCACTTGCACTAGACATACTGCATTCACCACCACCACCACCACCAAAACTGCTACTCTCACCAGCACTGGACAACATTTCAAAATGATTATGCTCCTCCACCTCACCATGCCTGTATCAATTCTCTGCTCTTATTTCCTCACTACTGCACACATTTCATTTCCTACCGGACTTAACACTCATGGAAGGGGATAACATGCTCGTAATGGTTGATGACGAGGGTGAACGCCACGCTGTGGTATTTGCTGCCATCTTGCGCTGGGTCCACAGTGTCATGTGCCTATTCTTAAGATGTGTATGCTATCCTCCTGTGCCCAGATGGCTCCCCCTTTTACCTCGACTCACATGCACATAGCAAACCTGGCAGATTGCAATGGACTCATAATTTGCATCTTGAACAAAAAAATCCTAAAGAACGGATTGTGATGCTCTACTTTTAACATGTCCATGATGCTGCTTATTGAACTCCGTTCTTTTAAGCACTGAAGTGGGGGGTGTGCTACGTGATTTTTCGGGCAGTGCACACCTGGACTGCAACTGACCACCACGACTACCTATCATTATTACTGGGTCAACATCATCATCATCACCATCAACTGAAACTGGTAAATAACAAGTTTTTACGGGGGTGGATTAATGCAAACAGACCCAGACACAGCCACCTTGAATTTCTTTTTCTCCAGTTCCCAACTGGGGTCAATTACATTATCATCATATTCATCAACATCACCCACATCCACATCTTCTGCTTGGATGCTGGCATGTGGACTGCATGTTGCAACCACAGCAACATCATCATCATCACATTCATCATCATCATCATCAACACCACCATCACCTGATATTTTTTCACCACACTGTGAATCACTGCATGGACAATGTGTGACATGAACCGAGGTGGAAGAAATGTCACATTGTATGCTATAGTTGACATGATTATCAGAATTCTCAGGTTCAGTTACTGGGATGTTACTTTGAAGTATGACATCATCTACACTGACACTCACTTGCACTGCTTCACACTCCACTGTATTTTTGGACACGGTACGCTAGTCAGAAGTCAAACTTGAGGCAGCACTACTCATACTTCCACCACCAGCAATTTAACACCACTGGCTGGGACAACATCATCTCCTCCAAGTATGAGTGAAGCTACTGATTGGGTGGTAAAAAACATTGCAGGAGAAATACCTTTCCTCATATCAGCAATGCACTTCTGCGTCTGCATACTACCACACCCACAGACTATCTTACCACTGGCAGCAGTGCCATGGCGAGAACCAGCTTTGCTTGCACATCTCTTTGTGGGCATTTTGTAGGATCAACAACAGTATTCTAAACAAATTTAGATTTTGGGAACGTTCATGCTGCGTGCCCTAGCCTCATCCATGCCATAGACAGGTAGCACTTCTGAGAAAGTTACTGTGTGTGCTACTTGTCTAAGGCCCCTCCCCAACTCCACAAACTCCTGTTGCACTGCTCTGATCCCATTCTCAGCCAGGTTATTCGTCCCTAGGTGGATAATGACATCCAGCTCCCTCCCCCTTACCACTGCTCCCACGATCCTGAGGATTCATTTCTTGTCCCTCAAAGCCTTGGCGCCAGGCAGGCACCTTACCTCCCTTTCCCCCTCCCTCCCCCAGTTCTACCACCCTAACAATTGAGTCCCCCACAAGGAGTTGTTTCTTTCCCCTGTGGGGTCCTGGGCCACCCTCCTGTGGGTTCCATTGTAGAGGTTCCCAGCATCCACCTTGGTCTCCACTGCAGGTGCCTCCATAGAGGAACCATGCTTCGCCAGAGTGGCAAATGAATTGTGAAGAGGCACAACTGGAGGGATGCACCTCTGTTCCACCACCCTCACCCTCCATGAGCCCACCATGGTCCAACCACTCCTCTTTCTTGGCTACCTCTGAAATAGTGGTGGTGGCCTGGGGTGGTCCCTGGGTGGGGAAGCAGGTGTCCCGAATCCTTGCCAGATCAGCATGGAGATGAACAACCTCCTCCCTCAGACCAGAGAGTTGCCTGCAAATAGGGCAGCAATGCAGTTTCCAGAATGTCTCCTGGAAGACTGCTGCTCCACAGCCAGTGCATTGCACCACTCTCCACATGTCTGTGTCCCTTCCAGTTACAGATGCTTTTTGGTTTTTTGTTCTTGTTTTAGTGTGTGCAGGCTTGTGAATGTCTCTACCCCCTATTCAGTGTGCTGTGCCAGCCTTTTCCCTGCTGTCACTTTTGTGTAGTGGAACTACATCTGCCCTCCTCCAGTCTTCTGGAACCACTCCTGTTTCCAGTGAACTGTTAAACAGAACTGTCAGAGGTGCAGTCAGTTTTTCCCTGAGCTCCCTTAACACTGTTGGATTCACCCCATCTAGCCCCCTTGCTTTGTCCACCTTCAGATTAGCAAGTCCCTTCAGGACTCTCACTTCCAAAAAAGGGCTAGTGTCCACCTTCCTCCCTCTAAAGCTTCTGTTACTTGGTGGCCCCCCTTTCTCCTTCCTCTGTGAACAC
Organism: Neoceratodus forsteri; assembly: GCA_016271365.2. NCBI lineage: Eukaryota > Metazoa > Chordata > Ceratodontiformes > Ceratodontidae > Neoceratodus > Neoceratodus forsteri. The sequence goes on along the minus strand of CM057449.1, from coordinate 1,267,772,221 downwards.
TGAACAAAAGTATTTGTTGAGGATGTCTGCCTTTTCCTGCACCTCCTCCTCTGCACAGTCTCCCCTTCCCTTTTTAACCTTACAATCCCACTCCTTATCTTCCTTTTTTTGCTTACATACCTAAAAAATGTCTTGTCAGTGTTCGCTACTTGCTGGGCAGTTCTTTCTTCAGTCTGCACCTTTGCACTCCTTACTGCTTTCCCTGCTTCCCTCTCTTTCACCCGATATACCTCCCCATTTCTCTCCCTCTGTGTCTCCTGATACCTTCTGAATGTTACCCTTTTTGCCTTTAAATTGTCAGCCACCTGTTTTGAGAACCATAGCGCTCTCTTTTTCCCTCTTGCTTTTGCTGACTTAGAAACATAGAAACAGAGAATTTGATGGCAGATAAGGACTGCCTGACCCATCCAGTTTGCCCATTTTACCTACTCAGTGCATATACCACAGTCCCTAACTGACCTGCCACTTTCCCTCTCTTCTCTATTGCTTGTTTGATGCAGAGGTTTGTTGCCTTTACTATGCTTCCTTTTATCTTCATCTACTGTTCCTCTACCCCATGCAGGCCACCCCCCCACCACCGGGTCATCCCTGAGGCTTTCACCCATCTTTATAAAATCAGCCATCCTGGTGTACAGGACCCTCACGCATGAGTGGTTTGATTCCACAGCCATCCTTATATTGAAGCACACTGTACAGTAATCAGTGGTCCCCAAGTGGCCTCTCCCTTGTTGTCTGCAAAACTGTGCCTGTTTGTGAGTACCGGATCCAGTATTGCCCCATCAGAAAGGGGGTTCCCTGGCTAGTTTCCTGAGGAATGCCCCCTGCTGAAAGTCCTGAATGTCCTGGCTTCTAGCTGAAGCCACTGCCGGAAGGCTTTCATCTACATCCAGCAGGTTAAAGTACCCCACCAGCAGCACCTCATACTTTTCTGCCATCTTGCCAGTGGCTTCCACCAGTACCTTATCTAATTCACCCCCCTCAGAGAATACTTTGGAAAGTGTAGGAACATGAATATGCAGTATAATGAAAATAGATGTTAAGAGCATAACGTTTTCCAAAATTGGCTTTCATGGTGTTGCAAATAATTGAAATATAGTAAACATGTGCTGATGCCAAATTTGCATTCAGCGAATGTGCCAAAATCCATCATTTTGGACAACAGCAACGCACATCTGAAGAAACTTGTTTTCCCTTTGGACACTGCCACCAAGACATCATGACAAAGTACTTTTTATGGGGCCTATACACTGAGCAAGTCCAAGTTGTTATCAAGCCAGATGACCTGCAGAAGCTAGTCAGCAACACTGGAGATAGAGAACTCTTGAATATCCAGAAAAGAGGGCGAGTTAGCTGGAGGACTGTTCAGTTTACAATAGTACTATTCAAATTCATATACTATCTCCTTGGGTGAAGTTTTAAGGAAATTATCAATCAGGGAAGTTATAGAGAGGACTATGCGAGAGGCTTCCTGCTTCCTTAATTGGAGAGCAAGAAGGTGCCCTGCCTTATCCCCTTGATCAACATAAGTCGAATGCGTTTTTAGGAGGGCATACTCAGCCTGTTCCCTCAGTCTCTCCACATATTGATCCCTCAATGTTGCCAAGAGTTCCTGCTCCTCTTCAGAATCCACCAGTGAGGGACTATTCTCTAACACCCTAATCCGATCCAAGAGGAGACGAAGAGCAGCCTCCCATTTCCTCTTCTGTGCGCAGGCCATCCTGATGAATTCTCCACACAGAACACATTTAAGAGAACATCAAAGCTTATCTACATCAGAAATAGAGCTCTCATTCTGCTCCATAAAATAGTTTATGGGATCTCTAATTTTAGACAATATCGAATCCTCTTTAAGTAATTGAGTATTAAGTTTCCATAATTTATCCTGATGAAGGTTGGGCGAGAGGGTAAATTCTAGCCAAGTGAGCGAATGGTCAGATGGTATTCTAGAGGTAACCCATCCCTGTTCATCACATCAGGTAGGATAGTTTTACTAACTAAAAAGTAATCCAGTTGGAAAAGAGACCTGTGAGCTGGCGAGTAGAAGGTGTATACCCGATTGGAGGGATGTAGCACTTCCCATGGGTCACACAGACCCCCTGTATCCATGATATCATGAAGGGATCATTGAGTGGGGAGAGCCCCAGAACCCTACGACCAGTCCTATCTAAATTTGAAGCCAGGATCAAGTTCCAATCCCCGGCCAAAGTGATTGGAATGTGGACATAAGGAGCCAGTAAAGCTAATAATTCAGAAAAGAATTCAGGGGAGTCAGTATTAGGATCATGTATGCAACCTAGAAGGACTTTGGAATTATTTAGGAAATTAGCTTGTTCTCAAAGGTGTTAATCCAAGACATACATACATAAATAAACAAACAAACAAATAAATAAATAAAATATAGCACCCATTTTAATAACAGGTAATGCCCCTTAGGGTCCTCTACACTCTGTAACAGTTAGAACTTGACCTCCTTAAAAATTAACATTGTCACCCCTCTCTGGGCTGTGGAATTCCCAGCTGCAAATACCTGCCCAACCGTCTGCCTGCGGAACAGAGATCCTTCCATAGAGAGAAGATGGGTATCCTGAAGAAAATCAATTTGACAATTTAACAGTTGGAGGTGTTTTAAAATCTGGTAATGCTTCACCCTAGAGCGGGCACCTTTTTACAGTATCCTGTGTAATTGGCGACTGTAATTGATCACTTTCAAAAAGGGTGACTCAATCACGGTGCTTTTACACATGGCTACTGGCAGGGAGGGCAACAGGATGGGGTTCGGCGACTATAGCGAAAGGATGTCGCTATGTATACACTCGCACGGGGGGGGGACCACGCCGTGCGATGGATGGAATGGGAGGGAGGGTTTGTGGGGTGTAGTGTAGTGGTGGGCTGCCGAGCTGAATGTGTGGTGTGGTGGGTTGGTGGCATGCTGTGGTTGGAAGGGTGCCGGGTTTGGTTCTGGGCACATTATTTTGTTGCACCTGGTCGCATTTTTTTTCTTTGTTTTAAACCCCTCCTCGACGAGCACCCCCCCTGAAATTGAGAATCCTTTAGTTGGGGGGTGCGGGGGGCAAATCCCCTCATGGGGAGGGGATGCGGGGGGTGCAGTCCCCCACATAAAACATTAAAACCTAAGTGTCCGTCGCCATCTTGCTGTGAGCCCCAAGTCTACATCGCCAAAATTTATTTTTGCCGACGTAGACTCGTCCAAAAGGTGATCGCTATTATGTGATCGCCATTATCATATAGAACCCTTTTTACATTCCATGTGACGTACTTCATAATTACCTAGTGGAGTGTGGAGTAAATAACCCAAGTAGGTCAAGTATCTGAGACAGACTGTGAAAGGGAAAAAAGGAACCATACCTCCGATAGCCTAAATCCATCCCAAACCCCAAATAATGCAGCCTCAACCTCCATGGAGAAAAAGAGCAGACTATATAAACACAACCCAGATCCACTAATTCTTTGACACTTGGCTTCCCAGCCAATGCCCTTTGGGTTAACCATTGCCTCAGTGCTTGAGCATTGAGGTTCTTTGTCTTCCTGATCCACTAATAAGCAAAAGGCCCAGAGGAGGAGCACAGGCTCTAATCCCACTAAAATCCAGAGAGGAGGTCAAGCTTGCGTATCCCCCCAACATACCCAAACCACCTTGAAACTATAATATAAAAAAACAAGAATCCACCAAAGGTCAAAGAAACCCCCTACCTCCCCCACCAACTCCCTCCAACCCCAACAATATAACTATACCCCCCAGTCCTAATGATTGAACCTCCACACCCTCTCGGGCCATGATGCTTTTATTCCACCTGCAGCACATACCCCTCCCACGCCCCCACCCAAACATAAAATAATACACAGCAGGAAGTACCCACCAACCCCAAGACTAAACTGAATTACTATCTCAAAACCATAGTCCCCCTGCAGGCAGCCCATGAATTATTGGAACCTGGCAATTAGCACCTTCTAAAGGTTACAAAGGTATATTTAAATGAAACAAAGTTCAATATATAGAACCTTCCTGGGGTGGGAATAAATAGATCAAAATATCCCATAAGTAACGCTCCCTGGCAAATCCCCCAAATAAATCTTATAGGGCTCCATAAAGAACAGGGTAATGTTTATATATGCCAGTCCATGAACCCCTGTATGTATGCCCCCAGGGGATGCACCAAACATAAAGTTTATAAGCCACTGGAGACCAGAAGCTGACCAAGCGTCTGCTGTCAGTGAGGGTGCCAGTGTACACAGTAAATACTGATTGCCATTCAAACAGTCTAAGAAAATTACAGAGAACTGTTGGGACACAATGTTCATCCAAGGAGTCAAGGGCATTATCCACAGACAACATCTAAAGTCCCTAAAGCATAAGAAAGTAAAGCAGATCCAGGTGTCCTGCAAGTCCAAGCTCTTGTCAGTAGGTGGATACATCGTCACCTGAAAAAGGAGGGAACCAGATATAGAGGAGGAGAACCTCCCATCAACAATGAACAAACATTCGCAAGGCAACAGATATGTCCCCAGACCAAAAGAAAACTTAAGTCCTTAATCTCGAGGTACTCCATGCAGTGCGTTATGGTGTGGGTTCTACAGATGGACACAGGACTCAGTAATAAAGGTGCAACCCACTTTGGCTTGCGGAATGTTTATTAATCTTCATAAACTTTTCTTCTGCACCATCAAAGAATAACATAAACTTCAAAAAGGAATTAGCAAAAAAAAACTTTGTTAATACAAAGAAAAAACAAGGATAATCTTTACAGCAGAAACCTTCTCTCTCCACTGGTCAGAAGATACTGACCCTATCTAACAGGTTCCTGTTCAGGTAGGATTTATATACCCGCCTACCTGAATCAGGTGACACAGCATCATCAAAATAAAAATATATTTTAATAGCTTCTAAAACAATTTTGTACATATTCTTTAGTGTATTACTTGATATAAACAACCTGTTTTAAAGGTTATCTCTTAAAAGTATTCTTTAGTAAAACTTTACCATGCCATAGAATGTTCTCCAGACAATGATTGACAGGTTCTTGTTATAAATGTGGGCCACTAGGGGCCGCTGATCCCCTAAAGGAACAGTCAGATTGCAGCAGGCTTTCTCAGAGAACAGGCCTTTCCTTTTTGTTTCCAGGAGCAGCCCAAACAGAGTTCAGGTAACCTCCTTATCCGGACAGTTCTTTCTCTAATACCTTCTTGTGGGAATTCTGTACATAACCTCTTTTTAGGTCTACCATGATGTTTGTTTTAAATGAAGGGACATTTAAAACAAATTTAAATTGTATTTGGTTCTTTTTCTGTTTTTTTGAAGAGCTCTACAGAACAGGGGACAAGCTTTGTTTTTCCTATAGTCCTGGTAAGAATGCAGCTGATACACAGAAGGAACAAGTCTCAGTGCAGCAGAACTAAAACGAAACAGTATTCTGTACTGCAGGGTTAATGCTTGCAGCAGGGAGTGTGCTTACCACAGAAACCCTGTTCAAACAAAAACAAACTCTCTTTCTCTTAGTGAGACTCTCAAATGATAATTTATAACATACAGTCTCCTGTCTATTTTCCAGAATGCAAATGAATATTATTCTGTCCTTTTCTTGAACAGAATCAGTAAATAATACTGGAATCAAACAAATATTCCAGGGAAATGGAGTCTGTATTTACCTATTACTGCAGGCAGTTAATCTGTTATTTCAATAACTTGATATTTAAGAATACCCAAGTGTAACCCCCTTGTTACCCGGGGTTACTAGAATCCCTGTAAGACCTAGTGGTAGGCAGGGAAGGCAGCTTGTGAAACTTCAGTTAAATGGGTTTCACACTGTCTCACTCTGTTCTCAGTCTCAGCTGAGACTGAGGGATGACATCACCAATAGAACTTTTGCAGCTGCATAAGCCACATTGGAATCTGCAACAAAGGGAGTTCGATAGAACGTTGGGAGTTTTCAAAGGAGAGTCTGCAGTTTGTCTTCAGCAAGTGAAGTTGGAAGTAGGGAGCTTTCTGTTAAGCAGCTCAGTAAAGGCTCTAGTAGCCTCAGCCCTGACAGAGGGCTACTTTTCAGTAATAGGGTGTGTGTCTCCACCTTAAAGAGAGACACAGGAAGAGTACTCAAGTGGTGGAGACCGCTGTTTTCGGGTCTCAGTGCCCCCTGCCTCGGGGGGGAGGGGATGAGAAGGATTCCCTACAGATTCCTGGGGCAATCCTCTTAGTTCTGCTTGTGGAGGAAAAGCTGCCTGTTCATTCCAGTATTTATTTTGGGAGAAAAGATTTGTGAGTCACCTGTGGGGCACCTGCAACGTAAGGGTGAGTGTCTGCTCTGGCTAAAAGGGCCTATGTTTTCACCCTGGGACTTGTGTGACAATGTGGGGATTGAACTACTAAATATTGGGAAGCCTAGAGAAATGGGCCAAGCAAAGTAAAAGTAGTTTCAAGTTCCTGAGTTTGTTGGGATGCAAATAATATGTAGAGGAGATGTGACAGACGTCTACCCTTAATCTACATTTAAAAGTTCAGTAAAGGAATTGTTCAGTTTTCCAGAGAAATGGCCGGGTATGGGCTGTGGGAGCTGGAGGTGGGTGGCCCCCCATCTTTAGTGACCAGGTCCACCTCTACAGATTTCTTCTGTGGTTTTCTACTTTGCCTCAGACACTTGGCCAGTGATGGGGGAAGTACCCAGACATGGGATTGTAAGGAAAATTCTCTATAGGAGTCGCAGACTCTAGTGTGGTGTGGGGAGCCACGACAGGATAATTGGTTCATTCCTCAAATGGACCGTGAACAGGATAATTGGTTCAATCCTCAAATGGACCATGGATCAAGTGGCCGGCAGGGGAGCTGGGCCAGTGGGGAAAACCCAAGTGTGTACAAGTCGGGCTGTGTACCCAAAGCTGCGTGCAAGTCTGGGCTGTGTGCCTGGTGGGTTCAGAGCCTGAGGGCTGGAAATGGTGATAAAGTGTTCTGTAGTCTCTAATCTGCATTACCAGGAAATGTAGTCTCATGGGGGTCCGCTCATGCTTTGTTTGTTCAGCTTGGATGTGAATAAAAGCCACACTGAAGAATCCATTCCTGGTCCTGGACATTACAGTTATTGCTTCCTGTGTTCGGATTTACTTGGTGCCCCTGTGCAGAGTAGCCAAACTTAGTCCCCTGTGCTGAGTAACCCTCATCTTCCCGAACCCAGGTCCCCACCAGGTACTGCTGTCAGCTTCAACAGCATGCCACCTGTCGCTTTGGCAAAAGGCAGGGGTGAGGGGTTACACAAGTTAAAAGAGAAATGAAGCATGAAGAGGGTAACAGAGATGGGGGGGCTGTGTAAGGAGGTGGCCTGCCTCCATACAGAAAATACAGGGATAGCCTTAGAAGAGGGGAGGAAAGTGGCTGCAACCAGAGAAAGATATAAAGGATGGGTACTTTTATTTAGTGGCAGGGACTAACCCTGTCACACAGTGCTACAAAAAGAACAGCCTCATGTCCACCTCAGGAGTAGTTCAAAACTTGTATCCAAACAAGCCACATCACTAGACATGCACCAAAAAGGGGGAACACAAAGTGATTGAGTTCTAGTCCAGCAAATTTTCCTCCAAGCGCTCCAGCTGAGCAAAATGACACTAAGGCAGTATGTTCCTCAACACAGATCAATCAAAGTAATGGGACAATAGATTGATGAAACCAACCTCTGGAGTTGCAGTCATTTAAACAGATTTGGATACCAAGCTTTGAGAGTGTCCATAGCCTGCCCCACCAATTCAAAGTTTTGCCATTGACCCCCATGGTGGACTTGCAAGATGGGCGGGTATTTAACCTGGCATCTGATTCTGGCAGCATTCAACTTGGAGACAATCGGACGCAATGCAGATCTCTTCTGTTGGACAGAAAATGGAAGAACCTGCATGATCCTGAGCTTCTTGCCTTCCCATTGTACCTCTTTCACCTCCCTGAGTTCAGCCAGAATATGTTTATCTAAAAAGTTGAGGAACTGGAATATCAAGGGTCAAGAGGGGGCACTTGGAGGAGGTACCTGATGGAGCGATCCATGGGCCCTTTCCACAATGTAAGTGGACCAATTTGGGTAGAGTCCAGTGACTTTCTTACAGAGTTTTTGCACAAAGGGAAGCACTGCTGAGCCCTCTTCTCCTTCCAACAGCCCAAGGATGACAAGGTTGTTCCTACAGGAATAACTACAGGTCCTCCAATTTTTCTTCAATCTTTTTGACTCAGTGGTGCAAAGCAATAAAATATGGATCAGTGTGAGCCCTCCAATCATCTGGTGAAGAAATTCGGGCCTCATTATCTCCTGTGCGGCAGGCAAGTTACTCCAAGGAGGACTGCATGGTTTTAAAATCTAATGCCAGAGTAGTTAGCATATCCTTAAGTGGAGACAGCCCCTCCAAGAATTTTTCTTTGGTTAGTGCAGCCTGTGTGGTCACGTAGCTAGGTGCACCGCTCGATTGTGCCTTTACCCGCTTAGAGTTCTTGTCCTGCATTGAAGTTGGAAGCGGGGTGTGTCAGGCAAGGAATCTCACATTTCAGCCTCCATAACAGCCAAGATTCAGCAACAAGAGGTGCTCCATGGAGAGTAGACATTAAAAACTTACAGTGGTTGCAGAAAACAAATTACAGGTTGGTGGAAAATAAGTTTAATTTGGGTAGAAAAGCAGGCGCTCAGTAGGGTATGTATGCTCAGGCAGCCATCACGTGACTTCCTCCCTGGAGATACAGAACTCATGATGTGTGCATTTCCATACCATTTCCAGCACTCTCTCAGTCTCTGTCTCTCACTGATAGGGAAAGGATATGGATAATGAAGGAGCTCCTTTTAGGAGAAAAAGTGTAACTTTTAATCAGAAAACATTCAAAATCATAAAAGAAGTGAGTCTTGTCATTCCAGTTAGCCAATCCCACTACACTTAACCGTAGTTTCAGGCAGATAGGCTTGTGAATTTGTGCTGTGTATCAGCCTGCAGAGGCAGGTGCTGGCCATGCTGCAGTGGGGGCAGGGCAGAGTGAATGCAGCAGACTGGGAAAGGTGCAGGAGTTAGTTATGAAAAATTTACATGACAAATATTTTTGAATGAGTGCTGCTGGTGTAGAAAGCACGAAATATGATTTAATTTAAAATTTTCCCTCTGCAGCAGGAGCAGGGTAGAGTGAATTTAGTAGACTGTGAAAATTGCAAGGGGAATTTAAGGGATTATTAGACAAATACTTTGTCTGGTGGTGGTGGTGGTGTGGTCCGGGGCACACAAATCCATCTTTGTTTATTTTTTTGTTGCCCATGAGTGAAAACTAAGTGAAATAGGCTGCTGCAGTAAGTTACAAGGTCTGTCGAGGAGGGTGTGTCAGAGGGGGTGGTAGTCATGTGTGTGGGCATCTGCCACTGTGTCATGTAGAAATCATGAGGAAAAGAACTGGAGGAGAACGGGATGCAGGAGGGAGTGAAGGAGCACAGAAAAGTTCCATCTTGCCAGTTTCATAAAGTACCAGTTCTGCAAGCAGTGGTGCTGAAGGAGGTGTGGGACAGAGACTGGGAGTCATAGTGGTGGAGCAGGGGCCATGCCTCAGATGAGGAGTGGTGGGTCTGTAATAGTACGGCCAGAGAAACCTTGGTTACTTAGTCCCCAGAAGCCCATTGGTTCTACTCCTACTGCTTTCCCAGCTGGTTGTCCAGTGCATTTGGTGATGAAACCACACTGAGTAATCTAGGAGCATAGAAGTCTCTCTTTCTTCCTCCTCCTTCCCATGCTTCCAGCTCTTCTACCCAGGATAGAATAGATCCATCAAGATTTGTAAAGCTATATCCACCCCATGTCTTCCTTGTACAAACAATATAACACCCGCACCCATAGCCACCTGTACATGTATGTGAGAATGGACAATCAATTGGCAGTCTGCTTTGAAGTACTATATGATGCTCCCTGCCTCCAAATCATGCATCAGCAGCAGTACCAACCAACCCAGTGCTACTGCTGAATCATCACATAAGGTAGGGGACAGTGAGTCTGGGTCTGGCAAGGACACTACAGTTTTCTTGTCACCAGGATGAAAAAGCACAGCTGTTCATGGAAGTATGAGCAGAGCTGGGGCAGGGCAATGTACACCAGCCCCACAGTTCTACAAAAGCAATCCAGTATCCTCTTTGTTCCTTGCTGTCACCAAACTTTTACTGTCTTATTGTTGTATTATTCTAATGATGATGCTATATGCACTGAGTTATATGCATTTTTTTAGGTTATGTTACATTTTTTGTTTCACTGATAATTCTGTAGAGCTCTCTGAGCCTCAGGGACTGGGTGCTCAATAAATAAACATTACTATTACTACTGTAGCACTGCCACCAAACTGGCTTATGAAGAGTGCCAGTGACAAGGACGGGGTGTGGAACTGCTTGAGATGGGGTGTGACAGTGAGGAGGTATCAGATGGGGAAGCACATACGGAGGAGGAAAAGAAAGGACAGGAGAAAGCACGTGATTCATTAAAGGGATAAGAAGGGGCAGGGGGAAGAAATAGTACAAGAAGAGAAAGAGCAAGGTATGAAGCAGGACCAAAGGCATTAGGGAGCAGATGCAGAAGAGGAGAAAGAGGAACAAGAAGAGCTAGAAGGTCTGCAGTTAATTAGACCATAGTGGTGATGATGAGTGTGATGCAGAGGAGTCTGGCCATCACGGGAGGAGAAGGCAAAATAAAAAACAAAATAATGAAAAAAGAAAAGCTAGAAAGCAAGCTTCATAGGCAGAAAATGTTTTAAAAACTAGCCCCGCACTCAGTCCCCCCCAGCACTATCAGCCCTTTATTACTGCACCCTCTTCTGTTGCTGCCCTACGTGACCATCCTGTGTCGCATCATACCACAACTCTGGAAAAAAATAAATGATCTTGTAGTCACTGCCCTCTTCTTCATGAAGTCCCCTGAAACAGTCCACTAATGTAGCAAAAAATAACACCAAGAGATCATCTGCACTGTGGTAATAAACTAGAGTTGACACCATGAATTAACTGAAAGCGTGTTGCATTCAGTGGGATAGAAAGATCAATCAGGGTTAGCCTACTCGAACGTTGGAAGCCAGTGTTCCTACTGATCATTTAAAATGTGAACATGGCATTTTCCTAGCAGCCACTTCCATTCTCAGTCCCCACTCTGGTTAAATGGGGCAGCAATAGCTACATTTGGGTATAGGAAGCAATGGAGTAGATGGTTTGTTAAAGTAATGCAGCTACCATAGCAGCAACAGCAGACAACCGATGCAGCCCCAGGTACTGGTGCTGCTTCAAGGTACCACTCTAAACATCAGCAACAGCAAAACAAATACACTGTGTCCACGTCATTACACCCCCCACTAAACTGTTCCCTACCTACACAAGTTCTGCCTGAATGACACAACTCTCTGCGGAGATGATGGCCCTTGATCTTCAGCCATTTCCTATCGTAGAAGACACTGCCTTTTGAAGACTATTGCATGAAGTGAAGTCTAAATCCAATTCCATTCTGCTTCAAATTTTCCTATGTATGTTCTCAGAGATGGTTACATTTCTGGAGGAGGCAGAGGGGGCTACGTGCATTTAACTAGTGATATTGGGAGTTGTAGTGCAAACCAAACCTTCCTAAGTATCACTGCCTATTGGTTTGTGTTTAAAGCAAGTTCCACCACCACTGCTGTCCTGCCTCAGCCACCACCAGCCTCTTCCAGAGTTATATTGAAGCAGACAACCTCAGAGAGGCCCATCAATAGTGGAAGCACCTTACTTAACACATCAGTCATACAGGGGAGGCACACAGATAGAAAACATTATGTGGTTCACCCAATCACTGCTAGACATCTGGATATACACTCAATCTCAGAGTGGGAATCTTTATGATTTACAGTGGCAGTAATATGCCGAAGACAATGAATGATGGGGATTCTCTCCATTCACCTTGTTTTGCACTCCCACTAAATCTGGTGGTGAGTCATATGCTTGACAAACATGCACAGTGAAAAGAAACACTTGACACTATACGGAATATCAGTAGGCATTGCCATCACTCCGCTCAACATGCTGAGCTCCTTCCTCATTACCAGCAGAACAGAAGCACAATATTCCTTGGCATTACTTATAATTAAAGATGTTTTCACAAGGTGGAAGTCTGCCTTTTATATGATGGAGAGACTTGGCGATCAGAAACCTATGTTACGAACTATGGAATTTGTTGATGTGGCATGTGTGGGATATCTGTCATGGGCGCAGTGCTGTGTTCTGCAAAAGTTTGTTCTGCTTCTGTGACCATACAGTATAAACATACCACTAAAGATTTCAGTGTGCTGAACCAGCAATGATTAGCATGGTTATTATTATTATTATTAGCATGGTTACTATTATTCTCATGGTGTATGCACCTGAGCACCACACACATCGTTATCGATGGTCTCCTACAGTAACCCAACAAAGTAAAGCTGGTGATGCTGATGGTAACTGTGGCAGCACTGGTTGCAGGGCAAGAATGACAGTGATGACAATGGTCGAGGAGTGAGTGGTGACACCACTGGATCACTGTCAAAATAGCATAACTGTAAAAACTCAAGGCATTACAGCGCATAGATTTAAGCACTAGATCATAACCGTGAGTGCTCAAAATATTGAGCACTCAAAACAGCGAGAATGCAAAACCACGTCAAAATATGGTGTACTTATAAATTTCCTTGTTCTTTCTTTTCAAAGAGCCAGCACATGAAATAGCCAGCTCCAGTCATTGGGGGACAGCAATTGCATGCGGACACACAGGTACAGCACAGATGTGGTCCGACTGAAACAGGGCAATAGAACTGTTTGTTTCACTACCAAAACATGCTGTGAAAGAGTGACAGAAGGCAGAATGCAGTGAAAAAAAATACTTTATTAAACATTACTAAACAGACATGCATCTAAAAGTGGCAAAAAACACTTCAATTTAGCAAAACGCCACCAGCGAATGAGAAATAAACATAACTAGGTTACTAACGATACAGGGTTGTGTTTGGGTGGGGTGTGGGAATCTGTTTAATTAATTTCAACAGCTGTTAAAGACTACAATTCAAGAACTAGATCTATTCATGCCTGTAACTGGACATTATAGCCGATTCCCCTTAGGTAGTCATTTTTGGATAGATCTCCATATTCACAGACAATGGCACAGATCCATTTAACAGTGTCTTTATATTTTTTTTCTGTCTTCTGCCCTTGCTGTACCCACTACCAGCTGCTCCATGACAGTTGAGTTGTGTTGCAGTGCTGCTCAGTCCTTTTTACAACTGTGGGCGTAGCCCAGCAGAAGTTTTGCATTCAGAAAAGGGGTGATGTCATTTTTGCTACCAGACAACATGATAGAATGTTAATTCTGTGTCAGATTACCAATGGATAGTACATACATCATAGAATGCTATTGGAAGTAGACTGGGTTAAACACTTCCTGGAACTTTCTACATAACAAATAAGCTCTGCTGTGCCCTCAGCCCCTAGGAACACCTCATTAAGCCATTTGACACCACAATTCTAAGAGCAGTCATTCTGCTACTTTGCAGGCTATTCCAGAGCAAAGAGTCCCAGTGATGCTTGTTTCCAAACAACATCTGGTCAGAGCCACTACGGCTGTGGGGAGCTTTTGGGATGCTTTTACCTGTTATTTCTAATAAATTTGCAAAATGCAGATCTGCTGAAAGGCAGTTTCAATGTGGTCTTCCTTTTACACATTTTTGCAATATATTTTCCTAGAATATGCCTGCTGATTGCTATATATTTAGCTTGGATAGTTCACAGAAGAAATGGCATCTTATTTTCGGGTGGCAGAGCACTGGCAGTAGGACAGTGGAATGTGCCATACTTAGGCACAAGTCTGTGTGCAGACGATAATGCCCAGTGGCCATACACCTCAGGCGCTCGCATGCAGATCCATCATCCTGGTGCCATTGCACTGCTCAGTGTGGGTGACAGCCAATGCTGTACCCATGCACACATCCCAGAACAGGCATGTTACAGCTGACCTCACATTTGTTTGTACAACTGGGGAACTGCAGACACACTATTCATAGCCTGGTGCGTACACTGCAAATGGCATTGCAGGATACTGCACCCCATGGCACCCAGGATACCTCAGCAGTCCAGAGAGTGTCATGTTACACAGGAGAACAGGGGAGAGTGTGGGCCTGCAGCAATGTATCACAGCAGAAGGATACAGCATGGACAAGGCATGCATTGGAGGTATGTGAATTCCTTCTTACGGTTTGCCAGGGATATACACACAGCTGCATACACTGGTGGGTCCGCAGCTTGTGTAGTGCTCCAAGACGTAGTACAGCCACTTGGGTCATTCCCGAGTGCAGATCCCTGGCCCGGGTCTAGTGCAGTCGGTGGCTGGCTGTGGCAGAGTGTGGAGGGCAGTGCCAGTCTCTGCAACAGGTTGGGTATGGGGGGAGTGGGGGTGTCTACGTACTGAGGTGGAGGGTAGGGGTCCTCCATGCTATGGATATGGACCGTGGTTTCCTCTAGTGTGATTGGGTCCAGGGAGGCCCTACGCTATGGGGCTCTTCAGGGATGGAGTTGGATCGATCGGTGATGGGAGGGGGTACCTCTAGTTCACCAGGGCTTCCAGGCTGCTTGGTGCATTTCCACAGCCCACCTGTGGGTGGCTGGCTGGGTCAGACCAGCTATTCATGGCCTAACTGTGGGCTTAACTGTGGGCCACACTGCTCTGGACTGGGAGGGGTGCATTCCCACTGAGTATGCTGCAGCACGGCATATGCATGGGAATGTACCCTCGACTTGCACAGCATACTAGCTGTGTGCCCTCTTGCCCATTCACTTTCAGCCGGCACATCCCGCACATTTGAATATCATGCTGTGATGCATTATTGGAGATGCACGGCACATCTCCGTTTTCTGCTGGGATGCGCTGCTCATTTCCTTTGATTATGGGGGCCCTGGACTAGGCTACCCTGAATAAATACATTATCAAAATGGTAAAATCATGACCCCACTGAAAACAAGATATTGCATCTAATCTGGGATAGCCTGGGTAAATACAGTGCAAAAATGTGTAAATGAAGATCCCTATGATAATGAGATGTTGCATCTTCCCAGCGCTATCCAGGATACAAAATATAGGATAAGAAATATTTAAAGGAAATCTACTCTAAATTAAACTTCACTATGTTCACTGACATAAATAGTTTCTTTATTGTTTTATAACATATTAGAATGCGGTATTTATTTTGAATGTTGTTGCCATGAGGATGGTGTGTACCGTGTGCGTGTGTGTGTGTCTGTGCGTGTGCATGTGTTTGCTGTAGCTCAATATATTTTTTCCAAAAAAACATAGTAGAAAATGCCTGTTGATTGCTACATATTTAGTCCGGGTAGTTCACTGAAGACCTGGCATACGTCTGAGACAGTTCTTATCAGATAGTGTCTTTAGAGGTTAAAAAAAAACAGTGTAAATTATAGATTTGCTGGGAAAGGGTGACATTTATGAAGTATGAATCTTTATTGAAACACAATACATTCCCAAGTGAAACTAGTAGCAAGAATTTGTTTAAATGCCAAGTATTTAAATGTGCAAGTTGTTGCATTCCAAAGGGGGTAAACAAATCTCTAGTTTAATAGGCAACCAATATTTAACAAATATTTAACAAGCTGTTTCAGTTTGCTAATGACATCTGATAAGCAGCTTGGAGTTATGCCTCCAACATTCTTAACAGAAAGAAGGGAGTATTTTATTTCAGTTGGCATAGTGTTGTAGATGTGGAAGGATACATTGAAAAGTCCAAAACATCTGTTCCACGATACTCCCTTTTCCCGCTACAGATAGCAAAAGGGCTGCAGGCTCTGCCCACAGCCATAATAACACACCAACTTCATTTTCTCAGGCAGGCAGTTCTTGGCTACTGTTTATATTCTTCTGAATGTTCTTAACCTACAATTTGTGACTATAGGTGTTTACAACTGAATGATAGTAACCACATTTGCTTCACTTGCAAAAAGGGAGGCACGTGTGTGTCAAATTTTTGTTTGACTTAGGTTACACATAGAATCTGATCAGTTCGTAATATGCTGTATTGTGATTAAATGAA
The DNA here is from genome assembly GCA_016271365.2 of Neoceratodus forsteri. Lineage (NCBI taxonomy): Eukaryota > Metazoa > Chordata > Ceratodontiformes > Ceratodontidae > Neoceratodus > Neoceratodus forsteri. Next base: position 1,267,756,143 of record CM057449.1, on the reverse strand, counting down.
CTAATAAATGGGAGGATTGGTTTCTTTTACAAATTCATTTTTCCTGACCATGGATATACTAAAACAAAAATTTCTCAACAAAATGTTTAAAAATAAGGAGTTTAGCAATAATTTTGTTGCTGCAGTGTAAAGAGCTGCTCCCTGGAAAATTACCTGGTTTGTGGGGGGTCACAGTCAGAATGGGACTTCATGGATGGGGGAGCTCATGGCAGCAGAAGAGGCATGATGGCACTAAAAGCTTAATGTTTTGGATGTAGAGGCACTAATATTTGAGCATGACTTTGGTAGAGGACTAAGTGTGACTTGGGGTGGGGGATCATCAGGAATTGAATGAGTCTTGGTATTTTGAGCATAACGGTTTTCTGAAACTTCAACCTTCAATGGGTTAGACTTTGCATCCAGCTGTACAGTAAGTCACTAAGCCACAAAGCTATTGGAAGTAGAATGGGTTAAACACTTCCTGGAGCTTTCTGCATAGCAAATAAGCTCTACTGTGCCCTCAGCCCCCAGGAACACCTCATTAAGCCATTTGACACCACCATCATAAAAGCAGTCATTCTGCTACTTTGCAGGACATTCCATAGCATAGAGTCCCAGTGATGCCTGTTTCCAAATAATACACCAACTTCATTTTTTCAGGCAGGCAGTTCTGGGCTACTGTTTATATTCTACTGAATATTTTTAACCTGCAGTTTGTGACTACTTGTGTTCACAACTGAATGATAGTAACCACATTTGCTTCACTTGCAAATAGGTAGGCACGTGTGTGTCTAATTTTTGTTTGACTTAGGTTACACATAGAATCTGATCAGTTCATAACATGCTGTATTGTGATTACATGAACTAATAAATGAAGGCTTTGGTTTCTTTTACAAATTCATTTTTCTTGACCATGGATATGCCAAACATTTCTCAACAAAATGTTTAAAAATAAGGAGTTTAGCAATAATTTAGTTGATGCAGTGTAAAGAGCTGCTCCTTGGAAAATTACCTGTTTTTTTTGGGGGGGAGGGGAGGAGGTGGTTGCCACAAGCAGAATGGGACTTCATGGATGGGGGAGCTCATGACAGCTGAAGAGGCATGATGGCATTAAATAATGGTGTGGATGTAGAGTCACCAATATTTGAGCATGACTTTGGCAGAGGACTAAGTGTGGCTTGGGGATGGGGGATCATCAAGAATTGAGTGAGTCTTGGTATTTTTAGCATAATGGTTTTCTGAAACTTCAACCTTCAATGGGTTGGACTCTGCATCCATCTGTATAGTATGTCACTAAGCCACATGCAGTGGGGTATGGGTAAAACCCAGATCACCAGACCCAGACCAGATCTGTAAAATCTGGACTGGGCACAACCCGTGCAAATATTACTGATCCACTCACTCCAGATGATCTGGTCTGGCTTTTACCTATCTGGTCTGGTCCTGATGGTTCCATTTTCAACCATGCCAAGGAGGGGTTGAAAAACAGACATCCAGGAGCGGACTAGATACGTAAAAGTCAGACTGAACAGTGCAGCCAGAGTGACAGGACCAGCAGTATTTGTACAAGTTGTACCCAGTATGGCCAGTATGGATTTTTACAGAACTGCTGAGGTTCAGGTCTGTCAGTCCAGTTTTTAATCAGCAAGTCAATCTTTATTTTATACTGAAAGGTATGTGAGCAAAAATGCCCATTTACACAAATGTCCAGTTAAGCATAAAGAGAGAACAGAACATCAGGTCAAACAATTACAAAGTACAGTACAGTATAAACAGGTCTAACATAAACAGGTCTAATACAGAGGTCTTGAGGGATATACAGAAGAAAGTGGAAGCAAATAAATAACAGTGACAAATGTACAGCATGGGACACAGTTGGAGGTACAATTCAGGAACATGAACAGTTGGGTGATGCATCAAAAAGAAGTGCAAGTCCTGTGGCACCCAGATCCTGCATGCGGATAAGCATTTCCACTGGGTGATCTGCCTAGGCGCCAAACATCGGGTCAAGGATTGTGTGGCCTGCCAATCCTTCAACCAGGCCACACAGATTAGGCACTAGAAAAAGCTTGAAGCACACTTGCTGGAGGAGCACCTAACTTTGATGGAAAAGGAGCTACAGAATCTGTGGGAAAGATCTTCTCCAATGCCAGAACCCAAAAACAAGAAAAAGGACAAGGAGAGGCACCAAAACTGGGATAGGTCTCCATCTACTTGTCGGCGACCATTGGGCACCACTGACATCGGAGGGACCTCCACATTGGTAAGTACCCCTACTGCCAGGTCTCCTACCACTCCAGTGGATCAGACCACAGTCTCTCTGCCTGCTTTACTCATGGTACAGTTGGGGCTCTTCTTGGACAAAGGAACCCCTATTGTGCTCCTTAGGCCCATATCTTCTTCAGGGTCTATCGCCAGCAGCCAGGTCGATTAGTCAACCCCCAGGCCCCACTGAGAAGTGCAAGGTCACAGCCGTTAAGCTGGACTCCAGCTCCACTATTGTCTGCTTGGCCCAGTTCAATAAGTCGGATGTCAGCTCTTCTGATGTCTGCATGGCCGCGGCTGATAAGTCACTTCCTGGTTCCTCTGGGGAATGCACAGCTGAGGCTCTCCCATCAGGATCGCAGGATACCCCGGATATCGAGTTGAGCCTGCTGCCAGACATGCAACAGTCTTTGGGGGGTTCATTGCTCCCACTGACCCAACTGGACCCTCCGGGCTTGCCAGAAGATCAAAAGTCGGAGGTGGGCACTGATCTGGAGGTTCCCTTTCCTTCGCTGGGTCAGTCTCTTCCTGGTTCACCCACTGGGCCTATTGTTAATCCTTCTGGGGACCTTCCATCAGGACCTACTCAACCCAAGCCCCCTTGGACAATCAGGTTCCACCATCTTGGACTCCAGCTCCCCAGATAACGGTGGGTCTTCCATCGGGTTCTACTCGCACCCCGACACCAAGTGACCCCTCACCAGGTGACCCTTCACTGGGTCAGGGTATGTCTGGCACTCTGGCCATTCTTCAAATGCTGGGCGGCTTTCCATCAGGCCCCAGGCGCTGAATCTTCCTATGCCTGATCCAGTGCCAGCCCCTTCGAATGACCCTATGGGGCCAATGCTTGGTCCTTCTGGACCTCCTGCCGGGCCTTCAGTTCTGCCTCCAGCTGAACCTATGGGCAATGTTCCGGGCTATCTGCCCCCACGATACAGAATGTACCCTTCTCCAAGGTATCCAATGCCTGGTTATCAACCCCATTATGTACTGGGGTACCAGACACTGAGCTATGTCTAATCAAGGCTATGCTCCTTTTGGCTTTCCCTATGCCTATCAGGCTCATGGATACCCTCAATATCAGATGCCGGCCTATCTATTGTACTAGCCTCCTCCTCCACAACCTCCTCCTCCTCAGCCTCTGCCTCCACAGCAGCCTCAGGCTGATATCCAGGCAATGTTTCAGATCCTGATTCAGGAGGCCAAGACTCAACTAGCCTCAGAGTTTGATTGTTGGAAACCAGTGGCAGCCTCTACTCCCACCTCCTTTCAGACCCCTAGATCAGCCTCTCCTATGGATTCCCACCTTTCTGGAGAAGGCTCCTCTAGACACCAGGTCAGGGATAAAACCCAGGACACTCCTTTAAAAAGGGTTAAGACCCCCAGCAAGCACTCTTCAGACTCTGACTCATTCTCCAGCTCTGGTATGCATACACCTACAGAGCCTCAGCCTAAGAAGACCCCAAAGTCCCCAGTGGAGGTCTCTTCCTTTGCAGAACTCCTCATAACTATACAAAATGCCTGTAGCTGGGCTATCCAGGAACAGGATCCAAAGCGGAAAAGGCTTGTGAAGCATCTAGACATGACTGACACAGCTCCTATGCCCATACTGCCTTGGACTGGGCCCCATGAAGACCTGGCGTCCACTATCTGGCAACAGCCTTCTTCCATTCTGGCTGTTTCAAAAAAGGCAGACAGGATGTACCACCCCCCAGATGGGGTCACACACCTTACTGGCCATCCTAATGCAGACCTGGTTGTTATCACAGCTGCCCATGACCGGTCCTCTAAACCTGAACATTTGAGCATGTCTCCTCCTGATAAGGAATCTATGCAGCTGGACAATTTCAGTCGCAAGATCCATTCATCCTCCACTTGCACCCTCAGGTCCCTTAATTATGTGGCTCATATGGTTTCCTACCAGAAATCTTCCCTGGCCTCACTCAAGCCCAAGCTGGAAGCTATCAAGGACCAGGAGCTTAAGACAGTGAGAATGGCTAAAATCTCCTGTCATCATGCCCTCCTGACCACTTATGACACAGCAGTCTCAGTTGCTCAGAACACAGCCACTGCTGTCTGCATTAGGTGACATTTGTGGCTGAGGAGTGCTGGCCTGACACAAAACATCCAGACCTCCATCCTGGATGCCCCTTTCAGGGGCTCCGTGTTATTCAGAGGTGACACCAAGGATATTATCACTGAATTGCAGGACTGTGGTAAATCCATCCACGACATCCCCTGCATGTACAGAGGGGGTTACAAAGGCAAACAACCTTTTTGTCAGCAACAGAGATGCAGGACCAAAGAGATCCCCATGCAACACCAGGCCAAATGCCAGTATCCAGCATCAGGAACACCTACTCCCCCTGCCAAGTCTCAGAAGCCCCCGGATGATCTGTTGGCTCCCTCCCCTTGGCCTCCTGACTCATGGGGAACCCCCCTGCCTCCTCCAGATCCTCTGGAACCAGTGGGGGGAAAGATTTGCCCTCCACCTTCTGGGGTCGCAAGACATAACCATGGACTCTTGGGTCCTTCAGTTAGTAGCAAAAGGTCACACCGTAGAGTTCCTAGATAGGCCTCTGGACAACCCCCCAGGCCTCTCCCTTTATCTTCCAAGGCACCTGTCTCTGATAGGGGATGAGATCCAGGCTCTTCTGCAAAAGTCAACCATAGAGACTGTAGCTCCAGCACAGCTAGGAAGAGGGTACTACTTCCATTTCTTCCTAGTGCCCAAAAAGATGGGCGACCTAAGACCCATCTTGGATCTCAGCATGCTCAACCTATACGTCAAGTACAAGAGGTTCTGCATGCTCACCATACAGGGACTTCTACCCCTGCTCCACAAGGGCAATTGGCTTTGTGCGCTGGACATGCAGGATGGTTATCTGCACATCTCTGGCTTCCAGACCCACTGCCACTTTCATCGGTTTGCCTTCCAGGGGCAACATTACCAGCTCAAGGCTCTCCCTTTTGGCCTATCCTCAGCACCTCAGGTTTTTACCAAGTGCCTGGCAGTGGTGGCTGTGGCCATATGCCACTGAGGGATCTAATTGTGTCTGTATCTGGATGACTGGCTTCTGTCAGCCCCATCACAGAGCAGTCTGAGGGAGTCCCTCTCCTTCACCCTGGATCTCTTTTCCAGACTTGGAATAACAGTCAACTATTCCAAGTCCCACCTCTCCCCTCCCAGTCCCTACAATTGATTTGGGGTGGTGCAGGATGTGGTCCAGGGCAGGGCCTTCCTCCCATTGGACAGAGCAGAGACCCTCCAGGAACAGGCCAGATTAGTGGCCATCTCACGCTGGACCACAGCCCAGTCAATCCTCCGTCTTCTTGGGCTGATGGCAACTGCAATCCTTACAGTTCCTCTAGCCAGTCTGCATATGAGGGTGACCCAATGGATTCTTCACATCCAGTGGGATCAGTGGCTGGACAACCTAGACCACAAGGTCCTAGTGTCTGGGTACATTAAGAAGGATATTCTTTGGGGGCAGGAGTTATCCAATCTCTCCATGGGGCCTCTTTTTCAACCCCCTGCTCCTACCATGACCCTTACAATGGATGCTTCATGTCAAGGCTGGGGAGCCCACCCAGGAGACCATCTAACCTAGGGAACATGGTCTGAGCTGGAAGCATCTCTACACATCAATGTGTTAGAACTGAGGGTAGTGCTGTATGCCCTCCAGGTCTTCCAACCTCTTCTATATCCGGGAACACTCCTGGTTCAAACTGACAATATGTCTATGATCTGGTACCTGAACTAACAGGGAGACACTCACTGGTACCCTCTATGCCAGGAGGCGATGCGAGTTTGGTACTGGGTAATCCAGCATGACCTTGCCTGACTGCTGTCCGTGTGCCGGGTGTCAGCAACATCCTGGCAGACAGTCTCAGCTGCACCACTGTCAGGGCTCATGAGTGGGAGCTAAATCAAGAGGTGATTGACAGTGTATTCAACCTTTGGGGTCAGCCAGAGATATACCTCTTCATCTCCCCATCCAACGCAAAACTACCCAATTTTTGCTCACCCATTCCTGGGCACGGTGTTTTCCGATGAGATGCGCTGTCTCTTTGCTGGACAGGGAGGTTCTTGTATGCCTTTCCTCCCTTCCCAGTGCTTTAGATAGTTCTCCTGAAGCTACAGGTGGAAGGGGCTCACATTCCAATAGCCCCTCTTTGGCCTCATCAGATATGGCTCCCTCTGCTTCAACAGCTATCTATGGAACCCCAAGTACCTCTGCCTTTCTGCCATAATCTTCTGACTCAGGAGCAGGGCAGACTGATGCATCCGGGCCTCAGATCTCTCCACCTGCATGGGTGGTACCTGTGGACATAGCTGCTTCATGCTTTGGAGTTTCCACCCTAGTAGCCCAGGTCCTCATAGAGACCAGAAAGCCTTTTACCAGAGTTATGTATGCCATAACATGGAAAAGATTCTCCATTTGGGCAGCCTCCAAGGGTTGGGACCCTTTCCCTGCCATGATGCCCCAGGCCATGGAGTACCTCTTGCATCTTTCAGATCTCAGCCTCAGCTATTCTTCTTTGAAGGCCATCTGTCTGCCATTTCGGCCTACCACTTCCCCATGGATGGCAAAACCATAGCTCATTTGGAGATTTCCAAAACCTTTCTGAAAGGAATTTTCCATCTGAAACCACTGATCTGTAATCCAGTCCCCCCCCATGGGACTTGAATTTTGTTTTGGAAAAACTTACTTTTCCTCCTTTCGAACTGGCAGCATGTTGTGCTATGCACTATTTGTCTTGGAAAGTGCTTTTCTTAGTTGCTGTTACTTTAACTTGAAGAATTTCAGAGCTTCAGGCCCTGGTGTGTAAGGAGCCTTACTAGATTTTCCACAGAGACTGGGTGGCTCTGCGTACAAACCCTAAGTTTTTACCTAAAGTGGTTTCTGAGTTTACATTGACTCAGACAATTCAACTGCCGGTATTCTTCCTAGAGTACTCTAATCAGGGGGAGGCTCTTCTGCACACTAGGTGTGCACAGAATTCTGCATTACTACACTAAATGGACTAAAGATGTTCGTAAGTTCAATCAGTTGTTTGTTTCTTTTGTGCCCAAAAGACAGGGCACAGAAGTTTTAAAACAGTGCCCGTCTAAATGGTTGGAAAGCTGCATTGTTTTCCATTGCCAGAAGTATAATAAACCTCTGCTGGGGGAAGTGAAAGGGCACTCAACCAGAGGCATGGCTACTTCTACTGCTTGTTTCAGAAATGTCTCGGCCACGGACATTTGTGCGGCTGTGAATCTGCTCTGCAGTGAGCTGTATTTTATTTATTTTTCTTTATTACCATATATGTTATGTTATTTTTGTCTGTGCACCCACCTGAGATGCACAGCAATTGAACACATCACCTGTTGCCACTTGAATAGCTCTGTATTTGCCCCCTTCATTTTATAACTACTTCTCTTCCATTCCACTTTGTTTTATTTTTATTAACTTCATTCCTCTCACTTGAATTATGTATTATGTGTAATCACTCCCATTGTTATTCTTTTTACAAAAATTGTCAACTGTGCAGACACATTTGTAAAAAATGAATTAGAAATAGTAAGACTCTTTGAAATGTTATTCGACTTACTATACTCATGCTCGTCTACCCACTTACTCAGTCTCCTACTTGTTTCTGTCCTTGTACTAATTCCTGTTGCTTCATATCAAGGGGTTGTTGATTTTCATGTTGTGTGTGCCTAGGGTGGATCAGCAATAAAATATAAACTATGCAATACCCTCAATAACACACCTACCCCAGTTTATTTTTACCTAATGCCCATTTTTAGGCCATGTACAGTAAGATCTTCCTTCAAAAGAACAACTTATAATGAAATGTGTAAGATTTAAATTAACATTTGAGTATATGCACTTTTATATTATACTAATTATGTGTGTGTGTGTGTGTACTATATGGCAATCTCTAAAAAAATCAATTAAACACTTCAAATGTCTTCCTAAACATGTCTCAACATTGTGTTTATCTTTCACCTCGTCAAAACACATAGTGTTTGCAGTTAAGGTACAGTACCTTAATGTATATGATGGCCCGGTTCCGTTGAGTTGATTGCCATAACAGTGCATAGAAATAAAATATGAAACATATAGGTAACTGTAATACAGATGGTAGCATTATTTTTATATCTGCCCTTTCTTAATGTACCGGACTTTGATTCAGTTAGTGTATGCAATGGCACTTAATGTTTATGTTTAAGCCCATGCAACACCCTTATCTAGTTAATGCATATACAGCCATAGTGACTCTGCCAGAACTTGTTAGTAAGGACATTTCAGGCAGCTGTCCAGATACAGATGGTGACAGCTGGGATACACCAGATGCCACAATCTGGTGTGTAGTTTCACATGTGGTGGTGGCTCTCTCTTTCATATTAGAAACTGCCTCCTTGACAGCCACTTAAGCTGGATCTGGAACATGATTATGTTCCCCTATATTTTTGAGGACAGTTTCTCCACTGAGATATAAACAGACTCCACAGTGGCGCTTGTCGTACTCAAGACATTTCCAGTATGATCTGGTGCCAGATACACATTCTCTGTGGTATAGAAAACCTTCCAACAGGACAAGATAGCTGCCCTTGTGGCTCCGAATGAAACAGATAGCCATTGTGACATGGTAGCATGAAAACAAACTGTATATAGCACAAGTACTTGAATAAACTGGTGTATCTAATTAGTGATTAATTGCTCTGATTACAGGACAGGGTACCTAAGTTCAAGTGCAGTCAAGTGTTTTACAGTGTTAGAGGTTACACAGGTTACACAAGTTCATTTGCCTTACAGTTACTGTTTTCCGCCTGTTAGTGGCAGCAGCACTCTATCTGACACCTGAGCTATGCTAAGGTATGCTTCCCTGAAAAAAAAACTCTCCTCTTGGGTTACCTTTCAACCAAGTTTGGTTACTGGTGCTGGTGGTAAGCACTTTTATTTACCAGACTTCCAACGCGGTTTTGCACAAGCACTTTTTTGTACAAGCGCTTTGAAAGTAAATGCCGAAAAGGTAGCATGGTAATTACTCATGCTATTTTGGTTTCATGATTTTAACCGGGATACCAACACCACTAGTTCATCTGCATCATCACAATGGCAGGATGCAATATTCATTGAAGTGGCAGAGACAGTTCTGACAGGTTTGACAGCATTAGATCACACATGCTATGTGGCATGGCAACAAGACTGGATTCCAAATATACAGAAACATAGACATTGACAACAGAAAAATACCATTGGTCCATCCAGTCTGCCCATAAACCCTAACAAGCTGGGACCTATTGTCTATACAGTGTTCTAACCCACACTATACACCCTATTGCTCCCCACCCTCCCACTACCACTCTGAGTAACCACTAAGCCCGTAACTCTGTCCCAGTCATGTTTGAAACTTTCATAGTTTTGGCACCTACCACATCAGCTGGCAGATTGTTCCATGGCTCTATGCCTTTTCTGTAAAATAAAACTTTCTCACTTCCCTCTTGAGTCCCCCTGCCAGTTTCCACTCATGCCCCTGTGTTCTTGATCCACTACTTATGCTAAATAGTTCCTCATCGTTTACCTTGTTCATTCCTTTCAGGAACATGAAGGTCTCTGTCACATCTCCCCTTCCTCATCTGGCCTCCAGTGAGTACATGTTCAGTGCCTTGTGCTGATCCTCATAAGATCTGCTCTGCAGGCCCCGAATCATTTTGGTCACCCTACATTGCACTGTTTCTAGTCTGACCTTATCTTTCCTTAGTTGAGCACTCCAGAACTGGGGAGGCAGTATAGCGCAGTGGTTTAAGGCTCTGAGCTGCAAATCTGGAGACCTGGGTTTGAATCCCACAGCTCCCACTTGCATACTGTGTGATCCTGAGCAAGTCACTTAACTTCCCTGTGCTCCCAGGTTGCAAATGTAAACAAGATTTTAGCTTAGTGTGTCTCACCTGGTTAAACAATTGGAAAAAAAAAACAAAAAAAAACAAGAACTGTGCACAGTACTCCGGGTGTGGCCTAACCAGTGATCTATGGAGAGGTAGTAATGCCTCATTCCTTCTGCTTTAAATACTGCTGGGATATCCCAGCATCCTGTCTGCCTTACTGTAGGCTTTGTTACACTGATTTGACTGTTTAGGGGAGTCACTAATGATGACCCCTAGGTCTCTTTCCTCAGAGGTCATGTACAACTTTACCCCTGCATCCAGTACTTTGTCCTTGGGTCCCCATTTTGTGTGAGCAGGACTAGAAGAATCTGTTTGCTGGAAGATTGGTGAGTGTTTGAAATTGGCTGAGATTTGTACCTTAACTGCAGGTATCACATTTCAGCAGGGGATTAGTGAGGGTTGAAATTCAAGTGTGTGCCTAACAGACATTCAGTTGGAGTCCCCATTTTGTGTGAGCAGGACTATCAGACTCTGTTTGCTGGAAGATTGGTGAGTGTTTGAAATTGGCTGAGATTTGTACCTTAACTGCAGGTATCACATTTCTGCAAGGGATTAGTGAGGGTTGAAATTCAAGTGTGTACCTAACAGACATTCAGTTGGAGTCCCCATTTTGTGTGAGCAAGACTAGGAGAATCAGTCTGCTGGTATGTTGAACTAGAGCTGTGTTTTTGCCCTGTAGTTTATGGAAGTATGTCTTTTTTTACCTGATAATTTTTGTAGATACCGTTTACCAAAGGAGCAGCCCTCCCACCTACCCTCATTCCCCAACCACCCCAGGTACTCTGCCATTATAGTGGAAGGCCAAGCCACACCTACTTAAAGAGGCAGGAATGGTTAGGCAGCACAGCACAAGCAGTGGCCTAGCTGATATACAGGCAGAATTACAAAGGGTGTAGCCAGTAACTAGGTCCAAAGGGCTCATACAAGAGGAGGAGATAGAAGCTGTAAGTCCTTATGGAAGGAGAGAGGCAATAAGAGTTTTGGGGCAGTTTTACAGGTTTACAGCCCTTATAGAAATATGGATGCAATTGTAAAGATCTGTGGAATATTTAGAGGTTAAGAGACAGGGGGGATGTGGAGGCCAGGGCAAGGAGGCAGGTGGGGGGAGGAATGGAGAAGTGGAGATGAATGGGGTTGGGGACACAGTGAGGCTGGGAGGGTTGTAAGCTGCAATGGGTGTGGGGCAGCACTGTTTCTGGGAACCTGGTGGAAGGTGGGGGGGTTGTCCAGTGTGCAGAATGTTCAGGCAACTTACGCTGGAGATAGAGAGCTTGAGACAGGAACTGGGGAGAAGGGACAGGTATGAGGGGGTGAGGAGGAGATGGGGCAGAGGGGCAGGGAGGGCTCCCATTGCAAGATAGACCAGGCTGCCATGGGCTAGAAGGGGGCACTTGGCCAGGGGGGGTCAAGTCCACAGGGTCCTGGGATCACCAAAAGGAGGTGTTGGCAGGTGATAGGGAACATGGGTAGACAGAGAGGAAGTAGGAAAGAGGTTATGGTGAGCAGAGGCAGGAGGGGATTTCAGGGGGTGCAAGGGCAGGAGGTTGGAGACAACAAACAGGTACACAGTACTGGTTGATAAAAAAGAGCAGGAGGTTAGGGAAGTCACCATAGAACAAGAGTCAGGTGACCAGGAGGGAAGGGGGGAATGTAGGGTAACAGGAGAGAGGAAAGATGGTGGGGTAAAAGAGGGGAGGGGCAGGAAAGTAGGTCAAGTTGGCAAGAACACACTGAACAAAGGGGGAGGAAGGCCAAAACATGTTGGGAGGAGGAAAGGTGGGACACAATGCAGGAGGCAGTGGGAGGATGTAAAAGTAGTGGAGGGGGAGTGGTTGTGGAAGTGAGCGAGCACAGAAAGGACTGAAGAGGAGGAGAGTAGATGGAGGTGCAACTGGAGGAGATGGGAGGGGAAAGGGCAGGGTTTGAAAGGAGAGGACACTGAGGAAAAGGGGCTCATAGAAGGTCAAACCATGGGGGAAGTGGAAGGGAAGGGTGAGCGAGTACTTGTATTAGTGGATTCCATGCTCAGGGGGGTGAGATGGGGAGGTAAGGGAGCAAGGAAGAGCCAAACCTGGGTGGAGTGTATGCCAGGCATGACAGTGGAGAAAGTAAGGCAGTGCATTCAGAAATGCGTGGAGAAGGTGGGAGGGAAGCCTCATATCTTTGTGCACCTAGGAAAAAATTACCTAGAGGGCAGTACAGTGGAAGAAGCGCAGGAGAGGTTCAGGGAAGTGGGAGGTATCTGCAACTGGGAGGGAAGCTCAGTGATGTTCTCAGAGCTACTCCTGGTACCTAGGGTGAGAAAGCTAAGAATACAGGAGTTTAATGGGTGGCTGAAGGGCTGGTGTGCAGAAATGGGGTATGGGGTAGTAGCAGAGTGGGACAAGACATGGAACAATAAGGGGCTTAATGCCAAGGTTAGGCTGCATCTCAACATCGAGGGTACAAGGGCATTGACATGGGCTGGAGAAGTACATTGAAAACAACATAGATTTGAACTGGGGAGGGGGGAGGGGCTGAGTAAGATAGCAGGGAGGAGGCACCTTCCAGGGGAGACTGGAAGGTCTTGTCCCCCAGTGAGAGAGAAGGAGAATAAGGGGAGTTACCAAGACAAAAGTGGAAGAGGGAGAAATGGGAAGATGAGGTGCAGGACACAAGGTGGACTGTACTATCCTTGAATGCAAGGAGCTTAGCAAAGATGGTGGCAGAGTTCCAGACAATGATGGCAGAGGGGGAGATAGATATTGCTGCCATCTCAGAGACCTGGGCCACCCAATACCATGACTGGGATCTCACAATCCTGGGATACAAGGTGTTCTGCAGAGACGGGGAAGGGGAAGGAGGGATGGGTGGCTATTTTTGTCAGGGAGGGGATACTGTGTACCAGGGAGAAAGGTGGTGAGGGGAGGCCAGAAGCCATATGGATATTGCTCCAAAGCCCTAAAGGTAAGAAGCTCAGGATGGGGGTGGTGTACAGGCCACTTCACAGAGCGAAGAGGTGGAAAGGGAGCTGCGGGAGCAAATCAGGAAGGTCAGTGGCAAAAGGAATACAGTTATGGTGGGAGACTTCAACCTACCTGGGGTTGACTGGCAGACAGTAACTACAGTACACGTCAGGGAACAGGTGCTGCTGGAGGCTATCCAAGACAACTACCTAGTGCAAAGGGGTGATGGATCCTATTAGGGAGGGGAACATACTGGACTTGGTGCTAACAAATGGGGACCAAGTCCAGAGTGTAGTAGTACAGGAGCCTCTAGCAGGAAGCAACCACTGCTCAGTGTGGTTCCTCCTCAACACAGGAAGGGAGTCAGCTAAGACCAGGATGGAAGAAATGGAAGAAAGCAAAACAAACAATGTTAAATCAGGATTGGGTTTCCTATAGACAGGCTCGAAATTTTTATACTACCAAAATTAGGGACTTTAAAAAACAGTTTGTTCATTCTAATTTGGAAGCTAATCACAAAAAGAATCTGAGGAGGTTCTGGGGAATTATTTTGAACTTAGTGGGGAAAAGTAGACATAATTGTGTAAATAAAATAGAAAAAGATGGTATTGCATTGCCTTTGGGTAAAGAAATGGCCGATGCCTTTAATGACTATTTTTCAAAAGTGGCTTCATTAAGCCCTTTAGATAGGGCCCATAGTGATCAAAATGAGTCTTTGAGGCCAAATCATAGAGATACTAGTATTGAAGTTGGAGAAATAGGAGGCTTTGATTTTGATTATATTTCCCTGGAAATTATACGATCTGAACTTTTGAAATTGGATACTTCCAAGGCGAAAGGATCAGATGAGATTCCTTCTATATTGTTGAAATATGCAGCACCTTGTGTGCCATATTCTTTGGCCTACATTTTTAATTTGTCTATTGAAAGTGGGGAATTTCCAGATGGATGGAAGACTGCTCAGGTTAGACCCATATTTAAAGCTGGAGACAAGAGCGAGTTGGGCAATTATCGGCACATCTCGCTCTTGTCTCAGATTTCTAAAATATTTGAAAAGATTGTATCTTGTCGGTTGAAAGGTTTTCTTGAGAATAACAACAAATTGGCATCTTCTCAATCAGGATTTAGGGCACGTCATAGTACACAAACAGCATTGATAAAGGTTGTAAGCGATCTCCAGCTGAGTCTGGACAGGAGGTTAATGACAGGTGCTCTATTTATAGATCTTTCAAAAGCATTTGATACCCTTAACCATCGGGTACTCCTGTCCAGACTCAGTGGGATTGGCTTGTCCTCTCGATCGGTTAAGTGGTTTTCTTCACTTGATGGACCGAAGACAATTTGTAGAGGTGGGCTCCTATAAATCTGAGATATTGGAAATAAAAAATGGAGTACCTCAGGGTTCGATTTTGGGGTCTTTATTATTCAATGTTTATATGAATGACCTCAAGATTGTATCTATATCTGCACAGTGTCATATGTATGCTGATGACACTGTGCTGTATGTTGAGGGAGATACTGTAGAATCCATAAATGAGAGGCTGCAATTGGCCTTTGATGAAATTCAGGTCTTCTTTAAGATGAATCATCTTACCCTAAATACTGACAAGACTCAATCATTGTTGTTTAAAAACAATAATAACAATAAAAAAGATTTGCATTTGGAAATACATACAGCTGATGGCATTGATATTAAGCAGGTGGATTCTTACAAATATCTTGGGGTCTGGTTAGACCCTAGCTTAGGGTGGGACATATACATAAACTCTCTTATAAAAAATATCAACAGAAAATTGGGTGCATTGTATAAATATAAAAGGTTCATGACCAGAGAAGTCCTCCTGACTGTAGTTAACTCTTTGATTCTTCCAGTGATGGACTATGGTGATTTGCTTTATGGAGGAGCCTTAGAAAAATATACAGGTAGTGTAGACTTAGTCTTTCGCAGGTTAGCTCTTTTTGTTTTGGATGCCCCTTATAGAACACATAGGTGTTTACTCTTTAAGGAATTAGATTGGCTTAGCCCCACAGTGAGAAGAGATCTACATCTGCTTCAATTTATGATTAAAGTATGGTATAAGGAAGTACCCAATTATATCACTGACCTATTTGAGGTTAGAAAGATCAAGAAAAGTCTAAGGGCCTCAATTGGAACTCAATTTGTCCCGCTTAAATGTAACTTGAATATAGGTAGATCTTCTGTGCTTGCCAGAGGTATTAGCCTATGGAATAGATCCCCTCCTGCTCTGAGAAGTAACAAAACCAAGCATAACATAAGTGAACTAAGGAAATGGTATATATTTGTACTAAACAAGAGCACATTATGTAATCACTGTTAGCACCTTAAAGTTTGATTATGTTTTTTAATTATTTATTTTAAATTTTTATGTATTGTCTGTTAGTTGTTTTTACTTGTTCTGTATTTTGTTGTACTGTTTATTATGTGGAACCTCCTAATGACTTTTGGATCTTCATTGAAAATGAGCTATGCTCAACTGAATGTATCCAATTATTCATATATGAATAAAAAATGATTTACTACTACTACTACTACTAGGATAGGAGTTGGATTTCAGGAAGGCAGATTTTGCCAGAATGGGCAGCATCCTAAAGGGGTATTCAGCTGAAATTAACCCAGCAATGGATGCTGAACAGAAGTGGGCAATCATTAGGAAGGGGTTAAATGAGGCCACGAACACATGTGCAAAATCTCAGAGTTAGCAGTCCAGATCAAAAACCTAGCTGGCTCAGCAAGGAGATGGAGGGGAAGGTGGGAGAAAAAAGATTGGCCTTCATTAAGTTCAAAAAATCCGGGCGTGAGGAGAATAGAGATGTGTTCACAAAGTCATCTAGGAAGGCAACCAGATCAGTCAGGGCAGCCAAGGCAACAAAGGAGCTGAAGTTGGCTCAGGGGATCAGAGAGGGAGAAAAGGGGTTCTTTAAATACATAAGGGAGAAGAGGAGTTGTAGGGATGACATTTTTAGAATCATGAGAGAGGGAGGATGGCAGGAACAAGGGGGAGATCAGGCAGAGGCACTCAATGAGTATTTCTGCTCGGCGTTCACAAAAGAAAGGAATGGCCTAATACCGCAAGGGAAAGGGGGCAAGGGTGGAGGGGAGGCAGAGATAACAGATGGGGTCATCCAAGAGGATAGAGTTCTGAAGGGTCTTAAAGCCTTGTGGGTGGACAAGGCACCAGGACGGGATGGTATACACCCAAGGGTCCTGAAGGAACTGGCAGAGGTGATGGCAGGCCCTCTGATGGACCTGTTCAACACCTTCTTCGAGACAGGGAATGTACGCAGGGACTGAAAGATGGCTCATGTGGTGCCCCTTCACAAGAGTGGACCCAAGGACCAAGCAGGTAACTACAGACCGATGAGGTTGACTTCCATAGTGGGGAAGTTGATGGAGACCATTCTGAAGGAGAGTTTGATAGCCTTTCTCAGTAGCAATGATCTGCAGGATGAGTGACAGCATGGGTTTGTCACGGGAAGAACTTGTCAAACTAACCTGATCGACTTCTTCGACTGGGTCACTAGGGCAGTTGACAAAGGCCAAGCTGTGGATGTCCTGTATTTGGACTTCAGCAAGGCTTTCTACTTGGTGCTGCACAGGAGGTTAATGAGCAAGCTGAGGGACATGGGGGCAGGGGAAAAACTGGTGGGGTGGGTGGAGAGCTGGCTGCAGGGCAGACAGCAGAGGGTAGTTATAAGGGGGGGGCATGTAAGCCAAGGCCAGTAACGAGTGGAGTACTGTAGGGCTCAGTGCTGGGTCCTGTTTTGTTCAATGTCTTCATTGGAGACATTGCAGAGGGGGTGAAGAGTGAGATCATCCTGTTCCTGGATGACACTAAGATTTGTGCAAAAGTGGACAATGAGGAAGAGAGGCAGGCACTCAGAGAGGATCTAGCTAAACTTGAACACTGGTCTAGGGAGTGGCAGTTGGGGTTTAATGCTAAGAAGTGCAAGGTCATGCACCTTGGAGCCAGAAATCCCAGGAACAGTTACTGGCTGGTGGGAGTACAGGTAATGGCTTTAGAGGAGGAAAGGGGCCTGGAGGTAATAGTCACAGGGGACATGAAAGTATCAGAACAGTGTAGGAGGGCAGCAGCAAGGGCAAATAGGATGCTGGGGTGCATTGCCAAAGGTATCACCTCTCGAAAGGGGTAGATCATCCTGCCATTGTATAGTTCACTGGTGAGGCCATACTTGGAGTACTGTGTACAGTATTGGTGCCCATACCTCAAAAAGGATGTGAGATTACTGGAGGGGGTGCAGCATAGGGCTACAAAAATGATCATGGGACTAGGGGAGTTGTCGTATGAGGAAAGGTTCAAGGAGCTCAACATGTACTTGCTGGAAGACAGAAGGGTAAGAGGGGACATGATAGAGACCTTTAAGTACTTGAAAGGCATAAATCAGGGAGGGAGGATTGTTCCACTTGAAGAGGGGAAGGGTCACTAGGGGGCACAGTCTGAAGTTGGAGTGGGAAGGTTTAGGAGGGAGATGAGGCAATACTTCACAGAAAGAGTGGTGGCATGTTGAAGTGCACTGCCAGAGAAGTTAATTGCTCAAAGGACAGTGGCTAGCTTTAAACGAGGTTGGGACAGAGTCAAGGGCTGGGTTAGTACAGACAAGAACACAAAGGGGGGAAGGACCAGGACAGAGGAGGAAGGGAGGGAGGGGTTCTGGTGGGGGTGGGGCAGCTGTAGTGATATGAAACTAAGAGCTGGACAATTGGGCAGGCTTGATAGGCCTATGAGCCTTCTTCTGCTGGCAATTTCATATGTTCGTATGTTCGTACGTATGCGCATCAAGTTGCACTTTTTGGCACTGAATTTCCATTGACAAAAATGGCTGATGGCAGAAGGCTGCTGCTGTGAGAACCTCCTCAGTATATTCCAATAATTAACCTTAAAGTCTCTCTTTGCTAAAAGAAACTCATGCAACCTTAGTGAAATGGACCTATCTTCACTTAATCTTTCTAAATTATCCAAAAAGAAAGGAAAAGGCTCCTAGAATGTTAGAGAAAGGAAAAGAGAAAGGAGCTGAGCATTTTACTCTCTGAAAAACAACCAGAAAAACCTGAATGTACTGGCCCTATAAATGAATTCCTAGGTGCTGTGTACTTGGGTATCCCTGGGAGAGATGGTTTACCAGCTGAGGCTGTAACCACTGGTCCTGGCCATGTTCAATATGCAATGGTGTCTGCAATGACTACTAAGCCAAAAGAAACATCTGAAACAATACAAGTCCCCTCTGACAGGCTTGACTCCATTGATGCAATTATTAAGACATACAACACCTTACTCATTGCTATCACTAAACCTGAAGCTAAATGGGAATTGATTGCCATGAAGTGTGAATTGATGGAGCTTCAGCTCAAAGAAGCAGAACAGACAACATCAGAACATTCAAAAAACTAATCTGCAAATGTGGCAAAAGTTGAATTGACTGCTGCATTGCTGCACCGGTGCATCAGCTTTTCTCAGAGAGAACATGCAGCAAGCCAGAACAATCGAGGATGTTGAAAATACAACCAGAAGAAACAACCTGGGTGTGGTGGTACTCCCAAATCTTGAAACTACAAGGTAATTACTTGGGACTTAGTCTGAGACCTTTTTGTAGAGGCATTCGGTTTTACCAAAGATGAATTATCACCTTTGGCCAGAGTGTTGCATTTACCGACAATGTCTAAGAGTAAGCACATATTTCATCTGTTGCTGCTGCTTCAAACCCAGATTCTGCAAAGCCAGCCACTCAGCCTCAGAAGTGACCATGATTTTGTGATTAAAAAAGACCACATGAAAGGAGCACTGAATTTCAGACAAAATAAAGTTTATCTATATCCTGATGTGAGCTCACACACTCATGGAAGAAGACAGCAGTTTCTACAGTTTCATGCTGACATTATGGGTATTGGTGGACAGTTTTCTTTGCTATACCCCACAAGGCAAGGTCATATTAAACTCAATCAAATATATATTTTTGATGCTGACCAATTGGCAGTTTTTGTTAAAAACCGTTTGTCTGCTCCTTACAAATCTGAGTCTCGAGAGGAAGATAGCAACTCTGACTCTGATATGTCTAAACTGGCTGAAACTGTAGTTGATAGCTTCATGGCATAATTAACTTTTTATCTGACCAGAAATATATGCTTGAGAACAGTGTCTTTGAAATGAACTGTTCTGCACTTTGAAAGAGATCTAAGTTAAACTTACTTGATGCATTGCACTCAATAGGGCTTTCTGTTTCAATTCTATTTTTTCACAGGCTCCAAAGAAAATGCCATAAGTTTCTACAAATGGCTTTCTTATTTCATATATGTTATATTGTTTGGTTTGTGTACATTTGCACATATGGTTCTGTCTGTGTTCTCATTTGCTTGTTTTTTTCTCCTTGGATATCCAGCGGCTAAATATTATTATTAATGGTCCTTTGGCAAATGTTTGTATATATATATATATATATATATATCTATCTATCTATATATAAACTAATGCTGACTTAATTTATCTAAATGATTGATGGCTAATGTACTGATATATATTTGTTTGGCTAACATAGATTATCTTTAGAAAATGCAAATAATAATGGGTACTGAATTCAATGAATAGTCTATCATTTATTTATTTTCAAAGACAGATTATATTGTGTGATTATTCAGGGGGTGAACTGCCAGTATAAGGGGAACTAATTTCTCTAATTTATTTTTCTTTTAATAAGATAATATATCGTCCAGTCATCAAACAATCCAAAAAATTAGCAGCTTGATGCAAAGGTTTAAATAGATTCTGTCTAGAGAAATCGCCATTTTGTCAGCCTCCTAATATAATATGCTACAGAAAAATTTTCTTTTTCTATTTTTTTCTGTTTCCTCCCCCCACATTTTTAAGGACTCGGACTATGCTATAGGCTATAGTTGACATATTATAATTTATGTTGAACATGCCTATCAATACTCTAAGTATTATAACATGGACAGAATACATGTCCCTGTTTTTCACTCACAATATCCATGAACTCTGCTCCACAGTCACCGCCTCAGTTAGAAAGAAAATGCACAGTGTTACAAGCGAGCTAATTCTTTATTGTAGAAAAACAATAAAACAAGCAGCAGTAGCAGATCAAGTGCCTGGTGTGGTGCAAAAATGTTTAGCTGGGAGGGTGCAGTCCACAATAAAGAATTAGCATGCTTGTAACACTGTGCATTTTCTTTCTAACTGAGGTGGTGACTATGGAGTGATTCATTGGAACTTGCAAAATTGCCAGAAGATACAGGCCATTCAGTCTATCTAGTCTGCTCGAGTGTGCAGTGCTTCAATCCATTAGACTGCAGCTGCCCCCCTCCCTCATATGCCCTTCCCCCATCTCCCGCTCTCTCTCAGTTTGTACCCTTGCCTTGAATCTGTCCCACCCCCTCTTGAAGCCCCCAACACTCTGCAGCAATGCAACTTCCTCTGGCAGAACTTTCCACCCTGCCACCAGCCAGTAATTGTGTCCTGGGTTCTTGCCTCTTAAATGCATCATTGTGCACTTCTTGGCATTGAAACCAAGCTGCCAAGTGTGAGACCATTCCTCCAGTTTTGCCAAATCATCCTGAAATACTTTTGCTCCCCGCCTCTACCTCAGCACAAATCTTTGTGTCAACTGCGAAGAGACTGATCTTGCTCTTAATCCAGACTGCAATGTCAGCTATGAAAATGTTAAACAGAACTGGTCCCAGCACCAAGAGCTGTGGTACACCACTTGTTACTGCCCTGGGTTCAGATGCCTCCCCCCCACTACTACCTTCTGCTGTCAACCCTACAGCCACTTCTCGACCCATCTGACCAATTTCCTCCCAACTCCCAGACTCTTCAACTTGCAGGTCAGCCTACCGTGTGGTACTGAGTCAAAGGCCTTGCTGAAATCCAGGTAGAGGACATCCATTGCATGTCCCCTGTCCAGTGCCCTCGTAACCCAGTTATAAAAATCAACCAAGTTCATCTGGCAAGATCTGCCCCAGACAAATTCATGCTGCCTGCTGTCCTGGAGATTGTTATCCTCAAGAAATTGCACCATTCTTTCCTTGAGGATTGTCTACATCAGTTTTCCCACAATTGCAGTAAGGCTCACCAATCTGTAGTTCTCTGGTTCGTCCTTGGGCTCACTCTTATGGAGAGGTACCACATGTGCTTCCCTCCAGTCACTGGGCATGCACCCAAGTTCAGAGAGGTATTGAACAGGTCTGCCAATGGCCCTCCCAGAGCCTCTGCCAACTCTCTCAGCACCCTGGGGTGGACTCTGTCTGGGCCAGGTGCCTTGTCCACCTTCAGGGAATTAAGGCCCTTCCTCACCCTTTCCACCGTGATTTCCCCATCTGTGGTTGCTTCTCACCCACCCTCTCCCACCTCACCCTTCCTCTCAGGTACAGGCCCATCCCTCTCCTTGTAGAAGACTGAACAGAAGTATTCATAAAGTACTTCTGCCTGCTCAGTCCCCTTTTCTACCCACCCACTTCCCCTCCTGATCCTAACAGTTTGATCCTTGCTGTTCCTCTTCTCTCTGATATAGCTGAAGAAATCCTTTTCTCCTTCTTTGATCCCCTGCACTAACCTCCGTTCCCTAGCCACCTTTGCTGCTCTTACCACTCTGGTCACTTCTCTGGATTTCTTTTCATATTCTTCTCTGTCTTCTGCCCTGTTGGATCTCTTGTAGGTCCAAAATGCGTTCCTCTTTTCCCTCACCTTCTCTACTACCGCTCTACTCATCCAACTTGGTTTCTTGATCCTGGCTTTCTTGCTCTGGGTCTTGACACAAGTTTTAGTGGCTTCAGCCAGTCCTGCCTTGATGATTGCCCATTTTTGTTCCATATCCATTTCTGTACAGATGCTTGCCTTATGACTTTCCAGTGTGTGTCCCATTCTGACAAAGTCCGTACTTTTGAAGTCCAGTACCCTAGTTTTTGTAGTGGCTGCTTCCCTACCCCGATTGATTGAGAACCACACTGTGCGGTGGTCACTGCTTGCCAGAGGTTCCTCCACTCTTACATTCCTGACCTGTTCCCCTATCTTCCAGTACCAGGTCTAGTATATTTCCCTCCCTCATAGAAACATAGAAACATAGAATTTGATGGCAGATAAGGACCGCTTGGCCCACCCAGTCTGCCCATTTCCCTACCTGACGGATAAGCTGAAGATTCTAGTTAATCAACAGCTTACCTCCTCCTGCCCCCCACTAGAATTGCCTTATGCCTGTCCCATGCATTCTTGAATTCTCCCACTGTTCCTGACTCCACAACCTCCTCAGGAAGGCTGTTCCATGCATCCACAACTCTCTCTGTGAAAAAATACTTTCTAACATTACCTCTAAGCCATCCGCCCTCTATCTTCAAATTGTGCCCCCTTGTTCTTGTACATCTCTTCTTCTGAAAGATACTACCCTCTTGTACCTTGTTAATTCCCTTGAGATACTTGAAAGGTTCTATCATGTCCCCCCTCTTCCTCCTTTACTCAAGGGTATACATATTAAGTTGCTTTAGTCTCTCCTCGTATGTCTTCTGGTGCAGACCTTGAACCATTTTGGTTGCCCTCCTCTGAACAGCCTCCACTCTGTCTACGTCTTTGCGGAGATGGGGTCTCCAGAATTGCACACAGTACTCCAGATGGGGTCTCACTAACTGTCTGTAGAGAGGGATAACAACTTCCTGTTTTCTACTGTTGATGCCTCTCCCTATGCATCCCAGTATCCCCCCAGCCCTCCTTACTGCCTTCTCTCACTGCTTGCCCACCTTTAGGTCATCTGATATAATTACTCCTAGGTCTCTTTTTCGATTTTTGTTGTTGTTATTAACTCACCCCCCATTGTGTACTCTTCCCCTGGGTTTTTGTTTCCCAGATGCATTACCTTGCACTTCTTTGCATTGAATCTGAGCTGCCACATATTTGACCATTCCTCCAGCCTTGCCAAGTTCCTTTTCATTCTTTCCATCCCACCTTGTGTATCAACCCTGTTGCAGATCTTTGTGTCATCTGCAAAGAGGCATACCTTTCCTTCCAGGTGCTCTCCAAGGTCACTTATAAAGATATTAAAGAGGACCGTTCCCAGTACCGAACCCTGCAGTACCCCCACTAGTTACCCTCCTTTCTTCACTGTGGACTCTGTTTACTATTACCTTTTGCGTCCTGTTGTCCAGCCAGTTTTTTATCCAGGCTACCTCCTTGGGACCCACTCCAAGGCTGGCTAACTTGTATATTAATCTTTTGTGTGAAACTGTGTCGAATGCCTTGCTAAAATCTAGGTAGGCCATCCACAGCCCCTCCTGGTCTACTACTTTGGTCACCCAGTCAAAGAAATCTATTAGGTCTGCCTGACATGACCTTCCTGCTGTGAAACCATGTTGCCTTGGGTCCCATGCCCCACTGGCCTCTAGGTACTCAACAATTCTTTCCTTCAGAAGTGATTCCATCATTTTCCCTACCACTGAAGTCAAACTAACTGGTCTGTAGTTTCCTGCCTCTGCCCTGCTCCCACTTTTGTGAAGTGGAATCACATTTGCCATCCTCCAGTCCTCAGGTACCACTCCATCCTCCCATGATTTGTTAAAGAGAGTAGTCAGTGGTGTTACTAGTTCTACCCTTAGTTCTTTTAGTATTCTTGGGTGAATCCCATCAGGCTCTGTTGCTTTGTCCACCCTCAGTTTCAAGAGTTCTTCCAAAACCCTTTCTTCTGTGAATGGACTGGTATCGACCCCCCTATTCAGAGTTTCCCCCTTGTTTGGTTTAGGCATCTTCCCCTCCTCATCTGTTGTGAATACTGAGCAGAAATATTCATTCAGAATCCCTGCTTTTTCACTGTCACCCTCTGCCCACATTCCTTCCCCTTTATTAAGTCTCTGTATCCTTCCCTTTGTCTTTCTTCACTCCCTAATGTACCTATAAAAAGTTTTATCCCCTTTCTTAACAGAGTTGGCTGTCTTTTCCTCAGTTTGTGCCTTTGCTATTCTGACTACCTTCCTTGCCTCCTTCTGCTTTATCTGATAAAGTTCTCTGTCCTGCTCCTTCTGTGTTTCCTTATATTTCCTGAATGCTATCCTTTTTTCCTTAACCGTCCCTGCCACCTCTTTTGAGAACCATAGTGGTTTTTTCCTTCATTGTGTTTTATTGATTTGCTTCATACAAAGGCTTGTTGCCTCTTGATGGCTGTTTTGATTATTCCCCATTGTTCCTCCACCCCTCCCTCTTGCCCATTTGCTAGTGCTTTTCTAAGGCACTCTCTCATTTTCCCAAAGTCAGCCTTCCTAAAGTCCAATGCTCTTGTTTTTGTATGGCTTGACTCTATGGCTGTGTTTATTGTGAACCACACTGTTTGGTGGTCACTTGTTCCCAGATGGCTACCCACTTCTAAATCTGAGATCCTTTCTCCTTCCCCATTTGAGAGTACCAGCTCTAAGATTGCTCCCTCCCGAGTGGGTTCCAACACTAGCTGTCTGAGGCATGCCCCCTGTAGGGCATCAAGAATGACCCTGCTCTTGGATGTGCCTGCAGCAAAGGTACTCCAGTTAACATCTGGCATATTCAGGTCCCCCATCAACAATATCTCCCCTTTTTCTACCATTTTAAGGATGCCTTCTATCATTTCCTTGTCCATTTCCTCCCCCTGAGATGGGGGTCTGTACACAACCCCCATGCGGATTGTGGTGCAATTTCCTGTCTCCAGAATGACCCATAGTGACTCATCAACTTCCTGTTTACTCTTTAGTTCTGTTGCTTTAATCCCTTCCCTTATATAGAGAGCTACTCCTCCTCTTTTTTTAAGGTTAGAACTAGTCACCCTCACCACCACACCACATGGCTAGCTCAGTGGCAGCAGGCACACCAGTCCCCTACAAACCCCTTCCCTGTCCCTTCCCTTCCCCTCACTATCCCCCCCTTCTGGTTGCCGTTTCCTACCCTCGCCTTCACGTAGGGTCGCTACCCTTGCATGGTAGCCCATGAGTATAGCACCCAGTATGAGTCACTGTTTTGATGGTTGCTCATATTGATTCGCTATACTCACTGGATACCTTGTGGGAGCTGAGTCCCTGGGTAGTGTGAGTGTTCCCGCTTTTGCTTGGGCACCAGTCCATGCCGCTTTGAACTCCCTGGTTTGTGCTTTTGTCCCTGTTTCGATGCAGTTATTTTAAAATCTGATAAACAGTAAAAAAAAAAAATGAATTTCAACTGATAAACTTTTGACCTTTGCAGGTCTCTCAGTATTTCCCTAACCCCTCCTCACTGTCCACCCTGCCACAGAGCTTAGTGTCATTGGCAAAGAGACACATCTTGCCCTGGATTCCTTCCCCCATGTCACTGATGAACATATTGAAAAGCACTGGATCCAGGACTGATCCTTGTAGCACCCCACTGGTAACCTCCCTCTCTTCTGATTTGACTCTGTTAACCTCAGCCCTCTGCTCTCTCTCCCCCCTCTAACCAGCTTCTCACTCATTTAACTGTATCCTTTGCTGTACGCAGATCATCTAGCTTTTTTGAAACCTTCTGTGAGGCACTGAGTTGGAAGTCTTACTGAAACATAAGTAGAGTAAATCCACAGCATGGCCCTTATTCACTACCCTCATTATGAAGTCAAAGAATACTATTGGGTTGGTCTGACAAAACCTTCCTGCCATGAACCCATGCTGTTTACTGTCCTGGAGTCCGCTGCTCTCCAGGTAGTTCATGAGGTCCTTTTTGTCTAGTGTCTCCATCAGTTTACCCACAATACAAGTAAGACTGACAGGTCTCTAGTTACCTGATTGCTCCTTGTCCCCCCCTCCCATTGAGTGGGACTACGTCTGATACCTCCCAGTCTTTTGGAACTACCCCTGCCTGAATTTAGCTATTAAATAGCCCTTCAAGAGGTTCAGTTAGTAGTTTTGTGCCAATTCCTTGAGCTCCCTCAGATGCATCCCATCTGGCAATGGGGCCTTATCTATCTTTAGGGCTGCTAGCCCTTTACAAACCCTTTCACTGGTAAATACTTGCTGCTTCATCTCAGGGATCCCCCTTACAGCTGCCTTAATGCCACTCTTTGGAGAGTGGCAGAGGCCCTCTGTCTTCACTTGTGAATACAGAGCAAAAGTAGTTGTTAGGAACGGCTGCTTTCTGCTCGTCCTCCTCAATTACCCTACCTCTCTCTCTGCTAGCCTAACAATTCCTACTCTCTTCTTTATTTTTTCCCTAGCATATCTAAATAATTGTTTCTCCCTTCCCTAGACCCTCTCTGCAGAAATATGCAGCTCTGTATCTGCCATTGCTTCTCTGACCGCCCTTTTGGCTTACCTTGTTCTCATTTGTTACCCTCCGTATTCTTCCTTCCCTTGTTTTTTCTTGTACCTGGTGAAGGCCTTCTTTTTGGCTCTTCCTGCTTTTCTGACCTTTCCAGAGAACCATATTGGTATCTTGTACTGTTTTCTTTTAATTACCCTTCTCATGAAAGAGTTTGTTGCCATGAGAATGGCCCCCTTCAGTGCCCCCATTCATCCTCCACATCCCTGCTGTTGTCCAGTCTGACTAACTTGTCCCAGACTAGCTTCCTCATCTGGTTGAACTTTTTGACATCTAGGACTCCGGCCTTTGATGAGGGCATACTTGTCCCAAGGGCCGGGTCGATGGACTATAGTGACTCCCCTACTCTCCCTCCTCCTACCACTTCTGGGCTGATAGGCACCGCATTGAGAATGGTAGCTTGCCTAGTGGGTTCCTTAATAAACTGCACCAACAGGCAGCCCTGCAGTGTATCCAGTAGGACCTGACTTCTGGAGCTCCTGGCTACTGGAATGACCCAATCAATATCTGGCAGGTTTAGATCTCTCACCACCATGACCTCCCCCTTTTCCACCCCCTTTCTAGTTTTGCCTCTAGCTCCTTATCTCTCTCTCTCTCTCTCCCTTGTCCAGGGCGGGGGTCTGTAGCTTATCCCCATCTGTAGCTTCTTGCCTGAGGATGACATGAGTTGTACCCACAGTGATTCTTTTTCCCCACTACCTCCTTTGATGTTTCCATCCTCCACTGCATCTATGCCCTGTCTAACATATAGGGCTATGCCTCCTCCTTTACTTTTTCAACTATCCTGTCTAAACATGGTGTAGCCTGGAACTGTCAGGTCCCAATCATTATCCTCTGTGGCCCAAGTTTCTGTGATGGTTAACAGATACATTTCAGTGTCTGCCACCATTGCCTGGCGCTCACTAATTCTATTTCCCAGACTCCTGAAATTAAGGCAAACCTCTTTCCATCTTTCCCCTGATTCCCTCTAGCTTTTTCCTTCTCCTTATTCTTCCCTAGTCTCCTTAAGTTTTATTGTTTATGCTAACTGTAGGCTTTGTCAGCCATCCCTCACTGGTCTGTTCTCCTAACTTAATTTGAACCATGGCTTTACTGTTACCCCATCTTGCTGCTACTAGTTCTTTGTTCAGTGGGAGACCTAGCTAGGTTCACCACTTGCTCTCCCTTCTCAGTGGTTCCCTCGCCTCCATCTGCCCTGCAGTCAGTTTAACCGTCCAGTGGAAATGTCAAACTTCTACTCCAGAGCAGTGGCTCCCCTCTGCCATCAGGCAAAGGCCATCACCCTTGAAGAACCTCCTGTCCCAATAGCCCTCCCAGTGCCCCACTAAGTGGCACTCCTCCTCCTGCAACCATCCTTTCAACCACCTATTAAACTCCTCGAACTTTTCCTTCCTTCCTTCCTTCCTTCCTTCCTTCCTTCCTTCCTTCCTCATTCTTTTGTTCACATTCCCCCAATTCTACACCGGGAGGACCTTGGGAATGGTCAAGGAAGCAGAGTGCACCTTCACTCTGTCTCCCAGTCTCTTAAAGTTCTGCTTCACTGCCTTCACAGGGCCAGATCGTTGGTACCGAAGTGTGCTAGTATCCCCAGATCCCTCTCCCCATTCCTCTTCTCTGCCATCCTCCCTATCCTATCTTTATCCCTGATGGCTGATGCACAAGGAAGGATCTGACCATTTTCCCCTCATTCCCTCCATTATCCACCACCCTCTCTACTCCCCTAATCACTAAGTCCCCAGTGACTAAGACTGTTCTTGCTGACTTCCTCCTGCTCACTGCTTGGGGTGCCACTAAGCCATCCTGCCCATTTCCCCAGACTGACTCAGAGTCCCTCCTGACCAAGTCAGGTACCTGAGCCTCCTCCAGGGGAGTAAAGTGATTTGCTGTCTGAATGGTGTGAGACTGGTTAAACCCCTTGTGTCTGCCCCTGCCACCCTTCCCCCTCCCCATCTCTATCACTGTTCAGTCCCCTGGGCCACTGGACTTCTGGGGAGTGAAGTGGGGGGTGGATCCCAGTTAAGATGGTGCCACAACAGAGATATCTTGTCTTTTGCTGCTACCAGCTGAACATGGAACTCTGCTAGGGTTCTGCTGCAGACTAGGCAGCATATCTCTCATCCTTTTGTCCCCCAAATGTGGAACATTGCCTCTCAGAATGTGGAACAAAAGAGCAAAATGTGGAACACTTAATCAAATCTTTACCTAGGAAGCTCAGAACACTGTTAAAATGTTTGCATTTATGTTCAGAAAGTCTGTTATTAATTGAATAATATATTTTTTGCATCATTTACTATAGATTCTTGCTTTAAAATGTTAATACTGAATGTGGAACAAGTCCTCACAATGTGGAACAGGGAGCTTTTGTGAAGTAAAATGAGGAATGTTCCTCGTAATGTGGTACAGTTGAGAGGTATGCTGGGCAGTGCTCCCTTCTCCAGACTGTAATATCCTGGAGAAGAGCACCCCACAGTTCCCACATCTGATTACCTCTCTGCTGTACCTCATCTCTATACTGATCCTATGACACAAACAGGCCTACCTTATGTATGCAGTTCTGTTATATTTGGAGTACTTTCTACACCTTCCTCACTTAATCCCTTAACCTTGGTTAATTCCAATTATATATTTGTATAATATACATATACTGTGCATAAATATACAAAAATATATACTGTAAATACCCATTTCACTTGTATCATCCAAATGTAACATATAAGGGAGGTTCCCTCAGTGGAAGCCTTTAAAAGGGGCCTTAAAACATTTGTTCCATCAAGCGTTTTCTGATTATTGATTATGCTTTTAACTTGTATCTAATTTATGGGATTGATAGATAACTGTATGCTCCCAGTTGTTATTATTTTATATGTATATATGTGAACGATTTTAAATGTATGGTTATTGTACAGTGCCCAGAGTCTCTGGAGATGGGCGCCTTTTAAATAAAATATCTATCTATCTATCTATCTATCTATCTATCTATCTATCTGTCTGTCTGTCTGTCTGTCTGTCTGTCTGTCTGTCTGTCTATCTATCTATCTATCTATCTAACAGCAAATTTTAATATTCTAGAACTCAGTGGGCTGGAATATAACACTGTGCCAGGAAAGCTGTTTCTTAGCAACAGCCTGATTTTGACTAAAAAGTACTTTCACTACAGTACTTTTTTCTAAACAACAAGAAATCAGCTGCCTAGATAGCCCACCAAGCAGTGACACACAAAATTACTGAACCACATAATTAACAGGCCACCACACAGCAATAAGCCAGCAAATCCTGGTGACAAGGACAACCCCACAAAAGGCACAAACAAATTGCCAAACTATATAAACAAAATGAAATGTTCATGCAGTGTGATTTATCACAGAACAAATGGGGTGACTATCCTGCTCCCAACCAACATTAAACACACAAATCCCACACCATCCTGCAGGCAACAGTTCCGTCTTTCCCAATCCAGCAAAGGTACGCAAAAATCTTTAAAAATTAGAAAAAATGTGGAAAATGTCAATTTAGTTATGGGTGCTCCACACAGACACAGCCACTCTGCTGATGCTGGCATTCTAGAATTCAGTGATAAAGATATGTTAATTTACTCTGGGGCCCGGATATTCAGACTGCGCCTGGCTGTGGCGCAAGCCTGGGCGCAGTGCAACTTGGCTGCGCAGGGGCGTTGACTGGGCAATATTCAACGGAGCTGCACCATGACACAGCATTGTTGAATATCACACCCTGGTCACCCGCAGTGCGCATGGCGCAGTGGCACTGCACCAGCGCAAGTGGCCAGAGTGGAGCAGGGGGATGCGCTAGCACAAGTTCTATTGTGCAATGCGCAACAACCGCAATATTCAAAAGTGCACATGCAAATGGGACCATTATGTATGGAAGGCACAAATGGGACCATTTGCATGTCATTATGGCCCCATTTGCATGTAGGTGCACCGATCCCCGGTGACTTGCGCCTAGCGCCCTGCCAGGCAGCAGCCGTCGGGGACTGACGCCCCCTGCACAGTGTGGCAATGCGCCCCTCTGCCCGATCGCGGGCATATGTAGATTTAGAAAATGTCCAATATCCCTGGTGGTCCAGTGGACCACTAGCAGCCTGATGGTATGGTATGGTATGGTATGGTAAATTTTTATTTATACAGTGATACAGCCATTAGGGTTCCGAAAATCCCTGTTCACAAGGCTTACCTGTTTACATTATGCAAAATTATTACAACTATACATTTATAACAATACGGGTTACAGAAGAGTATAGAACAATACATCAGAGTTTACAAACTCATCAATAACAGGCATATTAGCATTTTTAGATTTACATTAATTTCACCTATTACAACAACAACGAAAACTAAGTTCGTGATTCAGGCTATTTTTAAAAACATGATCAGTAGTTGTTAATTCACATAAAAAAGGAGGAAGACAATTCCAACTTTTAGTTACTTGATATTGAAAGGTCATTTCACTAAATCGATTTTTTTACTTTGGTATTATTAAATCTCTAGCACCAGTTTTTCTTTAATTTAAACCATGTTTTGGTTTTTGTAATTTGTTTTTTAAGTTATCTAAGGATTGATTTTTAAATATATTACGAACCTGATTTAACCAGATTCCCCTAGCCCGTAAGCCTAATGGAATCCAACCCAAATCCATGTGCATAGTGCAATGATGAGTTTTAAAATCACACCTTAACACAAATCTTGCTAGCTTATTATAAAGTGTATCCAAGTTATTTAAATGTTTTCTTGCTGTATGTCTGTAAATATGACTTTCCTAGTCAATAACTGGTATTATTAATTGATTGATCATAATCAATCTTGTTTCTCTTGTCATACAATTTGATATTCATCTCATAGCTCCAATCTTAACATGTGTTTTCTTTATTAAATTTGTTATATGATATTGGAAAGTAAGACATTGATCTATATGTACCCCTAAATATTTATATGTTTCAGTTTGTTCTAAAAACTTACCCTCTTGTGTCTTTATATTTAATTTTGAAATTCCCTTTAAGTCCAATGCAAATGACATAACCTGTGTTTTTTTACTATTAACTAATAAACCCAGAAATGAAAAGTGACCTTGCATGATGCTAAAGTCACTCTGTAAGTTTAGTTCTACTTCACTTATAGTTTTTCCCTCTGCTACTAAAACCATATCGTCTGCATACAGACAAATTTTTGAATGTCCAATTTTCTTTGGTAAGTCATTTAAATAGACTATGAACAGGAGGGGGCCCAGGATAGATCCTTGGGGAACACCTCTTGTTACATAGTCCGTTCTTGACTGGTGTCCATTTAGGACAACAAATTGTGATCTTTTATCAAGGTATGATATAAACCAATTACAGGTTTCTTCCTCCA
Organism: Neoceratodus forsteri; assembly: GCA_016271365.2. Classification (NCBI taxonomy): domain Eukaryota; kingdom Metazoa; phylum Chordata; order Ceratodontiformes; family Ceratodontidae; genus Neoceratodus; species Neoceratodus forsteri. Next base: position 1,267,724,336 of record CM057449.1, on the reverse strand, counting down.
CCCCTATTTTCATTAATAAGTTTATCAAAATACTATGGTTTACTAACTCAAATGCTTTAGATAGGTCCACGTATACTGCACCCACGGACATCGCTTCCCCAAGAGGGGTTGCTATAAGATCCAAAAAGTCAGTGAGTGCGGTAGCCGTGGACCTACCCTGCCTAAAACCATACTGTTGTTGAGTCAATTTATTATATTTTTCCAAGTAGTCCATTAACTGATCATGGACAATTTTTTCAAATAACTTGGATACTGTGGACAGCAAGGTTATTGGATGGTAATTTGAAACATCCGTTGGATCTCCTCCCTTATCTATTGGTATCACTTTGGCTAATTTCCAACTAGAGGGAAACTGTCCCTCTCTTAGACTCCAGTCAAACATGTTCCTTTAGTATAGGTGACAATTCCAGAGCAGCCTCTTTTAATAATTTATTATATGTTCTATCTGGGCCACTTGCTTTATTTATTTTTAATCTATTTATGTTTTTTAGAACTTCTTTGTTTATCACTCTCTTAAACCTGAATTTGGGTTCTTTCTCATCTTGGGGACTCTCACCCTTTCAAGGTATTAGTTTTAGTTATGAAATCTAATTTCAGATTGGGGAGATTTATGAAATAATCATTCAAAATGTCTGCAGCTTTATTTGTTTCAAACACTTTTCCATTCTGACTCAATTTTATTTCACTTTGTTTACTATTTGGATTCATAAGATTTTTTATAACAGACCAATAAGCACCTGGATTTGTTGATTCTTTAATCTGCTGTTTATAATAACAAGCTTTTGATTTCCTGATTTCCTGTATTACTTGATTCCTTAACCTTTTGTATTGTTCCCAAATTTCACTGTTTAATGTTTTATTTGCTTTTTCCAATAATGATTTCAAATCCTAATCATTTTCTTTATTTTTACAGTTAGCCATGGTAAATGTTTTTTCCTATGATTTACTTTTTTATATGGAGCAAATTTATCACAAGCATTAATAAACATTGTTGTAAATTCCAATACAGCCTCATTTAAATCTGGGATAAGAAAATTCCTATACCAAGGGAGTCCCTGAAGATACTTTCTAAATGATAAACTATTACATTTTGAATAACATCTTTTAGATATTTGTGATACTGATTTTATAGGAATAGAATTTTTAATCATAGAGAATACACACTTAACTACATTATGGTCTCCTAAACTGGGGGCACATACACTTTTCTCCAAAATTGTCAATTCAGGTGAAACAAACATCAAATCCAAAATATTACCTTTACTTAATAAGGAACCTTTCCTTGTAGGTATGTTTATGATTTGTATCAGGTTTAAACAGCTCATTGATTTTTCCAACTTTTGACCACTGGGACAACCCCAAGCTGCATTGAAATCACCAGCCAGAACTACTTGTAGTTGACCCAGGTGTTCTATTAAAACATGTGAAAATTTGTCAAAATGGATAGGGTTTATTTTAGGTGGAGAGTAAACTACTCCAATAACTAATTTTAATTCTTGTATCTCTACTAACAGGCATTCAATGCCCTCAATTGACCCAGAGAACAAAATTTTGGAGTTACCAATTGAATGATTTATATACACCAAAACTCCTCCCCCACCCATGTTCCCCGATCCTTCCTAAAGTGGTAGAAGTCCCTTAATTCTATTTCTTTAAATTCAGTTCCCTTTTTTAACCAGGTTTCCGTTAACATTATTATGTCCGGCTCTTCATGTTCTACCCAGGATCTAAAATAGTCCATTTTATTTATCATACTTCGAGCATTATCTAAGACCATTTTAATTACAGGACCTGGGTTCAATTCAATATCTCCACAGAGAGCCAAGGACAATAACAATGCCCGGTTACTTGAACAGATATACCCTGTTTGGATTACCATGTCCTTAACATGAAGTTCTTCTCTGATGAGGTTGAAAGGGTTTCGTCGTGAGGTCAGCTTAACTGTTTGTAACTTAAAATTATTAAAACAATTTACATGAGCACTTGATCTTTTTGTCATAACATCAGTTCTCATGATAACAAGTAGCTGAACGACACAGACCAAACCCACTATCAACCCCATCATCTTAGATGACATCTTTTTCATTTTACGGCTGTGTCCAAATACAAAGAAAATAATCTATAGATGCCTGTTTATAAAAATAAAAAACAATCAGAACATTAAAAATTTTTATTTAGGTAACAGTACCTTACATGAGTCAATGTTACCAAAATCTAAACCCCAAAACTGGAGACTTATTTAAGCATTAAACATCTTATTTAGGGTTACCATATACTGCTATATAAGTGTTTATCGCGGGCATCTGTGTAAATATATAAGTCCAGTATCCCTGGTGGTCCAGTGGACCGCTCGCAGCCCGATCGCGGGCTTCAGTATGAAATAATATGTCCAATATCAATATCCCTGGTGATCCAGTGGACCGGTTGTAGCCCAATCATGGGCATCTGTGTAAAAATATAAGTCCAATATCCCTGGTGGTCCAGTGGACTGATCGCAGCCCGATCGCGGGCATCTGTGTAAAATTATAAGTCCAATGTCCCCGGTGGTCCAGAGGTACCCCCTTCCCCACCCGCCTACTGAGCCCCCACCCATCCCGGCCCTCCCAGTCAGCGGGTTGGTGGCAGCACCCACCGCCCGCCGCCCATCGCCTGCCGACTGCCAGTATGGCAGGGCTGTATGCCCGTTGGTGTTCTGGCGTGAGCCAATGGGCGTGCAGCCATAACAGACATACAGTCCAGATATGTGAATGGATCCATTCACATATCTGGACTGTGTAGTAGTAGGGCAGGCTGCACGCCCATTGGCTCACACTGTGGACTATGGGCGTACAGCCCTACTGTACATTGGCAGTTGGCGGGCAGTGGGGCGGCAGGTGGTGGGTGCTGCTGCCCACCGCTGACTGGGGGGGAAGCGGGGTGGTGAGGCTCAGTGGACGGGTGAGGAGGGGGTACTGCTGGACCACCGGGGATATTGGACGTGTATTTTTACACAGATGCCTGCAATCGGGCGGCAAGCAGTCCACTGGACCACCAGGGATATTGGACTTATATTTTTATACAGATGCCCACGATCAGGCTGCAAGCGGTCCACTGGACCACCAGGGATATTGGACTTATATTTTTACACAGATGCCTGTGATTGGACTGCTAGTGGTCCACTGGACCACCAGGGATATTGGACTTATATTTTTACACAGATGCCCACGATCGGGCTGTGAGAGGTCCACTGGACCACCAGGGATATTGGACGTGTTATTTCATACTGAAGCCTGTGATCAGGCTGCGAGAGGTCCACTGGACCGCCAGGGATATTGGACGTGTTATTTCATACTGAAGCCTGCGATCAGGCTGCGAGCGGTCCACTGGACCACCAGGGATATTGGATGTATTATATCATACTGAAGCCCATGATTGGGCAGCGAACGGTCCACTGGACCACCAGGGATATAGGACTGCTTTTCATTCAACAGATGCCTGCGATCAGGGGGGGGGCGCCGCCACGAAGGTGCAGCCAGAGCTCAGGTGGCTACCCACAGGTGGCAGCTGCCGTGTTGCGCCTTGCAATACGGCAGCTCACCTGTGGGTGGCCAGCTCTTGTTCCTTTTTTTTTGACTCACCTGTGTGCAGTGCAAGTAGGGGTTGCACATGCATGAACTCAGCACATTCTGGGCTGAATATTGGGATGTGCGGAGTATGCATGGGCACACCCCCCCCACCTGCACCACATACATTACTGATGCACTCCGACGCATCGGGATTTGTGCCAGGCACAATCCCCATTTGAATATTGTGCCAGGGCACATCAGTGGGTTGCGCATGGTGCAACACTGTTGCGCCATGCGCAACACTTCTGAATATCTGGGCCTGGATGCATAGAGTACATCAAAGACAAAGTGTTGTCGACACTTAGGATAAGGCAGCAAAGATAGCTTGAAGAAACTGGCAAGAATGTGCATACACAACTCCCTGGTCATGCTGCTCCTCCTTCCTCTTCTGCTGATTTCGCTTGGTGCTGGTACCAGTGCCAGATGTCAACGTGACATGGCAGAAGACTTGGATAGTGATGATCCTGAAACAAATAAAGACATCTGAAAGCTTTTTTAATTCTGAATGCTGGCACCACTCAGACATTTTGGAGGAAGGCTCAGACCTGTTCTAAGAGTACATCATGCAGGCTTATCTAGAAGGCCACTGACTAGCAGAAATAGTACGCCAATCCATTTTGACTAGACAGGCAAGTCAATTGGCCTGTACTGGCTAAAGCAGCTTTCTATTTTTTTGGATGCCCTCCAACATTAGTTGCCTCTGAAAGTTGTTGCAGCACAACATGGCCTCAACACATCGCTCAAGGATAGATCCTGAGACTCTAGAATTCTTAGCCTTTCTCAAACTCAGCTTACAATGGGTCAGTTTAATCTATCCATTTAGTTATTCACAAGTTGAAAAAATGGTATCTGCTACTATTGCCATCCCTACCCCTACACCTTTTGGTGGCAAGTCTCCCCAGACTCCTCTAACTAGCACTGCCACCACAGTCCAGCTCACCACTCCCATCAGCAGTGACACAACTTCTCCTGAAGGCACTATGACAATTTATGCATTACCACTACCAAAAAACTCATAGTGATCAGGTATGCCACTGATTTCACATGGTATCAATTAAATAAGACCCACCACCCCACCCACCATGAAGGGGACAGTGATGGAATGAGTCACATGACTGGCAGGGCACAGTTGTGCACAGTTTTCCAGTCTGACCTTTAGTCAGCTGTTAGCTAATACAGCTATTGCTGCCAGTGGGCAGTGTCTGCGTTCAAACTAAGCTCAGTTAATGTAAAAAAATTAGATATAAAACAGAAAAAAAGGAAATATAGAAACACAGAATTTGATGGCAGATAGGGACCACTTTACCCATCCAGTCTGCCCATTTCTCCCCACCTACACTATTACCACAAAGCTTTCCTGATCTACAGCTCTTTCTCCTTCCCTTCCTTTCCACCAGGATCCACTTGTGCTTATCCCATAAATTCTTGAACTCCACCACCATTTTCCCCCACCACCTCCCCTGGAAGGCTGTTCCAAGAATCCATCACTCTTTCTGTGAAGAAATACTCCCTCCTGTATATCTTGAATCTACCCCCTCCAGCTTCATAGCATGTCCCCTTGTTCTTGAATACCATTTCTTCTGAAAAAATACTTCCCTCCTGTACCTTATTTACCCCGTGAGGTATTTAAAGGTCTCTATCACATCCCCCCTCTCACTCCTTTGTTCCAGGGTGTACATATTGAGGTCCTTTAGTCTCTCCTCATTGGGCTTTTAATGCAGACCATGCACCATTTTAGTTGCCCTCCTCTGGACCACCTTCACTCTTTCTGTGACCTTCTGGAAATGTGGTCTCCAGAACAGGACAGAGTACTCTAGGTGGGGTCTTACCAGTGATCTATACAGAGAAAGCAGCACCTACCTCTTTCTGCTGGTGATACCCTTCCCTATGCACCCCTGCATCCCACTAGCCCTCTCTAATTCCTTGTTGCACTGCCTGGCCACCTTTAGATCATCCAATATGATTACCCCCAGGTCTCTTTCCTGTTTGGTGGTTGTCAATACCACTCCACATATTTTGTACTCAGCCCCTGAGTTTTTGTGCCTCATGTTAATTATTTTGCACTTTTTTTGCATTGAAACCCAGCTGCCATACCCTTGACCACTCCTCTAGTTTTCATAGGTCACTGCTCATCCTTTCTACCCCTCCTGGAGTATTCCCCCATTACAAGTTTTCTTGTAATCCACAAAGAGGCAGACCTTACATTCCAGATTCTCTGCAATGTCACTTACAAAAACATTAAATAGGATTGGTCCCAGCACTGATCTCTGAGACACCCTGCTGGTCACATTCCCTTTCTTGGAGTGAACTCTGTTTGCCACCACCCTCTGTTGCCCATCCCCTAACCAATTTCTTTTTCATTTACCACCGTTGAACCCACTCTTAAGCTACCCAGCTTGCTTACTAGTCTCCTATGTAGAATGGTGTCAAAAGCCTTGCTGAAATCTAGGTAGGCCATGTCCACCGCTCCACCCTGATCTAAATCCTTTGACACCCAGTCAAAGAAATCTATCAGATTCATTTGACATACCTTCCCCCCTGTGAAACCATGCTGCCTCAAGTCATGTAACCCACTGGCTTCAAGATATTCCTCAATCCTTTCCTTCAGCACTGATTCCATTAACTTTCCTGCCACCAATGTTAGGCTGACTGGCTTATAATTGCCAGCCTCCTTCCTGCTACCTCTTTTTATAGTGGGACTACATCCGCCCTCCTCCAGTCCTCTGGAACCACTCCTGTTTCCAGTGAGCTGTTAAATAGGATTGTCAGCGGTGCAGCCAGTATTTCTCTGAGCTTCCTCAATACCCTTGGATGCACTCCATCTGGCCCAATTGCTTTGTCCACCTTCAGATTAGCAAGTTGCTTCAGTACTCTTGCCTCCAAACAAGGACTAGTGTCCACCTCCCTTCTTCCAAAGCTTTTGTTAGTTTTTGTGGCTGCTTCCATTTTTCTTCCTCTGTGAACACTGAGCAAAAGTATTTGTTCAGGATGCCTGCATTTTCCTGGTCCTCCTCTGCACAGTCACCTCCTTTCCTTTTTTAACCTTATAATCCTATCCCTGGTCTTCCTCTTTTCTCTTACATACCTGAAAAATGTCTTGACCCTGTTCGTTACCTGCCGGGCTATTCTGTCTTCAGTATGCACCTTTGCACTCCTTACTGCTTTCTCCTGCTACACCCCTCCTATCCTCCTCCCTTTTCATCTCCTTATACCTTCTGAATGCTACCTTTTTAGCCTTTACCTTCTTAGCAACCTCTTTTGAGAACCACAGCGGTCTCTTTTTCATCTTGCTTTTGCTCACTTGTTTGAAACAGAGGTTTGTTGCCTTTACTATTCTCCCCTTTATCTTCACCCACTGTTCATTCACCCCACCCAGGCCATCCATCCATCAGATCATCCCAGAGGCATTCACCCATCTTTATAAAATCTGCTCTGCTGAAGTCTAGGACCCTCACCCTTGTGTGGTTCACTTCCGCAGCCATCCTTATATTGAAATAGATCATACAGTGATTACTGGTCCCCAAGTGGCCTCCCACATCGATGTCTGTAACACTGTCCCTGTTAGTGAGTACCAGGTCCAGTATTACCGATCACAAGTGGGTTAATTGACTAGTCGCCTGAGGAATGCCCCCAGCAGGATGTCCCAGCTTCTAACTGAAGCCACTTCTGGGAGGCTTCAGTCTACATCTGGCAGGTTGAAGTCCCCCTCTAGCAGCACCTCCCCCTTTTCTGCCATCTTGTCAGTGGCTTTCACCAGTACCTTATCTATTTCTTCCCCTTGTGCTCGAAGTCTGTAGATCACTCCGGTGTGAATAGTGACTGCATTCCCCATCTCCAAGGTGACCCAGAGTACCTCTGCCTCCTCCTGCATTTCCTGTATCTCTGTTGCTTTTATGCTTTTCCTCACAAAAAGAAACACACTTCTCCTTTCCTTCTCACCCAGTCCTTCCTGAACAGAGTATATCCTGATATGACCATGTCCCAGTTATGGTTTCAGTGCACCATGACTTGGTAGTGGCCACAATATCCAGGTCAACCTCTGCCATGATGGCCTCTAAGTCAGGAATCTTAATTCCTAGACTTCTAGCATTTGCACACATGGCCTTCCAGATTTTGTTTCCACACTGCTTGTTGCCCCTCTTTTTTCCAGTCCCTCCTCTGTCCCCTTTTAATGCTTCCATTTTTTTCCTCATTTATCTCTACCACCTTGCTTTCTTTATTAATTTGGTTTATACAATTAAATAAAATAAATAAATAATGAATACAAATAACAAACAGAAAAAATATACATCCATGGATGGAAAATATTGTGAAGGGCAATGTAATGCACTACATTTAGAAACAGAAATGTAGAAACATGATGGCAGATAAAGTCCCAAGGTCCATTCAGTCTGCCCCAAACCCTTCTTACACTTTTGGCCTATTGCCAGATTGGGATGATTTCCTTGTGTTTCCATCTCCTTCCATTTTCAACTACTCACCCATCCCTGCATCCTTATTCTCCCTCAGGGACTAACAGTCCCCTGAATTTATCCTGGCCTTCCTTGAAGCTGATAGTAGATCCCGCCTCCACCACTTTTCTTGGTAATTCCTTACACTTTTCCACCACCCTCTTGGCAAAGAAGTACTATTTAACATCTTTTCATTTCTTTTTCTTTTGTTTTGTCATGCATACTTTGTCTTAGTGGGTTTTGCAGACTCTTGTCACAACACCACAAACATTAATTCACAGTAGATGGAAGCCAACAGAACCCGCACCAAGTAAGTTACCGCAATTCAGATTCTTTGCTGACCTTAAGGATTGTGTACCCTCTTATTTGTAGCCTGCTTTATCCCGTGCCAAGATCTGCACAGACAGTCAAAGTGGTTTGGTCGAATTCTTGAATCTGAATCATAATTTTGTAAAAAGAGATTCCAGCCATATTGGTCCTTGGAATGCAAGAGATGATGGAAGGTTTGATACCTTTTATTGGACCGACAAGTGCCTGGTACAAAGATGGTCCTCACAGGTCCCTTCTTTAGGTGACTAGCACAACTGAGCAACATATATAGCTACTGAGGAGCAATTAAAAAATAGCAGGACTTTTTTTATCTGTGTTCCTGTCTGGTCCTTTGTTTTTCCCCTTCTAGTTTCCTTTCATCTCCTATTGACTAGTCCTGTCCTCCCCATTTCCTCTCACTCATTTCTTTACTTTGCATCTTATATAGACTTTTTATCTCAAATCCCCTTTTATCTCTTTCCTACTTCATTTCCTGCTATTTTTTTTAATTGCTCCACAGTGGATATATATACTGCTTGTATTGCTCAGTTTTGCTATTCACCTGAAGATGGAACCCCTGAGGCTCTGAAAGCTTGTATATTATTCCATCTTTATACAAGACACTTGTTGGTCCAATAAAAGGTATCAAACCTTCCATCATTCCTTGAATCTGAACTAAATTTATGGGGCCCAACTAAAAGCTGAAATGAAGTTGCCGATGGCCCATTTCTCTCAACCTTATCATATACTTGCATATGATTAAAAATTGTTTTGGTTTTTTTGACCAGGTTATAAACCCAGCAACCTACCTGGAATGGATATCATTAACTGTAGGTACTGTGGAACACTTTTCAGAAGGGCAGCGTTACAGGATTTAGGACACTGTCGTACATACTGGGCCATTGGAGATCTAAGGGCTCAGCTCCAGGTAGCATGGGTAGAGATTGCGTGCCTTAAATTGCATATTCAAAAGGAAATATATTATAAGAACTGCCCGCCATTTCCCCAACATCCAACAGAAGCACCTCGACCACAGAGGGTAGTTGGTCCGGGAGGTTGGCAGGTGGTTAGGGGGGGCAAATCGGGTGCCCCATCACTTAGTGCTCTCCAACATATCACCTCCACAAACCATATAAAAACTACAAACAGGTATCTGCCTCTATCTCCAAAATCAAACAAAGGGGCAGAGGACACTGCAGAGCAGGACACTGCAGCACAGGAAGCTAGCACAGTAAAACTCGCCCAAAACAGGAACCAAAACAAAAAAAGCAAAAAGTAAATCCAAAAATCTTCTTATCATAGGAGACTCCATGATTCTTGGAGTTGATACGTATCTCCAGCCAGGGGTAATGGTCAGATGTCTCCCAGGTATATCAGCGTGGAGAGACACTGACCGCGTTGCTGCAATTGTTCAGGAAGCAGGAGGAAACATTGATGTCCTGGTACACATAGGGACTAACGATCTTGCCAACCAGTCAGTTGTGGAGACCAAGGAACACCTGACCAGGCTGGGTGACAAACTATCATCCATTTCATCCGGCATCTCCTTCTCCGAGATCCTGCCAGTCTGGGAGAGGGGGACAGATGGACGGAAGGTCAGAGAAGGGGAGCTAGGGGAGCTAAACATGTGGCTCAAGGGCTGGTGCCAGGAAAAAGGACACAAATTTGTAAGGAACTCGCAACAGTTTAGGGAGCGAAAGTTCTTTAAATTTGATGGACTGCATCTGACTAAGGAGGGAGTCAGTGCATTGGGGCAGAAGTTTGATGTCTTTGCAGAATATTTAAACTAGCAAATGGGAAGGGGGTGCAGCACCCAAAAAGTCGAATGGGAAGAACACCCTTCCCCCCTCAGCTATTGGTCAAACAGGAGTTCAGCATGTTTGTAGTTCATTTGCATCACCAGGTAAAGAAAAAGGTCCGGCTCCCCATACGATGCACAGGGGAAACGCCAGATCTTGCCCAACAACTAACACACCGAAATCTGACCAATGGAAAATCATGTACATAAATGCTCACAGTCTGGGAAACAAGATCCTGGACCTGCAGGCAATAATGGCAGAGGCTAAACTGGATATAGTAGCCATTAGCGATACATGGTTTACCAGTAACCACACTTGGGAGACTTCAGTACCTGGCTATGTACTGTTCAGAAGAGACCGAGATGCAAAAAGGGGGGGGGGTGGAGTGGCCCTTTATGTCAATGAAAATATCAAAGCTACAGAAATTCAGAATACACATAAGGAGCCAGAAGAACTGTGGGTCACCCTGGAAACAGAAAATTGGACAGCCATACGAACTGGGGTTGTGTACAGGCCTCCAGACCAGGGGGAGGACATAGACACGTTACTGTTAGAAGATATACAAAACATAACAGCTAAAGGGGAGATTCTGATAATGGGAGACTTCAACATGCCAGATACAGATTGGTCAATACCAGCAGGGACATCTGCCAGAACTAGACACATTCTCTGTAGGGGGAGGGCCTCAAACAACTGGTACAACAACCCACAAGAGACAGGGCTATCCTAGATCTAGTACTGACTAACAGGGAAAGGATCACAGATCTCCAGGTAGAAAGTCACCTGGGTGCCAGTGATCATCACATAGTATTGTTCAATTTGGCCACTAGAACAAAATCATCCCATTCCAAGGCAAAAATATGAGAATTCAGAGGAGCTAACTTTGATAAGATGGCCAACAGAGTTACGCTAGCCCTGGCAAAAAGAAATACAGGTGAGGGGGTACAGGCAAAGTGGGCAAGCATTAAAGATGCAATACTTGAAGCAACATCCCATTGTGTTAGTGAGAAAAGGAAGTGCAAAAGAAGAAGGAAACCACTTTGGTTCTTAAACACAGTAGCAGAAAAGGTCAGAGCCAAAAGGCTGGCCTTCAGGAAATATAAGGAAACAGCAGGATGAAGATAGGGAGGCATACCAAACTTCCCTAAGGGAAGCAGGGAAGGCAGTAAGGCAGGCAAAAGCCCAAACCGAGGAAACACTAGCACAAACAGTAAAAGAAGGTGACAAGACTTTCTATAGATACATTAGTGAAAGGAGAAAGTCCAGAGGTGGTATTGCTAAGATCAGAGGGGATAAGGGGGCATGTGAGGAGGAGGGCCATGTAAAATCATCTATCCTAAATAGATACTTCTGCTCAGTATTTACTGAAGAGAAGGTAGGGCAGGACCGACAGCTCTGCACCATGGACACAGGGGAGAGGGAGGTGTGCACTAGTCCCTTCACAAAAGAAAGGGTCCTACAAGAGCTCGATAAGCTCAGGGTGGACAAGGCAATGGGACCTGATTGCATACACCCCAGGGTACTAAAGGAGCTAAGGGAGGAACTAGCAGAGCCATTATCAGAACTGTTTAGTGAGTCTCTGAGCACAAGAGTGGTCCCAGAAGACTGGAGAAGGGCTCATGTGATCCCGCTTCACAAGAATGGTAGCAGGGAGGAGGCAGGGAACTACAGACCAGTCAGTCTTACCTCAGTAGTGGGCAAGACTGTGGAGACACTCCTTAAGGAAAGGATAGTGCAACACCTGGAATCCATAGGAGCACAGGATCCAAGACAGCATGGGTTTGCAAAAGGAAGGTCCTGTCAAACTAATGTCATAGATTTCTTTGACTGGGTAACCAAAGTGGTGGACCAAGGGGGAGCAGTTGATGTTGCCTACCTTGACTTCAGCAAAGCTTTCGATACTGTTCCACATAGAAGATTGATTAAGAGGCTGGGTAGCCTCGGGGTGGGTCAGACATTGGTCAACTGGGTGGCAAACTGGTTGACAGGCAGAAAACAGAGAGTGGTGGTAAATGGTATACAGTCAGAAGAGATGCAAATCACAAGTGGGGTACCTCAGGGATCAGTTCTGGGGCCAGTCCTCTTCAATATCTTCATCAGTGACATTGCAGATGGACTGGAGGGTAAGGTTTGTCGGTTTTCAGATGACACCAAGATCTGCAACAGAGTAGATGATCCAGATGGGGTGGGCAGAATGAGAAGAGAGCTGGATAAACTGACAAAATGGTCTGAAGAGTGGCAACTGGGGTTTAACACAAAGAAATGCAAGATCATGCACGTAGGGAAGAGAAATCATGAAGCCACCAGTAGGCTGAGAGGGGAGCTGCTGGCAGTCACAGGGAAAGAAAGGGACTTGGGCATCATCATCACCGATGACCTGAAATCATCCAAGCAGACCTCTAAAGCAGTAGGTAAGGCTAGAGAGATGTTGGGATGTATTAGTAGGGGTATCACAAGACGGAAGAAGGAGGTAATAATCCCTCTTTACAAGACACTGGCTAGGCCCCATCTGGAGTACTGCGTGCAGTACTGGAGGCCACACCTTCACAAGGATATTAACCAAATTGAGGCAGTCCAGAGAAGGGCAACCAAAATGGTACAGGGACTGCAACAGAAAACATATGAGGACAGATTAATGGAACTCAGTATGTATACCCTAAAGCAAAGGAGGGAGAGAGAGGTGATAAGATTGAAACATTCAAACACCTTAAGGGCATTAACATGGTGAGAGTCTAACATGTTTCAATATAAGAAAAATAACAGGACAAGAGGACACAGCATGAGATTAGAGGGAGGCTGATTAAGGGGTAATGTGAGGATGTTCTTTTTCACAGAAAGGGTGGTGGATGCATGGAACGACCTCCTCAGGAAATAGTGGATATTAATTCAGTGCAGGGCTTCAAACAGGCATAGGATAGGCATAAGGGAGTAATACAGATACAGATGAGTATGAATAGATAGGTCATTGACAGAGCAAAGGCCTATGGCAAATTCATAAGGTAGAAAAAGAAATGGGCAGACTGGATGGGCCTTGCAGTCCTTATCAGCCATCAACTTCTATGTTTCTATGTAAACCGACTTTAAAGGTGATCTGCCACTGTACTGGCAGCCAGTGCAGTTTGCGCAGCACCGGAGTAATATGACAGGACATAATAGGTATCACTGTGATAGCCCGATGAATTCTTGATATCCATCTGTAGGCGGACAGAGTCTAAAGGACCCTGCATGTCTGCATCTGTTCAGAGACCTGTGTGAAACAGGATACAAGCCCACTATCTGTAAAAGGCAGGAAATTCTTTGCAGAAAACTTTGATGTACCAATTCGGGTAATTGAAGGCCACGGAAGTGGGGAGGTGTGGTGTTGGGGTTTCCAACCCTAACTCGTTCTCCCCCAGCAGAAAGGGGAAAACCATTGGGGTTTTGGGTTTCTGAGTCTTGTCGGATCGGTGGTGTGGTCTTTCTTGGGGTTGTCAACCCAAATCCCCACCCCGTTCCCTGAGGAAACTTCATACATGATGTCCTTTCTTCATGCAGGGCCCAAGAAAGCTACAACAAATTGTGTTGACAACATGTGGCAAGCCATACTTCTCTGCCTTTGAAGAGTGTATCACTGTGAAGCATTGGCTTACAGCTGTACTTTGTGCTTCAGACTGGAGGCTGTGGGCTGCGGGAAGGGGTGAGCATTGGGTTGACAACCCCAGGGAAGACTCCACCACAGATCTGCCGGGACTTCGAGGACGCAAAACCCTAGTGTTTTTTCCTTTTGTTGCTTGGGGGTTGGGGAGTTGGGGTTGGAAAGCCTGATGACACACTTCCTAACTTTTGTGGCTTAAGTTGCCCTAGTTGGTGCATTAAAAATTTTTTGGGGGAAAGAATGTGTGTGTGTATGTGTGTGTGTAGATATGTATATACACACACACACACACATATATATATACACATATATTTAGAATAAATAATTGGCAAGGGTGGTATACAAAGATGTGTACCCAACGAGGGGGCTAGTTCGGGCTATAGGGCATAAACCTGAAGGAGGGAATGACTTTATTGCTCTAATTGGCCCTTGAGATCGGTGTGCCTCCGAGTGTTCCACCCTTACCCATTGTTTGTTGAATATAATACACTAGGATGGTTATTGTTATGGAAGTCGCATTTTCGATCACATTATGGTACCTGAAGGTCTCTTGTAGCAAGGAGGGAATTGTGTGTAGTGAGTGCAGGTAGGTGTTTGGGGGAATTTATGGGTTTGGGAGGGTATTGTGTGTCTTTTTTCCAGGTTCTTTTGCAGCTTGTTAAGTGATTTGGCTAGCTTCCTAATGATGTGTTAATTGTGTTATTAGTATTGTCCCAAAGGGTTTAATGTAGTGTAGGTATATAGCTGTAATAGTTTAATTAGTGCAGGTATATACTTTTAACAATTAGTCACAGGTATACAGGGAAATAAATGATGGTATAAGAACAAAAAATGTTAGGATTAGCTGTATAAAATTAAACGATGCATACATATTTCTTTATCTGGCAAGCCTTACAGTCAAACTTTATTTCAGCGGAAACACTTTCTAAGTAGTCCCAGGATGAAAATCCAAATGTGATAAGGTTAGAAACACAGAAATATAGACCTGATGTCAGAAAAAGGCCCAGTGCCCACACAGTTTGCCCAGCCCTACCTGTGGTTCGATGTACTGTCCCTAGTAGTCACTTACTCCTTCATACACCCCTTACTCGTTCTGCCCATACAGATCTCATATACTGTATTTGTCCCACCCATGTTTGAATCCTTCTACTAACTTAGCAATGACAATGTCCCTTTGTAGTTTGTTCCACCCTTCTACCACTCTGTGAAAAAATAATTTTCTGATATCCTTTCTGAATTTCCCCTTCCACCAGGTTCATTGAGTTCTCTTTTGTGCCTGTTTTCCCACTCCGTGTGAACAACTCTCTGCAGTCCATCTTATTATTCCATGGAGATGCTTGTATGTCTCCATCATATCCCACTCTCCCTTCTCGCCTCCTTGGTATACTGTACATGAGGAGGCCTTCCATCTGTTCCATAAAGGATTTCCCTTGTTACCCCAGATCATTTTTCTTACTCTAATCTTTACTGCTCTCACCCTGTCGATGTCCTTCCTGAAGTGTGGGCTTCAAAATTGCACACAGTACTCCAGGTAAGTATGAGTGAAGGATCTTTACTGGGGGAGGATCACCTCTCTCCTCCTACTGCTGATCCCCCTCACTACGTGTTCCAGCATTCTGTGTGCCCTTCCCACTACATTGTTACATTGGGCCGATGATTTCAAGTTGTCTCTAATTGTCACTCCCAGGTTCCCCTCCTCGGTCGTTCTCTGAACCATTAACTTCTCCCATCCTGTATTCTGCTTTTGGTTCTTGGCTCTGCATTGTGTTTCTACTGCCATACCCTAGACCATTCCTTTACCACGTCTGGATCCTCCCACCACCCTTCTGCAGATCTTTGTGTCCACTGCAGAAAAAACGATCTTCCTCTGGATTCCTACCCCAGTGCCACAGTTGAATATTTTAAAAGGACAGACCTCAAGACCCAGCCATATGGCACCCCATTGGTGACCCCCCACTTATCCTTTGATCACCCCCATTAATAACCCTTTGGGATCTCACGTTTAGCCAAGTCCTTACCTATTCATTAATCTTATTTTCTATCCAGAGGTTGCTCAGCTTCGTGACCAGCCATCCACATGGGAACTAGTAGAAGGCTCCTCTAAAGTACAGTTATAGTTTGTCTGCTGCCTGTCTCTTGTCAACTGGCTTCATTACCCAGTCAGAGAACTAGATCAGATTCGTCTGGCATGATTTTCCTCCTGTGAACCCATGCTTCCTGTTGTTGTGAAGTCCATTTGCCTCCAGGAACTTCACTAGCCTTTTTTTCTATTACAGATTCCATTAACATCCCCACTACAGGCATCAGACTCGCTGTCTGTAGTTACCTGGTTCATTGCTGCTTCTGCTGTCATGCAGAGGCACCATCATCCCTGTTATTTCATGAGACTAAGTATCAATCATCTTCGCAGAGGGGGTGACAATTTCTTGCATGCTTTTGAGACTTGGCTGAAGAAGGGAGTCAGACCCAGGAGTTAGTGTACATGTGCTGCTTCCACTGATCTGGAAGTCTGAGGTATTTTTAGTCCCTGGCTCTTGTTTTGAAGATGTGTTTTCCATATGCGGATTTCCTTAAAGATGTTATGACTACAATAGGATAATAATTGCATTCTTAATTGCTATCATCTTGACTTGACTTTCAAACCAAATTAGGCAAGTTGGGTACTTTCAGTGCATTCCATCAAGTCCTTTTTTAATATTCATGTGCACATTAGATCTGTTTTTAATGTTTAGTCTCTCTCCCTCTTCCCATAGTCTTAGGTAATAGAGTGGAACACAGCTCTGGTTCCAGTACAGATGCACGTAGTAAACATTTCTAGGGTCTCTTTGAAGTATTTTGGAGTTTCATTATGGCATAGTGCTTTATTTGTAGGCCCAGTAACTCAGAGGCAGAATATTGCTCTACCATTTTTCTGCAGTAAGGGTGACAACTCTGCTTAGCCATTCGGTCCTGGAGTAGGATATGGTAAAACAGGGCTGATTGGGATACACCAGTGGTCTTTTTCTGCTGACATTTTCTTTGTTTCTTTGCAGTAGACCTTTGTGAGAAAGTGATCTCTGGTCTCTTCCATGGTGCTTTGGAAGAGTAAGCATGCCACAGAGGTTATGCACTCCCTCAACAGGAATGGAGGGATAGAGCGAGTCACTCTGTGGCACCTATTGTGGTCTCGTAATGTGTAGGCTTTTGCCAGGACTTGGAGGAGACTTTCACCTTTGTCCCTTACAGTCAAAGTTGGTAGCTTGAATATGCTTTGTGAGGGCTTGGGAGGTAATGGAGCTTCTGGCCCCCAGGAGAAAATGATCTTTATCTGTATAAAATGATACAAATAGGGGTGCAATTGACAAGTCATGAGTTGAAGGTATTGTGTGCATCATACAGCCTCTTGTATTCTAGTCTCTATTTTCAAGGGTGAAATAAGGGTCCTATATTAGAATATACGGATGTATTTTATTCTCTGTTTTTAAAACTTTGGCACATTATTTTATTTTTTTGTATAAATATTTTTACTGTTTTAAACCATTTCAAACAACACAAATACATCACATAGCAGTAAAACCAACCTGACCGGGGAACATATTCCCATGGAGATATAACTCTAAAATTATAGAAATAGCCAACAACCAGAAAAAAAAACAAAAAACTAAAAGAAGAACGAATATGGGGTTAAATAATTAAACTCGAACACTCAAAAGTAACATATTTAAGTATAAAACCCATTTATAAACAGGCATAATAAAATTAGAAACAGCTCCCAGTAAAAGGAAATTTCATTAAATCGAATCCACCAAGCCGGCCTGGTGGCGTAGAGGACTGAGGCGCTGGTGCCCTACCTCCAACCACGCTGGCGACCCGGGTTCGGGAACGGACCCGGGAAGCCGTGGGTTGGCAGGGGGAGGATAGGCTCAAGCATCCAGAGGGACTGCTCTCCTATCCTGGGGTGGGTTTGGGGAACGCATCGCTCTGCAGTGGCCCCCAGTGGAGACTGGAGGCACTGTGTGAGCGACGCAGTGAAGGGGTACTAGAAAAGCAGAAATGCTGCCTGGTGGCTGCTGGATGATGGCTCTCTGTTCCTCGATGCCTCCGATGACTTGGTGAGCCTCCTTCCTCAGCAGCATCCCCTGGGTCATATCGAGTAGTGCACTGGAACTCCCCACTGGTGCCTTCCCCCTCAGAGGACCCACCTGGTGAAGGGTTACATCCAGGATATCCCGGGGGATGGCTGCGATGTGAGGTTCGGAGAGCTTGGGCAGGGCTAACTGGGGATTGAAGCAGGACTTTCTGGAGCCCGAAGGAGTGGGGGTCACCAGGTGAGAGGAGGGGGAAAAAAGAAAAGATCCACCATGCAAACTTGTGCTTCTCTACTGCTAATACATCAGTAAGCTAAATACTGGTGGAATGCTTCAATAACTAAACTACTCACAGATTCTCCATTACTTGAGTCTCTTATAAAACTGTGTGTAGATGTGCGCCACCTACCTCAGCTATAAAACAATGTGCCCCTCCCCAAATCCCTTAACCCCTTTCCCATCTGATGACCTAGAGCATGTCAGTAACACAGCATACTTATTGTCCCTAAACTCAGCTTTGTGGGTATACTTGGGTGGGGGGGGGATTTGGACTCCTGCATCAACCCCCATTCAGTGAACCAAGGCTTATCTGCTGTCCAATTCCTTTTCGACTCCTCAGGTTTAGGTTGGTCAGTCAAACAGCCCAGGTTTCATCAAATGTCTCTGTAGTGTCTCTTTTGTTTTATATAGGACTCCTAAGGTAGGAAATTTTGATCATAACCTCTGCGCACCATTCAGCCCTAGAAGGTACTGTGAGGAAGCACCACCACATTAGCAACTGCTGCTTAGCCTCCATCATTAGTGCATGAATTTGCCATTTGAGGTGTGCCCCTGCTCCTTGAAGGAGGGAGTAATTGCCTATTATCTAGAGGAAAGGAGAGGAGGGTAATGGCATTTGCAGAATTTCTTCTGTTGCATTTTTAGCCTCTGCCCAGAAAGGGCATACTTCCAGGCAAGTCCATAAGATGTGACCTGCCTGGCCCAGAGAGTGATGGCATCTCCAACATTCATCAGGGATATTGATACCCATCCTTGTTAGCCTGTATGATGTTCTGTGCCACTGTCCTAAAATCTTCTTTTGTATAAACTGTGCTTTGGGGTCTAGGGACCACTGATGTACCATTTCCTGGCAGTTTTGCCAGGTTTCTGGTGTTATTGCCAGTTGTAAATCTGCCTCCCATTTTAAACAATGAGCCTCCCAGTTCAGAAGAGTCAGTTCCTGAAAGTGCTGATATATTCTATGGCTCCCCGCAGATGCATGTCGGATCCAGCTTTCCATTGTCTCACCCATGGGTGGGGTATTGTAGTAGAGGAATTTTCCTAGCCACTGCTACATCGTTGTCTAAATTGTAAATACTCTCAATGATCTGCAGCTGGTAAGTAAAAATCTGTCCTCAGTTGTTGAAAGGACTTCAGTGTACCCAAGTGAGGACATATGACTCCCCAGGGTCCTAATTCCTTACTTGTCCCTGAGGGTACAGCAGACTATGTCCCTTGAAATACACAGCTTGTGATTGGGTCTATGACATTTCGCTCCCACTTTTTTGCTCCCTGTGTTTTCGCTCCCAACGTTTCGCTCCCACATCAGTTCACTCTTGCTAGTTTCATCCCCAGACAATTCTCTCCCCATTCTGCTCCTGCTCCTAGCCGATTCCCTGTACTAATCCCTATACTGTATTTACATACATAGCTGATCCAGTTCTGGTATTCAGTTAAGCAATCTTACTGTTTTATGTTTTGCATTGTGGGAGTGAATTAACGTGGCGCGTTGAGGTGAGGGAGCAAAACAGACAGGAGTGAACTGTCGGGAGCATGATTTCACGGAGCAAAATGTCGGGAGTGAAATGTTATGTGCCCCTTAGGATTATGCCACAGGGACTCGGAAAGTCCTGGGGAAAAAGTACACCATGCTGACCTTTTTTGTAGTTGTTGGAAAGAGAATCCTGTAAATTCCATGGTCAGGGTGAGAATCCTGTCGGGAGGACGGGTACCCTGGTGTAACATCTGCAGTAGCATATCTCCTCTTAGGGCTTCTTCAATTTGAAGCCATGAAGGGGGATGGGCAGATTTTTGAATCAATGCCAGATTACTTCTAATGCCTTGTGCGGTATGGTAGGCCTATGTCCAAGGAGCATTCCACCTTCCCATCCTGCGAGGGGCTCTGACGACCTTTTTCCCAAATCTGGTTGTACCTTGCCTCCATAGGAAAGTGGAAAGAAACTTGTCCATCCTATCTTACCAACAGGCCAAGATTATCATGGGCAAGTTAGATGTACAATAATATGAAGGGCTACCATTTTAAAGGCAGCTATTTTGCAGAGGAGAGTGAGCTTCAGCTTGCGCCACCTGTCAATGTCTTGTTGCAGCTTGGACACCAACAGCTGCAAATTTAAGGCTACCCAATCCTCAGTGCGGGGGAAAATACACATGCCCAAATATCGACTGTCTTATGTAGCCCACATGACCTGAAAATCCAGCAAAGAGGGGGGTGGAGATGAGCAGCCCTTTAATTGCAAAAGCTTGGTTTTAGCCCAATTCACCTGCAAGCCAGAAAGCATACCAAAGAGCGATAAGAGGGAGAGGGTGGCTGGAAGGGATATTTCTAGCTCTGACAAGCTCAGGAGTATATGATCCTCATCTAAGAGAAGTTTATGGATGTCTGTACCTACCTTGATCCCTCGTATGTCGGGGTTCTGCCATATAGCCATTGCACAGGGGTTCCATTGCCAACACAAACAGCAGTGATTATAAGGGGCAGCCTTGTAGTGTACCTCTATGGAGTGGGAACTTACTGGATAATATGTCATTTGTCAGCACTGCCGCAGTGGGAGCAGAACAAAGTACCTAAATGTAAGAAATGAAATGACTACTAAACCCCATTGCTTCCATAACCTCGAATAGATAATTCCACTCGACGGAATTAAAGGCCTTTTCTGCACCAGTGGCCAGCAGCGCTGCTGTAGAAGGCCCTTTGTGCGCTAGTGCAGTCAAGTTTACCAGTGCTCTAATGTTGTCTAATGCCTGCCTGCCTTTCAAGAATCCCATTTGTGATGGATAGACAATAGTCAGAAATATCTTCTCTTAACTGTGTGGCCAAGATGTTAGAAACAATTTTAACATCCATGTTTATTAAGGAAATTGGTCTGTAGTTTCCACATACCTGTCTATCCTTGCGTGGTTTCGGGAGAACGGTAATAGTAGCCTCTACCATTGATGGTTGAAGCACTCCACCACCAGTCACCTCTTGTAAAAGAGCATGAAGCTGTGGGGCCAGGTCCTGCACAAATACCTGGAAGAGATACGTGGAAAGAACATCTGGGCCTGGCACGTTCCCTTTTGCCAGAGACCATATGGCCTCTAACATTTCTGTTAATGTGATGGGGGCATCCAGGGCAGCTTGCTCCACTACCATGATGCTGGTCAGATTTAGCTCCTTTAGAAAATTGCCTATCTTTCACTCAGGTGGGCGTGGTCTCTTGACATATAGCGCTACATAAAATCCTTAAAAACAGTACTAATCTGTTGGGGATCAGTGACTATTTGGTTAATGGGTGTACACAGAACTGGAATCTGAATGTCTGCAGCTCTTTATTTCAGTCTGCATGTCAGGGGTCTTGAGGCTTTTTCTCATCCGTCAGTAGTGCTGGCAGAAAAAGAACATCGACCTTTCTGCCTGCTGATGAATTACTGTATTCAATTTGTATTTAAGATGCATTATTCTATGCCCCACCTGGCCTCTGTGCTCTGAGCCAGCGTATAGTTTGCTCAGTCTCCTTTAGCTGCTGCTGAAGAGAGGTGAACTCTGCTTTACGTTCTTTATTCAGTTTTGTCAAATAACTTATAATTTGGCCTCTGATGGTAATCATAATAATAATAACTTTATATAGTGCTCTTCATGATGTATCAGAGCGCTGTACACAAAAACAATACTTGAAAACATAAAACATTAAAATACAGTAACCCCTCGCTATTACGAACCCCGACATACTGAAAGCTCGGTTATAACGAACCTGAGTTATGGTTCCCGACTTAGAGAAGCATGGCAGAATGTGACAGAGAACACTGTCAAACACTGCTGGTCAGCCACACTAGGACCCTCATTTGAAGATGACTTGGCAGCAGACGACCCAGATGAAATGAGGGAAAATGATGATACAGCTGAAATTCTGCAGATGGCATCAGAGCTTAATCTACTACAGGGGTCGGATTCAGAATCTGTGATAGAGGACTGGATGCAATCGGACGACTCTACACCAACCACTGAACTGCTTAGTGATGCAGAAATAATTTTGGTGGTATCGGGTGAAGGAGGACTCAAGGAGAACGAGCCAGATGAGCAGGCGAAGAGCCTGAAGAAGAGTGTGAGCCACCTGAGCCTCCAACAACCAGCAAGGCAATCCAGGGATTAGAGACAGGGGTAGTATGGCTATCAACACAGGATGTTGATGCTGTCAAGATCACACAGCTACTCCAGCTCGTCTCCTTTGCAAGAGATGTTGCTTCAAGGAAACAGTCAAAGCAATTAACTATGACTGACTTCTTTAGTTAAAGCCAATCTTAAATTTGGCGAATTGCTCAGCAAAGTAATGCACATGGGAAACAAAAACCCAGGGGAAGAGTACGCAATGGTGGGTGAGATACTGACAACAACAAAAATGGAAAGGGACCTGGGGGTAGTCATATCAGATGACCTAAAGGTGGGCCAGCAATGTGAGAAGGCAGTAAGGAGGGCTGGGGGGATACTGGGATGCATAGGGAGAGGCATCACCGGTAGAAACAGGAAGTTGTTGGCCTTCTGTACAGACAGTTGGTAAGACCACATCTGGAGTACTATGTACAGTTCTGGAGACCCCATCTCTGCAAAGACATAGACAGGGTGGAGGCTGTCCAGAGGAGGGCAACCAAAATGATGCAGGGTCTTCATCAGAAGACATATGAAGAAAGACTAAAGGAACTAAAGATGTATAGCCTCGAGGAAAGGAAGGAGAGGGGGGACTTGATAGAAACGTTCAAATACCTCAAGGGAGTCAACAAAGTTCAAGAGGGTAGCATCTTTCAGAAAAAGAGATGTGCAAAAACAAGGGGGCACAATTTGAAGATGGAGGGGATGGCTCAGAGGTAATGTGAGGAAGTATTTCTTCACAGAGAGGGTTGTGGATACGTGGAACAGCCTTCCTGAGGAGGTCGTAGAGTCAAAAACAGTGGGGGAATTCAAGAATGCATGGGACAGACATAAGGAAATTCTAGTGGGGGGTAGGAGGAAGTAGGCTGTTGGTTAACTAGGATCTGCAGCTTATCCATTAGGTAGGGAAATGGGCAGACTAGGTGGGCCAAGTGGTCCTTATCTGTCGTCAAATTCTATGTTTCTATGTTTCTATGTTATGTTTTATAGAATTGTTAGAATTTGTTATTTGTTTTGCATTTATGCCTAGTCACCAATTTCATTAGCATCATATTATTTATTTATTTAATAGTAGTCTTTATTTAAGCAACATTTTAAACAAATTATAAGAAATATAGTTAATAATATTTGGAATAGTTATACAATGTTTTTAATGAAAAACTTACAGACCAAATAATTGAAAAATAAAGTTGAACTGTAATAAATAGACATAGTTCTTGCAGAATTAGCATCCAGTCTCAGCTCTCCTGTTTCTCAATAAGGTTGTAAAGAATCTTGTGGCTGTTCAGCTCCAGATACGCACTGAACATGATGACATTCATGAGCCATTCCAGTGCACCTTCAGACCTGTCACAGAATAGACAAACTCTAGCCAGAGCCAATAGGGATGTGAAGAGCCACCAAATGACCAAAGTTGCACATGTACGTAGAAATTATTCAATGCCTGGGTGTAACTTGGCCATTTTTCAGAGGTGTTGCACTAAATTTTCCACATGACCTTTTTGGGGCCCCTCCTCATAAAGAGTTCAAGTGTCATTTTGTTCACTTGTTATGAAAGGTGATTTCGCAGAGCGACCGTGCCATTCTGTACTACGGGTGTGAAAACACATTTTGGGCAAGATGTGAAAAGTGACAGCTGTACTGTTAAAAAGGAGGTGTGAAAAAATGGCTATGTTGAAAATCTGGAGTGAAAATATTAAAAATTGGCAAAGTTAGGAGTGTGCATAGAAACTACGCAATGTACACTCATAACACAGTCATTTTTTGGAGTTTTTTCACCAATTTGCAACATGGGCTTTTTGGGACCCCATCTCATGAACAGCGGCACTGTCATTTCATTAATCAGTCCCGAAAGGTGATTCTACACAGTGACCGCAAAACCACCTTTCAGGACCCAGTAATGAAATGGCAGTGACACTGGGCACAAAGTGGGGTTATGAACCCCATGTTGAAAATTTGGGGTCAAAATAAAAAAAATGGCTGATTTATCAACTGAAGTTGAAATTCCATTGAATGCCATTATGTCATGCTTACCTTTGATTCTTCAGTTTGCGGTTCAGCTTTGAAGAGTGCAGACATGTCCCAGTCCATAGAAGATGACAGTGCCAACCTCCAGAGGTAAGTATGGGGTGGTGGGGTGCAGGGAGGTGGGTGCTCAATGGCGGGTGGGGATGGGGGACAATGAGGGACCATTTTCTTTTTTACAGGTTAAAACCAAAAAAACATGTCGGGAAAAGGTTTTCTTTATTTACAAGAAAAAGAATATATACAGATGGACACACTGGGGTGGGCTCCCAGTGTGCCACATGAGTTGAAGGGTGGATAATTGATGCTGACACAGGGATTGGACACCTTGATGTTGAGGGGGGGGACAAACATTTGAGCGATGATGAGGGGCTGTTTTATTGTTTTACAGGTTAAAACCAAAAAACACATCAGGGGAAGGTTTTCTTTATTTACAAGAAAAAAAATATATATATATGTATATATATATATACACACACATTTGGGCACACTGGGGTGGGCTCCCAGTGTGACTGGGCACCCCAATGTCAGTGGGGGGAGGAAAGACAAACATTTGGGCACACTGGGGTGGGCTCCCAGTGTGCCTCATCAGTGGGGGGGCACATAGTGCCAACATGGGGATTGGGCACCCCAATATTAGCACTGGGCAAATACATATGTACATTTGGGCACACTGTGGTGGGCTCCCAGTGTGCCACATGAGTTGGGGGGACTACATAATATCGACATAGGGATTGGGGACCCCGATGTCAGCGAGGGAAAACAGCAGCTGTGGGAGGGTGTGAATGGCATTTTGCCATTCAAAACATGACGGCACCAGTAGAACTGTTCATGCATGTGAGTCTCACATGCGCAGTTTATGCAATGGAATGTGGAAGTAACAGCCGAAATAGTGCAGCTGTTATTCTGTAGCAGCCAATCATGGTGGAGGGTTTCAAGCTCCATTGGACATTCAGAAGGATACTTCCAAATGTCCAGTGGAAGGTTCCACGATTGGCCATTTTCAGAGCTACAATCTGATCCCAACAGGGCTGTAGGCCAGCCCTAAAAATGGACTGGTCAGGGTCTTAAATGCTTTCCTCATGGTGTGTGAACATTTCTGTTTTGAGTCTCCTTGATCTAGCAACTACATTTGACATAAATCACAAGATTTGTCTGAGAAGGCCTTGCAGGAATGTTGGGGGCTGTGTTTTCATGATTCTGGTTCTTTCATGCTAACCAGGAGCAGACAGTGGTGCTGCAAACCTGTGCATTTCACCTAGAGTAGCGTGAGGGTTGATAATTGTAATTGCTATTGTTTTGATTGGTTCTGCTAGTTGCCTGTCCTTCTACTAGTTTTCTGTCCTATATGTTATCCTGGAATGCTGTATACAAGACAGTCAGTAAGAGCATGACAGAGTCTATAAAGTGAGTTTTGGGCAGCAGCTAAAGTCTGAGTGTGTGTGTATATTAAATCATGATTGTGTGCCTTGGCATACCTACACGACAGGTCAGCAACTAGGATGGTGTAATTTCTGGACCTTTCTGCAGCTGCACTCCTTGGTGTTTCAAGAGATCAAACAAGCCTAGTGATTGCATGAATAGAAAAAGATCTTCAGTGTCTGCGTAGTAGATACTGGATGACCCAGGATGAACAGAAATGGCCCTACTGGAATATTTAGTTGCAAGGTTTGGTGCATGTTTGAAAACTTTGGAAAGTATGGGAGAAGATATAGACTATGAGACAGCCATAGCCAAGCTTAGTGAGAATTTACAACCTAAGATAAATGTTCTGTTTCAGAGACTTAAAATGTGAACAGGCAATCCAAGAGGGTGTGAGTCACAGGATGCTTTTGACATCAGACTTAAGGGTTTATCAAAGATTTGAGTGCAGTAGCCTCATAGAGGACATACACAGGAAAATTAGAATAAAACATACCCAGCCAAGTTCATAAACCTTTGGTCTTTCAAGAAATTTTGCTCATCCAAATTTCTAGAAGGCATTGTGGCTATTAGATTGAACACGCTGCTCCTGATACCCAGTATTGACAATGCCTGGCAAGCTTTTCATACTGAATTTGTAAATATCTGTAATAAAAATGCCCTCTGGAGAATGGTCAGGGTCAAAGGGGCCCATCTCCCCTGGCTCAGTGCTCCCTTAATTGCATTAATGAGGAAATGAGATGAAGCCTGGACCAGATACATAAAGCACAATCAGATTCTGGCTGGGAGCATTAATGATTTTTAAGTAATGCCTGCATCAAATCAACAAAACATGGACAATCCCAATATTACAATATCTGCTTTTATTTTATTATGCTAAATGTATCCTATATACAGCATATGACCAATGTAGCCGAACCACTTGGGAAACACACATATAAGACAGCAGACTGGACCTGAGGCAACAGAGAACACATGGCATTCAATGATTTGAAAAATAACTTGTTAGTGCCAGAACAATAGCATACTTTGACTTAAATGCTATGACTCAAGTTATAGTAGATGCCAGCCTAGTGGGGTTAGGAGGTATATTGAGTTAGGAATAAGCATATGAGACATACAGACATTGTAAAGTGCAAGCAGAGTACCTACAGATGCAGAGAGATGCTACTTTTAGACAGAGAAGGGATCCATAGCCATAGCATGGAAATGTAAAATGTTGAGGGTATATTATATCTGGAAGTGCTGGAATCACTTACAAAGAGGAAAGTATGCACCTAGCTTAAATCTACAGGTGTGTATCTCTCCATACTTAAACTACTATAGCAGTGTAAATGGGTAGGTGGAGGAAAGAGATTTTTAGTCAGTGTTTAGGGTACTGCAAGACTTTTCTTTAAATTTGTAACAGGTAGAGTGTGGAACACAACTCAGGAAGTAAATCTTAGGGGTACGTAGATTAAGAAAGCCCTGTGATTCTGTTGTGTGACTGGGGGGTAGAGCTGCAGGAGGCTTAGTGGGAACAGGCAATCGAGGGACACCAGGAAGCAGGAAGGGGGAGTTAAAAAGAGTAACACCCAGCATGTCCCATCGTGTGAGTGAGACAGAGCAGCAGTGGAGTGACTGCCTTGGGAGCATCTGCAGAGTGTTTACAGATATTTTGCAGGAGACTCTGCAGGTGGAACACCAGGATAAGTTAGGAGGTACCACATAACTACTCTTACAAACTGCCCTTATATACTCTGAAAACCAACTAGGGGGCAGGTAGCTACATCTTGTAGACATACTACAAGTGTACAACGGGTAGTAGACATCCAGGAAAAAGGTAGGAACAGCTAGAAGGATAAAAAAAGGGAAATCAGGGAAACCCTATCTAGGGCAGGGTAACAAACCAGTTTCAGGTAAGGGTAACAAACCAGTTGCAGGGAAGCAAAGGGGTGAGGTAGGAGTACAAAGGAAGTAGGAAGCAGGTAGAAGGGTGCAGCAGAGCTTACATAGACACTAGGTAAAGGAAGGAGAGATCATGGGAGTGGTGGGCTGCTATGGTTATGGGGCCACAGTCTTTCAAGACACCTTCTGGAAACTGAGGTGCTCCTCCATATGTACTCACCTCCCTGGGTAATGAGCAGAGGTTGCTGGATTCCAGTCCAAACTGGCAAGGGTAAAGAGGACCTTCTGCCCCAGCCAGGGGCCACTAAGTCTGCCACCGCTCCTCCAGAGGATGCCTAGGCAGAGGCAGAGCACCTGGTTCTTGATGTGCTCTGGGATGGTGAAGGTGGTGGAAAGGGTGCACACTCCTCCACTTATACACCTGCAGAATTCCTTCACCATACTAGTGGGATGGGACAGCTGAGAGGAGGCACAAATTACAATGGGAAGGGAAGAGGTGGGGATCCTTAGATGTGGAGGCCCCAAGAAGGGAAGGAGAGGCACCAGCCCAGGAGGAATCAGCTGTTGTTGGTAGAATCTGTTGTCGGTGGGATAGATTTGGGAGTTGGAGAGGGATAGGGATAGGGATAGGACATGGCATGCCTGAGTGTTGCTTCAGCTTGGAGAGATGGCGAGCATATTCAGAGGATTGTAAGGGCAGCAGGAGCTGGGAGACAGCTAGACATCATTGTCCATTTGGGGACAAATGACCAGCAAAGGGATAAGGTAAGGGTAGAGCAAGATAACTTCAGGGAGCTGGGGAGGGGTCTTAAGCAGGTGGCATGCAGCATGTGTTTTTCTGAGATTTTACATGTGTAGAGTGATGTGAGGGTACTTCACACCAGGACATTTAATGACTGGTTGAAGAAGGTGCATGGAGGAGGGCTTCGGCTTCATAACAGACTTGGACCAGCATGGAAGAATATGGGCCTCTCTAAGGGAGATGACCTTCATCCATCCAGGAAAATGACCCCAGTCCTTGGTGGGAGGTTTAAATGCTAGCAGGATGAGCATTTAAATAAGCCAATGGAGGGGGCATTAAAATCAAGGGAGACAACAACTGCTTCCTCAGGATGATGGAGCAGCAGGGAATGAGGGCAAAGTGGAAAACACTCCCCTAGAGCAGGGCCACAGAAAGGCAGAGATGGGGTCGACAGACTTCGTTTAATGAGTGCAGAGGATTGAAGGAGACAATGAATGGGGAAAGTAGAAAGGGAAGAGGATAGTCAGGGGAAGCTTCAGGGAAAAACACAGGGAGGAATGGGTGGGTGAAGCAGGACTACAGGCAGGAGGGAAAGAAGGTGTGGAGATCCACGTGAGCCAATGCAAGGAGTCTGGGAAACACAATTCCAGATCTGGAAGCCATCATGGCGGAGGCTGACCTGGATTTAGTGGCCATGATGGAGTTGTGGTGCGCTGATCACCACAACTGGGACATGGCCATACCTGCCTACTCAGTTCAGGAAAGACAAGGCAGGGAGGAGGGGAGGTATAATATTTCACTTTAGTATAATATTTCACTTTAGTTGCTTCTTACAGGATTGCTGGTTTTAGGAATGACTGGACACCATAAGTAACTTCTAACAGCTCTGAGGTTTATTCAACAAACATACATTAGATAGATCAGCAGGCCTCAGCAGAACTACTACTACAATCTGCTCGTGCAGTTTCTAAAACCCAGTTTTCACCCCAGACATACCATTGGCCCAAAACTGCAGGGGATGTGGCCTAAACCATTCTACACTGTTACTAAGGTAAGTTACCATATACTACATCTCCCCTTCTAGTAAAAGAAAGCAATTACCATGATTTCGGTTTGCATATCAATGACAAATAATTACCAAGCAATATTAACATAATGGTTAAGCCTTACTTTGTGATGAGTTAGGGTCTAAAGTCATTGGTACTCAGCTTTGTTGAAGTAAGTCTTTACCACTGACTTAAGTCATAACAAAATCTCTGAACCTCTCAGGAACTTTAAGCAGACGCCCTCTTCTGGTCATTCGAGTAGACTGCACACTGGGTACAGCCTCAGGACTTTCTGGCAAAGTGTCATTGAAAACAACAGGTTCCATCTCAGGTTGCTCATACTCTTGACAAGTGTCCTGTTCCTGGCTGTTGTCCCTGGATTGCACTGTTTGTGACAATACGGATTCAGTTGACTCATCTGCCTGTTGCTCTTTAGCCTCCAAAGCAACTGTTCGGTCTCTCCTCAGGTGTCTCCTGTTCCTCAGTATCGCTGTCCTGCAGGTGTAATCACACCATAGGATCTTGGCTCATCACGGATTCTTTCCACTGTAGCAGGTTGCCACCCACTAGAAGTCTCTATGCATACCCTTTCCCTTCTCTGAATGGAATAAGTGGAGCTGCATTCCTGTCATAATACTGTTTCTGTCTTTTCTGTAGTCTTTTCAGACATTTATGTGCATCCTTTGGTATTTCAGGTCGCAGTGCCCTTGCACTTGCTGGTAATGCTGTCCTCAACATTCTGCCCATCAACAATTGAGAGGGTGTAAAGTTCAGCCCTGTGACTGGTGTATTTCTAAGACTGAGCAATGCGAGATGTGGATCAGTCTGACCTTGCATAGACTTCAGAAAGATTCTTTTTACTGTCTGGATCACTCTTTCAGCTAAACCATTAGATTGTGGGTATCCTGGGCTGGAATGAGTTATTTTGAACTCCCACAACTTTGCAAATTGCCTCATTTCATAACTTGCAAATGGTACATGATCTGCTATCAGTTCTTTTGGAATTCCATGTCTTGCAAATACAACTTTCAATTTTGCAATAACTGTAGCTGCTGTCTTTTCAGGCATTCTGAGAACCTCAGGGTATTTTGAAAAATAGTCCACTACTATTAAGTAGGAGTGTCCCCTAAAGTCAAAAATGTCTGCACCAAGCTTTATCCATGGCATGTCAGGTATTTCATGTGGACACATTGGCTCTTTATGGTTGCTGGGTACGAGTTCCTGACAAGGTCCACATGCTTCAACCATCATTTCTACTTCTAGATTCATGCCTCGGCTAATACATCACAGCTCTGCTTGTGCCTTCGACCTTTGTATTCCTTGATGTGCTGTGTGAAGTCTTTGTAGCATATCTGTTCTCAGCTCTTGGGTATAATGATTCTTTACCCACCATTATGAGATCATTTTCTATGTATATATTGTGTCTCATGGGCCAATAGTGCTGAAGTTTGATGCTGACTAGTTTTTTCCTGTTAGGCCATCCTTTGAAGTGCATTTCTTTAAGCAACTGTAAATCACTGTCCCTCTGTGTGGCCTGTTTTAGCCCCTGTAACATGCTGTCAGGCAGTGTTTCTGTTGCTTGGATTGAGTATATGACCTTTTCACTACTTAGATCAATGTCTCCCTCTGCTGGTTTTCTTGGTACTGCCCTGGATATAAGAATATCTTTGCCTGGAGTATATATTATCTCTATGTCATATTTCTGTATCTGCAACAGCATCCGCTGCAATCTTGCTGGAGCCTTTCCAATTAGTTTGTTCAGTATGGACTGTAGTGGCTTGTGATCTGATTGTATTTTCACTGACCTTCCATAAACATACTGATGAAATTTCTGTAGAGAGAACACAATTGCTAACAACTTTTTTTCTATCTGTGCATAGTTTCTTTCAGCACTGGACAATGACCTAGATGCATAAGCTATTGGTCTGTTTCTTTGTAGTAGACAAGCACCTAGTCCGTCCTTAGATGCATCTGCTTGGATTTCAATGTCCTCTTTTGGATCAAAGAATTTTAATACTGGTGCACAAGAAATAGTCTCTTTCAGCTTTTGTAAGGCTTCTTCCTATACTGGCTGCCACTGCCACATGACATCTTTTTTGAGTAGCTGCCTTAGTGGTGCAGTGAGGTTTGCCTCATTCAGAATGTACTGTGCCAAGTATCGAGTCATTCCTAACAGCCTCTGTAGTGCTTTTTTATCTTCGGAAGGGGGCATCTCAGCTATTGCTTCTACTTTGGCTTCATCAGGCCGTAGCCCATTTTCGGTTATGATGTGCCCCATGTATTTCACCTCACTCACCAAATACTATATTTTGTCACTATTGAACTTTACATTGAGTTCCACTGCTCTGTTCATTACTTTTCTCAGAATATTGTCATGCTCTTCCTTGGTAACTGCGGCTATAAGCATGTCATCAGCTATTACAAAAACACCTGGTATGTCCTCGAAGTGTTCAGCATTTCTCTGCTGGAATACTTCACTTGAAGACCGTATACCAAAAGGAAGTCTGTGAAATTTGTACCTTCCCATGGACTGTTGAATGTACATAGGTCTGCAGATTCGTTATCTAATTTGATCGCCAGTACCCATCTTTTTTCATCTAGAATTGTAAAAACATTTTACCTGCAAGCTTACTCTGAATATCCTCCAATGTGGGATGGAGAAGTGATGTCTTCGATAGCTTTATTTAAGTCTCTAGGTCCAAACACACCCTGATCTCACCATTTTTCTTTCAGTAATTACAAGGCTATTTACTCATGTTGTAGGTTTTCTTACCTTGCTAATCACCTCAATTTGCTCCAGCTGTTCCAGTGTCTGTTTTAGTCTGTCCGTGATTGCATATGGGACTGTCCTGCACCCATGTATCACAGGAGTAACATTTGGGTCGGTATATATGTGGTAAACTCCAGGGAATTCTCCTAGGCCTTCAAACACTGTTTTATATTGTGCAAGAAGTTCCTCTTTTGTGCTTGGTGGCTTGGTTTTAAGCACCTTTACTTATGAATCAGATCCAGGATGACACATGCCTGTTGACCCAGTAGGAAGTCTCCCGATGTATTAGTGACATAAAACTGCAGATTGGCCTCTCTGTCTTGTGTCTTACACTTTAGCGTCACTTCCCTTCCGGATTAATTTGTGCTCCTCCATATGCCATTAGGATAGTACTGGTCGGCTTGATTTGTACCTTGCATGGAAACTACACAATCACTTCTTTAGTAAGTATATTGGCTTCAGCCCCAGTGTCCAACTTGAACTTAACTGGCTGTCCCATTATCTTCAATGTAGTGTACCACCCGTCATCTGGTACTTGTGTCCGCACCGTTTCTTGTTTCCTTTTTTACAGCACCCACAACTAGTGCTTCTACCCCTTTGGTCATTTTTTCATGAGGTTTGTTGGACTTTTTGGACCTGCACATTTTTGCATAATGGTTGAGGCCACCACATTTACGACATTCTTGTCCATACGCTGGACAAGCCTTTGGGCACATGTCCCTTGCCACACCTTCCACACGTGTTTGATTTTTGTGCACGTGTCTCATGTGTTGGTAGCTGGCGGTCTGGTTTTCGGCCTGTATTACCATCCTGCCTTGAACAATAATTCTTAAATGCTTCCATAACCTCAGCTGCTTTTTTAGCTTGTGGGTCAGCATACATTATATTGAGGGTATTGTACACCTCGAGGGCCTCATCCCCGATCGTGTATAGCAGGACTGCAATTTTCATTTCCTCTGATTTATCGTCTAATCCCATGGCTGTGAAGTACAGACTTAATCTCTGTGCCCACCTACTCCAGTTTTCTGCAAGGTTTCCAGTCAACAATAGTGGTGGAGGTGGCTTAAATTGCTCCATACTGCTAAAAAATACTTTGTTATACAGTCTTTTAGTAAGCTTTAGGTACTCACAAATACTGTCATTTGTTTCTTTTCTTGGCAGCACAAACTTTTCTTCTTTCTTGCAACTGCAGCACTGCAAGTTCACTTCTGACACCATATAATATTTCACTTTAGTTGCTTCTTACAGGATTGCTGGTTTTAGGAATGACTGGACACCATAAGTAACTTCTAACAGCTCTGAGGTTTATTCAACAAACATACATTAGATAGATCAGCAGGCCTCAACAGAACTACTACTACAATCTGCTCGTGCAGTTTCTAAAACCAAGTTTCCACCCCAGACATACCATTGGCCCAAAACTGCAGGGGATGTGGACTAACCCATTCTACACTGTTACTAGGGTAAGTTACCATATACTACAGGAGGAGGGTTGTTTTTATATGTGAGGGAGGGAATCAGCCATGGAGGAACAGGGGCACCATGAGGAAAAGGAGGGACTGGAGATGCTATGGGTCACTCTAGAGTCAGGCTCCGGGGCTGCTGTCCACAGAGGGGTAATGTACAGGTCTCTAGCACAGAGAGAGGAGTTGGATAAGGCACTTGGGGAAGACATCATCAGAATAGCGAGTAAGGGGGAGGAGTTGCTAGTTGACTTCAATCTGCCCGATATGAAGTAGAGCCTTCCAACTGCAGCTTTAGCAAGGAGTAGGGCCATCCTTCACTCCTAGCAAGGATCTTTTCTCAGGCAACTAGTCAAAGAACCCACTAGGGAAAGGGCAGTGCTGGACCTGGTGCTTAGAAACAGGTACAGCACTGCAGGCATCCCAGTAGGCAATCCTGTGAGTACCGGTGATCACTGTACAGTGTGGTTTAACATAAAGACAGGAACAGAGGCTAACCACATGAGGATGAGGGTCCTGAACTTTTGAAATGCATTTTTTTTTCAAATTTCTGTTTGTTAGAAATGTTTAATGTTACAGCACGCAACATGGCAGTACAACACATGCTGCTGCCACAATATGCTATGTGAAGTAATGGTTCAATCCTGACAGAGCACTCTCTACATGTCATGTTACGTCATTCCCCTGATAACAGAGACAGCAATGGAAGTCCCATAGGCTGTACTCCCATGTACCAGAGCTATAATACAGTAGACTATAAAGACATTTTATACAGCTAGATCATGTAATAAAAAGTCCCATTCAATTGAACATGTTCTGTCTATTGCTCAATTGCAATTAAGGCACAAAATCTTGTTTTTTGAAATATAACAAAGTATCTTGTGTTTCACTGCGTGAACATGCACATATCTGAAGGACCAAATGATGCTTATTTTTAAAGCTGATTTAAAAACTTGATTGTACTTAATTTACAGGGGAATGTTCACGGAATATTTGTAATAGCTTTCTACTGATTTAAGAATGAGCCAGTCTACTGTGTCTAAGGCTGTTTTTGTTATCATATTTTTAAAAAAATTGTCAAGATACAAAGGTTCATGTATTATGCTATACCTCACATTTTGTAAGTCTTTTATTGACAGTTGTTACAGTTATGTTAACCTGCGCTAGTTATGTACTTCTAAATGCAACGTTATTAGAGTCAATATTGTAACTGGAGGTATGCTTGTGCTCCTTCTGGAGCTCCTACTAGCTAACTCTGCTATACTGCAATTAACCTGCATGTTCTAGCCATTAAATCTTCTTATGTATTGTATAGTACACTTGATAGTCTTTGCATCATATGACCATAGCGCTCGCTATTCTCAGGGTCACTGCCCTCCTACACTTAATGCAAACTTGCTGCAATTCCTACCTATTGTTTGTACTCCATGAAGTCCCACTTTTGATGTTGCACATGCGACTACTGCCCGCTTTTTGGTACTTATCTCCCTGTATGTAATCAGTGCTACTTGAAAGCCATACACTTTGGGTGGGATATTCAGAAATGTGCCAGGCAGGGGCACAAGTCAGGTGCAGCGCAACTGGGTTGCGCCAGGGAGTGTGCTGGGCGATATTCAGTGGTGCTACGCCATGGCTCAGCACTGTTGAATATGGCAACATGGCCTCCCGCATTGTGCATGGCACAGTGGCACTGCTCCAGTGCAAATGGCAAGAGACGAGCAGGGGGATGCACCAGCATAAGTGCAGTTGCGCTAGGTGCAGGAACCGCGATATTCAGCGGTGGATATGCAAATGGGGCCATAATGCATGCAAGGCGCAACTGGGGCCATTAGCATGTCATTATGGCCCCAATTGCATGCAGGTGCACTGATTCCTGGCGACCTGCGCCTGGCGCCCTGCCAGATGGCAGCCGTCAGGGACCGACGCCACCTGCACATTGCGGCAAAGTGCCCTAATGCCCGATCGTGGGCATCAGTATAAAATAATTCAAGTCCAATATCCCTGGTGGTCCAGTGGACCGCTTCCAGCCCACTCACGGGCATAAGTATAAAGTAAGTCACGTCCAATATCCCTGGTGGCTCAGTGGACCGCTTCCAGCCTGATCGCGGGCATAAGTATACTAATAACAGTCTAGATCAACCCTGGTGGTCCAGCGGTACCCAACTGAGTTCCGCCCACTGAGCCCCACCACCCCGCTCCCATCAGTGGTGGGAGCAGCTCCTTACTCGCTAGCCACCTGCCGTTCGTGATCAGGTACAGTACGGCTGTACGCCTTTGGTCCACAGTGTGATCCAACAGGCATGCAGATTGTACTGTATCACAGTCCAGATTGTGAATGGCTCCATTCAGCATATCGGGATCAGTAGTATATGGTATACCAGATGCCATTGGCTCCACGCTGTGGACCAATGGGCGATAGCCGCATTGTCACACAGTCAGTCAGCAGGCGGCTTGCGGGTGGGGAGCTGCCGCCTGCCGCTGATGGGGGGAGGGAGCGGGGTGGTGGGGCTTAGTGGGCGAGTGGGGAGGGGGTACCGCTGGACCACCAGGGTTGATCTAGACTGTTATTAGTATACTTATGCCCGCGATTGAGCTGGAAGCGGTTCACTGGACCACCAGGGATATTGAACCTGAATTACTTTATACATTTGCCCATGATCGGGCTGGTAGCGGTCCACTGGACCACCAGGGATGTCAGACTTGATTTACTATATACATATGCCCACGATCAGGCGGGGGGGGCACGACTCCAACAGGCCCTGTCTCCGGAGCTCGGGTGACCACCCACAGCTGGTGGCTGCCGTGTTGCACCCTGCAATATGGCAGCTCACCTGTGGGTGGCGAGCCCTTGCTCCTATTTCTTTGTGGCTCAACTTTGAGCACTAGTGTGCGGCGCAGGTAGGGGTTGCACCAGCATATGCGCCACACATCCCTGGCTGAATATCGAGATGTGCGGAATATGCATGGGCATGCCCCCCACACTTGCACTGCATACATTACTGTTGCGCCCTAGCACATCGGTATCTGTGTGGCACAACATCTCCTTTTGAGTATCACGCCGGGGCATATCAGTGGGTTGTGCTTGGGGCAATACTGTTGCGCCATGCACAACCCCTTTGAATATCTCACCCTCTATGTTAATCAGGTGTTTGCAGCAAAAATTTGTAACTGTCTACTATGTATTCAATCTGTTACTCTACTGCTGTATATGCCTTGTTGTAAAATATTTTGCTATGTAACTCCATCTCCTCTCTCCCCCAGGTCGCACCAGGAGACGAGCAACTTGTTCAGTGTGCCTTACCTGGTGAAACTTTTCAATAAATAAATAAATAAATATGCAAATTTACATGTGCACTTGTGGGTATTTAAGTCTTGCACAGGTGTAGAAACCATGCTCCCTAATGAAGCTTTATCGGTGAAGTGCTTTTTTTTTTGGTGGCTGACTTTAGACTAGGGTAGGTCGTTGCTTGTTTTTATCATTGCCTATTTTTTGTATAACATTTGGTAGCATATACCATGTGTGCAATGAAGATGTTCTTATCTGAGGAGTTTTTTTGAAGCCTCTATTTATATATTTGCTAAGCAACATTTTGTTGCTTCATTATGATCTGACCCGGTTGCTGACCTTTCACTTGTACGTGTACAAGGTTATAGTAAGGGACAAAATCTGGTTGTTTACTCCTAATATACATGACCCAATGTCTGAATCAAATCTCAAAAGTCATGTAGGTGGGGTTCAGGTTTACTGTCATTTTTTTCCTTTGTGCAAATCTTATTCTGAAGTTTCCTACGTGTAGCAATCTTGGAGTCAGTCACGAATAACCAGTTTTGTAACTTTTTTTTCAGCTAACACCATGGCAATATTGAAAAGTTTCCTATCATTCAGATATCTATAGCCCTCCAGAGCATCTAAAAATAAAGCAGTAGGAGCTGTTATCTCAGTTTCACCCCCCCAAGAACTCTCTAACACTCCCTGAGGAAGATCTAATGGTTGAAGCGCTGGGGCTACCAGTCAGCACTGTCTAGGAATGCCGCCTGAACAAACTTGGTTCTTTATCCAATCATTTGTCTCTCACCCACTTCAAATGCTACCTTTCTTGTTTGACTATCTAAGCTTTGTCTGCAGTTTCCTATAAAAAGTAGACAATACTGGGCAGTCCCATAGGATATGGTAATATGATGCCTTCGCTTCACCACAGACTGCCACGTCCGGTTGATATTTGCCCTGCCTATCTGGTGTGATGAAATTTCTGACCAGGATCTCCTGGGAGTATTCCTTCCACATGTATGATGCAGTAACATTATGTAGACGCTTTCAACAATACTACCAGGTTCTGTCAGGAATGCCTACTCCTAGGTTTCCCTCTCATGTCTGCCTAACGTGAGCTAGTTAGGCGCCCTATGCCTCCAATAATGCCTGATAAATTCTAAAAATCAGATAGTGTATTGAGCCCTGTCTTCTGAGCATTTGGATAATTAATTGTAACATTAAAGTTGTATCTGGTTGTTCTTCCATTTCTCTAATGACGGGCTTCACAAAATCACACACCTGCAGGTAGCAGATAGCAAATGAAATGTGTACAGGGAATGGTATAGACAGTACCAAGACATGCAGGAACTGAAAAATAAAATGGAGCTGAGATGCTCCTAATTCTTAAAGGCATGATCTACTTGAGTTGGAACAAAGGCAGGGACATACGGGAGAGAGTAAACCAGAACCTGATATAGGATCAACCCTCCTTATCTCCAGACCTTTATGCCAGGTGCGGATTGTGGCCATTGTGTATCTTCATGGGTCAACCTGCTTCAATGGCAACCTTAGAAAACAACCCTTGTGATAGGTGTAGTAAATTCCCTTTGAATGATTTGTTGTTTTTTTTTCCGGTGGGCCTCATAGCTGCTTAGTAACCAATAAAAAACTGTTCTAACTTGCACTGCTTGGTGATATAATAAAAATTAAGCAGCGATAACCCCATGATCTTTGGGAAGTTGCAGGGCTGGGGGCAATTGCCTTGCTATAAATATCTAGACCTCAGCTTGGTTCACTGCTGAACATATGAGTGTTGGGGATTATATGGCATAGTTTGGGCAAGATAAAGAAGAGAAAGTAAGAGGGTCAAATGAACACTGTCCACTTTCTGGATTAAAGGGAGTGGGAGGTTAGTCCAGCTCATAACGTCCCTCTGGAATGCCTGGGTGAACATGTCATAGTTGAGAACACCCTCCTCATGAGCTGTAAGAGTCAATTGTATTCCCAAATATTTAAAAAAATTCATATTCCATTTAAAATGAAAATGTGCCCTTACAATAGAGGATAGTGTATAGTTAACGTGTAAGACTTCAGACTTAGAAGTGTTCAGGCTATACCCAGCGAGTACTCCAAACCGTGTCAACACTCACCACAGAGGGGTTAACTACTGTTCCAGATGCATAAGCCATATGAGCAAACCATTTGCATAAGTGCTGACTTCTGCGCTCGATTTTCGGGGTGTATACCTGTGATGGCAGGATCTCACCTTAATGTCTGGGTCAGGGGCTCAAGGTATAAAACGAAGAGGAGGGGGGATAGAGGACAGCCTTGCTGGGTTCCCTACCCAGCAGAAATGAGGAAGAGATCTGCCCATTCATTTTTACATATGCCGTATGGGCTTCATATAAAGCTTGCACTGCCTGTACAAATTCATTAGGGATTTTAAAGTGGGACATTATTTGGAACAGAAGGGACCATGTCACCTGGTTGAAGGCCTTCTCATCATCCCAACTAAGCAACAGGAAAGGGAACCCCAGCTGGGCGGTGTGGTGTAGGACGTGTAACAT
Organism: Neoceratodus forsteri; assembly: GCA_016271365.2. Classification (NCBI taxonomy): domain Eukaryota; kingdom Metazoa; phylum Chordata; order Ceratodontiformes; family Ceratodontidae; genus Neoceratodus; species Neoceratodus forsteri. The sequence goes on along the minus strand of CM057449.1, from coordinate 1,267,684,897 downwards.
TCTTATTGTATATTGTTAGGACTTATCATGTATGGAATTCAGTGGCTCTCAGAAAGTTGTTGTGCACAGTTGAAAAGTTATTGTGCATATTCTAAAGATGTTGTTGTGCACATTCTGAAATCAAGTGCACCTGTGTCCCTGCTCATGCTGACCCCCACCTGGCAGCCTGCTTTCATTTTTACTGAGTGCTCTCACTTTCTCTATGTAATGGTGCTCACTGCCGGTCATAGCTCCTACTCATTACTTCCCTCTACAAAAACCATATACCATAAAAATAAAATATGGGTGACTACATACACAACTCGCCTCGTGTTTCTATCTCAGGGTTGAGATAACAGCATGGCCTTCGCAAGCTTTGCTCATGAGGTCCATGTACTGTTATCTCTACCCCCTGATGGAAACACAGGCTTGTTGTGCATGGTCATTCATACATTATTCCTTATTTAATATTATCTTGTGTTTGTCTAGATGAGACGAATCCAGTTTGGTCCTCAGTAGTAAGAAATGGGAAGAGTTGTTCCAATCTTTTGGCCAGGACTGAGGAAAAAAACTTGTAATCTGTATTAGGGACCATAACTGATCTGAATGAGGAACAACAGAAAGTGTCCTTGCCCCACTTAGGGATGGCCTGTATTGTAGCCTGCATCTATGAAGGTAGTGCAGCTTTCCCCTGGAGGACCCCATCACCTGTGCGGGTCAGCAGTATGCAGAGGGGTTCCTGGAAAACTTAAAAATTCCCCAGTATAACCGTCCAGTTCAGGACTGTTATTTGACTTCATGGACTTGATGACAGCGTACATTTCTTCAGTCTGGTGGGGTGCCCTCAAAATCTGTTGTAGATGAGGCAAAGTAGATAATTTGAGGAGTTGCAACTATGACATAATATTGCTGGACACGGGATTACTCTCAGCAGTGTACAGATGCTTATAATAAGTCTGAAAGGCTTGAAGGATTTTACCTAGGTCAGTTTCTACCTGCTGTGTGACTGGATGCCTAATCTGAATGACTGTCACCTGTGCAATCTTTTGCCTCAGTCTATGGGCCAAAAGTCTAGTAGCATGAGGGTCCCACCCCATAATATCTATATTGACGGAGCCTGAATGCCATTTTCATGTTAAAATTCAAGAGGTATACGGTCAAAATAGTGCCAGTCATTATAGCACATACTTTTTAGCACGTTGAAGTAATAGCACATTACATTAAAGCACAATACTGAAATAGCGTTGTGAGCTCCGCCATCTAGCAAGTATTGTCAAAAGAAAAGCAAGTCCCTTCCAACTCATGCTCAGCAGCAAGTCCTCTCTGTCTCTCCCCTGCTGTTCTCGGTAACTGAAATGCAACTCTGCATTGTTCTCCTCAGTGAGTAGTGGGGTACCAAATGACTCGGTACTGGGCATAGTGTGGGTTGGATGGTGGGGTGTCTGGGACTCCCAAGATGTAAAGATTGGGTGTCTCAGACCAAATTTTTGGAAGCTCGGCAATGTTTCTTTGGCGGCTATTGATGCATCCCTCTACAGTGTTTGTGTGTGTCTTGCAGTGGATTGTAAGTCGGGTGCACAACACATTCTGGAAATGCAGCATACTGATAAACATTTTCCTGACTGATGCGCTGCCAATGCATAATGGAAACTGGTCCTTACGTTCCTGAAGCACCCTTGACTGCGCTGAGTACTGGAGCAGTCTATGTGCGACAATATTTAGCTAGACTAGCTTGGTATACAGATAACAAGGGTGAGTCCTGGCTGGGCAAGGGCACCTTCCTTCTCTTGTACTTACTCAGCCACCATTTACTCAGGACCACTAAAGTGGTGGATGTGGTGCCTGGTAGGTAGTGCGACAGCCTGCAAGGGGTGCCGGCATTTTCTCCACAGACACTGAGAAAATCTTAATCAGCAGACCCAGATTTAAAGAAGAGAGTAAAGCAAGTGTTTAACAGCGCGGTTATGGGTAACACTATAATGATAGCGTGCTATTTTTGCAAGCGCTAATATGTATGCGCTTAAATTACTTGTGCTATTATTGTTGCGTGATATTGACATTAAACCAATTCAAGATATCCTTTATCTGTTACCTCACTTTACTTATCTGGGGGATAACGGACTGGTCCCCCTATATGTGAAACTGCAACAACGTTTGAAGATCCTCAAGTAACTCTCACAGTTTCATTTCCCTTTATTTTTTTTTAATGTAGAAGCAAATGCCAATATGTCTCCCCTCAATACTGCTTTTAAGATGTCCCATAAAATAGCTGCCATAATCCCACCTGTTGTATTCTCAGCAGTAATCTGGGGATCCAAACTTTCACCATGTCTCAAAATTCTGTTACGTTCAAAAGAGAATTACTGAGCCTCCACAAAGAGGGAGCCTGCTGATACCAAAGTCCAATCCCGACATTGCGGGGCATGGTTTGACAATACAGTTGGTAACATCTGATAGGTTCAGACCCTTTGTAGATGTTCCTTAATAATAAGGACATGATCTATACATATATGGAGACCATGGGGCAGAGAATAATGGGAATACAGTATCACCATATGGTATACAGTATCACCATGTGGTGCACAGATCTCCAAGCATCAGCCCAAGCTATGTCTTTCATGAAAGACCTACTATTCCATTGCATAGGAGTGTCCCATGGATGACGGGGATTGTCTGTGTCCCTATGGTGCCAGAAAGAAATTAATGTCCACCCCCAGGAGTAATATACTTGACTGAAATGTCACTATTTTTCAGTATAGTTGCCCGATGAACTGCTTGGCCTCATTCCAGAATGCATACGCATGACGCAAAGTGTCTTGCGCCAAAACAAATGGCGCAAGTAGCACTTTGTGCCATGAGTTCCAACAATCAGTATCCCAAAATGCAGCCTGTGACATGTCACAGGCTGCATGCACCGAAGTGGCCCTACACCTCCATGTACACCACAAATCCCCTGCGACATGGTGCAAGGGGGGTTTACGGCAGCAGTTGCATCCTATTCTGGGAGGATGGCTGCCAGAACAGCACTGATGCTATTCCAGGAGACTCCCTGGAGGACAGTGGTCAAAGTACAGTTAGACCAGGTATTAGCTGCTCTAACTGTACTCTGCATCCACCAAGGGTGCACCAGTGTGCCTTGTGCACCCAATGGCCACCCCCCAAGAACCCACATAAGCCCCAACCACCCATCCTCAAGTGAGGATCACACATATATGCCCTCTGCAGGTCACTGGCACCCCAAGCCCCGATCCCCACATAATGCCCAGCAGGGCTGCAGATGTTCCCCCGGTCCCCTAGTATACCCCGCAGGGCTGCATATGTCCCCCCCAGTCCTCTAGTATGCCCCACAGGGCTGCACATGTCTCCCCGGTTCCCTAGTATGCCCCACAGGGCTGCACATGTCCTCCCAATCCCCTATTATGCCCCACAGGGCTGCACATGTCCCCCTGGTCCCCTAGAATGCCCCAGAGGGCTGCACATGTCTCTCCAGTTCCTTAGTATGCCCCACAAGATTGCACATGTCCCCCCAGTCCCCTAGTATGCCCCACAGGGCTGCACATATCCCCCCAGTCCTCTAGTATGCCTCGCAGGGCTGCACATCTCCTCCCAGTCCCCTAGTATGCCCTACAGGGCTGCACATATCCCCCTGGTCCCCTAGTATGCCCCGTAGGGGTGCACATGTCCCCCTGGTCCCCAAGCCCCGATCCCCGATCGCCAGTTCACCGGTAATTGTAGTAACGCACATCCCAGGTAGTCTAGTGACCCCACCCCCAGCACTCGGCAGTGCAGTCCACCCCAACCCCCACCCCCACACCTGTTCCCAGTTGGCAACTGGCACATCCCACCTCTCACCTCCACGGCCAGCGCCAACTGAGCTCCCACTGAGCACGTACTACTGCATACAGTACAAACCCAATGAATGACAGCAGTTTCTTCTTTTCTGCCATTTTGCCAGTAGCTTCCAGAAGTTCCCTACCTAACTCCTCCCCCTGTGATGTAGATCTATATATCACACCAGTGCCAATGGCAGAGCCATTTCCCTTATCTAGGGTGACACACAGTACCTCTGAATTCTTCTGTATCCCTTGTATCTCTGTTGATTTAATGCTTTCTCTTACATATAACACCATACCACCTCATATTTACCCTCCCTGTCCTTTCTAAACAGGCTATAGCCTGGTATGGCCAAATTCCAGTTGTGGTTTTTATTACACAAGACTCAGTAATGGCCACTATATCCAGGCTGGCCTCTGCATTAAGTGCCTCCAAGTCTGGAATCTTATTTCCTATACTTCTAGCGTTTCCACACATGGCCTTCCAGACTGTATTACCATTCTGATGATTTCTTTTCTTTTTTTCTTTATGCCCTCACTCTTTACCCACTCTGACTCTGATACTTATATTCACAGCCTTTGGGGGATAGCTGTTTTTTGCCTTCCCTATGTCTCCCCCCAACCCCCAACTAGTTTAAATGTGCATTTAAGTAACATTTAAACCTTTTGCTGAGGACTGCAGTACCTATCCTATATGGATGTAGGCCATCACTCTTGTACAGACCTTTATCCCTGCAGGTGGTACCCAAGTCACCAGTGTAGCTGAAGCATTCCAGTCTACACCACTCCCTCAACCAAGTGTTAAAGGTATTGGTTCAGAGATCCCTCTCCCATACCTCTCAACCTCTTTCCTCATAAATCAGGGACAAAGACCCAAAATCAGGGACACATCTTAAAAATTAGTACTATTTATTCAGAAAGCTGACAAAATAAGGGGATTAGTGTAAGATGCATTTTCTTTTTTACTCTATTTCTCCTCGCTTCCATGCAGCCCCCATCTGACTGACTCCCTCAACTCCGTCCCCCAGAATTACCGGGCTTACCTTACTCCTGGTCCGGGAGCGGTGCCTGTGGAGAGTCAGCTGCCATCCTTCCCCAGTTGCCATTTTTCCATATTTCTCCCCAGTTCCCGAGGGCCCCAGGAGAAGGACGCATGTGTGTGGAGGCATGTATGTGCCTTACAGCCCTGGTAACAGCCCTCCTCCACCGGCCCCATTGGCCTAATGCCGGCACCCTTGCTTGCGCAGCCCCTTGGCCTCCACCAGGGGATAGCTGTGAGCGAGGAATCCCACCCTGCCTCCCCAGAGAGGAGAGTTGTCTTTTACGGCAGCTCCATCCTGCTGTGCCCGCCCCCCCCATGCTGACCTCTGACGACCCAGGCTCTCTCCCGAACCCTGGTTGCCGACGTGCCGTGAGTTGAGACATCCAGCACCTCAACCCTCTGCGCCACTGGGCTGGCCGGTAAGATGCGTTTTCTGAAGAAGAACAAGCCTGTAACTCTAATGTCTGACATTATTTTGCACTTACAGTCCCCACTGTTCTGTCACAAAAACACAAATTTTTATGAGGGACAGAGGAAAATTCTGAGACAAAATCAGGGGCGCCCCTGAAAATCAGGGACAGTTGAGAGGTATGCCCTCTCCTCCCCTCTGTCATTGACAGGCAGCACCTCTACAAAAGTCACTGAACATGCTACTTGTTTAAGACAAGTCTGCAGCTCTTTAGATTCCCAGTTGCCCTTATGGAGGATCCCCACCTTCTCACCAGCCCCACTCATGGGTGCCTCGTTCTAGCTATCCCATGCCACCAAAGTGGCATAGGAATTAAATTGTGGTACCGGTTGTGGTATGTGTCTCTGATACATCTTCCCCATCCTTCCCAAGCCCACCACAGTCCAGCTATTCCTCCTCCTAGGTTCTTTCTGAGGCAGCGGTATCAGATTTGGTGGTCCCTGGCTGGGAAAAGAGGTTATCTGCACCTCTGCTTACTGGGACTGGAGTCTAGCAACCTCAACCCAGAGAGGTGCCTGCAGATTGGGAACACCGCAGTCTCCAGAAGGTCTCTCTGAATACTGCTGCCCCATGACAACTACACTGCACCACTCCTATCATTCTGATTTCTAACCTTCATTGTATTATTTCAGGCAATATGCATTTACCCTCTTCCTGTTGGAGTGGTGGACAATTTACTCCAAGGAGTACAGGTGAGGGTAAAAGAAGTCAACCAAATGTGGGACCAGGAATTAAAACAAGTGGGTCTAGAACAAATTAAAGAAACAAACAGGGTGAGGACTTAACCAAGAAGTGAAAATAAGTAAACCTACAGTAAAAGTGAAAAAGGGACAAAACACTTAACAGGGTAAGCCTAATTAGTTAACTGAAGAACATAGCAGTTCATAAAACACAATCAATTAATACACAGTATGAACCCAATCAAAACCACTTTAGGATAAATGCTAAAAAAAAAAAGAGAAAAGGAAAAAGAAATACAAAAAATAATTTGTAAATAGCTACATTAAGTGTAACCCATTTGGAGTAAACTTACATAACTAAAACTAGAATACAGTCACAAAGCTAAAGTAATAAAAACAGAATACATGCAGATAAAGTACTGACATTTGCAAACAGGTGTAGGCTCACAAGAGCAGCATTACAATATAAGACAAACACATTAATACATATTATGAAAAGGAAGTAAAAATATCTTGCTTCTTATTGGCTGCTGAGGTTACAGCAGCCCTATGTTAATCTGTTATATGTACAGTGCAGTATGCAGAGCTGTTTCACATGCACACAGACAACACAAAATGAGAGTAAACTCTTTAATCAGTGTTCCATACAAACATTCTACAACCCTGTAAACAGCCACCTTTTAGTTACGCCAACCACTATCTGTAACCTGGACGGCCACATCAGTTGTTTGCAAGTTACATTTAAAAAAAACAACTTTTACCATTTGCCACTTGTTGATGGCAGCCCCAATGTTTTCCTACTTGTACCGCTCAGCTGCATAAAAATATAGATTCATGGTTACCAAGCAACCCTGGGTCATGTGTTTGTGCTTTGATGACTGATGGTGGGACAACAAAGACATGGTGGAATGGCTTGTTTTTTATTTTAAGCTAGTGAGTTACAGTACATTACCATTAAAGAGTTACCCAGTATTTCTCACTAGTTTAGAAGAAAATACAAGTCATTCCACCATGTCTTTTTTTCTTCCGCCATCAATCACCAAAGCAGGAACACATGACCTAGGGTTGCTTGGTAACTGCCACTCCATAGTTTTATGCAGCTCAATGGTACAAGTAGGAAAATGCTGGAGCTGCCATCAACAAATTGAAAATGGTAGAGGTCTGCACATTCTTTTTGTAGCTCCCACAGTTCTGCACAACCTGTTTAAATCAACATCAGGACTTGTTCGTTTCCACGGACAGAATTACTGTTGACAGGTTACTTAAGTAGGCACGCTTCTCCTCCTGACTCCATGTTCCACTGCTCATTTGCCTCACAGCCACCAACTAAACAGCTGAAGGACTATTTGACAGCTTTTGGCCATACAGTGAAATTATAAAAGAATGAAACAAAAGGCACATATCCTCTAACCTGCTCTCCTTCTTATCACAATATTATTTCTCTCTCTTACCTTCTGCGGAGCGGGTGGCAAGTTGTCCGGCCACCGGCACTTGCACCCCTGGACCTGATCTGGCCAGTGACATGCTCTCCTCCATGCAAACCGGCAGGCAGAGTCCACCCCCGGGGCACCTGGATCATGATACCTGGGGGGCGCACCTCTTGTGTCCAGGGGGCGTGGTACATGGTCATCAGCCATCACGACCGCCCCGCAGTTTTTCCACCTGTATTTTTCTCCCTCAGAGCCAGACATGCAATGGCATCCATGCACAACGTGCTGATGCCCACCATGCTCTAGCTCTCCACTACACGTGCTACTAGCAGTGCCCCGGCTTCCATCAGTTGCCGCTACTGAGCAGCACGAACTCCTACCCCACCCCAGAGGAAGGAGAGCTGTCGCATTATGCTCTATCCTCCCTCTCCCCTGCTGATCCCTGACAGCCCAAGTCCATTTCCAAACCTGGGTTGCCGGCGTGCCGCGAGGTGTGGCGTCCAGCACCTCAACCCTCAGCACCACTTGGCTGGCATCTGCTCTTCTTTTTATAATAAGAATAAGAATAATGTATGTCTAAGGGTTATGTTATTGTCCTGTTAATCACCCTCTGGGGGCATGTGTCACTCACTTATACCTCGTGCCACATTACACCCCCAGGGGGTGATTAACAGGACAGTAACATAACCCTTATACATACCTTATTGTTTAAATAGTAACATTTACATATTCAGTAGGAAATAGACAAAAATAGAATGATAGCCAACTGAGCCTTGGGGAACAGCATGGTTGACTGAATGAATGCCTCATGGCTGACTTGAGGCAAAGTCCATGATGTCTTTACACTATGGCCCTTAAGTGATTGGTCTGCAGCAGAGGACTGCTACATAATGGCATTGATATAGAGGGAGAGCACCACCCACCCACCAGCTGAAACCATCCCCCTGACTGGAGGATTTGGGAGCAATCCCAAAAGTCAGGAAGAAGAACAAAAATAAATGACTAGCACCCTCGTCCACTAGTCCAAAGCCCACTTGCTCAGCTCTGTACCCCAGCACATTTTGGTGTGCTGCCAGAAACAGCTGCTGAAAATGGAATCCTGTGCAGCTTTTAAACGTTGCTCGTGGGAGAATTCAATGTAGCCATCTCCACCAGATGAAATCCTCCTCCAGATTGGAAGATTGGGAGCAGTCCCAAATGTCAGGAAGAAGCTAAAAAATAAATGACTAGCATCCTCGTTCCACTAGTCCAAAGTACACTGGCTCAGCACCAGACCTGTGTGCTGCCAGGGACAGCTGCTGAAAATGGAATCCCATGCAGCTTTCAAACACCACTAGTTGAACAATTCAATGTAGCACTGCCCACCAGCTGAAATCCTCCGGGGCTTGAAAGTAAAAACAGCGTTCACAGTAAATCCCGGTGCTTATCAAAAAGGATGTACAAGGAAAACTAATGATGATAGCATTCTCAGACCAAGGTGATGCTTAGATTTTTTTTTTATTACTGCTTTATTGTTAGATATTTACATAGCAACGCCACAGTTAATACTGTAATTGCTGGAACTGGGAACAAGGAACCCCAGCGCTTTGAGGTTTGACCAACCTCTTTGTCAGAGGGAGGTGCTGGGTCATCCCCCTGTGTTGAATTTTATACCCCTCCTGAGCACAACTGATCAATTAGTTAATCACAGTTTGTCTAATCAAAGCAAATACTGTGTTTTTAAATTTAAACCATCCATTTAGGATAATTTACGTATCAACCAATTGTCATTAAGCTCTGGTTGCAACCAACTAGATCTGCCAAATTTATTATTACATTTTTTTTTTGGTTAAGCACAGCATGGGTAGTAATAACTGTGCAGGGTGAAGTGCCTAGTTAGTTCTCGACTGTTAATTTGAGTGTGTCCAGGATAGTTTTGGCTCATGTCCATCATGCTACTTCTTTATGCACTTCTGTCAGGGTTGGAGTGTAGAGGAGTTAAACAGCATGTGTTTTCCTTTACATCATACTACATATACAGTAAATATTTCACTAAACATGTGTAGTCATAGTTCAGGAAGTTTGGATTCCAGAATGGGCCAAGGCGTTGTCCGAGCAAGGATTACAGTGAACAAAAAGCAACATCTTTGATGCAAAATATAAAATAAATAATAAAAAACAAGCAATTATGTTACAGTGTCTAATCCCTCTGAAGTATATTATTTTACACATATAATGTGATACTGCAGGAGTGGTTTGAGGAAATAGCAGTAATATGCTATACCTCACAGAGGATTATTAACACTGTAATAAAAAAAAAAATTGTTAGAGGTAGTCCTTGATTGTACTTGACCTGGGCAACATTATCAGATGGCTTGAAAAATAAAGCATGTTGATTGGCTGACAGCCATGGTCAGCTACGAATTTATTTTTCAATAGAGCTGGCTAAAAGTAAGTGCCGATTTGGGGTGCCTGATTACTTAGGGAATCCATAGGCTCCCCGAATTTTCAAAACTGACAACCTGCCATTTTTTCATGCTTGCTAAGCGGGATGTAAACTACACCCAATCTTCCTCTGTTCCCCCTGGCATGACTCAGTCAAAATTTTAAACTAGTCTCAATAGTTTTGAAAATGAAGTGGATTCAAAACTGCAAACAGTGTGAGATAGAGCGGTAGCTCTGGTACCACTACTGTGCATGAGAGGAGCAGCATTTTGTTAATTTTTCATACCACAAATGGACGTCCATCTGTGGTATGGAAATTGAACAAAATGCTGCTCCTCTCATGTTGTAGTAGTAGTAGTAAAAAGCATTTATTTTTATACAGGATACAAAATGACTTCTCATTTATTACACCGTTAGGATTAAATCCTGTTTATAGGCGTTCCTGTCTTACATGTTAAAAATCAGTTACTTATATCAGGTATATCCAAAATACAATAATTACAGTCATACATTTCTGTAAAACCTTCTATGCGTAATCAAAACAAATACATCTAACTGCTAGTTCGCCTTTCAAGGCAGTATTTAATTCATGCAAGCCTATATCTATATTTTTTTTCTTGAATCTTTAACTCATTCCAAAATGTCATTGCTACATAGGCAAAGGACATTTCCCCTATCCTAGTTCTTGGTGTTGTTATTTTAAACTCCCTCAGTTTTGTTGTATGTCTTAGACCATAGGTATGTTCCACTTTCTGTAATTTCTCTCTTAAATAAAAAGGTCTCCCTGAATCCAGAAGTTGCCTTATCTTAGTAACCCAAACAATTTTTTATTTACTTTCTAAGGTGAGCCAATTCAACTTCTCATATAATATACAATGGTGGGTCCTCCTATCTGCCTTCAAAGCAAATCTGGCTAGCCTATGGTACATAGTTTCAACCCTTTTTATTACAGAGACCCTGGAAAACATATAAATATTGATTCCATATTCTAATACTGATACCAGCATATGATTTATGGACTTCCTCATAGATTCATTTAGGCAATGACCTGTTCTACGCAGGGCCCCAAGTCTTCCATTTAATTTATTTACCTTCTCATTAATGTTATATTTAAAGGTCAGTCTCTGGTCTATCCAAAAGCTAAATATTTATATTCACTCACTTGTTCTAACTCCCTACCATCTTTGGATATCATTTTCAAGTTCACCATCTCCTTAACTTTCTGGGTGAAAAACATGATCTTTAATTTTCCACTATTCAAAACTAGATTGGACCTCCCAAACCATTCCTGGATTCTATCAAAATCTGCTTGCAATTCTGTTTGTATTTGGTAAACATCTTTACCTTTAACTATTAAAACAGTATCCTCTGCATATAGATGAACATCTGAAACTTTTACTGTTTGAACTACTGGATTTAAATAGACAAGAAACAGAAGAGGGCCCAGGATCGATCCCTGTGGTACCCCTTGTTTCACTTCTGCTTTTATTGATAAAGTTTTACCCACTACAGTCTGTTGTGTTCGGTCTGTTAATTAAGACCAGAACCATCTCCTCACCTCTTCCGACACACCTGCATTTTGAAGTCTTCTCCAATATTTGATAATGCACTGTATCGAAGGCCTTTGACAAATCCACAAACACTGCACCCACCGACATCTCCCTGTCAAGAGAGGAAACCAAGATGTCAATTATGTCGGTGAGTGCAGTGCTCATGGAATGCCCTTTTCTGAACCCAGACTGGTACCTGGTCAGTAGCAGTACTGGAGCAACCACTGTCTCTCTCCTTACAAGCAGGAAATAGTTTTAAATGCTGCAGTTTCTCTAGTACTTAAATGTCTCCATATTAGGATAATTTCCTTAATGTCACCTGCAACCTGAAGTGAAGACCTACCTCCCTGACCACGCTCATGCTCTCAAACCACATTTTCTTCCATGATCGCAACTGCAACATCTTCATAGAAAACCAATAGACAATAACTAGGTTCCTTGCAAAAAATAAAGAACAGAACATGCTATGGAGGAAAGTTCAGAAGAAGAAGCAGTATGTATTAGGGGAAGGAGCAAAAGAGGTACAAAAATCATTCAAGTGTTATTTTGAACACTGAAGCAGAGGATGGAGGCTGTTCTGATATCCTAGCTGATTCATTAGCAATTGGGACTAGTCTAGCAGTTGAAACTAGTCTAAGGTTTAGTAGTATATATGATCCATTAATACAACTATCGGGTTGAAATATTGTGAAAGGTGACCAACCACATTATAATGCAGAAATCTTAATTCTTTATTTTGCTCAAAATTAGTAATGACACATGGACATAATCTATTGCAAAATTTGATTTCATTCTTATGCACGAAACTTGGTGTTCCATTTCACAGCAGAAAATAAGTGATGGTTACAGTCAACTTGATATAACAGGAAATAAACTGCATAGAAAGGGAAGACACAAGGGTGGTTGGTCACCTTAATTTGTTCCAGAATAAAAGTTATAACTGTACATGGTCAACTAGACAGTGACTACTTTCTCTAGATCTTATTATATGTTAATGATAACAGTTGGATAGCTCTTTTGAACTGATACTTTCCACCCTCTTTATCAAAGGAAATTACATACGAACATATGAAAATGCCAGCAGAAGCAGGCCTATATTGTCTATTGAGTCTGCTCGAATGTGCAGCTAGTCCCTCAACAAGCAACTGCCCCTCCCTCCTCCCCCTCGTCATCTTAACTCCTCCCACCTTGTCCCATGCCCTCTTAAAGTTACCCACCATTCTACAGGAAGCCACCTCCTCTGGTAGAGTATTCCACCTGTTCACCAGCCTTTCTGAGAAAAAATGTCTCCTGATTTCCCTCCTGAATCTTCCCCCCCTCCAACCTTAGCTGATGACCTCTCATATCCCTCACTCTTCTAAGCTGGAGGATCCCTTCTGTATTAACCTTATTTATCCCCTTCAGGTACTTAAAGGTTTCAATCATATCCCCCCTTTCCCTTCTGTCCTCCAGGAAGTACATATTCAACTCACCCAATCTATCCTCGTAGGACTTTCCCTCCAATCCCTGCATCATCCTCGTCCCCCTATGTTGCAACCCCTCCAACAATCTGATATTCTTCTTCAGAAATTGGTGCCAGTACTGCACACAGTACTCCAGGTGAGGACTGACCAGGGACCTGTGTAGTGGAAGGATCACCTCCATACTCCTGGAGGAGAGTCCCCTCACTGTACACTCCAGCATTCTATTGGCCTTTGCTGATGCCTTCCTGCACTAAGCAGAGTTGTTCATGCTGCCCATTATAACCACCACCAGATCCTTTTCCTCCTCTATACTTTTCAGCTGCACCCCTCCCAGCTGATAGCTCCTCCCCTGGTTCCTTGCTCTGAAGTGCAGTACCTCGCACTTCTTGGCATTGAACCCCAGCTGCCATGTTCCTGACCACTCTGGTAGTTTGGTTAGGTCCCTGTGCAGCCCCCTCCACCCCTCGATGTCATCTACCACTGCTCCCATCTCTGTATCATCAGCGAACAGACTGATCCTACTCTGGACATCATGTGAGATATCCACTATAAGTATCCCGAAGAGAACTGGTCATAGTACCAATCCCTGTGGCACTCCACTCAGCACTTCCCTTGGTGACAAGAGCTCCCTCCACCACCCTCTGCTGCCTTCCATTCAGCCGGTTAATGATCCATCTGACCATCTTTGGTCCCACCCCTATGTATTCCAGCTTTCTCCCTAGCCTCCCATGTGGGATGGAATCAAATGCCTTGCTGTAGTCCAAATACAACACATTCACTGCATGGCCCTTATCCAGTTCCCTGGTCACTGAGCTGTAATACTCTGTTAGATTTGTTTGGTAGGATCTGCCCAAAACAAACCCATGCTGATGACTGTCCTGGAGACCACTGTCCTCCAAGAAGGTCATCAGCCTCTCCTTTAGGACTGTCTCCATGGATAATGTTTTTAATACTTTGCCAAAAATTATGGAAACCATTATTGTACCTAGGGGTGCCAAAACAGTAATTATGGCAGGTGATTTGAACACCAGAATTGCAGCTAACATAGAGTTTTTAAAGGTAATACCACCTGGGGAATCGATAAACATTTGGCAATCCATTGAGAACCTCTGAAGATAAAAAATGCAGTCAAAGAGGCTTAAGCCTTCTCTCATTCTTGTTCAATAATAATTTGAGAGTGCTTAATGGCAGGTCTGGGGGGAATGTAAAAGGAAAATGTACATTCATTAACAAAAAGGGGAGCTCTGTTACTGAATATTTTATCTTGGATGCTTTTCTATTCATGCAGTATCCTCTTTAGAAGCACTGGATCATTTTTCTAGTAATCATTTGCCAATTTGCTGATTTTATTTGAATTTGTCTAACGATAAGTCATATGATAAAAGCAATGCTAACAACATAAATACTGATATAAAGAACAAATGTAATAAGCACATGGAACTGAAAATGGGGAAATTGTTACCTGGGATCCCCTTTTGCCGATAACTAACTAACTAACTTGGTGAGGTATCTTCCAGTGGAAAGGCATTTGCTCAAAACAATACTTTATGTCCCTACCAGTAATTAATGAGGACTTGACTCCAGTTTTTGAACAGTCACAGAAGATGTTTAATGATAACTTGAAATGTAATGCCAGGAACATTACAAATTTACAAAATATCAGAAGTAACATATCATGGTATGAAAAGGATTGTGTTTTTTTTTCTAAGAAAAGGCAATGAATAAAGTAGATAGAATATCTTGTCACAAAGGGGTTTTAGAATATAAAGAGGCATATATTATTATTAAAACAGAATACGGATCAACCTTGTTTACAAAAGAAATAAGTTTTGAGAGACTCTCTGGGCAACTCTACAAGGTGCTATTTGGGACAAGGATATACGTTTGTTTTGGAAACTTATTGTTTTTGGAGGTAATGTAAACAGAATGAATATTGACACCTGCATATCACCAGCAATGTGGGTACATTATTTCACTAATATATTCAAGAAAGTAAAACAATTGTTAGTCCTTTTTATACTTCTTCAGATAGCTTTTCATGTACTGAGAACAATTAATTACTCACGAACATCATCCATAGAATTCATGACAATGGAGGAGGTAACGGTTGCAATAAAGCAACAAAAAACACTAAGTCACCAAGGGTGGATGAAATGCCAACTGAAATATAAAGATATGATATAATATGGTGGGCAGAAATTTAACAAAGTTTTTATTTTTTTTAACTTGTAAAGTTTATTGAAAAACAGGAATAGTTAACAGATGATGTGACAGTACAGCCAACAACGGCATGATCCACCAAGCCCAAAATCGACATATCCCTTCTAAAACTGAGTCTAAAAAATCATTGTGGAAATATATGCCTGTAGTATCTAGACAATAACCATTTTTCTGAGTTTTCCAGGTTAAAACATTGGATCCAAGAGTTCCATGTTAGAATGCATGTGACAGGGTGAGCCCTATTTAAAGTAGATACCCATGTGTGAGGTATCTGCCCTCCTTTCCTTTCACTCTTTGTTTCTGTGGGATGGTCACTTGCATTGGAAATGAAAATGAAATATGTTTGCTGTATGCTTGTCTATTTTAGGGTGTCACATTTAATGGAAATAAAAAGAAAAAGATATGATGAGTTCCAAGGGTTGGCAGGAAAAAGGAGAAGGGAGTAGAGGAGCATGCCCTCATTCTCCCATTCCCTTTGCAAACCCAGTAGAACCCTCATGGACTTACTATCTTATTAAAATTATCTTTTGAGATGAAACAAAATGGAAACATAAAACCCCTTTAAATAAAAAACCATTAACATATAACCTCCTTAACATAAACCCCCCTTAACCAAGGAAAGAGGAGTTGAGTCTATAACATGTTTGAACAGGCATGTCTACTGTTTGATGGGGAACTCTTGAGAAGAAGAGGTTTATACTGGTTTTAGCAAAAAAGAGGTGGATCACCTGTGGGTGATGTCACCCATGAAAGGTATAAAAACCCATTGCTTGTCGTAACAAAGATAGATAGGGGAATCAACTGACTACTGACTACCAAGTGAGGAGAACCTCAGAAGTGTGTGCTTGTTTCCACACTGTTCTATTTGCAAAGGCTGAAGCTAAGCCTCAGGAATTTTTGAAATTAGAAAGTTTGCTGTATACTGGACATTGAATAACCTTTTGCTTCTGTATGTTTATTATTTTTTATTTTCTGATTTGAATAAAATAGCAATGTGCATTTGCATTTTTATGCACCTGACTTCTGGTTTGTTGTGTCTGTTTTATCCCATACATTCACAGTGCCATTTAAATTCCAGGGCAAACTCAGTGGGCATTAGAATGCTGAACTATAAGAATTCAGCCATGAATGGCTGTTGGTTTAAATTGTAGAAAATGCACATGTCTATGCACTGCCTTCATACAAAATCATGTAACTTATAAACAATTAATATAAAGTAATGAACAGTTAATAAAACAATTTTTAAATAAAAACCTGCTAAATTGTAAGAATCATTTAGTCTAAAGATATATCCCAAATATTCATAGTATTGAGAGCATACCCCAACTTTAACTGGAAACAGAGCACTGAACAGAAGAGCTGCTCGAGGATGGGTATGTTCTCAGACTCTTCTCTATAATGGGAAAAAAGAAGCCATCTGGTATTAAATTAATCTTGCTGTACATGCAATAGGGCTGTAATTGATTCCATACTTTTAATTTTCAGGCTATTATTCAACCACTGGTGTAGCTGTGGTCTAGTTCTCATAAGCCAGTTCTGTGTAATGACTTTGTTAGCTGCTGCCACTAAAATTGAAAATAAATACCGTTTGCATGAACTATGGTCACCTCTGGGGGACAGTCCCAGAACCAAATTCTTGAAAGTAGGAAGGAGGGCCAAGTCCAACATCCCTTGCACAGCCGCTGCCACTGCAGCCCAAAAAGAAGTTAGTTTTGCACAATCCCAGAAAATATGGTATGGCGTACCCCTACCCCCACACCCTGTCCAACACCGATCAGTAGTACTGGTCTCATAATAACATGACATCACTGGAGTTATAAAGAATCTTAAACATACCTTCAAGTCCAAGTCCATTTGAATTCTCTCCAAGATAAGGAGGCAGTAGTTTTATTTAAAAAATGGAATTGAAAAATAAAACATGCTGATTGGCTGAAAGCCATGGTCAGCTATGCATTTATTTTTCAATAGAGCCCCTTAAAAAACAAGTGCCAATTTGGGGTGTACCTTTACTTAGGGAATTCGTGGGCACCCCAAATTTTAAAAACTGACAAGTTGCCATTTTTTTCCACTTGCTAAGCTGGACATAAACCAGCACCCGATCGTCCTCCATTCCCCCTGGCAAAACTCAGTCAAAGTTTTAAACTAATTTCAGTAGTTTCAAAAATGAAATGGCTTCAAAATCGTAAACAGTGTGAGACAGAGCAGTAGCTCTGGTACTGCTACTGTACATGAGATGAGTGACATTTTGTTAATTTTCTGTACCGCAGATGGACGTCCATCTGTGGTATGGAAAGCAAACAAAATGCCACTCGTTTCATGTATAGTAGTGGTGCTGGATCAACTGCTGTCTCTCTCCTTAAAAGCAAGAAATACTTTTAAATGTAGCAGTTTTTCTAGTACTTAAATGTCTCCATACCAGGACAATTTTCTTTCTCTAGTACTTAAATGTCCCCATACCAGGATAATTTTATCATTGTCACCTGCACCCTGAAGTGACTATCTACCTTCCTGACCATGCTCACTCTCCCAAACTGCGCTTTCTTCTGTGATCACAACTGCAACAGCTCCTGGCTCCAGTATTAAAAAAGTGGATGCAACAAAAGTTAGTCTCTCAAATAAAAATGAACAAAAATAAAATGTGTGTGTGGGGGGGGTAGGTGGGTGGGACAAAACTATTCCATGATGATGGAGGGGGAGGGCAACTGAAGAAACAGAAACAGTCTGCTGAGGGGGCAGTAACAGCATTCAACTGACTTTTTTTTTAACTACAGAGTCTTAATTAGGACAAAACTCCATCATTCCAATACAGGCAGAGGAACTATTTAATTACTAAGCAATCTAAATTAATTTTTTTAGTAACAATTGTTTATTAAACTTTTTTTTTACAGTGCCCATTTTCTAAGTGCAATAATACCCTCCAGGGTGGGCAGTATTGGGAAACACTGGACCATCCAGGGGCTATAAGGCCCACTGCCTGTGGTGTTGGGCCTCATTACACCCTTGGGCAGTCCAGTATTTCCCAATACTGCCCATCCTGTCAGGTATTATTGCTTACATATGCTCTGACAAACTTTAGACCAATCAACTGGTGTAAGATGGATTTCAGCCTCTTCCTCCCATTTAGCCTGGAGCTATTCTTTGGCTTCCTGACCCCCTCCAACCCTTAAGAGAGTATACACCTGAGAAATAAATCCCCTCTGGTCAGGCATCCTTGCTTTAGCCCATACAAAGTCCACATCCTGAGGAAAAATCCTTTGTAACCCATCAACTCTAGGCCCTTTCACTATATAGTCCCTACACTGCAGGTACCTGTAAAAGTCAAGGCTGGAGATCAAATTCCTGTTGCAACTGTTAGAAGCTTTTAATATTTTTGTCCCCTGCTATAAACTGAGTCAGTGTCCTTAGACCTTTTCTGGCCCCAGTCTTGAAGGTACCATCCCATCTGACTGGGGGAACTGCAGCTGCCACTGCAAGGGGATATAAGACCTGGAGTCTATGGAGTGTGAAATTTATTTCTCAGAAGTACTACCAGTTCCATGAGCCACCCAGATGAAAGAAAAAAAAATTCAAGCATTAAATAAGTGGCTCCGGAAATGGATACTACAAAAAGGATATGTCTCTGTTACCCATTGGGGAACATTTCACAATAACAAATCACTCTACTGCTGGGATGGGCTTCATCTGAGCAAGTGTGGTGCTTATAAGCTTGGGAGAACATTTGAAAACATCATAATTTAGAATTTAAACTAAGTAATAAGGGGGACAAGGGCAATAAAGTTACTGTAGGAACTCAACATCAGTGCAAAATACTAAATATAAATGCAAGAAGCCGAAATCAAGCAAACTTAACTGAACTAGGAATTTACCTTAAGGAAAATGGAGTTGATATAGCTTGTATACCAGAAACCTGGTGGGACGACACTGGCAGTTGATCAATAACATCCAGGGATTCCAACTATTTTATAAAAATAGGGAGAAAAAAAAGGAGGGGGGTTCTGCTGCTATTTTTCTAACAGCATAAAGTATAGTGAATTGAAACTTAACAGCAATCTCAACCCTAACATTAAGACCTTATGGTTAAATATACATTTCCCCCATTCCTCCAAACTGATTCTAAGTACCTGTTATAGAGCTCCAACTAGTGACCATAACTACAATAACACCTTGTTACATGAAATTGAAAAAGCTTCAGATTTAGGGGACATTCTTGTTGTAGGGAACTTTAATGCACCTGGAATTAATTGGGATACTTTATCAGGGTCCACCATCTTTGATAAAGATCTCCTTGATACACTTTCTAGATGTGGCTGTGAGCAAATAATTCTTGAGCCAACTAGGGACTGCAATATTTTGGATTTAATGATAACTAATTCAATAGGTAGAATCAGTAACCCCAAAATAACAGCACACTTAGGTACTAGTGACCATAACATGGTTGAATGTACTCTTTCCAACTGTACTCCCCAAATCCTGGATCATACTAAAATTCCTGATTATAAAAATACAAATTAGACCAAACTGTCCGAGGAATTAAACAACATTCAATGGGATAGAGTCTTAGGTGACCAGGATGTTGAACAGATGTGGGATAACATAATTCAAATTCTACTAAAAACAGTTGATTATTATGTTTCTATGAAACAAAAATATAATAATAAAGGAGCTATCCCCTTACGGTTAAATAAATCAGTTAAAAAACAAATATGAAGGAAACACCAAGCCTTCCAGAAATTCAAGTCAAATCCTTCTGATGATAATGGATTAAAGTATAAAAAAGAACAGGCAAATCTTAAAAAAGTAATTAGGAAACAAAAACTCATGCTAGAGTTCAGATTATCTCGTACAAAGGATAATATGAGCTTCTATGCTTATATAAATAATCAAAAACAATCAAATAATAAAACTACAACATTAAACATTGATGGTAAAGTTATTCCTGATAACTGAGAAATGGCTCAATAGTTCAATACCTACTTTACTTCTGTATTTGGTAAAAAAACTACAACTATTCCAGAATTAAATACTGAAGGGTGTCCACAGATTATTTTTTAGCGAGGTGATGTACTTAAAGAGCTTCAAAATCTAAAAACAAAATCATCCCCAGGACCAGACCTGATTAACTCCATTATCCTTAAAGAACTTTCTAATGACTTAGCATACTCATTTTTATTACTATTCGATACATCTCTCCAAACAGGACATGTCCCATTAGACTCGAGGAGAGCTACTGTTGTCCCTGTACATAACAAGCATTTGTCAATGCCAAATGTTGTCTCACTGGCTTTGGCATTGGTAGTGCTGGGGTTAGAGATGCATAATAGGAACGGCCAACCCCACCTCCACCCTGTAGAGACCGACAGGCATTGGGGTGTGCCTTTGGGTCATCAGCTATAACGCTCATGGCATTGTACCTCACCCTACCCTGTAGATGCTGACAAGTGTTGTGGTGTGCTTTGGGGTCTTTGGGCATTATACATACCCCATTCCAGAAGGAAATATGCTGAGGTGGGTGCAGTATAGGAGAATGGGGTGACCTTTGTGGCTGAACAGTGCAAGGCACACCAAGATGACTGTCACTGGCTGCAGGGTGGGGGTGGGGGTGGAATGGTGTGAGCATTACAGGCAATGTTCCCAAGTCAGACCCTTGACACCTGTCAGTCTTTACAGGGTGAGGTGCTACAGTTGAAAACCCTAACACCGTAGGCTTGTGTTGGTATTTTCACTCCAAATTTTCAACATGGGCTGTTTGTGAGCCCACCTCATGAAAAGCGGCGGCGCAACAGTTTGTTAGCTGAAAGATGGTTTTGCACAGAAGCTATGCCATTTGGTGACACAGGGATGAAAACACATTTTGGGCAGTATGTGGAAAATAACAACTGTATTGTACATGAGGAGATGTAAAAAAATTGCAACGTTGAAAATCTGGAGTGAAAATATAAAAAAATTGGTGAAGTTACGAGCATACATAGAAACTGTGCAACACACGTCCGCAACCCAATTATTTTTGAGATTGTTTTAACCACATGTTTAACATAGACATTTTGGGACTTCCCCTCATGAACAGTGGCACTGTGATTTTGTTAATTTGTTCGAAACGATTGCGCTCAGTGCCCATGCCATTGTGCGCCACAGGTGTGAAAACACATTAAGGGCAGGATGTGAAAAATGACAGCTGTACTGTTCATAAGGAGGTGTGAAAAAATGCCAGTGTTGAAAATCTGGCATGAAAATATTGCAAATCTGCGAAGTTACAAGGGTGCGTGGAATCTGCGCAATGCACACTTGTAACACAGTCATTTTATGGAATTTCGTCACCAAATTTTCAACATAGGCATTTTAGGTCTTCTGCTTATAAACAGTGTCATTGTCATTTCTTCAAACTGTCCTGAAAACTGATTTCGCACAGTGACTGTGCTATTCAGCGCTGGACATGCAAAAACACATTTTGGCCAGGATATGTAAAATGACAGCTGTACTGTTCATAAGGAGGTGTGGAAAAATGCCAGTGTTGAAAATCTGAAGTGAAAATATTACAAATTCACAAACTTACAAGCGTGTGTGGAAACTGTGCAACTCACACTCGTAAAACAGCCATTTTTTTGATTTTTCCCACCAAATTTGCAACATAGGCTTTTTGAGAGCTCCCCTCATGAACAGTGGCACTGTTGTTTTGTTAGTTGGTCCAGAAAGGTGATTCCACGCAGTGACCGTGAAATCACCTTTCGGGGTCGAGTAATGCCATGACAGTGCCACAATACATGAGGAGGTGTCCCAAAAACCCCATGTTGAATATTTGGTGCCAAAATTCCAAAAAATGCCTGAGATATGCATCAAAGTTGAAAAAACCCTATTTATTCCATTATACAGCTTACTGGCATTTCCTCAGTTCGTGGTCGGCTTTGAAGAGTGCAGACGTGGTCCCGGTCCACCGAAGATCGTCGTGCCAGACTCCAGAGGTAAGTATGGGGTGAGGGGGGTGTGGGGAGGCAGGGTGCACAGAGGGTGGATGCAGGTTGTGGAAGGGGGGCAGGGAGATGGTGAGAGACAGTTTTCTTTTTTCACACAGTTTAAAAAGACAAAATAAAAAGCCATTGTGGGATGGTTTTAATTTTTCAGGAGCTTTGGCATGCTGGGGTGGGCTCCCAGTGTGCCACCTAAGCATTTTTTTGGGGGGATGCTGTAGCCAATGGGGATTGGGCACTCCATCGGCACACTACAAAAGTGGGGACAAGAGATGAGGGGGACTGGGCACCCCCTCGGCACATAACAAATGGGGGAGGATGCATTATGCCAGTGGGGAGCGGGCTCCCCCATCAGCACATACATTGGGGTAGGTCATGCCAACAAGGGGATTAGGCACCTCCGAAGTTGGCAGTATGGCAGGCAGCATGCCGCCATGTTCATTTTTTTCACCACCAGGGAAAGCACGTCGGGAGGTCCGCTGCGTATGACGAACTTAGCTCACATTGCAGCAGACCTTTCATTTGATCTGATCGTGCAACGTTAAGTATGTATGCGGGTCACTGCATGCAGGCTGATTGGGGAATGAGGGACGCACCTACTGATGAGTGCCCTGCATTCGCCCAACAGTGACTGCGCCTCCAAACCTGCTACTACCGCAATATGTTGGCTGCACATGCAAGAGCCAGCATAAAAAGGATAGCTTGAAAGATGTTAAAAACTTTAGACCAATAAGTCTAATGTCAATATGTTGTAAACTTTGGCGAGACTTATTAAAAGAGAAATTGAAAAAGAAATTTCAGGTTTAGGGATAGATGATCCTTTTCAGCATGGATTTCAAAGGGGGCTGTCTTGCATTACCAATTTGGTATCCTTCTACAAATTTGTAAGCAATCATACAGACAAAGGCGATCCAGTAGATGTCATCTTACTAGATATAGGGAAGGCCTTTGATACTGTTCCTCACAATATATTGATAAACAAAATAACAAACATGGGTTTAATCAAATTTATTATAAGATGGATCAGTAATTGGATAACAGATCATACTCAGACATTGAGGATGAATGGATCAATGTCAGATGAGGGACTGGTTAGTAGTGGGATGCCGCAGGGATAGGTGCTGGGGTCAATATTGTTTGGCCTCTATATTAGTGACATGGGCGTTGGATTACTAAGTAGGGTATCAACATTTGCTGATGACACCAAAATTGGTGGTGTAGTTAATTCAAAGGATAACTATCAAATTCTTAGTCATGACCCGAAACAAACTGAAATATGGGGTAGAGTAAATAAAATGAATTTTAATGCATCAAAATGCACTGTTTTGCACTTTGGATGTAAAAATCCAGAATATATACACACACTAGATGGGCAAACATTGAAGTCATCAAAAAAGAAAAAGACTTAGGAATCTGGATAAATAGAGACCGTAATTCCATTGACCATTGTGGATATGTTACACAGATAGTTAATAGATCAATTCATTCCTTGAAAAAATCTTTGCTAACAAGAAATAGTAGTTGTATTTTAATGCAAAACCTATATTATCCCCATTTGGATTATGGATCTCCCATTTGGAGTCCATATCACAAGTGAGACATAAATCTACTTGAAAAAACACAATGTAAACTTACTAACTCTATTAGGGGGCTCAAAACACATAGGCCTGGATATTCAAACTGTGCCAGGCTGTGGCGCAAGCCTGGGTGCAGCTCAACTTTGTTGCGCAGGGGTGTGACCTGGGCGATATTCAACAGAGCTGTGCTATGGTGCAGCAGCTTTGAATATCGCACCCTGGCCACCCCACTGTGCATGGTGCAGTGGCACTGCACCAGCACAAGTTGCCAGAGTGGAGCATGGAGATGCGCTAGCGCAAGTGCCATTGCACCATGCACAGCACCCTTGATATTCAAAAGGGGACATGCAAATGGGGCCATAATTTATGCAAGGCGCACATGGGGCCATTTGCATGTCATTACGGCCCCATTTGCATCCCATTAGCATGCAGGTGCGCTGATCCCAGACGACTTGCACCTGGCGCCTTTCCAGGCAGCAGCCGTCGGTGACCGATGCCCCCTGCAGCCCGATCGCGGGCATTCATCTAAATGAAAAACCCCCTCTAATATCCCTGGTGGTCCAGTAGATCGCTATGTGCCCGATTACGGCATCTGTAAATCATAAAATAGTCCTATTACCCTGGTGGTCTAGTGTACCCCCTCCCCACCGCCCACTGAGCCCCCACCACCCCTGCTTCCCCCGTCAGCCGGCGGGTGGCAGCACCCCATCCGCCTGCCGCCCCGCCACCTGCCGACTGACAGCTCGGTAGGGCTGCACACCCATTGGTTCACAGCGTGAGCCAATGGGCATGCAGCCCATACTGTACTACACATTCCAGATATGTGAATGAATCAAGCAAAAAAGTGCAAAATCATGCATTTGGATTGCAGGAACCCAGGGGAGGATTATGGTGGGGGGGGGAGAACTAATGGTCACCAAACAGGAAAGGGACTTTAGGGTAATCATACTGGATGACCTAAAGGTGGCTAAACAATATACAGTACAAGTCACATTAAACTGTCCCATCAATGAGTTGGGTTAGCATTGTTTTTTACAGTTTCCAATGCACTGACAACTCATACTGCATTGTTTTCCAACACTTAATCAGCTCAAGAGCAATGTTTATAGTATGTTTTTTTCTACTAATTTGGCATGCACCTGAATCCCAATCACAATGCACAGAAAAACTGAGATGAAACTCTTAAGAAAGAGATTGGGCAAGGCTTTGTACTGAATCCAGCAGCACATATGCAACTTAATAAGAAATGCTAAAGCAACTCATTGGTGGAACAGTTTAATGTGACTTGTACTGTACCAAGGCTATGGGGAGAGCCAGTGGGATGCTTGGGTGCATAGGGAGAGGTATCACCAGCAGAAGGAAGGAGGTGGTGATGCCACTGTGCAGATCACTGGTGAAGCCTCATTTGGAATATGGTGTCCAGTTCTGGAGACTGCATCTCCGTAAGGATGTAGACAGAGTGGAGGCAGTAAAGAAGGGCCACAAAGATGGTGCAGGGCCTGCACTAAAAGTCATATGAGGAGAGACTCGGAGACCTCAATATATATACCCTGGAGAAGAGACGAGACAGGGATGATATGATAGAAACCTTCAAATATCTAAAAGGAATAAATAGGGTGCTGGAGGGTAGCATCTTTCAGAAAAGGAGATATCCAGGAATGAGGGGGGCATGACATGAGTTTGGAAGGGGGTAGACTAAGGGGTGCTACGAGGAATTATTTCTTCATGGAAAGGGTGGTGGAACCTCTAGAGACTTCACAAGTCAGTTTCATTATGAAAGAGAGAAAAAAACACAATTGACTCATTTCACATAATACTACTATACACCATAAAAAACATAAGATGAGCAACTTTATACATAACCAATGTGTTCTGTCGCCTCAGGGTTCTGATTCTCATGGACCTCTCAAGCTTCGCTCTCCTGGTCAGAGGGAATCAGAACTCCTCTGTGGCAGAAGACACTGGTTGTGCTTAGTTGCCCATCCAGTATTCTCAATATTCAGTGCTGCATTGAGGATTTCTAAGTAATAAACCTGTGCCATACAATTGATTTAAATTAGATCAAGATTCTGGTCTATTCAATTCTAATTTGTTAAGATGAGGAGCAAAGTTTTTGGAAGGAACCAAAGGAATAACAACCCTTTAAGACAGGAGGTAATGTCTTATAAATTATTTTCTATGTAGGTGTGAAGGGCTACCCAGCTGTCAGCTGTCCAGCAATATCAATTTTGACATAACTGCAACAAAGCAGTAAAGAAAGGCAGAAAACATTTCACAAAACCTTGAGACAGAAATTGATGCCAGAGTTTAGCTAGCTATATACTGCCCAGCACAGCTTTATCAATTGCAGAATCAGTTTCAGTCTCATGGTTCTACGAAATGGCTACTGCCTTGATTTAAAATAAGACTGATTTAGACAGGGATAAGCCTGGACAGCTGACATTTAAAGGTAAGCCAAATACCACATCCCCTTTGCATCCAGGTTCTACTCTAGAAATTGAGTATTTTAATAACATTTTTTAATTCTGTACTTCCTACCAGTTGTACAGTCACAGTAATCCACTGCACAGTGTGGAGTGCACTGGGACTTATGCATGCCTGGCATTGTTGGTCACTTGCAGGGTGTGGGTAAATCCAAACCCAACCCACACCTTTTTGTGGATTATTAAAGGAAAACTGCATGTTAAAATCAGGGAAATATATGTATTATTACCTTTTTTTGTGTTCTCACTTCATCTCAGTGTTTTTGTTTCTGCTCAGGCTGTGAGAGGAGTTTTTTCTAATGTTCACTGGCTGTTTTATGGCCCTTGGGGGCTGCCATTCAGGCTTCTTTTATTGCATCTTGTCCCAGAGAGTCTTCCCAGAGTGCCCTTTTGCTCTGATGTCTAATAGCCCCTGCAGGAGGCCAGTGTCTTTTTAAAGGATATTTATTACAGCTCAGCCACAGCAGAGAGAACACAGCAGCCATGAGTCACACTGCTAGTCTTTGGGTAAGTGTAAGAAGTTTCCTAAATATTGGTACCTTATCCAGCTGTGTTCTACTTAGGGTATTGCTTGTGTGTGTGTGTGTGTGTGTGTGTGTGTGTGTGTGTGTGTGTTGATGCAGTTGCTTGTGTCTTGCTTAGAAGACAGTGCTTGTAGACAAATGTAATTATTTTGCAGCTGTGGTCATCCAATGGCTAACAAACCTCTGGATGAGTGGGGAAGGGGATACCAGGAAAGCAGGAGTTTCTCAGGTTGCAAAACGTAGTAAATTAAGCACTGAAACTTAACACACAAAAAAAGGCCCATAAAACACTTTGTAGGAGGTTTCAACATGCAAAAAAAAGGCAGTACTGGGGAGGGCTCAATTAACTTCTTAAGCCAGAGGAAAAATAGTGCTCTCAAGCTCCAAGACACACACAGGCAGTGTAGCAATGAGGCTTCAGTGGTGGACACTATTTTTAGCACTCTATCATGTTGTTTGGAAGGTAATTTATGCAGGGAGTCCTTTTCTCAAAGCAAAACATCTGCAGGGCTATGCCCACTGCAGCCATAAAAAGAGAAATCTGAGCAATCTGTTATGGTAAGTTTGCTCCACCTATTTAAATCTGAAAACTCATTTTGTCTGAGGACTTCATAATTGCAACAAAGCATTTTAATTTTATTAGTTGGTCAGAAAAAGTCTCTGCACTATACAGCACAGCAGAGATTGTTCCCTTGTTTTAAAAAGGAGCATATAATGACCATGCCCCATGTAGGCCTGTTTTACTCCTTTGTATTTCACAGATATTTTTTTTCATGGATAATACTGAGTAGATTGAAAGTGTTGGTGGATCTACATAACACTGTTAGTCACCACTAGTTTGGTTTTCGTGTAGAGTGTTCTACAGTTGATTATGTTTACCTTATTGACTTTCTGTTATGTAAATATGTGCTTTGTAATGGTTCACTTCCCTTTGTGGCATTTTTAGATATTAAGGGTGCCTTTGACAATCTTAATAGAGAACAACTTTGGAATATTTTCTCTGTAAAATGTATTGATAAACACTGTTTCAGTTTAATACAGATTTTACATAGAAATACAATCCTAAAAGTCAGATATTCTCAAAATGGCAATGTTATAGATGATGTTCTTGTAGAAAAGAATGTAAAACATGGATGCCTATTAGCCCCTCTCCTTTTTAACATATACTTCAATAAGTTAATAGAAGATATAATTCAGCTTCCTGCAAATTTTCCAAAAATATTGACTGAAAAAGTAGGTGTTATAATATATGCAGATGATGCCATCATCATTTCACGAATGACTGTAGATCTTCAAGATGTATAGGATGCAGTCAAATGCAGTTTGTCCTTTTTAGATTTAGAATTAAATAATAGTAAAACAAAAATCATGCAATTCACAAAAAATAGCCCCCAAAATGTCTGTTTGAATTATAATGGTGTTAAAATAGAAGAGATTGAGAGTTTTAAATACTGTATCTCAGTAATCATGTGAGCAATAGTAACAAACCATGGTTGTTTCATATCGAGGTAAAAAAGAGTCCAGACTGGAAATGCTGGGCATTCTTAGATTTGGCAAATGATTTTCTAATAATTAATTTGTTGCAATGTCTTGAACTTTTGGAGCAAAAATTTTCTTCATGTATTTTATATGCAACAGACGTATGGGGCTTTGAAAATAATTAGAAAATGTTGAAGTTTGTTTAGAATATGTTCCTAAGATTAATGCTGGGACTACCTCAAATAACTTCAGCAGAATTTCTACACATAGAGACAGGATTTGTATCACTGTCAGCTTTAACTTTTCAAAGAATTATGGGGTTTTGGAAAAAGTAGTATCCAGACCTGATAACCCTTTGGTTCATGCTTGCTGGTAAGAGATAACTCATTGTAACTCTGTAAAAATTAGTTACAGCTCATAGTTAGGAGAATTGGATAAAATATTAAAATATACGGGAATGGAGTCTTTTCTGAATCAGAGACAACCTCTAAATTTTCAAATTTATGCTGAAAGTGCTGTTCCTAGATTCTGTGATATAGCTCAACAATCTGATATAGCCAAACTAGAACCCCCTTCAAAAACCTTCAGATTGTTTACACTGTTAAATCACAGCCCATTCTATAACAGAAAGGCATGCATAAAACTTTATGAAAATTGTGATCACATAAGCCTCTTACCCAGACTGAGATTTGACTGTAACTTTGGACTTTCTTATGTACAGTATATGTTAAATGGAATAACACTGTAACGAGGAAACACTGTCCTGTAAATTGTGTGGTTAAATTAACCACTGTTCATATATTATGTGAGTGTCCCATTTTGAGCCATTTGAGAAAAAATGGACTGACCCTTTATTATTTGGTAGGGACATCACATCCTGGATGCTAAACAAAAAATTATTTTTTTGTTAAACAACAGTAAGATAAATGTCTTAAGCTAAACTTCACTTACCCATGATGGCATATGATGGTTATTAATAATATGAGATAATTACATACTGTGATTCCGAAAACTGCTAAACCTTATGAACCTATTTCTGTTCTGTATGCCTTTGCTATACTCTGTATACTGTATATCTATACATAACTGTCAGAGTTTTAATTCCCTATAATCTTATTTCAATTCTGTGTAATTCCCTGTGTTTGCTAAACCCCTAAACTCTGTATTATCACCTCTTAACAATGTATGCTGTCCTACTCAAGACCTCCTTGAAAATGAACTTTCTTGACAAAGCCTTTTCCTGGTGAAATAAATAAATACAAAATATATGCCAATGCAAAGTTTGCTCAGTCTTCACTGTGTCTTATGGAATCTTTTAAAAAAATCTGTCAATTGAGGTGAAAGAAAACACATTTGGCTCAATTTAACCATTGACCACAGCAGAGGGACGTCACTTGGCTTGCCTTATTTAGGGAAACTGAACTCAGATTGTCTGCAGGATCCTGTTTCGAGGAGGAAAAGGTAAGACTAAAAATCCAGGTGATGTTTGTAATTTGTGACTTTTCTGGGTTTAAATTGCATAATCTCTTATTGGTTGTAAGTGCAGCCAGAAAGCACTGCACAGAGGTTTTAAACAGCTGGGTGCAGAGAAGTGTTACGAGCCTCTTGCAATTCTTTTGAAGAGGGTTCCTTGTCTCTGGCTACCTTGTTAAAATTAATTATAAAATTATTTGTCAGCTGTAGGGAAGAGGGGAGCACATACTGTATGTTGTTATTTGTTAAATAAAAAGCCATTATTGGAAAAGGTGCTTAACAACTGGACAGAGGATCTGGCAGGCACTGTAACAAAACAAACAAACAAACAAACTGGGCCCCCTTCAGGTGGCATCCTTGTTACTGGAGAAACTCTTAGCAGCCCTATCATGGCTGTCGAAGCCTTCAACTAGTTCTTCACGGACATGGGCAGCTTCAAGTCTACCCTGGTCAGTCACTTCCAGTGGTCCCCCAGCTCCTCTGCCCCCCAGTTGCCCTGAGTTTCACTTTAAATTGGCCACAAAAAAGAAGGTATTGGCTTTTTTACAATGAACAAGGGTTGACAGCTCGGCTGGGCATGACAACCTGGAACCCGGGCTCCTTAGACTCAGTGCCCCAATCTTTGCCGGACCTATAGCTGATCTTTTCAGTATGTCCCTACTTCAGGGTGATATACCAATTATGTGGGAAATTGTGCGTGTCATTTCAGTGCATAAAGGGGGGAACCAAAGAGCTGGTCAAACACTAGCAGCCTATGTTGCTGTTGTGTACTATTGCTGAATTACAAGAGAGAGTGATCTGTATTCAGATACAGTCCTACCTTGAGCTACACTCCATCTTAACTGAAATCCAGCATGGCTTCTAAAAACAGCATGGCACTGATACTGCCCTTGTACACCTCATGACTGACCTGTTCAATGCTATGGATGCTGGGCAGGCCATGGGAGCAGTCTTCGTAGAAGTTACCAAAGCACTTGACCTTGTTAATCATGACCTTCTGGTGCCCAAAATAAATGGCCTTGGCTTTGATCACCTGTCATGTACCTGGTTCTACAATTACCTCTTGGGGCGCATGCAACTTGTTAAAGGGGGGGGGTGAGCAATCACTGATGGTATTACTTAGGGTTCAATTCTGGGCCCTATTTTATTTTCATTTTTCATCAATGGCTTACCTAATATTTAGATCAATTTCAACATATACTAAATTGAGTCACTCTGGAAATAACTTTCATAGCCCAAGTAAAAAACAAAAGAGCCCACCTAGTTTGCTGACTGGTGCTACCTGTCTTACTTGTAAAAACCATTGCGCATGATCTTTACAACTTTGGAGAAACAGATCCTATAAGCTTGCTGACAGGGAATTCTAGACTGTGAGTTCCTAAGATGACATCATCATCAGCTCTTCACTGATACCGCCTTTTTTTTGAACAAGTAGTGAAATCAGGGTTACAAAATGGCTAATAACTTTACAATGAACAAAAATAGCCATCTAGTTTTTGGTATGGGATTTATTGGGGTATGCTTATTCTGATTCTGCAATGTAGCACTTTTGATCAGATGGTGTCAGTTGCTCTTTAAGCAATTAGTGACCAGTTTAATAATGTTATTGTTTATCTATAAAAGTGTCAGTTTTTCAATTATTGCCCAGTATGATATGATGTCAAACGCTTTACAAAAATCCAGAAAAATAACACCTGTTGGTTTATTGTCTAATTTGTTGTCTAGGGATTTGCTAACCTTTTCATAGAATCTTAGCAGGTTTGTTATACTTATAATGATTATTTTTTTCAAAGGGACAAAGAAGTAACAACAAGCCTAAGAAGTAAGCTAAACCAATTTGAACGATGTTCTAATAGTTTAGAGTGGACATTAGATTTATTTTATTTACTTTTGTAGATACCAAACATATGAGACAGAGCTTCAGTTTATGGTGCTTGCTAGCTGCCATGCTAATTACCAACCTGTTTTTTTCATCATTATTTACTTACTTTATGCTTTATTATGCTTTAACATGAAGGAATGGAGGACATTTTATGTTAGCCATGAATCCAAAACCAGAACCAAAACCAGGGGTGATTTGGCAAAACCAAAACCAGAACCTTGCCAATTTTGCACATCACTAATTAGAATGTACTGTTATGGGATAAGGAGGTATACAGACTTCACAAAAAATTCTTTGGAAATCTGAACATATACACAAAATCGAAGAAGTGAGACCAGCTGGTGAAATTACATTTATTGTGGACCCCTCTGCTATACAGTTTGCGCTGCAATAAGGTTGGCAGTACTGTAAGAGATGAAAAAGCATTAGTCAGATCAAAGTGTTGCCCAGCTACCCCTTATTTCACTCCCAGTCACCTGTGTTACCTACGTAAGCATTGTCAATGAACACCAAAAAAAGGCATAAAACTTTTTTTTTGTTTGTTTAACTATGAATATATGTCAAACTTGTAAAAACAGGTAGTGATTGCTTGGTAGAATTTAACCATTTTTAAAGAAAAGTCATTGTCTGCTTCATACATACAGTATATGTAAATGTTGCCTAAAACAATCTGAACAGAGATGACTAAACCATTCAAATGATAGCATTTTAATTAGTTTTTTCTGTTATTTATTGCTTACTATTGTTTGTTATTTATTGATGAAATCCCAACAGCATCAGTGAACAAGCTATAAGGCAGTCAATTACTGAGATCGGTATTTAATTGAACGCTTACACATGAAGTCGTGATTGCACAGGGAACTATGTTACAAATATGACAAGAAAACACTGCTAACACTGAGCATGAAATTAATGAGATAGTGGGGGAAAAAAGACATAAAAGTACTAGAGCTACACATGCCACCCATAACAGTGTCAGCTCAGCAGTGTTTTCCAGGTGTTTTCCTGTCACTGTGAAGCACTTTCCTCAGTTCACCATACTGTCAGACACGTTCGGTGGTGCGGATTTTGCATGTTTAAATAAATTAGTTTTTTTAGTGCAGTTTCCTTTGCAATCCCAACTTCATGTGCAAGTGCAAAAAAAGTCTTAAAATTTGCACTTCTGTTTAAAAATGTGGAAATGAGAACTGAAAATACAGCGGCTTTAGTAGTGGTGGTACTTAGTGAAAGCTTAGCAGAGCTGGTTATAAGAGTGAGAATAAATGTGTTAAGCATTTTCCATGCTGGCTCTCGATGGGCACAAACCCGATGCCACATAAGAGCCATATAACAACGCTCATTTAAATACCGATACTATCAAATGTAACATACATGATATGTAGGATTTTGTAAACAGCATGAAACAAGTGGTCAGATTATTTTCTATAGACATACTGTAAGAACATTTTTAATATTCTATTTAGCACTTTTAAGCAAATACCCAAAACTGTGAAGCTGTGAATGTTTTTTTTAAATTCCTGAACCTTCACTGTATCATCACTGTAAACAGTTGTAGATTCACTGCCTGCTGGGATAGTGCCGAGATAAGTTTTCACTGCTAGTCGTCGGGATAATTCTGGTCGGGATTTTACCTGTTGGTATTTATGTTGTCAGGCATTTGTTCCTTGGATTTATAACCCAGTCAGGATTCCAGAGTCAGGCTTGTCCTTGTCGGGATTTAGTCAGTTGGATTTCGTACAGATCCCATTGTATGGTAGTCATTGTTTTGGTAGCTTTAGTCCACACGTATTTCTTGTACTTGTAATTTTTGCCTGATTTACTTTCTCTGCTTGTCAGTAAACTTCTCCCTCCTCTCTGAAACAAGCTCCAGCTCAGTGTGTCTCTCCTGGTTATTTTAAATAAATAAATAACTACATAAATACTTTTTTTGTATTTTACACCTCACTGTTAGTTTGCACTATTTTTGTGACTTGACTGTATCTACAGTTCAGCATGGCTTTCCTGAACAACAATTTTAAATAAACACATTTCTGTGTTTTGATCTTCACTGTTAGTTTGTGCTATTGTTATAAACTTTATTTTACTGTCTGTTTCTTCCCTCATGTAACCCCTTCTCCCAGATCTCACCTGGAAATGAGCTCCAGTTCAGGGTGCCTTTCCCAGATAACAGTTTTTAATCATAAATAAATAAACCAAAATCAATCAATCTATCAGTCAATCACTCAATAAATAAATACGTTTGTGTGGTGCACTTCCAGGGCTCAGAATGTTGAACATGTATAGATTTACAGAAAATATAGGGGAGAATGCAAGTCAGTTACAAACTAAAGACAGACAAGAAATGATTTTTTAGAGCTCATGCATCAGTAAGTAAGTAGGTAAAACTTTATTTATAAAAAGCGCCTTTCTCAAAATCAAGACACTTGTACAATATAGAAATGACTAAAACAATATCAACAAACCAACAACTTAAAATTCAATAAATACAACAGTGGCTTAAAAATCAGAATACGCTAGACTAAATAAATAGGTTTTAAGTGCAGTTTTAAAACTTTGTAGAAGAGATAAACTATCTTGTGAAAATATAAAGCAAGTAGAAAAGCAATACCATCCCATGCACCAGTGTGTGTACAGGCCTGACTGTCATCTTGGGAGTAGGGTCTTAAGAAGCTATGTCTCCTATTCAGCAACATAGTATAATCCCCTCACAACAGTGGGTGTTTACTAACTGTTTTGCGCCACTGATTCTTCTGGACTGCCATTTGGGTATTGACCAGGCATCAGAATCACTCTAGTGCAGCTTGGGGCAGTATCTCTTTTTTTTAAACTTTGGTTTTATTTAAGACAGGAATACAATCACAGGATAAAATGCATGTGGTACTAGGCAGTGTCACAGACAGCTACCCAATTAGAATTGTACAGGCAATAACCTTTACATGTTTACAATTCAAAGCTCAGTTTGATTCACTGCGGTCCTTAGGCGGATGACAGTCCCATAATTAATATGCATGCACTTCCTTAAGGTGTCTTGTAACTTCATACAGCTAAACTGGATGAGCAATATTTACATGCTTGGCCTCAATGTCCACTATTCCTATATAAAACTACATAGACTAGTTGTTAAAGTCTTGTACCTTCCTTAGAATAAAAACTAAGAACCATTCATTTTTAAATAACAAAGCCAAACTCAATTTATAACTATAACTTGTGCAGAGGTGCTGTTAAAAGGTTTCTATAAGTCAAATGCCATATTTTCATAATGGTAGGAGAGGTCTTGGATCCCAAGTGCCTCTTTGACTCCTCTTGGGGCAGACCTGTTTGGGAGAGTCCCCCTCTGTGCTTGTTAGGGTGGGGTGGGGGGTCTGGGAGTGCCCACTAAAGTTTGTTCCATGATAACAGATGTCCATCTGGTCCAGATCTCTGTGTGTTTATCTATAGTGAGCTTCAACTTTGCAGTAAGGCCTTCCATTCTCTCAATGTTTGAGACTCTAGAGGTCCAGGACTCTACAGACGGAGAAGCCACCTGCAGCCAGTTTGCCGTAATCACTTTTTGTGCCGCTAGGCAAAGAATCCGCAGCAATGACTGTTTGTGGTTTCTGATTTCTGGGACTTGTAGATCCAGGATTAATGTGTTAAATTCAAATGAAATCTGCACTTCCCACAGTTGACTCAGCCACCTGTGAACCAAGGACCGAAATCTTGTTATTTTGGGGCAATTCCAGAATGTATGTGCTTGTGTTCCCGCTTGGCTGCATCCCCTCCAACACAGGTCAGAGTTGCTTCTGCTGAAGTGTTTAGTTACTGAGGGTGTGTGGAAGAAGTGGGACATACATTTCCAATGGAATTCCCTCCACCCAGCGGAGGCCATGGTTTTCCATCCTATTGTCCATGTCCGTTGCCAGCCTTCCTGTGGAATAGGTAGGAGTGATTCCTTTTCCCACTTTTCCCCGAGCCCCTCCAGGGTCTGGTCTTCTGTGCCCTGCAGTACTTTGTGGGCTCCTGATACCAGTTTCCCTCTTCCCACTAGTCTAACAGACCAGTATAAAGAGTTTTCCAGTGGAGTTAGGTCTTTAGTTACTCTCAGAGCCCTTTGGTCAGAGCTCAGACAGTGCCCAATCTGTAGGTATCTATGAAAATCCTCCTGTGGGAGGGGGAACTGTTCTCTCAGGTGAGTGAATGAGGCCAGGGTATTGTTTTGGAACAGGGACTGATATCTGACTAGTGAAGTCCTGTTCCATCTATTGAAACCTGTATCAACCCTTGGGGGAGTGAATTCAGGGTCACTGATAACTGATGTAAGGGGCCCTATGCCTTCCGGAGTTTGTGTGAGTTTTCTCACCTTCACCAGTATTTTCAGTGTATGTCTATTGTTATTACTGTTATTACCGGCAATCCATGCTGACTGTGACCTGGGAGGTTAAAGAGTGGCAATCTGTGTGGATGGCTTTATTCAAGGGTATTAAGCAAGATCGATACCATTATCTTCAATTTAAAATATTGCACAATCTCTATTTCACCCCATTTTGTCTTGCTCACATGGGCAGGGTTTTCCTGCTCCACCTGTACTCGATGCAGTTTACAGGAGGGTACTCTTAAACATATTTTATGGGATTGTGCTAAGGCACAACCACTTTGGGATTTTATCCAGGTTTGTCTGAACCCCTTGTTGAACCTAGACAACTTGTTTACACCAGAGATCTGTCTTGTTGGCCATTATGGTGCCAGCATTTTTGGTTCTAGAAAAGGGTATATGGCTTTGATTGCCATTACAGCCAAGCTAGTTATACTGCATCATTGGCTCGATGATAGTACTCCCTCTTTTCATGAATGGCATCAAGAAATTCTTCAGGTGTTGCATATAGAAAAACAGATTGACACTCTTTGGGATAGACTGGAGCTTTTTCAGAAACATTGGGAACTCCTTTATACCCTCTTATCAGTTCTTTAGTGACATTTGTTGTATTTCTGTATTTGTTTTTTATGCTGTGGCTTCCTAGTTTGTGTCTCAGTCGTGCATGGTGTTCCAGGAAGGGGGGGGGGTTAATGTTGTTGGTTTCAGATTTCTTGTTTTGTTTTCGTTTTTTTGGTATGTTGTGATTATTGTGTTGGTGTTTGTCTCAGTCCAGTGGAGGAGGAGACAGGAGCAGCTGCATCCTGGTGTTCTCTGACGGAGACATACAGCAGGAATTTTGAAAGGCTTTGCTTCTTTTTATGTATGGTAAATCACCATTACCTTATTTTTTGGGGAGTTTCAAATTTCTTTCCAGGCCATCTTGTGCCACTGTATCCCCTGCCTGTCTGCTGTTGTTCCATTTCTCTTTGACAGGTCGCTGGACTCCACCAGTGGAGGAGCCAGACTTGTTAGGAGCTGATTCGGGGATGTCCTGCGGGGGACGATAAGCAGCAGTACCATCCTGGACTTGAGAATGGTGATGCTTCAGAATCATGGAGCACCACAGGATAAAGAGTCATGAAAGCCATGGAAGTAATAGAAGTACCTTAAGGAAACAGGGTAGTGGTTGGCAGAAACAACTGAATCCTGCAGACTTGTGGAGTTGAGTTAAGGAGTTAAGGAGATGCAGAATTCAAAGGAAGAACGATAAGGAAAGAAGAAAGAGGAACTAAGGAACCTATAGCAATTGTGGGACAGTGATATTCATTTGCTGGTCAGAGTGGTCATAGTAAAACAGCATAAAGCATTAAGCAGTTTTAATAAAGGTTTTGGAGAAATCAAGGCTGCCTCCTGCTGTTACATTAGTTGCTGCTATTTTGGTTCAGTGCTTCAGGATTGCTCCTGTACTGAATTTGCACTGCCTTAATTTGTATTTAGAAATTCATATAAACTAATACATTAGGTTGGTAATACCTTTTAGTACTTCTGTTTTTGCTTCTGGTCAGTAGACCCACTTTTTTTTGCACCTTGACTGGGTGGAGACTGTGTATGTAATACGTTCTGGATTTTTGCTGAAACATTTTTATCTGGAGTACATCCCTTCTTGCCTCTCTTGCCTCTCTATATATATGTAAAAACTTTATGTTTTATTGTTTTTTTGATATTTTATTATTTTAAATATTTAGAACCTATTTCTGGGTAAGCCCATGTGACTTGGTCCCTTTATATGCACATGCACTGGCGTCTTTCTGTGCCGATCACCATTTTACTCACAAGCCCTCCACTTCAGTCACACCTTTTGGAGATCTTTCACTTTAAGCAAGTTAAATCCTGCAGTATTTGTATTTTATTTTTTGTTTTATTTTACTTTTTGGTTTTTTTACCTCGTTGGTTCTTAGTTTCTGTTTTGTTTGATTGTGTCTCCTCAGGTACTATTAACTCATTTGTGGTGTGCAGCACAGTCAGAGTTTTGAACTGACCTCCCACATTATCCTGAGTCAGCTTGCTTTGTGTCCTGCAGGATAAATCTACCTTTTACCACGACTGATTTTTTGTAAGTTTTTTTCAGTCTTACATTTAAAAGGGGAAGATTTGTCCTGTTGGTACTTTTTTAAAGCATTTGTTTTATTTAATTTTTTATTTCTCTGGCTACCATCATTTGCCTGTGACTTTCTGTGGCATTTTGTCAAGGCCTTTCCGGCAGACCTGTGCTTCTCTTGCATTTTCTACTGGTTGGATACCTTTGAAGTCAAAATTTGAAATAAGGATAATTTATTTGAAAGCTATAAGCCTCCACAGGAAAGAACTTTTTGAGCATTAATATTTATTGTAGATATTAAGTTTTCTGTTCCATTTTTTCTTAAATCTGATTCTTTTCAATGTGTGCTAGACTTTTTTCCACCTGTGTATCATTCTGAGATATTACTAATGGGGGATAAAAGTATGAACTGAGAAATGATAAAGTGATCGGAATGGAATCTAAAACTAAAAAAGGAGAAAAGGTAATAAATAAAAATAAAAAGATTACAGAATATTTAAATAATTCTAATAAGATATTTATACCTAGAACAACATCTCCAAGAAAAGGGGCATTTATAGAATCCATGCAGATTACTGGGAAACAAAAAAATGCTAGTTTGCCTGGTGACTATTTACTTAAATCTATTAAAGCACTTGAAACACAGAATCAATAACTAGGAAAGGTAGTCCATGAATGCACTGAATGGGAAATCAAGCAGGGGCCAAAAGTGATTATGGAGGAGGAAAATATGGGCCCAACCCAAAGAAAGGATTTTCTGACAGATTTTGATAATTTCATTACTCCATTCATGAATAGAGAGAGACCTGTATATGTTGATCCTGGTAATTCTCAGCCACAAGGGACAACACAGGCTGTATTGAAAACCTGTGTAGTGATACTCCTGGTACCCATGTGCTTGAGGAGGTTATTGTAGATGTTCATTCACATAGTAAACTCAGTCCAACACTTATGAATTGTTACAATGTTCAGGTTAACATTCTTATTAGTAAGCAACTTTCTGAAATCAAAACAGTATTAATTGTGACAAATATGTCAATGGGAGCCATTATGAAAGAACTGGAGGAGCAGAAAAAAACAGTTAGAGGAGTTAAAACAAATTGTTTATGTTGAGGCGAGCACAAGAGAAACCAAGAAAAGCATAAACGAAATTACTAAAGCAGTGGCTGATAAGGAATATAAGGAGATGGTGGATCTTAGGGCTAACAGTAGACTAAATGTAAAGATGGAGAAATCAAGTAAGAAAATAGTTGTTAAAAAGAATAAGAAAAAGACGAGGAAGTAAAGGAAAAAGGAATACAAACTATGCCATATATGTTTGAGACACAGAAGACTAAACCTGGCAAACACATGGAAATGGATCAGAATAGAGGTGACAAGGACAGATTTACCAAAAGAAAAGTTAAGAATCAGTAAAAACAAGAAAATAGACTGTCTGGGAAGACTCACAAATGCAAACGTATCTGGGAGCCCCTGTATGTTCTATTAACTGAATGATTATGGGACTTTGTTTCCCATGGTTGATGCTTCTCATAGGATTGGGCACACTGTTGGGGTTCTTCCCATATACCTTTTGGCTGTGAAGGTCTGGTATGTTTCCGGTGGTGGTGGTGGTGGTGGTGCTGGGGATGAATTGGGTGTGGGGGCTTATATAAAAGGTTATGTTTCTTGGACTTGGTTGTTATTGCTCCTTTTTTCAATTTTTACCTCTGGGATTGATAAGATCTATACAGTTTGATACTTGAACTTTCAATAAAGTTTGTTCAATTTGAAAAAAAAAAGAAAATAGACCACATACAGTATATTTTAATGTTATCCCTAAGGCTAGGAGGGAGACACCCTTCCTATTAAGGATTGCTGTCTATAATATCATTAAAAGCCAACTTAAGACAAAGTTCACATGGGAAGACATAGTTTCAGTTTATAGATACAGAGCATTTCCTAACAAAGGTTATGTTTGTTTAGTGGTAAAGAATAAGGTAACAAGGAATGAGATACCAAATCTAAAAGATGAAACATGTAAAATGGGCATAGATCTTGATATCACTATAACATTTTTTGGGAAAGGAAAAGGAGCACAAATACAAAATAAAGGTCCACAGCAAGTTAAGCAAAATGTAAAACCAGGAAAAGAACAACAGTAGTGTATTGTTAGATACCTACAGAAGCCCATAGTTGTAGAGTATGAACTAAAGGGATCCCCAAAATTTTTAAAGAGTGATAATCGGTAGGAGACAAAGGGGTGAACAAATAAATGGTAGTATAGTTTTGGAGGATTATGAATCTGAGAGTTCTAATGGAGAAAATTCTGATTATGGTTGTACACATGTTGTTAGTGTGTCATGTCATAATTATTATGATGCTCTATCTTGTTCCACAGAGAGTTCTGAGCTGGAATGTTCCATTATAAAACTCTTGGATTGAATTTTAAAGAAAGTCATCTCGCCACCACTTGAGACTCCTAATGGTTTATGCATACTGTCATGGAATATAGCCGGGGTAAATAGAAAAAAATGATGATGGTTCCTGGCTTCACTTATTGAGTAAATATGATGTAATTTTATTACAGGAGACCTGGCTTGATTCTGGCATACATATGGAAATTCAGGGTTTTACTAAATTTGCTCTCCCTGGGAAAAGGGTTTCTACTCTGGGTTGTTGTAGTGGTGGTGTGATGGTCTTATTGGGTACAAGAAGGAAATGGTCAGTTCTTAAGACATATACTTCCTCATATTGTAATTGGTTTGCTATTGATGCTATCACTGAAAATGGTGAGAACATTCTCCTTATTAACTCATATTTTGCTCCTTGTTTGAAAAATGGAGTTTGAATCTCAGCTTAATGAATTATCCAGTTTATTGGACAATTTTTCCACATTTAATGTACATAGAAATTTCATGCTCTTTGGTGATTGGAATGCACACATTGGTAATTTAAATGAGTCTGATTTATTTCATAATAAAGATGACATAGGATATTATAAGGATATACTGGTTAGAATCTCCAGTGATCAAAGTAGTAACACAAAGGGGTATAATCTTCTTAATTTTATTGTGAAAACAATCTTTGTATTATTAATGGTAGGCGTGCACTAGATAAACTTGGTGAATTTACCTTCCCTACAAAAAAGGGGTCACTTTGCTTGATTTGGGTCTTGTGGATGTTGCACTATTTTCTAAAATACATAGTTTCAGAGTCTTATCGAAATTTTTTCTGACCATTTTCCTATTGATCTAATAATGAATAATGGTTTCTATGTCACAAGTCCAAAATATTGCAAAATTGGTCAGGATGCTGAGCAACATTTACAACTGTGGGAAAAACGTATTAAATGGGATCCTGTGATGCCAGTAAAGATACACAGTCTCTTACTGAGTACCCATATACAAGAAAGGAACGAGTCTTTAGTTGATGCCCCAGATAAAGATATGTATGTTCATTTTGGGAATCTCTTAGAAATTATGAGTAATGATATTAAGTATAATGCACAAGAAAATAAAAGAGTGTTAAAACCATTAAACCAAGCTCCATGGTATGATATAAAATGTAGTAAATACAAAAAATTGTTAAATAAACTGACATCATTATATAAGAAAAATGTAGGCTACAATTATAATAAATTATTGGTCCTTTTAAGGAAAGCGTATAGACAACTTATTAGTAATAAAAAAAGCAGGCATAACAAATTTTTATGGGGTCGACTTTAGGAAGCTATAAGGAAAAAATCACAAGATTTCTGGAAACTTATCCTTTTGACTGAAAATAAATATTGTTTAAATGTGGAGACAAATATACCTACATTGGTATGGGCCAATTATTTTGAGTATTTGTTTAAAGATACTTTGAGATCTGTTAAACATTTTGAAATTATTACTAATACACTTGTAAACAATACATCTCATTTAGATTTTATAATCTCTAGACATGCAATTGAATCTGCCATTAATGCACAAAAAAAGAATAAGGCTGCTGGCACTGATGGAATTCCTGCTGAGTTTTTTCAATTTGATATCCCCTGGTGGGTACGTATTTTTAGTAAATTATTTGAGGAAGTGGTACGAATAGAAAAGGTGCTGAACTCTTGGCTTGTTGCTGAGATTGTCCCTCTACATAACAAAGGAGACAAATATGATCCCTCCAATTGTAGATCGATAGCTCTTCAAAATATATTGGCCAAAATATACACACATATTGTTTTACAAGAACTTAGTTCCTGGGTAATTGAAAATAATGTTTTAACAGACCATTTGATTTCGGAGAGAAACATTCTACATTTGATTGTATATTTATTCTGGACCATTTAATTAGTAAGGTAAAAAATAAATAAATCTCCTTTATATCTGGCCTTCGTAGACATAACATCAGCTTTTGATGGCATAAGTGGAGTAATATTGTGGAGAATTTTGGAGGTCTGGAATATTAATAGGAACTTGTTGACTCTTATACAAAGATTATACTCAAATACATCTATATAGATTTGATATTCTGTTCATGAGAGATTACCTGAACCTATTAATACTGTCAAGCGTGCCAAACAAGGATGTTTTGTGCCCCCCTCTTGTTTAATGTGTATAGAGATCAAAACGTTTGCAGATTAGATTTATCTGAGACTGATGTTCCAAAAATAAACAATGTTAGAATTATTACACATTTATATACAGATGTTGCTGTTCTGATTTCAAGAACTGCCAGTGGTCTTCAAACAGCCTTACTAAATGTTGCCTCTACATTAGAAAATGTACAGTTATCCATTAATATAAAAAAAAAAATCTGTTGGAAGGTTGGAGGATATACTGTTTGTACTGTGACTAGCTATCCCTATCTAGGAGTTACATTACATAATACAAGAATATGGAACTTACATGTGGGAGAAAATAAAAAGAAAGCAAAACAAATAGTATTAGCAATAAACACATTTTCCAAACAATTTCTTGATAATTCTGCATCTGCATTATTGAAACTTACATATAAAATTAAAGTAGATTCTACAATTCTTTATGGTACAGAGATATGAGGTTCTTATAATAATTTGTCCACATTGAAACCCATTAAAAGTCTCTATATGAGATTCATTTTACACTTTCCAAAGTTCATACTGGGTGAATATTTAAGGGCTGAGATGGGTTGTGTGTCTCTTGTTACTTGTGGTTTGACTAGGCAACTTCATTATATGTGCAAGATATCTACTGTAATTGTAAAGGGGCACTCCACTTTTATATGCCTGTTGTGGGGATAGTCTGTCTCAAGATGTTAAGGAAACAGTTATATTGAATGATGATAAATGGATGAAG
The DNA here is from genome assembly GCA_016271365.2 of Neoceratodus forsteri. NCBI lineage: Eukaryota > Metazoa > Chordata > Ceratodontiformes > Ceratodontidae > Neoceratodus > Neoceratodus forsteri. The sequence goes on along the minus strand of CM057449.1, from coordinate 1,267,641,705 downwards.
GATTTGGACAATAGATTAAAAAAATTGGGGCTTGATTCTATCTTGAGGTTTAGTAAAACTTGGACCGGAATAATAGATTTTGTATAGAGGTGGCAAATAGGATTTATGATACTGCTAAACAGTAAGATATGGCAAGGGTATCTGCATCCATACATTTTCCAATGTATAAGTTGTTTAAAAATGATTTCAATTGAGAAACAGATTTACTTAAATGTGAGAATAATTTGCCTTATAAACATTAGCAAATTTAAGGTTTGGTGTTAGTGGGAGAGTCTCAGCTGGTTTCATGAAATGGCATGTTTTTAAAGGGGGAATAGATTCTAAGGGCAAATGCCAAGGGAAATGGGACACTGTTCACATTTTACTTATGTGCCCACATTTAAATGACTTGAGAGATAATTGGTTGTCACAATATTTCACAGGGATTACTGGATTATCTATGGAAAATAAATTGAAATGTTTACTGAATACAGACGATACCGCAATACTGTATAGTGTTGCTCAATTTGCTCTTGCTGCTATTAGATTAAGGAAGGTAGAAAGTGCTATTTAACGTATAATGTATGTCTGTTTTATGGATTTCTTCTCTGATATTTGTAAGTGGCTGTTGCCGCATGTTTTTAAAATGTATTTATTGTGTAACACTTTTTGTATATACACACTGTTTCAATAAACATGTACCTTGTTGTACCTTGTTTTAACTTTATGTTGTCTTGTTCATATAATGCATGAAAATCTTAATAAAGTACATTGAATTAAAGAAGTCTTGCTTGTGTTGTTTGTTGCTTTTTGTATGCTGCTGTTCAGCTATCACCATTCAGTTACTTAATCAGATGCTTTACTGTTCAACTCAGTATGAGTCATTACAAGCAGATTCAGACAATAGACACATTAAAACATGCAACATTCACGCAGAGTTACAAAAAAATTCAATACAATAAATACAGATACGTTATAAAGTACTAGAAAAACAGAGGTAGATCCTCTTCAGCAGTAGTCAACAGTTATTGTTCACTGTCACAATCTGGGGTTTTAACAGACAAACACGAATAGAGAATTAAGGATTGGGAACAAATATCAGATGCCATTTCCTTAGGATGATCAGAGTATATTATACAGGAAGAGAAAAAGAACTTCTGTATGATTTGCCACACACTTAATTAGACATGACTTTTACTCAGTCTATTTTAAAGGATGGTTAAGGTAAAAATGTCATTGTTGTGAAACTTTATAAAACACTACCTGTTCAAAAAGCAACAAACAACACAAGCAAGTCTTCTTTAATTCAATGTACTTTATTAAGATTTTCATGCATTATATGAACAAGACAATATTAACTGCTTTCCCTTCCCCTTCTACTCCTGGCTTTATCTATGCTTACGCTCCACTGCTACTCTATCAAATCACTCCTCCCCCCATATCAGTTGTAGTCTGTTGTTTGTTCTAGCTGTCAAAATATATGTATTGCACACACCAGTTATCATGTTTCATTTATCAGTATGCAACCTGTAAGTCACTTCTCTGTCTCATATCAATGTTTATCACCTGCAGTCACCCTATGTGGTACCCTTGTATGTATATCCAGCCTGTATCATGTAACGTGCATTTCATGTATATACTGTTATTACCTATCTTAGTTTGTACTTTGAGTGTTTATGTCACAGGACCTCCTTGTGAATGAGCTTGTTCAATGGAGTTTTCCTGCAATAAACTTGAACTTGAACTCCCTGTTCTGAAAGAGCATGGTAGCATGCAAACAAATGTAATTTAGCTTGCAATCTCTGTAGCTCCACATATTCTGGATGGAGAAGGCTTATACTAAGATTAGCCATAAAAAGTAACACTACCAAGGGAAGTTTCATATACCTTGCAATTGTTCTTTTGTCTGCTAGATAAGTTATAGTTGGTTTAATTGTGAAGATGCAACAATCGTAAGTGCAAAAATCCATTTAATGCATTTTATCATAGCCAAGGCAATGGTTTCTGAAGGGGGGCTCATAAAATTCAAAGAATCTCATTCAGAGGAACTGTGCTGTTTGAAAAGTAATGACTAATGCAGATTTTCCTTGCAATGGAGTATTTTGGGTAATGTAGCAATATATATGAGAAAGTTTCAAAGGTGTTTTCTTAGCAATAGCAGCATACATTCTGATTTGTAATGCGAGCTTTACTTTTCCCAAATCTAAACTGCAGTACTTTAGAAGTGTACATTTCCAATCTAAATTTCAGAAATATTCACCACCTTCTCTATCTGTTAGAAAGACAAGATATGGTGCAAGCACATGGTTTATTTTGTTTTCTGTGTACCATCCATGTAATTTTAGCATCCAAATTCTTGTTATGTCTAATGTAGTAGAAATTTGTTTAAGTCTATTTTTGATTACTGTTGCATAATCTGAAGAGCTGATTATATTTTAAGAAATTCTAGCCAGAGGTGATCTAATTTTAGAACTTTTAAAGTATTCACTACATCCTCTAGCCAGGGAGAAGAAGAATTGTGGATAATTCAATTTGTCTTTTCTTTCAAACATTTCTTAACCAATCTGCTTGAAACTACTGCATATTAGTGCACTTAATCCTGTATGCCAATTTCCTACATTTTGCTAAATATTCTATTTTAGCTATCCCAAACTCCTCTCTTTCTATTTCCATTGGTGTGGACCTAGAACTTTGAAGAATGGATCTGTATAAATGTGTGAGAGGTTTTTCTAATTGATCAAATGTGGTATCTGCCCCATATCTGGCCATATATGAAGCCATGGTGTTCATTTTCATCTCTGCTGTATGAAGGACTGAAAAGAGAGAATATCCACCAAATTTGGTATTAAACCTTAGCAGTGCATTGTTAATTTCTGTAAGTATGTTTACTGTTTAAGTTTTATGTTTAGCTCATCTATTATTATTAGAAAAGTATAGTGCAATATAGCAATAAATGGATACAATGTCCAAAATGTTTACTGTTGATATACAGTTTCCATTTTGCCTTTTTTTGACATATGTTAAAATCTGACATTTTTAATGCTAATACATAGTCTATTACTGTCACAATGTTTCTCTAAAAGACTCAAGGCTCGCATTTCAAAGAGTCCTAAGATCGCCACAAGTTGCAGTGATCTGGGGCTGTGACACACTCTAGGAACAATGCACCCCATTCTGTAAAATTGGGAGTCCCTGTGCAGAAGACCCAGGAGTTGCCACCACCACAGGGCTGTGCCAAATATTGGGCACACCTGCAAGGTTTTACGGAGCAATCCATCATCCTCCTGTGCAAGCAGACAGGACCCTTAGAGGTGGGGAGGGGGGAGAACCCCTGGCTGGAAGGTGGGGATCAGGGGCTTCTAGGGCACTGAGGGTGCCATAGGGCATGAAGGGGCATGGTGGCATGTATAGGGAGCAGAGGAAGCACCTGGCAGAGGTCCCATATGGCATAGCAATACCCCCCTATGGTACCTCTGCCATGTGCATCCTTGGCTCCCTATACTTGCTGCCATGCCCCCCTCATACCCTATGGCACCTTCAGTGCCCAGAAGTCCCTGTTACCCACCTTCCCAATCCAGTAGCTTGCTTCTTGCCCTGCCAATCAGTGGTGTGGGTCCGTTAGACTGCCTCCTAGCTGGTCTACCTTGAGCCCCCTGTTGTGGCCATGGCAGGGCTTACAGAATCCCAAATAAGGGGATGGTGCAGCCTTGCCATGGCACATTCCCCCTTCTGACCTGGCACAGAGGCACGTTTGCTGCAAAGGTGGTGCATGGGGGCTTTGTTGCAGGCATCCCGATTTTGCCACAGCCAGTGTTTGAAAATTGGGATCATCACAAACTATGACGAAAGGTGCCACTTGCATCATACACCTTTGGTACAGGCACCTTTCATCACGGATTTTCTTTTAAAACTCAAGCTCTCAGTTTTTTAACTTAATCCCAGTGGGCTAACTGAAATCAAAATCAAATTGTTGGCATATATTAGTGCAGGTGCCAGGATGATTTTAACACTGGGTGAATGACTTGAATCTGATAGAAGGCTTGGTAAGTCATGAATGAACAAATTAGAAAGCAGAGGGTCTAGAATAGAGCCCTGCTTTACTCTAGTGTTGGATTCAAAAGATTCAGAATCATTACCTTCCAAATTGTATCCGACATGCATCCATGTTCCAGAATAAAGGTTAATAATGATCCTAAGTATAACATATTCCATCTTCAGAGTATAAAGTTTCTCCCAGAGATGTAATCTAGGTACCCCATTAAAGGCTCCCTTGAAGTCAATAAAAGGCAAGTAAACTGTAATGTGTTTTTAGGTTATAGTTTTCTATAATATGTTGCAGAATAAAACACTGATATGCTGTTGCATATCATTTCCTGAATCTTGCTTGACATGGATTTAGAATGTCCTCTTTTTCTAGCCAGATGATTATTCTACCTAGAATTACCCTTGTGAAAGTCTTACCCAGGCAGTCTATAAGGCTTATGGGCCTATAGTTTTCCAGTAGGGCAGGACCACCTTGTTTGTAAATTGGAACCATAAAGTTTCCTTTCCATTGTAATGGGATGAAATTTTCCATTATCATTTTATTAAAGAGCAATGAGGGTAGGTTGCTCCATCATTCAACTTCAGTTTTGTATACAAATACATATATATATATATATATATATATATACATACATATGTATGTAGTTGCCAGAAGATTAGGCCTAATGGTCTAGCTTGTCTGCCCAATGCAGCTCACTGGCAGTGCACATTCCCCACCCTGTACACACCTCTGGTGATCACCATATCCCCACCTCATACTTCACCCCGTGCCTGTCTCAACCCTTCTTGAAAGCTCCCACAGTTCCCAATTTTACCAGATCATCCTGCAGTGCATTCCAGGGTGCCACCACCCTCTCCATGAAATAATGCCCCCTCGCCTCCCCTGTGTACTGCCCCTCTGCTAACTTTAGACTATGGCATCTCGTAGTCCCCTCCTCCCTCAACTTGAGCACACCTTCCTTGTTCCCTCTATTGAACCCCTTCAGGTATTTACAGGTCTCTATCATATCCCCCCATCCCTTCTGTACTCCAGAGAGTACATATTCAGCTCTTTAAGTCTATCCTCATATGACAACCCCTCCAAACCACTAATCATCCATGTTGCCCTTCTCTGGACTCTCCCCAGCAGTGTGATGTCCTTTCTCAGGCAGGGGTGCCAGAACTGCCCATAGTACTCCAGATGCAGCCTCACCAGTGAGGTATACAGGAGAAGTATAACCTCCCTTCTCCTGGATGATATCCTCCTGGCAATACACCCAAGCATTTTGTTTGCCATAGCCACTGCTCTCCTGCAGTGCTCTGAGTGGTTCCCTTTAGCATCAATCATTGCCCCTGATCCTTTGCAATCACCGCGCTAGTCAGCTGTACCCCCAAGTGGTAGGTATTCCCAGAGTTCCTAACACCTAGGTGCCGAACGCTACATTTGTGTGCATTAAACCCCAACTGCCACTTGTGGGCCTAGTTTTCCAACTTCTCCGGGTCATTCTGTAGTGCCCTCTTTCCCTCCTCGCTCTCTACCACTGCCCCCAATTTAGTATCATCAGTGAATAAACTCATTTTACTACAAACCCCCTCCCCGATGTCCACAATGAACACATTAAAAAGGATAGGGTCCAAAACTGAAGCTTGTGGGGCCCCGCTTATGACCTCTCTTGGTGTCAAGACATTGCCCCCTACCACCACCCTCTGCTGTCTATTCCTAAGCCAATTTGCTACTCACCCCACCACCTGACCTTGTCAGGTCTCTTCTGCTTGATTGCAATAGAAATTTCATGTGGAGTTAGATCCATATATCCTGATTCAAATTGCAATTTGGAGAACATGCCTTTATAGTTATTATCTGCCTTTTTATTGTAGAATATTTTTTCGTAATAATTGATCCAAGTCATGGGAGTAGGGAAAATGGGCAGACTAGATGGGCCAAGTGGTCCTTATCTGCCATCAAATTCTGTGGGCCCCATTCTCAAAAGGAGGAGATACACCAAACAAAAGTTATGCTAAAGCACAAAATACACCAATAAAATTGCGACATGTGACTTGTGTCATATTCTGGAACATATGCGACTTGGCCAAAGTGCAAACCAAATGGCATAAGCTGCAACATGCATCATATAAAAGGATGTATGTCACAGCAAGGACAAAGCAATTGCACCACCCACAATGGTGCAAGTCCCCATGGCAAGCGGACAGCAGACAATGGAGCACACTGCAAAAGGAAGGCAAACGCACAAAAAAACTTCAGCCACGGAGAAATTAATGTTTGGCTGGATGCAATTGAAGCTAAATCAGACCTGTTGCTCAGCAAGGGAGGTGAAAAGTTCAAAAGGGACAAACGTAAGATGGTATGGGAGAAGGTGGCCCTACAAAGGTGCACTGTGAGGGACCTTCATAAGAAGTACAATGACATGAAAAGGTGGTGCAAGCAAAAGCTTGCACACAACAGGCAGTGTGCCCAGGCCACAGGTGGAGGTCCCAGCCACCAACGGCCCCTTACAGATCATGAGGAGTGGATACAGCCCACCTGAACCAACACAGCATCAGTGGGGACATTGACATCGATGCCTTCAGGCTGCAGAACAGCAGAGGTACGCAGACAGGGTGGAAGTACAACACAACAGTAGGAGTGTAACACAAACCAGGTTGTGTATGTGGTGAGGTGTGTGAATTCCAGTGTGACTGAGTGTGAGACAAGTCTGTGTGTTCCCGATTGGTCCACAGATATACTGTTGAAATGTTTTACTTAAACCTTGAATGGAATTCAAATATACAAAATCTTGTGTTTATGCCTTGACCTATGTAGCTTTACAATATACTCGGGTGTTTGATTCTACTATGCTAATGTATACTGCATTATAACTTTCTCATTAAATAAAACTTTTATTTGCAAAAAAGGTGAGGGAGGTTAGGAAACCTCCTTTTCTATCATTGTTGTTTCACCTATTTTCCAATGAAAATGTGTTCAGTTATGTACCCTAACTCACAAGCAATGAATGTTAATCACAGTGAGGTACCTGCTGCACTGAGAGGAGAGCTCTCCTGTTTATGACCTTTGAGGGGTAATGTCATTGGCACCCACAAAGTGTGAACAGAGGGTACTGGGGGAAGGTCACCATGAACTATTATAATTAATATATATATATATATATATATATATATATATATATATGTATATATATATATATATATATATATATATATATATATATATATATATATATATATGTGTATATATATATATATAGGACAGAAAAATCAGTAAAAATGCTATCTCCTGATTGGATGAAACACACCACATGACAATGACCACATGCCTGCACTTCTTTCTATTTTTTCACCCCCTCAAAACAATTTTGGCCATTTTTTAGGACAAATAATCCACTGCAGAGTATGCGGTCATACCCTGATATACTCACACCTTGTGTGGTTGAAAGCACTCAGCTTGTGCCCTCGTGCCTCACAGCACACAGCAAGTCATGTGTATATCAGAGCACGAATGCATGCCCTGTATTGGATTATCTGTTACACACACACATATAAAGTATATATATATATGTACATAGATATACATATATATATAGAGAGAGAATAAATGATAGCAAAGTGTGGTATGTGAGGAAGGAATACCACTGAGTAGTTGAACAAGCCACAAAACCATGAGCCCAAAGGGCAAGTGGCTTTCATGAGCTTGTTCAACCCTGAGATAGTGTTATTTCATGAGTATGCCAAATTTTGCCATCTTTTATTTTATATATTACATTAGGCTGGTGTGTTTTGCTTTAAAGTAAAGTGTGATTTTTTGTGTAGCTGGTTTACTCTATTTGCCTAAGTTAGAGTGTTTCTGTAGCTCTGTAGTGTTCCCCCTAGTGTTTTTCCACAGTATTTTCTCCATATTGTAAGGCATTTCAAGTGCTGCGTAGTTTTGTCCCTTTAATGTTTCCATAGTACAGTGACTTCAAATAAGGAAGGCTGGATGTACCTGTGTTTTATTTAGTGTTGTTCAAGGGTGCAGATGGAATGTTTGGTAAGTGCTTCAGGAGGCCTGTTTTACATAGTTAGCAAAATGGAACAGAGCATGTATGCTTGGAAAGTGATTCAGGAGGCCTTTTTTACACAGTTAGCAAAATGAAGCAGAGCATGTAAAATGTTTGGAAAGTTATTCAGGAGACCTTTTGTACACAGTTAGCAAAATGGAGCAGAGCATGTCAAATATTTGGAAAGTGATTCAGGAGGCTGTTTTTTTACAAAGTTTAGCTACATTGGTTGGTACTGATTTTGGGGTTGGGGGCTGGCTTTGGTGCTGAGAGACACTTTCTTTACAAAGGTTAGCTTTGATTTCCATGTGTGGCTGTTAGTTTGGCAAGTGATATAGATGCAGCAGTAAAAGTGGTTTGTATTGATTTTTTTGGGGGGGTGGCTGTTTCTTTTTTGCAGGGGCTATAGTTGGAGAGACTGTTAGAGCTGTAATGTGGGTGGTTTGTAGGGTGTTGTTACATGTGTTATTCAGATGGTTATGTATGTTAATAGTTCTGTCATAACATGTATATATTTTGCCCACATTTGTAACAGAGTGTTAATTGCAGTGTAACATAATGTTATAATTACTTAATGTCAGTTAATTACCATCAGTTATGTAAGTTTATGGTGTCATATATACTAACTTGTTGATTGGATACTATCATATATAGAGAAATAAATGATGGGCAGGATTTTCAAAGCACTAGGAATGATGCAAGGTGCTTGCGTCAAACATGTCCGATGCAACAGGCACCTTGCACCAGGAGATGTGCCCCAAGCTATTTTGCAATGCAACCTGTGTCAAACAGCAGGCTGCATGCCCCAAAGGGGGCTTGCGCCAGCTGTGTACTACAAAAGTGGTTGCCGCATGATGCTAGGGGCCTTGCAGCAGATGTAGGCTGCCATAACCCCTAAAACTGCATTTTTAAAACCCTCCCCAGGGACAAAGGGCTAAATACAGTTAGACCAGTCAAGGGCTGGTCTAACGGTACTTAGAGATCTCCTGGGAGGGTTATAAACTGGATGGCACTGTGCCCCCCATATGACATACTGTATAATGTGGGATGAAAAAGACCCTGGTGATCTAGCAACCCCCCCATCCCCAATATGCCCAATATGTGCATTATTGCCAAAATGCCCTGCTGAGCTCACCTCCCCAGCCCTATATGCCAGTTATGCTCAAATATACAAAATGTAAGTGTGCTCCAAGTCCCCACTCCACTTCCCATATGCCTGAATAAGGCCATGTCACCACCACCATCCCCTCCTGGTGGTCTAGTGACACCAACCCCTCCACTCCACCAGGTAGTGCCCACTCCTTCCCCTCTCCCAAACCATGATCAGGCACTGGGCACAACCCTCTACACACCAACACGGCTGAGCATCAAATGAACTTTCAGAGTGCCTACTATACAGTATGTGCTCTGACAGTTCTTTGGTGGCCGGCCATGATAATGTGAGGAGGGCTGTGCCAGTCACTCTATCTGGATATGGGATGTGGATGGGGAGAGTGGGAGGTGGACACTAGTGGGGGTGGGCAGCCAGTGGACCACCAAGATGGGCTGTTATCAGCCTTAACAGAGTCAGGCATGTGGGGCTGGAGGTGGGGATCCTGGCTTACAATGTGTGGTATGATATTGTGCATTACAGGCATATGGGGAGTGCCTGACTCACCAGAAACTGCACAGATCAAAGGTATAGGTACCAGTAGGGCATGTCAGTGATTGATGGGGGGGCACTAGATTATCAGGGTACTTTGGTGTTCTGAATGTGGGTTCTCAGCAGATTGGTAGTTGGGGGTGTGTGTACCACTACTGAGCACCTTTCTATGGGGGCAGCTACCACCCCACTGTTTGCAGCTGTTGCAGCAAGCCTTGTGGGTGAGCTGTCTGTTGTGAGCACTACCACCATTACCGCAAGCTGTGGGACTTAGGTGCCAGGACCCTGTCAGATGGATATTCAGGACCAGGGCCCCAGATGCAGTGGCACTCGGCGCAAGCTGCCATTGTCGCAGCTTGCATCTCAGATTTGAAAATTCAGCCTGATGGCTTTTAAAATGAGGGCAAGCACCCAACAATGTAATATCTATCTATCTATCTATCTTCTGTCTGTCTGTCTGTCTGTCTATCTGTCTATCTATCTATCTATCTATCTATCTATCTATCTATCTATTTGTCAAATTGAGGTATATGAGGAAATAATACCATCAAGGGGTTGAATAAGCCATAAAGCCATGAGTGTGATGGGTGAGTGGCCATTATGAGCTTGTTCAACCTCGAGATGGTATTATTTTATGAGTATGCTGGACTTTGCCATCTTTTATTTTGTATATTACATTAGGTTGGTAGGTTTTGCTTTAAGAGAAAGTGTGCTGTTTAGTGTATTTGCTTAAGTTAGAGTGTTTTCATAGTTCTCTAGTGTTCCCCCTGGTGTTTGTTTGTAGTATTGTTCCGTATTGTAGGGCATTTGACGTTCTACATAGTTTTGTACCTTTCAGGTTTCCATAGTACTGTGGCTTAGTATATAAGGAAGCCTGGTTCAACCATTTTTTTTCTTTAGTGTGTTTCAAGACTGCATCATGGAAGGAGCAGGTGAACTGTTTGGTGGGTGTTTGAGGAAGCCTGTTTCACACAGTTAGCGAAATGCAGCACAGCATGTGAAATGTTTGTGAGAGTTTCAGGAGGCCTATTTTATACAGTTAGCAAAATGCAGCACAGCATGTGAAATGTTTGGTGAGTGTTTGAGGAGGCCTGTTTTACACAGTTAGCAAAATGCAGCACAGCATGTGAAATGTTTGGTGAGTGTTTTAGGAGGCTTTTGTTTCATACAGTTTAACTTTGCTTTCTATGTGTGGTTGTTAGTTTGGCATGTGATATGGTGGGAGCAGTAAAAGTGGTTTGTATTGCTTTGGTGGGTTGTTTTTTTATAGGGGCTGTAGTTGGAGAGGCTGTTAGGGCTGTAATGTGGGCAGTTAGGTTGTAGTTACAGGTGTTATTCAGGTGGTTATTACACATATTAATAGTTCTGTAATAATATGTATATATTTTGACCACACTTGTAATGGAGTGTTAATTACACTGTTATAGAATGTTGTGATTACTTAAAATGTTTATATTTTGTCCACACTTGTAACAGAGTGTTAATTACAATGTTATAGGATGTTGTAATTATTTAATGTTAGTTAATTACCATCAGTTATGGATGGTGTTGGTGTCATATATACTAATTGGTTACTATCATATGGAGAAATAAATGATTGCTTTTTCAATGGGGAAAAGGGCTCAACCATGTAATATATCTACAGTACTTCAATATCTATATATCTATACATACTGGATGTTTCCATATAGAGTGATGAGATCCTTTTTTCATTTTTCTCTTGTCTGCCCTTGTATTTTCCACTCCTCCCCTATTAATGAAAGTGTATGTTGCACATAATATAGTTGTGTTGTATCACATATTATAGACTATGAAAACAGTGCAGTGGAAACTGCAGGAAGTGGCAGTAATACAGGTATGTTGTTTCCTGGGGAGTATAGGTCTGTGTGTACACCAGGTCCCCCCATCACTACCCCAGGTGAAGGCTCCATGTCAGTTTACATCTAAACTGAACCCTAGACTGCTTGCAACCTGAACAGAAACCATCCTCCAATAACAGCAGGGAAGAAGGGAAGAGGACCCATGGACCCCAGGGTTTAAAAGAGTCTGCCGTGATTGGAGGCCGTACCACAACAGAACAATATATATAGAAAAAGGAGGACTTATCTCCCACATTTAGAGTTATGAAAGACAAAGGATGGATCCAGTGGTATGACAGTTAATTTTATTTATGTTTTGCTCAAATATAATAAGTTGCAAAAAACATTGTTAATGTTCCAGTTAGGGTCAGTGTGATAAAAGTTGGAAAATGAGGCATTAGGGTTTCCAACCCTAACACTCCACCCTACCAAACCAGGCAGAAGAGCAGGTGTAGGGTGTGCCTTGTGCTTCTCAAGCCTAACGCTCACCACATTCTCATAAAGTCTACACATCTCACCTCATTTACAGATGGAATGGGGTGAATATTAGGCTTGAGAGGCCCAAGGCACACCCCACACCTACTCTCCTGCCCAGTTTGGGAGGTTGGGGTGTTAGAGTTGGAAACCCTAATGCCTCATTTACCAACTTTTGTCACTATAACCATAACTGAAGCATTAAAGTTTTTTCAACTCATTTCCTTACTTTTTGAGATAGTATAATAGTATCCTTATTTTACTGTGGCCCTCCGTAGATGCATATGTGCATGTGTGTGTGTGTGTGTATACATATATATATATATGGAAGTGCAGGTCCCAGAGGGGTCCGTGCTTCCACATATCTCTCTCTCTCTCTCTCTATACATATACATATATATATCTGTGGAAGCACAGACCCCTCCAGGACCTGCACTTCCATTTATAGGACAACAGTGACCAAATTGTCAGCATAGCCTTCTTATTACCCCATCTCATGTGCCCGTTACAGAAAATGTTCGAATCCCCAACAAAATGTAATAATACGCACCTGTGATACACTTGTGATGTCATTCTGTGCCACAGGTATGAAAACATATTTTGGGCGGGATTTGAATAATGACAACTGTGACATAAATGAGGTGGGGTAAAAAGAAGGCTAAGTTGAAAATCTGGGGTCAATATATTTAAAATTTAAAAAGTTAAAAGCAGGTGTAGTGAAATTGCAATGCATGTTCATAACATTGTAATTTTTTTCACATTTTGACCCCACATTTTCAATACAGCTTTCTTATGATCCTATCTCATAAACCCCATAGGTGAAAATTTTCAAATTGGTGCCAAAACGCCATTCTGTGCCACAAGCATGAAAACACGTCTTGGACAGGATGTGAAAATGACAGCTGCACTGTTCATGAGGTGGTGTAAAAAATGGCTATGCTGAAAATTTGGACTCAAAATATTGAAAATTACCAAAGTTATGCATGTGCATAGAACATTTTCAATGAACGCTCATAACTCACCCATTTTTAGGATTTTTTTCACCAGATTTTCCACATGGCCTTTTTGGGACCCAACCTCATGAACACTGGTGGTGAAATTTCAATATGCAGTCCTGAAAGGTTATTTCATGCAGTGACAGCAAAATCCCCTTCCGGCCTCAAGAGTGCAAGGTGCATGTCACTGTCATATCCTCTCTAGCACACTGCACTGACAATATAAGCATAAACATTGTATAATATAAATATATATTTCTACATTACAAACCAATCACACAAAAAAAAATGTGGGGAGTAGTGCAATGTAATGGCTGTGGGGCAGCAGTCTTCCAGGAGTCTTTCTGGAGGCTGAGATGCTGCCCTATTTGCAGACAACTGTCTGCCCTGAGGGAGGAAGTTGCCCGTCTTCAGGCCACACTGGACAGTAGTACGGGGACCTTCCCCCAGGCCACAATGGACAGTAGGAAGGGAACCTCCCCCATCCAGGGAGCACCAGAACCACCACCACTACCTCAGAGGTTGCAAAGAAAGCACAGCAGTTGGACCACAGTGGGCTCAGGGAGGATGAGGATGGTGAAACAGAGGCACACCCAGTCACATGTTACACACCACAATCCATACGCCATTCTGGGGGAGCATAGCTCCCCTATAGATACACCCGCAGAGGAGACTAAGGAGGCTGAGGACAACTGTCACAAGGGAGGCCCACAGGAAGGAGGCAGAGGACACCACAAGGAAAGGAAGCAGCCCTGGTGGGGACCCAATTATTAGGGATAGAACTGGGAGGAGCTGGGAAATCTGAAGTAAGGTGCCTGCCTGGTGCCATGGCTTGAGGGACAGGAAGCAGATCCTCAGGATCACAACAACAGCTGCAAGGGATTCTGAGCTGGACGAATTGTCCACCTAGGGACAAATGACTTGGCTCATCATGAGGTTAGAGCAGTGCAGGAGGACATTGCAGAGTTGGGGAGGGCCCAAGACAAGTAGCAAACACAGTATCCTTCTCAGAGGTGCTGCCTGTCAAAGGCATGGGGAGGTGAGGGCATTGGCACCATGCAGTTTAATGAATGGTTGAAAAAAATGGTGCGGAGCACAGGGTTTAGCTTCATTGGGACTGGGGTTCCACCTGGAGGGACACCAGCCTATACTGGCAGGATGGTCTGCATCTGTCCAGGAAGGAACAAGTCTTTGAGCAATCGGTTTAAATGCTTCATTGGCAAGCTTTTAAACTAGTCAATGGGGAGGCACTGACAAGCAGCAGAAAATCCCAGCCCTCCCTACAAAACAGGGTACTAAATGAGAAAAAGACCAAGGTAGAACGGTCAGTGGGGGATGCTGCAACAGAAGGTAAGGCCATCAAAAATGGAGAGCAATGAGTACCAATGCCCATAGTCTAGGTAACAAGCTCCTGAATTAGTGGCCTTGATGGAGGAGGAACATCTGGATATCGTGGCAGTCACAGAAACATGGTACACACAAAACCATGACTGGGACGAAACATACCAGGATACACTATCTACAGGAGGGACAGGGAGGTAAAAGAGGGGAGGAGTAGTTCTTACATAAGGGAAGGAATAAAAGCAACAGAACAAAAGGGTAAACAGGGAGGAGAAGAAGCACTGTGGGTAAATTTGGGACAGGCAATGGCACCACAATCAGCACAGGGTTAGTATACAGACCTCTTCTCAGGGGAGGAAATGGACAAGGAAATGATAGAAAGTATACTTAGAATGGCAGAAAAAGGGAGATATTGCTGATGGGTGATCTGAATATGCCAGATGTTAACTGGAGGCGCAGTTGCAGCTGCCACTCAAGAGTGCAGTTATTCTAGATGCCCTACAGGGCATGCCTTAGACAACTAGTACTGGAGCCCACCTGAGAGGAGCAATATTAGACTTGATACTCGAATGGAGATGGAGAGAGGATCACAGATGTAGAAGTGGGTAGCCATCTGGGAACTAGCTACCATCGAACAGTATGGTTCACAATAAACACAGCAATAGAGTCAAGTTACAAAGACAAAAGTACTGGACTTTAGGAGGGCTGACTTTGCTAAAATGGGTGAGTGCCTAAGGAATGCACTAGCAAATGGGCAGGAAGGAGGGTGGAAGAACAATGGGGAATAATAAAACTGCCATCACAGAGGTAACGAGCCTTTGTGTGAAGCAAACAAACAAAACAAGACGATGTAAGAAACCACTATGGTTCTCAAAGGAAGTGGCAGTGAAGGTTCAAGAGAAAAGAAAGCATTCAGGAAGTACAAGGAATCGCAGAGCAGGAGCAGGACAGAGAACTGTATCAGTTAAAGCAAAAGGAGGCTGGGAAGGCAGTCAGAACAGCAAAGGCCCAAACTGAGGAAAAGATAGCCAACTCAGTTAAGAAGGGGAATAAAACCTTTATAGGTACATCAGGAGCAAAGGAAGACCAAGGGAGGGATAGTGAGGCTTAATAAAGGGGAGGAGGGTGGGCAGAGGAGAATGTGAAAGGCAGAGATACTAAACAAATATTTTTGCTCAGTATTTACAAAGGAAGAGGGGGAGTACATAAAAAAACAGTAGTAACACTCTGGATACAGAAGTTGATACCAGCCCATTTACAGAAGAAAGGGTTCTGAAAGAACTCTTAAAACTGAAGGTGGACAAAGCAATGGGGCCTGATGGGATTCATCCCAGAATTTAAAAGAACTAAGGGTAGAACTAGTGACACCACTGACTACCCTCTTAACAAATCATGGGAGGATGGGGTGGTACCCAAGGACTGGAGGAGGGCAGATGTGATTCCCTTCACAAAAGTGGGAGCAAGACAGAAGCAGGAAACTATAGACCTGTTAGTTTAACCTCAGTGATAGGGAAATGATGAATCACTTCTAAAGGAAAGAATTGTCGAGTATCTAGAGGCCAGAGGGCACAAGACCCAGGCAGCATGGATTCACAGCGGGAAGGTCATGCCAGATGAATCTGATAGATTTCTTTGACTGGGTGACCAAAGTAGTAGATTGGGGAGGGGCTGTGGACATGGCCTACTTAGACTTTAGCAAGGCATTTGACACAGTCCCACACAAAAGATTAATATACAAGTTAGCCAGCCTGGGAGTGGGTCCCAAGATGACAGCCTGGGTAAAGAATTGGCTGGAGAATAGGACACAGAGAGTAATAGTAAATGGAGTCCACTCAGAAGAAAGGAGGGTTACTAGCGGGTACCGTGGGTTCAGAGTTAGGACTAGTCCTCTTCAATGTCTTTATAATGACATTGCAGAAGGACTGGAAGGAAAAGTATGTCTCTTTGCAGATGACACTAAGATCTGCAACAGAGTTGATGCACAGGGTGGGGGGTGAAAAGGATGAGAAGGGACTTGGCAAGGTTAGAGGAATGGTCAAATGTATGGCAGCTTAGATTCAATGCTAAGAAGTGCAAGGTAATGCACCTGGGAAACAAAACCCAGGGAAGAGTACACAATGGGGGTGAGATACTAACAACAACAAAATGGAAAGGGACCTGGGGTAGTCATATCAGATGACCTAAAGGTGGGGCAAGCAATGTGAGAAGGCAGCAAGGAGGGTTGGGGATACTGGGATGCATAGGAGAGGCATCACCAGTAGAAAACAGGAAATTATTATCCTCTGTACAGACAGCTGGTGAGACCCCATCTGGAGTACTGTGTGCAGTTCTGGAGACCCAGTCTCCGCAAAGACATAGACAGATGGAAGCTGTCCAGAGGAGGGCAACTAAAATGGTGCAGGGTCTGCACCAGAGGACATATGAAGAGAGACTTAAGGAGCTTAATATGTATAGCCTCGAGGAAAGGAGGGAGAGGGGGACATGATAGAAACTTTCAAGTACCTCAAGGGAATCAACAAAGTCCAAGAGGGTAGCATCTTTCAAAAAAAGAGGTGTGCAAGAACAAGAGGGCACAATTTGAAGATAGAGGGGGCTCAGAGGTAATTTAAGGAAGTATTTTTTCACAGAGGGGTTGTGGATGCATGGAATGGCCTTCGGAGGAGGTTGTGGAGTCAAAATCAGTGGTGGAATCAAGCATGCATGGGATAGTCATAAGGCAATTCTGGGGGTTGGGGGTAGAAAGAAGTAGGCTGCTGGTTAACTAGGATCTGCAGCTTATCCAGTAGGTAGGGAAATGGGCAGACTGGGTGGGCCAAGCGGTCCTTATCTGCCGTCAAATTCTATGTTTCTATGTTTCTGATTAACAAAATTACAGTGCCAGTGTTCAGGAGGTGGGGTCCCAAAAAGACTATGTTGAAAACTTGTTGAAAAAAATTACAAAAAATGGCAAAGTTATGAACACAAGTTCAAAACACCACTGAAATACATTATACAACACTTGCCTTGATTCCTCAGTTCATTATTTGCTTTGAAGAGTGCAGACATATCTCAGCCCACAGAAGATGACAGCCTATGACCTCCAGTGGTCAGTATAGGTTAAGGGGGTGTGGGGTGGTGGGTGCTCAGTGGGAGGGTCAGGATGGGGGGAGAGTCACAGGAATGATGTCTGGGGACTGTTTTCTTTTTACAGGATTTCATTAATAAAATATTTTGGGACACTAGGTGTGGGCTCCCCAGTGTTACACACTGCTCGAGGGGCTCTAAATGCAGACACAGGGATTGGGCACCCCGATGTCAGTGAAATAAATAAAACAATGGACTGCAGGGGGGGAATCCCAAAGATTCTAAATAAATAAACATACAAGGGACTAGGGGATAGTGATCAGAGGGTGGGGGTGCCACTAGACATCAGGGAAACATAGGGACAATGATGGGAGGGTGGGGGTGCCACTAGATACCAGGGAAATTAGTTTTATTATGGGCAGGGAAACATCATGGGCAGTGACTGGAGGGTGGGGGGTGCCACTAGATACCAGGGAAATTAGTTTTATTATGTACACAGTGATTGGAGAGTGGAGGGTGTCACTAGACACCAGGGAAATTATTTTTATTACAGGGACAGTGATTGGAGGGTGAGGGGTGCCACTAGACACCTGGGAAGTGAAGGGGCAGGGGTATTGGAGGGTGGGGGGCCACTAGACACCAGGAAAACAATAGAGTACTGGATAGGGCAATAGAAGAGTCAAGTAATGATTCCTGAATGACGAAAAAGGATCCTTTTTCATGACACATCATGCGGTCATGAAAAAGGATTTATTATATTAAAAAAAAAAATTTCAAGGGCCTATTTCTAACTTTGAAGTGCAGATTGCACCTAATGGGGTTCCAATGAGCCAGGTAGGTGTGGTGATCTCTCCAGGGTGTCACTTTTGTGGCTCTTGAAAAACAAATGTAAGAAAAAACAGAAACCAGATGGTGGCTTATGAAACAGGATTTTATTCTCACAAAAAAGGAACGGATATTGTGAGAATGAATCATTTTTTGTGAGAGCAAATCCTTTGTGGAACCTTTTACCTCTATCCTGTAAAGTGATCTTCCCATAGGAAATAATGGGAACTAAAAAACTGAATAACTTTGCAAGAGATTAATATTTTTTTCCCAAACAAATGCTGGCAGTTCTGTTATCCAAGTTCTTACTACCATAAAAAAATCACACCAAAATTCCACATCATCTGGGCACAAGACGATTAAGAAAAAACTACAAAAAGTGGCAACTTTAAAAGTTTTTGCACTGTCAGAATCTGCACATCCAACTGGAACGAAACTTGCCACGTCAAGAGACCTACTCCAGAGAACAGCACATACCAAATGTTGTGAAAATCCATTGATTGGCTGCAAAGTTATTAAAGTACAAAATTTCAGGTTTAACATTAAACAGGCTACTGAACCCTAACTATAGGGGCATGAGTCCATGACCATGCCTCTATAATACAGCAGTTTTTGACACATCATAAAAAAGTGAAATTGACAACCCAAGTCTTCTGTACTGTATGTAAGGCCCTCAGCCTCCAATCGTCCAGAGGCATATGATGGTACTTCCTATCTAGGGGAAATCTGGCTTATACACAGAAACCTGCACCTCATCACCACCACAGGGCTGGGAAATGGGGACCAGGGACAACAATAACCACAAGGGCACCAGTAACAGGAAACCCCTCACAAATGCATAGCCTGTGCTGGGAGCTGGAATCAAGCAGGTCAGTGTTTATTAAACAATTTATGCAGTTACACATGACCATAGAAGGGCTACATCCTCTTACCAGCGTCACTCCCCCTTAACTTAGTCTAGGAGGGCTCCACATAGCTTTATATGCCCCCACTTAGAATAGGCACTGCTGTCCCACAGATAGTTTCAATTAACTAGACCTACTGTATCTCCCATTACAGGATCCTGTGGGTGCTACTTCCAACCAAACAGGTGTGTGGTGGCAGTCTACTATGGCAGGGCTAGACACTGCTGGGGGGGGGCTACATATGCCTGTGCATAGCATTTGTGCCAGGTTGTGCCATTACGTTAAATACTGGAACCTGCTTACAATTCTTAGAACTTTTGCACCAGTTGGTTCTGCCATGTACGCCTTTCTATATCATGCTTACTCAGTCCTAGTGACCTTTTTTTCACAACAGACTCTGTCACCTGGCTCAACCTCAGTGGGACTTTAACTGACATGGATCAATTTACTTCTTGGGGTGTTCACTTACTATGGTACCAGTTACAACTCCTAGAGCTCCATATGGGGGTGGACAACCATCTTGCTCTCTCCCTTGCACACCAGGAGTGGATCTGCATGTATACTGATGACTTCCTTTGAGAGGAGGCCCACCACTATTCTGGGTGCCTACCAGATTGACTGGATGAAATGTCCCCTCAGGGCATGGCTGCAAAGATCATCCTCCTGGTGTTGTTCTCTGGAGGGCTTCTCTCCACCCCTGGTGAGTGAGGAGAAGCAGGGCTCTATCTGGGGCTTCTCCCTCTCTTCCTCTCTGGTGGTATCTCCAAAGGTGAAACAATTCCTGCTTCCCTAGGCACTGGAACTCCCGAAGCACTGAGCTCTGACCTCTGCCATTGAATTAGCCTCCTTCCATTACAGCAACAAAAGGGAAGAGCAGAGTCATGAATATTCATGTCTGAACCCCACTGGCTGAACTAGGAAGCCCAGAACAAAAACAGCCAGACACTCTGTCTCCTATCTGAATCCCAGGAGGAGACATCTTTCAGGGTCTGGGTTAACACTTTGAGTGCTTCCTTGTAACTTGTGGTGAGGTTGGGTGAAGAGAGCGGCTGGTCACATGTACATACAGAGACTCCCTGGTATGGTAAAATCCAATTTGCCTCAAATAAACATCTTTATGTAATCCCCGAGTAACCCAATGGGATCATAAAATTCAGTGAGGTTGCCTGCTGGCACCTTAAGAGTTAAGACTGAGAGCTCCCTTTACCATGTGATCTAGTGCATATACAGTGGAAGGGACCTGGTGTGTTGTATAACTGCTACTCTGGAGAGTATCAGTGTTATTGTAGTTTGTAGTTGTTGGAGTTAGAGTTTAGAGGAGAGCTGCCTGTACCAGAGCTGTGAGGGAGGTTCTTTCATCTTGTTCCTCTCATCTATGTGCCTCTTGAAGCTTCAGTGAAATGGCAGAGGTCATGGGACTTTATACAGTTATCAAGTGTCTGCCTTATGGGGTCAAATTTAGACTCTGACTGCTGGAATCTGCCAGGGTTGCTGTTGCAACCATGCACTGCCTCCTGTAGCATAAGATTGTTATTTTCTGGTTACATCTACCATCATCTATCACCAGGGATGCAGAGTAACACCTCTTCCGCTACTAGTGTAATGCTAAGGTTCTTCTTAAGTTTGCCTCTGCAAGAACAGGAGAACATTTATTGTCATTGCTCAGCAGGCCTTCCTGGTGAAACATTTCAATAAATAAATAAATATATAAATAAAATTTATGCTTCTGAACAGTGTCCTCCTAGAATGAAAAACAGGTTTTACTAATAATGCTGCTACTGTCTAAAACTATCATTGCTCCATTCTCACCAAGAGCTGCAATGTATGTTTCACAATTTACCTCCAGCCTGAACTGTATGTTTGGACAGGTTGTTGTGATGTGGTATGGGTTACCCCTGTAGAGATCCTTAGCCACCAACAAGAATGGTGTCAGGACAGTTGCTTCATTTCCTGCTTCAGTCTGATGGTCGTTCTCTGGTTGGAGTAGCTCTCACAGTTCTTTGTACATGGGCATATAGGATTTAAATGCTTAATGCTGGTGCTCAGTTAGGCCTAAATCACCCCTTTGCATGCACATGGGCATAACAAAGTAAACCACCCCTTTGCATGCACATGGGCCTAACAAAGTCACACAACTATTACCATTGCTATTGTCATCACTATATGCAACTGCCTCAGTTACTCACTGTGACTGTTGGTCCCTGCTTAATAACTGCTGGGTGCTAGGAGACCCAAGGTACATGCTATTAAATCAATTATTCTGTAAGTTGTTAAGAGAATGATCTGAATTGAGTACTAAGGTTTCTTTCTACAGAAACCTGGGTGCAGAGAAAAGACTATCTGTTGCCTAAACAAACTTAGGTTGTTAGAGTAAATAACAATAATACTAATAATACAGATTGTTGTGTCTTCGGAGTCTGCCAAGAAACATTCGTAAACAAGCAGGGAGTACTAATGCAGGTTTATTATACTACTTATGTCAAGCATGTGACAGAGAAAATCACAACTGAGATGGGTTTCTCACCACTCTCCTGAAGAATGCACATAATCTCTAGAATTTGTAGAATCTCAGGTTCTCCAAGATCTCATTCTCTCCGTGTGGAGCTAGGATACACAACGCTATATACTACAGATAACAGTATAGCAACAGAGATTACATCATAGTTATGGATATGAGAAACATTATGTATTGGATAATGACTTAGGAGACAGAATTACTAATGAGTATAATGTGAGATAAAGAATATGCTTCTGTTAGCACAAAGCTTGGACAAAAGAAATGCTGACTGGGCTTTATTACACGTGGCATTTCTTTCCTATGTACAGTATAAGACATAACAAAGGTTTTCTGTCTGTCAGCTTGCTTAGACAAAGAGAAGTGCTGACTGGCCACTACTACATATGATTATATGAGAAAATATATATATATATTGTTTATTGTTTATTGAATAGAATCAGAATTACAATCCTTTGAGTCATAGACTCTTTTGCAAAGGCTCCACATCAGTTACAAAGAATGGAGGGAATACATTTACAGTAAAAAAAAAAACAACATATACAAACAGTATTAGTGTAACAGTACAGGGTTATACAGTCATAGCATTATCTTCTTTAGATGGTGACAGTAGTTGGTGGCATACGAGATGCCCCTCATCAGAGAAGAGCAGGATGCAGTTTTGTAGGATCTAGAGTGACCCTGTGTCAGATATCTGGGTGGGGAGAGGGAGTGAAGGGACAAGAGGAGGGCTGACCCCAGAAGAAAGGAGTGTTATTCACAGTCACATATGTTGAGTCAGAGTTGTGCTTTGAGACCTGTTTTAAATAGGGAAAGACTATGGGTCTGGGAGATAGGGGGCGGTAGCAGAATGATCTTTGCCCAAGTGATGTTCTACAGTGGGGAGCAAGGAAGGAAGTGTTGGCTGCGAGTCTTTTAGTACACCTGTAGGGGGCTGCACTGATAATTGGGTGGAGGCCGATGGAAGCTAGCTGGAGTTGTATTTTTTTGGCAAGGATGCAGGAGTGGTACTTTAGCCTTCCTTGGAAGTTAAGCCAACCAGTCAGAGCATACAGCTCACAGGTATGCGTTAACCTGTCACTGCCTGTGACTAGACGGCAAGCTTTATTCAAGGCAGTGTTGATGCTATGGAGAGCGGTCAGTTCCACAGAGCCGTAAATGACTATCCTGTAGTCTACCAAAGAGAGGATGGAGGAGGAGACCGCAAGATGCATGGCCTGGGTAGGTAAGCAGTGTTTTAGCCTGTAGAGGATCCCCACTCTAACGTTGACAGCGGAGGAGAGAAGTTGTATATGACTATGGTAGGAGAGGGAGGTGTCTAATGTGATTCTGAGATATTTAAAACATGAAACTTGTTCTAGGGGGGAGCCATGAGAGTTTTTTACTAGTAGTGTTGTATGACTGTGCGGGCTTTGTCGGTCCGCAAAGATCATGAACTTCATTTTTTGGTAATTGATAATAAGGCGGTGTTCAGTGAACCAAGATTCTAGCTCCCTAAAGAAGTCCTGCAGGGCTAGTTGGAGAGCTCTAGGCTGTGGGTGTTTCCAAAACACTACAGCATCATCAGTGTAGAGTAGCAGGTGACCACTGCAAGACTTGGGGAGAGAGTTTAAAAAGAGGGTGAACAGTAAGGGGCCAAGTATGGACCCCTGTGGGACACCAGAGCATCCTAGTTTGCAAGAGGAGAGGATTGTGTTTATCTTGACTTGTGACTGGCCTGAGAGGTAGTGTTTGAACCAGGCGGTGACCTCTGGGACCAAGTTGAGTTGAGGAAGGACACAGAGCAGTAGCTCATGACTGACCATGTAAAATGCCTTGGTCAGATCCACGTAAATAGCCCCAGCCATGGAGCCTTGGTCTAGGGCCTCATGGATAAATGAGGTGAGCTCAGTAAGGGTGGTGACAGTACTGTGTCCTCTCCAGAAACCATGCTGTTCTTGGCAAAGTAGGTTGTGTTTAGTTAGGTGATCAGTAAGCTGGTCCAATACTATTTTTTCAAGTGCTTTGGAGAGGGGTGGGAGTATCAATATCGGTCTATAGCTGCTTGTGACTGTGAGGTCGCCGCTCTTCAAAATAGGGGTGATTATGGCTCTCTTCCAGGCTAAGGGGAATTGACTAAGGCATAGTGACAGGTTGAGAATTTTTGTGAGATGGGGTAGTGTAACATCCAGGGTGAGCCGAATGAGTTTGAGATCAAGGGAGTCATTGCTATATCGAGCATTAGCCAGGGCTTTGGAGAGGTAGCATTTTGCCTCGGAGCAGGATATGATTCTTAGTCTAAAGGGTGTTGTATTGTTGTTGTTTGAGGTGTCGGGGAGGGTGGGGGAGGGGTTGTAGAAGTTCGAGGTAGTAAGTGGGAGGTCCGAGAAAGAGGAGTTGAGGGCTTCAGCGATAGCAGTAGGGTCCTGAGTGGCATCCCCATTTACTGTGAGTTGTGTAGGGGTAGGGGAGCGAGATTTCCCACTGAGCTCCTTTATATTGTTCCAGAATTGTTTACCATTACCCCAGGAGGAGGTGAGGGTTTGTTGATAATACACAGCTTTAGCTTGCCGTATGGCCCAGGTACATTTGTTGCGGGCCTCCCTATAAAGTTGTCTATCCTGTGTGCATTGGGAATCTAGGGCCTTATGCCATAGGTTGTCCCTGTGTTGGAGCTGATCAAGTAGTGATTGTGAGATCCACGGTGTGTATCTGGCTTTCACTACCTGTTTAGCGAAGGGAGTGAAAATGTCACAGGCCTCATTGAAGGTGGCTATAAAGTGGGAGAGTGCCATGTCTATAGATTGTGTGGTGTGAATGGGGAACCAGTTACTGGTAGCTAGGTGGGCTTTGAGACGTGCTAGGCATCCTTTTTAAGTCACCTATGTATGGTGACTTTGGGGGGCAGGGGATTTTAACTAGGCCACCGGCAGGTCACCTGGGAATGGTCACTAATAGAGTCAGGGAGCAGTAACTTGGGAGAGATTCTGTGGCCTGTGGTCTGTTAGTGAAGATGAGGTCTATATATATATATATATATATATATATATATATATATATATATATATACACATATATAGGCCTGGATAGTCAAACTGCGCCAGGCTGTGGTGCAAGCACGGGTGCAGCTCAACTTGACTGCGCAGGGGTGTGGCCTGGGTGATATTCAACGGAGCTGCGCTATGGCTCAGCAGCTTTGAATATTGCACCCTGGCCACCCCCACTGTGCATGGCGCAGTGGCACTGTGCCAGCGCAAGTGGCCAGAGTGGAGCATGGAGATGCACTAGCGCAAGTCTCATTGCGCCATTCACAGCACCTGTGATATTCAAAAGGAGACATGCAAATGGGGCCATAATTTATGCAAGACACACATGGGGCCATTTGCATGTCATTATGGCCCCATTTGAATCCCATTATCATGCAGGTGCGCTGATCCCCGAGGACTTGCGCCTGCCACCCTGCCAGGCAGCAGCCATCGGGGATTGACGCCCCCTGCATCCTGATCATGGGCATTTGTTTAAATATAAAATCCTTGTTCAATATCCCTGGTGGTCCAGTGGATCTCCCTGTGCCCGATCGCGGGCATCCATTCTAATAAACCCCCCCATCTAATATCCCTGGTGGTCCAGTGGACCGCTTTCCGCCCAATCGTGAGCATCTGTACCCAAAGAAAGGACCAATATCCTGGTGGTCTAGTGGTACCCCCCACCACCGGAGCTCTGACCCACCCCGCCTCCCGCCAGCCGGGCGGGCGGCAGCACCACTCAGCCTGCTGCCCCGCCACCCGCTGACTGACAGCTGGTAGGGCTGCACGCCATTGGTTCACAGTGTGAGCCAATGGGCATGCAGCCTATATTGTATATACATTCCAGATATGTGAATGAATGAATCCATATCTGGAATGTGTAGACATAGGAGCTGCACGCCCATTGGCTCATGTTGTGAACCACTGGGCGGCAGCCTTACGAAGTTAGTCAGACGGCGGGCGGCAGGTGGTGGGGTGCTGCCGCCCGCTGGCTGACGGGGAGCCGGGTGGTGGAGCTCAGTGGGTGGGTGGGTGGGAGGGGGACCACTAGACCACCAGGAATATTGGTCCTTTCTTTGGGTACAGATGCCCACGATCTGGCAGTAAGTGGTCCACTGGACCACCAGGGATATTGGATGGGGGGTTTTATTAGAACAGATGCCCGCGATCAGGCACATAGGGGTCCACTGGACCACCAGGGATATTGCAGTAATTCTCCCTTTCTTATACAGATGCCAGCAATTGGGCATGGGGAGGCACCACCAGATGCAGCCGGAACTCGGGTGGCCATCCACAGGTGGCAGCTGCCGTGTTGCACCCTGCAATGCGGCAGCTCACCTGTGGGTAGCCATCAGTTGTTCCTTTTTTTTTTGGCTTAACTTTGTACAGGCACACGTAGGTGTTGCCCATGCATGGCTCTGCACATCCTGGGCTGAATATCGGGCTGTGAAGGTTATGCATGGGAACAACCCCCTACCTGTGCCTGCATACATTACTGATGCGCTCCGGCGCATCGGGATTTGTGCGGCACACTTTTCCCTTTTGAATATCACACCGGGCGCATCAGTGGGTTGCGTATGGCTCAACACTGTTGCACCATGCACAACCCTTTTGAATATCTGGGCCATAGTGTATAAAGTAATCACTGATGATCCCGCAGAGTCATCATATCAGTAATTAGGTGGATTATATATGGAATATATGTAAAAGACAAACATAATGCATTATAGTGAGATATAATAATCATGCATGATCTAATCCTATAAAAGGATGTAAACATTAGCAAATATTAGCAGCAAAGCACATTCCTGGCACCCATGCTTATATGATGGGTGCCTGAATCTACACGTTAGTGCAAAATAGCAGTATCACAGTATAATAGACCAGGAATACAGTGTAAGATGTATGTGGGATAATAAGGGGCATAACCCAGGTGCAATATATGGGGCACTCTCCCAGGATGTTGACCAAGACACTCTCAGTCTTGGTGGCAGGCCTGCTGGCATAGCAGTTGGATTTCCGCTTGTGACGCCGATGACCTAGGTTTGTGAATGGACCAGGGGAGTCAGAGGGCTGGCCGGGGTGGAGGAAGATTGAGCATCCTAGGCACTGCACTCCTTTTCTGGGTGGAGGAGGAAGAGTGTCTGGTGCATTGGGTACCACTGGTGGAGGCTGGGGGTACTGCCGTGCCAGCACCATAACATCAGGGGTGTGGGTCAGATGCTGGTTGTCATTGCCCCCAGATTGCCATAAAATTAAAAAACATTACTTGTCCCTTGGGCATGACACCCTGTTCAGCCACTGTTCTTGCTTCCATGAGTGTCCACCTGGGGGGGCTCCGCTCCCTTGGCCCCACCCTGGGGGGTAAGCCAGGGCAAGCTACCAATAACCATGGGGAGGGGGTGCCTGCCTGGGGGCCCCACCTGGGGGGTAAGCCTGAGCATGGGAGAACGGCATGCAGGCATGGGCTGAGCCCCCTTCTGGGAACAGAGGGGGATCCGGACAAAAAAAAAAGACGCTCTCAGTCCTACAGCAACCACTGCACTTCAGCTCATTTATATCCCAACAATGTAAATCAAAACTGTAAGACTGCTGTCCACAGGCCCCACCTATACAGAATGTTACATCCAGTTTCTCTTAAAAAGGTTAGAAATTGTAGGAAGTCAGAGGATTTTTAAGATTGTTCCAAGGTTAAAACTCTTAGTAAAGCTAAAACCTTTTTACAGCATATAAATCATTAGACTCCCAGCTTTTCTGAGGCTTAGACTGCCAAGAAATATATTGTTCTGAGAAACTGTTGGCCTTTTAATGGGAGACAACTGGAAGATAGCATTAGAAAGTAAAAGTTTGGACTAACTATTTTACATTTCAGTAGCCTGTGAGAAATATTGTGCATGCTACTGAAAAGAGAACAGACAACAGGACTACATACAGTATGTTCACAGACCATGAGAGGTAAAGTGTAGATGTTGGACATTTGGCTAACATCATCTTTTCTATAATATCCAGTCTGTCTCAGGGCCTTGCATTAAACATTTATGATTGTATCTGTTTTCTGACTGGTTCCATATGTAGTTTAATATCAAGAATCTAAGTCTTAATACATTTGTTGTAAGTAGTTCACGGCTGAGAACTCATTTGACAGCAGGTCTTTGAAAAATGTTTCACATTGTTTAAGATGGGTTGTGATTTTATTATGTGTAGTAACTGCCGAACATACATTTTGCTGTGTATCAGATAAAGAACTGAACTGTTTTTATAACTTTAACACTGCTCTTTACATCACACTAGTTAAACATCAAAGGTTACACTGTTCATCTCTTTAAACTTGCTGAATCTAGAATTAATTTTTTTTTTCTCAGTAGAAGCTGTTTTTTTAAATACTGGTTCAGAGTTTGTTATTGCTCCAGCTATTCAGGCTTTTTAGTTATCAAAGTGGGTGCTTATGGTTTGCAGGCTGCTGGTAAGAACCATTTTAGAACTGTATGATGCAGCTTATGTCCCAGTTCTGCTCTGCTATTGTGGGAACAAGGCACCCATGTTCTGTTACAGAACTCTACAGGTTTTAGGGCCATAAACTACACCATACAGTTCTAAAATGGTGCTTACCACCAGACTGTAAAGCAGAAACACACACTGAGGTTACTAGAAGGTCCATATGGCTGGAACAATAACATAATTTTGAACAGTTCTTAAAAAACTGTTTCTAATCTGAAAATGACTTAATGGTTCAGTGGAGTTTTCTTTAAATTTGTGTTATAGATTTAGTTTTAATATATGGGTAGCGTTAGACCCTATCTACCCATGCAGAAACATTACACTACCACCTCACAATGCACTTATTGACTGAGATGCCATCTGTCCCCCTGCTGGCGTAGGAGGCTACATGCTGGTACTCACTAGACATGGGACTTAGCTACTTGCTCCTGATGGAAGTGCATTTAGTGCAGAAGGAGGAGATGACTGCTTCCATAGAATAATACGTCAGTAGACACAGGGCTAGGAGATCAGTTTACTGTTTGATGGACATTAAACAGTGGGGGGGGGACTCATTGGTTCAGTAACCTGAGTGACCTGCACCAGATGTGCTGGGTGGGGGGGGGCTTTAGGGGAGGAGAGTATAGACACAGCAGACTACCAGCAAGTTCAGACTATACAGGATAGGCTCTATGAGAAGCATGTCTCAGTTACAGAATGTCCTAATTCATAGTTTACCACAAATCAATGACAACAAAGCAAGTCATTGTTGGCATAATATACTGCATACTTATTTAACCACCCAGAACTCCTATACCTCAGGGCATTTACAGAAGAAGCCTCCTTCTCAACGAGTAAAAGGGATAAGGTTTTACAGTGTTGGGCATCTAGGGGGTTATAATATATTTTCCAACTGGTGGGTCCATCTGGTATCCTTCTGTTTGTTTCTCTGCAATTGGAATATGGCCTCCCACAAGCAGGACTTCTATAGGTTCCTGCAGCTTAAATCCTATTTACGCCCATATGAAGATGCCCTATCCTTTATAGCTGAAAAGCCCTCAGCCTTAATAGCCTTAACCACATCATGTATTAGTGGCACACCACTGGATCATATGATTCGTCAGTTATACAAGGCCCTTGGACGGAGGCTGTCTGCCTCCTCCAACCCGATCCAGACTAGATGGTCTTAGGAACTGGGCACTGATATTCCCACTTTATTGTGGGAAGGGACAGCATTACCAGCCTATAAAGTATCTAGTTCCCTCTATTGGATGGAATTTTTGTGAAAATTGAGGGTGCGTTTCTTCTGTACTCCAGCTGTACTAACAAAATTTACTGACTTCTCATTTGGGCGGTGTTGGAGAGAGTGTGGGTGCATGAATGCAGACCACACTCACGTCTTGTGGGCTTGCCCCTTATTAACACCTTATTGGGAGGAAATTATACAGGAAGTAACAGACATTTATGAGTGTCCAGATTTGTTGACCCCTGTTTACATCTTGATGGCCACACTGCCTGACGAGGTTAAGGTGGATAAGGTTACATATAAACAGGTTACTCTTCTAATCCTGGCAGCAAAAAGGTTATAACTTGGTTGTGGTGCACAACAGCACCCCCGACTAAGGAGGCATGGTGTCACCTAGTAAGAGAAATATATATATGTTGGAGAGACTGTCTGCCAGGGTACAGAACCAAATCCTGACTTTTGATTCCAGGTGGCATAAATTGGTCCTGCACCAACTGAATAAGTACCCTGACTTTGTTCCTTAAATGGAAGCATACCTTATTAATTTGGGGCAATGTGTAAGTAATATATGGCTTAGAGCAACTTGGAGGAGGGAGCCGACGGTGAGTGCAGCTCTTAAGTGCCTTCCCTTGTGACTCTGCGTCTCCTAGAGTTCTCTGTTGTTTTTATTGGTATAACTAATCTACCTCTTCCTGGGGATTAATGGGTATTTCTGGTAACAGTATTTACTATTGTTGGATTTCATTGTTGATTTGATGTTCCTATGGGTGTGTAGCCATGTGAGTGTAACTTGCATCATGCAGTCTGTTTCCTTGTTTTGCTTGCAAAATCAAGATTGAAATATAAAAAATGATAATAAATTAAGAAACAAACATAAATCAAGTACAAAACTGTTGCAAACAGATTGTTCCTGTAACAGAAATTGTTTCTGGCCATGTTTAGAAATCCCTAGAGTAGGGGAATTTCTGAGCTGAAGGGGCAAGTTGTTCCAGGAAAAAGGGGCTAGTGTGAAGTGTGACATGTCATTCATCTAGCAGAGGTGCAAAATCCCTTCCATCACAGTGGAATGCTGTCTGAGAAAGACTGTTCACAAATGCTACAATTGTCCTTATTTTTCACCCATACCCCGGTACTTAAACAAGGAAATTAGAGTTCCAGTATGAATTTTCACACAAATAAATCTCTTTGGGGGCTAGGAAAGGCATGCAGATTTTCATATTTATAGGTCTTCTGTATTCTCTGATGAACAATACAAAACCAGTTGCTCAAACCGCAGTTACAAAATTCAGTTAGCTATTGATTTTATATGCAACAAGCCATGATCCTCCAGAGTGTGCCCAATTTTTCACCCTAACTGGGCTTCATCAGGGAGAGAATCAACATTAAAGTCCGATCAGGTTAAAGTTTATTTGGATCAAAATTTTCTATGGTCTCCTTCACAGCATGGATTTAGGCAGGGATTTAGTACTGAAACTGCCTTGGTGAGGTTCACAGGGCAGGTGTATAATGCCTTAGATGAGGGTAAAATAGTAGCTGCTGGCTTTGTGGACCTCACCAAGGCGTTTAATTTGGTTGATCACAGGAAGTTGTTAATGAGTTTGTTGGAGGTTAATTTTTCAAATGAAGTGATATTATGGTTTAATAATTATTTAACTGGTAGGGTGCAGAAAACTATGATGAATAGTGTATTATCTGATGAGGGCGTTTTGATGTGTGGTGTTCCCCAAGGGTCTGTATTGGGTCCTTTGTTGTTTACTTTATTTTTAAATTCTCTGCATAAAATATGTAAAGAAACCGAGCTTATTTTGTTTGCAGATGATGCAGTTTTATTATGTATTGGTAATACTTTACAGGTTGTACAGCAACAGTTACAGGATGATTTTAGTTTGATGCATGGTTGGTTAATGGAGCAAAATTTAGTGTTAAACCATGTAAAAACAAAATGTATGGTATTTAATAATACAAGATCTAATGTGAATTCTGAGCTAACTCTAAAGGATAATTATGGAAATAATACAGAAAGGGTTACTGAAATTTGTTACCTAGGCCTGGTTATTGACTGTAACTTATCATTTGAAATATATATTCAGAAATTAATAGGTAAGTTGCATAGAAGATTAGGAATGCTTTATCGATTGAAAAAGTATTTAACAGATGAGGTTAGGATAATTTTGGTTAATAGTTTATTGTTTTCAGTTATTGATTATGGATTAATTATATATTTTTTTACTTCAGTTAGAATGCGTAATAAGTTGGAATCTACTTATCATAGTATTATTAGATTTGCTACAGGACAGAAGAAAAGAACTCATCATTGTTTACTTTATAGTTCTTTGGGGTGTTTGTCATTAGTTGATAGGTTTAGATTACGTGTTTTAGTATTTCTTCAAAAAATTAAATTAGAAATTTTTTCTGGTGTTATTTGTGATATGTTTTCTAAATTGATTAATGGTGTAAGAACCAGGTCGCAGGTTAATTTAAACTTTAAATTTGATTCCCTACTATAAAAGTGTGTTTGCTCAAATTCCTTCAATTTTATACGGTGAAATTGTATAATGAATTACCCTCTAATATTATGCAATGTTACAATTTTGTCATTTAAGAGGGTTTTAAAGAAATTTTGGTTGCTAATTCAAAGTGTTGTTATTTTAAATAATGTATTTTTATATGTATGTGTGTTCTTTATATTTATATGTTTGTATATTATTTATGTATGTTTTATGTTGTGACTGGGCATCAGTGAAAATGGGCATTTTGCTCACTGATTATACAGAATAAAAATAAACAAACAAACAAACAAACAAAGCTATAAAAAATAATTATAAGTATCATATATAATTACAGGTGAAAATAAAGCTCTTCAGTAATCCATCAGTTTTTAGAAGGATGCACAATCAACGTTCCTCATTAACTAATTACTAAAAATTGCCAGTCAGTTATAAACATAAAACGCTAAAGAAGTAAAAAAAAAAAATAGAAAGTAAGAAATAAAGATAACACTAGCATAAGAGTTAGTATACCTTACAAACAATAGCTCATGTGCATATATGCCTCATAAATCATTCTAATGTATTGCTTTGCCTAACAGCACTAAAAAAACCTTTTTTTTTGTTATTTTAGCAGGATAGACACACTAAGTTGAAAGCTTGTTTACAGGTGCAACTTGGGAGCACAAGGAAGTTAAGTGACTTGCTCAGGGTCACACTATATGCAAGTGGGGGCTGTCTGATTCAAACCCAGGTCTCCAGGTTTGTAGCTCAGAGCCTTAAACCACTGTGCTACACTGTCTCGTTAAATGAAGAATAGAAATTAATTTACACATGACAATCAAGATAACTCATTCTCACTCCAGGAATTCAGCTTTTAAAGTAGAACTGCCTGGAGACAGAACATTATGCCAATGATGGAACCATCATTGGCTTGTGGCACTTATTCAAATGCTGCCCTTATCAACTGCTGCATTCTATTAACATCTCAGATTTCTTTCTTTGCCTGTCAAGTCTAGATGCCTCGGTGACTTCTCTTCACAGTTGTTGCTCAGTGTTGACTTCAAAATTATAAGTATTTCTTTTAAAAATTTACTTTTGCTGCCTTTATTATCTGTTTATTTTACTAAATCGCTAGTTGAAGTAGAATATAAAGTTTTTTTTTCTCGGTTCCCCTCAGTTCAGGATAACCACAGAGGAACCAGGGTTTTGTTAGTTTATTTGGAGCTTTTTGACAGAAAACTCCATTTTCAATTGTATAGTTTTTAGTTGGTATAGTTTTTCAGTCTTTTTCCCACGGATCCCAGTTCAGATTAGAATCTAGCTCGGTTCCTGAACCGTCCACCACCATTATAAATATTCAAATTTAAACTTCAGCTTGCAGTTTTTGTGGTGGATTTTCCTTTTTAAAAATGTCAGAAAAACCTAAGAAAAAAAACCAAACAGGCCTTCAGGATTTAAAAACTGTATTAAGCGTGGGGATGTGTTTGCCAAGGCTGACAAACATGATTTATGTGTGGTCTGCATGGGTGAAGAACACTTCTCCTCTGAGTGTGAGATCTGCAAGTCTTTCCTTCAAAAGATGATTGAAAAACATTGGGAAAGACAGAATAAAAAGTTGGGAAAGGGTGTTTGAGGCTCTGATCAGCCTACACCCTCAAAAAATGTGGGTGAAGTTGCCGAACCAAAGCAAACGACCCCTGATAAGGGTGATTCTTCAACCGCCAAAAGAACCGGTGAACCAGTTGAATCTCCGGTTCCTGCAAAAAAACTTAGAAAACCAAATACACTTTGAACCTCCTACTGAAAAGCTTAAGGGGACTTCAGGTTTGCCTTCAACTGAGGAAATTGCTCAGGCTTTCAGAGTTATCCAAACTTTGCAGGAGTTGGTACTGGTCCAAGCTCCCCAGACACCTGTTCAAATCCAGGGTCAGCAAACACCTACTTCGGTTCATACCTCACTCCAAGAACAGATGGAGTATGAGGATTATGAGGAGTATGGGGCAAAGGAAGGGGAACCCATTGAACCTGAGGTTTCCCCTGAACAGGGGTTTGGGTCTCCACCCAGAGCAACTGAAGACTATTGTTCCCATTTCTCCTTTGTGAGAAAAATGGTAGATGCCTTGTACAAAGACACAACTGAAGTGGTGGAAGATGAAGAAGAGGCTGAGAACCTCGAACTTATGGGGTTAACACCTACTAAGAAGCTATTATTTCTAATCAACAAATTAAAAAAAAAAGACATTTTGAAGATTCTGCGGACACCAAACTCTTCCCACCTCTGGACAAGAGGGCAGACAAAAAGTATTATCTGGATAGGGAAGGGGCTGAGTTTTTGTTTACTCACCCTGACTACCAGGGTGTCATCCAGACAGTGGCCTGTGATAGGGCAAAGGTGCCTTTGGCATCACACCCTCCTGATAAGGACTATAGAAAGTGGACAGCATGGCCAAGAAAGTCTATCTGTCTGCCTCTTTGGCTATAAGGTAGGCTAATTATCAGGCCTATGCTGCACAGTATCAAAAGTCACTGTGGCAGTCAGTCTTAGCCATGTCTGATGAGGCTCTGTCTGGTCTCTCAGCTGACCTATTGTTGCTGAAACTTCCAAGTTTGTCACGGAGGCTGTGAAGTACAAATTCCAGATGGCAGTGGATGCTGATGACACTGCTACCAGGTATATGGCCCTTACTATAGCCCTCAGATGATTTGAATGGCTCAGGGCTACAAACCTCACACAGGACACCCAAATGAAAGCCATGGACTTTCCTGTGGAGAACAATTCTCTTTTTGGTGACAAGACAGAGGCCTGTAAGAAAAAGGTGGACGAGTACAAGGCCACCTACAAGAGTTATTCAGCCAAGGAAAAACCTTCACCTTCCCTCAGGCCTTGTGGAAGGGGAGGCAGGGGTAGAGCTAGCTACAGCAGGCCTTTCTGTCAGGCTCATGCTGTACCTCAATACCAGCAGTACCCTCAGCAGATGGGGTACTTTAGGGGTGGGGGCAGAAGGGGTCCAGACATTGTTCCCAGATTGGTCAGGCCCAGCCCTAGACCAAACAGAATCCCTGACTTAGTTGCCAAGGCTGCCTCCCAAATTCCAGTAGGGGGCAGACAGGCGCACTGCTTTCAGGCTTGGAAAAACATTGTCACAGACAGGTGGGTCCTGGAAGTAGTGAGTCAGGGTTTATCCATAAGCTTCAAATCCTTTCCACCCCTAAGGACAAGGTTGTTCAAACCAGCTTCACTTACAGAAAGAAAACTGTTGGAAGAGGAAGTGCAAAACCTGCTATTATCAAAGGCATTGGAACCTGTCCCATCACAACAAAAAGGGAAAGGTTTTTACTCAAGATGCTGCCTCACCACAAAGAAAACTGGGGAGTAGCAGCCTATTCTAGACCTAAGGTTACTAAGCAGGTACTTAACAAAGCCAAAGTTCAAAATGGTAACATTGATAATGATTCTGCCAACCCACCTGAAGGAAGCTTGGTTGGCATCTCTGGACTTAAAAGATGCTTACTTCCACAGCCTCATTAGGGAGTCTCACAGAAAACACCTCAGGTTCAGACTCCCATCAGGTCATTACCAGTTCTCAACACTTCAATTAGGCCTCACCTCAGCATCAAGAGTGTTCACAAAGTGTCTGGCAGTGGCAGTGGCATACCTAAGAAGATTAGGTGTCACGGTGTTTCCCTACCTGGACAAATGGCTAGTGGTGGGAAATTCACCACAACAGATAAAGGATCACTTGCAGATAACCCAGGGGCTCATGGAGTCTCTAGGGTTACTCATAAACCTCAAAAGATCTGTCCTACTGCTAGTGCAGGTGTTACACTTCATAAGGGCAGAACTAAACAAATTGAAAGGAAGAGCTTACCTGCCTCAGAACAGGGTAAGCAATATTCTACAGATTACTGGCTCATTCAGATTGTACAAACCAAAGACAGCAAGGCAGTTCCTACAGTTGCTGAGACATATGGCTGCAGCAACAGGCACAGTCTTGGGCTCCAGATTCCAAATGAGAGATATACAGTTCCACCTCAGGGCACATTGGTGCCAAAGGAGAGACACTCTTTCAAAGTTGATTCCAGTAACAGGAACATTACTGAAAGCCCTCCAGTGGTGGAAGGAGGGAGACAATCTCAGGGAAGGTGTACCTTCCAGTAAGAGTCTCCATCAGTGATTCTCACAACAGATGCATCACTACTGGGTTGGGGTGCCCACCTAGGAGAGCACACAACCCACAGAACCTGGTCAAGTGCAGAGTCACTTCAGCACATAAACCTGTTGGAACTGTGGGAAGTTCTCCTAGCCTTGCAGGCCTTCACACTGCTGGTGCAGGGCAGAGTGGTACAGGTCAGAACAGACAATACCACGACAATGTACTACATAAACAATCACAGAGGAACAAGGTCAAGCCCCCTGTGCACAGAGGCAATGAAAATATGGAGTCTAGCTTACTCACTCAAAGCCTTACTGCAAGCTATTCATCTGCTGGGCAAGGACAACACCCTAGCAGATACCCTGAGTCAGATCAACCAGGCCCGTCATGAATGGACCCTGAACAGGCAGATGTGGAAGTAGTGTTCAGAAGGTGAGGCACCACAGAGGGGACCTCTTTGCATCCTACAAGAACCACCACCTGCCACAGTACTACTGCAAATCACCAGCAAGGGGCACAATACCCCTGGATGCTCTGACTGTGGATTGGTCAGGGAGACAGCTGTATGCCTTTCCTCCTTTTCCTCTAATTCTCAGGGTTCTGATCAAACTCAGATCCCAGCCAGCATCAATGATCTTGATAGCACCAGATTGGGCCAGGTAGCCATGGTACTGTCTGCTGCTCTCCATGTCTATGGCCAAGCCAATACAGCTCCCTCAGAGGCACAACCTGTTAACCTCTAACCAGGGGAGAATCCTGTACCCGAACCTCAGATCACTCAGACTCAAGGCATGGCTCTTGAGGACCTAGAATATGTAGGCTTGCATCTCTCAGAAAGTGTCCTGGATGTCTTAAAGGGTTACAGGAAGCCTTCTACTAAGAAAAACCTATGCCTCAAAATGGAAAAGGTTTTCTATTTGGTGTTTCAACAATGATGTGGTACTAACACAAGCAGGGATTCCAGCATTGCTGGACTACCTTACCCATTTGCACTCTTTGGACTTGCAGCCCACCCTTTTGAAAGTCTATATGGCTTCAGTATTTCTTACATTCCAGCTGGAAAAGGTGCCTCCATGGCATCATATCTTATTTTCAAAAGGTTCTTCAAAGGTTTGACCCACCGGCATCCCCCTCACAGGGAACTGATGCCAGCTTCGTACTTAAATGTTTGCATTGCCCAGCTCATGGGCCCTCCATTTGAGCCCATGGTCTCAGCTCATTTGAAGTATGTTACCTGGAAAACAGTGTTTCTGGTAGCCATCACCTCTGCCAGAAGGATTAGTGAGCTTCAGGCTTTGTGTATTGAAAAAGACTACATCTCATTCCATAGGGATAATGTAGTTTTGAGAACAAATAAAGTTCCTTCCTAAAGTGGTTTCGGATTTCCACTTAAATCAATCCATTACTCTGCCAATCTTTTTTACTGAGCATTCTAGCTCAGGTGAACACAGACTCCACAGTCTTGATGTCAAGAGAGCTCTCAGCTACTACATGACTATCACAAATGACCATAGGGAGGACAGACAGCAGCTGTTCCTGACTTATGGGAATGTGGGTAAAGGAAATCCAGCATCTAAAAGCTCCATTTCTCACTGGATAGTTCAGTGCATTCAGTTTTGCTATTTGAAAGCTGGAAAGGAGCCCCCAGTAGGATTGAGGGCTCATTCCACAAGAATAACAGATGCTGCTTTAGCAGCTGCCAGGGATATACCTATATTGGAAATCTATAAAGCAGCTACCTGGAGGACAGTACACACCTTTACAAAGCATTACAGCCTTGACACTCAGTCCAGAAGTGATGCCAGGTTTGGCACAGCAGTCCTGCAGAGTCTGTTTCCAAAGTAGGTTCTGTGCCTACCTCCAAAGGTACTGCTTCTTAGTCTGTAAGAGTTAGGAATACTGGAGAATTCCTGGCTTGAGAAGAAAAAATCACTTACCATAGTAATCATACTTCTTCCAAGGTATTCTCCAATATTCATAACTCACCCACCCTGCCTTCCCTTCTAGAACCAGTGGCCTCTGCACTCTAAGCTGATTAACCATGTGTAGGAGTGCCACACTCTGGCTTAGTCTCATCTTTTGAGCCCTGTTGGACATCGTTTCCCCATTCCTCAGGTTATTCTGACATTCAGGTTTGTTTTTGTTTCCTCCAACTGGAGATTTCTGGGGTTTAGGTTAGGTTTTATTGTTATATAGATTTAAATTTAGGTTGGGTCTTTCCTTGCAGGCTTTCCATGAAATCTGAGTAATTAATAGAACACAGCAGTTGATAAGGGCAGCATTTGAATAAGTGGCATGAGCCAAATGATGGTTCCATCATTAACATAACATTCTATCTCCGGGAAGTTCTACTTTAAAGGCTGACTGCAAGAGTTATAAACATTGGAGAATACCTTGGAAGAAATGAGATTACTATGGTAAGTAATTTTTCCTTACTGTATGTACCAAATATTAGGAAACTACCAAATGTTGTTCATGTTTCTTTATCTCTGTCACATTTACTTGTATTTTTACTAGGGTGCAGCGTGATAGCTGTAATCATGGGTTCATTACTACTGTACACTACTGATACTCTCCCTGATGAAGCCCAGTTAAGACAAAACACTGGGCATGCTCTGAGGGATCACGCTTCCTGCATATACAATCAATAAATAACTGAACTTTGTAACTGTGGTTTGAGCAGCTGGTTTTATACTGTTGGCTGTATGGATTTTGTACCCCAGCCCTGGAATTGAGTGGATTTAACTTAAAAAGAAGGCTACTCACCCAGAACTCATTTACCTCATCTGTATTTCCTTCATAAACATTTTTAGAGTTTTGCACTGAAACCTTGATTTACCCTTACTTAGACAATAATGTATGTCTAGTGGTTCCTTTCTAGGAGGTAGTCACAGTCCAGGGATGCTAAAATACATCAGATGGAGCTCACAGTAGCATATTGTACACCTAAACTGATGTACTGGTACTATGACACATAATGTGATTACTGTGCTTTTGGATATTCCCTGTGGATAGAAAGTATTTCCCTGACTGTGTCACTGGTTTGAATCTTACCCTGGTCATTAGTGGCTGAAAGCAATCATCATCTGCTAGCAGTTTGGTGACTAAGTAAGCAATAACACCCAACAGGGTGGTATTGGGCAATACCAGACTGCCCAGGGGTGTAATGAGGCCCGACACTACAGGCTGAGGGCCTTATAGCCCCTGAAAGGTCCGGTATTGCTCAATACCACCCACCCTGTTGGGTATTATTGCACTTAGAAAATGCACCACTTATGGCACTTTGGTGCTGGATTCATAAAATAAAAAATAAAAAGTTAAATAATTAATACAATTAATATAATGTTGTTTTGCTCATAAAGTAGTTCCTCTACTTGTATACTTGTCAGCCAGTAGAGGGCACTGTGCTGCTTCAGAGATGTACTGCAAAGGGAGTGTTGTGCTTTTTTTTTGGTCCTAAAGTGCGGTCTTTATTTGATGTCAGTTGTGTGTTTTAACTTATTTAATGCTGACCTTAAAGGAGTACCACCGCTATGGTACAGTAACCATGGTTGCCAAGCAATGGGGGAAGCATTGTCCAGTAAACTGGGGAGCAGGAAAGGGAAAGAAGTTAATCTTCCTGAGTCTCAGGGTGGTCTACTGTGCAGTTTGGGGCAATTCAGAGGTAAATAAAGTGACTGCAGGTCTTGCCTAAAGTGACAAAAAAAAAAATACTTCACAGCGGGGAAGGGGGCAGCTTACTCAGTTAACGAAGGAAACAACCCTGCTCCTGCTGAGACAAGTCTCTTTTTCTTTGCCTTTTTTCTCATCTCTTCCACTACTCCTTGGGAAAAAAAAACATATATAGAGACAAGAAAATTTACAGGTTGTTGAGTGACTTCAGAGAGACAGACAGCGGTAACTCCAGTACCACTACTGTGCAGGAGAGGAGTAGCACTTTTTTCTTGTTCCATACCACAGATGAACATCCATCTGTGGTATGGAAAAAGAAGAAAGTACTACTTCTCTCAAGCACAGTAGCGGTACAAGAGTTACCACTTTCTCTCGGTGAAGGTGGTTTACACATTTGGAGCCTAGCTGCATTTTTTTAACAGAACATTGCTGATTTATTTATTTATTGTGCTTTAGAAAACTGGCTTTGCAAAGAAAATCATGGCATAGCAAAAAGGGGGAGATCGACCCAGCCGCTAGTTTATGCCTCGCATAGCGAACGGGAAAATATGGCGGCTGGCGAATTTGAAAATTATGGATGGCACCAGGATACCCTAAGTAATGGGGCACCCTGAATTAGCTCTTGTTTTTCATGGGCTCTATTGAAAAATAAATGCATGCCTGGCCATGGCTTTCAGCCAATCAGCATGCTTTATTTTTCAAGCCCATTTTCTAATATGAAATGAATTGAGGTTATCTTAGTTCATTTCGTATTGGAAAAGCCTCCATATCACAAAAACTGCTATCCCAATTGTCTGCCAATCTCCAGTGGGGGGCAAGGACCAAGTCTAAATAACAATCTCACCTACTAGAGCTGTCCCTTCAGGTTTCAGAACACAGGGTTGAGGCACACTGGTGAGGCAGTGTGGCCACCTGTGCTGAACATATCATGTGGAGAAATAAAAGACTTAGTTCCCCTGTTCTGTCAATCTCGCACAATTTATGAGTACAAGCAAAATTCCTGGATACTGTAAGTATAATATACAGTATGGCGAGACATGGCATGTTTCTGTAGAAAGATCAGATGAAAGACTGGTGATTAGGAGCTGAACTATAATACAGGGAGTAGCTTGAGTATATTTTTTTTAAACATTTAGAAGAAGCAGGAGAATCATGCTTACGTCAAGACTACTACATCCTTAACTTAGACTACAGAAATATGCATAAATGCATTTGTTAGTATTGCAAAAGAAGCACTGAAATGAATTGTAAAAAATCCTTGGTATCTTAAATCTCTTTGTGTGAAGGCTTCAGTCCAAATGAAAGTATGCCTTAAATGAATTCCTCTGCACTCTTCACCTAGTTTTTAAGCAATTGGGAGGGGGTGGTATTAGTAAGGCAGACCAGCCTTGACTATAACTGCCTTAGTAAAAACTGCTGTAAAGAAGTAGATGAAGATACTGCAAGAACAGGAAGAGACCTGACACAGTTTACAGATAAAGGAAAAGGATTTACTATATGAGATACATAATAACTAAATGAGAGATTGGACAGGAAAGGCCCGCTCATCAACTTGTTTGTTAAAAAATACATTTTTTATTTGTAACATCCAGATTATATCCTATGTTTCAGGTACACCCCTTCTTCAGGGAATCTGGTTTAATTTAATATGTGTTTCTTTAAAGCTTTTACTATTACTGAATGATTCCAAAAAGTTTTTATCGTTTATACAAACACTTCTTCTTTTGCTCTCTTTAGCTTCTCTTTTTTTACTTTCATCAAACTTGTGGTTTTCTCTGTCCATTTTTTTGCTGTCTTTACATTTTAAATCTTAGAGCATAATATTCATCCTTGTCCAGTGTCTCAGAAGTGTCTCACAAATAACATGTAAAGATGGCAAAAAAATGTACAGAGAAAACCGCAAGTTTGATGAAAGTAAAAAAGAGATGCTAAAGAGACCAAAAGTGTTTGTATAAACGATAGAAACTTTTTGGAATCATTCAGTAATAGAGAAAGCTTAGAAACACATATCATTAAATTTAACCAGATCCCTTGAAGAAGGGGTGTACCCAATATGTAGGATATAATCTATCTGGATGTGACAAATAAAACAAATATGTATTTTTTTTAACAAACCAGTTGGTGAGTGGGCCTTTCCTGTCCAAACTCTTGTTTAGTATTTATGCCATGATTGGATTTTAGGCCTCTCCCTGCATGAAAAACACTCACTATTACATGTTTGTTTCCTGAAGTTGGCTGTACCAGGACCTGTCTTTCACATGAGATACATATTAAGATATTTATTTATTTATTTATCATTACAATTATGGCAGAAGATAAGGCTCTCCCTATGAGGAAAATACATATTCTTAAAATGATAATAATTCTGTGAATTGCTTCTCCTTTCCAACCTATTTTTAACACCTATTCCTCAAACTTGGTTTAGAAGTATCACTGAAAGTTTGAAACAATTTATTTGGAATAACAAAGTCCCTAGAACTGCTTGGTCTTAAACTTTGTCTCAGTTGGAAGGAAGAAGGACTGGCATGTCCAGACCTCCAAACTATTTATACTGCATACTGTATCAAATTAATTAATAATTGGGCTTAAAATTATAATATTAACTCAGACCTGAGTAACTGGGTCACATCAAATAAACTTAAAGAAAAGAGCTCTATTGCAAATATATGGAACTCACCACGTAGTTGTAAAATATTTAATATATATATATATATATATATATATATAATTACTAATAATTTGGAAAAATTGGCATCTTTTTGTAAGAGAAAAACAATACTAAAGCAAGTATCTTTAAATCAATTCACATATGGA
The DNA here is from genome assembly GCA_016271365.2 of Neoceratodus forsteri. Taxonomy (NCBI): domain Eukaryota; kingdom Metazoa; phylum Chordata; order Ceratodontiformes; family Ceratodontidae; genus Neoceratodus; species Neoceratodus forsteri. The sequence continues at coordinate 1,267,599,175 of CM057449.1, read as the reverse complement.
ATAATCCAAATGTAAAAATAGTAGGGGTAACATATTTCAATAAACTCATTAACTACAAGAAAACAAAAAAATCAGAGGGAACCTTGCAATTTTCCAAGCTGGAGAAATAGGGATATTATTAGGTGATCACAATTATTACAAAACAATACATTTATATCATGGGAGGAGTGCAGAATAAATTACAGTTTAGAAAAAACATGATTTTGGACATTATAAGCAATGACATCATATTTTTAACAAAGATTTCAAACAATGGGAAGAGGCCCTTAAATGTGTCTTGATTGACTTAGTTTTTGATTATGACCTTCCCCTTATCCTTTGAGTACTTGATAATTCCTCTCTGGATTATACATACCTGTATATAATAACATAACATAAGATTGGTTTGCCTTTTCTGGCTGCATCATAACTTGATAATGGCAAACATTTTAAGGTGTACTACACCTAACTAAGCATCTTTAGATTCCCTTTCTTGTTGTTTCCATGTTCCCTCTTTTTCATTCATTTTGGCTTCTTGAGAGATATATGTGTATACTATTAAGGAATTTTTTTCAAGGAATTCTATATTGAAATATATCCATATAAGGAGCAATGTTTGAATAGAGGGTTTTTTAAATCATTGTCCTTTTCATTTGTTTACAAGTTAGCCCACATATGTCACTGTTTAAGTTTCTCTTGGTACACATTTTATTTTTAGAATAATACATAAGATATTGACATGGTGTGGACTATAGAAGGACTATACTCTGAGTCCTCCTACTACTTTAGGTAGGACAACTGATTTATTGAGTTCACCTATGGACACTTAAATTAGCCATCATGTGGCATGATTTAGGTGCTATATAAGGAACAAGTCACAAGAGGGCACTATCTTTGATAAAGCCTACATAGGTGAAACATCAAAGCTCATTTGTGTTCCTGTCTCTGACCCAGGAGGGTCAGTATTTCTGTTGGTATTTGTTGGCAATTTAATAAATGGAGAGCTGTTAAAGCCAGAAACTTTTGGAAGCCTCCGTTTGCATTTTCTATACATGCTGGTGAGTACTGTGACTTCTGCCTTCTTATAACAACTCAATGACACATTATTATGTGAGGGTACAGTATAGAAACATAGAAATTGATGGCAGATAAGGACTGCTTGGCCCATGTAGTCTACCAATTTTCCCTACCTACTGCAATTTTAATTTTTTTTTTTATTCTTTGGTAACCGGGTAAAGGCACTGGACCAAAGGTCCCTTTTCAGGCCCGACCCAGACAAAAAAAACAAAATACACAAATGCAATCAACAGCAATACAAAACCAAAAAATACAAATTACAAATTGCAGTTACAAACAGATTTATGTAATAAATAAGTTTTTAACCTTTGTTTAAAAGTTAAAACAGAGGGAGCAATCCTAACATCAAGTAGGAGTGAATTCTAGTACAATGGTGCTGCTATTGAAAAAGCTCTATAGCTTAATCTAAGCCGAGACTTGGGAACAAAATATAGGGGCCATCAGCCGACCTCAGGCTGGGAAGCAATTCTCTGATTATAACAAGATCAGAAAGAGGAAAAAGGGAGTCAAAGTAAAAACATTTATACATCAGACAGCCAACAAAATATTCTATTCTGCAACTAGGGGAAAACCACCCCAGCCGAGAATAAAGATTACACCGATGTGTCCTATTGGGGTCTCCTAAAATAAATCTACAAATATTATTATAGGCCACAGTTAGTGCTTACATTTCTTTTGTACCTATGTTAAAATTAAACAAGAACTGTAATCAAAATATGGAAGAAGAGAACCAATAGCAATTGCTAATCTAGTTGCTTGTGAGAAGAATGACTTGAATTTGTATAACGCCCCTATTCCTTGATTTACTTTCTGAACCATTGACTGAATCTGAGGTGAAAAGTTCAAACTGAGATCCAATAGTGTGCCCGAATACTTAAATTGAGACACTTGTTCAAGCAGACCACCCCGAAAATCAGATATCCTCAGTTCTGGGGTGTCCACCAATATAAATTGTGTGCCAAATAACGTAACTTTTGTTTTAGCTGAGTTCAAAACAATAGCATTTAAAGTAGCCAAGAACAGACAGCACCAAAATCCTTTTCTAGGGAACAAGAAAGTTCAGACACAGAATTTGAATGAGCACAAATTACAAGATCATCTGCATAAAGCAGCGATTCACTAATCTTGCAAACTCCAGGAAGCTGATTAATAAAAATAGAAAATAACAGAGTCCCAAAATGGACCCCTGAGGAACACCACAACTAATTGGCAAGACATCAGAAACCACAGAACCTACTTGAACAAATTGACACCTGTTACTCAGATAATCATAAAACCAAGAAACAGCGACATCAGAAAACCCCAGATCTTTTAATTTTGTGCAGGCCAAAATGTGATCAATCAAATTAAAAGACTTGTTTAGGTCTATGAACACCGCCCCAGTCATCAAACACTTCTCAAACCCATGTAGGGTGGTGTTCGTGAACCCAACCAAGGCCATGCCCCTACCAAAGTGCTTACAGAACCCATGTTGTTGCCTTGACAACAGATCATGGGTAACCAAATAGTTGTCAATTTGCTTAGCCACTAAATGCTCAAGTAGTTTGCTAAGGGGATTCGGTATTGATATTGGCCTATAATCATCCATGGAAGTAGCACAGCTCTTTTTTGGAATTGGAACCACCTTAGCTTTCTTCCAGGACAGGGGAAAAACACATGTAGTCAATGACATATTAAAAATAAAACAAAGGGGATCCATAATAAAGGGGATAGCCAATTTTAAGAAGCGGGCATCCAACCCTTCCCCACAGTCAGTCCCTTTATTTGGGAGAGACTGCAGAAGATGAAAAACTTAATTTGATGTTACTTCCTTGAACAAAAACCTGGGACCATCTACCAAAGGAACAGACGAAAAGGATTTAGTATTATCAGCCTGAGGAAAAAAAGATCTAAACTTAGAAAGATCTGAAAATTTAGAATTTTACAATTTAACAATTTCAGGCAAGTCACCAACTTCTGTGTTGTCAACATTTAATTTCTGGATGTCAGATTTTGATTTAGGAGAAAGCAAAGAGTTTACGTTATTCCAAAACTTCTTTGGATCTGCCCAGCTATCTTCAAAGCGATCCCTGAAATAAGATTTTTTAGGATTTCTAACAGTTTGAGAGACTAAATTCCGAAGTCCATGTTAGAGATCCGTTAAAACTCTACTGGGAGATAATTTAAATTTAGTCCAAGCACTATCCCACTCCTTAATTAATTTCTTAATGCTGAGACCAAACCATCCAGTAGGAGAACCTCTACACCGAATGGTCCACAAAGGGAAAAGGGATTCCTGAATGGGAAGAAGTTGGCTGCAAAAAAAATCTAGTGACATATCCACATCTGCAATACATTCAAGAAATGACCAAATAACCTCAAAGAAGACTATAACAGTGAATAATCTATCCTTTTTAAATTATTTAGTCTGAAACACAGAAGGAGGGGGTTTAAGACAGCGAAAATCTAGGACACAAAAGGTGGTCATATGGTCGCTTATGGAATCTGCCAAGACACCAGAGGCCCCTACCCTCCTCTCTCTATTAGTCAAGACCCAATCCAACAGAGAATGATTCTATGAAATGGGACTGAGACGGGTAGGCACACTTATCCACTGAGTCAGTCCGTAAGAGAGAAGAAGAGATTCAAGCCCCATGGTGTCATTGGCCCTCCAATTCAAATTCATATCTCCAACAACAACAGAGTCACTCTGCTTTAAATAAACTTCACACACATCCAAACAATGTTTAAGCCCTTGAAGACCACATTGAGCGGGATTATACAAACAGCCCACATTTAACTTCTTCTTTCCTCTAAGAACAAATTGCAAAACCAATCAATCAGTATCACAATCCAAATCCTCACTAGACCTTACAAAATTTATTTCTAAATAAATAATAGATCAAGACCCCACCACCTTTTTTTTATCTTTACGGTCTACCCTAAAAATTTTATAATCCCCAATATGACACACATTATCGGTCACCCCCTGCTTCAACCATGTTTCTGATAAAGCAACAATATCAGGCAGATATAGAGCAGTAAGCTGTTCAATTTCAGCAATCTTAGGGATTAAACTACTAACATTCAAATGGATCATTTTAAATCCATGACAGGATTTCAAACAAGTATTCAAAGGAGATGCTTGAGAGGAAGACATATAATCCAAAGAGCAAGGCCTTGGATTCGGGTCAACATCACCAGAAACTAACAGAAAGGTGGCTGAAACACAGTTGCCCAATTCTGAACAAAGTAACATGCCATAGTGCAAACAAGTAAAGTAACCCCTATTCCCACATTGTCTTATGGGCATAGGGCTACTCAACAACAATTGCCATGAATCAGTAACAACAACAACAACTAAGCAATCTGAAAAGCAAAACTCACTTGTCTCATATGAGGCAATGTTCCCGGTGCCGAACTTATATAATTCAATGTGATCTACATATACCAACCCCCCCCAAAGAATACACACCCAAATAGGCAAACACTTAGCATACCACTTTATTAACATAACATACATACAGCACCAACAGTATTACAATCAAACACTCCCACTCCCCTACCTCCCTCAGACTCCCTTAGACTCCTCTGCACTTATTGCACTTGCTGCACCTGCACCTCACAAATGCCACCACGTTTGGCAAGTGAGATCTTTAAACACCTCAACCCCACAGACTGGGCTGCCACCACCAAACGGGGGGAGGGGGTGCAGCTAGCAACAGGTAGAAGAAGCTAGTCAGAATCTAGCAACAGGGCTATGAGCAGGGTGCAATTACTGAAGTGGCAGAATCTGTACTTAATTAATTGGCTCCACTCTTGGAAGGATAGCACAAACACCCTGAACAGTACACTTTAGGTCTCTTTTTCAGCAGCACACAAGTAATCACTTTGTAAACAGCAGTTCAGCAGGGACTCAAACCAGCAGTGCTAAATAATAAAATCTCCACGGCATTAAAATTCACCCCAATACTGTGGCAAGTCACACACCAGCAGGCTTAGTTAATTCACAAACTCAATAAGGGGTTTAGCAGCATCACACTCTAGCAACATAGCAATACCATAGATCCTACTCGATCTCCGGCTTTTACCTCTCTTTCCTACTGCTAGGGTTCTCTTGTGCTTATCCCATGCATTCTTGAATTCCTCTACAATTTTTGTCTCCACTATCTCTACGGAGAGGCTGTTCCATGTATCAACCACCCTTTCTGTGAAAAAATACTTCCTCACATTACTTGTTTATCCCCCTCCTGCCTCATGTCATGACCCCTTGTTCTTGAACATCTTTTTTTCTTGAAACTGTTTATTTATTCACAGCAGGGTACACAGTTTCCATATACAGAACAGCTGTTGCATATCATAGATCTTACTTTAAAATATGACATGATATTTAGGACATAATTACAATTCCAGAATTATAATTCAGGAGGAGCAGAGGGAAGACCACAGGCAGTTTATAAATCCATCATAACAATCATGGGACGAACTAATTATCCATCTGAGACATATAAAGTACATAAGATCTCCATGATAACTGAAAACGTGTCTTTCTATCCAAATGGTTAGGAATCATCCTTTCAGAAAAAGTAGATTTCATTTACCACCTTATGCCATTGATCAAACATAGGGGCCTCTGTATTTTGCCAAAGGTGGGTGATTGTCTGTTTAGCCACTGCCAGATACAGATATAACTTACTACCCAAGGAGGGATTGTACCATATTCAAATATATATAGTAAAACCAATTGTGGGGACAAGACCAAGTCCGTACTCACTAATTGTGCCAAGCTGGAGCCAACTGCCAGCCAAAATTGAGAAAGCACAGGATAGCCCCCAGAAATATGAACAATGTTTGCTTGAGACTCTCCGCATGCCTCCACTAGGCACTATACACTGGTGGCAAATACTTAATCAATTTATCAGAGTATTAAAAAAATGAATCTGGCATCTCCAGATAAATTCAAGCCAATATGGGGCCTGTGTAATCTGCATAAAGTGGAGAGTCAGCCCCAGCCACTTATCATAAGGATTTTCAGTGAGTAAGTCCATGTTTCATACCTTAAGGATAGACATTGTAGATTCAGTCCAGTATTCTAAGGGCCTTATAGGCCAAACCTATCAAATGTGGATACTGTAAGCCCCGTAGGGCATATAATAAGAATAGCATAAAATGTGAAATGGGATTCAGTAAAGCATTCTGGGGGGATTCTTCTGCAACAGAAAGGTCCATACCTGTAGGTAACTAAAATGTTCCTGGTTTGGCAGATAAGATGCTTGTATATTAGCAAAAGGGATAACTCCAGGGAATCTAGGAACTGGTATATAAAGGATAGTCCGAGTCTCTGCCATCTGCCAAATGTTAAATCCAATCATGCCGGCATAAACTCTTGTTCCGAAAACAATAATCAAAAATTGGACCTAAATTTGATAAGGATCTTATCTGATACCAGCTCCACAGGGTCTGTCCTGTATCAAAAGTAAAGTATTTAAAAGCTGGGGGAAGGGGGCGACGTGAGAGGTGCGAACACTACAGAAGCAGTATCAAATAAATAAATCTGTAAAAATTCAAGGAATTTCCAAGCTGCTTCACATATAGGGTTGAGCCATAACAAAATATTTTTGCAAATGACTGCTCCATAATATTCTAATAGATTTGGAAGACTCAGGCCCCCTCTGTTGACCAGCAATTGCAGGAGCGACCAGCGGAACCTAGGGTGTTGACTTGACCAAACAAACCTAGAAAAAATGAGGATGTGAAATAATACGAAGTAGGAGTCAGTGGAAGAGTTTGGAAAATATATAGTAATTTAGGGAAAATGATCATACATATAGTGTCAATTTCGGTCACCCGTAGCTCTTCGAAAACCTTATTCAATGTCCCTCACTGTTGGCTCTCCCTGGGGCAACAGTCCTTTTCTACAGAGCCCCCTTCTGGCTAAATGCCCTCCTGGCTGAAATTTCCACTATTGACAAGTGAGGCCCTTTCAAAGTCAAGTTAAGGGAGGCCATCATCACTTCTAGCCTCTGTGACTGTCTTTAACCCCTATCGCCTGTCCTTCCCCCCCCCAGGGCTGCTGGACTATGTCCTCTCATGGGTCCATGATGTGTCCCCTGTATATTACTGCTTCCCTTTTTTCATGATTATGTACATACTTGCATAGCTTCCCGATGCTCCTTGGCCAGCTATGTTTAATCCACTGTATAATACTGCCTCACTTTGATTATGATGTTGTATATATTTGAATAGCTTCCTGTTGCTCCTTTTGCCATCTATGTTTAATTCTCTGACACAGGGTCTACACCCCTCGCTCATCTGTAACTCTAGTCCAGGGTTTCCTCCTTATGCTATGTATTTGTTTTCTGTCGGACCTTGATTGTTTTCTGTGTGCAATCTCATAATGTCCTGACATACAGCCTTTGTAAAGGAGTCTCTGACTCAAAGGGTTGTAATTCTGATTCTTATCAATAAACAATAAGCAATAAACAATTTTTGAAAGAAAAGTTAACTGTAAATGAGACCATTTCCCCAACTGTCCCTCAATCTCTTGTGTCAAATGTTCATAATTAAATAGTTCTAAATGGGTTAGATTCTGGGTTAAAAACACCCTGAGATATCTGATTTTTGTACATCTCCAGTGAAAGGGAAATATGTTCTTCATTGTATGTGATAGAGAGTAATTGAGGGTCAGGAAATCTGTCTTCTGAACAGTAATGACATTACCTGAAAGGTTGGCAAAGTTTTAAAGTATTTCTATCATAGCTGGGATAGATTGTTATGGGTCCAGCAGGGTCAATAAAATATCGTCAGCCTATAAAGAAAGTTTAAAAACCTGCCCCCCCAAAGGGGTACCTTGAATATCTGCATGTGCTCTGAATGCTTGGCTAGTGGTTCTATATATAGTGCAAAAAGAAGGTGGGATGGGGACAGCCTTGTTGAGTTCCATGGGACAGGGGTATTGGAGATGAAAGTTGGCCATTTACTATACCTTAATAAAAGCCTGGGGGAGGTATAAATATGTTGGAGTAGTGATATAAAATCTTCAGGGAATCCAAAATGAGCAAGGGTCTTCCATAAAAAACCCCAGGAAATTTTATCAAACGCCTTGTCAGCATCGAGGCTGATCAAGTTGGCCAGGATGGATCTCTGATTTTGGTGGTCCATTAAATGGATTGTTCTGCAGCTATTATCCACAGTCTGTCTACAGTGAATGAAGCCCGATTGATCTGAGTGGATTATAAGTGGTATTATTTCCTCCACCCTGTAGGCCCATATGGACATGAAAACTTATGTAACCTCCCCCCACTGGCCCCCCTTTGTTTCTACCAGCAGGGCTGCTCCTCTTACATCTAGGCACCACCGAGAGGGGTGGGGGTAGTCACTACCAATATCTCACAGTTTCTGTATTACCCATTACTTCTACTTCAGAGCCTGCCATCCTTAGACAGGCAAACCAAGTGTGGCAACTACCTGGTTCATACCTGGGGGACCATTTAGCATGGCCATCAACCTGGGTCCCTGGGAGAAAATGTTTGCTCAGCATTATGCTAGGTTTGTACTTCTGGTCAGGGGCACCCAAGTAAATCCAGACACTGGAAGCAATAACTGTAATGTTCAAACCAGGTTGGGATTCTAGAGTGTGGCTTTTATTCACATAACACAGAGAATAACAAAGCAAAGATGGACCCCCACAGGGCTACACTTGCTGGTAATGCAGATTACTGAGGTACAGAGCACACTTCCCACTACGAACCCCCAGGTTCTGAATGAATCTGGGCACAAAAGGCCCAAAATGGATACTTCTCTTCTTTTCCTTGACATGGCACCCCAGCCAGTACTAGAACACTTTTCCATATTGCATGGAGATTGATGGTGGCTCCCCCAACCACCCACGAGCACATTCAAGCTCTCAGAGAAATACAAAAGCCCACATCTGGGTGCTTTCCTCAGGCATTGGCCAAATGTTACGAGAGAAAACATAGGTGCCCAAACTGAACCTGGAGAGGTAAACCTGGTTACTCCAGATGGGGGGGGGGTCTCCCACCTTTCACTCCCAAATCTATACTTGGCCATTCATCTGGTTACAACACCTTTCTTCAAAACACTGTTTGTAGATGCTCTATAGAAATGTTTTGCACATTTAATATTCTACAGTTCGCTCTATGGAGGTGTCCTGACTTTAAAAGTTCTGTATGTGGCTATGTCTTTACCTAAGACCCGTACTGTTGCAGATGCTTTTAAGTTATACACAATCTAAAAGTTCTGTACTTGGCAAGTTTTCCTTTGACCCCACAGTAGACAGACACTATTACTTAACACTGTCTCAGTGAACAAAGTCTCTTTGTCAGAGCAAAACTCACCATGGTATTGCAGGTGCCCCAGGGCTTTTTCCTACAAAAATGTCTCAGGTACTCACAGAAGAAAATGAATTTCAAGCAGCTTCTCCCTCTCCAGGCTGTACTAGGGGATTGCCCCTGAATTCTGGACTCCCCCACCATCCCTCCAGGGATGGGGCACTAGAAAACCTCACAGGAATGGTATCTGCCACTTCACACAACTGGTCTTCTGTGTTCCTCTCTAGGGTGAGAACACACAACCCCTTTTTCTAAGGTAGCTCTCTCTCAGAGCTAGGTCTGAGGAGCTGCACCCTGCAGAACTCCTCACTCTCCTGAGTCTCACTTGAAACTCTTCTCTGAAGACTGACTTGAATTCCCCAACATTCTACTTTTAACCCCTGCAGCTAACATTCCATTGTGGCTTATGCTGCTGCAAGAATTCTAAGGTGACATCATCACTCCAGCTCAGCAGAAACTGAGAACAGAGTGTGACAGTGTGAAACCCATTTACCTTGCATCTCACAAGCTGCCTCTCCCTGCCTGCCACTGATCCTAAGTGGGATTCTAGTAACCCCTGGGAACAAGGAGGTTACACCCACCCTCGGCCTGGAAAATGACTGTCAGCAGTCATTACCTTCCTGGCAATAAACCATCCTACCCCTATGTGTTACCTATGGAGAAGGGCAATCAGGCCCTCCCCTATCATGTGCCATGCACAGGCAGGCAACGCTAAGGGCCCAGAGGCCATTGGCTGACACATCAGCCCCTACACTATGATCTTACTATAGATAACCAGTGGCCCTGGAAGAACTGTCCAGAGCATAGCCCTAATAGACCAGCACTGTGGCCCCTATGGCCGGTCAGAACCACAGCTTCTCTATCCCCCTAGCCCTCTAGGGAAAACCTATCTGACCAGAAACAAAACTACCCAAAACAGGGGAACCTCCCCCTATCCTTGGACACCTGCAAACCAATCCAAGGAGCTAACGCTACACCTAAGCATTATACTCCCACACTCCCCCACAACTACACCTGTGGAAGGAAAAGTTACTACCTGTTAACAACAACACTGTACTTTAACCACTACTCTTTAAAGCACATGAGGAACTCTGATGAGTCCCTCCACTCCTCTTCTTGTCTTCTCGTCTATCTTCATCAGGAACCATCTTAAAGAGAAGAGACAAAACACACCCCCAATCTGCAATCACAGTACAGTCATAACCCTTACCATCAAAACACTGGGGAATCCCCAAAAATATTTTTTTTAGAAAAATAGAAAACAGTAGAAAAACATCAACGTTATATACAATACACATTTTGGGGGTGGAATGCCCTAAATGTCCCAACTAGTGACAACAGTGCCTGAAGGCAAGTCCAAGAAAGAGTCTCTCCTGTGCCGCAGCCCTGTGAAACACAGTTCTTGTAGTACTGTAGTCCCGAAAGGGAGAGTCTTTGTGGACAGTTCAGTCTGTAGTCTGTCAGGTGTAGGATGTGTAGTGCAATGTCAATAGATTAAGAAAAGTCTGGACTTACCAGTCCCTTAAAGAACGAAATTGGTACAACACCTGGATCTCCAGCCAAAGACTCTCCCTGGCAGCATTTTTCAGATACAGCTGGGTGGAAATCTTCCGGAAATGACAGGATGGCATGTCTGGAAATGGCTGGGGTGATGTCATCTCTGGATGACGTCATCTGGAGATGGAACCTTGGAACAGAAAAAGAACAGCTGGTCTGAAGTCATCCGAAATCCCAGGCGATGAATCAGGAAACAGCTGGGTTGATGTCCTCTCTGGCTGATGTCATCTGGAAGGCCAGGCAATGGAATTGGAAAGCACACTGCAAGGCTAACAATTCTGGATGCACCTTTGGATCCTGGAACACCAGACTGGTGGAACAACATGGGTATGGCAATGGCTGGATGGCAGCACTGGCTACCACTGTTCTGCTTTCCACTTGTTAGGCATGGGCACATTCACAGGAAGTTGGTTGCATTGAGGGTAGTACCACAATGGGTCAGGTGCAAGAATTATTACCCCGTCTTGGCACTCATAATTCACATTGTAGAAAGTCTCATTGCTCTTTCTGTCCACAATTCATACAGTGTCTATGAACAGTGCCCTGCCCACTTTCCAATACAGTACTTGAATCTGTCTGACAGCTCTGTCTCTGACATATGGAGTTGCATCTGGATGCAGGTCTTTAGTTGCTTCTTCCACTGTCCAGGTTTTCCTGTTTCTCTCAGTCTCCTCCCAGACTCTCCGAGGAGAGGTAGGAAAGGACATTCCACAGATCTCATTTGCTTTCCTATGAACCAGTCTTTCCTCCTTACTACTCTTGGTCAGTTCAAGACCACTGGCCTGGCTTGGGGGTGGCCAGTCCTGGTTCTGCCAGTGTCGCATACTTAATGCTACATAGAACGGATCTCTGACTCCTCCTTGTTGGGACAGGGTTGTGGAGTCACCAATCTCTTCTTCTGGCTTCTCTGAGGCAAGAGCCTGACACTGTGGACTAGTACCTTCATCATAAGGATACATAGTTTCCCCCTCCTTCTCTTCCTCGCTGAGGATCTGGGCTCAGGAGTGAGCAGTCGTCCACACTCCTGAGACTGTCCACTCTTCACTGGGCGTGGAGGTTGACACCTCCCAATCTAGGGTCTCTTGCATCTCATCTTCTATGAGACTAGGGCTTGGACCCTCTCTCCACGGATCTACTGATGCTCCCTCTGCACTGTCCATCTGTGACCCGGACATGGAGACATCACAAGGACTCTGCTCTGCCTGTACATCCGCACCCTCTTCCTTTGTGCCACACTCTGCTGGGCTTCCCCCAACAGGCTCCACCTGGTGCTGTGTGCTGCCATTTGCAGAATCTTGACACTTTGTCCACGTGGGATCCAAATGAATCTTGGGTGCATTAGTTAGGCCTAGCTTCTCTAGACACCCAGAACAGTGAGAAATCATGAAGACGTCCCTTCTAGCCTTGAGGTACATTATGCATACTCTCACAGGGTATCCGGGAATCGCAACATGAGGAGGCAAACGTCCACCGTAGAAACATCTCTCTATTTCTTTCAGCTTGTTAAAATCTTCCACTATCATAGCCCGGGCATGATCCGGGTAGCAGGATTATCCCAAAGCCATGACTGCAGAAAAACACTAAAGTTCACTGTTATCTCAAAGTTCACTTTGCTTGGTAAAATTTTCATAAAATTGCTCCCCTGCTGCTGTGTTTACATTACTACCCCATCCTGTAATGGTGGCAGCAGCACTCCTGGCGCATCAACATTCTGTATCTGACTCAAGCCACTATGCAACTGATTTACTGCATACTGATAAAGTTCACTCAAACTGCACAGACTGCACTGTTTTGCTCCCTCAGCACATCTATATGATTTTTCTAGGACTTTACATTAGCTTTCAATCACTTGTTCTTGCTTGAAGTCCCTAAAGCCACAGTATTTCATGAACAGGATTGCCTGTTTTGTTGCCTCTCTCATACAACCCACAGTCTCTCATTTTGCTCAGAAAATTACACTGTTGCTGAATCCATAATCATGCTCACAGTCTAATGCTCAGAATTCTTGCTTAGGTTGATTTTACTTTACACAGTCCTTCTTTGCAAAAACAATCACACTGTTTACACACAGATCCAGCTGGCTTTAGAAAAAAATCACACACAGTTTGAGCTGTTTTCTGAATGGTACTCACTGAATCAGTAGCTGGCTTTTACAATGGAAATTTCAGCCTACAGCTGATCCTGGAAGCCTTTGGGCTGAAACAGGTGGCGGTCTTGTTGATTGTCCTTGTGAACACCATGCTTTCTCCCCAGTCAATCGGAATATGGGTTGAGCCCGATTTAGAACAGAAAAGTCTGATATTTTTACTTTTTATAATGTTTGCAGTCACCGTGACGCTACTCCTGGCTAACCAGCTTGCACACCACTCGCTCTCTCTCAAACACTGGGCAGCACTCTGAAGCTGGCTTGGGCGTGGGACTGAATGCAGTCTCACCAATCACTCGACGCCATGCAAATGAGCCTCTCTCTCTTGTGCTCTTCTCCTCCACGGCGATCGTTGAGCAGGCAAAATTTAAACTGCAAAGCAACTTTTTTCTTTTCAGCTCTAACTCCTCAGTGGGAGCACCATTTTAACCATTTTTCATGGCAATTTCCTTAGTAACTCTCCTAGTCCACACAGCAAGCACTTTAAACTTCTAGGGCACAAATGTCTCTTTGTTTCCCACAGTTCTCCATACTTTTTCTTGTCACAACTTGAAAATGAAAAGCAGGCAAATGTTATTTTTGATGCAGGACAAGTGGCACACACAATCTGGCTTTACAGCTCCTTGGTAAACATTGGCACAATTACAGCAGCACATGAACAGCAGCACACAGTGGCACATATGGATGGCACTTCTCTGGTGAATCCCTTATGTGCAAAGCTTCTGATTTTTTGGGGGGCTGCCTACTGCCAGGCAGACAAAACGCTAGCCACAATCTGAGCAAACCTTTCTTGTTTTCTCCCAAAATCCAAACAAATCCCAGTGGTGCCTCCATTTTGTAACCTCCCCCACCAGCTCCCTTTTGTTTCTACCAGCAGGGCTACTCCTTTCACATCTAGGCACCACAGAGAGGGGTGGGAGTAGTCACTACCAATATCTCACAGTTTCTGTATGTCCCATTACTTCTACTTAGGAGCCTGCCATCCTTAGACAGGCAAACCAAGTGTGGCAAGTACCTGGTTCATACCTGGGGGACCATCTAGCATGGCCATCAACCTGGGTCCCTGGGAGAAAATGTTTGCTCTGCATTATGCTAGGTTTTTACTTCTGGCCAGGGGCACCCAAGTAAATCCAGACACTGGAAGCAAAAACGGTAATGTTCAAACCAGGTTGGGATTCTAGAGTGTGGCTTTTATTCACATAACACAGAGAACAACTAAGCAAAGATGGACCCCCACAGGGCTACACTTGCTGGTAATGCAGATTACTGAGGTACGGAGCACACTTCCCACTATGAACCCTCAGGTTCTGAACAAATCTGGGCACACTCGGCCCAAACTGGACACTTCTCTTCTTTTCCTTGACATGGCAGCCTGGCCAGTACTAGGACACTTTTCCATATTGCATGGAGATTGATGGTGGCTCCCTCAACCACGCATGAGCACATTCCAGCTCTCAGAGAAATACAAAAGCCCACATCTGGGTGCTTTCCTCAGGCATTGGCCAAATGCACCGAGAGAAAACATAGGTGCCCAAACTGAACCTGGAGAGGTAAACCTGGTTACTCCAGATGGGGGGGGGGTGTCTCCTACCTTTCAGTCCCAAATCTATACTCAGCCATTCATCTGGTTACAACACCTTTCTTTGAAACACTGTTTGTAGATGCTCTCTAGAAATGTTTTGCACATTTAATATTCTACAGTTCACTCTATGGAGGTATCCTGACTTTAAAAGTTCTGTATGTGGCTATGTCTGTACCCTAGACCCCCACTGTTGCAGATGCTTTTAAGTCATACAAAATCTAAAAGTTCTGTTCTTGGCAAGTCTTCCTTTGACCCCACAGTAGGCAGACACTTTTACTTAAAACACTGTCTCAGTGAACAAAGCCTTTGTCAGAGCAAAACTCACCATGGTATTGCAGGTGCCCCAGGGCTTTTTCCCACAAAAATGTCTCAGGTACTCACAGAACAAAGTGACTCCCATGCAGCTTCTCCCTCTCTAGGCTGGACCAGGGGATTGCCCCTGAATCTTGGACTCCCTCCCATCCTTCCAGGGATGGGGCATTGGAAACCCTCCCAGGAACGGTCTCTGCCACTTCACACAACTGGTCTTCTCTGTTCCTCTCTAGAGTGAGAACACACAACCCCTTTTTCTAAGGTAGTTCTCTTTCAGAGCTAGGTCTGAGGAGCTGCACCCTGCAGCACTTCTCACTCTCCCGAGTCTCACTTGAAACTCTTCTCTGAAGAATGACTTGAATTCCCCAACGTTCTACTGCTAACCCCTGCAGCTAACATTCCATTGTGGCTTATGTTACTGTGAGAATTCTAAGGTGACATCATCACTCCAGCTCAGCAGAAACTGAGAACAGAGTGTGACAGTGTGAAACCCATTTACCTGGCATCTCACAAGCTGCCTCTCCCTGCCTGCCACTGATTTTAAGTGGGACTTTATTAACCCTTGGGAACAAGGGGTTACACCTATAGTCCATATTAATTATGTAAAGGGGTCTGTATGAAGAAAATAAATTAGGTATTTACCTGGCTTTAAAATTGGGGAAATAGCATAGGCCCAGGAAGGGGGAGAATCTCCCCCCCTTACCTCATGGAACATAGCAAGTAAGGGAGGGGACAGCATATTTTTTTTATTTTAGTCTTTGGTAACTGTGTAAGGCCCACTAGGCACAAGTGCCTGTTTTCAGGGGTGACCTGGGAGCACTGGGCAGTTAAGTGACTTGCTCAGACTTATACAGTATGCAAGTGGAGGTTGTGAGAATCAAACTCAGGTCTGGTCAACTGGATGTACCAAGCTCTTTCACACCTCATTCCTCTAACCTCTAGGCTATACTAACAGCCCTTAATAAAGGACTTGTACCATTCCAATGAAAGCCCATCAGAACCTGGGCACTTTAAAGTTTTACTATGGGAAATAGCTGCTTTGAGTGCCTCCACCATTTTGGGAGCCAGTAGTCTATCCGAATGGTTCTGCAAAATGGTAGGGAGTGAAAAACAAGAAAAAAAACTTTTGACTTGAGTATTATCTGGTGGAGTGGGGGCCATATATAACTGAGAGTAAAAAATTTGGAATGTTTCTTAATACTTCCAAGGTTGACCGAGCAGCCTTACCCTGTCATGGAGAATCTAATTGCATGATGCAAGAAGTTATTCTATGTCCCCTCAATCGATGGGCTAAATTCTTTGCTCCCTTAGGGCCTCCCTCGTCTCTATATATTTAAAATAGTACAGTGCTTGCTGCACCTTTTCATCCGGAATTTTCTGTAGTGCAGCTTTCAATTGGCATATCTGGTGCCGACCAGCTGAAGAACTGGCTTCCGGTGCCTGCTGAAGATGTTGCAACTCAGTTTGTAATTTAAGATATGTGGCTTTCCTTTGTTTCCATTTAAAAGATGAATATGCTACAATTTCTCCATGGATGACTGCCTTCAAGGTATCCCAAAGAATACTTGAGGAGACACTCGGGGAGCAATTTTCAGTTAGGGTCCGTGAAATTTTAGTGGTCAGCATTTTTTTTTTTATTCATCATCTCTAAGTAATGATATATTTAAGCACCATATGGAGTTTTTCCATGCAACATTTAAATTAAGTTTTAATAGTGGGGAGTGGTCCGAAAATAACTGGGGGCAGATGGTCATATCATGTAACCAATCTGTATGCTCTTTAGAGATAAAAAAAAATAATTTAATCTAAAGAACGTGTTAAAGTGGGATGACTAAAAGGCATATGCCCTTACAGTGGGAGAAAATGATACCAAATGTCAGTCAGTCCCAGTGATTCTTGTTGAGAACAGAAAAACTTTTGGGCAGCAGACAGATGATGGGCTGCAGGCACTGAAGAATCAAGCCGAGGAGACAATGTTAAATTTAAACCCCACCCACTATTAAGCAACCCTTAAACATGTCCAGAAGCTTACTATTACTCCCTAAGAGGTACGGACCCAAGACTACTCCACATCCCATATATGCGCACTACCAAGGGGCAGGCAGCTTTTAGCTACAGAATACCACAGATCTGGAACGCTCTACCTACCCCCATAAGACACGCACAAAATCCCTATCAGCGATCCCGATTACTCAAGTCACATTTCTCCTCCAGCTGCTCCTGTTTAAGCTAATTTAATCAATCTCTCATTCTGATATGTTGTTGTAAAATTTGTTCATGATTTTTGTATTGTACCACACAGCTATCTCCTGTATGTAAACTCCCGGACCTAAGGCTCCAGGTGTACACTTTACTGTATCCTAATTGTTATTGTAATGCACTATTTTCAATGTAATGCACCGGGCCTCGGCCCCCAGGTCTCAACTGGAATCGAGCATGTTGCTCAGTATGCCTTCCTGGTAAATCTAGTAAATAAATAAATAAAAATGTCTGAAATTTGGCAGGGGAGGCCTGTGAGGGAAAATAAACATTTACCAAGGTGACCGCCTTCCCAAATAGGAGGCCTGTTAAAATTACATAACATCCCGTATGGTCAACATATTGTGTTTCCATCTGAAATTGAGTAGTTGAGGGAATCAAAATTGCGGTGCCCCTATGTTTGCCCTTCCCATAAGAGGAAGCAAAGACCTGGTACCTGCCCCCCCCCCAGGATAGCTTCAGGTGCTCCCCTGCAGTTAAATGGGTCTTCTGAAGAAATATGACCTCAGAGGGTTGTCATCGAAAATACTGGAAAAGCCTTGATCTTTTAATGGGGTTATTAAGCCCATTAATATTAAGAGATAAAAAATCTTACTGGTGTGAAAGCTATAATTAGCATTCATTACATGAAATCTCTTTATCTGTGACCCTCTGACCTCTCAACTAAGCCCCTAAGATTTTCACAGTATATCTTGCATATTCAAATACCTTTTGTATACAATATGCAAGATAAGCCTTCAAGAATCTCACTATCTGTATTCCCCTACTCTCCTACTTCCCCCACCCCAGAATACAATCAAGCACCTTTGTCCCCAACCAGCTGTAGTGACATAGAGTGTTCCCCACTGTATCAATGTTTGTACTTTAATTAAAAAAACTACAAACCTTTTTCTGCATTAAAATTAAGATCATGGTAAATCTAAACCAAGCCAATCAGGCTATTTGTAGTAAACATGGGGTGAAAAAACAACTGTCATGCCTAAGACTAGAACTACAGTATATACAAAACAAATCACCCCCCCAAACACAATTGAAAAATAAACAATATAATGTCCATACAAGCAGAAAAGGAGGGATCAATTCTAGGGCTTCCATGGCAGGGAAGAACCAAATCTGTCTCCCTATCGGCGCAACCTGCAATCCTGCAGTGAGCACAGGAGAAAAGCCGGGGGCGGAGAGCTCCCAGGCCTCCGGGAGGGGGACACATATAAGCTCCCAAAAATTAAAAGAACATTTGGACCTAAAAAGAGTAACATAAATGAAAATAATAATGAAATATTGATAAGGAAGTCCCCTGAAACAAAAGGATAATGAGCTTCCTGGCATAAACAGCTATCTACTCCTCTCACACATTCTCAAAATAGAACAACATAACTCCAGCCTGGTGGTGCCGAGGGTTGAGGCATTGGATGCCACACCTTGTGCCACACTGCGACCTGGGTTCAGAAATGGACTCGGGCCACTGGGGGTCGGCAGGGGAGAGGGTCGATTGAGCATCCCAGGACTGCTGTCCTACCTCTGGGGTGGGCAAGAGAATGCACATCAAGCTGTAGCGATGCCTGGTGATGACCGGGTGTAGTACAGTGCAGTGCATAGAAGGGAGGAGCACGGCAAGATGTCAGCTTATGCACGGACGTCATTGCACTGTCAGCTCCTGGGAAAAACTGGAGGAAAAAAAAATGGCTGGGTGCGACCGAGGCAGCTTGATGGCTGTGCTTCCACCGACCCTGAGGACGGTCATGGAATCGTGCTGGGGGGCCTGGTCCAGCTCAGCTTGGAGAGGCATGAGAAGGCATGGGGAGGCCCTCCAGTGGGCTGGGGTGGCTGCATCAGACCCCCATCGTGTGAGTGAGCCTGCTGCTCTCCGGGGCGGTGGAGGCAGGCTGCTGCATGCCCCCGCTGGGTGTGCCAGTTATGCTGATTCAGGTTCTTTCTCAGCCTGATCGGTGAAAAGTGGCTAGTCTGGTGGAAATATGGGAAGCTGATTTAGGAGCTGAGTTTCGAGTATTCTTAGAGGTCACCACCATCTGCCAGTGGGATGGTTGAGTAACAGCCGAGGCCGATGAAGAGTGTCTAAATTTAAATTGCAGACTGTGCCGGCTCAGTTCTTCCCTTGCCTCCTCTGCCGATCCAAACTCCTTATGGCCAGTTGGAAGATGCACTACTAACTGAGCTGGATATGGGGTGCTAAATTTATACCCTTTATCCTTCAGTGCTGGTAAAATATCAACATATGGCTGCCTGGCTCTCATTGTTTGGGGGGCATAGTCATCAATATAAATACAGGTTTGCCTGTAAAAGACTTTCTGCCATCGCCATGCAGTCAATAAAACCTTTTCTTTAGTGGCATATCAGAGAAACCGAGCAACTGGGACAGGCACTCAGGTCCATGGGCTTTGGGCCCAGAAAGCGGTGCACCATTTCCATTTCTAGTGGGAAATCATCAGGTAGTTCTAAGGCCATATGAAGCAGTGTTACAACAAAATCTGTAATGTCCTAGTCCTCTGATTCATCTGGAATACAGTAGATCCTGATATTTTTTCATCATGTGTGGTTCTCTGCACCCTCTTGATGGGCCTGAATCTAGGCCTGTTGTTCTTGTAAGGCCTGTACCACAGTTTCCAACTCATCCACCCTATTTTCACTGCTGTTATCTGGCACTTTGAGTCATCCGTTCTTTGTTCAGTTGAGGTCACATCACGACGGAGTTCCAAATATAAATCTTTAACTTCGGTCCGAAAAGAGAGTAATTCCTTATAGATCATTTCTAACTTCACTCTCTTATTTTCAGGTGGTTTCGATTGTGGAGTTTTGCTGTTATCTGCACGGTCGAGAAGATCCACTGAAGCCAGGGAGTGCTCTGATTCTAAGGCCTCGCCGGCCGAATCCCGATATTCATCCTGCATTGTATACTTCCTGGTAAGAGCCTTTTTCCAGCTCTACCAGGGAACAGAAGTTCTATTCCCTTCTGCAATATTTCAAGATTGAAAAAGCACAGTATTATGGTATTTTTGGGGCAGTTTTATGCTAGGGGAGTCTGGAGCTAGAACGTTATGCTGCCATCTTGAGGAGAGCTCAGCCGGAAGTCCGAACATCTTTTTTCCTGAAAGATGCTATCCTCTTGTACCTCACTTATGCCCTTGAGGTATTTGAAGGTCTCTGTCATAGCCCCCTCTCTCTCTCCTCTCTTCCAGGGTATACATATTAAGGTCCTCTAGTCTCTCCTTTATGACTTTTGGTGCAGACTCTGCATCATTTTTTTTGTCTTTTTCTGAACTGCCTGTACTCTGTCCATATCCTTCCAGAGATGCGGCCTCCAGAACTAGACACAGTAATCCAGATGGGGTCTCACCAATGATTTGTGCAGTGGTATCATCACCTCCATTTTTTTGCTGGTGATACCTCTCCCTATGCACCCCAGCATCCCACTGGCTCTCCCCACAGCCTTTTCACAATGCTTGGTCGCCTTTAGGTCATCAGATATGATTACCTCCAGGCCCTTTCCTCTTTGGTGGTTGTCAGTACCTCCTCCCATCATGTACTCCTCCCCTGGGTTTCTGTGCCCCAAGTGCATGATTTTACAATTCTTTGCATTGAATCTTAGCTGCCACACTCTTGACTACTCCTCAAGCCTGCTTAGGTCCCTCCTCATTTTTTTCATCCCCACCTAGAGTATCAACCCTGTTGCAGATCTTAGTATCATCTGCAAAGAGGCATAGTTTCCCTTCTAGCCCCCCTGCAATGTCACTTACAAAGACATTAAAGAGGATGGGTCCAATACTGATCCTTGTGGCACCCCACTGGTCACCCTCCTCTCCTAGGAATGAACTTCTTTTACCACCACCCTCTGTGTACTATCCCTTAACCAATTTCTGACCCAGTTTACCATCTCAGGACCCACTCCCAGTCTGTCCAGCTTGTTTACATGCCTCCTATGTGGAACGGTGTTGAAGACCTTGCTGAAATCCAGGTAGGCCACATCCACCGCCCCTCCCTGATCTAATTCCCTGATCACCCAGTCAAAGAAATCTATCAGATTTGTTTGACATGACCTTCCCGCTGTGAATCCATGCTACCTTGGATCCTGTGATCCGCTGGATTCAAGATATACACCAATCCTTTCCTTTAGCAGTGATTCCAATTATTTCCCCACCACTGAGGTCAGGCTGACTGGCCTGTAATTGCCAGTCTCCTCCCTGCTCCCACTTTTGTGGAGAGGGACTACATGTGTCCTCCTAGAGTCCTCCAGAACCACTCCCGTTTCCAGAGATTTGTTGAACAGGGCTGTCAGTGGTTCTGTGAGCACCTCTCAAAGCTCATTTAATATTCTTTGATGTATCCCATCCAGCCCCATTGCCTTGTCCATGCTCAGTTTTGCAAATTCCTTTAGGACTTTCTACTCTGTAAATGGTCTGGTGTCTGCCTCCCTTCTATCGATGCTCCTGTTGCTTAACTGAGGTCCTACACTTTCCCCTTCTTCTGTGAATACTGAAAAAAGATTGCTGCTTTCTCCAGGTTCCCCTTTGCACACTCCTCTCCTTCCCCTTTTAGCCTAAAATTCCCACTCCTGGTCTTTCTTCTTTCACCATCGTACCTGAGGAATGTCTTGTTCCCTTTCATTACTGCCTGGGCTATTTTTTCCTCTGTGCCTTTGGGCTCCTGACTGATTTCCCTGCTTCCCTCCATTTTTCTAGATATACTTCCCTCTTCTCCTCTCTCTGTGTTTCTTTGTGCCTTCTGAATGCCAGCCTTTTCACTCTTACCTTCCAGGCCACTTCCTTTGAGAACCATGGTGGTATGAGGACAGAGAGACATACAGTACATCAGACACACCACACAAGAAACAACAAGCTAAACTGGCCCACCAGCACAGTGGTGGAGCTTCTGCTTGTGACGTTGATGACCCTGGTTTGGGAGTGAGCCCGGGTGTCAGAGGGCTGGCTGGGGGGAGGTTGAATGAGCATCCCATGGACAGCTCTCTAACTTCAGGAGGAAGGGTCAGTGGCACCTGGCATTCAAGTGACACCCAGTGAAGTCTGGGTGTACACCAAGCCAGGGACCACACAAGCAAGGGAGGCAGATGTCTGCGGGGTCATGTGTGGGAGCACATAGGCCCATATGCTGTCATCATTGCATGTCTGCATCTCAGGGGGACCCGACACAAGGGAAATCCCTGTGTGGCAGTGCTGAGTCCTGACTCTGCTCCTTGCCAAATGAAGCCATGGTGTTAAGTCTTGGGGTGGGTAACATAGGTTGATTTCAGTCTCTCCCTGGAGCCCCACCATAGAGAGTAAGTTATAGGCCTCCATGTCAGGCAGCTGATGGACAACGCTGGTGGAAGTAAGTGGAGGATAGAGTCAGGGAACATCGCCACCTGCAGTTCAGTGCAGTAAAGAGTTGAAAAAAAAAAGAAAGAAAGAAACTTGAAGTCTTTTTGGTTTTTGCAATTTATTTAAAAAGTATAGCTCAGCTGAGATGCAGCATCTAGTTTCTAGTGGGGCTTTGCTTCTACCCATTTCTGCAGCAGGGTGGACTGGAGCACTTAAAGGTTAAGTGACTTGCCCATGGTCCCATAGTGAGTATTTGGCATTAGTGAGGTTTAAACCTGGATTTTCCAGTTCTCAAGCTGGTGTCTTAAACACTGGACCACAAGACATGAAATCAAAGAGTTGCTGTTAAAAAGTTGGAGGAGTATAGTCAATTCAAGCCAACTACTAATTAGTATGGTAAAACAATGGGGGACTTTTAGGTGCAAATAAACAGCATTCAGTGACAGGTGTGTACTGATCTGCAGGAACTGAGAAATTGTTTCAGCAGATCAGAGAACAATTAGACACTTCAGAGCACTATTGTGTGGACCAGAATGTAGGACCACACAAACAATTCAAATAGCATCTCTACCTTTAAGCATGAGCTGAAGCAATCCCTAATCAACACTAGAACCTGTGACTGCAGACATGCATAAGACACTTATACCCCTCAGTAAGGCACTGGTCCACATAAGTACTCCACTGTGGGAAATCAGACTCCCTAACTTTACCGATAGGATTTTAATCCACCGCAGATTAGCCCTTACTCCCACCTTGTTCCTCCCAGCCCCTTTCTCCGCGTACCTGAGCTCCATTAATTCAATCCCATCCCTGTGACTCTCAACCTGTTCCTACCCCCTCATTTTCTCTCCCCCTCACTACTGTCTCACCACCCATTCCTGCCCTTACCTCATACTTACCTCACCTATCACCTTTTGCTTTCCTTTCTCCAATTTTTCCAGCTCATCTCCAGGACTGTCTGTTGATCCTCTGCTCCTGCACCCATCTCCCTCCTCCCTTTACCTGAAACTATTTTGAAGAATTTGGGACCTGAAACTTGTGACAATGCCTGTTCCCAAGGCAGTTGGTTATACCTGTACTCAGCTGTCATAGTTTTACTGATGTATGTATTTTGGCTGTTTCTATGTTCCCCTTCCCCCAGGACGCACCTGGAATTGAGCAGTACTCTGCTCAGTGTGCCCTCCTGCTAAAACTTTTAAATAAATAAATACCTCTCAGACTTGTTAATTGCAACTGCTTGTAATCATCTACAAAGTTACTGTCTTGTCCAACTGGTATTTCTATGTTAGATATCTGTATTTCTGTCTATGTGAATCATACCATTGTAACTGTTGTAACTGTTATATTGTCACTTGACGTGGAACCTCTGTAAAAGAGCTCATAGCTCAAAAGTTAATTCCGCAGTGTTAAATAAATAAAAAAATAAGTAAAAAAATCTGAACATTCAGACCCAGGTGTGCAGCAGGCTGATTTGCTCCAGCTAGTTTGCACCTGGGCCTGAGGGAGCCATATTGGAAGTCCTGTGTTGCAATGTGGTGCCCCTTCCTGTTGCTACTCACTTGCCCTACACAAATGATCAGGTTCAGTTTGCAGGTATTAACTGGGTGAACCTGAATCACAAGATATAGAGGCAATATGAGGGACCTGCTTACACTAAGACAAAGGGTGAGGGAGGAACCAAAAGTGACATTTGTCACTGAGTTCAGTCAGGTAACAGAGAATATGTGCTATTATCAGAAAGCAGTGATAAGTGCTTCCTGCAGACCCCATACTCTCAGAAGCCATTGGCCCTTGCCCAAGGGTTACTTTTTCAAGAGGGAGAAATCTCCCTGATACTTCAGTTCACAGTCATTTTGTCAAAGAAAAACCTAGACAGAATATATGAATACCACCACAACCATCTGACTTCTTCTGATCTGGGAAATGGTCAATCTACAAGCTAGCAGTACTGGGCAATACCCGTGAACACGCTTCAAAACATGTCAATAAAAAATGGATATCAGGGAGTTCATAAATTCAAGATAGAATGTATCATCTATGTGATATGGTTCCCATGTAAGATGCTATATACAGGGATGACGACACGCGATCTTGGGAAAAGAATACAAGAACATCTCATCTCCATTCGAAGCAAGGAAAAGGTGAGAACACTTTAGAGTGGTACATGAGGAAAATGAAAACTTGCTGAGATTTAAAGGCATAGAATTTGTGAAACCTAAATGAGGTGGGACAGAGTAAAAGAAATCCTGACAATGGAAGCCAGATGAATCTACTTTTTATCAGTCTGACACCATCAGGTCTAAATGAGGACGTGAACCTGAGGCCATTTCTGTAAGAAGTTGTACTTGTGTGTGCTATTCTTTAACTGCTTTATGACTCAGTATGGTGCAGTAATTTGTACTGTAGTCATCTGTACCACTAGGTAACATGACATAAATTTGACAATAAAAAAGTACTGAAGCTCTGGATATCTCTTTTAGTTTTCTTTTTTAATAATTGATTTTACTTTTCATGCACTGTGTTTTTGTGACCTCAGTTGGATTGTACAGGAATTAGAAACATTGTTTGCATTTTGTAATGCCAAAATCCAGGTATGATATTTGTACTTGATGTAAAATCAATGGAAATGTTTTTAAATGATTATTTAGGGGAGTGTACCTTTAATTACCCTGTATAAACTGACTGCTAACATCCAAGCTGCACCCCTGAGGAAGAACCAGCTCAGCTCAAAACTGCTAGAGAAGTTGTTGGTTGCTGTCCTCAAGTCAGTGAGCATGTGAGTTTGCTGTGTTCTTATTTTTTTAAGTTCAGTAACTGTTCACTAAATGGAGGTAATCTACCTATCTACTTTGCAACCTACCACCTGCTGAGTGTTCTGAGAGTCCGCTAATTCTGTGTGTTTGTGTGTGTGTGTGTGTGTGTGTGTGTGTATGTGTTTGCAAGGAAGTTTGCCACTTCAGGAGGAGCACCAATTGCTGTCTTACTGAGCACACCAAACCCAGCGACTGTCTAGTCACAGCACTGCAAGCTCTTCCAGTCCAACAAGTCAGTCCCCAAATCAATAATCAGCTCCAGTCCTCATCCATCACACACATTCTTCCATCAGAAATCAGCCCTGGTTCTGTTCCATTTTGTACCCCCGGAATTAGTTATCACCCTTATGTAGAATATCAGTTCAATTTCAGTTTTATTTGTTCAATCTTAAAATGATTTTCACAAAATAGAACTACAATGAGACTGACATACATATAAACAAAGACAGTAAATACAATCCATTTTAACATATAATATACATAGAACCACAAAGACACCAATAATGTGTAAAATAGCAAGATAAAATCAGGTGGATGAATCCAGGGGACCTTTAAGAGAAAAAAAGATACCACCACAGCATCAATATCATGTTTTATGGACATTTAATGTTTGTCTCCTAATATTTCTTGTTAGGAAAACAAAATTCCCTACAGAATGTATAATAGTATAATCCTCAGAGGAAAGAAGAACCTTAATAAGTTCCATATCACTGGATGTTACTATTCCATTAATTATTGGAGAGAACCACTTGCGCCTAATCCCGGAGTACCAGGGGCACCTCAAAAAAACATGGGCCATATCCTCCCTTTCTTTCTGTTCACATGCACAAAACCTATCCGCTGGAATACTAGAGTTCTTATATAAAGCATTTCTAACATTAGATTCAAATAATTCAAGTCTAAATCTATCTAGAATATCCACCCATCAGTACCCCATCCTTGTTCACTAAACAACCTTCCATCCCCAGTCCACATGGAACTAATGACCCTCCAACCCTATCAGTACCTTAATCAGTCAGGCAATGTGATCACTGGAGGACTGGTGGGGGATAGAGGATTCAGCATCTTAGCTCCACTCCTTTGGGGAGGGAGGGAGGGTCACTGCCTGTGCTACTACACCACTATTTGGGTGCTGTGCAGTAGAAGCATCAAGGGAAGAAGGATTCTGGCTGTTCTCCACATCAGCACACTTTGGATATGCACGCTTTGAGCCCCTAGTGCAGAGGTGTCCTAGGGGAAGGTATAAACCTGATGGACAACCCCCAGTGTGTCTGCAGTATGATTCCAGTGCATTCTTGAGGTCCACCACACCAACTGAACACCCCACCATATAGTCTTCCTTTGGAAGAAAGATGCCCATCCAGGTAAGATCAGTCTGGTGGCCTTGCCTCAGGCGGGTAAGCCATTGGGCAAAAGGGGACAGGACAATTGAAGGTGAAGATGGGTCTGAGAGGTGACCTGTGTCAGGGTGCAGTGCTGATGATACAGAGGAAGAAATGTGAATCAGGAAAAACATTTACGAACAGCAAGTACTGTTTATTAGTAGCACATAATACATAACAATATTAAACTCTGGTAGCTCCCCATGTGTTTCTCAGGCTATATAACTTACAAACAGCCAAACACCTCCTACGCTTGCCTTTCTGTTGCCTGGTGAAAAATATCCTTTGAACTCCTTACTACCTTGCTGAGCTAACTGTTCATGTAAGGCATGTAAATGATGGCAAGTTTCCCACAACACTGCGAAGGCCAAGCAGTCACAATATCACAAGTTTTCCATGACTATCATACAGTACTTTTTAATGTAATCCAGTACAGCATTAGTGAACACTAAGAGAGTACATCTGGCTGCTAAATGAGACACAAAGCCACATTTAGTGGGTTTAAACCCTTGCAATAAGGGGCTGTACTTCCTCGGTAGCCTCCACATGTATTTGTTAATGTTTTAGTATGTTGTGCACACGTGTGTGGGTGAGATGGACCTCTGCACCTGTCTGTGAATGTTTAAGTTATGTAAATGTCTGTAACTGAGATATAAAACAGACGTCTGGAATGTAAAAAGACCAATAATCATAGAACATAAAACAAAAGATTAATACTGTATGAAAAAAAACAGAGTTGCAGTCATATTAGTGCATGTTTGTATTGTAATTCAGGCTTTCAAAGTTGAACTAGACAAATTCCTGAGAGACAATGCCATTAAAGGTTACACTGCTTGAACTGGGGCAATATTTTGGCTAGTAAGCTTTGATGTGTGTCCATACAAAAATTGAGACTTGTTACTGTCAGGCCACAGGACAGGTGAACCAGATGGACACTGAGTCACTTCCATGATCACTAAAATGCTATGTTACTATGTTATTCCACATTTCCAATAAACAGCTTTCAGTTGCAGTTGGGCTGGGCACATACAGTTTCTAAGATTTTTTCTTCTGACTGCTAATGTTCGGCATTTCAGCTGATGCCTGACCTTCATAATACCTCCCACTGCTGTGTGGTGACCTATATAAACTTTACAGAGGCTTTGGTTTTTCAAATATCCAGCCACTAGAGAAATTTTGGACTAAACAAACAGAAGCCATGTTGGTCTGGCTCCAATAAAGCAGTCATCTGTAACTAATACTGTATTATTAACACTGGGTGAAATTTCCAACTTTCAGTATCTTGATGAAAAACAGACAATAAAACAGGCTCAGTGACTTTTCTTAACCTTTCTTCTAACATGTATTTTACTCCCCAAGACTTCCAGTTCTGAACATTAAATTCTGCAATGACAAAACAAAGATTATAAGTGTGTCTCTCATTTACTTTAACAAGTATTTTTTTAAACTTTGTAAAAAAAAATCTTTACCTTATCTGCCAACAGTATTCTGAAAAACCTTGTAACCAGTTCAGTACTACTACTTTCTCAAGTTAATCATGTCCAAGCTCACAATTTCTTCTCTAGGTAAAAAGGACAGTCTCAAGTATAACCATACAGTGTGTCCTCCAGCAGCCTTATAAGCTGTGCTCTCAACTTTGCAACCAGTTTATACAGGTACAATTCTGGCATCTCTCAGTGTTATGAGTGCCTTCTCAAGTTTTCTGGATGAGAAAACTGCAGTCTTCCTAAACACATCTCTGCCATGTCATCTGAATCTGCCAGCATCCTAATCCTACCTGTGCCCACCTCCAAATTTATGATCATTTCTTCCTGTCTTGACTACTGTAAACTCTATCTTCTGTGGCCTGTCTCCTGTGGTCTACAATCCTCTGTGTGTCAAAAAGTCTGCCACTTGCCTCCTCACTTACACTTTCAAGCTTGATCACATCCCTCACTATAACACTTGCCAGCTAAAATATCCCTACTCATCTGTAATGGAGGAGTGGAGGTTTCTGAGGGGAAGACTGGGCTGTGGCTTGGCCCCTCTAGGTTATTAGCCTCCCTTCTCCCTCTCCTTATTTTTCTACTCCCCCCATTTCTCTGTACTCGTGAACTCCCTGTCCCCCTTTCCCCTCCTCCACTCCTTCCCTCTCTACCTCTGCCTCCTCCTGTACTTTACCATTGCCTCTTGGCTTCTTTCTGGCAACTCCTCCTCTCTCCTTCCCACTTCTATTCTTGAGCAGTCCCTCCATAGAGGGACTGCCCCATCAGCTGTGAAGTTCTCCTTTTGGTAATGGTCTCTTCTTCTAAGAAGACATGCTTCTAATTACTGATGTTGGTTCTGAACTGTTCATTACCTTTTGTAATTATTATGTGCCATTTCATTGTATAGTCTATGTGACTATATTCTTCTCTAAAAATATTATGTGTGTGATATACATATATATTTAGTAGAATTTACTAGGAGCTAAAGGATATAAGGGGGCTCAAGGCTCATCGGGAATATCCCCCACACATGTGGGCAGTTTAACCAAAAGTTGGCAGTTGTAGTAGAGACTGTCCAAGGTATTTTTGAAAGAACCTAAATTTGGACAGTTAACTGCTATTTTAGGTAATCTATTCCATGCCATTGGTGTTCGTAGTGTAAAGAAATCATCTCTTTTAGCTATATGAGATGAATTTATTTTAATTTTTTTATCTTGTGATTTTAAATTTCCTCTTGCATTACTAAATTGTAAGTTGTATTTTGACATTAATTCAGGATTTTGTAATATTTTATACAATAATAGTAAGTCTCCCCTCTGTCTCCTAGCCTCGAGGGAATGTAATCCAGTTTCAAGCAATCTAGTTGGGTAACTTAAGCCTGTGAGTCTAGAAATGTTTTTTGTTATGACTCTCTGTACACCTTCCAATATTTTAATATCCTTAATCAGGAAGGGGGACCAAAACTGAGATCCATAGTCGAGTATATGCCTAACATAAGTTGTGCAAATTGGAATAATTTGTTCAGTCTTGCTCACAAATGAGCATTTAATTTTGGTTACCATTGACCTAGCTGTTCTTGCAACAGTCCTGCAATGGTCAGAAGAAGAAAGGGAATTATTAACTGAGATAACCAAATCCTGTGCTTTGTTAACTGATTTTAATATTGTCTGACCTAAAATGTATGAATAATTAGGATTATTCCTGCCTAAATGAAGTACTGTTCATTTGTCGATGTTAAGTGCCATATCATTTTGTACTGTCCACAACTCAATGCTAGCTAGGTCAGCTACCAATGATAGGTGTTTATTAATGGTGTTAACCTCACCACCTAATATAGTATCATCAGCAAATTTGATGATACTATTATTTATATTCTTATCCATGTCCTGAATATACAAGTTGAATAGTATAGGCCCCAGTACCTGAGTCCTGAGACCCTGAGGTACCCCACTTCCAACTAATCCCTCACTTGATGATACATCATTTATGTGTACTCGTGTTCTATTTAGCAGCCAGTTTTGAATCCATCTAATAATATCAATATTAACTTGAAGTTGTAATAGTTTATTTATTAATTTACCATATGGTATTTTGTCGAAGGCCCTTAAGAAATCAAGTAAAATAACATCAGATGGAAAACCATTATCCATACTATTACTGATGTTATAATAGCAGCTTAGTAGGTTTGTAGTACAAAATCTTCCCCTTTTGAATCCATGTTGGTTATCTTTTTTATTGAAGCAATCTAGATGTATTTCAAGTCTATTTTTAATTAATCTTTCCATAAGTTTACAGCAGTGAGAGGTCAGGCTTATTGGCCTATAGTTTTCAACTGTTCCCCTGTTACCTTTTTTATATATTGGTACCACTGTCACAGCTTTTCAATCAATTGGCACAAGACCATCCCTTTAGTGAATAGATAAAAATGATTGTAAGAGGGTAGGCTATTACTGTAGCTGATTGTTTTAGGAAGATGGCATTAATCTTATCAGGTCCTGCACTAGACTTAGCATTACGTTGTGACAGTACAGTGATACTTCCTCTATTGTAAATGGAGGTTCAGATGATTTATTCAATAAGGCTGGAGAGGAAGGTTGAGTTTGTGGTGAAAAAACAGAGCAAAAATAATCATTAAATTTGTCTGCTACCAATTTATCACATTCAATTGGTTTATTATCGTCCAATATTGGCCCCATAGTTTTCCCTTTATTCCTACAATTAGAAGTAATATAGGAATACAATAGTTTCCTATCTTTTGTGTGTGCTAATATATATATATATATATATACACACACACACACACACACACTGGATATGTTTATATTCCCCACTATCCTTCCCCCAGGATGCATCTAGAAATGAGCTGTTCACAGCCCAGTATGCCTCTCCTGGTGAAACGTTTGAAATAAATAAATAAATTAGCCTCCACCAAGGTGAAAAATTGGGGCATCATCCTGGACAATAAGCTAACACTGGAGGCTCAGGTGGTGGTTGTCCGGAGTGGCTTTTATCATTTATGAAATATCAGCTGGATTAAACCCCTAGTCCTATCTGATGACTTGGCCACACTGGTACACATGTTCATGACCTCAAGATTTGACTGTTGCAATGCTCTATACTTTGGGGTCGGGGATGGCTGCTGTGACACCTGCAACTGCTACAGAACACTGTGGTCCTGTCATGTGTCACTGGCACTGTGCAAACTGCATTGGCTGCTGGTGAAGTGGCATATCTCATTTATAGTGGGTGTTCTGACCTACAAGTCCATGCACAGGATGGGCCCAGGTTACCTGTCAGAGTTCTTGCATTCTCACATTCCTAGTCATCATCTCTGCTCCAAAGAGGAAGGCCTTCTGGCAGCCATGAGGGCCAGATAAAAATTGTCTGGGGACCAAGCTTCTGAGGTGGCAGCCCTTGTCCTATATAATTTTTTGCCCAGAACTTTGAGGGAAGCTCCCTTGGTGGAGGCTGTTGGATCTGAAAATGTTCTGTTTATGCAAGAATTTGGGGCTAAATGAGTATATCAGGTATAAGTATTTAAATATTTATTTATGTTTTCACTGTATTGAATAGAGTTGAGAATATTCAGTATTTATGTATTTAATGAATTTTATTATTTTGTAATGGCACCCTGGGGCTCTGGGGAAGGGAACCACAATTTAAATTCATAAATAGACTCACTGTACCCTACCTAAACATAGAAACAAAGACAGTGACACCAGAAAAACATCAACAATCTATCTAGTGTGCCTGGAGTTCCCTATATACCCAGGGACATATTGTCTATACAGGGCATTACCCCTCCCAGTCCACCCCTCCTGCTTCCCTCCCTACTGCTACTGACATGAATAACCACCAAACCCTTCACTCTGTCCCAGCCATGCCTGAAACCATTTATGGTCTTGATTCCCACCACTTCCGCTCGCAGACTGTTCCATGGCTCCACCACCCTTTCCATAAAATAGAACTTCCTCATATCCCTCTTAAACCTTCCCCCCATAGGTTCCACTTATGATGTTGGGTTCTTGACTCTGTATTCCTTTTAAATAATTCCCCACAGTTCATCTTGTTTATTCCCTTCAGGAACTTGAAGGTCTCTATCACATTCCCCCTCTCTTGCTTGGTCTCCAGCAAGTACATGTTCAATACCTTGAGATGATCTTCATAAGATCTGCCATGTTGCTCCTGAATTCTACCACCAAGCTAAATGGTTAGCTATCCTAGCAATTACACTGCTATGTAAGTGATAAGACATGATGGGATGTGTGTTGTGCTGTCTCAACGCACACCCAGGGGCATTGCTTGCCATAATGCCACAGGTGGTGTGCCTTCCATCCCTGAGTGTGTGTTGTGACAGCACAATGCACAAACCCCTGAGTTTACTGCACTTATGAAACTGACAAAAAAACCCTGTTACCTCTTACAAATCTGACACTGACAGAAATGTGATTTGTAAACAATAATGAATATTTACAAGTATTTAAGCTAATATTATTATTAAGTAAGTATCACATTAATAATACTTAGTTCTTCCATTGTCTTTAGCTACAGTTAGTGAGTGTGACAAAATGGCTGCTGTTTGAAATGTCAAAGTTCCGAAGCTGCTCATTGATATTCTAGGTGAACTAAGCCCCGGCTGCTGGGCTCATTTTACCTGTGCATTGTGCTCCCACAACACATAACACTGAGTCAATCAAGGCTCAGTATTTAACCTACCCCTTTCATAAATTCATATAAAACTGTAGGGGCACCAGGAGCGTCTCTGCAGTGGAGCACAGTCGCAGTTCTGAAGTACTAACATACTAAAATGCCAGCAGAATAGGCCTAATGGTCTTTCGTGTCTGCTCGTTTGGTCAGCCCCCACCCTGGGTGCTGACCTTGCTGTCCCCCTTGCCTTCTCTGGCTTCTCCCTTCCCAGTTCCGGATATTCTTGCTGCATTGGATTTTGCTTCCGAACCCTTCCCTGTACCTGTCCCACCCTCTTGAACCCCTCCACTGTCTCTGCCTCCACCAGCCCCCTAGGTAGTGCATTCTGGCTCTACCACCCTCTCAGTGAAGTAGCATCTCCTCCTATCTCCCTGAATCTTCCCCTCCAGCTTCCACCCATGCCCTCTAGTGGCCCCTCCTCCTTCCTTCAAGCACCCTCACTGTTCCTCCCTATTTACCCTCTTCATGTACCTGAAGACCTCTATCATGTCCCCCGGTCCCTTCTCTCTTCCAAAGTGTACATATTTAGCTCTTCGAGCCTCTCCTCATAGGTCCTGTCCCCCAAGCCCCAAATCATTTTGGTTGCCCTCCTCTGGACCCTCTCCAGGAGGTTAATGTTCCTCTTTAAGTGCAGCCTCCAAAACTGCATGCAGTACTCCAGGTGCGGCCTCACCAAGCAGTTATACAGAGGGAGTATCACTTCCCTCCTTCTGGAGGTGATCCCCCTAGCGATGCATCCCAGCATCCTGTTGGCCTTGGCTGCTGCCCTCCTACAAGTCTCAGAGTTGTTCATCTTGACATCCACCACCACCCCCAGGTTCCTCTCAGCCATTGAGACTTGTAGTATTCCCCAGGGTGTACACTTGGCCTGGGTTTCTGGCCCCCCAGGTGGAGTACCTTGCATTTCCCTGCATTAAACCTCAGCTTCCACTTTCTAGACCATCTTTCCAGAGCCTCCAGGTCCCCCTGCAGGGCCACCCTCCCCTCCTCCCCATCCACCACCGCCCCCAGTTTCGAGTCATCTGCAAAGAGACTCATCTCACTCCTGATTCCTGTCCTTATGTCAGATACGTAGGCATTGAACAGAAGGGGCCCAAGGACTGATCCCTGTGGGACCCCACTAATGACCCTCCTTGGGGAAGAGACTATCCCACCAACTACGACCCTCTGGGTCCGGTCCTGGAGCCAATTGCCTATCCATCGGATCATCTGGTTTCCACCCCATTTCTCCTAGTTTATCCAACAGGCCCACGTGAGGAACAGAGTCAAATGCCTTGCTGAAGTCTAGAAGAGGACATCCACTGGTCTACCCAGGTCCAAGGCACTTGTCACCAGTCATAGAACTCCACCAGGTTTGTCTGACATGATTTCCCGGGATGAATCCATGCTGTCTATCGTCCAGGCACCCTGACTTATCCAGGTCCCCCCAGCCTCTCCTTGACAATGCCCTCCATCACCTTGCCCACCACTGATGTCAGGCTGACAGGCCTGTAGTTCCCTGCCACCTCCCTCGATCCCCCCTTGTGGATAGGCACTACATGCGCCACCTTCCAGTCTTGTGGCACCCACCCTGTCCTCAGAGAGATGGTGAAAAGCTCTGCCAGGGTTTCGCCAGGACATCTGCAAGTTTCTTCAGCACTCTAGGATGTAATTTATCCGGCCCGGTGCTTTCTCCGTCTTAAAGGGAGCTGAGGCTTCTCCTCTCTCTGCTGTGATTTTCACTTCCAGTACCTCTTCTCCCTGCTTAGCCCTCCCCACCTGCCAGTGATGCCCCCTCTCCCCAGACCTGCCGATTGGTAGGGGCCCCTCCTCATTATCTCTGTCTCCTCCATGTATGATGCAGCATCCCATTTTCCCTGGTGAAAACTGAGGTGAAGTACTCATTTAGTACCTCAGCCTGCTCCTCTGGGTCTTGTGCCCATCTCTTTCCTGATTTAATCCTGCTAATCTGCCCTTCACCCTTCGTCTTTCCCAATGTATCTAAAGAACCCTTTTCCCTCTCCTAATTTCCCTGGCCAGGTTCTGCTCCTTCCTTGCCTTAGCCACCCTCACCACTCTAGTGGCCCTTCTAGCCATCAGCTCATACTCCCTTGATCCCTTCACTCCTTGAGCACTTGAATTTCTTATAGGCTGCTTTCTTTCCCGCACCACCTCCTGGACCTCCCTGGTCCACCAACAGGGTTTGGGCCCACCGTGATTATTCTTACTCTTGCACAGGTGCTGGTAGCATCCTGCACCCCTCTCCTGATGATTTCCCACCTACTATCAGTGTCCATGTCTGACCAATCCCATCCAAATGCTCCTAAGGATCCTTCCCATTTCCTTAAATCCACCCCCTGAAGTCGGTTACTTCCGTCTTTGTGCAGCCTTCTACCCTCCTAGGTCCAGGCAGAACCAGACCGTGGCATGGTCACTCCCCACCAATGGGTCCCTTCCTCCAGGCCCCAATCTGGTCACTGTCTGCCAGGACCACATCCAGTACCCGTGCCTCCTGGTCGGTTCCCTCACCTGCTGAGTTAGGAGCGCCTTGAAAGACATCCAACAACCTCTGTTCCCTGGTCACAGAGGATGTCATAGTCTCCCAGTCTGTTCCTAGCATGTTTAAGTCCCCTAACAGCACCACCTTTCCTCTGCCCAGTCTGCAGTGTCTCCTAACATCTGCCACCAGACTGTCCTCCAGCTCCTCCGCCAGGGCAGGGGGTCTATACACCACTCCTATTTTTACTCTCTTGCCCCCCCTTGTTATCAAGGTGACCCAAATCACCTCCATGGTTCCCTCCGCCTCCTCTACTCCCCCTATGCCAATGCAGTTTTTTACTATCATTGCTACCCCTCCTCCCCTTCCCTCCCCCCTGTCCTTCCTGAACATAGTGTAACCCTCCAGGTTCAGGTCCCAGTCATGTCTTGCAGTGGCCCAAGTCTCAGTGACCGCTGCCACATCCACTGCTCCCTCAGTTAACATCACCTGGAGCTCAGGCATTTTATTGCCCAAGCTCCTGGCATTTAGCAGGACTACCTTCCACCCTTTCCCTATAGTTCCATTTCCCCTGCTCGTGTTCCCTTGGGGATTCTGTTTTCTCCTGGTCTGCACTTTGCCAGTTGGTCTTTTCCTGCAATCCTCCTGGTCCCCAGGGGGGTGGAGACAGAGTCCCTCCTTTATCGGCATCCCCTTGACTGCCTTTTCTCCCATCCCACCCCCCTTCACAAGTTTAAACCCCACTTTTCACCAATGAACTCCTCTATTTTCAACTTAAGGATTCCCCTCCCCTCCAAATTGAGATGTAGTCTATCTCTAGCATACAGCTCCTTATCCTCCCAGGTTTCCCCCCAATCCCCCATCAACCCATACCCTATGTCCTCACACCACTCCCTGAGCCACTGGTTTATCTCCCTAATTTTTCTTTTGTGTTCCCCACTAGCCCTTGGCACTGGCAGGATTTCTGAGAAGGAAACTGTGCATCCTATGTCATGACAGACCCTGGCAGCTCCTGAATCTTGCCTGTATCTCTGGCTCGCTATTTCCCTCAATGTCATTTGTGCCCAGGTGGACCAGTATGTCTGGGAACCCCACAGTCCTTTGCCAGCTGATATACCTCGTGCTCAGCCCTGTGCACCATTAGTCCAGGAAGCATCTTGTTCTAACTGGCCAGGCTTCTCCTCCTATCCCATTTGATACCCCTGATCATGAATCCCCAGCAGGAGCACTCTGACCACTCCTTTCCTCCATTCCCCCTTCCATGTCCCTCATCCTTTCTACTGGCCCTTCCACCCAGCTGGCTCCTTGTTCCTCCCCCTATCTGTGTGCCACATGCCCACGCTCCTTATTTACCATAGCCCTCCCTCCCTCCAATCCTATGCCTCTCCTCCTCCTGAGTATCCTTCTGTACCTTGTTAATTCCCCCCTCACTGCTCACAACTGGTCCTTCTCCCCCATCTGCTAAACTAGCCTGGCTCATCCTCCCTTCCTTCCTGTCTCCAGTTAGTTCCTCCTTGCTCATCGTGCTCCCCTGGCCTACCCCCTCAGCTCTCTTTACTGAATTCTCTTTGTACTTCTGGTCCTTCTTTACCTTTCCTCCCAACTGGTCCTTCTCCTTGCACTTTCCTCCCTCTTCCCCCTGCCCCTCCTGCTCCGATTCACTGCTCCCCCCATTCTCCTGCATTCCAGGTCCCCACCTGTTCTTCCTGCTATCTGGCCCCTGCCTCCTGCCCCCCACTCCCACACCCTTTCTGTCTCTAACCACCTCTGTCATGGCTACATCCCCCCCCATCCTTGAGCAGAAGAAGAGAATTGAAGTGGTTACTAAGTATAAGGTCTGATCCTCCTCCCTGCCTTGCTTCCTTCTGTCCAGCACTGGCTATCCGCCTACTTCCCTGAGAATGTTGTCCCTCTGTCCCCCCTTTGTGAGGGTCTCCAGTTACCTGCCTGCTTCCTTGGTAGTGTCTTTTGGGCCCCTCTGTCAGGGTCCCTATGTGACCCTAGTATTCTCCTGCACCCTTTCCCTATTCCCCCGCCCCCAGTGCTTGGTGCAACCCTGTGGAGATTTCCAGCCCCTTCCCCAACCATACCACCCCCTTCCCCTGACTTTCTCCTCATCCCATAACCTCCTCCTAAGCTGTGCTGGCTAGTGGCACACTGGGCAACCCAAACTTCCAAGCCCAGTCCAGTATCTGGCTGCTCCAACACCTGTGCACCCACCACCCTCCCAAAGATGCCGCCCTAATGATGTGTGGTTCCATCCCCTCAAATAGGGTTTCCTTGGGTGAGCCACCAGGTTCCCCCTATTCCAAGATACCCCTACTGCCTAATCAGGTCACCCACTAATCCTAGAGACAGTCCCACAGTACACCAGTAACTCTGTTACTAGGTGCAGTACAACACATTAAACATGTAAGGAAAATGAACAACTCCTAAGCTCCTCTCCCGGCCTTTAAATTCAACCCCCGTGGCTAGAACTACATGAGCTGCACCAGCAGCCTTTTCCTC
This sequence comes from Neoceratodus forsteri, assembly GCA_016271365.2. Taxonomy (NCBI): domain Eukaryota; kingdom Metazoa; phylum Chordata; order Ceratodontiformes; family Ceratodontidae; genus Neoceratodus; species Neoceratodus forsteri. Next base: position 1,267,561,251 of record CM057449.1, on the reverse strand, counting down.
AATTGCAGGCAGGTCTTCCCCTATAAATTTGCAGACTTCTGGGGAGGGAGGGTGGGGAGGGTGGTCTTGGGCAGACACCTGACAAGAGAGAGTATCAGCCCTGTGTCTCCCTCCAAGCCCTGCAGCTAAAGAACCAGGCCCAAGCAAATCCCACCAAACAGGTTTTAAATCAGAAGAAATAGGCCTCTACCAGCGCAGCCTGTTACAAAGTGAAACATCCACAAAAAGAGCCCCACTTACAGCCACTAAATCAGTTTACAAAGATCCAGGATCCCCCAGAACAATACCCTGCTAGCCCCTTAGAAGCAAGAAAGAAAAGAACTAACCTACCAAGTAAAATCCACAAGAACCCTGTGAAAACAGCAGCAGCTACTGTCCTGGAACACAGCTGATCCTGTCTTCTTGCAGTTCTTTCTGAGAAGACAAAGCAGCTAGCACCTCAACCTGATTTAGCCCTGCCTCCACTCAATTGGCTGAGTGAGACCTGGCCAGACCATTAACACCCCTCCCCCACTATGAACTAACCTTTACAGCTAATGGAGTCAGCACAAGGAATCAAAATTCAAGTCAAAGCCCCCAAAATATGTTTACTGCCAAAGGAAACAGTTATCTAATTTAATCAGCTTCACTAACACCAAATCAAACTAGGCTTGAAATTAACAGAGATAGGTCTCCAATTCAAATAACCATTTCCAAGCAAATCCCACCAAACAGGTTTTAAATCAGAAGAAATAGGCCTCTACCGGCGCAGCCTGTTACAAAGTGAAACATCTACAAAAAGAACCCCACTTACAGCCACTAAATCAGTTTACAAACATCCAGGATCCCCCAGAACAATACCCTGCTAGCCCCTTAGAAGCAAGAAAGAAAAGAACTAACCTACCAAGTAAAATCCACAAGAACCCTGTGAAAACAGCAGCAGCTACTGTCCTGGAACACAACTGATCCTGCCTCCTTCCAGTTCTTTCTCAGTAAGCTTTCCTAGTAAGCTCACAGAACAAGCTCAAACATGGTTGTCAACAGCAACAATGATTAAAGCAGCAGAGGGTGCTGGAAGGACTATTGTCATCATGAAGACAGTAAAAAGTAACTACAATACCTATCTTTATTATGGGTTAGCATGTGGGTAACTCTGTAAAACAAATAGTGTATTGATTTTAAGTATTTCACTTTTACTGACCTAGCTATTAAATTACTATCATGAGCAAAAAAACAAAACAAAACACAGTGTTAGGATTGTGCTTATCAACTATCTACCCCAGCTTACTTCTAGACCTAAAAAATACAGAAAAATATTTTTGATGAAGATACAGAGACACATCATATAATCACATTTAGTGCAAAAATATCAGAAATACTGTTCTCTCACTAAATAAAATTAAAAAAAGCGGTCAATGAAAGCAGCCATCAAACCAGGCATTTTGTTCACTTTTAAAATGTATGTCCAGTATGACTCCTTTCTAACACCAAGAGAGTCTGAGTCCCATCCTCTGAGGTTCTTTGATACTTTTTCAGTACCAGTAAATCTGAGCTTGTGTGAGCCATTCCTGTTTTCATGAAAAATGGCAAGCAAAGGCTTAATCAAGATTGTCTTGTGTTCCCCTACCCTCACATAACATTTCTGTAGGGTTTTCTTATTTAGATACATCCAGAAGAACACTCAGATAAACAATCCCTTCCATGTCACAGCTGATAAATTCCTTGACTTGAATCTCTTTCTCAATTTTTGGATTCAGAAACTCACTAGTACCTCAGCAACTCACTCCTGGCTGTATACTCTTTTATTTGCACTGACTGCACTTTACCATTGTATTTATTTGTCTCCCCATATTCTCCCCTGGGTCACTTAGGGAAATGACACTTGGCTCAGTGTGCTTTTCCTGGGTACCAATTTTCATTAAAAAATAAACTACAGATATAATAACAGCATTTGCATTGGTTATGGCTATAGCACCCTTGGGAGATGGGTGGCAGCCATCTGCCTAGGAGGTTTGTAGGCTGACAACTGTGCACAAGGCTGTCCTTAAGATTTTGAACTCTATGCCAGAGACCCGGAATTGGGAGCAATCACAGGTCATTGGGAGCTGGCTGGTGGGTGGAGGAAGATAATTGAGTATTTCAGAGGATGCCGTCCTTCTCCAAGGAGAGTGGGTCATGTGCTCTGCTGCACTACTGCCACCTATGTTACTACAAGTGGTGATGCAAGAGGAGCCATGAAGGGAAGGTGGGCTCCTCTTGACTGCAATGAGAGGAGGCTTGCATGTTGGTGTCACTGGAAATCCACACCTATGAGGCACCTGGGGAAGGGAGAAAACAGTGGAAAAGGAGTGCTGCCTGAGGCAGGCCCTGCACTCTCTACTGGGCTTTCCTACCAACCTCAATCTGAGCTAAACTCTCCCTGAAGCTTATGGAACCTTGGTGAGCTCCAGCACAGGGAGAAAACTGTAGGGCCCCAGAGATGGCAGTGACAAGGCTGGAGAGGACACTTTGGATGGGGATCAGTTGAGAAGAGATGGGAGCAAACAAACAAACAAACAAAAAAAAAAGATTTCTAGCTGTACCATAAACCACAAAGGGGTGGGGGGGGGGCAGTATGTTTCCTACAAGCCTTATCTGTTCTAAGAATATTATAGTTTTGTAAGGATCTTCTCTAGTTCAGAAAACAGAGAGGCTGTTGGTACTTACATTAACTTGCTCCTGGGGGTCTGTAGTTCTTTTAGATCTGAACAGCAATGGCTACGTGTGTGTGTGTGTGTGTGTGTGTGTGTATGTGTGTGTTCTCCACTGAAAAATGCTGCCTTAATAACTGGGACTATAACCCCTTTAGTTTGAATCTTAATTTATTGAGAAATCAGAATTACAACCTTTGAGCTAAAAGCTTATTTACAAAGGAGCCTCGTCAAGCATAAAAAAATCAAATACATGCATAAGAGAAGACATTAGCAGCTAACAGGCATTGTCTAAAATATATCTAACAAAAGGACATAGGACAATTCCACATCACATTAGGACAGGCAGAGGACATTAAGTAGTACATATCATAGGTACAAAAGGCTTAGGGGGGTACAGTCACCAGGGCAGGGAGAGATAGTTAAAGTGTAAAAAGTGCATATATGTACAAAGGTAGTCACTACTCAAGGTAGCAGCTATATAACATTGTCTTTTCCTTAAGGGTAAAAACATGTAGAAACATCCATCAAAGCCAGTTCAATCATCAAGAGTATTAGGCTAAGGGAGAGTGAAGGAGGAAACAGCAGTAGTTAGCAGAAGAGAGGGTCTAGGGAGGAATAAGAAGAGGGGAACATGATCAGAGGAAGAGGTGGGGAAGCAGGTGGGTGAGGATGTAAAAAGTAGGAGGAAAATGTGACAGGGGGAGGAGGGGAAGAGGGGGGAGTGGTACAGGGGTAAGAGGTAGGGGTGGAGCATCGAAGGAGTGTCTAGACAGTCCCAGGTGAGTCAGGATAAGGTCCAGGGACAGGAGAAAGAATAGTTTCAGCTGGGGTTAAGTATGGCAGAAGCAGCGTTTAGGAGGGGGAGATGGAATTCTGAAGTTTGGATTTGAAGTGACTGAGGTGCGTGAGGCTTGTGCTGGTGTGGGGGAGTTCATTTAGCTAGGTGGGGTCCTTACTGCAAAGGCTCACCTCCCCTAGGCAGTTCTTCTGAAAGGCACTGCTAGGGTGTGTTTTGTTACACTTCTTGTGGCATGTTCCGCTGGAGCAGGTTGGAATAATGCCTGTAAGTCCTAGGAGGGCCTTCTTCCCTAGCAGGTAAGACTGGAACTTGATTCGATCCAGAAGTGGTAGCCATTTAGTCTTGATGTATAATTTGCAAGTGTGCATAAGGTGATTGGCATTCAGAACAAATCTACAGGCTTTGTTGAGGGTCATGTGGACTTTGTGCAGGCTGGTATCAGAGGCCTCACAGTATACCACATTTCCATAGTCCAAGATAGGTAGGATAGTACCTCTGACTGCTAGAAAACTAGCCTAAGGTGTAAGGCAGAACTGTAGCCTATACAGGGCCCCTAGCTTCCTGTTGGCAGTGGAAGTTATATTGCGTATGTGTTCGTCAAAGGAGAAGGGCTCGTCAATTGTGACACGTAAGTACTGGAACCAGTGCATCTTGACTCTTGAATCTTGACTGTAGCTACTTCAGTCTTTTCTGAAAGTCCATATCTGCATTATGATTGCATTTGACCTTAAGAAATTGCCTCCAATAGAAACTGGATTGGACATGGACCTGTACTGCAAACCGACAGACTGCAATACACTTCTTCTATCCAGTAGCTGTCATCTCTGCCACACAGTCAGAAATATACCTAAGAGTCAATTTCTTAGGACAAAACATAATTGTAGTTCAGCTAGGTTTTTTTTTTCTGTTGCCAAAGGGATTGTAGGGCCATAGTAATTTTTTAAATTTTATTTAGTTTTTGTTAACCAGGTAAATGCAGGTAAAACACAATGCCTATTTTCAGGCATAACCAAAGAGAGTACTGACTACACAGCAAATACAGGCTTGTAAAATACTGCAAGTACAGCACAAACGTACAGTATAGATAATCATAGAAAATGCAACAAAGATACAGAAGTTATAGATAATAGCAATGCATAATCCTAATAAAAAACAAGGATTATAACATTATGTGCAAATACAGGTATTAATGTGTACAGATGTTGTCTTAGCTCATTCCTGAAGAGCAAATTAGAGGAAATATTGTGCATTCCAAGAGGAAGAGAGTTTTAATAAATAAGAGCAAAGTAAGACAATGCCTGTATTCCCATTAGACAGATGTCTAGGCAACAGCTAATGTCTGGGTCTAAAAATATTAAAGTCCTTGAGGAGCAAGTTAATAGTGTAAATACCTACAATAATAGAAATAGAGAAGATACCTAAAAAGAATTGAAACATTCTTGGAATAGAACAGGCTGTTAGGGAAAATATTGCTAGCCCTCCCATATGGTCCATAGAAGAGTGTGACAAATTCCTTTCCTCAACTGATTATGTAAAATTATTTCAATGGGCTTATGCAACTAAGTGTAGTGTTATGCTTGTGCAACTTCTTGATAAACCTCTGTGGCCATTCGCCTCTCTATTCCATGGGGAATACCACCCTGTAGGGGTACCGAAGGCAAGGAACCCTGGAGGAGGGTTCCACCTCTAGAGGCGATGCAGGAAGGATTCCCTTGGCTAAAGGTACCTTAGGAAGGAACCCCAAGGAGAGAGGGGAGCTGCTGGAGGAGGGGAGGATGGTGGGGCCAAAGGAAAAAATGCTTCTGAAGCAAGCTGGAGAGCCTGCCTTAAAAAGCTCCAGCAGGGGGTGTGGCTGGTTGCTCCAGCCCACTGAACCACAGGTGAAGCCTTTCAATTCAATGGACTTATGCAACGTAGTGTAATGCTATGCTTGTGCAACTTGTTGATAAATCTTTGTGGCCTTTTGCCTCTCTATTCCAGGGGAAATGCTACCCTGTAGGGCTACCGAAGGCAAGAACTCTGGAGGAGGGTTCCACCCCTAGAGGTGTTGTGGTAAGGATTTCCTTGGCTAAAGGTACCTTAGGAAGGAACTCCAAAAAGAGTGTTAAGCAGAAAATATTGCTCACTAAAGCCAGGGAGCATGACTGACAACTGGAGGGATGACAGCCGTCAGAGATGAACATAGACAGACATGGGCTGAGCTGATAGGGAGGAAAGCTGAGCAGAAGGGCATAACTTCCTAAGGAGAGAGGGAATGGCAAAGGAGAGCTATCATGCCATGCAAAAGGGGAGTCACCATCCAACTCCATCTAACAGCGGAACCTAAGGATCTAAGAATCTACTGCTATATAGACTAACTAGTATTATGACCTTCAGCATGGAGGAGAGGAAAAAACCTTATGAGAAGGAAACCTCTGGGAATCCAAGACCTAGGTCACCTTCCCCCAGGTATGGTATATATTTAGTGATGACTCAGCTACTGCAATTTATAGACAGAATTCAGGGGAGGTGTACTATTCCAGTTTGGAGGAAGGCTCTCACTCTACCCCTCTAACGGGAATGCTATGAAGGGCTGTGAGCACACTCTGCAGCAACGGGGTACTCCCACATGGAAGGACCATCCCCCAAGGTGGAAAGAGGAGAGCAAGAACTTCTGAAGGTGCTCAGCTGGCCTACACAAGCCTAAGAACAGACCAGGTGAAGCTGAGGTGGCTGTAGGGAGAATAGCTTAGAAGGTGCCGCCAAATACACTCAGCAAGCTAAAGGAGCCCCCTTGGCCTTAAGGGCTCCACCCTTCACAGCTGAAGTCTTAAATAAGTCTTAAATTCTACATTGAGAGATGCCACTGATACATCTGCATGGCTAAAGGTCAACCCAGAGTGAGGACATTCCCACTATGGGCCATATAAGAAGGACCCTACCCTGAGTTTCACATACTCAGGATGAGGACTTTGTGGGTGCAGAGTAAGACCATTGGCTGCAAGGCAGCCCTGACACATAGCAATTTATGGGCATGGTTGGCATGCATCCAGTATGGAAAGCATTTTGAAAGATGACAGGTCAGGTATAGCGTACATAGAATCCACATGTAGGTCACACTGCATATTTGAAGACCTGCACTTAGGTCAAACAGCACATAAAGACCCATATTTAGGTTGCACTTTTACTTTTCTTTCCTGGAATGCAGCAGAGTAACTGAGGGATGCAAACCAAGCAGTACCACGAGAGAAGCCAAATTATTGTGAAATAAAGATTTCCCAGTATTGTGACAAAAAACAACCCCAAAAGGAGTGTGGAAATATATTTCGAGACCTCCATGTAGATCAGCAGGTAGCAGCAAATAATTGAATGAATCTGGACAAATCGGAATGCATAAATGATTTAAACCGATAACGAAGCAGGAGGAAATGACAGTAGAGCAATGATAAAACTGGCAGCAGAGTCACACAGCACTGCTAGAAATGCATGCAGGGGAATTAAAAAGCTGGGAGCTGTAATTGCTGTGTGGAGCCAGACACTGAAAGGAGCCAGGTGTAAACAATTAAGGAAAGGTGTACACAGGGAGACTTCTACAGGCAGTGAAACAGCAAGAGGAACTGAAAAGCACATAGAAAACAAATGCAGGCAAACTGAGGGATTGCTAAAGTATGATAAAAGTAAATGGGAAATGCTAAGTGTAAGGAATAGCAGTATGTAACCTTGCAAAGCAAATGCAAGCAGGAGGCTAGAAAACAAGAAAGCCCAAAAATAAATGAAACAAAGGAAACACAAGCAGGAGAGCAGGAGAAAGCAGATACAAACAACAGAGAGGGAAGCACAGATTGCAGCCACAGGAGAAGCAAAATGACATAGGAGAGGAGGAGAAGCACAAACCAGGCAGAGGTTAGCACAAACAAGTAGAAGTCCAGCACAAACCATGCAGGGTCCAAAGCACAAGGGGACAAATACAGAAGAAAAAGAGGGAAGGGTAGGGCCTCTGGCTGTAGCAAAGAAAAAATACTTCTGAAAGAAGCTGGAGGGCCTGCATTAAATGGATCAGGCAGGGCCCATTGAACCACAGGCAAAGCCTTTCAAATGGAATTTGTTGTTTTCTTTGTTCACTTCTGTGCACATACTGTAACATTTTTTTTTGTTGTTAAATAAGAATGATGCCCCTTTGTTTAGAATTCAAAAGCCAAGAGTGGATTTGACCCAGCTTAGAATGAGAGAGCTGTTACCTGGTGTTATGGGTTTTTATCAAACAAAGGGGAGTGGCTTTATAACTGGATCATGAATAAATAGGCTAGTCTGCCAAAACTGAAGTGTTCTCCGCTCCTGTTTGTTTGCTAATGTGCAGCTTAATTGTTTTGAGAGGCCCACCATTTATTTAAAGGTCAGACAACCTTGAGATGTCCAAAAGCTTTCACAAGGGTAGGAGGAGCAGCTCCATAGGTCAGGCCACATGACCACATGTGTAATAAAAGGATGGACAAGCCCTGTGAATGGAAGCCATTTTGTCCTGAACTGTCTGTGAGCTTGAAAGTTAGATGTTAAAAGCTTTGAATTCAGCACATGAGAAAAGACCTGCCTCAAGCCTGTGTGACATTCAACATTATCAACAAAGGGGATTGTGTGCGTGAAAGAACACCTCAACAACCACCAGAAAAGGCCAAAAGCACCTCAGTTTAACATCTCACTTGGATGCAACCATGGCAGTAAAGTTGGAAAAGGACATACATCTTTTAAGCCTTTCATGCCAGTGCCTTTGCCCATTTTGCAGGGCCTAAAAAGATGAGGACAACTGGACCTTCCATCCCCTCAGTGGTTGCAACCATGATATCATATCCAAAGGATGGCACACTTTGACAATACAGCACCCTGTTAATGCTGCACTCAAGTGACAATTTTTTATTTTATGCATGACCCCAATCCTAACGTAGGACAAGAACCCTAGCTGACAGGTAGACGTGCTACCAGCTGAGTCACACTGATGTCTGTCTTCTTCCCCAAAATATCTAAAGAAGGCATTATCATTCTTCGTGTCCCCCTCCACAGTTTTGAATTCTGCCTCAGTTGTTTCCTCTGATGCTGTCTGTCTGTCTTGGTAAGCTTGATTATTCTTTGCTAACCACTTATTTTTTGTACTTTTTAAATGCTGCCCTATTTGCCGCTATAACATTCCTGACCTCCTTGGAGAGCCAGATAGGCATCCTGTACTTCATGACTTTACCCAGATTACTTACTCTGAGTTAAACCTGCAGGAGTTCTGTCATCCTGTACGAGTTTGTGGATTTGTTGGGATTTTAAACTATGATCTCTTGGCTTGGACTGTTGCATTCCAAATGTTGGACTACACTGTTGCTTGACAAATGTGATGATAAAAAAATAGGATTTTTGGTCAGAGTTAACATACCCCCTTTATGAGTGAATTAATTGGGAAAATGTGTCTTCTCCACAGTCTTGTGCAATAAGTAGAATTCTGATACTGTATTTATAAAAAATACAGTAAAATGGAAATTACAGGAAGTAAACAAATTGACATTTGAAAATGTAATATAATACTAAACACTAGTGCTTTCTGTATAATTCCTAAAGTGTTTCTGGAGATACAATTGTTTTCTTAAATGGTATTTAACAGGCTCCCAGTTAGATCAGTTGATGCTGAACATGGGAGTTGACTGTGTGATACAGGGAGTGTGCATACACTGTCAAAACTTGTTGGAAGGCTGCATGCTCTAGTGGTTAGTGCACAAGCCTGGGTAGCAGGAGACTCCATTTCAAGTCCCATCATAGTCAGTGATTTACTATGCGACTGTCAAAACACCTCCCAGGATGCCTTAGCTAGTCATTGTTGGCTGAAAAAGGGGAGATACTGTTGATGGGGGACCTGAATATGCCAGATGTTAACTGGAGGACATGTACTGCAGCCACATCCAAGAGCAGGGTCATTCTCGATGCCCTGCAGGGGGCAGACCTTAGACAGCTAGTGCTGGAACCCACTCGGGAGGGAGCAATACTAGACCTGGTACCCTCAAATGGAGAGAGGATCACAAATTTAGAAGTCGGTAGACATCTGGGAACAAGCGACCACTGCACAGTGTGCTTTACAATGAGCACAACCATGGAGATAAGCCATACAAAAACAAGGATACTGGACTTTAGAAGGGCTGACTTTGGCAAAATGGGTGAACACCTGAAGAATGCACTAGCAAATGGCCAAATAGGAGGGGGGAAGAACAATGGAGAAAATCAAACTGCCATCATAGAGGCAACAAGTCTTTGTGTAAAACAAATAAAGAAAACAAAGCGGAGTAAAACCACTATGGTTCTCAAAAGAGGTGGCAGGGAAGGTTAAGGAGAAAAAGGCTGCATTCAAAAAGTATAAGGAATCACAGAGGGAGCATGACAGGGAACTGTATCAATTAAAGCAGAAAGAAGTAGGAAAGGCAGTCAGAATAGCAAAGGCACAAACCGAGGAAAAAATAGCCAACTCGGTCAAAAAGGGGGATAAAACCTTTATAGGTACATTAGGAGCATAGAAAGGTTAAGGGAGGGATAGTGAAGATTAATAAAGGAGAGGGAGGTGGGCAGAGGGAGACAGTGAAAAGGCAGAGATATTGAATGAATACTTTTGCTCAGTATTCACAAAAGAAGATGAGGAGCAGTTACCTAAACCAGACAATAGAAGCACTTTGGGTAGGGGGGGTTGATACCAGTCCATTCACAGAAGAAAGATTCCTGAAAGAACTCCTAAAACTCAAGTTGAACAAAGCAATGGGGCCTGATGGGATTCATCCCAGAATCCTAAAAGAACTAAGGGGGGACCTAGTGACACCACTGACCACACTTTTTAACAAATCATGGGAGGATGGGGTGGTACCTGAGGACTGGAGGAGGGCAGATGTGATTCCCCTTTACAAAAGTGGGAGCAAGGCAGAAGCAAGAAACTACAGACCTGTAAGTTTGACCTCAGTGGTAGGAAAATGATGGAATTACTTTGAAAGAAAGAATTGTTGAGCACCTAGAGGCCAGCGGGGACAGGACCCAAAGCAACATGGATTTACAGCAAGAAGGTCTTGTCAGACTAATTCCAATTGATTTCTTTGACTGGGTGACCAAAGTAATAGACCAGGGAGGGGCTGTGGATATGGCCTACCTAGACTTTAGCAAGGCATTTGACACAGTCCCACACAAAAGATTAATAATCAAGTTAGCCAGCCTGGGAGTGGGTCCCAGGGTGGTAGCCTGGGTAGTGAACTGGCTGCACAACAGAACACAGAAGGTAATAGTGAATGGAACACATTCCAAAAAGAGGGGTTACTAGTGGAGTACCTCAGGGCTCAGTACTGGGTCCAATCCTCTTTAACATCTTTATAAGTGACATTGCAGAGGGTCTGGAGGGAAAGGTATGCCTCTTTGCAGATGACACAAAGATCTGTAACAGAGTTGATACACAAGAGGGGGTAGAAAAGATGAGAAGGGACTTGGCAAGGTTGGAGGAATGGTCAGACATATGGCAACTTAGATTCAATGCAAAGAAGTGCAAAGTAATGCATCTGGGAAACAAAAACCCAAGAGAAGAGTACACAATAGCAGGGGAGGTACTAACAACAACACAAATGGAAAGGGACCTGGGAGTAGTCATATCAGATGACCTAGAGGTAGGTAAGCAATGTGAAAAGTCAGTAAGGAGAGACAGGGGGATACTGGGATGCATAGGAAGGGGCATCACAAGTAGAAAAAGGGAAGTGATTATCCCTCTATACAGACAGTTGGTGAGACCCCATCTGGAGTACTGTGTGCAGTTTTGGAGACCTCATCTACGCAAGGACATAGACAGGATGGAAGCAGTCCAGAGGAGGGCAACTAAAATGGTGCAGGGTCTACACCAGAAACCATATGAAGAGAGACTGAGAGAGCTTAATATGTATACTCTTGATGAAAGGAGGGACAGGAGGGGACATGATAGAAACGTTCAAGTACCTCAAGGGAATCAACAAAGTCCAGGAGGGTAGCATCTTTCAGAAAAAGAGATGTGTAAGAACAAGGGGGCAGAGTTTAAAGATAGAGGGGGGACGGCTCAGGGGTAATGTGAGTCAATTCTTTTTCATGGAGAGAGTGGTGGATACATGGAACAGCCTTCCTGAGGAGGTCATTGGGTCTAAAACAGTGGGGGAATTCAAACATGCATGGGACAGACACAAAGCAATTATAGTGGGGGGTTGCAGGAAGCAGGCAGTTGGTTAACTAGAATCTGCAGCTTATCCAGTAGGTAGGGAAATGGGCAGACTGGGTCTGCCAAGTGGTCCTTTTCTGCCATCAAAGTCTATGTTTCTATTGTGAACTGAAATGCTCTTTCAACTATGTTCCTACTTTGCCTCCAATGCCCCCCCTCCTGATTATTCACTTTGTGTTGAACCTGCAGGAGTTCCATCATTATCCTGAAGTTCAGTCTTAGTGACTTGCTCACTCAGTCATATTGCCAACAACCTGGTCACAACTCACTCGGGGCTGCTTCCTTCAAATCCAACCACAAGCCCCTGCTCACACAGAACAAGGCCTCTTGGATATAGGAATCTCCCTTGTCACTCCAGGTACACGTTACCCATCTCTGTGTCAGGTTCAGGTTTACTTTAAACTTGGAAGTGCTCTTTGGAGGATGGATCATGGAACTGCCCAGCAAATAGATTACTGGTACTTATCAACGCACTGCAGTCATTAGTATATTAAATATAAAATAATTAATATTTACAAACAGAGAAAAGGTTGCTCAAAATTCCAATGCAGTGCACCAGTCAAAATTCAAGCTGGCAACTGAAGAAACCACACACACACACACACACACACCACAGATTCAAAAAGAAGTGAGGTTCCTGTGATAAATACTTCTTTTGATTAACGCAGCTCAGTATTTTACATCAAACAACAAGCACAAGAGAAAGTCTCAATGTTTTGAGCGTGCATGCTTTTTCAAGAGATCTAACATCCCCTAGTGTATGAAAACCCATACTAAAACACAAACAAGTACCAGGTATAGTTCATACAAATATCATGAAATCAAATAGCATATATTAACTATCTAATACCATTGTGCAGCTGGTGCATATTCCTGATTACCTTAGGGGTAGCACGTCAATACAGCGATTCTTTCTCAGCGAGTCAATAACAGTGAGGCATTAAGAGCAACTGCAATTATAGTGATCACTGCATTACAGTGACAGACACATTCAGTGATAACGGGTCCATAGCCTACCTCTAAGGTCCAGGTGTGCCTTGGAGGATATTATTTTAGAAACAGGGGGGGTTCAGGGATGCACCCCCCCCATAACAAGCTGGAATTGCTTAAATGCTCACTGGAGTGCTTTTCAGTTGATGATCTGGATATAGTAGCAGAGATGAGCCCTCGCTGCAGTTGCCAGTCATTGTATTTTGCGTCGCTATAAAGGATTCACTGTATTTGCACTCACAGTAATTCATTCGCTGAAATGATATGGAACCCTCCTTGGGCAATAGCCCTTACCTGTTTCCCTACTCGCTCCTTAAATTTCCTCTTGTCCATCCAACATAAAAGTTTGAAAAAGTGCATCTCACCCGATAAATGACAAATGTAGTATTACAATTCATAAATCGCTGAATTTTGTGCGTCTCACCTGTAGCCAGATTTACAAAATCCTTAGGTGCCCCAATGTTGTTGCACAACTTGCACCTACCACAACAGCTTCACACATTAGGAATACCTAGCAATCCTACTGAACATACATGGTCTTTCATTGGCATTGAAAGAGTGGTAGGTAGTCCTAGGAGTGGGGACACTGTTAAGCTGCTATCCCAATGTGAGGGGTACTGGATTTTTATGTTGAAAGCATAATCAGGCAGAGGCCTTAATGATAAAAGTGAGCTAGTGCCCTACTTGTAAAAAAGAAAATAAAATGAATTGATATAACTGCAACAGCAAAATTTAATCTGCATGAATTGTTCCACTATATTTAGTTGGCTGTGTCTATATTCATTTATTAAGTTTGCTGTGTGCGAACGCACAGTGAACTTCTTACTATAAGTGTCTTTTGAGGGGTGTGACACTGTCTGTCCAATGCAAAGTGCTCTGCAAGAACTTGACAGTGCCACACCAATCATCAGGCAGGCTAATTGTGATGCTGTTTTTTTTTTTCATGGTTGGGAATGTTCTCTACTTGAGAATAAAAAGCCTCACCAATCATATGGTGGCTTTTTCTTTGATGTGCAGAAGGAACACCACCCAGCAAACTGCTGATCGGTGATGTCCAAATGCTCTCCTTGTTTGCTTTTGTGCTGCCCCCCACTACCCACCATTTTACAGCTCATCAGGGCTCATCTGTAGCCGTGGTGCAGCTCCTCAATCATTTCTCCCCTCGGGGAGTGCTCTGCCTTGCCTGCACACCTGCAGGCTTCATTTTCTATTTTAAATTGGTTGCTTTCTCAGAAATGGTAAAAAGACTTGCAAATAACCATTAATGAGAGGCAATAGCTTAAAATATGGAGAAACACCTGAGGAGTTTCCTTATTTCCATTTTGGAAAGAATTTATTTGGAAATTGAAGGTATGTATTTTTTCTTTTAGCATCAGTTCAGGCAGCCCATTGGAATCTAAAGACCCCCATAACCTGTTGGAGAACATGTGGGGAGACTTGTCTCGGAAGCACATTTTTTCTGACTTTGCCCCATTATTGGCCCCTTTTGGAGAGATGTGGAGAATCATTTAACTCAAAATTTTAGTATACAGATAAAATTGGGTCCAGGGCATTTAATATTGTGGCAATATCCAGAGGAACTGAAGGGAAAGGAGGAACATTATTTGTGGTTGTTCCTAATTGTAGCTGTTGTGAAAACCTTAACCAAGCAATAGTTACAGCAGGAGTCTCCAGGGATGAAGGATTAGGTAATAATGATTCTCCACATTCAAAGACTTGAGAAACTTACTTTTAGTTTATCACAACAAAAAAATAAATATCAAAACAGATGGACCCAGTGGGATCTTTATAAAGGATTCCCTCAAGATGCAATTTGATAGCCCCCCACCTTTCTGATTTAATGGCACTATAGGCCAATTTGAGGAATATGGATTTATTTATTGGTTTTTGTTTACTGGGTAAGTACACTAGACAAGAATATTGCCTATATTCAGGCATGACCCGGGAGAGTACAGGCAGGAGAGAACAGAGTCAAACAGTATACAACAATCTGGCAGTATTTCATGACGCAGCATGGAGTGAGAACAAAACATTTGACAGTTTACTGACAAGTACAGTCCCTGTCAGTGACAACTAAGAAAAAACAAATGACATTACATTAATTAATTTCACCAGATGACACATCAATGGCTAATTGAACTAACATACAGCAAACAAACTTGAAATAAGTAGCTTTTATAACATTGGAATTCATGATGGAAGTAGGAACAAGCTGATTTTAGAAACAAGAAAGGAAACAGTAAGTGCCAAGGGGAGGAAAAGCTGCTAGGAGTAAATCTCAAGTTATAGCACAGGAGCAGCAGTCAGATTCTATTAGGTGGGCCCGAAGACCCAGTTTAAAGGCTTTGTGGGATTTGGAGAGTTTGATGTTTGGGGGATGGAGTTCCAGGAACAGGGGGCAGATATGGCAAACAAAGTTCCCCTTTTTTGTGAGATATCTGGGAATTTTAAGTTGGGTTTGAGCAGATGCCCTGAGGAGGTATGCTTGGGAGGGCTGAGTTAACAGCTTAGCGAGGTATTCAGGGGTCCCCGTTCTGATAATATTATCAGTCACACAGCCAGCAGACTAGAGTCTAAGCGAAACTGGGGAAGAGTCAATTCAGTTTAGAGTAGAGATGACAATGATGGGTAAGTCTGTGAGCGGAGAGAACAAATCTACTGATACTGTTACAACAGGTGCTCCATTTCTGGACAGCTCCTTTGCTAGCTTTAAGGCAAACCTGTGAGCAATATGTCAGAGAAGGGAGGAGAAAACCGTGTGCAAGGATTAAACAGTAAAAAATATTTCACTTTATAATACATCTTCAAATTACTTTTCATTGGACAGGTATAGGTAGATTAATACATTCACAAATATTAACCTTTTGTTTTATCAGGATATCAAGAAGGGTTTTCCCATTTCAGTCTAAATTATACTCCCTGCAGTATATAAATGGGTATGTTTTTCTCTTTAGAATTTGAGCAATTCTGGCATGCAATTTGGTGGATTGATTGCCTGACATAGACCCTTTGGTTGTTTCTGTTAGGTGCAGTTTGTTATTTTTATTTAAGGTATATGCCAACAACTAGACTGTTACGTAATTAGAAAGTTTGGTAAATATTTCTTCAATTTATGAATACTGTTGACGGTTTATGTATCAGATACTGTATGTACTGTCAAAATATGCTTTTAATAAAGGAAGTATACAAAAAATAAATTGATTACTTCCTGTGTCTTTGTAATTAAAGTCAGCAACAGGGGGTCCAATCCCTATGTCAGTACTAGGAACCCCCCTTCCCAGTATTTGCTTATCTATTTTTTTATGTATTCTGACACTGGGATGCCCACTCTCGGTGTCAGATGCTCCCCCACTCCCACTTTTCTGGTAATTAAACCCAACAATGGGGGCCCAATCCTCATGTTGGTACTAGGAGCTCCCACATCCCAGTACTGTGACACATTGGGGAGCCCACTCCCAGTGTCCCAAAATGTTCCAGTAATACATCGCTATATAAAAAAGGAAAACTGTCCCCCAAAGTCTTTTTTTCCTGCAAAAAAGGAAAATGGTCCCTCATCATCTCCCCTATTCCCCTCCCCATCCCAATCCTCCCACTGAGCAACCCACCACCCCACACCCCCCTTGCCCTATACTTACCATCTTAGGTTGGCGGCCATCATCTTCTGTGGACTGGGACATGTCTGCACTCTTCAAAGCCGAACCGTGAACTTAAAAATCAAGGTAAGCATCTTATAATGCTATCAATAGTGTTTTCAACTTATGTTGATATCTCAGCCATTTTTCAATATATTTGCACCAAATTTTCAACATGGGTTTTTAGGATCCCACCTCATGAACACTGGCACTGTCATTTCCTTACTTGGTCCAGAAAGGTAATTTCGCAGTCGCTGCATGGAATCACCTTTTGCAACTAAGTAATGAAACAACAGTGCCTGTGTTCATGAGGTGGGGTCCCAAAAAGCACATATTGAAAATTTGCTATAAAACAGCAAAGAAATGCCTGAGTTAAGCACGATCGTTGACATTTTTCTATGTATGCTTGCAACTTTGACAATTTGTAATATTTTCACTCCAAATTCACAACATTGCCATTTTGTCACAACCCCCTATGAACAGTACAGCTGTCATGCTTCACATCCTGCCCAAAATGTGTTTTTGCACCTGCGGCACAGAATGGCACAATCACTGTGCAAAATCACCTTTCGGGACCAATGAACAAAATGACAGTGGCACTCTTCATTGGGGAGGCCAAAAAGGCCATGTTGAAAATTTGGTGAAAAAACTTCTAAAAATGGGCGAGTTATACATGGGTGTTCACAATTTTTTTTATGCACATGTATAACTTTGGTCATTTTCAATATTTTCACTCCAAATTTTCAATGTAGCCATCTTATCACAACACCTCACAAACAGTACAGCTGTCATTTTTCACGTCCTGCCCAAAACATGTTTTTACACCTGTGGTGCGGAACACCATTTTCCCATGGATTTGAACTTTTTCACCTACAGGGTTCAGAAGACTATGTTCAACATTTGGGGTCAAAATATGAAAACAATTATAAAGTTATGCCCATTCATTGCAATTTTGGTATGCATGCTCGTAACTGCAGACATCTTAAATATTTTCACCCCAGATTTTCAACATAGCCTTCTTATTATCCGAGCTTCTGTATGTCATGGCTGACATTTTTCAAATGCTGTCAAAAATCTGTTTGCACCTGTGACACAGAATGGCATTCTACATTGCACAACAAATTTATTAGTCTTAGAAATCCCAAATAAATGTTTTTTTCTCCTAGCTTCAGTGTAGCTGTGTGTACAGGGTAAGGGCAGGCTAGCAAAATAAATCTTTGACTTGTGCCATCCAGAGGTGGGCGAGAGAGGGAGGGAGAGAGATAGAGAGAGATAGATTGCACAGTGTAGCTGTGTGTACAGGGCAAGGGCAGGCTGGCAAAATAAATCTTTGACTTGTGCCATCCTGAGGAGAGAGACAGAGAGAGAGAAAAATAAATTGCACAGTGTGGCTGTGTGTACAGGACAAGGGCAGGCTGGCAAAATAAATCTTTGACTTGAGCCATCCAGAGGGGAGAGAGGGAGAGAGAGGGAGATTGCCTGGGGGGGGCACAACAAATTTAACAGTCTCAGAAATTCCAAATAAAAGGTTTTTTTCCTGGCTTCAGTGTGGTTGTGTGCACAGGGTAAGGGCAGGCTGAAAAAATATATCTTTGACTTGTGCCATGCAGAGAAGAGAGAGAGAGAGAGAGAGACAGAGAGAGAGACAGACAGAGAGATTGCAGAGGGCCCGTAACAAATTTAACAGTTCCAAAAATCCCAAATAAAAGTTTCTTTTTTCATCTGACTTTAGTGTGTGTACAGGGCAAAGACAGCCTGGCAAAATAAATCTTTGACTTGTGCCATCCAGAAGACAGAGAAGGAGAGATTGTGGGGTGGTGGTGGTGGGGAGCCCACGAGAAATTTAACAGGCCCAGAAATCACAAATAAAAGGCATGGCACCTCTCCAGCCACCGCCCGAGACCTCCAGCCCGGATCTCAAGTCTACAAGCTGAGCCCCCCTCACCAGGGCTCTCAAGCTCCACCACCAAGGCAGACTCGGTCCCTGGATGGATGGCACCTCTCCAGCCACCACCCAAGACCTCCAGCCTGGATCTCAAGCCTACAAGGTACGGCACTAGCCTCCAACCAATTGAACGTGAGCGCCTTTTAGGGCTCGTTCCAATTGAACCAAAGCACTCCCTCTGCTTTATTCCTGATTCAAAGCCTAAAATTAGAGTTTTTAAGAACATTCTGCCAGAAATTGTATGCCTAGCTACAAGCTGTAATTGCTTTTATAAAGTTTGACCTGTTGTTAAAGCGTACTAGTGATTACAGCCCTTCCTTGCATTTCTGTTCTCTGGCTTCAGACTTTTGGAGCCCAAACCAAATGCTCCTTTGTCTTGCAAATTGGGCTCCCTGCTGGGCTGTCTGCTCCATTGTGCACAGCAGGCATATAATTCTTCTCTCTCTCTCTCTGTTTTCCTAGCTAAGCTTCCCTCACCAGGGCTCTCAAGCTCCACCGCCAAGGCAGACTGGGCCCCTGGACAGATGGCACCTCTCCAGCCACTGCCCGAGACCTCCAGCCCAGATCTCAAGCCTACAGTACAACACCACGACCAACGAATATCCCACCAGCGCAGTATGCTGGCTCCCACCCACTCCCACTCTCCCACCCTAGCTCGACAATCTTATTCATAGCTATTGGTGGTAACCTGTTGATTCATTTTATCTAACAGCCCATTTCCCCATTGGTTCCTTATAAACTTCTACCAACAGAGGTCTGATCTTACCATCCAGCTTATCAGCATGCTGTAACTCAGATGCCACTTTGCCAGCCCTCTACACTCAGTATTATTTTCTCCTAGCCCCCCCCAGCCACGCAGCCACCTTATCCTCAACTGCTTCCCCACCTGACTACTGTCTTACTTATATTCCTAACAATGTTCCCAGGTCCTCTGACCCCTTCCATCTCCACAAATGGCCCATCTGTCTCAAAGCCCAATACCTTCCCTGTACATTACACTGGAACATTGTTCCATATGCTGACCCCATTTTTAGTCTGCCATGCTCACTGCCCACAGCTACCTTGCCCCTCGCTAACAGCCAGGTCCAATCTACTAGTCACAATCCTTGCGGTTGCTTCTACTCCCCCCCGCAAGAGGCAGTATGCATGATAACGTCCCATCTTCTCACCAAACTGCAAAACACCCACAAGTGCAAATGCCTCACTATATTGCTTCTCCTCCTACTAGAAGGGAACGTTCACCCTAACCCTTGTACACCCACCACTACCACCTCTGCCCCCTCCCAACCCCACTCCTCCCTAAAGGATTAAAAATCATCCACCTTAACATCTGTAGCCTCATAAACAACCTCCCCTGCTGCAGACCATGGTCCACGATTACTCACCAGACGCCATTATCATCTCCGAAACCTGGCTGACCGAACACATCTCTGACCAAGCTATATCCATTCCTGGCTTCTCTCTAATTTGAATGGACAGAGAAGGCAGGGGAGGAGGTGTTGCCATCTACATCACTACCACACTTAAATTTACTAATGTTCTCACTGCCTCTGTCATCTCCTCCCATGAAGCAATCCTAATTAACCTCTCGCTGCTATACATATCCCCATTATTCATTACTGGAGTCTACTGTTGCCCTGGACAATCACCTTCCCAAGTTACAGACCTCATCAAAAAACTTACAGACCTCACCCACACTGGTGAACTGTACATCCTGGGAGACTTGAACTTAAACTGGCTGTCCCCCACTCAGGCCAAAACCTGCTTACACATAGAGGCAATGAATTTAACATAGCTAATTCAGGAACCCACACATCTTAACAACAAAACCCATAATCACTCTCTTCTGGACCTTCCCCTGACTTCCCACCCACATAGGACAGTGTCGTCTGGTCTGCTACTAGATGCCCTAAGTGACCACCACATAATTTACATGGTACGTAAGATCCATAGGCCCAAGATACCACATAAAATCCTTCTCACCTGTTCCTATGCCTCATTAGACCTACAACCTCTTCTCAATGACCTCAGCACCTCGAACTGGTCCTCCCTAGCTTCAAACCTGTCAATTCATGCCTCTCTTCAATCCTTTACTGATACATTCCTCCTCATATGGAACCATTTTGCCCCGCTATGCAAAATGCGGGTCCATGGTAACCACCTCCCCGGGTTACCCCTGACCTCTTGGCTTCCTAAAGAGCATGGGATTCAGCTTGGCATAGACATAAGGTGACTGACTGCCCTAGTGATCTCAAACGCTATAGGGAGCGGCGCAATGCATGCACAAAATCAATCCACCTGGCCAAAGGTGAGCACTACCACACTAACTTTGCCATCAACACAAATAAGCTGTCAAAATTTTGGAAGGTTGCCCAGTCCCTTTTCTCTCTGGTAATCAAGCCCCCTTCCACAATCCTCAAAGTGAATCAAGCTACTATAGCTGACCTCTTGGAGGTCACAGAGTGCTTCAACACTCACTTCATGACCTGTTCCCTAGTGCTCCTGGCAGCCCCACCGGTGCCCACCCCTTGTCCATCCCTTCCCCCTGCTGGCATCCCCTTCCCTCCCCTCACCCCTTCCCCTGCCCCTTACCTCCTTGTCCTGCTCTCTGCCCAACCCCCTCCCCCTCCTCTTGTCCCCTTCCTGCTACCCCTACAAGCCCTGCTCCTGCTAACTCCTCCTCTTCCCTCTCATCCTTCTCCTTCCCCTCCTCTCCTACCCCATTCTCATTTACCCTTATCTCTTTGGCTGCTTCCTTGCAGGCCCTACTGTCTATTAACCACACCAAATGCTTCTCCCCTGATCGTCTGGACCCAAAGCTTCTATTTCTGTCTGCTCCTGCAATAGCCTATCCAGTTTCTCTCCTAATAAATCTGTCCTTCACCTCTGCAACTGTCCAACTGCCTGGAAGCATGCTGTCATGCTCCCCCTTCCTCAGGGCAGTGGTACCTCTTCCCCTAGTAGCTACCACCCTATCTCTCTCCTACCTTCCTTATCCAAGCTCCAAAAACACATTGTTCTTGAGCAGCTCTCTGCCTATCTCACTGACTCTGCCTTCTTCACCCCTTCCCAGTCAGGCTTTCAGGAAAAAACACTCCACTGCCACTTCCCTGCTTAGGCTGACTAACTCCATCTTTACTGGCATGGAACAAGACCTTATTACCTCAGCCAACTTTATTGATCTAACCAAAGCCTTCGATACCATCTCCCACACTTGTCTACTGAGCAGCCTCACTGCAGCAGGGCTCTCCACCTCAGCCACTGATTGGTTCAAGGTTTACCTCTCTGACAGGTCACAATCGGTCTGTATTACCGATGCCACCTCTCCCTCCTTCCAATCACTACTGGAGTCCCCCAAGCATCCGTACTGGGACCTCTCCTTTTCTCCATCCTGCTAAATGACCTCACCCTGATTTGTTCATCATTTAACATACATAAGTATGCTGATGATACAGTTATCTTCACTTCTGGCAAATCAGTCCCCGATGTCACTACCAGACTTCAGTTAGACTTCATAAATGTCCAACTCTGGCTTAGGGACTATCAACTCTTCCTCAATGCCAAAAAGACAGTCTCCATGACCTTCGGCACTAGGTAGAGACTGGCAAGGCTCACAGCCCAGCCCACCTTCCACACCCTTGATAGGACAGTTCTTGAGGACACCTCCTCATTTAGATACCTTGGTGTCTGGCTTGACCAGCACCTCGCCTTTTCTGTACACATAGATGCTATTCTATAGAAACTCAAGCCCTAATGTGGTGCACTCTACAGAAACCACAGCTGCATCCCATTATTAGCCAGGCATGAGCTAGTACAGAAAATGATACTACCAATATTCGACTACTGTGACATAGTCTACAGTGCCGCCCCACTGTCCACCCTTACCAGACTGGACCCCATCTTTAACTCCTTCTGCTGCTTTGCTCTAGATGCTCCTCCTTCTCTAACCCATCACTGTACACTTTACCGCTCTCTAAACTTCACCTCCCTTGCAAACAGACACTCACTTCAGCCTGCTAAATTCATCTCAAAATTCTGGCTTGGTTCCCTCCCCTCCTACATCTCATCCCTCCTATCCACCCCCCCATTCTCTAAGGTCAGCAGACACATGGTCACTGCACCTCCCTCACAGAAGCACTACCTCTGGACAACTGGCATTCTCCCACAGCCTCCCTAAACTTTGGAACCAGTACCCCCACCCGATAGGCACTCCTCCTCTGCTGGTTCCCTCTTCTCCTCACTTTTGAACTTCCTAGTCCCAAATTGCAATTGCCACTAACTCTCAGGTGTGTATTTGAGCTCAGTAATTATATACCCCCCTTTATGAGCTCGACAAACTTCCCATCCTCCCCCTAACACACTTCCTGGCACTTATCTCCCCCCTTCCTTCCTTCCCCCTCCTAACTCTTGTACTTCCCTGCCCAGTAAAACTCACCCTACCCTTTCTTCTCCTATTACAAGTTTTAAGATATTGTATATTTTATTATGTATCCTGAATAAATTCTATGTACAGTTATATTCCTGTTGTTCCTCAAATACTTGTAAACTTTATGCATGATGTTATGTACCCCAGTACCCTTCCCCCTTACTGTTATATTCATTGTTATTCCTCAATACTTGAAAGCTGTATGCATAATGTTATGTATCCCAGTACCTTTCCCCCAGGGAGTACCATGTGACGAGCATCCTGTTGCTCAATGTATCTTTCCTGGTGAAACTTTTCAATAAATAAATAAATAAAATGAAGTTTTATTTTTTCCTGACTTCAAAGTGGCTGTGTGTACAGGGCAAGGATTGGCTGGCAGAATAAATATTTGATTTCTGCCATCCATTGGAGAGAGAGAGAGAGAGAGAGACAGAGAGAGACAGAGAGAGAGATGGTGGTGGTGGTGGTGGTTGGGGGGCTTTACCTGCTAACAATTAGTTGTTCCATTATATTTGCATGTCTTCTGTGTAACACAGAGTAGCACAACAGGAGAGAAATGCTGTCTCATCTACCTTTTTATGTTGGCTTGCGTGCTTGTGCAAGCAACATCTTGTGGTAGTGCAGACTTGGGGGCACGGCTGCTGTTGGGCGAATGCAGGGCACACATCAGTAGGTGCGTCCCTCATTCCCCAATCAGCCTGCATGCCGGCGCCACACCATGCATACGTAATGGGGTGAGCACATCTAAGCAAAGGTCCGCTGCAATCCGAGCAAAGCTCATCATACGCAGCGGTCCTTGCTTGCCATGCTCGCCGCCATTATGAGCATGGTTGGTGAGCGGGTGGCCTCCTCACATCTGCCGACATCGGGGGTGCCCAATCCCCCTGTCGATAACCCCCCCACTGTCTTTGTGTGCTCATGGGGGAGCCCACTCCCCATCGGCATCACCCCCCCAATTGTTGAATGCCGAGGGGGCCCAATGCCCTTGGCTTGTGCCCCCTTCTTTGTTTGCCGACTGGGGTGCCCAATCCCTGTCGGCATTACTTTCTCCCCCGTGTTGTGTGGCCGATGAGGGTGCCCAATCCCCGTGCTGGCTACTGACACCCCCCCAAAACAGGTAGGTGACATGCTGGGAGCCCACTCCAATGTACCAAATGCCCTGGAAAATGAAAACTGTCCTTCGATGGTTTTCCCTGTTTTTTTTCCACCTTGTAAAACGAAAACTGTCCCTCGTAGTCTCGATGCCCCCTCCTCCACCTGCACCCACCCACTGCTCACCCTGCCTCCCCTCATGCCCCCTTACCCCATACTTACCTCTGGAGTCTGGCGCGATGATCTTCGGTGGACCGGGAACACATCTGCACTCTTCAAAGCTGACCGCGAACAGAGGAAATGCTGGTAAGCTGTATAATGGAATGAATAGGGTTTTTTCAACTTTGCTGCATATCTCGGGCATTTCTTGGAATTTTGGCACCAAATTTTCAACATGGGGTTTTTGGGGCCCCTCCTCATGAATTCTATCACTGTCATGGCATTAATCAACCTTGAAAGGTGATTTCGCAGTCACTGCGCGAAATCACCTTTCAGGACCCATTAATGAGATGACAGTGCCAGTGTTCATGAGGTGGCCTCTCAAAAGCCTATGTTCCAAATTTGCTGGGAAAAATCCAACAAATGCCTGTTTTACAAGCGTGCATTGCGCAGTTGCTACGCAGGCTCACAACTTCGTGCATTCACACTATTTTAATGCCAGATTATCAGCATTGTCATTTTTGTATACCTCTTTGTGAACAGTACAGCTGTCACTTTCCACATCCTGCCCGAAATGTGTTTCCGCATGTCCGGTGCACAATAGTGCAGTCGCTGTGGGAAATCAGTGTTTGGGCCAGATTATGAAAATGACAGTGACACAGTTCATGAGCAGAGGTCCTAAAATGCCTATGTTGAAAATTTAGTGATGATACTCCATGAAATGACTGTGTCCGCGGCGATGGTGACAGTTTTTATGCCTTTCATTCTGTCGTGCATTTGTGATATTTTCACCTGGATTTTTACCATTGCCATTTTTCCACACATCTTGATGAACAGTGCAGCCGTCATTATACATATCTTGCCTAAAATTTGTTTTCGCACTTCCGGCGCAGAATAGCGTGGTCGCTATGCGAAATCACTTCTTGGGACACTTTGAGGAAATAACAGTGACACTGTACATGAGCAGAGATGCTAAAATGCCTATGTTGAAAATTTGGTGCCGAACGCCCATAAAATGGCAATGTTTCAAGCGTGCGTTGCATATTTTCCACGCACCCTTGTAACTTCGCAAATCTGGTATATTTACATGCCACATTTTCAACACTGGTATTTTTTTACACCTCCTTATGAGCTGTGCAGCTATCATTTTTCACGTCCTGCCCAACATGTTTTCCTGCACTGCACTACCAAACACCCGAAGGGACACCCTAATGCCTGTCACTGTCTGCAGGGTGGGGGTGGGATGGCATCAGTTCAATACTTGACTGCCATTCCTATGATGCATCTCTCTAATTCTTGCACTGCCAATACCAGCAAGCCAACATTCAGCATTGACAAATGCTTTTTTAAAATGATCCCCTCACTCCTCTTTCTTTAGCTCAATCTGTCAGTTAGGTTGGCTGTCAGTTGTGTTGGTATTATTATATGTGCTGAAGACTGGGCAGTGTTGGGGAGCAGGGATCTGATCAGGATAAGCATTGATGTAGTGCAAAGGGCCTTGCTTGGGGTCCAAACGTGGTTGTGAGATTCGGAATCCTGATGACAGTAACCAGTGCTGGGGGAGCTTAAGAAACACTGTATGTACAACAGCAATACCAACTGCAAACTTTTGGCATTGACAAATGCTTGTTTGAAGCTTATATTTGAACAACCTTTAATATAGCTGACCTGATTTTTAAAATTGCAATTGGGAAAACTAATTAAAACAACTAAAATCCTGAGACTAACCCTAAGATTTTTAAGTCTCTGCAAACAGCAAAGAATTCACTCAGAACTGACCTTTTTATACTTACTGTATGAAATACAGTCGGTCTCAATCTTATCTTGGTGCTGTGATAAGGAAAATGAGGGCTTGAATTCTCTTCATTCACTGTTGTAAGGACATATGCCTCAAACTCCCAGGATGCAGTTCACATCTCCCCTCTGAGAAGAACTTTCATGAGTAATCCCGTTCTCCTAGGTTCTGGCTAAAACTGGTTTTCAAAGAAGCTGTACAGTACTTTGTGAACTGGTTATTGGCTGCAGTTCATTACCTTAACTGTCCCAAAGGCAAATAGAAAGAAAACCAGCACATACTGTATTGTATAGTTCACAAATTTATTGTGATAAATGGCACACTTGAGAGACTGACCAAAAAATGCTAGTTTTTTTGGGGGCTACTGCTTTTGGGTTTATATCTGTTGTTAATGAAGGCACAAAGCCAAAGCTTTGAGAATTATAAATAAAATATGCATTCCTGTTATGAGCAACAGCATTTTTGCAACATTTTTACAGGAAGAATATTTTTAATTGTTGCTCCCGTGAGCAAGATGTGCAAGGTAACTTACTCACAACAAAGGTGTGGCGCCGCAAACATATTTTTACAAGAGATAAATATTTTTAATGATGCTCCCGGGTGAGAGAGAGAGGGTAAATAATATACAAAATGCTTAAGTATGGTGCTTTGAAATGCTTTTACAAGTGATAGATATTTTTACGAGGAAGGGCAGCATTACAGCATTCATTCATTCATATTTGCTTACATCCCGCTCTCTTTTCATATCTGTTTTTCCCTTTTTCTGTCTCACTGGTCTTTAGAGCCAGCTCTATATGTCACCTCCCCTGTTATTGTACAGTTATAGGTGACCCAAGAACTTACATCATTGGTTGCAATCAGTTAGTGACTTCTGGGACCGATACTACTACTTGCAGCGGTTGCTACTTTCTGAAAGTGGAGGTGCTTCTCAGCGTGCTCAGAATTCAAACGTTCAGTAGCCCAATGCGTGTAGCGATATCAGCTTCAGAAGCTTCTGATTAGCTGCTACCATTAATATGCGGTATCACTGGTTAGAGCACCTACAATGGCAAAAAAAAAAGGGGGCTGAGGGGAATCTAATGGCTCTTTGGATTGGTAGTAGGTGAAGCCGAGCCTTTCCCCTCTAGGTCACGGGTTCAAATCCAACACATGTCAATAGTGGCCAAAAGCCATTATCACCTGAGGGCTTTTTAGTGGTCTTTGTGAACTGAATTGTGGAGATCTCAGTCCAATTTCCAGTGGGCACATGTCCACATCACAAAACCCCCTACACAATTGGTACTAACTGCCCCTTTGATGGCAATCTCACATGAGAAGCCAAGGATTAAATGCTCATTGTCACGGAGTCTGAAGTACCCTCTCACCTACATGGTGGTCTCACCCTCCATGACAGGGTTGAGGCACATTGGTGTGGCAGTGTGGGGGAAGCTTGCACTGTGCTATAATCAGCGGGCTTCAGTTTCCAGTGCTATCAATCCAACACCTTTCGCAAGCACCAAATTCAAACCCAAATAAATTTGTCTATGCACATATATGCATAGACACGGTGTATGTCTTTCTTCTTTGTTACCTGTTCCTAGCTCCAAACTCCCAACTGCACTTGTTGGTTAGGTTTTACCTGGATTCCCCTGCCATCGCTCAACCAAGAGTCCTAGACCCAGTCAGGCAGCAAAGGTTTTTATTCACTATGTTTTGTACTGTATCCTATTCATAGTCATCTTAATTTTTAACCTGTCTGGGTTTGCCCTCTCACCCTCTGCCCTCAGTCCCTGTGGTTTGATGGGGCCTTGAGGGAGTTGAGGTGAATAGGGTGAAGGCTAGAATGTAGCTGGTGGAAAATCTGCCTTGATGCTGACAGACTTAGACTGATGGGACATCTTAGGGACTATCAGTCGGCAATCACCAATAAGAAGGCAGAATTCCTGTCCAGGGAGATTGCTGCAGCTCAGAATCGACCAGCTCAGCTCTTCCGAACTGTGGACAGACTGTGCAATCCAGCCTGTCTACAAGTTGGGAAGGCATTTTCTCACAAAATGTGTGAGGAGTTTGCTCAATTCTTTGCTGAGAAGGTTGTCGGCATCAGGTCGGAGATCTGTTTAGCTCATTCTTTTGGGGGGGGGATGGTCAGCTGAATGTTACGACACCTCGGCTTTGCTGGTTGGAGTTTGATTGGCTAGAGATGAAGGCTGTATTGCGGATTCTTAGCCTGACCAGTTGTAGTTTGAATCCGGGCCCTACTCACCTTTTATTAGACTGTATTGATGTCATTGGCCCAGTTCTTCTGGAGATAGTCTGGTGTTCACTGGAGATGGGTGAGTTTCCTTTCTCCCTAAAGGAAGCAGTGGTGACTCCCCTTCTCAAGAAATCTTCACTTGACCCAGACTGCCCTGCCAACTGCCATCTGATCTCTAATCTTCCCTTTGCGGGGAAGGTTATTGAGAAGGTTGTGGCGCTACAGTTGGAGAACCATCTTACCATCCATGACATCTATGACCCTCTCCAGTCTGGATTTTATAGAAGGCACAATACCAAGACCGCTCTGGTTCGGGTGCTCAATGATCTCCTGATTGTGAGAGACCAGAGATCCTGTACCATCTTGGTATTTCTTGCTCTCTCTTCAGCCTTCAACACCGTGGACCATGGGGTACTGCTGGATCACCTGCGTGCTAGCTGCAGCCTGTCTGGTACAGTCCTCAGATGGTTCCATTCATTCCTTACTGGTAGATCACAGAGGGTAGTCTTGAGGGTTTATTCCTCTGAGGCATTCCCTCTGTTTTGTGGGGTGCCACAGGGTTCCGTGCTGTCCCCCATGCTGTTAGTGGTGTATATGCTGCCATTAGGAGACATTGTGAGATGGTATAGGCTGAGGTTTCACTGTTACACAGATGATACACAGCTCTACCTGTCATTTGCACCTGACCAGGATAGTGTGCTCTCAGCCTTTAATAACTGACTGGCAGAAATCCAGGACTGGATGAATACCAGCTGGCTGAAACTTAATTCTGACAAGACTTAGTTGTTGGTGGTGGATCCTGGTCACTGGATGGAGGGGTTGGGGGCGGGGTGTCCCTCTGGACTTTGGCTTGGAGGGTCCCAGTTACCGGCCTCTGAATAGGTGCGAAATCTGGGGGTAATTCTTGATGACGGTTTGACACTTCATTCTCAGGTGTCGGCCATCGTTAAGTACTCTTTCTTTCATCTGAGGAATATCGCCTGGATTAAGCACCTAGTTCCATCTGACGACTTGCCAACTTTGATGCACGCCTTTGTGACTTCACACCTTGACTACTGTAACTGCCTTAACCTAGGGCTTCCAGATGAGATATCCACCACTTGCAGCTGGTGCAGAACACTGCGGCAAGGCTGTTATCTGGATCATCTCGATCCAGTCATATTACACCCGTGCTGTGTGAACTGCACTGGCTACCAGTTAAGTGGTACCTTCAAAGTCGACTTGCAGACTTATAAAGCCCTACATGGACTGGGGTTGAGCTACCTGCATGATCTTCCGTATCCTTACTGCCCTCTCTGGCCACTCCGCTCAACCGATGAGGGATTGCTGGAGATTCCCAGGGTATGACTAAAAACATCTGGATCAAGGGCATTTTCCTTTGTGGCCCTCACCCTGTGGAATTCTCTTCCTCGTCAGGTATGGGAGTGCCTGACAGTGGAGAGCTTTAAGACTGCCCTTAAGACCTATTTATTTCAGCTGGCATTTGGAGCTGCATTGTAACTGACTGTTTTATGGGACTACGGTTCATTGACTTATCGAACAGTATTTTCATATTTTATGGTTTTCATTGCTGTTTTGCTGTGCAGCACTCTGCTAAACTGTGAAGAGTGCTATATACAAAGGGCTGGATATTCAAACTGCACCATTCTGAGGCACAAGCCCTTGCGCTGCGCAAAATAGTTGCGCAGGGGTGTGGCCGGGGTGATATTCAAAGGAGTTGCGCTATTGAGCAACTCCTTTGAATATCACCCCCCAGCCACAGCCACTGTGCATGGCGCAGTGGAACTTGCGCCACCGCAAGTTGTCAGAGTGGCATTCAACTTGGGGTGTATATACCATTGCGCCATGCAGCAAAATCACGATATTCAAAAGGTGACATGCAAATGGGGCCATAATTCATACAAGCGCAGGGGGCCATTTGCATCTGATTATAGCCCCATTTGCATGCCATTAGCATGGAATGCGCCGATCCCGAGGACTTGCGCCTGGCGCCCTGCCAGGCAGCAGCCGTCGGGGACCGACGCACCCTGCAGCCCGATCGCGGGCAGCAATGTGGCTCCCCCACCTCCTCCCGTACATCTCCCTGGTGGTCCAGTGGACCGAAATGCCCGATCGCGGGCGGTATGTTTAAAAACTCCCCCCTCCCGTTCACATCCCTGGTGGTCCAGTGGACCGAAATGCCCGATCGTGGGCAGAAAGTAAATGGAACCCCGAACATCCCTTGTGCCAATGCGCGGGCAGTAGTACATTGAAACCCCGAGACATCAACTTGTGCCCGATCGCGGGCAGTAAGTAAATTGAACCCCCACCCGAACATCTTCCTGGTGGTCAGTGGACGAAAGGCCCGATCGTGGGCAGTAAGTAAATTGAACCCCCAAAAACATCTCCTGGTGGCTAGTGTCCCCCACCCCATCCACCCATGAAGCCCTACCACCTGCTCCCCGCGGCCGGCGAGGCAGCATCCACCAGCCTGCCGCCGCCCGCCTGCCGCCCGCCGACTGACTGCCCGGTAGGGCTACTGCGCCATTGGTGCAGAGCAGAGCCAATGGGTGGCAGCCGCCGTACATGACAGTCAATTTAATGACAGTCCAGATTTGTGAATGATTAATTCACCGTCTGAACTATCATGTCTGGCCTCTTCTGCAGCCATTGGCTCTTGCTCTGCACCAATGGGCGTGCAGCCCTACTAGCAGATCAGTCGTCGGGTGGTGGGGCGGCAGGCGGGGTGGGATGCTGCTGCCTGCCGGCTGCTGGGGAGGCGGTGGTGGGGCTGGAGTGGGTGGGTGGGGGACACTAGCCACCAGGGAGATGTTTTTGGGGTTCAATTTACTTACTGCCCGCGATCAGAGTATTTGGTCCACTGGACCACCAGGAGATGTTCGGGTGGGAGGTCATTTACTTACTGCCCGTGATCGGGCACAAGGGGATGTTCTAGGAGTTTCAATGTACTTACTGCCCGCGATTGAGCACAAGGGAGATGTTAGGGGGTTCCGTTTACTTTCTGCCCGTGATCGGGCACAAGAGTTATGTTGGGGGGTTCCATTTACTTTCTGCCCGCGATCGGGCATTTTGGTCCACTGGACCACCAGGGATGTGAACGAGGAGGGCCACATTGATGCCCGTGATCGGGCTGGTGGGGAGAGTACACTATGCCTGTGATCGGGCTGCGGGGGGAGCACAGGGATTGAGTTGGGGGCCAGCCACAGGTGGCAGCTGCTGTGTTGTGCCCTGCAATACAGCAGCTCACCTGTGGGTGGCCCTCGACTTAAGCCTTTTTTGGCTCAAAGTCCTGCAGGCGCAGGTTGGGGGTTGCGCCTGCACAACTCTGCACAGCCCGGCTGAATATCGAGCTGTGCAGTTTATGCATGGTTCCTCCCCCTCCAGTTGAGCATGCATTCATTTGCATTGTGCTGTTGCTCAGCCTGTTTTCAGTGGCGCAACTGCCTCCTGCTGAATATCGCAGAATGGCGCAATTTAAGACTTGAGCATGCTCAACCCTGTTGCGCATGGCGCAACCCTTTTGAATATCTGGCCCATAAAGTTTATTATTATTATTATTAAAATGTGTGTGTCACTATGAACATCTGTACTTTGATCCCTGCCTCTTCTGATTACAGCATGATTTATGATGTGCTTATTCCAAACTCTGCCTTGCTGCAGACCATACAGGATGATAATATGATCATTTCAACCAATCAGCTGTACCAGGGTTGCAGTGTGTGAATATTTGGAATGTCATCTGTCTGTCTGCAGTTACACAGCAAACATGTTGGGGCTGTGGACTCAACATAGCCGCAGGAAGAAAGAGGTTACCTGTGAATGTGGTGGTGTTCAGACTGCTGGAATACCACACAAACAGGTTGCCATGGTCGCCTGCACTGCACAGCTGTAGGAGGAAGAAGAGTGTCACTGACCAGTGCCATGCTCTGATTGTTGGAATTGCATGAAGTTGCCAGTTCTGGTGGCTGCATGCCACACAGAAAACTGAAGGAACTGAGCCAGAGACAACAGATGGCCAACTACTACCCCTAAAAATGCCCCACTTTAGGGTTTCATTTTAGTAAACTTAATTGAGTCATATTTAGTGGTACAGTGTACAGTATTTGTGTACAAATACATTAATTTCCGACAACCCTACTTTCTGTATTTGTATAGCACTCTATACTACTGAACACTGAACCCAGCTGCTTGGATTTGCTCTCTTCCCATTAACTACTGAACAACCCCTCACCACCACCACTTATAACAAATATTCTATACCTCCAACATTTAAATGCAGATATTTTGCCTCAGTTACTGAACATGGGCTGCATGAGATATTTGGATATTCTGTAGATTTCTTAAGAAAATGTGTTTTTCCTTGCCTATAGCCAGCTGTTTTGTCTCACTGAACATGCTGTGACAATGACATCAGCTCTTTTTCCCTGGAACACCACGTTACCTAGACTACATGAGAATCTGGCAGAGGTCTGTGCTTTCAACCCCTGTATCCCTTGCACACCATCTGCCTGGGTGTGCTCGAATCCACTGGAATGTCTTTACAAGGTGTCAAAACTCCAGGAACATCACTCTAGTTGGCTGCAAAAGGAAAAAGAATAGAGTGATCACGGGAGTCCTATAACATCCAAGAATTCTGGAGCCTAATTGTTATACTATTTAACACAGGCAATCAACAGTTCTTTCTCATCCAGTATTATTGCTTCCCTTTTATCAGATGCATGTACATTTAAAATGTGGAACAGAATAGTTCAGAAAAAAAACAAAAAAAAACAATGTTGCTATATTCAAATTGACTGTGGAACTTATAGGAACTAAGAGGAAGGCAAATTGCTTTTCTGTGTCCTATAATCTTCTGAATACAAGTGCAAGTTTGGTTCCTAATAGCAATACATACAATTTACAATTTGAAGGCATAATTACAGTATGCATTTCTGCATGGCTGCAGCACAGAAACAGCCTGAATTTCTAGTCACATGCCTTCCATACATATGGGCCAGTGTTGGAATTACACTTTATGAGCTCTGGGAGCTGGGGGTGGGGGCGCTGTATGGATGGTATCTTTAAATTGAGCCCCCTTCCCATTATAAGTCAACAGCAGTGATGCATGAGCTACTGGAGCTCGTTTCAGAGCTGGGGGGATCAAGCCCTGGCAAGCCTCCCTGTAGTTCCAACACTGCGTATGTCTTCATAGTATCCTTTTATATGTATTTGTTCTTTTTACCTGCATAGCTGACCTCCACTCCTGTTTTATAAGCCCAGCCTTGGTCTGCCTGTCAGCCTTACAGGCAGTAATCCATTCAGACTGCTGACATCAGGGCATCCAGAAGCCCCCCACCCCATAGCCTAGGGCTTACTCTTGTTCCTTCTGCGCAGGGTGGTATTGGTGGGAGGGAATAAAAAGAAACTGGTGGGCTTCAGGATCATTCTGGGGTGCTTTAAGGAAGTTTAGTCACCCGACATTCAGCAGAAGCACAGCAGAAAAGCACTCCAAATACCAGGTAACCATGTATAGACTGTAAACTAGGCTTTAAATTCTGCAAAATAAGTATTGTTTAAGTAGGGTGTGCCCATTGTGAAGGCCTGATTTTTGGGCCGAGGCACTATTGGTAAGATGGAGTGTCATGGAGTTCTGCCTTTGAAAGAATACATATTTATTTTGCAGAATTTAAAGCCTGGTTTGCAGTCTATACATGATTACCTGGTACTCGGAGTGGTATTGGTGGGAGGCATGCCTGTGGCAGTGATATGGGGACACTTTGACATCAAGAGCATGACTGGAGTAGTTTTCTTCTCTTGTGCCCTCTTGCCCCCTGCCCAATGCTCTTAAGCACCCTTGCTCATGCCACCCTGTTGCTGGATAGCAGGATATCATGTGATCACCAATAATGACCAGTGCCATCCTAAATTCCCTATAGGAGGCACTAAGAGCAAGGTGGTTACCATCCTTTCCCCAGAGACTGACAATGCTGCTTACACTCTGCATCCATGACTACACTGACTCAGTGCTGGGAGTCAGATCACTGACACGGACCTGGTACCACCAACACCACCTGGCATCAGTCTGTGGTATTCTTGTACCAAAGTTATTCCTTCAATGTGACCATGAAGAGCCTGGACAACTGGATGGATGGTGCTGTGCTAAACCATAGTCTGGCTTGGCCAGAGAGGAAAGGGGATGCATAATGTATCCTGGGGAATGGTGCTTTTCCTACTATATAACCATCTCTAGCGATTTATTTTACATATTACAGCTTATTAAAGAAAAAAATGTAATGTCAAGAAGTGCTGAGTTATTCATATCTCCTTTTTCTTTTCAAACATGTCTTCATTGTGTTGAGGGGGGGAGGTTCACAGTGTTTACACCTGTCCTCCAGCAGATGTATCTTCCACATTCCCAGAAGGTCATCAGCCACAGTGTTACACCATACAAAAATTTAAATGAGACATCATGGGCTATTGTAGAACCTGAAATAGTGGTTTCCAATAGGCTGAAACTTACTGTAGGCAAAATATTTAGTGGGACAAGTACTCCTCCCCAATTATTGTCTCTATACTTGTATGTGCATCTTTGGAATAGGACTAGTAGAGAAGTACAGATATTGGTCACCCCCTAGCTGTCACCCATTTCCCAAGAGTGCCCATATGATATGTGAGGTGTACATTGTGCTGTTTCATCTTTAGAATGCCATGGCAGACATATGTATGCATGAATGTGCATTTATTTATTTAGCTTTTGTTTATCGAGCAAGCACACTAGACAAAGAATACCTATTCTGAGCTGCGACCTGGGAGAGAACAAGGTAAGTTTACAAACAGTATAACAACACAACAAGGAAGCGATGTACAGGCAGTGAAAGCAGTGTGAGCAGTAAACATGTGCGTAAGGGTAAAGACAAACAGTAATAGGTCATTAAGATTGCCTAATCTGTCTTACTAGGCTCTTACACAGTGAACATGGTGCTGAACAGTTCTGACGATGTGACCCTTAATGTTCTGCAAGGGCATTCAGTGTTGAAGAGACCCTGCTGCCTCATGGTAAACTTTGAAAAAATAATTTTAGACACATTTCAGCACATACAGTGTGGCATATCCTTTCTAGAGTTTGCTTCCACATTTTTATAAGTATGCACATAAACATGAAAACAGCCTCACTGTCCCCTGGACTTAATCTGCTCTGAATGCTTTTCCTCACCTGACATCATAATCCTCTGTCTGTGATATTCTCTTGTTTCTTTTATTTATTTATTCGTTTTATTTTACCAAGAAGTGGGCTGAGTCATTCCTCCCATTTTCAGCCATGCTTGGGGAATTACAGGGAAACAGACGATATCACAGGTACTGTATACAGAGCTGTGAATAACATGGGTGAGAGACAGAATTATACAGTACGTGTAATGCACAGTAAGATAAAATACACAAATAGTTTCAAAGCTCAAGCTTAAAATGCATTTTGGTCGATGACAATTGAAGACCACTTGGTAGATTATTGAGAACTTTTAGATCATAGCTTGAAATGGGGCACTTCCCTGCTTTTATTTTACAAGTTTTTCATGGTACTCTACCTGAAATTACACTACAGTCTGTCATACAAATCATTATTCTTTTTTTTTGTCAATTCTGTCTGTGGCACTCCAGACCCAGAACTCTCTCGGGCTACTCAGTGTCCCGCTGCTTCTACTGCCCACAGTGACCTCATCTCCTCAAGGGCATTACTTTCTCCTCAGCAAACCCTCTCCATCCAGGGTCCGTGAGGAGATCGAAGGGGCGGAAGCGGGGAGATCCGGTGTAGGGTGTGTGGCGGCGAGCGCTGAGAGCCATTGCCTATCTGGGCTGGAGGGGTTTTTACCTTGAGTTACACCCCAGATGTGGGATGTGAAATGCTGCCTAGCTCATGATGTGGTTGCTCCCACCCATGTCCAGAAGGCAGCTGCCCGACGTCTTCCCCTTGTATGCGAACCCCTGTGCATTGCAGTGCCACCAGTCTCCACTGGGGGCTGCTGCTATGCCGGGCTGTCCCTGGATCCCTCCCAAGACAGGTGAGCAGTCCTCTGGGTGCTCAGTCCCCTCTCTCTCCCCTGCCAACCCCTGGCAGTCCGGGCTTGTTCCTAAACCCGGTTCGCCAGCGTTGCGTGAGGAATGGTGTCCAGCCCCTCAACCCCCAGCACCACCAGGCTGGCCCATACAAATCATTATGATGTCATAAATGGGAATTATGATGTCAGAGGCAGACAGAACAGATGAAGTCTAGGGGGCAGCGACCCTGTTTTCACCTGAATGTTCACACAGCAGTTATAATGTAAAAGCAGAAGCTAATTACAGAAAATACATATGAAATATATTTAGAAATATATCAAAAAAATTATGTTTTTCCAGAGGGTCCCCATTAACGTTGGTGATTCTTTAACATGGCAACAGGATCAATGTCTATAAGACTTTATCTGTTTAGGCTGCTTGTATACTTCAAATACACTGTACTGCATTCTACTGACAGTGAAAAGTGGTGGTCCTTATATTTTAAGGGCCATTTCCATGGTTTAGTGATGCAGGTTGCTGCTTGCCCTGCCTCCTCCCCTGACCACTATTTAAAAAGTATGTTCCAGCATCCCTTGGGAACCAATTTTCCTTGCTCCACCATCCTCCTTTGGTGACTTTGTCACTCACATTATGGAAAACTCATTATATTCCTGTAGGCAGCTTTAGCCAATGGGTACTTTGTCCCTGTGGCAGCTCTTGGGGTTGATCCTTCCAAAAGATGGTTCAGTTGCTCACATGACCAAGTTCTTTGGACCAGAAAAAGGCATAAGCCAACAAGCCCCAGGCCTAGGACCCCTGTCTGCCAGCCTCCCCCCCAACACACACACACACTCTGAGTGGATCATCCTGGTTACAGAAAGCAGACTCGCCACTCTAACTTATCATTCCTGTCTGGGACACTTCAGCCTAATTGCTGTAACAAAGTACTACTGTTACAATATCTACTAATACCTCTTTAACCAATTAACACCTCTAAGTTACATATCTGGCCTAACCTGGAAAGGAAATTTGATTTGCTTGCAGTTGTTGTGGTGCCAGATCTGAGGGAGACATTAGCACTGCTGAAATTGGTTTATTAATTTCTTTCTACTTGCCTGTTCCTACCCAGAGCTGGCATTAAGCACCTGAGTCCTATCAGATGTTAGGGACCCCATCTGACAGGGTTATCAGTCTGACCCAGTGCAAGGTATCAGTCTTCAAGATTTACATTTTTTTTGTTATTACTTAGATGTCTTACTGTGCTCTGTTGAAACATCACACAAGGGAGTTTGTGAGCTGGACAGATGCATTCAAAATGGCATTGCAATAACATGAAGATGCCTACCACAGTAGAGGGGGTAGAGGTCCCTATGACTAACTTTGCTGGAGATCCCCAGAAACATAAGACTGCCTTTGTGCCAGCCAGATTGAATTTAAACTCCACTAAGCCTGTGGTTATCCTCTTGTTGCAACTTTCCCTAAGAATTTTTTTTCCTTTTAGTAAGTTTTAAAGAGTTTTCTTTTACCATTAACATTATAGGAGTATATGGGAAATATACGTGACTCATTCATATGTAGAAGGAAATATTTTTCTAAGCCTGGTAAGGATCACATCTTAGATTTAAGAGGCTGAAAAAAACTTAAGACCTACTGTCGTGGGCACTGGTCAGAAAAATCCCATTCAGAACTGGTCTACTTCAGTGTGCAATGGTCTGAAATCCCCTAGGGGTCTGGAGACCTACAGTGGTAAATATTTATCAGAAAATGGACCAGATGGAGCGTTTCTTTGTCCAAGACACTCCTTGTGAGATTGAATGACCCTATGAACTCTGGAGCTTACAGAAAAGAACTACTGCCAAGTACTTAAACAGCTCAGCTCCACTAGCTCATCACAAAGAGTCAGACATAATCTCTTCAGCTCTACCCATGGGTTGAGTGCAGCCAGAGCTCCCTGCCTGGAACTCTAACAAACAGATTCAGAGTTAAGTGTCCAGAACATCAGCTTTTGGAGCAGGGGTTGCCTTGGAAAGCTCCATTTCTGTGGGAGAAGCCAGCCTGCTTTTTCAATAAATCCTACTACAAGAATTGGTCCTTGTAGAGGTTTCAGACCAGACTACTCTTGAGTGCGTGACTGCCTGCATTTGGGCAGATGAAGAGGATAGTCCCCTCCAAGGGTTGAAGAGGACTGATTAGAAGTTGTATCTTTTGAAAGGAACAGTGTCTAGAAAGGTCTGTCTTTGGGATCCTTAAGGCTAAGAACTTAATTTGTTTTTAAATGAATGCTTGGAGTAAGAGCAATATGGATAGATTCTGTCGAATCACTTTCAAGGTATCAATACAAATCAATGCAAACTGATATATTAAGAAACATTTTTGATGTATCAATATTGCAAAGGTGCATTTTCAATATGCTGAAACATTGCATTGACAGAATGTATCTACAAGTATGTAGACCTGACTCCAAGCCTTCACTAAAACAAAAAAGTTTGTAACCTTAATGATTCAAAAGGTAGCCCTTTCTAAAGATAATATATTTGAAAACAGCTAACTTTTGATGATTACGAAAGCAGGACAGGTGTGGCCTTCTCCTATCTAGCAAGCTCCCCAATGATCAGCCGTGGGCCACGTACGGGCCAGCACTCTGTTTTAAAAAATAAACCTGAGAGTGGTTTCCTCGTCAGGCAACTAGAGAGGGCAGTGGTATCGCAGTTCATATTGACATATTAAGATTGAAAGAGTAGGGATCTAATCTAACCTATAAGGGGGTTATCTTGCCTTCGGTGGTCAGGCTATAGTTCAGATGAATGATGTTGACCAAGAACTCCCATTTAAAATTAGAGAATGAAGAAAAAAGTAAGAAAATTGAATAATGTTAAATGATTTGCAGGACCCTTTGAGCAGCATTTGGTGGTGATGGTACTAGTGGTAAGGGCACTGGGTTCTGTTTGATTCTGTTGCTGTGCACATTCCAGCAGCAATCCTATAAACTTATAAGAAAAATGTATAAGAAATGTGATTACATTTCAGTGAATTAGCCAGAATCTATCTTGCTATCCCCTTCATGATGACATGTTCAGGAAAGATATGGCCTTCTCCTGTTTAGTAAGCTCCCCACTGGTAACCTGTGAGCAAATTGTAAGCCAGTACTATGTTTTATCAAATAAAGGCTGAGAGTGGTTTCCACATCAGACAAATAGAGAGCAATGGTATCACCACTCATATTGGAATATTTCCTTTATTTTTATTTATTTTAGTCTTTTGTAACTGGGTAAGGCCCATTAGGCTCAAGTGACTGCTTTCAGGGGTGACCTGGGAGCACAGGGGAGGTTAACTGACTTGCTCAGAGTCACACAGTATGCAAGTGGAGGTTGTGGGACTCAAACCCAGGTCTGCTGGATGTACAAAGCTCATGGCACAGCTCGTTACTCTAACCTCTAGGCTGTACTGCCAGCCAGTTCGGTACAAGTATATATTTGTTTGGCTTATTAGCCATAACAAATGATTAAAATACATAGTAAAAATATAAACTATACAAACTACAGGATAACAATTGTCCAAAACATCTCATATTATAAAGTGCATTTGTGTTAAATCTCTTGGTTCCATCTATACAACTGTCCACTAACTCACCATCATCTTGTTCCTGTGTTTATTTACCATTTTGTAGTACCTTATAATTTTTTTTGCATATGAGACATCAAAATGATTTAATAAAATTTCCATGCAATCCTTCAAGATCTTGTAATAAACCTCACTTTTATTTTTCACAAAGAGGTTTCTCCATTTTTACATTCACTTGCACGCATGTGCAAGGAACGTCTTGGGAGAATGGGACACTTTGGAGGTGTGCCTGCCCTGTGCAATCCCCTGCTCTGTTGAGCAGGTGTGGCGGTCCTGCACCAATCACTGCGGTGTTGTGGGATGACAGTGGTGGTCTCTCTTCAAAGAAAACCACCGGCCAGGTGCTTTTGCAGAGCATCACGCCCCCAACTCTGCTGGCACGCTGGGAGCCCACCCCAGCGTGGCAAATGTCCTGGCGTCGCCTGCTGGACGGGGTGCCCAATCCCCGCCGGCTCCACCTCCCCCCAAACAGTTTTCTGCTGCCACGCTGGGAGCCCACCCCAGCATGGCAAATATCCCGTCGCCAATTATAAAAAAACCTGTAAAGTAAAAACGTCCCACGCAGTCTCCCCGCCCCACAATCCGCACTCACCCACGCGAACCCTGCCTCCCACACCCTCACCCCATACTTACCTCTGGAGCTCAGTGCGACGATCATCGCTGGACCGGGAACACGTCTGCACTCTTCAAAGCCAACCGCGAACTGAGGAAATGCCGGTAAGCTGTATAATAGGCTATATGGGTTTTTTCAACTTTGTTGCATATCTTAGGCATTTTTTGGAATTTTTGCACCAAATTTTCAACATGGGGTTTTTGAGACCCCTTCTCATGAATTCTGTCACTGTCATGGCGTTATTCAGGCCCAAAGGGTGATTTTGCAGTCACTGCACGAAAATACCTTTTGGGCCTGATTAATGAAATAACAGTGCCAGCATTCATAAAGTGGGCTCTCAAAAAGCCTATTTTGAAAATTTGGTGGAAAAATTCCAAAAAATGACCGTTTTACGAGCGTGTATTGCGCAGTTCCTATGCCGGCTCGTAAGTTCGCGAATTTTCAATATTTTCACTCCTGATTTTCAACATTGCCATTTTACTACACCTTCTTATGAGTAGTACAGCTGTCATTTTTCACATCTCACCCAAAACGTGTTTCCGCACATGTAGCGCACAATGGCGCAGTCGGTGTGCGAAATCAATGTATGGGACATATTAAGAAAATCACAGTGACACCGTTCATGAGCAGAGGTCTTAAAATGGCTATGTTGAAAATTTGGTGAAAAAATTCCTAAAAATGACTGTTTTATGAGCATGCATTGCGCAGTTGCTACACACGTCAGAGGGTTTGTGAATTTTCAATATTTCCACTCCAGATTTTCAACATTGCCATTTTACCACACCTTCTTATGAGCAGTACAGCTGTCATTTTTCACATCTCACCCAAAACGTGTTTCTGCCCATGTAGCGCACAATGGCGCAGTCGGTGTGCGAAATCAATGTATGGGACACATTAAGAAAATCACAGTGACACTGTTCATGAGCAGAGGTCTTAAAATGGCTATGTTGAAAATTTGGTGAAAAAATTCCTAAAAATGACTGTTTTACGAGCGTGCGTTGCGCAGTTCCTACGCATGCTCATAAGTTTGCGAATTTTCAATATTTCCACTCCAGATTTTCAACATTGCCATTTTGCCACACCTCCTCATGAGCAGTACAGCTGTCATTTTTCACATCCTGCCCAAAACATGTTTCCGCCCATGTAGCGCACAATGGCGCAGTCGGTGTGCGAACTCAATGTATGGGACACATTAAGAAAATCACAGTGACACTGTTCATTAGCAGAGGTCTTAAAATGGCTATGTTGAAAATTTGATGAAAAATTCTAAAATGACTTTACAAGCGTGCGTTGCGCAGTTCCTACGCATGCTCGTAGGTTTGTGAATTTTCAATATTTCAACTCCAGATTTTCAACATTGCCATTTTACCACACCTCCTTATGAGCAGTACAGCTGTCATTTTTCACATCCTGCTCAAAACATGTTTTCTCCCATGTAGCGCACAATGGCACAGTCGGTGTGCGAACTCAATGTATGGGACACATTAAGAAAA
Source organism: Neoceratodus forsteri (assembly GCA_016271365.2). NCBI lineage: Eukaryota > Metazoa > Chordata > Ceratodontiformes > Ceratodontidae > Neoceratodus > Neoceratodus forsteri. The sequence continues at coordinate 1,267,519,553 of CM057449.1, read as the reverse complement.
TCACACTGATACTGTTCATGAGCAGAGGTCTTAAAATGGCTATGTTGAAAATTTGGTGAAAAAATTCCTAAAAATGACTGTTTTACGAGCATGCGTTGCGCAGTTCCTACGTACGCTCGTAAGTTTGCGAATTTTCAATATTTGCACTCCAATGACTTCCAAATACCTAAACAGCACATAGAAGCAAGCAACATTCAGCATTGACAAATGCTTGTACTTCTTTGTCACTGATTTTTTTAAGCCATGTCCAAGTGCCAAATACCACTGCAAATACCTGCAAGCGAATGTTCGGCATTGACAAATGCTTGTTCCCAAAGGGGTGTATGTAACTAAAACATGGTGGTTCCCATATTCAGATATTTGTGCTAGCACTGTCCTAGTGCTAGTGCCATACTCAATCAAAAGTATAGTCAAAGGCATTGCTCTGGAACTAATAGCTTTGAATATAAGGCTGCATACACACTGCACAAATATGTTGTGATGGTGCAGCTTGAGTAGTGCAGTGCGATGCATTTGTGCAACATTGAATATAGCACTGAGGATAGTACTGGACACAGGGGGAGAAGCAGTGGGTATGAGTAGGGTACTAATGAAAGCACAGCACAGATATCAAAGATAAGCTTTACTATATACAATATAAAAAAAAACAAGGGCAACTACCAGTATGGGGTGGGGTGGGGGGAGAAAATGGCAACCTCCCATATAAGAAGGGGGGCAACTTAAAAGGGGCAACCACCCATACATGGAGGGGGGCAACTAAATCCAAAAGTGCAACAGCCCGTAAAAGGAAAGGGAGATAACTAAGGAGAAAAGGGCAACTGTCCATACAAGGAAAGGGGGGGAACCGATCAATCGGTTGTATCTGCGATTACTCAGGGACTGGCAACAGAACTTGTGGAACACCTGGCAGTTCTATTCAATAGCTCACTAAGGACTAGAGTAGTTCTGAAGGATTGGAGGGTGACGGATGTAGTTCTGCTTTGTAAGTGGGAATGGGGGGGGGGGGCAAAGAACAAGCAGGGAACTAGAGACCTATCAGTCTCATCTCTATTGTAGGGAAGCTGATGGAGTCACTGGTTATGGTGGACCCTGTTGACTACCTTGGAGAGCAATGGTCTCCATGACAGTAAACAGCACAGATTTGTAGTGGGGAGGGCTTGTCAAATTAACCTGATAGTTTTCTTTGATTGGGTGATGAGGGAACTGGATAGGGGCCACACTGTGGATTTGCTCTATTTTAGTTTCAGCCAGGCTTTCGACTCAGTGCCTTACAGAAGCTTGCTGAATAAAATGGAGGATCTGGGTTCAGCTAAGGTCATAGTAAAGGTAACTGGCTAAAGGGGGGACAGCACAGGGTTGTGATCAATGGGGTACAATCAGGAAAGAGCGAGGTCATGAGTGGGGTACCACAGGGATCTGTCCTGGGTCTGGTTTGCTTCATTATGTTTATCAACAACATTGGTGAGGGTCTCTGGGTCAGGTTGTGTCTCTTTGAAGATGACGCTAAGCTCCTTGGGAGTGGGGATAGTAATGAGGGAATCAGGAAAATGCAGAGGGACGTAAAAAAGTTAAGAGGGTGTTCTAAGGTTTGGCTGTTGAAATTCAGTGTAAAAAAGTGCAAGGTAATGCTCCTAGGAAACAAGTACTCAGGATAGTGTACTCGAGTGGGATGAGACTTAGCACCACAGCTGAGAAATGGGACCTTGGCATTATCATCAGTGACACCCTTTTTTTTTAACTCTTTATTTATTTCAGTTTTGTTTTAAGGGAAATGGAAAAAGCGGGAAGGAAAAAAGGGGGAAGGAAAGGACATAGAGTATACAATTGCGTGTAGTGACAATAAAATTCATGACTTAGTACAATGTTTTATACAATGTTCAATATCCACTTGATCGTAACTAATGAATATATATCCTGTATATAAGAAAATATGTTTTCATATTAAGACAATCAAGCAGGTGTCTGTGCCTTTGTAGCTTAAGGCCGGAAAGGAATACATAATATAGTTACAACTAAGCTGCTTTTAAAAATAAAGATAAAGATGGGGGGGGGGGCAATTCCCCAAGGGGGCATGTCATACAGTAACTAATAGAGCTATACTTTTCCAGTTGCAATCCATCCAGGGTTAAAAAATGCCCAAGGAGGAGTCATTGTGGCTGGCTGGGATACCCAGAGAGTCAGCACAAGATCCCTAAGGTTATGCTAAGTTTCCTCAAGGGACTAGGTCTGGCCTAGATGGACCAATAGCTAAGAACCATATAGTCCATTTTTTCAGCAGTTTTGGAACTTTGTTTTGTAGTCGAGCTGTCATATGTTCGAGTTTATATATATCATAATGGTATCTTCCCAAGAGAAAATAGTGGGAGGCTGTGGGTATAGTAATTCATTTTTTTTGCTGCGCCCAATAGGATATCGAGGAGGTATATCTGATGTGGGTTTTTAAATTGCTTGGGGTAATGTAATAACAAAGCCATGGCTGGGAAGAGGGGTCCCAGATCAGGGAAAATGGATCAAACCCTGTCTCCTATCTGCCCCAGTATGGGCATAGTGTTGGGCAGAACCAAAAGATATGTGAGTGTGTAGTGACCTCACAGTCTTTGCACCTCCAGCAGGTGGATTTCCCATCTTTCGTAAACTTGGAGGTTACCTGCAGGGTGCGGAAGTATCGGGATGCCACTTTCCAAGAAAACTCTTTCCATGTATAAGAGCCCGTTACCTTGTGTTGCTGTCGCCAAAAGGCGAGCCAATCTCCCTGAGACAGTTCCACCTGGAATTCTGCCTCCCAATGAAACTGAGTCAGTTCCATAAGATGAGTGTGGGGGTGGGGAGGTGTAGCAAAGCTTTGTAGAATCTGGAGACTAGGTGGCGATACTCACCACCTTTCGCCACTTGGGTTATAAGAAAGTGGATGGGGGGAATTATCTGGTCAGTAACATTTAGTCCTATTCTAGTGTTTATATGGTGTCGAATCTGAAGGTAGCGAAATAAATCTTTGTGACTCAGGGGGAACTCTTGCCTTAACTGTGAGAAGGATTTAAATATTCTATTATCAAAGAATTGGTATGTCTACCTCAGACCCAGGCTCGCACATTTCATAAACGTACTATCCTGCTGAGCAGGGTTCCAATCCCAGTCCTGGCTGGGACTCCCATCCAGACTGAAATAAATTTATTTTCTGGGAGACTGAGAAAGGATGCCCAACTCTTTAGTAGTGCTTTGGTAAACCTGGAGCCTTCTATAGTCTGGGAATAATTATGTGGTTGGAAAACCAGATATGCATTTAGAGGGCAATTTGCCATCGCCCTTTCTAGAGGGAGCCAGAGCGGTGTACAGGACTACTCCTGAAACCACATAGAGAGGTGTATTAACAATACAGTTGTCCAGTACCAAGAAATACTAGGTAGCACCAGGCCACCCAACTCCTTCAGAAATTCAAGTCTCCCCAGTGCCACCTGTGGACTGTTACCAGCCAATAAAAACTTTCTGATGGAACTGTCCCAAACTTGTATATCTTTGGGCAGAAGAGGGAGTGGTATATTTTGCATCAAATAGAGCATTTTGGGTAGGGAATTCATTTGGATAGATTGTACTGTAGATATTAGAGGCAGGGGAAGGGGGGTCCATCTTTCTAAATCCACTCTAATTTGTGTGAGCATGTTGTTATGTTCAATGAATATAGGTTGGCTATCTTTTGACACCTAAATAATTTATATATGGTTTATTCCATTTAAAGGTAAAACTGGTCTCTAAGTCGGAAGGAAAGGGAGGTTGGATTATCAGTGCTTCAGATTTATTCTGGTTGATAGTTCACCCAGATAACGATTCTATTTCTGCTAGCAGGGAGGTTAAGGTTGGTAGTGATTCCTCTGGATGTGTAATATACAGTAGGAGATTGTCTGCATAATATGCCACATTATGGGGACATCTGGGGTTTGCTAACCATGTATGCGGGTGTCTTGCATAAGGAGCTGAGCTATGGGCTCCATGAATATGGCAAATAAATATGGGGATAAAGAGCAACCCTGTCTTGTGCCCTGATATAATGTGAATCTCTCTGAATAGGAGCCATTTAATTTTACTGTGGCCTCAGGATCCAGGTATATACCTTTATTTATCTGTTTAAAGGAATCTGGAAAATTTTATTTGTTTAAAGCCACCTGGAGAAAGGTCCATGATACCATATCAAATGCTTTCTGTGCATCTAGACTGAGGAGGAGTAGGGGAGATTTGGGCTACTGGGCATGATCTATCAAGCAGAGAGTGTGCTTAATGTTGTCCGTAGTCTGGCATCCCTTAATAAAGACTGATTGATCTGGGTGGATCAGTGTACGAAGAATATTATCTAGTCTGTGGGCTATAATACTGGTGTAAAGTTTGTAATCCTGATTGAGTACAGAGATGGGATGATAGGAGTCGCAAAGTTGTGGGGGTTTTGGGGGTTTAAGTATTACTGAGATGGCGGCCTGCCTCCAAGAGGATGTAAATATGTAGGTTTTATGACTATTGTTTAGTGCTTGCAATAACAGGGCTCCAAGTAGTTCCCACATACCGTTACAAAACTCTGGGCTGAAGCTGTCAGGGCCTGGCGTTTTCGCATTCTTCAAATTTTTACTAGCCGAATGTAGTTCTGTTTCAGAGATTGGTGTTGTTAATTTAGACTGTTGAGAGGCAGAAAGTGAGGGGAGATTAATTTGTAAGAAAAAGGCCGCAAGTTTGAGGGGGTCTGGTTCTGATTGACTGGAATATAGAGACCGATAATAGCTTTTAAACACTTCCAGTGTACACTGTGTGGAAAATCGCATCTGCCTGGAGAGAGGGTCTTTTACTTTCAAAATGTTGTGTTGCTGTATCTGGTGCCTAAGAGGGTATGCCAGGATCTTTGAGGCTCATGCCCCTTCCCCCCATAGTATCATTGTCTCAGCCATGCAAGAGCTTGTTCTGTCTTAACCGTCAGGAGTGTTTGAATCTCTGCTTGGATCTGAGACATCTGAGGGTCTGCCTCCTCATCTCCCTGCATATGCGTTTCTTGGAGGAATTGGAGTTGAGTTTGTAGATCATTAAGGCGGAAGTCTAGCTGTCTCTTTTTATAGGTGGCATAGGAGATAATATGTCCGCAAAGTACAGCTTTGAGCGTGTCCCATAACAGCTGAGGGGTCACCTGGGGGGACTGATTATTTTTTATGATTTCTGGAATTTGTCTCTCTAGGAGATCCTTAAAATCTTTATCCCATAACAGGGATAGGTTAAATCTCCACTGTGTCTGTTTCCTATCTCCCTGCAAAGTAAGTTTTAGAATAGTAGGAGCATGGTCTGAGATGCAGATGTTAAGTATATCTAAGCTCTCAACCAGGTCTATATGCTCTCTCCCTATGCAGATATAATCAAGTCTGCAGTAGTGTTTAAAAGCATGGGAATACTACATGAACTTTCTCTTGGATGGATGGAGCTGTCTCCATGTGTCTACCATGCCTGTATCTAGTATTCGCCTCAGGTGTTTGTGGCCCAAAGATTGAGGGGAGGGATGAGCTGAGGACGAGTCCAGTGAAGGGTGTAATTAACAGTTCAGGTCACCTCCAACAATAAGAATGCCTTGTTGCCTTGTCAGGATAGCGTCTATCAAATGCTGTATAGAGGAGGTGTCAGAACCTGGGGGGATGTAGGTACTACACAATGTCAGAATCTGGTTATGCATCTTAAACACCATGAGGGCCAGTCTACCCTCCTTTTCCAAGTACAGATTAACAATTTGTACTCTAGAGTGCTTCCAGAGTAATACCACCATCCCTCTCCTCCTGTCTCATTGATAAGTGGATTCTACTAGATGGAAAAAGACAAATTTAAGCAGCTTTTGGTGCTCAGACATGGAAAGATGTGTCTCTAGTAATAGAACATCCGGCTTCATTTTTTTAAGAGTTTGTATTGTGATATTTCTTGATGGGGCTGGCCAGCCCATTTACATTATGTGAAATAACTGTAAAATTATACATTCTTACCATTCTCTTTTCTATTAACCTTTATCCCCTGGGGCGCCCCCCTCTCATTTAAGTATACACACCTGCACTTGATAAGTATTCAAAACTGAAAAATAATAGTTCACTGATAGCTCTAGGTCAATGGAATATATGGAAAGATATAGCAAAAATGGAAATACCAAAGAGATCAAGATTAGCCAACTGGGCTGGATCTTGCATCTAGCAACTATATACATTATCCTAAGAAGGATAAACTGTGTGGCTCCCATTGTCCTGGGTGCAGCATGTGGCCAAGACAGAGACAAGTCCATTGACTGTCCATATGCGGGTTCCCCGACATTAAAATGAAAGGGTTCCCAGGGGATACTCCTGCCCCTAACTTCTGGGGTGGGAAAGGTCATAGAGAAAACCAAAGAGGAAACAAATAAGAAAGTGCATATAGATAACGGTAAGGATAAATGGGGGATATGCAGTCCCCTGTCATACAGCTGGGTCTTACCCAAAGGAGATCCATGTTTCCCCCCCTCCCCCCAGAGAAGAAGCATTAATTCTAGGGGGAGAAGAGATTATTCACTCAAAAAAGTCTCATCCACTCCGGGGCTTGGTATATATCTACATAACCCCCTTGGGATAGTAAACCCCCCACTCCTGTCCCTACCACACACCTCCATGGGTACGCTTGGAGGAGGGGAGCAGGAGGAAAGTAATTACCAGACCCAATGCTAAGTGTTCTACAAGGGAGTGAAAACCTCAGTAGTTAAGAGAGAAATAAATCATACTCTAATGTACACTGCACATATTATATTTCCTATAGATATTTAAAGTCCACTAGGCATATATTATTAAATAGATTGTCCTCAGATCTCAGTTTCATGCTCTCTAGTTTCTGAATAAGAAAAAAAAGCATAGGCATGTGTTGGGAGCCCCCACCAACGAGGGTCGGGATAAGCAGTCGGGGTATTTTTATTTATTTGCTTTTGTTAACTGGGTAAGCACACTAGACAGCCAAGTGCCTATTTTCAGGTGTGACCCGGGAGATTACACGGTACATACATGAACATCAGGCAAATACAAGTGGAGGATTACATTACATAGATCTAGCACAACAGGGACTTTACAAGCATCAGATTTCATCAGGTAAATAGTAGTGAAGAGTTAATATAAAGTAACCAGAACACAGGGACATTGTAAGACAACAATATCAAAAACAGGTATTACAATACAGTATTAAACATTGCAGTCACTAGGTAGAAGTGCAGTGTGAATTCATCGCTCCAGGCAGCAAGTTGTAAGGCTAGCAGTTAGAATAAGGCAGAGTCACAGCTGGGATAGAGTGGGCCCAGTGCGAGAGAAAGGAGTGCACAGTTATAGTGCTCACCCTATTTTGCCAGTGGGCCCAAATGGTCCATTTTTATATATGCTGTGAAAACAGGAGGAGTATGAGCACAGTTGTGCTTTGCCCAAGTCATAATGTTTAGGTAGCATCTCAGTTAGTTGGGGCATCTCAGGCTGAAAGGGTTTGTCTAGTGCAGAGACAAGTGGCAGCCGTTTTGAGAAAACCCCAGAGGGAGGCTTTAAAACTTTGGTGCGAGGGAGAGGAGCGAGTGCTAGTTGGAAGAGAGTTCCAAACCCTGGGCGCATACGCAGTGAAGACTTGGTCACCCATTTGTGTGCAGGTTTTAGGTACCAGGAGGGCATGGGAGCCCCTGGATCACAGGTTGTAGGAGGGTGTAGCAAGAACAAGGGTCTCAGCAAGGTTTTGAGGGGTGGCAGTTCTAACAATATTGTCAATGAAGTTGCCCACGACATAAGAGCGGTGAGTTTCCAGTGGGAGCCACTCAAGCCGGGTGTTAAGCTCACAGCGGTGAGTGAGGTGGGGGGCTGAGAGTGCAAAATGGCATATGTTGTCGTATGCCAAGTCCCACTTTACTAGACTAGTTTTTGCAATGTGGGCAAAGGTGATTAGTCCGTAGCAAAGTGTGGGTAGGAGGACTCCCCTGGCTAGAGCAAGTTGGGCAGCTGGAGTTAGACAGCTTTTTGCTCTGTAAGCCTGGCCCAGCTTGCAGTTTGAGGCCTTGCATGTATTTTGTATGTGCAGGTTCATATCCAGCTGCGGGTCAAGGGTTACCCCCAGGTACTTGACCGAGCCTGCGACAGTCAGTGGTGACCCATCAGTCCCGGAGATCTGTAGTGAATCTGGGGCAGCTTTTAACTTGGTTGCTGAGCCAAATAGCATGGCCTGTGTCTTCTGTAGGTTAATAACAAGTTTATGGTCCTGCAACCAAGTTTGGATGTGGCTGAAGTCCGAGTTTAGTTTGGTGTTAATGGTAGCGATGTCCTGGGATTTGGCCATGATGACTAGGTCATCTGCGTACAGCACTGAGGACCCTAGAGCCGGAGCCAAGGGAGAGAGAACAGGAGAGGTCCCAGGACAGAGCCCTGGGGGACTCCGCAGTTAACCTGGGCAGGCTCAGACAGGACCATGTTGAATTTGGTGTACTGATGCCTGCCCGTGAGGTAATTACTGATCCATGCTAGAGCTGGGGAGGAGAAGCCAAGTGATAGGAGAGAGGAGCACAGTAATGTGTGGTCAACCCGATCAAAGGCTTTTGAGAGATCAACAAAGATGGCCCCGGTCAGTTCACCTCGGTAAGCAGCAGACCTGATCTCTGAGGTAACAACTGCTAGGGCCGTGGAGGTGCTATGCCCCTTTCTAAACCCATGTTGTGCAGGGGAGAGAAGGTTGTGGGTCTGTAAGTAGTGGGTGACCTGAGAGGTGACTACCTTTTCCAAGAGCTTGCTGATTGCTGATAGGATTGCAATGGGATGGTAGTTCTTGAGGTCTTTTGTGTCCCCTTGCTTGGGTATAGGTATCACCTTGGCCATCTTCCAGATGTCCGGGACTATTCCTGAGGTGAGCGATGCGTTGAAGACATGGGCTATGGGCCGGGTTAGTACTGATGCCCCTAGCCTCAGCAGCTTGGGCTCCAGGCAGTCATGCCCAACTCCAGTGTATGGGGATAGACCTCCATGTCTGTTACTGCCTTGAGGTAAAAGGGCAGCAGGGGGGGTTGTCTCTCTGGGTGAGGAGGCCTGGCCAGCAGGGTAGTGCGGCAGTTTGGGTAAAGCAGGCAAGTCTGTGAACTGAACATTGAAGGCACTGGCAATAGTGAGGGGGTTGTTGCAGTTAACCCCGTCAATGAGCATGTCAGTGACCTGCACTCTCATGGCCCCACCCACCACTTTCTTAATGCTCTGCCAGAAAGTCCTCAGATTTTTGGCTGTGGAGAGCAGGATGGACTGACAATATTCACTTTTTGCTGAGCGAATGGCTCTCTTGCACGAGTTGCTCAGCTGCCTGTAATTCTGGAGATCCGTGCTGGACAGTGAGCTCTTATACCTCACCCAGCATTTATCCCTTTGCCTCATGAGAGTATACAGGCCTCCATGGAGCCATTTAGTTGCAGTGCCCCTCACTCTTCTTCTTGTGAGGGGGTCATGCCTGTCTTAAAGTGGGGTGAATGCTTTTAGAAAGTTGTCAAGGGCCATTGAGGGGTCATTGGTGGCCATGACCTGAGACCAGTCAGTATGCCTCAGGTCTTCAAGGAAGTCTCCAGCATTGAGTTTGGAGTAAGCCTTCATTTGAATCACCTTGTGTGGGATTTTGGGAGGGGCATTGCCCCATATGCAGAAGGTGGGAGAATGATCCAATATAACATCAGGTAGAATGCCACAGGAGATAATTTTCTCCATTCTGTTGCTTAATACCCAGTCGATGATGGAGCCCTTGTCACCTCTGAGAGAGGGCCTAGTGGGTTCAGAAATGAGCTGGCTTAGGGCCAGTCCAGCCAACAGTGGTTCATATTGCTGGGCACTACGACCTGCCCAGTTAAGGTTGAAGTCCCCCAGGACCAGTAACTTGTTAGAGCCAACCTTTGGGCTGAGACTGTCTAGGAGGTAGGAGAGCCCGGACACACCACCCTTGGGAGGGTTGTAGGCACATATCACATGCACCTTTTTGGTGTTCCCTAGCAAGAGGAGGACATATAAGAACTCACAGAGCTCTGATGCAGATTGCGAGTGTCCTACGACTGAGATTTTTAAGTGCGTCTTGTAGTATATGAGTACTCCGCCCCCTCCCCCTTGTTCTGGGGCCTATCCAACCTAATGAGGTTGTAGCCTGGAAGCTCACAAACTGAATCAGATATGTGTAGCTTAAGCCATGTCTCAGTGATCCCCATAATGTCCGGATTATAGTGGGCCACCCAAGCTGTTAGCTCGGTAAGGTTTGGTAGAAGGCTGCGTATGTTTAAGTGCACAAGCCTCAAGTCTTTGGCTGATAGCCAGGAGGAGGGTGGTTTCGGGGAGGGTCTAGTGTTCATCGAGCCCATAATTTGAATAGGAGCCCCAGCCAGTCCGTGCCACCCACCCAGGACAACCTCTCAGTGGAGGCATCCTCTCAAGCCGCCAGGGAGTCAGGCACAGAAGGGAGGCAGCGGCAGTGAGGGGACTGAGTTGATTAGCAGAGGGGGAAGAGGAGCAAGGAGGAGGGAGAGTGGGCAGTAAAGAGAGAAGGTACATGAGAGAGAATATCCAATAGGAAATGAAAGGGCGGTTCCCTAGGCAGAAGTGGGCGGAGCTAAGGCCTATTTAATTAAGGTGGGAGGTGGGGAAGGGGGATCGGCAAAAATTTATTCTGAAACCCACTGAAGTCTATGGGCACAGAGCCCAGTAAAACAGTTTGAATCAGTCAAGATTGCAGGGTCAATCAGTGACCGCATGGAGCACAAGAGGAGATGGAAGCAACTGGCAGCAGCCAATGGGAGCCTTTCAGCACTCCCAAGTTCGGCCTGGGAGCTTACCAGCAAGAGGAGGGTTCCTTGGTGGCAAGCAGTGGTGGTGTGGACAGCTGGCCCAGGTAGCCCCGGCCACTCAGATGTTTCCCTGATCAGGGGCTGAGAGATCTGAGTAAAGGAACAGATTGCGAGTCACAGTAATAACAAAGGATGACACTGGAGAGTAAATCAGGGGCATGTGCAGTGAAGAGAGAGAGGGGAATTTGGCAAGGTATGTTGTCAAAAATCGGTCAGATGTGCCAGGAACCCAGCCCCGCTCCAACTTATCTGGCAGAGGGCAGAGAATGCGAGGGAATGGAACCAGCAGGCTCTACGGGGAAATGAGGTGCCCAGCCCCTCCATATTTGACTTAGTGTATCCCTTACAGATGGCCGCCCATGATAAGGGCCATGTAGAGGGGACCCCACATAGGGAGTGCACCCCCCCCCACCAGTAAAGTGAGGCTGGAAATGAGGCAGACAGAGAACCATGTCATACTTGGCCACATTCAGTGGCTTCTGATTATTGTGGTTTCTTCCCTCACAAGCCGAGAAAGCCTACAGATCATCCTATTTAGTGGACTAATCCAGGGGCCAGGTCTAGAGTTCCATATATTATGTCAGTCCCCCATGCCACACCAGTCACTAGATGTAAGCTGGTGTGAGACACTCGCCCTCCGTCCAGCCACCCCGCGAGGGCAAAGAGAAAACGGAACTGTTCCAGAACCTATTTAGTGGGATTCTATCTTAAGTAGATATATGTAGGGATGTAAGTTTGTCATGGCAGTCATACTCATCATTGATTCCATGACGTTTGATCTTTATTCAGGACTTCCATGACTTTCACTAGTGTCATCAGAATGTAGCAGTGATGACAGTGCCACAACATTTACTACTGTTTACTAATGATTTCATGAACAAACAATGAGTCATTAAAACCTCATCCAAGGCAAACTTACATCCCTAGATATACGCAGTAGCTCTCCGACCTGCTCCAGACTCGTGGCAAATATTCTCCTGCACAGGGGGAAGAAGCAACCACTTAAATATCCCCGGCCAAAATGAGGGAAGTTCTTGCTTGTGCCAGATTTACTGTCTGGTTTGCTCTCTCCCCCAAGGAACAGGCGGGGATACCTCCCCCCCATGCACAGGCCCCAGATCGGCCCCACAGGTTTACTTACATGTGGAAAACAGGACCGAGGCCTATCCCACATCACCCCCACAGAACTTCTGCACTGGCCAGTGCCTCAGATCCCCACCCCCAGCCAGATAGGAGCTTGAGCCCAGCCCCCAGGCACACCCCAGACCAACTGCCCCCCGTACTCACTACAATCCCATGTATAGCAAATTGGAGGTTGGGGAGAGTCTATGTGGACTGCTTGGAGAACTAAACTAACATCCTTTTAATGGAGTCAATCATTGCCTGCTGATCAGGGTGTTTGCTAGATTGCTGGTATGTCTGGGTGGGCTGCGGGCACCCGCTGTTCTCTGGAAAAGTCTCATTGAGGTAGGCAATAAATATTCTCTTGCTTTTAAGTCCACACAGGCCTCCTCCAGAATGTCATATGATTGTTGTCCGGTTGGGAATTGAATCAGCAGTCTACTGGGTAGGGGGTCTGGAACTTCGGATTCTGCTGTCTAAGACAGGCAAACAGTGGGATGTAGGCACATCTTTGCTGCATTGTGACAGGGGCATAATAATTGTCTATAAAGATGAGTGTGTCTCCAAAAAACAATTTGCTTTGTGCCCAGGCTTGCTTTGGAATGTACTCCTTGGTTTGAAAGCAAAGGAATCTGACAATTATGGATCTGGGATGGGCATTAGGTTGAGTGGGCTTAGGGCCAAGCACTCTATGTATTGTTTCAATATCCATTTCAAAGTTGGAATCCAGTTTAAGCACCGCCCCAAGCAACAAATGTGTGTTTGTAAATTAGGGCCCTCACTGTCCTCTGGTACCCCATAGATTTGTAGATTATTTCGGTGGTTACGGTTTTCAGCATCCTCCTGCCTCTCAACCATAAGATGGCATAGTTGGATTACTTGATCTAGGGTGGACTGTAGCTGCGTGGTGGTAGAGGCCTGCTGTTGTGATTGCTGATCAAGCGAGGTGACTTTTTTGTGAAGTTCCACTAACTCTTCACGGAAGGATTCCTGCGTTTGATTGAATGTATGAAAGTCTGCCATGAAGTCTTGGAGCTCTGCAAGTATTTTGTCGAATTTATCATTCATTTTAGTGTCCTTGGAGGTTTTAGATTTTCCTGATTTGTGTGATGTATTGTGTGGGGCCTGGGAGAGATGTTCAGAGGCTCCGGAGCCCGATTGATCCTTGCCTGTCTCAGGTCTGATAGCCGAAAATATGTTGCTCCTTCCCTTGCTCTTGCTGGTAGTCATGTGGTTCGGCGTAATTTGGTAAAAAAAAAAAGTCACTGTAGATTATGGCTGTTTTCGGTGTTAAAGTCAAGGGGAGGCACGGAGCTCAAGACCTAAGCCACCATGCGGGAGGAAGCTGCACCGGAAGTACTCAGTGACATCCTTAAATGATCGAGTCAGTGCAACAAGGCATACAGCAATGCAAGTAGGATGTGAGGATGTATCGGGAGGGGTATTGATAGTGGAAGGGAAGAGATAATACTTCCCCATTGTAGATCCTTAGTGAGGCCACATTTGGAATACTGCACCCAGTTCTGGAGTCCTCACCTCAGGAAGATAGGGATAAGTTGGAGACAGCGCAGCGCAGGATAACAAAAATGATACAAGACCAACAGGGCAGGTCCTATGAGGAGCATCTCAAGGCACTGAACATATAGTCACTGGAGACAAGAAGGAAGAGGGGAGATATGATAGAGACCTTCAAATTCTTAAAATAACAAGGTGAACTAGCTTATATAATAGTTCACAGTAAGGTGACCTGAGCTGAAACTGACAGGATGGAGGTTAAGAGCAGTGGTGTCATGCTAAATATAGGAAGTGTGGGGGCTCCACGAACCATGATCCCCCAGCTCCCCACAGGCGGGGGGTCTGGTGTCCTCCTAGGCCCCCAGACGCTATCAGGTTTTAGATGCATTCTGGTGCATTTTGAGGGTCATTTTGACACCATTTGGCTGCTTTTAAAGCCTTCTTTGACTTCTGACAAACAACCAGTGTCACTGTCAAAATAACTAGCTTTTATTTTCTTTAAAAAAATATGTCAAAACTAAAGGAAAAAAATCCCACTCCAGGCAGACTCCAAATTTCCTGAATTTACTTTTGCCATTGAACCTTTCTTGAAGCATTCTTGAATTGTGTCCAATCTTATTCTGGCTGCCACCGTACATCATCCTCATCAAATTTATCGAGACTGAGAGTCCATATACAAAGGAGCTCAACAAGAAAAAAAAGTGTACCTAGATGGGCTGCTAGTTCTGCCTCCCACCACTGAGAATGGTAGTTTACTTCCCTGGTAAAGGTGATTATAGGAGCACCTTTTTACAGCGCCCCAAGTCACAACTCATGGGTTATCTAAGCTTTCCTCATAGGTTGATGCACAAAATAATTCCAGCTTCAAAATCTGATCTGTCTCCTCCCCCTTTGCTCCCAGCATCCTAGTACAAAATCTTCCAGAGCTTATAAAACTCTTGAAAATGATTATCAATTCTAACAGTAATGGCCCTAACAGCCCCCCCCCCCCCGGGTGCTGCTGGATGATAAAAAACATTCGACAGTATGTCTCGTGAAACAATTCACAATTCTTTAGTGAGTATTAACTACATGAAATCCCATCTGTACTTTTTAGTAATGTAGTGAGCATTTAGTATTTACACAATCATCATGACATATACAATATCAACATCATATTACATGGCATGAACCTGTGCAGGATCAAATCCCCCCTCCATTGTGCTTTCCTCCTCACTGGGTGGGATATGGAGTGCTGTAAAAAGGTGCTCTTATAATCACCTTTACCAGATGAGTAAATTACCATTATCTAGCATACCTTTTTACAGCACTCCGAGTCACAATACATAGGTGATTATATAGCAGTATTGTTTTTTTATTGGGTGAGAGGAGGAAAAGGACTTGATGCTGTCTGGATTACTTTTACGACTGAGGTCTGATCTGCCAGTTAGTCCAGTATCTTGCCAGTAAAATTTGGTAAAAGTATGGGGAGATGCCCAAGTAGCTGCCTGACAAATCTCTGCTGTGAATGCTGAATTGCATTCTGCCCAGGAGGTGGTTACTGCTCTAGTGGAATGGGCTTTAATCTGGAATGGGACCTGTGCCCCTTCTGTACTGTAAGCTTTTGCTATAGTTTGTCGTAGCCACCAATCTATTGTGGACCTTGAGGCCTGCAAATGCTGTTTTGGTCCCTGGGGTATAATGAACAATCTGTCTGAATGCCTGAATCTGCCTGTTCTGGTGAGGTAGGTCTTAAGGGCCCATCTCAGGTCCAGACAAGCAACAGTATCCCTATGGGGATCGTCTTCTGCCAGGTTGAACGTAGGGACTGAGATCTCTTGTGGCAAATGAAAGGCAGAGGTTACCATGGGAATAAATGATGGGACTGTTTGAGGGACTACCCTATCTGAAAAGAAGTGCGTAAATGGTTCCCTACATGATAGGGCCTGGATTTCACTGGTTCTCCTGGCTGATGATATAGCCACCAAAAACACAGTTTTCATGGTGAGAATTGGTAGGAATACCATCTCCAATGACTCAAATGGCTTACCAGTCAAGGTATCCAGCACCAGGCTGAGGTGCCAGGGTACCATACCTGGTCTAGGACTGTGCTTAATATTGGCTGCTAATGTGCCCCCGGTAGGTGTCTGTCTGTCTCACCTCAGATTGCTTAGATAGCTGCTGCTTGTACCCGTAGCGATGTTGGGGCTAGCTCTTTGTCTAAACCATTTTGCAGAAATTCTAAAACATGGTAACAGTGCAGTCTGATGCAACTAAATCCCTTGCCTCGCACCGTGATGTAAACACTAGTAGCCAATGTCTGTTATACATTCTGTTAGTAGAGTCCCTCCTGGCCTTTAACATAGTATCGACTAGCTTACCAGAAAACAGAAACAAGTGGGGTCGCTTAGAATCCTTAACACGATTTAGCACAAAAGTTATTTTTCAAAATATGCTTTATTTTCCTTTCCTTACTCGCCATGACGTTTTGCACCTTGTGCTTTTTCAAAGGGCTTTATAAGTTTCTGTAAATTAATTCAAAATTCATATTTAGAATACACACATATCAGCAAATAATGGTACTTTTTTAATTTGCATTCAAATTTCATTTTAAAGATAAGTGCTGTATCTTCCTTTACCAATATGCTGTCTTTGGTTTCCTTGTTAAATAGTCAGTTTGTTTTCAAAAACGTCAGTGTTTCTCACCACCTCATTTGGTTGGTTTGAAATAGAAATGTTGTAAGCTGGCCAAAATCACACTGGTACCCTGTGTGCCAAAGTAATCCATGGCTGCATTTAATCAAGTCCCCTCACTCCTGGGAAGCGGCGGTCTCCTCTGGGACCTTTCCCTTAAACGTAGCAACAAGCAGCAATGAAGTAAACATTCCCTCTTACTCTTTGTTCAGAACAGACAGACGCACCAGAGGTGGCAGTGTGGCTATTTACGTTAAGGACAAATTCTCGGTCTCTATCCTTGATTCAGCCTTTGTCCAGAGCGAATTTGAATGTCTCTCCCTGCAGGTAGAGATTGCACCTGGTGCATCGCTCTGTGTGACAGGTTGTTATAGGCTCCCATCTGCTGGGTTGCAGCTGTTGAGTCACTTAACCTCTATCTTAGGTCATAGGCCTACCGAGACCATACTTTAAGGTGATTTCAACCTAGACTGGCTATCCAGTGCATCTTCACCACTAAAATCCTTCAGTGATGCACTAAGGCTGACTCAACTCATCAGTGAGACCACACGAACAAATAAAACCAACCCTGCCAATAGCACCCTGCTAGACATTATCTTCATTAGCAAACCTCATTTATTCACCCACGCTGGTGTCTTCTTCTCAGACATTAGTGACCACTGCTTCATTGCCTGTGTAAGATCCAACTGCACCTCTTCTTTGGGTTCCAAATTCTCTACTACAAGGTGTCTATGCAATTTCAACCCCAGTACATTCATTTCAGAACTAAATCACTCTGTGTACTGGCCAGACTTCTACCTAGCAATATCTGTGGCTTCTGCCTATGATATTTTCCAAGCTATTATTCTAAACGCTATCAATAAACATGCACCACTAGTGAAAACTTGGGTCAGAAAAAAAAACTATCAGTGGTTTTTCCGGTGAGTTGAAAGATGGCTTGCTCAACAGGGATCTACTGTGGAAAAAGGCACGCAAGACAAAACATGGGAAGGATTGGGATCTGTTCAGGAGGGCGAGGAATCAGTGTAGCAAAATGGTTAGAGATGCAAAGGCTAACTTCTACCGTATTCAACTTGACCTTTCATCCAATTGCTCCTCCAAATCCTGGAAACTAATTAAGGATATCGAAGGCCACTCCCCTGGTGCCAGCCTGCCAACAAAAATCTCAATAGACTCTACCACAATTACTGGCAAGCAATCTATATTAGGTTCCTTCAATAATCACTTTGCCACCTCAGGGTTAGCTTTCAATACTTCCTCAGCCAGTACACTTCACATACAGCTCGGTCTCAAAAATCAAGGAAGCTTCTTTCCAAACCCATCCTTCTCCCTTCAACCGACAACCCTGAAGGAAGTCGAAGACCTCTTGCTCCAGCTAGATGTTAGAAAAAGTGCTGTTGCAGATCTTATTGGGCCTTATTTCTTAAGGCTAGGTTACTACACCCTGGCAGTAACCATTACACATTTGTTTAACCTGTCCCTTTCCCAGGGGGACCTTCCTGTTATCTGGAAAACAGCCCATGTCATCCCTCTGTTCAAATCTGGCGATCCAAGTGATGTGAACAATTACAGGCCAATCTCTCCTTTACCAATCCTGTCTAAGATGCTGGAAAAATTGTGAATTCTCAGCTTAGGAATTTCCTGGATTTGACATATTTGCTCAACCCTTTACAGTCAGGATTCAGAGCACAGCACAGCAGTAACTAACGATTGGCAGTGCGAGCTGGACAACAAGAACTTAGTTGGTGCGGTATTCTTGGACTTAAGCAAGGCCTTTGATACAGTCGATCACTGCCTGCTCCTCATGTCCCTCTGGCACATCGGCCTAGATGCTCTATCTATCAAATGATTTGAAAATTACCTTATAGGGTGCTCACAGCAGGTAAAAGCAAAAAATGAGGTCTCCCCGTTAAAGCCCCTTCTGAGAGGAGTCCCTCAAGATTCCATCCTGGGTCTCCTGCTATTTGCAATCTATTTTAACAGGATAGATGTTAACATCAGTAAGGCTCACATACACCTTTCTGCAGATGACACCGTGCTTTATGTCAGTGGACCCTCTCCTGATGCAACGCTTTCAGTCCTCCAGGAAGAATTCAATCTACTGCAGTGTCAGCTCATAAACCAGAAGTTGCTTCTGATCACCAAGAAAACAAAAGCTATGTTCCTCTCGCACTTTCCTAACCTACCAAACCCTGCTTCAATTGGGACCCTTCCCCTGGTAACTACCCTACTTGGTGAGCAACTGGAGTACGTGACCAATTTCAAATATTTGGGGGTATGGCTTGACAATAGACTCTCTTTCCTGGTACATATTGAAGAATTAACAAAGAAACTTCATCAGAGGCTTGGACTCTTCTTCAGGATGAAAGATCTTCTCCCCAGGGAAGCCAGGAAGAGGCTAGTCCAAACCACCTTTCTTTCCCTCCTTGATCACACTGACTTCCTGTACAACCAAGGACCTGCTGGAGCTCATTCTGAATTAGATGCTCTTTTTCACAGAGCCCTAAGGTTTATAATGGATCTCCCTTACTCCACTCATCACTGTTTGTTGTACAAGGCAGTTGGGTGGTCCTCCCTTAGCTTCAGGCGCCAAAGAAACACTGCCTTGTGGACATACAAAGTCTTCTTAAATAAATTGCCTAACTATATCTCTGACTGCCTACCATCTTGCAGTTCTAATAGGTATGCTCTGAGAAGCACCTCCTACCTCGTTTTAAAGGTTTACAAGGCCAGGTCTAGCTTTGGCTGTGCTGCTATTAGTTGCGTGCTACCTTTATTGTGGAATAAACTGCAAAAACACTAAAACTAAAGCTCGCCATCAGTTTGGCATCCTTCAAAGCACTATACTCTCACTATTTTTCAGAATCCTGCACCTGCTACTCCTTATCACGGATTCCCTTAACCACCTGGAGTCCACTATTTGCTGGGCGGCTCCTTTAGTTGCCGGTCCAGCCCTCCTGGCCTCCCTCTCTCTCTCTCTCTCTCTCTCTCTCTCTCCCTCCCTCTCTCTCTCTCTCTCTCTCTCGCCCCCTTCCCTATTCTCACCTTGTCCACCTTCTTTCCCTTCTCCTAGCCAGCTCCAGTATTGAGTATGCTACTACAATGGTCTGCGTGTACATAATTCTTATTGGCTAAATCTGTCCGACTTAGCCGTACTATTGCTTATGCCTGTTCTGCACATGCTGTACACTGACATTGCTTATATTATAATTATTGAAATTTTGTGTATTATATGTACAGTTGTACCCCTTCTCCCTCCAGGTCCACTTCGCAAATAAGCTTCGTTCAATGGTGTTCGCCTGGTTAAATAAAGATTTTGATTGATTGATTGAAATAAAAATTGAGAAAAAAAAATTGTCTACATTTTCAGTTCATTATGTTACTTAATGTGAATATTCTCAGCAATGTTTCTCAAAATGACTGTCAAGTTAAAAAACGGCTCCCTAAGGAGTCTGACTAACCCCATTGCCAGGATACAAGCAGTGCATATAGCAGTCCTCTATACCTTATTGCCTGTCATTTCTTACTCTGTGTGAACATAATGTCCCGTTTTAGTTCCTTAAATATTTCTCTCTCCAATTTGATTGCACTTACACATTAGTTTATTTATAAAGTAAATGGTTTCATTACCTTAAACTTCAGTTATGTTTTACTTCTCCTGGCAATGGTGTTTGAGCTTCAGTTTCAAACTCCATGTAGTTGCATGTTCCCTCATCCTCTTGAGCCAGATCATCATGGAAACACGATGACATCATTTCCTGGTCCGACGTGTATTTTGGACCATGGGTCAGTTGTTGCTAGGCAACTGACCACATCAGCAAATGCCACTGATGTTCTTGTGACAAGTTGGCTCTTTTTCTGTCAGAAATTGTTTTGCTGTGGCTTGTGTTAACCAAGAATCTGTGTGAAAATACAGGAACCTTTTCTCCTTAATTCTTAGTTACTGCATGAACACTTCTTACTGATGCATTTCTATGACTGTACAAAGTCTAATCCATTAGTGCAAAACAGGGAACTACAACCTAAGTTCAGTTGAGGGTCAAAGATGGGGGGTCTACAGTCTCATCAATTGTTCTATCTACAGTATGAATCAAGAGATATTTTCTGCTGTAAAGTAGTCTTCCGGTTAGTCCTCATCTGGTTCTTTCTGTCTTATTCCACTGTGGCCACATGATTTCCAGAGTACCTCTAACAGAGACATTTTCACGTAGAGTATGTGTGTACATTAAATGTTCTATGTGTCACCAGCAAGCTTGCCAGTTGACATTAGTGTCTTTGCCTACATTGGTTTCTAATGCTTTCAATAAATAAAGCCACTTCATTTCAGTCTTGTCTAACCTCTTTTGGTAGTCACCTCCTCTTTCTGGGGGATGTACAGCTTGCACACCCCAAAACCCCGGTATGTCTTGCCTGTTTGAAATGCATTGCAACTGGTGAGTCTTCATCTTGGTGTCTAATCTCGCCTTTATGCTCCTGCATTCTCGTTTTCAAGTTTCTTGTGGTTTGCCCTACGTAGATCATATCACAAGGACACTGAAGTAAATAAACTACCCATTGTGTGTTGCAGTTAAAAGAAACCCATATCCCTGGTGGTCCAGTGGACCCCTCCCCACCCGCCCACTGATCCTCACTGCCCCGCCCCCGGACAGCGGCAGGTGGCACCCCCAATCGCCTGTCACCACACTCACCGATGATGACTGTAGGGAGTTATTGTCCACAGTGTGAGCCAATGGGCATGCAGCCCGAGACAGAGCTACATCCAGATATGTGAATGGATCCATTCACATATCTGGATGTGCGGCTATGAGTGCATGCCCATTGGCCCACGCTAGGACCAATGGGCATATAGCCCTACCTACGGGAATCAGTCGGTGGGCAGGGGTGGCAGGCGGTGGTGCTGCCACCCACCGCTGACCGGGAGGGAGCGGGCTGTGGGGATCAGTGGGCGGGTGGAGAGGTGGGTCCACTGGACCACCAGGGATATGAGTTTCTTTATTTTTTACTTAAGCCCACGATCGGGCTGTCAGTGGTCCACTGGACCACCAGGGATGTAGGTTTTGGCAATAAATATATTTTTATCCCTCGATTGGGCAGACAGCGGTCCACTGGACCACCAGGGATATAGGTTCTCATTTTATTACTTCAGCCCACGATCGGGCAGACGGTGGTCCATTGGACCACCAGGGATGATAGGGATTTTCATTATTTACTTGGCCCGTGATTGGGCGGACAGGTCCACTGGACCACCAGGGATAATATGGATTTTCATTATTTACTTAGCCCGTGATCCGGCAGGCAGCGGTCCACTGAACCACCAGGAATTTAGGATTATACTATCATTTACTGCAGCCTGTGATCGGGCTGTGGGGCACATTGCCATGCTGCAGGGGGCGTCGGTCCCTGTCGGCTGCTGCCTGGCAGGGCACCAGGCACAAGTCGTCAGGGATTGGTGTGCCTGCATGCAAATGGGGCCATGATGATATGCAAATGACCCCATTTGTGCCTTGCATACATTATGACCCCATCTGCATGTCAACTTTTGAATATCGTGGTTGCTGCACCCTGTGCAATGAGCCTTGCGCTAGTGCATCCCCATGCTCCACTCTGGCCACTGGCGCAGTGCCACTGCACCATGTGCACTGTGGGTGGCTAGGGTGCGATATTCAACGATGCTGAGCCATGGCGCAGCTCCGTTGAATATCGCCCGGTCAACGCCCCTGTGCAGCCAAGTTGTACTGCACCCAGGCTTGTGCCACAGCCTGACGCAGTTTGAATATCTGGGCCATGGTATTTTGTTAAAGTTAAACTGTGCCATTCTAAATGGCAGTCTCTGAATTTTAAATTCTCAATTTTTTGTGCAAGGCTTTTGTTATTGTCACAGATCAGCACATCTAAATCCCTTTCTCCTCTCATAGTCTGTAAAAGTTGCTTTCTCTGATCATCTGAACAACTTACAAAGTGCATGGGTCTTTGGACACTTTGGTCATATTGTGAAAAGCTTGCATTCCTACTCCCTGCACAGTTAACACAATCCTTAGTTGCACAGTATTAGAAGAGCTATATTTAACAGTATAGGTTTCACAGCAGATAGCTTAAATTCAATTATGCTGTTAATTGCCATACTTTTTAACATTCACAAATATTAATACATAATATTGTTCTGCTTTTTATATACCAATGTCCCAAGGTAAAACCACTGGGCCTCAAAGTGGTTATAGATCCAATGCGAAGGGGGGTGTCCCTCTGGAAGGAAGGAAGGTCCTGGGGAAAAGGTAATAGTTCTATGTTACATCCCCTGAGGTATCCAATATCCAAAAACATAGAAACAAATGGGATCACTTGGAATCCTTAACATGATTCAGCACAAAAGTTCTTTTTCAAAAGATGCTTTATTTTCCTTCACTAACCTTGACGTTTTGCACCTTGTGCTTTTTCAAAGGGCTTTATAAGTTTCTGTAAATTAATTAAAAATTCTTATTTAGAATACATACATATCAGCAAATAATGGTACTTTTTTAATTTGCATTAAAATTTCATTTTAAAGATAAAGGCTGTATCTTCCTTTACCGATATGCTTTATTTGGTTTTCTCGTTAAACAGTCAGTTTGTTTTCAAAAAACGTCAGTGTTTCTTACCACCTCATTTGGTTGGTTTGGACCAGGAAATGACATCATCATTTTTCCACCATGAGCTGGCTCAATCTGGGTGGAAGGGGGGCAATTCACTGCTGTTTTTTAATTATGAATAAATTTTGATAAATGGAACTTAACTGAGAAGATCTCTTGGCCAGTTTATTTGGGAAGCTGGACTTTCTTCTTTGTTGTATGTCTTTTTTGGTCTGGGCTCCAAAATTAGTCCCATAGTAGCCACCTCTTCTTGGTTATATAGAGCAATACAGCTGAGATGGTCCTATAGGACAGGGTAGACACAACAAGGTCACAGAGGTAGAGTACACAGTCCCTTAGACACAGTAACTCAGAAGTACAGTATCATGGAAACAGTACCGCACACAGGACACCACAGTAGCCATACATACAGTCAGCTGTACTCACCTGGCTGTGGCACAGTGCCACTGTCCACAATATTCCTGAACTACTGCAGGCACCTGGGCTCCTTCCTCAAAAGGTTATTGAACCAGTGCCTTCACTGGTCTCCAGTACTGACCATTCTTGTTCTTCATGACAAGCACCTCCCAACAGAGGCCCAGACTTCTCACTTGGGCCTTTCTGCTAACTCTCTCCCTCCCTCCCTCCCTCCCCTCCCCAACAGCTGGCTCTCCCTGTCGACCACCAGGTCAACAAAGTTGACCAGCTCTGTGGCTGACCAACAGGTGTCACTCTGGCAAACAGCCCTGCTTCTTCACTAGAGACAACCTTACCTCACACGCAGCTAGTAAAATGACCTTGGCTCTGTGGGTGTGGTCTGTCATTTGTGCAACATGTTTCACTGTTAGTGCTGTACTAATGTAATTTTGCACAGTGCAACGCATACTTCCAGTGGAGGGGGGTGTTGGGTCCTTCATCACACAGCAGGCATGGCATGGCACATGCACAGTGTGTGCAGTCCTGCACAGAATTGTGCAGTTCCATTGCGCAACAGCATAGCGTGCATGCCTGCACTATATGATGATGCTGTCCACAATATGTGACATTATGTCAACACTGCATATGGACATTGCACTACAGTATCAGTGCTAGCACTAGTGCAATTAGGATAGTGCTTGGAACAAACTTGCACTATTCAGAGTTTGCAAATAATCTAATTTCACATTCCATGGGCAAAATCCACACTAATGTGTTATTACTGGAATGTATTCACACATTAGCATGCCTAATTGTGTCTGGAGCATATAAAAGGAGCAAAGTGCACTACTAAGATTCCACAGCAGGACTGCAGGAGGCTGTAGGTAAGTGTTTTGTGGAATGGCCTACAATAAGGACCTGGGTGATCATAACACTGTGTTTATGCTGTATCATAACTAGACTACTGCTGTATTTGAACATGGCTGAGTGCAGTGATAGGCAGACAGCTAGAGTGTGTTTGACCTGGACATGCAGAAACATGTTTGGGTCCTGGCCAGGGGACCAAGGGTCTGCACGCCACTGCACCTTAGCTCTGTGCTCAGGTGTGTATATACAATGCATGACACACAATTACCGAGGCAGTGAATGCTTTGGTGATAGAGTGTGGTCCAAATATTAGGTGAAGAAAAGGATGGGGGACCTGAAAAGGAGGATGAAAGACATCATGGTCCAGGTGAGGGCCAACCAACAGACCACAGGCAGTGGGCCCAGTACTACTTTGCCTCTAACCCCTTCAGAGACATTAACAGCATCAGTGGTGAACCCTGTACATGTGACTGCCATACCCAGAGGCAGGTATGAGAGCCAGGTTGGACCACCACAGCCATGTAAGTGATTGTGTCAGACCCATCACATTGAGTCTGTGTGTGCACATGTAACAGTGGTGTTGTGTTTTACATGCTGGGGGGGCTGGTGATGTGGAGCATGACTGGACAAGCAAAATGTGCAGGCACAGGGATATTCCACAGATCCGTGTTCTGCTTACACATACTAGTGTAGCCTTACGCATGCATCATGTATGGACGGTGGTACACTACACACATGGGCCATCACTGCTGCATGTCCGATCTATAATGATGTGCCTGTGTGCAGCATCTGACTGGCACACAAGGATGCCCTGATATTGCTTACACCCCCCTCTGTTGGGTCATGCTTAAGTGTTACCCATTACTTACAGATCCTTGCATCTCCCATCATTTGTTTAATGAAAAAGAGTATTTGTGGCAATACAGGTTTATTTAGGAGGCACACACTGGGCTAATGCATCACATCTACCTACAATATTTGCATGTATGCATCATCAGATCCATTCCCTGATTGATGTCCCCCTGTCAGCAGCCTTACTGACATTGCAGTTGCGTCACCAGAGCACTAACCAGACCCTGACTGTTAGATGTATTGCACAGTGAGTGTAATCTACATGGTGCAATCCATTTATCCTGGTGGTGTGGCAGTCTGCTGTGTACTCACTTACTGTGCCACATGTGTGATATCTCCAGTGTGATCACCGGTAATGAGGTATATGTGGTGTATACAGCACTGGGGTTTATGGCCACTGTGCAGTATGGGCTGCATGGATGGCAAGACACCGTGCACTGGGTATGCATGCTGCCATAGTCAAAGCACAGGTATGTGCATTAATCCACAATATTGATCTTTTCTTTTTTCTCATTAATTTTTTTTTTTTTATTAGTTTACAAGTTATTCTTTACATATTTTTATCTGTGACATAGCATCATACACATTAACAAACTGGTTTTTATTTCCTGGTCTCTTATTGGCAAGTGTCCCTGCCGGGGGGTGCATTAACTTTCGATAGATGACCAGGAAATAAAAAGTAGCAGCACAAGTGCCACTTGTAGAAGTCAGTTATCCTTGTGCCCACAGAATTTTAAGATCTGAATCACTGCCATGTCGTGAACTCTCCCTCAATAAGAGTTACCTCGCTATACCCACCCGGTACCCCGGCTTGCTAGTGGAGGCTAAACACAAAAGACATGTACACCCTCCATACACAGATGGCACACACCATCCCACTTTTGTCATAGATGTCCCACATTAATAAAAAAGAAAGTTTTTAAATTAGCACTAGCACATCACATGCTTAGCACTACTTGTACACAGCACTTCCATAAACTGTCTCCCTCATTCACCTCATCTCCACTCCTACTCCAGTAAAACATTTAGAGATCTTTCTTTAAAAAGAAACAAACTCAAGGTCTGCTCACTGCATCAATTGCATTACCTCTACCTCTGGCAGTATGCTTCCATGATCGCCCCATCGCACTGCTACTTTTAGCCACCAGTGGTGTTCCAAAACATTAAATGAAATAGAAGTCTTCATAAAGAGGGGTTCACACTGCGGTCTCATGAAGGGTACATGCACAAAAAACAAAAACAGAGGAACACAGCATAGCTGGTGGGGGGGAGGAATCATGGTTCAAGAGTCAAGGAGGGTCATGCTCAACATAGCACAAAGAAAACTGTAAAAACAACTGAGAAACGCTGCAATGCCCTCAACTGGTAAACACTGGTGCATTTGTAAGTATACCAGTAGAGAGACTACTTTACTAGCAAAGTAACTTTAAACAATGTTTTAGTCTTTCTTTTACTATTTTTATTTCTTAAAAATAACACAAAAAACTCTACATGTAGCCCATTTTCTAAGTGCAATAATACCCTCCAGGGTAGGCGGTATGGGCAATACTAGACCTTCTAGGGGCTATAAAGCTTCCTGCCTGTGGTGTTGGGCCTCATTATGTTCCTGGGCAGTCTGGTATTGCCCAGTACTGCCCACCCTGATAGGTATTATTGCTTGCTTACATAGCCTTATAATTTTGAAAGCAGCAATAGATACATAATCTGTCTTATACCCCATATACTCTATTCAAAGTAATTTCCAACAAGTTGCTCTTCCAGCAATTAACCACAAACCAATGTTGCAGTTAGCGTGGAGAACCTCTTGAAGTAATGAATACAACAGCAAGCGTAGACCAGGCTACTATCTTCCTGAATTGTCTGATTTAGTAAATTGAATTATAAAAGCGATATATAGGTGTTCTTATTGCTGTAGCTAACAGTACAGGCTAGTAAATATTTATAATATGAATTACAGAAGGATTACAAGGGTAAAGATTCTAAACTAACTTACTGTTTCACTTTTAACTTCATTTCAAATCTAGCAAAACACATGAATTTCGATCTACTAAGTTTGCCCTGCAAATATAATCAAAATCATCGGCAGAAACAGCTAATCTAAATTTAGTAAAACTTGTAATCAGAGTTTGAACACCATTACGATTTATAAATGTGGTGGAAAGAAAACAGTCACAAACAGTGGAAAAGTCCTGTGATTCCACAGTTCAACAAGGTGACAGTGGCGCGAATGATAAGAGGGGGTTCTCTGGAGCCATCGAGTAGGAGACACGAGACAGGTACTATATTATTCTGTTGGTGAGACCCTTTTTTACGAGAGGGCTACACATGGTTCCCAAAATGAGACAATGAAGCAACCAAAATATGACATCATTAAAAAAAAAAAAGCCACCAGTGTCTCTTTCGCTAGTCCTGCCTCAGAATTTTCTTCTCTCCAGAAATGACTCTCTTCCCAGCCCCATATTTAGTACTTACAGTGTTCAAAGGCAGAGTTACTCAGAGTCCTCTGATAATGTAATCACTTCTGATGCCATGAGAGATATTCTATTTATCTGGTAAATCTGCATTCAGCTGTCTTGCCCCTACTCTCTGGAATAAGTTACAGAATACTCTCAGACTAGGTTCATTAATCAGCTACAATGTACAGTACATACATCCTTACTTAGCCACTGCACAAATAGGGAAGCTCAGAATTGGCTGATTTTGATCCATTTTTAGGATTTAGGATTTTAGGAATTTCTGAATTTTACTCTGATTCTGTTTCAAATCCAAAAAGGACCTAAAAAATGGATTTGAAAGCCTAAATCTTAAATGCCTTTGTAAAATAGGTTTTAGGATTCAGTTCAGGATTTGGTATCTTTGGACTACAAATCTAAAAACCCTAAATCCAAAAATCAGATTGGAATCTGATGAACAACTTTATGCACAAATACACGTAATCGTCATTATTAACTGATTTTTTATTTAAAACAGGAGAGATCTCATATAACCAATTAAATGTTAACTCATTTACAATGGTTTCCTGACACAAGGTAGAAAAAGTGATTTATTTTCAAATACAAATAGATATCAAAAGCACACAAATACCACAAGTACTGTAGTTAATAAATTAGATTTGTTAGTACCAGTATAGTGCTCCCTCTTTTATCTGCCAACCTTAGGACATCCTAAAATTTGGCAGATAAAAGAGGGTGGAGGATAATATAGGGTAGGCATTTTCCAAGCAATATTCACCACCATAAGAGAACACCATAAAGCTCTCACTACCCCCCCCACACACAATATATGATTACTTTAATGAAAACCCCTCTCACCTGCACCTGTCTCTTTCTTGATTCATCAAGAGCACTGGACATGTGTTTAATCATTTATTTTAGCAAGGACATACACGTTCCTGCCAGTGCTACTCAAATAAATCAGTGAGAAAAGTGAGGGGGTAAACTCTAGACCCACCCTTGCTTACTGCCAACCTGCTTCTCGATAAGTAATGGCATTGCCACAAATACTGTCATCTGTCATCTCATGTAAACACAGCTAAAATGGCACTCAAAAAATAATCCATATTAAGAACAGTACAAGTCTTATGTCTCACTGGTAGAACAGGGGTTTACAGTCATTTCCAGTCATTACAATCATGTCACACTGGTGCCAATTGGCGGACAAGAGAGAGAGATTAGCATTGCTCCCAATACAATATGTGTACTAGCAGTACTTGGCAGATGGTAGATAGGGAGGGTAGTGTTTAAACGGGAGAATTAACACTGCAGTAGAATGGTGCATAGAAGTAGGCGGTAAGCGAGGGTGGCAGATAAATGAGGGAGCACTGTATATTTCATCAAGCCTTACAACACTCATATTGGTCTTGGGAATTAGTATGCAACCAAGTTTTAAGAAAACTAGTGAAGGAAGGGTACCATTTATGAGGTGTAGATAAGATGGAAGCACATTCCAAAGGTTGGGTCCTCTGAATGATAAGGCTTGTGAGTCAACAGTGGCATTAGTCTTTGGTACAACACATTCCAGACCATCTGCAGATGAGACGAGGTCAAATAGATCAAAGTTTTACCAATGAATTGCATTATCTGGGTTTCACTGGCAATTAAAAAAAGTTAGTTATTACAGAAATATAACTGAATTTCATCAAAAGCCAGTTGTAATTTTTTTGTAGCAATAGAGGATCCTGATTCCAGCAATAGATAATGATGTCTGCATGCAGGTGGATGGCGGCATCATTCCAGCTAATCTTCAGGTCATTAACAAAAAGGGAAAAGAGGAAAGGGCCCTGGACATCCCCACTCATTACATGGACTGCGTTGGAACAAACTCTACTTACTGACACCATTTGGCTCCTTTCTAACAAATAGCTACCCAGCCAGTTAGTTAGATATGAGTCAAACCCATACGTGCTGATTTTCAGTAGCAGAAGACTGTGCTCTAGTATATTAAAGGCCTTGATGAGATCTAGAGTGTATGTTTCCTGAATGGATTATCACTTTCTAGTAATTTACCTAATTCTGAATTATAGAGGAGTCTTTGAGGGAGTGATATTAAGTCTTCCTCCACTATCTGTTTTTCCAAAACGCCTCATAAGCTGGTGACAGCCAGTATAGCACCATTTTTATTTGTGCGGCCTGGTGATACAACCCAAGATTAGGGAGGGCTAATTCCCCCTTGCTCATAGGGAGTTGTAGTGTAGAGTAGCAAACTCTAGGTTTCTGTTTCCCACAGAGAAATTGCAAGATCATTTTGTCCCATGCTCTAAATTGTTGGGATGCTGGGGAGATTGGCATAGTTTGAGCCAAGTATAATATTCTAGAAAGAATATTCATTCTAATAGTTTCTATTTTATGAATAAAGGATACGTTAATAGTTTTCCACCATTTAAGGTTCTCTTGAACAATTTTAGTAATGGGAGCCTAGTTTAACATGTTAAGGGAGTCTAGATTCTTGGTTATATGAATCCCTAAATATCTAATGGAGGTTCTGTCCAGTTGAATTTAAATGTTCGTCTGATATGATTTGACAGATTGTAACTAAGACATAGGGGCCCAGATATTCAAAAGGGTTGCGCCGTGCGCAACTCCAAAAATGCGCCATTCTGCGATATTCAGAAGGGGCCAGTTGCGCCACCGAAAACATGCTGAGCTACAGCGCAATGGAAATGAAGGCATGCGCAACGAAGAGCAGGTCCGGCCATAGATGTAATGCGATATCAGAATCTCTGCGCAATGCGCAAGAGTGGCTCAGCCGGAAGTTGCGTAGGTACTGATTTGAGCCAAAATAAAAAGGCTCAAGGAAGCGGCGCAAGAACCCTAGCAGGCCGCAAACTGGGGGAGAGAGACAGAGAGAGAGAGAGACAGGAGCTGGAAGGGCAGAGAGGGACAGTGGGTCCAGGAGGAAAGAGAGGCCAGTGGGGGGTGCCCGGTGCAGTGGAAGCAGCAGTGGGGGCAGCGGGGGTAACACAGGAACAGCAGCCGGGGGGGCAGAAGCCAGGGAGATGGGACGGTGTCAGCTTCCACATGGAAGCTGTAATGAGAGGTGAGACACCATGCTGCAGGGGACGTGGTCAGCTGAGGGTCTGCCGGCAGCATGCCCCCGACAGGCGTATCGTGTCTGCATCAGCCTCGAGCTGTACACAGACATCGAGATTGTGGCCTGGTACCACCTGAACAGGGCAATACTGAGATGGCTCTGCGAGCTGTGCAGTGATGTGATGCAGGCACCCTCACGACGGAGTGATGCTCTGTCCGTGGAGACCAAGGTGACAGCCTGCATGTGCCTGCTCGCCACGGGCACCTTCCAGAGGCCGACAGGGGACACCACAGGCATTACACAGTCGGCCACGTCACGCATCCTCACCCAATTCCTCAGCGCACTGCTGCCTCATGCCGTGGAGTACATCCATTTCCCCAGCACCGCGGCAGAGCCGCATAAACAAACATGCAGGAGTTCCACAGGGTAGTATGATGCCTGGCGTGCTAGGGGCCATAGACTGCACCCATGTGGCTATTCATGCGCCACCTGGCCCCGACGCCAGGCTTATCGGAACCGAAGGGCTTTTCCAGTGTCAACTGCCAGGTGGTGTGTGATGCCACTGGCGCATTATCAATGTCTGTGCCACACACCCTGGCGGAGCACATGATGCCTTCATATGGCACCAGTCTGCACTGTGCCATCGATTCGAGAGTGGAACATCCCCACGGGTCATCTAGTGGGTGAGTACACCATGTATGGAATGCAAACTCTGTGCAAGGGTGGGAATGACACAGGTGCCATGGTAGTGGCACACAAGGATATGGGCAATATGGAGCTGACATGACACTGATCTCCACTATCTCCACACAGGTGACTGCGGATACCCACTCCATCCCTGGCCGCTCACACCGTACTGGCGCCCCATGACCCCAGCGCAGCTATGTTTCAATGAGGCACATGCCGCAACACGTAACATCATAGAGCGGGCGTTTGGGATGCTCAAGGCACGCTTCTGATGCCTGGACACCTCTGGTGGAGCCCTACAGTACAGCTCCCAAAAGGCCTGTGGGATATTCCTGGCCTGTTGCATCCTGCACAACATGGCCAAAGACCATGGGATAGCCGTACAGGTCCAAGAGGGGGACAGCGATGGGGACACCAGTGGCGCCGGTGATGTGGGTGATGAGCAGCCCCCCCTAGGACGGAGGGACCCCCGACTGACCCGGCAGGCCCAGCTGCACCAGGACACCACTGCAGAAGAGCACTACGCCCAACAGAGGTAAGGCAAGGAGACATGTGCAGGCAACACTGTCCATGCGCAAACCACAGGCACACAGGGGAACACACCGTGCATGAAGGTCAGGGGAGTTGAAGGTTCCAGGCATACCAACACACCAGCAGAGAGGGGTGAGCACTCATATGGAGACACACACACACATCAGGCAGCATACATGGGCAGCAGCGCAGCACTGCGGAGATGACATTGCCAACACACAGCACCACCAACCACCCCCACCACCTGGACTGTCACGTCGTGTGTCAGGACCTGGGCACCCTTGCACCTTGGTGTACAGTGCAATGCAGGCATCATCATGCACACGCACCTGTGGACAGCAGTTGGGAGAGGTGTAGGTGGTCCGTGTGTCAGCTTGGTGAGCAGAGCACCAGCAGTGCACTGCCCACCATGACACACATTGCACACAGGGCAGCACCAGACAGGGCCTGCACTGGGAGACAGCCCAGTCAGGTAGCACTGTCCCACGGCCACCACGGATGTGTGGGCGGCCCCGCCGTGGCCCAGCAGCACTGGCAGGCTGAGCAGGGGCCACATCGGGTGGCGCTGGTGCACCACCAGGGGTCCCACTGCGCGAACACGACCTTGCCCGCACAGGGGTCTGCATCCTGCCAAACAAACTTGCACCAGGGGTGCTCGGGATGCCCACAGCAGAACCCGGCGTCGACAGGCCTGGTGTCACACGACGCTGGGAACGGGAGGGAGAGCGACTGTGGGGTGTGGCACAGGGCACCTGACAGTGTGGCCAATGCGTCCGCGACAGAGACCACTGCCTGGGTCAGCCTGTCAATGGCAGCGGTCACATCCATCCGCATAAGGACCAGCTCGGCTCGGTCCCGAGCACACTCCCTGCTATGCCGCTCCATGGACACAGACAGTGCCTCCATGGACCTTGCAACCCACCCCTGCAGCTGTACCGAGTCCTGCAGCAGGTGGGTGTGCGCGTCCAATGGGTACTGTGCCCCAATGGCATCGTGACCCCCAGGGTGTGGATGGTCCTGGTGCACAGCACCCCTTGAGGGTGGGCGCTGTTCGCCAGGACCAGGTATGGGCGGATCAAGGCGGTGAACATGTGCCACTGCTTGACACTGTACCCCCAGACCTGGTGTGCGACTGCTGCTGCCGCCCCTCCAACTGCTGAGCCCCCAGGTCCACCTGTTCCACCTCCGTGCTGACAACAGTGCCAGACACCTGCACAGCCACTGGTGCTGCCCCACCGGTGCTGACAGGAACAGCCTGGGACTGTGTCAGCATGCTGGTACACAGGTGTGAACCAGGAAGGCCCAGGGGCACGTGCTGGCCTGCCATGTGTCCGTCATGGGACACACACCTATCACTGCCCATTGCAGGCCTGCTATCATCAATGGTGCAGGTGCGTGCTCACTGCCATAGGCACAGCATGCTGGCATACCTGCATGCCAGACTGCTGTGACACAGGCTGTGCACCCCTGCACCCGTATCACTGACACCGAGTTGTTGGCCCAGCCTGCATGCTGCTGCAGTGCCTGCAGGCTGGTGGCGGAGTGGATGGTCCTCCTCCACGTCCAGCAGGTCTGCCTCACTGTCTGGACCCACCACCACCACCGTCTCCTGCAGACGAACAGGATCTGTAACAGAAAGAGAGTACATGTGAGTGCATGTGAACAACAGCCCCAACAACACCACCATGTCATACCGCGAGTGATGGGCTTCCACCTGTCTGGAATCCTCCGCCTGATGCGCCCGCAATGGCACTCGGCTGCATGGTCGCGACCAGTGTCTCCTCTGTAGGGGTCAGCTGCAACACCACCGGTGGGCCCCACCAGTGCCAGCACGTGCCGCCCTGAAGGCTGCCACCTTCTCCTTCCAGCCTCCTGCGGTCAGTCCCCATCTTCTTCCTGCATTCCTGCACGCAGGCTGGTGGCTTCCTGCAGGTTGACGAGACTACCCCCTCCCATGCAGCTGCACGCTCCTGAGGGTGCCCTCCGTCCACTCAATAGTGGCTCATCCTCCAGGTAGACCTGGAAGAGGGCCTCTGTCTCTGCCGTGGTGAAGTTCAGCCTCCTCCTACGCCCGCCGTCCACACCCTCAGCTTGGCTCTGGTCAGCCATGGTGATCTGTATGGGTGGAAGTGGACACCTGTCACTGTGCAGTCGACAGCATTACCCCATGAGCATAGCTGCCGGCCCGGGGGGGCGGAAGCCCCTCCGTTTCCTCTCCGCATGGCAGATACTGATAGAAAGGGTGCCCTTTGTCCCTTTCTAAGTGCCTCTTCATGCTCAGCCCCTCAGCCTTTATCATCCTCCGCCATGAGCATTGTCCTGAGCATCACACAGCATGTAACTCACCTCTCACCTGCAGTAACCAAATCTGGCCAGCACAACCCACTGTCACATTTTTATAGCGCAACACATGCAAATGAGGTGTGGCGCCAACTTTAATGACATGCTAATCGCGCCACTGCGCCTTTGAATGGCTGATCGCAGGTATAAACATGTCGGCTCAATATCGATGCCCCAATAGCGCACACGGAAGGTCCGCTGAGCCAATGGCGCAGGTTTGTGGCTGTGTGCCACTGCATTGTGCATGCCCAGACAGCGTGCATGTCGTCTGTCATGCTGCAGACCTGCTGAAGCGCGATGGGCGATTCAAACCATAGCCCACCATTGTGCGCAGTGGCGCACAGCACTGGGCACTATATGGGCGCTAATGGCACTACTGCGCGATAGTCCACTCGTGGCACTGGTGCTCAGCTTAGCAGTCACGCAGGATGCCCTATACGTCCCATGGCGCTGTGCTAGCCTTGCGTCCATGCCGTGACCTTTGTGTATGCCCTCTGACCCTGGCGCTGTTGGCATGCCATGTGTACATCCTATTGCGCTGTCTGGTGACAGCGCCACTGTAAGTGACGGCGCTGTTTGAACAAGCAGCGATTGGAGCCTGTGGTGGTCTCATGCGCAACAACTCCACGTGGAGTTACGGGCGCAGTGGGGCGCCATATTGCCTGCTGTAAAGTTGGTGCCATGGCTAGGAGGAGGGCGGTGTCCTGGAGCCAGCTAAGTAGCCAACCTGGTGGCTCTGTGGCTCCCCCACTGTGAGGCACTGTATGGTGAGGCCCCCTCACCATGCCTAGGGACCCACGTGTGGCAGCAAGTGGCCACTGACTTGGTGGAGGTCACTGGCGGGGCGGTCTGCTGAGCAGTGCGGCACCGGACCATGACCTCCGCGGAGACGGAAACTTGAGCGGCTGCGGTCACATGCCAGGCGGGCGTAGTCCCTAGGCCAGGTGAGTGTACCATCTATGCACCTATATTCTCTGTAGGGGTGTGTGCTTGGGTGGCTGTGCATAGGTGCCGGCTTGACACGGTTGGCGTGTCAGTGTGTGCAGCTGTGCGATGGATGGTTATGGCTGTGTGGGCAGGCACTCTCACTGGGGCAGGGGCACTCTGCTTTGAGTCACACTGATGTTTGTCTCACATATGTCTCCCACAGGCCAGACTTTGAGGACGAGACCGAGGCTGGCGTGGGCCGTGCCAGGGCCCAGGTGCTGGGGGTGTTGTGCCCAACAACAGCAGCAGCAGCAGCGGCAGCAGCAGCCAGCCAACCCAGCTGCTGGAGGAGTGTGAGTATCATTATCATGGATGCTATTGCATGCTGAGGGGCAAGACCACCAGCCATGCACAACATAACCAAAGGTGAGGTCATAATTCCACTATACAAGACACTAGTGAGGCCCACACTGGAGTACAGTGTACAGTTCTCGAGACCATACCTACGTATGGACATGGACTGGGTAGAGAGGGTTCAGAGGAGGGCAACACGGATGGTGCATGGATTGCATCACAAGTCCTATGAAGACAGGTTGAAGGAACTGAACATGTACTCCCTGGAGGAGAGGGGGAGAGGGGATATGATGGGGACATACAAGTATCTTACAGGGGAACAGAGTGCAGGGCAACCTATTTTTAAGCGTAGAGATATTCCAGGACTAGAGGGCATGGGATGAAGTTGGAGGGGATGATTCAGAGGACATGAGACAGAATTTCTTCACAGAACGGTGGTGGACAAGTGGAACACCCTGCCAGAGGAAGTGGTGGGGCTGACTTGGTCACGGGATTTAAGAATGCATGGGATAGCCATAAAGGAATTCTGGAGGTCAGGGGTAAGGTGCAACAGACTTATCAGAAAACAGAGTGAACTTACAAGGTCAAATGGCCAGACTGGGTGGCCCATAGGCCCTTATCTGCCGACACTGTCTATGTATCCATGTATGTAGGCACGACACAAGTGACATGCATCACAGTGCATTATCACAGCACGTCTGTGTATGCATCACTGGTGGTCCAGGCATGCACTGGGCACATAGCTGTGTAACTGGCATCGCACCACGTTGCCACATCACTCACAGCCTAGTTTGTACTGTGATTGATGGGCAGTGTGTGGTGGTGGTGCGATAGCTGGTGCCGCCTGTTTGTGATGGCTATGTGCATGTTCACTGTGGTGGGTGTATGCCATCACAGGTGCTGGACATTGGGCTATATGGCTTGCAGGTTGGGTGGTGTTCAGGGTTGTGGTCAGTCACAGCCATTGACTGTGTTCCCATTTTCCTAGGCCTCGAGGTGCTGCGGAGGATGGAGAGGGATGTTAGGCCATCCGCCAACTTGTGGGGCAGAACGCCGAGATCCTGCAGTTTATCCACCGTCATGGTGTGCAGAGGAGGCGGCACAGACCTGCAGGACACCAGCAGGAAGACGGGCAACCAGCTGGGCCATGAATTCTCCGCCCTTTCCACTTCTCCCATCCCTACCACCCTGCCTTCCCTCTCCAAGTTTGTAATCCCTACCCCTTGACCAACCCAACCTTGTACCCATCCCCCCTTGTAAATAGTTGGACTTGTTTCTATACTGTTTGTTGTTGTTTAATACATTTTTATATGTTTATATGAATAATGTGTTGGTCTGTGATTTGCAGCTGCCTATGGGTGCCCAGTTGCAGGGGTATACATGCCATCTGGGCTGGTATGGTCCTGGGTATGTGTGTGTGTGTGTGCATGTGTGTGCATGGGGAGGTATCTCCAGCATGGCAGTGACTTTCAGTTGGTCTTGTTATCTGCTGCCACCCACTGCTGGGTGCATAGGGTGTGTCTGACTTGTAGGCTTCTGTGTTGCATGGTGCTGATGAGTGCTGGGGCTGTGCATGGTTTCCTGCAGTGCCAGTCACTGCACATGGGTGGTGTCTTGGGGTCATAGTGCAGTGTGCTGTGCGTATGGGGGCTGATGTGCACGTGGTTGTCAACCCTGTGTGTCACTCTCCACCTGCCAGTGGTTGTGCTGGGGTGTCATGGCTCTGCTATGCTTTGTTGGCTTGTCCCCATGGGCACGTGATCATCCGTCCCACCCCAGTGATGCTGTGCTTGGGGTGTGCCGGTGTGGTGTGGGTTCTGCAGTGTGTTCCTGTGCCCATGTGTGGCATGGCTGGCAGTGGGCCCCAGCCTGCCTCCTGGATGCAGTTCCATTGCTCTGGGGGCTGTGCTTGCGCTATGGCAGCTCTGGACTGCTCAGCTGAGCTTCCTGGTTGCGCCTGGCACAACATTCAGCTCGCTTCTCCTTCCGGTTGTGCGATGGCACAGGCGTGTGATATTCAGACGTTGGTTGCTTGCTCAATTTGCTCTGCTCCATGTTTGAATATCGCACCTGTTGCGCATTTGCGCAACTGGTTTGCGCTTGCTCCTGCTGTTGCGCCAGTTTTGAGTGCAGTTTGAATATCCAGGCCAGGATTTCTATTTTTGTGCCATTAATTTTGTAACCTGCCAATTCTCTGAATTTTTTTTTTTTCACCAATTATTTTACCAGGTGAATTGGAAGAGCAGCTCCCATAGGTGGGGCAGGGAATCCTCTAGCAAGGTCATATATATCAGCAAATCACTGGCATATAAAGCTAGTTTTTGCTGATGACCCACTAGTTCCGGGCCTGTAATTTTTTCAATTTGTCTGATAGCTTGTGCTAGAGGTTCTAAATATATTGCAAATAGTAAGGGAGATGGAACATCCTTGCCTAGTACCTCTAGTCAGAAAAAAGGGCTAAAAACTTGTCTGTTAATTTTGACATATGCTTGTGGTGTTTTGTATATGGTTTTTAATATAGCTACGAATGATAGTGGAAATTGAAATTTGAGTAGTGTGACAAAAAGAATTTCCCATGTTACCTGGTCAAAGGCTTTTGCTGCATCTAAACTCAGGAGTAGGAAAGGGTTCTTTGACCTGGAGATATTGTGGAGAGTGTGTAGGATGCGTTTTATATTGTCCTGGGTTTGATGCATGTGTACAAAGCCTGTCTGTTCTAATTTTATTATACAGAATAATGTGATACTAAGGCACCGTGCATAAATAGAGATAAATAACTTGTAATCTATATTTACAACTGATATACACCTGTATGAGGCACAGAGAATCTTATCCTTATTGGATTTTAGAATTGCTGCTTTGGTAGCATAGCTCCATGTCAGTGGGGGGTTCTCTCCTTCAGTCATCCAAGCACACACTTTAGCAAAAGGGGTTATCAACTCTTTTTTTAAAAGCTTCGTAGAATGCACTCATATAGCTATCTGGTCCTGGGCTTTTATTATTTTTAAGGTTTTTGATGTTTACTGAAATTTCTTCTACTGATATTGGTCTAGTTAGCTGTGTGGCCTGAGTAGCCAAAAGACTGGGTAGTCTAATATTGTCTAAAAATGCTAACATTACTTGGGGGCCTGGGGTCTTTTTCTGGGTGCAGAGTTTTTCATAATATGTTCAAAAAGCCTTGAGAATGTCAGGTAGTGTATTATATATGGTCTGATAGGCAGGATCTCTAACATGAGGAACCCTAGTTTCTAAAATTCAGCATCTAAGTCAATACGCCAGTAATTTTGTAGTTTTGGATCCTCCTCTGTATTACCTTTGTTTAAGATACTAAACTGCCATTTCTGTTTTTGTGTTTAGGAGCTCTTATATTTCATGTTGTAATTTTTTAATAGTGTCCAATTGTGTTGTATCCCCTTGCATATGTAATGATTATATTTGTTTGAGTAATGGCTGGAGCTGGGTTATGCATTTTTCTCTCTCTCTCTCTCTGGAGGCAGTATAGCACAGTGGTTTAAGGCTCTGAGCTGCAAACCTGGAGACCTGGGTTTGAATCCCACAGTTACAACTTGCATACTGTGTGACCCTGAATAAGTCACTTAACTTCCTTGTGCTCCCAGGTCCCACCTGGAATCAAGCTTTGGCTTAGTGTGCCTTTCCTGTTTAAACAATTTCCTCCCCTCCCTCTCTGGCACTTTAGTCTTGAGCTTATACTGATTAACTCCCCTGAGCACTACTGTTAAAGTATCCCTGAGATGCTTGGGGAGGAGGGGAGACATGTTAATAAGAATTTGCTGCATCTTTTCCTTTAGTAGTGTTCCTACCTCTTGTACATTTAACAGTGCATTATTAAATCTCCACAGGGTTTGTATTTTCCGAGGACCAAATTTTATTTTAAGTAGCAAAGGAGCATGATTTGAAAGATATATGGGGAGCATTTCACATTTGTCCACTTGGGGTAGGTGTTCTTTTGAAGGTGTGAGTAATGGGTAAACTGTTTAGTTTCTGGGTTAAGGTGTCGCCACGTATCTTGCCACCTGCAGGTCCGGAGGAGAAATCTGGCTCCTTTTGCAGCCCCTGATTGTTTAGGTGGGTTTAGGTTGGAGATGTGGATGGAATCAAAGACCATGTTATGATCTCTCTCCACCAGTAGCATGCCTTTTTGGTATTGCAAGATTTTACCCAGTAGAGTGCTGACTGTAGGTGTGTCTGTCCCTGGGGGAAAATATAAACTAACCAATGTTAATTCCTTTCCTAGGAATTGGCCTACCGTGATTGCTAGGTGGCCTTGGGGATCACTGTAGGAGGCACTGAGTTGAAAGGGGGGTCCTCTTAGGAATTAGTATGGCAGCTCCTCTGCAGTTTCTTTTGGGGAAGCTAGCTGATACTACTGTGGAGTATCAAAACCTAATGAGCTTGTCATGCTCATCTTTTGTTAGGTGTGTTTCCTATCGAAGGACAAAGCTAGGAAGGGATTTCTTAATAGTGGTGAGTATTTTGTGTCTTTTGATAGGATTGTTTAGCCCATTAACATTGTGTGAATACACAGATGAAGAACTTGGATTATGTACCATATTCATGTCAAGTCACACAAAAAAACATCCGCACACTTTGATTCATCTCCTTATTTATTCATTTCTTTTTTTCCTTTCTATTTTCACTTATTAAATCACAGTGTAATTGTCACTCATAATTAAATAAATTGTAACAAACTGGCAATCCAAAGTTTCATTTCTTTCTTGTGCACAAATTCACTGTTCCATAATCAGCAGCTTCTCCATATGCAGGTGTATAGGTGGTACTAAACGTCACCATCTCATTATTTCCCACTGCCTTTTTATTCATACACAACAGATCTTCGCTTTTTACCAGATCCACCTTTCGTAATGCACTGACCAAACATCCTGGTTCATATCCTCTATTCTTGGTTTTATATCCCTTCCTTGGCAAATTTGTTTGTAGGAAACTGAGAAGACACATTTATTTGGGATGAAATGAAAAACAAATGGCTTCACAAAATAGTCCATTGGGCTCGATTTGCAGATGATGTACTGTTCTTGTGGAATGGAAATAGCCAAGAATTGGTTGAGTTTGAGAGATACATTAATAAATGTGATGAGAATTTACAATTTACGATGAGTAGTGACAGAAACAAGGTGGACTTTTTGGATATTGCAATATATTAAAATGGAAGGAAATTGGATACAAAACTATTTAGAAAGCAGACGGACAGAAATACAATTTTAGAATATGGGAGTAATCACCCAAAACAAACAGTAAAAAATATTCCCTATGGACAGTTTCTAAGGGTGAAATGAAATTGTAGCAAATAAAATGAAAGAAAGAATGCAAGTGCAGAGATGTGCCAAAGGTTTCTGAATAGAGGATACAAACCAGGATGTTTGGTCAATGCATTACGAAAGGTGGATCTGGTAAAAAGGGAAGATCTGTTGTGTATGAATAAAAAGGCAGTGGGAAATAACAAGATGGTGACGTTTAGTACCATCTATACACCAGCATATGGGGAAGTGAGTAATGTTTTACGCAAACACTGGGATATATTAAAAGCAGAAGAAACCTTACAAGGAATACATGAGAATGGTTTAAGGTGTAGCTATAGAAAAAGCCAGAATCTGACAAATTTACTAGTGGAAACCATGTTTAAGGAAGAGAAACAAAATAATCATCCAGAGTGGATGCCATCAGCACCAAAAGGAAATTTCTGATGTGGAAATAGTGCACATTGTGGAAAAACAATGAATATCAAAACATTTAATCATCCCCACACTGGAAAAAAATATAGGATAGAAGATTTTATTTGTTGTACAACAGAAAGTGTAATGTATTTGCTCACTTGCCCATGTGGACAATCATACATTGTACAAATGAAAAGAGCTTTAAAACAGAGAATTAGTGAACACAAGACAGCAATAAGAACAAACAATATGAAAAATGCAATGGCAAAACATTATTATGAGGCAAAGCATGGGTCAGTAGCCACATTAAGGTTTATTGGACTGCAGCAGGTTCGAATCCCACCAAGGGGGGATGCCCACAGTCTACTACTACAGTGAGAGGCTTTCTGGATCTTCAAACTACAGACATTGACCCTGAAAGGGCTCAATGAAGACCATGGGTATGGAAGTTATTTGTAAAAAAAGAAGAGTGCGGTTTTAAAAGTAAAAAATGTAAAACGAAAGAGAAAAAAAATATTTTTTTCTTTCTAAGGCATAAAGGCATTAAAATACTTTGTTTAATTAAAATAAGAAGGAGAATGATGTTTAGAGGTATGGAAACACTGCAAAAAAGGAGGAAATTGAACATAGAAGCATGTTCTGCATAAAGAGGGATAATGAATGAGAAAGGAAGTTGCTATAGTAACTAGAAGGTATTTAAAAGGAATGAATTCCCTGGAAAAGCTTGCTTTGAGGATGGGGTCACATGACTCCAAAATGTCAGCACATTTTTGGGTGCATTGATGAACAGAAGGAGGAGCAGAGTTGTAAAAGTTGTGAGAAGTATATCCAGCTCGAAATGAAAATAGAGCAAGGAGCTGTCAACATGTTTTATGGTTTACTGTGATGTTCTACTTCATAACATTTGATGGAAGCGCTGAACCCTGTGGTGAAAAAGCAGGTTTGTATTTAGGCATTTAAGCCTAGAAGAAAAGCACAGCTGAAACAGTGGTACGGTTGCAATAGCAGTGGCAAAAAAAATGGTAAAGTACTGAGACTGTTAAAAGTAAAGTATTGAGATTTTTATAAAGTAACAGCAGCTCAATAGTTGTAGGTGGTTTGGATCATGAATGGAACAGAGAGCTTCTTTGGCCATATGTTTAAAAAATGAGACTATGAGAGGTTAATTAAAATAGTAGTGAATGCTATTATAAGGCAAAAAGAAAGACAACATATTCATATCAATACACTAAGAGGTGGTAGAATTTATGGTATTACAGACAAAAGCTGCTGATTATAGAACAGTGAATTTGTGCACAAGAAAGAAATGGGACTTTGGATTGCCAGTTTGTTACAAGTTATTTAATTATGAGTGACCATTACACTGTGATTTATTAAGTGAAAAAAGAAAGGAAAAAAAGAAATGAATAAATAAGAAGATGAATCAAAGTGTGTGGAGTTTTTTTGTCACTTGACATGAATATGGTACCTGTTTGCATCCCTGCCATTCTTTGAAGCACCTTTTATCTCTTCCCTTTAGAAGGGGATGGAAGCACAACCATTCACAAAGTTAATTGTGAACTGAGAACAAAGAACTTGGATTAGTCAAAGGAAAATCGTATAATGTTCTGGATGACTTGCTCATCTCCTCAGCACCACCAGTTAGCTGGCAGGGACCACAAAGAGCTCAGCAGGGGGTCCCAGATGTCCAGCCTATCCTGGGTTGTCCCATGGGTGGGCATCACATTTAGAGATTGTACATATGCTAACCTTAACTTCAGTACTGTTGTTAACAACCATATGTTTACTATCCATTGCTTCACAGCTGTAGAACAACAACATGAATGAACAATATAGCAATGTAACTGTAACTAAACATTGAACGACAAACATTAAAAATGCAATTTAGGATGACCCTTCAGAATCTGTCCTGGGGAAAGACAGTTTCCTAGGTTCTCATACTTCATCTCTGATGGGGAGTAATGTTCCAGGTTGGTATCCCTGGGAGGATGAGAGTAATGAGTTAATGTCAGCCAGGGGCATAGGCAGGATTTTTTTGGGGGGGTGTTTGGATTTGTGAATTATGATAAAAGCTAAGGGTCTGGGGGCCAAAAGCTCTGGGGTTTTACAGGCTCTGTGGTGAGTTTTAGGGGTTTTCTTGAAAAAGTAAAACACACTTTTGTCACATCTTCTCTACTCCTAATTTCAGGGGAATTGTTTTTCCCCGTGGAATCAGGGGTGTTGGAGGCTCTGGCTGGCATTAGAGTCTGCACCTCCAATGGTTGTTAACAACTGGCTGTCAAACAGTGCCATCAACCACCCACCCCATATACAGTTTTTTCAATACAGTGAAAGATTTCTACATAAGGGCTGGGGGTCTGGGGGCCACTAGGCCTCCAGATGCTCTAGGGGTTTACATACTCTGTGGTGAGTTTTGAGGCTTATCTTAAAGAAAAAAAAAACACACTTCTGTTACATCTTCCCTACTCACAATTTCAGGGGTTATGTTTTTTTTTTCCCCTCAAAGAATCAGCAGTGTGGGAGTCTCTGGCTAGCATTAGAGTCTGCAGCTCCAGTGGTTATGGACAAATGACTATCAAATAGTGCCATCAACCACCCACCCCAAATGCAGTTTTTGTGATATGCCATGAAAGAATTCTACTGAAAAGCTGGGGGTCTGGGGCTCTTCTTGAAGAAAAAACACACCTTTGTTACATATTTCCTATCACTCCAAGGCAAACAATTTTTTTTTCCTCTGACGAGGAAGACTCTGGTTAGCATTACAATATGTAATGCATGTAACTTTGGTGGGCAACTGACTGACCAACATTGCCATGAACAACCACCAACCCTATATCCTGATGCATCTGGGGCCCAAGTACATCAGGATATAGTGTTGGTGGGTGAAGTGAATGTCTCTAAAAAAAAAAGGACAAGGACAGACATGGATCTCTGGGTGGAACAACTGGTACCGAAGCAGTCAACTATGAAAACAGCATCAGCCACCAGGCCACATAATTGTCAAGCTCTTTCCTGGTTATTATGACAGAAGACCTTTGGACAGTAACATTTCTTTGCAAAATTAGAGAAGTTAGAACTCTGCAATTAGCTGCTAAAGCCATTTATTAATCATGGGTAGCAGCATTCAGTTCCTTCCAGTCTCCAGACATCATCATGGTGGCTTGAGAAAAGCTAACTGGTGTAGGGGTAGGGGCAAAAATGATGAACTGGATTACAAGCTGGCTAAGTGGGAGGCTATAATGGGTGGTGGTAAGAGAGGAGCTCTCAACTCCAAGGCTGGTGATGAGTGGGGTGTCACAGGGCTCTGTGTTGGGGACAGTATTTTTTGGGCTGTTTATAGTAGACATTGCACACGGGGTGG
This sequence comes from Neoceratodus forsteri, assembly GCA_016271365.2. Lineage (NCBI taxonomy): Eukaryota > Metazoa > Chordata > Ceratodontiformes > Ceratodontidae > Neoceratodus > Neoceratodus forsteri. Next base: position 1,267,475,234 of record CM057449.1, on the reverse strand, counting down.
TGAGCAAGATAAGTCTGTTCACTGATGACACCAAAATCAGAGCAGTGGTGGATGGAAAGAAGGGATGGAAGCAGCTGCAGGGGGACCTAAGCAAGTTAGAGGAGTGTTCAGAGAGGTGGCAGCCAGAGTTCAATGCAAAGAAGTGTAAGGTTATGCACTTTGGGGTGAAGAACCCAAAGAGAGAATACTGGCTGGGAGGGGTTAAGTTGGGGATTGCTGAGAAGGTGAAGGACCTAGAGGTAATGATAACAGGGACCATGAACAACACTGCCCAAAATGCTGGGGTGCATAGCGAGGGAGTTTTCATCCAGGTGAAGAGAGATGATCTTTCCCCTCAACAGGTCACTGGTAAGGACGCACTTAGAGTATTTTGTGCAGTTTTAGTGGCCATACCTAAAGCGTGATATCAGGCTACTGGAGGGCCACAAAGATGATATGTAGAATGGAGGGGAGACATTATGACAGCAGGCTTGGAGACCTGAATATGTACACCCTGGAGGATAGAAGGGACATGATAGAGACATTCAAGTACCTGAGGGGAATCAATAAGAATGAGGAAGATGGGGTCTTTAAGTTAAGGAAGGGGAGGGTTACCAGGGGGCATGGGTTAAGAATAGAGGGGGGAACGTTTAGGAAGGAAATGAGGAGACACTATTTCACAGAGAGGGTGGTAGCAAAATGGAATGCCCTACCAGAATGGGTGGTATCACGTAAATCTGTGAACAACTTCAAAAGGGTATGGGACAGGGAACAGGGGAGAGTGAGGGTGGGGGAATTGGGGGTGGCAGTGGGATGACAAAGAGGGGTGAGGCAGCTGCAAACTAGGGGTGCTAGCTGCACACTCAAGCAAACTTAGATAGACTGGGTGGTCTGTTTCTGCTGGCACATTCGTAGTCATCATGTAGGCAAGTCCCTCTTCGATAAGTACTGTGCAAACTGACCCTTGTGCTAATATATTCCAGAACACATACCAAAATAAGGGGGTCTGTCTGGGGTGACCAAATCAGTATATTTTTATTTTCATGAGTTTGCTGTCTTTTAGTATTGTATACGTGTACAGTAAATTAGATCCACATGACTCTTTACTAGACTGAACAAGAGACAACCCATACACAGCAGCTCTTACCCTTATTGCACACAGTAGTCACTGCAAAAATTGCCAGTTACCATACCATACATGCCACAAAAACATCTGTAAAGAAATGCAATTTTTAAGTTGAAAATCTCTTGGTCTTGGCGATTCTGCAGCATGGTATTCCTTGGGGTTTGAGACAGTGGTCACATGATATCACACAGCATTTAGAATTGATCTTATTAGGCAGAGTTAGCGCTCTCTTCCAAGGCCCTGGAAAAATATTCACAACATAAATAGGTAAAATTGAAGCCTTAGGCCCTAGAAACACCACACATAGGCACAGAATGGCACCTGAACAGGAGATTGAGTCTGCTGCCTACAGGGCAGGGAAATAGCCCCACCCGGCCTCTCACCGGAGGGCAATTGTCGAGGCACCCAAGAGGGTGTGGGCTAGGAGGGCCTCCCACCGCTTAGGAGGAGGCGCCCTCGAAGCAGGTGGCCCAACCGAGGAGCTCGGATAGGTTGGCAAGACCCTCCCCATAGGGAGGGTCAGGAGGGGTTCAAAAGGAGCTGTCCCAGGGACCGCCTCCTGGAACAGCTCCACAACAAGAAGTTTTTCGCCTGCCTGTCAGCTTCTCGTCGCTTTTTTTGCATCTTTGTGCCACCGCTTTTTTTCGCTTCTCTCCTGCAAGTCGCGCTTTCCCAGCCAGTAGGTAAGTGTGTATCTTTGGGGTTTTTAATTTATTTTTATTTTTCTGCTGGTTCGGGTTTTTTCAGGGTGCCGGCCGGGCTGGCGGGTGGTTGATGCTGAATTTCTTCTCCAGGGGTCAATGCTGTTCTACTTTTGCTCTGGTGCACCCCCCCATCCCCTTCCTCTGTTAGCCCTTGGCTTCCGGTGCAATTGTTAATTTCTGGGACACAGGTCCCTGTAAGTCCCCCTGTAGTGTTTCCTCAGGCTTTGGCTCCGTTTTTTTTTTTTTGGCCTGGCGGCTTGTTTTCCTTGCGGTGGTCTCTGTTCCCTTCCCCCACACACGTGCTCTTCACCTCGTGGCCCCCCCAATGTTCCAGGCTTTTCAGTTAGATCTCCTTTCCTGGGGCACTCTTCCTCCTGCTGCCTGCTCCTTCTCCCCAGTGTTTGGATAGAGAGAGAGGAAAAAAAAAAAAAGGCTCTCCCTGTCCTCCCCTTGGGTTTCCCATGTGTTGGCTAGTCGTGCAGTCCCCCCCCCTTTTAATTTTAGGCCAGGTCACCCCTCCTTGGCTACAATTTTCCTTCCCCAAGAGAACAACTTGAATTGTGTGCTGTTTCCATGTAGAAGCAGGGTTCTGCCATCCGGATTCCCAGTGCACTAATCTAAAAAAAAAGAAAAATTTTTGCATCCCAAGCAGCCTGTTCTTTTTGCTAGTGCCATCTGTTTTGTATTTCCCCAGCCAGTAGTTTCTAATCGAAGCAACTTAAGCCCCTTTTGAAACAATTTTTTTTTTCTCTCCCCCTTTCATCTAAGTTAGCTTTCCTCCCCTTCCAGCTTTATTTTCTAGTCACTGGAGCCAGTTAAGGGAAGTTCCCCCCCTTCCCTGGTGGAGCCTTGCCCTCTCATGCCCTCCCCGTTTTTTGAGTAGGAGGGCCAGCCCCATCCTCCGGCCAGGTCTCCCCTTCTGCCAGGCTTTTAATTTCCAATGCATTTTTGTGAGTTTCAGCCGGTGGAGTCTGGCCCACTTGCTTCCCCCCAATAACCGAGGGGTATCGGGTTTGCCACCCATCTTTCTCCCTCAGAAAGGATCCATGTTTCTATTCCTGTCCAGTTTTTTCGCTCTTCAAGAGAATAAGATAGGTGTGTATATATGTGTGTGTGTGTGTGTGTATATATGTGTGTGTGTGTGTGTGTGTGTGTGTGTGTGTGTGTGTGTGTATATATGTGTGTGTGTGTTTGTATATATGTGTGTGTGTGTGTGTGTGTGTGTGTGTGTGTGTGTGTGTGTGTGTGTATATGTGTGTGTATATGTATATACATATGTATAAATTTTTATATATGCATATAAAAAAAGTGTATTTATGGATCTACTCCTAATTCCAAGGGATCATACAGGAGGACAATTTTATTCTGTTTCCAGAAAGTAGGTTGTTTTCATACTGCATTACTGCTCCGTTACTGCTTCCGAAGGTGTTTTTCCCTCTCTGTAAACCTAAATCCATCTTGTAAGATTGAAAAGGACACTCTAGAATGCCAAAAAAAAAAAAAATCTCATGGTCGGAGTAAATTATGTTCAGAAAATAAGTTACTGTTTTGGAAACTTAATGAGAATTCTTGGTCGTCTAAACCCCCCTTTTTTTTTTCCCACAATCTCGGAATTTATCCCCAGTCCCTTTCAACATGGATTTGGCTCAAAAGGGGTCCTCTAAAAGAGAGATGTTAAATGTATACTACTAAGGGGCTGGGACACAGCAACAAGATAGGCTAGTGAAAATACAGACTGACTACGAGAGGGCACTCAGTTAAGAGGATATAGGGCTAGAATGTTAACATATAAAAGGCAAGATAAAGGTGTAATAACGTAACGTTTTGTCTCATAGGTATCTCATCGCTGAACACTGCTTTGCCCCTTAATATCAATAGTCAAAATGTCCGAAACACAGAATAACCAGTTTCTGGACAACCAGGCCCCCCAAATCTCCACGCAGGCGCAGGGCACCAGTCAAGACCTTATGGTGCCGGGAAGCCAGACACAATATGTAGTACAGGCTATCCCAGTGCAAGGGCAAGACCAAGCCTTCCGCGAGGCCCTGCGACGCCTTAAGGACATTGGGGGATCTGATTGGCTGTCAACCATGTCCAGGTTGGAACCAGAAATACTAGTAGCCTGTCAAGACGGGCAACAGAAAACAGTGGCAGACCCCCCTAACATGCCAGAACACAGGCCGCAAGAACCAGCGGAAGATGAGGGTCGGCAGCCTAGGCGTAGCCAGCCATCGGCCCAATGGTTAGAATCCATGGCTCAGAAAAAATCTGTTGCTAAAAAGGGGCAGGGCAGACAAAGTAAGCGTAAGTCTTCACCAGTGGCAGAGGCTGGAAAAAAGTGGACGGAGAAAAAACAGAATAGAGCGGAGGGGAATGCATCTAGGGCCCAACCAAGAGAGGAGAACGAAGAAGTGGAACAAGTAACAGTGGCCCAGCCACAGAGGGGTGAGTATGAGGGAGATCAGGCCAGTGATGTATCAGTAGATTTAGTGTGGTCTGAATCTGATAGTGAGGGGGAACAATACAGTGACAGCATAGAAAGGCTGCCATTGGAATTGACAACAGAGGAAGCAAGGCATAAGAAAGGGATAAAGAACCTGGAAGACATGGTCAAGGCCAAAAAGATAAGAGAACGTAAACGGAAGAGGGCAGGGTGCAGGGGGGACAGGATTGGAGGACGTGGCCAAAAAACAGTAGGTAAGGAATCACTAGGAAGCAAAAGGGGTCAAAAGGTAAGCAACCAGTCAAGACACCAGGGGGCTCAAGGGTTCAAGCCCAGGCCAGTGATACCAGGGCATCAAACATGGCAACATAACCCCTTTATGTGGCCTTTTATGTATGGGGCACCAGGCAATATGCCCATCACTTGGCCAGCAGTGACCCCTTGGGGCCCCTTACCTCCTGGTTTCACAACAACCCTGCAGGGTGGAATGCCCCCCATCATTGTGGGGCCTCGGGCATTTCCAACTAATGAATCTGGTGAGGGTACCTCCCTGGGCACAGCCGGGGCTGCCGGGTCCAGAGAGGATTATGGCTTAGGGACACACCACTTGACTGAATCTGCAATGACAGGAACTGAGGCAGCTCAGGTAAGTCACAAAGGAAGCATACAACAGAACACCATGGTGTTTGAGCCTCGTTTGAGCCAGCCTCACTCCATTTTCTCCCAAAGGGATAGGGGGAAGGGGGGGTAATGCACAAAGGGAAGCGGTTCAGGTATGGACAGGGGCTGGGCCTCCCACATTACAATCCCTCACAACTAACAGGGAAAACAGGACACCAAGCTCACAAGAGCAAGAGACTGTAGCCTCTAGAATGGATAACACTCCAAATACTGCAATGGGGGATAAGTCAACCAGCGCAGTATCTGGATCGCCAGAGCATTGGGCATATGCTAGGGTGGAAGACCCATTGGGGGATCACTTATCCGACACTGTCCGGGAAAAAATCTGGAAAGGGGAATTCATAGACATGTTCTCTTTACTGCATAGGGAAATCCCGGAGGTGAGCGACGAGAAAGGGTATAAACAAGAGAGGCCACGGCGACCAAAGGTACCTTTCACATTTGAGAATTGGGCAGCTGCCTTTGACATATTTATGTCAGTTTATGGGATGAAGCACCCTGATAAACTAATTGCTCTTTTAAAATACAGGGATACCATAAAATTTGCACACCTCTCATTTGATGGATATGCATGGTTAAAATACGATGAGCAATTTCATCTAAAACTATCTAGGCAACCCAACCTCAAATGGGAAAACACACACACATAGACCTGTGGGTTCGCTATATGATGCGTGGCCGGCCTAATGTTGTGACATATACGGATAGTGGTCATATTATTGCAAGGCAAATGGGTGGAGAACACAGGAAAGAGCAGAGGAAAGGGGCAGGGAGGAAGGTCTGTTACGACTACAATAAAGGAAAATGTTTTCGTTCCTTTTGTAAGTACGGGCACATCTGCAAGTCATGCAGAGGAGAGCACAGGTTCTTTGAATGTACACGACAATCCTCCAAGACATCAAACTTCGAGGGAGCAAGCAGCGAAAAGGGAAAGGGGTCTGGGAAATTTGGCTAACTCACCAGTACGATTAGACCGGATGGCCCCCTGGCTCGACCTCTACTCAAAAAAATCAGCAGCAAAATATATACACGATGGTTTCAAGTATGGTTTTAGGATACCATACAAGGGGCCCAAGGGTAGAAATCACAGCACGCAATCTCAAGTCTGCAATTTTGCTTCCCAACATCCTGGAGAGGAAAATTGCTAAGGAAGTGGAGGCAGGCAGGGTGGCTGGACCATTTGATTACCCCCCAGTGCACAACCTCAGAGTATCACCATTGGGGCTGGTTCCCAAGAAGGAAACGGGGGAATATAGGCTCATTCATCACCTGTCCTACCCGAAAGGTAATTCAGTAAATGACTTCATCAACCCGGAGGATTGCACAGTGCAATATACAATGTTTGATGTGGCTCTGCGCCACATACAACAGCTAGGCCGAGGGGCAATGATGGCAAAGAGCGACATCAAATCCACTTTCCGTCTGCTACCAGTACATCCAAGTGACCAGGATTTACTGGGTTTCAAAATGGGAGGTCAATGGTATATGGACAAGGCTATGCCTATGGGATGCTCCGTCAGCTGCTCAGCCTTCGAAGCATTCTCAACCTTTTTGGAGTGAGCCACCAGAGAACACACAAAAAACATACATGTAGTCCATTATCTCGATGATTTCCTATTTATGGGGCCAAAGGGGGGGACCACATGTGGGGAGACGCTGCAAGACTTCACCTCACTGATGGGGTATTATGGTGTCCCTCTCGCCCGGGAAAAAACTGAGGGCCTGGCTACCTGTCTCTCATACCTGGGCATAGAAATAGACTCCGAGGCTATGGTTTCCTGGCTACCGCAAGACAAGGTGGCACTTTTGTGCAAAATGTTGGGTGAGATGGGAAAAGCAAAGAAGGTGACCCTACAACAGCTGCAATCTGTTATAGGCCACTTGAATTTTGTGTGCCGTGCAATTCGCCCAGGCAGGCCATTCCTTAGGCGGATGGCATCAGCCACAGGGGGGGCTTTAAAACCATATCACCACATCAGACTGACACAGGGCATAAAAGCAGACCTACAGGTTTGGGAACTCTTCCTGAAAGAATTCAATGGTATCACCATCTGGCAGACACCAGCAGACCAATTTTTGACCTGCACATGGTGACTGATGCTTCAGGGGCATTGGTTTTGGGGCATTCTGGCAGGGAGCATGGTTTATGGGACACTGGCACAGGAGGGTGTTGAAGGACTCACAAAGAATATCACCTTTTGGAACTGTTCCCCATCATGGTAGCCATAAGGGCATGGGGACACAAACTTCAGAATAAGAAAGTGCTGTTTCACACAGACAACAGGGCAGTAGTGGACATATTGAACTCGCAGACATCTTGTTCGGAAGAGGTGATGAAGGTCTTGCGGGTCTTTGTGTTATGCTGCTTACGGTACAACATCTCTTTTAAGGCACGTCATTTGCCAGGAAAAGAAAATGTTATAGCTGATGCCCTGTCTCGATTTCAGCTCGAGCACTTCAGGCAGTTAGCCCTGCAAGGACCAGTTCCCCACAAAAATACTGAAGCAGTCTGGAGACTTGGGAACCAAGATTGCAGCAACTGGTACAACTCGCTGTGGCCCCCTGACATGGAGGAAGTATGTAGGTAGCTATGAATCTTTCCAGCAATTTTGTGGTCACGAGGACGTGGAACCACACAATACCCAGAGACAAGTTCAAAGCTACATCCTACACTTAGAAAGCCGGGGAAAATCCCCAGCGGCTATACGCCTCCAACTAGCAGGCATTGCCTTCTTCGAAATACAAGGTTTCTGACCCAACCAACAATTTCATTACAAAGAAAATGGTGCAGGCATGTCTAGACTCGCAGGGAAAAAGGTGGACACAAGGAAGCCCATAGGATTACCTGAATTGTCCAACCTCCTGAAAGCACTGGCGGTCACTTGCAGCTCTGGCTATGAAACCAAGCTTTCAGGGCCCTATACACATGCATTTTTGGGGCCTTCCAGGTGTCTGAGTTGGTACCACAGTCCAACTCACCGAGTCAGAACACCAATCTCCAGTTGAGTGATTTCGTCATCTGGCAAGATAGACTGTGTCTTCAGCTGCGAAAATCAAAAACAAACCAGTGCGGCCCCCTGGCTATGATTACACTATTTAAGGCCCCACCAGGGAATATTTGCCCATGGATGGCAATGAAGGAGTATTTGGCGGGTTGTCCAACAGGAACAGGGCATTTGTTTGTGCACGGGGATGGGAAAGCGGTCACAAGACGGCAATTCACTGCGGTCCTACGAAAGGGTTTATGGATGGCGGGGAGAAACCCGACCTGGTATAATACCCATTCATTCTGAATAGGAGCAGCCACTGAGGCAGCCAGGTGCGGTTTAAATGAGGATCAGATAAAAGGGGTTGGCAGATGGGCTTCAAAGGCATACATGGGTTACATAAGGCCTCAGCAAAAAACAGCAGCAAGTGATCGTGGGGAACCCAGCACAAGTCGGGACTGATAGTTCAAATCCAAGAACACTCACATGTTTCTAATTTTGTTTTACAGGCATGTCGGTGACATCCCCTCAGATATGGATCGTGGGTCATTCGCATATGAGGGAGGCGTACAGGAGGGCGAAAACATGGCCATATACAACTCAGCTGGACATTCCAAGAAGTCGAGCTGTGATAAAATGGGCAGGAAAAGGGGGGATGAGGTGGGGGGCATTGTGTAAAACAATCATTGCATTGGGTCTACTTCGTCAACCACCGCTCACGCTGGTGATTCACCTGGGAGGGAATGACTTGGTCACCCTAGGGGCAAAGAGATTAATTGGGGATATGAAGAGGGACCTGTCCCACTTAAAACAGTTATTGCCTCGCACCATTCTGGCACGGACAAGAATGTTACCATGCCTGCATTGGCATGGTGAGCGAAAGGCAGGGGCTATGGACAAAGCGCAGAGGTCCGTGAATAGGGAGGTGTCCCATTTTGCGGCCTCACTGGGCGTGGAGGTAATCAGGCACTTCTTGATTACAAAAACGGATACGGGATTTTATAGCTGGGATGGGGTTCATTTATCAGAGATGGGAAACGATGTCTTTAACAATACACTTAACGATTTCTGCGAGACAGTGCTGTTTGGGAAAAGTAAGATCTCTTGGGCATTAGTGGGAGATACTTGTTGGCACAGTATGAAGTGGCAGTAAATTCATGGCTGACCCTGGGTAAGAGGCTCCGGACATAAGAAGAGCTGCTATTGGGTGTCACCTGGGAGAGGCACGACCCTAGGACAGGTATGCCTCGGAGGATCGGGAGAGGAAGGCACCCAGGCTGGGGCGTGCACCGAAATGCTGGGATCCAAGACTCCGAGAGGAGGAGTGCAGCCCCCGATGGGCATGCTCTTCGTCAAGGGGCTAGGAGGCCCTAAATTCAGAAAGGGGGGGGAACTGTCTTGCGGAAAGGCACGGCCCTCAATGGGTCTGTTGGACTAAAGGGCCAGAGTTCCCCTCAAAACAAGCGGATGAAGGAGCTGGGGTTTCAGCAGCACATGAATTGGCTGCCCAAGGGTCTTACGGATGGGACACGTAATGTACATATGTTACAATTTTCTGTATAGCTTGGTGTATGTATATAATATATGTAAAGTGCATATCTGTAAAATTGTGATGTACCTATTAGACTCGTAAAAGCCAAGTGTCCCATGTAATGTATTCAATTTTGTTTAAGTAAAAAGAGCTGCGGCCCTTTTTTATACCAAAAAACAGTGTGGTGTCTTGATTGAATTGGGGGTCCGCTTTGGGCAAATACATATATGCTGCATTGCTCAATCTGCCTGCCTTACTGAACCCTGAACTGAATACATTTTACCTGAGAATAGTGGCCATCAAGGCTAGGGCAGGTAGGCCACAACTCCAGACCATCTTTCCCAAGTTCCTCCTAGTGTTCCTTCAGCTCGCCTTTCAGTGCTCCTCCTCAGATCGCTCTTACAACCAATCGCGACGTCTGACTCACTCTCCCTCCCATTATTTCAGTTAAAAGATTTTGTTCTCCATCGCGAGTCGTAACACACAGCGCTTTCCTCGGCTCCGACCGACCGACAGCACAAAACAGTCCTCCTCCTCCTCCTCCAACTGAGTCCATCCGCGACCTTCCAGTTCACTCCTTGGCTGTGCATTGTGTGGGTGATGTGGCAGTGCGTGCTGTGCGCCGGTGTGCATTAAAGCACCAAGCCACCAAATTCCAGCCACAGAACTTCACTGGCAGTCTTATCCACGGAGGAGGAGGAGGAAGAGCAAAGGTGGAGGACTGACAAACTGATAATGCTGCCTTTTCCTCATCCCTGCCTCACAGACACACGTTGCTTGCTGCTTCCAACCCAGCCAGCATTCAGATCTTGTTTAGCAAGGGACATTATTTAAACAGACAGCACGACTGCGCTGAATCTGAAAAAATAAAGCCTAATTAATTTCGGGTGTAATTTTGGGGGCTGTTTGAACACCCAGAACACCTAATCTGCCTACACCCCTGATGTCAGCAAAGGTGGCTGACTCTGTCTTCTGTTGGAGTGGGAAGAGCTATGACTTCCAAGGTAGGGGTATCTACAGGATGACACCTTATAGTATGAAGTTCAGGTCATCCTCATGATCCGGCCTTTCAAGGGGAGGATAGGTGGTTCCCATGAGGGATCTGGGCCCCCTAAATGTGGTCTATGGCCACCTGTGGACTGGGAAAAGGTTAAGTGACTTAAGTGTATAGAACATCAGGACTTGTGAAGAGTATGCAAACACTAAAAATGCAACTTGGATTAAATATCAGCATTTACAAAAGATAGTACTAGAATTCCATCAATTCACGTATTCCATTTTTCTAAGGGAGGTGCTTTTTTCCTATATCCTAGTGTCTTTCTTAAACATCTGGGCTTAGGTTATGTGGCTGTATTATTCAGCTTTGTAGATTATGAAAGGTCTCTCTGCCCCATAGGATATCATGCTGACCATATTGAATAGGTAGGGTTTGATCTTTAGAGCATGGGCTAGTGGAAGTGTCCTTCATCCTCAGATGAGTATCTTTGTATTGCACTGTCTTGTATGATTCTTTCACCCTGTTTCAAGTAGGATTTGTATATGCTAGCAGCAAGGCGCTGATCAGGCTTTCTTAGTGAGAGGTATAATCCTACATATTTGGACTTAGGGACAAGAGGATATAAAGCGGGGGCAATGTCAGTTAAAGTGAGCGCTTTGGTTTGTCGTCATCTTCACCTCTCAGTGTAATAAATTTATCTTCTGCTATAAAACCTTCCCCTTTTAGGAGGCGGGGATGTCTAGCTAACGAGGGGGACTGTCTTATCTATGCTATCTGCTCTTGCGTGTCTTATTTATGGTAGTGAGATGAGTAAGGTTTTTAAGCAGTGGCAGTTCTCATTGGGGTGTTTCTGGGGTTAACCACCTAGCCCTCTATCATCTCCCTCTTTTCCTGTATTTCATCCCACTCGAGGTATAATACAGAGTTAGAGAAGGAAGAGAGACAGAGAGAGAGAGAGAGAGAGGAGAAAGAATAAAAAGTGGGGGTGACCCCTCTCAGCTGGCCTCAACCATCTGGGATGCTTTTTAAATCTAAATACACAATTGTTCCTCAAGTGATTTAAGTTTCTCCCCTCCGGTCTCCACCATATATTCCTCCCATACTCCTCTCCCCCATTACAATCAAATATCTAGACTTACCCTTTGGGATGTTGGTGGTTTCCGATGAGTTTCCCTCGAGCCACAGGACCTGAGCTTCCCTCCACCGTGTGCTGCATCAAGGCATATCTGCTGGGTCCTTCAGTTTCAAGGATGAGCCAACAAGCAGGTACTCTCCCCTGTTCTAAAAATTGTTACCACAAAACATTAGTGTCTGGAAGCAGGAATGCTTAATATTATCTATTTTTCAATTTTTATTTAGAAGTGGGTTGTGCTTCACCATGGTTGTTCGGAGCATGTTAAGCCCCTTGCAACCCCACACAATGTGCATTTCTCCTCTCATTAGCAGCGGCAGTAGGCCACTACCATGTGCACCAGATTGCCAGGTAATCCAACCAGACTCGATTGTGGCACTTGGTGCCCCCGGGTTTGTTTATGTGCTTGTGCCTCCCTCCACTTGTCAGGGTTAATGGATCTGCTCAGGATGGGTCACGACATCTTGATCTTATATCCCTAATCAAATTTAAAGAAGAGTTGACACTTATAGGCTGAACTTTAGTAATTACAGTGTAAGCAAGCATAGGGGGAAACGGAGGTAGTGGCACCTTTAAGAACCCTCTCAACCTCCTCATGTGCAGACCATTTACAACTGCATAGGAGGCTAGTCTACTCCATAGGCCCATGATTTTGAGGGGAAAGAAGCCCCGCTGCCACCAAGTCCAGTCAATCCCCTCCCCTCAGCCATCTTTACAATCCATGTCTCCAATTCACTTGACTGTACCTCCATTTATTGTTGTCCCCTCCTTTCCCTTTCTCCTGGAATTGCCACCTCCTAGGAAAGAAGAGACAGCCTACCTGGAACCCAAGTGACACCTGGTTCACTGTTCTTTCCAGGAAGGTAGAAGGCTTCAAGGCATACCCAAATGGAGTGCTGTTGGTTGAGATTGGGAAAGAAGCCTGCATCAAGCTGTATTGGGTACCTCTTATTTAACTTCTTATGCTTAGAGAGTGAGGTCGTACACCCCCATACCACTTACAGTGCCGTGTAATGTAAATTGCTAGCGCTTGCAAAGGTATCAATTGGATTATATCTACATAATATTGTTCTGCGTTAAGTATTATTTTTTTTCTATCTGGTGTTGAAGAAAAATGTTTTGGGGAGGTCTCTTGTAGTCCTGGAGCATTTTCATGAATATCGTTTTGTCTTTGATAGTTGCAGTCTTTACAAAACCTCTTCAGCAGCGTCTAAATTAGTGCTGCTTTTAACCAAAATGTATTGGCTGTTTGGGGTACTGTCTCTGCAGGAAGAAGTACATTGAAAAGTATGCATAATGGTTTAAGTTCCAACCTCTGTAGTATTTGTAGCCAGACAAGTAAATGTTAGCAGTAAAAAATCCATTACCATAGTTCCTCAGTTCTGACCTAGACAGGAGTAGGCCTATTCACCAGTTCAGGTCTTCTGGAAGGTTTGTAAAATAGCTTGGTTGTCCTTAAATGGTGAAGTAGCATGGTGCCTCCGGTCCTGAATGTTTTCCAGGGATTTCAGCTTGTAGCCACTGGTAGCTGATCTAGCTGTCGGCCACAGTGGCAAAGCTGGAGATAAGCCTTGTTGTTTCAGAGTCTCATATGCTGCCTCTGGATTGTCATAAGTTTCAGTGCCTTCAGGAAAGAACACTCTCAGTTTTGCATAGAATGGTGTGTGGAGCCGGAGGTTTTTTTCTCACAGGAGTGTGATGAGTGGGCCTAGTTTGCGGCGTTGTTCCATGGCTGCTGTTCAGTAATCATTATCAGCATAAATGCGGACTCCCTTATAGAAAATCTCCTTCTGTTTCCATAGACCAATAAGTATTTGTTGTTAGATAACATAGTACATAAACTGTAGCACTATAGATCAGCGTCTTTGCTGGTTATGTGTCGGGGCTGGTCTGAGTGCTTTATGGGCCCTTTCAATGTTGAAAGGAATTCGGGTGGCAGATCCAGTTCCTGTCTGAAGAAGGTTTCAAGAAATGAGATGTGGTTATCTCCTTCTGCACATTCCCTGAAACCGTATAGTCTTAATATTTTTGCCTCAATCTGCCTTCTAGATTTTCAAATCTTTCTGTTAGCATTTGGATTTGGGTGAAGGCCTCTGTCATTAGCCTGTCGCTCTTGTATCTAGCTCCATTATTGCAGTTTGTTGCTTTGTTGTTGCTTTTTGTAGTTCTTTTATATCAAAGGACTTCAGATGGAAGAGAGAGTGGCTGGGGCTGCTTGACTCCCCCCCTCCAACAGCACAGACCTCAAGTGCACAGTAACCTTGGACCTACCGTAAGCTGCTTTTCCTTGGGGTTGAGGCACCAGCAAGCAAACCGCTAACCTGTGGACCTCCACCGATGACCAGGACTCCCCACATATTCTTTCTTTGCTCCACCAACTAACAAGGGCTCTGAACTGACTTTTGGGCCTCGAGAAGGACACTCGTCACCTTGCTGTTTCACTCGCCCCCTGGACACCGACTGCCAACCCACACCTCCACATTGAACAAAGGAGGCACGTAGATTTGTAAAATCAGCAACTCCTGCTGATTGGATGCCCCAGTCTGTGATGACACTCTTCCACCCTGGTCTCAAGGCTGAGAGCATGATGGCCGGCTCCACAACACCAAAGGACTTTGGGGGAGGAGAGAGTGGCTGGGGCTGCTTGACTCCCCCCCCAACAGCACAGACCTCAAGTGCACAGTAACCTTGGACCTACTGTAAGCTGCTTTTCCTTGGGGTTGAGGCACCGGCAAGCAAACAGCTAACCGGTGGACCTCCCCTGACGACCAGGACTCCCCACGCATTCTTTCTTCGCTCCACCAACTAACGAGGTCTCTGAACTGACTCTTGATTTTTGGCCCTTCCGCCCACCCCGTTCCCTCTTCCCATTAAATACACCCTCGCCACTCCCACCGATGGAATGGGCCAATACAGGGCTGAGACATCTCAACCTACAGGAACACCTCCTTTTCCACCGCCTAGCTGGGTGTAAGCTGACAATCCTGTACTTATCTTACAGATCACTGCCCACACAGAACATTATCGTCCTCGCTAATCGCTCTGCTAGTAAACTTGTTTATTTTACCACCCTATAGTTGTGCAACTAATCCTAATAGGGTGGCTGATAGCATCTACTTGCTCCAAATCTGTACCTCACAGTGACTTTAATAATCTTACAGCTAACCTGCATAACCAGTTTATATTCTATTTTAACACCTGTGTAAATGTGCCTTAAGGAGCTTTGAATGCAATAGTTGAGCCATATATACCTACTGTTAATAGCTTGTATAACCGACAAGACTGCTCTCCAACTAGATAGCCTCCCGTCTATTGACCAACCCGCCCTAGCCTCGGTACGACCTCTCACAAAGCCAAAGGCTGACTCTGCTCTGTATCCACTATTACATTAGTGGACAGTTCTGGTGCCTGGTTTACCCCTATTTATGCCTGCTCCCATCCCACCTGCCTGCCTACATCGTAGCGGAGTTAAAAATACACTCTCAGGAGGACTACCCACCAGCCAGAGCTTCTAAGCTCACCAGCCCCTCCTACCCCTAACTTAGCCATTCTAGGGGATTGACGCCTGGGATGCCTCATCCCTACAAGACTTGGGTACTGCAAAAGAGAGGTGCCCCAAAAAACTCGGCTACTCCTCTGAACAGACCCTCCTGGGACTCAACCCCATAAAACTAGAGTACAGCACATGGCGTTGCCCCCCAGACGCAAGGTAGTTATTAACCAGGGGCACCTCCTCCCCCTTTGCCTTGCCATCCCTCCCCTACACCCTACCCCCTGACCACCATGAGGCCCCCCAAGCTTGGTCCTCCCTATCTTAGCTGCCCAAACAGAGGGCTCCTCCTGGCCATCCTGTACATACTATCCCTCCTATGGGCCGACATGACCATTTCCATAGGAGGACAGGACCCAGACGTCACCCTCCCTCTGGTCCTCCCCCCTGTCATGCCTGGCTCTTCCACCCCCCCTTCAGCAACACTGAGGCACTCCTGACTGCCCATGTATTCTGCAGAAGAGGCATCTTATACTCAACACTACTCACCACCAAGTGGACTTTCAGGGCCAAGTCCCTACCCCTTGGAAGGATCCCAACTTTCTGCCTCCTTGCAACCCTCCTGCTCATGGCCGGGGATGTCCAGCCCAACCCTGGACCCCCCCCCCATACAACCTCCTGGTCTCCTCCCCACTGGACCCCCACTGGGCATCCTCCAAGATCCTACAGATCGTGCATATGAACATATGCAGCCTAAGATCAAAGGTGCAGGAACTTCAATCCTGGCTTGACCGGTACATCCCGGACATCCTGGAAGTATCAGAAACATGGCTCAAACCTCACTTTCTACCACATGAGGTAGCCGTCATTGGTTACATCTCCCATAGAAGAGACAGACTGAGCAAAAGGAGGGGAGGGAAGGGGTGTTAATCTACTTGAAAGACACCCTTAACACAGTACAGATAAACCTGAATCAGGCCATCTGTACAGAATGCGAATTGATCTTTGTGCGCATCACCCTTGGCCCTTGTAAGCACCTCAATATAGGATGCGTATATAACCCCCCAACAAATACTCGGTCATCTCTTGAGGCTGTCCTAAGGGATATCTCCAAGGAGGTATTCTCTGAGCTACTCATACTGGGGGACTTTAATCTAAACTGGGCCCCCCAAGACAACCACTCCTTAATAGGACTGGTCCAGGATGCAAACCTAGAACAGGTCATCACTGGGCCCACCCGAATGAATTATAAGATGGGAAACCATTCCACACTCGATTGGGTACTCACGAGCAAAAACTCCAATGTACAGGCGGCAGGCACCCTAGCGGATGCCCTGAGCGACCACTCTCCAATCTTCTGTACTTGGAAAAACAGGGCCCCCAGAGTCCGCCCACGAATCATGGCGACAAGGGATTTCACTAACCTACTACCTGAGCACCTGTTAGGGTGCCTCAACAGTATTGATTGGAGTCCCATCAAACTTCTCCCCACACTGGATGAAGCTGCTGACTTCTTCCAGGGAGCAATCATCATGGTGGCTGATCGGCTGGCCCCCATGAAGAAATTACGCACCAAGGGGAGTTGTTATAAGTGGATCACCCCCCACGTGAAATCACTCATGAAATACCGGGACTCAGCTTGGAAGAAATGCAAGCTCACCTCCCTACCAGCTGACCTTACTAGCTATAAGGCGTTTAGAAACAGGTGCAATTTGGCCATAAAAGTGGCAAAACGAGAGTATGTCACTAATCTACAGAAAAAGAACCTAGGTAACCCTAGACTCTTTTGGGCTCACATAAATGGGCTAATAAAGGGGAGCGGAAAGGCTGTACATGGCCCCACAGAGGTGGATGGCCAACTAACGAGCGATGACACAATCATTGCTATGGTACTTAACCGCCAGTTCACTAACCTGGACCAGATCAAAGCGGGATTGCCTATCCACCCCAAGGTCCATATGACCCCCCCCCACTTATCGGACCACCCCTCCGTCCACCTTGGGCTAGTAAGACCTAAGGAAGTCCTCCCCCATTAAAATCCCTCAAAACAACGGGATCCATGGGAACAGATGGCATTCCCCCCTGAGTTCTAAAGGAAGGGGTCCCAGCACTTGCAAGGCCCCTAATCTGGCTCCTCAATCGTTCCATCACTGAAGGGGCCATCCCTGAAAAATGGAAACTTGCTCATGTAGTCCCTGTCCACAAAGGAGGTACGAGGGAATCCACCACCAATTACAGGCCAATCACCCTACTCTGTAGCCTTGGTAAGATCCAAGAGAGATTGGTATACGGACAACTCTGGGACTACCTAGAGATCCACCAAATACTATCCTCCTCCCAGCATGGATTCAGAACCAGTCATGGGACTGACTCTGCGCTCATCAAGTTCTCTACAGATGTTCTCAGACAACTGGATAAGGGGACCCCCACTAGGGCTGTCTTTATAGACTTATTCAAAGCATTTGTCCTAGTCAGCCACAACCTGTTGCTCTCCAAACTGAGCCATGTTAGGCTAGACAGCCACTCCCTGTCGTGGTTCACCAGCTACCTCACTGGGAGGTCACAGAGGGTAAAATTGAAAGACTCCCTGTCAGAGCTTCTCCCTTTAACAGAAGGGGTGCCCTGAGGGTCAGTACTTGGCCCCCTTCTCTTCTTGCTCTTCACCAATGATCTCTGTAACCACTGTGGCGTGAGTTCAGTGGTACAGTATGCGGATGATGCAGTCATCTACCAGCCCTCTACCAACCTGGGGGAACTCTGCTCTGGGCTCCAATATGACTTGAGATCCCTAGAGGAATGGCTGGTCACCAGTAGAATGGTCATTAATCTGAACAAGACTAAGGCCATGTTGTTCGGCCCCAGAACCCTCAGTCAAGACAGAAGCCAACTCCTCCAACTGACAACCACCTCAGGCAAGAGGCTTGAGGTGGTCGAATCAATAAAATACCTTGGCCTCACCTTGGACCAGGGCTTCACCCTCAAGAAACATGTAGACCAGGTAACCACAAATATCCGCTGCAAACTCGGGACCCTATACAGGTTGAAAGACCAGCTGATACCAGCAGCCCGGGCCTCCATCGGCACTAGCATTCTGCTCCCCACCATTACCTATGCGGCCCCTGTGGTCCTGGGAGCAGCTAGACAAGAGTTAAACAAACCACAAGTTCTCTATCATAAGGTGGCATACTTCGCCACTTTGTCTGGCCCTAGCTCCCACCACTGTGACACACTGTCCCAATTAAACTGGCCCTCCTGGGATGCCAGGCTCCAGTAATTCCCCTCTCTGCCTCACCTATAAACTATTCAACTCCTCCCCCCCACCCAGCCTCACTGGGCTCATCGTCCACAAGAGGAATCCTAGGCACCTCCGTATGACTGACCGGACTCTCCTTGCTGTGCCCAGGGTTAGAACCAAGGCGGGTGGCAAGTCATTCTCCTTTACCGCCCCCACCCTATGGAACTCCCTGCCCCCTGGTGTTCAGGAAGCTACCTCCCCCAACACCTTCCACACTAAGCTCAAGGCTCACATGATGGCCTCCACAAAGTGCAACTGTTAAGGTAAAGGACCCCCAAGAGTAAGCCGCACACTCCGTGCTCTAAGTCCAGCACTGACCACACACCACTTGTTATCTGATGAATTGCTTCTGTTTACCCATGTTATGTGGCAATGTGACTTATGTAATGTATCTTGCTGTATACAATCCTTTGTAAAAATCTATGTAACCCCTGAGTCGCCCCTGAAAAAGGGACTTTCAGGGCCCAGTGGGCTCACCCGGTTATCAAAATTTAATAAATAAACTAGTAAGGTCCTTTTTTGTATTCGCCCTGAATGCTCGTAATTCCTCCAAAAAATGTTAATTTCCTGCTATTTTTGTGCAGGTGTTCCGGTAGATTTTTGGCCTTCATGTGTCATGCTGGCCAGGGAAGATGTCTCATTGGCCAAGTTGGGATAGTCTGATCCCTCAACATCTGGTTGTTCCTCGGGTTGCTTCTCCAGTTTTCTCTTCCCCATCTGTCAAGAGGTGGTGTCGCAGCAGGTAATAAATGTTGTTTTTGTTCAAGGTTGTTCTTTTAAGGCCGTTTTTCGGAGCTGATGACAGGAGCTAAAATTCACACACCATCACATGTGCTGACATCATCAGAAGTTCTGCACTTACTACTTTAACTCAGGCTGTCATACCCAGGACTTGCTTGTAAATCATCGTTAATCAGTGGAGCGTCTTCTGGTAAAACAAAAGAAAAAAAAATATACAAATACTGTACCCCTTCTGTGCCATTAGGTTGTTGCAGTGTTTAGGCCATAATGTGATGTTTGCCATACCTAAGATCCAGCTGAGTATATTACGGGTGAACTGTGTTTCCTGTCCAAAGCAGGCATTCATTATTTCTCAGTGACACATTCACCTCAAATGCTTTTTACCGTATTACGACTGAATGTGGATTGTAGTTCTCATGCATATTACCACCAATCTGCATGTCTGCTTCAGTCTGGAGGTTGCCTCTGTTGCTTGAGCCCTGATCTGGGCACCCTCTGCACCAGAAGCTTTTTGGCAGCTTCAGATTCCTGTTCCAGTAATCTCCGTATACAGTGGCCTTTATCTCAGCCCAAGGGGTATTGGAGCTACAGATTGTTTTGAGGGGACCTCTTTTTGTGGACCAGATTGAAGTTATTTGCTCAATTTGTTGACTCAGTCACCCCAGTCATACCAGGTACACTGATTTCTCTAGTCTCCTGTCTGCTGCCAGAATCTTTGTGGAACTGTCCCTGGGCATACTGCTAGGGGCATGGTCACTTCAGATGTTCATCTCAAGTACACTTCTGTAATGCTACTACAGTCCCTATAGTAAGGTCCATCATTTTGCTACACCCTACAGCCTAATCTTCCTGTCCAACAAAGACTGGATATGGCCTTGCTGTTCAACAAGGTCTACTTTCTCAGTAAGTGGACTCCTATGATGGAATTTTGTACTGATTTGGGAATTGTTCCATGAATTATTGCTCTATGGAGGAGATGCTCTTGAAGAAGATGGATATGTTACTTACCAGTAACAGGAGATCTTCAGAAGGGTTTTCTCTATATAGTCATTCTCTCTCTCTCTTTCTTTCTCCATTCCCTTCTTGGAGGACCATTTTTACTGCACAGTCTACTTTCTGTGGCCCATTTGGCAGTCTTGCTGATCTCCATGTACCTCGTCTCTCTTGTTTGATTGGCTGGGGCTGGTTTCTTAGTTCCTGTCAGCCATCCTTGGTCCAGAACTCTGCTTCTCACTGATGTAGCTGTACCTCTGGGGACCATCCACTGGGTCTGACTGTTTCCCCTTGGTTGTTCCCATCTTATTCCTTGGGGGGGTGTAGGTCTACTTTGCCATCTAATAATATTGTGGTGAGTCCAACGTCTCACCGGCAGGACTGTAATTTTTATTTATTTATTAAAGTTTAGGAATTACAGCCCTTTGAGTCAAAGACTCATTTGCAAAGGCTCCTTATCAAAAATAGGAGTTACAGACAAGGAGGCAGTAATACAGGCAAGACATGCAAGACTTAGAATACAATAATTACACCAATGAGTTACTTACTGGGATACAAGAAAAAAACCCAGAACAAACACACTCAATTCTGTTACCCAACTGGGTAACTGGTCAGCAGCTATGGGGAAGCAGGAGGACCAACCCAGGGATTTTGTCAGATACAAGGTAGAGGTGGAGTTATACATGACCTACATGGGGAAGTTTGAGAACTTAAGGTGATGGATGCAAGCCCAATTATGTAGGTGGAGTCATGGGTTGTGTGTCCAGGCAGGATAGGTTGGTTGAGTGCTTGCTGGTTCTAGTGTATTGTGGTTCTAAAGAGGAGAGTCTCAAAGAGATCTACCATTACTGCCAAGTAACAAATCTACAGTGAAGCCCACCATGATGAAGCACAGTGTCACAGGTTTCCTGCATGACAAAAGGGATCAACTCCCATTGAAAATGCATTGTTTGCTGTAGTAACTCTTCTGTAGAATTTTGCAGAGTTGGCTTCATATTGGTGGGATTCACTGTATCTCATTCCCAAAAGGTGCATACTCCTTTAAGTTAACAGTTTTAAAATGTAAAGTGTGGTTCTGCAGAAAGTGCAACAACAATGTGACAATTGGGTGCAAGTACGAAAAAAATAAATAAACAAACAGTACAAATAATTGTAAAACAAACAAACAAAACAAAACTTTTTTTGTAAAATAATCATCCAAAAGAGAATCCCAGTGAAATAAAGGTAAATCACAAGAATGAAAGAGATGGGATCCAGAAATTCATGTAAATTACCTTAAGTTAAAATAACCAGCAAAAGTTGTAACATAGTGTTTGTCACTTGCTTAAGTAACTTCTAGGGCTCAATTTTCAAAAAGGCCCTTAGATTGATGCAAGATGTGGCAAACAGCAGCTAGCCTGGAAGCCCATTGCACTAGGAACCCTGCACCTGATGCTGGAACAAGAGGATTCCCAATGCCAAACACCCCACCTTTGCTGCAACTTCATCCGTGCATCAGACACATGGTGTATGGTGCATGGGAGGGGATTTCTGCAAGCCACAGGATGGTCATGTGGCATGGCAGCCAGTGGCAGAGATATGCCAGCCATGTGCCCAAGTGTTTGGCAGAGATTGTGGAGGACAGGACAAGTCAGGTTGGAGGGAAGGGGTGGTGACATACTGATGACAGGACTAGGAAATGACAACGCCACGGGGTAGTGACAGTTCCATATGGAAGGGGCAGTAGTATGACTGGAACCATGGGGGGAGGGGAAGGACTGTGAGGGCACATTCCTGCCACAATAGGATATCACCGGCTGCTCTGTGTGGCATGCAATGTGTTCTGCAGACCATGCTGTTCATGACATATTGGACAATTTGGATCATAGCACTATCTGTACCACCCTATGTGATCCCATTTAGAGAACTACCATGGCATAGACACCTGCAGCTAGTGCCTTACCTGAGCCATCTGAGATACTGGAGGCTCAAATGTCATGTCTGTAGCTGTACAACCCCATCAGCCCAGGATGCAACAGAGTGACAGCACTCAGGTGGCAGTGCAGACACTTTCCCCAGAACAGAGGTGTAGCACACTGCACTATAGCACTCAGCTAGTCCTCCAGCAGCAAAAAATGTCCCATTGAAAGGGTGCCATGATGCTAGTGCCTCTGGGACAACACACAGAGGGTAGTTGTAGGCCCCCGACAATGGCTGTCAGGGAGCTCACACAACATATCACAGCCCCACCACACGTATTGGCACTGGTGATGCTGCCAATGTGCCCACCACTGGCCTGCTGGGCCCCCAGATGTGCAAACACCACCGGACCACTTGCCACCACACAGCCTAAGATGTCCCCTGATGTCCCCACCACTCCCCTGGCTTGGAGCTGCCATCTCGTACCACGGCTCTTACCTGCATCTGCCAATGGCTTCTCCCTCTGCTGCCACAGTTACCTCCATGAGCCCCAGACCAGGACATGGATACCTGTCAGGGGCCACTTCCCCCATACAGTGCATCAGTGCTGAGATTCTGCTGCATAAGACCTTGCTAGTCTCTGTGGCTCATGACAGTGGAAGCTCATGGGGCTGTTAGACCAGCTCTGGCTGGTCTAACCACAGGCAAAGTTAATGGTCAGTGTGGGAGGTTGAAAATCCCACAGCTGGTAATACTGCAACCAAGTAGTGGCAAAGGCCCCCTTCCACCATGGCGCAGCCATGCATCCACCACAAGCACAACGCAAGCCCTACTGGCACAGGTGGCCCCCCATCGGGTACAAGCACCATTGGAAAACTGGGAATGATGCAAGACACAGTACAGTGTGCCCCCTGCATCATGTCTCTTTGACGTAAACACTTTGCATCATTCCAACCCTTTTGAAAATCAAGCCCCTAGTCTCAATCATATCAGTACTAAAGAAATGTAATACGTAATACTTGGCAAAATGCCTAGTTCCTGTAATTCAACTGTTTAAACATTTTTATATTAGAACTTATATAATGCCATCAGTGAGTAGTGCAAGGCTGTTCATCAGAGAAAGAAAAAGAAGTTAAGACCAAGCATTGATTGAACTGATGCCCTCTTTTTCTTTCTCTCATAGATGGCCTATTGTTAATTAGGAATGTTAAAAGGCACTAATTCTTGATGGAGTTACAGTACATAAACTCTTTTTTTGCTATATCATGATTTTTCAGCCTGTGTGGATTTCATGTGGCTATGGGCCTGTTGGCTCTTTCAAACATCAGCAAATAGGCCTCAGTATCATCACTTAGGCTTAACTTTGTTAGTTTAATATGTTTTAAATTGGATGTGTTAAATGCACCCAATAAAGAGCTCACATCTCCATCACATAGGGCCTGCAGGGCTTCTGTCCAGTGCATCTCTGCCTTTACTTATCCCTTTCTCTCTGCCGTTCATTTTCTCTCTGCTGTATGGCCAACCATCATAATTAGGGATGGATGGGCCAGCTGCAACTCGGTTCTGATTCTGACTCCGATTTATTTCCAAAAGGTTCTGATTTATTATGAATTAACTATGATGAGCTGTAGACCTATTTGCAGTCTGAGTATGAGAAAATGCATTAATATTATTCTTTTAGATCCCCTGTTAAAAAAAAAAAGTGTTTATATTTTCGTGTCATTTCAACGTAGGAAATAGTGGGTTGGATTCACAAAATTCTTGAAAATCCCACAGCTGCAGGAAAAATTTGGCACAAGTGGGTTGCTGCTTGTGGAACTGCAGTTTTTCCTTCAGCTATATATTCTCAAAAGTGGAGCCAGTTTACGACTGGCTCCATGATTTATGGCAGCTTCAGGTGGTGTTGCTGTGGAATCCCTGCAGCTACAGAAAAATGTTGTGGCCAGTGGGACAAGACATAAAATGTGCTGCAGCTGCTGCGGATGTGAATAGCAGTCTCCGCAGCTGCAGAGATTTTGGTCCACAACTGGAGTTGCCATGTGGGACTTAGTCCCCAAACATTTGTGAATCCAGGGCTTGCAGTGAAGGAGGAGGGAAGGAGGAGGAGAGAGAGAGAGAGAGAGAGAGAAGTGTCAACCATGATATATATATATATATATATATATATATATATATATAGATATAGATAGATATAGATCTAGATCTATATCTATATCTATATCTAGGTATAAATAAAAGACAAAGAACCTCTGTGCGCAAACACTGAGGCAAGGGTTACCCTAAAGAGCATTTGGCTGGGAAGCCAAGTTTCAAGAAAATACAAAATCACACATGCCCACACAATGCAAAGCATCATGGGCTGCATATGCAAATCACCACAGAATGTTAAGCTGGTTCAACTTTAAGCAGAATTGCATGGTGCCGAAAGGCCTCTCACACAGTTTGCAAAGGGTGCTAACAGATGACATAGACACATGTTTCATCCTACCAGGACTCATCAGTATGCCTCGTCTGTTTGACACCCCAGTGGAATGGACCAGCTATATATAATTTTTTTTTTTTAGTAGAGGTGTTTAGCCCCGACTGCCACCTACTCCTGCCATGAGGCCCACGTGCCATTCCCAGCCCTGACAATGCTCTCCCTATTGTCCAGCTGGCGGGGAGCCACATGGTGTGGGACCCACACACTGCAAGGGCCAGCACTCACAGCGGCCATGCACATAGGTTTTTACTTTTGTGTTCCCCCCTTGGAGCTGCCCTCCACCCCAGATGTCCAGTAATTCACTGCGTATTGGAATTTTTAACTTGCTGAATAAACAAATTAAACTCCACCTGAGTTCCCAAAGTAAATGTGAAAAACACATACAGCAATACATTTAATATACACTGTTACCTTACAAGAAGGAATTTCTTTTACTTGACCTTTTTGGTATGGTTATTGACGTTTGTCCTCTGAATTAAAATAAATCATTAAATTAAATATCATCACCATCATCTTCAAACACCACCAAGGAAGCATTCTTATTAGGAGACACCTATTGCAACTGTTCATCATCATCGCTTTTACGTTCCTGCCAGTCTTCACTGAACTGGTAAGAGAATTGCCTTGTACCCTCCCCATGTCTCCCTTTCCCAAACAAAACACATACACCAAATCTTGGAGGAAAATAGCCATAGTCATGTATTTATTGGTATATAACACATCATCCCGAGCATAGGCACTGCTGGGAGGATGTGCCCCGATCCCTGAGGAAAAGGTTATACGGCCAAGGCACTGGCGGCCACCCCCCATCCAGAGCTGCTTGTAATCCTTGCTGATACCGATGAGGCTAGACCATGACCCCCCAACTGGGTCATAATCTAACAGTCCTCTGGCCTCATGCCGACTGGGGACAATGAGTCCTTCATGAGAATTGGCCTTGTCCCTCAAGTTCCCCCAATATCTTGGGCCTGCGCTCCTCCCAAGCTTCCTCCCATGGTGGCGACAGTTGCATGCAGACACAACAACCTCTGCGGAACCACATTATCCTAGTCTCTGTTGACTAACTTAGATAACATCCTTTTGGAGGAGGCGAAAATCCCGGAAAACCCTGATGTTAAGCGGCAAAAAAATGGGAAGTCACTCCCCAACCCATAATGTAGTCACCCATAGAGGGTCAAAGGGGTCCCTACCTCCCTGGCCCCCAACCCTGCATTTATGAGGGTGGGTTGGTGGGGATCCACTGGAAGGAGGGGAGAGAGAGAGAGAGAGAGAGAGAACTGTACTGGGGGGCACCTAAAAAACCTCCCCTGTCTCCTCTCTCCAGCAATGCCACCCCTCCTTATGGGTGGCCATCTGGGGACCTCCTCCTGGGCATTGCCAGACCCAGTGCTCCCCTAGAGGAGGCCCCCTCTATGTCTACTAGGTCCACGGAGGAGGTACCCAGGCAAACGGCCAGCTGCTGTGACTGGCTGGCAGCTTCTCTATTGCCTGGTACCCTCCCCATGTCTCCCTTTCCGAAAGAAAACACTTACACCAAATCTTGGAGGAAAATGGCCGCAGCCATGTATTTATTGATATACAACACATCATCCTGAGCACAGGCACTGCTGGGTGGATGCACCCCTAATCCTTGGAGAAAAGGTCAGATGGTCAAGGCACTGGTAGCTGACCCCCATCCAGTACCACCTGTAATCCTTGTGGATACCGAAGAGGCTGGACAGTGATCCCCAACTGGGTCATAATCTAGTGGTCCCACGGCCTCATGCCGACCGGGGACAATGAGTCCTTCATGATAATTGGCCTCATCCCCAAAGTTCCCCTGATACCCCGGGCCTGCATTCCTTCCAAGCCACCACATGCTGGACCCTGACTAAACCTCCTAAGCCTATAGCTCAAGATGATCCTCCAAGACTTGCTTCACAGCTACTAATGCCATATCCAAATCTCCTGCCTGCAATTGCCCATCCTCCACCACTGAAATTGGCTGGAGGGAGGCATAAATGTCCCTAAATCTCAAAACTGCACCCCTATGGAATTCATGACAGTGCTCATTCCCCTGTTGACAGTAAGGCATGCCCAATTAGGAGCCCCCAACCACCTGGCATGCTTCCAACACGATCTTTGCAAAATGTGGGCCCAAATGAGAACCGTATGAGGCCACCAGGCTCTAATGGCATGCAGATCTTCCCTCATCGCTATCAGGAGGTTCATGGTCTTGTGAAGACCCAAGTCTTCTCCTCCCAAGTAAATCAGTAAGATATCTGGGATGCCCTGCTGGCCAATCTCTTCTTGCAACAATGGGAGCACCCCCCCAGTGCAACCCTTCCTTGCCAAGCCAAACAATCTACGCTCTTTCCCATGAAATGCCTAGATTGCCCCCCCGGCCACTCGTTTCACCACCCAATGGATGAAGGAACACTCACACACCCATATGATCCTGGGACCTTTTGTGGGACCTGCAACAAAGAGAAAAGGGAGATTATTGCAAGTGATGCCGAACATAATGCAAGAAGACCCAGGACCTCCGGCACCCAAGTGCTTGGATATCTTGATCCTGACAACCCTTGGCCCCGAGCATTCATTACTGCTCCAGTCCAGAAGGAATGAGTACTAAAGTTCCGAGACTCCAAATCAATGTGCTGCACAGCTCACTTCAGAATGTATCGGAATTGATATGCTGATACAGGCCTGCCATCCTCATGACAGAAAAAAGTCTCCCCCCGTGCTGGGCAAACTTGAATGTATGCCTGAACCTTATCTTTCACCAGCCATGAGACTCAAGGGGGAGATGAAAGCCTGAACCAGTAGTCAGGCCAAGTCTACTCCATCTTAGACCTCCAGAGATGGATGAAGACTCCTTCTGACATCAATACGACATCCCCTGCCGGCAAGCCTGACGACTCTCGAGCCTGCCCCGGCTGCATCAATTCCGATATCCTGAAGGCCCCACAATAGGCCACCTAAGACATGGTTTCAAACAGTCTAGCTTCATAGGCATTTCAACACACCAATGGCAGCACCTCCCAGATCTGAACCAGGATCAGTGGGGTGATCGGGCGCCAGTGACCAGACCTGGTCCTCAGTGACCTTTTCCACCCTTCCAGTACTTTGCGCACCTTAAAGGCCCTTGTGTTGTCAACCATGCCCATGATCCTGGCCAGCCACAAGAACCCTGCCAGATGCTGACCCACAGAACCCGGTGACAAACCCTGCTCCTTGGCCTTTACAATATAACAGCAGAGCTGATCCACCAGGATAGGCCAGGCATCTTGCCAACCAGCCACCTCTTATTCCTGCAGACAGTGCCGTACTTCTTTGCAGTAGGCTGCCTTTGTCCCGGGTGTGATGGAGTTACCTATGTATCATCAAGCTTCACAGTGACCATCTCCCAGAGGAAGGAATGAACCTCCTGTGGTTGAAACTCTGCCATCAGGGCCAGCTCCAGAAACCCTTGCCACTGTGAATGAGATAAAGCATCTGCAATGCCATTATCCACCCCAGGTACATGCATGGCTTGGAACTGAATGTTGAACAGTAAGCATTTTAACACAAAACCCACTTGAGATCCCCCATAGGTCCCTTCAGACCCAGCTGTCTGTTAATGCTGTACACCACCTCCACATGGTCTGAATGAAATCAAATTCTCTTGTTCCTCAACCTAGGGGCCCAAATGCACAGAGCAACAACCACTGGAAAGAACTCCATGAGCGTGATCTGACAGCCCAGACCCACTTCAAGCCACCCTGGTGGCCACTGACCAGTGCACCACTCACCGCAGAGGTATGCCCCAAAGCCCAATGCCCCAGCCGTGTCTGTGAACAGGTCCAAGGATGCTTTGTCCACTGGCTGCTGCCACAGGACTATTCCGTTGAAGTGAGCCAGGAAGGTTCTCCAAACTTGAAGAACCTCCCAGAATTCTGCCGTCACCTGAATCCGACAATGCCACTTTCTGCAACCTTGGCCCTGATTCACCAAGCGCCACATGATGGACCTCCCCATGGAAATAACCCTACGTGCAATATTAAGATGCCCCACCAGCTGCTGTAACTCCCGCAGCATAATCTTCTTGGCAACTTCAACTGTCAGAAGCAACCCCATGAGGGCCTCCAGTTTGTCCGCAGGTAACTGGCACTGCTGAAGCTCTGTCTTGGTCTCTATGCTGAGAAATGTGATGATGGTAGTTGGCTGCTCGACCTTTCCAGGGCCAGTGGCATTCCGAAATACTGCCAGGTGTGGACAAAAGCCTCCAGGGTTGTCTCACACTACCAGGTATTGTTCAGTCCCATGAACAAGAAATCATTAAGGTGGTGCACAACTGCCTAAGATTCAACTCTCTGTGCATTGGCACAATGCAAAAAGGTACTGAATTGCTCAAATACTGCACAAGCCACTGTACACCCCATCAGCATGCAGTTGTCCCCATAGTAATCCCCCCTCAAATTTCATGCCTAACAGAACTCTGTCCTCAGGATGAATTGGCAGCCAGAAACCCGACTCTATATCTGCCTTGGCCAAAAAGGCTCCCGGGCCTGCTGCCTTGACCACATCAATGGCCCCGTCAAAGGAAGCATAATTCACTGATGTGTAGGCAGGATCAATGTGGGCATTAATAGAGTCCCTGTCTGGAAAGGAGAGGTGACTGATCACGCGAAACATGCCCAGCACCTTCTTGGGTATCAGATCTATGGGTGACACCTTAAAATTAGGCCATGGAGGGGAAGGGAACAGGCCACTGACCCACCCCAGCTGTTTTTCTTTTTCCAGTTCCTCCTAGACCATCTGCGGGTGATCACGTGCAGACTCCAGGTTTCTGACCTCAAAGCCTCGACTGGGGCCCCAGTAGCAGAGTTTGATGCCCACAGTGAAACCCTCTTTGAACAGTGCAGCGGCTAATCTGTCCAGGTACTGGTACAGCCAAGGCTTAAGCCCTGCCACCCATACTGAGGTGGGAAGGCTTGTCCCCCAAAGCCTTGGAGCTCCTACCCCTCCCACCCTGGAATCCTCCTTGGGAGGGCCAGGTGTCCAAACACTGCATGAAGGGGTGCAGTTGGCCACATGCCATGCATGCATGGCGAAACTGGCACGGCACCATAGTGCAACTCCCTTGACTGAACGCCAACACAGCTGTCTGGCCCACCCTCCACCTGCTGGGGGAGGACACCCGTAAGGCTAGGCCACTATGTATATGCAACATCCCACCTCCCTGCATGACATCCACCTGTATGTCAAGGCAACCTTGGCCCCAGGAGGCATCCGCCTGCCACCAATGCCAAAATTCCTTGTCGTACTCAAGCCAGACCAACCTCCCTTTTGTAATATGATGCATGTAATTGAGCAATTCTACCCCTTGGGATGAATCCCCCAAAAGAACCATCACAGCATAGACTGGGAATGCCGCAATCCAATTGTCAAACATATGGGGGACCTTAACCCTGTCACCCTTCTCCTTCTTATCTTCCTCCTGCTCAGATTCCTGATTCAACAGGGAGAACATGTCAATATATTCCTAGTTCTGAAACCGCTGACAGACTTTTTTTGACAGGTGGGTCCCAACTGGCTTGTCTAGACCCACAAAGGAGCAGGCAGGTGGTCTCAGGGGCTAAGCGGGAGGCACCACGGCAGTGAGGAGTTCACCTTGGCCAGCAGCACTGCTACCACGTCTGCCAGCTTCATCATGCTGTCATGCAAATCCCCTTGGGTCGATGGCCCGACTAGTTCTACCAAGGTCTGAGGCCCCACTGGGGCTTCATCCTCCTGAAGGGGAATGTCCTCCCGGTTGACTGCCTCCCCTCTGTTCACGGAGCTCTCCCGGCAAATCGCCTCCAACACCCCCCTTACCATCTGAGCCCTTACCTGCAGCTCCCCCATTCCTTCCTTACCTGCTGCTCTAGGAATCTTTGCAGGAGGCATGTGATCCTTCTTTGCCGCACCTTCTCCTGTTGTGGCCCTCTTCTGCGAAGCTGGGTATCCCGATGGGCCGTCCAACTCATCCAAGCATGCCTCCAGCCAGACCGACCCTTTCTTCTTGTATAGCTACCACACCTGTTCCTCGATGGCTGCCTGCCTCTTAGCCATAGGAGTCTCCTGATGGGAAGCCATGGTCTTGAAACAACAACTAATTCCCCCCATCCCCACATCACATTAATAACGGTCTGCAAATACGACACATAGTGTTAAATAAATGTTTACATACTTCTCTTATTTTACTTATATATTTTTTTTGGGGGAAAGCGATGGGGAAGCTCCGACAAAAGCCCCTGAGGGGAGAAGACTGGCCAGGCACGGGAACAACAGGGAACACCCAAAAGGGAAAAGGGGGGTCAGACTGCAGAACCAGCCTGGAGAGGGAATGGGTGCCGACAAGCCAAATGCAGAGGACTTGGCTTGCATTCCAACCATGGGGCTGCCTGGAGGGGACTGCAAAGAAATGCACTGATCTCCGGTAGCAGCATCAGAACTATCCAGCCTCCAGACCACGACCACCATCCCTCAGTGGCCAGCAGTGGGGCTCACAAAGGATGAAGAGGAAAGGGGAGGAAATGGAGGAATCCCCCAAGTCCGCTGTGGTAGAATTTGGATGCAGCACCTGCAATGGCCTGAGCTGGGCAGACATGGAAAATGCAGAGCTCAGACTCATACCACTCTCAACTGGAGGTGCACCCCTTGCTGATCCTGTCACTCTAATCTCTAGGAAAATCAGTCGTGGGAATCAAACCCAGGGCCTTTTGCACCAAATGTACACACCTAACCATTGAGCCACAGGAATTGCTTGCCAGTGCAATAAATAGAGAGGAAACAAATGTTGTAGTTATGATTTAAATATTCATATCTTTAGATTTAATATGTTCCTTTTTTTTCCTTTGTGAACTGTGACAGGAGGGCACTGACTCCCCAACCCAACCTCACAGACGCCCCCGCATGCATTAACTGAGAGATGGGAGGGAAGGCGGATGCCATTCTGCATAGAGCTGTCCATGCAGTCCGTGGGTTGCAAGTGGCGTATGGCCGCCCCCGGCGGCTTAGGAAACAAGCGAAGTTGAGCAGCACTGGAAATGGGCTAGCATGAGGCCAGCCCACGACACTGAACCAGTGGATCTGCTGGCCATCCGCTATCACCAAGATGGCCGATGGGAATCCCATGCCCGAAGAGAGTGGGCATGTGAACCTCGCGAGATTGCAGAGAAATGCAGGAGAAGTGCTCTGGGAAATTATGCTGTGTTCCTCTGCATGGCAACTGGGAAAAAAACACCACACGGCCGCTGATAAAGTCCCAGACTGTGACCTGAGGTCCAGCGAGGACCCATGAAGAACCACCATGGACTCCCCAGCACCAGATCAGGAAAGGATCCCGGCCCGGAAACCGAGCAACCGGTCTGGCCCCCTTGCCTGGGAAGCCTACTCACACAGGCAGGAGAACACACTGCGGAGGAGTTGAGTGGCTGGAGATACCTGGGGTCTGTGCTGCTAAGTGTACTGAACTGCTGGCAGCACTGCCTGGACTGCCAGGAAACTGAAGAGTGAGAGAGGGAGGTGTGAAGGCTGATCGCTAGCCTTGGGAAGGGACTGATGCACAAGAGGGTACTGGGAGGTTCAGAAGATTAACTTGGCCACTACAAGGATCCAGAAGCCACTCCCGGGAGGGAACTAAATCAGCCCCACTACAGTGCAGAGCTAGAACTGGCTGCAGGAAAAAGTGCTCAGGAGCACACTTTTTTTTTAACAGCTAAACCAAGAAGGGGAAACTCGAGGGAGCGCTAGAGCTACCACCTCTCCTCTGACCCAAATGGCAGGTTAGGTCCTTACCTGGATATGAAGACTGTCCACCCCTGGATCCACTGGAATGAGGAGGGAGAGAAAGATAGGGAGCTGTGCTGGGAGGCATCCAAGAAGCCTCCTGTCTCCTTCCTCCACAATGCACCCCTTCCTAAGGCTGGCCAGCTGAGGACCTCCTCCTGGGCATTGCCAGGCCCAGTGTTCCCCAAGAGGAGGCCCCTCTATGTCTACCAGGTCCGGGGTGGGGCACAGGCAAATAGCCAGCAGGTGCAACTGGCTGGTAACCTCTCTATTTGTTGAGACTGACTTTTAGAAAGGTAAGGCGCTGTACATTTTCAGGAGTACAGTAAGCCATGTGTGGCTATCAGACTCAACATTTCCAGCCGTGCTAAATATATGCTCACAATAAACACTAGTGGGAGGGCAGCTAATAAGTCTTATAGCAAAGGCAGATAGTGCAGGCCAGATCTTGTCCTTTTCCAGCCTGTGCTCAAATCCTCCCCCCTAACTACTATGACCCAATCAGTACCAACCCCATTCACAATTATGCCACCGCCAACCAAACCTCTTCGGCTATGTATCAACTCCTGCAAAGAGGCTAAATGCTATCTCAACAAAGCCGTGGTGAACTCACGCTATAGTAGTGACTCCCTGGACCTCAAACTCATCCGGCTCACACTGGATGTGACCATCCCCCATCTCACCAAAATCCTTAACCTATTCTTATGCCTCAGTCAATTCACCACAACTTGGAAAAGAGCAGATATCACCCCCATCCTGAAGGGTGGTGACCCCACATCCACTAGCAACTACAGGCCAATATCTATCCTGCTTCCCCTCTCAAAGGCCCTTGAAAAAATTGTGGTTGACCAGCTCACAGACTACCTGACCAAACACAATCTGCTCTGTCAGGAACAACATGGTTTCCAGAGGGGGCCCAGCAGCTCCACCGCACTCGTTGAATTCACATCATACATACACGAGGCCCTTAAACAAGGCTCAGTGGTAGGGGCTGTATATGTGGACCTGACCAAAGCATTTGATACAGTTAGTCATGCGCTTCTTCTCCACACCCTACCATCCCTAAACATCTTCCCAGAGGTCACCTCCTGGCTCAAAGACCACCTCTCTGGCCGGACCCAGCAGGTAAGAATTAATACAACAATATCCTCCAGTAGGCCAGTCCTAACAGGTGTCCCACGGGGGTCAATTCTTGGTCCACTACTTTTCACCCTCTTCCTGAACTCCCTCCCCCAATCCTGCAGTGGGAAGCTAATGCTTTATGCAGATGATGTTGTAGTTTTCTGGAAACATCCTCATCCCAATGTGCCCCATTCCACCTTGCAGGGTTTCATTAGAGAACTTGAAACCTGGTTCTCTGAACACCGACTTATACTAAACTACAAGAAGACCAAATCTATGATATTTGCCCATCGCCAAAACCCGATCAGTAACATTCCGCTAACGGTGACAAACTCCCTGGGCTCGGCCCTAGAGCAGGTGCATTGCTTCAAATACCTGAGAGTCATGTTGGACACCTCCCTCACCTATCACATGCACATACAACAAGTCTCCTCCTCTGTTAACTCCAGGCTCGGGATCCTGTATAGACATAGACACTGCATTCCCCTGCAGACAGTACACCTAGCAGTGTCTGCCTCCATACTGCCCTTGGTAGACTACGGCATAGTAATCTATGGGTCTGCTGACCTTACTGCCTTTTGCAGCATCAACCTCACCCTAAATAAAGCCTGCATTCTGGTATGAAATTGTGACAAGCTAACCCATACCTGTGAGCTTTACAAATCTACTGGTTGGCTAAACTTCCAAGACAGGCTAAAATATCACACCTGCCTCCTTGCAAAAAAGATACTACACAAACAGGCACCTATTGGCCTCCACCATCTCATCCAAACAGTTACTCACAGGAGGGCACCAAGACACTCTGCAATCACCCCTTCCAAGTATGGAGTCAAAATCAGTGGTGGAATTAAAGCATGCATGGGACAGTCATAAGGCCATTCTAGGGGGTGGGGGTAGGAAGAAGTAGGCTGCTGGTTAACTAGGATCTGCAGCTTATCCAGTAGGTAGGGAGACTGGCAGACTGGGTGAGCCAAGTGGTCCTTATCTGCCGTCAAATTCTATGTTTCTATGTTTCTATGTTAAGTACCTCACTGTAGAACCTCCCTTGGCCAGTGGTCCTTCCGATATTGAGCCCCCTCATGGCTAAACAACCTAGTGTCCAGTATCTCCCTTGCATCCAGTCTGGGCCAATTTAAAGCTGATCTCAAATCCTTTCTACATAACTCTGCAATCTGTGAATGCTCATAATGTACTAATGTACTAAACTCCCCCCCCTCCAGGTTTCCTCCTCCATTGCAATGGGATAGCCCTCAAAATAGGGATTTCTTCTTTCTTCTCCCATGCTAGTGCTCATTCAAATTCATTGTAAATATTTTATGACTCTGAGCCTAGTATTATGACCCCCCGAAGCTTATACTGTCTTATTAACATATTATTAACCTAGACCTCTTTAAGATCAATAAACAATAAACAATAAACAAAGATCACTGGTGATGTAACTATGCTATGTTAACTGTGCTGAACATTTTGACATGTATATTTAAGTGATGCTTGTATATTTTGTTTTTATTGACGTGGAGCCTTTGCAAAGGAGTCTATGACTCGAAGGTTGTAATTCCGATTCTTTCAATAAATAAATAAATAAATAAATAATGAGTGGTTTTCATAAATAGGCATCCACAATATCAGACAAAGGTAAAGAAGGCAGCTCCACAACATACACATTTGAATTATCAGTGTCCATGAGTTCTGACCAAAAAGTTTGAAAGTCATAGAAACACAGAATCTGACAGCAGATAAGGCCAGCTCGGCCCACCTAGTCTGCCCATTTCCCTGTGTAACCCACCTACAAATGGGGGTTCCCAAAAAGTCTTCCTTGGGCTTGCCTAAATGCTCACTGCCAGGCTGGTGTCCTGCATTTTAGCAGTTTAAATATGATTGCCAGAGAGTGCCTGTATAGCCTCGGTGTACTGTTTCTTTAAGAGCTGCCAGGATTGCAGTCATAAGTAATCGGAGAGGGAGCTCGGTTGAAAGTTGTAACTATTTGCTAAAAATCATTTAGAGTGATAATGATAATGTAATTTGTCTAACCTGCCTTCTTTGCAGCAAGGACTGTTTTGTTTATCTCCACTATCTTGGTCCTGAACTGCTGAATTGGACCAATCAGTACTGGTGGGACCTAAAATGGAGCCGGACTACAGGAGCTGTCTGGAGTCAAAATCTGTAGGAATTGTAGTTTTGGGCATTTGGTGCCTTTTTGCACCTGAAGGGGGAGCCTTTGTTGTGACTGACAGACAGATCAGCCAACCAAACCTTTTGGATTCTGGGGAGATTCCCAGGCTTGCTGGCAGCTGAGTCAGATCTAAGCTGGGAGCTGAAGAAGCAATAGCTTGAGACAGACAAGCAGCTGTCTGAGTAGTTTCGCGCGTGAGAACTGTGAAAAGGCCTGAGTTGTGGCCTGCATGTCTGCCTGCTGCCCCTGAGAGGGAGAGAAGAGAATTGTTTTGGACTAAATCCAAGTTTGAGAGAACAAAGTAAGCCACTGATTTTTTTACCAGGCTCATACCTGAAGAAGACCGAAGATTTTGCTGAATGTGATCGGCCTGTCAGGATTTCCAGCTGCTTTTGAATCCACGGTTTGTGTAGAGACTTTGCAGTCGTGATCAGAGAGCGGTTTGCCTGGTACAGTAGAATTTCTTTACATATTAATGTGCTGTGTATTGAAAGTGGGTCGTGATATGGTTCTCCACTGTGTGAACTATGTTCTGCTTGCTGGTACCGTAGAATTCTTTACATGTAAATGTGCTGTGTATTGAAAGTGGGTTGTGATTTGGTTTCCCACTGTGTGAACTGTGTTCTGCTTGCTGGAAGTTGTATCATGCCTAAAATGGACTGTATCTGAATTTGTCTCCATTTGGCCGGGGCCTTGCCACACTGGCAAGACTACCCACTGCACAGAGAAAGCCATCGACGAGAGACCTACCTGGGGATCAGCCCCCTGCTCCACACTTGAACAGGAATGACGCTTCGGCGATTCGTGAGGGCCCTACTTCTCCTGGCACTCCAGATTAACCACCTGCTGTCTCGATTTTTGTCTAGCCTGTGTCCAATCTTGGGTATCGTGAGTAATCATCAGGGTAGCTCCCTGCAACAACAGCCTAATCTAAAAGTGTGTCATCTGATTGCCTTGTTTTTCTTTTCACGAACTGAGCCCTCTGGCTCCGGATTACAAACAGTGTGTGTTATGCATGCTGTTTTCTTCCATCACAGGGTCCCAACCAGCTACAACATTCCTGGCTAGCCCACTGTTCTCCATCTGGGTACCCAGAGTGTGTTATTGTTTATAGACCCTGAAGTGCATGCATAACTGTTTAATTGATACAGCCTTTAACCAACTTAACCTGATTAGCCCCCTCCCTCGTTCAAGTCCCTTAAATAAATCAGATCTAACTATTTTTTGCAGTTACCCTGACTGTAGTTCCAGTTTGTGCAAGAGTACTGTACTGCTGTTATTTGCTGTGTATAACCTTGCTTTACAGCGGGTCCCCGGGGCCGATCAGAGGAAAGCCCTGGTGGTAAGTGCAAACAGTGTGGGTACTTGTGTGGTGTATCAGGAGTATTGTGAAAGTGATTATTGTGTATTGTTCTGTCCACTAGTAAGGACAGAGGGGGGGTTACAGTGTCCCGGAGGGCTGTGCCCAGGTTAGCTTGACCACTACCAACCCTGACCTCCGGGTGGTGGCACGCGTTTCAGATCTCAGGCCCCTTAACCTGCTACTAGCCAAGCAGGCAGGGGTAGTAGCCCTTGGGATAGCGCCACCTAGAGGTTACATTTTGGAGGCTTACCGCTGGGATTTTGTGCCTTTTAGTGACCAAAAATTATGAATTATTGTTAAAGATTAATGGCTACCCTAGTAAAAATGGCTGTACACCAGTTGGTGGGGTGGTGTACTGGGCAGGAGATCGACCCTCAAAATGCTCTACTTATACTGGATATTCTCATGGGTACCAGTAAAGACACTGTTGAGGGAGCACTCTCCAAAGTTGAATGTTTAAAAAACCCTGTGGTGGTGGGTCGACAGTCTGATGTAATCGCCCAGACTTTCATAGCCTTGGAAGAGTGTAGTGACCTTGTGGACAGCTCTAAAGTGCCACAGACTATTGCCCCAGAAGGGATTCCAGCTTCCTGGAGAGTGATAACAAAAGACAGTAAAGACCCCAGGGAGGATGAGGTCCCACCATTATCTGAGATTTTTGAGGAGAAATTTGCTAAGTTATTGCTGGAGGAAGGGAAAACCGTAGAGGACTTTGAGAAACTATTCCTGCCACCTGGGGGTGTTCCTTCTCCAACATCCCCTTCCACTCCAGCACCTGTTACTGCCCCACCTTCTGGGTCCATGCCAATGCTGACCCCTATATCTGTACCTGCCATTAGTCACGACTCCTACCGAAGGCTGAGAATCTTCTTGGGCACCTTCCCCACCCCCAAGGGGGAGGATGACTGGGAGACCTGGATAGACTGTCTTACCCCTCTAGTACTTGAATGGCAATACTCAGAAGCAGAGAAATGAAAGAGGTTGAGTGAGAGCCTCCGAGGTCCTTCCCTGGCTACCATCCGTGTCAAGCGGGCCAATAACCCGGAAGCAACTGCACAGGACTATCTTGATGCATTGGAAAATGTGTATGGGAGCCCAGATTCAGATGAGGATCTGTGGTGGAGAGTAAAAAACGCGCAGCAGTATCCAGGGAAGCCATTGCCTGTGTATATACCTCGGCTTGAAAAGCTGCTACAAGAGTGCCTCAGAAAGGGTAGTTTGCCATTAAATGAATTAGATTGAACTAGGCTGGACTGGATCCTTAAGGCTGCTCTGTTTTCAGAATTGTTACTTCAGTTGCGCCTTGCCACCTGACTGGAATTGCGCCCGTCCTATGATGAGCTAATGAAAGAAATTGTGGGGATTGAGCAAAGGCGACCCCGTGGGGAAATTGCACCCATATCTGCTGTTGCTGCACAAGTGACTGAGAGTGATCAGCTAAGTGAGACTCAGGGGCACAAGTCGGCACTTAACGAGCACTCTGAGAATGCAAAGGACTTCCTGCCCTGGGCCCAGCATTGGAAAGATGAGCTATTAAAGGAAGTCCGAGAGTTGAAGATGGGTGCCTCTGCAAGG
This sequence comes from Neoceratodus forsteri, assembly GCA_016271365.2. NCBI lineage: Eukaryota > Metazoa > Chordata > Ceratodontiformes > Ceratodontidae > Neoceratodus > Neoceratodus forsteri. Next base: position 1,267,436,727 of record CM057449.1, on the reverse strand, counting down.
GTTTCCCCCATGGAACAAGATTCTGGTCCCTTTCAGGACATGACTGCCAAGGGGGTGGGGTGGACCCTCAGGCATCCACTACCAAGGGTGGCTCCAAGGCTGAGATCACTGGATTGACTGCCACTCTAAAGGAACTGTTAAGACACGTTGCACCACTCCCACCACTGCAAGCAGATACTAGACCCCAATCTCTTATTACTGCTTTAGTTCCTCATACGATATTCTCTCCCAGGAGTCTATCATTTGTCACAATTGTGGAAAGAATGGCCATATGAAAAGAGAATGCCAGTCTCAGAAGGACTTAGAAAGAGTAGTAAACACACTCCGAGAGGAGCTCCGAAAAGCAAATCAATGGCCAAGTGGTGCCCGAAATGACTGCAGTGAGGGTCTTCGAGAAACCCTAAATCAAATTTCTTTGCGGCTAAATCGTCTGTCCAGTCCTCTGCTAATACCTCTCCAGACTGGTCCAAAATAGTGGGCCCTTCAATGGAGGCTACGGTGACTGTGAATAGTATTCATACTCGGGCTGTGCTTGACAGTGGGTCGCAAGTGACCACTGTATTCCAGGACTGGTATGGTAAACACTTATCTGATGTGCCTTTGCAATCCCTGGAAGGCCTACATGTGTCGGCCTGAGTGACAAGTCTTATCCCTACCTAGGGTATGTCCACCTCTGGTTGTCTTTTCCTGCAACTGTAACTGTTGTAGAGGTGTGAGTAGAGACATTAGCCCTAGTGTGTCCCCCCACTGGACTGTATGATGGGGTCCCCCTGTTAATTGGGACAAACGCTCATATGTTTGGGAGACTGGCGCAACTCTGTCACGAGAAACAAGGGCGATGGACTGGGAGGGCCCTGAGACTTCTGGCTCTCATCAAGAGGGCCTATGATTTGCAACAGAGACCCGAGGAAGTAGACCAGGATGAACCAGTGGGGATCGTGTGGAAGAAGAATCCTGATTCAGTGGTACTGGCCCCTAACGTCCAGTGTACCATTCAAGGGGAAGTCCGTCTCTGGAAAGATGTCAAGAACAAAATACTGATGTTGGATGCGCCAGGTGATGGAAAATTGCCAGAAGGATTATTGGTCAAATCCAGCATCTTGCCTGCTCATGCCCATGCCTATGCATGACGAGTGATGGTCCAGATTCACAATGTGTCAGATCGGGAGATCCAGGTGAACAGAGGGTGCACCCTAGCTATGGTACACTGTGCAGACACTGCAGTATTGCCCAGCAACAAGCACCCTGATGAGAAGGAGATAGTAACCCCAGACTTATCTGACTTTGGAGGCTCCCCGTTGCCAGCTGAATGGAAGGCTAGAATTGGCAAGAGACTTGCCCAGAGAGACCAAGTGTTTTCGTTGAAGGAATGGGATATGGGATGTGTCCAGGGTGCGGAGCATCACATACTCCTGCACGATGAATGGCCATTTCGAGAGAGGTCCCGACACCTACCCCCAGCAGACATAGATGATGTGAGAAGACACCTGCAGGAAATGCTTGCTGCTGGTGTGATACAAGAATCCAGGAGCCCATACGCCTCTCCCATTGTGGTTGTGCATTAGAAGAATGGGTCTGTGAGGATGTGTGTCGAATATCGAACCCTGACCCAGCGGACAATCCCAGACCAATACACTATGCCTCGTATACAAGATGCCCTGGATTGCTTGAATGGGAGGAAATGGTTCTCGGTGTTGGATCTTCTCAGCGAATACTACCAGATCCTGATGGCCCTGGAAGACCATGAGAAAATGGCCTTCATCTGTCCATTGGGGGTTCTACGAGTTTCTGAGGATGCCACAGAGGATATCGGGTGCCTTGGCCACCTTTCAGCGACTGATGAAACGTGCAGTGGGAGATATGAATTTGCTGGAATGCCTGGTGTACTTGGACAATGTCATTGTGTTTGGGAGCACCTTAGAGGAGCATGAGAACCAATCTGTTTAAAGTCCAAGACCAACTGGAAAACTTCCGCCTCAAGCTGTCCATTGACAAGTGCCAGTTTTTCCAAACCTCTGTGAAATATGTGGGGCACATAGTATCTACAAAAGAGATAGAGACTGATCCCAGTAAGGTTTAAGCACTGACCGCTTGGCCCCAGCCCCATAATCTGAAAGAACTACAATGTTTCCTGGGGTTCTGTGGCTACTACCGCAGGTTCATATAAGACGATTCCAAAGTGATTTGCCCACTCTTGAACCTTACCCAGGATTACCCTCCTACCAATCGTAAATACAAAAAAGGGGCCGTTAAAGAACCAGGAAAAGTATACTTCTGCCCAGGTGAACTGTTCCGGCCCCGCTGGATGCCCGACTGTGAAGCAGCCTTCCATGAGATCATATACCAGCTCACTCATGCCCCCATCTTCACCTCTGCTGACCCCACCAAACCCTATGTGCTGCATACGGAGGCTAGTCTGCAGGGTCTAGGAGTAGTGCTGTATCAAGACCATGAGGATGGCCTGAGACCAGTAGCTATCGCTAGTAGGAGCTTGACCTTGTCCGAACGAAACTACCCTGTGCATAAGCTGGAGTTCCTTGCACTAAAATGGGCCATCGTTGACCAGTTTTGTGAATAACTCTATGGGGCAAAGATATTGGTGAAGACTGACAATAACCCGTTGACCTATGTACAGACTTCAGCTAAGTTAGATGCTACTGGGTACCAGTGGCTTTCTGCATTATCAACCAATGATTATGCTGTCGAATACAGACCGGGCCTGAACCATATTAATGCTGACACCCTATCATGAAGGCCCACTTCCAAGAGTGGTTGGGTCAGGCTGTCTGAATCTGATAGTCGAGCATTGTGTCAAAGCTTTGATAGAGATGAACAGATGTCTGCGGACACAGTGGACTGTTTAGTAGATTGCTTAGGCCCTTCTGACACCTGCATACCAGATGCTTATTGCCACTTATCTGCTCTAGATATTAGTGTGCTACCTCAATCTGACAATGACAGCATTCAGTGGCCTCAATCCCAAGATTCTATGTTTCAGCCAGCACTTGATGCCCTGCGTGCAGGGAAAGATGTGTCTAAGTTATGTTCCACTGACTTGCGAACTGCTTTATTGTTTAAAGAAGGCCCCAGATTGAAGTTGCTCAATCAGTTGTTGTATATAAAGACAGCAGATCATAGTGGCAAAGTAGAAAAGCAACAATTGGTCCTGCCCACAGCCTTTAAAGATTTGGTACTGAGGTCCCTCCACAATCACATAGGGCACCTCGATATTGACGGAACCCTTGACCTGGTGCAATCGCGCTTCTACTGGCCCAAAATGGGGGCCGATGTTGAGCATCATGTAAAGATTTGTAGTCGCTGACTGCAAAGAAAAGCCTGGCCTCTGAGGGCTGCCCTCTTGTAAATATTACTACCAGTGCTCCCATGGAACTAGTCTGCATAGACTTCTTGTGTTTAGAACCTGATCAGCGGAACATTGGCAATGTGTTAGTGGTTATGGATCATTTCACGTGGTATGCACAAGCTTTTGCCACCAAAGATCAAAAGGCATCTACCATGACCAAGGTGCTAGTGGAAAATTTCTTCGTCCACTATGGTGCCCCCCAGCGGATCCACTCTGACCAGTGCAGAGACTTTGAGAGTCGACTAATCAAAGAAATGCTCTTTCTATGGGGGGGGTGCAAAAGTCAAGAACCACCTCCTATCACCCGTAGGGAGACCCTCAACCAGAACATTTTAACTGCACCCTTCTAGACATGCTGGGCACCCTCCGCCCAAAAGACAAGCATAAATGGATCCGGCAGATTAGCACCTTGGTACATGCATACAATTGCATGAAAAATGATGCTACTGGGTTCTTCCCCTACTGCCTCATGTTCGGGAGAGAGGCCTGGCTGCCAGTCAATGCCTGTTTTGGGGTTTCTCCAGATGGGGTCTGAACCAAAAACTGCTTGCAATATGTACAAAAACTGAAAGCTCAATTGAACCATGCCTATCAACTGGCCCAGACAATGGCCACCAAGAGAAATCTAGCCAACAAACAGAGGCATGATAAAAAAGTAAAGGCTCAAGAGCTTCGACCTGGAGACCGTGTGTTACGCAATTTGGGACTGCATGACAAACACAAAATTGCCGATCGGTGGCACCATCTTCCCCATGTAGTAGTTGGAAAGTTGGATGGTTTACCTGTGTACAAGGTGCGCCCAGAGAACAACTCAAAAGCTGTCAAGACTATGCACCATAACCGCTTGCTACCTATTGGCCAAGTCATAATTGAGGCTGAACAATCAGAGATTGATTCCCCTGGGCCGGTGACTCATGCTGCTGCAAGGAAGAGACAATCAGCCTGTCCCAGTGGTTACCAGTTCAAGGTTTCCCCCGCAGCAGGTCCGGAATAATAGTGGCTGTCAGGCCACCTCAGATGATAGTGAGTGTGACAATGCCTATTACCCCTCCTATGAATTAAGTCATTTGTTCTGAGGAAATCCTATGACTAATTGTGGGGATGAAGCTGGGCCTTCTGGACTGTCTAACCCCCTAGCTTCGTCCTTGGATCCAGTGCTCTCTGAAAGTGAAGTGCAAAGTATAACATCTGAAGATGCTGATTCCCTGTGTATTGTGGAACGGTATGATTTACCTGAAGGAGGTGCTGATGGTTTGAGTCTTTCTGGTGACATAACAGAAGAACACTATGAGCATGCTGACCATCCCCCTTCAGTGCCTCAAAGTTTGATTGTGCCTGAACCTTCTCAAAATGAGTCAAGTGTTATAGAAAGAGAGCTTGCAGAGCAAGGAGCTGACAGTGCCCCAAGTTTGGACATTCTCATCCAGACAGAGGCACCCCTCACAAGTGATGAAAGCCCCCAGACTGTTGCTGAAAGTACAGAGACTGTGGTTGTTCCTCCCAGAAAGACTGGCCGAGCTGTCAAGCCAGTATTGCGTTTCAGCTATGATTCCTTGGGGAGGCCTGTGGACTTGCCTCTCCATGTAATTCACAAAGGTGTTTATGTTTCACTAAGCTCACTGCCCAAATTGAGCTTGACGGCCCATTCCAGGTTATTTGTTCTGCCCTCTCACCATGGTGCCCCTGCCCCATCCAGCCCCAAGTTAGCTGATAGGGAAGGGCCCCTCTTACATTGTTCAATGTACAAGAAGTTATTACATGATTCCGCATAGTAATGTGTAAATTACCTGAGTGAAATATTCATGATGTATTGTCAGAATGGATATAGTATTGTGAAGTGTAAAGAATATGTATAGTAAGGATATCAGTTTACGTTGACTGATGCATCACATGTCACTTGCATAACATGCTAATGGTATAAATGTCTCATATAGTTTGCATTTGCAACATTGTGATGGTACAGACTTCATGCGGACGCCAAGTTTTCTCCAGGCAGGGAAAGGTGAAACCCCCCTACAAATGGGGGTTCCCTAAAAGTCTTACTTGAGCTTGCCTAAATGCTCACTGCCTGGCTGGTGTCCTGCGTGTTAGCAGTTTAAATGTGATTGTCAGAGAGTGCCTGTATAGCCTCTGTGTACTGTCTCTTTAAGAGCTGCCAGGATTGTAGTCATAAGTAATCGGAGATGGAGCTCGGTTGAAAGATGTAACTATTTGCTGAAAATCATTTAGAGTGATAATGATAATGTAGTTTGTCTAACCTGCCTTACTTGCAGCAAGGACTGTTTTGTTTATCTCCACTATCTCGGTCCTGGACTGCTGAATTGGACCAATCAGTACTGGTGGGACCTAAAATAGAGCCGGACTACAGGAGCTGTCTGGAGTCAAAATCTGTAGGAATTGTAGTTTTGGACTTTTGGTGCCTTTTTGCACCTGAAGGGGGAGCCTTTGCTGTGACTGACTGACAGACAGATCAGCCAACCAAATCTTTTGGATTCTGGGGAAATTCCCAGGCTTGCTAGCAGTTGAGTCAGATCTAAGTTGGGAGCTGAAGAAGCAATAGCTTGAGACAGTCAAGCAGCCGTCTGAGTAGTTTCACGCGGGAGAACTGTGAAAAGGCCTGAGATGTGGCCTGCATGTCTCCTTGCTGCCCCTGAGAGGGAGAGAAGAGAATTATTTCAAACTAAATCCGAGTTTGTGAGAATGAAGTAAGCTACTGATTTTTTACCAGGCTCATACCTGAAGAAGACCGAAGATTTTGCTGAATACGATCGTCCTGTCAGGATTTCCAGCTGCTTTTGAATCCCCAATTTGTGCAGAGACTTTGCAATCGTGACCTGAGAGCGGTTTGCCTCGTACAGTAGAATTTCCTTACTTGTAAATGTGCTGTGCATTGAAAGTGGGTCGTGATTTGGTTCCCCACTGTGTGAACTGTGTTCTGTTTGCTGGTACCGTAGAATTCTTTACATGTAAATGTGCTGTGTATTGAAAGTGGGTCGGGATTTGGTTCCCCACTGTGTGAACCGTGTTCTGCTTGCTGGAAGTTGCATCATGCCCAAAACGGATTGTATCCGAATTTGTCTCCATTTGGCTGGGGCCTTGCCACACTGGCAAGACTACCTGCTGCACAGAGAAAGCCATTGATGAGAGACCTGCCTCGGGATCAGCTCCCTGCTCCATGCTTGAACAGGAACGATGCCTCGTCGGAGGGCTGTGCCCAGGTTAGCTTGACCACTACCAACCCTGACCTCTGGGTGGAGGCACCCATTTCAGAACTCAGGCCCCTTAACCTGCTATTAGCCAAGCAGGCAGGGGTAGTAGCCCTTGGGATAGCACTACCTACGGGTTACACCTATCTATTGTATAAACTCCAGATCGTATACAATCTGTAGCTTACCTTCTCCTTCCTATCACTAGTGTTGCCTTCTGTCTGTCCCAAGCATTCTTGAATTCTCCTATTGTTTTTGCCCCAAGACATCCTCAGGGAAGCTGTTCCATGCATCCACCACCCTTTCTGTGTAAAAATACTTCCTCATGTTGCCCCTGAGTCTTCTCCCCCCAGCCTCATGTTGTGACCCCTTGTTTTTGCACATCCCTTTTCTGAAAGATGCTGCTCTCCTGAACTGTGTTCATCCCCTTGAGGTACTTGAAAGTTTCTATCATATCCCCCCTCTCCCTCCTTTCCTCCAGTGTATACATATTGAGAGCCTGCAGTCTCTCCTTATATGGTTTCTGGTGCAGTCCCTGCACCATTTTTGTTGCCCTCCTCCAGACTGCCTCTACCTTGTCTAGGTCCTTACGGAGATGCGGTCTCCAGAACTGCACACAGTACTCCAGATGAGGTCTCACCAACTGTCTGTACAGTGGCATCACCACCTCCTGTTTTCTACCGGTGATACCTCTTCCTATTCACCCCAGCATCCCACTGGCTTTCCTCACTGCCATCTCACATTGTTTGGTTACCTTTAGGTCATCTGTTATGACCACCCCAGGTCCTTTTACTGCGTGGTTGTTGCTAGTACCCTCCCCCCATCGTGTATTCCTCCCTTGGGTTTCTGTTACCTAAGTCATCTGTCTGCTTTTCAGAATGACATGCCTTTTTCAAGGGCTATGAACGACATCCCAATGTTGATGGAGTACATGATGGGGCACTAAGTGGAAATTATTGCTGACTCTACCAGATTCAGCATCCACATCATGTGGTTCACTTGTATTGTCAAATATAGTTCCTTCCTTTTCCTGTGCAACTGATGAGATTAGCATGTTTTTATATGCAAGGTAACACTCACCGAGATCTCAAGGAGGCAGCTGTTGCAATTTAAAATGAGGGTCAAGAAGAGTCAAAACAAAAAAAAATGTTGTGGTGGTATTGTGAAGTCTTCTGCAATTTTGGAACTACTTTATCAGTTGGTCCATAAGGGATGCATCCGATTTGTCTCACCTTTGTTCAAAACCTCTACGCAGCTTAGTGTTTCTTGTTCAATAAACTCATGATGGAAATAACCAGGCTTAGAGTTGCATTCTCTTTGCTAATCTGTTGAGTTGCTTCCTCAAAGGAAGTCAAGAGCAATGGAAGATGCTCCATCAGGGCCCACTGGAATAAATTCAGCACACCATCTGCTATGTTGTGCTTCATGGTATATTCATGGACTGCCTTCCTCTGTTCCAGTAGTCTCTTACACATGTGAAATGTTGAGTTTCATCTTGTCGGAACATCTTGTTTTAGTTGCTGTATTGGCAAGCTGATTATTTTTTGTTGTTGAGGTCAGCCAAGATACCAGGTGATTTTACAGAGTGACTAAAATGGCCATAGATTTTCTTTGCAGCTCCCACTAGTGTTACTATACTGTTGTCACTGGAAAGGAAAGCTCATACTAATGTAACCGCCCTACAAGTGGGGGTTCCCAAAAATCTTCCTTGGGTTTGCCTACATGTCCACTGCCACACTGGCGTTCTGTGTTCTCAGCAATTTAAAGGTGTTTACATGTGAGTGCCCTGTCAGCCTCTGTGCCTGTCTCTTTAAGAACTGTCTATATTGTAGTGTGCAATTAATTTGAGTAGGGGCCGAGCAGTTTCGAGATAGAGTCTCACCTGGGCTGCAGTGCTATTGCTCCATTCTGCCATCGCTAATTGCGCAGAGGGAGCTCTACACGGATCTGTGACTGTTTACTGTCTATCTGCTTTAATAGTAATGATAGCATAGTTTGTCTAACCTGCCTTCCTTTATAGCATGGACATTTCTGTTAATCACCACCACCTTGGTTCTGGACTAGCAATTTGGACCAATCAGTACCTTTGGGGACCCTAAAATGTAGTCTGACCCCAGGGGTCTTGTGGGAGAGAATTTCTGTAGGAATTGTAGTTTTTGCATGTTGGCACCTAAATGGACCTCAAGGAGGAACCCTTGCTTTGACAGACAGATGGATCAACCAACCTAACCCTTCTGGATCACAAGGAAGTCCCGGTGCTACCTGCAGCAGAAGTCATTGTGGAGTTAGAGCTGAAAGAGTGAACAGCTTGTGAGATCTGAGCAGCTGCTCTCGTGTGGTGCACAGGGGAAATCGTCAGGAAGGCTGTGTTTGGCCTGTCTGCTACCTTCTTCATAAGTGAAGAGACCTTGAGCCAGAGATTGGACTTCTTCTGAAATTGCAGCTTTTGCGATCAGGACTTGATTTTTGACAAATTGAATTTCCCTGAAGTGGACTGTAGATTTGCCTCGATGCAAACAGCCTGTCAGGACTTGAGCCTACCACAGAGTGTACAGTTTGTGCAGAGACACTGTGAATTGCAACCGGACTGTCATCCAAACTGTGGTATTTACCTTGCTTTTACTATGAGTGTGCTGAATGCTGATAGTGGGTCACAATTTGGTTCCCCACTGCTTGAATGTGTCATGCTTGCTGGAAGCTGTATCCAGCACTTACCAGACTGTCTCTGAACTGTTCACCCACTCTGGGCCTTGCCACCTTGGCCCAGACAGCTGCTCATGCCGCAGAGAAACAATCGTCGAGAGACCCGCCTGGGGATTCGGCTCCCTGCTCAACACCAACTAACAGGATTGGCACCATGGAGCTTTGTGTGGGTGCTGCTCCTCCTGGCTATCAAGCCCTTCATCCAAAGGTCTCCATTTCATCCATCCTGCATCCTGTACTGGATAGCATGAGTAAACACCAGGGTAGCTCCCTGCAACAAAACTCAAATCAAAGTGTGTCAACTGATTTAATTGTTGTTGCTAATCATTTTGGACTGAGCCATCTGGCTCCGGATTACAAATTGTGGGTTAAAGTGCATGCATGTTTTCTTTCCATCACAGGGCTCCAACCAGCTGCAATGCCGGCCTACCCTGGGCAACGCTTCAGGTTAGCCATAGTTCCAACTGTGTTACAGGGACCTTTGAGTGCATGCCTTATAACCTGGCTTATTCAGATCTTGAATCAACCACTAGATTTTGCCCCCTTCCTTGTTACTGTCCCTTGAATAAATCAGATCTTAATCTTTTTGCATTTAAACAGGTTGTGGTGTACCTCTGTACGAACAGCATTGAAATATTGTTGGTTGTTTTGATAAATCTTATTTTACAGGGGGTCTCCAGGGTCAAGCCAGCCGAACCAGCCCTGGTGGTAAGTGCAAGTGTGGGGTTAAAACTGCTGTCAGGTGCTAATTGCAATTGTGTATTCTGTGAATCAGTTGGGCCACTAGAAGGAAAAAAGGGGGGTAACAGTGTCTCAGGGCTGTACCAGGACAGCTACGCTACCACTAACCCTGTGCTCCAGGTGGAGGCACCCGTTTTCAGTACCCAGGCCTCTCAACCTGCATTTGGTCACACAGGCAGGGGTAGTATCCCTTGGGACAGCACCACCTAGGGGTTACATCTTGGAGGCACCACTGGTATTAGCACCCTCTAGTGGTCAAAATCAAGAATTACTGTCAAAGATAAATGGTTACCCCAACAGAAGTGGCTGTGCACCAGTTGGTGGGGTGGTGTACGGGGCAGGAGATTGACCACCACAGTTCCTTGCTTATATTGGATATTTCCTTGAGCATTAGTAAGGACATTGTAGAAGGAGCACTTTCCAAGGCTGAATGTTTAAAAAATGCTGTGGTGGGTTGAAAGGCTGATTGGACCGCCCAAACTTTCATGGCCTTGGTAGAGTGTAGAAATCCTGTGGAGAGCTCCAAAGTGCCACAGATTATTGCCTCAGAAGGGGTCCCAGCCACCTGGAGAGTAATAACTAAGGACAGTAAAGTCCCCAGAGAGGATGAGCCCCCACCCTTATCTGAAACTTTCGAGGAGAAGTTGGCCAAGTTGTTACTGGAGGAGGGGAAGACCGTAGAGGACTTCAAGACGTTATTCCTGCCACCTGGGGGTGTTCCTTCCCCAATACCCCTGCCAGTTCCTGTACCTGTCCCTTCACCAGCTCCTGTGCTCTCCTCCATGCCTGCAGTTAGTCACGACTCATATCGCCGGCTGAGGATGTTTTCAGGCACCCTCCCACACCCCAGGGGAAAGACAATTGGGAGACTTGGATAGACTATGTTGCCTCTCAAATTCAAGAATGGCAATGCCCCGAGGCAGAGAAGAAGAAAAGGGTAGTTGAAAGCTCAGAGGCCCCGTCCAGCTCACTATCTACACCACGCAGGCTAGTAACAAAGAAGCAACTGTTCAAGATTATCTGAATGCATTGGAAAATGTGTATGGGAGTCCCGATTCAGATGAAGACTTGTGGTGTAGGGTCAAAAACACTTAGCAATACCAAGGGGAGCCCTTATCCATGTATGTGCCTTGACTTGAAGCAATGCTACAGGAATGTCTAAGGAAAGGTGGCATAGCCCCAGCTAAGTTAGATTGGACTAGGCTGGATCAATTTCTCAAGTCTGCCCCATTCTCTGAATTATTGCTGCTTCAACTACGACTTGCAGCCTGGTTGGATGCGCCTCCTACCTATGATGGACTGATGAAGGAAATTCAGAGGATTGAGAGGAGGCAGCCACATGGGGGACCGCCTTTCGTATCTGCTGCTGCGGCCAAGGTGACCAAGGATGCCCATACGAGTGATGTTCAGGGGCAAAATACAGTGCCAGTTGAACACTTAGGGGCTATCAAGGACACTCCACCATGGGGCGAGATACTGTGAAAGGTCCAAGAAATGAAGGCTACCATTTCTCTCCAAGCCCGTTCCAAAGATACAATAGACCCAAACCCCTCTCAAAGCACGTCTGCTATGGGGGTGAGTCTGCACACCCAGGCATCTCCTGCTGACAGTGCTCAAAAATTGATGAATTGACTATGGAAGTGAGAGAATTACTGAGACAGCTCCCAATGCTCGCCACACCGCAGAGATTAAATTAAGATTTTCTGTTGGTAGTACCCCCACCTCAGCTCCTAATGTGATGTCTCAGCCACACCAGACCCTAGAAAGCATATTTTGTCATAACTGTGGGAAGGATGGGCATATAAAGAAAGAATGCTGGTCCCCAATAGACCTACATCAAGTTGCATGCATACTTCAAGGGGAGCTCTGGAAAGCAAAAGAATGGCTGAGGGGTGCTGGCAACGACCGCAGTGAAAGCTCAAGAAATCCTAACTCAAACTTCTTTGTTGATAAATCGTCTGTCCAGGGCCCTGCTGCTGTCCCTCCAGACTGGTCCAAAATGGTAGGCCCTTCGATGGAGACTACTGTGACTGTCAATGGTATCCATGTTCGGGCTGTGCTTGACTGCGGGTCGCAATTGTATTCCAGGACTGGTATGACAAACACTTATCTGATGTGCCATTACAATCCCTGGAAGGCCTACATGTGTGGGGCCTGAGTGACAAGTCTAATCCCTACCTAGGATATGTCTAGCTCTGACTGTCTTTTCCCGTGACTGTAACTGGTGTAGATGAACAAGTAGAGACACTAGCCCTGGTGTGTCCTCCTATGGGATTGTATGATGGGGTTCCCTTGCTCATTGGAACCAACGCTCACATGTTTGGAAGACTAGCGCAGTTGTATCAAGAGAAACAAGGGCAATGGACTGGGTGGGCCCTGAGAATTCCAGCCTTGATAAAGAGAGCCTATGACCTGCAAAAACAGACTACAGAAGCGAACAGAGATCAGCTGGTGGGGATAGTGTGGAAGAAAGATTCCAATTCTCTGGTACTACTACCCAATGATCAGTACACCGTTCATGGAGAAATTCACCTTAGAAAGGATGTGAAAAATAAGATATTGATGCTGGATGCACCTGGTGAAGGGAAGTTGCCAGAGGAGTTATTGGTTAAACCCAGTATCTGGAATGTGTCTGATCAAGAAATTTGAGTGAACAGGGGGTGTACGTTAGCTATGGTACACTGTGTGAACACTACAGTACTGTCCAGCAACAGATATTCCAGTGAAAAGGGGGAGGTGACCCCAGACCTATTCGACTTTGGTGATTCCCCATTGTATGCTGAATAGAAGACTCGAGTCAGTAAGAAACTTGCCCAGAGGGGCAAAGTGTTTTCCCTAAAGGAATGGGATGTGGGATGCATCCATGGTGCTAAGCATACTATCAGGCTTCACGACGACAGAACTTTTAGAGAGTGGTCCTGCTGCCCTGCTGCAGCTGATATAGACAATGTTTGGAGGCTCCTACAGGAGATGCTAGCTGCTGGCATTATCCAAGAGTCAAGAAGCCCCTATGCATCTCCCATTGTAGTTGTGCATAAGAAGAATGGGTCCATGAGGATGTGTGTAGATTATCGGACCCTAAGCCGATAGACTGTACCAGATCAATACACAATGCCCCGCATACAGGATGACTGGGACTGCCTGAATGGGAGTCGGTGGTTTTCAGTACTTGATCTACGAAGTGGGTACTATCAAATCCCGATGGCCCCAGAGTACTGGGAGAAAACAGCCTTCATTTGTCCTTTGGGGTTCTATGAATTTCTGAGGATGCCTCAGGGGATTTCAGATGCCCCCTCTGCTTTCCAGAGGTCGATGGAACGTGCAGTTGGAGACATACATCTGTTAAAAAGTCTAGAATACTTGGATGATGCCATCATCTTCGGACACACCCTAGAAGAATATGAGACCTGATTATTCAAAGTTCTTGACCGCCTGGAAGAATTCGGCCTCAAACTATCTATAGACAAGTGTCAGTTTTTCCAAGCATCTGCAAAATATGTGGGACATATAGCGTCAGCTATGGGGATACAGACAGACCCCAGTAAAGTAGAGTCCCTGACCTCCTGGCCCCAGCCAACTAACCTAAAAGAACTGCAGCATGTCTTGGGGTTTTGTGGCTATTATCTGCGGTTCATTAAAGACTATTCAAAGGTAATCAGGCCACTTTTCAATCTCACTCATCGCTATCCTTCTACCAACCGCAGGTACAAGAAGGGATCCCTCAAAGAAGAAGAAAAGGTGTATTTCTGAACAGGTGAACCATTTGGAGCCTGTTAGACCCCTGAGTGACAGGCCGCATTGTTTGAGATCATCTATCAGCTTACTCATGCCCCAGTACTTGCCTATGCTGACCCCACCAAGCCATATGTCCTGCATACAGATGCCAGCCTGAAGAGAATCGGGACCATGTGGTATTAAAATTATGAAGATGGCCTGAGACCTGTGGCCTTCACCAGTCGAAGCTTGACATGATCTGAGCGAAATTATCCTGTTCACATGTTGGAGTTTCTCACTCTAAACTGGGCCTTAGTTGACCAATTTCATGAGTACCAATATGGGACCAAAATATTGGTGAAAACTGATAACGATGCCCTAATGTATTTACAGACCTCAGCCAAGCTGGATGCCACTGGACACCGGTGGCTTTCTGCCTTGTCGACTTACGATCATGCAGTTGGATACCAGCATGGACTGAACCATATTGATGCTGACGCTCTCTCACCATGGCCGAGCCCTCAAGACAATTGGATGAGGCTGTCAGAATGCTCTAGTAAAGCATTGTGCCAAACGTTTGACAAAGATGAGCAGCCATCCGCAGATACAGTGGACTGTCTGGTGGACTGTCTGGGGTCCCCTGATACTTGCATACCTGCAGCCTATTGTCATTTTTCTGCATTGGACCTCAGTGCCTTGCCCCAGTTTGATAGTGACAGCATTCAGAGGGCTCAATCCAAAGACCTTATGATCCAGCCCATACCTGAGGCCCTTCATGCGGGAAGAGATGTGTCTAAACTATGTTCTACCGACTTTCGGACTGCATTATTATTCAAAGAAGACCCCCGACTAAAGTTGCAGTACCAGTTACTCTATCGAGAGACAGTAGATTGGCAAGGTCAGTTGGACAAGCAGTAATTAGCACTATCCACAGCCTTCAAGCAGCTGGTACTGAGGTCCCTACACAATCACATGGGACACCTTGGTATTGACCGGACCCTTGACTTGGTGTGGTCTAGATTCTACTGGCCAAAGATGGGGCTGATGTTGAAAACCATGTCAAAACCTGCAGTAGGTGCCTTCAGAGAAAAGCTTTGCCCCAGAAAGCCATTCCTCTTGTTAACATTTCAACCAGCACCCCCATGGAACTGGTTTGCATACACTTTCTGTGTCTGGAACTCGATCAAAAAAACATTGGCAATGTACTGGTAGTAACCGATCACTTTACCAGATATGCACAAGCTTTCCTGACCAAGGATCAGAAGGCCTCTACAGTGGCCAAGGTACTAGCAGAAAAGTTCTTTGTCCATTATGGTGCCCCCCAAGGTATCCATTCCGATCAAGGAAGGGACTTTGAAAGCAGACTGATCAAAGAGATGCTCTCCCGGGGGGGGGGGGCGAAAGTCTAGAACCACTCCTTACCACCCCAAGGGGGACCCCCAGATGGAATGCTTTAGCAGAACTCTCCTGGACATGCTGGGCACTCTTCATCCTAAAGACAAGTCTAAATGGAGCCAGCAGATTAGCACCTTGGTACATGGGTATAATTGCACTAAAAGTGATGCTACTGGGTTTTCTCCCTATCGTCTCATGTTCAGGAGGGAAGCCCGGTTGCCTGTGGATGTCTGCTTTGGAGTCTCGCTGGACAGGTTCAGAGCTGAGAAATATTTACAATATGTACAGAAACTGAAAGCTCAATTGAACCATGCATTCTAACTGGCTCACACAATGGCTACCAAATGAAACCTTGCCAACAAAGAGAGATATGATTGATGGGTGAAGGCCCAATAGTTGTTGCCTGGGGATCAAGTGCTATTACGTAACCTGGGATTGCATGGCAAGCATGAAATAGCCCTTATCCCCCCATCCCTAGCTCAACTAGCCCAAATAGTCCGTACCATTGCCACAACAGTTGTGCACACCAAATCCCCAACTAACCTACGTTTCTGTACCTCTAACTCTAAACTGATTTGGAAAGCCGCTTTCTGGCAAGCTATCCTCCTCCTCCTTCTAATCTCAGGAAACATACACCCTAATCCTGGCCCACTAGTGAATAGTGTTGCCAAGGGGCGTGGGCACAGTGGCCTAATTCTGGCCTCCCTTAATATCTGTAGCCTACCTAGGAAATTCACTCAGCTTCAGGGTTGGATCGCCCAACAATCCCCTGACATACTGGCATTATCTGAGACCTGGCTCTCCAACAAAATTCCAGATGCCTCTGTCTCTCTTAATGACTACTCTATTTTCAGAGCAGAGAGGACAGGCAAAAGAGGAGGTGGATGCGCCATATATGCAAGAACCTCTCCACAGCCCTATCTGTCCCCCTACCCACGCCAGCTCACGGTGCCCAAGCCGTCACAATCAAAGCCACCATAGGCACCCGGGTAAACCGCTGTACATTATTGCAGTCTACATCCCACCATCTAACCAGAAACAAGCATTTGAATCTATCCTGGCTAGCATCACCCACCTCCCCCATAGGAGCGAATTGATGAATTTGGGTGATTTTAATGTGAACTGGTTATCCCCTGCATCTCTCACGTTTAAAGATGCAGTATAAGCCTATGACCTAGTTCAGGGTATTTAGTCTCCTATAAGGAAGACCCCAGATCAGGGACTTCCACCCTTATCGACCTCATCCTTACGAATCAACCCACCCACTTCACCAAAGTTAAAGTGCTCCCTGACGTCCTAAGTGACCACTCTCCTGTCTTCTGCTGCTGGTCAAATAAAATCACTCCCAGTCAACCTAAAATACCCACCCATAGGCACCTCAAGAAAGGGACCCTGTCAAGACTCAAACTTTATCTCTCCTCCTGTGACTGGGCACCCGTTCACACCACCACGTCCATAGACACTGCCCTCACCTCCTGCATTAAAATTTTTAACACCGCCTGCGACATATTTGCCCTTCTCACTAAACAGGTTATAAAAAACAGGGACACTCCATGGATCTCACACACCCTAATAAAACTGATGCATCACAGAGACGACCTCTGGCACAGGGCACTGAACTCCCAACTTCCCATTGACCGGCAGCTCTATAGAGAAGCAAGAGACAAGTGCACCTGGGCTATTCGACTAGCTAAGTCTACCTAGTTTAAGCAAGCACTCACCTCCTCATGGGGTGCCGGGAACAAATGTTGGAACAATGTAAAGGGACTCTGTGGGAAAGCCACTTCCCCTACCCCCTCTCAGATTCTTAATCATGATACCCTCTCCCAGGACCCTAACACCATAGCTAATGTCTTGAACAATTCCTTCTCCGATCTTAGCCACATCCTACTGCAAAACTTCTTTGACCCTATCCCAAATGGCCCCTCTAGCACCTCCCCAGTTAATACACTCCCTCCCTTCCGGCTACGAATCATCTGCAATGAGGCTAAACAATACCTAACCAAAGTCCTGTGCAACTCGCATTTGAGTAGTGACTCCCTAGACCTTAAAATTCTCAGACTTTCACTCGATGAGACCCTGCCTCACCTCACCAAAATACTAAACTGCTCACAGAGCCTTGGTCAATTTCCTACACTCTGGAAAAGGGGAATCATCACCCCTATCCTAAAAAAGGGTGATCCAACTGACCGTGGTAACTACAGATCCATCACAATCCTTCCCCCTCCTCTCTAAAGCACTTGAAAAAATTGTGTCTGACCAGCTCACCGAATACCTGAACAAATACGATCTGCTGTGCCATGAACAGCACGGGTTTAGAACAAGTCACAGCACTACCACGGCCCTCCTCGAATTCACCTCTTACATACATGAAGCGTTGGAACAGGGGTCAATAGTAGGAGCAATCATTGTTGATCTGACCAAAGAGTTTGACACCGTCAGTCACGCTCTTCTTATTCACTCTCTCCCCTCCTTCCATCTCGCTCTGGAAGCAATCTCCTGGTTCAAAAACTATCTTACTGATCAGACTCAACAAGTCAAAATCAACACCACCCTCTCTGCTAAGCTACCTGTTTGCTCAGGTGTCCCCCAAGGGTCAATCTTAGGCCCCCTACTATTCACTCTCTTTCTAAACTCCCTCCCTCAGGCCTGCAGTGGAAAACTCCTACTCTATGCAGATGATGCCGTAGTATACTGGAATCACTCCAACCCAATCTCTCTTCAAAACACCCTGGAAAGCTGCTTTAGAGAACTAGAAACCTGGTTCACTGATCATAGGTTACTACTTAATTACAACAAGACCAAATCTATGATCTTTGCTTACCGCCAAAACCCCAACAGTAATGAACTGCTATCTATCTCTAATCCACAGGGCATCCAAATTGAACAGGTCACCAACTTTAAGTATCTGGTCATTACTCTGGACACATCCCTCACCTACCACCAACATATAAAACACCTCTCCACCTCTGCCAAAACTTGGCTGGGGATCCTATATAGGCACAAACACTGCCTCCCCCCCAGCGCTAAGACTGACTGTGACCTGCTCAGTCCTATCTGTGGTTGACTACGGGATTACAATTTATGGCACGGCTGATAACACAGCCCTAAACAGTATCAAACTAGTCCTCAACAAAGCCTGCCAATTGGTCACTAACAGTGAAAGAGTAACACATACATGTGAGCTCTACAATCAAGCTGACTGGTTGACTTTTGAAGGTAGACTAATGTACCACACCCGCCTCCAAGCAAAAAAGATCCTGATGAAACTTGCACCTTTGGGCCTTCACCCCCTCATCCACCCAACCCCTCATAGAAGCACCCCTAGGCACCCGGCTAACACCACAGTCCTGATCCCCCACTGTAGGACCTCACTAGGGCAAAGGTCTTTCAGGTATCGAGCTCCACTCTGGCTAAATCAACTTCCTTCCTCCATCTCCCAAGCCCCCAGCCTTAGCCTATTTAAAAAAGGCATCAAGCAACTTCTCCTAGGCTCAGAGACTTGTGACTGCTACAACCTGTCCTCCCATACTAGGCTGGAGACAGAAAACCTGCGTCTCCCTCAACTCCACACAAAGCCAATATACTGCTTGCTACCTAAAGCTCTATCTCTCGGCTAGTTTGCTACCTTCTGAATTTGGCAACCAACCCCAATTCACTGCAACGACCCAGGGTCCCCATGTAGCCCTAAGAGAAACCTAGAGAAACTAACCTAGCAAGTTAAATATTCTGTACGGAGTAACCTTGTAATATTTGTCTTAATGTAATGTTTGACTAGAAAGCTATGTACAATTTGTTTCTAAGTGATGTTCTGTTTGTACTGACGTGAAGCCTTTGCAAAGGAGTCTTTGACTCAAAGGTTTGTAATTCAGAAATTTCAATAAAATAAAACAAATTTTAAAAAAATTGCTGGCAGGTGGCATCATCTTCCACATGTAATAGTCAGCAAGATGGAGGATTTACCTGTGTACAAAGTGTGTCCTGAGAATGATTCTAAAGCTGTCAAGACCATGCACAGAAACCACGCACTGCCCACTGGCCAAGTGATGAGTGCCGCTGAACCATCAGTTATTGCCCCTCCTGGGCCGGTGACTCATGCTGCTGCTAAAAAGAGACACAGTCAACCTGCTCTGGTTGTTTCAGACCCAAGGTCTTCCCCCCGGCAGGCCCAAAATGATAGCGACTGTCAGTCCACCTCTGATGATAGTGAGTGTGACCATTTTTATTACCCTTCCTATGAACTGAGTCAATTGTTTCAAGGTAACCCTGTGTAGGGTAACCCTGTGTATAATTACGAGGATGAAGCTGCACCTTCAGGACTGCTTAACCCTCCAGCTTCCTCCCTAGGGCCGGTGCCCCCTGAAAGTGAGGTGCAAAGTATTACGTCTGAAGTAGCAGATTCTTTGTGTCTAGCAGAACTGTTTGAATTACCCGAGGAGGAATCTGATGTGGTAAATCTCCGGATTACAAATTGTGGGTTAAAGTGCATGCATGTTTTCTTTCCATCACAGGACCCCCACCAGCTGCAATGCAGACCTACCCAGGGCAAAGCTTCAAGCTAGCCGTAGTTACAACTGGGTACCCAGAGTGTGTGTGACTGTGTTACAGGGACCTTTGAGTGCATGCCTTATAACCTGACTTATTCAGATCTTGAACCAACCACTAGATTTTGCCCCCTTCCTTGTTACTGCCCCTTGAATAAATCAGATCTAAATCTTTTAGCATTTAAACTGGTTGTGATGTACCTCTGTACAAACAACATTGAAATATTGTTGGTTGTTTTGCTAAATCTTATTTTACAGGGGTCTCCAGGGTCAAGCCAGCTGAACCAGCTCTGGTGGTAAGTGCAACAAGTGTGGGGTTAAAACTGCTGTCAGGTGCTAATTGCAATTGTGTATTCTGTGAACCAGTTGGGCCACTAGAGGGAAAAGAGGGGGTAATAGTGTCCCAGAGGGCTGTACCCAGGTTAGCTTTGCTACCACTAACCCTGTCCTCTGGGTGGAGGCACCCCTTTTCAGTACCCAGGCCTCTCAACCTGCACTTGGTCATGCAGGCAGGCGTAGTATCCCTTGGGATAGTACCACCTAGGGGTTACACGAACAGATTTTTTTTTTTTTTTTTTTTTTTATTTAGTTGTTTAACCAGGTATAGCACACTAAGCAGATAGCTTTTTTACAGGAGCGACCTGGGAGCACAAGGAGGTTAAGTGACTTGCTCAGGGTCACACAGTATGCAAGTGTTTAATGAGTGTGCAAAGCAAGGAATGTGAGTAAAACCATCATGTTTTAATGCACAAACAACATTGGCACCATTATCTGAAACCACAGATCCAGTAATGAGTCCCAGGAGCTCTAACCACTCAGAAATGTTGTCATGGAACTCTTCCAAACTATTGTCAGCTGTGTGATGCTTACCAAACATGCTAACGCAAGTTGCCATTCTTTGTCTTCCTTCCCGTACACTGCTGCTTGTGGTGATGGTGTTGTTTCAAGACGACTGTGACACCCAGTGTGCTGTGCTGCACATATAATCAGTGGTTTGAGAACTCACCCACATGTCTGTGGTTAGGTGCACAGCACCACATTCACTCTCTTGAAGAGCCAATTTTATTTTACTTTGTACAGGTTTGTACATTTTATCAATGGCCACTGTTGCAAAATATTTACAGCTTCGTTTGTTGTAATGTGGAGCAAAATATTTTAAAAGTGCTCTAAAACTGGCATTTTCCACCACAGAAGTGGTTGCAGGTCCTTGGTAATAAATTCTGCTATTAACTTGTAAGGCACACCTTCCCTGAAATGTCTAGGGGTCAAAATACCGCTGATGTACCAGGGGAGGAGGCCCCACTGCATAGAGAACTCCCGAAACTGCAGAGCATATAAGGCAAGAAAACATTTATCTCCTACCTTAAGGCATCTTCAAACTGCTGTATCCCCGAGTTGCTTCTTTAAAATTGCTGGGAGCACCCCACAGAACCCCACAGGAGGACCAGGACTTCCGTTGCCTTCGGCCCTCAGCTCCTCAGGCCCCAAACCCCCAGGAGGTGCAGGATCTTACGTCAACTAGTTCCCTGGAAATATAAACTCATGGACTGATTATAAAACCGAGGATTTTATATTTCATTTTCCCCTATTTACAAATGAATCAGACTCACAATTTCTTCCCAAATGAAATCAATGTATTTCTCCTGGGGCCAAATGATTTAGAGGGACCCAGGGGTTCATCGCTTCTTCATACAAAACATTCCTGCTCCATGAGGCACAACTATTTTACACAGGCTGGCTATCACAGGAAGGAGACAGATTTTACAGGCAGCATAACAAGGTACACAAATCTGAAACTTGGATGATGTACCTGAAAACTGAACTCCGTTTTCCCCAAAGAACCACTGGGCTCCAAAACATCTCCGGCAATAGTAAGCACCTGTACTTGTTCTTTTTTCCTCATGCTTTTTCACTGTCAGGCACCTGCTTCAAACAAGCATAGAGAAGTGGACAACCTCTCCCCCAACCTGGTCCCCGGACAACAGAAAACACTCAGGGAACCCAGAATTTTCTCCCTTGGCCAGACCACTGTTGCAATTTGAAGCCATGAAACTCCTCCAGACCCTCTCACTTGTGTAGCCTCCAAAATTCCTCCCTCCAGAATAAAGCCATGGCCTAACTGGGCCCAAAGTCCTACTAACTTAATATAGGCCCCAGGGCCCACCCCAGACATGGGCATGGAAGACTCACAGTGTACCCAGGCCGCGCTCCACTCCCTGGATGCTCCTCTGATGCCACAAAGGATGGCCACTCTAGCCTCAAAATGCATCCCCTTCTTCTCCTCCAGAGCTTGCTAAAAGCATCAGGCCAGGAGCAGACTTCCAGGGCCTGTCCTGAAGACCTGTGGCCCACCCAAACAGTGTTTGAATGGCACCCCAGGATCTGCCGCCCCCCAAGTAGGCCCCTAACTGGATAGAAGTGCTTCTGTGCCCCCTCAACCACCTGGGCTGCCCTGCCACACTGGGAAAGAGGGGGCCACTGCCACTGCTCCTCCTCCATGGGAATCCTGCCATGACTCACACAGCCCTGACAGCACAGGAAACAACCACCACGGTACTGGGATCCTCCCTAAGGCCCTGCTACTCTCTCTCCTGCCAGGCACTCACAACATCCTGCCCCGGGAAGCCTAACTCCCAAAAGACGCCACCAGGCTACCTAACCCTCCTCCATCAGAGCAGCCACACATTACCGACGCCATGTCACTGCACCCAGCGATCCTGTCTACTCACTTGGGGGGGCCCCCCTTACAGGCCCAAACCTGGACCATGAGCTACTAACTTGCCTGCCTCTCCTTCCACTTTCCCCAGCCAGAAGCTCTCTAATTTCCTGTTCCTGCACTATTTATATCCCTATCAAACCTGCTCTCCGCTGCTACCACATGGTGACCAGCAGAAATTGCACCCCAGGAGCACTAATAGCTCCCTAGGCTCTGGAGGCATTATGCAGGAGGGGTCCCTAAAGGGAGCATAAGCCTCTCTCAAAAGAGAGGAGGCTTACAAACCGATTAATTTTTAATGTTACTTGATGTGATCAACTGTAGGCAGTTTTTTGTTCAAACATCACAGCAATGGTCCACTGTTTAGTTCGTGCAGGGGGACAAAAACCACAGGACTGCAGTGGCGAAGCTGTAGCTTGTCCAAATACTTTTGTCAGTGAAGTCGAACACATTTTTTTCTGCCCTGTCTCTCAGTTTCCTGACCATCACTATTGCCTGTAGGATTATTTTCAACACAGGTATTTTTCCCTTGCTCAGGACTGCTGCCCCTCTGAATGGTTGGATGTGCTCTTTGCAAATGCCTTTTTAGTGATGTCCCAAACTGGCTCCTTATTTTCCTCCTGCTAAAATCCTGATGATAAAAGGTGCAGACAGCAACACATTCATTTCTGGACTTATATGAAAATAGCTGCACACAACTGAGGTGGAACGTTTTGTTGTCATGCCAGGAACTGCAGCAATTTTGGTGGCTGGTGCTTCTGACCCTGATTCATGCACCCTGTGGCTGTCCCCAGAAGAGCTACTGTACTATGATTGCTATCAATTTTTTTTCCACTAATGGCTATGGCTAGTGGTGGTGCTTGCTGTATGTGTTTTTGTTTTTTTCTTTTGGGGTTCGGGAGCCTAGGTGGCATCCTCTACCTCATCGGTATCACATTCTGAGGTATCACCTTTGGAAGAGCATAACTGTGATACTGTACATCATGATCATGATCCTGTTCTTGTACATTTACAACTTCTTCTTCATCAGAGGCACTGCTTTCTGATGAAGGAGCTGGATATGTACAGTATGAGTGGCATATCGTGGAGTGCCACGCTCTAGTGTACTAGTAGAGCATTTTCCTTAATCATTGAATTTCTAGATCTAATTGTTTTGTCTACCTGTTTTTGTGTTTTACTTTTATCTGATTTTTCTAGCAATGCCAACAGTGCTGCACTACTTTGATCAGGGATTCACCAAAATTATTTCTTTTCTGGTTGTGTTGCTTCATTATTATCAGTTGTATTAATTACATCTTCAGCAGTGAAGTTCCCTTTTTTCTGAATTTCTTTTCAGGAAATGTTTTATTATTACGTGTACCAATTTCAGCCATACTGCTGGTGTTGATCACATGTTCCATTTCCATGACAGACTCTAATTCTGAATCCATTTTTTTGGGTCCAACAATTACTTAATTAGTAGTATTAATTCAGGCCTTGAGATGGCAATACAGAGTCTGAGACGTGCACCCTTTTCCAAATACATGAGGCACTATGACCTAGTAGTAGTTCTCGTCACAGAGATGGCAACACAGAGTCTGAGATGTGACCCCCCTCAAAATCTATACAACACTATGACCTAGTAGTAGTTCAGGCACAGAGATGGGCAACACAGAGTCTGGGACATGACCCCCCTTCAAAATCTGTATGGCACTATGACCTTGTAGTAGTTCAGGCACAGAGATGGGCAACACAGAGTCTGGGACATGAATCCCAAAATCTGTATAGCACTATGACCTAGTAGTAGTTCAGACCAGAGGTGGGCAACAGAGTCTATGGCAGTATGACCTTTCAGGGCAGCACAGAGATGGGCAACACAGAGTCTGAGACATGGGTGACCCCTCCACAAAATCTGTTCTGTACAGCACTAAAGCCCACCTTCAAAATTAGTGAGGCACTATGACCTTCAGACAGAGTCCTTCTGCCCTGTGTGCTCCCCTTATTAGCAGAAAAACAAACTGATTTAACTAATGCAGTAGCTAGCCTATTCAGGCACATAGATGGGCAACATAGAGTCTGAGATGTGACACCCCCCTTCAAAATCTGTATGGCACTATAAGCCCCCCTCAAAATTAGTGAGGCACTATGACCTTCAGACAGTCTTCCTGTCCTTTCTGCTCCCCTTATTCTTACTTCCTTAAAAAAAATTTTATTAAAAAAATATATTTTTTCCAAAAAGATAAGATGCTGGATGCTGTACACCAGTGATATTTACACTTTTATTTTCAATTTTATTGATTTTGCAAGAGAAACAGACTGAAGCTACTTAATCTACTATATTTCTTTTGGTTGCTGGATGATTTCATGAGAGCTGCGCCTGCCTCGTGGCACTACAGACTACAAGCCATGCTTTTTGTAGTACCCAAATCCTTGTTCTGTTTCCTGTACTTTTTCTAAAAGTTTAGAAAACATCTGCACTCTGCTGCTGTTGTCTGCTGTTGAATTTGTAGGTCTCTCTCTCCTCTCACTTTCTCTCTCTCTCTGACAGAAGAGAGTCATGGAACTCTTCCAAAATATTGTCAGCTGTGTGATGCTTACCAAACATGCTAACTCAATTTGCCATTCTTTGTCTTCCTTCCTGTATACTGCTGCTTGTGGTGGTGGCGTTTCAAGATGATTGTGACACCCAGTGTGCTGTGCTGCACATATAATCAGTGGTTTGAGAACTCACCAACATGTCTGTGGTCAGGTGCACAGCACCACCTTCACTCTCTTGAAGAGCCAATTTTATTTTACTTTGTACACATTCGTACATTTTGTTAACGGCCTCTGTTGCAAAATATTTACAGCTTCGTATGTTGTAACGTGGAGCAAAATATTTTATAAGTGTTCTAAAACTGCCATTTTCCACCACAGAAGTGGTTGCAGGTCCTTGGTAATAAATTCTGCTATTAACTTGTAAGGCACACCCTCCCCGACATGTCTAGGGGCCAAAATATCGCTGCTGTACCAGGGGAGGAGGCCCCACTGCATAGAGAACTCCCGAAACTGCACAGCATATAAGGCAAGAAAACATTTATCTCCTACCTTAAGGCATCTTCAAACTGCTGTATCCCCGAGTTGCTTCTTTAAAATTGCTGGGAGCACCCCACAGAACCCCACAGGAGGACCAGGACTTCCGTTGCCTTCAGCTCCCCAGGCCCCAAACCCCCAGGAGGTGCAGGATCTTACGTCAGCTAGTTCCCTGGAAATATAAACTCATGGACTGATTATAAAACTGAGGATTTTATATTTCATTTTCCCCTATTTACAAATGAATCAGACTCACAATTTCTTCCCAAATGAAATCAATGTATTTCTCCTGGGGCCAAATGATTTAGAGGGACCCAGGGGTTCATCGCTTCTTCATACAAAACATTCCTGCTCCATGAGGCATAACTATTTTACACAGGCTGGCTATCACAGGAAGGAGACAGATTTTACAGGCAGCATAACAAGGTACACAAATCTGAAACTTGGATGATGTACCTGAAAACTGAACTTCGTTTTCCCCAAAGAAGCACTGGGCTCCAAAACATCTCCGGCAATAGTAAGCACCTGTACTTGTTCTTTTTTCCTCATGCTTTTTCACAGTCAGGCACCTGCTTCAAACAAGCATAGAGAAGTGGACAACCTCTCCCCCAACCTGGTCCCCGGACAACAGAAAACACTCAGGGAACCCAGAATTTTCTTCCCTGACCAGACCACTGTTGCAATTTGAAGCCATGAAACTCCTCCAGACCCTCTCACTTGTGCAGCCTCCTAAATTCCTCCCTCCAGAATAAAGCCATGGCCTAACTGGGCCCAAAGTCCTACTAACTTAATATAGGGCCCAGGGCCCACCCCCAGACATGGGCATGGAAGACTCACAGTGTACCCAGGCCGCGCTCCACTCCCTGGATGCTCCTCTGATGCCACAAAGGATGGCCACTCTAGCCTCAAAATGCATCCCCTTCTTCTCCTCCAGAGCTTGCTAAAAGCATCAGGCCAGGAGCAGACTTCCAGGGCCTGTCCTGAAGACCTGTGACCCACCCAAACAGTGTTTGAATGGCGCCCCAGGACCTGCCGCCCCCCCAAGTAGGCCCCTAACTGGATAGAAGTGCTTCTGTGCCCCCTCAACCACCTGGGCTGCCCTGCCACACTGGGAAAGAGGGGGCCACTGCCACTGCTCCTCCTCCGTGGGAATCCTGCCATGACTCACACAGCCCTGACAGCACAGGAAACAACCACCACGGTACTGGGATCCTCCCTAAGGCCCTGCTACTCTCTCTCCTGCCAGGCACTCACAACATCCTGCCCCGGGAAGCCTAACTCCCAAAAGACGCCACCAGGCTATCTAACCCTCCTCCATCAGAGCAGCCACACATTACCGACGCCATGTCACTGCACCCAGCGATCCTATCTACTCACTTGGGGGGGCCCCCTTTACAGGCCCAAACCTGGACCGCCGAGCTACTAACTTGCCTGCCTCTCCTTCCACTTTCCCCAGCCAGAAGCTCTCTAATTTCCTGTTCCTGCACTATTTATATCCCTATCAAACCTGCTCTCCGCTGCTACCACATGGTGACCAGCAGGAATTGCACCCCAGGAGCACTAATAGCTCCCTAGGCTCTGGAGGCATTATGCAGGAGGGGTCCCTAAAGGGAGCATAAGCCTCTCTCAAAAGAGAGGAGGCTTACAAACCGATTAATTTTTAATGTTACTTGATGTGATCAACTGTAGGCAGTTTTTTGTTCAAACAAAACAGCAATGGTCCACTGTTTAGTTCATGCAGGGGGACAAAAACCACAGGACTGCAGTGGCGAAGCTGTAGCTTGTCCAAATACTTTTGTCAGTGAAGTCGAACACATTTTTTTCTGCCCTGTCTCTCAGTTTCCTGACCATCACTATTGCCTGTAGGATTATTTTCAACACAGGTATTTTTCCCTTGCTCAGGACTGCTGCCCCTCTGAATGGTTGGATGTGCTCTTTGCAAATGCCTTTTTAGTGATGTCCCAAACTGGCTCCTTATTTTCCTCCTGCTAAAATCCTGATGATAAAGGTGCAGACAGCAACACATTCATTTCTGGACTTATATGAAAATAGCTGCACACAACTGAGGTGGAACGTTTTGTTGTCATGCCAGGAACTGCAGCAATTTTGGTGGCTGGTGCTTCTGACCCTGATTCATGCACCCTGTGGCTGTCCCCAGAAGAGCTACTGTACTATGATTGCTATCAATTTTTTCCACTAATGGCTATGGCTAGTGGTGGTGCTTGCTGTATGTGTTTTTGTTTTTTTCTTTTGGGGTTCGGGAGCCTAGGTGGCATCCTCTACCTCATCGGTATCACATTCTGAGGTATCACCTTTGGAAGAGCATAACTGTGATACTGTACATCATGATCATGATCCTGTTCTTGTACATTTACAACTTCTTCTTCATCAGAGGCACTGCTTTCTGATGAAGGAGCTGGATATGTACAGTATGAGTGGCATATCGTGGAGTGCCACGTCTAGTGATACTAGGTAGAGCATTTTCCTTAATCATTGAATTTCTAGATCTAATTGTTTTGTCTACCTGTTTTTGTGTTTTACTTTTATCTGATTTTTCTAGCAATGCCAACAGTGCTGCACTACTTTGATCAGGGATTCACCAAAATTATTTTCTTTTTCTGGTTGTGTTGCTTCATTATTATCAGTTGTATTAATTATATCTTCAGCAGTGAAGTTCCCTTTTTTTTCTGAATTTCTTTTCAGGAAATGTTTTTATTGTTACGTGTACCAATTTCAGCCATACTGCTGGTGTTGATCACATGTTCCATTTCCATGACAGACTCTAATTCTGAATCCATTTTTTTTGGGTCCAACTTAATTACTTAAT
This sequence comes from Neoceratodus forsteri, assembly GCA_016271365.2. NCBI lineage: Eukaryota > Metazoa > Chordata > Ceratodontiformes > Ceratodontidae > Neoceratodus > Neoceratodus forsteri. The sequence goes on along the minus strand of CM057449.1, from coordinate 1,267,408,466 downwards.
TAGTAGTATTAATTCAGACGCAGAGATGGCAATACAGAGTCTGAGACGTGGCACCCCCTTTTCCAAATACATGAGGCACTATGACCTAGTAGTAGTTCTGCGTCACAGAGATAGCAACACAGAGTCTGAGATGTGACCCCCCCCCTCAAAATCTATACAACACTATGACCTAGTAGTAGTTCAGGCACAGAGATGGGCAACACAGAGTCTGGGACATGACCCCCCCCCTTCAAAATCTGTATGGCACTATGACCTTGTAGTAGTTCAGGCACAGAGATGGGCAACACAGAGTCTGGGACATGAATCCCCCCCCCTTCAAAATCTGTATAGCACTATGACCTAGTAGTAGTTCAGACCAGAGGTGGGCAACAGAGTCTATGGCAGTATGACCTTTCAGGGCAGCACAGAGATGGGCAACACAGAGTCTGAGACATGGGTGACCCCCTCCACAAAATCTGTTCTGTACAGCACTAAAAGCCCACCTTCAAAATTAGTGAGGCACTATGACCTTCAGACAGAGTCCTTCTGCCCTGTGTGCTCCCCTTATTAGTAGAAAAACAAACTGATTTAACTAATGCAGTAGCTAGCCTATTCAGGCACATAGATGGGCAACATAGAGTCTGAGATGTGACACCCCCCCTTCAAAATCTGTATGGCACTATAAGCCCCCCTCAAAATTAGTGAGGCACTATGACCTTCAGACAGTCTTCCTGTCCTTTCTGCTCCCCTTATTCTTACTTCCTTAAAAAAATTTTATTAAAAAATATATTTTTTCAAAAGATAAGATGCTGGATGCTGTACACCAGTGATATTTACACTTTTATTTTCAATTTTATTGATTTTGCAAGAGAAACAGACTGAAGCTACTTAATCTACTATATTTCTTTTGGTTGCTGGATAATTTCTTGAACCTGCGCTGCCTCATGGCACTACAGACTACAAGCCATGCTTTTTAGTACCCAAATCCTTGTTCTGTTTCCTGTACTTTTTCTAAAAGTTTAGAAAACATCTGCACTCTGCTGCTGTTGTCTGCTGTTGAATTTGTAGGTCTCTCTCTCCTCTCACTTTTTCTCTCTCTCTCTGTCTCTCTCTCTGACAGAAGAGAGTCATGGAACTCTTCCAAAATATTGTCAGCTGTGTGATGCTTACCAAACATGCTAACGCAATTTGCCATTCTTTGTCTTCCTTCCTTCCTGTATACTGCTGCTTGTGGTGGTGGCGTTTCAAGACGATTGTGACACCCAGTGTGCTGTGCTGCACATATAATCGGTGGTTTGAGAACTCACCAACATGTCTGTGGTCAGGTGCACAGCACCACCTTCACTCTCTTGAAGAGCCAATTTTATTTTACTTTGTACACATTCGTACATTTTGGTATCGGCCTCTGTTGCAAAATATTTACAGCTTCGTATGTTGTAACGTGGAGCAAAATATTTTAAAAGTGCTCTAAAACTGGCATTTTCCACCACAGAAGTGGTTGCAGGTCCTTGGTAATAAATTCTGCTATTAACTTGTAAGGCACACCTTCCCCGACATGTCTAGGGGCCAAAATATCGCTGATGTACCAGGGGAGGAGGCCCCACTGCATAGAGAACTCCCGAAACTGCAGAGCATATAAGGCAAGAAAACATTTATCTCCTACCTTAAGGCATCTTCAAACTGCTGTATCCCCGAGTTGCTTCTTTAAAATTGCTGGGAGCACCCCACAGAACCCCACAGGAGGACCAGGACTTCCGTTGCCTTCAGCTCCCCAGGCCCCAAACCCCCAGGAGGTGCAGGATCTTACGTCAGCTAGTTCCCTGGAAATATCAACTCATGGACTGATTATAAAACTGAGGATTTTATATTTCATTTTCCCCTATTTACAAATGAATCAGACTCACAATTTCTTCCTAAATGAAATCAATGTATTTCTCCTGGGCCCAAATGATTTAGAGGGACCCAGGGGTTCATCGCTTCTTCATACAAAACATTCCTGCTCCATAAGACATAACTATTTTACACAGGCTGGCTATCACAGGAAGGAGACAGATTTTACAGGCAGCATAACAAGGTTCACAAATCTGAAACTTGGATGATGTACCTGAAAACTGAACTTCGTTTTCCCCAAAAAAGCACAGGGCTCCAAAACATCTCCAGCAATAGTAAGCACCTGTACTTGTTCTTTTTCCCTCATGCTTTTCCATGGTCAGGCACCTGCTTCAAACAAGCATGGAGAAGTGGACAACCTCTCCCCCAACCTGGTCCCCGGACAACAGAAAACATTCAGGGAACCCAGAATTTTCTCTCCTGACAAGACCACTGTTGCAATTTGAAGCCATGAAACTTCTCCAGACCCTCTCAATTGTGTAGCCTCCTAAATTCCTCCCTCCAGAGTAAAGCCATGTCCTAACTGGGCCTAAAGGCCTACTAACTTAATATAGGCTCCGGGGCCCACCCCAGACATCGGCATGGCAGACCCACAGTGTACCCAGGCCGCGCTCCACTCCCTGGATGCCCTTCTGATGCCACAAAGGATGGCCACTCTAGCTTCAAAATGCATCCCCTTCTTCTCTTCCAGAGCTTGCTAAAAGCATCAGGCCAGGAGCAGCTTTCCAGGGCCTGTCCTAAAGACCTGCAGCCCACCCAAACAGCATTTGAATGGTGCCACAGGACCTGCCCCCCCAAGTAGGCAACTAACTGGGTAGAAGCTCTTCTGTGCCCCCTCAACCACCTGGGCTGCCCTGCCACACTGGGAAAGAGGGGGCCACTGCCACTGCTCCTTCCCTGTGGGAATCCTGCCAAGACTCACACAGCCCTGACAGCACAGGAAACAACCACCACGGTACTGGGATCCTCCCTAAGGCCCTACTACTCTCTCCTACCAGGCACTCACAACACCCTGTCCAGGGAAGCCCAACTCCCAAAAGACGCCACCAGGCTATCTAACCCTCCTCCATCAGAGCAGCCACACATTACTGATGCCATGTCACTGCACCCTCCGATCCTGTCTACTCACTTGGGGGGGCCCCCTTACAGGCCCAAACCTGGACCGCCGAGCTACTAACATGCCTGCCTCTCCTTCCACTCTCCCCAGCCAGGAGCTCTCTAATTTCCTGTTCCTGCACTACTTATATCCCTACGAAACCTGCTCTCTGTTGCCACCACATGGTGACCATCAGGAATTGCACCCCAGGAGCACTAATAGCTCCCTAGGCTCTGGAGGCATTATGCAGGAGGGGTCCCTAAAGGGATCATAAGTCTCTCTCAAAAGAGAGGAGGCTTACAAACCAATTAATTTTTAATGTTACTTGATGTGATCAACTGTAGGCAGTTTTTTGTTCAAGCATCACCGTAATGGTCCGCTGTTTAGTTCATGCAGGGGGACAAAAACCACAGGACTGCAGTGGCGAAGCTGTAGCTTGTCCAAATATTTTTATCAGTGAAGTCGAACATGTTTTTTTTCCTGCCCTGTCTCTCAGTTTCTTCACCATCACTATTGCCTGTAGGATTATTTTTAACACAGGTATTTTTCCCTTGCTCAGGACTGCTGCCCCGCTGAATGGTTGGATGTGCTCTTTGCAAATGCCTTTTTAGTGATGTCCCAAACTGGCCCCTTATTTTCCTCCTACTAAAATCCTGATAATAAAAGGTGCAGACAGCAACACGTTCATTTCTGGACTGATATGAAAATAGCTGCACACAAGTGAGGTGGAACGTTTTGTTGTCATGCCAGGAACTGCAGCAATTTTGGTGGCTGGTGCTTCTGACCCTGATTCATGCACTCTGTGGCTATCCCCAGAAGAGCTACTGTACTATGATTGCTATCAATTTTTTTTCCACTAATGGCTATGGCAAGTGGTGGTGCTTGCTGTATGTGTTTTGTTTTTTCTTTTGGGGTTCGGGAGCCTAGGTGGCATCCTCCTCCTCATCGGTATCACATTCTGAGGTATCACCTTTGGAAGAGCATAACTGTGATACTGTACATCATGATCATGATCCTGTTCTTGTACATTTACAACTTCTTCTTCATCAGAGGCACTGCTTTCTGATGAAGGAGCCAGATATGTACAGTATGAGTGGCATATCGTGGAGTGCCATGTCTAGTGGTACTAGGTAGTGCATTTTCCTTAATCATTGAATTTCTAGATCTAATTGTTTTGTCTACCTGTTTTTGTGTTTTACTTTTATCTGATTTTTCTAGCAATGCAAACAGTGCTGCACTACTTTGATCAGGGGATTCACCAAAATTATTTTCTTTTTCTGGTTGTGTTGCTTCATTATTATCAGTTGTATTAATTATATCTTCAGCAGTGAAGTTCCCTTTTTTTTCTGAATTTCTTTTCAGGAAATATTTTTATTGTTACGTGTACCAATTTCAGCCATACTGCTGGTGTTCATCACATGTTCCATTTCCATAACAGACTCTAATTCTGAATCCATTTTTTTTGGGTCCAACTTAATTACTTAATTAGTAGTATTAATTCAGATGCAGAGATTGCAATACAGAGTCTGAGACGTAGCACCCTCTTTTCCAAATACATGAGGCACTATGACCTAGTAGTAGTTCTCCGTCTCAGAGATGGCAACACAGAGTCTGAGATGTGACCCCCCCTTCAAAATCTATACAACACTATGACCTAGTAGTAGTTCAGGCACAGAGATGGGCAACACAGAGTCTGGGACATGACCCCCCCCTTCAAAATCTGTATGGCACTATGACCTTGTAGTAGTTCAGGCACAGAGATGGGCAACAGAGAGTCTGGGACATGAATTCCCCCCCTCCCCTTCAAAATCTGTATAGCTCTATGACCCAGTAGTAGTTCAGGCCAGAGGTGGGCAACAGAGTCTATGGCAGTATGACCTTTCAGGGCAGCACAGAGATGGGCAACACAGAGTCTGAGACATGGGTGACCCCTTCCACAAAATCTGTCCTATACAGCACTATAAGCCCACCTTCAAAATTAGTGAGGCACTATGACCTTCAGACAGAGTCCTTCTGCCCTGTGTGCTCCTCTTATTAGCAGAAAAACAAACTGATTTAACTAATGCAGTAGCTAGCCTATTCAGGCACATAGATGGGCAACACAAAGTCTGAGATGTGACACCCCCCCTTCAAAATCTGTATGGCACTATAAGCCCCCCTCAAAATTAGTGAGGCACTATGACCTTCAGACAGTCTTCCTGTCCTTTCTGCTCCCCTTATTCTTACTTTCTTAATTTTTTTTATTAAAAAAATATATTTTTCTCAAAAAGATAAGATGCTGGATGCTGTACACCAGTGATATTTACACTTTTATTTTCAATTTTATTGATTTTGCAAGAGAAACAGACTGAAGCTACCTAATCTACTATATTTCTTTTGGTTGCTGGATGATTTCATGAGAGCTGCGCCTGCCTCGTGGCACTACAGACTACAAGCCATGCTTTTTGTAGTACCCAAATCCTTGTTCTGTTTCCTGTACTTTTTCTAAAAGTTTAGAAAACATCTGCACTCTGCTGCTGTTGTCTGCTGTTGAATTTGTAGGTCTCTCTCTCTCTCTCCTCTCACTTTTTCTCTCTCTTTCTCTCTGACAGAAAAATGTTTCCAACTTTTTTTTGTTTACTGTGGAGTCCTCTGCAATTTCTGCACTCTGCTGTTAAATTTCATTAGTCTCTCTCTCTCTGTCTCTGTCTCTAGCTATTCTACCTCTCTCTTTCAAACAAATTAAGTTTCCAACTTTCATTTTTTTTTTTTACTGTGGACTAGTACACTGCAACATCTGCACTCTGCTGTTGAATTCATTGGTCTTTCTACTCTCCCTCTCTCTTTTTGACTAAAAACGTTGTTTCAGCTTTCATTTTTTTTTTACTGTGGACTGGAGTCTGCATGCGCATGCACACACACACACACACACACACACACACACACACACACACTGTCTCCTTTCAATGTAAAGCCCCAAATGAGCTGGATACACTGTTTCCTACAGAATATACTGTGGTGGCTGAAACACAGGATTGGCTAGAACATGAGTCAGTCACAGAAAAAGTACCCTAATTGGTTGTCTCCCTTCAGTTCCCCAGTATTACAAACGCTTGCCTTTGTTGATCATGTGAGAGTCCAGGGACTTGGGATTATTTGGTAGAGGTTGTGGAAAAAAAAACTCTTTGTTTTATTTCTGTATGCTTCCCTGTCCCACACCATCAAGTACTGGACCGCACTTCCAAACCAGGCCAACTTGGGTTAAGCCATGAAAGGCTTGGTTTTCCTGATCAGAGCCAAGTCAGCCTGGTCCAGGGAGGTTCAGAAGTGCGGCAGAGCCAGTCTGCCGATCCCAAATTATAATACTTCCAGAATACATTTTGGGGCCAGTTCAGGGCATTCATTCTGCTTAGAACTACCTTCAGATGCTGCCTTAATTTTGGTTGATTCCCTTGTAGTCTTGGGCCAGACCACCAGTTCCTCTTTTCTTTCTTGGCATTTACTTTAGCTGTTGCCATCCACCTAGTTGTCACACCTTCTGTCGAAAGTCACCTCTATGTTCCAGTATTTTGCCTTCTTCAGAACAAGTCATTGTTCTCTATTGTCTTTCTTGGTCCCAATCCTGGCACCTACCAGGCATACTGTACCTGTCACTGTATGTCCTGGGCATATCTAATTACTGACACCATAAATATTTTGTAGAGGAGTGGGTCAGGAATGACAGACCAACAAGCTAATATGCAAGCAGTAATACCCAACTGAGTGGGCAGTATTGAGCTATACTGGACTGCTCAGGGGTGTAGTGAGGCCCAGTACTACAGATGGAGGGTCTTATAGCCCTTGGAAATCCAATATTGCCCAATACTGCCCACCCTGGAGGGTATTACTGTGCTTAGAAAATGGAATTTGGTCTATATTTTAGGAAAGAAAAATTTAAAGAAAACTATTTTAAATAGTTAATTTTAATTACTAGAAATATGTTTTTTGCAAAGTAGTCCCTCTACTGCTGGCATTAGCAGTAGAAGGTGTTGTTTTGTTTTATGCTGTGCTGCTGTTTACACAATGAATTCTAAAATGAGTAGAGCAGTGATACTGCTGATCTTGATCCAGAGACAAGGCAGAACGTGATGTCACTGCACCCAATCCATCCAAGCAGATCCCCTCGATCTCATGAGCAACTTGCTTATGTACAGTCTCTCTTCATTTCTTTTTTACCAGTACCTCTAGTCATGGCAGGCACAGAACAGTCGACAGGGGAGTGTGAGAGATGGAGTGGATAGATCAGCAAAAAAAAAATATATTTTGAAGGTTCTCTGCTTCTATCACCAGCTCCTGCTCCTGAACTGCCCACACATCCAGTATGCATGCTACTTCTCTTTCTCTAACCTATCTGGTCTGTAACTCCAAACACGGTAGGAGTACAACAGCTGACAGCTGCTTGTGACATGGAACGGGCAGGCAATTGGCTCCCTTCCCTTATTTTTCTTAAACCTATTTGGTTTTATTGAGGCAAACATAACAGCTCTTGTTCCCATGCTGACAGCAAAATGGATCATTCGCAGCACAGCACCCAATGGAGTACTTCACACATAATAAAGAGACGATCATTTCTTTTGTTTGGTTTACCCAGTTTGGTGCAACAGCAAGAGGGTGACCCTCATTAGGGCAACAGTACAATGCCAACAGCAATCATGCCAGCCGGTAATTGAGCAGCCCAACCCCCATGGTGCCTAATATACCAGAAGAACTGCCAGCTATTTCAAGGGCGCTTTTGCCCCCTGCACCACCTGAAAATTATAATAATCACCTCCACGGCAGAGGTGCATCTGGGAGGGGGCACAACACCCATGCAGCATTTTCCCTGCAGGGTGCTCTGACAATCAGTTCACCACTGTGACAGGCAAACTGGTTGCAGCACCCTCATTCTATCACCCTCATTGTGTCACTCCATTGATGGGATACCCTTTTGTTTTTAAATTAAGATCACTCAGCTTTCAGATGACGGGACAGTGGCTGTGGTCGAGGGTGCGTAGTGTCTGTGGAGGTAAGCTTATTACTGTATGGTGGGGATCCGTCTGCAGCAGCATAGTTAGGACACAAAGGTATTTTTTTTTAAACTGAAACAGGAAATGAGACAAGAAGGGGTGGATGTGCTGTTTTGTCTGGCACTTGGCACTCACTTGTTATGGAGTGTTGGAGGAACTGTAGCTCTCATTAAGTGAGAGAAAAAAATGGCGTCATTTTAAAACTAAAAATTCTATGGGGCACAGTGATATTGGAATGTAATGCCAGGCAGCCAGAGGCTAGGACTCATTATTTCCTGCTCCCTGTTGCCTGACACTGGACCAACTAGTTGGTGGCATTAGCCAATCAGAAGCAATAATTCTCCCTACCCATTGTCCAAAGCGCAATTTGTAGATGTAGACTCATGTAGCTTTATTTAAAAGCACAGTTCAGTGGCAATTTACAATAACAATAATTGTCTTTAATGAGGATTTCCTTTGGCTATATTGAGGTGTGATCACAAAGGTAGGTAGGTAAAATTGTATTCATATATTTCACATATGAACAGGAGACTCAGTTGAGGCAAGCTCATATCCAATGAGGTCCTTTAGATACCTGTGTATGCTTAAACAGTAAGTTACAATAAACAACTTTACAAAAACATAAACTAGAATATAAATAATACAAAGTAATAGTAAATTAAATGAACAAACCACAAATGGAGAGTGCACCGAGGAACCACTTAAAAACACAAGATTTCAACCAGTATCTCAATTAGGGCTGCATACAGAATTCCGAAGTGCCTGGCTAAGCATCCAGTTGTGAATGTTGCGTCTAAGAATTTGGCCTACCTGCAGTCTTAGATTTGAAGGTATATTGTTCCATAGGTTGGGGCCCATTGTGAAAAAATGGGATCTTCCTATTTCTAAATTACATGACAGAAATCATGATCACAAAATGACAGTCTTATAGCTTTTAAACAAAAACTGGGATTGACTCCTTTCATAATGTTGCAGCTAGTTTCTCCCTCGTCTGTAAGAGAACTATTTTACCTCATGTAGCAGCAGCCAGATCTTTCTTGTCAAATGGTATATTTTAAGTAACTCTTTCTCTCCACAAGGGCATTTTCTCCCACAAGTAATGTGGTCTACCCACCAGGAACCAGCTACCCTTTAACAACCACTACAAGCAGGGTTATAACAGCTTTAAATAAATTATTTTGTTATCCCCTATTTCTAACACGACTGAAATGTAACACAAAAGAGCACCCGCATTAGGTTAAAATGTCAAAAATACTGTAATAGAGGCAAACTCTAACTCTTCCTCTGGCTCCTTCCCTTTCCTACATGCTCTGTATAAAGCCTCCTTTAGAATGACCGTGAAGAGCGTACAAACTGGACATTTTCAGGAATGCTAATGAATGCTCATTTTCTTTACAGTGTTTCACACATTTTTATGCATTCACTGGTGTAATGCATTTATTTATTTCTATTAGTTAGATCTCCCTTATATAAAGCAAAACAACAAAAAGGAGGAATTTACCATAAATTACAAGTGTTTGTCTCTGTTTGAAAATAAAAGAGGTATGTTTGTATGGAACATCATGGCTCTGAATACAGTTTCTCTGTTGGCCATCCAATGCTCTGCTGAATGCATGGGTTCACAGCGGGAAGATTCACATCAGACGAATCTAATTGATTTCTTTGACTGGGTGACCAAAGTAGTAGACCAGGGAGAGGCTGTGGACATGGCCTACCTAGACTTTAGCAAGGCATTTGACACAGTCCCATACAAAAGGATAATAAACAAATTAACCATCCTGGGAGTGGGTCCCAGGGTGGTAGCCTGGGTAAAACATTGGCTGGACAACAGGACACAGAAGGTAATTGTAAATGGAGTCCACTCTGAAGAAAGAAGGGTTACTAGTGGGGTATCGCAGGGGTCAGTACTGGATCCATTCCTTTTTAATGTCTCTATAAGTGACATTGCAGAGGGACTGGAAAGAAAAGTATACCTCTTTGCAGATGACACAAAGATCTGCAACAAGGTTGATACACAAGGAGGCGTGGAAAGGATGAGAAGGGACTTGGCAAGGTTGGAGGAATGGGTAGAAGTATGGCAGCTTGGATTCAATGAAGTGCAAAATAATGCACATGGGAAACAAAAACCCAGGGGAAGAGTACACAAAGTGGGGGAGGTAGTAACAACAATGAAAATGGAAAGGGACCAGAGGGTAATCATATCAGATGACCTTAAGGTTGGCAAGCAATGACAGAAGGCAGGAGGGAGGGCTGGGGGATACTGGGATGTATAGGGAGAGGCATCACCAGCAGAAAACAGGAAGTTGTTATTTTTCTGTACAGATAGTTAGTGAGACCCCATCTGGAGTACTGCGTCCAGTTCTGGAGACCCCCATCTCTGCAAGGACATAGACAGGACAGAAGCAGTCCAGAGGAGGGCAACTAAAATGGTGCAGGGTCTGTAAGAGAAGCCATATGAGGAGAGACTATGGGAGCTTAATATGTATACCCTTGAGGAAAGGAGGGAGATGGGGGACATACTAACATACTATTTGCCAGCAGATTAGGCCTTACGGTCTATCGAGTCTGCTCGAACCTTAGATCCTTAGTTGGGTGCCGAGACCCTCCCATCCCTTGTGCTCCAGAAACCCGTATCATCCATCCCCACCCCCCCGGGACAGGCCATCATCTGATACATCCACTTTCTGTGTCTGTCCCACCCTCTCTTGAAGCCCTCCACTGTGGATCTCTGAACCAGCTCACCAGGCAGCGCATTCCTAGGGTCCACCACCCTCTCAGTGAAAACCTCCTCCTCCCCCCTCACCCTTCCACCTTCCAACTTCAAACCATGCCCTCTGGTGATACCTCCCTGCTTTAGCCTAAAGATCCCTCCATGTTTACCCTATTTATTCCTTGAGGTGCCTGAAGACCTCAATCATGTCCCCGATCTCTCCTCTCCTCCAATGAAAACAGGCAGAGCTCCTTAAGTCTGTCCTCATATGTCAAATCCCCTAGCCCTCGTATCATCTTTGTTGCCCTCCTCTGTACCCTCTCCAGGAGCTGTATGTCCCTCTTCAAGTGTGGTCTCCAGTACTGTACACAGTACTCAAGGTGTGGTCTAACTAGTCCATTGTACAGCGCAGAATCACTTCCTTGCTCCTAGAGGTGACTCCTTATGATGCATCCCAACATCCTGTTTGCCTTGCTAGCTGCTCTCCTGCACTGCTCAGAGTTATTCATACATGCATCCACCATGACCCCTAGGTCTTTTTCCCTCATTGAGGCCTCCAGCGCCTCCCTCCCAGGTAGTACCTGTGTTTAGGTTTCCACCAAGATGCAACACCTTTGCACTTGGTGATATTGAAATTTAATTTCCATGTAGCCCAGCTTTCCAGGGTGTCCAGGTCCCTTGCAGGGCCAACCTCCTCTTGTCCCTCAACTACTGCTCCCATCTTGGAGTCATCCACGAAGAGACTCATTTCACACCCTATACCCTCCCTGATGTCCGATATGTATGCATTAAACAGGATCGGACCCAGGACCGAGCCCTGCGGTACCCCACTACCAACCTCTCTAGGGTTCGAGAGCTCCCCACAGACCACTACTCTCTGAATGCATCCAGCTAGCCAGTTTTCAATCCATCTGACCATCAAAGGGCCTACTTCTAACCCATCAGTTTCTCCACCAGACCATTGTGGGGGACAGAGTCAAACGCCTTGCTGAAGTCCAAGAATAATACATCCACAGGCTTACCCCTATCCAGTTCTGATGTTACCCATTCATAGAACTCCACAAGGTTGGTTTGACATGATCTACCTGGCACAAACCTATGTTGCTGACTATCCAGACCTCCCGCCTCCTTCAAGTACACCCCCAATCGTTCCTTTAGTATACTCTCCATTATTTTTCCCACCACTGAGGTCAAACTGATGGGTCTATAGTTACCTGGTACTTCTCTCGACCCCCCTTTATGGATTAGTACCACATGTGCCTCTCGCCAATCCATAGGTACCCTCCCTGTCTCAAGTGACCTGCTGAAAAGCTCCGTCAGGGGTGCAGCCAGTATGTCCGCCAATTCCCACAGTACTCTCGGATGAATGCCATCCGGCCCAGGAGATTTGTCTTTCTTTAGGGCCTTGAGGGCTAACCACACCCTTTTGGCGGAGATAGCATCATCCGTCCCCTCCACCTTACTGACATGATAGAAACGTTTAAGTACCTCAGTGGAATCAACAAAGTCCAAGAGGGTAGCATCTTTCAGAAGAAGAGATGTGCAAGAACAAGGGACACAACTTGAAGATAGAAGGGGGACAGCTCAGGGGCAATGTGAGGAAGTATTTTTTCACACAGAGGGTGGTGGATGCATGGAACAGCCTTCTTGAGGAGGTTGTGGGGTCTAAAACTGTGGGAGAATTCAAGAATGCATGGGAGAGACATAAGGCAATTCTTATGGGGGGTAGGAAGAAATACACTGTTGGTTAGCTAGGATCTCCAGCTTATCCTGTAGGCAGGGAAATGGGCAGACTTGGTGGGCCAAGCGGTTCTTATCTGCTGTCAAAGTCTATGTTTCTATCCAGAGTCCCATATATGAAAATAAGTATTTGCTAGCTTTATTTCGCTCTGTAGAATTAAGCAAAAGGGGAGAACAAAACTTTATTGTTTCTTGTTTTTTAAATAAAAGCCCACTGAGTGACACAATGACTACCCTTCATTCCCTTCAGCAGCCTGCCTAATGCACAAGCTACACAGGCAGAGTGACCCACTTCAAACATAAGCAACCAAGATAGGTGGACTTCCTAAATGTCCTGCTGGAATTCTGACTCTCTGACTTTGGAGTCATTGGACAGGGCAGGGCAGGGCAGGGCAGTAACTAAGTGGATACAAGGAGCAGGGCTTGCCATCCTCTCTTACTGCCCAGCCATCCAACATATTTGGCAAATGCATCTGTGGTTCTAGTGATGGTGAACAACCTTTGCAACTAAATTACAGCCTCGAGGAGTGAGCAGCGTAAAAAAGAAAAACGGGGGCTTCTTTATCTTTGTAAACGTCTGCCCCTCCCAGTTCTTGAATACTGACCTGACTCCCAGCTGCATAGTGGGGCAAGACTTTCACATTCTCCCTAACCCAGAGAAAAGTGGGTTTAATCTTCATGCCCAGCCTATTCAACGTCTCCAAGGAGCAGGCACTGCATAGATTATGTGCCTGACTTTTTTGTTTTGGTGGGGGGGGGGCTACAAAGAAGAAGAGCAAAAAAAATATATATAACAAAATGAAAACGAACTGGATTAAAGTAAGTCTATGAGGCTTTTTCTTAAGATTTCAGGGGACGAGAAAAAGAATTGCAGTAGTAGTTTTTCTTTTTTATAGTGCTTTGATATACAAAATCATTAGAAAAAAATTGGGAAAACACAGCTCCTCAACCAAAAATTACATTTCATAAAGTGCAGATAAGAGTGGAGATCACAAAAAGGTGCTCAATCTAATACAGTAGCATAATACATTTTATACACATTTTCATAATAATTAGCTCTCCTGAAGTCAATCTGGGAAGGTATGATGAAACACAACATTTCTGAGTTTAAATTTAAACAAGCCAACGGACTTAACCTGTTGGATGTCCAGTAGAAGAATATTGCACATGACAGGGGCTGCAACCATGGGTGCTTGATCCTCTGCTGATTTCAAGGAAGAGAAAGGCACTGAAAGAAACTCCTGTCCTGAGGACCTAGTTGCTTTTCCAGTGATATAGTGAGTCAGTAGTAAACAGAGGTACCAAGGATCAAGGTCAATTAAAGCTTTAAATGTAATAAAATAACTGTACAGTTAATCCACCACCCTATAGGAAGCTAGCTCAGAGTGAGTAGTAATGTAAAAATGTGATCTGTTCTCTGAGCATAGGTTAGAAGCCTCACTGCCACATTCTGAACCATCTTCAGGTGACAGATATATTTACCAGGTAAGCCTTTACAGAGCACTGTACCTTGCAGTGGTCCAACTTTGAGGGCAGCAGTAAATGCAAGTTAGTAGAATCAAGAAAAGGGCACAGTCTGGTGATAGTCTTCAGATGGTAGAAGCAGCCCTTGACCCTAAGCACCACTTAAATGTCAGCTGTCTTTCAGAGACTGCATTCAGACTGTGAGCTTAACTCACTGGCTCAGACTGAACCCTATCAAGCATGGGGAATTTAAGGCCACACCTACTGTGCATGCTGACAACTGCTGATCTGAGGCCACCGGCAGCAGCAGCTGTGTCTTTTCTAGGTAGAGTGGCAGCCAACTGATGGCCACCTATACTCAAATCTTTTCCACGTGCCACTTCAGCACCAGTACCGATTTCACTCTGACCAGCCGCAAAGGAAATTTACTGCTGAGTGTCATCTGCATAGCAGTGACATCCTAAACTGTAATGCTTAATGATCTCCACCAGCAGTAACATATACAGCATACTGTAAACAGTAAGTGAGAAAGGACAGACCTCTGTGTAACATCACTGACCAGAGCAATCAGACTTGACTTATATGAACCAATCACCACTGACTGCATCCTTTGTGAGAGGAATGATTATAGCCATTGGAGAACAGTTCCCAGCAGTGTCATGTTCCTCAAGTTTGTCAACTAATTCCGGGTGATCAAAAGTGTCTAAAGCTGATGACTAGTCAAGGAAAATCAGAATGGAAACTTCTCCTTGGTCCTTCATCAGGTGGAGATACATTGCAAAGAATAGAGATATCTAGGCCCAGTATTCAGAGCCAGCCATATGCGCCGCACACCTAGTAGTGCTGTACATGAGATAGCAATGGTAATTTGTGGAGCAATATTCAGACAACATGCTCCAATTGGAGCATGCTGTCTGAATATAGTGCTGGGTTGGCACAGTGCATAGTGACAATGCATTGCACTGACAGAGCTCCCTACTGGTATATGGCCCACAGGGGCCGAATGGAGATAGCATGTCCAAACAAAACAGTACCAGTACTCCAGCAGGCCATGTTCAACCCTGGCATGCTAATAGGTCCATAGGGCATGCTAGGCATTTTGGGAGGCAGTTTAGCCCAGTGGTTTAAGGCTCTGAGCTGCAAATCTGGTGACATACAGCTGACCAGACCTGGGTTTGAATCACACAGCTTCCTCTTGCAGACTGTGTGACCCTGAGCAAGTAACTTAACTTCCCTGTGCTCCCAGGTCACACCTGTAAAAAAGCTTTCAGTGTAGTGTGCTAGTCCTGGTTAAACTAACAAAAAAAAAAAAAAGGCATTTAGGCTAAATGGAGGTGCCCTGCATCACCTGAAGCTAGTGCAGAACGCAGCAGTCAAACTGATGGTGGGCCTTCAGTAGGTCCTGCCACGTAACACCCATCTTATGCAGTCTTCACTGGCTTCCAGTGAAGTGGCAGATTACCTTCAGGGTTGGATTGCTGACCTATAAAGTCCTACATGGTCTGGATCTGGGGCCTAGCTACCTGTGT
This sequence comes from Neoceratodus forsteri, assembly GCA_016271365.2. Taxonomy (NCBI): domain Eukaryota; kingdom Metazoa; phylum Chordata; order Ceratodontiformes; family Ceratodontidae; genus Neoceratodus; species Neoceratodus forsteri. The sequence goes on along the minus strand of CM057449.1, from coordinate 1,267,393,034 downwards.
GACCTACTGTTTCCTTACCAACCCCTCCGTCTTCTCTGTTCCTCTGAGGAGGGCTTCCTAGCAGTTCCCTTGGTTCAGCTGAAGTCATCTGGGGAGCGGGATTTTTCAGTAGCCAGCCTGACCCTGTGGAACTCACTCCCAAGGTCTTTGAGAGGGGTTTCCTCACAGGAAGCCTTTAAGAGGGGTCTGAAGTCCCACTTGACTGGTTTTCTGGTATTGATTGTTTAAGACCAAAAAGCTTACTGTGAACTCACTATTTATCTGTGTGTAAGCTTAGCTGGGAATCCTCAGAGGTAGCCACAGTGTTCTCCCTTGTGTAGGAACTACAAGCTGTTTGCTTGATGCTGTGTCCTTAACTGGGGCTCCCTCGGATTCCTGAGCCAGCTCCCCAGCAGAAGGCACAGTAATCTTCAGTCTGCATGTCACCCTGCCCAGAACAGTCATGCCTCAGACTAGAATCTGTGATTACAGGGCAGCTAGGGAGGCTTGCTCCAAACCCTCATTACTGCCGCTATTAGTGACAGCACAAAAGCCGGATTCTTCCCACCTTCCCCCCACCACTCCCACCCTTTCCCAGCTGTGTTTGTATAGTTGCAGCACTCTGTGACACATGCACACTCATCCGTCTAATTTTTTTGCTAGCTGCACTTTTCGATAGGCAAGTTATACACTTCTGCCACTTGAGGGCAGCATTTTGTTACCAAGAACACCCACGCTGCTGGGTCAAACTTCTTTTAGTGATATTACTATTTAGAGAGCTGCCTCTTAGTTTACTGTCTTTGTCTCTTTCTTGTAGCAGCTTTGTGTCACTTAAGCACATGCATGTTGCTGAAGCAAACCAACATTATAGATCTACAGCTAATCAAACAGTCACCTTATATATCTTCCTGCCATTGCAAAAATGCTATTACTCAAGACCAAAGGTATTCTGATCCTTAGCTCCTTCCTGGCCTGTCTACATTATGACAACTCTAACCAGGTTAGGTTACCCACCTCCCTCCCCAATACAACCTCCCTGACCACACCCCTCTATAACTTTCCTCTCATCCATACGAGACTACACCTCATAATGTATCTTTTGCCTCCTTCCTGTGTGAAAAGACTATATTACTTTCATCCAAGACCAGAAATAAACACAAAACTTCTTTTCTCTGTCCAACTGCTATACAGTCGTGGCTGTGTCTTCTTCTCCTCTCGGGTGATGACGAGTTGAACCCAGGATCCACCATGAGAATCAAGCCCAGACTCTGCACCTCATGCCTGACTTGGTCTGATGCTAAAGGGCTCAAGATAGCCCACATGAATGTACAAATCATTAGGCGAAAAAAGGCGTCACTAGAATCATGTGTACAACTTTATAAAAGTGATGTGCTTTGCATCACTGAATACTGGCTAAAGCAGTCCATCCTATCCCACGAAATTGCTTCCCCAGGCTTCTCCTCCTACTGTAGGGATCAGCCCAAAAAGAGAGGAGGGGGAGTACTGATATATACCAGGGATGGGTTGGAGGTCAATGAGCTTACTAGCCTCCAAACAAACCCGGACATCGAACATCTCTCCATCACAGTCATCCTTGGTCACGCTAAAAAATTGTAATTGTATGTGTGTATCTACCTCCTGAAGTGGTTTCCTCTTCCTTTACTGAACCTTTCTCCAGGCTAGACACCCTCCCCCCCAAAGATACTATACTTTGTGATGACTTTAACCTTGATTAGATTGGTCCCAACAGAGCTCAAAACCATGCTGCTCTCGTTGATACTAAACTTGAACAACTACTTGAACTACCTACTCAGCTTAACATGAAGTCAGGCAACCACAGCCATCTGGACTGGATGCTAACCAACAACAAGCTGCATATCAAGGTGGTGGGAATCCTTCCAGATGTGCTAAGTGACCACTCCCCTACGTTTTATGTCTGGAGGAACAATTCTCCTCACCACCCCCCTAAAATTATCAAATCCAGAGATCTAACCAGCTTCAACCCTGAAGCCTTTCTGCTCAGTCTTGACTCCATAGACTGGAACCCCCATTACCTACCTCCCTGATAGAAATCAGGTGCTGGACTACCTTATCGACATCTTCACCACCATCCTTGACTCCCTTGCCCCCTTCAAATTACGCAGAGCCAAAGGTGCCCACTCCCCTTGGTTGTCTCATGAACTAAGGAACCTAATGTGCTCTTGAGACAAAGCCTGAAAGTTCTTCAAATTATCTGGACTTCACTTGGACTGGTTAACAGATCATGAACTGCGGAACACCTGCAAAGCCAAATCCAACAAATCTAAGTGAAACTATCTTCTATCCCTGCAAGAAACACATCTCTCCAACCCCAAGAGTTTTTTGTCACACATCAACGTCCTCCTTAAAGGCAAAGAGCAGATCACTCCCTAATCAATGAAGTCAAAAGGATCCCTTTTCTCCTCACCTTCAGAGATCACCACCAAATTTAACCTTTTCTTCACTGACTTAGATGTATACAAGGCAGGTCTACCTGCCGCCAACCCCAACGATCAAGGGTTTCTCCCAGATGCCACCAACCCCCTCTTCCACTTAAAAACCACATTGCGGAAAGAAGTCCTCAAACTCTTAATAGGTCTGAACCCAGACAGCTCTCCAGGTTTTGACTCCCTACCACCCAAATTCCTCAGGATGGGAGCATCCGCGCTTGCCTACCCAATCACCCTTTTGATTAATCGATCCTTCCTTACACAGACTATCCTGGACAAATGGAAAACCACTATCATTGTCCCGATACACAAAAGTAGCCCATCCAACCTCATAGAGAACTACAGACCCATATCCATTTTATGTCCCATAGCTAAAATTCAGGAACGAATCTTATATAAACAGCTTTATTCCTTCCTCGAACAAACTGGTGACCTTACCATACATCAGCATGGTTTTCAGAAATCCCATGGGACAGAATCTGCTCTTTTAAGGGTCACATCAGACATCTTTCAGGCAATGGATCAAGGCTGTGCCACTGGAGCAGTCTTCATTGACCTCACGAAGGCCTTCCACCTTGTGAACCATCCACTTCTCATCTCCAGTCTCCATAGTATTGGCCTTGACAACAACTCTCTATCGTGATTCACCAACTATTTATCCAGCCACTCACAGTGTGTCAAGTGGACGGGTGCTTACTCCTCCTTATCTCACATTACTGATGGGGTTCCCCAGGGATTAATCCTGGGGCCTCTACTATTCTCCATCTTCATCAATGAACTCCGGAGAACTGTGGGGGGTGGGGCCTCTGTCCAGCTCTATGCTGATGATGCCATATTATACAGGTCCAGCCCGGACATCTCCTCAATTAAGTCTGCCCTAGAGCTCGATTTCCAGCAATTGGAATCCTGGTTCAGGGAGAACCTACTGGTGTTGAATACCGAAAAAACAAAAACATTTTGTTCTGGCACACCTCCTTTGATACCACCTTCCAGCCCTGTCTAGTAGTCAACACCTCCTCTGGGGTACCGTTAGAAGGAGTGGACTCCTTCAGATACCTAAGCGTGACTCTTGATGAACATCTATCCTTTGTACCGCATGTAGCAAATGTCATTAAAGCAACTAACCTGAAACTCTGCCTTCTCTACTGAACTGCCCCCCTCATCACACTCCAGGCTAGAAAGACAATTGCCTCGGCTACCCTTCTCCCAGTCCTGCTCTATAGGGCTTCCATAATTCACTCCAGTAGGACCTCAACCCTAACCAAACATAAGCAGGCTTACTATAGAATCACAAGCTTTGCAGCCAAGGAGCCTGCCCGTGCCTACCACTGTGATGTGCTCAACACCCTTGGTTGCCCATCCGTTGAGGCCAAAATGGACTTCCCTCTACTTTGTACAATCTTCAAACTCATCCACCTTCCCTCCCTTCCCCTCCCCTTCCATCCTCTCCACCCTGCTTACTCTGAAATCCTCCCTCAGGACTCTCAGATCCTCCCACCTACCTTTACTAAGCATACCGAAAACCAAGTTAGCCATAGGGAAAAGATCCTTGTCTTCTGCCACATCTCATAAGTGGAACAACCTCCTGCACATTTTACTTTCTTGCTTGTCTCTTCCCCAGTTCAGAAGACACTTCAAAGAAATATTCTTCCCTCCTCCTGTTTGTAACTGTTACTGTGTGTGACCCACTCCTGACTACCCACCTTTCCTACCTATATATTCCTACTCTACATATCTATACCCACTCTCCCTCCTTCTCCCCCTGCGAATTATACTCTATCTTTTCACCCTCCTACCACTCTTATACATATGTATTATATTTTATTCGTATGATTATATTATCTGAAACTGATACTTGTTTGAATTTTCTATGCACTAGTATCTTATTTTTCTCTCACTAAAAGGTTGGAGTACCTGGAAACGGTTGATATACTGAACTGTTATTTATTGTCCTCTCCCGGTTTACCCTATTGTATTACCACTGTAGTTCATACTTTTTGTGTTTGGCTTGTTGTTGTATAGGTTTGTATTGCTTTGTCATTGGAATGTATCATTCCCCAGGTTGCCCCTGTAAAAGGGACAGCCGATCAACACAATTCAAATAAATAAATATAGCACAGACAGAAACCAGGCTGGCATGACTAAAACACACTGTTTGCCTCCAAGTGTTTAGCAAGCTGTTCCAAAACCACTTTCTTCAAAACCATGGCAAAAATTGCGATGTGACAGGGTACCGAACCAGGTGGCTTCCTTGGGGACACTTAGTGACAGAACACTCTGGACACCAGGTCAAATTAAATGAAAAATCAGCTTTACTTTGGCAACAAAAAACAAAAAGATTACATTCAGCTTTACAAAAAAATCTTGTAGTTCAGTTTCTGGCTCTACCAAGCAAGCACCTTCCTCTGCCTCTCTCCCTTTATTAGGGCCAGCTGTTACTTATTAACACTTCCCTTCCCCCCCCTACAGCCAGCAGGTTGAGCATGCGGTGCAGTGAAGTCTTAAAAGGTCAACTTTAAAGCAAGAAGTGTTTGGTTCAAATCTCCTCACAGCCCCTGTAAAAACCTGTGCTGCAGGGTTGTGATGCGGTTTATGGCTATAAGAAACATGACAGACAAACATACACTCCATCCCAGACAAGTTGAAGATTGGTCAATAATTTGCAAGGTCATGCAGCTCTTACAGTCTGGTAGATAACCCTCCCTGAAAGAAATGGTAACGGTATTTACAAAAATCGAAGCCCAGGACAGCTGAGAGGGTGACATACTGTTCCTTTCATCCAAAAGGCAGACCTCAGCCCAAGAGATGACAGGTCAGTTGTACATATGCTGTTAACCATTACTACAGTGGAGGAAACTGGGTCCTGGATGGAAACAGCCTTGACCTCAAAGAACCTGTTAAACTGGTCACACATCTCAGTGGAGACAGGCTCCATGCACATGGAGGCAGTATAGCCCAGTGGTCTAAGGCTCTGAGCTGCAAATCTGGAGACCTGGGTTTGAATCCTACAGACCCCACTTGCATACTGTGTGACCCTAAGCAAGTCACTTAACTTCCCTGTGCTCCCAGGTCGCACCTGTAAACAAGCTTTCAGCTTAGTGTGCCACTCCTGGTTAAACAATTGAAAAAAAAACATCAGATAGTCTGGCTTTAACAAGCTGCCCACTGTTAGAAAAGTGTCTGTCCTGTTCTTGTTAACAGCACTCATCCTCGAGAAAAATATTTGATTTTCCATGCTGATTACTTCCTGGTAGCCCTCATAATGGGCCACGAAGGCAAGCTTGTCTGCATGCCCCATGACATGCTCCACCTGCGCCCAAAATGCCTCTCTTGCACCTTCAACCACTGAAGTGCAACACTAAACTAAATAGTGTTTTGGGTGATGTTACCAGGCAGGAATGAACTGGCATCAGGGAATTTAGTGCCTTGGCCATGATCTTATTATGAGTTTCACCTGCTGCAGCACATCCCATGGCAGAAGCATTCCACAGACTTGGGGTATCCACCAAACCTAGAAATCTTCCCAGATCCAGTTCCCATATTGAATAAGACTGGACAACCTCCACAGTCGGAAGTAGCTAAAAGGGCCCCATCACCATACTGGTACCAGGTCAATATGCTGCTTCAAGAATAGCGTGGCAAGTACCATGCTGTGAAAAGCACAAAAGCATTTAGAGTGACAGGGGTATAATAGCGGTAGTGAATTACTGCTACCCCGTCGCTGTGTGCTGAAGCTATGTAGGTATCAAGTTGCCATTGGTGGGATGCCTGGTCAAGCCACTCCCATGCAGCGGGTTGGAGACCTAGGACCATGGTTCAGTCCCTTCTTGTGTTGCAACTTTTTTTTTGTTAAAAAAAGAATTTCCCCCCTCCTGAGTTTCTTCCCATCCCCGAAGTCCACACTCCCTCAGAGCTGATTATTTTAAGTCTGGGGGTGTGGGAAGTGAAATCCCCCACGTCAGGCGGTGCAGGTGATGGAGCCCCCCGGAAAAGATAGAAAGTCCTATGGTGTGTGCTGTTTTTCTACGGTCAGTGTTTTACCCAACCTTATTTCAGTGGATGGCATTTTGCTTACAGCATTTATTGCCACTCTGTTTTTGTTTGCGGCAATATGACCCCATGCTACAGTACTAAATGGTGCAATGGAATGACCGCAAGACTAGATATTAGCAATCTCCATTCCAGCTGAAAAGAGAAGGTTCAGTGTATGACCTTTCTTGTGCATGGCATGGAGAGATAGTTTAGATTATCTTATGAGTGGCCAGATCACAGGTAGTCAAGAGAAAGAAGTGCTGTTGCAAGTCTTTAGAAGTTTAACATGCAGATTAGAATAGAAAAGAAAAATTAAAAATAATTAAAAGTTCTGAACCAAAGTGAAACATAGAAATTGACTGCAGGTAAGGACCACTTAGCCCACCTAGTCTGCCCATTTTTCCTATCTACTGCAATACCGCAGACCCTACTTGATCTCTGGCTTTCATCCTCTCTTCCTATTGCTAGGGTTCCCTTGTGCCTATCCCATGCATTCTTGAATTCCTCTTCCATTTTTGCCCCAACACATCCATTGAAAGGCTGTTCCATGCATCCACCATCCTTTCTGTGAAAAACTACTTCCTCAAGTTACCCGTGTCTACCCACCTCCAGCATCATATTTATTCTTTTATTTTTACTTTGGTAAATGGGAATGGCACACTGAGCCAAGGCTCATTTCCAGGTGTGACCCAGGAAGGGGGCTGATGATAAGTGAATGGAGATTACAGACACCACATTACTGCAAATACACCTAAATAATTGAATTACAGGACCCCTTGTATTTGAAACTCTTCTTCTCTGAAAGATGCTGCCCTCTTGTACCTTATTTATGCCTTTGAGGTACTCGAATGTCTCTATCATGCCCCCCACTCTCTTCTCACCTTGAGTGAATACATGTTTAGATTCTTCAGTCTCTCCTCATATGACTTCTGATGCAACCATTGCATCATTTTAGTTGGCCCTTCTCTGAACCACCTCAACTCTGTCAATATCCTTTCTTTTTTCTTTATCCTTTTTTTCCCCTCATTTTTCTGCCCACCCTCACGTCCTTGTCATGAGCATGTGCATGTGGAGGCACGCATGGGTTATGTACTGCAGGATGCCCCACCCTACCGGTCGCACGTTACCCACCTGCACCACCACTGGACCTCCGCCCGGAGGTGGCAGGACTACGGGACGGCAACCCCCCCCCACTGAGAGAGGAGAGCCACTGTTAGGCAGCTCAATACTGCTCCTGACCCCCCATACCAGCTCCCCGATGATCTGAGTTAATTCCCAAATCTGGGTTGCCAGTGTAGTGCGAGGTAAGGCATCCAGTGCCTCCGGGCTGGCATCTATATCCTTTTTTTTGAGATATGGTCTCCAGAACGGGACACAGTGTTCCAGATGGGGTCTCACCAATGATCTGTACAATGGCATCACTACATCTTTCTTTCTACTAATGACACACCTCCATACATGACCCAGCAGCCTACTGGCTCTCCCTGCAGCCTTCTCACACTGTCCTGCCACTTTTAGGTCATCAGCTATGATCACCCCAGATCCCTTGTTTTGTGATTGTCTGAAACCCCCTCCCATCCTGTATGCCTCCCCAGGATTTCTATGTCCTAAATGCATGATTTTGCATTTCTTAGCATTGAATCCCAATTTCCACCTGCTCGACCACTCCTCAAGCTTGCTTAGGTTCCTTTTCATTTTCTATCCCTCCCACGAGTGTCAACTCTGTTGCAGATCTTGGGTATTTTTCATTTTAATTTTTTATACTTGTAAATCCAAATGAGCAAACTGCCCGTTTTCATTGAAGACAAGTTTAAAACTAAAAAACACACAAAAAATTAACAAACATAATACAAACAAAACATCCAATCAATAAAATACAATACATAAATATCATCTGCAAAGAGGCATACTTTCCCCTCCAGCCCCTCTGCAATGTCACTTATGAAGACATTAAAGAGAACTGGCCCTAATACTGATTCCTGTGGTATCCCGCTGGTCACCCTTCTCTCCTTGGACTGGGCTCCGTTTATCTGAGTCAGCTTACTACTTTGTGACCCACTCCCAGGCTGTCTGGCTTGTTTGCAAGCCTCCTATGTGGGACAGTGTCGAGGGCATTGCCTTGCTGAAGTCTAGATAGGCCACATCCACCGTCCCTCCCTAGTCTATCTCCTTAGTAATTCAGTTAAATCTATGAGATTTGTTTGGCAAGACCGACCTGCTGTGAAACCATGCTGCTCTGGATCTTGTGCACCACTGTCTACAAGATATGCCAGAATCCTTTCTTTTAGCAGTGATTCCATCACTTTCCCCACCACTGAGGTCAAGCTGACTGGTCTGTAGTTGCCAGCCTCTTCTCTGCTCCTATATTTATGGTGTGGGACTACATTATCTCTCCTCCAGTCTTTCAGAACCACCCCCATTTCTAATGAGTTGCTAAGCAGGGCTGACAGTGGTACTGCCAGTTCCCTTCTAAGTTGTTTCAGTGTTCTGGGATGTATCCCATCCGTTCCATTGCCTTGTCAATCTTCAGCTTTGCTAGTTCTTTTAGGACTCCCTCCTCTGTAAAAGAACTGTTGTCCACACCCCTCCCATTTTTGCCTCCCCTTCCCCGTCATTTATGAATACTGAACAAAAGCATTTGTTCAGGAATTCTGCCTTTTCTAGGTTGCGTTCCACATATCCCCTTCCTTCCTTTTTTATTCTCACAATTCCTCTGCTGGATTTTTTCCTTTCACTAATATACCTATAAAAAGTCTTATACTCCTTCTTTATTTCCTGTACTCTGTTTGTGCCTTTGCCCTTCTGACTGTGTACCCCGCCTCCCCCTGTTTGTCTAGATACAGCCTCTTGTCTTCCTCCCTCCGTGTATCCTTGTAGTTCCTGAATGCTAATTTTTTTCAATTACCTTTCCGGTCACTTCCCTTGAGAACCATAGTATTTTTTTTCTTTCTCTTTGATTTACTTACAGTACCTACCTGGCACAAAGATTATTTGCTTTTGTTATGGCTCCTTTAAGAGATTCCCACAGTTCCTCTGCATCCCCCTCTGTGTTCCTTCCTGCTATGGCTGCCATGAAACACTCCCCTATCTTCGCAAAATCAGTTGTCCTGAAATCCAGGACCTTCGCTTTCGTGTGGTTTGTCTCCTCCACTCTTTTGACCTTGAACCACACCATACTGTGGTCACTATATCTCAGGTGGCTACCCACCGCTATGTCTGTAACTCTTTCCCTGTTGGTAAACAATAGGTACAGTAATGCTGTTTCACAGGTGGGTTCTTTTACTAACTGTCTGAGGCATGCTGCTGCAAGGCATCTAGAATGTCCCTGCTCTTTGCTGTGGTCACAGTATGTGTGCCCCAATCTATATCTGGCAAACTGAAATCTCCTACTAGTAGCACGTCCCCTTTGGCTGACATTTTGTGGATGGCATCCACTAGTACCTTGTCCTGCTCTTCCTCCGTGCTGGAGGTCTATCGATCACCCCAACATGAATGGCTGCACCGTTCCTTGTTTCCAGGGTTATCCACAATGTCTCAGCTCCTTCCTGCATTTCCTGTATCTTTGTAGCTCAGATTTTCTCTCTAAGGTAGATGGCCACACCTCCTCCCTTTTTTCTCCACCCTATCTTTCTTGAACAGGTTATACCCTGTCACGGCTATGTCCCAATCATGGTACCTTGAGCACCACGTCTCAGTAACAGCAGCAATGTTCAAGTCTGCCTCTTCCATTAATGCTACTAAGGCCGGTATTTGTTCCCCAGGCTGTGGGCATTTGTGCATATGGCTTTCCAAGTTTTGCTGACTCCCCTTTTTTTCCATTACCCCACCTATTGTTTTGCTACCCTTTCTAACTCTCCCATCAGGATTTAATCCCCCACACCCTTACTTTGCTGGTTGACCATGGTCTGACCTTCTTTGTAACCTATGTTGCACTGTATTTGAGTTTGGTGTCTATTTCCTATTTGTGGGGGAGTGACGGCTAAGTTCCTGTCCTTCAAAATGTCCGTGATATGTTCCTTAGCCTCAAACTCCTCCCCCCCACCACCAGTTTAAACGTTCAATGTTGACTTCAAATTTCTGTGCCAGCACTCTTACACCATCTTTAGTCAGGTGTAATCCATCATGCTTGCTGTCTCTCAGCTACTGTGCATTTGAACTCCCCACTTCCTCTGATTGACCCCTCTCTGTGTCACTCCACCCCTCTCTCTTCTCTCCTTGACCTCACCTACCCATTCACTCTCCCTTGCTCTTCCTCTGTATTTCCCTGTCAATAGCTGCCCTTCCCTCCATGCAGCTGGTTCTCTAACTGCTTAGTACTGGTAACCTCTGGGATGATTTCTTGAATGTTATGATTGCACTTATCTTGTATAATATGTTACTCGTATGTGCTGCCATGCTGTATCCTTTTGTACTTCATTTTGCTTACTATATTTTGCATTACTCTGATTGCTGAGTTTTGTTTCTGCTCTGTATTGTACTGATCTCATATTGTATTCTGTGCTGCACTGCTTTTATTCATATGGCTGGTGCACCTCACCTGGTTAACAAAATAAAATAAATAAACTTCCTCTCCCAAAAGTCACCCCAAGCACCTATGAAGTGATGCCCCTTTTCTTTACATCAGTTCCATAGCCAGTCATTGAAGTCTTCTATTTCCTTTCCTCTGATCCTTTCTGTGTTTCTGCCTCTGCCCCATACTGGAAGAGGGAGAATTCTGGGATTGATAGGGTAGCATCAGGAACCCTTGCAAAAGTCATGTTTCTGATATATACAGGATGTCAGGAGAGTGCTGGGCCATCCAGACTTTTAGGAGGTTCAGCTTAGGGAGAAGAGACAGAGTCCCTTAGGAAGACAGGTGGGAGAGGAGGAATGGGGGGGCTAGATTTGACTTGACATCTCCTGAGAGAAACAGGATGAGGAGGATGATGAAAAAACGCAGTGTGCTTGTGTCTCTTGGGATTACGGGAGGGAGGGGCTCCATAGAAGGATACACAATTTAAATGAGAAGCGGGTAGTACACCAGGTTGAATAAGAGGACCAGGAGGGGAAAAGATGATTTGAAGAGGGGCTAGAGGGGAGAAAAAGGGGCGTTCAAGGCAAGGGGGAGGGGGAAATGCTGGGAGTTGGGGAGGACAAGGAGGAGAGGGTGGAGGAGAGAGAGAGAGAGATGTTGATGGTGGGCTTAGGCAACATGACAAGAAAAGAAAGAGTAGAGTGGGAGTAGGATTGCAGAGGTCTAGGTGGACAGTAAATAGATTGCTGCAGAGCAGTGTCAGCAACTCTAGGCAGTGATATAGGATGGAGTATTGGAAGAGGCGTTAAGGTAGGCATGCAGGACTGTGATTAACTAAGCATCAACACTTGTTTTTGAACATCTTTTTTTCTGAAAAATGCTACCCTCTTGGCCCTTATTGATCCGAAACATGTCAGGCAAGCACAACCTGTCTTTTCAATATGGAGATTTTTTAATAAAATGGACTATGAAGTTTGAACTGAATTGGAGACTTGTCACCTATGATTGATTTGGAGGTGGTGAGTGCTCAACTTCTGAACTGTTGGTGTGCTTAAACTTGTCTGGTGCACCACATTCCCAGGGTGAACTCTCTCTGTTGAAATTAAGCTCTTAAACATGCAGCCCAATACTGCCATATACGAATATGCAGAGGCATTGTGCATAGCTGTGCTGCCCCTACAATCATTGATATGCTGCCCCTGTAGTATTGTGCCATTCAATCCCTAATATCCAGCAATCCTCCCACCCACACTATTGCTGATGTGCTCATCCCCACCCCCGATGGACATTACAACCCTCCTTATCCTTCAGCCTCTTCAGGCCCCTCCCCACCCTCTTGTGTCCCCCACTCACCCAAGTAGATAGTTCTGCTCCAGAGATGGTGACTGGCACAGTCCTTCCACTCACCATTGCAGCCAGCCACCATCTGACTGACAGGGAGCGAATGAGAGGGATAGAAGGGGGGCTAGAATGTCTATTGTGGGTAGGGATGAGTGCATTGGCAATCAGGGAGTGGGAGGACCATTAGACACCAGGGATTGAATGACATAATGTTACAGGGGCAGCACATTGGTAGTCAGGGGACCACTAGAGCTGCTTCAGTCTGCCACATGGCACTTGGCCGGGGTGTGTGCTTGTGCACCACTGTGTACTGTGAAAAGAGTTGGGTTTTGACAGCATTAAACAGCACTGCAGTGGCTGCAGTTTAGTGCTTTCAAAACCCTTGAATATGCCACTGTGCCCTATATGCAAGGGGATGCCTTATTTGCATGGATGCAGCAGTATATGCTGCGTCACTGCACTATTGAGTAAGTGCCACACAATGGGGGCCTTTTAATATGGCTCCAGCCCCACCCAATTGCACTATTCTTTCTTAGCTCAGCACTTACATGTTTAGTGCTGCACTAACCTTTTGAATATGGGGGCCAGTATATATGAAACAGACATCCCTCATCCTTAACGTGGAACAGAGGTTGCAGTAAGTAACACCACATCTGAGCATCAACTAGGGAGGTTTCACGTCATTTTTTTCTATTCTTGTGTGTGTGTCTTCCACTTTTTTCGCAGTTCATTTCTACAGGCAGGAAACAGGAAGTCAGCCATTTTGGGTGGCCAAACAATGCTGGGAGGTCAGAACCAGCAGCCAGCCAATCAGATCAGAGACGGGTTTCAAATAGGGATTTCCCCCATGTGTGTGCTCAGAGGATGCAGTGTGTAACAAGCAGTAGACACCCTCTGTCTGGATTTCAGCAAGGCCTTTGACTCTGTGCCCCACAAAAAGATTGATCAGGAAGTTGGCGGATCTCAGAGTTGGGGATAAGATGTCCAGTTGGGTGAAAAACTGGCTTAGGAACAGAAGTTGCCAGAAGGTGGTTGTGGGAGAGTTATCTGGCACTAGAGATATCACCAGTGGGGTGCCGCAGGGCTTGGTGCTGGGGCCGGTGTTATCTAATGTCTTCATCAATGACACTGGGGATGGCATTAAGGGCAAAATGTGCCTGTCTGCAGATGACAACAAGCTCTGCGGGAAAGTAGACACAGCTGAAGGAATACAGGACCTATAGGATGATCTGGAAAAGCTGGCAGGTGGTCCAGGATCTGGCAGCTTAGCTCCAATGCTAGGAAATGCAAAGTTATACAAATTGGAGCCAAGAATCCCAGGATGGAGTACTACCTGGGTGGAGTCCAGGTATCTGCATCAGTGAAGGAGAAGGACCTAGAAGGGATGATCACTGGAGACCTGAAATACTCCATGCAGTACAAGAAAGCAGCAGCAAGGCAAGCAAGATGCTGGGCTGCATAGCTAGGGGGATCAGTAGCAGGAGAAAGGAGGTTATGCTACCCTTGTTCAGGTCACTGGTGAGACCATGTCTAGAGTATGGTATTCATTACTGGTGCCCATGCCTCAAAAAGGACATTAACCTGCTGGAGAAGGTCCAGGGAAGGGCTGCAAAGATGAAAGGGGGGTCAGCAGGGTAAAGCATACAAGGAGAGGTTGAGGGCACTGTACATGTACTCCCTGCAAGACAGAAGAGAGAGAGGGGGCATGATTGGGACCTTCAAGTACTTGAAATTGATAAATAAGGTGGATAAGGAGGGTCTCTTTAAGTTGAGTGGCAACCATAACATGAGGAGGCACAGTCTTACGCTGGAGGGTGGGAGGTTTAGGAGGGAGGTCAGGAAGCACTTCTTCACAGAGAGTGTGGTGGACACTTGGAATGTGCTGACAGTGGGCAGTTTCAAGAGAGGCTTGGATAGGCATGGGGGAAGGTAAGGATCATGGGCTGGGATAATAGAAGAACCGTGATCGGGGCAGTGACAGTAGCTCAAGCTGTGGACCCTGCAATTTGAGCAGACTAGATAGTTCAAATGACCTCCTTCAGCTGGCTTCTTGGTATGTTTGTATCTACTGGGGTAATTATAAGATCATTTTCGGGATCTATGTGTGCTCCATTTATTTTTTTTAACAGTTTGTTTCTAGAGCTGAAAATTGAAAGTTGACCATTTTGGAAAGTTGAATGATATTGGGGGTGGGAGCAGAAACAGCAGCCAGCCAATCAATGTAGAGCAGGAGAAGCCAGGACAGTTTTAAAATTGTGATTTTTCCCTGGGTGTGTGCACAGAGGTTGCAGTGAACAGCACGCCATCAGAACATCTACAGAGATGGTTTTGCATCATTTTTGGATTTTTGTCTGCTTCTTTCACCTTTCTCACAGTTTTTTTCCACAAGTAGGAAACAGAAAGTCAGCTATTTTGGGATGCAAAAGAAACTGAGGCTGTTGGAATGAGCAGCCTGTCAAATGGGGCAGAGCAGGAGGAGCCTGGACAAGTTTATGGGGCAGAGCAGGAGGAGCCTGGACAAGTTTAAATTCTGCTTTACCTTAGTATCCCATCACATGAGCATCCCTCATGTTAGTGCTCCAGAGCAAGAGTGTGGCATCTGCCTAGGGGACATCTGTAGGGAGAAGTGGGATGTCTTCCCAGACAGTCTCTGCAGAGTGTCCACAGAAAGGTCACAGAATTGCAGGGGACTCTGGTAGATGGTGGAGGGAAGGTGAGGCACTAAAGATCAGCAGTGACACCTGAAGTGAGGTAACACATAGGAGAGGAGGCAAGAAGGGATGATTTAAGAGCACATAAGGCATGCAGAATAAAGAAAGTGAAAAGCAGGTTGTGTGAAAGGTAAAAAAAAAAAACAATATGGGGTAATCGAATGTTACAAATTGAAACTGGAGATAGACCGTGTAAAGGGATCCTAGATCCCCTATGTGGGGAAACTCATTATATTAAAATGTAAAGTCTGTGTACCACTAAGGAAACCTACTAAAGTAAAATAGCATTATTACAGCTTGCAGATACACACACGCACGCACACACACAAAACAATGAACAAGGGGAATAAGTCGGTGGGACATGGAGGTACTGCAGAGGGTGTAGAATAGTGGTGAACTAGAGGGTGTCATGGGAGTTAGGCCACTGTTTCAACTAAAGGAAGATTCAGGCTATGAGGGTGAAACTAGAAGCCACAAGGGCTGAAATATGCCACATGAAGACTGCAGCCACTTGCCCCATAGGGCACTACTGTCACAGATACCTCCAAGGCCAACATAGGTCAGAGAAGCTGGAACCAGGCCTGTGCACAAGCAATAGGTTTAACCTACCACAACAGGAGGTACCTGAATCTAGCCTCATGATGAAAGAAGGAACCAGCAGGTCTAACAGGCAGGCATTGCTGGAGAGTATGCCAGGGGATGGTCTGGGACGGGGGGCAAGAGAATGGCACATGTAGTAGGGGATTCTATTGTTAGGGACACTGGGAGGGAATTGGGTCTAATGCCCAATAGCAAAGAGGTGGTCTGCTGCTTCCCTGGAGCAAATGCAGACAGACTTATAACCAGGGTGGTGAAATGCACGTGAAAAAGGGAGTGAAGGCTGTCACAGTCCCACTCAGCAGGTCAGGCCCTCTGCTCCCACAGTGCCAAGCTCCGAGTGCAGTATTGTGAACAGTTAACAGAACAGGGTAACCCTCCTGTCTGTTTTGTGGGTTCAAATCAACCTTTGGTCTCAAGTTCTGGAGGGATTCAAACTGTGAACCTCTTGCTAGCGTACCAAATGTACAGGCTCAGATAATTCTGCTCTTCGGGGGGAGGGCCAGATGTCTTTCGCCCACAGGCACCTAACCAGGTATACAAAATGAACCCTTAAAAACTCTATGGAAGACCTCAGAATAAACTCTTATGTTTTCCCAGTTTAGTAACATCAGTAAGCTTTGTACTGTGTCAGCTTTAACCACATATGCTTACCCTTTCAAAGAAAGAATTTCAAAGGCACACCAGGCAGTCTCAAAAAATAGGTT
Organism: Neoceratodus forsteri; assembly: GCA_016271365.2. Taxonomy (NCBI): domain Eukaryota; kingdom Metazoa; phylum Chordata; order Ceratodontiformes; family Ceratodontidae; genus Neoceratodus; species Neoceratodus forsteri. The sequence continues at coordinate 1,267,376,686 of CM057449.1, read as the reverse complement.
TACTTAAAATAGATAAAAAACAGGCTGGCCCAGTGGCGCTGAGGGTTGAGGTGCTGGATGCCACACCTCGCTCCACGCTGGCGACCTGGGTTCGGGAACAAGCCTGGGTCATCGGGGTTAGCAGGGGAGGAGAAAGATTGAGCATCCGGAGGACTGCTCTCCTTCTCTGGGGTGAGGAGTGAGCTACCGTCAGTGTGCTGGTGGCCTCTGATGGCAGCTGGAGGCAGCACAATACACAGGCAGTCTACAGGGGGGACATGCTGGGGCTGACACTGGGAAGGGATGCGTGCGGTAGCGTGTGCACCCCTGTCCACTGGTATCATTGCATGCCTCACATGTCAAGGGAGTAGAACAGGGAAAAGAAGGGCACCAGTCATGGCGGCATGATGGCCGTTTCCACAGAGGACTCGCTGGTACTGAGTGCGCGCAGCGATACTGGATCCTGGTCTGGTGGCTGAGCGTGGGGGGCTCTCTACCACCCCGCCATGGGGGAAAGCAGTGGAGGTAGAATGCTGCAAGGCCCGATGTGGAGCGGGGAGATCCTTGGGTTGACGGACGGAGCCTGAGAGGATGCCTGGATGTGGAGCAGGTAAGGCAGACTGGATGCCAGGGAAAAAAGGATAAACTAAAAAAAAAAAAATAGATAAAAATGTAAAATGTAAAACACAGAACCATATATCACAAAACATACAATCTTTTAAAACACTAAAGTTTAAAAAGTGCAAATTCCTACCAGTAATACACTTAGACCTGTCTACCTAATGTATTCTTATCTTCTTATAGTGCTGTAGATGTTTCTTCTTTCAGAGTCCAAACATGTGTGTGTTAGTGGAAAACAGAATACTGTTTTAAAACTGGCTTTGCCAACCTCTTTGCATGAGGTCACCTAGCTCCTCTCTGTCAGAATATAAAAAAATGTATACCCTGGATGTCTTATCAATCAGGATGTAAATTAATTAAGTGACATTTCAGCAAAACTCATTTCACAAATTATGACACTCTTTAAATAACATCCCCTCTTTGATCTCAAGTAGCTCTTCTTCCCAAGACACATCAACGAATCTTTTATGACTTTGCATTAAAGCATCATAACCTGCTCTCTTCCTCTAAACATTATAAAAGTTTATTATTTCCCATCCAAGCAGTTGGCAAGCTACAATTAAGCTAGATAAACAGGAGATCCTAATGTAGATCTCTTCTAGCCTGTAATTATCTCCTGGCCTTCCAGGTGACACCTTGTAGCTAAAACCTGGGGGGGGGGTCATTCCACAGACTGTTTCAGCATGTCTCATGACAGACACTCAATAACACATTTTTATATTACAAAAATCGTAGATTAATCAGAACCAGCAGTCTGAGTGTCACAATTCCTCCCCACCTAAACTGAATTTGGGGGCTCTATCCTCTGCATGGGATGAGCTTCCCAAATCAGTTCACTTCTCGTAGACACAAGACAGCCCATCTGAGTTCTGATTTTTCGCTCCAGCCCTATGTAGAATTGTCACGTCATACCCTTGTAAAGCAAGACTCCATCTTAGCAATCTACCATTGTTCTTTCCCATCTGCATCAGACAAACCAGGGGGTTGTGGTCAGTCTGTACCACAAAATGCTGCCCATACAAGTATGACTCTAACTTCTTTAGGGCCCACACTATGGCAAAACACTCCTTATCCACAGTGGAGTATGCCCGCTTCCTGGGAAGTAACTTCTTACTCAGATACGCTAGAGGGTGATCTTTCCCTTGGCTGGATGTCTGACTCAGTACTGCCCCAATACCCACATCTGAGGTGTCAGTCTGAACTATAAAGGGTCTGCTATAGTCAGGACTTGTCAAAACAGGAGCACTGCACAGTGCCTCCTTCAATTTGGTAAAGACTTTCTCACAGGCTGGGTTCCAGGTAATTTTCTTTGGCATTCTTTTCTTTACCAGATCAGATAGGGGAGCAGCCAGGACACTGTAATTAGGTACAAATTTTCTATAGTACCCTGCTGTCCCAAGAAAACTCCTGACCTGCTTCTGTGTTTCTGGTCTGGGCCATGCCTGGATTACCTCTATTTTTATTTGGTTAGGACGGAGCTGTCCCCAGCCTACCACATACCCGAGGTATGCCACTTCTCCCATGGCCACCTAGCACTTCCCGACTTTGACAGTGAGCCCGGCCCTCTGTATCCTGCCCAGCACTTCCCTAAGGTGGGACAGGTGTTCCTCCTAGCTAGCACTAAAGATGGAAATGTCATCCAGGTACGTCACGGCGTACTCCTCAGCAAAATTTAATACCTGGTTCACCAACTTTTGGAAAGTGGCCGGGGTGTTCTTAATTCCAAAAGGCATTACTTTAAATTCAAATAAGCCTATCGGAGTGATGAAGGCTGACCTCTCCCTAGCTCTGTCTGTTAACTCTACCTGCCAATACCCTTTGGTCAGGTCAATCGTCGAAAGGTAGGTCGCCCCTCCCAACTTGTCCATGAGTTCATCTGTCCGGGGCATTGGGTGGGCATCTGACTTCGTGACTGCATTCAGTCCATGACAGTCCACATAGAAACAAGTTGAGCCATCTGGCTTAGGCACAAGGACTATGGGTGAGACCCAGAGGCTGTGAGATCTCTGGATTACCCCTAAATCCAGCATCTCCTCCACTTCCCTCCTAATGTCCTTTTCGACAGCCTCTGACACCCGATATGCTGTCCGTCACATAGGCGTCTGTGTTCCTATCTCCACATCGTGCTTCACTAAGGGGGTTAGTCCAGGTTTGGTGCTAAACAATGGGGCAAAGTCTGCTAAAACCTCCCTTACTTCCTGGATCTGGTCTGGGGCCAGCTGGGGAGACAATTTTACTGCCTCCACAGAGGACTCCCACTTGCTTCCTTCCAGCAAGTCCAGAAGGGGGTCTCCTTTGTCCATCCCTTCCCCAGGACTACACACAGCAAACACCATGTCAGCCCTATTTGCATATTGCTTCATCATGTTGACATGGTGCATCCTTTCTGTCTATCTTTGGTCAGGTAACTCTACAATATAGTTCATGTCATTTACCTTCCTAACCACTTTGTATGGTCCTGCCCACTCAGCCTGCAGCTTGTCTTTCCAGATCAGAATAAGGACCATGACTTCCTGATGCACCATGTATGAGCGAGCTCTGGCTCTGTGGTTGTACCACACCTTTTGTTTCTGTTGGGCAGCTGCCAGGTTGCTCTAGGCTGTCCCCATAAGCTCCTTCAGCCTTTCTCTAAACCTAAGGATGTAATCCACAATGGGAGTTCCCTGGGTGGTGTGCTTGCCTTCCCAGTCCTCCCGGATCAAGTCTAGGGGCCCACCTACCCGGTGTCCATATAAGAGTTCGAATGGGGAAAATCCCATTGACTCTTGGGGCACCTCCCTGCATACAAACAACAAGTGGGGAAGGTATTTTTTCCAGTCTCTCCCATGCTGTTTGGCAAATGCCCAGAGCATTAAATTCAGGGTACCATTGAATCTTTCCACAAGCCCATTGGCTTGTGGGTGAGATGGTGTTGTGCATCTCTGCACCACCCACACTTTTCCCATAAACATTTCATCAGGTCCGACATGAGGGAACCCCCTTGATCAGTGATAACCCCCTGTGGAAACCCAACAAGGGAGAAAATCCCAAATAAGGCATCTGCCACTTTGTCTGTCCTCAGTGAGGATAGGGCGACTGCCTCCGGGTACCGGGTAGCATAATCCACCACAGTCAGGATGAATCTCTTCCCTGAGGAGCTGGGGGTATTTAAAGGCCCACAATATCCATTACCACCCTCTGGAATTGCTCCTCCTATACGGGCAGTGGAAATAGGGTGGCTTGGGTTTTCGTGCCCGCCTTCCCTATTTCTTGGCACCGGTAACAAGACCTGCAATGCTCCTTCACCTGCTGGGTGAAGTTAGGCCAATAGAAATTCTGGGCCAACCGCTGCATAGTGCACGTGATTCCCAGATGACCAGACAAGGGAATATCATGTGCAATCTTGAGCAACTGCTCACAATACTCCTGGAGAATAACAGGCTGCCTGCCTAGCACCCCTCCCTCTGACTGCACAGCCTGAGTATACATCAGTCCATTTTCCCAATAAACCTTATGTCTGCCATCACCTCCCTGCATCCCGTCAGAGTCTGCCCAAGCCCTCAGCTTCTCTAGACTAGGGTCACTTCTCTGAGCAGTTGCAATCCCCTCACACATCACCAGGGCATGGGACAGGTCCCCTTCAGTTGCTAAAGTAGAGTCCCTAGCAGTAGAGTCATAGCACTCAGGATCACTGTCAATCTCAACCCTCTGACAGTGGGTCACCCCTCCCTCCTTGGAGCAACCCTCCATAGCTGTGTGGTTAAATGCTACTGGGGAAATTTCTACCCCCTTTTCATTAATCTCCCCATCTGGAGACACAGGCTGGGGAACCAGCCTCTCATTGGTTTCCACAATGACGTCTGTGGGGTTCAAGGAACTACAATGTCCCCTTGCCGCTTGGCTATGGGTAACTGCACACACCATCCCTTGTTTGAGATTGTTGCCTAGGATCACATCCACTGCTAAGGTTTTGGCTACAGCCACCTGTTGCACAGTTCCCCCTGTTTCACCCTAGTCTAGGAGAACACTAGTGAGGGGCAATGTTTTCGCCTCACCAGTAATGTCCTGTACAGTGACGTATTTATTGGGTATAAGCTGGCCAGGCTCTACTAGATCCCCCTTTAGCAAGGTCAAGGATGCCCCTGTGTCCCTTAACCCTTGCGTCTGTACACCATTCACCATTACTGGGTGCATGTGTTCCCTCATTTTCACTGGCATGTTTCAAGGGAAACACAAACAACCCACTTCCTTCCTAGTCCCCTGTTGTGTATTGCTCGCCTTTTTAGGACACTGTCTGGCAATATGCCCATGTTCTTTACACAACCAACATTCATTTCTTTTCTCAGAGAAATCTTTTCTCTGAAACTAGAGCTAACTGGTTTGGTGATGGCAGCGAGGGTTTTAACTGCCCTGAAGGCACGCTTTTCCCTTTCTTCCCTGCCATGCCTGTCCCATTCACTCTCAGAGCAGGTCTGCTCTTGGCATAGTTGTCTGAGAGTTCAGCAGCCTCTTGCACTGTTTTGGGATCTCTGTCCTCCAGCCAGGATTTCAGCTCTGCTGGGCATGCCAGAAAAACTGTTCTAACAAAATCACATTTTCAATTGTATCAACAGAGTTTGCTTCAGTTCCTTCCCACCAACGTTTTAAAAACTGATGTTGTTTCATGGCTAGCTCCTCTTAGCTCATGTCAGGACTTCTCCGGAGCTTACAGAATTTAGCTCTGTATGATTCAGTAGATAATTCAAATATCTTTAACAGTGCATCTGTTCGTTTGCTGTAATCATCACTGTCCTCATTGTCCATGTGACCCAATGCATCCCGAGCTTTCCCTGTAAGTAGCAAGGATAGCTGGAAGCTCTAGGACTCCCTAGGAATTTTAGCCTGAATGCAAACTTTTTCAAAAGAATTTAAAAAGGCATCCATATACTCCCCCTCTTTAAATTCGGCTATCAATTTGGAATTCAATTTGTTACCCAGTCCTGTAGTCAAAGTTAAACCCAAGCTACTTACTGCTCTGGTGCTGCTGGTTGGAGTCGTAGCTTCTCCAGTTCGTGTTGCCTCTGGAGTTCATGCTCCTCACGGTTAGCGTCTCTCTGTTCTTACTCTGCCTCTCAGTGGTTTTGCTCTGCCTGTCAGCGTTCTTGCTCTGCCTCCCTCTCTTCTTGTTCCCTCTTCTCCTATGCAGCTTGCTGGAGCTCACACTCCTCATGGTCTGCCTCCCGCTGTTCATGGTCCCTCTCCCTCTGGAACTCCAGCTCCATTTTGCGCAACTCAATTTGCAGTCTGAGTACTTCTGGATCCAGAATACTGGTGACTTTTCCCTACTGCTGTGGCTCTTCATTGGCACTGGCCCTGTTGCCCTCCTTATTGGATCTGGACACTGCACTGGCTGCTACCCCTGCCACACTCATGGTTTGGTCCTTTTCAGTCACTGTCTGTGCCTTGATGCTCTGGGTATCTGCTACCATCAGGGCATCCACAAGGTTCTGTTTGGTGGCTTTCACCTAGAACGGGACTCCTCTCTCCCCGCACAACTGCTTTAAGTAGTCTACAGTGTGCCTGCTGTAGTTGGAAGCCATCTTCTTCCCTAACTACGACTACTCTGACTTGCACTTTAGAAAAAATAAAATAAAACAGGTAGGAACTTGACTGTATGCCAAGTGATACAGTTCTGTCTCCTTTTATAAAAATAAATCACTCCCTATTTCTTTCTTTGCAAGTGAGCTGATGTTCTCAAGCTGACACACTGAACAATTAAATCTTGTAATACCAAACTTATGCACACTGCTGCCAACCAATCTGTCACAACCCCACTCAGCAGGTCAGGCCCTCTGCTCCCACAGTGCCAACCTCTGGGCACAGTATTGTGAACAGTTAACAGAACAGGGTAACCCTCCTGTCTGTTTTGTGGGTTCGATTAAACCTTTGGTCTCAAGTTCTGGAGGGATTCAAACTGTGAGCCTCTTGCTAGCGTACCCAATGTACAGGCTCAGATAATTCTGCTCTTCAGGGGACAGATATCTTTCACCCACAGGCACCTAACCAGGTGAACAAAATGAATCCTTAAAAACTCTATGAAAGACCTCAGAATAAACTCTTACCTTTTCCCAGTTTGGTAAAACCAATAAGCTTTGTACAGTGTCAGCTTTAACCATATATGCTTCCCTTGTCAAAGAAAGAATTTCAAAGGCACAACAGGTAGTCTCTAAAAATAGAGGTTTACTTAAAATAGATAAAAATGTAAAATGCAAAACACAGTACCACATATCACAAAACATACAATCTTTTAAAACAATAAGGTTTAAAAAGTGCACATTTCTACCAATAATACACTTAGACCTGTCTACCAAATGTATTCTTATCTTCTTATAGTGCTGTAGATATTTCTTTTTTTCAGAGTCCAAACATGTGTATGTTAGTGGAAAACAGAATACTGTTTTAAAACTGGCTTTGCCAACCTCTTTGCATGAGGTCACCTAGCTCCTCTCTGTCAGAATATAAAAAAAAATGTATACCCTGGATGTCTTATCAACCAGGATGTAAATTAATTAAGTGACATGTCAGCAAAACTCATTTCTCAAATTATGACACTCTTTAAATAACATCCTTCTTTGATCTCAAGTAGCTCTTCTTCCCAAGACACATCAAAGAATCTTTTATGACTTTGCATTAAAGCATCATAACCTGCTCTCTTCCTCTAAACGTTATAAAAGTTTATTATTTCCCATCCAAGCAGTTGGCAAGCTACAATTAAGCTAGATAAACAGGAGATCCTAATGTAGATCTCTTCTAGCCTGTAATTATCTCCTGGCCTTCCAGGTAACACCTTGTAGCTAAAACCTGGGGGGGGGGTCATTCCACAGACTGTTTCAGCATGTCTCATGACAGACTCTCAATAACACATTTTTATATTACAATAATCGTAGATTAATCAGAACCAGCAGTCTGAGTGTCACAATTCCTCCCCACCTAAATTGAATTTGGGGGCTCTATCCTCTGCATGGGAAGAGCTTCCCAAATCAGTTCACTTCTCATAGACACAAGACAGCCCATCTGAATTCTGATTTTTCGCTCCAGCCCTATGTAGAATTGTCATGTCATACCCTTGTAAAGCAAGACTCCATCTTAGCAATCTACCATTGTTCTTTCCCATCTGCATCAGCCAAACCAGGGGGTTGGGGTCAGTCTGTACCACAAAATGCTGCCCATACAAGTATGACTCTAACTTCTTTAGGGCCCACACTATGGCAAAACACTCCTTTTCCACAGTGGAGTATGCCCGCTTCCTGGGAAGTAACTTCTTACTCAGATACGCTAGAGGGTGATCTTTCCCTTGGCTGGATGTCTGACTCAGTACTGCCCCAATACCCACATCTGAGGTGTCAGTCTGAACTATAAATGGTCTGCTATAGTCAGGACTTGTCAAAACAGGAGCACTGCACAGTGTCTCCCTCAATTTGGTAAAGACTTTCTCACAGGCTGGGTTCTTGGTAATTTTCTTTGGCAATCTTTTCTTTACCAGGTCAGATAGGGGAGCAGCCAGGGCACTGTAATTGGGTCAAATTTTCTATAGTATCCTGCTGTCCCAAGAAAACTCCTGACCTGCTTCTGTGTTTCTGGTCTGGGCCATGCCTGGATTACCTCTATTTTTATTTGGTTAGGACGGAGCTGTCCCCAGCCTACCACATGCCCAAGGTATGCCACTTCTCCCATGGCCACCTAGCACTTCCTGACTTTGACAGTGAGCCCGGCCCTTTGTATCCTGCCCAGAACTTCCCTAAGGTGGGACAGGTGTTCCTCCTAGCTAGCACTAAAGATGGTAATGTCATCCAGGTACGTCACGGCGTACTTCTCAGCAAAATTTAATACCTGGTTCACCAACTTTTGGAAAGTGGCTGGGGTGTTTTTCATTCCAAAAGGCATTACTTTAAATTCAAATAAGCCTATCAGAGTGATGAAGGCTGACCTCTCCCTAACTCTGTCTGTTAACTCTACCTGCCAATACCTTTTGGTCAGGTCAATTGTCGAAAGGTAGGTCGCCCCTCCCAACTTGTCCATAAGTTCTTCTGTCTGGGGCATTGGGTGGGCGTCTGACTTTGTGACTGCATTCAGTCCATGACAGTTCACATAGAAATGAGTGGAGCCATCTGGCTTAGGCTCAAGGACTACGGGTGAGGCCCAGAGGCTGTGAGATCTCTGGATTACCCCTAAATCCAGCATCTCCTCCACTTCCCTCCTAATGTCCTTTTCGACAGCCTCTGACACCCAATATGCTGTCTGTCACATGTTCATCTGTGTTCCTGTCTCCACATCATGCTTCACTAAGGGAGTTAGTCCAGGTTTGGTGCTAAACAATGGGGCAAAGTCTTCTAAAACCTCCCTTACTTCCTGGATCTGGCCTGGGGCCAGCTGGAGAGACAATTTTACTGCCTCCACAGAGGACTCCCCCTTGCTTCCCTCCAGCAAGTCCAGAAGGGGGTCTCCTTCGTCCATCCCCTCCCCAGGACTACACACAGCAAACACCATGTCAGCCCTATTTGCATATTGCTTCATCATGTTGACATGGTGCATCCTTTCTGTCTATCTTCGGTCAGGTAACTCTACAATATAGTTCATGTCATTTACCTTCCTAACCACTTTGTATGGTCCTGCCCACACAGCCTGCACCTTGTCTTTCCAGACCAGAATAAGGACCATGACTTCCTGACCCACCATGTACGAGCAAGCTCTGGCTCTGCATTTGTACCACACTTTTTGTTTCTGTTGGGCAACTGCCAGGTTGCTCTAGGCTGTCCCCATAAGCTCCTTCAGCCTTTCTCTAAACCTAAGGATGTAATCCACAATAGGAGTTCCCTGGGTGGTGTGCTTGCCTTCCCAGTCCTCCTGGATCAAGTCTAGGGGCCCACGTACCCGGTGTCCATATAAGAGTTCGAATGGGGAAAATCCCATCGACTCTTGGGGCACCTCCCTGTATGCAAACAACAAGTGGGGAAGGTATTTTTTCCAGTCTCTCCCATGCTGTTTGGCAAACGCCCAGAGCATTAACTTCAGGGTACCATTGAATCTTTCCACAAGCCCATTGGCTTGTGGGTGAGATGGTGTGCATCTCTGCACCACCCAACACTTTTCCCATAAACATATCATCAGGTCCAACATGAGGGAACCCTCTTGATCAGTGATAACCCCCTGTGGAAACCCAACACGGGAGAAAATCCCAAGTAAGGCATCTGCCACTTTGTCTGTCCTCAGTGAGGATAGGGCGACTGCCTCCGGGTACCGGGTGGCATAATCCACCACAGTCAGGATGAATCTCTTCCCTGAGGAGCTGGGGGTATTTAAAGGCCCCACAATATCCATTACCACCCTCTGGAATGGCTCCTCCTCCTCTATGGGCAGTGGAAATAGGGTGGCTTGGGTTTTCGTGCCCGCCTTCCCTATTTCTTGGCACCGGTAACAAGACCTGCAATGCTCCTTCACCTGCTGGGTGAAGTTAGGCAAATAGAAATTCTGGGCCAACTGCTGCATAGTGCACATGATTCCCAGATGACCAGACAAGGGAATATCATGTGCAGTCTTGAGCAACTGCTCACGATACCCCTGGGGAATGACAAGCTGCCTACCTAGCACCCCTCCCTCTGGCTGCACAGTCTGAGTATACATCAGTCCATTTTCCCAATAAACCTTATGTCTGCCGTCACCTCCCTGCATCCCGTCAGAGTCTGCCCAAGCCCTCAGCTTCTCTAGACTAGGGTCACTTCTCTGAGCAGTTGCCATCCCCTCACACATCACCAGGGCATGGGACAGGTCCCCTTCAGTTGCTAAAGTAGAGTTCCTAGCAGTAGAGTCATAGCACTCAGGATCACTGTCAATCTCAACCCTCTGACAGTGGGTCACCCCTCCCTCCTTGGAGCAACCCTCCATAGCTGTGTGGTTAAATGCTACTGGGGAAATTTCTACCCTCTTTTCATTAATCTCCCCATCTGGAGACACAGGCTGGGGAACCAGCCTCTCATTGGTTTCCACAATGACGTCTGTGGGGTTCAAGGAACTACAATGTCCCCTTGCCTCTTGGCTATGGGTAACTGCACACACCATCCCTTGTTTGAGATGGTTGCCTAGGATCACATCCACTGCTAAGGTTTTTGCTACAGCCACCTGTTGCACAGTTCCCCCTGTTTCACCCTAGTCTAGGAGAACACTAGTGAGGGGCAATGTTTTCGCCTCTCCAGTAATGTCCTGTACAGTGACGTATTTATTGGGTATAAGCTGACCAGGCTCTACTAGATCCCCCTTTAGCAAGGTCAAGGATGCCCCTGTGTCCCTTAACACTTGCATCTGTACACCATTCACCATGACTGGGTGCATGTGTTCCCTCATGTTCACTGGCATGTTTCCAGGGAAACACAAACAACCCACTTCCTTCCTAGCCCCCTGTTGTGTATTGCTCGCCTTTTTGGGACACTGTCTGGCAATATGCCCATGTTCTTTACACAACCAACATTCATTTCTTTTCTCAGAGAAATCTTTTCTCTGAAACCTGGGGCTAACTGGTTTTGGTGATGGCAGCGAGGGTTTTAACTGCCCTGAAGGCACGCTTTTCCCTTTCTTCCCTGCCATGCCTGTCCCATTCACTCTCAGAGCAGGTCTGCTCTTGGCATAGTTGTCGAGTTCAGCAGCCTCTTGCACTGTTTTGGGATCTCTGTCCTCCAGCCAGGATTTCAGCTCTGCTGGGCATGCCAGAAAAACTGTTCTAACAAAATCACATTTTCAATTGTATCAACAGAGTTTGCTTCAGTTCCTTCCACCAACGTTTTAAAACTGATGTTGTTTCATGGCTAGCTCCTCTTAGCTCATGTCAGGACTTCTCCGGGCTTACAGAATTTAGCTCTGTATGATTCAGTAGATAATTCAAATATCTTTAACAGTGCATCTGTTGGTTTGCTGTAATCATCACTGTCCTCATTGTCCATGTGACCCAATGCATCCGAGCTTTCCTGTAAGTAGCAAGGATAGCTGGAAGCTCTAGGACTCCTAGGAATTTTAGCCTGAATACAAACTTTTTCAAAAGAATTTAAAAAGGCATCCATATACTCCCCCTCTTTAAATTCGGCTATCAATTTGGAATTCAATTTGTTACCCAGTCCTGTAGTCAAAGTTAAACCCAAGCTACTCACTGCTCTGGTGCTGCTGGTTGGAGTCATAGCTTCTCCAGTTCGTGTTGCCTCTGGAGTTCATGCTCCTCACGGTTAGTGTCTCTCGGTTCTCACTCTGCCTCTCAGTGTTTTTGCTCTGCCTGTCAGCGTTCTTGCTCTGCCTCCCTCTGTTCTTGTTCCCTCTTCTCCTATGCAGCTCGCTGGAGTTTACACTCCTCACGGTCTGCCTCCCGCTGTTCATGGTCCCTCTCCCTCTGGAACTCCAGCTCCATTTTGCGCAACTCAATTTGCAGCCTGAGTACTTCTGGATCCAGAATACTGGTGACTTTTCCCTACTGCTGTGGCTTTTCATTGGCACTGGCCCTGTTGCCCTCCTTACTGGATCTGGACACTGCACTGGCTGCTACCCCTGCCACAGTCATGGTTTGGTCCTTTTCAGTGACTGTCTGTGACTCGATGCTCTGGGTATCTGCTATCATCAGGGCATCCACAAGGTTCTGTTTGGTGGCTTTCATCTAGAACAAGACTGCTCTGTCCCCGCACAACTGCTTTAAGTAGTCTACAGTGTGCCTGCTGTAGTTGGAAGCCATCTTCTTCCCTAACTATGACTACTCTGACTTTCACTTTAGAAAAAATAAAATAAAACAGGTAGGAACTTGACTGTATGCCAAGTGATACAGTTCTGTCTCCTTTTATAAAAATAAATCACTGCCTATTTCTTTCTTTGCAAGTGAGCTGATGTTCTCAAGCTGACACACTGAACAATTAAATCTTGTAATACCAAACTTATGCACACTGCTGCCAACCAATCTGTCACAACCCCACTCAGCAGGTCAGGCCCTCTGCTCCCACAGTGCCAACCTCTGAGCACAGTATTGTGAACAGTTAACAGAACAGGGTAACCCTCCTGTCTGTTTTGTGGGTTCGAATAAACCTTTGGTCTCAAGTTCTGGAGGGATTCAAACTGTGAGCCTCTTGCTAGCATACCCAATGTACAGGCTCAGATAATTCTGCTCTTCAGGGGGTAGATATCTTTCACCCACAGGCACCTAACCAGGTGTACAAAATGAATCCTTAAAAACTCTATGAAAGACCTCAGAATAAACTCTTACCTTTTCCCAGTTTGGTAAAACCAATAAGCTTTGTACAGTGTCAGCTTTAACCATATATGCTTCCCTCGTCAAAGAAAGAATTTCAAAGGCACAACAGGTAGTCTCTAAAAATAGAGGTTTACTTAAAATAGATAAAAATGTAAAATGCAAAACACAGTACCACATATCACAAAACATACAATCTTTTAAAACAATAAGGTTTAAAAAGTGCAAATTTCTACCAATAATACTCTTAGACCTGTCTACCAAATGTATTCTTATCTTCTTATAGTGCTGTAGATATTTCTTTTTTTCAGAGTCCAAACATGTGTATGTTAGTGGAAAACAGAATACTGTTTTAAAACTGGCTTTGCCAACCTCTTTGCATGAGGTCACCTAGCTCCTTTCTGTCAGAATATAAAAAAATGTATACCCTGGATGTCTTATCAACCAGGATGTAAATTAATTAAGTGACATATCAGCAAAACTCATTTCTCAAATTATGACACTCTTTAAATAACATCCCCTCTTTGATCTCAAGTTGCTCTTCTTCCCAGGACACATCAAAGAATCTTTTATGACTTCGCACTAAAGCGTCATAACCTGCTCTCTCCCTCCAAATGTTATAAAAGTTTATGATTTCCCATCCTAGCAGCTGGCAAGCTACAATTAAGCTAGATAAATGGGAGATCCTAATTTAGGTCTCTTCTAGCCTATAATTATCTCCTGGCCTTCCAGGTAACACCTTGTAGCTAAAACCTGGGGTGGGGGGGTGTCATTCCACAGGCTGTTTCAGCATATCTCATGAGAGACACTTAATAACACATTTTTATATTATAAAAATCATAGATTAAGCAGAACCAGCTGTCTGAGTCTCACAAAGGCTACATCTGATTGTGCACATGGGCACAAATTATCTGAGCAGTTCAGGCACATAACAGGTGAAGTCAGACTTCTGTGCTCTGGAGATGGTAGTGAAAGAGAGAGAGCAGGGGCGGTAACTTTCTCCAAGGTGCTACCTTGGCCATGCCTAAATGAGAGGGAACAGTTCTATGTGTTCCAGTTCAGTGCATGGCTAAAGGAATGGTACAGGGAGGAGGGATTATGGTTCCTTGGGAACTGTGGCCCAACTTGGGAGGGATTGGCAGCTGTTCAAAAGAGCCAGCTTGCATCCTAACAAGGAGAGCAGGCGGGTGTGGGGTGAATGATGGGCACAACAGATAGCTAGTTTGAACTAGTCAGGGGAGGGAGAGTCAGTGTGGCAAGGTACACAACTAATGTCATGAACCAGTTGGAGCCTTACTTGCCTCCCCCCACCAAGAAATGAAATAGAGACAGCCAGACACAGGGTAAAGTGAAAAAAAGGGAGGGGCTGGCCAGTTGTTGAAAAATTAAATGCACCAACGTGAGTCTTGCCAACAAAATGCTGGGACTGCAGGTGTTGGTCATGGAAGGAAATCTTTACCTGGTGTCTGTCACCAAGACATGGGAAACCTCGACTGCAGAATAAGACATGAACATACCACTATACTCACTTTTCAGAAAGGACAGAACAAAGGGCAGGGGAGGAATAGTAGCAAAAGGGTTGAAAGTAGATTAGTCCATGGAACCTGATGGCTTCCACCCTAGAATGCTCAAGGAGGTTGTGTAAGTGATAGCAGAGCCACTTGCAGACATATTCAGCAGCTCACTGGTCACAGGAGTGGTCCCTAGGGACCGCAGGACAGCTGGTGTGGCCCCTCTGCCCAAGAGTAGAAGGAGAAAATATGAGCCAGGGGACTATATACTTGTCAGCCTGACATCTACTGTGGGAAAGGTAATGGAGTTGATATTGAAGGATGAACTAGTGGACTTTCTGGAGAAAAGTGGGCTACAGGACCCGGGTAGCATGGCTTTATGTGGAAGAGGTCTTGCCAGACTAATCTACTTGACAACTTTGACTGGGTGACTGGGGGAGCTGATAAGGGGTAGGCAAAAGATATAGTGTACTTAAGATTTCAGCAAGGCTTATGACTCCATAACCAACAGGTCAAGATGCTGTGGGACTTAGGGTGAAGGAAAAATCGGTGGCTTGGGTGGAAATCTGCTTGAGTGGAAGGGTACAAAGGGTCATAATAAATGAGGAGTTCATAGAAGTGAGAGAAATTACAAATGATATACCCCAGGGATCAGTGCTAGGCCCTGCCATTTTCAATGTGTTCATTAGCAACATGTGGAGGGTTGACGTTCAAGGTCTGCCTCTTTGTATATGACTCAGAGATCTGCACAAGGGTTGACACTGTGGAAGGAACAGGGGAACTTAGGGGGGATCTGGGCAGGTTGAAGACCTGGCAGCTGTCCATCAACGCAAAGAAATGTAAGGTGATATACACTGGAAAAAGGAACCCAAGAGTGCAGTACAAAATGGGGGTGGTGGTGGTGGTGCTGGAAAGCATCATGGAGGAAAATTACCTGGAGTCGTGATATCAGAGAGCTTAAAATCCACAACACACAGTAACAGAGCTGTGGGAAAGGCAAACAGGGTTTTGAAATTTATAGGGAGGAGATAAGCAGCCCTTACACATCTTTAGGGCACTGGCATTACAGCATCAAGGCACCACAGAGCAGATGATTGGATTTACTGCCCCTTCCCTGAGGTCCGCCCCCCCACCGAGTTAAAATAATTAGAAAGGGGGGCATGGGGGCGCAGTCTGCAGCAAAAACAGGGGTCAGCGAAATCATGACTTGGCACCATGATGACCTGGCACACTACCGTGGCCTGCCGCGATGGAACCATCAGCAGTATTCTTCGGGAGGTGATCCTTCCTCTGTACAGGTCATTGGTGAGACCACATCTGGAGTACTTTGCAAGGTAACGGGATCCACATCAGAAGAAAGACTGCAACAAAGCAAAGGCACTTCAACACAATGCTACCAAGATGGTCAAGGGACTAGGGGGCAAGTCTTATGAGGAAAGACTGCAGGACTTGGACATGTACACCCTCAAGAAGAGAAGTGGTGACGTGCTAAAAACATACAAATACCTGCATGGGATAAACAGGGTGGACACCAATGAACTCTTCTCCCTGAGCTCAAATACAGAGCTGAGGTAGAACTCATTCAAACCAGTCTGTGTGTGTGTGTGTGTGTGTGTGTGGGGGGGATTCAAGAAACATGTCTACAGGCACTTTTTGATGGAAAGGTGTGGTGGAGAGGTGGAACGAGCTGCTAGAAAAGTGATGAAGGCCAAACTGGCAAGCACTCTCAAGTAAGGTTGGGACAGGCATATGTACTTGTGCCAGTAAGCTTTTTTCTATCATAATTGCGTATGTACAGCTGTGGCATCCAGGATGCGACACAGTAATGCTGCTGTATATCACAAAATGCTGCAATATACTGCAGGGAGCAGTGTAACTCAATGGCAATTAAGCCCTCCAGTCATTCAGTATTTTGTGACATGTCATTTACTGCAAGTTACTGCATTGCATTGTGGCTGGCTTCACTGTACAGTATGTATGAATCTAATAAGAGAGTTAGAAGGTAGCACTCAGGAAACACACATCGCATATCTGAAGGAGTTAAAATGTTCAGGCAGTTTTTGTGAGCAAAAAAGTGCATATATTTCAATCTATTGCTTTTCTACATTGCAGCATTTTAGTAATTGCTTAATGGTGAATGAAAATTCAAATAAAAACATTTAATTTCTTTTTGTAATTAAAATCATAACAGTCAAACACATATTTCATTTTTTATTATTCTTTTTCTCCTTGACTTCCCATTCCCCCTCCTGGTTCTCTTTGTTAGCACCTCCCACCCTGACAATGGGGTTGCCTTGATGTATCTTTTCTCCAGTTGGGAGGGTGAACTAGTAGCTGCCTTCCTTGCCTATGTCAGTGCTGTTCCTTGGCCATCAAGGGGTGTGTGTGAATGCTGGGTGGCTTGCATGCTTCCTCAAGCAGGAGGTAAGCACCTCTTCTCTGTGACATGCCTGTTCCCATCCAAACTGTGCGTGGGATTCTAGAGATCTGGGGCAGGATTCACAAAGGCAGGCAAAAATCCCGCAGCTGTGGGGACAAAGGCCTGTAGCACTGCGGAAACGCTGGTGCAGGATATTCTGAAAAAAAACTGAGCAGTTGTGGAAATCCATAGAAAATCCAGCAGTTGTGGAAATTCTGGAAAATCCACAACTGTGGAAAAGGCTTAGGAGGCTCAACAACAGTGATCCAAATTAGCTGGAGCAGCAGACTTTGATAGTCTTGCCATAGATGTACTGTAGCTAAAAGTACCCACAGAGAGACCAGCAACCATTCCCTCAATTGGGACCACTGCAGCACCACCACCGGTACCAGCAAAACCCATGCACCACAGTGGCTGTCTGTTACTGATGGTCGTGTCTCTCCCTGGAGTGTGTCTGTTGCCTGCTGCAGTAGCACTCATTGCAGACTGTTCAGCCCCTACTGCCTGTGGGGCTCCTTCATGGGATGCACTGGGTCTGGTGGTTGTTTGCTGTCTTTCAATGACTACAGTATGCTAGTGTTGCTGTGACAACTGCCACTGATATACACCCGCTGGTGTGCTATTACTTGTGCCTGACCTCCACTGTAATTGTATTTCAGTTGTTGGGGCACTGCATTTTGCTCAATGAGTGTTATGCCTCACTCTCATGTGTGCAATATTTTTTTCTGCAACTGTGGAAAGAACCTGGCTGAGAATAGCCTTTAAGGGGATGTGCCATACTTAGCAATTAATTTTTCCTTAGGAACTTCCACAGCTGCACTTTTTTCCGCAGTCTGTAGTGTATTTTTTCTGCAGCTGCGGAAATTTTGTGTACAGCACTCTGAGCAATTTCCCTATTTTTCCCCAGTGACTGAGCTTTTGGGGACTTAGGGAAGGTTTTGCACCTTCAAAATGTTTTGTGAATCCCTTTTCTGATCCCTAGTCTCCCAGCAAGATATGTTTCCACTACTGCACTAGCCAGCATGCAATGTTTCTTAACATACTACATGCTGTTTCGGGCCTGACCCAGCCAGAACCTGCTTCTGCCTCTGCCAAGCACGCTTCTGGCCATGGAGTCCTGTCCAGGTATGCCACCTGAGCCCTTCCCCCAGCAGCACTGTCACTGCTCCTGAGTTCCTCTTTGGCTGGGTCCTACCTTCACTGCTGTTTTAGCTGGCATTGCCCCTCATATCTAGCCAGTGGCTGCAGGGCAGCAGGAGGTTCAGGGAGTGTTTGTTGGAGGAACCCGAGATGTGGGATCTGTGATGGCCACAGCGAACAGGCAGGACATCATCTGCCTGACATGGTGGCCATCTATCCTTTTTACATATTTCTCTCTCTTAGTCCTACCTGTAAGCATGCACTCATGTTGTCTCTGTGCTGGTATGACAGACACAGCAATGACACCATGCTCTTCCCTCCACAGCATATACATCGAGCTCTGCCACACCATTACCTGCGGTCAGCCAGGTGGTGGTATTGCAGCAAGCTGCATGACCCCCCTCTCCAAAAAGGAGGAGAGCATCCAATGGGATTTTCAATCCTACCTCCCTACCTACACTCCAATGAACCAGGCTCGGGACAAGAACCCAGGTCTTTGGCATCACTGACATCAGCCCTGCTGCTGCACTGGCAGGCCTGCTATTCAATTTTGTTTTTAAGCAGAAAGCAACAATGGGCCTTTATTTAATGAAATGATACGATAAAGAGAATTGCTGATGCATATGAACTGCAGTCTGGGTTTATGCATTTAGCAGTACATCCTACAAAATGTCCTAAGGAGACCGTAGATCCTCCCTGGGTCCTTTTGAACCACAATAAAGCCTTTCATTCCAAAATGAATCTCAGAAACCCTTTGTACAACAGGTAAACATTCATTCACAAATACAGGAACTATGATTTCCCAGCCCAAGGGGCCCACTGCCTTATCTCACAGTGATACTTAATACACCAAAATGACTTCATTTCCCCCTTCTCATGACAGTACATAATGTAACAATGTTTCACAGGAGAACTATCCAGTCAGGCCAGGAAGTAGGTCACGGGGCTGTCATTCTCATCAGCTGAAATCGGTCCTTTGGTATGTGTTTCCTCCAGTAATTAGTCTCTCTGTGATTTTTAGACTTTCTGTCATGTTCTTGATGTAACACGTTCAACAGCATACCTGCTGAGAACAGTCTTCTGCTGCATACAAGACAAATATCATTTTTCATTACAGACATCAGAAAACTTTGCATAAAGTTGTAGTCTTCTGATTTTCAGTTCATAGAGGTGCAGCAAACTTTACATTTGCACAGCCAACCATGCGAGTAATTTGTTTTTAAAGACTTTCAACCCTCCTTCTCTTGAAACATTTAAATAAAACATTTAAACAGAAAATGACATACAGTGTAGGGCTTGAAGAGATTCAAAGCCCAAACCCACCAGCCTCCAAACAAGAACTCTACTGGCTGGCAAAAGGTGGACATCCCCTAGACTCGCTAGTAATAGTCTCTGTTGTACTCCGGGGATGAAGTGTGTAGCATAGTGGTTAGAACACAGAGCTGTTAAACATGAGACCTTTGCCTCATACTCAGTGCGTGACACAGACTATTTATCATTATCTTCCTGTTCTTAACTATGGGATGCTATTAGGGACATAATTATTAATGCTCTCTGGCCACATAAACCATATAGTAAAACACACACACACTATGTAGTGAGATATATACTGTATATCATATGCTGAAACATTTACATCATGTAGTGAAACACATGTCCAAACTTAATTGCTTATACTGTACCTAATCTTCTCTGTATACTGTTCTGCTGATATGTGTATGCCATCTTCATGGCTTGGTTATGCCTCAAAATAGGCCCTGGAACAAGTGTACCTACCTGGTGAATGAATGAATGAATACATACAAACATAAATAAATAAAAACTATATAATGAACTTCATACACTATATAGTGAACCACATATACAATTAAATTTATAATATACATTGTATACTGAAATATGTACACTGTATGGTGAAATGCATACATCATATACTGAAACATAAACATTATAAAGTGAAAAACATATACTATATATTGAAAAACATACTTTTTTATTTATTTGAAATTACTCTAATCGGGGTAACCCCATGAGATGCATGATTTCATGGTGGTTACAGGGAAGACAGTAGCAGTCAACAGGTTAACATAGTTCTGCAGAAAAAAATCATATACAGGCTAAAATGTGAAAGGCAAAAAACAGAATAGTAAAGGTAAGTACATCCGAACAGTAATCAAAGCAAGCAAGCAGCATGAGATTGCAGCAAATAAAGAGTATGATCATTGTTATGCAACACATTCACAATCGGAGAGGGGGGATACAGGACCAAAACAAATATAGGGGGCTGTAAGGTGGCTGGAATGACTGGATATAAACTCTTGAAAGCTAGAAGTGTTCCTTAGTTGGAAAGTTTTTTTTTATACATACTGTATGTATTTCTTCCTAATGTGTACGCCAAGCATCCCCTCCCTCCCTCTATCTTCCTCACCTCCCTAACTACTCCTTTTGGTCTAACTAGCCCCCTTTATCTGTCCCACTGATTCTTGCACATATTTATAGTCCCCACAGATGGCAATCTATTCCATGGCTCCACCCCTCTCAAAAGAAGGAGGAAACCACTTTGGTTCTCAAACACAGTAGCACAAAATATCAGATCCAAAAGATTGGCCTTCAGGAAATATAAGGGAACGCAGCAGGACGACGATAGGGAGGCATACCAAACTTCCCTGAGGGAAGCAGGGAAGGCAATAAGGCAGGCAAAGGCCCAAACTGAGGAAACACTAGCATGGACAGTAAAAGAAGGAGCCAAGACTTTCGATAGATATATTAGTGAGAGGAGACAGTACAGAGGGGGTATTGCTAAGATCAAAGGGGATAAGAGGGAGTGTGTGGAGGAAGACCAAGGAAAAGCATCTATCCTCAATAGATACTTCTGCTCAGTATTTACTGAGGAGAAGGTAGGGCAGGGCACACAGCTCAGCACCATGGACACGGGGGGGGGGAGGTGTGCACAAGTCCCTTCACAAAATAAAGGGTCCTACAACAGCTCGCTAAGCTCAGGGTGGACAAGGCAATGGGACCTGATGGCATACATCCCAGGGTACTAAAGGAGCTAAGGGTGGAACTAGTAGAGCCATTATCAGAACTGTTTAGGGAGTCTCTGAGAACAGAAGAGGTCCCAGAAGACTGGAGAAGGGCTCATGTGATCCCACTCCACAAGAGTGGTAGGAGGGAGGAGGCAGGGAAGTACAGACCAGTAAGTCTTGCCTTAGTAGTGGGCAAGATTATTGAGGCACTCCTTAAGGAAAGGATAGTGCAACACCTGTAATCCATAGGAGCACAGGATCCAAGACAGCATGGGTTTACAACAGGAAGGTCCTGTCAAACTAATCTCAGATATTTCTTTGATTGGGTAACCAGAGTGGTGGACCAAGGGGGTGCAGTTCATGTCGCCTACCTTAACTTCAGTAAAGCTTTCAATACTGTTTCACATAGAAGATTGATTAATAAGCTGGGCAGGCTTGGGCTGGGTCAGAGGTTGGTCAACTGGGTAGCAAACTGGTTGGCAGGCAGAAAACAGAGAGTGGTGGTAAATTATATACAGTCAGAAATGATGCAAGTCAAAAGTGGGGTACTTCAGAGATCAGTCCTGGGGCCAGTTCTCTTCAATATCTTCATCAGTGACATTGCAGATGAACTGGAGGGTAAGGTTTGTCTGTTTGCAGATGACACCAAGATCTGCAACAGAGTAGATGAAGCCAGATGCAGTGGGCAGAATAAGAAGAGATCTGGATAAACTGGAAAAATGGTCAGAAAAGTGGCAACTGGGGTTTAATGCCAAGAAGGGCAAGATCATGCACACAGGGAAGAGAAACCCTGAAGTTACCCATAGGTTGGGAAGGAAGTTGCTGGCAATCACAAGTGAACAAAGAGACTTGGGCATCATCATCACAGATGAACAGAAATCATCCATGCAGACCACTAAAGCAGTAGGTAAGGCTAGAGGGATGTTGGGGTTTATTAGTAGGGGTATCACAAGTTGTAAGAGGGAGGTAATGATCCCTCTTTACAAGATACTGGTTAGGCCCCATCTGGAGTACTGCGTGCAGTACTGGAGGCCGCACCTGCACAAGGACATTAACAAAATGGGGCAGTCCAGGGAAGGGCAACCAAAATGGTGCAGGGACTGCATCAGAAAACATGAGGTCAGATTAATGGAGCTCAACATATGTACCCTACAGCAAAGGAGGGAGAGAGGTGACATGATCGAAACATTCAAAAATGTTAGGGGCATTAACAAGGTGAAAGAGTATAACATGTTTCAATATAAGAAAAATAGCAGGACAAGAGGACACAGCATGATATTAGAGGGAGGCTGATTAAGGGATAATGTGAGGAGGTTCTTTTTCACAGAAAGGATGGTGGATGCATGGAATGGTCTATCTCAGGAAATGGGGGATATAAATATGGTGCAGGGCTTCAAACAGGCATGGGATAGGCATAAGGGAGAGTAATACAGATGAGTATGAATAGATAGGCCATTGACAGAGTAAAGGCCTATGGCACATTCATAAGGTAAAAAAAATGGGCTTTGTGGTCCTTATCTGCTGTCAGCTTCTATGTTTCTATATTTCTCTCAGTGAAGTTAAATTTCCTCATGTCTCTCCTGAAGTTCCCACCTTTGAGCCTTCATCCATGCCTTCTTGCTACTGCACTACTGTTCCTGGTGATCAGGTCTTCCCTGTTGATTTTGTATATTCCCCTCTGGTGTGAGCAGACATACTCAGTGTACTTGGCTGAGTATGATAAAATCTGGAAAATCTAGGGGGGAAACATGAGCCTCAAACCAGGGCAACAAACAGAGAGAGCCAGAGATACCTGAAGAACTGACTTTCCCTCTCCTTGGAAGCTTTAGTGTGATTTTGTGAATGATCTTTGAAAGATGGCTTTAGTGTGAGTTTGTGAATGATCTTTGGAAGATGCGTGGGTGCTAAACTTCAAGGCCATGATTGTATGAGTGACCCAGTCAAGTATGTATGCATGAGTGCGGGTGTGAACTGAATGAACTTCTGTAAGACTGGTTACCTGGATGTGGTACAGAGGGTTAACTAAAAGTCAGACAACTTCTGTCTGATTGGTAGTGTGTGTGTTAGATAAAATAAATTGTGAATCTATTAGGATTATTGTCTTACTATATATTGTTGACTGAAATGGTAGTGGGGCAGTGTTTGTGTGGTGGGGCAGCACATCTTTTGGTTTGTGTTAATGGGGAGGGACAACAGTTCTGTCAACTCCTGAGTACAAGTTTAAAATTCCTGGCTACACCCCTGTCTTTTCTCAGGTGTGGACTCCAGAACTTGGCACAGTACTCCAGATGGAATCTCACCAAAGACTTGTGTAGGGACAGCATCACCTCCTTCCTTCTACTATCCAACACACTCCCAGTGCATTCCATCATCCTTGTTGCTTTGCTATATGCTTTGTTGCACTGACTGGATTGTTTGAGGTAGTCACCAGTGATGACCAACAGGTCCCCTTCCACAGAGGTTGTGATCAACCTAACTCCCTCCTCATATAGTACTCTGTAATGGGTTCTTTTTCTCAATATGCATTGTTTGGGATTGTCTGGGATTGAATCTTAGTTGCCATGTTTTGATCATCTCTCCAGCCTCTCCAAGTCCCTCTTTAGCTCCTTTGCCTCCTCCTCACTTTCTGAGAGATGCATCTTGCCATGTATGCTCTCCCCATGACACTAATGAGCATACTGAACAGGACAGGTCCCTGGACTGACCCCTGCAGCACCCTGCTTGTGAACTTCCTGCTCTCGGACTTTACCCCATTTGCTACCACTCTCGGTTTCCTTCCACCCACCATTTCCCTACCCATGTTACTGATTCTTAACCACTCCCAGATCCTCCTGCTTCCTTAGCTGCCTCAATTGCAGTTCCAAATCAAAGGCCTTGCTAAAATTGAAGTACAGAAAAATCTACCACCTTCCCCCATGCCCACTGCCCTTGTGAACCAGTAAACAAATGCTAATAGGTTGGTCTGGCATGAACATCCTGCCACAAATCTGTGTTTTTTGTAGTTCTGCAGCCCATTTGTCTCTAAGTAATCTACTATGCTTTCCTTGCCCAGGGTCTTTATTAGCTTACCTACAATAGAGAAAAGACTGACTCATCTGTAGCTTCCCATGTTTTCCATGTCTTCACTCCATGTGAAGCAGGACCACATCCACACATCTTCATTCCCCCTTCACCTCTTCTGTCTCTAGTGAGCATCTGAACAGCTCAGTTAGTGGCTCAGCTACAGTAGTTCTGATCCTAATTCTCTCGTAGGTCTTTACTTTCCTGAGTCTTCCTTGTCCCCTTCCATGAAGTGGAACCACATCTGCAGATCTCCAAACTCTTTCACCTCCTCTGTCTCCAATGAGCGTCTGAACAGCTCAGTCAGGGACTCTGCTAGTTCTGATCCTAGTTCTCTGAGCACCCTCAGCTGTAAGCCGTACAGTCTTGGTGCCTTGACTACCTAAAGGGCCACAAGCCCCTTCTTTACTCAATTGACCATGACCGCTACCCTCCCCATTTCTTGTCTCTCCCCTTGTGAAAGCCTTTATACTATTTTCCAGTAATGGCCCCTCATCCTCCATCTTGATTACTGAGCAAAAGTAATTGTTCAAAACATTAGCTTTCTGCTTGTCATCCTCCGCTGCTCTCTCCTCCCTCAGCTAGCATAGCAATTCTCCTTTTTTGTCTTTCTGTTTTTCCTAATTTACTTAAAAAAATCCTTTTGCCCCATAACACCCTTGGCTTTGTGCCACTCAGCATCAGTTTTTGCCTTCCTGACCACCCCTTTGCCTCCTTTAACTTTCCTTAATATTTCCCCCATTCCACTTCCCCTTACTTTTCCTTGTATCTCTTGAAAGCCCTTCTCTTGGCCTTTACCACCTCCCCTCTCCTTCCTGGAAAACCATATCTCCTCTTGTATTTATTCCTCTTAGTGACTTTCCTCATATATAAGCCAGTCACCTCCAATATGACTTTCTTTATTACATCCTATTTTTCCTCTACCCCTTTGAACCCTGCCACACACCCTTGTTTCTCCCTAACTCTTTCCCTCATTTTTCTGAAGTCTGCACTTCTAAGATCTAGGACTACAGCCTTCAGTGGAGGTCTGCAATTTCCAAGACCAATTCAAATCACAGAGAGGTGTGATTACTAAACCTCAGTGGCTCCCTTATCATTACCACTTCCACCACCTCCAAGTTGGAAAGCACCAAATTGGGGATGGCATCCTGTATTCTGGGTTCTCTGACCTACTGTACCAAGAAAAAGAATTGCATTATGCCCAACAGTGCCTTACATCTGATGTGCCTTCCTGCTGTAGTCGCCAGTCAATATCTGGTAAATTCAGGTCAGCAACAACCGCTACCTTGTCTTTTGCTACCCCCTCTTAATTTCTTTCCTTTGTTCTCTATCCCCCTCAGTTCTGCCCTGGAAGTCTGTAGATCGCACCCATTCTTATCTTTTTTCTCACAGCTGTTCTCAGCTGCATGCAAACTGACTCAGCCGTCTCCCCTCACTTTTAATTGCCTTCCCTTAAATCCCCTCCTGCCCCATAAACTCACTGGTCCAGCCCTCTTCCTACCTATGCAGTCCCTAGTTCCCCCATGCCTCCCGAACATTTCTGGGGGAATACTAGCTAAGCCACCATCTTCCACCCCCTTCAAAGGGCTTCTCCAGCTCCAGTCCCTGTCTTCCAGCCCCCTTCCAAATGCTCTCCCATCTCTAGTCCTTGCTTCAATTTAAATGCCTAGTTATATAGACATCAAACTTTTGTCTGAGACCACTTTTTCCTCCTATGTGAGATGAAGGCCATCTTCCTTAAAGAGCCTTCTGTTCCGGAAGTTACTCCAGTCTCCCACAAACCAAACCAGTCCTCGGCACCACATTGTTAACCATTCATTGAAGGCCTCTGCTTTTTTTTCTGATTCCCACTGCCCTTGCCCCATCCCACACTGGTAGAACCACTGAGAAGGCCAGTGACACTGTTGCCCCTTCCAATCTACTCCCCAGTTTACGGAAGTTTGCTTTGACTACTCCCACCTCCTGGCTGACCTGATCATTAGCTCCCAAGTTTACTAACACCTCTGGCTACCCACATTCACCTGACAAATTCCCTGTAATCTAGCTGTGTGCCTTCTAGCTGAATCCTTTGACAGGCATTGTACCTCCTTCCTTACTCTCACCCACCACCTTCTCCAGTCCACTCCACTCACCTTGGAATCCCCTAACACTAATATCTTGTTTACAGCTATCCTAATCTTTTCTTCCCTTTCCCTTTTTCTGGTGATGCCTTGCCAGTAGGTTTCTGCAGCATGACCAGCTCACAGCATCGCCTGGGAGCGTCAGGTACCTGCACCTCCAATAAGCATTTGTTCAGAGTATGAGAATGGATATTTTGGCATGCTTTACAGAATTACTGAACACTCTTTAACCCACTTGACCATCCCATTTGACTGACTCTTACTGCTGTACTGTATCACACTTTTCTTACTATTGCTTAACAAGTTATAAACAGGTTTTTGATTTTTTGCTATTTTTTTCACAGTTTTAGCAGAAATCATTCTGTGGCTCGCTCTGCCGGTACAGCTGCCAATCAGCATCTACACACTATATGCTCTTCTGATCTTCTGTTGCTGACCCCGGTACAGGGCTTACAGATAGAGATCGGGGGAGATCATAGAACAGAACAGTGGCATTGGGATTCTGCAGGCACTCTACCTTACTGTTCTCTGCTCCAGAATTTGTTTCACCATTGTACTGCTGCTCATGCTGCTCACTCCCCCCCCCCCAACACATCTTTCAGAATTAGACAGCATACAAGGCAGGATTCAGAAAACTTTACTAAACGTACTAAGACCTCAATGCAGCAACTCCTACCCTGACCTCAATCTGCCTGGTTTCGGCTTCTGCAGCTACCACAGCTATAGTACCACAGCTTCAGTTGTTTCTGTGCCAGGGGCTGCTTAGCCACTTTGTCTCTCTCAGGCAGCATTTGAGGCTAACATGACACATCTTTTCTTTTCTCAAATAGAGCCCATTACCTATTCTGTGTCTCTCTCACTCTCCTAGGCAGCATTTTGGGATAACAAGACATGCGGGGTGGGGTGGGGGATAAAACAAAGAAGTACAGGCTACGGAGATGCTCTTTTTCATCTTTCAAAAACATCAGATTTTCTGTCTCCAGTATTCAGGGCTAATGCTAGACAGAGATAAGGGAGACTTTTAAACAACCCCTGTGGCAGACTCTCACAGGTACTTGACATGCACTTGTATTGCTGCCAGCTGTAGAATCAAAATGGCAGTTATAGATTCAGTACAGCCAAGTAGTAATATTTTATTCATGAGACATGAACTGGTACATATCCTTTGAGGTAGCACTCATTTTCAAGAGACACCATGGCAACAGAGGATATTACATACAGTAGTATCTTAGTTGACGTTATTCCATGAGAAAGATTTGTTGTGTGGTCTCAGGTGTTTTGGCAGATTGTTCCAAATTTGGCGTCCTTTGTAGTAGACAGGGGAGTGACCTATTTTGGTTTTTGATGTGGGGATCTTGAGTTCAAGGGTGCAGGCTGATCTCAGGCCATTGTTTAGGGACTTCACTTTGATGTTCTCCCTTACTTAGTCTGGAAGTCTACCCTTGAGGCACTTTGATATTAGACTTGAGGTGTGGAGTTATCGCCTGATGTCTAGTGGAAGCCAATTTAGGTTTTGGTATAGGGTACAGTGATGGGAGTGTCTTGGTGCATCTGGGATGAACCTTACCAGCCTGTTATATAGCACATCCAATCTGGCAAGGTCCATGCCAAAGGTCCCGCTGTATAACATGTTTCCATAGTGATAGGAATGATCATTGTGTTAACTACGTGGAATCTTGAATAGTTTTGTATGGGTGTCAATAGGAAAAGGTCTGGGAAAATGGGAAATATCCATTGCACCTGAGTGTCTGTACTAAGCACGTATGGCATAAGCGGAGTGCAATATATATATATATATATATATATATATATATATATATATATCATCTTTATTTTACCAGTCAAAACACCATTGAGACAGATTCATTTGCAAGGTGGACCTGGGTAGGTCATAACAAAAACACGTAAACTAAATGTTGCTATAATACAATGAGACAATAGTCCGTGTAGAGCAAATACGAGCTAGGCATAAATAACAGTGCATACAATGTGGGTAATAGTGCAGTAGACCTCAAAAACTAAAATACAACATTGATAGGGCAAAAATATGTAATACTGGTGCAGTAGCACCAGCATAGTTAGATTTGAATAGGGCATTTAATGTTAAATCCCAGTTTTGACCCCCTAATGACTTTGATGGCATGCAATGAACTTGCCACAAATTTGGTATGCTTTGTCTTGGAGGCAAGTTCTTAAGATGTGAGCAGTTTTGTGATGGCAGCTTGAGCAGTTTCTGAGATACAGAATGTTGATTTTTAATGAAAAGGAACGTTTTTCCCTCTACTTATTACACTTTTTTTGCTCTCACCTACAGCTTAGAAGGTACTGAATTTTTTCTGAAACTTTTAAAGTAGAAGCGACCTGTGATGAGGTAGTGCCTTTCGAAGGTTTTGTGAAAAAATATGAATTGGTTCCAGAGTTATAAGGATTAAAAAAAAAAAATTCTGAGCATGCTTTGTAGCATTTTTAGATAACCCTCTGATACAACACTAAAATTTTTGTGTTGTGAGACTGTTTTGCTTTTGCACCACTTAGTTGTCACAACACAAAAAAATGTTTTTTTTGTGTTGTGAAGGCTGCCATCTTGTATTTTTTCAAACTAAAAAACATGGAAAATACCTAAAATGTACGTATTTTTAAACACAAACATATGGACCTATCTAAACAGGACCCATTTAGCCAGATTCTGATGCTTGTTTGTTACTTTTATCATCCCTCAAGGAAACTGAAATCTCCAAACTGAAGTTTACCTCCCATGATATAGCACATTTCTTTGCTGGGGTCTGCAGCTGAGAGCACTCTCTGCACTAAACTGACCTTTCCTGGAGGGGAGGCTTCATCTCCCTGTGCTTTCTATGGCACAGACACTCCTTTGCTCCCCCTAAAAAATCCATCTGACATCATGGACTTCAACTCACTTAAAAGGCCCCTCGTTACACTGGACTAAAACTTGCTATTGTGCTGAAGGCACTCTCTGCTGCTGGTCAGTGATCCCTTGCTACTACTGCACCAAGGTTATGGAACAATCTGCCCCCCAAGATTATGGAATGCCTGACCTTTGCATCATTCAGATCCGCCGTGAAAGAGTATCTATTTTAATCAGACCCTGTACTGGCTTTAGCTTGTCTGTCTGTTAATCTGACTTGCAGTACTTGCCTCTGAATAGTGTCCATGTTCTATAGAGCCAAATGCCTCTGAGTACTTACCTGTATCCTGTATCTAACTACCAATCTGTTATGCGTATCCATTGTCTCCACTGTATTTTGTCATTTACTTGTGCACTGTTGATCATTATAGTCTGTATGTGTTCTTTCAATGTATATTATATAATTAATTCTGGGTTGCTCCTGAAAAAGGGACAGTTTGTCCCAGTGAGCCTACACAGTTGCCGAAATCCAATAAATAAAATAAAAAAATAAAATTAGGGCCAGAAATACCTTTTCTGGGCACCCCAAAATCCTGGGTCCCTAGCTTAGCAAGAAGAGCCATTTTTCCAAGTTGTGAGCCGAGAATTCTCCTGTTGCACACAAAATGGTGCAAGAGGGGAATTTTTCAGCTTGCACCCAAATCCAAGTCATTTACATGTTCCCCCAGCTCATCCAGCCCTCCCTCACCAGTCCCAACTCTGTTAAACTATATATTTATTATTAAATGCTCCCTCCCCATCCCAGCTCAGCCCTCCCTCCCTCATCCTTCCCAGTTCTTTTTTTTTTATTTTGTTTTTATTGAGAGACAATACTAATACATATTGACACCATTAAAAAGGTCACAGATACAATACTGTTAATTGGCATTAAGCCCAGATACATCTGATATGAATGAATACTATCTCAGTTTCAGTTTCTTGACTAAAAAAATAAGACATTTCCACAAGAGTCATAAACAAGGAATTAACTTAATGAAGTCAATGCATCAACATTTACACTCCTTCGTTCATCTAACCTTCTCGACCGGAGCGGTCTTGTCTTTCCGAGTTCTGATTATATTTATTACAATTCTCCCTCCCCCTTCCAGCTCAGCCAGTTCTCTTTTGTCCTTCCCAATTACAAATTATAAGTGGACGAGGCCACCTACCCTGTTACTGCTTTACCATTCCCCTCCACCCCAGATCACCCCCTCCATGGATAGGTGGCAACATGGGGGTGCCCACCCCACTCATCACCATGTAGTAAATGCTGACATTGGGGTGCCCAATCCCAGTGTCATGTCCGGTCTTCCTCAGTGTTTTTTTAATTATTTTAAACCTGTAGAGAAAAAAATAGTCCCTCACTGATTTTTTTTAATTAATCTGCAAAGAATAAATGATCCCTGGTTGATCTCAGCTCCCCACAACCCACTCACCCCAATCCCCCACTCAGCACCCACTACCCCACACACCCTCATTCATCTGAAGATGGCCCCACATTGTAGATCCACTCTCCAAACAGAAAGACATTCAGCTGCTAGAACAGCAACTGTGATATGTGAAAATAAGTTAAGTCTGGTTAATGTATTTCGGTGCCCTTTGAGCTTTTACTCATAACCTTGTCATTTTAAGTAATTTTTTTTTGTTAATTCTTTTTCACTCCAGTTGCAGCTCATGGGGCCATCTCTTGGGCATCCAGTCTTTTTCCTGCCCACCTGTGGATCTCTCAGACTGTGCCTCCTCTCTCCCCCCCGCAGCTGGCATCCCCGGTTTCACCCACCCAGGGAGGGTATCCCTATGCCTCTTGGGCTCTCTAAGAAGACAGAATACAACTGCAGGTGGGCCTGGAGGTAGAAACTGGAAGGCCAGCCGAGGAGAACCTGGCGGAGGGCATGGGGTACTGTTGCCATCACCTGCTCCAATGAGCCAGGTTTTTCCTTTTGTTCTCCCCCCCACTGCATGGGCATGCCCCAATGCAAAGGTGCACGGCAATGCTACTAGCGTCGGCCATGCGATTACATGCAGTTCAGTGCTCTGCGACACCCCCAGTCTCCAACAGGGGCCATTGGAGTGCCAGACTCCCTGATACCCTCCCCCTGGGATAGGAGAGCAGCCCAATGGGCACTCAATCCAATCCTTCCCCTGCTGACCCCTGGCACCCGAGCTTGCTCCCAAACTCGGGTCACCAGCATGGCGTGAGGAGTAGCGTCCAGTGCTTCAACCTTCAGTGCCACTGGGCCAGCTCATTTTTAAATATTTATACCCAAAATTTTCAACATAGCCTTTTTGAGATCCCACCTCATGAACAAGGTAGGGGACATTTTCCAGATCTGTCTTCGAAGGGTATTTCACTGTCAGTCTGAGAAATCACCTTTCACGAGGGATTTGAACATTTTTACCTACTGGGTTCATGAGATGGGGTCATATGAAGATAATACTTAAAATTTGGTGGAAGAAATATAGTAAAATAACCAAGTTAGGAGTGAACGTTGAAATATTTCATTGCTCATTTATAACTTTGCTAATTTTAAATATTTTGCCACCAAATTTTCAGCATGGCCTTTTTGGGAGCCCCACCTCATGAGCAAGGCAGGTGAAGTTTTGCAAATCTGTGCCAAAAGCTAATTTCACAGTTGCTTTATGAAATCACCTTTATGGTATAATTTCAAAATTTTCACCTACTGGGTTCATAAGCTAGGATCATAAGAAGACTATGTTGAAAGTTTGGTGGAAAATATGGTAAAATGACCAAGTTATGAGTGAACACTGAAATATTACAATGTTCACACATAACATCACTTATTTTCAACGTTTGTCCCCCACACTTTCAATATGGCCTTTTTGGGTCCCCACTTCATGAACAAATGTAACCCCCTTGTTACCCGGGGTTACTAGAATCCCAATAAGACCTAGTGGTAGGCAGGGAAGGCAGTTTGTGAAACTCCAGTTAAATGGGTTTCACACCATCTCACTCTGTTTTCAGTCTCAGCTGAGACTGAGGGATGACATCACCAATAGAACTATCATAGCTGCATGAGCCACATTGGAATCTGCAGCAAGGGAGTTGGTTAGAACGTTGGGAAGTTTTAAACAGATTCGGTCAGTCAGTGTGAGTCAGTTCAGTGTGAAGTTGGGAGCTTGCTGAGAAAGCAGCTCAGTGAAGGCTCTAGGAGCCTCAGCCCTGACAGAGGGCTACTTTTAATTTAAAAGGGTGTGTGTCTCCACCTTAAAGAGAGACACAGAAGATAACTGAAGTGGTAGAGACTGCTGTTTTCGGGTAAAAGCTGCCTGTGTGTTCCAGAGTTTATTTGGGAGAACAAAAAGATTTGTGAGTCGCCTGTGGGACACCTGCAACGTGAGGGTGAGTGTCTGCTCTTGCTAAAAGGGCCTATGTTTTTCACCCTGGGACTTGTGTGACAGTGTGGGGATTGGACTACTAAAATAGTGGAAGCCTAGAGTAATGGGCTAAGCAAATTAAAAGTAGGTTCAAGTCCAGAGCTTGTTGAGATGCAAATGATATGTAGAGGGAGATGTGACAGACATCTACCCAGAATCTACATTTGAAAGTTCAGTAAAGGAATTGTTCAGTTTTCAGAGAAATGGCCGGGTATGGGCTGTGGGAGCTGGAGGTGGGTGGCCCCCATCTTTAGTGACCAGGTCCACCTCTACGGATTTCTTCTGTGGATTTCTACTTTACCTCAGGCACTTGGCCAGTGATGAGGGAAGTACCCAGACATGGGATTGTAAGGAAAATTCTCTCTAGGAGTCAAAGACTCTAGTGTGGTTTGGGGAGCCACAACAGGATAATTGGTTCATTCCTCAAATGGACTTCGGATCAAGTGGCCAGCAGGGGAGCCGGGCCAGTGGGGAAAACCCAAGTAGTGTACAAGTCAGGCTGTGTACCCAAAACTGTGTGCAAGTCCGGGCTGTGTGCCTGGTGGGTTTAGAGCCTGAGGGCTGGAAATGGTGATAAAGTGTTCTGTTGTCTCTAAGCTGCATTACCAGGAAATGTAGCCCCATGGGGGTCCATCTATGCTTTGTTTGTTCAGCTTGGATGTGAATAAAAGCCACACTGAAGAATCCCATTCCTGGTTCTGGACATTACAGTTATTGCTTCCTGTGTTCGGATTTACTTGGGTGCCCCTGTTCAGAGTAGCCAAACCTAATCCTCATCCTCCCTGAACCCAGTCCCCACCAGGTACAGCTGTCAGCTTCAACAGCATGCCACCTGTCATTTTGCTAAAAAGGTAGGGGTGAGGGGTTACACAAAGTAGGCAGAAGTTTTTAAATCCATGCCAAAAGGTGATTTTGCAGTTACTCCACAAAATCACTTTTTGGGTGAGATTTGATCATTATACAATGGCAAGAAAGAATGCTGACCTGTGAGTGGTCAGTCTGTGACTGGACACGTGATGTTATCCCAGTACAGCATCACGGGTCTAGTCCCAGCACACCGATGACCGCACCAACGGTCATCAGAATCATTACATGTAGCCCGCATAGATTCCCGCTTCACAGTAAACTCCCCATGTCAGGTCTGTGTTTCCTCGTCAGTTAGTGACTGTTTCCCCCATCAGTACTCTGCCCTTAATTCAGTGTCCCCACTTAATTTTTTCCCATATCTCAGTGCCTTTTCCAACCAAATGTGAAATGAAGCTGACATGCTAATCACCTCTCGCTGACTGACAGTACCGTGATCGTGACTAGCGCATGCACAATTATGAACAGCATTCACTCAATGAGACAGGTGCGATATTGTATTCAGTTAAAAGCCACGGTGACTCTCTCTATTAACCAAGATTCCTGTCATTGACCTCACCTTTTTTGCTACACCGATGTCCAGTAAAATAAAATAAAGCTACAGACTGTTCCTCTCTCTCCCCATCTGCTCAAGGTCCCGAGGTCTCTACTTCAGTGTCACCCAATGTCACTGCATGTCTGCACTGCCCTATTCCACTGATCACTTCATTGAAGAAAAAAAACAAAAACAGAACAGCAACAACTTTGCAACAGGCAGACACCGCTTCTACATTGTATTTCTGAGTAACAGGAGAGGGGGAAACAACAAAAGGACAAGGGGCACAGGGGTCAGAAAGACAGAGCCACAAAGACAGACATTTAAGGGAATACAAGGAAACCATGTAGGTGGCAGTGTCACCTCTTTCACAAGACAGGAACTGTGGACTTTCATTTCAATAAGTATACCCTCCCCAAAAAAAAAATTTGAAGCAAGTTTTCCCATTTTTTGCTTCTTAAAACAAAATGAGCCATGTATAATAGCAATAATGCACTCCAGGGTGTGTGCTGTGCTGGGACAACTTCATGCCTGGGGTATTGGATGCACTAGGCCTGCAGCCTCATGCTCAACCACTCCAGGCGTGATGTTATCTCAGCACAACACACACCCTTTCATGCATTATTGCTTAATTTTCACCTACTGGGTTCATGACATAGGGTCATAAGGAGATTATGTTTAAAATTTCAGGTCAAATATTAAACAAGCATTTGTCAATGCCAAATGTTGTCATGCTGGCATTGGCAGTGACAGAGCTAGAGACGCATATCACTGTGATTTTGTTAATGTGTCCCAAAAGGTGCTTTTGCACAGGGAGCACGCCATTGTGCGCCACAGCTGCGGAAATGCGTTTTGGTCAAGCTGTGAAAAATGCCAGCTGGACTGTTGATAAGGAGGTGTGCACAAATGCCAGTGGTGAAAATGTGGCAAGAAAATATTGCAGATTGACGAAGTTACACTGGTGCGTGGAAACTGCGCAATGCATGCTTGCAACATAGTCATTGTATGGACTTTTAGCACCAAATTTTCAACATAGGCATTTTAGGACCTCTGCTCATGAATAGTGTCAAAGTCATTTCCTCAAACTGTCCCGAAAACTGATTTTGTACAGTGACCATGCAATTCTGCGCCAGATGTGCGAAAAACACATTTCAGCCAGCTGTACTATTCATAAGGAGGTATGGAAAAATGGCAATGATGAACAGCTGGAGTGAAACTATTACAAATTCTCAAAGTCACGAGCGTGCATGCAAACTGCACAGATCACGCTCACAAAACACTCATTTTATTGACTTTTATCCCCAGATTTTCAACATAGGCATTTTAGGACATCTGCTAATGAACAGTGTCACTGCCATTTTCATAATGTGTCTCGAACACGACCTTTCCACAGCGACTGTGCTATTCTGTGCTGGAATTGCGAAAACAGATTTTGGTCAGGTTGTGAAAAATGACAGATTGAACTGTTCATTAGGAGGTGCAGAACAATGGCACTGTTGAAAATCTGGAGTGAAAACATAAGTATGCAGATTCTTACTAAGTGTATGCGTGAAAACCGTTAATGCACGCCAGAACACAGTAATTTTATGGAGTATTGTCAACAATTTGCAACACAGGCATTTTAGGACCTCTGCTCATGAACAGCGTCACTGTCATTTTCAGTATGTGTCCCGAACACTGATTTTGCACGCGACCGTGCTATTCTGTGCCAGAAGTGCGAAAACACATTTCAGCCAGGATATGAAAAATAACAGCTGTACAGTTCACAAGAAGGTGTGGTAAAATGCCAATGTTGAGAATCTGGCATGAAAATATTGCGAATTCGCTAACTTACGAGCATGTGTAGCAACTGCGCAACGCACGCTTGTAAAACAGTCATTTTTGTATTTTTCCCACCAAATTTGCAGCATAGGCTTTATGAGAGACCCCCCTCATGAACAGTGGCACTGCAATTTCATTACTCAGCCCCAAAAGGTGATTCTGTGCAGTGATTGCAAAATCACCTTTCAGGACAGAATAACACCATGACAGTGCAAGAATTCATGAGGAGAGGTCCCAAAAACCCCATGTTGAAAATTTGGGGCCAAAATTCCCCAAAATGCCTGAGATATGTAGCACAGTTGAAAAAACCCTATTTATTACATTATACAGCTTACCAGCATTTCCTCAGTTCGTGGTCGGCTTTGAAGAGTGCAGACGTTTTCCCAGTCTACCAAAGATCATCACGCCAGACTCCAGAGGTAAGCATGTGGTGAGGGGGTGGGGGAGGCAGGGTGCGCAGAGGGTGGGTGCGGGTGGGGGCAGGGAGACTATGAGGGACTGTTTTGTTTACAGGTGACAAAAAAAAAAAACATATCGTGGGACAGTTTTTATTTCTGGGGATTTAGCATGCTAGGGTGGGCTCCCAGCATGCCACCTAAATATTTTGGGGGGCTGTAGCCGACGGGGATTGGGCACCCGTTGACACACAAAGAAAGTGGGGGCCGAGCTGAGGGGTTGGGCACCCACCTCAGCATTAACAATTGGGGGTTCTTTATATCGACAGGGAGTGGGCTCCACAGGCACCAAAGAAAGTGGGGGGGCCGAGCCAAGGGGGATTGGGAACCCCCCCTTGGCTTTTAACAATGGGGGGGTGATTTAAGCCGACGGGGAGTGGGCTCCGCCGTCAGCACATACAGAAGGGTGGCATAGACCGACAGAGGGATTGGACACCCCCGAAGCTGGCAGTTTGGTGGCCACTGTGCTGCCATACTCATAATGTTGGTGAGCACATCCAGGAAAGGACCACTGCATCTGACGAGCTTTGCTCAGATTGCAGCGGACCTTTTCTTAGATGTGCTTGCCACATTATGTATGCATGGTGCAGTGCCGGCATGCAGGCTGATTGAGGAATGAGGAACGCACCTACGGCTGCGTGCCCTGCATTCACCCAACAGAGACCGTGCCTCCAAAGCTGCACTACTGCAAGATGTTGGTTGCGCAAGCGTGCCAACATAAAAAACTACAAAGCTATGAATGTACATTGAAATTCTTTTTTCTCTCTTATAACTTTGGTCATTTTTAGTATTTTCACTACAAACTTTCAACATAACCATTTTTTCAAACCACCTGATAAACATGACAGGCGTCATTTTTCAAAACTTGGATGAAATGTCTTTTAACACTTGTGGGTGAAATTACATTGCACCCAGAATTCTATAGATGCCACATGTAATGTTTATAAGGGGGAGTCATTAAACAACTATGTTGAAAATTTGGGATAAATATATTTAAAGAAAAAAAAATTAAGAAACGTTGTCTACAGTGCCAGACTTTGGCTCAATAGGTGCTGCTTTGTGATGCCATGCCAGTGGGTTGAGTTTGAGGGTGGGCTCAGTGTGTCAGCTGGATGGTTGGAGGCTGGGGGATGGTGCTGTGATGTGGCACCACCCCCAGCCTTGGAAAGGAAGGTGCAGGGTTGCATGCAAGGCCCAAGTACCATATAGTGGCAAGAACTCTTCTCTTCTCTTGCCATAGGGCCCCACATCTCTGTATCTGCAGATGCCAGATGGGCCTGCACATCAGCAGACAGATGGAGTCTTTTCCCTACAAGTCTGTATCTATAGCAGCATGGAAGAGCAGGGCCTAGTGGACCCTGTTGATCCACAGCCCCACAAATTCTTGACGTGTTGCCACACAGACGTGCATTGCCCAGAAGGCCCTGCACTTCTGCATGCAGATGGACTCTTCCCTTGACACAGGGCCCAGAGTGTCATGCACATCTGCATCTATTCACGCAGGTCCCAAAGAGACCTGCATGAATGAGGATACAATTCCAGTCTAAAAAATATAGGAAATTCTTTGCAAAAAAAACTGTTAATGCACTAGTAAGGGTTCAACTTACGCCGCAGAAGTGGGGATATATGGCATTAGGGTTTCTATACCTAACTCCCCGATGCAGCAAAGGGACTAGACCACACAAGCAACCACAGACAGCCATCATCTGGTATGGCAGACAACGTACAATTGTTTCCAGTTATAGCACAAATGCAGTAGCACTGGTGTGCTACATTCATGGATTTGCATCTGTGAATTTCTTCATAGAAAGGGTGGTGGATGCCTGGAACAGCCTCCCAGCAGAGGTGGTGAGTACAAAAATGATAGCAGGTTTCAGACATGCATGGGATAAACACAGAGGGACCCTAGTAACAGGGCTGGGGGTTAAGGCCAGAGATCAATTAGGATCTATGGTGAAACAATAGGTGGGGACTTTAGGCAGACTAGGTGGGCCAGGAGGTCCTTTTTGCTGACAGCTTCTATGTTTCTATGTCTCTGAGGCCACAATCATATGTGTATGTCTTACAGTATGCATGAGTACCTGATGCAATGTGGGTATCATAAATTTTTATATGCAGCTGCGTAAGTGGAGGCCCGACAAGGGGCCTGCACTTCTGCAGCCACAGTTCAATGTGTATGTCTGACACCTGTGGCTGAAGAGGTGCAGGCCCCTCAAGGGCCTGCACTTCTACAGACAAAAATAACGTTATGATTGTGATATCATGGATTTCATGGTGGCTGCACTTCAGCCAGAGATCGGAGCGTATGTCTTACACCTGAAGCTTCAGAAGCACTGGCCCCTCGGGGCTTGTGCTTCTGAAGCCAGAACTGTGTATATGTCTTACAGAGTGCATGAGTACCTGTGGCTACAGAAGCACTGGTCCCATAGGGGCAACACTTCTGCAGACAAAAGAACTCTTGTAATTTGGGTATCGTGGATTTGTATCTGTGGCTGCATGGGCCTGTGCTTCTGCATGCAGAAGTAGTATTGTGATTTGAGTACCATGGATTTCTGTATGCAGCCAGAAGAGACTGTGTATGTCTTGCAGTGTGTGTACCACAGATACAAATCCACAAAGGTAGCACATCAGTGCTACTGCATTTGTGTAATCTGGAAACATCTGTATGTTGTTGTCTTACCTGATGATAGCTATGAGTAGTTGTCTGTTTGGTCTTGTGTTTTTGCTGCTGGGTGGGTGGGGGGAGTTAGGGCTGGAAACCTTAATGCTGCATCTCCCTACTTTTGTGGCAATAAGTTGAACCCTAACTTCTACTCATTTCTGCAGATGGGTAGGCTGGAGCACTGAGAGGTTAAGTGGCTTGCCCAAGTTCACACAGGAAGTATTTGGCTCTAGTGGGGTTTGAACCTGTGATCTCCCAGTTTCTAAGCTGGAGATCTATGGACCAGATCACACTGCCTGCTAAATATAGAAAGGCAGCCATATAGTCAGGATCCTGAAGTATTTTATTTAGGCCTACCCTCTAAAGTCTGGTGATCAGTCTAAAGGTTGACCGTATATGCTATTCCAGTATAGGTGAATGAGGCTTCTTCTTCTTTGCTCCCAAATTTTAGAACTCCCTTTTGGTTTCCCTCCATCATTCTCCTTCTCATTTGCACTTCATGGGAATTATACAAATGATCCAGTACATCTAATACTTGCACCTGTACTCGACACTTAGTTTATTGTGTCTCCATCGGAATGTGCATACATATTTATTGCTGAACCATAACCTCATAGCTATGCTATTTTGCTTGTGAATTTACTGTATTTCTTTAGCAGTTGTTACAATTCACTCTGCAAGCTACATTCTGTAGTACTGTTGTGCTTTTTCTACCGTTCATGTGTGACTTCTGCTTGTATTCTCTTGGGTTGTGCCCAAAAATAGGCATAGTATATCTAGTGCATTTACCTGAAGAAGAAAAACAAATCAATCAATCAATCAATCAACATACCAACCAATCAATGCACAATGAAACTAGTGCAGGAAATAATTTATGGCAAAATACAAGTAATGTTATAAAATGCCAGATTCTGAGAAATTCTATTGTTTTTACAGGTGTGCAGATAGTAATGTCCAGTTTGTTTTCTTCTGGTGAACACCATAAATCTGTGGTCCTGCACATAATAATGCAGTATCTTATATCAGTGTCTTAGTGGTTCATTGCTCCACTCTCTGATCAAAATACAGCATTGCTGAACCATAGATCTGGAGCTGGGTTTTCAACCATAGTCAGGTGTGATACAAAATGGGTGGTTTGTCTGTAAATTTGCACTGACACTTTCTTTCTTTTTTTTTTTGTACTTTCTATTTTTCCCTCCTGTCTCTCCTCACCTCCAGTCTCCTTGGGAGTAACTAGGAGTCATCCCACTACGGTTCGCTCCTACCTGGTCAATCCTCCGTCACCCATGTAGCCTCGGTTTGCCCCCTGGGTGGGGACGGGGTGGGCTCCAACACCCTGGAATTCTCTGGTGGCGTCGGTCGGGAGGATTCCAGGAGGGCGGCTGTAAATCATGGGCAAGCTTCAGTTCTCCATCTCTGCCGGAGCTGAAGGTTTTTTTTCCCTTTTTCCCTGGGAGTGGCCAGCACCCTGACGTCAAGGTCTCACTGATGTCTGCCACCCCCCGCCCCTTCGCTACGCTTCTCTGGTGCTTGCTGTATCTCCGGCTTCCGCCAGAGGTCAGCCAAGCGCCGTACAGGGACCCCTATCTCTCCCAGGAGAGGAGAACTGTCTTCCAGATGCTCGATCCTCTCCCTCCCCTCTTGACCCCCAGCAACCCGGGCTTGTTGCTGAACCCAGGTCGCTTGCATGGTGCGAGGTGTGGCGTCCAGCGCCTCAACCCTCAGTGCCACCGGGCCGGCCTTTGTGCTGACACTTTCAATTCACTTAAAGCTTTGCTTCACTCAACACGGCATTGTTTACAAGGGGGGAGGAGTCTGCTCTGTGACCATGGTGTGATGTAAATGAGCAGGCTTGGTGCAAACCCCAGAATGCACCTGTGTGACCATTGTCAAGCATGGTAATTAAGGTATGCAAGGTGTTTCCCTATTCAGTATATAAATGGCAGTTTAGTACACTTATGTAGTCTGCTGTTTACATTGTCAAAATTCATAACATTTATTCATTTTCCTCTGCGTGTGTGAGGTACAGAGGAACATGTAACACACTGTAGGAACTGAGACATTTTACAGAGCATTCATTTATTTAAGATGTTCCCACTTTATGTACAGTATGTAAGAATATGACTCCCCCACTTTGGTGAAAATGTGATACAGTATAACTGTATCTTTAAGATCAAGAAATTCTCATAGAGAGCTGTCTAAATGTGCTCTACCCCAGAAAAAGGGCAAAACAGGAATCATGCCAATTATAGCCTCATTGCTTCGTTTATGCAGCTGAGATGAATCTGAATTCTGGATTAATTTAGAGTGAATTTAAATTAAAGCTCTTCATGTCAACGGGCAACAAGAGTGCTTTTTAACTGCAAACTGTATAACATGATCCCCCTAGTGTTGGTGCAGCCCAGCTCAGTGTGGCAGGGCCTCATCCCTTCCCAGCAGGACCCACACAACAATAAACACTTCTGGCGGCGAACGGCCTCAGCAATTCCCCCTCCGCTACTTAATTGCAGATAATAGCAGTGGCACAACTGTTACTTTCAGATAAGGACAAGATTTATCATGCAGTGTTTGGCACAGTGAGAGACATGCCTCCCTCTGCACCAGGCAACTCATCAGTAGCAAAGAGTCTTTCACAGAAAGAAAGAAAAAGATACTGTATTCTGTGTTATATTTGTATGTAGAGCTAGCAGTACACACTATTCTGCTCCGATTGCCATCAACATGACTGTTAGGTTTGGAAAGGTGTACTGTTGATGGTTTGGGAAACTGAATGGGGGGGGTGGTATTATGCTGACAGCAGTTAGTGGCAAATCCCTGAAGAAGCAAGGAAGATTTGTTATCTCAAAGGTGTGTTTGTTGACTTGCACGATGTCCCAAGTGCCCATCAGTGAGCACTCATCAGCAACTAACTGCCCATCACACTTGGGAAGTAGAATAACAGCGACACTGCCAGTATTCCTTTCATGGCAGCAAGGGGTAGAACATCTGTTAATGAAATTATATCCACCCTACAGTACATACAGATGCTTCTACACATTTATACAGAGTATACAATGATTTACCTTAAACCTTCTTCAGGAGACCCCATGCTGATCATTTTGTATGTTTATTTTTTTTAGTAAAACATAGCTCTTTTATTTACAATGTCTGAAAGCACTTTACAAAGCAGTACATTAAATGTCCATAGCACAGTGCCTGGGCTGTAGATAGGCAAATACTGTTAAGGACCAACTATTTAGGGGTGGGTAAAAATATCAGTGTAGGATTACAAATACTTAATAATGCCTATTTGGAAGTGGGGGCTGAAGTATTAAAACATTTATACTGTACACACTACACAGTCAACTGCATGGATCAGCAGTTTTTATTTTAAATTCTAAAGGGGGTGGTGCAAAAAAAGGTACAGATTTAGGTTTCATTGTTTGACACTGAACGATTGACTTTACCCCTTACTGACACCAGCCCTGAATCATCAATGGCCTGCTTTTCAGAGGGCTAAAAGCCCCATGCATACGTTAGGAAAATTAACGCATGGGAGGGAGGGGGTTCAGTATGCTCCCGCATGTTTTTAGATGAGGTTGCTAGTCTGTGATCTTTTCTTTGCTTTATAACAACTTGAAGCCATTTTTTCAACACTAGTGTTATGTCTGGCATACACAGTACTGGTAAAGCATGAGAGCAGGGCGGGGGAGCATTTGGAGCCCCTGCAAACAAACTGCTGAACATACCTGCTCCTCAAGAAGCATGTCACACCAGGCAACGTTGCATTCATTACACCCCAGTACCACCTAGCCTCAGCTCACTTCTTTTGTGCCCAAGTCTTTCAGAAGACATGCAACCTTTTTCTACATTATTAATGGTGACCAAAATGTTATTACAAAGATACACAGGCACACACAATGAATTATTTAATAGTATTAACGATGAAAGTTTAAGCAACTTGAATGCAAAAATTGTGTACTTTTTCTGCCAACAGCTTATTTCTCTGGTCTTGACTATCCAGGCATGACCTCATACCCTGCTGAGGTATCAGGTGCTGCTGGCTACTCTGAAAGCAGATTGGTAGCTTTCACGATCTTATTTGCTATATTAGCACGCAAATAATTGCAAGGTCTCAGCCCTTTGTCGAGCCAAGCGAAGTGGGTACCGCAAAACTAGATGGGAAACACATGAGTTCTCAACATGTTTGTTTGGTCATTAGACACTTGTGACAAAAGCTTTGCCTTGCTCACTGTTGCAGTGCATGAACAAATACATAGAAAATAGAATTTGATGGGAGATAAGGACAGTTTGGCCCACTCAGTCTGCTCATTTCCATTTTCCCTGCCTATTTCATGTACCACAGAACCTAATCGATTTGTGGCTTACCCTCTCTTTCCTATCGCTAGGGTTCCCTTATACCTATCTCATGCATTCTTGAATTCCCCTACCATTTTTGCCCCCACAGCCTCCACAGGGAGGCCATTCCAAGCATCTAACACCCTCTCAGTGAAAAAAAATACGTCCTCACGTTACCCCTGAATGTACCCCCCTCTATTGTTGGGGGGAGATGGTGATCCACATTTTAAATGTGAGGGATGCTGAAGTATGTGAAGCCTCACCCTGGGTCACACAAGGATACTCACTCAAGATGTGAAGGGGCTGGCCTAGGTTATTATTTTTAAGGACTGGGGCAACCAGGAGTGAGCCAAGCACTCAGACACCCCACAGCCAACCACACCCTAGATGGAGACACATGAGACTTTGCCAGTAGTGCAAATAATCTTTTCTTTACTGTTCTCACAGGAGAAAATGTATATATTTGAGGCACAAAGCCCCATACAGTTGACCATAGTTCTCAGGCCATATTATTAACCCTCAGTCTACATTTCAGGCCACTGAATAGTCTTTTAGAATGGTTGCCAAGCTTTCAGACATCCTACATTTACAGGTATCTCAGTACATTTGGCATTATACAATTCCTCCAACTGTGTATATTTTGACTATGGCACAAAACCAGTGCGCCTCAGCACTAAGCCCATTAAGGCTCCAGGACCCAACTTCCCATGTCCCTGAACCTGGACTATTCTAACTCATCCCTTCTAGGACTCTTGCTTCTGTCCCACTGGTGTCCTAACCACAGAGGCGTATTGGGAATTTCCCTTTCCTGCACTTGCCCTCTAACGTCATGTGTGACCAGACGTATACCATTCTACTTTCTTCTCTGTGTGGCAGAGCACAGTCACTTCTGGCTGAATGTGGGCAATTCATCTTTCTTAGCCCTCTATCTGAATATCTTGGATGGGTCTGGGAATTTTCTGAACTGTTACCCACCCAAATGTCATTAGGGCACACCCCTGAGAGGAGACCTCCTCTGTAGTCCTCTTCTGTTCATTGCATCTTTCCAGAGCTCAGAACCTTCTCTGCACTGCCCTTTTGTACTAAAATCTCGACTCCTGCCACAAGATGGATCCTAACAGCTATTAACCCTTTAGCTGCAAGTGTCCTACATAGGCAGAGAACACAAGCAGACTAGTAGCACCAGCACTCCCCTAGAGGAAGGATTGATGTTTTCCTGCTAGCACCACAACTGGCCTGTGTGTAGTCTGTGTTAATCCTCCTAAGGGTACACAAAAATGTGGGTCACCATCTTAGATATGATGTCAGCCCAAAGTTATGTTGTTAGTCTCAGCCTTACAGGCTCACATGATCATCATGTTAGCCTGTTAATGTAATTGGAACCACACCTTTTGAATGGTAGCTGTTGGCCTTAAGCTCATCCACTGATCTTCATAATACAAAATTATCAAAGTTTTTCCTTCAGAAAGTCAAGTAATTCAGTAGGTAAATATTGACTTTCATTAACCCATGGGACTGATCCATGGCATAATAAATTCATTTCAATGGCCTTGCACAACTGGATGAGATATATGCTTATGTGACTTTGATACATTGTGGCAGTTCGCCTCTCTGTCCATGGGCTATACCACCCTCTAGAGATACGATGCAAGGAACCCTAAAGAAGGGTTCCCCCTATGGTGCCATGGGAATAATTCCCTTGGCTAAAGGTAGCTTAGGAAGAAGCCCACTGGAAAGAGGGATGATCCACTGGAGGAGGAGGAGGAGGGGTGGATGGTGGGGCAATTAAGAAAACAAATGAGGACTGGCCCTGAGGAGGGC
This sequence comes from Neoceratodus forsteri, assembly GCA_016271365.2. Taxonomy (NCBI): domain Eukaryota; kingdom Metazoa; phylum Chordata; order Ceratodontiformes; family Ceratodontidae; genus Neoceratodus; species Neoceratodus forsteri. Next base: position 1,267,331,784 of record CM057449.1, on the reverse strand, counting down.
CTTTTAAGGCCTGGATGGGGGAGTGGTTTTCTGCTGTGCCCACTGAACTGTGGCCAGCCCTCAGCCTTCAATTTCAATGGGCTTGCATAACTGGATGAGATGTATGCTTGTGTGACTTTGATACATAGTGGCTGTTCGCCTCTCTATTCGTTGACTATACCGCCCTGTAGGGATATGATGCAAGACAACCTAGAGGAGGATTTTCCCCCATGGTGCCATGGGAATAATTCCCTTGGCTAAAGGTAGCTTAGGAAGAAGCCCAAAAAGAATACCTAGAAGGGTGTCGAGCATTGAAGAGGCGAGAAATCAGAATATATCAAGACCAGAAATAAAGGTGAGAGATGTAGATTGGAAGGACAGGAGAATAACGAGATATGATGAGGATGATGAATGAAATGAAAGCAGAGAAGATGTAGAAGGGTGGACTTCCTAAGGAGAGAAGAAACAGCTGGGGCCACCATCTGACTCCATCCAACAGCAGAACTAAACTATGGAACCTAAGGAAACTCCAACCCTATCTAATATTATGACCATAGGCATGGAGGAGAGGAAAAACCTCCTTTGATGAGGAAACCTCTGGGGATTCAAGGCCTAGGTCGCCTTCCCTCCTGGCTGAAGGACGTTTTGATTAGTGACGGCTCAGCTACTGCAATTTAGTCAATTGAGGGAGGAGGAAAATATTCCAATTTAGAGGAAGCTCTTGCTCTGTCCTTCTAAATGGACAGCTGTTGAGGGTTGAGAGAGATGTCTCTGCAACTAGACGCTCAAAGGCAAGAAAGGAGAGAGATGACTGCTGAGGCACTCAGCTGGCTTATGCGAGCCTACAAAACAGACCAGGTGAACCAGAGGTCATCATGATGGAGAATAGCGTAGAGGGTGCCTCTCAACCCGCTCGGGCAGCCAAAGGGGCTCTGATGATGAGAGCCCCACCTCTCACAGCTGGAAGTCATAAATTCTACATCCAGAGGTGTCACCAATATGAGAGATGACTGAAGGTCCACCTGGAGTGAAGATATTCCCACTGTGGGCCAGGGAAAAGGACTCCACTCCGAGCTTCACATGGTCTAGATGCGAAATTCATGGGTGCAGAGCGAGACTGTTGGCTACAGACTAGCCCTGAGCCAAGGAGCAATGGACATGGAAGGCATGTCTCCGAATGGAGAGCAGTTTGATGAGGTAGCATAAGATCCAATGAGAGGTATGCTCTTTTAATCAACATGAATGAGTGACCTTGAGGTCGGACTGAGTGAAGAAGGACCAGACTCATGTCATAAGGAAGCTACCCATAACTGGTAACTACAGGAGTGCATGCCAACTGGGTCCATTGAGAGCCAAATTAGGAATGGATAGAAGTGCATGAAGGTATGAGCAAGAGTGGCTGGGTGAAGCCATCAGCCGACGGTAGAGTAATGCATGTCATAAGTAGGACTGAAGGTAAGAAATATGCGAAATGGTAAGGGGAAAGTTAGAGAAAGAAAATGCCCAAAGAAGTCTGGACAGCAAGGAGAATAAGAGCCCAAAATGGATAGGATATGCCCACGAATTCCAGCAAGGATCAGAAAGGACGAAGACAGGAATGAAGAATGACAGTGGGCAGTGGGCAGGGATGCTGGTGGGACAGATGAGAGGTGGAGGAAACTATAGAGTGGACAGAAACAGGAACGAAGGGTTGGGGGGAAGACAGAGGCTGCAGTAGATTACTGAGGTTTGCAACAATGTTAGAGGCAGGTCCAGAAACCCAAATCAGGAAACGGGGAGCCAAGGTGATAGAAACAAGTCATTGCAAAATTAAATGGAACCCACGAGTTGGAGACAAAGTATGATTAAAAGAAGAAAGTGCCACACAGTCCAGCTGTCCCCTTGCCAGGGCAGTCTAGAGACAGGACAAAGGACAGTGAATGCTGAGAGGATGAATGGTAGGCAGCACAGCGTGAATGAATGCGGACTTCTTATATAATCAGTGACCTGCCTCTTACCTCGCAAAATTGGACACACTTTATCACAGAGCACTTAGGTTCATCACGGAGCTCCCATTATCTACTAATCACTGTTCCCTCCATGATGCCATAGGGTGGTCCTCACTTCAGTACAGGCATAACAGAAATGCTGCCCTTTGGACTCTCAGAGCTTTATCTAAAAAGCTTCCCCAATACGTTGCAGACTGTCTTCCATTATGCGTGCCTGGTTGCTATGTGCTGAGAAGCTAGTCTGTTCTTTTTTTTTTGTTATTTATTATACTTGTTGTCTGCACGGGGCACCATCTGCCATGGTCACGGACCTCCAGCACCCATCTCCTGTCAATGGCTCTCTTACTTCCCACGGAACCCCTGGCTTACCCCCCAGAGGGTGAGGTCACGGCACTCCCTCCCTGTTATGGGTTGTGCAATTCTAGTGTCTAATGGGGAAGCAAGCCATGGGAGGCTAATTCAAGCTGGAGGTAAGGCTTCATAAGAGGCGGCCCTGCAGAATTTTCTCCCCTTATGTGGAGGGGCGGGGACGTGCAATGATGACCAGCATCCACCCCGCCCCTGAAAGCTAGACTGCGTTGGTGTGATGCGGCAGCCCCAGCCTCCGCCAGGTACCGTTGTTGCACTGAACATGATGCCACCTTCCCCCCAGAGAAGGAGAGCTGTCCAAGGGATGCTCGATCCTTCTCCCCCCCGGCCAGCCCTCCAGTGATCCGAGTCCGTTCCCGAACCCAGGTCGCCAACATCGCAAGTGGAAATCCCACCACTGCGCCAGGGGGCCGGCAGCTATTCCATTCTTACATTATACATACCCAAGGACAAATCACGGTTTGGCAGATCAGCAATTAGCTTTGTGCTGCCCACTCTGTGGAATAATCTGCAAAAAGTGCTGAAACTAAGTTTCCTTATCAGCTTGGATACTTTCAAGGCCATATATGCACGCACTGTACGGGAATCCTGTAACTGCTACCCTCATACCTAGTATGCCACTGAACCATGGGTACCCTCTGTCCTTGTTGGCCTCATTTTTTTGTTTGTTACCATGGCTATGGCCTTGTACCGATCCTCAAGTTTCCGGTCATCCATCCCTCAATTAAGTTATATGTGTACTGCTGCCCCATCTCTGGATAGCCTTGCGTGTTTGGTGTCCATAGATAGGCCTTTTTCTGATCCTTGACTGCCTACTACTACATTGTACCATTTTCTTCTACAGTGAAATATTTACTCCGTCCTGTGATATATATGTACATATGATAATACTCGCCTTCATGTTGTGAACCCAAATGATGAACTGGGAACGATGCTCCCATGCCAGTTTTGTAATCTTTATTGTTCTGTATATACTGTTCATTGTAACTATTGTAACTGTTTGGCCCTACCAGGTCCCTCTTTTAAATGAGCCATGCTCAATGGTGTTCACCTGGATAAATAACGATTTTGATTGATTGATTGATTTGATTGAATGAGCCACCTCGGGAAGCTGGTAACGTCACTGGGAAATGCCATCGAGGTATCGGGGTTGCTACTGGAAGGTGAGAGAAAAGCCAGAAGAAATGAGAGGCAGAGAAGGAAGGAAAGATGCTGCAATGAGGTAACAGGCCACCCAAAGGAGAGGGTGGAGAGGGACAGATGGGGGGAGGAAGCCACAAGGAGAGAAACCAGGTGGGATGCAGGGAAGTTGCTGAGGCTCAGGGAAGGGGGGGAGAACGAGACAAGGCAGTGGTACCAGCAGGGAAAGGAGCAGAAAACAACCATGAAAGAGCAGTGACCCAGGAGATGACAGCAGACTGCAGAGAATGGGTGGCCAGAGATGCCACAGAACAAGCAACAAACAGCAGAAAAATGGGAGAAACAAGGAGAGGTGCGAGAAAGATGCAGCGCCTCTGACCACAATGAAAGAAATGGATCAGTAACGGGTCAGCGATGATAGCAGAATGAGTGCAGGCAAGTTGAGTAATGAAATGAAATGAAGCAAGATGGGGAAATGGGGAGATAAATGGGGAGATACTATATTCATGAGTGTAACTCACAATTTTGTAACATTATGTAACCTAAGTAACATACAAACTACTACATTATGTAACCTAAGTGTATCTATGTTAAATGTTCTTTTTACTGCACTTGTAATGTTATCCTCTGTTTTAATCTACACTGTAATAACTGTCTTGATGTCTGCCCCCCCCGCAACAAGGTGCCTTTGTAAATGAGTCTCTGACTCAAAGGTTGTAAACCTGATTTGTAATGAATAAAAAATGTAAAAGACAAGTGGTAGAAAACACCGCCGAAGGAGTGAGGTACAGTAAGTAATCCAGTGGCTGGAGGCAACCACGGAAACGTAGGCAGAAGTGTGGAATGAGGAAAAGTGGTGCCTCTGGCCTTAACCAAGAAAATGAATGAGGACTGGCCCGGAGAATGGCCTTTTAAGGCCTGGTTTGGGGAGTGGTTTGTTGCTCTGCCCACTGAACTCCAGCCAGCCTTCAGCCATCAATATAAGTATACTGAAAGCCAATACTTGACAGCTACTCTGATTCACACAAATAATTTTTCTAATGGCAGGCAATAGACATCAGTTTTCACTTGGTTTGGAGTAACTATTAGGGCTCCATGCACACTGCAGTAAAGTGGACCTACATTCCATGGTAGGACTTCATTCTTGCTATGGTCAGACTAAAAGCAGTTCTGCCATGATTCTGTGGCAATCCTGTGTTGGGCTTTACATGTCGTGGCAACTCAAGTAAGCCCCAAAATTAAATCTAGTTGCCCTGAAAGAATGCATAGAAAAAGGAAGCCTGTGGCAGTTTAGCAGATGAACAAGCAAGGCGATACAAAATAATTTTTGCACCCTAATTTGGACTGGAGGAAGGCATGAGGGAATTGAAGGGTTATTTTCACCGCTCAAGCTTGCAGCTCTTGCGGCATGAAGTTATGTCGCCTTTTTTGTGGTCTAACAGTCATGTTATAAGTAGCACAATCATGCTGCAAACATGCTGAAAATATTTCAAAAGTTAGCCCTGTGCGTCTTAAACCCAGAGCTAGAGAACACTGACTTTCATTTCTGAGTTGGGAGTATTTAAATTCAGTTTCTGAAAGTTCAGATTTGTATCCAGAATTCAGACCATTTTGGGAATTTTAAGAAAACACAATTGTTAGATACCATCACCAGACAGACATTTGCTAACTGGAGTAGCCATTTACAAACAACAATATAGGCTGGTACAGGAACTAATGTCTATAGCCATCTCCTTTGTAATATTTATCAAATAATCTCCCAGGAAAGGCTAATCCCAAACTGGAAAAAAGACCAGACTTTGGAATCAGAAATCCCGGATGATAGGATCTGCTAAGAGCTGGAGAATGAATGGTTATCTGCTCCTCTTTACCCAGACCTTATGTCAACATGTCTTCCAAACTTTAACTGTATTGTCAGTGCCTACAAGGAACAGAGGCAGGGTAGATTGGATGGACGGACTTTTGCCTTTATCTGTCCTTAACATTTATGTATCTAAGAGGGTTGTCCATCTGTATTTCTGAGAGCCTTCTACCTACTCTACTGCAGTGGTAACGCATGAGGAGAAAAATGTATACAGTGATAATAAAATGTAAAGGCTGTTGATTATTTGTTGAATATACCTTTTCCGATAGTTGAATAATCCCCTTTATATAATGCTTACAGTGTCACTAAAGTGGGTAGATTTATAGAAACAGATGGTCAGTAGTGGAAAAGAATATGTTTTGATTAAATTACCTATCATATTTACCCTGAATTGTTGGGTACAGACCTTCTCATCCCCACAGTACAGAAGTAGAGATAAGAAATTAATGGGACGGCGTGGGGGATGTTGCATTATGTGTTGCTATTACTATTCTCAAATGTCATCAAAGGCTGTGGAGGACCTCAGGAGGGAGTGCTATATAATGCAACCCTCTATAAAAATTCAAAATTGAAAGGACAACACTTTGTTTCCTCAGTTACACTGTAGAGTAGTTACAGTGTAATTATACTGTAACTGCATTACATGCAACAAACATATAAGTACAGTGTAATTACCTCTGTTGCATGTAATTAATGATTATCCACTCCACAGTTACACTGAAACAGACACTTAAAGTGCGACAATTGAAAGAATGAAATATCCACACAAAAGTGGCCCTTTACAGACAATACATATGTCGTTTTAAAGAACAGTTAACCTTTAAACATTTTTTTAAATGCTGGAACGGTAATGTGGCATCTAATAAGATCAGTGAAAGGGGATGATACATCTTCTCACTGCATGAAAGGTATCCATTTTAAATTAAATATAAGCTCTGACTGGAAGCATGATGTCTCTTGCCAAGTGCTGCCCCTCCAGCTCCTCAGTTCTTCAGTCTGATGGAGCTATTTTTAACCCCCAACCAGCAGGAAACATGGGGGAAGAAAGTACATAGGAGGGCTATTTATGTAGCAGCTGCCATATAATGGACAGTTTTGAGAGTTGCATCCTTAGCTAGGCACATACAGTATATGCTATATGTGTACAAAGCAGTGCCACCTACAGGATAGATGTGAAAGCAGCAATAACAGAGTCATTGTCTGTTGTATGGCCAACTTCACTGGGCAAGTCCCTCAAGTAGGCATGACTACCATTGGCTCTCTTCGTTGTACAACTGTGCAGAAGGAAAAGCCCCTGATTATCTCCCATCCCACCTCAACACAGTCAAGCAATGCTTGCTTACTCCATTCAACAGCACCACATACCTTTCTAATTCCCAGAAGGAACTGTGAAACTGAAAGAAAAGCCTTTGCATTTGCAGCTCCGGACACCTGGAACAAACTCCTTCTCCAGCTGAGGAATGCTTCTAACTTGCATGTGTTCGGGTCCAGCCTTCCCATGCACATTAGAACCCCTGCACCTGTTTTGGTCCAGAATTCCTCTCTCCCTGACCATGAGCATGTTGCATTACAATGCTCATGCTCCTTATTTGCTGCAACCACACTTTGATAGCTTGCTTTGATTACTATTTGGATGTACGTACCTTTACAATTAGTTGTTTACTATTCCTGTTGGACTATGCTATTTATTCATTTCATATGGAGCCAGACATTAGGAATGTAAACAACTTCGATCAGTTCAGAAAAGTGTATAAAACCCACCTGAGGTCTGAAGTCAGCTGCACTTGTTAAGCAGTAGTACTGTATAATATAAACGGAACATAGCAACTGTATTTATGTTCCCATGCTGAAATATGTCCATGATTGATATGTATTTTTGTTTTGTGTTTTTTTAATTTTTTTTGTGTGTTCCAAGTCACGCCTGTAAAAGGGCCACATGGCCCAGTACATCTGACCTTGTCAACAAAATTTTAAAATAAAAAATAAATAAATAAATACAAATATTTTTGTTCACTGGGTGGCTGTACTGGTCCCAGGGACCATTTTGAAGCATGACCTGAGCCATAAAGATGGTAAAAACATACAGTACCAGTATAGTAGAACCATAATACAGAGAGATGATAAGACAAAAGTAAGCAAACTAAAAGACCTAATAACTACAATTATTTAAGATGCATCAGCCATACAACATTGAAATTTACATAGTGGTGACAGCAAAAAGATTTGATATAGAGATAAACAAATATCATAAATCACTTGCCACATACCAATGAATTTAAAATCAGTAAAGAAGCAGAGGAAATCTTAAGGTCAGGGACACCATTTGCAGGCAGAGTTGGTCAATTGGGTATCTTTATAAAGAGCCTTAAATAGGGAGTTGGTTACAGGGGAGCTTACAGTACATGGTAGACTGTTCCAGAGGCTAGAAACAGCAATAGAAAAGGCCTTTTAGGTCAACACTAGTACAGGCAAGGAGTTTCTCAAGAAGCAGCTGAGAGCTTGACCTGAGGTTATGGGGGCACTGTTTAGGTCTAAGGAGGTCTGTTAAGATGGAATGTTCCTTTTTCTGCAATGATTTTGCAAGTCAGGCATCCATAAAGTTAACCTGTTGACTGCACTGTCCTTGGAACCCCATGAAAATAAGATGTTGTATCTCATGGGGTTATGCCGATTGGAGTAATATCAAATAAATAAATATTAGATAAATAAACAGCTAAACAAACAAACAATCAAATAAAAGTCCTATAAGGCTGATGGATGGTGAAAGAAGTGCTGCCTAGTGTAAAAGGTTGATAGTAATGGAAAATTAAAGGTACAGTCTAAACTCTCAGCTAATGGGTGTTTCGCAGTAGCTTAGTAGTTAGAGTTGCTGCCTTTAGGACTCAGGTTTGTTTCCCAACAAGGGCCTTAGCGGAGTTTGTCCAATGGAAGTGGATGACATAGTAATAATATACTGTAGAGTAAATGCATTGCTGTAAACCTGGGCTTAGCTATGCATATATGTGTGTGTGTGTGTGTGTGTGCGCGCGCAACCTTGTATGTATGTATGTATGTATGTATATTCAGCCTTTATCATATAATGCGCATCTCATGTATATATTATTACCTATCTGTATTGTACATTGCTTGTCTATATGTATTAGGACCTCCTTGTGAATGAGCTTGCTCAATTGAGTTTTTTTTCCTGCAATAAACTTGAAGGCTTGAAGGCATGTGTGGAAGTGAAGTGTTAGTTACTGTACCCCAACTCCAATCAGCTACTTGTGACCTATAAAAACATATGTGTGTGTGTGTGTGGGGGGGGGGACTGTATATCCAATGGCTCTCAAACTGGCAGAAGCTCCTTGACTACAACAGATGCACAAATGTTTTTTTTTTTTTTTTTGCTACATGTGACAGATTTTAAAATACTAAGGTTTTCTCTATTTGGTGACCATTTGTAGGACTGAGAAAAATGGCTGCATATAACAGATTTAAAATTGTATTCATTTATTTGCAATCTTTGACCAGGAAATACAAACTATGCTGCAAATGACTTGTTTCCAGGTGCATCATGGGGGGAAGGTTACAGTTAAAAAAAATTACAAGAGGTCATATAGGAGGACTGTACGATATTCTAGAATTCCATGCCCTATATACAGAACAAATTCTTCAGAGAACAAGGGACTTGGGAGCAACACATGAGTAGCACAACTAGAGGAAGATGGCTTTGAGTAGCACAGGTAGACGAGGTTGGATATGTAAATTAAGACATGTAAAGCATTGCGAATACAAAGCATTTTACAAAGGTAAAGAAGGGTGAAGAAACTTAGCTGGGGAAACTGGCCAAGAAAATCTAAAAAAAAAAAAAAAATCCCCGCTATGTTGGAGTATTTTGGATTACCCAGTACTGAAATAGTTAATATGACAAACTAAGCCTATCATTTCAAAGCTTTGCAAACACTGACATTCCAAATACTAGCATAAATGGAGTGCTGGTTTGCATTTTGCCAGTATTGAGGGACTGAACATCTGGCCCCCTAGAACTGAAGCAATATTCTGAAAACAGTCTCTGACTATTGAGCAGGGACATTGTGTTTAAAGTGCAACATATTTGTTAGTAAGCATCTTTCACGTCTTTTTTTTCTTTGCTTTAACCCTGCTAAACTGTGTAAGATACAGAAATGTGTACTTGGTGAATTCCTTCATTGAGGGCCTAGATTGAGGAAGTGTAGAATGTGGTAGCATTCTTGCAGCAAGTAAACAAAAGGAGTGGCTGTGCATTCAGGCTTCCTTGCAATAAAGGGGGGGACTGTCCCCCAGGTTTCCTTCAGGGAGCTACACTCATGGCTAGATTGTCAGTTTTTGGAACATCTGCAGCATGCCAATGGGACACTGTGAGTTGTCTGGCATGGCTGAGAATAGTGCACGTATTCTCTTATCACCCCATCAGTGGATTTTCATGTCTGATTTCTCTCTAGCAGAAACTTCCACAGGGATAAGGAAACCATAATTACTGTTATGCAAAAAAAAAAAAAGTTTCTAATCACTGGTAACAAAACGGGCCTCTTTAATTGCTTTGCATTATTTCTTGATTGAAGCCTTTTCCTTTTTATAGTTTTTGAATAATTTTAGCATTGGAGCACTAAAAGGCTACCTGCGGATTGTGCTCAATTCCATGATTATCAGCCTGTTGGGCACACAAAGTCTCCAGCCAATTGATGGAAGGATCTTCTAACAAAATTAAGAATTGCCATGACAAGAAGGAAAGAAAATTTCCAGTATGATCCATTCTTGCTGTTCCTCTTCCGGATCATTCTCTAAAATGATCTCCTGATTGCAACAACACTGCTTCAAGTTTTATGTTATTCCTTCAGTGATGTATTCAAGACAACCTTCTTGTTCTATTTCCTGTGCTACCTACTGTATAAAACAGCGTAATAGTACTTGCAACCTTTTGACAATCCAGTCTTCACTGTTCTGAATTTCCAGCTGGTGTAGAGAATCTGTCTATCTGGAGGAATAATGTTAATGACTGAGCAGTGGTTGGAACTTGTTTCCTAGTACAATAAGTGATGGCTACTAAGCCTGCAATGACCATTTTTCTCATTGTTGAATGCATAATTAGCATGTTTCTATTTAGGATATTTGACAGAATGAAAGTTTCCTGCCTTTTGATGTCTTGTAATACATTTTATACATCTGAATGCTTCTTTACTTACCTTTTTCATTTTTTACGTTTTATTTTACCAACTGCTGGTAAAAAAGAATCCAACTGAATTCTCATATTATGAAGTCAGAAAATGCTTACTGGCAAAGCAGGCAGCATATTTCAATAGGAAAGTACATATCTGTTTGCAGATTGTTTTAGAGAAATAAAGCTTTCCCCTATAAAATGTTACAGATTTATTACAAATATGTGCAGTCAGAGGACACCAGCAGGGGCTCAGGAGCAGTGATCAGAACACTAGTTAAGTGCAAGGGATTTTTGGAGGGCTGAGTCCTATATTGTCAAATGTGGATCAAGAAATAATAAATAACAGCTAAATGTTTTAAGGACAGGAACAAGGGTTTGGAAACTTTTAGGAGAAGGGGGAGAAGCACCAGTGGGAGGGCTGAGGGTGGGAAATCAGCAGCTGTTGCCTTAGTATCACTGGAGGTCCCACTGGACCTCATGACTGCAGCCAGCCAATAGGCTTTAGTTCAGGAGGGGATAAGTTCAGGCCATTGTCCCTATATATTACCCAAAGGACCAAGCTACCCCTCGAGTGAGAGACCCCAAACCGCAAGTGCCAAGAAGCAGGAGTTTGACATCTGTCTGAGTGATGTCTAAGGGTAACAGTAGGATGTCTGCAGGGAGGACCACAGGCCACACTGGTCACAGTAATTAAGGTAAGGGAGCAGGGGTGGTATAAATTTTACACTGCAGAAAGGAAGGGGTGGCTAAAGCAGAACCAGGGTGGGCCTTCATTTGAATAGGGAGACAAGGAAGGGGGCTTGGGAGTACAATGCAAGGTGGAAAGTGGAAAGCAGCTGACCCTCAGCTTAGGTCAGGCTACCTTTATAATAAAGAAACAATGCAGGAGGGGTTAGGAGATAAAAGGGGACTTGGGGGAGAGGTAACTCATAAACAGCACCGATTGGGTCACAGCTGAAATACATAGCCTGGGCTGGGATAGGCTGAGGAGGGAGGATTTGGGGCAAAAGGAGCTGGCACAAAAAACAGGATAGCTGGGAAGGGTGGAGGTGGGGGAATATGGATATGTACAGGAGCCAGGATAGTGAAATTAGGGTGGTAAGCTGTAATGGTTATGGGGCTGCAGTCTTTCTGGGGACTGTGTGGAGAGTAGATGGCTGTCCAGTGTGTAGGAGCCTGGCACAGCTCAGGGCAGAAGTAAACATGCACAGATGGGAGCTGGAGAGGGTGGAGTGGGGAGACATAGAAGCAGAGCAGTAGAGGAAGGGGCAGGCAGGGACAGCCCTGGGGAAGAAGGATGGCAGGTATGTGTTGGGAGCAGGGAGGATTACCCAGTGTCAAGGGATATCTCCTCCTCAAAGATCCTCAGGACCAGTGTGGAGGATTGGTAGGTGGCATGGGGAACTGGTAGAAGGGTATGAGATACAGCAGAAGCAGGAAGGGTAGGGACTGGGAGAGGAGGAATAGGGGTGGGATCTGTTGTTATCAAACAGGTGTGCAACACTAGCCAGTTCAGAGGAGGGGGACCCAGGTGGTGGGGTGGAAGGTTGAGACGACACAGAATTAAAGGCCAGAAGTAAGTGGAGGACAGAAGAGAGTAGTCCAGGAGGGCAAGGAGGAGGAAGAGGCAGTCAGGGTGGAGTAGAGGATGACAGGAAGGAAGGAATCAGGGTAAAGAAAAGGGAGAGAAAAGTTGTAACAAGCAAGGTCAGTCAGGGAGGAAGGGGATTAAGGTAGGACAGTGAAGCAGATTGGGGGGAATAGTGGTGGAGGCCACAGGAAGTTAACCAGAGTGGATAGGAAGCAGCTTAGTGGGGAGGTGGCTGGTATACTAGGAGAAGACAGGAGGCTGGAAAACACACTTGCAGGGGCAAGAAGGGTGGTAATCACTGGTGACTCTATAATTAAGATATTCACTGGGGTAGGAAGGTAGACCCAAAAGCAAAAAGGATGGTGGTTTGTATGCCGGGGATGTTAGCGGAGAAGGCGGGACCAAGAATCAGGGAAGTTGTAAGGGAGGTTGATGAAAAACCTAACTTAGTCATCCACCTGGGAACCAACGATTTAACAGGGGAAGAGCTGGATGTGGTGCAGGGTAGGTTCAGGGAGTAACATGGCAAACACCAGCAAGGAGGTAATGAGCACTTTGGCCTTTACAGAAGTGATACCAGTCCCCAGTGCCAGCACAGTCAGAAAGAAGAGGATAGAGGAGTTCAAAGACTGACTGAAGAGCTGGTGCAGGGAGGAAGGGTTCAAATGTTTTGGGGGCTGGGAGGGCACGTGGTCAAACAAGATGCTGTATTTGGCAGATAGACTACACCTTAGTAGAGAGGGCTCAAAAGTACTGAGGGACAAACTCGGGAGCACATAACCAATGAACTGAGTATAAACTGGTGATATTGGTGGGGGGTGGAGGGGTCAGCAGGCCCAGAGACTCCAGGAAGAGCAGGTCAATAGACCTCCCCCCACACCAGCAGTAGTAACTAGGAGGGTGGCTGTGGAGGAGAAGAAGAGCAATTAAGTACAGGGGGGTGAGATGGGTGAGAGGAGGGTACAAGAGGAGGGCAGGTCAGTAAAAGTACAGAAGGAAGGCAAGGTGGTGCAGAGTTGAGCTGGAGGATGCTGTCACTCAGTGGTCGTAGTCTCAGTAACAAGATGGCAGACATGTAGATGCTCTTAGCAGGGGGGGAGGTATATTAGCAGCAATTACCAAAAACTGGGCCACACCACACCATGACTGGGACCAATCAATTCCAGGTTACAAGCTATATAGAAGAAATAGAGTGATAGGCAAAGGGGGTGGTGGTGGCGGCTTATAGCATGCAGAGAACAACATGCACGAGGGAGGAGACAGAAAAGGGGGTAGATGGAAACACTATGGAGTCAGCTGCAGACCAACAGAGAGAGAAAGGTGAGTCTGAGGGTGATCTACAGACTGCCCAACCAGGAGGAGGAAAGAGACATGAAGCTGAGTTTGCAATTGCTGGAAGCTGCAAGGAAGGGGGAGGTGGTAGTGATGGAAGACATTAATCTGCCCAAGGTGGTTTGGACATACTGGCCACGTACTGTGCCAGGAGTAAAATGATCCTTGATGCAATACAGAGTGGGTTTCTGACTCAGGACTTCACTGAACCCACTAGGGAAGGGACAATTCTTGATCTAGTGCTCACAAATGGGGAGCACATACAGGAGAAAATGGTCAAGAAACCCCTGAGAGGTAGCAACCACAGCACAGTGTGGTTCAGGTTGGATACGGGCAGGGAAAACATCAGCACTAAGACCCAAATCCTGGATTTCAGGAGGGCAGACTTCAGGAAGATGAGAGAGGTGCTAAGGGCACACCTAGAGGGAATCAGAATGGACATGGGGTGGACAAAAAATGGACCATCGTCAAAGAGGCAACACTGGCTGCCACTGCGGAGTGTGTTAGTCTCGGGGGGAAGAAACTGGGGGCTAAATCACCCTGCTGGTTCAACTCATAGGTTGCCGGTGTGGAGCAGGACAAGAGGTTGACCTACAGGAGATACAGGAAGACTGCGAGTGAGATGCATAAAGAAAACTACCTGAATATGGCCAAAGTAGCAGGTAAGGTAGTACAGCAGGCTAAGGCACAAAATAAATTCCAAATAGCTGAAGGAATTGAGTGGCATGAGAAAGCCTTCTTTCATTACATAAGAAATTCCATAAGCAAGAAAAGGGACAAGATGAACAGGCTAGTTAAGCTTAAGAAAGGGGATGAATGGGTGGAGGAAGAAGGGAGCAAGGCAGATATATTGAACGATTACTTCTGCTCTGTCTTCATTAGAGAAAAAGATGGACTGGTGCCATCAGGGGAAGAAGGGAAGGGGGAGAAGGGGGTGTGATGTAGACCGCCAGTTCTGAGTGCTGTATTATATTTTTTTAATATAAAATGTATTAATGTCTCTGCTGAAAATTCAAATGCTCTAGGAATGACCTTACTCATCCCCCCCCCCTCAGATTTCAGCTGACAGATGCAGGCCAAGAGAACTGTTGACAGTATGTATCACACACTCAGTTTTTTAGAGACAATGTGTTACTGGAAGACTTTTATTAAGGATCCTGTTTCTCTGAGCGAATTACAGACTTGTTAAATTAATTTTGTTAAGAGAGAAATCATAAACTAGGTTTATGATGTTAAAATAAGGGAAGCTAGGATGTTACATAGAGGTGTAAGGTTGTAAATGACCCTATGAAGCCTGCGTGAAGAGGGTACATCATGAGATCAAAAGAGGTGTCATTGAAACTTGAGTTATGCTAAGGTTGCAGAATTAATACATCCTGTATAGCGGTATAGTATAGATTAATAAAATTACATCCTGTGGTTGTATAAAAATATAATTTTGCTAGATATTTGACCAGAGGAGGGGCTGGATGACTTCATCATAAAGGGGTTGGCCAATACTGCTTGAAAAGATTATTCTCTTTCACTATAGAGATGCATTTGTATCTGACACTGACTAAGGAAACATATCAGTACTGAAAACAGGTATTTAGAAAGCTAGACAAAATCTAAATATAGTTGTAGGAATTGCATTGTTTTAAACCTTGTTTTGTTATAAAGATTTGTATGTCTTTTGATATAAGAGTTCTGTATTGTATGTTTGACGTATTATTATATATTTTAGTAAACACTCTAATTTTAGAACAAACCTGGTCGGTCTTTGAATTGCTTTCCTTTGTTAAGAAATATTTATGGTTCAGCAGACATAAGCTTGTATGGTGGTACCAAACTGGAAACAGAAGCATTTTAAATCTGAGGCCTTTATTAAGTTTTAAGGGTTCATCTCTAAATACCTGGTTAGGTGCCCGTAGGCAAAGATATCTGACCCCCCAAAGACAGATATATCTGAGCCTGTGAATTGGGTATGCTAGCAAGAGGTTACAGTTTGAATCCCTCCAGAACTGAGACCAAAGGTTGATCCGAACTCACAAAAACAGACAAGAGGGTTACCTTGTCTGTTACACTGTTCACAAGACTGCGCTCAGAGGTTGGCACTTTGGGAGTAGAGGGCCTGACCTGCTGAGTGAATTTGTGACAGATTGGTTGGCAGTGGTGGCATCATTTTGGTATCACAAGTTTTATTGTTCTGTCAGCTAAGACTGTAAGCTCTCTTGCAAAGAAAGAAAAAAGACAGAGTTTTATTTTAAAAAGAAAACAAAACTATATATCACTTGGTATGCAGTGAAGTTTCTACCTATTTTATTTTTTTTCTAAAGTGCAAAGCCAGAGTAACAGTAGTTAGGAAAGATGGCAACCTACTACAGCAAGCACACTGTAGAACAGTTAAAACAGTTGTGTGAGGACAGAGGAGTCCTGTTTGAGGTGAAAGCCAGTATGCTGAACCTCATAGAAGCCTTGATGGTAGCAGATACCCTGAGCAAGGAGTCACAGACCGTGACTGAAAGGGACCAGACCTCGAGTGTGGCAGAACTAGTGGCCATTGAGAGGTCCTGAGCTGATGAGGTGGACAGCAGGGCCACTGTCAATGAAGGACCACAGCAGCAGGGGAAGGTCACCAGTATCTTGAATCTAGAGGTACTCTAGCTTCAAATTGAGTTGTGGAGGATAGAACTGGAGGCAGAGTGACAACAGAGGAAGGCGGACCATGAGGAATGTGAGCACCAGCGAGATGCAGAGGAGAAGAGTGAGTGAGAACGAAGAGCTGCAGAGGACAGGAGAGAGGAGTGGCAGTGGCATCACGAACTGGAGAAGTTACAACTCCAATCAGCAACACCAGTGCAGATAAGTGGCTTGGGTTTAACTGGGACTGCAGGACTGGGTTACAAATTGAACTCTAAATTAATAGCTGAGCTTAAGGACGGGGAGGATATAGATGCCTTTTTAAATTTTTTTGAAAAAGTTTGTATTCCAGCTAAAATTTCTAGAGAGTCCTGGAGCTTCCAGCTATCCCCGCTACTTACCAGAAAAGCTCGGGATGCATTGGGTCACATGGACAATAAAGATAGGGATGATTACAGCAAGTTAAAAGCTGCACTATTAAAAAAGTTTGAATTAACTGCTGAATCATACGGAGCTAAATTCCATAAGCTCAGGAGAAGCCCCGATATGAGCTACGAGGAGCTAGCCACAAAACAACGTCAGTTTTTAAAACGTTGGTGGGAAGGAATTGAGGCAAACACTGCTGATAAAATTGAAAATGTAATTTTGTTAGAACAGTTTTATTGGGCATGCCCAGCAGAATTAGAAACCTGACTAGAGGACTGAGATCCAAAAACAGTGCAAGAGGCTGCTGAACTCTCGGACCGCTATGCCAAAACCAGACCTGCTCTGAGAATGAATGGGGCAGGCGTGGCAGCACAGAAAGGGAAAAGTGCACCTTCAGGGCAGCTAAAACCCTTACTGCCTCCACCAAAATCAGTTAGCCCCAAGTTTCAACAAACAGATTTCTCTGAAGTAAGAAATGCCAGACAGTGTCCAACAAGGGCAAGCAAAAATATGCAAAATAATATCAGAAAGGAAGTGGATTGTTTGTGTGTCCCTGGAAGCATGCTAGTGAACATGAGGGAACACATGCAAACAGTCATGGTAAATGGCATACAGATGCAAGGGTTAAGGGACACAGGGGCATCCCCAACATTGGTGACAGGGGATCTAGTACAGCCTGGTCAGCTTAGCCCAAACAAATACGTGACTGTACAGGACTTTGCGGGTGAAATTAAAACATTGCCACTGGCCAGTGTTCTCCTGGACTGGGGTGAAACGGGGGAACTGTGCAACAGGTGGCTGTAGCTAAAACGTTAGCAGTAGATGTGATCCTGGGTAACAATCTCCAACAGGGGATGGTATGTGCAGTTACACGTAGACAAGCAGCAAGGGAAAATAGCAGTTCCCTGAACCCCACAGAAACCACTGTGGAAACCACGGAGAGGCTGGTTCCCCAGCTTGTGTCTCCAGGGGAGGCTGATAAAAAGGGGGTAGAAATTTCCCCAGTAGCAAGTGACCACACAGCTATGGAAGGTTACTCCAAAGAGGGAGGGGTGACCAATTGTCAGAGGGTTAGGCTTGACAGTGATCCTGAGGGCCCTGACGCTAATGCTAGGAACCCTAGTTTAGCGACTGAAGGGGACTTGTCCCATGCCCTGGGACTGTGTGAGGGGTTTGCAGCTGCTCAGAGGAGTGACCCTAGTTTAGAGAAGCTGAGGGCTTGGGCAGACTCTGAGGGCACACAGGGAGGTGATGGCAGACATAAGGTTTATTGGGAAAATGGACTTATATATAAATAGGCAGTACAGACAGAGGGAGGGATGCTAGGCAGGCAGCTTGTCATTCCCCAGGGGTATCGTGAGCAGTTGCTCAAAACTGCACGTGATATTCTCTTGTCTAGTCATCTGGGAATTGCACAAACTATGTAGTGGTTGGTCCAGAATTTCTACTGGCCTAACTTCACCCAGCAGGTGAAGGAGTATTGCAGGTCTTGTCACCGGTGCCAAGAAATAGGGAAGGCAGGCAAGAAAATCCAAGCCACCCTGATCCCCTTGCCCATAGTGGAGGAGCCATTCCAGAGGGTGGGAATGGATATTGTGGGGCCTTTAAATACTCCCAGCTCCTCAGGGAAGAGATTCATCCTGACTGTGGTGGATTATGCCACCCGGTACCCAGAGGCAGTCACCCTGTCCTCACTGAGGACAGACAAAGTGGCAGATACCTTACTTGGGATTTTCTCCCGTGTTTGGTTTCTACCAGAGGTAATCACCAATCGAGGGGGTTCCTTCATGTCGGACCTAATGAAATGTTTATGGGAGAAGCGTGGGATGGTGCAGAGATGCACAACACCATGTCACCCACAAGTCAATGAGCCTGTGGAATGATTAAATGGTACCCTAAAGTCAATGCTCCGGGCGTTTGCTGAACAGCATGGGAGGGACTGGGAGAAATACCTTCCCCACCTGTTGTTTTCATACAGGGAGGCGCCCCAAGAGTTGACAGGATTTTCCCCCTTCGAACTCTTCTATGGATGCCGGGTACGTGTGCCCATAGACTTGATCCGGGAGGGCTGGGAAGGCAATCCCTCCACCCAGGGAACTCCCATTGTGGATTATGTCCTTAGGTTTAGGGAAATGCTGAAGGAGCTTATGGGGGCAGCCCAGAGCAACCTGGAAGCTGCCCAACAAAGAAAAAAGGTGCAGTATGATTGCAGAGCCAGAGCTCACTCATACATGGTGGGTAAGGAAGTCATGGTCCTCATTCCAGTCCAGAAAGACAAGCTGCAAGCTGAGTGGGCAGGGCCTTACAAAGTGGTTAGGGAGGTAAATGACGTAGACTACATTATGGAGTTACCTGACAGAAGACAGACTGAAAGGATGTACCACGGCAACATGATGAAGCCATATGCCAATAGGGCTGACATGGTGTTTGCAGTGTGTAGTCATGGGGAGGGGACGGATGAAGGAGACTCCCTTCTGGACTTGCTGGAAGACAGTAAGTGGGAGTCCTCTGTGGAGGCAGTAAAATTGTCTCCCCAACTGAACTCAGGCCAGGTCCAGAAAGTAAGGGAGGTTTTAGCAGACTTTGCCCCCTTGTTTAGTGCCAAGCCTGGACTAACCCCCTTAGCAACACACGATGTGGAAACAAGGACACAGATGCCCATACAGTGGACAGCATATCAGGTGTTGGAGGCTGTCCAAAAGGACATTAAGAAGGAAGTGGAGGAGATACTGGATTTAGGGGTAATCCAGAGATCCCACAGCCTCTGGGCCTCACCCATAGTTCTTGTGCCCAAACCAGATGACTCAACTCATTTTTGTGTGGACTATCATGGACTGAATGCAGTCACGAAGTCGGATGCCCCCCCGATGCCCTGGACGGATGACCTCCTGGACAAGTTGGGAGGGGCAACCTACCTCACGACTGTTGACCTAACTAAGGGGTTACTGGCAGGTAGAATTGACAGACAAAGCTAGGGAGGGGTTGGCCTTCATCACTCTGATAGGCTTATTTGAGTTTAAAGTAATGCCTTTTGGAATGAAGAACACCCCAGCCACTTTCCAAAGGTTGGTGAACCAGGTGTTGAATGGTGCTGAGGAGTAAGCCATAACATACCTGGATGACATTACCATCTTCAGTGCCAGCTTGGAGGAACACCTTTCACACCTTAGGGAAGTGCTGGGCAGGATACAGAGGGCCAGGCTCACTGTCAAAGCCAAGAAGTGCCAGGTGGCCATGGGGGGAAGTGGCATACCTCGGGCATGTGGTAAAGCTAGGGACAGCTCCATCCTAACCAAAGAAAGATAGAGGTGATTCAGGCATGGCCCAGACCACAAACCCAGAAGCAGGTCAGGAGCTCTCTAGGGACAGCAGGGTACTACAGGAAATGTTTATCCAATTACAGTGCTCTGGCTGCTCCCCTATCTGACCTGACAAAGAAAAACATGCCAAAGAAAATTACTTGGGGCCCAGCCTGTGAGGAAGCATTTACCAGACTGAAGGAGGCACTGTGCAGTGCTCCTGTTTTGACAAGTCCAGATTATAGCAAAACCTTCATAGTTCAGACGGACACCTCAGACATGGGTATTGGAGCAGTACTTAGCCAGACGTCTAGCCAAGGGATAGACCACCCACTTGTGTACTTGAGCCGGAAGCTTATCCCCAGGGAGCAAGCGTGTTCCACAGTGGAAAAGGAGGGTCTTGCCATAGTGTGGGCCCTGAAGATATTAGAGCCATACTTGTATGTGCAGCATTTTGTGGTGCAGACTGACCACAACCCCCTTGTTTGGCTAATGCAGGTGGGAAAGAGCAATGGGAAACTACTACGATAGAGTCTTGCTTTGCAAGGATATGATCTGACAAACATACGTAGGGCATGCATTAAGAATCAGAATGCCAATGGGCTGTCTAGAGTCTATGAGGAGTGAACTTATTTGGGAAGCTCATCCCATGTAGGGGATAGATCCCCCAAATTTAGTCTAGGTGGGGAGGAGTGTGATGTAGACCCCCAGTTCTGAGTGCTATATTATATTTTTTTATATAAAATGTATTAATGTCTCTGCTGAAAATTCAAATGCTCTAGGAATGACTTCTCTCATTCCCCCCACCCCAGAGTTTGGCTGACAGATGCAGGCCAAGAGAACTGCTGACAGCATTGTATCACACACTCAGTCTTTTTAGAGACAGTGTGTTGCTGGAAGACTTTTATTAAGGATCCTGTTTCTCTGAGCTAATTACAGAGTTGTTAAGTTAATTTTGTTAAGAGAGAAATCATAAACTATGGTTATGATGTTAAAATAAGGAAAGCTAGAATGTTGCCTATAGGTGTAAGATTGTAAATGACCCTATGAAGCCTGCGTGAAGAGGGTACATCATGAGATCAAAAGAGGTGTAATTGAAACTTGAGTTATGCTAAGGTTGCAGAATTAATACATCCTGTATAGCTGTGTAGTATAGATTAATAAAATTACATCCTGTGGTTGTATAAAAATATATTTTTGTTAGATATTTGACCAGAGGAGGGGCTGGATGACTTCATCATAAAGGAGTTGGCCAATACTGATTGAAAAGATTATTCTCTTTCACTCTAGAGATGCATTTGTATCTGACACTGACTAAGGAAACATCTCAGCACTGTAAACAGGTATTTAGAAAGCTAGACAAAATCTAAAATAATAGTTGTAGGAATTGTACTGTTTTAAACTGTTCACAAGACTGCACTCAGAGTTTGGCACTTTGGGAGTAGAGGGCCTGATCTGCTGAGTGAATTTGTGACAGGGGGCACAGATGGGGTGATAGAAGATGACAGAGTGAGGGAGGTATTACTAGCACTTAAGGTAGACAAGTCACTGGAACCAGATGGCATACACCCAAGGGTACTAAGGGAGCTGGCAGAGGAGCTTGAGGGGCCACTGGCAGGTCTCTTCAATAGTTCTCTGGAGTTAGGTGTAGTACCACAGGACTGGAGAATGGCACATGTGGTGCATCTCTACAAGAGCAGTCCCAGGGATGACCTGGGGAACTACAGGATGGTTAGTCTGGCTTCAATCGTGTGCAAAGTTATGGAGACCATACTTAAGAAGAGATTGTTAAGGTACATGGAGGAGAATGGTCTACAGGATGAAAGGCAGCATAGATTTGTGGGAGGAAGATCATGCCCAATGAACCTGATGAACTTCTTTAACTGGGTCACCAGGGCAGAGGACAGGGGCCAAGTGGGGGACATCCTTTACCTGGACTTCAGCAGGGCCTTTGACTCTGTGCCCCACAAGAGGTTAATCAGGAAACTGGCAGATCTCAGGGCTGGGGAGCAAATGACCAGTTGTGTAGAAAGCTGGCTGGGGGACAGGACTCAGAGGGTGATGGTAGGGGGAGAGTTATCCAGCACCAGCCCCAGAGAGGTTACCAGCAGGGTCCCACAAGGTTCAGTGCTGGGGCCATTGTTGTTCATTGTCTTCATCAATGATATTGAGGAGGGCATTAAGGGCAAAATGTGCCTATTTGTGAATGACACCAAGCTCTGTGGAAAGGTGGACGCAGTGGAAGGGATACACAATCTGGGGAAAAGGTTTCAGAAAACTTGAGAGATGGACAAGGATCTGGCAACTTGGCTTTAATGCCAAGAAATGCAAAGTTATGCACGTTAGAGTCAGGAACCCAAGGACTGACTATTACCTGGGAGACCTGGTAGCAGCAACAGAGCTGGAAAAGGACCTGGGTATGATGATAAATAGCAACCTGAAGCACTCCTTGCAGTGCAAAAAGGCAGCAGAAAATGCAAACTGGATGCTGGGGTGTCTAGCCAGAGGAATCAACAGTAGGTGGAAGGAAGTTCTACTGCCCTTATACAGGTCACTGGTGAGACTGCATCTAGTGTATAGAGTAAAATACTGGTGTCTATACCTTATGAAGGACATGAGCCCGCTGAAGAAGGTCCAGAGGAGGGCAACCAAGATGATCATGGGTCTCCAGGGTATGTCTTATGAGAAGAGGCTGGAGGCCCTGAGAATATACTCCCTGGAGGAGAGGAGGCTGAGAGGGGACATGACAGAGACCTTCAAATACTTGAAGGGAATAAATAGGGTGGATAGGGAGGGTCTCTTCAAATTAAAAAACAGCCACACCATGAGAGGACACAGGCTAAAGTTGGGGGGGGGGAGGTTTAGGAAGGATGCTAGGAAGCATTTCTTCATGGAGAGGATGGTGGCCAATTGGAATGCAATGTCAGAGGAAGTGGTCTCATCAAAGACAGTGGGCAGCTTTAAGAAGGCCTTGGATAAGCGTAAGGGGAAACCATAGGACCGGGAGGGCACATAGGGTGGAATGGGAGGCCCGGGGATAGGAGGAGGCAGGGTCAGTGACATACACTAGGGACTCTGCAATATGAGCAGACTCAATAGACCAAATGGTCTTCTGCTGGCTCTTTCATATATTCGTAAGATAACTTGTGAGATTTTTTATTATTTAGCAAGTGTTAGTTTCTTCCTATGCAGATTTTACTCAGGAAGAAGACACGGATTAATTGTAAGATCATACTGGTGGATCACAATATTGCATATATAAAATTTACAATTTATTCCTGCCAGAAGTGTCTATTTCTGAAAAAAAAAGACTCAAGAAAGACAAATAGACATTTTTAGTTTGAAATATAATGGGCTCCTAAATAGTCAGCATTTTCTTACATTAGAACAATTCTACCGAATTCTTTTTCCTAGCAGTCTGAAAAGTAACACAAAAACATAGAATTTAATGGCTCATCCAGTCTGCCCATTTCTCCCTACTTACACTGTTACCGCAGACTTTGCCTGATCTACAGCTCTTTCTCCCCCCCTTTTCCTTTCCACTATGATTTCCTTGTGCTTATTTTGGGGCTGACAGCTTTCAGAGCACAAACCACCAGGTCTGTTTTGGGGCTGGGGAGGTTTACCTGTGTCTGACTTGGATGTGTGGATTTTTCTGTTTGATTAGCAGGGTATTTTCTCTGTCAAATTGTTAGGTAGGGCATCTTGCTGACAGGAAGGCACTCATCGCAGCGGTGGGTCAGAGCTTTTAGCTGATTGTTTTGTGAGGGCACAGTTTAGGCCCAACCCCTTCCCACCCTCACCCCACCCACCCCTGGAAATAGTTCTTTTACCTGGGGTTCTGACATCATTTCTCAAGTGAGTCAAGAGTGCAAGGTTATCACTGTCATATCCTCTCTAGCACACTGCACTGACAATATAAGCATACACATTGTATAATATATATATATATATTATATATATATATATATATATATATATTTATATAATAAACCAATCACACACAGACACACACACACACACAAAAACCAAAAAACAAAAACCAAAAAAAAAATGTGGGGAGTAGTGCACTGTAATGGCTGTGGGGCAGCAGACTTCCAGGAGTCTTTCTGCAGGCTGAGATGCTGCCCTATTTGCAGACAACTCTCTGCTCTGAGGGAGGAAGTTGCCCGTCTTCAGGCCACACTGAACAGTAGTAGGGGAACCTTCTCCCAGACCACAATGGACGGTAGGAAGGGAACCTCCCCCATCCAGGGAGCACCAGAGCCACCACCACTACCTCAGCAGTTGCGAAGAAAGCACAGCAGTTGGACCACAGTGGGCTCAGGGAGGGTGAGGATGGTGGAACAGAGGCACACGCAGTCAGTTGTTCCACACCACAATCCATACACCATTCTGGGGGAGCATAGCTCCCCTATTGATGCACCCGCAGAGGAGACTAAGGAGGCTGAGGACAACTGTCACAAGGGAGGCCCACAGGAAGGAGGCAGAGGACACCACAAGGAAAGGAAGCAGCTCCTTGTGGGTGACTCAGTTATTAGGGGGATAAAACTGGGGGGAGCAGGGAAAACTGAAGTAAGGTGCCTGCCTGGTGCCATGGCTTGGAGAGACAGGAAGCGCATCCTCGGGATCACAAGAACAGCTGCACGGGAGTCTGAGCTGGACGTCATTGTCCACCTAGGGACAAATGACTTGGCTCATCATGAGATTAGAGCAGTGCAGAAGGACTTTGTGGAACTGGGGAGGGGCCTATGACAAGTAGCACACACAATATCCTTCTCTGAGGTGCTGCCTGTCAATGGCATGAGTGAGGCGAGGGTACTTTGCACCATGAAGTTTAATGAATGGTTGAAAAAATGGTGTGGAGCACAGGGGTTTGGCTTCATTGGGGACTGGGGTTCCACCTGGAGGGACACCAGCCTATACTGGCAGGATGGTCTGCATCTGTCCAGGAAGGGAACAAGTCTTTTGAGCAATCGGTTTAAATGCTTCATTGGCAAACTTTTAAACTAGTCAAGGGGGGAGGCACTGATAAGCAGCAGGAAAATCCCAGCCTCTCCCTACAAAACAGGGTACTAAATGAGAAAAAGACCGAGGTAGAAAGGTCAGTGGGGGATGCTGCAAAAGAAGGTAAAGCCATCAAAAAATGGAGAGCGATGAGTACCAATGCTGGTAGTCTGAGTAACAAGCTTCCTGAATTAGTGGCCTTGAAGGAGGAGGAACATCCAGATATCGTGGCAGTCACAGAAACATGGTACACACAAAACCATGACTGGGACGTAAACATTCCAGGATACACTATCTACAGGAGGGACAGGGAGGGTAAAAGAGGAGGAGGAGTAGCTCTTTACATAAGGGAAGGAATCAAAGCAACAGAACAAAAGGGAAAACAGGGAGGAGAAGAAGCTCAGTGGGTAAATTTGGAGACTGGTAATGGCACCACAATCCGCACAGGGGTTGTATACAGACCTCCTTCTCAGGGGGAGGAAATGGACAAGGAAATGATAAAAAGAATACTTAGAATGGCAGAAAAAGGGAAGATATTGCTGATGGGTGATCTGAATATGCCAGATGTTAACTGGAGTGCAGTTGCAGCAGCCATTTCAAAGAGTGGGGTTATTCAAGATGCCCTACAGAGGGCATGGCTTAGACAACTAGTATTGGAGCCCACTCAAGAGGGAGCAATCTTAGACCTGGTTCTCTCAAATGGAGATGAAGGGAGGATCACAGATGTAGAAGTGGGTAGCCATCTAGGAACTAGCGACCATCGAACAGTATGGTTCACAATAAACACAGCAATAGAGTCAAGCCATACAAAGGCAAAAGTACTGGACTTTAGGAGGGCTGACTTTGCCAAAATGGGTGAGTGCCTAAGGAATGCACTAGCAAATGGGCAGGAAGAAGGGGTGGAAGAACAATGGGGAATAATAAAAACTGCCATCACAGAGGTAACAAGCCTTTGTGTGAAGCAAATGAACAAAATGAAACGATGTAAGAAACCACTGTGGTTCTCAAAGAAAGTGGCAGTGAAGGTTCAAGAGAAAAGGAAAGCATTCAGGAAGTACAAGGAATCACAGAAGGAGCAGGACAGAGAACTGTATCAGTTAAAGCAAAAGGATGCTGAGAAGGCAGTCAGAGCAGCAAAGGCCCAAACCGAGGAAAAGATAGCCAACTCAGTTAAGAAGGGGGATGAAACCTTTTATAGGTACATCAGGGAGCGAAGGAAGACCAAGGGAGAGTTAGTGAGGCTTAATAAAGGGGGGAGGGTGGGCAGAGGGTGACTGTGAAAAGGCAGAAATACTAAAGAAATATTTTTGCTCAGTATTTACAAAGGAAGAGGGGAAGGTACCTAAAACAAACAGCAGAAACACTCTGGATACAGAAGTTGATACCAGCCCATTTACACATGAAAGGGTTCTGAAAGAACTCTTAAAACTGAAGGTGGACAAAGCAATGGGGCCTGATGGGATTCATCCTAGAATTCTAAAAGAACTAAGGGCAGAACTAGTGACACCACTGACTACCCTCTTTAACAAATCATGGGAGGATGGGGTGGTACCCGAGGACTGGAGGAGGGCAGATGTGATTCCCCTTCGCAAAAGTGGGAGCAAGGCAGAAGCAGGAAACAACAGACCTGTTAGTTTAACCTCAGTGGTAGGGAAAATGATGGAAAGAATTGTTGAGTATCTAGAGGCCAGAGGGGCACAGGACCCAAGGCAGCATGGATTCACAGCGGGAAGGTCATGCCAGACAAATCTGATAGATTTCTTTGACTGGGTGACCAAAGTAGTAGATCAGGGAGGGGCTGTGGACATGGTCTACCTAGACTTTAGCAAGGCATTTGACACAGTCCCACACAAAAGATTAATATACAAGTTAGCCAGCCTGGGAGTGGGTCCCAAGATGACAGCCTGGGTAAAGAATTGGCTGGAGAATAGGACACAGAGAGTAATAGTAAATGGAGTCCACTCTGAAGAAATGGGGGTTACTAGTGGGGTACCGCAGGGTTCAGTATTAGGACCGGTCCTCTTCAATGTCTTTATAAGCGACATTGCCGAGGGACTGGAAGGAAAAGTATGTCTATTTGCAGATGACACAAAGATCTGCAACAGAGTTAATGCACAAGGTGGGGTGGAAAGGATGAGAAGGGACTTGGCAAGGTTGGAGGAATGGTCAAATGTATGGCAGCTTAGATTCAATGCTAAGAAGTGCAAGGTAATGCACCTGGGAAACAAAACCCAGGGAAGAGTACACAATGGGGGTGAGATACTAACAACAACAAAATGGAAAGGGACCTGGGGTAGTCATATCAGATGACCTAAAGGTGGGCAAGCAATGTGAGGGCAGCAAGGAGGGTTGGGAGATACTGGGATGCATAGGAGAGGCATCACCAGTAGAAACAGAAAGTTATTATCCTCTGTACAGACAGTTGGTGAGACCCCATCTGGAGTACTGCGTGCAGTTCTGGAGACCCAATCTCTGCAAAGACATAGACAGGATGGAAGCTGTCCAGAGGAGGGTACTAAAATGGTGCAAGGTCTGCACCAGAAGACATATGAAGAGAGACTTAAGGAGCTAAATATGTATAGCCTCAAGGAAAGGAGGGAGAGGGGGGACATGATAGAAACGTTCAAGTACCTCAAGGGAATCAACAAAGTCCAAGAGGGTAGCATCTTTCAAAAAAAGAGGCGTGCAAGAACAAGGGGGCACAATCTGAAGATAGAAGGGGGAGTGGCTCAGAGGTAGCTTAAGGAAGTATTTTTTCACAGAGAGGGTTGTGGATGCATGGAACGGCCTTCCGGAGGAGGTTGTGGAGTCAAAAACAGTGGTGGAATTCAAGCACGCATGGGACAGTCATAAGGCAATTCTAGGGGGTGGGGGTAGGAAGAAGTAGGCTGCTGGTTAACTAGGATCTGCAACTTATCCATTAGGTAGGGAAATGGGCAGACTGTGTGGGCCAAGCGGTCCTTATCTGCCATCAAAATCTATGTTTCTATGTTTCTATCCTATGCATTCTTGAATCCCGCCACTGCTTTCACCCCATCCACCTCCACTGACAGACTATTTCAAGAATCAACTACCCTTTCTGTGAAGAAGTGCTTCTTCACATCTCTCCTGAATCTATCCCCTTCCACCTTCTTAGTATATCCCCTTGTTATTGAGCACCTTTTTTTCTGAACAATACTTTCCTCCTGTACCTTATTTACTCCTGTGAGGTTTTAAGAGGTCTCTGTCATATCTCCACTCTCCCTCCTCTCTCCCAGAGAGTACATATTTAGGTCCTTTAATCTTTCCTCTTATGGCTTCTGATGCAGACCCTGCACCATTTTAGTTGCCCTTCTCTGTACTGTCTCTACTCTGTCTATGTTCTTCTGGAGATGTGATTTCCAGAACTGGATACAGTACTCTTGGTTGGGCCTTGCTAGTGATCTATACAGAGGTAACACTTACACCACCTCATCTTTCTGCTGGCGATACCCCTCCTTGTGCACACCAGCATCCCACTAGGCCTCTGGGCTGCCTTGCCACACTGCCTGACCACCTTTAGGTCACCAGATATGATTAACCCCAGGTCTATTTCTTGCTTGGTGATCATCAGTACCACCCCACCCATTTTTTGCTCTTCTTCTGGGTTTCTGTGCCCCAAGTGCATTATTTTGCACTTTCTTGCATTGAAACCCAGCTGAAATACCCTTACCACTCATCAAGTTTTCTCAGGTCACTGCTCATCCTTTCCACACAGATACACACCCAGAGTGGCAAGGCAAGGCAAAATTATTTAAGAGACGCCCAATCCTGGAGGCTCTGGGTGCCGTACAAATTATAAAAGCATTGTACAAAAAAGCATTCATACAAGATGAAATAATAAATCACAAACTATGAAATAAATCTTACTCTAAACATCAAATGCTTGTGAGAATAGTAGTGTCTTCAAGCGGACCTTAAAAACATCTATAGTGGGGGCCTCTCTGACCAAAGCTGGTAAAGAGTTCCATAGAACGGGAGCCGCAACACTAAAGGCTCTGTCACCAGCTGATTTAAGCCTCATTTTAGGAATGGTCAGGAGGCCACCACTGGAGGATCAGAGAGGGTGGATAGAGGGAGTAGGTGTCAGGAGGACTGACAGGTAACAAGGGCCCTGCCCATGTACGGCCTTAAAGGTGAGAAGATCCACCTTAAAGAGGATTCTCCACCTGACTTGCAGCCAGTGCAATTCACACAGTACCGTTGTAATATGACAGAATTTTTGCTGCCCAGTCAATAACCGGGCAGCTGCATTTTGCACCAGCTGCAGTCTGCGGAGAAGTCCCGCTATGACCCTGAGATAGAGCGCATTACAGTAGTCCAGCCTAGATGTGACTAAGACATGTATCAAGGTAGGGAGGTCCAGAGACGGAACAAGGGGCTTAATCCTGGCAATGTTTCTGAGATGGAAAAAACAGGTATGAACCACAGAAGATATTTGAGCATCCATGGTCAGGTTCCTGTCCAGAATCACTCCAAGATTATGCACTCAAGAGGAGGCCTTCAATGACACAGCTCCAAGAACAAGTCCAGTTGCTGAGGCAGAGGCCATCCTATCACGAACTCTGTTCGACTCCACTACCAATACCTCCATCTTGTTAGGGTTCTGTCGCAACCAGCTGGAAGTCATCTAGTCATTTATCTCGGTCAGACAGATATTTAGCACATCCACTGTGTTAGATGTTCCTGGGGCACAGGACAGATATAGCTAAGTATCATCGGCATAGCAATGAAAACTCAAGCCATACTTCCTAATGATCCCCCTCCAGGGGCAGCATGTACACTGCGAACAACATTGTGCCCACCCTATTGCAGATTTTGGTGTCATCCACAAATAGGCAGATCTTCCCTTCCAGCTCCTTTGCAATATCACCGATAAAGACATTAAAGAGGACTGGGCCCAGCACAGATCCCTGTGGCATCCCGTTGATCACCCTCCCTTCCTCTGAGTGAATTTCGCTAACCACTACCCTCTACCCTCTGCCACCTATCCCCTAACCAATTTCTTACCCAGTTTACCACATTTGGACTTACTTCTAGGCTACCCAACTTGCTTGCTACTCTCCCATGTGGAACAGTGTCAAAAGCCTTAGTGAAATCTATGTAGGCTACATCCCCCACTCACCCTGATCTAGTTCCTTGGTCACCCAGTCAAAGAAGTCTATCAGATTCATCTGACATGCCCTCCTTCCCATGAATCCAATCTGCCTTGGGCCTTGTAACCCACTAGATTCAAGATGTTCTACAATCCTTTCCTTCAGCAGTGATTCCATTAACCTTTCCACCACATAATTTAATTACATCATGTCAATCATGTTTCTGAAAAGGTCTCTCCACTATTTCAGCTTTGTTGGAGTTTAATGACCTTGTGAATACATCTTTGCATGAAGGTCTGGAAACTGCAGTGGTATTTGTGGATTTATCAAAGACCTTTGACCTGGTGAACCACCCCCTTTTTTTGCAAACAGCTGAAAAAATGGGGATTACTGAAGGTCCAAAGGATTGGTTGAATTCTTACTTGGAAGGTCATATACAGTATGTTGCAACCCCATTCAGCAGGTCAGGCCCTCTGCTCCCACAGTGCCAACCTCCGTGCGCAGTACTGTGAACAGGAACAGAAACAGGGTAATCCTCCTGTCTGTTTTGTGGGTTCGAATCTAACTTTGGTCTCAATTTTTGGAGGAATTAAAACTGTGAACCTCTTGCTAGCATACCCAATGTACAGGCTCAGAAAATTCTGCTCTTCGGAAGAGTCAGATATCTTTCACCTATGGGCACCTAACCAGGTGTACAAAATGAACCCTTAAAAACTCTATTAAAGACCTCAGATTAAACTCTTACCTTTTTCCAGTTTGGTAAACCAGTAAGCTTTTGCACAGTGTCAACTTTGCCATATATGCTTCACTTGTCAAATAAAGAATTTCAAAGGCACACCAAGTAGTCTTTTTAAAGTTGAGGTTGACTTAAAAATAGATAAAAATGTAAAATGAAAATGCAGAACAATATATCACAAAAACATACAATCACTTAAAAAAAGGGTTAAAAAGTACAAAATTCCTACCGCCTGACAATTAGACTTGTATAGCTAATGTATCTCTTCTAATAGTGCTAGAGTAGATGTTTCTTCTTCAGAGCCCAAACATGTATATCATATAAAGGTCAGTCACAGCATAATTAAAACACTGTCTTGAACCTGCCTTCTCCATGTTGTCATCATCTAGCTCCTCCTTTTCAGGATATACAATATAATATAAAAATATATATGTATGTATATATATGTGTGTTATATATAAATATATATATATATATATATATATATATATATATATATATATATATATATATATATATATATATATATATATATGCAGAACAGAAAGTTTCATCAAGAGGCATTGAATTCTGTGATTTCAGCAAAACTCATTTTCCATATGATGACACTCTTAATTAAGACTGTGAGTTTCCAGTGTCTTCTTTCACCCAGGAGCAGTTTCTTGCTTTCACAGACATCAAAGAGCTTTTACAACTTGGCAGTTTTCTCACCTAGCTGTAACAGTTTTTCCAGCTCCAGTTGAAATTAACTGCCCTTCCTGAGGACGTCATAAAATGGATATTTTAGTTCTTAGCTTCAAACAACCCAGATCCTAAATAAATAGAATAATAGATAGACGAGTGTCTATTACAAGGAAGTAATACCATCGAGAGGTTCTGGGGACAAGGGAACCTCAAGAGTGAAGCTCAAGAAGTTCCCTTGTCCCCAGAACCTAGAGATGGTATTACTCCCGAGTGATAGACACTCGCCTATTTTTTATTTTTTGTAATATATAGATGCGAGGGTTGGTTTTTTTTTACCCGTTTTTGTGGTGCTGTGAGGCTAAGTTCCCACCGCAGTGAGGGCTCACTCTCACCATGTACACCCTACTCGCTCACCTGCTCACCCACTAGCTTGGTTGGTCTCATGCCTTTTCTTTCGTAGGCTGTCTTACCATTACTTACTTTCTTGTTGAAGCTTATAAAGGATAGGTAGGAAAAAGGCATGGGTACTGAACTGAAGGAATGATTTTCTCTCGCTAAGCGAGAGACGCCCGCCATGTTTTTTAAATAATTGGCTCACCCACAACGAAACCGCGTCCAATCAGGAGGTACGGTTTTAGTAACGTCACCATGCACAACTCTGGCGATGGCAGGAAGAAGCCTACAGTCTTGAGTTTGCACTCTTAAGGTTTTGTGATAATACTGTTGTTCAGAGCTCAAACGATAGTATTATGAGCTCCGAACAATAGTATTATCACTTGCCAACGATACTATTATCACTTTGGCTCCGGTGTATTACCAGAAATTTTTTATATGCTTTTCAATAGTATTATTTTAAATATCCATATGTTACAAGGCTATAAAATGCGAGTTTTTGCAAGTTAATCATCTTACAGAGATCTGCTGTTTAACATATAGTCTGCCGTTTGAAGTGAAACCTGGGGGGGTCATCCAGGAGCACATCATTTCTCATGACAGACAATCACACTATATTTTTATTTTACAAAAAATCAGAGTAATCAGAACCAGCTGTCCAAGCGTCACAACCCTCCCTACCTAGACTGAATTTGGGGGCTCTATCCCCTGCATGGGATAAGCTTCCCAAATCAGTTCACTCCTCATAGGTGCAAGACAACCCATCTGAGTTCTGATTTTTCCCTCCAGCCCTATGTAGAATTGTCATGTCATACCCTTGCAAAGCAAGACTCCATCTTAACAATCTACCATTATTCTTACCCATTTGCGTCAGCCAAACCAGGGGGTTGGGGTCAGTCTGTACCACAAAATGCTGCCCATATAAGTATGGCTCCAACTTCTTTAGGGCCTACACTATGGCAAGACACTCCTTTTTCATGCTAGAGTATGCCTGCTCCCTGGGAAGTAACTTTTTACTCAGGTATGCTACCAGGTGATCTTTCCCTTGGTTGAATGTCTGACTCAGTACCTGCCCCAATACCCACATCTGAGGTGTCAGTCTGAACTATAAAAGGTTTTCTATAGTCAGGACTTGTCAAAACTGGAGCACTGCACAGTGCCTCCTTCAATCTGGTAAAGGCTTCCTTACAGGCTGGGTCCTAGGCAATTTTCCTTGGCATCCTTTTCTTATCCAGGTCAGATAGGAGAGCAGCCAGGGCACTGTAATTGGGTACACATTTTCTATAGTACCCTGCTGTCCCAAGAAAACTCCTGACCTGCTTCTGCATTTCTGGTCTAGACCATGCCTGAATTACCTCTATTTTTATTAGGTTAGGACGGAGCTGTCCTTGGCCTACCACATGCCCGAGGTATGCCACTTCTCCCATGGCCACCTGGCACTTCCCAGCTTTGACAGTGAGCCCGGCCCTCTGTATCCTGCCCAGCACTTCCCTAAGGTGAGATAGGTGTTCCTCCCAGCTGGTACTAAAGATG
Source organism: Neoceratodus forsteri (assembly GCA_016271365.2). NCBI lineage: Eukaryota > Metazoa > Chordata > Ceratodontiformes > Ceratodontidae > Neoceratodus > Neoceratodus forsteri. Next base: position 1,267,298,534 of record CM057449.1, on the reverse strand, counting down.
GCAATGTCATCCAGGTATGCCATGGCCTACTCCTCAACATCATTTAACATCTGGTTCACCAACTTTTGGAAAGTGGCCGGGGTGTTCTTCATTCTGAAAGGCATTACTTTAAATTCAGATAAGCCTGTCGGAGTGATGAAGGCTGATCTCTCCCTAGCTCTGTCTGTCAACTCTACCTGCCAATACCCCTTGGTCAGGTCAATGGTCATAAGATAGGTCGCGGCCCCAACTTGTCCAGGAGTTCATCCATTTGGGGAATCAGATGGGTGTCTGACTTTGTAACTGCATTCAGTCCACAATAGTCCACGCAGAAATGAGTAGAACCATCTGGCTTGGGCACAAGGGCTACGGGTGAGGCCCAGGGGCTGTGGGATCTCTGGATTAATCCTAAATCCAGCATCTCCTTCACTTCCCTCCTAATGTCCTTTTGGACAGCCTCTGACACCTGATATGCTGTTTGCCGTATGGGTGTTTGTGTCCCTGTCTCCACATTGTGCGTCGCTAAGGGGGTTAGTCTAGGCTTGGTGCTAAACAATGTGGCAAAGTCTGCTAAAACCTCCCTTACTTCCTGGATTTTGTCTGGGGTTAGCTGGGGAACAATTTAACTGCCTCCACAGAGGACTCCAGCTTACTTTCTTCCAGAAAGTCCAGAAGGGGGTCTCCTTCGTCCGTCCCCTCCCCAGGACTACACACTGCAAACACCATGTCAGCCCTATTGGCATATGGCTTCATCATGTTGACATGGTGCATCCTTTCTGTCTGTCTTCTGTCACTTAACTCTACAATATAGTTCACATCATTTACCTTCCAAACCACTTTTTGTACGGTCCTGCCCACTCAGCCTGCAGCTTGTCTTTCTGTACCGGAATAAGGACCATGACTTGCTGACCCACCATGTACGAGTGAGCTCTGGCTCTGCAGTCGTACCACAATTTGTGCATCTGTTGGGCAGCTGCCAGGTTGTTCTGGGCTGTCCCCATATGTTCCTTCAGTCATTCCCTAAACCTAAGGACATAATCCACTATGGGAGTTCCCTGGGTGGCGTGTTTGCCTTCCCAGTCCTCCCAGATCAAGTCTATGGGCCTATGTACCCAGCGTCCATATAAGAGTTTGAAGGGTGAAAATTCTGTCAACTCTTGGGGCACCTCCCTGTATGCAAACAACAGGTGGGGAAGGTATTTCTCCCAGTCCCTCCCATGCTGTTCAGCAAATTCCCAGAGCACTGGCTTCAGGGTACCATTGAATCTTTCCACAAGCTCATTGACTCGTGGGTGATACAGTGTTGTGCATCTCTGCACCACCCCACACTTCTCCTACAAACATTTAATCAGTTTCAACATGAAAGAACCCCCTCAATCGGTGATAACCTACTGTGGAAACCCAACGTGGGAGAAAATCCCAAGTAAGGCATCTGCCACTTTATCTGTCCTCAGTGAGAATAGGGCAACTGCCTCTGGGTACTGGGTGGCATAATCCACCACAGTCAGGATGACTCTCTTCTCTGAGGATCTGGGGGTGTTTAAAGGCCCCACAATATTCATTTCCACCCTCTGGAATGGCTCCTCCACTATGGGCAATGGAATTAGGACGGCTTGGGTTTTCTTGCCCGCCTTCCCTATTTCTTGGCACTGGTGACAAGACCTGCAATACTCCTTCACCTGCTGGGTGAAGTTAGGCCAATAGAAATTCTGGGCCAACCACTGCATAGTGCATGCAATTCCCAGATGACCAGACAAGAGAATATCATGTGCAATCTTGAACAACTGCTCATGATATCCCTGGGAAATGACAAGCTGCCTGCCTAGCATCCCTCCTTCTGTCTGCACAGCCTGAGTATACATCAGTCCATTTTCCCAATAAACCTTATGTTTACCGTCACCTTCTTGTGCTCTGTCAGTCTGCCCAAGCCCTCAGCTTCTCTAGGCTAGTGTCATTTCTCTGAGCAGCTGCAAACTCCTCACACATTCCCAAGGCATGGGACAGGTCCCCTATAGTCACTAAACTAGGGTCCCTAGCACTACCATCAGGGCACTCAGGATCACTATCAATCCTAACCCTTGGGCAATGTGTCACCCCTCCCTCCTCGGTGCAACCCTCTGTAGCTATGTGGTTAACTGCTACCGGGGAAATTTCTACTCCCTTTTTGTTAGTCTCAATATCAGGAGATGCAGGCTGGGGAACCAGCCTCTCAGTGGTTTCCACAATGGCTTCTGTGGGGATCAAGGAACTACAATTTCCCCTTGCCACTTGGCTATGGGTAACTGCACACACCATCCCTTGTTTGAGATTGTTGCCCAGGATCACATCCACTGCTAAGGTTTTGGCTACAGCCATCGGTTGCACAGTTCCCTGTTTCACCCCAGTCTAGGAGAACACTAGCAAGGGGCAATGTTTTCTCCTCACCAGTAAAGTCCTGTACAGTGATGTATTTATTGGACATAAGCTGACCAGGCTCTACTAGATCCCCCTTTAGCAAGATCAGTGAGGCCCCTGTGTCCCTTAACCCTTGTGTCTGTACACCATTCACCATGACTGGGTGCATGTGCTCCCTCATGTTCACAGGCATGCTTCCAGGGCCACACAAACAACCCACTTCTTTTCTAGCCCCCTGTTGCTCACCTTTTTGGGACAGTGTCTGGCAATATGCCCAGTTTCTTTACACAACCAACATTCATTTCTTTTCTCAGAAAATATCTTCTCTGAAACCTGGGACTAACTGATTTCAGTGGAGGCAGTGAGGGTTTTAGCTGCCCTGAAGGTGTGCTTTTCCCTTTCTGCAGTACTAATGCCCACCCAATTTGCTCTCAGAGCAGGTCTGCTCTTGGCATAGTGGTCCAAGAGTTCAGCAGCCTCTTGCACTGTTTTGGGATCTCGGTCCTCCAGCCAGCTTTTCAGCTGTGCTGGGCATGCCTAGAAAAACTGTTCTAACAAAATCACATTTTCAATTTTATCAACAGAGTTTGCTTCAATTCCTTCCCACCAATGTTTTAAAAACTGATGTTGTTTCATGGCTAGCTCCTCGTAGCTCATGTCAGGGCTTCTCCTGAGCTTACAGAATTTAGCTCTGTATGATTCAGCAGTTAATTCAAATTTTTTTAACAGTGCAGCTTTAAGTTTGCTGTAATCATTACTGTCCTCATTGTCCATTTGATCCAATGCATCCCGAGCTTTCCCGGTAAGTAGCAAGGATAGCTGGAAGTTCCAGGACTCCCTAGAAATTTTTTGCTGGAATACAACCTTTTTCAAAAGAATTAAAAAAGGCATCCATATCCTCCCCCTCTTTAAATTCAGCTATCAATTTTGAATTAAATTTGTAACCCAGTCCTGTAGTCCCAGTTAAACCCCAGCCACTTACCTACTCTGGTACTGGTGGTTGGAGTCGTAGCTTCTCCAGTTGATGTTGCCTTTGGTGCACATGCTCCTCACTGTCTGCCTACCACTGTTCATGGTCTGTCTCTTGCCATTCTTGCTCCCTATTCTCCTCTGTAGCTCGCTGTTCTCGCTCTGCCTCTTGGCGTTCCCACTCTGCCTCTTGGTGTTCTCGCTCTGCCTCCCTCTGGAACTCCAGCTCCATCCTGCACAACTTAATCTGTAGCCTGAGTACTTCTGACTCCAGAATTCTGATGACCTTCCCCTGCTGCTGTGGCCCTTCACTGGCACTGGCCCTGTTGCCCTCCTCATTGGATCTGGACACTGCACTGGCCGCTAGCCCTTCCACACTCAAGGTTTGGTCCTTTACAGTCACTGTCCATGACTCAATGCTCTGGGTATCTGCTACCATCAGGGCATCCATGAGGTTCTGCTTGATGGCTTTCACCTCAAACGGGACTCTTCTGTCCCTGCACAGCTGCTTTAAGTAGTCTACAGTGTGTCTGCTGTAGTTGGAAGCCATCTTGTTCCCTAACTATGGCTATTCTGACTTGCACTTTAGAGAAAAAATAAAACAGGTAGGAACTTGACTGTACGCCAAGTTATATAGTTCTGTTTCCTTTTTTTAAAAATAAATCACTGCCTTTTTCTTTTTTTTGCAAGTGAGCTGACAGTATCAAGCCCACACACTGAACAGTAAAAGCTTGTACTACCAAACTTATGCACACCACTGCCAACCAATCTGTCACAACCTTGCTCAGCATGTCAGGCCCTCTGCTCCCACAGTGCCAACCTCCAAGCACAGTATTGTGAACAAGAAAAGAAACAGGGCAACCCTCCTGTCTGTTTTGTGGGTTTAAATCAAACTTTGGTCTCAAATTCTGGAGGGAGTCAAATTGTGAACCTCTTGCTAGCATACCCAATGTACAGGCTCAGAAAATTCTGCTCTTCGGAAGAGTCAGATATCTTTCACCTATGGGCACCTAACCAGGTGTACAAAATGAACCCTTAAAAACTCTATTAAAGACCTCAGATTAAACTCTTACCTTTTTCCAGTTTGGTAAACCAGTAAGCTTTCGCACAGTGTCAACTTTAACCATATATGCTTCACTTGTCAAATAAAGAATTTCAAAGGCACACCAAGTAGTCTCTTTAAAGTAGAGGTTTACTTAAAAATAGGTACAAATGTAAAAGGAAAATACAGAAAAATATATCACAAAAACATACAATCACTTAAAAAAGGGTTAAAAAGTACAAAATTCCTACCACCAGACAATTAGACATAAATTATATACCTAATGTATCTCTTCTAATAGTGCTAGAGTAGATGTTTCTTCTTCAGAGTCCAAACATGTATATCAGCTAAAGGTCAGTCACAGCATAATTAAAACACTGTCTTGAACCTGCCTTCTCCATGATGTCATCACCTAGCTCCTCCTTTTCAGGATATATAATAGATATACAGAACAGGAAGTCCCATCAAGAGGTATTAAATTCTATGATTTCAGCAAAACTAATTTTCCAGATGATGACACTCTTAATTAAGACTGTGAGTTTCCATTGTCTTCTTTCATCCAGGAGCAGTTTCCTGCTTTCACAAAGACATCAAAGAGCTTTTACAACTTGGCAGTTTTCTCACCTAGCTGTAACATAGTGTTTCCATCTCCAGTTGAAATTAACTGCCCTTCCTGAGGATGTCATAAAATGGATATTTTAGTTCTTAGCTTCAAACAACCCAGATCCTAAATAAGGCTATAAAATGCAAGTTTTTGCAAGTTAATCACCTTACAGAGATATGCTACTCAACATATATCCTGCCCTTTGAAGTGAAACCTTGGGGGCGAGGGGGTCATCCAGGATCACATCATTTCTCATGACAGACAATCACACTATATTTTTATTTTACAAAAAATCATAGAGTAATCAGAACCAGCTGTCCAAGCATCACACAGTATGTTTCAATGAAAGGGGAAAACTCCTGAACATGGGCAGTAACTAGGGGAGAGCCACAGGGGTCCATTTTAGGACCCCTGTTATTTTTGATCTTTAACAGCCTCCCACCAGTCATACTGCATTCAAATATACAGTTGCATGCAGATGATACTGCTTTAATAGTTACAGGTCATAGTAGTAGTGAATTAGAAACTTAAATACAGCTGGATTTCAACAACATGGGGGGGTTCAACAGGTCGGGCCTAGCGATGTATACAAAAAGAAACAAAATTACTATATTTTGGGTAAAATTTGAAAAGAAATAAACAGTTGAGAATCAAAGTAAATAATAATGTTGTTTTAGAACAAGTGACTGAATATACATACCTGGGAATTACTTTTGACCAGAATATGACTTTTTCGAAACACATAGGGGAGTTAATTGAAAGGATAAATAAAAGGGTGGGACCCCATAGAAGAACAGGTAAGTGCTTAACAGAAAATAGTAGAAAAAGGGTTGCAGAACAATTAGTTATTCCAGTACTGACTTACAGGGACCTTTCGTACCGTACTGCAAACAAGACATTATTAAACAACTTAGAATGTATTACAGGATTGCAAGTATGTCTTGCGGTGTAGTCCAAGAACACATCACTGTAGTTTGTTGATTTCTTTGAAATGGTTACCACTTGAAACAAGATGTAGTACAAAATGGCAAACATTAATTTACAAATATTATATGGACAGTCCTGAGCATTATATAAATAAAAATGTATTTGGAGGGTGTTATCAAACTGAATTAAGACAAAAGAGATCAAACTACAAAAATAAAATCCTCATTACTTTTTCTAAATATAAATATGGGGAAAAGACATTATGTCATCAGGCAGCAAAACATTGGAATTGTTTATCAAACTTAGCATGTACATTTCCTTTGTACAGCCAGTTTAAACAGGAATTAATTGCACCAAGCTCCATTATATGTCAATGTCTTAGATGAAAAGTATAGTCTGAATGAACTATAGGATGTCTGGAGAATGTTTTGAACCACAAGGAGTGATCCTCATATATTTATTGTAAAAATATGTATTTTTTTCTGTACCTTGTATTTGTTTTAATGTTTAGGCAACTTGTAAGGAACAGGACAATTCTTGTAAACTAGACTAACCAGCCTAAAGATTTGCTTTCCTGTATAAAAATAACGTTTTTACTACTACTGCTACCGATGTTAGGCTGACTGGCCTACAGTTGTTAGCTTGTTCCCTGCTACCACATGTGTGAAGTGGGACTACATCTGCCCTCCTCCAGTCCTCTGGAACCACTCCTGTTTCCCCCTCAGTTCCCTTGGATGCACCCTGTCACACTTTCAGATTAGCAGGTCCCTTCTGGACTCTTCTCCTAAATCAGAGGAGTGCCCACCTCCTTCAAATGCTCCTGATACTTCTTTGTGGCCTCTTCCCTCCTCCTTCCCCTGTGAACACTAAACAAAAATACTTGTTCGGATGTCTGCCTTTTCCTGGTCCTCTTCTGCAGGATGTCTGCCTTTTCCTGGTCCCCCTCTGTACAGTCTCCCCTTACATTTTAAACCTTAAACTTTGCACCCCTCTCTTCCTCTTTTTGTTTACATACCTAAAATTGTCTTGTCTCCTTTTGTTTCCTCCTGGGCTAGTCTTTCTTCAGTTTGCACCTTCACCACTCCTTACTGCTCTCCCTGCTTCCCTCTGTTTCCCTTGAAGCACCTCCCTACCCTACTCACACTGTGTCTCCTTATACCTTCTGAATACTACTCTTTTGGCTCTTACCTTTTCTGGCACCTCTTTCTAGAAACGTAGCTGTCTCTCTTTTTCCTCTTACTTTGTTCACTTGCTTGATGCAGAGGTTTGCTGCTTTCACTATTTATTTCAAATTATCTGTCAATTAAGGTGAACACAAGCTTTAAGAAGTTAAATATGAAAATATAAGTAGGGACAATGTGAATCATTCCATAGTTGCATTTACATATCAGTGCACAAATTTTGGGAAAAAAATACAATAGTATGACCACAACTTCCTATCTTTCTTAGTCAAAGCAGACAATGTGGTGTGCCCAAGTGGCTTGATTTTAAATTTCTGCATCAATTTATTTGGAAAGCAGATTGAGCCATGGCTCCTTTGCAATTACATCTTCAATATAAAAACAACACAATATTGCAAGAGTACAAAGTTACTTAAAATACAAATGTAACACACTGTTTTTTTCCCAGACTCAGCCAGTTGGTACTACCAACTTTCTCAAACCCATCAGACACCTGCAAGGGTAATCAGTAGCTGCCACTCCTCAGCCAAGACACTCCTTCGGGGCATCTCCAGGTCTTGATCCCTCCACAACCCCTTTTCACAGAGCACAGTGCTCCTTGTTCAATGGCAACTGACCCACCTCTCTATGTCGCAGCTGAGAACACCTTACCTTAGAAACAGAATATGGTAACTGTAGCCTTCTCTTCAGAGCGTGAAACACAGTTTTGTCAATTATAAATCAGTTAGCTGCACTTCAAAGGACTCAGTCACAGAAACCAACATGAAGTATATAAAAATATAATATTTGAATATGTACAGATATTTACACAGATAATACAGGATGTTACAGCAAGCCTATGGGGAAGAGTTAATTCTACATAAATTAAAAGAAATTGGTTAAGCAGTAGGTTACATACAGGAAAAAGTATCCCTCTCTCTCTCTAGCAAGGTAGAATGGCTTACCACATAAGACACTTAGGTGAACCAGGGCAGACTCAAACCCTTAGATGGTAGCTTGTTTGTATACCCTATCCTGACTGCCTCTTTTAGGCTTTGCTAGACCTTAAGGCCCTCTAGCTGTCCCCCATGACACACCATCCAATATGTCACTCTGACATCATAGATTCATTTTTTGTGTCTTGAGTTAGGTTGGAAAACTGGTCTGATCTGGACTTTTGGACAAATACATCTGTTTTCTGTCCCAAGACTAGAGCCCGGCAGGTCCAACCCACCTCCTTGTTTAGTGCTTGGATGTCTTCAGACCGGTCCTAGCTGAGATTGTCTGGTGTTTGTTGGAGAAGGGTGTGCTCCTGGACTCCTTGAAGGAGGCAGTGGTGATGCCCCTTCTAAAGAAATATTCCCTCAACATGGACTGTCTCACTAACTACAGGCCAGTCTCTAACCTGCCCCTTTTGGGCAAGGTTATGGAGAAGGTAGTCGTGTTGCAGCTTGAAGACCGTCTTACCACCCATGAGGTCTAATATCTTCTCCAGTCCAGTTTCCAGTAGAGGCATAGTACTGAGACTGCCCTTGTTCGGGTGCTAAATGATCTGATAGTGAGAGACCAGAAGAGACATTTGATTTTGGTTCTCACAGATCTCTCAGCAGCATTTGAAACCATGGACCATGGGGTACTATTGGAGCATCTGCAGCTGATCTATGGACTGTCTGGAACAGTCCTCAGATGGTTTCACTCTTTCCTCACAGGCAGGTCTCAAAGAGTGGTGTCAGGAATTTTTTCCTCAACCCCTCTTTCCCTGTCATGTGGGGTACCACAGGGCTCTGTTTTGTCCCCCATGTTGTTCGTGGTGTACATGCTGCCATTGGAAGGGATTATAAGGATGTACAGGCTGAGTTTTCACTGCCATGCAGATGATACTCAGCTGTACATGTCCTTTGTACCTGAGCAAGGTGATGCTATCTCAGTCTTTAATAACTGCCTCACCAAGATCGAGGACTGGATGAATGCCAGCTGGTTAAGATTAAACCCAGAGAAGACTGAAGTGCTGGTTGTGGACTCAGGTCATCAGGTAGAGGGGCTTTCTCCTGGTTATCCTTCTGGTATTATACATGGGGGTGGCCAGTTGATGGCCTCTGAATGGGTGCATAACCTGGGCATTGTGATTGACTCCAAACTGACACTTAAAGTTCATGTGTCAGCCATTGTCAAGATCTTGTTTTACCATCTGGGGAACCTCACTCAGGTAAAACACCTAGTTCTGCCTGAGGCCCTTCCCAGACAAGTCCACACCTTTGTGTCCTCCCGCCTTGACTATTGCAATGCTGTATGCCTAGGGCTTCCAGGGGTGGAGATCAATCACCTGCAGCTAATGCAGAATGTGGCTGCCAGGCTGCTGACTGTCTCATCAAGAGCCAGTCATATTACCCCTGTTCTCCATGAACTGCACTGGCTGCCGGTGTGGTGGAGAATCATCTTCAAGGTCACATTGCTGACCTATAAGGCTCTACATGAACAGGGACCGCGCTATTTGCACGACCTCCTTTGTTCCTACTGCCCCACCGATGAGGGATTGCTGGAGGTTTCCAGGGTCTGCTTAAAGACTTCTGGGGCCAGAGCATTTGCGTTTGCAGCCTCGTCCCTGTGGAATTCTCTACTCGATGGGTGAGAGAATGCCTGTCCACCAAGTATTTTAAATCTTCACTAAAGACGTATTTATTTGAGTTGGCTTAGCCTGATTCATTTTGAATTTTACTGTCAATCTGAATGGAACAGTTCTGATCTATGATTTTTATCTTTATTATTTATTTATTTATTTGTTCTAGGAATTAATACCTTTGAGCCAAAGGCTCTTTTACAAAGGTTCCACATCAATTGGGTACAATGCAAGTGTAGTTACAAAGTAGGCAATTCAGTTGAATATTGTCACAGTCTAGGAGGAGTAACACAATACATTAAAATATAAGAAAACAAGTAACAGAAACAGGGAGAAAAGAAAAAAAATAAAAAATTATATATTATTCATAAACAAAACAACATTAGATAATGGAATAAAGAAGTCTGGAGAGAGAATATACTAATTGAGAGAGTAAGGGGAGGGGGAGGAGCAGTCAATAGTGAGGGAGAGCCTCACGTATGCCTTTGTCAAGAATACTGGGGTCAGGAAAAGGAGGAGAGAAAAATAAAAGAGAAGGGAGTAATTTAATAAAGTTATTTAGTTATTTATCTGATTTAGTTTTGTAAATTCTGTACAGGTGCTTTGGTTTCTGAAAGCGCCTTCTTACAAATAAAGTTTGACTTGACTTGACTTGAGGATGTTTGGTTTAGCTAGCTACTTCTTAACACCAAAAGGGACTTTGAAAATCAGTCATAAATTGTTCAGGGGTCCTGTCATGATAATGGACAGCACAGATAGTAAATTGCCATCAGAGTCAGTGGGTCTGCTCTGATAACAATCTTGACTTTTCTCCCAGTAATGCCATCTTTGTCACTTTAGCAGCTACATTATAACTGATGCTCATGCAGAAAGAGTTGAACAAAAAAAATACAGTGACAGGTATACATAGCAAATTGTTACATCCCCTCCCTGGAGAAAGAAAAAACAAATATTTTAGCCTCCACTAAATAATGTTTTTTTTATTCATGTGAGCCAGCTGGCTCCCCCTGCTATGCCCTCATTTCCCTCTCAAGGTGAACCCAACATGAGTTTCTCCTAGAATCTCCCCTACCAACCAAAAAGGGGACTGCCTATTGTCTGGAAAGCCCATCTGTGTTACCATGCAGCGACCCACTATGTTGCCGCATATCCATATTATAGGACTGCAGCACCAGGCTCCACCTTAGTAATTTTGGGTCATGGCCACTGGTCCTATGCAACCATGTAAGGGCATTGTCATCAGTAACCAGGGTGAACTCCCATCCCTACAGGTAAGGTTGCAGCTTTTGCAAAACCCACACAATCCATGGACACTCCTTCTTGATCATGGTGTAGGCTTCTTCTCTGAGCATGAAAAAAAGAAAACAGTGGCACCGCAGGTATTATAAAAATGAGAATATTTTAATCAGTGCGTATTATATGTACGGCCGTTCAGCAGTACAGACTACAACCTCAACTAGTTTCGCACCAAACGTGCATCATCAGGAGGATGGTCTACCTACAATTCTTGTATATATATAAATTCACGGTTATGAGGTGCTGTCACTTTAATTGTTAGCTTTTTTAAGGGTGTGTATTGTAGGTAGACCATCCTCCTGATGATGCACGTTTGGTGTGAAACTAGTTGAGGTTGTAGTCTGTACTGCTGAATGGCCGTGCATATAATATGCACTGATTAAAATATTCTAATTTTTATAATACCTGCAGTGCCACTGTTTTCTTTTTTTCATTCCCACTTTTACAAGTTGGCACGCACGAGTGGAACTGAGGATTTATTGTACCTAACGATTGTATTCCTTAATGCTCACCAACGGGTATTTTGGGTGCATTATTTTTGGCGTCTGACGTATAATTATGTTGAACTGACTACAGCGGAGCACTCATTTAGGATCTCCATTGGATTGTGTCTCTGTTAAGTTTCAGGTGTCTTACGCACTTTTGGCTGGCTTTATTATAGCAGAGTGTCCACTTAAGAGCCTTCATCGCATCGCATTTTAGCATTTTCGTCGTTTCATGCATTGTGGTCTATTTAATTAAAGCAAAGTGCTTGTTCAGAGCTACCTTGGACTGTGTCCTGAGTATCTGGAATGGAATTGTGGAATTGTGAGTAATTACCCTGATAAGATCTCACTATTCATGGACACATATAAGAGGAACTGAGGCCTTATCGTGTATTTAAATGTCCGTTTATAGCCTTCACTGGATTGTGATTTAAGCATTCAGGCACTTCACACACTGTGGTCTGTTTAATCATAACAGAGTGCCTATTTAGGGCTTTCATCAAATCGCATCTTAAGCGCTGCACTGTGGCCCATTTAAATACAGCAAGGTGTTTGCTTGGAGCTTTCTCGGACTGTGTTTTGAGCATCCGAAGTGGAATTGTGAATAATCATTTTGTAAAGCTTTATTTTGCAACTCACTGTTTGTGGAAACATACGACTGAGGCTTTTTGTGCATTTGAATGTTTATACTGCTCAAAAGCTTATTAACTGGCATTCTGCGTGTGCTGATTATAGCGTGCTGAGCAGCTGTGCATGTGGCGTCTGACGCATACTGATGCTTTCTGGCCGATGTGATTATAGCTGAATGTCTACATAAAACTCATTTCCAACTTGGTCTCAGATATTGAATTCTAATTTGAAATGGAATAATGTACATTTAATCTGAAGATATTCGTTTTGAAGCCTACTTGCAGTTATATTGTGACATTCATTTCTTTTCTGGTCTATATATTGCGACACATGTTTGTCTTTTGAATGGACACTGTCTCTCCATCCTTATATTATATATCTTTTGGATTTGAAACATCAGCCACCAACTCTAGTATTGGGTATGTCCCAGGAGAATTATACAGCGTTTCAATTAGGGGAAGTGACAGGACTTATGTCTACTTCTGCATTCGCTACTAGGGGAGAAGCAGATTTGTTTAAGGAACAACTAAATATTGCTAGTGTGGAAAACTTTATTGAGGAACCTGGAACAGAGACCAACAATACAAATATTGGTATAGATTTGGCCTTCATTCAATTTGAAAGGGCTGCTCTTAAAGGTCGACGTCACTATTGGAATCGAGTATCTTTAGTGGCCTATCTGAAAGTTGGCAGATCTCCTCGGGGGTTACAAGCCCTCAGTGCACAGGGTTATGGTACAGATCGACCATCCTTTGTTTCTGATTGGAATAGAGGGCTACAATTGGGTACAGATGCCTTGATGCAAGCTGTCATTAAGGATTATGTTAACCAGCAACCTATTATTGAAACAGATATTAAAATTAAAGAGGAGATTGTATTGCATTATAAGGAAGATTCTAGATTCCCTATTTATGAACAGCAACTTCAGGAAGTAATAAATATAGAAGAAAATAAAATTAAACAAAGAAAACTGAAGAAATTTGAGCAGGACAAACAAGATTATCTTCTGAACCATGTGTTCACCTGGAACAAGAAACCTAACACGTCAAGGAAACAACAAAAAAAGTTTTTTAGTAACAGAGGTGGTGTATATACAGGGGCAGTTACGGGCCCAAAATCGATCTTGCGCAAAAGAGGCATCTCCCCATCGTCTTCAAACTATACCAGCACAAGTGACTCTGATAATACTGAAGATCCATTTCTGGAAGGCGAACAAGAGGAATTACCAGCTAGACCAACCATCTCTACTCCCACAACGTCCAGATATTTCCAGCCTAGGGGGAGTGAGAAACAAGTACAGTTCCAGGAGCCCAGGAATTTGGGAATTAATATACAAGAGAACCACAGAAACTCCGAGCACCCGTACCATCAACATTATCTCCGGTACACAAACAGACGCAGAGGGGGGTTAAACAATACCAGGCAAGGAAGAGAAAATCGAAGAGGCAGTCGGGGGTGGGGGGCATTAACAACTACTGATGTACCAGAGAATATTGTGGTGAACATATCTCGGGTAACCTTAACTGATATCGAGACTCAGGTGTTACAAAAAGGGTTGACTTATGTACCCACAGCTAATATTAATCATTTTGAAGTTTATTTGGATATTAAGCACCTCTTCAGAACATTGAATCTTAGGACATTCTTTGCTGCAGACATGGGTCACAATACTGTTATTAATTCAAATGATGACTTTGTGGACATAACAGGGGTACCATCAGTAATACTTGGGGGTATTTCCCCTTTAAGACCACTATCTACATTTAATCCACCTTATTCTGATATAGTTAGAATCTTTGAAAGAACTGTACTAAGTGATGTGGAAGCCATTAGTACAAATGAGGGGTCTAACTATGTACATTTATCTAACAATGAAAGGGTGGCAATTAAATCTTTACAGGACAATCCATTATTGGTTATTAAACCTGCTGACAAGGGAGGTGCCATAGTTGTTATGGATACAATGAAATATATTGCTGAAATTAAAAGACAATTGGCAGATTGCAATTTTTATAAGAAACTTCGGGGGGACCCCACTAATAAGTTTAAATTAGATATTGACCAAATGCTTGATTTAGCCCTCCTTGAGGGAACGATAGATCAGAAAGAACATTCTTTTATGGTGATTGCACACCCTGTAAGATCAACAATTTATGTACTGACTAAAATACATAAAGATTTGGAGAATCCCCCTGGTAGACCAATAGTAGCAGGTATTGGCTCGGTGACAGAACCGTTATCACGGTATGTTGATACATATATTAAGCAGTATGTGCCTAAATTACAGTCTTATGTAAGAGATTCAGCTGACATATTGGGAATACTGCAGGAAGTCCAATTAGACTCTGACTCCTTCCTTGTTTAATGGATATAGGGTCCCCATATTCAAACATACCCCATGCACAGGGACTATTGGCATTAGGCCATTGGTTAAGCATGGATTCAACATTGGACAAACAGAAGAAGAGGTTTGTTTTGAATTGTGCTGAAAATGTACTTGAGAAAAATGTGTTTTTGTTTCAGGGGGAGTGTTTTCTCCAGGTTAAGGGTACAGCAATGGGTGCTACATTTGCACTCAACTATGCTAACCTCTATCTGGGAGAAATTGGTGGTCTATGTTGCACAGGTCAATCCATTTTACCATAGGATTGATCTGTGGCGTTGTTTTATTGACGACATTTTCTTGATCTGGAAGGGCACTGCTTGTGAGTTAAGGGCATTTGTCTTATATTTGGAAACCAGCAATCCTAATTTGAAATTCAGTGTAACAAGTGATAAAAATATGGTCACATTTTTGGATCTGGAAATTAGAAGAGATGCCGATGATGGCATACAGACTTCTCTTTTTAGGAAAAATACCGACAGACATTCCCTTTTGAGTGCATCCAGTTGCCATCCAAGATTTATGATTAACAACATTCCCAGAGCCCAATTACTTACGGCACAGAGAAATTGCAGCCTAGATAGTGATTTTGTGAAACAGGGCACAGACATGTGTGACAGATTTTTAGATAGAGGATACTCGAGGCAGTTGGTGGAAGATGCCATGGATGATGTCTCTATTAAAAATCGTGAGGAGGTAATGAAACCTAGGATCAAACAAGGTCCAACTGATAAGTTAATCCATTTTGTTACCACATATTGTAAACAGTCTGGTGCTATTGGGGATGTTATTAGAAAACATTGGACACTTTAAAGTTTGGAACCAAAACTTAGGGAGGTAGGAAGTACTTTGCCACGTAAAGTATATCGTCGTGGTAAAAACATTGGGGACATTGTCACCAATAGTTACCAACCTAATCAAAAGGTGACACAGGATGTTAAAACTTGGTTACCATACAGACCCAACTGCACCTATGCATGTGGAAACTGCAGATATTGTGTCACCATTTTAAAAGGCACAACATTTACATCTGTCAATTCTTGTAAAACATACACAATGGGGTCCTTCTTCAGTTGTGTTACTGAGAACTTGGTGTATTTGGCAACATGCACATGTGGTGCATTTTATGTTGGCAAGACTACACGTCAACTTAAGGTGAGAATTGGTGAACACATGCGTAGTATAGAAAAAATTATGACAGTAGTGCTCTAGCTGCACATGTTTGTAAATATAGGGTGGACAGTGTGAAACATAACTTTAAGTTTTGTGGAATTGAATGGGTTAAATTAGGGCCCAGAGGTGGAAATATAAATGATTTGCTATTGAATAGAAAGGCATACTGGATATACACTCTTGGAGGCCTGAAGTTACTGGGCCTAAATGAAAAATTTGATGTTGTTCCTTTAATCAATATGAGAAAGAAAAAATTATTTCTAGTTCAGATGAGAAGTAGCAATCTGTACTAAACCAATTTAATTTGGGCTGTATTAATGATTTAAAATGACATTGGATATATTATATATCTTTTTTGTGATAATGTACATTGGTATTACAAATATTTTTTTTCTCTTTTTCCTCTAGATGGCGCTGATACAGTGTGTGTATGCCTATACATACATTTGCCTGAGATTTTTTTAAAGCTACCAAAATATGCAACATATTTGGACTTTGGCTAGTAAGTCTGTGAAATTACCTGGTCATAATGGCTAATGGTAAGGTTAATGGTTAAAGGACCAGGTTTGATCTAGTTAGAAAAACAAATACAATAGGGCATTATTGAATACATTGTTTTAAATGCAATGTTTATCAGACATGACTGAGTTATCCTGACTTGTAGTGATTAATTCAAATATGGTTTTGCATTTTATTTAGGTATATTATTTATCTGCTATTTCATGGTGACATATATTAACACAGTTTTTCATATTCTTGTATATATAAATTCACAGTTATGAGGTGCTATCACTTTAATCGCTAGCTTTTTAAGGGTGTGGATTGTAGGTAGACCATCCTCCTGATGACGCACGTTTGGTGCGAAACTAGTTGAGGTTGTAGTCTGTACTGCTGAGCGGCCGTGCATATAATATGCACTGATTAAAATATTCTCGTTTTTATAATACCTACGGTGCCACTGTTTTCTTTGTTTCATTCCTACATTTACAAGTTGGCACGCACGAGTGAAACTGAGGATTTATTGTACCTTCTTCTCTGAGCAGCAGCTTCCTGCTCAGGTATCTGACTGAGTGCTTCTTGACTGAGTGTGTAATCTATCTCAGAACTGTGCCTATCCCATGATCAGATGCATCTATGTGCACAACGCAACAAAGAGAATAGTCTGGACTGGTGAGCACAGGTGCCTGACACAATGCCTCATTCAGCTGGAAGAGTGCAGTATCACAGATCTCCATCCACTGAACCTTTTTTGGCATTTTCTTCTTGGTGAGCTTGGACAAGGGTTTGGCATGCTGCTGAAATTTGGCACAATCTCACAGTAGTACCCTGCCATCTCTAGGAAGGCCCTACTTTTCTCTTGGTCATGGGCATGGCCCATCCCTGGATGCCTCAATTTTCACTGGCTCAGGCCAGATGTACCCACTCCCCACCCTGTGCCCAAGGTATGACACTTCTGCAATTCCTATCTGGTATTTCTCTGCCTTGACTGTCAGTCCATCAGCCTGCAGTCAGTGGATCACCTTGGTCATGTGCCTGATGGTATCCTTCGAAGTCCAGCTGTAGATGGAGATGTCATCCATGTACACCAGAGTGAAGTCTCCTGCCCTGAATGCAGTCCATGAGCCACTGGAAGGTGACTAGCACATTCTTCATCCTGAATGGCATTACCTGGAACTTGAATAATGCAAATGGGGTGACACAGGTCAACCTTTCTCTGGCTTCAGGGGTCAGGAATGTAGGGGGGGATGAAGGTTCCTGGTGGAGTGGAGATTGAGACTCCCTAACAATTTCAGGCTAGGCCCAATGCATTTGGAAGGAGAAGCAGGAAGCTTACTGAGAGACCAAGATGCAAAAGGTTTATTTACAAGGGACAATAAAAACAAGATAACTGTTTTCTAAAACACTACAGGATGATAGAGTAAACAACAAAACAATATGATCAGGACCAACAATTGGTTGAATCAAGCATGGGGGCTAACCCCTTTTAGTCCAAGTCCTGTGTGCACTTGGAAGAGGTGATTAATAGCAGACGAACCAAGCTCGGGCTTTGCGATGAGTTGGCTGATCAGCAGGTGGACACTGACCCCACCAAGCACTTAAAAAAAAAAAGGCCATAATAGGACGTCCCCTGGATGAGCAGAACACAAAGAGGAACACTGCTAGCTGGAAAATTTAGAACTTGGTGATCTTTTGCGCCTACAGGCAAGAAGCTGAAGACTTCTGGTTGGCAAATGGTTCTCTGGTGAATCCGCAGTAACAACCACTGGCAGGTCCCCAGCACCCCGACCACTTTCCCTCAAGAAGAGTACTGATGGCATAATCTTTGGGCAGCTTCTATGGAGTGATATGGATTCATGCACACTTACGGCCGGCCGGCAAAATAAGAACAAGTGCATGCACAAAGTTAACTGTGGTCACTCATGCTTGAGCCAGAGCGGCCCCTAAGCTGACTTACTACTGGATACTTGACTAGCAGCTCTCTGCACTTACTGTCGCAGGGCTGATGTTGAAACACTGCAGTGGAAGTTCAAGGCAGGTTGATGTTACTGGAGACAGTTCAGCTGCTGATGTAGGATGGGCCAGGGACCTCTCTGAGTCAGCACTGAGCTCTGAAGAAGCTGGTCCGGGCAACCAAGGAATGCTGGGTGTTAGGTAAGCAAGGACGCAATTCAATAACACAGTTCAGAAACAAGCAAACAGTTCAGATTTTTAAGCTGACAGTTCAGTCCTTGCAAAAGGTGCAGTCTCTAGGGGATGCCAGGCAAGCAGCAGCAGTTTGGGTGGGAGCCCAGAACACCTTCACATAACTCTGTGGGCAACTTGGGCCATAGGACCATTCCTCTTCCCTCCCCAGAGGGTGCTGTACCTTTAAGGATTTTTTGTTTAGGCTGTCTTTACAGAGCCTACTCCTGGTTCTGGGTCTCTGGGACTCCCTGCTTGGGTCCCACCTCCCTCACAAATATTAACTAAGGGCCTTTAGTCCTGCCGTAGGCTGGATCTACCCTGGGCCTGCCCCTAATGCCTATTAATGACAGCTGCTGTCCCGTGGAGCAAAATGGCATCAAAGGAGACAAAGGGGTCTCTGGTCCCACCCTTTGCTGCCCTTCCTCCCTTTTCTCAGGGCTTCTAAATCACGGCACCCTTATGTTATTATTCACCTGTAGGCGAGCTACTTTTGGCGAAGCCTGCCTCCTCTGGAATCACTTGTACTATAAAAAACAAAACAAAAAAAGTAAACTTAGTGGCCTCTGGCCACTTCTGAGGTCTTGTTCTTTTCTTCTGGACACTCATACCACTGCTCCTCAGTCCCCCATCCTCAGGGCTGGCAGCCCATCTGGAAAGCCCATTGTGCCCCCCTTTTTTCTTTACTAGGATGCTGGCCCTTTAAATTTTACTTTTTCTTCTTTTCCTCCACGCCATGCCCAGTCCTCAACATCTCTGGTGCAAGCAGAAAAAATCATGCACTCGACCCACTCACTGCCACAGCCTGGCACTCCAGAGGTGCTGGGGGGAAGCGAAAAACCTGGACAGGGAGTTGCGCTCCCACCTGGCTCCTCTCTGACATTGCTCAGGCTGCTGGGGTGGAACTGAAGGTCTGGGGGTGTTTTCTGGCTGGATCAATTTTTGGCTGCACCACTTTGGTCTGCTGACACTTGTTTCCCCCTCTCGCCAATTGGGCTAAGCCCAGGGAATACAGGTCGCATCGGGAAGCTGCACTCCACCTGGCTGACCCTGCTGCTGCTGCCACACACCCTGGACTCTGCCTGAAGGGGAGCGATGCCAGAGGAGCCATGATCACATAAAAAGGTATGTCTTTTGGTCATGCTTCCTGCATCATCCACCCTCCTTGCTCAGCCAACGACTACTTAGCCACTCCCCAGCCTATTTAAAGGGCAAGGAAGGTTCCTCTGGACAGCCCCTGGGATTGTGGCACCATCAATCGGGAGGGTGGGTCTCTTGCCCACAGCCCCCTCCTCAGCACCAAATGTGAAAAAACAAACAATGGGGTTGGGGACAGAGAAGGCACAAGGGGGGGACACAGGTGAATGGAGCCCAAAAGAAAGAGAAAAAAAGTAAACCTTCCCAACTCGGGAAAGGGTCCTCCATTTTCTTTTTTGCGGTACCCCTTTACCATGGGACACTACAGGGGTACCTGCCAATAGCCCTTTGTCAGGTCTGGGGTGGACAGGCAAAGGGCTCCCTCTAACCCTTTTAGGATCTCATTCATCCTGTGCATGGGATATGCATCCGACTCTCTGCAGCTGTTGAGCTTGTGGTAGTCAATGAAGAACTTCATAGTCCTGTCCTTTTTTCAGAATCAATACCACTGGGGAGGCCCATGGACTACTAGACTCCTGGATCATCAGACAGCCAGCATTTCTTTGCTATTCCCCTCTATAGCATTTCTTACAACTTCTGGGACTCTGTAGGGTGACTGCCTCAGTGGGTCTTGGGACCCTGTATCCACATGGTGCTCCATCAGTGTGGTACCCCTGCGCCTCTGTGAAGATTTCACTAAATGTACGCAGCACCCCATTTATTTCAGCAACTTGAGCTAGTGTCAGCCACTCCAGGAGGGTGACAGTATCCATTGAGGATTCTCCCCTTAATCTCTCCTCAGAGATCAACCAGTGGATCTGTTTCTACCTCCTCCTCCAGATAGCTGCACAGAGCCAGGACTATCTTGTCGCCCATCCTGGTAGTGTTTTATCATGTTTGCATGGTAAACTCACTGTTTGTGCCTCTTGTCTGGTAGCTCCACCATGTAATTAACATCATTCACCCTCCTGACCACCAAATAAGACCATTCCGAAGCCACCTGTAATTTGTTATGCTGGACGGGGGGGTAAGCACCATCACCTTTTACCTGACTTTATATTCCCGGGCTCTGGCCCCACAGTCATACCATGTCTTCTGCCTCTGTTGTGCAGTGACTAGGTTCTCTTGGGCCAATCCCATGAGTTGCTTGAGCTTGGACTAAAAATGCAGGACTTACTTCACAAGAGATTCCCATTGTGGAGCAAGCTCACCCTCCCATCCATTCCTTATCAAAACAAGGGGGCTCCTTACCCTATGGCCAAACAGGAGCTGGAAGAGTGAAAATCCTGTGGACTCCTGGAGAACCTCCCTATATGTGAATATGCAAAGATACATAGATACTGTCAGCAGCTGAGGGACACCAGACCCATCCAGTCTGCCCATTTATGCTACCTGATGAAGTGGCCAGTGATCCTGTCTGGTCACTGGTTTTAGCTTTTTCTTCCTGTCTCTAATATGGGGTAGGTATTTGCCCCACTCTCTTACATGCTGGTCAGTGAATGCTCTTAACATGGTCTTAAGAGACCCATTAAATCACTTAATGAGACCATTAGTCTGGGGGTCCTATGGCAAAGCCCTGAGATGCCTAATCCCACACTTCTTCTAGAGACTAACCATTAGATCAGACATGAAGTTGGTGCTCTGGTCAGACAGAATCTCCTGAGGAGAAACTCATCTGGCTAAATTTCCCCAGCAGTTCATAGGCCACCTTCTCAGCCTCAATTGAGAACTAGGGTACTGCCTCTGGGTACTTTATGTTATAATCTATGACCAGTATATGTCCATGAAAAGGGGTTGCCAAAGTGTGACATAACAGTCAAATTTTCAGATCCACAATAGATTAGCTTTGATAAGCTTGTCAAAACACTGTAATGCAAGTGTGACAAGGGATCAGACTGTGAGACAACTCATTTGTGAGATAACTCCCTAACAGAGACTTGAGGAAAAGCACCTTTCATGTTTCATGTGTAACAGTGGACACCATAGCATTGCACATGCAACAACGGATACCACATAGCTGTTTAAGTTGAAAACGAAACCCTTTACTTTTCTTTACTTTATTTTACTAAGCATTTCAAGAATGTATGATCCAAGAGTGAAATAGGGACCATGTTGTTGGATAACTCCATATCAGAGACTGGAGAAAAAGCAGCTTCAATGTAGCACATGTAACAGTGGACACGAAACAACATTGCACGTGTAACAGTGGGCACCACGCAATAGTTTAAGTTAAAAAAAAAGCATTGTATGGACACCTCTTTCACCAAAGTCCTATAACACTTTAACAGCCCTATCCCAAAAGAAAATCCCCCACTCAAAAAACTTGATGCTTCTGCTGAAATTTTGTGGAACACTGAAAAAATGAAGTTTGCTGGAACACCACAGTTGCATGCCCCACATAAAACTTTATGAGAACCAGAAATGTTATATGCATTTAAAAACCATGGTGAAAATGTCTTCATTAACAAAAGACAACACCAGAGGCAGTTATCAAAATAACTTTATTGAAGCGCAAAACAAAGTCTACATAGAAGCAATGGAACATACTGCAGTTTTGCATGTCACATTTTGCTGAGAAGAATCTGTGATATTTTTGAGTTGGATGTTGAAAAAAAATAAAATGGGTGCACCTGGCTTTTTCAAATTATGTAATGTATCTGTATTTATAGCCACCTTTTAAATTCACTTGTAACTTCAGTGGCTATTATTAATCATTTGTTTTAAATTAACGTAACCACCCAGTCCCTTGGGGTTAATAGAATACTGTCAGTATCAGACCAGGTAGGTTTACTTGGGCAGCTGGGTGGGAGTTAATTAGAAGCTCTTTACACATACCTCATTGTCTACTTAGGCTAGATAGAAAATAAGTGATGTAATTTAGAACTCTCGCAGCAGCATAAGCCTTTTACCTCAGCTGTGGGGGGGAGTTACAATCTTGCATTCAGTTGTGAGTTGGTGCTGTGGAGAATGGAGCTCTGAGTTGGAGAGATGCCTGTCAGCCTCCCTGGGCAGGGTGAAGGACCTCTGGTCATCATTTTTTTCACCCTAGTGAGTGGAACAACAGTGTTGTTGAGAAGTGGTTGAGACCTGTGTCAGTAGGACCCCAGTGGGTTCATTTCTGTGGAAATGGTAAAAGGGACTGAGAAATCAGTGGTTCTAATGGGCAACCCTCTGATGGACTGAATATTGTTACAGTTGCCCAGAGTGAGAAACTGAAAGAGTTTCTGTGTAAAAGCTATGGCATTTCAAAGGAAGAAGTTTTCTTCACAAACTGTCAGATGTCTGTAACCAAAGGTTTTACTAAACCATGAGAACAGTAGCATTTGCAAGATTTTGGAAGTTGTCTGATGATGTATGTGCCCCTTGCTAATCCTCGATTACATCACTCAGGACCTAGTTTTCACCACAAATATGTGCTCAAGTAAATGTGTTTAATGTGTGGAGGCCTTTAGCAATCTGTGTAGGATTGAAGTATCCAGTGTGTGTCCTGAAAGGAATGGCAGGGGTTGGTTGGGGCCAGGGTGGGCAGAACCTCATTCTGAGCTTTGGTCAAAGCTAACTGGTTATCTGATAGGCACAGGATACCCTGCAGGTGTTAACTTAGTCCATCTCATCAGGAGGATGTTTCATGTTAAATTAAAGTGTGTGGCAACCCCCACATAATAGATGCTGTGTAAAGAAGTCCAGAGATCCCTAGCAAATTGGGTGGATGATTTGTTCTGTAGAAAAGCAGATGTGTGAAATGCAAATACTGCCTGATCTGTGAAAAAGAAAACTTCTCGACTGCAAGTACTGTTGTCTGTAGTGACAGTTCTAAACTTGGGGGAGAACGCAATTTTCTGCTACCATCTGTCAGAAATAAAGCCATACAAAACAATCCCAATTTTCTGGTTATGGACAATCCATCTGTGAGTCCAAGTAAAATGTGTGTGGGGGTCCCCTCAGATAGGAGACATAGCATAGCCCTGGCACCTCTCTCCCAGAACTCAGAGTAGATATAAATGTTGTTTTGTGCCCAAAACCCCCACCTCTTAAATGTCAAGCCAGGTATTTACCTTAATGCCAGGGGTGATACTTATTTTATGCCAACTAGTGGTTTGTTGCCTTGTCTGTGTAACAAGTTTAGGGGGGTCCTGGTTGCTAGATGCAGCTCTTGACTGAAGTAAGGGTTGCAAATTGGGGCTCGTCTGAAGATCTTGGGGAGAGAAAAAGTTGCCATGCTGCTGCAAATGCTGAGGGGGTATGTCTGTGGTCTTTTCTGTCTGGTGGCGATGGTCCATACCAGGAGTCGTTGTGAGGAGAAGTTAAATAGTCCAAAGGAAATGCAATCCAAAGACTTGCTGCCTGTGATTTCCTGTGAAGACAATGTGCTGCTTGTCCTGTTTTACTAAAGACTTCAATGACAAAGACTGCAGTGCTGAGTAATGTGTATCCTGTCAAAGTGCTTACAACTGTTTAAAAGCAAGAGTTTCAAGTTCCAGTGTAACTGTGGGCAAGAGAACATCTGCGCCTGAGACTGCAGAGAGTTTCAAGTGTGCGTGGATTAAACGGGTGGAGTCGCTAGAGGAACTGTACAAAATACTGTGCTAAAATCGCCAAAGGAGCTTCAGTCTGTGAAAATCAAGCTGGAAAAAGTTTGTTTTACAGTTTAACTTTCCCTGCTTGATGATTGCCATGAAGGAGAGTGAGCAGGAGAGATAGAGAGAGAGAGAGAGAGAGAGAGAGCTGCTCATTTGCATGGTGTCATATGATTGATCCTCACAGCCAAGTCCCACCCTTTGCTTGGAGTTCCTGCCTGAGAGACTGTTTGAGGAGGAAGAGAGAGAGAATAGGTGAGAGGCATCCAGACTGTAGCTGCAGGAGTGAGCCTTCATATTGGTGGACTTTGGATATTTGCTTTAAAACTTCAAAGACATTGAAATCGGGCTTCTCCCAGTTAGCAACTGCTTCAGTAAGTGATCACAAGTGAGTGTGGTGCCAATCATCGGGCTGGACTGCCCAACCAACTCCAAGTGCCATTGATCAGCAAGGAGGGCCGCAACATCAGCTGGAGGGAACCGGCTACTTCTTTAACTACTTCAATGTATAGCATCCAAGCAAAAGACTCTGGACAGCTAGTGTATGTGCAAAGTAAACAAAGTACTAAAGTCAGCAAGTGTTTGAATAAAGCAAGCAAAATTGTGACTAGAGAGCAAAGGACTGAACTAGTAGCTGTAGCTAGTGCAAGTAACCAAGCTGTGTTAACTGGGCAGTGCTGAGCAAGGTCACTAAGTATGTGTGCAAAGATTTCAATAGATTATGCAGATTAAACAAGATTTTCTGAGTCAAATTGTAAATGTTGTGCAACGTGGTAGCAAATTGCTATGCAGAGAACCAAAGCAGCCCGAGTGGGTGTGTGACACAAAGAGTAGGACTTGAGCAGCCAGGCTGAGGGCTTAGAGAAAAGCAATGTAAACAAACAAGAAGTGCCATATTGGGGCAGGGTTCCTGATAGGAAAACAACCAGAGTGTGTGCAAACGTTTGGAAATACGATGAAACAAAACCAGGCAGCAGATTTCAGCACAGAAAGAGAAAGACATTTTCTTTTTAAAATCAGACGAAGTGTATCAGCGTGCAGTAGAACAGAGCAGTAACCTTGGACTTGTGTGTTGTTTTACAGAGCAAAATGGCTAGCAAAAAGATAGGGTATCCACTCCATACTAGGATCTGGATGAGAGGGAGAGAGGGGGAAGGGAGGGAGGGGAAGAGAAAGAGAGAACGAGAGAGAGAGAGAGAGAGAGAGAGAGAGAGAGAGAAAACTGGAACAGTTTGAACAGTTCTATAGATGTGAAGGAGCACCAGCTAATATTGCACTGCCAAATTTTCTAGTAAATGTGTGTGTGGTATGCATGAAAACCAAGAGAGATGTTCTGATGATTTCTCATTGCAAGGACTGTAGAAAACAGTATGGAATTAGTAGGGACAGTGCGACTGTACAAGCAAATACTGAAACAGTATGTCTGGCTCTCACGTGGGCTCTAGGTGAGAGCCCAACCTGTGCATTACAGGGGACAGCTGCATGCAGGCAGGAAGAACTGGAGGACCTTGTGAGAGAATTCTTTGAGGGTGTGACCGAAAAAGACTTGCAGTGGCAGGCAGAGATAGACCTTTCAGCCCAGGAAGATGTTCACAGGGACCAGCCAGAAACTGAGTCTGTGGATCCATAGTCAGCAGGCCCTAGTCCAAGATTGATTGGTGAGGATGAGATTGAAGAAGCCATACAATGGAAGGTGACTGTCTCAGAGAATTAAAAGGAATAGACTGTGACGGGCTGAACCAGCTATCAGCTCCTGGGCTGAGCAAGTAGAAAAAGAAAAATATGAACTAGTTAGTAAGGCAACTGTTAGTGAGATTGGGCTACCAGTGGCCCTAACTGCAAGTGAGCCATCCGAGACTGTGCAGGGCTCAAGAAAAATGATATTGAGTACAAGGATGGACTACAGTTTCCCTGTTTGGAACATCCAAGACTCGCTTGACCAGGTCTGGCCTCCCTCAAGTCAGGCCACTGGCTTAAGTCTACCTAAAAGTAGTAAAGAGGAATGCCTGATCAGATGCAGGGCTGAAAAAGAATTCAGACTAAAGTATCTATTTTTCAAAAGATAGATGTGGGAAGCAATTGAGGACCATAGAGAAGAATGGTTGCTGGAAGAAGCCAGAGCTACCATTAAATCTTGTTTGTATATGTTTGTAGGCATCAAAGTTTGCCAAGACTGCTAAAGTTGTGGTGATTGGGTCGCCCCCTCCATCTTGATTCCATCAGAGTGACTGAAGGAAATGAGACAGTCCACACTTCTAGAATTGTTTGCCCTGATAAGACAGTCATTTATGGTCCTCATCCCAAGTGATACTACCCCTGAGTACCAACACCTGAAGATACCAGCTTGAAAGAAAGCAACACTGGAAGATGTCTAGCATGGTGGGTCCACCACTCAACTATGCAATCAATCCACTGAAGAAAGAAGATCTGAAGGTTGGAGTATAACATCCACCCTGGGAGCAACATGACAGCATTTCCCCTGAGAGCAACAAGACAGCGCCTCCCCCCCCCCGGAAGCAACGAGGAATGTCGGGCCTGCAGTTTTCTTCCTTGATCAGCAGCAGCCAGGTCCAGAGGTGATGTGGAAGAGCTTGTTCTGAAGATTTGTCTTCAGCTGAGGCAGAGAAGAGATCTAGCCCAGATCCAGAGAGGTGATGCAGATTGTCAGCCTTCACTTCTGAACTGGTAGGATCATATTTTCCTCTTACTTTTTATGTTATGTTCTTGCCCACTTAAGAGAATATGTCCTTAATCTGATCTAATAGACACCTGGATCTGGACTAAATTTCCAACAGGCCTCACGCCTATGACAAGAACAGTTATGACTTGGGTTCGGCCCACAATGACTTTTCTTGAATGTGAATGCCTTGTGCACTCAGGACACTTCCTCTTAGTTTGGACTTTGTAGGGAACCCCTCCCCCCAAATGTTTTGTATGTGTTATTTTGGTACTATTATACAGCCTTTTGGAGAAAACCCTTTAAAAAAATCTTTTTGGGATTGGATTGGATTTGCTGGTGGGAGGTTTGGTTACTGTTTTTCTTGCAGGTTGTGTTTTTTGGATGTTTTCTTTTACAGGTATGCCTGGAAGACGAAAAGACAAGAAGAGAATGTTTAGGGCTCAACAGAGTCCTCCTTTTTGGGTGTTTTGAAATGTTTTAACTAGGAAATGTTAAACATGTTTTGCTTTTCAGGTTTAAAGTGTGTAGTACTGTGGTTTGGGAAATGCATAGCAATGCCATATGCATGTTTCTAAAGCATTACACAGTGTAATTGTGAAATGTGTGTGGGTGTAGGTTACCCCATGGGTAGCGTAGGTTAGATAGCTTTTCCCTAGTGGGATAGGGGGATAGACAGGCTGGAGGTCCTAACTCAAGTACGGGTCATCAGTGCTGTTCTGTCAGGGCATGCTTCAAGCAGTTCCTTGGAGCCACTGAAAGAGTCCTGAGACCGTTTGTCAGGTAGAACTGAAGTTGCCTCAGTGGGCCTCTGTTCTCTAGTGCAACCTGCCTATGCCTTGGCATGGGTAGAGGGGAGTCTGGCCACCTCTCCCCGTAGAGTGCCCAGATGTTGGATGGCCTGTGTTGCAGTCCAAAACTCTTGCTGCGGACTGCAAGGTTTGTCTGTTGGCAGTGAGTGTAACCACCCAGTCCCCTGGGGTACTAGAATCCCATCAGTATTAGACCAGGTAGGTTTATTTGGGCAACTGGTAGGGAATTTATTAGAAGCTCTCTACACACACCTCATTGTTTACTTAGCTAGGCTAGGTAGAAAATGAGTGATGTCATTTAGAACTCTTGCAGCAGCATAAGCATTTTGCCTCAGCTGAGGGGGGAGTTTAGAATATTGAGTTCAGTTGTGAGTTGGAGCCATGGAGAGTGGAGCTCTGAGTTGGAGAGGTGTCTGCCAGCCTCCCTGGGCTGGGTGAGGGACCTCTCATCATTATTTTTCTCACCCTAGTGAGTGGAACAACAGTGTGCCTACAAGAAGTGGTGGAGACCTGTGTCAGTGGGACCCCATTGGGTTCATTTTTGTGGAAATAGTAAAAGGGACTGAAAAATCAGTGGTCCTGAGGGGCAACCCCCTGATGAACTGAAGAGTGTCACAGCTGCCCAGAGTGAGAGACTGAAAGAGTGTCTGTGTAAAAGCTATAGAGTTTCAAAGGAAGAAGTTTTCTTCACAAACTGTCAGATGTCTGTAACAAAAGGGAATACCAAACCATGTGTACAGTAGCATTTGCAAGATTTTAGGAGTCGTCTGGTGATGCGTGTCCCTAACTAAAGCTAGATTACATCACATAAGGACCCAGTTCTCACCACAAATAAGTGCTGAAGTAAATATGTTAAAAGTGTGGAGGCCTGTAGGAATCCATATGGGATTGAAGGATCTAGAGTGTGTCCTGGAAGGAATGGCAGAGTCTGGCTGTGGCCAGGATGGGCAGAACCTCACTTTAAGCTTTGGACAGGGATAATTGGTTACCTGATAGGCACAGGTTACCTTGCAGGTGTTAACTTAGTCCATCTCATTGGGAGGATGTTTTGTGTTAAATGAAAGTGTGTGGCAACCCCCACATAATAGATACGGGGTGGGATATTCAGAAATGCACCAGGCAGGGGCGCAAGCCAGGCACAGCGCAACTGTGATGCACCAGGGTGTGGTCTAGGCAATATTCAACAGTGCCGTGCCATGGCTCAGCACCATTATATATGACACTGGGGCCACCCGCACTGTGCATGGCACAGTGGCACTGCTCACGGCGCAATGGCACTGAGCCAGTGCAAGTGGCAGTTGAGGAGCAGGGGTCTGTGCCAGCACAAGTGCAGCTGCGCTAGGCGCAGCAAGAATGATATTCAGATGTGAGCATGCAAATGAAGTCATTATGAATGTAAAGTGCAAATGGGTCCATTTGCATGTCATTATGGCCCCATTTGCGTGCAGGTGCGCCGATCCCTGGTGACTTGTGCCTGCCACCCTGCCAAGCTGCAGCTGTCGGGGACCAACACCCCCTGCCCCTTGGTGAGCAATGCACCCGAACGCCAGATTGTGGGCTTTACAAATAAAAATAAACCCTGGTGGTCCAGCGGACCTGCCCCCCAGCCCAATCGTGGGCTTAAGTAAAATGAAAGAATCCTTGGTGGTCCAGTGGACCTGATCCCCATCCCGATCACAGGCTTTAGAAAACAGAACATCCCTGGTGGTCCAGCGGTACCCCCCTCCCCACCAGTCCACTCAGATCCACCACCCCACTCCCCCCCATCAGCGGCGGGCAGCAGCTCCCCACCTGCCAGCCATCTGGTCCACCCGCCGACTGACAGCATACAGTATGGCTGTATGTCCATTGTTCCACTGCGTGGACCAATGGGTGTGCAGACCGTACTGTACTACACAGTCCCAAAATGTGAATGGTTCATTCACACTTTGGGACTGAGTAGCAGATGTACTGTGCGCTGTCAGTCGGAGGGCGGCCCAGTGGCTGGCGGTGGGCAGCTGGCGCCTGCCACTGATGGGGAGCGGGTTGGCGGATCTAATTTGGTTCGGTTAGATTCCTTTATTTTACTTTCTAAGCAGCGATTGGGCTAGGGAGGTCCACTAGACCACCAGGGAATAGATTACTTTATTTAAGCCCACGATTGGGCTGGAGGGCAGGGCCACTGGACCATCAGGGATTCTGCTTCATTTACTAAGCCCACGATCGGGCGTGGGGGGCCAATGCCTGGCCTGTGACTTGGGAGGTCGGGTGGCCACCCACAGCAGGTGGGTGCCATGTAGCACCCAGCAAAATGGTGGCCGGCCTGTGGATGGCCAGTTCTTGCTCCTATTCTTTTCGGGCACATCTTTGCGCCCCCCTGTTTGGTACCAGCGTGTGAGCCTGCATATGAGTCACCTCGGGCTGAATATTGGCCCCCACTTGCACTGCATTCATTACTGGTGCACCCCGTGCATCATTGTGAGTGCAAATTCCTCTTGAATATCGCACTGTTAACATCAGTGGGTTGCACATGGTGCAACACTATTGCACTATGCACAACCCCTTTGAATATCCCACCCACCGTGTAAAGAAGTCCAGAGATCCCTAGCAAGAGGGGTGGACAATTTGTTCTGTAGTAAAGTAGATGTGTGAAATGCAAATACTGCCTGTTCTGTGAGAAAGCAAAGTTTTTAGCTGCAAGTCTGTAGTGACAGTTCCAAACTTGGGGTCCACCCAATTTTCTGCTACCATATGTCGGAAATAAAGCCATACAATGCAATCCCAATTTTCTGGTTGTGGACAATCCATCTGTGAGTCCGAGTAAAATGTGTATGGGGCTCCCTCAAATAGGAGACATAGAATAGCCCTGGCAACTTTCTCCCAGAACTCAGAGTAAATATCACTGTTATTTTGTGCCCTAACCCTCCCTGACCTCTTAGATGCCGAGCTAGGTATTTTACCCTAATGCCAGAGGTGATACTTATTTTCTGCCAACTAGTGGTTTGTTGCCTTGTCTATGTAACAAGTTTAGGGGTCCTGGTTGCAAGATGCCACTCTTGACCAGGGTAAGTGTTGCATTAATGTACAAAGTATTTGGCACATTGGCACCCCCGTTTCATGGAATTTCCCACCACAAAATGTGCTACTTGCCAGTGTGACTTGAGGAGCTAATGGGCCCCACAATGTCCATGGCAACTAACCGAAATGGCTCTTCAATAACAGTTAGGGGAATCAAAGCTACCTCAGCCTTCTCCCCAACCTTTCCCACTCTCTGGTACTACAGACAAATCTGGCAGTAGTTTGCCACATCTTTAAAAATACTGGGTCAGTAAAAACGATTAGTCAACTGCCTTTTTGTATGGCTGACACCTAGATGTCCTGAAAAGGGTATGTTGTGGGCTAAGGCCAGAAGCTGCTTCCTATACTCACTAGCAACCTCTATCTTCCAAAATACCCCTTCCTTTGGTTCTCTCTTAGGAGTCCACTCAAGGTACAGGAACCCATTCTCCCAGTACACCTCCCTTTTCCCAGAAGTTGGAGGGTCACCTTCCCCACTGGTGGTCACCTCCCGTAATTTGTACAGGTATTGGTCAGCTTGCTGAGCTCTCCCTAGCTCTGTGTGCCCAACCACTTCCAAAACAAACTCTGCTGTGGGAGAGCCACTCACAGTTGGGCCCTTCTTAATCTGCTTAATCTTGATGGAATGAAAGTCAGTTAGCATGCACAACAACAAGATGATTATTTGTAATCCAAGCCAGTTGGCTCAGTCTTTTGAAAACACAGAAAGTTAAAGAAATCAGATGGAACGACAGATGAATAAAATACCCATTGCAGGGAGCTACCCTGAGTGTGCCCGCACTACCAGATTTCTGCAGGATGGCTGGTGATATGGACCCCTTGTGGTGTTTGTCGATGAGTATGGGGAAGCAGGGTTGACGCAACGCACCTGTTCACAGCCTTTCTCTTCAGGTGGCTGCAACCTGCAAGTTGTTGTTGCATAAGGGCTGGATCCCCAAGCTGGTCTATCACCAAAACAGCCTCTGGTGCTGGGCAATTGGTGTGGGCCGGATTGGCAAAGGCCCAGGCAGTATGAGCAAATTGGCAAAGTTCATTTGTTTCTTGCTGGTGAAGCCTCCAGCTGGTGTAACAAAGTGGGCTGTGAAGAGGCAGGTCTCAATCCACAGCAAACATTCAGCACATTTAACTCAAACAGAATCAACCTTCCACAGTTTGGATTCAGTTCAGTTGTGATTGCAGTAGATTTACTGAGCAAACCTCTCGATCCAAAATTCTTCTCACACACTAGCTGGGCCGATCACTTCGCAGGAGCAATTCTTCGGTCCAAAATGCAAGCAGTAATTTCAGATGCTTCAGTACTTGTGGCCACAGTTCCAGACTTAAATTGGATGATTCCAACTTCTGCTGTCAGGCAGTCCAATGCAAAAGAAATGTGACAGGGAGGCAAGTTAGGCCTCTTCCTGCTGATTCCCCTATGCTCCGTTCAAGGTGCAGCTGCTCGAAAGCGCAAGCTGTTCACACTTCAAACTCCAACTCTAACTGATCCACTGTTTCATGCAGCATTGGGGTTTCCTTGTAATTCAGGATTTGGATTGGCTAGGAAAGCTGTCAGTCACAGTTAGTGCTCCCCCTCCAAGTCAGTTTTGGCGCCAACCTAAAAACTACAAAAACTACAGTTTTTCTTCCCACGAGACACTTGGGTCAGGATCCATTTTAGGTCTCCTGAGTCCTATTTGTCCAATTACTGAAGGTCCTGGACCTGATGTGGTGGCTTCCATTTCAAAGGCATAGCTGCAATAAAAGCAGGTTAGACATACTGTGCTTTTCTATTTCAAATACAATGGCATGTAAGCAGTAAATAAGTACAGTTTCCATACAGGCTCCCTCTGCACTACTATCGACTGTAGAGTGGAGCAAAACAGAGTGGTGTCTGGCCGGTTGCAAACCCTAAATCACTTGGACCCAGCTCAGACCATTCACTATACACATATTAGCTAAGCTCTTAAAGGGACAGGCGTGGAGGCTCAGCATGGCACTCACGTAAATGAGCAGAATCAAACAAAGACAGGATGTCAGCATGGCAGTGGGTGCTGAAGGAGCCCAGGAAGACATTAAGATAAACCCCAAATTTGTAAGGGAGGGTTACAGTAGGCATCATACTCATCACTGTGTTTTACTTTCTGCAGTTACTAAGGTATGAACTGCAGACACTAGTATAGCTGGTTTAATGCCTTGTGCAAATGCATCAAAGATCTCACTGCTTCATACCTGCATCCCATTCTATCCCATGCAGTATGGCTAATATACAGAAGTCCCAAATGGTCTCACTGCGAATGGCCCAGGCTGGGAGGGGTGCAGACAAGGGCAGCAAGCCCAGCAAACAGCAGCAATTCAAAAGAATCTGCACTCCACAAAGTATTTCAGTCAGCCAAAAGACACACTCTCAAAAACAAATTTTTAAAGCTTTTATTAGCCGTTACACAGTGAGAGTATGTAGACAGACTCCACTGCCACTTGGGTTTGCGCTTTGGGTCAAAACAACCTTCGTCAGCAGGCATGGTAATAGGAAAGACAACCATCATTAAATACCATCAAAAAATTAAATTTAATTGAGAACTGCCTAAACAGTGACTGAGTGAATAAAATATAACTATAAAGAACATGAAATCAAATCCACATACAAAACGCTATAAACAAAAAATTCTGATTCCTGCAAAGGGCTATAAACTAATGTTTCATTGTTACTGATGCAAGTACTACTTTTAATTAAGCCCCTGCTAAAATAAGATAAATGTTTAAAGGTGTAAACAAAACATCTATGGCATTTAAAAAGATAGTACTATATAAATACAGATAGTCTGTCAACTTCATAATACAAAACACTATAAACAAGAGGTTCTGATTTCTGCACAGAGCAGTAATCTAATAGTTCATTATTACTGGTACAAATACCACTTTTAAGTAAAGCCCTGCTAGAACTTAAAAAATATATATATGTAGAGATGTATACACACTTCCATAGCATTTAAAGTGATATTACTATAGAAATGCAGATTATCTGTCAATTTCATAGTATAAAAGAAAAGGAGAATTTTGTGTTCTGCGATCTCACCTCTTGTTGCCAGCGATCAACAGCCATCCTACGTATAATTCTAGGAGGTGAGCAAAGAACATGTGGGAGCATGTCAAAATCTGTGGGAACAACAAGAACAATATATAGTGTTGAGCAGGGCACTGCGCCCTCCCTCCCTCCAAAGAGGAGAGGAGCATCATTTGGGATGTTTGACTCTCCTTCTGTTGGCTGGCCAACATCGTCCCCAAACCTAAGTTGCCTGCACAGTGAGCAGCAGCTCTACTACTGCACCAATCATCTGGCTCTAAAGTGCTTACTTTAAGTTGCTACCCTTTCTCCACTACTGTGACTGCCTATTTTCCATCATTCTGTGTCAGGCATGCACTCTGCATTGACTGTAGCTTCCTGGTACCACCAATGAGCAGTATGAAGGGATTTCCCTGAGTATTGGGTAATTTACCACACACGGTAACAAACAAGGCTGCTCTGAAGGAGACGTGTCATGTCCAAAAACAGTACACAAGCAAAAAGGAGGACGGCACCATCCACCAAACGGAATCAGTAAAAACATTTTATTACTTACAAGATTACGTCTCCATTTCAAAGTGCCACATAGTCGAGAAAAGCTGATTCACTTAAAATTAGCACCTTTTTACACATAGCACTATTGCTTTAAATTGTGTACTATTTACCTTGTGTGGTCTTAGTGAACCAGGCCTGCCATCTCTGAAGTGTGCATGTGCTAAACCAGTTGGGCCATTTACTGACTGGTACACTTTCTCCCCTATGTGGCACTTTGAAATGGAGTAGTGATCTTGTAAGTAATAAAATCTTTTTTTACTGATTACATTTAGTGGATGGAGCTTGCCTTTTTGCTTGTTAATTTATCACACAGCAGTTCAACTCAATGGGTTTGTGTGAGACGATTTTGGCAGCAGGTCAGTAAGGTCTATGGAGATCACCTATGAGAATACATATTTATGTTTCTTATTGCGTTCTAATATTTGTCTCGCCACAACTTCCTTTCCCTGAATCTTGTTCCTTCATTTCCCATCAGACATCCTAAACCCTGTTTTGACTGTATTCCCTGTGTTTCCCATTTTCTTGTATACTTAGTCAGTTCTGTACTCAGTGTAAAGACAGAAGAAGGCATGATGCCCATCATGGCTGTCTCCCATTGTAATGGGACCAAATTATCCCTTTTCCAGCTAAAATGTATTTGTACAGTCTATGCTTAAAGCATGATACAGTTTCAGCCTTGGTCATCTCCCTTGATAAGCTGTTCCAAATTCTGCCAGCCCTTTGGGTGAAGAACAATCTCCTATATTCTGTTTTGGGGCTTCAAGTTTTATTTGCTTATTATGAGATCACGGGTCAAATTGAGTGATTCAATCCCATATCATCTCTCAATCTTTCATTATTTTAAAAAGCTGAAGCCTGTCTCCATTTATTCATCTTTCTTCCAAGCTAAAAATTCCTAAACTGTTTAACCTGTCCTCATATGACAAATGGTTCAGTTCTGTCATCGTTATTTATTTGTTTACTGGGTAGGTGCACTGGTCCCTTCAACCATTCTCAGGCTTGATCTGAGCCATAAAGACGGCACACAACAGTACAGTAGGAATGCAGAACATACAGGGAAAAAACATGAACATAGTTAACAAATAGGATATAAAAAGCAACATGACTACATAGACAGCAAACAGAATTAACAAGGCAAACAGATAAGCAGATGAGAAATACAATAGAATACAATTCAAAATTGCTGGAAGACAGATGCAGTTCCAAAAACACTGTGATTGGGGAAGCATTTATGGGTAAAGCTGTCCAAAGGTGTAGCTAATAGAGCATGTTGAATTACAGTTTGAAGGTTGAGAGTGTAGAGAGGTAAGTACGCCATTCCAGTGGGTTGGGGCAATCACCAAGAAGGCCTTTTGACCCATACAAGTCACAACAGAAGCAAACATGAAGAAAGCATTTTGTTCTATCTTCAAATGGTGTCTTTTAAATGGTTATACAGACTTCATAGCTGTTCCTAGATTGACTATTTCTCCATTTTGAAACAGAGCACCAGTCCTGCATGTTTTTATCTGATGTTTATACACAAGTCTTCTCAGGAACGCTATAAAACCTCACTTGCTTTTAGTATTGGCGAGGCTATTCACTTCAGCTGAAGTGAGTATTCATTCAGCCTTGGTGTCTCTCTCTCTTTCTCTCGCTCTCTTGATCCTGTGCCACTGCTAACCCATTAGAGCTAGGAAAATGAAACATACCATACGTACATGAGTTCCTACAGGTGTTTCTGCTACTATCACCAGGAAGGTGAAAGATGGCTAACTAACAATAACACATGAATGTTTACAAAGAATTAACCTGTCTTTGCTTCCATAACTGGTGTATGTGTGTGTGTGGTAATTCATGATAGCCAGATAGCTACTAAGCACAGGTAATTTGTTTCTCTTCTTTGTCTCACAAGTCTATATTGTTTTGGGAGGATATGTCTTTACTAAGAGTTGTTCATATTTTGCAGTGAATCCTTGGTGCTGGCTGTTATTAATTGTATGTAATGCCTCTTTAACTACAATAAAGAAGTTTTTTTTTTTTTAAATAGAAAGATAGAAAGATAGAAATAGGAGACAAGGAAGTCTTCCTGGGTGATCAGTCCAGGAGAGGCTATGAGAAATACTGGCACAGACAGGACAGAAGCTGCACAGCTAACAGATAAAGAAAAGGTGTGCTTGAGTTATGCTTATTTTTCTTCAGAAAGCAGTCTTCAAACTGAAGCAATGCTTCCTATATTATTAACCATCACCTTTGGGAAGGTCTTGTCATGGCAGTGCCATTTACAGTTGACAACTCTGTGCCCTTATTTATAAGTCATAAAACATTGGAAGGGCCCACCCTGCTGCAGGACATCATTCTCCTTGCTGTACTGGTAAGTAAGGGGAGTCTCTCAGTGGAGATACCAGCATTTTAAACCATAAAAACTCAGGTAACCTTTGTGTTTCCAGGGCCCACTGCCCAGAGACTTAAAGAGCATGCCCCAAATACTGCAAAAAGGACTGAGTCACATGCCTAGTTGGTAAGGGGTGGTGCCAAAGCAGTGCTTTGTGAAAACTGCTGCCTAAGAGTTGCTGTTCAGTTTTGCACTGCAATGTGACAGAGATGCAGGTGTATGCTACTTGAGTTGCCAAAACATTTCATAAAAGTTGCTGCTGAGTTGACTACATGTTCCAAAACAGCACAATGTGAGTTGCCAATTTAAAAAAATCAATGCCAAAGCAACTCTGGCATGAAAGTTTAATGTGAACTGTATTGTATTGTACTCAACATCAGCCTTTTCAAATCCACCTTGACAAAAGATGAACTGGCTGATGCTATTCTAGGTGGACAAAGCTATGATGGAGAAAATACAGACAGTGGCAAACAAAGGATGCTGCTGTTGGGGGATTTCAACCTACCAGATGTGGAGTGGAGTACCCCAGCAGTGGCCTCTGCCAGGAGTAGAGCTATCACTGACTCCCTACATGGGGCACTCTTGAGACAGATAGTCAGAGAACCCACTAGGGAATGGGCAGTACTGGACCTGATTTTTACAAATGGAGACAGAGTGGGAGGGGATTCAGAGGGGGAAAGCCTAGGCACATGTGACCATAATGCAGTATGGTTCACACTAAGGACTGCATCAGAAAGGAAACACTCTAAGGTATAAGTCCTAAATTTCAGGAGAGCAGACTTTAAGAGTATGGGAGACCACCTCAAGAAAACTCTTGTACGGGTGGGAGATCTGGAGGGAGTGGAAAAATAATGGGAAAGAAAAAAATAAAGGGGGCTATAGTAGATGCCACAAATCTCTGAGTCAGGTCAGTTAAAAATAGGAAACCGAGGAAACTCCTGTGGTTCAGTACGAACATACGAACATACGAAATTTGCCAGCAGATAAAGGCCTAGAGGTCTATCAAGTCTGCTCGGATGTGCAGCTAGCACCCCTTATTCTGCAGCTGCCCCTCCCTTCCACCCTTCCCCTTCATTAACCCTCCCCCTTGTCCTGTCCCATCCTCATTTGAAGTAGTCCACTGTTCTACTGCATACCACTTCAGCAGGTAACGCATTCCACCCAGCCACCACCCTCTCTGTAAAAAAGTGTCTCCTCATCTCCCTACTGAACCTTCCTCGCTCCAGTCTCATATTATGGCCCATGGTGGCCCTCCCTTCCCTTACTTTGAACAGCCCCTCTGTACCCGTCTTGTTTATTCCTTTCATGTATTTAAAGGTTTCAATCATGTCACCCCTGTCTCTCATTTCCTCCAGTGAGTACATGTTCAACTCCTTCAACCTCCTCTCGTATGATAAGTCCCCCAGCCCCTTATTCATCTTTGTCGCTCTGCGCTGCACCCCCTCCAGTAACTTAATTTCCCTCTTTAGATATGGACGCCAGTACTGCACGCAGTACACTAGGTGTGGTCTAAATAATGACCTATACAGTGGCAGAATCACCTTCTCCCTCCTCGAGGATATACCCCTTGCAATACAACCCAGCATTTTGTTGGCCTTTGCAGCTGCCTTCCTACATTGTGCCGAGTTGTTCATTGACCCTGTAATGAGCACACCCAGGTCCTTCTCCTCCTCTGTTTGGGCTAGCTGCACTCCCCCTAGCTGGTAACTCCTCCTTGGGTTCTTCATCCCAAAATGCAGCACCTTGCACTTTTTGGCATTAAAGCCCAGTTACCAGGTGTCTGACCAGGTTTCAAGCTTTGCTAGATCATCCTGCAACCCCTGCCATCCCCCAAGGTCATCCACCACCACACCTACGTTGGTATCATCAGCAAACAGACTGATCTTGCTCTTGATGTCCCATGATATGTCTGCAATGAATATCCCAAACAACATTGGTCCTAACACTGAGCTCTGTGGAACACCGCTTGTCACTGCCCTTGGGTGTGAGAGCTACCCCCCCCACCACCCTCTGTTGCCTTCCCTGCAGCCAGTTTCCTACCCATCTCACCAGCTTTGCACCTGCCCCGTGCCTACTAACTTCCTTACCAGTCTTCCATGTGGCACTGAGTCGAATGCCTTACTGAAGTCTAGATACAGGACATCCACTGCATGGCCCCTGTCCAGTTGCCTAGTTACCCAGTCATAGAACTCGACCAGGTTGGTTTGGCAGGATCTGCCACATATGAAGCCATGCTGTCTGCTGTCCTGTAGTCCTCTGGCCTCTAGGAGGGCCACCAGCCTCTCCTTCAGGATATTCTCCATTAGCTTACCCACAATGGATGTGAGGCTCACTGATCTGTAGTTTCCCAGTTCATCCTTGGGGCCACTCTTGTGGAGGGGCACCACATGAGCCATCCTCCAGTCCTGAGGTACACACCCCGAATGTAGTGAGGCATTAAATAGGTCTGCCAAAGGTTCTGCAAGGACCTCTGCCAGCTCCTTCAGTACCCTGGGGTGGATGCCATCTGGGCCTGGCGCCTTGTCCACCCTCAGTGCCTTCAAACCCTCTCGAACTCTGCTCACCATGATTTCCCCATCTGTCACCACTTCCCACCCTGCTTCTGCCATTTCTCCCACCTTGGGTGTCACCCCCTCTTCTCTTTAGTAAATACTGAGCAGAAGTACTCATTTAGTGCTTCCGCCTTATCGCACCCTGCTTCCACCCAACCCCCCCTCCTTCCTAATCCTTACTATGTGGTCCTTACAGCTCCTTTTCTCCCTGACGTACTTAAAGAAGTCCTTCTCCCCCTTCTTAATGCCTTGTGCCAGCCTGAGTTCCCTAGATGCTTTGGCTCCCCTTACTGCCCTTGTCACCTCCTTCGATTCTGTCAAGTACTCCTCCCTGTCCTCCCCCCTCCCTATTTTCTTGCACTTCCTAAAGGCAGCTCTTTTCCTCCTTACCTTTTCCATGACATCCTTGCTCAACCAGATCAGTTTCTTAGCCCTAGCCTTCTTGCTCTTGGCTTTGCAGCAGGTTTTGGTTGCCTCCACTATCCCCAGCTTTATGAGCTCCCACCTCTGGTTAGTGTCCATACTAGACTGAATTCTGGCCAGGTACCCTTTACCACTTCCCCTTCCTCCCAAAGTTGGCCTTCCTGAAGTCCAGCTCTATTGTGCCAGATTCCACTCCTTCCTTGCCCATATCCAATGTGAGCCATACTGAGTGGTGGTCACTCCCTGACATCAGTTCTTCCACCGTAAGTTCTCTCACAAACTGCCCATTTGCCAGCACAAGGTCAAGAGTATTCCCTAACCCGCTTGGTTCACTGCCCATTTGCAGCAGGAAGCTGTCCTGGAAGGCATCCAGCAGTACCTGCTCCCTTCTGTTCCTGGTTGTTGGGGTGCTCCAGTCAACTCC
Source organism: Neoceratodus forsteri (assembly GCA_016271365.2). NCBI lineage: Eukaryota > Metazoa > Chordata > Ceratodontiformes > Ceratodontidae > Neoceratodus > Neoceratodus forsteri. The sequence goes on along the minus strand of CM057449.1, from coordinate 1,267,258,565 downwards.
TGGCATGCTGAAGTCCCCCACAATCACCACACTACCCTTCTCGCAGGTCCTCCTGATTTGTCCCGCTAGTTCCCTGTCTAACTCCTCCGTCTGAGATGGTGGCCTGTACACCACTCCCATTCTAATAATCCTATTCTTGGAATCCTGGATTTGCATCCAAAGTGACTCAGTACTACCCTCCTCCCCTTCCTCCCTCCCTTACACACTTCAGTCCTTCTTTCACATATATTGCCACCCCCCCCTCCTTTCCCAATCACCCTGTCCCTACAAAATAACCTGTACCCTGGTACAGACAGGTCCCAGTCATTGTATTGGGTGACCCACATTTCCGTGATGGCTGCAATGCCCACTTCTCCCTCTGCCATGAGAACCTGTAACTCTGCAGTTTTCCTCCCAAGGCTCCGAGCATTAAGGGTAACCACCTTCCACCCCCCCCATCCTGCCCTCCTTTCCTAGCATCACCAACAGTACTTGCCATTTGTCCTTTGTCACTGTTATGGGGGTAAGCTCATATGGTTTCCCAACCTGTGGTCTCTGCATATCTCTTCCCCAACTGCCACCCCCCATTCCTAGTTTAAATTCCCTACTTCCTCTATGTACTCCTCCATCATCTGTTTCAACACTTTCTTTCCCTCCTCACTCAAGTGTAGTCTGTCCTTGGCATAGAGACTACTGTCCTCCCAGGTCCCTCCCACCCCAACAGCCCATACCCTTTAGCACAACACCAGGTTCTTAGCCATCCGTTAAATTCCTCTATTCTCAGCTTTCTTGTTGTGCTTGCCTTTGGCACTGGAAGTATCTCTGAAAAAGTTACTGATCTTCCTGCCCCCTCACATAATTGTGCTAGTTCCTCAAACCTCCTCTGGACTGTATCTACTGTCTTGTCAGCTAGGTTGTTTGTCCCAAGATGTATAATTAAATGAGGCTTGTCCCTACCCCTTCTACCATATTTCAGAACAGACTGTCCCACCCTTTCCGCTGTCATTCCTGGCATGGCCTCCACCCAAATGCGACTATGCCTCTTCCTCTTGCTACCCCACCTAACTCCTCTTAGTATTGAGTCCCCCAGCACTAAGATTCCACCCCTCTTACTCTCTGCTTGCTTCCATTCATCTCCCTCTCTCATTTCCAGCTCCTCTTCTTCCTCCTGCACATTATTTCCCCTTTTTACCCCTGTTGCAATTCTCCCAGCAGAACTTCCCCCCACTCCAGTTTGGTCCATGCATTTATCAATTACTCCTAATAGTAGGGAGTAGGGAGGTTGCTATAAAGGTCAGGGTGAAAAGATCAGTGTACAGGAGATACTAACAGTTGTAGAGGGAGGCAGATAGAGAAGCGTACCAGGAAAGGCAAAAGGAGGCAGGAATTGTGGTCAGGAGAGAAAAAGCGAGGACAGAAGAGAATATAGCCCAATCAGTTAAGAGAGGGGATAAAACCTTCTACCAGTATGTGAGCGAAAGGAGGAAAACAAAGGCCGGGATAGTTCAGCTGACGGATAAAGGTGGGGGAGACAATGAAGGGGGATCAGGAGAAGGCAGATATCTTAAATAACTACTTTTGGTTTATATTCACGGTGGAGGGGAAGGGGGAAGGAGGGCAGATCAGGGAGAGTGGGAAAGCTGGGAAGGGGGTCAACACCAGCCTATTCAAAGTGGAGGGGGGCCCTAAAGGAACTAGCAGGACTAAAGGTTGATAAAGCCATGGGACCTGACTGGATTCACCCCAGAATATTGAGGGAGCTGAGGGAGGAGATAGCAGAACCATTAAATGGCTTGTTCAACAGATTGGTGGGGGGGGGGTCCAGATGACTAGAAGGGAGCTGACATAGTCCCCCTCCATAAGGGAGGAAGTAAGGAAGAGGAAAGTAACTACAGGCCAGTCTGACATCAGTGGTGGGGAAGTTGATGGAGAAATTACTGAAAGAAAGAATTATCAAGTACCTTTATTCAAATGACCTGAAGGATCACAGACAACACAGTTTTACGGAAGGGAGGTCATATCAGATGAACTTAATTGAATTATTTGACTGGGTGACCAGAGTGATAGATCAGGGTGGGTCAGTGGAAGTAGTATACCTAGACTTCAGTAAAGTATCTGACACTGTGCTACACAGAAGGCTTTGGCACAAAATAAGAGCCCTGGGGGTGGGACCAAGGTGGAGAGATGGGTGAACAATTGGCTGGAGGGAAGAAGGCAAGGGTGATTGTTAATGGAATTCCATCAGGGAAGGGAAGGGTGACTAGTGGGGTACCACAGGGGTCAGTACTGGGTCCGATCCTGTTCAATATTTTCATAGGGGACATTGTGGAAGTACTTGAGGGAAGGGTCTGTCTATTCATGGATGATACACCGCTCTGCAACAGAGTAGACACTGCCGATGGGGTAGAAAAAATGAGAAGAGATTTGCACAAACTAGAGGAGTGGTCAAAAGTGTGACAGTTGAGCTTTAATGCCAAAAAGTGCAAAGTTATGCACCTAGGGAGTAGAAATCGAAAAGCAGAGTACAGGATGGGGGTCAGATACTGGAAGTGATAGAGCAGGAGAGGGACCTTGGTATAATATAATCATATCTAATGATCTCAAGATGGCTAAGCAATGCAAGAGGGCAGTAGTGAGGACCAGTAGAATGCTGGGATGCACAGGCAGAGGTATTATGAGGTGAAGAAGGGAGGTGGTGATGCCCTTGTACAAACAGCTGGTGAGGCCACACCTTGAATAAGGTGTCCAGTTCTGGAGAACGTACCTCAGGAGGCAAGTGGATACAGTGGAGAGGGTCCAGAGAAGGGCAACAAAATGGTATGAGGACTCAGCCATTTGACATATGAGAAGAGGCTGAAAGACCTCAACGTGTATACCCTGGAGCAAAGGAGGGAAAAGGGGGACATGATAGAGACCTTTAAGCACCAAAAGAGTACAAACAAGGTCCCTGATAGCAGTATATTCCAGAAAAAGAGGCTCTAAAGGACAAGGAGTCATGGCATGAAGCTAGAAGGGGGAAGATTCAAGGTAAATATTAGGAAACACTACTTCACAGAAAGGGTGGTGGATGGGTGGAATGCACTCCCTGAGGAAGTAGTGGGTGCCGAAACAGTGATGGGATTCAAGGTTTCTTGGGATAGGTACAAAGGAATTCTGGAGAGGGGAAGGGGAAATAACTGGATCACCCAGGGTCCTTGGGTAACATGGAAACAGAACACATGGGCAGACTTGGTGGGCCTGGAGGTCCTTATCTGCCAACAATTTCTATGTATTTCTATGTATTCTGGACAGGCACTTTGTTTTGTTTTGTGATATACAGGTGTATGGTTGTTGTGGGGTAAATGGAGATTGTGGTGGGAAGGGGAGGTTTAAAAAATAAAGTTAATAGTTTATGAACAGAAAGTGCTTAATAGAATAAGTGTTATCAGATGATCCAGTTTGCTTTACATCATATTATAAAATGGCAAGAAAAAAAATCTAGTAATTTTTGGCTGAGAGATATAGTAGCAGTAGTAATAAAAATGTTATTCTGAAACTTCAGAAAGGGATAGTTCAGTGTAGCTGAAGCTTATTTTCAATGGGGTCCCACTGTACAAAAAGTAGCAGTTCCACAATTAAATGTACAAAACATATAATAAGGACTTACAGTGCAAATACAGCAAAAACATACATTTAACAATAAATAACAAACATAGCTCAGCCACAGCAAGTTTTAGAAGATTTAGCAGCATCAATAAACCAAGATCTTATAGCATTCCAAGATAAGATAGCATTACTTTGCCTCAGATGACCTGGCAGACTATTCCAGAGCTTCGGGCTCATATGTACAAAGCTAAAATTGCCCCTCACAGTTTTCGCCATTGGCACAGTGTACTCTATTACCTCTGCTGCATGTAAACCCTCCCTAACATTCCGTTTCTTTATTAAATCTAAGATATAAGTTGGCATTTTTTGTAGTTGGCAACGGTACATCAAATGTAATGTATGTAATTTTCATCACTTTGTCAGTTCTATCCAGTCCAGGGCTCTATAGAGGGAACAGTGGTGTGTGTGCCGGGAAGGGGGGGATCCAAAACATAATGCACAAATCTGTTATATAGCACATCAAGACACAATAAAACACCTCCAGCTCCACCCCCAAAAACAACATGTTCATAATCAAACAGAGGAATTGCCATAGTATTTACTATTTGTAATCTAATATCTGGAGGTATGCAGTTCTTATATTTATATAAAGCCCTCAATTTTGTATTAATTTTCCTAGTCAATAAGTCACTATGTGTATCCCATTTACAATGAGAGTCTATCCAGACTCCTAAATATTTATAGGAATCAACAAGAGTTAGACGACTATCATCATGAGTTTTTATATTCAGGGTTGATTGATTTTGTAATTGTTTATTTGAAAAAAGCATGACTTGTGACTTTGAAGAGTTTAAAACTAACCCAAGATCCTGGAAATAATTCTGCAATTTATTAGAGTATTTTTGCAATTTTTCTTGTATTTGACTAACAGACTTGCCTTCTATATAAAGAACTGTATCATCCACGCACAAATGGTGCCGGACACCACTCAATAAGTGTCCGGCACCATTCATATGCATGTTGAACAGTACAGGTCCTAATACCGATTCTTGAGGTGCCTCTGATTTAATGTCCAAGTATTTAGATTTATAATTATCGTTATAATATACTGTAACTCGCTGCTGTCTCCCAGTCAGATAGCCATGGAACCAAACAAGTGCATCCTGGTTGCGGCCAATAGATCTTAAATTTTCAAGCATCCTATCGTGATTCAAGATGTCAAATGCTTTCGATAGGTCTAGAAATATAGCCCCAACCAGGAGGCTGTTATCCATGGCTATTTGAATATCTGATATGACTTTGATTAATGCTGTAGTAGTGCTATGCTGCACCCTAAATCCTGATTGATGACTGTTGTATATATTCTGAGTTTCTAAGTAACTAATTGAAATACCGCATTTTTTCCAAAAATTCTAGAAATAACCAGAAGCAGCGATATGGGCCTATAGTTCCCCATATCACTCTTCTGGCCACCCTTGAAAATTGGTATTACTTTGTTCTGTTTCTATGCTAAAGGATAGACACCCATTTCCAGGGACAGGTTAAAAAGGTTGGCTAATAAAGGGACAACTAAAAGGGCAACAATTTTAAGTGAATGGGATGGAATCCCATCCAAACCGTGTGCTTTGTTAATGTTTAGTTTTATTAATTCTTTAAAAACCTGGTTTGCAGTTATGTTTTTAAAGGAAAAATAGAACTTATTTTCATCTCTTACCTCCCAACCAGATCCATGTTTCTGTACCCCTGGGGCAGATGTCACATCAGAACCAAGCGAGCCTACATCTATGTACATCTTATTAAACATATTGGCCAAATTATCTGAGATGCTATGGGGGGGATACCATTCACCATAAACATACTTGGTAATTCAGTAACATTATTGCCCTGTACGTTTCTTACCATGCTCCAAAGGTCCCTGGGGTTACCAGACCTTTTGATCTGAAAACAGTGAAAAAATAATCTGCCTTTACCTTCCTTATTTTCTTAGTATAGAGGTTACATGCAGCACAACATAATTCCCAGAATATTCTTTCATTATTTGCTTTCGCCAGCCTCCATGCCGCATCCCTAGCCTTACGGTATTTCCTCAACTCAGCTGTATACCAAGGGGAGTTGTTATTTTTAACTTTTTTACTATGAAGTAGAGCAAAAAATATCATACACAGTCAAGAATTCACCTTGGAAGTACTGCCAGGCACTATCAATTTTAGGGATCAGGGTCAATCTATCCCAATTCCTACCTTCCAATTCTACCATAAAGGATGTGTAATCTAGATCTTTCAAATTTCAGTATATTTTGATCTGAGACGAACTTGACTTCTTATCTTTTCCACTGATGCAGAAGATAACCCGATGGTCACTAAAAGAGTCCGGCAGTACACCAAACAGCGAAAATGTATCTGGGGCTGAAGTAAATATTAAATCTAAGATGGTAGAGGAACTTGGGGCTTTAGGAGTAAGTCTTGTGAAAGATGTAATTAGTTGAGTCAAACCCAGAGATGCTGAAAATTCCATTAATTTACTTGTAGGTAAATCTTAGCCCAATCCGTATTTAAATCCCCCACAATGGTAAGTTTGCAACTATCCCTAAATGGGAACAAAATATCCTGTAGTGCTAATAGGTTGTTTTCATCTCCCCTTGGTGGAAGATAGCACCCCATTATCAACATGGGCTTACAATATGGGATCTTTAGCTCTAAGGCTACTCTTTCTATACCTGAAGTTAGTGTAACACAGTCTAATTCTTTAATTTCCAGAGTCAAGGCCCCATATACCAAAACCCCCTTCCCCTTTTCCCATGATAATTTCTCCATGATTGGTAACCAGGAATTTGAACTTCCTCATCCAATATTTTCTTATTTAACCAGGATTCTGTAATAATTATTATATCCAGTTTATAATCTATAATCCATTCCCGGATAGCATCAATCATTGTTATCACACTTCTAGCATTGAAATGAACTAGGCTCAGTTTGTTAACCCTCAAGATATCTGCTGTGAAAAGATTTTCACCTGGTCCTGGGTTTAGATGTTATCTGACTATGTATTAATTCTTAATAAATGCACGGTCAGGCACTGAGTTTCATTTTCCTCCCTAAACAACCTACTTAGAGCCATTTTACAAGTGTAATAAGCCCCTCCAGGGTGTGTATCATAGAACTGCAATGCACTTCCCAGGAGCGTAAGGACATTCAGCCTTCGGCCTTGTGCCTTACTTCACCCCTGCGTTGAGCATTAAAACCCTGCTGTGGCTTATTACTTACTTAGCCCTTTGTTTAGATGGCACTGACAAGAGGCAACAAAGGTGCATTTTAATATTTGTAGCATTTCACTGCATTTGAAACAACCCTGCCTAGTCCAGCTCCCTAGCAACCCAAGTCACCAACAGGCAAATGACTCACTGAGTCTGGAAACACTGGATGATGGTGTTATGTGCAATGTTTTTGAAGCAAATTGTGAAAAGCGATAGTGATTTAATATTTACGTGACACTATGAACGAACTATTTTCCTACTTTTTTGGGGGTAACTAGAGCCAAACTGAACCAATTGTACTGAACATTTTGGATTTAGTGCTCAAGGTTCAAACAGCAGAATTTTGAGAGGTTTACTCGGCTCTAATTTTCATGTTCTGATCACTAACAAGACATACATTGGAAGCAGCAATATGATCACTAGAGTTATTTTGTAGCATTAACTTGTAGAATCATTTCTCCCTCACTGTGTTCCAAATGACAGATTTTGCTCTGGGTTTGTCCAGTTCTGGAGTAGTGAAAGGCGAAGTTGCCTAAATTTTCTCCATGAAGTGATTCGCGTAGTAACACAGAATCCGCAAAATATTCCGTAATGTGAAGCGGAGTACTTTGCATCATGATGAGGAACGCGAAGTCCATTGAAACCAATAACTTCGCATTATTCCGCCTTCCCCAAACCACTTCTCCACCAATTTTAAGGTGAAGTACATTGAAATCAGTGTACTTCACATCACTTCGCCTTGTTATTGCGCTCCAAGGCGAATTTTGTAGTGCTTCATGGGATTGCAGGTCACATGGGCTCTAGATTGTTATGCACATCCTCAGTTCTGTGTAGTGTGTGTGTGTCGTGGAAGATGGAGACAGTTTCTTCTCAGAGCTCTGCGATTCAAATCCTCTAAAAGCTGTTAAAAAAAGCCTTTTTGAGCCATTTTTTTTGCTCAAAATTTAGTACATCGATTATAGGAAACTCTCCTGTGCTGATATTATCGAGTGTTTATTGTTTGTGCGTGGATTTTGAATGTTAATTTAGAACAGTCAGTCTGTGTACTGTGAAGTGTGCTTTGGGGAAGGGGCGTGTCTGTGGTGTAGGTAGATTAGCTGGGAGAAAAAGGCAGTCTTTCTGTTTTGGTTATATTTTTCTTGTATAGAAACATAGAATTTGATGGCAGATAAGGACCGCTTGGCCCACCTAGTCTGCCCATTTCCCTACCTGATGGATAAGCTGCAGATTCTAGTTAATCAACAGCTTACTTCCTCCTACCCCACTAGAATTGCCTTATGTCTGTCCCATGCATTCTTGAATTCTCCCACTGTTCCTGACTCCACAACCTCCTCAGGAAGGCTGTTCCATGCATCCACAACCCTCTCTGTGAAAAAATACTTTTTAACATTATCTCTGAGCCATCCCCCCTCTATCTGCAAATTGTGCCCCCTTGTTCTTTCATATCTCTTCTTCTGAAAGGTGCTACCCTCTTGTACGTTGTTAATTCCCTTGAGATACTTAAAAGTTTTTATCATGTCCCCCCTCTCCCTCCTTTCCTTGAGAGTATACATATTAAGCTGCTCTAGTTTCTCCTCATATGTCTTCTGGTGCAGACCCTGTACCAATTTGGTTGCCCTTCTCTGGACAACCTCCACTCTGTCTATGTCTTTACGGAGATTGAGTCTCCAGAACTGTACGCAGTAGTCCAGATGGGGTCTCACCAACTGTCTGTACAGAGGGATAACTTTCTGTTTTCTACTGTTGATGCCTCTCCCAATGCATCCCAGTATCCCCCCAGTCCTCCTTACTGCCTTCTCACATTGCTTGCCCACCTTTAGGTCATCTGATATAATTACTCCTAGGTCTCTCTCATTTTTTGTTGTTGTTATTAACTCACCTCCCATTGTGTACTCTTCCCCTGGGTTTTTATTTCCCAGATGCATTACCTTGCACTTCTTTGCATTGAATCTGAGCTGCCACACATTTGACCATTCCTCCAACCTTGCCAAGTCATTTTCATTCTTTCCACCACCCCTTTTGTATCAACCCTGTTGTAGATCTTTGTGTCATCTGCAAAGAGACATACCTCTCCTTCCAGGTGCTCTCCAATGTCACTTATAAAGACATTAAAGAGGACCGGTCCCAGTACCGAACCCTGAAAACCCTGTATAACTGTGTTAATGTACACACAGTAATATTTTCAGTAATTCTTGAAATTTTTTTTGCTGATTGTTGTGGTGCAGCAGTGTATAATTTTAGTTTGTTTAAAACAATCAGTTATATTACTAAAGGTTTTGAAATTACTATGCATTACTTGTAGTGTGTGTGTGTGCGATGCATGCCATTAAATTGGACACCTTTTATTATGCCACAGAGTAACTGCAGCAGCGTGAACCTGCTATCCACCGCACCTGCATGAATATTTTATACTGCTCTGTGGTATCTTTACTGGTAGTGGACTGTTACTACCATGCACTACCCCCCCAACCGGCAAAAGTTATTCTTTTCCAGATGTTGATTTGTAACTTGTGAGCACTGGTTAGGTGTAGTTGTGCCTTTGTGCCTGCATTTCTTGAGTGTGCAGTGCAATCTTAATCTGTGTGTGCATTTGCAGTACAGCATTAATTCTGGAAGACTTTGTATTTCTTGTTGTGCTCTCATTTCACTTCATCAGCACTGGGGAGTTTTCTGGACACAAGACAGTAGCATTTTGGTGATGCATGAATTCTGGTGAATGTGTGTGTGAGGAGCTGCCAATATTGTTGTCACTTTGCCTTACTTTGTGTTAAGGTGGAATGACAATGCAAAGAAATAATTACAAAGCGAAGTGAGCCTTTTTTATTGGCCACTGCACGTAGCGGAGTGACATCGCGAAGTGCCCACTTCACGTTCACTTCGCCGGTAAAATTTCAATTCGCTGCATCTCTATTCTGGAGTCCTCACTTCAGAAAGGATAAGGATAGGTTGGAAACAGTGCAATGCAGAGTAGTAACAAAGATGATTCAGGACCAGCAGGGCAGATCCTATGAGGAGCACCTCAAGCCATTAAATATGTACATGTTGGAGACCAGAAGGGAGAGGGGAGATATGATAGAGACCTTTAACGTCCTTAAAGGAATTGACAAAGTGAACTTACGGATAACTATTTAGCCTGAATACCAACTTGTGGTCACATGTACTTGAGTGGAAATTAACAGGAGGCAGGTTCAGGAAGAACATGAAGAAGTACTACTTTACAGAAAGGGTAGTGGAACCTCGGAACAGTCTGTCTGCTGAGGTGGTGGATGCGAAACACAGTCAGGGGATTCAAGCAGGGCTGGGATAGAATGAAGGGAATTGTGGTAGCCTGGGGCAACAGGACCAAGGGGGAGAATGGGGATAGGATGGGGAGGGTCAGTACCCTAGAGGAACAGTAGGTTCCAGGGATTATAGGGAACTTGGGCAGGCTGGATGGACCTTTGGTCTTTTTCTGCCATCACTGCATATGTTTCTGTCTTTCAATGTTTCAAAGAAATGTAGTGAATGTATTTCCAGTAAAAGGCTTTTAACATCCTTAAGCTTTGATCAAGGAAATACTTAGAAGATGGGCTTCCGTGCAGCTTTGTGGTCTCAGCCCAATTTACTTTTACTAAATATATCACTGTAACTAACAAAGCATTTCAATGCTCAATCTGATTTTTTTTTAAATGATAGCTTTTAAGAGTAAAACAGCAACAATAATAACATGGAAAATAAACCATAAGCTTTATCATAAGGAATGCAATACAGGATGCAATATTACATGGGTGGTCTATGTATCACTGAAACACTTACAAGGGATTATATGAAAACAATAAAAGTAGACTACTTATAATACAAAGAAGCAACCTGTTTCATTTGTATATGCCATGTGTTTTGTTTTAAGGAAGCCACCATCTCGTCCTTTGAATGCTGAAAACAGTTTGGAGGACTGTACAGTCATGGCTAGAGCCCATCATAAAATGTTTTTTTTTTTGACATGGGCCACAAAAAAAAAGTCCATGTATTTTAAAGTAACTATTTAAGAACTTTGTAATTCAAAACTAGTTTTAAATATTCACAGAAAGTAAATTTTAAGAAGGTTTTATCTACCAGTTAAAATGGAATCTAGTAGCCAGCTTGCTGGCACAGTAATAGCGTTACTGCCTGCGATGTTAATGATCTGGGTTCAGAAGTGAATGCCAGGCATTGGAGGGTTGGCTGGGGAGCGAGGATGATTGAGCATCTGTGGGAATGCTGTCCTCCTCTGGGGATGGGGGGACATGGAACCCAGCATACGCCTGACCCCCAGCAAAGACTAGGAGAAAAACAGTCTGGGGCTGCCAGATGAGTACAGAAGTGTGGTAGCCGTTGATGCACGTGGGACTGCACTTCTCTTCCAGGAGTAGGGGGACACGGAACACAGCATACGCCTGACCCCAGCAGAGGCTAGGAAGAAAGCAGTCTGGGGCTGCCTGATGAGTACAGAAGTGTGGCAGCTGTCAATGCATGTGGGACTGCTCTCCTCCTCCTCCTCCAGGAGTAGGGGGACACGGAACCTAGCATACACCTGACCCCTAGTGGAGGTTAGGGAGGAGGCAGGCTGGGGCTGCCACATGTGTGCAGAGGTGAGGTGGCCATCAACAGACATTGTGCAGTAATGTGCAATGTGTGTCATGATGGCATTGCATGTCTGCACCTCCTCCTGGGGGAACAAGCGAGCAACCCAACTGGCAGCATACCAGTTCCCTACAGGCTCTGCGTGAGTTTAGCCAATCCCCATCCAATGAAACTGGATCCAGATAGATGGTGTGGATTGGGGAACCCCATTGACCCCTCGGGGGGCAAACCCTTGGGACAAACACAGGACACAGTAAGCCATGGAGGACTCCACGGTGATGGGGCTGGGGGGACCAGTAGAAGGGACCAGTCAGACAGGCGATGAAAAGAATAACAAAATAAAACAAGCATTTGTCAATGCCGAATGTTGATTGCGCTGGTGTGTTGAGCTCGCTCACTGCCCCTCTGTCACTCACTCAGTCTGTTTCTCCTGGTGCTGCAGGCTGCTGTTTTGTACTGGGCTCCTGCCTGCATTGGCATCTTGTTCTGCCCACTAAGAAATCCTCAGCTGTCCCGACAGAGCTGCGTTGAGGTAGCTTACTCCCCCTCTCTCACTCACTCATTCTGTTTCTTCTGGCACTGCAGGCTGCCCTTTTGTACTGGGCTCCTGCCTCTGTTGGTGGCTTTTTCTGCCCAGTAAGAAATCTGCAGCAGTCCCAACACAGGTCTGTTGAGCCTGCTGAGTCCCCCTCTCTCACTAACTCACTCACTCACTCATTCCGTTTCTGCCAGCGCTGCAGGCTTCCCTTTTGTACTGGGCTCCTGCCTGTGTTGGCATCTTTTTCTGCCCACAAAGAAACCCACAGCTGTCCTGACAGAACTCTGTTGAGGGCATTCACTCCCCCTTTGTCACTCACTATTTCTATTTCTCCTGGCGCTGCAGCCTGCCCTTTTCTATTGGGCTCCTGCCTGCATTGCCACCATTTGCAGCAGTTACAACAGAGCTCCATTGAGCTCACTCACTCCCCCTCTCTCACTCGCTCATTCTGGTTTTCCTGCCACTGCAGGCTGCCATTTTGTACTGGGCCCCTACATGCATTGCTGCCTTTTTCTGCCCACAAACAAATCTGCAGCAATCCCAACAGAGCTCTGTTCAGCTCACTCACTCCGCCTCCCTCATTCGCTCATTTTGTGTCTCCTGATGCTGCAGGCTGTCCTTTTGTACTGGGCTCCTGCCTGCATTGGTGGCTTGTTCTGGTCAGAAAGAAATCTGAAGCAGTCCCGACACAGCTCCATTGAGCTCACTCACTCCCACTGTCTCACTCACTCATTCCGTTTCTGCCCGCGCTGCAAGTTGGCCTTTTGTACTGGGCTCCTGCCTGTGTTGCTGCATTTTCTGCCCACAAAGAAATCCACAGCAATCACAATAGAGCTCCGTTGAGCTCACCCACTACCGCTCTGTCACTCACTCATTCTGTTTCTCTTGACGCTGCAGGCTGCACTTGTGTACGGGGCTGCTGGCTGCATTGGCACCTTTGTCTGTCCACAAATAAATCCACAGCTGTGCCAACAAAGCTCCATTGAGGTGGCTCAGTCTCCCTCTGTCACATGCTTATTCTGTTTGTCCTGGTGCTGTAAGCGGCCCTTTTGTACGGGACTCCTGCCTGCATTGACGCCTTTTTCTGCCAACATAGAAATCTGCAACAGTCCTGATAGAGCTCCGTTGAGCTCAGTCAGTCCCCCTGTCTCACTCACTCGTACTGTTTCTCCCACCACTGCAGGCTAGCCTTTTCTACTGGGCCCCTGCCTGCATTGACACCTTTTTTGGCCCAAAAAGAAATTCGCAGCAATGCTGACAGTGCTCCAGTGAGTCTGCTCACTCCCCCTCCCTCACTCACTCTCTCGTTCTGTTTCTCTCAGTGCTGCAGGCTGCCCTTTTGTACTGGCCTCTTATGCTGGGGCCTTTTTCTGCCCACAAACAAATCTGGAGCAGTCCCGACAGAGCTCAGTTGAGCTCGGTCACTCCCCCCCTCACTCTTTCCATCTTAATCTATCCCAAACACTGATGTCCCACAGCGACCGTGTTATTCTCCGTCAGGAGTGCAAAAACATATTTTAGCTAGGATGTGAAAAATGACAGCTGTACTGTTCATAAGGAGGTGTGAAAGAATGCCACTGTTGAAAATGTGGTGTGAAAATATTACAAATTTGCAAAGTTACAAGGGTGTGTGGAAACAGTTGAACGCATGCTTGTAACACAGTCATGTTATGGAGTTTTGACACTAAATTTCCAGCATAGTGATTTTAGGACCTCTGCTCATGAACCGTGCCACTGTCATTTTCTTAATCTGTCCCGAACACTGATTTCCCACAGTGACCATGTTATTCTGTGCCACAACTGTGAAACCACATTTTATTCAGGATGTGAAAAATGACAGCTGTACTGCTCAAAGGAAGTGTGAAAAATTGCCATTATTGAAAATGTGGCATGACAATATTACAGATCTACAAAGGTACAAGGGTGTGTGGAAAATGTGCAACGCACACCTGTAACACAGTCATTTGATGGGCTATCATCACCAAATTTTCAACATAGGCATTTTAGGACCTCTGCTCATGAACAGTATCACTGTCGTTTTATTACTCTGTCCTGGACAATGATTTCCCACAATGACCGCTCTATTCTGCGCCAGAACTGCGAAAACACGTTTTGGCCAGGATGGGAAAAATGACCGCTGCACTGTTCATAAGTAGGTGTGGGAAAATGGCAATGTTGAAAATCTGGAGTGAAAATATTATACATTCGCGGAGTTATGAGCATGCGTGCAAACTGCACAATGCATGCTCGTAACGCAGTCATTTTATGGAGTATCATTACTAAATTTTCAACATAACCATTTCAGGACCTCTACTCATGAACAGTGTCACTATCATTTTTATGTTTGCTTGCACACATGTGGAAGAAACATAGTGCCATCATCCGAGTTTTCGGAGGTGTGGCAGCCCTCTTCCAATTCAATCAGTGTGTTTGCAGGCGCGCCAGGCACGGCCAAAGTTCTCCATCGCCTGCTGGAGCTGCCTCATGACAGCTCCAAAATGCAGTGGAGTACAGTTGAAAGGGGAGCTACGCTCAGTGAGCAGCGATAAGATATCGCTTGCTCGCGCGTCTCCCCACACACACACACACACACACACACACACACACACACACACCGCATACTGCGTGCTCACTTCCCCACACACACTGTGGCCGATGGGGTGCCCAATCCCCGTCGGCTGTGCTGCGCCCAAGCAGAGTTACATATGCACGCTGGGTGCCCACCCCAGCGTGGCCGCACACTGTATGAGCCAACGGGTGCCCAATCCCGTCGGCCCACTGTCCCCCCAGTACAGGGTGCCACGCTTGAGCCCACCTCAGTGTGGCAACAGATGCTTTTGCCAATGGGGTGCCCAATCCCCGCCAGCTCCATGCCCCCAACAGCTATCCTTGTGCACGCTGGGAGCCCACCCCAGTGTGGCAAACATCCGCGTCATCATTTAATTTAAAAAACACCTGAAACTTAAAAATGGTCCCCGCTGTCTCTGCCCCCACCCGCACCCACCCACTGCGCACCCGCCTCCCCACACCTTCCCTCACCCCATACTTACCTCTGGACTCCAGTGCGATGAACTTCAGTGGACCGGGAACATGTCTGCACTCTTCAAAGCCAACCGTGAACTGAGGAAATGCCGGTTAGATATATAATGGGATAGATAGGGTTTTTTCAACTTTGCTGCATATCTCAGCCATTTTTTGGAATTTTTGCACCACATTTTCAACATGGGGTTTTTGGGACCCCTTCTCATGAATGCTCTCACTGTAATGGCTTAATCAGGCCCAAAGAGTGATTTCGCAGTCACTGCGCGAAATCACCTTTCAGGACCGAGTAACAAAACGACACTGCCACTCTTCAAAAGGTGGGCTCTCAAAAAGCCTATGTTGAAAATTTGGTGGAAAAATTCCTAAAAATGACTGTTTTACGAGCGTGCGTTGCGCAGTTCCTACGCACGCCCGTAAGTTCGCAAATTTTCAATATTTTCACTCTAGATTTTCAACATTGCCATTTTATTACACTTCCTTATGAGCAGTGCAGCTGTCATTTTTCACATCTTGCCCAAAACGTATTTCTGCCCATGTAGCACACAATGGCTCAGTCGGTGTGCGAAATCAATGTATGGGACACATTAAGAAAATCACAGTTACACTGTTCATGAGCAGAGGTCTTAAAATGGCTATGCTGAAAATCTGGTGACAAAAGCCCATAAAATGACTGTGTTACGAGTGAGCATTGCGCAGTTTCCACGCACCCTCGTAAGTTCATGACTTTGTAATATTTTCAGTCCAGATTTTCACCATTTTTCCACACTTCCTTATGAACAGTACAGCTGTCATTTTTCACAACATGGCCGAAATGCGCTTTCACACTTTCAGCGCAGAGATGCATGGTCCCTGTGGGAAATCATTGTTCGGGACAGATAAAGAAAATCACAATGACACTGTTCATGATCAGAGGTCCCAAAATGCCTGTGTTGACAATCTGCTGTAAAAAATCCCCAAACTAATTACATTACGGGTGTGCATTGCACTGTTTCTATGCATGCTCGTCTCTTCACCAGTTTTTTTAATATTTTTACTGCAGATTTGCAACATTGCCATTTTTTACACCTCCCCATGAACAGTACAGCTGTCATTTTTCACATCCTGTTCGGAATGTGTTTTTGCACCTGTGGTGCTAAATGCCGTAGTCGCTGTGCATAAGCAGCTTTCGGCTAACAAACTGATATTGCCACTGTTCATGAAGTGGGGGTCACAAAAAAACCATGTTCAAAATTTGGAGTGAAAATACCAACGAATGCCTGAGGTGTTAGGGTTTCCAACCATAACATCCCACCCTGTAGAGAATGACAGGCATCAGGGGTTTGACTTGGGATTCTTGCCTGTAATGCTCATACCATTCCACACCCTGCAGTCAGTGAGAGGCATCGAGGTATGCCTTAGACTCTTCGGCCCCAAAGTTCACCCCATTCTCCTATACCGCACCCATCTCACCATATTTCCTGATGGAATGGGGTGCGCATAAGGGCCAAAGACCCCAAGGCACACCGTGACACTTGCCAGTGTCTGCAGGGTAGGGTGTGAAGAAATGGTGTGGCCGTTATGCCTGACCACCCAAAGGCACACCCCAATGCCTGTCACTCTCTGCTGGGTGGTGGTGGGGTTGGCTTCAGTTCAATACTTCACTGCCATTTCTGTTATGCAGCTCTGTAATTTCTACACTACCAATGCCAATGCCAGCAAATAAACATTCGGCATTGACAAATGCTTGTTTACATTGAAATCCAACTGCCATTCCCTTGATCAATCTTCCAGCTTTTTCAGATTGTCCCTCATTCTTTCCACCCCCCCCCAATGTGTCCAATCTGTTGCAGATATTTGTGATATCCATGGACAGGCATACTTTCCCCTCCAGCTGTTCTGCAATGTCACTAATAAAGACATTGAAGAGGACTGGGCCTAGTACTGACCCCTGTGGTATCCCATTTGTCACCTTGCCTTCTCCAGAGTGGACCCCATTTTCCACCACCCTCTGACTCCTATTGTGTAGCCAGCTTCTTACCCTTTTTATTACTTTTGGACAGACTCCTAGGTTGCCCAGCTTGCTCACCAGTCTTCTATGTGGAACAGTGTCGAGGGCCTTACTGAAATCCAGGTGGGTCACATCTAATTCTCTTTTCTGATCCACTTTCCTGGTCATCCAGTCAGAAAACATAATTAGGTTTGTCTGGCAAGACCTCCCCTCATGAACCCATGTTGCCTCAGATCCTGTAATCCACTGTGTGCAAGGTATTCCCTAATCCTTTCGTTCAGTAGTGATTCCATTATTTTATCTACTACCAAAGTCAGGCTGACAAGTCTGTAATTTCCTGCCTCCTCCCTATTTCCACTTTTGTGTCGTGTGACCACATCTGCCCTTCTCCAGTCCCACAGAACCTCCTCTATTTCTAGTAATAGAGGTTGAACAGAGCTGTCAGAGGTGCAGCTAGCATCTTCCTGAGCACCCTCAGTATCCTAGGGTACAACCTGTCTGGTCCCAGTGCCTTGTCTACTTTTAATTGCACTAGTTCTTTGAGGTCTCTCTCCTCTGTAAAAAGACTGGTATCTACCTCCCTTCCCTTAATGCCCTTGTCCTTTATCTTTGGCTCATCACCTACTCCCTCCTCTGTAAATACTGAACAAAAGTTTGAGTTTAGCACCTTACCTGAATGTCGCCATTTTGGAACTCTTGCGCATGCGCAGTAGGTGCTGGAGCCGGGACATAGCCCCAACAGTTCATGCATGCGCAGTAGGGACTTGAATTCCTGTACAGTCTCCCGCTGTATACTAATTTCTGCCCTTTATTTGCTTCCTTACTTAGGCCTCCCCCCCAGCACACTGCCACTTGCAGCAGCCACAGCAACAGCAGAGCTCCCTCCTGGAGCAGAAACAAATTCGGGAAGGCTAAGAGGTAAAGGAGACCTCTCTCATTCTAACAGATACTTGTGTAGGGTGTTAACCCGACAATGCTGCGTGTTGTCTGTCCCACCCAGGGGTGTTCCTTCCTTTATTGACCCCCTTTGATGACATCATTTCCTTGACATCACTTCCTGGCTGCTGAATTACTAAGTCCCCACTTTCCCATCTGCAGGTTATACCTGCCAGCCACTAGAGGGACCCTCAGACCTTACCTCAGGTACAGTCATACAAACCTCTACCCCCACACCTCCTGGGTCCTTCTATCAGCCTGTACCACTTCACTCCTCCACTACTTCTGCTTACCTCAAATCTCTAGCCACATTGACCCTCCTCTACCTACTTCTAATCCCTGTCTACATCTCCCCCAGCCCCCACCCCATAGTTCATCATACATCCTGATCCCTTACCTAACCTCGTAGCCTGTGCCCTGTGACCACTAGGAGTCGCTATTTTTTACCATGTTTCTGGCCCCAACACAGCTTGTCTCAAGCCCCAGAACGCAGAGCTCAGCTCCCACCCTGGTCTCTTCTCCAGCTGCCCTGGCTGAGACTTGAACCTGGTACCCTCTGTACCAGAGTCCGGAACACTACCACTAAGCCAAAGTGGTATCCACGCTTGCTGAACAGCTCCCAAAATACTTCTACCTTTCTGCCCTGCTGCTACGGCAAGCATCACGTCAGCCCACCCTCTCCTACTATGCCTCTCCCTTTTACTTACCCTGGTACCTATAACCCAGCTACCAGGCAGCCCATCCAGTATGCCAGCCCTAGCATCAGTTCCCCCGGATATAATAAGATCTCACCCTACAATGACCATGTGCCCTACCCACAGCACCCCATCCCAGGTTACCTCCTCTGATTACCACGCGCCCACTGGTGACTAATCACCCCGCCCCTCTCGGCTGTGCTGACCTACCCATCCCCTCCTCCCTGATGGCCCCCACCCCGAATACCCACCAAAGATAGCTAAATTCTGCCCTAGCTAGAGCCATGATCCTCCACTACTCCTGACAGGCAATATACATCCCAACCCAGACCCCACCCAGACCAGCCCCACAACGGGGACCACCGGTCTCCGTATAGCCTCCATGAATATATGCAGCATACTCAAAATATTTGATTCCCTCCAATGCTGGGTCATGCTGCATAAACCAGATGTCATAGCTCTGGTAGAAACCTGGCTGTCAAAATCCACTCCTGGCCACTTTGTCTCACTATCTGGATCTACCCTATACCGAGAGGATCGTGTTGGCAAACATGGGGGAGGCTGTGCTATCTATACCAGAGACTCACTTACTGGGCTAGCACTCCCTGCCCCAGTTCTTGTAAACAGGGCTCAGGCCCTCACCCCTAAACTTATGCCTGACCCCACCATGGGCCCCCTGTATCTCACTACGGCATACATTCCAAGCACCAAACTCCAGCAATGTTATCCTTAACCGATTATCTCGCTACCCTCCAACACAAGGTTGATCACATCCTTGTGGGGGACCTAAACGTGAACTGGCTCAGTGCCTCCTCTTCCACCACCCGAGATACCTTCATGCTATGGATCTGATGCAACTCATTTCCCAACCCACAAGAGTAAACTCCAAGACAGGTACCAGTACCCTTCTAGATGTAGTCATCACAAACCACCCCAAAAAGTCCAAGATATCCAGGTCCTCCCAGACTCACTCAGTGATCACTCCCCGATCCTATTCCGCTGGTCGACCCCCACCCCCCTACTTAAAGCCCAACCCACACTCCGCAGGCGCCTCAGACCTGGTGGGCTAAAAAGTCTCAAACGACTTCTTGCCCAGATTAACTGGTCACCCATACAGCATGCTTCAGACATAGACAATGCTCTCATCTTCTTTTCCCAGACTTTCAACAAAGCCTGTGACCTCTATGCACCCCTTACCAGAACACGTACCAAAAAGCTCAGTGCACCCTGGGTTACCCCTGCCCTACATCAACTGCTCAAGCACAGGGATAACTTATGGCACCTTGCCACTGAAACAGGCTGGGTAGCTGACAGACAGGCTTATAATGCAGCACAGGACAAGTGCACCTGGGCTATCCGTAAAGCAAAGGCTGACCATTACAGGCACATCACACTCCTCTGGGGGTGTGCAACCCTAATGGGACAATGTTAAACAATTGAATGGGAGTCTGCCACCTCCCACCAGCCCAGATCACCATGGACGGACTACCTGACTGACCCGCCTGTATAGCCAAATTCCTAAACACTACCTTCACAGACTTTAGCTCAGTCCTCCCCAGTAATTTCTTCGACCCTCTCCCCTCCCGGCCAGCCCCTGTCATCCAACGCCCTTGTTTCCATCTACACAGGTTAACCAACCAGGAAGCCAGACCGCACCTGCTCAAAGCTTTAAAGAGCATCAGTCCCGGCAGCGACTCCCTGGACCCCAGCATTCTCTGTCAGGTGCTGGACCAGGTACTTGCTCCGCTCACCACCCTACTCAACAAATCCCTCTGCCTGGGGCAATTCCCAACTGCATGGAAGACAGCCATAGTTACGCCCATCCACAAAGGCGGTGACAGGTCTAATGCAGGGAACTACAGCCCTATCTCCATCCTCCCACCCCTCTCCGAAGCCCTTGAAAAGCTGGTGGCCTCTCAAATCACTGAGTACCTAACCAAGTACAACATCCTCTGTCCAGAACAGCAAGGCTTCTGGGCAGGGCACAGTACCAGAATGGCTCTAATTGAGTTTTCAAATTTCATACACTCCTTCCTGGATGTCAGCGCCTTAACTGGTGCAGTGTTTGTAGATCTCTCAAAGACTTTCAACACTGTCTCCCAACCCCTCCTACTGAAAGCTCTCTCCCATACTGGCCTATCTACTGGGCCAATCTCTTGGTGCACAAGCTACCTATCTGACCACCTCCAACATGTCAAAATCAATGGGACACCTTCTACAACCTGTCCTATCTGCTCAGGTGTCCCCCAGGGCTCCATCCTGGGACCGCTACTCTTCTCAATCTACATAAACACCCTACCCAGTGCTTGCACTGGTAGAATTCTGTTATATGCAGATGATGCCATCCTCTTTGCCACCCACCGCAACCCCAATGCCCTCCAGGACTCCCTACAACTCGCCTTCAATAATGCAGAAACCTGGTTCAAAGAGCACCGACTTGTCATCAACCTCAAAAAACAAATCAGTGCTCTTTGCCCACCCTCAAAACAAAGCCAGTAACTTCCCACTACACATCCTCCCCAGCTCCAAGAAACCCCTTGAACTAGTCCGCTCGTACAAGTACCTTGGGGTCAGCTTCAACACTGCCCTCTCCTTCCACACCCATATTGAGGCACTTGCCTCTGCTACTAATGTGCGGCTTGGTATCCTCTACCGCCATAAA
The DNA here is from genome assembly GCA_016271365.2 of Neoceratodus forsteri. Taxonomy (NCBI): domain Eukaryota; kingdom Metazoa; phylum Chordata; order Ceratodontiformes; family Ceratodontidae; genus Neoceratodus; species Neoceratodus forsteri. The sequence continues at coordinate 1,267,237,289 of CM057449.1, read as the reverse complement.
AACTGTCCCCCCCCATTGCCCTCCAACTAGCAGTTACATCCTCGATATTGTCCCTGGTGGACTACAGCCTACCTGTTTGTGGTGTGGCTGACTCGACCGCCCTCAACAAAATCTGAGTTGTCCTGAATAAGGCGTGTAGGCTTATTACAGGGGCCCCCAGGCTCACTCACATATGTCAGCTATATGACTTGGCAAGGCTACTAAATCTGGATGAACGACTTCAATACCAAACCAGCCTCATTATGAAAAAAACCCTTCTCGGGCTATCCCCTCCTGGGATGACAGCCTCCATCCGCTAAGCTAAACCCTTGATTAATACCCGAACCTCCTGCAAAATCACCCTTCTGATCCCTAGAACCAGGACAAGCCATGGACAGAGATCTTTCTGTTACAGAGCCCCAGCCTGGTTTAACGCACTCCCACCAGCCATCTCTGACACCACTAGTATCTCCACCTTCAAAACCGCACTGCGGAACCAACTTTTTAATGCACGTGATTGCACCTGTCACTAGTCGTGACTTAGTCCACCACACACTGACAATACTCGCATGAGCGGCACCACTGTAACTAGAATGGTTCCTTCGCTCTACAAATGCCTGTAAATATATATGGCTGTCAATTTAATTGTTTGTCATTTTATTACAACTTGAAACCTTGTGATGTAACAATGAGCCTGTAATATAATGTATTTGTCCTCAATGTGACGTAACAACAAGCCTGTAATGTAATGTATTTGTCCTCAGTGTGACAAGGTACCTTTGGAAATGAGCCTCTGGCTCAAAGGTTGTAAACTGATGCTCAAATAAATAAATAAATAAAGTAATTGTCCAATGTGTCTGCTTTTTTTGGTCCTCTTCCTCCCAACCCACCCCTTTCCCCTTTTAGCCTTACTATCCCTTCTTTGGTGTTTCTCTTCTAGCTTATATATCTAAAGAATGTTTCATCTCCTTTTTTTACTGAGTGGGCAATATTCTCTTCCATTTGTGCCTTTGTGCTCCTAACTGCTTTTTCCACCACTCTTTGATTCTCCTGGTAACTCTCCCAATCATCCTCCTCCTTCAGTGTCCTCTTTTATCTTCTAAATGCTAGTTTTTTTTCCCCTTACTTTCTCCACTACTTCTCTAGATAACCATAGTAGTTTCATTTTTTTCACTTGCCCTTGTTCATCTGCCTGACACAGAGATTTGTTGCCTTTTCAATGCCCCTCTTTGTTTCTGTCCATTGTTCCTCAACACCCCCCAGTTTTCCTATCCCTACTGGGGTGTCCCTGAGTCATTCTCCCATTTTTTTTTTAAATTGGCTCTCTTGAAGTCCAGTAATGAGAATGAAATGGATCGATAATGAACTGGTAATGACCCTTTAGCACTTTGAATGATTTTATGTATTTTACAATTTTTGGCCAGGAAAGACACACTGGGCCCAATCTTAGATGTTGGGGAAAGTCACAACAAAGTTGCATCAAATCACTTTGATGCATCTTGGGCTTTGCGTCACAGTTTGCATCAACTGGGATTCTGTAACGGGTGCTGCATCAGTGGTTGATGCAGCTACACCACACACAACTGCATCTGCAGATGAGGCAAGACAAGACGCAACTGCAGTGTGATGCAGACCGAATTTTGCATTCAAACCAGCTGCAGTATCCAACAAAATGGGATTTTAGAAAGTGCTACAAGCCCAGCTGCATCCATTACTTGTTGCACCTGTCAGACAAGGGTGGAGGTGGTCTAAATCTCATCATGTGAATAGAAGCAGGCTAGGCAGCTGTGGAATCACTCACAACTGAGGGGCAGTATTGAAGCTGAAGCACCACAGAGATGGCTACATACAAATGCCTGGGCTACCAGCTTTTGTTGTCATAAGACGGCTTTGTGCAGTCAGCATTGGCTTGGCTGATGACGAGCCCTGCTGGCTGGCCACAATGCCTCCAAGGGGAGGGATGAAAGATATAGGAAATGTTACCCTGGAAGGGTATATAGGAGGCAGATCTCATTTGAGGAACTCTCAGAGTAGCAGTGCCTGGCATGATACTGCCTGCTTCGTGGTACCATACAGGATCTGTGCGATGAGCTCCGGGGAGGTATACAGAGCAGAACTCAATGGAAGTGAAGGTGAGTATTGCCAAGGCCCCTAGAATTCTGCGGCTGCAGAATTTTGCACAGAACTTGCAGTCTACTGCAGAACTCACTGTTCTTGGTGATTTTTTATTAATATTTCTGTTTATCTATACAATCTGGTTCCCTTCCCCTCTTTTTATACCCCAAATCTCTCTATGCTCAGAATGTGATGTTATCATTGCTATAACATCACAAATTACCTTATGAAATGGCTGCATTTTGCAACAGAAATGAACAGTCACTTATCTACCACAGCTCCCACCGCCAGAGGTGGTGGCACAGCACATCAGGCATGGTGATATTTGCTCAACCTGCACTGCAGCCTAATACAGTTTTCAGTCTTGCGTTATTGCACTAGGACCAACTTAAACAAAACCTTGTCAATAGCACAGACCTGTTAAGTCCATACCTCACTTTGTTCAAACTTATTGTGCCCTTAAGGTATAGAGATGCCATCTGAAATGAATAACTGGTAAAATTAATTTACCTGTCATTTTTAAGAAAAATAATTATGCCCAGAAAAGTGGAATATAATAATGTGTAGACCTGCTGAAAGAACAGACCTGTTAAATAAATAATTGCGCTGTACACATTTTTGCCAGGGTTATTCATTACATATTGTCACTGGTTGATAGAGTCACCCAAAAGTTATGGAGAAATGTGTCCAGGTCCAGCTGTTGGGCCAGAGGGTAGAATGTTGTGTTTCTGTGCCGGCAACTCCGGTTCAGAGATTAGCTCTGGGAGCTGGCTGGGCAGCACAAGGATTGGGGGAACACATCACTGCTCTGAGCCTGGGAAGGTATGGTACAGTGTTCTGTCACATGGTGGATACATTGTGATGGGCTGGAGAGCTCTATCTCACAATGGGTTCACATACATGTTATGGCCTGACACTGTTACGTAATGTGTCAGGGAAAGCAGGTTGGCATGAAAAATTAGTTTTGCAATAACTCCTCTATTCTGTTTATTCCATTTCCAATGGGACTTGTATGAATGAGGATGCAATTTCATGGAAATTAAAAAAATATATATATATATATATATACTGTATATACACACACACACACATATACAGTATCTCTCTCACTATACACACACACACATATTTGTATGTATGTTACAGATTGCGTATAAATATATAAGTGATACACAGTGGGGAACTCATGAGTGGTGTAGACTGCACATATAAATATATAAGTGATAAACAGTGGAGACCTCATGAGTGGTGTAGAAAGCACATATAAATATATAAGTGGTACACAGTGGAGACCTCATTAGTGGTATAGATAGCATGCATATAGAAATAACCTTATTTATCACATAAAGTCCGCTCTGCATATTTCATTTATGCAATAGGCTATGACCTTAAGGAAGAGATGTTTATTTTGCCTTTTGAGGCATAAAATTATTTCTAGAAGTGTGTTATTTTTTGAACTAGTGTGACTGCGCTTTCCCCTATCCTGATTGCTATAACTGCTGCCATGAAAGTGAAGTCAGGATGACAAGCTGACACTGTGGTATGGTAGTTTGTTAGTGCAGCAGAACTTCCACAGAAATTACAAACCACCGCCGCAGAAGTTCTGCAGAAAATGGTAGTCTTGCTGCAGAACTTGGTCCCACTTTGCCGCAGAAAAGTAGGGGCCTTGAGTATTGCTCTATCCTTCCTGGCAACGGGAATGTTCCAGACCCCCACAGGAGACACCATTGGCATCTCCCAGTCCACAGTGTCAAAATGTCTGAAGCAGTTCCTGGAGGCCGTGCTACATAGAGTACACCAGTACATCTGCTTTTCAATGGCTGCATAACAGCAGAACACTGTGAAACAGGGATTCTGTGGCATTGCGCAGTTCCCCCATGTTCTGGGTGCTGTAGACTGCACACACATGGCAATATGTACACCATCTGCTGATGCAGATGTCTACAGCAACAGGAAGGGGTACCACTCCTTGAATGTGCAGGTTGTCTGCAACAGCCCGTGTCATATCCTGGATGTGATGGCAAAGTAGCCAGGATCGTGTCTGGATTGCTTCATAATGAGGCAAAGTGGTCTTCAGTAGGGTTGTCAGAACCAGTTTGGAAAAGATTCGAACCCATCAGGAACCCTGGTGTTCGAGTTCTAATTCAGAACTCGAACACTAGTGGCTTCGCAAACGGGTTTGAATCTTTATGCTTTAAGAAGTTGCAACCGCAACGCAAGCTTGCCTAGCCCTGTCGGCTCCGAAGGGACAGGAGAGAAGTTGAAGGAGCAGAATGGGACTGTGAGGCAGCACAGTGCCACACGAGGCAGAAAGGAGGTGGAATGAAGGGAAGGGTGCATGATGGCAGCATGCACAAACTTGTGGAGGCTGAATGGTGTGGACTGCACTGGAGTCGGACTACGCGCCTGCGTACTTCATCCCCACAGTCCGTGTTACCACCTGACCATCTGCTCTGCGGTCAGGTGGTGGATGGTAGAGACGTAAACCGGCACGCGGTTGCAGCTCCATTCATTTACCCAGCCAGTGCCATAAAGGAGTTGCAGGCTGCAGCAGCTTGTGCTACTTGCTTGCTCCCTCTGTCTGGGCTAGCTCTGCTCTCTGGCTCTGGCAATTGCTTGCTAATTAAAATCATTGTGTGTGTATTGGGCAAACTAAAAAAATAAATAAAAAAGCTAAGGGGTGTGTGGGGGGGTGAAAACTAAAGGTAGGGGCCCGGGGGCACTCAGGGTTGGGAGTGGGAACCGAGGAAAAGAAAGGGCCTGAACTTAGGAACAGTTGGTGAGAAGCTCAGCCTCAGGATGAGACGGACAGAGCGAGGGAAGTTAAAGTTGCTGAGTATTTGAGTAAAACTGATAGAATTTTATCGTAGTCTCAAACAACAGTTCAAAAACTTTATTTTCTGCATGGCGTAGTTGTTTCACACTGGGAAGAAGGAGTGAGCATCAGATGGCTGGGGAAGGGGTGAAGAAATTAAAACAAACAGATTGTGGCTCGAGGAAAATTAAGTTTAACTTTAATGTGTGAGTCTTTGAGAAGTTGAAACATTTGAATTTGATGGCATTTTTTTTTATTTTTTACTTACTACTTTATACCCTACTTCACAAAACAAAGTAAAATAATGAGGAGGACAGGGAGGGGAGGGGATTCTGTGGTACTGTGCTGCTGAGCATTCTTCTATTCCACCCTATAAAATTCTTGATAGAACACCACCAGGCTGTTTTTAGTTTTTTTTCACACAGTACTCCCTACTTGTGTGTTGTGTGTGTGACTCCACTACACTCTATCTCTCTACTCTCCTGTGGTGTTCCCATCACCCTGCTGTGGCTGCTGACTGTGTACCCTACCCATTGTGTGTTACTGCGAGAAGCCCATTGTTGGGCAGTCATGTGGTGGCATTATCCTTAAATACATGACAGAAGCCTAGAAATATATTTCCCTGTTGGGAGAAGAGACAGAAAAATCTCTTTCCTTGGGTTGTATATGTGTGTGTAACTCCATCTCCTGTGGTCAGCCAATCTGCTGTGTGCCCTTTTGACTACACTGTACCCTACCCAGTGTGTGTTACCGAGAGAGGCCCAGTGGCCAGTTGTCATGTGGTGGCATTATCCTTAAATACATGACAGAAGCCCAGAAATATATTTCCCTGTTGGGAGGAGAGACAGAAATATCTCTTTCCTTGGGTTGTATATGTGTGTTACTCGTCTCCTGTGGTCAGCCCATCTGCTGTGTGCCTTTTGACTGCACTGTACCCTACCCAGTGTGTGTTACCGAGAGAGGCCCAGTGGCCAGTTGTCATTTGGTGGCATTATCCTTAAATACATGACAGAAGCCCAGAAATATATTTCCCAATTGGGAGGAGAGACAGAAAAATCTCTTTCCTCGGTTTGTGTGTGTAACTCCGTCTCTTGTGGTCAGCCCATCACCCTGCTGCTGTGCGCCCCTTCACTGCTATGCGTATGCCTATGCCCAGCAGCCCAATCATTCTGTAAGCCTTGAACCTGGGATCCTTTAGTTGCAAACCGTCATATTCTTCAATTACTTTCAGTCCACTGCATCACAGTGTCACATAGCCAAAATAAAATTTTGAGTTGTAGCCAGTGATCATAGATCACGTTGCTTCTTACACAGGAATTGTGTGGGTGTATTCTCTGCAGTATACTGGTTCTGTTATGGCTGGACACCAACATAGATGAAGCATCTAGTGCTGGTGTTGGAGCAGGTGTTGGTGGTAGTGGTAATCCTGGTGCTAGCAGAAATAACCAAAATGTTTCACGTGATAAAAATTCAACAAACAGCAAAAGAGCAACAGTGAAGTGTGGTAAAGGGGGACCTTTTAAGAAAACCTGTACAGCTGCTGGGGTCACACGGAGAGGCACCATAAGGTATGCTATTCATGCTGTTAAGATCCCTGTGACTAGCAGCAATAATACAAGTGACAGTGAGTCCCTCTCTGACTCAGACAGTAGCTCTTTATCTCAGTTCGACACAGTTGTGTCTCGCGACAAATCATTACTTCCTCAACAAAGTGAAATGAGCAAGTCTGCTGACAATGAATCAGGTAGTGCACTTGCAAATACATCCAGCACTGTTGGCAATGAAAAGGACATATCCATTGAATCCACCACTTCTGTGTTGGCCAGCAATGAAAATCCATCAGAGTCTTCTGCCCACTCTTCTAGCACCAAGGAGCATGTCCCGGATTCTGTTAGGACAGGTGAAAAGACACAAACAGTCTTTAGCTATCTTCCTAGCACTCAGACAAAATTTGTCACATCTGAGGTGTGGAATTATTTCTCTGTCAGTAAAACTGATCCATGCAGAGCAATTTGTTCCCTGTGTAAACGGACTGTAAGCTGTGGTAAAGTTGTGTCATGCCTTGGCACTACAGCTCTTAAACGCCATCTGAAAAAGCATTCAGTTTTGCTTGATCATCCAAAACCCATGTCCTCCATCTTCCAGACAGCATGTGAGAAGGATCAGGAATCTGAAATGGATACTGAATTGTCTGAACTTGATGCGGGCAGAACCACTGCCAGTCCTAGGATCACTGTTACCGCCAATGCCAGCACCATTAGTACCAGTTGCACATCCAGTGATGGCACTGAATGTATAAGTCCTAGTCCACCATCTCTGCGTCCATCTGCCCATCGAAGCACAGTGTATAATAAACCAGCAGGGACATGTTGTAAACAGCTAACACTGTCTCAGGCATTTGAAAGGAAGAATACCTTTACTAGAAATCATCCAAAGACCCTTCATCTTAATCACAGAATTGGTGAACTGTTAGCCGGAGCCCTTCTCCCATACTCTTTGGTAGATCATGAGGATTTTAGGAAGCTCATTACATTAGCAGAGCCTTGTTACAATGTTCCTCATCGAAGGTACTTTTCCTATGTTGAAATACCAAACATTTATCAGACTTTAAAAGCGACAATGATGCTTGCACTTAAAACTGCAGAGGGTGGGGTTATTCATGTCACAACAGATATGTGGACCAGCACTCAAAACATAGATTACATGTCCCTTACCTCTCATTGGGTCATGTTTTCTTGTGCTTCTTCAAAAACAAAGACACCCCAAAAGATGGCGCTGCTCCAAATAAAGAAGTTTGGGCAAAGTCATACTGCTGCAAACATCTTGCAGGAACTAAATGACCTCCTTGACGAATGGGTTTATTCTCACAGTCTAAAATGTGGCTTCATAGTAAGTGACAATGGAGCCAGCATCTTGAAAACAGTACAGGATGGAGGATTTCTGCATGCTTCTTGCTTTGCACATTGCTTACATTTAATTGTCACGGGATTTCTCAGCAATGAAACACAAGTGGATGGTATGATTGCTGTTTGCAAAAAAATTGTGACTCACTTTTCACTTTCAACCAAGGCTATACGGACATTGTCCGAACTGCAAAAAAAAACACAAGCTGCCCCAGCAAAAGCTGACTCAAAATGTCTCCACTCGTTGGAACTCAATGCTTTATATGCTGCAGCGCCTCTTGCAGCAAAAGTAAGTTGTACATGAGTATTGCTCCAGTTACATTATTGGAGATGGCATTATGCTGTCTGTGCTGCAGTGGAAGTTAATGGAGACAGTGTGCTACATCCTAGCTCCTTTTGAGACAGCTACAAGGGACATGTCTTTTGAAGGCGCATCTGTGAGTCAGGTTATCCTACTCATAATGCTCATTTCACATCATCTTAGTGTTCTAAATCTACAAATAGAAAAAGACAGATCTGAAGCGCAGACAACATGTCACCTGTATCATGGGAATCTCGTAAAGAGAATGAGCGAGCGCTTCAAAACCAATGACAAATTAGTTGCAATGACGAAATCAAAACACTACTTCCTTGCAATTCTCTTAGATCCCAGGTTCAAGGCTATACATCTTCCAAAAACAGATGATATAGAGCAGTACAAATGTCTGTTGCTAGATGAGCTGCAGCACTCACAGGAGTCAAACACAGACACGCACAGTACCCTCAGGTTGTCATACCACAACATGCAGGTTCATCTTCACAAAGGGATACAGAACTGGAAAAGTCTCCAAACATTAACAGTAGTTGTTCCACAACTGCCACTTCTTCAACCCTTAGCAGCAAGCTAAATCTGTGGCAAAACCTTTCCCAAATTGCTGCCATACCAGCTTCTTCTGATTCCTCTTCTGGGCGGTCTCTGTCCATCATGGCAGACAGTTACCTGCAAGAACTGCCTATTCCTATTGGTGCATGCCCTTTTGAATACTGGAGATCAAAAAAGTCAATTTGGACAGAGCTGTATGATGAAGCCTGTAAATATCTTGGTTGTCCTGCAATAAGTGTCTCTTCAGAACGCATGTTTAGTACAGCTGGCAATATTGTGACAGACACCAGAAATAGGTTGCTGCCAGAAAATGTACACACATTAACTTTTATTAAAGTTAATAAGTCAAGATTTTCGATCCCTACAAGAGTATACAAACTGATCCTGAAGTGATTGATGTTGTGGATGTTGATGGTGATGACAACTCAGATGGTGGTGGCTGGTAAATACTGTGGGACAGACTCTCTCTGCACCAAAAGGAAACTTTTACAGACTGTGATGACTTTGGTTGTCTCTCTCCTTTCTCGATCTACTACCTTGGACTATATACCCCCCAAAACTTTCACCATTTCATGGCAAACTGATTTGTAGCTAGGGTCTAAACTAAAGTCAACAAGTTTTATATACAGGGCAATTTTAACATCAGTGGGAACAGGCCCGAATTTGGCATGAAAGGGACACTGTCACGTCAATCCTTTCTGTATCATATTATTTATAGTTAAAGTGAAAACATATATTTTTGGATTTACCTTCTGTGACTTTGTGGTGCATCAGTATGGGCTGGGACCGGGGGCGGTCTATTTTTCAATTTTAAAGAGGACAAAACAATGAGTTCTAATTGGTAGCTGTTTATTATTTTTTCAATTACAGAAATGTTAGCCATAAACCAAAAATGGATGCTAGTACATGGGTGAGGGTAGTGGGTTGGTTTTAACATGGGTGTAAGGGTGCTATGGGTGCTACTGCACAGATGAGGGTGGTGGAAGAAAAGTGGAATGAGTGATGGGGTGAAAGGTGGGTGTTGTTTTAGTCCTTTCATTTACAGATTAGTGATCGGCTGGGGATGGTGAGGAAAAAAATGATGACAGACCGAACCTACTGTACATATAATATATATATACATATATATATATATATTTTTTTCTTATTAAATACATTGCAAACTGCTGCCACCTAGCACACTTGTCCTGTCCCCTTTAAAAAAAGAATAAAGGAATCAGAAATAAAAGAAAATCTGCATCAGCAGTTTTCACAGAATGTGACCTATCATAAAGTGTTTTTGCTTTACAAGTAGTGATAATTTGATACATAATGGGGTTGACAGACGCTGTCCCTTAAACATCACATGCCAACTGCTGCAGCTACATTAAATGTTCCTTAAGCTAGTATGTGGTGAAGAAACCACTTTTTTTATTTATGTGACTGAAATACAGATTTTATTGAAGTATCAGCTGCAAAATTGCATCATCTTAGAAAGTTGTATGTATTACTTCAATTTGCCAACAAAAATGTTGGTATATGTATGCATTATCTTAGAAAATTGCATGCATTTTTTGCCAGCAACAATGACTGGCATATTTTTTTTATTCAAATGTCTTGACTGACTACGTTATGACATAATATGTTTTGCAACAGTTCCACATGCTGCTGCTGTAGTACTTGGCTTGACTTTGTTATAAAAGCGTTCTTTTAAACATAGCAACTTTTGATTTACTCATTTAAAACAGAAAGCAGCAAATAGCTGAGATTAGGTAATATCAGTTATTTTTTCTCATAATTCATGACGATGAGTATATATAACTGAGTACATAAATGGCTAATGTGCCTCTTTCTTTCACTAAGAAACTATGATGCAGCTGCAGCAGGAAAACTTTTAACATATAGGTGGGTGGGTGGGCCTGTTACGTATTAAGTTGCTGGCTTCAGCAAACAGAAGAAACCATAGATAAACCTAGTTGTATTCCTATCAATGTCACACATGATAATTTCTCTCCCCTTATATTGAGCAGTTTTTCCTTTACATGTATTTTATTACTATCTTCATTACTGTCAGCACAATAAAAAAATAGGGTTCGAGTTCTAAAAAGTTCTAAAAAAGATTAGAACCCTAGAACTTTTTCAAAAGTTCTAGACTAGAACTAGAACCCAGAACTTCAGAGGGTTCTGACAACCCTAGTCTTCAGTAGGCTTTTGCATTTGGTGATATTTAAGAAGGATTGCTGCTTGGAAAGTTGAGGATCAGGTATGCCAGGTAGGTGGTGGTATAGCATTGCAGCAGTGTATGTGGCACAGCCATGTAGGCAGGCAGTGATGGCCTCCTGGAGATAGGTTGCCAAAAGGCACACCTGGCCTAGAATGATGGATGTGGGATGATGCATGCAGGACACACGGTAGGCCAAAGTAGGTGGCACCTGTTGGGGATGTGACTGCATGGTCTGAAGTTTTGTATGATCCCTGAAATATGGGGGAAGGACATGTGCATGACATTGTGAGTACAGCAGGAGGGATACAGTTGTGAGACACGGTGGCTAAGCATGTCACATTTTCCCCGCAGGAGACAGTGGGTATTCCCAGCAGCCAAGGCTCATGGCCCCAGTGTGTCATCCACAGTCTGCAGTGGACATGAGATTTAACTACGTGCATGCTGCTAGCAGGGCTGTCATTGAGAGAACATTTGCCTTGCTGAAGATGAGATTCTGCTGCCTTGATCCCTCTGGAGGGACCCTGCGCCATACACCAGAGATGGTGTACAAGATCACAGTTGCCTACTGCATCCTGCATCCTGCATAACATAGCTGTTGCACACGATGCCTTGGAGCCACAGCAGTTGCACGATGTACTCCAGCAGGAAGAGGATGATGAAGGGGACCAGGCAATGTCACGTCCAACCACAGCAGCAACAGGACAACATCTGAGACAGCTGCTTATTGAGAGCCACTTCATGTAATGACACACACCTGCCATGGAACTGCAGGCATGAGAACATCAGGTGTGTGCCCAGGTGGAGATCCAGATAATACCCTACTACCTGGGGTGGGCATGCAGGAGTGGTGATGTGCCCCACATGTATGTGCCCACTGCAGCGTGGTTGTCCCTGGCCAGGGTGATACATCAACCCTTGTTCACCCAGAAATGCTTGGGTTAGTAGAGCCTGGGATTTTTAACAATACTGGCAGGAGGAAGAAGCAGTTTACAAGGACTGCATGGATGGGAGGGTTGTCAGGGTGGGAGACTCTGCAACATGTAGCTGACAGTATAGTACACAGGCAGGCATTTAGGAAGTGGAGGGTGCCCTGTGCTAGGATGGAGGTGGCACAGGATGGGGAGGTGGGACAGCAAGGCACATACGGGCATGTGCCCAGGTAACCATCTGTGGATGTGGCAGCAGAGTATGGCGGTGGCCACTGTGCATCTATGGTTGACATCACAGTGCCTTGTGAGCACACAGTTGAGATGCCATAACCTGTGGCTAGGCAGCTGTGCATGGCCTGGTAATGCACCTCATCATGTGCCTGGTGGCAGCTGTGTGTGCAGTGGCTGTTGTGGCCCTGGGTCAGCAGTAGCAGTAAGGCAACCATTGCTTGTGTGGGTGGGCAGGAGCTTCAGAAGCTGCTACAGTACTTGGCATTGTGACTGAGTGGGCCAAGGCAGCATGGGGTGTCTAGACTGCAGAGGCAGTCCTCCGCGTGTCAGGGATGTGAAGCATGTGTGGCAGGCACAGTGAGGTGCCTGGTGGTGTTGATGCACAAATGGGGCTGAACTGGAGTCCTTCTGATGCAATTTACATCATTTTCAGGCTTGGTGTGACACAAACTGCGTCATCAGACACGTTTTGATGCATGCTGCATCATGCACGTGCACCACATTTAAAATCAGGACGTGATCATGTTTCGCACATTGTAGGCTGCAGACTGCACCATGCGACTGCAGAGTGGAGGGAAATCATGTCAGGTCACCAGTTAGGGAGCCTGTGAGCCACAGATCCAGGTGAAATACCAACTGAGTGTACAGTTAGGTCAAATTATGAGCAACAGGTAGGGCAGGTTAAGGGGGCATGCCCCCAACTTCAGTGATGAGGAAACTGCATTCCTTATCAGTTGTGTGGGCCAATGGGCCCACATCATTATGTCACCAGGTAGTCAGCACCACGCCCAGGCCAAGAGGGACAGGATGTGGTGCACCATCAGTGACTGGCTGAAGCAGATGTCAGATGTGAGGCGCATCATAAGACAGTTGAAGCAAAAACTTAGTGACCTGTCCCTGCAAAATCCTGAGATTGCGGAGGCTGCAGAACATTGCCCAGGAGGCCAACACTGCAATACAGGGAGGGCAACAGCATGCCCAACGTAAGCGCAGAGGATAGCCTACCAATAGCATATCCCCCCCCCCTTGTCAGAGAAGCACAATATTGCACAGGCACTGATATCCAGCATCACCTCATGTCCCCTGTATGGATACACCAGCACCCCCCCCCCCAGGAGAAAGAGCAGACAGAGCCTACAGGGGTTGAAGATGCAGGAGAGGGAGACAGACCAGATGATGAAGAACAAGGTAGGTGTAATGTACATCACAGTTGAATAGTAGCACAGGTACTGCTTGGGTAAAATGATTGTGGGTGAATGGCCTCACCATGTGGAAATTGGCAGGAAGGCAAGCCCCTGACTATTGTGGGGTCCCGGGGGGGGGGCATGCAACTTGTCTACAATGCACTGAATTATGTGAGACTGCTGCCACTGCATATGTGGTACCACACATGGCACCCGTCAAATGAGCAAGGCCCTAAATGCTGCTGCAGATGACTTCATGAGTGACAATAGTGTCCTTGGTAATGGTGACACAGGCACCGTATGACACACGGCACTGTGCTGTGACCTAGGCAAGTGCCACATTCTGCAGGGTTGGACAGCATAGCATGTGTCTCTCACATGTGTGGTGCAGAATGTGTACCCCTACTGACTGCAGTGACACATGGGCTCTGTAGTGTAACCTGATATGTACAGGAGGCCACACCAGAGATAGGTAGTGGGACCCATCTGGGGCCTGTGGCACTGCCAGGAATGAGTCTGATATGGGCATCATACATGTTACTGTTGTGCCAGTGGCCCACTGTGACAGGCAGTTACACTGGGTGGTGTGACCTTGGGGGGGGGCACCGAGGTGTACAAGCAGCTGCACTGACACACCTCCCCCTAGGTCCCAGACCCATACCTGTCCTGTCAGGTATGTTGACCCCGCAGGACCACAAGCCATGACTGGTGCAGTGTAACCACATTGTTTAGGCTTCCCCATGCAAGCAACTATGTACATAACCATGCGGCACTGCTGTTTGAGGTATCCACCATTCTGGGGTGGGTGGGTGGGGCATGCACTGTAGTGGAGGTGAAGGTGAAGTTACCAGCATGGTGGAGAGTGTTCCGACATGCACAGGCAGGAGCTATCAAGTGCATATGAGGGACAGCAGTGGACAGTGGGTCCTGGCAAGGGGTAGGTGGCATGTCATTGTAGGGAATGTGGCTGGTGTGTCAAGTGCCATGCAGTCACACATGTGATGTGTCCTTGTGGGGGCTGGGTAGCCTGTCTTGAGGGCCCGTGGCAGCATCGGCAGGGACCGGCGTCCCACTCATGACTGAACCTTCCACAAGATATGCTGAAGCAGTAATGGTAGGGCATGCACAACACAGCTCTACTTGCTAGGCCAGTAGACATGGCTGTGCTGCACATAGGGGGAACCCCTGTGCAGTGTTGTCATAGGTCACCCCCCTCCCGGTACAGCTACACAGCACAAGACAGGGAGGCCTCATGCCCTGTGTCTGTACTGTTGCTGGAGTGCTCATTACATGGTGGTCCACACCTGTGCAGGAACATGGTGTGCCTAGGGAAAGGATGCCATAGGGCATGTGAGTGTGTTGTGTTCAGCCATGTGACCATAGGGTGTGAGCAGCAATCCAGACACCTAGAGGTGGTCTGCGCTTCCACCTTGGCATGCAGGTGGCTAATGATGGGTTTTGATGTGTCAGCCTTTCTGGTCTGTAGTCCATCCCTGATGTGTGCAGGTGTGTATACCAGTGCACACACGCCTGGTATGACAAAAGTCACACCCGTTTGTGGATGCACAGGTGTGTCTCTTTCTGCAGTATGTGTGTGACCTGAAGGTTGTCAGCTGTCGTATGCCTCACACATGTCCAGGACACATGTGGCAGTGGGTCATGCCCCAGATTGCCACGACCAGTATAAGACCACAGTCACCAAGTGCCCTATGTCTGTGACTGTACGGCGTTACACTGAATGCACTGCGGTAGCACAGCTGATGGATGGGTGTCTGTTACCCCAGGTGACATGAGACTACCACAGAGGCCCACTGTACCATGAATGCATGACTGTGCCCTTTGTGCATATGAATATGGAGTGACCACCTCCATCACATTGTCCCCTGGCAGTTCCTGATGGGCCGTGCACACCGGGGTACCATGTCTGAGAGTGTCCTGCTGGTACAGTAAGTGTGCTGATGGTATGCCAGTGTGAGAAATAGCCATGTCTGCCATGTTCTGGGTGGTGGGTGTGTGGCACCATGTGTGACCACCGCGCATGGCAATCGTCATACAGGTGTCGCACTGGCAACATGTGTGTGAGGCCTACTGGAGGCCACTGAGTCGGTCGTCATACTGGTAGCTGATGTCGAGCAACTGTCACTTGCACCCTCAGAGGCTTGCCCCTGTGATGGGACCATGAACAGATAGGGTTGATGTTGGAAACACAACCCCCCCACCCCCCGCGAACATGTGAGGTGTGGTGCTGTGTGGTGTGGCACAGTGGGACAATGGTGATTCAGCACAACACAAAGATCCCAATGGTGTTGTGGTGTGCAGACAGGATGCTGTCACCACATGCTGTCAATGCCCCAGAAAACCTGGGGTTGGCTGTAGGCCAGAGAGGTCCAATCTGGGTGTGGTTCTTGAGGTGGGGTGGGGGAAGTAGCATGCCATGTGTGCACTTGGCACGAGAACACCCTGTGGCACCTGTCGGCAACTGCCATGACCTACAACATGGGTATTGGGGAGAGGGGTCAGCAGTGACAGTCATCAGAAACCCTACCGTGTCCTGTGCAACCAAACAAGTAGTGCAGCCTGAACCACATCTGCAGCTCTGACCTAACAGTCAGAATCTTTTTTCCACAGATGGCGCAGGAACAAGTGGGAGCCATACCTATGCCTGGACACCATGACAACATGCCCTTGAGAGAGCCATGTGATGCCTGAAACAGAGGAAGGCCTGCCAGTACTGGGAGAGGACCCATTGCAGACAGGTTGAGGCCTCAGTAACAGCATCACAGCCCTGGTGTGCTGGAGAGAAAGCAAGTGCCCCATATGGTGGAGAGGGCTCCATAGATGCAAATGGTCCTGCTGAAGGTGCTGACATGGGCTGCCTGGCAACAACAGGGGTGCAGCATGGAAGCCCAGTGGGAAACCCTTCAGACACAGCAGTCAGGGAGGCCAAGAGCCAGGAGGAGGTGTATGTGGGACATGCACAGGACATGGACGTTCTGAAAAATGACCATGTGCAGGATGCTGCAGTCCTGAGGGGGGACCATGAAGGACATGGTGGTAGCGACATTGCGCTGGCATTCCCTGGGCATGCTCATGTGGAACAGCTCACCAGTATCATTTTTGATGGCCTGCAGCACCTCAACAGTGACATGCAGAGAATGCATGGCACAATTGCCACTATGATGGAGGCAACTGATGCATGGTGCCGCTGAACTGAGTCCGCCATGTTGTGCCATAACTGGGGACTTTGCTTCACCCCGCCTTTGTACATAGTTGTTATGTTGCTCATTACTGTTCCTGTTGTGTTTGGTCCTCCCGATCCCCTGTTTGCATTCCAGTAATGTTGTCCCTTTGCTCTCCAACCCCTTAGTTACTTACTGCTGTTCATTGCTTGTGATGTTTCCTCATGATAGGATTGTGTTCTTTTCTGTTTGGTTTATTATGTTTGCTGTTATTCTTGCTGGTTTGCATTAATAAAGCTCATTGCTTTACCATATGAACCATCTGCAGTGTCACTGTTACTCCCCCTGTGTTAGTTAGATACCTTGGTCCAATGCCTCATGCAGGTGCCCCTGGTGACAGACAACATCATCTGTGTTACCCATGTTCCCTCAGGCAGGTCACATGTCATGGTGCTGCCACTGCTAAACCAATGGGCTACTGGTGCCTCAGTGGCCTTCACTCTCTTTCCCTTTCAGGCTCCTGTTCACTGTATTGTCCTGTGAGCTCCTATGTCGCTGTGATGTGCATTGCGGTGCTATACATGGGGCGCAAAATACATCACGGGGGGAGGCATTCTGATTTGGCTACAGTTGCCATTGTCAAGCTTTGTTTATGGACCTCACACCTTGGCTCCTGCTGGCCCAGTTGGTACACTGTGATATGCATACCCACCCTCCAGCTCATGGCTGCCATGGTTGTTGCAACTTTTGCACACTGACGCTTATTGGCCTGGGTGGGCCACCATAACTGAACCTTGTAGGCACCTGAGGAACCCGGTGCCGCAGTGCATGATGCAGGATGTTGTGTCCACTCATAAGGCTTAAACCATGGCCACGAGATGCACATATCTGGCATGGTGGGGGATGTGCTGCATATATTGCAGTCTGCATGCAATAGCAACAACCCACTCAAACATGCAGGAACACACTGTCCTCATGACATGTCTTTGTCCGGTTGGCACCCACATGTGTGTAGGCTCACTGTCCCCACCTACCCATCACTGTCTACAGTTGGCCAGTGTCACCTGTCCCGTAAACCCCCCCGGGGCATATATGTCCCCTGCTGTCAGACAAACACAGACCTGTAGGTGTGGTGCATAATGGGAAGGTTGTAAACCTGAGGTTCGATTGGATGGGCCTTCCCAGGATTCATTTCTTTTTGTTTGCCACCGGAGGCTTTGTCCCTCCTTCCTCCCCATGCCTTTTATTTCTCCCTTGGTTTTTTTTGCTCTCCCTGTGCTTTTGGCGGCTCACCTGCTGCCACCCCCCCACCTCCTGTCTGCCGCTTTGGCAGCCAGCTCTTCCCATCCATTGGCTGTCGTTCTCTTCCCTTCATTCTTTGCCCCCTTCTGTTTCTTCTTCCATCCCGCTGTACTGACCTCGTATGGGCGCCTTTCTGCCACCCTCTCTCTGCTTTCATGCTTGTTTCGCTTCGATTCATCCCCACCCCCCACCCCACTTCTTCACTGGCACCTTCCTCGAGTTTCTGTGGCTTCTCTGGTTTCTCCTTTCTTCTGCCATCTCTCTGCCTTGGCATTCTGGTGCCAGCCCGGTGTGCTTGCTGGTGCATATGGGTATATCATCGCCCATCCATTTTTCTCCATTGCGTCCTCTCTCCGTGGATCTTCATACATCTCCTCCACTTCTCCTGTTTTCCTGGGTCACCTCAGCTGGCAGCTCTGCTCCACCTGACCCTCTCTGCAGCTTTCAGCCCCCGGCTGGCTGACCATCATGCACAAAAAAAAACAAACCACCAGACAACAATCGTTTGCTAGTTCTCCAGGCTTGTGCTCTCGTGTCCGCTGCTGCATTCCAGGGCTACTGCAGATCTCCTCGTGGATCCTGTGGCCTGCGTCTGTCCCATGCATCCCAGTGTTTCTTGTTTTCCAAGCTGCTGGCCTCTGCTGCCCAGCAATGATAGCTTTCTTCTTCCTGCTGCTGCGTGATTCTCCATTCTGACCTGCCAAGCGTCTCTTCTGCTTTGTTTCTGGCATGGGAGCATGAGATTGTTTTTCTGTGTTTCGAACTGTTTGCACTTTTCGAGTCAGACCTTGCTCAGGTCGCCGGGCTTTGGTGCTTTTGATTTTCCTGTGTCAGTACACGCAAGGGTAACCCTGTGCGTGATTTCATACCTCACTTTCTCTCACTCTGTGTGGAACGTCAACTTGATGCAAGGCTATTCAAATCAGACTGAGTGCCTGTCACTGTGCCTTGTGTTCGTTAGCAGTGCAGACAGGCATGTACTGCCTCTCAGCTGCCGCAGTCCATTTCTGTTCCAGGTTGCATCAATGCCCGGAGTGGGGTATAGATCTCATTTTGTAAACAATCCCTTCCATCTAGGCCTCTCAGTCTGCCTCTGCCTACTGGGCTTCCATCTCTCATGGCCATTTTGCTCCACTGTGGACTCTTGGCTTGTTCAATCTGCTACTCTGAGTCCCTTCATTCATTCTTCCCTCTTGTGGGTGCTCTCCCTCCTTTCTTGTCCGATACTTTCTTTTGGGGGTTTCCCCTATCTTGCATCTGGCCTATGCTGCCATCACCTTCCTATTCATCTTCTCTTCCCCTTCAGAGTCTACCTCCTTTCAAGGAGCCTACTTACTCCATGTTGTTCATCATCGATCCCTCCATCAAAGATCCTTTGACTCCATAGCCATATCAGATCCACGATACCTCATCTTGACCTGCTCATCTAATTCAATCGTTCAATCAGTGTGCTTCAGCTGACTGGTATGCCTCAGCTGCCTCCATCTGACCTGCAATCAATGTTTCTTTTGGGCATACCTATCATTAATCATATACCACCTCATCGACCCACAGCTCTCCTGCTGCATGTCTCTGGTTCATGACTCCGGTCATCCTTCACCACTTATTGTCTCATACCAGCCGTCAAGTATTCCCTCCAATCATGGCTTCGCTTCATCATACCATCATTCGAGTTCCTTTTCAAGTTTGTTTCCAAGTCTACCTCCTTTCGAGGAGCCTACTTAATCACATCGCTCTACTGACTTCTGAATCTACCTCCTTCCGAGGAGTCTACTTAGTCAGAAAGCACATCTCTCATTGGGTCCTGTGCTACCTTGTTGACCGCCGGCCTCCTGCAGTGATCACCATCATTAGTCTTCATTGTTGCCTCATGTTCCTTCTTCGATCCATGCTTTCTTTTGTTTTCTTTCCCTTATCCCGTCATCTTCTTCCCTACTCATATCCTTCTCTTTAATGACATACGTCCTTAAATCAAATGTCATCAGCCTGGAGGGAAGGCGACCTAGGCCTTGGATCCCCAGAGGTTTCCTCCTCAAAGGGGTTTTTTCCTCTCCTCCATGCCAATGGTCATAATATTAGTTAGAGTTAGTGCTTTCTTAGGTTAATTAGTTAGGTTCTGCTGTTGGATGGAGGCGGATGGTGGCCCGGCTTTCCCCTCTCTCCTTAGGAAGTCCACCTTAATCATCTTCTCAGTTTTCATTCATTCATCATCCTCGCCTCTTCGATGCTTGACACCCAATTGGGTATTCTTTTTGGGCTTCTTCCTAAGCTACCTTTAGCCAATGAAATCATCACCACAGCACCTATGGGGAGGACCCTTCTTTAGGGTTCCTCGCGTCATACCCTAATAGGATGGTATATGCCATGGATAGAGAATCGGAAAGCCACAACATAAATCATATTCACAATGTAAGTCAGGCCACACAAGCATCATCTCATCCAGTTGCATAAGCACAATCGAATGGGAAGATTGTAAGCCTGAGGTTCGATTGGATGGAGCAAATACGTCACTCCCCCACCAGGCTTTATCAGGTAGCTCACCCTGGGCCTTCCCAGGATTCATTTCTTTTTGCCCCACCATCCACCCCTCCTCCTCCAGTGGCACGTCTCTCTTATCCGTGGGCTTCTTCCTAAGTTACCTTTTGCCGACGGAATCATCACCGCAGCACCAATGCGGTGGAACTCTCCTCTAGGGTTCCTTGCGTTGTACCCTAATAAGGTGGTATATCCCATGGATAGAGAGGTGGAAAGCCACAACATAAATCATATTCACAAAGTAAATCAAGTCACACAAGTATAATCTCATCCAGTCGCATAAACACAATCGAACAAAGGTTTATTGGTGTCATATTAGGTGCACAATATGTCTATGTACTTCATTAAGAGTACACTCACCCAGGTATGTCCACCCACCACCATCATAAACACCCTCTGTGTACACCCTGAGTTAACCCTACATGCACATCTACAGATGTCACGTCATGAGCCAGCAGGATTCTACATAACCCTTGCCCCCCTTCGGTCACATCTCTTGCCACCCCCAACCCTTGTATAACACCATGATGTCTGCACTGGCCACCTTAGTGCCACTCGACCTGACATGGCATCCGTTGATGAGCTGTGGCAGACATGGTTTACAGCTGCCAATGAGCAAGGCTGTCACCTGCGTGAATGTCACTAATGTATGCCCTTCCCAGGTGTACCACGTGCAGCAGTTCCAGCCACATGGTCCTGGCTCACCATGTCCTGCTTTTCAGCATTCCTTTGTGAACTACGGAGCATTGTCACTGGAATGGGTGTGGTTTGCTCTCTGGAGCTTGTGTTCAGTGGTCCATGAGAGGGTCTTCGCCCTCGGTGCTGCACTGGATCACCAACAGAGCAGGGTGGGGCCATCACCATTTCCCTGTCCCCTCCAACCCTCATCATGGCAACTGGCGTGTCATTCTGTGTACCAGGCCTGTTGTGGGGATCCAGTCCGGCGATGCTGCTTTTTGAGGGCACAGAGGCTGCCATCATGTGTATCCGCTGTGCTCCTCTGTTGCCCAGCTGTGCCTGGCAGCATGCTGCTGCTCATAGCTAGAGGGAGAATATCACCCCATCCCATGTGTACATGCATTACAAACTGCTTCACATGTGCAGTGCTCTACTGCCAGGTGGTCCACTAGTGCCACTCCCCCATCCAGTCTGGCAATCCTACCCCACCACTTCCTACCACAACACAGCATGACTTATGCTCAGTATGCTGTGACTCCTGCCCTTTGACCTACAGAGACAGACAGGTGGTGTCTCCTGTCCCACACTCAGTTAGTCCATGGCACCCTACTTGGTGGGGGCCACCTCTGCCACACGTGTGCACTCCTGGTATGTCTCTGGGGTTCCTGTGCTGTCATATACCATTGACCCATCTCCCACACCCACAGATGCAGCACACTACCATGCAGGACCTCACCCGCTCCAGAGAACCTCATGGCAGGTATGCAGGACAGCCCACAATAAGGCCCCCGACTGTCCCAGGTGGCACAACGTACACCTTTCAAACCACAGCTGCAGCACTTCCGGGCCTTGCTGTGCAACATGTTGGTCCCACGGGCTCTGCAGACCCTGCATACCTGCCCTCTGCCACGCTCATGGCAGTGTCGCACAGGCCACCCGCCGACAACCACCTTATGCGGCCCATATGTTGCCATGTTAGTGTCACCAGCAGCCTTACATGCACAAACAAGTGCCTTAAAGCTGCGTGTCTTTACTTACCCCTTGGCACTTAACTTGCCCCTTACTGTGGGCTCCCCCCAGACCTACACCCCTACCGTCTTTGTCACCTGCAGTGCTGGGTGAGTAATCCCCACCAGCATCAATGGACACCGCACCTGCCATATCACAGGCTGTGGTGCAACACATTCACCACCTCTGTCCATGACATGTCTTCCAACCCCACCACCAGCTGCCACTGTCATTGTCTGCAGCACTGGTCAGTGGGGCTTCTATGTATATCTCCAGACCATTTGGGGGAAGTAACAAAAGCCCATTGGTCGACACGCAACACAGGCCATTGTAACCAATGTCAGCACTGTGCTGACATGCATCACAGATCAGCAGCCTCTTCCTTGACCCCCCCAAACCCCCGGGTGCTTGTGCATCGCTATGGCCTTTCTACACTGTATCACTGCTAGGTGTCTTTCTGCACATGATCACACTGTGGCCCCTTCTCCACATACCATGTGCACATAATTACACTATCAGTCCTGTACATGTTGCTCTATCAGAGTCCAAGTCCCCAGCGCAGCACAGCTGTGTACACAGCATGCACCCCCATTACCAGGGACATATGCAGTGCCAAGACACAGTTCGATAGTACTCCAGCAACACGGCATGCTAGAGATGAGTGGCATCTCAAGGAAGACCTCCACTTCTGCCCCACACCACGGTCCACACTGCCAGTTCTGCACCATCTGCACTGGGCCAGGACTGCTTTGTCTCCCTCAGGCACCTTACACTCCAGCATGGCAGCATACTCACATCACACATGTCCTGTACTGGCCCCAAATCTTAAACACACCAATACACCCCCTCACCCACATGTAGGACATGTGTGGGAGCTACACAGAACACATTGGGTGTTGCTGGGGAAACCATGGCTGTGGCCTCACAAGGGTCCTTCATGGAAGTGCCATGCCAATAGACATCTGTGTAGCATGTTGTTGCCCCACCTGGGGGTAATGTGCCCTTGGTTGTCACAACTGCAGTAAGTGTCACATTGTACAGGGTCCCTACTGCCCTCATGGCTATCCTGTGACATTTGCTCGAGACACGCCCCCCCAGGCAGGTTCTCCTGGTACCCCTACTTCAGGGCCTCCTGTAAACACACACTGTGGACACGGTTGTGTAATATTCACTGCTGGTCAGTCCCTGATATGCATATCTGCTGGACAAGGCTATCTCTGGGGCTACTGGTGTGTGGTTTTGGGGGGTTGTGGGCCTACAGGATGCACTTCTGTCCTCCTGCAACTATGTCCACCCTGTTAGGAGGTGGGATGGTTCTACCCTGTTATCAGCCCTACTCCCCCCCGCCCAACACATGGCCATGTGACACTGCAATGGGCAGGAAAATGTAGCAGTGTGGTGCCATGCTTACCTGATGCCTGATGGAGTCAGAATAGATCCAGGTTGCTGTCCCCTCCACAGTTCTTGAACTGAGGTGGCTGGCAACTTACTCCTCCTGGCTGCTCAGTGTAAGAACTTTCCCATGTCCTTCTCCAGTGGCCAGGGAACTTCGTCTGTTGTGTGCCAACTTCTCCTTACAACACCTTTTTATATCATTATATTGTTTTTGCAGCTCCCTCACAGATCTCTTGACATTGCCCACAGCATTAACCCTGGTGGCAACATGCTTCCAGGCCTTTCTGCCTCTGTCTTGGAGGTCCCTGTCACCACTTCTGTTGAAGAGAAGATCCACTTGGGTATCCAGCTCATTGAGTAGTACATCAGTCTCCTCTGTGCTGAAATTTTTCTTCCTAAGGACCTTGCTTGCTGATCCTTGGGTCACTAAAGCTACACCCTATGCCATTGTCTGCAGCTGCGACACTCAGCTACGTCAGCTCTGCTGACTGTGCCAGTCCCTGTGTCGCAAACGTTCAATTTGCGGCACTTCCACTTTGTGTGATGAAAGTCATGAATACTGTGACTTGCATTTGCTGCAAGTGCATCAGATGCAGCTGCTTGACTTGACGCAATTTGTATCTGCCACAAACACCTTCTAAAATTGTGCCCATTAAGTCAAGGCCTGTTTCCAGGTGCACCCAGGGGACACTGGAAAGTGAAGTGTCTTGCTCATGGTCACACAGTATGCATGTGGTGGCTGTGGGATTCAAATCCATTTCTGTAGGTTTGCAATTCAGTGTTCTTAACCACTACACTATACTGTCTCCACAGTGGGGAACAGGCTTTTTTGCATAGGGATGTTCAAATATAAAATAATCATGCAACAGTGCTAACACATTTGGGACGCAGTAACTGATACTTTGTTCTTGGGCTGCCTGTTCTCTGTCCAATGTCATACCCTTCATTGACCAGTGGGGTGTTTTGCTTTGTGACTGTGCAAACCTGTTCGTGCCTTGATTTTCACTACAATCTAGGGGTAAATCCATACATGTCTTGAGCACTCACTGTGTGTACATGACTATACCACCTTCTGCACATCATACAAAACAAAATGGCAGGACTTGAACTTGCTACAAAGACAGGAGGCTCAAACAAACTGTATGAATGGACATCTGAGACATGTGAGCCATGCCCACTGAGGAAGGTCAGGTGACCAAAGTGCCAGAGCGAGTGGTGGAATGTGGGAGACCCAGATGGGATGGTATTTCCCTTGTGAATTGTCTGTATGCAGCAGGACACTGAGTACGTTGCAGTTTATTAAAAATTTGACTTGCAATAAAATACAAGTCATCTCGATGTCTGTTCATGCAGTTTGTTTGAGCCTCCTGTCTTTGTAGCTCTTTGTAGCAGGTTCGAGTGTTGCCTTTTTGTTTTGTGTGTTTCTTCATCTGATTGGCTACTGAGGCAAGCATCTTTCATGAGCACAAGCTTCAGTTCTGCTATTTTTTTCTGCCCATCACGCACAGTAGTGCTAGTGGAAGGGACTAGCCTTGGCACTGAATAAAAGGCAGGCAGTTGGATGAGTGACTGTGCTAATCAGATACACACAGCTAAACTTTCCTGCGGCAGAGCCATTTAAACTTTACTAAGCTAACTCACAGCACTTTACTGATTGTGCAATGTAAGTTTCTTTGCTTTTCTTTTATTCCTTTTACTATTTAAGTATTTTAACTTGTGCACTTTTTTTGAGGGGGATCACAGAGTATTTCACGTCCACAGTAATTGAGGGAATTTAGGTATACATGTGTGGGCTGAGTATATTATGGTGTTTTCCTATCTGATTTAATATGGCATGCTATTGCACCATGAGGACTGGAGAGCATGAATACCCAGGACTTTGCTTTAAGGACAGAAGACCATGACTTCAGGTAGACTAGACCAGTTTGCCTTCCAGATTATTTTGAGCAGTAGCTTTTGGACTTAAAAATGGGCTGTGAGAAGAACAGAGACTTTATTTTATGGGACCTTTATTTTATGCAAAATACACTTTTTATAGTCCCAGAATTTAACTGGGGCTTTTAACTGATTATTTATTTGTGTTTAGTTTATTGCTTATTTTGTAATTACTTGCCTGTATTTAAACGGATTTCTGACTGCCTAACATTTATAACACGGTTTTCAGGCCTATGACTTGATATAAAGCTTCTGTTTTCTCCCTTTTGGATAATTTTATAAGAAAATGGGGGAAACAGGACAGCTCAGAGGTGTGGAGGGCTGAGGTGCTAGTGCCTTATCTCCTGCGATGTCGCCGAACCACGTTCGTTTGTGATCATGGGTTGCTGGAGGTCGGCTGGGGAAGGAAAGGATTGAGCACCTGATGGCTCCTCTCCTTTTCCAGGGGGGAGGACCTGCATGCTCTGCCAAATGACTGCCACCTAGTGAAGGCCAGGTGGTAGTGCGGATCTAGGAGGGCAGTGAAAGGGAGGGCAGCAGGGCTCCATGGCATGCGTGCACCTCCAAGTGTGCACATCTACGTGCACATCCCAGTGTGGGGAACAGGGAAGAAAACAGGAAAGGGAAGGCTCCTGATTAATGAAGCCCTGCCTGTTTGCCCCACTCCCATATCACCATATGACCACCATCCTAAGGTGGTTGGTCGGTCAGGCTGGTAGATGCTGAGTGGGGAGGCAGGGACAGGGCTGAGAGCCCTCTGGAGCCAGCCTGACTGGGAGAAAAAAGCTCTATAAAAATATGGGGGGAATAAAACAGTCAAAGGCAAAGTCAAAAAAATGAATCAGCTAGGCGATAAAAGTGTGCCTTATAAGGGAGTGGAGAAAATCATGAATTACCTGCTTTTACCTGACAATCATTGGGAGTTGAGGGTGAATTAAGAAAATTATATAAAGCTGATTTCAATCTAAAGGTAATCTCTTCTCCAATTGTCATACAGTGTGACTCTATTAACCCAGTGTTGCAAAAAATTAAACACTTGGAAGAGCCAAAAAAATAACAATAGTGCTAAAAACAACATCCAGGTAAATGAACTGAAGATACAAGAATGCTTTAAAACAGGCCTAGTTTTAAGATGATCTGAGCTGGTAGGTCCTGAGCACCTTTCATCTGCAGATTTAAATATTAATGCCCTTGAATATATTCCACCTAACAGTAATCATTTAATTAACCTTCTGATCAATCCCACTCTGGTACAGGTAGGAAAGGTGGTTCAAAATACCTTGCCATGTGCAAGGGATAATGGAATTCTTGTTGAGAATGAAAATATCCAGAATAAATCATATTTAAAGGGAAACGCCCATGTCAGTAAGCCCTACACCTCAGTGTGGGGCACCTCCCGATTAGTGTTTTTGCCCACTGTTAAAAAAATTCGGATACCTGCTTCTGAATTAATTTACTTTTATCTGGTTGATCCTGTCATCAGTTCTGCTGGAGGGACATAGACAAAACAGAGTCAGTCCAAAGAAGGGCAACAAAAATGGTGCAAGGACTGCATCAAAGGTCATATGAGGAAAGACTAGAGGACCTCAATAAGTATTCCCTGGAGGAGAGGAGAGAGATAGGGAATATGATAAAGGCATTCAAGTACATCAGGGGCATAAACAAGGTACAGGAGGGCAGCATCTTTCAGAAAAGAAGGTGTACAAGAACAAGGGGCCATGATATGAGGCTGGGGGGTAGGCTCAAGGGCAACATGAAGAAGTACTTTTTCACAGAAAGAGTAGTGGATGCGTGGAACAGCCTCCCTACAGAGGTGGTGGGGGCACAGACAGTGGGTGAATTCAAGAATGCATGGGCTAGACATAAGAGTACTCTAGCAATAGGGGAGAGAGGGAAAAACACAGATCAACTAGAGTCTGCTGTAATGCATTAGGTAGGGAAAAGGGGTAGACTAGGTGCACCATACGGTCCTTATCTGCCATCATCTTCTGTGTATCTGTATAATAAACAGCCAGTCTTTAGCAAGGTTTGAATCAAAGAGTATTCCAGTAACCAGAGAGAGAGAGAGAGAGAGAGAGGAAGAGAGAGAGAGAGAGAGAGAGAGAGAGAGAGAAAGAGGAAGGTTTTAAGGCAAAGGAGAGCTATTATTCTAATTAGTTCTTGGTTAAATGTAAACTGCACATGCTGTACATGCTCCTTCACTCATAATATCAGTGGGCTGCCAGCCACAGAGGAGAGAGGTGGCTGTGCCATGCCCACTTAGGTTTGGGATGGGGGGAGTGGGGAGGGACTGGAGGGACACTGCCTGCAGAGGTGGGGGTGCAGGGGGTACACTAGACCACCAGGGAGTGGGAATAAATGTATGATTAATGGTTTGGGGATAGGAAGGGAGGATCAGTAGACCACCAGGGAGAAATAGTTTATTTTGATTTTATTTTGTCAGTAACTGTATGGTGGGGGATCGGGATGGGAAGGTGTTGACATGATGTAGTCAGGAGGGTGATTTGGTGGGGGGAGGGACTACTAGCTACCAGGGCTTACAGGGGATGCTTTTTTAAAATGTTGGGCGGGTGATGGATGGGGGAGGGACCACTAGCCACCAGGGATTATGGGGGATTTGGGCAATTTTTTACACATGTTGGGTGGGTTATCAGGTGGGGGCGAGGGACCATTAGCCACCAGGCATTTATTATTTTTTATTTCAGGCAGGGCTGGGGGGGCAGCACTAGACAGGGGCATCACAGGACAGTCTACTTTTTTTTTTCCATACCTGCCATCTAGGTGAGTGGAACCTCTGCAAAATTCTGCCCCAAATCTTTTTGAAGTTATCTGCTCCACCACTGGAGGAGGTTTGGAAACTTCCATGAATGTTGCAAAATTCCATGGAAAAAACAACTTTAGCCCACCCGCACTGTTTCTTGGTAAGCATGTATAATACATATTTTTTACATGTGGTTATCAACATAGGATCCGAGGCAGTTGCAATGCTCAGTGTGTACATTCTACCACAATTACTAGTAAGTGCCTTTACTGGTATACTGAATGATATTGAAGCAGAAAGTGTGCAATTAAAGACAAAATTCCAGGTTTAGTTATTGCAATTGCTGGACATTTTAATTCCAAGATAGAAGAAGAGATTCAGGAAAAATCATATGACTGGAATGTAGGTGATAACATTGGAAATTTGGATTAGACAATCAAAAGATAAAAGATTCAACAATAAAGGAAAACTCTGTTACAGTTTGCTGCTGGGCAAGGATTAAGAATAGTGGTACTTAATGAGAGGACAAAAGGAAATTGGTCTGAGGAATTTACTTTCCCCACACCACCTGGAGGTTGCCAGCCTGACCTCAAATTAGTGGGTGTGTTCTCATACAACAGTGTGGCTTTTTTTTGAAGTTTTAAAAATGTGTGAAAGTGGCCATTTCCCCATTAAGATGTGTTTAAACTTAACTATGCTTGCCCAGCAAGAAAAAGAGTTTTGAGGCAGGATGCTAACAACAATATGTGTGTACTTTATGCAAGAAGGGTCAAATGGAATGAGTATTCAGAAAATAAAAACTGATTAAAATAATTTCAAGTAAGCGTGCAGTGAATTTACAACAGTTATTGGAAACATCTTTAGAAACAGAAACCTTTCCAAGCCTAAAAGACAAAAAAGGCTGTTTTGTTGGTTTTATGGAAAATGTTTCCTGTAATTTAGTCCCCATCAGACAGAACATTCAAAATTTGTAAGGTGTGGAATGCAAGCCCCTGGTCTGACAATGACCCTCCTTATACTTTGCCTGCTTCACCTGCTGTTGACAGTGCCCCCGATTTAACTGCTCTTGCCTTTACTCTTTGAATTTCTCTCCATGATACATGAAGGCATTTTGACAGTGCTCCTCTGTGTGCAGCCTTTTAACATGTCTTGACTGTTTTGCAATCTCTGTTATTTTTTGTTAAGCTCTGTAATCAATCAATGACATGGAGTCTTTGTAAATGAGCACCTGTGCTCAAAAATGTAAGTCAGAATAAATAAATAAAAGCTATTTTAAAAAAATTATAAATAAAGTGTGACATCTGACCATAAAGTCCAGTGAGATAATGTATGTAATAAAAATAGCTCTTAAAAATCTCAGAAGAGTATAGAAATCTGATAATAAGGAAAAAGAGTAACTACAGAAACTCAAGGAAGAACTGCAAAATGCTATTAGGGCAAAAAACGTGCACGCGTTCAGGTCACTGGTAGCATTTGGGACATCTGCAAATGACAGTCAATACAAAATCATTTCAGCTATAACAGTCAAAAAGTGAGTAGCTCACTTAAAAAAATGTATAAAGTTCCATAGAATGATGGTAAAGATAACACCACCCATGGAATTGAAAGATCAAATTTACTGTATGTAACATCCCTCAATGCGATCCTATCTTCCCTGTTGAAGTTAAACATGCAATTTTAGCACAATGCCATAATAAAGTTGCAGGCATTGATGCTGTTCCTGAGCTACACCATTATAATGTAAAATTTTGGTCTAAGCGTTTTGCCTGTGTGTTTTAATAATGGTACCACCTACTGTAATTGGAACTGTGATGTGATTGTCCCGTTATTCAAGAAAGGGGCTAGAAAGTATTCAAGTTGTTACAGGCCCATAATGCTTCTTACAATTGTTCAAAAAACATATTCTAGAATAATTTTGTCTAGGCCGGCCCATCGACGTGGAGGTAGCGCTACTGCCAGCGACACGGTAACCCAAGTTTGGGAACAAGCCTGGGTTGACAAGGGCTATTACACCACCCCATTATCACTTCCTGTGGCTGCATGGGTGGTGGTGCAGGACTCATAATTTGGGGAAGGCAGGCCACAGTTAAGCAATTGGCTGAGCCATGTGCTAGCATGTCTATAGCCTAGACTCTTATCCTTGTGCCAGCATCCTCAGGGGTGGGGTTTTGGGGACCATAAAGGTTACAAATCAAATTACTGAAAAAATCAAGCCCCCACTGCCTTGCAGCATGATCCTTGACAAAAAGCTGGACAGGGGATGGAGCATGAATGGTCAGTATGACCACCACTGAGCCCCACTGGCAGTGGGATATAAAATGTGTAATAAAAAAAATTGAATAATTTTGTCTAGACTCAAAGAATGGGTCTATAGCAGTAATCTGATCTCCCGATTCCAATGCAGATTTGGAAAATGCCATAGTACTAGAGACAATGTTTTTACATTAAATTACATTCTGTATACCTAATGTAACTACTAAAAAAAATAATATTTATGTATGCTTTGTTGCTATTAAGTCAGCTTTTGACTCAGTTAATATGAGTATATTGGGGATATGCTTAAAAAGTCTTCACACTGATATTCATTTGCTAATGATATTAAAGATGCTGTATATGGAGGGAGGTCACGTGATGTAGATACCGATTGCAGGCTTCTCTCATTTGCTCTAGCCACCCGATTGCTATTTACATTTAATTTTATGTTTAGAGCAAAATAAATTGTTGGAAAAGAGGGGAAGGATATACATCTAAAAGGCTTGTCATGCTTCGAGTGTGCACGTTAGTATGAATGAAAGTTGAAATGAAGAAAAGTTTGCCCAAACGAATGCTGCCTGCCACCCCCGAGAAAGGCCGTAAGAAGCCTAGGCCTGCAAGTGCAGCTGACCCTGCTGAGGTGACTTCTAACCCAGCTGAACAACCGCCGTTGACCCTGGCCAGATTTCTAGCCGAATTCAAGCCCTTCAAGGAGAA
This sequence comes from Neoceratodus forsteri, assembly GCA_016271365.2. Lineage (NCBI taxonomy): Eukaryota > Metazoa > Chordata > Ceratodontiformes > Ceratodontidae > Neoceratodus > Neoceratodus forsteri. The sequence goes on along the minus strand of CM057449.1, from coordinate 1,267,206,305 downwards.
GCTCACGTCTTTGACAGCTGAAATTAAAGTGTTATCATTTACTTTGGACGAAGTATCACGGCGAATTTTCGGATTCTGAAGCTAGAGGCCACTCCTTGGAAAAAAGAATTGGCAAAATAGAGCCGGAGTTGGTAGCTATGAGACAGAAGATCACTAAGATGGAAGCTAAGTTGGAGGACCTTGAGGGTCGAAGTAGAAGAAATAATGCAGTCCTGATAGGATTGCCTGAAGCTGAAGAGGGGCACAATGCGATTATTTTCATCCAGAAATTTGTGGAGCTTGTTGCTGGTCCCTCGCCTTTTGTGGCTAAGTATGCCATAGAGAGGGCACATAGGGCCCTTAGACCACCTCCCCCATCTGGATCACCACTGAGACCCCTGATCTTCAGGTTCCTCAATTACCTGGAACGCCAGCATTTTTTGAAGAAAGCCAGAGAAACGCAAGGTATTACTTGGGAGGGTAGAAAAGTAAGAGTGGCCCAGGATCTTCCGGCTACGGTCAGGCAGAGACACTCTGCTTTTCATCCCTATGTAACAAAGCTAATAGCAGCTGGAATTTGATTTAAAATGTTGTACCCGGCTCGCTTACAAGTCCTTATTTCGAGTGTTTGGCACAGCTTTAACGATCCAGAGGCGGCTTGCACTGGCTTGAAGGAATTGCTCCCTGAGTTGCTCCGCGAAGTCTGAGCTACATCTATGGCTAATCCTGAATTTAAAAGCATCTTATAGTGCTTCAACTGGGAAATCAGTTTCAGGAGTTGATCATTTTTTATTTAGGAAGGAAAAGTCTGCTAGAGTAATATTGGCTGGGACCCCCTACTCACTACCTGTTTTCTCGGTTGAGTGAAAGCAAGAGAAGCATGCTGACTTTATATGACATCAAAATAATTTGAACTGAATTAATAAACAGTGTAAATCCTTTTAACAAAGGACATACTTAGTGCATAATTCCCGATCGATATAGGAAAGGAATATAGTTTATCTTGTTTATGTTGACTTTTAGAGGGGTCCAGCAGGCTAGTTGATAATCATTTATAGTGTGTTAAAAATGTTTATATGGGGCACCAAATAGTTTTTTTTTCCCCGAAGTTAATCTTTAAGGGATCACAATTATATCAAGCCAATTCGCTACATAAATATCCCTGATTCTTAATTTTTTAAAATTAAAGATTACATCTTAATACTCTGGTTGGGAAGGCAGTTTCAGAGCCTTGCATATCTCTTCTTAAAAATAAAAGCGAGTGCTGTTGAAATACTAGTTGGTTCACCATGTTGACTTCCTGGTTACTGGTCAGTTCATGCCAAGGCAGACAGGGTAAAGCTGTTAGAGGTTTTAAAAAGTGCTGGACTGTAAGAGAATTTAGGTTAAGCTTCAAAGTAAAAATCATATTTCCTCTTGGCTCCCGAGATTAGGGAGCATTGCTGGTACTGATCAATATGATTGCTAGAGGGAGTCAGCTGATTATGTTAGGCTTTTATATGGCAGGTTGATACTACGTAGATAGGCCATATAACGGATTTAATTTGAAATTCAACTTTTAAGGCATTGTAGGCACATTAATCCAGTAGGTATTATCTCGTTGGGGATCTTTAAACTATAAAAGGAGCTGTAGCATTAAAATTAATTTTTTAGTTGATAGTTATCGGTACTGTGTCAATATTAGCTGTATGGGACACCAAATGGGTTTTTCTCCCGAAGTCAATTTTTAAGGGTCTGTAATTATAATAACCCAGTTCGTAGTATATGTAGCCCTGATTCTTAACTCTAAAATTAAACTTTACATCACAGTATACCGGTTGGGAAGGTACATTCAGAGTTTAGCACCTTATCCCTTAAAAACAGAAGTGAGCGCTGAAGAATTACCAGTGCGGTCCCCAAGTGGGCTTCCCAGTTTCTGGACATAACATACCAAAGCAGGCAAGATAATGCCAATACAGACTAAAAGGGGTTGGACTAAAAGGGAAATTAGATTAAGTTTCAAAGTTAAAAACATATCTCCTTTTAGCTCCCGCGGTAAGGGAGCATTATTGGTACTGCCTACTACGATCACTAGAGGGACTCAGCAGATTTGATTATGCTTCTGTATAGTAGGCTGACAATACGTATGTGGGCCACAAAATGGATTAAATTTGAAATTTAACTTTTAAGGGGGTTGTAGGCAGATTAATCCAATATGTCTCATTTTGTTGGGGTTTTTAAATTATAAAAGGAACCGTAGCAATAAAATTCAATTTTGAGAGGGATATGCTCAATTGAGATTGATTAGAAGCAACTCTATATAAACTATTTTCGGACTGCATTAGTTCTAGAACTTATTCTAAAGGATGTTTAGATTGCATATGCCTTCCCCATTACTGTCATATTTAAGTTGAAGGTTGTCTAAGGGTGGCTGGAGGGGGGAGCAAAGGTATTGGTATGCTGCAGAGTGAAACCTGTGATAGATTGGATGGGGAGGAGGGGGTTGAAGTTTTAAGCTGTGTTTTCAAATTGGTTGGAGGGAGGGGGAGGGGGTTAAGTGAGGTTTGGGGGTTGGGAATCAGCACAGCTCTTGGAGGTTTCTCAGGACTGAGTAATCTGGGGAGTCTATTATTGGTTCAAGTTATGTTATAAGGAATGTGTAATAATGGCTAATGTCATAAAAATTGCAACGTGGAATGTTAAAGGATTGAGTCAGCATGTGAAACAATATAAGGTTCTTAAGCACCTTGCCTTGTTGTCTATAGATATTGCCTTAATACAAGAATCACATTTATTGGACTCAGAGGCAAATTGCATGAGAAGGCAGCAGATTAGTTATGTATTTTCTGCAGGGGTTGCTACTAATAGGGCCGGGGTATTGATCCTAATTAATAGAAAAATTCCTCTTGTTCCTAAGCAGGTGCTTAAGGACCAGAAGGGCCATTTTTTGTTTATTCATTGTATTTTATATGCCACCGAGATTCTCTTGGGAACTCTTTATGGGCCTAATGTAGATTCCCCCGACTTTTTTATGCAGCTAATTGAACTCCTATATCCGTTTATCTCCTTACCAATTATCATTGGGGGGCACATAAACACCATTATGGATCTATTATTGGATCATTCCTCTCCTCTGAGGAGATGCCGCTCTCCTGCTCAAAGGGCCCTTCAAGAACTCATAGAACATTATGCTCTGTGTGATGTTTGGAGAGTATTACACCCTTCAGAGAAGGAATTTTCTTTTCTGTCACCAGTACATAAAACAGCTACACGTATTGATTATATCTTTTTGTCCCAAACTCTTCTTCCGAGAGTGATAGAAGCCTCTATACAGTCGGGACCACCCTCCGACCATGCTCGGGTAACATGTCAGTTTGTCCTTTCATCTCTTCCTAAGAAATCTTCCCGGTGGAAGATCAATAATCAAATGTTAAAGGACGCCCATATAGTTAAAATTATTAGCAAACACATAGAGCATTTTATTGAAACTAACCTTCAGTCCATCTCCAGACCAGATTTAATATGGGGTGCTTTTAAGGCCTTCATTAGGGGCGTATTAATCAGTATTGCTACACGTAGAAAAAAATAAAATATAGGGAACTATTTTCTCTTCTTAAACAAATCCATTCAAAGGAATCACTGCTTTCCCATAATTTCTCTGAATTAATACAACAGGAATTGGTTAAATTAAATGAGGATTATTTGGAAATCTTAAGGGATAAAGCTGAATTCGCCATTTTGAAAGCTAAGGCAAATTATTCAGATCAGGGAGAAAAAGCAGGTAGATTATTGGCACTCCAGATTAAACAGCTGGAAGTGAATAGATATATTTCGTCAATCCGTTTCCAGTTAGACAGTGCCTTAAAAACATCTCCGGAGGAGATAGTCCTGGAATTCCAGAGGTACTATATAAATTTATACAATTCTGAGGTACAGCCAATATCTGAAGACTGCCTAGATATTTACTTAGGGGCATCTGGTTTATCCTTGCTTTCAGTGCCTCAGCAAGAATGGCTGATGTTCCCAATATCATCTGAAGAAATTTTCAGGGTTATTAAAAACTTACCCTCAGATAAATCACCTGTCCCAGATGGTTTCTTGGCTAATTTTTATAAAGTTTTTCAAGAACAGTTAATACCGTTGTTACTTCCCTTATTTCAGTATATTCTGTAAGGTGCCCCATGTGGATCCTACTTTATGGGAGGCTTTAATAGTTTTAATATTGAAACCTGGGAAGAATCCAGAACTACCCATGAGTTATCACCCAATATCCCTGATGAATCAGGACATCAAGATATTAGGTAAAATGTTAGCGGATTGTGTGACATCAGTGTTGCCCGGTCTTATTGGTCCTGAACAAGTCAGATTCATGAAAGGGCGTTCCTCACTGGACCACCTCCGAACCCTGATGCGCATCCTTTCGGCATCCAGGGATGCCTCATTTCCAGCTGTTCTGGTTTCTCTGGATGCTGAGAAGGCGTTCGACAGGGTAGACTTGAACTTTTTATTTAGGGCCCTTAACGCTTATAAATTCCCTGAGCTTTTCCAAAATTGGGTTAAAGCCCTTTATAATACCCCCTCGTCTCGAGTAATGGTTAACGGGGTTATATCAGAAAGATTTATGTTGCACTCTGGAACCAGACAAGGGTGCACACTATCATCTTTACTTTTTAATTTATATTTAGAACCCCTTATTCGTCATTTAAAATTGTCACCGATGATTCAAGGAATTACTATTCAGGGATATGAGGTTAAAGTATCGGCCTGTGCCGACGACCTATTATTACAACTATCACACCCGGATAGGTCATTACCTGCCATGTTATCTACTATAGAAGAGTTTGCCAATTTTTCCAATTACAAATTAAATATTGACAAGTTTCTGGTTTTTCCGCTTAACTATAAAGTGAACAAATCAAGTGTTGCAGAGACAGGTATGTCCTGGGCGCCGAAATCTTTAAAATACTTGGGCATTCAGGTCACCTGAAACACAGCTTTACTTCAAAAGCTGAACTTGGATGCCCTAGTAAATATTGTAGGTGCAAATTTAGATAGGTGGGCCAAATTATCTATTTCGCTTTGGGGTCGAGTGAACTTAATTAAAATGAATGTTTTCCCTAGGATTTTTTACCCTTTGCATTTGCTTAATAACTGGATACCTATTACCTGGTTCCGTGAAATCAATAGCCTGATAATAAAATTTATTTGGGCTAATAGACAACCTAGGATTGCATTTTATAAGCTGGCTGCTCCCAAGGATAAAGGGGTTCTTCATCTTCCGCACTTGATCTTTTATTACTGGGCGAGTCATATGGCTAAGTACATGAGATGGGTGGAGCAGATTGGAGAAGTGAACTCCGCTGTTTTTGTACCTATCTGGCTCAAAATTGAGCTGTCTCTAATTAAACAGAGTGGCCTCTCACCAGCGTCGCTACTTCATGTCAGGCCGGGTGCCCTCCCTGTACTTTTGAAGTCACCCCCCATTGCGACATCGGTTAGAGTGCATTCCCAGATAAGTTTATTTATGGAATATAGTCATACCTTAGATCTAGCCCAACCTATTGGGGGTAACCATATTTTAAAAATAGATTATAAGCCAATCTCACCTAAGTGGCTTCCTCAGTTGGAAGGTGCTAAGCTCTCTCAGTTCGTTACTCTCGACAATTCTTGGCTTTCAACTGTTGAAATACTAGACAATTTCAACATTCCTAGTAAATTTATCTTTAAAGTTTTTCAGTTAAAACATTTGATAGTGAAAGTGTTTGGGCTGACCCCACCCCAAAGAAGTATGAGAACTCTCTTGGATGAACTCTCGCTTATGTCTGGCAGGCCTCATTCTGTATCCAATATCTATAAAAGTTTATACAACTATAAATATCCAGCTAGCTTTGCACCAGAGAAATATTGGGCCTTATGTTTCTCTGATCTGGAGTTGGATTGGACAGCATTATGGTCAAATTGTCATAAATACATTACTCAGGATAGACTACGGCTTATGCAGTTTCACATTTTACATAACATGTATTATACCCCCCAAAAATTATATAAGTATGGTCTTATTGACTCGCCCACTTGCTCTCGTTGTAAGCAGGCAGAGGACTCGCTCTATCACATATTTTGGGCATGTCCTAAGGCCTCTACCCTCTGGAAGGATATTCAATGGAGGATGGATCCCTTACTGGGCCTCTCTGATATCTTCACTCCGGAGGTATGCCTTTTAGGTGATTATACCTTCATTCCAGTAAGCTCAAGATGGTATTATATGGCACTGATTTCCCTATTGGTTAAGAAGGTTATTCTCCATCACTGGAAAGATGATGGAGATATTTTGTATTTGGAATAGCTTAAAGAATTATTGGCCAATCTCAGGACGGAAAAGATGGTGGCTAGCTTAAAGCAACAGGATGCATAGATATATGAAAATTTGGGAACCTTTGCATGCGCTGCTTACCATTTAGTGTAGTTTAGGCTACTATTAAAGTTAGAGCTTGATTATCCATCTTTTAAGTTAGAGCTGTGCTGATTGTGGAGGGGGGTTTTAGTATGGGGGGGAGGAATGGGTTTGGGGGGAGAACAGTTCCAATGCATGCAGTGGAGAACTGTCTCTAGTTTCATGTACATTCCAGTTTATCATGATTGGATCTGTTCTTTTTGTTTGTAAAATAATAAACTTTGATTTGAAAAAAAAAGTGCTGTATACAAACACAGTCTCAAGAGTAAAGTTTACTAGAGATAAAACACTCTCAGACCCTATCAGTATTAAACATGGAGTGAAGCAGCATTGCATAGTAGCACCACTGCTTTTCAATTTATATATTGAGTGCTTGGTTCAATGTCAAATCAAAATAGATACATTTCTTCCTACAAATAATGTTATACGGAGATGATTCCATAAATTATGGGTGAATGATAGGAGTTCACATGGGCATATCACCTTCTTAGCTCCTTAACCCTTAGCATGAACCTTAGTATAAGAATAATTGGGTGGTAGATGGTCATGAATTTGAAGTGGTAGATGAATATAAGTAAGTAAATAAACCTTTATTTATCAAGTGCACATTCCTGCAGGCTGAGAGCGCTGCACAAAATATCATTTACAACATATGGTAACAATGGCTATAATAAATAACAACAATCAATATCAGCAAGAATAAAAAATAAGTTAAAATTTAATAATAATAATTATACAATCCCCGTGAATCTTAGATTCTTGCATTACTGTATAAAAAGCACCTTAAAGATGATAATGCCACATTTGCACATTTACTATTGTTGTCCAATAAAATGATCACGTATGGTATTGCAGAACTTTCAGAAATTGTAGTGTCTCACCTGTTTATTAAGAAGACATATGATACTATAATGTTTGGCTTTTGCATTATTGTATTTTATAGCAATGTCATTTTAATTGCTGCAATTTGATTGGCTAACAGAGGCTCAGAATGGTTACATTAATCTGTCATTATTAGCCATGTAGAGCCTCATCACATGCAGCAAGATCCTCTACGTGTAGTCCGGCATAGAATGCTGGAATTGTTAGATTTACCTGTGCATCAGCATTCCATGACATGTTTAGTGACCAACGTTGCTCTGCCTGTGTCACTATTTCCGCGTAACAGTATGCGGTACTTGCGTCTGGTAAAAGTTAATACAGTCATTTTGTTAGCCGACAATATTTTTTTCAAAGAAAAGAAAAATAAATGACATGGCAACCTCACTGAAATATTTGGTATTCCCTAGATTTTCTGACCCCTACTCAAGCAGTGTTCTCATGGAAAGACAGCGTCTGATTACTAGATTAATGGCTCACCCCCCCAAAAAAAAAAATCCAGCCTCATTACCTCATTTATCTACAAGCGGTTCAAGTTCACATAGTGTAATGCCAAGAAAAAATTGTTCATTGAGGTTGTCATGGATAGCATCAACCCACACACTCAGCAGACCCCAAGACAACCTCTATGTCAACAAGGCTCAGAGCATGAATAAGCAGAGAACACCAGCAGAACTAGCATAGCACCTACACTGGTTACTTTGGCAACCGTGAAACTAACGTGATCACCACACATACTTTACAAGCAGTCACTTGTTCATGAGCGTCTACAATACATTTCTATAAAAACTGTGATTTTCTCAGCTGATCACCAGTTGCTGCACCAACTAGGCAGCTCACAGGGCGCATCCAAACTAAACTGCCACAGAATCATCATAAAGCTGGCTAACGCCTCACCAGCTCTTGAATTAGAATCCTGCTCACAGAACCAGAATGTCCAATCCAGAAGCACTCCAATGCATGACAGATGGACTATTTAGCCTCAAAAATCAAGGTAATTTTAGGTAAAAAAAAACAAACAAAAAAAAGAAAACTGTTGTATCATTGCTATAAAAGCAATAAGGTACTCCTAGGGTTACATTAACCATCTGTTAATCACCCCCCAGGGGCATGTGGCACTCGGCTGCCCCTCATGTCACATCATGCCCCAGGTGGTGATTAAGAGATGGTTAACGTATCCCCTGGTTATACCTTATTCTTTAATAATTGTATTTAAATGTGACTGTTCTAAATTAATTTTATGCATTTCAATAAATATTAATCTGAATCTTCAGATTAACTTATTTACTATAGGGTATAGTTCTGCATACTGGCATGTTTTTGCTACTTGTAATGAAAGAAGCCAGATCTATAATGTAACCCCAGTAGATTCCCATCCAGCCCCATTTGTTCTGGTGCTTTTATGGGAAGTAGTACCAGTACATTTCAGGGACATTAATTAGCACTATGGAAGGGAAGACAAAACAGAGGAGGAATTTGAACTTCTTTTCAAAACAGAAAAGGAGGACGATCTTGTCTCCTGTTACATTGCAACAGCTCCTCAGGGTTCCAGGCCTTTAGAATATCTACTTGAAAACAAAATGTTTGTCAAAACTGATTACTGCATGTTTCAGCAAACTAAAGCAGCATCCTCTTGAAATTTGCCAAACTGGGGAATTGAAAAATTAACAAAAGGGAAGACTAGGCTTTTCAATAATTCTTTAGAACTCCATTTACAAAAACTAGGCCTACAACAAGCAGTAATCAAGGTCTTAGAGTCTAGGTTTAATTGAAATTCTGATTGACATGCTACTTTACAAACAACACTAAGGAGTTTAGAATATTTGATTTATCTCACACTATGGCTGCTTTGTTGAACAGTGTGTTTATACATTTTATTCTTTTGGTTAGTGTCTGCATATAAACAATATTGCTAATAATTTCACCTCTGCTAAGAATCCAGCATTTGTATGAAGGTTTTGATCAATAAGTGACTTAGAAACTAAGCAAGAGTGCCCTCCTGTTTCTCATGTATAAACTCATGCATGCACATAAAACAAGTGTGAAGTAACAGTAAATGCTGCCCACACGTGTGGGTGTAGGTTCTTGTCTTTCTGAATGCAGACAAAATCTCAAGTCTCTCAGCTTACAATATGGAAACTGAAGGGGAAATGTAGTTCTTAGCCAGAATCAAGTCTTGTAAATGTTGAGACTTTCCATGGATTATTTTAGTGAATAAGTTAATGGTGGCATGTGTATTTTCTCTGAGTCTGAAGGCAATGAAATCTTCAGTGCCATGCCCTGCAACCACCACTATATTGCATGAAGTACCGAGGCCTATAAAATGAGCAACAGAAATACTGTACAGTAATTAGAGAACTCCAGTCACATGACCATGTGTTAACACATTACATTCACTGTGCAGTTTCTAAATTCCTAATAAACCTAAATCTGCCTAAAGAGAGATTCGATATGTGCAATAAAAAATTCAGTGGAGTGCCTTAAGCTAAAATAATCAAAACTTAGATGTGTTTCTAACCAGTTTTCAGAAGGTGTAGATTGTCATTATGCTTAGTTATGAAACGGGTACAAAATAGCCTGAAACTTGATTGGTTGAGGAGCTTGGAACCAAGTGCTGATATCCTAGCACAGCATCACTAGAAAAAGATCTGTGACCTCTTCTTCCTGCCCAGTCATGGTGGAATTAATGCATTAGTACAGGGCACATACATAACGTGGTTCTCCTAGCATTACTTTTGAGTTATGGCTCTACAAAAGCAAGCATTTGTCAATGCCGAATGTTGTCTTGCTCGCATTGGCATGAAAGTGCAGGAGTTAGAGAGTTGCATAATAGGAATGGTAGTGAAGTATTGAACTGACGCCAGCCCCACCCTCACCCTGCAGAGACTTATAGGCATTGGAGTGTGCCTTTGGGTTGTCGGCCATAACGCCTACACCATTTCACCTCACACTACCCTGCAGATACTGACAAGTATCGCGGTGTGCCTTGGGGTCTTCGGGCCTTAACTCACCCCATTCCATTAGGAAATATGCAGAGATGGGAACAGTATAAGAGAATGGGCTGAACTTTGGGGCCGAAGAGTCCAAGGCGCACCTTGATGCCTGTCACTGGTTTCAGGGTGGGGGTGGAGGTGGAATGGCATGAGCATTACAGCTGACAATCCCAAGTCACACCCCTGATGCCTGCCAATCTCTATAGGGTGGGGCATTATGGTTGGAATCCCTAATGCCCTGAGCATTTGTTAGTATTTTCACTCCAAATTTTCATCATGGGCTTGTGACCCCATCTCATGAACAGTGGCACTGTCAGTTTGTTAGTGAAGTGATTTTACAGCTGAATTATCTTATTTAGCACCACAGGTGCAAAAACATTTCGGCAGGATGTTAAAAATGACAGCTGTGCTATTCATGAGAAGGTAAAAAATGGCAATGTTGAAAATCTGAAGTGAAAATATGAAAACTGGCAAAGTCATGAGCGTGTGTAGAAACTGCGCAATGCACACCCGTAACACAATTATTTTGGGGATATTTTTAACCAGATTTTCAACATAGGCATTTTGGGACCTCTTCTCATGAACAGTGGCATTGTGATTTTGTTAATCTGTTCCAAAAGTTGATTTCCCACAGCGACTTCGCCATTGTGCGCCAGATGTGCGAAAACACATTTTGGGCAGGATGTGAAACATGACAGCTGTACTATTCATAAGGAGGTGTGTAAAAATGGTAATGTTGCAAATCTGGAGTGAAAATATGAAAAATTGGTGAAGTCATGAGCGTGCGTAGAAACTGAACAATGCACGCCTGTAACGCAATTATTTGTGGAATTTTTTAAACCAGATTTTCAGTATAGGCATTTTTGGGACCTCTGCTCATGAACAGTGTCACTGTGATTTTGTCAGTCTGTCCTGAACATTGATTTCCCACAGCAACTGCACCATTGTGTGCCACTTGTGCGAAAACACTTTTCACGCAGGATGTGAAAAATGACAGCTGTACTGTTCATAAGGAGGTGTGTAAAAATGGCAATGTTGGAAATCTGGAATGAAAATATTTAAAATTGTCGCAGTTACAAATGTGTGTGGAAACTGCTCAATGCATGCTCGTAGCAGTCATTTTTTGGAATTGGTTCACCAAATTTGCAAGATAGGCTTTTTGGGACCCCACCTCATGAACAGTGGCACTGTCATTTTGTTACTCAGTCCCGAAAGGTGATTCCGCTCAGTGACCATGTTGAAAATTTGAAGCCAAAATTAAAAAAATGGCTGAGATATCCACCTAAGTTGACCCCCCCCCCAATTTATGCTATTGATAAGATGGCCAATAGAGTTAAGCTAGCCCTGGCAAAAAGAAATACAGGTGAGGGGGTACAGGCAAAGTGGGCAAGCATTAAAGTTGCAATACTTGAAGAAACATCTCATTGTGTTAGTGAGAAAAAGAAGCGCAAAAGAAGAAGGAAACCACATTGGTTCTCAAACACAGTAGCAGAAAAGGTCAGAGCCAAAAGGCTGGCCTTCAGGGAATATAAGGGGAATGCAGAAGGATGAAGATAAGGAGGCATACCAAACTTCCCTAATGGAAGCAGGGAAAGCAGTAAGGCAGGCAAAGGCCCAAACCGAGGAAACACTAGCACGAACAGTAAAAGAAGGTGACAAGACTTTCTATAGATACATTAGTGAAAGGAGAAAGTCCAGAGGGGGTATTGCTAAGATGAAAGGGGATAAGGGTGTGTGTGAGGAGGAGAACCATGTAAAAGCATCTATCCTAAATAGATACTTCTGCTCAGTATTTACTGAAGAGAAGGTAGGGCAGGGCCCACAGCTCAGCACCATGGACACAGGAGGGAGGGAGGTGTGTACTAGTTCCTTCACAAAAGAAAGGGTCCTACAAGAGCTCGCTAAGCTCAGGGTGGACAAGGCAATGGGACCTGATGGCATACATCCCAGGGTACTAAAGGAGCTAAGAGTGGAACTAGCAGAGCCATTATCAGAACTGTTTACTGAGTCTTTGAGCACAGGAGAGATCCCAGAAGACTGCAGAAGGGCTCATGTGATCCTGCTTCACAAGAGTGGTAGCAGGGAGGAGGCAGGGAACTACAGACCAGTCAGTCTTACCTCAGTAGTGGGCAAGATTATGGAGACACTCCTTAAGGAAAGGATAGTGCAACACCTGGAATCCATAGGAGCACAGGATCCAAGACAGCATGGGTTTACAAAAGGAAGGTCCTGTCAAACTAATCTCATAGATTTCTTTGACTGGGTAACCAGAGTGGTGGACCAAGGGGGAGCAGTTGATGTTGCCTACCTTATCTTCAGCAAAGCTTTTGATACTGTTCCACATAGAAGATTGATTAATAAACTGGGTAGGCTCGGGGTGGATCAGACGTTGGTCAACTGGATGGCAAACTGGTTGACGGGCAGAAAACAGAGAGTGGTAGTAAATGGTATACAGTCAGAAAAGATGCAAGTCACAAGTGGGGTACCCCGGGGATCAGTCCTGGGGCCAGTCCTCTTCAATATCTTCATCAGTGACATTGCAGATGGACTGGAAGTTAAGGTTTGTCTGTTTGCAGATGATACCAAGATCTGCAACAGAGTAGATGATCCAGATGGGGTGGGAAGAATGAGAAGAGATCTAGATAAACTGGCAAATTGGTCAGAAGAGTGGCAACTGGGGTTTAACGCAAAGAAGTGTAAGATCATGCACATAGGGAAGAGAAACCCTGAATCCACCTATAGGCTGGGAGGGGAGTTGCTGGCAGTCACAAGGGAAGAAAGAGACTTGGGCGTCATCATCATCATCATCATCGATGACCTGAAATCATCCAAGCAGACCACTAAAGCAGTAGGTAAGGCTAGAGGGATGTTGGGGTGTATTAGCAGGGGTATCACAAGTCAGAAGAGGGAGGTAATAATACCTCTTTACAAGACACTGGTTAGGCCCCATCTGGAGTACTGCGTGCAGTACTTGAGACCACACCTTCACAAGGACATTAACCAAATTGAGGCAGTCCAGAGAAGGGCAACCAAAATGGTGCAGGGACTGCATCAGAAAACATGAGGACAGCTTAATTGAGCTCAATATGTATACCCTAGAGCAAAGGAGGGAGAGAGGTGATATGATCGAAACATTCAAACACCTTAAGGGATTAACAAGGTGAAAAAGTCTAACCTGTTTCAATATAAGAAAAATAGCAGGACAAGAGGACACAGTATGAGATTAGAGGGAGGCTGATTAAGCGGTAATGTGAGGAAGTTCTTTTTCACAGAAAGGATGGTGGGTGCATGGAACGGCCTACCTCAGGAAGTGGTGGATATGAATATAGTGCAGGGCTTCAGACAGGCATGGGATAGGCATAAGGGAGCAATACAGATGAGTATGAATAGATAGGCCAGTGACAGAGCAAAGGCCAATGGCACATTCATAAGGTAGAAAAAGGAATGGGCAGACTGGATGGGCCTTGCGGTTCTTATTTGCTGTCAACTTCTATGTTCCTATGTTTCTATTATACAGCTTACCAGCATTTCTTCAGTTTGCGGTCAGCTTTTATGAGTCCAGATGTGTTCCCGCTCCTCCAAAGATCGCAGCGCTGGACCACCGGAGGTAAGTGGGGTGTGGGGGGTGTGGGGAGGTGAGGTGTGCAGAGGGTTGCTGTGGGTTGGGAGAGGGGTGCCACAGACAATGGACCATTGAGGTACAAAAAAAAACTGACACTGTGCTGCCGGATAGTTTTCTTTCTTTACAGGTGAAAACAAATGTTGGGCACACTAGAGGCTCCCAGTGTACCCCATGACTTTCAGGAGGCCTAGTGTTAGCAACACTGGGGTGGGCTCCCAGTGTGCCATGCAATGGGGTTGGGGAGGGGCCCAGAACATGCCGATGTGGTCGGCTTACTGTAAGTGGCAGCATACTGGGGTGGGCTCCCAGTGTGCCACACAATGTGGGGGGGGCGGACATGCCAACATGAGGATTGCATCCCGATGTCAGCTTCCTTTGGAGATTGTGTGTTGGCAACTCCGCTGCCATGTTTACTGAACACACAATAGGGGTGGGGGGGGCCTGGAAAATGCCAATGTATTCGGCTTACTGTAAGTGGCAGCACACTGGGGTGGGCTCCCAGTGAGAGGGGGGCTGGACATGCTGACACGGGGATTACACCCCCGATGTCAGCTTCGTTTGGGGATTGTGTGGCGGTGGCTCTGCCACCATGTTTATTGAAATGTTTCATCAGGAAAGGCACGTTGGGAGGTGTGTCATCTGTGCCGCTGCATGACGAGCTTGTCTTTGATTGCAGAGGTACTTTTCTTACAAGTTGTGTCCACTTTACATAATGCTTGTGTCAGCACTAGCATGCTGGCTTATTGAGGAATGACGGACGCACCTACTAAAGCATGCCCTACATTCGCCAACATTGACACACCTCTGAAATGTGCTACTAGCATAAGATGTTGTTTGCGTGTGAGTGCAAGCCAACATAAAAAGTGTTTTTCCATTTGCTTTAGAAATACACTAGTAGTCCCACAAATCTACGACTGGGTAAAATCATAAACCGCTGAAAGGCACTTCCTCTGCTCACATTCTGATAACTTTTTATTGATGACATGCTCTCAGCTGTGGCTTCAGTGCTACTCTCAACTGCAGGTGACTGTGGCTCCTTTTCTGTGAAAACAACAACAAACCTCATGGCTCTATCAAAAGTCCTGATCAGGTTTATCAAAACTGACAAAAACTCCTCTCCTACTGCAATTGATGTCACGGCTTCACCCGGTGAAAACAGCAGCCGCCTAAGTCCCAACTGCAATTGAGAACCACATGGTCATATTAAAAAGCGCTGTACACAATCCTCACTTGTTTTAAAGGGACGGTCCCTTCAGCCTGTTATTCTGTTTTCCTGTGTAGTCCGTAGGCATGAACAATGATTGCCTCTATTGCATCCTCCTAATTTCATCAGGATTTAAATGTAAATAAAGGTATTTAACTCGGGTGTGAAAAACTGCTCGACTCCATTGCAAAGGTCATGACTTGACTCATGTACGGCATCCTGGAATTTTATGATGTTTTACAGCTAAAGCCTGCAGTAGTTTTACTGTATTAGTCAGTGCTGCTGCTGCCCTCTGCAGTCCCTATGTTATTGTCTTATGCTGGCCATGAAACCTTTCAAGGTATAGTAAGTGCCCTGCTTCTTTCTGTAGTTTATCTGAGTTAGAAAAAAAATGCTTTTAGAGAATACAGGGACTTCACAAGACATGTAACACAACTGAATGAGAGTATAACTTTGGTGTGGTTGTGCAGGTGCACTTCATCAAATCCCATGATGCCTTGCATGAGTGGGGTCATGACCTTTGCAATGGAGTCAAACAGGTTTTCACACCAGGGCAAAACACAGTGAAGCAACCTCATTTATATTTAAATTAAGATGAAATTTGGGGATGCAAAAGAGGTGATCATTGTTCATGCCTACAAAATACAGAGGTATACAGGAAATAGGTTGAGGGGACTTTCCCTTTAAATAGCTCCAACCTGATGCCCTCTCACAAATGCTTCATCCTAAAGATGCCATTACTCCCTCTTAGTGCCCTTTCACATAGCACTGCATCACATGCTGCTTCATATAACAGTGCATTGTCCTTACTCTCCCCTCTGAAAATCAATAACAGTCACTGATGCCACCTATTGGCCCACCATTAATACTACAATCAGAAAACTACACTATTTTTTTCTTTTTGTATTTTTTCCACATTTTACATTTTTAAATTAATAAAATACAAAAAAAATCTATTTACAGTCCTTACAAATCTATACTTACAAACATAATTCACAATCACAATAAAGCATTCCAGTGTGTGTTTTGTGCTGTAATGATGACACTTCTCAGATGCTAGAAGCATTCTGCCTTTAAGCTCGTGCTTTAACCCACAACAGGGGTGCCATTACCCCAGCACAAGCACACACTGTAATGACTTATTACTAAAGTATGATATCACATAAAGAATAATACATGGCTTGGTTTGTGTAACTAGAATTTTATACACACCTGAGTTGTATGATTTTACATATACCTGATAGATGTGTCTTATCCTCAATTGAGCAGACTCACCAAGAACCCTTTGCTGTAGACACTTCAGGTTGTTTTGTCAAGTTGTGGAACTTTATTGTGAAAAAGAACAAAAGCAGCATCCATTGCAGCCTAGGGAGGCTATCCACTAATACCTAGTTCAGTTCTTTAAACAATTCTTTAAAATACAAAAGGTCACTGTTCACAGACTGAACAAAGAACAAGGACAGGTTATCATTGCTGTAGCCTCTATCATTATTATGGCATTTAGCTTGTTGGGGAATAGTTTCTGGCCTACTAAAAGTCACCAAAATGCACCATTTGACTTCAGTTTTTCAAATCCTCGCCAGGAGTCATGCCCCTGGCCCCCCTCCCCCCTGAGAGGTTTGGATTTTGCGCCCCTCCAAAATTTCTGGCTATAGGAATGATAACTTGTTCTTTGTTCAGTCTGTGTACAGTAACCATTTGTATTTTATAGAATTGTTTAAAGAACTGAACTTGGAATTAGTGGATAGCCTCCCTGGGCTACAATGGATGCTGCTTTTGTTCTTTTTCACAATAAAGTTCCAAAACTTGACAAAACAACCTGGAGTGTCCACAAGCAGTTTTTTGACACAGACTGCCAAGTCCTTTTTGCTCATTTTTAGTTACAGAAAGTCAGAGGGGCCATGTAAATTTCCACCTGCTAGGAATTTACCTTTAGTGGAATGGAGAGAGCTGCTGCCGTTGGGACTCAGGGTCCCTGGTTTAAGTCCCAGCAAAGGGCTCTTGGTGAGTCTGCTCAATAGAGGATAAGACACAACACTAAATACTTGAACCATGCTATGCACATGCTTATGAAATATTGATACCCCTGCACCAAACACCTTCTTAAAACTGCCACCTTACAAAGTACTGTAGTAATGTTCAAAATAGGATCACTGGCCTGATTTTACTATTCCACAGATGCAGGACTGCCCTGAGATCATGCCTCATCAAGTGTGACCCAGATTGCAAGGCCATGTTAAGTCAGCTATGCTGCTGGTAAATTAAACCAGGTTATGTAGTAACTTAGTATTGTGGTAGCAAAAAGGACTTAGGGTCCGTCTTGACTGCTCTCCCCCCTCCCCCGCACAAACACATAACGGTGACGGTACCCATGTTTGAATCCAGCTTTATAGGTGAAGGTAAGAGTCTGGGGTTCCTCAAAGTCTGAAAGCCTATAAACAAGCTCTGTCAGCTGAGGTATTGGATTTACCTTTGGGTGCAAAAGGTTCAAAAACGTCTGTATCAAAATCAGTCATACGGTATATTAAAGCAAAGAGGTAGCCATATCTTGGATACTAAAGACAGGACGTGATGTCACTAGTCTCTAGATTGCTGACACCTGCAGGTGAACTCAGTACCTTTTCAAAAGATCTTTTCATGGGCTTTTAGACCTTGAAATGCCCTGCAGCATGTTTACCTTCTCTCTAATGTCTTGAAATGTTGCATTTCATGCTGCGTAACCCTCAGTGCTATGCTCCCTTATGAACCTGTCTAGTCCTGCTTTGGAAACATGACTGGCGCTAGCCTCCACCACCTCACCAGATGGGGCCTTGGGCTAGTCCACATCCTAATCAGCCTGTGCATGAAGTAATGCTTGCTTATGTTTTCCCTTGTTCTGCCTCCCCAGTTTGAGTGAGTGCTCTTTTCTTTATTTGCCATGCACCAACCCAAACAGCTTTTGTTATGCTCCATCCTGTCTGTCTTTTTTATTTAGTATTTAGAATACAGTGACCATGTTGTCTCTCATCCTTCTCTAGGATAAATATTAATGAATATTTTGAGTGTATCCAGTCATTCCATGGCTCTTCTGTGTCTTAATCTTTACTGTAATGACCTGAACAGTATGCAGTACTCAAGGTACAGTATGGCCTAACCAATGCATTGCACTGGAGAAGGAAAGTCACCCTTGATCTGCACCTTACCCAGTATAACGCATTCCAACACTGAGATTCTTCTATGAACTGAAGGCAACAGTTTTTGATAATCTTATTAAAGATTTGTCAAGAGTCTTCTAAGTGAGTTTATGGTCTCATTCTCTAATCTCTAAAACTTGATGTGTGGCTTAAAAGTTGTTATAAACAGCATTCTTTACAGTTTTTAGCACTTTCAAGCACTCAATGAACCCAGAAGTCATCAGATGAGCACGTCCAATTCTGTGAGCTTAAAGTGCACAGCCTGTGTGAGCGACAGTATCAGCAAGGTGCAGGTTATTCTGACTGTCTCTACCACTGTAGAAAAGGAAATCTACCCCAATCAGGCATCACTTAATTCACAAATTAATTCAACATCCTCCAGATCCTTATCTTGATGACTCTCCTTATGACTAGTCTGCAGGTCCCGATGGTGATCCCTGGCTCCACTCCTTTTGCTGCGATCAGATGTCTGATCCGGACTCCAGACTGGTGTTTTTGCAGATTTTTTCGGCGGTGATTGATGAACTTTCTGGCGGCCCCAGTCCCCAACCTCCCTCCACCAGGCAAACAGCCAGCACACCCTTCAGAAGTTCCAACCACCAGGGAGATGGATTACTAAAAAAAAGGATTGCTGCAGGGAGCCCAGAAGATGGGTACTATCCCTTGGCCTCGCTCTCTTTTTTTGTGAGCAACCAATTAAAATATAATGAACTGATGACTCGAGTAACGAGTTGTTCCTGGCTCAGAAACTTTCCTCCTATCACAGTTTCATGGTGGGATGCCACCAGAAAATGCACAGTTTTCCACGTGGCACATCGTTGTCTACTCCACTTTACCCTGTGTCACTTTGCGATTGACTGTCTGATCCGATGACTTTCTTCAGTGATTGGCTGCACAACTGACAACACAAACAGGAGAAGTGTTTGGTGGAGTTTATGCTGATTGGCAGCATGGACTATCAATCACTTCTTACAGACCACAGCCAGCAAGCATGCATTTTTTTAAAGTCGACTTGATTATTGAACAGATCGGACCCCCACCCCACCACCAATGACTTAAAAAAAACATTGTTTTTGGCCTTATAATTGTTTAAAATAAAATAAAAAATACATGATTTTTGTTCCAGATTGTTCACAGATATTGGGGGGCACATGCCCCCTCAGACCCTATGGGCATGACGCCACTGCCTGGTTACTCCATAGCTAGGCAGGACTGCTCCTAGAGAAGCAGAGGTGTTGCACTCTACCTCTCTTCTGCCATCCAATTTGTGCCTGTGCAATCAGTCCTTTACCTCTCTGCCTATGAGCTGCTGCTTCTCAAACTCTCCCTCTCCTACACAGTCCCACTTTTTCTTGCAGGAGGGTACTGCTGCCCTGGCCTAGCCCCTGCTTTGGTCATTGAACTCCTCAACTCCATCAGCTCCTAATCCTCATCAGGTGAGATGCTGATAAAGAAAGTAAGGATCTGAATATTAATTGGCTCCCCACTCAGTGTACAAACTTACCCAGAATGTTAAATACCTCCAGCTTTCCTATCTAATTTCAGATCCCATCTGTCTTAATCATAAATCCTCAAACCACACTCTACTGGACTCATTGCTCTCTTCTCACCCCACTGTATTATGGATGCAGGTATCCTCCCAGAAGCACTTAGTGATCATCATATGGTCTACTGTGTGCATAAGATTCATCACCCCAAAGCCCCCAAATCATCCTCCTGTGGTCCCTTCAGGTCATGGTATTTATCCTCCATCCACACAGACTTGACCTATGACGGTCCCACATCTGTACAGCCACCAATATTTACTTGGCCCTAAACTCTTTCCTTAACAGATTTATTGGTGTCTGGAACCACCATGTCCCCTAAGGAAAACCAGTGCCTGAGGTTCTGACCTGCCCTAGATTTCTGCTGAGCTGCTGGCCTGCCTTTGAGCTTGTGTTCTGGCCTTGTTGTCCTGTAAGATCACTAGTTCCCTTGCCACCCAACTAAATCATCGGATCATCGAAATACTTGCACCAAAGCCACCAGGCTTGTGAAATATAATTACTTCGCATCCTTACTCCAGAACAATCATAATCACCCCCTCCATGTGCTTGACAAGTGTCTACTTCCTTTTCTCCCCTCAACCCAGTCCTCCCCTCCTGCCTCAAGGTTGGCAACTCCCACATCACTGACCCTGCTGCCACTGCTATTTCCTTCATCTTCTTTTTCAACACCTGCTCCCTATATCTCCTCCTTTCCCCCAACCTTCACTTCCCCTCCTCCCTTGCACTCCTTCTCCTTCTTTCCCAACACTCCCATGGCCTCTTTTAATTTTTTAAGGCCCTTCTGACTCTTAGTCCCCACAAGGGAATGAGCCCAGATGGCCCTGACCCTAGTCTTCTGTGACTCTCTAGACCAGCCATTGTTTTCCCTATTCCCCCCCCTTAACCTCTTCTTCTCCTCTGTCTCTGTCCCCGACATCTGGAAGCAGGCTACTATCACCCCCTCCCAAAAAGTAGGTGATCCACTCCTGGAAACCTTTGTCCTATTTCCCTCCTCTCCACACTGGCCAAGTTCTGGGAACATCTTGCCCTCTCACAACTCACCCTGTTCCTTGACTCCTACTATTTCACTCCCTTCCACTCTGGTTTCAACAAGGTCCACTCCACATCTACCTCCCTCCTCTGATTCACTTACTCTAACCTGTCTGGTACGGACTAGGGCCAAATTACTTTCACCATCTTTATCAATTTGGCCAAAGCCTTCAACACTGTGTCACACTCCCTTCTCCTGGACAAGCTTAAGGCAGTGGGGGATCTCTGCATCCTGAATCAGCTCCCTCCACTCTTTCCTAGAGGGCAGGTCAAAAGTTGTCTGTATTGGAGACATTCGTTCCCCTCCACTCTCTATCTGCTCAGGCATCCCCAAGGATCTATCCTGGGTTCCATACTCTTATCCATATTCCTAAATTACCTCCCCTCTGCCTGTTCCTCTGCATTCATCCACATGTACACAGATGGCACTGTGCTGTTTTCTTCTAGCTCTTCTGCTGCTCACCTTGCTGTCCATCTCCAACAGGATTTTAATCATATTCAGTACAGGTTCTGTTCCAACCTTTCTTCCTCAATGCCAAGAAAACTGTCTCCATGACCTTTAGTTCCCGGTAGTGAGTTGCCAGACTCTCTTCCCTCCTTCCATAGCCTTGATGGCACTGTGCTTGCTGTTGTCCCCTCCTTCAAGTATCTTGGGGTCTGACTGGACTGGCACCTCAACTTCCTGATGCAGTTTAATGCAATCCATGACATGTTTCACCCCAAATAGGGCGCTCTGTATAAAACAAAGCCAGTATCCCTCTCCATGCCCGCAGGTAGCTAGTCACGAAGATGATCATTCCCATCTTTGACTATGATGACATTGTCTACAGCACTGCTCTCAAGTACACCCTTGCCAGACTAGATTCCCACTTCTACTTCTTCTGATACTTTGCCTTGGACTGCCCTGCCCCCATATACACCACTGCTCTCTCTACTCCTCCCTCCTCCTCCTCCCTTCTCTTGATACCAGATGTCTCATACACTGTGCCATCTTCAACTCCAAATTCTGGTTTGGCTCTCTCCCACCTACCTCTCTGCCCTCCTTCCTCTTACCCCTTCAGAACACTACTTCCTATTTCCTCTCCCTACCTCCAATGATCCACCAGAAGCTGCACCAGGGCTGCACCAGAAGACATACGAAGAGAGACTAAAGGAGCCTGATGTGTATACCCTCGAGGAAAGGAGGGGGGGCATGATAGAAACTTTCAAATACCTCAAGGGAATCAACAAAGTCCAAGAGGATAGCATCTTTCAGAAAAAGAGATGTGCAAGAAAAAGGGGGCAGAATTTGAAGATAGAAGGGGGACGGCTCAGAGGTAATGTGAGGAAGTATTTTTTCATGGAGAGGGTTGTGGATGCATGGAACAGCCTTCCTGAGGAGGTCATGGAGTCCAAAACAGTGGGGGGGAATTCAAGTATGCATCGGACAGACATAAGGCAATTCTAGTGGGGGTAGGAGGAAGTAGGCTATTGGTTAACTAGGATCTGCAGCTTATCCATTAGGTAGGGAAATGGGCAGACTAGGTGGGCCAAGCGGTCCTTATCTACCATCAAATTCTATGTTTCTATGTAAGGAAAACTTCTGTGGGCCAAGCTGCCTTCTCATATCATTTTCCTAAACTCTGATCCTCCCTCCCTTTGTCTATCCATGAACTTGTTCCTCTTTTCCATCAAATCCCTTCTTTGTAACTTTTTCACACCCTCCTGCAACTGTTCCTGATTTTTGACCATTGTATTCAGTCCTTCTGTTACTACTCCTTGTTGTCCCCCGGCTGTGAAGAGCTCTTACTCCCACCCCGCTAACTGTGCCTTAATCAGTTAAACCCTCTGGCAATATTGTACCTGAGCCTACCTCCTGCAGTGGCTTAGTTAGCTCGGATCTTAGTAGCTGGGTAGTGCTAATCCTGCTAATATCTGGTATTGCTCCCTGTACTGTATAGCACCTGTATCTTAATTTGCATTTTATCTCATCTTTATTTTTGAACTCCTGAATATTCCTCCTTTAAACTGTGACTGTGGAGTGTTATTTACTTTGTATTTGTTTTATTGTATGCATTTTAACAGTACTTTATTTTTATCACTACACTTCACATTATGTATTTTCACTCACATCATGTACCTGTATACTTCCTTCTGCCCACCCCCCAAGATGTATCTGGAAATTAGCTGTTACCAGCTCAGTATGTCTTTCCTAGTGAAACTTTTGAAATAAATAAATAATAAATTAATGTATGAATGAATTAATAAATATTGGGGTTTTTGGCATGTTGAAAAAAGTATCTGTGGGCATTTTCATTTTGCTCCCACTCTATCCTGACCCCTTCTCCCACATATTTGACCTTAAATGTGCTTCTACAAAATACCCCCACCCAACAGTGACTCATAGACGTGTGATCTGCAAATCTGGTTTTGTAACACTTCATTTATGTATTTTTTTTAACATTTAAGAAAACAATTATCTTAACTAAAATATAGGGGCCATGTATAATTTGGCATTTTTGTACATCCTCAGTCTGTGATGACCTTGTAAACCACTTGTGGTTCATACTCATAGTTTATGAGGGCATCACAAATCTTGGGTGTGTAAAAATATCTTGTTATACCTAGCCCATCTATACAGTATTCTATTATTCTGCATAATTCTATATATATAATAACTGGTGCCCCCCCCCCCCATAATGAGTGGATATGCACTCCTGATAAAACGCTGTAATAACCCACTGAATTCTGTAATAACTTGATAGTGGGTGATTACAACATTTTCCTCCTTGTGCTGTCATGTCACTGAAGTATGAGAGAAAGCACACTGTATTTGTATAAGTATGGCAGTTGCTCAGGGACACGCTCGCTCTCGCAAATACAGCTTACAGCTTTTCTCTCTGAAACCTTGCACTAGTTATATAAGCAATAATACTCAACAAGGTGGGCAGTATTGGGCAATACCGGACTGCCCAGAGGTGTTATGAGGCCCAACTCCACAGGCAGAGGGCTTTATAGCCCCTGGAAGGTCTGGTATTGCCCATACCGCCCACCCTGGAGGGTATTATTGTGCTTAGAAAATGGGCAATTGTATTTTAATGTTTAAAAAAAATAATTCTTATGTTAAAATGTTAATTCTCTTCAGTATTTTGTTTTGTGAAAAAACTATTCCTCCACCTGCATTACAATGCTTTTTTTTTCTTTTTTAACCTAGGGACATTTGTCCTACTTGAGCTTCTACAGTTGTTAGTTTGGTAGTTGGTTGTCATGGTTACCCCCACACACTCACACAGCTTTGTTTTACTGTTTTATTTATTTATTTATGTATATATTTTTGTTTGCTGCTTGTTACTTTTTTTGTTTATAAATTACTCTTCTAGGCGAGATGCAGCCCTTACCTCATAAGTGCCAAGAAGATGACACCTGGAAGTATAATATGGTACAGCGGGATGGGAAGGGGTGGCAGACTGCTAAATTTCTTTTTTTATTTTAAATTAGTGTTGAGGTTTGCCTTTGTTTTATTTATTTACTAGGTGCTGTGTGCAAGCAGGACATTACCAAGGGCGGGGAGGCATCCAGCAGCATCAATCGAGACATAAGCAGTGGTGTGTGGTCAGCTGCAAAAAAACGTTTTTATGGTACAGAGTTATTTATGGGCAAAGTGTTTATTTGAGTTGAGAAAAGTCTTTTGAGGTGATTGCCTTATGTTTTAGTGTGTAAGACATGAAGTCGATTGGGGGGATCTCTCGCTCGCTAAGTGAGAAACCAACATGGCGGTGGTTGCCTTTTTCCACGTTTTACTCACCTAAGACTACATAGAATGGTATGAGGCAATGGAGACTGGGACTGGTTATCTCCCAGTCTCTGTTTACTCATACCGGAATGGCAGATTGGCTATCGCAGCCAATCAAAAAAAAAGAGAAAACACTTTGCCCATTTTCTAATATAAAAAAATAATGCTTGTGCAAAGTCTTTTTTTTTAATTATATTTTTTGTTTTGCCATTTTTCCCCCTCCCCCTATGTTCCCAGCCCTAAGCAGGGAGATGCAGCATGCAAAGATACCGATGGTGGTGCCACGCATGTTTCCATGTATAGTACGCCGGGCGTATGCCGTGGTCCTCCCCCATTGTCCATTTGTTTTATGAGAATTTTTCACACTCTCACTGTATGATAATCTCATAAACCCCTCGAGCTTTGCTCTTGGGGTTTATAGATCATTACACACCTTGGGTGTGTGAAAAATCCTCATAACAGACATGCACATGGATTATTGTCTGTTTAACACACTGCCCAGATCATTAAGCCACTGGGGTGTATGTTAATTAGATGAATGCACAGCTTATTGTGTTATTGCATACATCAAAGATGACAGTACAAATGCCTTTCTCTTAAACACAGAAACTGAGAAATTTGAGGCAGAAAAATAGTTGTGGTTCATCTAGTCAGCCTGAGGACCCTAGCTTATAGGAGTGGCATGCTGATTTAGGTGAAGCAACTTTAGAATGCTTCCATCGGTGATTGATGTTCTGTCTCCATGCCTCCCCTGCCACCACCACCTGCCTTTGAATCTGTCCCATCCAGCCTTACATAGAAACATAGAAATTGATTGCAGATAAAGACTGCTTGGCCTACCTAGTCTGCCCATTTTTCCCTACCTCAAGATACAGTAAGTTGGACTGGGGGGGATGGGCAGACTAGATGGTCCAGGAGGTCCTTTTCTGTCGTCACCTTCTATAATTCTATGATTCTATACTGTAGTACCATATACCCTACTCTCTGGCTCTACTCCCCCCCCCCTCGCCTTACCACTAAGGTTGCCTTAAGCCTATCCCATACCTTCTTGAACCCCGCTATCATCTTTGCCCTCACCACCTCCACTGGGAGGCTGTTCTAGGCATCCATCATTCTTTCTGTGAAGAAGCACTTCCTCACATTTCCTGAGTCTACCCCCTCCTGCTTTATAGCATGACCCATTGTTCTTGAGCATCTTTTTCTCTGAAAAATGCTTCCCTCTTGTACCTTATTTATATCCATGAGGTATTTGAAAGTCTCTATCATATACCCCCTCTCCCTCCTTTCCTCCAGTTTGTACATATTGAAGTCCTTCAGTCTCTCCTCGTAAAGCTTTTTATGCAGACCCTGTACCATTTTAGTTGCCCTTTTCTGGACTGCCTCCACCCTGTCTATGTCCTTCCAGAGGTGAGGTTTCCAGAACTGGACACAGTACTCCAGGTAAGGTTTCACCAGTGATTTATACAGAGGTAACACCACCTCCCTCATTCTGCTGGTGATACCTCTCCCTATGCATCCCAGCATCCCACTAGCTCTCCCAACTGCCTTGTTACACTGCCTGGCCACCTTTAGGTAATCAGAAATGATTACCCCCAGGATTTCTTTACTGTTTAGTGGTTGTCAATACCAACCCTCCCCCATTTTGTACTCCGCCGCTAGGTTTGTGAGCCCTAAGTGCATGATTTTGCACTTTTGTGCATTGAAACTTAGCTGCCTTACTCTTGACCTTTCCTCTAACTTTCTCAGAACACTACTCATTTTCTCCACCCCTCCTGGAGTGTCTACCCTATTGCAGATTTTAGTGTCAACCTCAAAAAGGAAGACCTTCCCATCCAGCCCCTCTGCAATATCATTAATAAAGATACAGTATTAAAGAGGACCGGTCCCGGTACTGATCCTTCTGGCACCCTGCTGGTCACCCTCCCCTCTTCAGAGTGAACTCCATTTACTACCACCCTCTGCTGCCTATCCCCTAACCAATTTCTTACCCAGTTTACCACCTTTGGTCCCACTCCTTGGCTGCTCAGCTTGCTTACAAGTCTCCTATGTGGAACAGTGTTGAAAGCCTAACTGAAATCTCAATAAGCCACAACCACTGTTCCACCCTGATCCAATTCCCTGGCCACCCAGTCAAAGAAATCTATCAAATTTGACATGACCTCCCCTTATGAATCCATGCTGCCTTGGATCTTGTAAGCCACTGGATTCAAGATATTCCACAATCCTTTCCTTCAGTAGTGATTCCATTAATTTCCCCACCACCGAAGTCAGGCTGACTGGTCTGTAGTTGATAGCCTCCTCCCTGCTACCACTTTTGTGAAGTGGGACTACATCAGCTCTCCTCTAGTCCTCTGGAACCACTACCGTCTCCAGTGAGCAGACTGTTAGAGGTGCAGCCAGTACTCCCTGAGCTCCCTCAATATCCTTGATGAAATCACTTCTGAAAGAAAGAATTGTTGAGTACCTTGAGGCCAGCAGGGCACAGGACCAAAGGCAGCATGGATTCACAGAGAGAAGGTCATGTCAGACGAATCAAATAGATTTCTTTGACTGGGTGACCAAAGTAGTAGACCAGGGAGGGGCTGTGGACATGGCCTACCTAGACATTAGCAAGTTGTTTGACACAGTCCTACACAAAAGATTAATAAACAAATTAGTCAGCCTGATAGTGGGTCCCAGGGTGGTAGCCTGGGTAAAACATTGGCTGGACAACAGGACGCCAAGGGTAATAATAAATGGAGTCCACTCCGAAGAAAAGGGGGTTACTAGCCTGGTACCGCAGGGTTCAGTACTGGGTCCGATCCCTTTTAATGTCTTTAAGTGACATTGTGGAGGGACTGGAAGCAAAAGTATGCCTCTTTGCAGACGCAAAGATCTGCAACAAAGTTGATACATGGGAGTGAAAAGGATGAGAAGGGACTTGGCAAGGTTGGAGGAATGGTAAAAAGCATGGCAGCTTAGATTCAATGCAAAGAAGTGCAAAGTAATGCACCTGGGAAACAAAAGGCCAGGGGAAGAGAATACAATGTGGGGGGTACTAACAACAACAAAAATGGAAAGGGAACTGGGGGTAGTCATATCAGATGACCTAAAGGTAAGCAAGCAATGTGAGAAAGCAGTAAGGAGGGCTGGGGGGATACTGAGATGCATAGGTAGAGGCATCACCAGTTGAAAACAGGAAGTTGTTGTCCCTCTGTACAGACAGTTGGTGGGACCACATCTGGAGTATTGCGTGCAGTTCTGGAGACTCCATCTCTGCAAGGACATAGACAGGAGGAAGGCAGTCCAGAGGAGGGCAACTAAAATAGTGCAGGGTCTGCACCAGAAGCCATACAAATAGAGACTAAAGGAGCTTAATAGGCATACCCTCAAGGAAAGAAGAGAAGGAGGGGACATGATAGAAATTTTCAAGTACCTCAAGGGAATCAACAAAGTCCAGGAGGGTAGCATCTTTCAGAAAAAGAGATGTGCAAGAACAAGGGTGCACAACTTGAAGATAGAAGGGGATGGCTCAAGGGAAACATGAGGAAGTATATTTTTCATGGAGAGGGTGATGGGTGCATGGAATGGCCTTCCTGAGGAGGTTGTGGGGTCAAAAACAGTGGGGGAATTCAAGAATGCATGGGACAGACCAAAGGCAATTTTTTTGGGGGGGGGGGTAGAAAGAAATAGGCTGTTGGTTAACTAGGATTTGCAGCATATCCAACAGGTAGGGAAATGGACAAACTGGATGGGCCAATCGGTCCTTATCTGCCATCAAAGTCTATGTTTCCTATGTTTTTACCCCATCTGGTCTCATTGCCTTGTGCACTTTCAGGTTTGTGAGTTCCTTCAAGACACTGTTCTCTGAAAAAGGACTAGTGTCCACCTCTCTTCCTTCAATGCTCCAGTTACTATTAAGTGGCCCCTCACTTTCCCCTTCCTCTGTGAACACTGAACAAAAGTATTTGTTCAGCATGTCTGTTTTTTCCTGGTCCCCCTCCACTCAATCCCTCCTTTCATTCTTAACCTTACAATCCCTCCCCTGGTCTTCTTTTTTTCACTTACATATCTGAAAAATGTCTTCTCCCCTTTCATTACTACCTGGGCTAGTCTCTCCTGTTTTCATCTTTGTAACCCTTACTGCTTTCCCTACCTCCGTTTGTTTCTCCTGATACAACTCCCTAACCTCCTTCCTCTGTGTCATCTTATACCTCCTGATTGCTAACTTTTTTGCCCTTACCTTCCCAGCCACCTCTTTTGAGAACCATAGCGGTCTCTTTTTTCCTCTTGCTTTTGCTCACTTGCCAGTGTGGTTCGATTCTGCCACAGTTCTTATATTGAACCACACTGTATGGTGGCCACTGGTCCCAAGGTGGCCTCCCACCGTGAGGTCTGCAACACTGTCTCTGTTAGTAAGTACAAGGTCCAGAACTGCCCCATCATGAGTGGGCTCCCTTACTAGCTTCATGAGTAATACCTCCTGCAGGGAGTCCAGGTCATCCCTGCTCCTAGCTCACTAGCTGAAGCTGCAACTGGGAGGATCCATCCACATTCAGCAGATTGAAGTCCCTGACCAGCAGCAGCTCCCCCTTATTTGCCATCTTTTGGATGGCTTCCACCAGAAATTTATCCAACACCCCCGTGCTGGAGATCTATAGATCACACCAGTGCAAATAGTGGCCCCATTGCCCATCTCTAGGGTAACCCACAGTACCTACATCCCTTTCTTTATTCTCTATTGCTTTTATGCTTTCCCTCAAATAAAGCAGCAGTTCCCCTCCTTTCTTTCCCTTGAGAATGTTCAGCCACTGGTTCTGTAAGGCAGATGGGAGACTGCCAGTTTGAACACCTCAGTCAGCTTGAAAGGCAGAAGCATGGGGTAACACACCTTGGGCATCCTGCAAAAACAGAATCACAAAAGTTGGCAGAGTAGGAGTGGGTGTGGAGCAAGTCACCTGCTGCAGATGATGTCATCCATCCATACACACACATGCACACACGCACACACACACTAGCACACATGCCACCCATTTGGGGAGGGGGCTCAGTGGAGAACTGTCTCTCAAAGGGGGTGAGACTTTCCCCATAGTGGTAAATGAATAAATTGAGATGCTGAAAGCCAGCACTTCCTCTTGGACTTGGAACGTCTGAAGACTAGGGGCCCTGCCATACAAAGACTAGTTGACTGGTAAGATAGCACAGTCCGGGGCTTTGCTTTTCTGTAGCAAGGGCATTGAAGGATTTTAGGTAAGGAAAGCTCAGAATTTTGCTGTACACCAGCTGTTTGTTCAACTTGTTTTATTTTCTGCTTCTCAGTAAATGTGCAACCCTTTTTTCCTGTAAATATATCCTGCTTGTAAATATTTGTAGTCACTAGTAAAGAATCCATTTTTTATAGACTCAGTGACTGCTTGTTTTATTTAAAAAGGTAATTCTACTATTTCTGCTGGACTCTGTTTGCAGTCCATCTCTGAAAGGCACCTTAACCACAGTTATTGTGTTTGACTTTCCTGACCTTGAGCAAGGAGGAGGAGGTGAGAAACAAGTTTCCTGGTTCCTGTTGGTAAAAACCACAGTGGTGGTGGTGAACTTGAAGTCCCAGGTGAGGGAATTTTTGTCACATACCCCTACCCTAGATAGGGCATTTGACTCACTCCCACTTCTAGTCCTCCCCTGCCTTCCCTCTCTCCTTTGTAGACCTCCTGCTACCCTGCTTCATCCTTGAATGCTTTCTTTACTCACTCACTGCTGCAGTGCAAAGTGTCCGGCTGCCAGCTACCTCACTGGGCTAACTCTGGTGGGCAGACTCTGCTTTGATGTCCTTGTCGCATTTGTCCTTTGTGCAATAGGGCCACTAGGTGGTTACTGTGTTTGACATTCTTGACCTTGAGCAAGGAGGAGGTAAGAAACAGGTCTTCTGGTTCCTGCTGGTAAAAACCATCGTGGTGGCAGTGAACTTGAAGTCCTGGTTGAAGGGATCTTTGTCACATTGGTGGTAGCAGTGGGATCAGTGTTGCAACTGGTACCATGTGCATTGCAGCATACAATGTGTTTTCCTGTGAGGCAGGAACTCTGAGAGAGAGAGAGAGAGAGATAGCACACTGGTGATGGAGTGCCAGCAGAAATGTACCTTATCAGTCACGAAACAGGATATTCAAAAGGTTGCATTGTTTACTACTGTTTTTTTTAATTTCTAGACAGCTTAGTACAGCGTAGCAAGAAAATATGAGCTCCTCAAGCTATGTCAAATTTCATGTACAGCAGCTTCATGAGCTGTGAACATAGAAGGGGATTGTCCACAAGGGCTTGACAAAGAGTGCACTCATAGAAGCCCTGTTAGTGCATGACTGAATGCCAGGGAGGCAGACGGTCTTAGAGGTGGATGGCCCAATACCTGGTCAGTAGGCAGTTGCTGAGGACAATGACTCAGGTAGCGAAACTGAGATCCCAGCGGCTAAACAAGGGGGGCACCTTGTGGCACAAGCTGGGGGAGCTGTGCAGCCCAATCTACCTTGGCTTGAGATCCTGAAGGCAGAGCTTGTGCTGAAGGATGCTGACCTGCAGCGAGCAAGGCTGGAGACTTAATAAATAGAGGGGGATCAGCAACATGAACTCCGGATGCAGGAGGAGAGAGCAAGGCTGGAGGCAGAGGAAAGGGAGAAGATTCACCAGCCTGAGATCCTTATGTAAAAGGAAAGAGAAGGAATAAGCAGAGCAAGAGAGAGAATGAGCAGACTGAGAGAAAGAATAACAGCACGAGACTGAGATGGAGAAACTGCACCAGCAAACACTGCAACAAACCGTAAGTAATGGCAAAGGATGTTCAAACCACAAAGCCACAATTAATTCTAAAATGTTCTCCCAATACCAGGAGGGAGATAGAAACATAGAAATGTAGACTCTGTTGGCAGATAAGGACCATACAGCCACCCAGTCTGCCCATTTCCCTACTTGGTTTGGCAATCCCTAAGTTATCTGGACTGCCTTTCCCCCGCTGTGCTGTACAGCAGGGTGCCTTTATATTTATCCCATACACTCTTGAATCCCTGTACTATTTTCACTTCCACCACCTCTGGTGGTAGGCTGTTTCAAAGATCCACCACCATCTCTGTGAAAAAATGCTTCCTAGCATACCCCCAAGCTTTCCTCCTTTCATCCTCTTGTTATGTCCCCTTGTCTTTGTGCACTTTCGTCTCTGAAATATGCTTCCCTCCTATACCCTGTTTATTCTTCTAAGGTATTTGAAAGTCTCTATCATATTCCGCCTCTCCCTTCTCTATTTCAACGAATAGATGCTTAGTTCCTTGAGTCTTTCCTCATAAGGCTTGTGGTGCAGTCCATGTATCATTTTTGTTGCACTTATCTGGACTGCTTCCATTCTGTCTATGTCCTTCCTGAGGTGCGATCTCCAGAACTGGACACAGTATTCCAGATGAGGCCTCACCAGTGATCTATACAGTGGCATCACCACTTCACGCTTCCTACTGGTTATGCCCCTTCCTTTGCACCCCAGCATTCTGTTTGCTTTCCCCACTGCTTTTTCGCATTGTTTGGCTGACTTCAGGTCATTGGATATGAAAACCCCCAGGTCTCTCTCCTGACTTGTGGTGGCTCGAACCTGCCCCCCCATCCTGTATTCCTCTCTTGGGTTTGTGTGTCCTAGGTGCATTATCTTGCACTTCTTAGCATTGAAACCCAACTGCTATACCCTTGACCATTACTCAAGTAGTCTTAGGTTGTTTCTCATTTTATGTAGCCCCTCCTGTGTGTTGACTCTGTTACAGATCTTGGTGTCATCTGCAAACAGATATACTTTTCCCTCCAGTCCCTCTGCAATGTTGCTTATGAAGATGTTGAATAGAACTGGACCCAGCACTGATCCCAGTGGAACCCCAATGGTCACCTCCCCTCTTCTAATTTTATGCCATTTACTACCACTCTCTGGGTCCTGCCTTTTAGCCAGTTTCCAACCCATTTTACCACTTTAGAGCCCATACCCAGATTCCACAATTTGTTAAGCAACCTTCTATGTGGAACGTTGTCGAAGCCCTTACTGTTCTTTAGTTGTTTAATCAGGTATAGCACACTAAGCTGAAAGCTTTTTTACAGGAGCGACCTGGGAGTACAAGGAGGTTAAGTGACTTGCTCAGGGTCACACAGTATGCAAGTGGAAGCTGTGGGATTCAAACCCAGGTCTGGTCTCTCTGGATGTCACCAGATTTGCAGCTCAGTGCCTTAGACCACTACTGAAATCCAGGTAGGCCACATCCACCACCCTTCCCTGATCCACCACCCTGGTCACCCAGTCAAAGAAATCGATAAGATTAGTCTGACAGGATCTACCCTCACTGAATCCATGCTGCCTTGGGTCTTTTGCACAGCTTGACTCCAGGAACTTCACAATCCTCTCCTTAAGCAGGGACTCCATCAGCTTCCCCGCCACTGAGTTCAGGCTTACAGGTCTATAATTGCCTGCCTCCTCCCTACTTCCAGCCTTGTGCAGGGGGACCTCCTCTGCCCTCCTCCAGTCCCCAGGTGCCTCCCCCATCTCTAGTGATTGGTTGAAGAGGGTTGTCAGTGGACTTGCTAGGACTTCCCTGAGTTCCTTCAACACTCTAGGGTGAATCTCGTCTGGCCCCATTGCCTTGTCTGTATTTACTTTTCCTAGTTCCTCCAAGACTCTATCCACCATAAATGGGCTGATGTCCACCTCTCCCCTCTGTACATCTTTCCTCGTGAGTCTTGGCCCTTCCCCCTGCCTCTTCCTTGGTAAATACTGAGCAAAAATACTTGTTCAGTATCTCAGCTTTTTCAAGTTCATCCTCCACCCACCACCCTCTCCCTTCTTTAGCCTAACAATACAATTTCTGGTCTTCTTCCTCTCACTAATATAACAGAAGAAGGTCTTGTCCCCCTTCTTAATAGTTTGTACTATTCCTTTCTCCGTTCTTGCCTTAGCCCCTCTGACAGCTTTCCCAGCATCTCTCTGCTTCTGCAGATATTTTATTCTGTCTTCTTCTTTCTGTGTCTCTTTGTATTTCCTGAATGCCTTACTTTTTTCTTGCATTTTCTTGGCTACTGACTTAGAGAACCACAGTGGCTGCTTCTTTCTTTTGCTTTTGCTAAGCAATCTGACACATTGACTTGTCACTCCTGCTGTGGCTATCTTGAGCCTAAGCCACTGTTCTTCTACCCCTCCCACGTATCTTCAGCTGCCAGGGCAATTTTGAGCTGTTCCCCCATCTCCATGAAGTTGGCATTCCAGAAATCTAGGATCTTAATCTTTGAATGGCTTTCTTCTGCCAACATGTTGACTCTAAACCACACAGTTCTGTGGTCACTGATACCAAGGGGACTGCTCATCTCAACATCCATGATTCTGTCCCCATTTGTCAGCACTAAGTCCAGTACAGCCTCCTCCTCCTTGGTGGGCTCAACCATAAGCTGCCTTAGGTTTGCCCCATACATAGCAGACATGAGGTCCCTGCTCCTTGATGTACTTACAGTCTGGGTATTCCAGTCTGCATCTGGCATATTGAAGTCACCCATTAGTAGTACTTTCCCTTTGGCTGCCATATTATGGATGGCTTCCACCAATACTAGATCTAGATAATTTTGAGTTGTTTTTAAAATCATTTGAAAGGGTTTGTGGGCAGTTTAAATTGAACAAAGCTTCTTGGATGATCCACCTGATCCCATTGCTTACTGGCCATGCTTTGCATGTATTTGCTCAAATGGATGATAATGATTGCATGGACTATGGTAAAGTTGAAAGAATGTTATTAAAATGTTTTGAACTGACTCCTGAGGCTTATAGATGGACATTTCGAGAATTAAGAAAGTCCCAGGAGATAGCTATGTAGAACTACAAGTCCAAATATGCCTATTTAGACCATTGTGTAGATGGTGCTAAGGCGAGGACTGTAGAGCAAATTAAAGATTTAATTGTAAGGGAGCAGTTTCTTATAGTTGTACCTGATGAACTGTGTATATAGCTGCTGGACTGGGCATGCAACTCTGCAAAGGAGGAAGCAGAAAGTGCTGATTTATATGTGGGCCAGCAGATCACATTTGCAGCATAAGAACTATGGGGGTGAGGAAGCACATGGTTTTAAGGGGGCCCAGGGAGAGCAGCCTAAAGGGAACCAGCCTACACCCTAGCCCAAAACAAAACCCACTGGTTCTAAGGGGAACAAGCAGCCGAGGGCAAAGAAATGCTGCATTTGACAGAAAGTGGGGCATCTATCCTATGACTGCCTTAAAGACAGGAGTAAAGGCCAAAAGCCTTGGGGAGGGGGTGACCAAGACAGTACACTGCAGTTGGTAAACTGCACACACACTACAATGCCACCAAACTCCACCAAGCATACACACTCTATTCTAGTCAATGGACAGTAACACAAGGATTGAGGGACACTGGTGCCTCCACCTCCATGGAAAGGCAGGATATGATCCAGGTGATGCAGATTCTGCCAGGGCAGTTCTTCAAGATTCGGGGAGTCACGTGTCCTGTGGTCCAAGTGCCAATGGCTTGTGTCTTTTTGAGCTGGGAGGGTGGCCATGGGGTGCAGGAGGTGGGAGTTGTACCTGATCTCCTAGTGGATGTGATCATGGGGAATGATTTTTGTTTTAACCAGGAGAGGCACATTAAGCTGAAAGCTTGTTTACAGATGCAACCTGGGAGCACAAGGAAGTTAAGTGACTTGCTCAGGGTCACACAGTATGCAAGTGGGGACTGTGGGATTCAAACCCAGGTCTCCAGGTTTGCAGCTCAGAGCTTTAAACCACTGTGTTATACTGCCTTTGATCACAGGGAAAATGTAGTATGTGTTAGTACCCATAGCCAGGCAAAAGCGCAAGTTTCTGAGGGTGAGGAGGGGTGACACATCCTGTGCAGACCCCTCCCTCAGCAGCTGAGGAAGCAGCTAGTGTAGGTGAAGGGCTGGCCAGGAGTAGAAGCCCTGAGCCCCAGCTGCAAGCTGAGGAGGTTGCCCCCAAGGGCAGCTTTCCTCCTGAAGGTGGATTGGAAAGGGTCAGATGGGAGGAACTGGGCAGGGTGCAGTGAGCTGATCCTACCCTCCATAAACTAAGAGAGAGGTAGCAGATCATGCTGAGGACTCTCAGGGGAGTAGAAAGTCAGTTTATTGGGAGAATGGGCTGTTGTACAAGGAGTGCATGCCGAGGGGACTAGAGGAAGAGGTACTCCAGTAGCTATTAGTACCCCAGGACTACCAAAAGCAGCTTCTGGCACTTGTCCATGACATCCCTTTTTCAGGTCATCTGGGTATTAACCACACAAAAAAGCAGTTTGGGAAGAACTTTTTTTGGCTGAGCATGTACAGAGATGTGAAAATTACTGTCGGACTTGTCCACAGTGCCAGAGGGTCTGAAAGGTCGGGGACAAAGCTAAGGCAGCTTTGGTGCCCCTGCCTATTATCGATGAACCCTTTAGAGGGTAGCCATGGACATAGTGGGGCCCCTAAGTGCCCCAAGTCACACAGGCAAATGATACATAATGGTTGTTGTGGATTACACAACCAGGTACCCCGAGGCAGTGGCCATGTCCTCCACTGAGGCAGAAAAGGTGGCTGATGAGCTCCTGGAAATCTTTAGCTGAGTGGGATTTTCCCAAGAGATTTTGCCAGACCAGGGGACAAATTTCATGTCATCCTTAATGACCACTTTGTGGGAGAAGTGCGGGGTGAAACAGCTCCGTGCTTCGCCCTATCATGCAGAGACAAATGGCCTGGTCGAGTGGTTCAATGGGATCCTTAAAACTATGCTCAGGGCATTTGCTGATCAGCACAAAAGGGAGTGGGACAAATATTTGCCAACCTCCTTTTTGCATACAGGGAAGTCCCACAGAAGTCCACAGGGTTCTCATCCTTCACGATCCAGTTTGGTGACAGGGTGAGGGGGCCCCCTAGATTTAGTCAGGGATGAATGGGAAGGTAATCATGCCTACCAAGGGGAGTCTGTTGTGGAGTGCATCCTAAATTTCAGGGCTAGGCTTAAGGAGCTCATGGAGCTTGTGCAGGAACACTTAGCCACTGCACAACAGCAACAGAAAGCCTGGTATGACCATGGGGCCAGAGCCCTGGAGTACGAAGTTGGACTATGAGTGATGGTACTTGTCCCAGTCTGACACAACAAACTGCAGGCAGCATGGGAGGGCCCATTCTCTATAATCAGGAAGGTGAGTGATGTTAACTATGTTGTAGGGTTGCCTGACAGAAGGTGCAGGCAGAGGATATGTCATGTGAACATGATGAAGTCCTACTGTGAGAGGGAGGAGATGATCCTCACCATGTGCAGCATGCCATAGAGAGGAATGAGGCTGATCCCCTGGTGGACCTCCTTGGGGATGCCTGGGAGGGATCCTCAGTGGATAACCTCACCCTCTCAGGGCAACTGACAACAGCCCAGGCTGAGGGGATGAGGGGAGTGCTTTGAGATTTTGGGGACGTGTTCAAGGGGAATCTGGGGTACACCACACTGGCTGAACACCATGTGGACACTGGGGCCCAAGTTATGCTGAGGAAGTCCCCCTACAGGGTACCAGAGGGGGTTAAGAAGACCATACTGGAGGAAACCAGGGAGATTCTGGCCCTTGGAGTGATCCAGGAGTCCAGTAGCCCATGAGCCTTGCCTGTGGTCCTGATCCCCAAGAAGGATGGTACCACACAGTTCTGTTTCAACTACCAGAGGCTCAACAGCTGTACGGAGTCTGATGCCTACCTCATGCCCAGAATAGATGAGACCTTGGAACGGCTGGGGGGAGCCTGGTTCCCTAACATGATAGTCCTGATGAAGGCATACTGGCAGGTGCCGTTAACCCCCACAGCCAGAGAGAGGTCTACCTTCATTACCCCATATAGCTTATTCGAATTCCGAGTAATACCATTTGGGATGAAGAATGCAACTTCTACCTTCCAACAGTTTGTGGATCACATTCTGGCTGGGGAAGGTGAATATGCACTGGCTTACATGGATGACATTACCATTTACTACCAGAAATGGGAGGATCACATCAGGTACATGAGGAAGGTGTTCCACAGACTGAAGGCTGCAGGGCTGACAGTTAAGGTATAAAAATGCCAAGCAGGCATGGCTGAAGTGTCCTACCTTGGGCACTGGGAGGGCAGTGGATGCATCCATCCAGAGCCAGCGAAGGCTGATGCCATCCAGACCTGGCCCACCCCTGCCACAAAGAAATAGGTAAGGGCATTTCAGGGAATAACTGGGTACTACAGGAGGTTTGTCCCTCACTACAGTGATGTGGCCAAGCCCCGATAGACCTGACGAAAAAGTTCTCTGGACAGAGGACTGTGAGTCTGCCTTCCGACGGTTGAAGGAGGCATTATGTGGGTCACCCGTGCTTGCTAGCCCCAGTTATGAGTTGAAGTTCATAGTGCATGTGGATGCCTCAGACCATGTGCTGGGTGCCATCCTGAGCCTGGTTACACTCCAGGGGGAGGAGCACCCAATAGTGTATCTAAGCAGGAAGCTTCTGCCCAGGGAAAAGTCATGCGCCACAGTTGAGAGGCAATATCTGGGGATAGTGTGGACCCTTCAAAAGCTGCAACCATATCTGTATGGGAGGGAGTTCACTGTGGTCACAGGTCATAACCCCTTGACATGGCTCCATAGGACTAGTGGGCAAAACACAAAGTTATTGTGCTGGAGTTTGGTACTATAGTCATATAATATGATCATTCAGCACGGAAGTTGGGCACAGAATGCCAATGCAGATGGACTGTCGAGGCAGGGGTGAGTGCATGACTTGTTCCTTTAGGCAGTCCCTAGGCCCTACATGAATGGCAGTGTCTCTGGGGGGTTGCTCAAAAGAGACATGCCTTCATTTCCCGGGGGGGGGATGTGACAGGCATGTGACCAGATTGATCTAGTAATTTAATGTTGTTAATGTAATTATGCTTCTGTTATAAGTGGGCACAAAACATAGCTTCCAATGTCACATGACCAAACAGGTCTTATGGGAAACATTGGCCAAAGTTGCTTAGGGGAAGGTTCCCTTGGGAACATTCAGCCACAGATTCTATAAGGCAGATGGGAGAGTGCCAGTTTGAATGCCTCAGTCAGCTTGAAAGGCAGAAGTGTGGGGTTACACACCTTGGGCATCCTGCAAAAACAGAATAATAAAAGTGGACAGAGCAGGGGTGGGTGTGGAGTGAGCCAGCTGGCCTGGATGATGTCATCCACACACACACACACACACACACACCCATTTGAGGGGGGCAGTGGAGAACTGTCACTCAAAGAGGACTAGACCCATCCCCATAGTGAGTAAAAGAATAAATTGAGATACTGAAAGTCAGCACTTCCTCTTGGACTTGGAACATCTGAAGACTAGGGGCCCTGCCATACAAAGACTAGCTGACTGGTAAGATAGCACAGTCAGGGGCTTTGCTTTTCTGTAGCTAGGGTAGGCAAAGGATTTTAGGTAAAGAAAGCTCAGAATTTTGCTATACACCAACTGTCTTTATTTATTTATTTTATTTATTTATTTCAATCTAGGATCACAATACCTTTGAGCCGAGGCTCTTTTGCAAAGGTTCCACATCAGCATGTGCAACAGTCATCATTTTTAGTTACAAACATATAATCATTGACTTATAGACATGTAATAACCAGTACAAAGACTTGAGCTATGAGGTAAGACAAGGGAAGGAGGGTGGGTGGTGGGTGGAGGGAAGTGAGGGTAGGAGATCAAGGGGTGAAGGAGGTGCAGGAGGGTAGGGGGAGTACAAGAGGTGGTTGGGGTGAGGTTGTCTGTTCAACTTGTTTTATTTTTTGCTTCTCAGTAAATGTGCAACCCTTTTTCCTGTAAATACAGCCTGCTTGCAAATACTTGTAGTCACTAGTAAAAAATCCATTTTTATAGACTCAGTGACTACTTGTTTTATTTAAAAAGGTAATTCTACTATTTCTGCTGGACTCTGTTTGCAGTCGTCTCTGAAGGGCACTCTACCCACAGTTATTTAGTTTGACCTTCCTGACCTTGAGCAAGGAGGAGGTAAGAAACAGGTTTCCTGATTCCTCTTGGTATAAACCATGGTGTTGAACTTGAAGTCCCAGGTGAGGGGATCTTTGTCACATACCTCTACCCTAGATAGGGTGTTTGACCCACTCCCACTTCTAGTCCACCCCTGCCTTCCCACTCATTCTTGCAGACTTCCTGCTTCCCTGCTTCATCCTTGGATGCTTGCTTTACTCACTCACTGCGGCAGTGCAGAGTGTCTGGCTGCTGGCTACCTCACTGGGCTGGCTCCGGTGGGCAGACTCCGATGTAATGTCCTTGTCGCGTATGTGGTTTGTGCGGTGGAGCCGCTAGGTGGTTTCTTCCTTTTAAAGCAACAGGAAGTAGACCAGTGATTTGGGCAGGTATCCAGGGTTGGCTGGTCCAGAGGCAGGGGGGGCATGGCTAGTGTCCTGATTGGCTGCCTCTTCAAGTTCTTCTTGGAAGGCCTTGCTCCATTCGATCAGATTTTATGGTGCAGGGGGGAGGGTTCCTTTGTCCCTTAAACTACAGGACTCTCATTGCCCTGAAGTTCTTTCCCATAGGTTGTGCCCATTGTTGTCTGTTGCAGGGTTTAAATCCCTGCCAGACAACTTCCTAGTCTGGGCAGGCATCCGGGATTGGCTGGTCCAGATGCAGGGGGTGTGGCTAGTGTCTCAATTGGTTGCCTTTTATTTATTTATTTATTTGCTTATGGTAACCGGGTAAGTACACTAGGCAAAAATCCTGTCTATTTTCAGGCACGACCCGGGAGAGTACAATATAACAATGCAGCATTGACAAATAATCAGTTTCAGATGGCTGGAGAACTGTCTGCAAAAAAACAAATACAGAGGCAGCCACAGTAGATAACACCACATGGATAACAGCAACAGTAGTGAGGTTATTGCAGCAAACAATTTTTACAGAAAGGA
This sequence comes from Neoceratodus forsteri, assembly GCA_016271365.2. Lineage (NCBI taxonomy): Eukaryota > Metazoa > Chordata > Ceratodontiformes > Ceratodontidae > Neoceratodus > Neoceratodus forsteri. The sequence goes on along the minus strand of CM057449.1, from coordinate 1,267,165,744 downwards.
AGGTTGACATTATTACAATATGCAGTTTTTACAGAAAGCAAGGTTGGCAAATCATCAGGCTTAGCTGAGGGAGAAAAACAGGCAGGTAGGCACAGATTACAAAATGATACATCATAGTACAGTAGACAAGACATTAGACCCAGCAAGGGAGAAACAGAACAGATACTGACTCTTAAGTAGAAGGCAAAATCCGGAAAGAGGGCAAGGTCACAAACAAGGACTAAATAGAGAGAAAGAACAGAAGTTATGTGCAGTCACAGTTGTCAAGACCTATGAGGTGGGAAAACAGAGTTTTCTTAAATGAAGGGTGAGATGTGGAATTATTGACGTGGATGGGGAGAGAGTTTCAAAACCTAGGAGCAAAGTAGGAGAAAGCTTGCTCACCCATCAAGCTGTTCTTGAAGTACCTTGCTCTATTTGATCAGCTGCTATGGACCCTCACTGCCCTGAAGCTCTTTCCCAAAGGCTGAATCCTTGAATCAAAGCTTGATTTTGTTTGTAAGCCTTCATGTAGCATTAACTGTTGAGGAAAGTTGCTAGCTATTCATCAGTTTAGCAATATTTATCTCTATCAAAATTTTTGCTAATTGTAGTTCTATTGCTTTCTTAGTTGATTTTCAAAGTGTTTGAATAGTGCGTTACATACAGTATATGACGTTTCACTGTATTCTTTGGATTTTATAGCTCAAGGCAAGCAAACAAGCTCTCAAAAGAAAAGGATGTGGGAAGCTGAAGCAATTGAACTTTGTGAAACAGCAGCATATGGACTAAATTGGAAATTGGGTATTCTGTTACATTGCAGAAAATAATCCTGTGTTAGGCTTTTATGCGGACAACTGTCTGGTCTGTTATGACACATAACTCTATAATGTTATATTTAAACATCCTGGCTATTTATTTTTCCATCTCTTTGATATGTAAATATTAACAGAGAACAATTATTAGATTTGTTACATATACATAACATTACAATTTTTTACTTACACATCTGGACTCGGACTACGCCTTTGTACTGTTATTCTACCTTGTTCAAAGAACCATACAGTGTATTAGATGTGACTCACAGCCATTGCAACTTTTTAGTACTAACATACTGACATCATTATGTTCACGGGGGGGGGGGGGAGCTGCCAGCAAGGTTAACCCATGAGACCCTTTATATAGTGTCTCTTTTTGCCACTGAATTGTTGGTCTCTACCTTGGTATATAACTTTATGCCATCTCTGAGAAAGGACACCTCTCATAAGCTGATTCAACAGAGCACAATGAGCAAAATAAGTAAACTTCCTCAACTCCAGCAACTAGTTAGGAGGATACTGGTTTAGCAAAATGCATCAGAGTCTCAATGTCCAGCTACCCAGTATATGTATTTTTGATAAAGCGTGGTGGTGCTCACGGATTTATTTTCTTTCTTCTTTTTGTCTCAGCTGTGGTACACACAAGATCTATGCCATGAGTGGGTATATTTAAAACAACAACATTACAAAAAGATGGAATGATGCAGTATTTGTGGCTTGGGCATCTGAAGTATGTGACTGTCAGTGCCTACAGGCATCTTTCAGTACTAGCGGTAATAGTAATAGCTGAAGATTTAGCTTACAGACAGGTATGGCCAATGAAGACCCAGTGTAATGTTGAAATGTTGCAAATTTTGCTGCTTATCTGTATTGCACTGTATCTCTCCATTTCCTTATGGATTTGTTTAGCTTCTCTCTGTTTTTGTTTATATATTAGTGTTATATACTGTTTTCTGCTCTCCACTTATGTTTTATTGTATGCTGACTTGCCTTGTCTGATTTGGCATTGACTGGACCATTCTCTGTAACATATGTACTTGATACTGTACTCTCCTGGGTCGTGCCTGAAAATAGCATTTGTTTGCCTAGTGCATGCACCTGGTCAAAAAAACAAACAAACAAAAAATCCTAATTAAATAATCTTTTGCTAAATACTGTCTTTATTCTTGAAGCTGTGTAGCATGTTGTAACCAGCAGAGGCAGTCTAAAAATGCAGTCTTATTGAAATTGCCTTACATATAGTATATGTGGTTCCTAATGTTGACAGCATTGCCATTTTCCAAGGGATTGCATGTAATGGAAGGAGAGATATTTACTGCTAGGTGTGACTGGCATTACAGTCTGGCATGCTAATTCTCAAAGGTTCCAAAGGGCAATAAGGGACCTGAGGGGGATGGGGCTGATTGTAATTCTTGCTTGGGAGCATAAGTAATGATACATCTGCCACTACTAAAATACATCTTAACTTTTTTTAAGTCAAGACCCCTGCATACAGTAATATTTGCTGCTATACAGGCATTCTATTTCTTATTTTCATAGAAAATGTGTCAATTCAGTTAACTGTAAGCCAATAAGAATCACTAGGAAACAGAGATATGGCAGGTGAAGGATTATTTCTCCAGAAGACCTCAGGCTCTCTTTGAAAATCCAGAGGTGCCTCCCTTGCACCTGTATTAAGGAGTTCCACTCAAGGTGGATTAACATACTTCCTATCGAGAACCTGATGCCTGCACATGCTCCATCTCCAGCCCCATCACTTCAGCTCTATGGGGCTGCCCCTTTAGCACACACATCTACTGTAATTGTATTAATTGCAAATGATAGCAGAGACCTAGGAGCAAGGGGCTAGTCAAATGTTTGGGGCTCCTTACATGAAGGGCCCCAAAACTACTTGCGCTACAAGAGGAAGAAAAAGAAACACATCTAAGCTTGACCATACCTTAAATAAGGTTAAATGTTCTGGTCTCAAATCCTACTCCCTCAGTCAGTTAAACGCCTGTAGTACAGCGAGTTCACATGCTTCATTTCGTGTTGTCCAAACAGCTGTTCTTGATAGGCCTCCCTGCAGGTATCTGTTTGGGGATTAGTAATGCTTCAGATAGTCGTACATCACAAGAAGTGGATGTGTAATTACATTAAATATGCTTCATCTCTTCAGCTTCACTTAAACTAGACCAGTGATACTCCCCAAATTTACTGAAATAGTTCTATATCTTTTATAAGATATTTATTCCAGTGGAGGGGGGCAAGTAACCAGCAGGGTACATTCATACATACATTAACTCCAGTGGGTTTCATATGCTTCATTTTTCTTGAAGATTATCATAATGCAGTCTATTGGCAGTAATGCTATCCATGATCTCAAAAGAGTTTAAAAATTTAAAAGATATGTAGGAGTTTCAATTTTCTGTAGCATAAACAGAATGCCTAATGCCTTCTAGTGGGATATCATGTTTATTCCACTCCATAGGAAGATTTTTTTTTAATGCATTTATTCCCTATGAGGTCTTCTGCACTTGTGGAAAATAAGCATGTTGTCATAGAATGTGCTTTAGAATTTGAGGCCCTATGCCACAATAACTCTCTTAGGGTGACAACCTGCATTCTTCAAAATTCTGGTTTGCTAATTTGAAACTAACTCAATATTCAAATACTGTTTTTTAAAGTTTGTTGTTTTTAGGGTGTTCAGATCAGATTTTTTTTTAAATATATATTTATTCATTTTTCAACATGGAAACAGAAGCTTTCAGCAGAAAAGGACCTCCTGGCCCACCTACTCTGCCGTACTGTATGTCCCTGCCTACTATGCTACCGTAGATCCTAACTGATCTCTGGCCTTACCCCCCCCCACCCTGTTGCTAAGGTCCCCTTGTGCCTATCACATGCATGTTTGAAACTTATTAATATATATCCACCACCTCTGCTGGGAGGCTGTTCCAGATGTTCACCACTCTTTGTGTAAAGAAGTATTTCCTCATATCTCCTCTAAGTCTCTCCCCTTCCAGCTTTATATCATGGCCCCGTGTCCCTGATCATCCCTTTCTGTACAAGATGCTACTCTTCTGTTCCTTATTGATACCTTGAGGTATTTGAATGTTCAAAAGATGAACAACTTGCTGCAGTCAGGACATATATAGACATAGACTTTGATGGTAGATAAGAACCGCTTGGCCCACCTAGTCTGCCCATTTCCCTACCTATTGGATAAGCTGCAGATCCTAGTTAACCAACAGTCTACTTCCTCCTACCCCCCCACCTGAATTGCCTTATGTCTGTCCCATGCATTCTTGAATTCCCCCACTGTTTTTGACCCCACGATCTCCTTAGGAAGGCCGTTCCATGCATCCACCACCCTGTCTGTGAAAAAATACTTCCCCATGTTGCCCCTGAGCCATCCCCCTCTATCTTCAAACTGTGCCCCCTTGTTCTTGCACATCTCTTTTTGTGAAAGATGCTACCCTCTTGGTCTAGGAGCACAGTGCTGGACACGTGAAAAAAGATTACATTCCAAAATACAGTAAAGTATGAATCATCTGCAAATTATGGAACAAAGTCATTCCACTTTGATAGTATGTGGATTACCCATCTATGCCACAGTATTTATGGATGTTATGTTGCAATTGGGCAGCGGGTTTCTCCATAATATACATGTCCAGCATTAATCCTTGCCACATCTGTAGCATAGGTAGTTCTTCAGAAAGCCATCATTTTGTTACTGCTTTTTTGCTCAGTAATATGCAGCTAGACAGCAATTTCCAAGCATGTGGTTATCTGTGCCCTTCAGGCATGCCTAGAAAGAACACCAATTGTAGAGTGAGTTGCAAGGTGAGTTAGAAGAGGTCTCTCAGGTCTTGTTGAAGATCTGCCCAGAACCCCTGCAGCTTTGGGTAGGAGCATAGAATATGGGCATGTGCTGCTCTAAGTTTACTACATTTTCTCCAACATGCAGGGCTGATCTGGAGGTTACATTTTGTTTGTTGGTTGGTGATAAAAAAGTACCTGGACAAGCATTTCCAGGAATATTCCTTCCATATATAGGAGGAAGTAGATTTCTGAATGTGCATAAGGTAGCAGTCCTAGTGGTTTGTGGGTATGTCAGTGCCCAAATCTGTCTGCTAACATACTCTGAGGTACTCTATGGATGTAATAGTAGTAGTCTTTATTTTTTTGTGGCACCCTTCCCCAGAGACTCAGGGCACCCTTACAATATAATACAATTTATAAACCAAAGAACAATTAACTACATTAAAACCACAAAATAAATAACTATACAGAGTTTATACAACATTAATAAAACAGACTAATGATGTAATAATAATAACTTTATTTATCAAGCGCCTGTCAAAATATCAAGGCACTTTAACATAAAAGTTAGATAAAATACGATAGAGTAAAAACACAGAATAAATATAAGTAGTCAGAAAAATCAATAAAATCGATCAGGGTAGGCCTGGCACCACAAGTAAGTTTTCAAGGCCTGCTTGAAGCCCCCCATGGCTGCACACTCCTATAGCTGATGGGGTAGAGAATTCCATAGGGCTGGGGCCACATAAATAAATGCACGGGCCCCCGATCACTTTGAGGATACACTTGGAATCTCTAGCAATCCCTTGTCAGCCGAGCGGAGCGATCGCTTGGGGCAGTATGGGGACAGGAGCTCTTTCAAGTAGTGTGGGCCCTGTCTGTGTAGGGCTTTATAAGTCAAAAGTCTGACCGTGAAGGTGATACGCCACTGAATCAGCAGCCAGTGCAGTCCGCGCAGCACCGGTGTGATATGACACATCCGGGGGCCCTGTCAACAACCGGGCTGCAGTGTTCTGCACCAGCTGCAAGCAGTGGATATCAAACCCTGGTAGCCCTAGGTAAAGGGAGTTGCAATAATTAAGGCACAAGGTCACAAAGGCGTGGATCAGCATGGGAAGATCACCGGATGGAACTAGGTGTTTGACCCTGACCTTGTTCCTCAGATGGTAGAAGGAAGACTTGATGACTGCCTCACCTGAGATTGCAGTGTCAGCCCATCATCAAGAATCACCCCCAGGTCCCGCACCCGTACAGAGGCAAGAAGCTGGGTGCCCCCCCCCAAGAAAAGCCCCGTAGGCTGACCAGCCCCTGACCCCTCTATCTGGCGACCCAGATCCACAACCATCACCTTAGTATTTCCTGAGTTCAACTTCAGCCAGCTAGAATTCATCCAATCCTAGATTTCGGTGAGGCAGTTATTAAATACCGAAAGTGCACTATCCTGGTCGGGTGTGAGAGACAGGTAGAGCCGGGTATCATCAGCATAGCAGTGAAACCTCAGCCCATACCGCCTCACAATGTCTCTGAGGGGCAGCATGTACACCACAAACAACATGGGGTACAACACTGAACCCTGAGGGACCCCACATGGCAGAGAGAAAGGGTTAGAGGAAAAAATCCCCGACACCACCTTCTGAGTTCTGCCTGTGAGGAAGGACTTAAACCATCTGAGAACTGTACCAGACTGGCCACAGGCACTCAAGCAGCACCCCATGGTCCACGGTGTTGAACACTGAGGAGAGATCAAGAAGAACCAAGATGCAATGGCTCTTCTGATCTCTTGCCATCAAGAGATCATTGAGCACCCGAACCAGTGCAGTCTTGGTACTATGTCTCTTTCAAAAAACCGGATTGGAGTGGTTAGTAGATGTCATGGATGGTCAAATGGTTCTACAGCTGTAGAGCCACTATCTTCTCAATCACCTTCCCCATGAAGGGGAGGTTAGAGATGGGTCAGTAGTTAGCAAGGCAGCCTGGGTCCAGAGAAGCTTTCTTCAGAAGGAGTGTCACCACTGCCTCCTTCAGGGAGCTAGGAAACTCAGCCGACTCAAGGGAACACCAGACTATCCATGCGAGGACCGGGCCAATGATGTCACAACAACCCATAATCAGGGAAGTTGGGCCCGGATCCAAACTACAGCACATAGGGCGCATACCCTGGACAATCCGCATAACATCCCCTAACTCCAGACAGTCAAAGGTACTCCAGGAAAAGTGAGGAAAAGTGGCTGAGCACCGATCAATAGCATCCCCCATTGAGTGTGCTAGTTGGATCCCTGCCCTGATGCCAGCCACCTTATCCGCAAAGAATCGAGCGAGTTCATCACACTCCAATTGTGAAAAGGCTCTTCAAGACTGCAGACAGGCTGGGTTGCACAGCCTGTCTACGGTTTGAAAGAGCTGAGCCGGTTGGTTCTGCACAGCAGCAGTCTCCCTGGATGGGAACTCTGCCTTCTTATGGGAGATTGTTGATTGATAGACTTGATAATGTTCCATCAATCTAAGATGGTTAGCCTCCAGGGTGGATTTCCGCCAACAGCGCTCTAACCTTCGTCCTAGTCACCATATCTCCCTCAAGGTCCCAACAAGCCAAGGGGACCGAGGGTGAAGGAGAGAGGACGAACTCCGGACAGGAGCGACGGAGTCTAGGGCCGTAGTAATGATCTTATTGTAGGCCAGAACCAGGGCCTCTGGGCTCCCGCTTGCCTCAGGAAACACCAATAGGTCAAGTACCACCACCAGGCCATCAGGACTCACATCCCTTAATGAGCAGTATCTAACCATCTCCACAGGGGTCAGCCTACGAAGGGGAGGGCGCAGAAACTGATCCCCACAGCGTTGTGATCAGACCATCTGACAGGTTCCACCCCCAAATCAGAGGCTTTGATCCCCAGGAGGAAGACCAGGTCAAGAGAGTGACTGTGTTTATAAGTAGCAGAGGTAACAATCTGTGTAAGGCCCAGTGATGTCATCAACTGGAGGAAGTGTTGTCCAAATTGTGAGAGTTCGTCATCGACCCAGGCATTGAAGTCACCCAGGACCATCAGCCTGGGCAACCCAAATGCCATGTTGCCCACAAAGTCCGGTACTTCCTGAAGGAATCACTTTTCATCCCCGGGTGGATGGTAGATGAGGACAATCCTACAACCCACACCTGCTACTACAGTACACTCGAATGACCCAGCCTCCTCAACTGGTACATTTGTGAGGCCCAGTTCGGTCTTGAAACAGACCGCACCCCCCCCCCGGTCCAATCTCGAGCGGTGTATCACCGAGTACCCAGCCACAATCGCAGCCTCCAATGTGGTGCCAGCATTCTCATCCAACCAGGTCTCGGCGATGCAAGCCAGATCAGCTGTCCTAACAAGATCTGCACTAATTGCAGTCTTGTTTTTAATGGATCTGGCATTGCTTAACACCGCTTGAGTTGGCTGGGTTTCCAGGGCCGCCCAGGCTACCTGCCCACCAGTGATGGTGGTGCCCTTGGGTATGGAAACCAGGCATGGAGGACCATGTTCCAAAATCCATTTCACCCCAGGGCATCTTCTGGACCTAACAACCCCGATATGAGAACCCCGCTCATTCATCCTCTGCTGTTAGCACCCCCCGCCTGTCCCCCTCCCCCAACGGGCACTAACCAACGCTCTACAGCTACAGTGCTGATAGATTGAAAACTGTAAAGGGGTTGACAAAAGGGTGGAGGCTGTGAAGGGCAGAGGATGAATAGCGCACGACCTGTCGGGCAGGCCTCCAACACATATTACTACCCCAAAATCAAATAAGCTATGCCAAGCCCAAAAAAACCCCCAACAAAAACTAACACAAAACAAAACCCAAAACAATAACAAGTAATACAATTCAATACTCTCACATCTCTCACTTAAAGGAGGATTGAAAACAAATAAATAAACAAATAAAACAATCAGACAACCAAAACAAAAATTAAATTAACCCCCCCTTCAAAGACTCCTCCTCTCTCTCTCACCGAGAGGGTAGAGTTTCAAACAGTTAAACCTAAAACAATTTCCAATATATAACCCTGCAGACCCACTGCCCCCCCTCCACTCATACAGTAAGCTGTAATAAGTTAAAACTATAGTAACAAATGCCAATGGCCACTCAAAAACGTGGGCTGTAAGGCCAGTCACCAGAGTCACTAAAAAGATAAATCCACTTGAGGAGTTCAAATCACAGGAAAAAGTAAATAAAATAACTTCGTAGACTGTAACTGAAACCAGTTTCAAAATGCAAGATGGAGTTGTAGGTGCACTTTCTCCCACTAAGGTGCACAAATCAAACTTCATCAGAAAAAGGAAAATATTTTCAGATCCCTCCAGGCCCTCTCACTACTTGAGGAATCTAAAAAACAGGCACTCTCACTGCCTGAAGGCCAACAGATACAGATCGCCAAGGATAAGTAAAAATTTGAGGTCTGACTGTTATAGCAGGCAAAAGTCATCAGGAAAGAGATCCTCCCGATGATGTTTCAGGATCTAGGCAGGGCGCGCACAGGGGGCTTGAAAAAAAACATCCTTAGGGGCTGCCACAGGGAATGTTCACCAACGGAAACCTTGGTCCTCCACCAGTGCCAGCCCACCAGCTGACCCCCCCCGGAGGACCTGGGAGAAACTACAGGCCCATTAGCCGGCTATCTGGCCAGTCCAAGGCTCAGTCATCCGCGTGGCAGTAAACACCGGCCACGGCCACCCAACAAGAGTCCGACCCTCCCGCTGCACTAGCGCCAATCCAGCCAAAGTTCAGACAGCGTCGGCAGAAACTCCTGTGCCAGCTGGAATCTCCATGCAGGTTGTCCAGAAACCAACAACATGACCAGCACCAGACAAACAAAACCTCAAGCAGATCCTCTCGGGCCCCACACCGGCCCCCACAGCACCGTCTCCTCCAGACAAGTCACTTCGCCTCCTCAGCTTCTTTCTCCCCAGCCACAGATGACACAACAAAACCAGGAAACCAGGAAAATGACAACTCCAATTCCTGAGCGAGCAGCACACAAGGTACAAAAAAACCTAAAAAGTAAGTCCTTATTGGTCAGGGCGGTAGCAGGACTGTTCAAGTGGCCCCAGTGCACACTATGAGGATGATTGAAAGTCCCGATAATGCCCTAAACTAAATACCTCACTAAGCTGCCCTAACTGACTAGCACAAAACAGTAAAATTATGCAGAGTGAGGAGAAGAACACAGAGAAGAAAATAAAAAATGAACTGAAATAGGCACCCAAAAAGTGACAGAAGCTAGCTACAATTTGTAGAGACTTGCAGCATGCCCGGCCCGGTGGTCATCTTCTAAATATCGGGGTACTCAAATTTGGATGTGTTAAAATAAGATGTTACTAATAATCCCCAAATGCTTGTTGGAACAGATATGTTTTTAGGCCCCTCTTAGAGGCTTCCACTGAGAGGGCCTCCCTCAAAGCTTTGGGTAGATAGTTCTAAAGAGTCAGGCCCACTACCTCAAAGGCCCAGTACCTCAAAGGTCCGGTCCCCTGAGGTCTTCAGCCTAGCCCTAGAAACCACCAGAAGGCCCTCACCAGTGGATTGGAGCAGGTGAACTAGGATGTGTGGATGCAGGAGCTCAGTCAGGTAATCTGGGCCCAGCTCATGTAGGGTTTTGTAGGTTAATAAACCCAGTTTAAATGGGATATGCCACTTCACTGATAACCAGTGCAGGTCTCGCAGTACTGGTGAAATATGGAATGATCTAGAGAGGCCTGTAAATACCCAGGCAACTGCGTTCTGCAGCAGCTGCAGGTGTCTGAGTACCCCCACTAACCCCAAGGTACAGAGTGTTAGAGTAGCCTAACCTGGAGGTCACAAACGGAAGTGTCAGTGGCCAGGTCACTGGGGGATGAGGGATCTGAGCTGGTGGATATTCTGCAGATGGAAAAAGCCATTCTGGACTATGGCTGACAACTGGGCCTCCACTATCAAGCCCTCTTCCAGTATGACTCCCAGATTCTTCACCCTAGAGGCAGCTAACAACCCAGAGGGACCAAATCAAAGCCTGTTTTTTCTCCCAGCAGCTGCCAACACTCCCTCCCCCCCATGACCTAGCTCAATCACTAAAACTTCAGTTTTCTCAGGATGGAGTCTCAGCCTGCTCAAAGGCATCCCATCTTGGATCTAGGCAAAGTACTTATTAAGCACATCAACAGCACTTAGTGTCCAGTAGCAAAAGACATACAGAGCTGGGTATCATCTGCATAGCAATGAAACCCAAGCCCATAATGTCTAATAACCTTGCCCAGGGGAAGCATGTAAACCACAAACAACATGGGTGACAGAAGTGAACCTTGGGGTATGCCACAGGAAAGAACCACTGGCTGCGAGGAAAAGCTTCCTAGCACTATCCTATGGGTTCTGTCTTGGAGATAGGACTCAAACCAGTGAATAACCTTGCCTTTGAGTCCAGCATACTCCCTGAGACAGTCCAGAAGCAGCCCCGGATGGGCCAAAGTGTCAAATGCAGATAAGAGATCTAGGAGGATGAGAAATGACTGTTCTTCTTTATCCCTTACCCTGAGCTGGTCATTGTGTAACCTGATTAGTGCTATCTCTGTGCTGTGCCTGGCTCTAAATACAGACTGGAGAAGCTCAAAGATGTTGAAAGCTGCAAGGTGTTCCTCAAGCTGAAGCACAGCAACTTTCTTAATAACATTTCTCAAAAAGAGAAGGTTAGAGACTGATCGGTAATTCGCCAAGACATCCAGGTGCAGTGATGTTTTTTTCAGAAGAGGTTTAACCAGTGAGCACTTACTGTAAGTGCTGCTGGAAACAAAGCGTCTGACAGGGAGCACCGGACAGTCTCAGCAAACACCGGGCCCAGATGCCCGACACAACTCACTAGTAGTCATGTAGGGCCTGGGTCCAGATTACAGAATACTGGCAGCAGCTTTGAGATCACGTGGCATACCTCCTCCACTTTCACTGGCCTAAACTCCCCCCAAGACCACTGATTGCATTCTCGACCCACAGGCCATCTACTGCTGGGCTTGCAGAGCCCAATTGGAGTAATTCCTTCCCTGATGGAGGACACCCTTTCTGAGAAGAACCGAATGAACTCTTCACATTTTGTGAGTGTAACTGCTCTCATGGGCTCCAGACAGGCAGGGTGAAGAAACCTGTCTACAGTCCAAAAGAGTTGAACCAGTTGGTTCCTCCAAACAGCAATCTCTCTCGACAGAAAATGTGCCTTTTTTCTGAGTGATTGCCTTCTAATATTCTTCAGAATGAGAAATCAGAACTAGTTTGTCCTACCAGGCCTTGGACCTCCTACAACGATGCTCCAACCTCCATCCCTTGGTTTTTAACACTCTCACCTCGCTGTCAAACCATGGTGAGCTGAGACGTGACAGCTGGGGATGTACATGGATTGGTGTTAAGTGGTTGAAGACCCCAGTGAGCACCCTATTGTAGGCTGCCACTGTGGCCTCTGCACCCCCAGCACATGCTGCCTGCATTTCCAAGGTACCCAGAAGCAACATCAGTTGTTCAGGTCCAAGCCCTCTCAAAGGTCAGTACTGGACCACTTCCAAAGGGGTTGGACAACAAGGGTGGGCCCTGAAACTGAACCTGGGCATACAATGATCTGACCAACTGACTGGATCAATCTCAAGCCTATTAACTTTGAGCCCCAGTGAGAATACCTGGTCCAAGGTGTGACCATGGAGGTGGGTCACAGTAGTGATAACCTGTGCAAGGCCCAGAGCTTCCATACTCTGAAGGAAATTGTTACCAAACTGCAAACATTGATCATCCACCCAGGCATTGAAATCACCTAAAAATAAGCCATCTTGGTGATTCCAAAATGAAGCTGGTGACAAAGGACTAAATTTCCTGCAGAAACTCTCCCTCATAACCTGGAGGCCGGTACACAAGGAGGATTCTGCAGCCTGCACCCCTTGCACGGCCACGTATTCAAAGACCCAACTTCCCTCACTGTGTGTGCCACCAGGTTCAGCTCGGATCTGAAACAGATGTCCACCCCCCTCCATTATGGTCCCTTCTTGGGCAGTACACAATCAAGAATCCAGCTGGGATCTACACCTCCAGAACTGGGCCAGAGTTGTCCCCCAACCAGGTCTTGGTAACGCAGGCCAGACTGACAGAGGAAATAAGATCCGCAGAATTGCGGTCTTATTCCTTATCGATCTAGCATTGTGTAGTACTGTGCAAAGTGGACAGAAGGAGTCAGAAGGCCCCTCAACTACCTGCCCACTCTATCTGGTGGGATCACTGGGAATGGGAACCAAATGGAGTCCCTTCTAACTCTACCAAGGCATGGTATAACTGAGATATAAGAGAATCTAGGAGAAGGCTCCTTCCAGGATGTGGAGAACCAAAATTATAAGAGTTGGGGTAGTGTGCTCCTGTGGGCGCTGATCCTGTTGTTTTAGGATAAAGCTTTTAACCTTTGCATATCTAAGATGATCTGTGGGCCTCCAGTTATATATTTAGCTGTGAGGGTTTGGAAATCTAGAAACTCTGACCCCTGAATAGCATGTATAGGGAGGGAAAAACCTAGTCTCTCCATTTACTTGTAAAATGAATCAATTGTGGCAGGCAGGAATTGGGGGTTTAGGCCAGTGGGTCAGGAGGTAACAAAATGGTAGAAGCGATGGATGAGAGAGGGTATTATGCCAGGCTTCCAGTGATGTAATTGCATAAGGGTTCTCCTGCTGGGGGATTTAGAACATGGGGCAGAGTTGTAGCATTTCCCAAGTGATTGGGGTTAATTCTTTCTCCACCATTTCAATGGTTTTCCATAGTGCCATATAATGGGGGAGGACCAGTATATTACAGTGCACAGTTGTACAGCTATGTGTTACCATCTGCGGTGTGGGAGAGACAAGCCTTCCTTAGCCTTTGGAAGCTGCAAGGTAAAGAATTTTATTCTAAATCTGGAACCTGCCCAGATGAAGGGAGAGATCATTTGATCCCAAGGTCACACCTGGGGCTTCTGTAATGGTAGGGGTAATGTTTGCATTAGATAGAGGATTCTAGGGAGAATATTCATGCAGAATCAGTTCTGTGGATTGTGCACAATCAGTCCTGTGGATAAGGGAGAGATTAATGATTTGCCACCTATCCAGGTCTGATTGGAAGGTTTGGGTAAGTGGAGTATAGTTCATGGGGTATAATTGATATAGGTAATTTGTGAGAAAGGTGCCTACATATTTCAAAGATTGCATAACCCCAATTAAAATGAACATTATTTAGGACTTGTGTGGTTGGTTAATAATGAAACTGTAGGGCCTCTGTTTCTAAAGTATTTATCTCTTAACCAGCACAACTGCCAATTTGGTTAGGAGGTTCCAGAGAGGCAGTATGGACAGATCAAGGTCAGTAAGGTAGATAAAAAGATTATCCACATAAAACAAACTTCTGTTGTCTTCCTCCAAGAGTTACACCTTGTACAGTAGGGTTCTGTCTCAGAGCCTGTGCCAGGGGTTCCAGGCACAGTGCAAAAAGTAGGGTAACAAGGGGCACCCCTGTCTGATACCCCAGTGCAGAGGAAAGCAAGGGAAGATTTGGCCATTGATTTTAACATACTGTAAGGTTGTGGAGTCCCATAGAGACACTGAAGAATGGTGATCAATTTGGGAAGGAAACCCATGCTCCGCAGAGTGGTAAACAAGAATGGCCATGCTACCCAGTCACACATTTTTTCTACATCTAAACTAAGTAACAAAGAATGGGGTCTTTGACTGGATGGTGTGGTGGAGGATGGGTAGGGTGCGTTTCAAATTATCTTGGGTCTGTCTGGCTCTGACAAACCCTGTTTGGTCCCTTTTAATCAGAGATGGGAGAATTTGATCAAGTCTAGTGGCTAGGAGGGATGAAAAGATTTAATAGTCAACATTCATGATCAGTGTAGGTCTATAAGAGAAACATATTGTTTCATCCCTATTTGGTTTTAATATGGCTGAAATAGTGGTCAGATTCTGGGGTAGGGGGTTACCTTTACCATCCAAGAGCAGGCAAAGTCAGGATGGGGTAGTAATTCTCCCTTGAAATGTTTATAGAACTCAACTGTATACCCATCAGGGCCTGGACTCTTGTTTTGTAGTTGTTTAGTGATACAGTCTACATCTTCCATAGAAACAGGGGAATTGTGGAGGCTGATCTGGTGTTGCAAGGATGGTAGGTTAAGTGTTGCCAGGAAGAAATTAATCAGTGTAGGGTCAGACGTTTTCTCGGGGGTATACAGATGTTCATAATAATTACGGAATATCTCTTTAATTCTGTCTTGCACCACACGTAGAACCTGGATATGGGATGTCTTATTTGGGTCACCACTGTGGTAGCTATTTGGCATCTCAGATGGAAGGCCAAAGGTTTGGTAGCCTTTAGACTTCTCTAGCCTTCTTTCATGAGCACTACAAAAGGATTACCTCATGACGTGTCCAGGATGTTCATGTCCAGTGAGTGAGTGGAACAGCGAAGGAGTGGAACAGGAGTAGGATTGGTGTCAGAAGGCATCAGCCTTGTCTGATAAGGTAAGGTAGACTACCTGTGTACTGGTTGCTGCCTGTTTAAAAGGGTGTACGGTCAATGGAATAGAGGTAAACAATGGTGCAGGGTAGGGAAAGTAAGAATTACAAAGGTCAAGCTAAGGGCAACTGAAACACACAGTAGGGTGGGAACAGAGGCAACACCCTACCTAGGGTAGGGAGGGAAAGTAAGTATAGGATGCCAAGTACCCTAAGTATCAAGGGACCAAAAAGGGAACTGAAGAAAAACCCCATCTAGAGAAAAGAGTCGAGCACAAATTTGAAGGGGAAAAGGTAAAGGAAAGTCAAGAGGGGAGTTAGTGATAAGGGAATCCTACAGGCAAGGAAAAGGCAGAGAAGCAAGAAGTCAGGAGGATAAACAAATCATCAGGAATGGGACTGGTGCAGTGTAATGGGTGTGAGGCTGCAATTTTATGGGAAATGGTCTGGAGACTGAGGTATTGCCCCATAAGCATGGCAACTCTCTAGGCTGAGAGCAGTGGTCTCTGGACTCTGGGCTGAACTGGCATGAGTACAGGGCACCATCTGTCTCACCCAGGGGCCACCTAGTTTGCTGTTGCTCTCTCAAAGGATGACAGCAAGAAGGCAGAGCAGTTGGGCCTTGGTGGGCTCCAGGAGCATAGAGAAGAAAGAGGGAGAGCATCCCTCAGATCTTACTGCTGTGCAATTCCTTCACAATTCTGATGGGATGAGGAAGATGAACTCCTCGGGCACCTCTTGGCCACCAATTGTCTGGCCCAATTCAAAACTGACCTCAAACAGCACCTAATAACACTCTCTAAGTGCACCTGCCCCTAAGTCCAGCCATACCCGCTCTCTCTCTGCCCCCCAGCAAACACTAGGCAGGCCTTAGGTACCCCCTCCCTCTGTGCCTTCTCATGACTTGCCTCAGCAATCAATTCATGTCATACTCCTTCGGCACCCACCACCCCACCTTTTCCCCTTCTCTCAACTCCCAGTCCCGTGAGTTTCCCTAACAGTCGCTATTAATGCAAGCTGCCTGACCATGCTCCCTCACACCCCACCATTTACTCTAGCACATCTTCTCTGCTCAGCCTCCCCTCACACCACCCCATTTCTTCCTATACTTTATCGCCCTTCTCCCCCCACCCTTCACCTCCACCGCAGTAACTACCTCTCTCATACCTCCTTTTTTCACCCCACTGCCAGCTATCCCCATCCCTCTGAACTACTGACAAGGCACTTTGTGGCTGCTTATGCCCCCCTCACATCATAAAGTGTTTTTCTTGTTATTTTAATTTGTACCTTTATTTTGAGTTATTCTGTAAATTCTGAATCCAAGCTGTATCGTTCATTGTGATGTACCTTTGCTTTCTCCTATTGTACTTTGTTTTGCAATCTATGGCGTGGAACCTTTGTAAAAGAGCTTGCGCTCAAAGGTCTTTTCCGAATCACTAAATAAAATTGAAAAAAAAAGCTAAGGGGGAGGCACCCTGGGCAGGAGTAAGAGATGAGGTGGGGATCCTCAAGGGAGTAGGCTCAAAGGAGGGTGGGAGAGTCCCTTGGCCAAGAAGGAGAGGAGGCAGTTGCTGGTGGGAGACTCCATAGTCAGGGGGACTGAGTTGGGGGCAAGGGAAGAGAGGGCCAAGGTAGTACAGTGCATTCCAGGTGCTTATCTTGGAGATCACCAGGGAAGAGGGGATAGGGAGGGAGCTGTATTTTGTTGTCCACCTTGGGATGAAGGATCTGGCAAGGGAAGCTGTAGGGGTAGTGCAGGATAGATTTAGGGAGTTAGGAAGGGGCCTGAAGCCTGTAGCTCACACAGTGACCTTCACCAAGGCACTACCTGTGTATGGTCAGGGGAAGGCTAGGGAACTCCACACCAGGTTCTTCAATGAGTGGTCGAAGGTATGGTGCAGGGAGGAGGGCATTGACTACATCATTGACTGGGATCATACCTGGGGGGCATGGAGGCCTGTACAAGGGAGATGGCCTCCATCCATCCAGGAGGAGAACAGCAGTCCTGGGTGGACGGTTTAAACGCTACTTTGATGATCATTTACACTAGTCAAGGGGGGAGGCAGAAAGACAGTGGAAGGCAGAGATTGCCCTTCCCCCGAGATTAGTGTAACAGGGAAGGTTAACCCAGGGAATGGAAATTCATTGGAGGTTGATGGAAGCAAAGAGAATGGCAGGATAAGCAAGTCTGGATGAGGAACTTCAGCTGGAAGAGAGGGAAAAGAGGGAAGGCAGAAAGACAATGTAACAAGGGAAGACCATGTGTGCCAATGCATAAAGTCTGGGAAATAAAATTCCTGACCTTGAGGCAATCATTGTGGAGGCAGACCTGGATCTGGTGGCCATAATGGAATCATGGTGCACAGACAACCACAGCTTGGAAGTGGCTATCCCAGGCTACACCATGTTTTGGAAGGAGAGGTCAGAGAGGGAAGGTAGAGGGGTTGTTTTATATGTAAATGAGGGTATAAGAGCCATTGAGATACAGGGGCAACAGGGGGACAATGAAGGGCTGGAGGTACTGGGAACTTGTCAGAGGCATGGGCAACCAATCTGAATTCCAAAAGTATCGGGCAGCCAGGAACAAGTGTACTGATTCTCTTTAGGCAAGCCAAGGTGGCTTACTACAAGGAGCAACTGGAACATAACTGGGGCAATGGGAAGCAATTCTGGGATAACATTAAGGAGCTGCTGGACAGGGAAGATAGAAGGCACCCCTCCAAGCTCAGCTTAAATGGCACTCCCATCCTAGATATATACACAATTGCTGATGCCTTCAATGTGGCCTCCTCTGATCTCAGTTTTGTCCTCCCACCCAGCTACCTTGACCCCCCCACAACACCTGCCCAAAGCCTGAGATAATTTGACTCATCCGAAGTTTTACTTCAAGCGTGTCACAACCAAGGAAGCTAGGACCTATATTACTAAAGTGCTGGGTAAAACCAGACTTGGTAGTGACTTACTCAACATGAAATTGGTGGAAGTTGCCTTGGATGAGTTGGTGGTTCCCATCACCAAGATCTTTTAACAAGCCTCTCACCCTGGCTAAATTCCTTGCAGCCTGGAAGGTAGCTCTAGTCACCCCGTTCTAAAAAGTGGGGACCGGTCTTGCACTGCTAATTATAGCCCAATAGCTATCCTCTCCCCCCCTCTCTAAGGCACTTGAAAGGATTGTGACTGACCAGATCACGAGTACTTTCAGAAGTACAGTCTACTGTGCCCACAACAGCATGGATTCCATCAGTGCCATAACACAGCTATGGCCTTAGTTGAATTCACAGACTAAGTTCACAAGACCTTGGATGGGGGCAGCCTGGTGGGATCTATCTTCATAGATCTCACCAAAGCCTTTGATACGGTCAACCATCACATCTTGCTTGACCAGCTTCAGCACCTAGGACTAGCCTCTGAAACCATCCTCTGGTTCCAGGATTACTTATCCATAAGAGCACAGAGTGTAAAAATTGGAACAGCTATCTCGGTTAGAGATATAGTACTGGGTGTCCCACAAGGGTCTATACTGTGCCCCCTCCTCTTTAGCCTGTTCATCAACAGGCTTCCAGAGACCTGTAATAGCAAGATTATTCTGTATGCAGATGATGCTGTCATCCTTAGTAGTAGTGCCCAGCTTCAGCACCTACAGGATGATCTGCAGTACTCATTTCACAGCTTCGAGGACTGGTTCAGCTCTCAGAAAATTGCTTCTCAATTACAAGAAGATGAAGACGATGCCGATAACCACTCACCAGCACAAGAGATCTCTTCTGTCCCTTACTATTACTAACAACAAAGCTGCTCCACTTGAGCAGGTCCACTCTTTTAAATACTTGGGCGTGATCATTGATGACACCCTCTCGTACATGCAGCACATCGATCAGGTCATCAAAACTGTGTACACCAAACTTGGAGTTCTCTACAGGCACAGACAGTACCTAACTCCTGAGGCACTCAGATTGGCAGTCTCCTCTTCCATCTTGTCTGTTATTGACTACGGACTCATGGTCTATGGGTCATTATCAGACACTGCGCTAAAACGAGTAAGCATGGCCCTCAACAAGGTCTGCAGGCTGGCACTAGGTGCTGATAATCTCCTACACACCTGCTCCCTCTACGAGGGCACTAACTGGCTCAGTCTTGCTAGCAGAATCAAATACCAAATGTGCCTGCTTGGCATGAAATCTCTCCTATGTGAAGCTCCATTGGCCTTCAAATAACTGCTCCGGCAAGGTAAATCTGGGTACCGCACTAGAGGGCAGACTCGCAGCCCACATGCTATTCCCTTCAGAAAAATGGCACTTGGCCAATGGTCCATCACATACAGGGCTCCTTCTTGGCTAAATGAAATCCCAGCACACCTTTTAGTCATTAACAGCCTCCCTGTCTTCAATGCGTAACTAAGACGTCACCTTGCCAAGGCTGAGGCATGTAACTGCAGGTAACCTGTAGTGCTAGCACCCAGTAGCTTGGATTCAGCCTGCTCCTGGAATGCATTATCTGATTTGCTACCCTACTGCCCAGTAAGCCTGAGTTTAAACTGTTACTTCCTACTATTACTTGCCAGCCCTCGAACTTGAGCCTACCATAGCCACAGCCTGTCGACGAGCCTTCTATCTACTGTCCTTAACTCAGCACTCTGTTTTAAGTCCCTACCCTGCCATTGACCCTTCACAAATGTGATTGCCTCAAAGCACCTGTCTTTCCCCCAGCTTATTCTGTGTATGGTCCTCCCTCAAATTGCTCTCTGGTATGTTCCTATTAGGTCAGTCCTGCAAAGAAAATTAACCCCCCACCCTTGACTTGAATTAACGACAAAGCCTCCTCCTGGCTGCATTAACATACAGGGTGTGAATGCCTATTTTGAGTTGCTCCCCTCCTGACTTTATATGAAATACTGACAATTCCTCCCCTGGCTGCTTTACCTCCTGCTAAATTAGTTCCTTTAACCCACAGCACTCACCATGTACCTTGGGCTGTACGAATTGCAATATGTACCTCTATATGAGATAGCATACAATTGTAAATAGTCAGACCAAATGCTGTTATTTCTTCTATTTTTTATCTCTGTACTTGTGCACCTATACCCTGTAACTACCTTCCTGTGTTGTCCTCCTGTCAAGCTGTGGAACCTTTGAAAAAGAGCATTTTGCTCAAGGGTTGTGTCTGAATGATGAAATAAATAAATAACTACTGTGGGCCAGCCTACAGATGAGGTCGGGGGTCATTATCTGCACAGGGGTGGAGTACAGGCCTCCGACACAAGGGGAGGATTTAGAAAGTTCACTGGGGTAAACCATTAGCAAATGACCAGCAAGGGGGAACGTTTTAATAAAGGGAGACTTTAATCTGCCAGATGTAGATTGGGGCATTCTCACTGCAGCTACTTCAAGAGGCAGGGCCATCCTCAACTCCACACAAAGGACAATTCTCAGGCAGCTGGTTTTGGAACCCACTAAGGCTGGGGCAGTGCTGGACCTGGCACTTTGAAACAGAGACTGCATTGCTGACTTCACAGTGGGTAGTCCTCTGAGTACAAGTGATCACCATACCATGTTGTTTGAGTATGGATAGGACAACAAAAAACACAGTGAGACAAGTGCCCTGGTCTTCAGGAGAGCATATTTTGAAGAAATGGAGAACTGTCTCAGAGAATGGATGTTCAATGGAGAAATATTAAAGAGGGTATAGCCTAGGCAACTGCATGCTGTTTGAAGTAAGTTAGCAAAGGAAAGAGGAGGATGAGGCTGATATAGTTCTCTAAGGAGGTGGCAAAGGCAGAGATGAAGAAGAAAACAGTATTTAATAAGTACAAGAAGATCCAGAAGGATGAAGACAGGGAGGTACATCTAGGGAAATAACAGGAGACAGGAAGGAGGGCGAAGGAAGCTAAAGCACTAACGTAGGAGAGGATAGCTAAGGAGGTCAAAAAGGAAACAAGACCCTCTTCAGGTATGTTTGGGAAAAAAGGAAGACAAGGGGAGGGATAGTGAGAATCAGGAGGGCAGGGGGCACTGCACAGAGGAAGAGAAAGAGACAGCAGAAATATAAACAAATATTTCTGCTCAGTCTTCATGTAGAGGGTGGGGGTGAAAAAACAGCATGCTACAGTAAGCAACAGGGAGGGGGAGAGTGAACACAAGTCCATTCTTGGTGGAGAGGGTCTAGAAGGGATTGAAAGACTTAAAAAAAGAGTAAGGTGATGGGACTAGACGGGGGTTCATTCAAGGGTCCTAAAGGAACTGAGCTGGTGCTGGCTGCCTCCCTGGCAATGCTTTTTAGTGCCTCAGTAGAGAACATAGAAACACAGAAACATAGAATTTGATGGCAGATAAGGACCACTTGGCCCACCTAGTCTGCCCATTTTCCTACCTAACAGATAAGTTGCAGATCCTAGTTAACCAACAGCTTACTTCCTCCTACCCACCACTAGGACTGCCTTATGTATGTCCCATGCATTCTTGAATTCCCCCACTGTTCTTGACTCCACGACCTCCTCAGGGAGGCTGTTCCATGCATCCACAACCCTCTCCTTGAAAAAATACTTCCTCACATTACCTCTGAGCCGTCCCCCCTCTATCTTCAAATTGTGCCCCCTTATTCTTGCACATCTCTTTTTCTGAAAGATGCCACCTTCTTGGACTTTGTTGATTCCCTTGAGGTACTTGAGGACGAAAGTTCCAGAGGACTTGAGGAGGATGTGGTCCCTCTGCAAAAAAGTGGCAGTGAGGAGGATGGAGCAACTACAGGTCAGTCATTCTTGCATCAGTGATGGGGAAGTTAATGGAGACACTACTGAAGGAGAGGCTCTTGGAGCACTTGGAGGCAAATGTCTGCAGGACCACTGGCAGCATGGTTTCACAGGGGTGGTCATCTCAAACTAATCTCATAGATTTTTTTTTCTCTATTATTTCTTTATGCTCTTTGGGAACAGGCAGCTGTGGTCCCTTCCTTGGAGGGACTCGGTCTCCAGCTCTCCATTCCCCACCCAACTTCTGCTGCAATCCCCCACTGGTTCCCTACTCCTCATGACAGGGATGAGGTTCATAGGTTCGTGGGTTTTGCAGAGCTTTAAAAACTAATGTCCATATTGCTCACCAAAGATTAAGTATACCCCTTAATGGAGTTATCACTCAAGTATACATCCAAACAACCCTTGAAAATATCCATAGTCTCACTGGCAACCACCTCTATTGGCAATTTGTTCCATATTCTAGAAACTCTCACTGAGAACCAATAACTTATTTTTCTTGTCCTACAACATTCGGTCATTAGCTGTAGCGGATGTGCCTGGGTGTCATAAACTGTTTCCCTGAGTACCAGGCCCAGTGGTTCCAATAATAGGTCATCATGCAAGGCTCTATAGACCATACACAGGTCCCCCTTCATTCTACGAAATTCCAGATTGTAGAGTCCAAGTTTGTCTAATCTATATTCATAATCCATGCCCTTTACTTCATCCATCCTTCTAGTTGCTTTCCTCTGAATTTTCCCTAAGGCATTTATAGAACCTTTATCGCTGGTATCCCAGAACTGGGTGCAATAGTCCAAGTGAGGCCTAACTAAGGAGGAATATAATGACAGTAAAACCTCACTACTTCTGCTTTTTATATGTTTGTTTATACAGTGAAGTATGCCGCCAGCTTTCTTGATTGACAATGCAAATTAGAACTCAAGTCATTTTTGACCCTTACTCCCAAATCACGTTCATCTTCGACAACATCCAGTACTCTGCCACCCAGCATATAATTTGCTTGTGGATTTTCCCTCCCAAAATGCATGACCATGCATTTATCAAGACTGAACGTAAGCTTCTTTAGATTTGCCCAGCTTTCTAATTCCCCCAGGGTGTACTGAAGGGTTTTAATGTATTCTAAGTTATTTACTGTATGACCAATGTGTGTATCATCTGCAAACTTAGTTAACTAAACTCCAGCTGAAGTATTACGTGATGAAATGTAGATGTTAAAGAGGCAGGGGCCTAACACCGATCCCTGAGGGACCCCACTAGTCACTTGCTCCTAGCTGGATTAAAGTCCCTTAATACAGACTTGCTGAGTTCTGCCAGTCAGCCATGACTCCACCCATCTTGTAATATTACCACCCAAACCCATGTCAACAATGGCATCAATAAGTTCTCCATGAGGCACTTTATCGAAGGCCTTGGAGAAATCAAGAAAGATGACATCCACAGCCTCACCATTGTCCAAAGCCTTACTAACTCGGCCATAAAAGTCCAGCAAATTAGTCAGGCAAGATCTTGCCTTCACAAATCCATGCTGGGTAGTGTCAGTCTGCATCACTTCCCCAATATGTTCTTTTACTATGCTCTCCAGAATTTTTCCTAGGACAGACGTCAGACTAGTAGGTCTATAGTTGGTCACTTCTTGTTTGGAACCCTTTTTAAAAATAGGAACCACTGTGGCTTGTCTCCATGCATCTATAACCTGCCCTTCTTCCAAAGACTTAGTAAATAAGGCAGCAACTGGGCCTGATAAGGGAACAGCCAATTCTTTAAGGATGCATGGATGAAGACTATCAGGGCCTGCTGATTTGTTGGGGTCCAAACCTTGTAGCAGCTTTTGTGCTCTTGCTGCTTCTACAATAATCTCCCCTGTTTTTAACTGGGGCTGAGGTGAAGGGGCGCCGACTTTACCCCACCCCTGGAGCAAAATTCAGATATCCAGAGAGCCGAGACAGATGCAGGAGAGCCATCACAGAGCCTGCCAACTCCTTTTTCCTCCATTTTTCCCTGCCCTCCCTCCCCGCTGATGGTGTACGTCAGCAACATGCCTCTCAACTCATATCTCCTCCAGCCACCGCCAGAGGGAGGTTGATGAGTGGGATGGCAATCCCTCCCTCCCCAAGAGAGGAGAGCAGTTCTCCGGACGCTCAATCCTCTCTCTCCCCTGCCGACCCCCAGCGGCCGGGGTTCTTCCAGAACCCGGGCCACCAGCATGGCGAGAGGTGTGGTGTCCAGTGCCTCAACCCTCAGTGCCACTGGGCCAGCCCACTCATAGATTTTTTTGACTGCGTTACCAGGGAGGTGGATCAAGGGAGAGCAGTGGACATGGCCTATCTGGACTTCAGTAAGGCTTTTGACACTGTGCTGCACAGGAGGCTAGTTAAGAAACTTGCGGTGATGGAAAAAGTGACAAGCTAGGTATCAAGCTGGTTAAGGGATAGGATAAAAAAATAAGCATGGGGAAGGGGGAGAGATCTAGGACACTGGCAGTGGACTTCAGGGGGGCAGACTTTGTGGGCATGGGAAATATTCTCAAGGATCACATGAAGGGGATTACATCAATGACAAATGTGGAAAAGAGATGGGAGGTCATAAAACGGGGACTTCATGAGGCAGTCAGGACCTGCGCTAAGGTAAAACATAAGGGAGCAAGGTCACATAAACCATGCTGGTGGTCCAGTGAGGTTCAGGTAGTGGTCAGAGAAAAGAAGGCAGCCTACAAAAAATATAAGACAACAAGAGGGGATAAGGAAAAGGAAATGTACCATCTTGCATCTAGAAAAGTCACCCGGATGGTGAGGGGGGCAAAGTCCAGTAAAGAGCAGCGGCTGGCACAGGGGATACATGGAGGGGAAAAGGGGTTCTTCCAGTACATTGGGGAGCATAGAAAAACTATGGGCCATCTTGGCAGATTGAGATCAGAAGGAGGGTGGGTGGAAGAGGCAAGGGACCAGGCAGAGATATTAAAAGAGTATTTCACCTCTTTCACTAGGGAGAGGGATGGGATATCTACAAAGCAAGGCATGATGGGGATAGAAGCGGTAGTGAGTGGGATCAGGGGAGCAACAGAAATGGAGCAAGAGGGAGGGAGAGGTACCCCAGGGGTGTCACATCAAGATAAGGATAAAAAGGCCAGTAAGATGGAGGGGACGGATGATGCTATCTCCACCGAAAGGGTGTGGTTAGCCCTCAAGGCCCTAAAGAAAGATAAATCTCCTAGGCCGGATGGCATTCATCTGAGAGTACTATGGGAATTGGCAGACATACTGGCTGCACCCCTGGCAGAGCTCTTCAACAGGTCGCTTGAGACAGGGAGGGTACCTAGGGATTGGCGAGAGGCACATGTGGTGCCAATCCATAAAGGGGGGTCGAGGGAAGTATCAGGTAATTATAGACCCATCAGTTTGACCTTGGTGATGGGAAAATTAATGGAGAGTATACTAAAGGAACGATTGGGAGTGTACTTGGAGGAGGTCGGAGGTCTGGATAGCTGGCAACATGGGTTTGTGCCAGGTAGATCATGTCAAACCAATCTTGCGGAGTTCTACAAATGGGTAACATCAGAACTGGACAGGGGAAAGCTTGTGGATGTATTATTCTTCGACTTCTGCAAGGCGTTTGACTCTGTACCCCACAATGGTCTGGTGGAGAAACTGATGGGGTTGGGAGTAGGCCCTTTGATGGTCAGATGGATTGAAAACTGGCCAGCTGGATGCACCAGAGAGTAGTGGTTGGTGGGGAGCTCTCGGAACCTCAGAGAGTCGGAAGTGGTACCGTGAGGGCCGGTCCTGGGTCTGATCCTGTTTAATGTATACATATCGGACATCAGGAGGATATAGGGTGGAATGAGTCTCTTCACTGATGACTCCAAGATGGGAGCAGTAGTTGAGGGGGAAGAGGGGAGGGTGGCCCTGCAAGGGGACCTGGACACCCTGGAAAGCTGGGCTCACACATGGAAATTAAATTTCAATATCACCAAGTGCAAGGTGTTACATCTTGGGTGGAGAAACCCTAAACACAGGTACACCCTGGGAGGGGAGGCGCTGGAGGCCTCAACAGGGGAAAAAGACCTAGGGGTCCTGGTGGATGCATGTATGAATAACTCTGAGCAGTGCAGGAGAGCGGCTAGCAAGGCAAACAGGATGTTGGGATGCATTGTAAGGGGATAACCTCTAGGAGCAGGGAAGTGATTCTGCCTCTGTACAATGGACTGGTTAGACCACACCTTGAGTACTGTGTACAGTACTAGAGACCACACTTGAAGAGGAACATGCAGCTCCTGGAGAGGGTACAGAGGACGGCAACTAAGATGATACGAGGACTAGGGGATTTGACGTGTGAAGACAGACTTGAGGAGTTCTGCCTGTTTTTATTGGAGGAGAGGAGAGATGGGGAGACATGATTGAGGTCTTCAAGTACCTCAAGGGAATAAATAGGGTAAACATGGAGGGGATCTTTAGACTAAAGCAGGAGGGTATCACCAGAGGGCATGGTTTGAAGTTGGAAGGTGGAAGGGAGAGGGGGAAGAGGAGGAGGTTTTTCACTGAGAGGGTGGTGGACCCTTGAAATGCGCTGCCTGGTGAGCTGGTTCAGAGATCCACAGTGGAGGGCTTCAAGAGAGGGTGGGACAGACACAGAAAGCGGATGTATCAGATGATGGCCTGTCCCACGGGGGTGGGGATGGATGATAGGGGTTTCTGGAACATAAGGGGAAGGGAGGGCCTCGGCACCCAAGTAGGGATCTGAGGTTCGAGCAGACTCAATAAACCGTAAGACCTAATCTGCTGGCAATTAGTATGTTAGTATGTTAGTATGCGGCAAAAGGTGGTGGCAAATGGTAGCCACTCAGGCAATAGGAGAGTGACTAATGGGTGCCACAGTGTTTGGTGCTTGGACTGGTCATCTTCAACATCTTCGTAAGTGACACTGCAGAGGAGCTTGTAAGGTGTGTCTCTTTGTGAATGATACAAAAATATCCACCATGGTTGACACTCAGGAAGGGATGGAGAGAATGCAAAGGAATTTGAGGAAACCAGAGGAATGGCCTAGGGGGTAGCTGCTGGGTTTCAATGCCAAAAAGTGCAAGGTTATGCACTTAGAGTTGCGGAACCCAGGGGCTGTGTATAAGATGGGGGAATGGAGCTTACAGTCACCAAGCAAGAAACAGACCAAGGTATCATCATATCTGATGGCCTCAAGATAGCTGGGTAGTGTGACAAAGCAGTGAGAAAGGCTAGCAGGATGCTGGGGTGCATCGGGAGAGAGATTTCTACCAGGAGAAGGGAGGTGGTGCTGCTGTTGTTTTCCTCACTGGGGAGGCCCCAAATGGAGTACTGTGTCCAGTTCTGGAGGCTGCACCTCTGCAAGGATATTGAAAGAGTGGAGGCGGTACAACGGAGGGCAACCAAAATGGTGTGGGGGTTATGCAAGAAGCCATATGAGGAAGAGCTGCAGGAGCTCAACATGTACTCCCTGGAAGAGAGGAGATCAAGAGGGGACATGATGAAACCTATAAGTACCTCACAGAAATGAACATGGTGCAAATGCAGAGTCTATTTCAGAGAAAGGACAGCACTAGAACAAGAGGGCATGCAATGAAGGTAAGAGGGGGAAGTTTAGGAGAGATGTGCAGAAATACTTCTTCATGGAAAGGGTGGTGGATGACTGGAGCAGCCTGCCTCAGGACATAGTGAGGGCAAAGACAGTGGGGAGCCTCAAGCAAGCATAGGATAGGCACAGGGGCATATTAGGTAGAAGAATGGGGTGGGAGTGACACCTATGACCAACTAGGGTCAGTGGTGATAGAATAGGTAGGGACAAAAGTCAGACTGGATGGTCTAAATGCCCTTTTCTGCCGACAAAATATATGTTTCTATGTTTCTTGGGCCTGCCTTTAAAATATTTTTGCTGGAAGTAGCGTAAGGCTGCCTCTGATGAGATCAGATTGTTTTTGTACATAGAATAAGCACATGCAAATGCACATACATGACCTGTGAGCCTTCACATGCCAACCAGGGGGCATGCTCTCAAGCTGGTAGGAGAAATATTCAAAAAGGACATTAGGAAGTATTACTTCATTGAAAGGGTGATGGATGGGTTGAACAAACTTCCTGACAAGGTTGTGGAGGCAAAGACAACAACAGGATTTAAGATGAAAAGGAATGCATGAAAGGGAGTTATCAGATGGGAAGTGGAGGGAATGGAAGGGGTGACTGGGAGAGAGGATGGAGACTATAGTCCTTACAAGTAAGGAATTTTGGGACAGACTAAAAGGACTGTTCAGGACTTTCTCTTTCCATCATTTTTCTATTTTCTTATGTAACTGAAATGATCATATCCAAATGTCCTCATATAAGCCCCCTTTAGGAGCTTACTAGTTCCGTTGTGTTGCCAGTAGATCTAGAGCTAGGGCCCTGCCTGCTGATGTGGGGGGGGGGAGCTCAGGCCATAGGGCTTAAAAGGGAATTTTGTCACCAAAAGAAACAAAAAGAGGTCTGAGAGAGGAAGAGGGAGGAGCGCAGCCCATTTTCTGCTATGACGACTCAGGGTCTGGGGCCGGGTAACATTTTTCACCTGCCCACTCTGTCCCTGTGAAGACTGTGGTAAGGCAGCAGTTCGAGACTGTCTGAAGTTATATGAAAAGGATAGACCACCTGCACCAATTGTGGGAACTAGAGCCCAGGGAGTTAAGCTGGCGCCCACCTCATGATCTCTGGCACCGAGGTGGGGTGGTGCAGGAATGGTTGGAGCAGTGGGTGAGTTCAGAGGAGAGTACTTGGTGTGGCCAGGCCACTGGGGCAGTACAGTGGTGGCAGCCCACACTGTGGGGAAGGCAGTGGTGGCAGCCTGTCTCCCTTTCCATGTGGTGCTGTGGTCTGGCTGGGAAGCATTTCAGGACACTTATGCAGCTGATAAGGGGAAAGTGCTCCATGTCTCCAACATCGCCAGGGCCCTGCTGACTGCTGTGGCTGTGTTGCCCTGGCATGCTCAGAACTTTGCACTGGCATCAGTGAGAAGGGACTTGGCCGTTTCTGTGAGGGGTCTTTGTTTGAAAGCATTCCATCGAAGTTTGGGAGATCGTCAGGTTCGAACTGCTACCATAGGTATTGGGACAGCCAGACTGCAGCTTCAGCTAAGATTAAGCTGTTTTTGGGATGCCCATAAGTTTTATGTGAGCAGGAAGAAGTGAATCCCAAGTAGGTTTTGTGCAGGAGTGAGCTTGAAGGGGATTCTTGTGTGGCTTATTTCAGCCCATGGCAAAGTGCTGCTGCCAGGATTTGAGAGCCTCCACAGCTCAGAAGGGAAGCGCTGCAGAAACAAAAGCTTTTGATGACACCAAGATCTGTAACAGAGTGGATACCCTACAGGGGGTGGAGATGCTTGAAAAATGGTCTGAAGACTGGCAACTGAAGTTTAATTCAAAAAAGTGTGAAATTATGCACCTGGGACACAGAAACCCTGGGGAAAACTACAGGATGGGAGGGAGTTGCTGACAGTCACAAAGGAGGAAAGGGACCTGGGGGTTATTATTTCAGATGACCTGAATATGTCAAAGCAGAGTGTTAAGGCAGCTGGGAGGGCCAGTGGCATGCTGGGGTGCATAGGCAGGGGTATCACCAGCAGAAGGAGGGGGTAATGCTGCCATTACATAAAACCATGGTCAGGCCTCACATGGAGTACTGTCTGCAGTTCTGGAGACTGCACCTTCGTAAGGACATTAACAGGCTGTAGATGGTCCAGAGAAGGGTGAATAAGATGGTACAGGGCTTGCAACACAAGATTTATGAGGAGCGCGTAAGGGACCTCAATATGTACTGGCTGGAAGAGAGGAGGGAAAGAGGGGACATGATAGAAACATTCAAGTACCTCAAGGGTATAAACAAGGTGCAGGGGGGAGACATTTTCCAATAAAGGAGGAGCATAAGAAGAAGGGAGCGTGACATGAAAATGAAAGGTGGGAGGTTAAGAGGGAATGTGAGGAAGTTCTTCTTCACAGAGAGGGTGGTGGATGCATGGAATGGTCTGCCTCAGGAGGTGGTGGGAGTGAGCACTGCGGATGGATTCAAGCATGCTTGGGACAGGCATAGAGGAACCATAGAGGTACAGAAGCGGGAGGGTCAGAAGCAATAATCCAGTGCAAGGGTTTATGGGCAGACTAGATGGGCCAGGCAGTCCTTATCTGCTGACAATTTCTATGTTTTTATGAAAAAAAGGTTACTGCAGATTGTGTCAGGATCTGTGCCCAGGAAAATTGCCTACCATTGATTTTGCACCCCACGCTCCATGGAGTAACTGATCAATTTTCCACATGAAATCCTTTTGTTGCACTTTAACTTCTGAGTGGACAATGTATTCATTTAAAGCACTGTGTAATTTGACTAAGTAAGTGTTTCCCCCCCTACAGCTACTGCACCCTGTAAATATGAACTGCCTGCATTGCCCCTCCCGCCCGAGACCATTCAGTGGAACCCAGGTAACAAGTTTTAATTTCTGGGACTGTGCTTTCTTGGCTGCAAGTGTCCTCCTCACCCATAGTTACCATCAAAAACCCCATGACATTGGGAGGGGTGGCTTACAACATGGGGGTTCATCCAGGATTTAGTAGAATTATTAGGGGATGCAAGAATCTTGACTGGACTTAAATTTTGGGGTGCTGCAACGTGCCAGATTTCTTTGCACAAGGCGCCATTTTTTGGCATGTGAATTTTCACGCCTCAAGAAAGGCATCATACTGCCTGTCTGAACTGCTTAGCATGCAGCTAGTGTATGCAGAACTTTGGGGACATAGTTCCTTTGGTTGGAGGCTGGCAGGGCTGCAGCAGAGGTCACAGGACAAGGAGCTGGAGAACGATTTTGTGTGGAGAGACAGTGTTAAAGGCGCCACAGCCTGAGGAAGACCGAGAAAACTTTGGACTAACTAAGAAAAAACAATCTTAGCAGTTGAACAGCTGTAGAAAAGCAGAGAAAATGGCACATGCTCCACCTGACGGGAACAAGGAGACAACTGTTCCCGCCTCGCTCCTGTCGTGCTTGTGGGAGGTAGTGCAAGAGAGCAACATGCAGGAGAAGTGTATAGTTTGCCACCATACTGGGAGCCATGTGAAAGTTTTGCCAGTGTGCTTGACTTGTGTCAGCAGTGGAGCACCTCCTCTGACCCAGCCAGCACTCCCTTCAAGCCTGCCTGGAGTTGGACCACCACCTCAGCACTGGTGAGCACTGATACATTGAGCCTGGAAAATTGGGAGGTGGTGGAAACTACTGCAGGTGAGGTAATTTCTTGGGGGGAGGGCACTAGCCGTCTGCCCAGCCCTTCTTCCCCACAGGTACCTGCCCTTCCCCATGGCAGAGGGAGAGGCCACAGAGTGGCAGGGAAGCCTAAGCCTAGTGTCTCCCCCTGCCTATTTGAAACCCCCTGTGGCAGCAGGGACCCAGAAGATTGCCCTTGGACCTCCCCCCGGTGTTGCAGGAGCTGAAAAGCCTTATGTGATGATGAAAGAGGTTCTCTTGGAGGGAGATTCCAGCAGTACTGTGGAAAGAATGGAGGGGATGGATGCTGTATCCGCTGCTCCAGGTGATTGCCTGTGGAGGGGTTGTGGGATAACAGATGGACCAGACACCGAACTTCAGTTCAATGCACAATCTGTGTGTGATGTTTATTCAAAATACAAGAAATAACCTTCAACAATGGCATATTCCTTCTTCAGTACATCAGTTTGCAGCAGCAGCAGACTATGACTGTCCTTTCTCTGCACTTAGCCAGCACCTACTGACACTGTTCTCTGATCTCACCACTTTTCAGTGAAAACCCTTCATCCCTATGTGGGCCCTGTTTGCTTGGGTAGTGGGGGCTCAAAAAGAAAAAAACAAAACAAGCTAAAAACAAAGAACCTCAGTGCAGAAACACTGAAGCATGGGTTACCCCAAAGGGCATTGACAACGAGAAAAAATTACTCACCTTAGTAATTATGGTTCTTCTAATGGAGTCTTGCTGTATTCTGACTGTTGCAGTTAGCCCCAGCACTCAAACTGCCCCAGAGAGTAGAGGGTTAATTTCTATGCAGAGCATAGAACGTTGAGCTCGAGCTTTGTTCAAACCTCTGTCTGCTGCACTTTGAAGCGCAACTTTCAGATTCTTATGAGCTAATACTAACTAACTACTATGTAGAAATTGTTAATTTTTACTAGCCAAATGGCAACCAAATATTTTTGATCCCCAAAAGACTCAAGTCAAGAAATTCAAAATCAAAAAAACAGATAGTGAACAACTTAAGAATGATAAATTAATAATATAACCCACTCCCCCTCTATAAAAGGAGGGAGTGCCCAAATGCACCCCTGGGGTGCAACACTGCACCTGCCAGCCCACTTCCCAAAAACAGGTTCTGAGAGGGGAGGTAGGGAGGGAGGGAGTTCAGAATACAGCAAGACTCCATTAGAAGAAACATAATTACTAAGGTGAGTAATTTTGTCTTCAGACAACATGAAGTCTTGCTGTATTCTGACTATTGCAGACTACCAAGCAGTACCTCCATGGAGGAGGGAATCGAACATTGGGAATAGGCTCTGCAGTAGTGCTGTACTAAACTGAGCATCACTCCTAGCCTGGATGTCCAGAGAGTAATGCTTGGTGAACATATGGACTGTTTTCCAGGTGGCTGCTTTACATATCTCTAGCAAAGGACTATCCCTGGCCGCAGCCAAGGAAGCAGCTGTACCTCTAGTCGAATGAACCCTCAGGCCTGAGGGAGGTATTTTGCCTAGCTTCTCATAGCAGAATTGAATACAAGAGACAATCCACCTGGCAATAGTTCTCTTAGTGGCAGGTTTGCCCTTCCCCATAAGTGAGAAACAACTGGAGGGAGTCAAACCTGTGAGCCTTAGTACTCTCAATGTAGTAACTAAGGGCTCTTTTAACATCCAAACTGTGTAAACTTCTTTCTCCTGAAGAAGAATGATCAGTGAAGAACACAGGGAGAGACATTGATTGGTTCAGATGAAAATCTGAAACCACTTTCGGTAAAAACCTCCTATTAGTTCTATAGACCACCTTATCTCTATGGAATGAGATAAAATCAGGCTCCACTGACAGAACTTGCAATTCACTGATACACCTGGCAGAGGTAATAGCTACCAAGAACACAGTTTTCCAAGTCAAGTACTTAAGCTCCGCTGAAGACAAAGGCTCAAAAGGTGGTTGCATAAGCTGAGCAATGCAAACATTAAGATCCCAAACAGGGGTAGGATCCCTAAAGGTGGGATTGGTATGAAGCAATCCTGTGAAAAATTTACAGACTACAGGGTGAGATGACAGTGAGGAAGGCTTTCCCACTGACAGAAAAACAGAAACAGCTGACAAATTTACTTTGAGAGTAGCTGGTCTGAGGCCTAGGCCATTAATATGAACCATGTAATCCAGAACTGTAGACAATTCAGCAGTGTCTGGGGATATAGTCTTCTTAGAACACCAAATGCTGAATCTTTTCCAATTGGAGTTATAAGTTTTTCTGGTGGCAGGCTTTCGAGAGGCTTTGAGAATATCCAGAACCCCTTGGGGCAGATGCAAATCTGCATACTCTAACTCTTCAAGAGCCATGCCTTGAGATTGAGAGACTGAAGATTGGGGTACCAAATCCTCTCCTGAGAGGAGGTTAACAGGTTGTAATTCCTGGGAAGAGACAGGGGAAGATGGACTGCTGGGGACAGCAACAAGGGGTACCAAGGCTGCCTGGTTCAGTCTGGAGCAATCAGAATCACTTTGCAGGGTTGTGACCTTATCTTGACCAGAACCTTGAACAGTAGAGGAAAGGAAGGGAGGGAAGGCATATAGAAATGTCCTTTCCCAGTTCAAAATCAGAGCATCCAGATGTACTGAGCCCAAGACTGGGGGTCTGCAACAAAACAGAGGAAGTTGGTGATTATCTGGGGCTGCAAAGAGATCTATCTCTGGAGTGCCCCACCTTGAAAAAAATTGCTTTCAACACTAGAGGGTCCAGGGACCATTCGTGATGGCCCTGGGAGTTCCTGCTCAATGCATCTGCTAGCACATTGTCCTTCCCTGGAAGGTGGACTGCTATCAGAGAGGTCTGCAGAGAATAAGCTAGGGACCACAATTTCATGGCTTCCATGCACAAGGCCATGGACCGAGTGCCTCCCTGCTTGTTGATGTACCACATGGTGGTGGTGTTGTCTGTCCTGACCTGAACCACCTTGTTCTGCATTGACTAAGAGAAAGCTTGCAGGGCCAGAAAGACCACCCTGAGTTCCAAGAGATTGATGTGAAGAAGGGATTCCTGAGGGGACCACAGTCCCTGGGCTGTGAGAGCCCCCAGATGGGCTCCCCAACCCAACAGAGAAGCATCCGTGGTTAGGACAACACAGTGAGACTGAGTGACAAATGGGACTCCTTGCCTGAGGTTGCCCTGATTCTGCCACCATTGGAGAGCCTGGATCAGAGTCTGAGTCACTGGAACTAGTTTGGTTAGAGAATCTTTCTTCTGAGACCAAAAGGCCCTCAGGTGAAACTGAATGTCCCTCATCCGAAATATGGCCCCTTGGACCACTGCTGTAGAAGCTGACATGTGGCCTAGGAGCTGAAGGAAGTGCCTTGCTGGCCGAGAGACCAGAAGGTAGAATGAAGAAGCCAGCTCTACAATAGCCCTTGCCCTTTCCAGGAGAAGAAAAGCTCTTGCTTTGACTGTATCCAACGCTGCCCCTATGAAGGTGAGGAGCTGTACAGGCTCAAGAATTGACTTGGGAAGAATGAGAAGGAATCCTAGGGAAGTGAGCATTTGCTGAGTCACTTGCAGGTCTGACTTGACTTGGTCTGGGGACTGACCCACAATGAGCCAGTTGTCCAGGTATGGAAATCTGGAAATATTTTTCCTTCTTAAAATGGCCACTACTACTGCTAGGCATTTTGTGAATACCCTTGGAACTGATATCAGGCCGAAGGGCATAGCTTTGAAGTGATAATGGCCTGAAGGCAATTCGAAGCTGAGGTACTTTCTGTGGGAGCACCTGATGGGAATGTGAAAGTAGGCATCTTTTAAGTTCAGGGAGGCTAGCCAGTCCCCTGGTCTTAGAGAGGGAAGGATTATTCCCAGAGTCACCATTTTGAATTGTGGTTTTAAAAGATGTTTGTTCAGGTATCTTAAGTCTAGGATGGGTCACCACTCCCCTGTCTTTTTTGAGTTAAGAAAGTACATGGAGTACAGACCTTGGCCCCTGTGCAATGTAGGAACCTACTACAGCCTTTAGAGCCAGTAGAGATGAAACCTCTGCCCTAGGGCAATGGTTTCGGAGATGCTTGCAGGTGGAAAAGATTTGGCCCTCAGCTTTGGAAATTTCTTGAAGTTGAGAACCAGCCCCTGGCTTACCACCTCCAGGACCCACTTGTCTGAGGTAACAGACATCCAGTCCTGGACAAAGTAAGCCAGCCTGCCTCCTACAGGAATGGGAGAGTCAACCTGGACTGACACATCAGGCTGTCTGCTTGGCAGGAGCCTTAGGTTGAGGGGTGGATGCAGCGCTGCTCATCCCCCTTCTGCCTCTCCCTCTGAAGAACCCCCTCTGAGGAAATGGAGAAGAGGCCTGTGCTTGGTGGAAAGGACTATGAAAAGGCCTGCCCCTAGCTTGCTGTCTTTGAGGAGCTGCCTGCCTTTCCTTGGCCTGTGCACTTCTTTAGGTGGTCCAATACTCATCCATCTTTTTCATGTAATTCTCTGTCTGCTACCCAAACAGAGAATTACCCATCACAGGGAAATCCATGGCCTTAGCCTGGGTGTCCTGTGAGAGGCTATTACACCTGAGCCAAGCCATTCTCCAAAGAGCCACAGATGTAGCCATGACTCTAGATGACACATCATTGGAGTCCACAGCAGCATGGAACTGTACCTTAGATGCCTCAGTCCCATCAGCAGCCACCCCCTCCAGCTCCGAGACTAGTTGGGGGGAGGCCTGCTTAGCCAGTGCCAGTACAGTGTCCCACCTGGCCTTCTGGTACCTGGCAGCATAGGCCATATAATTAGCCTGCCTGAGTCCCAAGGCGGATGCCATGTACTGTTTCTTTGCCATGGTATCCAGCTTCCTAGAGTCTTTATCTGGTGGGGTGTGAAGCCAAGAATATATTAGCCTTCTCACAGGCTGCAGCCTGCCCAACCATACATGGCTGCATTGTAGATCCAAGTACTACTGTATCTGAACCTGATAAGGTGTACCTTTTGTCCATCCTTCTGTCGACAGGAGGTACCGAATTTGGAGTTTTTAAAATCTTTTGTGTCTGTTTCCCAAAAGACTTATGAAGGGGAATCGACAGTCTCTTGGACTCTGGGATGCCCATCATCTCCACATAATCAGGTTCCTCTTGTTCCTCTACAGCTTCTTCCACAGGGATCTGGAGGGTTTCTGCCACTTTCCTGCAAAACATGTAGTGGGGAGGGGACTCAGAAAGCCTAGGAGGGGAAACACCAGAAGGCCTGTCTGGGGAGATGTCCAGTTCAATGGGCTCATCCAGACCTTCCACACCATCGTCATCATCATCATCATCATCATCATCATCATCATAATCTTCATCCCCCTCCAAATCCGGTTCATAGAAATCTTCTGGGGCATAATCTTGAACTGGAGGAACTGACTGAATTGAGTGTCTGCCAGAAGGCGCCGGATCAGACAGAACTGGTTGAAGTAATTCTACAGTCCTTATCACTTTGGCAATCTCTTCGTCGGTCAGAAAATGGGTCTCTGGATCCGAACCAGCTGATTTTTCTTTTCTTTTTCTTTTTGTAGAAACTGATTCCTCAGGATCAGCTCTCCTCTTGCCTGAAGAAGTATTGCCCTGGTCAGAGGGCACTCCCTTAGGTTTGGTTGGAACCGAACCGGGCTGGCCATACGGGTCAATGGACTTCTTGGCTTCCTTATCCCTAAGCCTACCTAATCTTTTTTCCAGGGTAGACTTAGGGACATTTTTACAGATTTGGCAGTCTGAATTGAGGTGGTCAAATCTCAGACAATAAACACAGGTGGTGTGGGGATCAGCCTTAGCAAAGACCTCCCCACACACACTGCAGTGTTGAAACCCTGTGGACCCAGTTTTTCTTTTGGGTTTCTCAGACGTAGCCATCCTAACCACAAACTTACCCTTTTTATGGCAAACAACCAGGCAAGACACCCTTATTGGTTTCTAACCGTGTCACGGGTATTGGAAAAAAAAACACAAGAAAATGCGTTTTTTTTTTTAAAACCGATAAGGACCGGTAACCACACTCTAAGTTTAGAAACAAAGACAGAATATATAATTCACTAAACAGCCAGTTCAGCCGAACCGTTCAAAAAATACATTTTTACAATTTCCACAAGTTTACTATGTCTAGTTCACTACCTAGTACTTACTGTACCACAGACAGAGATCTGAACCGAAACTTGTGAAAAATAATCGGTAAAACCGAGGACTTTAACCAACTTTTGAACCGCGAGCAAAGGAGAAATCTCCGGAGTGACCGTTCAGTTAGGCGGAGTAAAGAATCTGATGGTTGCATGTCAAAGTGCAGCAGCCAGAGGTTTGAACCAAGCTTGAGCTCAACGTTCTATGCCCTGTATAGAAATCAACCTTCTACTCTCCGGGGCAGTTTGAGTGCTGGGGCTAACTGCAATAGTCAGAATACAGCAGGACTTCATGTTGTTTGAAATCAAGTTTCAAAGAAATACAACATCATACATACTTCCATAATGCAAAGCATCATGGGATGCAAGCAATCGCCATGAGATTTCAGACTTGTTCAGTTTACAGCAATTTACATGCATTTTAATTAGCACAACTAACTTAATTTCTATAATAGTCACCTAGTCCTTTTTTCCATTATCCAAAACACCTAGTGCCATGGTATTTTTAACATTTACAGGTTTCATAAATATAAGGTATATAGATCAAGGTATTTTATGACATAGTGCCATTACATACTAAATCCAACAATGATAAACACAACCTCTTTTACATACATTTGGAGGTCACCGCAATAACCTCCCTGTATGAGGACCTGAGAGGGAAAAGGAAAATTAAAGAGGACACTAAAGCATAGTCAAGAAAGGGAAGGTGTGCCCATCTGTGGCCAATCTTATGGACTAGAAATTGTAAAGGCTAGATTAGGCTAAGAAAGAAAAGAACTGTTGCAACAGATTTAAGGAAAGGTCTGTCCTCAACAGTGGCAGGAGCTTTCTGTCACACCACCCTCGGTCCCTTACATTTGACAACCTGTTCTGGGAGTGAGATATACCAAGGCTTTTTTGATTCCCCAGCCTGAAGAATCCAGATAGTGTCCCCAGGTTGCATCAGGTCTGCCAGAAAAGGAGAAAAGACATGGACACTCTCCGACCATCTGACCCCCGCTATTCCTGTATACCTTGGGGAGCTGGTTGTTAAAGGGTGCTGCACCCCAGATCAGTGTGAGAAGCATTCCCGAATGGTCACTGGCCACGTGCTGGGTGAGGAGGTGGATTAAGAAGGAATATCCAGGGGAGCCATAGCCCTACTCAAGTGAATGCATCTGGGATATCATAGAAGAAAGAAGGGAGGAGTGAGTATTTCAGGGAGTGTTAGATAAAGTGAAACAGCAGACTAGAGGAAGTACCCTGGACATGGGAGGACACCAGCAGGAAGCTATCCAGAAGGCCAAGCTGATGTGCACCTCCACGGTGTGAACAGGTTGACACTTTTCAAGACCTTTCCCATGGTCGAAGATGGAGAGGGACAGAGAACAAAGTATTATATCATCTGCAAAGACTCCTTTGGTGAAGAAGTGACAAAATCTAACCCAAAGCTGTATGATTTGGAGCCACAGAAGTAGTGTAGTGAGGTGTCTTGCCGCTTACAGACTGCCACTGAGAAGAGCTGTTCTGGACTGGTCCACTGCCCCTTTCTCCGATGCAGGCATTATGGCATCAAGTCAAGATGACAGGGCTGAACATATAGACCCATCACTGGATGCTGGCTGTGATCAACTCTTTTTTGTTGTTGTGTACTGTTTTTCATGTTTAAAGTTCTAAGAGGTTGACTCCCCAATATCTTTAGTTTAAATGGGATTTCTTTTGTTGAAAAAAAAATTATGTATAACATAGGAGGAAGTTGGACTGGAATATGCCCCTCTGGGACTGTTAGAGAGCCTTAATGCATGTGTGTAATATATAAGGCTGGCAGGAGAGAGAGAGAGTGTGTGTGTGTGTGTGTGTGTGTGTGTGTGGTTGAGGCAGTGTCCTGTGTGTGTGTGAGCCGCAAATGTGTGAGTGAGCGGGCAGCATGAGAAAGGCTATAAAATGAAAAGTAAGCCAGAGCATTTAGAATTTGCAATGATTGTTCATCATGCTGGAACTCTTGTGATACACCCTTTGATTTAGAGGTGTCGGTTATTTGGTTATTTAAATGTAATGTTAGCACGGGGGGGGTATGATTCAGCCCTGCCTGGCAGCAGCACTCATTTGGCTTGGAAGTGTGAAGGTGGGGGGGTGGGATGCCACCATTGCAGTACCTGACAGTCCATTCTAGGGAACCAGCTGGTGGGTCACCAGTGGCCCTGTGGGATAGTGTGGAATCAGAGTGGCAATAGTGCCCTGGGTTAGGGGAAGAATGGGTCCCGCCATCACGGTGGTGTAGCCAGTCATGCTGTCTCGGCCTTGGTGGGGAAGTGCACATATCTCTCCTCCAGGAGGTCAAGGGGGCAGCTGGTAGACGTTTAACAGGGGGTGAACATTTTGCGTTGGGGGAAGTGTAAGCCCCCTTTTGGAGCTTACTGGTTATATTGTGTTGCCGAGAGAGGTGGTGATGCCACTGTATAGGTCACTGGTGAGACCCCACTTGGAATGCTGCTTCCAATTCTAGAGACCACATCTCAGGAAGGACATAGGCAGGCTGGAGGCAGTCCGGGGGGGGCTACAAAAATTGTTCATGGGCTACACCAGAAGCCATATGAGGAGAGGCTAAGGGTCCTTGATATGTACTTGTTGGAGATCTGAAGGGAGAGGGGGGACATGATAGATTCCTTTAAATACCTAAATGATATAAACAGGGTTCAGGAGGGGATCATATTTAAGAAAAACGTGTTAAAAAACAAGGGGTCATGAGATGAGGTTGGAAGGTGGGAGACTCGGGGAATGTGAAGAAATATTTATTCACTGAACGGGTGGTGGATGCATGGAACAGCCTCTCTAGGGAGGGCATTGCTGTGCAAACAGTGAGTGAATTAAAAAATGCTTGGGACAGACAGAAGGGAACACTAACGGTAGGGAAAAAAGGGTAGACAGGGGATGTGGGAAATTAGGGTAAATGGGCAGACTAGATGGGCCTAGCGGTCATCCTTATCCGCTGACATAATCTATGTATCTATGTATTTATGGAAGTCTGGAGCTGGGGCCCTGCCTGCTGGTGGGGAACTCATGCCAGAGGGCTTAAAAGGGAGGTTTTGGTGCCAAAGTAAAAAAAAAAGAGGTCCAGAGAGAAGAAGAGGGAGGAACGTGGCCCATTTTTGGCCATGAGGGCTGAAATTTGGGGCTGGGGTGGGCCACTTGCCACCCCAGCCAACTGCCCTTGATGACTGGTGGTAAGGGTAGCAGTTCAGGAGACTGGCTGGAAGCTGTATAAAAAGGATAGGCCCGCCTATGTCAATTGTGGGAGCTGGATCCCGGGGAGTTAAGCTGGTGCCCACCTTGTGATCTCTGGCACTGAGGTGGGGTGGCACAGGAGTGGTCCAGACACCCTTGTCTGTGGGTGAGAACAAAGGATAGTCCTTGGTGTGGCCATACCATTGGGGGCAGTGCAGTGGTGGCAGCCTGCACTGTGAGGAAGGCAATGGTGGCAGCCTGTCTCCCTTTCTGTGTGGCACTGAGGTCTGGCCAGGAAGCATTTCAGGAAACTTATGCAGTCAATGAGGGGAAAGTGCTCTGGGTCTCTGGGATCACCAAGGCCCTGCTATGGCTCCCTTGGATGCTTGGAGCTTTGCACTGGCATCAGTGAGAAGGGACTTGGCCGTTTCTGTGAGCGGTCTCTGCTTGAAAGCAGACCATCAAAATTTGGGAGCTCTCCAGATTTGAACCACCACCAGAGGTACTGGGACTGCCAGACTGCAGCTTCAGCTAAGATCAAGCTGTTTTTGGGGGTACCCGTAAGTTTTGTGTAAGCAGGAAGATGTAAATCCCAAGTAAGTTTTGTGCAGGAGTGAGTTCAGAGGGGAATCTTGTGTGGCCTATTTCAGCCCATGGCAAAGTGCTGCTGCCAGGATTTGAGTGCCTCCATGGCTCAGATGGAAAGCACTGCAGAAACAAAAGCTTTTGAAAAAAAGGTTACTGCAGACGGTGTTTGGCTCTTTACCTAGGAAAGTTGCCCACCATTGATTCTGTACCCCACGCTCCATGGAGTAACTGATCAATTTTCCACATTAAATCCTTTTGTTGCACTTTTACATCTGAGTGGATATATATTCACTTAAAACACCTTGTGATTTGACTGAATAAGTGTTTGCCCCTACAGCTGCTGTACCCTGCAAGTATGAACTGCCTGCACCCCCCCTCCGAGATCACTCAGTGGAACCTAGGTAACTGTGACATAGACAGCCAGT
Organism: Neoceratodus forsteri; assembly: GCA_016271365.2. NCBI lineage: Eukaryota > Metazoa > Chordata > Ceratodontiformes > Ceratodontidae > Neoceratodus > Neoceratodus forsteri. Next base: position 1,267,124,295 of record CM057449.1, on the reverse strand, counting down.
TCTGAGTGCTGTATTATATTTTTCAATATAAAATGTATTAATGTCTCTGCTGAAAATTCAGATGCTCTAGGAATGACCTCTCTTATCCCCCCCCCTCAGATTTTAGCTGACTGATGCAGGCCAAGAGAACTGCTGACAACGTGGTATCACACACTCAGACTTTTTAGAGACAATGTGTTACTGGAAGACTTTTATTAAGGATCTTGTTTCTCTGAGCTAATTACAGAGTTGTTAAGTTAATGTTGTTAAGAGAGAAATCATAAACTAGGTTTATGACATTAAAATAAGGGAAGCTAGGATGTTACGTAGATGTGTAAGGTGTAAATGACCCTATGAAGCCTGTGTGAAGAGGGTACAGCATGAGATCAAAAGAGGTGTAATTGAAACTTGAGTTATGCTAAGGTTGCAATATTAATACATCCTGTATAGCTGTATAGTATAGATTAATAAAATTACATCCTGTGGTTGTATAAAAATATATTTTTGTTAGATATTTGACCAGAGGAGGGTCTGGATGACTTTATGCAAAAAGGGGTTGGCCAATACTGATTGAAAAGATTATTCTCTTTCACTATAGAGATGCATTTGTATCTGACACTGACTAAGGAAACATCTGAGCACTGAAAACAGGTATTTAGAAAGCTAGACAAAATCTAAATATAGTTGTAGGAATTGCACTGTTTTAAACCTTGTTTTGTTTAAAGATATGTATGTCTTGTGTTATAAGAGTTCTGTATTGTATACTTGACATATTATTATATATTTTAGTAAAAACCCTAATTTTAGAACAAATCTGGTCTGTCTTTGAATAGCTTTCTTTTGCTAAGAAATATTTATGGGTCAGCATACATATAGCTTGTATGGTAGTACCAAACTGGAAACAGAAACATAGAAACATAGAAACATAGAATTTGACGGCAGATAAGGACCGCTTGGCCCACCCAGTCTGCCCATTTCCCTACCTGATGGATAAGCTGCAGATCCTAGTTAACCAGCAGCCTACTTTTTCCTACCCCACCCCCTAGAATTGCCTTATGACTGTCCCATGCATGCTTGAATTCCACCACTGTTTTTGACTCCACAACCTCCTCTGGAAGGCTGTTCCATGCATCCACAACCTCTCTGTGAAAAAATACTTCCTTAAATTACCTCTGAGCCGCCCCCTTCTATCTTCAAATTGTGCCGCCTTGTTCTTGCACACCTCTTTTTTTGAAAGATGCTACCCTCTTGGACTTTGTTGATTCCCTTGAGGTACTTGAAAGTTTCTATCATGTCCCCTCTCCTCCTTTCCTCGAGGCTATACATATTAAGCTCCTTAAGTCTCTCTTCATATGTCTTCCAGTGCAGACCCTGCACCATTTTAGTTGCCCTCCTCTGGACAGCTTCCATCCTGTCTATGTCTTTGCGGAGATTGGGTCTCCAGAACTGCACGCAGTACTCCAGATGTGGTCTCACCAGCTGTCTGTACAGAGGGATAATAACTTCTTGTTTTCTGCTCGTGATGCCTCTCCCTATGCATCCCAGTATCCCCCAGCCCTCCTTGCTGCCCTCTCACATTGCTTGCCCACCTTTAGGTCATCTGATATGACTACCCCCAGGTCCCTTTCCATTTTTGTTGTTGTTAGTATCTCACCCCCCATTGTGTACTCTTCCCTGGGTTTTTGTTTCCCAGGTGCATTACCTTGCACTTCTTAGCATTGAATCCAAGCTGCCATACATTTGACCATTCCTCTAACCTTGCCAAGTCCCTTCTCATCCTTTCCACCCCACCTTGTGCATCAACTCTGTTGCAGATCTTTGTGTCATCTGCAAAGAGACATACTTTTCCTTCCAGTCCCTCTGCAATGTCGCTTATAAAGACATTGAAGAGGACCGGTCCTAATACTGAACCCTGTGGTACCCCACTGCTAACCCTCCTTTTTCAGAGTGGACTCCATTTACTATTACCTCTGTGTCCTATTCTCCAGCCACCCTTTACCCAGGCTGTCATATTGGGACCCACCCCAGGCTGGCTAACTTGTATATTAATCTTTGTGTGGGACTGTGTCAAATGCCTTGCTAAAGTCTAGGTAGGCCATGTCCACAGCCCTCCCTGATCTACTACTTTGGTCACCCAGTCAAAGAAATCTATCAAATTCATCTGGCATGACCTTCCCGCTGTGAATCCATGCTGCCTTGGGTCCTGTGCCCCTCTGGCCTCTAGATACTCAACAATTCTTTCCTTCAGAAGTGATTCCATCATTTTCCCTACCACTGAGGTTAAACTAACAGGTCTGTAATTTCCTGCTTCTGCCTTGCTCCCACTTTTGTGAAGGGGAATCACATCTGCCCTCCTCCAGTCCTCAGATACCACCCCATCCTCCCATGATTTGTTAAAGAGGGTAGTCAGTGGTGTCACTAGTTCTATCCTTAGTTCTTTTAGAATTCTGGGATGAATCCCATCAGGCCCCATTGCTTTGTCCACCTTCAGTTTTAAGAGCTCTTTCAGAACTCTTCTTCTGTAAATGGGCTGGTATCAACTTCTGTATCCAGAGTGTTTCTACTGTTTGTTTTAGGTACCTCCCCCTCTTCCTTTGTAAATACTGAGCAAAAATATTTGTTTAGTATCTCTGCCTTTTCACAGTCACCCTCTGCCCACCCTCCCTCCCCTTTATTAAGCCTCACTATCCCTCCCTTGGTCTTCCTTTGCTTCCTGATGTACCTATAAAAGGTTTTATCCCCCTTCTTAACTGAGTTGGCTATCTTTTCCTCGGTTTGGGCCTTTGCTGTTGAAGCATTTTAAATCCGAGGTCTTTATTAAGTTTTAAGGGTTCATCTCTGAATACCTGGTTAGGTGCCCGTATGCAAAGATATCTGGCCCCCCCGAAGACAGATATATCTGAGCCTGTGCATTGGGTATGTTAGCAAGAGGTTACAGTTTGAATCCCTCCAGAACTGAGACCAAAGGTTGATCCAAACCTCACAAAAACAGACAAGAGGTTTACCTTGTCTGTTACACTGTTCACAAGACTGTGCTCAGAGGTTGGCACTTTGGAAGTAGAGGGCCTGACCTGCTGAGTGAATCTGTGATGGCTTGGTTGGCAGCGGTGGCATCATTTTGGTATCACAAGCTTTATTGTTCTGTCAGCTGAGACCGTAAGCTCTCTTGCAAAGAAAGAAAAAGACAGTTTTATTTTAAAAAGAAAACAGAACTGTATATCACTTGGTGTACATTCAAGTTCCTACCTATTTTTTTCTTCTAAAGTGCAAAGTCAGAGTAGCAGTAGTTAGGAAAGATGGCATCCTATTACAGCAGGCACACTGTAGAACAGTTAAAACAGTTGTGTGAGGACAGAGGAGTCCTGTTCGAGGTGACAGCCAAAAAGCAGAACCTCATAGAGGCCCTGACGGTAGCAGATACCCAGAGCAGGGAGTCACAGACTGTGACAGAAAGGGATCAGACCTCGACTGTGGCAGAACTAGTGGCCAGTGAGGGGTACCGAGCCAATGAGGAGGACAGCAGGGCCACTGTCAGTGAAGGGCAACAGCAACAGGGACGAGTCACCAGTATCCTGAATCTGGAAGTTCTCAGGTTGCAACTTGAGTTGCGCAGGATGGAGCTGGAGTCCCAGGAGAGGAGAGAGCGAGAGAAGTGAGAGGCGGACTGTGAGGCAGAGTGAGAATGCCAAGAGGCAGAGCAACAACAGAGGGAGGCAGACTGTGAGGAGCGCAAGCACCAGCGAGATGCAGAGGAGAAGAGAGAACAAGAATGCCGAGACACAGACCATGAGGAGCAGGAGAGCCAGAGGCAACACGAGCTGGAGAAGATTGAACTCTAAATTAATAGCTGAGTTTAAGGACGGGGAGGATATAGACGCCTTTTTAAATTCTTTGAAAAAGTTTGTATTCAGGCTAAAATTCCTAGAGAGTCCTGGAGCTTCCAGCTATCCCCGCTGCTTACCGGAAAAGCTCGGGATGCATTGGGTCACATGGACAATAAAGACAGTGATGATTACAGCAAGTTAAAAGCTGCACTACTAAAAAAGTTTGAACTAACTGCTGAATCACGCAGAGCTAAATTCTGTAAGCTCAGGAGAAGCCCTGATATGAGCTATGAGGAGCAGGCCACAAAACGTCAGTTTTTAAAACATTGGTGGGAAGGAGTTGAGGCAAATACTGTTGATAAAATTGAAAATGTGATTTTATTAGAACAGTTTTATTGGGCATGCTCAGCAGAGCTAAAAACCTGGCTAGAGGACCAAGATCCAAAAACAGTGCAAGAAGCTGCTGAACTCTCGGACCGCTATGCCAAGGGCAGACCTGCTCTGAGAGAGAATGCAGCGGGCATGGCAGCACAGAAAGGGAAAAGCGTGCCTTCAGGGCAGCTAAAACCCTCACTGCCTCCACCAAAACCAGTTAGCCCCAGGTTTCAAAGAAAAGATTTCTCTGAAGTAAGAAATGCTTGTTGGTTATGTAAGGAAACTGGGCACATTGCCAGACAATGTCCAAGAGGGCAAGCAATAATATGCAAAGTAGTACCAGAAAGGAAGTTGGTTGTTTGTGTGTCCCTGGAAGCATGCCAGTGAACATGAGGGAACACATGCACCCAGTAATAGTAAATGGCGTACAGAGGCAGGGGTTAAGGGACACAGGGGCATCCCTGACATTGGTGAAAGGGGATCTAGTAAAGCCTGGTCAGCTTATCCCAAACAAATACGTGACTGTACAGGACTTTGCGGGTGAAGCAAAAACATTGCGACTGGCCAGTGTTCTCCTGGACTGGGGTGAAACAGGGGGAACTGTGCAACAGGTGGCTGTAGCTAAAATGTTAGCAGTAGATGTGATCCTGGGTAACAATCTCCAACAGGGGATGGTATGTGCTGTTACCCATAGACAAGCGGCAAGGGAAAATAGTAGTTCCCTGAACCCCACAGAAACCAGTGTGGAAACCACAGAGAGGCTGGTTCCCCAGCCTGTGTCTCCAGATGGGGAGACTGATAAACAGGGGGTAGAAATTTCCCTGGTAGAGTGGCCACACAGCTATGGAAGGTTACTCTGAAGAGGGAGGGGTGACCAATTGTCAGAGGGTTAGGATTGACAGTGATCCTGAGGGCCCTGACGCTAGTGCTAGGGACCCTAGTTTAGTGACTGAAGGGGACTTGTCCCATGCCTTGGGACTGTGTGAGGGGTTTGCAGCTGCTCAGAGGAGTGACCCTAGTTTAGAGAGGCTGAGGGCTTGGGCAGACTCTGAGGGCACACAGGAAGGTGACGGCAGACATAAGGTTTATTGGAAAAATGGACTTATGTATACACAGGCAGTACAGACAGAGGGAGGGATGCTAGACAGGCAGCTTGTCGTTCCACAGGGGTATCGTGAGCAGTTGCTCAAAACTGCACATGATATTCCCTTGTCTGGTCATCTGGGAATTGCACAAACTACGCAGCAGTTGGCCCAGAATTTCTACTGGCCTAACTTCACCCAGCAGGTGAAGGAGTATTGCAGGTCTTGTCACCGGTGCCAAGAAACAGGGAAGGCAGGCAAGAAAATCCAAGTCACCCTGATCCCCTTGCCCATAGTGGAGGAGCTATTCCAGAGGGTGGGAATGGTTATTGTGGGGCCTTTAAATACCCCCAGCTCCTCAGGGAAGAGATTCATTCTGACTGTGGTGGATTATGCTACCCGGTACCCAGAGGCATTCACCCTATCCTCACTGAGGACAGACAAAGTGGCAGATGCCTTACTTAGGATTTTGTCCCATGTTGGGTTTCCGCAGGATGTAATCACCGATCAAGGGGGTTCCTTCATGTCAGACCTGATGAAGTGTTTATGGGAGAAGTGTGGGGTGGTGCAGAGATGCATGACACCATATCACCCACAAGCCAAAGGGCTTGTGGAACATTTCAGTGGTACCCTAAAGTCAATGCTCTGGGCATTTGCTGAACAGCATGGGAGGGACTGGGAGAAATACCTTCCCCACCTGTTGTTTGCATTCAGGGAGGTGCCCCAAGAGTTGACAGGATTTTCCCCCTTCTAACTCTTATATGGACGCTGGTTACGTGGACCCCTAGACTTGATCCGGGAGGACTGGGAAGGCAAGCATGCCACCCAGGGAACTCCCATTGTGGATTATGTCCTTAGGTTTAGGGAAAGGCTGAAGGAGCTTATGGGGACAGCCCAGAGTAACCTGGCAGCTGCCCAACAGAGACAAAAGGTGTGGTATGACCGCAGAGCCAGAGCTCGCTTGTACATTGTGGGTCTGGAAGTCATGGTCCTTATTCCAGTCCAGAAAGACAAGCTGCAAGCTGAGTGGGCAGGTTCGTGCAGAGTGATTAGGAAGGAAAATGACATAAACTACATTGTGGAGTTACCTGACCATAGACAGACTGAAAGGATGTACCATGTCAACATGATGAAGCCATATGCAAAGAGGGCTGACATGGTGTTCACAGTGTGTAGTCACGGGAAGGGGACGGACGAAGGAGACCCCCTTCTGGACTTGCTGGAAGAGAGTAAGCAGGACTCCTCTGTGGAGGCAGTAAAATTGTTTCCCCAGCTGACCCCAGGCCAGATCCAGAAATTAAGGGAGGTTTTAGCAGACTTTGCCCCCTTGTTTAGTGCCAAGTCTGGACTAATCCACTTAGCAACACATGATGTGGAGACAGGGACACAGATGCCCATATGGCAAAAAGCATATCGGGTGTCAGAGGCTGTCCAAAAGGACATTAGGAGGGAAGTGGAGGAGATGCTGGATTTAGGGGTAATCCAGAGGTCCTACAGCCCCTGGGTCTCACCCATAGTCCTTGTGCCCAAGCTAGATGGCTCTACTCATTTCTATGTGGACTATCATGGACTGAATGCAGTCACGAAGTCTGACGCCCACCCGATGCCCTGGATGGAAGAACTCCTGGACAAGTTGGGAGGGGCGACCTACCTTATGACTATTGACCTGACCAAGGGGTATTGGCAGGTAGAATTGACAGACAGAGCTAGGGAAAGGTCGGCCTTCATCACTCCAATAGGCTTATTTGAGTTTCAAGTAATGCCTTTTGGAATGAAGAACGCCCCAGCCACTTTCCAAAGGTTGGTGAACCAGTTGTTGAATGGTGCTGAGGAGTATGCCGTAGCATACCTGGATGACATTGCCATCTTCAGTATCAGCTGGGATGAACCCCTTTCACACCTTAGGGAAGTGCTGGGCAGGATACAGAGGGCCAGGCTCACTGTCAAAGCTGAGATGTGCCAGGTGACCATGGGGGAATTGGCATACCTCGGGCATGTGGTAGGCTGGGGACAGCTCCGTCCCAACCAAATAAAGATAGAGATGATTCAGGTATAGCCCAGACCAGAAACCCAGAACAGGTCAGGAGCTTTCTAGGGACAGCAGGGTACTACAGAAAGTTTGTACCTAATTACAGTGCCCTGGCTGCTCCCTTTCTGATCTGACAAAGAAAAAGATGCCAAGGAAAATTACTTGGGGCCCCCCTGTGAAGAAGCCTTTACCAGACTGAAGGAGGCACTGTGCAGTGCTCCTGTTTTGACAAGCCCGGACTATAGCAAAACCTCTATAGTTCAGATGGATGCCTCAGACGTGGGCATTGGGGCAGTACTTAGCCAGACTTCTAGCCAAGGGACAGATCACCCAGTTTTGTACCTGAGCAGAAAGCTGCTCCCCAGGGAGCAAGCGTACTCCATGGTGGAAAAGGAGTGTCTTGCCATAGTGTGGGCTCTGAAGAAATTCGAGCCATACTTGTATGGGCAGCATTTTGTGGTGCAGACTGACCACAACCCCCTGGTTTAGCTGACGGAGATGGGAAAGAGAAATGGGAGACTGCTAAGATGGAGTCTTGCTTTGCAAGGGTATGATCTGACAATCATACATAGGGCAGGCATTAAGAATCAGAACACCGATGAGCTGTTTAGGGTCGATGAGGAGTGAACTGATTTGGGAAGCTCATCCCATGTAGGGGATAGATCCCCCAGATTCAGTCTAGGTAGGGAGGAGTGTGACGTAGACAGCCAGTTCTGAGTGCTGTTTTATATTTTTTTAATATAAAATGTATTAATGTCTCTGCTGAAAATTCAAATGGTCTAGGAATGACCTCTCTCATCCTCTCCCCCCAGATTTTAGCTGACAGATGCAGGTCAAGAGAACTGCTGACAGCATTGTATCACACACTCAGTCTTTTTAGAGACAATGGCCCAGATATTCAAAAGAGTTGAGCCATGCGCAATAGGGTTGCGCCTGTGCAAGTCCGAAATTGCGCCATTCTGCGATATTCAGAAGGAGGCAGTTGCGCCCCTCAAATCACGCTGAGCAACAGTGCAATGATAATGAAGGCATGTGCAACTGAAGGGGGAGGAACCATGCATAAATGGCGAAGTGCGTTATTCAACAACTTGCGCCATGCGCAATAGGGGAACAAGCGGAAGTTGCGCCATAGTGGAAATGAGCCAAAATAAAAGGGAGCAAGGGAGAGGCACAAGAACGCTACAGGGAAGCCACATATGAGAGCAACACACAGCAGGACACACTGGGCAGCAGGGACACACAGAGCCAGGCAGGAAAGGGCACCTGGAAGCAATAGCCACAGAGGAAGGTGTGGGGAGACATTGCACAAGGGGGAGGTACACCACACAGCAGTGAGGCAAGCACAGGCAGGTGTTCCCGGTGCAGGGGAAGTAGCAGTGAGGACAGCGGGAGGTATACAGTAACAGCTACCGGGAGGGTGAACACAAGCCAGGGACATGGCCAGTGCCACCTTACAGATGGAGGCCGTTATGAGGGGGATGAGAAGGCGGGCAGCAGGGGAGCATGGCCGTGGAAGGGTCTGTCGGCAGTATGCCCCCAACAGGCAGTATCGAGCCTCCACCAGCTCGAGCTGCGCAGTGATATCGAGATTGGGGCTGGTACCGCCTCTGAATCGGCTCTGAGGCAGCTCTGTGAGCTGTGCAATAATGTGATGCAGGCACCCACACAACGGAGCCATGCCCTGTCGGTGGAGACCAAAGGCACAGCTTGCATGTGCTTACTCACCACGGGTACCTTCCAGAGACCAACTGGGGACACCACAGGCATAACCCAGTCGGCCACATCATGCCACCTCACCCACTTCCTCAGCGCACTGCTGCCACATGCTGCGGAGTACATCCATTTCCCCAGCACCGTGGTGGAGCACTCAGCAAACATACAGGAGTTCCACAGGGTAGCACGTATGCCTGGCATGATAGCGGCAATAGACTGCACCCATGTGGCCATCTGCACACCACCTGGCCCTGAGGGGGCTGCATACATCAATTGCAAAGGCTATGCCAGCATCAACTGCCAGGTGGTGGCGATGCCAGGGGGTGCATAATCAATGTCTGTGCCACGCACCCTGGGGGAGCACATGATGCCTTCATCTGGCACCAGTCAGCACTGTGCCACAGATTTGAGTGGGGATATCCCACTGACACCTAGTGGGTGAGTATGCAACCACATGGACAATCATAGGCCTGGGGAGGGCATGGTCAGAGGTGACATGGGTAGTGGCCTACATGGCCCGGAGCAGGCTGATGCTGATCACCAAACTAACCTCCACCCTCTACACACAAGTGACAGTGGATACCCACTCCGTCCCTGGCTGCTCACACCCTACTGGCGGCCCGCATCCCCATCGCAGCAACGCTGCAATGAGGCACATGCCACCACATGTAATGTCACCGAGCAGGTGTTCGGGATGCTGAAGGCATGTTTCCATGGCCTGGACACCTCCAGCGGTGCCCTACAGTACAGCCCCTCAAAGGCCTGCGGGCTATTCCTGGCCTGTTGCATCCTGCACAACATGGCCAATGAATGTGGGATAGCCGTACAGATCGAAGAGGGGGACAGCGATGGGGATGATGAGGACGCCGGTGATGATGGTGATGGGCAGCCCCCTCTTGGCCCATGGGACCCCTGACTGCTCCGACTGGCACAGCTGCACCGGGACACCATCACGGAGGAGCACTTCAGCCAACCCAGGTCAGTCATGGGGCCATGTGCAACCACCAGTGGCCAAAGCACAACCCACAACCACGCATGGACACACACCAGGGGTGCATGCCATCAAGGGAAGTGGCCAGGCATGGAACCACACACACAACCAGGGATGGGTGAGGTCTAACATGCCATGTGGACGGACACACACACACGCATACACACACACAATGCACCAAACTTGCACAAAGGGTAGGAGGCACACCGACCCAGAACACCACCTCTAGCCACACACATGTCCACAGACCACCTTGCCCACTGCCTGTCCATGTGCGTGTGTCAGATGCTGAGCACCATTGCACATTGGTGTACAGCGCAATGCAGGCATCATCATACACATGCAACTGCGGACAGCAGCCAGGAGGGTGTGCAGATGGACTGTGTGTCTGCGTGCAGGGCCAGGTACCCACCTGTGCACTGCCGACTGAAAGACACAATGCACGCAGGGCAACACCAGACAGTAGCTGTGTTGGGAGACAGGTCAGTCACATGACACAGTGCCCCGGCCACCAAAGATGCGTGGCAGCCCGGCCGAGACCCGCCAACACTGACAGGCTGACCACTGGCCTCATGGGGTGGCATCGATGGTCCCTCAGGGGTTCCACTGCGTGAACATGACCGTGCTTATGCAGGGGTCTGCAGCACACCGAACATGCCTGCTCCAGGTGTGCTCGGTATGCCCACAGCTGGACCCGGTGTCGACACGGAGGGCGTTGCACGATGCCGGGAATGGGGGGTGGACAGTGCACTGCGTGGTGTCCCGGACGCATGGGCATATGACTGTGTGCCCATTGTGACCATGACAGCAGTGAATGCCTTTTGCATGCCTGTCAGTGGCAGTGGTCACATCCTCCCGCAACCGGTCCATCCCTGCCATGATCAGAGCAGTGTCTCTGCTGCGACGCTCCTCTGCCTGCTCCAGAGCCACACACAGTGCATCCACCGATGTCGCAAGCCGCATCTGCTGCTGGACTGATGCTTGCAGTAGGTTGGTGTGCTCGTCCAAGAGGTTATCTGCCTCCTCGGCATCCTGTCCCTCAGGGTGTGCACGGCCCTGATGCTCAGCACCCCTTGAGGGTGGGCGCTGTGCACCAGGACCAGGTCTTGACATGTCCACAGGCAGTGCAAAGACACCACCGCTGGACCCTGTACCCCTAAGCCCACTGGCCGACCGCTGATGCTGCCCCTCTGGCTGCCGCTCCCAAGGGTTCAGTGGTGCTGCCGCAGTGGCTGCAACAGTCCCACTGTCCTGAACAAACACCAGTGCTGCCCCACTGGCGCTGACAGGCACAGGCTGGGACTGTGCTGACACACAGGCCTCCATGGCAGCACCACCCACAGCCATGGCCGCGATGTTACCTGATGTGTGGCCATCCCGTAGCACACACATGTCATTGTCCATGCCGTTGGCGACATCATCAATGGTGATGGACTCGGCACCGGCCCGTGTCACAGCATGCTGACATCCGTGGATGCTGTCATGCTGGGTCACGGGCAGGGCTTCCTCCGCACCTGTTACAACAACATCAGTGTGGACAGACAGGTGGGCCCACTGTCACACTGAGCCACGTATACCTGTGGAGGTGGATGGGCCCTCCTCCATGTCCAGCTGACTGTTCTCAGTGGACAGACCCACCACCGCTGACCCATGCAGATGCTCAGGATCTGTAAGGGAAAACAAAGTCGCGTTACTGCATGTGACCTACCCTGCCCCCCCATAGACAGACCATGACTTACCATGCAGTGATGGACCACCACCCGTCTGGAAGCCACCACCCGGAATGCCCTCAATGGCACTACGCTGCATGCTTCCAGCAATCCTCTCCTCCTGTGGGGTCAGGTGTACCACCTCCGGCTGTCTCCCACCTGTCACAGCTCGTGCTGCCCTGATGGCAGCCACCTTCTCCTTTATCCTCCTCCTGTCCATGCCCATCTTTTTCTTGAACTCCTGCACGGAGTGCTGGTGGCTGCCATGCAGGTTCACAGCACGTGCCACCTCCTCCCATGCAGCAGCATGGGCTTGAGGTGTTCCCTGCCGTCTGCTGAGAAGCGTCCCCTGATCCAGGTAAGCCTCAAACAGGGCTTCGGTCTCGGCCTTGGTGAAATTAGGCCTCCTCCTCCTCCCACCACTGTGTTCCTCCTTTCCCACAACTTGCTCGGTCATTATTTAGCCTGTAAGAATGGCAGTTGTTACGTGTGACTGTGCAGTCCTATGCATGTCCCTAAATCCACAGTCCACACTCCCAAACAGCATGCAACTCACCAATAGACTGCAGTAACCGACTATGGCCACTGCAGCCCAATGTCACACTTTTATAGCACAACCCATGCAAATGAGGCAAGGTGCAACTTTAAGTGGATGCAAATTGCAGTGCTGCACCATTGCATGGCTGATTAGCTGTTTTGCATATGATGGCTGAATATCGCGCTGTTGCGCTTTGCACAATTGTATTGAACGTGCTGAGCCAATGGTGCAGTTCTGTGACATGCGTAGTATACACCTCACTGCGCGTGCCCGGGTTGCTGATGCAGGCATCTGCCGCGCTGCTGATGTGCTGTGTGTGGGAAGTAATGCAGGGCACGGCCACCATTGTGCCAGTGGTGCTATAGTGATGATCACCTACATAGCGCTGTGGCACTGGGCAATCATAGGAGCACTGGGGCAACAGCGTGGTAGGCCGCTACTGGTGGTAACACACAGGCAGCCAATCGCGCTACATGCATTGGGTTCCAATGGTGTTGTGCATGTCCGTGCACCAGAGGCCCTTGACCCTGTGCCCAATCTTTGCCCCCTAGGCACCATGTGTCAGGCATGGGTGCACCACTATCCTGCTGTTCGGTGATAGCGCGATAGGGAATAGCAGCGCTGTACCGCACAGCATCTGCACATGGGGAGCCGCGCTGCAGAGCATCATATTTGCAGACCTAGCAGAGAGAATGGCCTGCAGGAGGGCTGCTCAGTGGACGCAGTTAGAACTGACCAACCCTAGTGCCATGTGGGCCACCGCCAGGCCACTGTTCGGGGAGGCACCCCTGACGGTCCAGGAGCCAGGTGTGGGAGGAGGTGGCCACTGCACTGGAGGAGGCCACTGGATGGGGGAGAAGTGCAGAGCAGTACCGCCACAGGTATGGGGCCCTATGGTGGAGGGGGCCGGAGCTGCTAGCCCGCCTGTGGGGACGTGCCAGGAGGGGCACAGTGCCATGGCCAGGTAGGTGTTACGTCAACACACTTTCATCTTCCATATGGGTATCACAGTTGTATGTGTCCAGCACATGGGAGAGGGACCGTCCGGGGTTGGCTGTGGTGGTGTTATCAGGGTGTGGGGTGGGTGGGTCTGGCTGGGTGGGAGGGCACACACCTGGGGGCAGGGGGGCTTTGCTATGAGAGTGTACTGATGTTCCTCTCTCCATGTTTGCACCACAGGCCCAGAGGAATGGCGCCTGGCCCCTGAGCTGCTGCACAATGAAGAGGAGAGGGAGGTCAGGCAGGGCGAGGGTCCACAGCACCCAAGGGACCAGCCCGATGATGGTGAGTGCCATACCTCCATGATTGCTATTGCATGTTGTGTAACAGGGTGGGCAGCGGGGCATGGCCACCATCCTTCGACACCACTGCCATGCACTCAACTTGTTACAGTCAACACTGTCCAGTGACAATGCATGTCTGGGAGTGTGTTGATGGTGGTCCATGCGTGCACCAGGTACATGGCTGTGCCACTGCCTTTGCACCACATAGCCATGTCCCTAAATGGCCACGGTGGTGCTGTGCATGACTTGGCTGGTGGGTGTGTGCAGTGTTCCACATGGCTGTATGTGCCTGGGTGGGCAGGTCATATGGACATGATCACTGTGGGTGGTCACACACCATCACAGAGGTATGTTCCATGGCCGTATGCCATGGACAGTGGGTGGGCTGTATGGGGTTGTGCATTCACATCTATTGACTGTGCTCCCTTGTCCTAGGTACATGACAGCTCCAAGACATCAGGGAGGCACTGCGGGAGATCCTGCAGGTGACAAGGGCGTCACTCGATATCCTTCACAGGATTGATGAGACCGGGATCCTGAGGAGACACAGGCAGCGAAGGAGCCAGAGCAGAGAGCGGCACTCCCGTTAGAAGTCCCTCTGCCCCTGATATCCCCTACCCCCCTGGACCCACCCTCACACCCCTCTTTTCCTGTCCCATTTGCCCACCCGTGCCCATTACCCACCCCCACCTTGTTTGTGGCCCTCCACCCCAACTTGTATATATTGTTGTAAATATTTAACTTTTATATGTTGTTTTAATACAGTTATTTTGATATTTGAATACTGTGGTGGTCTCTGATTTGCAGTGGGCTATAGGTGCTCAGCTGCAGTGGTGTGCATGGCGTCAGGGGTGGTGCGGTCATGGGTATGTGTGTGTGTTCGTGTGGAGGTGACTATGGTGTGGGGGTAGCTATCAGTCAGTATCTGTGGTGTGTGTGTTGTGCCCTGTGCACTGGATGACTGTGTGCAGTGGTCCATGGTGCGTGCTCTGTGTCCATGGCACCCCTATCAGCCCGTCCATGGCCTGTGCAGCTGATACCCATGCATGTCTGTGACCTGCACAGTCTGCTGGCATGTCAGTGGTGGCAGTCCATGCAGGGCAGCCACTGTAATCGTCACACTGCTGGGTTGCCTCCTGTCACTGGTGTGGTGCAAGTCTGCCTTGGGTGACACTGTGGCCTCCACAGTTGACCCACCTCCATGCTGTGGCTTGTGTGTGTTGCAGGAGATGTGCACCACTGTCTGTGACTTGTGTTCTGGGAAAATGCTGGTGGCGTACAGGTCCACAGTACCTGTGCAGGGTGGCTGGCACTCCAGTGCCATGGAGGACTGCAGGTTGTGTGTACACAGTTTACATGGGCCCATGCTGAGGGCTTGGTTGCCCCGCCACTGCGTCCTTGTGTTGTTGTGCCCTTGGGTATGGGTGGGTGTCTGTCCATGCACTGTGTGGCATCCGGTGTGCTGCATGCTTCCATGCACCACAGTGGGTGTCAGTGCTGGCTGTTGTGGCCAGTGCTGGGCTGGGGTGTGTCACTGGGAGACTGTGCAGGGTGCTGTACCACTGGTGGTGGTGTCCGGGGCATGTCCTGTCCCGTGTGGGGTACCTCGTGTGCCGATGCATGGTTGGTCTCTCAGCAGTACCTCGGGGGTGACCGTGCGTGGTGGTACTGTGTATGCCATTGTTGCATTGCTGTGTGCTGCCACCCACTGATGGGTGCTTGTGGTGGGGCTGCCTTGCATGGTTCTGTGGCGCACAGGGTTGCAGTGTCACAGTGGGGGTGGTGGCATGCATGGAGTTTCCTGCAGTGGTGGATGCTGCTCCTGGGCAGGGTGTCTAGGGGTCACGGTGCAGGGTGTGCTCTGCATTGGGGGGATGGTGTGGCCATCCCTCCTTGTGTGCCAGTCACAGCTTGCCAGGGGGTGTGATGGGGCACCATGGCCCAGCTGTGGGTTGGTTGCTTGTCTCCATGGGCTGGTGGTTATTCCAGCCCTCCCCCAGTTGTGCAGTGCATGGGGTGTGGGGGGATGATGTCTGTTCTGCTGTGCGTTCCTATACCCATCTGTGGCATGGGTGGTGGGCCCCTACCTCCCTGGTTGTGCAGTTGCATTGCCCTGCTGCTGGGGGGCATCCCTGGTTGTGCTATGGTGCCTCTGGACTGCTCAGCTGCACATCTCTTGTTGCGCTATGGCACATCTGATCTGCTCAGCTTCCCCTCCATAGCTGCTCTATGGCACAGGTGGTGCTATATTCAGTCATCGTCTGTAGGCGCAGTTTGGCTGGCTCACTTTTTGAATATCGCGCTTCTTACGCATGGGCACAATGGACTTGCGCTTGCTCCTGCTATTGCGCACTTTTTGGGCGCAGTTTGAATATCTGGGCCAATGTGTTACTGGAAGACTTTTATTAAGGATCCTGTTTCTCTGAGCTAATTACGCAGTTGTTAAGTTAATTTTGTTAAGAGAGAAATCATAAACTAGGTTTATGACATTAAAATAAGGGAAGCTAGGATGCTATGTAGAGGTGTAAGGTTGTAAATGACCCTATGAAGCCTGTGTGAAGAGGGTACAGCATGAGATCAAAAGAGGTGCTATTGAAACTTGAGTTATGCTAAGGTTGCAGAATTAATACATCCTGTATAGCTGTATAGTATAGATTAATAAAATGACATCCTGTGGTTGTATAAAAATATATTTTTGTTACTGTAGATATTTGACCAGCGGAGGGACTGGATGACTTCATCCAAGAAGGGGTTGGCCAATACTGCATGAAAAGATTATTCTCTTTCACTATAGAGATGCATTTGTATCTGACACTGACTAAGGAAACATCTGAGCACTGAAAACAAGTATTTAGAAAGCTAGACAAAATCTAAATATAGTTGTAGGAATTGCACTGTTTTAAACCTTGTCTTGTTTAAATATATGTATGTCTTGTGTTATAAGAGTTCTGTACTGTATGTTTGACATATTATTATATATTTTAGTAAAAACTCTAATTTTAGAGCAAACCTGGTCTGTCTTTGAATTGCTTTCTTTTGCTAAGAAATATTTATGGTTCAGCATACATATAGCTTGTATGGTGGTAACAAACTGGAAACAGAAGCATTTTAAATCTGAGGTTTTTATTAAGTTTTAAGAGTTCTTCTCTGAATACCTGGTAAGGTGCCCATAGGCAAAGATATCTGGCCCCCCGAAGACAGATATATCTGAGCCTGTGTATTGGGTATGCTAGCAAGAGGTTACAGTTTGAATCCCTCCAGAACTGAGACCAAAGGTTGATCCAAACTCACAAAAACAGACAGGAGGGTTACCTTGTCTGTTACACTGTTCACAAGACTTCACTCAGAGGTTGGCACTTTGGGAGTAGAGGGCCTGACCTGCTGAGTGAATCTGTGACAGTAACTAGTTTTAATGTAAGCCCCCAAATGAGTTTACCTTGTAGGGCTGTGGCTCAGTTGCTCCTTCTGTCAGTACCTCATCAGTGGCTCTGGGTGAGCTCTGGACCCAGTGGTCCTGTAATTGCCTCCATGGGGGTAAGTGCCTGACTCTATGTCTTGACCCCAAGTATGGATGGGGGGGGGAGGCTGAGCCCCAAATAATGTATTTTTACCTCCGGGTGCTGGGGAAACTGTTTGTGTTCTTTTAAGGGATTCTGTGTAAATAGTTAAAAACTGTATTGCTTTCAGAGTAATGTACTCTAAGATGGCAGCCCCCATATGACTACAAAACACTGGGGCTTGCTGGGAAAAGGTTGTAGGTCATTAAATTTGCCCAGGACAGCATCATCCAATCAGAGGAGGGTTGGATAGAGACTATAAATAGGACTGGTAGCCCACCAAAAGAGGAAATCTCCCAGATTGGGAGTGCAGTACAGCTGGAGAGCGCTTCACCACCCCATAGCTGCACTCAGGCCCCAAAGCCTAAAGGACCAAAAGATAGTGAAAGCAGGAGTACAGAGAACTCTTAGAGTTTGTAATAAGATATGGGCAATTGGTGTACAGAGTAAACAGAGAGCTTGCAATAGGATATTGAAAACTGAAGTACAGAGAATTGTTAGAGGAGCCAACACCAGTTTGAAGGCATTTGCAGACACATTAGAGCCGGAGTTTTGCAGAAGAAAAAAAGTAAGTTGAAAGCTGTTTAAGTCTGGGATTGAGTAAAAAAAAGTGAGTTGAAAGCTGTTTAAGTCTGGAACTGAGCAACTGGGCACAGACTGTTGAATTTAGAGTTCAGAAAACTTTTTTTTTTCTCAGCTCTCACTCCAGTCACAGCCCGTGAAGCCTCTCCCAGTCATTCTGCCTGTTCCTGCCCACCTGAGGCCCCCTCTACCCTGATACTCCTCTCTCCCCACCTCCCCATGGCCAGCATACCCAGCTTAACCCCTCTGGGGTGGGGCTGCCCTCCTCTTTGGGTGCTCCTAATGGTTAGACTCTGGCTGTAGGTACGGGCCCGGGTGGAGGAACTGGAAGGCCATGTGAGGTGGATCCAGTGGTGGGCATGGGGGTCAGGTGCCGTCACTTACCCCACAGTGCCATGTTTTTCCCATGTTCTAGTGCCCTTCCCCCTCCCCTGCATGGTGTACTCTGATGCAAGGAGCACAGCAACCTTGCCTGTGTCAGCCACATAGACGTTCAGCCAATGCACTGCAGCACCCTCGATCTTCACTGGGAACTGCTGATGTGCCAGACAAGCCCCAGCCCTCCCCCAGGGGAGGAGAGCAGCCCAGTGGGTGCTTGATCTTTGCCACATCCTTGCCGACCCCTGGTGCCCAAGCTTGCTCCTGAACTCGGGTCACAGGCATAGCATGAGGTGTGGCGTCCAGTACCTCAACCTTTAGCACCAGTAGGTCGGCCAGCTCAGAGACTTATTTACTGCAGTTTAAGTTTCTAAGTGGAACCCTTGGGTCAGGATCCAACCTTCCCCTCCTCAGGGGAGCATTCAGCAAGGAGAGTAATTGAGAGTGCTGGTGTCAGAGACTTTGGAAAGCCCAGTCTGCCTAAGACAGGAATGAGAAAAAGCCTAGAGCTGGGTTGAGGGGCTAAGTAAAGTACAGAACTTAGTAAAGTACAGGGACTGAGTAAAGTACAGGACTGAGTAAATACAGGGACTGAATAAACTACAGGACTTAGTAAAGTACACGGCTGAGTAAAGTACAGGGACTGAGTAAAGTACAGGACAGAGTAAAGTACAGGAATTGAGTAAAGTACAGAAACTGAGTAAAGTACAGTACTGAGTAAAGTACAGGGACCGAGTAAAGTACAGGGACCAAGTAAAGTACAGGACTGAGTAAAGTACAGGAACCGAGTAAAGTACAGGACTGAGTAAAGTACAGGAACCGAGTAAAGTACAGGAACCGAGTAAAGTACAGGACTGAGTAAAGTACAGGGACTGAGTAAGGTACAGTTTGAAGTTATTTGCCTGGTTCAAGTGCAATTGAAAGGATTCAGGGAACCAAGTTTAGCACCCTTTGGATTGTGGAGTGGAGAGACCTGCGGCTAGGGATGGAGAGCGGCCTGTCTAGTGAATGCTGTTTATGAAGACCATCAGGTGATGATGCAAAGACTATGCAGGTGAAGATCATCAGCTTCCTGCACTTCAGGTATCTTCATTTATGCAGCATTCTTCTGGAACCTCCATGGTACCATGCAACTGCTACTGTGACTAGAGCTGGGTGGACTGTTCCATGGGAGATCTGGACCCCTGAATCAAACCCGCAATCCATGGACCCAGGAAAAATATGGACTTCACCACAGAAGTCTGGTTCTGGGTCTGTGGAAATGCCATTTCTGCCATTTTGTTTATTGTTGCCATGGGGATGCCATCAGCATGTTTGCTACATGTACAGGCGGCCAGCTGCATCCAATCAGACAACAGACAGTCACATGATGCACTCACAGTATATAACCATGCTGAGTGCACAACATGGCCCAGACAAGAGAGGAGGACAGCTGGATGAGCAGGGAGCACCTGGCAGAAACGCTGCCAGAAAAAGTTGCCAAACAAAACTAAAAAAAACCCCACAAATATAAAAAAAATATATATGAAGGGAGGGAAGAGAAACTAGGGAGAGTAAGAGAAATGAGACTTACAGGGGCAAGGGGGAGAGAAACTGATCATCGGGGGAGGGTGATGGCGGGTCGAGAGTTGGGACTTGGCAGGACTGAAAAAAGGAGGAATCCAGAAGGACTGGGGAGATAGTGGTGGCCTGGGTGGCTACTAGTGGGGGATGCTAAAGGCAGGCAGTGTGGTAGTGTTTCTGTATGTACATGAGCAAGGCAGGCTGGCAAAATATTTGAATTGTGCCACTGCAGAAGATCCAGAGGGAGAGAGGGAAAGACTACTGAAGGCCCAAGAGAAATTTTACAGTTACAGAAAATCCAAAATGAAAGTTTTTTTTTCTTTTCTTAGCCTTAGACAGTGTAGCTGTGTACATGAGCAAGGACAGGCTTTGACTTGTTCAAGTCCAGATCCAGAGGAGAGATGGAGAGACTACTGTGGGGGCCCAAGAAAGATTTTAAAGTTACAGAAAATCCAAAGTGAATGTTGTTTCTTTTCTTGGCCTCAGACAGTGTAGCTGTGTATACATGAGAAAGGGCAGGCTGGTAAAATCTATGACTTGTGCCATTCCAGATCCAGAGGGGAGAGGGAGATACTACTGGGGGCCCAAGAGAGATTTTATAGTCACAGAAAATTCCAAATGAAAGTTGTTTTCTTTTCTTGGCCTCAGTCAGTGTAGCTATGTACTTGAGAAAGGGCAGGAAGGCAAAATCTTTGTCTTGTGTCATTTCAGATCCGGAGGAGAGAGGGAGAGACTGCTGGGGACCCAAGAGAGATTTTATAGTTACAGAAAATCCCAAATGAAAGTTATTTTTCTTTTCTTGGCCTCAAACAGTGTAGCTGACTGTGTATATGAGAAAGGGCAGGCTGGCAAAATCTTTGACTTGTGCCATTCCTGATCCAGGGGAGAGAGGGAGAGACTACTGGGGCTCCAAGAGAAATTTTACAGTTGCATAAAATGCCATTTTATTTTCCTGGCTTCAGTGTGGCTGTGTGTAGAGAGCAAGGGCAACATGGTGGCAAAATAAATCTTTGACTTGTGCCATCAAGTCATGAATCACAATCACTTGTGAACATTCATTCACAATCTCATCCAGAAGGGAGAGAGAGAGAGAGAGACTGCAAGGGGGCTGACGATAAATATAACAGTCCCAGAAATCCCAAATAAAATGTATTTTCCTGGCTTCAGTGTGGCTGTGTGTATAGGGCAAGAGCAGCAGGGTAGACCGAATCTTTCACTTGTGACATTCAGAGCGAAAAGCGAGAGACTGCAGAGGAGCCCATGATAAATGTAACAGTCCCAGAAATCCCAAATAAAATTCATTTTCCTGGCTTCAGTGTGGCTATGTGTATAGGGCAAGGGCAGCAGGGTGGCAAAATAAATCTTTGACTTGTGATGTCCAGAGGGGAGAGAGAGACACACAGAGACTGCAGGGTGGCCCACAATAAATGTAACAGTCGTAAAAATCCCAAATACATTTTTTTCCTGGCTTAAGTGTGGCTGTCTGTACAGGGCAAGGGCAGCAGGGTGGCAAAATAAATCTTTGACTTGTGCCATCCAATCATGATTCACAATCACTTGTTAACGGTCATTCACAATTTCATGTATCAAAAAAATTGCTGTTCAGACAAACAACATACAAATTAATGCGTTTGTGCTGCTGGCTGTGAGTGGCCCAAGGAATAATCAGACTTTGTGAATTGTAGCAGGCTGTTTACAGTACAACACAAGTAAAGTGCAAGTACTGTACACACAAGTGTCATCCTCACTCATTCCCCTTTATTCCTGCTTTTATCATTAGTTTTATAGTATATCATGTTACATTACGTAAAAGCATTAACCACCCCCCAGTGTGGGACTGTGCTGCGTGCGGCTATCAATCAATCAATCAATCTTTATTTAACTAGGTGAAACACCACTGAGGTAAACTCATTTGCAAGGTGGACCTGGACATAAAACAGTACAGTATCACAAGAAAGAAAAAAAAAAGCAATACATCAGGTCAAACACATAGCACAGTGTTTTTTCAAATGCATAGTAATGACAATCCGTACATGAAGAAACAAGATTGTTATTTACAGAATCTACAATAAATCATTTCTGAATGTACAATAAAAACATAAAACCATGTGCAAGTTTTACAATCATCCTGTAGAAAGAGCGAGAGGAGTTAGAGGGAAGTAGAGTCTGTACATATAGGAAATGTAGTGCAGAGGGACAGGTGACTATGCTCACACTAGTGATACCACATGCCCCATGCTACCATAGATCAATGGAAGCAGTCACAGGACTCCTTAAAAGAGCATGCATATAGCAGTTTAAAAGTAGACAGCTTTACAGGAAATACTAATTTCAGAGTTTTTTTAAGTTTATTCCATAGCGCAGGAAGCGCATGGCATATAGATGCCAGACCAAAATGTGAATTGGCTTTTGGGACATAGAGGAAGGTGTAAGAATGGCTTCTCAGGGAGTAACTACCTGATGTGCTATGCACCAGATGTGTCTGCATCTCCAATTCAAATTCTGAGGCACACTTAACAATTGCTGAATTTGGTCACTTAACAGTAACTAACTGTATTGTAGCAGTCAGTCCGGTAATCTTGGAAGGAAGTGGTGGTGGACTGCTGTGCTGTCAGTATGCTGTGTACAGTCATGAGTCATAACAGTAAATTTATCCCTGGCCTGTGGGTGGGAGTCATCAAAAGCACACTACATTAGTTAGAGGGATCTTTTGTTACAGGTTAGAATACTAATAAACAAGCGTTTGTCAATGCCGAATGTTGCTTGCTTGTATGTGCTGTTTAGGTTATTTGGAAGTGATAGTACCATACCTAGGAACTATTATGTGCCCCCCCAAAGATATGCACTGTGTCTTTCTGTTCAGTATTCACAGAAGAGTTCTATAACAGCTGCCTCAAGCAGCATTTCTGCTGGCGTGGAAGCACTCCAGAAGGGTCACAAGAGGTAATGACTGACCCCCTCCATGCACATCTTTGCTTGGGGTGTTAGTCCATCGACGCTGCACATCAACTGCCCTGCCCGCCACAGCCACCCTCCCAAGCCCGGCTCTCCACTTATAGTGATTTCCTGGTCACGTGACTTTCTGTTGCCTCAGAAACTAAATCCCCACTTTCCCACCTGCAGGTTATACGAACCCTCCGCCAGAGGGCTTCTCTTCCTTTCCTGCCTAAGACCTCTCCTCTGCTCTCTACCCACCCCTCCTATCTATGCTCTGTCGGCACTCTAAGTCCCCCCCACTCTACTGCTCCCTAACCAACTCAACTCTAAGTCCCCCCTGCTCTACTGCCCCCTAGCCAACTTCACTATATCTCAGCAGCACCCGATTCCCCTCCTCTCTCAGAACACCTCTCCCCCCCTCTCTTTGCACTCCCTCTCAGCCACTACTTGGAGTCACTACCATGCACCCCATTCAAGCCTGCCATCTGGCACTTGGGTTAATATCCCAGTACTGACACTGTAGTGCAGCATGAGAGGGGTGCTGCACTTCTGAGGTGCCGTCTTCCGGATGAGACGTTAAACCGAGGTCCCATCTGCCTGGATTGGAGGTAGTTCAGGTGGATGTTAAAGATCCCATGGCACTTATCGAAAAGAGTAGGGGAATTTCCCCGGTGTCCTGGCCAAATTTCCCTCATTCACTAAAAATACCACCAACAGCTTAATCTGGTTCAAGGTCAGTTGGCATTCATCTGTATCCCCCTCCTCTGGGTCGTGCCTGAAAATAGGCAGGATTTGTCTAGTGCACTTACCTGGTCAACAAAAATGAAATAAATAAATTATCCAATCTAAGTCACTCTGCACTCTGGAGAAGGTCTCGTCCTACAAATATCTAGGTGTTACTTTCAACACTGCCTCACTTTCCATCACATCAGCACCCTCACTTCTGCTACCAATGCACGTATTGGCCTCCTTTATTGCCAGAAGGACTGTCTACCACCAGAAACCCTAAGACTAGCCCTTACCTCTTCAGTCATGTCCCTGATTGACTATGGGCTGCTGGTCTATGCTGCAGCTGATGCCACAGCCATTGGTAAAATAAAAGTGTTCATTAACAAAGCCTGCAGGCTCCTAACTGCCCTGACCATACAATGCACGCATGCACTCTTCACTCCCTCACCCAAATACTTAACTTTGATGAGAGAGTCCAGTACCAGACCTGTCTCACGGCCAAAATATCCCTTCTTGGTCTGACCCCACCAGGATTATCTACCTCTCTAATCACCGCCGCCCCAGCTGTGAACACGCGGAGCTTGGCTAAAGCTGCCCTGGCTATTCCCAGAGTCAGGACCACATTGGCCCAGAGATCTTTCTTGTCAGGGCCCCCACCTGGTTTAACTCCCTGCCCCCATCAATCACCAACCAAGCCACACTTGGCCCCTTCAAAGCAGCCCTCAAAGACCGTCTGCACTTGCACCTGCCCACAATAGGCCTGCCTCCTGTGTCTTTGGCGGCTTCCATATGCCCGCCACCCAGCCCATCTCTTGGTAATGACCCAACAATCAAGCCCACCCCCACTGACAAGTCTCATCAGGCTGCTCCATTAATCTCTAAACTCCTGCTCGCATGTGCATGTGCAGGTGGTGGTGAAGTATGTTTTAAGTGTGTTTTATGTGATTAATAATGACAAAGCCTAAATCTCCAGGCTGCGTATTTCCCAGAACAGTAATATGGTCCTACGATGTATGGACATGTTTAGCTAACAATCTGTATAAGCCTCCTTAATTGTTATAATCTATTATGCTACCTCTGTACAAAATATGTTATTTCCACTCTGTGACATACTGTTTTGTTTATCCTGCTGTGTTATGTTGCATATTGTTCTTTGATGTGGAGCCTTTGGAAATGAGTCTTTGACACAAAGGTTTGTAATTCCAATATCTTGAAATAAATAAAATAAATAAGAGGGGGAAGGGCAAGGGCCACATCAGTACAGCAGTTGACAAGGGGGTGAAGAGGTGGACAGTAGTCAATTCACAGGCAAAAGAGTCCTGCAAGAGCTCACTAAACTGAAGGTGGACAAAGCAATGGGACCAGATGGCATACACCCAAGGATATTAAGAGAACTGTGAAGGGAGATAGTAGTACTTCTGGCAGCCATGTTCACTGAGTCATTCAACACAGGGATGGTACCAGAGAATTGGAGGAGGGCACATATGGTCCCTCTACACAAATCCGGCAGCAGGGAGGAAGTGGGGAACTATAGGCTGGTCAGCCTCACCACAGTAGTGGGGACGATCATGGAGATATTGCTTAAAGAAAGGATAGTGGGGCATCTAGAAGCCATCAGAGCCCAGGACCACAGGCAACATAGATTCACAGTGGGGAGGTCATGTCAGACAAATCTGGTTGATTTCTTTGACTGGGTGACAAAGAAAGTAAATCAGGGTGGGGCAGTGGACAACTCTTACCTTGATTTCAGCAAAGCCTTTGACACTGTTCCACATAGGAGGCTGATAAACTAGTTGGGCAGGCTGGGCATGGGGGAAAGGGTGGTAAACTCAGTTAGAAACTGGTTAATAGACAGGCGGCAGAGAGTGGTGGTAAATGGGGTTCAGTCTGGGGAGAGGGGGTGATCAGTAGGGTGCTGCAGAGATCGGTCCTGGGGCCAGTCCTGTTCCATGTCTTCATTAGTGACATTGCAGAAGGGCTGAAGGGAAAGGTCTGCCTGTTTGCAGATGACACCAGGATCTGTAACATAGTGGATACCCCAGAGAAGGTGGAGAAAATGAGGAGGGACCTGGGGAAGCTTGAAAATGGTCTGTGGACTGGCAACTGAAGTTTAATTCAAAAAAGTGCAAAATTATGCACCTGGGACACAGAAACCCTGGGGAAAGCTACAGGATGGGAAGGGGGAGGGAAGCTGTTGAAAGTCACAAAGAAGGAAAGGGACTTGTGGGTTCTTATTTCTGATGACCTGAAAATGTCAAAGAGCTAAGGCAACTGGGAGAGCCAGTGACATGCTGGGGTGCATAGGCAGGGGTATCACCAGCATAAGGAGGGAGGTAGTGATGCCATTATATAAAACCATGGTCAGGCCTCACATGGACTACTGTGTACAGTTCTGGAGGTTGCATCTTTGTAAGATATTAACAGGCTGGAGATGGTCCAGAGAAGGGTGAATAAGATGGCACAGAACTTGCAACACAAGACTTATGAGGAGAAATTAAGGGACATCAATATATACTCACTGGAAGAGAGAAGGGAAAGAGGGGACATGATAGAAACATTCAAGTACCTCAAGGGTATAAACAAGGTGTAGTGGGGAGACATTTTCCAATACAGGAGGAGCACAAGAACGAGGGGGCATGACATGAAATTGGAAGGTGGGAGGTTAAGAGGGAATGTGAGGAAGTTCTTCTTCACAGAGAGCATGGTGGACATGTGGAATGGTCTGCCTCAGGAGGTGGTGGGAGTGAGCACTGTGGATGGATCCAAGCATGCTTGGGACAGGCATGGGGAACCATATAGGTACAGCAGCGAGTGGGTCAGAAGCAGTAATCCAGTACAAGGGCTTACAGGCAGACTAGATGGGCCAGGCAGTTCTTATCTGCTGAAAATTTCTATGTTTCTATGTCTGTCTCTCTTTCTCTTATGAATTAGACAGACAGTGAGAGACACACAAGCATATGCCACTTGCATGTGCTGTTTCCCACTATATCCTCCCTAACTCACTACTATCGACAGACACCAGAGAAAGGACACAGCACACATTGTCTCTTCAATGCTGCTCCCCCAGTGTCTCTGTCACTCTCTTTCTCTCTCTCTCACTGTTACTCTCCCTGTCTTGCTTTCTCTATGTCACTCTCTCTCTCTCTCTAAGCACAGAGCTCCATTCTTGAATGTTCGGGGGGGGGGAACTCAGTTGCGCTCTCTCATTCTCTGTCACTGGGATGGGGGGATATTGGCAGAATGGGACACAGAGAACATGTTGTATTGGAGGTGGGAAAGCAGGAGGGAGAGGGAGAGAGAGAGAGAGGAGAGAGAGAGAGAGAGAGAGAGAATACACACACAGGTCTCTCCTGAACACAAAGTGCAGCACTGTTCTGTACCAGGGAGCAATGGGAGGCCACAGACAACAACATCCCAACGTTTTCTATCTTGCTGTCTCACAAGACATTTCAGCCATGGTGCAGGTACAGAAGAGTGATGATGCTGTCTCTCACTCTCTCTATCGTCTGTGCACTGAGGGTGGGGAATGGGCAATGGGGCAGCCACAGTTGGGGGGGGATTGCTAGGAAAGGAAACTCTGGGTGGCCACTGTCATGCTCGCTCTCTCCTCTGCTGTCCTGTATTACAGCCTGTCAGAGGGCTCTGTACTGCTGATCATTGCTTCCGCTGTTTCTGCAGACAGACATAGACAGACAGACAGAGATGCAGCACATTGCTGCAACTTTGGTACTTACTGTCTCCCACTGTCTGTCTGTCTCTCTCTTTCTGTTTGACTTACACACCAGACCGCATGACAGCTGTCACTCTTAACTACCTCGTTGCCCACTCGGACTGCTGATTATCTGCAAACTGGACAGGGTAGTGGCAGGCAGAACACACACAGACACTCTGTCTTCTAGCTCACAGGCTACACAGCTGCCATGCATGTCTTGCAATCTTGCACTGTGTGGTGTTTCTGTGTCCTCTAGCCACCACTCGTCATACAGACATGAGATTGCCGTACCATTGCCTGACATTGTCTCTGTCCTGGTCACTCTCTCTCTCTCTCTCTCCATCACACTGCACAGTGGGATCACTTCACCTGGCTTGTCCCCATTGCAGTTTCCCAATTTTGGGACATAATCTGTCTGTGCCACTGGACTGCAGTCTGAAAATGCAATCTGACTGCACACGGCATGGACTGGGGCCTCAGACACTTCAATATGTGCAGGACAGTACTGATTTCACCATGGGCTTGGTGCCTGGTGGTCCATGGGGTGGCTGAGTGTGTACACAAAAGTTAATTGTGCTCTGGTTGCACAGAGGTCTGCATTATCGCACTGTTGGGTGCTGCCACACAGTCTATCAAATCCATTCAAAAGAAGAATTGTACAGATTTGCTTTAAGAAAAAAAGAGTATTCTTAGAGCTGGAGGAATATTTGGAGCACTACCGGAGTATTCTGCTATTCACAAAATGCATGCACAGTCTAAGTCTGCCATCCACTCTGGCTCTCGGAGCATATCAGATTTCAGCTCTTACAGCAATGCTTGTCCCATGGAGCACTAGGCAGATTTGTGGTGCATCATTTAAGCTAAAGCTTCTCTGGTTCCTCCCACACAGCTTAGCCAGTCATGTTAGCACGGTCACTGGAGCCTGGCTCAAAGAAATGCAAAACATGAGGAGACAGGAGGGTCAGAGGGACAACAAGGGAGAAATGAGGTATGGAGAACACACAAAACAAAAGTGTGTGCATGGGAGAAGGGAGAGAATGCAAGGAAAATGGAGCGTTGGAAGAGAGGGGGGACGGCTTTATGTATATGAAACGGAAGAAGTGTTCTCTCATTGGAGCACTTCATTTGTTTCAAGTACACAAAGTTTCCACCCAGAAACTGTAAACCATTGTCATACTTAGCTTGCATGATAATTGGTCAGTCAAGGATGAGCCCAGTGCAGCTTGACCTGCATTGGGCTAGGCAGTGACACACCTCTGCAATGCCGTATCTGTAGCAAAACATTTCTTGTGTAACCGCAAGCAACATAAAAAGGAAGAGAAAGGCAGACAGTGGATGTAATTAGGGAGTAGATTCAGTATTCTGAAGCTTTGCTAGGTGGAGGAGGGGAAGGCCCCCCACCACCGAAGCCACCTCACAGTTCAGACCGATACCAGTATGTTTGCTTGCCTTGCAAATGAACACACACATTTGTTAATGCCGAACAGTTGCTTGCTGGCATTAGCAGTGGAAGTGCAGGAGTCAGACAGATGCAGTGTAGGAATGGCAGTGAAGTATTGAACTGATGCCAACTCCACCCCCACCCTGCAGAGATGGACAGGCATTGGGGTGTGCCTTTGGGTCATCACCCATAACAGTCACGGCATTTCATCTCACCCTACCCTGCAGACACTTACAAGTGTCGAGGTGTGCCTTGGGGTTTTCGGGCTTTACATTCACCTCATTCCATAAGGAAATATGCTGAAATGGATGCAGTATAGGAGAAGGGGTGAACTCTGGGGCCAAAGAGTCCATGGCACACCTCGATGCCTGTCACTGGCTGCCGGGTGGGGTTGGGGGTGGAATGGCGTGAGCATTACTGTCGACAATTCAAGTCACACCCCTGATGCCTGTCAGTCCCTACAGGGTAGGGAATTATGGTTGGAAACCCTAACACCCTGGACATTTCTTGGTATTTTTACTCCAAGTTTTCAACATGGGCTTTTTGTGACCCCACCGCATGAACAGTGACACTATCAGTTCATTAGCTGAAATGTGATTTTGCACAGTGACTGCACCATTTGGCATCACAGGTGTGAAAACACATTTCAAACAGGATGTGAAAAATGACAGCTCTACTGTTCATGAGGCGGTGTTAAAAAACTGGTAATGCTGAAAATCTGGAGTAAAAATATAAAAAAAACTGGTGAAATCACTAGCGTGCATAGAAACTGCGTGATGCACACCTGTAATTATTTGGGGATTTTTACACCAGATTTTCAACATAAGCATTTTGGGATTTCCACTCATGAACAGTGTCACTGTGATTTTCTTAATCTGTCCCGAGCACTGATTTTCCACAGTGACCGTGCTATTCTGTGCCAGAAGTGTGAAAACACATTTTGGCCAGGATGTAAAAAATGGCAGCTGTACTGTTCATAAGGAGGTGTGGAAAAATGTCAATGTTGAAAATCTGGAGAGAAAGTATTACAAATTCGTGAAGTTATGCGGGTGCGTAGAAACTGCCAATGCACGCTCGTAACACAGTCATTTTATGGACTTTTGTCACCAAATTTTCAACATAGGCATTTTAAAACCTCTACTCATGAACAGTGTCACTGTGATTTTCTTACTATGTCTCGAACATTGATTTTGCACACTGACCGCGCTATTGTGCGCTACATGTGTGAAAACACATTTCGGGCAAGTTGTGAAACATGACAACTGTACTGTTCATAAGGAGATGTGGTAAAATGACTATGCTGAAAATCTGGAGTGAAAATATTAAAAATTCTGAAGTTACTAAGGCAGTATTGTTTGGGAATTTTTCACCAAATTTTCAAAATAGGGTTTTGGGGGCCTACCTTATAAACTGTGACACTGTCATTTTGTTAATCAGTCCCAAAAGGTGGTTCCAGGCAGTGACTTTGAAATCACCTTTCAGGACTGAATAACAAAATGACAGTGACTGGGTTCATGAGGTGGGGTAGCAAGAGCCCCATGTTGAAAATCTAGTGAAAAAATTCCTAAAAATGGCTGAGATATCCACTTAAGTTGAAAAAACCTATTAATGCCATTATACAGCTTACCTGCATTTCTTCAGTTCACGGTTGGCTTTGAAGAGTGCAGACGTGTTCCCGGTCCACTGAAGATCATCGTGCCGGGCTCCGGAGGTAAGTATGGAGTGAAGGTGTATGTGGAGAGGTGGGTGTGCAGAGGGTGGGCGGGGGTTCGGCGGGGGGTGCCACAGACAGCGCGGGACCATTTTCTTTATTTTTACAGGGTATTAAAAAGAAAAAAGAAAAAGGACACCGCAGGACAATTGGCACGTTGGGGATGGGCTCCCAGTGTGCCACCTGGATGTTTGTTGGACAAGGGGAGTGGAGCCAATGGAGATTGTCACCCAGTTGGCCATACAGTGTGCTGGTGTGGTGCATGAGCCGAGTAGGGATTGGGCACCCCCCTTGGCACACAACAAATGGGGGGTGCATCATGCTGACGGGGATTGGGCTACCCCATCGACAAATGAACTGGGGAGGGGATCATGCCGACAGGGGATTGGGTACCCCCCCATTGGCTTTTATTTATTTATTTATTGAAATGTTTCACCAGGAAGGCACACTGAACAGTGGGTGGCGGCTTTCTGTCGGCTTCGTGGGGACTGTGAGAGGCTGATGGAGAAGCCGTCACCATGGGGACACCACACAATGCAGCTTGTAATTGCCTACTGCAGTCAAGGATGTCCCACAGCAAAAACAGCTGATTGCGTAGTGATGGGGCACTCCCTGATTGCAGTGGCTGAGTTTCTTTGATCTTAGTGGCATGCTCATTAACTGCCTTCATCAACAGCCTGCTCCTCTATTCGCCAAGGCAGAGACCAGCCCCAGAACGGACTGCTGCCATTCAGCACAACACTGCTACGCCTCCACAACCTGCTTTTGTGAAGGAAGCTGGCACAACGTGTTTCTTGCACATGCATGCAAGCAACACAAAAATGAATCAATGTGTTGATG
This sequence comes from Neoceratodus forsteri, assembly GCA_016271365.2. NCBI lineage: Eukaryota > Metazoa > Chordata > Ceratodontiformes > Ceratodontidae > Neoceratodus > Neoceratodus forsteri. The sequence goes on along the minus strand of CM057449.1, from coordinate 1,267,093,322 downwards.
AGGTGCATTCTATTTCTCAGGTAGGTAGTGGCACTGCAAACAGATAGCAATCAGCCTGAAAAGGGAAAACAAAATCAAACTGCAAAAAGTGATTTTTTCACCTCTAAGGTTTCATCTTCCAAGCGAATGCTTGAATCCAAAAAAGGTGAATGTCTCTGATCATCATCAGTCCCAAGTAAAGAAAAGTTATGTAGTTAAAAAACTAAAGGTGTGGTGGGTACCACTCGCAAAGGCACCCAACAATATGGAACAATTGCATACTATGCTACTGCCAGTCCCTCATTCAATTTTTCTGAGGTTGAACCCAACGAGGGTAATAATAGAGGTGAAGAGAATGATCAGGCAGCACAAACCTTACTGGAGGGGATGGAAATTACAGATGAGGAAGAAATAGGCAGAAATGTTTTGGTTGTGGTTGGGAGCAGTGGGAATAAACCACAAGAGGAACAGGCCCAAGAAAAATCTGAGGGAAGGGGAGACCCTAAAATGGTGACCAAGGTGCAGTGCCTTCCTGGGAAAAAAACTGAAAAAATATCATCTACTTTTGGTCATACTTCTCTGTTAGTGTTTCCAATGAGTTGGTAGCAACATGTGCTATTTGTAATAGGTCAATCAGCAGTGGTAAGAAGAAAGGAGCACTGGGAGCTTCAGCACTGAAAAGGCACCTAGACAGATGTCATAACATTACTGAGATGTCCAGTTGTGAGTCTCAAAGAGAAAGTGACAGTGATAGCTCACTACACTCAGGGGTAACTCCCATAAATGAAAGTAGTGTCAACCCCCTCAGCACTACTGAAACACCTCCACCACCACTTCCTGCCATTCTAAGGACTCCTCCAACAGTTACTTAAAGTGACCATGTGTTCAAAAGCCATCCTCCTCCTTCAAGGAGACAGCTTATCATCTCAGAAACATATGAGTGTAAATCCAAATATGCCTCGACTCACCCTGTTGCTGTTAAAATAACCCCAAAAAAATTTCAGAAATGATAGCTGTTGATTTGCTACCATATAATGTGGTTGAACAAATTGGATTCAGGAGCTGCTTGAGTACCTCAAACCTCAATATAGTATACCACCATGGAAATACTTCTCGACAACAGGGATTCCAGATCTTTACAATGTTGTATATAAAAAATTAAGACGCACATTGTGCAATGCTGTTAGGAGAGTGGTGCATCTCACTACAGATATCTTATCAAACTGTCAGCATGAACCCTACATGTGTATCACGGCACATTGGGCATGTTTCGATAATTCACGTGGGACTGGGGACAGTGAAGCATTGTAGTTTGCTGTTCTAAGAGTGTTTTATTTTCCATCTGAACGTACCTCATACAACATCAATGAAGAGCTCCAAAAAACAATACAGCAATGGTTTACTTCACAGGTACTGTCAGTTGGCTTTATAGTTGCAGATAATGGGTCCAGCATAAGGAATGCCTTGGAGGATGGGGGTTTTGTTCACATCCGCTGCTTTGCGCATTGCTTAAATTTAATAGCACACAGTTTTCTTGATGGTGACAGGTAGATTAAGGCTCTTATTAGCACTGCTAAAAGACTAGGCACTCATTCCAGTCACTCAAGCAAAGCCCATCACTTGTTTGAAAAAACAGAGCAGGAGCACAATTTGCCTTTGCACAGACTGATCCAAGACATTTCTACTTGATGACATTCAACCTTTTATATGTTACAAAGGCTGCTGGAACAAAAGAAAGCTGTCAGGCAGTACACCTTAGAAAATAAAATTGGTGATGCATACATCTATATTACTCCACCACAGTGGGCCATGCTAAAGTTTCTAATTTTCCTGCCATTTGAGGAAATCCCCAGGGAGGTTTGTGCAAACACAACAACTCTCAGCCAGGTGATACTCCTAATAAAAATTTTAAAATTCTGATTAAATCTGATTAGGGAAAGGTTAGAGAAGCAAGACAGTTCCATGGTCACACAGGCTGCCAGTGGTGCTGCTGACACATGCAGGTTGCCCCCCAGAATACAACAAGATCTAATGAGATGTATGATCAAAAAAGTTGAAGAAGATGACAGACTATGTAAAATGCTTCATTCTGAGTACTACATTAAAGCAACAATCTTGGACCCACCATACAAATTGAAACAACTGTTGAGTGATGATGATGACACTTGTTTCGAGATAAACAAACAAGAAATAATTGACGAGGTACGTGCTGTTGGGGAACAGAGTACAACAGCAGCACCGCATTCAGAATCTCCTTCATGGCACAGCACAGCATCAGGTGGCCCATCCTCTACTATTGCAACATTCTCTCCCTCTTCTTTCTCAGCCACTGCAGCCAAATCTTCTTCTTCACCACCAGCCAAGCATAGCACTGTCCCACAGTCACTTGGTTCAGTTTCATGTCTCTGAAGTCACTTAGAAGATATAACTGTAACATCTTCTTCATCTGCCTCTTGTAACACAGCCTCAGCACAGACCATTGTTGAAATGTACCTGGCAGAGCCCAATATCAGCTGGAATGCTGATCCTTTGCAATACTGGAAATCCAAACAAAATATGTGGCTTGCTTTAGTAAACATTGCAATGAAGTACATGAGTTGCCCTCTGACTAGTGTCTGTTCAGAATGATTGCTTAGTTCGGCTGGTAACATCCTTACTGGCACACGATCCTATTTGGCACCAGAAAATGCTGAGTGCCTCACATTTCTCAAAGTCAACATTCCTCACTTTAATTTCAAATACGATACCTGAATAAAACGTACACTGACTGCTCTGAGCAGGCCTTATCCACAAAACACTTTCAAGAATGCCTGTGGTGAACATCTCTTGTGAATAGGGTCTACTACATGAGGTAGCAATTATATTCAACAAGTCAGGTCAGGACAGACTAGGCCAGGTCACTGTTACTTGAATGATCATAAGAGCAACACAGAATAAAAAAAAAAAAAAAAAAACTTCAGTGGGTTCAGAGTCCAGATACAGCAAGCAACTGCAATTCATGTCGTAAACTTGTGTGGTGGTACAGTACCTGGTACCACCATCTGATCTGGAAGGTAGGGTACTGCTGTCTGTTACTACTACTACTACTACTGTTATCACTTTTTGTCTTCATGAGTCACAATTACTACTTGTTAGTTTTTGTCCTTACTCTAGTCCTTACTACTACTGCTTGTTAGTTTTATTTGCCCTCAGCAACTGCTTCTGACTGTATTGTTTTAATTTTTGTACAGTGCATGGCTTAGCAGATGCCTGAAACCCAGAACTGAATACTCACTGTATATTTCTCACGTCCCCCATATTTGGCTGCAAATATGTCACTGAAAAAAATGCTACCAAGTTGAAAATTCATATAATTTCTTTCTTGTTTGTGTGTACGTGGTATGCTAGCCTGGTTACATCTCACTTATAGTAATTGGGCTGAGATTATTATATTACTATATTTTATTTTTGATACTTAAATTACTTGGCAGTGGCTGGCAGCAATTGTGGAACTAGGAAGGATGTAATTGTGTTGTGCGCCTTGTCATCAGGTCTTCAGGTGGCAGTGGCAACCTTTTTTATGACTACACTGCCTTGACTGATGCAATGAATGACTGGCTACCTGCCTGGCTGGTGGTGATCACTATGTCTTTCGTTTTTCTTCTTTAAGGATTCAGCATGTTAATCAGATTCAGTAGACGTAGTCGTAGTACTAGAAACATTATCACCTCTTGGACCAGGTGGTGTACCATATACCACAGTACACCGGGGCATGTAAAGCAGTTGCATCATTCACATGGGTAGGGTGGATGTGCTCTCTTAGTTCTGCTCATTTAATCATTCACATCCATTTCTTCGGCATGTTAAGCTCAGACTGGAACATCCATCAAAATAATACCCACACAGCACCATTAATAAAAAAAAATCTTTAACTGCCTGGCAGTGTCTGCAGTGCTTGGTTGTGCTATGATATAGGTATTGCATCTGTCTGTCTGTCTCTCTCTTTCCATCTTTCTCTGTCTCTCCCAGCATATTCATGTCATGAACCGAGCAGGATATGCCATCCCACCATTGTAGGCCAGCCATGAAGGGGCTAGTAGTGAGTGATTACTTTTTTATTTAGCAGTTTTACATTAATTTTTATACAAATAATCCATTAAAGTAATTCCTTTGGGCTTCTGTGTCAAATGTGACCGACTTTGGCCACTTTTATGCATTTTTTCAAATTTTTTCAAATATTTGTCAACAAATCAGAATTAATCAGAACAAATCAGAACCTCACCGTGTTCCCGTTCTTATTTAATAAGGGTCAGAACTTCACGGAGTTCTCCAAGCCCTAACTGCAACTGCCTTCCAGCCAGCTGTAACGCTCCTGTGCAGACATCAAAACCGTGAGTACCTCAAGTTGTGGTTGTGGGGAGTTTCTTGTGGCTAGCTAGCTAGTTAGAATCTGGGCCCACCCCTGTCAGGACTGTTGGGAAATGAATATAAAAGCTGGGACAAAGCAAAGGTCTAAGGGGTTATAAGCTAAAGTGAAAGCACAGACAAAGCAAGTTTAATGTGTCACAAGGGAAAGTGAACATTGGGACAAGCCAACTTTAAAGTGTTTCAAGCGAATATAAAAGTTTGAGACAGAACAAGTTTTAAACTGTTGCAAATTTTAACAAGTTGTTGGGCCTGATGAAAGTTCTCAGGCCTGCATCTTTATTTGGTGTGGTACCCATTGCAGCAAGGACATTAAGGGTGCACCATGGAGTGGGTAACCCCGAGACTGAGTATAACTGTGTGGGAAGTGTTTAAGAAAGGTTTTGCTGTCATTTACATCTCTTTTCCCCTTTCTCCAAATAAATTGTTTTTCTGTTTGCATGTTAATACTTATGGTTGTAAATTTATGTGCTTCAGTTACTGTGTGTGTGTGCGGGGGGATGTTATTGAGTGGGGAAGTGTACTGGGGGAAATACTGTTATGTCCTGTAGAGTGGTAACCTGTAAGTTTTCCACAGGTATTCCATGCCACTGCCCCAAGTGGAGGCACCGCACCAACAGATTGCACAGTTGCAGAACCCGGCCAGGCCCCTCGTAAATGTGTTCCATGTAAAGACAGAGGGCCCCAGAGCAGCCTAGGTGAGTCAAAGGGCTGTTAACTAGTTAAATATTCGGTTGCCAGGGGGTAGCTAGGCAGAAAAAGAGTGTGTGGTGCAGCTTAGTCTGGGATGTGGTGCTGCCTGCTGACTGTAGGTGGGGACCCTCTCCAAAGGGCATAAAAGGGACTTTGGCACCAAGAGAAGAATGGAAAGAAAGAGACAGGAAGAGAAGAGCCGGGGGGTTCATCCCACATGTTCAGCTGGAGGGCAGTGGCAGGGCCAAGGTGATCCATTTGCTGCCCTGGTCCAACACCTTTGATGACCTGCGATGTGAGAGTGACAGTTCAGGTGTGTAGCAAAGGAGAACAATGGAGCAAAGCAGAAAGGGCCTGTCAGTGCATTTGGGAGCCGAAGCCTGGGGGAGAAGAAATTAAAAGGGAGGCCCACCAAGTGAACTTCAGCACCTTGGTAGAGTAAGCACCGACAGGGCCTAAAGGCCTAAAAGAAAGAAAGATTGCCTCTGGGTAGTTCAGTTATTGGGTCAGGATGGTTTACTGCGGGCAGGCCTGCTATGGCAAGTAGGGCCTATGGCATAGCGGGAAGTGGCAGCCTTGCCGTTGAGGGTGTAATGGTGGCAGCGTTACCCCTATTCCCCAGGCTAGAGGCTGCCGCAGAGTTGGGGCACATGGTGTGAGCCACTTATGGAGGCAGGGAAATTCTATTTGGGGGAGTGATGCTTGGGACCCCAGTGGGGTGGCAGTCCATTGGGTGGTCTGGTGTGGCACTGGCAGAGGTCCTCCTAATGAATCAGTTCAGAGGTTGGAATCGCTGCATGAGCAGAGTGTGCTGGTTAGGACTGGGATCGGGTCCGGGACACCCACAATCCCAGAATAAGGTCCAGCTACCAGCTGAGGCATTAGCAATTGGATCTCTGAAAGGGTTCTGGTGGTTCAGTTCTTGCTATAAGAACATCACATGAAAAGTACAGAATTAAGATCTAGAAGGGAAAGAAAAGTAAGCTCCATTAAGAAATAGCCCCGTGTGGAGAAGGTATAAGATCAGGCTGCAGAAATGAATTGAAGAGAATGAGAAGGGTTGGGACAGTAGAAACGTCTCATGCTGTCATAAGCCAGAGTGAGAGTAGAGGAATGGAATAGCCTGAAGAGAGAGCAAAGGGAAAGGAATGTAATTACTGCAGGGAAAAAAAGAAGGAAATTAAACATGAGTTGGTGAATTGTTTCAGTGTTAAGCTACCTCATTTAATGGTCTTTTCGGCCCTAGAAAATGCTGCCAGGAATTCTACCCTTTCTGGCTGGAGGGAGATCTGCATGAAATAGTCTGTTAGCAAAAGAGACTGTTGCAGTAGATGCCTCAGCTATGTCTGAGAAAAGCAACCCACTGTTTAATACCCCCTGCTCCATGGAGTAGCTGGTACTGTTTTTTCCAAGTTTAATTAAATCATTTTGCATTTTGATTCCAGAGTGGACACTGAATGTACTCAAAATGACTGTGCATGCTTATTTTCCTAATGAACATTGCCCCTACAGGTGAGAAGATCAGTAAGAATGGAACCTGCTTCCCTACATTTTGTGACTCCCAGTCACTAAGATCCAAGAACCCAGGTAATAAGTTATCTTTGCTTCAAATATTTTGGAAAGAGGTTGCTTATGTTTGTGAAGCACCCTTCCCCCATTTATTACCACCTCAACGCCCCTAGACGGGGGGTGGGGCTTACATTAATTTCTGGGACTGTTCTTTCTTGGCTGCAAATGCCCCCCTCCTCCCATAGTTACCATCCAAAACCCCTAGACATCGGGGGGGGGGTGGTTTACACTTATGCACACATACAGACAAACAAATGTGTACACATACCGATATGTACTTGTATGCTTTTATGTATACCTGCAAAATACACATACAGTACACTCATACAGTACAGTGCAGAGGGAATTATCCACTCCTTTTCATCTCAGTTTATACTGCTATTTCTCTCACATTTTTGAGAAGAAATTTCAAAGCATAAATTGATGCCAAACATTAAAGTTCTACGTACAGTAAATATTCATTTATGAACATTTGAATTAGGCAGCAGAAGAAGACCCTTTGGTCACTGAATCTGCTTGATTGCAGAGCACGTGACCTAGAGATTATATCCTGCCCTCCCTCCCTGCCAACCCTGACCATCCCCTTCACCTTGTCCCACCCTCTCTTGAACTCCCCCTGCTGTTTTTTGATTAACAACCTTAGATGGGAGATTATTACTCCCCAACACTACCTGCTCTGTAAAAGAAGAGTCTCCTGCTCCTTCGTGATTCTTACCCCTGCCAGTTTATAACAGTGCCACCTCATAGTCTTGTTTTCAATGAGCAGGAAAGGGAATTATTAGATGGGATAATCATTTAGAACTGTATTTCATTCCATAGCCTTTCTATAGTTCTAACTCTTTTTTTATGTTGTCTTGCACTCACAGCGCAGACAACATATTGTGGTTGCTTCAATTGAGAAGCGGGTTTGGAGGTGTGGTCCTGCTGCAGCCAATGGTGCCACTGCTTTTTGTGGCCGGGCTCTGTGACGCCATTGGCATAGCATGCTGTCTATGACAGCAGTTGAGAAAACGTGCTACCACCTTGAAAGAATTTAGCCGCTGCAATAAGAGACAGCCATGAAGCAGTCCCTGATTGCAGCAGCCAATTACTGTTGGTGTCCCCTGTAAGCAACATGGTGGTGGTGGCAGTGACGGGGAAGCCGAGAGACAGCTGCTGCCTCGCATAATCTTTGATTAAGCCAACGGGGGTGCCCAATCCCCTGTCAGCATAGCTCCTCCTAACTTAATTTGCTGATGGGGGTGCCCAATCCCCATCAGCATGTTCTCCCCCAATGTCTTGTGTGCTGAGAGGGTGCCCAATCCCCCTTGGCTCATGCGATCCCCCCAGTATGTGCTGACAGGAGTGCCCAATCCCAGTTGATGCCAGTTCCCCCCACCCCAAAACATGCAGGTGGCATGCTGGGAGCCCACTCCAGCATGTTATAAGTATCTGTGAAATGGAAAAACAGCCCTGCGATGTCGGTGACTTTTTTTTTAACCCTGTAAAGAAGAAAATGGTCCCTCGCTGTCTGTGGCCCCTTCCCCCAACCCATGCCCACCCACTGCGTACCCCCCTCCCCCCACCTCCTCCACCCCATACTTACTTCTGGATTTTGGTACGACAATCTTGGGTGGACTGGAACACATCTGCACTCTTCAAAGCCGACCGTGAACTGAAGAAATGCCGGTAAGCTGTATAATGGCATAAATAGGTTTTTCAACTTTGCTGCATATCTCGGGCATTTTGGGAATTTTAGCACAAATTTTCAACATTGGTTATTGGGACCCCACCTCATGAATTCAGTCACTGTCATGGCTTTATTCGATCCCGAAAGGTGATTTCGCGGTCACTGCGCGGAATCACCTTTCAGGACCGATTAAAGAAATGACAGTGCCACTGTTCATGAGGTGGGCTCTCAAAAAGCCTATGTTGCAAATTTGGTGAAAAAATTAAAAAAAATGATTGTTTTTCAAGTGTGCATTGTGCAGTTTCCAAGCATGCTCGTAGCTTTGTAAATCTGTAATATTTTTACTTCAGATTTTCAACATTGCCATTCTTCCACACCTCCTTATGAACAGTATAGCTATCATTTTACACATCCTGTCCGAAATATGTTTTCGCACTATCAGTGCAGAATAGTGCGGTCGCTATGGGAAATCAGTGTTTGGGACAGTTTAAGCAAATTATAGTGATAATGTTCATGAGCAGAGGTCCTAAAATGCCTATGTTGAAAATTTGGTGACAAAAGTCCACAAAGTAAGAATGTTACAAGTGTGCATTGCGCAGTTTCCACGTGTACTCGTAACTTTGAGATTTTGTAATACTTTCAGTCAACATTTTCAACACTGTCAGTTTTGCACACTACCTTATGAACAGTACAGCTGTCATTTTTCACATCCTGCCCGAAATGTGTTTTCGTACAACTGACGCTCAATGGCACATTTGCTGTGGGAAATCAATGATCAGGACAGATAAAGAAAATCATAGTTACAGTGTTCATGAGCAGAGGTCTCAAAATGCCTATGTTGAAAATTTGGTGAAATAATTCCACTAAATGACTGTGTTACGAGTGTACATTGCGGAGTTTGTACGTATGCTTGTAAATCTGAGCATTTTTAATATTTTCACTCAAGATTTTCAGCACTGCCATCTCTTCATACCTACCTACCTATGAATGGTACAGCTGTCATTTTTTACATCCTGCCCAAATGGTGTTTTCCCACATCTGGCGCAGAATGGTGCGGTCGCTGTGAGAAATCAATGTTTGGGACAGATTAACAAAATCACAGTGCCACTATTTATGAGCAGAGGTCTCAAACGCGTTCATGAGGTGGGGGCCACAAAAATGCTGTGTTGCAAATTTGTAGTGCAAATACCAACAAATGGCTGGGGCATTAGGGTTTCTAACCATAACGTCCCACCCTGTATAGACTGACAGGTGTCAGGGGTGTGCCTTTGCATTGCCAGCTGTCATGCTCACACCATACCATCCCCCCACCCTCAAGTCACTGACAGGCATTGAGGTGTGCCTTGGACTCTTTAGCCCCACACTTCACCCCATTCTCCTATGCTGCACCCATTTCAGCGTATGTCCTTATGAAAAGGGGTGACTTTAAAGCCAAACACCCCAAGGCACACCTCAGCACTTGTCAGTGTCTGCAGGATAGGGTGAGGTAAAATGCCATGAGCGTTATGGCCGAATAGGGTGAGTGTAAGGCCCGAGGACTTCAAGGCACAACGCGATATTTGTCACAATGCAGGGTAGGGTGAGCTGAAATGCCATGAACGCTATGTCCGATGCTCAAAGGCACACCTCAGTGCCTGTCAGTCTCTGTAGGGTGATGTGGGGTTGACGTCACTTTCATACTTCACTGCCATTCTTATTATGCATCTGTTCAGCTCCTGCACTACCAATACCAATGTCACCAAGACAACATTCGGCATTGACAAATGCTTGTTTAATGCTTCTTTTTTGTTAAAGTGCTAGTGTAACAGTACAGGCAAGACCATTGTAGACTGGCATTACAGTCAGTCATTCATAGGACACAGACACAAATCAGTATGGAGATATTTCAGAAATAACAAACGCTGTAACTGTTCTCAGTGGGCAGGGCATCATGGAGCAGAGGAATGTCTTTCTACTTCATACTCTGCTACTTGGTTTATGACATTATCACATATATGAACTAGATCTCATAGAACAAAGTCTTTAGAAATAGATAAATGTCACCCAAACATTCCATCTGTTCTGGCAATATTAGCTTCATCAGATATGTTAGCTTTCCATATCATATATCACTGTCATATTTTTTTGTCAGTCCTCAGATTTAGGGATCAGGCTCGCAACCAGTTTCAGTTATAATCTTTTCAGCTGCTGTAAGAAGTACATTTACCAATTACATCTGGTTCTTCCTTGGGGAGCACTTAGACAGGTAAGCCAAAAGGAACAGCAGAGCAGCCAGATTGGGAAAGAGATTGTTTTATATAATGTCATGAACTTCCATTCGAAACACACAACATTTTTTTAGAAATAATCTCAGAAAGTAATGAATAAAATGACATGATCAGAATAGTGTGGGACTAGAAGAGCAGGAATGCACCAGCAATGATAAAGGACAGTGACCCAACTCTATGGCAAGTTCCCAGAGCAATATTGTTTTATTGCTGTACAGGCATTCTGTATACAGTGAATTAAACTATGTATGCACATTTATTTATTATTTAGTTTTTGTTTATCAGGTAGGTGCACTAGGCAGTACAATGCCTATACTGAGACATGACCAGTGTTGGGTAAGTTACTTTTTCAATTACTTTCCATTATGTTTGGAAACTTGTTCCAGGAAGCTCTGTGCAGTCACTAGCAAGGATGGAGAAGTACTAGAAAAAGTAATACACCTTACAATTATAGTTACTTATTTCTTTTAATACAAAAACAATACAAAAATAAGAAATAACTGTAACAGATTAATTTTTTTGAAAGTAATAGGTTAGTTACTAGTTACTTTCAAATAAATGTAATCAGTTACAGTTACGCATTTCTTTTGTATAAAAAAGGACATAAGTAATTGTAACTGTAAGGTGTATTACATCTTCCAGTACTTCTCCATCCTTGCTAGTGACTGCACAAAGCTTTCTGAAACAAGTTTCAAAAGCAATAGAAAGTAATAGAAAAGGTAACTTACCCAACACTGGACACAACCCAGGAGATGTACAAGATCAAACAACAGAATCACAGTGTCACAAGGGTACAAAAGTACAGCAGTATAGACATCACCAGCAGGAGTCAAACAGTTTAGTAGTGCAAAAAAATGAAACAGTGAGAGCAAATCATATAATAACAAAAATAATAATAAACTTTATTTGTATGGCATCTTTCAAAAACAAAAGGCGCCTTAACAATATTAAAATCACAAAATAAACAAAACAAACATCACAGCAGTACAAAATATCAAACTGGTATCACCCAATAATTAGTCAACAAAAGCTTGGTACCATAGAAAAGTTTTTAATGCCTGCTTAAATCCTTCCATGGTTGTGCACTCATGTAGCTGATGGGGTAGAGATTTCCAAAGAGTAGGGGTGGCATACATGACTGCTCTAGCCCCAGAAGATTTCAGACACACCCTTGGGATCTCTAGCAACCCCTCGTTGGCTGAGTGGAGCAATCGTCCAGGGCAGTAAGGGACCAGAAGCTCTTTCAGGTAGTCGGGGCCAAGTCTGTGTAGGGCTTTTAAAGTTAGAAGACCAAATTTAAAGATGATCTGCCACTGAACTGGCAGCTAGTGCAGTCCATGCAGCACTGGCAAAATATGGCAGAACCGAGATGATCCTGTCGAAAGCCGGGCTGCTGTGTTCTGCACTAGCTGCAAGTGATGGATTTCCACCCCTGGTAGCCCTAGGTACAGGGAGTTGCAATAATCTAAATGCGAGGTCACAAAGGCGTGGATCAGAATAGGATGGTCGCTGGATGGAACAAGGTGCTTAATCCTGGAGATATTCCTCAGATGGTAGAATGACGATTTGATGACGCCTGACACCTGCAAATGCAGGGTCAGCCCTTCATCAAAAATTACCCCCAGGTTTTGCATCCGTTCAGTGGTCAGGAGTGACACACCCCAAGAAAGAGTCCAGAGGGTGAAACCCACACCCAACATCCCTATCCGGCAACCCGGATCCACAACCAATACCTCAGTCTTATCAGAGTTCAACTTTAACCAACTGGCATCCATCCACTCCTGGATTTCAGTGAGGCAGCTATTAAAGACCGAGAGAGCTCAATCCTAGTCGGGTGTGAAAGAAAGGTAGAGCTGGGTATCATCAGCATGGCAGTGAAACCTCAGCCCATATCCTCTTACAATGTCTCTGAGGGGCAACATATACACTGCAAACAACATGGAGGACAACACTGAGCCCTGAGGAACCCCACATGTTAGAGAAACTGGATCCGAGGAATAAACCCCGGACACCACTCTGAGATCTTCCAGTGAGGAATAATGTAAACCACCTGAGGACTGTACCTGACAGTCCGCAGATGAACCTCAGATGATCAAGCAGGACCCCATGGTCCACAGTGTCAAACGTTGATGAGAGATCTAGGAGAACCAGAATAGAACAGCTCCTCCAATCTCTAGCCATCAGGAGATGATTAAGCACCCGAACTAGCACTGTCTTGGTACTATGCTTCTTTTGAAATCTGGACTGAAGAGGTTCATAGATGTCATGGATGGTCAAATGGTCCTCCAGCTGAGTGGCCACTACTTTCTCAATCACCTTTCCTAAAAAGGGGAGGTTAGAGATTTGTCTGTAGTTTGCAAGGCAGTCTGGGTCCAAAGAAGCTTTCTTCAAGAGTGGTGTCACCACCACCTCTTTCAGTGAGCTTGGAAACTCAACTGTCTCCAAGGAGCACCAGATTATCTGAGCTAGGACCAGACCAATACAACCCAAAATCAGGGAAGTAGGTCCTGGATCAAAACTACAGCATGTAGGGCGCACACTCTGGGCAATCCGCATGACATCCATGAAAGCTGGCTGGTCAAAGTTACTCCAAGAAAACCGAGAGACAGCAGCCCTGCGTTGATCCACAGCAACACCCATAGAGTGTGCTAGCTGGAGCGCCGCTCAGATATCAGCCACCCTAGTCGCAAAAAATTGAGCAAGCTCATCAGACTCTTTTCGTGAAAAAGCTTTCCGGACTTGAAGACAGGCTGGGTTGCACAGTCTGTCCACAGTTCGGAACAGCTGAGCTGGTTGGTTTTGAGCAGCTGCAATCTCCCCAGACAGGAACTCTGCCTTCTTACGAGTGATTGCAGATCGACAGGCATGATAATGGTCCATTAATCTAAGGTAGTTGGCATTGAGGGCTGATTTCTGCCAGCAACGCTCTAACCTTCATCCTAGTCGCTGCATCTCCCTCAAAGTCCCATCAAACCATGGGGATCGAGGGCGAAGGGAGAGAGGACGAACACGGACAGGAGCAATGATATCCAGGGCCACCACAATGGCTGAATTATAAGCCATCACGAGGGCCTCTGGGTCACTGTTTGCCTCTGAGAGGAGCGAGAGATCTAGCACCGCCTCTAGGCCTTGAGAGCTTGTATCTCACAAAGGACGGTACCTAGTCATCTCTACGGGGTAAGCCTTCGTAGGGGGGGTGCTAAAACTATACCTAATAGTGTAGTGATCAGACCATCCAACTGGTTCCACCCCCAAGTTGGAGGCCTCAATCCCCAGGAGGAAGACTAAGTAAAGAGAGTGTCCGTGACTATGAGTAGCAGTGGTAACTATCTGTGTAAGGCCCAGAGATGTCATCAACTGGAAGAAGTGCTGACTAAATTTGCGAGAGTTCATTGTCTATCTTGGCGTTGAGGCCACCCAGGACCATCAGCCTGGGTGACTCAAATGCCATGTCAATGACGAAGTCCATGACTTCCTGAAGGAATCGCTTCTCATTTCCTGGTGGACGGTAGATGAAAGCGATCCGACAACTTACACCTACTACTACGGTACACTGAAATGACTCAGTCTCCCCAACTGGTACATTCATGAGGGTAATTTTGGTCTTGAAACAGATCGCTATCCCCCGCGATAGAATTTTGGGCGGTGTATTACCGAGTACCCAGCCAGAATTGCAGCCTCCAAAACGGGCCAGAGTTCCTCATCCAGTTGTAGTCTCAGTGATGCAAGCCAGGTCCACCGATTTAACAAGATCTGCAACAACTGCAGTCTTGTTTTTAATGGGCCTAGCATTGCATAACACCGCCCGAGTTGAATGAACCTCTCGGGCCACCAAGACTATTTGCCTACCACAATTGATAGTGTCCTTGGGTATGGAAACCAGACATGGTGGACCACGTTCCAGGTTCCATTTCACCCCAGAGTGTCTTCTGGATCTCACTACCCCAATGCGGTGGCCCCCCTCATTCATTCTCCACTGTTTATAATCCCACAATGCCCTCCTCCCACCTCTAAGCACAATACCCAGCCCCCTACAGCGCTGGTACATTGTGAACTGAAGTGGGGGAGGAAAAAAAGGGCGGAGAGCATGAAGAGCAGAGGATGAATATTGCACGACTGTGGGAGCAGGTCTCCAGCACATTTTGGTAACCCAAACAGCACTCCACAACTATCTAATTATGTACCATAAAACCAATACCAAAAAAAAAAACAGAAGCCTCAAAATCTTCAGCCCACCCCAAGACCCTCTCACAGCCTCGCGAGTGAGCAAAACAATATAATAAAAATATAACAGAAAAATAAATATACAAAACAAACACAACTGGTATAGATAAAAACTAAATCAAATTAACCACCCACCCCAAACCAAATTAGACTATAATACAATAAAAAATAAAATAAGTTAAAGTTATAAAACCACTCAGGAGAGCTTTGGTATTTCAGACCAGGCATTAGAGTCTCGGACAAACATTAGAGTCTTAGGCAAGGAGATTAATTCTGGAAGAAGGGTTTTAGTCCAAGGAAGAAAAATGATGTTCCACTGCCAAGGAGACTTCATTTAAAAAGTACAATTCACAGAAAAGGATGAATGCTAAAACAAGCGGATTGTAACTTAAGACCATGGATGTAAAACCAAAAAACTTAGATACACCTCCTCTCACTGAGGTGTAAGAAAGCAAATAAAACAGTATCTGATGATATTCAGACCCCCAGGCTCTCTCACTACCTGGAGGGCCAAAATAAAAACAGGCACTCTCACTGCCAGGTACTGAAATCTCTTAAAATAAAAGAATAAGAAGTTCCTTGCAGGTATACTTCCTTTGGAATAGATCCACCCAGTAACAGTCTGACTTAGCCAAGCAATGGCAAAAGCATAGAAACTCTATCCTATGAGGGTTGCCATCAAAAATATCTGCCCCAGCAACCATGACTCCTTGCCGGCACCAGCCCACCAACCGACTCCGCAGAGAGCCTTAGAAAACCACAGACCCACCGGCCGGCTCCCCGACCAGTACAAGTCCAATCCTCCTGAGCAGCAAGAGACTCCGGTGGCCAGACCACCCATTGATATAGGGTCTTCCTGCTGTCCTGGCATGAATCAGATCAGGCTCCAGGTCTTTTGGCACCACTTCTGTGTGTCAGCTCCAACTCCAAAAAACAACAACTTGATCTGAGGAAGATGCGCTCGAACCCACGTCCAGATTCTCTCTTGGGGGTCCCTCTCACCAGAAATCCACTCTACCATCACTCTCTGGTCCAGGAACTCACTCCCAATACTCCACTCAGCAGCCTCCATGTACTCCACAGTTTCTGTCTCCCAGCTGCAGCCCAACACAAAAACGACCAGGGGCAACAGTAGTTAACAAAAACCCCAAACTCGACAAATCACTTTCCTCTCACAGTCGGAGCAGTAGCAGGACTGAACAAATGGCTCCAGTACACACTACGAGGACAACCAAATGACCCAACAATGCTCCAAGACTCCAGGGTTCTAAACTAAATAACTCACTGTTTGCCCTTTCTATGCAATAGTACACGTTGGTTGTTCAGAAAGGGAAACAAAATAATCAAAGTGAATAAAAACAAAGTCTAGGAGATAAAAAGCAAAATTCTAGCTGCCAAGAGAAACAGCTTTTCAGCAAGCCCAGCCCGGCGGCCATCTTCTAGTATTTGTGCAATCCAACACCAGGATGCTCACTCCTAGTCTTCTATTTTAAGTTTCCCATGATCTTGTCCTGTTGGGTGATAACTGAAATTCTACAAAATCTACAATAGTAAAGGTTCTCCCACTATGTTTGTGCCAGGACGTACAGCTGGAAATCACGACGTGTAACTAGTCTTTCACCCTCTGCTCAGGTTTGAGACCAGTTACTTAAGAGTTAACAGAGTTTCTTAAAGAGAATCCATTTCTGGAAGTTTTGGAACTCCAGCATGTCTGTAGCCAGAATGCTGCCTTGTTTGATAGGCTCTGTGATGGTGTAGATACTAATGCGGGTATAGTAGCATGGATACAGTACTGCTTCCCATCCCCGGCCTATAAAGGGTTGAGGCAGAGATCTCAGTTTCAGTTCTAGTTCCAGAGGAGTTTTGAAAGACAGAGACCAGAACAGAGAGAAGCACATAGACACTTCCTGCTCTTAAAGGCAGGGAGGGGTGCTCCTTCTGGTATCCAGTGAGGATGGCAACTGAATATGAGCGACCGTCAAAATGGTGACTCATATTCAGCGCATTCCTCCTCAGCTACCCTGGAAGGATAGACACCCTACGTGAATGTGAGGGTACTACTGGGTGGGATAGTGAGGGGAAGGGGAGGGACAGGGAAGGGGTTTTGGGGGACTGGTGTGCCTGCTGCCGCCGAGCTAACCATGTGGTGTGGTGGTGTGGATGGCTAGCTCAGGTGCAGCATGTACAGGGTTTGGGATTGGGTGTGGGAAATTTTTGCCGCTGCCTTCGGCTGGGACACTTAATTATTTCCCGATGCAGGGATTTTACCCCTTCCCCGATGTGCACCCCTCTGGAGTTGAGAATCCTTATTCAGAGGGTGTGGGGCATGAAGCCCCTATGAGGGATGGGCTCAGTAGGGCACAGCCCTCCATAAAAACACTTTTTCTTTCTGGATGTTGAGTTGCCTGGGACTGTACATTTGCTTTTTCGTTGACATACACTCACCATAATTGCAATCACTATTTTGCAATCGCTATTATGACATGGAACCGCTGCTTCCCTGGGGGGGGGGGAGTAGGCCAGAGTAGGTAGACGTGCAGAGAGTGAAGGGGCCCTAATGGTTGTATTCACCAAGAGGAAGAAGAGATGTGAGTTGTGAGGAGCTTCCTTCAAGGAAGCTGCTTAAGGCCCTTGTGAGTCTGCTCCAGCTTCCATAGTAGTGAAAGAAGGGTCCTATACAGCACAAGATTGAGTAGGGAAAGAGTCAAGGAGAAATTCTCTCTTATTTGTCAGTGCTGTATGCTCCAGGAGAGGCCACATGTGTGCTGATCTCCACCAGTCAGGTATGTTTCTGTTGCCCAGGGATAATTAAGAAAGTTGGCCCTACTGTAAACTGGGATTGAGGGCAGGAAGCAATGGGAGCTGGGATTAGGTAGTGCAAAGTCAGTCCAGTCTCCAGAATAAAGGGGGCAGAGAATCCTCTGAATAAAGAGTATGAAGGATGGGGAGCTGTAACAGTACAGCACAATAACTCCTACTATGCTCTTTCTGTAAATACCGTATAATGTTGTACTTTGATGAAAGGGGAAAATAAAGTGAAAAAGGGTGCCCTAGCTAAGGGACTAGATGTACAGTTTGTTGCTCCAGAAGCAAAGAGCTATGCACTATGTATATGTGTGGTCTCCTCTGGAAGATACACATTAATAAAATTCTTGTGGCTCCTTGACTCTAAAGCTGGATATGGACAATGGGCCACATTTTCAGAGCCAGACGGATTCGCATGCATAACGATGC
Source organism: Neoceratodus forsteri (assembly GCA_016271365.2). NCBI lineage: Eukaryota > Metazoa > Chordata > Ceratodontiformes > Ceratodontidae > Neoceratodus > Neoceratodus forsteri. The sequence goes on along the minus strand of CM057449.1, from coordinate 1,267,075,283 downwards.
ACCAAGCAAATAAGTTACGCTGGCCGGCTCTGGTGCAATATTCAAACAAAATGCATGATCAGAACAGACCACAGAGTTAACATGGTGGCAGTGAGCAGCGTTTCTGAGGAGCTCCGTGTCGGCAGTTTATTCAAAAGATAAAAAGTCTGAGTTTGGAAAACTCTTTTTGACTAAAACCATATGGCTGACAAGCAGAAAGCATTATCCTCTACATCGTCAGAAGAATTTATATCTCCAATAGTGAAGCCGCTGGAAAAATTCCTCCATATTGAGTCCAGCAAGGGCGTCCATAGAATCAGCGAAGAACCAGTTTTGAGAGCCCCAAAAGCCAGTGAGGAGTTTCCTGGCTCGAAGATGAGGAAGCCGAACGCCTGTTGGCAAGGACCAAGACTCGAAGATTCTAGCTGCATAGAGTTTGACAAACCCATTCCTCCGCACAGCACTGCTCCTGAATTAGTGTTAGCTGCAACATCAAATGAAAGCACAAAAACGATTTTAACAGAGATATATAGATCTAAATCTGCTTCTGAGCTGATTAAAGATCCTGCTGGAATTCCCATTGAGTTGATGGATTCCCCTGGTCGTGTCACTAAGAAATATACGATAGATTCCTTAGGGGAAATTCTGGAGAAACTTATGGGGTGGACTGAGACTTTTGATAGACAATTTAGTGCATTATCAGAGAAAGTGGATTTTTTGCAACGGGATGGCAAGCAGAATCGTGAAAGAATTGAAGCGGTGGATAAGGAAGTTGGACAAACAAAGCTAGAAATTGAAGAAGTTTCAAATAATATATAAAGGGTTGAGGCAACAGCAGCTAGTCTTTTGAAAGAAAATTTTATGATGTTACGTAAAATCGAGAACTTGGAAAATCAATAGAGATACAGAAACTTGAGGTTTATAGGTTTGCCTCCCCTGTTGGATACAGAGTTTCAAACTATGAGGGACTTGATTAAAGATATTTTTATAAATGTTTTTGAGTTGCCAGAGGAAAATCTTCCATTTATTTCTTGAGCTTATAGAATATCAGCAAAGAAAGGAACTAATCCACACAAAGACACAGAGAAAAAATCCACAATTTTCATCACTTTGGCTTTTGAAACTGATCGTGATTTAATAATGCGTCTTTCAAGGCTTAAAGCTCCTCTTCTCTATAGGACATATAAATTTTTAATTTTTCCTGATTATTCTTTTTCCACTTAACAAAGAAGAAGAAAATTTCTGGGAGCAGAGGAGCCAAGAACAAACCGTGACGCACAGCTAGGAGATGTCAATTGCTCCATAGAGGTAGATAGGGGTTGAACTGGCAGCTGGGTCAGTGAAGTAGACAATGGCACTGAAGCAATGCATCGGTCGTCTTCTTCCAGTACAAACTGCCGCAACTGGGAGCAATGCTGTTCGTAGAGGAGGCACAGATGTGAAGGAGTCAGGGAAACTATGCAGGCCTCAGGGACCTCGGTTCAAAAATGATCCGCAGATAGAGTGTCAGCAATCTCAATGGGAGGAGCAATAGGAGAAAAAAGCAATCCAGTCTGAGATTCCAGGTTAGGCACAGAGTTAGGAAGACCATGTCTGTGTATGCTGGGCTGAACTACTAGCTGAGGATCAATAGCAGCAAGCTGAGTAGCAACAATCGGTCCACCACCACCACCGGGGTCTGGGACAGCAGCCATCTTGGCAGGCTACCAAAACGGCCAAAGGGTCCCCCTGCTGCAGAGTAGGGGAATTTCCCCGGTGTCCTGGCCAAATTTCTCCCATTCACTAAAAAATACCATCAACAGCTTAATCTGGTTCAATTTCAGTTGCTTACCATCTGTATCCCCCCTCTCCTCAGTCGCCCCTGAAAAAGGGACTTCTAGGCCCAGTGGGCTTACCAGGTCAACACAATTCAATAAATAAATCATTCGGTGCTTTCAGTGCATCTCCACTGTCAGTTCTGCTGCTTCATTAGCATTGAAACTCAGTGGCAATAATTTCTGTCCCTGACGCTAAGAAATTTCCCCAAACTGTACGCTATAAAAGACCCTGGTTAGGCAACCATTGGTGCAACAAGCATGCATTGCCATCTCAGGTATCTGAGTGCATTAGACTGCTTGAGCTTCAGTTCTGAGGTCAGTGATGTAATCAGTGCCCCTCTGGGGAAACACAAGCTAGTTGTACATGGTTCAGGAAAAAGGAAGAGGCAGCCCACTTAAAGTGAATGGATATTATTTAACAAAAAGCACATATTGTAAAATGCAAAAAAGTGCAGTTACCAAAAACACCTAAACACCAGCAGAACCCCAGGAGGGTGACTCACCAGACTCCCCATTGTTTTGTGTCACTCTGGCACTCCTACAGGGGAAGAGTCTGGTGGCTAACAGTTCCCCTATATATGATCCAGCTTTAAAGGTACAGTGGCCAAGTAGCACAATCTATGTTGGGGGTGGGGGAGGCAGGAATCACAAAACAGTGCAAATGTCATGAACAATACTTCATACAAACCATGCAATACATATCATAATAAATATGCATCTGACCAACACCAAGTTTAACAATTAATAAATGAACAATATGTTAAAACAATGATATGAGAAATTGTAATAAAAAAAGAGTGGATGTGAAGAGTGAGAGGAAGCTGGAAATGAGAAAATTAGCCACAATAGTGAGGAAGCAAAGAGACAGGACAGACAAATATGAATAAACAAAAATACCACTACCTCCTAAACAGGAGCTGCACATGCAAATTATATGTGCAAACAGTACATGGTTGCCCATCCACTGTTCTCTATATAACCAATTCAATTTCCCAGCTGTCTTAAAGCACAAAGACACTAGACAGTTCAATGAGAACAGACCTTAGCTTATGCAAATCAGTACAATGGTAATTGCACGCAGAATCCAAATGAAATGCTGAGGAAACATTAAGAATGTTAGTAGGTAGACAGACTATTTAGCCCTTATGATTCCCCATAGTAAGACTATAAATACCATTTAAACAGCAAAGAAATAGCAAAGACATGGTATACTGGAAACTATGACTGGGCTGTAGCAATACCAGATGATACTCTGTTTAGGAGAGATAGGGAGGGTAAAAAGGGAGGGGGGTTGGCTCTTTATGTCAGGGAGGATATAAGAGTGACTGAGATACAGGGATTGCAGGGTAGGGCGGAAGTACTGTGGGTCACCCTTGAGATGGGCAATGGCACAGCTATTCACATAAGCGTGATATACGGACCTCCAGCACAGGGGGAGGAGGTGGACAGGGTTCTGGTGAATCCATCCACATGATGGCAGCTAAAGGGGAGGTGCTGCTAGTAGGTGACTTCAATCTGCCAGATGTGGATTGGAGCATCCCAGCTGCTGTCTCAGCCAGGAGCAGGGACATCCTACACTCCATGCAAGGGGCAGGCCTCAGGCAGCTAGTGCTAGAGCCCACCTGGGAAGGTGCAGTTTTGGACCTGGTACTCACCGACAGGGACAGAATTATGGAAGACAGGGTGGGCGGACACCTGGAGTCCAGTGATCATTGCACGGTGTGGATCAGTATGAGTACAGTGGCAGAGTCAAGCCACACAAAGGTGAGGGTCCTGGATTTCAGGAGGACAGACTTTACTAAGATGAGAATATGTCTGAAGATTGCCCTGGTAGGGAGGAACAAATGGGGAGAAGTTGAGGAGTAGTGGGCCATCTGAAAAGAACCATCATGGAGGTGACAAATCTTTGCATTAGGCAAGTAAACAAGGGCAGGAGAAAGAGAAAACCACTATGGTTCTCAAAGGAAGTGGCTGGGAAAGTAAGGGCAAAAAATATGGCTTTCTGGAAATACAAGGAAACATAGAAGGAGAAGGACAGGATAGTGTACCTGGATAAACAGACGGAGGGAGGCAGGGAATGCAGTCAGGAGTGCAAAGGTGCAAACAGAGGGAAAAAACAGCACAGGAGGTAAAAAAAGGGGACAAGACTTTTTTATAGGTACATAAGTGAAAAGAGAAAAAACAGGTGGGATTGTAAGGCTTAAAGGGGAAGAAGGAGAGTGTGTGGAATGGGACCTGGAAAAAGCATCAATAATGAACACATAGTTTTGTTCTGTATTCACAGAACAAGAAGGTGGGGGACCACAGTTAGGAAACATGAGCAGATATGGGAGAGAGGTGGGCACCTGTCCATTTACAGAAGAAAGAGTCCTAAAAGAACTCACAAAACTGAAAGTGGAAAATGCAATGGGACCAGATGGGATACATCCTAGAATATTAAGGGAACTACAGGAGATGTTGGCAGCACCACTGGCAGCCCTGTTTAATGAGTCACTCAGTATGGGAGTGGTTCCAGAGGAGGACTGGAGGAGGATAGATGTAGTCTTTCTTCACAAAAGTGGGAGCAGGGAGGAGGCTGGAAACTATAGACCAGTCAGCCTCACCTCAACAGTGGGGAAAATTGTGGAATTACTACTTAAAGAAAGGATTGTGTAACACTTTGAATCCAGCAGAGCACAGGATCTGAGACAGCATGGATTCACAGCGGGAGGGTCATGTCAGACACATCTAATTGATTTCTTTGACTGTGTGACAAGGGAAATGGATCAGGAGTGGTGGATTTCAGTAAGGCCTTCAATACACTTCCACATAGAGGACTTGAGAACAAGCTGGTCAGCCTGAAAGTGGGTCACAAGGTGGTAAACTGGGTTAGAAACTGGTTGAGTGATAGAAGACAGAGGGTGGTGGTAAATGGAGCTCAATCTGAGGAAAAGTGGGTGACCAGCGGGGTGCCACAGGGATCAGTTCTGGGCCCAGTCCTGTTTAATGTCTTCATAAGCAACATTGCGGAGGGGCTAGAAGAAAAGGTGTGCATCTTTGCAGATGACACCTACATCTGCAACATGGTGGACTCCAGGAGGAGTGGAAAAAATGGGGAGGGACCTAGGTAAACTGGAGGAATGGTCTAAAGTGTGGCGGCTTAGATTCAATGCAAAAAAGTGCAAAATCATGCATTTGGGGTGCAAGAACCAAGGGGATGATTAAATGATTGGGAGGGGGGGAGATACTGATGGTCGCCAAACAGGAAAGGGATTTGGGGGAATCATATTGGATGACCTAAATGCAGCCAGACAGCATGCCAAGACTGTGGGGAGATCCAGTGGGATGCTGGGATGCATAGGGAAAGGTATCACCAGCAGAAAAAAGAGGTGGCGATGCCACTGTGCAGATCTTTGGTGAGGCCTCATCTGGAGTACTGTATCCATTTCTGGAGGCCACATCTCCATAAGGACGTAGAGTGGAGGCAGTTCCAAGAAGGGCAACAAAGATGGTGCGGGGTCTGCACCAAAAGTAATATGAAGAGAGAGTGGGAGACCTCAATATGTATACCCTGGAGGAGAGGAGAGACAGGGGAGATATGACAGAAACCTACAAATATCTAAAGGGCATAAATAGGGTACTGGAGGGTAGCATCTTTCAGAAAAGGAGATGTTCAGGATCAAGGGGGCATGACATGAGGTTGGAAGGAGGCAGACTAAGGGGAATGTGAGAAAGTATTTCTTCATGGAAAGGGTGGTGGATGCATGGAATAGACTCCCAGCAGAGGTAGCAGGGAACAATGCAGTGGGGGAATTCAAAAATGCATGGGACAGGCATGGGGAACCTTAGTGATAGGAACGAGAAGGTAAAGCCGGAGATCAAGTAGGGTCTGCAGCTTTTGCAGTAGGTAGGGAAAATGGGCAGACTGGATGGGCCTACCGGTCATTATCTACCATCAATTTCTATGTTTCTCTGTTTCTATGTATATATAGTTCCAGAGTACCTACTGTCATTTTCTAAAGTCTGTTTTTAAAAAAAATACAGTTATATTATATTGACTCCTCTGAAACAGTTTTGATAAAACTATGAAACACTATAAAAAATATCAAATCAGTACACACCAGTACTGTACATTTGAACCAAAAAATGTATTCCGTTTCAGGTTTACCAAAACTTATAATCAAATGCAAAGAAAAGATTTCAGTATAATGACTTCTTTAACTCTGAGGTATCACAGTGAAATGGTCCCGTTTTATGACTGCATAGCAGAGCTATGCAATGTATTGCTATGATGTAGTAGAGAGAGGGGACTCTGGAAACACGTGACTGGATACCTCTACTGTGTTCTTCCACAGTGGAGTTGAAGCACATGCGGTTCTCTCCATTTAGTAAAGTGATGTTCCTCCCACGCACTATTTCCCTGCTGTGCACTCACTTCCAGTTCACTTCCAGGTTCAGAGTTAGCAATTGTTTTCCTCTCCTTATATATGTAATAATGTTTCTGGTGGAATCTACTGGCACCCCTTCACCCTCTAATCACCATCCCCATTATGTAGTATTGCTTCCCTGGTGTCTAGTGGCACCCCTCTCCCTCTGATTGCTGTTCTTCTTAGGTAGTATTGCTTTCTGGTGTCAAGTGGCACCCTTCATCCTCCAATTGCCATCCCAGTATATCCAAATGCCAGCTGCAATAAAGAAAACGGTCCCTCAATGTTTTTTAAAGTTGCAAAAAAGAAAATGGTCCCTCACCGATCTGACCCCCTCCCCTACTTTCCACTCAGCACCCTCCACCTCAACCGCTTCCACAATCCGCACACATCCTCTCTCACCTGACCATGCTCCACTGCAAAGATCTATTCTCAGATTGAAGACATGTCTTGCTGCTGGAACTGCCAACTGTAATATGAGAAGCTAAGGTAAGCATGGTTCAGTGTATTCCAATGGGGTTTTGAACATCGATACATAACTTTGTCATTTTTGCATATTTTGGCTCCAAATTTTCAATATGGCCTTTTTGGGACCCCACCTCATGGCTTATGGGCAGTCAAATTATGCAAATCAGGCCCAAAAGGGGATTTTGTGCTCACATTGCGAAATCACCTTTTGGGCAGGATTTTGAACATTTTCACCACCCTTGTTCATGAGGTGGGGTCATAAGTATGTTGAAACTCTGGGTCAAAATATGTAAAAATGAAAAAGTTATGAGTGCACATTGAAAGCTTTCTTTGCTCACTCATAACTTCGGTAATTTTCAATATTTGGACCCCAAACTTTCAACATAGCCAGTTTTTCAAACCATCCCATGAATGTGGCAGCTGTCATTTTTCAAATCCTGGCCAAAATGTGTTTTCACACCTGTGGTGCTGAATGATGTTTTGGTGGTGTGGGATCACATTTCAGTGTGGATTAGAAAACTTTCACCTGTGGGGTTCATGAGGTGGGGGTGAAGCAGCCTCTCACTTTTTTCAGCTGCATCAGTACCGTGATTTTGCAGCTGTATTGACTCTGGTCAGAGTTTGTTGTTTGAAATATAATTTTGGCAACTCAGAGACGTGATGTATAGTAGGATACTAATTTAGGCTCAGAAGGGTCTCAAGGCCTATTATGCTCCCCTGCTTCATAAGCATGGATGAATAAGTATGCTATGCAAATGCAAATATACACTTCTGTTTTTCTTTCTTTCTTTTCTTTCTCTCCCACTTGTCATGCTGGCTGATCCCCTTCTACTGAGTGCTCCCCCAGCCCCATCACTTGCCATCTCTGGGACTTCTCTGGGCCACCTGTTCCTCCACAGATAAACCCCTGCCTCAGGGCTCTTGGGTGTACCCCAAATCCCTTTTGGATACCTCACTCAGTCTAGTAGGCCCTATGCCCGGTATGTGGTGTGGGGCCTGTGGGAAGCTGTCGGAGCCATCCTGCTGCAGCTGCCTGGGTTTTCCTTCTGTTTTCTCCCCCAGATGCTCACAGAGATGGCAGCATGACATCAGCAACACAAATCTGCCCATGCCTTCCAGTGGGGAGCATTTTCTCACCTCTTAGCTGCTCCTGCCCACATTACTACCCATGGTCACCTAACTGGCAATGCTTCTGTGGAACTCACTGCCGTCCCTCCAAGAAGGAGAGCTTCCTCTGGGACTCTCTATCCTCCTCCATCTTGCTGGCCTAGGTTGGCTTCCAAACCTATTTTGCTGGCATTGTGAACAGTATTGCTACCTCTGTGGCTGCAAACATACATTTCTGATGTGCACAGATTGTATATTTTTATCAATATTTCAATTTTTCAGTTGACTTGTTATTGATGCTAAGGATACTCACCACTTTTTCTCCTCACAGTTTCAGCTTATTAAGGCTCTACAAATATAGTACTGGAAAGAGGACACAGTGTATACTTGCAACAGCCACCATGGAACTATGCAGTTCAATTCTAAGAAAATATCTTTTTGACATTGAAATGTATTTATTTCCTTTTATAAGATTTCAATATTTGTACAGAGAAACATCACTTTATGTACCCCATAAACCATTGTGAACAGGCTCCTTTGTGTTCTGTGTTTATTTAGAGAAACTAATCATCCACAGCAATAAAACTGACAGAATTCTGCCTCAAAACATCAGATAAGCACAGCGCCACAAAGAAGCTTAGGCAACAAACAAGTCAATTAGGAAGGCCAGTTTACAGTTTCTCTGTTAAAAACATAAGCTCTAGATAAAACATTGTTTTCTGGGAGGTGTATGCCAGTCCTTTTGTTAGTCCACAATACTTTAAATTTATGAAAATAATTCATGATTGCAGACTTGCTAAATCACAATGTTAGGCAGAGTGACACAAACAAAGTCATACCATTTTCAAATTACAAAACAAGTAAACTAATTTAAATGTTTTTATTATGAAAAAGAGCAATGATTATGTATGATTTTCTCAATTGGTTATAGTAGCTTAGCTGGATAAATCAGATCTACACCAACAGAATTTATAAATTATAGAAAACGTGTCACTATCTATTGAGGAGGGTAGCCATTTATATTAGATGAATCTATGCATTAATGTTATTTGGTATAATTTAAGAAGTTGTATGTTCGTAGGTTTATCTGATTGTGTCTGTATTTATTTGAGGTGGTCACATTTGTATTAATTATATTAATTTGATTTTATAACCAAGTTTTATTCTGTAACCAGGCACCAGTAACAGGACAACTTTGTAAATAAGACTTTGGTCCTAACATTCTTTATCCTGTATACAAATATATTCTTTCTTTCTTTCTTTCTTTCTTTCTTTCTTTCTTCTTTCTTTCTTTATTTCTTTCTTTCTTCCTTCCTTCCTTCCTCTATCTATCACAACAGCTGGCAGCATAAGTATAGGTCAAATCTGACTGAGGTAGATATAAGCAAGGCCCTTAATTTCTGCTATTAGGTCACGATGCAGAACTTAGATGATACCACTAAATTCTGAATGTTGTGGCTGATTTTAATTTTTTAAAAATGCCAGTGCTCCAGAATTCACCCTCTTTTCCCATCTTTGTCCTGCAGCCCTTGGTTCATGTTCAGTATCAGATATCACCAATTACATTGCAAGGTATGTTAGTCAATGCATGTACAGAAGACAGCCACGGGAGCAAACCATTTCTATCATACAGTGACACAAACCTACCGCAGAAGTGTAGGAGCACTGTTGCAGAATGTAAGGCAGAAGTGCCAGAGAGAAATAGGGGTCCTGATATACAGTAGACAGAAACACCCAGGAGGAAAAATATTTCCATTCAAAATTTGTAATCTAGATTTGATCAGTTATAAAAAAAAATAATGTGATGCTATCCCTTTCCCAAATTATGCTGTAAATAATCCTAGATTATCATTTTTATGTTTGCTTCTGCACCTGCACAAGAAACTTTATGTGGCAGCTTAGGAGAGAAGTGGGTTGTGGAGGTGCAGCACTGTGGCAGCTGACGGAGGCATTGCATTTGGGTGCTTGGCACTGGTGGACCAATGGAGGCACAGTGTGCTGATGACATTGGCTTTCAAAAGTGCCACCAACCTATAAGATTTGTCACGGCAGCAATCAGGGGCCACATTGTCATTGCAGGCTTCAGACATTCCGCTGCAATGAGGGGAGATTGACCCGTCATTGCAGGGCGGTACCTTGCCTAGTGCAATATTGTTTGTGAATGTGGCGGCAAGCCACCACCATGTTTACAAACAATATTACCAGCCCCCAGTGCCGAGGGGGTGCCCAATCCCCCTCGGCATCATGCACTCTCCCAAACATCCTTTGTTTGCAGATGGGGGCCCCCAATTCCCATCAGCTTCAGTCCCCCTTCCCAGTTTAGTTTGCCAATGGGGAAGCCCACTCCCCATTGGCATTATGTCCCCCACCCAAAAAAAACTTTGTTTTGTTCCGAGGGGGGTGCCCAGTCCCCCTTGGCTCTTGCCCCTCATTGGTATGTGCTGACAGGGGTGCCCACTCCCCTAGCGGATACTGCCCCCCAAAGAAAAACGCTAGGGTGGCATGGTGGGAGCCCACCCCAGCATGCCAAATGTCCCTGTTAAAAAACACAAACATCCCACAATTTTTTTTGTTTGTTTAACCTGTAACACAGAAAATGGTCCCTCGTCAGGTCCAGTGGCCCCTCCCCAACCTGCGCCCATCCTCTGTGCACCCCACCTCCCCACAACCCCCTCACCCCATACTTATCTCTAGAGCCCAGCGTGATGATCTTCGGTAGACCGGGAACATGTCTGTACTCTTCAAAGCCAACCGTGAACTGAAGAAATGCTGGTAAGCTGTATAATGGCATAAATAGTTTTTTTCAACTTTGGTGCATATCTCAGGCATTTTTGGGAATTTTGGCACCAAATTTTCAACATGGCGTTATTGGAACCCTTCCTCATGAATTCAGCCACTGTCATGGCTTTATTTGGTCCCGAAAAGGTGATTTTGCGGTCACTGCGTGGAATCACCTTTTGGGACTGATTAATGAAATGAAATAACAGTGCCAGTGTTCATGAGGTAGGGTCTCAAAAAGTCTATGTTGCAAATTTGGTGGAAAAAATGCAAAACATGACTGTTTTACGAGCGTGCATTGCACAGTTGCTACACACACCCTTAACTTCGCGAATTTGCAATATTTTCACTCCAGATTTTCAACATTGCCATTTTTCTGCACTTCCTTATGAACAGTACAGCTGTCATTTTTCACATCCTGGCTGAAATGTGTTTTCGCACTTCCGGCGCAGAATAGCGTGCTCACTGTTGGAAATCCATATTCAGGACACATTAAGAAAATCACAGTGACACTGTTCATGAGCAGAGGTCCTAAAATGCCTATGGTGAAAATTTTGTGATGAAAGGCCATAAAATGAGCGTGTTATGAGCTTGTATTGGGCAGTTTCCATGCATGCTTGTAACTTCACGAATTTGCAATATTTTCACTCCAGATTTTCAACATTGCCATTTTTCTGCACCTCCTTATGAACAGTACAGCTGTCATTTTTCAAATTCTGGCTGAAATGTGTTTTGCACTTCTGGTGCAGAATAGCGTAGTCGATGTGAGAAATCGGGGATTGGGACACATTAAGAAAATCACAGTGACACTGTTCATGAGGAGATGTCCTAAAAGGCCTATGTTGAAAATTTGGTGACAAAAGTCCATAACATGACTGTGTTACGCACATGCATTGTGCAGTTTCTATGTATGCTTGGAAGTGCGAGCATTTTTAATATTTCCACCACAGATTTTCAACATTGCCATCTCTTCACACCTCCCTATGGATGGTGCAGCTGTCATTCTTCACATCCTGCTCAATCTGTGTTTTCGTTCATGTGGTGCAGAATGGCACGGTCACTGTTGGAACTCAAAGTTCAGGACACATTGACAAACTCACACTGCTACTCTTCATGAGAAGAGGTCCCAAATGCTTTCATGAGGCGGGGTCACAAATAGGCCATGTTGAAAATTTGAAGTGCAAATACCAACAAATGCCTGGGGCGTTAGGGTTTCTAACCATAACGTCCCACCCTGTACAGACTGACAGGCATCGGGGTGTGCCTTTGGATTGTCGACTGAACTGCTTATGGCATCCCACCCCAACCCCCCAGCCAGTGACAGGCATTGAGGTGCACCTTGGACTCTTTGGCCTCAGAGTTCACCCCATTCTCCTATGGTACACCCATTTCAGCGTATGTCCTTGTGGAATGGGGTGACTGTAAAGCCAAACACCCCAAGGCACACCTCAACACATGTCAGTGTCTGCAAAATAGGGTGAGGTGACATAGCATGAATGTCATGGGCAATGACCCAAACACTTACTCCAATGCCTGTCCATCTCTACAGGGTGGAGTTGGGGTTGGCGTGAAGTTCAAGTACTTCACTGCCATTCCTATTCTGCATCTGTCTAACTCCTGCATTTCCAGTGCTAATACCAGCAAGCAAACATTCAGCATTGACAAATGCTTGTTATTTTTGTTATAATATTTTTATTTCATGTGTTTGTTGATAAACTTTATTCTCTATTAATTTCTGTTACAAAATTAGGTATCTGAGTCACAGACATGAAGGAAGCTGGAAGTCAGAAGAAGTCATATGGGGTGGAAGAACAGATAGCTATAACAGGGGAGGAACAGTGGAGTGTAAAATGACGAGATGTACTTTATTGTTGTGTCCAGCATCATGTTGCATTCTGCTGTTTCATGCATCATATGTTATTACAGCATTTTTTAACCACCCATGTTGCAATGACCCTTTTGTGCTGTAGAGATGTCGATACTTAGATGCTGTCTCAGTTCCCACCTGTAGGCAGCCCTAGCAGTGCATTAACATTTTCAGAGGGGTGTGTCACTATTAAAGTTGACCTGGATCTCAGCTGACACCACTTACAACCACCACCAGAAAACCACTTTTCATTTTTTGTTGCAACATGTTCTTCTTGGGATATTTAGGAGACACCTTGAAGAGCGTGTATCTGGAATTGCAGCTTCAAATATGCAGAAATGCCAAAGCTATGAGCCAGTTTGGGTGATGACGTCTGCCAAGCAAAGACAGGCTCTCTGGGCAGAAAAGTTACCCTTGATCTTAGCAGTCATCAGATAAACCCACCCTCCCCCGAAAAACATTTTTCCGTTTTTGTAGCAATGTGGAATTCTTGGGGTATTTAGTAGACATCTTGGGGAACATGAGTCTGACATTCAGCTTAATATAAGCACAAATACCAAAGATGCCCCATTTTGTATGATGTCTGCCAAGCAAAGCTAGTCTGTCACAGCAGAAAACTTACCCTGGATCCTAGTAGTCATTACTTAAAACCACCCTGTGAAAATACCTTTTCCCTTTCTGCAGCAACATGTGCTTCTTGTGGCACTTAGGGGATGCCTTGGGGAACAGATATGTGAAATATCAGCTTAATATACGCATAAATCACAAAGTTATGAGCCATTTTGCTCTATGTCTATGAATCAAAGCCAGATTTTCAAAGCAAAAAACTTACTCTGAATCTTGGCAGTCATCATGTAAAACCACCTCCTGAAAACCTCTTTTCCCTTTTTGTAGTAGCATGTGCTTCTGTGGTATTTAATAACATGTGCTTCTATGGTATTTAAAGGACACTTTGGGGAACATGCATCTGGAATTTCCACTTAATTTAAGCAGAAATTACAAAGTTGTGAACCATTATGTGTGATGTCTGCAAAGCCAAGACAGTCTCTCTGAGGAGAAGAATCACCCTGGATCTTGACAGTCATCACTTAAAACCACCTCTGAACACCATTTTCCCCTTTTTATAGCAACATATCCTTCTTAGGGTATTTAAGGGACACCTTGGGGAACATGTATCTGGAATCCCAGGTTAATATAAGTATAAATGTCAAAGGTATTAGCCATTTTGTGTGATGTGTGCCGAGCAAGGCCAACCTCTCAGAGCAGAAAACTCATCCAGGACATTGGCAGTCATCAGTTAAAACAAGCCCAAAAGCACTTTTCCCTTTTTGCAGCAGTATGAGCTCCTCAGGGGTATTTAGGGGACTCATGGGGAAACATATATGTGGAAATTCAGTTTAATATAAACAGAAATGTTAAAGTCATAAGCCATTTTTTTTGTGATGTCTGCCGAGCAAAGACAGACTCTCTGAGCAGAACATTCATCCCAGATCTTGGCAATCATCCCATAAAACTGCCCAATGAAAACCACTTTTCCTTTTTGTAGCAGCATGTGCTTCTTGTGATATTTAGGGGTACCTTGTGGAACAGGCATCTGGAATTTAAGCTTAATATAATCAGAAATGCCAATGTTTTATGTGATGTCTGCCAAGCAAAGACAGGCTTTCTGAGCAGAAAACTCACCCTGGATCTTGGTAGTCATCACTTATAAGCTGTTATAAACATCCCCAAAAAACACTTTTCCCTTTTTGTACCAAAATATGCTTCTTGGGTATTTAGGAGACACCTTGGGGGAACATGTATCTGGAATTTCCACTTAAAATAAGCAGAATTTAAGAAACTAAATACAGTGCAGGCACCAGATACTTAGATACTGAATAATGCATTGGTGTACAGTGCAAAAGTGAAACACCAACCAGCTACTCTTACATATCGCCTCAAAATATTTTTTCAGGAGACAGGGGTGCATTGTGAAGAGCAGATATTTATACTCAGTATAATCAAGTAGCCCACAAGTGTAAACCCTAAAAGGCCCCAATGAGAAAAACAGTACTACCTCAAGTGACAGTGCACAAAGGGTAATAAAGAATATAAAAATTACTGCTAAAAACCTGAGCTGTTGTGAGTCATGGATTTATAAATATTTTGTTTTATTCTTTATATTTCATTGTGTTTATACCGGTCTTGGTATCAGAAGAAACCCTGCTGATAACAATAAACATTTGTAATGGCAGAAGCAATCCACAGTCTCAAACTACCATTTAACTTATAATAAATTCATAATACTGGCTGGCAATCTTAGAATGGGATTGCAGGTGCAAAGCATAATATTGATGCTGATTGAAATTTCACCAAACTATCCCACTTATAAAATGTCATTTAGATTGCACATGAATATGGGGCAGGAAAATTAAGGTCATCATGATATGCACCTGGACAAATCAGGTGTTTTAATGGTAGCACGACTGCTCAGAGTGCACTAACTGTGCGGCAATTACCGCACATGGAAGAGGCTTTTGTGCATGGTACCAACTGTAGCGCAGGACGGTGTAGACCTACATGACCTAGCAACCCTCATGAGACTGCCTTCATTTCACAATATAAGGGAACATATCACGATGATGTAATGTTTTATTTGTGGTCTTAGCATGCCAGTTACTGATATTAGCTAATATGCAAGCTTAGCATGACTTTCTGAAAAGCTGTATTGTTATCCAAAAGTGCTGCTTCTCAGCAATATTACTTATCTATGTGTATGTGTGAAAAGTTACAATTTTGGATGCCAAGATGCCCACCTTGTCCGCCAATGAAAGCCTTGCAAGGCTCAGCAGATGAGCCATTACTTAGGTAATGGATTTTCTTATCTGACATATGTAAGATGATGTAAGTTCTTTGTTTACTGAGTTTTCTGCATGCAGAGAAGACTGATGATATCTGTCACAAGGGAGGCCCACAGAAAGGAGGCAGAGGGCACCAAAGGGAAAGGAAGCAGCTCCCGGTGGGGGACTCAATTATTAGGGGTATAGAACTGGGGGGAGCTGGGAAAAATGAAGTAAGGTGCCTGCCTGGTGCCATGGCTTGGAGGGACAGGAAGCGCATCCTCAGGATCACGAGAACAGCTGCAAGGGATTCTGAGCTGGACATAATTGTACACCTAGGGACAAATGACTTGGCTCATCATGAGATTAGAGCAGTGCAGGAGGACATTGCAGAGTTGGGGAGGGATCTAAGACGAGTAGCACACACAGTATCCTTCTCAGAGGTACTGCCTGTCAAAAGCATGTGGGAGGCGAGGGCAATTGGCACCATGCAGTTTAATGAATGGTTGAAAAAATGGTGCAGAGCACAGGGGTTTGGCTTCATTGGGGACTGGGGTTCCACCTGACGGGACACCAGCCTATACTGGCAGGATGGTCTGCATCTGTCCAGGAAGGGAACAAGTCTGTTGAGCAATCGGTTTAAATGCTTCATTGGCAAGCTTTTAAACTAGTCAAAGGGGGAGGCACTGACAAGCAGCAGGAAAATCCCAGCCTCTCCCTACAAAACAGGGTACTAAATGAGAAAAAGACTGAGGTAGAATGGTCAGTGGGGGATGCTGCAACAGAAGGTAAATCCATCGAAAAATGGAGCGCAATGAGTACAAATGCCCATAGTCTGGGTAACAAGCTTCCTGAATTAGTGGCCTTGATGGAGGAGGAACATCTGGATATTGTGGCAGTCACAGAAACATGGTACACACAAAACCATGACTGGGACATAAACATACCAGGATACACTGTCTACAGGAGGGACAGGGAGGGTAAAAGAGGAGGAGGAGTAGTTCTTTACATAAGGGAAGGAATAAAAGCAACAGAACAAAAGGGTAAACAGGGAGGAGAAGAAGCACTGTGGGTAAATTTGGAGACAGGCAATGGCACTACAATACGCACAGGGGTTGTATACAGACCCCCTTCTCAGGGGGAGGAAATGGACAGGGAAATGATAGAAAGTATACTTAGAATGGCAGAAAAAGGGGAGATATTGCTGATGGGTGATCTGAATATGCCAGATGTTAACTGGAGTGCAGTTGCAGCTGCCACTTCGAAGAGTGCAGTTATTCTAGATGCCCTACAGGGGCATGCCTTGGGTAACTAGTACTGGAGCCCACTCGAGAGGGAGCAATATTGACTTGATTCTCTCAAATGGAGATGGAGAGAGGATTAAAGATGTAGAAGTGGTAGCTATCTGGGAACTCAGCGACCGTATCAGCATGGTTCAATAATAAACATATGGGGCTAGAGTCGGCCATACAAAGACTCGGACTTTAGGAGGCTGACTTTGCTAAAATGGGTGAGTGCCTAAGGAATGCACTAGCAAATGGGCAGGAAGGAGGGTGGAAGAACAATGGGAATAATAAAACTGCCATCACAGAGGTAACGAGCCTTGTGTGAAGCAAATAAACAAAACAAGACGATGTAAGAAACCACTATGGTTCTCAAAGGAAGTGGCAGTGAAGGTTCAAGAGAAAAAGAAAGCATTCAGGAAGTACAAGGAATCGCAGAAGAAGCAGGACAGAGAACTGTATCAGTTAAAGCAAAAGGGTGCTGGGAAGGCAGTCAGAACAGCAAAGGCCCAAACCGAGGAAAAGATAGTCAACTCAGTTAAGAAGGGAATAAAACCTTTATAGGTACATCAGGAGCAAGGAAGACCAAGGGAGGGATAGTGAGGCTTAATAAAGGGAGGGAGGGTGGGCAGAGAGAGACTGTGAAAAGGCAGAGATACTAAACAAATATTTTGCCTGGGGTATTTACAAAGGAAGAGGGGGAGGTACATAAACAAACAGTAGTAACACGCTGGATACAGAAGTGATACCGCCCATTTACAGAAGAAAGGGTTCTGAAAGAACTCTTAAAACTGAAGGTGGACAAAGCAATGGGGCCTGATGGGATTCATCCCAGAATTCTAAAGAACTAAGGGTAGAACTAGTGACACCACTGACTACCCTTTTTAACAAATCATGGGAGGATGGGGTGGTCCCGAGGACTGGAGGAGGGCAGATGTGATTCCGCTTCACAAAAGTGGGAGCAAGGCAGAAGCAGGAAACTATAGACCTGTTAGTTTAACCTCAGTGATAGGGAAAATGATGGAATCACTTCTAAGGAAAAGAATTGTCGAGTATCTAGAGGCCAGAGGGGCACAGGACCCTAGGCAGCATGGATTCACAGTGGGAAGGTCATGCCAGACGAATCTGATAGATTTCTTTGACTGGGTGACCAAAGTAGTAGATCAGGGAGGGGCTGTGGACATGGCCTACCTAGACTTTAGCAAGGCATTTGACACAGTCCCACACAAAAGATTAATATACAAGTTAGCCAGCCTGGGAGTGGGTCCCAAGATGACAGCCTGGGTAAAGAATTGGCTGGAGAATAGGACACAGAGAGTAATAGTAAATGGAGTCCACTCAGAAGAAAGGAGGGTTACTAGTGGGGTACCGCAGGGTTCAGTATTAGGACCGGTCCTCTTCAATGTCTTTATAAGTGACATTGCAGAAGGACTGGAAAGAAAAGTATGTCTCTTTGCAGATGACACTAAGATCTGCAACAGAGTTGATGCACAGGGTGAGGTGGAAAGGATGAGAAGGGACTTGGCAAGGTTAGAGGAATGGTCAAATGTATGGCAGCTTAGATTCAATGCTAAGAAGTGCAAGGTAATGCACCTGGGAAACAAAAACCCAGGGGAAGAGTACACAATGGGGGGTGAGATACTAACAACAACAAAAATGGAGAGGGACCTGGGGGTAGTCATATCAGATGACCTAAAAATGGGCAAGCAATTGCATAGGGAGAGGCATCACCAGTAGAAAACAGGAAGTTATTATCCCTCTGTACAGACAGCTGGTGAGACCCCATCTGGAGTACTGTGTGCAGTTCTGGAGACCCAATCTCTGCAAAGACATAGACAGGATGGAAGCTGTCAGAGGAGGGCACTAAATGGTGCAGGGTCTGCACGGAAGACATATGAAGAGAGACTTAAGGAGCTTAATATGTATAGCCTCGAGGAAAGGAGGGGAGGGGGACATGATAGAAACTTTCAGGTACCTCAAGGGAATCAACAAAGTCCAAGAGGGTAGCATCTTTCAAAAAAAGAGGTGTGCAAGAACAAGAGGGCACAATTTGAAGATAGAGGGGGAGGCTCAGAGGTAATTTAAGGAAGTATTTTTTCACAGAGAGGGTTGTGGATGCATGGAACGGCCTTCCGGAGGAGGTTGTGGAGTCAAAATCAGTGGTGGAATTCAAGCATGCATGGGATAGTCATAAGGCAGTTCCGGGGGGTGGGGGTAGGAAGAAGTAGGCTGCTGGTTAACTAGGATCTGCAGCTTATCCAGTAGGTAGGGAAATGGGCAGACTGGGTGGGCTAAGCGGTCCTTATCTGCCGCCAAATTCTATGTTTCTATGTTTCTATCATCCGGGTGTTCAGAGAGGTGCTGAACTCCCAGCTGTCTAGGTAAGCTGCTTTGTATGTGTACTGGATAATAAACTTTGTATACTGCAACACCTGTCTCTGCCTATTGTCTGCCTTCAAGTCAGAGTATTCTGTCAAAACCCAGCTTGCTAGCACCAAGCTTACAAAGTGGTGACCATGGCAGGACCTGATTGGACAGGACCAAACCAGAGCAAACTATGGTGCTCAGAAAAACTTTATACAGAATAACTTTCAGGTGTCTCTATGCCTGGATGGGTCTGGAATTGTGGAAGGCAAGAGAGCCTATGCCCTCTCATCCTACAGTGGGAGTGGGTCTGTTAGACTCTGTATAACCCAGTTGCATGACTGCCTGATTTTGGGACATAAGGTGGATCGATACACTTTCAGTTCTGGACTAGTGCAGGTAAAAGTGGACCTCTCATTCTAAATATGGCCATCTGCACAGAGCTGAAACTTGACATTTCCAATTTCCTAGCCTCTCATGGGGGCTGGGATGATTCCCACTGGATGCAAAATTGCATGGGAATCTGATACAGCATGTGTGCGTACTGTATTCAGAAGTCCAACCCATGGCTAAAAAGCATGATCAGAAGGTTTCAATGGTAGCCACTCTCTTTGCTGCCTTACAAGCAGTAGAAGTGGAGGTCCTAATTCTGAAGAAGAATTGAGGTCTAAAACCCATGAAATGGGTGAACTATGGACCAGTTTGGAACAGGAAGTTCAAAGGGTCCAAAATGAGGCTCAGAGTGAAATGCATAGTACTGTACAGGAGTATGAAAAGATTTTGCAGGATAAAAAGCATGTGTTATAGATGAATGATTTGTTGACTGAAATGAATGATACATTGTGGAGTGAGAATGAGGAGTTGTGTGAGAAATTAGGAAGGAGTGAGGAAGCTTTGGACAGGGAAATCAGGGAAAGTCGTGAAATGAGTGCCACATTCAGAGTTTTACAAGAGCATGTAGCTGACTGACAGTACAGAGGTAAAGTAAATCACTTGCAATGTAGAGCCAAGACAGCAAAGTTATGCCAAGTCATAACATTTCTAAAGGGTCATGCGCTGGCAATGCCATACCCTCCTCCCATTGGTTTGATGTCATCAGAAGATGACGACAGCAATGATGGAAAAATCCAAGATGGTGGTCCCCAGAACTCCAGTGGATGGATGCCTTAGCCTCTGCTGGTTGCTGTCCTAAATGAAAAGGACAAGCAAGAAGTAGAGGAAATGATTGAAGCAGCAGTCAAAAAGGTCAGTGTTTCAGACACATAGTACATGACAATCTGAAAGGCTGTCTCTGACATGCTGAAAAAGGAGATGGAATAACAAATCCTCATTCAGGATATGGCTACAGCCATGTCCAAAGCTGTCATAAAGACAGTCAACAACTATCATAATGGGCATTAACCCAACACCCCGCAGTCCACACAGGCCATTCAAACAATTGTGGACAAGGTCGGTCACATGGGGACAACCAATAATTTGAGTTGCCATCTGGAAAAAGTAAAAAGCCACTGTGGGATACTCAGCCTTCCCCCTGAGCATAGAGTGCAGGTCTTGAGACAAACCGTTGACTTGACGCTGTGGGTCAAACTGCCTATAGGAGTCCGATCAGACAAATCAGCCTGATTCAAAATGGTCACTGCAGCTCTTCTGCAAGTGAACAACCCCAGTCTCATTGGTGTAATGCTGGCCCATCTGGTCAAGCAGTACACTGAGGAGCTGCCAGCCCAGTTCAACAGCTGTTTGTGGCTGGCCTATCAAACCAGCAAAACAATAGCCCGAGAGGATGTGGACTGAGATTCAGTTGAAATCGAAAGTCTGTTTTTGAAAAATTTGCAACCAAGCCTTCGTGAAAAAGTAGAAGTGATAGTATTCTCGGAATGGGACCACTTCCACCAGATTTTGGAATGAGTCTACTGAGCATTCTAAATTTTCCTCCAGGACTTGACATCCTCGAAGGCCAAAGTGGCCACGGTGCAGCCTAGAACCAAGCCATCCACCCAGTACATAGTGGAGGACAAGGCCAAAGAGTACCAGTTGGACAAGGCCTCCTACCAGAAGGGGGCAGATATAACACCATCAACAAAAATGATAAAAAAATACTGGCCCAAGCAAAATCAAAACCAGAATAAGGATAAGAAGGGAAGATACAAGGGAAAGAGGCCAGGCCCTTACTACAAAGATCTAGCTGAAGAAAACAATCGGCTCTGGAAATTTATGATGAAAATCCATTTGGTAGCTGCTACCCTGGTGAAATGGACTGTAGCTGCAATTCCATCTGCACCTCCAGCAGAAGAGATGCCCAAGGAGAGTGAGAAGCCTCAGAAGCAGAAATCTCCATACTTGGAGGTACAGCAGATGCTCCAAGAACTGAGCCCTTTGGATGATTTAGCCCAAGAAGGATCAGACTGACAGTGTCAGGCCCCAGTCCGTATAGTCACTACCATTGTGACTGATGATTCTGGCCATCCTTGTGTAGAAGCGCTGGTTGGGGGCCATCAGTTTGAGTTACTTCTAGACACGGGATCTGCCATTTCTGTATTACATCAGAATGACCCACAGCAGTTTCCATGGTCAACAGGGAGAGCCACTTCCACCCAAATGTTTGAGGGGACTGTGTTAACAATGTACAGGTCCAGACCAATACCAATGGTACTTAGCACCCTGCAAATCAAACACCATTTGGATTTAATGATGCTACATCAGCATCGAAGCATTTTGGGAGTGAACTTCCTTGCATGCTATGGATGTGTTGTGAATCTGGCCAACTGGCTATTACTCCAAATGCCAGGCCAGTGCTCACCACTATGCATATCCAATTTCTATGTAGTGGCCACAGTAAAACCAAATGATGCAGATTATGATGTCGTAGTCATGCTGCAAAACAATGAAATGTTCTCTGAGCTCAAGCCCATTCTGGAGAGACACTTTTAAGCCTTTGCGAAAAACAGACATGATTGTGGAAGAATGAAAGCCATAATTCAGGTGGCAGGAGGTGACCCACCCAAGCAAAGGCAATACCCATTTCCTGCAGAGGCAATACCCTCATTGAGGGCAACAATGGACTCGCTCCTTAAACAAGGTGTCATTAGGCCCTGTGTTTCAACAGTCAACTCTCCCATCTGGCCAGTGAAGAAGGCCCAAAAGCAGCTGGAGACTCACTATCGATTACAGAAGACTTAACCAAGTCACTCCTGGTTGTGCACCTACTGTGGCATCTGCCTCAGATGTGCTCAAAGTTCTCAAACCTGAACACAAGTGGTTCAATACTCTGAATAGCTCCAATGAATTTTGGTCTTTGCCACTGGCCCTTGAAAGCCAATACAAGTTTGCTTTCACTTTTGAGGCACAACAATACACATGGAATTGTCTCCCACAGGGTTTCCACAACTCACCCTCCCTTTTCCACATTCACATGAGGGATGCCATCAGGAATTTTTCAATGCCACAGTGCCTACTGCAATACGTGGATGACCTTCTGCTTACCACTCAGATTTTGGACTGTCATTTAAAGCTACTGGATGAACTTCTACACCTCCTGCAGGAGGCAGGCTCCAAATGCAACCCTGCAAAGGTGCAGCTATGCCAGTCAGAAGTTTATTTTTTGGGTCTACGCATAACCACCGAGGGCAGAAGCCCCACCCTGGACAAGGTTAAGAGCACCCAAGGTTTGCCACTACCAACAAGTGTGCCCACTTTGAGATGTTTCCTGGGTATGGTCAACTACTCTAGGGACTTAATTTGTGGCTTTGCACAGAAGGCCACACCTTTGTATGAACTCCTGAAAAAGGACATCCCCTGGAACTGGGGACCTGAACATACAGCTGCTTTTACTTCTTTGAAAGAAGCATTGACCTCAGTGCCAGTTTTGGTCAATCCAAATCCAGGTCTTCCATTCCATTTGGAGACTGCCACATCAGAGACAGGAATTTTGACTGTTTTAGCACAAAAAGCAAATGGAACCCTTAGGCCCATTGCCTATGCCTCCCAAATGCTTTCCCGCGTAGAACAGAAGTATTCCCTGTGCAAGAGAAACCTGCTGGCAACCTTCTGGGCTGTCAAGCATTTCACCTACATTATATGATTTTCCCCCTATTGTGTTACACACCAATCACACCCCGACCAACTTCTTCCTAAATGACAGAATTAAAGATGGAAACATGTCTAACACCAGACTCACTCATTGGTCATTGCTCTTGCAAGATAGAGACATCACTGTCCTTCCCGCCAAAATGCCATCCATTTTGGCACATGGCCTCATGTACACAGGAGAACCACATGATTGTGGCCTATAGCTACCCATTTTGCCAGACCCAGGCCCGCTCCTGTTAGCTACAGAGGGGATCTTAAAAGACCCTGCATTTTGCTGCATCTTTACAGATGGCTTCTCCTCATATTTTGAGGGAGAACAAATGGCAGGATTTGGGATCCTGGTTCTGACAACAGCAGGAGACACCATTAAGGTTTCCAGAAAATGTACCGTTTGATCTTCACAGTATGCAGAACTTGTACCTGTGGCATGTGCTCTGGAAGCGGTTCAACAAGGGACAGACAATACCATCATCTTTTCTGATTCATCCTGGGTGTGCAACTCCCTCACTGAATTTCTCCCATTTTGGAGAACACATGATTTTGCCTCATAAGTGGGCACTTCTGTTTACATTGTCAGTCTTGCTGATCAGTTTCTCTTCCAACTATACATTCACAAGGTGAAAGCCCACTCCAAAGCTGAACCTTTCCATGACCACAATGATCGAGCTAACACCTTGGCAAAGGATGGCACTCGAGGGGGGAGGTATGGATCATGCCACCTCCCAATGAGGCACACATAGTGGTCACCAATAAGAAAACTGAAATAGTGCCCCTGGACCTTCACGCAGTCCAGAGGGCAGATCCAGATATCAGAGAAGTATTTGAATGCCTCTCCAAGGATACAGAAAAATAGATGTCAACGAAGATTCCATTCAAAAGACATGCAGATTACCTCCATCTCTCTGCAGACCAACAGCTGGTATTTTACCAATCCCAAAAGTGTGACAATCAAAAGCTTCAGGTGATACCCCAGGAACTCAGACCTGAGTTTATACACCAAGTCCACGACACCCCAACAGGTGGATACCAAACGGTAGACAAGACCCTGCGGAGAGTGAGAACTATTGGTTAGTGGCCTGGAATGACAGTAGATGTCCAACATTATGTTGACAACTGTATACCCTGTGCATAAAAAAACTCTACACCTGGTAAGAAAAACACTAAATTATTGCCCCAAAGGCAATCAGGCCTTGGAATGCAATTTAAATTGATCACATTGGTCCACTAACCACCACCAGTAGGAACAACAAGTATGCACTTGTACCACAGTCACAAAAACCAAGCAAAGCTCCAAATTCTTCTTTTTGCTTCAATTTCTGCAATACCAGTATAGTTTATGGAATAAATAGGGTGCACCTTACCAGGACAATCCAACATGTAGCACACTCTCTGTACCGGAAAAAGTGTCAGCACACCTAAACAAGTATTTGAATTCGGTTTACTTATACCATATAACAATTCCATCAGCAGTAGCAGTAAAGATCGGCATTGGAAAATGTTCTTTCCTATAGCCCATTAGTGGTTCCAACATGCTCTAAAAATTCAAGCGACAATTCAAGTTCCACAGGCTAAAATCTTCCAAGCTTCCAAACTCCATCTTGATGGCATTTGGAAGCTTGGAAGAGTTTAGCCTTCGGAACTTGAATTGTATCTTGAATTTTTAGAGCATGTTGGAACTGCTAATGGGCTATAAGAAAGAATATTTTCCAACGTCAATCTTTACTGCTGCTGCTGCTGCTGCTGATGGAATTGTTATATGGTATAAGTAAACCAAATTCAAATACTTGTTTAGGTGTGTTGACCCTTTTTTCCGGTATGGAGAGTGTGCTACAAGTATGCACTTGTAGTCATGGACCTCTTCTCCAAATGGATAGCGGCCTTCCCATATCAAACTTGTAAAGCGAAAGAAACTGCCAAAATCCTGTTGGACCAAGTGTTCACCAGGTGGGGCCCATACATGTGATATATCCAACTTACTTAAGAGGGAGATTTGGGTCAAATTAGTAGTGAAATTGGCCTGTTAGTAGGGAGATGCTATAATGTCACAGGTTTGTCCTTCAGTGACATCCAAAAATAAGAATAAAAGCATTTAAAACATTTAATATATTTCATTTTGTCAAGAACAAACACTAAAAAGAATCAACAACTAGTTGCACAAAGTTATCACTTACATTGCTCATCACTAATTTACTTTTTATGTATCTTTATCTGCAAAAAAAACCATGAATGTACATTTTGAACAGAATTTTACTTAAGCAGGAGATTTTGTCTCCTGGGAGGGAGGGAGTTCAGTCAAAAAAACAGGAGTCTCCTGTGAAAAGAGGGAAATCTCACATGTATGGGGGCCTACCACTCAAGGTGGACTCTGAACAAGGAACCAGTTTTACAGGTGAGGTAATGCAAGAATGTTTGAAACTACCAGGAGTTAGCCAAAAATTCCACATTGCATACCACCCCCAATCCTCAGAACAGGCAGAAACAACAAACAGATAAATCAAATCTATGTTGTGCAAATTTACAGACCAAAACCCCAAAGGTTGGGATAGCATATTGCCCTTACTCCTAATGGCAATTAGGGAGACCCCAGAAACCGCTACCCAGCATACCCCTTTTGAGGTAATGACTAGTAAACAGTTGAAACTACCTGAGCATCTTTGGATTGATCTCAAAACCCCTACCGCAGACAGAGTGTCCATGGACACCTTTGTGAAACAACTGAAAAACAATTTGGTAAAAATTCACCTGTTTGCAGCACAAAACATGGGCCAAGCCCAACAACAATTCAAAAGGTACTTTAAAAAAATATTAAAGAAGTTGATTGGCAAGTTGGAGAACAAGTCATGGTACTGAAATTTGGCACTGTTGCCCACTCATTTGCAAACAAATGGGAGGGACCCTACGAGATCATAAACAAACTGAGCCCAGTGGTGTACCGGGTACACCTAACTGACTGCAAGAAGCCAACTGATAAGTGGTTCCACACAAACCAATTGAAACTTTATAAAGGTGATTAAGCTGTCTTAATGAACATAAACTCCCTCCTCACCCTTGGGAGGAGGGGGATTTTAACCTATTTTATGTTCTCTCCTCTTTCAGAAATCATGAAACACCTTCTCCTCTTCCTGCTGCAACTGGCAACCACAAGACAGCTGACCTACATCGAGAAGACTCAAGCATGGATGTTTCTCCATATTCTAACCCATGAGACCCCACTGGGGCATCCACCATCCAATACCACCACTGGTGTGACCATCAATGTTCCCAAAAAAGTTGTCACTGTTGAAGAAGGCAAGATGCCGACCTCAATGCCATGGTGGTGTCCTCAGATCAGTCAACCCTCCAAACTGAGTGGAAAACTGATTCACCCAACAAACAACAAATCCCAGTGTCCCGCCTTTCCAAAGGAACCTTTCAAGGTTGGCCCAATATCTGCATTACCCCTAATTGGACTTTGGCCATCCTCCAAACCCAACCACAGCACTCAGACCTCTACCACCACACATTCAGTCACTTCACTACCAGTCTAGCATTGCTTGTAAAGCTCTTTTGGATACTGTGTATGAAAAGTGTTATATAAATGCTGATTCTTCTTCTAAAATCTTACAGCCATGATTAATCCAGATTTCTGCACACAATTCCTAAATGACAATTTCTGCCAATTTTGTTCCTCTCACACAATGGCGAGTGCTGCCCTTTTCCTAACTGTACTCCAACCATCAGGGGATGACCCTGTGCAATACCCAGTCCAGGAGCCAGGCCCTCCCAGTGGCCTGGTATTGAACTCCCTGCCTGGAACCCTCATTAATAATGTGCAGTTCATACATGTTCCAGTGGTGTTAAATCTCATTCGCTGGAACATGGCAGAGTTTGGCTACTGCTCATCAACCAATACATCTAAATTTCACTCATTAATGTTGTTAGATCTTATAGCAGCATATCAAGCACATACACAAGACCCTGTAGTCAGGCTGCTTACTACTAAACACCTAGGAGTGTTCAGGCATCCCAAGAGGGCCGCTTACACATATATAGCAAGCACAACAAGTGCTGTTACAGGTTTATTTGACACTGGATTATCTAATTGGAGTTGAGCTGATTTGGCTATAATTAAGAGTCAAACACTAAAATTCAGTCATGGTTTAGGACAAAATGTCATGAAGCCTGTGCTACACGATATAGATGGCATTTTGCAAGAAGAACATTTCACAATTTACAACATGCACGACAATGCACACTTGTTTAATGAGCCAAAGAATAAAATCAATTAATTTGTTTTCCAGAATAATAAAGAAGCTACACAGCATCCCATAGACAGGGAGATTCTTTGTTCAGCTTATGGTAATTTTGCTATTAATACTATAACTAATCTCTACCGGGATTTGGAATCAGGAAAGATCCCAGATTTGATCTATGATAGAAATATGAGCAAATGGTATTGTCCAGGTTGCTGCACACTTACATGCACCAATAAATGTATTGACAAAACTGTTTCTTTTTCCTTAGCTACAGCAAGAAACTTGGGATATGTTACTTGTCACTGCAATAAGGGACCTTGTTATGACACATGTAAATGCACTTTAAAAGACACAATGTAAGTGACTTTTACAGTTTCTCTTCCACACTTTGATCCAGCATCCTTTATCTTCAACAAACTGGCAGCTATCCACTTCATGAGCCATCTTGAGGGCAACATCTACCAAGAACGTATGGACTTGCCTCCTTTGCTGGTGTTTCATCCTCAATTTGATGCTTGGGTTGCACCGCATACTTTTGCACAAAAAGGGGCTACCATTACCTGAGTAGATGTGATGTGTTCGATGTAATCAAGCCTGTCTGTGGTTACACTCCAAGTTTTATGGGGTTCCACCATCGAAATGCGTCCATCCGAGTGCGCCCATCATTAGGGTACCAGGGATTTTACTTTGCCTCCCTGTTTTAATGTGGGGGCTGTGCCCCCATGCCCCCCTAACTAACTATTCTAACTCTGGGGGGGAGACCTCAGGTTAGGGGTTGTGAATTGTTATAATTGGTGCCCTATTGACGGGCGCACTCAGACCTTCGCACAGAGGGTTGGAAGGGGTTTTATGGACTGGTTCTATACTCTCGATATAGACCTCTTTCAAAATGACTTTAATGACTCTGCTTCTGCAAATATTACATCACCATCTGCTGAAGACCAAGTGACACCCAAGCCGCTGACCCCCAAGCCTGCCAAGGCTGCCTCTTCTGAAGATATTCAACACCTCAACAGCAAAATCACCAACTCATCCTTCACCTGCCCTATTCTGCTCACCTGCTTCCTGAAGTGTGTGTGTCATACACCTTTGATGGACTGTATTGTGTTGTTACCAATCATAAAACTCTTTCTTATGGATCTATAACGTGTACTATTTCTATGACTAACTTTTGTTTTGTTCCACAGCAAAGCACAGTCATTGGCCATACAGCTATCACCCCAGTTCCCACCCCGCAACCTGATTACATTGATAGTGACCCTGACTATCTTGATGCTGTTGCTCAATACATACCTGTATTCAATGTCCATATTGACCCACTTACTCTTAATCTCAGAACTTGTTTAGAGAGGAAAGATATGCACTTAATACATATTATCAATAATATTACTAAAGCTAATAATTCCTTAAACACTTTATTTCATGATGCAGATCTCTCCACTGCCTTATCTAACACTGCCTTAGAGATGACATTTAAAAGTTTTGTTATTCTTCAAGTGTTTTTGATATTTTTCATGATAATTACCTCATGCCATTTGAGACGTACTTTGAAACAACACTGTGAACAACTCAAATTTCTTTACAAAGCTCATGCAGCTGGACTGTAACTGAAATATTTGTACCAACTTACTTACCTTTCTTGTTGTTGTCTCCTTATTTGGGCAACGGGGGGGTTATGTAGACCTACATGACCTAGCAACCCTCATAAGACTGCCTTCAGTTCACAGTATAAGTGAACATAGCATTATGAAGTAATGTTTTATTTGTGGTCTTAGCACTCCACCTACTGATATTAGTTAATATGCAAGCTTAGCATGACTTTCTGAAAAGCTCTATTGTTACCCAAAAGTGATGATTCTCAGAAATACTACTTATCTATGTTTTTGTGCAAAAAGTTACAGTTTTGGGTGCCAAGATGCCCACCTTGGGGGGAATTTGACTTTGTGCTGCAGTCAGCTCTGATCTCAGATTTGATTATAATTAGTTAAGGGGGGTTCAGTAGTGACACTGCGAGCGCACAAAACAATGACATGGTTTGACCTCTGCTGCGAGTTTCTACTGCAACAGTGTGAGATGTGCTGAATAAGTACTAATCATGAATAAGCTTTAAACATAATGACACCTGCTGATGTTATGGGGAATATAAATCCCATGAAAATATAAATTTAGGAAGTATAAACAGATTTAAAGTTATCTTACTAATCAGCCTTTGCACCTACAGGAACTGTGGACTTTTTAATTTTATTTGGTTCTTAATGGTTTGGTGTTTATATTTCTATTTTGATGTTCAGCACTTTTAAATGCATATCATGTTGAGTGCTGCCTATGTATATAAAAGTGCTTCCTTGTCTGGCTACTACACCTTTGAGAAAGCACATTGTGCAAAATGCATCAGGTGACGTAGTACGTGCGCAACAAGGAAGTTGTTTGTGGAGTAGGGTGGTGTTGGATTTTTTTGGCTTATGGATTTTATCCAATAAAGGATTTGTATTGAATTGAAACTGGACCTTTTTACATCCCTTAACCTGGTGAGTTCACACACTTCAGCGGCCTTTTATTCAGTCTACACATGTTTTACTGAATGGCATAGTTCCGTCTTGTGCGTAGGCAGTGGTGCTGGTCTCCTCTCTCTGTTAATCTGTGCTATCTCTGACCTTAGCATGGCCATTTCCTGGTGCGGTCACACTAACACTTTGTTGATACTTTTTTCCCTCTGTAAGTCAGTTTCAACCTATCCCACCCCAAACTGGTAGAGGGAGGAGTATAAGCAGAAATGCTAAGTTATGAGTCATTTTTTGTGATGTCTGACAAGCAAGGCCAGAGTCTCTAAGCAGAAAATGCACCCTGGATCTTGGCAGACATCACTTAAAGCCACCTCAGAGAACTACTTTTCCCTTTTTGTAGCAACACATGCTTCTTGGGTATTTAGTGGACACATTGGGGAAAATGTACCTGGAATCTCAGCTTAATATAAGCAGAAATGCCAAAGCTATGAGCC
The DNA here is from genome assembly GCA_016271365.2 of Neoceratodus forsteri. Taxonomy (NCBI): domain Eukaryota; kingdom Metazoa; phylum Chordata; order Ceratodontiformes; family Ceratodontidae; genus Neoceratodus; species Neoceratodus forsteri. The sequence goes on along the minus strand of CM057449.1, from coordinate 1,267,045,073 downwards.
ATTTTGTGTGATATCTGCCAAGCAATGTCAGGCTCTTATAGCAGGAAACTTGCCCTGGACCTTGACAGTCATCAATTGACCCCCACAAAAACAAAAACAACACATTTCCCTTTTTGCAACAATGTGCTTCTTTGGAGTATTTAGGGGACATAATGGGAAACCTGTATCTGGAATTGTAGCTTAATATAAGCAGAAATGCCAAAGTTGTGATCTATTTTATTGATGTCTACCACGCAAAGAAACCTGGGCCTGGACCTTACCACTCATCACATACCACCCCATAGAAACCACTTTACCTTTTTGTAGCAACGTGTGCTTCTTGGGTTATTTAGGGGACACATGGAAGATGACATAGAAACATAGAAGATGATGGCGGAAGGTGACCTGTGGTCCATCGAGTCACCTCAGGGATCATGTATTTGGAATCTATTGTTTATACCTTAAGACATTTCTAAGTTATTTCTGCTTCTGTCTGATGTTTTTAAACCAAATGCAGGCCTTGAGAGGAGACATTTGAGCTGCACTTTGCCCAACAAATGTTACACAGATGCACCCTTCAAATACACTTTACTGAGTAAACCAGAGTATTCTGTGCAGACTATACACAGACACCAGTGGTACAGTTCAGTATATTTGTTTATATTTTCTTGTATTTTAACTCAAGTACTATACAGTATTTTACCTGTTACTATATTTTGTCTTATTTCTTAAGACTATTGCACATACACTATGCACTACACAGTACAATCCGCTGGCTAGCTCATTGTGGTGTGCAGGATTCAAGACTCCTATCTATTATTGTCGATCTAAAAGACATAAGGTGAAGATGTGTTTTTGTTACTGGTCATAAAAAGTGCCATTCCATCAACACATCATTTATTCCTATCATCAGTACTCACCAGTCACTTCCTGTTATATGGGTCCACCTAGTGGTCCCCATCATGAGTCAGTGCTGGTGGAAATGGTGTGCCATCTGTCAGCACTGTCTAGTGCAGACCTCCTCCAACTGGCATCCCTCCTCTCAGGACCTTCTTCAATTTTATTGTCAACCCTTCAGCATCCTGCAAAAATGCAAGATTGAAGATTACTTTTTTATTGTGTGCATTGCACTGCTGCCTGTTTGCATGCATATTACATGTATTACAAATACAGTACTGTGCAGTATGTTGAAGTGCTTAAAATGTGTATGCATTATAGACACTTAGCTGAAATTCAGAAACCACAAATTCATTTATTCATTACAAATCAGTTTACAACCTTTGAGTCAGAGACTCATTTGCAAAGGCACCTCATCACGGGGGGGGCAGACATTAAGACAGTTATTACAGTGCAGATTAAAACAGAGGATAACAGTATAAGTGCAGTAAAAGGAACATTTAACATAGATGCACTTAGGTTACATAATGTAGTAGTTTGTATGTTACTTAGCTTACATAATGTTACAGAATTGTGAGTTGCACTCATGGATATAGTAGGTCCTCAGAGAAGACAGTGGGTTACATCCCTGTTTGGACCTAGTAGGGAAGGGGTAGGTCTTGGGAAGGGAGAGGCTGTCCAGTGGATGTTGTCAAGCCAGGGGGCAAGGCAGGCGGGAACCACTTACACTGTGTCCTGCTGCAGCTGTTTTCAAAACACCTGTACTGTGTAGTGTTTTATGGTCATCATTCCTGGGATTCACCAGTCCTGTTAATTGCTTCAATGTTCCCCCATCTTTGGTTTTGGGATATTGTGTGAATGCCATCAGTGATTTACAGTTTTATTCACATCAGTTTTCTGCATAACCATATAAGTGTACAGGTTTTGTATTTTGTTTAGGCATGCCTGGAATCTCTGACTGCCAGTGTTAGTCCACACAGTACTGTATTGTACTTGGGGTCTGACCACAGAGTTACATGTAATGGATTTTATGCAAACAAAGTTATGCCACAAAATAGTATTGCATTCAACACTCAGAATTTTCCCTCTGCCCCTGCTGAAATAAGGTCTCAAATTTGACCGTAGCATCCAAGTATTGTGTCCTGCCTGTGTGCTGTCATTCACCATTTACTTGTTTCATGGGTCTGTGGGCCAATCATTAACATCTGAATGAAGTGGGAGCTGCCTCATGTTGACCTCACTGTGATGTTGTGATGGTGACCAAGTGACAATCTGTTTGTGGGTGGTTGAAAACTCCAAATTGTCCTACTGCAATGATCCCAACAGGGATACAAATGTCTAGTCTAAGTTTCTTACAGCTTGATAAAGTATGTGTGTTTGTTTTACAGTACATTTTAGCCAGGCAGTGGCATTTCACAACATCCAGGCACTAAGGAGAGAGAAACCCACCAGCAGTAGAATTCCCTGGGAAATGATGACCTTGGATATGCCCCCTTTCCTCCCTACAGCACTTCATGAAAAATGGCCACACTGCTATGTTTTATGATGAGGGTTTAATAAACTATGAGTGCTTGTTTTATCACATACTGTTTGAGCAGGCAGTGTCATTTCACAACATCCAGACACTCGGGAGAAAAAAACCTGCCAGTGGCAGAATTCTCTGGAGAACCATGGCCTTGAATGTGTCCCCTTCCCTCCAAGGAACACTTAATGAAATGTGGCCACAATCCAGTCTGATCATCTGTTTAGTGTACAGTACATGTACTGTAATTTGTTGCTTACTTGCACAGTGCAAGACGATTGTGAACATGTATTTTTTAACTGGGCTTTGTTTATAAAGTACAGTACACATGTGACAGTTTTATAAAAGTACTGCACAGTTTAGCCAGGCAGTGTAATTTCAGAACATCCAGGCACTCAGGAGAGAAAAAAAATGGCAGTGGTGGAAATCTCTGGGAAACTATGGTCTTGGATGTATTTCCCCTTCCTCCTGGAAGTGTTTAATGAAATGTAGCCTAACTCCTGTGTTTTATATACATTACTGCTTCTGTGTATAGCTGGGGGGGGGTTGAAATATTTCATAATGTAATGCAGTACATTTTTATATACACTGCAATACAGTATATAGTATATTTGTAAATTTCACAGATCCTTACACACCAGTATGAGTCATTATAGAACACATGGTAGAGTACAAAACTATTCTTCAAATCAAATAAAACTGCACAGAAATAATGTACTATACTCTGCAGCAGCAATGTGATTCAAATTCCAGTTGCACACCACTGCTTGGCAGTCATGACTGTTAACACTTTCTGCACATGTGCAATGTATCATCTGTTGTGTCTTCCTTTCAAAGTCTTCCAAAATGGTTCATGGTAACAGGGAGTTCTTGCTTTGTCTGTGTTTTTTTCTTTCTCTGGATAAATGTTTTCTTGGCATGCCACACCATCTCAATTGGATTCATATCTGGAGGCTTGGTGGTACCTCCCGAAACAATTGATGGTCATTTTATAGTGTGGCTGCTGTACAGAACTTACTCTGGTGGTGTACTGATCCATTTATTTCCAGAAACAACAATAGCCACTGCTGATGCAGTATGTTTAGGGTCATTGTCCTGAAAGAAGTGATGTCCATCCATGATATTCCTTCCTTATGTATTTCTTTGCTGCTGTCATAATGATATGTTCCCTGAAGAATTCATCACACATGGTTCCTGTGGGCATAAAGAAAATACAAGTAAAGTGGCACAGTTCATGATATGAGACAATAGCTGTCTTAAGCATTTTGCCCCTAAATGTGAGCATCAGTAATCCTGAAAAATGCACAATGGCCCCACCTGCAGTTGGCTATGGAGTCCCAGACATGAAGAGGATATTTGGCTATGGCTTCATGGAGTCCCTACCCTTCTTATGAAATGCACTGATGCAAACTGCTCCAAAGGTACTCTCATTTCATCTGAAGAAATGATATTACAGAATGTCTCCTTCTTCTCGCTCCACATCCTGGCCTGCTCAACTTGCTCAACTTGGTTCATGTCCCAGATCATGGGGCAAAAAGGTTGAGAAAGCAAAAGTTGGGTTATGACAGGAAACTATGTAATAACAAATAAGAAAGCTTTATATTGATAATCACCCTTTTTTTGGATGGCTTTATGATGCCTGCTTATGTGTCCATTCCATGTGGTGGTGCATCCTCTTTATAGAGGAGAAAGGTACCCCTACCCCATGTTAACCTGCCAGGCATTCCACAATTTTCCTCACAATGGATGCATAATCCTCAGTTAGCATACTGTCCACAAGCAGCATTGTTTGTCTGTGTGCAGACAAATCATTAATATTAGGCAAATAAAATACAGTAGGTGGACACAAAACAAAAATTATGTAACTTTATAATACTATACTATATATAGTGTATAATGAGGTGAGTAACAATGAGATACAGTATGGCATTAGATCCAAGTTGTGTATGTGGTGCAGACGGTAGACTGGGGGGGCATGGGGAGGTGGGACAGAGCATTTCAAGTGTGTCCTCAGTGCACTATCAATGGTGAAGATCCTGATATTCCTAAATCTTCCCTATGCTTTCCCCTTCAGCCCTCATACTCCTGATAACTGCAGAGATCTCTACTGGTATCTTCTTCACCATCATCACTGGCAGATGTGATTACGGCAAAAAAGTACCCAGCTGTGAAAGTGCATAATTTCTTTGGAAACATCAAAGAGTACTGCATCACTTCATCTGCAGTTCAATGTGATGCACAACTGCACTTCTGTTGTGTTCATGATGCAGACCATGTACCCAGATACCATCTGTGCTCAACCTACCTTATACCCCCGAAAAATGCCATAACGCCCATTGCCCACTGTACTGTACATTTTCTGAAGAATTACCAGTGCTTTATTATCTCACCATTGCATCATGGACAAGACTGTTTTCTATGGTAGGAAATCCCATGAACTAACATCTTGACCACTAAGAAGATGTCTCAGCCTGGTGAATAGGACACCAACTGTGACCAGGTTGTCTGTTGCAGCAGGGGAGCAGAACTTTGAAAGAATGAATACATGCAAAAGGAGGAAATCTAGGGGTAAGGGGAAGACACCAAAGCACCTGAGGGCAAAGGTATCTAAGGTATAGTACAGTTAATTTATTTTCTTTCTGCATCCATCATGTGTTTGGGAGTACATTTTTCAGTTAATCTTCTTATCAGAGTTTAAAATAACCAGCAAAGACATATACAGTATGCAAGATATATTAACAACAGATTCAAAATCCACAATCATTTAAAAGCAAGTAAACAGTCTAATACATTTACAAATAGACTTAAGCTAGTATTGTGAGCAATACAAGAACCTACTGTACATTCCAATTGAAGCAGTTCTGAAAACATACAGTAGTATTAACCACCAGTTATTCTCCATGTATCATGAGAGCAGATACCTGATTTTCTGACTATCCACTCTGAATGCAGTTGACTTCTGCCAACTCAGCAGGCTGTATGTGCTCAGTGCAGGCCATGAGACCAAGCCTCATCACTTATATTATTACCTAGCTTCTGTTCCCAGTGGCATTGGATAGGAGGGATTGATCAGGGAGAGTATCCCTAAGAGCACAGTATACAATACTGGCTCTCCTGCTGTGGAGTTTGGTTGCATCACCTTTGCTATATTAGCACTCATTTTTTTCCATAGAGGAGGCTTGGACTTTTGGGAAGATCATACTCCTATTCTGTAAATATCTTCAAAAGTCCTGTTTGGGGAGATTGAACCATCACTGAAGGGTGACAAAAGCTTCAACTTGGCCACCGCTGGTGTGAGAAGGTCGCAGATCAGTAGTATGCACCGCTGTGCCAATGTATGACACTTTGGTGGGGCACCATCGATGTATAGGTTATCATTGTCCTGTAGTGGCTCTAAGGTTGGAGAGTTTGGGGAGGTATTCCTCAACTTGTGAAGTTGTCCCCAGGCCTTTTGGGATCCAAGGATGGCATGATGCATTCTCATGGGTTGGGGTAGCCAAGAAATTATGAGAGCCCCCGCCTGCCTCTGGTCCAGTGATTGTGTAATTTAGCCCTAATGTAGCATGGTGGTTTGTACTCCTAAAGGAAATCCACAATAAGTGCATCCATGTTGTGAAATCATGTGGTGGGAATGTGTATAGGGAGATGAAATAGGATTTGCATGATTTAGGCTACCAAGATAATTTTAAATGCAATGATCTTGCCAGCCATGGAGAGTTGCAGCAGTTTCTATCTGGCTAATTATTCCATCACCCCATTGAGCACTGGTGCCAGATTTAGTTGCATCATCTCAGACAAGCTGGTGTGAACAGTAATCCCCAAGCGGGTGATACTGTACAGGGTCCACATAAACCCTTTGGCCTTGTAGGAGTCTGCTATGGTGAGAAGGTGCAGCAGAAGAACCTCAGTTTTGTCCTGATTCACTTACAGGTCAGAAACAGATGTGACTCTGTGTAGTAGCCCAAAGAGGTCTGCCCATTCTACTGGAGGATTAGTATGTTATCCACATACAGACATGCTCAACAGTCATACCCACCACTAGTTATCCCCTTGAGAGAGGGATGATGGGGAATAGCTATGGCTAGGGGCTCTATGACCAGCACAAGGAGAAGCAGGGAGAGGGGGCAGCCTTACCTCATCCCCTTATGGAGTGGGAAAGAGGAGGACTTCAGACTGTTGGTGAGGACAGTTGCCTTAGGTGAACTATACAGGGGCTTGATCCAGTGGAGAAAGTGGGTGCCTCAAATATATGTGTTTTAGTGTCTTCCAGAGGTACTCCCACTCCACTGGATAGAAGAATTTTTTGAAGTCCACTGTCATCACTATGACGGGATGGAGCCTGTTTGACAGCCTGCATGATGTTAAGGAGAGAATGCTGGTTGTCATAACTTTGTCTCCCATTAATGAAATTGGCTTTAACTGGGTGAATGAGACCTATCAACACAAACTCCAGCCTTGTAGCCAAGATTTTGGTGAGGATCTTAGTATTTGCATTGATCAGAGCGATGGGCTGGTAACTTCCAGGCAAGGTGCAGTCCTTCCCCTTTTTGGGTAGTAAGATTAAACCCACCTTACTCATGGAGGGGGGTAGGGATTGTGACTGCACCACTGACTTAAATGGTTTCAGGAGTGGCAGACAAAGCTCTTCACTGAGGAGTTGGTAATAGTCAATGGAGAAGACATCACCCCTTCCCCCGAGGCCTTCCCTGTGGTCAGTGTCTTGACAACCTGATGCACTTCCTACAATGAGATGGGGTCATCCAGAGTCTTGGTTTCATTAGGTGACACCCTTGGGATTGGGCGCTCTTCTAGAAGGCTATAAATGCCATTGGGAGTCAAGGCATTTGATGATGTGTACAGATGCTGGTAGAGAGATTTCATAATCTAATTGAGGACAAGCACATTAGTATGCACTCTGCCCTTCTCATCCCTTAAGTCTGCGATATGCCTTGCTGCCTGATTCTTCTTTATTCTGTAAGACATTTACCAGCTTTATCACCCCTCTCCCAGTATGAGTGTTTGAGCCAGAACATGGCCAACTCTGCCTTTCTCATAAGTAACTCATTAAGACACATCCTAATACTAGTGAGCCATGCTAGAGTTTCTTAAATAATAAGAAACATTGCCAAATTTGTTCAACAGGACAACTTTTATTGTGAATACAATTAGAAGGCATTTCAGAAACAAACCTAAAGATGTTCTCTTGCCACTGTACAATTTTTATATTAGGTCTCTAACAGATTTTATTCGCAGTTTTGGAGAGAGTTCATATTGGTGAAAAGACACATAGGAAAAATAGAAAAAAGGCTACTAATGGATATGGAATACACTGATAGACCTGAGACATTAAAACTGGACAGTCTAAAGAAGAGAAGGGTGCGTTCAGATCTGCTTCTATTTCATAACATACATCAGGATCAAGATATTATGTAAGAACTTGGACAAGTTTAGAAAGGGACACATTCACAACATATGCCATAACACATGACTCAAAGCAAATACTTTTAGACCAAATAAGAGGAAAAACCTCTACCCCCAAAATATAATGGGTTTTTGGGACTCCTTACCTGAACAGATTTTAACCAATAACACCAGAAAAGTCTTTAAAACATGATTAGACAAATATATGATAGAAAACATATGCAAAACTATTTGCTGTAAAGGGGTAGCTTAATTTGGACAGTTGTGTCTTCTGCTGTCTCAATAAACCAAGTATATATTTTATTAGACTAACAAGATATTCTAAAAAGATTATCTTTCAGGAGTCATACACTGACCTGATGAAGACAATATAATGCTCAAAAGCTAGTTGTTGTCCTCAGAGAATTGTTTATTGCTTGAATTGTTTTTGATTGTGATTTTAGAAGTAGCATAGGGAGAGTAAAGGAGTAGAGCAGCTAAAGCTCTCCCTCCCCCTTTTACTTAGCAATAATGTTGCTAGGATAGTATCTGCTGGTATAGGATACTGTCAGATACTGCTGTTGTGACCAGATGTCGAGTGCCATCAGAAGTTGATTGCATCTGATCATGGATCCGGTCTCCTTGGACCCCAAGTGGATCTTTTCATGAGACAAATTATCAGCTAGATCTGACAGTCAGATTGGGGATTCAGCAGTCAGATAATAACACTCCAAGGGTTGGATCCAAAAGATTTGCTGTATCTGATAATTGGACCAGGGATCCAGTGGTCATAGCATAACAATCTGCGGGTTGGCTCCAAGGATCTAGTAGTAGTAGTAGTACAAATTTTTATTCATCTGAGAAAACAATGAATGGGTACAACTCCACTGAGACATGCTCATTTCCAGCGAGGCCCTTAAGGATCTGACTGGATTAAGACATCTGACCCCATCTGGCCTGGGATCCGGCATCCAATCATGGTCAGATGGGGGTCGGTTCACAAAGCCAGATAGTATGGTTATCTATCAGAGGGTGTTTGGATTGATCAGATCAGATCAGATCCAAGCACCACTACTTAGCAGCTATTTGAGGCAGCTACTATAAATGCGAGAGACCTGTGACCTGTGAAAGCAGAATCAGATTTACATTAGATCCATTTTAAGCCTGTCTCTGCTAGTCGCCCTCCTCTCAAAGGACCACAGTGCAAAGGGCAATGATGAAGTCGTGTCTGCCTGGAGTCAGCCATGAGGCAGCCAGCAGCCAGAAACTTTGCCCATTTCATTCCAGGTAAAACTGTATATGATCAGTAACTGCATTGTTGTGTGAGATTACTCTTGTGCTACTAAGTCCTAGTTGCAACCTGTCTTGGTGTGCACTGCTGGGTAATGGAGTTGTCTGCTCATACTTTGGGTGATACTCATTGAGTAGGTTGGTTAAATTACATAGCTGTATTTTGTGCTATAGCTATGGTTTAGTTTACTAGCCTGTTTCAGTGCTATAGTTAAATCCCACAGCTATACTCTATGTGGGTAAGCACTACAAGGTTGATTTTATTCCTGTCTGTTTGTTGTGCTATAGCTGAGCCTTACAGCTACACCTTATCTGGGTGAGCACTACAAGTTAAGTATCTGTACTTTAGCCTCATTCATATGCCTCTGTTGGCATGGAGTTCAGAGGGGAGGCAGTCAGTTGTGGTGGCTGTGGCATGCTCTTCTTAAGGGATTTTCTCTGGAGGAGGGGTACTGCCCTATCTGCAGGTCCACTGGTGGCAGCAAGGGTGGAAATACATCAGCTGCATCACAAGCTCAACCAGCACCTACCCTCCACATCTCCACTCCCCCAGAGACTCACTAGTCTGAGATGGAAAGTGGTAGGCAATGGGAGTGGAGTAGGGATAGCCAGAAGAAGGTTGTTCAGCCCAGCAGCATCCAGATTTGCACCTCTGGAGGAGGCTCAGGCACTTGCCTCCATTGGGGGACTTCAACTCAGTTCATGGGAAAGGGAAAGACAACATGATAGCACCCAAGGGGACAAGTCTACCAGAAGAGTCTTTGTGGCTGGGGACTCCATGATTGGGGTTAGAGAGGGTGGTGGTGGGGGGTAGCATTGGCCAGGAAGGGGATAGTCCAGTGCCTTCCTGGTGCTTTGGCTATCCAGGATTTAGACAGGATAGGCAGGATGGTGGATAGGGAGCAGGGTGAACTGGGGAAACTGATACACTTGGGTAGCAATGATTCAGCAAACCAGTAGGTGGAGATGGTGAAGAAGAACTTTCATAGACTGGGGGACAGACTGGCAGCACATTCAGCCTCCCAGACCTTCACTGAAGTTCTTCTTGTGTGGGGCAGGTAGGGGAAGCAGGATAGGATAAGGAGTGAGGTAATCGAGGAGTTTGACAGGTGGCTTAAGGGATGGTGTCAGGAGAAGGGGTACCACTTGATGGGAGATTGGGGGTCTTACTGTGTAGGAGACTCTTCAAAGGTGATGGACTTTACCTGATGAGATACTAGGCCTGTGCATTGGGGCAGAAGTTTGATGTCTGTATCAGATGTTTAAACTGAATGTGGGGGAGATTGGGTCTAGGAGACTCACAGTGGCAGGTGAAAGGAAGGGGACCCTAACTAGTACTCCCCCACACCAGAGGGCTTGTAGCAGCACAGCAGGTACAAGGAAAACTGTGGGCCAAACTGAATTAGGTGAGGGGACATTAGAGAGCGGGAACACAAAGTGTGCAATCACCAAGAAAAACATGAGGAGGAAAGCACAAGGATAGTAGCAAAGTAGGATCAGCGGTCAGACGGAAGGGAATATGCCTTAATGCCAGGAGCCTAGGTAACAAAATCAGCAAGCTCCAGGTGCTGATGGCAAACACTGTTGTGGATCTTGTGGCCATCACAGAAACGTGTGTTTAAGAAAATAATGACTGGGAACTGATGGTCCCTAGGTACTCATTATTCAGGAGGGATAGAGGAACTGGTAGAGGGGAGGAGTAGCCATTTTTGTCATGGATGGCATTGAGGTGGCAGAAGACGGGTGCATCAGGGATAGTAATGGGGAGACAGAGTTGCTGCGGATACAACTTACAGCAGCCTCAGGCAAGAAGCTGTACTTTGGGATGATCTACAGACCTCCAGGGCAAAGGGAAGAGAGGGACAGAGAGCTCAGGGAGGAACATGAAAGAGGAGTGGCAAATGAGGAAGCAGTGGTGGTGGTGGGTGATCTGAACCTGTCAGACTTCGACTGGGATGTTCCAGCAGTCAGGAGCACTAGAAGTCAGGTCTTGATGGATGCCTTCCAGGACTGTCTACTGGTACAGCTAGTTAAGAAACTCACCAGGCAGACTGCAATTGTAGATGTGGTACTCACCAACTCAGAGGTGGTAGGAGCTGTGAGAATAGGGGAGCCACTGGAGAACAGTGACCATAACTCTATTTGGTTCAAACTGACCTTTGGGTCTAGAAAACCCCCAATCAGGAGTTGGCGTCCTTGATTTTAGAAGCATGGACTTCAATCAGCTGAGGAAGCTGGTTGGGGAAAAGTTAGTAGGGTTGGACAACATGACACATACAGATTGGTCAATACCAGCAGGAACATCTGCCAGAACTAGACACATGGTGGATTCCCTGCAGGGGAAGGGCCTCAAACAACTGGTACAACAACCCACAAGAGACAGGGCTATCCTAGATCTAGTACTGACTAACAGGGAAAGGATCACAGATCTCCAGGTAGAAGGTCACCTAGGAGCCAGTGACCATCACATGGTATGGTACAATTTGGCCACTAGAACTAAATCATCCCATTCCAAGGCAAAAATATGGAACTTCAGAGGAGCTGACTTTGACAAGATGGACAACAGAGTTAAGCTAGCCATGGCAAAAAGAAATACAGGTGAGGGGGGTACAGGCAAAGTGGGCAAGCAATAAGGATGTAATACTTGAAGCAACATCCCATTGTGTTAGAGACAGAAAAGGAAGTGCAAAAGAAGAAAGAAACCACTTTGGTTCTCAAAAACAGTAGCAGAAAAGGTAAGAGCCAAAAGGCTGGCCTTCAGAAAATATAAGGGAACAAAGCGGGATGAAGACAGGGAGGCGTACCAAACTTCCCTAAGGGAAGCAGGGAAGGCAGTAAGGCAGGCAAAGGCCCAAACCAAGGAAACACTAGCACAAACAGTAAAAGAACGTGACAAGACTTTCTATAGATCCATTAGTGAAAGGAGAAAGTCCAGAGGGGGTATTGCTAAGATCAAAGGAGAGAAGGGCATGTGTGAGGAGGAGGAGGACCATGTAAAAGCATCTATCCTAAATAGATACTTCTGCTCAGTATTTACTGAAGAGAAGGTAGGGCAGGGCCCACAGCAAAGCACCATGAACACGGGGGGGGAGGGGAGGGAGATATGCACTAGTCCCGTCACAAAAGAAAGGGTCCTACAAGAGCTCAATAAGCTCAGGGTGGACAAGACAATGGGACCTGATGGCATACATCCCAGGGTACTAAAGAAGCTAAGGGTGGAACTAGCAAAGCCATTATCAGAACTCTTTAGTGAGTCTCTGACCACAGGAGAGGTCCCAGAAGACTGGAGAAGGGTTCATGTGATCCCACTCCACAACAGTGGTAGCAGGGAGGAGGCAGAGAACTACAGACCAGTCAGTCTTACCTCAGCAGTGGGCAAGATTATGGAGGCACTCCTTAAGGAAAGGATAGTGCAACACCTGGAATCCATAGGAGCACAGGATCCAAGACAGCATGGGTTTACAAAAGGAAGGTCCTGTCAAACTAATCTCATAGACTTCTTTGACTGGGTAACCAGAGTGGTGGACAAAGGGGGAGCAGTTGATGTCACCTACCTTGACTTCAGCAAAGCTTTTGATACTGTTCTACATAGAAGATTGATTAATAAGCTGGGTAGGCTCAGGGTGGGTCAGACGTTGGTCAACTGGGTGGCAAACTGGTTGATGGGCAGAAAACAGAGAATGGGGGGTAAATGGTATACAGTCAGAAGAGATGCAAATCACAAGTGGGGTACCTCAAGGATCAGTCCTGCATCCAGTCCTCTTCAATAGCTTCATCAGTGACATTGCAGGTGGAATGGAGGGTAAGGTTTGTCTGTTTGCAGATGACACCAAGATCTGCAACAGAGTAGATGATCCAGATGGGGTGAGCAGAATGAGGAGAGATCTGGATAAACTAGCAAAATGGTCAGAAGAGTGGCAACTGGGGGTTTAATGCAAAGAAGTGCAAGATCATGCACATAGGGAAGAGAAACCCTGAAGCTACCTATAGGCTGGGAGGGGAGTTGCTGGCAGTCACAAGGGAAGAAAGAGAATTGGGCATCATCATCACCGATGACCTGAAATCATCCAAGCAGACCACTAAAGCAGTAGGTAAGGCTAGAGGGATGTTGGGGTGTATTAGTAGGGGTATCAAAAGTTGGAAGAGGGAGGTAATAATCCCTCTTTACAAGACACTGGTTAGGCCCCATCTGAAGTACTGTGTGCAGTACTGGAGACCACACCTTCACAAGGACATTAACCAAATTGAAGCAGTCCAGAGAAGGGAAACCAAAATGGTGTAGGGACTGCATCAGAAAACATACGGGGACAGATTAATGGAGCTCAATATGTATACCCTAGAGTAAAGGAGGGAGAGAGGTGATATGATCGAAACAGTCAAGCACCTTAAGGGCATTAACAAGGTGAAAGAGTCTAACATGTTTACATATAAGAAAAATAGCAGGACAAGAGGACACAGCATGAGATTAGAGGGAGGCCGATTAAGGGGTAATGTGAGGAGGTTCTTATTCACAGAAAGGGTGATGGATGCATGGAATAGCCTACCTCAGGAAGTGGTGGATATGAATACAGTGCAGGGCTTCAAACAGGCATGGTATAGGCATAAGGGAGCAATATAGATAAGTATGAATAGGCCATTGATAGAGCAAAGGCCGAGGGCACATTTATAAGGTAGAAAAAGAAATGGTAAGACTGGATGGGCCTTGTGGTCCTTATCTGCCATCAACTTCTATGTTTCTATGTGTTTCTGTAGGTGGGGTAAAAGAGAGATGGGGCAAATAATTGGGCAGTTCTCAAAGGATCTAACTTGTGCATGAGAACAGTAACTAAAAAGAACAGGTTCATGAGACTATTATGGATCTCAACAAGGGTGAGGAAAGCTGTGAGGGCCAAGAAAAAGGCATTCTACAAGTATAAAGAAAAGTAGGGGGAGGAAGAATGATGAGAACAGTTTGAAAAATAGGCATGCAAAGAAGGTGGTTAGGGAAGCAAAAGTAGACACAGAGCTGCGTATTGCAGAGGGGGTCAAGAGCGGAGAAAAACAGTTCTTCTGCTATATTAGGGAGAATGGGAAGAAAGGAGAGGGAATTGTAAGGCTAGTTGAGGGGGGGTAGGATGATAAAGGAGGATGGGCAAAAGACCTCCATCCTCAATGATTACTTTTGCTTTGTTTTCACTAGGGAGGGCAGTGGGCCCTTGCCAGAAAGCGGCATCAAGGCAGCCACTAAGGGGGGCCAGAAGATGAGGCAGCTAACATTTACAAGTGAAAGGGTCCAGACTGAACTGGCAGCCCTGAAGACAGAAAAGGCCCCGGGATCAGATGTGTTGTATCTGAGGTTACTCAGGGAACTGGTAGTGGAAATAGCCAAACCCCTAGTATGTCTACTCAACAGCTTACTGGGGACAGGGAAGGTTCCAAAGGATTGGAGAGTGGCAGACAAGGTTCAACTCCATGGGGGGGGGAGGGGGACAAGGAACACACAGTAACTAAAGACATGTCAGTCTTACCTCTATTGTAGGGAAGCTGATGGACTCTCTGTTCAAAGAGGACCGTGTCAACTACTTGGAGAGCAACAGGCTCCAGGATAGTAAACAGCACAGCTTTATAGCAGGGAGGTTTTGCCAGACAAATTCAATAGTTTCTTTGATTGGGTGATGAAGAAATTGGAGAGGGGCCACACAGGATTTGCTATACAGTACTTTGGCTTCAGCAAGGCTTTCGACTAGGTGCCTCACAGATGCTTGTTGAAGAAGATGCGGGATCTGGGTGCAGCTAGGATAATAGTAAATGGGGTAGGTAACTGGCTAAAGGGGAGGCTGCAGAGAGTCAAGGTTAATGGGTTCAAATCAGAAGACAGGGAGGTCATGAGTGGGGTTCCACATATATCTGCCCTGGGTGTGGTCCTCTTTAATAAGCTCATCGGCAACATTGGTGAAGGAATCCGGGACAGGTTGTGTCTCTTTGCAGATGACACCAAGCTATATTGGAGGGTGGATAGTGATGAGGGAATCAGCGTGGTCTAAGGTTTGGCAGTTGGAATTCAGCACCAAGAAGTGCAATGTAATGCACCTAGAGAACAAGAATCCCAGGACAGAGTACTGGGTGGGTGGGGTGAGACATAACACTATGGCTGAGGAATGAGACCTTGGGTTATCATCAGTGATGCCCTAAAACAATCAAGTCAGTGGAACAAGGCAGATAGCAAAGTAAGTAGGATGATAGGTTATATCAGGAGGGGTATTGATAGCAGAATGGAAGAGGTACTATTTCCAATATATATAGAGCCTTAGTGAGGCCACACCCAGAGTACTGTGCCCAGTTCTGGAGTCCTCACCTCAGAAATGATAGGGACAGGCTGGAGACAGTGCAGCGGAGGGTGATAAATATGATTCAGGGCCAACATGGCAGATCCTGTGAGGAGTGCCACAAGGCACTGAACATGTACTTACTGGAGACCAGAAGGGAGAGAGGAGATGTGATAGAGACTTTCTGGTTCTTAAAAGGAGTTAAGAAAAAAAACCTGCATGGAACTATATAGCTTGAATACTAGCTCACAGTCAAGTGGCTAGGAGTGAAAACTAACAGGAGTGAGGTTCAGGAGGGATATCAGGAAGTATTATTCTACAGAAAGGTGTTGGAGCCATGAAACAGTCTACCAGATGCAGTGGTAAGTGCAAAAACCAACGGTGGCTTCAAGCATGGTTGGGATAGAATGAAGGGTATAGTGCTTGCTTGGGGTGGCAGAAACTGTGAGGAGAATGGGAGGAGGTTGGGGAGAGCTAGGACTCTGGATGCACAGTAGGTCATAGGGCTAAATAGGGAACTGGGCAGACTGGATGGACCATGGGTTGTTTTACTTCCATTGTTTTCTATGTTTCTATGAATAGAAGCTTTCACCAACATGTTTCTTTCTGTGGCACGGGGTCATAACGTCACACGGCAGAATGCCATGCGGCAGAATCACGTTGCGCAATTTCTATTTATTTATTGTTGCCTGTGGGCTCTGCCCCCACCCCCTGTTATGGGAGGCTGTGCCTCTGATCCCCACTAAAGATTCCAACTCCGGGGTCAAACTCGAGTGCGCACAGTTCGGGGTTTCGCCATAATGCCATACGCTTATAAGCGTACGACATTATGACCCGGTGTCCTTTCTGTGCCTTTCAGTTACACAAAATATATTTTTATGAATATTATAAGGTGTAAGATATTACTACCCAATGATTAAAAAATAGGCATTATAAAGTGTAACATATTAGTAGCCAACAATACAAAAAAATAGCAACATGTTAAACAATTTTTTTGCAAGGGTGTCTTTTTTTAGTTCTGTTTAAAATATAGTTTTTATTTTCAAAATTAATTTAAAAGATTGCTCTGGGCTTAGGTGGCCAACACAAAACTATGAGAAAGACAAACAAAAATATTTTTAGAGGGTTCTATCTATCTGTCTGTCTGTCTGTCTGTCTGTCTGTCTGTCTATCTATCTATCTATCTATCTATCTATCTATCTATCTATCTATCTATCTATCAGTTTAAGATACAAGTTTTCGAGGACCCACTTCCTCTTATATAACACAGGATAGTAATGATATAAAAATCAAATACATACTTTTGCAAATGTGTGTTGTACTTTTTAGACCAGCAGTGGTACAAAATAGTACAACATTTTTGACAACAAGAGGAGTGAGCAGGATGCAGTGCAGTATAAGAAAGAACAAGTAACTTGCATTATGAAATGTACAAGACAGACTAGTAGTGGTACTAAGTGTTGTGCAGATGTGTACTAGAAACAGAAACATAGGCCTAGATATTCGAAGGAGATGCACCTGGCGCAACTGCACATCTCTGACATGCGCCCCTGGGCCATATTCAAAAGTAGCAGATGTGCCTCGCAATCCCGGATTCACCAAAGTGCAAAGATAATGTATGCAGTGCATCCAGAGGGGGCATTCCCATGCATATGCAGCACATATCAATATTCAGCCAAGATGTATAGCACAGCTGCCCCCACATCTTGGAGATGTGCCGCACAAAGTTAGGCATGGAAGAACCATGCTTAAGTCATAGCCACCCACAGGCAGGCTGATGTACTGCACAGTGCAACACAGCAGCTGACAGCCCCTTCGTGGCTACCCCTCCTAGTCCTGATCGTACAAAAACATGTGTACCCAACACATCCCTGATTGTCTAGTGGCCCCCCTCCCATCCCCGATCACATCATAAAATGAATCATTCCCTTTTCTATGGTAGTCTAGTGGTCCCCTGCCTGTCCCTGAGCATATAATAAAATAAATCAGCCCCTTTTTCCATGGTAGTCTAGTGTTTTCCCCTCTCAGCCCTGATTGTATGATACCATGAACCATCCCCTTTTCTATGGTAGTCTAGTTGCCCCTGACTCCCACCCACTCAGCACCCACATCCCACCCCACTTCCCCATCTCAGCAGTGGTAATGAGTCGGCGTCAGCACAGCCCACCCACACGCTGCTACGGCTGCCCCCATCAACTGAACTGTCATGAATGACAGCATACTTTACCTACTACAGTTCCATTGGTTGACACTGTGAAAGTTGTGAATGACAGCTTACAGTACACACTGCAAGCCCATTGGTCAACAGTGTCGACCAATGGGATTGTAGTGGTGCCTGCCAACTCATTACCACTGCTGGGATGGGGGAAGCAGGGTGGGATGTGGGTGCTGAGTGGATGGGGAGCCACTAGACTACCATGGAAAAGGGGATGATGTATTGTATCATATGATCGGGGCTGTGAGGGGAGAACTCTAAACTACCATGGAAAAAGGGGCTGATTTATTTTATTATATGCTCAGGAATGGGCAGGGGAGGGGGGCCAATAGACTACCAGAGGAACTGTTACATCAGTCTTCATTTGCATGATCGGGTCTCACTTACAGTGCATCTGGTGCATTCTTCCAGGCGCATCCCTGCACAGAGCATGCAAATGGGATCATAACGACATGCAAATGGACTCATTTGCACCTTGCATGCCCAATGGCCCCATTTGCATGTTTCAGTCTGAATATCTGGAATTTGCATTTGGTGCATCCCAATGATGTGCTGTGCATCCCCATTCCAGGTATTCAGACTGAACAGGGAGATGCGCCAGTGCATCCTTGGAGGCCACAATTTGCGCCGCTCACTTTTTTTGTTATGTTCAGATGAGATACGCGATTACGCATCTCATTTGAATATATCACTTTTTTGCTCTGGCACAACTCAGTTGCATGGAGCAACCACTTAATAATAATAATAATAATTTTATTTATAAAGCACCTTTTGATTTCCTAGGAGCTGTACAATTTAAAACATTACAAATCAGCCGGCCCGGTGGTGCAGAGGGCTGAAGCACTGGCGCCTTACCTTGAACCACGCCGGTGACCCGGGTTAGGGACCGAACTCGGGATACCGGGGGTCGGCAGGGGAGGAGAGGATTGAGCGTCCATAGGACTGCTCTCCTCTGCTGGGGTGGGTAGCGGGTTCACTTCGCTCTGCAGCGGCCTCCGGTGGAAACCGGGAGCAATGGAGGAGCATCGTTGCAGAGGGAGGAACCAAGAAAACGGAAAAAGCCCAGGATTGGCCAGATGAGCGCCTCCAAAGAACCTCCCATGGATGTTTAATTTCCAATTGATCTTTCCAGCGTCTTAAAACGACTTTCTTGAGAGACAAGGTTATCAAGGCCATGTGGTATTTTTTGCTAGGAAACCTAATACTCGAAAAGTCGCCTAGGATACATATTTCCGGCTTAAAGAAGTCTTCTAATCCCAAAATGGGGTCGAGGTTATTACGTATGTTGGTCCAGAGGGGCTTTATTTTCAGGCAGGACCAGAAAATATGTAATAAAGACCCTTCCTGGTTATTACATCACACACAATGGGGAGATGATAGTAGTCCAAATTTAAACAATCTCTCAGGGGAGAGAGATAGGCATTATGTAAAATAAACATTTGCATCACCCTTAATCTGTCTTGCATTATAAATTTATGGCAGCTAGACCAAAGGTCAGCCCAGTTAATTTCATATCCCGGAAAGTGGGCAGACCAGTAATGGGTTGGACCATAGTAGTCTGGGTACGCTCTATCAAACAAAGTACCGTACATCTTGGAGACAGATTTCTGCTGGCCCACCCATTGGGCTAAATCAAGGACCAGTGGAGGGTCAGCTTGTGAACACGGCTTTGACCCCAGTACCTTGATTAATAGGTGTCTAAGTTGAGTAATTCTAAAAAAGTATTTAGTGTGGATCTTAAACTTTTGCATTATACTATGATTAGGTAACCAAGCTTTGTCATCTCCTATTAGTGAGTGCAGGGGAGAGTCCTTCAGCTGGGGTAACCAATCTACGGGGAGACTTTTCTCGCCAATCTTAAAATTAGGATTTCCAAACAGTTGCTGATTTATATCTCTTCAGTTATCATATTTAAGAAAGTGACACAGTTGAGAATGAACCTTAAGGGAAACTGCAATAGGGGTGTTTTTTAACCTGTTGGGAAGGAGATTTCCCTTGATGTGTAACAATGCATTGGGAGCTAAACCAGATGAGTAAATCAGGGCCCTCTCTATTTTGAGCCAGAGCGGGGTGTAGTCCGATGAAATGGGTAAAGGCCACCTCAAGTATTTGCTAGAGTGACTGGCCCAGAAATAGAGCCCCAAATGGGGTAACTGTAAACCTCCTCTCAACTTGGGGGCAATTAGTTTGTGAAATGCTATCCTAGGGGACTTGCAAGCCCAGACAAACTCTTGGAACATGCTATTTGCTTTTTTGAACCACGACATTGGAAGCCAGATATTTAATATAGAGAGGGGGTAAAAGAGTCGTGGAAATACGTTCATTTTAAGCAAGTTGATTCTTCCCCAGATAGAGCTTGGGAGGAGGGAGGCCCACCTGTTAAGATCCTGTTAGATCACTTGTAAAAGGGATCCCAAATTCAGTTTTATATTATTACCCTGAGATCTAGATAGTTCGATGCCTAAGTATCGAAGGGAATCTTGTTTCCAGGCCAGTCCCATCTCTAGGATCTCTGCTTTGTGGAGCTTATGATTGAGAGGGAAAATTATTGTTTTATTTGTGTTTAACTTGTAGTTGGAGACTACACTAAAAGAATTAATAATCTTTAACATAGGGGGGATAGAGGAAACGGGATTAGCAACCTGGAGGAGAAGGTCATCCGCAAAAGCAGAGACCTTAACTTCACAGGGAAAAATGGGAATTCCTTGAATCTCTGGACAGGCTTGCAATCTACGGATTAAAGATTCTAAGTATATGTTAAACAATGATGGGGAGAGGGGGCAACCTTGCCTGGTACCAGAGTGAAGAGTAAATGACTCAGAGATAAGTCTGTTACCCGATATTCTAGCCATAGGAAAATGGTAAAGGGATTTGATCCATGTCCGGTATAGGTCGGGGAATTTAAAGGTGCCCAGAGTCTGAAATAAGTACTGCCAATTAACTCTGTCAAATGCCTTCTCGACGTCCAGAGAAATTAAGACCGCAGGGTATGGGGCATCTTTGGACGTCGAGAAGACATGAGCCAGGGTCCGAAGGTGGTCAGAGGAGAGCCTACCTTTCATGAATCCTACCTGTTCAAAGCCTATATTGGAAGGGAGAATTGGGTTAAGACGGCAAGCTATTAACTTGGTCAATATTTTGACATCCTGGTTCAACAGGGAGATTGGGCAGTAATTTACCACTAACTCAGGTGCCTTGCTGAGCTTAGGGATAAGCACAATTAGAGCCTCAAAAATAGAAGGATCTAGTTCTGCTCTGGAAAGAATATATTGAAATAGGGGAAGCAATAAAGGAGTGAGGGAAGTTTTGAACCTTTGATAAAAATAAGCTGTGAAACTGTCCATCCCAGGGGTTTTATTTGATGGTAGAGTGCTTATTACATTGAGTATTTCTTTACTGGTAATGGGCAAAATTAAGGCCCTTTGTTGATCTTCTGTAAGACTCGGCAAAGGGGTCTCCTTAAGATAGCCGTCTAGTTGACTATCAGTTGGGGGTCTGACATTGGACCGTAGAGATCGGTGTAATAATCAAGGAATTCCTCAATTATATCGTTAGGGGAGGTCTTCAGAAGTCCGTCCTTTTGGGACAGAGTCAAGACAATATACCTAGAAGATTCCATTTGTTTAATTCTACATGCCAAGAGGCGTCCTGCTTTTTCCCCCTGATCGGTAAATGACGCTTGTGTTTTTAAAATGGCATATTCTGCTTTCTCACGGAGTATCTCTAGGTAGGCTGCTCTTAATTTAATAAGTTCTTGGGAGGTACATTCTGAGGTGGAGGGGGATAGGTCTTTTTCCATGGCCCTTATCCGGGACAGTAGTTGGGACATTTCCTGCTCTTTGACTTTTTTCTATTGAGGTTAGTCCAATGAATATCCCCTCAAATAGGCCTTAAAGGCACACCAAAGAATGTCCGTTCACGGTTATATTCTGGTTGAACTGGATGAACTGATCTATGTGATTTTGTATTATACAAACCAGTTTGGGGTCCTTGATAAGCTGGCCATTAAGTTTCCACCTTCCTCTACCCTTAAGCGGATGTTCTATAATCAATTGGCAAGTTACAAGAGAGTGATCGGACGGGGGGCCAGCCTGTATGGAGGAGTCAGAGACTTGTGGTATATAAGTCTTTGAGATAAGCAAATAATCTATCCTGGACGAGGTTCTGTGCACCAGAGAGAAGAAGGTATATTCTCTGACCCTAGGGTGCAGTACCCTCCAGATGTCACACAGTCTGACCTGATCAATTAAGTCCTGGAATGCGCGTTGAGCCAGGGATAAACCCTTCTTTGAGTGTCCGGATTTATCTACCACTGGGTCATACACCAAGTTAAAATCTCCTCCTAATATCATCGGGGTTGAAAGGAAGGGAAGCAGGGTGGAAATAATTTGGGAGAAGAAATTGGGAGAGTCAATATTTGCCCCGTAAATGCTCCCCAAGAGTATCTCTCTTGCATAATGGTTACCAACTACAAAAATAAATCTGCCCTTGGGGTCTTTTATTGCTTGTGGTGGAGTAAAGGGGAGTTTCCTGTGCACGAGTATCATCGTACCTCCACTATTAGTAGATCCCTCCGCTGAGAAAGTCAATCCCACCTGCTGCCTCCTAAGTTTTGAAGCTTCGACATCTAATAAATGCGTCTCCTGTAAGAGCATGATTTCAGCTTTGACTGAATTTAAGTGCTTTAAAACCATATATTGTTTAGTCTTAGCTCTGACCCCTTTAACATTCCACGTAACAACTTTCAGTGGGTTAGCCATTAGCCCTTATCTCCCTGTGGTGCCCAAATATGGGTGCGAGAAAAAAGAAGGCTGTTGGGAAAATTGTAGTAAGAAATGTAACCACAGTGCTGTGCTCTCCCCACCCTTCCTCTATATAAACTACTACCCCTGCCCCTTAATTTCCCCCAATCCTCCTCCCTCCAAACTATGTAACCCATATGAATTCAGTCAACTCAAGAAACTGAGTATCCTCCCCTTCTGTTACCTCCACAAGGTGCAGAGCCACTTTTCACCACTCTACCAATTGCTCTGCTCCGTCGCTAGGCTTCAGAGAGAGTGATTCAGGGACTACCCCGAAACTATTTAGCGGATAAGGAAGAGAAAAAGAGAAGGTGGTTTTGGGGGGAAATCCCGGAGAAAAAATGGGAGAAGTACTCCCAACATAAACATAACCTCAGGTACTTCTCTTCAAGTAACAATGAACCCAATTAGATAGACTGCTACCTTAAATACATTTTGATACTATAAACAATATCTTATCATGTAAATGACCACAGTACGATAAAAAAAATTAAGCTGCGGTGCTAATTCTGGCTAAGTTGTCTACAATTATCACACCACTGTACCCCCTGTGGCTATGAGGGAGAGAAGAAAAGGAAAAAAAAAAAAAACCTCTATAGCTCGAGGGGGAGTGGCTATAATTACTACATTCCTAGACCCACATTAGGTCTTACACATGAATCAGACAGTCCCCAATCAAACCCCATGATGCGACCATCCCTTGGAACTTGTCCCTATATATACATAACGTGCCCGGAGTGAGTTATGTACAGGCCCAACAGGAATCCCCCAATAACAACTCAGGGCTGAATTTTCCTTCTCCTCCCAAAACTCACAAAATGAAATAAGGAAGAGGTGAAATCAGAGAAAGCCCCCCAGCAATGACATCTTTTGGGGTAAGTTCAAGAAGTCTCTAAACCATGCAATAAATAGTCCAGACTTAGGATTCCTCTGTGTTCCCTCGAGGAAATCACTCATATGAAGGTAGTTCTCTGAGGACCTCTGGCGGTTATCAGTGTTAAGTACAGCTAACACTCACTGAGGGAAAACTGGCCACAGAGATACACAGCTGTATGGATTACTCACAGTGCAGGTGTCAGCCCCGTGAGAGATGCAAAGCACTCGCAAATGCAGAACTCCTCATCCCCATTCGAGTCCACGTCCGAGGAGGGATCCACATCCCTTGGAGAAGGGGGAAAAAAAAAAAAACAGTTTCTAAGCCAACATGGGGGGAGGCGTACTTCCAGCCACTTTAGCCGGAGATTCGAGCCAGAGTAAAATGCACAAATCAGATAACAGAAAACCCAGTTACCGGCATTCCGAATAACTTCCCCTTCACTATTTTTCTTTACCCTTTTTCCTTCTTCAACGGGCTTTGAAGAGGTCTGGCAGGGACTTCTGAAGGGTAATTTTCGCTGCTTCCACCTCCTCGAATACAGCCCATGAGCTCTCCAATAAAATCTGTAGCCTGGCAGGGTACCCCATCTTAAACTTTATCCCTGAGGCAATTAATTTGGAGACAATTGGGTGAAATTGAGTGCAGCGTTGTCTGACGGAGGCAGGGAGGTCTTGCGTGATTCTAATTTTTGTACCCTCCCATCTGATTTCTTGAAGTTCTTTCACCTTTCCCAAGCAATACTGCCTCTCTTGATAATTAAGGAATCTGGCAATTATTAGGTAGGGCAGGGCTCCTGGTGGGGGCATGGGTTTCAGGGCTCTATGTGCACGTTCGATCATGTAAACTTTGCCAAAAGGAGAGGGGCCAGCTAGCTTTTCCAACAACTTTTGGATGAAGCTGATAACCTCGATACCCTCTTCTTTTTCAGGAATACCGAGGATGACTATGTTATTTCTCTGACTTCTCCCCTCCAGATCTTCTAGCTTCGCCTCCAACTTTTTGAGCTTATGACGTCTCCCTACGACCTCCTCCTTTATGCTCTCTGTTTTCTTCTCAAGTGAGGTGGTACGTGATTCATTATCAGAAATCCTTGTTGATAAATCTTCTAGTGCATTAGTTATCTGTTTGACCTCCGTTGTCAGGAATTTGACGTCTTCCCTAAATGGGGAGAACTCAGCTAGGAACCGTTCTAGCATCAGAGGAGTGTCCCCGGCATCCCTCACGGGGTTTGCTCTATTGGGTGTTACTTTTCTGGCCTGATTCTGCTGGGCCTTAGGCTGTTTGCTCTGTTTTTCGGGTGATACCAGCGGGGTATGTCTGGGGGGGTGCCGATCTCATCTCTGCTTCCATTCTCAGGGACCAGGCTCTTCTCCTGACATTCAGCAGGTAATTAGCACCCAGCAACCATTGTTTGTAGCAGAAAGAAGTGGTGAAAAGGCTATATTATTCGCCAGGCGATGGGAGCTGCAATGGTAAGCTGTTACACGGCGCGCTGCAACACGTGGTCTCCCATGCTGTGACTTCTTTTTGTTGGTGGTCAATTTGTCTGGGGTGCTGGGTTTTTTTGGACTTTCTGTGCCTCCTCTATTGGCCTGGGCCCTTGGCTCCCACAAGAACATTCAAACTTTAACACTTTTCTGCTTCTTGCAGTATAGCTCCATTCTGTTTCTAAATTTTATCGATATTTTCAATCAATAGATCCTAGGAGCCCAGTGGAGATGTTATTACTGATGACAGACCCTGGGTCTTCAACCTGATACCAAGATGGGGTAGACCATATGGCACAATCTGTATAGATATATTAAACAAGATTGTTATCGATGGATAAAATACCATATATTGCATACTATGTATTATACCCCTCAAAAGTTGTGTATGATGGATAGAGCCACTCCCCCATCCTGCACCCATTGTGGACTCGGTGAAGGCCATCTCAAGCATATGATTTGGGATTGTGTAAAAGTAGCTCCTTTTTGGAGTACTATTAAGAGTTCTCTAGATCCATTTTTAGGGCTGGAAGAATTTTTCACTCTGAATATCTGTTTCATAGGTTGTTATGCAGCTAGTCTTTTAGGGCCTCGTAAAGCCTATATGGCCTTGATAACCATCATGGCCAAGCTTATAATTCTGTGTCATTGGAAGGATAATACCACTCCAGCCTATATGGAGTGGCATCAGGAAATCCTACAGGCCCTTATGGTTAAAAAACAGATAGCCTTCTTGTAGCATCAGACTGAACAATTTTGTAATTGTTGGAAACCTATTTATGCATTACTCTCAGCCTCAGCAAGACCCTAACTTAGAGCAAATTGGTTGGTTTTATTATTAATTGTCTGGCTTTCTCCCTTTTGTCTCCTTTTTTATATGATTTTGTAATTATTCTGGTTATTTCTATATCTTGGGGACTATTCTTATTTTTCTCTCTATTGATTGTTGGATTATTGTGCTCTGGGTGGTTGGGTGGGAGTGGGGTATTGGAGGTTGACCTGGTTTTTGTTTTGTTCTGTTATTTGTTCATTTTTTTTTGATGTTGGTTGTGTAATGTTTTGTACTGAAAAGTTAATAAAGTATATTAAATAAAAAGTAAAAATCAGGCCGGGGTTCTAAAAGGGGTCTAATCTTTTTAGAACAAGGTCGGACAACCCTAATCTTGAGTTTTTTCTCAGCCACTGATACAATATTAATCTGTGAATAACTGGGCCTTAATTCTTTGAGTTTTCCATTATCGCTGGCAAAAAGATGAATATATCTGAGAAATAGGCATAACCCAAGCATGCTATATGAACATGCTTTCAGTTGTCCAGTTAACATTACTATTGCTGACCAGATCACATCCCAAGTCAAACAGCAGCTCTTGTTCTGGTGATGGGGATCTGGGTCTGTTTACAGATGTGGAAATGATAAATTCATGGAAGCAGGAGTTGCAACAAGGATTAAAGGGAGAGTAGCAGGGCCAGGCATGGCATCAGATATGAGAAGACAAAATCACAAGTGGTATGTGTTGAAGAGCTGTAACTTCGACTTCTTAGGTTGGGTGCTGTATTTTAGAGGGAAAACAAAGGTTGCTACTCCAAAAATGTTTGCTTACCAAATGTTCCCTCCTGGAAAGCTGGCCTGTTTCGCATTTCCGTTGCTGTAATGAGTAGGTGGTCTGTGTTAGTGTGCTAGCTGACAAATTGCAGTCAATACTGAGTGACTGAGACTTGACAATGATTTAATGATGCATTTCTCTGTGTATAGTTTATTTTGACTTATAGAAGGAATAAAATCATCTTGTTTGAGAATAGTCAAGCAGTGCTCTCCTATCATATGCTTCAACATGATCTATCAAACGCAGCCTACTGTGGGTAATACAAGTTAAACTGATGAGAGACGGAAAAGAGAATATGCTGTAGAGTCTGAAGGGGGGGGGTGAATGAGAAACAGGAAAAAAGTCAAATAATACAAACATATGGTTGAACAGTTGTACAAGGGGCCTGATCGAAATGTTGGTACTGAGGACCTACCAGTAAAATAGGAACTGGGTCTCAGTGCTGGCACACATAAAAACCCTTTCAATTCATATCTACTGTAGCTCTGGGGCTGCTTTTTATATTGGCCTAGCGTGATCAGAAAAACATTGTTTACAGTAATTAGATTATATTGTTATATAAAAAATCTACATTGTTTTCAAGGTAGGGTGGTTCAGTTTATAGGGGGTCTGCTTGTAAATATTCCCAGGTATCCTAGTGGACCAATCCAACAATAATGACCAGTTCAAGGAATGGGACTATGGAGATGCCAGGGAAAGGAGAAGAGAATGATCGTATGGGACAGTCATAAGGCCATTCTAGGGGGTGGGGGTAGGAAGAAGTAGGCTGCTGGTTAACTAGGATCTGCAGCTTATCCAGTAGGTAGGGAAATGGGCAGACTGGGTGGGCCAAGCGGTCCTTATCTGCCGTCAAATTCAAATTCTATGTTGTTGGTGTTGATAACTCTTCTGCAGGATCTCTCCTATCCCCTCCTTAGAAGATATCATCGATGACCTTCTGGCAGGGTCTCTCCATCAGAATAAAACAAGCATGAACCTACAACACCACTACTACCAGACAGAACCATATGATATCAGTGACACCCAGAAATGAACCATCTTCCCTCAGTCTACACTACTGAAATTATAAAACATTCAAACCCATCCTGCTGCTGATTAACGTATTACACCCCGACCACAAAGCAGCCACACGTCACATGCCTGAATGAGAATGATACTGTCAGTTGTCAATGACTGGTAATAACCAGCCTGCTGTCAAGTGATAGCATTTCCAGTGGCTGATTATTTGGCTGCTGGGTTTGCTTAGCATGTAAAGGGGATGGTGAACTGAAATGCTGCAGGCTTGGATAGTCATACACTTCACTTCAAGACAGGGCTTTCTTCTACCAGGTTAACCATGTCCTGAACCTGTAACATTCAGATTTATTGTCATTCCTTACCTATATTTATCTATTTATTTCATAATTGTTAACTGGGAAAGGCACACTGAGCCATGGCTCATTTTCAGATGTGCCACGTGGAAGGGGTACAGCAGAAATAGTAAGCACAAATCATTTACATTTCTTGGTACAGAATAAGGTGCAGGCACATTACAGTAATGAATGATACGGAGTTAAAAAACTTAGTGCAAGACATAGTACAAAGTAAAGTCCAGTTACAGTACAGTATGACCCACCTGAACATGTGCAAAAGTGCTGCATCAAAGCCCGTAAGACAAGAATTGTACACTAGACACCTAATAGGTGGGGGAGTGCCTTCCCCTTGTACCATCTGTGCTACCAGGGAGTTCCACCTGTGGGAAACAGGTGCAGGTGGTGGGGGAGGAGTTAGAGCTGATGTCTAAGAGAGTCTGGGGAGGGGGAATGGGGGAAGGAAGAGGGGGGAACAGGTTCTAGAGTGTGGGAAGTCAATAGAAAAAGACAGATTTCCCAGTGGAGGAGTGGGGATGTGGAGTAGAGAATGTTCTATGGTGCCTGAAGGGAACAAGGATCGGGGGGATTGAAGATACGTGTAAGAGTCAGCAGAGGTAAGAGAAAAGGGAGCAGAACCTGCATTTGGAAATAAAGGCAGTACAGTGTGACTGGTGACATGAAGGTATGTGGAGGATGAATTGGGAAGAGTAGAGGGGGAGTTTGTAGCAAAGTGACAAAAGGCATTGCAGATGGTGTCCAGTCTGGTCGGGGAAGTGGAGGGGGCAATGCATAATCGAAAAATGGGAGCACCATTTTTGTAACCAGCTCTAAGTGGACCAGTGGGGGTGAGCAGTCTTTATTGGGTTACAAGGCGTCCAGCTTGGGAAGGAGCTTCACATTAATGGCATTAATGTGGGCTGAGAAGCTGAGCTTGCTGCCAAACCACACACCGAGGTACTTGAAGGACTGCACCGCTTCAAGTTGGGAACCATCTAGAGTGGAGAAAAACAGATTTCTCAAGAGCCTGGCCAGTTTCTGGCTGGTACCAAAGGTTATAGACATCATTTTTTTTGTTTTGATCCAGGGATGGTTGGGTTGGAACCCACGCAGGAAACTGAAAATCCTGCCAGAGGACTTCTACAGCTGCAGTAGAGGGAATGGAGGTCAAGATGACTGGGTCATCTGCATACATGTGAATATGCCAGTTATCTCATATCGAGAGGAGGTCATTCAAGAAAATTGAGAAAAGGATGGGACCAAAAATGAAGCCCTGTAGTACCCCAACCTGGATGGGAGGGGGTGGTGACAGAATGTCTCCAACCTGTACCGACTGTTGATGCCCTGTGAGGTAGGAACAAAACCAGTCAACAGTGGGAACTAAGATGCCAGCAGAACTTAGCTTATCCAAGAGGAGCAGGTGGGGGCACTGAGTCAAAGGTTTTGGCCAGACAGATGAAAATGGCAGCTGCGATGTGACCTTGATCCATCCTGCAGAAGATAGAGTCAGTGGCATGCAACAGGGAGGAGACTGTGGAATGGTGCTTCTAGAAGCCACAATGGAAGGGGAGAGGAAATTAATGGATGAAAGCTAGAATACAGTAATGTTTCTTTGCAGTTTTGCAAGGGAGGGAAGTGGGGAGGTGGGGAGATACGATGGAAATTGCCAGGGCAGGAAGGGCTGCCCCTTTGTGAAGAGGAAGAACTTTGGCAATGTTCCAGGACTCAGGAACAGAGCAGAGGGAGAATGATAGGTTGAACAGGTGAGTAAGGGGAGATGCAGTGGCAGGAGCCGAGAGGTGGAGGAGTTTGGTATTTAGCTCATCAGGGCTAGAGTTGGCCATGTTGATGGATGAAAGGGTGTGCAGGGTATACCGTGTACTGATGGGGGAAATGGAAACTGGGGGGGGTTGGTTGAGGAGAGGAAAGGGAGCAGGAGGGAAGGGGAGTAGGATGGAAAGGGGGAGCAGGAGGAGAAGGAGGGGAATCTGGGGAGGGGAAGGAGCAAAGGCACATTGCTGCCCTCCACTCCCCCCCCCCCCAGGTCACAGGAATACTGCTTATTGTGGTATGTTTACCTGGCAAAACAATTTGAATAAATGTTATCAGGTCAATTTGACATTATGACCAGTTTATTTTTGTTCATGTTCATGGTTTTTAAGCTTTGATCTACCTTTTAAAGTATTTTTTAGTTGACTGTGACCTCAAAATATTTCTTAGATACTCTATAGCAAATAATGTGGCCATCATTGCTGCTCCCAAGTGTTTTGAATTTGATTTCTTTCATCTATCATTTTTTTAGTCATTTTGTGCCCTAGAAACAGATGCATGGGTTAAAATCCTTTCACCTTTCTAGTTCAATGGTTTAGTGGTCTCACGGGCTGGTAACTCTACAAGAGGAAGTCCCTTGGTGCAGCTAGATTAGGTTTAACAATATTCTGTTCTACAGGCCAGTTTGGGTCCAACTTTCTTTCTGAGGGGGCCTGGCTGCATGCCAGGAACACATAGGTACCATCTGAATATTGGATAAGTGAGCACACCCTTTGAATTTGGTCACATGAGTGAGTGTCTATATGTAGCCATTTGCTTGTGCAAACATGGACAGATCAATTTTTCTCGCGTTGAGACAAATGATTGTTTTAACTTTTAGAAAACATGTTTTATATGTTCAGCAAAGCTACAAACTCTGAACTCAGATTTTTGTCTTCTGAACTTGACTCAGAACTAAGTGGCAAGACTGACAAGTCTGAATTAGTTTGTTAGTTGGCAGACATTTTCATCATGTATTTTTTCAGCAAAAGCATACAGTATTTCTGACATCCTTAGATTCACGGTCAGTATATTTTTAATTTCCTCAGATATCTAAATAAAACTATTATAACTATTTTTATAATTAATATCTCAGGTTGTTAAAGATGGCCCTCATGATATTTAAAACTCTCTTTCACTGAGGCTACCTTTTGACTGTAAATGCTATATTTAAATTGTATCTGTATTATGATGGTGCTAGCAAATGTTTCTAATACTAAATCACACCACACTACACGAAGATGTTTCTTCTTTTCATGGTGACATTATGAGGAAGAAAGAACTTGTAAAAACTTCAAAATCACATATCTCAGTTCAGAAATAAAACACAGTGAAAAGAAAGATTGGTATAGTTATGCTTATGCCAAAAACACATTATTATTAAAAAAAAACACATAAAGACTTATAAATACTGTGGCTTTAATACAATATATGTATATTCATTAATATCTGCTTAGACATACTACAATTTGCCAAAAAATAATTTCTCAATTTTAATTATAATTTGTGTAAAAGGATACTAATGCTATGTGACCTTCATACTTTCCAAGTGCTATTATCCTTACAATGTAACATTTTAGCTAAGAAACAGCCACAAAACTAATTGGGGATCACGTCCACAATGCAGCTGGCTCTTGTTATGTTAAATACAATGAGTAAGAGAATAGGTCTATTATTGCAACAAGGAAAGCAATTTCCTTGGCATTAAATGCTTTTACTAATAGAATCTAGTATTTAAAGCTTTTTGCATCAAGAGGTTAAACTGAATCAGTATTTTACTTTCACAAGTTATTGTTTCCTATTTAAATCTAGTTTCTGTCATTAACCATGTTTATCAAAACATAAAAATGCTTGCATGTATACAAGTAACTGTAGCATAAGCAACAGTAGTAGGACACAGCACAGTGCTGAGAATGTTTTTTTGGGACCCAGACAAACAGAAGAGAGAAAGAAACAAGTGCCTTATCTGGGATTTAAACCCAGGCCACCCAGAATACCTTTCTATTGTGCTGCACCACCGAGGCAACAGGAAACCCGGGACTCCCAGAAGCTTCTTACTCTTTCTTTAATGCACAATTAGGTGCTGCACAGCTAATTACATTTTTATTCACAAGGGTGTGGTGTGCATATATATGGAACCCACCCAGAAGAGAGGAAATATAAGTGAAAGAGCAAGGAGCTTCTGAGAATCTTAGCTTTCCAGTTGCATTGGTGGGGCAGCTGGCAGTGCAACAGAATGGTATTGTCGGTGCCCTGGGTTCAAAGCTGAGCTAAGGCACTAATTGCTTACTCACTGTCTTTTCAAGACACAGATATAGATGACTTAGTGCTTGATCCTCAATGGGTCTGCAGCTATTCTGCAACAGCAGAGGGCTGTAGGAAGCCATGGATGTGCACATTTGGGATACCCACTGGCATCCACAGCATGGCTATATGCTCTCTCCATGCCTGATCCCTGGTCACATGGACAGCTGTACACTGGACGTGGACAGGGGCAGACTAGGGGGTGGACATCCACCTAAGGGTGGCATCTTTCAGAAAAGAGGGTGGCATCTTTCTGAAAAAGAGATGTGCAAGAACGAGGGGGCACAATTTGAAGATAGCGGGGAATGGCTCAGAGGTAATGTGAGGAAGTATTTTTTCACAGAGAGGGTTGTGGGTGCATGGAACAGCCTCCCTGAGGAGGTCGTGGAGTCAAGAACAGTGGGGGAATTCAAGAATGCATGGGACAGACATAAGGCAGTCCTAGTGGGGGGTAGAAGGAAGTAAGCTGTTGGTTGACTAGGACCTGCAGCTTATCTGTTAGGTAAGAAAATGGGCAGAGTAGGTGGGCCAAGCGGTCCTTATCTGCTGTCAAATTCTATGTTCTATGTTTCTATGTTAATCCACAGTTCTTCTGGGGCAGCACACATGGCCAATGGTGAGAGCATATGCTACTTCCTTTAAGCAGAGGCTGGTGCTTTCACTATGTTTTCTCTTAATTGTCTACATTGTTACTCTACCCTTCCCTGGCAATCTGTCCCTGATATGCTGTTTCAAGTCAGT
Source organism: Neoceratodus forsteri (assembly GCA_016271365.2). Classification (NCBI taxonomy): domain Eukaryota; kingdom Metazoa; phylum Chordata; order Ceratodontiformes; family Ceratodontidae; genus Neoceratodus; species Neoceratodus forsteri. The sequence continues at coordinate 1,267,012,492 of CM057449.1, read as the reverse complement.
CTCCCATTTCTTTAAAATCCTCCCTTCTAAAGTTCATGACCCTCATCTTTGTTTAGTTTGCCTCTGTGCCCATTTCAATGCGAATCACACTGTATGGTGATCACTGATCCTCATGGCACTGCCCACTGTGAAATCTGCAATACTGTCTCTGTTAGTGAGCACCAGGTTCAGTATTGCCCCTTCCCTAGTGGGTTCACTGACTAGCTGCCAGAGAAATGCCTCCTGCAGGGAGTCAATGATTGCCCTGCACCTAGTTGAAGCTGTTGCTAAAAGGCTCCAATCCACATCTTGTAGACTAAGTTCCCCAACCAGGAGCACCTCATCATTATTAGCCATCCTGTTGATGGTTTCCCCCTAATGCCTTATCCAAATCCTCCCCCTGTACTGGAGTTCTGTAAATCACCCCAGTGCAAACAGTTGCCCCATCCCGTCTCCAGGGTGACTCACAGTGCCTTCAGCCCTTCCTTTATCTCTAGGTTCCCTTGCACTTCCATAGCCCTGACACCCTCTGTCACACACAGAATGACCCCTCCTCTCCTCCTTCCTTCCTCTAGCTCTTCTCAACTGAGAGAAGCCTAATGTCACCATGTCACATTTGTGATTTTCAGTGCACCATGACTCAGTTCTGATCACCATTATGGCCTTCAGGTCCAGAATTTTAGTATCTAGATTCCTTGCATTGGCACTCATAGCTCTCCAAATCTGCCTCTCTCTCTGCCTGCAACTCCACTCCCTCCTCCTGTTTTTCCTGTGATGCTCCCTGAAACTCCCCCTGGCTCCCCTGAATGCAGTCAGGTTTGTGGATGGTAGTGACATTGCCAGTGTGCCTACAATGCCTTTTGCGACTGTTTGCAGTCTTTATTAATTAATTCATTTATATATTTATTTATTTATTTACTTATTTCAGAAATGTAACCAGGAGAGACATATTGAGCTTGAACAAATCATTTCCAGATGCATCCTGGGGGGAGGGGGATGGGGTGAGTGCATCAGTAATTTGCAACAAATGAATTACAAAAGCAATAAAAGCAAAGCTCAACAAATAAGCAAGAACAAAATGAACAAAATGTGTAAGGTAGCATCTGCAGAGCAAAGTACTGTACAGTGGCAATGCAATAAAGTGCAGAAGGCGACAATTTGTAAGAGGAATGTGGGATTGGAGGGCAGCAGATTACAGCCCAAACCTAGTATCAGGGGTACCTGCAGGAGTGAGTAGTGGAATCATCAGGGGTGCCAGAAGACTGTGAAAGGTGGGGGTGCTGAAGATTGGAAGGGCACTTGTTACTGTATAAAGGGCACTTTTTCCAAACCAGTTTTTGATATACAGATCTATTCACAATAAATAAGAATTGAACTGGTAACACTGTTTACAATTCACTTCTTATTACTGGCACATATAACAGTAGCAGTGTGTGTAAATATATGTTTGCCTTGTTACAGGACATGACCACTAACATAAACAGTGTCATTATCATGAAATTTTAAGCTAAATGAAGTATACTGCATTTGATTAACAACTATCCAAATGTATCTTCCCCTAACAAGGGGCATCTGCTTGAAAATAGAATTATTTTCCTTCTGACTTATGCACGCCTTCCAAATTTTAATAAATGAGGGCTGATTAGGTCAGTTTAGGGGATGCAAACCCTGCAAGAACCCAAAGCTGGGGGTGCCTAGAGCAGCAGCATACACTCACCTACCCAAGAATTGCAGGTTAGTGATGTTAGCATTCAGAAATGTAGGGTCTAAATAACAGAAACTACACAGAACACTATCTGAACTGCAGACTGAGCATGCACACCATTATATTTTTTTTAACTTCATATTTATTGATTATGTCAAAGTAACATATACATGCATCCAAGGTTCCAAGAATAGTAATAACATGAAGCAAAGTTCAACATAGGATTTGAGACTTATCACCCTCTGTTACAGCATAGGAGGGTATCTTAACTATAAAAAACAATGTAGTCGAAATATTAGTGTACAAAAAGAGTCTCAGAAAGACCATTTGCACCATGACCATGGACTATAATTCCCAAATAGGGTAATGCCGATAATTCCCCAAGTGTGGCACTCTTAGACTGGTCGAATGACCGCTCCAAAGTCCATGTATTTGAAAATGTGTTACAACAGATACATGTAAACTTCTTGCAGTACACTCAACCCGCTGCAGTGAAAAATAAATAAATAACATATTCCAATCCATACTGTGTTGGGACCTCTTTAAGAAAGGATAAGGGCTTTCTATATGTTACAAAGAGAGAGAGAGAGAGAATAATTAATAGAGTCAACCAACTCTAATACATATATATATATATATATACTGTATGTTCAGAATAAGAAATGTGTTGCTAAGAAACATAGACACATAGAAACATAGAGGTTGATGGCAGATAAGGACCGCAAGGCCCATCCAGTCGGCCCATTTATTTTTCTACCTTATAAATGTGCCATCGGCCTTTGCTCTGTCAGTGGCCTACCAATTCATACTCATCTGTATTGCTCCCTTATGCCTATCCCATTCCAGTTTGAAGCCCTGCACTGTATTCATAGCCACCACTTCCTGAGGTAGGCTGTTCCATGCGTCCACCACCCTTTCTGTGAAAAAGAATTTCCTCACATCCCCCCTTAATCGGCCTCCCTCTAATCTCATGCTGTGTCCTCTTGTCCTGCTATTTTTCTTATATGTAAACATGTTAGACTCTTTCACCTTGTTAATGCCCTTAAGGTGTTTGAATGTTTCGATCATATCACCTCTCTCCCTCCTTTGCTCAAGGGTATACATATTGAGCTCCGTTAATCTGTCCTCATATGTCATCTGATGCAGTACCTGCACCATTTTGGTTGCCCTTCTCTGGACTGCCTCAATTTGGTTAATGTCCTTGTGAAGGTGTGGCCTCCAGTACTGCACACAGTACTCCAGATGGGACCTAACCAGTGTCTTGTAAAGAGGGATTATTACCTCCCTCTTATGACTTGTGATACCCCTACTAATACACCCTAATATCCCCCTAGCCTTACTTACTGCTTTAGACGTCTGCTTGGATGATTTCAGGTCATCAGTGATGATGATGCCCAAGTCTCTTTCTTCCTTTGTGACTGCCAGCAACTCCCCTCCCAGCCTATAGGTGGCTTCAGGGTTTCTCTTCCCTATGTGCATGATCTTGCACTTTTGCATTAAATCCCAGTTGCCACTCTTCCCACCATTTTGCTAGTTTATCCAGATCTCTTCTCATTCTGCCCACCCCATCTGGATCATTTACTTTGTTGCAGATCTTGGTGTCATCTGCAAACAGACAAGCCTTACCCTCTAGTCCATCTGCAATGTCACTAATGAAGATATTGAAGAGGACTGGCGGCATAACTGATCCCTGAGGTACCCCACTTGTGACTTGCATCTCTTTTGACTTTATACCATTTACCACCACTCTCTGTTTTCTGCCCGTCAACCAGTTTGCCATCCAGTAGACCAACTTCTGACCCACCCTGAGCCTACCCAGCTTATTTATCAATCTTCTATGTGGAGCAGTGTTGAAAGCTTTGCTGAAGTTAAGGTAGGCGACATCAACTGCCCCCCCTTGGTCCACCACTCTGGTTACCCAGTCAAAGAACTCTATGAGATTAGTTTGACAGGACCTTCCTTTTGTAAACCCATGCGGTCTTGGATCCTGTGCCCCTATGGATTCCAGGTGTTGCACTATCCTTTCCTTAAGGAGTGCCTCCATAATCTTGCCCACTACTGAGGTAAGACTGACTTGTCTGTAGTTCCCTGCCTCCTCCCTGCTACCACTCTTGTGGAGCGGGATCACATGAGCCCTTCTCCAGTCTTCTGGGACCTGTCCTGTGCTCAGAGACTCACTAAACAGTTCTGCTAATGGCTGTGCTAGTTCCACCCTTAGCTCCTTAAGTACCCTGGGATGTATGTCATTAGGTCCCATTGCCTTGTCCACCCTAAACTTAGCGAGCTCTTGTAGGACCCTTTCATTTGTGAAGAGAGTAGTGCTCACCTCCCTCCCCCCTGTGTCCATAGTGCTGAGCTGCGGTCCCTGCCCTACCTTCTCTTCAGTAAATACTGAGCAAAAGTATCTATTTAGGATAGATGCTTTTACAGGCTCCTCCTCCTCACATGCCCTCTTTTCTCCTTTGAGCTTAGCAATACCCCCTCTGGACTTTCTCCTTTCACTAATGTATCTATAGAAAGTCTTGTCACCTTCTTTTACTGTTCATGCTAGTATTTCCTCAGTTTGTGACTTTGCCTGCCTTATTGCCTTCCCTGCTTCCCTTAGGGCAGTTTGGTATGCTTCCCTATCCTCATCTCGCTGTGTTCCCCTTATATTTCCTGAAGGCTGGACTTTTGGCTTTGAACTTTTCTGCTACTGTATTTGAGAAGCAAAGTGGTTTCCTTCTTCTTTTGCACTTCACTTCCTTTTCTGTCTAACACAATGGGATGTTGCTTCAAGTATTGCATCCTTAATGCTTGCCCACTTTGCCTGTACCCCCTCACCTGTGTTTCTTTTTGCCAGGACTAGCTTAACTCTGTTGGCCATCTTATCAAAGTTAGCTGCTCTGAAGTCCCATATTTTTGCCTTGGAATGGGATGATTTAGATGTAGTGGCCAAATTGAACCATACCATGTGATGGTCACTGGCCCCCAGTTGACCTTCTACCTGGAGATGTGTGATCCCTTCCCTGTTAGTCAGTACTAGATCTAGGATTGCCCTGTCTCTTGTGGGTTGTTGTACCAGTTGTTTGAGGCCCTCTCCCTGCAGGGGGAATCCACCATGTGTCTAGTTCTGGCAGATGTTCCTGCTGGTATTGACCAATCTGTATCCAGCATGTTGAAGTCTCCCATTATCAGAACCTCCCCTTTAGCTGTCATGTTTTGTATATCTTGTAACAGTAATGTGTCTATGTCCTCCCCCTGGTCTGGCGGCCTGTAGATAACCCCAGTTCTTATGGCTATCCCATTTCCTGTTTCCAGGGTGGCCCACAGTTCTTCTGGCTCCTTAAGTGTAGTCTGAATTTCTGTAGCTTTGATATTTTCATTGACATACAGGGCCATTCCACTCCCCCTTTTTTGCACCTCAGTCTCTTCTGAACAGTACATAGCCAGGTACTGAAGTCTCCCAAGTGTGGTTACTGGTAAACCACGTCTCACTAATTGCTACTATGTCCAGTTTAGCCTCTGACATTATTGCCTGCAGGTCTGGGATCTTATTTCCCAGGCTGTGAGCATTTGTGTACATGATTTTCCATTGGCCAGATTTTGGTGTGCTAGTTGTTGGGTGAGGTTTGGCATTCCCCCTGTGCGTCGTATGGGGAGATGGACCTTTTTTCTTACCTGGTGATGCAAATGAACTGCAAACATGTTGAAACCCTGTTTGACCACTAGCTGGGGGGGGGTGTTCTTCCCATTCGACGTATGGGGTGCTGCACCCCTCTCCCCATTTGCTAGTTTAAATATTCTGCAAAGACATCAAACGTCTGCCCCAATGCACTGGCTCCCTCCTTAGTCAGATGCAGTCCATCAAATTTAAAGAACTTTCACTCCCAGAACTGTTGCCAGTTCCCTACAAATCTGTGTCCTTTTTCCTGGCACCAGCCCTTGAGCCACACGTTTAGCTCCCCTATCTCCCCTTCTCTGACCTTCCGTCCATCTGCCCCCCTCTCCCAGACTGGCAGGATCTCAGAGAAGGAGATGTCAGACTAAATGGATCATAGTTTGTCACCCAGCCTGGTCAGGTGTTCCTTGGTCTCCACAACTGACCGGTTGGTGAGATCATTAGTCCCTATGTTTACCAGGACGTCAATGTTTTCTCCTGCTTTGTGAACAATTTTAGCATTGCGGTCAGTGTCTCTCCACGCTGATGTACCTGGGAGACATCTGACCATTACCCCTGGCTGGAGATGGGTATCAACTCCCTGAATCATGGAGTCTCCTATGATCAGAAGTTTTTTGAATTTCCTTTTTGCTTTTTTTGTTTTGGTTCCTGATTTGGGTGAGTTTTGTTGTGCTAGCTCCTGTGCTGCAGTGTCCTGCACTGCTGTGTCTTCTGCCCCTTTGTTTGATTTCAGAGATAGAGGCAGATACCGGTTTGTAGTGTTTATATGGTTTTTGGAGCTAATATGTTGGAGAGCACAGAGTGATGGGGCACCCGATTTGCCCCTCCTAACCACCTGCCAACCTCCTGGACCAACTGCCCTCTACGGTCGAGGTTCTTCTGTTGGATGTTGTGGAAATGGCGGGTGGTTCTTATAATGTATTTCCTCTTGAATATGAAATTTGAGGCACACAATCTCTGTCCATGTTGCCCCGAGCTGAGCCCTAAGATCTCCAATGGCCCAGCATGTAGGAAACTGTCCTAAATCCTGCAAGACTGTCCTTTTGAAAAGTGTTCCGCAGTACCTGCAGTTAATGATATCCATTCCAGATAAGTTGCTGGGTTTATAACCTGGTCAGAGTAATTAGAAGAAAGAAAATGCAAGTAATGGTTTGATTTTGTGTTTTGTTTTCATATAACTTGTTATAACAAGTTAAATTACTAGTGCCCCTGTAAATGAGCTCACCTTGTAGATGCCCCACTGATCCGCCCCTTCCTGCTTTGCCACAGGAAATGTCACAACTGTGGTACCCTATAAAAGGAGTGCAGTGTGGGGTGGTTGGGGATGGGGGTGGGTGGCTGGGCCCTTCCCCTGCCAAAAAAGAAGAACCATGGATGAAAGAACAAGGAGGTAAGAGCAGAAACAATCAGTCAACAACAAATGCAGTAACCCTGAAAGCTTATACTAAGCAAATAAGGTATTTAGAATTCCCACTTATGTTAGTACAGTCAGAGCAGCCTCAGCGTTAACAGATTTTAAACTCTGGCCTTGATTAAAGTGACTAATAGTGGGACATGAACAACTGTGTGCTAGGGTTAGTTAGCGTGGTGCGGCCAAAATGGAAAGTAATTATATCATATTGTGAGTCAGCCATCTTTGAGTCGCCAATCACCCTCTTTAATATAAAAAACACTGTAATTCCCCACATGTTAGTTAACTATAAAACCAAGAAAGTAGCCCATACTGCATTTTAATCAGAGATCTTGGGCTGGCAAAAACTGTTTAGAGCAACTTCAAAAGTCTAGAAGATAACTCCCCTTCTTCCACGTTATCCTCCCAAGTGGAGGAACTGTTGAAATCTGCCTTTATCTTGAGGAGTCTCTTTCTGGCTTCCATCGGATCATTGAACAAATAGATCTTACCAGCATAGGACAGTCTAAGCTTAGCTGGATGAAGCAATGTGTGGGAAACCCCCAACTGTCTGAGTTCAGCTCATATGGCATCAAAGGCTTTATGCCATTGTAGTGTGGCAAATGAAAGATCCAAGACATAAAAAATTCTGGTTCCATCTGTGATCTGTGCCTTGCCCTTAAATTTTGCAGCCTGGAGAATCTGGTCCTTGACTGTGGGTCCCAAAGCAATTAGGAGGATGGTTCAAGGTGTTCCCTCCTGAGCAGGTAATCTTTGAGGGTCAATTCGGTAAGCTTGTTGTAATGTTCCCTCTGCTTGAAATCCGATAGTAGTTTGCAGTAGAGTGGCCACAAAATCCAGTAAGTCTTGCCCCTCACTGTCCTCCAGTACTCCAAGAGTTCTGACATTGGCTTAGCGGGTTCCATCCTCTAGGTGTTCCACCTGTAAATGTAACTGACTGTTTTTCTGCACCACATCTGCAGTCACAGTGACAGCTTTCTTGGCTAAGGATTTTGTTTGCTACGACTCTGTGGTCACCAGTTTTAATTTAGTTTCGACTATGGAGACCCTCTAAGTAAAACTGTCCACTTTTTTATCTATTTTTTTCATAAATACCTCCAAATAGTTAACTGCTTTCAGCACAGCCACATTCAATGGTTCTCCTTTGGCACCACGTGGTTGGCCTGGTAGTTGCATGGTTTTAGATCTCCCCATATTTCTTAGTGCCAGTATCACAATCACCTCAAGAAGAGCTGCTCCCATAATAAAATCAGAAGTGAGGAACACAATGCAAAAGTCTGTTGTAAGCGCAAAAGTTGGTAAATGGCTTAAAATAATATACTGCTGCAGTTTAGTGCTCTTATGTGAGATGTCCAATCCTGTCAGCTGCTAGCCACACCCCCTCACCATTACATGTTTGACAGTCAAATACTGTGCATTGATTTAACTTCAGTTTTATAGAAATACATAAAAAGAAAATTACTATGAGATTAAACACTGAGCCCACTAATTCCTTTCTCATTGTCATCATGATTCTGGTGGAAAAAAAAAGTACTAGGTAAAAGTTTAAATTGTTTTTTGTCAGTCTTTTTTCTTTTTGCGTGCATGTTTAGCATCACTTTTTTGTCTTGGGCAGTGATTGGGGAGCTAGCTAATCCTTGCATGCCAAATTATTTACAGTAACTGCCCAAGACCTAGAAGCATTCCTATTAAACCCAGTTAATGGATAGGTCCTGCAGACAGTGAATTAAAATGTAATAAATGTGGTGAGCTAGCCACTGCCAGTCATTATTTGCAGATATATTTCTGTTATATTTTTTATGTGACTTTGTATATGTTATATGCCACAAGAAAATGTCGGTGTTAAAAGGGGTACACATTTTTTATTGGAAGTTCACAAGGAAGAGAGAAGGACTTGCAAAATATTTGACATTCCTCTATGACCTAGAAAACCAAGAGTCCATGTTCAAAGGGGATTTCCCTGGTTAACTAATCAAGGAAGAGGGTCATAAAACTCAGGAGATGAGAGACTCTGTCCCATCATAAAATTAGGTTCAAAGACAGGATGCCTGGGAACCAGGGTCTGGGAAATAATTTCTGACAGGTTGGTGTGAACTGCCTTTCAAGTGTTATCTTGTATGGAAGGGGGACTTCAAAGGCACTAATTCTGAAATGTTATTAATGTGCCAGGAAGTGATGATATGAGAAACTAAATAAGGAAATAATAATAATTCCCTTAAAGTCTTGGACAGAGCAAGAGAGACCCCTTGCTGGTCTAAAATGATAAGGCCAACAGCTATCCACAGACTGTGATGGCCATGCCTATATAAGCCATCAGATTAGGGCATTCTGACACACTTTTTTAAAGGACAAAATTCCTGACAAAGACACTGAACAAACTGCCAGCAGACACTGAAAGCCAGTGGCTGAAAAGAAGGAAAGGATTTTTCAGACTTCACTTATTCTTCTGTACCAATTTACTGCGAACTTAAGTTAGAATTTAGATAACAGTTTATAGCACATTTTTCTTGTACATGTCTGCTTTTATTTGTGTTATTCTGTGACCAAATATTCTAAATCTTTTAACTGTAACTGTATGATAATTAATTATTTAGTAAAAACATTTGTTTTTAAGAATCCTGCCTGAGCAAGATTTTTATATTGTGTGTGATTGTGGGATGTTTATTAATAATCTGTGATCAAACTGTTATTGCTAAGAGGATGCCACCATAAGCTACCAATCGAACAAGGATCTGTAAAAGGGAAATCTGGGTAAAAAGAGGGAGAATACAAACATCTCAGGGAAAAGTCGGTGGGGATTTGAACCAGGTTATTGCATGCCCTGTGGGAGAAGACAAAATCAGGGTTAGGAGGCTACCCCAAAGAGATCATAAACCTGGATCTTCCCTCTTTATGCAACAACCAAGAAGGGTTCTCATTTGACTACAAGATTCAAGACTGGAATTGCACCCTTATGCAAAGTAAAGAAGAAGCCCTGGGACCTCAGGGCAGGTGTTCAGTTGTGAACTCATTGAGCACTCTGGGAGGACACGAGCAGGACATTCCTATTTTTCCTCTCCCTGTCATGAATAGAGACCCAGCGAATAATAAATCCACCAGCGAAGTGGACACAAAGTGGACGCTTTGCGTCCGCAGAGCACAACATGAAGTGGACCCGGTAAAGTGCTCACTTCGCTTTATCATTACCACTTCACGTTCTCATTATGTCTTAGCGCGAAGTAAGGTGAAGTGAGAAGAAAATAGGCACATCACATGGCCTGCAGTACTGTAAGTCACATGCTTTAGCCAGGCAGGAAGGAAGTGAGTCAGAGAAACAGTTTCACTTTCTCCTTTGCATTTGTACAGGAAGAAAGCAAAATTGTGAGAGGAGAGGAGTTTGCTTGGCTCTTGGAGTCATTTCTTACTGCCACAACAATCAAACAGCTTTTTTAAAAGCTATTTTATTTAGTGTTTGTATTGTCTTAGTGTTTTTTTAGTTAGTGAATTTTTTTGTATTGTTTTGTTTTTGTTTTGTGTGTGTGTGTGTGTGTGTTGTCCTATGGACCCAGGAGGATGGAGGGTCACGTTGGAGTTGGAGAAGGCACATGGGAGCGTTAGGAGGAGAGGAGTGCAGACCCGTGGGGGGTGGGGAGGTCATGTTATGTTGGACTGCTCCAGACTCCTGGTCAGTGTTGCTTCCCCTGCAGAAGCAACAGGAGCAGCAGCAGCACCAATGCCACCAGTGGCTGTTGCTCATCTACCTTCTCTGCCACCACCACTAGCAGAAGCTGTTGGGGCTCCAGCAGCACCCCCTCCATCACCTCCTCCACAGCCACAGGAGGTGGCCCTGGCAATTGTGGGTTGTGGTGGGACCCGTGCCTGACACATACATACTGTGTCTGGTCCCCCTCACAGCTCCCCAGTGTGGGAGTTTTTTAATTCGTGAGGGGGACAGCACAGTGGTGGAATGCCATGTGTGCAGTGTGCTGGTGCGCTGTGGGCCCCCTGGGACACATTTGGGGACCAGTGGCCAGCGCACCCATATGATGAATCACCACAGAGCAGAGTGGTAGGCTGCCATGGAAGGAGCCAGGCTTCCACCTGCTGGCCCTTCTGTGGCAGTGGCCAATGAGGGTGCTGCTGGGGTGGGAGATGTGCCTCACAGCAGTCACCACTGCAGCAGGAGGAGGAGGGCTACATCACAGACATATATTGCACTCTGTGGAGCAAGAAATATTCCAGTGATAGTAATGCCCCCACATATTAGTTTATGTGCATCACTATAACTATGTAATGTGGTGACTGTTTGCAATGTAGCAACACAACCATCTGTTGATAACTCTGACCTATATTTTTTAATGCTGTGTTACAACTTCCTTTACTTACATCCTGACTGACTGGAATGATACAATAATTTGCAGTAGTTGAGTGTACTGTACTACCTTTTTTCATGTGTGAAATAATGAAAGGAGCATTCCTTTTAAATTGGTGCTGCTGACAGTGAGTGTGACCAGGTCTTGGTCATTGTTTTCCTCTGCTTTTCTCCATCACTTCAAGTAGTTGTCATATATCACTTCTGTTGTTAACTAACAGTTATGCATCAGTCAGCGTTTTATATGACACCACGGAACAATAGTTATTGAAAAGCAGCTGCAAATAAATACAAAGCTGGTAGGAACAATATTGGAAGATGTGCTCATTTTGTTTTTATACATGAAAAAAGTAGGAGTAAGAGAAGCAGACATAAACTGTGTGAAGAATTGTATCATTCAAGTCACTGACGACTCGGACATAAGTAGTGGTTGCTGTGGCAATTTAAAGTAGCATAAAAAAGTACAGTTCAGAACTGTGAGGACATTCTTGCTATGTTGCTTTAATTGTAAAAATGTCACTATGACATCATGACTATGCGCTCACAGCAACAATCACAGAACACACAAAAGTGGCACAGAGTCCCCAGATATTTTTTGCAGGCCCACAATGCATCCTCCTTGTGTGCAGAAAATTGACAAGTGGTAACGAAGTGAAAAGAGACTGTTTCAGCACATACAAAGTCCCCCAGAATTAATGGCACACTCAGTCATGCGCGCAGTGGTGGCACAGAGTCCCCAGATTTTTTCTGCAGGCCCACAATGCATCTTTCTTGTGTGCAGAAAGTTGACAAGTGGTAACGAAGTGAAAAGAGAATGTTTCAGCACATACAAAGTCCCCCAGAATTAATGGCGCACTCAGTCACTGTTTAAGCACATACCCCGGTATAAAATTATGACTGTGAGGTTTGTGTTGCTGGTCCAATGTGTTGTGTGAGATGATTCCACCAAATGAAATGTGATCATCTCAACTGGATTGAAAGGTGCCCTTTGGATGTACACTAATAGTAGCCTTGGTGAGTATATATATATATATATATATATATATATAGATATATGGTTGTGTATTTTGTAGGTGATGATGAGGGGGGTTGAACTTGAACTGGACATGTACTCATGCTATTGTTCTGCATCACACAGGTGACTCATAAACTGTTGGTGTGCACATTCCAGTGCTCAATGAGAATTTTTTGCACTTAAATGGAAATGGTTAACTCTCAAGCACATGAAGGTAAGTATTTTTTTTGGGGGTGGGGGGAATCATATTTTCAGTTTTGTCTGTAATGGTTTCTTATTTTTTTACTTCTTCAGAGATTTCATCAGCATCCTTCTGGAGCCCGGTTCTTAATGATGGTCATGGTCATCGAATGAAATGACTTCTGTGTGTTGCATGTGTGCCCAAGCTCGGGTAGGGGGAGGGGTGTGCCTAATGTTGAAGAACTTTTTTGGATAAGGCCACTTTGACAGAACAACAAAGCATCTCGAAGTTTCCTGAAAAAAGAAATTAATGACTTCTTACAAGTTACAACTTCATTGTTATGTGTCCCTCCCTGGTTCTCAAATCTCAATCCCCATTGTCAAGTTACATTTCAGAGACACATGTTGTCAACTACTAAGCCAACCTGTTGTGTGCAATATTTGCAGCAGTCTTTACAAAGCAATGAAACAGATGAAATAAAATCTTCATACTTACCAGAATGGATTTCACATGGACATTACATTGGTTCCTCTCTGTACGGTATAGCTACAGCATCTTTCCCAGTGAGTATTAGCAATGGAGCCTGATTTTGTTCTCCTGTAAAAGAAACAAAAGAAGTGTACTGTATGTGTTTTGCCACTGTGGCTCTGAAAAGCTACAGAAAACAAAACATACAACTTAAGGAAGTAAGGCAGCATAACAAATATGAGTGCGCATACTCACTTTATGGTTTAAATATTAAGAAGCTGGTGGTGGTAGTGCACTGGTGGATTGATGGTCCGTGGGAGGCAGACAGACTCAAGGTGGCAGACTTGCATAAAATCAGTCCTGGAAGTGGTGGTGGTGGTCCATGGGGGGGGCAGACAGATTCATGGTGGCAGACTTGCATAACATCGGTCCCGGTGGTGGTGGTGGTGGTCCATGAGGGGCAGACAGACTCATGGTGGCAGACTTGCATAACATCAGTCCCGGTGGTGGTGGTGGTGGTGGTCCGTGGGGGGCAGACAGACTCATGGTGGCAGACTTGCATAACATCAGTCACAGTGGTGGTGGTGGTGGTCTGTGGGGGGCAGACAGACTCATGGTGGCAGACTTGCATAACATCAGTCCCAGTGGTGGTGGTGGTGGTCCGTGGGGGGCAGACAGACTCATAGTGGCAGACTTGTATAACATCAGTCCCGGTGGTGGTGGCGGTGGTCCGTGGGGGGCAGACAGACTTATGGTGGCAGACTTGCATAACATCAGTCCTGGTGGTGGTGGTGGTCCGGGTTGGGGGGAGCACTCCGCCTTTTAAATACTGCAGTTCAAACCTGCCACCATTGACCACATCATCACCCTCATAAAGAAAACTGCCCTCGCAGTCATCAATGTCTGAAGGCTGACCACTGGAAAATTCTTTCTCCATTGTGTCATCATCTACATCAGTGGTGAGCCGTTTCAGGCAGCCATTGCCAGTGCCACCAGGATGCTCCATTTCCACATCAGCAAGACCACCATGACTAGGCCGGGGTACGAATACCGAGGTTGCAGTCTGTGCTGGTATGTGCCTCTCATTCATTTTAATGAATGTTAGCAAACTAACATTTGCAGGAAACAGGTTTGTCCAACGATTCCTGACTATTGCACCTGCTGAGCTCAATACCCTCTCAACACTTACACTGGAGGGTGGGCATGTGAGGTACTTCAGTGCCACTGCAGTCAGCTCTGGCCATTCACTGACCTTTCCACTCCAGTACAAAAGAGGATCTTCAGTTATTGTCAGATGCCTGTTTTCAGACAAATATGACTCAACCATTCTCTGTGCCACACTTAGACCAATTGTTGATGCATCAGCCTGTTCTCCGAAATCATTTATTTCACAAATACCCACTTGGGACAAAGCCTCCCAAAGCAGGTTGACGCCACCCACTTTGGATGACAGACCACCTGGAACTACAGTCCCCTTACCCTTGCATGATATGCTTGCTGGTCCTCCAGCTACACCTTCAGCTGGATTATGCTGCTGAAGTTTGCAAGCCTTGGCACGTGACTTCTGTGCCCCATGAACCAAGCGAACCAGTTGACCAGAGACATTTTTTACCTGTTCAGGCCCTCCCTCCAGTACTGATGCAATTCCACGTTTGTATCGTGGGTCCAGCATTGTTGCCATGGCAATGTTGTCACTACGCTGAATGCTCACTATGTGATGATTCTGGTCGAATACTGTCAGCATGTGTTGCAGCAACATACTGCTACCACCGTCTCCAGCAACAGGCTATGCTGTACATTCACCAATGTCTGCCTCAGCACCCGCAGCAGTGGAATTGATTGGCTAATGGAGGCAGGCTCACCACTCACTGCCTGTGTGACATGTTCAAAAGGCCCCGAAATTGTTATTACAGAGTCCATGAGGCACCACTGTTCAGTCGTCATAGACATGGAGGTCCCAGAACTGTCATGGCTAGTGTGCATAACAAGATATTCTGAGAAGGCTTTGTATTGTTCATACAACCTCTCTGCCATGTATAATGTGGAGTTCCATTGGGTGACAACTTCTAGCTTCAAGCAGTGCTGAGGCAGGCTGTTTTGTATCTGCAACTGCCGCAGTTGGTCACTGGCCTTTCCAGATCTTGAAAAGTGAGAGCAGATACGTTGTGCAATGGTCAGCATTTCCTTTATGTCAGGGTGCTGCAGAAACTCCTGAACGACAAGATTTAAACAGTGGGCCATGCATGGAACATGAAAAAAAACACCATTCGTGATGCATTTCACCACATTTGACCCATTTTCACTTGCTACGAACCCAGCTCTCAAGGACAGAAGATTTAGCCATCTGTCAATTTCAGTCAGTACCATGTCCAACACGTTCTCACCAGTTTGTCAACAGGTCACACTGCGCATAGCAATTGTTGCATGCTGGCGAATTCCAGGAAGATTGCTACCGCGACAATCCACCTTACTGCACTGATTATTCACACTACCAACATCACAAACTACCCCTGGCACCTGCGCCCAGTGTGCAGTTATACACAGATATGAACTCCCCGCTGTTTTGCCACTTATCCACATATCCATACTTAAATGGATGAATGGAGAGGAGGAATGTTGAAGGGCATGTCTTACTGAGTCTGAGACAGTGGAACAACTCAGGAACAGCATGGGTAGAAAAGTATGTCCTGGATGGGACTTTCCATTTTGGACAGGCACGGGCAGCAAACTGCCAGAACCCAGAATTCTCCACAAAGGAGAAGGGTAAAAGATCAATTGCCAGCATTTCCGCTACAGCAGCATTAAGTTCATGTGACACTGTATGATTGGGGGGGGGGTACGTCAACTTATGCACAAAAACAGTCTGTAACGTGGGCTGACTTAAACATGTTACATGGGGTGTGTTGTTGGTCACAAATGGTTGTGCTCTGTGATGAATGGCATTGGTGGGGGTGGAGTGTGGACATTTGATGAAGACAGTTGCACAAGTGATGATGACAGTCCCAGAAATGATGTTATTTTTCCAGATTTGCCAACTGGGGTTGATGTACCACTTGCACTAGACATACTGCATTCACCACCACCAGCACCACCACAAAAAAAGCTACTTTCACCAGCACTGGACAACATTTCAAAGTCATTATGGTCCTCCACCTCATCATGCCTGTAGTAATCCTCTGCTCTTATTACCGCACGACTGCACACGTTTAATTTCCTACTGGGCTTAACAGTCATGGAAGGGGATAACATGCTGGCTATGGTTGCCGGTGATACGGGTGAACACCACAATCTGGTATTAGCTGCCAGCTTGTGCTGGGTCCACAGAGCCAAGTGCCTATTCTTAAGATGCTTATGCTGTCCTCCTGTCCCAAGATAGCTCCCCTTTTTACCTCGACTCACACGTACATGGCAGACCTGGCAGATTGCAACTGACTCATCATTTGCATCTTGAACAAAAATATCCCAAACAAGGGAGTGTGATGCTCTGCTTTTAACATGTCCATGATGATGTGGCTTATTTAAGTCTGTTATTTTAACCACTGAAATGGGGAGGGGGGCATGATATTTCTGGCACTGCACACCTGGACTGCAACTGACCACCACAATTGCCTATCATATTGATTACTGGGTCATCATCATCATCAACTAAAACTGGCAAATCACAAGTTTTTACAGGAAGGGGATTCCTGCAAACAGATTCAGACACAGCCACTTTTAATTTCTTTTTCTCCGGTTCCCAACTGGGGTCAATTACATCATCATCATCATATTCATCAATGTCACTGTCACACACATCCACATCTTCTGCTAGGATGCTATCATGTGGACTGCATGTTGCAACAACAGCAACATCATCATCATCAGCATCATCACATTCATCATCAGCATCTACACCACCATCACCTGATATTTTTTCACCGCACTGTGAATCACTGCATGGAAAATGAGTGACGTTAAGTGCCACGGTGGATGGAATATCATATTGTATGCTATCGTTGACATCATCATCAGAATCAGGTTGAGTTAATGGGATGTTACTGGGAAGTATGACATTATCTATGCTGTCACTCACTTGCACTGCTTCATACTCAATATGTTTGGATACGGTACACTGGTCGGAATTAGAACTTGATGCAACAATGCTAATACTACCTCCACCACCACTAACACCAGTGACACTAACACCACCGGCTGGGAAAACATCATCTCCTCCAACTATAAGTGAAGCTACTGATTGGGCTGTAAAAAACATTGCAGGAGAAATACCTTTCCTCACATCAGGAGTGCACTTCTCCATCCGCGTCCTACTACCACGCCCACAGACCCTCTTACTGCCAATATTGCCATGGCCAGAAACAGCTTTACTTGCACGTCTCTTTGCAGACATTATGGGGGATCAACCACAAATATTATTACCAAATTCAGATTTTGATACTTTCACTTTCTGACTGGAGGGACGCTGGCTGGATGTGAAGCAAAAATAAACAACTGTGGCTTCAGCAACAGATAAGAGACTACTGTGTTGTGACACTGTCACGGAATTAAAACAACTTCAGTAACCAGTGGTGCTGATGGGGTCACAAAAACAATCCAGTATGGTAAAAAATACCTTTTCAACATGGGGTTGGGGGGGAGCACTGAATACAGACAGTGCTGATTTTTACGGCACTACAAGCAGCAAAACTAAGAACAGAGAACACAATCGCAGTACAAAATCAGGCAGCTGCAGTGGATAGCAGGTTCACACTGATGCACTTAGTTGCACTTACACTAGTCTGTGTCACAAATTTTAAAAGATGTATTAAATATTTGATGCACGCAACACTGCACACACAATGCAGAACAGTTTGTGTACAATGCTGAACGCGGAATGCGATGCAAATGCAAAAGTTCAATGTACTGCCACGTAATGTAAATTTGTAATTTAAACAACCTGACCTTATGAAATGCTGCACCACATTCACACAACAAATAGCAAGAAAATTTGTACTATTACTGACAATTTTACTATGTGTACAGTAACACAGTCAGTTATTTAACAAAAATATAACCAAAACACAAAGAAATCACTAGTTCTCCAACTTAAATCTACCTACACACATATATGCCCCTCCCCCACACAGCACACTTCACTGTCTTTCATCACACACACTCAATGTTGTAAATTAACATTCAAAATCCACACACAAACAAAAACGCTCGATGATGTGAGCACAGGAGGGTTTCCTACAATCGATGAACTACAGTTGGATCCCCCCAAATAAAGCAAAAATGCTTTCTGAACAGCTTTTAAAAGATTCCTACAGACAGCTATCAGAGCACACTGTCTCCTACTCCTTCCTACTCATACTACCCCGAACTGAGGCTGTGCAGATCAATATAGAGTTCATGTGACCTGAACTCCCATGAATCACTGCAAAATCCACCTCAGAGCTCAAAAACAAGCCGAAGTGAACTGCCACCAATGTACTTCGCCTTAAAAATTGAAAGAGAAGTGACCAGTGGAGGCGGAGTAATGCGAAGTAGCTGTTTCTAATGCACTTTGCGTTCCTCATTATAACGTGAAATACTCCGCTTCGCGTTGTGGAACACTGCACGAATCCGCCTGTGTTCCGCGAAATGCTTCGTGGAGTGGATTGAGCCCACTTCGCCCACCACTAGTCATGAATTACACTCAGAGGAGGGCACTGTGAGCTCAGTGGACCTGACCCCCAGGACTGGGTTTGTGACAATAATGAACAGTTTAAATATACAAAACACAACAGAAAACATTGTTATAAATTAGAAACCCCGATTTGTGCTTGGCTCATATTTCCCTCGGCTTTAGCCGCCATCAACATTTTCAGCTTTTGCCTTTTATGACCGTGGCTGAAAATCTAAAGAAATAAATAATTTAAACATGGAGCTTGTTGACCAATTTTTTTCTGAAGTAGTGACCTGCCAGATGAGTTTTTTGATTGCGTGTAGCCCAGTTTCAGATATCCCACAGAAGTCGGTCTTGGTTTGTGAATCAGGAAACCAAAATTGTTTTACTTAATGGACCCCTTGTCAATAGCTGCAACTAGGATGGAGCAAGCACAAGTAAGCCTCAGTCAGTTAGTACTTTACTACTGCTGCAATTTCCATTCTCCCCATCTCCTTGTATGTTCAGAAATATCCTCCTGGCAAAAATCGCATGCTGAAGCCATGCTTACTTGTACTAGCGCCGTCACCGTTGTTGCTACTGACATGGGGTCCTTAAGTAAAACAATTTTGGTGTCTGGATTGGCATCTGTAGTTCACTGAGTATGCCATTTATTTTGCTTCACTTGGTGGGGGCCGGGTTCAGGGATGGAAAAATTGGGATAGGAACCAGGGTGATGGCGACAGTACCCACTAAAGATACTGAAGCATGGGCAGACTTGATAGACCATAAGGCCTACTCTGCTGGCATCTAGTATGTTAATAAGCCTCAGCCTGCAAGCGATGGCCCCAGTGTTGGCTGTTAACCTCGGTTAGTTTTGTATTCTGGTATGTTTATTTTGGCAATCCTGTGTGTGTCCCAGTGTGGATTACTTGAATTGATTTTCAAATCCTGAGCAGAGACTAGACATGGCCCCTCATTGTCCCATGGGACTTAAGTTCAGTCTGGCCTTCATGAACAATGCATAAATATTTATTTAAGTCCAAAGTCCATCACTGCTCTACTGTCGGAAAAAAGGGTCTCCTTTTTTTCTGAACACGTTTCCCGGATAAAATAAAAACCCCATTCTGGAACCTGCTGGGATGACAAAAAAGCATCAGAAGAAGAAGTAAAAACCGACTTACTTGAATTGACAGACTTGCCTTCACACAGCAGCTATCAGCAGGTAATGGCAAAGAAAGCCTTAAGTGCCAAAGGAAAAGTAGTACAGACAGTGACACAAAGTTTTCTTTAGATGGCAAGCAACCAGCAGAAGCACTGCCACTAGCACTAAAGCAGGACCAGGAGGCAGTCGAGTCATCCTCCTCAGAGGTTCAGTTCAGTGGTGGACCAGGTCAGCAACATGATCGATCACAGTATGGCTAACAGCAACAAAGAAAGGCAAGCAAGCAGAAAAGCAGAGTAGGTACTGTACTAATACTAGTAATGGGGCCAGGCTACTAGGGGAACATTAAACAAGTTGAATGTAGTCCTCATTCCCTCCCCAAGAGATGAAGTGTAAACTGGGGTGCTTACCACCTTAACGGGATGCAGCTGGAACACCAGGAATGGAGTGTCCTTTTATCTATTGTTTACTGCACTTGGTAAGCACTTGACACCTCCGGGGAGTGGGGACAGCAAGGCAAGGAAGCACTCAGTCATGACACCTCTTTTGTTTGAAAGTTTTAGCAGGGCAGGGCAGGCAGCAGTCAGATTGAGATTCAAATGGCCCACTGTTTGTTTTTTTGTCAGTTTCCCAGGCTTATTGTGGGTGGGCAGGCAGGCTGAGTACTTGTAACACTAACACTGTAAACAATGCCACCATAATCAAAGATGGTGGAATCATCATTGAGATGACCTATCTATAGGCAGGAAGAAGGATACTTGCTTTATCCCTGAACTGTACACCAAGTTTGGGGTGAAGCTTTTAGCACATGGCATCCACATATAAAGAGAAATGGAGATGATGGCCCAACCAGATTCTGAGGTGTTAAAGGGAGGAAACACTGTCAATCATCACTGTCAATCATAACACCATCTGTTGTATGGGGGCTAGCAAGTCTCTGCCTTGTGCCAAAAGCCGTGAAGATCATTTTCTTGGTAATGAGGGACGGCTAGATGTTGTTGCAATCCAGTTGGAAATGACCATGAGGCCAAAGATAGAGGAGCCAGAGGCTTACTCACACAAAACCAGGCCTCTCAATATCAGAACCCCTATTCACTTCAGACATTCCTGAGCATGCTCCTGTAGTATGCGCTCTGGGAAAAAAGCAGAGTCTGTCAGTAAAATAAATTGCCTGCACCTTTTAAAACACTTGGATACATGGCACGTAGGCGCAACCCTTTTTTGGGTGCATACACCCCAATGTTAGGCTCCCACACAGGGACTGAGACAATCCCCACAATCCTCACTTGTTTGCAGAACTCAGCAGAGTTTAAAAATCACTCTCTGTATCCCTGGCAAGACTGTGTGGGATTGATCAGAAAACACACCACACCACCCAAATGCTAAGACCAACTAACCAAAGAGACTAAACTTCCTACATAAAGATGCCTTGGGCTCTCATGGTTCAGCTGAGCTGGTACATACTGTATCAGCACAATTGGTAATGACTTGTTTGCAGTGATATTTGGTCTGACCCAGGTCCTTAAAGCTGTTTGAACTTTTAGGCCAAAGACCCTCATTTCCCAAACAATAAGTCTGTACATTAGCATTCCAGGAGCACCAGATAAATGGTTGACTCACTGTAGGTGGTCATTCATTCAGTCTCCTCCAGGTCGGAGCCAACTCAAGATACCTTAATTGCATTCATATTGCAGAGGTAATCAACTGTTCTATCATTAACACTCCCAGATTACAGGATATGTGGAATATGCAGCTTGATTAACCAAGATAAGTATTTTACCACAGAGGAACCAACTGTAAGGAATAATTATAACAGGGAAAAAACATTTTATTTGCATCTGTGTGAAGCGATCTGTTATGTGAGCAATAAGACATGACTAGATGTGCATTGCGCTGGCTCAGTGCATGCTTAGGGCATAGTGAGGCACATCGCCACAGGTGGAGTGCTTTCAGCCCCTGTAAGTGAATTGTGTGTGCCAGCACAATGCTCACCATAAAGTGTCTTTCTGTTCTTATAAAATAGGCAAACTGAGAATGTTTTAAAACAAAAACATCCAACTTGTTTTACTAAAAACATGCATTTTCTTTTGTTAAAAGTAACCACTAAATGTAGTCCTTCCCAGCTGTCAAGCATCTGTCTATCCACACACTTAAGAGAGACAGAAGGCTCAATTTTCAAAGCCCAGAGGACGATGCAAGGTGCCTGCATCAAACATAAGTGACGCAAGTGGCACCTTGCATCAAAAGATGCGGCAGTCCTTATTTTCAAATGCAGTCTGCATTGAAAATGTGAGCCACTGTGCCAAAGTTGTACTGCACAGGCTTTGTGCCCCACATGTGGGTGGGTCAGGTCACAAAGGGACTTGCACCATGGTGGGGCTGCAACATCCCCTTTTCTTCAATTTGACAAGCCCCACCATGGCTGCAACACGGGGCTCCCTTTAGACCTGCCAGGAGGTAGTCTGAGTGCCCTACGCCACTGCTTGGCAGGGTGACAAGTGAGCTGTGTGGCTGGAAAGGTGGGGAATGGAGGCTGGGGGGTACTGGTGGTACCATATGGCATGAGGGGGCATGGTGGCAAATATATGGAGTCAAGAAGGCATCTGGCAGAGGTGCCATAGGGCATATAAGACAGCTGAGGGGACCAGGTGGGGGGTTGGAATTGCAATCCTGTTATGTCACGGCCCCAGGTGGAAGCAGACTTGGCACCTACCTCACAAAATGGGAAGGTGCCAGGGCTGTTTCCACCTGGGACCATGACATAATAGGATTGCGATGCCAACTCCCCTACCTAGTCCCCTCGGCTGACTTATCTGTCCTATGACACTTCTGCCAGGTGCCTCCTCTGCTCCCTATACCTGCTGCCATGCTCCCCTCATGTTCTATGGCACCCTTCATGCCCCTACAGCCACTGTTACCCACTTTCCATCCTAGGTTCTCCCCTCCCACCTCTATGGGTCATGTAGGCTTGTGTGGGGGGGGTGTTGAAAGAACCCTCTGTCAAACTCCACAGGTGCGCCCAATATTGGGCACAGCCCTGTGGCTGTGGCAACTCCTGGGCATTCAGCAAATGGACACCTGATTTTAAAAAACTTGTGGGTGCAGGGTCCCTGATGCACCTAGAGTTCACCGCAGTCCTAGATTGCCACAAATTGCGATGATCTAAGGGCTCTTCAAAAACTGAGCCCAGAATATTTGTTTTCCTTAGAATGCAGGAATTCAAACTTGTGCATAATTCTAGTGGCCAAATGCTCACCTCTACCCACACAAACACACACAACACAAGACCTCTGTAAAGCATGGGATTGAACTGTATCTGAGCCAGTGCAAGTAGTAAAGATTTCCCTGATAGGCAGGTAAAGATGGAGATGGAGGGGGTCCATGGTCAGAAAAGAAGCTCCAAAAAGTCAAACTGTGAGTAGTACTTAATTTTAATATTAATTTGTGTGTGTGTGTGCGAAGAGGGGAATATAAAGGAAAAGAACATTTAATAAGCTCATTTATTCTTTTTATTTTGAAGGAGTTTAACCTTTAGGGCCTCTGTGATTTGTTTAGTGAGTAAAGCCAGTCATGTTTGCAATGGATATCAGGAATTTTTAAAATGGCATTGCTCTTGTCAGTGTGCTGTGTTCTGACTGCCAGCACCTTTTTTCTACCTGTACGTTATGCTCTCTAAATGCACAGATCCTAGCCAATCTGGATGCAGTATTTTCCCTACCCATTTTATTAAGTACCACAGATAGCATGCTTTTTAAAAGATACAGCATTTGAATAGCTCTTAATAAACAAGCATTTGTCAATGCCGAATGTTTGCTTGCTGGCATTGGCAGTGGTAGTGTAGAAGTTACAGAGCTGCGTAATAGGAATGGCAATGAAGTATTGAACTGAAGCCAACCCCACTACCACCCTGCAGAGAGTGACAGGCATTGGAGTGTGCCTTTAGGTCATCAGGCATAACGGCCATGCCATTTCACCACACCCCACCCTGCAGACACTGACAAGTGTCATGGTGGTCCTTAGGGTCTTTGGCCCTTATATGCACCTCATTTCTTTAGGAAATACAGTGAGATGGGTGTGATATAGGAGAATGGGGTGAACTTTGGGGCCGAAGAGTCCAAGGCATACCTCGATGCCTCTCACTGGCTGCAGGGTGTGGAATGGTATGAGCATTACAGGCAAGAATCCCAAGTTACACCCCTGATGCCTGTCATTCTCTACAGGGTTGGGCATTATGGTTGGAAACCCTAATACCTCAGGCATTCGTTGGTATTTTCACTCCAAATTTTCAACATGTTTTTTGTGACCCACCTCATGAACAGGGGAATATCAGTTTGTTAGCAGCTGCTTATGCACTGCGACTACCGGCATTTAGCTTTCCACAGGTGCAAAAACATTCGAACAGGACGTAAAAAATGACAGCTGTACTGTTCATGGGGAGGTGTAAAAAATTGCAATGTTGCAAATCTGCAGTAAAAATATTTAAAAAAATGGTGAAGTCACGAGCGTACATAGAAACTGTGCAATGCACACCCGTAATATAATTAGGTTGGGGATTTTTTACAGCAGATTGTCAACTAAGGCATTTTGGTGCCTCTGATCATGAACAGTGTCACTGTGATTTTCTTTATCTGTGCCGAACAATGATTTCCCACAGCGACCACGCATCTCTGTGCTGAAAGTGTGAAAATACACTTCAGCCATGTTGTGAAAAATGACAGCTGTACTGTTCATAAGGAAGTGTGGAAAAATGCCACTGGTGAAAATCTGGACTGAAAATATTACGAAGTCATGAACTTACGAGGGTGCGTGGAAACTGCGCAATGCTCACTCGTAACACAGTCATATTATGGACTTTTGTCACCAAATTTTCAACATAGCCATTTTAAGACCTCTGCTCAAGAACAGTGTAACTGTGATTTTCTTAATCTGTCCTAAACATTGCTTTCGCACACCAACAGCACCATTGTGCGCTACACGTACGAAAACACATTTTGGGCGATGTATGAAAAATGGCAGCTGTACTGTTCATAAGGAAGTGTATTAAAATGGCAATGTTGAAAATCTGGAGTGAAAATATTAAATTTGCAAACTTACGAGCACGCATAGGAACTGCGCAACACACGCTCATAAAGTCATTTTTTTGACATTTTTCACCAAATTTTCAACGTAGCCATTTTAAGACCTCAGCTCATGAACAGTGTCACTGTGATTTTCTTAATTTGTCCCATACATTGATTTAGCACCAACCGCCAATTGCGCCACATGGGCGAAAACACATTTAGGTGAGATGTGAAATGACAGCTGTATTACTCATAAGAAAGTGTAGTAAAATGGCAATGTTGAAAATCTGGAGTGAAAATATTGAAAATTAGTGAACTTACGAGGCCTGCGTAGGAACTGCCTGGACATGCGCTAAGTAAAACAGTTATTTTGGAATTTTTCACCAAATTTTCAACATGGGGTTTTAGGACCCCTTCTCATGAATGATGTCACTGTCATGGTGTTATTCAGGCCCAAGGTGATTTCACACAGTGACTGCGAAATCACCCTTTGGGCCTGAATAACGCCATGACAGTGGAATCATTCATGAGAAGGGGTCCCAAAAACCCCATGTTGAAAATTTGGTGCAAATAATCCAAAAAATGCCTGAGATATGCAACAAAGTTGAAAAAAACATTATCTATCCCATTATACAGCTTACCAGCATTTCCTCAGTTCGCGGTCGGCTTTGAAGAGTGCAGACGTGTTCCCGGTCCACCGCAGATTGTCGCGCTGAGCTCCGGAGGTAAGTATGGGGTGGGGGTGTGTGGAGAGGCTGGTTGCGCATTGGGTGGGTGCAGGGTTGTGGGGAGGGGCAGGAAGACTGTGTGGGATCGTTTTTCTTTACAGGTATTTAAAAAAAACGACACGGGATGTTTGCCATGCTGGGTGGGCTCCAGCGTGGCACAGGGCGACTGGGGGCCGTGGAGCTGACAGAGATTGGGCATCCGGCCGGCCATATGATCAGTTGCCATGCTGGGGTGGGCTCCCAGCGCGGCACCCGGAAAATGGGGTGAGACAGTGAAGCCGACGGGGACTGGGCACCCATCGGCTATTCTATGAGTTGCCACGCTGGGGTGGGCACCCAGCATGGCATGTAGAAAGGCTTTGGGGAGTGCAGCACAAGCCAGGGGATGAGCAGCCCCCCGGCTATACGTGTGTGCAGGGGGGCAGCATGCAGTATGCGTGCGTGCATTTGTGTGTGTGTGTGTGTGTGTGTATAGGGGGAGCTGCGCATGAGCAGGCGATATCTTATCACTGCTCACTGAAGCGTAGCTCCCCCTTTCAACTGTATGCCACTGCATTTTGGAGCTTGTCATAGACAGCTCCAGCATGCATTGGTGGACAGGGGCTGCGCCTGCCAACACACTGACTGAATTGGAGGAGGGGGTGACACACCTCCGAAAACTCGGATGATGGCACTATGTTTCTTGCACATGCGTGCAAGCAAACATAAAAATGTAGCAGATGTTGATTAAATTCCACTGCTTTATTTTGAGTGCCACACTGTGCCTTTGTGGTGTCATTTAAAACATTACTGCATTTGATATTTTTGTTTTAATGATTGACTCACTGTACTAAATGCTCACAGGGTCTCTTCCAATTCTGAGGCAAACTTACTGATTTTGACTCAGTGTTACATAGGATTGACACAGGTTTCTTTTGGTCTTGCCAATAATATCACAAACTGACCCAGTGCTATATTTAAAAAAAATCTGTTGACCCTAAATAAAACTGTCAAATGTTCATATTTAAAGTCAAACAGGCATGACAATGAGGACATGCACCTAA
This sequence comes from Neoceratodus forsteri, assembly GCA_016271365.2. Classification (NCBI taxonomy): domain Eukaryota; kingdom Metazoa; phylum Chordata; order Ceratodontiformes; family Ceratodontidae; genus Neoceratodus; species Neoceratodus forsteri. The sequence goes on along the minus strand of CM057449.1, from coordinate 1,266,986,102 downwards.
GACCACAGAGCCAAACAAGATCTTAATGAACTGGAGGTTAGAAACTACCTCTAACCAGCCCAAACAGGCTACATATTATTTCAAGAAATTAGGCCGGCACAAGAAGCCCACTAAGACAAACTTTTTTTTAATATTTAATAAGAAGCTTCTAAAATGCAGATTTAACTGCTCTGTTTGAAGTTCAACCGTGTTGTTTTAACTACAGTGTTGGGCCTTTGTGATTTCATCAGTAAGACCAACAGAAATCTGTGCTAAATTTGGTCAAACTCTGCAGAGAGTGTTGCCTCAAAATCCGTGGTGACTCCAAGCTTTTTGTCAAGAGATTCAATCATCAAAACAACATCAACATGCATTTTTTATGCACGCAACACATGTGCACTTGACTGATAATGCATGGTATGGTTAACATTTGTAACTTTCACACTGCAATTTCATTACCTAATGATTTGTTCTTTGTCTTAAAGTTTCGCTCCCAAATTCTGTCAATGCAAGTTTTGTTTGTCTCTATACAAGCTGCAGTCTCTACAGATGCAAGATTCCATGGGGGCAAAGCCTGTACCTAAATGCAATTGTCTGCTGTACAGTTTTGCACACACTGTATGTCACGTTGCCCACAGCCAATTTTCAGAGCTTGGACAAAACTAAGTACAGTTTTCAAAACTCTGATGACTTTGTTATGTCCAGCTTGCAAAGCTCAGACATAAATGTGCCTGGCCATGATCTTCAGATCACAATTAACCTGGTCTGTGTCTAACTTTTTTTTTTATCCAAAACTGGATATAAAGTACCATAAAACAGATACCAATGCTGTAAGTAAGTCCAGCTTTTGAAAATAGCTCCAAGACAGAACATGGTCTAGGCATATCAGGGCAGTCTGTGATGTGAACATAACTTGGGGTTCTGTCCATTTATGACTTTTGAAACTCCCACTGTGGAGTTGCATACAGTTTATGAATTTTAAACATTCCACCTGACATAAATAGTAATTTTGCCCATTTTGTGACTTTTGAAAATGCCAACCAACATATCTAGAAATCGTGTGCTTTTATCACTTTTGCAAACACCACTCTATGTGTCTCCTATCTCTTGTATTTACTGCTGGCTGAAAATATGAAACATTTTCTAGCCCATGTTTTCTCATCATCACAAATAACTATATAACTATATAAACATGGGCAGTAACTGCAGGTTGGGCCCATATGTGTCATGGAGCATGCCAGAGTAGACAGACAAATTTCAAGTACCCCAAGTTAAGCAGTGTCATAGCAAGAATGTCTTACCACACACAAGAAAGCATTAAAGAAAGCAACGAATGACATATGGAAGATAGTAACATATTTTCTGTTTCCCATTGTTTTAATCTGATTGACAGTGAAGAGTATTCTGAAAGCCAGAATTAATACTGCAGCACTATATTGGTTTGCATAGGGAAATATATCACCACAACAGAAGGGAGCATTCTCTTCAATTTATAATGAAAGCTTAGATTATCTAATTAATATGTCCAAATTTGCATAAATCTGGTAATTCTCACCATCTTGGTTTTTGATGGGCTACATTCAATTAGTTAGAAAGAACTGGTAGAGTTTTTCATTTTTATGAGCCTGTTTTAGCAAAGCCATCCTTTTAGCATAGTTTTCTGAATGAATAATTATGTATTCTTAAATATTTACATTAAGAGACATTTGTTGGGAGAACTCGGAAGGCACTCATTCAAACACAGCTGTGTATATATCTGTTTAGAGCAAGTGAAAGAACCGTAAAACAACCTTATTAGTGCTCACAGAAATATATGCTATTTACTGATGTAGAGAGTTCAAGAACACTCGGATGTCAGCCTATCATTAGAAAAGAAGACAGTTGCTAATGATAATGAGACACCTATCCAGCTGAAGCAGTATTCTAAAGTGTGTCAAACCTTTGTAAATTCAGCAAGTTTGAAAGGGTGCAGTGGCTCAGATTGAAGGATACAGTAGATACATAAAAGGTATTGCAGATAGACTGGCAGAGAGGCAGACATAGATATATATTTATTTACTTATTTAGTTTCTGTTGATTGGGAAAGGAGGACTAGACAATTCATGGACAGATAGATTGATTAAGACACACACACACATGCACACACACACACACACACACACACACACACACACACACACAAGCACGCATGCATGCGCACACACACACGCAGATGATCCTGACATATGCTTTTTTTAGTTAAGATGAAGGTGGTTCTTTTATACTCTGCAGAACCATAACTTTGGGTTTCCCCCCAGAATTGATGATGTACAGAATACATTTCTGAGGAAGCTTTTAAGGTTACCAAATTGAGCTCTTGTACAAAGTTTACAGTGGAAGTTGGAATCCAGAATCCATTGAGTTACCACCTTAGCAGTACTAAGACAAATCAATTATTTAGCCTTAGCCAAACCTCTGACTTAATGTTTTAATTTTCAGTCCAGAGTGGGGAGTTCCCAGATGGCTGAAAAAAAGCACAGGTTATCCCTGTTTTAAACTAAGAACAACCTCATGGTTTGTCAAATTATACACCAATGTCACTGCTGCCAGTCATGTGCAAGGTCCTGGAAAGATGATATCTAAACAGATATATTCCTTGAGGAACATCACATTTGAAATTTGAATAAACTGGGATTTAAGTCCCTCCAGAGCACTTGTTCTGCTGTAACCAAGGTTGTTAGCAATGTTTAAATGGCTCCAAATATGAAGATATTGTGCATACAGCAAAACCTGCAGGTGCACAAGGGAAGATCCCCCCCCCTCCGCACACAGTTTTTTCCATCTGTGCACGGATTTCCAATCCTTTGAAATTCCAGCCCCTGTGTTTGTTAACCTCTCCAATGTCTTCAACTAGATTAATTCAATGTGTGGCAAATAGCTTAGTGCTTGTGTATACTTATGAGCTGACTGTTATGCTTGGTGTTTATAATGTGAGCTTTGGTGCTTCTCTGCATCCCAGCCTGGGTAGACTAGTGGGTAGGTGTAGACTTAAGGCCCAAAAGAAGTAGCGAAATTGATCACCCCCTCCAACTCTGGAGAGTGTGGTCCATAGCATGCAGGAGAGGAAAAATTCCCTTCGGGGAAACCTCCGAGGACCCATGGCTACCGACAAACCCATCCTCTGGGCATACTGAGAGGAGACTAATCCTGAATGTGCTAGGTTTAGGTAAAGTTATGTCCAGGAGTACAGTCTGGTGTAGCTGGTAGAATCCAGTTCATGGTCAGGATGAGCAAGAGGTTGCAGATGAAGGTTCGAGCAAATTGAATATCCAACTGGAATGATGACTGGATGCTGAAACAATGGTTAATCCAAGTCTGAGATAGATGACTGCTGTAGATCCATGGCCCAGTTTTGGATACTAGATGGAACTGCATAGTGGGACTGTTTGTTGGGATGGCTGGAACCTGCAGCAGGTTGACTTTCATTGTAGTATGAGCTTAATCCAAAGGAAAGGAAGGCGATGGCCTTTGTAGGAATGGCGAGAGCCCATGTGGTCAGCCATTGCAACAGAATGGGATGCAGGACATAGAGGACGAGAGTCACTGAAGCTGCTTGAAATAAGAAAGTACCAGATAATGCCCAATCATGGGGCATGCGTACATGGGATGGCGAGACCCCACATGGTTTGCCATCACCATGGAGATGCTAGGCAACCTGTGATGATGATAGTAGGCTCAGAGGTAGGCTATCTAGGGAATGATATTCGCATGGAGTCCTGATGAATGAAAAGTCATGAATGAGCCACTGAGTCTCATGTGGACAATACTGGGAGGCAATACCCCCGACTAGGGTCTGCCAATGTGCGGGAAGAAGATTGTTGTTTTTTTTTTCTTAAAAAACCCTTTTATTATAGTTGCAATATGTACATATAATTACTTGCATTCTCTAGGCCGTCCCTTTATGGGACAAAGACAATCATTATAATAGTTACTGTACATACATTATAGTCAGTGCCAGTATATTATTCATTCCAAATGCCCAAGGTCTTAAACCTCTAACCCATCCCACAACAAGATACTCTCAGATTGCGAGAGGTCCACCAGGAAAGGTGCCCATTCCCTTGTAAACTGTTCCAACCTATCCTTAACCAGAAGGGTGATTCTTTCTCAGGCTAACATGTGCAGGGCAAATGTTTGGCATACTTGCACTGTAGGGGTAACACAGGAAACCCAAGTGTTTTGGATGCAGTGTCTAGCTAGGATTAGTAGTATACGAACCCACCTAGGAATAGGATCCCAATCCCCATCTTCTTCCACTTCCATTCCAAATAGACAAATCAGTGGGTCCAATAAAATTACCCTACCCCACATCCTTCCTACCTCCCCTATCACCGATGTCCAGAAATACTGCAGGGTAGGGCAAGCCCAAAAACAATGCACATAGGTACCCAATTCCTGACTGCATCTTCCACAATAAGGTGAGATTGCTGGATGATATTTGTGAACAATCATCGGTGGCTTATATATCCAGTGTATAAATTTATAAGCGGTTTCTTTGAATTTATTGCAGATAAGCAGCCCCATGTGCATATTCAGGAGCTCCCCCCAATTTCTATCCCTTATCATAAGGGCAAGGTCTCTCTCCCAAAGTCACCGGACATTTCCCGATAAATCTGGTAGGCACTGCCTTGAGTCACTTACTACTTTCCCCATAAACCCTCTGGTATCCTTCTGGTACGCCTGTGTCTGGGCTTTCATTTTCTGTAGTTCCCCCACCCCCAGATCATCTCTTTCCAACCTCAGTATATATGCTCTAAGCTGGAAATATCGGAACAATTGCCCTTCCCCTAAATTACATCTCTGAAATATTTCTAAGAAAGAGCCAAACCGTCCCCCTGCCCTCAATTCTCCTACATTTCTCACTCATTGCCTCTCCCATAGTTTAAATCCAGGATCCTCCCAACCCAGCAAGAAGTAGGGATTCCTTACCAGTGGCACCAAGTATGTACCTAGCACTCCTACCCCCCACCCGCATCTTAGCATCCTGTCCCAGCTATCCAGTGTCGCCTCCACCAACGGATTCCTGTGCTCCTGTCATTTATGTGCTCCTCTGCCCCGCTTTTCTAAATATGCAGAGAGTTGTGCAGGACAACCCCTCTGTTTCAAATCAACCCACCTGGCAACTGGGGGCTTATGAACCCAGTCACTCACATATCTTTACTGTGCTGCGAAATAGTACGTGTTCATATCTGGGAAGTTCACTTCCCCCCTCCCCAAATCTGTTTTGAGGTGCTGCAGACTAATCCTCGGGTGCTTTCCCTGCCAGATGAACCCAGAGAACACTCCCTCCAGCCATTTTATGTCTCTTTTGGAAATTCCCATAGGTAACATCTGTACCACATACAACAATCATGGGAGTATATTCATTTTAACCAAATTTATTCTCCCCAGCCACGATATTGGTAGCAAGGGCCACCGTTTCAGGTCAGCTGCTATTTTCTTTAATATGGGGTCATAATTAAGTTTATACAGGGCCTCCACTGACCACCCAATTTTTATCCCAAAGTAACGAAAATGATCTCCCACCTTTCTGAAACCCCATCCCTGGTCCCTCCATTCCTGTTTAGAGAGTCTCATGATCTCAGATTTGTGTAGATTCAATTTATATCCTGAGAAAACCGCAGACTTCTGAATTATCTGTGAAAGCCCAGGCATAGAGTTTGCTGGATCTGTTACAAACAGCAGCATATCATCTGCGTACATGGCAATTTTATGTTGCTCCCCCGATATCCCCCTCACCCCCTTAATGCTCTCCTCCTGTCTAATGGCTGCTGCCAGGGGTTCCACCACCAGAGCTAAGAGCAGCAGGGAGAGTGGACACCCTTGTCTCATGCCCCTACCAAGACCAAAGCCCTCCGAGAGAGAGCCATTTACCACGACTCTTGCTGTGGGTGACCTATAGAGGACATGCACCCAATCTCCGAACGTCCTCCCAGACCAAACCGGGCCATCGCTTCAAACAAATATTTCCTTTCCACTCTGTCAAATGCCTTTTCTGCATCCATGGAGAGGATACAGGTATTTATCTTTCTACTTCCAACCCCCAAATCACATTTAGAAGTCTCCTGACATTGTGATACGATAACCATCCCTTAATGAACCCGGTCTGGTCTGGGTGGATCAAATCGGGCAACACTTCCTCCAAACAGTCCGCCAAGACTTTTGAAAATATCTTAGCATCACAATTAAGCAATGAGATCGGGCGGAAGGATACACATTCCAAGACATTTTTCCCCTCCTTCGGTATTAGGCATATCACAGCATCTGAAAAAGTACCGGTAGTCCCCAGGCCTCCCCTTCCTCCTACTGAAATGACTCACACAATGGCCCTGCCAATTGCCCTGCTAAGCATTGGTAATATTCCATTGGAAAGCTGTCCGGCCCGCTCGCCTTTCCCAGCTACAACCTATGAATCACCCTCAACACCTCTTCCCTCTTTATCAGGCTATTAATATTTTTCCTCTGCTCCTCATTTAATTTGGGGAGTCTCAGGTTATCCATAAAGGCTGTTCCCTCTTCTTTGGCCCCTTGCCCCCCCTCCACCCAGTATAACTGTTCATAGAAACTATGAAAACATTCTCTGATTTTTTTTGTTCTGCCATATGTAGGACACCCCCTTTATTTTTAATTGCTGAGATAGGGGTTTGACCCTTACCTCCTCATATTAAACGCACCAGCAGGGGCCCAGGTTTATTCCCCCATTTGTACAGCTTTTTCCACCCAAAGGTCCATGCTTACCTGGCCTCCTCATTGAGCATAGTGTTTAAGGCTTCCCTTGCTACCATTAGACTGTTCCGGTCCCCATCATGCTTCCCCCGCCACCCTCTTCTCCAGTTCTCTCACTTTGCCCTCCAGCTCCACTCGCCTGGCTTGCTTCTGTTTCTTATGCCTTGACACATACCTTATAATCATCCCCCACATATACGCCTTTCCTGCATCCCATATCATTCCTTTACTATTAGGCGAGGCCACATTACTTGTTATATAGCTTTCCCAACACCTCCTTTAAGTACTCCTTAAAATTCTTGTCCCCCAACAGGTAAGCCGGGAACTTCCAGGGTGGAGGTCCCTCCCTCTGCCTATTCATCTTCATTGAAATTATGACCATAGCATGGTCAGATATGTGTATAGGGCTGAGTCATCATTGGAAGCCTTCTCAATACCACTCCTGAGGGAAAAAGAGATGATCTACCCTCGACCATGTGCCATGCGGGTTTGAATAAAAAGTGTACTCTTTAGCTGCCGGATTTGCCTCTCACCATCCATCTACCAACTCTAACTCCCCCATACCCGATGCCACTGCTGAATCATCTCATTACAGTGGCCTCTGTTCTGTGAATGATCTAGGTACGGATCTAAAGTACAATTCAAATCCCCCCCCAACAAAATCAGGTCTGGGAACTGCTCCCTTATCAATAGTGAGAGAACTGTGCTGTAAAACAATGCCTCAAATACCACAGGGGCATATATACTCCCAAAGGTGATTTGGTCTCCCCACAGCTCTCCTTCTACAAATACATACCTCCCAACACTTTGATCTCTAACCATCCGTCTTACTTGAAACGGGAGACTTCTATGCAGAAGGACAGCACCCCTCCTTTGTGCGTTTTAAACGAGGCTGCAAAGCACTTCCCCACCCATCCCCTTGTCAGCTTCATGTGCTCCGTCGCAGTGAGGTGCGCTTCCTGTAGCAGGGCCACATGAATGCCCTGTCTCCTCATTGCTGTAAAAAGCTTAGTTCGCTTTACAGGCGTCGCAATCCCTTGAACGTTCCAGGAGCACACCACTTATCCCTGCTTGTTAGCCATTAGTATAGTACTTATCAGTCCCTTCCCCTGTACCCTGGTTCTCGTCCCAGTCTTCAGGGTGGTGTACAGCCCCTCCATCCAATGACTTTTCCTAGAAAAACATATCTGGCACACTCTCACTTTGTGCTTATATGTATGTATGCAGTAGAAACATTTTAACAATAAAGCAACAGTATAAACAACATGTATATAACCCTAAGACGGTCTGTCTGGGTTGTATTGTGGTGAACCCATTAAAATAAAAAACTATTTGAAAGACAAAGAGTACCCTTGCCTCAGTGTTTGTGCACAGAGGTTCTTTGTCTTTCAAATAGTTTTTTATTTTAACAATTCACCACAATACAACAGACAGACCTAAGCTCTTTAAGGCTGGTCATTCACTGGGTGTCAAACAGACGAGGCATACTGATGAGTCCTGGTAGGATGAAACACATGTCTATGTCATCTGTTAGTACCCTTTGCAAATTGTGTGAGAGGCCTTTTGGTACCATGCAATTCTGCTTAAAGTTGAACCAGCATAACATTCTGTGGTGATTTGCATATGCAGCCCATGATGTTTTGCATTATGTGGGCATGTGTGATTTTGTATTTTCTTGAAACTTGGCTTCACAGCCAAATGCCCTTTGGGGTAATCCTTGCCTCAGTGTTTGCGCACAGAGGTTCTTTGTCTTTCAAATAGTTTTTTATTTTAATGGGTTCACCACAATACAACCCAGACAGACCATCTTTGGGTAGCTGGTTCATTCCACTGGGGTGTCAAACAGACGAGGCATACTGATGAGTCCTGGTAGGATGAAACACATGCCTATGTCATCTGTTAGCACCCTTTGCAAATTGTGTGAGAGGCCTTTCGGCACCATGCAATTCTGCTTAAAGTTGAACCATCATAACAGTCTGTGGTGATTTGCATTTGCAGCCCATGATGCTTTGCATTGTGTGGGCATGTGTGATTTTGTATTTTCATGTATATAACATTCAAATGTATCCCCAACTGTCCAAACACTCAGCTCAACACCTCCCCCTCTTCCGTCAGTCTCTATAACTCGACTGACCCCCTCTAGCATATCAACAGAATAACTTTGCTGCCATCCTCCCCTCACTGACATTATCTGCAGATCATGCATAAACGTCATAAAAACCCCGCCAAAGTAGGCATGTCCCATCCCCTCTGGAGCATCCATTATCAATGTCCCTCTTGGTTCATTACTTAGGTTTCTCTTTGTTGTTTTCTTTTTTCTCCTTCTTTCCCCTCCTCCTTTCCCTCTTTTCCACTTTCCCTCCCCCATCTGTGTTTGTTTTTAATCCTCCCCACTACTTTTTGTCAACTAAACAAATTTCCCCCCTATTAGGCAACTTCATCCAATTCTCTGGAGGATCATTCTTGCCTTGTTTCCCACTTGGCAATGGTACCGATCCCCAACCTTGTACATCTTTTCTGTTACCACATATTACCCCCCTCCCTCCCTTCCTTGACCCTTGGTACCAGCCCTTGTCCATTGTCCCTTCTTCTTTTCAATCCATAGAACTGTGATCCTGGTAAACCCCGCTGTCTACAAGTGTCTGCTTCCTTCTTGGCCCTGCACCTCCTGCTAGTGGAGAGCGGGTGGGGTTGTACACCAGGTCGTTCTTAAATCCTCCAACACACCACATCACCCAGTTCAAACCACTTCCTTTATCCCCCCCTTTTCCCACAAAACAGGGAGAGAAAAATAAAAAAAGGTTCCCATTAAAGAACTGTCAAAGAAGAATCAAGAAAACCTAAAGCCATATGAGCGTGGTAGTCCCCCAGTCCTGTGAGAGCAAAACTGCCAGACCTTCCTCTGCCATTGGAGTTGCCCGCTTCATCCAATTTTCTGCAGCAGATTGTCCACAAACTTCACCACCTTGTCTGCCTCCCAGGACAAGTAGGTAGCCCCTTCATGCTTCACTTTGAGAGTCACTGGGTATATTAGATAGTTCTCCACCTTCAGGGATCGGAGCAAGGCCATGGTTTCGTTAAATTTTTTCCACTTGTTCTCTAACCTCGTGGAATAATCTTGAGACAAGAAAATTCGGTGCCCTTCTAAAAGTACCTGCCCTTTCTCCCAAAAGGCCCATAGCACTTTCCCCCGATCCTGATAGTTGTGAAAGCGCATGATGATTTGGCAGGGTGGCTGCCCCGCCACAGACCTAGGCATGACAGCCCTATGCGCTTGCCCGAGTTTTATCTTGCCATGCTTCATCTCTATTCCCAGGAATTGAGACAGATTATCTCTGCAGAAATCCAGGGCATTTCCACCCTCCAGCCTTTCTGGCAGACCCCTTGGACAGAGGTTGAGTCGGCGGTGATAATTTTCCTGGTAGTCCGCCGCCTCCTTCATTTCTTCCAGCTCTTTTTGGAGGGTCAGGATTTTTTCAGGCACCCCCTGCATCTCATCTTCCACCCACGACACTCACTCCTCTACCTCTGTGATCCTCGCTCCTTGAGCTGCCTGTTGGGTGAGGACCTCTTGCAGCCTGTCGTCTATGCGGGTCTCCAACTTGCATAAACGGGGCTCCAAAGCCACCAACACTTGGCCCATTAACTCATGCTCCAGGGTGCTCACTTCAGCAGCAGACAGAGAAACAATCTGTTGGCTTTCTGATGGCATACAGGCCGCTCCCTTTTTTGCCATTTTACCTGTCACATGCTGACTTCGACCGGGCCCCGATGACAAATACTCATCCATGGTAGGTTACTACATATCTCCTAGATGAAATTGCTCTAAAATGTACTCAGAAATTCACTTTTTAAACTTAGTTTTGCTCCAGGAGTCAGGAGCAAGGCAGAAACACGTCTTTCTCATTAAGTGCTCATTAGAACCCCCCAGTTTGTTGTTTTAATAGAGGAAGTCTCCTGTTGAGGGGGATTACACTGGATAGATGATGAGATGCCTAAGGCATTCACAAAGCAACCTGCATGACTTGAATCACTGATTAAAACTGGGTCTGAGATGAGTCCATCAACAATGACCTATTGGTAAGTTGGAGGAAAAGCAAAGGCAATGGAAGTTGGAATGGGAAGTAAGGAATAAGAGGAAGGGTGTCAAGGGAAATGTAGAAGAGGGATTGTGGGACCCCACGTGGTCCACCATCACCATAGGATGGAAGGGTCTAGGTGCCATGGGGTAACCTCAGGAGCCAGAGTGTGTTGCAGTACAAGGTAAGGATGGCAGAACCATCCCATATGTACTCTTTGAAGCGAATTGGAATACTGAAGATATGGCAGGGCCATTTCACAGGCATAGGTTTATGGGAAGGCAGGACCCCACATGGCCTGCCATCACTGGAAATAGGCTGAATAAGGTACATATGCAGGACTCCACTGACTGTCAAATGGAAGCATGTTCTCAAGGAAGGATGACCCGACATCAATCAATCTGCAGTATGAGGACTGGAAGAAGCAATGAGTTGAATGCTCTTGGAGTAGATGGAGAGTGGGAAGGTGGGACCATCTATAGTCCATCATCATGTAGCAAAGTGATTCCTTGCCCCATGGAGTAGCACAGGATAGGGATAGCGGGACCCCACATGGTCCGCTGTGACCATATTGCTTGAAGAGCTTGAATGAGACAGCGAGACCCCATGTGGTTCGTTATCACCATGGAAGCAAAAGTGCCTGATAAAGATGGTGAGACTCCACATGATCTGCCATCACCATATTCGAGTAATGCGTTACCTTCCATTGAGTAGTGCGCAATAGAGATGGTGGGATCTCATGTGGTTCACCATCGTTGTATCATGAGCAGTACAAGATTGGGAAGACGAGACCCCACGTGGTTTGGTTTCACCATGGAAGGGTGCGAGATTCGAGGAACCATTTGCAAGTAATATAGTGAGATAAAGCCTTAAGGAATTGGCTTCTTCATTGCTGATCATACATAGTCCAAGAAAAGGAGGGGACACTCAGGGGATGAATGCAGGAGTAGAAGCAATTGCGATATGAGAAGGGCCCCCTTTGGGCATGGCAGTATGGGAAGGGAACCATAAAGTCAGGTGAGACCAAAGTTATCCATATGCATAGAGCTGCTGAAAGAAAGGAACATAGAATAGTGGTAGTCTGGTTATATGATCCTGGAGATTAACTCTCAAAGCTAGCATAGGTTAGATGGATTCCTAGAACCCAATGCATTACTCACAACATTACCAAGCCTTACAAGGGCTGGCAGGACTGCAATAAAATGCACAAATGTGATGGGCTGATGAGGTAATCATTCCTAAACAACAAATGAAACTCCATGCTGCAGGAAGCAGCAGCTTAGGTAGCAAGGAGCAATGGGAAAGGCAGTCATGAAAGGGGGTAGTGGTTACAGTATCACAGTAGTAAGCAAAGGCCATGTAGAGGGAGAGTCCCTTGCAGTTAATGAGGTAGATAGGCATGGGGCTTGAGCACGGGGATAGGGGAGTATGTATGGTCGATAAGGTATTGGACAGAAGGTAAATTTAGATACTTTCCTCTTTGTAGAGAAGAAGCCAGAAGGGGAAGGAAGGAAACATATTCAATTCAGTGCTTTAGAGTAACTGGTAATTGCTATTTTTCTTTTAAACTTAGATTGTGGGCTTTTAGTGACACTATACTTTCTTTGTTGTCTTTACTTATAATTGTTTTTGGGCTGTTGAGAATCTAAAACATAGTGGTGGTGTAATTCTGTGCTGTCTTTAATTGCTGCAAATTTTATCTTGGCTTGTCTGACTGCCCTGTAGTTGGGTGAAGGGTGTTAATTGTCTGGCCTCTGACCTCAGCTATGTGATAACTGGAGGTGGGGCTTAGTCAGAGTTAAAGTAGCAAGCAGATTTTTATTTTCTCAGAAGAAGCCAGAAGGGGAAGGAAGGAAACATATTCAATTCAGTGCTTTAGAGTAACTGGTAATTGCTATTTTTCTTTTAAACTTAGATTGTGGGCTTTTAGTGACACTATACTTTCTTTGTTGTCTTTACTTATAATTGTTTTTGGGCTGTTGAGAATTTAAAACATAGTGGTGGTGTAATTCTGTGCTGTCTTTAATTGCTGCAAATTTTATCTTGGCTTGTCTGACTGCCCTGTAGTTGGGTGAAGGGTGTTAATTGTCTGGCCTCTGACCTCAGCTACGTGATAACTGGAGGTGGGGCTTAGTCAGAGTTAAAGTAGCAAGCAGATTTTTATTTTCTCAGAAGAAGCCAGAAGGGGAAGGAAGGAAACATATTCAATTCAGTGCTTTAGAGTAACTGGTAATTGCTATTTTTCTTTTAAACTTAGATTGTGGGCTTTTAGTGACACTATACTTTCTTTGTTGTCTTTACTTATAATTGTTTTGGGGCTGTTGAGAATTTAAAACATAGTGGTGGTGTAATTCTGTGCTGTCTTTAATTGCTGCAAATTTGCCCCCCTCCCTCCCTTCCCCAACTCTTAATTATATGCCCTGTTAAATCTGATTGACAGGAGCTAAACACAGGGGTATAGTAAGGGTGTGAAGTAGGAGGGGCATAAGGAGGAAGAAGCCCACCCTCCGCACACCAAGTGTTTTAACTCATTTATTTATTTATTGGTTTCTTTTTCTTTTAAAAAAAAATTATCTGAGGATCAGTGGCAGGATTTTTAGTACAGTAAATTAATAAAAAGGGAACTAGGAGAGCTTCAGTAGCAGACAAGTAGTGGAATTGCAGTATAATGTGGGGAGTGGTGCAATGCAGTGGCTGTGGGGCAGTCATATTCAGGCAGACCTTCTGGACACTGAGGTGCTTCCCTATCTGCATGCATCTCTCTGGACTGTGGGATGAGGTAGCCAGACTCAGAGCGGAAGTAAACTGGGTCAGGAGTACCATCACCCCTATCCAGGGACCACCCAGTCCAATGCAACTGCCTCAAAGGATGCGAGCAGGGAGCACTTGGATGACAGTGGGCTCAGGGAGGGTTAGAGCAGTCAGGCAGAGGCACATCCAGATCCTATTCCACTCAAGAACTCATATGCCACACTGGCAAATGAGGACAACCAAACAGAGGTACCCAAAGAAGTGGAAGGAAAGGATGTGGAGGTTAGCCAAGGAGGTGACCTCAGTGGGGAAAGCAGTGGACCCCAGAGGAGGAGGAAGCAAATCCTGGTGGGGGACTCCATCATAAGACGGATCCAGCTAGGAACACAGGAGGAGGAGGACAGGGAGGTGAGGTGCCTACCAGGTGCCACAGCATGGAGAGATGGAAGGAAGATCCTGAGGCTCACTGGGAAGGCAAGACGGGAGGGTGAGCTGGATGTCATTATCCACCTAGGTACTAATGACCTGGCAAATGGGGAGCCAAAGAAAGTTCAGGAAGAGTTTAGGAAACTGGGAAGGGGTCTCAAGCAAGTAGCTACTTCTGTCACTTTCTCAGAAGTACTACCTGTGAGAGGCAAGGGAGAGCATAGGAGTGCATGCACCAGGAACTTTAACTCATGGTTGAAGAACTGGTGCTGTGAGGAAGGGTTTGGATTCATTGGTGACTGGGGACCCACCTGGAGGGATGGAGGTTTGTTCAAGCCTGACGGCCTGCATCCATCCTGGAGGGGAATCCAAGCACTCAATGATAAGTTTAAATGCTACATTGACAAGCATTTAAACTAGCAAAGGAGGGTGACAGGCCAGCAAGGAGGGTACCTACTTGTTCACCCCCCACAGCTAGAAGTGGAACCAGTGAACCAGAGGAGTGGCTATCTCTGCAAAGCAGTGTGCAGAAGATGGAGATTAGTGCCCAAGAGGTGGATAAGCAGAAAAGGGTCAAAATTCAGCAGAAAGGCAGACAGCAAGGAGAACCAGGGATAAATGACAACCAAGGAAGGGGCTGGAGTAGAACAGTGAAACAGTCTAGGAGGTCAAATCATGGAAAGCCATGTGTGCAAATGCCAGGAGCCTTATCAACAAGATGGAAGATCTGGAGGCTGTCATGGTACAGTCAGACCTGGACATTGTGGCCATCACTGAAACCTGGTGTAATGATAACCCACGACTGGGAGATGGCCATACCTGGCTACAACATATTCAGAAGAGACAGAGCAGGCAGGAAGGGAGGAGGGTGGCACTGTATGTGAAAAATGACATAAGGGCCACAGAGATCCAGGAGGAACAAAATGGGGGAGAGATACTGTGGGTTAAGCTGGAAAGGAAAATGGGGCCAGCCATCCGCACAGGTGTGGTCTATAGACCACCAGCCCAGGAGGAAGAAACAGATAGGGAGCTGATGCTAGCCATCCAAAGGATGGCAGACAAGGGTGAGGTAGTACTGGTTAGAGACTTCAATATTCCAGACGTGGACTGGAGCATCCCAGCAGCAGCATCAACTAGGAGCAGATTTATCCTGGACTCCCTTCAGGGTGCCTTCCTCAAGCAACTGGTCATGGAACCAACTCGGCAGAAGGCAATACTGGACCTTGTGCTCACAAACACGGACAGTGTGATGGGGGTAACAGTGGGGGAGCACCTGGGAAACAGTGACCACCAGTCATTGTGGTTTGAAATCACAGAAAGAGCAGAACCAAACCACACAAAAACACGTATCCTGGATTTTAGGGGCAGACTTTGGGAAAATGGGGAGATACTTGAAAGAGACATTAAGGAATGGGACAGTAATCAGGGTTGAGCAACAGTGGGCAGTATTTAAAATGGGATTACAAGAACAACAGAATTATGCATTAAGCAGGTTAGCAGAGGAAAAGGAAGTGGAGACCATTATGGTTTCTCAAAGAGGTAGCAAAGAAAGTGAAAGCCAAAAAGATTGCATTCAGGCAATACAAAAAGACACAGGCAGAAGGGGATAGGGAGAAGTACCAGGAGAAGCAAAGGGAGGCAGGGAGGTCAGTGAGGGGAGCCAAAGCTCAGACAGAAGAACACATTGCAAAATCAGTGGGTAGAGGGGACAAAACCTTTTACAGGTACATAAGTGAAAAAAGAAAGACAAAGAGAGGGATAGTGAGACTGAAGGGGGAGGATGGGGGCCGCGTGGAGGATGACAACAGTAAAGCTGACATATTGAACAGGTATTTCTGCTCAGTCTTTACTGAAGAGGAGGAGGGTAATGGGTCTGAAGGGTACAAGGGTGAGAATGGTGCAGAAATGGACACAAGTCCCTTTACACGAGAAAGGGTCCTGAAGGAATTGGAAGTAATAAGAGTTGATAAAGCAATGGGGCCAGATGGGGTGCACCCCAGGGTCCTTAAAGAACTAAGAGAGGTGGTGGCTGAACCTCTGGCTATCCTATTTAGCCGATCACTGGAAACAGGGGAGGCACCTAAAGACTGGAGGACAGCAGATGTAGTCCCCTTGTACAAAAGTGGGAACAAAGAGGAAGCAGGGAACTACAGACCAGCCAGCCTCACCTCGGTAGTGGGGAAGATCATGGAAGCACTACTGAAGGAGAGATTGGTGGAACATCTGGTTGTCAATGGACTACAGGACCCAAGGCAGCATGGTTTCACCAGGGGGCGGTCATGTCAGACCAACCTCGTTGAATTTTTGACTGGGTGACTAGGGGAGGTGGATCAGGGGAGGGCAGTAGACATGGCCTATCTGGACTTCAGCAAGGCCTTTGACACTGTGCCACATAGAAGACTATTACACAAACTAGGGAATATGGGTGTGGGCAGGACAGTAGTGTGGTGGGTAGGTAACTGGCTGGGTGGCAGGACACAGAGGGTGGTGGTAAATGGCTGTTACTCGACAGAGGGAAGAGTGACCAGTGGGGTACCACAGGGATCAGTGCTGGGACCGGTCCTATTCAATGTCTTCATCAGTGACATTGCACAGGACCTAGAAGGCAGAATTTCACTGTTCGCTGATGACACAAAGCTCTGTAACAGAGTAGACACACCAAAGGGTGTAGACAGAATGAGAAGCAACCTGCAGAAACTTGAAGAATGGTCAGGGTTTGGCAGTTGAAATTCAATGCAAAGTGCAAGATAATGCATATGGGACACAAAACCCTTGCACAATATATCAGTTGGGGGGTGAGGATATGAGCATGCACCAAGCAGGAAAGGGATCTTGGGGTTGTCATCTCTGATGACCTCAAGGAGTAGGGAAACAGTGTGACAAGGCAGCAGGTAAAGCAAATAGGATACTGGGATATATAGGCAGGGGCATCACCAGCAGGAAAGGGGAGGTCATAATTCCGCTATACAAGACACTAGTGAGGCCCCACCTGGAGTACAGTGTACAGTTCTGGAGACATACCTATGTAAGGACATAGACAGGGTAGAGAAGGTTCAGAGGAGGGCAACAAAGATGGTGCATGGATTGCATCACAAGTCCTATGAAGACAGGTTGAAGGAACTGAACATGTACTCCCTGGAGGAGAGGAGGGAGAGAGGGGATATGATAGAGACATACAAGTATCTTACACGGAGGAACAGGGTGCAGGAAAACACTATTTTTAAGCGAAAAAGATGTTCCAGGACTAGAGGGCATGGGATGAAGTTGGAGGGAGGACGATTCAGAGGAAACATGAGAAAGAATTTCTTCACTGAACGGTGGTGGACAAGTGGAACACCCTGCCAGAGGAAGTGGTGGGGGCTGAAACAATCACGGGATTTAAGAATGCATGGGATAGACATAAAGGAATTCTGGAGGTCAGGGGTAAGGGGCAACAGACTTCTAGGAAAACAAACTGAACTTACAAGCTCAAATGGGCAGACTGGGTGGGCCATAGGCCCTTATCTGCCGACACTGTCTATGTATCTATGTATGTATCTATGTATGAAATACATTATTGAAACTTGTAAGGGGAACATGGTTAGGAGACTCTAGACATAAGGTTCAAGTCCCATCAAGACCTCTTACATCATATCAATAGTAGTATTCACTGAGGTGATGGCATATAGATGGGTGTTCTTTGGTGTCAGGGAAAGGAGAACTCCAATAGGAAAAATAATAAAAGTCACCAAGTGCAGTAAATTGGCCAGTGAGTTCCTATTTCAGAACTCTGGCATCCTCTGGAATGTGTGCTTGGACTGTCTCGCTCCTCCCGGCACAAAGGGCATTCATGGATAGCAGTCAGTAATGATATTTCAGAATACTGGTTTCTGTTTACTCAGGTTGAGTCCATACATAACTTTGTTAGATTTGGACACTGGAGAGGAGAGCAATGAGACTGGTGACTGTAATAGCAGGTTGGGGAACTCAGGAGAGTGAGGGGAAACAGAGAGGGGAATGATGGCATAGTCCCTGAGGCCCAGAATGATGCAGGCAGGGAAAGTGTCCAGGGTAGCAAGCCAGGAGGGAATGCAAAATCTGGCAGAGGAGCAAGAGAGCACAAGGGAAGTGAAAGCCATGAGTAATGGCAGACTGGAGGCCAGAGTCAGAAAGCCATGGAGCAGAGAGAAGCCAAGCGACATGGTAGAGTCATGCTATGCTGTAATCCAGGGAGGAACAAAGGGGAGATAACCTATAAAAAAAACAAAAAACAGCCCAAATAATCCGAAGAGCAAATCCAGAAATGAAGCGGCGAGAGTACTGGAGCGAGACAGCATGGAGGCTGACCGGGAGAATAGCCCAAAAGAAAACAGAGGCAAGGTAAGGCATGAGGAAGGAAGATGGACGAGAGGAATGAGGAGAGCTGGGGGGAGGCAGCCCAATGAGGGGAAGGCACAGGAGAGGTGATAAAGCACGGCATGAAGCACCGGAGAAGCAAACAAAAGAGGAAGCAAAGGGGAAACAAATGACAAAGGGACAAAACAGCAGGAGGAGAAGCAGGGGAGGAAGCCCACAACTGGCCAGCTACACAACCGGGCCGCTGAAACACTCTAAGCAGAGCACAGGAGGCAGCTTGCTGCTTATGTAAGGAATGGGGGAGGAACTATCCTCCCCCCACATTGAACAACAGGCTAAAGCCTTCCAATTATGGGATACTTGTACAGAGATTGAGGAAGTTGGAGTTTACGTGCACAGACATGGATTGAACGCTGCTTATCAAATCATTGACAACTTGCATTAGTAGATGGAGTTACATCTCAGTTCTTGCCTGTCAAAAGGGAACGTCCTCCAGTAGACAGTCCTCAAACATTATTGTTCTCTATGGATATAAATAATTTGGATCTGCATTTACAAATGGTAAGAGTGTATACAGTATATACATACAGTTTAATTCTGCATAGGAAGTAATATGATTGAGGTTCAAATTCATCTATAGTTCCAAATGTGGGCCACTGGGAATAATGACTGGGACTTGGTATTACTCAGGTACACTACAAATAGGAGGGGTAGAGGAAAGGGCAAAGAGGTAGCGCTGTATGGCATGGAGGGCATAGAAGATTTAGAGGATGGGTCCATCAGAGGAAAGTATGGAGAGACAGAATCACTGTGGTTAAAGCTTGCAACATCATCAGGTAAAAGATGATACATGAGGGGTCCACAGACCACAGGGACAGGGGGAGAGGGGGGATAGAGAGCTAGGGGAAGAAACTGAAAAAGAGGATGCAAAGGAGGATGTAGAGGATGTGGTGGATCTCAGTCTTCCAGACATAGATTGGGACATTCCATCAGCTAGGAGCACTAGAAGTCAGGCCCTGGCAGATACATTGTAGGACTCCCCACTGGTGTAGGCAGGAGCCAGGAGGAAGCAGCACAGGAGTTGCTGTTGTCTGGAAATACTTATTGCCACCAAGTTGATGCACAGGCAGGAAAGTAACAGTGTGGAAACCATGTCCACCATGACTGGGTGCCCCAGCACTTTGCTCAGCTGGAGCTTTGTCAGGGGCTGAGTGAAGCACCATGGCACCTAGTCAGTCTGCAAAGGTTAAATGCATAATCTACAGTTTGACAGTTGTGATTCAGTGCCAAACAATGCCAGGTGATGCACATAGGGAACAGGAATCCTAGGACATAATACCAGATGGGAGGGGTTAGACTGACTACTAATTCCGAAGAAAGGGACCTGGGAGTTATCATAAGTGACTCCCTCAAACAAACAAGCCAGTGCAATGAGGCCTACAGAAAAGCAACCAGAATGTTGGGTTGTATTGGGAGAGGTTTTGACAGTAGGAGGAAAGAGATAATACTGTCTCTCTATAGCTCACTGGCAGGACCTCATCTAGAATACTATTCCCCATTTCTGGAATCCAGAGGCAAATTGGAGATGCTGCAAGGAAAGGTAACAAAGTTGAACAAAGATGATTTAGGGCCAACAGGGCAGATTCAAAGAGGTGTGGCTAAAGGAACAGAAAATGTACTGTCTGGAGGCCAGATAAAAAGGGTGACATGATAGAGACCATCAAGTACTGATGGTTTTAGACAAGGTAAGCTGTGAGGAGCTATTCAGCAGAAATACAGTAATGGGTCAATAACAGGGGTCATGAATGGAAGCTGGGTGGGAGATTCAGGAGGGATGTGAAAAAATGTTACCACATGGAGAGAGTGGTTGAGCCATGAAGCAGTCTACCATAAATGGGTTCAAGCACTATTGGTACAGAGTAAGGAATCTGATAGCTATGTAGGGGGGTTGCAGTACAATTGGGAACACTGGGGCAGTCAAATACATAAACCCCATCTAGACAATAGGTCACGGGGTATAGTTGGATAACAAAATAGGGCAGACTGGATGGACTACTGGGGCCCAGTTTTAAAACAGCCCTTAGAGAGACACAATTTTGTCACTCTAGGGCTGCAGCAAACTCTGGGTGCATCTTGGACTCTGTGCCCAGTTTTATAAAAGGGGGTGTCTCTGCACCAAAGACCCAGGAGTTGCAGCAGCCACAGGCTTGAGCCAAACATTTGATGCACCTCTGGGGATTGATATAGGGATCCAGTCCCCTTGCCTGGCACAACACTAGGAGGGCCATGAAGATGAGTGGTGACTATGCATGCTAGGTAGGGCCGGGGACAGAAAGGGCATGTGGGGGAGCCCTAGGGAGCTTCGGAGAGATGGTGGACTAGCAGGGTAATGATGTAGCACCTAGCAGTGGTGTCTTTTGAATGCTAGGTGGCCGATCAGCTCTCTGTCCATGGAGGGTTGACAGGGAGGGAACATGACCTGGCCCCAGGTGGGCACAGCCCCGTCACCTGCCCCAGAGGTGCCAAAATCCACAACCCTGTAGGCAGGAGGCAGACTGCCACAAGGTGGGGGGGCTGGGTACCATGGGACTGTTGCAGTACTAGAGAATATTTCCCATCACCACTGGCAACCCTTATCCTACAGCCAGTGCTTCACACCTACATAGTTGTGGTTTGTGGCACCTCTGAGGTAGGTGCTAGGGCTGTGCCTACCTGGGCCAGGTCACATTCACTCCCTGCCAACCCTCCAGAGACTATGAGCCTATTGGTGGCCTGGTATTGGAATGGGCACCACCACTGAGTGCCACATCATCACCCTGCTAGTCAGCCATCTCCCTGATGCCCCCTAGGGCACCCCCCCATGTTGCTTCTGTCCCCAGCCCCTACATTCACCCCCAATTGACACAGTGTCTGTCAGTGGCACAAGTCCCTTAGACCACCTCCTGGCTTGTCTAAGCAGAGCTTGTTGCAACCATGGCAGGGATTCCAAAATTACAAATAAGGGGATGGTGCAGCCCCACTGTGGTGCAAGGGCATTTCTGTTGCAAGGGTGGTGCAGCATGGCTTGGGTGCAGGGCATCCTGATTTTGACACAGCCCACATTTGAAAATCAGAATTGCTGCAAAGTTTGACGCAAGCTGCCACTTGCATTATACCAATTTGGTGCAAGCATAACCTTTTTAAAATTGAGCCCCTGGTCTTTTTCTGCTGACAATGCCTGTGTTTCTATGTTTATTGTTAGGAGACAGTCTCACATCATCAACTTTATGGTCAATTATATTAATAGAAAGGTACCCAGTTATATTCTGGGCATAAAACATTTAAAACACTTTTTCATGACTTGTTTAACCTATGAGAAAAAGAGAAACACAAAAACATACATAGACTTTGATGGCAGATAATGACCGCTTGGCCCACCCAGTCTGCCCATTTCCCTACCTATTGGAGAGGCTGCAGATCCTAGTTAACCAACAGCCTACTTCCTCCTACCCTCCACTAGAATTGCCTTATATCCGTCCCATGCATTCTTAAATTCCCCCACTGTTTTTGACTGAAAGACCTCCTCAGGAAGGCCATTCCATGTGTCCACCACCCTATCCGTGAAAAAAAACTTTCTCACGTTGCCTATGAGCTGTCCCCCCTCTATCTCAGACATGACTGAAACCTTTAAATATGTAAAGGGACTAAATAAAGTAGGAGAAGGGTGTCTACTAAAGAGCAAAACAGCAAAAAGGTGCGCAAAAACAAAACCAATACTCACAAATAAAGCTCAAGTGGTTTTAATGTGCCAAACTCCATAAAACAAATGCAACAAAAGCCCCTAGTGCCTTGACCCCCTGCTGGTTCTTCAAAGGGGGGAGCAGCATTTTTTTTCATAATACAAGTACTAGAAATATTGCTTTATCTACTAAAGAGGAAGAAGGGAGCCAGAACAAGTGGGCACAGCCTCAGATTGTAAGGAAATAGATACAGGGGCAATGTGATGGGGCGTTTCTTCACAGAGAGAGTATTGGAGCCCTATAACAGACTGCCAGATGGAGTGGTAGGGGCTAAATTGGTGGAAGAATTTTAGAAGGCATGGGACAGACATATGGGGTTGAATATCGGGGGAAGGAGGTGTCAGGCGGGGAGGAGGATGTGTCAAGGGGAAAAGTGGGCAGACTGGATGGCCCGGAAAGGTCACTTTCTGCCATCAAGCTTCTGTGATTCTATGATTCAATGATATCTTCAAATTGTGCACCATTGTTCTTGCACATATTTTTTCTGAAAGATGCTACCCTCTTGGAATTTGTTGATTCCCTTGAGGTACTTGAACATTTCTATTATGTTCCCCCTCCCTCCTTTCCTCGAGGGTATACATATTAAGCTCTTTTAGTCTCTCTTTGTATAGCTTCTGGTGCACATCCTGCACCATTTTAGTTGGCCTTCTCTGGACTGTCTTCATCTTGTCTATGTCCTTGTGAAGATGGGATCTCCAGAACTGCATGCAGTACTCCAAATGGGGTCTCATCAGCTGTCTGTACAGAGGGATAACAACTTCCTGTTTCCTACTGGTGATGCCACTCCCTATGTATGCCAGTATCCCCCCAGCCCTCCTTAGTGTCTTTTCACATTGCTTGCCTACCTTTAAGTCATCTGACATGACTATCCACAGGTCTCTTTCCATTTTTGTTGTTGTTAATACCTCTGGCCTCATTGTGTACTCTTCCCTTGGGTTTTTGTTTCCCAGGTGCATTACTTTGCACTTCTTTGCATTGCATCTAAGCTGCCATACTTTTGACCACTCCTCCAACCTTACCAAGTGCCTTCTCATCCTTTCCACCCCCTTGTGTATCAACCCTGTTGCAGATCTTTGTGTCATCTGCAAAGAGATATATATTCCTTCCAGTCCCACACAATGTCAGCTACAAAGACATTAAAGAGGACCAGACCCAATACTGAACCCTGTGGTACCCCACTAGTAACCCTCCTTTCTTCGCAGTGGACTCCATTTACTATTATCCTCTGCGTCCTGTTGTCCAGCCAATTTTTTATCCAGGTTACCACCCTGGGACCCACTCCCAGGCTGCCTAACTTGTTTGTTAATCTTTTGTGTGGGACTGTGTCAAATGTCTTGCTAAAGTCTAGGTAGGCCACGTCCTTAGCCCCTCCCTGGTCTACTACTTTAGTTACCCAGTCGAAGAAATCTATTCGAGTCATCTGACATGACCTTCCCACTGTGAATCCATGCTGCATTTGGTCCTATGCCCCACTGGCCTCTAGGTACTCAACAATTCTTTCTTTCCTTCAGAAGTGATTCCATCATTTTCACTGCCACTGAGGTCAAACTAACAGGTCTGTAGTTTCCTGCCTCTGCCTTGCTCCCAATTTTGTGAAGGGGAATCATATCCACCCTCCTCCAGTCCTCAGGCACCACACCATCCTCCTATGATTTGTTAAAAAGGGTAGTCAGTGGTGTCACTAGTTCTCCACTTAGTTATTTTAGAATTCTGGGGTGAATCCCATTAGGACCCATTACTTTGTCCACCTTCAGTTTCAAAAGTTCTTTCAGGACCCTTTCTTCTGTGAATGGACTGGTATTGACCCCCTATCCAGAGTGCTTCCACTGATTGGTTTAGATACCTCCCTCTCCTCTTTTTCTGAACAGAAGTAGTTGTTCAGTATCCTGTTTTTTCACTGTTATCTTCTGCCCACCCCCTCTCCTTTATTAAGCCTCACTATCCCTCCCTTGGTCTTTCTGTGCTCCCTAATGTACCTATAAAAGGTTTCATCCCCCTTCTTAACAGAGTTGGCTATGTTTTCCTCAGTTTGGGATTTTGCTATTCTGACTGCCTTCCCTGCTTCCTTCTACTTTAGCTGGTACAAATCTCTGTCCTGCTCCTCCTGTGTTTCCTTATACTTTCTGAATGCTGTATTTTTCTCCCTAACCTTTCCCGCCAAGAAAAGATTAGCTCCAATAACCAATCACTGGCATTACAGCATGGATGCAACTATTAAAATGTTAATTTCCCTGCATTAAAAATAATTTCTTGCATGAATTATTGCAATAAGATATTACATGTAAAATGAGAATTGTATTTCTTATTTAATTTATTGTGAGACTTTGAGGGATATGAGCAGTATGAATTATTGGTATAAACAAAAAGATTTGGAGGTTTAGAATAATTTGAGCAAAAATATGTTTTTATTTTACCTAGTAATTGTGTCCTTTAAAGTGCATAAGACAACATGGATCTCATACACAGTCAGTTTGGTGGTACAAAATGGTTGCAATGACCACTTTGCACCCTTTTTCAAAATTGCCCCCTTTGTGGAGATGCAAGCTTTTCTTTGTGCCAGCACAATAGCCATTTCACTGGCAAATGGAAAGGCGCGGGGGTTGGAATGCAAATGAAGCACTGTGCTATGCAGTCATTGCTGGCCCCCAGACAGCTAGTCATGCACCATAGCACCTTAGACTCTAGTGGAACTCTGAGAAGAAGTTGCACAGAGATGAGACAGGCATGCAGTGACATACTGAAGAAATGAGGGCCCAAGATTGTCGAGGGACAATGTATACATAAGAAATTTGTCAGGGAATAGGCAAAGAGAGTGGGTTCCAATGGACACAAGGGAATACTAATATTAGTTGGTGTGCTCAGGTGGCTTCTAGACCTAGCTCTCAAGTGTTCCATAACATACAGGGATGGGGGCATCTAAGGCAGTCATCTGACATGCAGCGGCTCTGGACATGGCATCAGACCGTGTGGCTGGTGCAATGCCATGCTCAGAAACCATGGTGGTGACAATGTTGATGTTTGCAGTTGAAAATCATGTTTGCCTCCTCAGATGTCTGGTGACCATGATCTGCACTGTGATTTATTTGTTGGGTAGCATCTTCCCACAATGGGTAAGTTATAGCTTTGTATATAGCAGTTTTTGTTTGGGGGGGGGTGGTATAGCTTCTGTGTTTTTAAAGTCCACAACCCTTGACTATGACTGTGTATTAGACTCCAGTTGTCTTTAATCAATACTGATGCTATTTTATTTATTAAAAACTATTCATTTATATATAGTTCACTGTAAAAATCTTTTCTTGGCCAATGGTATTAGCACAATGAACTTGAACTTGAGATGGATAGCCAGATAGATATTTTTATAGCTGTATTTTATTGGTTTTACCAGGAGAAGGCTCCTTTACAAGGAGGCCCTGGATAGGACACACAAATGATAAGGACACAAACTGTTTGCATATTTAGAACAAGAGATTATATATATATATATATATATATATATATATATATATAGCTTCATGTCAGTTTTACAGAAAATATTAAGGCAGTTACAAGGCCATTCAAAGTTAACTGCAATTGAATGCTATACTTCTTTTGTGGTAATACTTTTTATTAGACTTACTGAAGAATTTTTACACAAGTGTTTGGGACCTTTCAGATCCCTTCATCAGGACCAGGGAAAACTAACCAGCACTGCAGAATATATGCAAGAGTTTGTGGGTCCCATATTGCTCAATAAAGGGGAAGGTGTAAAGGAAGCAATTTAATACAGTACATGTGACTACCAGGAAATAGGTTTCCTGTCATTAAAAGAGGAGAGATCAGACCTGCAAATGGCAGCTGAATAGCTACAGTAATTGTATAGAAATTCTGCAAAAAGATATTAAGGCAATTACAAACAATCTAAGTTCTGCAGAACCAGTGGGCAGATTCAGAAGAGTAATAAACATTCTGCACAATTACACGACACATGGTTGTGAAGTAGTCTATTCTTCAATGACAGTAGTAAACATTTTGGAGTGGTCTGACACTCTAGGACAATGAATACATCCTACTAGCAGCTTCAGCTATCTGTACAATAGTTTTCAAGAATTGATTAAAATACATTGAAACTAATTAGATTTCTTAATTCTAGGGAACTCAACAACTTATTTAAGAGAGTAGGTGCGAGACAACTGAATGTAGAATTACCAGAAGAGGTATAGTACCTTGGAGATGATGCATAGATTACAGAGTTACACCTCAGGCCATATGCGCTCACAGTTCATTGGAATAATTCTGTGATTTATGATTGCAAATTATTCAACAGAGCTTTGCAGATCCATAGATAGAGATTGTGTAACCTCCTTGTACTCAGACAGGACTAGCCTGGGGCAGAAAAGAGGGTGCAATGATGCTTTCTAGGGCTCAGGCCAGTTATGAAATAAAAATCAACATGATGTAACATCTCTAATTTAACAAGATAACCAGAGGGCACCTGCTGTATATTAGGTCTCTGTAGACACAGAGTGGGAAGAATGTCATTTGTACCAGCCTTTTTTGGGCATAAGCAGCAAAGCAGCTGTCATTCCTAAAATAAAACCTAGGGCCAGATTTTCAAAGGGTGATGCAGGACTTGTGGCAAGCCCTACTTCAAGCCCATTTTTTGGCACAGTGGCACCATACACCTTTGCAGCAGCTGTGCCTGATTTTAATAGGTCCGGTGCAGTTGCAACACTTTACCTGATTTCTGGCAGCCTGTGCCAAATATTTGGTGCAAGCCCTGTAAAAAGGGCACCCAGGATTGCCACATACTAGACCAGAAAAAGTTGATCTAACTTGCAGCAGTTGGTGCATGGGATATAAAATCCTGCTCGCTGGCTGAGAGAATGCCACAAGCACTGTGCACCATATGCAAGAGGAGTTTGTAGAGTTGGGGAGGGGCCTTAGACAAGTAGCACATACAGTAACCTTCTCGGAGGTGCTGCCTGTCTATGGCAAGGGTGATGCTAGGGTGCTCCTCACCAGGGAATTCAATTATTGGTTGAAAAACTGGTGTGGAGCTCAGGGTTTTGGCTGCATTGGGGACTGGGGAGCCACCTGGAGGGATGCAGACCTATACTGGTGCGATGGTCTGCATCTGTCCGGGGGGGAACCAGGATCCTAGGGGAGAGGTTTAAATGCTTCACTGGCAATCATTTAAACTAGCCAAGGGGGGAGGCACTGAAAACAAGCAGGGAAATCCCAGCCTCCCCCACAAATAACAGTATTTAGTGAGGTAAACACCAAGGTAGAGAAGTCATTAGGGAGCAGGCCAGAAGTAAATGTAAAAAAAGGCATAGGCAGTAAGGACAGGAATGGGGCTAAAAGGTGTAAGGCCATCAAAAAGTGGAGGGTGATGGGTACCAATGCCCGTAGTCTGTGTAACAAGCTCCCTGAACTAGTGGTCTTGATGGAAGAGGGTTGCCTGGATATTGTGGCAGTCACAGAAACATGGTACACAGAGAACCATGACTGGGATGTCAACATACCAGGTTGCACAATCTACAGGAGGGACAGGGAGGGTAAAAGAGGAGGAGGAGTAGCTCTTTATGTAAAGGAAGGGATCAAAGCAACAGAACTAAAGAGTAAACAGGGAGCAGATGAGACACTCTGGGTCACCCTGGAGACAGGAAATGGCACCACAATCCGCATGGGGGATGTATACAGACCCCCATCTCAGGGGGAGGGAATGGACAAGGAAATGATAGAAGGCTTCCTTAGAATGGCAGAAAAAGGGAAGATATTGTTGATGTGGGACCTGAATATGCCAGATGTTAACTGGAGCACCTTTGCTGCAGGCACATCCAAGAACAGGGTCATTCTTGATGCCCTACAGGAGGCATGCCTCAGACAGCTAGTACTGGAACCCACTCAGGAGGGAGCAATCTTAGACCTGGTACTCTCAAATGGGGATGGAGAAAGAATCTCAGATTTAGAGTGGGTAGCCATCTGGGAACAAGTAACCACCAAACAGTGTGGTTCACAATAAACACAGCCATACAATCAAGCCATACAAAAGCAAGAGTATTGGACTTTAGGAGGGCTGACTTTGAAAAAATGAGAGAGTGCCTCAGAAAAGCACTAGCAAACAGACAAGAAGGAGGGTTGGAGAAACAATGGGGAGTAATCAAAACAGCCATCACAGAGGCAACAAGCCTTTGTGTAAAGCAAATCAACAAAACACAACGAAGGAATATGCCGCTATGGTTCTCAAAAGAGGTGGCATGGAAGGTTAAGGAGAAAAGGATAGCATTCAGGAAATATAAGGAAACACAGAAGGAGAAGGACAGAGAACTTTATCAGTTAAAGCAGAAAGAGGCTGGAAAGGCAGTCAGAATAGCAAAGGCCCAAACTGAGGAAAGGATAGCCAACTCTGTTAAGAAGGGGGATAAGACCTTTTATAGGTACATTAGGGAGCAAAGAAAGACCAAAGGAGGGATACTGAGGCTTAATAAGGGAGGCAATGTGGGTGAGGTGACAATGAAAAAGCAGGGATACTGAACAAATATTTCTGCTCAGTATTCACAAAGGAAGAGGAGGGAGGTACCAAACCAAACAAGAGAAACACTCTGAAGACGAGGGTCGATACCAGTCCATTTACAGAAGAAAGGGTTCTAAAGAACTAATAAAATTGAAGGTGGACAAAGCAATGGGGCCTGATGGGATTTACCAAGAATTCTAAAAGAACTAAGGGTAGAACTAATGACACCGCTGACTACTCTCTTTAACAAATCGTGGGAGGATGGGGTGGTACCTGAGGACTGGAGGAGGGTAGATGTGATTCCTCTTCACAAAAGTGGGAGCAGGTCAGAGGCAGAAAACTACAGACCAGTTAGTTTGACCTCAGTGGTAGGTAAAATGATGGAATCACTTCTGAAGGAAAGAATTGTTGAGTACCTAGAGGACAGTTGGGCACAGGACCCAAGGCAGCATGGATTCACGATGGGAAGGTCATGTCAGACGAATCTAATAGATTTCTTTGACTGGGTGACCAAAGCAGTAGACCAGGGAGAGGCTATGGACATGGCTTACCTAGATTTTAGCAAGGCATTTGATATAGTCCCACACAAAAGATTAATACACAAGTTAGCCAGCTTTGGAGTGGGTCCCAAGGTGGTAGCCTGGATAAAAAATTGGCTAGACAACAGGACGCAAAGGGTAGTAGTGAATGGAGTCCACAGTGAAGAAAGGAGGGTTACTAGTGGGGTACCGCAGGGTTCAGTACTGGGACCGGTGCTTTTTAATGTCTTTATAAGTGACATTGCAGAGGAACTGGAAGGAAAAGTATGTCTCTTTGCAGATGACACGAAGATCTGCAACAGGGTTGATACACCAGATGGAGTGGAAAGGATGAGAAGGGACTTGGCAAGGTTGGAGGAATGGTCAAATGTATGGCAGCTCAGATTCAATGCAAGGAAGTGCAAGGTAATGCACCTGGGAAACAAAAACCCAGGGCAAGAGTACACAATGGGGGGTGAGATACTGACAACAGTAAAAATGGAAAGGGACCTGGGGGTAATTATATCAGATGACCTAAAGGTGGGCAAGCAATGTGAGAAGGCAGTAAGGAAGGCTGGGGGGATATTGGGATGCATAGGGAGAGGCATCAATAGTAGAAAACAGGAAGTTGTTATCCCTCTGTACAGACAGTTGGTGAGACCCCATCTGGAGTACTGTGTGCAGTTCTGGAGACCCCATCTACGCAAAGACATATACAGAGTGGAGGCTGTCCAGAGGAGGGCAACCAAAATGGTGCAGGGTCCGCACCAGAAGACATATGAAGAAAGACTAAAGGAACTTAACATGTATACCCTTGAGGAAAGGAGGGAGAGAGGGGACATGATAGAAACTTTCAAGTACCTCAAGGGAATCAACAAAGTCCAAGAGGGTGGCATCTTTCAGAAAAAGAGATGTGCAAGAACAAGGGGGCACAATTTGAAGATGGGGGCGACTCAGAGGTAATGTGAGGAAGTATTTTTTTCAAAGAGAGGGTTGTGGATGCATGGAACAGCCTCCCTGAGGAGGTTGTGGAGTCAAGAACAGTGGGGGTATTCAAGAATGCATGGGACAGACATAAGGCAGTCCTAGTGGGGGGTAGGAGGAAGTAAGCTGTTGGTTAATTAGGATCTGCAGTTTATCTGTTAGGTAGGAATATGGGCAGACTAGGTGGGCCAAGCGGTCCTTATCTGCCGTCAAATTCTATGTTTCTACGTTTCTATGCTCAGCACACCCAGGACTTGTGGCATTCAGGAGTATTTGAAACTCTAGCTCATGGTTACAGTTCAGGTTTATTGCAAGGGTTATCAATATGTTTGGCAACGGGCAGCTTACTATCAAGTCACAATCCCAAGTACTTATATACAATGTCAAATTACAGTTTGTCATCCATAATAGTGGAAATGGAGAAATCAGAGCAATCCATAGGACATTTATCTTTTGATGTGAGTAACATAACCTTATTTTTTATGCAGCAAGCAACAATTTATTTCTGAGCAGTTGAATTACAAGATGTCTAAAGCCGCCTGTAAATCATGTTTAACCATATTTCTGGAAGGACTAGCCACATTCAAAGCAGTGTTTTTCATTTAATTTAATTTTAATTTTTTAGACTTGTTAGCAAAATCAGCTAGCTGCTCATTTTCACAAGTGACAAGTTACTCATTAAAACAGATAAAAAGGACATACTATGAAAAAACAATACATAACAATAGCACAGACATACACGTAACAATTAAATCTTAGTGAAAATTACATTCTGAGAGAGTGTTAAGCCATTGAACAAGCCTGTACTTCAATGACCTGACTGTTCTATAGTTTGTCATTGTTGACGGGATACTATTGAAAAAGGCTATGGCCCTATAAACAACAGACCTTTGGCCTATAGTTTTCTAAAAAGGTGGTGCCAGTTACAACACTGTACCTGGTTTTACAGCAACACCAAATATTTGATTGCAAGCCCATCAAAAACTACCCAGGATTGATGCAAACTAGATCAGAAGAATTGGTCTAACTTGCAGCAGTTGGAGCAGGGGATAGAAAATCATGATTGCTGGCCAGGAGAATGCCGCAAGCTGCATGCACCATATGCCTGGCACACCAAGGGCTTGCAGCATTCGGGAGCATTTGAAAATCCAGCTTGTAGTTGCTGTTTAAGTTTTTTGCAAGGGTTATAAATATGTTTGGCAATGGGCAGCTTACTATCAATCCACAGTATCACCTGCATAGAAATGTAATTGGGTTCCCTCGATCTTTACACCTAGATCATTTATTTGGATCATAAAAAGTAAGGGCCGAAACACTAACCCCTTAAATATCCCTTTGCACAAAATAGTAGAAGAGGACGTAAGCTCTTTAAATATTAACTTCTGACAACACCCAGTAAGGTAATGAATGAACTAGTGAAGATCCTGGAGACTAATGCCTATTTTTGAAAGTCTGGCTAGAAACACACTTTAGTTGACTGTATCAAATGCTTTACTGAGGTCTCGGAAAATAGAACCACAAAAGAGCTTCTGATCAAGTTAGGTAAGCTAATAATTAATGACTTTCACCAGTGCTGTGGAGGCATTGGGTTTTTCTCTGGAGCCAGTTTGCAAGGGGATGATGATGTTATGTTAATTTAAAGAAATACAGAATCACACATCTCTCAATACTGCAAAGCATCAAGGGATGTCAATGCAAATCATCATGAAAATGTGACTGGATTTGCTCTAAGCAAGAATTCATGGTGCCAAATGGCCTTTCACACAATCTGCGAAGGCTGAAAACAGAAGACACAGAAATTTGTTTTGTCCTTTGCCTCATCTGTATCTCAAGCCAGGCGAAAACAAACCAGCCCTTATGCGGTCTTACGGGTTTGGGTCACGGTGTACCCAAAATATGAAAGCAAGCTAAAACGACAAAGAACATCAGCACAAAAGTACTGAGGCAAGAGTAGCCTGAATAGGGCAATGGCACCAAAGCTGGGTTTCAAAGAAATACAAAATCACATATTAATTTAGGTAATCCTGGAGTTGGGCAGTAACCAAGTTTTCAAGTCGTTTGGCCGATACTAATAAATTAGATGTTAGTCTGTCATTTTGTAAGTTAGATTTGTCTCCAGCCTTAAATTCTGCATTATGAGAACTATTTTTTAATATAGTGAGTATTTTGTAAGTGTTCAGGGATAAACTGAATAAATATGTTAGGTTTCACCACGTCGCGGCAAAAAACATTTTGCCAGTGTCTATTATGGTGCTGGCAAAATGACGCCTGGCATTACAGTGCCAGGCATTTCTCTCCTGGGAGATACAGTGCCAAAGCACCTTTCCAGGAAATAGCTGTGTTTTGAGGGGGGCTCTGCCCCCTGCACCCCACGGAGTTTAAATAACTAACTCTGGGAAGGGGGGGGAGGCATGACTGTAGTGCAAAAGCAGACACTGACAGCGAGCGACCAGAAATCATGCTCACAGCTCTCAGTGTCAGCAATCAGGAGTTGCTCTAATTGCAGCAACAAATTTATGTTGCCCTCCTTACAGGATACCAATATATTATGGGAGATGCAAGAATAGAGCTTCCCAATTTCAGGACATAGGGATCTAGATTATCAGGACCTGTACTTTTTTAGGGTCAGTCTCCATAAGAGATTACCTGCTTGACCATAATAGTTTTGAAATAGAATGGGGTTCTAGTACCCATCTGCAGATCAGGGTGATCAATATCAGATGGGATATCCTATGGATGATGGTGGTGGATGCAAACTTATCATAAGCCGTGCTGGCAGAGGTGAAGAGAGCATTAAGTTTATCCACAATAATTTTTTTCCCCCGAGAGGATCTTATTATCACTAACTAAAATTTGTTTTGGTAATGATGAAATGATTGGCCACCATTCTAGTATCTACCATTTGCCAAAATTTAGAGGAGTAATTTTACTCTCTTCTATCAATTTGGGGAAGAACATTAAGGAGTGTGGGGTAAAGTAACTGGTAGCATTGTGCACTGAGGGGATCAATTTTAATCTGTGCCAATTAATAACTGACAACAGATCAAGCATGAAATCCTGTTTATTGAAATGGTTATAACTCCTTTTACCTATGAATTTAACTATGGTTCTAATTTTTTTAGGTGTCTAAGGCAGGTGACAACATTATGATCACTTATATAATTTAAAAAGACAGCAGTACAGGGGATTTTTCTGGGGTCTACTGTATTCCTGAAAAAAGATCAGGGCATGAGGACTGGGTGGTGTTTTTGTGGTTTGGTTTGGTCCAGTTTACTTAGTCATGAGTTAAGTAACACCAAGCATGTCACTAAGCAAGTTTAAGTCTTCAAATTTAGTTGAAAGCAAATCATAATTTATATCATCAAGAATAAATATTTTTTTGTTATGCGATTTAATAAATTTGGAGAGATGATACATAATATTGTCAATACCTGTGCGGGTTGTAGCAGCATGTTATATACAGTATATGGCTTCTTGGTTGGGGACAGAGAAAGTTATTATACAGTCAAATGCTCAATGTAATGAAAGAGAGTTGCTTAGTGTGAAGGAAAACTTGTTTCTAATAAAGAGAGCAACTCCACCCCACCCTAGTGGGATGATCGAGTTTATAATGACTATAATCAGTAATAGTATAAACAGGGATACCGTTGCTGCGGCGAACCTCACACAGGTGGTTGACTCACCAACCAGGAAAAATTACAGGACCGGCACCAGCACACTCTTGGATTGGATCCTTACCAGTCACCCATCGTGGATATCTAACACTGATGACCTCCCTGACTCTCTCAGCGATCACTCCCCTGTTAGCTGCACCTGGTCAAATAAATTCATCAAACAACCATCAAAAGCAATCACCAGCAGGGTTCTACCCAGTGGTCACCTTCCTCGACTCAAATCCCACCTCTTCCATCAAGACTGGTCCCCTATCTTCAATGCAACCAACATAAACACTGTCCTTGACCACTTCATAAACATCTTCTCTGTGGCCTGTGACATGTATGCTCCTATTAAGAAACACAAAGCCAAATCACTCAGTAACCCTTGGCTCACAGGTGACCTCCTCAGGATGCTTAAAACAAGACACCACCTATGGGAGCTGGCCAGAAACTGGAAGGCAAAATGACATCCAAAACTACAAACGTGCCTGCAATGACTACACCAAAACCATCCGGCAAATGAAGTCCACCTACTATAAGCATGCCTCACAAACTCCTGGGGCAATGGTTGGGAATTCTGGAAGCACATAAAGGAACTCACCGAGAATCCACCCAAAACCCCCCCATCAATACTCAACATCAACAGAACCACAACCCTCAACCCAAAAACCATTGCGTATACCTTTAACATAGAGGATAATGGCTGGGGATCGGGTGATAACCACGCTGTAATCACCTTGAGTGGTTGCTAAGGCAACATAGTAAACCTCGAGAGTGCAGCTCGAGAGGTTTACTGTAGCCCTAGCAACCATGAGAGGTGATTTCAGTGTGGTTGTCACCTGATTCCCAGCCATCATCTTTTATAGTGTATGGTCAAAAAACACTGTTTGCATTCTATGTGTGAGAATTATGGAACTCTGGTGCATTCTTTTTTGTTATGCCACTATTTGGAAGTTCAGAAGTGTGGTTAACAACTTTTAAAATTCTAAACAGTGCATAACAAAGCTGTGTGACTGCTGATTATGGTGGTTAATAGGCACTTACCATACATTATAAAGCCTTTACTGACCTCAGTGCTGTCCTACCTCAGGACTACTTCAAAGATGGTGAAGCCCCTCTGTCTGCAATGAACACTACTCCCACCAGCTCCCCCCGCTTCTACTTCACAGCAGTCAAGGCTCACCAAGTATGCAAATATGTTACCAAAGCCCTTGGTAAATCAAGATTCAGTAATGACTCCCTCGATCTCAGAATCCTGTCTCTCACACTTGATGAAGTACTTAGTCCTCTGACCAGAATTTTCAACCTCTCCCTCAGCCTTAGACAGTTCCTGGACAGATTGAAATCTGCCACTGTCACCCCAATACATAAAAGTGGTGACAAAACTGCCTACTACCCCCACTCTCCAAGGCACTAGAATGCATCATCTCAGACTAGCTCACAGAATACCTGGATATGTACAACAACCTGTGCAAGCAACGACATGGATTCCACAAAGGTCACAGCACCTCCACAGCTCTACTTGAATTCACCAGCGCAATCCACAACGCACTTGATTCTGGTGAACTACTAGGCTCAATCTACATTGACTTAACTAAAGCCTTCGACACCGTCAATCATGCCTCCTACTTGTCCAGCTTCAGAACACTGGGCTTGCAACTGACACCACTGGCTGGTTTAAGAGCTACCTTGAAGAATGGTCCCAAACAGTAAGAATTGCTGATACACTCTCGGACCCTAGACCAGTCCGCTTGGGAGTCCCCCAAGGCTCCATTCTGGGACCCCTCCTCTTCAGCTTATTCTTAAACTCACTACCGGACAGCTGCCCAGAACAAATAATTCTCTATGCCGACGATGCTGTGATCCTTACCTCAGACCTTGATCCAATCCAGTTACAAAATAAACTTCAGCGGGCCTTCTCCTCCATTGAATCCTGGTTTCTAAATCATAAACTGCTTCTCAATCAGAAAAAAAAAGTCTATGGTCCTCTGCAGCTCCCACAACAAAAACAAACAACTCCACCTCTATATTGCAACCGAACAAGGAGCCATCCTAGAGCAAACACAATCATTCAAGTATCTTGGCATCACCCTTGATCCCCACCGCTCATACGCTGTCCATATCAGCAATGTGGCAAAGTCTGCCAGTGCGAGGTTAGGCATATTATTCCAGCACAGGAAACACCTAACCCCAGAAACACTGTCAGTGGCCGTCCAAAGCTCCATTGTCCGCATCATAGACTATGGTCTTATCATATATGGGTCTGCAACTACCACTGCTCTCAAATGTATTGCTACCTCCCTGAATAAGGCCTGTCATCTCATCACTGACTCAGATCACTGTACCCACACATGTGACCTTTATTCCAAATCTGGATGGCTTCAACTGGACAAATGCATAAAATACCAAACCTGCATCATGGCCAAGAAAATTATAATGGGGCTTGCCCATCTAGTGTCTGTGCCCTCCTTAAGCCTAGACATAGGAATGTCACTACAAGGAGATCCAATTCCCATCTACTACATATCCCATGATGTCACACGACCCAAGGACAAAGATCATTCACCTATCTGGCATCCAACTGGCTCAACTCTCTTGGCAGCGACATAGCGACCGCTCCAGTACTCGGCCTCTTCAAGTTCTAGCTGCACGTCTCACTGCTTGTATCCTGCGATTGCCCATCTTAACATTTCCACCGTTCCAGCTGCACATGCCCCTGCACCCAGCACTTACAATCAGTCTCTGCACCCCTTGCACCTTACCTGTCATATTCCCTTGACAAGGCCCCCTGGCTGCACTGTCTCCCGCCTCACCCACCTCCCCGTATCTCTCCACTCCTGCCCCTGCCCCAACCACCTCCATTACTCCCCCTACCCCTGACCTCCTACCCCCCTTGATCTCCTACCCTCACTTCTACCACCACTGGCCCCCGTCTTGCTCATAGCTCAAGTCTTTGTACTGGTTATTACATGTCTGTAAGTCTGTGACTATATGTTTGTAACTAAAAATGATGACTGTTGCACACGCTGACGTGGAACCTTTGTAAAAGAGCCTCGGCTGAAAGGTATTGTAATCCTAGATTGAAATAAATAAATAAAATAATCAGATGAGGATATTTCACTGCTAGCAACTGCACAGTTTTACTAATTTTCAGTTATGAGTATGATATCTGGGTTGAAACGGGCTCCCCAAATTCTTATCTTGCACAGTTTCTTCTACATACTGTAGACACTGATGGATATGAGTTTTATGCTATTCAATAAAGCAAAGTCTGTGTGGGTTAATCACTGGATACTAGGACCTGAGTTCATCCAAGCAGACTAACAGTAGCAGAACAATTTTGTTATACAACTGCTGTGAACCAAGGCACACCTTCTTATGGTGCATTGAAACATTATTTTACATCAACATAAACCATCAGATAAAGCCACTCAGCAGTTTAGTCATGCAAATAGGAAGATGGAGGCAGCAGCGCTGGGCTAGTCACTTGTTTGTTTGTCTGTTTTTTCATTTCAGCTGACTGTTGTCTGTTTTCCCCCCTGCATTGCTTTGTTTGGTGCTGTACTGTTTTTATCTTATTTTGTTTTTATATTTTGTCTGGTTACCGTGCCTGGTCTGCTGATTTATGGTTCATGTCTGAGGGCCTGGGGTGAATGGTAAATTTGGCCTGAAACACGTCAAGTGAAGGGGATTGAGCTCTGATGCCTTCTGCTGGATTGGAGTGAGGAGCACTAAGGACTGCGTATCCGTTTGTTCAGACACATCCGAGTGTGTCCTCTCTGTTTTGAGCGTTTTCCGGATACTTTTGGGGAACTATTACTCTATTACTATACCACTGGCTTGCTTGGCAATGGAGGAGTTGATCTTTGCAAAGGAGGAGTTGATCTGAGTTCCTGGTGGGGATTTGACTGTATCAGTCCTGGTAACGTCTTCCAGTGGTGCTATTTTTGTTTTAACCATTAATGGACATTTTAGCCCTGAAGTTTCTTTTTGGAGTCTCTTTGTTTCTGATCTTACTAAGGGTAATTCGGCAGTCTACCCCGGAGGCCTGACTTGGGATTTATGACTCTGGACTTTACTTATTTTGTGCCTTGGCAAAGGAATAGTTGAATTTGGCTTTATTTGAATTGAGTGGTGGGCCTCTGGGGGGCTTCAGGGGGTTAGTGTCCCACACAGGGGTGGGGAGTGGGGCTAGTTGGAGGACCTGGCCTGTTATCTCCCTCCTAGGCTCTCTGCAGTCCACCGGGGGTAGACTTGTCCCAGAGCCAGAGTGGTGGGCCACTGACCTTTTTGATGGAGTGATTCCCTCATGACAGTGAAGAATTCCTGTGGTCCATTGTTTGTTTTAACATTTGTAAGCTGGAAGACCGAGGATTTGTGTGAATTCCCGAATTCTGGATGACATTGGCTCTGGTACAGACACATCCTTATGTCTGACAGTTTTAGACTGTGGGTTGGTTGGATTACAGCCAGTTCGATCCTTCCCCAATTGCATTTATTTCTATTTTTATATTTTGTGGAAGCTATGAGCAGTGAGAGGGCTCAGTTTACATCTGAGAATTCACCCTGTTACAGAGATTTGTGAGAGACTTTTCTGAAGGGTGTTTCCGAATAACTTCCATAAACTCTTAAGTTTATTTTGTTTATTTTTCAGTTTATTTGTTTATTTTATTATTTTGGTTTGAGTGTTAGAGCACTGGGGAGTGAGAGTCCCAGGTGCTATAATTTTGTTTTATTAGGTGGCCCAGGTAGTGAGAGGGCCGGGGGCAAATTTAACTTAATGTGTGTACTAGGGAGGTTAGATTTTATTGCTTAAGTTGTTTAATTAGTTATTGGTTTTATTTAGAGTTGTCATAATTATTTAGTTGGGGGGTGAGAAAAGGTTTGGCTGTGATTTGGGGTTTTATATATTTTGTTTAAATATTATAATTAATCAGTTAGACTGGTGTTGTTTGGCTATGTGGGGGCCCTGGGATAATTGTTAGCTTGGGTTCCCCCCAGTTGTGCACTTTTCAGCCTCTGCTCTCCATGGCCTCCACCCTTTCTGCCCACCTCCATTGGCTTTTTCTATCTACCAACGTTGTCAGGCTTTGGGTATTGCCCGTAGGAGGGGTGGGGTGGGGTGGGGGTGAATAGTAGAGGCCGGAAGAGCAGAGTGCTCCTATCAAGGTGGTTAAGTTCAGGAGATGCCCTGGGGCAAAATAGAGTCTAGAGCATGGGCCTCCATGCCTGGTCTCCATATCCAAGGGCACCATCGTTGGGGATGGGCTAGTGGTCGAAGCATCCCAGGAGTTCAGTCAAACTCGGGCAGTGTTGTGCAATGCCAGATCTGTCAAGAACAAGACTGCAGTGATTGCAGATCTTTTCGGGTCAGCAGATCTGGCATGCATCACCAAAACCTGGCTGGATGATAATGTGGGTCTGCGGTCTGTTTTAAGACCTAATTGGAGCTCACCAGTGTTCCAGTTGAGGTGACCAGCTCAGTTGAATGTGCTGTAGTAGCAGGTGCAGCCATAGAATAGCTCTCATCTAAAGTCCACCTGGAGATGGGAAGCAATTCCTTAAGGAAGTGGCAGACTTCATCATCGATATGGCATTTGAGTCACCCAGGTTGATGGTCCTGGGTGACTTCAATGCCTGGATCGACAACAAACTCTCACAAGTTGGACAACACTTCCTCCAGTTGATGAATTCACTGGGCCTGACACAGGTGATTACCACTGCTACTCATAAAAGCGGCCATTCCCTTGATCTGGCTTTCCCCCTGGGGATTGAGGCCTCAGATGAGGGGGTGAAACCAGTCGGTTGGTTGGATCACTACATGGTGAGGTTCGATTTTGACATCCCTCTTCTAGGCTGACCCCTGTGGAGATGGTCAAGTTCTGACCTTTACGGAATGTTACATCCAATGGCCTAGCAGCGGTCCTTGACCTATCAGAATTTCCTGTGTATTGCAAGGATCCTGAAGCCCTGGTCTTGGTAAATAATATTGCCATCACCTCGGCTTTGGATACTATTGCACCAGTGCATGTGCATCCTCTCTCCCTCCGCCCTCGGGCTCTGTGGTTTGATGGAGCCTTGAGGGAGTTGCGGCAACTAGGTCGTAGGTTAGAACATTGTTGGTGGAAATCCGGCCTGGATGTCAACCACTTTAGACTGCTAGAACATTATCAGTTCTACCAGTTAGAAATTTCCCATAAGAAGGCAGAGTTCCTGTCCAGGGAAATTTCTGCTGCTCAAAATCGACCAGCTCAGCTTTTCAGAACTGTAGACAGGTTGTGCAACCCAACCTGTATGCAGCTCTGAAGAGCTTTTTCATAACTGCAGTGTGATGAGCTTGCTCGGTTCTTTGCTGATAAAGTGGCTGGCATCAGGTCGGAAATCCTTGTGACACATTCTATGCGAGTTGCAGAGGACCAGGTTTTGGTCACAGTCCCTCCATTCTCCTGGAGTACCTTTGACCATCTGGAAGTCGTGGATGTTATGCGGATTGCCCAGGGGATGTGCCCTACCTGCTGTAGTTTAGAACCAGGCCCGACATCC
This sequence comes from Neoceratodus forsteri, assembly GCA_016271365.2. Classification (NCBI taxonomy): domain Eukaryota; kingdom Metazoa; phylum Chordata; order Ceratodontiformes; family Ceratodontidae; genus Neoceratodus; species Neoceratodus forsteri. The sequence goes on along the minus strand of CM057449.1, from coordinate 1,266,945,791 downwards.
CTGATTATGGGTTGTGGTGATCTTATTGGCCCGTTCTGGCACAGATAATCTGGTACTCTGTGGACTCCGGTGTTTATCCTTGTTCCTTGAAAGAGGCAGTGGTGACACCACTGTTGAAGAAAGCTTGTTTGGACCCAGATTCCTTTGCTAACTACATGCCCATCTTGAACCTTCCCCTTTTGGAGAAGGTGATCGAGAAAGTAGTGGCTACACAACTGGAGAACCATTTGACCATCCATAGTATCTACGAACCTCTTCAATCTGGTTTCTGGAAGAGGCATAGTACTGAGACTGTGCTGGTTCGGGTGCTCAATGATCTCTTGATGGTGAGAGACCAAAAAAAATGGTCCATTTCGGTACTTTTAGATCTGTCATCAGCTTTGCCCATGGGGTGCTGCTTGAGCACCTGAGATCTATCTGTGGATTTTCTGGGTTGGTCTACAGATGGTTTACATCATATCTCACTGGAAGAACTCAGAGGGTTGTGTGTTTTTTTTTTTTCCTCTGATCCGATCCTGCTATCATGTGGGGCTCATCAGGGCTCAGTGTTGTCCCCCATATTGTTTGCGGTGTATATGCTTCCCCTCGGAGACATTGTAAGACGGTATGGGCTGAGGTTTCATTTTTACGCTGATGATACCCAGCTCAACCTGTCTTTTGCTCCCAACCAGGAAGGAGCAGTCTCGGTATTTAATAACTGCCTTGATGACATCCAAGATTGGATGAAGTCCAGTTGGTTGAAGTTGAACCCTGGGAAGACGGAGGTGATGGTTTTGGATCCAGGCCATCGGATAGAGGGGCTGGAGGCAGGCTGCACCCTAAGATTGTTCCTGGGAGAGGCTGAGCTCATGGCCTCTGAACAGGTGCGAGACCTGGGGGTGTTGTTGAATGCGGGGCTGACACTTCGAGCGCAGGTTCTGGCCATCGTAAAGTCATCTTTTTACCATCTAAGAAACATCTCCAGGATCAAGCACCTTGTTCCGTCCATAGATCTGCCTGTATTGATCCATGCCTTTGTGACCTCACGCTTAGATTATCGCAACTCGCTTTACTTTGGGCTACCGGGAATTGATATCCGTCGCCTGCAGCTGGTGCAGAACTCAGCAGCATGGTTGTTGATGGGGATTTCAAGATCTGCCCATATTTCACCCGTGCTGCGGGAACTGCACTGGCTGCTGGTTCAGTGGTGGATCTCCTTCAAAGTCGGGTTACTGACATATAAAACCCCACATGGACTGGGCCCAGACTACCTGAAAGAGCTCCTGGTTCCTTATCACCCTGAGTGACCACTTTGCTCGGGCGATGAGGGGTTGCTAGAGATTCAGAGGGTGACTTTAAAATCAGCGGGAGCCTGGGCATTTATGTTCAGAACGACCTCTGGAATTCTCACCGATCGGATTAGGGAGTGCGCGACTATGGGGGGAATTCAAAAGGGCTTTAAAAACTTTCCTGTGGAACAAGGCTTATAGTGAAGATGTTGACTGACATGTTTGTATTTATTGAACATGATGCTGTTTTATATGTTTTAACTGCTTTGATTGTTATGCGCCTTGGTTTGGAAAGGCGCATTATAAATAAAGAATTATTATTATTATCATATTATAGGATTAGCCAGATATTTATTAACAGATGATGGGCTGGCAGTATAGCATAGAGGTCAGAGTAACAAGCTGTAAATTAACTTAGTACATCCAGCAGACCAAGGTTTGATTCTCAGAACCTCCACTTGCATTCTGTGTGACTCTGAGCAAGTCACATAATGAGCCCAGTGTTCCTGGGTCGCCTGTGAAAACAGGCACTTGTGCCTAGTGGTCCTTACCTGGTTACCAATACATAAGCAAAAAAAATGACATTATGGAGAGGGCATGACAGTAATGGGGCCTAGTAGCAACCAGGATTAGGAACAATAGAGCTGTGCTTTCATCCAATAGGTATAAGAATTATCCACATACATGAGAAAAGGCATTAGTGTACTTGAGGTCATAGCTCCGTGAATAAAAAGATATCTAGATAGCTAGATACTGTAGATAACTAGATACTGTAGTGAGAGAGAGAAAGACAGAGAAAGTGTGTTCATGTCTTCAGTGATACAGATTTCAATTTTATCAGGATATTTAAACTCATTGTGCTGTGCCTTCAACAGCTAATTTTATCTGTTTGTAATTTTTGACCAGTAAAAGCACACTGAACTATGGTGGCTTGCTTCAAGATGTGTCCTGGGGGGTAGGTTACATGGACCTGTTTTACTGACAAAGGGAATACAACCCAAGGCACAGGGAACAATTCCCTGCTTTTACATATGTGCTATGGGATCCTTAACTTCCATCTAGACAGCTACCAGAGATGGGCCGAAGGGACCTCAATTCAACAACTTGTTTGACGGATGGCACCTCAACAGTGCAGCACCCACTAGTTGTACACAACAGTGCAGTATCAGTATTAACACAAGTTTCTGGTGTGAGAGCAGAACCCATGACAATCTGATCTTCTGGCCTCAGAGAGAAGCATTAAAACTATTGAACTACTGACACTATATAAGACATAACTTTAACAGTTTTGGCCACAGTCGCATCCATGTGTTTTGTTTTTAAATGGCAATATTTTAGGTACTAGATGACATTTTTTGCATCCACTGTCTGCATTGATTTGAGGCCCTTTGTGGGAAGCATTTCCCTCCAAACTGTAAGCCAGCCAGGATCAAGATGATTTAGATGCTGCTGTGCATGCAGGAAATGAACTGCATGCATACCATAAGACACGTGCTGTGCATTCTTTCCTTCCATTCTACAGCAGCTAGAACTTTTGTAATTGTTAAATTATAACATGCCACATGTTTAAGCCTTTTTCAGCTTCTTCATTTAACTTTCAGCCACAATATGACATCTGCTGTTAGACTGTGTCCGTGTAACTCCCCTGCCCTTAGTATGCCAGGCACATGGGGAAAGAGATTCATATTCATAACTGTGCACAAATCAGTATATGAGTGAGAGTGTGACAGTGAGACCAACATAAACTAAACATAACATACTTGACATCAGCTGCTAATATATACAAGCAAAAGACAGGATACGCACTTGATTTCAATAATTAAGTTGACTATGATGATGTACGAATACTTGGCATTATCTATTAGGTTATACAAGCAGATGACATAAAGTAACAATGGGAATATTATCTGTTAACAATGATTGCCAGCTGCCTTGAAGATGATATGGAAGTAATCTCTAAATGTCATCAAACACTGGCCTTTTTCATTTCCAAGCTGGCTGTAGCACATTGTTTCTGTGGGGATCATATGAAAACCGTGCCACCAATAGCTTACCGAACATTTCTCGGCTCATAAATACTATGACTTTACATGTACCCATTGCTGATCACTGTGACTTTTAGTCTACTGGTGCAAAATCTAAAATGAAATGAATACCTGTGATAAAAATATTATTATTAGATATTTTGAATTACTCAAATATTAAACATTTCCTGTCATAACAGAATAGAAATCTTACTGTTGGTCAAATCTTTGAGAAACAGTTCTTCTGTTAATCAAGTTAGGATGCAATTAAGGTGATTAACTTTACAATATTTTTTTTGCATGTCACTTCTAGGACAGAAAGAGGAGGAATGTAATTGCAAATAGTTTTTCTATTGGCTACCATGACTAACAATGCAATCCAAGAAATAACATACATAGAAACATACAATGTGATGGCAGATAAGGACTGCTTGGCCCACTGAGTCTGTCCATTTCCCTACCTAATGGATAAGCTGCAGATCCTAGCTAACCAACAGCCTACTTTCTCCTACCCCAACCCCCTAGAATTGCCTTATGTCTATTCCATGCATTCTTGAATTCCCCCACTGTTTTTGACTCCACAGCCTCTTCAGGAAGACCGTTCCATGCATCCACTACCCTCTCCATGAAAAAATACTTCCTCACATTACCTCTGATCCATTCTCCTTCTATCTTCAGATTGTGCCCCCTTGTTCTTGCACACCTCTTTTTCTGAAAGATACTACCATCTTGGATTTTGTAGATTCCCTTGAGGTACTTGAAAGTTTCTATTATTTCCCCCCATCCCTCCTTTCCTTGAGGGTATACATATTAAGCTCCCTAAGTCTTTCTTCATGTGTCTTCTGGTGCAGACCCTGCACCATTTTAGTTGCCCTCCTGTGGACTTCCTCCATCCTGTCTATGTCCTTGCGGAGATTGAGTCTCAAGAACTGCACACAGTACTCCAGATGGAGTCTCACCAGCTGTCTGTACAGAGGGATAACGACTTCCTGTTTTCTACTGGTGATGTCTCTCCCTACGAATCCCAGTATACCCCAGCTCTCCTTACTGCCCTCTCTCATTGCTTGCCCACATTTAGGTCATCTGATATGACTCCCCCAGGTCCCTTTTCATTTTTGTTGTTGTTTGTATCTCCCCCCCCCCACTGTGTACTCTTCCCTTGGGTTTTTGCTTCCCAGGTGCATTACTTTGCACTTCTTAGCATTGAATCTAAGGTGCCATACATTTGACCATTCCTACAACCTTGCCAAGACCCTTTTCATCCTTTTCACCCCACCTTGTGTACCGGTCCTAGAACTGAACCCTGTGGTACCCCACTAGTAATTCCTCTTTCTTTAGAGTGGACTTCATTTACTATTACCCTCTGTGTCCTGTTCTCCAGACAATTTTTTTACCCAGGCTACCATCTTGGGACCCACTCCCAGGCTGGCTAACTTGTATATTAATCTTTTGTGTGGGATTGTGTCAGATGCCTTGCTGAAGTCTAGGTAGGCCATGTCCACAGCCCCTCCCTGATCTACTACTTTGGTCACCTAGTCAAAGAAATCTATTAGATTAATCTTGCATGACCGTACCACTGTGAATCCATGCAGCCTTGGGTCCTGTGCCTGAATCCATGCTGCCTTGGGTCCTGTGCCCCTCTGGCCTCTAGGTACTCAACAATTCTTTCCTTCAGAAGTGAAGGAAAGAATTGGGTTAATTATAACTCTTTGTAACCTGTAGAAACTATTTTTTTTTTACCGTGACTAAAGTCTATCCCAGGACTTTCTTGAAAATGAGCTTACTCAATGTAACACTTCCTGGTAAATAAATACATGGAACTGCAACTGAATTGTTGAGTCTCATGGAGACTGAGGCATAAATATTTGATAACAAGGACGTATGACATTATTTGATGTACCCAGGTTATTGATCCTGGAACAGACACAATAGCTAGGCTTCTCTAGATTGCAGAATTACACACTTCAGAAAACACATTGCAAAAATACGTTTCTTCAGCACATTTGGTGATAATATTAGTTATGAGGACCACCTGACAAAATTGAGATCCTTTTCTTAGGGAACAAAGGAGAATCAGAGGGGACAGGATCACAGTCCAATAGATGAGAGGGATACAGTTATAGCCAGTGACAAGTTGCAGTATATTCAGATTTATGCAATTGCTGTGGGTATTTAATAACAACATATTTGGTATTACTAGCTCCAAACTGGCATAAGTTAGTTATCACCTATTGCCATCATGCATGTTCATTTCTGCATTCACTGAAGTTTGAGGTTACATTCTGAGCGATTTGCATGCACATTGTAATTGATAATGTCAGTGATATAGCTTTAGGTCTTGGCATAGGGTTTCAGACCTATAGAAACTTGAATTCAATTCATAGTGTGGGACATTCTTTCTTTCTTTCTCTCTCACTACAGTTTACAATACGTAGAATGAGAGAAATTGTTAGATGTCATATCTGTTGTCAGTGATAACAGTTTCAGTGAGGTCTGAAGCAGACTTTCGTAAAATTAATCTGTTCCATTATTGCATTCAGCTAAATTAGTTCTGGCAGATATGTTATGGTTTGTCTAGGTTTGAAGGCAACTTAGTAGGAAGCATTACTTTCAGTTGGCAAAATTTGCATTACTGAACTCCACTGCTGCTGTCTATGGGGGGGGGTCTGCACTCAATGCAGGATGTGAGTTCTCCTTGCATAGTTTTCATGGCAAAAAAACTTGGGCTGGAATCACAAAAGGCTAGTCATGATGCAAAGTGACTTGCATCCCAAAAAATGGTGCAAGTAGCACTTTGCATCATAACTTGCTACATTTGTGGTTCAGCAAAGCAGCCTGCAACATGTTGCAGGTTGCCTGCGTGCAAGTGACTCTATGCACCATAAACCCCCTTGTGACAAGGTGTAAGGGGGTTTATGGCAACAGTTGGGCTGGCAATATAGCCTAGAGGTTAGAGGAATGAGGTGTGAATGAGCTTGATACATCCTGCAGACCAGACCTGAGTTTGATTCTCACATCCTCCACTTGCATACTGTGTGACTCTGAGCAAGTCACTTAACTGACTAGTGCCTAGTGGGCTTTACCCAGTTACCAAAGACTAAAATAAAAATAAATAAAAATAAAACTGTGCCCTATTCAGAAAGGGCAGCTGCCAAGTCCCCAAACTGGGATTCAGAAACAACACCTGGTGGACATCCATCAAAGAATGTTTACACCAACTATGAGCTGGCATAAGTGGTCCTTGCCATCCACTGGGGGTTACCAATGTGTCCCCACTGTGGCTCAACATATAGCTCTGGTGGGTTACAGCCCCCAACAGCCCTATACCCCATGCAAGTGGCAAAGTAAGCCCTTATGGGCTATCCATCTCCCTCTGTCCCAAACCCTGATGTTTATCATGAAAAAGCTCTTATGGACTATTTAAGCCCCCCAGCTTCATCACCAATCCACTTTTCCTGCCTGTGAAATGCCATCCCGTAACCCATTACTTCAAAACTGAACAATGGTAACAGGCATACCCAATGTAGCCCTGGTGGTCTAGTGGCCCCCCACACAACAGTGACAGCCCACCCTGCTCACCCCCACCCATACCAGGTTGGTGACTGGCACAGTCCGCCTCTCACCACCATGGCCAGTCACTGACTGAGCCTTGCTGAGAGTGTACAGTAAATATACATGTTCAGTAAATTACAGCTGCTGTCATTCACTGAGCATGTATATTTACTGTACATGCTTCTGGCAAAGCTCAGTCAGCAGTGGGCTGTGGTGGTGAGAGGGGGGGCTGTGCCAGTTACTGACTGGGTATGGGTGGAGGGGAGCAGGGTGGGCTGGCACTGTTGAGTGGGGGGATGTTGGGCCACTAGACCACCAGGGCTATATTGGGTATGCCAGTTACCATTGTTCAGTTTTATTGTAGGTTACAGGATGGCATTTCATGGGCAGGGATGGTGGAATTATGATCAGGCTGTGTGGAGATGAGTTAGCCCATTAGGGCTTCTGTATGATAAATATCAGATTTCAGGACAGAGGGGGGTGATAGCTAGATCTGGGCATGGGGGGGCATGACCAACTGCCAGGCTCACTTAAGGTGCATCTGCCACCCGCCCATCCTGTGGCTTGCGGCATTCTTGGGAGCTGTGCCCTTTGTTGGACTGATGCCACAAGCCACAGGACGCAGACCCCTGGGCCCTGTCTGATGCTAAATTGGGTGCAGGGTCCAGGACGCAGTGTTGGTTGGCACTAGCTGCCAATGTCTCAACTTGTATCTGACTTTTGTGAATCCGCTCCCTTCTGTTTTGCAATGTGGGATTATAACACACATTGGTATAGCACTAAGCCAGTAGTTGAAAGGGCTCTGAGTTGAATCCCCAATGAAGACATTTTTTTTTCTTTCTCACTACAATTTATGTATCATGAGTGAAATATGTATGTTATTGCTGATGTCAGTGATAAGAGTTTCAGTAAGGTTTGAAGCAGACTATCAGAAAATTAAACTCTCACTTTATTGCAGTCTTTAATTAGTTTGAGCTGACACATTGAGGGGGGTGTCTAGATTTCAATGAAACTTAGTGGCAAGCATTACATCAAGTTGGCAAAATGCTCATCAGTAAACTCCACTGCAGCTGTGTATGGGGGCTGCACTCAATAAAGGATATGCACTCTCTTTGCATGGGTTTTTGTAAAAAAAAAACTCCTGTTTCACAGTGTGAGGTGATAGCACACTGTGGTACTGTAGTAAGCCAGTAGTTAAAGGTAGCCTGGGTTCATGTCCCAGTACACTCAATGTTTTCCTTCTCACCACAATTTATGAACTATGAGAGAAACTGTTAGATATCATTGTTGATGTCAGTGACAAGACTTTGAGTAAGGTTTTAAGAAGACTTCCAGAATATTACAGTGTTACTTCATTGCAGTCAACTTAAACAGTTCTAGCAGATATTCTGAGGCTCGTTTAGGTTTCACATATCCATGCCATACCCATGATATACTGTCTATGGGACATGGCAGGAGCCTAGTAAAAATGTGCTAGCTATATTTTATGAATGGTTTGTGACCCCATGTCATCACAATGACATAACTGATTTTGGCCTCAAAAACCTTTAAAATATTGCTGCTGCCTCCAGTACTACTGCAGACTGCCTATGAATAGATCTTACACTGAATACTAATTTAGTTTAAATATTTATGATGTTTTATTTGTGTCTTCCACCTGCACTCTTTTTGTAATGGTGCCCTGTACCCCTAGGGAAGGGGGGGTCTACTATCAAGACTGTGTTGGAATAAACGCATGGTTGAAAACTGCACATTCAAAACAGCATGCAAGGTTTCAAAGTATGTTTTTATATATTTGCATGTTTTTTTCACCGTGTCTATTTTTTGGTGTCCACACAGAGTGGTTTTTGACCGCGCATTTATTGACTGCATGGTTTTGACATAGACTCGAGGAAGGGGTTAAAAAAGAAATAAGGTGACTACTACTACTAGTACTATTACTACTACTACTACTACAGTACAAGTAGTCAAGCCAGGAGTGATGTCACAAGGGTCTAGTATCACAAATATAAGGCATATTTTTGTTGGAAGCAAAATAAAAAAGTCACTGAAGGGATGGGACTACTGGTGCAAGTGGTAAATACAACCCAGTAAAAACAAAACAACCCCCCCAAAAAAAACACACCACAACTGGCAAATCTCTTTAGAAAAAGTCACTTAAAGGGCAACTCTCCATTATAATAAACCACTTTAAAACACTAGATTTACAGTAATTATGCTTTAACTTTATTATTTTCTAATTATTTTTTTTTACTTTCCCTGTTGTTGGTCTACTAAATATTGTGTATAATGCAACAATTATTTTACAGGCTCTTTTAAAATGTATCTGTCTCTCCCCTGCTAACTACACAATTGCTATTTGTGACATCGCAGTTTGTTGTCATGGTGAGCACTATGATGTTATAAACAATGGCACTGTGAGGTTAACAGGGGAGAGGCAAATGCTTTCAAGTGTTTTCTATACAGACTTTTGAGATAGACTACCAAGATGTGCCATGAATCTTGGAAAAGAACAATGAAAATGAAAAACATTCTGCTTAGTAAATTGTAACAGCTAAACCATCTTATTTATCAAAGTACATGCAGAAGTGCAGAGTTGCTCCTTAGACAAGTTGCTTGAATTAGCAAAAATAAGAAATTTATTACATAAAATGCTCAGATATTTAAAATCAATACAGCAGTACAGAACAAAACCACTCAACATTTTGCACTGAATCTTGAAAAGCACTTTTTCAGTGCGAACTGTTGAGTGGTTTGCTCTGTACTGCTATATCACTTTTAAATGTATGAACATTATATGTATTAAATTTGTTGATTTGGGTAATTCAAGTGACTTATTTAATAGACATTTTCTAAAGGGGTTTGTTGGGTGCTGCAGTTTTGGTTTTTATCAATTTTTGATGGAACCATGCTATTTTTGATTTATACAATGGGTGTAAAAATACATTTGCCAGGATAAACATGTGATTTTGGGCAACATGTGCAAGATAAAAGAAGTTGGTCAGAAATATATCTCACTCATTTTTGTCACACTGAGCATGCTCAGAAAGAAAAAATTACTCACCTTAGTAATTGCTTTTCTTCTCATGGAGTCTTGCTATATTAGGACCTTTGCAGTATGCCCCTGGCTTTTGACTGCCCCGGAGATGAAATAGTTAACTCCAGAGAAATCTGGAGTTCCACAGCGCGAGGGCGCTTATTGAAAGCTCTATCTAGGTTGTTTGAACCCAAACTGTCAGGTTCTTTACAAGGCTAAACTAACATAGCAAGTCTGTGTGGAAAAGCCTTACACTAGCCATTGGCTACCTACTAACAGTAGAACCACAAAAACACAACACCAATAAAGAAAAACAGTATCACGTATTATTGTTAGGATAACCCTTGACAATCATTACTAAGGCCCTCTGCCCAAAGACTCAAGTCCAGAGAGGGCCCAGCTACCAATTAACAAAAATCAGAAACTATCTAGTTCCTAACCCAAGAAAGAAAAGAAGGGGGGAACTAGAAGCTAAACAGGCCTGACACAGTGATTGCACCAATTTGCCAACCCCATACCCAAGTAGGGATTCTGAGAGGGGTAGGAGGGAGGGTTGTCCTAATATAGCAAGACTCCATGAGAAGAAAAGCAATTACTAAGGTGAGTAATTTTTTCTTCAAACACCATGAAGTCTTGCTTATATTAGGACCTTTGCAGAGTACACAGCAGTACCCCATGGAGGAGGGTCAGAACCTACTTAGGAAATAGGCTCTGCAGGACAGCTGTGCCAAAGCGGGCATCTCTCCTGGACTGGACGTCCAGGAATAATGCTAGTGAAAGTGTGGACTGTCTTCCAGGTAGCAGCTTGACAGATTTCCAAAATGGGAATATCTCTAGCAGCCGCTAGAGATGCAGCTGTACCCCTGGTGGAATGAGCCCTCAGACCTGAGGGCGGCTCCTTGCCCAGTTTTTGATAACAGAACTGGATACAAGAGACAATCCACCTAGCAATCGACCTCCTAGTAGCAGGCCTCTCCACCCACATCTCCATAGGTAAGGAAGAGCTGGAGGATTCAACCTGTGACCCTTGGTACGATCCAAATAATAGCTAAGGGGCTCTTTTACGTCCAAACTGTGCAAGCTTCTCTCACCAGAAGAGGAGTGCTCAGTAAAAATACTGAAGAGAGATGGATTGGTTAAGATGAAAATCTGAAACCACCTTAGGTAAAAACTTTCTGTTAGTCCTGAGGATCACTTTATCTCTGTGGAAAGAAATGAAATCCTCTTCCACTGACAAGGCTTGCAATTCACTTATACGCCTAGCAGAAGTGATAGCCACTAGAAAACAGTTTTCCAAGTTAAGAACTTGAGATCTGCCGAATCCAGAGGCTCAAAGGAGGTTGCATTAGCTGGGCAATGCAAATATTCAAGTCCCATGCAGGGGTTGGTTCCCGAAAGGAGGATTAGTATGAAGTAACCCTTTGAAAATTTGGCAAACACAGGGTGAGAAGAAAGAGAAACTGGTTTTCCTGCAGAAATAAAAACTGAAACAGCTGCCAAATGAACCTTTAAGGTAGCTGGTTTGAGGCCTAAGGAATTTAAGTGGACCAGGTAGTCCAACAAAATAGGCAGGTCAGCTGATTCTGGGGTGATTTGCCTCTCAGAACACCAAAATGAGAATCTCTTCCATTTAGAATTATAAGTGGCTCTAGTGGAAGGCTTTCTGGAGGCCTTCAAATATCCAAGACACCTTGAGAAAGGTGTAAATGAGCAACTCTAACTCCTCAAGAACCAAGCCTTGAGGTGGAGGGAGTTGAGATCCGGATACCACACTCTCCCCTGTGCACAGGTCAGCAGGTCGTGAGCCCTGGGCAAGGTCAGGGGAGGGTGGAATGATAGGGACAGAAGAAGAGGGTACCAAGGCTGCCTGGCCCAGTCTGGAGCAATCAGAATCACCCTGCAAGGCTGAGTTCTGATTTTTACTAAAACCCTGAAGAGTAGAGGGAACGGAGGGAAAGCATAGAGGAACTTTCCCTCCCAATCCAGCTGAAAGGCATCCAGGGGGACTGACCCCAGAACTGGGGGCCTGCAGCAAAACAGGGGAAGTTTGTGGTTGTCTGGGGCTGCAAAAAGATCTATCTGAGGAGTTCCCCAGCTGGCAAAGATTGACCCCAGCACTTGAGGGTTCAGAGCCCATTCGTGATGGCCCTGAGAAATCCTGCTGAGGGCGTCCGCTAGGACATTGTCCTTCCCTGGGAGGTGAACCGCTATCAGAGAGGTGTTCAGGAATAGGCCAGAGACCACAACTTCATTGCTTCAGTGCATAGGGCTGAAGAGCGAGCCCCTGCTTGTTGATGTACCACATTGTTGTGGTATTGTCTGTCCTGACTTGAACAACTTTGTTCTGGACAGTTTCTGAAAAACCTGGAGAGCTAGGAAGACAGCCTGAGCTCCAGCAGATTGATGTGAAGCAGAGATTCCTGAGGGACCAAACTCCCTGAGTTGAAAGGTCGCCCAGGTGAGCCCCCAACCCAACAGGGACGATCCGTGGTGAGGATGAGGGAGTGAGAGACAGGAAGGAATGGGACCCCTGAGGACAGGTTGTTCCGATCCAGCCACCACTGGAGAGCTAGGATCAGAGTCTTGGTCACTGGGACCAATTTGGTAAGGGGTCCTCCTTTGAGACCAATAGGACCTCAAGTGGAACTGAATGTCCCTCATCTGAAATCTTGCCCTGGCACAACAGCTGTAGAGGCAGCCATGTGCCCCAGGAGTTGCAGAAAGTGCCTTGCTGGTCGAGAGACCTGCACGGAGAAAGAAGATGCCAGGGCAATGAGTTTGTCCACTCTTTCAGAGGGGAGGAATGCCCTGGCTAACTTTGTGTTCAGCTCTGCACCTATAAAAGTTAGTACCTGAACTGGTTCGAGAACTGACTTTGGAACATTCAGCAGGAACCCCAGAAAGGTGAGGAGTTCCTGGGTGATTTGCAAGTGGGATTTTACCTGCTCTGATGACTGACCCACAATAAGCCAGTCGTCCAAGTAGGGAAACACAGCTATCCCTTGTCTTCTTAAGTGGGCCACTACTACAGCTAGACATTTTGTGAAAACTCTTGGAGCAGAAGTGAGTCCGAAGGGCATCGCCCTGAACTGGTAGTGGCCCGAGGGCAGTTGGAACCTGAGGTACCTTTGGTGAGAGGCCCTGATTAGAATATGAGTAGAGCGCCCTGAGGTCCAGGGAAGCTAGCCAGTCCCCTGGCCTCAAGGATGGCAAAATCATTGCTAAAGTCAGCATTTTGAACTTTGGTTTTACAAGATGCTTGTTCAGAAATCTTAAATCCAAGATGGGCCGCCAGTCTCCTGTCTTTTATCGGGTCAGGAAGTACCTTGAGTAAAGACCCTTGCTCTGGTGGCAAGGGGGGACCCTTTCCACTGCTTTGCAGTCCAAAAGAGCGGAAACCTCCGCTTCTAGTGCGAGGGTTTCTAAAAGACTTGAGGGGGGAAAGTGCCTGGCTCTCATCTTGGGAAACTGTTTGAAACTGAGAACCAAGCCTTGGCTTACCACCTCCAGAACCCATTTGTCCGAGGTTAGGGACAACCAGTTCTGGCAGAAATAAGCCAGTCTACCCCCACGGTACAGGAGAGTCGGCCCCTAGACACCCTGTCAGGGTGTGCCTGCTTGGCAGGAGCAGCTTTAGGTTGGGGAGGGGCCTGCCTGTGCCCCATCTGCCTCTGCCTCTGAAAATCCTCTGTGCAAAAGCAGAAGAAGCCTGGAATTGGTAAAAGGCCTATTATAAGGCCTGCCCCTACCCCTGGGGGCATGCCTATGTTGAGTGGCATGCCTTTCCTTAGCTTGGGCACTTTTGTAAGTAGTTCTGTATTCATCCATCTTTTTCATGTAATTTTCTGTTTGTTCTCCAAACAGAGAATTTTGTATAACAGGAAAATCTATAGCCTTTGACTGGGTATCTTGGGACAGATTAGTGCATCTGAGCCATGCCAACCTACGGAGAGCTACAGAAGTGGCCATGACCCTAGAGGAAACATCATTAACATCAACAGCAGCATGAAATTGAACTTAGAGGCTTCAATGCCATCAGCAGCCACCTGTTCCAACTCACTAGCCAGCTGGCCATGGGCCTGCTTGGCCAACTGCAATATAGTGTCCCATCTAGATTTCTGATATCTAGCCACATAAGCCATATAATTAACCTGTCTGAGTCCCAAAGAAGCTGCCACATACTGTTTTTTTCGCCATGGCATCAATCTTCCTGGAATCCTTATCAGGAGGATGTGAAGCCAGGGAATATTACCTGTCACAGGCTGCAGCTTGCACCACACCTAGATGGCTACACTGTTCAGTAAGGAAGTCTGTATTAGGGCCTGACAACGTATACCTTCTGTCCATTTTTTTATCTACAGGAGGGACAGAAAAAGGATTTTTTAAAATCTTAGTGGTTTGTCTCCTAAATGACTTATGTAAAGGAATAAACAACCTTCTAGCCTCTGGAATATACATCATTTCCACATAGTCAGGCTCCTCTTGCTCATCCACAGCCTCTTCTAAGGGGAGCTGGAGAGTTTCTGCTACTTTCTTATAAAATCTGAAATGAGATGGGGACTCAGACAATAAAGGGGGAGACTCAAAGGGTCTGTCTGGAGAAATGTCCAGTTCTATTGGCACTTCCAGACCTTCCCAATCACAATTACAATCATCAAAATCTTCCTCCCCTCCTGTGGTTCATAAAAATCCCCAACATCATAATCCTGAACCACTGGACCTGAACGAGACCCCTTTTTCCAACCAGAGAGGGTCAACAAGTCCCTGAGACAAAGACTGGACAATCTGTATGGCTTTAGCTATTTCTACAGCAGAAGGAGAGACAAAACTGGACTCCACACTAGCTGATTTCTTTGTCCTTTTGCTTTGACTGGTTCCTCAGGACCAGCCTTTCTTTGCCGAGGAAGTATGGCCCTGGTCAGAGGGCACTCCTCTGGTCCAGCTGTAGCTGGGCCGGGCTGGCCATCCGGTCAGCGGATTTTGGCCTCTCGTCCCTGAGCCTGCCCAATCTCTTTTCCAGGGTGGCTGCAGGAAATTCTTCATATCTGGCAGTCTGACAGGAGGTGGTCAGCCCCACAATAGACACAAGTGGTGTGTGGGTCAGCCTTGGCAAAGGCTTCCCCACAGACATCACAGTGTTGAAACCCAGTGGGCCGGTTTTTCTTTGGGTTTCTCCAGACATAATGCCAGCCTAACCAAACTTGTCCTTTGTTTCAGGCCTTGCCAGGACAAGACACCCTTATCGGTCCCTAACCGTGTCACGGGTATTTGAAAAAAACACTTTTAATTGCAGGTTTTTTTAGGACCGATAAGAACCGGGTACCTCACTCTAAATGCAAAGAAAACAATTTTTAAGAAACTGATCGGTTCAGAGAGAACCGATAATGAGTTTCACACAGACTAAAATTATTTTACTTACGGTTACCAGATAGAGCTTTAAACGAAAACCTGTATATTTTAAACACTTTCTCGGTTAAATGAACCGATAAAAATACTTTAAACCTCAAAATGAACCAAAATGAAGGAGCTGGTCTCCGGAGCGTCTGTTCAGTGAAAGCGGAGTAAAGAATCTAACAGTTTGGGTTCAAACAACCCAGATAGAGCTTTCAATAAGTGCCCTCGCGCTGTGGAACTCCAGATTTCTCTGGAGTTAACTATTTCATCTCCGGGGCAGTCAAAAGCCAGGGGCATACTTTGAGAACCATAATGTTTTTTTGTTTGTTTTTTTGTTTTGCTTAGTTGCTTAATGCAAAGGCTTGTTGCCTCTGCTATGGCTCCCTTCAAGTTAGCCCATTGTTTCTCTACATCACCCCCTTCTTCTTCCCCTGCCAGGGCTTCCTTGAGACATTCCCCCATTTTTGCAAAGTTGACCTGTCTGAAATTCAGGACCCTTGCTTTCGTGTGGTTTGACTCCTCCACTGTTCTCACATTGAACCACACTGTATGATGATCACTGGATCCCAGGTGGCTACCACACCTTTACATCTGTGACACTGTCCCCATTGGTGAGTAGCAGATGAACGCTGGCAGATTTGAGGGTGCAATTTCAAACGCCTCAGATATCCTGCAAAACAGGGTCATAAAGCTGGACAAGGGATGTTCTTGGTGTGAAGAAGGCCAGTTGGCCCAGATGATGTCATCCACACACATCCACACACACATATGTGGTGTGAGGGACAGTGAGGAACTGTCACTCAAAGGGGTAAGGACACTCTTCATAGCCAAAGGGTACAAATTAGGGAGCAGAGGGGTGCCTGACCAAATACCTGGGCAGCATGGGGTTGCTGAGGAAGGTGACCAAGGTAGTGAGGCTGAGGTCATAGCGGTTGAGTCAGAGGCTCACATCAAAGCATGAGCTAAGGGATCTGCACAGTCCAAACCTGAGCTAAGAGCCTGCACAGCTGGGGCTAAAGCTCAGCTTGAGATCCTGAGGATGGAGCTTGCGCTGAAGGAGGTTGAAAGGGAGAGAGTAGGGCTGGAGACTGAGAAAAGAGAGAAGGCTTGCCAGCATGAAATCCTGATGCAGGAGGAAACAGAGAAGAAACAAGAAGAGAGAGAGAGAGAGAGAGAGAGAGAGAGAGAGAGAAAGAATGAAAGCACAAGATGCAGAAGCAACAGAACAAGAAAGCAATGGGGAAACTGTGCCAGTAACCATCACAGCAAACTATAAGTAATGGTGTATGGGGTCCAACCATGAAGCCACAATTAATTCAAAAATGTTTCTGCAATACTGGGAGGTAGATGATCTTGATTTGTTTTTAAAATCATTTGAGAGGCTATCTGTGCAGTTTAAATTGGATAGGGCTTTGTGGCTGACTCACCTTACACCATTGTTTACTGGCATTGCTTTGCATGCATTTGCTAGAATGGACAATAAGGATTGTATGGACTATGAGAAAGTAAAAAGCATGTTATTGAAATGTTTTTAACTGAGTTCTGAGGTTTACAGGTGAAAATGCAGAGAATTAGGAAAGGGCCCTGGAGACTGCTATGTAGACTTGCATGTCCAGATGTGTACCTATCTAGACCACTGTATGGATGGAGCTAAAGCTAGGATTGTATAGAAAATTAAAGATTTAATTGTAAGGGAACAATTTCTTAAAATTGTACCTGACGACCTGTGCATATGGTCAGGGGTGTAGCCAGGAATTTTAAACTTGTACTCAAAACTGATGCACTGTTGCCCCCCCATGTTATGTACACATAAACCAAAATATGCACTGCCACACCACACCATAATAGGCCCCCCCATTTGCCATGTCTGAGTTCAAGTAATCAGTTTTTTCCTGTAATCCTCCTTCCTTTGTTTTTCTGCCTGCCTGGTAAGTTGCTCTTGTTTATGTATTTGGCTAGTGGCATTACTGCCCCATAGCGAACTACAAAGGCAAAAGGGCTCAGCGCCACACAGACACAATGTGACTCACAATGTCCTTGCTTTCCTGTTTTTGTTGCCCCTGCCTGGTCTGTTGCCCCTGCCTGAATTTTTTTTACTGTACTCTGCTGGGTACAGTGCGTATGCCTTCCAACACCCCTGCATATGGCTGCTGGACTGGGCATGCAACTCCACAAAGGAGGCAGCAGAAAATGTTGATTTGTATGTGGCCAGCAGACCACATTCGCAGTGTAGAAACAATGGTGGTGAGGCAGCACATGGTTTCAAGAGGACCCAAGGAGGGCAGCCTAAAGGAAACCAGCCTGCACCTCGGCCCAAAATGGAACTCACTGGTTCTAAGGGGAACAAGGAGCCGAGGGCAAAGGCATGCTGGATTTGCTAGAAAGTGAGGCATCTATCCAATGACTGCCCTAAAAACAGGAGCAACAGGCAAAATCCTGGGGGTGAGGGTGACCAAGACAGTACTCAGCAGCTAGTAGGCTGTGTCACGCGCCCCTAGCCCTCTAACCTGGGGCAGCCCAGCAGGACCTCCTGTTTGCAGAGAGGATCCCACTATTCAGGAACTAGTGAGCAGGAGTAAGGGTTCAGGAAGACTTCCCAATCTTCCTTTTCCCAGTGGAAGGGTGGATTCTGTAGTTTTGAGTTCAGTATTTGAATCCTACCATGGCCACTGGCTACATCTTGCCTAGGTAGTTTTATATGATAGCCGAGCGGATTCTATCTTTTTTAGGCACACAGTCTTATCAAAATCCTTCTGTTTAAATGTTAAATCATACAATCAGATCCCAGGCACAGTTGATAAGAAAATCATTAAAGTTTACTTAAAATAAAAGCAATACAGAAAAGTCTACAGTTTGGAAGAACTTTGAAATACAGACAATAACAAAAGTAAAATTGAATGGTTTACAGAAAACACTAGATACTGTATTCTAAACTACACCTTGTTTTGATGTTACAGTTCAGACAAGATTTCAAATGTCCTGGTACAGATGACTATTCATTAGGCAATAGAATGTGTAGCAAGTCCTGATCCAAGTCTCTGGATGTCCTTTTAAAAAAACTTCAGATGTTGCATTTGTGCAAAGCCTTGGTTTCCAAAATTCTGACTTAAAAAAATCAGAATTTTCTGTTTAGTATGTGGCAAGTCAAACTTTCCACATAATGAGGACTGGGTTTTATGAATTTTCCAGGCCTACACATATACTTTTGGCTACAAGTATATGCCAGTTGGACAGACTATCTGCTTTCCAACTACTCTGGTTTTCAACTCCTCTGCATCTGAAGTGTGTCAGATATACTTGAGGGTCATTTTAGGACACACCCTCCTTATTTTTTTCTCTGGAGTGGGGTTAATGATTCCAGGACAATACGGATATTAGGGTGCAATAGTTCACCTTTCCCAGTAGGTGTCACTGTGGTTCCATGTCAATCTCAGTGACATCTGGTCCATGCATTTGGCTTAACCTGTGACTCCTAGGTCATTACATTACCCCTTCCCTGTCATGGAAAGGCACTGTGGGATGTTTTATGCTTTCCTGGGGCCATATACTTGTCTCTCCTTATTTTGAAATATAACAGGTCCACATTAGCCTTTATAGAAATACCAGTTATTTTGTAGTTACCTCTTAAAAGGACAGTGTCTTAATTCTAAAATATATTACATCATATACAATATGAACCCACATAAATGGATATCGACCTATCATGCGACATTCCTCCCTTGTAAAACAGAACCTGGGGGAACATGCCCCTATTGGAGGCAGTTCTTCTCAGTTCTGTTATAGATCCAGTATGCAGGATAGGCCATCTGTGTTCCCATTTTTGGATCCAGGCCTATGCGCAATCTCCATGTCATAAGCCTGCAAGGCAATACTCCATCTCAGAAGTTTCCTATTTGTTTTACCCATTTGGCCCAACCATATTAATGGATTTGTGGTCCATTTGGACCTTAAAATGCCTCCCATAAAGGTATGGTTCAAGTTTTTTTAATGCCCAAACTAAGGCGAGATATTCCTTCTCCACTGTTGAATAGGCTTGTTCTCATGGAAGCAGCTTCTTGCTTAAATATACAATGGGGTGCTGTCTCCTCTGATGGGATACTTGGCTGAGGACTGCCCCATTCCCACATTTGAGGCATCCATCTGTACCACAAATGGCCTGTTGTAGTCTGGGCTAGCCAGCACTGGGGCCCTGCACAGTAAGGTTTTCAGCTATGTGAAGGCCTGCTCACAGTCTGTGTCCCATTTTACCTTCCTAGGCTTATTCTTTGTCAGGAACTCAGATAAAGGAGCAGCCAGGGAGCTGAAGTTGGGAACACATTTTCTATAACACCCTGCTATCCCAAGAAAGCTCCTGACTTGTCTCTGGCTTTCAGGCGTAGGCCATGATGCAATAGCCTCTATCTTTGATTGGTTTGGGTGAAGTTGGCCTTGCCCCACCACGTGTCCCAAAAAGGTGACCTCTGCCATGGCCACCTGACACTTTTCTGCCTTAACAGTCAGACATGCGGTATTTATTCAGCCCAACACCTCCATCAGGTGTATCACATGTTTCTCCCAGCTATTGCTGAAGATAGCAATATCGTCCAGGTAGGTGACTGCAAAGTCCTCTATATCCTGTAACACCTGATTTACAAATCACTGGAATGTAGCAAGGGACTTCTTCATCCCAAAGGGCATGACCTTGAACTCAAACAGGCTGATTGGGGTGATGAATGCTGAACTTTCCCTAGCCCTGTCAGTCAGTTTCACCTGCCAGTACCTCTTGGTCAGGTCTATTGTAGTCAAGTATGTCGCCCCTCCCAGTTTTTCAAGCAGTTCGTCTGTACATGGCATTGGATGGGCGTCAGATTTCGTGATGGTGTTAAGCCCATGATAATCTACGCAGAATCATGTAGTCTCATCCAGTTTTGGTACAAGGACTACAGGTGACGCCCAGTGGCTGTGGGATTTCTGGATCACCCCTAGATCCAGCATCTCCCCCACCTCTCTCCTAATGTCCTTGAGGACTATCTCTGACAGTCAGTAAGCTGTCCTACGTATGGGTGCTTGGGACCCTGTGTCTACGTCATGCACCGCTAGTGGTGTCCATCCAGACTTTGCCATAAATAAAGGGGCAAGGTCTCACAAAAGGGTCCTCAATTCTTAGGCCTGTCTAGGTGTTAACTAGGGTGACAACATAATGGTCTCCACAGATGATGCCTGCTTGCTCTCGGCTAACAAGTCAAGAATGGGGTCTTCCCCACCTAGCTCCTCTCCAGGACTGCAAACCACAAGTACCATGTCAGCCCTATTAAAATATGGCTTCATCATGTTCACATGATACATCCTGTGAGTGTGTTTTCGGTCAGGTAACTCTACAATGTAGTTAATGTCATTTACCTGCTGGACTACCTTATACGGCCCTGCACATACAGCTTGCAGCTTGTCCTTCCGGACCGGGATCAGAACCATTACCTTCTGTCCTGCCCCGTATGAGTGAGCTCTGGCTCCACGATCATACCAGGTCTTTTGTTTGTGCTGGGCATAAATGGATACCAGCCTATCATGCGACAGGCTGCACACACACTGTAGTGTCACCAAACTCCATAAGTATATGCACCCTATTCTAGTCAATGGGATAGTAACCTAGGGATTGAGGGGCACTGGTGCCTCCATCTCCATGGTGAGGCAGGATCTAATCCGGGCGAAGTAGATTCTGCAGGGACAGTTTTCCAAGATATAGGGAATAACGGGTCCAGTGGTCCAACTGCCAGTTGGGTCTTCCTGAGCCAGGAAGGTGGCCATGGAGTATGGGAGGTGGTAGTCATACCTGATCTCCCTGTGAATGTGATAATGAGGAATGATTTTGACCACAGTGAAAACCTAATATGTGCTACTACCCATAGCCAGGCAAAATGGCAAACTTCTGAGGGTGAGGAGGGGTGACACAACCTATGCTGACCCCTCCCTCAGCAGCTGAGTAAGTGGCTAGTGTGGGTGAGGGGCTTGCTAGGAATAGTAGCCCTGAGCCCCAGCTGCACTCAGAGGAGGTCTCCGCTTGGGTGGCAGATTTCCTCCTGAAGGGGAGTGGGGAGGGTCAGAGAGGAGGAGCTCGGCAGAGCTCAGCTGGCTGTTCCTACCCTCCAAAAACTGAGAGAGATAGCAGAGAGTGCTGAGGACTCTCACTGGAGCAGAACATTGGTTTACTGGGAGAATGGGCTGTTGTACATGGAGTGTACACCACAGGGGGGACTAGAGAAAGAGAGGTACTCTGGCAGCTGCTAGTCCCCCAGGACTACAACAAGCAGCTTTTGGCCCTGACTTATGATGTCCCTTTTTCAGGCCACCTGGGTATTAACCACACAAGAAGGCAGCTTACCAACAACTTCTTTTGGATGAGTATGTATAGTACACAGATGTGGCAACTAACTATAGGAGCTGTCCACAATGCCAGAGGCTGGGAAAGGTAGGCGACAAGGCTGAGGTGGCTTTAGCATTCCTGCCTATTATTGATGAACCTTTTAAGAGGGTAGTTGTGGACATAGTGGGGCTCCTGAGAACCCCAAGTCTCGTGGGCAAGAGATGCATACTGGTTGTTGTGGATTATGCAACCAGGTACCCTGAGGCAGTAGCCATGTCCTCCACTGAGGTGGAAAAAATGGCTGATGAGCTCCTGGGAATCTTTAGCTGTGTGTGATTTCCCCAGGAGATTTTGTCAGACCAGGGGACAAATCTGTTATCATTAATGACTAGTCTGTGGGAGAAGTGTCAGATAAAACAGCTCTGCACCGCACCCTTTCCCCCAGAGACAAATGTCCTCATTGAGTGGTTCAATGGGACCCGCAAAACTATGTTCAGGATGTTTGCTGACCAGCACAAGAGGGATTGGGAAAATATTTGCCCCACCTCATGTTTGCATACAGAGAAGTACCACAGGAGTCAACAGGGTTCTTACCCTTTGAGCTCCTGTTTGGTCACAGTGTGAGCGGGGCTCCTAGATTTAGTCAGGGATGAATGGGAAGGTTACCTTGCTTTCCAATGGAATCTGTTCTGGGGTATGTCCTGAATTTCAGAACCTGGATTAAGGAGCCCATGAGGCTCCCCAGGAGCACTTAGCCACTGCACAAATGCAGAAGAAAACCTGGAATAACTGTAGGGCCAAAGCTGGGGAGTATGAAGTCAGACAGCACGTGATGGCACTTGTCCCAGTCTGACAATAAACTGCAGGCAGCATGTGAGGGCCCATTCTCCATAATCAGGAAGGTGAGTGATGTTAACTATATAGTAGGGCTGCCTAACAGAAGATGCAGGCTGAGGGTATATCATGTGAACGTGATGAAACCCTACTATGATAGGGAGGAAATGGTCCTCGTTGCATGCAGTGTGCCAGAAGATGGAAATGAAGCTGATCCCTGTGTGGAGTTACTTGGGAAAGTGTGGGAGGGATCCTTAGTGGATAACCTCACCCTCTCAGGGCAGCTGGCACCAGCCCAGGCTGAGGAGATGAAGTGGGTGCCACGAGAATCTGGGGACATGTTCACAGGGAAACTGGAGTGGTATACAGAATGCCAATGCAGATGGACTGTCGAGGTGGGCTAAGTGCATGGCATGTTCCTTTAGGCACTTCCCAGTCCCCTACATGAACTGCAGTGTCTCTTGGGGGTCACCCAAAGGAAACACACCTTCATTTCCTATGATGGGAGATGTGATGGACATATGACCAGATTGATCTATTAATTTCATTTGTTAGTGTAGTTATGATTTTTTATAAGTTCTGCTATTCGGAAGTGAATTCAAAACATGGCTTCTCAGTCACATGTCCAGGCATGTCTTATGGAAAATACTGCCAACTGCTCAGTGTAAGTTTCCCATGAGATCATCTGAGCTACAGACCCTGGCAGATGTGAGGGTGCAATTGCAAACACCTTAGACATCTTGCAAAACAGGGTCGTAAAGCTGGACAAGGGATGTTCTAGGTGTGAAGAAGGCCAGTTGGCCTCGATGAAGTCATCCACACACACACATATGTGGGGTGGGAACAGAGGGAACTGTCACACAAAGGGGTGAAGCCACTCTCCACAACCAAAGGGTAGAAATTAGGGAGCTGAGGGTCATATCTCTCTGTCTCTCTCTCTCTCTCCCACTCTGGAACACTCAACATCTGATTAAAGGGGAGCCCTGCTGCAGGTAGAAGTACAGCTTAGGGAAAGTGTCTTCTATAAGTAGCAGTAGGTAAATACGTGTTACTGTAGGTAAGGAGAGTTTAGATTTTTCTGTACATCAGCTGTCTGTGTAGCTTGCTTTATTTTCTATTTCCTAGTAAACTTGTAAACCTTTTGTCTGACTATAAATATATCCTGTTTGCAGATACCTGTAGTTCTTCTAGTAAATAATCCATATTTGATATAACTAGTGACTGCTTGTTTATTTAAAAAGGTAGTTTTACTATTTCTGCTGGACTCTGTTTGCAGTCCATCTCTGAAGGGCACTCTACCAACAGTTATTGTGTTGACCTTCCTAATCTTGAGCAAAGGAGGCAAACGGGTGGCTTCCTGGTTCCAGGTAAAAATAAGGTGGTGGCAAAGGATTAGAAGTCTCGACAGAACTGTTCTGTAAGCAAAGGTACAAATAGCAGTTCTGTCACAACTGGTAACAGTAGTGAGGGATCTCTGTCACAGACCCTATTGTGGACAGGCTTCGGAGCAGCTCTATCTCTACTACTAAGACTGGAAGGGCATTGTTGGCACTCCGCTCTGCAAAACAGTAGCAACAGGATTATCTTCCTATTTAAAAGGAAGGTCATAGAGGTTCAGCATGTCTCCATAAGGCCAACTGTTATTTCAAACCATGCCTGTACACACCTTACTCTAGGGTTAGGCCCAGATGCCCCCTCCCAATCCCCTCCCCCAGGTGGCGAACAGATAGCCTTTTGCTAAACAGCAAAAACTTAAAAAAATGGCTCATGAGAGATAGCACTCTTCTTGTCCATCAATGATTCCCCAGTGGTCATAAAGGCAGTCCTCTGGGAGACTCTAAAAGGCTACCTTAAGGGGAGGATCATAGGTTAAGTTGCCCATCCGACTCGAGTGGTGTTATGCAATGCCAGGTCTGTTAGGAACAAGACAGCAATCATTGCTGATCTTGTTAGGACAGCAGACCTGGCTTGCTTCACCGAGACCTGGCTTGATGACAATGGGGATGCCATCCTGGAGGCGGCAGTCCCAGCTGGGTTCTTGGTGATACACTACTCGAGATCGAACCACAGGGGCGGGGGGCTGGCAATCTGTTTTAGATCAGAATTGGTCCTTATGGTGTGCCAGTTGAGGGGGCTAGATCATTTGAGTTTACCATAGTAGCAGGTGTGGGCTGCAGGATCATTCTCATCTACCATCCACCCGGGGGTGAGAAATTGCTCCTGCAGGAAGTAGCAGACTTCATCGTCAGTGCAGCGTTGGAGTTGCCCAGGCTGATGGTCCTGGGCGACTTCAATGCTTGGGTCGATGATGAACTCTTGCAGATTGGTCAAGACTTCCTCCAACTTATGTGTTCCTTGGGGTTCACACAGGTGGTTGCCTCTGCTACTCATAATCAGGGTCACTCACTTGATCTGGTCTTCCTCCTGGGGATCGAGTCCTTCGACTTGGTGGTGGAACCAGTCATATGGTCTGATCACTATGCAGTAAGATTCAATCTCCAGCCCCCCCATAGGCCTGCCCCTGTGGAGATTGTCAGATACCGCCCATAGAGGGGTGTAACTCCAGAAGGTCTTCTGGCGGTATTAGACCTATCGGGAGTTTCGAGGGCAGGCGAGGACCCAGATAGTCTTGTTCTGGCCTATAATGAGGCTATTACTGAGGTTCTGGATTATTTCGCCCCAGTCCATGTTTGTCCTCTCTCTCTCTCTCTCTCTCTCTCTCTCTATCTCCTCCCTCAGTCCCCTATGTTCGATGGGACCTTGAGGGAATTGAGATGTGTAGGACAAAGGTTAGAGCATCACTGGGGGAAATCAACCCTTGAAGCCGACCACCTTAGATTGATAGACATTATCAAAGCTATCAATCAGCAATCACACATAAGAAGGCAGAGTTTCTGTCCAGTGAGATTGCTTCTGCTCAAAATCAACTGGCCCAGCTCTTTCGAACCATAAGCAGGTTGTGCAACCCAACCTGTCTACAGGTTCGAGGAGCATTTTCACAAATTAAGTGTGGTGAGTTTACTCGATTTTTTGCGGATAAGGTAGCTGACATCAGGGCCGAAATCTGTTCAGCGCCCTCTATGGGGGTTGGTGGTGGTCGGTGTATGGTCACTTCCCCTCAGTCTTCTTGGATATGTTTTGACCGGCTAGAGATAGGGGACATCGTGTGGATTGTCCAGAATTTGCAGCCAACATGCTGTAGTTTGGATCTGGACCCTGCACGCCTATTATTAGGGTGTATGGAGTCCCTTGGCCCAGTCTGTGCGTAGATTGTTTGGTGCTCCTTAGACTCAGAAGAGTCCCTTAGCTCCCTGAAGGAGGCGGTGGTGACACCGCTTCTTAAGAAAGCTTCTTTGAACCCAAACAGCTGTGCAAACTACAGTCCCATCTCTAACCTTCCCTTTGTTGGGAAGGTGATTAAGAAAACTATTGCGCTGCAACTGGAGAACCATCTTACCATCCACGATGTCGTTGATCCTCTCCAGTCAGGCTTCTGACAGAGACACAGCACCTAGACCGCTCTGGTTTGGGTGCTCAATGATCTCCTAATGGCAAGGGATCAGAAGCACAGTTCCATCCTGGTGCTTCTGGATCTCTCTTCAGCGTTTGACACTGTGGATCAAGGGGTTCTGCTTGAGCACCTGAGGGTTATCTGTGGCTTGGCTGGTCCAGTTCTCAGATGGTTCCATTCCTTCCTAGCTGGAAGGTCCCAGAGGGTGGTATCTGGGACTTTTTCCTCTGAGTCATTCTCTCTGCCATGCGGGGTCCCTCAGAGCTCAGTGCTGTCTCCCATGCTGTTCGCAGTGTACTTGCCGCCCCTCTGAGACATTGCAAGACAATATGGGCTGAGATTTCACTGCTATGCTGATGATACACAGCTCTGTCTGTCTTTTGCACCTGACCAGGATAGTGCGGTCTTGATGTTTAACAGCTGTCTGGTGGAGATCCATGACTGGATAAAGTCTCACTGGTTGAAATTGAATTCCGGGAAGACTTGAGGTGTTGGTTGTGGATCCGGGGCACCAGATAGAGAGGCCAGTGGTGGGTTTACTCTCTGGGCTTTGGCTTGATGGTGTACAACTGTCTATCTCTGAATGGGTGCGTAATCTGGGGGTGGTTCTTGATGATGGGTTGACACTGCATGCACAGGTATCGGCAGTCATCAAATCCTCCTTTTACCATCTTAGGAACATTGCCAGAATTAAGTACCTTGTTCAGTCTGATGATCTGCCCACATTGATCCATGCCTTTGTGACCTCTCACCTTGACTACTGTAACTCCCTTTACCTGGGGCTTCCGGGGGTTGATATCTGCTGCTTGCAGCTGGTGCAGAATGCTGTGGCATGATTATTGACTGGGACTTTGCACTCTAGTCATATTACTCCCGTGCTGCGCGATCTGCACTGGCTGCCTATACAGTGGTGGACCACCTTCAAGATCAATCTTCTGACCTATAAAGCCCTGCATGGACTGGGACCGAGCTACCTGCAAGAGCTCCTGTTTCCATACAGCCCAGCCGGCCTCTCCGCTCAACTGATGAGGGGTTGTTAGAGGTTCCCAGGGTGTGGTTGAAAACATCTGGGGCCTGGGCTTTTATGTTCATGGCACTATCCCTGTGGAACTGTCTACCTCGTTAGATTAGGGAGTGCAGGACCATGGAGAGCTTCAAGACCAGTTTAAAAACATATCTGTTTAAACAGGCTTTTAATATCTGATGTTTTATGGACTGTGGGTAATTTTAACTGAAGCTGAATTATTTGTAAGATCTTATTGAATTGTTTTATGATATATATGTACAGTATGTACAGCGCTTTGATTTCTGAATTGTGCTATATAAATAAAAATATGATTATTATTATTACTGTATATACTTTTTTGTCAAACAGCTTGCCCATCACTATACCCCAAGTGAAATTCTTTAACGGTTAAAATGTTGTTTCTCTCCTATTTATAGCAGGGAAAGAAACAGATTTAGCCTCCAAAAGCAATATTTCTGGGCAGACAAGTCAGATAGGCCCTTCCCTGGCTCTGAGCTTATCACCAAACTGCAGGAATTCAGCAAAATGTATTTTGGGTGCTTCCCTCTGAAGTGTTATCCCCTGACTGGTACCTATTAGAAGCTGCACTTAGTTGTTGTCCTCCCTGGCACATTGGTTCTTT
Source organism: Neoceratodus forsteri (assembly GCA_016271365.2). Classification (NCBI taxonomy): domain Eukaryota; kingdom Metazoa; phylum Chordata; order Ceratodontiformes; family Ceratodontidae; genus Neoceratodus; species Neoceratodus forsteri. The sequence continues at coordinate 1,266,918,182 of CM057449.1, read as the reverse complement.
GAAGCAGCATGTGCCACCTTGGTTACTTCTCTCCCCAGTGTAATTATTTAATAAACAATCCTGGACCACACTGGTCAAGAACCATAATTGGGCAATGCACCACTGAGGTAACTGGGAAACCCTTTGGAACAACCCACACCTCTCTATTCAGAACAAGCCCCTCTACTGGGCAGCTTGAGTTTCAAAGGGCATCTTTGTAGTAGGATAGTTGTGTGGCCCTAGATCTGGGGTGCTGGACACCTTTCAGAACATTGTTTCAAAATCTGACCTTCTCCAGACCGACTTCTGGAAATACATCTAGATTCAGTATACCCTTCCTTCAAGGGCCTAGGATACCTCAAAAGCTCACAATGACTGACTCTTCAACAGTATCCCGCAATGAATGAAAAACCCACTGAGATTAAGGGGGAGGATATATAGCAACCTGTTAGAGCCATAGAAACATAGAAACATAGAATTTGACGGCAGATAAGGACCGCTTGGCCCACCCAGTCTGCCCATTTCCCTACCTACTGGATAAGCTGCAGATCCTAGTTAACCAGCAGCCTACTTCTTCCTACCCCCATCCCCCAGAACTGCCTTATGACTATCCCATGCATGCTTGAATTCCACCACTGATTTTGACTCCACAACCTCCTTCGGAAGGCCGTTCCATGCATCCACAACCCTCTCTGTAAAAAAATACTCCTTTAAATTACCTCTGAGGCCCGCCTCTATTTTCAAATTGTGCCCTCTTGTTCTTGCACACCTCTTTTTTTTGAAAGATGCTACCCTCTTGGACTTTGTTGATTCCCTGAGGTACTTGAGCGTTTCTATCATGTCCCCTCTCTCCTTCTTTCTCGAGGCTATACATATTAAGCTCCTTAAGTCTCTCTTCATATGTCTTCCGGTGCAGACCCTGCACCATTTAGTTGCCCTCCTCTGGACAGCTTCCATCCTGTCTATGTCTTTCTGGAGATTGGGTCTCCAGAACTGCACACAATACTCCAGATGGGGTCTCACCAGCTGTCTGTACAGAGGATAATAACTTCCTGTTTTCTACTGGTGATGCCTCCCATGCATCCCAGTATCCCCCTCCCTCCTTGCTGCCCTCTCACATTGCTTGCCTGTCTTTAGGTCATCTGATATGACTACCCCCAGGTCCCTTTCCATTTTGTTGTTGTTGTTAGTATCTCACCCCCATTGTGTACTCTTCCCTGGGTTTTGTTTCCCAGGTGCATTACCTGCACTTCTTAGCATTGAATCTAAGCTGCCATACATTTGACCATTCCTCTAACCTTGCCAAGTCCTTTCTCATCCTTTCCACCCACCTGTGCATCAACTCTGTTGCAGATCTTAGTGTCATCTGCAAAGAGACATGCTTTTCCTTCCAGTCCTTCTGCAATGTCGCTATAAAGACATTGAAGAGGACCGTCCTAATACTGAACCCTGCGGTACCCCACTAGTAACCCTCCTTTCTTCTGAGTGGACTCCATTTACTATTACTCTCTGTGTCCTATTCTCCAGCCAATTCTTTACCCAGGCTGTCATCTTGGGACCCACTCCCAGGCTGGCTAACTTGCATATTAATCTTTGTGTGGGACTGTGTCAAATGCCTTGCTAAAGTCTAGGTAGGCCATGTCCACAGCCCCTCCTGATCTACTACTTTGGTCACCCAGTCAAAGAAATCTATCAGATTCGCCTGGCATGACCTTCCGCTGAATCCATGCTGCCTAGGGTCCTGTGCCCCTCTGGCCTCTAGATACTCGACAATTCTTTCCTTTAGAAGTGATTCCATCATTTTCCTATCACTGAGGTTAAACTAACAGGTCTCTAGTTTCCTGCTTCTGCCTTGCTCCCACTTTTGTGAAGGGGAATCACATCTGCCCTCCTCCAGTCCTCGGGTACCACCCCATCCTCCCATGATTTGTTAAAAGGGTAGTCAGTGGTGTCACTAGTTCTATCCTAGTTCTTTTAGAATTCTGGATGAATCATCAGGCCCCATTGCTTTGTCCACCTTCAGTTTTAAGAGTTCTTTTCAGAACCCTTTGTTCTGTAAATGGGCGGTATCAACTTCTGTATCCAGAGTGTTACTACTGTTTGTTTTATGTACCTCCCCTCTTCCTTTGTAAATACTGAGCAAAAATATTTGTTTAGTATCTCTGCCTTTTCACAGTCTCCCTCTGCCCACCTCCCTCCCTTTATTAAGCCTCACTATCCCTCCCTTGGTCTTCCTTCGGCTCCCCTGATGTACCTATAAAGGTTTTTCCCCTTCTTAACTGAGTTGGCTATCTTTTCCTCGGTTTGGGCCTTTGCTGTTCTGACTGCCTTCCAGCCTCCTTTTGCTTTAACTGATACAGTTCTCTGTCCTGCTCCTTCTACGATTCCTTGTACTTCCTGAATGCTTTCTTTTCTCTTGAACCTTCACTGCCACTTCCTTTGAGAACCATAGTGGTTTCTTACATCGTCTTGTTTTGTTTATTTGCTTCACAAGAGCTCGTTACCTCTGTGATGCCAGTTTTTATTATTCCCCATTGTTCTTCCACCCTCCTTCCTGCCCATTTGCTAGTGCATTCCTTAGGCACTCACCCATTTTGGCAAAGTCAGCCTCCTAAAGTCCAGTACTTTTGTCTTTGTATGGCTTGACTCTATTGCTGTGTTTATTGTGAACCATACTGTTCGATGGTCGCTAGTTCCAGATGGCTACCCACTTCTACATCTGTAATCCTCTCACCATCTCCATTTGAGAGAATCAAGTCTAATATTGCTCCCTCGAGTGGGCTCCAGTACTAGTTGTCTAAGGCATGCCCCCTGTAGGGCATCTAGAATAACTGCACTCTTCGAAGTGGCAGCTGCAACTGCACTCCAGTTAACATCTGGCATATTCAGATCACCCATCAGCAATATCTCCCCTTTTTCTGCCATTCTAAGTATACTTTCTATCATTTCCCTGTCCATTTCCTCCCCCTGAGAAGGGCCTCATTGCCTTATTCTGCAGTGACAGCTGCAGTCCTTGGAAGCTGAATTCCACACCTCCATCCCAGTAGACAAGACTGCTTAAAAAAGCTGAAACAGATTTCAAAGATATGAGATACCAAATAGTATATAAATATTGCACAGACAGTATTGTACCCCTGATGCCCTCAAGAAAAAGAATCTGATGCCCACTGATGTATGTTACAGATGTCATCAAGGCACGGGGACCATGACACATATCCTATGGTCTTGCCCCACCCTCGTCCAATTCTAGGTGCAAGTCACTGATACATGTAACACTATTACAGGAGTCAAGATCCCCTCAGATCTGCTTCTCTGGCTCTTGGGGGACTCTCCCAAAGAAGTATTGCACATGAGTTTAGGTTATAGTTCATGCCTGTAGCCTTGAAAGTCAAGCAGCAAATCTTGCTAAAATGGCAATCTAACATCCCCCCATCTCTTGCAGAGTGGCTGTCTGCCACTCTCTAACCTGGCACGATATGAACACTTGTCCCATTTAGCTACAAAGAATACTGTGCGCTTCTTTAATTTTTGGACTCCCATTCTTGAGACAACACTGATCCTGCCTAAAAATAGTATATAGGAAACAGATCAAAATACCTGTGATATGCTGTAATTTTTTAAGTCCACAGTATAGAATGTATTGATTGTATTGCATGAGTTCTAACTAGTTTGGCTTACCATGCATAGTTCTGATTTCTAATATAGGACAACTGCCTCATAGTATTCACTTTACTCTGTATAAAAATCAAAAATGGAAGCCGGCCCGGCAGCACAGAGGGCTGAGGTGCTGGTGCCTTCTCATGATATGCTTAGCGACCGGGTTTTAGGAGCAACATCTGGTTGCTGGGGTGCTGGCTCGGGGGGGAGGGGGTTGGAGCAGGATTGAGCAGCAGCTCTTCCCTCCAAAGGGATGGATACCCACCAGTCCATAGTTCTACTCCCACTGGGTGGAGGTCCAGTGGGTGCATAGGCAGCATGGTGTGGTGACAAATGTCAGGGAAGAGGCGGAAGGGGCCAACAGATCCTGCCGTGTGTGTGTGCCTCCACTTGCATACACACATGTGTACGCCATGGCATCAGGGGTTGGGAGAAAAACTGAAAAATAGATAAAGAAATCAAAAATGGAATCTCTGTTTTCTTTTGACTGTACATGTTATTATGTAACCAACACGGCCATGCCTTGGATCTGGTATTCTCTCTGGGGCTTGATGTCACAGACCTCAGGATTGCTCCAGTAGTGCGGTAAGATCACTGCACTGTGGAGTTCTTGTTTGGGTCCCCCCCCCCCCGATAGTCCTTCCCCTATTGAGATGGTCCACTACTGCCATTGAAGGGATTGACCCCAGAGGGACTGTTGGTGGTAGTGGACTTTTCTGGTGTGAATAATGCATGTGTGGTTAGCATGGGAGTGGCGGTGACAGCCTATAATTGTGCTATTTCCAATGCACTTGATGCCATCACACCAATCTGTATATGACCAAGGTCTTCTCACTTGAGACCCCTGTGACTTGATGGGGCTCTCAAGGTGATGAAGTCCATGGGTTGGAAGTTGGAGCATTGCTGGAGGAGTAACCAGTCTGAGGAGGATAGACTGGCTTTGGAAGTTCACTATGGTGAATATCAAAGGATAATCAACTGCACGAAGGCAGAGTTCCTGTACAGGGGAGATTGCTGCAGGAAGAAACTGACCAGCCCAGCTTTCTTGGACTGTGGACAGATTATTCCTGCCTGTCTGCAGCCGAAAAGAACATTTTCAGTCACTTTGTGCCAGGAGTTTGCTAGTTCTTTTTCTGATAGGGTGTCCTCCATTCAGTCTGGATCTCCCCTGTGGGGCTTTATCAGCCTCGCAGTGGTCAGCCTTGTGTGGGCAGAGACACTTCTATTGTTTGGGGGGAGTTCCAGCTGGTAGGGGTGGCAGAGGCTATTGAGGTAATCTTGAAGCTGCGTCCCACCTTCTGTGAACTGGACCCAGGCCCGACCCATCTGCTAGCGGGATGCGCCGAGTCCGTGGGGCCAGTGTTCACTGCAATAGTCCGGTGTTTTCTCTCAGAGGGGTTCTTCCCTGGCACCTTGAAGGAAGCATTGGTGAAGCCACTTCTGTAGGAACCATCTCTCAACCCTGACATTTTGGTGAATCATCTACCGATCTCCAATCCCCCATTCTTGGGGAAGGCTGCTGAGAAAGAGGTGGTTCTGCAGCTCAAGGCCCACCTCATGGCCTTCGACATCTATGAACCATTCCAGTCTGGATTAAGGGCAAGGCATAGCACTGAAATGGCACTGGTTAGGGTGCAAAATGACCTCCTTAGGGCGAGAGATAGAGAAGACTGGTCAGTTCTCGCTCTACTAGATCTCTCCACAGCATTTGACACCGTGTACCACATTGTGCTTCTTGATTGCCTTAGAGAGTACTGTGGACTAACCAGTACAATCATCAACTGGTTTGAGTCCTATCTCACAGGCAGGACGCAGTGGGTAATGACGGGGAATTTCTCCTGCCCAAAACCCTGCCTTGTGGAGGTCCTCAAGGCTCGATCTTGTCACCAATGTTGTTCACGGTGTACATGCTTCCCTAGGTGAGCTCATTAGATGTTACAGTCTGGGTTTTCACTGCTAAGCAGATGATACCTAGCTGTATATGTCTTTTGCCCCAGGATAAAAGCACCATAGATGTGCTTAATAAATGCCTCACTGAGATCTAAGACTGGATGTCCTCTAACTGGCTACGACTGAACCCTGACAAGACAGAGGTACTGGTGGTTGAGCCTAGTCACTGGTGTGATGTGGCTGCCATAGGTCTGGGAACAGGGTTATTCCTTGGCCCTACTCCATTGGTGGCTGCTTCTGTGGTGAGACATCTGGGCATTGTCCTTGACGATAGTTTGACACTGAAGTTTCAGGTGTCGGCCGTGGGCCTGAGTATTTTTTACCACTTAAGGAACATCACCTGGATTAAACCCCTAGTTCCACCTGGAGACCTGCCAGCACTGGTGCATGCCTTTGTCATGTCAAAGCTGGACTATTGCAATGCTCTTTACTTCGGGATCAGTGGAGGGAACCTCTGTCAGATGCAGCTGGTGCAGAACGCAGCAGCCACGTTGCTGACGGGTCTTCCTAGATCCAGTCATGTAACCCTGGTCTTGCATGACCCACACTGGCTGCCTGTCAGATGAAGGATCCTCTTCAAAGTGGGCTTGCTCACCTATAAGGCCCTATAAAGATTGGGCTCTGGCTACCTGAATGAACTCCTAACCCCTTTGGCCCTGGTGTGCTCGCTCTGCTCCTCCACTGAGGGCTTCCTAGTGGTTCTGAGGGCCAAGCTGAAAACCTCAGGAGATCGAGTGTTAGAGGTGGCCAGTCCCGCCTTCGGGAATTCACATCCCAGATCGCTGAGGGATGCCCCGTCAGTGGAGGTTTTTATCAGGGGTCTAAAGGCACACCTTTTTAATCAAGCATTTTAATTAGTCTCTCATATTGATTATTCATTGATTCAATAGTTCATTTACTGGACCTGTTATTTAAGTATGAGATGTAGTGTTGTATGTTTTGCACTACCTTGTTAGTTTAGTTTAGTTTAGTTTAAGTTTATTCAATTGACAATTAAGTCATTACGAAACACATACACATACATAAAGTACATAAAACACAAAAAACAGTAGATATGGAATAATCAGACACATGCCCAAACAAGTTCTTAGTTAAATATCATTACTGGCTAGAGGTAAGTATTTCTTCAGATGATCCATATTATAAATACATTTTGTTCAAAACTTATGTTACATGTCCTATTTGCCCAATAGAGAACCCTTAGTTGCTAGAAATGATCAATTATTAATTATTAATTGGCTAGTGGGGTGCCAGAAAACCAGGCCTCCAAACCCAGAGAAAGGGATCCAAAAGACCACAAAAAGCACTTAATTCCTTTCTGGAGTTCCAGAGGTAGCTCTAACCATAAACAGTCCATGCCTTACTAGGACTATACCTACCTTATTCCAACATCATGTACACAAATGCCCTCAGTCTGAGAAACAAGATCCCAGACCTGGAGGCAACAATGACACAGGCTAAACTCGACATAGTAGCCATTAGTGAGACATGATTCACCAGTAACCACACTTGGGAGACTTCAGTACCTAGCTATGTACTGTTCAGAAGAGACCGAGGTGCAAAAAGGGGGGTGGGGGAGTGGCCCTTTATGTCAATGAAAATATAAATGCTACAGAAATTCAGAATACACGTAAAGAACCAGAAGAACTGTGGGTCACCCTGGAAACAGGAAATGGGACAGCCATACAAACTGGGGTTGTCTACAGGCCTCCAGACGAGGGGGAGGACATAGACACATTACTGTTAGAAGATACACAAAACATGACAGCTAAAGGGGAGGTTCTCGTAATGGGAGACTTCAACATGCCAGATACAGATTGGTCAATACCAGCAGAAACATCCACCAGAACCAGACACATAGTGGATTCCCTGCAGGGGGAGGGCCTCAAACAACTAGTACAATAACCCACAAGAGACAGGGCTATCCTGGATCTAGTACTGACTAACAGGGATAGGATCACAGATCTCCAGGTCGAAGAAGGCACCTGTGGAGCAGTGACCATCACATGGTATGGTTCAATTTGGCCACTAGAACTAAATCATCCCATTCCAAGGCAAAAATATGGGACTTTAGAGGAGCTGACTTTGATAAGATGGTCAACAGAGTTAAGCTAGCCCTGGCAAGCAGAAATATAGGTGAAGGGGTACAGGCAAAGCGGGCAAGCATTAAGGATGCAAAATTAAAGCAACATCCCACTGTGTTAGGGAAAAAGGCAAGAGCAAAAAAAGGAATAAACCACTTTGGTTCTTAAAAATAGTGGCAGAAAAGATCAGAGCCAAAAGGTTGGCCTTCAGGAAATATAAGGGAATGCAATGGGATGAAGATGGGGAGGCATACCAAACTTCCCTAAGGAAAGGCAGTAAGGCAGGTAAAGGCCCAAACTGAGGAAACACTAGCATGAACAATAAAAGAAGGGATGAAGACTTTCTATAGATACATTAGTAAAAGGAGAAAGCCCAGAGGGGGTATTGCTAAGATCAAAGGGGATAAGGGGGAGTGTGTGGAGGAGGACCAAGGAAAAGCATCTATCCTAAATAAATACTTCTGCTCAGTATTTACTGAGGAGAAGGTAGAGCAGGGCCCACAGCTCAGCACCATGGACACAGGGGGGTAGGAGGTGTGCACAAATCCCTTCACAAAAGAAAGGGTCCTACAAGAGCTCGCTAAGCTCAGAGTGAACAAGGCAATAGGATCTGATGGCATACATCCCAGGGTACTAAAGGAGCTAAGGGTGGAACTAGCAGAGCCATTAGCAGAACTGTTTAGTGAGCCTCTGAGCACAAGAGAGGTCCCAGAAGACTGATGAAGGGCTCATGTGATCCCGTTCCACAAGAGTGGCAGCAAGGAGGAGGCAGAGAAGTACAGACCAGTCAGTCTTACCTCAGTAGTGGGCAAGATTATGGAGGCACTCCTTAAGGAAAGGATAGTGCAACAACTGGAATCCATAGCAGCACAGGATCCAAGACAGCATGGGTTTACAACAGGAAGGTCCTGTCAAACTAATCTCATAGATTTCTTTGACTGGGTAACCAAAGTGGTGGACCAAGGGGGTACAGTTGATGTCGCCTACCTTGATTTCAACAAAGCTTTTGATACTGATCCACATAAAAGATTGATTAATAAGCTGGGTAGGCTTTGGGTGGGTCAGAGGTTGGTCAACTGGGTGGCAAACTTGTTGGCGGGCAGAAAACAGAGAGTGGTGTTAAACAGTATACAGTATACAGTCAGAAGAGATGCAAGTCACAAGTGTGGTACTTCAGGGATCAGTCTTGGGGCCAGTCCTTTTCAATATCTTCATTAGTGACATTGCAGATGGACTTGAGTATAAGGTTTGTCTGTTTGCAGATGACACCAAGATCTGCAACAAAGTAGATGATCCAGATGGGGTGAGCAGAATGAGAAAAGGTCTGGATAAACTGGCAAAATGGTCGGAAGAGTGGCAACTGGGGTTTAACGCAAAGAAGTGCAAGATCATACACATAGGGAAGAGAAACCCTGAAGCTACCTATAGGTTGTGAGGGGAGTTGCTGGCAATCACAAGGGAAGAAAGAGACTTGGACATCATCATTACAGATTACCTTAAATCATCAATGCAGACAACTAAAGCAGTAGGTAAGGCCAGAGAGATGTTGGGGTGTATTAGTAGGCATATCACAAGTCATAAGAGTTAGGTAATAATCCCTCTTTACAAGACACTGGTTAGGCCCCATCTCGAGTACTGCATGCAGTACTGGAGGAGGCACCAGCACAAGGACATTAACAAAATGGAGGCAGTCCAGAGGAGGGCAACCAAAATGGGACTGCATCAGAAAATATATGAGGACAGATTAACAGAATTTAATATGTATATCGTAGAGCAAAGGAGGAAGAGAGGTGATATGATCGAAACATTCAAACATCTTAAGGGCATTAACAAGGTGAAAGAGTCTAACATATTTCAATATAAGAAAAATAACAGAACAAGAGGACACAGCATGAGATTAGAGGGAGGCCAATTAAGGGGTAATGTGAGGAAGTTATTTTTCACAGAAAGAGTGGTGGATACATGGAATGGCCTACCTCAGGAAGTGGTGGATATGAATACAGTGCAAGGCTTCAAATATTCAGGGGATAGGCATAAGGGAGTGATACAGATGAGTATGAATAGATAGGCTATTGACAGAACAAAGGCCTATGGCACATTCATAAATTAGAAAAAAATGGGCAGATTAGATGGGCCTTGTGGTCCTTATCTGCCATCAACTTTTATGTTTCTATGTTTCCATGCATGACAGTCAGCTCCCTGCCAAACAATTGTGGCCATCACTCTCCATCTTTCTCTAAAGAAATGCAATGCACAACTACCTTAAAAAGAAAATAAACTAGCCTAAATAAATAAAAATTATACAATGGCAAGAAAATTTCCTGGACTCTGATTGGTCAATGTGTGCCTGAGACAGTGATGCTATTACACAATAACATCACTGTATTGATTTTTTGGATGATCCTTATGAGCCACTTTTTTTTTTTCAGAAACAAAGATACACTGCCTCACTAAAAATCTACTAAAAACATTTTAATTTTTATTTTTTGTTTTCTATAACATCGAGCAATTGTATAATTGCAATAAGGCACTCCAAGGTTGTTATCATGTAATACGTCATCCTGGTGGAAGCGACCGCTTCACTCGCGGCTTCAACCCACCCCAGGACTGACGTTATTACATGATAACACACACCTTGCCATGCCTTATTGCTTAAATAATATCTATGTTGGGGGATTGGTATACAAGAAACTACAGAAACTGCAACTATTGCAGTCTCATTAATCCAAAACAGTACTAGCAAAGCAATAAATACAATCAAGATCCAGCCGATGGAACAACTTTTTTACCAAACACTGAGACTCTTATTTGCATTTCTCAGTATACAAACTCTTTTATTAAAATTTTTTAACTGATCTAAAATGAATAAATCAATTTTCTAAGTACAATATGACTCTGGGATGTGCATTGTGCTGAGAATGCACTTCCAGGACTGAAGGCGCTCGGCCTGCAGCCTCACACCTCACTATGCCTTTGGGCATGCGGTTATCTCAGCACAATGCACACCCCATTGTGTCTTATTGCTTACATGATGTGGAATCAGAGATGCCTGAGTGAGAAGAAGCCACACTAATATCAAGAAGGATAAGACATGAAGAAGAGCCATTATCAGATGAGTTGAAAAGGTCAATGACAAAATGGTTGAGAGTTGTTTTTCTACTGTGACTAGGTCAAAAACCTGACTGACAGTAAATGATTATATTATAGTGAAAGAGGTGGTTAGAGAGGCGATAGAAGATCACCTTCTCAAGGACTTTGTTGAGAAACTGAAGGTTAAAGAAGGGAACTGTAGTTAGGGAAGCAAACAGTGTTGAGAAAGAGCTATCTGAACAGGAATCTAGACTATAGCTGAGGAACAGCCCATGCCCAAATCCATGTTTTATTTATAATCCAACAGGAGAACCCATCAGGCTGTAGAGGATGAATGTAGAAAAAAATGTCAAAGAAAAGTGGAGATGTAGCAATAAATATTGTCTCTGTGATAAAAAGAAAATAACAGAACAAAATGTTCACTCAGAGTCAGGAGCAAAATATGCATTAGATGCATCTGCTGGGTATCATATTTCCACTGGTGGCTGTTCACTTTGCCACATTGTCTTTTTTTTTACTTAATGTTTTGGTTTCAGATGTACACTGGTGATTTTAGAATTAAAAGTGCTATGATAAGCATAACAAGCAGAACCATGAACCCAAATCCAGAAAGGAACTGCTTTGTTTTTGTAATTTGTAGATGTGTGTTTTTTCCAGGCTGTAGACAACTTGATGCTATTCACAATTATTTTTAAAGAAAAAGGCAAAATTGTTTCTTTTGGAAAATCCCTCCACTGTCCATGAAATCAAATGTTGATTTTTAATTTACCTTAAGGAAACTTAAAACAATTTTTTTGTCATTGTCTTTATTCTATTATACTGCTCCCCCTGAACCCATTAACATCCCATCAATCTTCCCTACTGAGTAGGATGGATCCCTCTATGGCTGAGACCCTCCATCTACGCACTGCTGTTTGTTTGCTGAGGACTTGAAATAAGACCTGGTTCCTCAATCCTCCCTGCTGCTCTTCATGTGTGTGCAACCACAGGCCATGGAAAATGGGTCCATGAAAGCTGGAGCCCAGTGCAGCTGGTTAACTATAACTGGTCAGTGGACCTGGAAGTGGGGTTCCAGCATGGAGCAACTGCTCAGACTTGTGCACAAACTTGGAAACGCCCTCTGAAGTGACTTTCAGCCTTGATACTATGATGGGGCCTGGTGAAAAAAGCTTATTTGTGACCTCCCATCAGTAAGCACCCTCAAAAGCTGTTATCATAGAGGATGGAGGTGGACTATGTTCTTGACAGAATGACTCCACCCCTGGGCCATCAGGAGTAAGCTGTTCCAGGCCAAATGTAAAAAGACCACTTCCAGAGGAGAGAGAGCACCCTTGGGGACTTCTATTTTATCTCCTGTCACAGCTAACTGGGACTGGGGCACATAAACTGAGTCACTGATTAAATGACCAGAAGATGAGCACCTTAACTGCTAGGACACTGGACCAGTCTTAAACTAGTAACTTAAAAAACATACACGTTACAAATCTGGCATTATTGCAAGTAACCCAAAAATCCAATGCTATAAAGTAAAACTATTGTTACTTATAGTTTCTTATAGGATTTTCTTTATTTTGAAGACAGTGGAAATATCTTGCTTAAGTAAAGAGCTCCTATATGTACAAACTGAATTCCCTTTGAATCTGTATAATGGCATTTTCTTCTACCATTTGTAATATACTGGTATGCAAAGTGTTGTCTTGATCTCTTGTAAAATGTTCATGGGGAAATTTGCATCACACACCAGTGACTTGTTGAGATTTAGTTTGGTAAGCTTTATCTCCTCAGCTGATGGTCCTAAAGCCCTCTAGCCAGTGTGAAATGTGACCTCCCAGCCCAGAAAACTACTTCCACTAGTCATGTGTCAATGTGGCATGGTACCATCATCAAGACTGCGCAATGTGCATTTCTGGTTTCCTTTCTGGTCCCTCTCCTCTTCATTACACCATGCTATGCACACTGATATGTTGTGAGTTATAGTTTTCTCCTGTGCAGGGGTTGTTGTAGCCATGGAATGTAGTGGCAGCCTCCATAGTGGACTTCCCGAGAGAGAAATGGGATACAGGACCCCAGACAGCAGGGGTTCATGAGAGGAAGTTCTTGGCAGTCAAATCTAATTGACTTCTTCAACTGAGTGGCTAGTGCAACTGATTATGGAGAAGCAATCAATATAATATATTTGGATTACAGCAAGACCTTTGACTAAGTACCCCACAAGAGACTGGTCAAGAAGATGATGGATTTGGGGGTGGAGGAAAATTAGTGACTTGGGGATGAAGAACTGGCTGAGGGGATGAACACAAAGGATAATGGGGAGTTTTCAGAAGTAAGAAAAGTAACAAGTGGGGTACCTCAGTGGGCCATTGCTGGGCTCAGTCTTTTTTCAATGTGCTAATCTGCGACTTGTGGAAGGCATCAAGGGCAAGATACGAACATACAAACATATGAATTAGCCAGCAGAAGCAGGGCTTAGGGTCTATCAAGTCTGCCCTGTGTGAAAACCATGTATTTCTTTACTTGTTGCTCCACATCACCTCCCTGAACACTCTTACCCTCTCCATAACTTTATCCCATCCCTTCTTGAAGCCAACAACATCTTTCTTATTCACTACTTCCTCTGGTAGCCCATTCCATCCTGCCATTGCCCTCTCTGTGAAGAAGTGCCTCTAGGTCTTCCAACTTCCCAAATGATCTCTTATGGGGGACTAAATTAAAGGCCATGCTGAAATTTAGGCACAGGATGTTCACTGCCTGGTTCGCTATCCACTGCCTTTGTAATCCAGTTGAACAAATTGATCAAGTTCATTTAGCATGACCTCCCTGCCATAAATCCGTACTGCCTGTTGTCTTAGAGCCTGTTTGCCTCTAGGAACTTGACCAACTGTTTTATTGATTTCTACCAGATTGAAAACCAACAGTGTTGAGCTGACTGGTCTTTAGTTCCCTGGCTCATCCCTTGCCCCACTCTTATGCAAGGGCACCGCATCCGCAGTTCACTCTTGTGCCACCATGACAGAGTCTGGTGAGCTACTATAAAGGTCTGCAAAAAGGGCTGTCAGTATTGCTTCCAGCTCTCTCATCACCCTTGGGGACATATCATCTGGCCTGGCAGATACACCACTTTGAGGGCCATGAGGTCTTTAAGGACTTCGGCCTCAGTGATCCCCTCCTCACACATCTGCATCACCTTACTCCCTATTCCTATACTACTCTATGGTACTGGTCCAGCCTTCTCGTTAGTGACTACTGAGCAGAAGTATTCCACAGAGATGTTGCTAATTTTTAATTCTCTGACAGAGTTGGCATGGATCTGCAATATTCTCATTCATGAAAAAATTTAGGAATTTTGTGGCTGAACTGCCAACTTCATTGGTGAATTTGTTTTTTACTTAAAAACCCCTCCCCCATCCACTGTGCTGTAAAAAAAGCCACTACTCAAACCCAAGAACTTGGAAATATGTCAACCCCACTGCCACCTTCCCGCTGGCACCCTCCACCCTCCTCTGCCGCCCACAGCAAGCATCATGCTGCTGCTTTCCTTAAGTTGACAAAATGTAATCTCTTCTCCCTATCTGCATGCCAAATACATGCTCTTATCTTCCCCACTGACTTTAATAGAATTTTTACTCTCAGACCCCCACCCAACCCCCCTCTGGTCCCCACCACCATTTTCTCCCCACCATCACCCACAAAATACAGTAAATAAGGCTGAAAATAAAGAAAATGGTCCCCTGGTTCAGAACATCTGCTCTAGTGCTCTGTTCAGTGCTGAGCTCAATTCCACATCTAGTAATGGTGCAAATGAATGGTGACATCTTTGCTCCTAGCAAAACCTGATTAGTTGACATTTCAACCAGTCAGTTTTTACTAGGAGCTAAGATGTCACCATTCTTTCATTAGAAACATAGAAACATAGACTTTGACGGCAGATAAGGACCACTTGGCCCACCTAATCTGCCCATTTCCCTACCTACAGGATAAGCCGTAGATCCTAGTTAACCAACAGCCTATTTCTTCCTACCCCCCACAAGAATTGCCTTATGTCTGTCCCATGTATTCTTGAATTCTCCCACAGTTTTAGACACCACAACCTCCTCAGAAAGGCTGTTCAATGCATCCACTACCCTCTCTGTGAAAAAATACTTCCTCACATTGCCCCGGAACCGCCCCCCCCCATCTTTAAATTGTGTCCCCTTGTTCTTGCATGTCTCTTTTTCTGAAAGATGCTACCCTCTTGGACTTTCTTGATTCCACTGAGGTACTTAAATGTTTCTATCATGTCAGAAGTATGGCAGCTAGGATTCAATGCAAAGAAGTGCAAAATAATGCACCTGGGAAACAAGAACCCAGGGGAAGATTACACAATTGGGGGGGGTAGTAACAACAACAAAAAAGGAAAGGGACCTGGGGGTAATCATATCAGATGACCTTAAGGTTAGCAAGCAATGTGAGAAGGCAGTAGGGAGGGCTGGGGGTATACTGGGATGCATAGGGAGAGGCATCACCAGCAGAAAACAGGAAGTTGTTATCCCTCTGTACAGACAGTTGGTGATGCCCATCTGGAGTACTGCATCCAGCTTGGAGACCCCATCTCCGCAAGGACATAGACAGGATAGAGGCAGTCCAGAGGAGGGCAACTAAAATGGTGCAGGGTATGCAAGAGAAGCCGTATGAGGAGAGACTAAAGGAGCTTAATATGTATACCCTTGAGGAAAGAAGGGAGAGGGGGGACGTGATAGAAACTTTTAAGTACCTCAGTGGAATCAACAAAGTCCAAGAGGGTAGCATCTTTCAGAAAAAGAGACGTGCAAGACTAAGAGGACACAATTTAAAGATGGGAAGGGGTGGTTCCGGGGCAATGTGAGGAAGTATTTTTTCACAGAGAGGGTAGTGGATGCATGGAACAGCCTTCCTGAGGAGGTTGTGGGGTCTAAAACTGTGGGAGAATTCAAGAATGCATGGGACAGACAAAAGGCAATTCTTGTGGGGGGCAGGAAGAAATAGGCTGTTGGTTAACTAGGATCTGCGGCCTATCCTGTAGGTAGGGAAATGGGCAGACTAGGTGGGCCAAGCGGTCCTTATCTGCTGTCAAAGTCATCTATGTTTCTATGTTTCTATGTCCCACCTCTCCCTCCTTTCCTCTCCCTATGCATCCCAGTATACCCCCAGCTCTCCCTACTGCCTTCTCACATTGCTTGCTAACCTTAAGGTAATCTGATATGATTATCCCCAGGTCCCTTTCCTTTTTTGTTTTTGTTACTACCTCTCCCCCCATTGTGTAATCTTCCCCTGGGTTTTGTTTCCCAGGTGCATTATTTTGTACTTCTTTGCATTGAATCCTAGCTGCCATACCTCCGACCATTCCTCCAACCTTGCCAAGTCCCTTCTCATCCTTTCCACATCTCCTTGTGCATCAACCCTGTTGCAGAGCTTTGTGTCATCTGCAAAGAGGCATACTTTTCCTTCCAGTCCCTCTGCAATGTCACTTATAAAGACATTAAAAAGGACTGGACCCAGTACTGAACCCTGCGGTACTCCACTAGTAAGTAATTAAGCCATTATGAGAAAAGAGTCAACACTGAACAGGTGCTCTGCACTGGGGCAATTTGATTATTTGCAGGTTATAGTTTTTGGATGCTGGTGGGGGACAAGGGTGGTGGGGACCCGTGGGGGTTGTGTGGGGGACTGAGAGTAACTGTTAAGGACAGTGACACTCAGGTGAGGGGAGTGTATTTGACAGACAGGTGGCAAGAAGGGATTACTTTTTGTTACAGAAAAGCAGCAGCGTTATATTCATGGGGGGGGTTGTTTATTTTTTTATTTATTTGAATTTCAGGATTAACACCTTTGAGCCTGAGAACTCTTTTACAAAGGTTCCATGTCATGTTAACAAAGATAGGTACAAACATAAGACAAAACAGCAAGTGCATGTAGTAATTTACAAAGGACATAAAGTAAAAGTACAATAATGCAGCCAGCGGCATTGTCAGGGTATGTCATAAACAAAACTAAGAGCAATAGTGAGCACAGGCATTGTACAAAGTATGCAAGGATAACACAGTTTAGGGTAATTAATGCTGTATACTATAATTCTACCTAACACTGTACCAGGGGTCAAAAGAAAAATAAAACAGAGGGGAGAGAAAAGAATGTTGCAAGACTCAATTGATGAGGTAAGGGGAGAGATATTGGGGAGTCGAGGGAACACTGGTCCAGTGTTCAAAAGAAATAAAGTAGAAGGGAGAGAAAAGAATGTTGCAGGAGTCAAATGATGAGGTAAGGGGAGAGATGTTAGGGAGTTGAAGGTCGGAGTGAGGCAATTAAATAGAGTTAGAAGGTATGTAGAAGTTAGGGGAAGATTTAATGAAGGTGGAGAGTGGGATAGTGGTGGGATGAATAGTAAGGGAGGAGTGCGGGCTGAGGAATGGTGGAAGAGGTGAAGGGGGTTAGGAGCAAGCGAGAGTCAGGGGCAGGAAGTAATTGATGGTGGAGGAAGAGGACCAGCATATTATGCAAAACAGTTGCAAGTGGCCCTAGCAAGAAGGAGTTGCAGAAGTTTGCGTTTGAAATTGCCCAGTGTCACGGTGTTGATGATGTCAGCAGGGAGGGAGCTGAACCACTTGGAAGCTCTTACTACAAAGGAGCACTGACCTTGAGTATTACGACAGTGGGGTACTTGAAAGGTTAAACATTCAAAGCTTCTAGTGTGGTGGGGGTTGCAAGATGGGCTAAGAATCCTCTCTACCCTTGGGGGCATATGACCGAGGGAGGTCTTCTTAGCTAAAAAGCAGGTCTGGTATGTGACTCTGTCCTTTAGCTGGAGCCAGTTAGCTTGCTCATAGATGTCACAAGTGTGTGACAGGCATGCTGTACCAATGAGGAACCTACAAGCCTTGTTTAGGGCCAAAGATATGTGGCACAAGGCATTATCTGTGGCTGAACCTTAGATCACGAGCCATTAATCAATAACAGAGTCTGACGAGCTTTGTATTGCCAAGTTGAGAGCTTCTGGTGTCAGGCAGTGCTTATGCCTGTAAAGGAGTTCAGGTTGAATGTTCACGGCCTTGGCGACATTGCCAATATGGGTGGCATATGATAAAGTTCTGTCAAGGGTTACTCCCAGGTACTTAAAGGAGGAAGTCTGCTCTAGGGCAATGCCAGACCTGTTACTAATAGTTAGTTGTAGGTCTTTCTGCTTGTTATGCATACTATGGAATATCATAATTTTAGTTTTTTTGTAGTTGAGAATCTGCTTTTGCCAGCTGAACCAGGCCTGAGCGTCCGAAAAATGTGTTTGAAGCTGTTTTTCCAGGAAGGAGAGATCAGCGTTACTCAAGTAGATTACCATGTCGTCCGCATACAGAAGAATCCTATCTTTGCAGAAGGCAGGGAGTTTGTTCATAAAAATATTAAACAGAAGTGGGCCCAAGACTGAACCTTGTGGTACTCCATATCTGACTAGTTTTCTTGTTGAGAGGACATCACCAATCCATACCTGTTGAGAATGGTCCCTGAGGTACTGTAGCTTTCAAACCAACACGTGGTATACTTTGAATGACCGAAGTGAGATAGCTGTTCTGTCAGCAAGGAGTGATTGATCATATGTCAAATGCCTTGGTAAGGTCGATAAATGTGGTGCCAACGAGTTGGCCATGGTCCAAGGCATGGTGGATAAAATTCGTAAATTTTAGCAGGGCAGAGGTAATACTGTGACCTTTCCTGAAACTGTGTTGTTGTGGACATTGCATGTTATATTTTTCTAGATAATCTACAAGCTGATCAGCCACGATTCGTTCAGTTGCTTTGGAGAGGGAAGGGAGGATGGAAATGGGTCTGTAACTGCTATGTAAATTTCTGTCACTACTTTTATGAATAGGGTGACCACTGCTGATTTCCATTTATGGGGGAATTAAGAAAGCCTGAGGGAGAGGTTTATTATCTTAGTAAGGGGGAACAGGACTACATCCAGAGTGAGAGCAACTAGTTTCAAGTCAAGAGAATACCCACTTTATCTGGACTTCCCAAGAACTTTAAGTAGATATTTTTTGGCTGCAGTCTTGGATATTGTTTTAAAATAGAACAGTGGGTGTGTGGACCAGAACCCAGATAGCAGAAGTGGTATATTGAGAAAAGTGTGAGTACTGTGTGTTTTGTGGGCAAACAGTGAAATCTGGTATAGCCTAAGTGAGTTGTGATTGGTGTAGTTCTGGTTGGTGCCAGTGGCAGCTGTCCAGTAAATGAACAGAGGGTATTCAATAGTGTGTACTGTGGCGGGGTGGAGAGGACATTCACCAACCATGCATGTACTGGTATTAATGATGAAGAGGGTGAGCAAGCAGGGCAGAGGAAAAGCTATAGCCGTTTTTTACTTTTGGGAGTTGTGAGTAGGAGTGCAATGTGGAGGGGTAAAAAAGTTAAGGTCTATCCATTGCGGTAGGGTCAGCTGAGGGCATAGAAATTAGGTGATTTCTAGTTAAGGTTTGAGGATTGGTGCTGTAATGGTTGTTTATTTGCACTTGTGGCAAGCCACACTATACTTAAAAGAACTAGATGTGGAGGAAGGGAGAGACAGCCGAGGAGAGGCAAATTAAGTAAGGACTGATGAGGGATGTTAGGAATTGAGAATCTTAGACACTGGGGAAAAGAGAAGATAGCCCTTTAAGACTGGAGGGCTTTAACAGAAGTCACAGCCAGAGGGGAAGGGGAGGAAAAGAGGAAGGGTTAGTGTGGATTTAATAGAGGCCAGGGTAGATGTGGGCGGGTGGGAAAAAATATAAAGATTCCCAATTATAGTGGTGGCAGGCTAGCTGAGTTAGCCTCGGAGCAAAGAACATCGCAGTGGGGAATCAGATGCCAGTGTGAACATGCAGGAAAGGCACCAGATTCAAAATCCAGATGAATTGTGAGTGGAGGGTTGCTGGTATCTGTGGCAGAGGTGGGCAGGCAGGAAGGAGTGCATCTCAGAACCGTGGTTGCAGTTCAGTTCAAAAAGATGGCCTGATCAAGGGCAGCCAGTGCCTGTGGAAGAGGGAGGGAGGCAGGCAGGTGGGCAGGCGGGCAGGCAGAAGCACTTCTCAGAACCGCGGTTGCGGTTTGATTCAAAAGATGGCTTGATCAAGGGCAGCCAGCGCTGGAGGAGTTGGAGGGGGATAACCACTTTTTAAACCCAATTCACTTGTGGGATTGACCAGCAAACTGGCCATTCACCACGCAAATTTTGTCCGATTCACCTGGTAGGTAACAATGTGAATTGCAGTCCCCAGCTCCATGAATATGCCAAAATTTGCAGATTTTTTCATGAAGTGAATTTTGGCAACTTCACACATCTCTAGTATTCATTAAATAATTCTGCCTTTCCTCTACTGTCCTCCACCCACTCTGCCCTTGTTTCAGTTTGACAATACTTTCCTTCATTGCCTTTTTTTTGCAGATTTACTGAAAAAAGGTCATGTTAATATCTTTGGCTCTGTCTGCTATTTTCAACTCCGACCACCACATTGATTTTCTTAACTTACTAGTTGTTTTTAGTTTAACCAGGTAGTCCACATTGTCTTTGTCCCACTGGGTCTTTCTGTACTTTTTAAAGGACGGCCTTTTCTCCCACACAGTACTTATAACCTCTCCTGTGAACCAGAGTGGTTTCTTCTACTTGTGCTTCTTGCCCATTTACTTCAGACAGGTGTTTGTGACTTCCTGGATCCCATCACAAATGATGGATAATTTTGCTTCCACCCCATAGCCCCGCTAAGCTTGATCAGGTGTACTCCCAGATTCTACCCCATTTTAGTGAAGTTTGCCCTTTTAAGATCCAGGACATGTGTCTCTGTGTTTAGGACTTCCTGATATCAAGTCAAAACCATACTAACTGGTGATCATTGCTTCCCAGTGGCTCAGCCTCTGTGCAGACTGCACAAAGGTATGTGCAAGGGTGGATGCAGAGGAAAGGATAAGGGAACTCAGGGAGGGTGGGGGCAGGATGGCGAGCTAGTCAAAGATCTGGCAGCTGATCTTCAACACTAAAAAATGTAAGGTGATGCACATTGGAAAAAAGAAACCAAGAGTGCAGTATGAAAAAGGGGGGTGGGGTGATTCTGGAAAGTACCACTGTGAGAAAGGACCTGGGGGTCATGAAATCAGAGAGTTTAAAAACAATGGCACACTGTAATGGAGCTTTGGGTAATGCAAACAGGATTTTGGGTTGTACAGTAAAACCTGGTTAATCCGTTCATGTTTGTATGGTTCCAATGTTGTCCGGATTGCAAAACAACAGACAAATAAGTCAATACATAATTCCAAGCATAATTCAGTTAATTAATACAATGGCTCAACTGTACATTTAACATTTCATTGCACACATTATTTTATTGCTCACATTAATACATATATTGGACTACAGTAATGCCATTTAATTTAATGTTATAAAATCTTTAAAAAGGTTGTCATTTATTTCTACAACCTAAGCACAGTAACTCATGTGCTGTAGCTTTAAGGCTCCAAAATCCACGTTCGCATCACTCACAGGTTGCGGGCTTACTAACGGAGGCAGAGGAGAAGTGCAGAACAGTGCATGCAATTTCATTATTTTTGGCCAATACAGTATGGCAAAGGGGAGATGTGGATCATACAGCTTACTTGGTATTACTTGGTATGAAAGAACAGAAGAAGGCCAGAGCCCATCAAGACTGTTCCCCACACTATATGGGACATTATTTATCTATTATCCTGCAACCAAACATCTAATTTGTTTTTAAAGACAGTGGCACTAGTTGCCTCTACCAATTCTTGTGGCAAGGTGTTCCATACAATGGATGCTCTTATTGGAAAAAAGTTTCCCCTTTTGCTGGTTTAATAAGTTTTTATTTCAAGCTATTTATTATGCAGTCTCGGAACATGTCTCCTTTTGGGGAGTGTTAGACCACATTTTTCCATTAGATCTGGTGAATTTATTAAATTAAAAAGCATAAGCATATCACCTCTTAATCTTCTAGTTTGAAGAAAGAAGAGACCAGTAGCTTTTAATCTGTTCTGATAATCCAAGTTTGTTAATCTTGGAATCATTCTAGTTACTCTCCTTTGAACCTGTTCAAGAATTGCTATGTCTTTTTTTTGGTTTGGATTCCAGAAAGGGGAGCCATAGTCTAGATACGGTCTAATGTATGCCCTATACAATGGAATAAGGCATTGTTCAGTGCGATTAACAAAAGTGCGTTTTATTTGCTTCAAAAGTCTGTTGGTCATGCAAGCAGTTCTAACACAGTGATATAAGTTTATTATTAACAAATATCCCTAAATCTTTTTCACAATTTGATGAGTGAAGTGGTAGTCCGTTTATATAATATATCGTTTTTGGATTATTTGCACCGAAATGCACTACTAAACATTTGTCTTGATTAAACTGCATATGATTTTCATTTGCCCAAAGTATTAATTTTAACAAATCCTTCTTTAATGCAGAAATATTTTCTTGATTATTAAGGTTGCCCCCTTCCTACTGCTGGCAACATGATACTTCAGAGATGTCATCATTCCTGGAGACAATCCAACTGCAGTACTGCTACTGCTCATGCGGGGCCTTCCCCATGTTCCACCAGAGGGCAGCCACACTCTTTCTATCTATAGGCTGTATGCCCACCATGACTGTACTCCACTTCTTGCTGCTTTGACTAGAATCCAGCCTTGCATTCTCACATCTCATGCCATTTCATGAAGTTAGAAACATTTTAAAAAATCTAATCTTTCTGAGTTCAGAGGGTTACTTAGATAATGACTTTTTGTAACCAGCGGGAAAGATCAAAGCTGACGAATAAATGTCACATGCCACAGATAAGGCTGGTGATGAGGCTCATGACTGGTAAACAGTGCTTTTTTCTGTAGAGATACAAGGCTGGATTTTCAAAGATTCGGGCATTATTTTGCCACAGTTTGCTGTTTGTGACATGACTGTTAGACCACCAAAAGGTGGTATAACGTTATATTGCCATTGCCACAAGTTGCACACTAAAAGTGATTCATGCCTCCAAATAATGCTGCACACATCATTTGTTTGCTGTAAGGTGTGAAAAGTGTCACAGATGCTTCAAAATGTTCAAAAATCATGTGCAAACACTTGGCCACACTTGTGGTGGTGCAGCTGTGGCATAAAACTGAAGCAAGTCCTGTGTTAAGACTTTTGAAAATCCATACCACAGTAAGCAGATGCTGACAATGAATAGACACCAACAGTACTGTACAATCCTGTAAGAGATTATGGATTGAGGACTGCACAATCAGGTACTGGATGTTTACTGGCAAAAGATGCTTTCACACTCATGCATTGGTATGTTATATTGATTTGTAACGACAACAAAAAAGAAACACTACCTGCAGCCTCACCTAAATGCCAGTTCAGCATGCTTTGCAAGTAAGTGAGCATAGTCACCCACACAAGAAACAATGCCATGCTCAAAATTGTTGTAGAAGTAGTGGTAAAAAAATCATTACTTCACAAACAGAAATGGAAGCCCCACTGAACAGAAAACTAATTTTAGTGGGTTTCTGTTTGCAGCATGTTACTATACAAAATATCTATGCAGAAAGTTGTACTACACAACATTAATAGATAAAGTGACAGCAGGCAAATAACACAAAAAGAAAAAAAACATTTACACGTCAACCAGAGAAAGATAATGTAATTGTAAATATTATTAAATTAGCCGATATCATGCGAGCAATACAACACTGATGCTTTTTTCTTGCTTGTATAATCATGTGCGCAAACATAGAAAGGGTAATAAGGTCCATCAATTGACCTAAAATTTACAGGGTGTATGTGAAGGAGGAGTTATCCTTAGAGGTCCTGACAGCTCACATTCTGGTACTACGCTCCCATTGACAGGGTAAAATTTAAACAAAATAATTTTTCTTACTTTGCTGATGATGTCTTTCAAAGCACTGCCTTTAAATGAAAAACCAGTAAATAACCCAATGAACTTTTATTTTCTCACAAACAGAATAAACCATAGATATTACACTTAAAATATTTTTAAGGAAGTTGTGAGGTTAACATTCATTTATTTCATTTTATATAGCGGTAGAGAGGAGCTGAAATCCTGCTGCCTGATTACTGTTAAGAAGAGAGAGGGTGGAAAAGCAGCTCACATCATTTGCATCCACTCCCATCCCCCACCTCCACCCCCTTCACAGAATGACCATTTTATTAAGCAGTATAGTTATTAACAACAAAAAACACTTAAACAGGCCTAGGAGAAAATAACATAACAGTAGTGTAGAATGACAATGCCAGAGAAGTTTCTGCTTCACACTTGATTTTGTCTGAACATCACCATGGCAGCTATGGAACTACTTGTCTCAGGCTCAAATTGTGCCATCGAATGAGCTATTTGGGGTGTGATCCACAAAAGTCTTCCAGCACTTTTGCATGCGTGGAGGATCAGAAACAGCTGCAGAGTGCCCCCTTTGTGCATGATGTGCACATGTGGAGCACTCTAGGGCATCCACATTGGGAGATAAGTGCCCTTTCTGCACTAGACCCTTAGCTGCATGCAAGGCTACACGCATGGCTGGAGCAGGGCAGGCAAAGGGGAAAGGACAGCCATGTGTTGTACCCACAAAAGGAGATATGCGATTCCCGGAGCCATAGGAGGCTATGCTACATTAAGAGCAACAGTAGTGGGTACAGGTCTCCCTCTGCTTGGCCACAACTCCGTTCTCAGGGACTGACCAGGCCTGCCTCATCTGTCCCCATACCTCAGAGCCACCATAGTGGGCTGAGGGCAGTACCAACTGGCTACATTCTAAATATTCAGCACTCTGTTGGGGAGGGTATGATAGTCCTTGAAGGACTGTCATCCCTTCATTTCCAACCCCTTTTCCAATAGACCCCCCTCTTCTTAGCCCCTTTACTTAAGTCTTGATGGTAACTGAGCTGCTTGTGTCTCAAAGTCTCTCAGTGTGGAGCAATTTCTCGTTATTCTGAAATAACTGCCATATGGCATGGCACTGACTAGGGTTCTATGGTGGGCACTGTCTGATCTTAGAATCTTATTTGTGGCTGTGAGTTTACAAAAGCTTTTTGTGACCACCTGTCTGCAATTGTTCTTTGATTGTATAATATCCAAAATATTGAACAAAAGCCAGACACTGATGATCCTGGCACTGAAATCCTGAGGGACAGAATCCTGATGTGTTATGGCAAACCTCATGACAGCCAGATTCCCCACGGTATGGCAACCTGGAGTTGTCTATATATATATATATATATTGAGATATAGATACATCTATATATATATATGTGTGTGTGTTATATATATATATATATATATTTATTTACCTATTTACTGAAGGAGGGCAGCAGATCCATTGGCAGTGTAGCCCTCTACCATTGGGATTCTGTCTGCCAAGATTTCGGTGCTGGGATTGTCAGCGTGGGACGTTTGGATGTTGGGATCTCATAATATAACCTTTTCATACCCATACCACATTGTCAATGCATCTGTGCCAGCTGATGATGTGGCAAGTGTATGGATTAGCTATTTCATTGCAGACAAGATCTTGTTTCCATAGGCCCAAGAATGAGTTGGCAAAAGAGGGATCTATAGAGGCCCCTATCCCATTCCACAAAATTGTAAACTCTACATTAAATCAAAGTAATGTTGACTTAAAATAAAAGCTGCTAGTGCTTCCAGAATAAATGGAACATGGAACAAACTGTATTTTAGGTTTTGTTTTATGAAGAAATCACAGGCATTAATTCCATTTTCATGCCTAATGGAGGTATATAAAGGACATCCCAGGTAGTCCTCATGCCACTGAAAGCTACTGAACTTACTTAATGTGTCCCAAACCACTTATACAATCCTTAAGAAAAAATCCCCAAACTTAGATAAGTGGTCAGTAAGACAATTGGATGGCTCTGTGGAGCTGTCAGATTTTTGTGTACCTTGGGTAAGGCATCGAATATGGGGACCACCAGATGTTCTGGTGATAGGAGTCCAAACTTGGCTTCAGTAATAAATCCATTTCTTCTGGCATTTTTCAACAATTCTAACAACTTCACCTTGATGACACTTGTCAGACCTCACTTAGCTTTTTATACTTATTTCTGCCTCCAAGCAGATCCATTACCATTGCGCAATCTCTGTATTGGGTCAAGGTCATAAGGACAATGTTGGCCCCCTTACCCACATGTTTTACTACAACATCATTAAAGCAGATTTTTTCTTATGTACAATTCCTGATTATTTCACAAATGTTCAACTTCTTTCAGCACCACAGTTTCAAATACCCTAATAATGACCCCTATGGACGAAGCCTATACATATACACAGCACATACTGTAGGTTTCACTGTGACCAGCTGCCATACATTCGTTGTCCTGCAGACCCCCACTGCATTCTCTATAGGGTTTTGGGCCCTTTGTGCACATGATCCCCTGTCCATCTGTGGCTCTGGGCAGACTAAGAGAGTAGCTGGGTGCATTGCTCCACTTAGCACCATGCAGAAAGGAATGGCAAGCCAGAGAAGAGGGGTGCAGGTTATGTGGGCAGGGATCCTGCCATAGCTGTTACATGCCCCCTCAGTTCTGCTGTGGCCAGCCATGGTGGGGTGAGCGACCCCCCCACCCTTTGCTAAGCTGCACCAAACCTCTATGCTTGCTAAAGGGGGGTGGGCTTGACCATTGGGCACGTGCCTGGAATCATGTCCCTTTAAAGAACTTCAGGATTCACCATGTCCCACAATCCCCTGCTCCACACAGTGCAGGGGATCCACTCTGCTGGTGTACACCATCCCAAAAGCATCCCATACCCTGTTCTTGCTGCACTCCTATACACTGGTGGGGTGGGGCCATGAACAGGTGGCTGACAATTGTGAATGGAAAACCATGTAGACCTGTCCAAGGGTGCGGATTGGGTATGTGCCTCTCACGTGCACTCTACTCACTATAGTGCATAGGCCCCACTGGGATTAAAACTCACTGGACAGATATTAGATTTTTGTTTAAGTTTTGTCTGTCTCATTCCTTGAAAATCATGACCCGTTACATTTTCATTAGCTTCTAAACTACAAAGTCCCTCCAAGGCACCCAAGTTAATGATGTCTTGTGAAGTCCATACCTTTTTCTCCAGATTCTTTACAGGAATATTCTGTGGAGATGACATCTGTGCTTTGTTATTTTTGTAACTGATCTCCACAAAGCTAATGGAGGCCATGGCATGGACTATGGGGGATCCGTATAGGTGACATATACATAATGAGTGACTCTTTTGTTTATCTCTTCTATTATGGAATTTATGGAATTTATGGAATTGTATTTGCAGTTCACATTAAATGTCTTTTCTCTATTAATATATATATATTAAGTGGCCTATGCAACCAGTAAGATGTTATGCTTGTGCAACTGTGTTATTTGGATTGGCCGTTCGTGCTCTCCACTCCAGAGGAATTACCACCCTGTAGGGGTACCAATTCAAGGAACCCTCAAAGAGGGTTCCACCACTAGAGATGCCGCAGGATGATTCCCTTGGCTAAAGGTACCTTAGGAAACATCCCAAGGAGAGAGGCAATGCATATTTGCTACTCCTTTGACCTCCGTGCAGGTTTTACCATTTGCTTACTCTGCTTACTGACCTCCGTGCAGGTCCACTCATTGCTTACGCAATTCATTTGCTCAATGGTTGCTACTACCATGTCTAACCTATGTGAGGGTCCCAGCACTCTACGCTTCATTCAGCTCCTCCTCACTTGTTTTCTGGGGCATGTCAGCCATAACTATTCCATAGCGCAGGGCCTCCCTGCAGCCGACAATCTCACTGTGCACCTATAAAGTCCGCATCTTGAGCGTGCCTGACTTGGGGCAGGGTCCTTCTCACCTGGCCCATAGCTAGGAATGTCCTTGCTTTTTTATACATTATGACTCTTTCTTTGTAGCCAGAGGCTCTGTCAGTCTGTTCTTTGCAGCCTGCTGGGGCCTACCTCCCCCCCCCCATCACACACCTGCCTTGCTGTGGTTTGGCCTCTGCTTTTTTCTGCTGAACTTCTGTTTTCTGTTGTCCTGTTTTTGGTTTGTATTGTCTGCATCCGGCCATGTGCTTCTTTTTGTTGCTTGTTCCCTGTTCTTCTGTATTTGTGTGTGTTTTGTTTTGCTTTCTTTTGGGGGGGCTTCTGTTTCTAAACTCCTTGTATTTTGCTAACCCAGAGCTCATGATACTTACTCCCATTTACTCACAATGCAACTGCAATCATTGTCTGTGTGTTTTAACTCAAGCTGCTTCCCTGCAGCTCTCCATGCTTGCACCTTAATTGTTTTCACCTGATTCAGGCTTACTCTGAACCCTAGCCGATGCAGCTCAATCCTTCTTCATGAACTCATACCACATACCTCATTGCTGCTGTTTTCACTGAACTGCCTAGCCAAAGTGCTGCTTTCAGAGCGTTGCCTCCCTCCAGTCTTTGTTCATTCAAATTGCTACCCCCGTAACTCATAGTTACTCAATACTGATGCTGCTGTCTTATGTTTGTACACTGCTATTATACTCTGAAGGTCAGCTAAGCTACTGCTGATGCTGTAGACTAGCTTTAATATCTGCATGTGGGTCATGACCCCTTCCACACTTTCTTGTTTTTCCTACGGTGAGAACTTGGAGGTGTTGGGAGAGCCATGGCCCTGTGTGACATACTTACCTTATGTTCTAATCCTATCTCCTCCACCAAAAATCTTCAGAGTATTTGTCACCTTTCATTGGCTTCCTTGAATGCCTGACTTCTTCTCTTGTCTCCCTCCTTTTGAACAATGTTTCCCCCTGCCCCCTGCTCCTTCCCCCTTTCACAGCTCTCCCATGTGACCTCTTTTTATAAACTTGCTCCTGCAACTTGCCCTTCTGTACTTCATGTCTCCCTCCCACTATTGCTGGTTGCAGCCCCAACTCCCCCTTTACCTCACTATTCCTCCTCCTCCTCCTTTCAAGCAACTTCTCTCTCTCCCCTACACCCTACGTCATGCCATCTCTGCTTATCCTACTGGAGCATCAGTTGTACTTTATTTGTCAGATTTATCCTCCTTACACTGATGCTGCCCTCATCTGCTTTGTCATCTCCAAGTCCCATTCATTCCTTCTCTTGCACTTATGAAGCCCCATTCCTTTCATCTCTGGCACCTACTCCTGCCCCCCCCAGGAGATCCACAGAGCTGTTCCTGCTCTGTGGTAGATTCCTTTGGGGTGTACTGCTGCCCCCCTCTTTGGTACATCTAATACTGTATGTAGGAGGAGGTGCCAGTCAGATTAACTGGGCTTGAGCACACAGGTTCATGTTGCACGCTCTAGGGCTTTTTCCTTCATAGTTCCCTCACTAGATGCCTAGTGCAGGAATGTCATGGAGTGCTGTGCTTGTGTTCCAGCATCAGTTAGTGTTCATCCATGAATAAGCAACTCGTACTGCACTGCCACCTATGGTTACCCAGTTAGTGGGATAGTGTAGCAGCTGAGTTCTGTAGTTTTGTATTACACATGTCTGTGTTTTATGTCAGACATGACTGAAAAAAGGAATTGTCCCAGCTCATGTTCTAGTTAACAATAAAAATGAAATGAGGCTGCTCCTTTCCCTCTCCTCAGGAGGGGAGCATCCTATGTGATGCTTGCTTCGCCTCCACCTGACTGGTGTACGATGCCCTGAGCTTCCCAATCCATGATGAATGGCACTATCAGTAGCAACTGTGCTGCTGCACCTAAGGGCAGGACTAGTTGTATTTTACTGTAAATCTTATTTATTAATTTAAAAATATGGCCCAGTGAACACTGTGGAAGTGGACGTACTGTACATTCCGTGGCAGGACTTCATGCTTGCTGCGGTTGGACTAGGAGAAATTCTGCAGCAAGTCTGTGATGAGCTTTACATTCTGTGGCAACTCATATGAGGCCCCAAATGAAATCTAGTTGTCCTGAAAGAATGCTCAGAAAAAAAGCAGCATGAGACAGTGTAGTAGATGCACAGGTAAGGCATTGCAAAGCAGTTCTACTACCATGATTTGGACTGGAGGTAGGGTATAGGGAACTGAAGGGTTATTTATTTTTTACTGCACTCTGTTTTTATGGTTTCTGCCACCTGCCCTATGCTGGTATACTGCAGCAATACGCCATTACAGCCAGGTTGTAAAGCAATGCTGCTCCAAAGGCCTCCTCCCTCCCACCCGCTTGCTCAAAGCCTCCTGTTGCCAGTTTGTGCTGTAACGCTGCTCCAGTTGCTTCCTCCTGCTCGCCCACATCCACAACAGTGGTGCCATTTGTGCCAGTGCTGTTTGGCTTCCACAGCTCCGCCTCTCTCACCCTGTAAGAAGTAACTGCAAGGCTAGAGAGCAGATGGACTATTTATTTTTAACTTTTAATTTATATATTTTCATCATGTCATAGTAACATGCACTTATAATAACAGAACATACGCTAACAATGACTAGCAGGTAACATTGTCTGTTCAACTCAATTTAAAAAGAATTAAATAATAACTATATTGCTTTCAGACAAGAACATCCCCCCAAATAGATAAAGGAGTAATATGTACAAAAGAATAAGTTTGTAGGAGTTCATACTCTCACCACAGAATAACTGAAGCAGTCAATACACAAAACTTCTCTCCCACTCGCGGGTATACAGAAATACTGTGGGGGGTCATATATATAGGAACTCAAAATTATCTTAAAAAATGTCTGGGCCCAGTCAAGTTAACATTTAACCCTGTGCATGTATTAAATTCATAATAGTCACACAGTGGAAGAAAAACCACAACAGTTAATAATACAGTTCACAAACTGAGCAGTGCTAAGGCACCAGTATTAACTAGTTGCTTTATATACATATAGGAATTTCCCAGCTGTAAACAGGAACCTATACTAGAAACAAAAGGATTCGAAACAGAATTAAAACATAAGCCTGCTAGCTTAAATCACTGCCCCTGAAGCATCCAAACCATAGTCCTTGAGAATCGGTGAATCCACATTGTGTACATAGGGGAGCAGACAGTGTCCCGTTGTTTCAGTCGGGCTCCTCATCAGAACTCTGCTCAGAGGCCTCAGTTTCCAACTGTGCTAGGATCTTTTCCATAAATCTATTAGCCACCTCCGGATCTGTAAAAACATACAGTTTTTGATTATTAGTCACCTGCAGCCTTGCTGGGAATATGAGTTGAGCTTTTACCCCTTTGGCCAGAAGAGTTTTCTTTGCTAACTGCAACTTCTTTTTCTGATCCTGGGTTTGAGAAGACAAGTTGGGAAAGAACCCCAAACAGCTGCCCTCCCATACTATGTCTCCCTTACTCCTGGCCACTTGTAACAGAGGTATCCTAGACTCCGGGGAAGAAAGACTTGCAATGGCGATCAGCGGACATTCAGCAGAGCCTCCACAGGCCCTGAGATGGAGGGGAATGGCAAAAGCTTGCACCAGTTGAACTCCCATATCTTTTGGCAGCAAGCCCAAAACTTCTAAGATCAATCTCTCCACTGCAGCTAACAGTTCCGTACGGCTTGCCAACCGGGGTGGGGTGGGGGCCTACAATTCTAATATTTCACTGTTGGAGACCATTCTCCAGAGTCTCTACCTTGGTCCATAGAAAATTAAAATCCCAGATCAGGCATGCTTTAATCTCCAACTGACACTCCGAAGAACTGGTGTGCTCTGCAATCATCGACTGATTAGCTGTAATTTTGCCATCAAGTTTGGTAAGCTTCTGATCCATTGTCGCAAGACGTTTATTAGTTTCATCTCTGGTTTCTTGCAGCTTAATGAGTAGAGTCATGATCTGGGTTAAATTCAAAGATGGCAATGGGCCTCCTGGATGGGCTGATGCACTGGATCTAGGCTGAATTAGGTAGTATTCGAGCCCCAGCGTAGTGGCATGTTGTTGTTTTTTTGGTCTCGTAAACTGAGATTATTCGGTCACCCCACCACAGTGCTATAGAACTAGATTGAAGGCAAAAAGTTATAAAAATAAGCAGTTTTCCTCCAATTTTGCAGAGAGCTAAAAAGATCATGTTCACCCTGTTGGATGCTCCGCAGCCCACCCGCAGATGGACCATTTTACATTAGACACAAGTCCATAAAGCCTCATGTTTCATGTTTTTGCAATAATTGCTAATACTTTTTCATTCCACAATTCTGCAATCAGCAAATAGAACAACATTTTTTTCATGTAACAGACTTCCTGAAGTTTCCTCAAGGTTCCTCAGTGTTTGCGGAAGGTCATAACGGTCATACATTTCAGGGCTGATTGTCAGTGGATTGGAACGGAGTTGAAAGGATTGACCACTGTAACTTGGGGGGGGGGGGCATATAATGGAGCTGCAAGCAAACTCACACTCCAAGAATTTTAGGCTGGTAATATAGCCTAGAGGTTAGAGTAACAAGCTGTGGATGAGCTTTGTACATGCAACAGATTGGATTTTGATTCCCACAACCTCCACTTATATACTGTGTGACTCTGAGCAACTCATTTAACCTCCCCAGTACTCCCAGGTCACCCCATAAAAACTGGCATTTGTGCCTAGCGGGCCTTACCTAGTTACCAAAGACTAAAATAAATACAAAATAAATTAGGCTTGTTCACAATCATTTTAGCAGCTTAGTTTGGGGTTTCAGTGATGGAGGCCATCTTTATTAGACCAAACATGCTGTGTCTGTGGCAGAGATTTGTTTCTGGGGCAGGACCATGTTACTAAGGCAGTTGCTGCAACTGTAGAGTCACAGAAAACCCAGATCCCTGATTTGAAATGTGTTGTCTAGGATTGGCATACCGAGCAGAAGCTCATTTTCAAGTGTGATCTGGGAGAAGGGGAGGATAAGGGTGAAAAAAATACAACAGTAAAGGTACAAATAAAAAGTAGGGCAAATTACAAGTCAGCACAGAGTGCTAGAAATATTACATCAGCAAATTGGAATGGCCACTGTGCAAGAGTTACAAGATACAAATAAAGTAAAGTACAAAGTAAAAACAATTACCATACTACGGAAAGTAAAATTTAATGAAAGAGGTTACAAGTGGGGTACAGCAGGGCTCAGTCCTTTCTGGGCCCAATGCTCTTCAATTGAATGGCACATGCCTGTGGTTATGTGGGGAAGAGCTCCTCCCCCACATCCTATTTGTGCCAGCAAACAGACCACCACTCTGCTTAGAGCGAGTCGCACTCGCTGTGCTCGCTCCGTGTTGTGCGCTGTGGCTGGATTCCCCCCTCACTCCGTTCTGCTCTGCCCCCTCCTGTTTCTCTTCCCCTCTCTTTTTCCCTGCCCCTTCCTTCTGTTTGTTTGTTTCTTTTTTTTTGGGGGGGGGGCCTCGCACCACAGCATCGCTCAGTTCATTCATCGGCTTTTCTATCCTCGCTACTGCCTGGGGCCTGTCATTTCGTACCCTCTCCAGTATCTTTTAGCTGCAGCTGTGCTCCATTTCCAGCTCCAGCTTCTCCCAGATCGATAGCATTTTTTGGCGGCTTCCTGCCCATTTGCAGTATTATCATCGGATTGTGCAGCCTTTGGAACCCATGGAAAACCCGTTATTTTTCCACTTTGGGGACTATTGTCTCTTTCCTTTCAGAGCAGCATACGCTGAGTTCCGTGCTATTGCTGCTGGAGTTTTGTGGACTTTGCCTTTCCTTGCCTCCCTTACAAAAGCCGCATCACAATGCTAGCTTACACTTTCTGCTCCAGAGCGGGCTGCATCAAGGGTGCCAGTTATAATGCAATCCCAATAGGTTCCTATCCAGCCTCATTTGTGGCACTATTGCTTCAATTACATTCTGTTCATGCTACTGTGCCCTTGTCTTCTGTTTTGTTTACTATTGCTCGATTCTAGTTTACTTGTCATTTCACCATTGTGGGCCTTTGGAGGAGATACTCCTATTCTACAGCTGTTGAACCTTACCGATTTTTATTTTATTGCTTCGCACTGCTACCTCAGGCACCATTGCATGTTTGCTGAGCCTTTAGATCACCTTATTGCACATTCCAGCCTGTATCTGGCAGACTGGATCATGTACCTGTATACTACAACAGAAGGTAATCCCGCAGTCCGTTTTTAACTCCTTTTCTCTATGGGACAGTTCATTCGACATTGGATGGGGCGAGGAATAATGCAAGTACTCTAATCAGAACACCCCTCTATCAGAATGCCACTGCAAATAGCACTCCTCCACCTGAATAGACTCGCATTTTGAAGCCTGTATTTTCTAGCTGACCACTTATTGTGACTGCTCTGTACCCTGTTTTCGCTTATTGCAGCACACACAGTAAGTAGCAATCAGACCCTAGTGTAACTAACTATGAGGACTATGGATATATCTATAAAATTGCAAGGCTTCTCTGACCTGATAAATACAAGTATAATCTTCCAGACTAATAATACATTGAATGCAAACATCTGGTTCCCTGACTTCCTTGCATGGCAGACACCCGGGAAAAGGTTTTGGAGGTAACTGACACTATATTTGATATGCTGCAGCATTGCTATCCTGCATCTTATACTGCGTGATCATATTCTGCTATCCACTGCAACTTCAGTTTCAGCCTCTGGCATGCTTGCTGAGCTGGGTGGCCCTCTGTGGCAGTACCGGTCATGCTAACCTACATGGGGTCTAGCTTGACTCACTTCTTTCCTTCAGCCTGGCCTACGAGAGGTCTGGTTGTACCACTGGTCATGTGAGGGCCTCTCCTAGCATGCTTCACAGCTTTGCTGCCCGGCATGTGAGTCCTGGTTCTCTAGCATTCGTGAGGCCTCATTGCCACTTTCTACCCCTTCCTTCCACTTCCCTATATGGTTCTGCTGTTTCTCATACCCCATGCACGGGTCTAACTGGGTGCCTTCCCACTGCTCTCTTTGGCCCTCCATCTACCAGAAGCCTGCACTCCAAGTCATTTACTCATCCGACTTCTCAGGAATGGATACACCACCAGTTATACCATTGCCTTCTGTCCACTACTCGGATCCTGGACCCTGCAGCCCTTACCTTGCTGTTTACATGTGCTTCCACTTGTCAAGGATACGTTTCTTCCTTCGACTGGACTACTACTGGATTACATCTCGGAGATTTGTCTCCATTCCCTTGGATGCACCTTGCCATACTGATTCATCCTTCGAAGTCACTACTACTTCTGTTAGACTTCCCAGCCGAGCTCTATTCCATACTGCCTTCCTTATCCTAGTTTAAACCTAAGACATGGCTACTACAGTTTCTGGATGCTTATTAGTTCTGGTCGTGCTGCCAACTCATCAACACAGGTCGCTTCACCACATAATTTTATCCTCCATCATCAGGATGTGACAATCTACAGTACCCTTCTACTATTCTCATAAGTATGTCTCAATATTTTTACACTGCACAGAATTGACTCAGGATTATGCTACCATTTTTAATACCATTTACAATCTATTCCCTCCTAATTCATCGCTGTTTTTGCATTACATGCAGTTCAACATTATTCTTACTTTATCTACCACTGCTCTACGACCTGCCTCGCCCACCAGGACAGAGGTCCACCGCATCGCACAATGAAGACCTGCGCCCTTCCGGGCCTGGAGGTCCCTCAATTCTTTTATTACTACTCCATAATCACCTGCTTATATGACCTGCCTCACCCATCGGGCATGGGGGTTCAACTATTTCTACTCTATACCTGCCTTGCTCTGCTTCTGAGCCTGGAGGTTCGCATATTCTACAATACGCCTGCCTGCCATCATGTCTGCCAGCCTTAGGAGTGACTTTCTACTATGGACTCTCATCCAGGATTGTTCATCCTTACGTCATCTATTCTTGAATGCTTCTGCCTTGCCACCTCATTCATATGAATTACTACTTCACTCCTACTGGGACAATTGGTTGAGCCTATCCAGAAGACTTTCATTCTCATGGTTTATTTTCTACGGCTTCTTGGACCCTGTGACAACGCTACTTCATCCGAATCCACTTCTTCAATTATTCCATTTATGACTCATAAGCTCGACTATTCAGGACCAATCAGACTATTCTCACCAAGTCTCTTCTAGCTACTGTACCATTCTGGCTTTGAAACCTGGATACCTATGTCGCTATGCAACTATGTGGCTCATTAGACGAAGCTCTTTGCTTCCTATGCTATTATCATTTCTCATGCTCCTTGCCATATACTGTACTCAATCTATGCAATTCTACTCCTCTGCTACTACGTCTGTATCACACAGATTACTTATTACTACTACTGACCTACGTAGAGGTCCACCTATTTACACTGCTTATATTACCTGATTCACCCTCATGAGGCCTAGAGGTTCATTAAAACTGACTCATCTATTCTACAACTTATTTCACCCTCGGGATCTGGAGGTGCACCTACCTTACATCTACCTATTCGCACTATGAGCTATGCCTGATTCATTCCCTACTTCCCACTCCAGCACAGAGATTCCTACTGCTCCACCCTCTCCAGATCCCGCAGCATGTGCCCAGTTCCTGTGCTTCATCGCCAAGGCCTTCATTTGCAAAGCTTGCCAAGTGGAACATGACCAGCTGTCCTGCTACTCTGTACTTGGACACTTAGCCTTTTAGTACTGGTTCTCCTCAGAGAAGATGTTCTCACCTGCTGGAGTGCTTTGCCACTGCAACCTTGACGTTTCAACTTCTTCTCGACCTTGGATTCAAATCTTCTATCATTCTGCTCTGGACATGGATTTTCAGGCTAGGAGTTTCTAGATGGATGCTGCTCTGTTCACCCACCGCTTCCGACTTTAGTACTTTTAATTTTTCATTTCAATGGATCAGGATCTACAATTTGGATTTCGGATTAGCCGATTCGATTGATATTGTCCTTTAGGATTACTCTCCTTCAGTATGCCTAGAAGGACGGGCAAGTCATTAGCCATGGGTCCCCAGAGGTTTCCCCACGGGGGGGTTTTCCTCTCCTGCATGCTTCTGGTCACACTCTCTGGAGTTGGAGGAGGTAGTCATACTAATCATTTCTTTTGGCAGTCTCATCCTTCTCGACCACACATCCTTCCATGGTCGGTTACAGAATAATCATATGATATCATTATTTTTTGGAGGGGGTCTCATACTACTGGACTAAGTATCTTTCCTATGGTGGGATACAGAGAAAGGCCAAAATATCAAGTCATAACAAGTGACTCATCAGTTCAAGCATCTAAGCACCTTGCATATACTATCCAGCTCACATGTACTTAATCACTGACTTGCTCATGTCTATGCCGGAGTACGTAAGCACTAATCATTTCATACTAATAGTACCTTGCAAGCATTGTCCTACTTACTGGTCTGGCCTCTGTATCCAAGCACCACCTACATCATTCAGCTACAGTATGTAACATAAGCACTGAGCTATGAACCACACATAATTGAAGGGCTCATGCCCGTGGTTATGTGGGGGAAGAGCTCCTCCCCCACATCCTATTTGTGCCAGCAAAAAGACTACTTCTCTGCTTAGAGCGAGTCACACTCACCCTCCATCCTGCCCTGACACCTCCTCCTTTGCTGGCACTCTTATCCCACCGGGGGGGGGGTCTCGTACTACTGGACTAAGCATCCTTCCTATGGTGGGATACAGAGAAAGGCCAAAATACCAAGTCATAACAAGTGACTCATCAGTGCAAGCATCTAAGCTCCTCGCATATACTATCCAACTCACATGTACTTAATCACTGACTTGCTCATGTCTATGCCAAAGTACGTAAGCACTAATCATTTCATACTACTAGTACCTTGCAAGCACTGTCCTACTTACTGGTCTAGCCTCTGTATCCAAGCACAACCTACATCATTCAGCTACAGTATGTTACATAAGCACTGCGCTATGAACCATGCATAATGTATTCATTTGTGACATTGGAGTGGACATGCAGGGCAAGATATGTCTCGCTGCAGATGAGATGGAGATCTGCACAAGGGTGAAAAGAAACCAAGGAAGAAGTTCGGATACTAAAGGAGGTCACAGAGATACTGGTGAAGTGGTCCAAGATCTGGCAGCTAAACTGCAATGCAAAGAAATGTAAAGTAATGCACATCAGGATAAGGAACCAAAGAAGCAGTAATCACTGAGGGTGGGTGCCCATATAAATTTAAAAAGCTGCTGATGCCTCAAAGAAAACTTTGAAAAACATAATATTTAGGTACAATTAAGCTTGTATTCCACATGTACTCAATGGATTTATCCTCCCCATTAATCATTACTGAGAAATGTGCCTGGGAACATGCTCTATATCCCTTAGCGCTTCATCTGCCTCTTTAGCTTACTCCCTAAATTATGTCATAGTCCTCTGTTGTGACATCACAATCTGCCGCCATGGTAGTAATTGTGATGTCACAAATAGAGCATTATGACCTCAGGTAGGGAGAAAGCAACAGGAATAGAAGAACTCTTCAGGAACAAAGATCCTGTTTTCAAACAAGTATTAAATAACGGGGAGGAGAAATACAGAACTAATGTGAAATACAGGCTAAATTATGTCTTAATATTATGTTCTGTAAAAGTTGTCCTAATGGCGTCAGCTGCTCTTTAAGGTTAGAGATGCCCAGAACTCCAAGGAGAATTTTGACATGGACAAGGTTAGACTTTCTTGGCTTGATTTTCAAAGGGAAATCTTTGACACAAGGTGCCTACACCAAATGGGTATGACACAAGTGGCTCCTTGCATCTAAGTTTGCAGCAATCCTGATTTTTGAATGCAGGCTGCATCAAAATTGGGATACCATGGGCCAAAGCCACTCTGCACCACCCTTGCAGCAGAAGTGCCCATGCACCAGGTTGCATGGGGGCTCGTGTCATGGTGGGGCTGCACCATCCCCTTTTTTGGTATTTTAGAAGCCCTGCCATGGTGGCAACAGGGGGCTCAGTTTAGACCAGAGAAGAGGTGGTCTAAGGGCCATGCTCCACTGCCGTGTAGGGCATCAATTGAGAGGGCTGCAAGGATGAAGGACTGGGACCCAGTCTTAGGTGGGCACAGCCCTAGCACCTGCCCCATAGGTGCCAATGACCCTAACACTATAGGCGGGCAGCAATCTGCCTTCACGCGGGGTGCCGAGTACCAGGGGACTATCAGCCTGGGGACTGTTCCTGTCCACCACTTGCACAGTGCAACCTGCAACCACTGCTGCCTGTCTATGATGCTGTGGGTCATTGGTACCTATAGGGCAGATGTTAGGGTTGTGTCCACCTGAGGCCAGGTCCTGGTCCCTTCCTGCCAAACCCCCTGTATCAGGGCTGATTGGCTGTCTACACATGTGCAGGGCACCCCTGCAGGGTGCCACCTGATCACCCTCACATTGCAGCCATGCCCCCGTTGCTCACTAGGCCACCCCTGTGCCCCTTCTGCCCCAGTTCCCTCCTAGAAGGCATATTCACTCCCCCCCACCTTCGCTGTCCCTCTAGTGTTGCACCAGGCAGGGGAGTTGATGGACCCCTCTATCAAACCCCGCAGGAGTGCTAAATCTTTGGGACAACCCTGCAGCTGTGGCAATTCTCAGAGCTTTGGTGTGGGGACCCTCATTTTTATAAAATAGGGTGCAGGGTCCCTGATGCACCCCAAGTTTGTCGCTCTTTGAAAATCAAGCCCTCTATGTTTACTTTGATCTTTAGGAGAGGAAAAAGGTTAGAAAAGCTACAACAGTATTGGCACCTGATTTTCTTAGAAAAGGTTAGATCACTTGTAAGTCTCAGTCTAAACTTTGCTGAGCTTTGGCAGTAGTTTGCCGAAGAAAAGTTTACTG
This sequence comes from Neoceratodus forsteri, assembly GCA_016271365.2. Lineage (NCBI taxonomy): Eukaryota > Metazoa > Chordata > Ceratodontiformes > Ceratodontidae > Neoceratodus > Neoceratodus forsteri. The sequence goes on along the minus strand of CM057449.1, from coordinate 1,266,878,702 downwards.
CAGCTTAGATTTCCTTAGACAGGATTGTTTGTGGCCCTGAGTGGGACTGGACTTATAGTTCATTGACTTCTAAATCTATACTTTTACCCTCTGTACCATACAGCCAGAACTGTTGTTAACAGCATAGCTATGACCTCCATGTTTGCACTGTTTATCCTAGCTTTTCTGAGATTTTCCCACTGGCTACCTCAGTTCTCCTGAGGTAGATTTGTCTTCTTTTCTTTCAATCAGCACTTATTATTAGCTTGAATTATCTCCTCTCACACATTTAAGTGTAAAGCTACTACACACATTTAAATGGACTTTTTTAGTGTGAAGTTCAAAAACAGGGTTGAGAAAGTTGAACAAAATTCAGTTCATTATGTGATACACAGCAAGATGAATGCTAGTCACTGTACTTATATAGCACTATTTTGTGTTGCAACGTGACTTACTGTTGTATCTAAATCTTGCTGTACTTGCTTATATAATTGTCCTCGCTGCATAATTCTAAGTGTATACTACTGCACTGCCAATGTACCACACTTTCTGGGTCGTCACTGAAAAAGGGACTGTCTTGTCTCAGTGGGCCTACCCGGTTACCAAAATTCAATAAATAAATAAAAATAAAACCAGAACCTATCTTAAAAAATGTATAACATATTTTTCAAAGATTCATCTCAAAAAGCACAAAAGGGAGCTGCACTCACCTCCCTTCCTTGAGGACCTCTCAGCAATTAAGGGACATATTTCGGAAAGCTACACACATAAATGGACCCATGCTCACAGGGGCATCAATGCAAACACAGCTTCTTCTATTCTTTATTTAATTCCCAAACATGATTAAAATAGAGCACAACAAGCAGAAAAATGTGCTAAAAGTCTGGCATGGGCCCAACAAATGCCAGCTCAGCGTGTTTCTGGATCAACTAACATTTCATGCTTTGTGCATCCTCAGAACTTTTATATCCATTTATGTGTGCAGCTTTCCACAACCTCGTGGAAGGGAGGTGAGTTCCCTTTTCTGCTTTTTGAAATGAGTCCTTTCTGGAACTAACACCACCATGTCAGGGAGTTCCCCATTTTACTATCACATATTTTTCATAGACCTGTTGTCAAATGAGTCCTGAACCCTTAACTATTTGCATCTGTAATATCCCACTAATATTGTGGGGGACATCATTTGTAAAGTGGCACCTGTCAGACCCAGGGATCAACCCTTGCTTGGTCTTAGATGCAGCAATTCTAACCCTTACACTCATAACAGCAACACAAATTCATTACAGTTTTTATGAACACACGAACATACAAAATACCAGCAGAATCAAGCCACACAGTCTATCATGCCTACTCGATTGTGCAGCTAGTCCCTCATCATACAGCTGCCCAACCCCTCCCTCCCCTTCCCCCAGTCATTCCCACCCTCACTGTGTCCCAACCCCTCTTGAAGCAGCCCACCATCCTACAGGAAACCACCTCCTCAGGTAGAGTGTTCCACTTGTCCTCCACCCTCTCTGTGAAGTAATGTCTCCTGAATTCCCTCCTGAATTTTCCCCCCTCCAACCTCAATTTGTGGCCTCTAGTATCCCTCCCCCTTCTGATCTGGAATATCTCTCCTGTATTTGCCTTGCTTATCCCCTTCAGACACTTAAAGGTCTTGATCATGTTTTCCCTATCCCTCCTCTCCTTCAGGAAATACATGTTAAGCTTGTTCAGCTTTTCTTCATAGGATTTCGCCTCCAAAGCCTGGATCATGTTAGTCGCTCTGCGCTGCACCCGCTCCAACAGTCTGATGTCCTTCTTCAGGAACGGGTGCCAGTACTGCATGCAGTATTCCAGGTGTGGCCTGACCAGTGACCTGTACAAAGGAAGGATCACCTCACTTCTTCTAGAGGAGATCCTCTTCACTATACAGCCCAGCATCTTGTTGGCTTTCGCTGCTGCCTTCCTAGATTCTTGATGTTAAAGTACATTTGAGAAAAATCAGAAAATGTATAATAACTTATTAAATGTTATTGTTAAAATATTTTTTCAACTTGTTGAACTCTACACTCTGCCTCTAATTACCTATGAACAATATACATCTTTTTATTTATTTTTTTAGTCATTTCTCTTTTAGCACTTTGATTAAATTACTCATAACTACTAAAGTGTCAATAAGATTGTCAAAACCTTTTTCTGCTAAATCCATTCTCTATTTGTCTCATACTAAAAGCCCAAGAGTTTCCAAGCACAATATACATCATTAGATATTCAATATTTAGAAAAGCTGAGAAGAGCTGGGGGTCCAAGAATTTCTATGCTCTGAAAATGTCTACGTTTTTCTAAGCACTGAAATCTTAGACATATCTCAGAAATCCTCAGGCTGCTAAAGAGTTGTAACCATTTTATGAAAAGATGGGTGTAACATTCTACACAGGGGATTCTGGAAAGCACTGCTGAAGTGAAGGACGTGCAGGTTATGATCTCAGATAACCTTAACTCAACAGCACAGTGCAGCGATACTGTGGGCAGGGCAAACAGGATACTGGGGTGCATTGGAAAGAAACTCACCAGCAGAGGCTGGGAGATTACTGGGGCAACTGCAACTGAAGTACAGAGCAAGGTTCTGAAATCTATACCTGCGTAAGACTTTCGGAGGGTAGAAGCAGTGCACAGAAGGTCAACTAAAAGGATTCAGAGGAAGGGGAAACAGCGTACGAACTGAAGTTGCAGGACCTTGTCATGTACACACTAGAGACCAGGAGGGAGAGGGGTATGATTGAAACTCAAAAGTACCTGCATGGAATTAATAAGTTGGATCCCAATGACATTTTTACCTTAAGCAAAAACATTTCAATGTTTGTGGAATAGCAATGGGGTATATAGTGCTTGTGTTACTTGTAGTACTTTTTGTGGCTTAATTCTATTCCTACCCTTGAATGGTAGGTATGTAGGTAGCGATTTGAGTCAGAAGAGTGCCAGAGAAGGAGGAAGAGATGGTGGTGGATGAAAAACACTCCCTAAGCAAGGGAGGTGCGGTTATCATAGGGCTTAAAAAGAGGTTGCGGGAGGAGCTATTCCCCACACTGAACCACGGGCATAGCCCTCCCATTCAATGTTTGGGAATAGCAATGGCGTATATAGTGCTTGTGTAACTTGTAGTACTTTTTGTGGCTTAACTCTATTCCTACCCTTGAATGGTAGGTATGTAGGTAATGATTTGTAGGGAACAGAAGGCCCAAAAAGATACCTCCTCCACCTCATGGTGAGTATGATCCCCTGGCACTCAGGAGAGGAACCCCCCCCTAGGTGGAGGAAACCTCTGAGGACCCATAGCCAGAGGTCTGCCCATCCTCTGGGCATACTAAAAGGTAAAGGACCTAGGTTCTAGTAACCATAGCTAATTGAAGGTTGGAGAGCTGTTTGGAGAGACGATGATCCATCCTACATCCATGACGATGCTAACTGTACAATGATTCTGAGGTTGAAGAGTAGGTCTTCTGCATGAGCGACAGCATCCGAAGTATGAAGTCAATCCAGTTGAAGGAGGGCAAAGGAAGTCCAGTCTCCAAGATGATGAATGGTGCTTGTCCAAAGTAATTGCAAAGGTGTAATGAAAAGAGGGAGCATGACTGAATCGATAAGGTACTAAAATGGGAATGGTGGAAATGCAGTGGTACAATAAGTCACTGGTGAATGATCCACTTGTGAAAGGTATGAATATCAAGGTATGGTCTGGAGGCAGAGAATTGAGTAATGAATGAGAAGTTGCTAAGGAAGCATCCATGAAGTAGAAAAGAATAGGAGAGAGTCATTGAGTGCCCTGGAGATGCTGATTTGTTCTCAATCTGAGGATAATACCGACTGAATGATGATCCTTAGGATAGAGGGTACTTCTTTTCTGAAAGGACAATAGAATCCTACTGTATGTGAGGAGCAGGTCCAGTTAAAGAAGGGCTAATGTAATCAGTATTTCCAAGGTAATGAAAGATGCATGTCCAAAGAGATTGTAGTGGGGTAATGAGTTGGGAGAGCATAATTTGATAGATATAAACCAGACAGTACACTGTGGCATTTGCGATGATTTGTAAAGTTCTGGTGACAGCTTCAATTCATGTAAGGTTTCATGTTCAGAGTAGTCTGGCAGTAAGGAATCAATTAATAAGTGATAAGTCACTAAGTAAGCATCCCTAATGTATATAGGAATTGATTGGAAATTAGGTATGAGGGATGGATGGTTTCTTTAGTCACGAGATCTGTGACTTTATAAGTAAATGCTCTGCTGGTATGCTGCCCAATGTAAGTGTGGCTATTTTTGGTGTGATAGTCTAGGAGATGCACTGGGGTGGCATAGGTTGGTTCAGTGTACAGGTAATCCTGATGCCAAAGTATGGAGAGAAGCTTGAAGGCAGATGTAATGAGAGTCTGTAAGCTGGATTGGCAGTGAAATTGATTAGTGCAGGATACGATAGAATCGTAGTGCTACTGCTGAGTAATACTGAGTAGGAGGCAAGGCTGAGTTGGTGAAATTTGTCTTGATTGTATATGAAGTGCCAGTTAGTATTTAAGACAGCCTGTTCTCAGTGATGGTCTTTTATGGCAGAACTTAACTAAGGTAAATTGAGAAAAAGAGACTGAAGGTTCCGCTGGAAGAACTGTTAACCTGGCTTCAGGTACTAGGTGAAAAAGTGTGGATGAGTGTAATGCGAAATAGTAAAGTCCAGGAGCAAACAATGATTTGGATGGCATGGAGTTAGTAATCAGCTAAGCAGTGGAGGTCCCCCAATGAATGTTCTGGAAGATATCTGTGAAATTCAAAAATGAGCAATGTCTATTGAGAAGTAGGAGTCAAGTAACTTGGTGAACAAAATGGTGTTGGAAGACTAGGCTGAGAAAGAAAATGGATAATGTCCTTAATTGAATGGGTTATCTTACGATTCCCGGTATCCATGGATTTAAGTCCTCTCCATGTAGAAGGAGAGTCATGGTGATTTGGATGGACAGGAATTGGTGGGTATATCCATTAGAGATGGAGAAGATCTTATTATCCAGGCGAATGGGATTACATGAATGATTGTGAACTGATTGGGCAGTACAATAACATAAGAGTCTATGAGGCATGTAAGTCAAGGAATGTTTGCTGGCAGTAGTATTACTCCAGAGTAATAAATTAATGATCCAATGAGTAGTTGAAGGGTACTGTTAGGATGACCAGAGTAAGAGTAGGAGATGGGTCATTTGGAAGAGCAGATACCTGGGTAGGAGTACTGGTTGGAGATAGGGTACAAGGCCCAAAAGTGCCACAGCAAACAGCACAAAGCCCAGAACCTGCAATGCAAAGATGAAAGGCAGCCATCAAAATGGGAAGGAAGTCTGGAGTGGATCCTGAGGAACGGAACAAAGAATCTGGGGAAAGCTACAGACCAGGCGAAGCCGGATGACATCCAGAGCAGGAAGGTACAGGACTGGGCCAATTTCACGGTGAACAGCAGCGAATTGCAGGAGGGCAGAAGCAAGTCATCAGATGATGATCCACGGAAGGCCAAGGAGCCAAGCAAAGCGCCATAGCAACAGGAGTCCCATATCTGATGAAGGCTGGAAACCTGAGAAAATGAGGGAAGACACTGGAGCAATGAAGGATGAGGTCTCAAATCTGCAAGTTCATGTAGCAGCCAGACAGGGGTCAGCAACAGAGAAGTCCATGAGGAATTCGACCTGGATTGAGAGAGGGACTGAAGGAGCTGGCAGGATCCATATGATGAGAGAAAGGAGGCCAAAGGGGTTACAGAATGAAGGTCCATGGAAGAGCGGGATGGCAAGTAGAGTCAGTCAAAGCAGAAGGGTCCAGTGAACGAAGGGAAATGGTGAACTGGCAGGATGGAGGCAGGCAAGTCAAAGAGGTTGAAGTCGCGGCAGGAGTAGGAGGTCCAGATCCAGAAGGGTCATGGCATCGGGCAGCAGGTGGTGGAAAACACATGTGAAGCTGCGGTATGGAAGGACATGGGTCAGATGGGTCTGAAGAGGCAAGATGATCCAGGCTGGGTACGGCCAGGGAATGAAGAACAATGAGAGAACTGGTTGAAGATGTTCCATTCTTGAATAGAAATGGCAATCTGCATTGGTGTAGATGCAAACAGTGGAGACGATCCGTGCTGTGGGATTCCAGAGTGGATGGGGGGGGCACCACCACCCTGGAATGATTAATAATGATCTGACAGGTAGGAACCTGCTAACTGCAAGATCAGAAAGTCAAGCCCCACCCCCACCAATTTGCCCAGGAGGATGGAGCTGGCCACCATGTCGAAGGCCTTGCCAGCTTTGTTGACAAAGACGGCTGCAGTGATCAGGCTCTTGTTCATCCCTTTCAGGACAGTCATTGATCCACAGAAGGGAAGAAACTGTTGAGTGGGGTTTGTGAAAGGGAGAAGGAAGGGAAAGGGAGAGGACAGGGGAGTTTAGGAAGATGGTAGCTGAGGGAGAATAAGTTTTATTTTGCACTTTAGCCAGTGCAGGGACAGAAGAGATGGGACTAGTTCTCTGAAGAGGAGGGTCATCCCCTTTGTGAAGGGTAAGACTTTGGCTTGCTTCCAGGCACAAGGAACTGGGCTGTGATGGAAGGAAAGGGTATGAAGGGTAGCAGCAGAGACAGCAATTGTATGTAATCCAGATCCAGAACATCAGGGCTGGTGCCCCTAAAATATGCAATGCCAACAGAGTTGCAGCAGAAGAAATGGGGAGGATGAGAAAGGGTTTGGGCTGGTCAGAAAAGGAGGAAAGGAAGGCTGGTAGAAGAGTCAAGGGAAGGAAGAACAGCAATTGGAGGGAGTGGAAGGTGTGGGGAGGAGGAAGAGAGAAGGGGGAAGGATAAGGGAGAGGGCTCAGGAGGTGAAAAAATATTGAAAGATACAATAACCTCCACTGAATCATAGCTGGGGAGTTTTTCAGTTTGCAGACTGGGATCGATAACTGGGTTGGAAAGGGGAGGAAGGGAGTTAGAAAAGTGGAAGGGAGGAAGAACAGCATGAGGAGGTGGAGGGTCAAAGATGGAGTGAATCAGTTTACAAAATGTGGTTGCTCAGGAGATTGTTAATGGCTGTTTTCCAGTGTGCCCTGTGTTTAGCTTATTACCTTTTGACTTTGCATATATAATGATTTTATTTAACTTTGCTATTGTATTTCTTATATTGCTGTATTCCCCTTCCTCACCGGAATCCCCTTCTCAGGGTTACACCATGAAATGAGCCACGGCTCAGTGTATCCTTAACAGGCAACGAATGTAACTAATTAAAGAAAACAAAATACATTTTGCAGAAACATGTACTATGAAAAAGAAAGGTCACAAAAATCTATATTTTTCTGCTAATTTTTTGCACTCCCCCCTATCTAAATTGTGCCTCCTTCCACCTACCACCCATCTTATCCTTCCTTGTACCTGAAACAAAGTCATCTGCAGGGGCTTGGCCTTGTGACTCCTCTAGGTTTCAGTTACCTGACAGTAATAAAAAGACCCGGTCATAAGCCCCCGCATCCTATGAACCCCTATGCAGCAGAGTGAGGAGTGCTGGGATGCATGAAGGCCCTCCTTCATAGATTCAGAAGCGTCTGCTCATCCAAATGCAGTGGTGCACCACCTACACAGTGTGACCCTGATCCACACATCTACGCTGGCAGTCCGGGTCCTCGAGGTGGCATACTGCACTCTGCTGCTATCCTCAATGCAAGATACATGCTGTGGAAGTGGCTGGGAGGGTGCAGAGGCTATGTAATGCTTACATTGGCAATATGCTTTTTACATCACACTGCTGAGATGCCCCAGTTTAATTTGACTCCAGACAGGCCCCTTACACAGTTGCCTGCAGCCCTCTGATAAGGTATGGAGGGCTGGATGGCTGTGTGGTGACTCTTTTACAAAACAAACATTTCATTTTTTGTCTAAGGGAATATGGCAATCCAGGTGAACTGCTGTATCCCACAATCCCTGTCCCTGGGCATGACAGGGGCTCTACACTCCAGGCAACCTTGGCATCCAATTCGATGCTCAGTGCTTAACCTAGCTCTGCTCCCAGAATACCCCTACCACCAGGTGAACCTCAAGACTTACATTCAGGGGAGCAAGGGTTGAGGATGCTTCCATGTGTGGAAACAGACGGGTTGGGGGTCCACATGTTGCCAATGTACAAAATTTGTCACAGTACATCAGCCTCATTGTGGATCTGACTTAAATTATGCCTTGCGGTATAGCCCAGCTGAAATGCACAAAACTCACTTTCGGTGGCAAACTGCTTCAAGGTCTTTGCAGATTTGCAGCTGAGAAGACTAAAGCAAAAGGATAACAAGTGACTTGTTCAGGGTCACACAGTGAGCCAATAGTCATGGTGGTGTGTTCAACCCTGGGATTTTCTAATACATGGTTCTGTATTTTAATCACAGGGTGACACTGCCTTTTAACATTATATAACAGCTAGCAAATAACCTATAAATGTGCATGTTCAGAAACTGTGCCAGGATGAAGTCTCCATGGTACAGTTAATTCTTAAAGATTAGTGATTTAGTGTTTGTGCGCTGTCTTTTCTGAGGGACTGTGATCAGTTTACAGTTAGGCCACATTATGTCTGTCTCATCAATCCGTATTACTGTTTTAAAATGAATCAGTCAGAGAAAATATCAAAATGTGCAGCAAGACACTCTAAGAATCATGGCAGACAGAGTTTCAGCCCAACACAGCACCGTCTGCTACTTTACTTTTGCAATACAGACACTTAATTAGGCTTCCAGGAAAGATACTTCGTCTTTATTGATTGTGGCAATCAGAGGCATAGGCACTGCTGTTCAAAAGCCCATGCATTCAGGTGTCTTCTCAGAAAAAAAAAATGAATACCATTACCAGCTGTGCCACCTCTCCCCTCTCTACATTAAATTAATGATGGCAGCCACAACTAATCGTACCAGTTCTGCCATGTTTGTAGTGATCCTACCATATACCATCTGAGGCTGTTCTGAGCCTTTTACCTCTCTGCTGCCCATGAGTGCAACCCAACAACTGCTGACTGCAACATTTCTATTGTAAAATATATGCTAAATATGCATATCTTAATTGCATTATTCAAAATAATTAGCTAATATATTTTTGCATAATGACGAGGTAAGCAAATATCAACGTAGCTTGGTGTTTCTTTCTAGAGCAAGCCTGGAAAATTAATAGACTCCCAATTTCCTAATTATCTTTTTTTTAATTTAGAACCCATACATTGAAATGTTATTGCAAACTCTTGGGCATACAGTAATTTAGTGTTGCCCCATGAAATCTTTAAAGCACCTGTGTCTTTTACAGAAAAATAAAACATTATTCTTTCTGCATTAATGATATTGAAACATAATCTTCTGCAGCATGCTTCATAATTCAGTAGCTTCATTGAATCTTCCTAAGCGATCACTCAGCAGTGCTTTAGAACAGTCAAACAATCACCTTTCTGTTTGCCTACAGTCTCTCTCTCTCTCTCTCTCTCTCTCTCTCTCTCTCTCTCTTTCTCTCTGCCTGCCCATCAGCTCTTTGTGATAAAGCTGCTTCTGCAGTCTCTGGTATATGACTACTACACCCTGCCCTCAAGCATGTTTGCACCCACTATTATTGTCCTTTTAAAGAGTTTGTGATTCAACTGGGGACACTTTGGAAACTATGCACTGTTCTATAGTTGCTCGATATCCTTTTCTGCTTTTATCTTCCCCATACTCTCCATTACTGAGGATATTTGCAAGGAAACAGGGGCGGTATATTTGAGCAGTTTGTGCCATTCAACCTGGGATGTTAGCCCTCAAGATGTTACTTCGTCTGCAACCCTTATGCTGGAAGCAGTGGTCTGTGCAGCACAAAGCACTTTGTACATGAGCACAAGACAGGGTTGGAGAGCATGCAAAGTGAAAGGTGGAGTGGTGCACACTTGGTGCAATGGTACATTGGAAGCTTGGTGACGGCGTTAATTGGTTGTTTGCATGAGACTATTTTAACACTTTGCAAAAGCATTTTTTAAAAGTGTGCACATAACTTGTCTAAAAGAAACTCTTTAACAGAGCCCTTTAAAAGTCACTGATGCTGCAGTTGCGAACCAAGGGAAAAGACAAATGCTTATAACTGTGCTCTCTGTAGTATTGTAGATGAAGGTTGGGGTGCTTTTTTTATTTGAAATCTGTGCAATAACTGGACCTTAATATGATGGCATGGGTGTTATAGGCCATGGTAGAGGAGTGTACCAATGGCATGCTTGCTTCACAAAACACTGAAAATAATTTATTTCACTCCAGTCAAAGGTGTGCAGCATCCTCACTTCTCACCCTTCTCACATGTGGATCTGGATTGTTCTGCTGTACTACACAGCCCATAGTCTTCATCTACTGTGAGGAGCAATGTTTCTTGATAATGACATGTAGATGGCAGTTAATGATATGATATATAGGATTTATGGCCTTGCATGTTTAGTTGAGTCATTGGCATTTTATGGACCAAAATTGCTGTTCCGCACTTCAGTGAAAAAGAGTTTGCGCCTCTCAAATGGCTCAGTTTCCACACAATACAGATCTTATTTGCGTAAGCGATCAGACCTATGAGATGGGCTGTCACATGTGTTTGTGCTTTGTGCTTCTCTCACTGGGTTGTACCAGACAATTGATAGTGCTTGGAATCCTAGTAGTTTCCTCTTCCAATATACCTTCTGTGGTCTAGCACACACACATTCGTACATGCTAACAGACTTTTGCACCTGTGTTTGTGCACCTTTCAAATATAAGGCCCATAGATCCTTGTCCTTTCGACTTTCTAGGCTCCTGTTGATTATCTGCACATGATGTGGCATCTGTTTGTGACATCATAATATTTTTCTAGGATAACCAATTGTGTTTCATAAACTGAGGTGTATGACATCACATGCACACAGGCAATAGGAGCAGACTGAGTTTAAGGGACAAGAATTCTATTTACAAGTAGCTGTCTGGAATAATAAAGAAATATGTGTGTGATATTGTATAAGCAGAATTGTGTATAAATATGTTTTTTTGAGTTTTTCCAGAATGATACGGGGGGCTTGATTTTCAAAACCAAAACTTTAGCACAAGGTGCCAGTGCCAAATGACTTTGATGCAGGTGGCACCTTGCATCAAAGTTTGTGGCCATCCCAATTTTCAAACTCAGACTGTCAAAATCAGGATACCATGTGGCAATGCTGCCCTGCACCACCCTTGCAGCAGAAACGCCCTTGCACTGGGTCATAAGGGGACTTTGGCCATGGTGCAGTTGCACCATCCCATTATGCAGAATTCCAAAAGCCCCACTGTGGTTGCAAGAGAGTGTTCATGTTAGACCAGCTAGGAGCTAGTCTAAGGGTCCTGTGCTACTGCTTATCAGGGGGGTAGACCTGGTAAGTGGGGACCTTGGGCTGCTGGAGCAGTGCAAGTGCCATGGGGGCAACTGGGGCAACTGGGGCAAGGCAGCAGTGGAAAGGATGTGAGGAGGCACCCGGCAGAGATACCTTGTGACATGGCACAGAGCTGATTGGGCTGGGTAGGGGGGCATGGCTAAACCATCATGACCCATATCCCAGTTGACAACAGCCTGGGCACCGGCCCCTTAGGAACCTGGTCCTCTGCATGCAGCATGTGGCAGTGGGTGCTGTTTGCAGGGTGAATTTGGTGGATGGGAATGTGCCCCAGGCACCACAACATTCCCCAGGTACATAGACCCCAGTGTGGTAGCTGGCTGATGCTCGACTACACTGCCAGACAGCATGGGTCCTGTAGGGCAGGTGTCAATGCTGTTGTCAAATGGGGTCCGGGTCATGATGGTCCGGCCATGCTACCCCTCTACCCAGCCCGATCACATCCAGGCTGGCAGTAAATCTTAGAGGTTAGAGCAATGAGCTGTAAATTAGTTTGGTACATCCATCAGACCTAAGTTTGATTCCCACAACCTCCACTTGCATACTGTTTGACTCTGATCAAGTCACTTAACCACCCAGTGCTCCTGGGTCACCCCTGAAAACAGGCACTTGTGCCTAGTGGGCCTTACACTGTTACCAAAAGAATAAAATAAATGTCACATCACAGGGCACCTCTACCAGGTGCTTTCTCATGTCTCTCCCACTGCTGCTATGCCCCCCATGGCACCAGCACTGTTCCAGTGGCCCCCAGTCTCCACCTTCCTAGCACAATTATTCCCCCAACCTCTGCAGTTCCTCTTGGCTTGTGCTGGGTGGGTGCTTGACCGAACCCTCCATCAAACCCCTCAGGTGCGCCACATGTTTGGCACAACCATGCCACAGCTCTCTGGACTTTGACACAAGGACCTCCATTTTTATAAAATAGGGACCTGGGTCCCTGACATACCTGGAGTTTGTTGTAGCCATAGATCACCACAAAATGTGGTGATCTAAGGGCCACTGAAGATGAAGTCCAAGGTCTTTAACACTTCTTTGTTTTGTCAAAGCAGACAAAAATAGAAGGACATCCTGAAACACATGTTGTTGCCACAAACTACCATGTGCATGGTCTAAGTCACTCACAAAATGGCTTGTGCACTCACAATTTATCAATTACAAGTGGAAGTGACATTTATTACAACAGCATAAATAATTTTAGGTAACAAGTGTCATGAATCCACTCCTGGGGGTTAGGGCCACTGAGCTCACAGTGCCCACTCCTAAATGCAGTCCATGATGGGGGGGTACCCTCCTCATGTCCTCTAAGACTGCTTGCTAAGGTCGCAACTGCACCTCTGCCATGAGGACCCAGGGTGTCCCTTTAACTCTGGATAAGGGTACAATACCAACCTCGTGTCTAGTGGCCAAATATGAACCCTTCTTGGTTATTATACAAAAGGAGAGGGGACCCAGGCATCACATTCTCTTTGGGGGTAGCAGCGTGTTCCTGATTTGGCCTTCTCTATACAGGACATACAACAACCTGGTTCAGAATCCCTGCAGACTCTTCCCAGTGACTTTCATATTCTCCCTATCTTTACAGATCCTTTACAGATCCCTTTGTCGATTTGGTTGCTGATGGTGACAACACCTTAGCAATAACAGTTTGTCACAGATTATTATTACTGTCCCACAATTCACACACAAATTATAAATCTCACTCAGGCAGGATATCTTTAGAAAAACAAATGTTTTACTAAAATAAATAATCATGCAGTTACGACTAAAAAAAAACCCCACTAATTTGGTCACAGAATACAGAAAAAAAATTTAAAAATATAGATGAAACGCACCATCACTGTTAGTTAGAGTCTACCTAAGATGCACAGTAACTTAAAAACCAAAACAATAAATGAAAGTTTCAGTTTCATTGGTCTTGGCAGCAGTTTTGTTTCTTGTGTGTCAGGTGAAGTCCAGATGAAAAGTGTGTTGGCAGCCACTGAGTCTCAGCAGTTTGGCTTCTTGTGTGTCAGGTGGAGTCCAAATGAAAAGTGTGCCCAAATGGCCTGAGCTGGGACTTTAAATATCTTCCATAACTTGCAGTGTCATCAATTATTCCAATCTAAAGAAACAGGTCTATTTCCCGAGAGTAACTACTCCATTTGGCCAGGAGATGTCACTGTTCCGCTATTCCAAAATCTCAAGAATATCAAAATCCTGAAACATGCAATTAACATGGATATGACATTTAGAGTTTAATCCTTTTGAAGTCCCCTGTAGACAACTGACACCCATAAGATAAAATTCACAATATCCTGTCATAATGGTCTGCCCTATTTGTAGGCACCTCTCTGGTCGGAGGGGAGAGTTGCTCGTCTCCAGGCTGACTTGACTAGGATTCATGAAACCTCATCCCCCACCCAGGGACCACCAGGGCCACTGCCACTACTTCAGAGGTTGCCAAAAAAGAGGAGCGGTTGGACCAAGGTGGGCTCAGGGAGGGAGAGGGTGGTGGAACAGAGGTACATTCCCCCAGTTGTACCTCTCCACAAATCATACACTCTTCTGGTGGAGAGTGGTTCCTCTATGGAGGCACCTGCAGTAGAGACCAAGGAGGATTCTGGGAACCTCCACAAAGGAGACCCACAGAAGGGTGGCATGGGACCCCTCGGGGAAGGAAACAATTCCTGGTGGGGGACTCAATCGCTAGGGGAGTAGATCTGGGGGAGGAAGGGGAGAGGGAAGTAAGGTGCCTGCCTGGCACCATGGCTAGGAGGGACAGGGAGTGAATCCTCAGGATTGCAGGAGCAGCTGTACGAGGGTGGGAACTGGATGTTATTGTCCACCTAGGGACAAATGACCTGGCTGTGAATGGGATCAGAGCAGTACAAGAGGAGTTTGAAGAGTTGGGGAGGGGTCTTAGACAAGTAGCACATACAGTAACCTTCTAAGATGTGCTGCCTGTCTATGGCAAGGGTGATCCTAGGGTACTCCATTCCATGGGATTCAATGAATGGTTACAAAACTGGTGCAGAGCTCAGAGTTTTGTGTTCATTGGGGACTGGGGGTCCACCTGCAGGGATACAGACCTATACTGGCATGATGGTCTGTATCTATCTGGGAAGGGAACCAGAAGCCTAGGTGATAGGTTTAAATGCATCATTGGCAAGCATTTAAACTAGCCAAGGGGGGAGACACTGAAAAAGAGCAGGGAAAACCCAGCCTCCCCCCACAAAACACAGTAGTTAGAGAGGTAAACACCAAGGTAGAGAAGTCAATGGGGAGCAGAGCAGGGGTAAATGCAGAAAAAGGCAGTAAGGACAGGGATGGGGCTAAAAGGGGTAAGGCCATCAAAACTGGAGGGTGATGAGTACCAATGCTCATAGTCTGTGTAACACGTTCCCTGAACTAGTGGCCTTGATGGAAGAGGGACACCTGGATATTGTGTCAGTCACAGAAACATGGTGCACTGAGAACCATGACTGGGATGTCAACATACCAGGGTACACAATCTACAGGAGAGACAGGTAGGATAAAAGAGGAGGAGGAGTAGCTGTCTATGTAAGGGAAGGGATCAAAGCAATGCAACTAAAGTATAAACAGGGGTTGTATACAGACCCCCATCTCAGGGGGAGGCAATGGACAAGGAAATGATAGAAGGCATCCTTAGAATGGCAGAAAAGGGGGAGATATTGTTAATGGGAGACCTGAATATGCCAGGTGTTAGCTGAAGTACCCTGGCTGTAGCCAAATCCAAAAGAAAGGTTATTCTGGATGCCCTAAAGGGGGCATGCCTCAGACAGCTAGTGGTGGAACCCACTTGGGAGGGAACAATCTTAGACCTGGTACTGTCAGATGGGGATGGAGAAAGGATCTTGGATTTAGAAGTGGGTAGCCATCTGGGAACAAGTGACTACTAAACAGTATGGTTCACAATAAACACAGCCATAGAGTCAAGCCATACAAAAGCAAGAGTGTTGGACTTTACGAGGGCTGACTTTGGGGAAAGGGGAGAGTGCCTCAGAAAAGCACTAGCAAACGGGCAAGAAGGAGGGGTGGAGTAACAGTGGGGAAAAATCAAAACAGCCAACACAGAGGCAGCAAGCCTTTATGTGAAGCAAATCAGCAAAGCAAAATGAAGTGAAAAAAACACTACGGTTCTCAAAAGAGGTGGCAGGGAAGGTTAAGGAGAAAAAGGTAGCATTCTGAAAGTATAAGGAAACACAGAAGAAGCAGGACAGAGAACTGTACCAGTTAAGGCAGAAGGAAGAGGGGAAGGCAGTCAGAATAGCAAAAGCCTAAACTGAGGAAAAGATAGCCAACTCAGTTAAGAAGGGGGATAAAACCTTTTATAGGTACATTAGGGAGCGAAAAAAGAGGAGGGATAGTGAGGCTTAATAAAGAGAAGGGAGGGTGGGCAGAGGGTGACAGTGAAAAAACAGGGATACTGAATGAATACTTCTGCTCAGTATTCACAAAAGAAGAGGAAGGGGAAGTACCTAAATCAAAGCATAGAAGCACTCTGGATAGGGAGGTTGAAACCAGTCCATTCACAGAAGAAAGGGTTCCGAAAGAACTCTTAAAACTGAAGGAGGACAAAGCAATGGGGCCTGACGGAATTCACCCAAGAATTGTAAAAGAACTAAGGGTAGAACTAGTGACACCACTGACTACCCTTTTTAACAAATCATGGGAGGATGGTGTGGTACTAGGGGACTGGAGGAGGGAGGACATGATTCCTCATCACAAAGGTGGGAGCACGACAGAGGCAGGAAACTACAGACCTGTTAGTCTGACCTCAGTAGTAGGGAAAATGATGGAATCACTTCTAAAGGAAATAATTGTTGAGTCCTAGAGGCCAGTGGGGCACAGGACCCAAGACAGCATGGATTCACAGTAGGAAGGTCATTGCAGATGAATCTAATAGATTTCTTTGACTGGGTGACCAATGTATTAGACCAGGGAGGGGCTGTGGACATGGCCTACATAGACTTTAGCAAGGCATTTGACACAGTCCCACACAAAAGATTACTATACAAGTTAGCTAGCCTTGGAGTGGGTCCCAAAGTGGTAGCCTGAGTAAAAAATTGGCTGGACAACAGGATACAGAGGGTAATAGTAAATGGAGTTCACTCTGAAGAAAGGGGGGGTTACTAGTGGGGTACCACAGGGTTCAGTACTTGGACCAGTCCTCTTTAATGTCTTTATTAGTAACATTGCAGAGAAACTGGAAGCAAAAGTATGTCTCTTTTCAGATGACACAAAGATCTGCAACAGGGTTGATACAGAAGGTGGGGGGTGGAAAGGATGCAAAGGGACCTGGCAAGGTTGGAGAAATGGTCAAATGTATGGCAGCTTAGATTCAATGCAAAGAAGTGCAAAGTAATGCACCTGGGAAACAAAAACCCAGGGGAAGAGCACACAATGGGGGGGGGGGGGGTGAGATATTAACAACAATAAAAATGGAAAGGGACCTGGGGGTGGTCATATCAGATGACCTTAAGGTGGGCAAGCAATGTGAGAAGGCAGTAAGGAGGGCTGGTGGGATACTGGGATGCATAGGGAGAGGCATCACTGGTAGAAAACACAAAGTTGTTATCCCTCTGTACAGACAGTTGGTGAGACCCCATCTGGAGTACTGCATCCAGTTCTGGAGACCACATCGCCACAAGGACATAGACAGGATGGAGGCTGTCCAGAGGAAGACAACTAAAATGGTGCAGGGTCTGTACCAGAAGACATATGAAGAGAGATTAAAGGAGCTTAATATGTATACCCTCGAGGAGAGGAGGGAGAGGGGGGACATGTTAGAAACTTTCAAGTACATCAAGGGAATCAATAGAGTCCAAGAGGGTAGTATCTTTCAGAAAAATAGATGTGCAAGAACAAGGGGACACAATTTGAAGATAGAAGGGGGATGGCTCAGAGGTAATATGAGGAAGTATTTTTTCACAGAGATGGTTGTGGGTACATGGAACAGCCTTCCTGAGGAGGTAGTGGAGTCAAAAACAGTGGGGGAATTCAAGAATGCATGGGACAGGCATAAGGCAATTATAGTGAGGGGTAGAAGGAAGTAGACTGTAGATGAACTAGTATCTGCAGCTTATCCATTAGGTAGATAAATAGGCAGACTAGGTGGGCCAAGCGGTCCTTATCTGACGTCAAATTCTATGTTTCTATGGTCACTTGCTGCTCGAATCCTGGCTAAAACATCCTGGGCTTTTAACTGGCTTCCTCCAATTAAGCTACAGGGAAGATCCTGTAAGGTTTATGACTGTACAAGCTGATTTTATTACCTCTGTCTCTCTTGGTTAGTTAACTTAGGTGAATACCCTTTGATTAGCTATTCCCAAGCCTTTGACAATAACTTGTCAGTTTCTTGGCAAGCAAGCTGGTCTTCAGGTTAAAGAAAGGTCAAACATCTTTTAAAAGGAATCCAGTCTGTCTCCCTGGGTGCCTTTGTATTAACACTGGCATTTCTTGTGGCATGTACATGTTCACAAAATTATAATATATATATATATATCTATATATATATAGATATATATATATATATATATATATATATATCATAGTGGCACAGTCATGCCACTATAGCTAGGTTGAGTGGCCAGCTACATACTAAAGTCAAAAGTTTGGACATTAATAACTTTGGACCTGTTCAATGCATTTGCCTGAAATTTGGTACACACATTGGGGTACACTAGATCTCTTGATTTTCCAAATTGTGTTTGTGTCAGAGTGCTGGTCTTCGTGTATGAAAGCGCTGAAAAATGCAAAATTATCCATTTTGGGAGGCACCTTTTGGCATTTTAATGTGGTCCTGCATGGCTGCCATGTGGTGTGCCACTCTGCAAGATAGCTCATTTAAAAGAGCTTTGGTGGGTGAACATGCTGCTTTTTGTTTGGTGAAAAAATATTAAGGCATTCAAAAGTTATGGCACTTTTAATTTCCCATTATAAGTCAATGGGAAAATGTATATGTATATCTTGCGATCAAAGAATGGGGGTTCTGGCCACCTGGTATCACCAGGCGATCAAAGAATTTGCAGACTCACAGTTCAAGAATCTTTTTCTTGAGGAATTTTCTAAATTCTTTGACCGCGAGGTCCGCCATCTTGTTTTCAGCTTTCCAGTCACACAAACACAAATATCTCGGCTTAGGGGTCACTTCTGAAGTACAGCTTTGGGGGGTTTTACTCAGGGGACCCTGTTCTATCGGGCCATGTCTTTGGTTCCATACAAATTGGTCAAAAAATAGAGTTATAAGCTTTTAAAATCTTAATTCATGGCTCCCTAACGATCTTTGATCACGAGCCTGCAAATTCTTTGATCGTGAGATTCTTTGATCGCGATCTTGTATCGTGACCTAAAACACTAATATCTCGGCTCAGGGGTGGGCTAGGAACACAAATGAGGCCTTGTTTTGCTCAGGAGGGTCCGTTCAGTTGAACCATGCCATTGGTTTGGTTCAAATTGGTGAATAAATCGCGTTTCACCATTTTTTATTCTTTGATCGTGAGGCTGCAAATTCTTTGATCGTGAGATTCTTTGATCGCAATCTTGCATCATGAGAGAGGGATGAGATGGCTAAATTTAAAAATCAATTTTCTCAGCCCATGGGTGCCCTAGGAAGTCAAATGAGGACGGGTATTACTCAGGGGGCTTCGTTCTGTCGAACCATGGTGGTGGTTTACTGCAATTGCTTCTATTTTTTGATTTATTACATTTTTTATTCTTTGTTCATGAGCCTGCAAATTCTTTGATCATGAGGCTGCAAATTCTTTGATGGTGAGATTCTTTGATCGTGCTCTTGCATCGTGAGTGAGGGACAAGATGGCTAGATTTTTTATAATGGAATAGATAGGGAAATGTTGCCAATCTTTGACATTGAATATCTCAGAAATGGTTTGGTCTTTTTACGTGAAATTTGGAGGGAAGAAAGGCAACATCCCACAAATGTGCCTTTTAGTAGACTGGTCAAAAAATATTACAGGGCGGCAAAGTTATGGTACTATGAAGTTGGCGCTTTTTCCCGTAGGATAACATTACGTCGTCTGCCATGTTACAGGAATTATGTGCCGCGCTGCTGGAAAATAACAGTTTGGTCTTTTGGGCTGAAATTTGGGGTGGAGAAAGCCAACATCCTACAAATGTGCCTTTTGCTGGTTTGGAGAAAAAATATTACAGGGTGGCAAAGCGACAGCACTACGAATTTGACAGTTTTTCCCATAGGATAACATTATGGCATCCGTCGCGTCTTTCAGGGCCCGTATCTCAGAAACAGTGCGAGATACGGACTTTTTGCCAAAAAAATTGCTTAGCCCTCCCAAATGGGGGATAAGCAGAAAACTAGCCAGGAAAGTAATAATTCATACAAAATGTAAATTTTTTTCCTACGTCATATGGTTGCTGAGATATAAGCAATTTAGTATTCCAAGTTGTACTTTTCTGCTCCGAAGTCAATTATAATGCATACATTCTTTGTTTTCAATTTGTTTTTTCAATGCAGTTTTTTGGGAAAAGAAGGGTGTGCTCTTTTGTTACTGCTACAGTTAGCATTTCCAGTTGCGCTATTGTCACCATTCGAATCACCATTCCCGTCTACGCCACTGTGTGCATAACAGTTTGCATTTTCATATGCACTTGCATTTCTGTTTCTGTTGTCTTTACTGTTGCTGTTACTGTTGCCATTTACATTTACTATTGCAGTACCATGACCTTATGTGTAACAGTTTGTGTTTTCGTATGCGCTTGCATTTCTGTTTTTATTGGCTTTATTGTTGCTGTTACCATAACCATTTGCATTTACAATTGTGGTTCCGTGAGTGTGTGTGTTACGGTTTGCATTTTCGTACGTGCTTGTGTTTCTGTTTACTTAGGTGTTTTTGTTGGTGTTACTGTTACCATTTGAGTTTACAATTGTGGTACCGTGAATGTGTGTGTTACCAGTTGCGTTCTGTGTGCACTTCTGTTTGATGTCTCCATTTACGTAACTGTTTGCTTCGGCGTCACTTTACGCTTGTGTTTCTATTAATGTTTGCTTTGCCATTTATGTTTGCTTTGCCATGTGCATTACCATTGCTGCTTGCATTTGCTTTGCTGTTCCTGTTACTGTGTAACAAGACATCACGTGGCAGGAGCGTGGGGCCCCGCGCTGCTTCCACTGCATTCCTTTCACTATTTATCATCCTCATTCTCAAAAAGAAGGGAAATCAGAGGCAAAAACTCCATTTAATGCATCAGTTAGGGTTGTTCCACAGCGAAAAAAGCTAGGACATTTGGGATTAGGGTTGAAAGCCCCCCTTGGATCCCCCAGACCTCCCTCCCAAATGGCATCAGGGTGCGCGTTGGGGCCATCGGTCCTAACTCTCACCCTTTCTCCTACTCCTCAGCTTCTTACACATGTGATGGGCTGAGAGTTAGGGTAACAACCTAACGCGCACCCCAATGCCATTTGGGGGTGGTGGGGGTCCAAGGGGGCTTTCAACCTAACCCAAATTTCCTAGCTTTTTTCATTGTGGAACAACCCTAACTGATGCATTAAACAGAGTTTTTGCTTCTAATATATGTATGCATATATACATATATATATATATATATATATATATATATATAAACAGAATTATATCTACAAATAAGGACTGGCAGTTGAGTAACTTGCCACACCAAGCAACAGTTGTGCAAAATGTTGTCAGCCAAATGGCATACTGTAGTAACATTGCAGTATGAAAACAACCTAGCTAAGTCTGGCCTCTGTGTGGTGTGGTCCTGCCCAGATCGTAACCAAGCCTGGCCTGTGAGGAATGTGGTCTTGGCCACGCTGTTTCCATGCTGTAATGCTGCTATGGCCATTGCTTGACAACTTGCTGCACAAATACTGCTTTGTACCTGAAATTATTTATACTCTTGCAATACATTTCACTTCCATTCGCAACTGATATGCTGTGAGTGCACAAACCTTTTCCTTTTTTTTTAATGTAGTACCTCTCTGTTACATGTAGTATGCTTACCATTTGGCTTCCAAGAGTACCTCAATAGAGAGAACACAGTACAGTGTAAAAAACTGTGTGACACTAATGTTAGGGTTTATGGACAAAGTCAAAAAGTAAGCAAATCCAAAGTTAGAGTTCAAAGATGTGTGACTCACATTCGTACCACTACCTGTCAACCAAACTCAGTACACTATCTTCACATACATTCTAATACAGTACGAATATTACTGCACCACTACCTGTGAACCAAACTCAATGCATTATTTTCTAGTCAGGGAACCACAACAATTTACTGTTGCTATTGTTTTTGGCAATTTGTTCTAACAGTATTTTACAAAAAATTAAACATGAAACACATTTAAACTTAACTGACCCTAAAAGTGCTGTTCTGCATGTATAGAACTCCCAATTACACAAAAAAACTCTACCCCTGCTTTTATTTTTTAACTAATTGGTCACTAAAATCTGACCACAGACTCTGGGTACAGGCATACAAAACTGACTGTGCCCCCCACGTAAGTGAAGAAAAATGGCTGGTAAAATTGTTTAAATACCTTTTGCAATGGGCTTGCAAAACCCCACTAACATTGAGCACAGGAGCGTAAAACTGACAGTGCCCTCCACACCTACCTAGGAAGATGGCAGATCAGATGCTTACAATACTTGCTATACTAGGCTGACATTGCCTCACTAGCATTAATCATTATGGGCATGCAAACCTGGCACTGGCGCACACCAAACTAAAAACTGGTTACATAGAATTGTTTAAAGGACAATTAAACAAGCAAACTCAGGGGGTAAAAGAAATCACAAATGCTCCTGCCTAGTGATAAAGTCAGTGATGCTCAGTTACCTGTAGGGTTGGGAAAGTTGTTTTTTCCATCAAAGCAGAACTTCCGTGAAATTTTGCAGCATTTGTGGAAGTTTCTGAACCTCCACCAATGGCAGAGTGGAAAACATCAGAAAAATTTTGGGCAGAATTTCGCAGAAGTTCCACTCACCTAGATGGCAGGTACAGACGAAAGAAAAAAAGCAGACTTTCCTGTGGTGCCCCTGTCCAGTGCTGCCCCCCAGCCCTGCCTGAAATAAAAAATAATAAATGCTTGGTGGCCAGTGGTCCCTCCCCCTACCTGATAACCCACCTGACATTAGTTAAAAAATTGCCCGAATCCTCCATAATTCCTTGTGACTAGCGGTCCCTCCCCCATCCATCACCTGCCCAACATTTTAAAATAAAGCATCCCCTGTAAGCCCTGGTGGCTAGTGGTCCCTTCCCCCACCCAATCACCCACCTGACTACATCATGTCAACATCTCCCCATCCCGATTCCCCGCCATACAGTTACTGACAAAATAAAATAAAAAAAAAACTATTTCTCCCTTGTGGTCTAGTGACCCTCCCTCCCTACCCCAAACCATTAAACATTTATTACCAATCCCTGGTGGTCTAGTGTACTCCCTGCACCACCACCCCTGCAGGTGATGTTCCTCCAGTCCCACCCTGCATATGCTCATTTATTCTTAATATCAGTGGGCTGCTGGTCGCGGAGGAGAGAGGTGAGCTGTGCCGGTGGCCTGCTTAGGTTTGGGATGGGGTAGGAGTGGAGTGGGACTGAAGGGACATTGCCTGCAGGGATGATGGTGTGGGGGGTACATTAGACCACCAGGAATTGGGAATAAAAGTTTGATTAATGGTTTGGGATTAGGGAGTGAGGGTCACTAGACCACCAGAGAGAAATAGTTTATTTTGATTTTATTTTGTCAGTAACTATATGTGGGGGATCGGGATGGGAAGGTGTTGAAATGATGTGGTTGGGTGGGTGACTGGGTGTGAGGAGGGACCACTCGCCACCAGGGCTTATAGGGCTGCTTTTTTTAAAAATGTCAGGCGGGTGATGGATGGGCGGAGGGACCGCTAACCACCAGGGATTACGGGTATTCGGGAAAGTTTTTATTAATTCCAGGTGGGTTATTGGGTGGGAGGAGGGACCACTAGCTACCAGGGATTACCGGGGAAGCTTTTTTTATTTGTTGTAGGGAAGGCAGAATTTCCATGGTAGTTCAGAAAATAATTTCTGAACTTTCGTGGAAGTGAAAGCCTGACTTTCACTTCAGTTCCGCCAGGGAAATTTTTTTTCGCACACCCCTAGTCACCTGGTAATAATCTTTACTTCATTTTCCATTTTATCTAGCTCTTGGAACCCTACAAACATTTCCCCAAAATGTAAACAAGCCCCCCGAGCAGCTCTGATGCTGAACTGCCACTCGACTCACAAAATGGTGCCTATGTGTTGACATGATGATGTCATCAGAGCGACTCCACTCCAATTCTTTCATTGAAACCTATGGGTACTGCTTTTAAATGTTAGATATTGCCACTACATGTACATATCAGCATACATACCGATACTTAGCTTATGCATCAGACTCTGATGTTAACAAAAGAGAAGCCTACCAATCAGCAGGAGCCAATAACTTTGAATATTGAACATAGTCACATATCTGCCAAAGTGGGGTCAATTGTTCACAAATACTGGCCTATTCTAACTAATGATGTTACATCTGTGGAAGTCTTTGGTGAAAAAACATGCATATCATTTAGAAGAGCAAGAAATGTTAAGGATTTTGTTGTACATGTTGTACATAATACTTTCAAACAAGAAAGCTCTACAGTGGGCACCATGTGGTTGCCCCCCCCCCAAAAGGTTTTAAGCAATGTAGAAATTGTAATATTAGTCAGTATGCAATTGAAGATAGTGTGTTCACACATCCAGTAACATTGAAAAAATACAGAATAAAGGAGTATAAAACTTGAAGAACTACATATGTAGTATACACATTAATATGCCCTTGTGATGTGTTGTACTGTATATAGGCATGACAAAACATAACTTGAAAAAATGCATTCAGGAACATGTGAGAAACATAATCAGTGTAAATGAGAACAGTCCAGTAGGCAATTATTTTTGGGATGCACACAATGCAGACACTAAGGGTCTCATGTTCATTGGGTTGGAATGTGCCAGAAATGGAAAAAAAAAAACTCTGTTCCTTTAAATATCAAGTTACCACAGTTAGAGGCTGTGTGGTGGATATGGTGGTTAGAGAGCCTAAAAACAAAAGGTCTGAACGATGTATTGGATCTTACACCATATTTGTGAAAGGTGTAAATGTCAATAATGTTATGCCTAATATTTACAGTTTATTATGGTCATGAAAATTACTACTGTATTGATGGGCACTGAAAGATTGTTAATGTAATATATGAAACATTGCTGATAGAAAATCTATTTTAATTATTGTATTCTGTTATTTTTTGTAGTTTCAAAAAATTCTGAATGTTGATGTAACAGAAAGTTAACTGCTGAATGGAACTTCAAGAGGTTTCCTAAGAGGGGACCAAATGGAATTGAAATAACATCTGATTATCATTTGAAAATAAAGACCTGTAACATGAATTGAACATCACTCCGGAACATAGTATATCGACAGCCTTGGTCAGGTTCATACAGGCAGTTCACCAGGCACTTGATAAAGGCCATTTTACAGTGGCTGCTTTTGTGGACCTGACCAAGGCCTTCGGCTTGGTCAACCATGATCGACTGTTGTTAGAATGATCTAACCTTGGTTTGTCTATGGAGGTTGTTGGGTGGACAGTGAGTTACCTCCATGGTCGCCCACAGTCCATGAAGATCAAGAATACATTTTCTTTTACATTTGCTGTTCCACTGGGTGTTCTACAGGGGGTCAATCCTGGGTCCTTTATTTTTTAGTTTATAGTTAAATACACTGCCTTTAGTTTGCTTTAATACACAAATTTTTCTTTGTACTGATAATGCGGTGAGCCTCACGAGTGGGTCCAATCAGGAAGCTAATAGTAATAGATTGACTAGTGATTTTATTGCAATACAGAATTGATTTATTGATCATTAAGTTGGTACTAAATGGAAGAAAAAACTAAAACAATTATTTTTTTCAATCAGAGAAGAAGATTATGTGATACCCTTACATTACTGATACGTACCCTGAGTGGAGACTGTATTGAACAGGTTACAAGTTTTAAATATTTATGGCTTATATTGGATGAGAACCTAACATATGAACAACATATCAATGCAGTTATAAAACAGGTTCATCAGAGACTTGGTTCTTTATATAGAATTAATTCTATTCTTGTTCCATTAACCTGTTTAATATTGTCTCATAGTTTTCTATTACCACTGATGGATTATGATTTATTATTTTATTACTCTGCCAACCAGGAATTGTTGAATAAAGTCTAGGTATTGACCAATCAAATTGCAAGATTTGCCTCTCAGCTGCCGACTTTAACTCATCACTGTAGTCTCTGTGAATGCCTTGGCTGGCTACAACTTGAACAGAGGTGTCAGCTGCAAACTGGGATATTGGCTAAAAATATTATACTCAATAGGGTTCCTATTGTTTTTCATGCTCTTTTCAAAAAACATACTACAATAGCACAAGCACAGAGAAGATTGTCACATTGTATGTGGTTTACAGTTACTAACATACTACTAACATACTAAAATGCCAGCAGAATAGGCCTAACGGTCTTTCGTGTCTGCTCGTTTGGTCAGCCCCCATCCTGGGTGCTGACCTTGCTGCCCCCCTCGCCTTCTCTGGCTTCTCCCTTCCCAGTTCTGGATATTCTTGCTGCATTGGGTTTTGCTTCCAGAACCCTTCCCCTGTACCTGTCCCACCCCATCTTGAACCCCTCCACCGTCTCTGCCTCCCCCAGCCCCCTAAGCAGCGCATTCCATGGCTCCACCACCCTCTCAGTGAAGTAGCACCTCCTCCTTTCTCCCCTGAATCTTCCCACTCCAGCTTCCACCCATGTCCTCTAGTGGCCCCCTCCTCCTTCCTTCGAAGCACCCTTACTGTTCCACCCCTATTTACCCTCTTCATGTACCTGAAGACCTCTATCATGTCCCCCTGGTCCCTTCTCTATTCCAATGTGTACATATTTAGCTCTTCGAGCCTCTCCTCATAGGTCCTGTCTCCCAAGCCCCAAATCATTTTGGTTGCCCTCCTCTGGACCCTCTCCAGGAGTTTAATGTCCCTCTTTAAGTGTGGCCTCCAAAACTGCACGCAGTACTCAAGGTGCAGCTTCACCAAGCAGTTATACAGAGGGAGTATCACTTCCCTCCTTCTGGAGGTGATCCCCCTAGCGATACATCCCAGCAGTTCCTACAATGAAAACATCACTTGGTCAAAGATCTTTGTTATATACGCTACCACTTGCGTATAATGCTCTACCGCTGGATATAGCTGGAGCAAGTACTATGTTACCTGTCTTTAAATCTGTATTAAGGAAACGCCTTGTTACCAATGCTTACGATTGTATGTCTATATATCTTTATTTGTTGATATTTATTGTCTGATATTTATTGTTATTGTTAAGTGTTCTGATCACCCATGTAAACAGGTCTTTGGCTCATGGACTTTTTCAGATTTTATTAATTTAAGTAATATATTTGTAGTGCATTTGAATATAACAAGATTAATTTGTACATAGCCATGTGCATTAATAATTAAGAATTTGGTGACTATAATTATTTAATAGAATTAACTGAGTGAAAATCATAGAAGGAATTAAATCAGGTCACTTATTTAAATGGGTCCCTTAAAGCTCAAAGTATTTAACTGTGGAGACTGTTAAAAATTAAATTGAATTTAATTACTTATTTTATAAGCATGTGCACTTTATAGCATAAAAATAGCTAAGGGGCTCCTTGAGGTATGTGCCACAGTCAGCAACACCAACACAGTGACCTACATCCCTGTCGAAAAAATTGACAGTTCGCTGACAGGTCGCTATGTGGGTGTGCCTGACACAGGGGCACACTATCTCCTGGTCCTGCACCCCTTCCCTGAATCAACTCCAACATGGAGTTGATAATCTATAGTATTGGGGGTGCAGGGGGCGAAACCCCCTGATAAAAAAACGGACCGTGAGACAATTGTTTTAAGTCAACCACAACTGTGGTCTATTATTACACAGTCGCCAGGATGCCAGGCAATGAAAGTGTTGTCAAACCAGCATTGTTGAGCTGTTCCTTGAGACCACACCCCCTGAGGAAGGCAAGTGCCGAAGTTCTGGGGTTAGTTGTAACTGGCTGGTCAATGGGTTTGGGTAGGTCTTTATCTATTTGTCTGTATGTGCCATTTATACTATTTTGAAATCTTGAATTTGCATTTGGCAAGTTTTGTTGTTAGTCCAATAAATGTTATTTAAATATATTCAAGAATTTTTGCTTATCTTTAGATAGACCTTAACCCATTGCTCATCTTTTTTTGTGTTACAAAGGAAGTTTTTTGATTCAATTGTGAGTCCTGACCGGGTCTCAGTTAGGTGGAGCACCCTCTCGTATTTACTGAGCACAGGTCTTTTTTGCTCTAAGGGCAGCTGACATCTCCCTGAGTTATTTTCGTATCCTTGGGTGTATCTTGTCAAGTTCCATAGCCTTGTCCACCTTCAGAGCAGCAACTCCATTCTGGACTCTTTCCTTTGAAAAAGGACTTGTGTCCACCCCCTATTTCTGCAGCTCCCAGGTGGTCCGTCCCTCCTCCTTCTTCCACTATAAAGGTTGACCAGAAGTACCTGTTTAGATGTCAGCTTTTTCTTGGTCCTCTTCTGCACAGTCCTCACCTTCCAGCCTTCTAATCCTCACAATCCCTCCCCTTGCTTTCCTCTTCTTACTTATGTATCTGAACAAAGTCTTATCCCCTTTAGTGACAGCTTTGGTCATCCTTTCCTTCATATGTACCTGTGCTCCACTCATTGCCTTGCCTGCTTCCTTCTGCTTTACTTGGTATACCTCCCTGTCTTCCTCCCTGTTTTTCCTTATACCTCCTGAATTCCCTTTTTTCCTTCACCACCTTTGCCAATTCCTTAGAGACCAATAATTGTCTATTTTTCCTTCTGATCTTACTCACTTCCTTCGCACAGAGGTGCACTGCTTTAATTATGCCTACATTATTTTTCCTCATTGTACCTCTACCCCTCCCCAGCAATCCCCCTTTCCTTGAGGTGGTTTTGAGGCATTCTACCAAATCTTCCAAACCTGTCCTCCTAAAGACCAGGATCCTCATCCTTGTGTGGTTTGCCTTTGCTCCTGTCTTTATGTTAAATCACAGTGTATGGTGATCGCTGGTATGCAGGGGGTTGCCCACTGTTTTATCAGCAATGCTTTCCCTGTTAGTAAGTACCTGGTCCAGCACTGCCTCATCCCTTATGTGTTCTGTGACTAGCTGCCTTAGGAAAAACTCCTTAAAGGGTCAAGAATGTCCCTACTCCTTCCAAAGCCCAAGTTGAAAGGCTCTACTCCATGACTCTATTCCACATCTGGCAGACTGAAGTCACCAATTAGCAGCACCTCCCCCTTACTTGCCATTTTGATAATGGCTTCCTCAAGTACCTTATCCAACCCCTCTCCCTGTACTGGAGGTCTCTAGACTATCCTGGTATGGATATTGGCCCAAGAACCTGTCTCAGTGTGACCCGCTGCATCTCCAACCCCTCATTTTTGTCTAGGTGCACCTGTACCTTTGTGGTCTTGATTCCCTCCCTCAGATATAATACAGTCCCTCCTCCCTTCCCCTCCCCTCCTCCCTGCCCTGTCTCTCCTGAACAGAGAGTAGCCCAGTATGGCATGTTCTAGTCATGGTGCTCAGTGCACCATGACTTTGTTATGGGCACTAAATCTAGGTTAGTCTCCACAATGATGCTTCCAGGTCTGGAATTTGTTTTCCAATACTTCTTTCATTGGTGCACATGGATCTCTGCGCCTTTCTTCCCCCCTGCTTGCTGCCCTGCTTACCCTCCCATTCCTACCTGTGTTCTTCCCTGAAGCCTCCCCCAACTCACCTCTTCCCTTTTTACCTTCACCATTCCTTGTCTCCTTCAGTCCTCTTACTTAGCTTATCTGAGTTATGCATCCCTTTTCTCCTGTCTTTTCCAAATCCCTGCCTTTCTGCACCCCTGCCCTTGGGGAATTTTTGCCCCTTGGGCAATCCCTCCCTGACATTCCATTATTCACGGTAGGGCAATTCTTGCCTCTCTTGGTTTTACTGCCTTCCCATGCCAAGTTTAAATGCTCATCCACGTAGCATTTAAACCTCCCTCCAAGGACTGCACTCCCCCTCCTGGAAAGATGTAGGCCATCTCCCTTAAAGAGATCAATATTTTCTCAGGCTGGTCCCCAGCTACTGATGTAGCCAAAGACCTTATCCATGCACCATGTCTTAAACCAGTTTTTAAATGGCTTGCTGTGCAGTACCATTGCCTCTCACCAGTCATACACAGGTAACACTTCAGAAAAGCCACCATGCATGCCACCTGCTTGAGGCCCCTCCCCATAGAAACATAGAAACATAGACTTTGACGGCAGATAAGGACCGCTTGGCCCATCTAGTCTGCCCATTTCCCTACAGGATAGGCCGTAGATCCTAGTTAACCAACAGCCTATTTCTTCCTACCCCCCCACCAAGAATTGCCTTATGTCTGTCCCATGCATTCTTGAATTCTCCCACAGTTTTAGACTCCACAACCTCCTCAGGAAGGCTGTTCCATGCATCCACTACCCTCTCTGTGAAATAATACTTCCTCACATTGCCCCTGAACTGCCCTCCTTCTATCTTTAAATTGTGTCCCCTTGTTCTTGCAAGTCTCTTTTTCTGAAAGATGCTACCCTCTTGGACTTTGTTGATTCCACTGAGGTACTTAAAAGTTTCTATCATGTCCCCCCTCTCCCTTCTTTCCTCAAGGGTATACATATTAAGCTCCTTTTAGTGTCTCCTCATCATGGCTTCTCTTGCAGACCCTGCACCATTTTAGTTGCCCTCCTCTGGACTACCTCTATCCTGTCTATGTCCTTCGGAGATGGGGTCTCCTAGAACTGGACACAGTACTCCAGATGGGGTCTCACCAACTGTCTGTACAGAGGATAACAACTTCCTGTTTTCTGCTGCTGATGCCTCTCCTATACATCCCAGTATACCCCAGCCCTCCCTACTGCCTTCTCACATTGCTTGCTAAGCTTAAGGTCATCTGATATGATTACCCCCAGGTCCCTTTCCTTTTTGTGTTTGTTACTACCTCCCCACCCATTGTGTATTCTTCCCCGGGGTTCTTGTTTCCCAGGTGCATTATTTTGCACTTCTTTGCATTGAATCCTAGCTGCCATACTTCTGACCATTCCTCCAACCTTGCCAAGTTCCTTTTCATCCTTTCCACGCCTCCTTGTATATCAACCCTGTTGCAGATCTTTGTGTCATCTGCAAAAAGGCATACTTTTCCTTCCAGTCCCTCTGCAATGTCACTGATGAAGACATTAAAAAGGACTGGACCCAATACTGAACCCTGCGGTACCCCATTAGTAACCTCTCTTTCTTCTGAGTGGACTCCATTTACAATTACCTTCTGTGTCCTGTTGTGCAGCCAATGTTTTACCCAGGCTACCACCCTGGGACCCACTCCCAGGCTGGTTAATTTGACTATTAATCTTTTGTGTGGGACTGTGTCGAATGATACATAGATACATAGATACACAGACAGTGTTGGCAGATAAGGGCCTATGGCCCACCCAGTCTGCCCATTTGAGCTTGTAAGTTCAGTTTGTTTTCCTAGAAGTCTGTTGCCCCTTACCCCTGACCTCCAGAATTCCTTTATGTCTATCCCATGCATTCTTTAATCCCGTGATTGTTTCAGCCCCCACCACTTCCTCTGGCAGGGTGTTCCACTTGTCCACCACCCGTTCTGTGAAGAAATTCTTTCTCATGTTTCCTCTGAATCATCCTCCCTCCAACTTCATCCCATGCCATCTAGTCCTGGAACATCTTTTCACTAAAAATAGTGTTTTCCTGCACCCTGTTCCTCCCTGTAAGATACTTGTATGTCTCTATCATATCCCCTCTCTCCCCTCCTCTCCTCCAGGGAGTACATGTTCAGTTCCTTCAACCTGTCTTCATAGGACTTGTGATGCAATCCATGCACCATCTTTGTTGCCCTCCTCTGAACCTTCTCTACCCTGTCTATGTCCTTACGTAGGTATGGTCTCCAGAACTGTACACTGTACTCCAGGTGGGGCCTCACTAGTGTCTTGTATAGCGGAATTATGACCTCCCTTTTCCTGCTGGTGATGCCCCTGCCTATACATCCCAGCATCCTATTTGCTTTACCTGCTGCCTTGTCACACTGTTTCCCTACCTTGAGGTCATCAGAGATGACAACCCCAAGATCCCTTTCCTGCTTGGTGCATGCTATATCCTCACCCCCCAACTGATATATTGTGCCAGGGTTTTTGTGCCCCATATGCATTATCTTGCACTTCTTGCATTGAATTTCAACTGCCAAACCCTGACCATTCTTCAAGTTTCTGCAGGTCGCTTCTCATTCTGTCTACACCCTCTGGTGTGTCTACTCTGTTACAGAGCTTTGTGTCATCAGCGAACAGTGAAATTCTGCCTTCTAGGTCCTGCGCAATGTCACTGATGAAGATGTTGAATAGGACCCGTCCCAGCACTGATCCCTGTGGTACCCCACTGGTCACTCTTCCCTCTGTGGAGTGACGGCCATTTACCACCACCCTCTGTGTCCTGCCACCCAGCCAGTTACCTACCCACCACACTACTGTCCTGCCCACACCATATTCCCCAGTTTGTGTAATAGTCTTCTATGTGGCACAGTGTCAAAGGCCTTGCTGAAGTCCAGATAGGCCATGTCCACTGCCCTCCCCTGATCCACCTCCCTAGTCACCCAGTCAAAAAATTCAACGAGGTTGGTCTGACATAACCTCCAACTGGTGAAACCATGCTGCCTTGGGTCCTGTAGTCCATTGACAACCAGATGTTCCACCAATCTCTCCTTCAGTACTGCTTCCATGGTCTTTCCCACTACCGAGGTGAGGCTGACTGGTCTGTAGTTCCCTGCTTCCTCTTTGCTCCCACTTTTGTATAAGGGGACTACATCTGCTGTCCTCCAGTCTTTGGGTACCTCCCCTGTTTCCAGTGATTGGCTAAACAGGATAGCCAGAGGTTCAGCCACCACCTCTCTTAGTTCTTTAAGGACCCTGGGGTGCACCCTATCTGGCCCCATTGCTTTATCAACTCTTATTACTTCCAGTTCCTTCAGGACCCTTTCTCGTGTAAAGGGACTTGTGTCCATTTCTGCACCATTCTCACCCCTTGTACTCCCTTCAGACTCATTACCCTCCTCTTCCTCAGTAAAGACTGAGCAGAAATACCTGTTCAATATGTCAGCTTTACTGTTGTCATCCTCCACGTGGCCCCCATCCTCCCCCTTCAGTCTCATTATCCCTCCCTTTGTCTTTCTTTTTTCACTTATGTATCTGTAAAAGGTTTTGTCCCCTCTACCCACTGATTTTGTAATGTGTTCTTCTGTCTGAGCTTTGGCTTCCCTTGCTGACCTCCCTGCCTCGCTTTGCTTCTCCTGGTACTTCTCCCTATCCCCTTCTGCCTGTGTCTTTTGCTAAAGTCTAGGTAGGCCATGTCCACAGCCCTTCCCTGGTCTACTACTTTGGTCACCCAGTCAAAGAAATCTATTAGATTCGTCTGACATGACCTTCCCGCTGTGAATCCATGCTGCCTTGGGTCCTGTCCTCCACTGACCTCTAGGTACTCAACTATTCTTTCCTTCAGAAGTGACCCCATCACTTTCCCTACCACAGAGGTCAGACTGACAGGTCTGTAGTTTCCTACCTCTGTCTTCGTCCCACTTTTGTGAAGGGGAATCACATCCACCTTCCTCCAGTCCTCGGGTACCACACCATCCTCCCATGATTTATTAAAAAGAGTAGCCAGTGGTTTCACTAGTTCCTCCCTTAATTCTTTTAGAATTCTGGGGTGAATTCCATCAGGACCCATTGCTTTGTCCACCTTCAGTTTTAGGAGTTCTTGCAGAACCCTTTCTTCAGTGAAAGGACTGGGATTGACCCCCCTATCAAGAGTGCTTCTGTTAATTGGATTAGACACTTCCCCCTCCTCTTTTGTGAATACTGAGCAGAAATATTCGTTCAGTATCCTTGCTTTTTCACTGTCCCCTCTGCCCACCCACCGTTCATTCTATTGAGCCTCACTATCCCTCCTTTGTCTTTCTCGCTGCTGATGTACCTATAAAGGTTTTATCCTTCTTAACTGAGTTGGCTATCTTTTCCTCAGTTTGGGCCTTTGCTATTCTGACTTCCCTCCCTGCTTCCTTCTGCCTTAACTGGTACAGCTCTCTGTCCTGCTCCTTCTGTGTTTCCTTATACTTCGGAATGCTATTTTTCTTCCTGACTTTCAAAGCCACCTCTTTTGAGAACCATAGTGGCTTTTCTTTCATTGATTTGTTTATTGCTTCACACAAGAGCTTGTTGCCTCTGTGATGGCAGTTTTGATGATTCCCATTGTTGCTCCACACCTCCTTCTAGCCTGTTTGCTAGTGCTTTTCTGAGGCACTCTCCCATCTTGCCAAAGTCAGCTCTCCTAAAGTCCAGTACCCTCACTTTTGTATGGCTTGACTCTGTAGCTGAGTTTAACATGAACCACACTGTTTGATGGTCACTTGTCCCAGATGGCAACCCACTTCTAGATCTGAGATCCTCTCACTGTCCCCTGCTTGAGAGTACGAGGTCTAGGATTGCTTCCTCACGAGTGGGTTCGGAAACTAGCTGTCTAATGCCTGCCACCTGTAGGGCATCAAGAATGGCCCTGCTCTTGGATGTGGCTGCAGCAAATGTGCTCCAGTTAACATCTGGCATATTCAGGTCTCCCATCAATAGTATCTCCCATTTCTCTGCCATTCTAAGAATGCCTTCTATCATATCCTTGTCCATTCCCTCCTCCTGACATGGGGGGTCTGTACTCAACCCCTGTGCGGATTGTGGTGCCCTTTCCAGTCTCCAAGGTGACCCACAGTGCCTCCTCTCCTCCCTGTTTACTCTTTTGTTCAGTTGCTTTTATCCCTTCCTTTATATAGAGAGCTACTCCTCCCACTCTTCTCCCCTGTCTATCTCTCCTGTAGGTTATGTACCCTGGTATGTTAACATCCCAGTCATGGTTCTCTGTGTACCATGTTTCTGTGACTACTACGATATCCAGGCATCCCTCTTCCATCAAGGCCACCAGCTCAGGGAGCTTGTTGCCCAGACTATGGGCATTGGTACTCATTACCCTCCATTTCCTGATGGCCTTACTCCCTTTTGCCCCATCCCTGTCCTTCTTGCCTTTGTCACTTTCTCCATTTACCCCTGCCCTTCTCCCTATCGACACCTCTATGTTGGTTTGCTGCACTTACTACCATGATTATTTGGGGGGCTAGGATTTCCCTGCTCCTTTCCAGTGCCTCCCCCCTTGGCTAGCTTAAAAGCTTGCCAATGAAGCATTTAAACCTATCACCTAGGATCCTGCTTCCTCCCGGTCAGATGCAGCCCATCATGCCAGTATAGGCTACATCACTCCAGATGGACCCCCAGTCCCCAATGAGCCAATACTCTGAGCTCCACACCAGTTTTTCAACCACTGATTGAATCCATGGTGCGGAACACCCAGCCTCCCTATGCCATAGATGGGCAGCACCTCCGAGAAGGTTACTGTGCGTGCTACTTGACTAAGGCCCTTCCCCACTTCCACAAACTCTTCCTGCACTTCTCTAATCCCTTTCTTAGCCAGGTCATTTGTCCCTAGGTGGACAATGACATCCAGCTCCTTCCCCTGTGAAGCTCCCTGAAGTTTCCCTGTGCTATTCCTACCTTATCCCTTGTCAGACCATTTGTCTCCAGATGGACAATGACATCTAGCTCCTGCTGTCCTAGTGATCTAGCCATCCTCTGTGTGTGTGCTCTGCATCCCTCCAATCTGAATCACCACTCAGGCATGCCACCTTCCTGTGCTTCCCCCCATGCTCCCAAATATATGCCTTTCCCATAAATTCCACCACCAGCAGCTGTTTCCCCTTAGGCTGGGGGCCTCTCCCTCCCTATTTGGGGCTCAACTTCTAAGAACCACACCCCTCCCCATTGTGATGGGTACCTCCTCTCAGCTGCCCCTCCCACCAGTATGGTGAAGGGGTTTTGCAGTGGTATAGGTGAAGAACCATGCACCCTTCCTGCCTCCCACCACCCTCACAGAGACCACCAATGTCCATCCACTCTGCCTTTGCCTAGGCATCCTCTGGGGGAGTAGCAACAGACTTGGTGGCACCTTGGTGTACCAGAAGGTCCTGTGTACCCTTACCAGTTCATCCCAGAATCCAGCAACCTGTGTTTACAACCCAGAGAGTTGAGTACACATGGGACAACACCTCAGCCTCCAGAAGGTCTCCCAAAAGATTGTGGCTCCACAACCATTGCACTGCAACAAACCCATGATCCTTACTTTCCTTTGCTTAGTGTCTATGCAAGTTTGGCTTACCCTTCTACCTCCTTCCTCCTCCCATGGTACTGCTTCTTCTCCCTTTTGCTTTTTGGAACTAGTTTATTACTGTACCCTAGACAGGGTATCTCCTGCTTTCCTTTTTTTAATCCTCCTTTCTGTTCCCATTTTTTTCTGGTAGTCTACTGCTCCTTACACATTTGTACTGTGGATACAAGCTGTAGTGGCCTGCCATCTAGCTTGTTGTCATAATATACAGTAGAGATGTGCAAAGTTGGGAAACTTTGCTCTGCAAATTAAACTGTGAACATGGATGCAGATCACAAAGTTTCACCTATAAAGTACAGAATTTCACCCATGAAGTGAGGAATTTCACCCGAGAATAGTAGAATTTCACTGAGAATGTTGAACTTTCGCCAGTTTCAGGAAAAATTCCGCCATTCATAGCCAAAATTCCACCATTCGTGGGTGAAAGTCCACACTTCGTGGCAAAATTCCACCAAAAAACCTGCAGAGTCAGATAGGTGAATTTGTAGCCTATCTGCAGCACTTTCTGCATTGCTCCACAAAGGCAAATTTCCTGACTTCACCGGAACTTTGCTGGTGAATTTAAACTTCACTGCATCTCTAGTATACAGTAAGCAGTTATGGGTTACCTCCTACATTAGTCTGATGTCCCATGTGCAGAGTCTCCTGGTGAACCTGTGGTATCCCTCACAGGATGGGACATTAGCATGATGGGACATGCTTGGTGTTACTCCTTTTATCTCTCCTCTAAGCCTTCTCCAGCTCCTCCCCCTATCAGACAACTGTTTTACAGAGTGTAATGAACCACTTAAGCTACAGAAGACTGCACATGTTCTCCCAGCTAGGTTCCCACCCTGGTTAATAAAAGTTTCAGAAATGTAAAGAACAGCTCCAAAAACACTAATACCAAAACACTTACTTCTGTCTACTCTTTTGCACAGGTGCAGGGGTGTATTTAGTTCTGTCATGCTATTCACTGTGTGCCTTGCTTTGGGGTTCTTTGAATATGGCCCCTGCTTCTTCCAAATGCACTATTTCAAGTTACTGCAGTGCTATTTCTTTTTGTGCCCCTCCCAATCTTCTGAATACTGGGAGTCCAATACAATATGTTCCATGTCCCATGTAACGTACTGTATTGTGTGTTTCAGTTTCCTCCTATAACCATTCCCTCAGGTCACACCTGGAAATGAGCCTTGGCTCATTCTGCCTCTCTTGGTTCCAAAATAAATAAAATAAATAAAAAAGTATGTGATATTTAATTGGCAAAGATGTGAACTTGTCATTTTTCAGAAACTTTCAAGATAAAATGCTGTACAATTATACAGTGACTTTATGGATAAGGGAATTAGCCTAAACTAGTGAAACACCACATGTTAAACTAGCATTTAACTTGTGGATACTTTTCCCTGATGTAGGAGTGTGGTTAGTAGAACCCCTTAATCAAAACCAGACATGTAAGCACATTCCTTAAATAGGTGGTCTGCCAGCAATCCTAAAGACAACCTTTGATGTCCAGCTACAATAAAAACAGCTGGCCCTGCTATCAAATACCCCTTTTCTCACATCATAAACATCTCACTTTCTACAGCTACATTTCCAGAGTTTGTGAAAACAGTTTTGAGTTCCCCATATCATCAAGGAGGCTGGGGGAAATTCTAGCCAATTTTAGTTTTACCCATTAGCCCAAATAAGTCAGCTATCCACCCAGTATATCAAAATATGAATGCCCACGTCAACAGACAATCCTGAAGTATCTTAACTTCTGACTGGGGCATTTTACAAACACAGCCCTACTGGAATTTACAAACTAGAGGCCAAATATTTTGTTTTCCTTAAGCAACCAGCATTTAAAATTGAATGTTTTAATACCCAAGCATGAAACCTGGGCTACTTGTTCCAGAAGAAGGGACAGTGTGATCATTTGCCTTCAATAACAGACCATTTTTGAGATGGAAAACAAGAAAAGCCCCAGCCATGGGTCAATCCCTCTCAGACAATCTTGGTAACATCATAGAACAAGTCTATGAATTCAAGTAACAGCTTAATCTGGTTCAAGGTCAGTTGGCTTTCATCTATATCCCCCTCCCCCGAGTCGTGCCTGAAAATAGGCAGGATTTGTCTAGTGCACTTACCCGGTCAAAAAAAACTAACTAACTAAATAAATAAATAAAAGTACCTTGGACTGTACTTAGACCCTCACCTGACCTACAGTATCCATATTACCAACCTCATCAAGAAAACCCATATGAGGCTAAGGGCCAGATATTCAAAACTTTGCCCCGGGGCTAAATTAGCACTGCCCAGTGGGCAAACTTAGCCCGGAACACAAAGCAAGCCATATTCAAAAGGAATAGCCCGGGTCAAACAGCTTCTGAATATAGCATGGGAATGAGGCCTGGCAAACTGGGCTGGGAGTGCAGGGCAAACTTAGCCCTGGAATAAGACAGCTCTGAATATGGCAACCAGGAAGTGCAAACCACAACAGCAAGACTACACAGCGATGTGAAGGTAGGTAGAGGTGAACTATGTGGCCAATGTGTGTGCCAGCAAATGCATGGACCCAGTACAGCTGCAGGCAACAGTGTTTGTGACAGTACAGTGTGCAAAACTGTAAAATATTTCCCGAACTGTTTGCACAACGCTAATATGTTTGCGCGGGTTTAGCGCAGGGCTAAACCGTTAGTTTGCCATATTCAAAAGTGACATGCAAATGAGCCTACTTACGTAGTCTCTGGGCAAACATCCAGATTAGCATCTCATTATGCCCTGATTTACATGCTGTTTGCGCCGGGCTAATGGTTTAGCCCTGCGCTAAACCCTCGCAAACGTGTTAGTGCTGTGCAAACAGCTTGGGGAATATTATACAGTTTTGAACACTACTTCCACATGTGCTGCTGCCTGCAGCTGTACTGGGACAACACAGCATAGGCACAGATGGTGGTGGTGCTGCATGCAACTGTCACACTGTAGGTCATGCTACAGTGCACAGCAGACACTACAGTAGCAAGGGGGTCAGTAGTGTGTGGACACAGCAATGCCTATGGTGTGTAGGGCAGTGATGATGACTGAACTACACACAGAGAGAGGCCCAACCTGCAGGTGTTTACTGACAGTGGATATTACTGTTACACTGTTGTGTGATCCACAGATGCTGCACCTCTGGCATGGGATGCTCACAGTGACATATACTGTACATGTCCGGTTTTGTGTGCTGTGGAAGTTGTACAGCTGTGCAGTATGTGGCGGGGGGGCATATATTATCAAAAAGGCACGCTGGTGTTGGGGGTATGCCCAATACTGGCCCATATGCACTGCATGATGTGTCTCAGCCTTGTGGCCACACCTGGTCTGTGGCACAGCCTGGCCACCCATACACTCTCCCCTCAACATCCTCCATGCCCACAGTGCTACATGTGAGTGCTGGCATCTGTTGGTGTCCACAGAAGTGTGGTCCACAGGTGTGTGCTGTATGGTCACACTGCCATGCTGTCCACTGGCAGCAGGGTCACCACTTATTGCCTGGCATGGCTGGGACTGGTGGCAGATGATGGCATCGTTGTGATGCCATCAGTTAGCAGGCATGCTTCCTCTATGTTTGGCTTTGTCTATGTGTCATATTTATTTGTTAGGGTAGCGCAAAACCCGCGCAAACACCGTGCAAAGCCATAGTGTCATGCAAAGCAGATTGCACAGGGTTAAGACAAGCTTTTCCTGGGCGGTAATGTGCACCACGCTAAGTAGCGCAAAATCACTTTGCATGGCGTTAATTGCTGAATATAGCATTGCACATGTATTCATGTCAGTTTGCCCCTTGCATACATTATGATTTTGTCCAGTGCTAATGCAGTTTGCCCGTGCTATTTGGCCTTTTGAATATAGCAGACCTGCGCTAATCCCGCACTAAACATGCGCAAACGGTTTTTGCCCCGAACGAAGTTTTGAATATCTGGCCCTAGGTCTCTAATACCGAATGAGAAAGTTTCTTACCCCCATCTCCAGACTATGCCTCACCAGCTCTCTTCTCCTGCACCTCCTTGATTATGGCTCTATTGTCTACTTCCTCCCTAACACATCCTCCCTTTTCTTCAAACTCAGAACTATACACAGTAATATTGCACGCTTCCCCTGGATGACCCATCACTGTACCCTCTATGCCTCCCTCAACTGGCCCACCCTTGAAGGCAGGTTCCAACTTAAAATGTTGTTTCCTATACAAGGTTCACCGTAACCTCCTGCCGATCAGCGTTAACTCCCTTTTCCCCTTATCAGGTCCCAAACGCAGTATAAGAGGGGCTGCCTGTCATATCTTTGACATCCCTGTTTACCGCACCAAGCATGAGCAGAATTTCATCATGTACAAGGGTCCTAAGTTTTGCAATAAACTGCCCCCTGAACTTCAGGCCTATAGTTCAATTTGCTCATTCACCTCCTCCCTCAAGGACTTCCTCCTCCAATCCACCACTTGTGCCTGCCCCGGTAGGCAATACCCCTGAATGTCTGTCAACCCCTTGAGTTACCTTAAAATTTATATGTATCTGTATATAGGTTCTACTGTTGTGTGCTCTGTATTTTTTTTATCCAGATGATCCTTTCATATACACTGTTGCCTATTGTAAATATCGTAAAATATTGTAAATATTGTTTTTACCCTTTTCTCTGTATCATCAAATTTATGTATCACTGGATGTTTGTGAAAATGGGCATTTTTGCTAACATACTTTCCAGTATAAAAAATAAAACTGAAATGAATTGGAGACAATGCCACAAGAATGTTGTAGCTACAGGGAAGTGTCTGTGTGCACAGCAGACGTAAGCACCTCCCCATGTCATTAAATCACCATGGAAAGAATGTTTTAAAGCTTGAAACCAGTGAAGTTTCCAAAATAAGATGGGGGGGGGGGTAAGAATTCTGAGGCATATTGATATGGACTAAT
The DNA here is from genome assembly GCA_016271365.2 of Neoceratodus forsteri. Classification (NCBI taxonomy): domain Eukaryota; kingdom Metazoa; phylum Chordata; order Ceratodontiformes; family Ceratodontidae; genus Neoceratodus; species Neoceratodus forsteri. Next base: position 1,266,837,990 of record CM057449.1, on the reverse strand, counting down.
CAAAACTAATGGGTTAATTTTGTAGCTTCAGTTTTGGGTGCACAAAACTCATATAGGGATAGTATAGTATGGTCCCAAAAGTACAATCTATAAATGCTCCATTTGCTTCCCTGGACTGGCACAAGGGCCTGGGGTTGATTTTGCCTCCTCTGCCCCTAAAAAACAGGATGTCTTGCAGGATCACAGTTGAAGGGTGCATTTAACTGCTTATGCAGTATTCCCAGATTGATCTGGCTTTTCCCTGTAAGTCCAGAGCATTTTTGGGGGGTTTTAGTGAAGACCGCATTGCTTCCTATGGAAGCTGAATTCCTCTGTTTTCCCATTTAACTATTTCAGATCTATGGGAACAACTTCCCTTGAAGATGGCTTCATTTACCTGTAAAATACAGGACTCCCTGTTGATCTGAGATGTTGAGTGTATAGCTCAGCAGGTTACACACTTGCCTCTAATGCTGGTGGTTGTGGGTTTGATTACTACTAGTGGGAAAAATATTTACCCAGACCATGGCGGAGAGTCTCTTGCATTCTATCTGTGGGCTTGTGTGGTGGCAGAGCGGCGGCCATAGCGACAGAGCTTGGCTGCATTTTAAATTCAGGCTCTGACTTTTTTTCTCTTTTCTGCAGAGGGGAATTTCATTGGCGGCAGTAGCGGGACCAGAACAGGAGAACTAACAGAGTGACAAGGATCAAAGGAAGGGGTGCCAGTCTTTCAAGGGTCTACTCTCTTCTGCATCACTCCCAACGAGAGATTTAAAACCAGTTGCTGACCCCTTGTTACTCCCGGGGCGCTGCAGAGCTTCTCTTGCATTCCATCTGTGGGCTTGTCTGGTGGCAGAGCAGTGGCCATAGCAACAGAGCCTGGCCTGCAGAGGGAATTTTGGTGGCAGCAGTAGCAGAACTAGGACAGGGGAACTAACAGAGCATGGCTGAATAATATTACCCAACCACCCGGGTGTAGCTCAGTTTATTGGGGACTACAGCTGATTGAAAGCAGCGACTTCCTTCAGGGACAGGAAGGCAAAACCAGCGAAGCCCCTCCCACAGGCAGTAAAAGGCTGCTGAGGCTTTCTGTACTGAGGGAGGAATCACTAGACTAGACCGAGTTCCAGCTGCAAAAACAGAGCAACAACATCAACAAAAAAAAAGGGGGGGCCCAGGATCAGAGAAGGCACCAAAGGGAAACAGCATATCACAGCTCAGGGGAAGAAATGATATCCACCAAGCCAGATGGATAACAATGGTTGCCATGGGTGTGGGGCGCTCTTCCACAGAGGGCTTCTCTGGACAATAGGGCAGTGTCCTAAGAGTGCAGCTAAAAGTAGCATGGGTAAATATTTCCCAAATGCAGCATCTGCTGGATAGAGACAGGGCTTCTCACCCTCCTATTCCATGCCCTCAGATCCCACCTAAGAGGCCACTCCCACGTGGCAAACTGGTTCAGGAGGACGGCAGTTGGTGCAGAGGAGAGATGGGAAAATTAGCAGAGGGGTTCAGCTGAACTTGATCCATGCCACACCCATACAAACTGCAAATCGTTTTTCGCCTCCAACTAAAGAAGAAGATTACAACCTTGTGAAGATGGACAACAAGCAGGCTGATGGGGTAGGATGGCACCCCGGAGGGACAAACTGTGGGAGAAAACATAAGAAAAGAAAAGAGTAGCAAAGTTTGGAAGGTCATTTGTACAAATGCCTGGAGCTTGGCAAACAAAATCCCAGATCTATTGGCCTTAATGTCAGAGGTGGAAGTAGACATCGCAGCTGCCACAGAGACATGGTACACAGAGAACCATGCCCGTGACATTACAGTACCAGGGTATACTCTATTCCAGACGGATAGAGGTGGAAAAAAAGGGGAGGAGTTGCTCTCTACATAAGAGAGGGAATTAGAGCTACAGAGGTACACGGAATAGAGGATGGGGTGGAGGCACTGTGGGTCATGCTAGAGACGGGATGGCACAGCCATTCGAGCAACTGTGACCTATAGACCTCCAGCACAAGGGGTGGAGTTGGACAAGGAACTGGTGGAAATCATCCATGAAATGACAGAAAAGGGAGAAATACTGCTTAAGGGAGACTTCAATTTGCAAGATGTCAATTGGAGCACCCATACTGTAGCCACAGCCAAGAGCAGGGATATCTTGGAAGCTCTGCAGGGAGCGGAACTGAGGCAGCTTGTGGTGGAGCTCACTCAGGAGGGAGTTTTTTTGGACCTGGTTCTCACTAATGGTGAAAGAATCATAGATGTAGATGTGGGTGGCCATTTGGGGTCCAGTGATCACCACATGGTGTGGTTCAGCATTAAGACAGTGGAGGAGACCAGTCACACCAGGGTGAAGGTCCTGGATTTCAGAAGGGTAGACTTTGCAAAAATGGGGGAATGTTTAAGGGAAGCCCTGGGAGAAAGGAGAGGAGGGAGAGGTGTGGAGAAACAATGGGCAGATATAAAGGGAGCCACAGCTGAAACAAGTCTATGTATTAGGCAAATAAGTAAAACTAAGAAGAAGAAAATGATATGTTTTTCAAAAGAAGTAGCCAGGAAGCAAGGGAGAAAAGGGCGGCATTCAGAAAATACAAGGAGACACAGAGGAAGAAGGATAGAAAAGCATATCTGGAAAGACTGAGTGAGGCAGGAAAGGTAGTAAGAAGGGCCAAGATGCAGACAGAGGAAAAAATAGCCCAGGCAATCAAGAAAGGGGACAAAACCTTTTTTAGATACACATTAATGAAAAGAGAAAGACCAGAGAAGGGATTGTGGGACTAAAAAAGGAAGGGGGAGGGTCTGCTGAAGGCGACCAGGAAAAGGCAGAAATTCTGAATAAATGCTGTTGTTCAGTATTTAAGGAAGAAGAGGAGGCAGCGGCACCAAAGATACATGATAAAGTTTGCCAGGGGAAGGGGTAAAAACCAGTCCATTCACAGAAGAAAGTGTCCTAAAAGAGCTAGAAAGCTGAGGATAGATAAGGCAATGGGTCTGGATAAAATACATCCCATAATACTAAAGGAGCACAGAAAGGAGCTGGCAGCACCCCTGGCAGACCTGTTCAATAGGTCATTAAAGACTGAGGAGGTCCCAGAGGATTGAAGAAGCACGCATGTCACTGCTCTCCACAAAAGTGGGAGTAAAGAGGAGGTGGGAAATTACAGACCAGTTAGCCTAACCTCGGTGGTGGGCAAACTGATGGAGTTATTACTCAAGGAGAGAATGGTGTTGCACCTCATATCCAGCAGACAGCTGGATCAAAAGTAACATCGTTTCATGGCAGGGAGGTCTTGCCAGACAAACCTAGTAGATTTCTTTGATTGGGTTACCAGGGTGATTGAAGCGGGGGGGGGGGGGTTGGATCTGGCCTATCTGGATTTTAGTAAGGCCTTTGACACCGTCCCACATAGGAGGCTAATAAACAAATGGAGCAGCCTGGGAGTTGGACAAAGAGTGGTTAACTGGGTTAGAAATTGGTTGAGTGGCAAGACTCAATGTGGCGGTGAACAGAGTACAGTCCAAGATTTGGGCGGTGACCAGCGGGGTGCCCCAGTTCAATGCTGGGTCCAGTCCTTTTCAACGTCTTCATTAGTGACATTGCGGAAGGACTGGAGGGTAAGGTGTATCTATTTGCAAATGACACAAACATCTGTAATAGGGTTGATACCCCGGGGGGGAATGAGAAGTGACCTGAGCAAGCTGGAAGAGTGGTCGAGGTATGGCAGCTGCGATTCAATACCAAAAAGTGCAAAATTATGCACTTGGGGCATGGAAACCAGAGAGAGAAGTACTCAATTGGGGTTGAGTTGCTGATGACCACTAAACAGGAAAGGGATCTGGGGGTGATTATATCAGAAGACTTAAAGATGGCCAGACAGCACGATAAAGCAGTAAGGAAGGCCAGCGGCATGCTGGGATGCATAGGGAGGGGCATCTCAAGCATACGAAGGAAGGTAGTGATGCCACTCTACAGATCACTGGTGAGACCTCATCTGGAGTACTATGTCCAGTTCTGGAGACCATATCTCAGGAAGGATATATACAGAGTGGAGGCTGTCCAGAGAAGGGCAACAAAGATTGTACACGGGCTACAGCAGAAGACATGTGAGGAGAGGTTGGAAGACCTCAATATTTATTTAGTGGAGAGGAGAAGGGACAGAGGGGATATGATAGAGATGTGATAGAGCCTGCTCTTGTGCCTGGGATCACTCTCCCTAGATAGAGTAACTATCCCATTTGGGGACTACAGCCTAAATTGGCTGGCTCCCCAAGAACCTGACTTTGCAAATTTGCTCAAGCAGCACAGCCTGGTGCAAATTATCACACTCCCAACCAGATCCAACTATTGGACCTCCACTCACTCCCTTATTGATTGGGTGATTACAAACAGAGGGGTGGTCACATTCCTCATGTAGGCACCCTATCAGTCTCGAGACCACTCCTCTACCTATGCCATTTGGCCCTCCAAAGCCCCCCACCCCCCCAAATATATTTAATTCTGAAATTTCAATCACACTGACACCACTGCTCCAATTGAAGCTGTTAGGGACATAAGCTGGGATGCCCTCTATGCACTCTCAGACGTAACCCTTGCCATCATCCACCTCACCAACACTCTTCTAGACATCCAAGACCGAAATTTCCCTGTAATTACTAGAAGAGTCTGTGGCGGGTGTACTTGCTGGATCTGAAAGGAACTCCTCTCATACATGAAAGAGAGAGACTGCAAATAGATGGCACATAAATAAACCCCATCCCCCACCCTGCGGAACAAATACCAGCACCTGCATAACCATTGCAAGCACCTGGCCCAGTCCCCTCAAATGGGATTTCTGCACCAAGCTTCAGAAGGAGAGTCTCAGGAATCCCAGAAATTTCTGGAATTCCATCAGCTCCCTCCTCACCCCTTACACCAACAGCACGAGTGTGCACCTCAGCTCCCCATCTGGCATCCTGACCGACCCTGCTGAGGTAGCCAATGCCTTTAACCTCAAATTTACTGACCTGTCAGCCCTTCTGAGCAAACTTCATTCCTGCATCTCCTCTAATACTCAGTCTAACGCCAGAGTTAACCTACCCAACCCCTCAGGGCACCCAGCTAGCACGAATGCTGACCCCTACCCCCCTGCTGGCCACCCAGCTCACCTGGGCTTCACTCAGACTGCTCCCCCTCTCTTTCACCCCCCTTCCATTTCAAGGTCATCTTCCCAAAAGATACTCTCAAACTTCTCCGCAGACTGCCTAACCATGGAAGCCCTGGCTCCGATGGCCTCTTCCCTGAGTTCCTCAAAATATTGGCCCCTGCCACTGCTAAATCCCTCACCTCCATTTTCAATCTAGCCTTGGCCACTGCCTCCATGTCTCACCCATGGAAATCTGCCAAAGTCTTCCCTATTTTCAAATCAGGTGATCCCCTCTCCTCCGATAACTACTGGCTGATATCTATCCTCCCCCACCTAAGTAAACTCCTCAAAAAGGTCATGCATCAACAACTCTCCAAGTACCTCACCAAATATGATATCCTATGTAGCCAGCAACAGGGCTTCCACCAGCACCACAACACTTCCTCAGCCCTACCACCTATCATATCCTCACTAATATGGATCAAGGACAGGCCACCGGTGCCATATTTGTGGACCTGTCAAAAGCCTTTGATTTGGTAAATCATTCTCTCCTCCTCTCCAAACTGAAGCTGATCAGCTCCTCTGTGGAAACCACATGTTGGTTTCAGAGCTACCTTACTAGCCGCTTTCAGTGTGTCTGCCTAGGCACAGTCACCTCTCCAGCCCTACTAGTCTTCACCGGGGTCCCCAAGGGCTCCATACTGGGCCCCTTCTCTGTACCATTTTTGTCAACACCCTTGCATCAGACAGCCTCACCTGCAAATCCCTCCTCTATGCCGATGATTTGGTTATATTCCATAGCAGCAAATCCATCCCCCACTTATCCTCCATCCTCACCCAGAACTACTGCGCTGCCTACAATTGGTTCTCTGACAATTCGATGCTAGTTAATACCAAGAAGACCAAGGTTATGCTGTTCAGGTCAAAACCTTTCCTTGCCAGAACTCACAAAACCAACTCTTCTCTCCTGCCCTGCCCTCTAAACCGTCTACTCCTTCAAATACTTGGTGGTCACACTGGACCCCTCCCTCTCCTTCACTGATCACATTAACTCTGTTGTTCTGCAGGATAAATCTGAAACTCGGTGCAGCGTACCGTATTCTACCACTCCTTACCCCCGAGGCCCACATTGCTATTGTGAAAGGAAACCTTCTCCTCATCCTGGACTACTGCTCCCCAGTCTACTCCCATGTCTCCTCTGCCCTTTGGACACAATTCATAACTGTCTACAACAGTATTTTCTACTTCGCCCTGTCCGTACCCTCCTTCACCCACCACTGCGACCTGTGCTGCTCCTTAAACTAGCTCTCACTGCAAGGCCACTTTGACTTCACCCTTGGCTGTCTCACTGATACTTGCATCCGAAGTGGCCCTACCTCCCTGTTATCCACCTCTTTCAAACCTCGTACCTTACCCAGGCACCTCCGCTCCTCTATAGTCCCACCTCTGGTGACACCATGAACCACCACAAACATGGGTGGGAAAGTCCTCTTGGTCGCAGCTCCCCTGCTATAGAACAGGCTGCCTGCCCAACTCAGAGCATATAACCAGCCTCATGCATTTAAACTTAACTATAATTCCTGGCTCCTCTCTAGGGATGGCTGCACCTGTCCCACCAGGTAACACCCACTTCTCCACCTCCCGTGGTCCGATACTGGTAACTCCTCATTGTGCCTAATGTTGCAATTACTGCTACTAATGTGTTGAATTCCAGAACTGCACTGTATCCTATACTTGTCTGTAGCAAATTGGCATGTATGTTTCACCAGTGCCTGATTGTCAATGCCTTGTCTAATGTATACTCTGTACATTGTGTTCTCACCTAGTGCTGCTGTTATACATTTTGCTATTTGTAATCTTTCTTGTGTTTTGTTTTTGTGCCTGGTAGGCTCGGGTCATGCCTGTAAACGGTCCACTGGACCAGTGCACCCACCCGGTAAACAAAGTCATAAATAAATAAATAAATGTTTAAATACCTAAAGGGCAGAAATGAGGTATAGAAGGGGAACATCTTTCAGAAAAGAAAATGCTCAGGAACTAGGGGTCATGAGATGAGGCTGGATGGAGGTAGAATCAGGGGTAGTGTGAAGAAGTATTTTTTTACAGGAAGTGTGGTGGTTGCTTGGAATAACCTCCCTACAGAGGTGGTGGGGGCTCAGGTGGTGAAGGCATTCAAAAGTGTGTGGGATAGGCACAAGTGATATATAGCAACTGAGAAAAAAGGATATGAAAGGAACACGTTGGAGGTAAGGAAAAAAGGGGCAGACTGGATGGGCCAAGTGGCCCTCAACTGCTGTCAAATTTCAGACTTCTTTGTGTAAGCAATTACTCCCATGTTCCTTGCACAAGCAATGTTAAACATAGCATAAGTAGTCAATGGCCCATTGGTGCAGTTATCCCCAGATGGTTGGTCACCCATTAAATACTTTTCCTTGGATCTACAGCAGTACTGACAATGGCAATTGATTGGAAACTATTTTTTTCTGTACTTAAAAAAGCATTTGATACTGTAAATAATGGCATTCTTTCTTGAATATTATTAACACTAGACATCAAATATAGCAGATCTTTTTTGGGATATCTCAGTCATCAGGTCACACTGTAGGAACCTCACCGTTGGTGAAGCAGGATCCACATGGAAGATTTTCAGCAGTACAACTGGGGCTGCCCACACCAACATTATCTTCTGACGTCACCAATCCTATAAAGGCATGAGTGGGCCGACTTCCTTTTCAGTTCTTTCCCGCCATCGACTTGTTCTCATGGGTGTCCTCGGAACCTCCAATGCAGTTTTGTGCTATTTTTCTCCTAACGGCTTTTCTATACTTAATTTTTTAGATTTTCTTTTTCTAAAGAGATTCCTTTACCTCGCTTATGTTGAGAGTAACTTTTTTATTCTGTTGCTGCCACTGCAGAAAGAAGATTGCTTCTATAGATGAACACTCTCTCTGTGTCTGCTGTCTTGGGCCTGACCACGAAGTCTCTGACTGTGAGCTCTGCCAGACGTTTAATCAAACAACCCTCAAGCAATGCAAAAAGACACTTAAAAATGTCCTTATGGATCAATAGGTAGCCAGTTCTGGGCAGGGGTTCTCTGTTACCTCTCCTTCCCATTCACTGGCAGGGTCATCAAGCTGCCAGGCCACTAAGACCCGAAACAAGTTTTTGGGGAAAAGTTATGAAAAAGGCCGAGATCAGGATCACTCCCCTTGGCCTCAGTCCCGCTCCTGGACAGCCTTCTCTTCTTTATCTGGGGGTACTCTGTCTGCTGTGGCTGTACCAGAACATAAATCTGCTGTCCAGGTGTCTGTCCCTACCAGACGCATACTGACAGCACCTCCGCCTGATGCCCAAGGAGGATGGTCATTGAACTCTGGGTCTCATCTAGGCCTGATGCTTCCCCAGGTCCTTATGCTACGGGCTCTTTGGACTCTCTGGCAGGTTATCATTTCCTGTACCATTGACCCCCCTCTGTCAACACAGTCTTCTACTGTCATCAACCTCAATGATAATTTGACCAAATTTATTAAGGTGTTGGTCCACCAGTTAGGCACATATAGGCCTACATTGCCTGTGCTGTCAATGGCACCATCACCATCGAATCCAACCCAGCCTTTGCAGGTTGCCGTCATTGTTTTCTCAGTCATCGGACCTGGAATTGGAACAGGTCAATATTGAAGAAGAGTGCCATCCAGATCTTTTTCTTCCTGATGAGGAAGAGGAAGAACCCCTCTCCTCAGATAGGTCCACAGCCTCCTCAGTGAGCGAGGACTCTGTCAAACACACCCCTAGGTCTCCTCCAGAGGACCCTACCGTCTTCAGTATTATGAAGCAGTTGTCCTCAGCCATGGGTTTTCATACTGTGGAGGTAGATGCCACCAAAAAGGATTTAGTGGATTTTCTGGAGATCCCAGAGTCTCCTCCCCTAATCATTCCTCCTATTTTTCCAGCTCTAAGGAATGCTACTACTGCAGCATGACACAGGCCTGACATGGTGTCAGCCATGCCCCATAGGGCTGATAAATGTTATCATGCCCCTCAGGATTTTCCACATTATGCTGTCCAACCCGAAACAGTTTCTGTGGTAATAAAGGCTGCTCATGACAGGTCTAATGTGCCTAAACACCTCAGCCCCCCCGACAGAGAGTCACGCAGAATTGATCTCTAGGGCAAGAGGGTTTATGCCTCTACTAGCCTTGGGCTGAGGATTGCCAACTACCTTTCTCATATGGTTAAGTACCAGAATACCAACTGGAAGAAGGGCATGGATGCTACCCAGACCCTTCCAGATGGTACCCAAAATCAGGAGCTTCTTAAATGCTTGTAAACTGCTGAAGATGTTAGCAAGCACCTTTTTTGGGCCATCTGTGATATCTCAGATACTATTGCCAGGGCTGCTGTCACCAGCATTTGCTTCTGTAGGCACTCCTGGCTGAGGGCCTCAGGCTTTGCTGCAGACATCCAGCAAAAGGTGTTGAATGCCCCCTTCAATGATCAAAACTCTTTGGGCCAGATATCCAGGATATCATTAATGATTTGCAGGCATCCAGCAGGGCTATTAAATCTGCCCATTCGCTCTATCATATGCAACCAAAGAGCAGGCAGTGTCCTTCCTTTCATAAGGGACCTAACAGGCAAAAGCAGCCTCTCAGCCCCAATGAAACGCAGAGCCTCCACCACCTTACCCATCCCTTCCACTGCAGGAGCCATGGCCAAGTGCCTTGAACTGATGGACCAGCCCCGGCAACTGGATCCACCTCTACTTGACTTCTTGCCTGATCCCCCTCTTCTGGTCCCCAGCCAAAAGGTGGTGTTAGGAGGTCGGACCTCCCTCCATTTCAATCAATGGAGAACCATCACATAAGATGCCTGGATATTTTCAAATCATAGAAAGGGATCACACTCTGGAGCTCACTGAGCAACCCCCAGAGACTCCTCCTCTGCCCTCCAACTAGCCCCCCCGGCACACCTTTCTGTTCTTCAGGAGGAGGTGCCATTCCTCCTGCACAAATAGGCCATTGAGCCAGTACCGAGGTGCCAGAGGAACAAGGGATTTTATTCCAGGTTCTTCCTGATCCCCAAAAGAACCAGGAATCTGAAGCCCATCTTAGACCTCAAGGACCTCAATCACTATGTTCAGTACGAGAAGTTCTGAATGGTAACTCTGCCAGGCCTCATGCCCCTTCTCAAGCATGGTGACTGGCTGTGTTCTCTGGACATGTAGGATTCTTACCTGCACATCTTAGTACTTCCACCCCACAGGAGATTAGTCCAGTTTCTTTTCCAGGGCAAGTATTACAAATTCAAAGTGCTGCCCTTTGGCTTGTCCTCTGTGCTGCAGATCCTTACCAACTGCTTAGCAGTAGTAGCTGCGGCTCTCAGAAGGAAGGGGCTGTACATTTTCCCTTATCTGGATGATTGACTCCTAAACACCCCATCCAGGGAACAGGTCCTGCAGACTCTGGAGAGAACTCTTCAGTTATTTCTCTCCATGGGAATTACGGTCAGTTTGCCCAAGTTGGTCCTAGTCCCGTCCCAAAAGCTGCAGTACATAGGCTCAGCACAGGGAAAGGCCTTCCTGCCTCAGAACAGGGTGGAGTGCCTTATTGCCCAGGCTCAGGAGGTCATCCAGAGCCATTATATCCCTGCAAGGCTATACTTGAGGCTGTTGGGGCTGATGGCTGTGGCCATCCCCCCTGTTCCACTGGCCAGGCTTCACATGCGCATCCTCCAGTGGATTCTCTGAGTACAATGGGACCAGCGCATGGATTAATTAGATCAGTTGGTGCTGATCTCCTTTATTTATTTTATTTATTTAGTTTTTGTTTACCAGGTAGGTGCGCTAGCCATAGCAATAACTATTTTTAGGCACGAACCAGGAGAATATAAAACAAACTTCTGGAGATAACAGTAACAGTACATTCTTAGAAATAGTCAAAGTAATGGGTACATACAAGCAGGCAGCAACATTGGTAATACAGTATCACAGGTAAGTGTAAGCAACACAGAAAATCGCAAGAAAAATTAGGCCTTATACTAACATGAGGAGGAAATAAATTACAAAAAATGCAGTGTCACTTTAAGCAGACAATAACTGGGTAGATTAGAGAGGAAGGAATGGAAAAGTAATTTTTCGACAACTGGAGCAGGTCTGGGAGAAAGAATAAAGTAAGGGAGGTAAACAGTAGAAGGTGCAGTGGAGGGAAAAGATAGAGGGGGTGTGAAGGAAAATAGGGTTAGGAAGTGCAAAACAGCAGCTTTATGGGAGTAACCCTATCAGATTGAGAGAAAGTGCTGAGGCAGAAATGTGGTCAAAATTAAAAGGAGAGGCGAGGGGAGTTAGTATAAAACCTAGCATCTATTGAGGTTCAAAACAGGATCAAATACAGAAAGACAAGAGGTGGTGGTGCAGTGCTTTCTTAAAGGAGGTGTGGGAAGAGGCTTGACGAGTGGTTAGAGGAAGGGAGTTCCAGTACTGGGGGGAATGACAGGCAAAAGCACTAGAGCCCTTAGTGGTAGCATATTTAGGGATACAGACAGGGGCATTGTCAGCAGAGTGAAGGTCATACCAGGAGGCCTGGCTTTGGAAGAGTACCGCTAGGGGTTTAGGTATCTGAGTCCTAATTATATTGTCAGTGATGGAGCCGAAAGAATAAAGCCTTGACGCCTGAGGAGGAAGCCAACCAAGGTCAGAGTAGAGGAGGCAGTGGTGTTTCAGCCAACGGGTGGAGGATGCATAGCAACATATATTATTGTAGGTAACATCCCATTTGTGAAGACTTGATTTGCTTGCAGAAATATAGGTAGCTGCCCCATAGTTTAATGATGGCAGTAGTATCCCATGGCTATAGCAAGCCTGGCAGTTGGGGTGAGGGCATAGCTGGTTTGATAGGCAACTCCAAGTTTTGAGTTTACAGATTTGCAGGTCCTCTGAATATAGAGATCATAGTTTAGTAGCCGATCCAGTGTGACCCCCAGGTACTTAAAAGAGGTAACAACTTCTGCTGATGTACCACTAACCGTGGAGACATTAAACTTGTTGTGTGAGTTTTTGAGTTTAAAATTGGAGCCGAAGAGCATGGCTTGGGTCTTTGTTTCATTTAGGACTCGTTTGTGTCTAACCAGCCACTGCTGGAATAGTTGGAAGTCATGGGAGAGCTTCAGACTTATATCCTCAATACATTTGGCACTAGAGTACAGCACTATGTCATCTGTATACAACAGGGAGCTGGTTTTCATAATGTTTGAGGTGATGCAGTTTATAAAGATAGAGAAAAGCAAAGGGCTGAGGTACTCCAATGTTAGTCGTGGCCTTGTCAGAGAGGGTGGAGTTGTACTTCACAAATTGTGTTCTGTCAGTCAGGTAGCTTTTGAACCAATTCATAACGTTGGGTGAGAAACCTAGTGATTGTAGTGTGGCAATGAGAATGAGGTGGTCTACTAGGTCAAACTCCTTGGTCATATCAATGAAAATGGCCCCTGTGAGAAAAGCAGAGTCCATGGCCATCAGGGCATCAGATGTGCATTTGAGTAGAGCAGTGGTAGTACTATGGCCCTTGCAGAAGCCATGCTGGGCAGAGTTTAAAAGGTCATTTTTCTGGAGGTATTCAATAGTTTGGTTAGCTACAAGCTTTTCAAGGATTTTCCTGAGAACAGATAGGATAGCAATTGGCCTGTAATTTGAGGGGTCCTTTGGGTCACCTTTTTTGAAAACAGGGGTAATCCTTGCCCTCTTCCAGATATCTGGGATGTGACCCTGGCATAAGGAGAGAGTAAAGATTTTGGCTAACGATGCAGCTATGAATGGCACAGCTAGTTTAAGAAGTTTGGGTTCAAGATTGTCAGAACCAGCAGCCGTATGCTCAGAGATATTGTTGAGCAATTTCAAAACATCAAGTCTGGAGACAGAGTTAAAGAAAAAATGTGGGCCATTGGTATTTGTTGGATATGCTAAGGTCAGGTTGGACAGGAAGGTGAAGGTATAGTTAGTTAGGTCAGAGAAATTGTCATGGAAAAAGTTGGCAATAGTGTGTAAATTGTTACAGTGGACTCCATTTAGTACCATTTCATTAGGGGTGGCAGATAAATATGAGCCAAGGAAGAACCTATGTGGGACCAGAAATTTCTGGAGTCACCATAGGAGTTCATTAAGAGATCTTTGCAGTAGGGGCTTTTGGCCTGTTTGATCTCCTTTTCACAGGCATTACACATGGTCCTGTATGTGATAAGCTAGGCCAGTGCATCTGAAACGGAGCCAGCTTTTATCTCTTTAGTGAAGTTTCCTGAGTAGATCAGATTTTAGCCATCGTGTTTGACTGTTTTTCATCCAACGCGTTACTATGTGACAATGCTTGTTCTGTAGCACTAGGAAGTGGGTCAGAAAGAGAACAAGAGCAGGTAGAGTATCACTAGACTTATAGAGAGAGGACCAGTTAATGCTAGCAATGTCCCGTAAGAATGCCTGAGAGTCAAAATGGGCAAAGTTGAGAAAGGAGATGTACCTGGACTGAGTAGGTTCTAACCTCCCTTTACCCCAGATACAGAAAGTGGGGGGGTGGTCAGTTATGGTGTCAGCTAGTACGCCTGAGTAGACTATGTGTTCCAGGTGATTAGTCATTATCCAGTCCAGTAAAGTACTGGTGTTGGAGCGGGGGAACGGACCTTGTAGGTTCAGAGATCAGTTGGTGCAGGTTTGAACTTTGTAATTTGGATAGAGATAAGGCTTGGGAGCTTCCCAGCCAGTTTATGTTTAGGTCTCTGAGTAGGAGAACTTCATTTCTCCTGGGTAGGAGTGAGGTTTGAGCCAGTAGTTCATCCAGGCCTGTTTGTCCACCTTTAGGGGGGTTGTAAACACAGATGATATGAAGCAGTTTGATCCCAAGAGTGAGACGGACATGAAGCGCTTCACAATGCAGATGGGGAGATAAGTTTATAACAAAGAGCTGAAAGTGATTTTTAAAGTAAATAGCTGTGCCACCACCCCTCTTTGCTGCAGGTCGGTCCTGTCTTAGAAGATTGTAGGATGGGAGGGAGCAAACAGTGTCAGGGGTGGAGGGTTTGAGCCAAGTTTCAATTAGGCAAATTATGTCAGGTTTGTGGAGGAAGGTCCAAGCTTCTAGTTCAGAAAAATTGTGCTCAAGGCTCCTGATGTTATGGTGAGCAATTTTTAGGCCTTTTGTATTGCTTATTGGGTTAGTTGCAAGGTTAACCAGCCCTGTGTTTAGCTGTACGTCACCAGAGAGCAGAATTGCTATAAGGAGCAGATATCACAGTCTGAGGCACAGGAAAGGGTATGGGGTCTGTAAGTGAAGGTGGTAATTTGTGAGGACATGAAAGATAATGTTGAACCATGCCTTATGCAGTAGAAAAGGAGTGGAGTCACAGTGCACATTTTGTACCACTAAGAGGTTAGAGAAATAGAAATCATGGGAAGGGAGGGGAGGGATTACCGGAGTAGCTGGGGGTATATTTAATAGCAACAGGTGGAGTAATGGGATAGAGGAGACAAAGAAAACTTGAGTTATTTTAGTCGGCAGGAATGATGAGGTGTTATGCCTGAAAAAAGTATGTTATGCTTCTGGGAGAAGAGACCGAGATTGTGGGAATAGAGATGGGGCCGAGGTTAATAGAAACTATTTGTCAGTACCCAGGTTATATAGACATGAAATCTGAGGAAAAAACAGATGACCAGGGAGAAAAACTGGCAGAGAGGGCAGAGCTACTAGTTCAATGACTCAGCTATTTTCTAGCCACCAAAGAAGATCTGTGAGGGAAGTGAGATGTGAGGGCAAAGGCAGGGAGGGGCAGGATTAGGAAGAATGGAAAGTGACCCACAAAAATAAGTCAACCAAGCACCTTAGACCAGTAGTAAACCAGCCTACCAGCACATTTCAAGAGGAGTAGGGAGGAGAAACAGAGCCAGTGACCCAATAAAAGAGAGCTATAAGAAGAGGGTGGGGATGGGAGACTATTTAAAGGAGACCTGGGAGGGGGTAGGGGGAGGGAGAAAAACCTTGAGACTGTACAATTAGCAGTAGTAGAGAGTAGGAAAGCAAAAAAAAAAAAAAAAAAATCAATGGTGCTGAAGGGTAAGAAGGCGCTCCAATCAGGAGAAGTGCAAGGTGCATGCTGGACCAATCAGACTCTGGTAGCACAGCGCTGCACCAATCAGGAGACAGCCATCACTCAGCGGCTCAAGCTAGCAACAATGACCATACCTTGTGCTGGGATCCAGCTAGGAACCAGGAGGCGGGTGTAAAGTGCATCTTGGCGGGCGGCGGCCTCAGGTGCCCGTAGGAGGGGCTGCCGGTTTTCTTAGGCGCCGCTCAGGCGTGGAGTCCTAGGAGAGCTGAAAGTGAGAGATTAAATAGTATCAACAGGAGGGGGGGAGAGGCAGACAGCAGACAGACAGCAGGGGGTGTGGGCGATCAACGTTTACACAAAGATAGCCAAGGTGAGAATAGAGTTTGGATGGGGATTAGTGAGACACAAAGGTGAGGTCTGAGCAGCTTAAAGAGACAGAGCGAGGGGTGGGGGGTGAGGGGTTTCATATGAAGCCAGCTAAAAGAAAGTTATGAGAAACAGTGATAGTGGTGGATCAATTTAAGATAGGACAGAGGATTTGTTGTTTAGCCAGAGAAAAATAACAAGGGGAGGATAGACAGAAAAGAGCGTAAATCATAAAACAAAAACACAGGCTGCAGTGCAGAAAGTAGCTTGTCAGACTTATCAATTTTGAGTGAGCATTTTGAACCTGCTGCAATGGGTTCCCTTCCAGATCTACTCCCCCAGCAGATTGTCACCATGGATACTTCTGGTTTGGGCTGAGGGACTCATTTGGGCCCCTTTCAAACGCAGGATTTATGGTCCCAGATTGAAACTTCCCTGCACAACAATGTTTTGGAGATGTGCGTGGTCCTGTATGCCATGCAGGCCTTTCAGAATCTTCTTCCAGGCCAGCTGTTGATTCAGTCTGACAGTCTCAGTGTCGTGTATTACAACAACAAGCGGGGGGACCCATTTGTATACCCTGTGCAGGGAAGCCATAAGTGTGTGGGACTGGCCGTTAGACCACGGTTCTGACTCTCTCAGCAGTTCACGTCCCAGGAGTGCTAAACACCCTGGTGGACAGCCTCAGCCAGACACAGTCCAGCATGCATGAGTGGGAGCTTTTCTCCTCCATCACAGAAGATCTGTTTGACAATAGGATCATTCAGAGTTGGACCTTTTTGCATCCCCACTCAATGCAAAACTACCCAATTTCTACTCACTAAATCCAGGGCCTGGAGTTTACTGGTGAGACATGTTGTCCCTCTCCTGGAGCAGGAGGTTCCTTTATGCCTTACCTCCATTTCCTCTGATTCACAGGGTGCTAATTAAACTGCAGATGGAGGGGGGCCAGGATGATTCTGGTAGCGTCATTCTGGCATCATCAGATATGGTTCCCATTACTACAGTAGCCGGCAGAATAGCCTCTGGTTCCTCTTCCTCTTTGCAGGAATCTGCTGACCTAAGCTCAGGGAACCCTTGTCCATCCCAACCTCAAGTCTCTCCATCTGCATGCTTGGCTCCTGAGAACATATCCCTCGCCAGATTTTGGGTTTTCAACAGGATAGCAGATGTTCTAGTGGCCGCTCGAAAACTCTCCACCCGAATCACTTATGCCATGAAGTGGAAAAGGTTTGCCATCTGGGCTGCCAAACATAATCTGGACCCTTTTACTTGTCGGGTGAACCAGATTCTGGACTACCCATTATCACTGTCAGATTCAGGTCTCCAGTACTCCTCCTTCAAGGTGCACCTTTTGGCTATTTCGGCCTTTCATGAGCCAGTGGGTGACCACACTATATCTCAGCTGGATGTTTCCCATACTTTCTAAGGGGCATCCTGCATCTGAAACCCCAAATCCATTCCCCTGTCCTGGCTTGGTATTTAAGCTTTGTTTTGGAGAAGTTGACTCTGTCTCCTTTTGGGACAGCCGTGACTTGCAAACTATGCTTCCTTTCTTGGAAAGCATTATTTTTGGATGCCATTACCTCTGCTTGAAGTATTTTCGAGCTTCAGGGCCCCTGGTGCGAGGGGCCGTATTTAATTTTTCACAAACACAGAGTGACTTTGCTCACAAATCCTAAGTTTCTTCCTAAAGTGGTATCTGAGTTTACTCTCAATTAATCTATCCACCTTCCTGTTTATTTTCCTGAGCGTGCCAATCCAGGGGAAGCAGTGCTCTATACGTTAGATGTGCACAGAACTTTGAAGTACTACATGCTCCAAACCAAGGAATGCAGAAAGTCGAAGCAGCTGTTTTTTTTTTTTGCCCCAGGTAGAGAGGGTGTTCATGTTCTAAAAAATGTTTATCTTAGTGGTTGACAAATTGTATGGTGTTCTGCTACAAGTATGGCAAAGAGTTGCCATGAGCGGTAAAAGCTCATTCCACAAGAGGCATGGCTACTTCTGTGGCCTTTTTCCGAGGGGTCTCAGCCATTGACATTTATGATGCTGCCACCTGGGGCACTGTCCATACTTTCACCAAGCACTACAGTCTGGACATTGCCTCAAGGAGTCCATGCAGGATTTTGAAGGGCTGTGCTGCAGAGCCTCCTGTCTTAAGCGTAAGGTTAGTCTTCCTCCCAGACTGTCCTGTTGCACATGTAACTGCTTGGGACTTGTTCTTATGGTGTGACCTGATGACTGAAATACCCCAAAGAAGACAGAAGAATTACATAAGAACTTACTGTAACAGTGGATCTTCGAGGAGATCTCAGTCATCAGGTCTGTCTTCCTTCCCACCATCCCCCTTTTGGGGGTCTCTTTCCTGCAACTGGTTATCTGGTGTTCCCAGCTTTTTATTTAGCCCTGGGTACCACTCTCTCTCTCTCTCTCTCTCTTCGGTCCCCCATGGCTTGGGCTATGCTCCCTTTGTCTCTATGGGAAAGAATTGAAGAGGGAACGGGACCGCTGTCATGCCTTTATAGGGTTGGTGACATTGTAAGATGAAATCGGTGTGGGTGGCCCCAGTTGTACTGCTGAAAATCTTCCATGTGGATCTTGCTTCACTGAGTTGGGCCTGAAAACCAAATGGCACACCCTGATGCCTGTTGGTGTGTGGAGGGTGGCGGGATGGGGGTGGGGTGGTAGGGGTGGGCACCCTGGGGGTGGAGCATTAGGGTTGGAAACCCTGAAGTCACATTTCCCTGCCTTTGTCACTGTGGTATTCACCCTAACTGATGCATTGATGAAGTTTTTTGCAAAGCATCTATATATATCTATCTATATAGATATATATATATATTGCAAAAATATGATAATATCAGTTGAGTGAATCTACAATGTCACTGAAATGAGTGTTAGATTTTCAATCCTAACTACCTATCCTCCTCCATCCCACTACCTCCACACCTACAGGCGTCTGGGTGTGCCATGGGGTTATAAGACCTAACTCTCACTCCATTGCTCTATACTGTAGCATGTAAGCATTTTTACATGTAAAATGGGGTGAGCGTTGGGCCTTATGATCCCATGGCACACCCCAACACCTGTAGGTGTGTGTAGTGTGGTGGGATGGGGTAGGATGGTAGGGGTGGGAACCCAGGGGGTGGGGCATAAGGGTTGGAAACCCTAATGCCTCATTTCCCTGCTTTTGTCACTGTGGTATTCACCCTAACTGATGCATTAATTCAGTTTTTTGCAAATAATCTCCCTTCTTTTTCAGATAGTATAATTCTATCCTTAATTTACTGTGGGAGTGCAGGGTCCGTCGGACTCTGAGCTCCCATTCCTCCATTGAGCTAGTACAACACTGTCCATATGTCACAGTGGGAGCACAGGGTCCTTTGGACCCTGCGTTCCCATCCCACAGTCCAGATAGTACAACAGTATAGATATGTTACGGTGGGAGTGCAGGATCCTTTGGACCCTGTGCTCCCATCCATACATCCATCCATCCATCCAGATAGTACAACAGTGTCAACATTCATGGTGGGAGTTCAAGATCCTTCACACCCTGTGCTCCCATCCCTCCATTGAGATAGTACAATAGTATCCATATGTTATGGTGGGAAACAGGGTCCTTTGGACCCTGTGCTCTCATCCTATCATTCAGGTAGTACAACAGTGTGAAAAATGGGAAACACTGGCAAAGTTATGAGCATGCGTAGAAACTGCACAACGCACACTCTTAATGCACTAATTTTTTGGAATTTGTTCACCAGATTTTCAACATCAGCATTATGGGACCTCCTCTCATGAACAGTGCAGTGTGGTGGGTTGAAATAATCAGGTCACACAAGAGTCAAAATAGATGGTACAACATACCACTTTTGGTATGACTTTTATTATGGAACAAAAAAAAAGAACCAAAATTTAACCAAGGAACAGTTTACTTCAGCGTACTTCGAGATATCAATAAAATAAAAGAAATGAAGAAATAAAGATAGCACAACTACTCTGCCAAGGCTCTAGCAAGAGTACCTTAATTGTGCAAATCACCAGAGAGCAGGAGGTCTTTTCACTGACTCTCCTAAAGCGCATCTGACTTTAAGCTGGAGCTAGGCTATATTTAAAGGAGGGAGACTCCGCCTCCAGAATGAAAATCACTCCCAACTATTAATAACTATTTTATAAGAACATTAATTCCAAGCATACAGGAAAAAAAATGTTGTTTTATGAAATACATCATTAAGTTTAATCCATGAATATGGTCTTTAAATGAAAATATGACCAGGATATCACTTAATAAATTCTATATTACTAAGAAATGGGCTAACTTAACTTTAGCTCCTCCCAGATTCTAGCTAGGACACCCACTTTCTCCCTATATAAGACAGCATCTAGGTGCAGCTGACTCCCTATAGGAGAAGGCAATGTGCAAGAACCACCTCAGTGATTGGTTCTGGCAGTTTACAGAACTCACAGGTCTGTGTTTAGGTTGCTTATATAGAATACAGAATAAATATGCCTCCAGTATCCAAGAGAGCAAGATATTCAGCATTGCAGAGGTAAACTTGAAAAACTGGGTCCAAATATACAAGTAAATAAAAACTGTTACATAAGCTTAAAAACAAGGAAAAATGAAAGCAAATATAAATGAAAGAAACAGGTAGACACCCTCTATACAATGGGGACTTGTGCAAACAGCACTATATATATTCAGAATCATACAGTTTGTTTACAGTCAATATTCAAAATCCTTATATGCTCCACTTGCATTTGAAATACAAAACGGACCCTTGAATGTGTATCGAAATGCCGGCGGCATGCATTTGATATGCCATCGGGCAGTCACATTACTAGACTGCTTGTGTTTCATTTTATTTCAGCTACAGCTACATACTTGTAGTGCTGTCGGCTTTCCTTTGACAAGCGGTCAGGTGTTGTGAACTACAACGTGGTCTTTACCTTCCGCTCCACCTTGATTCAAAAAGAATCCCTGTCTGGTGTTTTCTGGACACTAAAAAACTTGATGAAAATAAAAGGGGATTTTGTTTAAAGCACCAGTTACCTTAAGGTTGAACAGAGATAACATACAACGAGTGTTACGCACCAGGGACCACAGAGAATTCACACAAAGACATAAATGCACAAATAAAGGTTTACAGACACAAAAGAAGAAATAAGAATACTGTTGCACAACAGACTTCTAGAAGGACACACCAAACATATAAGACATATAAAGGGGGAACAACATATGGAACGGAGGGGGGAAGAAGGGGGGGGTTCAACTACCACACTGTGATTTTGTTAATCCATTCCAAAAGCTGATTTCACACAGCAACTGTGCCATTCTGCGCCACAGGTGTGGAATCACATTCCAGACAGGATGTGCAAAATGACAGCTATTCTGTTCATAAGGTGGTATGGAAAAATGGCAATGTTGAAATTCTGAAGTGAAAACTGGAAAAATTGGCAAAGTTACGAGTGTGCGTAGAAAGTGTGCAATGCATGCCTGTAACTCTGCCATTTTTGGGAATTTGTTCACCAAATTTTTAACATGGGCTTTATCAGTCCTCCCCTCTTGAACAGTGGCACTGTTATTTTGTTAATCTATTCCAAAAGTTGATTTCATGCATTGACTGCGCCATTCTGTGCCACAGGTGCGAAAACACATTCTGGGCAGCATGTGAAAAATGGAAGCTGTACTGTTCATAAGGATGTGTTAAAAATGCCAATGCTCAGAATCTGGAGTGGAAATATATAAAAATTGGCACAGTTATGAGCATGCATAGAAACTGCTCAATGCATGCTCATAACACAGTCATTTTTGGGAATGTTTTCACCAAAATTGCAACATGGGCTTTTTGGGAACCCACTTTATGGACAGCGGCACTGTTGTTTCGTGAATCCATCCTGAAAGATGATTCAGCGCGGCGACTGCGAAATCACCTTTCAGGACAGAGAAATGAAATGGCAATGACATGTTCTTGAGGAGGGGGTCCCAAGAACCCCATGTTTAAAATTTGAGGCCAAAATTCCTAAAACTGGCTGAGATATCAACCTAAGTTGACCTCCCCATTGACTCCCATTATATGGCTTACCTCGATTTCTTCAGTTTGCAGTTGGACTTTGAAGAGTGCAGATGTGTTCCCGGTCCATGGAAAATCACTGATCTGGGCCTCCGGATGGTAAGTATGGGTGAGAGGGGTTGCAGGGAGGTGGGTGTGCAGAGGAAGGGTGGGGATGGGGGAGGGAAGACTGGGGAGACTATGAGGGATGGTTTCCTTTATTACAGGTATTTCAAAAAAAACCATTGGGACTTTTTTTTTTTACAGGTTTTATTAGGGGTACTGGGCACACTGGGGTGGGCTCCCAGTGTGCCACATATGTTTGGGGGATCATCATGCCAACAGGGGGATTGGGTACCCTTGTTGGCAATAAAATTGGGCTGGGGGGGTCATCCAACACTGGGAGTGGGCATGCAGGTGTCAGTAAGGTTGAACTTGTAGAAAATGAATATATTGGCACACCAGGGTGGGCTCCCAGTATGCAGCAGTACTGGGGGGATACAGATCGACATGAGGTTTAGGCACCCCCCCATGTCGGAGAATGAGGTGGGCAGACTAGATTGTTGCAGGATCCTGGATCTAAATGCATAGATTTCAAAGCAGGATCCTGCATCGAAGTACTGTAATGTGCAGCACAATGCTTTTGTACAGGAAAGCATTGTGCGGCTCATTAAAAGTTGCAGGATTCTGCATAAAAGAAAAGACCTTGGCAGATGGTTTTCTTCTTTTCACAGGTTTTCATACATAAATGATACATTTGGGCACACTGGGTGGGCTCCCAGTATGCCCAGTAGACACCATGTATTGTGCGCACAAAGCACACAGAACAGGTCTTCCATGACTCTGCAGCCGGCAGCACGAGTTCCAGCTGTGGCTGCAGAAGTCAAAAAAATATAGCTCTTCTCATACAGAAAACGGGCTCTAAGCCATTCTCTGTATAAGCTGGCACCCAAGAGAAAAACTTCTTTGGGTCCAGCTTAAAGCACAAAAAATCATCAGAAAACACCTAAACAGGTTCTCTTTAGCTGTTTTCTGATTTTTTTTTGTGTTTGAAATATTTGGTACTTCAACATCCTCGCTAAGCGGCAAAACAAGATGGCGGTTGCAACACAGCATGATCGGTTGCAGGACTGTGAACTGTGTGAAAAATACCAGCATTCTTTGTAAAAAGAAGCTAGTATTTTTCATGCAGTAGTCCTATTATTCAAAAGTAAGCTGCTATGTTTCTTACAATAATATTGTGCAAAAAATATATCTTTCATGCCTGAGATATAAATATTCCCACAGGAAACAATGGGAAAATTAAAAATGTCATAACATTTTAACAAATTAATATTTTTTCACCAAACCTTCAAAAGGCACATCTGTGACCCAAGGGCTTTCTAACCTGAAAATTTCAAACCACAACTTAAAGGCATTCCTAAGATACAAAGACATGTTAGACAAATCCAGATTTTTCTGTTTTTTCAACACTTTATATCTCAGAGACCACTCAACACATGCCTAAAAAATTTGGCAAATCAATGGACCTGCTCTTAGACATTATGCATGCCAAATTTCATGCAAATCCATTGAAAGGTTCCAAAGTTATTAAGGCTCAAATTTGGACTTTAACATAGAAGCACCATTTCACCATAACTATACTGGCACAATTGTGCCAGTATTATATATATATATGTATAGTTATACAATTGGGGTGTGTTGTATTTATTAATAAAATCATGTTTTCTCACCCCAGTGAGATAAATGGTTGATGACATAGCTACAGTGAAAATATTTACATTTACACATACTGTAGCTATGTCATCAGCCAATATTCTCACTCCAGCAGCATGTCCCCAGTGTAAGTTAGAACTTCTTTTAAATGTGAAACTGAAATGTTTGAGGTACCTAATTAAGCAGCTGGTCTGTATTCTTTATTCTTTGCTTGCAGTTTCACAAACACTAGAGGCCTGCAGCAGTACACTCCTCACTGCACCAAATGGCACACACCTGAAACAGCACATTTCTATACTACAAGCTGCTGATTGGTCATGCAGTCTCTCACACTGCATCCAAACTATAAACCTATTGTGTCCCATTTATGATCTCTGCGATAACAAACATAAAGAAAATCTGTCTACAGACTCCGACTCTGACTAACATACCAGTGAACTGCACAGCACACATATTTCCACACCGAAGCCTTCAGTTCTTAATTTCATTTCTTCATGTTACAGCAACCCAAACATGACCTCTTTAAACTGGTATTACTTACATGAGATATACTCTGAAACTATATAATTCTTGCTGTCAGTCTCAGTAAAAAATAAAGCTGAGCATCTCAATGACAATGAAAGCACCTCGCACAATCAAAACTGCTCTTACCTGTAGTTCCTATGGAGCTTCTGACAGACATTCCAAAACAAATAACATATAAGCCAACCACAAATTAAAAAGTTGCGCACAGCAGCATACAACAAAAATTAAACACTACACATAATAAAATATAGGGAAAAAGGAAAATCATACACAGTATCTACAGGAAACCTCCGGGACATGTCCCATCTACCAAAACACATTATCCAACCATGGATCACACTCACACACTCCTCAACCTATTACCACTTACTCACAGACACAACGACCAATCACACAATATATACAAACCCTGTTCATACCCCTTCACTCACAGCAACAGAACGACATAAGATAAAACAAAACAAATTAAAGCTTCCACACCTATTGAATTAATCGCACACATGATGTGCAGATAGTGGGATATGGCAAATATTCTCACTCCTGCATCGTGAGGCATGGATATCTCACTCTGCAGGAGTGAAAATATTTTCCATATCCCACTTCTGCCATCATGTATCCCCTATATATAAATACACTGTGTGTGTATATATATATATATATATATATATATATATATATATATATATATAATAATAGATAGGTGAGAGTGTATTACAAGGGAGTAATACCATCGAGGTTCCCTTGTCCCCAGAACCTTGAGATGGTATTACTTCCGAGTAATACACTCTCACCTATTTTTTATTTCTTGTAATATATGGATCCGATTTTAAACTTGTGCAGGCACTGCTGCTTTGAGGACTCACTTACTACATTTCCGCTGCTGCACTGAGGACTTGCTCAGTGCATGTTCAAGAACCGCCCCCCCATCCCCCGTCATCTGTCTCTGTACTTCAGTGGTCTGCTTAAGTTTCATGGGGAGCCCTACCTTTTTGCTGTTTTGATGTGCAGGGAAGACAGGATCCACTGAAAAAATGCCTTTGTTTAAAATAAAAAATATGACAGAAACAGTGAAGACAAGATACGCTTTCGCTATGCTAGAGACTGCCACCATGTTATTTAAAATGTTTAGCCCACCCCCAGACAAAATCGGCCAATCCCAAGCCGAGATT
Source organism: Neoceratodus forsteri (assembly GCA_016271365.2). Classification (NCBI taxonomy): domain Eukaryota; kingdom Metazoa; phylum Chordata; order Ceratodontiformes; family Ceratodontidae; genus Neoceratodus; species Neoceratodus forsteri. The sequence goes on along the minus strand of CM057449.1, from coordinate 1,266,812,976 downwards.
TGAAATGTGTGGACGCTGCTGTCTGATTGACAGTTGGGGGGGAGCATGGCAACCATTGAATGGAGTGGGAGAGCTTGCGCTTGCATTGTTAATATTTTGTGATAATAGTATCGTTCAGAGGTTGGAACAATAGTATTAGGCTCTGAACGATACTATTATCACCTACAAAAGATGGTTTTATCACTTTGGCTCTGGTGTATTACCAGAAATTTTTCGTATGTTTTTTGATGGTATTATTTTAACTATCCATATATTACATACTGTATATACATATATATATATATATATATATAGAGAGAGAGAGAGAGAGAGGAGAGAGAGGATACATGATGGGCAACTTGAAATATGCTAAATATTTGCATGACTGCAGAGTGACCAAGGATAATATCATGAGTGGTGGAGCCATGAGTGATATTACCCAGGTCACTCTGCATGAATGCAAAAATGTACCATATTCCACAGAATCATCCATCATGTGTACTATTTATACAATAGGATCTCTGAGTTTTGCTAAGTTAGTGGTTTTAGTATTTTTATTTAGTTTGCTTTTTGTTTGTCAAGGTTTATTTTACGGGACAGTGTTGATTCTGATGGTTTAGTTCCTGGTTCGTGATGTTTAGGAGTAGAGCGTGCATTGTGAGTGGCTAAGTTTTGTCTGTGGGAGGGCTAGAGAGTTTTTATAAGATGGTGGCTTTCTTTTTGGTGTTCTGAGTTACAGGATCAGCTTTGTGGTAGGAGGATACTATCATTTGTGGTGCTGTGTTGTTTTGATTTTAGTTTTTGTTTTGCTGTGGTGGTGAACGAGGTTGTAGTCAGGTTGACGTGCAGGGGGGTATTTTTCAGTTAATAGTGGAACAAAGTTTTTCGGGGAGGTTTCGAACACTGTAAGAGCAGTGTGGTTAAATGTCCAGTTTACTAATTCGTGCATCTAAGGTAGAGTGAGTGTTTCATGTTTTGTGTTGAGTTTTATGAGTAAGGAATTGTGCAGTGTCCGATACTGTGTTTCATGATATACTGGTGTATGAGATATCCATGGAGGTAGCTGACATTCTTTGGGATTTTTAGCTGTGTTGTATTTTTCACTTTCATTTTCTGAAAGTAGGTTGGCTTTCTGGGGCTGTTACATATCTGGAGTGATTTATTTAGTTGGTGATGTGTCCACAGTTTGTGTTTTCGTTACCGTTTGTGTTACTGTTTGCATTTGCATTTCCATTAGCATTTGTGCTTGCATTTCCATTGTTGCTTGCGTTACTGTTTCCTTGTGCATTGCCGTTGCCATTTGCCATTTGTGTTTGTGTTTCTGTTTGCGTTATCATTACCGTTTGCATTTCCTTTACCATTTGCATTACCATTAATGTTTGTGTTTATATTTGCACTTGTGTTTCTGTTAGTGTTTGCGTTATTGTTTCCGTTTGTGTCACCGTGTGCGTTACCTTTATAATTTCTGTTTGTGTCACCATGTGCGTTACCGTTTGCACTTACATTTGTGTTACAGTTAGCTTTGCTATTTCCTTTTGAGTCACCATTGCCATTATTGTTTGCATTTGTGTTACTGATACCATTTGCGTTTTTGTTGCCATTTGCATTACCATCTGTGTTTGTGTTCATGTTTACACTTGCGTTTCCGTTACCATTTGCATTACCATTTCCGTTTGCTTTTGTGCTTGCATTTGCTTTACCGTTTCCACTTGCATTTGCATTGCCATTATCGTTTGCATTTTCGTTACCTTTTGTGTTACCATTTGTGTGAGAGCTTCTGCTACCGTTATTGTTCTAGTTACTATTACCATTACCATTAGCGTTGATGTCACTGTTAGCATTAACATTCCCATTAGGATTACCGTTACCATTGCTGTTACTGTTAGCATTACTGTTTGGGTTATTACACACAAATGGGAAGCATAGTGGGAGCGCGGGGCCCAAAGGGCCCCACACTCCCACCACCACATACCATTCACTATTTATAGTGCACATTCTCAAAAAGAAGGGAAATCCATGGCAAAAAACTCTGTTTAATGCATCAGTTAGGGTTGTTCCACAGTGACAAAAGTGAGGAAATTCAGTGTTAAGTTGCCTTGCCCCATCACCGCCCCCACCGACAGGCATCGGGTGTGCATTGGGGTCGTTGGGCCTAACTCTCACTGACAAAATCCTTGATTGCAGTTTCCAGACCAGATGGCCTATCTCGTGAACAAGGATCGGCTCGCAAACAGGGATTTTGACAGCTCATGAAAGGGGATTGGTTTGTTGAATCCTCTTTTGCAAGCTGTCAAAATCCTCTTTCACGAGCTGACAAAATCCTAGATCGTGATTTCTAGGCCAGATGGCCAAAATCTGACAAGGAATTCTCATGAACGGGGATTCTGACAGCTCGCAAACGGGGACTGACCTCGTGAACAGGGATTTTGACACCTCAGGAACTAGGATTTTAAAAACTTTGACAGTACCCTGCAAATAAACAGTTTGGTCTTTTGGCTTGAAATGTGCAGGGTATTAACCCTTGCAGGGCCGTGGACTGATATATCAGTCCAGAACTCCAATGTGTTCTAATTCTGTCGACAGGCTAAGGGTTAAGAGTGTGTCCCAGAGATGTGAATTATGATGTTTAGGCGCAAACATTTTTATCAGTTACATAGCTATGCCATTACAAAGTTGAGATAGTTCCCATAGGATAACATTGCTGCACCCACAGTGCCTTTCAGTACCCGTATCTTAGAAAAGATTCAAGACATGGATTTTTCGCTCCGGGCAGCTTAGTTCACCTTTAGGTGAACTAAGCACATATGGAGGTTTCAAAGTCATGATTACAGCTGCAGTGGAGTTTTTTTCATAGCTGCTACAGTTACTGAGATATTGGCAAATTAGTGTTAAAAGGGTTCCTTTGGGGCCCTATAGGGTAGCCCTGCACTCCCACAGACACATATGATTATGCAAAAATGGGCAGCTTGAAGACCCAGCATTCTCACCAACACATACCAGTTACCAGTTACATTACATTTTCTCAAAAAGTAAGGAAATTCATTGAAAAAAACTTCATTATGCATCAGTTAAGTCTGAAGTGACAAAAGTATGGAAATTAGGCATTTGGTGAGCCCCTAACTCCCCACCCTACCACCCCACCCCCCATCCTCCATACACCAACAGGCATTTGGGTGTGCCATGGGGTCATTAGGTCTAACTCTCACCCCATTCTCTTATACTGTACCTTGTCAGCCTGTTTACACATGGAAAGGGGTGAGAGTTTGGCCTAACGACTCATGGCACACCCCAATGCCTGTTGGTGTAGGGGGTGGGGTCGAGGAGGGGTTAGGGCTCAACCCAAATGCCTCATTTCTAGTTTTGTCACTCAATCTTAACTGATGCATTAACAAAGTTTTTGCAATGAATTTATATATCTAGAGATAGATAGATAGATATAATATGTATATATGTATATAGATATATTCATTGCAAAAACTATGTTAATGCATCAGTTAGGGTTGATTCCACACCAAACAAAGTCTGGAAATTTGATGTTAAGCCCACCCTCCACAGACCAACAGGCACTGAGGTGTGCCTCTGATCATTGGCTCTGTCACCCCATTCCATGTGTAAACAAGCTGAGAGGGTACAGTATAGGACAAAGGTGTGAGTGTTAGGGCCGATGACTTCAAGGCACACCTTGGTGCCTGTTGGTCAGTGGAGGGTTGGGGGGAAGGGGTTGGTAACCTCAACATCAAATTTCCAGGCTTTTGTTAGTGTGGAATCAACCCTAACTGATGCATTAATGGAGTTATTTTGCAATGAATGTACCTTTTTTTGAGAATGTGAAATGTTACTCATATGGTATCGATAGGTGGGAGTGCAGGCCCTCTAGGCCCTGCGCTCCCACCCACCCATACGTTTAGAGGCATAGTGCAGGAGGGCTCTGTGCTCTCAGTTTTGCATAATGGGATGCATATTTGAGAGCGTGGGCCCTCTGGGCCCTGCTCTTCCCCCCACACATATCAGTGTAAAGGCATAGAGCCTAATGGCCCTGTGCTTTTAGTTTTTTCATAATTGTATCCATAGGTGGGAGCACAGGCCCTCTGGCCTAGAGCCTGCCCTCCCAGCCACCCATGAGTGTAGAGGCATAGCATCGGAGGTGCTCCCAGTTTAGCATAAATAGTATCCATAGGTGGGAGCACGGGCCCTCCGGGGCCTGTGCTCCCACCTACCTATAAGTACAGACACATAGCATAGGCCTTGAGGCATTCCAAGTAATCCTTGTAAAGCTTATTTGGCAATATCTCAGTAACCATAGCAACAATGTAACAATATCATTTGCAGTTGTATTTATGATCTAGCCACCTCCATGCATAAGCTGTGATAGTGAAAAATCTGTATCTTGAACTGTTTTCAAGATATAGGTGCCGAAAGGTACCACAGCTGCTACAATGTTATCCTATGGGAAAATCTGTAACTTTGGACTGCTGTAACTCTGGAACCAATGTAAATTATTTTCACCAAACCAGCAAAAGACACATTTGTGAGCAATCTCTTTCTAGCCTGCAAATTGCGGCCCAAAATACCTAGACATTCTTTTGCAGTGAAGTGGCAAAGAAACAGCATTTTTTTGAAAGTACAGTGGTTTAGAAAACTTTCACAAGTTTTCAAAAGATGTGCAAAGGTTTTTTGAAAACCTTCACAACTTTTCAAATAATTTGTGAAAGGTTTTTGAAAATTTACACAAGTTTTTAAAAAACCTTCACAAGTTACTTCCCTGTAACACTACAGTATCTTACCATTTTTGCAAAACCGCACACCATGCCTGTGAAGCCAAGACACATCTATGTGACACTAACCTTGATTTCAGGCTGGACACTTAACTTTTCCCATAGAAAATAATGGCAAAATTAAAAAATTTATAACTTTTAAATGGATTAATTTTTTTCCCCAAAACCTTCAAAAGGCTTTCTATCCTGAAAATTTCAGACCACAACCTAAAGCCCTTTCTGAAATCCAGGTGGACGAAGAAATGGCAAAAAACAGATTTTTTTCTGTTTTTTAACACTCTGTATCTCAGAAACCACACAACCGATTCACACAAAATTAGACAAGTCGAGACCAACCCATAGCCATTATGCATGCTAAAGTCCATACAAATCTGTTCAACAGTTCCAAAGTTATTAATGTTCAAAAATTTGAGTTTAACATAGAAGCTACCTTTCACCCTTACTATAGTGGCACTACCATGCCATACATATTATATACTATAAATATCATATGTTTTGGGATAAATGCAGGGATAAAAAGTAAGACAGAAATTTAAGTTTATTCTTGGACCGATGGGGGAGTGGGTGGCTTTGCCCCCCCTGCACCTGCACCAGAAAATAAAAGTCTCAGAACCTCGGGGTCGAGGCGCCGGGCAACTGGGCAGACCTCCCCCAATGAAAAGCCAAACACATCAGCTTGCAGTTTGTCTCAACAGAATGGAGGATCTTGGAGGGCTGGGTGGCAGCTGCACAAGAGGCAGCTGAATCTTCCTGACTTGTTTTCATCCCACCATACCCGTTCTCTCCTCCCCTTAAATGCCTGGTACCCACACCCTCCAGCAACACGAGTCCAATTAGAGTCGGCAAAAGGCATGACTCTACCTGACGTTAAAAGAAAAAAAAAACTGTGCTCTTAAGGGTGCTTGGACTCTAGTACTGTCAGGGAGAAGTGTAGGCTACCCAGACTGACCTAATAGTGTCCCCGTGTGGTGGACAGTCTGCCTAATCTAATACTTTTCTCTGCTTAGTCACATACTGGCCCCTTTTCAATGTGCAATTGTGAGGGCATACTAGTGGGAATGCCAGCCTGTGTAATTATTAATGCTTATCATAGGGAGGCCTAACCTAATCAATTCTGCACTGTTATAATGCACATTTATATTGACAGCCTGCAATATTAATCTATGCCTTTCACTGCATAGACCTAAACTTGACTGCCTCCAGTGCTATGATTAGTGCTTACTAGTGTGATTGTCAGCTTAAGTCTATTTCCAAACTGATGTATTGCATCTACCCTGTCATTGTGCAATATTAACCTTTTATTCAAACAGGTATAGGTGGACAGCATAATTAATTACATGCTGCTGCACTGTCCAGGGTTTTCATTTTTCTTTTCTGTTTCCCTGTCTAATTACTTGTACCAACAAGTGGGTAGCAACACCTTAATTAACCATAGTTCTGCAGCAAGGACTTTAAAACCCACCTGTCCCGTTGAGGTTAGCATTGATTTAGCCATTATCAGTTACTATAAAGGTGGGCTACTAAACCTGTGAAAGTGGACAGTAGCTGCTGGACAGCCAGTGGCATCCGGCACATACCCTAAAGGATACACAGTCCAAGCATTATGTATTGATTGCTAGCCTAACTCAGTCTTGTCAGATTGTTGTCCTAATCCCATACTATCTACTGCTGGACTACTGTCTCAACATAGGGAACCAGATGCAACAAGCAATGAAAGTGTCACCCCTACTACTCATAGGCATTATTGCCTTGTAGATCTTCTCCGGACAAGGCATCCACTGGTCCTCTGGAGCAGGGGCTCCTATAACGGGAATGCCCTGGTGCACAAGCACCCAGCCGGCGGGGTCTGATTTCACTTTCTCTAACCTACTAACTGTAGGCAAACTCCCACCCTGGTTTTCATGCAGTCTTGACCTTAGGTGCCTTCTGAGCCCAGCCCGAATGGTCAAACGTTATGGCCTCAAATCGCCGGCCAAGGAGGGCACCCCTCTCTTGAGGTATCTCCTTTGGCTTCTACTGATGACCCTAGCTCTAGCATGTGACATCGAGCCAAACCCTGGACCACCAGGTCAAACATCCCCCTCTGCGGTGGGCTGGATGACTATCATAGGGCTAAAAATTGCCCATCTTAACATTCGTAGCCTTCTGCCAAATTTGAAAGAACTGTAGGTTTGGGTCACACATCACAGCCCTGACATCCTTGGCTTAACAGAAACCTGGCTCAAACCTGCCACACCAAATTCTGTGTGTGCCCTCCCTGGATATGATCTCATTAGACAAGATCGTCCTGGGATAAGGGGGGGGTGGCATCCTGGTCTATTACAGGAGCCACCTCAACCTCTCGGTCATACCTGAACAACTGACAGTGCAGTCACCCTGTGAAGCACTGCACATGGTACTGCTGCTTGGGATGACCAAAAAACTACATGTAATACTTGCCTACAAACCTCCTAAGGGGGGCATATAGGGACTGTCCAGCCTCATTGACACTGTGGTCACTGTGACCCAACAAAATGAACTAATCATCCTTGGTGATATCAACCTAAACTGGCTGAGTTGCAATACCAAAGCCGTTGAGCCACTGCTTGCGGTTCTATCCCTATCGCAGCTAATCAAGGATCCTACTAGGTGCTCACCCTGTGGTGGTGCGAGTTCCCTTCTGGACTGGATCCTAACCAACAGATCAGAAAGAATCTGTGCATTGGGCATCCTTCCAGACTCTATCTCAGACCACTCCCCAGTGTTCTGCTTGTGGAAGATTAAGCCCCTGAAAATTCCACACAAAATCATTCAGGTCAGAGATTATTCCAGATCTGATCTTGGCGCCTTTCATGATGATATCCAACTCACTGACTGGTCAGCTGTATGGACTGCCCAGGACTCCCCATCTGCAGTAAATCACCTCCTCATCTCTCTCAGGGCCCTGTAGGATAAACACCCCCTCTCAAAAGACGGAGGGTGAGGGGATCGGCCACAAAATGGCTACGTGGGAGCCTCCTTGCCCTCATGAAGCTCAGAGATAAGTGCTGGGTAAATTTCAAGGCCACGGCAGATCAGGTGGTTTTTCAGAATTACAGGAAACTCAGAAATGAGTGCAAGAGGAGTATAAGGGTAGCTAAGAGTGAGTTCTGCAAGACCGCCCTGCTGAACTCTGCCAGGGACCCCAGGAGGTTCTGGAGAAACATTAAAAACATAGTTAACAGTTCGCAGAGTGCTAAGACCACTGACATGACTATTGATGGTGCCAGCTGCAACAACTCAGTGACTATCGCTAATGTCTTTAACCTATATTTCTTGGACCTTTCTGCCTTCACCTCGTCATTCCCTCCAGGTGGTGGGGAGAATGGTGTACAGGTCAGAGCGCCATCACTACCCCGTCTGCCCTTCCACTTCAGGGCAGTGATGGTAAATGAGGTGCAGAGACTACTCTCGGGCCTCTCCCCCTTCTCGAGTGCTAGCCAGGATGGGCTGGAGCCGAGGCTTCTCAGCCTTGGTGCACCATGGCTTGCTCCACTGGTGACACACATCTTCAATCTATCCCTGTCATCAGGTGTTATTCCTGACATATGGAAGGTAGCCAGGGTGGTACTGATCCTTAAACAGGGAAACCCCAAATTAATAGAGAACTACCGCCCGATATCCATATTATCAGCAGTCAATAAACTTCTAGAAAAAGTTGTGGCAGGGCAACTCTCGGAGCACTTGCATTCCCACAATCTACTGACACCCATACAGCATGGGTTCAGGAAAGAGCACAGCACATCCCTGCCCTTGTCACTGTCTCTTCATGGATCAGGGCACCCATGGATCAAGGTAAGCTATCGGGGCTATCTTTATAGACCTATCCAAGGCCTTCGATCTAGTTGATCATGCCATGCTTACCACACAGCTTAGATCCCTTGGTCTATCTTTGGCTGTGCTCAGCTGGTTCTCTAGTTACTTACACGGCAGAACGCAACTGGTTAAATATGTCAAGGAGCTCTCAGGCCCTATTCTGGTATACATGGGTGTCCCCCAAGGCTCTGTCCTGGGGCCCCTGCTATTCTCCATCTTTGTAAACAATCTCCCGGCAGTTGCTGTACACTGTGAGCCAATCCTATGTGCCAATGACCTGGTCATCCTGACACACTCCACTGAAATGGGGGTCATCAATTGTCATCTGAGTGAGGACCTGGTGAACATTCAGACATGGATCTCAGCTCACAAGCTGGTCCTTAATCTTAAAAAAAAAAAACCATGCCATGCTGTTTGGGTCTCAGGCCATGATCAAGGCCTCCCTCATCCGGTTCTGTGTAGCAGGCACTGATGGCACCCAATCCCTGTCACAGACAATTTCAAATACCTAGGGGTGATGCTGGACCCACAGCTGGACCTTGGCCACCATATCCAGATCACATATAAGAATGTCAACAGCAAAATGGGTATGGCCTACAGAGCCAAAAAGAACCTTGCCCCGGCGGGACGTGTTGCCCTCACCCGAGGGGTGCTGCTCCAATCTCTCTCTTATGGGCTCCTGTTGTTTGGCCGCTCCACTAAAGCTCATCTCACTAGGTGGACTACTGCATACAACAACGTCTGCCACTTTGCTCTGGCTGCCCCCCGTCTGGCCCACCATTGTGCTTTATACAGCAGACTTAACTGGCTCTCCCCTTTAAACCATATTGACTATGTCCTAGGGTGTTTCACGGGTAAGGTCCTTGGCACTGGCACCCCACGGAGCTGGCAAAATTCCTGGCCCCGGCTGCCTCATCATCCTATCCTCTCAGGTCTCAGGGGCCTGCCCTGCTTAAGGTACCTACCACCCGGACCCAAATGGGTGATAGGGACTTTGCAGCCTGTGTCCCCGGACTTTGGAATGCCCTCCCGGCCCAGATCCATACTGCCCTCTCACAGGGCTGCCTGCGCTCCTCCCTGTGGAGTCACCTTAAACTTGCCTTAGCCTGTGGGTTCCCAAAACCCCTGTGATCTCACATTATGCTCTCCTACCCTGGATATTTCCCCTGGAAAAGGGGTGTATGCTGTAGATAATGTGTTGCTGCTGCTGTAATCGCAACTGTGCCTTTCTGTACTGCACTTAGTGGTTGCTGTGTTTATATTGAACTATACTGTTGGCTTGTAGTCTACCTTAATCTTATTATATTGCCTTTGAACTGTAAAAGCCTAATTTCTGTATTATGTTGTGCATTTTTGTCCTACTTACTGTTCTTAATCTGTACCATGTCGTCCTATGTACTTCATCTGTAATTCCTGTACTCTCCCGGGTCGTACCTGAAAATAAGCAATTGTCTTGTCTAGTGTGCTTACCTGGTTAACAAAAGCTAAATAAATAAATAAAGTGTCTGAGGCAGCCAGTGGAGATATCACTGATATCTCCATGTTCCTATACGTCATCGTGATATCTTCAGTGTTCCTATATGTCATTCTGATGTCTTCTAAGTTCCTATATGTCATTATGAGGAAAGTGAAAGTATTTTCTTTCAAACTTGCCACTATAACAAAGACAACCTGCTCTGAAGCTCTGTACATACCTGCACCCCTTCCCCCCCAAACACACACAGGGCTATGAGATCTGGTTGATCCTGCACAAGTTCCAAACAAATCTTTTCCAAAAAATTGATCTGGTTGACCCTGCAGCTTTTAACGTGACTGAGCAGTGTTCACTGCAGTAACTAAAGTGCTAGCCAGCATCCATGCTATAAATGTGTACGTGACTGAGTGCTATGTATACTGTGTAAAATTAAGACATCCCTGACATTTAAAATAAGGCACTGTGCCTGTAAAAAGTTTGAAATCTGTTTTTTTCTTCTTAGTTTCCAAAAGAAGCTGCTGACAGTAGAAAGAGGGCAGAGAGCAAGTCGTCAGCTGCAGAAAAGTGAACACAAGCCCGAGCAAGTGTTGCTACAGTAATACTCACTGATGCTTGCGTCCACTTTTCTGATGCTGCCAATTCACTTGCTCTATTCCGTCTTTCTACTGTAAGCAGCTTCTTTTGGAAACTAAGAAAAACAGATTTCTAACTTTTTACAGACAGAGTGTCTTATTTTAAATCTCAGGGATGTTCTTAATTTTACACAGTATACATAACATTCGGTCACACTACACATTCACAGCATGGAAAGCAAAACTGCATCTTCCCTAACACCCTGAGAAAATGGCAGGATTAACCAGGTATGGATCAACCACATATCAGAACCTCTTTTGCTGGGGAAGGGGGGCTGCAGTCGTGGATCTGCCTATTGTACTAAAGGGGAAAGATACACATATATATATATTTTTTTAAATAACTATTTCTTGACCAACTATTAATTGGCAAACTATTCCTGCAGCTGCCTGATAAATCAGATATGTGGTGGACTGTGTTAAGTGGGGAAGATGGGGGTTGTGATGAGGGGCCCAAAACATATGTTGTATAAACAGAACATGACATGGCCTGACTGAAGATATCATATTTATCTTTATGCGAGGTCAATGACATCAAGATATCTCACTCATGGCTTTTGACACTCGTGAACTATCATGATATCATTGACCTTGCATGAAAATAAATATATCTTCAGTCAGGCCATGTCATATCATATACATATATAGATATATATATATATATATATATATATTCATTGCAAAAACTTAATTAATGCATCAGTTAGGGGTAAAGCAACAAAACTGGGGAAATGAGATGTTAGGGTTGAGACCCTAACCCCACCTACCCTTCCAAAATCCTTGATCGTCATTTCCCGACCAGATGGCAATTCTTATGAAAGGGGATTGGCTCTCGAATGGGGATTTTGACAGCTCGTGAAAGGGGATTGTTTTTCAATTCCTCGCTCGCGAGTTGTCAAAATCCCCGGATGTCAAATTCCCCATTCGAGAGCCAATCCCCTTTTGCAAGGTGACAAAATCCCCATTCACGTCTTAGTTACCAGATGGCCAAAATCTGATGATCAAGCATTACTTGCAAATAGAGATTTTGACAGCTCGTGAATGGGGATTTTGACATCTCGCTAACTAGAATTTTTAAAACTTTGCCACTGCACTGTAAATAAACGGTTTGGTCATTTGACTTGAAATTTTCAGGGTATAAAGGGGATGCCCCAGAGAGGTGAAACATGCTATTTAGGTGTAGTAAAGTTAATTGGTTCCATAGATATGCCATCACAAAGTTGAGTTTTTCTCCATAGGATAACATTGCGGCACCCATAGTGACTTTCGGCACCTGTATCTCGAAAACAAAGTGAGATACGGATTTTTCGCCACCCTCAACTTAGTTCATGGTGAACTAAGCATGTGAGGAAGTTTAAAAGTCATAGATTACATCTGCAGTGGAGTTTTTTTCCTGGGTTGTACAGTTACTGAGATATTGGCAAATTAGTGTTACAGGGGTTCCTTTTCAGGCCTCTTGGGCTACTGTATGGCTCTGTTGTTATGTGTAACTAGGAGCACAGGGCCTGGAAGGCCCGTGCTCCAATAGACGCATATCATTATGTACAAATGGGCAGTTTGGTGGGACCCCGCGCTCCCACTAATACATACTATTTACTAGTTACATTACACTTCTTCAAAAAATAAGGATATTCATTGCAAAAACTCCATTAATGCATCAGTTAGGGTTAAAGTGACAAAATTGGGGAAATGAGACATTAGGGTTGAGCTTCTAACCCTTCCCCACCACCCCATCCCCATCCTCCACACACCAACAGATGCTGGGGTGTGCCATGGGGTCATGAGGCCTAACTCACCCATTCGCTTTACTGTAGCATGTCAACCTGCTTACACATGGAATGGGGTGAGAGTTGGGTCTGATGGCCCCATGGCACACCCCAGTATCTGTTGATGTGTGGAGGATGGGGGGGTAGGGTGGTAGGGGGTAATCATAACATCAGATTTCCAAACTTTTGTCGCTGTGACATCATCCTTAACTGATGCATTAATGAAGATTTTTTGCAACGAAGATAGATAGATAGATAGATAGATAGATAGATAAATAGATAGATAGATAGATAGGTAGATAGATAGATAGACAGACAGATCGATAGATATATAGATTCTTAGCAAAACATTTTGTTAATGCATTAGTTAGGGCTCCAGCATCAAAAGTACATACTAACATACTAAACGCCAGCAGAGTAGGCCTATTGGCCTATCAAGTCTTCTCGTGCTTCAGCACCCTGATTGAGTACCATAACCCCCTATCTTTCTGACTGTGTACACCTCACATTACTATGTTATTCTATGGGAAACAAATGAAAATTGAAACCTCCAGAACTCCAGAGCAAAGTAATCTGCTTTCACCAACTAGCAAAAAGCACATCCAAAGAGCAAGCCCTTTTTACCCTCAAATTTCAGACCACAATTCCAAATCGCTTTTTTAATGTGAAGTGACAAAAAACAACTGTATAAAACTTATTTTTTCGCAGATTGCAAAACAGGAGCCTGTTCCAAACTTTCTTTTTTTTGCAATTTGTGGAAAAAAATCTTTTTTCGCAAATTGTGAAACAGAATCCTGTTTCGCCTTCTTTATTTCACAATTTGTGAAAAAAAGGAAAAAATAGTTTTTTTAAAATTGAGAAACAGGATCCTGTTTCATGATTTTCTTTTTGCAAATTTGTGAAAAATGATTTCAGCATGCCAAAAAAACACATTTCCAGGTGATTTATGAAAAAAATCTAAGAGCTTAATCTGATAGAACTGGTCCCTATTAGCAGAACACATGTGCTGGGTACTTCAAAAAACATCATTTATTTCAGATTTTTAGCTTTGTATGTCTCGCTAAGAAAAAACAAGATGGTAGCAGCAAGAAAAAAGATTTATTTGTAACAAAGGATTACTCATTTGTGACACAAGATTACCCATTTGCAAAACAGAATCCTGTTTTGAGACTCATAGCTAACTTTTCCCATTGAAAATAATGGGACATTTTAAAATGTAATAACATTTGAATGGATTAATAATTTTTGACTAAATGTTTAAAAGGCACACACATCTGTCACCCAGGACCTTTCTACCCTAAAAATTTCAGACCAAAATCCCAAGCCGTATTTGCACAATGCTGTAACAAAGAATTTTACAACAAACTATAATTTTCACATTTTTTGACACTGTGTATTTCAATCAATCAATCATCAAAATCTTTATTTAGTCAGGCAAACATCATTGAGCATAGCTCATTTGCAAGATGGACCTGAGTGGTCATACAAATAATAGTACAAGAGTTTTTACAAGGACATGAAAATAGCATAACATTAGTACAATGAAATAAAAAGCGAATATACAAAATTTACATATATACAAGGCACAGTAAAAATAACTTAACCTGTAAAATGAAGAGGATAATAGATATAGCAGTGATAATGAACAAATAATAGGGCTTTTGTTGGCTTTTATATGAATGTGGTAGCTGACTGGATAATAGAGGGAACTAACATAATGGATTACAGAAGGGGGTGTGTGGGTTGGATGGGAGACTAGGCCTTGTGGAAGCAGTTGTACAACTCTGGGAATAGGGCGGTGAATAATCTTTTGAAGGATGATAAGGGTAAGAGGGTATTTAGATTCACAGATTTTTGGAGTGAGTTCCACGTGATTGCTACGGAATAGCTGATAGCAGCCCTCCCAAACCGGGTGCAGGTATTGGGAACCTTTAGCATGATGAGCTTACTGATCCTTAAGGTATATGGCCTAGATGTGATTCAGGTGAAACAGTCTGTAATATAGGAGGGGAGTTTGCCTGATAAAGCTTTAAAGATCCAGATTGCAGCATTCCTTTTCTTCTGTGTTGTAGGGATGTCCAATTAACTGCCATGTAAAGAGAGCAATGATGGGTGCTGGAGGAAGGTCTGTGATAAATCTGATGGATCTATGATACAGGGTGTCCAGCTTATTTAAGAGGAGAGTGAGCAATGGCCATAGAGAGAAGTCAGCATAGTCAATGAGGGATATGAATGATGCCTGGATTAGTCTTTGTTTGGAGTCTCTGGTAAGGTAGTGTTTTATTCTGAAAAATAGGCCAAGCCTTTGTCTCAACTTTTTAGTAGCTCTTCAATATGGACAGAGTAATCAAGCTTATTGTCAATCCAGACCAAGATATTTGAATTTATCCACAAATTCCAGCTTCTCTCCATATAAGGTGGATAACTGTGGAGTGATGAATGATGGAAATGGCAGAGCAATTCTTTGTGGCAAAGAACATAGCTTTTGTTTTCTTGGCATTTAGAAGTAATTTTTTTTTTCCAATAGGTTGTGTTGTAGGATGGAGAATTCTGACTGTAGCAGATCACAGGCTTTTGATAATGAGGGATTGCTGACATATAATACAGTATCATCAGCAAACAGATGAATGTTAGATTGAGAGAAGTTGGCATCGATATTATTAATATAAATGGCAAAGAGGATGGGGCCTAGAATAGAGCCTTGTGGTACACCTCTTAGCAGTGGTTTAGAGGTGGATAGGTAATTTTCATTTTTTACCAATTGTGACCTTCCAGAGAGATAGCACCTAAACCAACTGAGTGAGAGTGAATCAAGGCCTAGAGAGCTAAGAGAGGAGATTAATGATTCATGATCCACTGTATCAAATGCTTTACTCAAATCCAGGAACACAGCACAGGTACTATTCTTCTTATCCAAGGCAGTCTGCCAATCGTGAGTTACTTTGGCTAGGGCAGAGATGGTGCATATGCATTGATCTAAATCAGATTGTGCTGGATTTAGGAGGTTGTTGGTGTCCAGATAGGCCCTTAACTGTGAATTACTGATTTTCAAGCATCTTGGATAGTACCGTGAGGTTGGAAATGGGCCTATAATTGTTAAGGTCCATGGGATCACCTGATTTAAGTAGTGGAACTACTTGAGCTGTTTTCCAAATGGAGGGTATGGAACCAGTAGCTAGGGAAAGATTGAAGAGGTGAGTGAGGGGGGCAGATAAGGCGTGTAATGCTATTTTAAGAAAGTAGGGATCCAGGGAGTCTGCACCTGCACTCTTCGAAGTATCTAAATTAGATAGGAGGTCTTCTACTTCTTTCAAGGATGTTGGTTTGAAGGAAAATGTTGAAGCAGCCTTTTGTCCCACAGTGGATTGAAGGTTTAATGATGATCTCAAGAGATTTGCAGGTGAGGAGTCAAATGCTAGGCCAGCTGTTTAGCACCCACATATCCAACCGAAACAAAAAATAACACTTCAGGAAATCTTTGGTCCGCAGTGCTGCATACAAAATGTCATGCAAATTGGTTGAATTGTTGTGAAGGTATTAAAGTGTAAAATTTCAGTTTAACATAGAAGTGAAGGTTGAACCCTTATTGTAGGGGCATGGCATTTAACACTCCATATCTCCACACCCACACATTGGTCCCTGGTGTTTCATGCAAACTTTTGTGCAAATCGGTTGAATGGTTCCAAAGTTATTAAAGTACAAAAAGCACAAAAAAAGATTCCCCATTTGCTACGTAGGATTACCCATTTGTGACAAAGGATTGTCCATTTGTGACGAAGAATCCTTTCTCAAGGTGAACATCTATCTTTTCCCATTGAAAATAATGGGACATTTCAAAATGTTATAACATTTGAACAGATCAATTATTTTTTCACCAAATTTTCAGAAGGCACCACTGACCCAAAACCTGTATACCTTAAAAATACCCGACCAAAATTCCACACGGTTTTTGTGCAGTGGCATGCAAATAATTTGACAAAAAATGGTAATTTATATATGAAGATATGAAACTGCCAGCAGATATAGGCCAAATGGTCTATCACATCTGCTTGATTGTACAGCACAGAGGTTAGACTCCTGCTGATCCCCCACCCCTTGCCCCCTTTCTTTCCCCCTCATCTTCCCACTGACTAGTATCTTGCCCTTAACCCTATCCCACCCCTTGTTAAAGCTCTTCACTGTTTTAAGAGATACCACTTCTTCTGGAAGCACGTTCCATCCCCTACCACCCTCCCTGCAAAGTAATGCTTCCTCATCTCCCTCCTGACTCTACCCCCACCAGCTTCAGGCTGCACCCCATAGTAATCCCATCTCCCTTTAATCAAAACATGCCCTATGTACTAACCCTGTTGATGCCCTTTAAGTACTTGAAGGTTTTGATCATATCACCCCTTTCCCTTCTCTCCTCCAATGAGTACATGTTAAGGTTCTTCAACCTATCCTCATAAGGCTTCCCATCCATACCTCTGATCATTTTAATTGTCCTCCACTGCACCCCCTCCAGTAATCTGATGTCCTTCTTTAAGTATGGGTTCCAGAACTGTATACAGTACTCTAAGTGCAGCCTCACCAGTGTCTTGTACAGAGACAGAATGACTTCCTCCCTCCTAGAGGTGATTCCTCTAGCAATGCACCCAAGCATTCTATTGACTTTTGCCGATGCTTTCCTACATTTAGACGAGTGGTTCATATTCTTTGTTATCATTACCCCCAAATCCTTTTCCTCCTCAGAGACAGACAGCTGAACCCCTCCGAGGTGGTAACTGTGCCCAGGATTCCTCGCTCTGAAGTTCATGACCTTGCACTTCTTAGCATTGAAATCCAGCTATCAAATATCTGATCACTGCTCAAGCCTTCCCAAATCTTCTTGGAGGCCTTTTTCTCCCTCCACCCTATCCACAACTGCACCTATCTTGGTGTCATCTATGAATAGACTGATTCTGCTCTTAACTCCAACTGCTATATCAGCTATAAAGATGTTAAACAGCACCTGCCCCAGAACTGAACCCTCTGGGTCCCCACTGGTGACTGCCCTATGAGTTGAGAGTACCCCACACAACCACCCTCTGATGTCTGTCCCCCAACCAGTTACCAACCCACTTAACCAGTTTCTTCCCTGCTCCCAGGTTTATCAATTTACTAGTTAATCTGCCATGTAGTACCAAGTTAAAGACCTTGCTGAAATCCATATAAAGGATAGCTACAGCACAACCGGTGTCTAGTTTTTTTGTTACCCAGTCAAAAAAGTGAACTAGGTTTATTTGACATGATCTCCCTGAGATGAACCCATGCTGTTTGCCATCCATAAGACCGTTCACCTCCAAGAAGGTCACCGACCTTTCCTTTAGGATCATTTCTATGAGCTTACCCACAATGGATGTCAGACTGCTTGATCTATAGTTTCCAGGCTCATCCTTGGGACTGCTCTTGTGCAAGGGTACCACATGTGCCATCTTTCAGTAGTGAGGCATGCACCCCATCTGCAGGGAGATATTGAACAAATCTGCCAGTGTTGCTACCAGAACCTCAGCCAACTCCCTCAGGACTCTAGGGTGCAGCCCATTTAGCCCTGGAGCCTTGTCCATGTTCAGTGACTTAAGGCCCTCAAGCAGTCTGCTCACAGTAATCTCCCCATCCGTTATCCTATCTCCTCCCATGCCAGTGTTGCCCTGCCCCTGCGGGTATTGGCCCATCTCTCTCCCTAGTAAAAACTGAGCAGAAGTACTCATTGAGCACCTCTGCCTGTTCAGCCCCCTTCTCTACCTGGCCTCCATCCTTCTTTATCCTGGTGATTTGCCCCTTGCAGTTCCTCTTCTCCCTTATGTACTTGAAGAAGACCTTGTCCCCCTCCTTGATCATCTCTGCTAGTCTTAGCTCCTTTGAAGCCTTGGCAGCCCTCATAGCTCTGCT
Source organism: Neoceratodus forsteri (assembly GCA_016271365.2). NCBI lineage: Eukaryota > Metazoa > Chordata > Ceratodontiformes > Ceratodontidae > Neoceratodus > Neoceratodus forsteri. Next base: position 1,266,794,606 of record CM057449.1, on the reverse strand, counting down.
CACCTCCCTGGTTATCCTTGTGTACTCCTCCCTATCCTCCTCTCTTTTGGACCTGTTCCATCTTCCGAAGGCCATCTTTTTTCCTCCCTCACCCTTATCTGCACCTCCTTTTACTACCATTATGGCTTGTTGGTCCCTGCCTTCTTACTGCATTTCTTTGTACAGGTGTCTGTGGCTGCTAACAGGCCTTCCTTCAGGTTGGCCCATTTCTGGATGGTATCCATGTCAGGGTGATGCTAGCCAAATGCCCCCTGAGGATGTCAGCCATCCTGCAGAAGTCAGCCCTTTTGAAGTCCACTGTCTTGGTTTTTGTAGACATCTCCTCCCTACCCATATCCAGGGTGAACCACACTGTTTGGTGGTCACTATCTGCTTGGGGGTACTCAGTCCATACACCCTGCATGTAGTCTCCATTGGTCAGCACATGATCCAAGATGTTACCCTCCCTTGCTGATTCCTCCACCTTTTGTGACAGGAATACATCCTGGAAAGTTCCAGAATGACCTGCTCCCTAGTGCTTGTGCTAGACATGGTTTTCCAGTCCACACCTGGTAGATTGAAATCCCCGACCACCACAGTGCCACCCCTTCCACAGTGTTTCCATAAATGATCTGCCAGTTCTCTATCAATGCCCTCCACCTGTGAGGGTGGTCTGTACACAACCACCAGTATGACCCTTTTACCTTTATTGTTCTGCAGTTGAACCCATAAGGTCCCCCTCACCACCCTCCTCCATACTGCTCACTATCCCTTCTCTCACAAATAAAGCCACCCCCACCCTTTCCTTTTGTCCTATCCTTGTGATACAGTCTACATCCCGGTAACTTTATGTCCCAGTCATGGTGCCTGTTGGCCCATGTCTCGGTGATGGCAGCTATATCCACCTCCCCTTCTACTATTAATGCTTGAAGCGCAGGTATTTTGTTCCCCAAGCTCCTTGCATTTAGTGACACCACCCTCCAGCTAGATCCCCTGCTCATCCCAATACTCCCCTCCGCTCTACCTCCTCCACTTTTTGATTCCCCCCTTCCCCTCCTTGCTAGCTGGGGGGGGATGCATTGCTTCCCTATCCTTTTGGCCCTGACTGCTGCCCAGTGCTAAGCCTCCCCCTTAGTCAGTTTAAATTATACTCGGCTGTAATGAACTCCCCCAGTTTCTGTTTCAGGACACAGGAACCCTCCTTGCTCAGGTGAAGCCTATCTGATGAGTAGAGTTTCTTGTTATCCCATGTTGTCTCTCTAACCCCCTACTAATCCAAACCCCATAGTGCTATACCACTCTGCCAGCCATGCACTAAATTTTATGATTCTCTGTTTTCTGGCTGTGCTTGCCCTGGGTACTGGTAGGATCTCAGAGAATGCGACTGTTTGTTCCTCGATACTGCACAACCTTCCCAACTCCCTGAAACTGTCCTGCACTTCCTCCACTCTGCTGCCCTCCAGATCTTTAGTGCCTAAGTGCACCACTATGTGAAGCTTCACCACCTGTCTTCTCACACATTTAATGACATGTTGTCCTACTCTACCTGGCTTCATACCTGGCATGCATTTCACCCAGATAGAACTCTTCCTGGCTCCTTTGCCCCCCTACCTGATACTTTTCACTACTGAGTCGCCCAGTATGATGTTTGATACTCTGTATCTCCACACCCACACATCCAACCAGAACGAAACTTGCAACATCAAAAGATGTTTGATCCCTGATGGCACATGCAACATTTTATGTGAATCACTTGCACAGTTGCAAAGTTATTAAAGTGCAAAATGTTGAGCTTAACATAGAAGTGAAGATTTAAGCCTAACAATAGGGGTGCAATCTCACCCCTATTATACAGGTGCAGTTGCGCCTGTATATTAAGGTTGAGTAAGCACTTCTATGTTAAACTCACATTTTTGCACCTTAATAACTTTGACCCCTTTTAACCAATTTACATGAAATTTGGAAAGCGCATCCTCTGTGCCAAGATCATACTTTCATGTAGATCAGTTCAGTGGGGGCAAAATCTTCCAAAAAATATCTATTTGGGATGAAAATTTTGGAACACAATTTCAAACTGTTTTTCATCAAGACACGACCAAATAAATGTCCAAAAGGTGTTTTATTTTATGTTTTTACACTCCCTGGATCTCAGAATTCAGACAAGTGGTCATCACAAAATGTACCAAATCCTAAGAACAGAACAAGAGAGTATAACAACCTCCTGCACACCTGGGCAGACTTGATAGACCTGTGAACCCTTTTCTGCCAGCTATTTCGTATGTTCATATGTTCGTAACACTGCACCCTAACTGCACATGCAAAATGTCATGCAATTTTGTAGAATATGCCAATTTAATAATGCAAAAATGCAAAAAATGCAAAAAAGGTGCAAAAATCGGAGTTTAACATTAAAGTGCCAATTCATCCCATTCTCAGAAGCCAGATTTTTAAACCCTCAGAATTTGAGATCTGATAAATATTTTTTCACAAAATATTTGGATGGCACCTCCTTGGACCGAGCCACCTCTACCCCAAGAAAGTCAAAACAAAATACCAAACTGTTTTCGCTGTAGACACAAGCAAAAAAAAGGTAAAAAAAAGAATTTGTTTTCTTATATTTACACTCTCTGGGTCTTGGAATCTAGACAAGAGACACTCATGAAACATGCCTTATCATAAGATCCTGGCATCCTGACCATGCATGCAAAACTTTGTGCAATTTTGTCAAATGGTGTTAAAGTTATTAAGGTTCAATCTGACAACAGTAATTTTTTTCTCCTGACAGTAAAACACAGTTTCTCATATAAGATAAAAAGCTTGCAAAAGTATAATTCTTCTTTTGTCTCAGAGGGTTATCTCAAAAACCTTACTGAATATGCTCTGAAATCAAATTTCACAACCTTATTATTCTGGAACAATTAATATGTTTTCACAAAACATTTGAAAGGCACAACCTGGCCAAGCCCTTTCAGTTCTATGTTTTGGAGTAAAACTTCATATTGTCTTGGCTGTAGAGGAGAGAAAAAAAAGGCCAAAATTTGTGTTTTTAATGGTTTTTTTTTTTGACATTTCCAGATCTTGGAATTTGGTTAAGACTCCATCATTAAACTTCCCACGTCTCAAGAGCTTTTCACCTGGACCACACATGCCAAATATTGCAAATTTGTTAAATGCAGTCATAGTTATTAAGGTGCAAAGATTGGGATTTAACATTGAAAACTCTGCTCAGCCTTAATATAAAGGATAATGGATGGGAACCAGTTAATAACAATGCTGTGTTCTCATCGAGAGGTTGTCATGACAACATAGTAAACCTTGAGAGTGAAGCTCAAGAGGTTTACACTTGACATGACAACCTCAAGATGGGAACTCTGTGTTTTGGTTAATTGGTGCCCATCCATTGTCTTCCATAGTTTATGAGCACCAGTTAAATGAAATTTGTCTATATGTTACTTTTTTTTCCCCAATAGCACCACTCTTCTGCAAGGCCAGCTTAAACTGCCATGGTTGTTTGTCGTACGCTAGTAGTTCAAGAGACATGCATGCACAGAGCCATTCACATTATTATGGTATCATTGTGATGTACTCTAGAGGGTATAAGTTAACAACCTCCTGACATCACTACAATACCATAACAAGGATAGGAATTCATTGAATTCCATCTGTAACAACCCTCTTCCATACATTATAATATATGTAAAATGTAAATCAATAATTAAAAGATGGAGTCATTGAATGCTAAAATATTGCATAAGACAATATAATGCCCTAAATTTAATTTGTTTTATAAATTTCTTGAAGCTTTTTTTTGGGGTGGGGTAGCTATGTAAGGAATAAGGCATGCTATGAGGTATGATATCTATACTGGAATGTTTTAATCCACTTAACAACTGGGGTTTTATAAATAAATCATGATGTTTTATGCACAGCTTGTAAGAATACAGTGGTCTTGCATGTTTGGTGCTGTGCCTGAGCATTGCTGAGCTGTGGCTGAAAGATGTGATGTTTATTTCAGGAAGTGATTTGAAAATCACTATTTTCTTTAGAGCTCGAAGAAAGTTGAAGAGTTTGACTTACAGAAGCGGAGCTTACAGTACTTCAGGAAGTAATATGAATATGATCATATCCTTTAGAGGTTGTTGAAGGGAGTGATGAGTACTGCCACTTCCTTTTTCATTTAGAGTTCAGCCAAGATGGAGCCATATGTTTTGTGAGTACCTTGTGATTCACCATTTTAAATCATTTTATTTTATTTAGTTTTTTATTTTATTGAAATCTAGGATTACAAGTACCTTTGAGCAGGAACTGCTCATTTACAAAGGTTCCACGTCGAAGGAATGGGGGTATACATACATACAAAGGTCGACATAATAATACATAGTTACACAAAAAAAAGAAGCAAGAGACTGAGGCTTAGGAAATTCCAATAATTCAAAATGTGCCAAATGTTAGGTAGCATGACAAATCAGCCAAGGGCAATCTTAGAAATAAGCGCTGCAGGTGAGGGGGGGTATGCAGGCAGGAAGGCCATTGTCTGAGGGTTGAGGGTGAGAGTAAGAGCTCTAAAAGGGAGGGATGGGAGGGATAAAAGTCAGGAAATGCCTGGGGGAGAGGAAAGGGAGAGGGGGCAAGGGTGTGGGCAGGTGAGGCAGGTAGAAAGGGGGCAAGGCAGGGAGAGGTAGCTGTCAAGACTGAAGTGGAGGGCAGTGAGCGGTGGGCCCCTGATTAGGCGAGGTAGTCACAATGAATAGTTGAAATGAGATGAAGTTCTGAGTTGTCTTTTAAAAGGGCCAAGAGCAGCAGCAGTAAGAGTTTCTTTGTTGAAAGCATTGTACCACTGTGGTGCTCTGTGGACAAAGGCCCTCTGGCCCATGGTAGTCCAGTATCTGGGGACAAGGAAGGTTAGTTGTTGTGAACTTCTAGTTCGCTGGTTGCTGTGGTGGTCAATGAGGAGCTTTTCAATGCCCAGGGGCATGACCCCGAGGAGGACTTTTTTAGCTAAGAGGCAGGTTTGATACTGTATCTGGCTGATAAGGGGAAGCCATCCTGCCTGAGTGTACAGGTCACAAGTGTATGTAAATCGGTCAGTCCCAGTTAGCAGCCTGCATGCTTTGTTGAGTGCAACTGTAATTCTGCAGAGGGCAGAGGCAGAGGCAGAGCCATAGATTGCTAGCCCATAATCGATGATGGAGGTGAAAGAGCTGTTGATAGCCAACCGGAGAGTGTCAGGAGTCATGCAGTGTTTGTGCCTGTAGAGCAGGCCTATACGGATGTTGGTGGCTTTGGCGACAGAATCTATGTGCCGATGGTAGGATAGTGAGCTGTCCAATGTGACATCAATGTTTTTAAAATCAGAAACGTGCTCAAGTAAGGTTCCTGTTTGGTTTAGGATGGCGAGATCACAGGACTTGTACTTACTCCTGGCATTGAAGAAGGTCATAACCTTTGTTTTGCTGAAGTTCATGACCAGTTTGTGTGACTTGAACCAATCTTTGATGTGCATGAATTCAAGCTGTAATTGTTTCTTGAGGAGCTCTGCGTTTTGGTGGTTGGTGAGCATGACTGCATAGGTGGTGTAGTGCAGTAATTTCTGGTGGCAGACACTGGGAAGGTCATTGAGGAAGAGGCTGAAGAGTAGTGGCCCCAGGATGGACACCTGTGGGACCCCTGAAAGGACTGGCTTTTCTTCTGAGGTGACACTGGCAATCTTAACCCACTGGACCCTCTCCTCAAGGTAGCTTGAAAACCAGAGCAGCGTTTCATTGAAGAGCCCAATGTTTGACAATTGCTTGAGTAGGAGTGGGTGGTTCACAGTATCAAAGGCTTTCATAAGGTCAATGAATACTGTCCCTAAACAGTTTCATTGATCAAGCATGGTATGGATGAAGCCCATGAATTCTAATAGTGCAGTGGTGGTACTGTGCCCTTTTCGGAAATCATGTTGCTTAGGACACTGGATGTTGTAATTTTCCAGGTACTTGACTAGTTGGTCTGAGGTGATGCGCTCCAGGGCCTTAGACAATGGAGGGAGGATGGAGATAGGTCTGTAATTGGAGTGCAGTGATTTGTCTCCACTTTTGTGTACCGGTGTGATGGTCACCTGTTTCCAGTGAGATGGGAACTGGGACATCCTTAATGATAGGTTGAGGATCTTTGTCAGGGGTTCAAGGACTTCTTCAAGGACAAGCGCTAACAACTTCAGGTCAAGGGAGTCACCACTGTAGCCTGCATTGTGAATGGCCTTCTGAATATAGGTTCTGGCTTCAAGCACTGGGATATCATTGAAGTAGAATTGTGGGGCATTGTGTAGGAGAGGAGCAGTGGCAGAAGGGTTACTACCAGAGGGGGCATCAAAGAAATTAGAAGGAGGACACTATCCAAATTGGAGAACTCATTATTAAAGGTGTTGGTGATTGTGTACAGGTCAGGTGTTGGTGTTCCATTTATGTTGAGCATGGTGGGTGGTGACTTTTTTTCCATCACCCCAGGAGTTGGAGAGAGCTTCCTTGAAGTATTTGCTTTTGGTGCTCCTAACTGCCTGACTGCACTCATTTCTGGCAGCTTTATATTTATGAATATCCCCAGGTTTGGATGTTGCACAGGCACAGTGCCAGAGATGGTCCCTATGTTTGAGTAAAGTGATTAGATCGGGGGTTATCCAAGGGTTAGCTCTGCCCCTGACCTTCAGCTTTTTGAGAGGTGCAAAGATATTGCAGGCCGCAGTGAAGTGGCTGATGAAAAGGTCCAAGGCTGGGTTTACATCAATGGCGGAGTCGATTGGTGTCCAGTCCAGGTGGCTTAGGTGTGTCTTTAGTAGCTCAAGGTACCCCTGCTTTAACACTCTGGTGTGGATTATTTTAGGAGGTGGCTTAATGAATTTGTTTGTCCAGGTACATGTGACCGTTGAGTGGTCACTGATCCCATCAGGGAGCACTGACACTTTTGAGATTCGTTCAGGTGATTAGTAAGGATCCAGTCCAGAAGTGTGTGTGACTCTCCTATAGTGGCATCTGGTGGGGATGGTAACAAGCTAGGTGCGGTTCTGTGCCATGGCAGCATCCTTGTAATCATTGTTTGAATTGCTTTATATATTTTTTTGTACTCATGTACTATTTTAGCAGTAGCAAGAAGAAATGGTCAAAATAGTTTTGTACAAAAGCAGTTTTAGTGCATGTAGTAGGCTTTTTAATGTAGGTCTTCCTTTAACAGAGGATGTGTATAGTTTTTGGTGTGTGTGGTAGTATTATTGTAGGTGTTTTGTTATTAGAAGAGGGTTTTTTTATGCATGCTTTCCATTTTAAGCTGGTTTGGCTTTCATTTGGAGATGGCAAGTGATTTCAGTTTTGATGTATACATTATTCTATACAAACACAAGTGTGGGGTGCATTAGTGTGCTGAAGTAGCATGTCTTTTGAGCATGTTAGAGATTATCATGCCCCCATATGACCAGCTGTTGGCCAATGAGGAGGCAGAATCTTCCAGACTCCATTTTAAAATATTATGTCATTTGAAAGTCTTTGGGCCCAAGAGAATATAGTGATTAGAGTAGAAGTAAAGCAGAGATTATAGGGAAGTATAAGCCTTTAGGTCAGCAATGCATTATAGGGACACAGTAGAGCCCCTATATTAGGGCTGAGTATGCAGTTTAATGTTAAACCTCAATTTCTGCACAGTAATAAAGTGGACATCTCTAGATGGAATAGCCTGAAATTTGGCATGGCTAGCATTACAGCCATGATCTCTTCATGTCACAAATTTGGTAATGGTTAGTTCATGGATTTAAAAGTTCGGGAAGCTTTAAAACCCCTAAAATATGCAAATTAAGACCTTTTATTTGCTCACCAATATCGCAAAAATGACTGTGAGTTAAAACCTAATATTTTTAGCCTAAGAATGATTCTTTGATAGATGGCTTTACAGAAAAATGTGTAGTCTTTAAACTAGTAAGTAAATAAAGTGCAGTTTTCTGCATATCCAGAACTGTTTTCATCATTTTAAGGATAACTGGATATTTGCAAAACTGACCTATATCAGTTTTGTGAGGGGGGCCCAATTTCATGACTCAGAACTGCTGTTTTCATGATGTTTAAAGTCATTAAAATAGCCCCTACTATCCTTAGAATGCTGGCAGTGGTAAGCCCATTCCTACTGCCAGCATCAACCCCCCCCCACCATGCAGTTTGCCCGATGGTCAGGAGGCCACCCCCCACCACTGAAACCTCCATACGTCCAAACTCTAGAAGAACTTGTGGTGGCTGCCCAATCTTGCAGTTGGTACCCTCTGCCCAAACTCTAGAAGAACCAGCAACAGGTACCACACCCTACTGCCTGAACCCCCTCCTGTTCATGTGAACAGTAAAATAACCAGCACCAGCTGCCCAGTCATGCTACCAGATTTCCCTGCTACCCACCAGAAGTCGAAACAAGCTGGCAGTGGTATCCCCCTGGTCCTCACCTAATGCAAAATGCCTCCCCCCACCCACTGGCCAAGCTAAGCCACACACCCTCTGTTCCTCACTCATTCCATATAATAAACCAACGCCTTACCCTTCCCACACTCTAGCCCTCCATCACCTTTCTCCTCCTACTAGTTGCCACATGCCCAAATTGACTTTCCTGATTGTCCCTCATTGTGATTCTCCAGTGTCTCACGTCATGATTCCTCAATGACCCATGGCATTACCCTCAGCTGTCCCTTGATGTGCTTCCCTTTCTGCAGGTACAGTAAGAAACAAATGAAAAAAAAAACCACTAAGTCCCGAACTCGAACTTAGTTTCAAGAAAAAAGGGGTGTCTGATCAGGAAAATTAGGTTGAACACCACTCTACTAAATCTGTTATTTCACTCTTTTATTTTTCCACAACACATAAAACTGCCAGGTAACGTTTTGTAGTATATACACTTCTTCATCAGAACCCTTTTATGCTATGTTTGTCTAATAAATATGCATCCTCCTATTCAGTGGTGACATTCAAATTCCTTCAGTGTGAGAATTACCTTATAAGGTAAATTCCCTCTTCTGGCCAAAGGATTCTATCCATCTCTTAATATATGAGCGTTACACTCTTTTATTGCATCCCAGGGATCTTGTGCTGTCCTCCTGCTGTTTTCTCTGGAATAAAGGAGTGTCTGAAAATGGACATAGGGTCAACCTGAAAAAATGTTCATTAGGGCTAGATATTCAAAGGAGCTGCACAATGCGCAGCCGAATTGCATGGCACAAACACAGAAATGCGCCCCAGAACCATATTCAAACAACGTGAGTGCACAGCACAATACCTGTTGCACCACTGCACAACAACAGTAATGTACGTTGCTCAAGTACAGGGGGGCATGACCATGAATAAGCTGCGCAAAGGCTTATTCAGCCAAAAAACATGGTGCAACTGTGGAGCAGCTCACAAAATGCACCACACAGAGTTGAACATAAATGAAGAAGGCTCAACCACACACACAGCAGAGGTGCAATCCAGGAGAGCAATAGCTATGGATGCAGCACCATTCCTAATGGAGCAGGTGATGAGGGGGGTGAGGAGGAGGGAGGCTCAGCAACATGGCAGAGGAAGGGCCCATCGGCGGTATGCCCAACGCAGACAGTACCGTGCCCGGCTCACATTCGAGGACTATGGGGACATAGAGATAGTGGGCCAGTACCGTCTGAACAGAGCAATTCTGAGGCAGCTATATGAGCTGTACCATGACGAGCTGCAGGCACCCACCAGAAGGAGTCATGCCATGATGGTGGAAACCAAGATGACGGCGGTAATGTGCCTTCTCACCACTGGCACCTTCCAGAAACCAGTGGGTGCAACCGCAGGTATCTCACAGTCAGCCACATCCCACCTCCTCACCCAGGTCCTCAATGCTCTGCTGCCACATGCTTTGGAGTACATAACATTCCCAAGCACACAGGCAGAGCGTACAGCAAACATGCTGGAATTCCACAGGGTGGCATACATGCCAAGCATGATAGGGGTGATTAACTACACTCTCGTGGCCATATGTGCACCACCAGGCCTGAAAGGTGCAGTATACATCAACAGAAAGGGCTACCACTCGATCAACTGCCAGGTGGTGTGCAATGCCACTGGGTGCATCATCAATGTGTGTGCCAAACACCCTGGAAGTACGCATGACACATTTATATGGTACCAGTCCATCCTGTGCCAGTGGTTTGAGAGTGGGGTGGTTCCCACACATCACCTAGTGGGTGAGTAGGGCCTGGGAGGCGGTGAAACAGCAGCCATGCTGTACACCACACAGCTGGAGGTTGGTGAAATGGGTGATGAGGACAGTGATAGGTGAGGGGATAGAACAGGACATGAGAATAGTAACAGTGCAGGGGAGCATGGACAGAGGTGCCCAGGCATGAAGAACATAGATGATGAGGCATGAATGCTGACACAGCAGTCGTGCATGGGAGGCCATAGCCAGGAAACACAGGGTGGCAGGTGGTGGCTGTGTGAACTGAAGGGGGGGATGAAAACAGGCAATGACAGGCGTTAACCATCACATGTGTCCTCCCCACAGGTGACAGTGCATACCCCCTCTGTTCCTGGCTGCTCAACCCCCCCCCCATCCAGCGAACAACCAATGGTGCAGAGGAGTGATACAACAAGGCACACATCACCACATGCAATATCATAGAGCGTGTCTTTGGCATGCTCAAGATGTGATTCCATTGTCTAGATAGATGCAGTGGTGCCCTACAGTACAGCCCTGAGAAAGCCTGTGGCCTATTCCTGGCCTGTTGTATGCTGCACAACATGGCCATTGACCGTGGGATAGCTGTCCAGGTGGATGAGGGCAACAGCACTGATGATGATGAGAAGGACCAGCCAGATGGGGGTGTGCAGCTGGCCAAGGAGAGGATGGACCTCAGGCTGGCAACCCATGCCAGGAGGCACAGAGACACCATAGTCGAGGAGCACTTCGGGAACTGCAGGTGAGTACCACACAGGGCAGCTGTGCATGTACAGCACAACACACACACACACACACACACACACACACACACACACACAGAGACACACAGAGATGCATGCAGGGACACAGGCTCGCACACTGCACACACTGATGGACACGCTCGCATGCACACCCACACTTACACCCCAATGGAGCAATACAAACAGATTCAACCACCCATGTGCCTTGTGCTGTACAGACATGTGGAGGATCACAGGCAGGCACACGCAGTGGTACCACCACAAGGTGCACAGCAGGGAACAGGGCACCAGGTGGGACATACAGAAAGGTGGAGCCAGGGAGAGGAAGACACATGCAGCAGTACAGCAGGTTGTGGCATGGATCAGAGATTAAGCGCTGGCACACAGGCAATGGCAACACAGTGCTGCACTCATCACGCCCATGCCACATGGTCCAGCAGAACTGCCCACACACATGCTGAAAGTGACCCAGGCCACACATATGCAACAGCATGCACACAAGAACATGACCAGACATGTGCACAGCTGGCAACAGCAGCAGCAAATGGGACTGGGCAGTGCACCTAGCAGGACTACCGTGTGGAACCACGGCCGCCACAGCCATGTGGGCAGCCATGCCCAGACTGTGTGGCAGGCACAGGCTGCTCAGCAGCCACAGGTGGTGTCACCAATTCATCATGGGGTAGAGGCCTGAGAACATGACCAGGTCCTCACAGGTGTGTACAGACCAGCAAACAGACTATTGCCGGGTGTGTCAGGGATGGGCATAGCAGTGGGTGGAGTCAGGCTCAATGGGGTCACCAGACGCCAAGTCTGTGGTGTAGATGTAGCATTACAGGTAGTCCTGAGTGCCCTGCTGTGACCAGTGGATGCCAGTGATTCAAATCTGGCAGCGATGGTTTCAGCTATGTGGTCCAGCAATGCGGTCGTGGCCTCCCGCAGTTGTCGGATGTCACCAATCAGCTGTGTACATCCAATGTCCCCTCGCTCAGCCAGTTGACACACCTCAGCCCGCAGCTTACGTATCTGTGCCCCAAGCATTGCCTGGTTGCCCACAGCATCCTGCAGCAGCCCGGTGTTCTCATCCAGCCTGGCAGCACCAGGTATATCATGTTGCTGCCATGGACAAGCAGGAGGGGTGGAGGCATGCCATGCAACATCTCTCGACTATGAATGCTGCACAGGGGGCCTCACATGGGTGGGGATTGATCGTGTGCTTCAACAGTGGCCCCTGGGGATTGCTGCTCAGTGTCCCCTGCATGCTGCTGCAGCATGCCAGCAGCCTGCTGGACCTGCCCAGTGGCATCATTGACCACACCAGCACCCCATCCCTGGCCAGCACCAGCAGCAGTACCACATGCCACGGAGTGGACATGGGGGGTCTGCGTGTCCACTGGGCTGCCTGGGATGCCTGTCACTGCCTGTGTAAACACCTGTCCCCAGGGCAGTGTGTCAATACCGGCAGTAAGATCATCATCACTGTCAAGTGCAGCATCATCCTATGTGGCTGGCACAAGCACCAGTAGGTGTTCTGGGAGAAGGAGGTCAGCCAGTGGATCATCATTCCCAGTCCAAGCAATTCCACCAGTCCCATACTGGTATGGCACCCCCTGACCATGGCCACAATGCCGGTAGATGTGGATGGCACAGCATCATCAAGTTCCATGCTGATGGTCTCATCCTGCACTGCACCCCTGAGGTGCAATGGAGCTGGAAGACAGAATGGTTGTTGTTAAGGGTAATGTAGTTGTGATGCATGTAATCTTGTGTACTGTGCAATGTCTACATGCATGCCACAGGCGTACCAGGCCACACCACCGTCTGCTGTTGTGGCACTGCATGACATGTCTGCCATGCCACATGCGTGGCACAGGACATGTGTCCATACTTGTGCAGACACACAGAAGTGTGATGCACTTGCACATGTATGGCAGGCATGTCCCCCCATACAGTCACCCCCCACACATAGGCATGCCCTGTAAAGTAAAGTAAAGTAAACTTTATTTTTCAAGTGCCTTTCAAATATCAAAGCGCTGTACAATAAAATGAATCAGATAAACAATCAGATAAAACATACAGTTAAAATTTTAAGAACCTTCAAAAAAAGCCTTATAAAGCAAATAAATCTTGAGCTCAGATTTAAAACTCAAAACGGTCAGGCATTCTCTTATCCAATGAGATAGAGAATTCCACAGTGTAGGGGCAACGAAGAAAAAGCAAGTGCCCCAGATGTTTTTAACCAAACCCTAGGAATCTCCCGCAATCCCTCACTGGCGGATTGGAGTGTGTGGGATGGGCAGTAGGGAGTAAGGAGATCTTGTAGATACTGGGGTCCCTGTTCATGTAGGGCTAACCAGACCTTAAAGGTGATCTGCCACTGTACCAGCAGCCAGTGCAGTTCACACAGCACAGGCGTAATATGACTAGTCCTAGATGTCCCAGTCAAAAGCCTGGCCGCTGTGTTCTGTACTAGCTGCAAGCGGCAGATATCAATCCCTGGAAGCCCTAGGTAAAGGGCATTGCTAATATCTTGGCAGAAGACACCAGGAGAAAGGACTGCTGTGTGACTGGACTTCTCTGATGGGACTAAAGTAGAAGAACTTTTGTACTTGGACCTTTAATTTAGGGTAAAAAAAACTAACATACAAAACAAAAAAAAAGTGTGTGTGTCTGTCTGGGCTAACTGAACTGAATGGGTATCTGAACAGTTACAGGTGTAAATATCAGGTGATTGAAAGGACTTAACTGCTGTGAGGTTTAAATTACTGATAGAAAGATCTAGTAAGTAGGGGGAGTGGCTTAGCTAGAAGGAAGCTACATTTAAAGACTGCCTTAGAAAGATTCTGCTAATATCTTGGCAGAAGACACCAGGAGAAAGGACTGCTGTGTGACTGGACTTCTCTGCTGGGACTAAAGTAGAAGAACTTTTGTACTTGGACCTTTAATTTAGGGTAAAAAAACTAACATACAAAACAAAAAAAAAGTGTGTGTGTGTGTGTCTGGGCTAACTGAACTGAATGGGTATCTGAACAGTTATAGGTGTAAATATCAGGTGATTGAAAGGACTTAACTGCTGTGAGGTTTAAATTACTGGTAGAAAGATCTAGTAAGCAGGGGGAGTGGCTTAGCTAGAAGGAAGCTACATTTAAAGACTGCCTTAGAAAGATTCTGCTAATATCTTGACAGAAGACACCAGGAGAAAGGACTGCTGTGTGACCGGACTTCTCTGCTGGGACTATATTGCCCTCCTTCCCTGCCCTCCACCCCCCCACCCTAAGCTAGTTCTATTTTTATAGGCACAGGATTTGACTGACAACAGGAACTTCCTGTTTGGGAGCAGGAAGTGAGTAATCACAGAACCACCAAAGACCCACCATCCTAGAAGGGCAGGAGTAGCTCTCTGGCCCCCTCTAGCTGCTGGAGGTCTGCCTCTGAGCAAGTAAGTGGTCCACTAAGAAATATAGGATATTCTTGTCTCAGAACAGGACAATCAGGAGCTTAAAGGGCACACAGGAAGAAAGTAAGGAGAGAGAGAGAAAAAAAACAGAGGAAAGAGTAAGGATTGAAAACAGTTAAGGGGCCAGAAATAAGACATGATTGGAGTGGTGCAGTGCAGTGGCTGTGGAGCAGCACTCTTCCGGGAGACGTTCTGGAGGTTGCGGTGTTGTCCCATCTGCAGGCACCTCTCTGGGCTGAGGGAGGAGGTTGCTCATCTCCAGGCTGAGTTGACCAGGATTTGTGGGACCTCCTCTTCCATCCATGGACCACCAGTGCCACTGCCATTGCCTCAGAGGTTTGCCAAGAAAGAGGCGGTTGTACCACAGTGGGCTCAGGGAGGGTGAGGGTGGTGGAACAGAGGCACATCCCTCCAGCTGTGCCTCTCCACAATTCCTTGCCATTCTGGCAAAGTGTGGTTCCTCTATGGAGGCACCCACAGTGGAGACCAAGGAGGATGCTGGGAACCTCCACAAAGGAGACCCACAGGAGGGTGGCAGTGGACCCTGCAGGGGAAGGAAACAACTCCTGGTGAAGGACTCCATTGTTAGGAAGGTAGAACTGGGGGAGGAAGGGGAGAGGGAGGTAAGGTGTCTGCCTGGCGCCATGGCTTGGAGGGACAGGGACGAATCCTCAGGATTGCGGAGCAGCTGCACAGGAAGGGAGCTGGATGTCATTGTCCACCTAGAGACAAATGACCTGGCTAAGAAAGGATTAGAGAAGTGCAGGAAGAGTTTGTGGAACTGGGAGGGCCTTAGTCAAGTAGCATGCAGTAACCTTCTCGGGAGTGCTGCCCATCTATGGCATAGGAGAGGCTAGGGTGTTCCGCACCATGGGATTCAATCAGTGGTTGAAAACTGGTGTGGAGCTCAGAGTTTGGCTTCATTGGGGACTGGGGTCCACCTGGAGTGATGCAAGCCTATACTGGCATGATGGGCTGCATCTGTCCGGGAGGGAACCAGGATCCTAGGTGATAGGTTTAAATGCTTCATTGGCAAGCTTTTAAACTAGCCAAGGGGAGGTACTGGAAAGGAGCAGGAAATCCTAGCTCCCCCAAATAATCACGGTAGTATGCGGCAAACACCAACATAGAGGTGTCGATGGGAGAAGGGCAGGGGTAAATGGAGAAAGTGACAAAGGCAAGAAGGACAGGGATGGGGCAAAGGGAGTAAGGCCATCAGGAAATGGAGGGTAATAGTACCAATGCCCGAGCCTGAAACAAGCTCCCTGAGCTGGTGGCCTTGATGGAAGAGGGATGCCTGGATATTGTAGTAGTCACAGAAACATGGTACACAGAGAACCATGACTGGGATGTTAACATACCAGGGTACATAACCTACAGGAGAGACAGACAGGCAGGGGAGAAGAGGGGGAGGAGTAGCTCTCTATGTAAAGGAAAGGATAAAAGCAACTGAACAAAAGAGTAAACAGGGATGAGAGGAGGCACTGTGGGTCACCTTGGAGACTGGAAAGGGCACCACAATCCACACAGGGGTTGTGTACAGACCCCCATGTCAAGGGGAGGGAATGGACAAGGCTATGATAGAAGGCATTCTTAGAATGACAGAGAAAGGAGATACTATTGATGGGAGACCTGAATATGCCAGATGTTAACTGGAGCACATTTGCTGCAGTCACATCCAAGAGCAGGAGCCATTCTTGATGCCTACAGGTGGCAGACATTAGACAGCTAGTTTCAGAACCCACTCGTTAGGGAGCAATCTTAGACCTCATACTCTCAAATGGGGGCAGTGAGAGGATCTCAGATCTAGAAGTGGGTTGCCATCTGGGGACAAGTGACCATCAAACAGTGTGGTTCATGTTAAACTCAGCTACAGAGTCAAGTCATACAAAAGTGAAGGTACTGGACTTTAGGAGAGCTGACTTTGGCAAGATGGGAGAGTGCCTCAGAAAAGCACTAGCAAACAGGCTAGAAGGAGGTGTGGAGCAACAATGGGGAATCATCAAAACTTCCATCACAGAGGCAACAAGCCTTTGTGTGTAGCAAATAAAGAAAACAAAATGAAAGAAAAAGCCACTATGGTTCTTAAAAGAGGTGGCTTTGAAAGTCAGGAAGAAAAAGATAGCATTCCGGAAGTATAAGGAAACACAGAAGGAGCAGGACAGAGAGCTGTACCAGTTAAGGCAGAAGGAAGCAGGAGGAAGTCAGAATAGCAAAGGCCCAAACTGAGGAAAAGATAGCCAACTCAGTTAAGAAGGGGTTAAAACCTTTTATAGGTACATCAACAGCGAGAAAGACAAAGGAGGGATAGTGAGGCTGAATAGAATGAACAGTGGGTGGGCAGAGGGGACAGTGAAAAGCAGGAATACTGAACGAATATTTCTGCTCAGTATTCAAAAGAGGAGGGGACATGCCTAATCCAATTAACAGAAGCACTCTTGATAGGGGGTCGATCCCAGTCCTTTCACAGAAGAAAGGGTTCTGCAAGAACTCCTAAAACTGAAGGTGGACAAAGCAATGGGTCCTGATGGAATTCACCCAGAATTCTAAAAGAATTAAGGAGGAACTAGTGAAACCACTGGCTACTCTTTTAATAAATCATGGGAGGATGGTGTGGTACCCGAGGACTGGAGGAAGGCGGATGTGATTCCCCTTCACAAAAGTGGGACCAAGACAGAGGCAAGGAAACAGACCTGTCAGTCTGACCTCTGTGGTAGGGAAAGTGATGGAATCACTTCTGAAGGAAAGAACAGTTGAGTACCTAGAGGCCAGTGGAGCACAGAACCCAGGCATGGATTCACAGGGAAAGGTCATGTCAGACGAATCTAATAGATTTCTTTGACTGGGTGACCAAAGTAGTAGACCAGGGAGGGGCTGTGGACATGGCCTACCTAGACTTTAGCAAGGCATTTGACACAGTCCCACACAAAAGATTAATAGTTAAATTAACCAGCCTGGGAGTGGGTCCCAGGTTGGTAGCCTGGGTAAAACATTGGCTGCACAACAGGACACAGAAGGTAATTCTAAATGGAGTCCACTCTGAAGAAAGAGGGGTTACTAGGTACCAAAAGAGGGTTCAGTATTGGGTCCAGTCCTTTTAATGTCTTCATCAGTGATATTGCAGAGGGACTGGAAGGAAAAGTATGCCTTTTGCTGATGACACAAAGATCTGCAACAGGGTTGATACACAAGGAGGCGTGGAAAGGATGAAAAGGGACTTGGCAAGGTTGGAGAAATGGTCAGAAGTATGGCAGCTAGGATTCAATGCAAAGAAGTGCAAAATAATGCACCTGGGAAACAAGAACCCAGGGGAAGAATACACAATGGGTGGGAGGTAGTAACAACAACAAAAAAGGAAAGGGACCTGGGGGTAATCATATCAGATGACCTTAAGGTTAGCAAGCAATGTGAGAAGGCAGTAGGGAGGGCTGGGGGTATACTGGGATGTATAGGGAGAGGCATCAGCAGCAGAAAACAGGAAGTTGTTATCCCTCTGTACAGACAGTTGGTGAGACCCCATCTGGAGTACTGTGTCCAGTTCTGGAGACCCCATCTCCGCAAGGACATAGACAGGATAGAAGTAGTCCAGAGGAGGGTAACTAAAATGGTGCAGGGTCTGCAAGAGAAGCCGTATGAGGAGAGACTAAAGGTGCTTAATATGTATACCCTTGAGGAAAGAAGGGAGAGGGGGGACATGATAGAAACTTTTAAGTACCTCAGTGGAATCAACAAAGTCCAAGAGGGTAGCATCTTTCAGAAAAAGAGACTTGCAAGAACAAGGGGACACAATTTAAAGATAGAAGGAGGGCGGTTCAGGGGCAATGTGAGGAAGTATTATTTCACAGAGAGGGTAGTGGATGCATGGAACAGCCTTCCTGGGAGGTTGTGGGATCTAAAACTGTGGGAGAATTCAAGAATGCATGGGACAGACATAAGGCAATTCTTGTGGGGGGTAGGAAGAAATAGGCTGTTGGTTAACTATGATCTACGGTCTATCCTGTAGGTAGGGAAATGGAAAGACTAGATGGGCCAAGTGGTCCTTATCTACCGTCAAAGTCTAAGTTTCTGTTTCTATTGCAGTAATCAAGGCAGGTGGTTAGAAAGGCGTGGACGAGTGTAGGAAGGTCAGCCTGAGGAACCAGATGTTTCACCCGAGCAATATTCCTAAGATGGTAAAAGGAATATTTGACAAGGGCAGACACCTGCAATTTCAGGGTCAAGCCATCATCAAAAATAATGCCCAGGTTACGCACCTGATCTGAGGTCAAGAGCTGTACACCATCAAGCCATAGGCCTGAGGGAAAATCAGCCCTAAGACCTGCCTCAGGGCAACCCAGGTCCACAACCAACACCTCAGTCTTATCCGGATTTAACCTCAGCCAGCTAGTGCTTATCCATTCTCTGATTTCAGCTAGACAATTGTTAAGCACAGAGATCACATCATCCTGTCTGGGAGTAAAGGACATATACAACTGGGTATCATCTGAATAGCAGTGAAATTCCAAACTTTATCGCATGATGATATCTCCCAATGGTAGCATATACACTGCGAACAACATGGGTGCCAATATGGAGCCCTGCGGAACCCCGCAGGACAGGGAGAAGGTATCAGAGGAATAACTTCCAGTGACAACCCTCAGTGTCCTGCCTATGAGGAACAATCGAACCCAACATTAGACTGTACCAGACAGTCCACAAAGAGTCCGCAGGCACTCCAATAGCACATCATGGTCCACAGTGTCAAATGCTGCTGAAAGATCGAGAAGGACTAGAATAGTATGGGTCTTTCGATCGCTTGCCACTAGGAGATCATTTAAAACCTGGACCAGGGTGGTCTCAGTGCTATGTCTTTTCCTAAACCCAGATTGGAGAACATCATAGACATTGTGGGTTGTAAGGTGGTCATCCAGCTGCAACGCAACCACCTTTTCAATAACCCTACCCACAAAGGGAAGATTAGAGACAGGTCTATAGTTAGCTAGACAGTCTGGATCCAAGGAGGGTTTTTTAAGAAGTGGTCAAACAACCGCCTCTTTGAGGGGTCAGGGAAGTCCCCCTGCTCCAAGGAACTCCAGACAATATCAGTAAGGATCAGGCAGATAACATCTATACAACCTTCCAATAGTGGTGTAGGGCCCAGATCCAAACTACAGCTGGTTGGTCACAAAGTCTGGACAATCCTCATGATGTCTACGAATTCCGGCTGACTAAAGTCAAGCCAGGCAAGATGGGCATTTGCCACATCTCTCTGATCTCCTCAATCCCTTATAGAAAGAGTTGGGCCGATACCCAACCTGATGCTGGCAACCTTATCTGCAAAGAACTGAGCAAGCTCATCACACTTCATTTGTAAAAAATCTCTTCCAGACTGAAAACAGACGGATCGCACAGTCTGTCCACAGTCAGAAAAAGCTGAGCCGGTCAATTCTGCACAGCAGCAATATCCCCAGACAGGAATTCTGTCTTCTTACGGGTGATTGCTGATTGATAGGCCTTATAATGGTCTATCAACCTAAGCCTGTCAGCGTCCAGGCCAGATTTTTGCCAAGCTCTCTCTAACCAACGTCCCACTCTCCTTAGCTCCTTCAAAGACCCATCAAACCAAGGGGTCCTCGGGTGCAGTGTGTCATGCCGATGGATGTGACCACTGTGTCTGTGCAGGTTCCAGCACACACTGCAGCACCCACACAGCTGTAGGGCATGTAGGGTGACATACCCCCCGGACTCTGCACACCTCTACCATCACACGCCCCATGCTGCTGACACACAGCACACAGGGGACCGTGTACTGTGTGGGCGTGCATGTCGTGCACCACAACATGCTGAACTGGGCACAGAGTAGCTGCATACCAGCAGTGTGCCAATTACACAGGTGGCATGCACATGCTGCCCCACCCCCAACAACCACTGACGTACTTACAGTGCTGTGATGGGCTGCCTCCTGTCTGGAAGCCTCCCCCATGGGACACCCTCAATGGCTGCTGAGCTGATCGTGGCTGCTACAAGCTCCTCCCCCTGCTGACAGGACAGGCGCTGTTGATGGACCACCACCCATCCTATTGTGAGATGCCCTGATGGCAGCTATCTTCTCCTTAATGCACC
This sequence comes from Neoceratodus forsteri, assembly GCA_016271365.2. NCBI lineage: Eukaryota > Metazoa > Chordata > Ceratodontiformes > Ceratodontidae > Neoceratodus > Neoceratodus forsteri. The sequence goes on along the minus strand of CM057449.1, from coordinate 1,266,774,122 downwards.
TCCTGTCTGTATCCATCTTTTTCTTGCACTCCTGTGCACTGCGGTTGTGGTGGCCATGGGCACTGACTTACATCACCACCTCATCCCACCCATTGGCCTGGTCATGTTTGGTCCCTGTGACCCACTCAGGCGGTCCTCCCTCTCCAGGTAGGCCTCAAACACGGCCTGCTTCTCATCCTTGGTGAAGTTCAGCCTGCACGTCCTGGCAGGCATCTGCTCCTTGGCACACTCCGAATGTGACATGCTGCATCCTGTGGACAGTAATGGTGCACCAATAAGCAGCATAGTAGCAGCTCCTGTAACAGTGCAGCATTGGATGTCAGCAGTGCAGTAACAGTAGCATTTCACAATGTGAACAGTCTTGCCTTAAAGGCTACAATACCTGTCAGTGACCAGTGCCGTATGGTGTCGCTTTTATGGCTCAACCCATGCAAATGAGCATCTGAGTAACCAGTAATGAGATACAAATGTGAGCACTTGTGCCTGGCATTGTCTCATGAGGTTAGTTACATTAACTCACTGAATATTGCAGAATTGCTCCATGTGCAACAGACAGTGTCATGTGCAACATGATTGCGTCGGAGCAGTTCACAGGTGCACTTCTGGCACATGCACAATGCACAGTACTGCAGTTGCCATGCATGCATGCAGCTGTGCACTGTCCTGTGCCATGTATCATGCAGCCCATTGTACTGCACATGCAGGTCCCATCACGCAAGCATCCGTATGTGTGTACAATGCATGTGGCATGGATGCACACTTCAGTCATACCATGCACCTGGCCCTGCTGTGCCATGCCATTGTCCATGCATGTGTGCTCATTGTGCCAATGGTGTGAGGCATGTGTGGCGATGCATGCCCTTTACAAGATGGTGTATACGCACACACCTGCATGTACCCGTGTCACAGACGTGACCCCAAACTCCCGCCTGCACTTCTGGCATTGCGTATGTGTGGTACTGCATGACAGGCCACGATTGTGCATGTCTATCATGCAACTACGTGCTGAGTGATGGTGTGCTGTGTGTTCCTGTTGCACAACAGGTGCAGCAGTGCTATGTGTGTTACTATTAAGTGCTACATTGCATTGTACTGATGGTCCACTGCACGGTGAGCATGGCATGTGCTGGGGGACTTGGGAGACAGGCCAGGAACTGGAGTGAGGAGAAATGGCGAACCTGGTGGCTCCTTTGGAGGACCAATTGTTTGGGGCAGGGGACTTACAGGAGGCAACATCCCAGGTGTGGGCCCATGTGACTGATGGCCTGGAACAATGCACAGGTGTGGCCAAGACAGGGGAGCAATGCCACCACCATTATGGGGACCTGCGTCGCCATGATCCGGATTGTCTGCGGCAACTGCAGGACAATGCTTGCCGTGGTTTGGTCGCTCAACCAGGTACTTGTGTCTATGCATTGTGCATGCTGCCTCTGTCCAGCCTTTGAGCACTGGGGTGTGTAGCGGGTGTGTGTGCACCTGCACAGAGGGCAGATCAGCCCTGTTGGGGTGTGTGGGTAATGTGGTGGTGCTGCACTCTGTGTGACACTGTATTGCATGGTGCCAATGGCCTCGAGAGTGTGCCAGGGTCACTGCATGGGCTGCTGTGTTGTGGTGCAAAGTGGCCAGCTTGAGTGGGTGGGGGGGGATGGGTGTCTGTTGATGGCATGCCTTTCATGGTCCTTTCTGTATGTGTTTCCTTCAAGTGCACAAGATGGCCAGGGCAGTGGCCAATAGGATGGGACGGTGACCTGTCGATGGTGCTGTGGCTGGGCTGGTGGGACAGGTGGCAGGTGAATGTGTGCAGTCAGCATTAACCATCATTTGCTGGGGATAGAATGGAAGGGTCAGTAAACATTGCAGGGCACTGCCGCCATGCAGGGCTTTGGCGTGTGTTGGCAGACTGTCGCTGCTGCCTGTGTTGGTCGGCAGCTTGTGGTGGTCCCATCATGCGTGTTACTTCTGTGTGGTGGTATCCTGTTGCTGTCACTGGTGGTGGCTGTGTGTGTCCCATGATGCACACATACTGCTGCATGCTGGCTCATGTGTTGCTCATGGGGGCTTCGGTCCCTCGCTGTGGGGTGCCTGTGCACAGGTGATGGTGTATGGCATTCTGTGGCATGCTATACAGTTTTGGGTTGGTGATCTGGGCTGCTGTGGTTGTCCGCTGTGCATGTGCAATTGGCGGCATCATCCATGGGAGGGCACCACAGCTGTCCCCTGCTCACATACACCTGGGTGGGGGTGTTGGCCATTTGCTGTGTGAGAACTATCACTTAGTGGCTGTTCTGTGTTTTCTTTGCAAAGATCATCCAGGCCAGGGAGTGGACATCAGGGTGTCAGCATCCTGGGTGACGACATGCTGCAGCTACAGTGGCTCACACTAAGGATGATCTCCCGGATGGCACTGCACATCTACCTGGCCAGGAGTCAGCTGGCAGCAACCCGTGAGCTGGTGGTGGAGGTGTGCAGGATGAGGGTGGCCATCCGCCAGCTGCAGAGATAGTTTCAGAGCACTGCCCTTTGTCACCCCATGTTTACCTCTGTGTACCCCATCCCATTTGGCCTGTTTTGTTGTTTCCCCTTGCACTCCCTACACACTCCCATCCCCGTAATGTTTTCCACCCCTCTGGACTCTGCACTGCTTTCTGTACCATTGCCCATCCCTGTTTTTGCCATGTTGGCTGTTCTGTACATAGCTGTTTTTCATATGCGTTCATTGTATTAAACTGTTTACTACCATTTGCTCATGTGTCTGTGTCTCCCTCACATGCTTGGTGCTGCTCTGTGCTGGTGTTGTACATTGCTGTGGTCTGACAGGTACCTGTTTATGCCAGTGGTGGTCCTGCACTGTGGGTGTGGTAGGTGCCCAGTGGCCTGTGTTTCACATCCCTGTGTGTCACCATTACATGCGTGTGGGCTGTGGCCCTCCTCCGTACATGTCACAGTGCCATGTGCCCATGTCCTCATGTGCATCACAGTGCACCCCCGGCTGTGTTGCCTTTCCCCATGCTACTGTGCTTTGCGGTGCTGTGTCCCATGTCCATGTGTGGCTGTGGCACACTGTACATGCATGGTGCCTTCACACAGTGGCTACGGTTGCTGCCTTTCCCATGCTGGCTGTTGGGACTGTGGTCGTGGGGGTGCTCAGTCCCTGCGGCCATCTGTTCCATGACGGTTCCTTGCTCTGTAACATTGGTTTCTGGGGTCTGTGTGGGGCTCTGTACATTGTCCATGGCCATTGGTCTGTGCCTGTTCTGTGCCTCCTGCCCATTGTCCCCTTGTGGTCTACCCTACATCCACTTCCATGTTCCTGTGCCTTTGCGCATCCTTGCCTGTGTTCCCTTGAGCATTGTGCACACCTTGATCCACCTGCTATATTCCACATGTACTCTGACTCCTGCGCAGTTCAGGTTGCTCCAACCCATGTCTGTTTGTGCAATGGGGAATTTGTACTATATTCAGTGTTGTTTGCGCAGGTGCATTTCTGTGGCCCATCCGCTGAATATTGCTTTAGTTTGCAGTGGCACAACTGGATTGCATTGTGTATCCCATTGCGCAGGTTCTGGATGCATCTTTGAATATCTAGCCCTTGGTGTCCAACCCACCCCTTTAATCTGGTAAAAAATATTTAACAATAAAAAAGTTACACAGTAGATGTTAGAAAAAATGATCCCCCCCCAAAAAAACTGAAATCCTATGAAATGTGCACCGCACTTCTGCAATGACTTAAGTTTTTTTAATCAGGTTTTTTTTTCTAACACTTACAGTGAAGCTGTATAGGATGCTGCAGAATTATGCACAGCTACTGAGGAAACAGGGCAATTTCAATGGCAGTTAGTCCCTTTTGTCATGGAGAAATCTGTGACACTGTGCTACATCCTGGTGAGTTCCACTCTGTAACATTTTAATTTTTTTATATTGCTTCACCAAATTTGAGGAAGGGGGTACTTAGTACCCTTCCTCATGGAATCCAGCTGGCAAGTTTTGTGCCTGCTTGATGTGTATACATCTTCGTGTTGGAATCACAGGGTTCTGCATGAAGCAGCCTACAGGTCCATGTCTGATGAGTGTTTCACTTTGCATAGAGCCCAGAAGGTGCTGTGTGATGCAAGCTACAAGTCTGGCTCTCCACCCAATGAGACCACTGCTTTACATATGGCTGGCAGGGCCATCATGAAGTAGGGTACACATCTGGCACAGTGCAGATCACGATGATGATGATGCTTCATGAGTGTTCTGCAGGGTCACTGGCTAAGCAAATGACAGATGTGGTACAGTGTTCATAATAGGGTGCAAGAAAAGTGAAAGTTAAAGGTGTCAGTTGCTGTGTATCCTTTTGAAAATGTAAGGAAGGAAATGAACTGAAAAAAATCTACATTGATGGATCTATTAGGGTTGAAGTGCAATGCCTACAAAGTAGGGAAATGAAAGTTTAGGGTTCAGGGTCCCTGGAACCTTGAAAAATCAATGGGGAGGTGTTCCAATGGGTTTGAATGATCACGTAACAGAGTGTTGACATTACCCTAATAGCACTGTCTTGTTACACAAAGCAAAGGACGTGGCAGTGCTTGCACAGAGGGTGCCAATATTAGTGTAATTCCAGCAATATATCGCCCAATTAGTTGAATCCCAAGGAACACCACACCACCAATTCACCAAAGTTTCAGGGACTTTAAACCCTCATTTTTTCATTTCCCAACTTTGTACACTTTATAGTTTAACCCTAATAGATGCATCAACATAATGTTTTGCAACTAATATTAACTACAGTGTTACTGTAGCTCAGCAATAGGCAGTGGCAGTCTGGTCGGTTGCAGACTCTGTCAGAACACCAAGAACACAGAAAGCCACAGCAGTGTTGTGCCAATACCACCTGCCATAAGGAAGTCAGAAGTATAAATATTAAATGCTGACCTCAAAGTTTTTTGTAGCCCCCTATTTGTTGTAAACCTTTGCCCATTCCATTACTGCAGTGGGACCTGAAGTGTAATTCTCAAAGCTGAGCTGAATTCATAGGCCCCAAATCAAAGTCAAGAAAAAGAAGGATTGATCATCACACAAAGCTATTTTTTGCTCTATACCGTCAGCCATCAGCCATCGCACCATGAATGTCCAAGTTGTTCTGATATGAACTGCTAAGGAGTCTAAACTTAGGGCAAAAGCAGGGGTGAGAGGGAATACCCCTGCTGCGTGCCCCTGGATAAGGGAAATTTTTGTGAGATTTGCCCATTGACTGGAAACAGTGCTTCCAGCCTGTAGTATAAGGAAGAGACTGCCCCTTTCAAATCCCTCTCCCAGGTTAAATCTAGTGAGCACTTGGTGCAAGAAGGCCCAGTTGACCCTGTTGAAGACCTTCTCAGCATCCATACTGATGGCAAGCTGGAAGGCTCTCTGACCCCACTGTGCTGAAATAATATTAAAAAATATGTGAATGTTGTCCTCGAGGTACCTGCCTTGAATGAAACCAGTCTGGTCAGGGTGAACCAGGTGTCAAATAAATTTCTGTAGTCTGTCAGCCAAGATTCTGGAAAAGATTTTAAGGTCAGTGTTAAGTAATGAAAATGGGTGATATGAGCCACATTCGTCTGCGGGTTTCCCTAGTTTAAGGATGACCAAAATTTGGGCCTGTTGCCATGTAGGTGGTGGCAGGGCTCCCTCTTTTAAAATACAGTTGGTGACCAGTAAAAGATAGGGTATTAGCAGGTCTTTAAATTTTTTAATAAAAAATTCTTCCAGGTAGCCATCTGGGCCTGGGACCTTGCTTTGTTTGAGATCATTAATTTTAGAGTACATTTCTTGAGCCATTATTGAGGAATTTAAGGCTCGCTGTTCCTGCTCGTTTAGACTGGGAAGTGGTAAATTCTCAAGATAATCCCTAATTTTTTCAGTGTGCTGTAGCCCTTTCTCCTCCTTGTATAAATCTGTGTAACATTTTCCAAATTCATGTAGGATGTCAGTCAGTGTAGTAACGAGTCTGTTGGTATCCCACTGTTTAACCTTTGAATTCCCACATTCTATTGTATTGTAAGCTGCTAGCTTTTGGAAGACAGAAATATTGCTTGTAGAGCAGAAAGCAGCTAACTAAAAAACTTACCTTTTTCTTACTAATTTAACACTTCTATCTCAGCAGGAGTCAGTGCCGGTTGGGATTAAGCAAACCGATACTTTATTAGAAGTAGAGGGGGTCTCATTTAGGGTTAAAAAAAGAAAGAAAGAAAGTCAGTGTGTCTTCATGTGTTGGGAAGGGTACTGTATCAACTTACTTTGCTAAATCAGTAGGAGGGAGGAGAGAGATTAATTGGAGGTGTGGTTTAGGCAGTAGAAAAACAGGTGACTCCAATTACAACTTCCTGCTGCTAGCTTTTGGAAGACAGAAATCTTGCTTGTAGAGCAGAAAGCAACTAACTAAAAATGCTACCATTTTCCTTACTAATTTAACACTTCTGCCTCAGCAGGAGTCAGTGCCTGTTGGGATTAAGCAAACAGATACATTATTAGAAGTAGAGGGAGTCTCATTTAGGGTTAAAAAAAAAAGAAAGTCAGTGTTTGTTTCTGTGTTGGGAAGGGTACTGTATCAACTTACTTTGCTAAATCAGTAGGAGGGGAGAGAGGTCAATTGGGGGTGTGGCTTAGGCAGTAAAGAAGCAGGTGACTCCAATTACAACTTCCTGCTGCTAGCTTTTGGAAGACAGAAATCTTGCTTGCAGAGCAGAAAGCAGCTAACCAAAAAAGCTACTGTTTTTTCTTACTAATTGCCCTCAATCCCACCCCTCCATCCTCCCACTCTAATCCAGTTCTACTTTTATAGCCACTGGCTTTGACTGACAGCAGGAACTTCCTGTTTGACAGTAGGAAGGGAAGTATCATAGAGAAACATTAGTTTTGTCAACCCTGAAGGGAAAAAAATAGCTTTTTCTCCCCACTAGCTGCTGGTGGTCTGACTCTGAGCAAGGAAGAAGGAGACTACTGAAGAATACAGGAAGTTGCTGTCCCAGAACAGGAAGGGTGAGAGTTGTAAGGAGAGGAGAGAGTAAGTATTCAGAGAAACAGGAGAGGGGATACAAAATAAGACATGATGGGAGTGGTGCAGTGCAATGGCTGTGGGGCGGCAGTGTTCCAGGAGACATTCTGGAGGCTGCGATGCTGCCCTATTTGCAGGCACCTCTCTGGTCTGAGGGAGGAGGTCACCTGTCTCCAGGCTGACCTGGCTAGGATTCATGGAACCTCCTCCCCCACCCAGAGACCACCAGGGCCACTACCACTACTTCAGAGGTTGCCAAGAAAGAGGAGCGGTTGGACCAAGGTGGGCTCAGGGAGGGAAAGGGTGGTGGAACAGAGGTGCATCCCTCCAGCTGTACCTCTCCACAATTCATACACTGTTCTGGTGGATAGTGGTTCCTCTATAGAGGCACCTGCAGTGGAGACCAAGGAGGATGTTGGGAATCTCCACAAAGAGACCCACAGGAGGGTGGCACAGGACCCCACAGGGAAGGGAAACAACTCCTGGTGGGGGACTCAATCATTGGGGGATAGAAGTGGGGGAGGAAGGGGAGAGGGAGGTAAGGTACATTCCTGGTGCCATGACTTGGAGGGACAGGAAGCACATCCTCAGGATCGTGGGAGCAGCTGCACGAGGGAGGGAGCTGGATGTCATTGTCCACCTAGGGATAAATGACCTGGCTAGGAATGGGATCAGAGCAGTGCAAGAGGAGTTTGTAGAGTTGGGGAGGGGCCTTAGACAAGTAGTGCATGCGGTAACCTTCTCGGAGGTGCTGCTGGCCTATGGCAAGGGTGATGCTAGGGTACTCCACACCATGAAATTCAATGAATGGTTGAAAAACTGGTGTGGAGCTCAAAGTTTTGGCTTCATTCGGATTGGGGAGCCACCTGGAGGGATGCAGGCCTATACTGGTGCTATGATCTGAAACTGTCCAGGGGGGAACCAGGATCCTAGGTGATTGGTTTAAATGGGTCTAGTACGATTGCCCGTCATGGTGTATCCCAACTGTATTTTTCCTGAAATTTATTTGCCGTCTTTACATTTCCCGAAGCAATCTTTCCCCGTATATAATTTGACCGCAAAGTGGCTATTAAGGCATTACCATTTTCAGTAACTGTAAGATTTAGCGTTATAAAGTCGCAAGTGCACAGTGCTTAAGGTAGTTTATGCACAGTGCATATTTATTTTTCGTTGCTTATTGCAAATGCACCGTGCATAGTGCTTACTGTAGTTTCTGCATAGTGCATATTTCGTTTACGTAGCAATGCTTAATACTTTATGTAAAATCTAACAAAGTTGTAGGTTCATGATGTTACTGTGAGATGTAAGCCAAGGCACACATTTCCAGGATCGATCTGTGTTTTACCTGTAGCCTGTACAATCAATTACAACACAGCATTTCGCAACTAGTAATTATAATTAATTAAATAAATGTAAGCAAGTGTGTGTCACTTTCTCCTTGTTACAACAAAAGTGTTCCTGTTGCATCATGGCTGAAACAGATCCACCAGCTTGTAAGTTGTTGCATCTAAAGAGGGCATGACAAGCTCTGCATCGAGGGGTATCTGTATGTAAAAAGCCAAGTCGTGGAGACCTATGGTATTGGTGCTGTCAGCAAAGAAAGTCACTATGTTGTCACGGCGGGGCTACAGTTCTTGTTGAGGACAGCACCACCTTGATAGCACAGCTCCACACTGTCACTACGCCAGATACTAATGATTGTTTTGTTGCTAATGCTGTGGCATCTCTAAAATCATGACTGTTTCCATGCATGACACACCTGCGCTCATTTAAACAGAGCTTGCAAAGGTGTCCGCTAAGGTTAGGCACAATATGCCCTGCCGTCAGGCACTACAACAAATGGTGAAACGAGCTAGGCGTGAAAATATGCCTCCTGAGCCAAGAACATTGGCTGACATAGTAATTCCATCAGAGGTTAGCATCATCAGTGGTGAACTGTTTTTCCTCCGTAACTCAGATTTGGGTAATGATAAAATTCTACTGTTTAGCACTAAACAGAACATCAAAATGCTGAGCAAATCAGATTATTGGTTAATGGATGGCACATTTAAAACTGTGCCTACACTGTTTCGGCAATTGTATTCTGTGCATGCCCCGGTGGGAAATCAAGATACATGTCACATTCTACCACTTGTCTTTTGCCTAATGTCAAGCAAAACACAGGAATGCTATCTTCAGTTTTTTCAAGATTTAATAGATGTTGCTGATGAGTTTGATTATACCCTTCTGCCAAAATACATAATGACTGATTTTGTGCAGGCTGCTATCAATGCGACAAAAGTTGAATTTCCCACATCAGAGAACAAGGGGTGCTTATTTCATCTCGTCCAAATTTTATGGAGAAAGATATAGGGCTGTGGCTTGGCTTCTAAGTATGGTCTGAACCTGAGTTCAGCTTGTTAATAAAGACAATTGGTGGCATTGCATTTTACCACCAGATGAGATACCCACAGTATACGAAGAAATCAAAGCTGAAATGCTCACTATCACTAGTCCTGTGTTACAGTGGTTTGAAGAGAACTACATTTATGGGCGCATAAGAAGACGGATGAGAAATAACAGTACAATAAAAGCCCCACCACTTTACCCACCACAGTTTTGGTCTATCTACGAACAAACAGTCCATGCTATGCCACAAACACAAAATAATGTGGAAGCTTGGCATCGTAGACTAGGCACTCTTGTTGGGACCACCCATGTCGGATTTCTTCGTTTCATTGAAGAATTGAGAAACGAGCAGCTGATAACCCAGTCCAACACTTAAAAAATTAACCGTGGCATGCCTAAATTCCCCCTGAAAAAAAAATACTTGAAAAGGGAGGAAAAGATTGTTAATATTATTGCAGACAGACAGCAGCGTGTCGGAAAGGACTTTGTTAGAGGCATAGCTCATAACATGGTTTTGTGAAGCTGAGAAATCTTCACATTTTTAAATCGGTTTTTAATGTTTTTGAATTTTACGCTAATAAAGTTTGGAACTATTTAATTTTGGATATATCAAGTAGAGATGAAGAGGGGGATACAGACTAATCTAGGTAAGTGTTCTTTATATCATTTATTTATTTGCTCCAAGTGCTCCAAGTGAAATGCTGCTTGCAGAGTTATATTTATTTTTAAGTGTTCCAGGTGTATGCTGCTTGCAAAGGAGCGCTTATTTTATGCTGCTTGCAGAGTTAGAGTTAGATTTATTTATTTAAGTGTTCCGATTGTAATGCTGCTTGCAAAAAGACACGCAGATTTAGTTAACATTTATGTAAGTGTTCCGAGTGTAATGCTGCTTGCAAAGGAGCGCTGATTGCAGAGTTAGATTTATTTATCTTGCAAAGGAGCACTTATTTAATGCTGATTGCAGAGTTAGATTTATTTATTTATCTTACAAAGGAGCACTTATTTAATGCTGCTTGCAGAGTTAGATTTATTTAAGGGTTCTGAGTGTAATGCTGCTCTCAAAGGAGCGCTTATTTAATGCTGCTTGCACAGTTAGAGTTAGATTTATTTATTTAATTGTTCCGATTGTAATACTGCTTGCAAAAAGACATGCTGATTTAATTAACATTTATTTAAGTGTTCTGAGTGTAATGCTGCTTGCAAAGGAGTGCTTATTTAATGCTGATCGCAGAGTTAGATTTATTTAAGTGTTCCGAGTGTAAAGGAGCGCTTAATGCTGATTGCACAGTTAGATTTAATGTAGCTTGTAACATATGAACTAACCTACAGCTGCACTGTGAACCAAATGCTGAATATTGCAGAGTTAGATTTATTTAAGTGTTCCGAGTGTTATATCTGATTCACACAGTCGGAAAACCGCTAGACAGTCATAAATTATGTCGGGATTACTTAAAACGGGACATAAATGTCGATTAATAGAGTGACGGGAAACCTCATGCCAGGCAATCGTATGGATCCCGTTTAAATGCTTCATTGGCAAGCATTTAAACTAGCTGGGGGGGAAGCACTGAAAAGGAACAGGGAAATCCCAGCCTCCCCCCACAAAAACATGGTAATTAGTGAGGTAAACACCAAGGTAGAGAAGTCATTAGGGAGCAGGACAGAGGTAAATGCAAAAAAAAGGCAGAGGCAGTAAGTACAGAGATGGGGCTAAAAGGGGTAAGGCCATCAAATATTGGAGGGTGATGAGTACCAATGCCCATAGTCTGTGTAACAAGCTCCCTGAACTAGTGGCCTTGATGGAAGAGGGATGCCTGGATATTGAGGCAGTCACAGGAACATGGTACACAGAGAACCATGACTGGGATGTCAACATACCAGGATACACAATCTACAGGAGGGACAGGGAGGGCAAAAGAGGAGGAGAAGGAGCTCTCTATGTAAGGGAAGGGATCAAAGCAACAGAACTAAAGAGCAAACAGGGAGCAGTGAGGCTCTCTGGGTCACCCTGGAGACAGAAAATGGCACCACAATCCGCATTGTGGTTGTATACAGATCCCCAGCTTGGGGAGGGAATGGATAAGGAAATGATAGAATGCAACCTTAGAATGTCAGAAAAAGGGGAGATATTGTTGATGGGGGACCTGAATATGCCAGATGTTAACTGGAGCACCTTTGCTGCAGGCACATCCAACAGCAGGGTCATTCTTGATGCCCTACAGGGGGCATGCCTCAGACAGCTATTATTGGAACCCGCTCAGGAGGGACCAGTCTTAGACCTGGAGAAAGAATCTTGGATTTAGAAGTGGGTAGCCATTTGGGAACAAACGACCACCAAACAGTGTGGTTCACGATAAACACAGCCATAGAGTCAAGCCATACAAAAGCATGAGTATTGGACTTTAGGAGGGCTGACTTTGGGAAAATGAGAGAGTGCCTCAGAAAAGTACTAGCAAACAGGCAAGAAGGAGGGGTGGAGGAACAATGTGGAGTAATCAAAACAGCCATCACAGAGTCAACAAGCCTTTGTGTGAAGCAAATCAACAAAACACAATGAAGGAAAAAAAGGTTATGGTTCTCAAAAGAGGTGGCACGGAAGGTTAAGGAGAAAAGGATAGCTTTCAGGAAATATAAGGAAACACAGAAGGAGCAGGACAGAGAACTCTATCAGTTAAAGCAGAAAGAGGCAAGGAAGGCAGTTAGAATAGCAAAGGCCCAAACCGAGGAAAGGAAAGGAAAGCCAACTTTGTTAAGAAAGGGATAAGACCTTTTATAGGTACATTAGGGAGTGAAGAAAGACCAAGAGAGGGATACTGAGGCTTAATAAAGGGGAGGGAATATGGACAGAGGGTGACAGTGAAAAAGCAGGGATACTGAATGAATATTTCTGCTCAGTATTCTCAAAGGAAGAGGAAGGGGAGGTACCGAAACCAAACAAGAGAAACGCTCTGAAGATGGGGGTCGATACCAGTCCATTTACAGAAGAAAGGGTTCTTAATGAACTAGTAAAATTGAAGGTGGACAAAGCAATGGGGCATGATGGGATTCACCCAAGAATTCTAAAGAACTTAGGGTAGAACTAGTGACACCGCTGACTACTCTCTTTAACAAATCATGGGAGGATGAGGTGGTAACTGAGGACTGGAGGAGGGCGGATGTAATTCCTCTTCACAAAAGTAGGAGCAGGGCAGAGTCAGGAAACTACAGACCAGTTAGTTTGACCTTAGTGGTAGGGAAAATTATGGAATCACTTCTGAAGGAAACAATTGTTGAGTACCTAGAGGCCAGAGGGGCACAGGACCCAAGGCAGCATGGATTCATAGTGGGAAGGTCATGTCAGATGAATCTAATAGATTTCTTTGACTGGGTGACCAAAGTAGTAGACCAGGGAGGGGCTGTGGACATGGCCTACCTTGATTTTAGCAAGGCATTTGATACAGTCCCACACAAAAGATTAATAAACAAGTTAGCCAGCCTTGTAGTGGGTCCCAAGGTGATAGCCTGGATAAAAAACTGGCTGGACAACAGGATGCAAAGGGTAGTAGTAAACAGAGTCCACAGTGAAGAAAGGAGGGTTACTAGCAGGGTACCACAGGGTTCAGTACTGGGATCGGTCCTTTTTAATGTCTTTATAAGTGACATTCCAGAGGAACTGGAAGGAAAAGTATGTCTCTTTGCAGATGACACAAAGATCTGCAACAGGGTTGAAACACAAGATGGAGTGGAAAGGATGAGAAGGAACTTGGCAAGGTTGGAGGAATGGTCAAATGTATGTCAGCTTAGATTCAATGCAAAGAAGTGCAAGGTAATGCACCTGGGAAACAAAAACCCAGTGGAAGAGTACACAGTGGGGGTGAGATACTGACAGCAATAATAATGGAAATAGACCTGGGGATAATTATATCAGATGATCTAAAGGTGGGCAAGCAATGTGAGAAGGCAGCAAGGAAGGCTGGGGGGATACTGGGATGCATAGGGAGAGGCATCAACAGTAGAAATCTGGAAGTTGTTATCCTTCTGTACAGACAGTTGTTGAGACCCCATCTGTAGTACTGTGTGCAGTTCTGGTGACCCCATCTCTGCAAAGACATAAACAGAGTGGAGGCTGTCCAGAGAAGGGCAACCAAAATGGTGCAGGGTCTGCACCAGAAGACATATGAAGAGTGACTAAAGGAGCTTAACATGTATACCCTTGAGGAAAGAATGGAGAAGAGGGTCATGAAAGAAACTTTGAAGTACCTCAAGGGAACCAACGAAGTCCAAGAGGGTAATATCTTTCAAAAAAAGAGATGTGCAAGAACAAGGGGGTGCAATTTGAAGACAGAGGGGGGGACGGCTCAGAGGTAATGTGAGGAAGTATTTTTTCATGTAAAGGGTGAGGTCGTGGAGTCAAAAACAGTGGGAGAATTGAAGAATGCATGGGACAGACACACTGTAAGGCAGTCCTAGTGGGGGGGGGCAGGAAGTAGGCTGTTGGTTAATTAGGATCTGCAGTTTATCCGTTAGGTAGGAAAATGAGCAGACTAGGTGAGCCAAGTGGTCTTTATCTGCCGTCAAATTCTATATTTCTTTGTTTCTATTCCTAAAGTGCACAAAACTCATAGAGACCCTCCAGGAAGACCAATAGTTTCCAATAGGCTCTGTATTTGAACCTATCTCTAAGTAACATAGAAACATAGAAACATAGACTTTGACGGCAGATAAGGACCACTTGGCCCACCCAGTCTGCCCATTTCCCTACCTACTGGATAAGCTGCAGATTCTAGTTAGCCAACAGCCTATTTCCTGCAACCCCCCCACTATAATTGCCTTATGTCTGTCCCATGCATGTTTGAATTCCTCCACTGTTTTAGACCCCACAACCTCTCCAGGAAGGCAGTTCCATGCGTCCACCACTCTCTCCGTGAAAAAGAATTTCCTCTCATTACCCCTGAGCCGTCCTCCCTCTAACTTTAAATTGTGCCCCCTTGTTCTTACACGTCTTTTTCTGAAAGATGTTACCCTCCTGGACTTTTTTGATTCCCTTGAGGTACTTTAAAGTTTCTATCATGTCCCCCCGTCCCTCCTTTCATCAAGGGTATACATATTAAGCTCTCTCAGTCTCTCTTCATATGGTTTCTGATGTAGACCCTGCACCATTTTAGTTGCCCTCCTCTGGACTGCTTCCATCCTGTCTATGTCCTTGTGTAGATGAGGTCTCCAAAACTGCATGCAGTACTCCAGATGGGGTCTCACAGCATATAAACTATCATCTGCAACCACTTGCAGAAAATACAAATACTTATGTAACAGTTACTACAGATATGATAAGGGAAGCTGCAGGGGAAGTAAGATGTTGGCATCAGGCAGGGCAGTTCTTTAGTAACGTGTGACATAAATGACTTGCACATGTCAATACCACACCAGGAAGGGGTACAAAGTATAGGAAAGATGTTAGACCCTAGAGCTCAGGGTTCCAAACCAAACACCAGAGAGTTACAGAAATTAGCACAGCTGATCCTGGAGAACTATTTTGAATTTGATGGTGCTTACTATGAACACTCGCGTGGTACTGCTACACGCAGTACCCTGGCCCAGCATATGGACATGCCTATGTATATGATTTTGAGCTTTCCTTTGTCCATCAATCCATATCACCTATATATTGAAGCATGGCTTCGATATATAGATGAGATTTTTTTCATCTGGACTGTCACTGAACTCCAATTGCAGGAATTTCATTCATATTTAAACATGAGGAAAAAAAATCACTTGAAATTGACTACTCAAGACAGCAAAAGAGCTCTGCATACAGTTGATAACAATAGCATAACCACAACACTTTTCAGAAAGTCCACAGACAGAAACACATTATTACATGGATCTAGTTACCATGAATCAAGGCTTGTTCAGAGTACACCATACTTAGAACTCACTCAAGTAAAAAGACACTGTGGGGATCCTGGAGCATTTCAAATACAGAAAAATATCCGGATTCAGAGATTCGCAGATAGGGGAATACAAAGCAAGCTGATTACAGAAGGCGGATTTAAGAATTCAGCAAAAAAACAGGCAAGACCATCTAACGACTAGAGAATCCAGCATGGGGCAGGAAAGATTAGTTTTCAATATGAAATACAATAATACTTTTAAAGAGATCAGGCAAATCATAAACAAACACTAGCATTTAGTGGAAGTAGTACACAAGGGAGTGAGTGCACTAAGTAACAAGCCTGGTAGCGGTAAAAAGAGTACAGAATTTAAGCAACACGACAGTTAAGTTCCATTTCAAAATATCAGATCAGGGGGCGTGGTTTAGCCTTGGACCAAGATGGCAGCATAGCTCCTTAGCTCCCTGTATGTGGGCACCTATCCTTCAACATCCTACATTACAGAGGTTTACTGTAACACCTGGAGGCACCAGAATTAGAAGAGGAACTTACCCAGAATATAGATCAGTCCTTATTTTCTTCTTATTGGATGTGTACAGTACCTTCAGGAGCTCTTTCCTTCCATCGGGGCCTACAACATGGCGTCTCCTTCTCCAAACTCAGCTGACCCTGCAAAAATGGAGCAAATGTTCATTCAATTGCTGGCGCAAATGACTCAAATGACACTTGCCTTAAACTCTAACACTCAAACTTTGCAGGCCATCAAGACGTGGATGTTCCATACAGGGAGACATGTCAAGGCCCACAATGCAGCACTGCAAGATCTTACAGCTACAACCAGGGAACAAGGCCTCCTTACTCATCTTTTACAAGATAAGATGGATGACCTAAAAAACTGCAGTCACCGAAATAACCTGTGGTTCATAGATTTTCCCGAAGGAGCAGAACAGAGGAACAGGATTCAATTTTTGCAGGACACTTTGCCTCACATCCTTGGATTACCCCCTGCGACTGTTCTACATATTGAATGGGCCCATTAGTCTCTCACCCCAATACCTAAAGCAAGGGAATGACCATGGCCTGTCCTAGCTCGCTTTCTGGACTTCAGACAAAAGGAGTTGCTTACCACTGCAGCCAGGGATAAAGGTTCCATTACTTGGAACGGCAACACCATTTGTATTTTCCAGAACTATTCCCGGGAATTAAACGAACGAAATAAAGAATTCACAGATTGCCGCAAGATCCTCCACACCCACCATATCCCCTTCTCCCTTCGGTATCCTGCTACGATGAGGCTTATTATAAATGGAACCCCTGCCTTCTTCTCTATATCCAATAGCCTCATGGACTATCTCCGGAAAGAATTTTCTAAGGATTTCCAGAACCCTAAGCTTTTTAAGGCACCCGTGCCTCTCCTACTTCTCACGACCGCATGGAGGAATCACCTAGATCTTCGCAGGACCCTCCCCAGCATACGGCCCATCACTTTGAGGCCTCCCTTCCTCCATGAAGCAGGAAGTGCCACACTCTGCAGTGGCACGAAAGATGGATACCCCCGAATTAGAGACACCTGGAGGTGGCGATCTCGGAGGATGAAGATAGAGAACTGCACCACCATTATTCCCCTAAAAAATGTGCCCCTCTGCTTACCCTCCCTGATGATAACCCACAATCGGAAGATCTCCCGGTGCCCTGCTTCTTCCCTGCTGAACTGAAGTCCTGGGCCACCATTGTAGCGGTGGACACTCTGCAGCCCCTTCTAGAGGATCACCTTCCTGCTCGAGTAAGCACCACTCAGCAACTACTACAAATAGCAGAAGCACCAATCCTGTTGCCTTCGAAGTTAGGGTCAGAACTTCCACCCTGAGCACACAGCTAAGTATTCTAACCTAGCTACCTGTATCTTTTTTACTACAGTTAGATCTGTAGTGGTGGTTTCGATCTTGCCCAATGGTGTGGATCTCTCCCTGCCTGCTCTTGTTATGAGTATAGGCCTGGCATGATTCCTAGTGCTGACCAGCTTTAATCTGGGACTTATTTGTAGCTACTCCCTGTGCTGGCTCTACCGGCATAATTATAGCACACTCTGGACTTTATGTTTTTATACAGACCCACAGATTAAACCTCTAACTGTACTGAATGCAGTGATTCATGTACTACTGTGCTGTAGATGGGCCCATAGTGGTCACTCTGTCTTATTGTATGCCCTTTCACTCTCTTGTTTAGAGCATGGGTATTATGTATTATATTAAGGTTACTAATCACAAGGGCTAAGAATATACTCTGCCTGCCCCCATACTTAACCTTGGGTATTAGTTATTGCTGTTTTCCTCCATCCTTGTGCCTTTTTCCTTCCCTTCCCTACATGGAAGGGAGAGTGCATATACCTCGCTCTGTTTACCTGATCTTCTCTTCCTAACTGCTCCCTACAACTTTGTAAACGGGGGGCACAACTGCCCAGATGTGTTGAGCAGACATGATGAGTTGGATTCATGGTCAGGGATACACCTGCTATTGATGGGGGGGCTCATCTCAATTCTCAGATGTAATAACAGTGCCACAAATTTAATATGATGGCCCTGAAAAATACCCCCCTCCCTAGCAACTCTCTTGTGGACTTTAGAATGTGCCCCTCTTCTATTGCCCCATTCCTCTGCCTCCAATTTAGTGCCCCATATGGGGAAGGAACTCTGCTGCTCCTTCATGAGCGCCCAAAGATAAGCTCTTTGCAGTGCTCTGCTATCTTTAAACATCTTCCCAACCCCACAAGAGGGTGACGGATGGCCTTGGCAGCTAGTCTGCCAGTCTAACCATCATCCTCTGACTGCTGTGATCATGTTGTAAGTTCTAATGTTTGTACATAGTTTGATGTGTATACGGGCCGTTTGCCCAATTACTTGGTTTATATTTTGTAATGACTGGGACTCAGTTACTTACATCTGTGCTCTGAACACTGCATGGCATGTCTACGATGAGTGGCCAGGTTTTATTGGGAACCTTCTGTGGAAAGCACCAGATATACCCTCAGCCTTTATCTTTGACTTAACTATAATGGTATCATGCACCTGTTTTGACATCTGGGATTATGGCTGACCTCCATGCACATACCTGGATCGTGCAGGGGCTGAACACCACGATAAAACATAAACAGGTGTTATCTCACTTAAAATGGCTGAAGACCACACTGGCCTTTCTACAGGAAACTAAACTTATGAATCTGGACCACACCTCACTGGTTAGAGACTGGGTGGGGCAGGTTTTCTCTGCCTCCTCCACCTCAAAGAGAGAGGGGCAGCTATCCTTCTTCATAAATCACTTGCTTGGTCCCCCACTCAGATTTGAATGGATCCCCAAGCTAGGTGGGTATTAGCCCTAATGAGCACTCCGGATGGTCCCTTACTCCTCGGCAGCGTATATGCCCTGAACAAAGACAACCCCCCCTTTTTCACTCACTAGCACAGGAACTTTGCTCTCTGTCTTCGGACCCTGTACCAACCATTTTAGGAGGGGATTTTAATCTTGTTTTGGTACCACAGCTAGATCGAAGTGCCCCTATACTCGCACAATACCCGAGGGCCCATCTAGCCTTACAACAAATGATTGCAGAAGCCGACCTAACTGATATATGGAGAACTTTTCACCTACCAGTGAAGGACTACTCCTTCACATCAGCAGTGCATGGATCCCACAGCCGGCTAGACTTCTGGCTGGTGTCGGCAGACATTTGCCAGAACACAGTTGACTCAAAGATCCTACCCAAGGTTATATATCGGACCATGGTCCTGTGCACCTTCACACCCTCTGGGGCACTTCCCCGCCCTAGTCCACAGCTTGGAAACTCAACCCCCTTTTACTTAAAAATCTCCACTTTGTTACATGGGTAGGCTCTGAGATGGTCTCCTTCTTAATAGAAAACTCTCCCCAGGATACTTCCCCTGGAGCTAGATGGGAAGACTTCAAAGCCACCCTACACGGGGCCATTATTGGGTATGCAGCAAAGCACAGAAAACAGCGGGAGCACCTTCTAGCTTCCCTAGAGTCCCGATTAAAAATTTTAGAAAACCAAGCCAAGCAAACACCGTGCATAGACCCCAATTCAGCACTGCATAGAGATATGCTCATCACTCAGGTCGAGATCAATGAACTGCTGACTCGTAAGGCAGAAGTGGAGATCCTCAGACTGTGCCATCATTATTGGGAGGGGGGAAGCTGGCAAACTTTTGGCCTACCAACTGCTAAACAACAGGCTGAATGCCACATCTCTGGACTAAAAGACCAGACCGGTGTAGTTCGTACAGATCCTAAGGCCATAAATGCCCTTAAGCAGCAATTCTATTCAACACTCTATACTTCCACCAAAGACCACATAACTGAAGAGATGGAGCTTTTTCTCACCTCTCTTCAACTTCCCATTCTTCATGCTTCTCAATCCGTAGAGCTAGACTTGCCTATTATGCCTGACAAGGTCATAGTGGCAATTAAAACCCTTAATTCCAGAAAACCCCTGGAGGAAATGGTTTTCCAATGGAAATATGGCAACTATTGGTGCTCCAAATTGCCCCCCTCCTCTCTCAGGTTTATAATGAGGTGCTCAATGATGGCATTTTTCCTCCAATGTTTTGAGAAGTGGTTATTACCACATTCCCAAAAAAAGGTAAAGACCCCACACTCCCCTCCAGCTACTGTCCAATTTCATTGATAAATACAGACAGCAAAATGTTTGCTAAAATCCTAGCTATCCGGCTTAGCCCGCTTCTTCCCTTTCTGATACACCCCTCACAGGTTGGTTTTCTGCCCGGATGCCTTAGTCGAGACCACATTAGAGCATTGATAAATATTATTTACCATGCTCAGACTCTCCCCAGTCCTGCGGCAGCTATAGCTGTTGATTTTGAGAAGCCCTCTGACTCCCTCGAATGGGACTTCCTAGAGAAGGTGCTATGCAGATTTGGCTTTGGCCCCTTCTTTAGGCAATGGGTACTGGCACTATATCAGCAGCCTATAGCATGAATCTGGACTAATACAGTGATTTCCAATCCCTTCCAGTTAGGTAGAGGCACTCGCCAAGGCTGCCCTCTTTCTTCTCTACTATTTGTTTGGCGGTGGAGCCTCTAGCAGCTGGCATTCGGCAGCACCCTGGCATCCATGGAATTCCTATCGGGACACAAGTATACTCCACATTTATGTGTGCAGATGATCTCTTTGTCCCAGTGGAAGATGCCATGTTGGCTCTCCCGGTGCTCCTCATCCTACTGGCGGACTTTGCGAAGATTTCTGGCCTTCAGATGAATAAATCTAAAACTGAATTGCTGCCTCTCAACTCCACTTGCACCCAGAATAAAGTGCCCTCTCTAGGGCTTAATTGGGCCCCTAACTCCTTAGTTTATCTTGGCATTCACATTCCCCCCAGCTTATCTAGAATTTGGGAAATCAAATTTATTAGTGGCCGATCTTAGAATGGAACTCGACAGATGGAACCTGCTTCATCTTACTTTAGCTGGGAAAATAGCAGCCCTTTAAATGATCCCAGCCCGTAAACTTCTATACCCTCTCTCACATATCCCCTTAGCCACTTCTGTAAAATGGCTCCACATCATAGACAAGGTCATGGGCAATTTCCTCTGGGGAAACAAGAAACCCCAATACAGTAGGAGTAAACTACGCTCCCACTGGAAGGATGGCAGCTGGGGCCTTCCTTGGTTCGAGGGATATGCATGGACTTACTATCTTGCACAATCCCTAGCATGCTTCACCATCATGACCCCTGAATCTCAGCAATGGCTCCACATGGAGAAGACCATAGCTCAAGTGCATAGCCTTCCTCATCTATTCTACAATCCTTTACCCAAAGCTCTCTGTACTCATCCCACCATCGCCCCTGCAATTCAGATCTAGAATAAAGTGCATAACAGGATTCATGCTAATCCCACCCCGCTTCTCTACACCCCCATCTTTCATAACAAACATATTCTGATAGATGACAAGCCCATTCACTGGCTGCATTGGGAACATGCTGGTATTAAAGTCCTAGCAGATGTCTTGGACGAGACTGGTCAAATGATACAACCCTTCTAAGCCCTAGCACAGACAAAGAACCTGCCCATATCAGACTTCTGGAGATACCTGCAACTCTGTAGCTCTTTTACTGGGTTCCTTAAACTGCACCCACCCAACATGGCTACTCCCCAGAAACTGTCTGTCTGGCTTAAGCACTCCAAGGGACAGGCAAGCAAAGTATATGTGGATATCAGGGAGAGCATTCCCTCGTAGACTGGGGCTTCTAAATTAAAGAGGGAAAAGGCTATGAATGTAGAATTAGATGATGCCCAGTGGTCCGTCTGCTGGAAATTGACACATGTGAACCACCCTGATGCCCACTGTAAACTTATTCAAAATAAGCTTTTGCATCACTGGTACAGAACACCGGATGTGCTGTATAAGGCCAAGCTTTTGAATAACGATTTATGTTGGAGATGCCAAGCTCAGAGTGGGGATCTATATCACATTATCTGGCAATGCTCTATGCTGGCTCCCTTCTGGCAGGCAGTTGTCCAACTTGCTACGGACATTTTAGACATAGATATCCAACTTGTGTGGATCCTAGGCCAACACCCCCCCGATACTCATCTCAAACCCTCACAACTTAGATGGCTAGCCATGCTCAGCATATCAGCTAAACATCTCATATTTTGCCAGTGGAGGTCTACAGAAATCCACACCAGTCTATAACTTCAACACGCTCCAACGCTGCTGACCTCACTTGACCACCTATCCCACAGTATAGCTAATAAGTCTGAGACATATGCAGCTTGCTGGGCCCCCTTTATAGTTTACCTGAAACCTAGGACTGGTATACGGTGAATTCACTCACGACCCTTATGCTTGATCTTCCCCGTATAAAATTCCCGAATTGAATAATTCCTGGTTTTCACTCATTCTAGCTAGCCATGCAATGTACCTTTAACTTACATCAATTAACAACTATCTAGCAGCAGTACTTGTTTGATTGCATTAAGCAGATACCCGGTCATGTTGGTTTGTTTTATTTCTCTTTTTCTTTTTGTTTGATTACAGCATACTCACAGAGCACAGAGTTGGGCGTCCCTCCCCCGTCGGCTCCTCTGGAGTCACCCTTTTCTATGATGTACTGACTGCTAATTTACATAATGTAAGACATGGACATATTGTATGAGATCCTTCTCTGCTAGTATTACATTCCCTTTCAAAATGTCTAAAGATGTATGCTCTGTTCCTTTCTGTGTATTGGAAAATAAATAAAACGTATTAACTGAAAAAAAATGTCAGATCAAATGGATGGACAATTGCTTTTAGGGCACCTGCAGCCAGGGATGGCACCCTGTAGTAGGTATTCCATCTGTGGATGCACTAGCAAGAAAAATGTGCTTAAACATCCGCATACAGAAGTTGAGTTTCCCATTTATCAATACATTAGCTACAACACACAGGGGGTCATCTATGTACTGCAGTGCTCTTGTGACCTGCTTTACATAGGGAGAACTAGCCAAGCATTATGTATAAGGGTGAAGGAGCACAAAGGAGATATTAGGAAGTCAGATGAAAGGTCAATGGTAGCACATCATTTCAGAACAGTAGACCATCAGGGAGTGCTTCTACAGTTTTAGGGACTAGAACTTGTGCAGCTGGCACCATGTGTGGGGAAAATGCATTAACAAACTTGACCAGGCTGAAATGAGATGAATTTTTTACTTAAGGGTACTTGATCCTAGCATTGGTATGAACAAGGAAAGTAACTGGCCAGCATGATCGTAAACAGGATGTGTCATGACAATATAGGCATAGACAGGGCAGGTAACAGTACACACAGATTATACCTAGAGTAAATGTGTGATCACAAGAATATACATGATTACACCATTTCCCCTAGCATATATCTAATTGTCAAGGGCAATGGTAAAACTATTATTGATCCCGATCCTCCAAGGGGCGGGTTTCACGTGTGAAACATGCGTAACCCACCCATCCAGCTCTGCACCTGCAGATGGGTGCATGGTGGCTGGCATTCATGATCATCAGCCACTGTGCAACTCCCATCCATGGACCCACCCCCCCAGCATGCTAGTGTGTGGGGGCAGATCAGTGGACATGCATGAGCAGCCAATGGGATGCTCGTACCGGTCCACTAGTGGATCCCTGGCCCTGCATGGTGCGGGTGTTCTGGTAGCTGTGCACAGCGACTGTGAAGGGACACTGGGTGAGTGTCTGGGTGGCTGCGCCCAGCCCCCACTCCAGTCCATGAGGCAGGGGCGGCATGGTGTGTGGGCCAGCAATGTAGTGCCATGGCCAGCAGTGGCACCATGTAAGGGAGTGCAATGGCTATGCCAGGCCCCCCCCAAATGCAGCATTTAGCCCTGGAAAAGTGTGCAGTGCTGCTGTGGATGGGTGCCGTGCAGGGTACACCCCCTAGAACGGCTCTGTCCCGCCCCCAGCACAGAGCTGGGCTTGTAGGTAATCTGCACGTTAGAGAATCGCGGCCAATCTGTGTAAAATATGGGAACCAAAAACATATAGTCATTATATCAGCCTATCTAATAGCATAAAATAAGAAGTGCAGTATCAGCACTTCCCATAGAGTGCAATACTGATTAGATTAAAATCTGTGATGATCCTACAGCATAAACTATTGTATTTATAAGAAAGCATACCGTTCAGGAATAACGTGATATATGTAAACTGAGGTGACTTGAAATACCACCAGGCTACAATCTATAAACCTGATACAACTTCCCTCACCCATCCTATCTCAACCCCCCCCCCCCGCCAATTACCCCTTCCATCTGAATTAGAATACGCAGCAATACAATCATTTAATGTTGGAGAGTGCCATTAGTATCACCTCAAAAATAGACAAAAACATTGTAACAACTGACTAATCGTAATTGACATAAATATGCAAGTAGCACTGTGTGGTTCCATTTGTGCTATGAGCCTGCAGCTCCCCATCCTGATGACTAGCCCGAGTTAGGAGCAGTCAGCGGTGCCAGTTGCTTATCAATAGGGCATGCATACAGTATGTGTAGCATGTGGATGCACGTCAGCAAGACATCTATGCACATCATCTGGAGGGTCCATGGGCTCAAGAGGGAGCTCAGTGTGGAAAGGAGTTCTTTCTGTAGAGACGCCATAACTGAAGTACGCTGAGACGGCCGATATTGAAACTTAATTTTTAAATAAAATACACCAAGACAACCAGGTAATGTACATTCTTATTTTATTTAGAATCTTGAAATAAATCCCCTTGAAAAAAACCAACAGCAGGGTGAAATGTCAGGGGTCATGCAATAAAAAAAGTGTAACATACTAAACTGACAGGTGCTGAGTGGCCATTATTGCAGAAGCACATTCACCTACCCCCACCACATCTATGATGAACTGCATATTGAACTTTTAGGGGCAAGTAAGACTCTAAAGTGGTGCCATTTCCTGCAGTACTAATATCTGTATAAATTTAAATTGTTTGACAACTGAAGTCTGCTGTCCCTTCACTGGCAGGAGTCAGGACCGTTGAGGGTTTCAGAGTGGATAAAGTCCTTTTTTTTTTGTTAAATAAAAGGGTCAGAACCTCAACATCACTCTCATTTTGCTGGCAGGAGCAGAGACCAGTGAAGGGAAGAAAATGTAACTGGAATTTTTTTTAAAGAGTGACCCAATGGCATTCCTCATCTGTAGGAGTCTGGACTAGAGAGGAACCAGCACAGAAAGAGCAGTTTTTTTTTTGCTGTCACAAAAGGACCAAGGGTCCATGTCTACTCCCCCCACACTGGCTTGAGTCAAGACCAAGTAGATGGGCCCAGGGGCCAAGGTCTGCTTTTGCCTCACTGGCAGGAGATGGTACAGGCGATGGACATCACTGGGACCCTGTATTTTTTTAATGGAAACACAAGGGCCCGGCATGTGTCTTTGCTTCCCTTGCCGGCAAGACCCTGGAAAGACAAATGGACAAGTGCCTTCCCTTACCCTGTCCCATGCCAAGTACAAGTATCCTGTCCAGTGGTACCCCTCTCCCTCTCCCAAGTTAAGTATCCCTTGGTGTCCAGTGCTGCCTTCCTCCTTCCTTGTCCCATGGTAACTTTTCCCTGATGTCAAGTGGTACCCCCTTTCTCAGCCTGCCATCTGTCTCATGTAAAGCATTGTTTGATATCCAGTGACTCTCATACCATGAGACCCCACTGACTAGTGGCACCTCCCAGCGGTGACCACCATAGCCACCTCCCTTCTCCTTGGTTAGCATATAGAAAACAGCATTGTCAGTCATACAGTGGCTGGCCACGGAGGTCAGTTAAAGAGCTGCTAGAGTCACTGTTGCAGGGCTAAATGGGGAGTGGCAGAAAAATAATTAAGGGCTCAGCAATGGCCCAACACTCTCCTCTCGCAGGAAGGGCCATGGACAGGGAAGGGAACTTCATTAAGAGTTTTAAATTTTTTTTTTAAACGCAAAAAAAAAATGGCTCTTGATGGCCTGACACCACTTTTTTCTTCACCAGCAGGAACTGGGATCGACAAAATGAACGCTATAAATACTTTTTATTATTTTAAATAAAGGGCCTGTGATGGATTGGCCCCACTCTCCCCTCACTGGCAAGAGCTGGGACTGGCAAAGGGAACTCTATAAATACTTTTTATTGTTTTTAGTAAGAGGTCAGTGATGGCCCGGCTCCACTGTCCACTTGCCAGCAAGAACTGGGACTGGCAAAGGAAACACTCATCACAATTTTTTTTAATTTTAGATTATTTATGTATGTATGCACTTATTTAAAAAGTGGTTAACTGGGAGAGGTACACTGAGCCAAGGCTTGTTTCCAGGTATGACACAGAGGAGGGGAAGAGTGGAGGAACAGCAGCACAATACATAGTAGAAAAACAACTGAACAACATATGGTAAAAAAATTGGTACAAGTTAGAAAAAACAGTAAATCACTGTATGTACTGGCCCGTCGGTGCAGTGGTTGGATTTCCACTTGTGACACTGGCGACTCAGGTTCGGGAAATGACTCGAGTCACTGGAGGGCTGGCCGGGGAGGAGAAGGTTTTCGCATTCCACGACTGCTTGCCTTCTTCGGCGGGGGGGGGGGGCCAAGGCCCACAGTTTGCCTGACCCCGAGCAGAGGCTCAGGGTGCAGCAAGTCCTGCTTGTGGGAGGAACCGGTTAAAGACATGTGGTGAACATCAGCGCACAGTGCCTTGATGTCAGGGTGCACACCACACATAGGGCAGGAAGAGAGGAAAATGCCTCGCATCTCCAGGAAGATGGATCACCGGAGCGTGCCCTCTATGTGTCGCCACCCACCTGGCTGCCTTGACTGACACCACTAAAAGTATGGAGTGTCCAGGCCCCACCTCATCCCCACCCGAGGGGCAAAATCTGTGGCTCCAAGGGGATCAAGGATGTACCAAGGTAGGGTGGCTGACAGAGGGATGACTCTTAGGTGACCCTGAAGGGTCGGAGATGCGAGCATGCAGGAGGAGATAAATAGAAAGTTAAAAAAAAAACCTATATGCAGAGAATAAAGTGCTATACTGCTCAGTGAAACTGACTAGCAGGTGTATATTCAGAAGTGGCAGAAATACTGAGTGGACAAGAGCAATACTGACAATAGGCAATTGACCTGAGGGGTAAGTTAATTGCTCAACCACATAATGGATGGAGAAACTGTAGTGGTGTGGAAGTTACACCTAGGCAGGAGCAAGGACCCAACTGGCTGCTTACCAGGATGATTAAGACTTGGCCATGGTGGTATCAGGATGAAGGCTACAGGAACAGGTGGGGAAGGGCTGAAACTTCTACTGGTGCCTGAGGGAGCCAAGGGATGGGGAGAAGCGGAGGGAGGAGGGGAGTTGGTTCCAGAGTGAGAAAAGTTGATAGGAGAAGTAGATTGTCCAGCAGATGAGAAGGTGTGATAGCAAATGTGCAGGGGTCCCTGGAATAGAGAGAGAACAGGAAGCAGGGGGGAGTTGGGACAGGAGGAAGGAGAGAGAAGGGAACCAAACCAGAATTTGGATGATAAGGATGTACAGTGAGCCTGGCAATGGGGCAGAGGGAGGATGGGTAGGGATGAATACAGTGAACAACAATGGGCGTGATTGGGGGGGGGGTGGAGATTGTAGCAAAATGCAGGAGTTGCAGAGGGTGTCCAGTTTGGTGAAGGAAGTGGAGGGAAATTAAGGGCCGGCTTGGCCCAGCTCCATAGTTTTTGCCTCTATGATCTTGAACCAATGAAGGGTCAAAAATTGGGATTAGGCTTTTTTTTTCTTATTATTAACAAAGGGCACAGTGAAGCAAGTCATGTTCCTCCTTGCCAGAAGGCTCCAGGATGGTGAGGGGGAAAAAATATCTGGACAGTTTTTTTTTTAAGATGGGCCTGATGAGCTGAATCCATGGAAGTAGTGGTGTAATGTAGAACCCGGACTTGACCCCCCCCCCCATACTGTTTGCTTGCTTAATGTTTTTGTTGGGTGGGGGGTTGCAGTTAATGTGCCATGATGTAAACTTGGTGACCCTGGTCTCGCAATTACCACTGCCACCAGTCACCATCAGTATAGGAAAGATAGACCACTGAGCTATTAAAATGGACATTCAGATTTGACAGCCCCCTCCCTCCCTCCAGTGTCTAGTGGCATGCCCGTACTACCCAGTCCTATGCCAAGCACTGACTGGTATAGCACCCTGTCCCTCACCCTGTCCACATGATGAGTACTCTCTGGTGTCCAGAGGCACCCCTACTCACCCTGTCCATGTGCCAATCACTCCATGATGTCTACAGGCACCCCCTCCCTCACTCTGTCCCTGTACTAATAATCCCTATCAGAATTCATCCATTTCAGTATCACAGTTATGTTTAATCTACTCAGATGTTGGTTAGCCAAGGAAAGGAGTGGAGGGGTTTGCTGGCTACCATCTGAGGATTTGGCTTTTGGGGATGCGGTCTTCAGATGGGTTCCTGGTACAAACCTGATGGGCTTGGGGTGGAGGGGTCCCAGTCATGGAGCCAGAGTTAGTCCTCCCTGGCTGGCAGAAGCTGGGACCAGTGATGGGAGCAAAGTGGGGGAATGTAAAATGGGGGTAGAGACACAGATTATTGGACCGAGGTGGCCAACATTTATACTGGTGCCTTTTTCTTAAATAAAGGGCCAGATAACCCCACTGCTCTTTCCTCTCACTGTCAGATGCCAGGACCAATGAGGGGATCAAAGTAAAGTGTTTTTTTTTTTTTTTATAGGCCTCACAGCCACACAGCTCTCCTCCCTCATCAGCAGGAGCTGGGACCACATAGTGGTCCACACAGTTCCAAGAGTGAAATTAAAAGTCTTACTCAGTTCCAGGAACAAAATGGTGAAGGATTGCTTGTGAGTAAAATGTATAAGAGATATTTGGATCTCAGGTCCTAACCGAACATTTTCCTTGCTGACAGGAGTCAGGACTAGCGAGGGGACTGGATCCCGGGAAAGAAAAAGACCATTAAGGAGCATCTGGACTGACAACCAAGGCAGCATGTAATGTGTTGTTGGTTTTGGGCATTTCCTTGGTAGGCACTATGGAGTACTTGGTGAGCTGCACTGGGAGGACCTTGCATCCACATGGCTGCTAGAACGACTTTGTTTGCTTAAGCTGTCATTTAGACTAGCTTTCTAGGTGGTCTCAACAATGGTTTTCAAAAAACATTCTACAAGGGCAGCAGTGTACATACTAACCATTACACGCACTGCTGAAGTTAGTTTAGCATAGCTAAATTAGTTTAAGCAGTGCAGTCTTGACAGTGCCATAGTTTCTGTCTCTTTGATGGCCGTATTCTCACAGCTTCCCTGATTTTCAGCAGTTTACTTATATCTCTTATTAACCCCCCCTGTCCTTGTACTGTACCTTTTCCATTCCTTCAAAAAATATTGTACCCACAATTTCCTTGCACCAGTTACCAGTTTTGGTCCACCAACCTACAATACAGGTTATATCTACAATGTCTGGTATAGGTTATGCCTACGATGTCTGCTGTCTAATAACTCAACATTGCCTCAACATTATCTATTTTATTATTTAAACTGCTAGCATTTATCAGCATACACTTCAGTTATAACCTCCCTTTTGGTTTTCTCTCTCTACCCTTTTATTCATGTTAGCAACTTTACCACTTATTCCACTCTTTTGTTTCAAATTTAGTTGCCATCCACTCTCACACATGTTCCTGGTATTTCTTGGATCATTTTTTCTCCGTACCCCAACCCATATTAGTTTAAATGATCTGACACCATCCTAGTTATTCTTCCCCAGCACCCCAGCTGCCCTCCTGTTCAGATGTAACCTGTCCTTCCCTAAGAGATCACCTATGTGCCAAACATTGTCCCAATTCAGCATAAATAAAAAAAACAAATTTTAACCCAGTTTCTTGTCCCAGTATTTGTCAGTCTCGTTGCCCTTTGTCTGACTGAATCAGCTCTCGGCACAGGCAGAATCTTTAAAACTATTTCCTTAGATCCCTTGCCCTTATGATATGCTCCTAGCTTCTTAAAGTCCTGCTGGATATTCTCATCGGTTCACCTTCTTATATCTTTAGTGCTTACCTGTACCACCAGCAATACAGGCTCACTTCCAGACCATTCAGTATCTCCCTGGTCCTACTCTTCAGGTGCTCCACTCCAGGCTCAGGGAATCACTTAACCATTCTATTTACCTTACACCCTTTCTAAACAGAACCTTTAATGTACTTGACTATTGAAGCCCCAATAACCACTAGCTGTCTAGGTTCCAAAACTATCTCAGTCCCACATCCCTTCCCCACTATTCCTCACTTCCTTCCTCTTCATAAGTTACAGTCTCCAGAACATCAACGTCATTACTAACACTCACTAGGGGAGATTCTGTCCAGTGCCCACTTTTCTGTTTCCCCTCAGCACTGTTCTCCACTCCTTTTCATGCTCCTCCCCTCCCTGTGCCTTTTCCACCCACTGCTAACATCGTACTATGCTTTGCATGCTTTCCCTGCTTCTCTATAGTTAACTCCTCATCCTTTCCCTTATAGTTAACTGCTCATCCTTTCCCTCTATTCTGACCAGGGATTGGTCCAAAACGTTTTCCAACTTCCTGACCTCATGCCTCCTACCCACTCTCTATTACAGCTTCTTAACCTCCTTGTTTAACATTCTGACCAGGGTGCGCCACATGCATAAAAAATTCAGCCTATCCCTCCCTTCTACTCCACTATGACATGTATTCCAGATCCCCACGTATACGTCCCCCTGTTTCTTTCACCCTGATTACTTTCCTCTCTCCCATCATATGCCTCTATAGTATCACAACTTCTGTACCATACCTGAACACAGTCAACTTACCTTTATTTGTCTCTGTTCTTGAGTCTGCCTTCTTCAGTTTTTACACACTGCGTGACCCTGAGCAAGTCATGTAACCTCACTGTGCTCTCAGGACACATTTGGAAATGAGCATCAGCTCAGTGTGCCTTTCCTGGCCAAAAATTCTAAAATAAAAATTAAATATCTTATCTCATTGGGCAGAATGACTGGCCTCCTGGCTTCCTCCCTTGGCTCCCTCTCTGGCTCAGTTCACCTCCACTCACTCGCTAGGGGGATATTTATATAGTCTCTCTCTCTCTCTCTCTCTCTCTGTGACTTTGGTTTGCTTTCTCTTTTGGGGTACTTTGAATTGGATGTGACATTGGGGTGCCATAACATCCAATGTCTGCTAAATTAAATAAGATATGAGCAGCATGTCATACGACATTGATGACATGTGTTACTCAAGAAGTCCACAGACTCATCAGTGCCTGTAATACCTGTCCACTGATGTCTTAAAGAATGGACTCTTCAACCCCCAAGTAGCCACTTTATTAAAACAAAGGATGATCCCTGTGGCACAATTTAACATAGAAACATAGAAGTTGTTGGCAGATGGGGACTGTATGATTCATCAAGGCTGCCCTTTTTTTCCCTACTCCCCCACCTTACTTAGCTGCCTGCTTGAGTATCCCACACTGTCTGTCCCATACCTTCTTGAATTCACTCGCTGTCTTGGCTCCCACCACTCCCTCCGGCAGGCTATTCCATGGTTCCACAACACACTCAGTGAAGAAGAATTTCCTCATATTGCTCTGGAACTTTCTTCCCTTAAGTTGAAGGTCATGCCTTCTAGTCCTGTTGTAGTCTTTTACCTGAAAGATGTTCTGCTCGTGTACCCTGTTGATACCATTGAGGTATTTAAATGTCTCAATCATGTCCCCATGATCCTTGGGTTACTCAAGGGAGTATAATTTGAAGTCATCTCATCTTGCCTTGTATGGTTTCTGATGCAAGCCCTGCACCATCTTCATTGCTCTTCTTTGAACTGTCTCCAACCTCTCAATGTCCTTCCTGAGGTGTGGTCTCCAGAATTGGACACAGTACTCCAGGTGAGACCTTACCAGGGACTGATATAGGGGCATAATTACTTCATGCCCTTTGCTTGTGATGCCCCTCCCTATGCATCATAGGATGCCACTAGCCTTTAGTGCTGCCTTCTCACATTGTTTACTGACCTTGAGGTCATCCGTTATGATCACCCCCCAGGTCACGCTCCTGTCTGGTAGCCACCAGCTGCTCTCCCCATTGAGTAATTTTCTCTGGGATGCATTTTCCCAGGTGCATGATCTTGCATTTCTTGGCATTGAAACTCAACTGCCAGGATTTGGACCACTCCTCCAGTTTTCGGAGATCAGCTTCCATGCTATGTTGTCCTTCAGGTGTGTCCACCCTGTTGCTGATTTTGGTGTCATCTGCAAATAGGCACACCTTTCCCTGCAGTCCATCGGCAATGTCGCTGATGAATATGTTGAAGAGGATTGGCCCCAGAACTAAGCCCTGCAGGACCTCGCTGGTCACCCTCCCCTCTTCTGACAAAGTGCCATTCACTAATACTCTCTGAGTTCTTCCATGTAACCAGTTTCTGACCCAGTTCATTACATTCGGCCCAACTCCCATATTCTCCAGTTTTTTTACTAGTCTCCTGTGCGGAACAGAGTCAAAAGTTTTGCTGAATTCCAGGTAAACTACATCCACTGCCCCACCCTGATCTACTGTTTTGGTGACCCAACTGAAGAAGTCAACCAGGTTTGTGTGGCATGATCTCCCTGCCATGAAACCATGTTGATTTTTGTTGAGCTGACCAGTTTGCTCCAAAAAAGCTACGATTCTTTCCTTCAGCAGGGACTCCATCAGTTTTCCCACAACTGATGTTAGACTAACCAGATGGTAGTTACCTGGCTGTTTCTTGCTCCCACTCTTGTGGAGTGGTACTACTGTTGCTCTCTTCCAATCTTCCAGGACCTTCCCACTCCTCAGCAATTTGTTGAAGAGCACTGCTAACGGTGCTGCTAGTTCTCCCCTGAGTTCTTTCAGTATTTTTGGGTGTATCCCATCTGATCCCATAGCTTTATCTACCTTTCACTTGTCTATTTCCTCTAGGACCCTTTTCTCTATGAAGGGACCCTTGTCTATTCCTTCAGTTAGACACTTTGTTTTGCCTATTGCTGGTCCAGTTCCATCAGCTTCTTGCATGAAGTCTGAGCAGAAGCACTCACTGAATGCCTCAGCCTTCGCTTCATCTTGCTCTGTGTGTTGTCCATCCTTTTTTGTGATTCTAACAGTGCCCCCTTTGGCCTTCTTTTACCTTGTCTTGTATGTACCTGTAGAATGTTTTGTTATCCTTTTTTTACTTCCTGATCTATCCTAACTTCTGTCTGTGCCTTTACATGTCTTATCCCTTTTCCTGCCTCTTTTAGTTTCTGTTTGTATTCTGTTTTGTCTGCCTCATTCCCTGACTCCTTGTATTTTCTGAAGGCTATGCACTTTTCTCTCACCATAGTTGCTACCTCTTTGGAAAACCACAGTGAGTTTTTCTTCCTTTTGTTCTTACTAACCTGGCGGGCACACTGTGATGTGACCCTTGTTATTACATCCTTCAACCTTGTCCAACATTCCTCAACGCTCCCTCTTTTGTGTTACTAAAGTTATCCCTCTGACAAGTCTTCATTTTTGTGAAGTCTGCCCTCCTGAAATCCAGGACCTTCACTTTGGAATGTGTGGAGTCTTCATTCATTTTTACCCTGAACCATACTGCGTTATGGTCACTGTTGCCCAGGTTGTTCCCTACCTTGACGCCCCGAATTCTGTCTCTATTTGTGATTACCAGATCTAGAATTGTGTAACCCCTTGTGGGTGATGCCACTAGTTGACTTAAGCCTGCTTCCTGCAGTGTGATCAGGAATTCCCTGCTTTTTTTGTGATGCCGCTGTGCGGGTACTCCAATCTCTGTCTGGCAGATTGAAATCCCCCACCAGCACCATGTCTCCTTTGCCTGACATCCAGAGGATGATTTCCAGGATTTTTTTATCCTTGGTATCCTCCTGATTTGGGGGTCTGTAGATTACTCCTACCCAAACTGGGTTCCATCTCCCGGCCCTGATTGTGATCCATAGATCCTCTGTTTCCCCTTGTGCATGCTGCATTTCTGTAGCATTTGTGGTATCCTTAACATAAATAGCTACTCCACCTTCCTTTTTTCCAATCATGTCTCTCTTAAACAAGTTATACTCTGGGACAGTTTCCGCCCTACCATGATTGTTTGTGAACCATGTCTCGGTCACGGCAATCCAGCCAAGTCCTGCCTCAGCTATTGTGGTGGTGAGGCCAGTCATCTTGTTAGCCAGACTGCATGCATTGAGGCATAGTGCCGACCATTCTTGATGTGTTACTTTGTTTGTCAAACACCCCCTTGATCTTGTTTGTCCCATCACCTTCCTTTATGGTTTTGTTTCCACCCTTTCCTTTGTTTTGGTCATCTGCAGAGTCAGAAAGGGTTTCCCACTTCCTGCTATCTGCTTTTGCTATCCTGGATTCTTTATTTATGGTGCTAGCTGGAGGGAGAGAGACGGCAGGCTTTATGTGTGCTGCTCCTAGAGCCACCATCAGCTACCCTCCCGCTGGTTTAAATGTCCCACGTGTACGTCAAATTTCTGGCCTAGAGCCCTAACTCCCTACTTAGTCAGGTGGAGGCCATCGAATTTGAAGAACTCCCTTTCCCAGAAGTTGACCCAGTTTCCGACGAAGTGATGCCCTTTTGTGTGGCACCAGTCCTTAAGCCATGTGTTGAGCTCACTTATCTGCTTCTCTCTGACTCTCTGCCTGTTCTTTCCCTTTTCCCAGACAGGCAGAATCTCAGAAAAAGCAATGCTGGATGAAAATGAAATCAATTTCTCACCGAGCTGCGCAATGTGCTTCTTTACTTCCTCCACTTACTGGCTAGCAAGGTCATTGGTTCCTAGGAGGACCAGGATGTTTGAGCCCACTTTTTTCCCCTTAACTATTTTGACTATTCGGTTCATGTCTCTTCAAGCGGATGCTTCTGGGAGACATCTGACCTGCACTTCTGCATGTTCGTTTTGTCTCAGGTGGGGGTCCACACCACAAATCATGGAATCCCCTATGATTATGAGTTTTTGTTTGCTGTTTCTGAGATTTTGATTATGGTGTTGTTTGTTTATCCTGTAGCATTCGACCTTTTGTTGGCCCGAGACATAGTCTGTGCTTTCAGATGGTATGGATGAAAGAGGTGTATATCTGTTTTCTGTATGCAGAGTGCTCTGTTTTTTGGGAGAGTTGTCTGAGTGCTGCCTCCTTTCCCTGTGACCAGTTGCCATCCACCAGGCTTGGTAGTTTACTGGGGGAGAGGTGTGCTGGTTTGGTGTTGGTGATGTGGAGGTGCACTTCTAAATGAAATATTTCCTTGTAGGTGGCAAGGTAGGATGTTGATCTCACCTCATGCCTCATGATGCTGGGCCCTGAGGTGCCCTATCTCCCAGCATATGGGATAGCCGACCTGCCTCTGGATGACATGACCACGGAAGAGTGTCCCACAGTGTTGGCAGCCAATGATATCCATGTGGGTGCCCGTGGATGGGAAAAAAGAGAAGAAAGAGGGGAAAAAAATAAATTACGAGGAAGAAAATCTGTTGTCCCTAGCAGACGAAAGAGAACTAGTTTTTTTTTTTTTATTTGTTTTTTTTTTTTCCCTTTATGCATAGAACCCTCCTCTTCCTGTTCCTTAGGCAGGAAATAGGGATAGTCTACAAGCCTATATAAGTAGACAACCACAAGGGAGGGAGGGAGGGAGGTTGGGAGAATCCACTGCTGCAAAAGACACAGAAAATAAAAGGACACATAAAATAAAACTATCAGCAGTTTAAACCAAGAAAATAAAGGAACTATCAGCCACAGGGTAGGTAATGTGCAGTTTGTGATTTCACAGACTGGCCGCTTGGTAAAAATACAGACAAATATCCAATGCCCCCTTTCTGGATTTGGCTCTCTTACCTGAATACAGGGAGCCAAGAATCAAAAGGAAGCAGCAGTGACTTCTCCAGCTGTCTCAGTGCCATATCCACCTCACCTGAAACAGCCGCTGGTAGCACCTCCTACCCGGCAAAAACAAGCAACCCGCCGTGTGTTCATCCCTATATCCCAACCCCTTTGTGGAGACCAGATCGCCGCCACTTGTCCTGGAGTTCAGGGGAGCCTCTTGCCAAATGTGCCCATCACTAGCAGAAGCAGACCGCTGGTAAGGGTAAGTTGTCCCAGCCTTACAGATCCTGCCCTTCACTAGTCCACCTCTTCTCTCACTTATCTAATTTTCTAGAGATCCAGCTACCTGTGACAGTGCCTACCATCCCTACAATACCCCCACACAAAAAGCATCATGGCTTGTTTCTTTCACTTTCATTAGCACACTCACCAGGACAGCACCAGAGGTGGGTGGAAGCAACATTAGTTTCACATCTCATCTGAAGGATAGCTCACCCTAACAGTACAGCAATACTGCAAGCACCAGTGTTTGGAGCATGAACCCAAGTCCTGGTGAAAGACTAAAATTCATGACCGTCTGGCTCAAAGGCAGATGTGCTACCACTAACTGAGCCATGTTGACATCATACAGATCTTAGTATACTATAACAACATGCTATAAAATGGGTAGAAAGAATGCTGGCTCCTGCTTGGCCAAGAGGTAGTTTCAGTCATGCCATTATCCTAGCACAATAACCTGGCTGAAACTAGCTCAACTAAAATATGTTTTAAAAAAATACATCCAATTTATGAAAAAGGATCCATTTTATAATCCCAGTAAGGCAGGGGGTGCATTCTAGTGGGCTAACTGCCCTTCTCTGGTGGTGGAAGCACTTGGCTTCACCTTGTGCTTCAGCGCTTCTGAAGCAAGCCGTTATTATCCCACCATAACACAACCCCTGTCATGCCTTATTGCTTAATTAAACGGCCCATGTAAAATGAAGTTTAGTACTAAAACAGACCTGGGGACCAATTCTTAGATGGACATTTCTTCATAAAGGCATAACGGGGACATTTTTATTACCACAGTTATATGACACTCAAAAGATGGTATTTTAACATTTGTTGTTACCTATCGTCAGTGCTACATTTTGGTTTTTCTGTGGGATAGTAATTGTCCCCAAAAATAACCAAACAAAATGTCCTAAATCTTTTTAATTTAGCTGATTCTATCAGTTACCTGCATATTAGTAAAACATCTGGGAACAGTGAATGGCTTCATAGTTGTGTGGCCTACTGTATGCTCAGGGAGTTGGTCCCAGAGCCCAGGATGGCAGAAACTGAGGACAGCAGGGTGGATGAAGCAGCATCCGTTGGGCCTCTCTCTCTCTCTCTCTCTCTCTCTCTCCCCTGCCGGGGGAGGGTTTGGCACTACACCACTCTGGGAGCAGCTCCTGGCAGTGGCCTGTGGATGTGTTCATTCAGGGGTGACCAACTACGCTCATGCATACCCATGGTAGACTGGTGGTGAGGGGCAGAGACTATACAAAAATGGTCCAACTGGTATGTCAGACGATTGTCACCAGGTCCCTTTCATGCCACCAGGCTCCTTTGTTTGTCAACACCATCCTCCTCCTTGGGCCATCCTCCTCTAATGCATAGGATGTGCATGTACTTCCTTCTGTCTGAGGAGGACTGGGCAAGTGGGGTTGGCAAGACATAGACAAACCAAGACCAACAAGGAGATGGACCAACCTGGAAAGTCAGGAGGTGGCAAGACAACAAGTGGAAGGTGATTCTGGTGGGCAGCAGGGCGCATCATGGGCTCAAAGGAGTGGCACACTGAGGAGCCCATGGGGAGTATAAAAAATATCTGAGAGCAGGATACACTTATAAAATTCTAGTTGGAGCAAGAAGGACTTGGAAGGTACCCTTGAAATCAACCCCCTTTTCCTTAGATTTTTAGAAGCTTTACAGTATCTGTTTCACAATACTTAGCATGTCTGTTAGTTCCTTGTTTTCTATTATTTTATATAGGGAACTGGCCTTTTGAAAGGCACAGAAAGTGTCGTTGAATATAACCTTATAGTTCTTCACCGCATTTCCTTCTAGGCTTTGCTATAATTTGTCCATCTGTTGTGTGGGGCACCCCATATATTTATATTTGTTGTTGCTCTTCTTTTGCAGAACACATGGCAGCATCATGCATCCCTATGATGTTCTAATAACATGGCTGAACTACCACAGCTGGAGGGGATTGCTCTGAGATCTGTTTGATGTTGAACCTCAGCACTGCCAACAATAAATAACTTGTACGCAGTGCAATCACGTCTGATGGGAAATGCCAGTCTTTTCACTTGTTTCGTGGGACTCCGCATCTTGCAACTGTTTTGCAGATTGCTTAGCACTGATGCAACACAGCTCCCTCTTCTTTTAAGTCTTTTCCCATGTGGCTGGCCAAAGGTTTTGACCACCTTGACTTGCCAGGTTCCCAGATGGCTTGTAAAGTTTCTGTTGTGTAAGCCATTTCTTGCACTGTGTTAAAGTACATGAACGCCTCCTGAATATGAAACAGATTTCATTCAGTGGATACAGGCCCTCCATTCCCAGCACAGTGGTGTTACATGTATTTTGTTTATCCAGACTTAATGTACTGTCTGTTGAACTATTTGACAGAACTGCTGCTACAGTGCAACATTTGTGAAAATGCTGAGAATACAGTGCAGGATGGGAGAAGGCAGGTGCATTTTTTGGAAGTGAAGTCTTGTGAATGAAACATTAAATTGAGGTCCCATCTGCCCATCTGTGGTGATTGCAATGCCTGGGTGAAAGCTAATGATCCTATGGTACTTAGCCAGAACAAATACACACAGATACTGTACTTTTAGAAAATACAAATGCAGATCACTTTAAATATTTGTATTTGTGTTAGATCACATGAAAAAACATTAGACCAGAGCCGAGGCTGAGTGACACAAAAATGTGACTACCACTGAGCATGATCATTACATGAATGCAGTTTTTTATCAATAAATCAGCACGTGTTTTTGATTACTCTTGTGCCACCATAAACAGTAGAAACAAGTCTAAAATGTAAAAATATATTTTAGTAAACATAACTGTAAAGGCAGGTACAAATATGAACATCTAAAATCAGCCCCGTACAAAGCCCTAATTTCCAGAACAGAAGGGCTGCACAGCACTGAAAATGGAAAAGAATTCACAGGGGGACCCCATCACCTCTGATGCAGGATCAATCATACTGTACCTGACAGAGGTCTGGGGACATGCTTCCTCATTATACAGTATGTTACATTGTTACACTTTATTTAGTCATTTTTAAGCCTTTGTGGGGTGCATTTCCACAGGGGCAGTCCTTTCCGGGAGTCCTTCTGGAGCTGAGTCAGTTTAATCTTTGAACTGAGTTCCCCCGGTTACCCCCATTTCCACCCCTGGGATTGCTGCACTATACTGGTCAAACATTCCTCTTTCACATACAGCAGTTTCTAGTGTAACTGTCTTTGACTGTGTAGGGCAGTAGCTGTGTATAGAATGGTAATGACTGCCCTGTTTGCCTGTATAGCTCCACTCCACTCCACTCCACTCCACTCCACTCAATCCACTCCACCTCACCCCACCCCACCCCACCCCACTCTACTCCACTACTGTATATGCAGTAGATCTAACGCCATCTTTATAAAGTGCTTTAATAAGCTGCTGATGCCACTGGGAAGACTTTAGAAAATGTAACATTTAGGCACAATTCAGCTTGTATTTCACTTATCTTCTATATAATTGCCCTCTCAATTGAAGAGCACTGCCCATAGTTATGTGGGGGAAGAGCTCCTCCCGCACATCCTATTTAACTCAGCAGACAGACCACTGCTCTGCCTGGAGTGAGTTGCACTCGCTGGTGTGCTGCTGCTGGTTTGTGGTTGCTTGCTTGTTTTCGTCCGTGCCCCCCCCCCAGTCCTTCTTCCTGTATTCCTCGTTTTGTTTTTCTTTCATCCATTTGTCCCCCCTTCCTTCTCCCTGTTGCCGGTGTTTGTTTTCTCATTCCTTCCTTTGGGGTGCTCTTTTCCAAGACCACTCTTTGGCCACCACTACTTATGCTCCTTGCCGGTGTTCAGCTCAGCTGTCCTCGTTTTGCTGTTGCTTTTCTGTCTCCTCTAAGCAGCCACTGTTCCATGCCACCACTAAGTTCATTTATTTCCAGGAGCCACTTGATACGTGGACTACTGGGCTTTCCTGCCTGAGCCTCCTCATTTGCTTCAACACATGGCTACGACCACCCTCCACTACTATCTGCTTGCTTCCCTGATCCAACCTCCATTGCTCCAGCACTTCTCAGCGTTCTGTCCTGCTCTGCACCATCCGACCACCATTCCTTATTGCCTGCAAGTCCGTATTCTAGTTTACTTCTCCCAACATTGCGCTAACTGAGATCAGGTCCAGAGCCTCATGGCAGTAAGCATTTGCCACATTGCCTGTGCAGCCTTGGAAGTTTACTTGTTCTCCCTTTGTCATTCACATTAAATCCTTCAGAAGAAACCAGCTATCCATGCAGATCGTTTTTAGAGCTTTAAGCCTGGCTAAAATGTGTACCTTTCAGTTCTGAAACACTGCATCGCTGCTTGTGGTCTGTTATTGCAATTACTCTACTAGCATGTTTTACTCTGCATCTTGCTGCACTGCCCATACACATTTGTTGGATCTAATCAGCTACAAACATGAAATAGAATTAAGGAAACTCAGCTGAATTGTAACATGCTAGTCATTCATGTGGGGAGTTCAAATTTGGCATCGTTTCCACTACATGCTAGGAGACCTTCATTTGCTTTGCAGCTGGGCAGGCTACTGTGCTCATATTACTGTATTTAAGTGCTACAAACTGCGTATTGTAGTTCAACCATAGATGCTTTCCTTGCTTCTACCTTATTAAAACCTTACATGAGGTCCGGGGACATTTCTGCTACCTGTTCACTCTGTTCAGTGAACTATGTGCTAGCCTGACAGAATTAACACTTTCACTCCCATTCCTCTGCTGTTCGTGCCAGCCATCTTCAGTTCAGTATTTGGACTGCATCGTGTCACCTTATGTTACTTTTTGAATGCATGATTTACATCGTATTCACAGAGCTATTTCCGAGTCTGTAATATACAATAGAGATAGACTGCACATGAGCTCCTTCCTATGCCTGGGTGTATTTGTTCTCCTAATTTATATTCCAGCCATTGTGCCTGGACTCATCAGCATTATCTGGAATTGGCCAGTCGCATTCTCCAGTGCTAGTTATTGATACTGGAAGCTCGGATTAGCATCTTGTTTCCACTTCACCCTGGGAGACCTTATATTAAGCTTGCAGCCTGCTTGCCCACTTGTTCACACAGTCATTGCTCTACGCCTACTCAAACTATTGCTATTGCACACTGTCCCTTTGGCTTTAGCCTCTAGGATTCTAATGCACTCAATTTGCATTCGACTTCGCCAGTTCTCCGCACTCTCTGTTCATCATGATCTCAACACGCTGTGCACATTCAGATCATCGGCTTTAGCTCTCAATCAGCTGGACCTCATTGACTATCTTAGTAACTCATTTGCTACCCTATGTGGGGGTTGTGGTCTGCTAGCTATCGTGGGGCCTAACTGCCTCTCTCTGCTTACCTTACCAGCTGACCTATGAGGGGTCCAGCTGCGCATGCTAGCTTACGTGGGGCTAGCTGCTATTCTTACTTACCTTACCTACTGACCTGCACATGGTCCTGCTGTATGTTAGCCTTCCTGGGTTTAGCCACTATTTCTATTTACTCACTGGCTGACTTACACAGTCAACTGCACTGGTCCTTCGGCTGGCCTACACGTGATCTGGCCGCACTTCCTTATCTCGTTGGGCTTAGCTCCCCTTCATTCCCATGGACGCCTCCTACAGAGCTGCTTCATTCACTTGAACCTACCTCTCCAGTCATGCTTTGTAAAGCTTCTTCCTTCCACTGGATTACTTCTGGATTACATCAGGATATGTGCCTCTATTCTCTTGGATGCTTCTCGCCATGCTACTTCAACTCCTTTGGAGTTCCTACACCATCTCTGCCAGAACTCTATGCTGAGCTCTACTCCATAATGCCTTTCTTAGTTTAACTTACGCCTAAGGCATTGATCTTATACAATTCAAGGATGCTTATTGCCTCTAGCCAAGTTGCCAACTTATCCACCTAGATCTCTTCCCTGCAATCTTGCCATCCTCAATCTTCAGGCTACAACAGTCTACAGCACTTTCACTGCTTTCATACATCTGCCTTGGACTTTATTACTACTCCGCACCAAACTGATGCTGGATATGCTACCATTTACAATCTATTCCTTACTACTTCATTGTTATTTCTGCATTACATGCAGTTTGGCATTCCTATTACTTTAATCTACCACTGCTCTATAACCTACCTCGCCCTGCAGAGTCGGAGGTTCACCGCATCGCACTTTGATGGACCTGCGTCCCTATGGGCAAGGAGGTCCCTTGATCTTATTCTACTACACCATATTTGCCTGCTTCTATCACCTGCTTAACCCTTCGGGCCAGGGGTTAACTAATTCTGCTCTACACCTGCTTCGCTCAGCTCAGGGCTTGGAGGTTCGCATTTTATCCTATGCACCTACTTGATGCCATGTCTGCCAGACTTAGGAGCTGTTTTACTATGGACTCACATCTGAATTGTTTAGCCTTTCATCACCTATTCTTTGGATGTTTCTGCTCTACCACTTCAGTCATCTGAATTACTACTGCTACAGTCCTACCAGGACACTTAGTTGAGCTTCTCCAGAAGACTTTCTATCTCCTGATTTATGCTCTGAGGCTGCTTGGAATTTGTGACAACTCTACTTCATTCGACTCGCCCTATTCAGTTATCACCATTTATGACTCATTAACTTGACTATTCCAGATTCGTCAGACTATGCTCCCTAAGTCAGTTCTACCTGCTGTACCATTCTGGCTTTCAAAATGTGGATATATACATTGCTATACAGCTATTTGGATCACCAGATGAAGCTCTTCGATTCCTGTGCTATTACCATTCCTCATACTCCTCACTGTTTGCCGTGCATAATCTGTACCGTACTACTCCTCTGCTACTACGTCTGCATCATGCAGATTTCATTGCTACTACTAATGACCTATGTACGTATACGCTTATTTACGCTATTTGCTCATATTACCTGCTTCGCCCTTGCAGGGCCTAGGGCTACATCCAGTCAGATTTGCCTATTCTACTACCTACTTTGCCCCTTGGAATCTGGAGGTGATCTGACTTTTATCTTCCTATTCACACTGAGCTATGTACCTACATCACTTACCTGCTTCCCACTCCAGATCGGAGATTCATC
Source organism: Neoceratodus forsteri (assembly GCA_016271365.2). Classification (NCBI taxonomy): domain Eukaryota; kingdom Metazoa; phylum Chordata; order Ceratodontiformes; family Ceratodontidae; genus Neoceratodus; species Neoceratodus forsteri. Next base: position 1,266,731,107 of record CM057449.1, on the reverse strand, counting down.
CTGCTCCGCCTTCTCCAGATCCTGCAGCCTATACTAACCCTATACTTCCTCACTGAGGCCTTCACTTGCACAGCTTGCCATGCGGAACACAAACTACTTGTCCTCCACCTCTAGACATGGATGACTTCCTCACCGGCTGGAGCGCTTCATCGATGCTGCTTCGACGCTTCAACTTTTATCGACCATGGATCTCATTTCTGTCATTCTGCCCTGGACATGGACTCTCGGACTAGGAATCTACTTGAAGGATGCTGTTATGTTCACCAGCCGCTTTCCAATCAATGCTTTCTTCAGCTTCATTTCACTGGATCGGGATCTTTGCCTTTGGATTCAGATTAGCCAATTATTTTGACTTGTTTATTTAGGATTACTCTCCTTTAGTATGCCCAGAAGGATGGGCAGGTCAGTAACCATGGGTCCTCAGAGGTTTTCCCCCAAGGGGGGGGTCCCTCTACTGTGTGCTACTGGTCACACTCTCTGGAGTTGGAGGAGGTAATCGTACTGCTAATCATTCTTTGGGGGTGTCATCCTACTCGACTCCTTCTAATGGTTGGATACTGAACAATCGTATGATATTATTTTTGGGGGGTCTCATACTACTGGACTAAGCACCCTTCCTACGGTGGGATACAGAGAAAGGCCAAAACACCAAGTCATAACAAACTACTCATCAGTTCAAGCATCTAAGCCCTTGCATACTATCCAGCTTACATGTACTATAATCACTGACTGCTCATGTCTATGCTGAAGTTCCTAAGCATGAATCAGTTCATACTACTAGTACCTTGCAAGCATTATCCTACTTACTGGTCTGGCCTCTGTATCCAAGCACAACCTACATCATCCAGCTACAGTCTGTAACATAAGCACTGAGCTATGAACCACACATAATTATTTATTGCTGAGGAAATCTGCACAGAAACATGATCTTTATCCTGCAGAGTTCATCTGCACATACAGTTGATTCCTCACTTGAAGTCATGTCCCCTTCTGTTGTGATGTCACAGTCTGTAGCATGGCAATAACTGCGATGTCACAGAGTATTATGACATCAGGTGGGGGTTAAGCAACAGGAGATGATGAACTCTCAAGGAACAAAGATCCTGTTTTCATATGCGTGGCCTCAGTAATAAATAACAGGAAAAAGATATAGACCTAATAAGAAATATATGCTAAATTGTGCCCAGATATTATGTTTTCCAGAGTTCTTCTGGAAGCATCAGCTGCTGTCTAAGGCAAAGTATGTGTAAAAGAAACTATAAAGTCATATTCTATTCTATTCTATTCTAATTTAGTCTAGTCTTTATGCTTAATTTGGTGTACTCGGTCGCTAAATGACTAGAAGTGCTCAATATTCTTATCCTTTGAGTCCTTTGATTTCTGCATAACCTTATGACTTAGACAATGAAGAATAAAGATGTCCATAACCATCCTTTCTTAGTTCCTTTCCCAACTAATATTCAACCTGACTTTTCATCCAATCAAATTGTCTTACTAGATATTTTCCCAAGTATCCTTTAGGCACTGTGCAATCTTTGTGTTACTGTGTGTAGACAGGTTTCAGAGGATGATAGATGGATACTGTCAAAGTCTATTACAAAATGAATCAAACAGAAGACAAGCAAAGCTGAAATTCTAAACAGCATCATCTTTTCATGGCACATGGATAACCTGTGCATATGAGATGTCACTACAAAAGCTTGATTGGAGTTTTGGGAAGTGTCTTTTAGACAGTACTGTATGTTTGATCTAGTAAAGGAGAATCAGTTTATGGCCTTTATAGGGGGTTTAATAATTTGTTACCTTTGCAGGTTCTGCAGCCTACATTCTTTTTTCTTCTTGGGGATTGACTGAATAATAGAAATGTTCAGATTTAGCAGCTGGCTTTCAGGGCTTTAAACTGCAATACAGGTGATTAAAATTTTTTTTTTTTTTTTTTACTTTATTAAGTAAGAGGACTGGGGCAGGCCTATTTTTCTCCACACCTGGGTATAACACTAAGACAATACAATTACAGAAAAGGATTGATAAATAAGAAAAAAAAATAGAACTTGCAAACTGCATTTACATTCAGAATAAGTTTGCAAATATGTATACAAGTTCGATTAAAAAAGATGGCGACAATGAAAATAGCTTTCAGGAACACTCAAGTTTATATTTATCCTGATGTCAATCTGACTACTCAGCTAGAAGGAAGTTTATCTTGCTTTGCCAAAAGATCAACAAGCTGGGGAAGAAATCATCCATACTGTATCCCTGTAGAGCTTGTGTAATCCTAAATGACCCTCATAGAGCCCCCATGTTCAGTGCTGGCTAGTTGCACCTTGCACTCATTAGCAGTGCATGTGAGGTAGTGCATGGCTGGCCTGGGGGAATATTCAGACAGGTAGCATGCCATGAATGGAGCATGCTGTCTATCTGAATATGGGGCTTTGTTAGCACAGTGCAGAGTGACTGTGTACAGCACTCCCACAGCCCCCCCCCCAAACAGGATAGTGCCATTATTCCTATAAGCCATATTAAGGGTCCAGCAAGCTTATCAACCAATGAGGCATACCAGGCACTAAGGGGACATTTGCATGCCAATATGGGCTCACTAGCATCTCCACCCAATATCATTATTTACAGCTGCCTGGAGGCATTGTGCGCAGTTGTGCTGCTCCCCCCACCCCTTGATCCCCAGCAAGATACCCTCAACCTGCGTTTGAAACAAATCCCCAACATCTAGTTGTCCCCCAACCCTTGATCATTGTACAGATGCCCCTGACCAGTGTTTGAAACAATTCCTAGGTGTCTAATAGTCCCTGTATCCTGGATTGCCATTCAATGCCCCCAACCTATGTTCCAAACAATTCACTGGTGTCTAATGGTCCTTCTTTGCATCCAATGAAGGCCAATGTGTGAGCCTCACTGCCTCCCTGCCTTTTTTTTGTTTTGTTTTTAGAAAACCAGCTTGGTCCATTGTGCCTGTTACTCTTGGTAATCTTTCTTAAACATAAGTTAGTTGCCTCAAGGATGGCTTCTTTTATTCAAGTTCAAGTTTATTGCAGGAAAACTCCATTGAGCAAGCTCATTCACAATGAGGTCCTGAGGAACATATACAGGCAAAGGAAATTACATACATAAAATCTTGGTGCATAAAAGTATATGGTACATGTGGTATGTAGTGCTCGAAATAAGACAATAAGACGATAATTACTCCCCACCTCTCCTCCACACCCTCATCTACTCCAGTCTATTTATCCTAGACTAATTCCCTCAACTGTTCAAAGAATGCTCATCTGAAATCCATAAATTCAGCCTTTGATGAGGAAATACTGGCATCCAAGGTCAGCTCATACCATTATGGTGTTATGATCACTAAACCCCAGTGGTTCCACAACCTGCATTCCACCTAACATTGCTGAGTCAGTGAGCACCATGTTGAAAAGGATAGCATGTCTTGTGGGTTCCACAACCAGCTGTACCAGAAGGCAGTTCTGCATCTTATCTAGCATGGCCAGGCCTCTAACACTCTCTGCTACTGGACTGTCCCAATCTATGTCTCGTAGGCTGAGACCCCCCACTTCCACTACCTCCCCCTTTATGAACCCTTCTCAGATTTTGCTCCTATTTCCCTGTCACCCTCTTTCTCCTGTCCTGGTGATCTATAGAGCACCCCATGCTTGCCATTGAGAGCTGTACCCATGCCTCACTCCCACCCCTGATGGCTCCATCCACTGCTACATCAAAGACTTCCTTCACACAGAGGGCTACCCTACCTCCTTTTTATTTTGTTTAGTTTTTATTTACAAGGTAGTTGCACAAGACAAAGCATTTGCCTGTTTTTAGGCATGACATGGGAGATCACAACACTGGAGGTTATCCAAACAATACAGAAGATACAGGAGGGTTTACACAATTGCCTACTTGCAGTACAGTAGTAATACAGAGAAATAAACCAAAGAAAACAAAATACAATAAGTGGTAAGCATGATGTGAGGTGCAGGGCAATGTACATCAGTAAGACAAACCAGAAAAATTTATTGCTAGTCCTAAGCAGCCTACAGACAATTATACGTAGAGGTCTTGAGTAGGATAGAACAGTATCCACTCTTGAAGGCTTGACTAGATGTATACAGAAGGAGAGTCCCAAACTGATGTTCACTGCCTTACTGGCAGCAGTGATATGTGCTGAGTAGTCCAGTGATGTGCTAAGTGTTACTCCCAGGTAGTTAGAGGAGCAAACTGTGGTAAGACAGGATCCATTCACACAGGTGATCGTCAAAGGGGAGTGGCACATTTTTACTCTGAGCTGAGCCAAAAGGCATGGCCTGGAACCTGTTTGAGCAGAGCCAGGCTTCTACTGACTGTAGATCAGATGACAGTTTACAATTTGGGTCCAAGATGTTGCGAGAACACAAGTAAAGGTGTCATCATCAGTGTATAGGATGGCTGTGCTGTGCAAGAGACTGGCTGGGATTGAGTTTATGTGTAGAGAGAAAAGGAAAGGGCCTCAGAATGGATCCTTTAGAGACCCCAACTGTAGTAGCAGCTGGGTCAGACAGAGAGTGACTAAACCTAACTTGCTGGTAACCGCAGGGCAGTGGAGGAAACAACCAAAATACTTAGCTTTCCATGGAGTAGGGCGTGGTCAACCAAATAAAAGGCTCTGATGAGGTCAATAAAAACCCCTATCCATAGCAGGGCAATGCTGGTGGTGAATGATAGGAGGACACTAGTGTTGCTATGGTCTTTCCCTCAATCACATTGTGCAGGAGATAGGAGGTTATAGGTTTTGAGGTACTCAGTTAATTGAGGGACTACCAATATTTCAGGTATTTTATTTAGTACTGGTAGTATTGCTATAGGCCTATAATTGCCAGTGTTCCTGCTGTCACATTTCTTGAAAACTGGAACAACATCTGAGATCTTCCAGTGGTCAGGAATAGTGTGAGATGTTAGGGACAGGCTGAAGATTCTAGTGACAGAAAAAATTCCATAGCAGCAATCCTCAATATTTTTGATTCAATATAATTGGAGCCAACAGACTTTGATAATGGGATCTGCATAACATGTTTAAGCACCTCACCACATGTGAAAACTATAAGATAGAGGGGACAGGGGTGACAGGGGAAGGCATTATCAGTGGAAGGACCAGGGGATGAGATGGGGGAAGGGCTCAAGTGGCCGACCTATTAGTGCACTTAAGATTTTTATCTACCCTAGTGACTGCAGAGTTGCTATTGGGTCTGACATAGGTGACTGTGGAGTTGGTATGGATCCGTCTGTCAGATAACTAGCACCAGATGATTGATCCCTGATTAGAGGTAATGGGGCACTGGAACAGTGGATTTTGTTCAGGAGTAGTGAGAGGGAAGGAAGTCCCTGCTGGAGCATTTTCCATGCCTGACTGTTTGCTCTGCTTCCAAAAGGGACAACTGGTGCAAGTTGAAGGGAATCGGAGGATCTGGGGTTGAGTCCTTATGGGATATGTGTCCAACTAATGGCATCAGAAAGAGTATTGTCTGGTTTGGGAGTCTTGTTGCCATTACACTGAAGATTCTGGGTACTGCTAGTGGATGTGAGCACATGCAGTTTAGGACTATGAAAGAGCCTTAAATTGTGGCTGGACAATTGGAATCCATTCGGACCTCCATATGGAGAATACCAGGACTGTGACTCGCTGGCTGGGCCTCTTAAAGAGCCGAGGGAAGTGAGCGCTATCTTTGTTGTTAATCCAGTGTGAATGGCTGTATAGTAACTGCACTCTGGACTTACCCTGCCACCATTTGAATAGAACTGTGTATTAGACCTAGTTTTGAGGTATTTTTCAGTGTTGCTACAGGACTATTGCATCTTTGGCGACAGGAGAGATGTTTAGTGAAAATGCTATGAAATGTTCCCTAGTGGGATGGTTCTGGACTGAGTGCAGTGTCAGTACAGACCACTGGACTCTCCTGGCTCACTCATATCACTAATTTTATTGAACTCTGTAGTTTTATAATTTCATGTGTTTTAAGTCAGAGGGTGGGACTGTGATATTATCTACATTGTTTAGTAAAGGTTGTTGGAGTGTGTGGCATTATATGGGTGGTGTCTTGAGTGTGGAGTGTGTCGGTTTGTGAGTGATAGCTGGGGGGATTTGATTGGTTTGGGAAGGTTTTTAAAGGTGGTATATGTGTGATTCAGTGGGAGGGTGGGTGTATGGGCTTTATTGTTCTAACTGTAAAGTTGAAACTGTAGTAGTGGGTTACTGGTTATTGTTCCCCAGATGGGTTATTTAGTTCAGCCTCAAAAACACAAGAAAAGCGGCTCAGGAGTTAAAAGCAAACTGGAGCCATGCAACAACTGGCAAAGCAAATAAAAACAGGAGCGGGCTCTCACGGCTTTCGGGGAGAGAAAAGAACAGTCCCCATACTAGGACACAATAAAAAGGCTTTAATAATGCAAAATTCCCGAAATAGTACAATACAAAAAGCACAAATAGGTCAAGTAGCACCCCCAAATGATACAATCAACATTTCACACTGCCCTGGCACTTTTTCAAGACTTCATCAGAGCAGACTAGGTGGTTTAAATAGCTCTCCGTGGATCAGGCACCTCAGTGGTTTAAAATCACAGTAACATATTGCACAAAATAGATAAAGAAAATAAATAGATGAACAATATGTACACCAAGGTGCAAACTACATTATTTGGACCACCAGGGTATCCACTTATAAATGTTCACATTTAAATAAATCTGCTAACACATTTATACCATTTATAACCACTAGGGCAGGGCTTACAGCATTCTTAGTCAATTGAAAATCAGGCCAATAATGTCCACCTAAACAACTTATAAGCAAGAACAGCAGCACACATGCAAAACCCAATATCCACATAGATGGGGTATACTGTATGATGGAAACAGTAATAAGCATAAAGACGTGATGCCCACCTAACTAGGGTATAAGCAAGAATAGTAACACACATACAAAATATAATGTCCACTAATTTAGGGTATATGCTGGAAATAGTGACAAGCATAAGAACCTAATTTACACCTAGTTAGGGCATATACTATAACTGTATATAAGCTGTCAAAGACCTTAAGCATTTAATTAGGAAAAAGAATATAAAATAGTAGAGTAATGGAAAACCAGGTAGAGACACTCTTGCAATAGTGAACTAGAATTAATACTAAGTTAAAGGAGTGCAGCATGTCCTGCTGCCACAGAGTGCAGAGCACCTTAAGGTACTCACTTGCCACTTGGGTGGAAAGGATACGGGGGAGCAGCATGCCCAGCCATTGGCTACCTCCTCTAGCTGCCATCCTCTTGGCAGACTCCCTCAACATCCATTGCACTGTGGTTCTTAGCACTCTGGACTGCAACATGGAGGACAGCTGTACTGGTGTAGTTTAAGGAGGGCCTGGAAAACCCACCAACTGTTGTAAATCTGGCTCCCGCTTGGCAGTTGAGCAAGGAGGAGGAAGAAGGCTTCTCAAAGTGCCAGAAGGCTGGCTGGTTGATGAGGTGAGGCAATTGTAAGGGGGAAGGGTAAGAGTTGAGACTTGTGGTACTTACACTCGTGACTCCTGCTTCTTCTGATGGTGATTTGGCTTGTAGTGTGGAGGACTAAAGAAAGTCAGAGTTTCTTACCAGGAGTGTGGGCTTCTGAAACCCCACCCACTGCTGCAAATCTGACCCCTAATTGGTTGTGGAGCAAGGAGGGGGAAGGCTTCTCAAAGTGCCCCAAGGCTGGCTGGTTGGCAAGGTGAGGCGATTCTTATGTGAGGTATTTCTAGTCAACAGGACCACTGTCCCTTGATAAAGGTACTGGGACTGGAACGAAATGTTTTTGGTGGCCAGTGATTCTAGTGGAATAAAACAGATGTCTAATGAGTAACTCGCACTGTGCGTTTCCTTCATTTCTAAAGTTTGGGTTACCTTGTTACTGATGGAAACCTTGCAGACTAATGAACAGCTGTGCTGTGAGGCTGTAGGAGATCACTTTGTGATTACTTAGAATCTGGTAGGCCTTAAATAGAAGCTGGCAAACTTTAGAAAACATGATATTTAGAAACATTCAGCCTGTATTTCATATGTCTCCCACAGATTTCTCCTTCTCATTATTTATTGTTGAGGACAATTGCACACAAGGAGGATTTGTACTCTTAGAGTTCATCTGCCATTACAGCTTATTCCCCACTTGAAGACATAAACCTCTGTTGTGACATCACAGATTACTGCCATGGAAATTACTGTGATGTCACAAGCACAGTATTATGATATTAGTTTGCGTATAATCAAAAGGAGCTGATGAACTCTCAAGGAACACATATTCTACTCATGTGTATGGCCTCAGTAATAAATAATAAGAGGAAATGCAGGTATCATGTGAAATATGAACTGAATTTTGTCCAGATATTATGTTTTTCAAAGTTTTCCTGGAGGTGTTGGTTGCTCATTAGTATAAATATCAATCACATTAGAATACAATATTAATTTTAACATAGTTCTTTTAAAGTTGGTTAGCTATGTTATGGCAGAACTTGATGGATCTGCGATTTAATGGAAGAGCAGTTATCAGAAATGGGAATTGGGGGAAGGGGGGTTAAGGAAAGAGATCTGGGATTTTATTTTCTGGCAAATCATATTCTGAAATTGTCTGCATTTATAACTTATTCTCATTTCCATCCTTGATTTAAAAAAAAGATATATACCTTGCAGGGGTTAAACTACACTGAGAGAAGTGGTATATCTAAATTGGTTCCTGGTTGCAGTCATGCACAACACTAGAGAAAGGAATGTGTGGTACTGTGAAGAAGGAAGTTTCTCAGACACTTTAACCAGTGGACCTGTAGCTTAATGGTTAGAGTGCTGGAATAGCACACCAGAGATCTGAGGTTCAAATCCTGGTGAGTCCATATTTTCCTTTCTCATTTCCATTCTTGATTTAAAAAAATAACTTATTTTAAATAATTGCTATGTTTTCTAATTGAAAATAACGGGACTCATACTGTGCTATCCAGGGTAATGTTCCCTGACTAATAGATTATTTTTCTGTACTGTGATTACGTAACTGTATTCTGTGTTCCTTAGCTGAATTAATGTTTTAACAGTCTTTGATTTCTTATACTAGTATACAAATATAGTCTGACTAGATTCTCCCTGCAATTACCTGGATTTACCCTATGCTAAATCTGAATATCTCTTGCTGACAGGATGAATTCTGTATCTTATAGGGGATTCTTAGTAGGTTCCATACGTGTGTGTGCATATATATATATATATATATATATATATATATATATATATATATATATATATATATATATATATACAGTATATATATAATAATAATAATAATAAAATTTATTTAGTTAAGTGCCTTCAAATTTTCAAGGCTTGTACATAAAACATGAGCACACCAACATAATCAATACATACAATAAAACAACACAACAACTATTACAAGTTAAAATAACCAATTACAACATAACCAGAAATGCCTTCTCCCATAAAAGGACTTAAAGCCCTTTTAAAACTTTCCACCATCGTACTCTCTCGGGCTGTGGGGCAGAGGAGTTTCAGAGGGTAGGAGCTTGTAAAACGAAGATAAAGGCACCAGAGAGGACTAACTTACCTCGAATTCTCCAGCAACCTCGTCAGCTGAGCGGAGCTGTCTCAGAGGGGTGTAGGGCACAAGGAGCTCTTTTCAAGTAGTCAGGACCAAGACCGTAGGGCTTTGTAGGTCAAAAGACCCACTTTAAAGGTGATCCACCATATATATATATATATATATATATATATATATATATATATATATATATATATATAGATATTTATATATATATATATATATATATATATATTAATATTAATATTAACTTTATTGTTTCATAAGCAGAAGATAAAAACAGATCACATATGAATGTCAAACATTACACAAATGCTAGTAACATGCAGGGGGCCAGATATTCAAATCCTTTCTCTGGGTCTGTATTAGCACTGCCCCGTGGGCAAACTTACCTTGGAGCACAAAGCAAGCTATATTCAAAAGGAATAGCCAGGGGCAAACAGCTTCTGAATATAACATGGGAATGAGGCCATGCAAACTGGGCTGGGAGTGCAGGGCAAATGCAGCCCTGGAATAAGACAGCACTGAATATGGCAACCAGGAAGTGCAAACCACAACAACAACACAGTGCACAGTGATGTGAAGCATTTTGTACCACAGGGGACAACACAGAATAGGCACAGGCAGTGGTGGTGGTGATGCATGCAACTGTCCACTGTAGGGCATGCTACAGTGCACAGCAGACACCAGAGTAGCAAGGGGGCCAGTAGTGTGAGGGACACAGCAGTGCCTATGGTGTGTAGAGTAATGATGACCACTGCACTGTACACAGTGACAAACCCACCTTGCAGGTGTGTACTGCCAGTGGACATTACTGTCACACTGTTGTGTGACCCACAGATGCTGCACCTCTGGCATGGGATGCTCATAGTGACAAAGACATGGCCAGCTGTGTGTGCTGTGGTGTATGTACAGCTGTGTGGTATGTGATTGGGGGGGCATGTATGATCGGACAGGCACACTGGTATTGGGGTATTCCTAATACTGGCCCATGTGCACTGCATGCTGTGTCCCAGCCTTGTGACCGCACCCGGTCTGTGATGAGGCCTGGCCATCCATACACCTTCCCCTCAGCACCCACCATGCCCCAGTGCTGCATGTGTGTGCTGGCATCTGTTGGTCACCACAGACGTATGGTCTGCAGGTGTGTGCGATATGGTGACTTTACCATGGTGGCCCCCAGGGGCCAGATCACCACATGCTGCCTGGCATGGCTGGAACTGGTGGCAGCAGTTGGCATCATTGTGGTGCCATCAGTGAGCAGCATGTTTCCTCCATGTCTGGCTTTATCTCTGTGTCATAGTCATATGTTAGGGTCACACAAGGCTGCACTAATGCTGCGCAAGGCCACAATGTCATGCAAAGCTGTTTGCCCAGAGTTAAGACCAGCTTTTCCTGGGCAGTAATTTGTACTGCGCAAAGGGTTGTGCTAAGTCGCGCTAAACACCATAACATGGCACTAGCCGCTGAATATCCCATAGCACCTGTATTCATGTTCAGTGTGCCCCTTGCATTAAATTATGGTTTGCCCAGTGCTAATGTGATTTGCGCGCTGTTTGGCCTTTTGAATATAGCAGACCCGTGCTACTCCCACGCTAAACCAGCGCAAACGGTTTGCGCACCGTGCAAAGATTTGAATATCTGGGACAGGGTGTCACACACAAGAAGTTATATACCTTCTTATCTAAGCTCTCCAGTCGACAGCATGCCCAAGGTTACTAATATGGGTCCATAACATCCAAAATAGTCCAAATGCATGGAATGCCTGCACAGGAACAGGCAAAGATATAGTCTTAAAGTATCCTGTAAATGTCTAATAAACATCTGATTGATAATCTTTCAATGGAGATGCAACTGCAGATATATGGGCAAAATAAAAAAAGCCGGTGCTGGGACTTCTCAACATTTTGTGTGCATGTACTTTTTTGAGAGGTCAACACAACTCTGTTACTGCAATGGATGTACCTGTTTGCTGTGTCTTCAAATTTAGCAACATAGCGATTTATGAAGCAACATCTGAGTAAGACTATTGGTTTTTCGGCATGGTGAGTAGCACCGGCTTTTTTTGTTTTTGCCAATATCACTCTTACCAGGTGCACCACATACACACTGGGCAGCTCGTTTGTAATTTCTTTTTTTTTAAACGCAGATATATCTTGTGAGACAACTCCAGAGAAACTAACCATTATTCATGAAAACTTCGATAAAATAAAACAAGCATTTGACTATGCCGAATGTTTGATGCTTTGGAAGATGTCTGCTCCTGCACCTTGTTTATGTCCTTGAGGTACTTGAACATTTTATGCCCTGTGCCAGACTACTCTTCTTGTTAATCAGCTTTCTATGCTGGTTGGTGTTGAAGGCTTTCCTGAAATTAAGGTAGGTGATGTCCACTGCCCCTCCCTGATTTATGTCCTTACTGAGGCATTAGGATTTCCAATCCTAATGTCAACCCCCACCCCCACCCTGCAGAGACTGACAGGTGTTGGAGGGTGTCTTTGGGTCATCGGTTGTAATGCTTATGCCATTCCACCTCACCCCACCCTGCAAACACTGATAGGCATCACAGTGTGCCTTGGGGTCTTTGGCCCTTACGCTCAACCCATTCCAAAAGGAAATAAGTTGAGATGGGTGCAGCATACGAGAATGGGGTGAACATTAGGGCTGAATACCCCAAGGCATACCTTGATGCCTGCCACTGACTGCAGGGTGGGGATGGGGGTGGAATTCTGTGGGCATTATGACCGACAATCCCAAGTCACACCCTCGATGCCTGTCAGTCTCTACATGGTGGGGGGGGGGAGTTATAGTTTGAAACACTAACGCCCCGGGGGTTGGTTAGTATTTTCACTCCAAATTTTCAACATGGGCTTTTTGGGACCCCATCTCATGAACAGTGGCACTATCATTTCGTTATTCAAATCCCGAAAGGTGATTTTGCACAGCGACTGTGCTATTCGGCACCACAGGTGCGAAAACACATTTTGGGCAGGATGTGAAAAAATGACAGCTGTACTGTTCATGAGGAAATGTGAAAAATGGAATGTTGAAAACCTGGAGTGAAAATATGAAAAACTGGTGAAGTTACGAGCGTGTGAAGAAACTGCACAATGCACGCCTGTAACGCAATAAATTTTTTGAATGTTTTTCACCAGATTTTCAACATGGGCATTTTTGGACCTTTCGTCATGAACAGTGGTACTGCAATTTTGTTACTCTGTCCCAAAAGTTAATTTCCCACAGTGACTGAGCCGATCTGCAGAGCAGGTGTGAAAAAATGTTTCGGGCAGGATGTGAAAAATGACAGCTGTACTGTTGATAAGGAGGTGTGAAAAATGGCAATGTTGAAAATCTGGAGTAGAAAATATAAAAATTTGAGAGTTATGAGTGTGCATAGAAACTGCGCAATGCACACTCATAATGCAGTCATTTTGAATTGTTTTACCAAATGTGCAATATGAGCTTTTTGGGACCTCACCTCATGAACAGTGGCACTGTTGTTTTCAGTCCTGAAAGGTGATTCTGCACAGTGACCTCAAAAATCACCTTTTGGGACTGAGTAACAAAATGACAGTGACATGTCCATGAGGTGGGTTCCCAAGAACCCCATTTTGAAAATTTGGGGCCAAAATTCCTAAAAATGGCTGAGAAATCTACCTAAGTTGAACCCCCCCATTGACTCCCATTATACGGCTTACCTTAAAATCTTCAGTTTGCCAGTCGCCTTTGAAGAGTGCAGATGTGTCCCGCCCACAGAAGATAGCTGCTCCTGACCACCGGAGGTAAGTATGGGGTGAGGGAGGTGCGGGGAGGTGGGTGCTCAGTGGGAGGTGGGGATGGGGAGGGGACTGGGGAGATGGTGGTGGACCATTTTCTTTTTTACAGGGGGGAAAAAGGAAAAAAAGACTTTGACGGACCGCTTTCTTTATTTTACAGGTGAAAAAAATTAGGCACACTGGGGTGGGCTCCCAGTGTGCCATAATGGGGGGACATGCTGGCATGGGGATTGGGCTACCCAATGTTGGCAAAAAAAATAAATACATATATATATTTAGGCACACTGGGGTGGGCTCCCATTGTGCCACAATAGTGTGTGTGTGTGTGTGTGGGGCATGTCAACACGGGGATTGGGCACCCTGATATCAGCTTTCTTCGGAGTGTGTGACAGGAGGCAGGAGCCACTGCCCGCTTATTTCTTTATTGAAATGTTTCACCAGGAAAGGCACACTGAGCAAACAAATTGCTGGTGGAGCAAGGCCCAGGGACAGAGTGCTCGGCAGCAGGAGCTGACCTGGTTGTGAAGGAGGGGGAGGTGCCACTGCAATGACGAAACTGTTCATGATTGCAGCAGCAGGTTTCTTTTAACTCCTTGGCTCTCTTTGAAGCTGCTGTCATCGGTAGCTTCCCGATTGATTGGTGGCTGTGGGACGTGCCCAGTAAAGCATCCATTGCATTGGGTGGCAGTGACACACGTCTCATTTCCCATTATTGTCCCAAAGTGTTTGGTGTGCAAGCTCATCAAACACAAAAATGGCTGACATTAAAGAATTCATCTGTGTTAGAAGAGCAACAAAAAGAAATAAGGAGCAGAGAAGAGAGATAAGGAAGAAGAAAGGAGGAAAAAGAAATGCATGCACAGCAAGAGAAAGGAGAGTGCAAAAGTGTGGGAGTTGTATTTTATGGCACAAAGTTGGAATAATGGGACAGTTGATAAAGGACCCATTTTCTCCATTGCATCTCAAATTGGGGTAGTTTATCTGTGTAGGGGTATGTCATGCGTTCTATCCATATTTTAACTATGTAGCATTATAGCTCTCCAACCCACCAATGTAGGAATTTTTAGAGCATGGCAGAGACATGTGATAGCTTGTTTTAGTGGCTATGGCAGATATATGTAGTAAACGGAAACTTGTGTGGTCTAAACTAGTACCTTTCTAGTGGAACTGCTAGCAGAAGGAGGGAGGGGGTAATTTCCCCAAGGCAATCAAATATGGCTTCCAGCTTTTGTATAACAGATGACCAAAAAGCTTGAAGAGATGGACAGGCCCAAAAGATATGGGACGTGTTTGCTGAAAGCTGACCATATCCTCTCCAGCATGTGGCCAGTCCCACTCCTGCAATCTTAGCCACTATATCAGGTGATCTAAAAAGTATGGAATGGCATTTCCAGGAAAACTCCCTCCAATAGGTGGAGGAGGTGAGTTGTTAAGCAGAAACAGCAAATTTGTTCCTGGTGTGTCTATTGTGTGAGTGGTATCCCATTCTAAGTTTCACCTTTGTAGAATTGAGAGTGTGGAGTCTGTGGAGACTTCCTGGAGTGCCTTATAGGTGTGGCCAATTACATGGTCCTAGGCATTGCCTTGTATGTAGGAGACAAGAAGTTGTGTGAGTTTGGGAAATTTAGCTGGTAAGCAGCGGTAGTCTGCGGGCCTCTCTCAGATATGACTTCAGTTGTAAATATCGGTAGTGATCTGTTGTGGGAGGATGGTACTGTAGGTAGTTTGCAGGGTGGAGAAGGCCCTGAGAGTCCAAGAGTTGAAAAAAGAAATGGAGTCCCAGCTGTGCCGGACACCATAACGCCCCATCTATCTGATCTTGTGAGTGATCCACAGCATGGGCAAGGGTTTGAAGATGAAAGTGTTGGACCGGTGTGAGAGATGTTTTTGAGATCACTAGCCATTGACAAAGAGTTGTCACTGTACATTGATAGAATTTGGATAGGAGGAGGCAGGCTGGGGGATTACCAAATAAATATTTATCATAATCATATCAGTCATTTAATGTGAATTCAATCTGCTTCTAATAAGGTTGCAGATAGGAAACAATCCACATACAAATGGTCTGTAAGTGGGCTGCTAAAGTGTACCATTTAAATTTGGAATATTCACTCCTCCTCTCTCCCGTGGCAAATGTAAAATAGAAGATTTAATCTGAGGAGCTTTTCCATTTCAAATAAAGTGAGAGATGAGTTTATTTCTGACTCTAAAACATAATTTATTTGGCAACAGGGTGAGAGTCTGTAAATAATATAAAATTAGGGGAAGGATATTCTGACGAATAGCCTCGATGCATTGGATAAAATTGTGACCACTTGTAGTGGTCTTCCGTAATTTGCTACATTAAAGACTCCAGTTTAAGCAGCTGAAGGTGTTTCAAGTTCTGTGTGAGCATAATCCCCAAGTATCAGAAAACTGCTTTGTACCATTTAAAGGGAAAAGTTTATCTGAGATGTGGTGTCAGGGAATAGTTGTATAGTAAAACCTCTGTTTTAAGGTTATTGAGTTTATAACCCTATAGCCTTCCAAATGTATGAAATATGTCCCAAACCCCAGGGATTGAGTCCTAGGAGGAAGTGACAGTGAGAAGCAGGTCATCAGTGAATAACAAGATTTTTATATTCCTGTCCACACAGAGGGATTCCCGAAACCAATGGCACATACCTAAGGATTCAAGATATAGGGCAAAAAGGAAGGGAGATAAGGGGCACCCTTGTTGCATCTCCTGTTCTAGCAGAAATAGTTCCAATGGACCAAATAAGTTGTACATAAGCTTGAGGGGAGGAGTAAATATTCTGAAGGGTGCTTATGAAATCCTCTGGAAAGTCAAATTTTAACAGGACAGTATGACAAGCCTAAAATTTTATGGTGATTTGCATAGATCCCATTGCATTATGTGGGTATGTGTGATGTGTTTCTTTGAAACTTGACTTTATTGCCAGTGCCCTTTGGGGTAACCCTTGCTTCAGTGATTCTACACTGAGGTTCTTTGTCTTTAGCTTGTTTTTGAGTTTTTAATTTTTTTGTGCTCCCCATCACCCAAACACACAAAACAAACATACAGAATGAAATAATGTTCACTAAAGAGATAGATCAGTAGATCAGTATGTGCTGACTAAGTACAGAGGAAGGACATGCATAGTCTGTTGCTGCAAACTAATGTATTGAAGAAGGGCCACGCCATTGCTTAAGGTTATTTCCTGTGTTTTAAATAAACATCACACATAGATTGTGTGTTGAACCTGAATCTTTGTGTCTGGTCCATCTGTTGTTCCACAACCCCTCCATAGAAAGCCCATAAAAAAGTCCAGGCCACCCTGTCAACTGCTTTTTTTAGTGTCGAGACCCCGGGGTCAAGACTCAATAGAGAGCCAATGGAATTTTATGCGATGTGACATAATCTAATAACAGAAGGATCTGCTTAACACTGTCATGGGCCTGCTGACAGTGCACAAAGCCTACCAGGACCCAGTCTACTAAAAAGGGCAATAGGTCTCTAGTCTGTGGGCCAAGATGGATCCATATATTTTATAATCATAATTTAGAATGGAGATCAGCCTGTAGGAAGGGGTGTTCCAGGGATCCTTGTTAGGTTTAGGAAGAGCAGATAACACTGCATAATGCCAGGATGGGGCAGAGGTTCTCCATGTTGTCAAGCATGAAAAACAAGGAGAAGAAGAGGCACAGGAGTAGTCCTAAATTTCTTATAAAATTATGAATTATATACATTGAGAGCAGGGACCCTTTCTGGGGAGAGAATCTTGAAAGACCTGGCATATTTCCTCCTCTGTATGGGCACCACTAATCTCTGCTCATTATCGGCATGTCATTTTGGGAGAGGGAGGGACTGCAAATAAGCATAGATTTGCTCCAGAGATGTCATCTTCTCTCCCTAGTCATTGGTAATAATTGGCTAAAATTTTCCAGATGGCAGAAGGGTGGGTTGCCAGAAAGCCTGTGTATAGATAACATCTGAGTAATGCAAGCTTGTGCTTTGAGGCACCTCATAGTGGTAATGTAAATGTAACCCCCACACCACTTTTCTCAGCTGGCACCCCACAAAAGAACCCATTCCCAAATCATGGCATGCAATTTGCTCTTGGCAGAACTACTCAAATGGTTCCACCCCAATCATTAGTGTGTATACCAGGCTCATTATCGAAAGGATGGGGACTGGGGGTACAATACTAAAACAATAACCTTTGTATTAACCACCAGGTCCAGGGAAGTGGATGCTAGGCATGTACTAGGCCTAACTGCTGAGGCGCACCAATAACGTTCACACAGAAGCAATAAGCTGAATGTCCAAAGCAGTAACTGAGATTGTGCAGTATGGCTTTATTCACATATGTTACTTTAAAGCACAGGTGGACCCCCAATGGTTGTCATTGCAACACAGGTACACTCTTTTGTATAGACATACTTTGCTAGGCAGTACTGTTTCCCACAGAAGCATCTCTATCCATTTTCTGAAGTGTATGCTCATGGTCTGAGCCACACACTTAAACTACTTTCAAAACATTTCCAAACACATTTCCAAAGTGTATGCTCATGGCCTGAGCCATATCACTTAAAATCATTCTGGGTATCGACCTTTGCCCAGGGGACCTTGGTGCCCATCAACTAACCAGTTAGCCTTGCACTGAAACTCCAGATGGCGTTCCTCCAACCCTTTGCCCCAAAACAGTCTCTGCCATTCCTTCAGGGTTACACCAAAAGAAAGTCTTCAATCTCCACTGAATTGCTAAAGACTCCCAAACTCTACTTTAAATTAGCACCCTGAAGTGAAAAGAGGTCTTGGCCAGTGTAATCTAGCCTTATCTTGGGCACACACACACCCCAGATGACCTCCCAAGAGAACAGTCTCCAATTCTGTACTCACAGATTAGTTGCTCCTTCCGTCCAGTCTTGGAAAGAACAAAAGAAAGGCACCTTTTCCTCTCTGGTAGCTTGTCAGATTCTACTCTTTGTCCTTCTTCAAGGCAGCTGTAACCTTCAGGACCTTCAGGGGACTGCCCCTTGGACCCACCAGACATTGCATTCCCCCTCACTCCCCCCCTGGAGTGAATCTAAGAGTCCTGCAAGTGAACAGTTTTCACCACTTCATAGGCAAACCAAGGATTTTACCAAACTAGGGTGAGAAATGAACAGGGATCTCTTTGCAGAGCCTCACTGGCAGACCTTCTGCCACTCTAACACTCTAACTCAGACTAACTGAACATTCTAAGCTTCCCCTGAGCAGCTGACTGAAAAATTGTTATGCTGCTGTGAGAGTTCTAAATAACATAGTCATCCCTTTCTCAAGCTAGCTGAGTAAACAATGATGTCATTGTGTAGGAAGCTCCCAATGAGCTCCCTACCAGCTGCCTTTTCTACCTGCCTAATACTAGTACTAATGGGATTCTAGTAACCCCAGGGGACTGGGTGTTTACACAATGTTTGCACTATCTTAGTATTCAGTAATTTATGTAGTTCCTGTTTTATCTGTTGGAGTTGTGAAGCAATTGACTTATTTAATGGTGGAGAAGAGATTGTAAGGTGTAAAATTGTTATTGGAGCGCAGTGAGGTGATTTTCATGTTCTTTTTTTTTAAGGGAAGAATATGCAATGAGCTCCGCATGCAGCATGGTTTTTACCATGTCCCATAGAACCGAGGGCGAGGTATCTGGGTCTGAATTGTCAACTAACATTTGTGGAAGCTTCTCCTGTGTGAGTTTTGTAAACTCAGGATATTTAAGCAAGGTTAAATTGAGTCTCCATGGGGCACAGGAGGGGGGCTTTCCAAGGTTAAGCTTGGCCAAGATGGGGGCATGGTCAAAAAGAAGTATTGGACCATGACTGATATCTTGTACCATATTGAAGTGATCCACCATCGTACAAATATAGTCCAAGCAAGTGGAGGAATCCATTTTGGGGCATGAAAATTAAATTCTGGGGTGGTTGGGAAAAAAGTGGTATCACAAATAAATAAAGCCCAGATGTGTCAGAGTGGTGCTGAGATATTTCTGCATATGTGATGCTCTATCATGGGCATGACTGTGGTTTCTAAGGTAGGTGACAAAGTGGTATTTAAATCCCCTCTCCCTTATCAGCTGGCCCTGGAGTACCGGTAAGAGTTTATAAAAAAACTGCTGGGTAACCAGTTTGTCTGAGCTAGGAGGAAATTACACGTATGCCAAAGTTACCTAGGTATCGTATTGGTTCCCAATGGTAATAACATATCAGCGCTACAGGTCTGAAAGGTGGTTATGGAGAATAACTGGGACCTCATGAGGAATCAAAATTGCTATGCTCCTCTACTGTCCTGAGCTGTGAGAAGATCACTACCACCATCAGATAGCCCTGGGATTTGGAATTTTGCATGCTCCTCTTGAGAGAGATGTGGCTCTTGCAAGAACACAATATCCAGTTCATCTCAATGCAACTGCTACAATAATCTGTACTGCTTAATGGTGCTATGGATTCCATTAATATTCAAAGAAACCATTCCTGTGAATTTAGCCATGGCTACATCCTTGAAAATAGGTACTATGTATGGAGGATTAAGCACCCACTCTCCCAGTAGGAAAAGAAAGGACAGGGCAGAGAGGAATATGAGTCTGAGAGAAAGAATAGAATGATATGTGTAGAGAGGTAGAGTACAATACAATAGACGTACAATATACAAAGAAATAAATATTATATAAACATTAATTAAATGTTAACAAGGCAACCAGTGAATTACCTGAAATACCAAACTTTTATATGGCACAATCTGCCTCATAGAGAGAGAGAGCAGGGGGACAGTGGGATGCACATCTAAGGTATGGAGAGACAGTGTTCTCCTATACAGGGATAGATGGTGTGTCCCAGTAGGGGTAAATAACAACAGAGTTGTGGGCCCCCGTAATAGCAAATTGCTACTTTGGAGAAAAGGAGGTAAATGTTAGATCCTCTCTAAGGCTTCCAGTAGTATAGACATCTGAACACAAAGTAAATGTGAAGGCTGGGTCTCTGTAAACTCCAACTCCTCCGTTAAGAAAGTAAATTGTCTTAGAGAACTTGTATGGCTGCAGCTGTTCATATCTGATATTGAAATAACATCATTGCAGGAGGCAGATCAGGACATGGGAAAAAAACAGCACTCCACGGAAGGCAGAGAATGGGGAAAATGTGCAATCCAAGAGGGAATAGGGGGCCCTACCACCACAATGCAGTCATTAGCCAATGATTGGGAGTACTCTGCTGCTGCGCTGGCCCTGCAACCACTACTTTTAGGGCTTGGTTATGGAGTACCTCTCAGCAACGGCATCACCTGCTATGAGGCAGGTCATATACAGTATATGTGGAGGGGGATTGCTCATTGAAGCTACATGAGGGTGTTTCTTGCTCACCTGTGAAACAATGGTAAGGAGCACCAACAGAGAGTGGGTAAACAGTGATGAGGGAGACTTCCAACAGTTGAGTTAGGTGTCTGGTACCCCCCTACCCACATTAAGGGAGTGCATCACGGCAGCTCATGCTCATGCAATAGGCCCTCTGGCCCACTCTGAACTAAATCCCTGGAAATATTATTCATCCCAGAGGCGATGACTGTGAGGGAGGCAAACACTCCAAGATAAGTCTATTTTGCTATTTTATGAAAGCTGCAAAGGTGAATGGGGGATGCTAATGATCACGGGATACCACCGTTGCATATTGTGGGTAACTGAGCAAGGGCATAAGTGACAATATAGGGGAACCACTCCTCCACTGTTATACTGTTGAATGGCCCTTATTAGAGGTGCTCAAAGCCTCTGGAAGTGTGTGTCACCACCTAGTAATAGCTGGGGTCAGAACAATAGAAGGTGGACAAGTATTGCAATGCCTTCCCCCATCCAATTAATATCTCCATTACTATTAAACAAGCAAAAATAAAATCAGAAGAGTTTTTTGTTTCTTGTTGTTGTTGTCTCCCTCCCTCTTGTTTGTAAGCCCTTTTGGTCTGTCCACATCATCAAGGGGCCCAGTTTAGCTTTCAGCACTGAGATGAGGATAGAATGCATATCTACCAGTGAGAGTTAAGAAAGAAACAATAGGGGGCATTATAATGTCTTAATAATCAATAGTCACCGGGAGCATGTGGTAACGGTTAACCTAAAAGCTAAGGCAGCATAATTATGTGTGTCCTTTACAGTCCAACAATCCTGGCATGCGATAGCCTCCCAAGTCCCAAGGTGCCCTCAAACATAAAATCCAGAGAATGGATTGCGAGTAGCCCAGGTTGGGAGGAGTGCAGACAGAGGCAGCAAGCCTAAATTGCAGTAAAATGTCCAAAAGAGCCTGCACTCCGCACAGGTACTTAGGAGACAAAACAGCACAAAGTTACATGTTAAGCTTCAATCAGCCACATGCAGTGAGAATGTAACACACAGCACACCACTGCCACGTGCCCCGGTGCTTCGGGTTCAGACAACCCTTCTTCAGGGGGTGTGGTAAGGGCTAGGACAGACAAGAATTTTTGCAATCATTAATTAATCCAATTAATAAATCAGATGGTGCTGAAGTGCAATCGTAGTGCATGCAATTAACTAAAAACCATGGACACACATACAAGTACTATTTACAATAATATTGCATTTCCATTGGGGTTAAAGCACATTCAAATTATCTTAGGCTAATGCCTGTCACTGTTTAAGCCCAAATAGGAAAAACTATAGAAAATTAACATATGTATACAGCTGCATGTGTGTATCTATATATATATTATGGTAGCACGGTAGTGCTACCATTGTTAGGGTTGAGGAGCCATTTCTATGTTAAACCCCAAAACTTTGCACCTTAATAACTTTGCAACCGTTTAATGGATTTGGCTGAAATTTGGAATACACAATCAAGATCCATAGGCTTTGGGATCTGCCAAGTTACGCACCGTTGATTACATAGCTGTGAGTTATTAAGCATGATTCATGCAAGTATGTTTACGCTTTTCTAGAATTTAACGGTCACGCTTTACAGGTCGCACGGCCTATGCTGACCGCCCAAAATCTTCAGGGAATGTGCAGCTGTGGCCCCCGATGTGCCTTTTGAAGATTTCTTGAAAAGATATTAAACTGTTCAAAAGTTATGGCAGTCCGAACTTCTGTTTTTTTCCCATAGGATAACATTATGGCATTCGCCGCGCCTTTGAGGGCCTGTATCTCGAAAACTGTGTGAGATACAGAGTTTTTGTCAAATATTTTAGCCCCTCCCATGGGGGCTACATATATAACTAGCCAGGAAAGTGATAATACATATGACTTTTAAATTTTTTTTCTATGTTGTACGGTTACTGAGATATAAGCAATTTACTAGACGGGCAGACAGCAAGGAGAACCAGGGATAAATGACAACCAAGGAAGGGGCTGGAGTAGAACAGTGAGACAGTCTAGGGAGGTCAAATCATGGAAAGCCATGCGTGCAAATGCCAGGAGCCTTAGCAACAAGATGGAAGATCTGAAGGCTGTCATGGTGCAGTCAGACCTGGACATTGTGGCCATCACTGAAACCTGGTGTAATGATAACCATGACTGGGAGATGGCCATACCTGGCTACAACATATTCAGAAGAGACAGAGCAGGCAGGAAGGGAGGAGAAGTGGCACTCTATGTGAAAAATGACATAAGGGCCACAGAGATCCAGGAGGAACAAAATGGGGGAGAGATACTGTGGGTTAAGCTGGAAAGGAAAATGGGGACAGCCATCCTCACAGGTGTGGTCTATAGACCACCAGCCAGGAGGAAGAAACAGATAGGGAGCTGATGCTAGCCATCCAAAGGATGGCAGACAAGGGTGAGGTAGTACTGGTTGGAGACTTCAATATTCCAGACGTGGACTGGAGCATCCCAGCAGCAGCATCAACTAGGAGCAGATTTATCCTGGACTCCTTCAGGTGTCTTCCTCAAGCAACTGGTCATGGAACCAACTCGGCAGAAGGCAATACTGGACCTTGTGCTCACAAACAGGGACAGTGTGATGGGGTAACAGTGGGGAGCACCTGGGAAACAGTGACCACCAGTCATTGTGGTTTGAAATCACAGAAAGAGCAGAACCAAACCACACAAAACACGTATCCTGGATTTTAGGGGGCAGACTTTGGGAAAATGGGGAGATACTTGAAAGAGGCATTAAGGGAATGGGACAGGAATCAGGGGTTGAGGAACAGTGCAGTATTTAAAATGGGGATTACAAGAACAACAGAATTAAGGTATTAAGCAGGTTAGCAAGAGGAAAAGGAAGAGGAGAGAGACCATTATGGTTTTCCAAAGAGGTAGCAAAGAAAGTGAAAGCCAAAAAGATTGCATTCAGGCAATGCAAAAAGACACAGGCAGAAGGGGATAGGGAGAAGTACCAGGAGAAGCAAAGGGAGGCAGGGAGTTCAGTAAGGGAAGCCAAAGCTCAGACAGAAGAACACATTGCAAAATCAGTGGGTAGAGGGGACAAACCTTTACAGGTACATAAGGAAAAAGAAAGACAAAGGGAGGATAGTGAGACTGAAGGGGAGGATCGGGGTCGTGTGGAGGATGACAACAGTAAAGCTGACATACTGAACAGGTATTTCTGCTCAGTCTTTACTGAGGAAGAGGAGGGTAATGGGTCTGAAGGAGTACAAGGTGAGAATGGTGCAGAATGGACACAAGTCCCTTTACACGAGAAAGGGTCCTGAAGGAACTGGAAGTAATAAGAGTTGATAAAGCAATGGGGCCAGATGGGGTGCACCCCAGGGTCCTTAAAGAACTAAGAGAGGTGGTGGCTGAACTCTGGCTATCCTGTTTAGCCGATCACTGGAAACAGGGAGGTACCCAAAGACTGGAGGACAGCAGATGTAGACCCTTTATACAAAAGTGGGAACAAAGAGGAAGCAGGAACTACAGACCAGTCAGCCTCACCCCGGTAGTGGGGAAGATCATGGAAGCACTACTGAAGGAGAGATTGGTGGAACATCTGGTTGTCAATGGACTACAGGACCCAAGGCAGCATGGTTTCACCAGGAGGAGGTCATGTCAGACCAACCTCATTGAATTTTTGACTGGTTGGCTAGGAGGTGGATCAGGGAGGGCAGTGGACATGGCCTATCTGGACTTCAGCAAGGCCTTGACACTGTGCCACATAGAAGACTATTACACAAACTGGGAAATATGGGTGTGGGCAGGACAGTAGTGTGGTGGGTAGGTAACTGGCTGGGTGGCAGGACACAGAGGGTGGTGGTAAATGGCTGTCACCCACAGAGGAAGAGTGACCAGTGGGATACCACAGGATCAGTGCTGGGACCGTCCTATTCAACATCTTCATCAATGACGTGGCACAGGACCTAGAAGGCAGAATTTCACTGTTCGCTGATGACACAAGCTCTGTAACAGAGTAGACACAAGGAGGGTGTGTAGACAGAATGAGAAAGACCAGAAACTTGAAGAATGGTCAGGGGTTTGGCAGTTGAAATTAATGCAAAGAAGTGCAAGATAATGCATATGGGGAACAAAACCCTGGCACAATATATCAGTTGGGGTGAGGATATAGCACTCCACCAAGCAGGAAAGGGATCTTGGGGTTATCATCTCTGATGACCTCAAGGTAGGGAAACAGTGTGACAAGGCAGCAGGTAAAGCAAATAGGATGCTGGGATGTATAGGCAGGGCATTACCAGCAGGAAAAGGGAGGTCATAATTCCGCTATACAAGACACTAGTGAGGCCCCACCTGAGTACAGTGTACAGTTCTGGAGACCATACCTACGTAAGGACATAGACAGGGTAGAGAAGGTTCAGAGGAGAGCAACAAAGATGGTGCATGGATTGCATCACAAGTCCTATGAAGACAGGTTGAAGGAACTGAACATGTACTCCTGGAGGAGAGGAGGGAGAGAGGGATATGATAGAGACATACAAGTATCTTACAGGGAGGAACAGGGTGCAGGAAAACACTATTTTAAGCGAAAAGATGTTCCAGGACTAGAGGGCATGGTATGAAGTTGAGGGAGGACGATTCAGAGGAAACATGAGAAAGAATTTCTTCACAGAACGGGTGGTGGACAAGTGAACACCCTGCCAGAGGAAGTGGTGGGGCTGAAACAATCACGGATTTAAGAATGCATGGGATAGACATAAAGGAATTCTGGAGGTCAGGGGTAAGGTGCAACAGACTTCTAGGAAAACAAACTGAACTTACAAGCTCAAATGGGCAGACTGGGTGGGCCATAGGCCCTTATCTGCCGACACTGTCTATGTATCTATGTATTTGTGTATTTATGTACTATTACAACTACTGATTTTTGTGTTCCGAGAGTCATTATTTTGCATACATTCTTTCTACTCACTGTCTTTCTCTATACAGCTTTTGGGGAAAACCAGCCTGTGTGCTTACATTACTCTTACCATTACTATTTCTGCTTGTGGTTCCATACACGTTTCATTACTGCTCACGCTACGCCTACCATGTGCTACCCCTCATGCTTTCATTTGTGGTTGCATTTCCATTGTTTTAACATTTCTGTCTACAGTACTATTCCTCTTCTGTTTCGCTTATGCCATTATGCGCATGACAGATTTAGCTGCAGGCACAGTGTTACAATGCGACAAGACATCACCCCCGTGCTCCTGCCACTGCATTACATTCACTATTTCTCATTATTCTTCTCAAAGAAGACTAATTAAACAAAAAACTCTGTTTAATTCATCAGTTAGGGTTGTTCCATAGCAACAAAGCAAGAAATTCAATGGTGGGGTTGAAACCCCTTGTGACCCCTCCAGCCCACCTCCCAACTGGAATCAGGGTGCATTGGGGTCATCGGTCCTGTCACCCCATTCTCCTATTCCTCAGCTTCTTTCCACATGTGATGGGTGACACTTAAGGCCGATGACTCAATGCGCACCCTGATTCCAGTTGGGGGGGTGGGCTGAAGGGGTGCAAAGGAGGTTTCAACCCTAACATCGCCGTGCTACCATAGTTTGGGCTGAGGAGCCATTTCTATGTTAAATGGCAAAACTTTGCACCTTAATAACTTTGCAACCATTTGACAGATTTGGCTGAAATTTAGAATACACAATCAAGAACCATATGCCTTGGGATCTGCCTAGTTTCGTACCGGTCAGTTGCACAGCTGCGGAGTTATTAAGCATGATCTGCGTGCATGTTTATGCTTTTCCTGGAATTCTACGGTCACGCCTACAGGTCGCACGGTTTGCGCGACCGGCCCGAAATCTTCAGGAAACGTGCAGCTGTGGCCCCCGATGTGCCTTTTGAAGATTTCTGAAAAGATATTAAACTGTTCAAAAGTTATGGCAGTCCTAACTTCTGTTTTTTTCCCATAGGATAACATTATGGCATTCGCCGCGCCTTTGAGGGCCTGTATCTCGAAAACTGTGTGAGATACAGAGTTTTGTCAAATATTTTAGCCTCTATGGGGGTATGCATATATAACTAGCCAGGAAAGTGATAATACATATGACTTTTAAATTTTTTTTCTATGTCATACGGTTACTGAGATATAAGCAATTTACTAGACGGGCAGACATCAAGGAGAACCAGGGATAAATGACAACCAAGGAAGGGGCTGGAGTAGAACAGTGAGACAGTCTAGGGAGGTCAAATCATGGAAAGCCATGTGTGCAAATGCCAGGAGCCTTAGCAACAAGATAGAAGATCTGAAGGCTGTCATGGTGCAGTCAGACCTGGACATTGTGGCCATCACTGAAACCTGGTGTAATGATAACCATGACTGGGAGATGGCCATACCTGGCTACAACATATTCAGAAGAGACAGAGCAGGCAGGAAGGGAGGAGGAGTTGCACTCTATGTGAAAAATTACATAAGGGCCACAGAGATCCAGGAGGAACAAAATGGGGGAGAGATACTGTGGGTTAAGCTGGAAAGGAAAATGGGGACAGCCATCCTCACAGGTGTGGTCTATAGACCACCAGCCAGGAGGAAGAAACGGATAGGGTGCTGATGCTAGCCATCCAAAGGATGGCAGACAAGGGTGAGGTAGTACTGGTTGGAGACTTCAATATTCCAGACGTGGACTGGAGCATCCCAGCAGCAGCATCAACCAGGAGCAGATTTATACTGGACTCCCTTCAGGGTGTCTTCCTCAAGCAACTGGTCATGGAACCAACTCGGCAGAAGGCAATACTGGACCTTGTGCTCACAAACAGGGACAGTGTGATGGGGGTAACAGTGGGGGAGCACCTGGGAAACAGTGACCACCAGTCATTGTGGTTTGAAATCACAGAAAGAGCAGAACCAAACCACACAAAACACATATCCTGGATTTTAGGGGGCAGACTTTGGGAAAATGGGGAGATACTTGAAAGAGGCATTAAGGGAATGAGACAGGAATCAGGGGTTGAGGAACAGTGCAGTATTTAAAATGGGATTACAGAACAGAATTAAGTATTAAGCAGGTTAGCAAGAGGAAAAGAAGAGGAGACCATTATGGTTTTCCAAAGAGGTAGCAAAGAAAGTGAAAGCTAAAAAGATTGCATTCAGGCAATGCAAAAGACACAGGCAGAAGGGGATAGGGAGAAGTACCAGGAGAAGCAAAGGGAGGTAGGGAGTTCAGTAAGGAAGCCAAAGCTCAGACAGAAGAACACATTGCAAAATCAGTGGGTAGAGGGGACAAACCTTTACAGGTACATAAGGAAAAAGAAAGACAAAGGAGGGATAGTGAGACTGAAGGGGAGGATGGGGGTCATGTGGAGGATGACAACAGTAAAGCTGACATACTGAACAGGAATTTCTGCTCAGTCTTTACTGAGGAAGAGGAGGGAAATGGGTCTGAAGGGAGTACAAGGGTGAGAATGGTAGAATGGTCACAAGTCCCTTTACACGAGAAAGGGTCCTGAAGGAACTGGAAGTAACAAGAGTTGATAAAGCAATGGGGCCAGATGGGGTGCACCCCAGGGTCCTTAAAGAACTAGAGAGGTGGTGGCTGAACTCTGGCTATCCTGTTTAGCCGATCACTGGAAACAGGGGAGGTACCCAAAGACTGGAGGACAGCAGATGTAGTCCCCTTATACAAAAGTGGGAACAAAGAGGAAGCAGAGAACTACAGACCAGTCAGCCTCACCTCGGTAGTGGGGAAGATCATGGAAGCAGTACTGAAGGAGAGATTGGTGGAACATCTGGTTGTCAATGGACTACAGGACCCAAGGCAGCATGGTTTCACCAGGAGGAGGTCATGTCAGACCAACCTCATTGAATTTTTTGACTGGTTGACTAGGAGGTGGATCAGGGAGGGCAGTGGACATGGCCTATCTGGACTTCAGCAAGGCCTTTGACACTGTGCCACATAGAAGACTATTACACAAACTGGGAAAAATGGGTGTGGGCAGGACAGTAGTGTCGTGGGTAGGTAACTGGCTGGGTGGCAGGACACAGAGGGTGGTGGTAAATGGCTGTCACTCCACAGAGGGAAGAGTGACCAGTGGGGTACCACAGGGATCAGTGCTGGGACCGGTCCTATTCAACATCTTCATCAATGACGTGGCACAGGACCTAGAAGGCAGAATTTCACTGTTCGCTGATGACACAAAGCTCTGTAACAGAGTAGACACACCAGAGAGTGTAGACAGAATGAGAAGCGACCTCAGAAACTTGAAGAATGGTCAGGGTTTGGCAGTTGAAATTCAATGCAAAGAAGTGCAAGATAATGCATATGGGGAACAAAACCCTGGCACAATATATCAGTTGAGGGTGAGGATATAGCATGCACCAAGCAGGAAAGGGATCTTGGGGTTATCATCTCTGATGACCCCAAGGTAGGGAAACAGTGTGACAAGGCAGCAGGTAAAGCAAATAGGATGCTGGGATGTATGGCAGGGACATTACCAGCAGGAAAGGGAGGTCATAATTCCGCTATACAAGACACTAGTGAGGCCCCACCTGAGTACAGTGTACAGTTCTGGAGACCATACCTACGTAAGGACATAGACAGGGTAGAGAAGGTTCAGAGGAGGCAACAAAGATGGTGCATGGATTGCATCACAGTCCTATGAAGACAGGTTGAAGGAACTGAACATGTACTCCCTGGAGGAGAGGAGGGAGAGAGGGATATGATAGAGACATACAAGTATCTTACAGGAGGAACAGGGTGCAGGAAAACACTATTTTAAGCGAAAAGATGTTCCAGGACTAGAGGGCATGGGATGAAGTTGGAGGAGGACGATTCAGAGGAAACATGAGAAAGAATTTCTTCACAGAACTGGTAGTGGACAAGTGGAACACCTTGCCAGAGGAAGTGGTGGGGGCTGAAACAATCACGGATTTAAGAATGCATGGATAGACATAAAGGAATTCTGGAGGTCAGGGTAGGGCAACAGACTTCTAGGAAAACAAACTGAACTTACAAGCTCAAATGGGCAGACTGGGTGGGCCATAGGCCCTTATCTGCCGACACTGTCTATGTATCTATGTATTTGTGTATTTATGTACTATTACAACTACTGATTTTTGTGTTCCGAGAGTCATTATTTTGCATACATTCTTTCTACTCACTGTCTTTCTCTATACAGCTTTTGGGGACAACCAGCCTGTGTGCTTACATTACTCTTACCATTACTATTTCTGCTTGTGGTTCCATACACGTTTCACTTACTGTTCACGTTTACGCCACCATGTGCGTTACCCTTTGCGTTTTCATTTGTGGTTGCATTTCCATTGTTTTTAACATTTCTGTCTACAGTACTGTTCCTCTTTCTGTTTCGCTTTGCGTCATAATGCGCATTACGATTTGCGTTTGCAGGCACAGTGTTACAATGCGACAAGACATCACCCCCGTGCTCCTGCCACTGCAATACATTCACTATTTCTCATTATCATTCTCAAAAAGAAGACTAATTAGAGGCAAAAAAACTCTGTTTAATGCATCAGTTAGGGTTGTTCCACAGCAACAAAATCGAGGAAAATCGAGCCAGAGGTTGAAACCCTTCACCTCTCCAGCCCCCTCCCAACTGGATCAGGTGCATTGGGGTCAATGGTCCTGTCACCCCATTCTCATATTCCTCAGCTTCTTTCCACATGTGATGGGGTGACACTTAGGGCCGATGACCACAATGCGCACCCCGTTTCCAGTTGGGGGGGTGGGCTGGAGGGGTGCAAAGGAGGTTTCAACCCTAACATCGAATATATATATTATGGTAGCACGGTAGTGCTACCATAGTTTGGGCTGAGGAGCCATTTCTATGTTAAACGGCAAAACTTTGCACCTTAATAACTTTGCAACCATTGGACAGATTTGGATGAAATTTGGAATACTTGATCAAGAACCATATGCCTTGGGATCTGCCAAGTTTCGTACTGGTCAGTTGCACAGCTGTGGAGTTATTAAGCATGATCTGCGTGCATGTTTACGCTTTTCCTGGAATTCTACGGTCACGCCTACAGGTTGCACGGTTTGCGCGACCGGCCCGAAATCTTCAGGAAACATGCAGCTGTGGCCCCTGATGTGCCTTTTGAAGATTTAATGAAAAAATATTAAACTGTTCAAAAGTTATGGCAGTCCGAACTTCTGTTTTTTCCCCTTAGGATATCATTACGGAGTTCGCCGCGCCTTTGAGGGCCTGTATCTCGAAAACAGTACGAGATACGTAGTTTTTGTCAACATATTTTAGCCCCCTCATGGGTGCTATGTATATAACTAGCCAGGAAAGTGATAATACATATGACTTTTACATTTTTTTTCTATGTCGTACGGTTACTGAGATATAAGCAATTTACTGTTACAACTACTGATTTTTGTGTTCCGAGAGTCATTATTTTGCATACATTCTTTCTACTCATTGTCTTTCTCTATACAGCTTTTGGGGAAAACCAGCCTGTGTGCTTACATTACTCTTACCATTACCGTTTCTGCTTGTGGTTCCGTACATGTTTCACTTACTGTTCACGTTTACGCCACCATGTGCGTTACCCTTTGCGTTTTCATTTGCGGCTGCATTTCCATTGTTTTTAACATTTCTGTCTACAGTACTGTTCCTCTTTCTGTTTCACTTTGCATTATCATGCGCATTACGATTTGCGTTTGTGGGCACAATGTTACAATGCGACAAGACATCACCCCCGTGCTCCCACCACTGCATTACATTCACTATTTCTCATTATCATTCTCAAAAATAAGACAAATTAGAGGCAAAAAACTCCATTTAATGCATCAGTTACGGTTGTTCTACAGCGACAAAAGTGAGGAAATTCGATGCTAGTGTTGAAATGCCCGTTGCACCCCTCCAGCCCACCCCCAACTGGAATCAGAGGTGTGCATTGGTTCGTCCCAACTGTCACCCCATTCTCCTATTCCTCAGCTTCTTTCCATGTGATGGGCGACACTTGGCGATGACTGCAATGCGCCTCCCGATTCCAGTTGGAGGGTGGGCTGGAGGGATGCAAAGGGGGTTTCAACCCTAACATCGAATATATATATTATGGTAGCACGGTAGTACTACCATAGTCAGGGTTGAGGAGCCATTTCTATGTTAAGCCCCCAAACTTTGCACCTTAATATCTTTTCAACTGTTTGACGGATTTGGCTGAAATTTTGAGTACACAATCAAGAACAACAGGCCTTGGGATCTGCCCAAGTTTTGTACTGGTTGGATTCACAACTGCCGAGTTATTAAGCGTGATCTGCATCCGCATTTACGCCTTTTCTGGAATTCTACGGTCGCGTCTACAGGTCGCACGGTTTGCGCGACCGGCCCGAAATCTTCATGGAATGTGAAGCTATGGCCCCCGATGTGCCTTTTGAAGATTTCGTGAAAAAATACAAAACTGTTCAATAGTTATGGCAGTCCGAACTTCTGTTTTTTTTCCCTTAGGATAACATTACGACGTTCGCCGCACCTTTGAGGGCCTGTATCTCGAAAACGGTGTGAGATACGGAGAGTTTGTCGAAAAATGTTAGCCCCCTTCTGGGGGCAACGTATATAACTAGCCAGGAAAGTGATAATACATATGACTTTTACATTTTTTTCTATGTCGTACGGTTACTGAGATATAAGCAATTTACTATTACAGCTACTGATTTTTGTATTCCGAGAGTCAATATTTTGCATACATTCTTTCTACTCACTGTCTTTCTCTATACAGCTTTTGGGGAAAACCAGCCTGTGCACTGACATTACTCTTACCTATTACTCGTTCATTGTGGTTCCGTGATACGCTTCACATACTCGATCACATTTACGCCACCAAGGTAAGCAAGTACCTTTATGGCTTACTTCAGGTTACATTTCCATTGCTTTTAACATTTCTGTCCAGTAATGTTCCTCTTCTGTTTCGCTTACGTCATTATCACATGACACGATTTCAGCTCATGGGCACAATGTTACAATGCCACAAGACATCAACCTCATGTTCCCACATCTGCATTACATTCACTATTTCTCATTATTATTCTCAAAAGAAGACAAATTAGAGGCAAAAAGCTCTGTTTAATGCATCAGTTACGTGTTGTTCCACAGCAAAGCGAGGCCTGATAGTTATTGAAACCCCTTTGTATTTTTCCGCCCACCTCCAACTGAATCAGGTGTACACTGTGTCATCAGTCCTGTCACCATTCTCCTATTGCCTTAGCTTCCTCCATATGTGATGGGGTGACACTTAGGGTCGATGATCACGAATGCGCGCGATTCCAGTTGGGGGTGGGCTGGAGAGGTGCAAAGGGGTTACAACCCTAACATCGAATATACAGTATATATATATATTTATGTGTGTGTATATATATATATATATATATATATAATGGTAGCACGGGTACTACCATAGTTTGGGTTGAGGAGCCATTTCTATGTTAAACCCCAAAATTTTGCACCTAATAACTTTGCAACCTTTTCAATGGATTTGGCTGCACTTGGAATACATGATCAAGAGCCATAGTCCTTGGGTGATCTGCCGTTGTGTACTGCTGGATATACGGCCGCGGAGTTAGTAAGCGTTGATCTGTGCGCGATTCACGCTTTTTCTGGAATCTTACTGCGCGCTCTACAGATCGGACGGTTTAAAAGACCAGCCTGAAATCTTCAGGAATTGCATCTGGGTCCCAATGTGCCTTTTGAAGATTTCGTGAAAAATATTAAACGGTTCAAAGTTATTCAAAAACAGTTTCCTATTATAAGTCAATGGGAAAAGTTAACAAAAAGTTCGACAGTGTCGCAAATGCATTTTTACTTTCGTAAATGGGCCTGTTACTTTCACAAATCGGCCATTTTGTTTTCAGTTGGTGATCAGAAAAATGGTTGGCATTTAAATTTGGGACCCTCTAGGAACCTAATTCTTTTTGTATTCACATAGTCGGACTCTGAGGATGCTTGTCTTGTCTTTATTTTGTGGTAAAACACCCCAGAAATATGTTTTTCAAATTTCTGGAAAAAGTACTTTCACAAATTACTTTCGTGCTCATGAAAGTGTCGAACTTTTTTGCGAAGCTTTCGCAAATTGCAACAGTACTTTTCCATCTGTGGGAAAGTGACAGCAATTCTTTGGCACTGCGCTGCAAAAGAACGGTTGGGAGTTTTGGGCTGAAATTTGGAGGGAATAGAGTCGACATCTCACAGATGTGCCTTTCAGTATTGCATTGAAAAAATATTACATGGCAGCAAAGTTACCGCACTCCAAAGTTGACAGTTTTTCCCATAGGATAACATTACGGCACCCGACGCACTACAGAAATCATTTGGATCCCTGCTGCAAAATAACGGTTTGGTCTTTTTTCCTGAAATTTGGAGGAAAGACAGCCAACAGCCCACAGATGTGCCTTTCAGTGGTTTGGTGACAAAATATTGCAGGAGACAAAGTTATGAGCACTCAGAACTTCTCTTTTTCCCGATAGGATAACATTCTGACGTACACCGAGGCCTTTCGACGTATCACAAAGGAAGCAGTCGAGATCACGGACTTTCTCGGAAAATAATTAGTACAAAATTAGCCAGGACAGTTGTAAATCATCACGACTTTTAATTTTTTTTCTCGTTGTACGGTTCCTGAGATATAACGTATTTAGTATTCCAAGTTCTAATTTTCTGCTCTGAAACTCATTATTATGCATACATTATTTGTACTCACTGTCTTTCTCTTAGTCAGGTTTTGGGAAACCAGCCTGTGCACTTACATTAATGTTACTGTTGCCTTTTCACTTGCGGTTCTGTACCCATTTCACTTACCGTTGGCACGTCCTGCGCATGTCGTTATCAGCTAGCGTTTTCTACATTTGTGCTTGCGTTTCTGTTATTTTACCATTTATGTCTACAGTACTGTTTCTCTTTCTATTTCACTTTAGTCACCATGCCCATTGACATTTCATTTTCCAGGCAACGGCATAATTGCTATGTGACAACGGATCACGTGGCAGACTGTTCCGTCCTCGCCACCATGCGTTACCCTTTCTCTTCTAATTGACATCACCATGTCGCCACTGTTCGCACTTCTGTTTGTGTTGCTGTTCCTGTTTTCATGCCACAAGACATCATGTGGTGAGACACGTGGCCCCAAAGGACGCTCCGCACATCTGATCACATTCACTATTTCTTGTTATCATTCTCAAAGAAAGAAAGAGAAATAAAATCTCCTTTTAGCATTAGTTGAGGGTTGTTCCACAGTGACAAAGTGAGGAGGTTTACTGTTAGGGTTGAAAAACCACGGCGGACCCTGCCACCCCCCAACCGGCATTGGGGTGTGCATTAGTGTTAGTCGGTCCCTAACTCACCCCATTCTCCTATACTTCTGCTGCTTACACATGTGATGGGGTGAGGCTAGGGGCTGGCGACTAATGCACTAATACTGAAAGTGGGCGAAAGCCAAAGTTTTCAACTCTGGCTGGCAATTCCTCACTTTTTGTCGCTGTCAATAACCAACTAATACGATTAAGAACCATCTGCCTCTATATATATATATACAGTGTATTATGGTAGAGGAGCCATTTCTATGTTAAACCCAAAACTTTGCAACTTTAATAACTTTGCAAACCGTTTGACAGATTTGGATGAAATTTGGGATACACAATCAAAACCATAGTCCTTGAGATCTGCCAAGTTTAATTTCTTTCAGTTACAAGCTGCTGAGTTATTAAGCGTGATCTAATAATGCACATTTTCGGAATTCACAGTTTCGCCTACAGGTCGCACAGTTTGCGCGACTGGCCCAAAATCTTCAGGGAACGTGCAGCTGTGGCCCCCAATGTGCCTTTCAAAGATTTCGTGAAAAAATATTAAACTGTTCAAAAGTTATGGCAGTCTGAACGTCTTTTTTTTTCCCCCATAGGATAACATTACGGTGTTCACCGCACCTTTGAGGGCCTATATCTCGAAAACGGTGCCAGATACGTAGTTTTTGTTGAAAAATTTTAGCCCCCCCCATAGGGCCTATGTACATAATTAGCCAGGAAAGTGATAATACATATGACTTTTAAATTTTTTTTCTATGTTGTACGGTTACTGAGATATAAGCAATTTACTATTACAACTACTGATTTTTGTGTTCCGAGAGTCATTATTTTGCATACATTCTTTCTTCTCACTGTCTTTCTCTATACAGCTTTTGGGGAAAACCAGCCTGTGAGCTTACATTACTCTTACCATTACCGTTTCTGCTTGTGGTTCCGTGCACGTTTCACTTACCGTTCACGTTAACGCCACCATGTGTGTAACCCTTTGCATTTTCATTTGCGGTTGCGTTTCCATTGTTTTTAACATTTCTGTCTACAGTACTGTTCCTCTTTCTGTTTTGCTTTGCGTCATCATGCACATTACAATTTGCGTTTGCGGGCACAATGTTACAATGCGACAAGACATCATCCCCGTGCTCCTGCTGCTGCATTACATTCACTATTTCTCATTATCATTCTCAAAAGGAAGACAAATTAGAGGCAAAAAAACTCCATTTAATGCATCAGTTAGGGTTGTTCCACAGTGACAAAAGCAAGAAGTCGATGTCTTCAGGTTGAAACCCTCTTTGCACCCTCAGCTCAGTTCTCAACTGGAGATCAGGTGTGCTTTGGGGTCATCGGTCCTGTCACCCCATTCTCCTATTCCTCAGCTTCTTTCCACATGTGATGGGTGATACTTAGGGCCGATGACCCCAAGCGCACTCCTGATTCCAGTTGGGGTGTAATGAGGTAAAGGGGTTTCAACTCCTAACATCGAATATATATATATATATATATATATATATATATATACACACACACATACATCTATACACACACACATATATATAATGGTAGCACGGTAGTGCTACCATAGTTAGGGTTGAGGAGCCATTTCTATGTTAAACCCCAAAATTATGCACCCTAATAACTTTGCAACCGTTTGACAGATTTGCCTGAAATTTGGAATACTCGATCAAGAACCATAGGCCTTGGCATCTGCCAAGTTCTGTACTGGTTGGATACATGGCTGCAGAGTTATTAAGGGTGATTTGCTCACGTGTTTACGCTTTTTCTGGAATTCTATGGTCGCGCATACAGGTTGCACAGTTTGTGTGACTGGCATGAAATCTTCAGAGAACGTGCAGCCATGGCCCCGATGTGCCTTTTGAAGATTTGGTGAAAAAATATTAAACGGTTCAAAAGTTATTCAAAAAACAATTTCCCATTATAAGTCAATGGAAAAAGTTAACAAAAAGTTTAACACTTTCGCAAATGCATTTTTACTTTCGCAAATGGGCCTGTTACTTTCACAAATCCAACATTTTGTTTTCAGTTGGTGATCAGAAAAATGGTTGGCATTTAAATTTGGGACCCTCTAGCAACCTAATTCTTTTTGTATTCACCTAGTCGGACCCTGAGGATGCTTGCCATGTCTTTATTTTGTGGTAAAACACCCCAGAAATATGTTTTTTCAAATTTCTGGAAAAAGTACTTTCGCAAATTACTTTCATGCCCACGAAAGTGTCGAACTTTTTTGCGAAAGCTTTCGCAAATTGCCACAGTAGTTTTCTAGTCTGTGGGAAAATGACAGCAATTCTTTGGCACTGCACTACAAAAGAACGGTTGGGAATTTTGGGCTGAAATTTGGAGGGAACGCAGCCGACATCTCACAGATGTGCCTTTCAGTGTTGTATTGAAAAAATATTACACAGCGCCAAAGTTACGGCACTCCAAAGTTGACATTTTTTCCCATAGGATAACATTGCGGCGCCCGACTCATTACAGGAATCCTTTGGCACCCTGCTGCAAAATAACGGTTTGGTCTTTTTTCCTAAGATTTGGAAGAAAGAAAGCCAACAGCCCACAGATGTGTCTTTCAGTGGTTTGGTGAACACATATTATAGGGAGGCAAGGTTATGGCACTCCAAACTTCTCTTTTTTCCCATAGGATGACATTATGGCGTTTGCCGCGCTTTTCAGGGCCCGTATCTCAGAAACGTTGCGAGATACGGACTTTTCGGTGGAAAATTGCTTAGCCCCCTAATGAGGGCTAAGTACAAAACTAGCCAGAACAAACATAAATCATATCACTTTTAAATTTTTTTTCTACGTCGTACGGTTCCTGAGATATAATCTATTTAGTATTCCAAGTCCTCATTTTCTGCTCCGATACCCATTATTATGCATACTTTCTTTGTACTCACTGTCTTTCTCTATGTAGCTCTTGGGGAAAACCAGCCTATGCGCTTACATTACTGTTACCGTTGCCCTTTCCACTTGCAGTTCCGTGCCCGTTTCACTTACCATTGACGTCTACACCACCATGTGCGTTATCCTTTGCGTTTTCATTTGTGCTTGTGTTTCTGTTATTTTTTGCCATTTGTGTCTACAGTACTGTTTCTCTTTCTGTTTCACTTTGCGTCACCATGCCCATTGACATTTCCGTTTTCAGGCACCATGTTACTATGTGACAACACATCACGTGGCAGACCGTTCTTGTCTATGCCACCGTGTGCGTAACCCTTTCTATTCTCATTTGCGCTTGCATTACCATGTGCGCCACTGTTAGCGCTTCTGTTTGCTTTGCTGTTCCTGTTACTATGCCACAAGACATCATGTGGTGGGAGCGCGGGGCCCGCTCCCACCGCCACATTACGTTCACTATTTCTCGTTATCATTCTCAAAAAGAAGGGAAATTTGAGGCAAAAAACTCCATTTAATGCATTAGTTAGGGTTGTTCCGCAGTGACAAAAGTGAGGAAATTCACTGTTAGGGTTGAAAACCCTAACTTTGAATTCACCCCCACCCAGCACCACACACACACAGACGCACACACACATATGCAAGTATGGCGGAGGACCAAGTCAACACAACCAATGACAGACATCCAGCAGCAGGTGACAGAAATAACAAACAATTGTCTAAATGTACTACGAGACATCCCCACCCACCTGACCAGGTACTGCGTGCTCAGTGGAGATCAACAGCAAAACTGAGGCCATGTACACCAAACGTATACATCCCTGATTGCAGCTGCACACAACGTACCGCACTTAGTAGTTGCATGGCCTTACCTACCGATGCCCCACACCAGACCACACCACATGTGGTGGGCCACCTGAGCAACAGAGTTGAGCAAAACCAAGGAGTTGTACAGGTATAATATCTCTGATTATAACAAGAGTTTGAGAAATGCAGCTTTCTAATTGACTGTAAACACTGTAACAGCCTTATGTTTGGTTTTTATTAAGATACATGTAGAGCCTAACCATATCATGAACATGGTTTAATGTTTAAAAAAAACAGTTTTATTATGATAGCAATAAGCTACACACAGGTATTATGTTAATGGTCAATTTATCACTATCTAGCGACATGTGGCAGTCAGCTACACCTCATTCAACATTAAACCCCTACAGGGTGATTAACAGACCATTTAACATAACTGTTGGTCATGCCTTATTGCTTAATTGTCTTTATGAGTAGATACTCTCCCTCTGCTAGGCACTGCAGCAGCTTTGCAACACAGTGTCCCACCCAGTTACACCATACACTGTCTAGTTACTGGAGAATGGCTGTGAATATGAACTCATGAAGGTGAACAGTGTAACTTGATCATTACAGTCATCGAACCTTAGTGTGATTATAACTGACAGAGTCAGTGATAGAGAATAACCCTGCTGTCCTAGTACACTTATCTCATTGTGAGTTAAATCAATACTAAAAGACATTCTGTTTATGTCTACACTATACCTACTTGATTCCTGTTGTACTACAATTAACATAGTTATCACTTTGATAGCATCAGTGACAGAAGTGTGGCAAACCCAAACACTAGGCATACAGCCTGAGTATGAAACAACTGTTAAAAAAATTAGGCTGTGTCCATAAGTGGCATAGATCACTCATTGTAACAATAGTAAATGTATCACTGTTTGAATAACTTAGTCATCACAGATGCAATGAGATTGTCTTTCTCAGGTACAGCATACTCAGTAAGTGCCTACAGGAAAATCTATCCTATAGACATCTCCGATACAGGTACATCATTGTTGGCTCAGTAGTACTACGATATTTAGAAGTTGCTTGGCCTGATCCATGCAATTACACTGTTTCTTACAAAGAATGTTTACTGCATCTTTAGTATTGAAACACACTGAAGGTCTATGTATGTACATCAGCAGTACACCTTCATCAGTAAGAATGCATCTGATACTGGCAGTACAAATTTCATAGCGTTGAACAGGCAATGCTTTTCCATACATTTACATCAGCCTCTCTATCTTGAGTAAACAGTTGCAGTAAATGTACTACTATGTAAATCACATACTAAATGTAACACTACTTTTATCTTGAGCATGCTAGTGTCTTGTAGTTAATTTATGTACTTCTCTTAATTAATGTATACTCACTAGTGTTAAAACCTTTCTACAACTGTCATCATGCCCTTCAGCATTTATATTGACTAACGGCACAGTACCAGCTGTGGTGTGGTGTGAGGGCATCAGTAGGTAAGGCCATGCAACTACTAAGTGTGGTACGTTGTGTGCAGCTGCAATCAGGGATGTGTACGTTTGGTGTACATGGCCTCACTTTTGCTGTTGATCTCCACTGAGCATGCAGTACCTGGTCAACTGGGTGGGGATGTCTCATAGTACATTTAGACAATTGTTTGTTATTTCTGTCACCTGCTGCTGGATGTCTGTCATTGGTTGTGTTGACTTGGTCCTCCCCCATACTTACATGTGTGTGTGTGTGTCTGTGTGTGTGTGGTGCTGGGTGGGGGGTGAATTCGGAGTTAGAATTTTCAACCCTAATAGCAAATTTCCTCACTTTTGTCACTGTGGAACAACCCTAACTAATGCATTAAACTGAGTTTTTTGCCTCTAATATATATATATATATATATATATATATATAGATACACACAATAAGCTAATTCATCTATGTACATTAACTATACAGATTACTGTAAATTTCTCTGATACAAATTAAGAGGGAATATATTTGAAGTCTGCAGTCTCGCCCTTGGGTTGCAGCGATCATCAGCCTACCAAAAATGACCCATGGACATATGAGGAAAAAATGACTCATGGACATACGAGGAAAAAGTAGGGTGCAAGCCAAAATCTGTGGCAATAACAAAAATAATTGCATTAAGAAGCTTCCTTAAATACAATCAGATTTTTCTAATAATTATATGATTCCACATCTGTTAGGGTTATGGAGCTTCTGAAACAAACAAAAAAATGTATTTCAAGTTTCAGTTTTATAAAATATTATCAAGTTTTAGAGTGACCATCTAAAGACACTAGTTGTTGCCAAGAGTTGTACACAAAATGTAAACTGTAAATTGAGATTTTGAAAAAAGATAATGAACTGGCAGAAAAAATAGAGTTAGAAAAGACAGAAATGAAGAGAGGAAGGTTAAAGGAGAGGAAATAGAAGTGATGAGAGAGATCAAGATGGTGGGGTGGAGGAGGTTTATGGGGCTGGAAAATGAAAGCATAGGAAAAAGAGGGGTAGAAATAGTAAGAAGGGAGATGGAAAGAAGAAGAGGAGTAGAGTTAAGAGAATCTAAGAGACAACAGACTATGTAGTGTGGTCCATTTTAATCCAAGTAGTGCTTTATATCCCAATTTTCATTCATTCCTTCTGGTTTAACCCCTTTCAATGTAAAAAATTCAGTAACTTTCTCTCCTGTCCAATAAACTTGTTTGATTACCACCTTTCCTTAGTACGGGTATATGTTCAAGACCTATAAATCTTAAGCTATCATTTCGGGAACCATGGGCTACAACAAAGTGGACACCTACTGGTGCGTCCTCTTTGTCGTTTTCAATGGATTTAGGTTCATAGGTCCATAGGTTTATACAGAGCATAGAAGACATATGTCCATACAGCTTGCTTGATTAATAACTGTATCCCTGAATATCCTTACCAATCATGTAAGTGTCCAACCTTTTCTTAAAGATATTCATGGCAGGGCTGGATACTACTTCGCTCGGTAGTGTATTCCAGATAGCTGTTATTCTTATACTGAACCAGTTCCCCCTTCTTTTGGTAGTAAACTTATCTTTAATCAGCTGAAGAGAATGTGTTCTAGTATCATAGATTTGTTGCCTAGTATTGATATCCAGTTGTTCCCGTAACTTGCCGTCACTAAGTGCCCTATATGTTTGACACATGTCCCCACGTAGTCTACGATACTCCAATGAAAACAGACCTAGTCTTTCCGGTCTTTGGTCCTAATCCAAACCCCAAACCTCCTTCATGCCTTTTGTTGCCCTTCTTTGTACCCTCTCGAGTGCTGCCACATCCTTCCTAAAACCTGGAGCCCAAAACTGGGCACAGTACTCGAGATGAGGGCGAACCAGCGAGGTACAGGGGCAACAGCACCACACTTTCACGACTTACAATATGTCTACGTATGCAGTTTTGAATACCACTTGCCTTCCTTATCATATGGATGTAATGCTGTCTAAATTTTAGTTCGTTATCTACCACCACTCCCAAATCCATTTCCTCCTGTACAGTCCTCAATACCTTGTTAGCAAGTTTATATTCAAAACGCTTATTATTTCTACGAAATGCATAACACACATTTATCTATATTGAGCGTTGATCCCTTATAATTTGCCCATTCCTCTAATTCAAGGAGTGCTGTCTGTAATTTAGTGGCTTCGTATATATTATTGACGGGGAACCCCAGCCGTGAATCATCTGCAAATTTTGATAGCCATACTTCATTATTTACTCTCATGTTAGATATATATATATATTGAACAGGCATGGTCCCAACACCGACCCTTGCGGCACCTCACTGGTCACCTCAGCCCAACCAGAACAAGCCCCCCTCACACAAACTCTCTGCCTTCTGTCAGCCAACCAGGGAGGGATAGTGAGACTGAAGAGGGAGGATGGGGGCCGCGTGGAGGATGACAACAGTAAAGCTGACATATTGAACAGGTATTTCTGCTCAGTCTTTACTGAGGAAGAGAAGGGTAATGGGTCTGAAGGGAGTACAAGGGGTGAGAATGGTGCAGAAATGGACACAAGTCCCTTTACATGAGAAAGGGTCCTGAAGGAACTGGAAGTAATAAGAGTTGATAAAGCAATGGGGCCAGATGGGGTGCACCCAGGGTCCTTAAAGAACTAAGAGAGGTGGTGGCTGAACCTCTGGCTATCCTGTTTAGCCGATCACTGGAAGCAGAGGTACCCAAAGACTGGAGGACAGCAGATGTAATCCCTTATACAAAAGTGGGAACAAAGAGGAAGCAGGGAACTACAGACCAGTCAGCCTCACCTCAGTAGTGGGGAAGATCATGGAAGCACTACTGAAGGAGAGATTGGTGGAACATCTGGTTGTCAATGGACTACAGGACCCAAGGCAGCATGGTTTCACCAGTTGGAGGTCATGTCAGACCAACCTCGTTGAATTTTTTGACTGGGTGACTAGGGAGGTGAATCGGGGAGGGCAGTGGACGTGGACTATCTGGACTTCAGCAAGGCCTTTGACACTGTGCCACATAGAAGACTATTACACAAACTGGGGAATATGGGTGTGGGCAGGACAGTAGTGTGGTGGGTAGGTAACTGGCTGGTGGCAGGACACAGAGGGTGGTGGTAAATGGCTGTCACTCCACAGAGGGAAGAGTGACCAGTGGGATACCACAGGGATCAGTGCTGGGACCGGTCCTATTCAACATCTTCATCAGTGACATTGAGCAGGACCTAGAAGGCAGAATTTCACTGTTAGCTGATGACACAAAGCTCTGTAACAGAGTAGACACACCAGAGGGTGTACACAGAATGAGAAGCGACCTGCAGAAACTTGAAGAATGGTCAGGGGTTTGGCAGTTGAAATTCAATGCAAAGAAGTGCAAGGTAATGCATATGGAGCACAAAAACCCTGGCACAATATATCAGTTGGGGGGTGAGGATATAGCATGCACCAAGCAGGAAAGGGATCTTGGGGTTATCATCTCTGATGACCTCAAGTTAGAAAACAGTGTGACAAGGCAGCAAGTAAAGCAAATAGGATGCTGGGATGTATAGGCAGGGGCATCACCAGCAGGAAAAGGGAGGTCATAATTCCGCTATACAAGACACTAGTGAGGCCCCACCTGGAGTACAGTGTACAGTTCTGGAGACCATACCTATGTAAGGACATAGACAGGGTAGAGAAGGTTCAGAGGAGGGCAACAAAGATGGTGCATGGATTGCATCACAAGTCCTATGAAGACAGGTTGAAGGAACTGAACATGTACTCCTGGAGGAGAGGAGGAGAGAGGGATATGATAGAGACATACAAGTATCTTACAGGGAGGAACAGGGTGCAGGAAAGCACTATTTTTAAGCGAAAAAGATGTTCCAGGACTAGAGGGCATGGGATGAAGTTGGAGGGAGGACAATTCAGAGGAAACATGAGAAAGAGTTTCTTCACAGAACGGGTGGTGGACAAGTGGAACACCCTGCCAGAGGAAGTGGTGGGGGCTGAAACAATCACGGGATTTAAGAATGCATGGGATAGACATAAAGGAATTCTGGAGGTCAGGGGTATGGGGCAACAGACTTCTAGGAAAACAAACTGAACTTACAAGCTCAAATGGGCAGACTGGGTGGGCCATAGGCCCTTATCTGCTGACACTGTCTATGTATCTATGTATCTGTGTAACCATGATTCGACCCAAGTAGAAAGTTTTTCATGGACTCCAGATTCTCTAAGAGCACCAATCAGTTCCACATG
Organism: Neoceratodus forsteri; assembly: GCA_016271365.2. Lineage (NCBI taxonomy): Eukaryota > Metazoa > Chordata > Ceratodontiformes > Ceratodontidae > Neoceratodus > Neoceratodus forsteri. Next base: position 1,266,686,628 of record CM057449.1, on the reverse strand, counting down.
AGGCACCTTATCAAATGCCTTCGCAAAATCGAGGTAAACAACGTCCACCGAACTACCCAAATCCATGGCCCTGTTTACACTACCATAAGACTCCAAAAGGTTTATCTGGCATGATCTGCCTCTAGTAAATCCATGCTGTGTTTTGTCTAAATAGCCATTTTTGCTTAAATAATCAAGGATACATTCCTTGATAAGAGATTCCAAGATTTTCCCCAAGACTGAAGTCAGGCTAATTGGGCGGTAGTTCTCAACAAGTTGATGAGATCCCTTCTAAAAAATAGGTATAACAAGAGCCTGTCTCCAATCTTCAGGCACAATGGATGTATCTAAAGATTTTTGGAAGATATGGGTTACAGGTAATGCCAGTTCTTGTGCCAGTTCCCTGATGACTCTTGGGTGTATCCCATCTGGAACCTGTGCTTTATTAGGGTCAATTTCTAAGACTATTGTGATGGTGGAAGCCTGAGTCAGTTTTTGATGTATTGTTTGAGTAGGCAAACCTTTATTGAAGGCTGAAGAAAAGTACAGATTACACTTTTCAGCGATTTCTTGATTGTCAGATATTACACCTCCATTTGGATCCTTCAAGGATAAAATACTGCTATCTGTACTTTTTTTTGATCTAATGTAAGAGTAAAAGGATTTATAATTATCCTGTACCTTATCTGCTAATTTATGTTCATATGTTTTTTTTGCAAGGTTGATTGCTGATTTGGTACTTTTTAAGTACTTTTTGTAAATTTCCCAGCTTAACTTATTACTAGATTTGGCCCTTAAATACGCTTTATTTTTCTGTTTTATTAATTTCCTACTTGAGGGGGGCATCCATAAGGGAAGAGCTTTTTTACAACCATTGTATTTCCTTTTTGATGGTACATACTTGTGCACCAATGCATTGATCGTAGTACTCAGCTTGTTCCACATATCTGATGCTGATATGTTAGTAAATTCTTGTTGCCATTTCCAGGCAGCCAGCTCATTTCTCATTAAGCCAAAATGTGCCTTATTATACATTTGAATTATTGTACTCCCTGTGCATTTACCCAGTTCTCCCAAATACTCGAAACTCACTATAGCATGGTCATTAGAGCCCAGTGGGGGTAGTGTTATGCGGTTATGAATTTTGTTAGTTACATTGCTTAACACCAGATTCAGTGTGTTGTGTCCCCTGGTGCTATCGGTTACATATTGCTCTAACCCAGCTAATGTAAAAATTTCTAGGTAACTGGTTTCCACAAGTGATGAGGCTTCTGATGTATCCCATTTAATTCCTGGTAAGTTAAAGTCACCCATTAATATAACAGTTTTTGTTTTGGACGTCTGTTTAATGAAATCTAACAAAATGCTCTTGTAGCCTTTGTTTTAAAGGCATGGTGGTACGTCTCACGTATATCTTATTACACCCACACCAAAGAGCATACACTACAAAAGGGATATCACAGGTTGTGCACTGTTCAATTCTTATTTGCCTCGTGGGTTCACAGGGGTGCATGAACATACTGCCAGGTTCGGCAAACCTGCAGTTAGAAAATGGTCTTTTTATTTCCTGGCATCTGATTGACTAGTACCTTTGCTAAGGGGTTACATTAACTTTCAATAGATGCCCAGGAAATAAAAGTACCAGCCTAGTGACCCTTCACCCACTGAAAGAATCCTAGTGCCCACCCTGCTCCCTAATTGGCTAAAAGTACCTCATTTGATTTCAAGTCACCGCCATTTTATTCTCTTGTTTAGCGAGAGATACTGTCCCCCCAACGCTCCCTAGTTCAGTTCCAACTGCCTAATAGAACCACAGATCAACCTCCACTGGCTACCTGGCTACCTTTGTTTGCTTGTTTCTTTTTTTTTTTATTTTTCATTTACTGTACACTCGTCCGACTCTCGTATATCTGACCACGGCCTTGCTCCTCCTCCTCCTCCTTCAGCTATCCGCCTACTCGCTCCAGAAAATGTAACTGTTCATCTGTAGCACCTCCACACAGCAAAGAGTGAGTTAGTCACAGCCCGCCATTTAACAGTTACCCCAGCGTTCCTCTCCACGCACGCCCTCATTTTACTTTAAAATGGTTAAAAAAAAACACAACATGTTCAGAATACCTCTTTCTGTAAAGTTAGATGAACATCGCACCCGCCTCTTCCTCCACTCCCTCGGCCCACTGATTCACCTATGCCCAAAAGTATTACCCCCTCAGCTTTCCAATCCCCATGACCGCCGACCACCTGCTCAATCTGCAGTTCAACACTTACAACAGCTGCAGTGGTAATGGGCAATTTTTAAATACAGTAATAAACTGCAACACGAGTGAAAATCAAATATGAATTGTAGCACTCACAAGAGACGCAACACAAATAAGTATGCAAAGCAAAAAAAAATTATTGCGTACAAAACTCTTGCAGGGTAGAGCCTTTTAGCTTTTAATCTACTGCTGGCAAGCGTATCGCTTCCCTCCCAGCTGAATCCGCTTACACCTAATCTGGTTCCTGAACTGCTCTGCATTTCACTAGTTTGCTTCAATCGCTGATGCAGGCTAAAGCCAGTACTGGCTAAATGCCCCTCAATGTCTCTTTAGTTTAAACATGCTTGGAGTTAATAATGAAGAAGCGAGTGAGCCTTTGAACTGTAAAGCCACAGAGCCTGAAGAATTTCTGCACAGCAGGTGGTTGGTACCTTGATACTGCATTTTTGTTACTTTCGTTTAAAAATCCCTGTCTCAGCTGTAGCAACGTCACTGTTACCTCGTTCCTCTCTGTTATTTTTTGTGTTGACATGGCACTATGTTTGAACTGTGTTAATGTGGGTGAAAAACATTTACCGGTAGTCCACTGCCCTGCCACATAGCACTGCTCACTCAACACTTCCTGTTTGCACCTGGCAGGGTTACAGAAGATTGCAACTTCCTAGCACAAACAAAAATAAAGGACTCAAGCAAGAAGGACAGAAAACTGCTTCTTTTTTCTTTTCTTAATAACTGCAAAAAATGCCATGTCTTGTTCTGGAGATAGTGTGGAGGGTTAGAGAGATTGACTGTGTGTGTGTGTGGGGGGCAGGAGAGAGAACAGCACAGACATAGAGGAACTACTTTACAACCTGAAGACTTCAACTTCATTTTTACTCTTCTTTTATTTCTTTATAAATAAATCCTGTCTCAGACAAAAATACCACAGGTAGCCCATTTTCTAAATGCAATAATACCCTCCAGGGTGGGCTCTATTGGGCAATACCTGACTTTCCAGAGGCTATAAGGCCTCTGCCTGCGGTGTTGGGCCTCATCATGCCTCTGGGCAGTCCAGTATTGCCCAATACTGCCCACCCTGTCGGGTATTATTATTTGCATATTGGATCTTTTGCACTTATAAAATCCTTTCAGCCTAGTTGGTAACCAGGTACCAGTATTGCTTGTAACATGCGTCAGTCTGCTATGAATTACTTTGTCAGAAATGTTGGTGCCCCTTTTAAAAGACACCCTTGGTTTTTCTTTAAAAGCCTTTCTGACAATGTTTTCCCCTTTAAGAATAATCCAGTTCTTGTGAACAATGTTACCAATTCTCCCTGCTATGTGGTTAAATTCAGTCACAAATGTGATAGGTTCATTCTCCACACTGTAGTATCTGCCAGTGTTTCTGTCCGGAAGTAATTCAGATCTATCCAGTCTCTTCCTTTTTCCTAGCTTTTTTGACCACCTCCATACTATAACCCCTATCCAAAAACCTCTTCTCTAAATCTAAGGCCTGTTCTTGAAAGCTGGCGTCATCGCTGCAATTATGCCATATGCATAACATTTGTCCATACAGTATGGACTTCTTCAGTTTAGGGGGGTAGGCACTATCTGTCCTTAAGAGAGCATTAGTGAATGTACTTTTCCTAAAAGTTTTAGTTGAAATAGCTTGATCTGGTGTCCTCTGTGGAAGGGCCCTATTCAGTAAACTAGCAGGTCTGCACAAAAAAAGGAGGCAGCCTTATGTTGGGTTTGATGTCTTGTGAGAATCCCTCTCTCCTTTATATAATGAAATACTGTATTACGCAGCCCCGCTTGTACCGAGTTACATTCTGCCTTTGGGAGTTACAGTACAAGGCGCTATTTAGCACAGTACCCTGTGACCAACATAAGAATTGAATTATCTTAGGTCAGTAGTTAAAAGATTGCACTGATGGGCTATGCTATAAGTAGATGCCCCCCGCATTGTACAGATGCGGTAACTGAATAAAATGGAGAAAAAGAGTTCTATCTCTCTAGTGCACGCTGCACATTACTGCAGTTTAAAGAAAAATAGATTTGGTATCCAGACAGTAATAAAAATGGAGCGTTGCTCCGGCTGTAGCAGTAACTGTTGTAGCCGCTGAATAAAACAAGAGCCAACCCATACAAGAAGCCACCACCCAAGGTTGCATATTGTATTAATGAATGCTCCTCAGTGGTGCGGCTTCTTCTTTTAAAGCTGGACGGCTGTATTTTGGAAGAAAGCCTCGTGACCGTGCGCATTATCGCACAGTCTGTAAGCACTGCGGCTATGGTGGCTTGCGCATTGAAATATGGTAAAGCATAAACTAAAGAGTTTGATGAAGAAGGTATTCATGTCTTTTTTTTTATGTGCATGTAGGGGAAACTGAAAGCTTACCCCACAAACAGTCCTCAGTCATGTAGAATCCTTTGGTGCACCTCCCCTGCAGCTTGTCTCTAAGAGCCGACCGGCCACTTCCAAACTACATTTATTCTGAGATCTGCTGGAGTAGGAGCTTCCTGAATGATTAAACGCTGACATTCTGGATCCAGACATTTATTTTAAGTTACAAAAGTATGCACAGATTACTTATATAGTCCTGAAGTATATAGCATGACAAAAGGTGTTTGCAAATGTATGTAAATAAAATATTAAATCTTTGTTTGATTGACAGATGGGACGGGCCAATCTCTAAGTCCAGCCCTCTTTATATTCTGCTTAGAAAGAGAGACTGATCAGATTTGGATATGGTGTTGAAAGGTAAACACCTATGCAGGCTAGCTACTACTAGTACTGATGCTTTTGAACATGTATAAAACCTGCTGAAGCTAAGCTGACTTCTATTTTTTTTTTATTTGCTTTGTCAAAACAAGTCTGGTTTTATTTTGTTCTGTGTAATGCTGAATAAAAGGAATTGCTGAAGCTTGAATTCTACCATCAGTTTATGTGTCCATCTGTTACCCCACAGCCTATGACACATGGTGGCACTGGTGGGATCAGTTGGTGCCATTCTCCAACTAGAGGGTCTGGTATAAGGCTCTGGTAGACAACTGATGCAAAAGGACAAGATGGACTTCCCTACTCTTCCTGGTGTGGCCACAAGATCAGTGACAGCTACCTATAAGTTACCACTGCTATCAGGTCTGGAACCTGTGGTCTGAAGCAAAGGGGTAAAACGCATCCCAAAGATGGAAGAAGAGAAAACTGAGCTGGGGGCCCAAGCGAGTGGGGGAGGGCTAGAGAAGAAAGCACCCCCTAAGGAGTCACACGAATTACTCAGATGGTTGTGTCTAAGCCACGTAGAAATGGAGACACAAAGGGAAAGAGATCAAAAAGAAAGTGAGGCATGATGGACAGACATACTCCATGCCATCCAGGCCCTAGGTGCCAACCGACCCCCTGGCCCTCCTGTCATGGGTCAGAAGGACATTAAACTGGCAAAATTGTCAGAAACAGATAATATTGAGGCCTATATTATGACATTTGAGAGGGTGGCCATTGCATGTGCTTGGCCAAGGGACTAATGGGTCATCTGGCTGGCCCCGTACTTGACTGGTAAAGCCCAATTGGCCTACAGCCATGTGGATGCACCCATGCCAGTGATTATGAACAGGTAAAACTGGCCATCCTGAAAAGGTATGACATTAATACAGAAATCTATTGCCAGCAATTTAAATGTTACCAGTTTCAGGCTGCAGATAAGACATAGGATGCATATACCCAATTGAAGGATTTGTGTGTTAAATGGCTACAACCCAGTACAAGAACTCCAGACTAGATGTTGGAAGCCATTATATTAGAACAATTTATTTGTATCCTGCCTCAAGATGTACAGTACAAGTTACATTAAACTTTTCCTCCAACTCACTGGTTTAGCATTTTTCAGTGAGTTGCTTAATGTGTGCCGTTTTCACTGCAATGAATTAATAAAAGTTTCCTAAAAGCTTGTTTCTAGCTGCTATTCAGTTTCAGCTTACTTTGCAGCTGTCAATAAACTTTTATTAATACAGTGCAACCCATAACAAATGCTAAACCATTGAATTGGGAGCCCAGTTTCACTACTTTAGTGTCCCTGAATGATATAACATTCTAACCAATCCCAAGAGCTGGCAGCCAGTTCCCATCAATTGCAGTCCCCGTATTCAGACTGAAACCCCCACCCCCACCACCATGTTTTCTCCATCACTTCTGTGTGCTTCACTTGCACCTTACTACCCAGTTTCAAACAATTACTGACAGCTGGATAAAATCTGCCCTAAAATTTAAAACAGCAGTACAATGAGAATGGGCAGACGTTTATCTAGCTCTCTGTAATTGTTCAAGCGAAGCCCTCAGAAGCAATCTTTTTGCTTCTTTGTGTAGCACATCCCCCCTCACAAAGTGTAGGGCTTACATTAATTACAGTACAGTGGATTCCAATTGTCACTGTCACTAGCATGGATACTGGAGACCTCCTTGACCCTCTTACCGCCCCCGCAATGTGTTCACAGTTAAAGTGGGACCGGAGGAGCAGAATACACGAACCGCCGTGCAGCCACACTGAAATGTGTGATCTCGTTAGAAACAATACAATGCAGAGGGTAATCAGAGGCTCCCCCTGTGATCCCAGCCCTCCGTATAATCTAATTGGGGTCCAGAGACACGAGGGGGGAGCAAGAGGGGATGCAAAAGCATAAAATAAAGAAAAAAGAAGCACATGCAAAATTAGCACAGCAGCTGTGGCTGCTGGCAGATGTAGTTTCCTGCTGCACAAGGAGCTTAGCCCAGCAGCTGAGGCTGCTGGGAGATGTAGTTTACTGCAGCACCGGGGGACTGGATAAGGAGCTGAAAGTGCATTGACCTTGAGCTGCTTCTGAGGTGATGGATGGTTCAAACAGAGTTTTGATGTTAAGCATTTGGAGTTGCAACTGCATTTTCAGCATATAAAAACAATGCCAGAGCAGTGAGTTGAAGGAACAGTTTAATGTGACTTGTACTGTACAACTCTGGGTGAAGGAGCACCGCCCAGAGGCTGCAGATGTTGCTATCTGGTTGGCTGAATACTATTTAGCTGCTAGACCATACCATCAAAAAGAAACTGCAGATTTTGTTAACCAGCAAACCATGGTAAGAACTACCTCTTCTCATGTTGTTCCCAGTACTAATACTACTACTACTGCTGCTACTACTACAGGGATAAAGTCTTGTGCTAAATCAAGAACGGGGTACAACCCTGATGTAATTTGCTGAGAATGTAACTGGAAAGGACATTTAGCCTGATTCTGCCCCAAGAAGACAACAGAACCTACACATCTAGCTTTGGCAAATTGGGGCCAATACTTAATTCCTGTGCAAACTGGACATAAGTGCAAGGGCTATTAGATTCTGGGAGCAAGCAGACATTAATCCAAGCTAATATTTTGAATCAACATTCAGTAAGTGGTGGGCCAACTACTGGGGTGACTTGCATTCAAGGGGATGTTCATTGCTACCCATTACAAGAAACCACCTTAACTGTACAAGGTTAGGAACAACAGCTAATGGTGGGAGTTGTTCCAAACCTATCAGTCCCGGTACTCATTGGACATGATCACCCAAACTTTCAGTCTTTACTAATGTCCAATATTTGTGCTGTTGTGACAAGATCCCAAACAAGAGATACACTGGGACAATTATTTCCTTTTTCAGAAGACGTATACGGATCCGTAGGGAAGGACAGAAAACCACGACAGTAAAAAAGAAGAGAAAAATATCTATGGACTCAGACTAGACGTGATAAGCATAATATTGTTTATGATAAAAAAGTATCAGCCATGGTGAAGGGGAATGAATTCAAAAATGCACAAAACAGGATGTCACATTACAATGTTTTTTTCCACAGGTTACGGATGCTGCTGGCCCTCAGTCAGACAAATACAGGGTACATAATGGTTTACTGTATCGCATATGTATTAATCCCTGGACAGGGGAAGAAGTCAAGCAGCTCTTAGTACCCCAGGCATACAGGCAGCAGTTGCTAGAGATAGCACATGATATACCCCTGGTGGGTCATTTAGGAAGAGATCGTTCTCTTAGTCACTTGTTATACCATTTTTTCTGGCATGGTATTCATGAGCATGTTGCGGAGTACTACAAAAGTTGTAGTGAATGCCAGAGGGTTGCCAGAATTGGTAAAAAGGACAAGGTACCCTTACTTCCTATACCATTGATTATAACACCATTTGACCGTACAGCTATGGGTGTTGTGGGATGCCTGCCCAGAAGTTCAAATGGTAATAGATATATTCTCATGGTCTGTGACTATGCTACAAAGTACACTGAGGCTATTTCCCTCTACTGTGTTACTGCCCTAAAGATTGGAGATGAGCGTAGTAAAATCTTTAGCAGGGTGGGCATACCCCGGGAAATCTTAACTGATAGGGGTAGTAATTTCTGTTCTGTTATGTTGAAGCAGCTCTACCAGACATTAGGCATTGCAGCCATCCATACTACACCTTATCATCCACAAACAGATGGCCTGCTTGAGCTTTTCAACCAAACTCTAAAATATATGCTGCAAAAGTACGCACAGGTGGAAGGGAATAAATGGGATCAATTTTTGCCTAATTTAATGTTTTCTTACAAAGAGGTACCCCAAGCCTCCACAGGCTTTTCCCCTTTCGAGTTGCTGTACTGGTGTAACCCCCGAGGCCCCTTAAATCTTATCAAGGAAGAATGGGAAGAGGGAAAAAACCAAACGATTTGATGCCAAATGATTATATGTGCCGACTTAGGCAAAGAATAGCAAAGTATGTACAAAAGGCACACCACACCACACCAATAAAAAGCAGCAGGAGGTACAAAAGCTTCACTATGATAAGGAAACAGGGCACAAAGAGATTTCAGAGGGAGATAAAGTTCTCTTACTACTACCATCTTCAGACAATAAACTAGACATGAAACAGCAAGGTCGGTATACAGTGACTAGATGGATGGGACCTGTGACTTATGAAGTGGAATTACATGATAAGAAAAATAAAAGAAACATTTACCATGCTAATTTCCTTAAACAATGGGTTGACAGAGTCCATTAGTTTTGTGGGTATATCCATCCTGAATCCACAAACAGAGAATTAGATATTGTTTATCAATGGTTAGAATCTGTAGGAGAACTGTCTGATGTCACCATTAATCCACATTTAGCCCCACAACAGGCAGCAGAGTTGCAGACCTTGTTACAAACTTACAAGAACACTTTTACAGGAACCCCAGGAAGAGGATGTGGTTCACCACATAACACTAACCCAGAATATGCCCATTAAGCAAAAACCATACCAGTTGCCATAAAGGGTCAGGGAAGACGTGATAAAGGAACTAAACAAAATGCAGAAATTAGGTATTATAGAACCATCACATAGTGATTGGAGTTTTCCCATGGTGGTGGTTGGGAAGAAGGAAAGAGGGGTATGGCTGTGTCTAGACTTCAGGCATTTGAATGCCATATCAAAGTTTGACAGCTACCAAATGCCCCGCATTGACGACATTTTGGATCACTTAGGTAGTGCCCAGTATGTTAGCACTTTAGATTTAACTAAAGGCTACTGGCAGGTACCACTAGACGCTGCTGCCAAAGAGAAAATGACATTCAGCACCCCTATAGGCCTATTTCAATTCACAGTAATGCCTTTTGGTTTATATGGTGCACCAGCCACCTTTCAAAGGGTTATGGACAGGATCTCAACACCACATGCTGCCTATAGTGCAGCATATTTGGACAACGTGGTGATTTTCAGCCCTTCATGGACTGAACGTAAACGACATCTTTCCCTTGTGTTATCTGCCATCACTGAAGCTGGCCTAACTATTAATCCATCCAAATGCTCATTGGCCGTGTAGGAAACCAAATATTTGGGGTTCCAAATTGGATTAGGTCACATAAAGCCTGAGGTAAGCAAAACAGAAGCAGTGGCTAACAGCCCACGGCCCTTAACAAAGAAAGACGTAAGATCTTTCTTGGGATTAGCGGGCTATTACCGCTGTTTTATACCCACATTTTCTACATTAGCCAGTTCCCTCACCAATTTAACAAAGAAAAACAGACCAAAGAAAGTGGTCTGGTCCCCCGAATGTGAGAAAGCTTTCTGTTCTATTAAAGTAAAACTGTGTTCCTCATCCATCTTACATACTCCAGATTTTACACGACCTTTTACACTGCAGACTGACATATCAAATTGCGGTATAGAGGCAGTATTAACCCAAATCATTGATGGTGAAGGGCACCCAATTATTTATGTAAGCCAGAAGCTACATGAGAGGGAAACCCACTACTCCATGATAGAAAAGGGGTACCTAGTGGCACGGGAGGCTATTGAGGCACTCTGTTTTTATCTCTGGGGAGCTGAATTTGAGTTGTGGACTGATTACAACTTGATGAAGGATCGCAGCCCTCATATTATGCACTGGAATTTGCTGTTACAGCCCTATAAGTTCACGATTAAACACCGTAGGGGTAGTGCACATAGTAATGCTGATTTTCTAGCTAGGTATGGGATAGAAAAGGAAAATGACACACCTAGCATCAAATCTCAGGGTAGGGTAGAAACACATTGTGAAAAGACAGTTTCACAATTCTGTTTATTAAGGAAAGTGTTTTAAAGGGACCCTGAGGTGGAGCCTTAGGAGATGGGTGGGCTTTGGCTCATTTCTCCCTGGGAGAGATCTGATGCATAGGTGTAGGTAGGGATGAATAGTAATATAAAGAAAAAGAAACAAAAATATAAAAAACATACTGGTTTTATCTTAGGTGGGGAGGAGGAGAATGTGGAAGGTTCCTATTTGGTAAACTAGCGGGTCTGCACAAACAAAGGAGGCACCCTTATGTTTTATGTCCCTTTTGTTGTCATCCGGTGTGCGTTTGCATGGGCAGGCCACCCATGTGCCTTATATGTGGGTTTGTTGTCTTGTGAGAACCCCCCTCTCCTTTATATAATGAAATACTGTATTATGCAGCCCCGCTTGTACCGAGTTACATCCTGCCTTTGGGAGTTACAAGGCGCTGTTTAGTACAGTACCCTGTGACCAACATAAGAATTTAATTATCTTAGGTCACAAGTTAAAAGATTGCACTGATGGGCTATGCTATAAATAGATGGCCCCTGCATTGTACAGATGTGGTAACTGAATGAAATGGAGAAAAAGTGTTCTGTCTCTATAGTGCACACTGCACATTACTGCAGTTTAAAGAAAAATAGATTTGGTATCCAGACAGTAATAAAAATGGAGTGCTGCTCTGGCTGTGGCAGTAACTGTTGTAGCTGCTGAACTAAAGAAGGGCCAAGCCATGCAAGGAGCCGCCACCCGAGGTGGCATATTGTATTAATGAACACTCCTTGGAGGTGTGGCATCTTCTTTTAAAGCTGGGTGGCTGTATTTTGGAAGAAAGCCTCACAACTGTGTGCATTATCGCACAGTCTGCAAGCACCGCGGCTATAACGACTTGCGCATTGAAATTTGGTAAAGCATAAACTAAAGAGTTTGATGTAGAAGGTATTCATGTTTTTTCTTTATGTGCATGTACGGGAAACTGAAGGCTTACCCCACAAACAGTCCTCAGTAATGTAAAATCCTTCAGTGCTCCTCACCTGCAGCTCGTCTCTAAGAGACGACCGGCTACTTCCAAACTACATTAATTCTGAGATCTGCTGGAGAAGGGGCTTCCCGAATGATTAAACGCTGACATTTTGGATCCAGACATTTATTTTAAGTTATAAAAGTATGCACAGTTACTTATATAGTCCTGATGTATATAGCATGACAAAAGGTGTTTGCAAATGTATGTAAAGAAAATATTAAGTCTTTGTTTGATTGACAGATGAGAAGGGCCAATCTTTAAGTCCAGCCCTCTTTATATTCTGCTTAGAAAGAGAGACTGATCAGATTCAAATAGGGTGCTGAAAGGGAAATACCTATATAGACTAGCTACTACTAGTACTGATGCTTTTGGACATGTATAGGACCTGCTGAAGCTAAGCTAACTTCTGTCTTTTTCTGTTTTGTTGAAACAAGTTTGCTTTTATTTTGTTCTGTGTAATGTTGAATAAAAGGAATTGCTGAAGCTTGAATTCTACCATCAGTGTATGTGTCCATCTGTTACCCCACAGCCTATGACATCCCCAACAATAAGATATCTAGAAACTCAATCTGTCTTGCATTGGCAGCAAATGTAAATTTTAGGTTTCAATCATTTGTGTTGAGCCACTGTATGAAGTCAGGTATCTCAGCTATGTCACCCTCCCACACACAAACAATCATCAATAAAACAAAGCCGAGTTAACGTGGCTGTGGTAGGGGTTGATATTAGGATCATATATCTTTAGTAACCCAAACATATCAAGCAATAAGTTTGCATAGCTAGCTGCCATACTGGCACCCATTGCTGTACCACATATTTGGAGAAAGATATTATTAAACTCAAAAATGTTATGACACAAACTGCAGTGCCTCTAATATATAATCAGTAGGCATGTTTTTGCCACTATCCTCCCTGAAAAATCTACATGCTCTTATTCCCAGTTCATGCTCAATGCATGTGTATAAGGACTCCATGTCTGTGCTTAACCAGACGAGATTTTCTTGCCATATTACATTTTCAAATTTACACAGCACATCCCGGGAGTCCTTCATGTATGAAAGCAGTTCCACCACACAAGCCTGCAGGAAAAAAATCAATAAAATGTCCCAGATTCTCAGTGATGGAATTATTACCTGAGACAACTGCTCGTCCTGGTGGGTTCTCCACATTTTTATGAATTTTGGGTAATATATAGAACCCCAAAATAACTGGGTACAGATTCCATATAAACCTAAACTCATCACCTGTTATTTGTTGTCTTTCAACTGCTAGGCTGAGAATGTGGGACAGTTCCTTATTAAACACGTGCCTGGGATTGTTGGGCTATTTGTTATAACAGGTGGAGTCATTTCACAGGTTCCCCACTATAGCAATGTACTCAGGACTAGACATAATAGCAACATTCCCACCACTGTCAGCTCCGTTAACCACTATATCATTACTGTCACTCAATTCCTTCAAAGCCTCCCTTTCACTTTTATTTAGATGTTGTCTACAGCTGGTGGTTGCCACTAAAAGTTCCTCTACTTGTGAAGTAACCACTCTTTCATAGGTTAATACTGCAGCACTAGTGGTAAATGGAATGAAGGTGGACTTGTTCTTGAACTGATGTTCTCTTTGTTCCTCAAAGTCCTGGTTGTCTATTTTCCTCTTATTAGGCAAAGTCAATGAACGGGGAAAAGTGTTCAAAAGGGCATTAAACTCACCATCTCCCATCACATCCATGTCTGCTTCTGTACAACATTCAATATTAAAATCATCCACAGCAGCACCATCTCGTGCTGCCGAAAGGAAGTCCAAATCCTCCATTTTATTGGTGAGTACTTCTTCCGTCAGCCCCATGGTCTCAGTGCATTGCTTTTTCTCTTCAAAGAAAACTTCAAGGCAGATTTTTCGAAAACAGTTTTTCAGATCTAAGTGAACTTGGAGTGAATTTACTTTAGGAGTTGAAATGAATGTAAGACCCCATTGTAAGACCTTTGTTTGCATCTCATTTAAAGGAATATCTGATATATTTATTATCTGTAAGGAGTCTTTTCCTGGATCTCAACTCTCTGTTTTCTTCTTCTGGCACCGCCTTTCTTTTCACGCCTGGTTCTTTTCTTCTTCCTTTTTTGTCTAAAAAAGGATTTCAGGTGTCCCTTTGTGAACCACTGTTCCCGAGATGTGTGATAATATGTAAACCTCAAAGCTCGAGAGGTTTAAATATTATCACACATCAAGGGTTAGTGAAAAAAACTTCATATCAACCACCTACATGTTTTATTTCATATAATAACTGGTGCAAGAAAAAATTATTTCTCATTTGTACATAGCAGACATCACTCTATATGAAGCACCTACATATGTTATTTTTATAATACAAAGCAGACAAAAGATGTAACTACATATTTTACATCCAGAGGAGAGAACAGACTTCAATAACAATTTAATGTTACCTTCTTATATGTCCGTTTCGTGGAAAAGTTCAAATCCATCGCAGCTGCATCATCTAGATGTCTGGGTAATTTCAGTCCGAGGAGAAAAGTACATGACACTTAAACTAAACTCTCTCTAATAAGATCATCAGGAGACAACCTACTTTCTAACAAATAATTATAATATTAATTAGTAAATTGCATTTAAATTAACTGAAAATTGTTCGTTTTTAGAAATCCTCAAGCGTTGTTCCTCAGATCCGAGGCGAAAGGTCATCAGCCTGGGGAAATAGTAAAGGATAGTGGTGAAAGTATGTGTTTAGGGAAACATTTTTTAGGATCGTGAATGTATTTTATATTTTAAACGAAACGGTTCTCTGTTGTGCTATCCCTTTTGATTAGGACTCGTGATTTATTTCTTGATTTTTAGTGATGTGAGCTGCCTGTGTGTGTTTGCCGTTGGAGAACAGTCTCATGCTGCCAGTGACTGTCTCAGCTAGTTTGTCATGATTCTCGGTGCGAGGATGTAAAAGTCGTATCAACTCGCAGGTTGATATGAGTTTTTTCGTATCAACCTGTGGGTTGATATGACTTTTGAAAGTGTCTGAAAACAGGTTGCTATTGGGCATCACCAGTTATTATAATGATATAGTGGTTAATGGAACTGACAGAGGTGGGAATGTTGTTATTATGCAAACTTATTGCTTGGTATGTTTGAGTTACTAAAGATATATGATCCTAATACCAACCTCTACCACAGCCACGTTAAATCTGCTTTGTTTTATTGATGATTGTTTGTGTGTGGGAAGGTGACATATCTGAGATACCTGACTTCATACAGTAGCTCAACACAAATGATTGGAACCTAAAATTCACATTTACTGCCAATACAAGACAGACTGAGTTTCTAGATATCTTATTGTTGGGGACTCCAGGCCAAGATATTTCAACTAAAACTTTTAGGAAAAGTACATTCACTAATGCTCTTTTAAGGGCAGATTTTGGCCACCCCCCCCCTAAATTGAAGAAGTCCATACTGTATGGACAAATGGTACACATACGGTGTTACTGCAGCGATGATGCCAACTTTCGAGAACAGGCCTTAGATTTAGAGAAGAGATTGTTGGATAGGGGTTATAGTATGGAGGTGGCCAAAGAAGCTAGGAGAAAAGCAAAGAGACTGGATATATCTGAATTACTTCAGGACAGAAACAATGGCAGAAACTTCAATGTGGAGAATGAACCTATCACATTTGTGACTGAATCCAACCACATAGCAGGGAGAATTAGTAACATTGTCCATGAGAACTGGACTATTTTTAAAGGGGAAAATATTGTCAGAAAGGCTGTTAAAGAAAAAAAACCAAGGGTGTCTATTAAAAGGGGCACCAGCATTTCTGACAAAGTAGTTCATAGCAGACTGAGGCATATTACAAGCAATACTGGTACCTGGTTACCAACTAGGCTGAAAGGATTTCATAAAGGCAAAAGATGCAATATATACAGGTTTGCCGAACCTGGCAGTATGTTCATGCACCCCGTTGAACCCATAAGACAAGTAAGAATTGAACAGTGCATAACCTGGGTTACACCTTTTGTAGTGTATGCTCTTTGGTGTGGGTGTAATAAGATATACATGGGATGTACCACCAGGCCTTTAAAACACAGGCTACAAGAGCATATGAGATCCACTGAAAATGCCAAAGAGGACACACCAGTAGGTGTCCACTTTGCTGTAGTCCATGGTTCCAGAACTGATAGCTTAAGATTTATAGTCTGGAGCATATACTGTACCCATACTAAGAAAAGGTGGTAATCAAACACATTTATTGGATAGAAGAGAAAGTTACTGGATTTTTACATTGGAAGGGGTTAAACCAGAAGGAATGAATGAAAATTAGGATATAAAGCCTTACTTGGTTTAAAATGGACCATATTACATATTCTGTGGTCTCTTAGGTTCTCTTAATTCTGCTCCTCTTCTTCTTTCCATCTCCCTTCTTACTATTTCTACCCCTCTTTTCCTCTGCTATGATTTTTCACCCCATAACCCCCCACCCCCATTTCCCCTCTTGCTCATTCTCTTCACTTCTATTTCCTCTCCTTTAACCTTCCTCTCTTCATTTCTGTCTTTTCTACCTCTATTTGTTCTGCCGCTTCATTATCATTTTTCAAAATCTCCTTAATTTACATTTTACATTTTGTGTACAACTCTTGGCAACAACTAATGCCTTTAGATGGTCACTCAAAAATTTGATAATATTTGATAAAACTGAAACTTGAAATAACATTTGTTTTAGTTTCAGAAGCTCCTTAACAGTAACAGATGTGGAATCATATAATTATTAGAAAAATCTGATTGTACTTAAGGAAGCTTATTAATGCAATTATTGTTGTTACCTCCACAGATTTTGGATTTGAACCCTACTTTTTCCTAGTATGTCCATGAGTCTTTTTTTCCTCATATGTCCATGAGTCATTTTTGATAGGATGTTGATTTCTGGTGAGATCGCAGACTTCAGAGATAGTCCTCTTAACTTGTAGCAGAGAAATTTACAGTAATATGTATTGTTAATATGTATAAATGAATTAGCTTAAGGTGTGTGTGTATGTATGTATACATATATATATATATATATATATATTCACACACATAACAGCTTTCTACATATGTTCATTTTTTCTATTTTTACCTATTTGGGCTTAAACAATGACATGCATTAGCCTAAGATAATTTGAATGTGCTTTAACCCCAATGGAAATGCGATATTGTTGTAAATAGTATTTGTATGTGTGTCCATGTTTTTTTGTTAATTGTATGCACTATGATTGCACTTCAGCACCATCTGGTTTATTAATTGGATTAATTAATGTAACCTCCTCCCACTGGCTCCCCATTTTTTTACCAGCAGGGCTGCACCTCTCACATCTAGGCACCACCAAGAGGGTTGGGGGTTGTCACTACAAATTATCTTGCAAACTCTGTGGACCCATTACTTCTACTACTGAGCCTTCAGACAGGCAAACCTAGAGTGGCATCTACCTGGCTCATACCTGGAGGGACCATTTAGTATGGCCAACAACCTGGGTCCCTGGGAAAAACATTTGCTCAGCATTGTGCTAGGTTTGTACTTCTGGTCAGGGGCACCCAAGTAAATCCTGACACTGGAAGCAATAACTGAAATGTCCAAACCAGGATGGGATTCTAGAGTGTGGCTTTTATTCACATAACACAGAGAATAACATAGAAACATAGACTTTGACGGCAGATAAGGACCGCTAGGCCCATCTAGTGTGCCCATTTCCCTACCTACAGGATAGGCCGCAGATCCTAGTTAACCAACAGCCTATTGCTTCCTACCCCCCACAAGAATTGCCTTATGTCTGTCCCATGCATTCTTGAATTCTCCACATTTTAGACCCCACAACCTCCTCAGGAAGGCTGTTCCATGCATCCACTACCCTCTCTGAGAAATAATACTTCCTCATTGCCCCTGAACTGCCCTCCTTCTATATTTAAATTGTGTCCCTTGTTCATGCAAGTCTCTTTTTCTGAAAGATGCTACCCTCTTGGACTTTGTTGATTCCACTGAGGTACTTAAAAGTTTCTATCATGTCCCCCTCTCCCTTCTTTCCTCAAGGGTATACATATTAAGCTCCTTTAGTCTCTCCTCATATGGCTTCTCTTGCAGACCCTGCACCATTTTAGTTGCCCTCCTCTGGACTGCCTCTATCCTGTCTATGTCCTTGTGGAGATGGGGTCTCCAGAACTGGACACAGTACTCCAGATGGGGTCTCACCAACTGTCTGTACAGAGGGATAACAACTTCCTGTTTTATGCTGATGATGCCTCTCCCTATACATCCCAGTATACACCCAGCCCTCCCTACTGCCTTCTCACATTGCTTGCTAACCTTAAGGTCATCTGATATGATTACCCCCAGGTCCCTTTCCTTTTTTGTTGTTGTTACTACCTCTCCACCCATTGTGTATTCTTCCCCTGGGTTCTTGTTTCCCAGGTGCATTATTTTGCACTTCTTTGCACACTCTGGAAAAGGATACAAGGTTCACTGAAACTTAGTTCTGTCAGTATTGCCGTGTTTAGGACCCTTTATGACAAAACATTTGTCAAAATCTGTAAATGTTTCCATAGTACCTAGCAGTCCTGATGGTGGTTCACGCTCTAGCCTCACCATATGCAGCTACGAACCTAACCCCTCTCTTCCCTACATAAATCTGTTCAGCAGTCAGCTGCTATGCTGGCCATTGGAACCATGGGCATTTTCCTTTTTCCTCTCTCTAATCCCTATGCCACTCAAATAATTGAGACAGTTTTCATCATGGGCTCTTCTGAAGCCTTGGTCACCACCCATGCACTGAACCGATTTCTGGGGGCTGTAATGTTATTAATTTGTACCTTCCTGTAGAGCCATGGATAAATGTGCAACTCTAAACTCTATGTCTTTGAAGGTTGTAAATACCACAATAATGTCATGTGATCCCATGTGAATACTTGGAATGTATTTATTGCACCTACCACCTGTTTGTAAGTTTGTGTTTTTTTCTTTTTTCTTTACATCGAATACTGCACCTTTAATCTATGTGTGTATAACTGTCATTTGACAACAGCAGGTCCACCTTGTAAATGAGCTTGCTCAACGGTGATCGCCTGGATAAATAAAGATTTGATTTGATTTGATTTGATTTGACTTCTTTGCATTAAATCCTAGCTGCCATACTTCTGACCATTCCTCCAACCTTGCCAAGTCCCTTTTCATCCTTTCCACGCCTCCTTGTGTATCAACCCTGTTACAGATCTTTGGGTCATCTGCAAAAAGGCATACTTTTCCTTCCAGTCCCTCTGCAATGTCACTGAAGAAGACATTAAAAAGGACTGGATCCAATACTGAACCCTGCGGTACCCCACTAGTAACCCCCTTTTCTTCAGAGTGGACTCCATTTACAATTACCTTCAGTGTCCTGTTGTCCAGCCAATGTTTTACCCAGGCTACTACCCTGGGTCCCACTCCCAGGCTGGTTAATTTGACTATTAATCTTTTGTGTGGGACTGTGTCAAATGCCTTGCTAAAGTCTAGGTAGGCCATGTCCACAGCCCCTCCCTGGTCTACTACTTTGGTCACCCAGTCAAAGAAATCTATTAGATTAGTCTGACATGACCTTCCGCTGTGAACCCATGCTGTCTTGGGTCCTGTGCTCCACTGGCCTCTAGGTACTCAACTATTCTTTCCTTCAGTGACTCCATCACTTTCCCTACCACAGAGGTCAGACTGACAGGTCTGTAGTTTCCTGCCTCTGTCTTGGTCCCACTTTTGTGAAGGGAATCACATCCGCCTTCCTCCAGTCCTCGGTACCACACCATCCTCCCATGATTTATTAAAAAAGAGTAGCCAGTGGTTTCACTAGTTCCTCCTTAATCTTTTAGAATTCTGGGGTGAATTCCATCAGGACCCATTGCTTTGTCCACCTTCAGTTTTAGGAGTTCTTGCAGAACCCTTTCTTCTGTGAAAGGACTGGGATTGACCCCCCTATCAAGAGTGCTTCTGTTAATTGGATTAGGCACTTCCCCCTCCTCTTTTGTGAATACTGAGCAGAAATATTCATTCAGTATTCCTGCTTTTTGACTGTCCCCCTCTGCCCACCCACTGTTCATTCTATTCAGCCTCACTATCCCTCCCTTTGTAATTCTACGCTAATTGATGTACCTGTAAATAGTTTTTTCCCCCTTCTTAACTGAGTTGGCTATCTTTTCCTCAGTTTGGGCCTTTGCTATTCTGACTGCCCTCCCTGCTTCCTTTTGCCTTAACTGGTACAGCTGTCTGTCCTGCTCCTTCTGTGTTTCCTTATACTTCCGGAATGCTATCTTTTCTTCCTGACTTTCACACCTCTTTTTGAGAACCATAGTGGCTTTTCTTTCGTTTGATTTGTTTATTTGCTTCACACAAAGGCTTGTTGCCTCTGTGATGGCAGTTTTGATAATTCCCCATTGTTGCTCCACACCTCCATCTAGCCAGTTTGCTAGTGCTTTTCTGAGCACTCTCCCATCTTGCCAAGTCAGCCCTCCTAAAGGTCCAGTACCCTCACTTTTGCATGGCTTGACTCTGTAGCTGAGTTTAATGTGAACCACACTGTTTGATGGTCACTTGTCCCCAGATGGCAACCCACTTCTAGATCTGAGATCCTCTCCTCCCCCATTTGAAAGTACAGAGGTCTAAGATTGCTCCCTCATGAGTGGGTTCCGAAACTAGCTGTCTAATGCCTGCCACCTGTAGCGCATCAAGAATGGCCCTGCTCTTGGATGTGGCTGCAGCAAATGTGCTCAGTTAACATCTGGCATATTCAGGTCTCCCATCAACAGTATCTCCCTTTCTCTGCCATTCTAAGAATGCCTTCTATCATATCCTTGTCCATTCCTTCCCCTGACATGGGGTCTGTACTAACCCTGTGTGGATTGTGGTGCCCTTTCCAGTCTCCAAGGTGACCCACAGTGCCTCCTCTCCTCCCTGTTTACTCTTTTGTTCAGTTGCTTTTATCCCTTCCTTTACATAGAGAGCTGCTCTTCCCCCCTTCTCTCCTGCCTGCCTCTCCTGTAGGTTATGTACCCTGGTATGTTAACATCCCAGTCATGGTTCTCTGTGTACCATGTTTCTGTGACTGCTACGATATCCAGGCATCCCTCTTCCATTAAGGCCATCAGCTCAGGGAGCTTGTTGCCCAGACTACGGGCATTTGTACTCATTACCCTCCATTTCCTGATGGCCTTAATCCCTTTTGCCCCATCCCTGTCCTTCTTGCCTTTGTCACTTTCTCCATTAACCCCTGCCCTTCTCCCTATTAACACCTCTATGTTGGTGTTTGCCGCACTTACTACCGTGATTATTGGGGGGGGCTAGGATTTTCCTGCTCCTTTCCAGTGCCTCCCCCCTTTGCTAGTTTAAAAGCTTGCCAATGAAGCATTTAAACTTATCACCTAGGATCCTGGTTCTCCTCCCGGACAGATGCAGCCCATCATGCCAGTCTAGGCTTGCATCACTCCAGGTGGACCCCGAGTCCCCAATGAAGCCAAATCCCTGAGCTCCACACCAGTTTTTCAACCAATGATTGAATCTCATGGTGCGGAACACCCTAGACTCTCCTATGCAATAGATGGGTAGCACCTCCAAGAAGGTTACTGTGCATGCTACTTGACTAAGGCCCCTCCCCAATTCCACAAACTCTTCCTGCACTTCTCTAATCCCTTTCTTAGCCAGGTCATTTGTCCCTAGGTGGACAATGACATCCAGCTCCCTCCCCTGTGCAGCTGCTCCAGCAATCCTGAGGATTCGCTCCCTGTCTCTCCAAGCTGTGGCGCCGGGCAGGCACCATAACAAAGCAAATATGGACCCCCACAGGGCTACACTCGCTGGTAATGCAGATTACTGAGGTACAGAGCACATTTCTTCACTACAAACTCTCAGGTTCTGAATGGATCTGGGCACACACAGCCCAAACTGGTACACTTCTGTTCTATTCCTTGACGTGGCACCCCGACCAGTAGTAGGACACTTTTCCATGTGGTATGGAGGTTGATGGTGGCTCCCTAAATCATCCATGAGCACATTCCTGCTCTCAGGAAAATCCACAATCCCACATCTGGGTGCTTTCTTCAGACACTGGCAAAGTGCCTGAGAGAAAACTATAGGTGCCCAAACTGAACCCGGAGAGGTAAACCTGGTTACTCCAGATGGGGGTCTCCCACCTCTTGCTCCCAAATCTATATTCGGCCAGTCATTTAGTTACAACACCTTTCTTCAAACTACTGTTTGTCAATGCTGTCTAGAAATGTTTTACACATTTAACATTCTACATCTCTCTGGAGGTGTCCTGACTTTAAAAATACTGTAAGTGGCTATGTCTTTACCCTAGACCCCCACTGTTTCAGATGCTTCTAAGTTATACACAAACTAAAAGTTCTGTACTTGGCAAGTCTTTCTTTGACTGCACAGTAGGAAGACACTTTTACTCTAAACTCCGTCTCGGTGAACATAGTCTCTTAATCAGAGAAGAACTCACCAAAAGTATGCAGGTGCCCCAGGGCTTCTTTCTCACAACAGATTCTCTGGTACTCACAGACAACTCGATTCTCAGGCAGCTTCTCTCTGTCCAGGCTGGCCCAGAGGATTGCCCCTGAATTCCTGGAATTCCCCCATCCCTCTGGGATGGGGCACTGGAACAACTCTAGGAATGGACTCTACCACTTTACTCTGGTCTCTTCTTTGTTCATCTCTAGGGTGAGAACACACAACCCCTTCTTCTCTCAGGTAGCTCTATATCAGAGCTTGGCTCTGAGGAGCTGCACACTGCAGCACTCCTCAGTCTCCTGAGTCTCCACACAGACTGACTTGAATCTCCCAACATTGTACTGCTAACACCCTGCAGCTAGCATTCCATTGTGGCTTATGCTGCTGCTGCGAGAATTCTATGGTGATATCATCACTCCAGCTCAGTTGAAACTGAGAACAGAGTGAGACAGTGTGAAACCCATTTAACTAGCATCTCACAAGCTGCCTCTCCCTGCCTGCCACTGATTCTAAGTGGGATTCTAGTAACCCCTGGAAACAAGGGGGTTACACCCACCCTTGGCTAGGAAAATGACTGTCCACAGTCATTACCTACCTGGCATCAGGCCATCCTATCCTATGTGTTGACTACGGGGAGGTAGTGCTACCTTCTCCCCTCCATGTGCCAGGCACAGGCAGACAACACTAAGGGCCCAGAGGCCATTGGCAGATGCATCAGCCCCTATTCTACGATCTTACTATGGTAACCAGTGGCCCTGGAAGAACTGTCCAGAGCATAGCCCTAGTAGAACAGTACTGTGGCCCCTACTGCAGATCAGGACCACAGCCTGTCTATCATCCTAGCACTCTAGGGAAAACCTATCTAACTGAAACAACCTACCCAAAAGAGGGGAACCTCCCCTCATCCCTGGACACCTGCAAACCATTCAAGGAGCTAACACTACACCTAAGCATTACACTTCCACACTCCACCACAACCACACCCATGGAAGGAAAAGTTAACCATGTTAACAACTACACTGTACTTTGAACACAACTATTTTAAAGCACATGAGGAACTCCGATGAGTCCCTCCATTCCTCTTCTTGTCTTCTCTTCTGCCTTCATCAGGAACCACCTGAAAGAGAAAAGACAAAAATACACCCCTAATCTGCAAACACAGTACACAGTTATAACCCTTACCATCAAAACACTGGAGAATCCCAATAAATATTTTTTAGAAAAGTAGAAAACAGTATAAAAACAGTATAAAAACATCAACATTATATACAATACACATTTTGGGGGATGGAATGCCCTAAAAGTCCCAACTAGTGACAACAGTGCCCAAAGACAAGTCCAAGAAAGAGTCTCTCTTGGGCCGGAGCCTGGTGACGCTCAGTTCTTGTAGGACTGTAGTCCTGAAGTGGAGAGTCTTTGTGGACAGTTCAAACAGTCTGTAGTCTGCAAGGTATAGGATATGTATTGCAATGTCAATAAGGTAAGAAAAGTCTGGACTTACCAGTCCCTTGAAGAACAAAAATGGTATGGCACCTGGATCTCCAGCCGAAGACTCTCCCTGGCAGCATTTTTCAGATACAGCTGGGCGGAAATCTTCCGGAAATGAGAGGATGGCATGTCTGGAAACTGCTGGACTGATGTCATCTCTGGCTGATGTCATCTGGAGATGGAACCTTGGAACAGGAAAGTAACAGCTGGTCTGAAGTCATCTGAAATCCCAGGCGATGAATCAGGAAACAGCTGGGCTGATGCCCTCTCTGGATGATGTCACCTGGTAGGCCAGGCAATGGAACTGGAAGGCACACTGCAAGGCTGACGAATCTGGAAGCACCTGGATCCTGGAACACCAGACTGGTGGAACAACATGGGTACGGCAATGGCTGGATGGCAGCACTGGCTACCACTGATCTGCTTTCCACTTGGTAGGCATGGGCACATTTGCAGGAAGTTGGCTGCATTGAGGGTAGTACCACAATGGGTCAAGTGCAAGAATTATTACCCTGTCTGGGTGCTCATAATTCACATTGTAGAAAGTCTCATTGCCCTTTCTGTCTACAATACGTACAGTGTCTATGAACAGTGTCCTGCCCACTTTCCAATACTTGAATCTGTCTCTGACAGCTTTGTCTCTGACAAATCAAGTTGCACCTGGATGCAGGTCTTTAGTTGCCTCTTCCACTATCCAGGCTTTCCTGTTTCTCTCAGTCTCCTCCCAGACTCTCCGAGGAAAGCTAGGAAAGGACATCCCATAGATTTTATTTACCTTCCTACGACCCAGTCTTTCCTCCTTACTACTCTGGATTAGCTCAAGACCACTGGCCTGGCTTGGGGGTGGCCAGTCCTGGTTCTGCCAGTGACGCATGCTTAATGCTACGTAAAATGGATCTCTGGCTCCTCTTCATGGTGACAAGGCAGTGGAGTCTCCAATCTCTTCTTCTGAATCCTCTGAAGCAAGAGCCTGAGGCTGTGGGCTAGCACCTTCTCCATAAGGATATATAGTTTCCCCCTCCTCCTCCTCCTCTTCTTCGCTGAGGATCTGAGCCCAGGAGCGAGCAGTCGTCCTCACTCCTGAGACTGTCCACTCTTCACTGGGCATGAAGGTCGACACCTCCCGTTATAGGGTCTCTTTCATCTCATCTTCTCCTATGAGACTAGGGCTTGGCTCCTCTCTCCATGGATCCACTGATGCTCCCTCCACACTGTCCATCTGTGACCCGGAGCTGGAGACATCATCATCACTCTGCTCTGCCTGTACATTCACACCTTCGTCCTTTGTGCCACACTCTGCTGGGCTTCCCCCAACAGGCTCCACCTGGTGCTGTGTTTACTTTACTACCCCACCCTGTAATGGTGGCAGCAGTACTCCTGGTGCATTAACATTCTGTTTCTGACTCAAGCCACTGCACATCCAATTTACATAATTACTGATAAAGTTCACTCAAACTGCACAGACTGCACTGTTTTGCTCCCTAGGCACATCTATATGATTTTTACTGGACTTTTCATTCGCGTTAAATCACTTGTTCTCACTTAAAGTCCCTAAAGCCACAGCATTTCATGCACAAGATTGCCTGTTTTTATTGCATCTCTCATACAACCCACCGTCTCTCACTTTACTTAGAAAATCACACTGTTGCTGAACCCATAATTATGCTCACAGTCTAATGCTCAGAATTCTTGCTTAGGTTGATTCACTTTACACAGTCCTTCTTTGCAAAATGATCACACTGTTTACACACAGATTCAGCTGGCTTTAGAAAAAAATCACACACGGTTTGAGCTGTTTCTCTGAATGGTACTCACTGAATCAGTAGCTGGTGTTTATGATGGAACTTTCAGCCTACAGCTGATCCTGGAGGCCTCTGGATTGAAGAAGGCTGGCAGTTCTGCCGATTGTCCTTACGAGCACCACACTCTCTCCCCAGTCGATCGAAATGTGGGTTGAGCCTGATTTTAATCAGAAAAGTCTGATATTATAAGTTTTGCAACATTTGCAGTCACCATAGCGCGCCATCCTTGCATGGAGTGCTTACTCGCTCTCTCCCTGTCAAACACTGTGCAGCACTCTGAAGCTGGTTTTGGGGCTGGAATGATTGCAGTCTCACCAATCACGCAACGCCATGTAAATGAGCCTCTCTCTCTTCTCATGCTGTTCTCCTCCATGGCATTTGTCGAGCAGGCAAAATTTAAACTGCAAAGCAACTTTTTTTTCTTTTCAACTGTGACTTTTTGGCAGGAGCACCATTTTAACCATTTTCCATGGCATTTTCCTTAGCGACTCCCCCAGTCCACACAATAAGCACTTTAAACTTCTAGGGCACAAATCTTTCATTGTTTCCCACAGTTCTCCATACTTTTTCTTATCATAACTTGAAATTTTAAGGCTGGCAAACATTATTTTTGATGCAGAACAAGGGACACACACAATTTGGCTTTACAGCTCCTTGGTAAACGTTGGCACAATTACAGCAGCACATGAACAGCAGCACACAGTGGCACATATGGATGGCATTTCTCTGGTCAATCCCTTATGCACAGTGCTTCCGATTTTTTGGGCTACCTACTGCCAGACAGACAAAACACTGGCCACAATCTGAGCAAACCTTTCTTGTGTTTTCTCCCAAATTCCACAACAAATCCTCAGTGGTGCCTCCATTTTGTAACCTCCTCCCACCGACCCCCCATGTTTCCACCAGCAGGGCTGCTCCTCTCACATCTAGGCACCACCAAGAAGGGTGGGGGTAGTCACTACAAATTATCTTGCAAACCCTGCAGATCCATTACTTCTACTACTGAGCCTGCCATCCTTCAGATAGGCAAACCAAATGTGGCATCTATACCTGGGGGGACCATTTAGCATGGCCAACAACCTGGGTCCCTGGGAGAAAACGTTTGCTAAGCATTGTGCTAGGTTTGTACTTTTGGTCAGGGGCACCCAAGTAAATCCGGACACTGAAAGCAATAACTGAAATGTTCAAACCAGAATGGGATTCTAGAGTGTGGCTTTTATTCACATAACACCAAGAATAATAAAGCTAAGATGGACCCTCACAGGGCTACACTCCCTGGTAATGCAGATTACTGAGGTACAGAGCACACTTCTTCACTATGAACCCTCAGGTTCTGAACAGATCTGGGCACACATGGCCTGAACTGGTACACTTCTCTTCTATTCCTTGACATGACACCGTGGCCAGTACTAGGACACTTTTCCATATGGCATGGAGGTTGATGGTGGCTCCCAAAACCACCCATGAGCATTTTCCGCCTCTCAGAGAAAATCCACAATCCCCCATCTGGGTGTTTTCTTCAGACATTGGCAAAGTGCCTGAGAGAAAACCATAAGTGCCCAAACTGAACCCGGAGAGGTAAACCTGGTTACTGCAGATGGGGGGGGGGGTCTTCCACCTCTTGCTCGCAAATCTATACTCAGCCATTCATTTGGTTACACCTTTCTTCGAACTACTGTTTGTAGATGCTGTCTAGAAATGTTTTACACATTTAACATTCTACATCTTTCTGGAGGTGTCCTGACTTTAAAAGTGCTGTAAGTGGCTATGTCTTTACTTTAGACCCCCACTGTTGCAGATGCTTCCAAGTTATATGCAAACTAAAAGTTCTGTACTTGGCAAGTCTTCCTTTGACAACAGAGTAGGCAGACACTTTTACTCTAAACTCTGTTTCGGTGAACATAGTCTCTTTATCAAAGGTATGCAGGTGCCCCAGGGCTTCTTTCCCACAACAGATTCTCTGGTACTCACAGACAACTCGATTCTCAGGCAGCTTCTCCCTGTCCAGGCTGGCCATGGGGATTGTCCATGAATTCCTGAAATTCCCCCATCCCTCTGGGAATGGGACACTGGAACAACTCTAGGAATGGTCTCTACCACTTTACTCTGGTCTCTTCTGTGTTTCTCTCTAGTGTGAGAACACACAACCCCTTCTTCTCTCAGATAGCTCTATATCAGAGCATGGCTCTGAGGAGCTGCACACTGCAGCACTCCTCACTCTCCTGAGTCTCCACACAGACTGACTTGAATCTCCCAATGTTGTACTGCTAACCCCTGCAGCTAGCATTCCATTGTGGCTTATGCTGCTGTAAGAATTCTGTGGTGACATCATCAGTCCAGCTCAGCTGAAACTGAGAACAGTGAGATAGTGTGAAACCCATTTAACTAGCATCTCACAAGCTGCCTCTCCCTGCCTGCCACTAATTCTAAGTGGGATTCTAGTAACCCCTGGGAACAATAGGGTTACAATAATGATTGTAAAAATTCTTGTCTGTCCTTCCCATTACCATGTCCCCTGATGAAGGGTTGTCTGAACCCAAAGCGCCAGGGCAAGTGGCAGTGGTGTGCTGTGTGTTACACTGCATATGGCTAATTAAAGCTTAAAATGTAACTTTGTGTGAGAGTGCTTTTTTGGCTCCTAAGTACCTGTACCCTCAAACGTAACTGATCAAGGCTACATTTTTAATGTTTACCCCTGTGATCTTGTTTTATTTGTGGCCAGTGCTATGTCCATGAAGTTTGTCTAAGTTGTTGTTGTTGTGCAATGTCTCCATGGAGATGGTACTCTTGAACGTTTCTGTGGCGATGTTGGGGACTCTTAAGTTTCAAAACCAATGACCAGAAGAAGTGCTGGGTTCAGGAGGGATCCAATCGATTAAAGGATTGTAGTGGTTGCCTTATTTCTGCCAGAGTGGCAAGGCTTTGATGTCTTCTATCTGATCCAGGTGGAGCTTTTGTTCAGGTAGATCTGCAAAGATCCAGTATATCCTGGTGGTCTGGCTGGTGTCTCAGGAGGGAAGCTTCGATTCTCCAGGAGGTTAATTCCTTCACGGCTTCCTCCTGCCGGAAAATTCCTTGGGGCCTTCTGGAAACATAATGATGAGACAGGCAAGATAGGGAGTTTGAAACTTGAGCTGCTATGCCTTTAGAATTTTCTAAATAGGAGAGTATGCGCTGTATTTTGCTGTAAGGGTTGGTGAATAGTCATTGTCGAAACAGAGATGTTTGTTCCAAAAGCAAACTTGGTGCATGCTCCATGCCAATGACAGTAAATCCTGTTTGGTATTGTAAATAAGGAATTTAACTACTACAGATTGTGACTTGCCCTCCACACTTCGAAGTTTCTCCTTGAGAACCAGATGCACCCTCTCTATAGTGAGAGGACACTCTGGATCCAGTTGTAGAATTTCCCTAAAGAAAATATCCAGAAAGGACCCTATGTCCCAGTCCTCAGCATCTTCAGAGAGCCCGTATATACTCAGATTGTTTCAGCGAGACCAATTTTCAAGGTCTTTGCATTTTTCATGAAGGGCCTGACATTCCTTCAATGTGTGTAGGACAACTCATTCCAGTCTGTTTGTCAGACTGCAATTCAGATTTTATGGAATGCACCTCTGACTGAAAGTCTTTCAATCCAGTGAGAATCATTACATTTGTGGGCTGTAAGAAGGCAAGGCAAGGCAATTTTATTTATATAGTGCACAATCCCAGAGGCTCTGGGTGCTTCACGTTAAAACCAAAAGATAAAAGCAAATATGAAAACAGATAAAAACATATTGCTGTAAATACGTAAATAACAGAGGATAAATTATCAGCATACTAAAAGAGCACTGGTCAGACTAAAAGAAAGATGGCTGGATCTCAGACGCCATGGTCAGGCCACTTGGTGAGGGTGGCTGTTGCTGTGGGAGTAATCTGTTCAATTCTGCCTTGGAAAGGACAGCTGCAGCTTTTTTCTTTCTGCTCATTTAACTTGGTAAGCTCCCTGTACAAGGTAAGAAGATGGTTTTAAAGTAAATGGTGCAATTTAGGAGCTGTTTCAGAGGGTCAGGTCCGGAGCTCTATGTCTAAAGGTGCATCTGGCTCACTGATGGCACCGGATGTCCTTCCTATATCAATTTTAATACTTTCTGATGTAGTAGCATGTACCAGATTTAAAGTATTTTACATTGCCCACTGTATTAGACTGAAAGGTATAAAATAAACAGGAAAAAGGAAAAAGAAAAAAGCTTTAGATTGGGGTCAAATGAGTGGTTGTTTTGAAGTCCCGATCTCAATATGAGAAGGGTCTTTAATCTTTTCTAGATTTACAGCTGTACAAATAATCTATCCAGCCCTTAAGTCTGTCTGCAAATATAACACCTGGGTTCCCCTGGGTCACTAGAACCCATTTTTTGCATTTGATGCACATGCGCACCAAATGCTTTGGGACAGTAACAGGAAATGAGAGGTATGTCTCAGCCATGCCAATTACAGCTGCATCTGCAAGAGATGTGCCAGTGTACGTCAATCACCAGGCACTCTGGTCATGACAGCAGTTCAGCTCTGCTGCTGTGCCGTGCCATGGACTTGAAACAAATGAACCGCTCCAATGGGAACATTTCATTTGTAGCCCGAACTCCTGTCATGCACATTAGAGTGCACACTAATGCACATGGCAGCAGTTGTTCCTGTATTCTATGTCTCCATCCCCACTTCTCTGAACCCCCCAAGCTTCAACTGTGGCTGCGGTGTGGCCTCTCCCAGTGCTGGCTTTTGCCCACCCTCAACATTAGCCACCATGTGGCTTTTTCTTACAGCTGACATCGGGGTGCCCAATCCCCGTATCAGCAGATATCCCCCCCCATGTTAATGTGGCACACTGGGAGCCCATACAGTGTGCTAAAATAATTTTCTTTTTGATGTTTCCAATACTGGGATGCCCACTCCCAGTATTGAATTTCTTCCCCAAGCCCGAATAGATATTTTGTTGACATTGGGGTGCCCAATCCCCATGTCGGCATGTTTCCCCCACCCCCCAACTAATGTGGCACACTGGGAACCCACCCCACTGTGCCACAATATTGAGATATGTTTCCAACACTGGGATGCCCACTTCCGGTGTTGGATGTGCCCCCTCAAACCCTTTCAGTGCCGACATCAGGGTGCCCAATCCCCATGTCAGCATGCCCCTTCCCCCCACTATTGTGGCACACTGGGAGCCAACCCCAGTGTGCCTATATTAATTTTTTTGCCCAGTAAAATAAAAAAAACTGTCCCCCAATGTCATTTTATTTTTTTTCCCTGTAAAAAAGAAAACAGTCTATTGTCATCTCCCCAGGCCCCACTCCCCCATTCCCACCCACTCTCTACATACTCCACTTCCCCACAACCCCCCTCACCCCATACTTACCTCCAGAGGTCTGGCGCTGTCATCCTTCTGGACCAGGAACATGTCTGCACTCTTCCAAGGTGATCGACAAACTGAGAAATCATGGTAAGTCTTATAATGGGACTTAATGGGAGGGTTCAACTTAGGTTGATATCTCGGCCAATTTTAGGAATTGTGGCCCCAAATTTTCAACATGGGGTTCTTGGGACCCCACCTCATAAACACTGCCACTGTCATTTTGTTTCTCAGTCCCGAAGGTGATTTCACAGTCACTGCATACAATACCTGCCGGGGACCAGTCCTCGAAATGACAGTGCCACTCGTCATGGTGGGATTTAACGCATGTTAGCAAGCTGATGAAAAATTCCAAAAAATGACTGCATTATGAGTGTGTATTGTGCAGCTCCTATGCACACTCATAACTTCACCAATTTTTAATATTTTCACTCCAGATTTTCAACATTGCCATTTTTTCAAATCTCCTTATGAACATAGAAACATAGAAACATAGACTTTGGCGGCAGATAAGGACCACTTGGCCCACCCAGTCTGCCCATTTCCCTACCTACTGGATAAGCTGCAGATTCTAGTTAACCAACAGCCTACTTCCTGCCACCCCCCACTACAGTTGCCTTGTGTCTGTCCCATGCATGTTTGAATTCCCCCACTGTTTCAGCCCCAACAACCTCCCCAGGCAGGCAGTTCCATGCATCCACCACTCTCTCCGTGAAAAAAGATTTCCTCACATTACCCCTGAGCCGACCCCCTCTATCTTTAAATGGTGTCCTCTTGTTCTTGCACATCTCTTTTTCTGAAAGATGCTACCCTCCTGGACTTTGTTGATTCCCTTCAGGTACTTGAATGTTTCTATCATGTCCCCCCGTCCCTCCTTTCATCAAGGGTATACATATTAAGCTCTCTCAGTCTGTCTTCATATGATTTCTGATGCAGACCCTGCACCATTTTAGTTGCCCTCCTCTGGAGTGCTTCCATCCTGTCTATGTCCTTGCGTAGATGAGGTCTCCAAAACTGCACACAGTACTCCAGATGGGGTCTCACCAACTGTCTGTACAGAGGGATAACCACTTCCCTTTTTCTACTTGTGATGCCCCTTCCTATGCATCCCAGTATCCCCCTGGCTCTCCTCACTGACTTCTCACATTGCTTACCCACCTTTAGATCATCTGACATGTTTTCGCACCTGTCACACAGAATGGCATGGACACTGTGTGTAATCAACTTTCAGGATGGAGTACTGAAATGATAGTGCCACTGTTCATGAGGTGGGGGGGGCTCCAGAAGCACATGTTAAAAATTTGGTGGAAAAATTCCAAAAAATGATTGCGTTACGGCTTCTATGCATGCTTGTAACTTCGCCAATTTTTCATATTTTGACTCCAGATTTTCAACAGTGGCATTTCTTCACACCTCTTCAAGAACAATATAGCTGTAATTTTTCACATCCTGCCCAAAATGTGTTTTTGCCCTGTGGTGCTGAATGGCGCAGTCACAGCACTAAATCACCTTTAGGGATTGAGTAACAAAATGATAGTGCCACTGTTCATGAGATGGGATCCAAAAAAGCCCATGTTGAAAATTTGGAGTGAAAATACCAACAAATGTCCAGGAAGTTAGGGTTTCCAACTATAACCCCACCCCACCCTATAGAGACTGACAGACATCAGGGGTGTGACTTGGGGTCACTGGCCGTAATTCTCACACCATTCCAGTTCCACCCCAACCCTGCAGCCAGTGACAGGCATCAAGGTATGCCTTGGGGTCTTCGGTCCTAACATTCACCCCATTCTCCTATAGTACACCCATCTCTGCTTATTCCCTTATGGAATGGGGTGATTGTAAGGGCCAAAGACTCCAAGGCACACTGTGATGCCTGTCGATGTCTGCAGGGTGCAGTGAGGTGGAATGGCATGAGCATTATGGCTAACAACCCAAAGGCACATCCCCAATGCCTGTCGGTCTCTGCAGGGTGGGGGTGGTAGTTGGCATTAGGGTTGGAAACATTAATGCCTCAGTAAGGAAATAAATCTGGGAGGGGCAGTGAATGTCACCTACTTTGATTTCAGGAAAGCCTTTGATGCTGACCAACATAGAAGGCTGATATAACAAGATGGGTAGTCTGGCCACATGGCACAAGTTGATACACTGGGTAAGAAATTGGCTGAAGGACAGAGGACAAAAGGTGGCAGTAATGGGATCCAATCCGGGGAGAAGGTGATGGCCAGTGGGGTACCTCAGGTATCAATCCTGGGACCAGTCCTATTCAATGTCTTCATTACAGACATCGTGGAAGGGCTAGAAGGAAAGGTCTGTGGCTGTCTGCAGATGACACTAACATCTGTGACAGAGTGAATACTCCAGAAGGGGTGGAGAAAATGAGCAGACACATGGAGAGGCTTGAAAAATGGTCTAAGGAGTGCCAATTGAGGTTCAATGCAAAGAAGCGCAAATAATGCACCTGGGAAGAGGGAAATCTGGGGAAGGTTACTGGATGGAGGTGAGGTGCTGATGATCACCAAGGAAGAAAAGGACATAGGAGTTATCAGTTCTGATGATGTTATGGTGTCAGAACAGAGCACAAATGTTGCAAGGAGGCCCAGTGGCATGCTTGGGTGCACAGGCAAAGGTATCACCAGCAAAAGGTGTGAAGTGGTGATGCCATTGCATAATGCACTAGTGAGCCCTGTCCTACAGTACTGTGTGCAGTTCTGGGGGCCGCAACTGCGCATGGACATTGACAGGGTGGAGCCAGTCCACAGAAAGGCAACCAAGATTCTCCATGGCTTGCAAAACAGAACATATCAGGACAGATTAAAGGACCTCAATATGTACTCACTGGAGGACAGGAGGGAGAGGGGGAACATGATACATGCATTCAAGTACCTCAAGGCCATACACAAGGTGTAGGGGTGGACATCTTCCAGTGCATCAAATGATCGGCATTGACAATGCTTGTTTAGTTTAGGTATGACCTGGGCAGCACAAGTGTAAAATCCCTGTAGGGCTCCTTTAAGCCATCTGGTTAGTTCTGCTGATCAGAGGGTTCTAAAATGGAATTTGGAACTCTGGCAGCAGCATGACCCATGACTAGGAGTGCTGCAGTTGAGATTTGATCTTAGAGTCAGTTCAGAGTTCAGTTCGAATGAGTCAGTCGGTGATCTGTCTATGGGCAGACCGAGTGCCAGGGGGAGCCCCCCTCTTTTCCTTTTTGCCCTTGTTTGGTAATTGCATGGTCAGGATGCTGGATTGTGATGGCTGCCATGTTCTGTGTAATGCCCCAGAGGGGGTGAATTATTCAAATTTCCTGTGGGACTGGTAACAGTGAGTAGCTACTGGGACCACCCCCATCTGTAAGATTTGTGTAAAAGTGCTGCAGAGGAATGGTCTAGTCAGGTAATCGCCCTCCTACAAAGGGTGAGGACTGTCGTCATATTGCGGGTGGGGTAGGGTTACACAAACATTTTTCTTCCTGCCAATGGCAAAAATCTTTTAAAATGGGAAAAGGGAAAAGGAGTAGAGTATATTTTAATGCTCCTTCTGAGTCGATTCCTTTAAAATGTTTTTTTAAATTTTTATTTATCTTTGTTGATTTGACTTGCAGTACCTGGCCATGGTCATCTGCTCTACCTCTGGCTAGTCCTGGTCACTGTCTGTGCTGCTCCTTTGTTTTGCCTGTCTCAGAGTGCTAAACTGGTCCCTAACTCTGTCTCTGCCTTCATTTGTGGTGGTCTTGGCCCTAGCCTTCTTTTAGTTGATACCTGCCTGGTACCGCAGTAGCCTAGCTCTAGGTCTCCAGTGGCCTAGCAGCTGGTGAAGCCTGCCTCATGCCTTGCTTCAGACTTGTCTTCCAGGTTCTCAATCCAATGTGACTCCAAGCATGCTCAGGCCTGTGTTTCTCAAAATAATTAATTGGTTATTGCAGCAATATTACCTGTCATGATAACAGTAGTGAGAGCAATCTGCCTGGCTCACTCCTTCCTTCCTTTCTTCCTGGCTCAATCAAATGTTTGGGACTAAAAATCAAACTTTTGGTTCTACACAAACTGCCAAGGGTTCAACAAGCTTCACCTCTCCCCTGTGTGCACATGTGTGCGCGCACACACACACAGACACATGCACACACACACACACATATAGAATTTGACAGCAGATAAGGATCGCTTTGGCCCACCTAGTCTGCCCTTTTTCCCCTACCTATATTGTTACCACATACTGTACTTGATCTACTGCTCTTTCTTCCTCCCCCCTTCCTTTTCACTATGATTCCCTTATGCCTATCCCATACATTCTTGAACCCCACCACCTTGGCTGGAAGATTGTTCCAGGAATCCACAACTCTTTCTGTGAAGAAGTGCTTCCTAACATACTACATTAAAAAAAAAAACAATAAAAATAATGTTTGCTGGCTCCTGGCACTGAGCTAGGAGCCCACACTTTCTTTTATACCATGCTTCCTCCCTAGCCCACCCCCAGGCCACCACAGAAGTTCTCCTTCTTCCGTAACCTGGGTGGAACTGCTTTGGGAGCTGGGTCAGCAGAATGATCACCAGTTTTTAAAATTTAGTGGCAAAAATCTGCTTTTAGTGGCAGTCATTTCTATGGCCATCTGACTTACAAAATTGGTAGCCAAGTCAATTGCCTTTTATTATTTCAGCTAACTGACTGCTGTTGTCTGTTGTCTATCTCCTCACTCCTGCAGCTTTCTAGCTCCCACGTGCAGGTGCCTTCAGAGATGCAAGATCTCTCTCTTTCTCTCTCTCTCTCTCTCTCTGCACCTACTGTAGCAGACTGATCAAGGAATTTGAAGGAAATGACTATTTTTCTGTAAGCTTCTCAGTCTCTTCAAATAAGTCCTTAAAAGTACTCACTAGTCTCTCTTTTTCTGTCTTCTAAATAGTAATTGTAAGACTTGTTTTTCAGTTTAATCAAACTATATTTTCAGTTTGGCCTTACGAGTGAAGTCCTTGAAAGGCACAGTGTCAATAACTCTCTGTCTTTGTCTCACTCAGTCCTAAAGAGGACTTAATTTCTATTAAAAATTTTCAAGGCAGCACTGAACAGTGCTACTCCATCGAGCTTCACAAAAAAAAAAATCCTTAAAAGGACTTTTAATTATTCTTTTGATTGAGTCTCTTCTCTTGCTGACACACACAGACCACCTGTGCTCTCTTCTCTCTGGCTGCATGGACAGTGTGATGAGCTGCAGTGTAATTTCTGTATCACTGCAGCCCCCACATGATCTCATTGTAGGCCCTGGTATTAAAAGAGATGAGATTTAATATAATATTACTTATCCACTTTTATGGGTAGGATGCAAATCTCTAGTGCAGACTTAGTCTGTCTGATTATTTTCATCAAAAACAAAAAAAGTCTTTGGGGCACCGTAAAAAATTTTGGGCTTCAATAAAATCTTGAAATGACCCCCTAAGTAAAGAATCAACTGACATTACTTTTTACAGTGCTGTAGAGTTAAAACAGCCATTAGAAATCTGTGATGCATTCTTGAATAAGTTCACTGACCTGTCATGATTTAGAATAAAATCTGAAGATTGTGCATTGAAAAATAAGTTTACTTCTATAGTATCCATTACTTCTCAGACTTTGCCATAGTAAGCCTCCCCTAAGTCACAGAAAAGATCTTAAGCCTCCCTTAAATACTGAAATAATCTGAGTCGTCCCATAGAAAAATAACTTACTTTGTACAGTCCGTCAGAAATAAAGAGAAACTCCTTTGAGTAGTTGGCTCTCATTTTATTCAGCTTATTATAACCCCCCCCCCTTTCCGGTAACCACCTCCCCTGGCCAGCTGACATGCCCTGCTATTTTGACTCTCAAACCATTATTACTCCTTGTTGCAGTACTTTTATGGGTCAGACTGCTTTTTCCTTCCGTTTCTCTTCAATGTGGAATAACCTTCTTACCCTCCTTTGCTTCTCCCCCTCTTACCTCGCTCTTATGCAACTTTTCAGGGATCCTTTTTCTCCCTCCTGTTCTTGCTCCTAGTACAGTACCTCTCTGCTTATCCCCTATATTTGGGCTATTCTACCACCTGTATATTTGGTCAATTGTTACATCTCAGAATTTGTTCATTGTTCCTATTTGTTTGCACCATTGTTCGTTGCGTAGCACATTACTGTTTTACAGTTATCGTTTGAATTGGTTCAACTCCCTACTCTTCATCGGCTACACCTGAAAGAAAAACCTTGGCTCAATGTGCCTTTCCTGGTCACCGATTTGTAAAAAAATCATAAATTCACCTACTGTTATCCTCTTTGAGTTTGCCTCATCTCTTCACACAAAACATCTAAGACTCAAAATTTAAATACAGTACTTTTTCAGACCTGCTTCAGCCTCCTCTGGAACAGGCTGCAGCCTCCCTTGGGAGGCTGGCCTCACTATTTGAGAAACTCTGTTATCTGTACCATTGGCTGGTAACATACCTCCTTTTTATTTTCATAGAATAAAATCATCCCAGGTTCTTAAGTTGCTGAAACAAATGTCCACAAACAAAAGTGCAGTTCAGGATGGATTGGAACCAAGATTTCTAAAACTTGTTTCTGCAGTTATATATTTGCCATTGACTGCCAATTTCAACTTATCCTTGATAACTGGGGAATTTCCACAGTTATGGAAGGACACCATGATCAACCCAAATCCCACGTCAGGTTCTCCAGCTGATTTAGATAACTACCATCCAATTTCCATATTGTCACCTTTAAGCAAGCTGCTTGAAAAACTAGTTAATGATCAGTTGGTTGACTGTCTGCAGGACTATGGTCTCTGCTCTCCCTATCAGCAGGGATTTTTTAAATCGCTCAGCACTGGCACTGCCTTGGCTGAATTCACTGACCATGGCAGTAGGGTCATGGATTCTGGTAAGCTTACTGGTAGTGTTACCTTTGACATTGTTGATTATGCCTTGCTGCTCAGGACATTGGGGGGCATGGGCCTGACAGAGTTACCTTGCTCCTGGTTTCAAAGTTACCTAACTGATCGATTGCTTAAGGTTTCCAATGGTGGATTTCAGTCTAGAACCCATGGTCATGAGCAAGGAGTGCCTCAGGGTTCAGTTCTGGGGCCTCTTGTTGTTTTCATTATGTACAGATGCTATTCCCACTACATTAGCTTTTACCAAATCAGTTTTGTATGCAGATGATATTATTATCTATTTCAGTACCTTTTCCATTAATGAGATCAACTCAGCTTTAAATTCAGATTTTGTAATATTGAATTCTTGGCTTTTGCAATCTCAGCTCTCTTTAAATACTAAACAAATGCAACACATGATTTTTGGTTCAAAACCTAAAGTATCAAAATGCAAACCTTTAGAGTTTTTTGATTTGAACAGCACTCTTTTAGAGCAGGTCACAGAGTTTAAATACTTGAGGGTTTTATTGGATCCATCTGTAACTTATTCCCTTCATATAAAGATCACCAGCAGGAAAGTAACTCAAAAACCTGGAGCACTGTTTAAACTAAAAAGTTGTTTAACACAGGAAGCTAGATATTCTATTGCAACAGCAATAATGTTGCCACAGTAAACTACAATTCTTGTGTGTTCACTAATCTATCCTGCACTGATTTAACCTTGATTACTAAAACATTTAATTGAATTTGCCGCTTTGCCCTGCAAATGCCATACAGCACACATCATTTTGTGCTGTATGCTCAGACTGGCTGGTTACCATCTAGACTTAGCTTTTTGTATTACCTGTGTTGTGCGGTATCCTGTGATAATGGCGACTCAAAAATGGCGACTGTAATAATAGCGACGCAAAAAGGGTGAATAGCATATTTAGCGACTGTACATTAGAATGAGCCATCAAAATAGCGACTTTCGGTGTTAGGGAAAAAACAGGCCGAGGCCTGAGAGAGATCAATCCTTTATTAAGTACGAGATGCAAAGGGAATCATGGCTTGGAATTATGGCTGGAATTGAAAACTATAGGTTAGACCACGCAGGTATTCTGCTGTTGTTCTGGACCTATACTGTGCAACAATTGATGCGATCCTCAGATTTTGATCCTTGTATTTTCTTTTCTTTCCAGCAGTGCCCACATTTTCCGTACCAGATAATATCTGTGTAAGCTTCAGCTCTGTAAGCTGTTGCTCTTCCCACAGGCAATCAATGAGCCTCCAGACGCTTGGATGACCAGCTCCTAGCCTTGAATCAAAACCCCTGTGCCAGCTTTCCACAGTGTTATTTCATTCTCTCCAGTCCATCACATGTTGTAGTGTAACAATCCCATAGGTCAAATGGGAATTTAGGACTTCTGCATCCGGATCTACCATGCAGTCTACCTAGCTAGGTATCCTCATAGTGATCAAGCAGGGGCTGTAGTAGCTCTTCATTTTCCACATAAAACTGAAAGTCCTTCATTTCTTTGAACTTGCATATTACGTCCTCAGGGGGGGAAGAAATGCCAATGAAAGCAGCATTCTTAAATTAAGTGCGAACTCAGGGTCCACACAGTACTGCTTCTCCACATCTGGACATTTCTGGATTTTATGCCAGACTGACTGTGCAAAATGAAAAAAAGCACCCTCGCAACTGTGTAGCAGGGAACACAGTTTTGAATGCAGTAATAGCTGCCTTTTCAAAATCCATGATGGCATACAATGGACTAGAAATTACAAGTTTCTTTAGTTCTTCAAAGACCCGGACATACTCGTTTGTGGTACGGGAACACATTAAAACATATGCAGATGGAATCACAGCACCAGAATGCACTGCATGAATGGTATAGAGTTGATTGAACAAAGCAGGACATGATTTGAATGTCCCATCTAGCATCCAATTACTGCTTTCGTGTAGCATGCGTAAATTATTTTCTGTTGCAAACAGTGTTATTCTGTCTAGTTTAGCACCACTGTCAAACATTAAAAAACATTCTCCATTGCTTAACTGTGTAAAATCAGGCGGAATTACAAGGCCAATAACTGATGATGGTGTTGCAGGACATCCCCTTTCCTGCTGCCTTATGCGCTGCACTGTGCACTTGATAAGGCTAATTCCAGGTAGCCTACCACTGACTGCTTCAGAAGAACTTGCAGTACACCCTACAACTACCTGGGATGTGGTCTCCTCTGTACTCCTAGCACGAGACCTTACATCAGCCATAACCTGTCTAACCCCAACTTCACCAACATCTGCAACATGATTGTGCTTGCTAATAGTTGCAACAGCAGTATCCCCTGAGGTATGCAACTGTGCAAGACACTTGTGCTTGTGGTATTCTGCACAGCACCAGTACACTTTTTTGGCCTCTCTCTTTATCTGTCTGGTACAAAAAGCCAGAAAACAGCAACAATGGCTTACCTTTCTGGCTAGTAACATATTCCACTGACATGCTGCAGTTTGACTCTTCGATCTACTAATTAAAATCTGCAGAAACAATGCGGAAGTGAACCAAGGCATTTAACAGAGTTCTGACCAATCATGCAGCATGTTAGTGATTTAGTGAGCATGATAGGCAGTGACTGTAAAGCCAGTAGGAAAAGCAGTGTTTACTTGTTTTTTTTACTGACTCAGGTAAAACACCAGTTTTCGCTATGTTAACTGCCGCGTTATAATGTAGTGTCGTTATATATGTAGTCGCTATTCTATCTTCGCCGTTTTTGAAGTCGCGGTTTCTTTTTCGCGATTATCACATAGAACCTGTTGTGCGATTGATAAAACTATGAGAATGGAAATTGCCTCTCCTTTATATGCACTATTTGATCCTAAAAAGGCATGCAGGGTTTCAAGACCAAATTCAGATCCTCTGTTGTCAATCCCAAAGATTTCTACATCAACGGGAGAGCGTGCTTTTCAGTACATGCTGCAATCTGGTTCAAGGTCAGTTGGCATTCATCTGTATCTCCCTTCCCCGGGTCATGCCTGAAAATAGGCAGAATTTGTCTAGTGCACTTACCTGATCAACAAAAACTAAATAAATAAATTAATCAATAAATAAAAAATGTTGGGATAACTTCCCATTCATATGACAAAACGTAGAAAATCACATGGTTTTTAAATCCCATTTAAAGTCTCATTTGTTAGGGCAGATACATTGTAAATGTTTTTAACTACTCAAATCTGCTGCTAATTTATATTTTGCAGCATTATGTGATGTTTTGCTATTTGTATGTTGTATTATATGTTATTAATTTTATCATCTTTAGCTGCTATTATCACGGCTCTGGGTTGTTCCTTAAAAGGGCTATTGCTCAGTGTAATTACTTACCCTGTGAAAAAGGTAAATAAAAATAAATAAATAAGGCTTGATATCAGGAAGGGCAGCTCACAGCTGCATCACCACACCTGCCTTTTCCGAATGGTGTGTCTGAGCATGCAGGTGTGATCCCATCTGGCATCTGCCTACCAGAAATCTGACAGCAGCTGCAGCAGCACTGTTAACAGGATTTCAAGACTAGCAATAAAGTGTAGGATCAGGCCTGTGCATCTGCTTAATAGCTCCCATAGAAAATTGCCATGGTGGTGATCTATAAACAAAACCAGGTAGATAAACTCAATTGCAAGGTCACATTTGGTGACCTGCCAACCTAATTTGTCTCCACCATCCCTAACCCATACCTTCAAGACATGAAAATGCAGTACATAGAAACCACACAAAGATGAGGGTTCTGCAATTTATGAGGGTGGATTTTAAAGGAATGGGAAACTGCCTCAGAAACCGTCTAGTAGGAGAGGATTGACAGGGATGAACAGAGGAACAGTGCAGAAAAAAAGGAGGATATAATTAAGGCAACTAGCCTCTGTGTGAAGGATCTGAGCAAAGGCAAAAGAGAAAAAATAAAGACCATTATGGTACTCTAGGGAAGTGGCCATGGTGGTGAAAGAAAAGAGGGTGCCATTCAGCAGGTACAAAAATCTGCAGACAGAGGAACAGAGGGAGGTGTACCAAGTAAAACAGATGAAAGACGGTAAGGCAGTGAAGAGAGCAAAGGTGCAGACAGAGGAATGGATAGCCAAAGGGGAAGGTAAAGGGGATATGACTTTCTTCAGATACACAAGCAAGAAGAGGAAAGCAAGGGGATGGACAGTGAAAATAAGGAGGATGCCAGAGGAAGACTGTGCAGAACAGAATCAAGAAAGAGCAGGCATCCTAAACAGGTACTTTTGCTCACTTTTTCACGGGGGAGACCTCAAAAGCAGCAGAAACAGTGGCATGGTGGTGGACAAAGTAAATTTTCAGAGTAAAGAGTCCTGAAGGGACATGCAGCTCTGAAAGTGGACAAAGCCATGGGACAGGATGTAATACACTCAAGGGTGCTACAGGAACTTAAGGAGATTCTTGCTGCACCACTGACAGCCTTATTCAACAGCTCACTGGAAACAGGCATAGTTCCAGAGGACTGGAGGAGAGCAGACATGGTCCTGCTCCATAACAGTGGCAGCAGGGAGAAGGCTCACAACTATAGGCTGGTCATTCTCACATCAGTGGTGGGAAAATGAATGGAAACCTTGTTAAATGAAAGTTAAGTAGAGTATTTTGAATCCAGTGGGTTACAAGACCAAAGGCAGCATGGACTCATGGGGTGGGGAGGTCAAGTTAGATGAATCTGAATGATTTCTTTGATCGGGTGACCAGGGGAATAGATAAAGGGAGGGCAGTGAACATAGCATATTTGGAATTTAGCAAGACCTTTGACACAGTGTTACACAGGAGACTGATAAAGAAATTGAGCAGCCTAGGGCTGGGATTAAAGGACCTACCATGGGTAAGACACTGATTAATGGTAAGTGACAGATGATAGTGGTTGATGGCACTCACTCTAATGAGGGCAGAGTGACCAGCATGGTACCGCAGAAATAAGTACTGGGACCTGTCCTTTTTAATGTCTTCATAAGTGACATCATGGAAGAACTAAAAGGGAAGTTATGGCTTTTTGCAGATGGCATCAAAATCTGTAATTAGATGGATACTCAGGAGGAGGAGGAGAGAATGCATACAGCCCTTGGGAAACTCCAGGGGTGGTCAAGGGCATGACAGCTGGGGTTCAGTATCATAAATTGCAAAACGAAGTCAGCTATGTGGTGCTCAGTAATGGGAGATCATGCTGGCATTCTGGTGACCCAGATTAACCCCACATCCAGGATGCCTGCAGCAGAGGTCAGCAGAGATGGTGAAGAGTATTCAATGGACACTCTCCTCCTGGGTGGAGAGAGGCTTACAGTGCTGTACTCTAGCAGCTCCTGATGGTAGCTAGTGGTGGTGCTGGTGCAAGCATGGATGATCACACACTGTCAGGCACCCCCCAGGCCAGACGTGCACGTGCACAACCACTGGGGAGGAGGGAAGACAGGACACAAACAAGGAAGATATCACACTGGTACACTGGATGATGGCCCTTCTGCCTCTTCCCACACCTGGATCCTCCCCGATGTGCTTGATGGTCAAGATGCCTCTGGGTGCCACAGCAAGACTCCTCCACTATGTTATGGCAAGGCTCCCTGATGGGGACGGGCCAGCCAATGGAGAGGGGTAGTAAGGAGTTCATAGGTGTATGTTCCATGACATCAGTCAGTGGAGGACCCCCAGAGGGACAAGCCGGCTCCGAGCTGTCCAGACATCTGGAGTGGATGTGTGCCCCAGCAGAGTGTCATCAGGGGTGAGACTGGTAGGTGAAAAGAGGTTGTACAATGTTGCCTGAAGGTGAGGGGTGCCAGAGGGAATGGACAGAGGAACCAAAAAAAAAAAAAAAAGTAAAATCATGCACGTAGAGCATAGAAACCCAATAGATGAGGATGGGATGTGGGGGCAGTTCTGACAGTCACTAAGCAGGAAAGGGACCTTGAAGCTATTATATCTAATGACCTCAAAGTGGCAGGGCAATGTAATAAAGTAGTTGATAGGGTCAGCGGGATCCTCAGATAAATAGGGAAACGTATCACCAGCAGGAGGAGGGAGGTGATGTTACCACTGTATCGCTAACTAGCGGGACCCCACCTGGAGTATTGTGTCCAGTTCAGAATGCTGTACCTCTCAAAGGGCATAGAGAGGGTGGGGGCAGCAGAAAGGAAGGCAACTAAAATTCTGTAGGGGTTGCATGAGAAGCCCTACAAGGTGAGACTGAGGGATTCCAACATGTACAGCCTAAAAGAGAGGAGAGCGAGAGGGGACATGATAGAGATCTCATTGGGGTGAACAAGGTACAGGAGGGGAATCCCCAAAAACATAGAAACAGAATTAGATGGCAGATAAGGACTGCTTGGTCCAACCAATCTGCCCATTTTTCCCTGCCTATCCTGTCACGGCAGATCCCATTTGATCTCCTGCCCCCCCCCTTACTTTTCTACTAAGATTGCCTTGTGCCTATCACATGCATGCTTGAAATCCAGCAGTGTTTCACCCTCACCACCTCCACTGTTCCAAGCATCCACCACTCTTTCGGTGAAGAAGTACTTCTTCACTTCTTTCCGAGATTTTCCCCTTCT
Organism: Neoceratodus forsteri; assembly: GCA_016271365.2. Taxonomy (NCBI): domain Eukaryota; kingdom Metazoa; phylum Chordata; order Ceratodontiformes; family Ceratodontidae; genus Neoceratodus; species Neoceratodus forsteri. Next base: position 1,266,642,204 of record CM057449.1, on the reverse strand, counting down.
ACCTTCATTTCATGTCCCCTTGTTTTTGTGCATCTTTTCCTCTAAAAATACTCCTCTCTTGTATCTTATTTAATCCTGAGAGATATTTATAGGTCTCTATCATACCCCCTTCCCTCTCTCTTCCAGGTTGTACATATTCAGGTCATTTAATTTCTCCTTGAAGGGCTTCTGTTGCAGCCCCTGCACCATTTTAGTTGCCCTCCTCCAGAGAACCTCCACCCTGTCTATATTCTTCCTGAGGTATGGTCTCCAGAACTGGCCACAGTATTCCAGGTGGGGTCTCATCAGTGATCTGTACAGTGGCAACACCTCCTCCCTCTTTCTGCTGGTGATGCCCTCCCAATGCACCCCAGCTTCTCACTCAAATGAGAAACAGCGCCAGGACCAGAGGGCATGTGATGAAACTGGAAAGGGGGATGTTTAAAGCAGACAGTACTGTGAGGAAGTAGTACTTCACTTGAAAGAGTGATGGGCACCTGGAGCAGACTGCCAGCAGATGTGGTAGAAACAAAAACAGTAAGGGGTGTCAAGCATGCGTGGGATAGACATAGGGGAATATTAGTGAACAGGCAGGGAAGAGGAAGGGTCACTGGAGACTAGTTAGGGTTTGCAGAGACAGACTTGGCAGGGACCATCTGGGCAGACTGGGTGGGCCAAGTGGTCCTTTTCTGCTGACAGATTCTATGTTTCTAAACATTTCATCATGTTTACTCCCTCTTTGTCCCCTATTCTCAGTTGAGGGGCAGTATCTATCAATTTTCTATCTTTCTTTCTATCTATCTATCTATCTATCTATCTATCTATCTATCTATATCTATCTATCAATTGTATCTTTTCCCAACTAACTCATTTGGTCCCTCCTTCCAGCCTGCCCACTCCGTTCAAGAGACAGTAGACATAGGAGCAGTGAAGAGCAGGCCCAATAGGGAGGGGTTGGAGCAGCTGCATCTTCAATCTCTGTAGGTAGTCTGATTGGTCACTATATCTTTTTGCAATCAAAGATGCAGCTCTTTCACCCTGTCTGTCTTGTTCATTTGTCTGCTTGCTCCTAAAATACTAGCTGTTGAATGTAGCAGGCATGCTGGAGTGGGTAATGAGTGAGTTAACTGGAAAAATATGGATACTGGTGCCCCCATCATAGAGGTGAGGATCACGAGGGGGCTACAATATTAAAAGTATGCACTTAAGAGTCTTGTGGTGGATTCAGGAAGGCAGACTGAAGTTCCCTATGCTGCACAGCTCTATCATAAGTTTCATCTCGTGGAGTTCAGGTGAGAGAACCATGAAGCAGAGCAGTTCTGTCTACCCAAACTGTGCGAAATGATGCTCTCTTAAGCCATAAGAGACATTTCTCACAGCACATATAAACTTACAGTAAATCACTACAATTAGCTAAAATACAGTATAATATAACCCCCCCTACAAATTGGGATTTACTGTGTTGTCTTCCTGGGTTCTCTAATGCCCACTGTCAAACTGGTGTCCTGTTTGCAGTAGTTCTATTTGTTTACGTGAGAGTGTTTTAGCGAGTCTCTGCACCTGTCTCTTTAAGAGAGCACCTATTCTAGGTTTGGAAAATCAGTCTAGGCTGACTCTGAGTAATTAAGGCTTGTGACCAGCCAGACCATCTGTTATATTGCCCATTTCTGCAGTCGCTATATGCTCAGAAGGAACCCTGTTAGGAGATGTGATTATTTGCTGTTTATCTGTATAACAATAATGATAGAGAAGTTTGTCTAACCTGCTTTCAATTGCAGCTTGAGCATTTGAATAGGATCCACCTTTTTGGTTCTGGACTTCCAGTGTTGGACCAGTAGAACCTCTAGGATCTAAAATGGAGACTTTCCCCAGGGGCCTTGTGGGTAGTAATTCTGTAGCTTTTGTAGTTTTAACTGTTGGCACCTAAACTGGCCTGGAGGGGGAGCCCATACTGTGACCGACAGTTCCCTCAGCCAACAGAACCTTTGGGATCACAGGGGAAATCCCCAGAACTGCCTGAAGCAGTAGTCAGTTGAGAGTTGGAGGTTGAAGAGTGAACAGCTCAAGCTGTCGAGCAGCTGCTCCTAGGAGGAGCATTGGAGAATCGGCGGGAAGGCTCTGTTGGCCTGCTTGCCACATTCTCCTGCCTTTGAGCTGCCAGTGCAGCAATTGGACTGTTCCATTGGCCAGTGTACTTTGGCAGTGGAAAGAAAGAATAGAATTGTGATGACTGAGGTCTTGGACCAAAGACTTGCTCCAGAAGTGATCGGCCCACCTGAGGAAAGAAAATAGCCTCAGGGAGAAAGGTTTGTGCAATAAAGCTGTAATTAGCAACTGGACTGTATCCGAACTGTGGCTTGGAAAAATAGATGATTTAAGTGTGCTGAATGTGTTTCGTGGATCGTGAGTTGGTTCCCCATGGTGAATCCTGTTACTCTCGCTGGAGGCTTTTCCAGCAAAAGATCACAAACTCTTGTAGAACTGTCAATCCTGCTTGGGCCTTGCCATCTCAGCCTAAGCCACTGCCAACAGTTCAGAGATCATCTCGGTGAAATATCTGCCTGGGGATTTGGCCTCTTTCTCAATACCATAGAACAGGTAGCGACCACCAGGAGTGAGCCATGTAGGCCCTGCTTCCCCTTGCCCACCAGATCAATGCCATGAGGTCTTCATCTCACCTGTCCTACACCATGGTCTGGGTAGAATGAGTACAAATCAGGTTAGCTTCCTGCAACAACAGCTGCAAATCATTGTGTGCCATCTGATTGTTTTGTTCTGGGTTATTGCAAATGGACTGAGCCATCCAGCTCGGGATTACAATTATTTGGGTTGTGCACATGGATAAATGTTGTCCTTCCTAAGGGCCCCAACAACAGCTGCAGCACCGGCCACCTTGGGCAATGCTCCCGGCTAGCCTGCATAACACACTGGGTACCCAGGTTTGTGGGACTACTAACATGGGACTTATAGTGCATGCTGAACGAGCCTAGATTAAATCAAGGTGTCAATCATTCTATCAGATTCATGCCCCTTCCTTGTTCATTCCCCTGAGTAAATCAGATTACTTTGTTTCATGTTTAACCTGGCTAGTGTGCATATTATTAGTTGGGTTACAGTGGTAATAGTGTATTGTTGCATTGCTGGCCTTACTTTCTAGGGGGTCTCCAGGGCTGTTGCAGCTGATCCAGCACTGGTGGTAAGTGCAAGGGGTGTAAGCATATCATTATTGTTATTCAGTGGATGTGAATGTTCTATGGTGATACGGTTTAGGCCACTAGAAGGGTTGGTGGGTGGTTATAGTGTCCTGGAGGGCTATACCAAAGCAGTTGAAGCGACTCACCATGTTTTACTGATCTTCAGATGGTCCCTGTCTGTCAGTTGTCTGACGTTCTGATGCTGAACCGCAATGCAGGTTTAATAAGCATATTTAAAAATGTTGTTTTTAAACTCATTTTTGCTCCGTGGCTGTCCGCCCTCTGTTTTTCTCCTTTGTCCTTAGTTTGTGCATGTTCGCAACATCCACGTTCCTGAGTGACATCAGCCCAGGGAAGGCGTGCCTACAGTACCTATTTGTCCGCAGTTGCTTATCTGTGGGATGCGACTGAATGGCAATCTTCCTTGTAGCTCTGTGGCACTCATTAATAAAATAAGTATCGCGCTGCCAAACAAAGTCAATGATATTCTGCACTGAGGGGAATACTTTGCTGTGGAGGAACATAACTGCTAATATCTCCTGACTGCATGTTTTGTGTCGATTTTGCTACAAAAGCATTTACTGGAGCACATTGTCTGGGTATCTTTGCACTGTGCACAGATACTGGCACATAATTCATCGAAATACAGGTGGTTCGTTTTATTAGTTTCTTAGCAATTAGGTCAGTTTGTGGTGTTCAAGTGGCAAATTGTGCATCAAAACAGTAATAAAGTGCTGTTTTGCATGTTACAGCTTTGATTTCTGACTGCTTTCAGTTGTCGGTCGTCAGTCACCAAGTTATTTGGGAGAAAACTGAATGGGTACAGTTGATTAATTTTACACAGTTGTGGACTGTCCTGATCAATTAAAGTGCGACTTAAATACTGTGCTGATGTGGATATCATATTCTTTGTCCCAGTTACTGCCAGTGCTGGTAAGTAGCATTCCCACATAAGCATCTTTCATTTGTGATAATTGAATAGCAAACAATGTCATATGCTTTCCACTGGAGAAATGCATCTGCTCCTGATTTGGAATCAGATTGTGTTTTGCATGCCTTTTTTTAGCATGCTATTTCTGGCTCCAGCTTCACATATTGCGTAACAAGAACAGTGGTGCACTGCCCTTGCTTTTGATGTGACTGTGGCAAGCCAGCACCAGGAAACTAATGGTCCCAGACTCTGATTACCATGATACTAATATTTACTACTCCCATTCTCAGTTTTTCCTTGTACAGGGTGGTGGGTATGGTTCTTGGTGCTTGTTTTCCATGGTGTCTCGCTGGGATGTGACTCTGTGTGTGTGTGTGTGTGTGTGTGTGTGTGTGTGCATGTTCCAACCTATAGCTTTCATGCTTCATGCATCAAAAAGAGTACATTATGAACAAACACTGTGGGATCAGTTGGTGTGCTCCACAGGGTGCTAATGTGCAAAGTGGCACTGGTCCCCTGCATATGTTACCCGATCCCACGTTTGACTCAAGTCAGAAATCCATACATACCCACACCCAGATACACATTTGTGGCAGCAACATCTATTGTTATTACTGCAGCTGCCATGTATTTGCACCTAACACACATATAAGTTGGGGCGACTTCTCATACGAAACTGTGGATGGCATTGAGTGGTAATGGTGAGCTGTGTGTTGGTATGCTTGTCAGAAAGCCATGGATCAGGTCAAGTATGCAGGGGAACAGTACCACTGTGTACAGTAGCACTCTGTGGTGCCATACACCACAACTGAACCTCATATCCTCTGTGCATAAGGTATTCTCTTTGATGCAGATCTCCAGAGTAGTACAAGTATGCCCTGACCACACCCCACATCCCCCAACCCCCCCCATACACACAACTCAAAAGGGACAGCCAGGGAGAAAAGCCCCAAGAACATTACAGCAGTATCTTGTTCTGGGGAAAAATATGAGCAATCATATGCAGACGGATGTGCATAGCATAGTAGTACAGAAAAATAAATGAAAAGAATTATTAGATGGGAATGAGAATGGAGACCCAATTGTGAGCATAACAGTGATCTGTGTGTTGGTAAAGGTTGCTGTCCAGTCCTGGGGTCAGAACTAGTGATGGGGCAGTCACTGTCCCAGGGCATGGGGTGAAATGGATGATGAGCTATTATGCTGGACCACAATGTACTTTTGCACAGACCGACACATTGGGGCCTCCGGGGCAATAGCACTAACACCAGGACAGGTGCCACCGATCTTAGTTTGAGATTAGGATCCGGAGAAAATATCTTGAATGTAACCCACCCATCCACCCAAAAATTGTCATTGCCAGTAACCTTCCTACCAGTGAAGAGAGACACGTCACTGATAGCATTGTAGCTGTCTAGTAGTGACTGAGTGAATATACAGCTGGCACCTGCCTTGACCACATGATGCTGTGGCCAAGTTTGGTAGCATCATTCAGCACCAATTACCAATAATAAGTTGCTAGCAGATACTGATAGTGTGTGTCACTGCACTGCATCAATAGTGTGCAGCGCATGTCATCACTCATGGGCTGCAGGCTGGCTGCACAATGGAGAAGCACAGTATGTACTTCGAGAACATAAACAGCAATTTTGCATGGGTTACAGTGTTGCAAAACAAAGGTTTGGAGATGTGCAGAAAGATAGGTCCAGGGTGTAACACGTACTACTGCTACGTGCATCATTTTAGAATAATGTTTAAAAATATAACTACTTTTTGTCATGCTCACAGTCTGTAGCAGAACCCAAAACAGATAACATGATAATTTAGGGGGCTTTTTAGAGTTTGGAACTCATATTCTCTATTACTTCCTGTGCCAGTACTTCTAGATGCTACACTTGAAAGTATTGGATTGTCCATAGGTTTGCAATGCAGCTTGTTCGTGGTGTATGTTGGGGTGGGGAGGAGGTTGCAAGGAGAACAGATTCCTGATTGTTGCTTGATTTTTGTGCCATCAAGGGGAGTCCATAACTTGCAGACTTGCAGAACACCGAAGGGGTGTTGCATCGCGGAGGACTGCCATAATTATGCAAAGCCTAGTGTGTGATAACCATAATGTGCCATGCCTTGACACTTCCCATGCATAGAGAGGCATATTTGTTAATATTGATTATTGCAGCAGCCTTGTCTTTTGCCACAGTGCTTAGTGACTGCACATACTGTAGCTTGCCAATGTGGCGGATAACCATCATTCGAGTGTACTGCCCATATACAGATCTCTATGTTACATCACGATGAAAAAATGAGTCCCGCATGGTTCAACAAATACATCCAAGACCATCTGAATACATAGACTGCTAAGTGGAGTTAGATGCTGGCGCACCTGGATCATGTGCAGTCTGTGCAGTAGTGACCACTTGTTGAAAATACAAGTCTGCTGCAATACCTGTAATACCAATTAACAAAGTGCCTCTCTATCTGATTATGATGTGTCCAGACATGGCACCGCATCAGCATGAATAATACAGTGCATGGGCAACATAACTGGAATCAGCAGTGCATGACTGGAAAGTTCCCAGTACTTCTGTCACTAAATTCCGGGACTGTGCATCGGTATGACTTTGTCACACTGGTAAACAGGTGTTGTCTCTTCTATATACATCCAGTTTGATGAAGCAAACTCTGATAACAGAAGCAGACACCTTGACCCCCCCCCAACCCACAGACACACACTCACCAAACCCCATTCCCGCATATTAATTGATTGTCAAGGGTGAACTGTACAAGTACAGGCTCAACAAAGTATGAAATCATAACAGGACAACAAATAAGACTTAAGGAACGTTGTAGGGTGGTCATGGCATAGTTGTAAACAGCTCACAAAACCACGGTTAACCACAGCTATGTAGTCGCCTATCCAGTAATGCTGCTTGCTGCCCCGGGATTGCTGCACAGTTGCTGTGATTCTACCTTTTTGAACCCGGTACTCTTCCTGCCACTGAATGAGTCTGCACCATTGCAAATTACTCAAATTAAATACACAAAAACAAGAGGCAGGTAATATATCAGTTACAGTCATACAGGGGTCTGCAATATAGTGGCTGATAGCAAGAAAAGATTTTTAACATAAATTAGGATGAGACAACACAAGAAACAGAATGATCCAAACCACATTATGCGGTGTTGTTCAGTGACAGACTCGAGCAGGGCACTCAGTACATAAATAGCGATGCCAATGGCTCCTTCTGCAGGGGGCAAACAAGATAGCAAACACAAATGAAATCAGAGATGGCAAAAGGACCATCACTGTGTTCACAATGCTTGGAACGGAGTGCAGGGGTAAATGCTCACGCACCATGGCTAAACTAATACAGGAAACAGATCGTACCACCGAAAGCAGAAAAAGCTAGTTACCAATCCATGTTGTCAAGTCTGCTTTTACTGTCATAATGAAAAGGATCAGGACTGCTGCTACTGCTGCCGGAGCTGCCTCCATTGCTGTTGCTGCTGTCATAGGGGTCGTCCCTATAGGGATCCAGTATGCAGATACTTTCAACTACTGGCACTGACTCAATGTCAAAAAACTCACTATCTGACACATTAATACTGTCCACCTCAGTCCACGAGAAAGAACTGTCTGCCATTGCCGAACGGTAGTGTGGAATGCAGGGACACAGGATAAATAGTGGCCACTAGGTATAGAGTATATACCATATACCTCCTGTGGTGATGTGGCAAAGGTAATCAGTGTCAAAGGTCACCAGATACCTCTTTAAATACACATCATGACAGTTCTGTGATCGCGACAGGGAAAACACATTTTATTGTGCACGAACAGCCAGTATAATTCAACAAAACATTGCGATTTAATTCTATGTGCATTCAGTGACTGATTGCTGCATTCACATAGGACAACTTGGTAAATCACTTTATGCTACCCCAATACCATTTCTTGGGGTGGAGGTACCCATTCACAGAACTCAGGCCCCTCAACCTGTGTATAGCCACTCAGGCAGGGGTAGTAGCCCATAGGATAGTGCCACCTAGGGGTTACATTTTGGAAGCACCGCTGAGATCAGTGCCCTCTAGTGGCCAAAATCAAGAATTACAACTAGAAATTTAATGCGTACCACTGAAGAAGTGGCTGTGCTTCAGTTGGTTGGTTAGTTGGTGTACGGGTCATGACATTGACCCCCAAAATGTTTTAATAATACTAGATATGTCCTTGGGCACTAGCAAAGACATTATAGAGGGGGCACTTTCAAAAACTGAATGTCTTGGAAAAGCTGCAGTGGTAAGGCGATCGCAAGGCCGACTAGGAGAACCAGGAGGCGGGAGAACAACCAGAAAGATCACAGGAAAGCCGGTGACCAAGCCGGAGGCGGCGCTAGCTGAGCCCTACTTCTGATTGGTCCTCCTTCCATTGACTTCTGCTTAAGCTTGCACCTCCAAAACTGGCCGAATAGTGTTCTTTTACTGCAATTTCTCTAAAAAGAGCTGTTTTACCAAATTGTTAAGATTAGGATTTAAACTGTATTTTCTTGTTTAATGCCTGTGATTACAGTCCTTTGGTGGGATTTCTGGTGGGCTAGGCGCTAAAGCGCGAACCCCCAGTCTTTTGTTGTGCAAATTTTTAGCACCCTTTGCAGAATCATTTGATTGCTGCAATTGTGCTTTTGACTGTCATCTCCTCTGTCTCCTCCATTCCAGCGACCTCAAGCACCCAGTGAGCATCGGGGGCTCCAGGCATGTGGCGGCGGCGCAAAACCGACTAGGGAACCAGGAGGCCGGGAGAGACAGCCAGAAAGGTACGGGAAAGCCGCAAAATTTTTGCCCACCCCCTCCCCCTTCTGGGTGTTTCTTTTATACACACCTTCCCGCCGAATCTCCTATCTCCGCCCATAGTCACCTCCTAGCCAATAACCTAGCACCATTCCTCCCATTGCCTCTAGTATTTTTAACCCCTAGCTATCATTCACCATGCTGTTGCTCCTCTTATTGCTCCTCTGCCTCTCACCTATTTCATATTTTGAGGATGATGCCGCACCAGCCCATGACCTAGTGATTAAGGCGGCTAGTCAGTCTGGCCTCCCTCTCGCAACCTTAGTGGATGTCCTTCATTTCCTCAATTATGCTTACCGCTGCTGCATCATAATCCTTGGGGTATCCCACAAAAGGTCTACAACCAGTTTTGTACTGCCTATTCCCATGTTCCATTCTTGGCCCTACAGTGCCCCCTTATATCTGTCCATTAAGCTGGCACTCTATGACAAAATATCAAGCCATAAATCAGGCCCGATAATCTCTGAATACTGGACCCCGAGCAAGAAGAGAAAGCCCTCTGTCTGTTCCTTCCTCCCATCACTTGAAGCCCTTACTAAACTAATATTCTTTCTGCTGATCTGTGCTGGCACTGTTGAAATCAATCCTGGACCCCCAGAAGGCTTCATCTCCCCAGCAGACCTAGTCTCCATGAAAGGCCTAAGTTTTCTTCACATCAATGTATGCAGCCTCCTAAAAAAGTTCTCACTAATACAGGCCTGGGTTGCCCACACTTGCCTGACTTTCTGGTAATCTCTGAGACATGGCTTAAACCTGCAACAAATGACAGGGAGATAAATCTACCTAACTATCAGTTATTCAGATCAGACCGTCTATCCAGGGGTGGTGGGGTGGCCATTTATGTTAAATCAAATATCTCTGCATCTTGCCTTAATATTTCATCTCAGCCTAAAGAATTCAATGCTTATCCCTAAAATATCTCTTCCCAATATGACAGCTTTTCAACTGGTTGGCTGCTATAGGCCCCTTCTGCCGGCCTTAAACTCCTTACCCATTTGGGAAACATAATTAATTTGGGGCTCTGATGATACCATTATTCTAGGCGACTTGAACTTAAACTGGCTATCCAATGCATCATGCCCTAGTATCGTTCTGTGACACATATGGTTTCACTCAATTAATAAATGAACCGACAAGGATTAACCCAAAAACAAAAGTAATAGCACCCTACTTGACATTATGTTGGTAAATAAGCCCCATCTGTTTTCACGCACTGGAGTGCTATTCAGTGATATAGTGATCACTGTCTCATAGCTGGTATAAGATCATCAATCAAGCCATCTAACCCTGCAAAATTCCTCCCAAGAAGGTCTAAAAGAACCTTAATATCAGTAGAATATCTCCAAGATCTGTGTCACTCTATCGCTGGCAAGAATTCTACCTTACAGCTTCTGTGGAAACAGTGCTGCAGGTTTTAAATGATATAATCATAGGTGCCCTCAATACACATGCACCAGTTACCAGTGTCAGAACAAAACGCAAATCTTGTCGCTGGTTTTCCGCTGACCTTAAATCTGCATTGCTTGCTAGAGATAAGCTCTGGAAAAGGGCAAGAAAGACCAAGGATCCAAACGACTGGTTACAATTCAGAAAAGCCAGAAACAGCTGCACAAAAAAAGTGAGAGATGCCAAGGCTGCCTTCTATACAGCAGAGGTGGATGCCTCCTACCTTAACCCAGCCAGATTCTGGGGCACTATCAAGGGGATCCTAGGGCAAGATTCTAGCACTTCTTTACCTCCCAAGTACACCTCAATAATGTGGTTATCACTGACAAGCATGAGATTTTAGATGCTTTCAATAATCACTTCACTACAGCCGGCCTAGCTTTCGACTCCACTCCAGCAAATCTAATGCGTTCACAATTTAATTTCCAGTCTACTGAGGGACAGAAGGCTGCTTCTACATTCTCTTTCAAGCCAATATTATTAAAACAAGTAGAAGACCTATTGCTCCATCTGAATACCACTAAAAGCGCAGGAGCAGACTCTCTGGACCCCCACTTTCTAAAAATTGCACTGCTTGCCATTGCAGCCCCCCTAACTCACCTTTTCAACTTGTCCTTATCCACTGGTTCTATTCCTTCATTGTGGAAAACAGCACAAGTGTTTCCCCTCCTTAAAGCAGGGGACCCCATGGATCTCAACAATTATAGGCCGATATCCATCTTACCAGTGCTGTCCAAAATGCTAGAAAAACTGGTGAGCATCCAACTAAGTGACTACCTCGATGCTAATACCTTAATCCTGCTCAATCTGGGTTTAGAACCATGCATAGCACCATTTCTGCCTTAGCAAAAGTTACAAATGATTGGCAGACTGAATTAGACAAAAAAAATAATATCTGTGCTGTATTTCTGGACTTAAGTAAAGCCTTCGATACTGTGGATCATGATCTACTAATCTCCTCACTGCATTCCTTAGGCCTTGACCCAACCTCTCTTAAGTGGTTCAGATATTACCTCACTGGTAGAATACAGCAGGTAAAAAGTGAAGGCGACCTATCTTCCTCAAAACCACTCCTAAGAGGAGTACCTCAAAGTTCCATCCTGGGCCCTATCCTCTTTGCCATCTACATCAACAACATTGATTCCAGCCTCACTAAAGCCAATGTTCACCTTTTTGCAGATGATACTGTCTTATATGTCAGCAATCCATCACCAACAAAGGCCTGTGAACTATTACAATCTGAGTTCTCCTGCTGCAACACAAATTACTTGAAAAGAAACTCCTATTAAATGCCAAAAGACTAAAGCTATGTTCTTCTCCACCAATATATATTCTACCACTCTCTCACGAACATTCTTCCCAACTATCTACCATCCTTGGAAAAGCCTTGAATATGTTGATAAATTCAAATATCTGGGGGTTTGGATTGATAACAGGCTTGATTACACTCAGCACATTGACTGAGCTCCTGAAAAACTCAGACAGAGACTCGGCCTATTCTTCAGGATCAAACATTATCTAACCAGAGAGTCTAAACAGAGACTAATCCAGGCCTCATTTCTATCCCTCATCAACTATGCAGACTTCCTATATGGCCACTGCTCTCTGTCCTACTTAAATAAACTGGATACCTTGTACCATAGAGCTCTAAGATTCATCACAGACCTTCCTTTCAGCACCCACCACTGTTCTCTCTATACTGCAGTTGGCTGGACATCCCTACATCACAGAAGGAACAAAAATGCTGCTTTATGGATCTACAAAGCTCTGACAAACAAACTACCATCCTACATCTCAGATTGCTTTACTCTGGTTACACCCAGGCCATATGCCCTAAGAAGCAATAGCCTCATCACTTTGAAGGTACCAAATGCCAGTACCCGGCATGGGAGGGCTGCAATCAACTACTTTCTAGCACTTATCTGGAATTCTCTGCAGAAGACCCTGAAGTTGAACACCTTCATTCCTATAGCATCCTTTAAAAGCTGTATATAAGTCTCTTCCCAGAGATATGCAATTGCTTCCACAAGGCCTAGTCCCTCATACCCTTACCCCCTGCCCCTTTTATATTCCCCACCTTTACTTGTTTAACATTCATCCACTTACATCTTACCAGATTATCTCCAAAATCCAATACCCTACCTTTAGTTAGTCAAATCTGTCTTTTTTTTCTTTTTGCTTTGGTGCCCAAAATCATTGGTTAACCGCCTTGTATATATGTGTATATTATTGTACCTGTTAATTTATAACGTCTCTGTTCTTTACTCAATTTGTATTTGTATATATGTAAAATTATACCTTTATGTTGTTTCTGACCAATCAGGTCCATCTTGTAAATGAGCTATGCTCAATGATGTTCGCCTGAATAAATAAAGATTTTGATTGATTGATTGATTGATTGATTGAAGCCGACATGCTGACTTGACTGCTCATATCCTAATGGCTTTAGTGGAGTGTAGCACCCCCTGTGAACAGCACTAAAGTGCCCAAAACTATTTCCATAGATGGGTCCCCCACTGCCTGGAGGGTGGTAACTAAACATAGTGAGGATCCCTCAGAAAATGAGCTTCCACCCTTATCTGAGATCTTTGAGGAGAAGTTTGCCAAATTGCTACTGGATGAGGACAAAACCCTTGAGGACTTCAAAAAGTTGTTCCTACCACCGGGTTGGGGGGGCGTTCCTTACCTGACACCTATGCCAGTTCCAATACTTGCCCCTACACCGCTCCCGTGCCCACACCTGAGCCTATGCCCACAGTTAGTCACGAGTCTTACTGCAGGCTGTGAGTGTTTTCAGGCATTCTACCCACTCCTAATGGGGAAGATGATTGGGAGACATGGATAGACTATGTGGCCCCCCCAGTGCCCGAATGGCAATGTTCCAAGGCAGAGAAGAGAAAAAGGTTGAGTGAAAGTCTCTGAGGTCCCGTTCCGGCTGCTATCCACGCCAATCGGGCTAACAACCCAGGGGCAACTGCACAAGAGTACTTGTCTGCTTTGGAAAATGTATTTTGGAGCCCAGACTCAGGCGAGGATCTTTGGTGGAGGGTTAAAACCACTCATCAATGCCAAGGAGAGCCCTTGTCTGTGTATGTACCTCAGCTTGAAAAGGCCTTACAGGAATGCTTTAGGAATGGTAGTGTGGATCCAGGCAAGCTAGATTGAATTAGGTTGGACCAAATACTTATAGAGCAGCTGACGCCATTAGGACAGCTTTAACAAAACATAATATTTAGACACAGTTCAGCTTGTATTTCACATTAGTTCTGTATTTCTCCTCCCCATTATTTATTACTGAGGCCATTTGCATGAAAACTGGATCTTTGCTCCTGAAAAGTTCATCTATTTCTGTTGCTTTCTCCCTACCCAAGGTCATATTGCATTGCTTGTGACATCACAATTACTCCCATGACAAGAGATTGTGATGTCACAACAGAGGACTATGACGTGAAGTAGGGAGTAAGCTAAAGTGGCAGATGAGCTCTAAGGGATATACAGCATGTTTCCATGTAAATTTCTTTCTCAGTAATGAGTAAGGGGAGGAGAAATCTATTAAGTACATATAGAATGCAAGTTAAATTGTACCTAAATATTATGTTTTTCAAAGCTTTCTTTGAGGCATCAGCAGCTCTTTAAATCTGCTCCATTCTCTGACTTATTGTTGCCGAAATTACGACTGGCAGAGCGACTGGATTCACCTCCCCATATGACAAACTGATGAAAGAAATGTGGGGGGGGGGGGTTGAGCTAAGGAGGCCACCCGGGGGGCCTCCTCACATATCTGCATTATGGAGGAGGGTCATATGGGTTAAGTTCAAGGGCAGAACGTAGTGCTGGACGACCACTCAGAGACTGTTAAAGATACCCCATCGTGGACAGAGCTGCTGAGAGAATTCAGAGAAATGAAAGCTGGTGCCCCCACCAAGGTCACTTCTGCAGGTAAAGACCCCGGCCCCTCTCAGAGTGCATCTGCTATGAGAGTGGGGGTGCATGCTCAGGCACCCCCTGCTGATGGCAGATCAAAGACTGAAATAAGTGAATTGACTGCTATGCTAAGAGAATTTCTGAGATGTATTGCACCACCCTCAACACCACAGAATGAGAGGGAGGTCGAACAGAGATTTTCTGTTACTAGAGCTCCAGCATCAAATGTGTGCTCCTCCCAAACCCCTAGCTGCGAATGTAGGCCAGCTCCTAATGTAATGTTACAGCTAAAGCAGACTAAAGAAAGTATAATTTGTCACAACTGGGGGCAAGATGGACATAAGAAAAGAGATTGCTGGTCTCAAATGAACCTGAAAAAAGTGGTTGGCAAACTCCAGGCGGAGCTCTGAAAAGCAAAGCAATTGCAAAGGGGTGCAGGAAATTATCATAGCGGAAGTTCAAGCAATCCCAAATTCAATTTCTTTGTGGCTAGGTTATCTGTCCAAGTTCCTGCTAATGTTCCTCCGGACTGGTCCGAAATGGTGGGCCCATCCATGGAAACCCCAAAACAGTTAGTGGCATCTCCACTCAAGCTGTGCTAGACAGTGACTCACAAGTCACCATTATATTTAACATGCATTTGTCAATGCCAAATATTGTCGCGCTGGCATTGGCAGTGGGAGTGGCGGAGGTAGAGATGTATAGCGCTGTGATTGTGTTAATGTGTCCGAAAAGGTGATTTTGCACAGCGAACACGGCAGTGTGTGCCACAGCTGCAGAAAGATGTTTTGGGCAGGCTGTGAGAAATGGCAGCTGGACTGTTGATAAGGAGATGTGCACAAATGCCAGTGGTGAAAATGTGGCATGAAAATATTGCAGATTGACGAAGTTACAAAAGTGCGTGGAAACTGCACAATGCACACTTGCAACACGGTCATTGTATGGACGTTCGGCACCAAATTTTCAACACGGGCATTTTAGGACCTCTGCTCATAAATAGTGTCACCGTCATTTCCTCAAACTGTCCCGAAAACTGATTTCGCACAGCAACCATGCAATTCTGCGCCCGACATGCAAAAACACATTTCAGGCAGCTGTACTGTTCATAAGGAGGTATGGAAAAATGCCAATGATGAACAGCTGGAGTGAAACTATTACAGATTCCCAAAGTCATGAGCGTGCATGCAAACTGTGCAATGCACACTCATAAAACACTCATTTTATTGACTTTCGTCCCCAAATGTTCAACATAGGCATTTTAGGACATCTGCTAATGAACAGTGTTAGTGTAATTTTCATTATGTGTCTCGAACACGGACTTTCCACAGCGACCGTGCTATTCTGCGCTGGAACTGCGAAAACAGATTTTGGGCAGGATATGAAAATTGACAGCTGTACTGTTCAATAGGAGGTGCAGAACAATGGCACTGTTGAAAATCTGGAGTGAAAATATTGTAAGTTTGCGAACGTACGAGCGTGCATGCAAACAGTGCAATGCATGCTCATAACAGAGTCATTTTATGGAGTATTGTCACCAAATTTTCAACACAGGCATTTTAGGACCTCTGCTCCTGAACAGTGACACTGTCATTGTCATAATGTGTCCCAAACACTGATTTCGCACAGCGACAAGGGCTATTTTGCGCCGGAACTGCAAAAACTCATTTTGGCAAGGATGTGAAAAATGACAGCTGTATGGCTCACAAGAAAGTGTAGTAAAATGGCAATGTTGAGAATCTGGCTTGAAAATATTGTGAATGCACTAACTTGCGAGTGTGCGTTGTGCAGTTGCTATGCATGCTCGTAAAACAGTCATTTTATGGAGTATTGTCGTCAAATTTTCAACACAGGCATTTTAGGACCTCTGCTCATGAAAAGTGTCACTGTTATTTTTGTGATGTGTCCCAAACACTGATTTTGCACAACGACTGTGCTATTCTAAGCCAGAAGTGCGAAAACACATTATGGCCAGGATGTGAAAAATGACAGCTATACGGTTCACAAAAAGGTGTGGTAAAATGCCAATGTTGAGAATCAGGCATGGAAACAGTGCGAATGCGTTAATGTACGAGTGTGCATTGTGCAGTTGCTACGCACGCTTGTAAAACAGTCATTTTTTTTGATTTCTCACCACATTTGCAACATAGGCTTTTTGAGAGCCCCCCTCATGAACAGTGGCACTGTCATTTAGTTACTCAGTCTCGAAAGGTGATTCCATGCAGTGACTGTAAAATCACCTTTCGGGACCGAGTAATGTCATGACAGTGCAAAAATGCATGAGAAGGTGTCCCAAAAACCCCATGTTGAAAATTTGGGGCCAAAATTTGCAAAAATGCCCGAGATATGCACTAAAGTTGAAAAAACCCTATTTATTCCATTATACAGCTTACCAGCGTTTCTTCAGTTCGCGGTCGGCTTTGAAGAGTGCAGACGTGTTCCCGGTCCACTGAAGATCATTGCGCCAGACTCCACAGGTAAGTATGGGGTGAGGGGAGAGAGGCGGAGGGTGCACAGAGGTGGGTGCAGGTGGGGGAGGGGCATCGAGACTACGAGGGACCGTTTTTGTTTTACAGGGAAAAAAAAAACTTTGCTTGACAGTTTTTTTTGCAGGAGTGTGTGGGGGTGAGCCCAACGTGCTACCTAACTGTTTGGGGGTGTCTGTAGTCGATGGGGATTGGGCACCTTGTCGTCAAACAACACAAGGGGGAGAATTTATGCCGACGAGGTATTGGGCACCCCATCCGGCACACAAAGAAGGGTAGGGGTGTAGAGCCAAGGATTGGGCACCCCTCAGCGATAAACAATTGCGGGGGAGGTTCTTTATGCCGAAGGAGAGTGGACTCCCCGTCAGCCACTAAGAAAAGGGGGAGGGGTAAGAGCCAAGGGGATTGGGCACCCCCCTTGACATATCACAAATGGGGGTGCTTTATACTAGAGTGGGGTGGGCTCCCCATCAGCATTCATAGGGGCAGGGTCAGCCGACAGGAGTTGGGCACCCTGAAGTCAGCAGTTCGGCTTGCCGCCATGTGCATAATGTGGCGAGCACGTCAAGAAAAGGCCTGCTGCATCTGACAAGCTTTGCTCAGATTGCAGCGGACCTTTTCTTAGATGTACTCGCCACATTATGTATGCATGGTGTGGTGTGGCATGCAGGCTGATTGGAGAATGAGGGACGCACCTACTGGTGCGTGCTCTGCGTTCGCCCAACAGCGACCGCGCCTCTAAATCCCCACTGTACCAAGATGTTGGCTGCTCAAGTGTGCCAACATAAAAATTGGTATGTTCAGCACTTATCTGACCTTCCACTCCTACCCCTAGAAGGACTGCATGTGTGGGGGTTGAGTGAAAAATCATATCCTTACCAGGGGTATGTACAAATTTGGTTATCTTTCCTTACTGCTATTGCTGGCAAGAATGAACAAGTGGAGACTCTGGCCCTGGTGTGCCCACCGACTGGACTGTATGATGGTGTATCTTAATTGATCGGCACAAATGCTTATATGTTTGGCCGGCTTGCCCTGCTCTGTCATGAGAAACAAGCCAAGTGGACCGGGAAAGCCCTATGCATTCTGGCCTTGGTGCAATGAGCCTATGATTTACAGATGCAAACAGAGAGATTGAGAAAGATGAACCCATGGGTGTAGTATACGAAAAAGACCAGTACTCACTTGTATTGCCCCCAAATGCTCAGTGTACCATTAGTGGTGAAGTGCACATGAAAAGGGATGTCAAAAACAAGATTCTTATGCTAGATGCCCCAGAAGAGGGGAAACTGCCTGAGGAACTACTGGTCAAACCTACCATTCTACCAGTCCGAACCCATGCCTATGCTAGGCGAGTAGAGGTACAAATTGAGAACATGTCAGATCGGTAGGATTGGGTGACTTGGGGGTGCACCCTAGCCACTGTACATGGTGCAGATACTGCTGTGCTGCCCAGCAAAAAGTGCCCTGAAGAGAGTGATGAGGTGACCCATGACCTGTTTGACTTTGGAGAGTCCCCCCTTCCCACAGAATGGAAAGCTAAGATCAGCCAGACGTTGGCTCAGAGAAGCCAAGTGTTCTTGAAAGAATGGGATGTAGGTTGTGTCACAGGGGCCGAACACTACATTAGACTTCATGATGGGAGGCTGTTCAGAGAGAGGTCCCATCACCTGGCACCTGCTAACATTGACAATGTTCGATACCATCTTCAGAAAATGCTGGCAGCAGGAATCATCCAGGAGTCTCGAAGCCCATATGCCTCCCTGATTGTGGTACTCCGGAAGAAAAATGGATCGGTGAGGATGTGTGTGGACTACTAGACATTAAATCGAAGATCTGCCCCGGACCAATACACCATGCCCCGTATCCAGGATGCCCTCGACTGCCTCAATGGAAGCCAGTGGTTCTCTGTATTCAGCCTTCGGAGTGGGTATTATCAAATCCTGATGGCCCCGGAAGACAGAGAGAAAACAGCCTTCATTTGTCCCCTGGGATTATATAAGTTTCTATGCATGCCTCAAGGTATTTCGGGAGCATCTGCCACTTTCCAGTGGTTGATGGAGTGAGCTCTGGGGGACATGAACTTGCTAGAATGCTTGGTCTATCTGGATGACATCATTGTGTTTGGCCGGACCCTTGAGGAACATGAAGCTTGTCTGTTTAAGGTTCTTGACCGATTAGAGGACTTTGGACTAAAATTATCGATAGACAAGAGTTAATTCTTCCAAAAATCTGTGAAATATGTTGGTCACATAGTGTCAGCTGATGGGATTCAGACAAACCCAAGCAAAGTGGAGTCTTTGACCACCTGGCCTCATCCTAACAATCTTAAGGAACTGCAAAGATTCTTGGGGTTCTGCAGCTATTACCACTGGTTCATAAAAGATTACACCAAAGTCATCCTCCCTTTGCTCAGTTTAACTCAAGGTTACCCACCTACAAACAAGAAATATAAGAAAAGTGCAGTTAACGAGGAGGAAAAGGTCTACTTTCAGACTAATGAACCCTTTGGAGCATGGTGGACTTCTGAGTGTGAGGGGGCCTTGTATGATATCATTCATCAACTCACCCATGCGCCTGTGCTTGCATACGCAGATCCCACTAGATCCTATGTGTTGCACACTGATGCCAGTTTAAAGGGACTTGGTGCTGTTCTATATCAAGTATATGAGGAAGGGTTGTGCCCAGTGGCGTTTGCTAGTTGGAGTCTAACCCCATCTGAGAAGAACTACCCAGTGCATAAACTTGAATTCCTTGCATTGAAGTGGGCTGTGGCAGATCAGTTTCATGAACATCTTTATGGTGCAAAGATTCTAGTGAAAACTGACCACAATCCCCTCACCTATCTCACCTATGTCCAGACTTCAGCTAAGCTGGATGCCACTGGGCATCGCTGGTTATCTGCAGTTTCCACTTATGATTATTCAGTGGAGTATCAACCGGGCTTGAACCACATTGATGCTGATGCCCTCTCCAGAAGGCCTGATTCTAATGCAAAGTGGGCGAGGAAGTCTGAATAGTCTGTCAATGCCCTCTGTCACAAATTTGATAAAGATGAGCACCCCTCTCCTGAAACAGTTGACTGCCTGGTGGACTGCTTGGGCCCTCCAGACACTTGTGTTCCTGCAGCCTACTGCCATCTTGCACCCTTTGACCTCAGGACATTGCCTTAACTTACTCCTGATGACCTGCAGAGGCTCAGGCTAAGGACCCCATGATTAAGCCAATGCTAGATGCTATCCATGCTGGGAAAGATGTGTCCAAGCTTCACTCTTCAGATCCACGAACTGCCCTGTTGGTTAGAGAGGGGCCCAGACTAAAGTTGCATAACCAGCTACTTTACAGAGACTACAAACCGACAAGGTCAAACTGACAAACAGCAATTAGTGTTACTTACAGCTTTCAAACGTGTAGTTCTACCGGCCCTCCATAACTAGATGGGACACTTGGGTTGTGATCGAACTACAGACTTGTCCCATATTCGATTCTATTGGCCAAAAATGGGGGCTGACATTGAGAATCACATCAGAACTTGCAACCATTGTCTCCAGAGGAAAGCTCAGCCCCTGAGGGCTGCACTCTTGGTCAATATCTCTACCAGTACACCCATGGAGCTTGTGTGTATTGATTTTTTGTGTCTTGAACCAGATCAGAAGAATACTGGCAATGTGCTAGTGGCAACTGATCATTTCATTCGTTTTGCCCAGGCATACCCAACCAAAGACCAGAAAGCATTCACAGTGGCCAAGGTGCTAATTGAGAAGTTCTTTGCACATCATGGTGCCCCCAGAGAATTCACTCCAATCAAGCGAGAGACTTTGAAAGCCATTTGATCAAGAAAATGCTCTCACTCTGGGGAGTATGAAAGTCCAGAACTACCCCTTATCACCCCAAGGGGGATCCACAGCCCCAAAGGTTTAGCCATACTTTACCAGATATGCTGGGCACCCTTCATCCTTGGGACAAGTCCAAATGGAGCCAACAGATAAGCACCTTAGTACACGTCTATAACTGCACCAAAAGTGATGCCACTGGGTTCTTCCCCTACTGCCTGATGTTTGGTCAGGAACACAGGTTGCCAGTAGATATCTGCTTCGGAGTGTCCCCTGATGGAGTCAGAGTTGAAAATCACCTTCAGTATGTTCAAAAGTTGAAGGCCCAGTTAAGCCATGCATACCAACTAGCACACACTATGGCAGCAAAGAGGAACTTAACAAATAAAGAAAGGCATGACAAGCATGTCAAGGCCCAAGAACTGCAACCTGGAGATAGAGTTTTGTTATGAAACTTGGGACTGTGTGGAAAACATAAAATCGCAGATAGGTGGCATCACACCCCTTACATTGTTGTCAGCAAGCGGGAGAATCTGCCAGTTTATAAAATGTGTCCAGAAAATGACCCACGAGCTGTCAAGACAATGCACAGAAACCATTTGCTGCCAATTGGTCAAATTATCATTGATGCTGCACCCCAAGACACTGCCCCTTCCGGGCCTGTAACCAGAGCTGCAGCTAAAAAGAAACAGCTAACCCTCTCTCCAGTTGTCAAAGATTCAAGGCCTCCCCTAGTCAGGCCTTAAATGACCTTGATTGCCAAACAGAATCTGATGACAGTGAGTGCGAAGCTCCCTATTATCCATCTTATGAACTGAGTCAGTTGTTTCAAGGTAACCCCATGTACAACTTTGCAAATGAAGCTGGACCTTTAGGTTTTGGACCGAAGACTTGCTCCAGAAGCGATCAGCCTGCCTGAGGCGAGAAAATAGCCTCGGGAAGAAAGGTTTGTGCAGTAAAGCTGTAATTAGCAACCATACTGCATCTGAAATGTGGCTTAGAGAAATAGCTGATTTGGGTGTGCTGAATGTGTTTCATGGGTCGCGATTTGGTTCCCCACGGTGAATTCTGTTACGCTTGCTGGAGGCTTTTCCAGCAAAAGATCATGAACTTTTGTAGAACTGTCAATCCTGCTTGGGTCTTGCCATCTCAGCCTAAGCCACTGCCCCCAGTTCAGAGATCATCTTGGCAAAAGACCCGCTTGGGGATTCAGCCCCCTGCTCAACACTATCGAACAGGTAGCGACCACCAGGAGATGAGTCATGTAGGCCCTGCTTCCCCATGCCCACCAGATCAACACCATGAGGTCTTCATCTCACCTGTCCTACACTCTGGTCTGGGTAGCGTGAGTAAAAATCGAGGTAGCTCCCTGCAGCAACAGCTGCAAATCACTGTGTGCCATCTGATTGTTTTGTTCTGGGTTATTGCAAATGGACTGAGCCATCCGGCTTGGGATTACAGTTATTTGGGTTGTGCACATGCTAACTGTTTTCCTTTCTAAGGGCCCCAACAACAGCTGCAACACTGGCCACCCCAGGCAACGCTTCAAGCTAGCCTGTATAACACACTGGGTACTCAGGTTTGTGGGACTGTTAACAAGGGACTTACAGTGCATGCTGAATGAGCCTAGATTAAATCAAGGTGTCATTCTATCAGATTCATGCCCTTCCTGTGTTCATTCCCCCTGAATAAATCAGATTACTTTGTTTCATGTTTAACCTGGCTAGTGTGCATATTATTAGTTGGGTTACAGTGGTAATATCGTATTGTTACATTACTGACCTTATTTACCAGGGGGTCTCCAGGGCAGTTGCAGCTGAGCCAGCACTGGTGGTAAGTGCAAGGGATGTTAGCATATCATTACTGTTATTCAGTGGATGTGAATGTTCTATGGTATTATGGTTTAGGCCACTAGAAGGGTTGGTGGGTGGTTATAGTGTCCCGGAGGGCTATACTAAAGCAGTTAAGCTACCCCATTACCATTCCTCCAGGTGGAGGTACCCATTCACAGAACTCAGACCCCTGAACCTGTGTATAGCCACACAGGCAGGGGTAGTAGCCCATAGGATAGCACCACCTAGGGGTTACAATAATAAGTTTTAAGATTAATTTTATGAAGAAACGATTATAATGCTGCTCTCCCCTACTTCTCTAATGGAACAAATAACCTTAACATTCCCAGACAAGAAGACAACTGAATGCTGAATAAGCGACCCCGAGGTTCTGAACTCTTTCTGGCTGGAATGATGTAAGTGATTTATCATTTATTTTTCAAGGCTGCAATTCCATTTGTTTGGAGACATCTGTAATGCAGCCATTGGCAGCATATCTGGGCTGTAAATAAACAGAGGGTCGAAGTATATGGTGTCATCACAAGTACTGTAATGAATTAAACAAAAAATTAAGAAAATTAAAAAACAAATTGTGTTATTATTTGTTCACATGCCAACCACAATAACGTGCAGAATTGCTTTGTTTTCTGACAAACCAATACAAAAAGAACAGGAATGACAGATCTTTGAATTTTGAACATAATCATTTCGGTTCCCTTTTTTCCTTGCTTACTTGTTACCGTCAGCTTTCCTTTCTCAGATGGACTTACTGATTTAATAACATTATTACAAACAAGACCTTTTGTTGTTGCATCTGTCATCTGTTCCTGTTCTACATCTTTTATAATGTTTGTTACTGGCAGTTCGGTGGGGGTTCTCTCTAATGACTTACAGGCAGATGCAATTTAGCAATAACTCTTGACTAATAGGCCATTTTTCAATGTTATAAAGATTCAATATATGTTATTTGACTGGGAACAAAAGCCAAAACAAGTGAGAAACTCTTCCATCTATCACAGCACTAAATGGCAAACCTCTTGAATTTGTTACTGAATTCAAGTATTGCGGTTTCAGTTAGTGCCTTTCTCAAATCAGGGGCCTATGCTCAAAAGATATTTTTTACTATAGATGCAACTGTGAAGAAAGTGTTTTGAGAATAAGGATCATAACCAGTTGCATTAACTCTATTATCAGGGAGATCATGGGGAGATGGGGAAACAAGTTTAATAAGCAGGTACAATTAGCTGTTCCATTGATGCTCTTCCTATCCAGGGAGGAAGACTGTGCGCAGCCACTGTTATAGTGCCACCTGGGTGACCACAGGAGGCATTACAGGCAAAGCCCACTCCCTGATGGAGAGGCAGCGCATCCTTGAAGCACCAGGGTTGCTAGTTGCTGAATGACGGTGAAATAAACTTTTGGTAAACCAATTTGCCTGTGGTGTGTACCATTTTGTTTGTGTTTGTTCATGAACTATTGCCTTGGAGTACAGCAGCGCACCATGCTTGGCATCCATGCAGTGTGCAGCTATCTATGTGTGTTTAAGGCTCACAACTGGCTGAGGAGGAAGCTGGATGATATTGCGCAGCCCTGCACTTGGTGTCTGGGCATGTGCATGGTGTCATCAATGACTAACTTCTTTCAGGTAAAGCTGAAAATGGGAAAATGGCCCCTTTGACCATGAGCAGCGGACTCCAGTGCATCCAGATTTTGTCTCACCCTGCTTACTGGCTGACACATGGTCACTGTTGGGGATATGTCTCCTCTACCCCAACCCTGCCTGGGGGGCTATCCAGGGCATGATGGAGGCTGGTAAGTAAGGGAAAGATGTGGAGAGGGTCATGGTGTGTCTTGGGGCTCCGGAGGGAGATGGGAATGAGGACTACAAGGAGGTAAATCGAGGATAACAAAATAAATAAATAAGCAGGTACAACTCACTTACTGTATTTGTTGAAATGAACTGCTGGGATTTTATAGTGTGTGAGTTTATAAAAGTGCTGTAGTTTGCAGCATTTGACTCCATTTGTGGTTTGGCAAGGACAAATACAGCTTACATACACGGATCACAAGAGGGTCCCTGAAGTTGAGAGGGCCGCGAGAAACAAGGCACACTTCCCCACCCCCCAAATTTCGGCAGCGTACATTTTTTTATTTTTTATTTATTTACCAATTATTTTACCAGGTGAGACACACTAAGCTGAAAGCTTGTTTGCAGGTGCAACCTGGGAGCACGAGGAAGTTAAGTGACTTGCTGAGGGTCACACAGTATGCACCTAGGGGGCTGTGGGATTCAAACCCAGGTCTCCAGATTTGCAGCTCAGAGCCTTAACCCACTGCGCCATACTGCCTCCGTGGATACATACACGGATCCCAAGAGGATCCCTGAGGTCGAGAGGGCTGCGGGAAGCAAGGCGCCCTCCCCACTTCGGAATTTTGTCAGCGCTATACATGGATCCCAAGAGGGTCCAATGAGGTCGAGAGGGCTATGGGAAGTAAGGCACCCTCCCCATCTCTCATTTGGAGGTACGCAGTAGCTCGCCACGAGGAGCTCCTCTCTCACAGCACTCAAGGACTTGGGATTATTTGGATTTGGCACCATTTCTACCTCTTGTTTTGTTACCTTTAGTTTTACTGTCGGCGTACGCCTAGAGATAGTTTTCTGCTCTAACAATTTTAGGTCCTAAGGCACAAATTCCTATTATTGTAACTGTGCTTTAAGGTCATTATAACTGTGTTTAAGGTCTTATGGCTTTCCCTAAAGTAGCAATGCATGCTGTTTCAAATGAGCATTAAGGATTTCCTCTTTTGCGGCATGCCCTTAAATCCTATTTAACAGTACTGCTTCCTGAGTCCTGAAACCTCCATACTCTTACTGTCCCCTAAATTTACAATTTAATTCCTGCTGTTAAGAGCCCTGTTTAGGACTGTGTCCCAACTCTACAGAGTATACTGCCCTAAATTTACAATTTAATTCCAAGAGCCCTGTTTAAGACTGTGTCCCGACTCTTCAGATTTTAATTCCTGCTATTAAAAGCCCTGTCTAAGACTGTGTCCCGACTCTACAGATTATACTTCCCCTAAGGCACCCTGCAGGTCTCTGTTACTTCTGCTGCTTGGTCTGTGGTATAAACAAAATAAAAAAAAATAAAACTGCAATCCAACAGTTGATTTCCTTCTTATTCAGAGCTGATACAGCAGTGCTCCATGTCGATCATTTTTGCCCTTGCCTACACCCCCCTCCAACACTCCCACGATATAAATTTCTTACCTCAACTTTGCTTCCTCCACAGCATACATACACGGATCCCAAGAGGGTCCCTGAGGTCAAGAGGTTGGGAAGCAAGTGCCTCCTTCTCTGTATTTTGGTTGGTACTTGTGCAGCTCGCCACAAGGAGCTCCTCTCTCACAGCACTCAAGGATTTGGGATTATTTGGGCCTCTTATATATGCGAGGTGGAGGGCATGTGAGCCAATCAGTCCACTTCCCCACTTGCAGCTTATATGCTTTCACCACTAGTGCCTGCTATATTGCCTTACTCCTGGCTTCCTCTTATTTCTTAGGACTACTCTTAAACACCAGGATGTATTCTCTAATTCTCCAGCTATGCTCTGTACTACCCACTGTCATGACCCCCCCCCAACCATTACACTTCACAAATACTTTCCCCTTTTTTGGGTCAGATAGTAACCTGGCTGCCTGGCAACCTACTAACACATTGGAGTCCTCTCCCCCATCCTTCTTTATGTATGGGTCGGTGTATATATATTCTACCCCTGTTATCACCTCCTATGAGATATGCCTTGTGCCATCACACTGGATTTGCCTTGTTATACCTAGTGGCTTTGCTACCACCTCAACTGCCGCAGCCCTCCTTTGTTTCAATTTCTCCTCCTTGCTACCTCTATACTAAACCTCCCCCATTGCTACCTTCTTTCTACCCCTGTGCGCTCACAATGGCCTGCTCTCTCTCTGCAGCAAAAAGGTCCTGGTACCCTGCACTTAGGTTTTTACTCCTCCTCCTTCTCATCTCGGGCAATGTCCACCCTAATCCTGGGCCTACAGTACCCCAGGCATCTACCCAATCCCCTGCCCGTGGGCTAAGCATTGCCTCCCTTAGTGTCTGCAGTCTCTTAAAAAAGTGGGACTTCTTCCAGGGCTGGGTCTTACAGCATCAGCCTGATGTCATAGCCGTAGGTGAAACCTGGCTTACCCCTCAGATTCCCGACTCATCCATTACCCTCTCTGACTACAACCTCTACCGCATCAATCGGCAGGGTAAGCATGGGGGTGGTTGAAGTTACCTTGGGATGCTCCCAAGCCCCGCTCCTTATCACTGCTGCATGCATTCCCACAGGGACCAAAAGGTAACCTTCCACTTGGTACTGTCCTATCTGGACACCCTACCATCTCATGTGGAAAAGATTATACTTGGGGACTTCAATATCAATTGGCTAGGGAGGGACTCCTCACCGCTCATTGATGCTGCCACTGCCCAAGTGGTTACATCCCCATCCGACATTGACCTACGCACTGGGTCTTTCTCTCTGCTTGACCTCATTTTCACCAATCGTCGTCACAAAATCACTAATGTCACCAAATGCACTTAGTGACCACTCCCCCTTTCTCTATTCCTAGACTTGCAAAGCTTCTAGATCTCCTCCCAAATTAATAACGCAGCGCAGGCTGGGCCCTGGTAAAATAATGCTTCTTAAAGCACACCTCAGCGCCACAGACTGGTCCTTCATAACTAATTCCTCTGACCCTGATATAGCCCTTGACCTCTTCATCCTGCCTTTCAACAATATATGTGACAAATATGCCCCACTTACCAAAAGAAAGGCCAAAGGTATTCCATTTCCTCGGTTTTCTGATCACCTCCTGGCCTTGATGCGGTCCAGAGATGCATTGTGGCAACTCTCCAAGGAGACCGGCCTCCCGCTCGATAGGCAAAAGTACAGAGAGGCTTGGAACAAGTACACCTGGACTGTGCACAAAGCAAAAGCAGAATATTATAATTCCTCCTTAACCTTCTCCTGGGGCTCAGGGTGTAAATTCTGGAATAATATTAAGGAAATCTGTGGTAAAGTTCCTAACCTGGTTCCTGATCAGATCATGGTGGAAGGGTCCTTGACCTCTGACCTTTCCTGAATTGCTGAGGCCTTCAATAATGCCTTTACAAACCTCAACCATGTTCTCCTTCCTAATGTCTTTGATCCACATTCATCCAGCACCCCCGTTCCCCCCAAGAAGCCCCCCCTTTACCTGCGCCAAATTACTCTCAAGTCTGTGGAGCCATACATTAAAGAAGCTCTAAGCCATTTCTTCTATACTAGTGACTCTCTAGATATGAAGCTCCTTCGACTCACCCTTCAAGAGGTCCTCTACCCACTGACTCACATTATAAACCATTCTCTTTGTCTAGGTAAATTCCCCTCTAAGTGGAAATCCACCTCCATCACCCCTATCTTCAAAAGTGGGGATCGATCCAATACCAATAATTACCGCCCCCATCTCCATACTCCCACCCCATCCAAGGCCTGTATTGGACCAGCTCACTGACCACCTCAACAAATACAACCTTCTCTGTAAACAACAACATAGCTTCTGCAAAGGGCACAGCACTACCACTGCCCTTCTTGAGCTTACCACCCACATACACTCTACCTTGGACAAGGGTTACATCACTGGTGCTGTCTTCATAGACCTCACAAAGGCATTTGATACCATCGTCAACCACTCCCTCCTACTAACCACCATGGCCAACCTAGGCTTCTCCCATGATGCATTGGGCTGGTTCTCTGACTACCTCATTAACCAATCCCAGCAGGTCAAAATTGGTAACACCTTATCTAATAGTCTGCCTGTCCTCTCTGGTGTACCGCAGGGGTTCCATCCTCGGGCCACTACTATTCAGCCTCTTCCTCAACTCCCTCCCCATGTCCTGCCCTGGCAATCTATTACTGTACGCAGACGATGCTGTCCTCTTCTTCTCCAACCCCGACCCCTTTCAACTCCACCGTTCCCTCCAGTCCTCCTTTAGCTGTGCTGAGAACTGGTTTTCCGCACAATGCCCAACTCTCAACTACACCAAAAACAAAGTTATGCTGTTCTTCCACCTGCAGAACACCCAAAAGGAGCTTTGCCCTCATGTGCTAACTTCAAATCAGACCCCACTGGGGCAAGTGGATTCCTTTAAATACCTGGGCATCACCTTGGACCCTGTGCTTAACTTCCACCATCATATTCACCACCTATCTAAGGCCCTGAATGTTAGTTTGGGGCTGTTGCACCGCTTCAAACACCATCTCACCCCAGACGCCCTCAGGCTTGCTGTCTCCTCTTCGATCCTCTCGCTGCTTGATTACGGCTTACTGATTTATGGAGCAGCTAACACCTCAGCCCTAGTTAGACTCCGTCTCTCCCTAAATAAAACATGATGCCTCATCCTGGGGTGTGTCCATCTCACCCACACCTGCTCACTTTCTAACGTCACCAGCTGGCTTAACCTGGACTACAGAATCAGGTTCCACACCTGCCTCATGGCTAAAAAAATTGCCCTTGGACTCTCCCCCATTAGACTCGCCCCTTTAGTCAACCCATATCTCAAGGTGAAGCACACCCGTAGCTCTGAAAAGCACCTCCTCTCAGTTCTCTCCTGCCATACCTCCCTATTCTAAAGGTCATTCAGCTACAGGGCCCCTCTGAGGTTGAACAGCCTACCCACCTCCTTGGCAAATAAACTCAGACTTGGGCCATTTAAAACCACCTTAGGGAACACCTCCTGACTTCTGGAATTGCCCGCGGCTGCACCTGAACCCTGCCTCTCTTCCTCACCACTGAAGATGGCCATTGACAATGGCCTCTGGCCTGACTATACCCCTCCTGCTTTTCAGCCTAACCAGAGTCTGTTAGGAATTGTTTCATATCTGTGATTCAACCTGTATTGTGTAGGATCTGTACTAAGTAATCCCTAGCATTCAAATGTTTGCCTCGCTGTTCTGTGTAACAAATCTGAACTTTATCATTGAACAGTTGTTAGTACTGTCAGTCTGTATCTTATCTCTGTGATGTGGAACCTTTGTAAATGAGTCTATGACTCAAATGTATTTTCTGAATCAAATAAATGAATAGAAAAAAAAATAGATGTGCCCCTAAAACATCTAGCAGTGCTAATGCACTGTAACTGCACTTTGAGCCAAAACCCTATAGTGCCACTCTACAAACCCTTGCAAAATCTGGTCCTGGGCACTGTACCAAAGGGATAGAATGGAGAAAACATTGTAATGGAGAGTTCAAATAAGACCTACTAATCCTGGCAGGGGCAATGGAAACAGACTAAGGAGAATAAATAATTTCTTATATGTTTTTTCTCTGAAATGGGCATGTAACTGATGGAAACTGATTCAGAAATGTAATGAATATATTTCAAATATGCATTTTTTCTATCTGATTAGACACGCCAATAAAAATGATTAATGGAAAAATGGACAAGACACTGCCTGTCATGACGGTAGAGGAAACAGACAGTTAAACAAATGAATTTCATCTGCTGGATAATGGTGACATATGTTAGTTCCTCTCACTCCCTTACTTCTTTCTTACTCACTCCCACCCCCAGCAATCACCCTTTCTACCCCTTCCTATTTCTTTCCTAATCCTCTACACTGTATCCCCACTCTACCCACCATAATATATTCTCTTCTCCTCTCTCTCTTTTACTCCCATCACTACTTTACCTTTTCACCCCCTCTAGCCTTTCTTTCTCACCCTCCTCTATTAACTCTCTCTCCTACCCTTTCCTGTGTTGTGATGTTACTTTCTTGGGTGTGTCGGGTACTTCACACTTCTGATGTTTAATGTGCATTATTATTTGTTCTGGTAATTGTATATTATTGTACATACTGTGAATAGTTGAATTGTTATTACTGTGCTTCTACTTGTTTTTACTTATCCACCCCCCCCATCCCCTAGGATGAATCTGTAAACGTGCTTCGCAGCTCAGTATGTTTTTCCCAGTAAATCTATTTTAAATAAATGAATAGTTATTAATTTATAGAAGTTATCTCACCAAGCTAAGCCCCTTGAGATATGGCATCTTATTTATGCCTAAAGCAAATGTCCCAAGTGCACATCTGGAAGGAAGCTGTTCTCAGCTCAGTATACTTTTCTGGTGAAAACTTAAAAAATAATAATAATTTATAGACCAGCTCATTTCCTTACTAAAATAATTAATTCACAGGCAGATTCAAAGTGATAAGCGTATGAGCTTTAGGTGGGGGGGGGGTGACAAGTCTGTAGAACTCCCCCCCCCATGTGATTTGGTTACATGTATAAGATGGCTGACACTACAGTAGGAGGATTTTCAGTCACAAAGCCCTTTCCCCAATCTGCCCTGAAATTTGGTGAGCTACGTAACAGATGAGGACATCTGGCTTGCTGCACCACAATGCTGTCTTTGCAATTTTGTAACAATAAATTGCACTTTGCTACTTGTAAGCTACCATTTGTAATTGTGCCACTCTTTTTACAGTAATTTGTTTGATCTAATAACAGATAAGCTTGGTATACTGCAGGGTATGACTATAGTGTGAATACAACACTCTAAATTATGATATCCATTGATTTTACCAAGTATTTCACCTAGACAGGTTCTTAGTTGGCAAAAGATTGTTCATAATCTACTGAGTGAGGAACGACAAGAGCTTGTGGACCTCTTCTGGCACAATGGCCATCTGAAGCATAATTGATGAGGACATACAGTAGCAGTCCCAGCTAAAAAGTAAGAAATCTTCAAAGGCCCCAAACCAGGAGGGGTCAGTATAATGGGGAACATATGGGGAAAATACAAAGTAAAAAATGAAGGGTTGCCCATAAGAATGTTTAAGCTGTGACTGCCCCTTTGTTTTACTTTAGTGCTCTTACCAGTTGCTACATTACTTATCATACATTGTTCATTGACGTTCCCAATGTAGTAACATAGAAACATAGACTTTGACGGCAGATAAGGACCGCTTGGCCCATCTAGTCTGCCCATTTCCCTACCTACAGGATAGGCTGCAGATCCAAGTTAACCAACAGCCCATTTCTTCCTACCCCCCACAAGAATTGCCTTATGTCTGTCCCATGCATTCTTGAATTTTCACACAGTTTTTAGACCCCACAACCTCCTCAGGAAGGCTGTTCCATGCATCCACTACCCTCTCTGTGAAATAATACTTCCTCACATTGCCCCTGAACCGCCCTCTTTCTATCTTTAAATTGTGTCCCCTTGTTCAAGCAAGTCTCTTTTTCTGAAAGATGCTACCCTCTTGGACTTTGTTGATTCCACTGAGGTACTTAAAAGTTTCTATCATGTCCCCCTCTCCCTTATTTCCTCAAGGGTATACATATTAAGCTCCTTTAGTCTCTCCTCATACGGCTGCTCTTGCAGACCCTGCACCATTTTAGTTGCCCTCCTCTGGACTACCTCTATCCTGTCTATGTCCTTGCAGAGATGGGGTCTCCAGAACTGGACACAGTACTCCAGATAGGGTCTCACCAACTGTCTGTACAGAGAGATAACAACTTCCTGTTTTCTGCTGCTGATGCCTCTCCCTATACATCCCAGTACACTCCCAGCCCTTCCTACTGCCTTCTCACATTGCTTGCTAACCTTAAGGTCATCTGATATGATTACCCCCAGGTCCCTTTCCTTTTTTGTTGTTGTTACTACCTCCCCACCCATTGTGTATTCTTCCCCTGGGTTCTTGTTTCCCAGGTGCATTATTTTGCACTTCTTTGCATTGAATCCTAGCTGCCATACTTCTGACCATTCCTCCAACCTTGCCAAGTCCTTTTCATCCTTTCCACGCCTCCTTGTGTATCAACCCTGTTGCAGATCTTAGTGTCATCTGCAAAAGGCATACTTTTCCTTCCAGTCCCTCTGCAATGTCACTGATGAAGACATTAAAAAGGACTGGACCCAATACTGAACCCTGCGGTACCCCACTAGTAACCCCTCTTTCTTCAGAGTGGACTCCATTTACAATTACCTCCTGTGTCCTGTTCTGCAGCCAATGTTTTACCCAGACTACCACCCTGGGACCCACTCCCAGGCTGGTTAATTTGACTATTAATCTTTAATCTTTTGTGTGGGACTGTGTCAAATGCCTTGCTAAAGTCTAAGTAGGCCATGTCCACAGCCCCTCCCTGGTCTACTACTTTGGTCACCCAGTCAAAGAAATCTGTTAGATTCGTCTGACATGACCTTCCTGCTGTGAACCCATGCTGCCTTTGGTCTTGTGCTCCACTGCTCTCTAGATATTCAACTATTCTTTCCTTCAGAAGTGACTCCATCACTTTCCCTACCACAGAGGTCAGACTGACAGGTCTGTAGTTTCCTGCCTCTGTCTTGGTCCCACTTTTGTGAAGGGGAATCACATCCGCTTTCCTCCAGTCCTCGGGTACCACACCATCCTCCCATGATTTATTAAAAAGAGTAGCCAGTGGTTTCACTAGTTTCTCCCTTAATTCTTTTAGAATTCTGGGGTGAATTCCATCAGGACCCATTGCTTTGTCCACCTTCAGTTTTAAGAGTTCTTGCAGAACCCTTTCTTCTGTGAAAGGACTGGGATCGACCCCTATCAAGAGTGCTTCTGTTAATTGGATTAGGCACTTCCCCTCCTCTTTTGTGAATACTGAGCAGAAATATTCGTTCAGTATCCCTGCTTTTTCACTGTCCCCCTCTGCCCACCCACCGTTCATTCTATTCAGCCTCACTATCCCTCCCTTTGTCTTTCTATGCTTGTGATGTACTGTACCTATAAAGGTTTTATCCCCTTCTTAACTGGAGTTGGCTATCTTTTCCTCAGTTTGGGTCTTTGCTATTCTGACTTCCTCCCTGCTTCCTTCTGCCTTAACTGGTACAGATCTCTGTCCTGCTCCTTCTGTGTTTCCTTATACTTCCGGAATGCTATCTTTTTCTTCCTGACTTTCACAGCCACCTCTTTTGAGAACCATAGTGGCTTTTTCTTTCATTTTGATTTGTTTATTTGCTTCACACAAAGGCTGGTTGCCTCTGTGATGGCAGTTTTGATGATTCCTCATTGTTGCTCCACACCTCCTTCTAGCCTGTTTGCTAGTGCTTTTCTGAGGCACTCTCCCATCTTGCCAAAGTCAGCCCTCCTAAAGTCCAGTACCCTCACTTTTGTATGGCTTGATTCTGTAGCTGAGTTTAACGTGAACCACACTGTCCCCATTTGAGAGTACGAGGTCTAAGATTGCTCCCTCACGAGTGGGTTCTGAAACTAGCTGTCTAAGGCCTGCCACCTGTAGGGCATCAAGAATGGCCCTGCTCTTGGATGTGGCTGCAGCAAATGTGCTCCAGTTAACATCTGGCATATTCAGGTCTCCCATCAACAGTATCTCCCCTTTCTCTGCCATTCTAAGAATGCCTTCTATCATATCCTTGTCCATTCCCTCTGCCTGACATAGGGGTCTGTGCACAACCCCTGTGCAGATTGTGGTGCCCTTTCCAGTCTCCAAGGTGACCCACAGTGCCTCCTCTCCTCTCCTCCCTGTTTTCTCTTTTGTTCAGTTGCTTTTATCCCTTCCTTTACATAAAGAGCTACTCTTCCCCCTCTTCTCCCCTGCCTGTCTCTCCTGTAGGTTATGTACCCTGGTATGTTAACATCCCAGTCATGGTTCTCTGTGTACCCTGTTTCTGTGACTGCTATGATATCCAGGCATCCCTCTTCCATCAAGGCCACCAGCTCAGGGAGCTTGTTGCCCAGACTATGGGAATAGGTACTCATTACCCTCCATTTCCTGATGGCCTTACTCCCTTTTGCCCCATCCCTGTCCTTCTTGCCTTTGTCACTTTCTCCATTTACCCCTGCCCTTCTCCCTATCGACACCTCTATGTTGGTGTTGCCGCACTTACTACCGTGATTATTTGGAGGGGGGCTAGGATTTCCCTGCTCCTTTCCAGTGCCTTCCCCCTTGGCTAGTTTAAAAACTTTAAATCTATCACCTAGGATCCTGGTTCCCCTCCCAGACAGATGCAGCCCATCATGCCAGTATAGGCTTGCATCACTCCAGGTAGACACCCAGTCCCCAATGAAGCCAAATCCCTGAGCTCCACACCAGTTTTTCAACCACTGATTAAATCCCATGGTGCAGAACACCCTAGCCTCTCCTATGTCATAGATGGGCAGCACCTCCGAGAAGGTTACCGTGCGTGCTACTTGACTAAGGCCCCTCCCCAGTTCCACAAACTCTTCCTGCACTTCTCTAATCCCTTTCTTAGCCAGGTCATTTGTCCCTAGGTGGACAATGACATCCAGCTCCCTCCCCTGTGCAGCTGCTCTGGCAATCCTGAGGATTCGCTCCCTGTCTCTCCAAGCCATGGTGCCAGGCAGGCACCTTACCTCCATTCCCCTTCCTCCCCCAGTTCTACCTTCCTAACAATGGAGTCCCTCACCAGGAGTTGTTTCCTTCCCCTGTAGGGTTCCCTGCCACCCTTCTGTGGGTCTCCTTTGTGGAGGTTCCGAGCATCCTCCCTGGTCTCCACTGCAGGTGCCTCCATAGAGGAACCACACTTTGCCAGAATGGCATAGGAATTGTGGAGAGGTACAACTGCAGGGATGTGCCTCTGTTCCACCACCCTCACCCTCCCTGAGCCCACTGTGGTCCAAATGCTCCTCTTTCTTGGCAACCTCTGAGGCAACAGCAGTGGCACTGGTGGTCTCTGGATACAAGAGGAGGTCCCACAAATCCTGGTCAACTCAGCCTGGAGATGAGCAACCTCCTCCCTCAGCCCAGAGGGGTGCCTGCAGATGGGACAACACCGCATCCTCCAGAACATCTCCCAGAAGACTGCTGCTCCACAGTCACTGCACTGCACCACTCCAATCATGTCTTATTTCTGGCCCCTTAACTTTTGCAATCCTTACTCTTTCCTCTGTTTTTTTTTCTCTCTCTCCTTACTTTCTGCCTGTGTGCCCTTTAAGCTCCTGATTGTCCTGTTCTGAGACAAGAATATCCTATATTTCTCAGTAGACCACTTACTTGCACAGAGGCAGACCTCCAGCGGCTAGAGGGGGCCGGAGAGCTACTCTTGCCCTTCTAGGATGGTGGGTCTTTGGTGGTTCTTTGATCACTCACTTTCTGCTCCTAAACAGGAAGTTCTTGTTGTCAGTCAAATCCTGTGCCTATAAAAATAGAACTAGCTTTGGGTGGGGGGTGCAGGGAGGGAAGGAGGGCAATATAGTCCCAGTTGAGAAGTTCAGTCACACAGCAGTCCTTTCTCCTGGTGTCTTCTGCAAGCTATTAGCAGAATCTTTCTAAGGCAGTCTTTAAATGTAGCTTCCTTCTAGCTAAGCCACTCCCCCTACTTACTAGATCTTTCTACAAGTAATTTAAACCTCACAGATATTAAGTCCTTTCAATCACCTGAGATTTACACCTAGATAACTGTTCAGACACCCATTCAGTTCAGTTAACCCAGACCCAATTTATTTATTTGTCATTTTTGAACAGAAAAGGCAGACTTAGTTGTGACAGCTCATTTTCAGGTGCCTCCTGTGGGATGGGTTACATGTACAGACACTTGAGAAAACGCCTGCTTTCACAGTAAGTGCCATGGGTTTATTAACTTCCATTTGGACAGACACCAGTGATGGTCAGATGGGACCCCTGGTTTAGCATCTCATTTGAAGGACACCACTTCAGCAGTGCAGCACAAACATAGTGCAGCACTACAGTGTCAATACTGGGTATTAGTCCAAGTTCAATACATGGGGCTAGAACCCAGTACCATCAAATTGTCAGGCCCAGAGGCAAGCTAGTCAATTACTGAGCTGGTTTCATTATGTGAGCAGTATAGGGCCACTCAAGACATGGTAAAGACATACCCCCCAAAAAATTGCTAATCTTCCACTCCATCAGCCTGTATGAAACACCTCAGTGACTGGATGGAGGCAGGCAAACTCTGTCTCACACAGACAACAGGCTAGACTGACCTGGCAGCACTTTTCACGGCAGATAACTATTGCAATGTAAAGATAGTCATTGATGGTGCTACCCCAGTAATGGACCAAGGTAAGATGAAGAAGGGGCCCAGTTGCCACTGAAGACTAACAGCTGATGATTAGTAGCAGTAGTAGTAGTAAAACAACTTTATTTATTCAGGTAATTATTTGACAAGCAAATATTTATATATATATATTTGTTAGTCTTTGGTAACCGGGTAAGGCCCACTAGGCACAAGTGCCTGTTTTCAGGGGCGACCTGGGAGCACTGGGCAGTTAAGTGACTTGCTCAGAGTCACACAGTATGCAAGTGGAGGTTGTGAGAATCAAACCCAGGTCTGGTCTGCTGGATGTACGAAGCTCGTTCACAGCTCATTACTCTAACCTATGGGCTATACTGACAGCCCCGAAAATATATTTAGGTTATTCTGGGATCAAACCACAATTTAAAGGTATTGAATCACTCACACCTAGTCACCTTGCCCTTTACACTATATTGCCATAGGGTCAAGCAAGCCCTGTTTTCAAGGCGTTCCCGTATTTAACATTATACGTTACAACTCAATAAATTACAGCACAATAAATTACAGCACAGGGATAGAGCCTAAACTTCAAGTATAACATGCAGGCTAATAATTTACATATCAGTCAACATGCATCCCAGGAAACATATTCAAACACACGATAACAAAACCCTAGTAGTAGAGACATTCATGCAATTTTGGTTTGACATCTTGTTTGCATGTATCTACAGGCAAGGTCAAGTCACTCCACTGACTTGGAAAATGATTCCAAGCAATTGCTGACTGATATTTAAAAGTCAATTCCTCAAATTTATTTTTAACTTTAGGGATTTTCATATGCAAGTTTTTGTCCCTCAAGGAAAAATTGTGATTTGTCCACTCAATTGAGCTAATTAATCTGGTAGGATCACCTGATATTAAGCTGTTAAATAAAATAATAGTCCAGTCATTATCTCTTTTTTGCTAAAATGAACTCCAAGTTAAGTCACAATAAAGTGTACAATGGTGGACATTAAAGCCACTTTTTAGCACAAATCTAGCACTTTTGTGATAAATCACGTCTAGCCTACATAATGATTTTTTTGTACTATTATTAAATAGATGGCTACCATAATCTAAGAGGGGAACCAGTAACTGATTAGCCACTATCATGCGAGCTTTCATGGTCAAGCAATGGGATGCCCGTTTCATGGTTCCCAGCTTTTTCCCCTCCTTGTTTACCAAAGAGTCAATATGAGACTCACAATTTAAGTGATAGTTGAATTCCACTCCTAGGTTCTTACAGCTTTGTAGCTGGGATAGGATTCGGCCATCCCTTGCCCTGATTTCAAGAGTTTGAGGTAATTTTATTTTATTCTTCCTGTTTGCATAGAATAACATACTTTGAGTCTTTTTTAGATTCATAAGCAACGCTTTAGATGTAAACCATTGTTCCAGACAATCAAATCCCTTGAGTTAAGCTCACATTGAACAAGTGTGCAAGAGGTTTAGAGATGTCTATGACTATATCTTTCAAAAAATGTGCTTCTACATTGTCCATACCACTTGCTTTATTGTTTTTAAGTTTATTTTTTTCTGCAAGCACCTCCCTTGATTTAATAATTTTAAATCTGAAGTCTGGAATGGTAGTATTATTGCTTTGATTATCCAAGGGGATTCCATTATATTCTGGGTCAAAATTATCTAATCTTTTGTCTAGGTCAGAACAATTTATAAAATAATGGTTTAAGATTTCCATAACCCTTTCCTGGGTGACTAGTGCTCCATTTTCTATTAGGGTAAGCATTTTTGGCCCTACTCTGGGTTTACTAAGCTCTTAATTAACTTCCAACAGTTCTTTGGCTCTTTGGTGTTTTCTATCTTCTGTCTATAATAAAATCCTTTTATTTTCCTAATCTCCTGTTTCACTA
Organism: Neoceratodus forsteri; assembly: GCA_016271365.2. Lineage (NCBI taxonomy): Eukaryota > Metazoa > Chordata > Ceratodontiformes > Ceratodontidae > Neoceratodus > Neoceratodus forsteri. Next base: position 1,266,603,801 of record CM057449.1, on the reverse strand, counting down.
TATTTCTAACTTTTTAAACTTGTCCCACAGATTTTGGTCAAATTTTTTATTAGCTGTTTTCCATAGTCTGTCTTTTTCCTTTAGTAAGATGTTTATGGGGTTAGTCATCCATGGAAGGCATTGCACTTTAATTGTTATTTTCCTAAGGGGAGCACATGTGTTAGAAGCCCCTAAAAAAAGAATTTGAAAAGTCATCTGCTGCTAGATCTATATCGTATATAGGGCACCTCTTTGCAGGCATAGAGCTCTAACTTCATTCAGAAGCACTTGAGGATTGTATTTTTATAGCATCTTTCTGTAACATAGGAAGAGCTTTTTAAAGAGCATGAACCTGCAGTTACTTTTACTTCACACATGATGACATTATGGTTTCCCACGTTTGGAGGGATTATCCCTTTATCCACCACGTCCACGCCTGTAGTTACAAAAACAAAATCAAGTATGTTTCCTGGGCTTAATAGTTTCCCTTTCCTAGCTAGAGTACTTCTTATTTGATCCACATGGAGAGGCTGGTTGAATTCTCCCAACTTTTTTACCCGTTGTCCCCCTCACCAGGCTGCACTGAAATCTCCAATCAAGATTAATTGTTTATTTTGTACTTGTTGTAAAATTTCTTGAAAAAAGGGTTCCAATAAAGCAACCTTCACATTGGGGGGGGGGAGTAAATAGCCCCTACAACTAGTTTTAGATTCTATATTTGGACTAGACTACATTCAATCTCCCCTTGGGTACTAGAGTACAACAATTTGGTTGGGCCTAGGGTATCTTTTATATAAACTAAAATCCCATCCCACATGAGTTTCTATCTTGTCTGTAATTATAAAACTCAGTTAATTCAATTTCTTTGGAATCAACTGCTTTAATTAACCAAGTCTCAGTTAGTACAATCACATCTTAGGAGACTGTTTGTACCCAGGATTTAAACAGACCCATTTTCTTTACAAGGCTCCTTACATTATCATGTGCTGTTTTTATAGTTTGAGCCCCTGGGCCTGGGTTAAGCTGTATGTCCCCACAAAGGATTAATGAGAGCCACAACATTTTATTGTGATGGTTTAACTTTAGGTGGCTTATTGAAAAAGGGTTACGTTTTAAAGCCTTTCTGATTTTTTATGAATGGAATTCTTCTCATTTTGGGGACATCAAATTTTACATTTCCATTTGATGCTAAGTTCCTATCTAACTGTGTTCTCAATGAGAGAAGATCTGCATCCACTGGATCAAAAAAATATAGTATTGTGAGTACACACACCAATAGGCCCAAGAGATTGAACATCTTTAATTTCTTTTTTATAGATTTCTAACTAGTTCTAGATTAATAAAACAAATCCCTGTGCTTTATAATACAGTATATAATTAAGCCTAACATTTCCAAGTAAATGACTAAAAACAAATCAAATAACTGTAATTAGAATTTCCAGACTGTCTACCCCCATAGCCAGTAGTCTACCTAATCCTAAATAAAACAAATTCAGATGACAGGCAATAATTTTATCGAACAGTGTCAGAGTGTAATGCTCTGGTAAGATCTCAGTGCCTCAGGCTCTAATTAAACAAGCTAGACACTAGCAGCAAAATAAAAACTTAAAAGAAAACTCACTAGAGCAAACACTCTCTACCCTGTAGATTTTCTCTAGGGAATGGTGCAGCCAATCACGCTCGTGCCACCGCTCGTGCTTAGACGAGTGGAACGTGCTTTTAAAAGTACTAGCCCTGCCTCCTGTCTCCTCTCACTGGCTGTCAGATCCCTTGAGCCCCCTACATGCCAGTAGATGTTAGAAGTTACAGAAAGTTTGTTTTGGGCAATTCAAGGCAGCAAATTCATGGAATCTTCTCACTTAAGAACTGCTTGTCTTCTGGAGCTGGAGCCAGTAGCTGGGTAAAAATGCTGCTCTGTTCAATCGAGCAGCACATGCTTTTTTTGTTTATTTCATATACTTTTTCTGCCATTGTCCATCTGGTTTCTCAGCTTGGTCACAGACCCCCACTTCTGCTCCCACATCAGTCGCGCCTTGTCAATACCCCCTGGCTTACCCCCCCAGGGTGGGGTCACGGCACTGGCCCTAGAGTGCTGCAACATTAGGATAGGTCAACAGGCTGGCATGGGAGCTATTGAAGCCAAGGTCAGGCTTCATTTGGGGGGTCCGGTGGCATTTTGTTCCCTGGTGTGTGGGGGAGGGGACGTGCAATGATGACCAGCATCCACCCTGCCCCTCTGAACAATTGGCGTCGGCGTGCTCGGTACACCCAGCCTCTGTTAGGTGTCCATGTTGCGCTGAACACCCTACTCCCTTCCCCCCAGAGAAAGAGAGCAGTCCTTGGATGCTCAATCCTTCTTCACTGACCAGCCCTCTGACATCCCTGGTCCGTTCCTGAACCTGGGTACCCGGCATCGAAGGTAGGCAACCTGCCCCTGTGCCACTGGGCCTGCCCCACAGCATGGGCTTTTAAAAGCCCAAGCTCCACTTCCAGTCTTCACTCACTGGCTGTCGGCTCCCTCGAGCCCCCTACATGCCAGTGGATGTTAGAAGATACAGAAAGTTTGTTTTGGGCAATTCAAGGCAGCAAATTCATGGAATCTTCTCACTTAAATGCTGCTTGCCCTCTGGAGCTGGAGCCAGTGGCTGGATGAAAATGCTGATCTGTTCAATAGAGCGGCATGGGCTTTTAAAAGCACAAGCCCCACCTCTGGTCACTGCTTACTGTCAGTCGTCTCCTTCGAGCCTCCTATATGCCAGTGGATGTTAGAAGTTACAGAAAGTCTGTTTTGGGCAATTCAAGGCAGCACATTGATGGCAACTTCTCACTTAAGAGCTGCTTGCTTTCTGGAGCTGGAGCCAGTAGCTGGATGAAAACGCATTACTGAGGTAGTTTGATGGTCTAAATGGTTGCTGTGGCTGGGTGGGGAATTCAGGATAACAGGATAACCAGATAGGTCTGTTTTATTTGAATTATCTTTTTACTGACTTTTGCAAGCACTCAAGTTCACAAAAAAAAAATAAGAGAAAAACATCAAGTCATACCTCTCAGTCTCATGCCTCATAAATCAGAGACACATTTTAAACTATAACAGACAAAGGACCAAAACCAGTGATATCAGTTCTGAAGCTGTTAGGATAAGGGGATTAATGTAAAGCACATTTCAGAAGAAGGACAAGTTTGTGACTTTAATGTTTAACATTATTTTGCACTTACAAACCCCATAGTTCGGTCACTAAAACACAAATTCTAGGAGGTCAGAGGAAAACTTTTAAGCCAAATTAGGGAAGGCCCTTAAAATCAGGGGCAGCTGAGAGACACATATTAAGTTACATTGTAAAACCATAGATAAGGCTAGATCTGTGGTGCAGATTGGTGGGAGACCACTATGGTATACTGGCGACTGAGATTAGAACCCCAGGAGCAGAGGCCAGCAATGAGTCTTCTGAGCATCCCTAGAGTGCCCTGCAAGGGAAGGAGGGGTTTGACCAATGCAGTACATCAATGGCTCCTGGTGGTAGCATCACTGGCAGGGAGGGTGACCACATACTGTAGGATGTCCCCACCTCAGGTCACTGCAGGGTGTGCATGTTAGTGTATGCTAGGACAACATGTAAGCCCTCATCAAAGGCTGAAGTCCTACTTATCAGAAGGAGACTTCATCCAGATGAGGGAGTTGGTCTGTGACAAGTTAGTCAGAGTGGATAGCATCAGGGATGTGGAAGAAAGAAGGGGGGCAATCAAGGGGGCCACTCTTGAGGCAACAAAGTCTTGCATGAGTATGGCAATCTAAAGAAAAAGGTACCAGTGACCAATATGGTTTTCTGGAAAGGTCAGGGAAGCAGTGCGAGACAAAAAGAAGGCCTTCACCCTCACCAGGTACAAGGAAAAACAAGGGAAGGAAGAATGGGGAAAGTACCAAATGAGAACAAGGGAAACCAAAAGGGCAGTCAGAGAAGCAAGGGCAGACACAGGGCTGCATATTGCGGATGGGGTCAAGGGAGGGGAAAACAGTTCTATACATATATTAGGGAAAAGAGAATGAAGGCAAGAGAAATTGTTAGGCTGACAGAGGGAGGTAGGGTACTTGAGGATGATGGGCAGAAAGCAGCCATTCTTATTGACTAGTCAAACCCCAGGATATCTTACTGTATTCTAACAAATGCAGTACGGTCTCACCATAGGACTGCCCCGAAGCTGACATGGTTAATAGAACCACTGCAAATAATGGAATGCTATGCTCGAGCTCAGTTTTCAAACCACTGTCCCTGGCTGCACTTCCTGCAACCGTCAGATTCTTTACTCCACTTGCCTCAGTAAGACATCTCCGGAAAGCTCTTCTTCACTTTACATGAAGAGTTTTATTTGTCTCAGTTTTTTGAAGTCTGTTATTTCGATTTTTGAAGCACTGTCCTTGGTTCACAGGTAGACTTAGTCTAGATCACAGTGAATTTCGGTGAGTTTTTCGGTTCCTTATTGGTTCTTTTTTAACCGAGGAGGAACCAATACTGTTTACTTTATTTAAACATTTTTCTGGGACTTTACTCAGTTATTTCTACCATCTGGTAAGGCGGCATACATTTATTTCAAGAAATTTAACAAAGTTACTACGTTAATTCTTAGTTCATTGGTTTAATAGACTGATAAATGTCACAGACCAAGAAACGAATGGGCCCCACAGGTTTCCAACATTGTACAGAGTGTGGGGAACCATTCGCTAAAGCAGATCCTCATTTAATTTGTGTATTTTGCTTTGGGTTTAACCACCTCAGGGAGAACTGTGAAATTTGTAAAAACTTCCCTCCGTTGATACTTGAGAGGTGACTTAAACAACTGAAGATGTCTGATAAGGCTGCTGAACCAGCTAAGGACAAACCGGCTACCAGCCAAAATGAACCAGAGGAACAACCCTCTGACCAAGGTGATGGTTCCTCATCTGAAAAACATCCTGCTGATACGGCTGCTAACCCAGCAACCGCAGGAAAGAGAAAAAAGGAGGAAAAGCATACCGTGGTCGAACCTCAACCGAAGAAGGTATCGATTCTGACCGCTGAAGAGATAGCAAACGCTATCAGAATTATCCAGGCACTCTAACTGAGTACTCCGGTTCCAGCTGAAAAGTGGCCGCATCTCTCTACCTCTGGCACTACTTCAGTTCCCAGTTCCTTGGAACACAAAGAGAAGCCTTTTGGGGAGGATGAAGAAGAGGATGCTGATGAAGATGAGGATGAGGATTATGGGGAACCAACTGAACCGGATATTTCCCCGGATCCTCATCATGTTGACTACCCTGACAAGGGGAATGAGGACTACACCTCCCATTTTGCCTTCATTAAACAAGTAGCCCAGTCCCTTGCTTTTCCTACCCAGGAGTCAACTGATGAGGAAGGGGAACAGGACTATATGGAAATGATGGATGTACCAGTCTATAAAAGACTGTTACTACCCATCCATAAATCCCTGAAGAAACAGGTTAACAAGGTCCTGCAGACCCCTACTTCTGTGCCACCGGTTGACAAAAAGGTGGATAAGAAGTATTGGGTGGCTAAGGGCAGAGCAGAGCAGAGTTCCTGTTCAGGCTCCCTAACCATGAAGGAGTGGTGCAGGCTGCTGCCTATGATAATGCAGGCATCCCCTTGGCATCTCACCCTCCAGACAAGGATTCAAGGAGTATGGATTCCATTGCTAAGAAGGTGTATTTGGGATCCTCTCTGATCATCAGGCAGGCTTCATACATGGCCTGTGTGACCAGATATCAGAGAACATTGTGGAACACTGTGATAGAGATCACAAAATCTGTCCCAGCCCCTATGGCAGCTGATCTGGAGGAGGCTGCAAAGAGTGGTATAGAAGCTTCAAAAGCCCAGTTTAGGATGGCTGTGGACAACAATGACACTGCAGCAAGACAATGGCTTCTTCTGTGTCAGTCAGGAGGTTTGTTTGGCTCAGGACTACTAACCTGACCCAGGACACACATTCCAAGGCTTTGGACTTTCAATGTGAGCCTACCTCTCTGTTTGGTGAACAGATGGAGGCCTACATGAAAAAGATGGATGACTACAAGATAGCATATACAGTAAAGCTGCTGCTGCTAAAGAGAAGACTTCTACTCCCCAAAAGCAACAAGCCAGGGGAGTCAGAGGCAGGGGTCAGTATAGGCCATTCGTCCAGCCTCAGGCCTATCCCCAATGTTAACAGCAGAGAGGTTACTTTAGGGACAGGGGCAGAAGAGGTGGAAACTGCACTAGCTGCAGTACTCAGACAGCATCCCAACCTAAGCAGGCTCCCAGAGGTGTCTGCTCGAGTTGCCTCCTCAACCCAGTTTGGGGGCAGGCTGGCCCACTACCTCCAGGAATGGCAAATCATTGCCACAGACAGGTGGGTCCTGGAGGTAGTGGGCCAAGGCCTGGCTCTCAGCTTCAAGCTCAGACCAAAGCTGAGAGCAAGGGTCTTCACACCATCCTCCCTGTCAGAAACAGTGTTACTGGAAAGGGAAGTATTAAACCTCCTATCTTTGGGAGCAATAAAGCCAGTTCCTCTGGCACAGCAAGGGAAAGGACCCTATTCAAGGTACTTACTCACAATAAAGAAAACAGGGGAGTGGCATCCCATACTGGATCTCAGGCACCTAAACAGGCATCTGGTGAAGCCGCAGTTCAAGATGGTGACCCTGACAACAATCCTTCCAACCCTAAGACAAGGGGATGGATGTCATCTCTAGACTTAAAGGCTGCATATTTCCACATCCCCATAAGGCAGTCCCACAGAAAATTCCTCAGATTCAGACTGCCATCAAGCCATGACCAGTTCAAGGCAATACCTCTTGGACTTACTTCTGCTCCAGGGGTGTTCACAGAATGCTTGGCTGTGGTTGTGGCACACCTCAGGAGACAAGGAGTGGTAGTCTTCCCTTATCTGGATGACTGGCTAGTCATAGGGCAATCCTCTCAACAGGTGAGGGAGTCTCTAGCACTCACACAGCAACTGCTACAGTCACTGGGGTTCCTGGTCAATCTGAAAAAGTCAGTTTTGCAGCCAGTACAGTTCCTGGAATTCAGAGGAGCCGAGCTGGATTCAGTCAGAGGAAAGGCTTTTCTTCCCCAGACAAGGGCAGACAGCCTGATACAGCTAGCAAGCACTTTCAAACTTCAAAGCCTAAGGCCAGCCAGGCATTTTCTGCAGCTGTTAGGCCATATGGTGGCTTCAACAGCTACAGTGTCAGGTGCAAGATTTCAGATGAGAGATGTTCAGTATCACCTCAGACTGTACAGCACCAGAAAAAAGATTCACTATCAAAGCTGGTTCCAGTCACACAAATGCTCTTGCAAGCACTTCATTGGTGGCTGGACATGGACAACCTCAGGCAGGGAGTGCCATTTCTACAGGAAAAACCTTCCTTGGTGCTAACCATGGATGCTTCCCTACTGGGCTGGGGGCACACTTGAAGGAGCACACTGCTCACAGCACATGGCTCAAACAAGAGTCATTGCTTCACATCAATCTACTGGAGCTCAGGGCAATCTTCCTAGCACTTCAGGCATTCACCAGCATGCTTCAGGGAAAGGTGGTACAGGTCAGGACAGACAACATGACCACAATGTACTACATCAACAAACAAGGAGGCACAAGGTCAACCTCCCCTCCCCGTGTACAGAAGCCATGAAGATTTGGAGTCTGGCTTACTCCCTGGAAGATGTCTTGTCAGCAGTCCACCTGCCAGGAAAGGACAATGTACTGGCAGATGCCCCGAGCAGGGTAAATCAGAACCACCATGAGTGGTCCTTGAACAGGCAGGTGTTGCAGGTAGTGTCCAAAAGGTAGGGCACTCCAGAGATAGACCTATTCACAGCCTCCAGACAACTACCAGCTTCCCCAAATTTTGCTGCAGGCACCCAGTGAAGGGTTCAGTCCCACTGGATGCACTGATCCTGGACTGGATCGGGAAGTTCCTGTATGCCTTCCCCCCATTCCCATTGTTGCTGAGGGTCCTGAACAAGCTCAGATCCCAGCCAGCTACAATGATCCTCATTGCTCCAGACTGGGCCAGGTAGCCATGGTACTCCCTGGTTCTGGCACTATCAGCTGCCAAACCAATCAGCGTCTCCAGGAAGCACAACCTACTAACTTCTTCCCAGGTCAGGATCCTGTACCACAACCGTTGGTCTCTCAGGCTCAAGGCCTGGCTCTTGAGGACCTAGAGTATGCCAACCTGCACCTCTCACAAGGGGTCATGGAGGTCCTTTGGGTTTCTAGAAAGCCCTCCACTAAGAAGACCTACACGTCCAAGTGGAAGAGATTTTCTATTTGGTGCCAGAACAAGAGCCTGGACCATTCTCAGGTGGCTTTGCCAGTTGTCCTGCATTATTAAACCCATCTGCATTCCCTGGGTCACAGATCATCCACCTTGAAAGTGCATTTGGCAGCTGTTTCAGCTCACCTGTCAGCAGGCAAGGCAGTATCTCTGGCTTCGAATCCAGTGTTCAGGAAATTTTTTAAAAATGTTGTTACATTTGCACCCTTCACATAGAACTCCTGCTCCAGTGTGCGATCTGAACATATGTATTGCACAGCTCATGCAGCCACCTTTTGAACCTATGGCTTCAGCTGATTTCAAGTACATAACTTGGAAGACTGTGTTCCTAGTTGCTATTACTTGAGCCAGAAGGATCAGTGAGTTACAGGCCTTGTCCATGGAAGCTGACTACATTGCATTCCACAGGGATAAGGTGGTCCTTAGGATCAATAATAAGTTCCTCCCTAAGGTGGTTTCAGATTTCCATATCAACCAGTCCATTACACTACCAGTCTTTTTCACTGGCCATTCCTCCTCAGGGGAATGTAGACTGCATAGCCTAGATGTCAAAAGGGCTATCAGCTACTACTTGAAGCATACAAAAGGCAACAGAGGGGACAGGTCCCAACTCTTTTTGACCTATGAGGAAGTAGAAAAAGGAAAACTAGCCACAAAGAGATCCATAGCTAGGTGGATCATGGCATGTATCCTGTTCTGTTATGCCAAGGTGGGCAAACAGGCCCCATAGTGGCTTAAGGCCCATTCTACCAGAGGAACAGCTGCATCAATAGCAGCTTCAAGGGATATCCCTTTGCTAGAAATCTGCAAAGCAGCTACCTAGAAAACAGTTTATACATTTACCAAACTTTACTGCCTGGATACCCAGGCTAGGAGTGATGCCAGGTTTGGCACAGTAGTCCTACAGAACCTGTTTCCGAAATAGGTCTTCTGCCCACCTCCAAAGACACTGCTTGGGTAGTCTGCATTTGTCAGAATACAGTAAGATTTCCTGGGGTTTGAAGAAAACATTACTTACCATGGTAATCTTGTTTCTTCCAAGGGAATCTTACTGTATTCTGAGCTCCCACCCTTCCTCCCCTGCTAGGACCTACAGGGCACTGCATACTGTCTGTACAAATGTTGGAAATCTGTGGGTACCTGCTACTTTCTTGGGCATCTGTTGACTTGAGTCTTAGGAGATACACTCTGTTGTTTAAGAGGTGTTTACCCCCTAAAGGGGGATTGATTTATTGTTTTGATAATATTACATTAGTTAGTTAGTTGGTTAGCTTCTGCATCCTTCGTAAGAATCTGACAGTTGCAGGAAGTGCAGCCAGAGACAGTGGTTTTAAAACCGAGCTTGAGCCTAGCATTCCATCATTTGCATAGGTTCTATTAACCATTTTGGCTCCGGGGCAGTCCTATGGTGAGATCATATTGCATTTGTCAGAATACAGTAAGATTCCCTTGGAAGAAACAAGATTACTATGATAAGTAATGTTTTCATTTTGCTCTGTATTCTCAAGCGAAGATAGAGGGCCTCTGCCAGAGAGTGGAATTAAGGCAACTATAAGGGGAAATCCCTGAGATGAAGCAACAAGTATTTACCAGTGAAAGGGTTTGGAAAGGGCCAGCAGCCCTAAAGACAGATAAGGCCTCAGGGCCAGATGGGATGCATCCAAGGGTGCCCAAGGAACTGGCAGTGGAACTAACTGAACCCCTGGTAAGGCTAGTTAATAACTCAATTCAGACAGAGGTAGGTCCAAAAGGCTGCAAGGTAGTAGACATAGTCCTGTTTCATGGGGGGGGGGCAAGGAGAGACTGTTACAGACCTGTCAGTCTTACTTCTATTTGTGGATAAACTGATGGAGGCACTAGTCAAAGAGGACATTATGAACTCCCTGGAGAGCACTGGACTCCAGGATAGTAAAAAGCACACATTTGTGACAGGGAGTTCTTGTCGGACAAACCTGAATGTATTCTGTGACTGGCTAATGTGGGTAGTTGATAAGTGCTGAGCTGTGGATTTTCTTTACTTTGATTTCAGCAAGGCTTTTGACTCGGTGCCTCACAGAAGTTTGCTGAAGAAGCTAGAGGATCTAGCCGGGTACAACAAAGGACATAATGGTTGAGAAAGTGGTTGGAAGGGAGGCAGCAGAGGGGTGTGGTTAACAGAGTCAAATCAGAAGCTAGGGAGGTCACCAGTGGAGTGCCACAAGGATCGGTACTCACTCCAATGCTTTTCTATATGTTCATCAGCAACATGGAGAAGGAATCCAGGGCAAGATGTGCCTCTGCAGATGACACAGCTCTGTGGCAGGATAAACAGTGAGGGGGGTTAGGAGATGCAGAGTGACTTGCAAAGGCAAGACAGGTGGTGAAAAATTTGGCAATAGAAAATCAATGCCAAAAAGTGCAAGGTGATGCATATAGGAAACAAAAACCTGAGGACAGAGTACTGGATAGGGTGTAAAGCTGTGCATAACCTCTGAGGAAAGAGACCCAGGGGTCATCATCAGTAACTCCCTAAAACAATCAAACCGCTGTAACAAGGTCTACAGTAAGGTAAACAGGATGCTGGGGTGTTTAGGAAGGGAAATTGACAGCAGAGGGAAGGAGGTATTATTACCTTATTATAAATCATTGGTGAGAGGCTCCACCTGGAGTACTGTGCCCAGTTCTTGAATCTTCACCTATGAAAAGATAAGGATATGCTGAAGACTGCAAGGTAGGGTGACCAAAATGATTCAGGGCCAGTAGGGTAGATCTTATGAGAACTGGATAAAGTCACTGAACATGTACTTGCTGGAAGCTGGACAAGGAAGGGAAGATATGATAGAAACCTTCAAGTTTCTGAAAGGAATGAACAGGGTAAACTGCAAGGAACTATTTAGCATAAGTAGCATAAGTAGTTGATCAAAAACACAGGGGCATGAGTGGAAACTGACAGCGGGGAGATTCAAGAGAGAAGTGAGAAAGTTTTATTTTACAGAAAGGGTGGTGGAGCCATGGAACAGTCTGCCAGCTGATGTGGGTGCTAAAACTATCAATGGTTTCAAACCTGACAGGGGCAGAGTGAAGGGTGTCGTGGTTGCTCAGGGTGATAGCGGTAGATGAGGAGCATGGGGGTGGATTGTTTGGGTTAGAACCCTGTACAGACAATAGGTCCTGGTTTTGTTAGGGTTTATGGGCAGACTAGCTGGACCAATGGTCTTTTTCTATCATCATTATATATGTTTCTGTGTTTAATGGGAGGCAGACAGAAGAAAGCAGAAAACCCCCTGGTGTACAGCAGTGTGACCCCAGTTACTCTCGGATTTATGCCTCACCACTGGACAAAATGTCATTCAGGAAAAACACTGATTTCAAAGGTCCCACTGGGGTGGTTGTTGTGGTGGGGGAGCTTTGGAGGGTAAGAGATAAAGATGGGGATGGATGATGTTGAAAGATGGTAAGGGTGGGCAGCAACTTGACAAAGGGGAGGAAAAATATATATATACCCCCACCCAAAAAACACATAATCATTGAAGGATATACAGAAAAGGGTTCCACTAGTTCCAATTAAACTTTAGAGTAACCAGAAATGTGTATAAATACTAGTAGATTGACAACCAAAATGGCTCCCTGGGGCCTATATAGAGATGAATATAATGTGGTGTGAAATACCAATGAATCTCTCCTCCACCATAGACTATCCAGTCAAATTGGCCCCAATATGAAATAAATCACACAGTTACACTGTGTATAGACATTTCATTTTATTCACTTATTTTTGTTGACTGGGAAAGAAGGGCTAGGAAATGTTTTCCTATTTTCAGTTGTGTTGGGAGGGTATATGGAAAACTGACTGATACTGAAACAGGTGAAGGCTGCTAGTAGTTTAGTGAATGGGGAAATTACACTAGTCTTTTCAAAAAGTGGCACGGGATCTTTAACATCCAGAAGCAAACAACTAATGCTAAAGCTGCGTCTGGGGTTGCTGGTGCAACACTAAAGTAAGATACAACAAAAGAGCAGAGCATTCTGTGCCTAGTCACTTCTAACAACAAATAAAGCAAATGCTGAACACTGTATTAGTGTAAAAAACCTTATTGGCAGACAGTGTCCATACATGGATCATCAAAGAGAACTGAGCCCGCCACCTGCCCAACAAGCTGCCCAGTGCACTTCACATCTAAAAAGGAAGCGCTTTATCAAGGGAGGTAGTACAGTGCAGTGGTTTAAGGCTCTGAGCTGCAAATCTGAAGACCTGGGTTTAAATCCCACAGCCCCCACTTGCATACTGTGTGACCCAGAGCAAGTCACTTAATTTCCCTGTGCTCCTAGGTCGCACCTGTAAACAAGTTTTCAGCTTAGTGTGCTACTCCTGCTTAAAAAATTGGAAGAAAAAAAAAGGGTGAGAACCCCATGTTCCTGCTATTCATTTATACCTCCTAACTTAAACGGGAAATGCCAATGAAGGCCTACAAAAATCAACAATGTCACAATGATAACAAGGTGGAGGGGAAGATGTGTTTACAAAGGACCATACATCTACTAATTTCATTAACAAGTGCAGGGTAGCATGTGCAAATTGTACAAGTAAAAAATAATGGGATCAGAACAAAATAGAACAGTAGGTAAATTCAGCAATTTCATCAGAATATTGTTTTGCCTAGCATTCAAATCTATATTCTGGGTCTTATCATCCTGTAGGGACAGAAAGCAATATTAGCGCTGTCACCTACAGTAAATAATGACCTATTTATAGTTCATAACTAAAGCAGTCCCCAAAATGCATGAGACTGTTGGTAGTCACCAAAATGTGTATTTATTTTTCAAAAAATGTTACAGTGTCAGTGGCTCAGTAGGTAGCACACTGGCCGGGAGATCAGAGGGCTGTGGGTTCAGTTCCCACATCCGGTACTTGGGTTAATATCCCAGTACTGACACTGTAGTGCAGCATAAGAGGGGTGCTGCACTTCTGAGGTGCCGTCTTTCGGATGAGACGTTAAACCGAGGTCCCATCTGCCTGGATTGGTGGTAATTCAGGTGGATGTTAAATATCCCATGGTACTTATTGAAAAGAGTAGGGGGAATTTCCCCGGTGTCCTGGCCAAATTTCCCTCATTCACTAAAAATACCAACAACAGCTTAATCTGGTTCAAGGTCAGTTGGCATTCATCTGTATCCCCCTCCCCCGGGTCATGCCTGAAAATAGGCAGGATTTGTCTAGTGCACTTACCCGGTCAACAAAAACTAAATCAAAAATAAAATAAAAAAAAATTTGGCGGTGAAATTTTCAGTTTCTGTTATCATTTGAGAATTTTATGAAATTTTTAAAATAATTATTTCTCAAGAAAAAAAATGGTAACCTTATTTTTGCATAGAAATAATACTGAACACCTCAGGAGGGTAAGAATCCAGACAAAAATGTAAATGTACAGTACACATCATAGGGTGCATCCAGAAAACCCAGATCAACAGTTCTGCCAATATTTTTTCATAACCATAGCAGAAAATTAGCTTTTTTGAATAACCTTTTTCATTGCACTGCTGCTTTGTCAGTTTCAATGTAACTAATCATTAATTACATGCAACAGAGGATTCACCCTGTAGTTGCATGTTGTTGCATGCAACTACATTGCAGTTGCAATGCAGTTACAGTGTAGTTACAATGTAACTACACTGTAGTTAACTAATACTTAAAGTGTAACCCTGTACATATGTTTAATTTGTATTTTTGTTATCTGGGTAAGTGCAATGGTGCAAAAGTCACATTTTTCAGGTGTGACCCAATGTACAATAGTACAATACATAGATAAAACAAAACACTAAAAATATAAAGTTATAATAAAAACATATAAAGATTAATTCAAAATTAATTATATAGTGTATGTGCATACATTTGCACTGAGATAATGAATTTTCAACATTGATGACAAAACTTTGGTCTGTCCTGAAAATCTTACATAGGTTTTGACAGAAGGCCTGGCCTACAAAGTTTGACTTATGCTAACCCCAAATGCCTGCATTGCCATTGCAAAGGTTTTTTTCTCCCTAGCCTTAATTGCTGTATGGTATCCTTTCTTTGGCCAAATCCTCAAAATCTGTCTTGACTAAATGGTACTGTATGTGACCTACAATAATATGTGCTGCTTTGCATTATTCTCAAACCATTTCACACACCATTGTGATCACAGTTCAGATTCAGTGGGGTGCTCGTTTGCACTTGCATGTTTCACTGACAAGCTTCTCAGATTCACAACACCTACACCTACTGCTGCTTTGTTCCAGTGTTCCCATTAGGGCTATTCTCCCTAAATCTATTGATAAGTCTTTCCTTGTTGTACCTAAGGACAATACTAAGATGGGTAACCAGGCATTTTCCTCTTTTGCTCCCAGGTTTTGGAATGCCTTAACTTTGTTCATTCAAGGTACTCCCGTACAAGCTCTTTCAGAGGTGCTCTGAGGAAATCTCTACAGTTCTCTTCTGCCTGTAACTGCACTTGGTTCCTAATTGAATTCCTTTATTGATATTGATGTACAGATTCTGACTATTCTATATTTAAGCAATAAGATACAGCCATGGATTATGTTAATGTTCTAGTTATTCACTCTGGGGGTGTAATGTGGCATGAAGCACAGTCAAGTGTAACATGCCCCCAGGGGGTGATTAACAAGTGTTGTGCCTGGGTTATGCCCCCTATCATCCCACATACACTTCACATACACCTCACACTATATTCCTGGTCTATTATACTGCGATACTGCTATTTTGCACTAATATATAGATTTAGGCCTTCATCATATAATCATGAGTGCCAGGAATGTGCTTTGCTACTCATATATTCTAATGTTTACATCCTTTCATAGGATTAGATCATGCACGACTGTTATAACTCACTATAATGCATTATGTTTGTCTTTTACATATATTCCATATATAATCTACCTAATCATTGATAAGATGACTGTGAGGGATCATCAGTGATTATTGTATACTTATATTCTCATATAATTATATGTGGCGTGTGTTTTACATTCAGGCAGATATGCCACATGTAATAGAGCCTGTCAGCACTTCTCTTTGTCTCATTAGAGAGAAATCCTGTGTTATGCCTTCCATTATACATAAGCAAGAAATGTCACATGTAATAGAGCCCAGTCAACATTTCTTTTGTCCAAGCTATAATGCAAACGGAAGCATATTATTTGTGTCATATGATACTCATTAGTAATTCTGTCTCCTAAGTCATTATCCAATACATTATGTTTCTCATATCCGTAACTATGATGTAATCTCTGGTGCTATGCTGTTATCAGTAGTGTATAGCCTTCTGCAACCTACTGTAGCTCCAGGAGAGCAGGGAGAGAGAATGACATTTTGGAAAACCTGAGATCCTACAATCCTGGAGGTTATGTACATTCTTCAGGAGAGTGGTGAGAAACTCCCTTGTGATTTTCTTTGTCACATGGTTGGTGTAAGTAGTATAATAAACATTTATTAGTACTCTTGCTTGTTTATGAATATTTCTTGGCAGACTCCGAAGACATAAGAATCTGTATTATTAGTATTATTATTATTTACCCAACACACCAGGAGTGTTTAGGCAACATAAAATGGCTACTGGGCAGTGTGTCTGGGTGTTTGCCAAGTTCCATTTTAATTTCCTCTGTAAATTAAAACACTGGTTGAGAAATCTGCAGTAACAAGCAGCTGAGAGTGTCTTCTGTTTAAATTTTTGGTCTATAGTGTGTTGCACAATGCTGACAAAACAATCATTTGGCAGATATTCAATCTCTGTGTAATGGGTTGTTTTATTTTTGTTTTGTTTTTTTCCTCTTCTTCCTCTGTGGGAACACACGGCTGTAAAGGGATCTGAACAGACAGATAGACTGCTTTCTTTTGTGGTCTCAAATCTTAATGAGTATGGGACCTGTCTGTACCAGGGTACAGATTATTTCGTAGGGACAAAGTGATTGGGAAAGGAGGGGTGGCACTATATGTGAAGGAAGGACTGAAGTGTGTAAGGGAGGAAGGGGAGGAGGGTAGTACGGAGTCACTTTGGATGCAAATCCAGGATTCCAAGAATAGGATTCTTAGAATGGGAGTGGTGTACTGGCCACCATCTCAGACGGAGGAATTAGACAGGGAACTAGCGGGACAGATCAGGAGGACCTGTGAGAAGGGTAGTGTGGTGATTGTGGGGGACTTCAACAAGCCAGGAGTGGACTGGAGCACCCCAAAAACCAGGAACAGAAGGGAGCAGGTACTGCTGGATGCCTTCCAGGACAGCGTCCTGCTGCAAATGGTCAGTGAACCAACCAGGTTAGGAAATACCCTTGACCTTGTGCTGGCAAATGGGGACTTTGTGAGAGACCTTACAGTGGAGGAACCGCTGTCAGGGAGTGACCACCGCTCAGTATGGCTCACATTGGATATGGGCAAGGAAGGAGTGGAATCTGGCACAATAGTGCTGGACTTCAGGAGGGCTGACTTTGGGAGGATGGGGAAGTGGTAAAAGGGTACCTGGCCAGAATTCAATCTAGTATGGACACTAACCAGAGGTGGGAGCTCATAAAGCTGGGGATAGTGGAGGCAACCAAAACCTGCTGCAAAGCCCAGAGCAAGAAGGCTAGGGCTAAGAAACCGATCTGGTTGAGCAAGGAGGTCATGGAAAAGGTAAGGAGGAAAAGAGCTGCCTTTAGGAAGTACAAGAAAACAGGAAGGGGGGAGGACAGGGAGGAGTACTTGACAGAATCGAAGGAGGTGACAAGGGCAGTAAGGGGAGCCAAAGCATCTATGGAACTCAGGCTGGCACAAGGCATTAAGAAGGGGGAGAAGAACTTCTTTAAGTACATCAGGGAGAAAAGGAGCTGTAAGGACCACATAGTAAGGATTAGGAAGGAGGGGGGTTGGGTGGAAGCAGGGTACGATAAGGCGGAAGTACTAAATGAGTACTTCTGCTCAGTATTTACTAAAGAGAAGGGGGGTGACACCCAAGGTGGGAGAAATGCCAGAAGCAGGGGGGGAAGTGGTGACAGATGGGGAAATCATGGAGAGCAGAGTTCGAGAGGGTATGAAGGCACTGAGGGTGGATAAGGCGCCAGGCCCAGATGGCATCCACCCCAGGGTACTGAAGCAGCTGGCAGAGGTCCTTGCAGGACCTTTGGCAGACCTATTTAATGCCTCACTACATTCAGGGTGTGTACCTCAGGACTGGAGGATGGCTCATGTGGTGCCCCTCCACAAGAGTGGCCCCAAGGATGAACCGGGAAACTACAGACCAGTGAGCCTCACATCCATTGTGGGTAAGCTAATGGAGACTATCCTGAAGGAGAGGCTGGTGGCCCTCCTAGAGGCCAAAGTACTACAGGACAGCAGACAGTATGGCTTCATACATGGAAGATCCTGCCAAACCAACCTGGTTGAGTTCTATGATTGGGTAACTAGGCAACTGGATAGGGGCCATGCAGTGGATGTCCTGTATCTGGACTTCAGTAAGGCATTCGACTCAATGCCACATGGAAGGCTGGGAAGGAAGTTAGTAGGCACAGGGGCGGGTGCAAAGCTGGTAAGATGGGTAGGAAACTGGCTGCAGGGAAGCTAACAGAGGGTGGTGGTGGGTGGGGAGCTCTCACACCCAAGGGCAGTGATGAGCAGTGTTCCACAGGGCTCAGTGTTGGGACCAGTGTTGCTTAGGATATTCATTGCAGACATATCATGGGACATCAAGAGCAAGATCAGTCTGTTTGCTGATGATACCAAGGTAGGCGCAGTGGTGGATGACCTAGGGGGATGGCAGGGGTTGCAGGATGATCTGGCAAAGCTTGAAACCTGGTCAGACACCTGGCAACTGGGCTTTAATGCCAAAAACTGCAAGGTGCTGCATTTTGGGATGATGAACCCAAGGAGGAGTTACCAGCAAGGGGAGTGCAGCTAGCCCAGACAGAGGAGGAGAAGGATCTGGGTGTGTCATTACAGGGTCAATGAACAACTCGGCACAATGTAGGAAGGCAGCTGCAAAGGCCAACAAAATGCTGGGTTGTATTGCAAGGGTATATCCTCAAGGAGGGAGGAGGTGATTCTGCCACTGTATAGGTCATTAGTTAGACCACACCTGGAGTACTGCATGCAGCACTGGTGTCCGTGATCTGAAGAGGGACATTGGTTACTGGAGGGGTGAAGCAGAGCGACAAAGATGATCAAGGGGCTGGGGACTTGTCATACGAGAGGAGGTTGAAGGAGTTGAACATGAACTCACTGGAGGAGGAGAGATGGGGTGACATGATTGAAACCTTTAAATACATGAAAGGAATAAACAAGATGGGTACAGAGGGGCTGTTCAAAGTAAGGGAGGGGAGGGCCACCAGGGGCCATGATATGAGACTGGAGCGAGGAAGGTTCAGGAGGGAGATGAGGAGACACTTTTTTACAGAGAGGGTGGTGGCTGGGTGGAATGCGTTACCTGCTGAAGTGGTATGCAGTAGAATGGTGGACTGCTTCAAATGAGGATGGGACAGGACAAGAGGGAGGGTTAATGAAGGGGAAGGGTGGAAGGAAGGGGAAGCTGCAGAATAAGGGGTGCTAGCTGCACATTCGAGCAGACTTGATAGACCTCTAGGCCTTTATCTGCTGGCAAATTTTATATGTTCGTATGTACTCTTCTAGGTGTCCACATATGCCAAATGCTGTTTGCGTCCTGTCATGAACTTTGGTTGCAAACAAAGTTCTTGATCCACAGACAGCTAAGGGTTTCTTATCTTATGACATGTCTAAAAATATCAGTACTGAGTTGAAGCTGGATGCCTTAACATACCAAACTGCCTATGATGGTTGGTCTGATTTTGCTGAGGTAGCAAAACAGAGTGGTAGCCCTTTTAGGGATATCACTGCCCATTATGGGGAATTGAAAAAATGGTACCAAAAGAGTTAATCCTGAAAGATTTTTTGTTTTTTTTTAAATTACTGTTTATTTTCGCCTTCCTGCCTGCCATCCCCGACTCTTCAGAAGCTTCAAGGTAGACATCCCTCTACCTTCCACCCTGCCCGTAAGACCCTCTGGAACCCCATGGAGCTTCGGTTTACCCCCCGAGCGGGGATGGGGCAGAGCCCCCTTACCCCATCAATCATCTTTCATCGGTCCAAGGGCCATTGGGCGGGTGAAGACACATCGAGGGCACATCTACGGAGGCTCCATCTTCCCAGCAATGGCAGGCATTTTCCACTTTTTCTCCCACCCCTTACAGCGTAGGACCCCTGACATCAAAGCACTAAGCGCCGACATCACGCTGTATAGTGGCAGCCCTCCCCCTAACATTAGGGGCTTGCAGTACTCCGAGCCTCTGCTTGGAGTCAGACAAGTGTTCAGGTTATTGCCTTAACCCTCCCTGGAGTAGGCGAGCTGTCGTGGGATGCTCAAGCCTAACTTCCCCCGGCCGGCCCATCAGCAACCCGAGTCCTCTCCCAAACCCGGGTCGCCGGCGTGGAGCGAGGTGTGGCGTCCAGCGCTTCAACCCTCAGCGCCACCAGGCCGGCCCTGAAGGATTATTAATTGCAACATTGTTTAAATGCTTTGATGCTGTTCTAAATAAACTATCTGTTTTGGAATCTGAGTATGTTGCTTGCAAAATGGAGAATGCTGCTTGCAAGCAGGAAATTATTCTGAAAAAGGCTTCTCAAAAAAGAAAGGACAGATGGACTGCAATCTCAGCTGCAGTCTCTCTGTCAAGAAAATGAGTTTCTCTTTAATGATGGAAGCAGCAAAGACCTGCATGCCTTAAGAGATAATGCTGAAAAGGCAAAACTTAGGAAAAAAGTTTTTCAAACGTATAGTGTTCTGGCTAATAATACTGATTCCTTACATTTTGAAAACAAGTAACTTAGAGACAAAAAGTCTGAAGTGATTACTGAAAGAGTTAACGTGCTGGTATTTCAACACCAGACCTTGACTGAACAGCGTGAATTATTATGTTTGATTACAACAGACTTGAAATGAATGTTTTAAATATAAACTGTGGCACAGCATGGATCACGTGATGCAGCAGGCCTGAGAAGACGCTTTCCTGTTCTCTCCTGCCCACCACTGTTAAATTTTAGTGCTTTTATTGAGCTTTTCAACATCGGGAGCCTGATTTTTGCTTTTATCTGGTGGGGGAAGATCTTGAGTGTGCAATCCGTGTGTTTGATGCAGAATGGAAGCCGAGATGAAGAAGCCTCCGCTTAAACATACACCCCCGGTTACCCCAGAGAAGGCCCCTAAGAAACCTCGGGCTGGATCCACAGGCTCAATGCAGGCAATGGCACCTCCAAGTTCAGAACAGGAGCCGTTAACCCTCGCTGGATTCCTGGCCGAATTTCGGCCGTTCAAGGAAGAGTTAAGAAACCTCACTTCTGAATTCAAAACCCTCTCCCAGGCTATCGAGGACATAGCATTGAGAACCTCAGATGTTGAGATTCGACTCACTTCTTTAGAGAGGAAGGTGGATAAGCAGAATCCTGAGGTGGCCATGCTTCAGCAAAAAATTAACAGGATGGAGCAAAAGCTCGAAGACCTCAAAGGTCGTAGCCGCAGGAACAACGTGGTCATTATTGGATTACCTGAGATGGAAGAAGGGAATGACGCGGTCTTGTTTCAGCAGAAGTTCATCGAGAAACTTATAGGACCTTCGCCCTATGGCCCCCACTATATTACAGAGAGGGTTCATAGAGCATTGCATTCTATGCCTCCGAGGGGCGCCTCTCCCAGACCGTTAATTTTTCGTTTTCTCAATTTTTTAGAGAAGCAGCATTTCTTTCTCAAACTAAAGGCCATACAAGCACTGCAATGGGAAGGAGCGAGAATCAGAGTTACCCAGGATCTCCCATTATCTGTTAGGCACATAGAGCTGCCTTTCACCAGGTGGTTAAAAAGCTGTTGGCAGCTGGTCTCCAATTCAGAATGTGATATCCCTCGAAGCTGCAGGTTCAGATATCTGGACAGTAGCACTCTTATGAAGACTCGGACTCTGCAATGGATAGACTAAAAAATGCTATGCCTGCTCTCTTTAAAGGCTCTTAATTATCACGGGGGCTATTAGAAGGGATTATTTAGGAAGTTTATGATGTAACAGAACACATGGAAATGTGCAGTGTTTCATTTTCTGGTTCACATTCATCTATTTCTGGTTATTTCTCTAGCTGGGTTCTAAAAACTGAAAAAGTTGCTGTACCTTTAAACTTCTCGGTTAACTAGATACGCTTTAGATCTCCTCGGGGGAAGGTTTGGTGAACAGTGGGGACATTCCTGGCCTCAGTTATGAGAGGACAATGCCAGTTGCCACTCATGAGCTTCTTTTGGGGGACCGTGAAGGTCTTTTGGGTGTAAGGGGGCATTTTTCTGCTGAACTGCCCATTATGGAGATCCGGACTACTGAATCAAAGCTTCAGGGTAGGGCAGTGTTCATACCCTGTTTCCCAATTGAGTGGGATCAATCTTGTCCCTTCCCTTCTCTTTATGATTGGGTAAAGGACTTCTTTCTCAGTTTAATAGCCCTTATGATGGGAGTTTGGGTGACTGGCTCATGGGAGTTTTGACAGGACTTATAGAATTTTAGGAGATATTGGTGAGGTAGGAGTCCTCTCAGGTTCTTTCTGCTTACCGCAGCTTTACAAATGGATACAGGGATCATTTACAGGGAGGATAGTTGCCACGCAGTTCTCAGTGGCGGCCACTAGAGGGGAGTATGTCTCTGGATTGCTTCCACTCCTTGCAGTAGTGAAGAAATGCTAAGGCAGACTTGGTGGCAAGAGAGATATAGGTTGAGTTCTGGGGCGCAGTCATTATTTTGGAGCGGAACCGGTGCTTGGCTTATTTGGAGGGTTCTAATCCTCCTTTTTTTTTTTTTTTTTTTTTTTTTAGGGAGCTTCCCGAGTTTGCAATTAGCCTATTTTGGTAGATTGCCCTTTCTCCACTCTCATTCTCACTCCCTTCTCTGCTAGATAGTAGGGAGGTGACCCATTTTTGCTTGAATCTGGGAGTATCGATTTTACCCTCGTTTTGTACAATAGCCTCGAGGCGAGACGTTGGATGGGAGATATTTTTGTTTCATGTTATTTGTACTAGGGGTGATAACCATTTTTGTAGTAGCAGGATTAAGAGCAAGTTTTTTGAGACCTGCTAATTGTATTTCTTTGGCTTTAAAAGAGGTTCTCACTTGTAGCATTGATGTTTGTGGGCCTCACAAGTGTTTGGAACTTGCTCTATTCTTTAATTTTGGTTACTAGGATGAAAATCTGGACAGGGGTGGTTGGGAGGATGGGAGCGGCTGTTTTTGGAGGAGTGCTGCTTAGCGATGCATAGGAGA
This sequence comes from Neoceratodus forsteri, assembly GCA_016271365.2. Lineage (NCBI taxonomy): Eukaryota > Metazoa > Chordata > Ceratodontiformes > Ceratodontidae > Neoceratodus > Neoceratodus forsteri. The sequence goes on along the minus strand of CM057449.1, from coordinate 1,266,581,201 downwards.
TTTGGGTGGGTTGGAAGGGCAGGGGGGGACCGAAGGGTAGATTGTCTGTGGTTTGTCTTTCTGTTGGATAGTTTGGGGGATGTTTTCAGTAAGGGGGGCAGGTTTGGGAGGTGGGGAGGTATTATTGGGTGCAACACAGTCCGTTTTAGCTCAGTCAAGGTTTCTTTTTAAGGTAGTCTATGGCTTTAGTTACTGCAATTATCTATTGTATTTGTACAATGGCTAAGGAGCTCTGTTTCTCAACTTGGAATGTTAAAGGGGCCCATAAAAAAACTAAGCAATATAAGATACTGAAGCACTTAGACATTTATGTGCTAATGTTGTTTTTATTCAGGAATTGCACTTGCTTGACTCGGAAGCCATTCAGATGAGACGGATGCAGATTGGTCAGGTCTTCTCAGCCCAAGGAACCTCAAACAGCTGTGGGGTCTTAATTCTTATCAACAGAAGCATTCCTTTTCAGGTTATCCAGGAAATTAAGGACCCCCCATGGCAGATTTATTCTGGTTAAGGGCACTTTGTATTCAGTAGATTTTGTATTAGGGAGCATTTACAGCCCTAACAAAGATGGCCCCTTATTTTTTGAGAGACTACTTAATAATGTTCTTTCCCTGTTACCTTCCATCATAATTTTAGGGGGGGGGCTGGAACCTAGTGGTAGATTCAGGTAAAGACCGCATTAGCTCACTCCTGGCTTCTTTTCCCCGGCACAGCATGCATTACATGAGTTAATAGAGAGATTGGGACTTTGTGACATTTGGAGGGTTTTACACCCTGCGAACAGGGAATACACTTTTGTGTCCCCTGCCCACAGGTCTTTTTCCCGTATTGACTACCTTTTGGTCTCTCAAGCTTTGTTACCAGGGGAGACAAGCTCTACTATTCACTCTGGTCCGCCCTCTGACCACTGACTGGTGCTCTGCAAATTGTCTCTCACTTCCCTGCCTAAGCAGCAAACCAGGTGGAAACTAAATAGCCAACTGCTCAAGGATCCCAAGTGCAGAAACCAAATTAAGGCGCATATCACACAATTTTTCGAGTTGAATGCTACACAAGACACTGGGCCAGATGTTTTATGGTGTGCCTTCAAAACATCTCTCTGGAGCATCCTAATTGGGATGGCTGTGACAAGGAAGAGGGGAAGGGAGGCTAGGCTGAGGGAGGTGTTAACCCAGATAACAGCTTTAGAAACTACCCTACAATCAAACCATTCTGATAACTCTAAACAAGAGCTGGTAAAATTGAGGGACTCCTATATAAATATGCTCAACGAGAAAGCAGAGTTTGCTATTTTATGTACTAAAGCTTCATACATAGATCACGGGGAAAAAACAGGCAAGTCACTAGCCCAGAGAATTAAGCAATTGGAGTCTGCTCGGTTTATCCCCCTGATCTGCTCCAAAATGGACAGAACTCTCAAATCTAATCCCCAGGAGATTGTTTCAGAGTTAGTCAGTTATTTTGAACACCTATATGGGGAAATGCCTAACCCCCCCTCAACACTTACTCTTTCTTCCTACCTAGTGGAGGACCAATTGCCCTGTCTCTCGGAGTCCCAGGGTAGGATGTTAGTAGCCCCTATTACGGAGTAGGAAATTCTGGAGGCGATAAAGGGCTTACCTTTAGATAAATCACCAGGACTAGATGGTTTTTCGGCAAACTTTTATAAGTGTTTTAAGGAGCAAATTACCCCCATCTTCTTTCTCTCTTTCATTACATATTATCAGGTGTACAAGTTGATTCCTCTCTATTCGAGGCCCTCATTGTGCTTCTCCCAAAATCGTGTAACGATCGAGAATCTGTTGAGAGTTATAGACCCATATCATTGTTGAACCAAGACATAAAAATTCTAACAAAGATCTTAGCGGATAGACTCAGTTTGGCTCTTCCCGATTTAATTGGCTCACATCAAGTGGGATTTATGAAAGGCAGATTCTCCACAGACCATCTCCACACTCTCTCGCATGTCTTCTTGGCGTCCAGGGATACCTCCTTTCCAGTGGCACTGGTCTCCCTGGATGCCAAGAAGGCTTTTGACAGAGTCAATTGGAGTTTTTTACTTCAAACGCTAAATTCTTTTGGATTCCCTCAACAATTTCAATCTTGGATAAAAGCCTTATATCAGCATCCGACGGTTAAGATCTCTGGGAACGGGGTGTTCTCCAGGACCTTCACTCTGCATTCCGGAACCAGGCTGGGTTGTCCCCTTTCTCCTCTACTTTTTAATCTCTACTTGGAGCCCTTAATTCGTAAAATAATTTCATGTATGAAGGTCAAGGGGATTATCATTCTTGGCAATGAGCTTAAAGTCGCTGCATATGCGGATGACCTGCTTTTATACCTGTCTTACCCAGAGACTTCTATTCCTGCCATGTTGGATACAAATGGGCAATTTAGCAAACTATCCAATTACAAATTAAATGTAGGGAAGTCGATTGTGTTTCCCTTACATCACAAAGTTTTTAAGAATAATATTACCGCCCTGGGTCTGGCCTGGTCTAGAGACTTGTTACGGTATCTGGGCATTGTGATAACTAGAGACCTGCAGAGTACCTTTAAATACCACTTGGAAGCCCTACTGTCCGCAGTGGCTCTAGACTTGGCTAGATGGTCCGGCACTATCTATTTCTTTTTGGGGAAGAGTCAGTCTGGTTAAGATGAATGTTCTCCCGCGTCTCCTATACCTCCTTCAGCTACTTGACATTTGTCTATAAAGCAGCTCGCTTAAAAAGGCCCAAAGTTTGATTAATGACTTCATCTGGTTTAAAAAGAAGCCTAGATTAGCTTTTTACAAGCTTGTGGTGCCCAAGTCCAGGGGTGGTTTACAACTTCCAAACGTGTGTATGTACTATTGGGCCTGTAGGGCGGTCAAATACCTAAGATGGATGGTATCTAATCCCTCAGATTATTTGCCTGCATGGCTCAAAATAGAGAGGGAAATGATTTGTTTGGCTAAAATAGCCCCTTCCGCATTATTATTTCTCAATACCGCTTCTATACCCCAAAGAATTAAAAGGCACCACAATTGGAGTTACTAGGAGGATTCACTCACAGTTGTGTAGATTCCTGAAGTATAAAAACTGGCTAGATATGGAGCAGTTGATTTGGAACTCCCCTGCCTTTAAAATAGATAATAAAGTGTTACCCCCCAAATGGTTGCCTAGTCTAGGTGATGGTAGGGTCCACTCATTTCTTAAGGAGGATGGTACCTGGTTATCAGCTGAGGATATTGTGGTGAAATTCAGGCTTAAGGAAAGTGACTATTTTAAGGTACTTCAGCTTAGACATATCCTCATTAAAAAATTGGGGGAGGGCACCCCCTTATCTTATAATTTCACCTTCCTTACTGAACTAGTCCCATTGGTTAATTCTCCCCGAAGTATCTTAAAATTGTACAATATTTTGTATGTTTGGCATTTTCCGGTGTTGTTTGGCCCAACAGAATTCTGGTCTGCTCTTTTCCCACACTGGGATAGGGACTGGACGACTATATGGAACAACTACCATTGTTTTGTAATGCAAGATAGGTTACGGTTAATGCAGTTTCGCATTCTTCAATATCTCTACTACCATCCTCAGAAACTGGCTAAATGGAGAATATCTTCCTCTTATGTTTGCACTAGTTGTACTCAGGCAGAAGGCTCCTTACTTCACATTTACTGGGATTGTCCTAAGATATCACCCCTTTGGGAGACTATAAGGGACAAAGCTGACCCACTCCTTGGGCTGAGGGACCTGTTTATCCCAGAGGTTTGCATCTTCGGGGATTACTTGCAGATTTCCATTAATAAGCGTAAATTTCATATTGCTTTCAACTCAATGTCCGTCAAGAAACTAGTGCTCAAGTATTGGAGGAGCTCTGAAGTTATCTCGTATTCTGGATTGCTAAATGAGTTATTATTTAATCTTCGAGTGGAGAAGACTATTTCGAGTATTAATAACAACAAGTCCAAATATGAACGGATCTGGGCCCTCTCCATACATTATATACCATCTAATTTTTAATACTTAAATCCTAATTTCTCAGATGTCATGGACGGTTACGCCTTTAGGACTGTGTGGGGGGGTTGGAATGGGGGGTGCCGGGGGGGGAGGGGGCCGAGATCAATTAATTTGTGTGGTCATAAGTTTTATGCTATGGATGTTTTGACCCTGTCCATTGTTTAATGTGAAAATTTCAATAAACTTTAAATAAAAAAAAAAAAAAACTGTGGCACAGCTACTGTTGATAACAGGCAAGTTTTATAAGATGAGAATGTCTTGCTATCTGAAAACAAGGCACTTTATAGTGTGCTAACTTCTGCATCTGAGCAGTTAGAATATAGGAGTAAAATGTCAGATATGGCAAACTTGCACTGTCAGCCAGAGGTACTGGCAGGGCATACTACCTTAATGCCCATAGACCTTGCCTCTTCTGATGTTGAAGAAGAGTTTGATTTTGAACACTCACAGTCACTGGTGCCGGAACTGCATTTCAAAGCTCCCCATTGTGGGTGAAGGTCATGAGGGTGTGACACCCTCCCCGAGCTAAGGACCCCTGCAGCAGTCTCGCATGCATTTTTTTTTACCGTTTGAATTAAGTAGCTCTCACCCTACGCTGCCTATCTTATACATTCTCTGTAGCTATCACTGTTTCTGACTCCAAACTAGGCCAGGCTTTCTACTACTCTTTACTGTGTAAACACACTGTATTTGTTTTAGTGAATAACCTGCCTTTTAAAGCATAACCGGTGGGAGCAAACAAGACCTGCGGCAGACTCTGCCTTCATTTTATCCTAAATCACCCTCCCTATATTACAGCAAGGCAATATTTCTTTTAAGGAGGCTGCTTAAAATTGATTAATTTGGAAATATCCTTGGAGTCCCAGTGACTAAACCCCTGCCTGATCCCACTGAGTGAAAATTGGGCCGTTTTTCTCTTTGGCGCCTTAATTCAAAAGAATAGTTATATATGTATTTTGCTCTCAACACTTGCTACTAAATAACCAGTATCCATGTTATTTAAAATCACTGTTTCAGCTGAGAACAAGCCCAGGACCTGTTGGTACTTATTTAACGTATTTTTGTCTCACACACTCTCTTAAAGTAAAGCCAAAGAGTGTAACTTTTCAGCTTGAGCTGTAATCTGCCTTGGTGTTTTGTTTGTTTTTTACCCTCATTAGCCCTCATAATGTTACAGCAATGAAAAAAATGGTAGAAAGATTTCAAGCCTCTGGATTTCTTTTACAGTATTGTGCTGCAATCTCAGTGATTCCCAACTCCACAGAAACAACATTTCTTACTGCAATTCAGACTGAAACCCTCTGCCCCCCCCCAACATGTGGGCAATCTTACTGTTTTAACTCCGCTCTGTTTTTTCTTCTACAGAATTTCAAGGCTCCCCATCATGGGTGAAGGTCATGAGGGTGTGACACCCTCCCCTGAGCTAAGGACCCCCACAGCAGTCTCACAAGGTAAACGGGTGTTTCTGAAACAGCCTTCCCACCACTGAAACACAGATCGAAGTTGTCTGTGAACTTGGGAGTAGTAGGAGCCCTGCTGACACTACGCCCCAGCTGCCCCACTGCTCCCGCCACCACCCTTGGTTGACTTGGTATTTTATAGTAGGAACCAGGTGATCTGAAAATACCAATCAGGCTATTTCACGATTTGCAGGCTATCAGCACCTGCCACTAGTAGCTGCTATTTTCTGCCAACATTACTCTGTCACATAGCCTAGTGTGAAAAGTGCAGAATACCTAACAAATCTCCACTTAAATCTACTAAGGTTATATCTCCGTTATATCTCATCTCTCTCCCCTCAGCAAAAATATGCACTGCACTAACTTATCATCTCACATATTGCTTAGTAACAATGCTATTGTCTCCTCTCTCTCTCTCTCTCTCTCCCTCTTACAGAATGCTGACACATCTTGTTCTCCTCTACATAACCCCCTCTCAGTGTACCACCCCCCTGCCTTTTCTCTGCTAAATACCACACAACCCTTTCTGCCCCCAAAACCCTTATTACCTCCCCCTGTGATTCCTCCTCATTTGGAAACCATGTTCTACCCACCCTACCTCCTACTTGCTCCTATCCATCTGCTCCCAGAAGCAGTCCTCCCCTTTCTTTATAGCCAAGAAATACTGCGTTTCACCTGCTCACACTTTATTAACAAGCTACCTCAACATGCAGGCCCGACACTACCTAATCATAAACTGACCCTGAAAAGAGTCCTATCCAGGATCTCCATTATTCTACTGATAATCATGGGTAATATCCATCCAAACCCTGTCCCCACTACTCCCACCCCTTGCCTGTCTACACAATTGAAAGGTCTATGACTGGCCGCCATTAATATATGCAGCCTCCAAAAAAATCTCGCCTCACTTCAAGGATGGGTCTGCCTCCACAACCCTGATGTACTAGCTGTATCTGAGACTTGGCTATCCCCAAGCACCCCTGACTCGGCTGTTTGCATTCCGCGCTTTTTTTTCTTCAGATCAGACAGACTAGATAGGCATGGTGGTGGGTGCATGCTATACCTTTGGGATCACCTTCAAGGTATTGAAATTGCCACAACTGAACCCCATGGCAGGCGCCTGCCCAGCCCCTCACCCTTAAGACAGCAGTTGGCAAATCAGGCAAATTTCTCTACCTAATGTCAGTCTACATACCCCCTCGTTATCAAAAGGAGACTTTCTCTTCCATCCTTAACAACATTGCCCAACTACCAAAAAACTCGGAAATCATTACCTAGGAGATTTCAACACAAACTGGCTTGCCCCTCACACATCCTCCCTCAGGGATGCAGCCACAGCCCTAAATCTCTTACAAATGGTCCTAAGCCTTACTAGATTAGACCAATGCAGGGGAATTACTCATCCTCACGAACCAACCTGAGCATTTGCAGGACATCCAGGTCCTCCCAGACTCACTCAGTGATCACTCCCACTGTAACCTGCCACTGGTCAAATAGCTGGAAGCCCCCCCCCCCACCGAGGATCACCATCTAACGCCAGCTAAAAAAAAGGTCCCTGGCACATCTCCAAAACCACCTTTATAACCTTGACTGGTCCCCACTACATCACCAGTCATCAGTGGATGCTGCTCTGTCCTTCTTCATTAGCTCTTTTCAAGCCGCCTGTGTCATCTTCACCCCTTTGTTAAGTGAAAAGAAAAAGCCAAATCCTCCTCATGGGTAAATTGGTCTTTGCTAGATCAAATGAAGGCCCATGATAACCTATGGCACCATGCCCTTGAGTCCGGTCACCCTTCAGACCATCAATTGTACCGTGCTGCCCGTAATTCATGCACCTGAGCTATCCGCAAGGCAAAGGCAGCTTTCTATCAGACCAGCCTAACTGCCACCTGGGGAGATGGAAAAAAGTTCTGGGCAAATATGAAGGAACTTAGTGGAAAGTCTCCTTCCCTTCCCCCATCCATGATAGTCATTGACGGTGTTGCCACCCAAGACCCTACTGGGATAGCTAATGCCTTAATTGCGTCTTTCTCTGATCTCAGCTCTATCCTCCCTCCTGACTTCTTTACTGCTTATCCTGGGCAGTTTCCTCCAACCCCCAAGCACTCCACCCTTTTACTTTAAAATGATTTCCCCTAGTGTCGCTCGCCCATATCTCGCCAAGTTCCTTGGAAAGACAAGGCATAGTGCAGACTCACTTGATGCCAAACTACCCTCTTTAACCCTTGACACAGTTCTAACACCCCTAACAAGCACACTAAACATGTCCCTATGCCTTGGGCAGTTCCCTACCCTATGGAAAAGAGTGATCATCACTCTAGTGCATAAAAAGGGTGACCGTACTGCTAGTAGTTATTATAGGCCGATCTCTATACTCATCACTCCCTTCTCAAAAGTGCTTGAAAAAATAGCTGCAGATCAACTGACTGACTATCTAGACTCACACCATTTACTGTGCCAGCAGCAGCATGGTTTCAGAAAAGGGCACAACACAACTACTGCCGTGCTTGAGTTTACCTCATTTATCCATGATGCCCTTGACCAGGGAGCACAGACTGGGTCTGTCTACATTGACCTCTCCAAAGCTTTTGATACTGTCAATCATAGTATGCTGTTAAGCTCCCTCCTTTCTGTTAGTGTTTCCAAAGAGACTACTGACTGGTTTTCAAACTATCTCCATGGCCGTACCCAGCAAGTAAAAAATAAATAGCACCCTTTCTACTAGCCTTCCAGTCCGATCTGGCATTCCACAAGGGTCTATCCTTGGCCTGCTCCTTTTCTTCCTATACTTAAGCTCCCTCTCTCTGGCCTCCACTGAACACCTGTTCCTGTATGTTGATGACGCGGTGATCTTTAGTCGACACCCTGACCCTACCCAGCTCTAGCAAAATTTACAGGGCTCCTTCACAGAAATAGAAACATGGCTCACCTCCCACAAACTTGTCCTCAACTACAATAAAACTAAGGTCATGCTTTTCGCCCACCCTCAACATAAGCACAACATGACCAAACTATCTATACTAAACTTCAAGGGTATCATGTTGGAAGCAGTTACCAATTTTAAATACCTAGGGGCCACCCTTGACTCGGCCCTTACTTTCCATTCGCATATATCATCGACCTGCTCTGCTATAAATATTAGAATCAGTCTCCTTTATAAATATAGGCCCTATCTCCCTCCTGATGTCCTCCGCTTAGCCATCTCTAGCTCCATCCTTTCCCTGGTAGACTATGGCATTGTCATATATGGTGCCACCTCTGACACTGGCCTGTCCAGCATTAAGCGTTCCCTTAACAAAGCATGCCAGCTAGCAACAGGCTGTGATCCCCTTATATATACCTGTGAACTCTAAAAACGATCATCTTGGCTAAACTTTCAGGGATGGCTACTTAGTCAGACCTGGCTTTTCACCAAAAAAATTCAACTAGAGTTAGCCCCCCCAGTTGCCTCTCGCTCCTACAAATGTGCTCCCCGATGTGGGCCACAAGGCACTCAAACACTTCTACCTTTTGCATCCCTTTTGCAAGGACCACTGCCAGCCAAATGTCCTTTTGCTACTGGGCGCCACTCTGGATGAACTCCTTCCCTGACACTATTCCCAGGTTGGGGCCTTTTAAACCTGTACTGCATACCCACATTATATCCAACTGCCACTGTGATTGCACATAAACTCCTATGCATGGGCTACGTATTTGCTGCAAATTTTTGCCTCTGACTCTAGTTATATGACTTATAATTTATGCATCGTGGTGTAGTTATCTGTCTATGATTATGTATTGTACTGATTCTGCCATTGTTATTTGTCTCTGTACCTTAAGTTTTACTTTGTATTTTGTCCTCATTTCTATGTATGATGCAGAGCCTTTGTAAATGAGTCCCTGACTCAAAGGGATGTAATTCCTAAACTTAAATAAAAAAATAGTAAAAAAAATAAATATAACAGTTGGAAAAGTGGTAGGACCAAGAATGTAAAGGATACATTCTCCCCTATTAAATACATTAACATGATTGCAAAAACTGCTAGGGCCATTTATGAAAGTGGTAGGGCTATGGCCCTAGTGCCTCCCTTTCCGGCACCTATGCTCACAGTATGCTGGGGGGTGGACTAGAAAAAAGGCTAGTTACTTGTTTTTCTGTGATTCACAAAATGTAGAATTGTTAGAGTCTCAAAATGGTGGACACACACATGTCATCAGGTTGCATCCCCATACCATCCCCAAGATGTCCACTCATGGTCATGTGATGATGATCATAACACAGTATCCCAAGATGCCCATGAGGTAGTTCACAGTAGCTGACCACCACATTCAGGAGGTTGGTTCATGCAGTCATATGGATCTGTGATCACTGCCATAACCAAACAAAACACACCGGAGGTTTTTGGCATGATTAATAATGTTATCAGTAAGACTAGTGTTTCTGAGGGACAGAAGATTCTCATTAAAAATGATGCTGATGTACATTTGAATGAGGCTGGTATGCAATCTGTCTTGAAGTCAGTGTCTGACACTGCAGAAGAAGCAACTTCTGGTAGCAATATTTACTATACTAGAGCATCCTTGGTTAAGGGACATATTGTAGTTAATTATGTGAAATGTTGTGATTCTTTCCTATGCAATTTAGCATCAGCTTTCCCTGAGAAGACTGAATGTACTGCTTTTCCTATGCAGTGCGTTAATACTTAAGCTGTAACCTTAAAAACAATGTTGCTACCATCCAGCAACAATCCATAGCTGGAGAGCTACATGCAACTTGCACACTATTTTTCTCCACTGTGCAGGCATGCCTGATAGTGCCAGCACTGCCAGCACATGATGCAGAACCTCCTCCACCAGCACAAGCCAGGAATAGACTGGGTCATTACCAGCACATGCAATAGCATACACAAGTCAGAAACAGTCTAGGTTATTCCCAGTACACACAATAGCAGGCACTAATCCTAATACTGATATCATTGTCTTTTCTTTTGGGATCACTGACCATGGTCTCAGCATTGGTTAATCCTACCCCAGCTTTAGGGTATACTGAAACTGCTACATCAGAGATAGCAAGCTCAGCAGTTTTAGCCCAAAAATACAATGGACACATCAGACCCATTTCTTTGGCATCCCAGATGCTCTCTCCAGTGGAGCTGAAATACAATCTTTGTGAAAGGAATCTTTTAGCTACATACTGGGCAGTGAGATACTTTATATACATCATTGGATATGCACCCATTGTGATGCATTCCAATCATTTGCCAACTAACGTTCTGTTGTCAGACAGAGTAAAAGATGTCTCTGTATCCAATGCCAGACTTACACACTGGTCTCTCATTTTGCAGGATAATGACATCACTGTCCTTCCTATCAAAACTTCATCCTTGTTGGCCCATGGCCTACAGTTTGCAGGAGAGACCCATGATTGTTCACTCCAGCCCCATGACCTACCTGTCCCAGTGCCCTTTCTGACAGAACCTCAGAAAGTGTTAAAAAACACCACTGTGTGTCATGTTCTGACTGATGACTCAGCCACACATACCAATGAGGGTCAGATAGCAGGGTTTGGAAGTATTTTACATTCTGGTGATGACAGAGTGTGCATGGCTAGTAAGTGCATCATCATTTATGTATGATTCACAGGCAATGTTAAAACACGCCTGGCAAATAAAATGAAAAGCAGGGAGACGAGGAGTCTTCTTATTACCAGAAATATTTGTGGATGGTTACAGAGCTGCTAAGTCATTGAGAAAGACACAGCTTGTGTTAAGCAAGGAATACAAAGATTTTTCCTTATGTAACATGATACCAGCACTCCACGAGAGGCTTAAGTTCTGCACACTTTAAGAAATGGCTTTGATCTAATTACAAAAGCAATGCAGAAACTGTTTTTTGTTTTATTAGTTTCTAATTGGGTATGTTTCTCTCTGACTGAATTTCTTTGGGAAGAAAACAAACTTCCAGAATACTCTAATATTACCTTTGTGAAATACAGAGACTTGTTTGTGTACATCACAATCTAACCAGTTTAAATACAAACGGTACCTTCATAAGATGCAAGAATATTCTAAAATGTGAACCTTGTGCTCCAAAAGAAGGACCCTCATTTGAGGGCAGTATATAGGTTCCTTAATAAAGGAACTGAGGAATATCTTCCAAAATAAGCTCTTATAAGAAAGTGAAAATGACATTCACCTATCCAGTGATGGCCTACTCATTTGGAACATCACTGCTGTAACACTAATGGAAATTTATAGGTAATTCCTGAACACCTGTCAGTGGATTTTATCTACTGTACCAAGTGCATGATACTCCAACTGGTGGACAGCAGTGAGTCAATAAAACAATAGACAGACTCAAATCCTCTGTCTTGTGGCCACACATGAGAAATGATGTAGGACACTACATTAGTAACTGATCTGTGAACAGAACAATCCTATACCAGCTAGGAAAAATGCAATGCTACCACAGAGGCAATCAGACCCCTGGAACAACATCCAGATTGACTGCAAATGTCTTGGTAAACCAGCTATTTGCCAGGTGGGCTTTACCCCTAAAGGTAAATTCTGATTACAGAGATCTGGCTTTATAGCCAAAATAATATAGGAAATTCTGGATTTGTTATGGGTAAAACAAACATTTCATATCCCTTACCACCCACAGTCATCAGGACAGGTGGAATATGCTAACAGGCAGATCAAAGTTTTGTTATGATAAACTTGTTCAGAAAAAAACCCAAAGGACTGGGATTCATTATTGCCTTTACTCCTTATGGCAATAAGAAGGACACCCTCTGCAGGTACACAGCATACCCCATTTTTAAAATCCTGACCGGATGGTCCATGAGACTCCCAGAACATTTACTTCTGGTCCTGTGTACTGCCACTGCTGATGGAGCATCAGTAGATAAATATGTTAAATATTTCAAGCAAGACATCCGAAAGATCCACTTGTTTGCTTTACAATGTATGGGCAAGGCCCAACAACAGCCCCTATCCCATTGTAAATAAACTCAGTCTAGCAGTCTACCAAGTTAGACTGCCTCACTATAACAGTTATTGATAACTAGCTACATGCCAATCAAATGAACCTGTTTAAAGGAGATTAAATTACTTTTCCATTCCCCAATGGGCAGAATAGTACTAAATTAACTATATGTTTGTTTCTTTTCTCTTTCCTTTTAGGTTCCAGAGAGAGAGGGAGAGAGAGAGAGAGAGAGAGAGAGAGAGAGAGAGAGAGAGAGAGATGCTTGCTTTTATGCTTAGTATTCTTTTTAGAAGTATGGGTCTTCATACAAGCCCAAACTGCACATCTTATTGCAGATAAGAACCAGTGACCTAATCCTAAACAGCTTGTTGAGGCAGAGTAACTCATAAACCCACATGATTTAATTGCATCCTGTGGAATTCACACTAAAGTCCTAAAAGACATGTTCATTGTCCAGGAGGGTAGTAAGGCCCTACTGAATGTTATGATCATTGCTTTGGATCAATCCTAGCAGCTAGACTTGATCTGGACCCCTGTTTATATTTTATTGATAATCAGGAATTTTGCATCCAAATTTATATGTCAATAAAAGTCATTAGACCTTAAGGGTTTTACTCTATGGTGCCTCATAATTTGTGACACTTAATACTAAGTGCCAAAATCAGAACCCTGGCACACCCAGTGGTCTAATAGCCACTTCTGCACCGGTACCCTAGTTAATAATGTGCAGTTCATGCACATCACAGTGATTTTTAAATCTCACCTTTTAAATTTGAAATGATTTGTTTTATGTTTCACAACAAACATTTCCATCATTTTTTTTAATAATGATTGGTTACCCTGGCAGCATACCAGGTACTCAATGATGGCCCATGCACAGGGACTGATAGTAATACACACACGCACGCACACACAGAATTTTCACATCCTGACTGCTAGTGGTACATCCTATGACTGTAAACCAACCCAAAAGGCACTAGGCATTTTGTTTTGCTTTTGTTTTGTTTTTTATAAAAAGGAAAACACACTTTTAGACTCAGGTCTACTTGGCTCTGACATAAGTATTTGAAATAGGGCTGATATAGCTATTATTCAAGCACATATTTTAAAGGTTCATGATAGTATGAAATATAATATCATACCCCCCCCCCACGCAATGCATGGTATACATGATTTTGCTCATGAAGAGTGATTAACATTTACAATATTAAGGATATTGTGAAGGGATCTGACCTGACAACTGTTAATGTTAATGAATATATTTCTGCTTACATTAAGGAAGCAGATGAGCATCACATAGCTAGGAAAGTCCTTTGCACTGCCTACAGCTATTATGTTCTTACAACCCTTTGGTTATTTCTTCTGGGATCTGGAATGAGGACATATCCTTGATCTCATACATGACAAATGTATGGGTCAGTGGCATTGCCACATTTTGCACTTCTACTGCGTGTGTTAACAACTGTTTATTTGAATCTAACACTTCCCTTGTCAATGGCAAGGAACCTTGGGTATGTCACCACGCACACCAGTATTGCTCCATGTTTCGAAACTTATTCCTGCACAATCCAGGAAGCCATATGTGTGACTTTCAGTGTCATTGCCGCATTTTCATCTGCCAACATCCATCTCTGATTGTCTTGCAACTTTCCATTCTATTGATTATCTTAATGGGAACTTTTATCGTGAAAAAGTTGAAACTACCTCCTTTGATGTTTACCATGAGGTCTTGGAATCGTGACTGACTCTGAACTTTGAACATCGTACCTGAAAGGATCACCACCTTTTATGCAGCTTTGACATCTTCCAACTTGTAAATAATGGCCTAATAACTGAAATTAGGCTTCCACTTGTGAGCTCTCAAATAAACTGTATTCGGTCCAGCCAATTAAGGTTCTACATTCAAGCTTATTGTTATTCATACTATGAAGCAAGTCTGGGGTGGGGACAATCCCCTAACTTCAGCAAGAAGACTCTTTTTCATTTGATCTACGATCAAGACATCCATTTTCTTCACTGCTTGTTTTCCAAACCTGGATGGCATCTCATACAGACTGAGAACTGAGTACTGTTATAAAAATTTACATTTACGCAACCATGTGATCATCTTCCACTGAACACTGTTGCTATTCCATTGTAAAACTCAATGTGCAAACTAATGCACCCCCTGTTGAGGCCTCTGAAAATACTGCTGCCTCCTGGACATTTGGATCTACCTTTGAAAAATCTAAATGCATCGAATCTGAACTATGAAACTTCATCTGACACTTGAAGACATCCTGGATTTATCCCTGGAACTGTTCGTAGTGTATGTCTTGTGGATAATGACATTTCATGTCCTGTTCAACTTACCAACTGAAAAATGCCATCTCCAAGGTGGTATATTCTGCTGATGTGGAACATTGTGTGGTGACCAACTATACATTCTTCTGATATGGACTAAAAGTTATGCAAAGTGAACTTTTCTAACTTCTATTTTTACTCCCTAAACAGGTTATATGGTAATCACACCTGTTCCCATCCTGGAACCAGGTACCATTAACTCTAGTCCTAACTATCTTGATGCTTTATCTCAATTTTTACTTATTTTTAATACCCATATAGACAACTTAAGTTTGTCTCTTTAATTTCTTTCCAGTAGGACAGATACACACCTAATACATATCGGTACTTATTAATATTGTTTTTATATTGGAAAACCCCATTGTGAAGTTTTATTCCAAATATTTATAGCAATACAAGGTTTACTAGCATTTTCCCTTATAATTACATTTTGTTGTTTAAGGAAAACCCTGAAACACCACCGTGATCAGTTCAAATTCCTCTATCAGGCTCGTGCCTTGGGCCTGTAGACGAATGGTGCCTAACCATTGTCTTTTTGTTGTGTTGCCACTTTTGTAATTAGGGCAACAAAGAGGGGACTGTTGTGCCTGGGGTATGCCCCCTATCATCCCACATACACCTCACATATACCTCACAATGTATTCCTGGTCTATTATACTGTGATACTGCTATTTTGCACTAATATATAGATTTAGGCATTCATCATATAAGCATGAGTGCCAGGAATGTGCTTTACTGCTCATATATGCCAATGTTTACACCCTTTCATAGGATTAGATCATGCATGACTATTATACCTCACTATAATGTATATGTTTGCTTTTACATATATTCCATATATAATCTACCTAATCACTGATAAGATGACTCTGAGGGATCATCAGTGATTATTGTATACTTATATTCTCATATAATTATATGTAGTGTGTGTTTTACACTCAGGAAGATATGCCACATGTAATAGAGCCCTGTCAGCACTTCTCTTTGTCTCATTAGAGAGAACTCCTTTGTTATGTCTTCTGTTATACATAAGCAAGAAATGCCACACTGGCAGTATAGCTTAGAGGTTAGAGTAATGAGCTGTAAATGAGCTTGGTACATCCAGCAGACCAGACCTGGGTTTGATTCTCATAACCTCCACTTGCATATACTGTGTGACTCTGAGCAAGTCACTTAACCACCCAGTGCTCCCAGGTCGCCCCTGAAAATAGGCACTTGTGCCTAGTGGGCCTTACCTGGTTACCAAAGACTAAAATAAATAAAAATAAATAGAGCCCAGTCAGCATTTCTTTTGTCCAAGCTATAATGCAAATGGAAGCTTATCCAATACATAATGTTTCTCATATCCATAACTATGATGTAATCTCTCTTACTATGCTGTTATCTGTAGTATATAGCCTTCTGCAACCTACTGAAACTCCAGGAGAGTGGGGAGAGAGAATGAAATCTTGGAGAACCTGAGATCCTACAATCCTGGAGATTATGTACATTCTTCAGGAGAGTGGTGAGAAACCCATCTCCCTTGTGATTTTCTTTGTCACATGCTTGGCGTAAGTAGTATAATAAATATTTATTAGTACTCTTGCTTGTTTATGAATGTTTCTTGGGCAGACTCCGAAGACATAAGAATCTGTATTAGTATTATTATTATTATTTACCCTACACACCAAGAGTGTTTAGGCAACATAACAAGAACCGTAACCCCTAGGAGTACCTTACTGAGATTATACAAAATGGGTTCAACATTGTTTTTTTTTTACCTGACTGTACTTTTTTCTTTTTTCTTGGCTTTTAGCCCCATCTGAAGCTAAATAGTTCCTCCACTGTGCCGCAGCTTTTGCTCAGTGGTTACATGCTATTCTAAAAGAATTTGTTGTTTCTATGTTAAACTGCATTCTGTGTTCAAATCCTGAGTGCTGCACGTGACCAATGAGTGTGAAGGTGATGGTCACAAAGAAAGTGAGATCATAATGTAACACAATCATCACTGTAGTGCTGTTTTAGTACCAATGTACTGCTTAGCCACAACACCAGTAAATATAAGGATAGTAAGAGGCATGTGTGCATGACTGAATGGGAATTCAAGTGTGCCATTGTCATGGCAATGCTCGGAAATTCTGATGACCAAAGTGTTTTTTTTATTTCTTTAGTGGTATTGAAAGTTTTGTGTCAGAATTCAATTCTGTTAAATAAATACTGGCTCCTATTGTGGATTCAGTAGTGTCTTAGTATGCACAGAATGAACACATGCATTTTATCTGCACTTTGTTTTGATTTACATGCCTGCTCTAGTCACAGTCTTCCTATTTGCATGGTCAAAATGGTGATAAATAAAATGAAACAAAGAAAACAAAATCAGTTACCAACTGTGCATAACCCTGCAGTACTTCAAGCAGCCTGCTCTTCCTCCAGTTTGTGGTGTCTGCTGTAGTTAGGTACATACCCCACCCTCCCACTGCCATTAAGTTCGTGTGTGATCACAGAGAAAGTCCATCATCACAGGCTTCACAATTGAGAACAAGGTGAAGTAAGACCTATGCTGGATAACAAAACATAGAAATAAAGTTTGTGTCCTTTAATCTTATATAATAATTTACACTGGCTGCTGTGAGGTCTATCAGTAAGTTTAATGGCAGCTGTGAATTCCATAAATGGGATTTTTAAAAATATAGGCCCTGGCAAATCAATATTCAAGTGATCAGGCTGCACAAGCATATTAATTAATGATTAATGAAGGAGTCTCAGAATGCTGACAACCAACCTGATAGCAAAATTTCTTAGACCCTTTTTATAATCTTATTTGGTTATGTATAATTTCACCATTCTATTGTTTTTACATATTTGCTACTTTTATGCTCAGTCATATTGTATTTTTCCTTTTGTCCTTTACTGTAATGTAATGTTTTTCATTCTAACCTCTCAGGTCATATTTGAAAATAGGCATTTATTTATCTAGCGGACCTACCTACTTAGTTTACAAAATCTAACTGAATAAATAAAATACATAAAGCTCCAAATGAGGCTACAGAATTCATTCTAAATATCATGCGACTGGAATGTCCACAACTTAATGTATAGGGCTCACTCTCATATGCCCAAGGGTGTCCAAATATGGGTCTCAGTAAAACAAACTCTAACATACAAGAAAGACCACAGGATCCATTTCCACTTTCCAGACAGGATACCTCACAGAGATAAGTACCAGTCCATATTGAGTTGACATCTATAAATACAACCATTTCCTGCCTGGCCAGGGAGGGGTCTCAACCCATCATTACTATTAGAGAGATAGCCACAACATCCTCTACTGAACAGGGCTTGCCTCAAACAGAACAAAGAGAGCAAGGAAAGGAGAGATCATTAACATATAAACTTAAACCCTGTATCAGTACCACAGATAAAACTGTGATTTCTGACTCTGATCTGATTCCAGTACTCATAAGACTAACTGGAACATTAAGAAGAAAAGAAAAGAGCAGAAAAGAAGATAGAAAAAATAAAGAATTTGCTATTGTAGCCTTTCCACTATTTTGACCACTGCCTTTCCTCTCCCCATGTTTCCCTCTTTCCCCAATCTTTCCTTTTTCCTACTACCCTCCTTTTCTTACCTGACAGAGTCCACAGCAAGTTTATGGATTAACACAGATGCTTACCATAAAGATCTAAGAAATCTGATGTTTTCTCACTGGGTTTTAGTATGACTAAATAATGTTTGAAACATCATCTCATAAAACACACAAAATGTTATACACCAGGGTTTGGGATAATAGTAATGGGAGGCTAATGATACTTATTCATTTATTCAGATTTGGTTAATGTAGTGTCAGTGGCTCAGCAGACTGCACACTCACCACTGAGGCTGGAAGTTCAGACAGCTGTGGGTTCTGTCCCCACACCGGGCACTTGGCTTAAATCCCAATACTGACACTGTAGTGCAGCATGAAGTGGGGTGTTGCACTCCTGAAGTGCTATCTTTCAGATGAAATGTCAAGTTGAGGTCCTGTCTGCCTGTTCTGGTGGCTGTTCAGGTGGACATTAAATATCCCATGGCACTTCTCGAAAAAAGTAGGGGAATTTTTTTATTATAACTGCAAAAATCATGTCTGTACAAAATAGTGTTAATGCACACAAATGATAAAACTTAAAAACAAACACATGAAAGTAAATAAGTGTTACAGTCATACCTCTGTGAAATACTAGAAAAATTACAAGCAAAGTGAGAACAAAACTAGCGAGATGTATAATATACCCCCCCACTAAAAGAATTGGGGGAACCCCCCTTTTTTTAAGCAAAAAATACAAACAGTGATGAATTCACACAAAATAATGTACAAATCATAAAACAAGAAAAAATCAAATCATTATTACTTCCATACTTCATCTCATTTGCTTTCAATGAATATTTAGAACCCCAAATTCAAATCATAAAACTAAAAGAACCCCCCCCCGTGCCCCCCACTAAAGGAACAGAGGAATTCTATATCAAAAAACTTCAACAAAAAATAACAAATCCCTTTATCTTAAGTGTTTATAGACTGTGTTGAGTCACACACAATAATATTCAAGACATATATCAATAGGAAATCACTATAAATAGTATAGTACCAAAAACATAGGTATCAAAAGTGCACCTTCTATAGGTCAAAATCTGGAAAGAAAAGGACCCAGATGTTGTTATTGCATGCCAAATCTCATAATAAACTGGAAGATAAGTCATGCAATAGCAGTTCTCTCATGTTATGTTATAGCTTCTATTTAAGAGATAAATTCATATTTCCTACATACTTTCTTAAAACGTGTAACCCAGGAAAAAACATAGCTCCCCCCACTCCAAAAAGAAGAGGCAGCAAGAATATGACCTATACCAGGGAAAGATCACTTAAAGAGACGTACCTGTCTTACACTAAAAGGAAGCACGGAATTAATAATGTATTAAACATCCCCATTCACTTTCATTATTACAAAGGTATGCTGTTACTTACTCCATCCCAAGACAAGGCATATTGGGAAGCAAGGTACTTGCACCAGTTATACTATCCAGTCGATAGTGGCCCACCTTGTTTGGAATACCAGCTGAGGAAGTAAACAGAAATCTTCAGTTTTAGCCGTAGCTATGTAATGTTCTATCATGTTGAACAACTGTTCCTCAGAAATTACCAACTGCTGCAAAGACAATCTGCATAGAGCTTGCCATATGAAGCATTTAAAACACATTAAAAAGAGTCACATTGTCTGTCTATCATGTTTAATCCGTAAATTCGGTAAAATACCTAAGCATAAAATATCCATATCAAGATTAAAAAAAGGAGTAGCTAGTAATTTTTGTCTAACTATGTGCCAAAATTGCACAATATGTAGACAGTCAAAAAAAAAAGATGCCAGATTGTCTCAATTCTAGTGTAACCAGTGGGTTACCCCAGGGGTTGGGTTGGTGGTATTTTTGTGTTATTAGCGCTGTGCGGTGCCTCCATATGTAACCCCCTTACCTGGGACCTGGGCTTGGGGAGAAAACTGTTGCTCGGTATTTTGGCTAGGTTTGACTTCTAGTCAGTGGCATCCAAGTAACTCTGGACACAGGAAGCAATAACTGTAATGTCCAATACCAGAAGTTGGGATTCTAAAGTGTGACTTTTATTCACATCCAACAGAATAACAAAGCATAGATGGCCCCCCATGGGGCTACACTCCTGGTAATGCAGATTTATGGAGATCAGAACACATCCTCTTTACACACTGAAACCCTCAGGTCTCTAAACACTCTGGGCACTCTGCCCTAAATCAACTCTTTTCCATTTTCCCTTGCTCAGCTCCATTGCCAGCCCTTTCGACACTTTCCATATAGCATGGAACATTTACTGGTGGCTCCCTAAATGATCTATGAGCACTTCTGGCTCCATCAGGGAATCTTCCTCATCAATCCCACATCTGGGTACTTTGCTCAGGCACTGGCCAAATAGCTAAGAGAAAGCAACAGATGTCCCAAAGCAAACCCGTAGAGGTGGATTTGGTTACTACTGATGGGGGGTCTTCCACCTCTCGCTCCCATAATTCATACCAACCCATTTCTCTGGACTGTAACAACTCATCCTTAAAACACTTTGCTATGTAGATTCTCAATAAATGTATGCCACATCCAATCTACTGTTTTTCCATCCCATTTGTGCTGAACTTGAACATACTTAAAAAGTGGCTATGTCCATTACTCTAGACCCCCCACAGAGTTAAGCAGTCCAATCCCCAGATCTTCAAAACTGTACTTGGCTGTCTTTTCCTGACCCCACAGTAACAGTCACTTTAGTTTCATCTTGTCTCAGGTGAAAACACATTGGCCCTTTAACAGAGCGAATGCACCCCTTGGTTGCAGATGCCCCACAGGCATTGTCTCTTCTAAAGAAATCTCGTCCAGAACTTCTGGTGCCTCAGCACAAACTTAAACTCAGGCAGCTTCTTGTTTCCTAGCCGGACCAGGGGGTTTGCCCCTGGAAACAGACTGATTCCTTCCCCCCATCCCAGCAGGGATGGGGCTCTGAACCACTGAAAGCGGTCTATACCACTTCACTTGGCTCTGCTTGTGTTCCTCTCCAGGTGAGAACACACACCTATACAAAAAAATAGCTCTTTAACAGAGCTTAGGACTCTGAGGGCCTGCTACAGCAGAGCACCTCCTTCCTCTACTACTGACTGCAACAGACTGACTTCAGATTCCCCAATGTTCTACTCTAACCTCCAACTGCAACATTCCAGTGTGGCTTATGCAGCTGCGACAGTTCTAAATGATGTCATAACTCCAGCTCAGCAGAGACTGAAAACAGAGCAAGACATAGTGAAATCCATTTAACTAGAGTTTCACTAGCTGCCTGTCCCTGCCTTCCACTAGGTCTTACTAGGGTTCTAGTAACCCCAGGTAACAGGGGGGTTACACTCACCCCGGGCCAGGAAAATGACTGTCCGAAGTCATTAGTTACCCGACCTAGGCCATCCTACCCTATGTGCTACCTATGGAGAGGGGTGATCAGGCCCCCTCCTACCATGTGCTAGGCACAGGCAAGCAACACTAAGGGTGCTGAGGCCATCAGCTGATGCATCAGCCTCTACTCTACCCACTGACTATAGGCACCCAGTGGCTCTGGAAGAACTGTCCAGAGCACAGTCCTAATAGATCAGTGCTGCGACCCCAATGGCCATTCAGAACCACAGCCTGTCTATCCCCCCTAGCCCTCTAGGGAAAACCTGTCTGACACCAACTCAAAATTCCCAAAAATGAAACAAACAGGGAACATCCCCCCAACCTTGGACACCATGCAACAACACACCAGGAGCTAATACCATACGCTATGCATTACTCCCTCACCAACTCAAAATTCCCAAAAACAAAACAAACAGGGGACCTCCCCCCAACCTTGGACACCATGCAACCACACACCAGAAGCTAATACCATACGCTATGCATTACTCCTTCACTCCCCCACAACCATACCTGTGGAAGGAAAACGTGTGCACAGTAACAACAACAACAACAGTACTTTAAACACTACACTCTAAAGTACTACGGAGGAACTCCGCTGAGTCCCTCCTCCTCTTCTTGTCTTCTCTTCTTCTCTTCTTCAGGAACATCTGCAAGAAAAAGAAAGACAACATGCACTCCTAATCTGCATACACAGTCTATCTAAACCCCTACCATCAAAACACTGGAGAATCCCCAAAAATATTTTTTTTTTAGAAAAGTGGAAAAAAACAGTATAAACATTAGAAAACAGTAGAAAACAATGACATTATTTACAATACACCACATTTGGGGGATGGAGTGCCCTAAACGTCCCATCTAGTGACCACAGTGTCCAAAGGCAAGTCCATTAAAGAGCCTCTCCTGGGCTGGAGCCCAGTGAAGCACAGTTCTAGCAGGCCAAAGTCCTGAAGGGGAGAGTCTTTGAGGACAGTTCAAACATCTGGAGTCTGCTAGTGTAGGGTGTGTACTGCAATGTCATAAGAATAGAAAAGTCTGGACTTACCAGTCCTTGTAGAACAACATGATACCACACCTGGTCCTCAGCCGAAGACTCTTCCTGGCAGCATTCTTCCGATACAGCTGGGCAGACACCTTCCGGGAAATGACAGAAGGGCACATCTGGAAACTGCTGGGCTGATGTCATCTCTGGAGCTGGAACCTTGGAACAGGAACGAAAAGGAAAACAGCTGGTCTGAAGTCATCCGATACCCAGGCGATGAATCAGGGTACAGCTGGGCTGGTGTCCTCTCTGGATCTGAAGTCATCTGGTGGGCCAGTCGATGGATTCTGGAAGGTCAGTACACTGTAGAACTGATGAATGTGGGGCACCTGAGTCCTGGATGTCCAGACTGGCAGAACAACATAGGTATGGCAACGGCTGGAGTGGCAGCACTGGCTACCACTGCTCTGCTTTCCATTTTGTAGATATGGGCACATTCACAGGAAGGTCTTTGCATTGTGGCCAATAGCACAACGGATCAGGTGCTTGAATTATCACCCCATCTGGGCGCTCATAATTCACACTGTGAAAGGTTTCATGTCCCTCTCCATCCACAATTTGAACAGTGTCAATAAACAGTGTCCTGCCTCTTTTCCACTGGCTGTATTGTTCTTGAAACATTCTGTTCATTACAAACTTGTTTGCACCAGGATGCACACATTTCATTGCTTCTTCCCAAATCCAGGATTTCCTGCTTTTTTCAATCTCCTCCCAGACTCTCCGAGGAAAGATAGGAAAGGACATCCTGTAGATTTCATTCACTTTCCTACGAACCTGTCTTTCCTCTTTACTAGCTTTTGTCAACTTGAGACCTCTGGCCTGACTTGGGGGTGGCCAGTCCTGGTTCTGCCAGCTACGCATTCTTAACGACACAAAAAATGGATCCCTGGCTCCTTCTTGCACAGTCAGGGCAGTGGAATCTCCACTCTTTTCCATGCGTTCCTCTGAGGCAAGAGCTTGAGGCTGTGTACCAGTTCCTTTTTCATAAGGCCACATAGGTTGCCCTCTTTTTCTTCCTCACTGAGAATCTGTGCCCAGGAGTGAGCAGTCGTCCTCACTCCTGAGAATGTCCACTGTTCGCTGGGTGCAGAGGTCGACACCTCCCGTTCAAAGGCCACCCTTGTCTCGTCTTCACCTATGAGACTTGGGCCAGGCCCCTCTCTCCAAGAGTCTACCAATGCTCTTCCTGAAATGTCTCTCTGTGACTCAGACTCTGAAACATCAGCACATTGTTCTGTCTGTAAATCTGCACCCTCTGTCTTTGTGCCACACTCTGAGGGGCCTTCTCCAACAGGCTCCACCTGGTGCTGTGTGCTGCCAACTGCAGATTCTTGAACTTTTGTCCCTGTGGGAGCCAAATGAATCTTGGGCGCTTTGGTCAAACCATATTTTTCTAGGCACCCAGAACAGTGAGGTACCATGAAGAAGTCCCTTCCAGCATTTAAGCACATCACACATATAGTACTCGCACTGGATATCCAGGAATTGCCACATGAGGAGGCAGTCGTCCTTCGTAGTAACATCTCTCATTGTCCCTTAACTTGTTAACTTCTACTGCTATCACAGCCCAGGCATGATCCAGGTATCGGGCTGGTCCTGAAGCCATGACTGCAGAGAAAACAAACAACGCTCACTGTTATTTCAAGTCCCACATCACTGAAATTTTTTTTTTCAAAATGGCTCCTCTGCTGCTGTGTTTATATTACTACCCCACCCTGTAATGGTGGCGGCAGCACTCCTACGCATCAACATTCTGTAATTGGGTCAAGCCACTGCGCATCCGATTAATACACACTACCGATAACTTTGCTCAAACTGCACAAACTTGCACTGTTCTTTCTGCTAGCACATTTATATGATTTACCATGGACTTTTCACTTGCTGAAGACATTGCTGAAGCTTACAGTCCCTTAAAGCCTAAGTATTTCATAGCACAGGATTGCCTGTATTTCTTGCTGCATATCTCATATAACTCAGTCTCTCACTTGGCTTTGAAAATTATACCGACGCTGAACCTATAATTATGCTCACAGTCGGTTGCTTAGAATTCTTGCTTTTAGCTAGTTAAACTGACACAGTCCTTCTTTGCAAAGCGATTACACTGCTAACACACAGATTCAGCTGGCATTTGGCAAAATCACTTAGTTTGAGCTGTTTCATTTGACTGGTTCTCACTGTTATCAGTAATTGTTTGCTGCGATGGAAAATGGCCTGCAGCCAGTCTTTGAAGTCTCTGGAAGAAAGTGGGTTGGCAGTCCTGCCGACCGTCCTTCTGACCACCACACTCACAGTCCAATCGATCAAGGTGCAGGTTGAGCCTGAATTTAAACAGAAAAGTCAGTTTTTAAACTTTTTACAGCGCTTTCAAGCACCATGACGCTCCTCCTAACAAGCCAGTTTGCACACTCCACTCACTCTCCCTCTCAAATGCTGTGCAGTCGCTCTAAAGCTGGCTTGGGGGCAGGACTGATTGCAGTTTCGCCAGTCACTCGATGCCATGCAAAGGAGCCTCTTTCCTCTCGAATGCTGTTCTCCTCAAGGCGATCATTGAGCAGGTGAAATTTAAACTGCAAAACGACACTTTTTTTTCCTTCAACGACTCCTCGGCGGGAGCCCATTTCAATTATTTTTCATGGCCATTAAGCACAACAAGTCTCTCAGTTCACACAAAAAGCATTTCCAAACATCTAGGGCACTATTTTCCTTTTGCTACCCACAGTTTTCCACACTTTTCTTTGTCACAAACACTTTTAAAAGCTGGCAAATGCTGTAATTTGATGCAGGACAAGGCCAAGGGCATACACACTCGGGCTTTACCGCTCCTTGGTAACAGCTGGCAATATCTCAACAGCACATAGACAGTAGCACACAGTGGCACATTTAGTTTACATTGCTTCAGCTTTTTGGGCTACCTACTAACAGACAACCAAAGTGCTAACCACTATCCAAGCAACCTTTCTTGCATTTTCTCCCAAATTTCAACAGAATCCCAGCGGTCGCCTCCATTTTTATAACCGGTGGGTTACCTCAGGGGTCAGGTTGGTGGTATTTTTGTGTTATTAGCACTGTGCGGTGCCTCCATATGTAATCCCCTACCTGGGACCTGGGCTCAGGGAGAAAACTGTTGCTCGGTATTTTGGCTAGGTTTGACTTCTAGTCAGAGGCACCCAAGTAACTCCGGACACAGGAAGCAATAACTGTAATGTCCAATACCAGAAGTTGGGACTCTAAAGTGTGGCTTTTATTCACATCCAACAGAATAACAAAGCACAGATGGACCCCCACTGGGCTACACTCCTGGTAATGCAGATTTATGGAGATCAGAACACATCTTCTTTACACACTGAAACCCTCAGGTCTCAAAACACTTTGGGCACTCTGCCCTAACTCAACTCTTTTCCATTTTCCCTGGCTCAGCTCCATTGCCAGCCCTTTCGACACTTTCCATATGGCATGGAACATTTACTGGTGGCTCCCTAAATGACCTATGAGCACTTCTGGCTCCATCAGGGAATCTTCCTCATCAAGCCCACATCTGGGTATTTTCCTCAGGCACTGGCCAAGTACCTGAGATAAAGCAACAGGTGTACCAAAGCAAACCCGTAGAGGTGAATTTGGTTACTACTGATGGGGGGTCTCCCACCTCTCACTCCCATAATTCATACCCAGCCATTTCTCTGGACTGTAACACCTCATCCTTAAAACACTTTGCTATGTAGATTCTCATTAAATGTATGCCACATCCAATCTACTGTTTTTCCATCCCATTTGTGCTGAACATGAACATACTTAAAAAGTGGCTATGTCCATTACTCTAGAGCCTCTACAGAGTTAAGCAGTCCAATCCCCACATCTTCCAAAGTGTACTTGGCTGTCTTTTCCTGACCCCACAGTACAAGTCACTTTAGTTTCATCTTGTCTCAGATGAAAACACACTGGCCCTTTAACAGAGTGAACTCACCCCTTGGTTGCAGGTGCCCCACAGGCGTTGTCTCTTCTAAAGAAATCTCATCCAGAACTGCTGGTGCCTCAGCACAAACTTAAACTCAGGCAGCTTCTTGTTTCCTAGCCAGACCAGGGGGTTTGCCCTTGGAAACAGGCTGATTCCTTCCCCCCCATCCCAGCAGGGATGGAGCCCTGAACCACTGAAAGCGGTCTCTACCACTTCACTTGGCTCTTCTTGTGTTCCTCTCCAGGTGAGAACACACACCTATACAAAAAATAGCTCTTTGGCAGAGCTTAGGACTCTGAGGGCCTGCTTACAGCAGAGCACCTCCTTCCTCTACTACAGACTGCAACAGACTGACTTCAAATTCCCCAACGTTCTACTCTACCTCCAACTGCGACATTCCAGTATGGCTCATGCAGCTGTGACAGTTCTAAATGATGTCATAGCTCCAGCTCAGCAGAGACTGAAAACAGAGCAAGACATAGTGAAATCCATTTAGCTGGAATTTCACTAGCTGCCTGTCCCTGCCTGCCACTAGATCTTACTAGGGTTCTAGTAACCCCGGGTAGCAGGGGGTTTACACTAGCAATGCAGGTAGGTCTCAAGCAATATCTGTTATCCATACCCTTATTCTCTAAGTTACGTTTCACATTAAGCTTCCCATGTACAGAGAGCCATAACACATCCCACACTGCAGGGGGGGATCCTTCATGAAATCAATATTTGTCCTATCATTTCCCTATCTGAGATGGGTTTAGCTATATAGAGGGTATCTTCCTTAAAAAATCGAAACACTATATATTTATATAAGGCCTTTCTAGCAAAGACTTGAATGTCGTGTTTAGTTAATAACCACAACTTAATTTTTCCAAAGACTACCTGGTAGTGATTTGGTAACTGCTTCAAGGTTCTTTGCCTATGGAGTTCCCCATGTTCAGGCCAATAGGGCATAACCGAAGTTAGAGCATCCATGACCCATGGGTACCACAATTTGTGTTGGAGCTAAAAAGAGGCTTTATATTAGTTACAAATAAAATGGAGAAAAAAATACAACAGAATTACCCATTCTGATACCACCTTGTTTCCTTTCCAGAAGTAAAATACCTCTTTTAATAGATTTCATTCTACTTCCCCACATTCCAGAGAAAAAAACACTCATTTAATTTTTTCTCCAATTCTTTCGGAACAGAGAAGATACAACTAAGATGTAAAAACTTGGAGAACAAAAAAGTTTTAATCATAAATACTCTTTTAAGTTTTGCCATCCCCCACCTATTCCAAATTTGAACCTTTTCATTAGCTTGTTGAATTTTATGCTGCCAGTTTATCCAGGCTAGGTTACCTGATCCAAATTTGATACCTAAAATAGAGCAAGTACCTCTAATAATGTGAATGTTGCTAATGAAGCCCTGAGAACAAGGAAGATCCCCTATTGGCAAGCAGTTATTCTTCTTATAGTTTATCCTGGAACCTGACATGCTGGAAAATCCCATTAATATAGAGCCCACTTCGTTACATGAATTTATATCAGCCATAACTAAACCTTGAGAGTGAAGCTCAAGAGGTTTACCATCGGCATGACAACCTGAGAGGGTTTTTTCAATGTTGTAAACTTCATAACCCCAGCCATTGTCTTTTATAGTGTATGGGGTCACGACAGTAATACTTTCAGGACAGAACGGGAAAGGGTCTTACTTGTTGCTTGTGGGCTTCGGTCGATCAGTTCAAACTGATTGCGGTGGTGCAACCAACATTCGGGTGCTAGAATTCAACACACCTGACTGGATTCGATCTCACTATCCTGACTAGAAAAGGATAAGCCTGCAATAACGGGAGAGTTGTTAATGCTACGCAATAAAGGATCCAAAGTAAATACATATAACAAAGGGCTAAGGGGACAGCCCTGTCTGACTCCTTTACTTACCACACATGGACAGCCTACCCAACCATTACAATATGGTCTAGCAGTTGCCTGAGAATAACAGACCTGCACCCAAGAAATGAATTCCAGTGGTATACCATATGCTGTCAAACATTTCCATAAAAAGTCATGAGAGACATTGTCGAAAGCCTTAGCTTGGTCTATACTCAAGAGGAATCCTGAGAATTCCACCTCCTGTCCCTTGGCTAGAATTTCCCATATGAGAATCAAATTATTCTGCCTGGAATGGCACATGTCTGCAATTCATGAATTAAATCCCTTGCTATCCGAGACAACTGATTATATAACAACAGTCAATATTTTGAAATCTGCATTTAACAGGGTGATTGGTTTCCAGTTGGAGAGAAGGCCCTTGTCCCCTGCTTTATGCATAAGTACCACTAAACCCTCATACATGCTACCAGGAAGAAGTTTTGATGATAATATTTCATTGAATACAGCTACTATCTCATCCAGTAATTCTGGAAGCACTATTTTATATAATTCATATGGGATACCATCATATCCTGGGACTGACCCTTCTTTTAAAGTTGCCTAAACCTCCGATATCTCCTGCCTCATTATTGGGGTAATCAACATCTCTTTCAGAGAAATGGACAGCTGTGGTAAGTAACACTTGCACGACCACTGTTCAGTATCTAAAGGGGCACCAGAGGTCTCTTCAAACAAATCCGATACATAGTGCTCTACTGCAGACAAAATACCTGATTTACCAGTAGCAGTTTGGCCCCTAGTGGTGAGAACATGAGAGATGATTTTTTTCCCTTAATCAGAACAAAACTGATATGGGCTCATAAAATCTTGATGGTCTTGAGTGCCAAATTTTTGTTCCTGTTCTAAGGATTTATAGCGATCATATTGCAAATCTGTAATTCGATGCTTAAGGTCAGATATTTGGGCTGTCAAATCCATACCAGTCATACTCTGTTCCAATAAAAGGGAGCCTAACTGTGTCTGGTATTTAATCAGTGAATCAGTTCAATGTTTCCCATTTAATTTGCTCATCAACTTAAAATAATCTCTTATATATCTTTTTGTATCCTCCCACCACTCCAGGGTAGAATCATACAACAAGCATTTGTCAATGCCGAATGTTTGCTTGCTGGCATTGGCAGTGGTAGTGTAG
This sequence comes from Neoceratodus forsteri, assembly GCA_016271365.2. Classification (NCBI taxonomy): domain Eukaryota; kingdom Metazoa; phylum Chordata; order Ceratodontiformes; family Ceratodontidae; genus Neoceratodus; species Neoceratodus forsteri. The sequence continues at coordinate 1,266,551,407 of CM057449.1, read as the reverse complement.
AAGTTACAGAGCTGCATAATAGGAATGGCAGTGAAGTATTGAACTGAAGCCAATCCCACCACCACCCTGCAGAGAGTGACAGGCATTGGGGTGTGCCTTTGGGTCGTCAGGCATAACGGCCATGCCATTTCACCACACCCCACCCTGCAGACACTGACAAGTGTCACGGTGTTCCTTGGGGTCTTTGGCCCTTATGCGCACCCATTCCATTGGGAAATCACGGTGAGATGGGTGCGATATAGGAGAATGGGGTGAACATTGGGGCCGAAGAGTCCAAGGCATACCTGATGCCTCTCACTGGCTGCAGGGTGTGGAATGGTATGAGCATTACAGGCAAGAATCCCAAGTCACACCCTGATGCCTGTCATTCTCTACAGGGTTGGGTGTTATGGTTGGAAACCCTAATACCTCAGGCATTCATTGGTATTTTCACTCCAAATGTTCAACATGGCTTTTTTGTGACCCTACCTCATGAACAGGGGGAATATCAGTTTGTTAGCCGAAAGCTGCTTATGCACAGCGACTACGGCATTTAGCACCACAGGTGCAAAAACATTCCGAACAGGATGTAAAAAATGACAGCTGTACTGTTCATGGGGAGGTGTAAAAAATGGCAATGTTGCAAATCTGCAGTAAAAATATTTAAAGAAATGGTGAAGTCATGAGCGTACATAGAAACTGTGCAACGCACACCCGTAATATAATTAGGTTGGGGATTTTTTACAGCAGATTGTCAACTCAGGCATTTTGGTGCCTCCAATCATGAACAGTGTCACTGTGATTTTCTTTATCTGTCCCGAACAATGATTTCCCACAGCGACCACGCATCTCTGCGCTGAAAGTGTGAAAAGACACTTCGGCCATGTTGTGAAAAATGACAGCTGTACTGTAAATAAGGGAGTGTGGAAAAATGCCACTGGTGAAAATCTGGATTTAAAATATTACAAAGTCATGAACTTACGAGGTGCGTGGAAACTGCGCAATGCTCACTCGTAACACAGTCATTTATAGACTTTGTCACCAAATTTTCAACATAGCCATTTTAAGACCTCTGCTCATGAACAGTGTAACTGTGATTTTCTTAATCTGTCCCAAACATTGCTTTCGCACACCAACAGCACCATTGTGCGCTACATGTGCGAAAACACATTTTGTGTGGCATATGAAAAATGGCAGCTGTGCTGTTCATAAGGAAGTGTAATAAAATGGCAATGTTGAAAATCTGGAGTGTACATATTAAATTTGCAAACTTATGAGCATGCATAGGAACTGCTCAACTCACGCTCGTAAAACAGTCATTTTTAGGAATTTTTTCACCAAATTTTCAACATAGCCATTTTAAGACCTCTGCTCATGAACAGTGTCACTGTGATTTTCTTAGTGTGTCCCATACATTGATTTCGCACATCGACTGTGCCATTGCATGCTACATGGGCAGAAACACATTTTGGGCAAGATGTGAAAAATGACAGCTGTAGTACTCATAAGAAGGTGTGGTAAAATGGCAATGTTGAAAATCTGTAGTGAAAATATTGAAAATTCGCGAACGTGCAAGTGTGCCTAGGAACTGTACAACGCACGCTCATAAAACAGTCATTTTTAGGAATTTTTTTCACCAAATTTTCAACATAGCCATTTTAAGACCTGTGCTCATGAACAGTGTCACTGTGATTTTCTTAATTTGTCCCGTACATTGATTTCGGACACCGACTGTGCCATTGTGCACTACATGGGCGGAAACACGTTTTGGGTGAGATGTGAAAAATGACAGCTGTACTACTCATAAGAAGGTGCGGTAAAATGGCAATGTTGAAAATCTGGAGTGAAAAAATATTGAAAATTCGCGAACTTACGGCGTGCGGTAGGAACTGCACAACATGGCTAAGTAAACAATGGTTTGATTTTTCACAAATTTTCAAAATAGGCTTCTTGAGAGCCCACCTTATGAACACTGGCAGTGTCATTTCGTTAATCGGTCCTGAAAGGTGATTTCTCGCAGTGACTGCAAAATCAACCTTCGGACCTGAATAACGCCATGACAGTGACATCATTCATGAGAAGGGGTCCCAAAAACCCCATGTTGAAAATTTGGTGCAAAAATTCCAAAAAATGCTTGAGATATGCAACAAAGTTGAAAAAACCCTATCTAGCCCATTATACAGCTTACCGGCATTTCCTCAATTCGCGGTCGGCTTTGAAGAGTACAGACATGTTCCTGGTCCACCGCAGATCGTCGCGCTGGAGTCCGGAGGTAAGTATGGGGTGAGGGGGGTGTGGGGAGGTAGGGTGCGCAGTGGGTGGGTGCGGGTTGTGGGGGGCAGGAAGACTGCGTGGGACGTTTGCTTTACAGGTAAAAAAAAAAAACGACGGCGGGGACGTTTGCCACGCTGGGGTGGGCTCCCAGCATGCCAGAAGGACGGCTTGGGGAGTGGAGCCGACGGGAGATTGGGCACCTCTGTCGGCCATGGCATTTGTTGCCACGCTGGGGTGGGCTCCCAGCATGGCACCTTGTACTTCGAGGGGAGAGTGATGCGGCCAGGGGATTGGGCACCTGTGTGATGCTTATGGGGGAGAACGGAAACCCGGCGAGGGGATTGGGCACCCCTTGGCTATACCATCGATTGCCACGCTTGGGGTGGGCACCCAGCATGGCATTTGGAAGGCTTTGGGAGGGGGGCGCAGCACAGCGGCCAGGGGATTAGGCACCCCGTCAGCTATATGTGTGTCTGCGGGGAGGGCAGCCGCGCGGTATGCGTCGCGTTTCTCTGTGTGTGTGTGTGTGTGTAGGGGAGTTGCGATGAGCAGGCGATATCTTATCGCTGCTCACTGAAGCGTAGCTCCCCCTTTCAACTGTATGTCACTGCATTTTGTAGCTTGTCATAGACAGCTCCAGCATGCATTGGCTTACAGGGGCCGCACCTGCCAACACACTGACTGAAATGGAAGAGGAGGTGACACACCTCCGAAATCTCGGATGATGGCACTATGTTTCTTGCACATGCGCGCAAGCAAACATAAAAAGGCCACTGATCGCCGTGCAGCCAAAAGGTGCATGAAACCTTGCTTTATCATGTCGTTATCATTCAAATGCCAATATCCCAGCCCTTGGCTCATTTTATCATAATTAGCTACAGTCAATTCCAGCAACTCATGATCCCAGGAGGCAACCTCCAAATCTCTGATTTTTTTATTTCTAACCCTTTTAAAATAAACCAGTAGTCAATTCTGGTGGTCAGCAGGCCTCTGAAGTATGTTTTTGGGGAGTAGCATTACTTTGTGCAAACATATCAATTAAATCTGCCTGTTCCAATAAGTTGTTTAAATACGAAGCATCACAGAACACCTTAGTTGTCCATAGGCCCCTATCTGAGTTTAAACAGCTACAATTAAAATCACCTCCCGACAACAGATGTTTTGCTTTAAAAAGAAAGGGCTGTATTTTTTTCAAAAGGTCTATTGTCACCACCTTTGTCTGAGGGGATTAACAATTAATAATACAAAACTCCAACACACTGTATAACCACATCAATCAGTAAAGCCCTGCCTGGCATGATGTCAACCACATGTATAATCCTAACTGCAGGATTAGTGAAAAGAACAGCTGCCCCGCTATAGTGGTAATCCCCTATGGACCAATAGGAATCACCCCAAAGCCATAAATCTTTGGCCTCTTGCACTTCCCTAGCAGATTTTAAACAGGTATCTTGTAACAAAATCATATCATATTCATTAAAGTGAAAAAGTGCAAAAGTGAGAGTTCTTTTCCTGTCAGACTTGATACTGTTGGCATTCAGAGATGCCACTGATAAGTCATACAGAGAGCCCAGCAGAATCAATCAGGTGGTTCATTTTTCATTTTCACTCATGCTCTGGTGCCCATTTTTTTCTTTAGGGGTTTGGGTCCCTTATCATCCCCCATATTATCAACATCTGATCCCCCATCATGCTGGGAGGAATGTAAGGAGGCAGAATCAGACACAGGTTCTAAATCTCCATCTCCAGACTGAAAGACAGTATATGAATTTGGTGTTTCCACCGGAGCAGAAGTTTTGGGTGTCACCTCCTTGACTTTTGGTTTTTTCCTTAACCCTTTCCTTCCTTGCACCATAGTATAAGGCCCATCCAATGGTGGGGGGGGAGGCATATGAGGTGCAGAGGATTCGGGCATTTATGTGAGAGGTGCTTGGGCAACCATAATGGGAAACTCAGGGTCAGGGACAATATCTCTTTGAGATGTAGGAAAAGCAGGGACCATAATGGCAGCCGCTGTTGCAGATGTGCAGATGGGAGGAGCTGGGGTTCTGATAGCTTTAACTGCTTTATTGATATAAAAGTCCTGCATGCCATAGTCAGCCTCATCAGTATTATGGGCTGCCCAAGGACAGTCAGTAAATGAATGGCCTTCCTCTCACAAACTGCATTTCAGCGGATTTCTACAATGGAACATAGTATGTCCAACTTCCCCACATTGTGCGCACTGCACCACATCACACGTTCTAAGCAGATGACGAGAGGAACCACATTTATAACAATGACGGGGTTGCCAGGGATAGAATATAAACCCCTTATCCCAGCCTAAATAGAAGCAATTGGGGAGATGTTGTAGCCCTGAGTCTTCTTGGTGGAGGCTGATTTTTATCCTCTATCCCCCATTCCGGAAGCCCTCATCATGTAATGTGGGCTCTGGATTCCCCTGCACCTTACATTTCTTCTCTAACCAACAGATGATGTCCATAATGTTCACCCCCTCTTTGTGAAATAACACTGTGATAACCTTAAAAGACAGTTTAATTAAAGGTATGGCCTGAAAATGTACCCAGGCTGGATTTGTTTTTAGTATAGCATATTTCACCCCAAATTTATCCAGGATGTCTGGGGTACGAAAGGTGATGTTATAGGTAGATTCATCAGGAGTGTGGATAAATACATATACTTCAGCAGGAAAGAAACCTAACATCTGCTTAAGAAGAACTTTTTCTGCATAAAACCAGTCAGGCATCTCTTCCGGGACCCCCAAATATCTCAGATGTACTGCATTACATCTTTTTGCTAGCTCTACTGTTTTTTTTTTTTTTTAGTAAGCTAGCATATGTAGGTGGGGGGGGTGCTCCTAGGAACACGTGGTTCATCATTAACACCAGGCTCAGACTCCTCTGCCCCCCTCCCCACTGCTGTAGGTCTGGGTCAGTATCAAAAAATTCCTCAACTACCCCATCCACAATTGGAGAGAAATTAATGTTACCTGCAGAGGTATCCTCTTGCTGAGTTGAAGTGGAGGCAAGAATTAAATCCTCGGACAAAGCCGCAGGTGCATCAATGCTGGTTACTGTAGTATCTTGGCCAGGTATAAGAATGCTCAGGTCGGGGACCCAGGAACAGCTGCCTGCTTGCAGCCAGCCTGCTTTACTTAGTGCCACCTCTGGAGACCAACCTCGTCTACCTGGAACCTCCATATCTAAAACTGCTTCCTCTGGAGCTCCGGAGCCCGAAAAATTGAAAACGTTTTCCGCTTGTTCTACTGGCATGCTCAGTGAGCCACAGGCACCTCTTTTCCACTTCTTTTTGTCTTCCTCATACAGTTGCTGAACCCTTTGTACTTCCAGTTCAGCATGCTCCTAACGCTGCCATGATAAATCCAATTGCATTTTCAAGTACAACAAAGAAGTGCCGCTTCCACAGGATCCTTCTTTGTGGGACAGGGGTTTGCACATCTCCTACTATGGTGCATCCAGCACCTTGCGACCTGCGGCTAGAAGCCGGTGTTTCGTTTCCCCAGAGGCCTGTACCACCACTAATACTACCACCTTCTCTCTCCACTTCCATCACCAGAATGACTTCCTCAGTCATCCTTTCAGAGTCCAGCACCCCTTACCGAAGAGCAGGGGAATTTCCCCACTGTCCTGGCCAAATTTCTCCCATTCACTAAAAATACCACCTCTCAATCTGGTTCAATTTCAGTTGGTTACCATCTGCGTCCCCCCGGTTCACCCCCTGAAAAAGGGACTTCTAGTCTCAGTGTGCCTACCCAGTTAACACAATTCAGTAAATAAATAAACAAACAACTAGATAAGTACACTGGTGACATAAGGACACCTTTTTCAGGAATAACCTGGACACCAATAAGGTAAAGAGTGCCAATACAAATACAGAAATTCACAATACATTCAATGGATCACAGTAGAATACTACACATAATTTCCTCCATCCCTTCCTTCTCCTTCTTCTCCTGTGCTCAAGAGACCCACGCACATTCTCCATTCATAGAAACATAGACGTTGATGGCAGATAAGGACTGCAAGGCCCATCCAGTCTGCCCATTTCTTTTTCTACCTTAGGAATGTGCCATAGGTCTTTACTCTGTCAATGGCCTATCTATTCATACTCTTCTGTATTGCTGAGTATTTCCTACCCCCACTCCTTAGCTGGGAAATCTGCTTTCTTATACCCCTCCTCTCCCTCTGGAGCCGGCTATCCTCCCCCATCTGTCTCTTTCCAGCCCTTTCCTACATTAGATGCCACCTAAAACTCCTCCCCCTGCTCCTGCTATCCCTCTTCCTGAATCCTTCCTTACCCTTGTTTGGCTATTGACCACCCCTTACCTACCCCCCTTAACTTCTTAAATCCAGCAACCTCATTGAAGTTTATCAACCTGTTTTGACTCTTACTTCCAGCACCAGCACATCCTCCTATCACTCTGGCACTATGCACTTTGGGTTTTATTTATTTAATTATTTATTTGTGTCTCAGATTAACACCTTTGAGCTAAAAGCTCATTTACAAAGGTTCCATGTCATTTAGTACAGTACAGACACATAGAGCAATTTACAGTTGCCTACAACAGAATAAGAATTTGCTGTAGCAGGATTTACAGATTTTACTGCGAATGGTGAACAGTTCACACAAAATGAAAGTTACTCAACAAATTAGTACTAACATAACAGCAGAGAAATAAAAATTTGAATGTTGACGAGCTAACAGATTTGAAATGTGGAACTATTATGCAACATAGGAGACAGAGTAGGGTTAAAGGACTAGGAGAATAGTGGGAGGAGGTAGGGAAGAGGTCAGAAAGGCTAGAGTCGATAAGTAGGCAGCAGTGGGGAGGAGGATGAGGTGAGAGGTTGAATATAGTTGGTGGAGTTTGTCCAACTGGTACAGATGATTTGTATGATAATTCATTTGTCTTCCATATGCAAAGTTTTGCTATTTTGTCTGTACTGCACTCAACTTATGCTGTTTATGTCAGCCTCATTGTAACCACATCACCTGACTGGCAGTATTTGTGTATAATTGTGCTTCTCCCCCCTTTCCCCAGGTTGCACCTGGAAATTATCCTTGGCTCAGTGTGCCTCTCCCGGTTACCAATTTTAAGTAAATATATAAATAAACGAATGAATGATCGAATAAATAAATAAATAAATAAATAAAGTACATAAAGGGTAGCCATACAGCTGGTTTGCATGGAATAGACAAGAGAAAAACAGGTTCAATGTTTGAGGAATAGCGATGGGATATTTAGTGCTTGTGTAACTTGTAGTACTTTTTGTAGTTTTACTCTTTTCCCACCCTTGAGTAGTATGTAGGAATTTATAGGGAATAGAAGGCCCATGAACAAGAGTGAGAAGAGCTCTGGAGAAGGAGGAGGAGGAGGGGATGGTGGTGGAGAAAAAACACTCCCTAAGCAAGGGAGGTGCATTAGTGGAGGTTCAAGCAGAGGTTGTGGGAGGAGCTATTCCCCACATTGAACCTCATGCTAAGCCCTCCCAATCAATGTTTGTGGAATAGTGATGGGGTATTTAGTGCTTGTGTAACTTTCAGTACTTTTTATGGCTTTACTCTATTCCACCCTTGAGTAGTAGGTATGTAGGTAGGAATTTGTATGGAATAGAAGGCCCCAAAAGATACCTCCTCCAACTCACAGAGAATATGATCCTCTGGCATGCAGGAGAGGAAAAATCCCCAGGGGGAGGAAACCTCTGAGGATCCATGGCCCATGGTCTGTCTGTCCTCTTGGTATACCAAGAGGAGAAGGACATAGGTTCTAGTAACCATAGCTAATTTGAGCAAAGTGAGCTTCTTGGAGAGATGATGGTCCATCCTCAATCCATGGATGATGCAGATTGAATGATGATCCTGAGGTTGAAGAGTAGGTATTTTCTGAAGGAGCGGTAGAATCCTAAGTGTGAAGCAGATCCAGTAGAAGAATGTAGTAGACAAGAAGAAGTAGTAGAATGAAGTCCAGATTTCCGAGGTGATGAAGGATGCTTGTCCAAAGGGATTGCATGAGCATAATGAGCAGGGAGAACATGATTTTATTGCTATGTTACCAGATGGTGAATGGTGGGAAATGCGATAATTTGTGAAGTCATAGGTGAATGATCCAACTTGTGTAAGGGTTGACTTTTAAGGTAAAGTCTGGAGGCAAAGAATTCAGTAGTGAGCAATGAGTTGCTAAGTAAACATCCATTTTTTTTTTTTTTTTTTTTTTTTTAGTTTTTGTTGACCGGGTAAGTGCACTAGACAAATCCTGCCTATTTTCAGGCATGACCCGGGGGAAGAGGATACAGATGAATGCTAACTGACCTTGAACCAGATTAAGCTGTTGGTGGTAATTTTCATGAATGGAAGAAATTTGGCCATTGCACCTGGGAAATTCCCTTGCTCTTTTCGAGAAGTGCCATGGGATATTTGACATCCACCTGAACTACCACCAGAACAGGCAGATGGGACCTCGGTTTAACATCTCATCCAGATGTCTCATCCAGATCCATGAAGCAGATATGAGTAGAGGAGAGTCTTTGAGTGCCTGATGGGAGTACTGCCATAAGTGATTAGTAGACCAATAGAGGAAGATTTGCAGATACAGTCCAGATGGTAACCGAACATATATAGAGATTGATTTGGAAGTTCTGTATAAGGAATTGGATGGCTTATTTGGGCATGATGCCATAACTATACTTGAATATGCTCTTCTGGTATGCTGGCTGAAGTAAATATGGGTATTTCTGTGGCATGATTGTCCATGAGATGCACTGTGGAGGATTATAATTGGTTAGGTTTACAGGTAATCCGATACTGAAATACTCCGAGAGAAGCTTGGAGGTGGATATTTGAAAGACTCTTTAGGCAGGAGTGGAAGTGAGGTCGAATAGTGTGGAATGCTAGAGGATCTTAGTGCTATGGCTGATTAAGATCGGTTGGAAGGCAAAACTGGGACAGTGAATTTGCCTTAAAGGTTGCGGATTTCCAGATAGAAAATCAGAACAGCCTGTTCTAGGTGATAATCTTTACCAGAAATATTAATGGAGATAATTGGTGAAGGATAGGCTGGAGGGTCCACTGGATGGATGTTAACTCGACTGATGATAATAGACAAAGAAATGTAGATGATTACCGAGTTATGGTGATGTCCAGGAGCTAGAAAACAGTGGTTTGGATAGCATGATGTTAGTAAGCAGCTAGGCACTGGAGATCCAACAATAAATGTTCTGGGAAGGCAGCTGAGAAGGTCTTAGGATGAGCAATGTCTGTTGAAGAAGTAGGAGTTGAATAACATGGTCAACAGAGTCGGTGATGGTAGGAGTGGCTGCAGAAGGTAACTGGATAATGTCCGAGGTGGCATGAGGTATCTTGCTAGTCCTGGTATCCATATCAGCAATAATGGATATTAAGGCAAAGCATAACAGAAGAATTTAAGTTCTTTCCATGTAGGAGGATAGCCTGTGAGGCTTGGTAGACAGGGAAGTCCACAGTGACTGAATAGGCAAGATTTGTAGAGAGTATCCAATAGAGAGAGATTGGAATCTTTCTAGTATCCAGTTGAATGAGATTCCATGAATGATTGTGAGGAGCTGATTGGGCAGTATATAAAACTCTATGATGACGTAAGAGTCTATGAGGCATATTATCCAAGGGATGTTTGCTAGCAGTAGTTTTCTCAACAGTAATGAACAAGCGATCCATTGAGTAGTGGAAGGATACTGTTAGAATGGCCAGAGTAGGAGTATGAGATGGATAAAATGGAGGAGTAGTTGACCAGGAAGGAATACTGGTCAGAGATAGGGTACTAAGCCCAAAGAGCTACAGCAAACAGTACAAAGCTCTGAGCCTGCACTACGGAGATGAAAAGGCAGCTATCCAATTTGAAAGGAAAATCTGGAGTGAATCCTGATAGACTGAAGGAATAATCCTGGGAAGGTGAATGGCTAGGAGAAGCCGGATGACATACAGTGCAGGAAGGAACAGGACCAGGTTGGTTCTTCAGCGAATAGCAGCGGGATGCAGGAAGGCTATAGCAAGATATCAGAGGATGATCCACTGAAGGCCAAAGAGTGAAGCCAAGCACCAAGAGTAACTGAGTTGAGATACAGGAGTCCCACATCTGATGAAGGCTTTAAACAACAAAAGGAAAGGATGGAAGGAGCTGGAGCAATGAAGGATGAGGTTCCTACATCTGAAAAATAAAATGAGCACATATAGCAGCAAGAAGGGTCTGCAGCAAGGAAGTCCAAGAGACAGTTGACTTGGATTGAGAGAGAGAGACTGAACAAACTGGCAAGATCCACATCATGTGGGAAATGAGGCCAAAGTGGTTAGAGAACAATAGTCCATGGAAGTGCAGGTTGGAGAATGGTGAGGAAGAAAGGAGGACATCTGGGGCAGAGGGGTCCTGTATCTGGAGGGAAGCTGTAAGGAGGTAAAATGCAAAGGGATGAACTTTCAGGTGCAGATGTAGGCTCCTAAGCAACGGAGTTGAGGTGAAAAGACCGGGACACGACACGCCACATAATGTATGATGGTGGAGGCAAGTTCGGTAAATGGATCAGGTCCAGGAGGGAGGAGCAGGTGGTGGTCCGGTAGAGAGCACCCAAAGTTGAAACAGACAACTGCAGAAATGAGTTTCCAGTCCAGGTAATTGAGGAGAGATGATCGGTATCTGATGCCACCAGGCAGAAATAGGATGATGGAGGTAACTGAGAGGATGAGCTCTCACTCCAGATGGGAGTGGCATCTGGGTGTGAGCCAGAGACGGCATGGAACCAGTGGAGTCACAGAATCAGGCAACCAAACCAGGTAGTCAGAGTGTGAAGACCAATAAATGAAGCCTGTAGGAAAAGGTGGGAGGTGGAAGGTAAATGAGGTATAAAGGCCCCGTTCCTGAAGGGAAGCAGCAACCCGCAGCAGGTATGGGAAACAGAGGGTGGAAACAGTCTAAGCAGATGCAGGCTCCCAGCCATGTAAGTTTGCAAGGAAGGACTGTGTATCAAGGCTGCAGATCAGGAAAGATGGAGAAGGCAAGTCAGGCAAAGTCAGGTTCCTGAAGGGAAGCAGTATTCGGGTAGCAGGCTGAGAATGCGTACTGCTGAATCAGTGGAGTGGAGAGTCAGACACCCATCGATGACAACTGAGGCGGCACGGTCATGACTTGAGGCAGCCAAGGCATAAGTAGGAGGATGAGGGTATGTGGGGCAAAGAAGTTCCATTCCCGAAGGGAAGCGGCAACCGGTATGAGGAAAAAAAGACATGGCAAGACTCAGTAGATTGCAGACATGGATTCCATCCCTGGTAATCGGGCAAGCTAAACTGCACTCAATGCTGTCCAGCAGAGTTAGGGATGGAGGATGTCAGGTTGGTAGGAATTAGGAGGTAGTGTTTGTAATGGAATCCCTTCTCAGTAGATAGTGGAAGCCCACCTTCACTCAGCACCTCAGAAGGTACGTAAGTTAGGGCAGAGTACTGCTGGTGTGGGCTGGCAGAAAGCACAGAATGCAGCTGTTGAAAGAGAGTATATGAGAAAATTGCAGTGCAGGCAGGATGAACGAACATTACAAAGGTACAGTAGGATATACTTAAGAAGAATGAAATGGTGGGCACGCAAACATGAGTGATAAGTAGAAAGGAGGGGCTGTCATTGGAAGCAATATAATGGATTGCAGAGGAGGACCCAGTAGTAAACAGATGCACATACCAGGAAGGAATATTGATGTGAGAGTAGGTGACTGATATCGTAGATAGCAGGGGCAGTAAAGTGGGATCAAGCCCAGGGACAGTAAAATGGGAGTACTACCCCAGCAACATCCTGGAGGACAGGAGCCAGAGGTGCGATGTTGCCCTCAACAGGTTGCATCCCACCGCCCTGGTCATGGGAAAAGAAGGGAACAAATGTAGACACAGAAACAAGACAAGAATGCAGGTGCCGACAGGGTCCTATAGAAGAAGGAGGGCTCAAAAAGAGTGCATTGGATGAGTAGTGGGAGGTTGAGGAGGAGATATAAGAAATACGCAGGAATTGAATGGAGTGCAGCAATCTAGTGAAGGCAAGATTGAGTTTAGAAGGGAGATGAGGCATGCTGTTCTGTATGCCATGCTGGAGGATTTGAATGCCGATAAAACTGCAGCTTCAGAACCTGTTGGCAGAGTTGGTAAGGTGTAGATATTTATGTAGATAATGCTGACCAGGGAGTAAACTGGATGCAAAATAGTCTATAGTCAGGCAGGAACTGAGGGTGAGGTAGCTAATTGTGTGGGATAGCAGACGAGTTGTAGGTAGGCAAAGCTGATCTCAGTTGTAATGCAATATTTGTGCAATAAGCCAGAGACCTACAGACATGAAGAGTAGTATTGAATCAAAAAAGTACCTAAGGATTGAAAGCAAAGACAGTTCAATGAGCCCCCCCCCCCCATAGATGACAATCCAGCAGGCTAACCAGGAGGACGCTAGATGTGGAGCACAAGGTACACAGATATATAGAACTGATGGCAGTGGCCGAGGCATAGACGAATAGGGGATCCAGACTGTGCCTTCCAGCATTTGCAATGCGATTTCCACCACCCACAAAAAGCCATTGTAAACACAGAGACCCGAGTAATGGATTTGAGAAAAAGTCTGCCTTGCGCAAGCCAGAGATGTAACATCTGTTTTGTTTCATATCTCTGATGTTACTCAAATTGTGCAACACAGTCGAGAAAGGAAGGAGCACCTAGGGAGAAAGGAAATGCTGAGCAGTCAGGGAGGCAGACAGTACATGCAGCACCAGAGGGGAATGGAGGAGCAGAAAGCAGTGGCCCATGGGGGGACAAACAGGAAATGGGTATGCTGCTGGAGGGGGATGTCTGCAAAAATGTGATGGTGCTATTCCCTTCCATGTTCTCTGCAAACCGAATGAGGCGGACAGAGAAGCCCAAAAGAAAGAAACAGAGTGGGAGACCCAGGCACTATCGGGAGATGAAAGTGAGCAGGGCAAAGCAGCAGGGAGGCTGAATGGAGAGGGTCAGGGAGCAGAGGATGAAACGAGAAATGGGAGGAAAAGGAGGGAAGAACACAAACAGAAGGTGAACAGGGGACAAGAATGAGAAAGGAAGGGGAGATGGACAGGAGAGGGGAGGAATGGACTAGACAGCAGCAGCAGGAGGAAGGAGGAGGAGAGATAAAGCACAGTTACACAAGCCATGCAGGGATCTGAGGAAAACACTCCCTAAGTAAGGGAGGTGCATTAGTGGAGAGTTTAAGTAGAGGGTATGGGAAGAGCTATTCTGCAAATTGAACCTTTGGCTAAGCCCACCCATAGTCTGCTTATGGCTGCATAGGTTAGCTGAAGCAAGTACAAACATGATTGCACATCAGATAAGTCTTGTAGCTAGAAGAGAAAGCATTCAGTGTAGGTGACTGCCTGATTGATTAGGCTATTTTGTTCTAGAGAGACACAGCACTGTAACCAAAAGAGCTTTGCCCCATAGTGGTCTGAAACAGTAGAATAGCCAATAGGTTATTAGTTGTAGAGTGTGAACCAGGCAAGTTAACCAGTCTGAGTTAATTTTATGAAGAAGGATTTTTTTTGAGAAATAGGCTAAAGACAAGTTTTGCACATGTCCAGTGGGCTTTATCATCAGGCTGGATGTATCAGTAATAAGACGTTTGTGTTCTCTGTACAAGGAACACTGTTTCTGGTGAATCTGGGTGGTGACATGGCTCAGGTGGACATTGAAAGTGAGGCAAGGATCAATATGGATTCCCACATACTTAAAGGCTGCTACGGCCTCTAGCTAATCACCATCTTTGGTGGTAATATGAAAATCAGGTATGAATGTCTTGACCTTAGGGTCTGAGCCAAACAACATGACTTGAGTTTTTGGATTATTAAGGCTCAGCATTTCTTTTAGGAACCAACCTTGCAGCACATGGAGGCTGCTACAGAGGGTGTTGTTGATAACACTGATGCCACTGTCACGTACAAATAACACAGCATCATCAGTGTAAATAAGCATACTAACTGAGTTGAAGACTTTGGGCAGGCTATTGGAAACAGCAGTAGTCCTTATATAGATCCCTGGGGGACCCAACATTTAATATCATTGGCCTCAGAGAGAACAGTACCAAGCCAGCCTTTCTGCCTCCTGTTCGTTAGATAATCCATGAACCAGGAGACTGAGGAAACACCCAACCCTAAACCATGTAACCTACAAAGTACAAATTCATGATCCACAAGGTCAAAAGTTTTGGTAAGGTCCATGAACACTGCCCCTGTTAGCATGCCTTTGTCATAGATTAATAGACTGTGTCCATAAACCTTCCCAAGACTGTACTGTTCACAACATAACAGGTTATATTGTTCTATGCATTGAATTAATTGATTATGCACCAACTTCTCCTGCAATTTGCTAAAGCAGACCGTATGGATATTGCTCTGTAGTTATCATGGGAGGTTTGGCTGCCTTTCCTGTGTAAAGGAATGACATGAGCCAGCTTCCAAATGGCAGGGACTTGCTGTGTTATTAAGGACAGATGAATCATTTTGGCTATGGGACCTGCAATTTTGAGGCAGCCATTTTTAGGAACTTTGGTGCCAGGTCATCACTACCAGGTGACCTGTTTACTTTTAAGGATTTAGACACGGCTAGAACCTCCCTGGCAGTTATGTTTCTGTGGTGAAATGTTGGTTGCAGAGTTTCAATACACTGTTTAGGGGTTTCCAGTATTTGTTGAGGTTACAGAAACCTTTATTGAAAAGGTTTGTGATAGCCATAGCTTCTGAATATTTGGTGCCATCTAGTTCAATGGCTGGGGGGGTCAACAGAAAGGTTTAAGTACGTGATTAGCCACAACAGGGTGTGCATTATAGGATTTTATAAAATGGCAAGAAAGAAATCTAGAAATGTCATTGGCTGACAGATGTAACCTGACCATACAATAAATCACTATAAATGCACTGTACAGTGTTACATCTCATTTTCCTTTATATAAAAACCTACTTAGAGCCATATGTTAAGTGTAATAAGCCCCCCCCAGGTGTGCATCATAGGATTTTAATGTACTTCTCAGGGGCATAAGGATGCTCAGCCTTTGGTCTTGAGCCCTGCTACACCCCTAGGGCATCTATTAAAATCTTATAATGCACACCCTGTTGTGGCTTATTATTTACTTAATGCAATCTCCAGGGGTGTAGTAAGGCACAAGGCTGAATGCTGTGTGCCCTACTGCCCTGGGCAGTGCATTAAAAATCTTATGATGGACATCCTGGAGCAGCTTATTACACTCATAAAATGTCTCTAAGGAGTTTTTTAAAGGAAAAAAATGAGATTCAGCACCTGAATGATAGAGATGTAATACATGGTCAGGCCACATCTTTTGGCCAATGAAATTTCTGGATTTTTTCTTGCCATTTTATAAGAGCAACTTGATGCTGTGCATATGAAATTACTGAAGAAGGGGTTGAGGGTAAAAAGAGGTAATGAGATGCATAAGGCAAGTTTAGAGTGCAATGTTCTAAGCACTTTTTTTAAAGAAAGCTTCTAGGTAGCTTCTCAGTCATGGAGCAGAACATAGAAGCGTAACAGAGAGTAAGAGGGGAGACTAAAGAATGCAAGAAGAACAACAAGGTTGGCTAGGCAAGGAGGCCTAGGAAAAATGCAAAGGTTTATAACTATAGTAAGTTAATTACAGTGGTGCCAGCCAGAACACAGCACATTACCTTACAGTAATAATGCAAAATGCTGCAATATGCTATTGGAAACTGTGTAATTCAATGGCAATTAAACCATTTGGCATGCAATATTTCATTTGCTGCAAGTTACCACATTGCATCCACTGTATATTGTAACATGCCTTTAATAGCTGATAAAGAAATAATCTAGATAACAGTATATGGGGAACGCAAGAGATTAGGTGAATTCCATTATCATCCTAAAAAGGAAAACAGAAAAAGAGGCAATAATGGAATACTGACTTAATAAATACTACTATAAAGAAACATATCAAAACTACAGAAGAGTTAATAGGAATAAAACAAGTAAAAGGGTGGGAAGTTGATGCTGTATGCCCTAGGAAGTAAGGGCACCACTCTGAAATGCAAAAAGGATGGCAAAGTTCACTTTGGGAACATGGAATTAATGAAGTGGGTGGGCAGGAGAGCTTGTGGTGATTTTAGGGGTAGGGTGGTGGAGGGAGACTGCTTGTGTTCCTCAGGAGAATAAGTGGGTGCATAATAGGTTTCTTAAGAAATTCTGTATAGAAATTGCAAAAAGAAATGTGATAACATTGTATTTTTTTTTCACCAGTGATATCTCCATTATTGTTAATGTCAAGTAAATAGACATGATTCTGGCATTAAGGGGAATGACTCGGCCAAATTAATTAAGATAGTAGAATCTTTCAGCTGTTATTTTAGCATATTAATTAAATAAGGTTATAACAGTAAAATGAACAGTGATTTCATAAAAATGTTATCCTGGAATGCAAATGGGGTAAAGTATCCAATGAGCAAATGGGGAAGTGTAGAAGTTCAAGACAATATGGAAACCAATCATAGCAGCCCTAGAAATGAGCACCCTCACTGGATAGAGCTACACAATGTCAGGCGTGGGACAGGGTATATATGATAATCACCCAATGAGGTCCATTGACAAGGAATAAGCCATGGTACTACATGGTACTAATGATTGTTTTTCTCAGAACTAGGAACGTGTTTTCTGTGACTAAAGATAAGTAAACATTTTTTTAATTGAACGTATTACACTTAGATGTATTGTCTACAAGCTGACTTTGTGATCACATGTATAACCTTATGCAAATGTATTCTGCTTTATTTAACTCATGTAATGCTTTCAGTGTATGCCTGCAAAAAAAAAAATAACATTTATTGTTTTATTACAGAGTAGGAAAATAACTGTTAGATGTATCAAACAAAAAAAGTAATTGTATATTTTTTTAAGATAACAATTTTAACTCATTGTACCCTGGGTGGCCATTTTGTATCAGGTTAAGCAATGGATGGTTTGGGCTTCAAAGAGAGCTACTGGGTACAGTGAGCAATATTAAATTAAAAAAATAATATAAATTGTGCACATAATTCAAAATCTGGGGGAACCAAGATACTTTTCTTAAATAAAATAAATGTTCAAACACAATAATTAACTATGTATGTGATCCACAAGAATGGTATGCAATATGCTCAGTGGAGAACAAATAAATAAATAAACAAACAAATAAATAAATAATAACACTGTGCAGCCTGTATGGTCCAAATAAAGACCACTTGAAATTTTTAGTGATTGATTTACAACTAGTTAATTTCTCACAACCTTTTCTATTAGTAGGGGATTTTATTATTTTTGTATCTCCATCCCTGGACAAGTCTGATCCCTACTTCACCATGTGAAAATATTCCACTACTATTAAACAATAGATGAAAGTTTTAAAAATAATAGATTCTTGGAGGTAAAAAAATCATCATCTTCAGAAATAGTCCTTTTATTCAACAGATTCAAGAACTATTCAATAACTGACATATTAATGACTCGGCATCCCTAAATAGGAATTTTCTAAATATCACAAACAATGGTATAATGCTATCAGATAATCCCACCATTAATAGTACTCTTCAAATTTTTGGCTGTGTGAAAGAAAGTCATATATGTATTATGGACCCCTTCTGAATAAAGACAGAGTTTTTCAAACATTTTTAGCTAAATAATTATCCAGTTTCCTAGACATCAGTAGGACTATTGACAGAACAATAAACACAATTTGAGATACCCTAGGCTGTAGCAAACAGATTAATTATTAATTATGTATTATACTACGAAAATCGAGAGAGCACACTACTAAAATAAAAAAAACTTGAAAAAGGGCAGAAATCATACATGTTGAAACTAGAATAAATGAAGGTGAAAGAAATTGTACATTGTTTCTTTTATTGCTAAAACAGGAATAAAATAATATTCCAAAGGAACATGTAGAGAGGTTAATTCTTCAGGCAAGGGCAAAATATTATGAGAAGGCAGAAACATCAGGTAAAATGCTGGTGTACCAGCTACTGTGCAAAAAGAAAAGTTTGAAACTGCTATAAAGAAAATTCAAAGTAACTGAATTATGATAGATAAAAGAGCAGTCAATGATCACTTTACAAATTACTGTACAGAATTATATAAATATGAGAAATAATTTAAATTAAGTTACTTACAATTAAAAACGTACTGTACTGAGATTGGTGATGGAACAAAGGAATAAATTAGATTAATCAGTCACCAGAGAAGAAATATTAAAATCACTAAAATCATTAAAACAAGGAACAGCCCCAGGCCTGGATGGTCTACCAAAGGACTTTCATATGATTTTCGATAAAACACTGATTACGCTACCCTTCCAATATTTTTAATTCTTTTCTTACTCGAAAAAAAAATACCAAAATCATTCCATGATACATTAATGATCATACTACATAAAAAGTGAAAGAATCAGTATAATGTTCATCATACAGATCAATATTACTTTGATATTGATATTATGAAGTATTTACAAAAATCTCAGTCACAAGGTTGGTTAATTTTTTTTTCTAAAAATAATTTAAAATCATACTGGATTTGTAAGATGCTAAAAAGGAAGTACAGTAACAAGAAAACAAATGTACTCAACATAAACAACAAATACAAAGGCAGTCACATAACCATGTCTCTAGATGCAGAAACGGCATTTGACTGGGTGGAAAGGGGATGCCTATTCAGCACCATGAACAGAATGAGGTTTGGTCAAAAATGTATCAGTTTGCTAGAACTCATACATTCTTCTCTAAATACATCTATATTAACAAACCCAAATCTCTGAAAACACTTTGAATTAAATAGAGGAACAAGACAGGGCTGTTCTCTCTCACCCCTCCATGTTGCTATGCTCATATAGCCTCTGGCAACTGACATACTTGGGGATAATACAATTAATGGCTTTAATGCAGAGTAAGACATTTAAAATTATATTTCTACACTGGCAATATTTTGTCATATCTAAAAGATCCAATTAAACCAATATTAATAGTGATGGAAACACTAGCTAATTACATAGCAGAGTCATCTTACAAAATTAACTGGCAGAAATATGAAGTGATCCCTTTTGATCATAGTAATAACATATTTAGAGATAACAGTCAATTTAAAATAGTAAGAACATTTATAATAGATCTGGTGATCCATTTACCAAGTGACAAAACACAGTTGTAGCCATAGACGAAGCCAGATATTTCCTGAAATTTTTGTGCTGTCGCTAGAGAAATTCTCTGACTGCCTGCAGTACCACTGAGGGCCACCAGAGTGAGTTTCTTTAGATATACTGTACTGTGAAATATCTGAAAGCATCTATGGGTGCAGCTTTCTAAGTTCCTGGACTATAACCTTAAGCCACTAATCAAAACTACCCCAAATTACCTGCTGACTTTATTGTAAAATTCTTATCTTTGCTGGTAAAATTGGGTTCCAGTTTATTATTTTCCCCTGTTTTTTCTCCATATGTCTGATTTCTTCTTCATAATAATATATGTATCCTTTAATACCCTCAATAATTTCTAGAACTGTAGTTTGTAAGCATACTGGCAAATGTTCATTTACTTTATCAATTCAATTTCAGTTTGTTTATTGATTGACAAGTTATGCCTTTGTTTTGTCTTATCTATTTATGCTCCTCCCCCTGGCATCCCTGCTGGCCACTCCTTCAGGGCACCAATGCCCACCACACCACCACCTTGACCCCTCACCACCATCTTCCAGCTCTTTCTCGCAACCTTGCAGGGGTAACCAAACATTTCCCTATGTTGGGAGGGTCCCTGTCCTTCGAGGAGGAAGCAACGGGAAACATAGAAACATAGAATTTGACAGCAGATAAGGACCGCTTGGCCCACCCAGTCTGCCCATTTCCCTACCTACTGGATAAGCTGCAGATCCTAGTTAGCCAGCAGCCTACTTCTTCTTACCCCAACCCCCCAGAATTTCCTTATGACTGTCCCATGCATGCTTGAATTCCACCACTGATTTTGACTCCACAACCTCCTCCGGAAGGCCATTCCATGCATCCACAACCCTCTCTGTGAAAAAATACTTCCTTAAATTACCTCTGAGCGCCCCCTCTATCTTCAAATTGTGCCCTCTTGTTCTTGCACACCTCTTTTTTGAAAGATGCTACCCTCTTGGACTTTGTTGATTCCCTTGAGGTACTTGAAAGTTTCTATCATGTCCCCCCCTCCCTCCTTTCCTCGAGGCTATACATATTAAGCTCCTTAGGTCTCTCTTCACATGTCTTCTGGTGCAGACCCTGCACCATTTTAGTTGCCCTCCTCTGGACAGCTTCCATCCTGTCTATGTCTTTGCAGAGATTGGGTCTCCAGAACTGCACACAGTACTTCAGATGGGGTCTCACCAGCTGTCTGTACAGAGGGATAATAACTTCCTGTTTTCTACTGGTGATGCCTCTCCTATGCATTCCAGGATCCCCAGCCCTCCTTGCTGCCCTCTCACATTGCTTGCCCATCTTTAGGTCATCTGATATGACTACCCCAGGTCCCTTTCCATTTTGTTGTTGTTAGTATCTCACCCCATTGTGTACTCTTCCCTGGTTTTTGTTTCCCAGGTGCATTACCTTGCACTTCTTAGCATTGAATCTAAGCTGCCATACATTTGACCATTCCTCTAACCTTGCCAAGTCCCTTCTCATCCTTTCCACCCCACCCTGTGCATCAACTCTGTTGCAGATCTTAGTGTCATCTGCAAAGAGACATACTTTTCCTTCCAGTCCTTCCACAATGTTGCTTATAAAGACATTGAAGAGGACCGGTCCTAATACTGAACCCTGCGGTACCCCACTAGTAACCCTCCTTTCTTCTGAGTGGACTCCATTTACTATTACTCTCTGTGTCCTATTCTCCAGCCAATTCTTTACCCAGGCTGTCATCTTGGGACCCAGTCCCAGGCTGGCTAACTTGTATGTTACTCTTTTGTGTGGGACTGTGTCAAATGCCTTGCTAAAGTCTAGGTAGGCCAGATGGGGTGCACCCCAGGGTCCTTAAAGAACTAAGAGAGGTGGTGGCTGAACCTCTGGCTATCCTGTTTGGCCAATCACTGGAAACAGGGGAGGTACCCAAAGACTGAAGGACAGCAGATGTAGTCCCCTTATACAAAAGCGGTAACAAAGAGGAAGCAGGGAACTACAGACCAGTCAGCCTCACCTCGGTAGTGGGAAAGATCATGGAAGCACTTACAGAGAGAGATTGGTGGAACATCTGGTTGTCAATGGACTACAGGACCCAAGGCAGCATGGTTTCACCAGGGGAGGTCATGTCAGACCAATCTCATTGAATTTTTGACTGGGTGACTAGGGAGGTGGATCAGGGAGGGCAGTGGACATGGCCTATCTGGACTTCAGCAAGGCCTTTGACACTGTGCCACATAGAAGACTATTACACAAACTGGGGAATATGGGTGTGGGCAGGACAGTAGTGTGGTGGGTAGGTAACTGGCTGGGTGGCAGGACACAGAGGGTGGTGGTAAATGGCTGTCACTCCACAGAAGGAAGAGTAACCAGTGGGGTACCACAGGGATCAGTGCTGGGACCGGTCCTATTCAACGTCTTCATCAGTGACATTGTGCAGGATCTAGAAGGCAGAATTTCACTGTTAGCTGACACATAGGCAGGGGCATCACCAGCAGGAAAAGGAGGTCATAATTCCGCTATACAAGACACTAGTGAGGCCCCACCTGGAGTACAGTGTACAGTTCTGGAGACCATACCTACGTAAGGACATAGACAGGGTAGAGAAGGTTCAGAGGAGGGCAACAAAGATGGTGCATGGATTGCATCACAAGTCCTATGAAGACAGGTTGAAGGAACTGAACATGTACTACCTGGAGGAGAGGAGGAGAGAGGGATATGATAGAGACATACAAGTATCTTACAGGGAGAAACAGAGTGCAGGAAAACACTATTTTTAAGCGAAAAAGATGTTCCAGGACTAGAGGACATGGGATGAAGTTGGAGGGAGGACGATTCAGAGGAAACATGAAAAAGAATTTCTTCACAGAACGGGTGGTGGACAAGTGGAACACCCTGCCAGAGGAAGTGGTGGGGGATGAAACAATCACGGGATTTAAGAATGCATGGGATAGACATAAAGGAATTCTAGAGGTAAGGGGAAACAGACTTCTAGGAAAACAAACTGAACTTACAAGCTCAAATGGGCAGACTGGGTGGGCCATAGGTCCTTATCTGCCGACACTGTCTATGTATCTATGTATCTATGAATGTCCACAGCCCCTCCCTGATCTACTACTTTGGTCACCCAGTCAAAGAAATCTATCAGATTTGTCTGGCATGACCTTCCCGCTGTGAATCCATGCTGCCTAGGGTCCTGTGCCCCTCTGGCCTCTAGATACTCGACAATTCTTTCCTTCAGAAGTGATTCCATCATTTTCCCTATCACTGAGGTTATACTAACAGGTCTGTAGTTTCCTGCTTCTGCCTTGCTCCCACTTTTGTGAAGGGGAATCACATCTGCCCTCTTCCAGTCCTCGGTACCACCCCATCCTCCCATGATTTGTTAAAAGGGTAGTCAGTGGTGTCACTAGTTCTACCCTTAGCTCTTTTAAATTCTGGGATGAATCCCATCAGGCCCCATTGCTTTGTCCACCTTCAGTTTTAAGAATTCTTTCAGAACCCTTTCTTCTGTAAATGGGCTGGTATCAACTTCTGTATCCAGAGTGTTACTACTGTTTGTTTTATGTACCTCCCCTCTTCATTTGTAAATACTGAGCAAAATATTTGTTTAGTATCTCTGCCTTTTCACAGTCTCCTCTGCCCACCCTCCCTCCCCTTTATTAAGCCTCACTATCCCTCCCTTGGTCTTCCTTTGCTCCTGATGTACCTATAAAAGGTTTTATCCCCCTTCTTAACTGAGTTGGCTATCTTTTCCTTGGTTTGGGCCTTTGCTGTTCTGACTGCCTTCCCAGCCTCCTTTTGCTTTAACTGATACAGTTCTCTATCCTGCTCCTTCTGCGATTCCTTGTACTTCCTGAATGCTTTCTTTTTCTCTTGAACCTTCACTGCCACTTCCTTTGAGAACCATAGTGGTTTCTTACATCGTCTTGTTTTGTTTATTTGCTTCACACAAAGGCTCGTTATCTCTGTGATGGCAGTTTTTATTATTCCCCATTGTTCTTCCACCCCTCCTTCCTGCCCATTTGCTAGTGCATTCCTTAGGCACTCACCCATTTTGGCAAAGTCAGCCCTCCTAAAGTCCAGTACTTTTGCCTTTGTATGGCTTGACTCTGTTGCTGTGTTTATTGTGAACCATACTGTTCGATGGTCGCTAGTTCCCAGATGGCTACCCACTTCTACATCTGTGATCCTCTCTCCATCTCCATTTGGGAGGCACAACTACATATCCCCAGAGGTCACTGCTGGGTAGGTCCAGGCTGTCTGGGGCTTCTTAGTGGTGCAGGACTGGCATTCATCATCTAGTCATCAGGGGGCCCATTTTCACGTTTTCTTGGTCCACCCCACGCAGTAGCCTGTGTAAGGATGGCATTCTGAGGTCGGGATATATGGGAGGGCATGTTGAGGCTTCACAGCCCCCAATCTTGTCCCCAATCTACCTCTAGGAACCCAGGCATGACCCCTCACAGGAGGGAAGCATCCAGTGGATGCTTGTGAATACGCTCCCTGCCAGTCTCCACTCCTGATACCTGTGTTCGAGGTGCAAACCCGGGTCATCAGCTTGCCAAGGGAACCCCTTCACTCGGCCCCACGGAGCTGGCAAGTTATGTCTTTGTTAATGACAACATATAAAACATGATAAAAAAATACAATAATACTATGCATTATACATATAGGAGAAAGTGAACATTATTATTGCATCTACTGTACATCTGTACAGGGCTGGCAGTATAACCTAGAGGTTAGAGGAACAAGGTGCGAACGAGCTTGGTTCATCCAGTAGACCAGACCTGAGTTTGATTCTCACAGCCTCCACTTGCATACTGTGTGACTCTGAGCAAGTCACTTAACCGCCCAGTGCTCCCAGGTCACCCCTGAAAACAGGCACTTGTGCCTAGCGGGCCTAACCCGGTTACCAAAGACTAAAATAAATAAAAAAATAAAATCTTTGATAAGGTATATTTAAAAATCCTTTGCATATACAATATGGTTCTTTTCTCTATGTATGGATTTATCATACTTTAATAAATAATACCATTAACAGAAAAATAGTGCACTTGACTTTGCTTATACAGCTTCTTTGTCTAGGATGGCAATGAAACCAAATTATTTATTTACTTACTTGAAAATTGATGACTGGGAAAGGCATACTCAGCTGAAACTCATTTCCATGTGTGACCCAGGAGAAGGGAGGGGAACCAAGGATAAGAAAACAATGTAAACCTTAGACAGACAGTGTCACAGAAACAGTGCAAAATCATAGAACACAAGCATAATAGAAAGAACATAACGATCAAACAAATAAAAACTGGTAGTTAAGCATTACATCAGGTGTATGGGGACTGTTAAGGGAAGGGGAATTAGGAGCAAGGGGGAAAGGGAAGGAGTCTTAGTGGATATCTGAGGGAGGCATTGGAGGCAGTGAAACAGACGGAAGAGGGACATAGGTTCCAAAGTGAGGGGAGACAATAGGTGAAGACTGATTGGCCAACCGAGGTATGGGAACATGGCAAAGCAAAGGTGCAATGGTACCAGGAGTGGAGGGAGCATGAGACAGAGGGAACAATGGACAAGAATGATGAGAAGTAGGAGGGAAGGAACCCAAACCAATACTTAAATATAGAGGAGGCACAATGCATCTGGTGACAGGATGGAAGGGGAAGAATGGATAGTGATGAGTAAGGTGAGCAGTAATGAGTTTCAGAGGATGAGTTGGTTGTGAAGCAGCAGATGGAGTTACAGAGGGTATTCAGTCTGGCCAGGGAGGTGGAGGAGGTGGACCTATAGACTACATCTGCATAGTCAAAGACAAGGAGCACAGTTCTGGTGACAAGCTCTCAGCAAACCTATAGGGAAAGGCAATCTTTATTTTGGTACAAGGCACCAAGCTTAGGTCTGCACTTCACAAGGATGGCGTTGATGTGGACAGAGAAGTCAAGCTTGCTGTCAAGCCACACACCAAGGTACTTGAAGGAAGGAACCACTTCAAGTGGGGAGCCATCCAAGGTGGAGAAGTGGGCACAGATAAGTGTTTGGCCAGGTTTTTGACTGGTGCTAAAGATCATGGACACCATTTTTTGGTGTTGACTCTGATAAAGTGAAAATGCATCCATCAATAGTAAATCAATTACTGAACCTCCTTTTTTTGCCAAGTAAGTTCATTATCTTTGGAATCTCTGCTACATCTTCCATTAACTACTCTAAGATTATTCTCTGATAAAAATGTTAATAATAAATTACCCATACAATTCACTGTGTTATCCTCTGAAGATCTCCTTGGAATTGTTAAGTGAGCAGCAGCTTCCCATAATTTGGTTGCTTTAAAAGCCTCGACTTTACTCCCAGTCTTGGCATTTAAAAATCACCACCAATTATAATCAATTTAACATTAAGAGGTTCTATCACATCTTCTAAAATAGATTTAAAGGATGCAATTATTTCACTAGCATCATGGCTGTTTTGTTCTGGTGGAATACATACATTCAGTAATGCTACAATCTCATTCTAAAAATCTTTTACAGTAATTAAAATACAATAGTCATGTCTCAATCCCTCAGTACCCTGCTGCAGCCTGTCCTGGATGGGATCTTCATAATTCATGGCAACACTGCGGAGTCACTTCCACTGGCCAGCCTATCCTAAGGACTACACTAAGAATCCTAAGGGCAGAGTCAGGCTGAGGTGCCCACTATGACTGTCCTTCCACTATGCTGTGATAGTATCCAGTAAGATTACTCCTTGTCATATACAGCCAAGTTCCTCTTGAATTATGTTTTGTAACTACTATCAGTCATGGACTGTGAGATGGAATTCCATATGTTCAAGACCTTATAGTTAAGTAGTATCTCTTTCCCTCAATTCTAAAAGTTCTTGCCTAAAATTACAAATTGTGTCCCTAGTTGTGGAGCAACTACACTTGGGGATAAGATTTAGTGACTGCATGAGATTATTGTCGTTCACAGTGTCATATAGGAGACATAGATCTCCCCTAACATTCCTCATCTCTAAATTGAAAAGCCCCAGTTTGTCTAGTCTGTAATGGCATGTCAAATCATGCATACCTCTCTGGCCATCTTGATAGCTCCTCTCTGCAATCATTTAATCCAGGCCACATCCCTCCTCAGATGTGGTCCCCGGAACAATGAGCAATAATCAAGATATAACCAAACAGAGATTCTATAAAGAGGAATTATACTTTTAGCTGATCTTACAAATCTCTTTTCAATTAATCTTAATTCCCATTGTGCCTTATTGCTGACTTTTTCACATTGAATGGCCTGTTTTAGATCATGGGTAATGATAATACCCAAGGCTTTTTATGTAATTGTCTTAAAGGGGCACTGTCAATCCTTTTTGCATCGTATTATTTGTAGTTAAAAATACACTTTTTATTATTCCTTACCTTCTCTTAAAGTCATTGATGTTACTGGTTGTTTATCTGCTTCCATTCTTAGTAGAATTGAAATGCATGCTAATGGTGTAATTATACCTAACCTTGTTTTGTTTCAAATCCTTGATCTACACTTATTGCATACTTCCTGAACACTGGAAACACACCCACACAGTGCAGCCTGTCATGATGCAATAGTCTCCTCTCTTCCCACTGCATAATGAGTGGCTAGACTGTGTTGAAGGTGTTCCCAAGTCCAAGAAAGATGTAGTAGAAATTCATTAAGGACTGTAAACAAGTGTGTTTTTGTGTGGTAACACCAGTATTGTGGGCAGTCTGAGTTGCACTTTTTAAAACAATAAAGGAATCAGAATCAAACTACCAAATACAGTACATCAGCAATCTCTATAGAATGTGACCAGTCATGACATTTGTGGTTTAAACTAAGGACACTTTGAGGCCTAAGAGGATTGACAGTGTATCTTTAAGAGTGAATAATTGAATATCATAAATATAGCCAATGCTGTCCCTCCCAAAGTATAGTACAAAACATTCCACATTTACTTGACCACTTAGCTGGCTTATTCAGGTCCTCCTGGATACATTTTTGTTGTTCCCATGTTTTAGCAGGCTCACCTATTTTAGTGTCATCTGCCTATTTGACAATCCATTTCTAAATCTGTGAGTCAATGTCATTGATGTAGAAAGTAAAATGTGTTCAAATATTGAGCCTGTGGCACACAACAACTACTCACCATGCCTAGATCTGATAGATATTCTTTGAGTGTTACCTAGTGAGTTCTACTGTCAAGCTAGCAACTTATCAGTTTTATTACATTCTGAGTAACTCGCATGTTGTAAAGTTTTCAAATGATCCCCTTGTTAGGTACCAGACCAAATGCTTTACTGAAACCTAAAAATACTACATTGCCACATGTCCCTGAGTATATTGCTTTTCTTAAAGCTAATAAAATCACAAGGGGTTGTTACCAAAGATCTGTTCTTTGTGAAACCATGCTGTCGTGTATCTATGTGTTCTGGATTTTTGAGATACTTGAAGATGTGATCTTTAATGTAGAACTCAAGCATTTTACCTACCAGGAAAGTGAGATTAATAGGTCTGTAACTATTGGTAGAAGGTTCCAATGGGACATTGGGACATATCAATTAAAGGAAAGGATAGTGGGTGGATGGGACAAACTTTCTGACAAGGTTGTGGAAGCAAATACAATAGTGGCATTCAAGAGAAGGCAGGATGCATATAAAGGACTTTATCAGAATGTAAGTGGTGGGAGGGGAAGGTATTACTGGGAGCAGGATGAAAGGCTAGAAGATCTCATAGTATAGAATCTTGGGATAGACTAGATGGATTACCTACTTTTCAGAATTTCTATGTTTTTATCCCTACCCCACAACTGATGTAAGCAGTAACAGGAGGAAGGAGTACTAGAGATTGAGTGGTCATGATGAAGACTTTGGGGTGGCCACGATAAGGGCTTCAGGGTCCTGCCTGTAAAAGTTGGCTGTGATAGACTGGGGCAGCCTTGGGGGGCCATCAAAAGCCCCCATCTTGCTAAGGATTATGAAGATTCGTGCCAAGAAAACCAGTGGCAGGGCACCATTGAACCATGTACTCAGCACTTATTCCCCTTGTCGAGGTAGGTAGCAACAGAGTGGCACTTGGATTCAGAGAGATAGGAAGTTCTTTTAACTGTTTCTAAAATATGTGGATGGGGGGGTAGGCACAGCTTTCAACTGCTGTGCAGTTCACATAGTACTTTATTCCCTTATAAACTGGGTAAGGAAAATCCAGCATCCTGTTTAGCTAGGAAGATTCTGAAGTCATGGGTTTCAGAAAGAGAAACCAATAGTTTCACACTCAGAGCATTGTAGTAATAATGCCTACAGTTCTTTTTAGTAAAATATGCAGCAGCCATGTTTGTAAAGGCAATTCTTGATTTTCCTTTACAAACCACCAAAATATGTGTTTTTTAAAACAACAGTTCACCCACCCTGCACTTCAGCCATAGTTAACAGCAAAAATAATATAATTTCAGGATGCCTATTACATTTATTAATAAGTAATTGTTTTCCTTGAACAGAAGGCCTCACTTGGTCCACAGCAGAGCTGTTATGGTTCCTAGTATTGCATTGTAAATCTCTGACACATACAGCTCTCTGCCCCTGGCCACACTTTAGATCACAGTCCTGCTCCAGATAGCATCGTAGATATGGTCTCACTCATTTCTGCAGAGCTCCTCATAAGACTGCACTCACGCTCGCAAGCCAAGTACAGAAAAGAAAGAAACTCAGAATGTCTTCAAACTTGAGCATTTGTCAATGCCGAATATTTGCTTGCTGGTATTCGCATTGGAAATGCAGGAGGTAGACAGATGCAGAATAGGAACGGCAGTGAAGTCCTGAACTTCACACCAACTCCACCTCCATCCTGTAGAGATGGACAGGCATTGGGGTAAGTGTTTGGGTCGTCAGCCATGATGTTCATGCTATGTCACCTCACCCTATTCTGCAGACACCGACGTGTTGAGGTGAGTCTTGGGGTGTTTGGCTTTACAGTCATCCCATTCCATAAGGTCATATGCTGAAATGAGTACAGCATAGGAGAATGGGGTGAACATTGGGGATGAAAAGTCCAAGGTACACCTCAATGCCTGTCACTGGGTGGGGGCTGGGGTGGGATGGCATGAACAGTACAGTAGGCAATCAAGCATACCCCGATGCCTGACAGTCTGTACAGGGTGGGACATTATGGTTAGAAACCCTAACGCCCTGGGCATTTGTCAGTATTTGCACTACAAATTTTCAACATGGCCTTTTTGTGACCCCACCTCATGAAAGCATGTGGGACCTCTTCTCACGAAGAATGGCAGTGTGATTTTGTCAATGTGTCTCGAACTTTGACTTCCAACAGCGACTGTGCCATTCTACGCCACATGTACGAAAACACAGATCGGGCAGAATACGAAGAATGACAGCTGTACCATCCATAGAGAGGTGTGAAGAGATGGCAATGTTGAAAATCTGTAGTGGGAACAGTAAAAATGCTCGCACTTCTGCGCATATGTGGAAACTGCGCAACGCATGCATATAACACAGTAATTTTATGGACTTTCATCACCAAATTTTCAACATAGGCATTTTAGGACCTCTACTCATGAACAGTGTCACTGTGATTTTCTTAATGTGTCCTGAACACTGATTTCCCCTCAGCTACTGTGTTATTCTGCGCTTGAGGTAAAACACATTTGGCCAGGATGTGAAAAATGACAGCTGTACTGTTCATAAGGAGGTGCATAAAAATGGCAATGTTGAAAATCTGGAGTGAAAATATTGCAAATTGGCGAAGTTACGAGTGTGCGTAGCAACTGCGCAATGCACACTCGTAAAACTGTCATTTTTTGGATTTTTCCCACCAGATTTGCAACATAGACTTTTTGAGAGCCCACCTCATGAACACAGGCACTGTCATTTTGTTAATCAGTCCCAAAAGGTGATTCTGCACAGTGACCGCATAATCATCTTTCGCTGTGACAGTGGCTGAATTTATGAGAAGGGGTCCCAATAACCCCATGTTGAAAATTTGGTGCCAATATTCCAAAAAATGCCAGAGTTATGCAAAAAAGCTGATAACCCCCTATTTATGCTGTTATATAGCTTACCGGCATTTCCTCAGTTCGCGGTCGGCTTTGAAGAGTGCAGAAGCGTGCTCCCAGTCACAAAGATCATTGTGCCAGACTCCGGAGAGTAAGTATGGGTAGGGGGTGTGGGGAGGCAGGGTGCGTAGTGGGTGGGCACAGGTTGTGGGAGGGTCAGGGAGACCGTGAGGGACTGTTTTCTTTTACAGGTTTAAAAAACATTGCGGGACGCTTTTTTCTTTACAGGGGCATTGGGCACGCTGGGGTGGGCTCCCAGCATGCCACCTGAATGTTTGGGGGCTGTAGCTGACGGGATCAGGCACCCCCATTGGCACATATGGAGTGCTTGGGGGGGACAAGAGCCGAGGGGGACTGGACACCCCCTCGGCATAAATCAAACATTTTGGTGGGGGGGAACCATTATGCCAATTGGGATTGGGTCCCCCTTCGGCAAAACAAATTTCTTGGGGGCACATGATGCAGAGGGAGATTGGGCACCCCCCCAGCAAGGGGGGGGTAATACTATTTGCGAACATGGTGGCGGCTTGCCGCCGCATTCACAAACAATAATACAATGGACAATGTTCTTCCCAGCAATGACGGGTTGCTCCCTCATTGTGGTGGAATGGCTGACGCTGCAATGACGAGGTGGTCCCTGATTGCTGTGGCAAAAATGTTTCTACTTGGTGGCACTTTTGGAGACCGGTGTCATCAGGACACTGTGCCTCCATTGGTCCACCAGTGCCAAGGCCCCAAAGGTAGTGCCTCTGTTGGCTGCTACAGTGCCACGCCTCCACAAATCTCTTCTCTCCTAAGCTGCCACATAATGTTTCTTATGCACGCGTTCAAGCAAACATAAAAAAGAAAACAGTACTTGTGCTTATGATCCATCCATGCTCAGTCTCTCTCCTACTGCTTATTCCTGATTGGGGAATACACTGCTACTGCACAAACTTGATCGAAAAATACTTTTTTCCACTTTTGTATCTGGCTCCCAGTTTGGATTCCTGATGTGGGGGGAGGTGGTGGCTAATGAGATAACTGCTGCACAGATAAAGATGCATACACACAGTGCCCTCTACTGTTACAGTAGTGCAGTGCAACACCATCTAACTTTAGCCAGAAATAAGACTATTTTATTAAAAAAGCGCAACTTTTTTTATGCTTTTCTACATACTTCATTCACAATTTTTTTTCCACTGGAGGCCCATTTCATAAGTGCAATAAGATACTTTAGAGTGTGAGTTTCTTTTCCTGAATCACACTTCCAGGTGGCTGAAAAAACTCAGCTCAACCACCTTGCTCTCACAATGTACCTGGGTATGTGGTTCAGTAAAAGAAACCCACACCCTGTTGTTTCTTATTGCTTACAAAATGTACCTTTGCTTCACAAATAGTTATGGATGCAGCTCATCATGTTAGAGCTAGGTTTGGACATATTGTGTCAATGGGTGCACTACTGCTTATGCATTTGAATGGAATTCCTATTTTCCCCTCCACTTCACATCTGCTTTGCTCAGGGTTTGTAATGGTAGGGTCATCTAAGATGCCCCAGCCAGACAACCTGTGGAAAACTCTTGTGGGAGGAAAGGGACTGAGAGTGTCTGAAAATGGGCTAGCAGGTTACTGACTTATAGAGATCATAGGACATGCGACACACAGAAAGTCAACCTAGGAGGAGTGACTTGCACAACAGTTTCAAATGATCAGATTTGCAACTTTATTGATTGTTCTGACAGTGCCAAACATGGTAGCTTCAAAACACAACCAATGCACTGGCCCGGTGGTGCAGAGGGCTGAGGCGCTGGATGCCTTACCTTGCATCATGCCAGCGAGCAGCATCTGGTAATGACCTCAGGTCGTTGGAGAGCCAGTAAGGGGCGGGAGTTGGATTGAGGAACCGAAAGGCAGATCTCTCTCAGGGAGGTTGTTTCCCCCCCTCATAGTTCCGCTCCCACCGGATAGAGGTCCAGTGGTGTAGTGTAGGCAGGAGAGGGCAATATGTAGTGGGAGGGAGCCTCGAGGCATGGCATGCACGTGCCTCCACTCATGCGTGGCCGCCCAAGTATTGGGGACAGGCAAAAACGGGAGTAAAAAACTGAAAATATATATATATATATATAGTCCCTAGGTGGTGCTATCCCAGGGGCTACTACCCCTGCCTGCATGGCTACTAACAGGTTAAGGGGCCTGAGTTCTGAAACAGGTGCCTTTACCTAGAAGTCAGGGTTGGTAGTGATCAAACTAGCCTGGGAACAGCCCTCTGGGACACTGTAACCTCCCTCAGTTCCTGCTAGTGGCCCACACAATACACAATAAGCACCTCTACAATTGACACTTACCATCAGGGTTGATTTCTCCAGTTCGACCCTGAGGACCCCCTATAAAACAAAGCACAGTCTGGTGGAATTGTAGAAAAAAGAGTAGATCTGATTTATTCAGGGGGCTATAACAAGGGAGGGGCATAATCAGGATAATTGGCTTATAAACTACATTAATCACACTGTTATGCATGCAGTATAGAATCCCCCTCACACAGTCACACACACATGCTGGATACCCAGGTGAAAGGCATATGGGCTAGCCAGGATCGTTGCCCAGGGAAGGCCGGCAAAGCAGCTGGTTGGGACCCTGTGATGGAAAAACAACATGCACACCCGCAATTTGTAATCAGGAGCCTGATGGCTCAGTTTGTGAAGGAAAGGCACTAAAAGAAGAATCAGATGACACACTTTGATTTAACAGAAGGTGCAGGGAGCTACCCTGATATTTACTCATGGAACCCAAGACTGGACGCAGGATGGATGAAATGGAGACTGCTGACAAGTAGTCTGGATGGCCAGGGAAAAGCGGGACCCACACAGTGCAGCAATGCGTCGTTTCCATTCAGGCGTGGGGTGGAAGGCTGATCCCCAGGCAGGTCTCTCATCGATGGCTCTTCTCGGTGCAGCAGGGTAGTCTGGCAGAGCTCTCGTGGCAAGGCCCAGCTGCATGGAATCAACTGCAGATTCAGTCTGCTTGTGCAGGCTACAAATTTTAGCAAGCAGCCCACAGTTCAAACTGCGGAAATACAACACGACCCACTGTATTCAAATGGCACATTTATATGTAACAGCAAGCAGCACACAGTTCGCACAGTGGAAAAAATTACAGCACGACCCACTGTCATCAAACAGCACATTTATATGTAACAGATTCCACAATACCAGGCACACTGCTCTCCGATCCCAATCGCAAAGTCACTGCTCTAACCGGGAGCTTCGAAGTAGCTGGAGTTCCTGACAGGCCGATCACGTTCAGCAAAATCTTCTGTCTTCCACAGGTTGAGCCTGGCCCCACTTCAGTGGCTTCTTTGTCCTCACAAGGTCAGATTTAGTCTGAAAATAAACCTCTTTTCCCTCTCAGGACAGAAAACAGGCAAGCAGGTCAGAAGTCATGCCTTCCACAGTTCTCCCATGCGAACTACTACGCTCACACGGCTGCTCGAACTAGAAGAGCTGTTGCTCTCTCAGCTTCCAACTTAGATCTGGCTTGCCAGCAGACAGCTCAGGGGATTTCCCTCAGATCCAAAAGGTTCAATTGGTCGGTTCTGCTATGAGTCACAACATGCTCCCCCTGTTGGTGCAAAAAGGTGCCAACAGTCCAAAACTACAATTCCCAGAGTCTGGCTCCACATATCCCCTTAGTTGCAGGCTCTATTTTAGAGTCCCCAAGTACTGATTGGTCCAATTGGGCAGTTCGGGACCAAAATGGTGGAGCCAAACAGATCAGTCCTTGCTGCAAAGAAGATCTATGTGATTCAGGCCTGATCTGTATTCAGCAGCATAATCATAGGTAGACAACGTAGAAAGCCACTGATGCCCAGTGGCATCTAACTTAGCTGAAGTCTGCACATAGGTCAACGGATTATTGTCAGTCCTTACCAGTATCTTTGCTCCATACAAGTATTCACGGAACTGGTCAACGATGGCCCACTTTAATGCCAGGAACTCCAGTTTATGCACAGGGTAGTTTTTCTTTGATGGGGTCAGACTTCTACTAGCAAAGGCAGCCGGTCTCAAACCATTCTCATATTCTTGATACAGCACAGCCCCCAAACCTTGTAGGCTAGCATCAGTATGCAACACATATGGTCTAGTAGGGTCAGCATAGGCGAGGATGGGAGCACGGGTGAGCTGATATATTATTTCATGAAAAGCAGCCTCACAGTCGGGTGTCCAGCGGGACTCAAAAAGCTCACCTGGGTGGAAGTATACTCTTTCTGTTCCAGAG
The DNA here is from genome assembly GCA_016271365.2 of Neoceratodus forsteri. NCBI lineage: Eukaryota > Metazoa > Chordata > Ceratodontiformes > Ceratodontidae > Neoceratodus > Neoceratodus forsteri. Next base: position 1,266,516,624 of record CM057449.1, on the reverse strand, counting down.
AAGGCCCCTTTCTTGTATTTAAGGTTTGTGGGAGGGTAACCCTGGGTAAGATTCAGGAGCGGGTGAATCACCCTGGAGTAGTCCCTTATGAACCGCCGGTAGTAACCACAGAATCCTAGGAAGCATGTAATTCTTTCAGATTGTGGGGCTGGAGCCAGGTGGTCAAGGCCTTAACTTTACTAGGATCAGTATCTATCCCCTCTATGCCACACATACTTCACAGATGTCTGAAAAACTGGCACTTGTCGATGGACAACTTAAGGCTGAAATCCTCTAGTCGGTCTAACACTTTAAATAGACAGCTCTCATGCTCCTCCAATGAACTTCCGAACACAATGACATCGTTCAAGTACACCAGGCATTCCAGTAGATTCATATCCCCCACTGCACGTTCCAACAGCCACTGAAGAGTGGCAGGGGCATCCAATATCCCCTGTGGCGTTCTTAGAAATTCGTAGAACCTCAAGGGACAAATGAAGGCAGTGTTCTCATGGTCCTCTGGGGCCATTGGAATTTGGTAGTATCCACTGCGAAGATCCAACACTGAGAACCACTTGCTCCCATTCAGACAGTCCAATGCATCTTGTATACGGGGCATGGTGTATTGATCTGGGATGGTCCACCGCTTAAGGGTTCGATAATCCATGCACATTCTTACTGTTCTATTCTTTTTTCACACCACCACAATAGGGGAGGCATAGGGGCTTCTGGATTCTTGTATCACACCAGCCCCAAGCATCTCCAGCAGGTGTCTTCTCATATCATCTATGTCTGCGGGAGCTAGGCGACGAGACCTCTCGTGAAATGGCCATTCATCGTGCAGTCATACGTGATGCTGCGCTCCCTGGACACATCCTGCGTCCCACTCCTTCAGCGAAAACACTTGGTCTTTCTGGGCAAGTCTCTTGCTGATTCTAGCCTTCCATTCAGCTGGCAATGGGGAGTCATCAAAGTCAAAAAAGGTCAGGGGTCACTCTATCAGTCGCTCCAGAGTGCTTGTTACTGGGTAACACTGCAGTGTCTGCACAGTGTATGGTAGCTAGGGTGCGGCCTCTGTTCACCCGAATCTCCTGATCTGACACATTGTGGACCTGGACCATCACTCGTCGTGCATAGGCATGAGCATGAGCAGGCAAGATGCTGGGCCTGACCAACAATCCTTCTGGCAATTTTTCATCACCTGGCGCATCCAGTATCAGTATCCTACTCTTGACATCTTTCCGTAAATGGACCTCCCCTTGTAAAGTACACTGGGCGTTAGGGGCTTGCACCAGCGACTCAGGATCCTTCTTCCATTCAACCCTGACTGGCTCATCCGGATCCACCTCCTTAGCATTCTGCCACAACTCATAGGCCTTCTTAATCGAGGTGGGAATTCTCACGGCCCTGCCAGTCCGGTGCCCTTGTTTCTCATAGGCATAATGGTGCCAGTCTCCCAAACATATGAGCATTGGTCCCAGTTAGTAGGGGAACCCATCATACAGTCCAGTACAGGGGAACACCAAGGCCAAGGTCTCGACTTGCTCCGCCACTCCAGCCACTGAGGTAGGTAAAGACAGCCAGATGCAAATATACCCAGAGTATGGATACGACTTCTTACTCAGTCCCTAGACATGCAGGCCTTCCAAGGGTTGTAGGGGCACATCAGGCAGGTGCTTCCTGTACCAATCTTGAAACACGATAGCCACTTGAGACCCACTGGCAAGCACAGCTCGGGTGGACACACCATTCACTTTTACTGTAGTTTCCATCGAAGGGCCCACCACCTCGGACCATTCAGGAGGAACAGCAGCAAAGGCCTGGACAGATGATTTAGCCACATAGGGATTTGAGTTAATACTTCTTTAACCCTCACTGTGGTCATTTTGGGCACTCCTCGGCCACTGATTCATTTTCCTAAGCTCCCCTTGAAGCCGATTCACCACTTTCTCTAAGTCCTTCTGAGACCAACATTCCCTCTTCAGGTGGCCATCCCTGCTGCAATTGTGACAAATGACAGACTCTCGGGGCATCCTGGGGGAAAACATTGCAGGGGATGCTGGAGCATCGACGGGAGATTGTGATCTGCCTCCTGCTGGTAGTGTGCGATGTCTCAAAAGTTCCCTTAGGGTGGCAGTCAATTCCCCTCACACAGTCACACACACACTGGGTACCCAGGTAAAAGGCAGATGGGCTAGCCAGGATCATTTCCCTGGGAAGGCAGGCATCGCAGCTGGTCGGGGCCCTGTGATGGAAAAACAACATGCACACCCACAATTTGTAATCCGGAGCCAGACGGCTCAGTTCATGAAGGAAAGGCACTAACAGAGGAATCAGATGACACACTTTGATTTAACAGAAGGTGCAGGGAGCTACCCTGATATTTACTCATGGTACTCAAGACTGGACACAGGATGGACAAAATGGAGACTGCTGACAAGTAGTCTGGATGGCCAGGGAAAAGCAGGACCCACACAGCACAGCAAGGCATCTTTTCCGTTCAGACATGGAGGGAAGGGCTGATCCCCAGGCAGGTCTCTCATCGATCGCTCTTCTCGGTGCAGCAGCTGTAGTCTGGCAGGGCCCTCATGGCAAGGCCCAGCTGCATGGAATCAACTGCGGATTCAGTCCTCCGCTTGTGTAGGCTTCAGATTTTAGCAAGCAGCCCACAGTTCACACAGTGGGGAAATACAGCACGACCCACTGTATTCAAATGGCACATTTATATGTAACAGCAAGCAGCACACAGTTCGTACAGTGGAAAATTACAGCACGACCTACTGTCATCAAACAGCACATTTATATGTAACAGCAAGCAGCACACAATTCGCACAGTAGAAAATTACAGCACGACCCACTGTATTTAAACATCACGTTTATATGTAACAGGTTCTACAACACCAGGCATACTGCTCCCCGGTCCTAATCGCAAAGTCACTGCTCTAACTGGGAGCTCAGAAGTAGCTGGAGTTCCTGACAGGCCGATCGCATTCAGTAAAATCTTCGGTCTTCCACAAGTTGAGCCTGGTCCCACTTCGGTGGCTTCTTTGTCCTCACAAGGTTGGATTTAGTCTGAAAATAAACCTCTTTCCCTCTCAGGGCAGAAAACAGGCAAGCAGGCCAGAAGTCAGGCCTTCCATAGTTGTCCCACGCGAACTACTACGCAAAACGGCTGCTCGAACTAGAAGAGCTGTTGCTCGCTCAGCTTCCAACTTAGATCTGACTTGCCAGCAGACAACTCAGGGGATTTCTCTCAGATCCAAAAGGTTCAATTGGTCGGTTCTGCTATCAGTCACAACATGCTCCCCCTGTTGGTGCAAAAAGGTGCCAACAGTCCAAAACTACAATTCCCAGAGTCTGGCTCCACATATCCCCTTAGTTGCAGGCTCCATTTTAGAGTCCCCAAGTACTGATTGGTCCAATTCGGCAGTTTGGGACCAAAATGGTGGAGCCAAACAGATCAGTCCTTGCTGCAAAGAAGGCAAGTTAGAACAAACTACATTATCATTGCTACTCTAAATGATTACCAGCAATTAGTTAAATCTTTCAGCAGGGCTCCTTCTGCACAATCAGCGATGGCAAAAACGGAGCAATTGTCCAGCAGCCTGGGTGGGACTCAGGCAGGGAAACACTCAGACCCTCCATTAAGATTAATTACATTTGCAGTCGGGCAGCACTTAAAGAGACAGTACATGGAGGCTTTAAAGGCGCTCACTGGCTACAACATTTAAATGGCTATAGCACCAAACACTAACCGGGCAGCGAGCATTTAGGCAAGCTCTAGGAAGACCTTTCGGGAACCCCTATTTGTAGTGGGGTTACATATATTTATATATATATATATATATCCAATGCAAACATGATAAATGCATTGTAATGCCTCTTACTTAAACTCTATAACTGTCATCAAGTTCTCCTGCGGACTGCTACACCTGCAAAAATTACTGAGCAAGTGTAGGCTTAACCCTCCCTAGCACTCCCTTGCAACTCCTTGGCCAGTTCTGGTCCCCAGCCAGTTCACAAGCCTTATGGGCGACAATGACTGCTTGGTACAGTTTCCACCTAAGCCAGCTCATTGACCCTTTCCAGATACCCTACTTGGATAGCTAGTAAATTACCACAATACTTAACATTCCATATTATTAACATTCTGCATTAGCAATATCATTCACGTTAAAACATTGAATTAACTTTCATTTTTACTATTACTTCTCAGGCAACTTCCTCCAAGTCTCTTGAGCTTGTGTCCCTTAAGCAAATGTCTTTTAAGAAACTATACCTTTAAGAAAATGTCCCTTCTTTAGAAAAATTAAAGAGCTACTGACGCCACAAAGAAAAGTTTGAAAAACATTGTAATTACCTGCAGGTACAATTTAGCTTTGATTCCATACTCTATAGATTTCTTCTCCCTATTGTTTATTACTGAAGAAATTTGCATATATACAGGATCTTTATCCCTGAGAGTTCATCTCCCTCTGTAGGTTGCTCCCTACTTCAAGTCATAATCCTCTGTTGTGATATCACAATCTGTTGCCATGGGAGTAACTGTGATGTCACAAGCAGTGCATTATGACCTCAGGTAGAGAGAAAGCAGCAGAAATGGATGAATTGTTCAGATCAAACATCTTGTTTTCATGCAAATGGCCTCAGTAATAAATAATGGTGAGGAGAAATACTGAACTAATGTCAAGTATAAGCTGAAATGTGTCTAAATATTAAGATTTGTTAAAGTTCTTCTGAAGGTGTCTGCTGCTCTTTAAATAAATAGCCCAGTCCTTATCTAATGCTGGGTGATGAAGCTGGAGATGAACAGTGGACCTCTGGGTCTTTGAGAGCAAGTTTAATATTTTTCCATGGGGGAAAGGCCTGGGGTAGGAGCCAAGTTACAATAATTTGTAGGTGTGATGGCCTTGCATAGTTCATAGGTCATAGGTCATAGATATTCGGAGCACTGATAAGGCCGAGGCCCATTTGGCTCGTCAATTAAGCTTAATAATACCCTGTTATATTATTTGTACGAACATATCTGTCCAGTGAATGTTTAATTAAAGTTAATAGTTAAATTTGGTAGCTGGGTTACCCCCACCCTGGGAAGATGGTAGCTGTAATAGGGAATAGTGAATCCAGAGGCAGTGTCCACCGAAAGGAACCTTGAGATTAATTTGTTCCAAGAAGTAAAATAAAACTTTGCAGGGAATATTGGGAGGGCTTGGAAAAGGTAAAGTAGACAGGGAAGAATATTTATTCTTACCATCTCTGTCTTGGAAAAGAAAGACATTTTCAGTTGCCCCAGCAGAGCATATCGTCTGTCAGTGCCACCGTGAGTGGTTCATAGTTTAAAAGTTCCAGGTTCCCCAGGTCCTTAGGAATATACACCTCTAGGTATTTAATTCTGGTATTGTTCCGTTTCAAGGGAAGATGCCATCTGAGCATAGCAGATGAGGAGTAATGGAGGAGAAGGACCTCAGTTTTGCACAGATTCAAGGCAAATCCAGTGACCCACCCATATGCGAGCAAGACAGACCATGCCACAGGGGTGGAGCTGTCTGGATTAAGAAACATATGAACATATAAATGAGCCAGCAGACAAAGGCCTTACAGTCTATCTAGTCTGCTTGAGTGTGCAGTCCCCACTGTGTTTACAGAGGGAACTGTCCCCCTCCCATATCCCCCTTGACCTCTCTCAAATGTTCCCCTTCACCCCTCTCTCCCCCCTCTACCTGCAACTTTCCCCCTCACCCAGTCACAACCTCCCTATAAACTGTCCATCATTTGTAGGGTTATCACCTCCTCTGGCATCTTATTCCACTTATCTACTACCCTCTGGCTGAAAAAGGGCCTCCTCAACTCCCACCTGAACCTTTCTTCCAACAGCTTCAGGCTGTTATCCAGTGGTCTTGTTTCCACTAAGCCTGAAGAGGCCCACAGTGCTCAGTCTGTTTATATCTTTATGGTACTTGAAGGTCTCAGTCATGCCCCCCCCCCCTTCTGTCCTCAAGAGACTACATGTTGAGCCCTCTGAGCCTCTCCTAATAGGTGTTGCCTTTCTGGCCCTGGATCATCTGGGTTGCCCTTCTCTGAACTGTTTCCAGCAAGCCGATATGCTTCTTAAGACAAGGGCACCAATATTGCACAGTGTACACTAGGCACAGTCTCACTAGAGAACTGTACAATAGCAGAATGACCTCCCTTTCTGCTTGTAAAACCCCTAGCTATGCAGCATAGCATCTGATTTTCTTTGGCTGCAACTTTCCTGCAGTGTGCTGAGTGTTTTAGGTCACTTGTGAAAATTACACTCAGATCCTTTTCTTTCCCTGACCTGGTTACCTGCACACCACCCACCCGCCAGTATTTGGTTCCTGGGGTTTTCACTCCCAAGTGCATACCTTTACACTTTTTAGCATTGAACCCCAGTTGCCAAGTGCCAGACCACTTCTCTAGCCTAGCCAGGTCTTCCCTGAGTTCATGTCTCCCCACCCCTCTTCCATGTCCACCATCCCACAGAGCTTTGTGACATCCATGAACAGGCAGTTCTTACCCTTAATCCCATCTATGATGTCACTTATGAATATGTTAAACAACATCAGACTGGGCACAGAGCCTTGTGGGACCCCACTGGTGACAGGCATAGTTTCTAAGAATTCCCCCCTGACTACCATTATTTGGCTTCTGTCCTGCAGATGACTTTTGATCCACTCAACAAGCTTAGCCCCCACCCCCAGGTCTTCTACCTTTCTGACCTGTCTCCTGTGAGGTACAGAGTCAAAGGCCTTGCTGAAGTCCAGATACATGACATCAACCACGTGACCCTTGTCCACTGTCCTAGTGACCCAGTTGAAGATGTCAGCTCAGGTAATCTGGCAGGACCTCCCCAACACAAACTCATGTTGCCGCATGTCCTGGAACCCATTGACTAGCCTGTATTTCCCTGGTTCACCTCTCAGCCCAGTTTTATGGAGAGGCACCTCATGTGCAGTTCTTCAATCCCATCTTGAATGATGCCATCAGTGACTTCACCCCTCTCAGTCCCCACCCTCCTGTTTCCCTTGTGGCACTAGTCCGTCCTTCTCTCTAGTGAAGACTGAACAGAATTACTTGTTAAATGCCTCCACTTCCTCTTCTCTACCCTATGCAGAACCACCATCCTTTTTTAATCTGACTATCTCATACTTTATGTTCCTTTTCTCCATTATATACAGGAAAAAGGCCTTCTCCCTGTTTTTAGCCCCGGTGCTAGCTGCACTTCCCTTGTAACTTTTGCTACCCTAAGCACTCTGCTCATCTCCATTGATTTAGCAGAGTAATCCACCCTATCCTCCTTCTGAGTACATTTGTACTTCCAGAAGGCTGTCCTCTCATTACTTACTACCTCTTTGCCGAACCAGCTGGGCTTTTTGGGCGTAGTTTTCTTACTTTACATAGGTGCACTCACTAGTGGTCTCCATCAGTCCCTCCTTTATTATTGCCAGTTTCTTTTCAACATCATTTCCTTTCTGATTCCAGCAATGCGTCCTACTAGAATTTCTCCCATTCTACCAAAGTAAGGCCTCTAAATGTCCTAACCATCTCCCTGCCCCTGTCCAGGTGGAAGCACACTGTGTGGTGGTCACTATCTGCAAGTGGCGCTTATACATTCACATCCTGACCATGCTCACAGTTGGACAGTACCAGGTCCAGTAGAGCCCCCTCCATAGTGGGCTCCATGACACCGTAGACCTGGAAACCTCTCTGAAATGCATCCAGCAGTACCTGCTCCCTAGTAAATTAGGTAGCTGGGATTTTCCAGTCCACCCCAAGTAGATGGAAATCCCCCATTATTACTACCTCTCCCTTATTGCCCATTTCTGTCATTTGAGACCCTAGTACCACATCCAACTCCTCCTCCTGGAAAAGTGGCCTGTAGACCACCATCATCCTTATTTTCCTACCACCAGTGGATTGTACCTGTACCCCCAATGCTTCAGTCTTATCCTCTGCCTCTTCCTGTCTAGTACAAGTTTTCTCCTCTTTTATGTACAGGGCCACTCCTCCCCTCTTCCCTTCCCCTATATTTTCTATACAGTTTATACTTGGGAACTGCAAGGTCCCAATCATGGTTTTGTATGGCCCACGTCTCTGTGATGGCCGCTATGTCCACTTCTCCCTCAGTCCTCAGTGACTGCAACTCTGCCATCTTGTTTCCCAGGCTTTTGGTGTTCAGAGAAACCACCCTCCACTGTGACGTAGGACTCCCCCACTCCTGACCACCCCCAACCCCTTCCTCCCTCAGTCACCCATCACCTCCACCCTTCTCATCTAGCTCCTCCCCATGCTGCCTTGACTGGGTGAGAGGCCTATCAGCCTCCTACTCCAGGTGACTAAGGGTGCTGTGCCCCCTGCTGCCTACCTTCCATGTTTAAATTGAAGTTCCCCATGAAATCCTCCAGCATGCCCTTCAAAACCTTAGTATGCTTCCTATTCAGACTCAACCTGTCCGGTGCATACAGGTTCTTATTATCCCAGATCCCTCCCCATCAACCACTGAGCCAGTATCTCTCCTTCTCGCACCACCCCCTAAGCCATCTGTTAAATTTCTCTGTTCTCATCTCCTTGACATACTAACCCTCGGGACCACAAGCACTTCTGAGAAGGCTACCGTCCTCCTGCATTTTCTCCCCCCGAACCTCTCTTGCACCTCTATTGCCTCACATCCTGCAGAGTCATTCATCCTCTGATGCACTATAATGTCAAGATTTCCCTCTCACCTGCTCCATGGACTGTGCTATTAGAGAGCCAACCCTCTCTTCCTGCTGTCATTCCTGGCATACATTCTACCCTCTTTGTCTTGTCCCTGACTTTTTCTCTCCCCACCTCACTCCCTTCATAGTTGAATCCCCCAAGATTACTACCCTCCATCCTGGGCCCACCCACCTCTCTGTCCATCCTGCTGCTCACTCCCACCTGCCTCCACTGTTCCTCCTGCATTCCCGCCCTACCCCATACCCTAGCTATCCCCTTCCCCATCCCTGCTTCCCAAACCTTTCTGCCCCTGGCACGCCCCCTGTTCTACTTTTTTGTTCACCCCCCCAGCCTACCCTCTACCCTTTGCTTCTGCTCCCCCAGGCCTGCCCCTCATTCTCCCTTGTCCACTACCCCTTCCATGCTCCATCTGTCCTCCCTCTCACCTGAACTCACATTCTCCCAACCCTCCTCCCTACTTTCCTTTACGCGTCCTCCCATACTACCTCCATTCCTCCCTATCCCCATTCCACCAGGTTCCCCATCCCCCCCGTCTAGTAGGAGGAATCTGTTCAGCACGGGCAACTCTGTAGATGTTCTCATTGGCTCCCTGCCTCCTGTCTTACCTTTCTCTTACCTTTTCCCCTTACTGTTATCCATCTCCTTCCCTGGGCCTTCTCTCCCATTGAGGGTGGGGATCCCTGGGAACTGCCTAAACACCTGTTTCTTTTTACCCTCCTCTTGACACTCTTCCCCCTCTTATGTCCATTCCTGCTTCATTTCCCTTGCCAGCCTCCATGTCCTGTGTCCCCTCTGCCCTTCCCTTCATCACCCTAGGAATTCCCCTCTACTAGGCACCTATTTCCTGCTTCAGCAGACACACCTCCACCCTCAGATGACTAAACTTTCTGAAAACCAGGCATTCCCCCCATCTCCCAGAGTGCTCCTAGAAACACCACCACTCCGCACCTCCTGCACCCCATAACCCCTCCCTCCCTGCTTTGCTCTCACTGCATGCACCCTCCCCACATATTAAGTTTCCCGGCCCTCTTGATAGTGTACTTAGGTAACCCTCTTAACATTTAGTGACTTCTAATTAGGATTATTTGTTGGCCTGATTTAGGAATGCACTATATGCCTACCTACTAGATTTTCTGCCTGCTAACTCCCCCATGGGCTGACCGTAGATAGGGAGTAGCCGAAAGCCACAAATATCACTGTTATCCTGCCTTCTAATTCCCCTGTAGGCCAACCTTAGATAGGGAGTATCTAAGATCCTGTAATATCTCTGCTACCACCAACTGTCTACCCTGGAGACTGTCCCTAAACAGGGACCTTCTGCTACCTTTAATGAACTCCTTTTTTACTCTTTCCTTACTCTTTCTTATCCTACCTGCCCTCCTCTGAACATTGCATTCTGCTGCCTGCAGTCCTCCCTGCAGAAGCAATGCCAATAAAGAAGCCACATAGATAGACACCACACTGCTGCTTCATGGCACTCATGCATCAGGGTCGTTCATGTGAGGAGTTGCTAGGGAGTGTCAGAATTATATATGCACTACAGCCACCTGGGTGGCTGACTTGTAACATGTGTGGTATGACATCTGGCTAACAGTCCCTCCCTCACCTTCTCTTGAGTAGTGTCTTCCCCTTCCCATTCCCACACACGTCTCCTGTTCCCACAAGCACAAAAATGAGCAGCACATTTCAACACCTAGTTAAATATCCCCAAACAAAGTGTTCACTTCCCAGCAACTGACTGAAGCTCCTGTTCACTTGGCTGCTTCTGAAAGGTATGGCTGAACTACTGTGATGGTGCTTTATGCCCATGGAACTACAGTCACTTATTGGCTGGCTTGTATAATGTGTAGTATCGCATCTGGCTCACAGTCCCTCCCTCACCCTCCCTCAAGTGTTGTCCTCCCTCTCCAGTTCCCACACACAAGTCCCCTGTTCCCAACATGCACAAAAATCAGCAGCACATTTCAACACTTAGTAAATTATCCCTAAACAAAGTATTCACTTCCCTGCAGTCCACTGAAGTTCCTATCTGCTTGGAGAGGTAGGGATGAGAAAGAAGGATGACATCTGCATAGATTGTGGCTTTGTTTTCTATGCCCCCAAGTGGAATCCTTTCTACTTCCCAGTCGGCTCTCAAGGCTGTTGGTAGGGGTTCTATATATAATGCAAAGAGAAGAAGGGACAGTGGGCATCCTTGATGGGTGCCTCTCTGTAGCTGTACAGATAGGGAAAGGGAGTTATGAGTCCTGATGTATTCCTGAGGGTTTTGGTATATTTGTTTAAGCCACAGAAGGAAAGGGTTAGAAAAGCCAGAGGCCAACAGGGTGCCCCAGAGAACATTCAAGGACACTCTGTTAAAAGGCATTCTCTGCATCTATGCTTAAAAGGGTGGAGGGTGTCTTTCTGCTGTTGACATGTTCTACCAGCAGAAGGTTGTGGTGGATGTTGTCCATAGTTCAGTGTTTTCTGATGAATCCTGTCTGGTCAGGACAGATTAGGGAGGAAAGGATATGGTCCAATCTATGTACCCATACAGTCATGTATAGCTTGTAGTCAATATTAATAAGCATTTGTCAATGCCGAATGTTGTTTGCTTGTATGTGCTGTTTAGGTATTTGGAAGTCATTGGAGTGCAAATATTGAAAATTTGCGAACTTACGGGCGTGAACTACATAATGCTGCGGCTCGTAAAACAGTCATTTTTAGGAATTTTTCACCAAATTTTCAACATAGCCATTTTAAGACCTCTGCTCATGAACAGTGTCACTGTGATTTTGTTAATGTGTCCCATACATTGAGTTTGCACACCAACTGCGCCATTGTGCGCTACATGGGCGGAAACACGTTTTGGGCAGGATGTGAAAAATGACAGCTGTACTGCTCATAAGGAGGTGTGGTAAAATGGCAATGTTGAAAATCTGGAATGGAAATATTGAAATTACATGACCTCTACGAGAGCTTGCGTGGAACTGTGCAAGCACTCAATGGCGTAATTTTTAGAATTCTTTCACAAATTTTTTACAAATTGCCATTTAAGACCTCTGCTCATGAACAGTGTCACTGTGATTTTCTTAATTTGTCTCGAGACATTGATTTCGCGACACCGACTGCGCCATTCTGTGCTACATGGACGGAAACACATTTTGGGTGAGATGTGAAAATGACAGCTGTACTACTCATAAGAAGGTGTGGTAAAATGGCAATGTTGAAAATCTGGAGTGAAAATATTGAAATTTCGTGAACTTATGGCGTGCGTGGGAACTGCACAACACAGCTCATAAAAGTCATTTTGGAATTTTGGCAACAAATTTTCAACATGGGGTTTTAGGACCCTTCTCATGAATGATGTCACTGTCATGGTGGTATTTGGGCTGAAGGTGATTTCGCAGTCACTGCTCAGTCATCTTGCCCGAAATCACCCTTGAACGAAACACGCATGACAGTGACATCATTCATGAGAAGGGGTCCTAAAACCCATGTTGAAAAATTTGCAAAAATTCCTCAAAATGCCTGAGATATGCAACAGTTGAACCCCCCATCTAGCCTATTATATAGCTTACCGGCATTTCCTCAGTTCGCGGTCGGCTTTGAAGAGTGCAGGCGTGTTCCCGGTCCACGAAGATCGTCGCGCGGGTCAGAAGTAAGTATGGGGTGAGGGGGTGTGTGGGAGGCTGGGTGCACAGTGGGTGGAGTGCGGGTTGTGGGGGGCTGGGGGCAGCGCGGGGACCGTTTCGTTTTACAGTTTCAAAAAAAAAAGACATCGTGGGGCGTTTGCCACGCTGGGGTGAGCTCCCAGCGTGGCACAAAGGCTGATGGGGGAGTTCAGCGACGGGGATTGGGCTTCGTCGGCCATGGAGACTGCCTGCCACGCTGGGGTGGGCTCCCAGCGTGGCACCTACTAGAGGGGACACAGCTCAACCCGTGAGGTTAGGTGCCCGTCTGACTGCTACAGATGCATGCGGGGTGCGCCGCCTGCGGAGGTGGGGAGCTGCGTGAGCAGCCTCTTATCGGTGCTCACTGAAGCGTAGCTCCCCCTTTCAACTGTATGCCACTGCATTTTGGAGCGTGTCATAGACAGCTCCAAAATGCATTGGCTTACAGGGGCCGCGCCTGCCAGCACACTGACTGAATTGGAGGAGGAGGTGACACACCTCCGAAATCTCTGATGATGGCACTATGTTTCTTGCACATGCGTGCAAGCAACATAAAAATGGAGATTGGTTGGTAGGAAGAGGGATAACCTGGTTTTAGTGTAGTGGTTAGTGTAGTGTATGATCAAGATGAAGGGGGGTTTCTCCTGAAGAAACCTCCAAGAAGGTTATCAAAATATGTAGTAGGAGAAGATCAGAGAAGGTTAGGTACCACTCAGCTGGGAAACCATCTGCCAGGGACATTTTTGTGTTTTGGCAGATCAAAGTTGAAAGAGAATCTCCTCGTGTTATTGTAGCTGTGAGGGTTGTTATTCGAGATCCCATGAGTTGAGGGAGTTTAAGACTTGAAAGACATTCAGCAACATTATCTGGGGCATAAGGAGTGGTCAGCATATAGTTTTTGATAGGACTCTCTGAACACAGCTTTACCCCGAGTAGTGTCATGTGCCAGCCTCCCAGACTGGGGATCCCAGAGCTACAGGATGGAAGCTGTATGACATCTAGCCCATAGTTTATGAGCAAGGAGCCAAGAGCCCCTTGAGCCCCCCCCCTCATAATGTAATTATTTTAAATAGGTTAAAGCCAGCTGGACTTTGTGACCCATTATGGCCTCAAGGTTGCTTTTCAAGGATTTAGTCTTTTCAGCAATCACCCTGTCTCTCTGGGAGTAAAGCATCTGCTATGTCTGCAAGTCCACTAGGAGAAAGTTGCATTTTTCAGTTTGTTACCTTTTTTAGTTTGCATAGGATATGATTTCTCCCCTCAGGGTGTCCCAGAGGATTGGGACAGTACCATCTTGGGTCAAATTGTCCCAGATAATCTGAGGGATATGCTCAGTGATCAAGGTGTAAAACTACTCGTCCTTGAGAAGGTAGCTATTAAGGTGCCAGAACAAGGTTTTTCACTCTTTCCCTTAGACCTATTTTAAGAGAGACAGAGTGATGATCAGACAGCAATTGGGGGCATAGTCTAGATCTTGAATAGTTAAGAACTGCTCGCAAGTAGTAAAAAAATAAAAATAAAAAAATAGTCAATTTGAGAATACTGTAGCTTTGGTGCCTGGGGGAGAAGTATGTGTGCACTTTTCCAGAAGGAAAGCAGTGTTGCCAGACATCCACTATCCCAAGGTTACTAAAAGTGGAATGGAGATAGTGTTGTGTCAGGGAGGCTCAATGTTTTGCTGAGTAGGGGTGTTAAGGTCGGGGGACATTACCAAGTTGAAATCTCCCCCTAAAATTAATTGGCCCTGCAGTAGGTCCATGAACATTCCCAGAAATGTTTTAAACATTGACAGGGGGAAGTTTAGGGAGAACATACATTTGCTAGGGTGACATCTGTCTGAAAGAGTCCTCCCTGCAGAATGACATACCTACCCTGCGGGTCACTGTAGGCTTATTGTAACTCAAATGGGGTCAAGGAGGGGATAATGGAGATCACTCTATGATGCTTTCCCTAAGGTAAGAAGTGTGTATCATACTGTATATCTACCACCCCATGAAAGTTTTGCATGTTCAGCAGGAGTCAGGTGGGATCCTTGTATAAAATATATGTCCGCTTGGTGTCATTGCAGGTAATGAATAAATCTTATCTTTTTCATGGGGTTATTCAACCCATTGATGTTTTGGGAGAAAGTCTTTGCCAGAGTCAGCATCATCTAAGTGGGTATAATATTCAAAATTGTAACTGCAGGAGGAGGCAAGAGGGCCCTATGGGATAAAGACCATGCCCCATCAGTGAACTCCGGAGTTGAGAGTAGCAGAACAGAAGCCCATTCTGTAGGACCTGAGACAGTGGAGCATCCTCACCCACTCACCCTTTCCCAAGGGAAAACCCCCAAGGGGCAGCCAGGAGAAAATACTTCCAAAAAAACCTGTACCAATGAAGAAGTTCTTGCTGCTTAATTTCTGTGTATAAAAACAAATAAATCTATGTACCCATGAATAAGGTCTAAACAGGAGAAATAAATGGAAGTGGCACTTAAAAACAGTGATGGGTGGACTGGCATCAAAAGGGTGATCCTGGGACCATACAAAGGGGAGACTGAAAGGCCTAGCCCTAGTATGGGAGACAACTATGTTCAAAATTACTTCCAAGGGAGGTGCAAGGTGTCTAATCTGCACTTGGAGCACTGGTAGAAAGCTCAATGATGGGGAGCAAGCAGAGTATCAGGGGCAGTGGCCATGATCTGAGGGTGCCTTAGTCTCCAAGTGTATGATTAGGTCCTGACATAAGAGTAGCAACCCTAAAAAGAGGGAACAAATAGAAACAGGGCGGGGACAGAATACAGCATGGTCCCATTGGGAGCTGACTATCCAGCTTGGGCCTGCTCCCCTCAGTATGCAGTTCTCAGGAAAAGTAATAGGAAGCCTATTGTAATGTCTAATGTCCCCAGCATAAGTGAGGATGGATAATACAAGGCCCAGTTGTTAGATGGAGCCATGTCAAGGAGGGAATGTTTCAGGATAGAGTAAGCAAAGAAAGCTTTTTCCTGCCAGAGCAACTTCATAAGGATCCCCTGTCTAGGCATGAATTTAAGGGTGGTGGAAGCAAATATCTTTCCCTGTCTGGCCATGTCCTAAAGTGGGCAAGGGGGGAATTCTTGCCCTATCTTATAGGGAGGAAGTATCCCGCCATACAGAGAAAAAGGGGGAAGGCAGAAAAACTTTGAAGCTTATGGCTAACAAAACAGACAGTTGAAAAACTTTTATGGAACCAAACTAGGGCCACAGTTGTAACAGTCAAACTGTCAACATACAGTAGATAACCCAGAAACTTTAAGATGGTCCTATAATTAGGACTATTAATGACCATACAAAAGTCCAGTGTCCTTATTGGGAAGCTGTTTGAGCTGCATGGAGTGCAGAGTTTGTTTTGATGTGCATAACCTGTGACCCAGAGAAGGAGCTGCACAAACAAAACTTTGGCTCACCATTCAGAAGAGTTTAGGTCAGAAAGAGCCATCAACATAGTTTTTTTTTGTTTTTTGAGCTTTAACTTCAACAAGATTTAATGGAGAATATCCCAAAAATGGCATGGTTGTAGGTGGGGATACTTAGTGCAGAAAGTGATGAACTGCCTTATCAGAGAGTCCCCTCAGGTGTGAGGAGGGCTGGTGGAACCACACATGGCCATGGACTGCGGAGGGAGAAGGTGATAACAGAGGGGCAGTGGAGCCTAGTGGCTTGGAGCTGGCAGGTGCCTACTCCCAGTGTTTTGGCAGTGGCGAACCGAGGATAATCCGGCAAAGTAGCTCTCCCCCCCATCAATCAAGTGAGGATTTACCATGGCCTGCATTTAGCAGGGTGGAGTGGTGAGACTGCAGTATACAGAGTTCTGTTGGTGAGAGGGGTCTGCCCTGTAAGAGCACTCCTCACAGACAGCCAACCAGTTCAAAAATTACAGCCTTAGCTAGTTGTACTTTTATAGACACAGGATTTGACTGACAAAAGGAACTTCCTGTTTGGGAGCAGTAAGTGAGTGATCACAGAGGCATTAAAAACCCACCATCCTAGAAGGAAAAGAGTAGGTCTCCATCCCCCCTAGCTGCTGGAGGTCTGATTCTGAGCAAATAAGAAGGAGACTACTGAGGAGTACAGGAACTTCCTGTCCCAGAACAGAAAGAGCAGGAGCTTTAAGGGCACGGAGGTAGTAGGAAAGTAGGGAAAAAGAAAAAATGAAAAATAAAAACAAATGTATAAATAAATAAACAGAGAGAGGAAAGAGTAAGCATACAAAACAACGGTTGGGGGGCCACAAATAAGACATAATGGGAGTGGTGCAGTGCAGTGGCTGTGGAGTGGTAGTCTTGTGGAAGACGTTCTGGAGGATGTGGTGTTGTCCTATCTGCAGGCACCTCTCTGGGCTGAGAGAGGAGGTTGCTCGTCTCCAGGCTGAATTGGCCAGGATTCAGAGGACCTCCTCTCCCACCCAGGGACCACCAGGGCCGCCACTGCTGCCTCAGAGGTTGCAAAGAGAAAGGAGTGGTTGGACCACAATGGGCTCAGGAAGGAGGAGATTGGTGGAACGGAGGTGCATTCCTCCAGTTGTACCTCTTCATAATTCGTACGCCGTTCTGGCAGAGTGTGGTTCCTCCATAGAGGCACCCACAGTGGAGCCCAAGGAGGATGCTGGGAACCTCCACAAAGGAGACCCACAGGAGTGTGGCATGGGACCCCATAGGGGAAGGAAACAACTCCTTTTTTGGTTTTTATTTAGTATGCTTTATTTAGTTCCAATAACACCAACCGTACATATTACAGCAGGATAGCTATACATTTGGTGTTTACCAGATAATCAAGAAAATATAATTTTTAAGGTAGTTTAAACAAACACTTCTATTAAACCCACCCAACCCCCATTCTCCATAATGTCACCTTCCCCCCTTGAGAGCTGATGGTTACCCAAAACATACCATGCCGAGATATCCTACAGTGTAAGCTCCTTTTTGCTAAGGTTTAAACATACCAACTGAGGATACTCGATTAGTTGAACAATGTATAAAAACAAGACAGCCACTGAGATAAGATCACAAAATGCTAGGAAACAGAGAGAGCAACCGATGGGATATTAGTTTAGTGGGCAGAGGCGATGGACCATAAGGTATGAAGCTTATCCCACCATGCACGATATTGTGACAACAAGCCTCTGATACTAGCTATAGACTTTTCTAACCTTAAGTTATAAAATAGTTCCTTGATACATTCCAGATAAGAAAGGACTTGTTGGTCATTCCAGTGTCTTAACACTAATATTTTCACAGAAAGGGATATAAGAGTAATGTGATACCACCTCTCCTTCATCACCACTGTAGAATAGTCCCCTAATATGCAAATGTTAGGTGTAAATAAATCTTGGAGTCCCAAAAGCAGGTCCGCCCTAGACTCAATAAGAGACCAAAGGGGAGCAACCTTGGGACACTCCCAGAATATATGCAAAAGTGAACCCTGTTGCTGACCTCACCTAAAACAAACCTGATCCAGCAGTTTGCCCATCCCATACATTTTGACTGGTGTAAAATAAATATTATGTAAGATATAGAACAGTACTAGTCTCAGTCTGTCATTTGCAGTGTAACATTCTGCCTTTCTTATCCCACCTAGTGAAAGCAGAGGGAAGAGCGACATCCCAGTACGATAATTGACCACCAGTAGTAGGGTAAAACTTACTGAACAGGGACGATACAAGGTGGGACACTGCATGGGGTTGCCAAGCAAAGACTAGGAATTCCTGGAAAACCTCATCCTGGTTAACCGTCCACAGCCCAGATCCAAACCATTGTATTAGCATATGTCTAACTTGATAAATAAAGAAAGAGTGTTTTTGTGGTATATGGAACTTTCTGAGATGTTGCCCACTTTACTATGAATGACTAAGTCACTAACCTTGGCTTGTGCAAGTGGAGCCAGCACCCTTGGAGTAGGAATTCATCCTCCTATAATTAAATTAGGATTACCAAAAAGTGGTTGGGATGTATCTTTCTGATTGTCATATTTGTGGGATTTACAAAGTTGATTATGAACTTTGATGGAAGTATACATAACTGTGGCTCTTAAGGGGGCTGGTAGTTTCCGAGGAATAATATACAAAAGGCTAGAAGCGATAATTCCCAGGGCCCCAATCAGATGACGTTTAATCTGTAACCATAAGGGAATATACAGGGAGTCACTGTTTCCAGAGGATGGTGTAGCCCAACATAAATATTTGGCCATGTGACTTGCTAAACAATAGAGATAAAAATTTGGCAGTTTGAGTCCCCCCAGGAGTTTGAGAGCACATAGTCGCACATATGACCTCCAAGGAGGTTTCTTTTGCCATAGGAACCTGGATATAATGCCATGGAGTTTATTAAACCAACTTAGAGGGAGGTGGATGTTTAACATATTAAGCAGGTAAAATAATCTGGGCAAAATCTTAATTTTAATCACGCTAACCTGGCCTTGAAGAGACAGGTAGAGGGGAGACCATCTGTTCAAATCTTCCTGTATAGTAAGGGTAAGATTTTCCAAGTTGAGCTTTTTCAAAAGAGATTTTGAGGTGGATAATATAATTCCAAGATACTTAAGCTGGGTAGTCCAATTCATAGCTAAAGTGTCAAGATTTGTTTACGTGGGCATTAAAGGGACACTGTCAACATGTTTTTCATCATATCATTTCTAGTTAAAAACCCACATTTTATGATTTATTGCCTTCTCTAAAATTCATTGATGTTGCTGTTTGGTTTGTCTGTCTCCTTGTTTAGTAGAACTGAAATGCATGGCAATGTATATTTATAAACAACTTTGTTTTTGTTTACATTTCTGGATCTGTTTTTACTGCATACTTTCTGAGCATTAGAAACACACCCAAAGAGTACAGTCACTCATGAGGCAGTAGCCTCCTAAACTCTCATTGCATCATGAGGGGCTAGACTGTGTTGTGGGTGTTCCCAAGTCCAGGAATGATGCAGTTGGAGCTGATGGAGAAATGTAAACAAACCTGTGTTTGTGTGGTAACACCAGTTTTGTGGGAAGTCTGTTTTATACTTTTTATAAGAAAAAAGAGTCAGAATCAAACTACCAGCTACATCAGCAATCTTTACAGAATGTTGGCAATTATAAAATGTGTTTTTTAAACTATGGACACTTTGAGACCTAAAGGGGGTTGACAGTGTCCCTTTAAGGGGCATTACTTCTGTTTTACCCAAATTCAATTTATAGTTAGACAGCTGACTAAAACCTGCAATTATATTCAAGGCAGCTAAGCTAAATTCATGCGGGTTGGTAACATGAAGGAGAATATCATCTGCATACGCAGATAGATTGAGATTGAAGGGACCTATGATAATACCATTTATAGAAGGGGAAGTGTTCAACTGCTAAAGTAACGGCTCTAAATATAAATTGAATAATAAGGGTTACAGTGGGCATCCTTGCCTGGTTCCGGAATGCAAAGGGATGGTAGAGGAAAAAAAAAACATTGCAATAGACCTTGGCACTAGGCCTAGAATATAAGGTATTAACCCAAGCAATAAATGTGGAGGAAACCCAAATTTAGCTAGAGTCCCAAAAAGAAAAGGCCAACTAACCCTATCGAAGGCTTTTTCCACATCCAGGGAGACCAGTGCCATAGGCTGAGCAGCCTCTCTGGTTATGGAGAAAATATGAGCTAGCTTCCTAATGTGATCCAAGGAGGATCTATCTTGCATGAATCCAATTTGCTCCAAACTAAGCAATCCCTCCCAGACCCACGATACTCTAACAGCAAGTATCTTAGCAAAAAGTTTAATATCATAGTTCATTAGAGAGATAGGGAGATAATTAGTCACTCTCTCCTTAGATTTACCAGGCTTCTTCAAAACTAGAATAGTAGCCTGCAACAAGGCACAAATATAGTTAAATAATTGGAGAAGAATTGGGGCTAGTTCCTTTTCCAAGACCTTGTAGAAGTTGGATGGAAACCCATCTGGGCCCGGTGCCTTATCCCGTGGAAGAGAACGAATAGCCATAGTAATCTCTTGCAAAGTAATGGGGGAAGCAAGGAGCTGCTGCTGGGGGGTTGGCTAAGGGCAGGGAGAAGTATATTATTTAACTAGGCCTGTATCTCTGGCTCTGTGGGACTGTGCTCTGGGGGGCTATATAGCTGCAGATAATATAGCTTGAATTCCAGAGCTATGTTTCTAGGGGTAGTTAACAATTTATTACTCTCCATAGAGGAAAGCGAGGTAACTAAACGCGATTCCTCCTGTTTCTGGAGCCTTAAAGCTAGCAGGTGACTTGCCTTGTCACCTTGCGCTATGTATTTTGCATGTGTTTTAAAAAGTGCATATTCTGCCTTCTCTATCAGGGCCTCCTCATATTGGGCTTGAAGGGCTTCAAGCTGCTCCCTTCCTGCCTCCGAAGGCTGAGTGGAGAGTGACACTTCCAGATCTTTGATAGCTTGCAACAAAGTTTTGGAGGTTGTTCTTGTTTGCATTTTCTGGTGGCAGTAATCCTAATAAGTTTTCCTCTAAGGACACATTTTAGGGTACTCCATATCTGATCAAAAGCTGGGATAGGACCTACATTTTGTTCCATGAATTGGACTATAGTTGTCTGGATCTGTTCTAATGTCTCCTCTTGAGAGAGTAACTGCAAATTCAGTTTCCATGTGGAGTCTTTTTGAATAGCTGGGTCAATATCACCCTCAAACCAAATCAGGAATGATCTGAGAGCACTCTGGGTGCTATGCCACATCCCTTTAACCCTGGCAGTACTGCCTGATTTATTACAAAGAAATCAATATGGAAGAAGGATTTATGATAGGGAGAGTAAAATGTATACTCGTTAGAGGTAGGATTAAGTAAACGCCAGGGGTCACACAGGCCAAAAGTTTCTAATAACTCACAAAATGACATTGGGCTGGTGATAGACTATTCCCACTTTGAGAGGACCTAGCTAGCCTAGGGTCGGAAATAAAATTCCAGTCCCCTGCTAAAATCATTTGCAAGTGGCTGAACGGGGCCAAAATAAGAGAGAGGTTGGAAGAAAATTCAGGGGAGTCCTTATTAGGACCATATATTGTGCCTAATATAATTTCTCTATAATCTAAAATACCTCTGAGGAAGAGGAAGCTACCATACGGGTCTGCTACTTTTTGTATCTCCTGAAAGTGTGTCCATCTAGCAAATAAAATCGTAACCCTCCTCTGTGAGGAAGAGTTACCCGCAGCATATCTGCACCCAATAATTCCCCTATGAAATAGGTTGCCCTCTGCTTCCAATAAGTGCATCACCTGCAAAAAAACAATATGACAGTGCATGAGATTCAGGTGCTAAAGTATCTGGTACCGCTTCACCCTTGATCGGGCACCCTTAATATTCCAGGAGACAATTTTCATAACCTGAATAAAAGGTGTATCTGACTTCAACCAACAGGCTTAAAAAGAAATCAGCTAATCCAGATAATATGCACCCTCCAGCTCTCAAAACTTCCCTTCCCCCCTCCCACCATCCTCAAGCCAGTACCCTCGTAATCAATAGAACCATAGAGAAAACCCAACCCCCCTTCCCTCCCAGAATCCAACATCCAAACATCCTATGCAAAATAAGATGTGAAGAAACTGTAGATATTCATCTCCCCAGTCCTAATGACTGCTTTCTAGCCAATATTCTTGGCATGATGATGTCCATGCTACCTACTAAGCCTCCACCCATTCCCCTTCCCCACCTGCCCCGACAAGCTGATACCTACAGTAAACATATAAGATCATTTCCTGAGAATTCCTGGATACTCTGGACAATGGGGATTCCAGACCAAACCTAGGGTCTTTGAAAGAACTGGGGTCCCTCCTTTAAAATGAAAATGGAGGCACCCCCACCCCCCGAAGTATAGAGTATACCAGAGGCTAGTACACCTTCTGAGTTAAGAAAAAAAACCTCCATTCATAAACCATCTGCCTCTTTGAGAAAACCAGTTAACCAGATTTGGTCATCACTAGTACTTTCTCTAGGGGCAGCAAAAGAACTCGCGCTGCAGTTGTAAAATATTCAGAAATAAAACATTAATGTGCAGGTCTACTTTAAGGTCACTAGGTGGCAGCGCTGTCCCAGGGAACATATCGAGAACTGGACCTTTGTCCATACTAAAGAAAACAGTTCACTCCCCAGACCTAGGAGATAGGCCTAACCAGGCACTCTAAAATCAACACTCTGTGTAGGGTCCCAAATAATAAAACACCCTGCCAGACTTGAACAGTAAACCCAGCCTGGATGTAGTCCTTGTCTAGACGTGCACAGTCATGCCAACAACACACTGGTACCCTTCACAACATCGACCGAACACTACTCCTCTGGAGACCTGGACTTCACTTAATGAGATCAGGGAACAAGGCTTTACAGTCTACAGTAGCAGATTCCAGACTGTCAAAGGAGTTCCATTGGCCATTTTTATATACTTGCAGGGTTGCTGGGTACCAGACCCTAAACTTTATACCCGCCGATATGAATTTGCTAACCAGAGGATGTAGGGCGGCCCACTTTTGGGGAACAGAATATGGCAGATCTTGGGTGATACGTAGCTTCTTACCCACCCTTTGGATTTCTTGTAGGTCTTTCAATTTAGTAAGGACATGCTGCTTGTCTAGATAATTAAGCATCCGGAACAAGAAAGGCCATGGAGGTGATCCGGCTGGGGGCATGGGTTTGAGTGAATGATGTACTCATTCAATTATGTACCTAGGGCTATTTGACAAAGGCTCTATGAGCTTTTCAGATAATTTCTGGGCAAATATGATGGCCGCAGACCCCTCTTCCCCTTCAGGCAAGCCCAGTACCACTAAATTGTATTAGCTAGAGCTCCCTCCAGATCCTCTAAGTACTCTCAGTTTCTTTGGCGCTGGTGCATGCTGACTTCCTCCAGATCTAATTTGCTTATCCAATTGTCCAAAGATGAGATGCGGGCTTTGATGTGTGTTGTGCGTGTGCTGAGGTGGCCAAGAGATGTTTTCATGGCCCAGAATTCTGAGGCGAGCATCAGCAGGGTTTCTTTCACTGGAGTAAGCTCTTCTGAAAATTTAGCTTCTGTGAGAGCTTGAGAGCTTATTGCTGGGCTCCGTTTATCTTTTTCAGCTTTGGCCTGTTTTGAGGCCTTGTCCTTCCCAGGAGTTGGCGGTGGGGTATGTCTAAGCAGCTGCTGCTCCATATCCACGTCCATACTGACGGACAATCTGCGGTGAGTCGGAGTCAATACAGCAGCAACTGTCCTGGAGACCACTTAATTAACTTTTTTCCCAATGCTACTGCAATTAATCAGGGGTAGACTTAGATATAGGCAGTGTGGGGAGGAAAGCCATCTGTCTAAGCTCCTTAGCAGGCAGCCATCACACCGGAAGTGGCAGGAAGGAAACAACTCCTGGTAGGGGACTCCATTGTTAGGAGGGTAGAACTAGGGGGGGAGGGAGGTAACGTACCTGCCTGGCACCATGGCTTAGAGGGACAGGGATCCAATCCTCAGGATCGCGGAAGCAGCTGCACGGGGAGGGAGCTGGATGTCATTGTCCACCAAGGGAAAACTGATCCAGCTGGGAAAGGGATCAGAGCAGTGCAGGAGGAGTTTGTGGAGGGGCCTTAGACAAGTAGCATGCATGGTAACCTTCTCGGAGGTGCTGCCTGTCTATGGCATGGGTGAGGCTATGGTGCTCTGCACCGTGGGATTCAATCAGTGGTTGAAAAACTAGTGCAGAGTTCAGGGTTTTGGCATCGCTGGCGACTGGGGGTCCACCAGGAGGGATACAGGCCTATAGTGGTGCGATGGTCTGCATCTGTCCAGTAGGGGAACCAGGATCCTAGGTGATAGGTTTAAAAGCTTCACTGGCAAGCATTTAAACTAGCCAAGAGGGGAGGCACTGAAAAGGAGCAGGAAATCCTAGCCCCCAAAAATCAGGGTAATTAGTAAGGTAAACACTAAGATAGAGAAATTGATAGGGAGAAGGGCAGGGTAAATGGAGAAAAGGCAAAGGAAGTAAGGACAGGGATGGGGAAAAAGGATATACCCTAATGTGGGCGTAACAAAGTGGGCGCCAACTGAAGCAGCGCGACTCACTTCTCGGCGAGGGCATAGGGAGGGTGACGGATGGGAGGATTCACAAAAGGTGACAAAATGTCACTACATGTACATGCGTGTGGGGGGAGTGAGTGTGCTGAGCGAGGGGCAGGAGGATTTGTGAGGGGTGGTGCCGCGGTCTGTCGCCGATCTGGCTTCATGGCGTGGTGGGGTGGGTGCTGGCCTGGGATGGCTGGGATGCAGGGTCCAGGTCCGGGCGCAGGTATATTTTTCTGCGCCTGGCCCAAGACGGTGAAAATATTTTGTTTACTGTTCCACCCCCCGACATGCACCCCCCCCGGAGTTGAGAATCTAAAAGTAGGGAGGTGTGGGGGGCACAGCCCCCATAACAGTAAAAACTACAAGTCCTTGCGATGTTGTTTGTGTTGCTGGGCTTGTACATTGCTGAAATTCAATTTCAGCGATGTACACTTGCCATAAGGACAACCGCCTTTCAGCAATCACCCTTGTGACATAGAACCGGCAAAAAGGAGTAAGGCCATCAAAAAATGGAGGGTAATGAGTACCAATGCTCATAGTCTGGGTAACAAGTTCCCTGAACTGGTGGTCTTGATGGAAGAGGGGTGCCTGTATATTGTGGCAGTCACAGAAACATGGTACACAGAGAACCATGACTGGGATGTCAACATACTAGGGTACACAGTCTACAGGAGTGACAGGGAGGGTAGAAGAGGAGGAGGAGGAATAGCTCTCTACGTAAGGGAAGGGATCAAAGCAATGGAACTAAAGGGTAAACAGGGAGGAGAGGAGGCACTGTGGGTCACCCTGGAGATGGAAAATGGCACCACAATCTGCACGAGGGTTGTATTCAGACCCCCCCGTCTCAGGGGGAGGAAATCGACAAGGAAATGATAGAATGCATCCTCAGGATGGCAGAAAAAGGGGAGATATTGTTGATGGGGGACCTGAATATGCTAGATGTTAACTGGAGCACCTTTGCTGCAGCCACATCCAAAAGCAGGGTCATTCTTGATGCCCTACAGGGGGCATGCCTCAGACAGCTAGCGTTGGAAACCACTTGGGAGGGAGCAATCTTAGACCTAGCATCTTTCAAAAAATAGGTGTGCAAGAACAAGGGGCACAATTTGAAGATAGAAGAGGGGCGGCTCAGAGGTAATTTAAGGAAGTATTTTTTCACGGAGAGGGTTGTGGATGTATGGAGCAGCCTTCCAGAGGAGGTTGTGGAGTCAAAAACAGTGGTGGAATTCAAGCATACATGGGACAGTCATAAGGCAATTCTGGGGGGTAGGAAGAAGTAGGCTGCTGGTTAACTAGGATCTGCAGCTTATCCATCAGGTAGGGAAATGGGCAGACTGGGTGGGCCAAGCGGTCCTTATCTACCGTCAAATTCTATGTTTCTATGTTTCTATGGTACTCTCAAATGGGGATGGAGAGAGGATCTCAGATCTAGAAGTGGGTAACCATCTGGGAGCAAGTGACCACAAAACAGTGTGGTTCATGATAAACACAGCCGCAGTCAAGCCGTACAGAAATGAGGGTACTGAACTTTAGGAGGGCTGACTTTGTCAAAATGGGAGAATGCCTCAGAAAAGCACTAGCAGGAGAGTCACGTGATGAGCCTGCTCGGGTAAGACGTGTTCCGCGCTCCTCCGAGTCCCAAGCGTCTAATTATAGTCTCAAATACCCGATTTTGGTGGCAATTTGAATTCTCTCTCGATTTTGTGCCTTGTTTGGAGCACCGAGTTGTTTTTTTTGCGGAACAGTTTCGGGTTTGTGGCGCGGTAAAGAAATTACATACGACCACGAGAGAGAAATCTTGTGTAGGCGGGCCCGAACTCGAGTACAGTATGGAGACCGATGCTGCAGAATCGCTGGCGGGGCGTCCCCCGGCGACTAAGAGACCGAAGCCCCATTCTCCTGCTGATCTGGAGCAGTGCGAAGATATTCCCCCAGAAGGAGGTCTGGGAGTTACTACCGAGGACATTAAAGAGATAAAGTCCCTGTTGCAGGGACTGGTGGTGGATTTCGCAGAAGTGAAACCGGCATTACATTCACTGGCCCAGAGGATGAATGATGCAGAAGCCAGGATCTCTTCACAGGAAAGGAAGGTGACCACATTGGATCAGGAGATGGTAGTGATTCGTAAAAAAGTCAAAAAATTGGAGGAGAGGTTAGAGGATCAAGAAGCAAGAAATCGTAGAAACAACCTTATACTTGCGGGGCTACCGAGAGGACTGAAGCCAGACTGTGTATCCTTTGTCCAGGATTTACTTTTGAAAATGTTTGCGTCGCCCTTGGGGAAGGGTATAATCTGGAGAGGGCTCATCGTGCACTGAGGGAGGTCCCACCACCAGGGGCCCAACCAAGAGTGATAATTATGAGGTTCCTAAACTTCAAAGAGAAGTCTTATGTTCTCCAGATGTCTAAGCAAAAGAAACCTCTGCAATGGAATGGGGCCTCAATTTGGTTTTTTCAGGATCTTATTCCTGGTGTTCGAGAGAAACAAAAAGAGTATAGCGATATTAAGAAGAAGCTCTACTTGGCTGGGATAAAATTTCGGCTTCTCTATCCGGCTACACTTATGGTGCGACTGTCATCGGGAGAAAAGAAATTTTTAACGGCAAAGGAAGCATGGGACAGACTTTGCGTTGATCTTCCGGACCTTTTCAAATCGCTAACCTGAATGTGTCCTCCTTGTGAGGGCTGGCCTTCTATGGAGATAACCTGTGGGAGCTTTGGGGCATTTAGAGTGACTGTTTAGATCAAGCTGGCCTCTGTCAAAATATGATGCAATCATATTGAGACTTGGTTCGATCCTGGAAGGGTCCCTTTGGCGGGGTGTTTTTTTTTTTGGAAGGGATGGGGGAATATGAGGGTGCAAAGGGAGATCTTAGGGAAGCTCAACAAGTAGAATTGGGCTGTTTTGGATTGCCAAGGGCTGGATTAGACTAATGGTTAGATGGATTGGACTTTATGGGGTTAAGGATGCAACAGGGAGAAGGCGGGTCCATCATCTACTAAGGAGGGTGCTCAAAGGGAGTACTATGGACCTACGTCGGAGTGTTGCCTGCTGAAGCTTGCCTATCTCCGCTGGATGGGAATTGGACTTACTGTCTGTTTGGTTGGCAGCTTTTCAATGTTTTAGCTTTCTTATTATAAATGGAATATCCGGGGCACCATTTCACCAATTGATTTTGTTAGCTTGCTAGGGTCGAAGGAATTCAGGGGCCTGTTTGAGGTACAGTAACTGAGTTGGATTTCTGGGGGCTAGGAAAGTGGTTCATCCACGACTCATTGAGAAATGGTCGGTCGGTCTTGGGACCGGGAAAGGGGGGGGAGAGGGAGAGAGAGAGAGAGAGAGTCCTAATCCGGGAGACTTGTGGAGCGGGCCTCAGTCAGACTGCGTCAAGGGTCTTTCACTTAGTTGGTCATCAATTAGATGGTATTGTATAATGTTATTTCCTGGAATGTTAAGGGTTTGAGGGGCCGACATAAAAGGTTGACAATCCTGAGGTACATGGAGCAGCAAGGGGTTCACATTGCAGCTTTACAGGAAACACACCTACTGTTGGACGAGTTGGACTGTTTAAAGAAGCGCTGGGTGGGCCAGGTATATGGGCCGGGTCGAGAGAGAGCGTCGGGGGGGTCGCGATCTTAATAAATAAGTCATATTCCCTTGAGGTTAATCAGGTGTTAACCCGGCAGGATGGTAGGGGAATTTTTGTGAGGGGCAACTTACATGGGAAGGCAGTCGTGGTGGCCTCTATATATGGGCCAACTCCTTCGGAGCCTGAATTTTTTGCCTCTTTAGAGGAAAATATTGCAATGTTTCCAGTACTTTCACTGATTTTAGCGGGGGACTGGAATTTATGTTTAGACAACAGAGAAGATAGGACACCTCCTTGTAAGGGCTCCAGCTCTAGGGCCCAGGTAGCGTTGGCTAGGTTTTTGGAAGCTGCAGGCCTGATTGACCCAGCTAAGTTGTTTCTGGATGGAGGTTCCAAGATGACATTCTACTCCGCGGCTCATAGAACTCATACCAGGATAGATTTTTTTTTGGTTAACAAGGAGGCTCTAGGGGAGATCAGAGCTTTCTCGACTGAGGGTAGAACTCTCTCGGACCACTCTCTGATTCGGATTCAATGGGAGCCCAAATCTCTACCCCAAGGCCTTATAGGTGGAGGTTGCAGGATTGGCTCTTAACGTCGGAGGAGAGAAGGGATGAGTTGGAAGAGGCTCTTCAGGAAATTATTAGAGCACAATTGCCCACGTTGACTAATAAAAAACTAGCATGGCCCACTTGTAAATTTCTTTACTCCATGGCTGCTAAAACGTTAGTTGCTAAAGTGAGATTGATTAGGAGGGCGAGAGAGGAGTTCTTAGAGGCTGCTATTAGTTCTTTGTCACAACATGAGGGGCTTCAGGAAATAGATAGGAGCTTAAAAGCTTAAGAAGGATCTGTCAGAGATTTTATATGGTAAGACTGAATTTTGGTTAAATAAGATTAAGGCCAAATATCTCCTTCAGGGCGATGTACCGGGGCATCTCCTAGCAGCGAGAATTAAGGAGTGGGAAGCCACCAGGACTACTATTTCGATTTCACATGAGGGGAGGCTAAGGACAGACCCCCAGGACATGGCTGAGGAGTTCGCCTCATTTTTTGAGGAAATATATCAGGAGAATGTTTCGGGGGGGACAGGGAGATTAGGGAATATTTGGATGGTATTCAACTCCCGACCGTGGATCCTACTCTTGCTAAAAAATTGGAGTCCCCAATAAGATCCTCCGAGATTATTGAGGTGGTCCAGTCCCTTCCAATAGGGAAATCACCAGGGCCTGATGGCCTAATGGCGAAATTTTACCAAACTCATATCCAGACTATTCTCCCGATCTTAAAGGATTTTTTTCATACTATTATGCGGAAGGGTATCGACCATCTACCCTTATATCAAGCTGATGTCACATTAATACCCAAACCCGATAAGCCGAGGGATGCTATGGGAAGCTATAGGCCTATAGCTTTGATAAATCAAGACATTAAGATACTTACAAAGATCCTGGCTAACAGGATATTAACTGTAGCCCCGAGTTTAATCAGTCAGGAACAGGTAGGTTTTATGCCGGGGCGAGGAGCATTAGATGCGCTTAGGAAAATACATCATATTATAAATTCTGCCTCTGACTCTGGGGTCCCCTTGGCCCTGATCTCCCTAGATGCTGAAAAAGCATTTGACCGAGTTTCCCACTCCTTTTTGTTTATTACTATGGAGAAAATGGGGTTCCCGGAGGGTTTGATTAGGGGCATTAAGAACCTATATGGGGCGCCCACTGCTAGAATATTATGTAATGGCTATCTTTCGAGGGAATTTCAGTTAAAGAATGGTACTCGGCAAGGGTGCCCTCTATCACCGATTTTGTTTAATATTTACTTAGAGCCTCTATTAAGATCAATCAACAGGGAGGTCAGGGTCCAGGGAGTTGGGATTGGTAATATGGATTTCTGTTTTTGCAGATGATATTTTACTCCACCTTCGAGATCCAGTAACTTCCTTTGGTTTTGTTAGGGATCTAATAGATCGGTACTCCAGGGTATCTAATTACAAGCTGAATCTTACCAAAACCCAAATTCTACCCCTGACTCTGCATGTTTTTAGAGCAGATTTTGCTCCCCTAGGGGTGCAATGGAATAAGGATAAGTTAAAGTACTTGGGTATCTGGATTACTGCAGACCAAACATCTGGTGCGGCCGCTAATATGGGGGGAATTATTTCGAGATCTCAGGAGATATCTTAAGGTGGAGTAAACTACCTCTGAATTTTGCAGCACGATTAGGCATTATTAAGATGAACGTCCTGCTGAGGTTGTTATATCCGACTTTTTTGGCTCCTTATGTTATCGCAGTAAAGTGGTTCAAGCTTATTAGGAAGATGTTGATGGGTTTCCTATGGGGCAATAAACCCACTAGGATTAAATATAGTGTGCTGTGTAGGCCCTATGAAAAGGGTGGGATCAAACTACCTGACCTTCAGGCTTACTATGTAGCGGGCCAGTTGGGCCTGATGGCCCAATGGACAAGGGATCTGGGAGAGGGAGAATATTCTCCTGCCTGGTTACAGATGGAAAGGAAATCGCTGAAGGACATAAATTATTCACCTGAGTCGCTATTATATGCCGGGCTTAAAGTGGTACAAAAAAGGTTGAGGTGGGGAACCCAATCAGGAAGTCTCTGGAAGCCTGGTGGTCGTTTCTTACCCCGGTGCAAAGAGGCTGTCAGGTCAAATCTCGGGATCAGCCTATTTTGAGAAATCCCAACTTGACTATTGGAGGTCAGGTGCTTGGCCAGAGGTGGGCTATTTATTTGGAAGGTCTTACTTTGAGGATATGCAACAGGAAGGGAAAATCTTGTTGCAACCACAATGTGACGCCTTGCCCTTTTCCAAGGTTACAGCTCAAGCAATTGATTGCGGGAGTTCGAGGGAGAAGGGGATTTTACAGACAGTTTCCTTCGTGGGAGAACTTGCAGGGGTTGTCAACAGAACTAAGCTTACTCTCTGGGTATATAAACTTCTCTTGAATTCCGAAGTGCCAGTGATTTTACCTCTATTTCCTATTGGGATAATGTATTGACTCCTGGGTTAAATTGGGATATCATATGGAAAGCTACCAAATATATTGTTATTCCTAAATATAGAATTACGCAGATTTTGTGGCCCACAATATTTTCTATACACCTGTAAAGCTCTGGTTGAGGGGCTTGAGGCCGACAGATCTTTGTTTTAGATGTGGGAAGGTAACAGGAGACTTGCTCCACGTTTTGTGGAGATGTGAAAAAATTTCTCCGTTATGGAACGAGATTAGACATGGTTTTGACCCCAGTTTGGGCTACCACGGTTATCTAACGCCAGAGATTTGTGTGCTAGGCGATTACTCCCCTGTTGAGGGTGCTACACCAAGGTTCCATCTGGCTTTAATGGGATCATTAGTTAAGGCGCTCATTTTGAACCATTGGAAAGATGGTCAGGCTTATTCATATGGGCAATGGGTGAAGGACTACTGGGGTCGTTGGCTAGGATCAAAATCATCTTATGTCTGAAGGTAGACAGGAAGTTTATATTAAAAGGTGGGCTAACTTAGATGCAGCTTATTCACAGTCGGATATGAGTACTAGATTAGAGACCTGTCTTTGAGAGGGAGGCTGCAAGATGTAACCGGTAGAGTTGGAGGATGTACCAAGGGATTGGCATACTGGGTATCGGGATCTTGTTATCTTTAGAAGGTCCCCTACAGTATGGAGGATTTATTAGGTCAGATAGGGTAGGAGCTTTAATTTAATTTGAATGGGACGCAGGACTGACGAAGGATGACAGCTTGGGGATGGTGAATTTCCTTGGATTGGGACTCTCTCTCTTTCAGGGGTTGCACTGGATACCCGCCCTGGTTGGCTGAGATTAAATCTGATTTGAGTTGTTTTTTCCTTTTTAAAGCTGAGAGTGGGTTATTGGGGAAGTGAGAGTGTGAGGGAAAGAACTGTATCAATTAGTAGTAGTCTCTATTAATTTAGTCTATCTTAACTTTCGGTTTATTTGGTGAGGGGTTGTTTTTGGGTGGGGTATCCAGTGTGTTTGTATATAGGGGCTGTATATAGTTTTCACAGCCAGTTTTGGGGTGTGCGCCCGGTTTCCGGGTTTTTGTGTCTGTATGTTTTGTTATTCTTTTGAAAAGAAACAAAAACTTTCTTTAAAAAAAAAAAAAAAAAGCACTAGCAAACAGGCAAGAAGGAAGGGTGGATAAACAATGGGGAAATATCAAAACTGCCATCACAGAGACACCAAGCCTTTGTGTGAAGCAAATAAACAAATCAAAATGAAAGAAAAAATCACTATGGTTCTCAAAAGAGGTGGTTGTGGAAGGTTAGGGAGAAAAAGATAGCATTCAGGAAGTATAAGGAAACACAGTAGGAGCAGGACAGAGAACTGTACCAGTTAAAGCAGAAGGAAGCAGGGAAGGCAGTCAGAATAGCAAAGGCCTAAACCAAGGAAAAGATAGCCAACTCGGTTAAGAAGGGGGGTAAAACCCTTTATAGGTACATTAGGGAGTGAAGAAAGACCAAGGGAGGGATAGTGAGGCTTAATAAAGGGTAGGCTGGGTGGGCAGAGGGACAGTGAAAAAGCAGGGATACTGAATGAATACTTCTGCTCAGTATTCACAAAAGATTAGGAATGGGAGGTACCTAATCCAATCAATAGAAGCACTCTGGATAGGGGGTCGATACCAGTCCTTTCACGGAAGATGGGGTTCTGAAAGAACTCCCAAAACTGAAGGTGGACAAAGCAATGGGGCCTGATGGGATTCACCCCAGAATTTCAAAAGAACTATGGGAGTAACTAGTGACACCACTGACTACCCTTTTTAACAAATCATGGAAGGATGGTGTGGTGCCTAAGGACTGGAGGAGGGCGAATGTGATTCCCCTTCACAAAAGTGGGAGCAAAGCAGAAGCAGGAAACTATAGACCTGTTAGCTTGACCTCAATGGTAGGGAAAATGATGGAATCAGTTCTGAAAGAAAGAATTGTTGAGTACCTAGAGGCCAGTGGGGCACAGGACCCAAGGCAGCATAGATTCACAGCAGGAAGGTCATGTCAGATGAATCTAATAGATTTCTTCGACTGGTGACCAAAGTAGTAGACCAGGGAGGGGCTGTGGACATGGCCTACTTAGACTTTGGCAAGGCATGTAACACAGTCCCACACAAAAGATTAATAAACAAATTAGCCAGCCTGGGAGTGAGTCCCAGGGTGGTAGCCTGGTTAAAAAATTGGCTGGACAATAGGACACAGAGGGTAATAGCAAATGGATTCCACTCTGAAGAAAGGGAGGTTATTAGCAGGGTACCGCAGGGTTCAGTTCTGGGTCCGGTCCTTTTTAATGTCTTTATAAGTGACACTGCAGAGGGACTGGAAGGAAAAGTATGCCTATTTGCAGACGGCATAAAGATCTGCAACAGGGTTGATACACAAGGGGGGGGTAGAAAGGATGAGAAGGGACTTGGCAAGGTTGGAGGAATGATCAAAAGTATGGCAGCGTAGATTCACTGCAAAAAAGTGCAAAGTAATGCACCTGGGAAA
Organism: Neoceratodus forsteri; assembly: GCA_016271365.2. Classification (NCBI taxonomy): domain Eukaryota; kingdom Metazoa; phylum Chordata; order Ceratodontiformes; family Ceratodontidae; genus Neoceratodus; species Neoceratodus forsteri. The sequence goes on along the minus strand of CM057449.1, from coordinate 1,266,483,091 downwards.
CAAAAACCCAGGGGAAGAGTACACAATTGGGGGGGGGAGGTATTAACAACAATACAAATGGAAAGGGACCTGGGGGTAGTCATATCAGATGACCTAAGGTAAGCAAGCAATGTGAGAAGGCAGTAAGGATGGCTGGGGGAATACTGGGATGTATAGGGAGAGGCATCACCAGTAGAAAACAGGAAGCTGTTATCCCTCTGTACAGACAGTTGATAAGACCCCATCTTGAGTACTGCGTGCAGTTCTGGAGACCCCTGGCTGGATTTTCAAAGCTTTCGGAAGGTGCAAAACCTTCCCTAAGTCCCCAAAGCTGCTGTAGCTAGGAAAAAAGGAGCTGCTCTAAGTGCTATTCACAAAAACCCTGCAGCTGCGGAAAAACACTATGGACTGTGGAAAAAGTGCAGCTGCGGAAGTCCTGAGAAAAAAGGTGTGAGATAAGTAAGCACATCCCTGAAGCTCTATTCTCAGGCAGGTTTTTCTGCAGTTGTGGAAAAAATGTCACACACTGTGGAATTAGGTGTAACTCTCCCTCAGCAAACTGCAGTAGTGCCCCAACAATTGGAATCAATAAAGGTGGAGGTGAGACACAAGTAATAGCATCCCAGATAGTATAGCAGTGGCTGATGTTACAGCAACAAAGCACACATTGCCATGCTATGGCAACAGGACAACAACAACATGCAGCCTATGATGGAGCCCCACAAGCAGTAAAGCCTGACCAGCCTGCAGCGAGTGCTACCCCCTGCAGGCAACAGGAATGCCCCAGAGAGGGACAACCAGCGGTGACAGTCAGCCACTGTGGTGCCATGGAATTGCTGGTACCTGTGGAGCTGCAGTGGTCCCAGTTGAGGGACTGGTTGCTGGTATCTTTGTGAGTGATGTCAGCCTCATACTATGGCAGCAATGTTAATGTCTGCTGCTTCAGCTACTTGTTGTACTATTGCTGTGCCTCCTCACATTTCCACAGCTACAGATCAGCAGGTGCGGATTCGTAGCAATTTATGAATTCCTGCAGCTGCGGGACATTTTGCAGAATTCCCTCAGCTGCAGGATTTTCTTTAAGAATATCATGCAACTGCATTTCCACAGTGCTGCAAGCCTTTTTCCTGTAGCTGCAGGATTTTTACTGTTCTTTGAGAATCCTGCCCCCCATCTTCACAAGGACATAAACAAGATGGAGGCTGTCCAGAGGAGGGCGACAAAAATGTTGCAGGGTCTGCAACAGAAGCCATATGAAGAGAGATTAAAGGAGCTTAATATGTATACCCTTGAGGAAAGGAGGGAGAAGGGAGACATGATAGAAACTTTCAAGTACCTCAAGGGAATCAACAAAGTCCAAGAGGGTAACATCTTTCAGAAAAAGAGATGCACAAGAACAAGGGGCACAATATGAAGATAGAGGGGAGCTGGCTCAGGGCAATGTGAGGAAGTATTTTCACAGAGAGGGTGGTGGACACATGGAACAGCCTTCCGGAGGAGGTTGTTGGGTCAAAAACAGTGGGGGAATTCAAGAATGCATGGGACAGACATAAGACAATTCTGGTGGGTAGTAGGAAGAAGTAGGCTGTTGGTTAACTAGGATATGCAGCTTATCCAACAGGTAGGAAAATGGGCAGACTAGGTGGGCCAAGCGGTCCTTATCTGCCATCAAAGTCTATGTTTCTATGTTTCCAAACAGTGCAAGTCCACTATGATGCTGGGGTGAATGGGACAGCATATCTAGTGGAATCAGGAAGGGGGGGGTCACCAAACTGGACCATCTGCAGCAACCACCAGTTAACCCAAATAAGTAATAGTGGCTCTGCACTCCCCCAAGAGTCAATATTATCCCACTCACCACATCCAATTGACAAAATGTACCAAAGTCAGTAAATCAAAACTGGAAAAGTCATGTGGATGCCTGTTTTTGGAGGAAGTGCTGCAGGTGAGACATTGCGGCAACCTTTGTTGCAGGCATTTGTCTTCTTTGCTGTTTGGAATTTGGGCTGGATTGCCATCTTGGCAGCTGAGATGGAGGGACAGCATGTCTAGGGCCTTTCTCAGGGATGGAGATATTCCAAGACTGAAGATCAGCATGGGCTTCTTCTGCAGTTTGGTATTCTTTCTGCTCTACTGGAAACTGAATCAGAAGGTGAGCTGGGTATGGGGTATGAAATTTCAAGTTTTGTTGGTGTAGTGTTTGAAGTATTGGGGGGGGTGATGTGGTGAGTCGGGTCTCTGGGGCAAGGCAGTATGGCACTGTGGTTTAGGGCATCCGCAAACCTGGAGACCTGAGTTTGAATCCCACAGCCCCCACTCGCATACTGGTGACCCTGAGCAAGTCACTTAACTTCCTTGTGCTCCCAGGTTACACCGGAAACAAGCTTCAGCTTAGTGTGCCTTTCCTGGTTAAATAACCCCCTTAAATACTCTGATTTAGCTGCATGGTAGCAGTACTGTAGTCACTGCTGAAGTAGATGTGGGTTTGTCCGTAATTCACTATATTTTTTTCCCATGCCAGTTAAAGTAATTTTTCTTTAGTAGCAAAATTGAGAAAGCGTACAGTTACTGATCTTGGCCAGGCAGCATGGGTGGTTGGTTTAGTCCGAAGCTCATGGTGAGTGCACTTATATATCTGTATGGAAGTCTGGGCCAAGTTTGAGGGCTGTGCGGAAGAAGGAATCTAAAATGTGGGTATTATGAAGCCTCGTAGCTTTCGGTGGGGGGGGGGTCCATACAGGTGGATGATTTAGCGTCTCATCCTAATGTTTGCATCTTCATGCTGTTCCATGATGTATGCCATGTCTCGATTATGTTCTTAAGGGAAGTCTCCATGTAATGTATCTAGTTCTTGGTGGCAGTAGTTTGGCACTCCAGGCCATCTGTCCTCTGATCTAAAGTTGCCACATCCTTGCAAATCTCCTTCATTTCCTCCTTTACAACAGCATGAAAGGCTAGGATCTCCTTATATATTGTGTGTAATTTGATCTGTTTTCAAGGAATGTGTTTGGGTTTTGGTGTAGTTTACAGTATAGCCTGGGGAGCTTTGGAGGCCTGAGTCGAAAACGAGTCAGACATTTCAGGTCTGGATCCATCGCTGTCCTTGAGTGTGAGGGCCAATTTCTGCTTATTCGACTTGCCTTTGCTGTAGGAGTTCCTCTGTTGAGTAAGTATCTAGTGTTTTTAGGAGTTGTCTGTTTGAAGCAAGGAAATTAGCAGTGAGGGGAGATGGAGCTCAGGTTTTAGGAGGTCATACCCTTGATGACATCACCGGAAGTCCACAAAATCACCTTTTAGTTATAATTTAAACAATTCCACCTGCATTACATTGATCATGAGGCAGTATCATACAAAAGCTACGTTGACTATTTGGGGCCAAAATGTCAAAACAAAGTTATGTGGAAACATTTAATTCTTTCATTGAGTACTCATGACTTGTGATTTTTGCAGATTTTGACCCCAAATTTTCAGCACAGCCCTTTTTATACCCTACTTCCTGAACAACACAGGAGTAATTTTTCAAATGCCTTGCAAAACATGTTTTCGCAGTCACACCACAAAATCACCTTTCAGATGGCATTTAAAAATGTTCACCTGTCTTGATCATAAGGTGGGGTCATAAAAAATATGTCGACAATTTGGGGTGAAAATATATTAAAAAAAAAGAGTCATGAAGAAACAATTTTTCCAATGTTCTCTCATACTGCAACTTTATTTGTGCAGAGTTTGACCCCAAATTTTCAAAATAGCCCTTGTGTTACCCGACATCATAAACATGATAGATAAAATGTATCCAATCCTCTCCAAAATATGTTTTCACAGTCACTCTACAAAATCCCCTTTTGGACAAGAATTAAAAAAAATTCCACCTGTCTGTAACACCCCCCCCCCCCATGGGGTGTGTACATATTTTGTACATGGTAGGTCCTAGTTTGGGTCCCATAATTAAATGGTTAAATTTCCCTCTGCCACACCAGCAGGAGCTCCACAGGTTGGAGGTCACCACTGGGGAGCTAGGTTGTAAATTTGGGTTTTGGCACCATTAGGGACAGATAGAGAGAGAGAGCCCTGGTGTAAGAGGTGGTCCAGGGAGTGAGGGGCTGATTGCTCACTCTCAGTGGGTCCAGAAGTTTCCGAGGGTTGGGGCATTGAGAGTACGGCGAGTGATGTGTGAGTGGCAGCCATAGCCTGCCTGTGGGGTGGCCCGCACCATGTTCTCCTTTTGATGTCCCCTTCAGCAGCAAACCATGAAATCTGTGGCTGGGGTGAAGAAAGTTTTGTAAAGAAGGTTTTGGGGCAAAGTGTTGAGCCCTGGACAATGTTCAGCTTACAGGGAGCGAAAAGAGACCAGAGGGAGAAGTTGGAGCCTGCATGAAAGAGAGAGCACTAGCCCCAGAGTCAGAATGCCAATCCAGTTGTGGCAGCTCCAGTGGGATGTTTGTCCATGAAACTGAAAGGAAAGTTACTTGCCAGGGCCCAGGTTCAGTGACGAAAAGCATTTGGAGGAAGAGAGATGGCACCAAATTTCAGAATGCCAACCCGGTCTGTGGCAGCTGTGGTGTTGACGTCTGCCGTATGCCGAAAAAGAGGGAGTTGCTTGCCACGGCCTAAAAGTTAGGATTGGAACTGAAGAGTGGGAAAGGGGTGGTAGCCCCATTTCTAAGGGCTTGCTGCTGACAGCCCAAGTTTGGATCACTGGAAAAATGAGCAAGGGATGAGAAGAGAGAGAGAGAGAGAGAGAGAGAGAGACAGACTTTAGTTTTGCCTGTTGTACTTTAATGGGCCTGATTCAGACCCAGAGAAATGCTGCTTAACTTCATTAGTGGCTATCTTGACCCAGAAGAAAAACACCTAAGTTTGGTGTGGCCATTTCAGCCACTATGCATCCTCTAATCTCCCTGTAAATGACCCCATAGTCCTGTTGTACAGATCAGTTGTTGAATGGCGCATGAAGTCTGGTCCATTAAATGGGACTCCTGTTAAAGTTATGCCTGTATGGACTTCAGTTATTTGATGGAACTGTTTATGCCTGCTAACACAAATTTGCTTCAGCCCAGCACCAGATGGCACTCAAGCATTTGGACCCTGTCAACACCAGCCATTCCTGGTAAGCGTAACTTTTGGGTTTTGCTGCTGTGAGTACCCCCCTCCCCATAGACAATCACCACCTCATACCCCTAGACACCAGGGAAGGGGGCTTACATGTCTTAATCATAAGGTGGGGGTCATCAAAAGTCTATGTTGAAAATCTGAGGTCAAAATATCAAAAACAACAAAGTTATGAAGAAATGTTGATTTTTCAATAATTACTAATAGATTTGTGACTTTTGCAGATTTTGGCCTCACATATTCAGCATAGCTCCTTTTGTTGCCTCATCACATGAACATGACAAGTGTTTATTTTTCAAATCCCCTCCAACTTTTCACAGTTACAACGTGAAACTACTTTTAGGATATAATTTAGTAAACTACACCTATTTTGATTATAAGGAGGGGGCCATAAAAAGGCTATGTTGAAATGTGGCATACAAATGTGAAAAAACAACAATTAATTTGTGAAGAAATGGTTTTCAGCTCTGTACCCTTAGCCTGATGTAACCCAAAGTCCACAGGACAATAGCTACCGGGAAGAAAGGAAAGGAAGAAACAAAACAACTGGTCAAAACACTGTGTTTATGATCAAGGATTTCATCCCACCACTTAAGCTAAAATCTTTTTGTTCTGCATGTCCCTTTAAAAAACATTTCATTAGAAACGTAGCAGTACCCAGCATGGCCAAATCCTGACTGATGAAACCACAGTGTGAGGTGAAGTGACAGACAATTTGGGGATGGTTTTGTTATTTAACACTGGCTAGTACTGCATGCACTTAGCAGTTTAAATGAAAGACTTATAAAACTTTGGAATAAGCTAGTGTTCTCATAGAAACAAAAACACAGAATCTGACGGCAGATAAGTACCGCTTGGCAAACTAAGTCTGCCCATTTCTCTACCCAATGGATAAGCTGCAGATTCTAATTAACCAGCAGCCTACTTCCTCCTAACCCTCACTAGAATTGCCTTATGTCTGTCCCATGTATTCTTAAATTCCCCCACTGTTTTTGACCCCATGACCACCTCAGGAAGGCCATTCCATGCATCCACAACCCTCTCAGTGAAAAAATACTTCCCCACATTGCCTCTGAGCCATCCCCCCTCTATCTTCAAATTGTGCCCCCTTGTTCTTGCACATCTCTTTTCTGAAAGATGTTACCTCTTGGACCTTGTTGATTCCCTTGAGGTACTCGAAAGTTTCTATCATGTCCTCCCTCTCCCTCGTTCCTCAAGGGTATACATATAAAGCTCCTTTAGTCTCTCTTCGTATGTCTTCTGGTGCAGACCGTGAACCATTTTAGTTGCCCTCCTCTGGACAGCCTCCATTCTGTCTATGTCCTTGCGGAGATGGGGTCTCCAGAACTGCATTCAGTACTTCAGATGTAGTCTCACCAGCTGTCTGTACAGAGGGATAACAACTTCCTGTTTTCTATTGGTGATGCCTCTCCCTATGCATCCCAGTATCCCTCCAGCCCTCCTTACTGCCTTCTCACATTGATTGCCTACCTTTAGGTCATCTGATATGACTACCCCCAGGCCCCTTTCCATTTTCGTTGTTGTTAGTATCTCACCCCCCATTGTGTACGCTTCCCCTGGGTTTTTGTTTCCCAGGTGCATTACTTTGCACTTCTTTGCATTGAATCCAAGCTGCCATACATTTGACCATTCCTCCAACCTTGCCAAGTCCCTTCTCATCCTTTCCACACCTCCTTGTTTATCAACCCTTTTGCAGATCTTTGTGTCATCTGCAAAGAGACATACTTTTCCTTCCAGTCCCTCTGCAATGTCACTTATAAAGACATTAAAGAGGACCAGTACCAGTACCGAACCCTGAGGTACCCCACTAGTAACCTCCCTTTCTTCAGAGTGGATTCCTACTGATTTCTGCAGCCTGCCCTCTGTCAGGCAGCCAGGTCATGCCCAGCCTTGCAGAGCTGGATAATTTTCCCCACACCACAACTGTGCTACTCTCACTCCTCCAGGGTCCAGTCTTAGTGTGATTAGATGCTGCTGAACATGCTGCCACTCTGCATATGTAAATATCTGTATCTGATGGTTTGGTATAGCATGTTAAAATAACTTGATAGAAACAGTACTCAATGCCAAACATACAGTGCCCCTCTTTTCTACTTATTATTTAAACTAACAAGCATTTGTCAATGCCAGTGTTGCTTGCTTCTATGTGCTGTTTAGGTATTTGGAAGTCATTGGAGTGCAAATATTGAAAATTTGCAAACTTACAAGTGTGCGTGGGAACTGCGCATACTGCAGCTAAATAAAACAGTCATTTTAGAATTTTTCACCAAATTTTCAACATAGCCATTTTAAGACCTCTGCTCATGAACAGTGTCACTGTGATTTTGTTAATGTGTCCCATACATTGAGTTAGGTACACCGACTGCACCATTGTAAGCTACATGGCGGAAACATGTTTTGGGCAGGATGTGAAAAATGACAGCTGTACTGCTCATGAGGAGGTGTGATAAAATGCCAATATTGAAAATCTGGAGTGAAAATACTGAAAATTCGCAAACTTATGAGAGTGCGTAGGAACTGCACGAACGACTAGTAAAACAGTCATTTTGGAATTTTTCATCAAATCTTCAACACATCCATTTTAAGACCTCTGCTCATGAACAGTGTCACTGTGATTTTGTTAATGTGTCCCATGATGATTTACTTTACGACTGCCATTGGCAATACTTCGTGGGTGGAAACACATTTTGGGCAGGATGTGAAAAATGACAGCTGTACTGCTCATAAGGAGGTGTGGTAAAAATGGCAATGTTGAAAATCTGGAGTGAAATATTGAAAATTGCAAACCCATTGCTGCAGTGAACTGTGCAACGCATAATTTGTAAAACAGTAATTTTAGAATTTTCACCAAATTTTCAACATTGCCATTTTAAGATCTCTGCTCATGAACAGTGACACTGTGATTTTCTTAATGTGTCCCATACATTGAGTTCGTACACCGACTGCACCATTGTGCGCTACATGGGCGGAAACATGTTTTGGGCAGGATGTGAAAAATGACAGCTGTACTGCTCATAAGGAGGTGTGGTAAAATGGCAATGTTGAAAATCTGGGGTGAAAATATTAAAAATTTGCGAACTTACGAGCCTGTGAGATTGCATAGCCACTCGTTAAACAGTCATTTTAGGAATTTTTCACCAAATTTTCAACATTGCCATTTTAAGACCTCTGCTCATGAACAGTGTCACTGTGATTTTCTTAATTGTCCCATACATTGATTTGCACACTGACTGTGCCATTCTCGCTACATGGGTGGAAACACATTTTGGGTGAAATGTGAAAAATGACAGCTGTACTACTCATAGAAGGTGTGGTAAAATGTCAATGTTGAAATCTGGAGTGAAATGTTGAAATTTCATAAACTTACAAGCCCTGCGTAGGAACTGCATACACTGCGCTACGTAAAACAGTCATTTTGGAATTTTGGCACCAAATTTTCAACATGGGGTTTGGGACCCTTCTCATGAATGATGTCACTGTCATGGTGGTATTCAGGCCCAAGGGTGATTTCACAGTCACTGCGGCGAAATCACCCGTCGAGGCTTCGAATGTAGCGATGACAGTGAATCGTCATGAAGAATCCACCATATTAAATTGGTGCAAAATTCCCAAAATACCTGAGATATGCAACAAAGTTGAAACTCCCTATCTAGCCCATTATACAGCTTACCGGCATTTCCTCAGTTGCGGTCGGCTTTGAAGAGTGCAGCGTGTTCCCGGTCCACGAAGATCGTCGCGCGGTCGGAGAAGTATGGGGTGAGGGGTGTGGGGAGGCTGAGTGCGCAGTGGGTAGAGTGCGGGTTGTGGGGGTTGGGAGGCCCGGCCGTGGGACGTTTTCGTTTACAGGTTTAAAAAAAAAAAAGACAGCCGTGGGACGTTTGCCACGCTGGGTGGGCTCCCAGCGTGGTACAAGGGCGATGAGGCGTTCAGCTGACAGAGGATTGGGCACCCCCAGCCCGGCCATGGTATTTGTTGCCACGCTGGGGGTGGGCTCCCAGGTAACTGGGGCGAGGGCGTTACCTGACGACAGGGTTGGGCACCCCGTCATCAAGGACTGCTTCACGCTGGGGTGGGCTCCCAGCGTGGCACCTACTGGGGGGCGCGGCTCAGCCGGCGGGGATTGGGCACCCTTTGGCTATACAGTGCGTCGGGGCGCTGCACGCCTCCGGTGTCGGGGGGCTGCGCGTGAGCAGCCGATATCTTATCGGTGCTCACTGAAGCGTATCCCCTTTCAACTGTATGCCACTGCATTTTGGAGCGTGTCATAGACAGCTCCAAAATTCATTGGCTTACAGGGGCTGCGCCTGCCAGCACACTGACTGAATTGGAGGAGGAGGTGACACACCTCCGAAATCTCCGATGATGGCACTATGTTTCTTGCACATGCGTGCAAGCAACATAAAAATGAGCTGTGCGTTTTGGCCATTCGCTCCACATTTCAACAGCCAGTTCTACATATTTTAATGCTGACAGGTTGAGAGGTGTAGTGGGAGGGGGCTCTGTTTTAAATGGTTTAACATATTTTATTTTCAGTTTTTATTGCAGTTCTTAAAGGATATATGTATGGATAATTTATAAGAAATGAGACGTGCTGCAAATAATTAGAACTGTATGTATGGTTCCAGAAAATAATTGAACACATTGAACTTCAAGTGTCTGCTCTCTCCTGGGACAAATCAAACTTTGGGGAAAAATGAAAAACTATGTTTATAACAAGGTAGTTGCTATTCCATTGGGTTTCTGAAGGCAAGTAGACTTGGACTGAGTAATGAGCTACTGCATCCTTTTATTTAATCCAGTAAGCAATCAATATTCTCTTCTGGATAAATGTTACCCAGCCATCTTTATTCTATTCACATCATAGTTTATTTTATGTGGCTTACATTTCAGCTATTTATGACCCATTTCTCATATTCAAAACATTTACCTTGTCTTTCTGCATCATTTCCTTTCTAATGTAACTGGATTTTTGTAACACATCAGTGGCTTTAATTTACATAGGTGACCTACCTACTTAGCGCTGTGCTGTATGCTGAGGTGCTAGAAGAGGTACATGCCCCCTCTCCCTTTGCATTAGAGAAATGTTAAGTACTAGGGATATTTATAATATAATCTACTTAAACAGTTCTTATCTAAAGTAAATGTCTTCCACATAATCAAGGAGAAGGGTTCTACTTCAGTGCCCTAACCTTAAACAAGTACAGCACCTTTTATTAAATGAGAAAACTGTCACAAGACTTGACCTTTGTCTTCTTCTGCTGAACACTTCTAGAGCATACATTTTCAGTTAAGAGTAGCAGAAACAGAATGAGACAGTGGTAATGGGAAGTATATAATATAGCCATCAAAAGTAGATGCAGGGAGAAGAAAGTGTTCAAAGTGGCATTATTGCTACAGATTATACAACATTAATGATAATAGTCATGTAACTCCTTCCCCTCTCAAAATAGGGTTATGGTGTGTTCTGAGGTTTCCTCTGGCGGGGGTAGCTAATTGAACCAAACACAAAAGCCCCAATTGAACGACCAGCTCTATGGTACCTGGTCCCCACAAAATGCACAGGAGACAAAAAAAAGTACCAGCACTTAGGAACTGCCAAACTACTGAAATTTATTTTACCCATTAAAGTGTTATTATGTGAAGACCCAGGGTGGAGAGGTAAAACACCCAATGCACTTTCAGAACGTACTGCTCCTTCCTCAGAGGGTGGAGTCCACTAATGTCCCAGCTTGTAAGTAGCACAATCATCTGCATAGAATACATATTCAGTAAGTCAGGTTCAAAGATACATTTCTCCTTAAGGAAACAATGTTAACCAATTATATACTATTTTTATTTTTATTTATTTATTTGATGTTTGGAAAGACCTTTGAGCTAAGGCTCTTTACAAAGGTTCAACATCTTAAAACAAACAATGATACATACGGATAAAACAACATTGGCACAAAAGAATTCATCAATAAACAAAGCACAATGCAAGATCATTATAATGAATAATGAACACAACATTTAGCAATGAGCCAGTGATTGAAAGAGCAGAAGAAGGTGACGGCATTGGTATGAGAGGTGTGAGGGGGTGAGCTGAGAAGGAGACGCCCAACCCTTCTGATACCATTGTAGTGAGGGAGGGAGGTGTAGGGACATGGGAGAGGTGGCGTCTGGCCTAAAGCAGGCATTGTCTTGTAGTACCTGGGAGAGAGGCTAAGGGGGAAGGCAGGAGGGAGGTGAAGTAAAAGCAGAAGGGCCAGAGGGGAAGGGGAAGTGGAGGGGGGAGTGGGGAATAAGGGTGGCAAGAGGAGGGGGCAAGGTGCCAGACTGTGTTTCAGAGATGAAGTTAGACCTGAAGAGGGAGCCCAATATGAAGCAGCATGGATGCATTCTTAATGTTTGGACCCATGGTGGTAGCTATATACTTATGCAAACTATCCCACCAACAGTGATATATAAATATATATTTTAAAAATACAACAGCAGAGATAACTGATCAAAGTTAGAAAAATACTAGACTAATGGATTCATAATACATCTATGATGAAATGTTAGGCAGAGACTATTTAAGGAATTGTATTGTAGCCTAAGCAGCAAATGCAAATTGTAGTTGACATAATAATAAAAATATAAACTACAATATTAAACTCTATGACACTATGCATTATACAGTTCTTTGCAAACAATTGTTAATGTACCAATTAGGGTTCAAATTAATGCCACAAAAGCAGGGAACTGTGGCGTTAGCGTTTCCAACCTAGCTGCCCATCCCACCCCCCAAGCAGCAAAAGAAAGAAAAATAGGGTTTGGGATCTAGAGACTTGGTAAAACAGTGGTGGGGGTCTTCCTTGGGGTTTTCAGCCCTAATGATCACCGTTCCACAGCTCGTAGCATCCTGTCAAAAGCACAGCAAGTACAGCTCCAAGACAGTACCTCAAAGTGATACACTCTTCAAAGTACAGGCAAATGTTTCACTGCATGTTGCCAACACAAACTGTTGTAGCGTTCTTCACGTGAAAAGGAGATAATTTCTGACATTGTTTCCTCAGAGAACAGGGTGGTCATTAGGGTTGACAATCCCAAGGAAGACCCCCCCACTGATTTGCCAAAACTCTAATGTTTGTTTCCTTTTACTGCTTAGAGGTTGGAATTGGAAGGTAGAGTTGGAAACCCTAATGCCACATTTCCCTACTTTTTTAGCATTAATTTGAACCCCAACTGGTACATTAACAAAGCTTTTTGCAGAGATTTTCCTTTCATTTTCAGACAGTGGAATTGTATCTTTAGGGCCCTATGCTATGGGAAGACTCTGCTTACAGAAGTGAGGGCCCTTGCAGACCCTGCACTTCCATGCAGTGATGGATGTCAAGAATTCTTGGGGCTGTTTGGTGGGCTGCAGAAGCACAGGGCCCTCTGGTACCTCCACTTCCATGTGGCTGTAGATACAGATGATCAGGGCAAGAGCCCCTCTGCAGCTATTGCAGGGGCCCTCTGCCACCCACAAGTTCAGAGGTACAGAGCTGTATGCCAAGAGAAGAGTTGTCTTCACTATATGGTACCTGGGCCTGTGTGGGCAACCCTGCAGCTTTCATTCCTCGGTTGGGGGGTGTCACATAACAGTGCAATCTCCCCCACACTCACCCCACATAGCTTGGTGACTGAGCTTGACCCCAATCTCAGCTCACTGACACAAGATCACAAAGTGGAAACACAGTTTGTCCAGGATTTAAAAAAATGACAGCCACAATGTTCAGGAGGTGGCATGAAATAATGACTAGGTTGAAGATTTGGGGTCAAAATGTTTGAAAACTACCAACTATGGTGAGCTTGAACATTTTCACACTTATAATGTTGTAGTTTTACATATTTGACCCACATTTTCAAAATATCTTTCTTATGACCCTACTTCATGAACAAGGTGGTGAAAACTTTCAAATCCACCTGAAAGGGGATTTTCAAAGTGTCTGCAAAGTTGCCATTCTGGCTAGATTTGCATAATTCCACTGCCATTGATCATGAGGCGGGGTCCTAAAAGGCGATGCTGAAAATTTGGTGTAAAATGTGTAAAAGTGACAAAGTTATGAATCAAACCCCATTAAAATACATTAAACTGGACTTACCTTATTTTCTCATATCTAAATTGCCAGTTCCAGCAGCAAAAGTGTCTTTGATCAGAGTGGATCTATATCATGGGACATGTTCAGGTGAGTGAGGGTGTGTGGGTGTGTGTGGGTGGTGGGTTCTGGGTGGGAGGTCGGGGTGGGGTGGGTAGTGTACTTGTGTAGGGGTCAGATTGGCAAGGAACCATTTTTTATTTTTTCAGGTAAACAAACAACAAATCAATAAGGGACAGTTTTATTTCAGGACACTTGACACTGGAGATTCATTGTTGGGTTACTGTTTGATGACACCAGGGGTTGGCACCCTGGTGCTACTATGCACATAATGGGAAGGGCTGGGCACACTGAAGGAGAAGGCGGTCAAGAGAAGCAGTACCAGGCTGGGAACCCCAGTCTGCTTATATTATATATATCAAAAACAAAATACACAAGGCACCTGCGAGGATGTCACCATGTGCTATGTGGAGAAATCCAAGATGGCCAGGTGAGCAACGCACCACGGTATCTGGCTCAGGAAATTTCTCTCAGCGTACAACATATGTGGCAGAATTAAACTGTTTGAAATGCAAGCTGTAAAATGAACAATGGAACTTATAGAACCAAGCTAAAAGTATTGGAAAGAGAAGCAGCGATAAAATGCCTAAGCAATTAATGAACCGCATGAGCTAGGTGGTTTGCTTCCATTTTCTTTCTTTGTTCTTCTTTCTTTTTGACTGGTGACAGTAGATTCTGCTCTTCTGACTACTTGATGCAGAAAGTAATAGGAGAATAGTCGAAGATGGTCCATTGGGTGAAAGAGTTAATGGAAGATTTAGCGTAACAGAAGAACAGAAAAATGGCAAAAGAAGGTACAGAAACTAGATCGTCGAGAAAGCAAATAGCGCAGCATTCTCTGAGCCTGCCCAACCTGACTGTAGTAGCCGAGGTATAATATTCTCTTCTCTCTCCATTACCAACCACACCACAAGCAGAAGGAGCAAGAAAAGTAATATTTTAGACTTCTTTAAACCAAAAGAGACTGCAAAAGTAAATGAACTGCTATATAGTATACAACAAAGTGAGGGAATGCAGACTAACGAAGAATACATACTAAAACAAAAGGCAGAAGAGGGCAGGGAAACGACTGAAAAACGGACGATGGATAACAGGAGAGGAAAGGAGAATAAAAATGAAGAGACAACAATGGAACAGCATGAGCAAGGTTATAACACAGCTAAAGAAAAGATTATGGAAATGGGACTTAATAGAGCTATAACTGGGTTATTGGGCTGCCAAGGGAAGACGATGATTTGACTGGAGGAACAACAAAGAGGCAACTGAAACTACAGAATCATCTACAAACACAAGTCTGGTGCATTGCACAAGAATGGGGTCAGGGTGAGAACCACAAAATGTTCAAAATTCACAAAACTCAGAGGTTTTGCAAGCAGTAGCAAATATGAAAATAGAAATGTTAAATGCCCTGGGAGAAATAAAAGGATGCTATCATCAGTGACAGGTTCACCTCAGGATTTAAATAGTAAGCTGGAAAGCTTAACTATTATAACAAATCAGTTAGAAGACAGAATGTCTAAAGTGAAAGATAATACAGCCTCATACCTAAATAAATTCACCTTACTGGAAAGACAGGTACAGTAACTTCAGGAGAAGATTGCTGAACAGAGGGACCGAGCCAGGAAGAAATGTGAGCTATATAAAATCCAGAAGGAATGGAAAAGCAGGATGACCCGTTACCCTTCTTTTGAGAAAATGGTTACAATAGTCTTAGACAGAAAATACCCAAAGAAAGAGTAACACTTGATAGAGCACACCGAGCAGGACCTAGATTCTCAGGCAATGCCAATTATCCATGAACTGTGTTTATCAAACCATTGAAATGCCAAGATCAATAAGCAATATTACACAGCACAAGGTCTCAAAATGATTAGAATTTGAGCACATAAAATGTAACTCTTATCCAGATATGTCAGCTGACACCATGGAAAGGTGAAGGTGACATAATCCAGTTAAGCAACTTCTGTACAAACAAGCATTTGTCAATGCCGAATGTTGTCACGTGGCATTGGCAGTGGGAGTGGCGTAGCTAGAGACGCATAGTGCAGTGATTTTGTGAATGTGTCTCAAAAGGTGATTTTGCACAGCGAGCATGCCATTGTGTGCCACAGCTGCGGAAACACGTTTTGGGCAGGCTGTGAAAAATGGCAGCTGGACTGCTGATAAGGAGATGTGCACAAATGCCAGTGGTGAAAATGTGGCATGAAAATGTTGCAGATTGACAAAGTTACAAGAGTGCGTGGAAACTGCTCAATACATGCTTGCAACACAGTCATTGTAAGGAGTTTCGGCACAAATTTTCAACATAGGCATATTAGGATCTCTGCTCATGAATAGAGTCACCCGTCATTTTCCTCAAACTGTCCCAAAAACTGATTTTAGCACATGGCTGTACAATTCTATTGCCCGGATGCGAGGAAACACATTTCAGGCAGCTGCAGTGTTAAATGAGGTATGGAAAATGCCAATGATGAACAGCTGGGTGAAAGTATAAAAATTCACAAAGTCACGAGCGATGCGGCAAATTGTACAACGACGCTCATAAAACACCTTATTTTATTGACTTTCATTTCCAAATTTTCAACATAGGCATTTTAGGGCATCTGTTAATGAACAGTGTCACTGTCATTTCATCATGTGTCTTGAACATGGACTTTCCACAGCAACCACGCTATTCTGGAACTGCAAAACAGATTTTGGTCAGGATGTGAAAAATGACAGTTGTACTGTTCATTAAGAGGTCTGGAACAATGGCACTGTAGAAAATCTGGAGTGAGAACATTAGAAGTTTGCGAACGTACGAGTGTGCATGCAAACTGCACAATGCACGCTCATAACACAGTCATTTTATGGAGTATTGTCACCAAATTTTCAACACAGGCATTTTAGGACCTCTGCTCATGAACAGTGTCACTGTCATTTTCGTAATGTGTCCCGAACACTGATTTCGCTTGTGAACATGCTATTCTGCACCAAAAGTGTGAAAACACATTTCAGCAAGGATGTGAAAAATGACACCTGTACAGTTCACAAGAAGGTGTAGTAAAATGCCAAATCTGAGAATCTGGCATGAAAATATTGCGAATCGCGCTAAATTCTGAGCATCGTTCGCAGTTGCTATGCACCTATAAAACAGTCATTTTATGGAGTATTGTCCAAATTATCAACATAGGTATTTTAGGATCTCTGCTCATGAACAGTATCACTGTCATTTTTGTAATGTGTCATGAACACTGATTTCGCACAGCAACCGCGCTATTCTGTGCCAGAAGTGCGAAAACACATTTCGGCCAGGATGTGAAAAATGACAGCTGTACAGTTCACAAGAAGGTGTGGTAAAATGCCAATGTTGAGAATCTGGCATGAAAATAGTGTGAATGTGCTAACATATGAGCGCGCATTGCGCAGTTGCTACACATGCTCGTAAAACAGCCATGTTTTGGATTTTTCCCACCAAATTTGCAACATAGGGTTTTTGAGAGCACCCCTCATGAACAGTGGCACTGTCATTTCTTTACACGGTCCCAAAAGGTGATTCCATGCAGTGACTGCGAAATCACCTTTCGTGACTGAATAATGCCATGACAGTGCAAGAATTCATGAGAAGGTGTCCCAAAAACGCCATGTTGAAAATCTGGCGCCAAAATTCACAAAAATGCCTGAGATATGCAGCAAAGTTGCAAAAACCCTATCTATTACATTATACAGCTTACTGGCATTTCCTCAGTTCTCGGTCGGCTTTGAAGAGTGCAGATGTGTTCCTGGTCCACCGAAGATTGTCGCGCCAGACTCCAGAGGTAAGTATGGGGTGAGGGGGGGTGTGGGGAGGCAGGGTGCACAGAGGGTGGGTGCAGGTGGGGAGGGGCACAGAGACTATGAGGACCGTTTTCATTTACAGGTTAAAAACAGAAAAACATCGTGGGACAGTTTTTGTTTGCAGGGCATTTGGCAGCTGGGGTGGGCTCCCAGCGTGCCACCTAACTGTTGGGAGGGTGTCTGTAGCCAACAGAGATTGGGTACCCTCATTGGCAAACAACACAGAGGTTTATGCTGACTGGGATTAGACACCCCCGTCGGCACACAAGAAGGGTGGGGGTGCAAGCCGAGAGTTGGGCACCCCTCAGCGCATTAAACAATTAGAAGTGCTTTATGCTGATGGGGGTGGGCTCCCCATCAGCACATTCACAGGGGGCATGGGCAGCTGACAGGGGGACTGGGCACCCGTGAAGTCGGCAGTTCTATGGCCAGTGTCCTGCCATGTACATACTGGTTGCAAGCATGGCAAGAAAAGGACCGTTGCATCTGACAAGCTTTGCTCAGATTGCAGCGGACCTTTTCTTAGATGTGTTTGCCATATTATGTATGCATGGTGTGGCGCCAGCATGCAGGCTTATTGGGGAATGTGGGGCGCACCTACTGTCGTGCCCTGCATTCACCAACAGCCTTCGCACCTCTAAAGCCGCACTGTCCCATGATGTTGGCTGTGCAAACGCCAACATAAAAAGGATTCCAGATTGACATTGGTGTATCTGGCAAAAATAAGGTTTCCACTAAATGGTAGATTACACATTTTGATACACCAGAAGACGCTATGGAGACATTTACAGTAACACTAATTTTGGGAATGAAAACACAAGCAAGAGAACAACATACAACAACTGCCCCATATCCACATCCAGAGGACTTAGAAAAAACAAAGGCTAACGCAGCACAAGGCAGACAAACTTGGAAATGAACATGACAGTATATAAGAGACAGTTACATATGATAAATAAGGTAAATTAGAAAATGGAATACAAAAGAGGAAAGAAGAAATAAATGCTTTAAATATGATGAACAAAAGAAAGGAAAGAAAGAGGAAAATATATTCTTGCTCTTTCTTGGAGTTTATCACTTCCACTATCTGTGGGTTTCCCTTCTCTATTTTGTTTCGATATACTGAGAAGATTTACTCAGGCCAGGTTGGATGGTGGCGCACGAAGATGGTTACTTTACCATCTCATTTGGAGGGAGGGACATGGAATAAAATGGGAATGAACTGTGGCTATAGATTTATGTACTACCCTGCTAAGCAAGAGATGGGGGGCAGGGGAAGGGGGACTAAAACTAAGAGTGTTAATAACACAAATTTCACAGAGCTATGAATATATAAATGAGCTTAGCCCTTTATTTTGTTATACATATGTAATTTACCTTGAAAATAATTATCACAAAAACAGTCCAGGAATTTTGACTAAAAGAGTATCTAATGAAAGGGGACAAGTGGAAACATATGATCTATATCTACAACTGAATGGGGTCTGTATTTACAATAACAACATGGAATGTTAAAGGACTACAAAACAGAACAAAGATGGTGAAAGTATTAAAATATTTGCAGAGCAAAATATCAAGCATGATAATGTTACAGAAACTCATTTAGCTACAAAACAACATAGGTTGGAAAAGCAGTGGGGTCCAACTATGGCTACAGATTATACTAGGAACTCAAGAGGGCATTAATAGCATATAACAATAAAGCTAGTACACCAAAATTGGTAAAAATGGTAGTGGATGTATAAGGAGATTTGTGATGAACCAAATACAACAATATAACATGGGGGCTACTTGTGCAGCAATTTATGCTCCCAATATAAATTACCTGAAATTTTACTCAGATTTCTTTTTAACTTTATCAACGTTAGAATCGCCATATTTAAATTTTATAGGAGGGGACTTTAATGTAGCATTACAACAACAAGACAAAACAACCCCTATAGACCCATCTTATAAAACTTCAAGGAGAATAATTAATGCATTTGCAGCTGAATTAGGGCTAATAGACCCATGGAGAGTTTTATATGGTGACTCTAAAATATTTTTATACTGCACTAATGTGCATTTATGTTATTCAGGAATAGATTTTTTTTTTTGATCTCAGAAATACTTTTACATGTAATAACGTCAGTGGAATAATGGGGTATAATAATTTCTGATCACTGTCCATGTGCTCTGACAATCAGAATAACACAAGAACAACATATGACTAGACTATGGTGGTTAAACACTATGGCCAAGATATTCAAAGGTGTTGCAACAGCGCAACCCCAGAAATGTGCCTCAGGGCAATATTCAATGGAAGGAATTGTGCAGCACAATTTCTGATGTGCCAGGGTACAAAGATAATGTATGCAGTGCATCTTCAGGGGGACTGCCCATGCATATGGCATCCAGCCATTCCATCAGGATGTGTAGTACATGCTGACACAGCCATGGGATGTGCTGCACACTACTGGGCAAAGTTGAACCTGAAAAACAAGGCTCAAATAGTGGCCACCCACAGGTGAACTGCTGCACTGCAGAGCTCAACACATCAGGTGCTGCAGCCATGGGTGGCCACCTGCCCCTCCAACACACCATGCTGAGCACCATGATGACCCTGAAGTCCAGTGGCCCCCTCCCTGTAGTCATGATTGTATAAAAGAAGTGTCCTCAAAATGCCTGGTAGTCTAGTGTTCCCTCCACCCCTCCTGATTCACCAATCCCCATAATACACATTTATCTATTTCCCTGGTAGTCTAGTAGTACCCCCTTCCCTCCCCATATCCTTGATCTGTGGTAAACTTGCCATACATATTGCCCTGGTGGTCCAGTGGCACACCCACCATCCACACAGATCCCCCAACCACCCAGTCTCCGCTACCAGTGGGCAACTGCACACCACCTGAATGCCACCACAGCTGCACGCCAAATGACAGCTTACAGTAGCAGCTATAAGACCATTGGTCCACACAGTGAGACCAGGTGCTGCAGTGCATACTGTACTACTCATCCACAAATATGTGAATGAGATCATTCATTCACATATCTGTGAATGAGTAGTACAATATACTACCAAGCCCATTGACTACACAAGCTGTCATTTGGTGGGCAGCCATGGTGTATGTGGTGGGAAGTGCAGCTGTCCACTGATGATGGGGAGCTGGTGGGAGGGGGTCCTGTGTGGGTGGGTAGTGCCACTGGACCACTGGGGCACTATGTACAGTGAGTTTACCACCAATCAGGGATACAGGCAGGAAGGGGGTACCACTAGACTACCATGGAATGACAGTGTTGTACATCTATAGGAAATGGTGCATTGGGAGGGGTTGGGGGTACAACTGGACTACAGGGGATTTATTTTCATTTTATATTCAGTGATCTGGCTACAGGGTAGAAGGGGTGCCACTAGACACCAGGGATGATTTGGATTGTTAGTATATGGTGATTGTTGCTACGGGAAGGGGGGTGCCACTGGACCCCCTCTGGCAGCACCACATGAAGTGCAGTGCAGGGTGCCATGTGCATTTCACTGTCCTGTCCTGCACAGCTCATGCAAATGGGGCCATAATGACATGCAAATGGTCCCATATGTGCCTTTGCATACATTATGGCCCCATTTTCATACTGTAGCTGAATATCAGGAATCTGCATACAGCATAACTCTGTTGCACTGATGCATTTCCCATTCCTGGTATTCGGCCCTGTTGGCGGGGGATGTGCCAGTGCATTATATTTGCACAGTGTGCATTGCCTAATATATTCAGAGGATGTGCCATTGCTCATCTCTTTTGAATATACCCTGGTTTCATCAGTGCAACGCAGTTGCACTACACAATTATCATGCACCATTGCTGGGCACAACTCTAACAGCGGGCCTGTATATATTTAAAGAAGGGTAATATACAGGAGGAAATAAACAAAACATGTCAGGAATATTTTAAATTCAAGACAACAAAGACAGATCCATTATAAATATATGGGAGGCTTTTAAGATATATTTAAAGGGTCTACTGATGAATATAGAGGCAAAGAAAAGAAAAAGCAAAAACAACTAGAGGAACTAGAAAAGGAAATTCAACATTTATCCAGACTACATCATTTTTTATTTAACATTCACATATATAACCAATTAATATACAAAAGAGAGTTATATAATCAAATTAATACATCAGATGTTGAAAGACAAATACTGAACACGTGATCTAACTACTATGTCTTAACAGACAAACCACTTAAATTGCTAGCCTGGCAGACAAAAAAAAATCAGAATGAATTATCTACAATTAAGATTAAGAATAAACTGGGTATGATAGTTAATACCCCTGAAAAAATAAATCAGAGCTTTGTGGAGTTCTATAAGGAGCAATATACATCACAGACAGGTCAGGAAGTGAGTGATCCAGGTAGACTTCTGGAATCAATTAATATTCCACAAATTAATACAGAAGCTAAAACAAGAATAGATCAACCCATCACACAAGATGAAATTTATACAGCTATACAAGACTTATCAGCAGGAAAAGCCCCTAGTCCAGATGGAGTGAGGGTTGAATTTTATAAAGAGTTTAAGTTGCTAGTAGTCCTTTATCTAGAAACATTATTTAACTCCTTCAAGGTATTAAATAAAATACTGGGGCCGGCCCGCTGGTGCAGCAGTTGGATTTCCACTTACAACACCAGTGACCCGGGTTCTGGAACGAGCCTGGGTCACTGGAGGGCCGGCCGGGGGGAGAAGGATTGAGCATCCCAGGGACAGCTCTCCTTCTCCGGGGGAAGGGTAGGGGACTGGTCCGGCACCTGCTGGCTCCTAGCGGAGGCTGGGAGCATCGCAGGATGCACGACCTAGTACTAACTGGGGGAGGAGCGGCTGTCGGCATATGCCATGATGTCACTATGCTGCCCCCATCAGAAAGCCAGGAAAATCACTCACTGGCCCTCCAGATGATGGCTCTCTGTTCCTAGGGGCCTCCAGTGCCTTCCTGGTGCCTCCTGTTCCCCAGAAGCATCCCTGGGCCCTAGAAGGATGTGCTGGGACTGTCCTCCCCAGTGCTTTCCCCTGGAAGGAGAGGACCCACCGGTGAAGGATACACTGGGATATCCCAGGGATTGGCTGCAATCTGGGGACAGAGAAGGGCCAGGCAAGGACAGAGAGGTCAGGAGGAACTTGGCGGAGCCTGAAGGAGTGGAGGACCAGCGAGCATGGGGCGGAAAAACAGATAATACAAAAAAAAAAAATACCGGACTCTTTTAAACAGGCTATCATACAGGTATAGGTATTCTTGAAAAAGGGTAAGAATCTGCTCAGCTGTGCATCCTACCATCCATTTTCACTTCTCAATACTGATTATAAAATATTCACAAAAATAATAGCTAAATGAATTGAATCCATTCTTCTGACAATAATAAATCAGAATCAAAATGACTTTATTAAAGGTCAGACATTAACAGAAAATATTAGACAGACAATAGACGTAATAGCTTTAAACAAAACATCGGACACTTTATTAATGGCGATAGATGCTGAAAAAGCATTTGATTGCATTGAAAGGCTGTACATTTTTGCAACATTTCATAAAATGGGCATGGGTGCACAGCTGAGTGGATGGATAAAACTAATATATGAAACACCAACTGCCTATCAGAACACAAATATGACAATATCCAAACAGTTTAATATTTATAGAGGGATCAGACAGGGGTCCCCGTCAATATTTGCTATGATTATGGAACCCTTAGTAATTGCTATAAGAGAAAATGAAAATATTAGAGGAATTAAAATAAATAATGCAATCCAGAAAATTGAGTTATATGCAGATGATGCACTTTTATATTTGACATATCCAGAACAATCAATAACGGAATTTATAAAACTAGCAGAAAAATTTGGAACAATTTTAGGATATAAGATAAATTGGGAAAAATTGATTATATTAAAATTAGATAGATCCTTAAAGATCAATCTTCCCTTGCAATACTTAATACAACAAACTGATGACCAAATACATTATTTGGGAGTGACTATAACTGCAAAAATAAATAACTTATATCAGGCTAATTATATAGAGCTACTGTATTAAAAGAACTACAAAAAGACCTAAAAAGATGGTAAGTATTATTATTAACAGTAACAGGGAAATTAAACACCATAAAAATGTTAATACTACCCAGAATATTGTTTTGTACTAGACATTATCAATTCCAATACCTCAGATGTTTTTCACTCAATTGAAATCAATTATAAGGAATTTTATCTGGAAAAAAAAAAACAAGGATAGCATGGGACACACTGGTATTGTCTAAGGAAAAGGGGAGCATGCCCAGGTTTATTGTATATTATCTGGAACACAGGTAACACAGGTATGGAATGGATAGAAAAAGAGAAACCTCTTTAACCTCAACTCAGTTAGAAAAGGAAACACAGAATTACCTTCACTGATGAACTTACTTTTTCAAATATGGCACAAAAAAAAATATCAAATTAAGCTGTATAACTACAGACACAACTGTGTGGTGTTGGAATAAAGGTATGGCATTGATGAAGGACAAAACAACATTACCAATATACACCAATATATAAAATTATAATTTCCAACCATTGATTTCAAACAATATTTATAAAATAGGGCAGAAAAAGGGAATTACTCAATGGGAACATATACATTCAACCAAATTAAAACAATTTTCAACAATTCAAGAACAATATCAGATACCAAGGGCACATGAATATCAATATTTACAGATTAAAAATTATTTTAAGAAAAATAAGAGTAAGCAGAAGATTATAGAATCCCTACAATTGTTAAAATTACTACAGTCCAATAAAGACTGGAAAAAAATAATGTCCACTATATATCAACTTATAATGAGCACAAGAGAGGATAATTTAAGTAAATTAAAAAGAAAATGGAAATCAGATATGGGATCTATCTCATGGATGAGATGTGGCAACAAATTATAATAGCTTATACAGACAATAATTCAATCCACCGAACTTCATCAAATACAAATTAATTCAACACGTCGTACATGTTATACTCCATCTAAGATGCACAAATTTAATAATTCACTGTCTAATAAATGTCCCAGGTGTACATATACAAGTGGGACTTTGATTCACATGATACACTCATGCCCATACTTGACAAATTTTTGGAGTAAGATAGAAGCGACACTATCCAAAACTTTCAAGAAAATTATTGTGCTAAATCCCATAATAACCATTCTGGGAATAATGCCAGCAAAAGATTATTTAGAGGTAAATGAACTAAGACTTCTTATGATGGTCATGACCACAGCCAAAAAATGCATCCTTATGAAACAGAGAGATGCTACCTCACCGGCTTTTGAAACCTGGATTAATATGATGATTGATACTTCTGATTTGGAAAAATCTGATATATTAAAATGAAAGAAAAAAGACATCTTTGAACTTATATGGTCCCCATTTAGAAACAGATTAAGAAAGGGATTAGATAAAGCAAATTATAGAATATAAAAATATACAAATATTAATAGATAGTTAGTGTATTCCTGAGCCCTCAGTAATGATGCTCAAACAGCACCATTGGCTGACAGACAAACTGAGAAAGCTATTGGTCTCTGTGATGTATCTGAACCAGAAAAAAAAATACACAAACATTGGAAAGAGGGGGCCAGTGACCCAGAGGGGAAGGGAAAAAGAGAAGCGGTACTGGGGGTGGCTAGCTAGTGGATTGCAATGTTTTAACCCAATATATGCAACCGGTGCACACACTTGTTATGTATAGTTGACATTTGAACCTCTTTTATTTAATTTTTTGCATGCTGTCTTAATGTTGAAAACTTGGTGGTGGCTTCATCATCTGTAAAATCCATTGGCAAGTGGACAGGGTTGGGATGTTTCTGTGCCAACTTGAAGTGACATTGTTGGAGGAAGCTCCATCAGTTAGAAAGTCAGTCACTGAGCTTAGACTGTACTGCATCTTTTAACTAAGACAGTATGGTGTGTATTCAGGGTTATATAGGATTGATTTTTGTCTAAAGAAATATGACAGTGCCTTATTTATTTATTTAAACTTTGGTAACTGTGAAAGGCACACTGAGCCAAGGATCCTTTCCAGGTGTGACCCAGGGGAAATTGGGTAAACAGGGAACATATACAAAAAAAAAAAAACATGACTTGAGAATAGGTACAACAAAATACAGCCAGTTTCAGAGCTCATAGTGCAGTTATGCAAACACACTAGAAATAGTAACATTTGTATGAGCATAAAATTAAAAAGCCTGAGCACAGATAAGTCAGAACTAAGTTTAAGAAGTAGTTATGGGAGTGGCAAGGAGCAGTGAGAGTGCATCTTAGCAGGCATTTGAATGCTGGGAGCAAGGTGGCTTGCTGGTAGGTAGACGAAAGTTGGTTCTAGAGGGAAGGTAAATGGAAGGAGAAGGCAGACTGACTAGATATAGAGTGAGGGTGGGAGAGGGAGAAGGATTGGGACATCCTTGAGTGGAGTAGGTAGGAGATGGGACTTGCAGGAGATAGGAGGGAGGAGAGATAGGAGGGCAAAGTCTAAACCAGAATTTTGCAATAAAGACAAGAGTGGTCCTGAAAGTGGAGGAGAGGGAAGGATAGATGAGAAGAGTACAGGGAGCAATGGTGAATGCGGAATGGGTAGTTGTGTCAAAGTGGTAGAAGGTATTCAGGAGGATGTCTAGTTTGGCTAGAGGCAGGTGGGAGCAGTGCCATAGACAATGTCTGCATAATCGAGCATGGGAGGATTGTATAAGCAACCAGCTCATGACACACGGAAGGAGAGGCATTCTTTGTTACGGTACATTACTCCAAGTTTTGGATGGAGTTTGAGTGCAAGGTGTCTATATGGATTGAGAAATCAAGCTTGTTGTCTAGCCAGACCCCAAGGTATTTGAAAGCCGAGACAACTTTAAGGGGACACCATCTGGAGTGGAGAAAATGGGGGACAAGAGAGCTGAGAGTTTTTCTCAACCCAAAGATCATAGAGACTGTTTTCTTTGTATTTACCCTCAGTTGGTTTGCCTGGAACCAATTTAGTACTTTGTTAAAGAGCTGTTCAGGAGAACTTTAACAAAACCTAATATTTAGACACAGTCTAGCTTGAATTTCCCATTAGTGCTGTATTCCTCCTCCCCATTATTTATTATTGAGGTCATCTGTGAAAACAGGATCTTTGCTCCTGAAGAGTGTATCTAATCCTGCTGCTTTCTCCTTACCTGAATTCATGGAGTACTGCTTGTGACATCAGAGTTACCCCCATGGCAACAGATTGTGATGTCACTACAGAGGATTATGACTTAAAGTAGGGAGTAAGCTACAGAGGCAGATGAACTGTAAAGGAACTCTAAGGGATAAAGATCATATAGTCATGCACATTTCCACAGTAATAAATAATGGGGAGGAGAAATATAGAAAATCTAAAATAATGCAGGCAGAATTGTACCTAATTATCATGATTTTTAAAGTTTTATTTGCGGTGTCAGTAGCTCTTTAAAATCACACTGGAGAGGGGCCTCCACATCAGGGGTTGAAGTACCAGAAGTGTAGACAACCATATCATTAGCGTACATGTTGATTTGAGTATGCAAACAAATTGAGGGAGGTTGTTGATGAAGAAGAAGAACAGGATGGGGCCCAGGATGGAGCCTTGAAGGACTCCAACAAGGTTTGGGAGGAGATGATAGGGCGGAGCCCACCTAGAACTGACGACTCCTGTTCATGAGGTGCTGGTGCTGCTAGGCCAACTGAGTGCAGCTGGCTTAGCAGGAGTGACTGGAACACCGAGTCAAATGCCTTCACTAGGTTGATGAAGATGGTGGCAGTGATGTGACACAGATCCATGCCTGAGAGAATGGAGTCTGTGACCTGCAGTGGCCTGCAGTAAGGGAAAGTAGTAAGTGGTTCCTTCTAAAACCAGCTTGGAATGGGAGAGATTGTTGGGGACAGTGAGTTTTGTCTACATAGGGACACTACAGTTTTAATGTCAAATGTACCAGCAGACTGATTACAACATTAGAGGAAAAAATGCAGTGTCACTGACATGCAGAAAGTTAAGCTGTCATTATGGCCATGTAACCTCACAGATGGGGAAAGTGTAGTAAATTTGCATCTCAGTTTTAATAAGAATATTATCCCTTAGGCTGCCGACAAAATTTTGGACTGATGTATCAGTCCACGGGCCTGCAAGGGTTAAGCAACAGTTTTGTGTAGTTAACTTTTTTGGTCTGATTTGGTGTATGTGAGAAAATCACTTTTGATATATGGATCAAGTACATTTAACTTTTTGGGGGTATTGTGAGAACCAAACTTAGTGAATGCATTCATAATGTGATTGTTTTTGACTATAACACAGTACATCTATCTTGCATTCATCAGTATGATTCCTTTACTATGACTGTATTGCCAGTTCCTCAAGTTTTCAAACCAAGGAAAATGCTAACTACCTAAATGATAAAATCGAGTTAGGCATTAAGGTCAGGTAGATCAATTGTGGACCAGGGTATCATAAGAACATACTTTATTTTAAAATACACTGGACTTAGACATGTTTTCTTAAATCATTTTTTTATCTTTTCAGTCAAATTCTCTGGTTCATTCTGGCTACAGTACGTGCATTTTTGTTTGAGATTTACAAGACTATGACAGGGTTGAATACAGCCCTGTCCAAGTTGATATGGAGAAAGAGTTTAAATGCAAGGATCTGTTCTATTCTCTCCTTTTCTGTCTCTTCTCTGTCTGGTTGTGCAACAAATTTTTTTCGTGAGACCTAGGACTTGATTACCCGATGGTCTTGCAATTCTTTGCCTCTCTCTATCTCTCTACCCTCACTTGCTGCTCTGTCATTTCTTTCCCTTGCATATTTTCAGGTATAAAATATATATGAATCATTTTGTGGAATTGTAATTGATATTGGGATTCCTTTGTTTAAAACTATATATACAGTAGTTATACTGTTGAAATGATTGCAAAAGCTGTTTGGAACTGAAGGGTTAACCTGTTTGCAAACTCTCTGAAAAGCTGTAAGCAAGAGGTCAGTTCTGGGTCACAATGTTATTTTTGCTGCACCTGCATGAAATTGACAAGAAAATTGGAAACTTACAAGAACACTGTGTGAGAAGCATGCTGTTTTTCTTACCGAGCTCCTGCTTAAACTTATAAAAAGGAGCTGCAATATTTTGCAAAAGAGAGATACAGAGATTGAGAGAGACTGAGACTGGAAATTGAGAAGAAACCCAGATGGACTTTCTCTGTTTATACTGCCTTTGTAAATAATTATACTGAACAATTTTTTAATTTTTTTATTTTACTGTTTTAATAATAAAACTCTTGTGAATTTTACAACTGCTCCTGGTTTTCCTATGCTTCCTGACCTGGGCCTCAATGACAAAGACACGAATAGCAACCAACACAATAGACACTGACTATGGCATCCATAACACACCCACAACCTTTATAAAACACCACCACTGCTGCTGCTTGATCTCACTAAAACTAAGTTAGAACACAAAGAAACAAACAAAAGGCAGAGACTGCTGTTGAGCATGTCATGATAATAATATTGTTCTTTGCTGCTGCCTTCATTCTCTGCCTTTTTGCTTGTCTTACATAGTTTTTGTGAGAACAAACAGCACTTCTTGCAGAAGCAAATCCATTCATATATATATAAAATACAATACTTCCTAGGGACTCAAAGAAAATGTAATTAATATACCTAATGAAACTGACATTTGAATGCAGAGAGGAATGTCTAAGTGCAGTATTTATTTTCCTTCTGCTCTGTGTGAAATTAATTGGACTGTGGTTAAACTACAAGAAAACTAAGTCCCATAATCACTTTGCAGATGATCACCCATATTTAGCCAACACAAACCAGTTGTGCTGTGAGGAACAGAAATTCAGAAAATAGATTGGCTGGTAGCAGAATTATAGCAAGTCTATAATTTTATATCGAAAACAGGTAAGTACTGCAACAAGAAGTGATTCATGTTTAAATTGGTAGCGTGACTGTCAACCCCTAAATCATTCACAGCTTTTTCATGCATGCTAGGCAATAAAATTATACACTAAAAGTACAGTAAGAATAAGAACCAATAGAAACTATGAACTTGAGTACAGTAATTACAGAAGATAAAAACAGGGACCCTGGTTTTCCATTTTACAGTAACACCGGTAACAATCATGGAATCCTGCTTGGTTTGCAGATTTTGAAATCTTGTGCTGGTGCCTCATGGAAATTGCATGTCACTGCACAGAATCTCTAAGATTTCAGCATCTTTTTACATTTTTTTTTATTTTCTCTTTCTATGTCCCCTTCTCACAGCATCAGTCTCCACTTTTCAGAGATTTCTAGGCTAGATATCCCTTAGCTTCACCCCCAGGAAATGCACAGGTGCTCCTGTGGTTCTGCCCCAGCCTGCCTGGATTGTACCCCCCCAGGTGGGAAGGGAGGGGACCCCAGGTCACCTCTCCACACTCCCTTAGTGTGTGTAGGGCAGCTCAGTGGGTCCCTCATGGTGCCTGGTTATGAAGTCTGTGGCACCTGGGTCCCTTCTGCCAGTGGCCAATGTGGGGTGATTGTTCTGGGTTTTCTGGTCTCTGTCCCTGAGGGCACCAGCACTAGAGGAGATCTGAGGAGATAGGTCACATAGAGACATGCCACTGCTCCATAACCTGGGTAGCGTCCTCCCCTCCTGATCACTCTGCAGCACCATTGCATCACCACCCGTGGTCACACAGGTGGTGGTAAAGCAGCAGGACCTGCAGCCCACCCTCCCCAGAAGAGGAGAGCTGTCCCCTAGGTGCTCAATCCTACTCCCCTGGCCAGACCTCCAGCAACCCAAGTTCGCTTCTGACCCTGGGTCACTGGCATTGCAAGCAATAGTGCTACCGCAGTGCCAGTGGGCTGACCCAGATTTCAGCATCTTAAAATGAATGCTGCTGTGCTTTGCATTCTTTCTGCTTTGCTGCATACAGAGTCAGTAAGGAAATCACCCGCACTGCTTTGTTGTAATCAGCCATTCAGTTTAACCACCCACGCCTAGTGGTTAGAGTAACAAACCATGAATGAACTGGATACATCCAGCAGACTTGGGTTTGATTCCCACAACCTCCACTTGCATACTGTGTGACTCCAAGCAAGTCACTTAACCTCCCCAGTGCTTCTAGGTCACTCCTGAAAACAGACAGTTCTGCCTAGTGGGCCTTACCTGCTTTACAAAGAATATAAAAAAAAATACCAATATAACAAAATCACACATGCCCCCACAATGCAAAGCATCATGGGCTGCATATGCAAATCACCACAGGATATTATACTGGTTCAACTTTAAGCAGAAATGCATGGTGCCGAAAGGATTCTCACAGTTTGCAAAGGGTGCCAACAGAAGACATAGACACGTGTTTCGTCCTACCAGGACTCATCAGTATGCCTCATCTGTTTGACATCCCAGTGGAATGAACCAGTTAACCTAAGATGGTCTCTCTGGGTTATGTTGTGATGTACCCAATTAAAACAAAAAACAATTTAAAAGACAAAGAACCTCTGTGTGCAAGCACCAAGGCAATGGTTACCCCAAAGGGCATATGGCCGGGAAGCCAAGTTTCAAAGAAATACAAAATCACACATGCCCCCACAATGCAAATCATAATGGGCCTCATATGCAAATCACCACAGACCCATATATGTTTACTACATCACAGGATAGTAGTCAGGGTACCATGTAATTTACCTGAGTTTTACTTGGGCTGCAATGATTTTATATAGGTAAAGATAAATGTTCAAATACATTTTATGTGTTTTATAAGCTTGTTTTTAGATTTTAGTCAGGTTTTTATTGTATTCTTTGCACATAAGCATCTAGGTTGTAGATTGCTAAACAAAGGATCACTGTTACCAACTAGTTAATTCAAATTTATAATCAGTAGGGCCATCCAAAATCCTCAGTTGTTTGAATTAGAACTAGTCTGAATGAAAGCATGTTCACAAGAACTACCTTACTACTTATGAAAAGACTTCATAGTTAGCACCCCATTAAGGTGGATTGGATCATTTGAACCTTTTCTCCCACCTGCTGTTTCAGTCTCTGTGACAACAAAAAGTTTTCTGATAGACTGCTTCAACAAAAAGCAAATGTTAAGTATTTAAGTGTACTTATGTTTGGCCAGTGGATCTTGAAAGCACAGTCAATGATGTACAGAAGGTAAGACCCCAGGGGCTGTATGATGCTGGTGGGCAGAGTAGTGCTCAATTCACATCTGAACAAAGACATGAAAACTGGGAGACACCCTTTTCATGGACACCAAGTAAAAAAAAAGCATCCATATGTGTGGGAGATGCATAAATCCATTTAAACGTCCTCTGCTAATCACTTGTGGATTTTTTAGGTGAAGACACTGAATTTCAAAGAAGCAAATTCAAGCAGTTTTTTTTTTTGCTCCTCCTACCCACTGGCCATTCACTTCTTCAGGCCTGCCAAGGCCCCACCCCGCTGCTGAGTCCCGACCACCATTCACTGCCCCATACTGCTGTGCTACCAGGTAACCCTTCATTGAGTGGGCCCCAACCCCTGTGGAAGGCTACCAGGGGAGGAGAATTGCCCTAAAGAGCTTCCTGTGTATCCTGGGCATGGCAGGGATCAGAACAGACACATGTCTGGGGCTTCCAGCTTAGGGACGGACCAACAGCTGTCCTTCAGTTGGTCATCGGGTGTTTTCCCATTTTCTTGGGGCGTAACAGGCCACATGATGTCAAGGCACAAGCCGATGTCTGTCACGTTCCATCTTGCCATGAGGGCTGACATGTCGTCATGCCTCTGGCCTCCACCAGGGGCCAGAAAATGCTGAGCCATGAACCCACCCTCCTCCCAGGAGAAGGTGAGTGGTCGTTGGACATTTAGCCTTCACCCACTAATTGGCCCTCAACACCCATCTGTTCCCTAACCCTGGTCAGCGGTGTCACAGACAGAAATCCAATTCAGGCAGTTAAATTATAGATAGGAAAAACAAGGTAGTCCACCTTAGTGGTGATGGTTCAGATTAATTCACATCCGAATTCTAACAAGCAAAGAGACCAAGTAATTTGTAACTTGTGCATGTGGGGTGTGGGTGTTGAAGAAAGGGGATCATAGTGCTGTCACTACTGCCATCACCCCAGAGGGATGTGTACTGCATTGTTGCTACTGCCATCACACCGAAGGGGTGGGGGCTGTAGTGCTTCTGCCATCACCACTGGTGGATGGGGAATGTAGTACTGCTGCCATCCCACCTGAGGGATGGGGGCCATAGTGCTGATACTGCCATCACACCTGAGGGATGGGGAATGTAGTACTGCTGCCATCACACCTGAGGGATGGAGGCCATAGTGCTGATACTGCCATCACACCTGAGGAATGGTGAATGTAGTACTGCTGTCACCACACCTAAGGGATGGGGGCCACAGTGCTGCTGCTTCTGTCACACCTGGGGAAGGGAGGTCATAATGCTGTTGCTGCTGCCATCTCACCAGAGGGATGGGGGCCATAGTGCTGCTACTTCTGTCACACCTGAGGAATGGTGAATGTAGTACTGCTGTCATCACACCTAAGGGATGGGGGCCACAGTGCTGCTGCTTCTGTGACACCCGAGGGAGGGAGGGAGGTCATAATGCTGTTGCTGCTGCCATCACACCAGAGGGATGAGGGCCATAGTGCTGTTGGTGCTGCCATCGCACCTGAGGGATGGGGCCGTAGTGCTGCTTCCATCACACCTTAGGGATGGGGGCTGTAGTGTTGCTGCTGCCATCACATCTTGTACCTAAAATAACTTTAAATCGGCACAAGGATGGTAGGATGTGTAATAGTGGAGGTCAAAATTGCTAAAATGCATGTTAGCAGAGTTAATTGTTAAACAAAGTACAGTGAACCAAACACCGGTAAAACTGGATTTTGGCTTAGCAGACTCCGGTGACAATATCGTTTTTCACAATATGCAAAACGAAATATGCCCTTTCTCAATCCCAGTAAACCAGTGTCCCTGATAAAAAACAGATATCACCTAAATACTGTGTTACACCAAAACACTACAGTGAAACACTACTACGTCCAGACACAGTTACTGCAATAATAAATCATAAAAAGAAAAAAAGAAAAAAGACCTACTTTAAGAAGAAAAAACAAAATTCAGGTGCACATTATTTAAATCAGGGTCAACTCAGTTTTATTAAGAAGTTCAGCACTGTGTTGAAGCACTTTGAGAAATCCAGTCAAAATGAAAACTGATAGCAGTCATCTGGTCGGTTTTTGAAAGGCTTGGCTTTCCAGGCTTTCCTTCCTCAGTGTCAGATCCAGTACAGAGGCAGTGGATGGCACCATACATTTCTTGAAGTATCAGCAAATTGGAAAAGTTAAAAAACAAAACAAAAAAAACATAAACATAAAAATCATACACACAAAATGCCAATAAATTGAAGTTTGAAATGTGGGTGACATATTAGATGCGCATGTTTAAACAAACACTTTCCTTAATCCACTACCTCTTTAAGAAATAAGATAGATAGACAGACAGACAGATAGACAAATAGATAGATAGATAGAGACAGAGAGAGAACAGGAGATCGCCAGCTCATTGCTTCAGCTGAAGCCAGCAGCACGACTCCAGCTGCAGCTTCAGCATTCAACAAAGTCCCACTGTTCTCATACCGAGAACATAGATGAATGGCTCCTCTTGCTAAGCTGGGCACTTTGGATTTTGGGATGCCCAGAAAAGGTATTTATGGCCATTGCCATTTTTTTTAAAAACAAACACCAGAATCTAACTAAACGGGTCCAGTTTAGCTGGATTCAGGTGTTTTCCTTTTTTTTTTTTACATTACACCATTGTTATGTACAATATTTCCCATTTTTTTTAGTTTTGGGGAAACACGATCGGATATCATGACACAAACATCTTTTCATGCTGTGAATAGCAAGTGGTGAAAAAAACAAAAATGGTCTTGCAACATGGAATTTTTCATGTTTTAGCAGAATGTTAGCCAAAAACTCTACTGAGTATGCTCAGAACAGCAAAAACAAAACTTTAAATTCTTATACCTCTGGAACTGTTTAATATTTGTTCATGAAACCTTACAAAGGAACTACTTTGGTGCACACTTCTACCCTAGTGTTTTTTGGGAAAATTCCATTCGCATAGGCTGTAGGTGAGAACAAAGCCAAGAACCCATATTAAGTACAGGAAGAAAAAAGATGTCTACAGGAAAATTACATATGAGAATCTCAGAAACCACACAAGCTGCTGTCATGAAACTTTCTACATATTTAGACATTGCCTACTAAATAATGCATGTCAAATTTTAACTAATTTCATCAAATGCTGCCAAAGTTATTCAGATGCAAATTTAGAGTGTTAACATAGAGCCTGTTGGTCAACCCTTACTATATTATAAATAAGCATAAATATGAAACAATTTAAAGAGGTACCAAGGAAAACTACTAAAGAGTGCAAAGCATAGGACTATAATGTGTAAACATCACAAAAGGAAACATTTTACGGTGTTGGAAAGAGGGGAGCATATAGGTTAAGGTCTAGGCTGATTCTCCATGTAGGATCTAAAAGACAGAAACAAATCAATTGTTAGATCACAGAAACTGTTTTAAGTCTAGTCATTCATTTAATCCAGATGGAGTCAAGCTGCTAAAGTGGAAAATCCACCATGATTCATGCTTTCAAAATTTCTGGATTATGTACCATCCTTGTACCAATTTGGGAACATATTCCAGGTCAAATATTTCATGCAGGAGGGGTTACTACCATGTTTACATTTGTAATGTGGCCCTAGGGCACTCTTTTCAGATCCATTTCTGATTCTATATGTTCCAAATTTTAAGATGCTTGGTAGTCCTTCCAATATAAATTTTGTTGCAGGAGCACCAGGCAGTGTAAATAACAAAATCAGTGAAACAAATTGCAACTTGTCACATTTCCACTGGATGTCATGGTTACTGACACAAACCCACTTGCCTTCATGGCATACTTATAAGCCATGCATTTCTTGCAAGGAAAGAACATGAGAGTTTATTTTGAAGCAATCACTCCATTTTAGGGTCTGTATAGTGGGTCTGTGTTAAAATATCCTCTAGATAAGGAAGTGTGTATGTGAGTTATTTAATTAGATTGACAAATAAAATAAAAAAAAACAAGTGTTGTTTTATCATTTGCAGTTTCTAGGCTGCAGATTCATACCATGCACTTCATGGCAATTTTGTGCTTTTATGGTTGTGTGTAGTTTGATGAAATTAAAGTTTTAAAATCAAAACACTTAAAGGAAAACTCCATGTTAAAATCAGAAAAAGATATGTAGTAGTCTTTTTTTCTGTGTTCTAACCAGTTCCCAGTGTTTTCTTTTCCTCTGGCTGTGAGAGATGTTTTTCTAACTTTCCCTAACTGTTTTATTGCCCTTGAAGGTTGCCATTATGGTTTCTTTTATGGCCTCTAGTCTTCCAAGAGTGCTATTTGGTGTGATGTCTAATTGCCCCTGCAGGAAGCCAGTGTCTTGTTACAGGGTCTGTCACAGCTCAGCCACAGAGAAAATACTTCTTCCAGAGAAGACACACTACTAGATTTTGGGTGAGTGTAATCATTATTATTTTTTGATATCAGTACCTTGTTCTGCTATGTTCTGCTGTGTATATGTGTGTGTGTGTGTGTGTGTGTGTGTGTGTGTGTGTGTGTGTGTGTGTTTGAATCATGTCAGTGTTTACTCTATTCCTCTCAGTCACTTTCAGTTTTTGCACCAGTACTAAGTAGTAAAAATTGAACATCACCTTATAGGTTGTAACATAGCAGGACAAGGTACTAATGTCAAAAAATAATGATTACACTCACCCAAAATCTAGCAGTGTGACTTCTCTGAAAGAAGTATTATCTTTGTGGCTGAGCTATGACAGACCCTGCTAAATCTAAGGACATAGCTACATCACTGTCACATGAGACAAGGTGCATCGTAGGAGAAAGAAAGCCAATAAACCTATTTGTGATGGCGATCCCCAGGGGTTGTAAAACTACCATACAGCTAGCAGGCTAATTTAGGAAAAACTCCTAATAGCAGACAGAGGGAAGAACACACTAGGACTTAATATACATATCAAAACACTCTACAAAACATATGTTTTTGCACATTCTGGGTGGACTTCTCCTTTAACCCCTGCTAGCTGGATCTGACACACATAGAAAACAAAAATATTGAAGTAGAGCTATTTAGTAGCTGTTTTCTTACGGAAAACCCACTCAGCTCTCAAGTATTTGCTAAACTGTAAATGCAGCCATTTGTGCTCACTGAAATGTTACACAGCTCTGCTGTTGGGAACTGATTCTAAAGCAGTTCTTGCTGCTGAATTATGGTCTACTACATCAGTGTCACATGAGACAGGATGTATTGTAGGTACAAGAAAGGCAATAAAGCTGGCTGAGATGGAGATTCCCCAGGGGTCATAAAACTAACATAAAGCTAGCAGTCTAATTTAGAAAAAAACTTCTAATAGCAGACAGAAGGAGGGACACTAGAACTTCACACAAATCAAAACACTCTGCACCATATGTTTTTTCAAGTTCTGGGTGTACTACTCCATAAAACTGATTATAGAGACAAGACATTTTCTTTTTTTTTATGTTTCTGTTTTACTCTCCTCCCCTAGCCCCCTACACTCCGCATCCTTGGGAGTCACCAAGGCATCTGTCCCCCTCTTACGTATTGGTGCTCCCCCATCAAGCCATGGTTGTTCCCCCCAGGTGGGGACAAGATGGGGCACATACACCCTGAATCTGAGTATTCCGTCAGGCCACCATGAAGGTAGAAGTCAGGGATCGCTGCCAAATTGGGGAAAAACTCATTGGTCTAATTCAATCTTTACTTAGCTTATGAAAGGCATCTATCCCCACTTTTTCCTTACTCCCCTATCGGCTGCCCCACTCAGATTTCTTTTCATCTAATACTGGCTTTGAATACTGAGTGTTAGCATGACTTTTTACTGTTTATGATAGGCAAGTGTCCACTACATAGTTGCTGGAAGTCTGCAACAGGCCCATGATGTGTTATTGTTCACCTTGTCCTAGCAATAAGAACACATCATGAGCAGATGGTATGGTGGTAAAAAAACACTGCTGACCAGGGTATTTAGTTGCTTTTGGCACTGCTTGTGCTGCATTCCCATTTATTTTAAGTTGGATGGATTCTGAAAGTAAACTCTCCCTTTGGTCTGACTTTATATTCAGGTACAGCAGTGCATTTAAGAAGCTGTTCAAGGTTCCAGCTTGTGACTTGAACATGTAACTCCCACATTGGAATATTTGAATACAAAGCCTAAGGTTTAGTGCTAAAGAGCAGCTGCGCCTTCAGGACTACTTTAACAAATCATAAAACAGTATTTAGACATAGTTCACTTGTGTTTCATGTTAGTTCTGTTCTTCTCCTCCCCATTATTTATTACTGAGATCATTTGCATTAAAACTCAATCTTTGTTCCTGAAGAGTTCATCTATCCCTATTGCTTTCTCCCTACATAAGGTCATAATGTACTGCTTGTGACATCACAGTAACTTTAACAGCAACACACTCTGTTGTCAGAACTGAGGATTATGACTTGAAGTAGGGAGTAAGCTATAGAGCAGATGAACTGTAAGAAACTCTAAGGGATAAAGATCATGTAGTCATGCAAATGTACTCAGTGATAAATAATGGGGAAGAGACATATATAGAATATATATGGAATGCAAGCTGAATTTACCTCATTATTGTGTTTCTCAAAGTTTTCTTTGAGGCATCAGTAGCTCTTTAAATATTTCAATTAACTTGTAATTTCAAAATATGTACCCTATTAATATGTTTTCAAGTATTGGCATTCGATGATAACTGGCTGAAACACCTGGAAAGCATGCAGGTGAATTATCAAAAGGGTGTAAATTTATCAAATCTGCCAGATGAAGGTGAGACTGAGGGACAGATTTTCCAAGACTAGCCTCGGAAAGTGGGTTAAGCCTGGCTTACAGGAATTTCCAAATGCCCGTTAAAGGGATGCAGCTGTGATGTTTAATGCTCCAGCAGTATAGATGTGACCTGTCTGCATCTAATGAAATGTCAGTCTGGGGGAAAACTACTGCAAATTCCAGCAGAATGAGAAAAATACTGTGACAATGTATGACTTTAATTAAGCCAGAGCTTGTGGTGGTATCTACAGAAATTGCACTGGAATTATGTTTATTATTTATTTGAAACCATTTTTAATAAATGAATTCTGAAGATTCCAGATACTGATATAGTACAATTGACAGAAGAAAGTAAAATATTCCTCCACAACTACAGCACAAAGTATAACAGAATAAAAGTTTTCACTTTCCATTTTTTTGAGGGGTTAAAGTGGGTTCACCTTTTTGATATTAGTGGGTTCACCAGAACCATGGATGCCCATGGAAAACTGGTTGCCCCAAACTGTGTACCATTCCAAAAGAGTTACAACTAGCTAATCCAAACAGATTTGTTTGTTCAAGAAATGGGGTTGGTGGGGCATACTAAAGACAGGGGCCTGGATATTCAAGCAGTTACACATGGCACAACTGGGTTGTGCATATGCAACTGTGGAGATAATGCTAAGGTATTCAAAGGAGGCACCGCGCAGTTAATAAGTAGTAGTGTGCCAGTGCACAACAGTAATGAATGCATGTGCAAGGGCAGGGTGTGCCCATGAATATGCAGCACAGTGCGATATTCAACCACCGACCAATGGCACAAGTGAGGAGCAACTGCCAGATGCGCGGCGCAAACTTGAGCCTATAAAAACAGGGAGCAACCAGGGGGAGGGCACTTGCACCCGAGGGGAGCAGGACAGAGGGAGACAGACAGGCTAGCAGAGAGAGGGGGAGAGAGAGAGAGAGAGACTGAGAGAGAGAAAGAGAGAGAGCGCAGAGATTGGGAGAGGAGTGACAGACAGGGAGGCCGACGGAGGGAATGAAAGTGAGGGGAGTGAGAAGGAGCCACCTGATCCAAAGGGAGTGATACAGGCACCCACAGGGGTGGGGAACAGAGCCCACAGGTGACAGCCAGCCAGCCAGGGCAGGTGGTACAGGAGGGGGCCCAGCCGAGCAACAGGCACTGCCTCACAGAGTGGGGTGGGCCAGTAGAGCCGGACACCCAGGGGGGTGACAGGACAGCATGGGCCATGGCCAGTGCAGTATTCCAGATGGAGGCCATAATGAGGGGTGTGAGGAGGCAGGAAACAGAGGACGTGGCCATGGAAGGGCCCATTGGAGGTAGGCCCGGAACAGGTGTTACCGGCCCCGCATCAGCTATGAGATCCACACTGACTCAGAGATCGTGGGCCGGTATTGCCTGAACCAGGCAATCCTGAGGCA
Source organism: Neoceratodus forsteri (assembly GCA_016271365.2). NCBI lineage: Eukaryota > Metazoa > Chordata > Ceratodontiformes > Ceratodontidae > Neoceratodus > Neoceratodus forsteri. Next base: position 1,266,443,636 of record CM057449.1, on the reverse strand, counting down.
GCTCTGTGAGCTGTGCAGTGAGGAGATGCAGGCACCCACTAGATGGAGCCATGTCCAGACAGTGGAGATGAAGGTAACAGCAGTTATGTGCCTGCTCACCATGGGCACCTTCCAGAGACCAACAGGGGACACCACAGGCATAACCCAGTCGGCCACATAAGAACTCTTCACACATTCCTTAACGCCCTGCTGCCACATGCTGCAGAATACATTCACTTCCCCAGCACATAGGCAGAGCGTACAGCAACCATGCAGGAGCTCCACAGGGTAGCACCAATGCCTGGCATGCTAGGGGCCATTGACTGCACCCACGTGGGCATCCACATGCCACCTGGCCTGGAGAGGGTAGCATATGTCAACAGAAAGGGCTATCCCAGTATCAACTGCCAGGTGGTGTGCAATGCCAGGGGGCACATAACAAATGTCTGTGCCACACACCCTGGGGGCGCACATGACATCTTCATCTGGCACAGCTCAGCAATGTGCCACAGGTTTGAGAGTGGGGACATCCCCACAGGTCACCTAGTGGGTGAGTATGGCAATACCATAGGCAGCTGGGTACAGCAGGGCATGGGATGGGCGGGCCCTTAAACTAGCAAATGGGGAGAAGGGTGCAGCACCTGATAAGTCGAATGGGAAGAACACCCCTCCCTAGCTAGAGGTCAAACAGGAGTTCAGCATGTTTTAGTTCATTTGCATCACCAGGTGAAGAAAAGGGTCCACCCCGTACAATGCACAGGCGACCGACCTCGCCAAACAACTAACACACTGAAATCTGACCAATGAAAAATCACGTACACAAATGCTCCCAGCCTGGGAAACAAGATCCCAGACCTGCAGACAATAATGACAGAGGCTAAACTGGACATAGTAGCCATTAGCGAGACATGGTTTACCAGTAACCACACTTGGGAGACTTCAGTACCTGGCTATGCACTGTTCAGAAGGTGCAAAAAGAGGGGGTGGAGTGGCCCTTTATGTCAATGAGACTATCAAAGCTACAGAACTTCAGAATACGCATAGGGAGCCAGAAGAACTGTGGGTCACCCTGGAAACAGGAAATGGGACAGCCATAAGAACTGGGGTTGTGTCAAGGCCTCCAGACCAGGGAGAGGACATAGACACATTACTGTTAGAAGATAAACAAAACATGACAGCTAAAGGGGAGGTTCTGATAATGGGAGACTTCAACATGCCAGATACAGATTGGTCAATACCAACAGGGACATCTGCCAGAACTAGACACATGGTGGATTCCCTGCAGGGGGAGGGCCTCAAACAACTGGTACAACAACCCACAAGAGACAGGGCTATCCTAGATCTAGTACTGCCTAACAGGGAAAGGATCACAGATCTCCAGGTAGAAGGTCACCTGGGTGTCAGTGACCATCACATGGTATGGTTCAATTTGGCCACTAGAACAAAATCATCCCATTCCAAGGCAAAAATATGGGACTTCAGAGGAGCTGACTTTGATAAGATGGCCAACAGAGTTAAGCTAGCCCTGGCAAAAGGGGTACAGGCAAGTGGGCAAGCATTAAAGATGCAATACTTGAAGCAATATCCCATTGTGTTAGTGAGAAAAGGAAGTACAAAAGAAGAAGGAAACCACTTTGGTTCTCAAACACAGTAGCAGAAAAGGTCAGAGCCAAAAGGCTGGTCTTCAGGAAATATAAGAGAATGCAGCGGGATGAAGATAGAGAGACATACCAAACTTCTCTGAGGGAAGCAGGGAAGGCAGAAAGGCAGGCAAAGGCCCAAACTGAGGAAACACTAGCACAAACAGTAAAAGAAGGTGGCAAGACTTTCTATAGATACATTAATGAAAGGAGAAAGTCCAAAGGGGGTATTGATAAGATCAAAGGGGATAAGGGGGCGTGTGAGGAGGAGGAGGACCATATAAAACATCTATCCTAAATAGATATTTCTGCTCAGTATTTACTGAAGAGAAGGTAGGGCAGGACCCACAGCTCTGCACCATGAGACACAGGGGGAAGGGAGGTGTGCACTAGTTCCCTTCACAAATGAAAGGGTCCTACAAGAGCTCGATAAGCTCAGGGTGGACAAGGCAATGGGATCTGATGGCATACATCTCAAGGTACTACAGGAGCTAAGGGTGGAACTATCAGAGCCATTATCAGAAATGTTTAGTGAGTCTCTGAGCACATGAGAGGTCCCAGAAGACTGGAGAAGGGTTCATGTGATCCCGCTCCACAAGAGTGGTAGCAGGGAGGAGGCAGGGAACTACAGACCAGTCAGTCTTACCTCAGTAGTGGGCAAGATTATGGAGACACTCCTTAAGGAAAGGATAGTGCAACACCTGGAATCCTTAGGAGCACAGGATCCAAGACAACATGAGTTTACAAAAGGAAGGTCCTGTCAAACTAATCTCATAGATTTCTTTGACTGGGTAACCAGAGTGGTGGACCAAGGGGAGCAGTTGATGTTGACTACCTTAACTTCAGCAAAGCTTTTGATACTGTCCACATAGAAAATTGATTAATAAGCTGGGTAGGCTCGGATGGGTCAAACGTTGGTCAACTGGGTGGCAAACTGGTTGATGGGCAGAAAACAGAGAGTGGTGGTAAATGGTATACAGTCAGAAGAGATGCAAGTCACAAATGGGTAGCTCAGAGATCAGTCCTGGGGCCAGTCCTCTTCAATATCTTCATCAGTGACATTGCAGACGTACTGGAGGGTAAGGTTTGTCTGTTTGCCAATGGCACCAATATCTGCAACACAGTAGATGATCCAGATGGGTGGGCAGAATGAGAAGATATCTGGATAAACTAGCAAAATGGTCGGAAGAGTGGCAACTGGGGTTTAATGCAAGAGTGCAAGATCATGCACATAGGAAGAGAAACCCTGAAGCCACCTATAGCTGGGAGGAAGTTGCTAGCAATCACAAGGGAAGAAAGAGACTTGGCATCATCATCAACAATGAACTGAAATCATCCAAGCAGACCTCGAAAGCACTAGGTAAGCCTACAGGGATGTTGGGGTGTATTAGTAGGGGTATCACAAGTCTGAAGAGGGAGATAATAATCCCTCTTTACAAGACAATGGTTAGGCTCCATCTGTAGTACTGTATGCAGTACTGGAGGCCACACCTTCACAAGGAAATTAACCAAACTGAGGCAGTCCAGAGAAGGGCAACCAAAATGGTGCAGGGACTGTATCAGAAAACATACGAGGACAGATTAATGGAGCTCAATATGTATACCCTAGAGCAAAGGAGGGAGAGAGGTTATATGATTGAAACATTCAAACATCTTAAGGGCATTAACAAGGTGAAAGAGTCTAACATGTTTCAATATAAGAAAAATAGCAGGACAAGAGGACACAGCATGAGATTAGTGGGAGGCCGATTAAGGGGTAATGTGAGGAAGTTCTTTTTCACAGAAAGGGTGGTGGATGCATGGAACAGCCTACCTCAGGAAGTGGTGGATGTGGATATGAATACAGTGCAGGGCTTCAAACAGGCATGGGATAGGCATAAGGGAGTAATACAGATGAATATGAATAGATAGGCCATTGACAGAGCAAAGGCCTATGGCACATTCATAAGGTAGAAAAAGAAATGGGCAGACTGGATGGGCCTTGCGGTTCTTATCTGACGTCAACTTCTATGTTTCTATGTTTCTATGGGCAGGGCTGAGGTGCTGGTGGGTGTGCCAGGGAAGGGCATGGGGCACAGGGACAGAGGACACCAGTTCAACCATATCACTGTCCACACAGGTGACAGTGGCTACCCACTCAGGCCCTGGCTGCTCACCCCCTACCAGTGCCCGTCATCCCCAGTGGAGGAACAGTACAATGAGGCACACGCCAGCACGTGGAACATCATTGAGCATGTGTTCTGGATGCTGAAGGCATGATTTCGTTGTCTAGACAGGTCCGGTGGTGCCCTACAGTACAGCTCCTCGAAGGTCTGTGGCCTATTCCTGACCTGCTGCATGCTGGACAACATGGCCATTGACCGTGGGATAGCTGTCAAGGCTGAAGGGGGGAACAGAAGTGGGGATGACGTGGGTGATGTGCTGGGCCTGGTGGGCAGCCCCCAGGCAGGGATCCCGGCTCCAGAGGATGGCATGCCAGCATCATGACACAATCGCACAGGAGCACCACGGTACATGCAGGTAGGTGGACAACCCCCATGCACAGAACAAGCACAGTGGCAAGGCACACAGGCATGTGCGGGCATGGCCATGGGCATGCACACACAGGTGTGGGGGCATAGGCGGGGAGCCATGCCACACAGCCACATGCAGCACCCGCGCAGCACTGTACAGCAACTCACACACACACACACACACACACACATGCACAGACTGGCACTCCACAGGCATGCACCCAGGCGCTAGCCATGACGTGGATCAGGTGCAGGGCGCCGGTGCACATACGAAACCAGTGCTGTGATGGCATCATCATGCATGCACCACATGGGCCAACAGCTGGGCAGGTGCACACATGCGCAGTGCGTGGCGTGACACACAGATGCCATGACTGTGCCATGCACACACACACAATGCCCATGTGCACACAGGGCGGTGGCAACAGACAGCGGACAGGGTAGCGCACACATCAGGTCTGCCTCGCGGACACACAGCCGCCAGCACAGACATGGGGTGCCTCGCCACAGCCACTTAGCAGCCACAGAATGCCAGTAACCACAGAAGTCTGCAACCACCCCAGGATGGGACTCGGGAATGTGACTGGGTCCCTGAAGATGCCCACAGCGGAACCTGGCATCAACACTAAGACGGTCGCCCCGATGCTGGGGCCATGGTGTGGACATTGCACTCTGTGGTGTCTGTGGCAGGTGACCATGCCCTGTGGCAGCCAGTGGTGCAAGGCCGACCATGATTGCACTGGCTATGCGGTCCAGGGATGCAGTTGTGTCCTCCCGCAGGTGTTGTACGGCCTCCAGGATGTGCACGGTACCCATCTCACACTGCTTAGCTGCCTGGCGCACCTCTGCGTAGAGTGCACGCATCCCAGCTATGAGTAGCACCTGTTGCCCCATGGAGGCCCACAGCAATTAGGTGTGCTTTCGGTCACAGGGTCAGTGCCCAGGGATGCATGGGCATGGCGCTGTCCCACGGTGGCGTATGGCCGTGCTGCACGGCCCCCACTCAGGTGGGCGCTGCACAGCGGGGTCCTCATGGGGTTGGACTATGTTGGGTGCACCGGTGGCAGATGCTGCTCCTGGCCGCTCAACATCTCCAGCCATCTGCTGCTGCTGCCCCTTCAGCCCCCTTGTGCTGGCCAGCTCCTGTGCGGTTGCACCACCACGCCACCAAGCACCACTGTGTCTGTGCACAGCAGTACCAAGAGTGTGGTGGAAGCTGTTCCACCACCAACTGGCCACTGGCTGTGCTGCCAGTGATGGTGGATGGTATGGGTGTCTCCCCCATGGCAAGACCCCCGCTGTCCATGAGTATGGTCACATCGTCATTGGTGTCGGACCCCACCCCAATCTGTGTCTCCGCACAGAGCACGCCATGGCTTGCATCCCACTAGAACACAGCCAGGGCCTTATCCGCCACCCCACCCAGGATATCCGGCAGGACTGAGGTGGTGTGCTGCAGCTGATCAGGCCCTCAGATGCCCGTGGAGGTGGATGGCTGGTCCTTCCGAGGCTGAGCATGCCCCACAGCAGCTGCAGGTGCTCCTGCCGCTGCGTACACCTGCAAGCCGGTGCTGTAAGGAAACACAGTTGCGTTAGTGTTGCTGTCCCATCCGCTACCTCCCGACCCGCCATACCTACTATGCAGTGATGGGCTCCTCCAGTCTAGAAGCAACCACCTGGTACACCTCGACCATGCTGTGCCACATGGTGGCTGCCATCAGCTCCCTCCTGTGCCATGAGCTGTGGCACGCCTGCCTGGCCCCCCACACTGTGGCTGTCCTGGCAGCCCATATGGCCGCTCACCTTCTCCTTGATCTGACATTTGTTGATACCCACCTTCTTCTTGCACTCCTGTGCGGACCACTGGTGGCTGCCCTGCTGGTTCACAGCTGCTGCCACCTCCACCCAGGCCACGGCCCTGGCCTGGGGTGTGCCAGTGGTGCCACTAAGCAATGGCTCCCTGTTGAGGTATGCCTCGAACAGGGCATCTGCCTCTGCTAAAGTAAAGTTGGGCCTGCGCTTGCAGGCAGGCCCACACTCCTCACCCTCCTCATGCTCAGACATGTTGCTACCTGGGAACATGGACATGTGGTTACTGGCTGCAGTGGCCCACCCCAGCCATCCATCCTGCTGTGCTGGCCATCCCCTCGGCAGGCGTAACTTACCTCTGATGGTTGCAATACTGGTACATGGTCTGTGCTGTTGTGCGGTGCCTTTATAGCGCATCGCATGCAAATGGACTGTGCGCAATGGTAATGACATGCAAACATCCCCATTACGCGCCGGATAGGCTGATGAGCCAATCTGCATATGATGACTGAATATTGCGCTCTTGTGCCTTGCACAATGAACTTGTCTGGCAGATGTCATGGCACAATGCGGTGACATGCACAGTGCACCCTCGTCAACACACATGCATCACGGCATGTGCTACTGCCTATTGCGCAGCATGTGCTAGGAGCGCTATAGGGAGCCATGGTACCTTATGCACCATGGTGCTTGAGCACTAATGGGCCTATGGCGCTCGGGCACTATTGGGCCTACAGTGCTCAGGTGCTATTGGGCCTATGGCACTTGGGCACATTGGGCCTATGGTGTTCGGGCACTATTGGGCCTATGGTGCTCCCGTGCTGTTGGGCCCCTCATGCGTTCAGGCACTAATGGGCCTACTAGGCGCTAATGGGCCCTATGGCATCTATGCATCATGGGCCCTATGGCATCCACACGCACATGTGCATGCTGACACCTGATCCCCGCCATGCCCCTTGCCCTCTTGTGACCCCTGCTCCATCGTGCCAGTGGCCACACGCCGCACATCTCCAGAGATGTGCAATTGTCAGTGGCCGCAACTGAATATGAGGAGCACATCTCATGCTTGTTGTGCATGTGTGCTACTGGGCACCATTTGACTCACTCATTTGCAGTAGCACCATGGTGCACGTGCAGTATGCTGGGCAAGGAATTGGAGCCAGGTGGAGCTTGTGAACCTGGTGGTCCAGGTGGAGCCCCGCTGCCAGCCTGTTTGGGCAGCAGCCCCTGCAGCAGCTCAGGACTGAGGTGTTGCAGGCCATTGCAGATGGGCTAGGCCAGACCACAGGGGTGCAGCACACCAGGGAGCAGTGCCATCACCAGTACGACCTGGCGAGGAGGGACCTAGAGCAGCTAGGGGTGCTGCAGGCGCATGTTTGCAGGGGCGAGCCATGTGTCAGGTGAGTGGGCTCACACTGCGTCTGTGCACTACCACTGTACCATGGTGTTGGCAGGGCTGCATGCCATGCTGGGGGGGCCCTGTCATTGTGTGCCATGTGGCATGGCATTGTCTGTCACAGGGTGCGCTGTGCCACTGCCCTGCAGCCTTGCCCGGCTGGGGTGCACACTGTGCTTTGTGGTGAGGTGGTGGGCTCCTGCTGTGGCTGTGTTCTGATGTGTGCCTGTCTGTGTTCCTGCCCTAGGACCTGAAGATCGGAGGTGTACCAGGGTGGCAGGGGTGCCTGGTGGGCCTCAGTAGGCTGCTGCGGGCCCATCGGCTGGGGGAGCAGGATCTAGTGGTGTCAGAGGAGTGGCTGCTGGACTGGTGCATGCAGCGCCATGGCAGGCAGGTAGGCACTATGCATTCCCTCATCGATGTGCAGGGTGGTCGGCGGGGGTGGGGGTACGGCCATGGCCTCCTGTGCCTTGTGCCATGGCAGCTGTGTGCAGCACATGGTGCGGTGTGCATGGCACCGTGGGGCAGCCATTGCACATGTGTGGCAGCTGTTGGTGGGCTGGATGTGCATCTGGCTGCCACCAGTGCCACTGTGGTTCCGCTGCAGCACCGTGTCACCTGCCTGCCACTGTGAAGTCAGGTGGCCCTTGGGTTGCAGTGTCCATTGCTGTACACTGTCGTGGCATGCAGGGTTTGTGGCAGGCGTGGGCCCATCCACTGTGGGTGGCCAGGGTGCCCTCCAGGGGCATGTGTCCCACTGTCCGCTGTGCACAGTGGGGGATAGGTGCTATGGACGTGCACTGATCACCTGTCCCTTTCTTTGTCATGAGGTGTCTGAAGGGTTCTCTCCTGCCTCTTTACTGTCGCCTCCTGTGACAAATAATATTGATTACCTCACACACCATGGAGATCGCGGACCAGACTCAATGGATCCTGCTCAGGGACTGGTGCAGGGGGAGGCACCAGGTGGCGGCAGGCCGTGGCCGGCCATGATGAACTCCAGCTCCCTTCTCGCCCCTGACCTCCCGTCCCCAACCTTCCCCTGTCCAACTGTACAGACCCTGTCCCCTGTCCCCTTCCTTCCCTCATCTACCCTCTCCCTTGTTTTCTACTGATGTTTACTGTTGTTGTTGTTTACTTTTCAATACATTTGTTACTTGCTTACCCGTCTGTGTCCATGTCTGCTTTGCAGCTGGCGAGTGGGACCATGCTGCAGTGGTGTGGTGGGTGGCTGTGTGGTGCGCCAGTGTCATTGTATGGACTGTGCATGGTGGTGACATGCCCCTCAGTTGGTGGCTGTGCCTTGGGTGGCCATGGGCTGGCTGGACAGGCTGTGTGTTGGGTGCCGTGTGCCAGGGTGTGGCATGTTTTGTCCAGGCAGATGGGGTGCCTTCTGGCAGAGGGTGGCCAGTGGGGATCACCCTTGGATGTCGGTGCCACCTGTACCATGCATCTACCACTCCGGTGCTGGGGGCTGGCTGCATGCCTGCATTCCCAGGGGCGGTGGTCTCCTGTGGGCCAGCTGTGCATCCCTGCCAGTGTTCCTGGCCTGGTTCCACGCCTCCCCGTGCTGTCCCTCCCACCTTACCTGATGCCTAGCTCCTTCTGTGTTTGTGGCTGGTCCTGTTGTGCCTTGGCGCATCTTCCTCTGCCCTTGTGCATCCTGGTTGAACTATGAGCTCATGTCTGGTTGCTCCTGGTCCACCTCTGACTCTTTGCTATGGCATCCCTAGGATATTCAGCCATGTTGTGCTGGCGCATGTTGCCGCGCAACCATTGAATAATGCAGTCATTGCACCATTGCGCTTGTTGAGTCGCCATTGTGCCAGGGTGGCGCTTTGCCTTGGCGATTTCTGAATATCCAGCCCAGAGACTAATATCGAGTATGTTCAGAGCTCTACTGCTCGTGTAACAGAACTGATAACAGAGGGAGCGATTCCTAGCTAATCATTGAGATTGAGAATATTGGGGAAGGTTTACACAGTTCAGAGGGCTAATACTGTGCTACAAAGCTGGGATTCTAAGTATGGTGCCCATATTGCTTTGTATTCAGATTACTTACCAACCACAGTACAACAGATCCTTTTTTATTCTGTTTATTGCTTTTCAGAAAGAACAAACATTTAACATAATCACACAGCTGACATTTTAAAAGCAACATTTCATGTTTACATGTGATGCACATCTACAATCACTGTATTTCATATCTGAACATGTTAATCTTTGTTTAGGACTGTGGTCCTGGATGAACACTACTAACAAGACAGCCATAACTTGAAACAATAAGGTATTTTATGTTCCTAAATTATATTGTCCATGAGAACATTGTCTTCTGTAGGAGTATCTTGGTGATTGGACAGTGTAAGCTTATACTTCCAGTTAATAATTGGTAATAACTGATTAGAAAAAAAACAGAACAAACATGAAATTGTAAAACTTATATACTAGACACACATGTACAGTAAAACCCCTTGTCAGTAGTTCATATGCAAAGAGATGATGTACTTGTCTAAAGCTCAGACAAAATTTCATGAGAAGTGTTTAGAGTCAGTAGCACCAGACACTGAGAACTCTCTCTGCCAAATCCAAGCAGGCAACCCACAATCTACCTTGAGCACCTACGGGGGGCTCTGCTTCTAACCTGTGAGAGCCTAATTAAGAGGCGGCATCCAATGGGGAAAGCATATTCAGGTAAGGCCCCACTGTCTTTCAAATCTGTTAGCCCATCCTCTTAATTCATATGTGAGGTGCTCAAGGGAGAACCTTCTTCAAAAGTTCTTGCAACATGTCGTTAGTGGGTGGGGCATGGAAACCACATGTTCAAAATCCATTTGCATGCCAAAAGGAGCATAATGCATACCACCTTGGGGGTATAAATTCCGTCCTCCCCATCCTGAGCTTCCACTTCAAACAACATGGGCGCAGGGTCATCCCTAACCTTGATCCCTATATAGTAGTAATTTCCTGAGCAATATCTGTCTTAAAGCCCTGCAGTTGTGGGCAGATACAGAAGCAGTGGAAGTGGGTTCCCATTTCTCCCTTACAGTGGCCGCACATTGGGGAGACCCCTCATGAAAGTTATTTACCACCTGGGGTGGCATATAAAGCCTATGAAGGAATTTGTACTGGGCCTTTTTACATTTATTACAGACTAGGAGACCCATATGCGATTTGCATATAGTAGTCCAGGCCTTTTCTGGAACGTGGAGGTCCAGATCCCCTCCCACTGTCATGTAACCTTATCTGAAAGATCCTGCACATGGTTATGCAATGTCCTGTAGGTTCTTTCATAGAGCACATTTTGGGTTCACTCTATTCTGAAGTATGCACAGTTCTTTATCAAAAGTGGGAGGATTCAGGAAACAGTATCTGAACTTATGATTGTATGGAATACCCAGTATGGTCTGAATCATGTCAAAGGCCCAATTTTAAAAGCAGTTAAATTGATGCAAGTGGCTTGCATCAAAGAGTTTGATGCAAGAGGTGACTTGCATCGCAACTTGTGTCAAACGTAGATTAGAATGCAGCATGCGCCAGAGACAAACACTGATCGCCAAAGCCCCTTGCACCAGGGTTGCATCAATAAGGTTCGAAGGCACTTGTATGAACAACACTGTCACAACAGTGATGTCCATACAGCGCTGTTCAGAACAGCGGCAGAACAAATGCTGCAGGTAAAGGCAGCACCACTGGTAGTGGTTGCAAAGCACACTGACAACTGCTATCAGTCCAAAACTATATTTTAGAGGGCTCCACCCCCAGCACCTCCCATAACTAAAATAATCAACTCTGAGTCAGAGTTGGATTACAGGAAAAACAAAGATTTGGGATACGAGGACTAGAACCTGGTCTCCACCACCATTCTGGCCAAGCTGCTCCATGACTCAGTCCTCTCTGCCACAGGAGCAGCTCAGTCCATCTCTCTGATTCCTCATCCCTTGTCTTTTTCCTAGTACCACAGATAGCGACATGGTGGCAGCTTACTGCACAATTGCTGTTTAACCCTGTCGCTGTCTGTGATAAGCTATTCAGACATCACACTTTTCTTGCACTATATTTGTAGCACTGTTGCTTAACAGTTACCATTTCATCAACCAACCCAGGTGTGCCAGGTTGCAAGGGGATTCGTCAGGGCTGCGTCCTCTTTTCAAGGATTTTACAAGCCCTGCCATGGATGCAGAAGAAGCACCACTTAGACCAGCCAGAAGGTGTCAAGTGGATTGTGCCAGTGGGATGGGGTTATAAGGGGGGCAGTAGGGGTACACTAGGGGCCTAGGAGGTGGCAGTGGGGGTATCAGGGAGACAGTTGTGGTCATAAACGTGCTTTTGGTGTGCAACCTTTGGGGTGCATTTGCAGTATTGTTATTATAATACATCTTCATGAATTGCTTGTAACATACATGTGTCGCCTCCATCCCCGATGCCCCCCATACAAATCAGAACATCTGCTTCTGGTGGTCTAGTGGACGCCCTCCCCTGGATCTTCCCCATTAATCAGTATATGCCCTTCTCTGGTGGCCTAACGGACCCCCCCAGCCATGATCACCCCCATATAGTTTGAGATAACTGTCCCTGGTGGTCTAGTAGCCTCTTTGCCCCCCACCACATCAGGTAGTGTCCCCCCTGCTCCCTCTATCCTGAATTGGAGCCGGTGATTAGCACAGCCCTCCTATCCCTACAATGGCTGGATGCTGACTGAGCTCTCATTGAGCACATAGTATATATAGTATGTATTCACTGACTGACATTCAGTGAGCATGTTCTGTATACAGTACATTCTTAATGAGAGATCAGTCAGTGGCCAGCGGTGAGAGAAGGGCTGTGCTGGTCACCAGCTCTGAGTCGGGATGGGGAGGGAGCAGGATGGGGGACAATGCCTGATGGGGTGGGGGTAGCAGGGGTCCACTAGACCACCAGGGACAGTTATTTCAAACTATATGGGAGTGATTGTGGCTAGGGGGGGAGGGTCCGCTAGGCCTCCAGGTGCAGATTGTTCGGTGTTTCGGTTTGTATGGAGTACATGGGGGATCAGTGGGACATATGTATGTTACAAGCAATCCATGTAGATGTATTACAGTAACAATACTGCAAATGTACCCCAATGGGTGCACACCAAAAAAGCACAGTTATGAGCACAACTGTCTCCCCAACACCCCCACTGCCACCTCCCATGCTCCTCATGCCCCCGGCACCCTCATGGCATACTGTTTCTCCCCCCCAGCATCCTGGCCCCTCTAGTGTTGTGCCGAGCAGGGGGGTGTGCTGGATCCCTGCGTCAATGTTCGCAGATGTGCCTACTGTTTGTCACAGCAAGAGACTTGTGGCAAACCCAGGACTTTGGTGCTGGGACCCTGAGTTTTATAAAATCAGGTGCAGGGTCCCTGTGCATCTGGAGTTTACAACCCTTAGAGTGATGCAATCGGGCCCAAAGTCTTTAAACCCTCCTTCCTGGTAGAGATCTCCCAGACAAGTGACTCTGCCCTATTCCCATTGTAAAAGCTTGTGTCCTATAACCCTAGCAAGAAGTCCAGAGTTTGTGCTATCAGGGCCATAATCGTCTTTGCCTTGCGTGCCTTTACATATTTCTTCACTCTACCCCAAACAGCTAACAAATCTCCCAGATGCCTAGAAACACTCATGTTCTATTGGTTCAAGTGAGATTGACTTGGAGAATTAGCTGCTATGTGGTCCAGAGCAACTCAAGCTGTCCCCCTTCTGCCCTTAACCCACTCTGAAAGTCACCGAAGTTGGGCAGCCCAGGAATACAGTGCAAAACCTGGACATCCCAGACCCTCCCTTTACAGTGAGACACCACAAGCAAGCAAGCCTCAACCGCGATCTTCTACCTCCCCAATGACTGAGACTTTTAAAGCTAGACAGGAAGGCTATAGCGAGTGCCACTGTAATGCAGGTGGAGGTGTGGGTTAATGCCACGTCAATAGAATTAGGTGTTTGGCTTCCAGAAGAGCAACAACAAGCACATTTGTTATTGGGGAGATTTGGGACCTCTTCTCTTACCCCAGGGGAATTAATGTGGGGAAGTGAGGAATGTGTGTTTTGGAACAGTCCCTAAGTTCCACCACCCAGAAGGTAATGAGTCTCATGCAGTCCTGCAGTATGTGAGTTTGGTGAACTCCATTTACATCACATCTCCAACCATGGCAGTGTGGAAGAAGACCTCTTGGAGCAAGAACCTGTAGAGTGTGGTACCACCTGTGCAGGAACTTATTTTGAACAAGGTGACTGATGGACTCCTGCAGGTAGTATGTGATGTGTTGAAACATTGTACACAAACCTTCTAAGGGATAGAGGTACCCAGGTCTGCTTCCTAGGTGGCCTGGGCTGGTGCAGTGAGAATATCATGTGTCCTCCCAGCCATTCCCATGATCTTCATAGAATGAAAGATATTATAAAATGGGTAGAGAAAATGCTGTGTCCTGATTGGTCATGAGCCACTCCCAGGCTTGTGTTAATACAGCAACAAACCTGAGGGTGGCACTTTTCTGGCAACCAGAACACGGTACATCCCATCCCATCCCATCCCATCCCACATGTACATGCCTGCCAGAAACTATTCAGAAAAAATTCTTGCAATCATATTAATACAGTTAAGGCCAATTAATTGCCCTGACACAGTAACTACAATTTTATAAATGTACTAATAAATTCAGTGCAAGCGCCTCATGCCTCACTACATACCCTGGGTCATGTGTTTATCGGACAACAACCCACACCCTGTTGTGGCTTATAGTTTATATGAGTTTGGCCACGTCTGAGGCATCAGGATTAGTGAAAGCATTCAGGAACTGTTGAAGCACATGCCTGATCTGTAGAAACTTCCAGAAGTCAGTTTGAGGAAGAGAAATTTGGTAAACTGTTGGATGGACAGCAAGGCATTTGTTGCTGAATCTAGGAAGCTTCTGATGTGATGTATTCCTTTGAACAGGAAGGCGTACCGTAGCACTGGTTTGGTGTCTGTCTAAATAAGAGGATTTTGCCAGACACACTGAAGTGAGATAGGGAGCAAGCTACAGGTTTTGGGGGACACAGGAAGTGTATACCTTCTTGCCAAGCCCTTAGTGCAGCAGTTGTAGGGGTGGGAGGTAGCTCCTGCATGGAGCCTTGCATCCCAGACGTGTGCTCAGTACCTGTCTATGTGCAAGGAATTTCTTGCTAGAGAGCCAGAAAGGACTGGGTCAAAGGGTTTGTATCCATTTCAAGGCTTATTGAATGTGGTGCACCATATTTTATTAGTTTTCACCTTTAAACTAAGGGAAACCCAAGCCTCAGATCAAAATACTTGTAGCTTTCTTTGACTAACCCTGGAGAGGGCTTCCATCTCACAAAATGCCCCATTATACTATTAATGTGGTTAAACAGTTTATTAACAATTTGTACTTGGAAATGACTGATGCTGTATACTGATCTAGGTAATGAATTCATCCTAAGCATCTCAGTCTAACAATGAGAGAGAGCTGCAATTTATATCATAGATGATTATCCATGTCCAGTTCTTGGGTCACAGGAAGCAGATTAGCTGAAAGGAGTTGGTTTAATATGTAAGTATTTGCACACCCAGATATAAAATGCCCATTCCTTACCACTTTACATCCAAGCATGTTGGGGTACACAGTTGGTATGAGGGCATTGCCATGACTTTCAACAAAATGAACTGTAAGGCCAGAGCAAGCAACAAAGGAGTTTAGGGTAATCATCATAGAGGAAAGGATGTTGCAGAGTTAGACATGTGAAGGAGTACATGATCAGCAAAGAGGCGCACCTTGTGATGGCGGATACCAACCTGGATCCTTCAGATATTGCCCTTGGATAACAACTGTTCAGTAGGGGTTCCTGGACCAGGAGAAAAAAGTAAGGAGAGGATGGACAGCCCTGCTTAGTACCTCTATGGTGGGCAAAGGGCAGAGATTGTACTGTTTGTCAAGACTGAGGCTGTGGGGTTGGCATGGAGTGTTTGGACCAAATTCTGAAAATCAGTGCCAAATCCAAAACCTGAAATAGCTGTTGTAATTAAGCCCATTTGACTGAGCCAAAGGCTTTGTGAAAATTCACTGTAATGGCCACCATGGGAAATGGGAAAGATCTGGCAAGCCATTGCAGGGTGGTCATGGCTCTGGTGTTATCTGCCCCAGACTTACATTTCATGAAACCAGCCTGTGCTGGATGCATAAGGGAGGGAAGGGGAGGGCTTGTAGATAGCACTTTAGACACTATTTTATTGTCAGTAGAGATCAGAGATATAGGTTTGCTGGTCTTTCCTCTTTCTGGGGAAGACTGTGATGATGGTCTTTAAAATAAGAGAGAGGGAGGGAGGAAGCCGTTCTACAGTGATTCATTAAACACATGCAGCATTGGTGGGATTACTTGGTTTGGCACAGGCTGATATAGGTCATTTATGCATACAGCCACCCTTTTCAGGGAATTCCCCACAGTGAGGTTTCCAAGCACTTTAAAAAGCTCATTAGGAGTGAGTAGTCATGCAGAGACTGATAAACAGCATTAGGCAATCTGGGTAAAGAGGTAACTGAGAAGAAGCTGCTCAGCTTGGTAGCAGTCCTGGAAAGGAAGGAGTGCAAAGGCAAGTATAGAAGTCCTCAGAATTGTACTGATGCTATGATTGGTCATAAGAGTGGTATTGGAGGAGTCTCCAAGGCCAATAAATGTGTGCCTCAGTTTGCTGCTTCCCCAGTCTGTATGCCATCAGTTTGCCACATTTGTTACCTAACTCCCAATACTTGTGCTTCAATCACTGGTGGTCACACATCACTTTACATTGCGGTAGGAGATTTATTTGGCATTTAATGTCCCATGATGCATGATCTTAACATGGGGTTCAGGGAGGTGCCTTGTTTGTCTTCCTTTTGAGCTGGGCCAATTACTGCTCCAGGCTGGTGCAGTTCTTATCTCACTTTGTTACTGAGTAGGTGATAATGTGGTTTCTCACACAAGCCTTAATGGCCTACCAGAATGTACTGTGAGACATCTCTGAGGAGGAGTTAGCTTGGAAGTACCTCTAATCCATGCCTAGGTAATAAACACAAGGCCTTTCACTGGGGTTGACCCTCCACGGGAAACCAAAGGGAATGGTGGACAGGGATAGAAGGGCTGCAACCAGGACATGGTCATATATTACTAAGAAGCTTATATTGGAGATGTATAGGGATATGGCTGTCAGGCCATCAGCTGACAAGAGGTTGATATGATTATAGCAGTCGTAGGTTGGAGAGTAGAATGAGAAGTCATGACCAGAGGGAAAGTCTCTGCGTCATGTATCAGTGAGCCCCCATTCTGCCATAAAGTGGTTATGGCTTGCAAGTGCCTGTGCATGATTACCTTCCCAAGCTGATTTCTGTCTAAAAAGGGGTCCAGTGTAAAGCTGAGGTCCCCATCTAGTATGAGAGGGATGTAATCATCCAGTCTTGTCATAGACATGTTCCGGCTGAGGTCAGGGAAGAAAGCTGGTATCCCTCCATTGGGCTGTACACATTCTCCTGAAAGATTTTGATCTTATGGAGTGATAGGCAAGCTAATAACCATCTGCTGTCTGTGTCTGAGGTGGCCTTTTCAACTTTACAGGGAAGAGATTTATGGAGAAGGATGGTGAGCCCTTTTTTATTTGTGGTTTCTGAAATATGTACTAATTGGCTGACCAATTCTTTTTTAAACCAAAGCATTGTTTGTTTTGTTAGGTGTGTCTCCTGAAGGAAGGCTACCTCAGTCTTTAAAGTTCTAAGATAAGAAAAGACTTGCTTCCTTTTGGCCAGATGATTTAACTCATTCATATTCCATGGCACCATTTTGTCACCTGAACTATCACTAGCATTATCCATAAGGTGTTAAAGATTGGAGGTTATTTAGTTATTTATTTATTTAGTTTTTGTTGACTGGGTAAGTGCAATAGACAAATTTTGCTTATTTTCAGGCACAACCGGAGGGGATACAGATGAATGCCAACTGACTTTGAACCAGATTAAGCTGTTGGTGGTATTTTAGTGAATGTTAGTTATTACCAAGGATCAGTCACTTACCTTGATGAGGCATTAGCTTACCTTGGGATAAGAGGGGGATAGAGGTGACCCTGTCGAATAATATCTGGACAAACATGGAACATATTCTGGAATTAGGAGGCAGTGTATAAACAACAAGAAATAAGGCATCAAGCAACACTGAATAATCAGTAAAGAATAGAAATAGTAAAACTGAAGCCATGTAAATGTAATTCTACATAATTCCAACTGAACGAAGGCAAAGGTGAGAATGATACAAATAACATTCATTGACAAGGGCTGCATGGCCATATCTATCTCACAGATGGTTGTGGAGTACCTCACTGAATACATATGAGCTGCCCCCCCTTATATAAACAAAATTGGTCAGAGCTGATATGGCTGCAGCCGAGCTTGTGGAGCTCACAGCAGAGCATGGAACAGTCCACCATGTCCAAGATGGCCACTGAGGCTCAGTGCACATGCGTGAGCAGTTGCACATGCGCGACTTCATTTCCGCAGTTACGGTGAAATTGCACATGCACACTGAGCTCCGGCAACCATCTTGGGCACAGAGGACTGTTCCAAAGTGAGCTCAGTACACATGCATAACCTCACCACAACTGCAGAAGTGAAATTGCGCATGTGCCACTACTGGTGGGGGGAATGAGCGGAGTGTTTTGGAATTGTGGTAATAAGAATGCTGCAACTCCAAAATGCGCTTTGATCTCTCATTTTACAGCTGCAGTAAAAGGCAAGATGGCTGTAGGCTCTGCCCATTACAGCCATAAAAGTCTGGATGGGAAGTCATTCACCAATTAACATAGAACAATGAGAAGGAGAGGAGATAGGAGAGATGTATTGTATCTCATGTTTAATAATATCATGTATACAGATGCAAGCACTAGATAATCATATTATACTGGCAGAGTACATACAGTTGGGGTGGATCCCATTGTTCTCTGTAAGGGAACATAACGCATAGTGAGATATGAAAACAAGTTGAGGTGCAACATATAAAAGACCACTCTGGGCCCATAGGGTTGTAAGTCACTGGGTTCAGCACTGAAGGAATGTGGGGAGAAATGAGGTGCTATGAGGGGAGAATGCTATTATAACATATTCTACATCAAGCACAGTGAAGTTGCAGTATAACAAAACATCAGGCCTTGTTTAATATAAGTCTGCTGCCAGTCCCACCCAACATGGTCACCACATGTGGAAAAGTTGGGTATGAGACATAACGGCACCAGGACTCTAGCATGAAACATGGATAAAATAAAGCCTCATGCACAACAAAGGTTAGCCCCTGTATAAGCCATATGGCAAGGAGGAGGGGAGAAGAAAGTTAGCAGAATGAGAGACCACCTTGAAATAAGCTATGCCCATACATTACAAGACTGAACCAGGCTGGAAGTCCAGACCAGCAAACAGGAGAAGTCTCAGAGAACAAACCTGTCATTAACTGATGATTAAGAATAGATATGGAGTCACTTCGCAGCGGCATGGATCTGGGATGCAAGGAGCAGTGCTGTTTCATCCTTGTTGGTGTCTCCATGACAGAGTTCTCAGTCTTGGCTCTGGAGCAGATGCTCCCACTGGGCCTCAGGGTATCCCCATGATATGCTGCCATCATTGGAAAAGAGTGAGAAGGCCAAGGTGAGAAATGGATCAATTGGATTGTGACTAGTTACTTTGGATTCTATTGCGTGCTGCACCTTCTAATGGCTGGGGTTCGTAGTGCGAGTTGTGACCTCAGAGCTTGGTGTTCAGTTTCCCCTGGCATTGAGATTGTTGGCTGCCATGGCTTCTCCTACTGCTGGGTGATGCTACATTGATGAGGACTGGAGGGTCTTAGATGGGGATCAGAAGTGCTTGTTTATTGCTAGAGTTGCTTCCATGGGAACTGAGCAGAGAGCACCTCTACTGATGTGGAACTTGCTGAGGGCCCTGAGTGATGAAGTACTTGGTGCCTGATTAAGCTAGTGTCACTGCAAGAAAGATAAGGCCTCCTCTGAATTATTGCAGTCATGCTCCTGGAAATTGCCTTGGATGGCAAAGTGTGTAAGGCCTTCGGACCTGTACTAGTCCCAAATCCCGAAGGGCTCAATGAATTGGAACATATTTTTTTTTTTTTTGCTATGGTCTCCAGTGAGAAGTCCTGGTAGAAAGGATTCTGTGTGTGCCCCTTTCCACATGAGAAGACCACGCTCCTTCACCATCTGCATGAGGCACTCTTTGGAGGAGAACTGGAAGAGGTAGGTTATGATGAGCCTTGGGGTGGGCTCCTGATAGTGGAAGGGATCCAAAGAAGTGGTGCACATGTTCAGTGGCTAGTGGGCCTTGCCAGAATTGTTCCAGAAGATTTGGGAGAAAATCTGTTAGAAAGAGTTCCATGTTATGCATATCAGCAATTTTGGGAATGCCCACTATGTGCAAATTGTTCTTTCAGTCCTGGTTTTTCAGGTCCTCCACTCATTGCCAGAGTTGCTATTCCTCCAGCTTCAGTTCTCCGGGCTCTCCAGTCTACACCAGAGTTGCTGAAGACATGATCACTAACTCTTAATTGTAAAGAACAGGATTGCTAAGACAACTTGAGGTTCTTGTGACATCATAGTACCCACTGAGCTTTGCTCTCATGGTTCTGTGATGTCACAAGATCTCTTTGGTGTACTTATAAATCATTACATCATTATTGGCTAATCAGGACATTTAATTTCAAAACAATTCGAGTACTGTTTTTTTCACAAGAGGTTGTCTCAAGCAAACAGTTCTACAATTCTTCAGTTCTAAGTTCAGTTAGCATAGCCCATTTCATCACCCATGGGTTTCTGTACTATTCTATAAAGTCAAACAGTTTTTTATTTTAAATTCATGTTGCAGTTTTAAAACAAATAATCTTCAACATGCCTGATTTTAGAAGATTGATACAGGGCTTGTGTAGAGCCCTATGTCAAACCCTAGCCTCGATGCAGCTGTGGCATTGATAATTGCTAAGACTGAATACTTAACCACAAACACTGCCTCCTTCTGGAAGGAGATCCACTCTTGATTGACCCCTGCTCAAGCAACTGTCCTGGTCCTAAAACACAACAGCCAATCTATCTCGGACCCTGTAAGTGTTGTTAACATTCTAAATAAGTTCTTTACAACATGTGCTCTCTTCTGACCATCCCCCACCCCATCATGCCCACTCACATAATACCTCCCTGTTCTCATCTGTTATACCTCAAGAAGCCTTACATGCACTCTCATCTCTAAACACCAACAAATCCAGCCCAGATGGGCTACAACCCAAACTCCTTCAGATTTCTGCCCCTCAAATTGCTGCTCCCCTAGCCCATATCCTAGATCTCCCCTTTTCTTCTGGAACAGTCCCCCAGGCCTGGAAAATTGCTAGTGATTCCTCTCCACAAAGGTGGTGATCCCTCAGTACCTGGTAATTACCACCCAATCTCCCTCCTCCCTGCCCTAGCCAAACTTCAAAAAACCTTAGATCACTCCAGGCTGCCGGAGTATCTAACCTCCACCTGCTTCTATCCCAATTCCAATCTGGTTTTCGTAAGCATCATTCCTCCTGTGAGTCACAGAACACTTCCACTCAGTTGTGGACCAAAGCCACTTGACAGCTGCCATCTTTGTGGACCTGGCCAAGGCTTTCAACTTGGTCTCTCACCCATTCCTCCTCACCAAGCTACACACACTTGGCCTAGCATCCCTCTCAGTGGCTTGGTTCACATCTTACCTAGAGAACAGACAGTAGTCAGTTAGGGTAGGTAACTTCTCCTCCTTTCCCCTCCCCATTCTAGCAGGAGTACCACAAGGATCTATCCTTGGCCCCATCCTATTCTCAGCCTTTATAAATGACCTCCGTTCAATATGTTCCAGCTCTCAAATACATATATATGCAGATGACATCATTCTGTTTATCTCTGGCCCAACCATCTCGGATGTCAACCCCCTACTCCAATAAGACCTTCTTAAGATGCAATCCTGGTTCCACAAAGAACAATTAAAAAGAATCACCTCCAAGACCATTTCCGTGATCTTCGGTTCATCCAAAATACTGGCAAGAATATCCCCCCCCCAAGCTTGCACCACCCTGGATGGTTCCCTTCTAGATTATGTCTCGGCATACATATTTCTGGGGTCTGGCTTGAACCCCACCTTAATTTCTCTACTCATATAGATGCCATCACCTCTAAGCTCTGCCCTAAACTCAGCATTCTGTACCACAATAAAGACTCCCTCCCTCTCTCCACCCACCGTGAACTAGTCACAAAGACAATAACTCCAAGTTTTGACTATGCTGATGTCATTTACAACTCAGCCTCAGCCTCCTCGCTCTCCCGCTTAGACATCCTGCTAAGTTCCTTCTGCTGATTTGCTTCAAACTCCTTCCCCAGAACACATCACTGCCACCTTTACTCCTCCCTCGGCCACAAGCTCCATTCACATGGACGCGCTACCCATTCTTTCTCTCTTATAGCCAAATTCAGACTACTTCCACCCTACCTATCAGATATGCTGTCCCCAGTAGCCATCTCACCCTATGACCTATGCAACAGGGATGCCCACAACTTCTTCCTTCCCCACGCGTTATCATCTGCTGGCAAAGCTGCCTTCTCCTATAGACTCCCAGCTTTATGGAACCTCCAGTCCCCCCAACTCCAGATCTTTCCTTCCTACTCTTCCCTCAAACAGCACTTACACCCCCCTTGATCCTGGCTCTACAAGTCCCCCTCTCCAACTATCTCTTCAACAGTGCAGTAATCAGGGTAAAGGCCAATTGGCCACTAGATCCCAACTATTACAAATGTCATGTCAATTGCTTAAATTTGAAACTGCCTTACACTGTGATGCATCCTGCAATGTTTTCTGTAATGACACAAGCTCATTATGTTTTAATTATTTGTATTTTTGTTGTTCTGTACCCAGTGTCATCGTTTCTTACTCCTACCCCTAGGTCACACTTGGATAAAAGCCTTGGCTCAGTGTGCCTTTCCCGGTAGCCAAATTTTTAACAAAATAAATTGCCATAACTGCTCTTGTTTTTACAATCTTGGGTGCAGTTGCGACAAACAATCTGATTTATGTCAGCTTGCACCAAACCTCAAAGGCAAGCTGCCAGTAAAGGGTCCCCATTTTGGATACAAGATAGGCCATAAATGACTCTTTGCTAAAAAAGCTGATCATATCCCCCAATTTGAATTATATTGGAGGTCTTGGGTCTTCTATATTTCCCCATTAGATGATTCATTTATTCCCTGACGCGATAAGTCCCATGGTACCAGCGTCTCTCTTCCCATGTATCTAGTAATCAATTATACATAGCTAATGGACATTATATGGCTGAAGTGGTTTTATAAATGTAAAAACAGGTTAGAGTGTCCTGTATCATATGAATTTCCACTGTATATGTATATCTTATGCAATGAAATTGCTGTACAAATGTATTCCTGCTGTAATACTGACCTGAAAAATAAAGAATATATATATATATATATTAAAAAAGATAGACCATAAAGATATGCTCTAGCAAACATCTTTTGCTGGAAGGAGTAGAAAATCCCATTATGTTGCTGCAAGCCTGGTGCGCCATAGCTTGGTCACATCCAAAGTCTGTGGCAATCCAGCTGTTATAAAATCTGGCCCCCTGTATCTGTTATGGTTATAAGAGTTTCTTTTCAAGTTTTTTGTGTGCCAGAACTGCTCAGCTTCACTTCACAGTTCTCCAACTTAAAGAACTCAAGAATGCACTCTTATAACCACAAGAGACACAGTGGGTGGGATTCACAAAAGGGATGCACCCGGCGCATCTGAGATGTGCCACTGCATCTTGGAGATGTTCTCTGAAGCTATTCACATTGGGCAGAGATGCTGTGGTGCATCCCAGATGCACCGCGCTGCACAGGATATGCTGGACCCCCAAAATAATGATATGTGGCACATCTGGAGGGGGCATGTAGCTGCATACATGGTGCATCCCCATTCACAAAGCAAAATGAATGTGCAAACACAGGGCATAGATGGCGCATACACCCATATGCACACTAAGGAGATTAGTATAAAAGAAGCAGGCTTAAGTGCAAGCCCCCAGCAGGCAGACTGCAGGATAGCAGCAGCAACAGCAGCACCAGGCAGAACACCAGCAGCAGCACAACAGAGGACACAAACAGGGATGGTACACCATTCCTGATGGTGGGCATGATAATGTGGTGGTAGAAGACACCGTAGGTGGCCTTCCCCACAGTGGTATTGTGCCAGACTAACATTCGAACAACTGACAGATATAGAAACAGTCAGCTGATACCGCCTGAACAGGGCAATCCTGAGGTAGTTCTGTGAGCTCTGCCATGATGAAATGCAGGCTTCCACCAGAAGGGGTCATGCCATATCGGTGGAGACCAAGGTGACAACAACAATGTGCCTGCTCACCATGGGAATCTTCCAGAGGCCAGCTGGAGACATCACTGGCATGTCCCAGCCATCCACATCCCATCTCCTCAAGCAATTCCTCACTGCATTGCTCCCACATGCTTCGGAGTTCATTTGATTCCCAAGTACACAGAGCAGACAGAAGCTATGCAGCAGTTCCACAGGGTGGCATGCATGCCAGGCATCATACAGGCCATTGACTGCACCCGTGAGACAGTCCGTGCACCACCTGGCAATGAGGCCATGCCATATATGAATCGTTAGGGGTTCTACTCCATAAACTGCCAGGTGGTATACAATGCCAGAGGGTGCAACAGCAATGTCTGTGCCACACACCCTGGGAGTGCATATGATGCCTTCATATAGCACCAATCTGCCTTTGCCCGGGTTTGAGAATGGGAATATTTCCATGGCCACCCAGTGGGTGGAGTGAGCATGGTGTTCATGCCCACAAACAGCACATCGTGGTGCAACAAATGTCAGGAGGTAGTACAGTAGTGCGGGAACCATGACAGGGTCTGTGCAAGGGGAGATGCCCAGCTGGAAAAGTGGAGGTGGGCACACTGACGGGATGGCACATGTGTCAAGGGGGACAGTGCAGCAGCACAGCACAGTGCAGCATGGGAGGTGAGGTGTTGCAGAACAGCAGGCATGTGTGGAAGGGCAGAATGCTGCACACGCATCCAGGCATGGGCAACCGCTGGGCAATGGAGGTAATCAATGCAGGACTGGACAGCAACGGTCAGCTGTAGATGCAGGCATGGTCAGGTACAGGGCAGATGGGGTAGCCAGGGCAAGCAATCACTGGTGAGTGCATGAATGCTCCATTCTACTGTGAGGGAGGAGTCACACTGGGAGGTGGGCCACAGGGACAGAGTTGGACAGGCAGTAGCTGCACCAGTGTGCCATGATGGGGGGGGGCTGGGGTATGCTGCACAACATGTTCATTGACCATGGAATAGCTGTCCAGGCTGAGGAGGGCAACAGTTCCAGGAAGGAGGAGGAGGGGGAGGAGGAGGATGATGCTGTGCAGCAGAGACTCCGTGGAGGAGGTGGTCAATCACACTTTGCCTGCAGGGACCCATGCCTGGTTGCCAGGTCCTGGCGGCACAGGTACACCATAATGGAAGAGCACTTCGGGGACCTAAGGCGAGTAACACAGGTGGGAAACATTAGGCAGTCCCCCCCCACACACACACATACTCACACCCACACACCACAGGTCAGATGACAACCACACAGCCTGCATGGAGCGCACCCATGAGGGGCGATAGCAATGCACAGACATACACACACAGCAGGCCACATATGGACATGGGGACACGGTGTCTGTGCTGGGGATGGCATGGATCAGTGTACATCCAC
This sequence comes from Neoceratodus forsteri, assembly GCA_016271365.2. Classification (NCBI taxonomy): domain Eukaryota; kingdom Metazoa; phylum Chordata; order Ceratodontiformes; family Ceratodontidae; genus Neoceratodus; species Neoceratodus forsteri. The sequence goes on along the minus strand of CM057449.1, from coordinate 1,266,418,492 downwards.
TAGCACATGTGCACAGCAGATGCAAGGCCTCACTTATCACACCCATGCCACACAGCACAACACCGGTTGCCCCATCCATGCACAGTGCACCACACAAGTGTTGTACTGAGGCAGGTGCGTGCTACATCATGCCACCCCAGGCACTGTCAGTCTGGTGTGTGGGCTGCAATGGGTGCTGGCAACAGGGGCTATGGGGGCGGTAAACCAAAGCATCAGTGGGAGCCACCACAGCCACCATGGACACTTGGGTGGCCATGCCCTCGCCTGGTAATTGCTGACTCAGTGCCACTGGCTGTGGGGGGGAGCGTCCACCACCTCTGGTGGGGTACTGAAGTGAGACCATGAAAGGGTGCTCACTGTCATGTCATCCCCGAGACCCGGGTTGGATCCGGGGGTGTCATGGATGGCCATGCATGGTGACAGTATCAGCAGCAATGGGTTCACCTGATGCTGTGACCTGGGGGTGAATGAGGCACTCCTATGGGTGCAGCTGGAAGTCCAGCAGCCATGTGGTGTGCTGTTTGTACTCACCGCCGTGGCAGCAAGTGAATCCACTCCAGTGCAGCGGTCATGCCCACCACGAGTAGGCAAGCCTCTGCCAGCATCTGGGCATGCTACGCAGCTGACAACTCATGGTCTAGGGCCAGCTGCATCTGAATGCCCCTCAGCTCCACCCTGAGGATGCCTGCCCCTCCACGGTGTCCTGTAGGAGGTGTGCATAGCCCTCAACCTCGTTGGCAAGGGATGCATCACTGGGATGGCACTGATGGGCAGGTAGGGTCCCAGCCTATTGTGCTACATCAACTGTAGTCAGATGCCCCATAGCAGGCCACTTTATGGGTGGGGACTGGGTATGGGCAACCACTGCGCATCCAGGGACTCCCACATCATGGCCCCTGCTGCCTGCTGCTGCCCCACAGCACCCTGCTGAATGGTGTTGGCAGTCCATGTCCCCACAGCAGCACTAGACACAGGGCCCCCATAAACTGCCACCATGGGCAGTTGTGCAGGCCCTATGGGTGCACATGGGGCCACAGGACCACCAATACCACATGGTGCCACCTGTGCATGAACATGTGCTTCAGCTGGGCTGCTACTGGCAATGTCCCCCCATATCTGTGTAGTGTCAACATCATCATCATCGTACCCCCCTCTGTTCTGGATGCCAGCACCAGCAGGTCATCTGCAGTGTCGACCCTGTCCACTGGGTCATCAATGAGACCTAGTAGGTTCATCAGCCATGATCTACCATGACCACCAGCCATGGCACTGGCTGCAGAGGGATTGATGGCCCTGCACCATCCATCACTGCATCTGGGACTGTGGTGGCACTGGAAGGACCTGGCACAGCATCCGCCACAGCCCAGTTGTGGCGCAGAGTGTAGTCCTGACCTTTTCCCTCGCCAGGTCATCAGGGAGTCCACCGGATCCTGCAGCACCCGTGAGGTGTGATGGAGCTGAAAGTGAGAAGGGAAACATGGTTACTGACATGTGTAATTGGTGTGTTCAGACAGGCGTGAACAGGGAGACATGCATGCGTCCACATCCAATGCTTCAAGGGGAAATCTATTAGTAGTTCAACACATTTCTTATGGTGTGGAGATGGTTAAGTTGTGTGATAATCCTTTCACAGATAAAAGTTACCTATCTCAGATAAAAAAAACATACACTAATCACATTAAAGGTTTGTCTCTGTGTTTATTTCAAAATATTTTGATCTGTTCCCCAACGTTTCACCAACATTTGGCTTCTTCTGGGGGACTGTTAAATAGATATAAAAAGAATTAAAAAAAAAAGAATAAAAACAAAAAGAATAAAAAATAGAATAAAAAATTAAAAAAGGATAATAAAAATATAATTAATTCCAAATATGGAATTAAACATTTTTTTATTCTTTTTATATCTATTTAACAGTCCCCCAGAAGAAGCCAACTGTTGGCAAAACGTTGGGGAACAGATGAAAATATTTTGAAATAAACTCAGAGATGAACATTAAATGTGATTAGCATATGTTTTTTTACCTGAGATGAGAAACCTTTATCTAAGACATGCATGTGTGCCATAGGTGCGGCTGATATGCCATACAGAGGAGTGCCACACATAGAGCCACTGCTGCGGCCATGTACCAGCATAGGCAGATGTGTACTGAGGCCTGTACAGGCACTCAGGGACATGTGTGGGACTGGCCTCCCCAGCCACCACCCACAGGTACAACATCCCAGGGGACCACCCCCACTCACCCCCCATGGAGGGCCCCATTGTGCTGCACAGGAGAGGCATGTCACATGTCTGCAGCACACTGTAGACAGATAGGGTTGAACAGTGACATGCTCAGTGCACACTGACACATGGGTGCTTAGCTGCCCATGGTGGAGCTTGTCAGGGCACCCATGGCACACACACACACACACACACACACACACACACATATGGACCAGCACAGTGCTTGGGAATGTATAATCACAGTGCTGTGATGGACTGCCACCTGTCTGGAAGCCACCACATGGAACTCTCATCACTGTTGTCCAGCCCATGCTGGCTACCAGCCTCTCCTCATTCGGGGTGAGACACAATGCAGTCTGCTCCCAACCCCCTGTTGCACCAAGAGAAGCCCTGATGGTGGCCATCTTCTCCTTGGCCCTCCACTTCTCTTCATGGAAGTGCTTCCTGCACTCCCATGGTGTGTGGTTGAATATGCCATGGGCATTCACATCACTGGCAACTTGCTCCCAGCCCTCATCCCTTTGCAGGTGGCTGCCACCCCTGCTAGAAAGGATGCTTTGCCTAGGGATGTAGGCCTCCAGCAGCACCCTGTCCTCATCAGAAGTAAAGTTTGGGCATCTCCATCCAGCTGCATCGTCCTGCATGGACATTGTGGTTCCTGTGGGGGACAATATGCAGGCATCAGCACAGTACAGGCAAATGTGGATGTGTGCCAGCAACGTGACTGGATGCTGCACAGACACAGTACACTGGATCCCCTCAAATCCCCACTGTCAGATGGTGCTGATAAGCTGCAATGGTAAAATGTACACAGACATACTTTCAAGATTGCAATATCTGTCGGTCACCTGCGGAGTGGGGAGGTGCATTCAAGAGCATTTATGGCTCAGGACATTCAAATGAGATTAGGAGCAACTGTAATGAGATGCAAAGCAGGTGAGATGCCCCTGAATTTGGCAATTAGCTGATTTGGGAGCATTGTCTGTGAATTACATAATTGCCCCCAACTCATCTCAATCAGCAATGCACAACTGGGGTGCTACGCGCACCCCCCTATGGCACATCCTGCACATGCATGGTCACATTGGGGGCATTTCCTGACTGTGGCACAAAGTCACTTGGTGCATCCCTGCACTTGCACGATGCAGAGCCAGTGGCATACCATGCATAGCGCATCCTGTCTGGTGGTTCCGTTAGCACGATTGATGATAGCAGTGCATCCCAGTCCACATGCACTATTGAATCTGTGCTGCATGACTCATTGTGTGTAGGTATGGTGCATCAATGTGACATTGCATCAATGTGCACCTGCAGTTCATGGTGCACCACTGGCTGTATGCGCAATCCCAGTGCACTGTGGGTGGCATTATTTGCCATTCACAATATGGTGGAGTCACGCAAAATGCACATGTGTGACCTGGTCGTGACCCCTAACCCTGGTCTCCCTCCCATACTGTGAACACTGCACATGTATGGTGACATGCAATGGGTGACAATCGCAAAATGCCACACTGCAACACTGTGATGTGTGGTCCATGTGGCAGAAATAGGCCATTGCACACCAGGAGCCTGTACTGTGCACACCTGCTCCAAATGAACTGATTCCAATAATGCCACATGCACAAGCAGCTGGGTCCAGAGCCATGAACTGCGGGGAGGTGGAGTTAGTCAACCTGGTGGCACTAGTCATACCACTGGAGGAGCAGCTGTTTGGGTCACAGGACCTCAATGAGCCATGCTCTGCAGTGTGGGCGAGGGTGGCGGAGCGCCATGTGTGCAGAACAGGTGTGGAGTGCATGGTGGAGCAGTGCAGTCACCGCTATGGTGATCTGCAGTGCTAGGATCCAGACATACTCTTGAGCCTTTGTGATCATGCACACAAGGGTGCAGTGCCACGCCCAGGTGAGTCACAACAACTTACATCAACTCTAGCAGGCAGGGGTATGGTTCCTGGGGGGTGGCAGTGTGCTCTGGTGTGCGGCCTCAAACCACCACCACCACACACACACACACACACACACACACACACACACACATATGTGTGGCATGCCATGCTGATACTGCATGTGGGTGCAGCCATGGCCACCTTATGCTGAAGTGTATGGCATGGTGCATGACAGGGGGATGCATTGGCACTGTGGTGGGCGACTGTGGTTCTGACAGTGGCACAGCACACATCCATCTGCATACTACCATGTTGGGCATGGGCTGGGTGGTGTGTGTTATTACATGCTGCCCAGAGTGCAGTTACATTGGGTCACTGAGGGTGTGTCCATCACTGCATGCTGGCACCAGTGGTGTTGCTGTGGGTCACAAGTGTGTGGGGGTTGTACACAACTACTATCACATCACGGTGCTCTTTGCTTGTGTTTCTGTCACAGGGCTGGCAGACAGGTGGAGGGCCGTGGAGGCAGTGGAGACCAAGCTAGCTAGGGCCAGTGGAGAGGAGCTGGGGATCCGTCGTGCAGGTGCAGGTGAGTGTTCTGCTTGTGCATCCTCTGTGTGTTCTTGTGGGGGGAATGCCCACAGCAGGCCATTACCTGCTGCATGTGCATGTCCATGTGTTGCACATTGTGAACACACATGGGGTGTCACCCTGGCGGCATGTGCTAGGGCCACAGTGCACATGGCTCCTGTGTGTCCGTCCACCATGTAAGCATCTGCTGAGGACCATGAGCACACTGTGGTGCTCCATTGGTGTTCAGACGGGGCCTGTATGGTTGTGCAGCCTGCTGTCATCTGCACATACTGTGTGGAACATGGCTGTGTGCTCCTCTATGCGTCACTCTGCATGCACATGTGGGCCTTGTGCTGTCTCAGTACTATTGCATGGTCACAGTGTGGCACTCTGTGCCAGCATGTTGCTTGGTGCAGTGTGCATGGTGGACTGTGGGCCATTGCCATGGGGCTGCCTCCAGCACACCAGCATGGTGGGCGGGGAAGGTGTGGACCATGGCACTTAGTTCCTGTTGTCTGTGTCCCCACTCTAGGTCCATAGAGAGTCCATCCCAGTGTGCCGGGGAGGCGGGGATAAAGGAAGAATATTTCTTCAGCCAGCAAGGATCCTGCTGAGGAGGGACTGCCGATGGACATTGGCACCACTGTACATGAGGCAGGGGCAGCTCCTGCAGGCAATAACCCTGCTTGTGAGGGTGCTGCGTACCAGAGGCAGGGGGGCTGGATGCCAGGCTGTGGCCCATCTGGGACATTAGGCCACTGAGCCAGTTGTATATAGCCCATTTGTTGCTTGACCTCCACCCTCCATGCCCATCCCCATTACCAGATGTTTTCCCCTGTTCCGCTGCCCCCATACTGTCCCCTTAATGTGTGCTCTTTTTCCTATAATTTTGCTCATTACCACACCACCCTATCCCTGTTCTTAGTGTTTTGTACCTTTGTAAATAGTTTCTGGTGTTCATATTCATGTTTGAAGAAATCTTTTTATATTGATGACGGTGTCTGTGGTCATTCATTCTACCTTGTGCTGGTGCTCTGTTTTGCATGCTGGTTTCCACTTTACCTTTTTTCCCATTCACACATGTGCCCCTGTGGTGGTGCGCATCAATGCACCATGTCCACCTTTCATGCACGCTACAGAGTGTGCCCTCTTGTTGCATCTGGCCTGTTGGGGTGGCCTTCCACTGTGCTGGCTTGTATATTGCCCCTATTCTTTTATTTATTTATTTAGCTTTTGTTGACTGGGTAAGTGCACTAGACAAATCCTGCCTATTTTCAGGCACGACCCGGGGGAGGGGGATACAGATGAATGCCAGCTGACCTTGAACCAGATTAAGCTGTTGGTATTTTTAGTGAATGAGGGAAATCTGGCTAGGACACTGGGAAAATTCCCCTACACTTTTCGATAAGTGCCATGGGATCTTTAACATCCACCTGAACTACCACCAATCCAGGCAGATGGGACCTCAGTTTAACTTCTCATCCGAAAGACGGTACCTCAGAAATGCAGCACCCCCTCTCATGCTGCATTACAGTGTCAGTACTGGGATAGTAACCCAAGTGCCAGATGTGGGAACTGAACCCACAGCCCTCTGATCTCCCGGCCTCAGAGGTGAGTGTGCTACCTACTGAGCCACTGACACTGTGACACTGATTCTGTGTGTTGTATGCTGGTTGGTTCTGTTGTATTAGTTCCCTGTTGTTGTGCTGCTCTTCTTGTGGTCCACAATGCCTGTGGGCATATTCCACCTGTGCAGGACATGGCCTTCGGCCTGTGAGCCATTGTGCCTGTCCTCTGTGTGTACCTGTGTTACAGCTCCCATGTCCACCCTGCTGTGTTCCTGTGCACTGAGACATGTGTGGCACCCTCTGTCATGCTGACCGGTACCCCTCTGCTGCTGTGCCCCACCTTACCAGTCACCCCTGTGCATGGCATCTGTGCCTGTTGGTCCCCTGTGTTGGGTGTGTGTCTGCTGCTTCCAGGTGTCACCATGTGTGCTCTGTCTGTGCACCTTATCTGGTTTGGCCACTCTCCAGCCCTTTGGCCCTATGACCAGTCCCTGCCAGGCTGTTTACCTGTGTCCTTTGTGCCACTGCAGTCTCCCCCTGTTACTCCTGTGTCCCTTGCTGACTTGCTCCTTATTCAGTGTTGTGTTGTCCTGGGTGCTTCTGTGCATCCTGGTTGTGCTGGGGCAACTCAGGTTGTGCCATGGTGCTTCAGTGGTATTCACAGTGGGAATGCACATAGTGCATCTTGTGGTGCATCCTTCTATGAAAATCACTGTTTAGGGATGGCGCATCTCATTTGCCCTGGTGCATCTCATTTATGCTGAGTGCATCTGCTTTGTGAATCCTGCCCATTAACTGCACTTATACATATAAACATATATAATATAATAACCAAGGTCTTCACTGTCCGAGGTAAATTATTCTACATATGCTACATGTGCAGTTTGGTAAACATTTATTGTTTGCACAGTATCATTGCCTATTGAAGCTTTCTATAGTTGCAAGTTCATGAACTGTTCTTTAAAGTTGCCGAGCCACTAAAGGACCATGAAAAATTAATGTAAAATATATTTGCATAACTTATTTGCATGCCAGAGTGCATTGTTTACTACTGTAAGAGTTATAAAACACCCCCATATCTGAACATTTGGGGCTGGATTCACAAAGGCCGATGCAGGCTTGCATCAAGTCCTGCATCAAACCCATTTGGTGGCACAGTTGCATCAACAACTTTGCCACACACTGCACCCAATTCCAGAAGATTTGGCACATCTACAACACTTTTCCTGATTTATGGCAGCTTATGACAACTATTTGGTGCAATCCTCCTAAAAGGATACCCAAGATTGCCACAAGCTAGACCAGAAAAAGTTGATTTAACTTGTGGCAGTTGGCAGACGGGATCAACAGTCCCGCTTGCCAGCTGGAAGAATGCCGTAAGCTCATTGCGCTATACTTTTGGTACACTAGGCTTGTGATTTGCAGCCCTTTGTGAATCTGGCCCTTTAGGTTTAGGAGTGGAAAATAGAGTGTATTTTCTACAAGGCTGGTAACTATTTTAGCACCTAAAAGGATTAACATTTAAACTTATCTCATTTTAAAAGCACCTCAGAGTCTTTTGATATAAATAGCAATTGGGCCTTCCGGTTTATGAAAGGAAAGTTAACAGTGATGCCATCTGAAAGACAAACAACAGAAAATAGTAAGTATAAGGTAAATTATTAATTTCAAAATGCATTATAAGAAAAGCCACTCACTAGAAAATGCTGAGGTTTTTAAAATAATTCAATTGTCTTTTCTAACTGCTTAGGTTGTGTGATAAAACAACTACGGGTTGAACAGGTCTGCCTCTGATTTATACATATGGCAACAATCTTTTGAGCACAGAGCATAAACAGGGTTGCCTAATTAATTAACGTTATGGTAAGCACAGGGTATTTCTGGTCACCAAAATCTTGATGAACTTTGTGAATAAAAACTTTAGTGGAGGAGTTTCATGATCTCAGACCTTTATGTTCATGAATGTTCATGAACACAGATGCGCCATTCAAAGTTAATGCACAATCAGAAAATGGCAATGGAATTTACTAACAGCGCCAAGAAAGCTCTCACCCAGTTGTGGCATCACCCTGTTCCCTTTGCTTGCTCAATGGCATGCACTTGTGAACAATATTTATTATATAGAGCAACTAATTGCCCTGTAGGGGGCAGATGGTCCATTTTGAGCTCCGCTGGAGGCCTTGGGTATTTTATATCTCACAAGAAGAGGATTTCTTTGTACCGTGATTATGTATTATCTAGGCCAGCTTTTTGAGTGTTAGGAGGCAGTGGGGCTGTTAATTGGGTTCTAATCCACTGTTGGACCACATGTAATAGTTCTTGCTGAGTTATTTATGGGAGGAAATGTTTGGTATTACTCGACAAGTGTCTGCCAGCTTACCTTCCTTTTGGATATCTAAAAATAATATATTATTAGTAATGATTTGATATATGACAATGGACTATTTGGCCCCTCTTGGGGTTTCCCACTTTTCAATGTATGATTCCTTGCTGTATTTTTACTCTCTCTGCAAATATAAATAAAGAGTATAAAAAAAGAAGAAAATGGCAATGAAAATACCAGGTTTTCAGTTGGTTACCAGGATTCCATGGCCATGTGTCTATTCTTTAATAGAGCCTGGGTTAAAAAAAGTACCACTGCCAACCGATCGTAAAACTAATATCAATGGGCACTGTTAAATTTTAAACTGCAGACTGGGACGCTTTTCTTGTCTTGCTAACCGAGATTTTCTAACAACTGATATCGGGCAGTACCACCCTCCCCAACCACATGCTGCAAAAGCATCCACTTAGTAGCAAAATACATATTTAACATAAAGTAAACATTTTTTAGTCAAAGCAATGTAATAAAATCTCCCAGATCTTTTAGGGTCCCACAATACCCCAAACACCAGCCAATGTAGTAGCTGCCACAAGCCTTCAGTGCATCTCCATGTATGGGGAATGCAAGTAACAAGAGCCATCACTGCTCCTCGACTTGCATGGCTCCATCCTTGTCACCATTGCCCTGATCGACTTGTCAAAATGTAACCCTGCTCAATACACCAGCCCAAAAACGAAGCACCAAAACCAGGGAAAAGCACAGAAATGTATGTATTTCAGTAGCTTTACTTTTCTTTTCCTGCCAGCTCGATCTACCTCCCTGCATGCTAAGCTCTGGGAGCTTCTGTCCTGTCTCATCAGCTGCATAGTGCATCCACCCACCCATCAGCAACCTTCTTTTTTTACAGCAACAGAATCTCATGGGACAAAAGTCCCTAGCTGAAAGAAACACAGTATTCTAATGCAGGCACAGGAACTATTTTACTACAAAGTAAATGAAACAGTTAAGATTTTTAACATTTAAACATAAAAATCATTTTTTGAAAAACATATAATACAGTGGACCATTTTCTAAGCACAATAATATCCTCCAGGGTGAGTGGTATTGTGCTGTACTGGACCTTCCAGGTGCTATAAGACCCACTGCCAGCAGAATTGGGCCTCATTACACCCCTGGGTGGTTTAGTATAGCACAATACCACCCACCCTGTCTGGTATTATTGCTTACTTCATGAACACTCATGAACAGTTTAGCACAAACTTGGTGAATGTTCATGAGGTGAATTAATGGACTGTCCTTGAATAATTCATGAACATTCATGAATGGCTCATGATAATTTCAACTGGGCAGCTTGTCTTGATGGGTTCCGCAGATTCTGTTGAGTGTTTCAAATACCTTGGAATCACTGAGATCCCTCATTAGATTTTTTTCTCCAAATTTCCACTGCTGCAAGTCTGTAAACTTTAAACTAGGACTAGCCTATAAAGTCAAGCATGTACTCATACAAATGCCAGACTAGCATTTTGTAAACAGTGTTCTTCTGACTAGCTAGAATTATGGTCTCTAATTATTCCTTAATTCCTTAAAGAGTAGCACGCTAAAGTGTGGACTGTATTAATTAGGGTGCTTAATACTTTTGGGCCTGATATTCAAAGATTTCACCTGTACTAACCTGTTTAGCATGGTTAGGGATGGGTGCTAACCTGAGCTTGCATAAGCATTCCTGGTAGGGCCATATTCAGAGGCCCTGGGATTGCCCTCAAAACCTGGCAGCACCAAGGCACTAAAATACCACTGCACCTATGCAAATGAGTGGATCTCTTCATACATACCAGTGTAGTGAGATATTCAAAGGTTTGCAGCAGAGGAAGGGTGGCAGTACTGCAGTTGCCCACCCCTGTTCTCCTGTTTGAGCTCTGTATACAATTCCTTGGTAGTCCAGTGTGTCCCCCCACCCCTAGGCAGCCATTCATTCATTTTAACATATTTCCTGGTGGTCCAGTGTGTCCCCCCACCCCCAATCACCTATTCATTCATTAAACATATTCTGTGGTGTTTCAGTGTGTCCTCCCACTCCCACTCTCTGGTTCACTCATTCTACCATATTCCCTGGTGGTCCAGTGTGTTCCCCCATCACCTATCTCCAGTTCACTCATTTTAACATATTCCCTAGTAGTCCAGTCCAGTCCTCCTTCTCTTGTCCAAACTTTGTAAACTATTCACTGCTGGTTTAGTTGTTCCCCACCCCCTTGCTTCCCCAGTATTCATACAGATAGCACATCCTGGTGGTTCAGTGCCCCCCCCCCCAAAACAGCCACCATCCTGGTCCACCTGCTGATATCCCACCTCCCCCATCTTATCCTGGTGCCCGGATGTTCCTATCAGCTAGATATAGTGACCGACATAACCCTCCTCACCTCCTTGGCCATCCGCTGTGTGAGCTGTCTGTGAGTGCGCATACTGTAGAAACAACTGTACATGCAGTATAATCATATTATAATCACATCAGGCATTTAAGTTTTAAAAATAAATAGAAGTTGAATCTAAAATATTATTTTTTCACTTTGCAGAAAATTAGAAAAAAACCCGAGGAGGAACTGGATCATGTCAGCTGCACTTTGAATATTTGAATAAAGGGGAAAATTGTCTAACCAGGAAAGGCACACTAAGTTGAAGCTTGTTTCCAGGTGCAACCTGGGAGCACAAGGATGTTAAGTGACCTGCTTAGAGTCACACTGTATGCAAGTGGGGGCTGATGGAATTCAAACCCAGGTCTCTAGGTATGCTGCTCAGTGCCCTTAACCACTACATTATACTGCCTCATGACCTTCTCATACTTCTTATGTTAATATGTCTTCTGATAGCATTCTTTAAAGACTAGTACACTGCCTGCAATTAATAATAACTTTCAAAAAATTAGTCAGCTGTTAGTTTTTTTGTGCAGTGAAGTATTTGTTCTTCTCCCTTTTGCTAATTAGAAGATATTCTATCTGACAGTACTAGGTGTGATGAGTGGAACAGAAGTCTCCTTGGAGGTTGACATGTACTTCCTTACATGTTCACTGAGAAGGTTTCTCCCATACCTGAAGGCAATGTGTTCCACAGCATTGGTGCTGCCAACCTGAATGCACAGTCACCTAAGGAAGGTATTTTTCTTCCAGGGGGAGTTGCTATTTTCTCCTAAGTCCACTCCCCCTGGAGTTAATAATCTTTATTTTGGAGGGTGCGGGGTGCTTCACATGCATAAAAAAGTTTATTTATTTTTTTTCTTATGAAATAAGTGACCGTCACTATTTACAACGGTCAGTGTCACTTTGTGTGTTCTGCAGTCTTATAGACTTGCTGTTATCACATAAAACCCTTTGAGGCATGCTGCCTCTTCGTCGGGTGGGGGGCATGGCTAGTTGCTTCAACACCAAGTAACACTTCTTAAATATCAGTTCATGTATATTAATTTCTGCATTAACACAATAGATCTGCCAACATTGTTTCATTTCATCATTTTATTATCATCAGGGTTGCTTGAGTGCATGTACCTCCACCAATACAGACATCACACACTAAGTATTTACATATTAAATGTTAAAACATTATAACACTAGTACTACAATTTCAGCTAAACCTAAGTTTCAACATTTGCTGCAAGGTAAGCTTGTGTGCACGGTTGTTTTTCTTTGAAGTACCCAGACCATGCAGGGCCTTGTAGATCTACAAGCACATATTGAAACTGATGTGACACCAAGTTGACAGCTAGTACAGTGCAGGTCACATAGCACTGGCATAATATGCTAGGACTGGGAGGTCTCTGCAATCAGCAAGGCTGTTACACACTGCACTTGTTGCAAGTGACTCACCAACCTTAGAGATAACCCTTGGTAAAGGGCATTGCAATGGTTCAGTCTAGATGTGATGAAGTCATGTACCAGTGTTATCAGATCACCTGGTACAAGACAGGACTTGATCTGGGCAATGTTTTGAAGATGGAAAAATCTATTGTGGACTGCCACTGACACTTGATGTTTTAGTGTCAACTTGCAGTCCACAATGACCCTTAGATTCCTCATTTTATCCACAGCTCTGAGCATGATCATTTACAGCTGGTAAAACAGCATCAACACCATTCATTGCTGACCCATGCAAACCTGGTTCTACTAGTAACAACTGCATTTTTGATGAGTTGAAACTAAGTCAATTGGCAGTCATCCAATCATAAATTTGCAAAAGAAAAACATTAAGTCACAAGACTTCTGCATCCCTGTTAGGTGCACAAGATATACAACTGGGTATCATCAGCATAGTCATGAAAACCCAGCTGATAGCCAACATGTAAATCACTCAGGAGAGGCCCAGCAGGACCAAGATTGAATGAACTCGATAATCCCTTGGCAGGAGAAGAACTTGAAACACATTAACAAGTGCAGTCTCTGTCCTGAAACTGGATTGAAGAGGCTCAAAACTGTCATACTGTTCCAGATGACACTCCATCTTTTCCCCTACCAACTTTTCAGTTACCTTCCCCCAAAAAAAGAAGGTTTGATACAGGCCTGCAATTTCAGAGAACATCATGGTCCAATGATGTTTCTTCAGGAGGGTCTCCGCACTGCCCTATTCAGTGCAGAAGAGCCTGATAATCTTAACAAAAACTGAACTCAAGGTCTCTCAGCATTCCACCAGAACCCAGACAGGCCCTGGATCTAGTGTACAGGACATAGAGCACAGCCTCAGCATCACATGGAAGACCTTGACCTCCAGAACTGGCAGTGGCATAGGTGGAGGGGTGCTCAAGGTGTTCAAACACCTCCTGAAATTACCCCAAAATCTTTGTTCAAGCCACTGCTCAGGTGCCTGCCCAGTTTTGTATATGGGATGCCTGTTATCCTGTATTTTAAGGTTGGCTGCTAAAGAACTCAAAGTCCCAGTTTTCCTAGTGGCTGGCACCACAGTGAGCATGCGTGAGGGACCATGACTTGGGGTTGAAGTGGGACTGGGGACGTCAGAGAGAGGGAAGCCTGGGATTAGCATGCCATGCTCTCTGTGTGCCACTGTTGCAAGTTGCATCCATCCATCCATTGTTGTGCCATGCAAGATTCGTGCTGATGCAGAGTCAGAGTGAGTAACACTTTTATGGTACTCTGCAGTGGGCGCCTTTTGAAGGGGGTGTTGGTTTGGCCTGGCTTGGTGGTTTCTCCATTTTCTCCAGTCCTCCTGTCCTGCACCATTTATGAAAGCCTCCTGCAGTCTGTTCATTCATAGGCAGATTCTTGGGAGAGGGGAGGGTATTCATTTAACTGTAGTACTGCTAAAAATGCTTGCTAACATTATAGATATACAGTATTTGCCATTATTGAATGAAATAAATACATGACTCTAGTCTGAAATTCACATGGCTAATAGTACTAATGAATTATTTTGCAATGTCAGATCACACAATAAAGTTGAAGGAGTGGTCCTGTATATTAGAGTAGGGGTGCCGCTACATGCCTCTCTACTTCAACTCACCTTTACTGACAATTTACTTTGTGAATGTAGCTGAGCTCTCTGCAGGGACGGCACAATTACATGGTCTGCTAGTGTGCATCCATTCCATAGGTGGGAGGGTCCAGGAACAGGAGGACTTGAGGACCAGCTTCAGTCTGTTAATACCATTAGATTCTAGTCCACTGAGTTGCTAATACTGCCTGGGTGACCTGAATCTGAATTTGTACAAGAAACAACTCTATATGTATTAAACAGTGTAAGGAGAATTAAATCTGGAACAGGTCATTCCTCAACCTACAAGGATGAATACCAGATCCTGCAGTTACACATTACTGGACTGGTTGATGGCTTACAGGGAAGATAGGGTCAGTTGGCCAGTTTGCAGATGCCTTGAGTGATCATGGCCCCCTATTCTGTGTATAGAGCACCAGAACAGCAAGACAGCTGCAAAGAATGGTATCCTTCAGGAATTACTCAAAGCTCACTGTACCCAAATTCCTGATTGATCTATACAAGGCTAACTGCTTACTCTGTAATGCCTGTACTGATGTAAAAGCAAAATATAAGTGTATCCATTCCTAGAAGATAGATTGTTCTGTTAAGGAGTAAGGTTGTCAGGACAGCAGGACAGATTAACATACTAATTGCCAGCAGATTAGGCCTTACGGTCTATCGAGTCTGCTCGAACCTCAGATCCCTAGTTGGGTGCCGTTTCTCCTTTAAAAAGTGGAATCCATGGTGGTGTGGAAAGTGGAATGCTGCAAGTTCAGAATCTTAGGGTATTAATTTAGAAAGCATCCTATTTTTTGGCGCCTCAAATTGCATAAACTTTAAAATTTCTGATGAAAATAGATTATTATTCAGGTCGCCATACCCGAAAATAGTCAATAGCCAGTTGTCCACAACAATTGCAGCTGCAGACTCTAATGCCAGCCAGAGTCTCCCACACCTCTGATTCCATGGGAAAAATGTCCCTGAAATCAGTGGTAGGAGGAACATGAGAACAAGTGTGTTTTTAGTTCAATAAAACCCCAAACCTCACCACAGAGCATGTAAACACCCCAGAGCTTCTGGGGGCCTAGCAGCCCCACAGATCTCCAGCCTTTATATAGAAGTATTTCATAGTATATTACAAAAATGTGTATAGGGTAGTTGATGGCACTGTTGATCAGCCAGTTGTCAGCAACAATTGCAGCTGCAGACTCTAATGCTAGCCAAAGTCTCCCACACCCCTGATTCCATGGGAAAAAAATGTCACTGAAATCAGGGATCGGGAACATGTAACAAAAGTGTGTTTTTTGTTCAAGAAAAGCCCCCAAACTCATCACAGAGTATGTAACCCCCCCCAGAGCTTCTCAGGGCCTAGCAGTCCCCAGACCCCTGACTTTTATATGTCCCACTTCACAAATATCATATCCAAACACTCCCCCCAAAAAAACTTGCCTACACCACTGAGAACTGGCTCAAACTCCTCACGGCCTCGCGAGTGTACCAGTTGAGGAGGCCGAATCCTTTGAGTGTACCATGGTGGCAGATGTAGGTTGTAGGATAGCTCTTGTTTACTGTCTACCTGGGGATGAGAAGCGATTCTTACAGGAAGTAGCGGACTTTGTGGTCGACATGGCACTGGAATCGCCCAGACTGATGGTTCTGGGTGACTTTAACACCTGGGTCGACGATGAACTCTCGCAATTTGGACAACACTTCCTCCAGCTGATGACATCACTGGGCCTTACACAGATTGTTTCATCTGCCTCCCACCAACACGGTCACTCTTTGGATTTGGTTTTCCTCCTGGGGATTGAGGCCTCCAATTTGGGGGTGTAACCTGTCAGTTGGCCCGATCATTACACCATGAGTTTCAACTTTTGTGCCCCCTTTTGTAGGCCTGCCCCTGTGGAGATGGTCAGTCAACGCCATTTAAGGGAGGTGTGCCCTGAAGGCCTTATGGCAGTGATTGACATCTCAGAGTTTCCTGTGGCCAGCTCGAGTCCAGAGACCTTGGTCTTGGCCTATAATAAGGCCATCTCCATGGCCCTGGACTCAATTGCTCCTGTCCATGTTCGTCCTCTCTTCCTTTGCCCTCTGGCCCCTTGGTTTGATGGGTCCCTGAGAGTTGCGGCAACTAGGGCGTGGGGTTAGGCGATGTTGGTGGAAATCCACCCTGAGGTCAACCACTTTAGATTGGTAGAGCATTATCAGGCCTCACCGATCAGCGATTCTGTAAGAAGGCAGAATTCCTGTCCAAGGAGATCGCTGCCACTCAAAATGACCAGCTCAGCTTTTCGAACTGTGGACAGGTTGTGCAACCCAACCTGTCTGCAGCTTCGAACCTTTTGCAAGTGCAGTGAGATGAGCTTGCTCGATTCTTTGCAAATAAGGTGGCCGACATCAGGTTGGAGATCCTCTGACTCGCCCTGTGGGGATGCTGGTGATCGGTGCTTGGTCACTTCACCTCTTGCTTCCTGGAGTTCTTTGACCTGCTGGGGTTCATGGATGTCATGCGGATTGTCCAGAGTATGCGCCCTACATGCTATAGGATCCGGGATCCAACCTCCCTGATTATGGGATGTTGTGATATTATCGGCCCAATCCTAGTACAGATAGTTCAGTGCTCCCTTGATTCGGGTGAGTTTCCAAGCTCCCTGAAGGAGGCAGTGGTAACACCCCTCCTGAAGAAAGCTTCTTTGGACCCAGACTCTCTGGCCAAGTACAGACCAAACTCAAACATCCCCTTTATAGGGAAAGTTATTGAGAAAGTAGTGGCGGTACAATTGGAGAACCACTTGACCATCCATAACATCTACAAACCTCTCCAGTCTGGTTTTTGAAAGAGGCAAAGAGGCATAGTACCGAGACCACAATGGTTCAGGTGCTCAATGATCTCCTGATGGAGAGAGATCAGCGATGCTGTTCCATTCTGGTGCTCCTTGATCTCTCTTCAGCTTTTGACACTGTTAATCATGGGGTATTGCTTGGGCATTTGAGGTCCATATGTGGCCTGACACGTAAGGTTCTCAGGTGGTTTACATCTTTCCTTACTGGCAGAACTCAGAGAGTGGTGTCTGGGATTTTTTCCTCGGACCCATTCCCTCTGTCATGTAGGGTCCCTCAGGGCTCAGTGCTATCCCCCATGTTGTTTGCAGTGTACATGCTGCCCCTTGGAGACATTGTAAGATGGTATGAGCTGAGGTTTCACTGCTATGCTGATGATACCCAGCTCTACCTGTCTTTTGCACCTGACTAGAATAGTGCACTCTTGATGTTTAACAACTGCCTTGCTGAAATCCAGGACTGGATGAATTTGAGCTGGCTAAAGTTGAACATGGGAAAGACTGAGGTGATGGTTGTAGACCCGGGTCACCGGATAGAGGGGTTGAGGACTGGTCAACCCTCTGAAATTTATCTAGGGGCTCCCAGATCCTTACCTCTGAATGGGTGCAAGACCTGGGGGTGGTGCTTGATGACGGGCTGACTTTACGATCTCAGGTGTCAGCAGTCGTCAAGTTGTCCTTGTACCATCTTAGGAACATCGCCAGGATCAAGCACCTTGTTCCATCAGGTGATCTACCTACATTGGTTCATGCTTTTGTGACCTCGCGCCTTGATTACTGTAACTCCCTTTACTTAGGGCTTCCTGGAGTTGATATCGATTGTCTGTAGCTAGTGCAGAATGCTGCAGCAAGATTGTTGATGGGCATTTCTTGAAGTTCTCATATCACTCCTGTGCTGTGCACTATGCACTGGCTGCCGATTCGGTGGCGGATCACCTTTAAAGTCGGTTTACTGACTTACAAAGCCCTACATGGACTCAGCCCTGACTACTTGAAAGAGCTTTTTGTTCCCTATCGCCCCAAGTGACAGCTCCATTCAGCCAACGAGGGGTTGCTGGAGATCCCGAGGGTGTCTTTGAAGTCTTCTGGGACCTGTGCACTTATGTACGTGGCCCCTACCCTCTGGAATTCTTTACTCCGTTGGCTGCAGGAGTGCATGACAGTGGGAGGCTTTAAACAGGTGCTAAAGACTTTTTTATGGTGCCAGGCCCTTGATGGCACCGAATAATGAACCTCGCCAGATTTTTATTATTGTTTCGATTGTATTTACTCATTTTATTACTGTTGTTTTAACTTTCTGTAAAGTGTCTTGATACTTTGAAAGGTGCTTATGTGAAATAAAGATTTATTATTATTAAATGTCTCCTAATGAAGAGGAGTACTTGCACCCCTCATCAAATGGGTACTACTGGCCCATGACAGGCCACTTGAGGAGATCTCAGCCTGGATGGAGAAAACCTTGTTGAGGAAGAATTGCTAGAACTCCTTATATTTATCTGCAGAGAAAAACACTACCAGACCCTAGACATGTAGGATTTAATAATCTGTCTACACTGTGAAAGAGCTGAGCCAGTCTGTTTCTCCTGTAGCAATCACTAGTGACAGAAATGCTGGTATTTTCAGGGTGAATGCCTACAGGTACTCACTATAGTAAGTTCTCACTGCCAAATTATCATCTGCTGACTTTAGATGAGTAATTTCAAACTTATTTGGGTTCAAATTCTGACATTTTATTTTTTGGGGGACATTTTGTGAAAATATGTACCTGCCTATAATCCAGCCATCTGTGGAACTAAATATGTGCAAATTAACATGCATAAATGTCTTGGAAGTGTCACAGAAACTGCAACATTTGGGGGAATTTGGTTTAATACTTTTTAAGTTACAGAGGTTCAATTTTTTTTATGTAAATTGTTGTGATGTTTTATGAACATTTTCTAAAATCTGAAATTTCAAATGCACATTCAATGTCAATAGATCTTGGAATCTATCAAAGCTGAAGAAGTTTGGATCAGTAGTTTTGCATTTATAGTTGAAATACTGGAAATTAGTATTATGATAGCATAATAGGTAATGCCTTCTGAATTCCACTTGTGGAATTTAAAGTTTGCAAAGCACTTATCACCACTGCATCTGATGAGCTGAGTTGAGCTGTTTGCAATTCTGTAGAACCTTCCTGAATGGCAATGTTGTTTCCTTTCTATTTTTATGTTTGCTTGCACGCATGTGCAAGAAACATAGTGCCACCATACGAGTTTTCGGAGGTGTGCCTCCCCCACTTCCAGTGCCCTGCTGCCTTTTGCAGGCACGGCCGCACCATGCCAATGAATGTCGGCTCTATCTATGACAGCCGTTCAGATGCAGTGACGTACAGCTGAAAGCGAAAAACTGCTGCAGTCAGCAGTGATAATGTGTAAACAATTTACATACTGCTGTCGGCAGTATGCAAAGTGCCTACATATCAGCACTGCATTGAAACAGCTGTCATAGACAGCTCCGCCCGTAACAAGTAGCATGCTGGGAACCCACCCACAGCGTGCTCATCACTTCCCACATTGTATGGCCGACAGGTGCCCACCTCCGTCAGCTCTGCTGCGCCCCCAACAGACCTTCCAGGTGCCACGCTGGGAGCCCACCCCAGTGTGGCAACAGTCAATAAGACCAACAGGGGTGCATAAACCCTTCAGCTCCACTGTCTCCCCAACAGACTTCCAGGTGCCACAATGGGGGCCCACCCCAGTGTAGCAAGTCCTTAAGGCTGACAGAGGTGCCCAATCCCCATCAGCTCCACTGAAACCCCCAACAGACTACCAGGTGCCACGCTGAGCCCACCCCAGCGTGGCAGCTGATCCATATAGCCGACGAGGGGGTGCCCAATCCCCTTCGGCCCACTGCCCCACAAACAACTTCCAGCTGCCATGCTGGGAGTCCACCCCAGCGCACAAAGTCCTGTGATGTCTTTAAAAAAAAGACATGTAAGAAAACAGTCCTCGCTGACTGCTTTGACCCCTCCCAACCCACGCCCACCCTCTGAGTGCCCCACCTCCCCACACCCCACCTCACCCCATACTTACCTCCAGAGGCTGGTGCAATGATCTTTGGTGGACGGGAATGCGCCTGAACTCTTCAAAGCCAATCGCGAACTGAAGAAATGCAGGTAAAGCTGAATAATGGCATAAATAGGTTTTTTTCAACTTTGGTGTGTATCTTGGACATTTTGGGAATTTTTTCACCAAATTTTCAACATGATGTTCTTGGGACCCCACCTCATGAACTCAGTCACTGTCATTTTATTATTTAGTCCGAAATGTGATTTTTAGGTCACTGCACGGAACCACCTTTCAGGACTGATTTATGAAGCGACAGTGTCACAGTTCATGAGGTAGGCCCCTAAAAATCAGATGTTGAAAATTTGGTAAACAAATTCTCAAAAGGACTGTTTTTATCAGCTGCTATAGGTTCCTACGACACTCTGTGTAATTTTGGAGAATTTGTAATATTTTCACTCCAGATTTTCAACATTGCCATTTTAGCACACCTCCTTATGAACAGTTACAGTTGTCATTTTTCACATCTCGCTCAAAATGTGTTTTTGCACATGTAGTGCACATCTGCCGCCGGTTTGCAAATAAATGTTTGGGACACATTAGGAAAATCACAGTGACACTGTTCATGAGCAGAGGTGTTAAAATGGCTATGTTAAAATTTTTGAAAGTTCATAATATATCTGTGATGCGGCGCGGCATTGTGTAATTTCCATGCACCGTGAAATTCAGAAATTTGTAATATTTTCAGTCCAGATTTTCAACATTGACATTTTTCCATACCTCCTTATGAACAGTACATCTGTCTTTATTCACACCCTGGCTGAAATGTGTTTTCGAACTTCCAGCTCAGAATAGCGCGGTTGCTGTTGGAAATTAGTGTTCAGGATAGATTAAGAAAATTACAGTGACACTGTTCATGAGCAAAGGTCCCAAAATGCCTATGTTGAAAATCTGCTGTAAAAATCCTCAAACTAATTTAATTACGGGTGTACATTGTGCAGTTTCTATGCACTCTCATGACTTCACCAGTTTTTTTTATATT
Source organism: Neoceratodus forsteri (assembly GCA_016271365.2). Taxonomy (NCBI): domain Eukaryota; kingdom Metazoa; phylum Chordata; order Ceratodontiformes; family Ceratodontidae; genus Neoceratodus; species Neoceratodus forsteri. The sequence goes on along the minus strand of CM057449.1, from coordinate 1,266,397,519 downwards.
TTCACTCCAGATTTTCAACAATGCCATTTTTTACATCTCCTCATGAGCAGTACCCCTGTCACTTTTCACATCCTGTTCTAAATGTATTTTCGAACCTGTGGTACCAAATGGTGTAGTCACTGTGCAAAATCCCCTTTCGCCTAACAAAGTGATAGTGTCACTGTTCATGCGTAAGGTCACAAAAGCCCATGTGGAAAACTTGGAGTAAAAATACCAGTAAATGCCCAGGATGTTAGGGTTTTCTACCATAATGCCCTACCCTGTAGGGACTGATAGGTGTCAGGGGTGTTACTTGGGATTGTCGACAGTAAAGCTCAAGCCATTGTACCCCCCACCCCCACACTCCAGCCAGTGACAAGCATCGGGGTGCCGGGGTGTGCCTTGGACCCTTTGCCCCCAGAGTTCACCCCATTCTCCTATACTGCACCCATTTCAGTGTATTTCCTTATGGAATGAGGTGAATGTAAAACCCAAATACCCCAAGGCACACCTTGACACTTGGCAGTGTCTGAAGGGTAGGGTGAGGTGAAATGTTGTGACCGTCATGGGTGACAACCCAAAGGCACACCTCAATGCCTGTCCATCTCTGCAGGGTGAGGGTTGAGTTGGTGTCAGTTCAATACTGCATCTGTCTAACTCCTGCACTTCCACTACTAATGCCAGCAAGCAAACATTCGGCATTGACAAATGCAAATGCTTGGTTATATCTCTTAGCTTGACTCAGTGGACCTGCTTTTTTTTTTTATTTATCCTTTTGGTAACTGAGCAAGACCCATTAGGCACACGTGCCTGTTTTTGGATGTGACCTAGGAGTACTGGGGAGGTTAAATGACTTGTTCAGAGTCACACACTATGCAAGTGGAGGTTGTGGGAATCAAACCCAGGTCTTCTAGATGTATTAAACTCATTCGCAGCTTGTTACGTTAACCTCTAGGCTATACTGCTTATGCTCCTGATATTCTCCTTGTTCTTTATAGTGATGCACTACATTAAAAAGAGTTATTGACCAGGATATTTGACCATGTTTAGTGATTGCTAAGCAAACTAGCAACTCACTGACAGCACTTTGGGGGACCAAAGCAGGGGGAGGCCACAAAATGCCATGTTGGATGGCATGGTTAGCAAGTTGCTAACCCATTTGTGTCTGGCCCTATAAATTGCTGGCAAGATTATGGAAAGAAGCTGATAATGCTTTGCCTATAGGTGCACCAGCATATTGGCAGGTTTTGAGAGGCAGTAAGTAGTCATTATCTGATATTTAGTTGTCCTTAACCTGGATCTATGAAAATTCTGGCCACCTACTAATTTTCCTGTTAAACCTATCCCATTGCTATAGCAGAAATTCATCATTCTTGGAGCACCAGTCATTTTCTTCCCCATCTACATTTCTCTGAATGCCTTTATGCCATAAACTTACAAGTGCATCAGGTTCTCAGGTTAGTCAATTTTGGGGATGTAATTCTTATATGACCTGTATTTAAGTAGGAATTCTTGTCCCTCAACTCTCCCTTGCTGTAACTGGGAGTCTACTATTTTGTACTACTCAGTTCAGCTGTTCGTTTTGTGTTGAAACCATGGCTCTAACTTCTGCCACTGCATGTTTGTGTCCCAGTGAGGGAGTGGAACAGAGAATGAGTGGAACAGAAGACTGGTGTCTTACGTGTTGGAAGGCATCAGCAGAAGGAAGCAAGGAAGTGAAGAAGCAAGGGACTCTGGCACTCAACTGAGATAGGGCACCTGTTCACTACTGTGTAACAGTCACTGATGGTAAGTGCAGAAGGTCAAAGGTAGGCCAAAACTGGGAATAGAGGCAACACCCTATCTAGGATGAGGAGTAAAAAGAAATTTAAACAAGGCATGGCAGAATACAGATAGAAACACACACAAAAAGAGGAAGACAAGAAACACCCCAGCAGTGGTAAGGGTACAAAAGTATTTCCAGGTAACACTGGGAGAAAAGAAGCTGAGAATGCTGGGAGTGGTGCAGTGTAGTGTTTGTTGGGCAACAATTTTCAGAGAGACATTCCGGAGACTGCAGTGCTGCCCCATCTGCACACACCTCTCTCAGTTGAGGGAGGAGGTCTCAAGACTCCAGGCCAAGTTGGCTAGGATTTGGGGGACCTCTTCCTCCACCCAGGGGTCTACAAATCTGCCACTGGTACCTCAGAGAATGCCAAGGAGGAGGAACAGCTTGACTATGGTGGGCTCTGGAAGTGTGGTGGTGGTGGTGGTGGTGGGACAGAAGCACATTCCTCAACTGGTACTGCTATGTAATTTCCCTGCCACTTTAGAAGGGCGGGACTGCCAGGAGGAGGCACCCATGGTAGTGACCAGGGAGGATGTGGGGACCCTCCATAGTGGAGACCACAAGGAGGGTGGTAGCAGACCCCAGAGGAGAAGGAGAAAGCAACTTCTGTTGGAGGACTCGATTGTGAGGGGGAGAGAGGCAGGTTAGGTGCCTATGCGGCACCATGGCCTGGAGGGATGGGAAGCAGATCCTGAGGATCATAAGGGCAGCAAGATGGGAGGAAGAGCTGGATGTCATTGTCCACCTGGCTAGGAATGGGGCTGAGATCATGTAGGGGGAGTTTAGGGAGCTGGGATGTGGTCTTAGACAGGTAGCTCAGTCAGTGGCTTTCACTGAGGTGCTACCTGTCTACCATGGGGGAAGGAGAGGGATCTCCTCATCAGTAGCTTCATCTCATGGCTGAAGGAATGGCACAGAGAGAAGGGGGTTGGCTACTTTGGGGATGGGGGACCCACCTGGGAGGATAAGCTCCTATACAGGGGTAATGGTCTGCATCCATCTCGGAAGGGAACAGCAGCCCTCAGTGGATTGCTTAAATGTTACTTCAATGAACATTTAAACTAGTTGATGGAGGTGCAGAAGGAATCAGGGAGGCAGAAACTACCCCCCCCCCACAGGCTGAACCTGAGGGGAGAGGAATCCCCCAGGGTACAAATTAATAAAGGAAGCAGGGTGATAGATACAAAGGGGGAAGAGAAAGGAAGCATTAAAAAGTGCTGGGAAGGAGGCAGACTAAAGGAAAAGGGGGCAACAAGCAGAGTGAAAACAAAATCTGGAAGGCCACATGTATGACTGTTAGAGGTCTAGGAAAGAAGATTCCAGACCTAGAGGCCATAATGGCAGAGGCCAACCTGGATAGTGTGGCTATTACTAAGTCATAGTGCACTGAAAATCATGATTGGGACATGGCAATAGCAGGTAATTCTCTGTTCAGGAAGAACCGGTTGGAAGGAAAGGAGGGAGTGTGGTGCTTTATGTGAGGGAAAGCATAAAAGTGATGGAGATACAGAGAATACAGTGGGGAGGCAGAGGTACTGTGGGTCACCCTGGAGATGGAGAATGGAACCACTGTTTGCACTGGAGTGATCTACATGCCTCCAGAACAGGGGAAAAAATTAGATAAGGTACAGGTGGAAGCCATTAACAAGATAGCAGACAAGGGGGAGGTGCTGCTGGTGGGGGACTTCAACCTGCAGGATGTAGATTGAGCCCCTCAGCTGTGGCTTCAGCTAGAAACAGGGACATTCTGGATTCTCTGGCTAAATGCCTCAGGGATGATCTGGTGGGGGGGATAACCTAGGTGTGGTGGAGGAACAGTGGACAAAGCTACCAGGGAGCATAGAAAAGGCAACAAACCACTAAAATCCAAGCTACGTGACCACAATCCCCAGTGCATGGTGGTACTCACAAGAAGGGGGTTTCCTACCCCTACAGAATCACAGTCCAAAGATCTCATGACACAGAGGGATTCAAAGCACAATTCAAAAACCCAAGTGAGAAATAAATGCAAATTTATTCTGCACTAATGCAAAAATTAGCAGTGCAAAAATTTCACATTGATAATATCTGACAAAATGATACATGTCGGGGACCAGACATTTAATTATTTCCTAGGTATATATTGTATTATTTCATACTCAACTTTTATTCTTTAAAAAAAAGGTTTGCGGCCCCACTGATCATTAAAACCAGTCCAGCTCTCTTGTAAACCATGCCCCCTGATGAAAACTTGCATGTAAGTTGAAGTGCTGGTGCAACTGGTAGGCAGCTCCATCTGCACCGACCCTAATGTGACATTTTTGCACTGTAGCTTTTTGCATTGCACAATAAATTTGCATTTCTTTCTCACTCAGGTTTTTGAATTGTGTTTTGAATCCCTTTGAGTCACGAGATCTTTGGACTGTGATTGCGTAAGGGTAGACAACCCCCTTCACGTGAGCACCACCTAGCACCAGGGATCACAGTCTCATAGCTTGATTTTAGTGGTTTACTTTTGACATTGAGACTGCTGATTATGGATGCTTTTCAGTGGCGCTTGAAGGTGTGGTGGGATTGCTATGTGCTTGAATTATGAGCTGCCTGAAACTGTTTCTCCTGATAGGAACCCAAGTTAATAAGGAAATGCAATAAGCAGAATCTGCACCAGCTCAAGAGGAATACAACTGGGAGAGGATGTCAAGCATAGCAAGCAAATGATAGCAAGCTCAGGAGAGACTTCAGGGAACGGAGCCACAGCCATCCATCTCAGGTAACATAAAACAGGCATTTGTCAACTTGGAAAAGTTACTTTGCAAAGAAATCAACATCACTTATGTAACCCCAGGCCGGTATGCCGTTTGTATCTGACAACAATACCAGGTGGGCTGGGTTCGGGAAGGAATAGTTCACTCAGCACAAAGGCAAGGTTTGGCTACTCTGCACCGGGGCACCCAAGTAACTCCGAACACAGGAAGCAATAACTGTAATGTCCAATACCAGAAGTGGGATTCTGAAGTGTGGCTTTTATTCACATCCAAACAGAATAAACAAAGCATAGATGGACCCCCACGTGGCTACACTCATGGTAATGCAGATTAAAAGAGACCAGAACACATCCTTATCACTTTAGCCCTCAGGCTCTACCACAGACTGGGCACACAGCCCGGACTTGTACACTGCTTTGGGTTACACAGCCCAAACTTGTACACTGTTCTGGGTTTTTCCTAGCTCAGCTCCCTTGCCAGCCACTTGGACACCTTCCATACTTCATGGAAACATTTTCTGGTGGCTCCCTAAACCACCTAAGAGCACCATGGCTCCATCAGGGAATCTTCCTTTCAATTTCACATCTGGGTGCTTTCCTCGGCACTGGCCAAGTACCTGAGAGAAAGCAAAAGGTGTCTCAGAGCAAATCCGTAGAGGTGAATTTGGTTATTACTGATGGGAGGCTCCCACCTCTTACTCCCACAATTCATACTCGGCCATTTCTCTGGACAGTAAACACCCCCCCTTGCAGACTGTCTCTGATACCTTGCACGGGGCCAGGGTCCTGCTACAGTAACTATTGGGGGTTCATTCTCAGAAAAAGTGAAAACAGCACAGTGCCTCCCCCAGAGTAATATATCAGTGGTCCAGATATCCACTTGGCACAGCCCACCCTGGGATGCTGTGCCTACTCACCTCCCTTACCAACCACTTTGCACACTGTGTCCCCAGTACCTTGTCCCTCCATAAAACATATATTACAGCAATAAGTGCATGCAATGAATTTCACCAACACAGCAGATTCAAACACCAAATTCACAGCTTTATTTGGGGGTAGGAAATAGGGAAAGGGATACTTGGATGTGGGATTGCTGCAAAGGCAAAAAGCGTTAGTGAGATGTACAATTTTCAAACCTGTGAGCCCATAGGCCAAGCCGTCCCCCACTGGTACCAGTGCCCCTGAATTATCCCTAGGGATACCTACAAGTTGCAGGCCTGATTGGTGCCATGGGGTGGCCGGCTCATGGAGCCCTGAAACAGTGAAGCTTGAAACTTTAAATTGAACAAAACAATTTCCCCCTTGACCCTTCCTAGGAACCAGGTCCTGGGTACTCACAGTTAGTTGACCTCTGTGCTAAGGAAAAGTGGAGCTCCTCAAATCCTAGTACAGCAATACAAAAACAGGCCAGCCAGGATCCCTCTGCCCAGATGGAGCTTGCTCCAGGATCTTGCAGCTGGTCATCTTGATTGCAGTTTTGGCCGCTTGTCACCTTCAGCCACTTCTGGCCCAGTGCAGAGCACGGTGGCAGGACAACACCAGCCCCAGAAGGCCTAGACTGGGGAGTGGCTCCACAGCCCATCTCCCTGATCAGAGTGCCCCAGCACTTGGGTGCAAGACCTGGTACCTCCTGAGACTGTGAGTCCCACTTGGGAGGGGTTAGAGAGTTCCCTCTTGGCTCTGGATGAGTACTCCCAAATGGTGGGGGTCCTCCTGTAGTCCCTGCACTGAACTCTCACAAGGAAAAGTTATAGACAGTCACTCCAATGAAGTCCAGTGCTAATTTTAACAGGTGCTAGCCTATGATTCAGTCAGTGTCAATGCAATTCAGCAGAGGGGGATTCAGCAACAACAGCTCCCCTGCACTCCAGTCCACACTTTCAGTTTAGCAGTGTCCAAACTCTCTTACCCAGCTGCAGCAAGTCTACCAATCTCAGCCACTTTAACCAGTTCACTCAGGACACACATAATTTCTGGCTAGCACTTCATGACCTGAGACATTCTGCCTCTTTCAAGAAAATGCAGTCACAGTCCACGTAAGCCAGAGACCTCGCAGCAGCAACTGTAAAGCTCAGATAATCTGCTCAGTCTTTTTGGTTAACCCAATTTCCCAGTGCAGGGTATCTGCCACTTTTAGTTTCTCCCAACACTCATTCAGCCAACTTCTCAGTACCTGGGGAAACAAGATCTCAGTTTAGTCTCTCTTTCTGTCTTTTCCCTTTCACAAACAAGTCCTGCTTCCAGCACCTGGGGGATCCTTCAGCAAACACACACTTCAGATTAAAGGCCTTGAAGTCCACAGTTTGCTCTCACATCACAGTCCTAACTCATACAGAGCCCAGCAACAGACTCCTGAAATCCCAGAAAGTCCCCACTGTATCAGCCAGAATCCCAGTCCTCTGATTAACTGTTAAAGCCTTTCAATAATCAACATCCATAGTGATCAATATTTTTTGCTCGTTTATTGGGGCATGATCTCGGCGCCAGCATTAGTCCCTTCCTTTTCCCAGGAGTCCCTCTGTCACTGTTTGTGGGAGCCTAGATCACTGACTGGCTAAAATGCAAGGGGTTAGGGGTCATAAACATATCAGCCCTCATTCAGATTAATGGAGTTCATTCCCATTTATACAGGTCTCATGGTGGTGGCCCCAACTGTTTTGCTGTCACTGCTGCCAAAACTACATCCCCCAGGTGGCAGATAGCATCCTCATTAATATTCATGAGGGATCATGAATAAGGCATGAGACCATGAATAATTCATGCACCCTCGCTATTGTCCAACAGTCAACTCTGAATTCAACCCCCAGGTGGCTCCTCGGCCCTCCATTAGCCCAGGAGAGGTACTGGGACCCTCAAACCACCTTCCATACTCCCACAAGATTGCAGGGCAGAACATCAAAGGGCCCGAAGAAGCACCAGCCCAAACAGACCTGCCAGCAGCTTGCAACCATGGAAGTATACCCAACAGGGCAAACAGCAGAAACTAAGGGCCAAAATGGGGCATTTACGGAGGAGAGATCGTTCTTTGCGACAGAAAGCTCTTCGAAAAAAGTGATCAGGTGCAAGTCAAAAGGTCCCATATTCCCCCCCCCTTTTTTATACTTTTTTTTTCCCTTGTCCTCCTAGGAGGCAAAATATGATTTGATGTCTTGTCTTTTAGTGCTAATTAGATTTTTATATGTTTTAGAAAGATGAGAATTTACAAATGGATTTAATTTTTGGTATTGATTGGGCAATTTACAGAGATTGTGTATAGATTGTATTACTATAATTTATTTTCTCTCTTTTTAATTATGTCTTGTGTAAAACTGTGTGTGAAAATTACAATAAAAATCTGATTTAAAAAAAAACCCAAGGAGGAATTGATTAAAGCTGCATGTGAGTGTTGAACTAAGTTCATTAAACTAATTATCAAAGAAGACGATGAGAAATATGCAGAGCTCCTACCTGTGATTAGAGCAGTGAAGGACACAGTACTAAGTTTTAAAGGGGACAAGCAGTACACAGAATTAGATCCCACCTTAAAAAAAGAAATTGAATAAATATGAAAAAGAGATAACTCAAAGGACAAAAATACTAAACTTAATAGAGACCAGGAAGATTTGGACAAATGTATAGCACAGTGGTTTAAGGCTCTGAGCTGCAAATCTGGTGACATCCAACAAACCAGACCTGGGTTTGAATCCTATAGCTTCCACTTGCATACTGTGTGATCCTGGGCAAGTTACTTAACTCCCAGGTCGCTCCTGTAAAAAAGCTTTCAGCTTAGTGTGCTACTCTTGGTTAAACAACTAAATTAAAAAAAAAAATGTGAAATTTTAAGTTGGGGAAAGAAATTATCTAAAAGCAGAGGAAGGTCAAGAGTAAGGTTTCAAAATAATAGAATTAAAAACTGACAGAGACAGAGGGAGTCAGTGAGTGAAAACAAAAGTCAAAGTCTAAACTCTACAAAAAAAAAATTTAGACTGGAAGAAGGACACACAAACTCAGAAAAACACAAAAGAAAAATAAGGAGGGGGAAGAGAGGAGCAAAAGGAAGAAAAAGAAGAAGGAACAAATGGACAGAGGGTACTAAAAACAGGAAGAGAACCAATCATAAATAATTAACTTCTCAAGCACCCTTCTAACAGACAACCGTGTATACCAAAAAGAGACATTACTTTTGTCCCTACCCAACCTGCTAATCAGTTTCAAGGTTTTGTGGATTTTCAGCAGTTTTTTACAAAATCAAATTGCAGTATTTTTTCCATAATTAGGAGGAACTGAAAGCAGCATATAACTTTGACATGGGTATCAGAGAAGAAATCTTGGAACAAAATATGAAAAACATGAAAGATCTGGACTATCTTTTAAATGCAGTAGATTTTGGACAAACATTAAAGAATACAAGGTGGGACTTGAACCTGGACAACAACGGTGTGATTATGAATAGTGACCAGCAGGGGGACCACATGCAGGAAGAAGACATTAAAGAAACTACTGAACGGGATCTTTAAAACTTGTCAACTTTGGACTCACTGCTAAGGGTAAATGAAATTTGCCAATAGATATTACTGAGGTTATTGTTTCAGATGTTAAGTTTAAGTTTATTGCAGGAAAAACTCCATTGAGCAAGCTCATTCACAAGGAGGTCCTGAAGGTCATACACATACTATGGCACATTATACAATATGTAATACTGATAAACAAATATACAGAGTGAACAAAATGCACTAATAAGGTAATTCATGGCAAGATACAAGGATACAAGGTTACAATTATGTATATAAGTATGGGACAGACAATACCAAGTGAGGTTAAGCACTTTGTTGTTGTATAATGCATTAGATAAACAAAAAGAGGTCAAAAACTAGGAGAGGGAAACAATAATAAGGGTGGGCAGGGTAGGGGGGAAGGAGTAGGTTAGCAAGGGATACAGTAGACTGAGGGATAAAGGACTCAGTACGGCAAGGGCCATCAGAAACAATAGAAAGGAACAGACATAGGGATAAAGGGGGCTTAGTGGCAGTTACAAATATCTTTTATTTTAGATGCAATTACAGTAGTATCACTGAATTTGTCAAGCAATTTTGTGAGACTCCCTATTTATCCTTTACAAAATTTAGGGGAAAAAAATCCTCTAAAATTCTTTTTGTTACACCTACAGAAAGAGGCCAGTTCCTATTACAGTACTTAAGTGCCATCTGGTAGATTTTCAACTACACTATCAGATGAGACAACCCTCTCTTTGATTGAAGTTGATTCCACATAGAAGGGAGGGCATAAGAAATAGCATGTTTGCCAAAGGAGGTACGAGTCCTAGGTACATCGAGCAAGACAAAGTCAGTTTTCCTTAGGGAATATGGACTGCAGGAAATGCTGATTAGCAATGTTAGGTAGCATGGTAATATCTGCAAGAGCAACTTAAGGGTCCAAAGACCAGCATGGAGCAGACGTCTAGTGGTGAGATGTCAACCAACAGCTGCATACAAGTCACAGTGGTGAGTACGGTAGGGGCAGTTGGTAATGAATGTGCACGATGATAAAGGACGTCTAGCTTGCTTAGGCTTGAAGTAGAAGCTGTAGTCTATATCATATCACTGTAACCGAGTAGGGGAAGGAAAGTGGCCTGTATAAGCCTAGTTGTGTATCTCGAGGGGGAATAGAGACTTATTTCTAAAACAGAATTCTAATCTTGCTTTAATCCTCCTGGATAGTTCATCAATGTGGTCATTAAATGAAAGCTTATTATCTAACAAGATACCCAGGTATTTGAATTTAGGAATGACTTCCAAAGATTCTCCTAGTGCAGTAACTATAAAACCATTTGGTTGGTCGGGGGGGGGCAGGGGAAGTACAACGATTGAAGATCATTGCTTTCATTTTCTTAGCATTAAGGAGCAGCTTGGCTTTTATCAGATTATTTTCGAGCTGAGCGAAGTCAGCTGGTAATACATCCCTGACCTGCGATACCGTGGATCCAGAAGTATACAGAAGAGTATCATCCACAAAGAAGTGCAGTTTGGAGCTCGTTATATGGAAGTCAAGGTTGTTTATGTACAAAGAGAACAGGATCGGGCCTAGAATAGAGCCTTGGGGGACTCCTTTAACAACAGGCAGGGGGGCAGAGAATAGGCCATTCGTTTTGACTTTCTGTGTTCTCTCTGATAGGTAGCTAATGAACCACTCAGTGGTGGATGGAGTAGCACCTAAGTTGAACAGGCAGGAGACTAGAAGGTTGTGATCAACAGTATCAAATGCTTTGCTATGGTCCAAAAAAACTGCACCAGTAACCAGCTTAGCATCAGCAGCGGTGAACCAATTATTTGTTACTGTCGCCAAAGCTGTGATAGTGCAACGATTTGCACGGAAGCCTGATTGGGCTGGATTAAGCAGTGAAAACATTCAATATGAAATTTTAATTGATTATAGACCAATTTTTTGAAGATTTTAGAGAGGATGGGCAAAATGGATATGGGTCTGTAATTGTTAAGATACCATGGATTCCCTGATTAAAAAAGGGGAAGGATGTGGGCAGATTTCCAACAGGTCAGAACTAAGGCGGTAGTGATAGAGAGGTTGAAGATGTGAAGAATTTGGGCTGTGAGGTGGCCATAGCCTAGTCTTAGAAAGAAGGGTTCAAGACCATCATCCCCTGCGCTTTTACGGATATCAAGTTTAACAAGTGAGTCTTCAACTTCAACTTCTTTGTAGTTACACAAACGCAATTGAAAGGGGCAGGATGAGGTGCCGGTGGATGGGGTGAAGCTAGGCTGAGTCGTAGGATGGCTGGCATAGGGTGAGAAGTCGAACTCTAGTCTGGCTGTAACAAAATGGGAATTGAGTTCTTCTAGAATTTGAAAATTACTTTCCACAATCCTGCCATTTGCACATATCTTGGTAGGAACGGAGGGGCAGTGGGCCACCCTTCAATGGATTTGAGTGTGAATTCAGGTAACTCTAACACTTCTAATTTCTTTCAAGTAGAAGAGCCGGTAAGACAACAAAGAAAAATCCTGTTCAAAAGCAGATCAGTATCTTGCCCTGATGTCTTTAATAGGAAGGAGTATATGTGCTTTTGAAAGAACAGTTACTCATCAGGTACAGGAACTGCTTAAAAACATAGGCCAATCCAGAAGGTACAGTCTCAGGGTGAAAGGAATGTCCTAACAGAATTAACTAATAACAGTGATATATTAAACCATCAGACAAAGGGGGCAATGCAGTTATTCTTAATAAAGAACATTACAGAGAAATTGTGCTTACCCTTTTAAGTGACAGAAGAAACTACAAGGAATTAAGTACAAATTCAGCAGATATTTTTAGAAAGGAGTTCCTGCAAATACTCATCCAGGCAGTCCAGGAGGTACACATTAGTGATACTGAATTTAAGTGCATGTAGAAGGATAACCTTGTTACACCTGGATTAGATATCCTACTTAAAATCACAAAAATGTAACAAAATGTCCTGAGAGACCTGTAGTGTCAGGGGTGGGTTCTGTCACTGACTGAAATCCTAGGTGTTTATTAACTATTTCTTGCAGGATTGTTTTCACAGTCTTACATCCTACACCAGTGACACCTCAGATTTACTGCAGAAACTGGACAGAATTGAGTGGAAGGGAGGGTACATTTGGTTAGGGACAGGTATAGAGTCCCTTTACAGCTCGATATAACAACATCAGGGAGAGAGGGCCTGCAAATTCTATCTAAAGAACTATCCATCTAGAAATGAAGTACCTATTGATTTTTTGATTGTCGTTAGAATTTGTTTTGACCCTTAATGTCTTTGAATTTGTTGGGAAGTATTACCTGCAGACATGTGGCACTGCAGTGGGAGCATCAATGGCTCCAAGTTACACAAAAATCTATTTCTTGGCCTGTGGGAGATGACAGATGTACTGAATCCAGAGAGTAATCCATTTTACTCCAATGTTAAACACTGGTTCAGATTTACTGATGAGGTGGCTTGTATCTGGGAGGATAATATCTCAGATATATCTAGATTCATTCATTGGCTACACAAAAGGAAAATGAACTTGAGATTTACCTATACAGCTAACACCGAGCACTTGGATTTTCCAGATTTCACCCTACTTAGAAATCAGAAAGGCCAGCTAGAAACCAAGTGCTACAGGAAACAAACTCTGGTAAGAGCCAATACAGCTGCAATATCTTATTATTATTGATGGTGCTTGCATCCTAGCTGTTATATCCTTTGTAAATACTCATGGGGCAATGCCTGGTCTTTCAAATAAATCATTTGGTACCTGCAGTCTGCACATGATTTTTTTATTTATTTACAAAGGATATAACAGCTAGAATGCAAGTACCATTAACAGCATCATTTGCAACCATATTGGCTCTGACCAGAGCTAGTTTGTAAAAGCTTTTGACTGACTTTCTTCAAAGTACAATGGAAACACATCTTACACCTTCTCAATATGCTCTAAAACTGGACACTGTACCAAATTATGTAGGTTTTATACATGCTGAACAGCCATAGCTTTTCAAACCAGTGGTGACCTACCCCGTGGGCTGCTATTCCCACTATATATCTCATTCTTCTGGAAAAATGTTGCTTTTTGTATCTGTCAGGCAAGTACCTTTTGGAAACATTGAAAGCCTAACCCTTGACTTTTATTCTGTACCTGTTCAAAGTACTCTCAGTGTTTGCACATTGCCATTCATAGGTAGGAACATTTGAAGTGACGCAGTGGGGTGAACAATGTCCATCAGCTGGTCTTATCTCAGACTGTGAGGGCTGACTGACTCACACGCGTCAAACTGACAATTTCCTTGTGTCAGAAACTACCAAAACACCACAGAACAGTTCATTGTCCCCTGAATCCCCCCAGGAATGATGAATGCTACAACAGTTTAACTTGTTGGTTGCTCATTGGCAAATTTATTTATGGCACAAAGAGTATATTTACAACCACAGATTTTGAATTCACAATTCAATTCCACACCAAAATTTCTTTCCAAGCTTCCTGGTTCCGGCCTCTGTCCTTCTTCTGGTCATTCTTCCATCTTGCTTTCAGGGCCTGGACACTGTGAATTTGGCCCCCTCCTCCACAGCAGAACCAGGTCGGTTCCACCTACCCGGGATTTCACCCTCCAGGCCCAGACACTTCTGAATCTGGCACCTGGACCTATCCCTTCCCCGCTTTACCACCATGTCTGGTTTCTTTGTCCCCAGCCCATGTATCCTCCCCCTCCCTTCCCCCCACTCCCTCCTTTTTCTTTCTTCCCCCTCCCCATGGGCATCCTTGACCCTCCCTGCCAGGGGACTCTGACCTAGCCCCCTGGCCCAACGCTGCCTCCCAACAGTGGAAATATTGGCCCTATGCCCAGGGTTCCTAGGGCACTCAACCTGCCCTCTACTCTTCCATTTTGTGCCAACTATCCCCGCACCTTCCTTAATAAGGATGGGAGGGTGGGGAAAATTTCCAGCAAAAGAAGTCGTCCTGCCTGAGACCTGGCCTAATATACCCCTAATAGGCCAAAGGTCAGGACCCCCTTTGGGCTCCATCCCCTGGCCATTCCCTGGGGCTCTGGCCTGCCCTAGTCCTATTACACCTTACCTGCCAGATGATGTCACCAGGTGCCACACCCCTTTCCCATCTATCCCCTCTCCCCCACACCTCCCCCTCCTATGTCTCTTCCTGGTAGGGATCACTGGACAATCCTGACTGCCCTTTAGTGGCAATCCCTATTCTCCCCTGAATCTCCCCCAGGAATGATGGACGCTACAACAGTTTAACTTGTTGGTTGCTTGTTGCCAATTTATTGATGGCACAAAGAGTATATTTACAACCACAGATTTTGAATTCACAATTCAATTCCACACCAAAATTTCTTTCCAAGCTTCCTGGTTCCGGCCTCTGTCCTTCTTCTCCCTGTTTTTCCATCTTGCTTTCAGGGCCCAGACACTGTGAATCCAGCCCCCTCCTCCAGACCAGAACCAGGCTGGTTCCACCTACCTGGGCTTTCGCCCTCAAGGCCTGGACACTTCTGAATATGGCGCCTGGACCTATCTCACTCCCTGCTTTACCACCACGTCTGGGTTCTTTGTTCCCAGCCCATGTATCCTACCCCCCTTCCTTCCCCCGCTCCCCCCTTTTTCTTTCTTCCACTGCCCCTCCTCCAGCTTGCAATGGATGTGGGGGCTCCCCCGGCTCATTGCGGGTTAGTAACGAAAAATTTTTCTGACTATCTGGTTCACTAGTTCCCCGATAGGCCTTAGAAATAGGCACATGCCAAACTCTGGCAGGTGGACCCCATCAGACCTGTACACCACAGGCTGGTCAAAGGAGATGTCCTTGTGCTGCAGGTGCACCCCCCATCTCTATTACCACCCTGGCTACCCTTCTATTTAAATGCTTTCTGACTTTCTTGATCAGCCGGATGTGTCTCACGCCTCTCCAAACCCTCCAGGAGGAGATGTTGGACCTGCCAATTGTCACCCTTGGTCACCACCCTCTCAACGTCTCCAAATCTCCCATGATGTTCTGCCCCAATGCCCCCCATGACAGGCTCCCAAGATCATTGCCCCCCAGGTGTATAATAATGAAATCTGGTGTGCCTGATTGCAACTTTAATTCCTCCATCAAGGGTATGAGCTGTGCCTACCTCATCCCCCTAATGCCTTTCTACTGCACTGTGGTATGCTTCATGTCATATCTCAACTACACTCCTCTGGAGGTGGCGACCACAAACCTTTCAGCCCAATATATTAAAGAATGCCCCACTATCCAGATTTTCCTCTTGGAACCTGCCATGGAAGACAAAATAAACAGTGTGAGTTGCTGTTGTCAATACCTCACATACCTCTTATAGCAGCTGGACTTCCAACACCCCACCTTCTGTACATCCACCACTGAAGCCACTTTTTCTGCTGCTTCCATGGCTGCCCCAATTTGAAACTAATGTGGGGCAAAATTACTTGGATCCTCTCCAAGGAATGTCAGCGCCTTCTTAAATACTGCCCCTACCTGAAATCCTGTGACCGGGGAGCCATCCCCATGTCAGAACAGAATGACCCAGGCCCTCCCCCGAGCACTCCTGTATGCCTCCAGTGCACTTACGGGACAGCTGGTGGACTGCGGTTGCTTCACCAGTGACACCTGGGTCCCCCTCCCCCCTTGGTCTGTCTTGGACCTGGCCAGAGTAATTACCACCCCGTCATGTTCCCATAGGATGTCCTCAAGTTGTAAAGCCTGCCCAGCAGCCGCCTTTCGTGGGGCCACTACCTCCCCAACCCGGAATGCCCCTGCTGCCATGACCACAAAGATGGCCTGAAATAGTACCCCCTCTTGTGCTGATGTGCATACCCTCTGGGTCACCCTTAAAACCTTTTCTAGTAGCTCCCCTCTTATGGATCACCTCCTGTCCACCCTGGCCGCTTGACCCCTCTGCCACCCTGACACCATGCATTTTATTATCCTGCTGGCCTCTACATCAGGCCAGCCCCTGTCCTGGCATACCCAACTGATGCCAGCTAGGTGCACTACCATTGTGGCGTGGGCCAGCCCTTCTTCCTACATCTCCACCACGAACCTCCTTACCTGCTCGTCCTGGGCTGGTTCAGCTGGTCTCACCCGTACTTCCTTCTGAAGTACTGAAACCTTGCCCATCCTAACTCATATGCCCTCAATGAGCTAGCTGCCAAAGATCCCCGGTACAGCACCCTGGCTGTGTCCCTCCAGCCTCCCACATCTGGTCCGGTATCCTGGTCCTGTGTGGCACTGCCTGAGGCATCAGCTCCCAAAACCTGTCGAGCTGTAAATGGGAAAGACAGCCACTTTGTTCTTCAGACCTTCAATGTGCTGCGCTTTGAAAGATATATTCAACTGCAGCCCCAACAAAACCAGTCACTTGAGCAGCCTGCCCACCGTCTCTGTCCTCACCCCTTGCCTGTTGATGACTTCCACCACCCCCTTGTTATCGCACTGAAACAAGATGCGCTTCCCCTTCATCCAATAGCCCCACACCTCCAGAGCCACCCATATCGAGAAGCTCTCCAAAATGTAATATCCTTCAAAATCCCCTTTCTCCCATGATGCCAGCCAAGGCTCTGACATCCATTCCCCTGGAAGTATGCCCCCATTTCCAGAGCACCAGAAACGTCTGTGAACAGTTCCAAGTCCATATTCCTTTCCCATTCTTCTTGCCAGAATGTCACCCAATTGTAGCTATTGAGAAACTCCTCCCATACCTGGAAATCCTCCCGCACTCCTCTCGTCACATCCACCCAGTGGTGCGGTAGTCGAGCCTTCCCTGTTGCCCTTCCCAGCCTCCTTGTGAAAGCCCTGCCTGGGCTGATGGCCTCGCAGGCAAAATTAAGGTGCCTCAGCAGCTGTTGCATTTGTACCAGTGGCACCCTCCGCCTCCCCATAACCTGGGTTAGCAGGCCTCTAAGGGGCACCACCTTGTCCCTGGAAAGCTAAAAACAGCCCTTCTCTGTGTCCACTTCTATACCCAAGAATTCCAACTTATGGGCAGGGCCCTCCATCTTGCCCTGTGCCAATGGTATCCCCACCCATTGGCACATTACCTCAAAATCCCGTAACATCCCCTGCGCCTCCGCCCTGGATTCTCTGATGAGGAGAAAATCATCCCGGTAGTGCACCACCCTCCTGAATACCCACTGCACCCAGGTGCTGAATGTTTCAAAGGTGGAACATGCTACCGAGCACCCCAATGGCATGGCCTTGTCAAAATACATGCCCCCTTGAAACCGAAAACCCAAAAGGTCCCAATCCTCGGGCTGGATTGGTAAAAGCCAAAATGCTGATTCTATGTCCATCTTCACTAGCCATGCCCCCTCAGTAGCCTTGATTAGCATTATTGCCTTGTTCCAGTGAGGCATACGACACCACCCTAAGGTGATCGGGTATGCCCTTGTTTACCGATGAGCCCTCAGGGTAGGAAAAATGATGGATCAAGTGGAATTCCCCTGCCACTTTCTTGGGGACAATACCCAGAGGGGAAACCCTGAAATGTTCATGGGGGCCCCAGCGGGCCCTCCCACCCTTTCCACTTCAGATTCCTTCTCTATCTTGGCCCCACTATTTTCTCTTTTCCCTTTACTGACCCTAGAATCTTGGCCGACATCCATGCCCATCCCCTTGAAACCCCAGTGGGAAACCCCCCATTGAAACCTGCCCTGAGCAGCTCTGCTGCCTCTCTATTTGGGTAGTCTGCGGTCCATTCCTCCACTACTGCTAGGGAGATGGGAGTGCGTGCCAGCACATAACCCCATTGCCCCTCCTCGTGTTCCTTGTTAATGCCATCCCCTGGGAGTGTAGTGTTGCCCTCTCTGACTGCCCCCCAGCCCCTGCCCTGCCCCTCGGGCACCCTGAAAGGACTGCTCGTGGTACTGCCCCCATGTTGCCCCCCTCTGTCCACCTCCTGTTGGCAGTTGGAGACAAGGGTGCAACCCCCTGCACTTGGAGCAATCATGCCGAAACTTACAATTTCCCCATGTACATGTGGCCTCGTTGTAACCCCAGCATGTCCTGACCAATACGGTAGCCGTGGCCTTCCTTACTTGCTTGCATCTGGCTCCACTCACTTCCCCAGATAGAGTCCTTACCCATAACTCAGAGTGGATACAGTCCCACCTCAGATCCCCTTTGACCGCCATCCTCTTCCAGAATGCCTCATCATATTTGAGCCAACGATACCCGACTTTTTCCTTGTATGCTTCTCTGATAATGGACATGTACGTCAGTAGGGGAATGGCGAGCTCCGGCTGCTTCTCCAGCACCAGTGCGCTGTATATGATGAAGCCTCCTTGCCAGCTTTCAGTGGTCTTCCCTTTGTACTTCGCTTCCTCCGTCTTGTGGCCCACCACTGCCAGAGCCACCACCATTTCTGACTTCCCTACTGACTCCTTCTGTTTGTACTTCTTGGCCGTGTCCTTGTCCACCAGCCTGAAGATGTCGACATACTCCCCCTTCCAGATTTTCTCTTTGATTGAAACTGGGAAGTGGTCCCTGACTGAGCAGCCCGGAGGCCCGTTATACAATGTTTTGTCTGCCGCCTTGGCCCCCCCTCCCTTTTCTGCCTCAGCCCCCTTACTTTTTAAGTCCTGCATGGCCCGTTCCATTTTTTCAATCCTTGCTTCACCCATGTCCCTCAGTAGCCCTTCTAAATACTCTTTCAGGCCATTTTCATCTGAGAGATCCACGTCATTCTTACCACCATCCAGGCTCCCATCATCTGGCTCCTCTGCTTTGCTGCTGCCACTAGCTCTGACATCTGCCCCATCAGCTTGGATGCCTCTTGCATCAACTTTTCACTGGACAGTTGAGCTCGCTTAGGTGCCATGTTGGTTCCTATGTCACTATGGGCATGGGGTGAAAAACAATTGTTCAGTCGTGCATATCAATTAACAGGAATACCATCCCTTTTTTTTTCCAGGCCCTTAGAGGCCCCATGTCCCAGGCCCTGCTGGGACCATATCGGTCATCCTTTCCTCCCCGTGCCCCCATTGCCTTTGTGCTTAATAGTCTTCCATCCCCTGAAAAACTGGCCCAGAGAAAAAAACAAAAGAAAACACCCGCCGGGCCCACCCTGGCTGAGGTCCCTGCCACCTGCTCCCCTTATGCCTTATGCCCAGCTCCCACTATGCATTTTGTCTACGGCCCCCCCACTCTCCCACGTCCCCCTCAGTGGTTGGCCACCTGCTCCCCTCATGGCATGTCTGTCGCATATCCTTGTAGGTGGCTTAAATCATTCTGTGGATCATCCAGCCACATTGCTCTGTGCTCTGTGACCTTCCTCACAGCTGCGCTAGGCCCTCGGCACCTGGGCCTGCCTGGATCTCCCTGTGCACACTCCTCCACACTCCATAGTCTCTGAAAACCATAACACTCCCCCCCCACAGTCCTGAACTCTGTCCTCAAGCTAGATGGGGGCCCTTGCACCCACTCTATTTATTTCCTTTTATATTTTTTTTAGCTATATATTTCCCCCTTTCAAACAAAAGCACGCTGCCCCCAATCACCAAGTCATAGGTGCTGTGCCACACTGCCCCCCATGGCCATAATCTCACCCCACTGGTCCTGATCTGTAGGCCCGAAGCCTCAACCTGTTTGGTAGGCCTAGGAAGAGCTCCCCGTGGCTGCCTCATCCCCTGCGGCCCATAAAGCCACTGAAAAACTGGAAAAACTGTGCCATTCATCAGCTGTTTTCTCCTGAATCAGCTTCCCAGCAGCTACTTGCTGCCAAGGAACACAAAGAAAATTGCCTGCCCTAGGCCACACTGGGCCACGTGGCCTCCCAGGCCTACTTGCTCCCCACATGCACCACCACTGCGCCTTCCCAGTGGGAACATTTGGTTTTTGCTGTCCAGGTTGGTTGTTCCCTGAACTTTGAACGCGTGAGACAAACACCCGACAACTCTTCCCCCTTAGTCTCTGCAAACTCGAACAACAACTGAGCATCCATTTACTTCTGTCCGCTGCCCACGCTTGCTCCCCGATGTAAACGCCATTCAAACGGAACCAGCAAGCTTCCACTTCTCTTGCATGGTGCCCCCGCTTCTCCCCATTCAAAATGTGAGTAATGCAAAAAATGGAGCCTCCCTGCCACATGAGTGTTGCCCATGCCTCCGCCCAATCCTTGAAAACAAACAGGAAATGCCTTTATGAACAAAAAGGGGCCTCCACATCTTCTGGGCTTGCTGCCCCAAGCTTTTTCTGGCCTAAGATGCCCTGAGCCCAAGAATTTCCCTGCTGTGAACTCTGTCATCCACCCATGTATACTCGCAAAACGAGTATGCGCCTGCCCCTGCCTGCTGTCCGAGCCATCTCTCAGCTACCAAACCATGCTCCGAGACCAACCAATAAGCCCCAGCAACCTACTGTCTGCATTCCAGAAAGCTCCCACTCCTCCCCTGCAAATTCCAAAATGCTGAACTGTAGCCACTGCCAGGAGCTCTGCCTGTCGTCAGACTTTTACTAAATTAAACAACCGTATATTTCAACAAACAAAACCCCACCAAACCTGCACTCCACATGCCATTTTCCAAGGAAAAACAAATGGGGGTGCCCCAGCGACCCATGCCAAGCCTGTCCAGGCGTTTTTCACCACTCAGCACATGAGGAACAGCCAATTCAGTTTGTCCTGTTTTAAACCACTTAAAAAAGCTATGTTCATTGCATATCATTTAAAAACAGGAAAAGGAATGATCAGACTAGGTGAACCATGCTGTTTAGCCCAGGCTTTTGCTACATTTTTCCCAGTCTAGAGCCACAATCTAAAAAAGCCAGCCACCTGGGCCCACATGGCCCACAATGCCTAACCACCCTATCTGCCTTACCTAAGTTTGCCAACGATGTGCTGAGATCTTTCCTCTACAAAATTCCCAGAAAAGGAGGTCATCCTGCCTGAGACCTGGCCTAATATACCCCTAATAAGGCCCCAGGTCAGGAACCCCTTTGGGCTCCGCCTTCCCAGCCAATTCCTGGGGCTCTGGCCTGCCCTTGTCATATTACACCTTACCTGCCTGGTGATATCACCAGGTCCGCCCCCTTTCCCATCTGTCCCTTCCCCCCCACACCTCCCCTTCCTGTGTCTCTTCCTGGTAGGGATCACTGGATAACCCGGCCTGCCTTTAGTGGCAAACCCCATTATATTGTTCATATTTTAAAAGAAGTCTCTTCCATCACAAAAAAAGCCTAACATGAAAATTATTAGTATGTGAGTGAGTGAGTGGTGGATCCAGCCCTCGTTTAAGCTGGTTATTGGAACCTGCTGCCTGGATTTGGATTTGTTCTGTTGTGGTTCAGCACCTCTTTAAATGGCTCCTTTATTACTTTCTGGATCCCCGTGGTAACGTACTCTTTTCCATGGTATTGCCTTATTCGATATGTACAGACCAGCAGTTTGAGCTTTTGAAGAAGCTGGTGTGGAAAGTGTTTAAATTACTGTTTTGATTATTTGTTTTTTGGTATTTTGGGGATTTGCTTATTCATTATGTACTGACCACAATCAGCCTGAACCACTACCGTTTTTTTGACTATCTGCTACAGTATGCGATTGGAAGATTTCCTGCCCTGTTTGTCAGTTTGAGTTGGTGGGAATATAACGTTAAACTGGCTCCCTCTGAATGCCTCACTGAAGTATTGGGGCAATTTTATTAACAGTTATATTTGGGTTAGCTAATTTAACTAACCCTGAAGTGGTTATTGGGGCAGCCGGTCTCTCTGGGGGGCCAGGGGTATCAGCCATAGGGTGGGTACTTCTGAGTTCCTGGAGAGGTGGTGGGCTAGCTGACGGGGGTCGGATTGTCCCCACTTTTTAAGTGGAGTGATTTGGTGGTGCTCCTATGCCCTCCCTGGGGTGGTTTATTGGTTATGCAATTTAACCTTACTGGAGGATTTTAAAAAGAGTTTAATAAGAACATCGCGCTGCTGTTGGTGCTCATACGGAAAGATTGGACTAGTTCTGCTGTGGACTGCCTTTTCTTATCAAGGAGTTTTATTTTAGTTTATTTTGGGACTGGCTGTGAGAGATCCTTTTTCTTTTTTTCAAAAAATCTGTACATCATATGATCCTGTATAAATGTGGCTGTGAGAGCTATTTTTCTTCCTAAGTAATTGTAGTGGTGGTGAGAGCCCCGTCAAGATTCATTTTATTTAGTTTTTATAAATTTAAAATCATTAGATTGGAGAATTTATATAGCTTATATAATTTATACAAATTATTTTGCTTTGTTGTTTTAAGTTTTAAAGTTAGGTTTGGGAGGTTATTTATGTAGTTTTATTTTATTGGGTATATTAAGACTATTTTAGGGTAGCTATTCATAATATAAGAAAGTTAGAATTTTTGTTGTGGAGCTTTAGTTTTAACTTGGTGGTTATTAGCCTGTGGAATGTGTCTGTCTGCCCCCAGTCTTAAGCTATTGTCCTCTTCTCTCTGTGCCTCTCCTCATTCCCCTTGTCCTTTTCTATCTACCAGTGCTCTTATGCATTGGATATTGTATGTAGGAGGCATGGTGGTGGGCGTGGTGGAGGGCGTGGGCATTGGAGGATGAATAAGTGGATCTCTCGCATAGGGCTGGTTAGATCTAGGAGACGCCCTGGGGTAAAATGGAGCCTGGAACTTGGTGTTCCATGTCTAGTCCCCATACCCAAGGGCACCATCTTTATTGATGGGCAAGTAGCTGGGACGACTCGTGAACCCTGTCTAACTCGGGCGGTGTTATGCAATGCCAGATCTATTAAGAACAAAACCGCAATTATTGTGGATTTTGTTGGAACAGCTGATCTGGCTTGCATCATCAAGACCTGGCTGGATGAAAATGCCGGCCCCACTTTGGAAGCATCAATTCCAGTCAGGTACTCGGTAATACACTTCCCGAGATTGGACTGCGGGGGGGGGGGGTAGCAGTCTGTTTCAAGACCGAGTTGGGCCTCACTGGTGTACCAGTAGAGGAAACTGAATCCTTTGAATGTACTGTGGTAGCTGGTGTGGGCTGCAGGATAGCTGTCATCTACCATCCACCCGGGGATGAAAAGTGATTCCTGCAGGAAGTGGTGGACTTCGCTGCCGACATGGCATTGAAGTCGCCCAGACTGATGGTTCTGGGCAACTTCAATGCTTGGGTTGACGACGAACTCTCACCTTATGGACAGCACTTCCTCCAGCTGATGGCATCACTGGGCTTCACACAAATTACTTCCTCAACTACCCATAATCATGGTCATTCTTTGGATCTGATTTTCTTCCTGGGGATTGAGGCCTCTGATTTGGGGGTGGAACCTGTCATTTGTTTCAATCATTACACCGTGAGGTTCAATTTTTGTGCCCCCCCTTTGTAGGTCTGCCCCTGTGGAGATGGTCAGTTACCATCCTTTGAGGGATCACGAGCCTCTGAAGACCTGGCAGCGGTGATTGATCTCTCGGGAGTTCCCTGATGCCAGCTTAGGTCAAGAGCCATTGGGCCTGGCCTATAATAAGGCCATCTCCGGCCCTCAACCTGATTGCTCCTGTCCTTGTTCATCCTCTCCCACTTCACCCTTGGGCCCCTTGGTTTGATGGGTCCTTGAGAGTTGCTGCATTTAGGATGAAGGTTAGAACATTGTTGGCGAAATCCTCCTTGGAGGTTGACTATCTCAGTTGGTTGGAACATTATCAGACCTACCAATCAGTGATCTCCATAAGAAGGCAGAGTTCCTGTCAGGAAGTTGCTGTGATTCAAGAAATCGACCAAGCTCAACTCTTCTGAAATGTGGACGGGTTGTGCAGCCCAGCCTGTCTGCAGCTCTGTCGACTTTTTCACAAATGAGTGTGGCGAACACTGCGATTCTTTCTTGAATAAGGTGGCCGACATCAGGTTGGAGATCCTCTTGACTCATTCTATGGGGACACTGTTGGTCGGTGTTCTATCACTATACCTCGTACTTCCTGGAGTTCCTTTGACCTGTCGGGTTCAGGATATTATCGGATAGTCCAGAGGATGCACCCTACATGCTGGGTTTAGATCCTGGCCCAACCTCCTTATTTTGGGTTGTTGTGCTATCACTGGCCAGTTCTGGTTCAGATTGTCCATTGCTCCTTGGAATCGGGTGAGTTTCAAGTTCCCTGAAGGAGGCGGTGGTGACACCCTTCTGAAGAAAGCTTCATTGGACTCGGACACTCTAGCTAACTACAGACCTATCTTGAACCTTCCCTTTATAGGAAAGGTTATTGAGAAAGTAGCAACAATTCAACTGGAGAACCACTTGACCATCCATAATGTCTATGAACCTCTCCAGTCTGGTTTCTGAAGAGGCATAGCACTGAGACTGCTCTGGTTCGGGTATTCAATGATCTCCTGATGGTGAGATCAGAGAAACCGTTCCATTCTGGTACTCCTTGATCTCTGTTACTGTGATAAATAAGCTATGGGACACTGTAGACCATGGGGTGCTACTTGAGCGCCTGAGGTCCATCTGTGGCCTGACAAGTATGGTCCTCAGGTGGTTTACATCTTTCCTAATGGGCAGAACACAGAGAATTGTGTCGGGGATTTTTTCTTCTGACTCACTCCCTCTGTCTGTGGGGTCCCTCAGAGCTCGGTGTTGTTCCCCATGCTGTTTGCAGTGTATATGCTACCCCTCAGAGACATTGTAAGATGGTATGGGCTGAGGTTTCACTGCTACACTGCTGATACCCAGCTCTACCTCTCTTTGGCCCCCGACCAGGTTAGTGCTCTCTCAGTATTTAATAACTGCCTTACTGAAATCCAGGACTGGATGAATTCAAGCTGGCTAAAGTTGAGCGTGGAAAGACCGAGGTTATGGTCGTGGACCCAGGTGCGAGGATAGAAGGGTTGAGGACGATCAGCCATCTGGATTATTTCTGGGGGGCTCTCAGATCCTTTCCTCAGAATGGGTGCGCTACCTGGGAGTGATACTTCATGACGGGCTGACCCTTCGTTATCAGGTGTCAGCAGTCGTCAAATCCGCCTTTTAACATCTTAGGAACACTGCCAGGGTCAAACACCTTGTTTCATCCAGCGATCTGCCTGTGTTGGTCCACACCTTTGTGACCCTGCGCCTTGACTATTGCAACTCCCTTTACTTAGGGCTTCCTTGGGTTGATATCCACCACTTGCAGCTAGTGCAGAGCGCTGCTGCTCGGCTGTTGACTGGGGTGTCCCAGAGGTGCGCATGTTACTCTAGTGCTGCACGATCTGCACTGGCTGCCGATTCAGTGGCGGATCACCTTTAAGGTAGGTTTATTGACCTACAAAGCCCTACATGGACTTGGTCCTGACTACTTGAAAGAGCTGCTGATCCCCTACACCCCGTGTGACAGCTCTGCTCGGCTGACAAGGGATTGCTGGAGATTCCAAGGGTAATTCTGAAATCTTCTGGGGCCCGTGCATTTATGTTCGCGGCCCCCCACCCTCTGGAATTCTCTGCCCCATCAGCTTCGGGAATGTGCGACCATGGTGGGTTTTAAACTGCCACTTATAACTTTTTTGTGGAGTCAGGCCTATCAGTGAATTGTTATCATCTGTAATTGTTGTTTTATATATTAATGTAATTGTTTTTATGGAATTATATTTTATTATTGTAAAGCGCCTTGGTACTTTAAAGCCGCTTAAAAAAAATAAAGCTTATTATTATATTATTATTATGTATTTTGCCAAAATGAAGTAGTAATCTGACAGTTAGCAAGCAACCTATGCATGTCAGTGAACCCCCACCACCTAACCTCATAGTCGCGTGTAGAAGAATTAGTCTAAATGCTTCAAATCTGACAAATATGAATTCCAAATTAAACAAATAATTTGCATTTCACATGGACACTTTTGCATCAAACGTTAATGTACTATGGCATGTAGTTAACAGAAAAAAATGGTAAGCTGGCTCAGTGGTGAAGAAGATTGAGTCACCTCACACCTTATCTTTTCCTATGCCGGTGACCCGGGTTTGGGAATAGATTCAGGTCCCTGGGCATTGACTGGGGAGGGAGAGGATCAAGTGTCCAAGGGTCTGCTGCCCTATCCTGGGGAGGGGAGGTATGTTGTCACATGCTCCTGGTGGAGGCCTGGGGGAAGAGAAGTGTTAGGGAGGCACGTACAAGAGGGAGCTGTGGAGACACATGGGGTAAGAGCCTCTCCATGCACGAGCATGGTGCTTCAGTGGGGTGGGGAGAAAATGAAAGAAAACAGCATCAAAGGGGCTTAATAAAGCCCAGCACGAGTGTCCACACCCGCATTGCTGCTCAGTCACTGAACTTGTTCCACCTTGGATTTGTTGATCGGGGGGAGGATGGCCCTACCTTTTTGTCCCTGCCATATGGGTAAAGCTCATGGGGAACTTGATGACCAGGTAGGTGGCCAGGGCAAGCATGGTAGCCGGCGCAGGGGGTTGGGGACTGGGCTGATGAACTGCTCCCCCTATGCAGGAAGTTTCAGGATGGAAGTGGGGTAGAGCAGATGCTCGCTGACAGTGTGGTTTCACAAAGCATTGCCTTTGCTGTAATGTAGGCTTTTAACTCTATTTTGATACACCACACATCTTTTTTTTTGTTACTCAAAAGTGGAAGCACAGGATGGGTCGGAGACAGACATACCAGTAGCTCTTTGAACATACCAATTCATTCACGCCATGCTAAGACCTCATGGCAGCTCTGTCTTTTCTCTCTATCTGCAGTAAATCCCAACTCAGATTACTGGTACTAAAGAAGGCAGCATTACAAAGCTTTGGACTGGATATTGATAATAAAATAGAAATGTAATAAACTGTGAATCTTTGCCAGACATAGAAAGCAGCCATTGTATAATACTCATCCCTTTGACAATAATATGGGCTCCGTGACACATAGAAACATAAAAGTTGTCAGTAGACAAGGACCACTTGACCCACCTAGTCAGCCCTGAATTCTCTACCTACTGTGCTACTACAGACCCTATATGATCTTTGGCCTTACCCCCCATTGCTATAGGTCCCCTTGTGTCTATCCCATGCATGCTTAAATCCTGCTAAGGTTTTAGTCCCCATCACCTCTGCCGGGAGGCTGTTTAAGACATTCATCACCCTTTCTGTGAAGAAGTATTTCCTCAAATCCCCTCTGAGGCTCCCTCCTTCCAGCTTCATATCATGCCCCCTTGTCCTTGAGCATTTCTTTCTGTATAAAATGCCACCCTCCTGCACCGTATTGGTACCTTTGAGGTATTTGAATGTTTCTATCATATCCCCCTTCCCTCCTTTCCTCTAGAGAGTATTAATTTAATTCTTTGAACCTTTCCTCTGAGGGCTTCTGATGCAGGCCATGCACTATTTTGGTTGCCCTCCTCTGCACCGCTTCCACCTGATCTATGTCCCAGAGATGGGGCCTCCAGTACTGAACATGGTACTCCAGGGGCAGCCTCACCATTGATCTATACAAGGATAACACTACCTCCCTCTTTCTGCTGGTGATACCCTCCCTATGCACCCCAGAATTTTATTAGCCTTTCCCACTGCCTTATCACACTGCTTTGTTACCTTCAGGTCATCAGATATGATGACCCCCAGGTCCCTTTCCTGTTCCACAACCTCCCCCCCCAATTGGTATGTTGCCCTTGGGTTTCTGTGCCCTGTGTGCATAATTGTGCACCTTTGTTGTTGAAGACTAGTTGCCAAACCCTTGACCAGTCTTCCTGCTTTTTTAGATCAGTCCTCATCCCTCCCCCTCAGTGTGTCCACTCTGTTGCAGATCCTTGTGTCATCTGCAAACAGGTATACATTTCCTTCCAGCCCTTCTGTGATGTCACTAAGGAAGATATTGAATAGGACCTGTCCTAGTACTGACCCTGGTGGCACCCCGCTGGTTAATGTGCCTTCTTCTGAGTAAGCCCCATTTACCACCCCCCCGACTCCTGTTACTTAGCCAACTTCATAACCACTTTACCACTTTTGCACCCACTCCCAGGCTGCCCAACTTGTTTGCCAGTCTTCCGTGTGGAACTGTGTCGAAAGCCTTACTGAAATCCTGGTAAGCCACATCCACTGCTTCTCCCAGATCCACTTCCCTGGTCACTCAGTCAAAGAACTTGATCAGGTTTGTTTGGCAAGATCTCCCCCTTGGGAATCCATGCTGCTTTGGATCCTGTAGTCCACTGGTGGTAAGGTATTCCCCAATCCTTTCTTCTAGCAGTGTTTCCATAACTTTGCCCACCACTGAAGTCAGGCTTACTGGTCTGTAGTTTTCTGCCTCCTCCCTATTCCCACTTTTGTGAAGTGGGACCACATCCACCCTCCTCCAGTCACCTGGAACTTCCCCGTGTCCAGTGGTAGGTTGAACAAGACCGTCAAAGGTGCAGTCAGCTCCTCCTTAAGTTCCCTCAATATCCTGGGGTGAACCACATCTGGCCTCATTGTCTTATCCAATTTTAGTTGTGCTAGTTACTTGAGGACTCTCTCCTCCATAAAAAAGCTAGTGTCCACCTCCCTCCCTCCTTTTAATGCTTTAATGCCTGTTTCCGCTATCTGTGGCCCGTCACCTACCCCTTTCTTCATAAATGGTACAAGTGAGTTGAAGTTTAAAGTGATTTTCCAAAATTCAGGAAAACATTTCAATATACTATTTAAACATTATATAGCTCATATTTTAATTGCTCTATGTATTTACCTCCCTGAATCATTTGCATGAAAACAGGATCTTTATCCCTAAACTTTATGTCACCATCCTGCTTTTCCCTCATTATAAAGCATGACATAATTTTTAGCAAATCAGGATTGTTTATTTCTAAACATTCCAGACACTCTTAACCTTAAACAGGTCTCAAAATTCTGAAGTTTTTTTTAGTTCAGTTGGCAGTCTAAAACATTTTGATTTTAAAAAGACACTGTCAGAACTTTTGCATCATTTTTTATTTCTAGTTAAAAATCTGCAATTTATGATTGCTTACCTTCTCTAAAATTAATTGACATTGCTGGTTGTTTTATATGCCTTCTTGCTTAGCAGAATTAAAATGCATGCTAATGTATAGTTATACACAACCTTGTTTTGTTTCAAATCCTTGATCTACTTTTGTTGCACACTTTCTTAACATTAGAACAACCCCTTTAAACAGTGCCACCACTCATGGTGCAATAGTCTCTATTACTCCCTTGCATAATTAGTGGCTAGACTGTGTTAGGGGTGTTCACAAGTCCAGAAAAGAATCAGTGTGAGTTGATGAAGGAATGTAAACAAATATGTTTTTGTGTGATGACACCAGTGTGGTGGTCTGTCTGATTTTCACTTAAAAAAAAAATAACCAGAATCAAATTACGAGCTATATCAGCAGTCTCGACAGAATATGAACAATCATAGCACGTGGTGTTTTTTTTATATTTTATTTATAAAGTTTACAAGAATTACTTGTACGCATTAATAAACTAGGGACTCTTTGAGGCCTAAGGAGGTTGACAATGTCCCTTTAAATTCAAGTTCCATTAAAAAAAAAACAGACGTCTGACATGATTTATAATGTTTATCAGAATCTCTTATTGTTACAGGACTGCCTTCTCAAGTCCCTTATGTGCTACAACTGCTCAGCTTCACTCCACTGTTCTCACCCACAGAACTCAAAAAGGCCATCTTACAACCATAAGAGATGCTGGAACTCAGCATATAAGCATATATATTCATGTGTGACATTGCAGTCTGTTGTTTTGGAAATATTAAGATGTAACAAATATGGGACTATGAGGGAAAAGCAGAAGGATGAGATAAAAACTGAGAACAGAGATTGTGTTTTCATGTGAATGTCCTCAGTAATAACTAAGGGGTGATCAATATGGGAATTAAATTAAAGGGTACCTAAACAAGCAATTTTTTAAAACTGCAAACTCCAAAATCTGGCTTCATAGCGATGTGAAGTAAAGGCTGCTATTTACATTTATGCTAAAACTGCATTTTTGAAAACAACATAAATACAGTTTCATAGCTTTTGAAAAAATGTAAACATCAGTCTTTCACTTTCAAAAAAACAGCCTTGGTTTCTCCCTAAGATGTCTGCCAAGTGTGTTAAGTGATGAGTCATGATGACATCATTGGAGCCAGAGACAGAGAGCCACATATATTTCTCTAGTGCTAACTAGTTCTTCTTTCCCTCTTTATTTTGAAATGTTGTACCAGAATGGTCAACACCATGTATTACCTCATTGATTATTTTGCTCAGTACACATTAGGCTATGATTTTGTTCATTTTGTTTATTTTAACTTGCAGAAAATGTTTTCCAATCCAGCTGACTTTTTCTTTGGCAAACTGCATTACAGTACAACACTTCAATGACCTGATGATCTAGTGGTTATGTGATGCACTGAATTTTGTTTTTTGTTAACCAGGAGAGACACACCAAACTGAAAGCTTGTTTACAGGTGTGGCCTGGGAGCACAAGGAAGTTTAATGACTAGCTCAGGGTCACACAGCAAAGTACCGGTCTTGTTCAGTTCCAAAGCTCATGCTCTCTTGTTAATCCACAAATAAGGTTTTCATTTTCCATGTGAACCCCCTGCACCTAACCTGCCTTCTGTTGAACACCCCACCATCCATACCCTGCCCTTAGTACTGCCTGGAGCAGCTTATGAGCTTGTGGTCTCATGAAGAGAATTATCACACCTCAGATTGTAATCTTGTACCTCAGAGAGTTGTGCACACCTACTGTATACTGATACGCATCATCAGCTGGCACTGTTAAAAAATGCCTCCCAAATCACTCTCCAGTCCACATTCTCAATGTTTGACTTCTGCTGCCACAGTAAACATTGAGTAGATCACCACCCTTCTGTACAGTGAAGGTAGTATGTACAGTTCCCTGTTGTGTTTTTTCTCATCTCATTAAACAACAACTAGGCCTTCCTGGAGGGCCAAGCAATAAGCATCATGACCCACCAGAAAAACTGCTGTTCATGCCCTCATAAGGGCTGCACTTACAATGGATAACAATTTTATTAGCAGGAGAGGCATACTAATACCTTGAGCGAATCCACCTGACTTCCAGTGTCAGTCTACTCCTTTACCTGTGATCTGCAGAACCCCGCAGGACAGTTCCCAGCAATTCATCTCCAGTACTTTTCTGTGCTCTACTCCACAATGTGAATTGGCTGGCTACCACCCTTCCAAATCTTGAATGAGCTATACACAACCCCCTCAATACTGTCCTAACAAACGTTGACATGCCACCCACCCACCAGAAGGTAATCTCCCTACACTGAATTCAAGTAACAGTTTAGATGCAGCCCTGCCACTCTGAGTATTTGTCATCACTGGCTACTCTCCTCCACAGTCAGGTAGCGATCACGATGCTGGCAACCCCACATTTCAGATCTCACAGTGATCTGCTCAGCGTCCTCCTTCATGTCTTCAACTAACCTGAATATAGCTGTAACCTACTGGAATGGCCTCTTCAGTCCCTCTCTGGCACTCATTCTTCTCACCTGCTTCCCACACCAAAAACTGGTGAGTTCACTACCCTTCCGCATCATGAATGTGGTTAGTACAGTTTCCCGTGTTATATTTACATATTAATAATAAACATAATCTTCTGGTAAACCAGGCTGATAGCAGCATGGCACAAGTGGAAAAATAGGCTTTCCTACCCATATAAGATCTAAGCCACCTATGATTAGGCACTATTAAATGACATGCATAATGATGTGCACACTTATCATTTAATAGTGCCTAATCAAATGTAGCCTAGATCTTTTAAGGCTAGGAAAGCCATCATTCCCCTTGTTCCCTGCTGCTATGAGCCTGACTTACTAGAAAGATTTGTTTATATTTGATTCATGATGCAGAAGGGTGATGAGTTCACCAGTTTTCGGTGTGAGGAGGAATAGTGAAGAATGAATACCAGAGGGGGGACTAAGAAGGCCACTCTTGCAAGGTACTGCTATATACAGGGAAAGGGGAAGACAAAAGAAGAGAAATATGAGCAGGTTACTGTGATAAATAAGCTGTGGGGCTAGTTCATGCAATTGTCCAAGGTTGTGTGTGGATATTAATGTATGAAAGCCACTGCACATTCAGTAATTTCACTACCAGTCTAGTATTGCTTGTAAAGCACTTTGGGATACAATGTGTTTGAAAACTGCTATATAAATGCTGATTCTTCTTCTTATTTCCCATAGAAAAATAAGACAAGACAAGGCAAGCATATATTTGAGTTTCAAGAAAGTATGAACTCTAACATTGGACTGCACAAGAACTTTGCTACAAAAAAGTGGTGGCTCTAGGAGGTGGTGAAGGGTGTGGCTTCACCCTCCCCCCCACATAGTAACATACTTGCTTGCTGCTGCTGCTGCATTTCACTTTGTTTAAGAAGTCTGATTTATTGATTGTACAAATGTTTACATTCAAACTATGGATTACATTTGTAGGTTCTGTCAAAAACGTACTAGAAAAGAATAATAGCAGAAAATATAAAGGTTTAATAAAATGTTAAAATGTGCATATTAAGCATACACGCCATCCCAGCACCAGCAGTGTATCATCCTGGATCCACCATAACCACCAGACCACCAGGTTATTCAAGATTTTTACTGCACTGTGGTTTGCCACATAGAAAGTCGTTTGGATTAAAACAACAATTTTTAGCATATCAAAGTAAACAAAATGAGCAGAACCATAGCTTAACATGTGCATTATACAACATAATGCATATGGTTTTGACCATTTGGGTGAAACAGTTCTATACAAAGGGGAAAAAGAACTAGTTAGCACTACAGAAAGCCATATATCTCTCTGACTTTGGTTCCAATGATGTCATCACGTAACACATTTGGCGGCCATTTTAGGAAGCAGGCAAGACAGTTTTTTTGAAATTGGAAGGCTGATTTCACAATTTTCAAATGATCTGGAACCACATTTAGGTAAACTATGTAAATGTAGTTTTAGCATTAATGAATACAGCAGCCTTTCCTTTAGTCACCTACAGAGTCAGATTTTTGAATAGTTTATTGTCAAAATGTTATTTAGGTATCCTTTAAATAGTAGCTGAACCAGGTCAGGTATTATATTTTGAAATATTTTCCAGGAGCTTGGTAATCACTTTATAGTTGTGGTCTGGACCCCTGCAGAATCAATGCTTTTTATACTGAAAACTAGAGCTGCACTAGCTCCCAGTTCAGTGGAGGATTACCTTCAAGGTTGGTCCACTGACCTATAAAGCCCTACACAGTCTGGGACCACACTACCTGCAAGAGTTTCTCCACCCCTACTGCCCCTCCTGACCACTCTGCTCCATGGATTAGGGTTTGGTAGAGATTTCCAGAGTTCAGTTGAAGTCATCTGGTGCAAATGCTTTTGCTTATATAGCCCCAACCCTGTGGAATTCTCTACCTCACCAGGTCCAAGAGTGCCTGATGGTGGAGAGCTTCAAGGCCACTCGGAAAACTCATCTATTTAATCTTGCATTTCTGTAAAGTTACAGGAGGCTTTTATCTGTTGTTATCAGAATTTGAATAATTTATGGTTTTTATATTGTCTGCATTATATTTTCTACTTGTAAAGTGCTTTGATTTTAAGAATTGTGCTATATAAATAAACTATATTATTAGTATTATTATTAGACACATTCTTTTCTGCTGGTAAAATTGGCAAACAAAATAAAAATGAAGCATATTCTTTATTGTTGCAGATGCTTGTAATTAATTAAAAGCAAGTGACAGGCAACATTTGGTCACAAGAAAACTGTCTATAAAGGAAGAATACAAGTGCAGTTTAGAAAACAAATTTTCATTATTTTACATGTTTAATGTGAATTTAATTTGCAGCTCCAAAAATGTGTTTACAATGATACATTGATTAAAGCACATTGTATGTTAATAGTAAATATTTTGACCTATACTTTGTATTTTATTTTATTGTAGACTGACCCTTGTATCCTGGCCTGTATACTATCCTTTTTCTCCTTTTTGAGTATGCCTTTAACACCTTTTTAAACTTGAAATAAGTGCTCCTTTTAAATGATAATTGCTAGGTTACCATTAGCATTCTCCATTGTTGAGAAACATCAAATTATTTAATTTCACTTTTCTTGTGACTAAAATGAACTAACGTGCACCACACACTGCTCCCTGACCTCATGGGACATTATGGAGATAGAAACAGCTGAGAATACTCATGAAAACCTTGAAACAGCCATACTAAAATGAATAGTTCTTTTAATATTTTAAATGTAAAAAAAGGTCCCACATCAGCAAACCAGCCTCATTGATGTCCCAGCCCAACCCAGACATACAGAACCAGACAACTACACTTTTATCTGAAGAAAAAAAAAACTTACTTGATAAGCGGAACAAAGGAATAAGCATGAGGTGAGGTGGGGAGAGGTGAGATGCAGTCATCAGCTTTGGGGATTCATGCAGCAGGTCAGTTTGGTGGGTCAGCAACTTTTAAGCTCTGCAACAGTGCATGCCATTGAAAGCACAGAGTTCACAGATGCTCAGCTGTTGACTCCCCTCTCCCCCTCTCCTCCTCTTCACTTCCCACAGACTCCCACAATACATCACCATCCACTCAACCTCCCTTGTGTTTCCCCTGTAACGTTTATGTAGAGAGTGGCCCCATCACCTTGCTTCCCACAGATATTAAAGTAGAGCCCTGATCCATAGCATTGTTTTTAATTGCAGCATTTGGCAGGCAACTGGGACTCAAGTGTGTGGCTGTGCTTTTTAAACTCTGTGATGGCTAGTGTCTGACTGGCATTAGCAGGTCACATAATCTGCCCCTAAACACTATGGCACCAAGTTCGGCCTCAAACTACCCTCCCCACTGCCTCCCACAATGCACCACCCTTCATCTGGCCTCCTTTTCTGATCCCTTCACACAACAATCAATGCAACGTTTTACTAAAAGTTAAACACAGCAGTTAAATTTTTGATAATACACAGGTTCCGTGCCAGTTTACCACTGTTCCTGGCTGCACCTCTACCCAATTAGTATGTATAGGGGTGTTTCTTCTAACCATGTTTCCTACTTTGTTAAGGCAAAGCCTGGGCCACCAATATTGCATTGAACCCCAGTGTTTCCCCTATAACATTATATATGGAGTGGCCCCCTGCTATGCTTCCCACAATGTTAAAACAGATCCCTGCTCCATAGTATTGTTTTTAAATTGCAGCCACAAAAACAGACAAATTAAAAATACAATCTGAGCAGGGCAGAGAAAATCTTCAAGTCTTTCCTGCTCAGTCGACAAAACTTCACATCCCATCTCTTTAATTTTGCTGGGAAAAACACTATTTAATTCCAATTAGGAAATAAATGCAAACACTGAAATCACTAACCCTGCATACAGAAACAGACAGAAGTGTGTGTGTGTGTGTGGGGGGGTGCGTGTACTGTGTTGTTCACCAACCTTCCCCCCTCTGTCATGGATCTTTCCAAAAAAAACCACACACAGAACAAAGAAACTGGGCACCTATCACAAGAAGAAAAAAGTTGCAAGAGATAAAGGCTTTAGTTTAAAAATGTCTTAAGGAATTTAAGCTGAAGCCTTTACCAGATTCTCAACCACATTTCTCCTCAAAGGTGTATCTAGAAGCTGTAGTAACCCTTCCTGTGTCATGGACTGATATGGCAGTCTAGAATTCCTATACCTTCTAATTCTGTCAGTGATGGCAGCCTAAGGGTTAAATTTACTTTTGAACACAGTAGGTCAGGTCTCCTCTTCTTTAGTTGATTGGTTTCACACTAGTCAGCTACCACTTTTCAGTTTGATGGGCCAGGTCTTAATAAAACAAGAATGTATTTAAGTTTCATTTTTCTCTGATCACACTTTCAAATCACAATGTTTTAATAGTCAACACTGCCTGACAAATGGCATGCTAATTAAAAGAACAATGGTTGTGAAGCAAAATCATTTTTAGAAGTGATATAGTGAGGTGACAGTTACTTTTATACACTAGAAGATGCGGAGAGATTCAATTCCTCTCTGGTGGAAGGACATAGCAGTCCACAGCTGTGCTGTATTCACAGTCACATGCTACCAAAACCCCCTTTATAATAATTGCACTGTCACGTATAGCTCTTGCTATGCAACCGTAAAAAGCAAATGCTAATTCAGTACAACTTGCTGAGAGTGCTCATCCTCCAGCATTAAAACAGTCAATCCCATATAACCAATTTCTTAGGCTACATAGAAACTGCAGCTCACTTGATGTGTTTGACTCACAGGCTTTAGAACTAGAAAAAAGACTTCAGAGAAGGGGATGTGATGATCAATTACTGACACAAACTAGAGGGCCAGTTGTCAACATTGTCTACAGTAACTTTCCTAAATTACACTGTGACATGGAAGTTGGAAAGTCAGTGGGTCTTAAACCTTGACTAAGATTCAGCAGAGTTACCAGTTTGAGGAATAAACTGGTTCACAGTAGGATGAAAGTGAAAAAAAACTGGGAGAGAAGACCTTAATTGGCTTCCACCTAGGCCCAAAGGTTTTTTCAAATGCACATGAAGCAACATTTGCAAATACACTATAGGCTCAATTCAATAAGCACCCCTACACATTTCGTAAGTTGTGACATGTGAGGAGTGCAGTTGTGCCAAGGACCCTGCACCCAATTCTATAAGGGGCAGGGTCCCGACAGCTAAGTTCTGCGACTTGTGCCTAACCCACAGGTATGCCAAACAATGGGCGTACCTGAAAGGTTTGCCATAAGCCGCAACCTTGGGAGTGAAGGGCACAACTGCCCCCCCAATGCCTGGATCCCCATTGTCCGTAAAGCCCAACAGGGCTGGAGCATGCCCATGACCTCCAGTACCCAGTAAATAGCCCCGTAGGGCTGGAGAAAACCATCAACCCCCAGTACCTGTTAAAAAGCCCCTCAGGGCTACTGCATGACCCCAACCCCCAGTACAATATGGGAAACTCCCGCACTCCACAAGCTGAGACAATAAATCCCACCCGATCCTCGATCCACACAAATGTGACCATTCCCCAAGTCCCCAGTATCCCTGGTAGTCTAGAGGCCCACCCCTTCCACCCAGCAGCACCTGACCACCTCGCTCCCCCATGACCCATTATGGGCCAGCGACTGGCACAGCTGACCACTCACCGCCATGGCCATCCACCGCCTGAACACTGTAGGAGCATGTACTGTACATACACATGGCATGTATGGTACGCACTCCTGCAGAGTTCAGTCAGCAGCTGGCCATGGTTGTGAGCAGTGGGCTGTGCCAATCACCAGCCTAAAATGGGTTGTGGGAGGAGAGTGAGGAGATTGGGTGTTGCCAGGGTGGGGCAGGTGGGCACTAGACTACCCAGAGATACTTTGGGACTTGGGAATGGCTGAATTTGTGTGGATCAGGGATCAGGGGATTTATTTCTCAGCTTGTAGGGTGCAGGGTTTCTGTTTTGTACTGGGGGTAGAGGGGCATCAGTAGCCTCCTGAGGGTATTTAACAGGTACTGGGGTCGGGCATGGGGCAGCTCTGCAGGGCTATTGCACATGTACTGGGGTCAGGGCATGCAGCAGCCTGTGGGGCTGTGTAAACATGCTGGGGTTGGGGGCATAGGCTAGCCCTGCGGTGCATTGTGGTATGGAGGGTAGCCCTGCGGTGCAGTCATGTGCTGGGGTCAGGGCAGTGTTGGGGAAGGTAGCATACCATGGGAGGATGGGTGGGCTGCATGCAGGCACCCTAGGAGGCGTGAGTACAGTTACACCAGCTATATGCTGGTGTAACTTCGTTACTGATTCTCCCAGGGGTTATTGTGAACTAGCGCTCTGTGGGGGCGTTGTTGCTGCCCTTCCAGAATAGGGTGCAACTGCTGCTGTAAGCCCCCTAGCATCATGTCAAAGGGGGTTTACGGCGTAACTGGTGGCATAAGTCCACTTTTGTGCAAGCAGCCTGCGGCATGTCACAGGCTGCTTTGCAGAATACCATGTGTTGCAAATGCTGGTGTAACTTGCTACTTGCACCATTTTCTCTGGCACAAGTCAAGTTAAGCCAGGTGTAACCTTTTTAGAACTGGGCCATGACTGAAAATAGTTTTATTCATCTAAGGGATAACAGTAATAGAGCAGACATTCAGGAATGCAATACCTGTAACACCACCTTTGTAGTGTATGTTCTATGGTGTACATGTGGGAAATGTGGGAAAGTGTACCTAGGAAGGACTGTTAGAAGTTTCAAGACAAAGATACAAGAACATATTTGTTACATTATTAACAAAAGAATTGACACACCAGTAGGACAGCACCTTTCTGAGACACATGCCTTCCAACCCTGAAGGAATTTGTGTTATGGGTTTGGGATGGGTATTGTCCCCCAAAAATGGTGGAGACAGATTAGACATACTACTTAAGAAGGAAAGAAGACTGGATTTTTAAGTTAAAAAGCATGCTTCTGTTTGGACTTAATAATCAGTAGGACCTCATACCTTTTTTGAAAGAATAAGGTTTTGTATGAGTTAATACAAATTATACAATGGGGTCCTACAATTCGCAATTCTCATTGGCTAACTGGCCCCTTTCCACCGTGGTAAATCCTATGATAACTAGAGATGCAGCAAATTATTAATCCACCTGTGAAGTGGATGCAAAGTGGGCACTTCGTGTTCGTGGAGCACAACGCGAAGTGGATCCTGTAAAGTGCCCACTTCGTGTTATTATTATTACCACTTCACGTTGCCATTATGCCTTAACACGAAGTAAGGTGAAGTGAGAAGAAAATAGGCACATCACATGGCTTTCAGTACTGTAAGTCACACATGCTTTAGCCAGGCAGGAAGGAAGTGAGTCACAGAAGCAGTTTCACTTTCTCCTTTGCATTTGTAGAGGGAGAAAGCATTTGTGAGAGGAGAGGAGTTACTGCATGCCTTTCGTTGCTTTTCGGTGCCAGAACAAAACAAACAGCTTTTTTAAAAGCTATTTAGTTTTTGTATTGTATTTGTGTTTTTTTGTTAGTGAATTTTTTGTATAAGTTTTGTTTTGTTTTGTGTGTGTGACTGATTGTGTGTGTGTGTGTGTGTCCACTGTCTGTGTGTGTGTGTCAGCCCGTGGACTTCAGGAGGTTGGACGGTCATGTAGGAGAAGGTGAGTCGCTGGCCCATGGGCGCGGTAGGAGGGGAGGAGTGGGGACCCATGGGGGGCAGGGCGGTCATGTGATGTTGCACCACTCCCGACTCCTGGCCAGTGTTGCTTCCCCCGTTGAAGAAACAGGAGCAGCAGCAACACCAGTGCTACTAGTAGCTGCTGCGTGTCCACCTTCTCTGCCACTTCCACCACTATCACTACTACCACCACCACTAGCAGCAGCTGTTGGGGCTCCAGCAGCACCCCCTCCACCACCTCCACAGCCACAGGAGGTGGCCCTGTGAATTGTAGGTGGTGGTGGGACTCGTGCCCGATGTGTGAGGACTGTGTCTGGTCCCCCCGCAGCTCCCCAGTGTGGGAGTTTTTTAATTGTGTGGGGGGAGACAGCACAGTGGTGGTGTGCCATGTGTGTGGTGTGCTGTTATGCTGTGGCCCCCCGGGGCACATTTGGGGATCAGTGGCCAGTGCACCCACATGCTGAACCACCACAGGGCAGAGTGGCAGGCTGCCATGGAAGGGGCCAGGCATCCACTTGCTGGCTCTTCCATGGCAGTGGCCGAGGGTGCTGCTGGGGTGGGAGATGTGCCTTGCAGTCACCGCTGCAGCAGGAGGAGGAGGACTGCTACAGCAGCTGCTCCACCACCACCACCACAGCCACCAGCACCACCCTGTCCACCACCAGCCCCACTACCTGGATTCCCCGCTGCAGTGGACCCCGCCACAGTCCCTGCAACCCAGTCTGACATTGGCCTGTTTTGGGCAGAGCTCGAGGAAAATAATGAGCGGTTCAGTGCTTTGGAGCAGTGGGTGAACAGAGTGGAAGTACAGCAGCAGCAAATACTTTCAATGCTTCACCTGCTGCTGGACCACCATGGCATCCCATGGCCATAGTAAGTGAGGGGATTGTTTTCTGCCCCCCCGCCCCCACACCTGACCCCACCCCACTACTGTGTTGTACTTTTTTTTATGTGTTTTTTGTTTGTTATTGTTTAATCATACACATTTTCCCTTCCAGGGGAATCTTTCTTGCACCACATAGTGCAATACATTTTAGTGAAAACCACCAGTAATTTCTTTACATAGTGTCACGTGACAGAGGAATTCCCATTCTGAAAACCTGCCCACATTCTGTCTCCCTTCTCAGCAACGTTGGGACATGATGGCAGGGAGAGCGAGTGTGCGTGCTCCTTGCAGTGAATATTTGATTGTCCGGCAGGTTTCCGAATGTTTCTTTGTGTTATAATGGTCGGTTTGTGGTGAAATGTGTGGCCACATTTCCAGTAAGAAGAGCCTTGTTAGTGGAAACATTCCACATTTCACCACAAAGTGAACCTTATAACATAAGGAAACATTGGGATAGCTGCCAGACATTCACTATAGTGGAGCATACCTGCATATCTGACATCACATCTAATGTTGCTGAGAAAAGGTAACAGAATGTGGTGACTTTCTGATCGGTAATTCCTCAGTCACATGACTCACTGTAATGAAATTATTTACTGGATTTACTGAATAAAGTTAGGACAAAAGAAGGTACAAGACCCATCTGGATTGTCCTCCCACAACAGCGGGATATTAAACAGATTATTGAACGAGTAACCATAAATCAAGCCTAGTTTTGAAGGAATCAAAATTAACTGCCTCTACAATAGTTGGAGGTAGAGAGTTCCAGGATTTTGCTGCCCTTATATTGAAGAAATTGTCATATTTTTTATTGTTAGCCCACTCAATTTTTAATTGCTTAGTGTGTAATCTTCCCACAATTCTCTTATTTGCAAATGATAGTCCACATATGTTAAACAGCATAGGATTATGGACTAGCTTATACATAAAAAGCAAATCTCCCCTTTGCCTTCTCAGTGTCAGTGGATAAAAATTTGTCTCCTGTAGCCTAGTCTCATAGCATTTGTTTCTTAATCTAGGGATAGATTTAGTTAATCTTCTTTGTACTCGTTTAAGACGGTTTATATCATTTTTAAGACAAGGGCTCCAAAAGGGAGAACCATAATCTAAGTGTGGTCTAATATAAGCTCTATACAAGGGTACTAAATTGTGTTCAGATTTGCTTATGAAAGTTTTTTTGATTTGTCTCATAATTATGTTTTCTGTTCAGACTACTTTACTACAGTGATCACCAGATGACAATTTGTTATTGACTAGAATGCCAAGATCTCTTTCACAGTTTGATGCTTCCAATTCTTGCCTATTTAAGTAGTATTTGTAGGACGGGTTATTCCTACCAAAGTGTAAGATTTTACATTTATCAATGTTAAATAACATTGAGTTTTCATTGGCCCATTGCTCTATAATGTACAAGTCCTGTTCGAGTAGTTTGAAGTTAGCTAGAGTGTCAACTCTACCACCAAGTTTTGTATCATCTGCAAACTTTGATAAATGGTTATTAGAGTTGATAACCATATCATGGATAAAAAAAATAAACAAAACAGGTCCCAACATGGATCCCTGGGGAACTCCACTCATAACAACACCAGAAGCAGATAAAGCTCCATTAATTCTAATTGACTGGGTGCGATTAAGTAACCACTCTGATATCCAATTAACTAATCCAGAAGAAATTCTCAAGTTATGGAGTTTGTTTATTAGTAAGGAATGTGACACATGATCAAATGCCTTGCTGAAATCTAACAG
Source organism: Neoceratodus forsteri (assembly GCA_016271365.2). NCBI lineage: Eukaryota > Metazoa > Chordata > Ceratodontiformes > Ceratodontidae > Neoceratodus > Neoceratodus forsteri. The sequence continues at coordinate 1,266,355,815 of CM057449.1, read as the reverse complement.
TAATACATCAATAGGAATGTTATTATCCAGTAATTTAGTAATCTGTTGATAAAATGATATAAGATTGGTTGTACATGAGAAACCAGATTTAAAACCGTGTTGTGATAAATCGTGAATATCCAGTTGTTCCAATGCATTCTCTAGTCTGCATTTGATTAAATGTTCCATGGCTTTTCCCAGAATAGAGGTCAAACTAATCAGACGATAGTTCTGAACGTTGGACTTTAACCCTTTTTTATAAATAGGTGTAACCAAGGCAGAACGCCAAGCATCAGGTATTTTACAATCTAATAGTGATTTATTAAATAAGAGTTGAAGTGGGATAATAATTGAGTCTAGTGTTTCAAGAAGAAATATGGCATTAATATTATCTGGACCAGAGCTATTCGATCTTTTGATATTATATAATGAATTCTTGATTTTTGATAACTGAAATAAAGGAATAAAGGAGTCATTACTGTTAGTAATGATTACAGGATTTGTAGATCGATCAAAAACCAAACAAAAATATTTGTTAAAATAGTCAGCCATATCTTTATTTGAAGTTATGACAATCCCATTGTCACAGAGTGGTCCTATATTTCTGTTATTACATCTATTGCCATTGATGTAAGAGTATAAAGATTTTTGATTAGTTTTGGAATGTGCTAGTTTAAACTCAAATTTTAATTTAGCAGATTTAATTAATTTTTTTAATGTAGACAAGGCAGTTTTGTATTCACGTCTCAGGGATGGACTTGGATTTCGTTTTAGTTTCTTAAATAAATGTTCCTTAATTTTAATTTGTTTATTAATAGTGTTATTGAACCAAACAGGAATTTTACCTTTATTGTTGTATTTTGATTTTAAAGGAATATACTTGTCCTATAATAGATGTATAATATTAGCCAAACATTCATACATTTCGTTAACACCTTTATCTTTGAATATTTTAGGCCAATCAGTTCTTTTTAATTCTTGATTGATCTTTGTGAAATTAGCTTTGTTATAATCCCTAAATTGGGTATTGTTGTTAATTTTGGGAATTTGTAAGGGAATACTAGCAAATAAGGAGTTATGATCACTGTTGCCAATAGGGGCCATAATATTTATCCCCGAAATGTCAAGACCTTCATTTGCTATTACAAGGTCCAAAATATTATTGGTACATGTGGGGTGATTAACCAGTTGGTCCAAACCTTGATCTATAATTGTATTTAAGAATAACCTACCGTGGTTATTATTACCTATGTTGAGATTCCAATTAATACTGGGCATATTAAAGTCTCCAAAAATTAGGATAACATTATTCTGGGATAAATCTGATATTGTATTTAATAATTCTGTAGTATTTTGGGTATCCACTGAGGGTGGTCGATAACAAACCTCAATATTAATCTTAGGACGATCAATAAGTTGAATGCAAATCCATAGTGATTCGGTCGAAGTAATCTAAGAAATTTCATATGAAATAATATCTTCTCTAACAAAAAGACATACACCACCACCTTTACTATCTAGTCTGTCCTTATAATAAAGTTTATAATTGGGAATGTTTCTACACCAAACTGATGAAGGATCCCACCAAGTTTCAGTAACGGCAATGATACTAAAATCCAATAGGATGCATTTTGCTGTAAGCTCACCCATTTTAAAAGAATTCAAAGATCTTGCATTAAAAGATAAAATATTAAGCGATTTCCCAGTACTAGCATTAACTTTTGTGTTAAAAGAATTAGGAATTCTCCCATTCTCCCCCAATTTACTCAGTTTAAATATTTGTTAATGACAGAACCAATTGATTTACCCAGTAAGACACTTCCCCTCCTACTTAAGTGTAAGCCGTCCCAACTAAAGAGAGATTCCCTGCCATCGAAGTTCTCCCAGTGTGGGATGCAACATATGCCTTGTTGAAGGCACCATTTTCTCAACCATTCATTAGTTTCCCTAATATGATGGGTTATGTTGTTAGTTGCCCTGGGGACTGGAAGTATTTCTGAAAAACATATGGTTCATCCCCTTTCTATAAGTAAGTTATTTAGAGCCACAAAGTCTTTTTTGATCTGTAAAGGACTGTTTTGGTTTACATCGTTAGTTCCTACATGGATAATAACTAGGGGGTCATCACCAGCGTCAGTAAGTATATCATTGACCATTTTGGTAATGTCAGAAGTCTTTGCTCCCCTAAAACTAGAAAATGTTATTGATGTTTTATCTGGATTACAAATTGCCCTGTCCAGGTGTTTAATGATAGAATCTCCCAGTACATACACTTGGCGTGAACAATTCTGAAGATTTGAACCAGAGGTATCCATAGTGGAAACTAAGGTCCCAGTGGCAATAGGGAGTGAATTAGGTATACAACAGGCATCAGTTAAAGGGCCAGTGCAAACACTGGATAATAACATAGGATTCATATTTGATTGAGATGGAGAAGTGTCTATTACTATTTTTGAGGGTTCTGTAATGGCTGACATAAGATTGAACCTACAATTGGAGTTTGTAACTGCACCATTTAGTTTACTGGGAGTCGACTGAGGACCTGAGTCTATAAACGTGGTTTTAAGAAATTCAGCTTCAGTAGTTGGTGTGTGACAACCTGAATTGTCTTAATTATTGTCAATAGGGCAGTTAGTATCAGGTAAGCTAGAAAGTACCGAAAAAGAATTGAGAATAGGTAAACTGAATTGGTCAGCTCTATGCCCCTTTTTGCAAGCCCTTGCACTGGTTACCACTGACCAGTCAGAATCATCCTCTCTGTTTCTTTTTTCATTCAGCAAACTAGTGGAGTTAGTTTCCATTCTAACATTGTTGGTTGCTGTTAAGTTAATACCAGTATTACTGTTATGACATTCACCTTTATTCAAGGTTGTGTGCAAGGGTAAACAGGTGGATGAGTGAAAGGATATCATGTTGCCAGTAGTCTCAGTTGTGGGGGGGCTATGTAGTGCTTTGAAATGTTCACACATAGTAAATTGGCTTTCTTCTAGCTGTTGTAATTTCACCGAAAACATTGCAATCTCATTATGTAACCGTTTATTATCACAGCATTTTATACATATGAAATCCTTTGTTAAATTCATTGTAGATTTAACTAGTTGATACATATTACATGACTGGCATATAATACCAAATTATGGGTGGTTTTCACAGAAATATATTGCACTCTGTGGAGCAAGAAATATTCCAGTGGTAGTAATGCCCCCACATATTAGTTTATGTGCATCACCATAACTATGTAATGTGGTGAATGCCTGTAAAGCAGCAGCGCAACGATCTATTGATAACTCTGACCTATATTTATATTTTTTAATGCTATGTTACAACTTCCTTTACTTACATCCTGACTGACTGGAATGCTACTAGAATTTACAATAGCTGAGTCTGCTGTACTACCTTTTTTCATGTGTGAAGTAATGAAAGGAGCATTCCTTTTAAGTTGGTGCTGACCAGGTCTTTTTCATTGTTTTCCTCTCCTTTTCTCCATCACATCAAGTAGTTGTTAGATATCACTTCTGTTGTTAATTAACAGTTATGCATCAGGCAGTGTTTTATGACACCAGGGAACAATAGTTATTGAAAGGCAGCTGCAAATAAATACAAACCTGGTCCGAACAATATTGGAAGACGTGCTCGTTTTTTTTTCATACATAAAAAAAGTAGTCACGTAAGTAAAGCAGACATAAATTGTGAAAAGAATCATATCATTCAAGTCACGAGTCGGAGGTAAATAGTGGTGGTTGTGGCAATGTAAAGTAACATAAAAAACTACAGTGCAGAACTATGAGGACATTCTTGCAATGCTGCTTTAATTGTAAAAATGTCAGTATGACATCATGAGCTCACAGCAACAATCACAGAACACACAAAAGTGGCACAGAGTCCCCAGATTTTTCCTGCCAGCCCAAAATGTTTCCTGCTTGTGTGCAGAAAATTGACAAGTGGTAACGAAGTGAAATGGGATTGTTTCAGCACTTACAAAGTCCCCCAGAATTAATGGCGCACTCAGTCATGTGCGCAGTGGTGGCACAGAGTCCCCAGATTTTTTCTGTCAGCCCAAAATGCATCCTGCTTGTGTGCAGAAAATTGACAAGTGGTAACGAAGTGAAATGGGATTGTTTCAGCACATACAAAGTCCCCCAGAATTAATGGCACACTCAGTCATGCACGCAGTGGTGGCACAGAGTCCCCAGATTTTTTCTGCCGTCCCAAAATGCATCCTTCTTGTGTGCAGAAAATTGACAAATGGTTACACAGTGAAATGAGACTGTTTCAGCACATACAAAGTCTCCCATAATTAATGGCACACTCAGTCATGCGCGCAGTGGTGGCACAGAGTCCCCAGATTTTTTCTGCATGCCCAAAATGCATCTGCCTTGTATCCAGAAAATTGACAAATGGTAACGAAGTGAAATGTGATTGTTTCAGCACATGCAAAGTACCCCAGAAATTTATTGCGCAGTCACTCATACACGCAGTGGCCCAGAATAAAATGATGACTGTGAGCAAACTGTTGCTGGTCCAATGTGTGCTACGATTTGAGCAAATACAATGTGATCATCTCAACTGGATGGAAGGGTGCCCTTTGTCTGTACACTAATAGTAGCCTTAGTGAGTTGATATATATAGATATACATTTCTGTAGTTTATAGGTGAGGGGGGGTTGACATGGATATGTACTCATGGTATTGTTCTGCATCACAGGTCACAGATACTGTTGGTGTACATTCCAGTGCTTGATTAGAACTTTTTGTGTAGAAAATTGCAATGGATAACTGTCAAGCACATGAAAGTAAGTATTTTTTTTTTTTGTGGGGGGAAGCATATTTGCAGGTTTCTCTGTAATGGTTTATTATTTTCTTACTTCTTCACAGATTTTATCTGCATCCTTCTCAAGTCTGGTTGTTAATGATGGTCATCTAATGAAACGACTTCTGCGTGTTGCATGTGCACCCCAGCCGGGGGTGGCTGATGTTGAAGAACTTGTTTGAATAAGGCCACTTTGTCAGAATAACAAAGCATCTGGAAGTTTCCTAAAAAAAAAAAATGAATGACTTCTTACAACTTAATTGTTATGTGTCCCTCCCTAGTTGTCGAATCTCAATCCCTAAAGTCAAGTTACATTTCAAAGCCACATCTTGTCAACTAACACAACCTGTGTGCAATATTTGTTGCAGTCTTTATAAAACAATGAAATGAATTAAATAAAATCTTCATACTTACCAGAATGGATTTCACATGGATATTACATCACTTCCACTCTGTACGGTACAGCTACAGTATCATTCCCAATGAGTTTTAGTGATGGAGCCTTTTTTTTTACCCTGTAAAAGAAACAAAAGAAGTGCACTGTATGTATTTTACCATTGCGGCTCTGAAAAGCTACAGAAAACAAAACATACAACTAAAGGAAGTGAAGCAGCATAACAAACATGAGTACACATACTCACTTTATTGTTTAAATATTAAGAAGCTTTCTGTCTCTGGCTGATGGATGTGGTGGTCCGGACAGACTCATGGTGGCAGTGGTGGCAGTGGATAACATCAGTCCTGGTGGTGGTGGTCCGGGGGGCAGACAGACTCATGGTGGCAGTGGATAACATCAGTCCCAGTGGTGATGGTCCGGGGGCAGACAGACATATGGTGGCAGTGGATAACATCAGTCCCAGTGGTGGTGGTGGTCCGGGGGGCAGACAGACTCATGGTGGCAGTGGATAACATCACTCCCAGTGGTGGTGGTCCGGAGGGGGGCAGACAGACTCATGGTAGCAGACTTGGATAACATCAGTCCCAGAGGTGGTGGTCCGGGGGGGGCAGATAGACTCAAGGTGGCAGTGGATAACATCAGTCCCAGTGGTGGTGGTCCAGGGGGCAGACAGACTCATGGTGGCAGTGGATAACATCAGTCCCGGTGGTGGTGGTCAGGGGGCAGACAGACTCATGGTGGCAGTGGTGGCAGTGGATAACATCAGTCCTGGTGGTGGTGGTCCGGGGCAGACAAACTCATGGTGGCAGACTTGGATAGCATCAGTCCCGGTGGTGGTGGTCTGGGGGGCACACCACCTTTTAAAACTTCAGTTAAAACCTGCAACATTAACCACATCATCATCCTCATAAGAAAACTGCCTCACAGTCATCGATGTCTGAAGTCTGACCACTGGGAAATTCTTTCTCCATTATGTCATCATCTACGTCAGTGGTGGGCCACTTCAGGCAGCCACTGCCAGTGCCACCAGGATGCTCCATTTCCATATCAGCAAGACCACCATGACTAGGCCAGGGTACGAATACCGAGGTTACAGTCTGTGCTGGTATGTGCCTCTCATTTATTTTAATGAATCTTAGAAAACTAACATTTGCAGGAGACAGGTTTGTCTTACAGTCCCTGACTACTGCACCTGCTAAGCTGAATACCCTCTCAACACTTACACTGGAGGGTGGGCATGTGAGGTACTTCAGTGCCTACTGTAGTCAGCTCTGGCCATTCACTGACCTTTCCACTCCAGTACAAAAGAGGATCTTCAGTTATTGTCAGATGCCTGTTTTCAGACAAATATGACTCAACCATTCTCTGTGCCGCACTAAGTCCAATTGTTGATGCATCATCCTGTTCTCCTGAATCATTTATTTCACAAATACCCACTTGGGACAAAGCCTCCCAAAGTGGGTTGATGCCAGCCACTTTGGATGACAGACCACCTGGAACTACAGTCCCCTTCCCCTTGCAGGATATGCTTGATGGTCCTCCAGCTACACCTTCAGCCGGATTATGCTGCTGAGGTTTGCTGACCTTGGCACATGACTCCTATGCCCCATGAACCAAGCACACCAGTTGACCACTGATATTTTTTACCAGTTCAGGCCTTCCCTTCAGTACTGATGCAATTCAATGTTTGTATCGTGGGTCCAGCATTGTTGCTATGGCAAAGTTGTCACTACGCTGAATGCTCACAACGTGACGATTCTGGTCGAATACTGTCAGCATGTGTTGCAGCAACATACTGCTAGCACTGTCTCCAGCAACATCAAGGCTATGCTGTACATTCACAAATGTCTGCCTCAGCACCTGCAGCAGTGGAATTGATTGGCTAATGGAGGCAGACTCACCACTCACTGCCTGTGTGGCATGTTCAAAAGGCCGCAAAATTATTATTACAGAGTCCGTGAGGCACCATTGTTCAGTCGTCATAGACATGGAGACCCCGAAACTGTCACAGCTAGTGTGCATAACAAGATATTCTGAGATGGTTTGTATTGTTCATACAACCTCTCTGCCATGTATAACGTGGAGTTTCATCGGGTGACAACTTCCAGCTTCAAGCGGTGCTGAGGCAGGCTGTTTTGGATCTGCAACTGCCGCAGTTGGCCACGGGCCTTTCCAGATCTTGAAAAGTGAAAGCAGATACGTCGTGCAACAGTCAGCATTTCCTTTATATCAGGGTGCTGCAGAAACTCCTGAACCACAAGAGTTAAACAGTGGGCCATGAATGGAATACAAAAAAAACACCATTCGTGATGCATTTCACCACATTTGACCCATTGTCACTTGCTATGAACCCAGCTCTCAGGGACAGAGGGTTTAGCCATCTGTCAATTTCAGTCAGTATCATGTCCAACATGTTCTCACCAGTGTGTGAACAGGTCACACTGCGCATAGCAATCGTTGCATGCTGTCAAATTCCTGGAAGATTACTACCACGACAATCCACACTATTCACACTAGCAACATCACAAACAACCTCCGGCACCTGCGCCCAGTGTGCAGTTATACACAGATATGAACTCCCCGCTGTTTTGCCACTTGTCCACATATCCATACTTAAATGGATGAATGGAGAGGAGGAATGTTGAGGGGCATGTCTTACTGAGTCGGACATAGTGCGGAACTACTCGGGGACAGCACGGGTAGAAAAGTATGTCCTGGATTGGACTTTCCATTTTGGACAGGCACGTGCAGCAAACTGCCGGAACCCAGAATTCTCCACAAAGGAGAAGGGCAAAAGATCAATTGCCAGCATTTCTGCTACGGCAGCATTGAGTTCATGTGACACTGTATGATTCGGGGGGTACTTCAGCTTATGCACAAAAACACTCTGTAACATGGGCTGACTTAAACGTTTTACACGGGGTGAGTTGATCACAAATGGTTGTGCTCTGTGATGAATGGTATTGGCAGGGCATGGAGTGTGGATATTTGATGAAGACGGTTGCACAGGTGATGATGACAAACCCAGAAATGATGTTATTTTGCCAGATTTGCCAACCAGGGTTGATGTACCACCTGCACTAGACATACTGCATTCACCACCACCACCACCACCACCACCACCACAGAAAATTGCTACTCTCACCAGCACTGGACAACATTTCAAAGTCATTATGGCCCTCCACCTCATCATGCCTGTAGTAATCCTCTGCTCTTATTACCGCACTACTGCACATGTTTTATTTCCTACTGGGCTTAACAGTCATGGAAGGGGATAACATGATGGCTATGGTTGCCGGTGACATGGGTGAATGCCCCACTGTGGTATTAGCTGCCAGGTTGTGCTGGGACCACAGTGGCAAGTGCCTATTCTTAAGATGTGTATGCTGTCCTCCTGTGCCCAGATGGCTCCACTTTTTACCTCGACTCACACGCACATGGCAAACCAGGCAGATTGCAACTGAATCATCATTTGTATCTTGAACAAAAAAATCCCAAACAAGGGAGTGTGATGCTCTGCTTTTAACATGTCCATGATGATGTGGCTTATTTAAGTCTGTTATTTTAAGCACTGAAGTGGGGGGGGCACGTGATGTTTCGGGCACTGCACATCTGGACTGCAACTGACCACCACGACTACCTATCATATTGATTACTGAGTCATCATCATCATCAACTAAAACTGGTAGATCACACGTTTTTATGGGGGGGGAGGATTCATGCAAACAGACTCAGACACAGCCAATTTTAATTTATTTTTCTCCGGTTCCCAACTGGGGTCAATTACATCATCATCATCATATTCATCAACGTCACACACATCCACATCTTCTGCTTGGATGCTAGCATGTGGACTGCATGTTGCAACAACAGCAACATCATCATCATCATCACATTCATCATCAGCATCTGCACCACCAACACCTGATATTTTTTCACCACACTGTGAATCACTGCATGGAAAATACGTGACGTTAAGTGCCATGGTGGACGGAATATCACATTGTATGCTATCATTGACATGATCATCAGAATCCTCAGGTTCAGTTACTGGGATGTTACTGGGAAGTATGACATCATCTACGTGCCACTCATTTGCACTGTTTCACACTCAATATTTTTGGAAATGGTACACTGGTCAGAATTAGAACTTGATGCAACAATACTAATACTACCTCCACCACCACTAACACCAGTAACACTAACACCACCGGCTGGGAAAACATCATCTCCTCCAACTATGAGTGAAGCTACTGATTGGGCTGTAAAAAACATTGCAGGAGAAATACCTTTCTTCACATCAGCAATGCACTTCTGCATCTGCATACTACTACCATGCCCACAAACCATCTTACTGCCAACATTGCCATGGCGAGAAACAGCTTCGCTTGCACGTCTCTTTGCAGGCATTTTGGGGGATCAACCACAAATATTATAACCAAATTCAGATTTTGATACGTTCACTCTCTGATTGGAGGGACTCTGGCTGGATGGGAAGCCAAATAAACAACTGTGGCTTCAGCAACAGATAAGAGACTACTCTGAGACTGTCACAGAATTAAAACAACTTCAGTAACCAGTGGTGCTGATGAGGTCACAAAAACAATCCAATCTGGTAAAAAATACCTTTTGAAAATGGGGGTGGGGGGGAGCACTGAATGCAGACAGTGCTGATTTGTATGGCACTACAAGCAGCAAAACTAAGAACAGATATCATGATCGCAGTACAAAATCAAGCAGTTGCAGTGGATAGCAGGTTCACACTTCTGTGCTTGCAATTACACTAGTCTGTTGCACTACAAAAGGTGTATTATTTGATGCACACAACACTGCACACACACTCACACACAGAACAGTTTGTGTACAATGCTGAAAGAGGAATGTGCCACAAATGCAAAAGTTCAGTACTATGCCACATTACGTTTGTAAATTTATAATTTAAACAACCTGAACTTATGAACTGCTGCACCACATCCACACAACAAACAGCAAGAAAATTTCAACTATTATTGACAATATTACTATGTGTACATTAACACAGTCAGTTATATAACAAAAATATAACCAAAAAACAAAGAAATCACTATTTCTCCAACTTAAATCTACCTACACCACAGATACGCCCCTCCCCCAAAGCACACTTTCTCTGTCTTTCACCACACATACTCAATGTTGTAAATTAACATTCAAAATCCACACAAAAACAAAAACACTCGATGATATGAGCACAGGATGGTTTCCTACAATCGATGAACTAAAGTTGGATCCCCCAAAAAAAGGAAAACTGCTTTTTGAACAACTTTTACAAGATTCCAATCACAGACAGCTATTAGAGCACACAGTCTCCTATTCCTTCCTACTCATACTACCCCAAACTGAGGTTTGCAGGTCAATATAGAGCCAATGTGACCTGAAATCCCGTGAATCAATGCAAAATTTGCCTTTGGAGCTCAAAAACAAGGCGAGGTGAGGCGAAGTGCACTCTCTGTAATGTACTTTGCATTAAATTGGCAGAGTAGTGGCCTGGGGAGGCGGAGCAATGCAAAGTCATTGTTTCTAACTGACTTCGCATTTCTCATTATAATGCAAAGAACTCCGCTTTGCATTGCGGAGCACTCCTCGAATCTGCCTTTGCTCTAGAATCACTTTGCAGAGCCAGTTAGACCCTTCGCCCACCACTAATGATAACCCATGGGAAAAGGTGCCAGTCAGCCGCATCTGGCCCCCCATTTTAAATTACTCCAACCCCCAAACAAAGCACTGAAACCCCATATTGACTCCTTGCTAAAGTGGTAGGCAAAGCCGGGAGTTTCAAACATGGCACTGAGCTGGTTATTCATTCAGCCTAATGTACATTTCTCAATGAGCACTTACTCTGCCATGCCTGAAAGGAAATACTGTCCATAACAAATTGACTTTAAAATAGCTTAATCGACTGGGTCCAAAAGTGTTGCTGATACTGGTCTGCAGGCCCAGCTTAAACAGTGACTCTCTCCTGAGTCCTCCCCATCTATCAGCAACCCCCTACATGCACTGCAGTCCTGTAAAACCTGACAACAGACCAAGACTTCCAGCACACATCAATTCCCACATAACATAGGTCTCATAGGTCTCATAGGTAAGTACAAAGCTAATAAGACTTAAAGTCCATAGCAGCTTGCCTTAATGTTAGTTATAGCCCGAGATACCAGTTGTTATCAGATAATCAGCCTTGAACTCTGACATTTTCTGTCTGGCTACCACTACAAATGGGAGTTCATTCCAAATTTTTGTAACCCTAATACTAAACCAGTACTTTCTTTTTTTTGTCTGATATGTGGAGCCCTTTAATTATAGTGGATGTGCCCTTTTTGCATATGTCTGTGTTCTCAGCTCTAATCCCAGCTGTACTCACAGCTCATCATCGAACAGTGCTCTGTAGACCATACATAAATCGCCCCTAAGTCTTCGAAATTCCAAAGAATAAAGGTCCAGCTCCTGCAATCTCTGTTGATAGCTCAGTCCATTTAGACCAGAGATACACTTTGTTGCTTTTCTCTGCACTCGTTCTAGTGCTCTAATTTCTATTTTCCCCGCTGGTGACCAGAATTGGGCACAATACTCCACATGCGGGCGGACCAGTGCTTTATACAGGGGCATCATCACTTGTCTATCTCTGGTCTTGATATGCTTATTTATGCAATGCAATAAGCCGCTGGCTTTTTTAATAGCCACATTACAGTGAGACTTTAGGTTAAGGTCTCTAGTAATGTGAATGCCTAAATCCTTCTCATCTTGAACTGCCTGTAACACCACTCCATTTAGACTGTACTTATGCTGACTGTTGTTCTTGCCCAGGTACACGACCCTACATTTGTCAGTATTAAAAGTGGATTGCTTCACTACTGCCCACTTAGACCACAGTTAGTTGAAAAACCAATTATGGCTGACTTACCACACATGATGACTGATTTTTCCAACTAGTTTGAAATTTGTGACTTCAACTAACTAAAGAAAATCCAACCAATTTTTAAACTTTCACCATCACTGCATTTTATTATGTAATAGTTTGTCACTTTTTTAACTTCATATCTCGTGTCACATTACACCACTAGGGGGTAATTAACAGACAGTTAATCACTAGTCATGCCTCATTGCTTAATAAATCGCACTTTGGTTTACATCCGATTCTGTACACACATCACAACCACTCACAGGGGTCAACCTTAATCTTTTTTTGAACTAGCCAGCAGGGCAAGGTGATTCAAAAATGCAGTAGCCCGCAAATGGCTGCAGTAGCCCACAATTAAGTTAAATGGCTAAAAATAATCTATTTTGTATTACTGTCATGCACTTCTGAAATGCTTGTCTGTATGTTTTGCCCTGTACTCTCCTGGGTCGTGCCTGAAAATAGTCATTTTTTGGTTAGTGCACTTACCCAGTAAACAAAAAACTAAATAAATAAAAATTATAACAGCAAATTTTTATCATTTATACAGGAAAGAATTCAAGCCAAGAAATACTCTGACAATTGCATATTCATCATGTTTCCCTATTCCTTTCTGCCCCATCTGCAAAAAACCCCAAAAAAGGCTGCAATGCCATCACATACAGTGAACCCCACATTGTTTTATACCACGGCCTTCTATCTTCCTCTTTCTTCACAACCCCCCCTCCCAAACCAGAGAAAATCACAACAGCAAATGTTCAGTCAAGCAGACATAGCTCTGCACACACAACAGCTGACACCATCATGCACCTCACCACACTCTCACTGCCATCTACAGGGCAATGAACAGAGCCTGGCAGAGAAAGACACCGCTCAGCCCCCACATTATACACAACTGAAGATGTGCACTTCTGGAAGTTTTTGTACAGTGAGCCAGGAGCACATCTAAGATTTCTTTGGATGGGGACTTCACAAACCTAAAGGGTTTGAGAAATAGAAAACTATGGCATTTTTATATTTAAAAGCACTGATTTTACTGTGCTCTGCCCCAACAAAAATACATTTTTCTTTAAGTGTCCTTTCATTCTTTTATCAGTCCAGGGGAAACAGTGCATAGGAATGATGCTATACTGCCTCAATTTCTATATAGGTTGATCTATGCACCTCAGGAATGTCGATTTTAACCTTTCAAACTATGTATTTTATTAAGATTTCTGTGGGGGACCAGACATGATCTAAAGCTTTGTTTAGCTGGGTGGGATAAGGGTGGGAATGTAGGGTGGGACTGTATGGATGGTGTTAACATACTAACATACTAAGAAGACAGCAGAGTAGGCCCTATGGTCTATCAAGTCTGCTCGGGGTCAGTGCCCATTTAGGGCACTGATTTTTCCCTCCCAAGTTCCCACCCCGCCTTGGTGGCTCCTCAATGCTGATGCTATGATGCACCTCCCTATACCTGTCCCAGCCTCTCTTGAACACCTCCATAGTATCCACAACCACCAGTGTTGGCTGGCTTGGTCCATTTAGAACAGCTGAGGACCCCCTACACTTTCAAGCATTGGCAGCTATGGATCTGTGGATAGTCATTTCAGAGTCTGGCCTGCAGTTGGTGTCCAGGGAAAGAACAGAGTTAAGAGATTTGGATGGGAAACTGAGGACAGCTATGGTGAGGCTATGATAAAGCCCACCAGCTGCAGGGTAGACCCTGTATACCGCTTGGCATTTTGTCACTGAAATATTGGATACAGACACTCAAAGTGCAGGGAAATGAGGGGCACTGGTCTTAATATGGCACAAATTGTCAGACAGACACACATGAGGACAAAAACCTGCTAAATACAGACTTTTTTTAACTTCACTAACAGCCATGAAAACGTGCACTAGTCAAGACGGACAAGTAGAGTTAACAGATTCAATGCAAAACATAGAAACATAGAATTTGACGGCAGAAAAGGACTGCTTGGCCCACCTAGTCTGCCATTTCCCTACCTGATGGATGAGCTTCAGATTCTAGTTAATCAACAGCTTACTTCCTCCTACCCCCCACTAGAATTGCCTTATGCCTATCCCATGCATTCTTGAATTCTCCCACTGTTCCTGACTCCACAACCTTCTCAGGAAGGTTGTTCCATGCATCCACAACCCTCTCTGTGAAAAAATAATTTCTAGCATTACCTCTGAGCCATCCCCCCCTCTATCTTCAAATTGTGCCCCCTTGTTCTTCCATATCTCTTCTTCTGAAAGATACTATCCTCTTGTACTTTGTTAATTCCCTTGAGATACTTGAAAGTTTCTATCATGTCCCCTCTCCTCCTTTCCTCAAGGATACATATTGCTGCTTTTAGCCTCTCCTCATGTCTCTCTGGTGCAGACCCTGCACCATTTTGTTGCCCTCCTCTGAACAGCCTCCACTCTGTCTATGTCTTTGCGGAGATGGGGTCTCCAGAATTGCACACAGTACTCCAAATAGGGTCTCACTAACTGTCTGCACAGAGGGATAAAAACTTCCTGTTTTCTACTGTTGATGCCTCTCCCTATGCATCCCAGTATCCCCTTCCCCCCAGCCTTCCTTACTGCCTTCTCACATTGCTTGCCCACCTTTAGGTCATCTGATATAATTACTCCTAGGTCTCTTTCGATTTTTTGTTGTTGTTATTAACTCACCCCCCATTATGTACTCCTCCCCTGGGTTTTTGTTTCCCAGATGCATTACCTTGCATTTCTTTGCATTGAATCCAAGCTGCCACATATTTGACCATTCCTCCAACCTTGCCAAGTCCCTTTTCATTCTTTCCACCCCACCTTGTGTATCAACCCTGTTGCAGATCTTTGTGTCATCTGCAAAGAGACATACCTTTCCTTCCAGGTGCTCTCCAATGTCACTTATAAAGACATTAAAGAGGACCGGTCCCAGTACTGAACCCTGCGGTACCCCACTAGTTACCCTCCTTTCTTCACTGTGGACTCCGTTTACTATTACCCTTTGCATCCTGTTGTCCAGCCAGTTTTTTATCCAGGCTACCACCTTGGGACCCACTCCAAGGCAGGCTAACTTGTATATTAATCTTTTGTGTGAGACTGTGTTTAATGCCTTGCTAAAATCTAGGTGGGCCATGTCCACAGCCCCTCCCTGGTCTACTACTTTGGTCACCCAGTCAAAGAAATCTATTAGATTCATCTGACATGACCTTCCTGCTGTGAAACCATGCTGCCTTGGGTCCTGTGCCCCACTGGCCTCTAGGTACTCAACAATTCTTTCCTTCAGAAGTGATTCCATCATTACCCTACCACTGAAGTCAAACTAACTGGTCTATAGTTTCCTACCTCTGCCCTGCTCCCATTTTTGTGAAGTGGAATCACATTTGCCGTCCTTTAGTCCTCAGGTACCGCCCCATCCTCCCATGATTTGTTAAAAAGAGTAGTCAGTGGTGTTGCTGGTTCTGCCTTTAATTCTTTTAGAATTCTTGGGTGAATCCCATCAGGCCCCATTGCTTTGTCCACCCTCAGTTTCAAGACTTCTTTAAACATTTTTTCTTCTGTGAATGGACTGGTATCGACCCCCCTATTCAGAGTTTCTCTCTTGTTTGGTTTAGGTACCCCCCCTCCCCACTTCCATTGTGAATACTGAGCAGAAATATTTGTTCAGTATCACTGCTTTTTCACTGTGACCCTCTGCCCACATTCCCTCCCCTTTATTAAGTCTCTGTAACCCTCCCTTGGTCTTTCTTCACTCCCTAATGTACCTATAAAAGGTTTTATCCCCCTTCTTAACAGAGTTGGCTATCTTTTCTCAGTTTGTGCCTTTGCTATCCTGACTGCCTTCCCTGCCTCCTTCTGCTTTAACTGGTAAAGTTCTCTGTCCTGCTCCTTCTGTGTCTCCTTATATTTCCTGAATGCTATCCTTTTCTCCTTAACCATCCCTGCCACCTCCTTTGAGAACCATAGTGTTTTTTTCCTTCATTTTGTTTTGTTGATTTGCTTCACACAAAGGCTTGTTGCCTCTGCAATGGCTGTTTTGATTATTCCCCATTGTTCCTCCACCCCTCCTTCTTGCCCTTTGCTAGTGCTTTTCTGAGGCACTCTCTCATTTTCCCAAAGTCAGCCTTCCTAAAGTCCAATACTCTTGTTTTTGTATGGCTTGACTCTATGGCTGTGTTTATTGTGAACCACCCTGTTTGGTGGTCACTTGTTCCCAGATGGCTACCCACTTCTAAATCTGAGATCCTTTCTCCTTCCCCATTTGAGAGTACCATGTCTAAGATTGCTCCCTCCCAAGTGGGTTCCAACACTAGCTGTCTGAGGCATGTCCCCTGTAGGGCATCAAGAATGACCTTGCTCTTGGATGTGCCTGCAGCAAAGGTACTCCAGTTAACATCTGGCATATTCAGGTCCCCCATCAACAATATCTCCCCTTTTTCTGCCATTTTAAGGATGCCTTCTGTCATTTCCTTGTCCATTTCATCCCCCTGAGATGGGGCTCTGTACACAACCCCAATGTGGATTGTGTTGCCATTACCTGTCTCCAGCATGACCCATAGTGACTCATCAACTTCCTGTTTACTCTTTAGTTCTGTTGCTTTAATCCTTTCCCTTATATGGAGAGCTACTCCTCCTCCTCTTTTACCCACCCTGTCCCTCCTGTAGACTGTGTACCCTGGTATGTTGACATCCCAGTCATGGTTCTCTGTGTACCATGTTTCAGTGACTGCCACAATATCTAGGCATCCCTCTTCCATCAAGGCCACTAATCCAGGGAGCTTGTTGCAAAGACTGTGGGCATTGGTACTCATCACATTCCATTTATTTTTTATGGCCTTACCCCTTTTAGCCCCATCCCTGTCCTTACTGCCTTTTTCTGCATTTATTCCTGGCCTGCTCCCTACTGACTTCTCTACCTTGGTGTTTGCCTCTCTAACTACTATGTTTTGTGGGGGAGGGCTGGGATTTTCCTCTTCCTTTTCAATGCCTCCCCCTTGGCTAGTTTAAATGCTTGCCAATGAAGCATTTAAACCTCTCACCTAGGATCCTGGTTCCCCTTCTGGACAGATGCAGACCATCGCACCAGTATAAGCCTGCATCCCTCCAGGTGGCTCCCCAGTCCCCAATGAAGCCAAAACCCTGAGCTCCACACCAGTTTTTCAACCATTCATTGAATCCCGTGGTGCATAATAGCATCATCCTTGCCATAGACAGGCAGCACCTTCAAGAAGGTTACCGTACATGCTACTTGTGTAAGGCCCCTCCCCAACTCCACAAACTTCTCTTGCACTGCTCTGATCCCATTAACAGCCAGGTCATTTGTCCCTAGGTGTACAGTGATGTCCAGCTCCCTCCCTCATACAGCTGCTCCTGCGATCTTGAGGATTCACTTCCTGTCCCTCCGAGCCGTGGCGCCAGGCAGGCACCTTACTTTCCTATCCCCTTCCTTTCCCACTTCTACCCCCCTAATGATCGAGTCCCCTATCAGGAGTTGTTTCCTTCCCCTGTGGGGTCTCATGCCACCCTCCTGTGGGTCTCCTTTGTGGAGGTTCCCAGCATCCTCCTTGATCTCCACTGTGGGTGCCTCCATAGAGGAACCACTCTTTGCCAGAACAGCATATGAACTGTGGAGAGGTACAACTGGAGGGTTGCACCTCTGTTCCACCACCCTCTCCCTCCCTCAGCCCACCTTGGTCCAATCGCTCCTCTTTCTTGGCAACCTTTGAGGTAACGGTGGTGGCCCTCATGATCCCTGGGTGGGGGAAGAGGTTTCATGAATCCTAGCCAGGTCAGCCTGGAGACGGGCAACCTCCTTCCTCAGACCAGAGAGGTGCCTGTAAACAGGGCAGCATCGTAGCCTCCAGAATGTCTCCCGGAACACTACTCCCTTACAGCCATTGCCCTGCACCATTCCCATCTTGACTTATTTTGTGTTCCCTCTCCTGTTGCTTTGTATACTTACTGTCTCCTCTCTCTATGTATTTTTACACTTACTTTCCTACTGCCTATGTGCCCTTACAACTCTTGCCCTTCCTGTTCTGGGACTGGAACTTCCCTGTAGTCTTCAGTAGTCTCCCTCTTCTGTGCTTGGATTCAGACCTCCAGCAGCCGGGGGGGGGGGAGTTATTTTTTTTAGGTTCCTTCAAGGTTGATGATGAAACTAATGTGTCTCAGTGATCCTTCCCTTCCTACTGCCAAACAGGAAGTTCCTGTTGTCAGTCAAATCCAGTGGCTATAAAACTAGAACTGGCTTTGGGAAGGTGGGTAGCGGGGTGGGAAGGAGGGCAATTAGTAAAAAAAAAATCTGTAGTTCTAGACTGCTATTTCTTGCTCTGAAACCAAAGTTCTCCTCTGTCAGAAATAGCAAGAAACTGTAACTGGAGACACCTGCTTTTGTACTACTAAGCTGCTAAGCCACACCCCAATTAGGTTCACCCTCTGCTCTGACTCAGCAAATTAAGCTGATACAGCCTCCTTCCTCAGAGAAACACAAAGTGACTTTCTTTTTTTTTCTTAAATGAGACCCCTTCTTCTACTAAAATATCTGTGCTTAATCTGAACAGATACTGACTCCTGCTGAGATAGAAGTGATTTATCAGTAAAGACTTTGTAGTTCTAGACTGCTATTTATATATGCATATATATATATATATATATATATATATATATATATGCAAAATAATGCACCTGGGTAGAGGGAACCCTGAGGAGAGCTACAGGTTGAGGAGGGGGAGCCGACTGTCACCGAGGAGGAAAGGGACCCAAGGGTTATCATCTCTGATAACCTTAAGGTATCAAAGCAGTGCAAAAAGGCAGCAGGGAGGGCCAGTGGCATGCTGGGATGCATAGACAGTGGTATCACTGGCAGGAGGTGGGAGGTGGTGATGTCATTTCATAAAACATTGGTAAGGCCTCACCTGGAGTACTGCACGCAGTTCTGGAGGCCACACCTGCACAAGGACATAAACAAGGTGGAGAGGTAACGTGAGAAAGTTTTTCTACACAGAAAGTGTAGTTGACGCTTGGAATAGTCTGCCACAGAAGGTCATAGGGGCAAGCACAGTGGAGGGGTTTAAGCATGCCAGGGACAGGCACAAGGGAACCTTGAGAGGGAGGGAGTGATGAAGACATTAAACAATGTATAGGGCCTGCAGGCAGACAAGATGGGCCTAGTGACTAGTGATCCTAATCTGCCAACAGTTTCTATGTAACTGCACTAGCCCTGCTCAATTTTCACTAGGGTTTGGGCTAGTAAAACTATGCTAAGATCGACCCCCCCCCCCAGCACTCACTGTGAGAGTCCATCCAGGATATGAACAGACTGAGTGTGTGTGCAAAGAGGAAAAATCTTGTTGCAGTTTTGCTGCCCAGGTATATTTTTGGCAGAGTGGCACACAACATGACTGAAGAGGGAGTAGACTAGGATGGGCCGATGGAAAACTCAGACACCAATAGAAAAAGAGAAACAGCACTTGTGCCATGTACCTTAAGCACTTTTACTACAAGAAGGGTGTTTAAAATCAATTCACAATAACAACAGTTCTATTCTATTTCTACCACTGACGTTAACCTGGGTCAGCAGTAAAGGAGCTCTCCTTTTATTTCATTTCTATGGAATCTGACAGAATATGCCAAGGGAAGTCTGTCAGGAAGAGGACTAGGAGACTCAAGGTGGAATGCTCATGCACTGTCTTGACTAAATAGGGGATGGGGTAGACTGAGGTTTTCATATTTTTTTCCATAGCTGCAGATGAGCTGCCTGAGCTCCCTCACATACACTGCATAGTATAGTACAAACGTTTTTTCCTTCCTCTCTGCCTGCGATTCTAACCTGTAAAAAAAATGCACTGCAGCACTTTTATAGTTTAGACATCAACAAAGGTTTACTGTTTTAAAAATTACACTGTGGGGCTAGTCCATTCAGTGGATCAAAGTTTGCTTACTGCCACCTGTGAAACCAGGGTTGTAGGCAGACTCTCTAAATCCAAAATACTGGATCAAGCTGGGGCCCAGAGCAATTCGCGGAGATGAGGAACTGAGTAATGGCTTGTCAAGCAAAATAGCATAATGCCAACTAAATCATGATATTGACACAGTCACAGACAAATGCAGATGGGAAATCTCATAAAAAGGGGGAAAAAATTGGCATCCATAGATAATGAGAGAAGGTATAGCCCTAAACGTCATCCCTGAACATTTACTAAGGATTTCTTTAATGAAACTGGAGGCACCATTAACCAGGGAACAGACAAGGGAAGTAAAGGAGTATTTTACTCCCATTTCTTTGCATAATTTACTCCCCACTTTCCGATTTTAGTTTTCCCACCTTGTACATTTAAAATCTGGTACACATGCACAGCATTTTCAGTACCATGTAATGCAAGAAGAGCAGACATACTGTATCACAGAGTGGAAGCAGTGTTATGGCCATGGAAAAGAGCATCAGTATCAACTTAGTGTACACTCACTAGAGTAGAAAATGTCAGGAGTTACTCACTGGCTGGCCAGTGGCCAGAAAGGTTGTTTTGATGGAGAAAAATTACTTGACAAGTACTGGGTAGCAGGGGTGAAATATTGTAGACCCCATGTCACTATTAGGCAAAGGCCACCAGTAGCTGGCTACAGTGCTGAGTACCAAATGGGTTTGAGATTTGGTTTATTGGAGGTTGGGCACACTTGAGACTGGCCAGTGGATGGCATACTACTATTTAGATGAAATAACTACCAGATCATAAATGGTAGCAGCAAATACTTTAGTTCTAAAAATTATCTGGACCCCTGCCATGCCATTAACTGTACTGCACATTTGTAATGATGACACAGTGACTGTATCCTAGAAACCCTAGGCTCTCTGCATAGCTTTCAATTATTATCAGCTACATCCTCAGACCAAGGTTTAGTAATGAACTGATTGCAATCTACAGCACCCCACCAATAGTGCAGCTTTCAAAAGTGAAAATAATTGAAGTGGTTTCCTTTAGAAATGAACACAGCGAATATTTTCTGCTGGAGTGTCAGATGGGGAACCCCAGTAATGTGTCACAGGATATTCCACCCACACTTAGCTAAGACCTTGCATGGATGGTCCGACTGTATGGCCTTGAATTACCATGGTCCATTCCTACATAGGCACTACAATATTTTTTATTTATTTTGCCAGGAAATTATCAATATACTGTAACCATTACAAACTCATCAATCTGGAGTTTAATGAATGAAGCCCCTTGCTTGAGCCCACAAGGAGGGGCACAGTGGTAACTGCAACATTCACAACAAGGAACAACCAGGTTACATGCCTATGAGACAAAGTGCTTGTAAACTCATTACTGCAGCCAGATTAACACCAATGTCAGTGCCACAGCTGGAATTCCCTGGATACATCCCAAATCACTCCATCACTAGCATGCCATGGAACATAGTAGTGCCCCATTGGATTGCATCCAAGAAACCCTTCTCCCCAATTCATCCTTAGGCCACTGTTCCTGACCCTCACCTACTTTGATCAACTCCCATCCCCCGTGTGGCAACAAGCCTGCCATCGGCAGCTTATCTGCCCACCACGCCCTGCAATGCCACCCTGACTAGCCCTGATTCCAAATCATTGAGTTGTACCTCAATGCACTAAAAGTGCAGGTGGCTGTCTGTGCATGAACCGCTCAGGTGCGCTCACTCCTCAGACCAGGCCCAGACCATGCTCTGCCACCGCCGCCCCAAGTGTTCTAACATTCTTCATCGCTTTCGGTCGGCCATTGATCGATCCATTGTCTGTTCTCCAGCTGTCCCTGGTTAAGGAACTTAACTATAGTAGTGGAGATGCAGAAACCCCACACATTTGTGTAAACCCATCATCCCAGCGAACACTCCGGCACTTCTCCCATCCCAACTTCGTTCATTTTCTACCACCCGACTCACTGTCAGCTCTCACGTGCAGCACTCACAACTCCTCTTGCTCCTTCCCCTTTCTCATACTTTACTTGAGGAGGTAGTGATTGGCACCAAGAGGAGCCAGAGACTCAGAGGCACTATTCAGTTGGTGCCTTGGTAGTTATTGGTTAAGGCTGTCAGGGAAGAAAAAAGTGGGTCTGGAGGTGGTGAGGCAAGGTGCTGAAGGAAGAGGGGAGGGACTGTCAGGGCAAGCCTGATACAAGTATGGGCTTGGTGTTCCAGTCAATTTAAGAAAAATGCAACTCCACTTAATTGTGACTGCAACTCAGGGCAATTGCAGCTAACTGCAACTGTCTTGAATTGTGCCCCACGATTCCGACTGCCGACGGCGGCTCGGGGGTCTATGCCCACTGCTGTAGCTCTTTTAAGGCTGATTGAAGAATAGCTGCATTGTTTTTTGAGTTTATTTATTTATTTATTGAATTTTGTTGACCTGGTAAGCCCACTGGGCCTAGAAACCCTTTTCAGGGGCGACTGGGGGAGGGGGATACAGATGGTAAGTAACTGAAATTGAACCAGATTAAGCTCTTGGTGATATTTTAGTGAATGGGAGAAATTTAGCCAGAACACCGGGGAAATTCCCCTACTCTTTTTCGATAAGTGCCATGGGATCTTTAGCATCCACCTGAACTACCACCAATCCAGGCAGATGGGACCACGGTTTAACGTCTCATCCAAAAGATGGCTAGATCCTATTCTTGTACCATCTGCAAATTTTGATAGCCAAGCTGTAGTAGTAGTAGTTTGCATAGATGATATGTACAAATTAAAAAGACAAGGGCCCAATACTGAACCTTGGGGGAATCCGCTAGTTACCTGCGCCCATCCCGACAAGGATCCCTTCACAGACACCCTCTGCCTCCTATCCATCAGCCAATTTTCTATCCAGTGGGTAATGTTTGCTTGTATACCCTGCTGTACTAAGACTTCAATAAGAAAGCCATGAGGAACTTTGTCAAAGGCCTTCGGATAATCTAAGAAAATAATGTCCACTGCATTCCTTGAGTCAATGCCTGGTTAACCTTGCCGTAAAACTCCAACAAGTTTGTCTGACAGGACCTGCCTTTTTTAAAGCTGTGTTGATGATGGTCTGTGTCCCCTGACAGGGTCAACTCATTGATAATGTGGGTTTTTATAATGCCTTCAAGGGGTTTTTCCCAGAATCGATGTTAGGCTTATTGGCATATCGTTAGATACTTCTTGCCTAGACCCCTTTTTATATAGAGGATTGACCTCTGCCTGTCTCCATTCCTCCAGTACCTCTCCACTGTCAATCAAATGCTGAAATAGATAAGTCACTGGTGCTGCCAACACATCAGCCAATTCCTTTAACACCCTAGGGTGGAGGCCATCGGGTCCCTGAGCTTTATTGTGGTCCAGTGCCTTTAACCTGTCTCTAACCTCATTTAACTTAATTTTGGGTGTCAGATTTTCTTCTTGCACCTGATGTTTCATGGTATTTTGGGTTTTAGCATTATACACTGAGGCAAAGTAGTTGTATTAAGAGGCTCACTATCTTCTGCCACTAATTCCCCATTTGGATACCTCAGGGGACCAATTGTGTTTTTGCTGCCTTTCTTAGTGTTTATATAAGAAAAGAAGGACTTGTAATTGTCCTTGACTTTGACTGCTAGCTTTTCTTCGAAGTCTGCTTTGGCCTTGCAAATACTGATTTTGCACTTTTTAAGTTCTGCTTTGTATTTTGCCCAGCTTGCCTGAAGGCCACATTTCTTGGCCTTACTGTATGCCTTATTTTTACACTTAATGTTTTTCTTAACTACTGAGGTAAACTACGGTGGATTTTTTAGGGAATCTTTGCATTTCCTAGAGCTAGAAGTAAACTGTTTTTTTGATTTTGCTGCGTAGTACCCTCCACATATATTGTAGTGGTTGCCCAACAAAATCTGCCTGCCATTCCCATGATGCGAGATGTGTCCATATACTGTTGAAGTCAGCCCTGCCGTAGTTGTATACTGCAGAGTTACTAGCTGGCTTTATTGTGACATCACTGATGCAAAACACCATATTGTGGTCACTGGAACCAAGGGGATGCAAGACCTGGTGATCCTGAATATTATAATCCATGTTACTCACGATTAAATCCAGAATATGGGAACCCCTAGTGCACTCCTTTACATGCTGGTCCAGGCCTGCCAATAAAAATAACTTTAGAAAACTTTGCTCACTTGATGTTGCAGCTTGTGGGGGGTCCCAACTTATCCTTTATAACAAATAAAAAAAATACCAGCTCAGTATGTCTTTCCAGATTAACTACATTTGGTTTGAACTACAGCAGAACATAGATAAATACCATGATTGCCCATTCACAGCACCAAGCGACCCTTCACATCTTCTCAACTGCCAGCTCTTTGAGTACTTGATAGTCACTCATGCCAACATCGCTGATCGCTGTACAACTGAGGTACAGGAATCCCTGCACAGAACCTACTTGAGGTTCTTAGGTGGCATTAACAAAGTTAAGAAAATGTATTTGTTTACTTTTTTTGTTAACCAGCTAGGTGCAGAATACCTGTATTGAAACAGAACTGACTGGAAGACTACAGGCTTCCATTTCGCCTCAAGAAAAAAAACACATTGCTCGCTGAAATATCTCAGCCCGCTGTTCATTGACACTAAAGCGCAGACACATGCTGTTATTACACTGTCTTTGCCTTTCTCTGTCGTTTGCATTTGTATTAAAAAATGTAGCTCGGTCTCCCCTTTCCCAGCCCAAACATAATAATAAAAAAAAAACCAGCTCCAAATTAAATGTCACTTCTAACAGCATAAATCACGCTGGCAGCCAAGCTTCCTTCCCTTCCTTACCCCACCCCCCACTGCTTCTAATAACTAGTAAAGCAACGTTCCTGTCAGCATACGAGAACTAAGCTTCCTTTCTCTCTGTCTCTATCTCTCCCCCCTCCACACCTCACTCTCCCACTGCTGCTAATAACTATTAAAGTAACATTCCTGTCAGCATATGAGAACTATTTTTTCTGGTGGAGCAATAAAATCAATAAAAATAATCTAAAATAAAAAAAATATGTATTTTTATTTATTTATTTTTTTTCACCAAGAAAAAAGGGGGCATTGTATAACCGCAGTAAACCACTCCAGGGTGTGGGTTATGCTGGGATTTACCTACGGCTGACCTGGTTTGACTATTTGGCCTGTGGCCTCATGGCCAAACCACTCCAGCCATGGGTAACTCCCAGCATAACCCATATCCTGTTGTGGTTTATTGTTTAAATACCTAAGAAATAATTGAATTTCTGGTCCCCGATGTATCATTTTGTTAGATGTTATCAGTGTTAAATGACATCACACATCAGAATCATTTTCAAAAACAACCCTCCTCCTCCTTTGTTCCACTATATGTATTTTAAGGTTAGACCCCTACTTATTTCTTAGCAAGCCATCTTTCAATTTATTTGAGAACCCTGTATTTATTTGGGAACCCAGACTTTGATTTAATTACAGTAAAGACACCCCCCTTTTTTCTTTTCCCTACTCTATTTTTCTGAGGTATGGATTGATTTCCTAAAGTACTGTATATGATTTAGTTATGGTTAGCACTATTTAAATGTCTGTAATCTCTCCTAGGTTCTATCTGATTTTCTATCTGTCATCCAGAAGTCAGCACTCTGTGCAATCCCTAAGAAGATGGTATGCCGATGATACATTTAATAAGTGTTGGTGATCATTTAGCCCAGAGGCTTAGGGGACATAGGACAGCCACAATCATAACACATTTAGTGGATCTGGAGAGAAAAACAAGAGCTCTTAACTCACAGCAGATATTGCAACTGTTCCAGAAATATTATAGGCAGCTATATGAGAAATCACAAGGTCCAGAATTTAACAAAATCGAGGAATCCCCCCCCCCTTACATTAAGAAAGCTAACTAAGGAAATGGAAATCAGATTAAAAGCCCCTATCAGATCAGAGGAGGTCAGACATGCCACAAAAGAAAGCAAATCATTAAAAACCCCTGGCCCAGATGGATTTCTGTCCGAGTGGTACAAGACTTTTAGTAAACAACTAACTCCTTTATTACTAAATGCCTTTTTAGAAATTCAACAGGAGAGTCCCCCTCCTCCATAATGGGATTACACTAATATTTCACCTATCATAAAAGTAGGAAAACCAGCATAATTAACTACCTCATATAGGCCAATATCCATATTAAACATGGACTACAAGTTATTTATGTCCCTATGGGCACATAGACTAGAGGAACTGTTACCCTATTTGATTAATTCAGATCAATCTGGGTTCATTCGAGACAAAGAAACCACAAATAATATACGTAGAACGATCCATTTGTTGGCCCACTTAAATCAGAAGAGACAGATACAGGCAGTGTTGCTCCAGCCTCGACGCAGACAAAGCTTTTGATTAGCGTCAGTTGGCCTTTTATAAAACTTTCATAAGTTTGGATTTCCTGGGAATTCTCTAGCATGATACAGAAATTTATACCTCTCGGAAGGCATATGTTAAAGTGAATGGACAGTTATCTTCAATGATACTGCTGGGAAGGGGAACTAGGCAGGGTTGCCCACTTTCCACCTTACTGTTTGCCATACACATTGAGCCATTGGCTGAAGCCATAAGGCAACATCCTAATATTCATGGGGTCCCTTTAGGAGGGAGGGATTTTACTATATCATTATATGCAGATGACGTATTATTAACACTCCTAGAACCTGAAAAGTCCATTCCTGCTACTTTACAAGCGATAGATAAGTTTTCAGAAATAGCTGGATACAAAATAAATATACAAAAAACATAGTTATTATCTTTAAATTTCACCCCTTCTCAGTCTCTGAAGAATCAGATCCCTCTGAAATGGAGAAATAATAAGATTAAATATTTGGGTGTAAATATTCCCGAGAAACTGGAACATTTGGAACTGTTTAATTTAGAGCCTCTATCGATAGAGATAGAGAATTTAGTTGGGAACTGGACACATCAGGTATTATCTTTTTCAGCTCGAATACAAGCTATTTGGATGACCTTATTTCCTAAGATATTATATTATTTCCAGACTTTACCGATTATTCCATCACAATTTTACTTTGCATCCTGGGCTAGAATTTTTTCGAGGTTTGTATGGGCTGGGCAACAGCCAATGGTCAGATGGTCTCTGTTACAATTACCAGTGGCAAAAGGGGGTTGTAATCTTCCAAACCTTAGAGATTACCATAAGGCAGTAACATGTAAAATAGTGATGACATGGCTGAATTCTCAGGTAGAGAAACCATAGAAATTTATTGAATTTATATGAAATGATCTAGTAAACATTATCCCTATTATATTTGCCCCACAAAATTCTTATTCACAGTTACAAAACTTTACATTTGGAACCCGTTATACGTTAAAGGCTTGGTATGAGATAAGGGCGTCTATTACATTAACTGAAGTTTTCGGTTATTTTAAACTAATAGGTACAGAAAGTATATCTTTGGAGATGGGTGCTGTTCAGGTCCATCAAGAATGGCAGAAAAAAGGTCTTCTTTTGTTATATCAATACCTGGATGTGAATGGAGTACTGCCTTTTGCCACACTACAGGCAAAATATCAATTCCCCCATGCACATCATTATAGATATTTACATATTTGGACATTTATACAGAAAGAATTAACATTAAATACTCTGCCATCTCTCATACCTATGTTCATGTCCCTTTTTAGGGACGCTATAGAAGACAGGGAACAAATTCATTTAATTGGACAAATATATAAAGCAATACGAGATTTTTGGAAGGAATCCACTGAGGATATCTTAGGGAGATGGAATAGAGAATTAGGGACTCAGATAACTTATGAGAAATGGTTGGACCCTATTCCTCACTCGATGAGAGTATCACAGTCATCATACTGGTCAGAATATATATGGAAATGTCATAGTAGATATTTTTATACCCCTGACAAAGTTGCTAAATTTGTAACTATGGGGCATGGCCTTTGTTGGAGAGAATGTGGAGAAAGGATGGCAAATATAACACATATTTTTTGTGCTTGTCCAAAAGTTACCCAATACTGGTTAGATATGGAAAAGAGCACACAAAATATTGTGGGACCAGAAATTAAATTATCCAATCAGATGATTCTGCTTTATAGTGGGGAAGACTGAAAAGTTCCACCAAGTAGAAATAAGTTATACCTGTACCTGGCAGCAGTTAAAAAGGTTATAACTTGCCTATGGTGAATGCCTAAAGTACCCACCCTCTCTGATTGGCATTCGTTGATGACTAAGATATAATATCTAGAGAGAATAGTAGCTTCTAGAGCTGGAAGGAGGTCACAATTTGAGCTCCAATGGCGGCCATGAGTTTTCTATATCTCGCCTCTGGATGAAACATTTGTCCCCAATAAAGCCATTTGAAAGTGACCAATTTTTGTAGGATATGAATTTTGATCTAGTGTCATTTGATACAGTGGCGTGAAAAAGTATTTGCCCCCTTCCTGATTTTCTCTATTATTGCATATTTGTCACACTGGATGTTTTCAGGTCTTTAGACAAAATATAATATTAGATAAAGGGAACCTGAGTGAACAAATAACACTTTTTTTTTTTACTTATTTCATTTATTTAATGAAAAAGTTAACCAACACCAACTGGCACTGTGTGAAAAAGTAATTGCCCCTAGTTAAATCAACCCAATTAAAGGGATAATTAGAGTCAGCTGATTGAACACAGCCAGGCTTGATTACAGCCAGCCCTGCTCAATATAAACCTCACTTATTTTGGCCCTTACCATCAGAGTCGTTGCCAGCACAAGATTCAACAAGCACATTATGCCATGATCAAAGGAAGTTCCTGAAAAGATCAGAAAAATTTGTTGCCCTCTATCAGTCTGGAAAGGGTTACAAAGATATTTCTAAGGCTCTGGGACTCCATCGAACCACAGTGAAAGCCATAATCTCAAAATGGAGAACACTTGGAACAGTAGTGAACCTTCCCAGGAGGGCGGCCTGCCAAAATTACTCCAAGGCACGTGTAAAATCATCCAAGAAGTCTCAAAGGATCCTAAAACAACATCCAAAGAACTGCAGGCTACTCTTGCCTCAGCTAAGGTCAGTGTTCATGACTCCACAATCAGAAAGAGACTGGGCAAAATGGCTTCATGTAGAGTAGTAGCATGGAAACCACTGCTAACTAAGAGAGAACATAAATGCTTGTCTCTCATTTGCCAAGAAGCACCTGGATGATCCACAAGCCTTTTGGGAAAATGTTCTATGGACAGATGAGTACAAAGTGGAACTTTTTGGACAACATGGATCCCATAATGTCTCGCGTAAAGCAAACACAGCATTCCACAGTAAGAACACCATACCAACAGTCAAACATGGTGGTGGTAGTGTGATGGTGTGGGGATGCTTTGCTGCCTAAGGACCTGGATGACTTGCCATAATTAAAGGAACCATGAATTCTGCTCTGTACCAGAAAATTCTTAAGGAGAATGTCCAGTCATCCTTCCGTCAGCTGAAGCTGAAGCGTAGTTGGGTCATGCAGCAAGACAATGATCCAAAACACAAAAGCAAGTCCACATCAGAATGGTTAAAAAGAAGTAAAATTAAAGTTTTGGAGTGGTCTAGTCAAAGTCCAGACTGAAACCTAATAGAGATGCTGTGGCAGGACCTGAAACGCAGCAGTTCATGCTCAAAACCCACTACAAATGTTACTGAATTAAAGCAGTTCTGCGAGGAAGAGTGGGTTAAAATTCTCCACAGCATTGTGAAAGACTGATATTGAATTATAGGAAGTGTTTGGTTGCAGTCATTGCAGCTAAATGTGGCATAACCAGTTATTAAGTGTAGGAGCAATTACTTTTTCACACAGTGCCAGTTGGTGTTAGTTAACTTTTTTCATTAAATAAGTGAAATTAAAAAAAAAAACAAGTGTTATTTGTTCACTCAGGTTCCCTTTATCTAATATTACATTTTCTCTGAAGACCTGAAAACATCCAGTGTGACAAATATACAATAATAGAGAAAATCAGGAAGGGGCAAATACTTTTTCACGCCACTGTATATAACAGAATGATGTTGTAGAAACATGAATTGCCAACCTGAAGAACATTCTATGTATTATAAGACAAAAGAGCAATACTGTATAGATGTACTCTCTGCATATATATATATATAAATATATATATATATATATATATATATATATATATATATATATATATATATATAAAACAATAAAAATAAAGAATATTAAAAAAGTAAGTGTTGGTGATCAAGGAGGCTTTCTGTATCTATTTTAGACCACTTTCTATCTTTATTACTGCTTTGTCTTTTGCAAGGAATTTTAAAGCCCTCATAGTTATTGCACTCAGCCTAGATACTGAAAAAGTAGTTAAAGGAGTAGTACACCCAGAATTTGTAAAACATATGTTGTGCAGAGTGTTTTGATTTGTGTGTGAAGTCCTAGTGTGTCCTTCCCTCTATTTGCTATCAGGAGTTTTTCCTAAATTAGCCTGCTAGCTTCATGGTACTGTTACAACCCCTGGGGATCTCCATCTTAGATAAGTTTATTGCTTTTCTTGTACCTACAATGCATCATGTCTCATGTGACAGTGATGTAGCTGAGCCCTTAGATTATGCAACATTCACTACTTTACAATACAACAGCAGAGATGGCTATATTTTAAAAACTGTACACAGTTCAGCTTGGTGACTACCCTGATTGCAAAGGTGTTTTTGTTGTGAACAATTTTGACTTTGGTTGCGTATGTGTAACTTGTATGGTTTTCCAGATATTTACATATGTTTGGCATGTCTACTTGAGTGTTCATGCAGAGAGAAAACAAGCACCTGCTGTTTGTAAGTGCATCTGCACACATCCCAAACAAATCTAAATATCAGTTTATACAGTCGATTAAAAAACAGTCAGTTAATACAGTACACAAACAATGACAGTGCTAACAAGAATTGTATAAAAGGGTACATGGACAACAATCTAAAGGTCAAAGCAAACCCAGAGTCATGATACCTACAGGAGATTCAGTAATAAAATCACATTTCAAACAAGATATTAAAAGTACAGTCTGAGGGTTGATGCAAACCCATAGTCATGATACCATACAGAAGATTCAATAATCAAGTAAAAATATAAGGATAACACAGCTGAAAAGGCTAGCAACGATTGGGCAGGGATTTAAATGGGAGAGAGAGACAGTGAGGGAGGAGGAGGCCAGGGGCTGACAGGAGGGAGGCTAGGTGCAGTCACAGGCCATGCCCACAAGGAGAAATTCCCTGAGGTTGGATTTGAAAAGGCCCAGCTTAAGCTCAGTGGAGAATGAGGCAGGTAAGCCATCAAGCCATTGAGGGGCCCTGTGAAAAAAGGCACTTTGGCCCAGGGCAGTCCTACAGCGGGGAACCAAGAGAGTGGACTTGGAGGTGCTTCTGGAGACTCTTTGTTGGTGGAGTGGCTGGATTAGGCTGTGTAAACTGTGTGGGAAGAGTCTGCAGATAATTTTCTTAGCCAGTAGGCATGTGTGATATCTAAGACAACCTTCAAAGTTTAGCCAATTGGTAAGACTGTAGAGATCTCACATGTAGGTCCATCTATTGCAACCTGTCACCAGGTGACAGGCTTTGTTCAAAGCAGTCTTTATTTGACTTAGGGCAGTGTTGTCAGCAGAGCTGTAGAACACAATCCCATAGTCCACAACAGAGAGGATTGAGGACGATACAGTGAGTTGAAGGGCATCCGGAGGCAAACAGTGTTTGAGCCAGTACTGGAGTCCAATTCTGGAATTGATGGTGGAAGTATGGGTGTGAATATGCAAGAGGTAGGTGAGGGAGGAGTCTAGACTGACACCCAAATATATAAAGGAGTTTACCGGCTCAAGTGGGGAGCCTTGATGATTGTGAATGAGCAGAGAGAGATCCCTGTGTAGGTTTTGGTGATGAGAAAAAAACATTGTCTTGGTTTTTTATACAGTAGTTTAGAACTAGCCTGTGCTTCATGAACCAAGATTCAGCTTCAGTGAAAGAGTTTTGGAGGGCTTGCTGTAGATGTGAGGGGTGAGGATGGCTCCAGAAGATAACTGCATCATTGGCGTAAAGAAGTAACTGACCAGAGCAGGCACTAGGCAGGGAGTTTAAAAAGAGACTAAAGAGGAGAGGGCCCAGAATGGAACCCTGGGGAACCCTGGAGTGAAATGGGAGGCTGGAGGAAAGGATTGAGTTGATTCTGACCTGCTGAGTCCTGTCACTTAGGTAGCTCTCAAACCAGGATGTAGTTTCTGAGGTTAGCCACAAAGAGGGCAATGAGTTAAGGAGGCAGACATGATTGACAGTATCAGACACCTTAGTTAAATCAATATAGACAGACCCAACTAACTGTCCACAGTCTAGGGCCTTATGGATGTAAGTAGTGAATTCCAGAAGGGCCGTTGTGGTGCTGTGACCCTTGCGGAACCCATGTTGCTCAGGAGGTTATTTTTATATAAGAAGTCGGTGAGCTGCTCAGCCACAATTTTTTCTAGGGCTTTGGAGATAGAGGGCAAATTGGAGATGGGATGATAGTTGTTGGGACAGGTACAACCACCGCCTTTTAGAATCGGGGTGATGACAGCATGTTTCCAGAGGGAAGGGAACTGTCTGAGACAGAGGGAGAGGTTACAGATTTCAGTTAAGGGGATGAGGACTGCATCTAGTGTGAGATGGAGGAGTTTTAGATCCAGTGTATTGCCACTATGGTGAGTCTTACCCAAGACTTTGGAGAAATAGGTTTTGGCCTCTCGTGTTGATATAACCCCAAATCAGAAAGGTGGGGAGTAGTTGGAGGAAAGGAGGGCAGATGGCAGAGAGAAGGGGGATGAAGTTGGGGGGAGCACACTGCTGAGGTCAGAGAAAGTGGTGTTTAATGCATTGGCTATTTGCTGTGGGTCCTGTGTAAGGGTGCCATTTACTGAGAGTTGAGCGGGTGGGGGAGGCAGTTTTACCATCAAGTTCTTTGATAGTGTCCCAGAATTTATGCCCAGAGCCCCTGGTGGAGGAGAGGGCATTTTGATAGTAAGTGGACATAGCCTGATGCAGGGCCTAGGTGCATTTGTTTCTGGCCTCTCTATACCGCTGTCTGTCCTGGGGTAGTCCTGAGTCAACAGCTTTATGCCAGAGGCAATCCCGGTGGTGTATGAGGTCAAGTAGCCTCTGAGAAAGCCAGGGAGTATTGTGGTCTTTTACAACCTGTCTGGAAACTGGGGCAAAGAGATCACAGGCAGCATTACAGGTGGAGAAGAAATAGGTAAGAGCACTGTCAGTGGTCCTTGCTGTGTCAATGGGGGACCAATCACAATTTATGAGGTGGTTTTAAAGAGGGCTAGTGAGCCCCTTTTTAGGTGACGTAGGTAAGTAACTTTAGGGGGAGGTTAGGCGTCTTACTAGACCACCAGCAGAACACAGGTGAGTGGTCGCTAAGGGCATCAGAGAGCATCGCAACCCTCGAGATTCTTTTAGGGTGATTAGTGAAGATTAGGTCCAGCAGTGTGGAGGTCCCTGTTTTGTGCTTGAGTCTTGTGGTGGAGAGGATGACTTGTGTAAGGTCAAGGGGTGAGGTGGAGTCATTGAAAGAGGCGGCGGCGGAAGGTGATAGCCAATTGATGTTGAAGTCACCCATGACTAAGAACTCGCTGTTAGAGGGGAGTTGAGAGATGCAGATGGTGACCACATTAAAGGCCAGTTTTTGATTGTGTGGGGGAATGTAAACTACCATGATGTGGAGGGTTTTGCCAGAGTTCCCCAGAAGTAGTTTTACTCTAAGTATTTGGGCCCAGTGTGTTGGTAGGGGAACGGGGATGACAAGGGCTTGTAGGGATTCCTGTACATAGAGGGCACAGCTTCCACCCCCTTTTAACCTATCAGTCTGAAAAATTGAGCTGCCATGCAAGGCCACATGGGAGTCCTTGGTGTCAGGGGGGAGAGCCAGGTTTCTGTCAGCACCAGGATGTAAGGCTAGTGCTGTGCCATCCAGCCTTGAAGGAGGTCATACTTTTTCTGTAAGCTGAAGATATTTAAGGAGGCTAACAACAGTCCCCTTGCCTTATCACAGGCAGAGGGTGGTTGAGGAGCAGGTTCTGGGGTAGGGTGGACATTCCCTGTAAAGCAGTGCTTGTTAATGAATCAATGGGCTTAGCTACATCACTGTCACATGAGACAGGATGCATTGTAGGCACAAGAAAAGCAATAAACTTAGCTGAGATGGAGATTCCCAGTGGTCATAAAACTACCGTAAAGCTAGCAGGCTAATTTAGGAAAAACTCCTGATAGCAGACAGAGGGAAGGACACACTAGGACTTCACACGCAAATCAAAATACTCTGCACAACATATGTGTTTTTTTACAAATTCTGGGTGTACTACTCCTTTAAGCACACAAGATTGCTGGTGCTGCACTAATGATATCTGGGGAGTAAAAAACTCCAGCAAAGGAAGAAAAAATTCCAACCCTGAGTGTAGTTTATATGTATTGCAGATGCTTTTTAAACCCTTTTTGTGACAATGCATTTTGTTATGTAGAGCACTAATTAATCGATTTGAAAAAGCACTTGTTATTTCACTAATTTAATATTCATTAGCTGGCATACATAAAAGGGGTATGACTGCCATGTAAACCACGCCGACTGATAAAGACTTGTTTGTAAGTCAAAGTGCTCGGGCAAGAACTAGGCAGCTCTGTCTGTACTGACCTTAATGTGAGATTTTAGCGCTACTGAATTTTGTATTTCTGCACAATAAATTTGCATTTGTTTTTCACTCGGGTTTTTGAATTGTGTTTTAAATCTCTTTATAACATGGGCATCTATATATTAGGAAAATGATTGGTTAATCATAATCAGGTGACCATTCATTAATTCCTAAGATACGAACAGTTGCTGCAAGTGGTGAAAAGGCACCCAAGAGAAATGGGACTCAGAAAGCCGAATTAATTTCAGTCTGCGTGAAACAATTTGAGCAGTAGTCATATTGAAATGTAGGTTAGCGAGTCTTCCCGCCCACCCACCTGGAGGACACTGACACTCGCACCATACAGTGCTTAGTGGCAAAAATAGAACATTATATACCAAAAACCACACAGAAGGATCAAATGCTGGCATTAAATACATAGACAAATGTATATAGAGACCACAGCAGTGGCATTAGTCGCATAATCGCAACTGCAGCCACCCGCCCCATCGGAACACTGTGGGACTCGTAGGATCGAGTATGTCTTCCCAGAAATGTAACACATCATCAGGAAAAAGTATGTAGCAGTATAACATGCAGAAATAAAAGAAGTAGAATACTAAACATGTACCCTAGTTCTGCTCTGTTCTGGTTCTGGCATGCTAGGCAGTGAAACAGGATGTTCGCGTACTATGCTGTCACCATAGCATAGTACAGTATATTAAGAAACAGGATGCCATTGTACAAGGATGGTGCAGCAGTAGACAGTGTAATAAGTATTATGCAGATGTAGGTGGGAAGTGAAACAGCATATAGAGTGTCAGCGCAGTTGTGTAGCACACTTCTGTGACGCTGTGTCACTGTAAGAGGGTTCCTAAGACTGTGGTGCTGCTAATACTACATCCACAGACACTGTAACATCATAGTAGCGGTAACAAGTCACCACATTGATGCATTGTGTAAGACCGATGGCACTCCTGGATGTTCCTGATGTAAGCAGGGAAATGCAATCGTTCACCATAATCTGTGAAGTAGCCTTGTAATGCACAGCTGACTGTAGTCATGGAGAAGACATGTCTGTCCCAAGTGCCACATGTAAGTTGTGAATGGCCATTGTGCAGCATAATCCCTGAAGCGGCTTTCTAAAATGTCAAGAAGTGATACATGTGACAGCTAATTATGCGTTATTGTGGCCGCACTCGGCACTGTCAAACCCCAGTATCGTCGTCGTTGTTGGGGGGGCTCCATGTCTGAAATCGCACAGCGCAGTGTAACAGAAGAACAATATAGGCACTGTTACCAGATACTAGTAATACAGAAAGCAATAGAGAAGCACAGCACCATGCATACTTTTGACAGCACAAGAACAGCTTTCAGGTGCTCCTTGATTCAATAATCTGTTCCCTGTTCACCACAAACTTCTGTCTTCTGAACTGTCTTTTACTGTGGCAGAACACAGAAAAATGTGGTTCCACGGCCAAAAGTGGTGGGAGAACACTAAGTAGTTCCCACATGTTTTCTGTGTTATACCAACAAGTTTTGTCCATTTGTCCCCAAATTTGGCCCATGTTATAAGTGCAATATCCCACTCCAGGGTGTGCTTTTATTAGGGATTAATCAACACCCTGGACACTGTGAGGACACTCGGCCTGCAGCCTCATGCCTCACAACACACCCAGGGTGTTGATTAATCCCCACTAACCGCACACCCTCTCATGGATTATTGCTTACTTGTGCCATGAGATTGTTGGACTGTAAAGGTAACAAACTGCTGCATCAAACAAGTGAGAAAAATCAGGAGGAAAAAGAGGCCACTATGGTTCTCAGAAGAGGCAATTGAAAAGGTAAAGGTCAAAAGGGTAGCATTCAGAAAGGAGATACAGAGGGAGGAGGATAGGAAGATGTGTCAGGAGAAACAGAGGGAAGCAAGGAAAGCAGTAAGGAGTGCACAAGTGCAAACTGAAGAGAGAATAACCCAGGAGATAATGAAAGGGACAATACATTTTATAGGTATGTAAGTGAAAAGAAGAAGACCAGGGGTGGGACTATAAGGTTAAAAAGGGAAGGGAGGGGACTGTGCAGAAGGGGACCAGGAAAAGACAGGCATCCTGAACAAATACTTTTGTTTAGAGTTCACAGAGGAAGGAGAAGGAGAGGAGCCAAAAAAAAGTAACAAGCTTTGTAGGGAGGAAGGTGGACACTAGTCCATTTTTGGAGGAGAGAGTCCTAAAGGGACTTGCTAATCTGAAGGTGGATAAAGCAATGGGGCCATACAGGGTGCCTCCAGGGGTAGTGAGGGGGCTCAGGGAGGTACTGGTTGCACCTCTGACAGTCTTATTTAACAGCCCACTGTAAACAGGAGTGACTCTGATGGACTGGAAGAGGGTGGATCTAGTCATGCTTCACAGAAGTGGTATCAGGGAGAAGGCTGGGAATTATAAGCCAGTTAACCTGACATCAGTGGTGGGAAAGTTAATGGAATCACTGCTAATGGAAAAGACTGTGAAATATCTTGAATCCAGTGGGTTACAAGACCCAAGGCATCATGGGTTCACAGGGGGAAGGTCATGCCAAACAAGTCAAATAGATTTCTTTGACTGAGTGACAAATCAGATCAGAATGGAGTGGTGGACATGGCCTACCTAGGTTTCAGTAAGGCTTTCAGCACCATTTCACATAGGAGACTAGTAAGTGAGCTGGTTAGCTTAGGAGTGGGGCAAAGGTGGTAAACTGGATAAGAAATTGGTTAGGGGATAGGCAACAGAAGGTGGTGGTAAATGGAGTTCACCCTGAGGAAGGTAGTATGACCAGCGGGGTACCTCAGGGATTAGTGCTGGGACCGGTCCTCTTTAATGTCTTTATAAGTGACATTCCAAAGGAGCTGGAAGGGAAGGTCTGCCTCTTTGCTGATGACACCAAAATCTACAGTAGGGTAGACATTCCTTGGGGAGGTGTGGTAAGGATGAGCAGAGACCTGAGAAAACTAGAGGAGTGGTCAAGGGTATGACAGCTGGGTTTCAACATGAAAAGGGCAAAATAATGCACTTAGGGCACAGAAATCCAGAGGCAGAGTACAAAATCGGTGGAGTGGGACTGACAATGCTCAAGCAGGAAATAGGACCCAGGGGTAATCATATCTGATGACCAAAAGGTAGCCATGCAGTGTGAAAAGGCAATCAAGAGGGCTAGTGGGATGTCGAGGTGCACAGGGAAAGGTATCACCAGCAGAAAGAGGGAGATGGTGTTGCCTCAGTATAGATTGCTGGTAAGATCCCACCTAGAGCAGTGTGTCTTATTCTGGATACCACATCTCTGGAAGGTCATAAACAGAGTTAAGGTGGTCCAGAAGAGGCAACTAAAATGGTGCATGTTCTGCATCAAAAGCCCTGTGAGAAGAGACTAAAGGATCTCAACATGTACACCCTGGAAGAGAGGAGGGGAGAGAGGGGATATGATAGAGACCTTTAAATACCTCATGGGGGTAAATAAGGTAATGGAGGGAAGTATTTTTCTGAAAAAAAGGTGCTCAAGAACAAGGGGACATGCTATGAAGCTGGAGGGGGGTAGATTCAGGAAAGATGTGAGGAAGTACTTCACAGAGGAGCACTGGTTCCTGGAATAGCCTTCCAGTGGAGGTGGTAGGAGTGAAAACAGTGGTGGGGTTCAAGAATGCATGGGATAGGCATAAGGGAATCATAATGGAAAGGAAGGTTGAAGGAGAAAAGTTGTAGATCAAGTACAATCTGCAGTAATAATACAGGAAAAGGAAAATGGGCAGACTGGGTGGGCCAAGTGGTCTGTATCTGCCTTCAGATTCTATGTTTGTTTGTTTCACTGGTGACCCCATGTACTAGTTGCCTCCTCAACTCTAGTTTAAATCCCCTAGACTGCCTTGTCCCTTGACATGACCAGTACCACCTCCCTTTTGGTATAACCACAACACATTCTGAGTATGCAGTCATTTCTTCTCCTTGATTACTGTCTAATTTTCCAGAAAAATAAGACCCTCCATGTTTCAACAGAATACTAGTAAAGTTAGCTTGCCTGATTTCTGTCACTGTCATTCCTCAAATGCCCCAGGACCATGACGGCCTTATCCCTCTGGACATCGTTACTCTTAGGAATATCTCTAATTCAATAAATGACCTCTATGTGTCCTCAGAACTTGTAATCTCTATCATAATATGCAGAACAGTCAACTCCTCATGCTAGTTGAAGAGCTTGGCTATAGATCATGCTTATTTGACCTGTATGGTAGGCAGGCAAATCAACTGCATCAGCATCATGGTCCTGGAATGCATCCCTAACTCTTCTGGGGTTAGATTCACAAAACATTGCCCCATTGCAAACCCAGTTTGTGCTGTGCAAACTGGGTTTTGCCCCAGTGTGGTATTCACAAATGTCCAGTTTGCACCCGCAAATTGGGTTTGAGATGGGGCAAAGGTCTGAGGGGTTGCAATGTAAATGAGCGGAGGGGACCTGCATATGCGTGTAGTCCCATTCACAAAGTATTTTCTCCATGAAAGGGCTTTTTGTGGGGTTCCCTTGCATCGAGAAAATACTGCCAAGGAAAACCTCCTCTTAACTTTATGCAACCCTAGTGGTTGTTGGAGGTAGTGCAAGGCAGCCCCCCAACCCACTACACTGTCTACCTAGTAGTCCAGTGATCCCTCCCCCTCCCCTGATGTTCAATTGCCCTCCTGATAGGAACAAAATTATTCCCTGGTAGTGCAGTGATCCCTCCAACCTCCCTGTTCTCCAATCACCATCTCCGTATAATAAAATAAAATTCCTCTGGTAGTGTAGTGGTCCCTCCTCCTCTTCCTTGTTCCCCAATCACCATCCTGATATTAAAATAAATTCTGCCCTGATAGTCTAGTGGTCCCTCCCCCCCCCCGGTCATCAATCGCCATACTGATTACAAGAAAACAGTCCCTCCCTGGTAGCCCAGTGGTCCCTCCCCACCCAAACACCTGCCCAATAAATAAATCTCATTGGTGCCCAGTGTACCTCCCCACCTCGCTCCCTTGAATAAAACTAAAGTGTCCCATGTCCCTGGTAGTCTAGTGGACCCCCGATCTTCCCACCCTTGCAGACAGTGACATACCACCCCACTCCTCCCCATCCTGAAACCCAGCTGATGACCAGCACAGCCCTCCTCCCACCCCCACGGCCAGCCGCTGACTGAACTGTGAATGATCAAGTACAGTATACACTACAGTATGTCCTTACTGGTTGACTGTAACCATTTATTAGATGGTTTAACTGTGTCCACAAATTGATGCAGTTGTGAGTTGCATCCAATTTGGATCTAATTGTATCTGTTTTCTGCTGCATGTGTTGACATTTGGTCATAAATGGATGCAACCTCTGAAAATAGCAGCAGGATGGCCTGGACACAAGTGGATGGACACAGATGGAGAGGCTGCATGCATTTGGGTTTCCTTCCAACCCTTTTGAAAATCCCCCCTCATGGGTCTGAGTTTTAAGCAGCATTTGTTAGTTACAAAACATTTCATTGTATATTTTCTGCATTAATGTAGTTCAAGCAAAAACAGCAATACTGTATCTCCATTTTTGCTTTCATTTGATTTTTTTTGGTGTTAAGAATTTTATTAAGGTTTTCAAAAGAAAACAAAACAAATACATACAACTGAAACAGACAGTACTATGTTAACTTCACAAGTATGTCAGTAAGCAGATATCTTGGCATTACATTCTGTTTAAACATTTTTTGATTCATTGTAAGAGGTCACGTGTAGAGTGGGACCGATAACACGGCAGGTACCTACCTTGCAGCATAGGGAAGGGAGGCAGGACCACACAGAAGGTAATGAAGTTTGATCATGTACCAGGGCATCTGTTATGATCTGGAATTCTTAACTTCATGCGGTACCGTTCCCTTTCAACATCTGCAAAGGAGAAGTGGGTCCTATAAAATAACATAGAACTACCAAACACATTATAACTATATACAACAATTACGTATATCATATACTAACAATAGGGGCACCCGTAATACACTCTTGAGTCACACACATAACACGGGCTGGGTCTGCACTACAGATGGATATACTAAGTACCCTCTTAGCCTATACCCATCTTAGTAGCAAGGTATACCAAGTAAGGTGCTCAACACTTGCTGAATCGGACTATTTGGAATTGGATAACATGGGACCTTCTCTCCATCTCGCAAATACTTCCCGTGGATTTAACAAGATCATCTATCTGGGTGACCTGAGAACCATGCCAGTTGCTGAGGAGTTGACAACTGGCCTGCATACTGAACAACAGCAACCATTTAAATTCAGAGGTGGAAAGGTAAGGGGTGAGAGGTCTCATACTCAATAGTAAGAGAGAAGGAGACAGTGGTATGGTCTTGCCCAGAACATCCCTACTTACCTGGCACACCTTACCCCACATGCGTTGGATTGCTGAACATGACCATATTATGTGGAAAAGGTAACCTCCTGGTTGATGACACCTCCAGCAATTGTCATTTCTAGAACTTTAGCTCTGTGTAAGACTGCTGGTGTCCTGTATCACCAGTGGAGTATAGATCCCGTAGCCACCGTTGGCAGTCAGAATCATCTAACACAATTCAAGTCAGTTGCAATTGCCTTGAATTGCAGCCACAATTCTGTGGTGTCATATTTTTTAAAAATCGATGACTCGGTCTCCAGCTGGCTTGCTGTCCCATTCCCCAAAGTCATCTCAGAGACTCTGCACTTGCAGCAGCACAACTTTTTTTTTTTTATAAATTATTTATATTTGCATGACTTGCTGTTTCAGACTTTGGTGGAGAAACTCAGCCATCAACCAAATGGGTCCCTGGCTCCTTGGCCCAAAAAGTCATCCAATGAGTAAGAGAGGGAGAAGGAGCCAGGATTGTATTTGTGCACTCTGCACAAGCATGAGGAACTCATCCAGCGCAGTTTGCTGTTCATGTGGGCAGTAGGAGAGATGAATTTCTGGCATTGAGGAGGAGTGTGTGGAGTAGCGGTGCTATTATTTTCTAAAAAAAATTAGACTAGTGACTTACTCGGGGGGTGGAGAGAAACTAAGGAGTCAGTTGAGGAGAGAACACAGCAGCAGGAAAGGAGCAGGAAGTGAGCGAGTGGCTGGGGCCCGAGGAGGAAAGAGAGACAGGAGGACTGCAGGGCAGATCTGGTGAGGCTAAAGGTCAGAGGGGAGCTGCGTACTATCTGGGTGGGCCAGGGCACCACTGCCGAGCAATCAGGCAAGCCAAGGGAGAAAGTCTGCAGGCCAGGACCAAGTAGTAGTGCACAGGTGGAGTAGTAGTGCAGTGGAGTGATTTTTATATACCATAGCAGTAGACAGACCTAGCCAGTGTTATCCACCCCATCCTTTTTAAACCACCTCATACCCCCACTACCAGTGAGATAAAGTGAAAAGCACACTTATTTGACAAGTCATCTATGGTTGTGCAGAGTCCACAATGCATCAATGTCCTGCCCTGGGCATGTCTGCTTTGGTAGGCTAATCCTACTTGTCTGGATGGAGTACTCCAGGGGAATATCCTTTGGGTCCTTGGATGGAGTTGCCCACTATGCCACAATGTCAGCCTATGTCTGCTCTGCGGTTGGTTGTGTAGTGGAGCTGAATCCCAAAGCAATCTCAGGGTGAGGTGATGTTGTCTCTGATGATTGCTGGGCCCTGATGGACATTGCAAGAGGGGCTTACCTGTTGCTGTTAAAGTACTAGCTGGTGATTACTGTGTTATTCAATTCCAGTTCTGCCCCTCCACTGCGACTTCTCGATCTCACTCGATCCAGTGGGTGGTCTTTTTGTTGTGGCAGCCCTGTTGCTGTCTTTTTAAGTTCCTGGCAAGGAGGTCCCAGGCTTCTGATGTCTGTTGCTCTTGATACTGGACCTCCATTTCCTGTGACACATATGATTCTGGCCTGCTTTCTTGGGCCACAGCAGCTGCACGAGGGGGTGTCTGAGGCCTTGTGTATTGAACTGCGTCACAGTTGCGGGTGGGCCAATTCCTATGGATGAAGTCCTGCAGTGCCTTTGGGCTGGAAAAAAGCATAGGAGCCCCATTTAGCATCACTCGCACGGTAGCAGAGAATCACAGAGAAAAGAGGATTCCTAACGCATGAAGCTGTCTGCGTGTGTCCATGAACACCTTGCGTCTGTTCGCCAGGTCCCAGGAGTAGTCCTGAAATATCAGGACATGATGACCACTCCAGTAGAGGGATCCCAATTCATGAGCTCTGGTAAGGACCCAATCTTTATCAGCAAACTTTAGGATTCATGCCAGAATAGGCCTAGGGTGTTCTCCAGGCCTGGGGGCCGGGTTTAGAGTTCTGTGTGCCCTTTCAAGCATAAATCCTTGAGGCGGGTCTTGTTTTAGGATTCTGGGGAGCATGGTGTATAAAAAGTCTACAGTGTTGCCTTTCTCGGAGCCTTCTGGGAATCTGAGGAACTGCAGGTTGTTCCGGTGACTCCGATTCTCCAGATCATCCACTTTGTTTTGTAATGCCTTTATGATGTGGGATTGTTCTCGTAGTAAGGATTGTAACTCTTCTATTGCTGCTGAATTTGCTGTGGCCCGTTATTCTATTCTGAAAATACGGACATCGAGCTGGTGGATAGCCAATGTTGTACTGTTAAAAGCTATGGTTACTTCTGACATTTGTTGAACCAGAGTATTAAATATTTCCATGATCTTTTTGTTGTCCAGAGCCTCTCCAGCCTATGTGGCAGATTCAGCCATGCTCTGTGCCTCTCAAACAGGTGTTGCAAGCTGATTTTTCTCAGCAGGTCCAGTGAGTTTAGCAATAACAATTAGCAAATATTGTAGTATGAAGGTAAAGCTATCTGACCGATGGTTTCTGTTTAAACCTAAGGATTATTCTGGAGGAAATCCATAGTTATGTCCAAGAGTGGAACAGAACCCATGTCTCAGGCTGCCATTGAGGTTGGAGCCAAGCCACGCCCCTTCGTTTTCATTTGTTTTAAAGTCCTGAACTGAGATATGTGGTTTTAATTTATTTTAAATGTTTCTGCTCACTTGCCATGCCCAACATGAATAAATTTAACATCTTGGTGTAATGCCGCACAGTTTGCCAACCTAATAAATTCACAGTATGAGTCTAGTTTGTACAGTTAAAAGGTAAACTCATTGTAAGAGATTTTTAGAAATTGACAGTGGCTGCAATCATTATTTGAGTCATAGATTACAACATTAGTAATAAAAGTAATTTTAAAAATATTTTGGAATTTTTAATGCACTGATGATGACTCTAAGGATGCAAGAAATATATTCTTGCTAAACAACTGTTTGCTGAAAGTTTTTGCTGACTAACAAACACTCCTGTTGTTTTGAAGAAATGTTATTATGGATATATCATGATGAAATTTTACTGAAATTAGATTGCATACAGTAGCAGGAGGCCCTCGTTTTGGAAAGGAAAGATTATACAAGACAGCGTCATTAGTTTACAGTATGTATGAACTGAAACAAATTACTTAGCAGACAAGTCATTAAGAAAAGTAGAAAGTAAATTAGCCTACCCTTCCCCCACCAAAATAGATCCCTGAGACACTCCCAGATGGATTTCCTTAGGTCAGAACTAGCATTAGCACTGCCAATAATTTGTGTAAGTCTACTCAGAGAACCTTCATAACTATCTATTTGATAGAGTGGTTGCTTAGCCTGATTTTGTTTGACTATCTGTACTAGAATATAGCAATTTACAAAATCAAAGGCATTGGACAAATCAGGTAAAACTAGCCCAGTGTCTGGCTCCATTCCATGACAGTCAGAATGCCTATGCCACTGGCTACCTTTAGTAAGGCAGTGATG
Source organism: Neoceratodus forsteri (assembly GCA_016271365.2). Taxonomy (NCBI): domain Eukaryota; kingdom Metazoa; phylum Chordata; order Ceratodontiformes; family Ceratodontidae; genus Neoceratodus; species Neoceratodus forsteri. The sequence goes on along the minus strand of CM057449.1, from coordinate 1,266,311,257 downwards.
GTAGAGTAAACAATTCTAAATCCCGATTGCACAGTAGGAGTGAATTATGAAAATGAAGGACACTGGTGTTCTGAAATTATACATTTTCTTTTCCATTAAGTCAAATAGGTAAGCAATAATGACAGAGAAGGTGGTCATTTTCTAGAAAGTAATGACCAGATGGGGATGGGTGACTGAGGCATGGCTGGGGCCACCTCCCTTTAGTCAGCCATTAATCCTATGACATGACAGCCTTTGAGGCTGCTGTTATGATTATAAATCTATTCACAATAGCAACCTTGCTTTTCAATCTTTCCTTTATTTGCAGTTGATGGTTTAAGCACTTTGGAGGGAATGGTATGGCATGAGAACAACTCATTTAACATACAGTATGTTGTTGGCTTACAATATGGATTAGAAGCTGGATTTGTCATTTTTAAAAGATTAATGACTGATCCAGTAGCTAGTCAGGAGCCTCACTATAATTAAACTTTGCCCAGTGGTGCAGCAGCAGCAGCACACGGGGGCCTATGTTCTGTGCCTATAGGCTATATGCCATGCATCCATGATGCCTAGGCATCTCTATGTGCAGGAGCCATGCAGTATGTGTCCAGATGGACCCTGGTGGCATGCTTCTGGCTATGGGTAGTGCCACATGCTGGTCCATAATGGATAGTGACCATGGATGTGGCCAGCTTCACGCCATGCATCACAGTGCAGAATATGAGTGGAAGGGGATCCAAGCTATGGGGACAGAAACTCTGACATAGCCACTATGTGCCCTATCTAACTGGGAGCAGTCAGCCGCAGTGAGATATGCAACACCCCCTGTCATGATGTCCCAGCCCTTCAGTTGTTGTGCATTGAGGACTGGGGGTAGAAATTGGGACACTTGCCCAGGGCAATGTCCCTTTAAAGGACTACAGGATCCACCCTGTCCAAAATCCCCAGCTCTGTGTGGGGCAGGGTATCCATTGTACCAGCATGTAGGGCATCGGACTGGATGTTCATTGGTGTTCTCCAGTCCACTCATGCCATCCCCCCTGTCCCCACTGTGCTCCTACATGCCTATGATGTGAATGGTGGTAGTCCATGGTCCATGGTGCACAGTGCATGCTTGTTCCAGGGTGCCAGAGCCTCAGCCTCACTGTGTGACCATAACATTTTTTTTGAAATTCAATATACTTTATTGTTTGTAAGAAAATAACATAACAATACAGCATACAATCACCAAACAAACAGCAATCCCTTCCCCTCCCATACACCCCCTCAAGATGGAGTGTATAACAATATAGACCAACCTGATACCAACTGATAGTAGAATGAACGAAGGACCCACTACATAGTTAAGATAACACTAATATGTACATAGAAAAAAGATACCTGCCGAATAGGGAAAATAAAGTCATGCACTTGTCATGTTAGGTCTGCTCCAGAGCGAGCTAAATCGTGTACAAGGTATGCAACTTGCTTCACTTTCTATTATATAATGGAAGTCTATTATGCACACTCGCTATCCTTTTTTCTAAAAGAAGATTAAATAAACGTTCCTACAACCATTCCTGATATGTATTGAGGTTTGGTCAAGCCAATGACGAAGAACTACTTTCTTAACTTACAGGGAAATCAAAGCCAAATTATATCTCCTTTCACTCACAGCAATCCCACTATAGTCCTAAACTATACATATTTCCGGGATGAAAGCCCCTTCGAGGTCAAGGAGAGGATCAGTTCTAGATTTAATCAAATCCCTGAGGGGCACCACCTAAGGGCACTCTCAGAAACATCTTGTACAAAGGGGAGATTTTAATCTACCCATCTTGACTAACTTTGGAGGTGTGAAATAAAAATTGTGCAAGATGTGGAATTGGATGAGATGAAGCTTATCGTGGGTGATGTAATCATGAAGATCTTCCCAAATTTTATTCCACCTAAAAATGTGTTGTAGGAAAAATACATTCCAATATGGGGATTCTCCAGGGATACCAGGAAATAAGCTGGCTAAGAAGAAGGAATACAGGGATGATACTGCATGAGGCTGTGACACAATATTAATAGCTGATTGCAGGAACTCACTAAAATTAACATCCAATGGCATGGAGCCAAACCATTGAAGAAGTTGAATTAACTTGAGTATACACTTACAGTATTATCTAAATGATAATGCGTGACCATAACATGAGTTTCCAGTTTACTGTAAAAGAAACTCAGCTAGCAGCAGCACAACTCAAATCTCATAACATGAAAACAAAAATAGAATTTCAGGATATTCCATACTTTATTACTAAAGACATTTACATGAAACAGTCTCTTTGCCCCTCAGACTTCATCCATTCCTTCCACTGGCCAGGTAGCACAGTGCTAGTTTTTCCACTTGCTATTCTGGTGACCTGCATTTAGGAATAGACGCGGGTTGCTAGGGACCAGTTGGGGGAAGGTAGGCTGAGCATTCCATGGACAGCTCATCTTCTTTGGGAAGGGGGAATTATGTCCTTTGCTGTTCATCTGCCACCTGATAGGAGCTGGGTGGTATCACAGTGGAGGCACATTTTGGGGAGGGCAGGTACTAGACACTTATAGCATGCCCATAGGTATGTGTCATTGCATACTGGCAACCCTCACAAAAATAAGGAGCAAATATTTGGTGGAAAAAAACTGTTGCCTTGGTGCCCTGCTCTCACTGGATACTGACCCTATCAGGGAAGTTGCAATCCCTGGGGACCCCGCTATGGGGGATGCCATGGGGAAACAAGGGGCTGGGGTAAGTACTGAGGGAAGATGGGTGACGGGGCTGGCGGGGGGGGGGGGCTGGCCCAATAGGGTCAGATTACAAGTAAAGGAGATAAAAAAAAGATTAAAAAAATACATCTGGCTGGATCTTTAGCTACACATCGGGAACATATGGTGCCACATCCCTGATGCTCGCACCAATATCTTAGATCACCTAAATGGTGGTCTTTATATCGAGCACATCTGTCAAGAGCTGTGGCAAAACAGATGCCTAATAACGACACGTGTTGATATTTGACACATTGATTATTACTGTAACATAAATAAGGGATATGGTACAGGTGAGTGTATCATATGTTTTTTTATTTTCATGAGAGATCTGTGATTTATTGATCCCTCATGAGTGGTGTAACCATGAGGGATCAAGAGGTTGAAGATCTTGAATGAAGATAAAAACTGTATGACATGCTCACCCATACCATGTCTGGTTTATAAAATGAGCGTGTTGCCAAAATCAGATCAGTGATTTAGTGGATAGATTTATAAAAAATGTCTTTATGTCAATGTGATGATATCTCTGTCATTCACCAGATGTTCTATTGGATTAGAACAGTTGGTCTGCAATTATGGTGAACTGGAGTGTGGAGATAGCTGGTGTGGCAAACTCAATTCATAAGATAGACCTGCTGTCTTATGAGTCAGGTTCATCATCTGCTGGGATAGCATTTTTATCTCAGTCCTTTTGGCAATACACTCATTGTATAAAGTGGCATCAGGAGCCAGAAATGCAGCACATGTGAAAATTGCATCTAAACATCTTGGTGCATTCATCTTACCTCAGGTGCATACCAAATAGGGTCCTCTGCCTGTGGCAGAACCTTTGAAAATTCAGCCCTTCATTTGTTCCTGCTTCTTTACCTTTCTTGAGATCATAATCATCTGCTTCTCATATCTGAATATTTTCAGAGGCAGCAGATAGTGATGACAGAAGCAGTGGATTATGATTTCACAGCAGGAATAAGCAATGCAAACAGATGATGTCCAAGAAGAAAAAATTCTGTTTTAGTGACAAAAAAATTTTAGTTAAGAGAAAAGAAGATTCTGAAATTCAGATTTTGTGTGACCAAGTTCTGTTGATGCCACCTGTGAATATTTTGTTAGAACCTGTAATGAAATCTCTTTAAGGAAGTCACATTACAGTTGCAGCAATTGACATGGTCAGATTCATGAAATTTCTATGATATGTCAAGAGAAAATCCTTGCCTGCCTGCAATATCACTATACCATAGGTTGGCCAGAGAGAATTTCTTTAGAAATACCACTAAACAACTGGAAACAAATGACAATGTCTTTTGCTGCAACTGCATGTCACTTTGCTTAAGTCTTCTCATTTTTAGATGCCAAGCAAGAGCTTATAGTTTCTCTTAGGGTCATATGTAATCTTCGTATAAATTAAAAAAAAAAAGTCTTCATATTTACTGTAATTTCCTTTTCTGTTAGCTCCTTTATTGTCAATGGGTAGCCATTACAGATGGGTGATGTGCACATCTACTAGGAGTAATGGCACAGCCCAAAGACTGAATCAGCCCAGAATGTTTGACACATCAACATTCTGAACAGCAGCAACTCTCCATTCACTATTGTCCACACAGTGCCTCTAAATATGGAAAAAATATCATACCGGTTGACTTGACCTGAGAACACACAAATCAGCTGCCTACACAGATAGAACTTTGGCCAGAAAAAAATACAGTAAAAAGTTGCCTACCTCGTCAGATAGTGGAGGGAAGTGATTGAGGCTCGTCTTCCAATTCTTTAAAGTCTTGGAAGGTCCTGCAGCATAGAATCAACTAGAACAGTTATTGAAAGGATTAATGTAAACAGACAGCACAGGGAAAAAGACTGAATCCAGTGTAAGCACTCACCTGCAACAAAGGAGGCATCCTTGGTTAGCATCAAATTTGAACCTGTCAAATCTGAGTGCTAGCAACCAACATTCTAATGTGGAACTGCTCTCTTGTTTTTTTTTTGTTTGCATATCTAAAACAAGTACAGCAGATAAACTATAGAGGGATGTGCAGACAGACTTACAATCTGATTTTATACAATGAACATCCTCACACCTGCATGCTGGACAATATTCTCCCACAGGATCGAGGCTCCCAGGAGTGCCCTATTGACAATGTAGGAGCTAACAGAAAAGGAAATGATGGTAAGTATGAAGAAATTTCTTCTTTATGTTGCACTCCACATTGACAATGAGTAGTCATCACAGATGGTTTCAAAGAACCAGTATCCACAAAAATAAACTCTAGTCAGAGCCACAATGGCTACTAATGCATTAATGTGATAAGAGATCGATTTATTTCAAAGGTTTTACAAGGAAAGACATACTGAGCTAGTAACAGCTCATTTTCAGGTGTGTCCTGGGGGAAAGGAAGAGGGGAAAAGATAACAGATACAAAAATACAGAAAATAAATTTCGTAGAAATGGCATAAGTGTAGCAAAGATAAAGAGGACAGTTATGTCTAAGAATAAATTAACAAAAATAAGTTACCAAGCAATAAGATGTGGAACTGACCAAAGAACAAAAATAGTTATCAGCTTATCAAAATAAAAACATGGGGAATGACTGATACTGGGGAAAAGATATAGAATTAATGTGTGACTTAGTTGTATTACTGTGATGAAAAATCCTTCATTGGTCAGGCTGCCTTCTTTCCGCTTTCCTAAACTTTGGAACTCTCTCCTAACCATACATGCTCCACTTCTTCCAAATGGTCACTCCTCTTCTCCATGACCACACCGCAACCTCCTGTGCCTGCCCTTGATTCATAGCCCTTTCCCACCTCAGTTTAATCTCTTCCCTTTCTCCATGACCACACTGCTACCTTCTGTGGCTACCCTTGAGTCATAGCCCTTCCCCGCTCATCAATTTAGTATCGTCCCCTCTTTCTCCTCCTCATCCTCCTCCTTGCTCCTCCATTCACTTCACCAACCATCCTTCCTCTCTTCTACCTCCCTCACATGTCTGCACTTTCCCTTCTATCCCCCCACCTGCACTCCTTCCTTCAGTGCCCTATCCCCTGGTGCCCTCATCATTGAAAAGTACTATTGCTTGTACCATGGGGCACATTCCCCACTGTCCTTGTGCAATGTTTGCCTATAATTTTACCTGTCTGATAAACCTCATTCATGTTTGTTTTGCACTGTTTAATTTACACCTCTGTATGATGTTTTATTGTATAAGTTATTGTTCTATGTTGTTCCTACACATCTCTTCCTCTGGGACACATCTGGATATGAGCTATTTTTCAGCTCAGTAGGTCTTTCCTGGTGAAACTTTTGAAATAAATAAATACACAATGTAAAAGTCCCACATTTACACCACAACAGTAAAACAAACTCAATCAACAGCCAATACGGCTGCAAAAAAATGGTATTGTGGGGAGTGAGAAATGTGTAAACTAGCGATTTTTTGCACTAACTACTGAGCCACCTAACTGCACTTTCTAACTGTTGTGATACACACACACACACACACACACGCACACACACTGACTAATACATATACACTTACTGGGCTGGATATTCAAAGGGTTGCACCATGCGCATAGGGTTGCGCCTGCCTAAGTCCAAAATTGCGCCATTCTGCCATATTCAGCAGGAGGCAGATCGCCCCAAGTCAAGCTGAGCAACAGAGCAATGCTAATGAAGGCATGCTGAACTGAAGGGGGAGGAACCATGCATAAACTGCACAGCCCGATATTCAGCGGGCTGTGCAGAGTTGTGCAGGCGCAACCCCCAACCTGCGCCTGCACAACTTTGAGCAAAAAAAAAAGGAGTAAGTTGAGGCCACCCACAGGTGAGCTGCCGCATTGCAGGGTGCAACACAGCAACTGCCACCTGTGGGTGGCCTCGATGTACTCCTGTGCCCCCCTGCAGCCCAATCATGGGCATATAGTAACCCTCCCCGACTGGCCTGATCGTGGCATAAGTTACAAAAACCCTCCCTGACTGGCCCGATCATGGGCATAAGTGTAAAAACCCTCCCCCGACTGGTCTGATCGCGAGCATCAGTGTAAAACCCCCACCCCAACCAGCCCAATCGCAGGCATCAGTGACATAAAACTCCCACCCCCACTCAGCCCGATCGCAGGCATCAGTGACATAAACCCCCCACCCCACTAGCCCAATCGCGGGCATCAGTGACATAAAACCCGCACCCCACTAGCCTGATCGCGGGCATCAGTGACATAAAACTCCCACCCCCACTAGCCCGATCGCGGGCATCAGTGACATAAACCCACCCCCACTAGCCGATCACGGGCATCAGTGACATAAAACCCCACCCCACCAGCCCGATCGTGGGCAGAACAGATTTCAACCCCCAAGAACATATCCCTGGTGGTCCAGTGGACCGCGAAGCCCGATCGCGGGCATTAGAGTCCACCCCAAGGTCCACCTACCCTGGTGATCTAGTGGCCCCACCCCACCCACGCATGGAGCCCCACCACCCCGCTATCCCTGTCAGCCGGGTGGTAGTAGCATCCACCACCTGCTACTCGCTGACTGACTGATGTGGTAGGGCTGCACTTCATTGGTTTAGAGTAAGAGCTAATGGGTGTGAGTTTATATCAGATCAGCAGTTCAGATATGTGAATGAATGAATTCATTCACATATCTGGACTGCTCTTAGTATATGGCTGCATGCCCATTGGCTCTTGCTCTGAACCATCGGCATGCAGCCCTACCAAACAGTCGTCGGCGGGCGGCGGGCGGCAGGCGGGTGGGATGCTGCCGCCGCCAGCTGACGGGGGAGGGTAGGGGCTCTGTGGGTTGGTGGGTGGGGGCCACTTGATTACCAGGGTAGGTGGACCTTGGGGTGGTGGTGGACTCTAATGCCCGCGATCGGGCTTCACGTCCACTGGACCACCAGGGATATGTTCTTGGGTGGGGTGAAATTGTTCTGCCCACAATCGGGCTAGTGGGGTTTTATGTCACTGATGCCCGCGATCGGGCTGGTCGGGGGGTGGGGTTTTACACTGATGCCCGCGATCGGGCCAGTCGGGGGAGGGGGTTTTGTAACTTATGCCCGCAATCAGGCCAGTCAGGGAGGGGTTCTTCTATTATGCCCGTGGATCGGGTTGCAGGGGCCGGTCCCCGACAGCTGCTGCCTGGCAGGGCTCCAGGTGCAAGTCCTCAGGGATCGGAGCACCTGCATGCTAATGGCATGCAAATGGGGCCATAAATAGAAGCAAATGGCCCCCGCATCTTTGCATGAATTATGGCCCCATTTGCATGTCACCTTTTGAATATCGGAAATTTGCGCATGGTGCAATGGAACTTGCGCCACCGCATCTTGAATGCTCCACTCTGACCACTTGCGGTGGCGCAAGTTCCACTGCGCAATGCACAGTGGCTGTGGCTTGGGGGTGATATTCAAAGGAGTTGCTCAGTAGCGCAACTCCGTTGAATATCGCCTCGGCCACACCCCTGTGCAACTATTTTGTGCAGCGCAAGGGCTTGCGCCACAAAATGGTGCAGTTTGAATATCCAGTCCACTGTATATGCATATATATAATCCAGTGTAACATAGCAATGCACTGTCTACACACATTTTTACAGATTAAAAAAGCATTAAGGGATCATTTTCTTCTTTTCAGGCTCAGAGGACTTCGGATGGTGGGTGGGTGGGGGGATTGCCACTAGACATCTCATTTAAATCAGCAATGATATGCATAAGGCTGAAACTGATCAAGATAGTGGGGGACTGTAGACTAGTAATTTTTGCACTAACCACTGAGCCACCTAACTGCACTTTCTAATTGTGATACACACACACTGACTAATACATATACACAAACAGTAAATGCATATATATTCCAGTATAACATAGCAGTGTATTGTCTACACATTTTTACAGATTAATAAAAAAAACATAGAGGGACTGTTTTCTTCTTTTCCGGCTCTAAGGGAAGGTAATTTTTGTTCTCCAGCCATTTGAGGAAATTCCCAGAGAGGTAAGTGCAAACATAGCAACTCTGAGCCAGGTGATGCCCTTAATGAAAAGTTTGAAATACTGCTAGAATCTGATAAGGTACAATTTAGAGAATGCATACAATTTAATTCCACATGCTGCCCCTGATGACACAAACAGGCAGCCCACCAGAATACAAAAAGATCTGACCAAACATAGGATAAAAAAAGCTGATGAAAATGAAAAACCACACAAAATGCTTCAGTCTGACCACTATATTAAAGCAACAATCTAGGATCCACAATACAAATCAAAGCAACTGCTGAATGATGATGACATTTCTTTTGAGATAAACAGACAATAAAAGCTGATGAAGTGTGTGCTATCATGGGATGGAGTATAGAATCACATTCAGAACAATCTTCTTCACAATACAGCACAGCATTAGGTGGTCCCTCCTCTGGTGTTCCAACGGTTTCCTCTTCTTCATCCTCTTTGGTCTCTGTGCTTATGTATTCTTATTCACCACTGTCAACAAACAGCAGTGTTTCATGGCTGCGCAGTTTAGCTTAATGTCTCTGTAATCACTTGCAAGATGTAATTGTAACATCTTTATCAACTTCTTCAAAAACAGCTTCAGCACAGACCTTTGTTGAGATGTATAGTGGTTGTCATACAAAGTTCATTAGTGGTGCGGTATAGCACGATACTTGTGGTAGTGCAATACATGCTATTCAGTGGCTACCCGTGAACTGTTGCATGACTGCCACTGTACCTGGCAGAACCCTATACTGATTGGAAAGCAGATCCTTTGAAATATGGACAAGGCAAACAAAATATGTGGCCTGCTTTAGTACAAATTGTTATGAAGTACATGAACTGGCCTCCTACTAGCATTTATTCAGAAGGACTGCTTAATTCATCTGGTAATGTTGGCCCCTGTGATCGAATATGTGGAGTACCTATGAGCCACCGATCCATGTCATGTAGTCACTCTGCATGCATTGTATCCCCCATGCAGGATGCACAAAATGGGGCACACAGCTGTTCCACACCCGATCCCTGGTGTGCAGATGGCAACATGTCATGGGCGAGCAAGGGCATGTCAAGGTGTGTGGGCACTATGCACCATGCACTAAGGCATGTAGTGCCATGGACTGGGGGCATAGGTGGGCACTGTTTACACCAGGGAGACCCTGCTGTAAGCACCTTGTGCTTCCAGCCCCACCCAGTGGAAAACACACATGCCCGGGGTGAGGTAGGGACTCCCCGACATGACCTGACACTTGCCCAGGCCAGATGACAGACCCAAACACATGCCAGCCCCACACCCATCTGGTGGCAGACTCTCCATGCCCCACTGAAAGGCGGCACAACCCTATGCATGACCTGAACCCCCCCCCCGGCATGTGGTTGCCAGGTTCCCCAAAAGCTGCCTACTAGTGCCATACAAACCCCCTACACACACACAGGTGCCCCAGCTACAACAACATGGGTTCTAACCTGGTACCTCAGCCTCCACATTGGCGGTCAGTGGTCCCCCATCCCTGCGGCACTGACAACCCACCCCCTCAGACCCTGTACCTTCACATCAGTGCTGCAGCTAGGATAAGCTGAGAGAAACAGCCCTCCTCCACCTCCATGGCTGCCAGTTGTCTGACCACTGCTGGAAGTGCACTGCCTATTTATAGTGGCACGCACCCAGCAGTGGTCAGACAGCTGGCAGCCATGAAGGTGTGAGGAGGGCTGTGCTGCTGGCCATTTCTAGTTGTGGCACTGATGTGAAGGTACCGGGGCTGAGGGGGATGGGTTGTCAGTGCTGCAGGGGGTGGTGAGACCACTGACCACCAGTGATGGGGCTGGGCATATGGGATCAGCCCAGGGGGGTGGGTAGGTAGTGCAGCATGGGGTGGTATCCCAGGTGTGGATGCCCAGCTGTGTGAGGGTGCACCACAGCCAGGATCAGGGACATGTAGGTTGGGGGGTCCTTGCACAGTGCCAGGGTTGGACTGCCATATGCTGGGGGGGTGCTTGTCAGGATCAGGGGATGGGGCAGCACAGTGTTGGAATGGGGGTGCCCCTGGACATTCAGGGATTGGGCTGCTGTGTATTGGGCAGTGAGAGCCACAGTACCCATAGGACTCAGTGGTGGGACTGTGGCAAATGTGGCCTCATGGGTCTGGGTGTCCACTGGAGCTATTAACACACCCTGGCCCACACCATGACATGCAAGTGATCCACATGGGACCCAGTTCGGGCATCTGATTGGATGCCCCCCTGAGTCTGAAGCTCCACCCCCAGCCACTCAGCAGAGTCCTGCATGTGAAAGGGGGGGAGTGTTGCCACGGACAGGTGGTGGCCGGCCTGGGTGCACCTGTCCATGAGTGAGGAGCTATGTGGGTGGGATATGCACCTCCAGCATGCAATTCCCACCTGGTCATGCATAGGCCCCATTATTATTGACACAAGATCCTGTTTAAACTTGAAAATGCTGATCGTCTGACATTTCTGAAAGTCAATATTTCTCACTTTAATTTCAAATATGATTCCTGAATGAATAAAAAAAGATACTGACTATGAGGCCCTTTCCACCAAACAGTTTCTTTGATTGTGCCTGTGGTAAAGATCTTTGGTGAATAGGGTCTACTTAAAGTGAAATATCCATTTGAAAATGCCTTACATCATAGTGTTGAGCAGCCCCTGATTAGGCTTTCTGCCTAAAATAAAAAAAATGTACCTTCAGGAACTGTGTTGTATTTTAAGTTTATCTTGTTGATCCTAGCATCTGTTCCATAGACATTTCATGACAATTGCTACTCGGTGTATCCCAGAACCTCCCACAGCTGGTGTAAGATCTGGGGTTCAGCTGTGAGAGACTGTATAATGTTGGCTACTGTAAGGAGCTATTATTAGCTATGGTTTGTTTTTCTGCATTCCCTGCGTCACACCAAAACCAAGTATAGATTGCCCAGTGTCTGTGTAGTCTATACTTAGGTTCTGTGTGACATGGGGAACACAGAAAACCACACCCAACCTAATAATAGCTCTGTATATTAAACAACACTGTACTCTGTTCTGCAGCTGGTCCTGGTCTCTAACATCAGCTGTGGGAGGTTCTAGGATGCACCCTGAGCAGTGCTTGTCATGAAATGTTGGTGGGAGGGACAGCAGAATTGACCAAATAAACTTAAAATACAACACAGTGCCTTAAGGCAATTTTTTTAATTTTAGGTGGAAAGCCTAATTGGGAGATGCTGCACACTATGATGTGGAGATTTGTCAAGTGGATGTTTCCCATTAATACATAAAGCATGATATGATAGTGGCAACACATCGGGTCAGACCATGATCACTTGAATGAACACAATGAGCACAGAAAACAAAATAACATCAACGGGTCCAGAGAGTAAATATATTTGCCCAACTACAACTATATGTCATGTCCCAAACTTTGTTAGTGCTAATCTTATCTTGATGGTAGGGTATCTGCTTACTACTACTACTACTGTACTATACCTGTCAGCAACTGTGAAAATATTATTGTGCCACCTGTAGTATGATGTTAATATTATAGTTACTGTTTTGTTACAACAGATGGCTTAGATGAAGGCACTTCTTTGATAACATACTCACATCCCTTCATATTGGGCTGCGGTGACAATACAAAGAAAATGTTAGTATTCATTCATTCATTGCTTGTAGTATGATGTAATACTACATCTTGGACCAGTTACAATGACTGGCTGGGCTGAGAATATATGCTATTATATATACTCTTAGTATTTGGCACTAATTGTTTGTTGGGACTAGGAAGGCTAGATTGTGTATGTTGTCAGGTGCATCACACACTGTAAATAACTATTAATGACTGCACTTGACTGATGTGAAGGCCTGGCTGGTGGTCAGTAAGATATCTTTCATTTCTTGTTTAAAAGATGTTGCTGAGTAGACGAGAATACAATACCACGTGATGGACCAGGTAATATACCATAGTACACTAGGACGATACGCAATGCAGCTGCATCACATGGGTAGGGTGGGTGGGCTGTTACTGCTGCTCATTTTTTCACTCTTTCATAGGCATTTATTTGACCTGGTCTCCTCTGGCACAGCCAGCAAAAGAATACACAGCCTTAATACAAAATATCTTAGATTCTTGGATCAATAGGTACCTGCATATGTCTCTATCAACACCATAGCATCAGAGTTTTTGTCCCATGGATTCCAAAAAAAGGAAGACTTTAAAACTACTCTGAATACTGCATACTGCACAATACTTAATGTTCAGTAGTGTACTGTCTCTCTCTCTCTCTCTCTCTCTCGCTCTATCCCCAGAACTCACAAGATCCCAAACAATTTTGCCACTGAGGGATGCCATGAAGGAGCTACTGATTGCCACATCATGTGTCATAGTTGCCCCCCTTCCTGCTCCCAGAGGGTGCCACTGTCTGGCTTGTTTGTCTCCCATTAAAGATTTCCTTTTATTTTTCATAAAAATAATGAATAAAGTTTTCCTTTTGGCTTGCTGTGTTAAATAGTGCAGAGTTAGCTCCCTTTATGCATTTTAACACATTTATTCAATTATTTATAAATAATCAGAACTAATCAGAATTAATGAGGCCTAATTAGAACCCCCATTCCGGTTCTTATTTAATAAGTATCAGAATTTTATTGGGTTCTGCCAGCCCTATTGGAGAGATTTATGAAAGCTAAACAGATTGGAAATTATCCATCTTCTCATATTATTTATGCCTTCTACATACTGCTTTTGTTTCAAACTACCTTTGTGTTAGGCTGCATCTTGTGCATATCATGCCAACTGTAATGGATGTCTAAAAATTTGGTGAAGTTTTATAACAGGTGTATTTGCCTCTTACAGTGCTCAGAGCACCCAAGACATGCATCGAGCAATCAGGGCTGCCTGATTTTGCATTCACTTTGTATAACTCATGGGGAGAAAAGTAGGCCTTGTTAAAAATCTTAAATTGAATGGATTTATTCCTTTATAGTTTATAGTCCAGAATAGAAATGCATGCCAATTGTCATTGTTAGCTTGTAAAGGACACTTTCAACTCAGTCTCCCATCTTTTAAAGGTGTCATTGTAAATTTTCTCAGAAGGAGCATGTATCTGTCTAATGATCCAGACAAAGATCTCGTTTGACTTTCTGGAAAGAATAAACTGTGTCTCTTTTTTCTAGACTTACTGTACTATTAGGGCTCTTTCCTAGCTTTTGACATTTTTTTTGTTATAAAGGATGCATAGCTGAGTATAAAATCAATAATAATAATTTTCCAGCTCACATTTATCTCTACACTTAGTCCATTCCAAAACCATTCCATTTACCATTATATCCGCCATTTCTTAATTCCTTTATTAGCCCAGGAGTTCTTGTAGAGAACTTTTCCATTTATTTTGAAGTTTGTATTATTCCATATGGGGTTTGCTGGTGTGGCATTAGTTATCCATTTTTTTTTTATAATTTATTTTAACTCTGTTACCTAGGTTCCAAATTATTCAACTGTTTAATTTTATGAATTTACTTGGGGCATCCCAAATATTTTTTTTGATGTCCACTTTTTCATGTTGAAAATTACTTAACATTATATTTTCTACACTAAAGTGTCTTTCTTAGTGGAAGCCCAGGCTATGGCTAATTTTATTATGTATGCAGCGTGATTTGATTTTATATCTGGGCAAGCCACACCCCTTGCTCTTTGGTCAAGCAACATTTATGCCAAGAAATCCTGGGCTGTTTGTAATTCCACAAGAAGTTTCTCATCTGAGCATTAATTTTCTTAAACCAGTTTGGATAAACAGCTGTAATAATGGCTTGGATGACATATGACAATGGGGCTTGCCACTAAAAGGCAAGCCAGGTTATGTAATGATCCCTTCCAGGAAGAGGCACAGGAGGGGAAGGGGCAGATGGAATAGAGGGTGGGGCCTGCTGACATCACCAGGCAGGTAAGGTATAAATGACAAGGGCATGCCAGAGTCCCAGGGGTTTGGCTGGGGGACAGATCCTGAAGGGAGTCCTGACCAGGGGCCTGTAGGGGTATATTAGGCCAGGACTAAGGCCTAATATACCCATATACTCTTATTAAGGAAGGCTTTGAGGGTGCATGGTTGGCACAAAGGAAAGAACTGAAGGGCACGCTAAATGCCCTAGGGGCCCTGGGCATAGGGCCAGTGTTCCTGCTACGGGGAGACAGCATTGGGCCAAGGGGCTAGGTCAGAGTCTCTTGGTAGGAAGGGGCAAGGATGCCCATGGGAGGGAAGAAGAAAGAAAAGGGGGAGCGGGGGTGAAGGAAGGGAGAGGGGGGAGGATACACAGTCTGGGGACAAGGAACCCAGATGTGGTGATAAAGTGGGAGGGGATAGGTCCAGGTGCCAGATTCAGAAGCGTCCGGCCTGGAGGGTGAAAGCCCAGGTAGGTGGAACCGACCTGGTTCTTGTGTGGAGGGGGACCAGATTCACAGTGTCCTGGCCCTGAAAGACAAGATGGAAGAACAACCAGAAGAAGGACAGAGGCGGGAACCAGGAAGCTTTGAAAGACATTTTGGTGTGGAATTGAATTGTGAATTCAAAATCTGTGGTTGTAAATATATTTTTGTGCCATAAATAAATTTGCCGATGAGCAACCAACAAGTTAAACTGTTGTAACGACCATCATTCCTGGGAGATTTAGGGACAAGTATGGGATTGCAAGCATTTTATAATCTATATCTTACCCCACAAATACACTGGGATTTTACTCCAGCCTTGTAATTTGTCTTTAATGTTGTTAAAAGGTCTGGTGGTTCAGAAGATAAAGCCCCTCTAGACTATTGCTTAGTATAATACCAAGGTGTTGCATACCATCTTCTAGATGAGAGGCATTGAGTATCTTTTTAATATTAACAATCTAATAACAGATAAAAGTAATCATTTCTGATTTAATTTCATTAATCTTGCTTCTTGCTACTTTAGAGAGTCTGTTAATTATTTTTAGTTCTCTTAAACTGTTCTCAGGATCTTATAAGAGCAATAATAGGCATTCTGTGTACTCCTTAATCTTAGTCTCAGCAGTGGCTATTTTAAACCCACTGATCATTCTGTTATTTCTAATCTCATTTAAGAGGCGTTCCAGACCAGTCACAGAAAGAGTGGATGAAAGAGACAGCCTTGTCAGACTCCAAATAAAGTAAAATTCAAAATTGTTGGTTATTCTGTTTGTTTGCTATCAGAATGTTTTTATATATCGTTAATGCAGTTTATAAAGTGTCAGGAATCCCTCAAAATCCATAGAATTGTATAAATATTTCCATTCAAGCATGGCAAATGCTTTACATGCATCAAGAGATTACAATACAGCTTTTTTTTTGCTTTTAGTTTTTTTGGTATGTTTAATTATAAATCGAGTAATGTGTAAACCTCTACGGACAGATTTGTGTGTAATGAAACCTAATTGGTCATACTGTCTTAAATCGTTTAATAGTGGGGAAATTCTGTTATTTAGAAGTTTAGTGTAAATTTGGAAGTCCACATTAGCACCTCTCCTACATTGATTGATGGTAGTGCATGCACTATAGAATATGTACTACAGAGTTTATATTCATGTGAGATGCTTCCAATTCAACTTACCCCCACCCACACACAAGGATTTGCATATTCATAATGCTTAGTACTAGGTTTAAGGCTTTTCCATGCATGGTTATGCCTTGGGGAGACTTAGAAAAGTGAACCAAATTGGAAATTGTCTCCTTGTATTGCGTATGCATTCTACATACTGCCCATACTACACATTGCCATAGTGTTGTGCTACTACTCAGGCATATGATGCCAACTCTAATGGTGTCTCATTTATTGGTCTGAGAGTTTTGTTGAAGGAGTATGTGCATTGTAAAATGCTGTCTTGGCCCTTTATGGATGACAGTGATTACACAAGCTGACTGTACACTGTCATTCTATGTTGCTGATCAAGCAAATTAACACCTAATATGATCCCACAATCCAGAATATGTAGTGGAAGAAAAGCTTAAAAAACAGAGTTGAGGAGATTGAAAAAATTAAGGCAACGTGAAAAGGATAGCTTAATATCTCTTAGTAGTATTGGTACTTTAATCAAATAATTGTAGTGTGTGAACTGAAGAACAGCATGCAGTAGAATTTACATTTATATAGTGTTTTAATATGCTGCATCCCAAAGTGATTTGCAAGGAATTTATTTACACAGAATAGCCTAGCTGAGATTCCATGTCTTATTCCTCTGGGGTTCCAATTTTGCTTGGGACATCGCAATGCCTCTCAATGCCATACAGTAAGTACTTTGATTAAAACTGGATAGAAGCAGGAACCCCCCCCCACACTGAATATGAGTTGTTGTGCCTCATGTTGGTCTATCCTGTGTAAATACACAACAAAGCAAATAACAGACCCAAAACATATTTTGTCACAGTTAGGGTATGTGCAGCTAAGTTATTAAAACTTGCAGTTCTCAATAAGAATTTAAGGACAAGCACAACAATATTTACTAAATATTCTAAGAGCTTCAGTAGGTGGCAAAGGTTGTCATGATTATTTATAATTCTCAAGATATAATCAATCAGTGAAAATCAATGATTCATACTTGTAGATTAGTGCTTTATGGAATGTGAAATTCTGCTGGAGAATCAGTGCAGAATGGCCATTCCACTGGCGGAATTTCTGCCAGAATTTCACTGTTTCTTCAATGGAATCCTGCCTACTGTGATCTGTGGAAAATATTCTGTGGAAAAGCAGTTTTTCTGTGGAAAAGTATTCCGCAACAATTTCTATGGAAAATATTGAGATCTGTGGAATACTATTCCTCAAAACAACATTTTTTCCAGTGGAAAATCATTCTGCAGCTGTTTTCTACCACAGAATTTCACCATTCTGTTTGTGGCAAAATTCAGGTGAATTTCAGCAAATTTTAAAAAAATTCTGTGGAATTTCATTCCCCCAGAATTTGAAAATTCCACACAGTACTGTTGTAGATTACAGACTAGAGGAATTTTTAAGATCACTGCATTTTGATGACTTAATCAGAGTATACCATTTATTCATTTGTTTGTTTTCAACACCAGGTTGGCCTACTGTAGGTATAGCACCTAGTTTGCAAAAGGTTTCTAGGGGGCATGAACAGCAGGAACACTGGTATACCTGTTACACATGACACAATAAATTAATTAGAGCAAAAGCTAAATTACATAGGATATTAAGAGAGAAAATACACTTATTTATGTATAACATGTAAACACATTACACACTGCAGATACAGGGCATGTTGAGATGCTTATAAAGTCTTGATTTAAATAGGGGTAGCAATGGGGCATCCTATATATTTGCAGCATGTTTGTTCCAATTGGAGGGTGAACAGTACTGCATGTACGTGCCCTTTGCTCTATGAATCACTTGTTCTTTGGGATACCTAGAATATGTGTAACCTGGGGTCTCAGTAGCTATTGCTACTGGCTTAGGTCAGGAGTTTTTAAATGACACTATGTACCACATCATTACTTGTGCATATCAAATGCAGGAAATTACTCAATTTAATAAGTATTTTGAGCCATACAGAGCTGGAATCATACCATTTATTTGACCAGGACAAAAAGACATTAGAATTACACTGAAGGGTATTCAGTCTGAAACAAATATAGAGCCAAACACCAAGCTCCATGTCCTTTTATTGCACTACAGAACCGAAGGAACTAAAATGAATTAGCCTTCAGCATAAGGAGATGACTAATATTTGCTTAGATATTTATTTATAAAATGCTTTGTAATGTACCAGCTTAATTAAATGTGCTTTTGTTTAAGACAAGTTTATTTTTTTCAATAAGACTACATGTTTACAAAAGTATCTAGGAACTTGTTTGAATTGTCTGGCAAATAAATTAATTTTCTATTTAAAACATTTGCAAAAGCCCCTCGTACCATAATTCAAGCTGCAATCAAAAGTAATTATGCTTTGATTCCTATGGGAAGAATTAATTTCATCCATTCCTATGTTAAAATTCCATTAATGCCTAAACTGCAAACCAGTATAGACTAAGCCAAGGGTAAGTATCTTTGCTTACAGCCATCTTGGAGAAATTCATTGTATCAATTCAAATAACATGACAAAGGATGTGTGATTCATGCTTCGAAGTAGCCAAGGAAATACTGTAGCTATTAGTTGTAATGTAGCAATGAGCAGCAGATGGTCCAAAGTAGAAAAAACTTCTGTGAAAACTGAAAAGGGGGCACACTCATTAGGAAAATGTTAGGAACCACCTTTACTTGAGCTGCATTGTCTGAAGTATCCATAACAAGGCAAGGTATACTCTTGTGATGCTCATATACCCCTGAGGAAAACAGAATCAGACATTGAAACATGTTGGGTTTGTTACATGTGGGCGAGTTTCTGTATGTAATGTTTGAAGAAGCTCTAGCAGGATTTGAAACTAGTTACAGCATCAGAGAGAACACCTTGTCTTGTTTTAAGGGTTTTGAAAGAATGTCTGCCAAGATCCATAAATGGTTACATCTTTGTAAATACTACGTTATTCTTAAAGATCAACCCACGCCTCAAGGAGAACATTGGAAAACATAATGTTTGCAATAAACTCAGCTTATATTTCACATTAGCCCTGTAGTCTGGGGATACAGGAAAAAAAAAAAACTAGAAACCTTGTAGGTATCAGCAGCAGCAGGAAATGTGAAACAAATTAGATTTGGGGTGGTCAACAGATCACCAGGCTAGGACCAGAGACCAGATAAAGAACAAAGGAAGGTGGCCAATATAGGGGAGGTAGTAGTAGTAGTAGGGGACTTTAAACTATGGATGTGGACTGGAAAGCTCTAATTGCAGCAAGTATTAAGAACCAGGTTCTGGTAGATGCATGCCAGGAGGCATTCCTAGTACAACTGGACCAAGACTTGACAAGGGAAGGGGTGTTGCTGATCTGGTACTCACCAATAGTGAAAGGATCTAAAATGTAGTAGACCAGGAACTGCTAGGATACAGCAACCACAATACAGCAACCACAAGATGTGATTTCAGGAAGGAGCATTGTGAAATGAATGAGGGGACTCTTGAGGAAAAGCACAGAGAGAACAGAGTGATTAGAAGTGGTAGAGAAAATTGGGAAATATTTAAAAAAATTGCATCAGAAAGCTCAGTTGGAAGAGTATCAAAGGGAGGCCCAATGAGGGTCATGCAGAAATAAAGATGGTAAGACCCAAGAGGAGGGTATTCAGGAAATATGAAGGATGCCAATAGGGGGAGGTGGTGCTGGAAAGCACCATGGAGGAAAAGGACCTAGGGGTCACAATATCAGAGAGCCTAAAATCCACAGCACACTGTAACAGAGCTGAGAGACAGGAAAACAAGATGTTAGGATGCATAGGAATGGAATAAGTAGCAGACATTGGGAGGTTATCCACCTACTGTTCAGGTCATTGGTTAGGCTACATCTGGAGAATTGTGCAAGGTACTGGAATCCACACCTGAGAAAAGTCTGTAACAAAGTAAAAGCAATACAGGGCAGGGCAGTAAAGATGGTCCAGGGATTAGGGGGCAAGTCATATGAGGAGAGATTGCAGGTCTTGGACATGAACACCCATGAGAAGAGAAGATAAAAAAGGGGTGCTATGATAGAAATGTATAAGAACCTGAATGGGATAACCGGGGCAGATGCCACAGAATTCTTCTCCTGATGTCAAATACAGGGATGAGGGGAACCTACTTGATGGGGGGTGAAGAAAGATGTACACAGGCACTTTTTCATGGAAAGAGTGGTAGACAAGTGGAACAAGCTGCTGGTAGAAGTGGTAAAGGCCAAATTGGAATGACATTTCAAGCAGGGGTAGGAGAGGCATAAGGGCTTAGTCAGGAGAAAGGGCAGACATTAAGGAGTGGGATGGCCACTAGATCCGGTGAAGAGTAATTAGATTGAGTGAGGAGACTAGATTTGATGATAGGCCTTTTTTCTCCTTCAAAGTGTGTGTGTCTACAGTATGTATCTAAGTATATTTACTCCACATTATTTATTACTAAGGTCATATATATGCAGACATGATCTTTATTCCTTGAGAGTTCATCAGCTCCTACAAGGTGCTATATCAAAAACCTACCTACTTCACTACCTACTGTAGGAGCTGATGAACTCTCAAGGAATAAAGATCTGGTCTGCATACATATGACCTCAGTAATAAAAATGCAGTCATTTATTTTTATATAGCACCTTCGAAGCTCAGGGTACATTCACAAAAGTAGACTAGAAAAGAATGTGTTTATTCTTGGACAGCACAACCACACTAGTACCTTACAATCATTTCCAAAAAATAATCTTATATTAAAGTTTTATAATGTGATTGAAACTACATTTTGAAAGCTGTGACATTGTGCTAGGGCGCAGGCTTCATGGACAGAAACAGGTAGCATGACTCAATGTTTGATTTTCGTTATAGTCCAAAATTTATTTCAGAAGTGGTTTTCTTCATAAGCAGGACACTTTACATACAGGCCCGGATATTCAGAAGGGTTGCACATGGCACTACAGTATTGCACCATCGCCAACCCACTGATGACGCCTGGCATGATATTCAAATGGGGATTGTGCCTGGCACAAATCCCGATGCGCCGGAGCGCATCAGTAATGTATGCAGCGCAGGTAGGGGGGTGTGCCCATGCATACTCCGCACATCCTGATATTCAGCCAGGGATGTGCTGAGTCCATGCATGCACAACCCCTACTTGCACTGCACAGAGGTGAGCCAAATAAAATAGAGGAACAACAGCTGGCCACCCACAGGTGAGCTGCCATATTGCAAGGCGCAACATGGCAGCTGCCACCTGTGGTGGCCACCTGAGCTTCGGCTGCACCTTTGTGGTGGCCCCATGTCTGATCGGCGGTATCTGTTGAAAGAAAGAGTCCTATATCCCTGGTGGTCCAGTGGACCACTCGCCAATAGTGGGCATCTGTGTGAAAAATATAAGTCCAATATCCCTGGTGGTCCAGTGGACTGCATCAGCCTGATCATGGGCATATGTAATAATAAGGAGAGCTCCAATATCCCTGGTGGTCCAGTGGTACCCCCTTCCCACCCGCCCACTGAGCCCCACTGCCCGCTCCCCCCGGTCAGCAGTGGATGGCAGCACCCACCTGCCTGCCACCCGCTGCGCCGCCGACTGACAGTGTGCGGTAGGGCTGTATGCCCATTGGTCCACCGCTGAAGCCAATGGGTGTGCAGCCTGTATTAAGACTATATTAGTTCAGATATGTGAATGGATCCATTCACATATTCTGACTGTGCCCCATTGGATCACACTGTGGACCAATGGGCATAGGACCCACCGTACACTGTCAGTTGGTGGAGGCAGGGCAGCAGGTGGGGTGGGTGTTGCCACCCACCGCTGGACCAGGGGAGCGGGATGGTGGGGCTCAGTGGGCGGGTGGGAGGGCATGCCACTGGACCACCAGGGATATTTGAGCTCTCCTATTATTACATATGCCCATGATCAGGGATAGTAGTGGTCCACTGACCACCAGGGATATTGACTTATATTTTTACACAGATGCCCGTTGTTGCTGTAAGCGTCCACTGACCACCAGGATATTTGAGCTCTCCTTATTATTATATATTCCTGATCGGGCTGCAAGTGGTCCACTGGACCACCAGGGATATTGGAGCTGTCCTTATTATTACATATGCTCATGTCAGGCTGTGAGCAGTCCACTGGACCACTAGGGATATTGGACTTATATTTTTACACAGATGCCTGTGATCGGGCTGCAAGCAGTCCACTGGACCACCAGGGATATTGGGCGATTATTTAAATCTACATATGCCCCACGATCAGGCAGAGGGACGCATTGCCGCGCACTGTGCAGGGGCGTCAGTCCCCGATGGCTGCTGCCTGGCAGGGTGCCAGGCGCAAGTCGCCGGGGATTGGCGCACCTGCATGCAAATGGAGCCATAATGACATGCAAATGGCCCTATTTGTGCCTTACATACATTATGGCCCCTTTTGCATGTGCACTTTTGAATATCGCGGTTGTTGCACATAGCACAACGGAACTTGCGCTAGCGCATCACCCTGCTCCACTCTGGCCACTTGCACTGGTGCAGTGCCACTGCACCATGCGCACTGTGGGTGGCCAGGGTGCGATATTCAATGATGCTGTGCCATGGTGCAGCTCTGTTGAATATCGCCCAGTCAATGCCCCTGTGCAGCTAAGTTGTGCTGTGCCCAGGCTTGCGCCACAGCCTGGTGCAGTCTGAATATCCGGGCCACAGTGTACATCACCCAACTCATAACATTGGAGCACTTCCTCAGTTCATATCTTTCTTGGAATTAACATCGCTCCCTGGAGTTCCCTCCAGACCTTTATCCTCTCCGCTTACTCTTTGGATCACATCTAACATCTCTGGCTATTCTCTGCCCTTTTATATAGCTTAATGCTCATGTGACTTGAAAACTCCACCCACCTGAACATTTCAAATACAATATTCTTATATACAAAGTGTTTTATTTATTTCTAAGTTCCCAAACACTCTAGTCACAATTTGATTTAATACTGGGACTTTCCTTACAATCCCTACAATGGTTTTATGTTTTTAATGTTTCAAACAATCTCCCAGCATCAGGTAGCACCACCTACCTCTGACTGCAGGATAAAAGTAGTCTAAAGATGGCCGGCCAGCTCTAAAGGGAACTGAGGCATGGTAGAGTGAAAAAGGAACAGAACCACTCCCCAGACATTTCCAGACACAGGCATAACAACAGGTACTTTGTTTAACAAAACCCATATAACCTTCTGTCATCAAGGAATCACTTTATAAATTTCCTATAACCTGGTTTTGTTCAAAATATACATTTATTTGTTTATTTTACTATTGGGCCTAACACCATCTGTGACTGTAACCATTTAACCTTAAAGCTAACAAGATTTCAGTCTAACAAGAAGAGGGCTGCCATTTTTGTTTCCTTTTTTTATTTTTCCTTACTTGACTACTACATTTTACCTTCTCACCTTAAAAGTGACAAACATTCAGGAGCACAAATGCTGCATTTGTAATTAGGTGCTTCTTCCTGTTACTTTTACCTTTAATCACATAATCCCCCCTATTTGCAAACCTTTACATTCCTATGTACCCATTTTAAAATAAACAAACCAAACTAGGGGGGTTGAAATGATTGAAAGCCTTCATATGCTATGGCTGAAATTGACCAATCTTAACATACAGCCAGTTGCTCATTTGTGCCTTTCTTCACTAGAGCAACCCCCAAATTCTTATAGTAAAATGGCTCCTTTAGGCATCACCATGCATGCCCAAAGGAATCACCTTTTGTTTTTATTTCTTTTCCTTCTTGGGGTAAGGCTGACAGTTAAACTTTATCAAAAGCAGTTCATACGTATTCAGCATTTTCACTACTGCTTCTAAAGTGCTAGGCGTGACAGTTAAATTAACAAAACCCACAGTTCAGCTGCTGACTCTCTTTTTAGGCATTTTAACTGTTCTGTCAGGCTAGAACTACTGCAGGGTGTAATTAACTACAGGGCATAACCCCAGTTCAGCTACCCTTTCAGTTAATAGGCACCTCATAATAGCAGGACTACAGTAATACAGGCATTACATCAAATACCTAAACCACAAAGGCAAAGTAAAAGTAGAGAAGCCACCATAAAGCAAACACATTTAGTGTTGCTTTTCTCCATGTGGGTCATTTAGATTTTGTTTCTTGACCCTTTCTCACCTTACTGAACTGTGCGACAATGCATACCATTGCAGCTCCTTAAAGCAGCAGTTAGCAGGGCACTCAATAATTACCTGGGGGAGAGAATACTGAAGAACTTATTCTAACTTCAGCCCCTCCTTTTATTACCTCACTGCTCTCCACTGCTCTTTCATTTACCAAAAGGGCTTTAAATAAAGAACCAAGCCAAAACTTCCAAGGCTTCTAATCCTTCATAGAGCCGCTCTGTGATAGATATTTGAACAGTTACTACAGTTATTCCATGTTGTTGCATACATGTACATGTTAATATAGTATGTTAAAATGACAGGACTTGAAAATGCAGTGATCCATTTAATGTGTTTATATCGATATGAAACATTTTAATTAAATAAGTATCATACTTAAAGGGGGGGCAGAGTACGGTGAAGAGGGACTGAATTCAATTCTATAACTATACACTATATCCTTGGATGTACTATAACCTCATTATTGTGAGCAACATATTGCAGGCTGCTCATTAAATAAAAATAGCACTGGGACCTGGGCTATGGTGTAAGAGATGCCAGACTGGGTCATCTTTGTGAATTGGAAGGGGCAATGCTAGCTTGGCTTCTGAACATATGGGGATAGTAAAACTAAGCTTGAATGTTATTTTGGAGGTTTTAAGGGTAGTTATTTTGATCACAAATGATGGAATGGACAAAAAATTAAAGCTTGCATTATTAAACCAAAATGAATGGGTCTAGGAACAAATAGTCTATTACATGATGTTAAAAGAAATAGATATAACTTTACTATGGTTTGCAGTGGTTTCAAAATAAATTATACATGACAACCCACACATGAACAGTATCTTAAAATGTGCTACATGGCATGTGAAATGGTTGAGAAACAGAACTAAGGTAAATAAGGTAATTAATCATATGGAAAAAAAGTATTAATTGCTTGATGATGCAGGCAACTCATTTTACAAAACAAGAATACGAGTGGTTCAAAACTGATGGGGTCCAAGTTTATATTCTCCCTATCATTATAATGCCAGAGGAGCTGCAATTTTTTTTTTAGAAGAACAAAGTTACACTCAACAATTAGAAAAATTGCTATTGACTCACAAGGCAGATACATAATTGCCAAAATACAAATTCAGAACAATAAGTTCACAATAGCAACAGTATACTGTCCAAATGAAAATAGCCCTTCTTTATTTACAGAATATTTTCTCCAACTAACGACACATCAGGTACCTTTTCTAACAGGAGGAGATGTTAATGTAGACTTAACTAAGAAAGATGGATCAATCGGTATTGACAAATTTAATAGAGATGCAATTAAGTTTATCCAAAACTTTAAATAGGACTTAAGATTAGTAGATCCATGCAGGAGTTTCATCCAGAAGAAAGAAAATTCTCCTATTTTTCTTGCCGTCACCAAATATATACTTGAATAGATTTTTTTTCTGATATCAGAGACTATATTATATCAGATTAAAGAGGTTTGCTATCCTGAAATAATGATATCAGATTACTTCCCATGTATATTATCGTTTAAAGAATTGGTAGTCATAACAGAAATTTGATGTGGGAATAGCATTTCATTGTTGAAAGATGCTTTTTATTAACACACCTTGAAAGTGAAATTGAAAACTTTTCCAGCAAAATACCAGAGGCAACACCACTTCACTGATTATATGGGACTCTTTTAAAGCCTGCCTAAGAGGATGGATGTAGTCAACAATAATACATAGATGTCAACAGAGGTCCAAAGTACAAAACCAATTAGAAACAGAAATCCAGTACCTGAACAAATACATAGCAATACTGTGAATACAGACTGCTATAAAGTACTTATTCAAAAAGAGCAGAAAATAATACTCTCTGCACAGAAAGAGCAGACATTCAGATATTACAAACCAGGCCTAAATATCATTTTATATCAGATAAGCTTTTAAAGCTGCTAGTATGGCAATAAAAAAAGAACAGGAACGTAATGCAATAATCAAAATTAAGGATGCAAATGGGGTGCAAAAGTTAATTCCATAGAGATTAATGATCAACTTGCAAAACATTATTAGTCATTACACACAACATAGCTTCAAACCGACTCACATTGGCCCAAAACATTTCTAGAAAATATTACCTTTTCAGAAATTCCTGACACATTATTGGAGAAGCTAGACACTATAATTACTCCACAAGAAGTAGAAAAAGCTATCCAAGCTCTTCCTAATGGTAAAGCTCCTGGACCAGATGGTATTACAAAAGAGTTTTATAAAACCTTAAAAAACAATATCAATACCTAGACTAACAGCAATATATAATGCTTTTGATATGATGCAAGATATTCTAAACTCTTTTGAAGAAGCAATCATTCACCTATTTCCTAAAAAATGTAAAGACCCAACTAAATGTGCATTGCACAGACCAATTTCACTCCTTAATGTAGACTACAAAATATTTACAAAGATATTGGCTTCAAGACTGGAACAGATCCTACCACTTTTACTAGCACAAGATCAGAATGGTTCTATAAAAGGAAGATGAATAATAGATAATGTACAGTAAGAAGAACTATCAATATAATTGCAAACAACACCAATCAAGATGCAATATTATTAGCCATCAATGTGAGAAAAGTATTCAATAGATTTAAATGGGAATATATACACCGAATTAAAAAAGTAGGTTGCAGGCCACAATTCCTTAATTGGATTAAGCTAATTTATAGTAAACCATCTACAAGAATTAAAACCAATAATAATATTTCAAAACAATTTATACTTTCAAGCGGAACTAGACAGAGTTGCCCCCATCACTTTTTATTTTTGTTTTGGTAATAGAACCTCTCACTACAGCAATTAAAGAAAACCCATTTATTATAGGTATTCCAGTCATCAATATGGTGTACAAAATTAGTTTTTATGCAGACAATGCTTTATTATTTCTTAGTAATTTAATCAAATCTTTAAAGGAATTTATAACAATAACAGCAGTTTGGTAAAGCTCTGAACATAAAATCAATTGAAATAAAACAACTATCTTACAGCTGGATCAAATATTCTCTTTCAAATACCAGTAAGCTGCCCATATAAAAGACTAACAACTATCAATTATCTTGGTGTACATATTTCTAATAAGGTAGATGAACTATTTCAAGAAAATTACCCATCAGTACTTGACAGTATCCAAGCATATTTTAAGAAATGCATGACTTTCCCACTTAAATTGAAAGGGAGAATAACTGTAATTAAAATGAATACAGTATTCTACCAAAATTGTTATACAGCATCTCCTTCAATCTTTAACAGTTCTGGTCCTTATTGCATACTTTAATAAACTTAAAAAATGACTAATTATTTTATTTGGAAAAAAACTGCACATCGCTTATGATACACTCAAATTACTAAAATAAAGGGTGATCTGGCTTCACCTGACTTTCAGATATACCATTTGCATCACAAATTAGAATTGTTTGGGCCTGGTTTCATGAACTCAAACTATGCAGGTATCCTTAAAGATAGAACAAACTTTATACATGTTTCACCTGAATAGATCCTGCATCCTGATCAAACCTACAGTCATAGCACTTCAACATCCCAGAATAGCTACTTACCCATTTTTTCCCTTTACCCCATCCCACTTTTGCATTATTCCCATCCCGCCTCCAATCACACTACCTCCCCCCCACTCTATGCTTTCCTACTAATTACGTCCTTTCTCCTTCCACCCACTCCCCTTGACAAAGTAAATTGGCCCACCCAATTTCCTGCACTGAATATCCTAATCCCTCCTTTCTCTGAGTTTAGTAAGTCCACTAGAAAGCTTTTGCTTTTACTATCTGTAATTGTATATTCATTTATGTGTTACTATCTGTACTAAATTTCTATGCTGGATTTGCAATAATGTTTTTGACTGGGGACTTCCCATGATCTCTGTATATTATCAACTGTTACTGTTTTCAAATTATTCTGTTAATGATGTGGAACCTCTGTAAATGAGCTTTTAGCTCAAAGGTTGTAATCTGAGAATTCAGTAAATAAATAAATAAATAAAACATCCATATCTCAGACTTAAACATTTGCTACAGTAGTTTCTGGTTCCTATCAACAGAATAAAATAAAGACATCTAATCCTGCAACCCAAACCACAACAGAGTGCTGGAATAAAGCTCATCATATAATAAAGTTTGATTCTCCCATTAACCCACCTACTCCTAGCTGTAATAACTTTTTTTTCCTCCATCAGTAATGGATAGTGCATTTAGAGTTTGGCAAACTAAAGGTATATGTGAAGTGGATCATTTATTTGAGAATAATATCTTTGAATACTATGAACAACGTAAAACCCAATATAATTTACCACATTCACATTTCTTTCACTATTTACAGACAAGAAATTTCATAAATGAAAGTAATGGTTCATTAACACCCCCTTCCTGCTCCCCTATTTTAGAGGTATTACTTAATATAAAGTAAACACAAATGCTATTTTAGCAACATACAGTACCACTGCAAAATTAAGGGTGTATGCCAAGACATAACAAGCTTAAAGGTTTAAAGGGGCAGAAGATTTAGGAATAAATATGTCAGATTAAATGTGGCAGGAGACACTTAATATCCTAATAATAAAGATCCAAACCTCCAAATGTCAACAGATACAATACAATACAATACATAGAACATATCATACACCTTCCAAATTGCACAAAATGAACAGCAGTATTACACCAGTTTGTCAAAGATGAGTGCCCATATCCGATCAATTTTTGGTCAAAAATTATTTGCAACTCTATCAAAGGCATTTCAGACCACAATGATGTTCTCACCACTTCTGACTTTATTGGCTATACCTGAAGATTGGCACCAATTTGATATTAATCAAATAGTTTTTATTACAATAGCATCAATTGTGGCCAAGAAATGTATATTAATAAAGTGGAAGGATCCAACACCACCGGTTTATGAAACATGGCTGAATTACTCACCTCCGAGGCTGGAAAATCAGAAGGCTGTGGGTTCTATCCCCACACCAGGCATGGGGGGGTGCTGCACTCCTGAGGTGCCATCTTTCAGATCAGATGTTAAACTGAGGTCCAATCTGCCTGTTCTGGTGGCAGTTAAGGTGGATGTTAAAGAGCCCATGGCACTTCTTGAAAAGAGTGGAAGAATTTTTTAACAAGATACATCAAACAAATCATAGAGAAATGTATTATTAACACATACAGATAATATATAAATCATAAGCAATAACTAATAAAAAAAATCACATTATCTAAAAAATAAATTTCCAATCTTCATCCTATCCCCTAAAGAAAAGAAATGGGGAAATAAGCCAAATAAGAAAAGCACAACAATGTCTATCATTGTCAATAACTAAAATTTTAAACCATTAAAATAATATGCAACTAAAAGGAAAGCTAATTAGGAAAAAAAAAACATTATAAATCATGCACATGAAAGTAAAACTGTCAACTTTCTGCTCTACTTCTCTTCTTAGACCTCTTGTAAACAGGAAAAAATCTACTTAAACCTTCCCCCCATGAATTTCTTCTTCCTTGGTATACATACCTCATCATAGGGTACCTTCTGTCTTAGCTTAGAGATGGTTCATTCAGGTTCTCTCTCTTTTTCTCTTAGCTCCAAAAGGGAGATATTTAAACTAAATCCCTTAAAAATAGCTTTTTAACCAGAAAAAAATGTCATTAATATTAATCACGTTCTAGTTTGGATTCAACTGCTGTAAATTAAGAAAATTTGAAACACAGTTTTACTGATACTTTTGAAAGAATCTGAAATCCTTCCACCATATATTCACCTTGGATTTTTTTACATCCCTCCAAAACACCTCTTTAAGAGCAGTTTCACATGTATAAAACTTCATATGACATTCTTTGCTGTTGCAATACCCACTGATTTCTTTCTTGTAAAAGATAATATTTTAAACTTGCAAAAAATACCGTTAAGGTGCTATTATCATATTTGTTTGAAATTCTACAACAATCTCCTAGCATTAATTGCTCATAAGATATTTGGGTCAACCAAATTAATCCTAATCTTCTTGCAGCATAAATCCAGAAGTGTTTAGCATAATCACATGAAAAGAAAAAAATGCTCCATTGTTTCTTCTTGTAGCAATGCAATTAGGATAGTGTCACTACTTCTTTCTAACAATGCTTTGTGTTTATGATTCAATTTTATCTACAATTTCCCATATGAACACATCCAGAGCGTGTCCTACATCCTCTGTGGCAACCTTTTATCTGTCAATTGACTACACATCAAAAGGATCTTTGATGGCCTACATTGTCTAAATGCTGGTTGTGTGGACCCAGTTTGTTCTAGTACTCTCTTATAATGCCATTTCCTTGGTTTAAGAAGAATGTCCTCTTTTTTAACTTTCTATTTAACCAATTTCTGAATCATGGATTTGAAATATTCAGGCACTTTATATTGTTTTGCTAATTTTTGAAGTGTGTCATTACATACCTGTAGATATTCTTCTAAAACCACCTGCATCCACATTTTAGCCTGGGATTTCTTCTCATGCAATACTAACATTAAAGATTTTGACCGAAATAAAGAGAAAAAAAAAAACAGCCAGGTGCACCACATTTAAACCTCCTTCTGTTTGGGCAAAAGTTAACTGTCTTTTATTGGCTGAGCCGACACCCCAAAGCATCTGAAAGAAAATACCCATTACTCCAGTTTCATACTTTATGGGCAAAGGAAAAATTGTGCTAACATAAAGCAAGGTCAGAATTAGGAATTGCTTGATTTTATACACTCATTTCAATTTAGAAATTTTCCAGCTTTTCCACCTTTGAACCTTTGCATCACATTTCTTCATACTTTCCTCCCAATTATATTGTGCCATATCCCCTGACCCAAAGTGCACTCCCAGAATTTTTATAGGTCCTTCTGATATTTGTATCCCAGCAATCTGTTCCACTATACCAGCTTTCAGTCCCAATAGCAGCCCTTTGGATTCCTCTGTGTTTAACTGAGCCCTGACATATTTTCATAGCCTGCTATTTCTTTCAAAAGATTCTCTGCACTATTTCCATCTTGCACAAAATCACACAAAATCATCTGCATAAGCAATGATGTTTAACTCTTCTTGTGTCTGTGCCTCTTTTACTCCTTTTATGGCAGGATTCAAAATCACTCTCCTTACTAATGGATCCAAAGCAAATATATACAATAGTGGGATTAATGGGCAACCCTGGCATACCCTGTTTTTACCCTTATATATCTTCTTGCCCATATAATAATGGAGTTATTTCTGCCACTTTATATAAAATCTGCAACCACTGCACAAAGACTCTAGGAATACCATAATAAAGCAATACTTGAAACAGATATTTGTGGTTGACTCTATCAAAAGCTCTTTTTGATCAAGAGCCAAAGGTAATGGAGAACTTTATACTTAGTGCAATATTCTGAGATATCCCTTATAATGGACTAGCTCTCTGATTTTTCTATCTGGGATAGTACTTATGTTGGATGAATTAAATATTGAGCTATCTTTCTCAGCTTTTTTGTAAGATATGTGCAGAATCTTAAAATCTGAATTCTGTAAACTTATCGGCAGACAGCTATTTATATACTTCATATCTCCTGACTTATGTAAAAATAACTACGTATTCCTTTTGAAAAGAAGCAGGCATCTCCTCTGGATTCATCAAAATGTATTATATAATGTAGCTAGACATGGTGCAATGATGTCTTTAAATTCTTTATAAAAATCACTGAGACTCCATCCCAACCTGGGAAGTCCTTTGCTTTAAATGTGTGACCATATCTTCTATTTATTGAGCTGTTACAGGCCTTTATACCTCTAGCCTTAAAGATTGGGGTATGAAGGAATTTAAATTTTACTCAAAAAAATCCTGAATTTCTACATCTGATACCTGACTTTCTATCTTAAAACTATCCAAATATTGTTCTAAAAATGTCTGTAGTTCTCTAGTGGTATGTAACATCTGTCCATTAATGCCATGTAAACAAGTAATTTGGGAATTTGTTCTTTTTTCTTTGCAGGCCTCACAGGGATCTACATGTAGTTTTATTGCATCCTAAGACATCTCTGCCTGTAGGGTCATCTGGAATTTCCTCATGTCTGTTTTTATTATATTAACCTGTTCTGAATAATCCTGTCTTCTGGTATGCATAGCGAAATAAAGTTTATAAAGTTGTGTTCTTAGATTTAAATATGTCCTAAAATGATGTTGGGCATTCTGCTGCCCATATTTTGAACACCAATTTTTTATGTCTCTTTTTGTATCTTCCCACCAAATCCCGAAGTTATCGTATAAACAAATAACTAAATTTTTAGCTGAAATTAAAGAGGTAAAATTCAATCTGACTTCTGGTTCTGCTAAGATAGCTGTATTCATTTTCCATCTATTGCATATTCTTTTTGCAGTTGTATCAAGACTTAAATCCATGTATAACAATAAATGATCTGAAAATTCAACTGACACTACTGTTGTCTTATTTATGCTTAGGTTTTGAAACAAAAATATAATTTATTTTTGTTCTGAGGTTATTTCTTACATATGTGTGTGTTATTTTTGGATTTGCTTGTGCTGAACAATCCATCAAATCAACTGTAACTAATAATTTCTTAAAGACCTGTGAATCACGTAGACTTTTTTCCTTGTTCTTGCCTTCCTGCCACATCCTTTGTACAATTAAAGTCTTCACCTAAAAAAATATCTTTGGCTGTAGCTAAGAAAGGCTGTAACTGAGAAAAAAATCCTAGTCTTTCAGCTTTTTGTTGTGAGGCATATATCGTTATGAACCTAGTTGGCCTGTGATGCCATATCTCATCCAAGAGTAGTGCCCTACCTGGAATAAGATCTATGAGTTTCTGGAGTTTTAAATGTTGTCTTGTGAAAATAATTCCTACCCCTTCCTCTCTGTCTTCCCCAAATGACCAAAAGGATGGTCTCCAGACCCAACTATTTCTAGCTGCCTACATCTGTGTTAAGGAGTTCATCCATGTTTCCTGCAACAAGATAACATCTATTTATAAATTATGCAGTAATAAAAATATGACATTTCTTTGTTCTGCATTTTTTATGCTGCAGGTATTTAGGGAAAATACTGTAAATATACTAATTTAACCTCTCATCTTGATTTCTTCTTCTTTTTTCCC
Source organism: Neoceratodus forsteri (assembly GCA_016271365.2). Classification (NCBI taxonomy): domain Eukaryota; kingdom Metazoa; phylum Chordata; order Ceratodontiformes; family Ceratodontidae; genus Neoceratodus; species Neoceratodus forsteri. The sequence continues at coordinate 1,266,277,683 of CM057449.1, read as the reverse complement.
CAGTCTTTTTTTCCCTGCTTGTATTGAATTAAGAGGGACTTGTGTTTCTGTCAGATCTGAAATGTCTGACATCTGATCTTCTGTCTCGGAGCCTCCCTCTGTTTCTGTATTTCAAATGTCATATGTGTTTGATGCTTCAACAACCTTGAGCTGTTGTATTAGTTTTACACGCCTGGAACTTTTCCTTAAAGAAGACATGTTGTCCTTTGGGGGGTGGGGGCTTCTCTAATGAAACTTCCTGTGTCATTTTCTGTGAATCATCTGTAGCCAAAGTTATTATTTCTTTCATGTTTTGGTGGTCCTGTTCTTCTTGCTCCACTATCTGTTCCTCTTCTAGCCTCTCCATTTTCTCTTTCTCTTGTGCTTCCACCTACATTGATGACATTTCTTGCTTTCTCCTCCTATTTATTTGTTCTGCAGAGGCTTGCTTGCAGGCAAAGGCTTGTTGCTCTGGCTGTCCTTCCTCCTGCTGCTGTGCTTTTTGAATTAACAACTCCTGATTTATGGTGTTTCTCATATTGTGTGCTGCCATGGGGCAGTTCTGAAAAAAAAGCCCATACTCTTCACATAGATTGCACTTAGAATGATTGGCACATTGCATGCTGATATGTCCAAATTCACTGCAAATCCCACATCATAGTCTATCACAGACATTAGACAGGTGCTCTGCATTTATAGCACACCTTTGGCTGTCCTGAGTAGAATCCTATCACTCTGTCTCTGCCCAAATAAAAGCTATTGGGCACATGTTCAGTCCCTATAAGATGTATGTCTCAGTTTAACAGTAAACTTCAAGGCACCTGTCCAACATTGCTTGGAATCAATAACTGCTTGTGGTGCACTTAGCACTTCACTTTTCTGTTGTAGCCAGTAGTGAATATCCCCCACATGCACATTTTCATTCGGAAACATAATGATAACTGTTTTGATCAATGATTTAATTAACAGTATTGCCATAAAGGGTGACCATGGGGGGGAAATTTCATATGATTATACAGGGACCAAAACCTTTCCAACCCATTCAGATGTATGAAACTAATATTGAAAGTATCTTCTCCTGAAATATGGATTAGAGCATATATGTCTGCTGCTGTAAACCTCAGACTTTCTTTTAGCAATTTATGCCCAACATAAAAACAGCCAGACTGTGGTTCTATTCCCCCTCTAAATCACAGTTTCATTGCATATGGGCAAAGGCTGTGTCCTAGGATTAGGTCAGCATATCTTGGTCTATGGTTGGGGTGGGGGATAAAGGAAGGGAGGGAGGGAGGTTGGAGGGTTCTGAATCCATTTGCTCTATAGGAGTTCTTTTTCTGTTTCTTGTTCATCTGCTGAGTACTCCTGAAAAAAAACAGAGAAGTCCCCTGGTTCTTGCTGTATTCCAGTTTCACCCTGTGTCTTTTCTGGAATGGTATTTCCCACTTCCATAAGTATTAAATTACTGTGCTCTAATCCTATTTCTATGACCCCATTTTTTTCCATCACTACACCCTGGTTTACTCCCAATATTGATCTGAAGTCCTACTTCTGTACTGGTATGATCAGTCATAATGTTAATTGCTTCCTATGTCTGGAAAAGTAATGATTTACTCAAAAAGTACTGTCCCATGTTGCTCAGTCCCCTTTCTCTGCCCTCCTTTAGAAACCACAGGATTTGTTTGATTACCTGCATTTTCTGCATGAGTTGCCTGCAGCCTTATGAGCTGGGGTTCTTCTGCTGTGGCCTGGGATAGGTCCCAATCTGGGTCCAAAACCCATGTCCCATCTGTTTGCTGTATCCAACCTGCCCCTCTCAGGGCTTTTTCAGGTGATCAGTTTGTCTCCATGAGATTGCTTTCCTCCAAACTATTTTGTAGATTAAATGCTTCTTTCAAAGCTGCTCTTGTGGAGCACAATGGTGTCCCCTCTTGATCAGTTCATTGCTCTGCTGATTCAGCCTCCTCTCTACTACAGGAAGCACTTTCTTCTTCCTGTTTTTTGGTAACTTGCTACTCCTGTCCCTCGACATTGTGCAACTTTGGTTCCCCGGTCACTATGTCTCCTATTTTGCTGCAGGACTGGCAGCCATCTGGACTTTCTGCCACTGTATATAAGCCCCTTTCTGGCTTTTGTCAGTGACCGTTAAAGGCCGCTTTTCATTTTTTGTATCTCTCCTCTTTAGCTGCAAGTTCTTCCAGAATCACCCTGCAGTGCTCCTTTATCTCTTTTTATAATTGCGATGCTGTAGCTGCCACATTGCCTCAGACGTCCTATCAAAATCCATATCATCATCCTCCATACAGTATTCCTTGGACTCATCACTATTCATATCCATTGCAGGTGCAGTCTCTGTATTTTCTTTGTGCTCATTTTTTGGTAAACTGGTGTCCTTCATAGCTGTACAAGTCAAGCTGCCAGTTGGCATCCATTTGTATTCCCCTCCCCCCTCAGGGAAGAGGCTGAAAATAAGCAGAAGTGTCTAGTCCTCCTTTCCCAGTCAACAAAAACTAAATAAATAAATATGATTGATATTATGAAGTTAGAAAGATTGCACTATATCAAGAATGATAAGAATATATTTGAAAAAAATTGGTCCACAATCCAGATGGTAATAACCAAAGGCTTAGACTCACACAAATAGTAGGAAATATTTTTATTTCATATTTCAAAGCCCCCCCAAGCATAAATAATGACAGGTCAGACTAGCTTAAGCAACATGGTTTCTAGACCCAATGGTAGGTAGGGTTATGATGATGAAGCTGGCTATTTTTACTGATTAACATAATCAGATGCTAAATTAGTCTCAACTCTCATCTGAACCAAAGAGAGAAAAAAAGATATGAAATATTTTAGATTTTTTATATTGCTATATGGCTATTCTAGTGATACAATAATGATATATCTACTTAACTGACTCCAAGCATTTATTAAAAAAGTCTCTATCCCTAACGGTTTCAAAGTTATCACAATTTAAAGAAATTATCTTTTGAAAGGTCTGTCTCTGGAAGTGTTAGGCCTAGAAATTTATTTATTTTAAATGAAAGCTTGGAGTCCAGCCATTAAGAAATTGTGTTGTTATTACGTCATTATTATGTAACAGTACTGATTATGTTATCCATATAGAAAAAGGCAGTTTTCTAGCGATATATATATATATATATATATATATATATATATATATATATATATGTGTGTTTATTTGATGCTGGAGAGACAAAGTGTGACATTCATGTCCCAAATTTTTTACTTAAATCCCATAACTATATCATTGTTACATTGGTGCATATGGAGATAATGTAATACCAAATATAAAGATAGTTCATCATCTGGAAGAATAAGAAAATGAGTCTTTAAGTTAGCACATGAATCAGGTAACGTATGTAACACAGTGTCCCTTCTGTTGAATTTTCAGTTTAAATTTCATTTAGTTTTTTCCAAATTAGTATGGTTATTGAAGCTATTTAGGTACCACAGTATGCAACATTTCATTATTTTATTCTAAGCATTATCTGATTGCAATTACACCACAATTTATCTTTGGGCACCACTGCTGTGAAAACAGGACATGCCAAAGTTTTGCTGCTGATTGTATCCATTTGTTTTTACTGTCCCCTTTTGTTTAATCTGCTATGTAAACCTTGGTGGACAAGTTAGACACCACTGAGTTTTCTAATTGTTCAGCGCAATTTATTCAAAAACAGTTTTTTCATAAGAAGAAGAAGAAGAACCATCATTTATATAGTGCTTTTCATACACAGTATCCCAAAGCACTTTACAAGCAATGCTAGACTGGTAGTGAAGTGACTGAATGTGTGGTGGTGGCCATATCGCACATTATCACCCACACATAGCCTGGATAATTGCATGAACCAGTTAATGGGAAGGGGAATGTTGGCCAGGACACTGGGAATGTTCCCTGCTCTTTGCGAAGAGTGCACTGGGTTCTTTTACTTCCACCTGGACACCCATCAGGACAACACCAGGATGGGCAGAAGGGACCTCGGGTTTAATGTCTCATCCAAAGGACAGGGACTCAACAAAAGCAACAATGTAAGTGTAACTATCCAGCAAAGTCCTACTATAAGAAATACTTATGTTAATGTACATAAAGCAACCATAATTATCTTTAAACATTTACTTTTGAATGCATTTTCACTGGGCGTGTCAACATTTACCTGCTGATTGCATCTGTTTGTATTTACAGTTCTTTTTTTCTTAATCAGCTGTATGAACCTTTGTATAGGTTAGACACCACTGAGTTTCCTAATTTTCAGTGCAATTAATTCAAAACAGTTTTTTCATAAGAAGTCATGTATGTAACAGTGATACCAAAAGTCATGTATGTAACAGTGACACCACATCAAGACATGTGATTAGCAGGGGCCCAACAAAAGCAACAATATAAGTGTAACTATCTGATATAGTCCTGCAACAAGAAACATTTTTGTTAATGTACATAATGCAACCATAGTTATGTTTAAACATTTACTTTTGAATGCATTTTTCTCCAAAGGAATCAATGTTTACCTGCTGACCGTATCTGTTTGTTTTACAGCTCTTTTTTTCTTACTCAGCAATTTAAACCTTGGCTGAAAAGTTAGACACCACTTATTGTCCTAATTATTTGGTGTAATTTATTTAAAAGCTGTTTTTTTCATAAAAAGTCATGTACGTAACAGTGACACCACAAGTCACATATGTAACGGTGAGAGGAGTGGAGACACCAAGAAAAACACTCACCAGGATGAGAAGAACAAAGGAAGTTTCTTGGGTAGGTGTGGGGCTTTTAAGATCTTCAAAGGTTCAGCAACAATACAGACAAGTGCTTTTAGTTCTTCAAATAGACTGCTGGTGTTGTGGAGAAATTTTGGACCCATAGTCTTGTGTATAACAGTGGGACGCCAAGAGAGAAGGATCCAAATATTTAATTAAAACATCATGCATACCGCAAAGTAAAGAAAAAAAAATAGAAATGATGTTAAGGAGAGTCAGAGGCACTGCAATTGGGGGGGTTTATTAGAAAAAAGCTATTTGAAAACCAGGGCTGTATAAGTCCTGAAAGTACTGTAGGGGGACACCACTGGTTCGTACATTACCAGGGGAAAAAGGCATATAAAACTACATAAATTATAAATTTAGAAATAAGAAAGTTTTAAGAAGTACAAGCGCTAACTATGAGATACTAGCATACAACTTTTTTTCTTTAAAATGTAAATGTTGAGACTGAAATGAGGCACTCTATGAGTGACATGGAACAATGTCACAAAATGGCATCTTTCTTAAGGGGGAAATATGACACTCCAGATGGGTCCACAGCAAAACAGCAACACAACAGAGGCTGATGTTATTTACAGTATGTCCTTACTGAGTACAATACTAAGGAGTATTATAATGGAAACATTTTATTAGTTATATAAGAAGTTACAGACCATTATTATAGAGGTGATGCAAGTGTCTCCAGTACTGTACGACATATATATATATATATATATATATATATATATATATATATATATATTTCGAAAAACTTTGTTAATGCATTAGTTAGGGTTAAAGAGACAAAAGTAGGGAAATGTGGCATTAAGGTTTCCAACCCTAACACACCACCCACTCTACAGGCAGCAACAGGCATGGGGTGTGCCTTGGGGTTGTCAATAAATGCACACCTCATTCCATGTGTAACTAAGCTGAGATAGGTACAGTATATGAGAATGAGGGTGAGTGTTGAGGTTGACACCCAAAGGCACACCCATGCTTGTTGCTGCCTGCAGGGTGGGGTGGTGTGTGTGAGTCAGAAACCCTAATGAATATTTCCCTGCTTTTCTCACTTTAACCCTAACTAGTGCAGTAACAAAGTTTTTTGCAATGAATTTCCATACTCTTTAAGATAGTATAATGGTATCCTTATTTGCCTGTGGGAGCACATGGCCAATCACTCCATAATCATATGCTTATTTTCATGTGGGAGCCATCCATAAGTTTTGAGATACAGTGGTAGTTATCTAAAAGTTGACTACCTTGATTTACCACTGAGGCACACAAGTTAATATATGCATTGACTATAATGTGATTCTGCTTCAGTGTACCCAGGTATACCTCAGTACATATCAACTTTTGTATGACTGCCTCTGTAGTGTAATGGTATTCTTATTTGCCTGGGGGAGCACAGGACCCTCCAGCCCTGCACTCCCATCCCTTCCTAGATGAGTATATGTTACATAACTTTGACATGTTTACATATTTTGACCCTAAATTTGCAACATACCATTCTTATGACCTCACCTCATGAACAGGGGTGGTGAAAATGTTCATATCCCAACTGAAAAGTGATCTCACCAACAGACCATGAAATCATCTCCTGGGTTGGGTTTGTGTAATTTCACTGACATTGTTCATGAGATCAGGCCTCAAAAAGGCCATGTTGAAAAATGTGGTATAAAAATATGCAAAAAGGGCAAAGTTATGCGTCAAAGTTGAAAACCCCATTTAAATGCATAGTCTGAAATCCTTTTTTGTGACAATGGATCCTTTTCCATAACAACAAAAAGCTCATGAAAAGGATCTCTTCTCAAGAAAAAGCAGATCAGCAAAAACTAAGTCTGAAGTCCTTTTGGGAGTAGGATCTTTTCATGAGAACAAAAAAGCTCACATAAAAGGATCCTTTCTCATGAAAAAGAATGAGGAAAAACTAAGTCCGAAATCCTTTTCATGAGAACAAAAAGAACATGAAAAAGGATTCCATCTCATGAAAAAGAAGCAAAAAAAAAATAAGTCTGAAATCCTTTTTTTGTAAGAAGGGATCCTTTTTGTGAGATTGAAAATATCTCACTAAGATGGCTCCCTTGTCATGAAAAAAGAATCAGGGATAAAAACTAAGTCTGAAATCCTTTTTCGTGACTAGGGATGAAAAAAGCTCATGAAAAAGGATCTCTTCTCATAAAAAAAAAATTGAAAAAAGAGTCTGAAATTCTTTTTTGTGAGAAGGGATCCTTTTTCATGACAACAAATAAGACTCATGAAAAAAGCACTAGTGAGTTACGAAAAAGGATTTAAAATGTTAAAAAAAAACACATTCAGGTGTAATTTTTCCACCAGATAACCTCAGAATCTACCTAATGGAATCCTGATGTGCAAGATACATGTATTGGTGTGTGTGCAGAATATATTTTTGTGGCTTTTCAAACTTTAAAAAACAAAATGTAAAACAAGATGGCTGGTCATAAAAGGAAATTTTCCTCACAAAAAGGATTGGTCCCTCACAAAAATATCCTTCTTCATTTGACCAAATTCTTTTTCATTCCAGGAATCTACACAGGAGAGTGAAATTCCCATTGAAAATAATGGGAACTTTACAATTCAATAACTTAGGGACATAATATTTTTCACCAAACAAGTGAAAACACTTCCTGACTAAGCCCTTTCTACTGAACATTTCAAACCAAAATTCCAAACCATCTAGGTGCAATGTGATAAGAAAAAAAAACAGTGAAAATGGTGATTTTTATGTTTTTGCACTATCTAGATCTCGGAATCCACACAGCTAACCAGAAAGAAACTTGGCATGTAAAGAGATCTACCACACGAGCCTGATCATGCAACATTTTGTGCAAATCTGTTAAACAGTTACAAAGTTCTTAAAGTATAAATTTTGAAGTTTAACACACAAGCCCTGCTCAACCCTAACTATAGTAGCACTACTGCACCACTATAATATATAGAGATATCTATTTATAAAATCAGGAGATAAAATCATTTTTTAATTGGTTCTTACCTGTGCATCAAATCCATTTGATGCACAGGTAAAAAATAATATAAAAGTAGGACTAAACTTGTGAGGGGAGGTATAGGGGGGCTGACCAGAAGCCCTCTCCTCCAGATGAGGGAAGTAGCCTTCAAACCCAAGGGGAGGGAAACACAGTTGGGGAGGAGGTTTCAGGAGGAGCAGAGGGAGGATGGAAGTATAAGGAACTTGGGTGGGGTTCGACAAAGGGGATCAGGGATAAGGAAGGGTGGTGTTAGTAAATGCCAGGAGCTTGGGAAACAAGTTTCCAGAGTCCCAGGCCATGCTATTGGGGGGGGGGTTGGATGTGGCGGTGGTCACAGAAACGTGGGCCAACAAAAAACATGACTGTGACCTAAACGTGCAGGGGTACACTATGCTTAGGAAGGATAGAAAGGAGGGCAGAGGGGTGGAATGGCTATGTTCATTAGAGATGACATAAAAATTGCTAGGGTAGAAGAGACAGACGGAAACGTGGAGGTCTTATGGGTCACCGTACAAACCCCAGCAGGAGGTAAGGTCAAGCTGGGTGTAGTATATAGGCCCCCCAGGATGGGTGATGTTCTGGAGGATGGTTTGCTGGACAACATCACTGCCCAGTGTGGACCAAAAGGGGAAGAAGTGGTGTTGATAGGGGACCTTAATATGTCAGGCACAAACTGGGAACCATGTCCTCTAAGGTGGCCAAGGAGCAGAGGCTGCTGGACGGCTTCCAGGATGTGTTCTTAACACAGCATGTGATGGAGTCCACAAGGAAGGGGCATGTCCTGGATGTGGTTCTGGCAGATGGGGATCTGGTAAGGGACCTGGTTGCAGAGGATCCCTGACTGGGAGTGACCCAATACTGTCTGGTTACAAATAAGCATGGGGGGAGGGGAGATCTAGGACACTGGCAGTGGAATTCAGGGGGCAGACTTTGTGGGCATGGGAAATATTCTCAGGATCACTTAAGGGAGATTACATCAATGACAAATGTGGAAAAGAGATGGGAGGTCATAAAATGGGGACTTCATGAGGCAGTCAGGACCTGCACTAAGGTAAAACGTAAGGGAGCAAGGTCACATAAACCATGCTGGTGGTCCAGTGAGGTTCAGGTAGCGGTCAGAGAAAGAAGGCAGCCTACAAAAAATATAAAACAACAAGAGGGGATAGGAAAAGAAAATGGACCATCTTGCATCTAGAAAAGTCAACTGGATGGTGAGGGGGAAAGTCCAGTAAAGAGCAACGGCTAGCACAGGGATACATGGAGGGAAAAGGGGTTCTTCCGTGCATTGGGGAGAGGAAAACTAAGGGCCATTCGGCAGATTGAGATCAGAAGGAGGGTGGGTGGAAGCGAGGGACCAGGCAGAGGTATTAAATGAGTACTTCACCACCATGTTCACTAGGGAGAGGGATGGGATATCTACAAAGAAAGGCATGATGGGGATAGAAGCAGTAGTGAGTATGATCAGGGGAGCAACAGAAATGGAGCAAGAGGGAGGGAGAGGTACCCCAGGGGTGTCTCATCAGGATAATGATAAAAAGACCAGTAAGGTAGAGGGGTCGGATGATGCTATCTCCACTGAAAGGGTGTGGTTAGCCCTCAAGGTCCTAAAGAAAAATAAATCTCCTGGACCGGATGGCATTCATCTGAGAGTGCTATGGGAATTGGCAGACATACTCTGCACCCCTGGTGGAGCTCTTCAACAGGTCGCTTGAGACAGGGAGGGTACCTAGGGATTGGTGAGAGGCACATGTGGTGCCAAACCATAAAGGGGGGTTGAGGGAAGTACCAAGTAACTATAGACCCATCAGTTTGACCTCGGTGGTGGGAAAATTAATGGAGAGTATACTAAAGGAACGATTGGGGGTGTACTTGGAGGAGGTGGGAGGTCTGGATAGTTGGCAACATTTTGTGCCAGGTAGATCATGTCCAACCAACTTTGTGGAGTTCTACAAATGGGTAACATCAGAACTGGACAGGGGAAAGCCTGTGGATGTATTTTTGTTGGACTTCAGCAAAACGTTTGACTCTGTCCCCCACAATGGTCTGGTAGAGAAACTGACAGGGTTGGGAGTAGGCCCATTGATGGTCAGATGGATTGAAAATTGGCTAGCTAGATGCACCCAGATAGTAGTGGTCGGTGGGGAGCTCCCGAACCGTAGAGAGGCTGGTAGTGGGGTACTGCAGGGCTTGGTCCTGAGTCCCATCCTGTTTAATACATGCATAACAGACATCAGGGAGGGGTATAGGGTGTGAAATGATTCTCTTCTGATGACTCAAGATGGGAGCAGTAGTTGAGGGGAAGAGGGAGGTTGGCCTGCAAGGGACCTGGACACCCTGGAAGCTGGGTTCACACATGGAAATTAAATTTCAATATCTCCAAGTGCAAGATGTTACATCTTGGGCAGGGAAACCCTAAACACAGGTACACCCTGGGAGGGGAGGCGCTGGAGGCCTCAACAGGAGAAAAAGACCTAGGGGTCATGGTGGATGCATGTATGAATAACTCTGAGCAGTACAGGAGAGTGGCTAGCAAACCAAACAGGATGTTGGGATGCATCATAAGGGGGACCACCTCTAGGAGCAGAGAAGTGGTTCTGCCGCTGTACAATGGACTGGTTAGACCACACCTTGAGTACTGTGTACAGTTCTGGAGACCACACTTGAAGATGGACATACAGCTCCTGGAGAGGGTACAGAGGAGGGCAACTAAGATGATATGAGGACTAGGGAATTTGACGTATGAGGACAGACTTGAGGAGCTCTGTCTGTTTTCATTGAAGGAGGAGAGGAGGCAGGGGATATGATTGAGGTCTCAAGTACCTCAAGGGAATAAATAGGGTAAACATGGAGGGGATCTTTAGACTAAGGCAGGGAGGTATCACTAGAGGGCATGGTTTGAAGATGGAAGATGGTAGGGTGGGGGGGAGAAGAGGAGGTTTTTCACTGAGTGGGTGGTGGACCCTTGGAATGCGCTGCCTGGTGAGCTGGTTCAGAGATCCACAGTGGAGGGCTTCAAGAGAGGGTGGGACAGACACAGAAAGTGGATGTATCAGATGATGGCCTGGCCCAGGGGGGTGGGGATGGATGATAGGGGTTTCTGGAACACAAGGGGGGGAGGGCCTCGGCACCCAACTAGGGATCTGAGGTTCAAGCAGACTGGATAGACCGTAAGGCCTAATCTGCTGGCAGTAAGTATGTTAGTATTTAAACATCAAAAAAGGAAAAATCAGTGAGCCATTAGAACTTTTGTTTTTCAAATGCTGCCATTGTTTCCTCACTAACGTGGCTCTCCCAAACTCGTGGTGGATCAGGGATACTCTGGTGCCATTACATCTTCACTTTTGTCCCTTTCAGTGGAAAACAGACAAGCTTAAAGGCCATCCTGATGTGTCAGTTCACTTGTTATTTCTGACTCTTACTGGACCCATCTCTATCACCTGTGCTATCAGCCAGCCTATCTGCTTCTCTTCCGATACTGTTCCTGCCTTACAGAAAATCTCATTCTCCCACCCCTCCTCTCTCTCAAAATTCTGACCACTATTTCTCCAAGTAATTTTTAAAATATTTTCTATTATCGCTTGACTCATTACAGAAGGCCGAAGCAAGTACTTCCTCTCACTTGGTGGGCAGCATGGTCTCCATTACAGCAAAAGAAGGGCTGCTCACCCATGTGTGTGACCTCAGACCAAATGTGCTTTCCTAAAAAAAAAGCACACTTTTACAGTTAAGGCACCTCTTGCAGTCTGATTTCTCATCCAGCCCCATTAACACAGTGTGTGTAAAAGTAGTGTAATCTTGAGACATTCAGGGGCTTAGGGCTGCTCACCTGTGTGTTTGACCTCAGACCAAATGCGCTTTCCTAAAAAAAAAAAAATAATAATAAAATAAGCACACTTTTGCAGTTAAGCACTCTCTTGCAGTCCGATTTTTCATCCAGACCCATTAACACAGTGTGTGTGTGTGTGTGTGTGTGTGTGTGTGTGTGTGTGTGTGTAAGGGAGTGGAATCTTGAGTAGAAAACTACATCAACAAACACAATGACATCATATTATGCCTGGTGGAAAGACTATTTTATCAGTAATTCTGATAATAATAGGTTTATTGTATATAAGTAAAAGTACTTTTTCTAACAATAAACACTAATAAAGAAGTATCCTATTTTATAAGTGCAATAAGACACTCCAGGGGTATGCATTGGACAAATACTACTGCACTTCCAGGGTCTCAAGGCACTCAACCTGTGGCCACATGCCTTACTACACCCCTGGGTGTGCGGTAATATCTGTTCGATGCACACCCCATCGTGTCTCATTGCTTACTTATAATAATAATTTTTATTTCTATAGCACAATATCAAAATCAAAGCGCTGTACTAATTTATCAGTAAAAACACATTGAAACAGATAAAATAATAAAACAAACCAATTTCAGATTACATGCAGTATATTTAAACAAAATTATTATGTAAATCTCTAAAAGCAAGGTGGAACAGATGGGTCTTTAAGGCTGTCTTGAAATTCTCCATGGTCCAGCACTCTTGAATCTGATGAGGTAGAGAGTTCCACAGGGTAGGTGCCACATACGTAAAAGCTCAAGACCCAGAAGTTTTCAGCTGTAACCTGGGAACCTCTAACAACCCCTCATCAGCTGAGCAGAGTGGTCGGCTGGGACAGGAAGAATTCAGGAGCTCTTGTAGGTAGCCAGAACCCAGTCTGTGTAGGGCCTTGTAGGTCAGAAGACCAACCTTGAAGGTGATCTGCCACTGTACAGGCAGCCAGTGCAGTTCGTGCAGCACAGGAGTGATGTGGCTCAAACGAGGAGCCCCCATCAACAACCATGCCACTGCGTTCTGCACGAGCTGTAAGTGGTGGATATCAACCCCCAGAAGCCCTAGGTAAAGGGAGTTACAGTAGTCCAGGAGCAAGGTCACAAAGACATGGATCAGCGTTGGAAAGTCACTGGATGGACTAAGATGCTTGACCCGGGTGGTATTCCTCAGATGATAAAAAGAGGACTTGACTACTGCCAACACCTTTGAATGCAGTGTCAGCCCATTGTCAAGAATAACCCCCAGGTTTCGCACCCATTCAGAGAAAGGCAGCTGGTAACCATCACACCAAAGCCCAGACGGAGATGCTGCCACCGATCCCTCTATCCAGTGACCTGGATCCACTACCAACACCTCAGTCTTATCAGAATTCAACTTCAACCAGCTGGACTTTATCCAGTCCTGGATTTCTATGAGGCAGCTGTTAAAAACTGAGACTGCACTATCCTGGTTGGATACAAAAGACAGTTAGAGCTGGGTATCATCTGCATAACAGTAGAACCTCAGTCCATACCATCTCACAATGACTCCCAAAGGCAGCATATACACCTCAAACAACCTTGGGGACAGCACAGAGCTCTGAGGGATCCCACATGGCAGAGATAATGAGTCTGAGGAAAACATCCAGGACACCACCCTCTGAAATCTGCTGGTAAGGAATGATTGAAACCATCTGAGAACCGGCCCTACCAGGCCACAGATGACCCTCAGGCTCTTGAGCAACTCTCCATGGTCCACGGTGTCAAAGGCTGAAGAGAGATCAAGAAGCATCTAAATTGAATGGTGCTTCTGATCTCTTGCCATCAGGAGAGCACTGAGCACTGGAACCAGAACAGTCTCAGTACTATGCCTCTTCTGAAAACCAGACTGGAGAGGATTGTAGATATCATGGATGGTAAGATGGTTTTCCAGCTGCAGTGCAACTACTTTCTCAATCATGTTCCCTACATAGGGAAGGTTAGAGATAGGCCTGTAAAATAAATGTTATGTGAAATGATACATAATAAACTCCAAAATCATTTTCTTTATGTTTCTGAAGTTTAGTATTAGTCCCTGTAATTTAATTGGTACCTATTTAAGTGTAATACCCATAAACATTGATCTCATATCTTAAATGGCATTGCTTACATTTCAGTTTCCCTCAGCAGTACCAGTTCTCCCTCACTTTAGCACTACAAAAGTATCAGAAGTAAGTAAGTAAAAAATGATTTTTAAGTGCTTTCCAAAAGACCAACACACTGTACAAATAACAAATAAATAACAAATATCAAACATCAACAATGATAAACTCAAACATCATAAGCGTTTAAAAATAAGAATGTTTTTAACTCTGCTTTAAAGCTCTCGACGGTCAGGCAGCCTTGTATCCGACGAGTTAAAGAATTCCACAGGGCAGGGGCAGCATACAAATACACACGTGCCCCAGATGTTTTCAAATGAACCCTGGGAATCTCTAGCAATCCTTCATTGGCAGGTCAGAGAGAGCAAGAGGGGCAGTAGGGAGTAAGAAGATCTTGCAAATACTACGGTCCCTGTTCGTGTAGGGCTTTATAGGTCAGTAATCCGACCTTGACGGTAATCCGCCATTGAACTGGCAGCCAGTGCAGCCCATGCAGAACAGGCATAATATGACTATTTCTAGATGTCCCAGTCAAAAGCCTTGGTGCTGCTTTCTGCACTTGCTGCAGGTAGCAGATATCAACTCCCGGTAGCCCCAGGTAAAGGGAATTGCAGTAATCAAGGCGAGTGGTCATGAAAGCATCAACCAAAATAAGAAGGTCAGCCAGAGGAACCAGGTGTTTCACCCCGGGTGATATTCCTCAAATGGTAAAAAGAGGACTTAACAACGGCCGACACCTGAGATTTCAAGGTCAAATCATTATCCGTGATAATGCCCAGATTACACACCTGGCCTGAGGTCAAGAGCTGGACACTGTCAAGCAAAAGACCTGACGGTATCTCAGCCCTATGGACTGCCTCATGGCGACCTGGGTCCATGACCTACACCTTGGTCTTATCCAGGTTTAACCTCAGCCTGCTGGCACTCATCCAGTCATTGATCTCGGCTAGACAGCTGTTAAAGCAGAGAGATTGCATCATCCTGTCTGGGAATAAAGGACAGATACAGCTGGGTATCGTCTGCATAGTAGTGAAAACTCAGACTGTTAACACCCAATGATATCTTTTAATGGCAGCCAATAAACTGTGAACAACACAGGCACCAAGATGGAGCCCTGCGGCACCCCACAGAACAGAGAGATGGCATCAGAGGAATAAATTCCAGTGACAACCCTCTGAGTTTGTCCCATGAGGAAAGATCAAAACCAATGTAGAACTGTACCAGGCAGTCCACAAAAAAGCCGCAGGCACTCCAGCAGCACACCATGGTCCACAGTATCAAATGCTGCAGAGAGATCAAGAAGGACTAGAATAGTACAAGCCTTTCGATCTCTTGTTGCAGTTAGGAGATAATTTAAGACCCAAATGAGAGCAGTCTCGGTGCTACAGTAGTAGCCATAGACAGTGCCAGCTATTTCCAGATATTTGGTGAAATTTCTAAAGAGTTTCTCTCTGCTGCCCCATTGTAGAAATGGAGAAAGCATTAGACATATCTGGAAATACCACAGAAATTTCAGGAAATAGCTGGCAGTGTCTGTGGCTGCTACTGTATGTCTTTTCCTAATCCCCGACTGGAGAGCATCATAGATATTGTGATTTGTGAGACAGTCATCCAACTGTGGTGCAACCACCTTTTCAATAACTTTACCCACAAAGGGAAGGTTAGAGATAGGTCTGTAGTTAGCTGGACAGTCTGAGTTCAATGCAGGTTTTTTAAGGAATGGTCGAATGACCGCCTCCTTCAGGGGATCAGGAAAAAAAACGTGCTCCAAAGACTTCCAGACAATTTCAGCAAGGATCAGGCACATAACATCTATGCAACCCATTAGTAATGGCGTAGGACCCGGATCCAAACTACAGCTGGTTGGTCATACAGTCTGAACAATCCTCACAACATCCATGAATTCTGGCCTACTAAAGTCAGACCAGGTGACACAAGGGTTTGCTTCTTCTTGCCGACCACCACAATTCCCTAGAGGGGGAACAAGATGAATACCCAACCTGATGCTGGCAATCTTGTCTGCGAAGAATCGAGCAAGCTCGTCACACTTTTTTTGCATAAAATCTCTTCCAGACTGCAGACAGAGTGGATTGCACAATCTGTCAACAGTCTGAAAGAGTTGAGCTGGTCGATTCCATGCAGCAGCAATCTCCCTGGACAGGAATTCTGCCTTCTTATAGGTGATTGCTGATTGATGGACTCTATAATGGTTCACCAATCTAAGCCTGTCAGCATCTAAGCCAGATTTCTGCCAAGCTCTCTCTAACCTTCGCCCTGCTCTCTTCAGCTCCTTCAGAAACCCATCAAACTATGGAGATCTCGGGTACTGTGTGAGCAGGCAAACGCAAACAGGTGCAATTTGGTCCAGGGCCTCACCCACAGCCTTATTGTAGGCAAGTACAAGATCCCCTGGACCCATGCACTCACTTGAAATACCCGAGAAGCCCAGTACCGCTGAGAGGCCTTCTGGGGTAACTTCCCTTAAAGGGCGATACTGGACCATGTCCATAGGGGCAGGCCTATTTGGGGGTGCCCCAAAGCTGAATCTTATGGTATGATAGTCTGTCCACACATTTGGTTCCACCCCACATTGAAATCTAATAAAGCAAAATGCAAACAAATGTTGTACAGAGCAAACATGAATGAAGACAATAATCTGGAAGTAGAATACTTTCTACAGAGGAAGACAACAAAACTACTTATACAACATTAGCTTGACTAAAAAGATGTTTCTTTAACCTACTTTTAAAAATGGTAAGTGAGCAAGAATTATGGATAACATGGGGGAAGGGGGATTCTACAAGGTAGGAGTAGCTGCCACAAAAGGCCGGTCACCCACAAACTTGAACCTTTACAGTGGCACGAAATAATTGATGTCATTCAGTTTAGTTTAAAAATGTTAGAGGAAATTTCCAATTCAGCCAAAATTCATTTGCAATGAAGTCTTGGGGATTACAACACAAGTGTGGAAGAGTTGTGGGTTTGCAAATCAAAACCAATAACCAAACAAAAGCCAGGTGCACTGGAGAGAGCTGCAGCGCTCAGAACAAGAATCTCGAAACAAGATACCAAAGGAAAACACATGTCAGGTGTCAAGCTTAGCATACAACCAGTATGGTTTTATTAACAGTTATTTGTTGCTAAAACAGTATGTCTTTGAGGCAGTCTTTTACAGATATTTCAGGCAATTCGGTTCAGGACAGATCAGGATACACCAGATTCTACAAGGTACAGCAGCAGACACCCTCTCTCTATCTGACTGTATCAACAGGCTTGGCTTGATATCTGTTTCTCCAAAGATTCATACTAAAGCAGTGAGGTCTTCTACTTACCCAGAACAGCAATATACTGCCCGACTTTCTCATCCCATGGGGCTTATATATGCCTTCCCTCTGAGTCACATGACCTACCCCCTTTTTTAACATGACAAATATATTGTCAGATACATTTTTATGTTTGCTTGCACGCATGTGAAAGAAACATAGTGCCAACATCTGAGTTTTCGGAGGCGTGGCAGCCCTCTTCCAATTCAATCAGTGAGGTTGCAGGCGTAGCCGCAGTTCTCCAATGCCTGCTGGAGCTGTCTATGACAGCGTCCAAAATGCAGTGGAGTACAGTTGAAAGGGGGAGCTATGCTTCAGTAAGCAGCGATAAGATATCACTTGCTCATGCGCGCTCCCCTTACGCACACACACATGCACGCATACTGCGTGCTCACCCCCCCATGCACATACTGTGTAGCCGACAGGGGTGCCCAATCCCCTGTCGGCTCCACTGGTCCCCTCCAGTACAGGGTGCCACGCTGGGACCCACCCCAGCGTGGCAACAGATGCTATTGCCGACGGGGGGCCCAATCCCCCGTAAGCTCCATGCCCCCCCACCAGCCGTCCTTGTGCCACACTGTGAGCCCACCCTAGTGTGGCAAACATCCCACGTTGTCATTTAATAAAAAAAAAATACCTGAAACTTAAAAACAGTCCCTCGCTGTCTCTGCCCCCACCCGCGTCCACCCACTGCGTACCCGCCTCCCCACCCGCCTCACCCCATACTTACCTCTGGACTCCAGCACGACGATCTTCGGTGGACTGGGAACACATCTGCACTCTTCAAAAGCCGACCCGAACATGAGGAAATGCCGGTAAGCTGTATAATGGGATAGATAGGGTTTTTTCAACTTTGCTGCGTATTTCAGGCATTTTTGGGAATTTTTGCACCAAATTTTCAACATGGGGTTTTTAGGGACCCCTTCTCATGAATGCTCTCACTGTCATGGCGTTAATCAGGCCTGAAGGGTGATTTCGCATTCACTGCATGAAATCACCTTTCGGGACCGAGTAATGAAACAACACTGCCACTGTTCATAAGGTGGGCTCTCAAAAAGCCTATGTTGAAAATTTGGTGGAAAAATTCCTAAAAATGACACATTTTGGGTGACATGTGAAAAGACTTACGAGCGTGCGTAGGAACTGCTCAAGGCACGCTCGTAAGTTTGCAAATTTTCAATATTTGCACTCCAGATTTTCAACATTGCCATTTTATTACACTTCCTTATGAGCAGTACAGCTGTCATTTTTCACATGTTGCTCAAAATGTGTTTCCGTCCACGTAGCGCACAATGGCGCAGTCGGTGTGTGAAATTAATGTATGGGACACATTAAGAAAATCACAGTGACACTGTTCATGAGCAGAGGTCTTAAAATGGCTATGTTGAAAATTTGGTGAAATCAATGTATGGGACACATTAAGAAAATCACAGTGACACTGTTAATGAGCAGAGGTCTTAAAATGGCTATGTTGAAAATTTGGTAAAAAAATTCCTAAAAATGACTGTTTTACGAGTGTGCGTTGCGCAGTTCATACGTACACTCGTAAGTTTGCGAATTTTCAATATTTTCATTCCAGATTTTCAACATTGCCATTTTATTACACTTCCTTATGAGCAGTACAGCTGTCATTTTTCACATGTTGCTCAAAATGTGTTTCCGCACATGTAGCGCACAATGGCGCAGTCGGTGTGTGAAATTAATGTATGGGACACATTAAGAAAATCACAGTGACACTGTTCATGAGCAGAGGTCTTAAAATGGCTATGTTGAAAATTTGGTGAAATCAATGTATGGGACACATTAAGAAAATCACAGTGACACTGTTAATGAGCAGAGGTCTTAAAATGGCTATGTTGAAAATTTGGTGGAAAAATTCTTAAAAATGACTGTTTTACGAGCGCGCGGTGCGCAGTTCATACGTACGCTCGTAAGTTTGCGAATTTTCAATATTTTCACTCCAGATTTTACACATTGCCATTTTATTACACTTCCTCATGAACAGTACAGCTGCCATTTTTCACATGTCGCCCCAAATGTGTTTCTGCACGTGTGGCGCACAATGGTGCTGTTGGTGTGCGAAAGCAATGTTTGGGACAGATTAAGAAAATTACAGTTACACTGCTCATGAGCAGAGGTCGTAAAATGGCTATGTTGAAAATTTGGTGACAAAAGTCCATAAAATGACTGTGTTACCAATGAGCATTGTGCAGTTTCCACGCATCCTCGTTAGTTCATGACTTTGTAATATTTTCAGTCCAGATTTTCACCAGTGGCATTTTTCCACACTTCCTTATGAACAGTACAGCTGTCATTTTTCACAACATGGCCAAAATGTGTTTTTACACTTTCAGTGCAGAGATGCATGGTCACTGTGGAAAATCATTGTTCGGGACAGATAAAAATTACAGTGACACTGTTCATAATCGGAGGTCCCAAAATGCCTATGTTGACAATCTGCTGTAAAAAATCCCCAACCTAATTACATTACAGGTGTGCGTTGCACAGTTTCTATGCATGCTCGTGACTTCACCAGTTTTTTAAATATTTTTACTGCAGATTTGCAACATTGCCATTTTTTACACCTCCCCATGAACAGTACAGCTGTCATTTTTCACATCCTGTTCGGAATGTGTTTTTGCACCTGTGGTGCTAAATGCCGTAGTCACTGTGCATAAGTAGCTTTCGGCTAACAAACTGAGGTGGGGTCACAAAAAAAACATGTTGAAAATTTGGAGTGAAAATACCAATGAATGCCTGAGATGTTAGGGTTTCCAACCATAACGCCCCACCCTGTAGAGAATGACAGGCATCAGGGATGTGACTTGGGATTCTTGCCTGCAATGCTTATACCATTCCACATCCTGTAGCCAGTGAGAGGCATCGAGGTATGCCTTGGACTCTTCGGCCCCAAAGTTCACCCCATTCTTCTATACCGCACCCATCTCACCGTATTTCCTGATGGAATGGGGTGCACATAAGGGCCAAAGACCCCAAGGCACACTGTGACACTTGCCAGTGTCTGCAGGGTGGGTGTGGTGAAATGGCATGGCCGTTATGCCTGACGACCCAAAGGCACACCCCAATGCCTGTCACTCTCTGCAGGGTGGTGGTGGGGTTGGCTTCAGTTCAATACTTCACTGCCATTTCTATTACGCAGCTCTGTAACTTCTACACTACCAATGCCAATGCCAGCAAGCAAACATTTGGCATTGACAAATGCTTGTTTTTGTTAGCAATGCCATTTAAGATATAAGATCAATGTTTATGGGTATTACACTTATATAGGTACTGTACATAGGTACCAATTAAATTATGTTTAATTAATTATACTTATATAGGTACCGATTAAATTATGGAGACTAATACCAAACTTCAGATGTTTTTGCATTGTGTTCTGGTTCTGTGATAGACTCTGTATTAGTAGAAGGTAGAGTATTGATTGTTGATACCTTCTGATGGTAAAGTGAGATAAAAATCTATACATTTTTGAATGTTATAGTTATTTTAGAGTTATGTATAGCTGAAGGGTAGGAGAAGCTGGGCTTGGAGGAAGTGGGGGAATAGGTAAATGTATGGGAAGCAGGAAAGTGGTAAACTGCAATAGGTGTGGGGCAGCAGTCTTTCTGGGGTGATGTGGAGTAAAGGTGGATGTCCTGTGTGTAAGAGTCTGGAGCTGCTAAGGGCTGAAATAAAACTGCTCAAATGGGAGCTGGGGAGGATGGTGTGGGAAGTCAGAGGAGCAGAGCAGTAGAGGGAAAGGCAGAGGGGTGATGCCCAGGGGAGTGATGGCATCAGGCAGGGGATGGGAGTGGGGAGGAGCACCCAGTATACAGGAGTATCTCTTCCTCAGAGGAATATGGAGCCCAGGGTGGAGGAATGGGGCATGGGGTCATAATGTCACAAGATCAGTGCAATTTCTGCCATGAGGCATAAGTCTTTTTTTGTGGGAGGCTCTGCCCCCCCCTTTACGGTAGCTGTGCCCCCTGAGTCCCCCCACTATGATTCTCAACCTGGGGGTAGTTAACCTGGGGAGTGCACAAAGTCCAAAAAATATAAAGTTTCTGGGACCGAATCAAACCCGTCCCAGACGTAACACCTGGGTTCCTGCTGTTGCTCAATCCAGTGAGCCATGGAAGCTGCTCGATTGAACCCAGTCCCAGCAGAGGTTTTATCCTCTGCCTAGGAAAGTGTGAATGGTGCAATACCACATACAGCAGTATACGCGGTATTGCACCATTCGCTCTTGCCTACAGTGCTATCCTTGGTTAGTCATAATGTCGTATGCTATTAAGTGTGTGACATTATGACCTGGTAGGGAGGAATGGCAAATGATGAGAGGAAGGGGTGGAATGTGAGAGTAGCATCAGGGGTGGGAAATTCTAAAGGAGTGCCTTTAATGAATAGATTTGCACCACTGTCTGGAAGGAGAGAGGGGGCAGTAGGAGGTGAGGTAGGATGTCAGGTTGAGCCAGGGTTGAGAGTAGGAGTACAGGGAAGGGGGGAGGAAACTAATCAGGGTGGGCAGAGAAGATAAGTCAGGCAAAATGGAGTGAGGGACCGGGGGAGGAGAGAAAAGGAAAGGAAGAGGGGAGGGAAAACTGAAAGCAGATACAGATAGTCAAAAGGGGTGGGACAGATTGGGAGATGGAAAAACAGTTAAGGGGATAAATTGTGGATGTGGAGATAAGTTTACAAGGGTGCAGAGGGAGTAGTTAGGTGGGGAAGAAGCTAGTACCAAAGGTAAGAAAGGAAGGATGGGAGCATGGATGCAGGGGATGGAAGGGTGGCAATCATACGGGACTCCATAATTAAGGGTATTCACTGGGGAAGGAAAGGGGACCCAAACGGAAGCAGGATAGTTTGTATGACAGGGATGACAGCGGGGAAGGTGGGCCCAAGAATAAGGGAAATAGTAAGGGAGGTTGGGAGAAACCTAATTTAGTTATACATTTGGGAACCAACGACCTAGCTGGGAAGGAGGTGGAGGTAGTGCAAAGTAAGTTCAAGGAGTTAGGAAGATCTGCAGAGAGGATGGATGTTCACTGGCCTTCTCAGTGGTGATACTGGCACCAAGGGCCAGCACAGCCAGGGAAAGAAGAATAGAGGATTTTAATGACTGGCTGAGGAAATGGTGCAGGGAGATGTTCATCTGTATTGGGGACTGGGAGAAGACCTGGTCAAACACAACGCTCTTTTCACCAGACAGGCTACACCTCAGTAGTGAGGGTTTGAGTGTACTCGGGGACAAACTGGGGGAATACATAACCACTACACTTAATTTAAACTACTGGGGAGGGGCAGTGGGCATGCAGGCCCACAGACTCCGAGAAGAGGAGATAAGTGAACCTCCTCCCCACCGTGATGGAAGAGGTCTGGAAGGAAGAGGTGAAAGGAGCAAGAACACAGTAAGCAAAGGGTGGAGTGGATGAGGAACATATAACAAGGGTATGTGGAGGGGTTGCACACAGAGGGAATAAATGTGAATAGAAGAATAGAAGGAATAGAAGGAAGGTCAGATTCTAAGTGGAGGGTGGTGTCTTTGAATGCACGGAGTCTTGGAAACAAGATGGAAGACCTGCAAGCATTATTAGCGGACAGGAGGGTGGACATAGCCGCAGTAATCAAGACTTGGGCAACATCACACCATGACTGGAACCTTGCAATCCCCAGATATAAACTATACAGGAGGAACAGGGTAATCAGGAAGGGCGGAGGGGTGGCAGTTTATATCAGGAAGGGAATAACTTGCATGTAGAGGAGTCAGAGGAAGGAGAGGAAGAGGAAGGGGAGGAAGAGGCATTATGGGTTCAGTTAAGGTCCAATAGCAGGAGAAAGGTAAGGCTGGGGGTGGTCTATAGACCACCCAGTCAGGATGAGGAGAGGGGCAGGGAACTGAGCTCACAAATATCAGAAGCTGCGGGGAAAGGAGAGGTGGTAATTGTGGGGGACCTCAACCTGCCCAAGGTGGACTGGAGCATACCATCCATGACATGTGCTAGGAGTCATGTGATCCTGGAAAGATTGCAGAGTGGGTTCCTGACTTAGGGCATCACTGAACTGACAAAAGCTGAGGCAATTCTTGATCTGGTGCTCACAAATGGGTAGCATGAAAAGGAAATAATAGTCAGGGAGCCACTGGGAGGAAGTGACCATTGCACAGTGTGGTTTTGGTTTGATATGGGCAGGGAAAGCATCCCAGCTAAGATCTAAATCTTGGATTTCAGGAGGGCGGACTTCTGAAAAATGGACAAATGGCTAAGGAGCCATCTGGTGGGCATCAGAGATGATATGGGGGTGGACCAAAGGTGGTCCATCATTAAGGAAGGAATACTGGTTGCCACAGATGAGTGAGTTAGGCTCAGGGGTAAGAACACGAGGGCCAAAGCGCTCAGCTGGTTCAGTTCTGGGGTTGCCCAGGCAGTAGGGGAAAAGAGGCTGGCCTATAGGCAATTCAGGAAGACCAAGAGAGAGGTGGATAGGGAAAAATACCTAAGGTTGGCTAGTGAGGCAAGTAAGAAAGTCAGGCAAGCAAAGGCACAGAAGGAGCTGCAGATAGTTGAAGAAATCAAGAAGGGGAGAAGGATTTATTTGGTTATGTAAATGAGGAAAGGAACAAGAAGGAAGGGATTGTTAGGCTTAAGAAAGGGGTGGAGTGGGTGGAGGATAATGGGGGCAAAGCAGATATACTACATAAATACTTCTGTTCTGTCTTCACCAGGAAAAAGGATTGACCAGTGCCTTCAGGAGGGAAAAGAGAAGCAGGGCAGGAGGGGAACACAGATGTAGTGATAGAGGAGGATAGAGTGAGGAAGGGGCTGCTGGCATTGAATATGAAAAAATCACCAGGCCCTGATGGAGTACATCCAAGGGTACTAAAGGAACTGGCTGAGGAGCTGGCAGGGCAACTGGCAGACCTATTTAATAGTTCACTAGAGACAGGCACTGTACTGCAGTACTGGAGAACAACACATGTAGTGCTGCTCCACAAAAGCGGTCCCAAGGATGACCCAGGGAATTACAGACCAGTCAGTCTGACCTCCATTGTGGGCAAGTTCATGGAGACCATTCTAAAGGAAAGGTTGGTGGAATATCTAGAGAAGCATGGTCTCTAGGATTCAAGGCAGCATGGGTTCATGGTGGGGGAGATCGTGTCAAACAAATCTGATTGACTTCTTTGACTGTGTCACTAAGACTGTAGACAGGGGCCAAGTGGTAGACATCCTCTGTCTTGATTTCAGCAAGACCTTTGACTCTGTGCCCCACAAAAGATTGATCAGGAAGTTGGTGGATCTCAGGGTTGGGGAAAAGATGGCCAGATGGGTGGAAAACTGGCTGAAGGACAGAAACCAGAGGGTGGTAGTGGGGGGAGAGTTATCTGGCACAAGATAGGTAACCAGAGGGGTCCTGCAGGGCTCAGTGCTTGGGCTGGTTTTGTTCAATGTCATCATCAATGACATTGGAGATGGCATTAAGGGCAAATGTGCCTAGTCGTGGATGACACCAAGCTCTGTGGGAGAGTGGACACAGCTGAAG
Organism: Neoceratodus forsteri; assembly: GCA_016271365.2. Lineage (NCBI taxonomy): Eukaryota > Metazoa > Chordata > Ceratodontiformes > Ceratodontidae > Neoceratodus > Neoceratodus forsteri. Next base: position 1,266,253,131 of record CM057449.1, on the reverse strand, counting down.
GGATACAGGACCTACAGGAAGATCTGGAAAAGCTAGAGAGGTAGTATAGGATCTGACAGCTTGGCTTCAATGCCAAGAAATGCAGAGTTATGTATATTGGAACCAAGAATCCTAAGACAGAGCCCAGGAACTGTGGAACACATGGGTCCACTGTCCTCTCTCTAACCTCCTGCTGGCTGGTATTCAGTGCAGTCCGGGGAGAGAAAGCTCTATTTTAACAGGCATCCTTTGGGGACCTAAATATTTCTTTCTAAACTTTGCTCCCCTGTTTGAGTTAAGGGCTGGTTAAAGGCTGGATTTGTGTCCGGGATCAGCATTTTACGCTGGCCTGTGGCTTATATGGCTGGAAGGCTGCCAGCTAGGAGCACATGGCTCCTTACACAGTCTCTCTCTCTCTCTCTCTCTCTCTTCTCTCTCTCTCTCTCTCCCGCTACCTCCCTCCCTCTCTCTCTTTCTCTCTCTCTCTCTCGCTCTCTCTCTCCAGTCCTCATAACAGTCTACTGTGGGATTAGTAAAACAGAGAAATGATTTTTAAAATTCTCCTGTGTGGAGCTTTTGAACTCCCTCAGTTAGATTTCTTATTTCATTGTGTTTTTAAAAATAAGCTTCAAGAAATAGAGCAGGGCTGGCTGGCTCCCTCATTTGCTACCTGATTCACTGCTATCAGCAGTGGAGGTGCAGGGAGACAGACAGAGAGAGAGACAGACAGACAGACAGAGAGAGAGAGAAGACAGAGAGAGAGAGAGAGAGAGAGAGAGAGAGAGAGAGAGAGAGATTGACTTTTTACTTTTGCTGATGGCTTTCAGGAGTGGAGCATGGCATTACATATTGCCTCCCTCCCTCATGCTGTCTGCTCTGGCATACTACTGTCAGCACTGGTAGTCATGGAGGGAAAGGGCAGCAATTCAGAGAAATCTCCCATGGTGGAGCTACATCCTCTGTTAACCCTTCACATTCATTCCTGCCCAGCTAATCAATGGGAAGGACCACTAAATCTTGAGTCTTCACTTTTTCTCTCATTGCTGTGGTAGTACCACTTTACAAATAATCCCCTTTTATTGCAGGGACAGGGGACTAGATCCTGTTACCCATCTCTATCCTGGCCCTGCCCACTGGTGCACTCATTTAGCCTGTATCCTGGCAGCAGTAGCACAGGAGGGTGCTTTCTGTTATGGTAAGCCCAATTATCTGGGCTCCAAGTCACCTTGTTCTGGGTGGGGGTAGAAACTAAGCAATATAAACCGTGAAATTATATTTGTTTGCCTTGGGTTATGCTGATACAGATAGCATCACTAGCAGAACATCTTATCAGGCCCTAACCCAGGGGTGTAGCCAGGAATTTTAAACTTGTACTCAAAACTGATGCACTGTTGCCCCCCCCGCCCCCCGGTTTGTAAACATAAACCAAAATATGCGCTCATTGCACTGCCATGCCACACTAACAATAGTCCCTCCCCTCATTTGCCATTTCTGATTTCAAGTAATCAGATTTTTCCCGTATTTCTCCTTCCTTTTTTTTTCTGCCTTCCTGGTAAGTTGTTCTTGTTTGTATATTTAGTTGAAGGCATCAGTGCCCCATAACGAACAACAAAGGCAAAAGTGCTTAGCATGACACAGACGCAATGTGACTCACAATGTCCTTGCTTTCCTCTTTTTGTTGCCCTTGCCTGATTTTTTTACTGTGCTCTGCTGAGTACAGTGCGTATGTCTGCCGACACCCCTGCCCTAACCTATCCCTTACCTGTGCTGGATCACCAACTGACTATATCACAACTTGCATATACTGTAACAGTCAATGTTACAAAGGCTTCATACTAAATACTGTGCTACTCGACATCAAAATACTCTGCTTATTTCATCACATATATTCCCATGGCAAGAGACTATGATGTCACAACAGATAATTATGCCTTCAAAAAAGGAATAAACTGTAAGAGCAGATGAACTCTAAGGGACAGAGATCCTGCATCTGTGGACATCTCCTAAGTAATAATGTAATGGGGAGGAGAAATCTATAGAATATACATGAAATATAAGCTGAATTGTGGAAAAATATTGTTTTCCAAAACTGTCCCAGAGGTGCCTGCAGTTCTTTAACCCCTGTTTAGGGCCTTTAGCATTCCCTGAAACGCACTTCCAGTTGCTTTTGCTGACCAAGGACCTTGTCTAAGTAAAGTGTAATTCCAACATGTGTTTTACCACAGCTACCACTGACTCAAAAGCTAGAAGTGGGAACTCTGAAAACAGTTAGATGGGGGTGACATTTTTGTTAGCTACCACCTCAGCTAATCCCTGTTTATTCACAATACAATCATAAGGTGTTTTGAATACTCAAGTCAGGAAATTCAACTGTGATCACTTGCATGCAGAAAAAAATCGGGGTGAAAAAACAACTGTAGTTGTTTCACCCCATCTTGATATGGCTGGCAAAACTTTGTGGGCCTCTAAATATCTGACCCCTACTTCTTAAAGTGACACCACTTATTACAAACTAAAATGGTTAGCTCTTTCCTCCCTGTATTCCTACAGCATGCAGTTTTAAAATATTACTTGCAATTACACTAATAAATCTTATATAGGTAATGAACATTTTGTTTATTTGCAGAAAGTACCAGACACTTATCTTACTCTTAAAGATAAAACACCACTTCCATATAATGCATTACTGAGCTTGCTCCTGTTTCACATGCTGCCCAGAGAAACCCATTTTCCACTAAATAATAATCACGGTAATTAATAGACTAGTTATTCTATCTGACCAAATCTAGTTACAGTAATTAATCAGACGTATGTTAATGAATACTGAGAAAGCAGTTCATTCTAACATTATTAGGAAATGGTAAGCGGTTCAAGAAGTAGAATGTATTGCTGTTTTTTTAACTGTAATTAAGACCACACTTAATAAATAGTGCCTGCACATTTACCATTTTACAGTATGTTGAAAATGTATTCACTGTCTTCATTTTGTGCCTAATTTCTCTTACTTATATTTTATGAGGTAAGTTATTCCTTATTAAGTGTCTCTTTAAACATATGGCCTTTCTGTGCAAAACATAGGATAATCAATGTGTCCTTGTGTTTACTCTTCTGAGGACCATAGGATTACCTTGAAAATGAACTGCTTGCACTGTATGCCCAAGAGTTATGTTGCTGCAGATATCCTTAATAAGTAAGTATTAGCTCCTTTCTGCTTACAGCACTTAAGTATTGAATGTGTCCCTGTTCATATTGTTAGTGTCAGTGGACCTCCGTGTCCAAAGTGCTGCTTGTACCACATACAAAATACATTATCCTGTTTAGATAAACAATTAGTATAGAAATGCATATACCCCTTATCTCCATATTTCAGAAAAACAGCTAAAAAATACTTTTTGGTCTTGACTGTCAATTTTTCTCTGACATTATGCTACTGCTTGGGTTAGGGAAGGGTGGAAAACATGTCCTAGGCAAATGGGAAGGGCAGGGAGGGTCTGACAAAATGTTTTAGTTTTCTGCTTTGCACACTTCTGAAACTATTCAAACTATGGTGAACACCACGGGGTTTGAAAGTCAGTGTTCACAAGGTCCAACTTAAGGAGGTTTACTCCATGTTATCCTGATTCACCCCTCCTCAGCCCCCACTGCTGTCTTCCCTGGTAGCTGGATGGGCCCTTCTCAGCACCCACTGAATTGATGGATGACCCGCTACCCTCTGCAGCTGTCATCATGGTTGCAACTCTGTTGCTGTCTGTTTTATGTAGGGAGCAACCGGGTGAGGTGAAGCAGCATATGAGCAGGGACATGAGAGCTGTTGTGCACCTTGAATGGTCTTGCCCCCTTTTCTGGGTGCCCGAAACATTCATAGCCAGACACCAGGAGTAACTTGTGAACTCATCGAGTTACAGTGTACACTATCAAATTTGAGCAAACATTTGGGCTGCAATGTTTCTGTTTGAAGCCTGAGATGAAGTACAAAACAGTTTATACATGGACACACCAATTTTAATGCACATATCTGCAAAAAATTGTATTGCAAACTAAAGCTGTACCTTTGCTGAACTCTAGAGTATTTCACTTGATATTTTAAATGTTGGTAAATTCTTAGTAGCTACAGCCTTTGCATTGAAAACTGTCTGTCATACTGTACAAATAACATAGCATATGTACATGCAAGCAACAAAACATAAATACTTTGAAATCATTTCCAACAGTACTGTACTGGCTTTGGATAGTAACAACACACAACTCACTAGTACAGTAACTGGGGGGTGCCAGTGTAAGCCTAGCCATTTTCTGACTCTGACTGGGGCAATGAAGACAGGTTTTAACTTGATATGGATGGGGTGGATCTTGTTGGGATGTTTGGTCTTTTCCCACACACAAAATGACCAGCGTTTGAATGATGCTTTACCTGTTTCATGGACTTTAAAAGTCCAAGTGCAGAGCAGATGCTCTTTTATGCTTTTGATAGTGGGATGTGCAGGGAATTTTCCCACTGATATCTAAGGGCCAGATGACATTTCAGAACATGATTCCATTTATGAGCTCTCACTCTCTGTTTCCACCTTTAATAAGAAATCAAATAGAGTACCTCTACGCAAACTGCAATACTTCATGGACAAAGAAACAATAATGTGCAGTGTAAAAATGCTAACTGGTCTGAAAGGAAAGGCGAAATCTGAGCTGCTGCATTTCAAAGGCTTGAAGTACTGTGCTAATATTTCTCAGTAAAGCTGATGGTAAAAATAGCACTCATTAGCACTGTTTATATCTCTGGTGCCATCATGGATGTTACCTGCATTCACCAACAAGCTGTTAAATGGTTTCTGTACCTCTTGATGGGGCAGAAGTAATTTAACAGAGGGGGATATTTTAGCTCAGTTTTCAATGTGCACCGTGTTCATGAAAGGAAAATAACTCTTTCCAGGTATGTTTTGCACAAGGAGTTACTGCCTACCTGGGACAGATAGTGCTCTAAAGATAAGGAAGAAAAGTAAAGGAATTTAGTTTTGTGTTGTATTTTGTATACACACTACATCTCAAAGCAATTTACAATCCATTAAAAGTTGGTAGCAGCCATTAGACACAGAGAGTGGTTAAGTTTATTTATTTATTTAAGAGTTTCACCAGGAAGACATACTAAGCGGAGTACTGCTTGATTCCAGATGCGTCCTGGGGGGAGGGGTAAGGTCAGTGCAAGTACATCATTTGAACACATTAATCACATTGCAGATACAGCATCTTAGCATATTTGAACACAACAATTACATTGCAGATACAGCATCTAGCTAGATTAAAGGAGGGTCAGGAAAACATTAAAGGTTAAAAATCAACTGAAATGATAGGTGCAAGTAGGTTTCGCCAGGGTGCTGTCTTCCTCAGAATTTAGAGTACGTAAGCAGATGAAAGCCTTTGTCTGTCTGGCTTGCATTCAACACATTTTGTGGCCTCAAACTGCAGTTTCAAAACTAAACACAGCATTTTGGCCAACCCAGTGGTACTGAGGGTTGAGGCGCTGGACACTACACCTTGCGCGATGCCAGCGACCAGTGTTTGGGAGTGAGAAAGGGCCACCAGGGGTTGGCAGGTGAGGAAAAGGATCAAACATCTTAGAGACCCCTTCCTGGGGGGTTATCAGTTGTTGGTGCATGCCTGGTCCCTAGTGGAGGTTGGGGGTTGGCACATCGACACTGCTGACTTGGGGTCAGAGGCGGAGAAGACGCTGAATGGGATGCATATGGGAGTGTGCACACTACCGTTACTGGTGTCATTGCATGCTCCACCTCTGAGGGGGTGAAAATGGTGGATAAGAGCTCCCGGCTGGATAACAGAGGGGGCTTGCAGATCCCGCCCTGAATAGCCACAGCGCCGACCACACTGAATCAGGTCTTTAGTGGGGTTTGGGGTGCTCCCATTGGCCCCGCAGTGGGGGGTAAGCCCTATGGGTACCAGTCAATGTTGGCTGGTGGATGTTGGGGGTTGGGACTGGGGCTCCCTCCTGATCAAGCTCCGTGGAGCAGGGAGAATAAAGTAATAGCAAAAAATATTAAATAAATGCAGCATTTTTATGATATTAAGTGGGGGGCAGATCTAAAGTATGTTCAGTGCAAAATGTATTAGAATGGGAAGGGGGCTGTTTAGAGTAATTATTCAACTTAGCAGGCCACCTTTCATTTTTGGGGGTGATATGTTAAAAATGACACTAATTCAGAATTAAAAGGAAGCGTGCTAAGCTGAGTAACACATCAACCTTTCTCCCTCACCAATTCTATTTCACTCTAGTTCAAACATGCTGTAGCTCTGTCTCAGTCTTCACATCATCAAAATTGTTTCTGGGGCAGAGCTACAGCTTGAGACTCTAAAGCTTACTCAATACAGATGACCCTACAATGTTTTGTTTTTTATCTAAATATTGTAATTATATTCAACTAATTATTTACATCATATGGACCATATGAATGACACTGCACTTCCTCAGAGGTTCCTCAATGCCTGATCCAAAAGTAGGCCTCCAGTGTGAGTATATGGCAACATCCGATGCTGGTTCTACTCTAAGTAACTCAATCTAATTGCTAAGAAAATAGTCTTAGTTATCTTTGGTAGCAGACAGAGATTGGCCAGGATTCCCACACCTTTCTTCATGGATCGGCATTGGAGGATGTGTCCTCTTTCAAGTACTTTGACATCTGGTTAGAGTACCATCTTGCTTTCTGAAAACACATGGGTGCCCTTCATTCAAAGCTCCTCCCAAAGCTAGGCACACTGTACATGAGCAAATTCTTTATCTCCTTCCCTGTCCATTGAGAGATTTTCTCAAAATGAGCCTCTCAATGTTTAATTATTGGGCATGATCTACAGTGCAGCCCCCAAAGTCCAACTTGGCCTGACTGGACCCCCTCTGTCACTCTTTCTGTCATTTTGCTCTCAGCTCTGTAGCCTGCATTCAGACTGTCTACCCTGCACTCACCACTGCTCTGTCTACACTGAGCTGTCACTTCCCTTCCTTGAATGCAGATTAATTTACCACTCAGCTACCCTTGTATCCAAATTCTGTTTCTCTAATCTTCCCTAATACCTTTACTCCCTCCACTCTTTATCCCCTCCTCCACCTACTCACATAGGCATTCCAACTCCTACTCTTTTATAACTCCCGTTTTTAAACCCTCTGCTGGCAGTCCTACTTTTCCTTCAGACTCTCTCATCTTTAAAATAACTTTTCTCCCTGTATGGGCTCTCCTCCTTCCATTTTAACTTGAAAGTCATGTTCTGGTAGTTCATGGTTCACTCCTGCTCTTGTACCTAGTTCCATAATCCTCCCCCACTGTTCTATGCCTGATGTCTTCTCCATTAAACTAATTTCCTATTGAACACCAGCCTGCCTATTACTATCCTTGTCATCCGTTCTCTGGTTTTGTATCTGCGCTATGACACTTTATGTACCTGTGGCACTTAAGTACCTAAATGCTTTATACGTTACCAAATTTGCATTTCTGCATATTGATTAAATTGTACTTTTGCTTGTGGCCTAGTTTGTATTTCACTTTATTGCCTAGTTTGTATTCTGTATAGTACCAAACCTGTATTTCTGTATTCATATTTTGCTCCCTAGTAGTAGTTGTAGCAGCAGCAGTGGTAAATTTTATTCAGCAACATGAGGAAGGCATTTCCAATTCAACTACAGCTCATTAACAAGGGATACCCATTTTGCATATTCCCACAAAATCACATTTTTCTGTATATTTGCCTATTTTGCTCACTAGTAATAGTAATAGCAGCAGCAGTAGTAGGTAGGTAGGTAGATAAGGTAGGTAAAATTTTTAGTCATACAAAAATGAATATGGATAACATTACTGAGCTGAAGCTCATTTACAGTGCGGTCCAGTAGTAGTAACTTTTATTCAGCAACATGAATAAGGTAGTCCAAACTGAGCTACAGCTCATTTACAAGGGATACTCATTTTTCATATTCCTAGTTACAGAGAAAAAAAATAGTGTGTACTTATTCAGCTAACAATATCACACAACAGTGGAAAAATGATTATATAACAATTAAATTCTACACTATGTTAGGTAAAATATGTAGAGTCATAGGATTTTCTAATCAAATGTGCATACGTTATAAAGGTGATCAACAGAATGTATGCAAGCACAACAGCATGTAAAGTTATCTAACTCTGGTACTGGGGTAGCAAACTTGTGATAGTATGGCTCGTAATACAAACCAATTTCTTATGCTTTTCCAAGATATCATAATATTGTATAGCCGCATATTTTTAGGAATCGTGTTCCAAGTTTAAATACCCAAATAATAAAAGGACGATCATCCTACATTAGATTTTTTTAGTGGAACTTCAAATTTGATACAGTTTGGTGATCTCAGCTCAGATCTGGGAGTCTTTATAAAATCATCGTTGCATATATAGTTAGGGACTTTCTTTAGTTAACTATGGCCCTGTCCACACTATGCCTCTGTAACGTTACAGAGGGCTCAAACCATTACCACAACGGATTGCCTTTACACCTGTAACGTTACAGAAGGCGTTTTCGTAACCGTTGTTGAAACCACTTATGAAGTGGTTTGAACAACGGTTACGAAAACAGTTGTGCCCTTATAACGTTACCAGCCATAGTGTGGATGCGAGAGTGTGTAGCTCCAGCATTCCCCCAGTGCAGCAAGAACTGCATTGTGGGATAGGATGCAGCCGTAATGGTTACACGGCATCCACAATGTGGACGGGCTGTAATGGTTCCAAATCGTTATCGAGACTGTTTACTGGCAGTGTGAACACACTGTAACGGTTCTAGTCTGTAACGGTTTGGCACCGTTACAGACAAAAGTGGTGTAGTGTGGACAGGGCCTATAAATTGTGTCTCATGTTTCCATTTCCCAGGGCACACCAGTAGATATGTTTCAGCTTAATGTACTTTTCCTGGCCATAAATATCTAAATAAATAAATAATATTTATAAATAAATACTCTAGATATATTTTTTTGAAACTGCTTATTTAGACATTGAAGTAGGTACTTTGGTGTGACATGACTACCCAAGGTCAAAAAAGTTGTTAGCATCTCTTTAAGTTAGAGAAAAAAAAGGGAGAGATCCTCTCCCAAATGTGATGTGACATTTAGTGCCGGGCACCATTTCCAGTACTCTTTTGAAATTGCATGAAATTGTCAAGTTTGCTTTCATACAATTTGTACAAAAATGCTTTAAAATTTTGCTTAATTTACTTTTAAATATTTTTGAAAGTGCGCCATTTTGATAGAGACTGTGCATTATTGAAACTCTAAATTGCGTATTATATAAGGTAAACGTACACAATTTCAAAAAGAATGCACTTTTTTAATAAATGCTGGTTTGAAAATGTGCAATTTCAATGTATTTTCAAAACTTGGCATTTTTTCATCAGGATGCAAGATGCACTTTTTGCCAGAGTGCAGAAAGTGGGTTTTTTGATAGTAGCATGCTGTAGTGACTGCTGTAGAGAGAGTGCAATTGTTTTTATGGAAGATAGCTAGCTAGCTAGATACATAGCTAGATAGATAGGTAGATAGACAGACAGACAGACAGACAGCTAGATAGACAGACAGGCAGGCAGACAGACATATAGACATATTGGGCTTGATTCCCAAAATGGGCTTGGATCAGTGTAAGCTGCAGCAAACAGCAGCTTGCACCAAAGCAAGGGACCATTCACCTGATTCTCTAAGGTGCAGTGTCCCAGCAGCTCAGATGCATGGCTTGTGGCAAACATGGTTGTACGCCAGACAGATGGTGCACTGGGAAGCTCTGCTACAAGCCAGGGCTGCCATGCACTGGTCTAGACCCTGGTGATCTAGCTGATCTCTCACCGCATTCCCATTGATGCCACTGGTAATTTGTCCTACTGAGTGCACATGCCCCTCCTGCCCAATCCCCTGATGTTGCTGAAAGTGACAATACATACCTCCATCCCCGAACCCCAACATTGCCAGTAAAAACATATATCAGTTCACAAGCCCCCCAACCCCAGTGGTGCCAGCACTAATAGTTAATATAAGAGCCAGCGATCAGCACAGCCCTCCTCACACCTCCAGGGCTGGCCACTGACTGCACTGGAAATGACAAGTCTGTAATGTGTACACAGAGTGCGTACACTGTACAGAACTGTCATTGACAGTTCAGTCGGTGGCCAGTCATGGAGGTGTGAGGAGGGTTGTGCTGGTCGCTGTCCCTGTGCCAGTTGGGGGATGGAGAGGGGGACACTGCCAGCTGGGGTGGGGAGGTGGGGCCACTATACCACTAGGGATATGTACACACTCAGGATTGGGGTTTGGGGTTCAGGGGACACACTGGGTTGTGGGGGTTTACTATTGGGTTACCCCAGGGTTTGAGGATGGTGGCACTATACCACAAGGCTGTGGGGTATACCCTACAGGATGACTAGTGGCAATGTGGGGGTCATGGATAGTGGCACATTGCGACATATGGGACTACTTACCCAGTGGGTAAGTGTCTAAGTTCCCATAGACCAGCCTTGGCTGGTCTTAGGGTACTTGGAAATATTCCCACTGGGAGAGATTCATAAATGCCATTCTGGGGGATGTGGCAGCCTGCACCTGCCAAATTCTCCCTTGCACTAAACCACAGCCCATTTTTGGGTGCACAGGTGGTACATCGCCAATTTGGGGCAGGCAGCCTGCATTTGCGGCAGGCTGCCTTTGAGAATTGCACCACTGGCCATTTTTGGTGCAAGGTGCAGCATGCTCTATTTCTGGCTGGTGTAGGCAGCTTGCGCCAGTACCAGGACTTTGAGAATAGAGCCCATTTTGTTTAGTTGGATATAGCGGGATATAGTGCTTTAGATGTATTTTTTCTTTATAAACACAAGAAAGAGCACAAGAACGATGGTGCACCAAAAAATTCAAAACTCTCACCACAGATTTCAGGCACACACCAACCTCAATAGAGGGACACCAAAAACTTGAATAAGTTTAAAAATTCATTCCTTTATGCAAAACACACATCCTGCCTGATGTGTTTCGGACCTACTGTGGTCCTTTCTCAAAGGCTAAGGACTCTAAAAACCTATAACACTTAAACACAAAAAACCTCACATGTGTCTTAATGACATCATACATTTGTTCTTCCCACATTGGTTAAAACCATTTTTCAAATCTTAATTAGATCAAACACATATCAAAATTCCAAACAACACCAAAAGTGATGTAACCCTTATTAAAAAAATCAATTCATTTAATAATCAAATACACAGATTCTTATCTTAGAAAACATATAATAGTACATATATCAGTGCATTCATTACAGCTGAAGGGAGAACATTTCGAGCCAATAAAAAGAAAGAACTGGTTTAGTGTGAGGGTAGTGCCCGTTTGGAATAGCCTGCCAGAGGAAATTGTTGCAAGTAACAGCTTGCAAAGGTTTAAAAAGGAGCTTGATAAATATTGTATAACAGAGAACATTGTCGGTTACAACAAATAGGACAATGGTGAGCATTATCTGTCTTTCGGATGAGACGTTAAACCGAGGTCCCATCTGCCTGGATTGGTGGTAGTTCAGGTAGATGTTAAAGATCCCATGGCACTTCTCAAAAAGAGTAGGGAAATTTTCCCAGTGTCCTGGCCAAATTTCCCTCATTCACTAAAAAATACCACCAACAGTTTCATCTGGTTCAAGGTCAGTTGGCATTCATCTGTATTCCCCTTCCCCCGGGTTATGCCTGAAAATAGGCAGGATTTGCCTAGTGCACTTACCCGGTCAACAAAAACTAAATAAATAAAATAAATAAAAAAAATTATGGACTAATGTCTTCTCTGCTATGATACTACCTATGAAACCTATGAGACAGTGGACTTCAGGGAGGCAGACTTTATGGGCATGGGAAATATTCTCAAGGATAACTTGAAGGGGATTACTTCAATGACAAATGTGGAAAAGAGATGGGAGGTCATAAAACGGGGACTTCATGAGGCAGTCATGACCTGCGCTAAGGTGAACCGTAAGGGAGCAAGGTCACATAAACCATGCTGATGATCCAGTGAGGTTCAGGTAGCAGTCAGAGAAAAGAAGGCGGCCTACAAAAAATATAAAACAACAAGAGGGGATAGGGAAAAGGAAATGTACCATCTTACATCTAGAAAAGTCACCCGGATGGTAAGGGAGGGAGGGGCAAAGTCCAGTAAAGAGCAGCGGCTGGCACAGGGGATACATGGAAGGGAAAAGGGGTTCTTCCGGTACATTGGGGTGCAGAGAAAAACTAAGGGCCATCTCAGCAGATTGAGATCAGAAGGAGGGTGTGTGGAAGAGGCGTGGGACCAGGCAGAGGTATTAAATGAGTACTTCGCCTCTGTGTTTACTAGGGAGGGGGATGGGATATCTAAAAAACAAGGCACGATGGGGATAGAAGTGGTAGTGAGTGGGATCAGGGGAGCAACAGAAATGAAGCAAGAAGGAGGGAGAGGTACCCCAGGTGTGTCACATCAGGATAAGGATAAAAAGGCCAGTAAGGTGCAGGGGATGGATGATGCTATCTCCACCGAAAGGGTGTTGTTAGCCCTCAAGGCCCTAAAGAAAGATAAATCTCCTGGGCTGGATGACATTCATCCGAGAGTACTATGGGAATTGGCGGACATACTGGCTATACCCCTGGCAGAGCTCTTCAATGGGTCACTTGAGACAGAGAGGGTACCTAGGGATTGGCGTGAGGCACATGTGGTGCCAGTCCATAAAGGGGGTTGAGGGAAGTACCAGGTAATTATAGACCCATCAGTTTGACCTCGGTGGTGGGAAAATTAATGGAGAGTATATTAAAGGAATGATTGGGGGTGTACTTGGAGGAGGTGGGAGGTCTGGATAGTCGGCAACATAGGTTTGTGCCAGGTAGATCATGTCAAACCAATCTTGTGGAGTTCTACAAGTGGGTAACATCAGAACTGGACAGGGGAAAGCCTGTGGATGTATTATTCTTGGACTTCAGCAAGGCATTTGACTCTGTCCCCCACAATGGTCTGGTGGAGAAACTGACGGGGTTGGGAGTAGGCCCTTTGATGGTCAGATGGATTGAAAACTGGCTAACTGGATGCACCCAGATAGTAGTGGTCGGTGGGGAGCTCTCGAACCCTAGAGAGGTCGGTAGTGGGGTAGCGCAGGG